>JAKEPQ010001021.1:39475000-45147500 GCA_024500445.1 Entomyzon cyanotis | reverse complement strand
ACTTATTTATTGTTTGAATTTATTTGACATGTTCCCCTTTCTCTTTTTTTTTTTTCTAAAAACACTATCAACTAATCAGAGACATCTCCTGAAAAAGTTTGATAGTCTGCAGTTGAAAGTAGTTGTAGCAGCCATGAATCAGGGAGTGGACAGTCCAACGTGCAGAAATATCACTTGAGATATTCGGATTTAATTCTCCTTCACAGACTTCCAGTGTGACCTTGATAAAGGAACTTGGGAATGATGTTGCCACTAAAAAGCTGTCCCTAAATGACTAATCCAAGCGATAGGGAGGAACGCAAGAATGACCAGACTGGTTCAGCACATCTGTCTTGCCTGGTGCTCTGTCTTGACTATGGCCGAGACAATGTGTCTAAGACAAAATGTAAAACCAGGGCAAGCAGGCAGTGCTTCTTCCCTAAAGCATTTATCCCACCTCCCTCAATTTGCTTCAAAAGATCACTGAGACAAAGGTGATGTTTTTCTGTTTGGTAGCCCTTGATGTATTTTTCTTTCACATTAGGGCACGAACCCAGGGCTGGTAAGGACATAAATTGCTGGTGTTTTACTCTGTTTTAAAACAGTATTTTATTCTGTTACAAGCTACCTGGGTTACCTTGATCCAGTCAATTAGGATGAGGTTTATTTACCTTACCTGACATTATCTATTTAAAAGAAAGGTCTCACTGTGAGCTTCCCTGCTAGCTAAATTCAGGGATGTGTTCACGTGTCATGGGTAACTGACCACAACAAACCCATGAGACTGGTGACTGAGGACCACCAGAAACCCACCAGAGTGGTGACTGGGGACCACCACAAACCTGTGAGTGTGGTAACTGTGTGGGAGGATCAGGGTTCAGGCAGAGCTCCACTGATTACAATAGGGAAGATGCCTCCCTCCTCCAGAGATTTTGATTTTCCTTGAGTCAGGGGTACACAACAAGTAAGTGGAACAAACAAGCAAGGCAAGATAACAAACTGAACAATACTAGGAGGGAACAGAATCCAGGATTATGTCTGGCTTTGCCCATGAGAGGCAGCGGTGTTTTGAAGGCACTGAAGCAAAAGGTAGATTTTAATTCAGGTTCTTTCCATACACGGGCTCTCTGCTGAGATGAAGGAGGTACTTTAATCCCCTGGGAGCAGAGCTATCAAATTGGCTGGATGGCTCCCTCTGTCATAAACAGCATATTTTATGCAATGTACCCACACTCTGCTCCGTTATGGTAAATCAGCTTTTCCTTCTCTGATGTTGTGTGTGGTTTTGCATAGTTGGGTGGAGGGAAGGAGGGAGGAATGACCCAGGTGGACAGAGATGTAAAATGCTTTCTTGTCCAAAAGACAGGAAGAGCTGCTTGCAAACAGGTGGGATCGAATAACGCTCGATGTTAGATTGCTACACTGGCTGTTCAGGGTGGCCCTGAGAGCTCAAGACCAGGAAATCACCCTCTGTGCAGATAATGAGCCTGCAAGAATGGCCCAAGGTGTGTCAAGTACACTCCACTCACACTGCTCAAGACCTCACATGCCCAGGGACTCCTGGAGGGCTGGTGTGTTAGCAGGCAGGCCCAAACAAACTCTCCACAGGCAGGCACTCTGCAGGAGCTGGAGTGTGCTGTGTTTCCTGCTGTTCCAGATGGTGCCCTTTCAGAGTAATGTAGATATAGCCATGGAGGTCCAGCTGAGAGACAGCCCTGTCCTGCTGGGCAGCTGTGCATGGGATTGGCAGTGCTTTCCAAAGAGCTTCTGCTCTTGCCAGTCTGTCCTTGTGCCAGTCGGGAGGGCTTGCTGTTAGCCTGGGAGAAGTCTGGGAGCCTGCTCCTCTCCTGGGAGCAGGATCAGGGCAGCACAGGGTGCTCTTGAGAGAGAAAATGGCCCCACAGCCCTCAAAGCATGTGATCCTCTCATTCAGGGGTTTGTTGCCACAAGGTTGATCCTCCCTTCTGCAGAAGGAGAAGGTAAACAGCAGGTTTTATTCTGATCTTGGGACAGAAGGCTTGGGGGGTTTCTTGAGGAGTCGATGCCAGGGTTGAAGTACTGGCCATTACTTTCTGTCCCTTCTCCACTGACAACGAGGGAGACTCTCTGCACCAGAGTCACAGCTGAAGTTCTTCAGTCTGAGTCTTGTTTCCAGACTCATTGCAGGCTCAGCTGGGATCACAGATGCCAAACTCACTGTGCTTTCTTCTCTCTTCCCTCATCTTTCTGGACTCCCACTCAGCTTTCTTTTAGGACCTCAACAGGTTAGAGTACCTCAGGTGTTATCAGCACCTCCTTCTACACCCTTCTTCTCCCTGAACCACATAAGTTCTCCCTGCTTATCCTTCTTCTTATGTTTTTCTGTCTCTAAAGAGTACAGCTGTTCTCAGTAACCCAGTCATCCCTCCAGAACAAGAAGGTACTTTTCTTCCAGGCTGGAGTATTTATTTTGGAGGTTGTCTTGATTCAGGTGAAAGTGTTTGAGGCCTGAATCTATCAGCTACTCAGAGTCACTCAAATTACTTTCAAAAAGTAATTTGTCACTGATTCCCACATCCAAAAACTTATTGTCAATCTCGTGTTCTTGGTGACCATCTCAGTAAAAGATAGTCACGTATCCAAAATTAGAACCTGGCTGTTGCAAGCTCTGAGGAAATAAACCTGAGGTGCAAATGGAAGAGAGATGTTTAGCAACAAACGTAGTTTGGTTTCCAGTGCTCTCTTTGATGGCTTGCTCGAAAGCAGTCTCCAGACTTTCTGGCCCTTCAGAAGCACTTCCAAGTGAGCTGTGCATTGCAAGTGACATCCTGTGGTTTTTTCCCCTCAGAATAAAGACATGGTCTCTTTAGCCCATGAACAATATCCAGGAGCCAGCAGATAAGAGGCAATCAGACAGAGGGATGTCTATAACAGGGCTTGAAGGCATCTTCTGCCAATCCAGTTGAGGCAAGGCTCATCTTCCTTAATTTAAGTGTCCTAAAAGCCAGATGTCTAATTGGGGTTGGTCATACCAGGCTTTTCTTACAATAAATACAGAAGAACAGGCATCTCCTGAGGTAATTTCATTGCAGCCAAAGATAAATGTGTAAGAAATGCCAGATGAATTGCCCTCAGGAGGTGTTTATATATCCAAAATAAAAATAAAGTAACCTTAGGATGACCAGCTTGGACATCAAAATTTTAGACATCCTCAGCTGGAGAAGATAAGTTCCTGTTGGGAAACTTAGTTGTCCATATGAGAGCAGTTCAAGGCAAAATGTTGCTTGCAATATCTTTCACAGTGCAAAAGACACCAAGTGGAAATTATGTCAATTTCTTTTTCTCAGAATTGAAAAAAATATATATATGTATATATATATGTTTGAATATTGGCTTTAGTTGTTGAAGGAAGCATAGACTATTGCACTCGAAATGTGCTAGAAATGTGTGAAATGCAGGCAAAGCTGTAGGGAAGCAGAGAAGAAAGGGTTATCATAAAAAGGGCAAAATATGTAAAATGTTAATATTGTAGCACAGCATTATGGTGTTCACATGGTTAGGGACATGGAAATTCTCATGAGCCTGAGCTAAGAAACAGTTCTTTCTTGTTCTTCAGATTTGTTCTTAGAAGAAAAGTTTAGCAAAAATACTGCACCTTGACCCCAAATCAGAAAAGGAAAAAAAAATCAGAAATTTCTAGAGCTTATCTCGTTCTTAATTTTCCTGATTTCATTTGAAAATTACCTATGTTCACACATGGAAGCAGACAAACTGCCTTATAGGACATTTCTGGATAAAGAGCTGTGGTGAGCACAGATAGATGATGTGTATTACACTTTCTACTAGTGATACAAATTTTCAATTAAAGCAGGGTCTTTTTGACAGCATAAGATTAAGATGCTTTCCTCAAAATCACATTTATTTTCTGGAGGAAGGGAAATGTCTCTCCAACAGCATTTAGGCACTTTGCCAAAAAAAAATTCTCCATTAAAAGGCTGGATTTTGATTGAAAAAACATGAGTGAAAATGGCAAAAACATGTACATGGAGTCTGAGCTGAGGGAATTGCAGCAGTACACTGCAGAGCTGAAGCAATGTAGACCCAAGGTCCCTCACTTATGCTTAGCTTGTCATGCTGACATGCTGGAGGTATTTAAATATATCACAGGGGCCAATATTGAAGGGGGAAGTGCGTTCTCTTCTTTCATCTCAAAACCCAGTCGATCATTACTGCTCATTCTGACATCAGTGCTACGAGGAGGCAGAACAAAAACCCCACAGAAGGGCAGTGCCCAGCTCTCCCTGCCACAGCCCAAATCCAGCTCTGTCTGTTCTCCCAGCAAGCATCCTCCTTCTCACGTAAAAATCACAGCTTTTTTAATCCATCCGTGGCATTTACACTGCCGTGTACAATCATGGTAAGGATCAGTCATTGATAGTCCTGATCTGCTTAACCTCTCTGATAACGCAAAGCAGAGACACAAGGCAGTACCAAAATTAAGGTTGGTTCTCACTGACAGAAAAGCAGTTAAATTTGCAGGGTGAAAAGATAATGGGGTAAAAAGCAGAGCAGACTTGGCTGCTAAGGAATCATCCAGTTTGTCATAGTCTGTGTGTTCTTTCGCAGCTGAGGAAGGATTTTTGGCCTTATCCAATGTACTGACTCAAACCTACTGTTTCATTTGCCCCAGAGGAAACCCCACTCCCTGCAGCCCTAATTCCAGGGCTGCCCATTTCTGCAGCCAGCCCATATTCAACAGGCAAGCAAGGAGCCATAGCATTTGGGAGGGAACTAAAGTAGTTTTCAGGCTAAGAAGGATTTATGTGAGTCAATTTAAAGAGAAATAGGATATTTCCCATACTATATCCCATACTAACCCCTTAAAAATGCTCCCATAGCCAAAACTGCTGTTGGCTCTCTTCTTACTGATCAGAAAAAGTACTTTTCTCAGACAGGGCTGTTTTTTCAGCCTCACAAGAAAGTCACCCTTCCTCTGCATTGTCCCTTACTTGCACACTGAGAGAAACATGCTATTTAGGTTTCCAAAAATGTGGAAGTATGTACATATAGGTACCTTGCACAGTATCATCTCTCCTGAATAGGAAGAAGCCTAAGATTGGCCTTGTTCCAAATCATGTTGAACATGCCACCTGGAAGGAACAGAGACATCTGGAAAATCATTCCACAATCTCTGAGGAAATTACAGGAGAAATACCGGATGATTGGAAGAACAGCCCTTTGTGGGATTCTTACTTTATCAGCCAATTTCACTTAGATTTTTTTTTCATAAGTAGCATATGTTCAGAACTTTAATAAGAAATCTTTGAGTTCTGGGGGTTTATTTATTTGTTTATTTAATTTTCCTCATAAATGAAAGAAAGTTTTAGAAATTTCAGAGGTGGCAGGGCAGAGGGTGAGGGGAAAAAAAAGAGGAAAGAAATATCTGATAATTCACACTGTAGGGTGCAATGGTGGAAAGGTTCACTCCCTTGCCTGGACTGTGGTGAAGATTAAATGAGCCCATAAGAAGTCTTAGCATGCTTGGACTGCCCCAGTTCTAGCTGCAGAAGAAAGAATCACCGGTTAGCGCTTCCTAAAGTCCTCCAGCAGACAAGCAGGGTTGTTTAAAAAGAACAAGCAGAGTTATCTCTGGTAAGAGTGAAGGTCTAGGTAAAGCTGAGCTTTTGTATGCCCATGCAAAACATTGACTGCAGTGTGTGGATATGGGGGAATGAGGAGAAGAGAGCTCCACATGAGCTGTTCTTCTAGCCTAATTGTAGTGCCTCTGCTGAAGATCTGCTCCATCCTCCTGTTTGCAATCCCCCTTTAGATATATGGATTTCATAGAGTAAAGAAACCAAACAAGAAAGAAAGACAGAGCACACATTCTGCAAAATTTACACAATATTCACCTACTTAAGCACTTCATCCTAAAGGTCTCTAATGGAATTAGGTATCCTCTCTGTTAAAAACATTGCTAAAGATAGATGTGCTACCCCTTCTCAGTATTTAGTTAAATATGGGGAATTGCATGGTATTTACTTTAAATGTTCTGGAGATAACAGGTAAACTGAACTCTTCCCACTGCACTTGTGTGGAGAATAGTAGAGAAAGCTTTACTGAAGTCATGTAGATATTAGGGGGAAACCAAGCCATATAAAGTTGAAGAAAATCACAAGCATCTCCACTTGAGCCTTACATTCATTCTGCACTTAACAGAAATACTTACAATTTGTGCATTGTGTCTGTGTAACTCACATCAAGATGTAACTAATATTCCAATGTTTGATGTTTCTGATTGACTCACAGTGCTACTCTTGTTTGTGTATACTTGTTCCTGTAATCTGGATAGTGAAAGTTCACATGAAGTTCATGCTATACCTCAATACCTGCAGTTGAAATCACATTCAGGGGTGAGGAGTCTAGATCTTTCCATTGGTAATAGGGAGAGTTTGCATGGTTTAACTTAGCTTTACTCCAAACTTTCAGGTATTTGCTGCCAGGTGAAATAAGTTTCACAGGTTCTCAGCCAAAGAGTTTGGACTTCTCTTTAATAAGGAGGATAAGATTCTGTTAACTAAACTTCCAACGTCACACCTAACCCCTCAGCAAAATCAAGCTTCAGTTTTGTTTTCCAGGTTGCCCATCACTTACACAAACACCTCCTCAGACTCTAATCATGTCCATGGCACAGCTAAGGAACCAGGAGCCATATTTTCCCAGTGCTTTCAGGGGAAAATTTGTACAGCAGCAAGCACAGGCACCTGCTCCAAGAGAAGAGAGGCTCCCTCGGTGTGTGGCTCTGTTCACTATGTTCCTTGCAAAGTCTGAAACCTGGCAGAGCAGTGTGTAGACTGGGACAAATGCTAATCCCTGTGTGCCACACATCTGCCAACACAACCATGGAGAGAGGACTCTGCTGTGCACAGCTAGGGAATTGTGGCACAGTTGTAGGACTAAGTACTTTGGACAACTAAAGCACACTAGGCTCCTAACTCTGCCATAAAATCCAAGAGAAGACTGGGAAAGGATGCTAGCTGAACAACTCATCTAAAGGAAGTCTTTCTAAGTGCACAGGGACTCTTCGAGTGCCAGGGTGTGAACCCATTTAAGATAACACCAGCCACTGAGCTACACACTCCTTTTGTCAAAGCTCTTTTCTTCCTCTTCTTTTTCCTTGACTTTATCATTCAGTTCCTTGTGAAATAATGTGAAAGCAACAGTTATCCTCTTTCATTTAATTTGTAAATACACTCCCAAAGGGCCGGCAGGGCACATGTGTCAATCTTTGCTTCCAAAGGCAAGGAATGCAGGCTTCTGTCCTCCCAGGATATGCCTTCCATCCTCACAGGAGCCAGCTCACTGTACATCAGCTGGAAAGATGTTTACAAACAGGTTTGGGTGATTTCTGCACCTACCTCATATGTAGAGGTGGTCGAGGAGCAATGGGGAGCTGTAGAAAGGCCTTAGATGCTCCTTGCATAGCTGGACACAGAGGATAACAGTCACCTCCACAGGGCTCAAATGTGTGATGTCAGACACATTTGGTCCAACAAACTGCTATGTTTTCTATGAAACACAGTCATATCTGTCTTTTAGACAAAATTAGTAAGAAAAAACACCACCCCTCTGCTCTTACTAGCTTTCATGCTAAAGGTCACTAAGTATGGAGGGCAGGGAGAAGACAAAATTTGGGAGTACATAAGCACTTACTCAGACAGTTAGCTAAAGCAAGGAGGGTCTTTGCATTCCCTTTGCCATATTATTGCTTCAGATAGTCCTTGGACTGCAGCTCAGTCATTTACAGAGTCCTTGAGACCGCAAACTTGTCACCAGCTTATGTGGTCGTTCTGCCCCGCAGCAGACTACTACAGGCCTCAAGGTTTCACCTGTGATTGTTATGATTACTATAAATTATATTTTATTGCACATTGAAATCCTCAGGCACTGAGCACCTACAAAATCATGTTTCTTTCAGCAGCAGGTGCAGGCTTTCAGTTCCTGAACACTCTCTTATGGCTGAGAAGACAGCTGAGACAGCCATCTGGAGACTCGGGAAGCAGTGTACCTGGTTCTCCAGCTCCTCAGCTCTCTCACTGCCTTCATGCCTGACAGAAACAAGTCTTTCCTGTGCCTGGCAGCACACAGACTTCGTGGGTGACATGGCTTGCTCTGCTGGGTGCATTCCCCACCAGAAATCCAGAGGCAGCATCCCACACACTCAAATTGCACTGACCAAAAATGGAGCCAGAAATCTGGTTTCCTATTCTCTAAATAGTAAACACCTGGAAAATCAGCCTCTTTCTTTGGAAATCAGTATAGACTGATAGCTAAATAGTCTTTTAAATCTCGATCATTTTCCCCAGGTATAATTGTATTTAATTGAGGGTATGAAGTGGCCACGGGACATTTTAAAAGAACCATGTTAATCTCCCCCTGTTGACAATGTTGTAACATGTTTCATGTCATCTTGGTGTGTTTGGTGTGCTTTGGGATTAATCTTCATTCCTCAATCCTAGCACAAAGCAGGTGACTGAGGCACAGAATTGTGCAAAACATGCCCAAGGTGAGCCAGCAGGAAGGGGGCTGAGCCAGTTTTAAAAGTCAGGAGCTCGAACTTGGTCCAGCACTTTGGTTTCCTAAGTGCTCCTCTGTTTTCCAGTCTGTAACCTGCCTGCCAGCCCCACCAAAGCCAGAAGCCCAGCTGGGGTAGGAGGAATCTCTCCAGGCAGCAGCATATTCACTGCCCTCTCCCTCCTTGCACCTGGAAAACATATTGCAATAAATAGACAGAGACAATCATCACCTTTATAGACAGGCCTCCATACCAAGAGGGATTTCATCTTTGCCTACTGCTCTAGATTGGGCTGATTGGCAAAGGCAGGTAAATCCCTACCCTTTGTTTAACAAGATGGGAGAATGATGGAAAGCAAGAAACACCCACAGCCCTCCCAGGTACGAATGTTCAGGCTGATTCAAGCCCTTTCAAGTGGTTTTGTCTCCAGCGATTTGCACTTTCCTGCCTCCCAGCCCTTCCCCACATTCCCATTCCTGCTCCCAACTCTGTCTTGCCAAGTTCTTCCACCGCTGTTATTATTTGTGAAGCATGAGGAGAGTTATGACAAGGGAGGGATGTCATTAAACCACGCCGGGAGGAGATGTCAGCCGCCATGCAAACATCTTCCTGACACTCCACTTTCAAACGATTTCAGAAACTGCACTCAGATGATTTCAGGTTGGGTAGGCCTGTCAACTTGGATGGACGACACACGTTGCTTTGGTGCCGGAGACAGCTCCGGAGCCTCTCAGCCGGCTGTTGCGCACACGCGTACACAGCCCCGTCCCCACACACAGCTGCACATCATTATTTTTATGCCACTCCAAGACAGATATCCTTGAATGCCGCTGGAAGCGTCAAACTTTCACTGAGAGAGAAAGCTTTAACATTTAGAGGGTTCCTGTGTAATGCAAATGAACCAGAAAGGTAGGAAGGCATCCCAAATGCCACTCAATGCATTTATAAAAAGATAAGGTGACTTTGTCCTACCCTACCATATCACTTCATTACCAAGTGTCAGCAAAGAGCCTGGCGGCTTGATTGGTTGATGAAATCACATGACCCAAGTGTTATCTTGCAAAAACACATGAAATTACTAAGCTTGAACAGCAAAGAAGTATAAATATCCCGACAGTTTATTCCCATCAACTAATAAAAGACTATGTATCTCTTTATTTCCTTTCATTTTTTCCTCCTGTTGGGGGGGGAAAAAAATAAATTCCCCATCTAATTTATAATTCAAGGTATTTTGCTATCTAATATATTTATATTATTTTCTTCAATATCTAATTGAAGTGCCTTGTTTATGCATTATTCATTTGATCTTTGTTTTCCATCCTTATTGTTAACTTCCAATGCAATTTTAATGGGCTTATGGTCAGAGATCAGGGTGGCAGACTCTTTGATGCCATGTTAACTCACTGACAAAAGGGCAGGAAGAAATTGTGAGTAAGGAAGGCTTTAAAGACATCATTTCTCATCCAGATCTGAGCTGTACCATGTTGGTATGTGCCTAATTTTCACAGGGGCAGATTTCCTGGCTTTACTGTGGTAGTCAGTTGGGTGTTTGGTTGTCACACTACCAGCAAGTGAGAAGAAAAATGTAATTGCTTGAGCTTCTGCAGAAGTGGGACATTAGCCAGTGCCTGCTGAGGTCTGGAAATAATGCATTCTGCTGCTCTTCAACCTTTCAATGTCTCTGCTGAATTGCTCACACAAGTAAACAGAGGTGAAGGTGATGGATGTGGCATGTTAGACAGGAAAATGGGCTGGTGTCCAAGATTTTCCAGTACCTAGGGCAGTGCTGCACAACCAGGAGTGCACACTAGACTCAACCTGGTGCTCTGTAGGCTATGACTCAACCATTGGACAACACAGTCTGCCTTGTGCCTGACCAGGTACTAGGTATGGCCTTTTAATTCAAGGCACTGGGGTCTCAGATGGGTCTCCACATCTTGAATGTCTTCTGGGCATAAATTTTGTTCTGCATTGTCACTCATTGTACTCCCAGTTAAGCTGTCTTCCACAAGCAAAAATTCAGGATTTCTCTTTCACAGTGCAGCCCAGTCCCACTGAGATATGAAAGATTCAGGTTCACTGCTCACTGCAGCCAAAAGCTTACTTTCATTTTTATTCTTTTCTTCTCAGCTGATCTCAACAAAGACATTTTTCAGCAGACAAAGAGTTAATAACGGTGTAGGAGCTATAATTCAGCCTAGGGAAATAATTTATGGATATTCTCGGCATTTCTGGATATCAGCACAGCTGTAGCCCTGCCTCACCCATGAACAAATATTCTTGGCCAAGACATCAGCTCTCACAGCCCCTTAAAGGGCTTCTGTAGGAAGGAGTGCACGTAGCAAACAATGCTAACCTGAGTTTACAACTGCTGCCCATGGAAAGTTGGCATGGACAGGTAGTGGAAGTATTAAGTGATAGAAGACATAGAGCATTGAAAGTGACAGGCAACAGATGTAAATAGAGGTAATTTTGTGCAATAACCCACCAAATTCCATTTTAATGAACTTAGCTCTCCAGTCTCCACAAGATGAGACATTACTAGACAAGAGAGAGTGAGAGAGAGGTCCAAAAATAGTGTCATGAAGACAGAGACTGCTAAAAAGTTGCAGGAGCAATCCGGCAGAGCACAGACTCCTGGGAGTAAACCACCAGCCAGCTTCGGTTTGCACCCGCGACAGGAACAGCAGCAGCACCAAGGATGCCTAAGGAAGAATCTGTACTCACAGGATGATGGAAGGAAAGACATGAAGAGTAAATTATGCATTGCACATTCCAACAAGAAACCTGGCAGCCGCTGGTGGAAATAAGGGAGATTTGTGGGATCAGTGTCAGTCTGGGACCAGTGTGCCTTTGACTTCCTTCTTTCCTTTGTTTTGCGCATCTATTCCCCTTGAATTAGTTCATGGAAGAGGAACAGATGCCATCAGGATTGAAAACAGCATTTTCAGTAGCTTTAAACTAGTGCTTGAATGGAGGATGTCAGCATTTCCTCTGAATTGTACAAATCAGTGGCATTGTAACAGGACTGTTGTTTATAGACTATTTTTTTTTTTTATTAGAGATTCTTAAGGTCAGTTGCTGACAAATGTTTTTCAGAAAAATTTGGGATGATTTTAGGAATTCTCTCTTGCTTAATGATACATCATTTTCAAAAGTTGGAAATAATATCTGCCAGGTGTTCTGGATTTTCACGCTGAAATAAATCTCTATGTTTTCTGGAGCAGAAATCCCTGACTTTGATTCCCTTTCCCTCATGTTTGACTGACAACCATTGACACACTGTTGTGAATGAAGAGTTGCTGTCTATCTGAACTCAGTGGCCTCAAACTTTCCCCTAGATGATTCATGTTATTCAAATGATCAGAAATCTATAAATCTCAGAATGGAAAAGTGCAGAAATGGCATCTTCATTATTCTTCTGGTTCTTTTTTCTTATCAAGGATATAAAAGCCAGTTTTTCCTATGTAGTTGCTGTTTCAGATTCAACATTCTCATCCTTGGAGCTTGAAATTACTTCATGTTAGTCTTTGCATGTAGTTAGAAGAGATGGCCACCTCTGTTAAAAAATATTTTTGTACAAAATGCATCAAATGCAAATAAATTAGCCTCATATAAACTCTTGCTAGCTACTTTAGAACCACGCTGGCAAGTTTATTTCCGAACATGGGAAAGAAGCATATTATAGCTGATGGGCTTACCATGGGGGAAACAGCAAACAAAATGAAAACATCAGTGAAAATATTACCCTTCTCTGTACAAAATGTAATTTTAACTCATTTTATACCTGTTGTGAAATCAACTCCTTTAATAAGGCCACATTCTTCCAAAACCTAGACAGCACTGCAAATTAAATTTCCTATGTCAAAACAGTTTTGATGGGGAATTTTCAACCTGCCCTGAAACAGCAAGTGTAGTGAGACAGCTTCCCAGTCAAGCCCCTGGTTGTGCTTGGTCACTCTTAAAAGCTGTTAATGGCAATGCAAAACAGTCTATGCTTGACTGTGTAAAAATGTAAAAATCACCAGAGGCTCCTTGTATGAACAGAACAGGGATTTCCTCCCTTTCCCCATGGATCTGGTCCTTTCTCAGGGTTCAAAGGAATTTGAGTGCATGGTGGGGAAATATCTTTCTAGCATGAGGGAAGGAGTAAAGGGCAGAACAAAAAGAGGCAGAAAAGGAAAAGAAAATTCTACTTGATTAGCTTCTTAGCATCAGTTGGATGTGACAACTCTTTGAATATGGATGAAGTCTACAAGAGGGATCATCTGCCAGCAGTAGTTGTTACCGAGGAAGTAAGTGACGCTGGGGGTCGGAGGGCACCTGTCTCGCCAGCTAATGAAAGAATTGTGGGAGACAGAGCTTTTCTATCTGATTAGTATAAGGGCTGTAATTCCTGTCCTTCCCACCCCCACACCTTCTTTGCTCTCTCTTTTAAAATGATACCAAGGCTATTGTTGTTCTTGTAAGTGGGATGTGAAGGAGACCATCCTAGGAAGAGCTTTGCCTCTCTTAAGTGATATTTTGGCCAACAACTTTTGTGAATCTCATCGTCCCACACAGATTCGGGAAAAGAAAAGCAACTTTTTTCTTTAATCTATGCCACACTTTTTTCCCAATTATGCTGGGAAAAAGTCACCCTTGATTTTCAAGGAGGAGAAATGAAGTTGTTGGAAGGGACTGATTAAGCAGGAATGTGAATATGGGGGTGGGAGTGTTAGAAGAAATAACTCAGGAATGTTTTATCCATAAGGGCAACAAAGAAAAAGAAGATTTTTGATAATCACAGGCTATTGCCTCAACCCACTTTTCTCACCCAATTTAGTGCAGAGATAACCTAAATAATCATAGGGTTAGTTCTGCTTTTGGTTGTCCTGAAAACTCCATCCTCACCCTTCCAAAAACCCCACAGCACAAACAGACCTTTAGGCAGAACCATGGACACATGAAAACTGGCAATTTGAGGATAAAGTCTCTGAAAGTCTGATTTGAAAGCAGATTTAGGCATGCAGCATTGTACATTAACCAGTGCATTGCAAACACAGGAAGGCAGGACACATAAAGAAAAATGTGAAGAAAACGGACCTAGGATTTATAAGGATCACTCTATGTTTTCCAAGGCAAGGCATAAACCAGAGCCTTCTCATTCCCAGACAGAAGGTCCCTCTGGTTATCTTAGTCACTGTCACTCTCTTGTTCAGACTCTCTCTTACCTGCAAATTTGTTACAGAAGCTCATCCTTTCATGGCATAAATAAGCAAGTTTCAGGACAGCTTTGGTGGTTTTCAAGAGCAAAAAATTTGGCCCCCACATTTCGCAGACAGACCAAAGACCTTGCTTGACCTCTCTAAAGCAGTGCTGGTCTGATCCTCTTATTTATTTACCAAGTAAATGCCAGTCAGCTAATTTAAGATGTTGTCAGAGAGTATGAATCTACACACAGGCCTTCCATAGCCAGGATCAGGTTTTGCAGAGTTTAATTAATGCTGAGTATAAGACATTTTCCCCTCAACTAGCAGAGGAAAGAGAGAGGGAGTCTGGAACTTCTTCATTGTTGAGCTATCACTCAAAAACTTTGCTACACCATCAATCGATAGCATGCAATTGGGAAAAGATGGATATAGCGAGGCAGCTACTCCCATGATAACACCCAAACATGGATAGTTATTTGAGGCTGCAGTGAAAGACACATCTATACCAAGGCACTGTGATTGAAGTGTCCTATTTCAGATCACTGTGAAAGGTGCAGAGAAATGCCTCAAAACCTCTTGCCCTAACCAAGGCCCTCCAAAAGGTTCTCACTGCTGTTCTGTTGAGGGTGGGTATAAGTTAATTTTCAGGTATAATACCTTATTGGCTCACACTTTCAAAGATATTTACTAGCAGAATTTACTAACAGAATTTACACTTCATTGGTGTGAAAGTCTTGACTTGCCATCTGGTAAAACAAAAGCTGGTTCATGATTATGGATTGCGTTTTTAAGTGGAATTTATCTTTTGCATATGTATATATATAAATATATACATATATATGTATATACATATATGCACATACACACATGTATATATGTAGTTTACCCCTTTTGAGTGTGTTTTCTTATGTAAGTGTGGGTTGTAGGAAGAAGGGAAGCAGTTTGTATCTCACTTCTCATTTTTCTACGCATTTTAAAGTCTTGATAATATTAAAAGAATGAAGATGAGTTCAGCAGAGATGGGACAGAGCTAATAGTGTTTCCTCTACGGAGTGAGTATTTGCAATTGCAAATAAATTGTGCACTATTGTGCACATTTGGTGCCTCTGCCCATAGGCATTCAATCTGAAATTAGAAGTATTTACTTTCATGTGCTGTTGCACAGCCAGCTTTAGGGAAACCATGGCCTTGTTAGGTTCTGCATAATCCTGTTAGCATCCTGAACAGCTTTAAGGAACAAACTCACTTTTGAACTAGTTGGTCGGGTTTAACGTTCCCTAAATTTACCCACATCTAAGACATCTAATTAAAATGCAGATCCTTCCAAAGATCCTTCCTAGTCAGTCAAGACTTGCAACATAGAACATGGAGAGGAAAGTGCTTTTTTATGGGAAGTGTGATTTAGCAGAAAGCAGATTACTATGCCATGAGGAGAATTGTGCCCTCAACTTTGCAGAGCAGATCCCTCTTAACTACAGAAGAAAGACAAGGGTGATTATCTCAGATAGAGGCATGTCTTGTAGTAAACACTTAAATTTCTCCAAATGGATGCCACCATTTCAAAAGCAAAACTCTAAAACTGCATATTATCGAAGTCAATACTTGGTTTTCTTTTCAGACATTAGAAAAATGCTATTCCAGATTACAGCTGAGGAAGGATTCTGGAAGAATACTTTATTCACTGGGGAAAAAAATAGTTAAGCACTGAGTGGAAATATATGCTTGTTCCTATCAAATAATAAGATACCACAATCAGTTTACTTGATTGAAAATGTGAAAAAATTTGCTGATGAGGTATTTTTTAAACAAAGCTATTTCTTTTCCTTTTTCTCAATTTCCTTTATTAATCTGCTTGCTTTTAATGAAAAGGGAACAAAACATAACAAAATAAAAAGTTGTTACATTTTGGGCCAGGAGAGACTCTTGTAAACTGGAAATATTTCTTTTAAACTTATTTTGTTGATGTGCATTTTGGAGAGTGAAGTAAATGGTATTCAGGCATGTCTCAGTCCATATGTATGGCTAGCAGCATTCCCCACAGAGCTGGGGAAGAACTGCCTGGGGTAGCCTTTAAGGATAGAGAAGGTCAGGTCTGTGTGGGGTCTGGGAAGTCAGGCTCAAACAGAAATATTTGATATTATATTGAGATTGGATATTAGGAAAAAAGTGTTCATTGAAAGAGTGATCAGGCATTGGAGCAGCCAGCCCAGGGTAGTGGTACAACCTCTATCCTTGGAAGTGTACACAAGGCGTGTGGATGTGGCCCTTGGGGGACATGGTTTGGTGGGTTAACAGTTGGACTGCATGATCCTAAAAATCTTTTCCAACCTAGATGATTCTGTGATTCTATGTGGATCCTGCATTCATTTATACAGATATAAATGAAAGGAAAACCACTCCCAGGGCAGTTTTAGCTCTCGGTTTCCTTCCCCATACGAAGATGCTGTTTGCCACAGCAGATGGGAGCAGTGATCCATCCTGTCAGGCACAGTGCCTCCAGCAGTGGCCTGTGCCTGGTGCCTGTGAATTTCTCCCTCCTGGCAGCACCTGGACAAATGTATGGTGCTGGACAGAAAGAACAAATTTCTCCTCAGGCCCTGCAGCACTGCCCTGGTGTATTATTGACACACACAAAGACAAAAATCTTTGTCCAAACCCTGGGCTCTTGCAGGTCACCTTTGCACCTGCCGATTCCAGACAGCCCCTTAAGTTACATCTGGGCACTACACATGAGCAAAGTCAGGGAGTTCCAGAGACAAAAGGCATCTGTGGGACAGAAATGTGGCTTGCAGAAAGGCCTGCAGCAGAGGACAGCCCAGGCCCAGGACATTTCCCCCCATCGTGGCCTGATCATTGCTCATAGCAGGATATCTTGACACAGAGGATAAACCTAACCTTGATTTAGTTTTTCTAAGGCACCATCTCTCTGTGCTAGATTTTAGGATGACTGAAATATCTGGGCACTGCCAGTCATTTTCAGTATGCACTTTTCTGATTTATAAGAGAAAAAGTCCAGGGACCTGTGTAGACATCCGGCAGAGCACCAGAGAGGGAAAGGAGATGGACCATGTACTCTGTGCTGCCCAAACCTTTAGAACCCAGCAGTGGCAGGCTGGGTGAACATGTTTTTCTTGGATATTCATTATGAAAGCTTTACTAGGAGCCCCTTGATCTTGTGAAGAGTGGGACCAGACGGGGAAGGGTTTGAAGAGAGAATCATGGAATCTCCTGAGCTGGAAATGACCCATGAGGGTCATGGAAGCCAACTCCTGTCCCTGCACAGGACAGAGGAAGCAGATTGGAGATTCAGATCTGCTAGGTGAGGAAGAAGGATGAATGCTTTAGGAAATGGCTTTCTTGGTCATATTATCAGAGTCCTAAATTAGTGGGTTTTTCTGAAAAAATTTTAAAAGCTATTTGAAAAAAAAAAAGCTCGCCATTCAGCCATTCAGCTCCAGATCCCCATAACACTTTCAAATGAAGGCATTACCACAGAGCACATTTTATTCCCAGAGACACTCTTGAGCTTGAGCAGAAGGGATTTGCATCTGTAAAAAGGACGGAGAGAAGGAGACAGCAAGGCTTAGCCTTTGTATCCATCCCCAGAGCTGGAGGAGGGGAAAGCCCAAGAAAGGGGGTGTTTGACCCTTACCTGGATAGCAAAGAGATTGGAGAAAAAACATTTTACTCCAACAGTCCCACCTTCTTTTTGTTCCCCCAACTGTGGCAGAGAAATCAGATCTGCAATCTCCTGTTGTCAGGGGCTAATACATAAATAAATAAAGGCCCAGATAAGATAACAACAGCCACAATAACAACAAAACATGTAGCAGCATCAGGGGCAGGAAGGATCAGCATCTACTTTAATTAAAAATCTGCCTTCATTGATTTTTTTTTAAAAGAACACATTTGTAGGGATATGACGAAAATGCTTCCACTCCATCTTAGTTCAATGAGTGGTGTACGTCTGCTGTTAGCTACAAATAAGCCTTTGATCATTTTACTGCTGTCTGTAAAAAAATAATTTTCCAGTGTATTTTCCTTTTTTTTTTTCCCTTTAAATTGGGAGCTTAAAGAGGGGAGTGGCAATAGACAGATCTACTTGGGAAACCTTCCAATGAGGGTGGGGGAGAGAGCAAGGAGAGGAGAAATGAGAATAAATGCACAAAGCGGCATTTAGCAAGGAGGGATCAGATTGCCAGAGCCCAGGGGCTGAAACAACCAACTGTACCAGCCTCAGCTCAGAAAACCCAAAATACTGTGCC
The DNA here is from genome assembly GCA_024500445.1 of Entomyzon cyanotis. Lineage (NCBI taxonomy): Eukaryota > Metazoa > Chordata > Aves > Passeriformes > Meliphagidae > Entomyzon > Entomyzon cyanotis. Next base: position 45,129,510 of record JAKEPQ010001021.1, on the reverse strand, counting down.
TGCTGCTCCAAGCTGCCTACACTCCTCTCCAAACATAACAATTAGAAGCATGCTGGTGTGCTCAAATTGCAGGAAAGCATGCATTTGAGCCCAAATTTAACTGGAGTGCTTCACTGCGCTCACACTCAGAGGAAAACTGAGGGATGAGGGAGGAGGCAGTGTGGGAACTGCTGGTCCACATGGAGGTGGGACATGGACAACATAACTTTCCTTGCCAGGGATAGCACTCAGCAGCACAAAGCCAAACATGAGAAGATGGAGGTTAGCAGCAAAGAGCTGCCGTCCTTCCCAGGTAGAGAGCCTTGGCGGATGCAGTGTGGGTCCCACCTCTGCTGGCAACTTGAACAGTATTTGTATGGAAATCACTCGTGTTTCCCGCTGTAAAATGAGCTTAAGACCTCATTGCCTGCCTTCCAGGGCTTCCTGAGGGTAAGCAGATTAAAGGTTTGGAGCGTGTGGGTGCCACAGCAGTGGGGAGCAGAGGCCAGTGCTGCACAGCCGGGGCTGGGGGGATGCAGAGCTGATTGCAGCCACTCGGGATGGGTCCTGCTGCCTCCGCACGTCACACAAGGGTGAGAAGCACTTGCAGGTGGTGGCACTAAGGCAAAGTAGGCTCATCGCCTGGTCAAGAAGGGATTTTAATGCAGTTTTTATCCGCCTCCCTCACCCTGCCCCAGCAACAGCAGCTGGCTTAGTGTGATGGGGCACTCTGCTGCTTAGTGCAAAATCCCTCCCCGTCCTTGTGATAGCATCAGTGACCCATCCTAGGGCTGGCTTATGAGAAGGGAAGAGCAGAAAAAAAAATCAGCTTCTCCTAAAGAGCTGAGGAGTCTGGAGCTGGCATTGGTGGGAAGGCAAGGGGAGCAGTCAGGAGGCAGGAGGGGACGAAGTGCCATCTCTGCCGGGGGCTGTGTGGTGGCACAAACTGCTCCAAGATCCCAGTGAATAGATGTATCCCTTTTGGCTGTGGGTGTCTTTTTGCACAGTCTCTGAGAGGTTTTTTCCCATGGTTGTACATCATCATGACCATCAGCCCATGACTTCCCGAGGGTTTGGGAGATGCAGAGTAGGACTCACTGTGTCACCAAAGAGTTGCATCATCCTACCTTTAATCTGTGTACCTCAGAGCTCAATTTCTTCTCATAGTTCCTGCCAAGGAGAGGAAGCAGGAAGGTTTTTCTGTCCCCAGGGGCACCATGGCATGGGACACATATCACAGGGTCAGAACACTGGACCTTGCTCCTCTGTGGCCTCACCTGCGCTGGCTCTGCACATGTCACTCACGGGCAGCAGTGACAGCATGAGAGGGTCCCTGCATGTGCATGTGTACCCACAGTATTAATACATATGTATGTGTATTTTTACATATCAGCTCTATAGGGCTCAGCAACATCAAAAGGAACCTGGATAATCAGAGCAGAAGATATAAAAGATCAAACAGAATATCTTTTAAACAGATCTGAGAAGCTTAATTTTCATCCAATGTTACTGCAGGAGCTTTTCCTTCTTTTTTTTTTCTCCCTCTCTCCATTTTTTTTTCCCACTTCCATGAGTTTCTTTGATCTGTTTTGATGTCTTTTTCAGCTCCTCTTTCAAAAAAACTTTTTAAAACCTTTTTTTTTTTTGCTTTTCCTTTCCCCGAAAGTCATGGAGGCTTCTAAGAGTAAGAAACTAGCTACATGCAGCATCTCCCCACACACTTTCCTCCCCACAATGCACATGCACTCCACAGTCCCTGCTCTGCTCAGAAACCTCTGACTCAAGGGCAGAGGGATGAAATTAAAACTGCACTGAGTGAAATGTTATTTCCTTCATGTCAAGGGTTTTCAACTCAGTCACTTTTGAGCCTTGTTCAGGGTTTGAATTGGACTACATTTGTGGCAAAAGCTGTTCCCTCAGTTGTACGTCTAGCAAAAGGCCAACTTCACAAAGAGAAACCCGGCAGGCTTCATTTCAGACCTGTGCTATCAGTTTGCATTGACAAGGATGTGAGTGTAGGGTCAGGTCACCTGAGTTTTCCCTTTGATTTCCTTAAGGCCTGGGCAAAGTTACTTAACTTTTCAGCCTAACTACTGAAGAAATTACTAACTTCTGCAAATATGCTATGCCTATAGGCAACAAGGAAAAATTAAATTTCACCCATGGATGAAAGTCACCGGAGAGGAAATGCACTCTCCCCAGCTCTATGGCACATTTTCCACTCTGGTTAGGGGCACGCCAGAGCATCTCCCCTTAGTTGTCCCAGGTGGTTTGAGGTCTGGTGTCCAGTCAACACCCTGCAGAACCGAACTACCACACACAGCATTGCCCCATGCCATGCTCAGATGTACCACCTCAACACTGAAACGCTGGCATTGCACCCCAGCAGCTCTCCACAGCTCACCTGGCCACCTGTGGGGCAGCTGACACTCCCCACACATGCCCAACAGCCTCAACTCTCCAAGCCTCCTATCCCACTCCTGCCTTTGCTCTTCTTTCTGTAGCAGACACACTTTCTAAAAGCCTTTCGCCAGTGAAAGTAGCACTCACCAGCACTTCAGAGCAGGCTCTCCACAGCAGGCACCAAGCACAGGCAAGAGCTAAACAATATCAGTTGAGTGAAGTCAGGTGAATATATGTGGCAGGGCACTGCAGGGGATGGCTGTCTGCTGGGCACAGGGCAGATAAAGCCAAAACTCTTTTTATGCTAGCCTTAAGCAGGCTGCAAGCAACTTCTCAGGATGCCAAGGCTCACATTCCTGCATTAAGGCTCTCCCTCCCTCAACAGCTAGTGCCAAAGCAGTAGGAATGCTGGTCCTGTTCTTCTAATTAATATGATTTCGATCTCTCAGAGTGTCCTCAGAGCCCAGATAAAATGTAGAAAGTGTAAATACTGTACAGAGACACACAGGCTCACAAGACTGCCTCATCTTTCAAGCCGAGTTAGCCTTTCTTGCAGCAAGCAGATGAGCTCAGAGGAATGGAAAAAAAAAAGACTGAACTATTACAGCAGAAGTTTTGTGTGAAACCAAAACTGCCCTGCAGATTGGAAATCTATTTTCAGTCATTCCAGTTCCTTCCAAAATACTAATAATAATAATTGAAGTTCTGAGGCTTTTCAAGTAATTTTTATCCACCAGCCTCCTCTGAAGTACAAAGCCAGCTCATGCCTGTCAGGCCAGCTGGGCTGAGCTCAATCCGAGACACAGGGTGCCAGAAATTTAATCCTGAATTTCCCAAATCTAATCGAAATGGCACAAGCCGTGATTAATAATTCACCACTTTATTACTGATACGATGCCTCGGACTATCACAGCGTCTGAATAATTGATTTGCCAAGAGGGGCGACATGTCCTTTCCTAAAGCAGAGAAAGTTTGACCAAAGAGTTGCTGTGTAAAGCTGGCTAAATGTTTTTAAATAGTTTGAGACTAGATCTCTGACATTCACTTGGTGTCTAAGGACAAGCTGGGAAGAGGCAGACGGGAAGTTTTATACCATCCTCCACTGTACAAATCAGTCTGTACGCAGTCTAGAAGCAAAGGGAAAGAAAGATGAGAAAAGACTGGAAGAGAAGGAAATTAACCTACCAGAAGAAACAGTCCTTATCCTACAAACTAGGCATAGTATGAATACAAGCTGCCTTTAGATTTGCTTTATTAGGTCTACGTCCCTTTTCTCCCACACTGACCCCTGCTTTGACTAATGATGGTTCAGATCCATTGAGTCTAAGGGATGATGAATGTCAATAGAAGAGCCGAGCAAAATTTGGTGTAACACAGCCAGATTTTGTATTTTCTCATCCTGTAAGGCTGACAAAAATCTGGATGACAGTCCTACTGCACCTTAGCACTAGAGGCAAATTTGGGCTAAAAATGGTGTTTCAAAGTTGTCCAGAACTGACAGCCCCATATCTGGGCCTTGAAAACCTCTAGAGATTAATAGCCAGTATTTCAGTTCAAACAGTGAACAAAATTCCCTTGTTCCATCAAAACTGGACCTCAATTTTCTCTTGTAAAACAGAGATATTGAGAGCTGGTGCACTGTTTTCCACATATTCCTGTGGATGGAGAAGAACTCGGAGTATTTTAAACCACTGCCATCATCTCAATTGATGTGGGATGGTGACCACGCAGGTGGAGTTCTGAAGGATCAGAGGGACGTTGGTGAGGGAACACTGTGACCCTGCATTTAGAAAAATCATGATTTGAACTGTTTATCTCCTGCCATATATGCAAGGTGACAGGTCTACCGGAAAGCAATCCCATCTACATGCAGTTTTGTTGAAATTTTCAGAGCAAATGGCAGCCTCTGGCACTTTCAGGGAGCAAAACACAACAAAGCAAAGCATTTTAAGTGCTAGCTGAAAAAGCAGTCCTCTGGCTTTTTTCTTCTCCACTTTATTTTAATACAGAATTTTGTACTTATAAAACAAGTCACCTACTGAGCTAGTAGCAAAGGGGTTAACATAATTGGGGCTGTTTTCTCCCCCTCTCCACTTTGCCTTTGGTAGTTAAATCAAAAGCAAGTGGTACTGCCTTATTACTATCATTGTGCTGAGATATTGCATTAAAGGAGTTGAGGGTTTCAAATTGAATGTCAAATATAATATCACAGTGGAAACTTGAAGTGCACAGCTGAGCTGCTCAGCTCCAGAGGGTTAATGCCGCCCGCCCGTCTGCCCTATAGCACTGCGAGACACCGATCTCCATTTCAGCCCACTGAGCTATCTTCAGATGCTCACCACGACTTGCAGGCAGGAGAAGGGGGCCCTGATGGATGTCAGGCAGCTGCAGATGGAGAGAAAGAGAGTTCAGTGTAACAAATTGATTGCTGGGGAATTGATTGGAGTTCTGTATTGCCTCAGCTGTAGCAGCCGATCATAACTAATCAACCCTTTGTCACTTCAGACTGGAGCAGCGTCATGCATGGACCAGGGATGGGGAGAATGTCTTTCATTTTCCTTGGTAGAAAAGTTCCTTGTTGGAAAAGAACCGTGGCCATTGCCATATGATTTTTCTACCGCAGTGCTTAGAAGCTGAATTGTTTCAGGTTTGGAGTAATTTTCTAGGGGCATAGACACAATATTGCCAATGCTTTCCTCTAGTTCTTTTTTGTTTGGCTTTTTTTTTTTTTTTCACTTTCTTGATCTGATTTATCCTTTTTCTGCAGGGAACATTAATGAAGTATGCTATGTGGTGGAAAAAATGCATAGTACCACATACAGGTTTAATACTGGAAACATGTTTTTATCCTCTTGTTAATGTGAACTAAAGTGTATTAAATCAAATCACTGAGAAAAGCAGATTAGACCTATTCACAGTTTGGAGGAATACATATGTAGCTCAGAGAACAAATTCCCATTGAAGCAAATTTTCATTCAGTGCAATGAGTTGTCACAGTAATGAGTTCTTGGGGTAAATACTTTATTCTGGTACCTTTTCTTAAGTGGTTGGAACACTGCCAGTGTTGTTCATCTTTCCAGCCTCACTGACATCATTGCAGTTATGTCCTCCTTATACCAAAAGTAGAGCTGTTTAGAAAACTGACCTGACACCGCAAAATTGTCTTTCAAGTGCTGTGAAAATCTCAGACTTAACCTATACTTTTAGTCTAATGAAATAATTTGAAAGAGCCTTAGAAATCTTGTTTATAGTCTTTGTGCATGATCGGTTTGAGGATCAAGAAAAGTCTTTTCATCCTCTTTCTCTCCCTACTTTCCTTATAAACTGTTCCTCAGCATAGCCCAGGTATGAATAAAAGGTACCTCACTTTCTGATTCCCAAAAGGACTGAGTGCTGGGATGTCAGACCCAGTCTCAGATTGGCATCTCAGATTGCCCAGAGGGGCTGGTTCACCATTTAGTGTGGGTAGGAGCTCATTAGCTGCTTGTCCTGATGCTGAGACAGGAACTGCAGGGCACACACCACCCACCACATCATTCCAGTGAACACGGAAAACCTCCTGCTGGGCCTGTGCATAACTTTCAGAAAGGCCAAGGGAGGCTTCACCTCTCCAAACTGACTGGCCAGCAAGGAAGTTACACATGTCCATGCAGCTTTCTGTTCTGCAGAGAGCTGTGACACATGCCGGACTTAACGTGGACTTACTTTAGCCACAGCTTTAGGACAGGCTTCAAGTCACCAATGTGTGTCAATGCTTTAGTGGCCAGGAATGGATCAAGCCAGGCTTCCCTTTGGAAGAGCACTGTTAATTAGCAAAGAGTACTTTTGCACTTGGCATCATCTTTTGGTTATAAAAATGTCAAAAGCAGTTATCAAAATAAAGTCTGCTCATCACATGAATTGTGGTATGTGCACTGTTGACCCATTACAAATGAAAAGAGAATTTTTCAATATAAATGTCTGAAAGAGATAAATCATCTCCAAAGCAGGTGGAAATGCATCAATAGAGCTATAGAACTATAAGTCTACTGAGAGTGAGAACACCTCATGTAGGAAAGTCTTAGATCTACATTCCATAAGTGTGATGCAGCTTTTTCCCTTTCACTTCTCCACATCCTTGGAGTACAGTGAAGAAAGATGGTACCTTTAGTTGATGCTGTGTCTTTGTGTTTGTTTACTGTGTTGCACATTGTATTGTAAAAGATTAAAAAGAAAAGAAACCTAAAAACCTGCGGGGTTAAGTTAGAATTTTATAGCCCTGTTGGGAAATAACATGGCAGGAGCAGCAGACTCATCCTACAGATGCATTGTATTTTGTGACAAAATCTGGTGCATGCAGAACATCCATCAATCATTGAGATAATTTTCCATCTCATCAATTATGCAAATTAAACCCGAAAAACTATGTTCAAATAATGCTAAGGGCCTGACATAAACCCAGGAAAGCAAGGCAGCTTGGAGCAAAGGTTTAAATCCTACCTTTCCTCTGCCCTGCCATGCTCTGGCTTTTCAGGACACAGGCTAAGCATGACCACCATGGCAAAGCAGTCTTTTTGCTCCTGCCAGTATCAGCAAACCATGCCATGGCTGCTAACAGGAGCCTGAGGGACAGATCTTCGGATTCCTCTGGCTGGTATTCAATATCCATTTTTTTCCAGACTGATTAGAGCCAGGACCCAACTAAGGTGGTTGTGACGGTGTTCCATGGCCTTTAGCACCATGGCCCTGAATACTGTGATGCTGATGGACAGGCTGAGCTGTAACACACTCACTGGGTGTGTGGGATCAGAGGACAGAGGGAGAAGCCTCAGCTCTCAGTGGCTGAGTTCATCTCCCAGAGAAGTGCCAGCACAAAGAAACTCTTCCTACTGTGGCTGTCCCACACCTCTCACATGACTTAATCCTACTTTTCTAGTTTTTCTCTACCATGACATGACTTAATGAACAGAGCCACTCCTTGGGGAGACAAAATCCATCCCTTTTGAAAGAGAGGAATGAGGCTTACACAGGTGGCAGATGCTGCCCACATGAAGATATTGTCATTCTCCCAGCAGATCTTCCTCAAAAGCAGAGCAGCATAGTGCAAGTTAAATACCTCAGAGCTCAAAGCTCAAAGTGACAGGAATGACAGTGGATTAGACATTTGTTAGCTTTTCAGGGCTTTGGAGCAATCTTGCAATCAAAACTGCTGTCTTCTCATTGATGCCCTGTTGTCACCATGAAGCCTTGAGGAACTACAAACATCAATGTGTATAACATAAAGTAACTGCTAAGTCATGGAATAAGAAAAACTCTCCAATATGCTGGTTTTTATTATTATTATTTTTGTATAATAATAATAACAACAACAATAATAATAACCACCTGCACAGTGCTGTGTTTCATCTTCTTCAATTTTGTTTATTTCAGAATCAAGGCAGTGATTCCTCTGACTGAGTATGTGTATCTGCAGGGTATACATCTGTAGCAGAGCAAATCTCTCTTGGCTGCCTCTCTAGTCAACAGGGAGTTAGGCAATATGGTCAGTGGAGTTTGATCAAGATTCATTTAGCTCAAAGTAAGCCCCCATCATTCAGTCACAAGAATTTTATCCTGCATAATACTGACTGTATTGATGAGATCTCAGTTTCTGTCTGGGCAGCTGGACACCATTTGGACAATGTCTCAAGCATTCACACCTACACTATAAAACCTGCTGTTATCTGGGATACATTTCATGATTGTTCCAGGTCTGAAGCATCTAGTTTTAAACTCTTCCAGAGTTATTTAAAACTACAGAGAGGGCAACTCAGTGATTGTGGGATCCCTTTGTTTCTGCAGCACTCTTCTCTCGGACATTTGAAGTTTCTTCCAGTTTCCAGAGAACTTACTACTTTTCATCAATAATAGAATGTCTTCTCAGCTGGTATATAGAGCAGTTTTGCTGCAAGAGGAATCAAATGAAAGTGTACAGAGAAGTAAATGCAGTCCAGTCAAAAAGAAAAGATTTGCAGACAGAAGGGGAAAAGTAATGTGGTTCCCTTGCCAAAGCACAAAATGTTTTTTAATTCCAAGTGCAAGCATCATAAGACAAAAAACTCATTTTTAAATGAAGCCCACTCTATCTATTTATCTACTTATCTATCTATCTATCTATTATCTATCTATCTATCTATCTATCTACCAACCATCTTTTTTGCCCTCTTTGCAAAACTTTTTTGCCCTCCAAATTATTACTAGTGAAGCTGTGTGGTAGGTTTTTTTCCTGCACCTCCGTTTCTGATCACAAATGCATTGCTTGAACTCCCCGTTGGTTACACTCCACATTTGGTATGCGACCACCAGCTCTTAAAAGTAAGTGAAGAACTATACTCCACTGATTTGTGTCAGTGAAGCTGTGTTTGGGAGATAATTGTTCACTGGGTTTATTTATTACAGTCACTCTCACAGGATCTGCATCACAGTATGGTCACAGCATGTCTCTGGAAATAAAGCAAAATGAATTGTATAAATAAATCGGGTACATTAACTCAACATGAGCTTTGCAGGAGCAATATAGTCAATAGAACATACTAGTAAAAGTGACAGGACATTATATATTCAATGACACATGCTAACGAAGGTAACAAGAAGCATTTATTCCATAAAGCATACAAATATCATGTAGAGACAGAGGAAGTTTGAGTCACATCCAATTAAAATGGCTCATTCCTGGCAGGTCAGCTGCACTTGACAGATGTCCTCATATACAGCAGCACCTTGCAATGATCTTTGTACCCAGCCCAACTCATCTCTCATTAGCAAGACATTTCATTACCAGTCTGTGGGACCATCCTCTCAGCATTGCTGATTTCTGTCTGCCCAGCAGAAATGCTGTCGAAGCCAAGAGCTTCCTGTAGGTGACTGTCTAGCCAGAGAGGGAACTTGGCACTCAGTAAAACCCACCTACTCAGGAGGCCCCTGAGGCACTTGCAGCCACATTTCCTGAATGCTACTCACTACACTATTTTCTGAGAAGGCAGGATAGTTGTACCACGTGTAAGATTTTTTTTTTAACCTATTTTTCACCTTTTGTCCCTCCTTCCCCTACTCTTTACCTCATGAAAACCTCCTAGCAGGATTCTGATATCTATTTTTCTTTGTGGAGAATATCAGCTGACAGTGGGATCTTCTGTGCTGACTGAAGGGCACAGGAATAGGGAGAGAAAAATATATAAAATGTTCTGTTTCTCTTGTTGGGAAACAATTCCTCTCCTTTACATAACTCTATCCAGTTATGTAAAGAGTTACCACAGGAAAAATAGGGGAACTTCTCAAGCATTTGTCTGTCAGGTAGAGGTACACATTACCTCTGCAATTACTTATGACTGTGCTCAAAAATACAGGCATATTTAGGCAGTTCTTTGCATCTACAGGACTTATTCAGAGAATTCAGTTCTGGGAGAGCTGCCAGTGACCACAGTAGCACCCCCACATTCACCAGCAAATTAAATAAGAAAAGAGCCGATTTGTGCATTGGTTTTGCCAGAATGCTGGAGGGTCCGTGTAGTTTAGCTAGTAGACCATAAAAAGTACTTAGCGATTCTTTCATTCTCTTTCTTCATACTCAGCTTGATTCTCTCAGCCACAGGTTTTAATTAGACAAAAACTTTGCTTTGACTGTTTTCAGGCCATGAAAATTTTGTAGAAGTAGAACAGAAGTGATTATGGACTCAATGAAGGAATGGATGGTCGTAGAGTAAAGGATTTATGTGTGTGTGCATATATGTTCTAATGTAGTAGACATAACTCAGATGGAAATAAAAACATCAGAAGCATCCTGCTGCAGCTCCAGCCTACCATGAAAAAGCATAATTTTATGTCATTTTAAAAACACACAAATTATTTAGTATATATATTATATATGCATATTACATGTTATATATCTATAATATGGTTTACTGTCACTATTTCCCCTTCTTTCCTTTTTCTGCTACGTATCATTCCATTTAAGAAGTGGTTAACACTTGATCCCCAAACTGACGAGCAAAGACATGATTTCAAGGATTACATTTCCATTGTTACCTGCTGTATACTGTGGTATTAAGCCCACGGGAATCTTTATCCCTTCAATTAATGAATGTCTCAGTGAAACACTTTTTAGGTAGCTGCCCATGAGCAACATTCCCCATCTGGCATTCCTGTTACCCGCAACACTCTTCCCTCACACATCCACTGTGGCCAAGGCACAGCACACCAGTAAGGGAGAAATTTGGTTCTTGTTTCTATGTCCTCTGAACCAAATGATACCCACACACCCCTTCAGTTAATGAAAGCCTTCCCAGAGCCACTACTGCTGGTGAAACCGACCTGTGATTTATGTCATTAACATCATGAACATTACTGTGAAATTTTTCACCCTGGCACTGTCTTTTTCAAACAATAAAAAATTAATGACTTCCACCAAAAACTCTTCTGTCACAGCAACAGGAAAGCCATTTTCTAAAAATGTGGTTACTCTGCCTCAGCTTAGAGCAGAAGTCAATGGGTGCAGCTCTCTAGATTAATAAACATTTCTTAGAATTAATTTATCTGTGAAGTCTGATGTCTTCAATGTAGTTGTACCTGTCAGATACAAATGATTCAGCTATGCAAGATGAAATCCCAATATGTCGATATGATCTACTGTAGAAACAGGTTATTTTTCTTTCCCCTTTTTCCAATATTAGATAACTAAGTCTCTATCCAGATACAAAGAAACAAAAGAAACCACATAATATAACCAATAACATTCAAATGCAATATTTAATAGTAGTCTGACCAGTGGGGTGAGAAAATCTTATGAAAGCAGTGCTGGTTTTTGGTACCTCAGCTCTGCATGCTTTTCCAGACACCCATAAAGGTCCTCGTTGTCGTGGCAATGTTTGTATCTCTCTGGTCCAAACTGAGATAGGCTCACCCTGGTGTTCTGTCCCTTTGTTACACTTTTAACTTGTGGTTTTTTGTTGGTTTTTTTTCTTTTTTTTCCTTTTTTGGTTTGATTTGTTTTTTGGTTTGTTTTTTTTTTCACAGTACAGCTGTGGTAACTGGAGGACTACAGCACATATGATTTGCTCTTACAGGGCTTTTTTATTAATTCACAGCAGCAAAGTTAAGATCTCATATTCCGATTTGTAGGAGGTAATCTTCAGAAACGAAATTTGCTGAACATTCATTTTTGTATCCTTCTTATGTCAGATGCAAGAAGGAGATGGAGCACCTTGTATCCACTTCTGTAAGAGCCTAAGATTAGAAGGAAAAGATACTGCTCATATTTCCATTTCATTTTCATTTGGTCCAGGCTTCGAGGTCAGTTTGTCTTCCATCATTCCATAAACACATCAAAAGTGAACAACACAGAAGTGAAAAGATTTTGAAAAAGCTGCCCCCAGATTTTAGCATCTCCACGGTAAATATGTGGCATATGCAGAACAGAGGTGCAGCTATGATATTACTCACTGTGTAGATTGTCCTCATTTGAGGGCCAAAATAAAAGGGAGTGTAACTGAGCACACAATACAGAGGAAGGCAGAACAAAAGTTTTTAAGGAAACGTACTTATCACTTCAAGCAGTGAAATCATGATAACTCTGTATCAATGGGAGGGGGTAAATTGATGGTGTGGAACTCTTGTGAGCACCAAATAAATTGCAATTAAGAAAGGCTGAAAATGAAGAAAACCTCAGAGAGTGTGACAACTGTGAGATTCTCTTTTGATGGTGGAAGTATGGTCCTTCCAGTGAAGTGGCAGAGGCTCTTCTGATTATGTTGCCTAATTTGAAATTGGATTGAACAAAGTACCTAATTTCCAGTAACAACAAGCGGTGCTGAAACTTAGGTGAGAGAAGTTATTCTAATGGGCTTTGGGAACAGAAAGAGGAAAGAGTCTACTGTGATGATCAAAGAGTTCTAGTTTGGGCATCAGTGTGCAGCAAATTGTTCATTAAAACAGTAACTGTTTCTATCTAATTATTATACTTAAACATTTCTGAGCATGAGCAAGAAAAATTCCTTTAGCAGCATTAGCCTACCTCTGTCCTCCACATTTTTCACCACAACCACCTACGATGGAAAGTGAATTTTGATCTCAGTACCTCCATTATCCATCTAAAAGTAGCCCTTCTTACTCAGTCTCAGCCCTAACATAATCATACACTGTCTGAGGAAAGTCTGATGCCACTACCAGGCCAACACTTAATGTTCACATTATGAGGAAAGTGAGGGAAAAATACATGGCTAGTGGATTAGAAGCATTATTATTATTATTAATAATAATAATAATAATATTAATCACTTTCCTTACAGATTATTACTTTAAGATCAAAAAGTACATTATAAACATTCAACCATTAAAGTTGCACAGGCTTTGAAAACCTGTGTTCTCAGGATTTGCATTCTGTACTGCTTATTACTAACACTATTAATAATACTGTTTTGCATTAGAGCAACAAATAGAGATCTTAATCAGGGCCTGGAGGCCTTTTTCACTAGTTCTGACCACATATATCATTAAAACAATGACTAGTTTCAGACCTACAGCTTTACTGGGTTTTGGTGGGATTTATCTCACCTTTCACTATCTGAAAGCAGGGATCACAAGGTTGCAAAATGAGCTTGAGTGTCCCAGTTAGCAGCAGACAAGCTGTGTCTCTGTCAGCCACAACCTCCTGGTCTTCTGAAAGGAAATAAGCACGTGGGTTAAGGATATCCAGGCACTGAGATAATATGCTGTTACGGGTCTTTAAATGTTGTAAATCCTTGAAGTGCTGCAGTCTGATTTGTGTGTGTGTACTTGAAGTGGTTTGTATGTCCATCTGCACATAGAGAGAAATGTATGTACAGATAGATGGATATTTTTATATGACTCACTCCTATATTGCTATTCCTTAATGGATGCTATTTGCTTCTTTTGAAACCATCCCTGACTAGCATATCAATCCATATTATGTAGACATCATTGAAACAGGCATAACAAGGAGCAATGACTTGAATCCTAAAAAGGAAACATTTAGCTTAGACATTAGTTTAAAAAAATCTTAATGATAAGGCCAATTAGGCACCAGAGTGAGGCACTGGAGGTGTTTTCGGAGGAGGTTAAAAAAGGGCTTACATCAGGGGTGAAGAAGAAAATTATGCTAGAAATAGAACTGTTTCAGATAGACAGACAGAGAGATAGGTATATAGATAGATAGATGATAGATAGACAAGTTTGTGTGTGTGCACATGTACGTATATGTATATATGTAAAATGCATAAACGTTGTGCACTTTGTATATATGTTTACATATGTATGCACAGATGTGTAGAAATGATAGGCCCTACGTGAATTGGCCCACTGAATATTTGTAAAAGGTGACCTCCAAATTCAAATAAAGTGGAAGGTTTTATTTGTCTGCTAATCTGAGCTTTTTTAAACCTGGTAAAAAGCAAAGTTTATGGAGTTGGAAAGAAATGTGGTGAAGAAGCACCTTTACCTCTCGGTTCCCAAACCATGACTTTTTCAGTGGTTAATGATGTCTGTAAGGGCATTCTGAGTCTCTATCTACCAAGCAGCCCTAGTTTGACCTTCAGTAATTGTCACCATCAATGCTGCAAGCCCTGCTAGCTGGTCATGTCTGAGATAGCTCTCTGTTATTTGATTCACCAGCCCAGTTCCTCTTGGTGTTTGCCCTCTTAAAAAATGGGAGGTTCTTCTATTCTCTTCTTTCTTTCCCCTGTCTGGGGTAGAGGAAAGTACAGACAGAGAAACATTTTCTCTCCAGTTTAGAAGTACTCATGGGATGAGTAACAAAGCAAGCATGATGAAGTACACCACTCTGTCTGACTTTACAGTAAAAAACAACTTTCATAAAGATTTTGTGTATCTGTGGAAATCACCACCCATTGGGCCTAAGCTTATCTTTAGTCTTTAGAAAGCAATTTTTCAATCTTGGCAATTTTAGTGATACCAAGATGGGTTAAAAAAGTGTTGTGAGGTGTCAAGGAGATGCCTTTGTGCACCTGTTTCAGCACAACTTCCATCTGAAAATACCAAAATGAAACGACTGCAATTCCATCTGCTTCCAGCTCAGCTTCAAGGCTCAGGTTGCTGAGCAAATCTTCCCTTGCCTAGCCAAGACTGCATGCACATGCTTCACTTCAGGGCTAGAGTAAATCCTGTTGATTTCCAAGGAACAGTAAGCAAAGCTGGTCACAAAAAGCAAATAGTGTGCCCCAGGCTACTGAAATTTGTGTCAGAGCCAGAGCTAAGTCCAAACCTCCCAAATATTGCCATGACTACTGGAAAGCACATGTAATGCTACAGGAAAGGGCCATGCTGTTTGACTGTGACCAATAGTGAGTATGTCCAAAAATCCCAGTCTGTGATAGCATAGGGGGAAGGAAGAGGAAGAAAGTGCTGCTCTCTCTAAATCTATCCCTTTTCCTGAAAACTAGATGGGCTATGTAGATGTTTGTGGCATTCCTAGACATCTCTCCTAAATAGCCATCCCTTCCATGCCAGGGGAATCTGATGCCCAGCACTCTGATTTTCTTAGAAAAAGAGTGAAAAAAATATCTGGATGACAGCCTCTGGCACCCAGCTCTTCTATTTCTCTCACTTACTCTTCCCATCTCTCTTCATTTTATTTCTTTTGGACTGTAAGTTTCATTCCAGCTGGAAAGGACCAAAACACAACGTTTGGATATGCAGAGAAAAAGCCACCATTGTGGAAGAAAAAGGCAGGCAGAAATAAAGACGCACCTTTGGGCTCTGCCAAGCTAAACACTGGGGGTGTTTGTGTGTGTGTGTGTGTGTGTGTGTGTGTGTGTGTGCGCGTGTGTGTGTGTGTGTGCAGAGAGAACAAGGATAAACATGTACCTGTGTCCATAGGTGCCGTTTAATTCTCCAAAGCAGGACCAAACAGGCACTAAATTTCCCTTCTTTGTTGTGGAGAATAGCCAGGCTGAGAATACCCAGGCCCAGCACCAGTAGTGTCCTCCACCAAAGTATTTGATGAACAGTGAGAGTGTCTCCCCTACACCATTTTCCACCATTTTACCTGTGCCCTGAACTTCCCTGCACAGAGGCAACTTGAGAACCTGGGAGATCCTTGTATCCTTAACTGCTACATTTGTCTAATTAACTAGACAATGTGATGGAAAATATCCTTTTAGAGACTATAAAAGTGCCTATAAAAGATGCTTTCTTCCTTACAGAGTTTGTTTAGGCTGGTGTAGATCCAACCCAGCTATCCTGAAATCATCCGTGCTGTTCCAGATTTACACCTCAGCAGCACATGGTCCTGTCACAGGAAATGAAATTCAAATAGTGTATGGGTAGTGTAGGAAGCCTTAGAAAGGATGGATTTGGTCAAATTGACAGGTTTGTCTGTGACTGCTTACCTGTAATACCTGGACAACAAATTTATTTCAGAGGGAATCTGTGGGATTCATTTCATCACCACATTTTCTATAACTACCTCACAGGAGCTGGACAGTTCTATGTATTTATGAGTAAAGGTGATGGAGACAAGTGACTTTCGGGCAGTGTAATAGCTGGGAGCAGAGGTCTGATACAGCTTTTCATAGTGAGACCAGTGTATGGTTTCATCCTACAAATAACCCTTCTGCCAAGCTTGCCAGACATGGACTCTGCTGCAGCCACCCTCTCTCCCAGAGATCAGCTTTGACAGGATACTTCTGCTTTTCTTTTTCCCAAAATCACATGGTGAAAAACCCATGAGAAACCCCAGTGAAAGCTGCAAAATTGACCAGTGCTTCACTGTGCAGGCAGTGGTTCACCTCACAGTCTTTCTTTTCAGCACAAACTGAGACTTCTCAGTCACCTACATCCAAAATTACCTAAAAGACTTTTTCTTCCCCTCCCCACTGATTTGGGTTTCTGTGGACCCAATAGAGAAGCACTTCTCTCTGACAGAGCTTTGAACTAATTAATTGCACCACCCTGTCCCACTGTTTTGCTTTATACTGCCCAGTACTGTAGTCCTTCAGGTGCAGACCTGCTTTCCATAAGGGAGATTAATAGGCAAACCTTGCCTCAGTTGGGCTCTTTACCTTGGCTTCCTTTCCTTCTGTTATTAATGTTATTTTCTGTAATAGACATTTTGAATTTTTTGGGATCTTGGTAAATTAGATTCATTTACAGTGCCAATTGAAATAACTAAATAAATGTGCTGAGCACTGCTTAAGAAAGAGCTAGACCATGTCTTCCCAGTCTCTGACGGGGATAAGGTCTGTGAAACTCAGATGAGCTGATGTCTTAGTTAATGGCAGAGCTGGGGTTTCTAGGTACAGATTTTTTCAAATAATGATTAGGATATCCTATATTTGCCTAGTCCTTTCCACTCCAGCATTCCCCATAGCACATCCCAAACGTCTTGTCAACCCCCAAAGCACAGATTCTTTATTCTTATTCAGCTAAATCTTTCTTCTCTGCCACAGGCTTTCGCTTGAGTTAAGACTTCAAGCCATGCTCCTATGTACACTCTGGTTTTGCTTTATATGGTACTCAAAGGCAATTTCCTCTGGGATGTAATACATCAGCTGTTCCAGCAAGGGAAAGCCACATATCTGCCCAGGGGTCTGCTCTCCAGCTGCTATAAGTCAATGGAGATGCTCCACTGGGCAGAAGAGGAATCCCTTAAACACGATGCTAGAAACAAGGCAGGGAAGTCTTTGCAGCCTGCATAGTAAGGGCTTTTTGTGTTATTGTTTTTTCTCCTGGCCAACAAGCCACCTGCCTAGCAGACCTGCCAAAAGGCCTGAGGGGGATTTATGTAATCCAATTTGGACAATATCTTCCACCTTGGCTTGAGAGGGTAGGAAAATTTTCACAGTTTTGATTAATTTTTTCCTCTCTCAAAAGCTTGTCTTCCAATTAGACATTGCAGAAGTTCTTGAAATCATAAGCTTGTCTGGTTTTTTGATCAGCCTGCTCACAGCCTGAGAAACAGTGTCAGTATTTCCCTCTGTCTCAGCTGGTCTAAGACCCTTTGTTTAAGGGCAAGTGTCCTCCAAGGAGAGAATGCAACGCCCAGGAAGACTGATGAGCAGCACTTGGCTGTTTGCAGAGCAGTGTCAGGCATCAATAGGCTCTGCAAGGGGGAACAGGCAAGAGCAGTGCCAAAAGACACCTCTTCTCTAACTGTCTCCAATGTCTCACACATCTCCCTCCTGCTTTCACTCATCTCTCACTGAAGCCTCTTTTTTAACACGAATTAATCACTGCTGCAGAAACCACTGATAGAGACAGTTAGTTGACCCCAGTGTGCAAATCAGGTTCACTGGGGTGGAAAGGGAATAAAAAAATAAAAGCCTCAGAAGGGTGATCTTACACAGTGCATTTTAGCAAGTCCCCAGAAGGGTTGCTTTTTGGCACATTCCTGTCTCACCCAGGGCCTGCACCAAATTGGAAAGAATTGGAAAGAATCCACATCTGCACAGTGAACTGGCAAGGATGTCACACCATGAGTGGAAGAACAAAATTAAAGAACAAAATTAAATTCAATTTCTTGTCTTCCTCTGGCTATCCTCAGTCTCTCAGAAAAGGAAACCCTGTGACAGGTCCGAGAGAAAAGCATCCCCACATCCTTTTAGAGGTGTTAGGATGGGCATCTTCTTCTGGAAATATGCCCCCAAAAGAGCCTGTCCATCTCCCATATAAGAGATGTCACTTGGCCTGTCCTGTCCCTGGTTTCTTAAGGGCCAATACAGCTACAAACACTTCCTACTGTCATGTCACCTCAAATTGTCACCTTTCTCATCTCAGAAACGCAAATCATGGCAAACCCAAGTGCTGACCTCTCATTCCCCTGATATACTGGGGAGCAAATGATACAGACATCTGCATTCTAGTCTGCTGCCACCTCTGCCACAGTTTCCTGCAGAGGAAAAAAAAAAAAACAACATTGATATCTTGTTTATAGCCCTCCTTATGACCCTCCTTTCATCTTGCAGCTTGGGTGAATCTAGAGACTCTCAGAAGCTCTGTGGTTACTAACTGAACCAAGCAACCTTCAGAGGGAATAAAAAGGGTTGTGCAGGATTTCAGGAGTTTCTGCACACCTTAACTGAACCAAATCTCACCCCTCTCACTGTACCTTGGATCCTGGGTTTTGATGTCGCTTTGCACAGACAACCAAGCAGTTTAGTCTCAGATTCAAAATTTAGGGCATTTTTGAGTGTATAAGAAACCAGTAGAGGAGCTTAAATACACAGAAAGATAGATCCTTGTGCGAATAAAACTAGCTTACAGCTAATGAAATAATACTTCTGAATGCCTGTGCTTCCCTCAGGTTTCCTACGTGCTGCTGGGAATATGCAACATATTAGTTATGTTCTCATTAGTGTAGCTCTGAGATGTGTTTGTGTTCTCCATTTAGCTCTGTCTTTTTTATCAGGCTCTCTGCATCTCCACACTCATGCTGAGCAGGCTCAAACCCCTCATTGCTGGGCAGAAATGAGGGAGAGGAATTACAGCTGCTTTTTGTAGGAGTGTCACCGAATCTGCGGGAAAAAAAATACAAAAACCCTTCAACAACATTTTAATGTTAGAGAGTCAAGGCATTACTTTATTATCTGGCCAGGATGCTGTTCTGGCCAGGATGTACCACAGAAATCATCTCATCTGTACATAGCCCGGGTGTGCAGAGAGAATCATTCCATGATACATAGCTTTTACTTGATTTTTCAGATATTTTATACAGTAAAAATACATAGGAAAGCATTGGGTCAGTGTTCATTGTTCTAAAGTTGAGCAAACCCCCAGTATTCAGTTTCCCATTGGATCTGAATCTCCTCGCCTCTGATGCTAATTAGATTCTTCATTCTTCAGTTTTTCTGATCAGTCTTTTTTCCAGGCCAGGATGTCTTCAGCCCTGCTGGA
The DNA here is from genome assembly GCA_024500445.1 of Entomyzon cyanotis. Taxonomy (NCBI): domain Eukaryota; kingdom Metazoa; phylum Chordata; class Aves; order Passeriformes; family Meliphagidae; genus Entomyzon; species Entomyzon cyanotis. The sequence goes on along the minus strand of JAKEPQ010001021.1, from coordinate 45,110,247 downwards.
GGTGGTCTGGAGTAGCAGTTTGTGATAGCCACCGTGTCCTGTTGATAACCACAATGTCCCGGTGGATGTTCTGTTAATAGTCTTTATCTCTCTGGTTATCTTCGGGGTCACTCCCAATTTGTTCCTATGCTGAGTCTACCAGACCTCATCTGGTAGAACAATGCCCTGGAAGAAACCTAAAATTCCTTTTCCCAGGGTAAAGACAAACAAAACCTTTGACTAAAGTCATACAAAATTTTTAACCTGATATATTTTCCAACAGGAGCACGGTTGTCATCTTCAGGAATCCCCGTGCTGGGGTAGTGAACGAAAGGACAGGGTATACGCTGCACTTGAGAATGACTTTGTCCTCATTTGCCCTTTCCAAGTGCTGATGGGGTACTATCTCCATGGGCTTTGGAAGTTGGAGTTAGGGGACAAGTGACACTAGCAGATGTATGCCGAAAGCTAAGGAATGCTTTTTTTTTTTTTCCAGTATTCTTTTTTTTTTTCCCGAAATGAAGGTTGGGTTGGAAACCCAGCAATGTTTGTTTCTAATTCAGGGCCCAACAGAAGTGCCAGAGTCTAGTTTCTCCAAGACATAGCCTGACACTTCTGATCTGTTTACATCTCGTCAGCAGAGTGGTGTTAAATCCGGCCAAGGCAGAACGTGGAGTGCTCCAGGGAGAGAAATATTGCTGCTGTAGAAATCAGAGCTGGTCAATGACTGTACACCACTTCTCTAGCACCCTCCTCCAGAACATTTCTTTAAAGCACTACCCAGAAGTCCTGGGTAGTGCTTTAAAGACTCTCCTTTTTCATATTCTTTATGAACTATACTACAGCTTGGGCTATTTTGTTTTGCCAATTGAATGTGGAATGGTATTGAATACTTTTCTTTATTTTCCTGCATAAACATGGAGAACTATAATGCCTTTTTGTGTATCACTTGATGCCCTGACATAGAAGCACCTTGTTTTGCAAGAGGTGGTAAAACAGCTCCTCTGAGTAACGAGCTACAGTCTGAAGAAAGGAAAACTAAGGAACTGCCTCAACCCATGTAGTTTGTGAACACAGCCATGAGGAACTCTTGCACCTCAGAAACCCTGGAGGGTAGATCCATGTAAAGAATGTGTGCATCTGTCTCCACTAAAAAACATTTTGAGGTTTGGGAGTTTATTCCTGCTCCAAAAGTAGTTGATAACAGCTCCCTGCAGGCAGCCTGCACACCACTTGAGACATAGCATAATGCTAAAAACATGGGAAAAGAGAGAAACTGGCACTGGAGGTCTGCACGATAGAGTGGCCCATTTCCTTCCTTTTTCCAAGCCCTTGGCATTGCCATCTATGTCATCCTCAGTTTGCCTGTTGTTATCCTCACATCTGCCTCTGTTAATGCTGGAGTTTTTCCTGCATAGCTAAAAAACCCAAACAAACAGTGGGAAAAAATGCCCAAGAGTTAAGTTCCTCTTCTTAATACAGAAGTGGCAGGAGGATTGTCTAGCCTTCTGAGCACTGTGAAAAAAAAACACTATGAAGCCCAAACTTCTTTCTTTCCCACATCAAGGTGGCAAATGCAAGGTCTAAGCATTTATTTATCAAAATCACTGCAGATATTTTCTTCACTGGGAGGCTCAGTACTTTAGGCTGAAATCATCCATCACAACTAAGGAAAGGGAAAAAAAAGGCTTTTCACCTTCATGGATTTCCCCTCTCCCTTCATCTCACCTTATTCGTGCTTAAATGCGTAGAAATTCATCTTTTTCTCCAAAGATTCAGCTGGCTGCAACACGCTCTGTGCTTAAACAAGCTGCCTGCATTGGAAGCATTTTTCAGGCTCTCTGTCTCCCCCTCCCCAGCCCCCTGGGCCCTGATTGACGTCTCATCTCATTTTTATATTTGACACCTCAAAAAAAAAAAATCCCAAAATTTAAAAAAAATTCTTAAAAGGATAGCCCTTATTTGTAAAAGCAAAGCAACTTTTCTCAAAGACAAAACAGGCTTCTCACTAGGAGGTGTTCACACTCAGTAAATGCTCTTTGCTACCAGCCTTGGCAAGGTGGACTCTGTGTGTGTGTGTGTGTGTGTGTGTGTGTGTGTGTGTGTGTGTGTGTGTGTGTGTGCAGCTGCCCTTGCACACAGCGTGTGCATGTTTGCATCTTGTGTAATGTTTAATTCTGCCGTTCCTGAAAGCTGATATGGAAAAGCAAACACGCAGCAAGTCGCATGACAGGCTGCTCTGCAGCTCCAAGACAGGGATGCCTCTTTTACAGCTACATTTTGATAAAGCTGCCAGCAGCTTCTCCTGCGGTGAACATTAATTACCTGCGTCCTTAAAGTGAGAGGTTTTGGGGCAGCTCACCCCAAATATGCTGAGATTGTGTGTCAAACCCACTCTGAACTGGAAAACAGGAGTTTTTCTCAGTTCACTTCAGCGAGAGAGTTAGCAGAAACCTCTGAGGAATGTGGGGTTTTGCTGACAAGCCTGATGGTGTGATGGGACCACTGAGGCTTCAGCTGTCTTTGTAGGGAGGGCAAGGCAGAGCAATGCCACTGTTTTTACTTCAGCAGCCATGAAACAGAGCCTGTAGACTTGATAGGTTATGAAAGGTGATTGCATCCACATTTATTGCACTAGGAGGGAAATTATGGCTCAGCAAGGGAAAAAGTGGAAAATAAAGGATTGACATCCTTCTCCCAGGGAACATGGGATGTGCATTCAGAAATAAGGCCATGGCAAAGCATCTCTATTCCCACCTTTCCTCATGTCTGCTTCTGTTTTGGAGGTTTAGTCAGCCTGGGCTAAGACTGCCTTCCTCATGTTTGTATAGGTCTTGGAGAAAGGAGTCCTGAAAGCCTTATAGCTCTCACAACAAAAATGTTCTTCCTTATGGATCTGGGACCAGTTGGGTTATTAAAGCTCTGAATGCAACAGAGAGATTTTGATCCCACAGACCCACATAAACAAGTGTTATATCCCTTCTGCCATTCCCAGTCCTCTACTTATAAGAGAGGTGCTGGCTTTGGCCTAGTGGTATTGAGACATGCTGGCCTTTCTCATGCTGACAGAAGTTCTCTGTATCATCCCTTCGTTCATTTGCACAGTGTAGCATCACGGGTGTGATGAGCTATTAACATGTCAGCAGAGACAGACAAATCAGACTGCCTGAATCAAGTGGCATTACTCTCCAAGACATGGTGAAGCGACAACAAATGCACCTTCTCTGTCTTTGATCACAGATGATTACAAACAATGAAGCTTCCAACTTTGTAGAAAGCAGTTTTCATAGCTCCAGTGAAACAGCTCAGCGCCTAATTCCTTGGCACAGCCCACAGCCCATAACCATAAGCGTGTGGCTGTTACAGATAACATGGCACTTCTGGGAAAGCTGCAATAGTTTACACATTTTCCAGAGCCAAATTCCAATTTGAAAGGTCCATTATGCCTATCTACACACCCATTCGGCTTCACACAACCACAGCAACTGGCTAGGAAATCCCGCCTTGCCTCCTTCCCTAAACACTTGTGTATGGTGGGGCAGAGTGTTGTCATGACTCCTGCAGAAGGAGCTGAGTTTTGAGGCCAGAGTGATTAATCCTGAAAGAGCAGGACATCCACTGTATAGACAGCAAAGCAACCTACAGCTTTTGGGGATATAGACCTCTTCTCTGCTTCTTCACTTTCCACCAATGTAGCTCTGCACAAATTCATGCGATCCCAAGGTGTTCAAAGGGGGGGCATCACATGAGATGGAGCTACCTGAGCTGATTTTCCTGACAAGGAGAAGAGGTGGAACCTCAGACATGCATACACTAATCGTTATCAAATGTATGTCTTTTAATGGGGCATTTCAGGGCATTTTATACTTTTTTTGAGGCATTGATCTCTGCTGGATATATAATAATACTCGATTAGAAAACCTGAAAGTCTTTGTGGTTTATGTCGCTCTCCTTATTTCAGCTAAAAATGATATGAACTCCCTGAACATTAGAGACTGTTCCCTAGAATTTGTCTTTGCCTTTTAATTTTTTTAAAAAATTTATTTATTTTTATTTTGGGTCAATCTAAAGTGTACTTTTTAACTAAAATATACATTTGTGGTTAATGCAGTGGCTATTTAACCAATTTGTGCTCTTATAGAATTCAAGTCAAATTTCATTAAATATCACTTTGAAACAAGAAGTCCCTGACAGCTGTGCTTTGACACAGGATCAAATATTTGCTCCAAGAAGGGCAATATTTTCAATTAAGATTTTTAACTGTTTCTTGATACAAAATCACACACGATTTAAATTTTGACACAAAGTTCTCCTCTCCATTGAATGTAGTAATGGACCAAAAAAATCCCCACAAATTCTCAGCCAGCCATATGCCATATGTCCTTGGGTTTGCTTATCTTACTAATTTGCATATCTTGCATATCTTGCTCTCACTGTACGATGATTACTGAGAGGCAATCGGGTCCAACTTCACTATGTTCTCAGACCCGGATTTTGTTCCACATTTGAACATTCTGGCAAACCATGTCTACTGAGGTGTGCTGTCTTATTTCGCATGGAGGTCTGAGGATATATGCAGCAATCATGGGGAACGCTTCACAATAACTCAGTTTAATAACCCAATATTAGGGCGTAATTTTCGGTTGGTGTAATTCTCCGCATAACCTTTAAGTGTGAAAAATTTCCACCTATTCAAATCAGCTGAAGATCTTGAGCCTGGATCTGGTTTAACTGCTTGGCCATTAAATTAGGGGCTTTCCAACCGCGATGCGATTGTATATGCAGTACTAATGCCTATTCACTCATATAGGCCACCCGAGATCACTGACTTCAAAAGGCTCCTCATGCAAACAGCACTGTGAAATGCCCAAATTGCTCTCTATAAATTCTGCAAACTGAGAGCAAGTGTCTTTGTTAAGTCCACGAGGAAGTGCACGAAAATCCTATTTGCTGAGGAGCAAAGGCTTTGTAAGGCAGAGCCCCCAGCCTGAAATCGCTTGATTTGTGGATCCTTGCGATTAAATTGAACTGAATGACATGCAAAGCTGGCAATTGAGATAAAGAATCACTCCAGGCTAAGGAAGGGAGGCAGCTAAAATCTGAAAACAAAGGATGTTAATCTCACGCTCATCATCTTTAAACAGGGCACGTTAAAGGAGCAGGTGAGGCTCAGCCGATGCCTTCAGATTACCGGACGGGATGTTGTCTTTTGTCTTCGCAAACCTCATTTTGATCTAGCTGCTGACAATTCTCCCCCCTTCCTTTCCTCCCCCACTTCCATCCCCTCAGGCGGAACATCTCATCCCAGAGGAGCCTCTGCCTCAGCTCCACTCCTCGGCTCACAGGCAGGAGAGAAATCCTATCCACATCACGGAAAGTTTTCTCACAGTTCCCAGCCTCCCCCAGGAGTGTGGTTTCTTTGTCCCTCTGCCCCCTTGCCTGTCTGGACTCAGGGGGTCTTGCCCAGACAGCTTTTTGCAGACAAACATGACACCTTGCTGTAGGACATGTGGCTAATCTGTCTGTCAAAACCCGGAGACAGCCGCATAGAAACAAAGACATTTGTCCAAAATAGATGTGCGCAGCCTGGAGCTGAATCCCATTCCCAGAGTTAGGTGAGACACTTATTTCTGACTGTCAGAGACCTGAAATTGTGCTTCAGTCTTGCACTTCAGCACCCTTATCCCAGGACCAGGGATCCCAGAGTCCAGCACTTAGCATAGCTTGTCACAGGTGGTCCCAGACATCTGTGGACAACAGGTATTGCCCTTGTGCAAATTAATGCCATGGTAGGCTCTGGCAGCACCCAGCCACAGCAGGATAATCGGCAAAGGGAGATGCATTTAAACAGTATTGGAAACATTAGAAACATTCCAGCACTGCAGGTTAAAAACTGCTCCAAGATTGCAAGTTAGGCATTTTAGGGATCAGTGGGAGATTTCTCTGGAGATTAAGAGCAATTGAAAAGATCGAATTCCTCTCTATAGAGAAGTTCTAATAAGGCTGAAACTAAAATGCTGTCTCCCTCAGCCTTCCTAGCAGAGGAGATCCAACCTGCCCCCCTGTTGTTTCAATAATTCAAACTTCAGCTTTAGCCAGCCAAATAGGCCTGAAATTCACCTGTGAAAGTTCATGAGGCTAAGTGGGATTCGGAACAAACTCCTCTTGTTTCCAAACTCATGTATTATGCAGTGAGGAACTTTGCTCAAAGCTAAGCTTTGGCTTGCTGTTATATTTACGTTGCTCCACAAGAAAGAGCAGGAGGCAAACAGAAAACACCACGGCAGAGGCATTGGAGTGGGAGGGGAAGGAAAGAGCACAGCTACCAACTTAGGATAAACTAACATTCTTCTGTAGATGGGCAGCACCTGAATCTTGCTCTTCCCAACTTGAGACTGTGGCATTGCCCAGATACAGAGCAGAGATCTGAGTCCTCCAGCCTAGAACAAAATAGACAAGGCAAGCACCAAAGGAAGGAAGAAGCAACACCGTGAGGAGAGTTGTTCCAGCAGACAGTGGTAAGAGCAAACTGAGGCTGAACACAAGCACTGGAAGCCTATCAGTTTTGTTACACAGCCATAAAGGTGTGTCCAAGTCAAGCTGTCCATCTGTCGGTGCTGCTGATCGGCTGGAGCATCCCGGCTGACTCTGGGGCTGCCCAGTTACCCCTGGCAGAAGGCATTTTCCAGGATATCCACAGAGCACCACAGCCAGATGGTGTTGGGCTGGCAGTGGTGCTGGATCCCTGACAAGGCAGAAATTCAGCTTCAGCAAGGCTTCTTTCACCAAGAGTTATTTGGATAGTACAATGGGTGCCACGCTGGTTTTCTGTCACCAGCCCCACTCAGCAGACAGGGAGCAGGTCCCATCTACATTCACTTCCCTACTGGCTCACCATGTTTGTTTTAAAACATTATCCCTGCACTGTAAATAGATTTCTGGAAACCTAAAGCTATTGCCCATAGACAGAATAGACATGTAAGTTTTAGGTAGCTGGTATTAAGTAAGCTAAATCCGTGATAGAGTATTAGGAATAAACTTTTTACATCTACTTAAATTATCATTGTTTCGCTGAGGAAATACAGGCACTGGTTATATCTAATCATGAATTCCAGTGCTGATCCAAGATCTTTTCTCTTTCCTTCCTTCCCTTCTCTCTTCAATTACCTCACTAATGTGGTAAGATGTTTGTTGTTGTTGTTTTTTCATTTCAAGTACTTGATTTTTTTTGCAGTTTTCTGGGACTGGAGTAACTGAAGTGCAATGTGATTCATTTGAAAGAGTAAATATTTAACTACTTAATGGCACCCTGTTTTTCTAGATTCCCATGTTATTTCTAACTCTATTCATACTATATATAGTACTATACTCTCTCTGTGATATACCATGTATATACACTGGTCTGTATGTTCACTTATATTTATATGTGTTATCTCTATAGATGTATTTATTTAAAGACACTTTGGAGCTGGAGTGTGTCCAAGGGAGGGCAATGAAGTTGGTGAAGGGTCTGGAGCACAAGTCTGATAAAGAGCAGCTGAGGGAGCTGGGGGTGTTTAGTCTGCAGAAAAGGAGGCTCAAGGGGGACCTTATTGCTGTCTACAGCTGCCTGACACAAGGGTGTAGACAGGTGAGGGTTGATTTCTTCTTCCAGGCAACCAGTGACAGGATGAGAGGAAATGGCCTCAACTCACCCCAAGGGAGGTTTAGATTGGATATTAGGGGAACAAAAGTGTGGTCATACAACGAAACAGTCTGCCAAAGGCATGGTGGAAACACCATTCCCGGAAATGTTCCCAAAACATGTGGATATGGTGTTTAGAAACATGGTTTAGTGGTGGACTTCGCAGTGCTGAGTTGATGGTTGGACTCCATGATTTCAGAAGTCTTTTCCAACCTTAATAATTCTATGATATTCATCTTAGAAGTATGAAACTACATTAAAAGAAGATAAATATTGAAAAATTATCCCTGAAAATATCAGAAAACACCAATATTAGGCCCACCCAAGCAAATTTAATTCTTCTCAATTGTATTTCTATTTCATTATTTCATTACTCACTTCTTGATTCGTTAATTAAATTAGGTTTTTTGAGAGCTACTAAAAGTGAGAGTGCAAAAGCCAAAGCTGGAGTGAATCAGTTTGGTATGTTCATTCTGAAAAGCACAAGCATCTGAGGTCCTGATGGACACCCTTTCCCAAATAAAACAGAGATTACTCTTTAAAATTACTCTCTTATTGGTACCTTGTAGGCTGCAGTACATCAATGCAGCAACCTCTGCTGTTCTAGGGACCTTGATCAGCTGGATGGGCTTTGGGTTATGTTTGTCTCCTTTGCACCAGGCTGTCTGTTGCTGCTTTGCCTGGGTGTTTAGAATGTTGACCATATTTACAGCTTTGTTAAGTGTGGCAGGGAATGAGAATGAAAAACTACATTTCAAAGTATATAGATGCTACAAGCTGAGGACATTCCGCAGAATTAATTTTGGTGTAAGCTTGTGAGAAGCAGGAATGTTGCATTTATGTTTCTTGATGAAACTATTTTTCCTGCAACATTTGCTGCATTAGAGTTAATGGAATTTATGAGAACAGCTTGTGATTCTCCAAAACTACCTGGCACGGTCATTTCAGCCAGCACAATGTGAATTATGCAATAAGCCATCACTTTAATTAAAACAAATTGCATTTACTGTATCAGTCCGTGCTATAAATCATTCCCTAGGGCCCCTCTTCAAGGTTTTTGCTTGGCCTATTCTTGAGAAATGTTGACAGCAGCCTCCATTACCAAAAATATTTTTGAGCATTTTGTTCTAATATCTTTCTCCAGGATCCAGCTTTTGAGCTCACTGCCCTGATATACAAAACAAATTTTATACAAAAGGCAAGGCAGAAATCATATAAAAAAGCAGAATATCTCATTTTCCCTTTCTCTTCTGGTCTGGCAGCATGCACTTTAGTAGACTGTGGCAGTGGAAGATGAAGTTTATTAATTGAAATAATGACAATAATAAAAGCCAAAAAGGGAAAGCTGCAGATTAATTGTTTCCATCCAAAGTTAGGAGTCACATGGGATTCCTCACACTCCCTACTATAATTAGACTGAACAACAAGACAACCAGATTATTAGTCCTTTGTGTATCTCCAGTTTAATAAAGAGAATGACCATTGGGTATTTGTATTCATTTGAGCTCAATGCAGCTTAAAATGCAGTGCTAAATACAGCATATCATACTGCAGGATGAAGTAACTCACCTTTTAAGGAGAAAACATCATCTTCTTTGTGACCTCTGATGAGGGGCAAAGGTTTTTGCTTCATTCAGTTTGGATCAGGCATGCTGAGTCCATTCAGCACTACCTAATGTTTAAATGACTGTTTCCTTGAGAGTCTGTTCAGGCTTCCTTGCTTTTCAAATTAAAATAAGGTAGTTAAGTTCTTTTCTCAAAAGGGGTATAGTTAAGAGTTCTCTGAATTAGAATTTTTTGATTCAGTGGTGATTTCTGCATTTAGCCATATAAGAGGCTATTGCAAGTCTGAAGGAGATGCTGTTTAAGACAATCTTGCACAGTTAAAATGCACAGGGGGGTCCTAACAGAAGGCTAATGCAAGCTTAAAAATTTCAAGCAAGGTGGTTTTGCAGCCTCTTTTGCAGGAGTTGCTTGACTCTCACTAATTTGGGGGATCTTGTAGGTGGAGCTGCTTTGGTAAAATTTATGAGGAAATTGAACCATTTATATCTAACACCAGTCACCTTAAAATTGCTGAAATCTCATGATGAACAACTGGGTCATTGAACATAAAATAAGACCCTAGAGGCTGATTGGAAAGCTATTAAAGCCAGTGAAAAGGGACCCACTGGCTGGAGCCAGCACTGGAGCAGATCCACAGAGGATAATCTAAACCTACTCTGTCTTCTTATTTATTTTCCTCTTGATATATAACTAAAAGAAGCCCAGGTAGATTTGCAGCAGCCTTAATATCTACCTGTTTGTTGTGAAGATTATTTCACTTTACATCAAAGCAGGTGTCCATCTCCTCCAGCAGCTTCATGCTGGTGTTGTTCAGGTCTTCAAATGAAAGCTTTTGTCATACAAACAAGCAAATATATCCCGGGAACAGATTTAAACATTGAGAAGGAAAGAAGACAATACTCATTTTCTTTCCCTGAAAAGTAGACACAATTGGAAGCAGCATATGCCCAGACTGTGACTCCTGTTCCTGAGCCAAAATAAAGTCTGAAAATAATTGGCATCAATAAGCATTATCAAGGACCATCTGGAACACACATGTACTGAAAAGTGAGCAAATACCTTTAGAGCAGTGGATAAATACCTTAGTTGCATTTCTTATACATTTGTTGTATGGATAAGACCATTTGGTTTATGAATTCAAAAGGCATTTATCGATGCTGTAGTAAGGGCTCACTGCACAAAGCTCAGGAGGCTCAAAATGCTGAAGCCAGCAAAAAAGGTCCTTCAACCTCCAATAAACATAAGCACATTTTCCATCTCTTACTATTAGGCTTGCACTGCATCTCAGTGGTTTACAATTTCTCATTGTCTTTAATTTTTTGCTTTGCCTAAGTTTAACAATAATAAAGTGGTGTCCCATGGACCCTGTGGTCACCACATTTTTTTGTGTTAACAGGATGTTCAAAGTGCATGCCAACAGTTTCTTCTTAATGATCAAAGCTAGTTTTGGTTTGGTTGGTTTGGGGTCTTTTTTCCTGAAGTTTTGATAGCTCCAAAAGAGCTGTGGAGATTATCTTCCAACTTTCTAAATAAATTCATTGCTGGCTTGTTATTAAGAAAGCATAAGAAAATTTCAGCCCTCAAAGGTAATTTTGGGGGAAAGTTATAAACCACTGAAAACAGCAGCTTATAATGAAAGTGTCATCTCAACCATAAAAGGTACCTCAATGCTCCGAACAGGCACCGTAAAACATGATTGAAAGGGAATTTAGAGATATTGCTAATGGCCCTGACATAAGGAGTGTAGCTATAAAAGATGAAAAGATGCATGGCTAAAACTGCCCACCACAAGTCTTTGAAGAGCGTCTGACCACCCAGGCATGCCAGAGACAGTGACTGCTGACAGACCTGGTCATGCAGATCTGCTCAGACAGAGACACCTTCAAACACCTCGTGCTTTTTCTTCCTCTGAAAGTGATGCAGTTGTTCAGCAGAGACACAGATGGAGTCCCCAGGCTCGTCCTGGGGCCACTGGGTGGCATTTGGGGACAGCCAACAGTGAGGCTGGAATGTGGCACTCAGCTTCTGGGTCTGGAGGAATAACATGGCCTGTGGTTGTAAAATTCCAGTGTCTCATCAATCGACTTTCCGTGTTTCAGCAGCTTTGTATCACTTTTGTGAAATTGTATTATTTTGGTTGGAATGGAAGTCTGGAGAACGTGCCGGAGTCTAGCCTCCTGCTCACAGCAGGAAAACTTCAAAGTTAGTTTTGAAGTAGTTCTGCTCTTCCTATTTAAGCCAGGTGATTTAAAGTGTAATTAATATGTGCAAAATACTTCTACCAGGCTGAAAGTCATTTCATGGACTTTCAGAGTTCGCGTTTGGCCATGCTTATTTTGCAACATGGTCCTTATGATATCTTTAGTGAATCGGGTGCTGGTCTGTGCTGAGATTCAGTCAGGAGAATTGTTTGGTTAAATTTATCCTACCCTTCAGGGAGCAAATTCTGAGTAGGAGCTATATTTTGAATATCTGTAGGTCAAGGTTATGCATGACCATGACTATGCATTTTATTTAGGCCATTTCAAAAAATGGATTGCAAGGTAAAACTGTGTTGAAGGCTATGTGGTAGAATTATTTTCTTTTTTAATCACTGGTCAGCAGATGAAATAATAACAATAAAGAGAGCTGTGCCTTGGGGGAAGCTTACTTCAGTGTTGGCTTTCTGCCTGAGACCCCTCTGTTTCTCATTCTTACTAACTCCACACTAGAGATATGAAAAACAATGCATTAATCCAAAAGCCTCTGTCATGGTTTGACCCTGGCTGGACACCAGATGCTGACCAAGCCACTCCATCATTCCAGCCCTCAGCTGGATGGGGGAGAGAAAAATACCACAACAAGCTCCTGGGTCGATTAAGGATGGGTGGAGATCACTCACCAATTACCAACACAGGCAAAACAGACTAAACTCAGGGAAATTTATTTAATTTATTACCAACCAAATCAGAAGAGGGTAATGCTAAATGAAAGTCAAATCTTAAAACAACTTCACCCCACCTCTCCTTTTGTCCTGGACTTAACTTCACTGCCTATTTCAAATTCTGGTCAGTTCATTGCATGTTGTCTCTGCTGCTCCTTCCCTCACAGGGGTTGGACTCCTCTCACTTTTCCCCTGCTTCAGTGTGGGGTCACTCCTACAGCAGGCAGTCATCCATGAACTGCTCCAGTGACAATTCCTTCCACAGGGTCAGTCTTTTGGGAACAGACTCTTCTCAGCCATCACAGATCTCTTCCATGGGGTCATTCCTTCAGGAAGAGGCTGCACCACTGTGGGCTCCCCAAGAGGTCACAGGTCCTGGCAGGATCCTGCTTCATCACAGGCTTCCCATGGGGTCATAGCCTCCTTTGGGCATCCCCCTGCTCCAGCTGGGCTCCTGCAGTGGCTGCAGGTGGATCTCTGCTCCCCCGTGCCCTCCCTGGGCTGCAGGGGCACAGCTGCCTCACCACGGGCTGCAGCAGGGGCTGCAGGGGAATCTCAGCTCCAGAGCCTGGAGCAGCTCCTGCCCCTCCTGCACTGCCCTGGGTGTCTGCAGTTCCTGCAGGGCTGCAGTTCCTGAGGGCTGTTCCTCTCACATGTTGCCACTCCTCTCCTGCAGCTACTGTTGTGCAGCAGTTTTCTCCCCTTTCCTCTTAAACACATTGTGCCAGAGGTGCTACCATAGGGGCCCAGTGTTGGCCAGTGGCAAGTCCATCCTGGAGCTGGTTGGCATTGGCTCTGTGAGATATAGGGGAACTTCTGGCACCTTATCCCAGAAAATACCCATGCAGCCCCTCACTATCAAAACCTTGCTGCTCAACCCAAATACAGCCTGATTTTGCAAAACCCTTCCTGTATACAAGCTGCCCAAACTTGAAAATGTGGAGAATTTTCTGAAGTCTCCGAATGTTGACAAGTATATTTCTGAATATGTTCCCAAATATTATGAGAGGATCAGAGCTCCAGACATTTTCTTGGTGTTTATTAGCAATTTCAAGGACTCAGAAAATATAAGTCAGACCTAAAGATGTCATGAGGTTTTACTCGTTTAATAATAGAGTTTAGGTTCCTTTATTTGTCTCCTGCTGAGCCTTTAGCTTGAACTTGGGTCACTTTCAAACTTTGGTACACTCCTGAGGTCTAGAAAACCAGGGATTTATTGAACAAGAAAGAAAAAAAATCTCAAGTGTGCACATGACAGCAGAGGGCAAGGCCTCAAACAGCTTGAGATTGCTGTAAAAATCCTGATGGGTTTCTAAGCCCTATCATTGTCGCAAGCCTCTAGCAGACACTACTCGTAGCCAGTTACGTTCCTCATGGGAGGCTGCAGAGCACACAGCCTTTCCCCAGGGCCAGGAGGTGAGTGTCTCAGGCAAGATGTTAGCTTGACTTCTTTAAGAACAATTTCATATGAATTCTTCAAAGACAAAAATAAATAGAAGAATACCCAAATGTAAAGCTAATTCCTTCTATTTTTCAAACAATTTCTGGATTTACCCTTCCTCCTCTTCTTTGTGGTTAATATTGCCTTCTCTTCCACCCTCTTCTGTGTTAGGATGGTGCTTAATGTTGAAGATGAGTTATCCTGTTTCCATCCAGCCTAGTAAGGGAGATGAGGAGCAGGACCAGGAGAAGACTCTTGTTCAGTAACAAGAGCACCTCTGAAAAGCTGTGGAAATGGTTTCATTCCTTAGGTCACGGTGTGCTTTTCAGGTTGTACTGGGTGCTTCTGTGAGACTGTTCAGGACACCAGGAAACCCTAGTGCTGAGTTTTTCAGGTGTGAGCATGACCATCAAGGGGTGCTCAGGCATCACCTTCTGCTCTCCCACCTATTTCCCCCCTACAGCAGCAGAAAGAGGTTCTTGGGGCCAAATTAGCTTCTGCACAGTTCCACACCAGGAAGTCTGATGCAAGTGGGCTGGGAAAGGATAAATGGTAGATGCTAGTTTCCTGCAGCCTTGGGAGATTGCCTTTCACTGCCACAGGGTCCCCGGACCCAGGACTTAGCTGTTCACAGAGCTGACCTCACCACCACAGCAGCCATGCTCCTGCTTGCACCCTGGTACCCACAGCTGCCAGGGTAGGGTGACAGGGAGGTGAGAAGGTCTCTGCCTCTCCAAGCTCTTTTCCTCTCATCAGTGCTCTTCAACCCTTGGTGTCAACCTCAGGTCTTTCTGCTGGGAGAACAGGACTTTGAGAGTATGTAACTCTTTATAGAATCACAGAATCATTAAGGTTCGAAAAAACATCTACGATCACTGAGTCCAACCATTAACCCAGCACCACTGTATTCAGCAATAAACCATGTCCCCAAATGCCACATCCCCACCCTCTAAATGCTTCTAGGGATGATGATTCCACCATTGCCCTGGAGCAGCCTATTCCAGTGCCTGACTACCCTTTCAATGAAGAATTTTTCCTAATATCCATTCTAAACCTCCCCTGGTGCAGCTTGAGCCTTATTTTCTCTGGCCCTGTCACTTGTCATCTGGGAGAAGAGGCTGATGCCCACTTGGCTGCACCCTCCCATCAGGAAGTTGTAGAGAGCAAGACCATCCCACCTGAGCCCCCTTTTCTCCAGACTGAGCCTCCCCTCAGCTCCCTTTAGATGCTCGTCATCAGACTGGTGCTCTAAACCCCTCTGTTCCCTTCTCTGCATACACTCCACCACCTCAGTGTCTTTCTTGTCGTGAGGGGCCCAAAGCTGAAGCCAGGTGTCACTTGTGTCAGTATGATCAGTGTGAGGGGTGGTGATGTACTCTGAGCACACTCTGCTCCTCCACATCAGATGAGGAGGGTAGCAGAATGCTGCCTTGAAGAGACTCAGGAGAAACAGGCAGCTCAGTGCAACTCTTTTTTTCTCTGTGTTTAGGCTCAAAAGGGAACCCATGCGTCCTTCTTGAAAACCTCCTCTGCAAAACCACGTGTCTCTCTAATTGAAACAGGGCAGGGTCTGAAACCATAGGAGTCCACAGCTGCTATTTCTATTGTGCATGTCTGAGTCAAGGTGAAGAGAAAAGTCAGCAAAATATCCCACAGGGTGAATCCTCCATGTGCCAAGAAAGCTGACTCCACATTAAAGGTGAGAGCCAGAGCTTGCAAAGCAGTGACGGCCTGGGAAGACAAAGGCCTTGATTCCTTCCAGCAGCCTCCAAGTGTTATTCCCATTAACATTGGCACTAGCCATCACCCTGAATACCCCATGCACCAAAAGACGAGTGAAAGTGAGCAGGAGGGAGGGAGGTGATAAAGTTGTCAGGCTGCAGGCAAGACTCTGGCCTCTCAGGACTGGCAGGGACTGTGTCGTTTAGATACATCCTGGGATGTGTTTTAAGAGTAGATTGGAGATGCTCAGGATAAGGGTGGGTTTGCTGATCTTGCAGAGGCTTCTTCTTTGGTTAGCCTTCAGTTCAGAGTGCGAGATAATCAGGGCTCTGCCTTTTTCTTCTCCTTTGTCTGCATTACCAGGGGAAGAAAAGCTCTGTGTGGCACAAAAATGCCTGAGATGGCAAAGCTGCTTATGTTATCTTCCCACAGGTGACAAATTTCAGCACTTGGTGAGTGTTGCCAACCCCATGGTTCACAAGACGCCTGCCCTGACTGCTTCTAGGGTCAAAAGCAGCTTCAGACCCCCACCAGCAAACAAAATCTGTCTTAAAGAGGATAGCACTTAGTCAGACCGTGCCATGGGGAGACAGGAGGAAGTATCACTTCTGCACTGGACCTCTGCTTTGGTGTTCAAAGAGCAGAATTTAGATAAAACCCAAACTGCAGACAGGGTGGTTTTTTTCTGCCCCAAACAAGTCTGCATGCCACAGAGAAATCAAAAGTATCCTTGTTACCAAAGATTCGACTTCTTTTAAGAGCAGCGTAGCCTTTCTGCAGAAACTTTAGCAGCTGATGCAGAGTCGAAAGTGAGTCATTCCTCCTTCCCTCTTTTTTCTCCTCTTCCTCCCACCTTGGCACTAAAGTGCACTAAGAAAACAAGATGTCAGGAAGATGTCTTCTGGATCACTGCTGCTCCTCAAGCATCTTGTCTGCCTTCAGGCTCTGGTGTCAAGTAGTGATCAGCCTCTTTCCTCCAGCCCTGAAGTAGCAGTTTTCAGACGTGACCTTCCACCCCTTCACAGTTCCCTGTGTCTCTGAAATGTCCAGAGGTCAGCCCCTCACTGCCTCCACAAGGAGACCTGTTTTGGAGATTCCTGCCTCGCATCAGCCCCACCTCGTGTCCCTGTCATCCCCCATCATGTTACCAAACTGAAGGGGATACCAGGAGTCTAGATGGTGTCCTCCACCGTGACATGGACTCATCATTTCACTATTTGTTGGGGAATGGCAGCTGTGCACTGCTCATGGAAAGGTAGCCTTGACTGACTAGCTAAAAATTGGAGGTGACCTAGCTGTACAACTTACTGCTCGGGAACAATGTGACAAACTTCATCTTTCTTCACTGCCACCCTCTAAGGTTAGAGAGGGCCACTACCTGTCATAGTGGGGAGGAGAGAGACAGCTCTATGGATGTGTCTGTCGGGGAGTGTGGAGGGGGGAGAGGAGGGGTATGCTCTTATTCTTTCTTTCCTACTTCGTTATATTGATTTTCAGTGGCTTGAATGCTTGGAATGCAATAAGGGAGCAATTCCCTTCTATGCTGGCTAGTAAACATTGCCTGTAACTTTATTCTGGGTCAGGAAAGTCAGCACTTAAAATTAAAAGTGGTTCCAGAGGAGGAAAGCCATATTTTAGGAAATTCCAGCTGGGGGTTCCTTGTTACTGTACTTCATTTTAAAATCCAGTGTCGTGTCGTGTCGTGTCATATCATATATGCCTTTAAAAAAGCATGTAACTGATATATATTCTCATCTGCTCTTTAGTTGCAATATTTCAACCAGAAAATATTTTTTAAAAATTAGTTCCCTGGCTCTCTGAATTTACAGCAGAGGCCACAGACTATAAAGTGGAAGGAGTTGAAATTAAGCCCAGGGGAGAGAGAAGTGCACTAGAGAGAAAGGCTTATATGCCAGGCTCATATGCATAGTTTAAATCCTGTGCCATCTCACCAAAGCCAGTGGAGCTGCTCTTGCATTTGAGACTAACCTGCCTTAAGTTCTGGGACATAATCTCCAAAAGAATGTGTGCAATGCTGGGGTGCAGACTGTGATGTCCATAAGCTGCTCCAGGTCTAAGGTACAATCAGCCATGAGAGTTCCATTTTTTCTGTGCAAAGCTTCTGTGTTCAGGTCTTGCAAAGCCAAAAGGTTTTCCCAAGGTGGGAAAACATATGTCCTGGACAGTCAGATTGAGGAATGAGTGCCCTTGCTGACATGTGGCTCCCAGATGTGAAAGCAAGCTGGGATCTGTGTGCTTAGGATAAGTGGTTTTGCTAGTGAAGTTCCACCCAGCAGAGGCTCATTCCTTGAGTGCTGGGAATTTTAGCTGGAAAGCTTCCTACGTATGGACCAGGCACTTGCAGCATATGTTTCACATGTAGTTAGGCAGCAGCACTGAAGACACGGTGCACTACTTTTTAGCTGGATAGAGAGGCATTTTACAAAACCCTGCTCCTGGCACTGCAAAAGCATGGTGCTGTTGGGAAATGCCCCGTGTAGGAAGCAAGACCCACAGTGTGGGGTGCTAACCTATGTGGTGCCATGTGCTTGGCCAAAGCAAGCACCTCCAGGGCCCTATTTGTATTCTGTCATTCTGCAAAAGCATCCCTGCAAATCCTCTGCCCACTCTGCTGTGTGTCCACAGGCCCAGCAGCAGGGTTGTCACCACTTTGTCAGGTCTCAGGGATGTCTGCGGCTGGAAACCCCGCTGGGGAGATGAAGGAAGCCTGGACAGTTTACGAGATGGCAGGAGGCAAAGCACACCTACCTGGCCCTGAACTCATGCATGGTCTCCCTTGCTCCCCACTTGACAGGTACAAACAGTGACAAGCCCTGTCACCTGCTACCTGATATGACCATTCTGAAAGCTGGGAAAGCCAGATGTGCTGTTAACAACTCCAGCTTCCCCAAAGAAAGCCCCAGAGACTTATGACAAGGAGCTGCCTTGACTCAGGCCGAATGCACTCGTGTTAGGAAACCTCCACAGCTGGCTCCCTGGGTGAAACAGCCCTGATGAAAGGAGACCGGCAAGGCAAGCAGACACAGGGAGAGACATGGTGCTGGTGTTTTACCCTAGTTCTCCTCCTTGCTCTTCCTGTGAGAGCAAAAACCCACAGCTGAAAGATCCGCAGATCTGGGAGTGACATGAGCTGCTGCAATTCCTTGCACTACCCCTGTCCATGACTCCTTGCTTGCTGATTTTTCTGCTTTCCCCTGGTTGGTCTCCTAACCACAACCAGGACAGATGGAAGCACAGATATCAGCACAGGAGGATCATCTGAGCACCTTTCTGGGGTGTTCATCTCCTGTAGCTTCATTGCTTTTGGTACCCAAATTGCTATTTCCTGATGGGAGACCACAACCTGGAAGTTAGTGCCTACAAAAAGTTGGGTGCTGCCTTTCCAAGGAGGCAAAATCTGTAGATTTGCAAATCTTTGCCATCAGAAAAAAAAAAACTCCTAAATTTCCTAGATTTTATGATTCCCAAGCAATTCTCACAGAGCATCTACTTTCAAGATACATTTTTCAGGATGTGCTGTTGCTCAAGTCTCCATCTAAGCAGTCATGCATCAAGCATTACTTTCAAACAATGGTCTATTGATTACTTGCTTCATTAACAATGATGCTATTCCCTGGGGAGGTTTATTACTTTTTTATTATTATTATTTTGTGCCTTATGATTTGGTCATTAATGGGTACACTTGCATTTCATTTCATTGTGACTGACTTTCCTGCGAAGAATTCTCAGTGCAGTCCAAGAACCTCCATGAATAAATGTTTACTGTCAGGAGATATGAGAGTGTTGCAGGGCTCAATGGATGTTTTCATCCTGATGATGCAGCAGTAAATCAATTAAAAACATGATTGATTGTAAGATTGTGGCTAACTTGTTTTTGCTTTGGGATTTCACATGACCTAAGTTAGTCAGTATAAATCTAGCAATGTATTACTCATGCAGTGATCATCTTGCTGGTATCTACAGTGAGAGCTGCTGTGCACACAGCTAAGGCAAGAGCAAGGGCTAAACCTGGCCCTGGCATATCCTGCAGCTCTACTCCTGCACAGAGCACAGAGCCGTGTCCCACTGGTGATTTAGCTCCTTTTGGCAACATTTGACTAGAATTCCCTTTACCAGAGGATAAAATAAATCGAAAGGGCTCTTGAAAGGGCTCTCTACACAGATTCTTTCATTCAGATTAGGATATAGTGTACATTTAGCAAAGAATAGCTTTTCTTAATTAATTCCCTGTCTAGTTGCTTTTTTTTCAGTCAGACTACTGTAGCCCAAATTAGATTAATCGATTTTGGATATTCTTGCTAACAATCACTTTCTCTTATTAAGCATTATTAATATTAGTTTTTAGAAACTGATGATTCCAGAATAACTCCCCACATTTAGTTATATCCCAAAATCTCCAGCTGCATACAATGGCCAATGTGCTTTGGCTTGAGCAGACATCCCCACACTCCCAGTTTAAAATGTTTCCTAACATCACTGGGCTGTGTCTGCTGAGCAGAGGTAATAGTTTCTGGTTTAAAATCACTTTAGAATAATCTTCTGTCTTAATCTTCTGCAGTAAAGTAAACCTCTTCGTAACAAGACCATATCCAGAAGCCACCATTGAGCACACAGTGCTGCAAGGGAAAGAAATGTGGTTCAAGGAACCAGAGAGGCTGGAAAGACATGAGTTCAGGACAAGCATCACATCCCTGTTTGCCCCATACCCATCCAGGACTTCAACTAAACCCCAGAAATGTCAATGTAAGTCCTTCTGTGGGCTCTGAGTGCAGACCAGGGGAGCTGCTGCCTCTCCATGTGTGTAAGTGTGCAGATAGGTGCAGAGGAGTGATCTGCATGACTGTGTGCTCAAACAGAGATTTACAGAGACAGTCTGCATAAAACTAGATAATTTATACAGTGCCACAAATACAAACAGCAACTGGCACCCTTCACAAATTCACATACACAAATGTACCTCCAGTGTGAATAATGCAGTGACAAAGTGAGCTGCCTTTGTGTGGACATCACTGGTATCAGCAGTTAGGAACAATTGTTGTCTAATTGTAGTCTTTCATTGTGTTCTGTGTCAAAGCGTGGGCGAGTAATTGCAACCATCAAAACCCTTTCAGAATGTGTGCAAAGCCCTAACCCCCATCACCTGCCATCAAGCCTATCTGATCCACCACACACATGCACCTCCTGGGCAGATGAATTAGCTAGATGGGCTGTTCTCTTTTATTATTATTATCATTATTATTATTATTATTATTATTTGCTCTTTTGTTTTGTGTTTTCCTTCCCTCAAGGTTGTGTCTGATTTGGGGGTTTAGACTTTTTTTTTATTGTTATTGTTATTCTTATTTTTCAATGTGTGTGTGTGAGAGAGAGAGAGAGATCGCTTTTGGGGTGAGTTAATATAGACGACAGACATCAACAATTATACAAAATAATATGGTAACCAGATACTGAAAAAAAAAAAATTGATTCTCATGGGCTGTTGAGTGTTACAATTTGAATGTCTTTCTATTAAAATCCTTGTAATAGACATAGGGAGAAAGCAGGGAGGAGGGAGAGAGAAAGAGGATTGAGAAAGCAGTTCTTTTTCATATATTACTCATACGATGGAGCAGAAGATATTTTCAGAATGCAAGTGGGACTGATTTCCATTAACATAATCTCATTTCCAGTATTTTTTATTAATACAAACATCTTGGCTCTGGGAATGCCTCCTGGATCATTTATACCTGCTGTATTCTGCATTGGGTTTAGGGGAAAATCAAGAACAGCACTAAAAAAAAAAAATTGAACCTATTTGTTATATTCATTCTGAATTGCCAGCTGTACAATACCTGAGTGGAGAAGCAAATTTGATTATCAAATGCAATTAAGGCCTGGTTTTGTCGATGTGAAGCACCATGTAAGTGCATATTGTAAATATCTGTATAGAAGACAGGAACAGCACAATCATGTGGGCTACACACTCTGTCTTGCTGCTGGAGAGGACTTGCAGTGATTTTCTCTGCCTCAGCCTGCTGCAGCAAGGAATCCATCTCAGTGCTGTAACAACTATTACAGAGACCACATCTTGTTATTGGACCACACAGTTTCATGGGTGGACACCTGCTTTAAACCTTTAGAGGGTCACAGCTCTGAGTGTTCTGGTACCTGCCTTTGTGTGATAGATACTATTTATTAATAGTATCTGGTACCTTCAGAGACTCAGCAGGATATATCCTTTTTGCTGCAAGCATCTTCTGTTGCATATGGACATGTGTGGTTTTCATGGCTGGCAAATGTGTGTGTGCGCTTGAATTTCTGCAATAAGGCAATTTAGAGGTCTGTAATTAAACTGTCCAAGGAAGCAGGAGAAACTCTATTTTTGTGCAAAATGCCAGTAAAAGGGAATTTTATAGAATCATAGCATCATTTAGATTGGGATATTTAAGAACATCAGGTCCAACAATATTTATAAAATGTGTACAGAGTTCAATGAAGAAATTCCTCATCATGAATTTTCTCAGATTGTGAGTAAGGCCCCCAAGGGAAAGAGATGTAACTTATTATTTAGACCACTTAAAATGAGGATAGGCCATATATTTTTGAATATTTGGTGGGGAGATGTGCTGTGTTATCAGAGACCCAAAAACCCTAAGAAGTCTTTTTCATTTTTGCTTATTGTAAGTAATTTCTACAATGCCGTCTGACACTACTGCCGTCATTCTCCACACTCTGAATTTGCTTCTGTCTTTGAATGAAACAAATTCAGGTGAACCAAAATTCATCCATTTTATAAGATCTAAAAGCAATCAGAAATGGTGATGATGTTGAAGAGAAGATACTGCAAAATACTTGATTGGAAATGTAATAGATTGTAGGCTTTTCTCAGTATTGCCACTGCAGAGGTCACCGTTTGTCAGAGAGCAGAACACAGGTCTGGAATAAGAAAAGTTTATTCTTATTGGTCTCATTCTTGCTGTAATACTTGGGGCAAATCATTTGGGGGTGGAGTAGGTTCATCTATGATACCTTCTGTCTTAGGAAGGTTGGGTGGTTATTCTCAGCTGTTCATCTGAGATGCTTCAGCAATCAGTAAAGAAGAAAAGAGGTTTTCCAGTACAGTCATTCATTCACTTCTAAAACTGGTGAGGATGAATGACTTTATGGAAGTTCATTTGTATCTACCCATGTTTTCTGCAGAGTGTGGTCAGCTGGTGTTAAGTAAATTCCTAGACAACAAAAGTCAGAGAATAATGCTTCCCTTAAATACCTATTCCTCTCCATGTCAGAGAAATTCCATTCAATGGAAATGTTGGATTTGAAGACCTATAAGTAGTTTTTTCACATCTGTAAATGTTTAGAATTTTGCTCCCTAACACAAGGAGTGGATTCATCTCTTCTGATGAAGTTTCATAATGATCTTGAGATAAGGACTTGTTTCCTCATCATAATGGTTCCAAAGGGTTAACTGGACTAAACCTGCATCTTAACGAAGTTGTAAATGCTTCTTTTCTTAATCAAAGAGAACTTTTACCAATTTCCAGTTCTATTACCCACTGTGCTTTGACAGCAACATTTGGCCTGGATGTATTGAAGCATTGTGCTAGAAAGCAACTTTCCTAAATACTTATTATCCACATGATAATTAGCACTGACTGTGGTAATTTTTCAGGCAAAAATGCTAATTTTTCATGATTCATACTCTGGAGACCAAAGCAGAGGATTCAGTAAATTTTTTTATTGGATAGGTTTCTGAGTTCCAGGATGGACTTTTACAGTAGCAAGTGCTCCAGTGTGTAATCCATATTCTGATGGCACAGGTCACTTGTGCTGCTGAGTTATCCTGATGTCTGTGCTCATGGGTGTTCAAGGGGGAAGAGTGATGATGTCAGTCCAACCATATTTTAAAGGTCATTGGTACGGAACAAAAATTATGTATGAAAACTTGACATTTTCTGCTAAATGGAATTCTTGTTTCCCACCTCACCCTAATTAAGATAGTGCTGAGAAATGCTTGTCATGGGGAAGGAATGAACATTTTATAAAAACCAGCTAGAGGCATACTCAACTCCAAACTTTTCACAATGCAAGATTAGTACAGAAAGAAGAAATGAAACCAGAAAATAGAGTTAAGAAAACTATAAGTTTCGTAGTGAGAAGAGAAGTGGTTTGAACACACATGGTTGCATTGTTGTCAAAGTCAAACGTGAGCATAGGGGGACCAGTTCTGGAGAAATTTCAGGGAACTGAGATGGGATTGCAGTTCTCTTTAAGGAGCTCCAACCATGCATAAAAGGCCAACATGGGAGAAACCAGTAAAACACTTGTCAGCAAAATTCAATTACTGGCTGATAGAGGATGTTATCACAGGATAACCAAAGATGGGAGTTGGCATTCCAAAAGCAAATTAGAGATGTGAGGTAGAGGGGAGATAGGCAGCAAGGAGCCTTTTGGAGGTCCCTGTATGGACATTGAACCATAACAGCCACTCATCAGCATTATAAAACTACCAGAAGCAGTATCCCCAGGCTGGGAAAGACTCTTCTTGGCAAGCCCGTGTACCACACCATGCCATCCAGTAGAGCCCATCTTATTGAAAACTGAATCCCTTTGAGTTCCCTGGAACAGCAGCAGCTGGAGGGGAAATAACAGTAAAATTCTATGGCCATAATAAAACGCATTAGCCATCTGAACACTCATTTCAATCAAATAATGCAGCCTATTCATATTTAAACAGGAAATATTGTTTAATGTTTATGATAATGATCAAATCAAATTTTAAAAATTAAAAACGAAATTAAACATTAAAGTGAGGTTCCAGCATTGGGCACTTGGGACACCACTTCCAGCCCACAGCTGATGGTTGCAATCAGCAGGGTCTATCCCCTTACCTATGCCTAGTGCAGCTCTTTGAGGACGGTGACAGAAGAAGGCTTTGATGTCACACAAATGACCACAGCTGGTACAAGGTGGCTGATTTTGAGCTGACTGTTCCAGTCTCCCCTTGCACCCATTCAGTTTTCCATGATAGTGACACTTAATGGTTGTGGAGGGGGAAGTGGAAGTTCCAGAGGAAATGTCCTTTCATCTAGAGGAAGCTAAATGGAACTTTGTTTTCATCCAAGTGGAAGGCAGTTGTGTTCCTATTGAAATATTTTGGACTTTTAATTTTTTCCCAAAGAGAACAGAGAGAAAAAACAGAGGCTTTTTCAAAGCGCTAGAGAAACTCAAGTTGAAAATGACAGTGTGAGAAAGCAAGTTCTCAGATGTACATAACAGTCATAGGAGGCAAAAATCAAAATAACACCCTATTGCTCTTTAAATACTATTCTTTTGGGGTAGAGCACAGCCGTTTTTACACACCAGTGACACACAGCCTTTTCTGTAATGGCAGTTACTGGTGCAGAGCTACAGATTTCAAAAAATAATATGTTGCTTTACACCAGTCATGATCCCAGCTGATTAATTTATGGTTTTGACAGCACTGTCAAAGTTTGTGTCTAATGAAGACCTTGGAGTGATGGCTAGCAGTTAGGGTATTGCTTTTAGACCATATCTTGTGCTACAGTAAACTCAGAGCCAGGAAACAACTTTCTCCCACATGAAATCTGTAGTGATTTTATTGATACTAAGCCTAGCAGCTTTTTTTCCCAGCTCTCTCTACTTGAAGTCAACAGAAAAGCAAAGTTTGAAACTAAAAAGGATTGAAACAAACTCATTGTCTCTAATATTCCTATGCATTTCAGCCACAGACCTTATCTGTGCTGTGAGCCTGTGCAGCAATATTAACCTTTTGCTCCAATAGTTGCATCTTTCAAGGGAGTATATCCTCAGTGTAAATTAATATCAAATTAGTATGAATTAATACCAAATTAACAAAGCTTTGGACTACCAGTGAACTGCATGTTTTTCCTTAGATTAAAAAAAAAAATAAAGCCATTACAAAAGGCAGAATCAATCTGTCAATCCTCATTCTTATGGCAATGCTTGCCGAAATTTATTATGGAAGGAGCATGCACAGAAATTTCCGTACTATGAAAAAATAAATAAAATGACTGAATAAATTACCTGGGAAAGTACAGCAAAACAGAAAGATTTATCTTAACCTGTGTCTATTGCTCTCATCCCTGTACCATGCACTTTAAATTGGATTGGTATCCTATAAGAGACTGTCAAGGATTTCATTTGTTCTGCTTGACATACAGATGTACAATTGGTAAAACTGCATCTTATCTTAGTAATTGTCTACAGTGCTAAGGCTGTACCTAGTTATTGACTTCAAAAGTCAGGTTTTGTCTGTGCAGTTCCCTGATCTAACATCAGTCCAACCACCTCGAGCTCTATCTGCTCATCTTTCAGCTCACCTTCCTGAGTTAAACCACCTTTCTCTTTGCAATAGTTGCTTTTTAGCTTTCTGTAATCAATCAAGACCAGAGCGTCTGGTTAGAGAAGTGAATAGCCTAGTTCCCTTTTTCTGGTAGCATCCTTGTGTATCTAAAAAAAGTCATTGTGAGCTGGTGCTTAAGAACTTAGTGAATATATTGAGGGCTTTTAAAGCAAGAAGGGTTTTTCTAGAGTTTGGAGGGAGTTGTTATCTAGCTCTAGTGAAATTTCTGTTTATTAAAAGAATCAGAGTTTAGTGATCATAGAGGAAAATTTCTGCCTGTCTGATGGTCTTTAAGCACATTTTGTTACAAATCCAGATTAGCACATTGACTCTGTAATGGTTCAACAGCAGCAACCTTTCCTTTTCACAGGCACATGCTGCAAATAGACCCATTTGTTAAAGAGGGTATTTTATTCTTGCGCAGCCAAAGAATTCCTTTAAAACTAGTTACTTGTTTTCCACTTGCAGTTGGGAAGAACTCTGACTTTTGAGTTTACATTTTTAAAGAGCAAATAACCCCCAGATTTTTTTTTCTGGGAAGCCCATATTTCT
Organism: Entomyzon cyanotis; assembly: GCA_024500445.1. Taxonomy (NCBI): domain Eukaryota; kingdom Metazoa; phylum Chordata; class Aves; order Passeriformes; family Meliphagidae; genus Entomyzon; species Entomyzon cyanotis. Next base: position 45,083,993 of record JAKEPQ010001021.1, on the reverse strand, counting down.
ATCGCTTTTGTGTATTCGAAATGCTGGGCATTTTATCTGCAATTATTCTATATGGACATTTTTAAGAAACTGCTGGAAGAAAAAGGTTAAAAATAAAACCTTCTTTTCATCCAGTTCTCCCCTGTCTCACTAAACAGTAGTGCCATCCTGGGAACCAGTCTTGCTTGAATCCCAACAGTGTGGATTCACTTTTTCCAAGGAAAAGAGAAAAAAATATAGAACAACTATAGTCAGCCAGACCAACAGTTATTCTGACACATATCCCATCTCCTAGCCTAGTCAGTCATAAAGCAGAGGGAAAATTGCAAGAGCAATATTCTTTCCTGGCTTCCTGCAATTGGCAGCTCAGGGATTTCCTGAGTCAGGGGTACATTCTTTGTATCAGTAGTTTTCAATGGATTTTTCTTCCATGAGTTGTCCTGCTGTTTTTGAGTTCATGTGGATGTTTAGACTCTGGTTTTGCATCACTGGCATTTCTTATTGTTTGAGCAGGACCACTTTTCCCTGGAGAAGGCAGAAGTTAGTCAAAGTACCTCAAGACTGACAACTTGTACAATCATAAAACAAAGCATTGAAGTCTCTTTTCACTTCCCCAAACGCTGTCAGCTAAAGGGCAGATGTAGCCGGCATGGCAGTTTCAGAGGGAAGAGCCTGGCTGCACAGGGTGATGAAGCTTACCAGACGTCATCACTCAAGGTAGAATCCCAAACCCGTGGTGCTTTACGGTTTGCAGGAGAGCTGTGAAGTGCAGGAGTTCAGCAGCTGCTGCACAGCCCTGCAGCATGGAAGCACCTCCAAGCCTAGTTTGGGTGGAAGCACAGGAGAACTGCTTCCACCTTGAAGAGTTAAAGACACCTCAGTCATAAATGAAGACCGTGAGACAGAGAGCACCAGGTTCTCAGAAGGTCCTGTGGCAGGTTTGCCATATGCCAAGCAGTCCAGAAACAACTCGTTTTTAACAGCTGGCGAAAATGCTTGTTCTAGGGATGGCAGGCTGTGCCTGTGTCGCCCAAACAGCATTTCAGCTCACAATGAGGAAATTCCTCTGCTCTTAATAAAAGTTGTGTAGTTATCACGGCTTTTTGGGGAGATGAGGTGGGTTTTCCACCCTGTTTCTCTTCCCTTGTTCCATTTTCAAGGTGCTCTTCACAATCAGTATTTGCAATAAAATGGAACAGTGTTAAGGTAGTTGAAAGGAGCCACACATAAACAAAGATTGTGATTAAGTTAGGATACAGATCTGGGGGTGTCTGTTACACCAAAAGTTGTGTTTGTGTGTTAGTTTTGCTCCTGGGCCTCCCTTCTGAGAAATCCTTATTTCAGGACTTCTCAGGAAATGCAATATGGCTTTTGTTGTTTGTAAATTTTTTTACATTATACCTCTTTTTCATTCTTTTATTCCTTTATGGACTCCCCAGGTGCCTGTAACAATGTGGCAATCAACAGGGATATGCGCAGTAGAAGAATTTCCCCTTTATAAATAAATCTATGCAGATATGGCAATCAACCTCAGGGTATCTTTCAAACCTGGGGAAAAATGTCAGGGAATGAATCATGTGATGCTTCAGATAGTTTGTGGACATCACCCCCTGAATTTGGAGGCTCCTCTCACTTTTCTCTCTCTCTTCTCTCTTACCCTCTCACCTCAATGTACTTCCACAAAGATAAGTAGTAAAACTGGCATGAGCTGTCTTGAGGGGTCTGTTGTGATGCCCAGAAGTTGAAGTCTATTCCCAGAGGAGTGGTGTGCCAGGGGGAGCCCAGGGACATGGCCTGCTTTCAGATGTCTCCACACACCTGCTACTGGCCTCAGCTAGGAACTCCCTGCAGGCACAGCTGAGATGTGGATTTGAAACTAAACCTCTATTAAAATAAAACAGAAAGCGTGACATATTTGGAAAACAGAGAGCCTGGGACTGCAAACGGTAAGAGTGTGGCATGATGCAGACCCAAGGCAGCATTTGGCTTTGAATGACTCTCACAATCCTGTGTCCTCTGGGCTTGCCAGCCACACTGATTTCCTCAGCCAAGATTTTGCAAGAAAGGAGGACACATCCTAACCTTCACAGCAAAACTGAGTGTCTTCCCAGTCAAGCTTAGATGCCCAGCAGGAAATGCAGGCAGACAGGTTCTGCCAAAAAGGGCCAAGTGTCTGCATGGGGACAAGGGTGACCACAGACCCTGCTCAAGTGACCTTGGGGAACATCTGACATCCATCTGAGTCTAAGCTGCAGGGGAGATGCTTTCCTGGAGTGAAGGGGGAATTACCTGTGGCCTTTGACGTCAGCCTAAAGTGCTCCTATGTGATGACCCTCACTGGATCAAATTACTGTCTCTGTAGCTTGGGGGGATGCTTTTTTATCTTGCTCTCTGTCACATCAGAAAAGAGAATATTAAAACATTCTAATGGAGGTTGAGCTACCATTACTAGGGGAAACTGGTGAGGTCTAACACCATTTGACAGGAAAATACTGGGAAGAGTCTGAGAGAGTATGAACCTAGAGGATTCCCAGACAGACACCCAGACCCAGCACAGTTTTAAGGGGACACAGGTGGGACCTTACTGGGTAAAAACACCTTTCCAAATCCAGGGCAGTAGTACAAAATGTTATAATATATAAATGTAAATAATTTTCACCAAAACCAAAAATCAAGTCACACTGCTGTAGCACAGATTGCCATAAACAAAGGTACAACACGGAGATGGGCTCCATCCAAAGAACAAATCCAAACAGAACAAAATTTAATGGAATGACACTAAGGGCTATAGTTTAGATGAAAAGGGTAAATACTTCCAGTTTTAAATGCTTTCAAAATGCATCACTCACCCTGTGAAAGACCTTCATTACTTTAAGGAGAAAGAGGACCACCATGTGCCCCTGCAGAAGCCCCTCAGCTCTGACAGCCCAAGTGCCTCCTCCATACATAAGCATTTCCACTGACTACTGCCTGTGTTTGCCATATGCCGTCCCTTTTTTGTTCCCTGCCATTTACATGCTGGCAGGTTGACTTTTTAATAAGGTAAGAGTAGGCTGAAGATTTCAGATGTGGGCGCTTGAGAGACCCTCCCCTTCACAGCAGGCTCAGCTTTCTCAGTTTTAGCTCAGGCTGACATTATATCAAACTGTGCCTCTCCCCGGTGGGGATAACCACAGTTTATTTACAAGATACAACAGGAATGTCACACTAAATGAAGACGAAAGATGTGCAGGAAGCGTGATCACTGCCTGTGCCTTCTTAAGAACTGCTTATTAAGGAAATCATCCTTTTAAGCAGCAAAGAGCCACCAGAAGTTGTCATGTTCAATACTGGGGCAGGATCTGACCTGCTCACCAACACTGTCTATGGATAACATCCCTCCTGTGGTAACGATGCAGATGCTAATGAGCGTATTAATAATAAATAACACTGTGTGCATTTATCATGTCCCTGATTCAAAGTATGGGAAATGCTTTACCAGCTAGAAAGTGTGAAGTCCCAGAGCAGCTCTTTTCTCTATGTGGAGCCTATTGCTACCCTAAGCAAAGGGAGTTTTATCACCTGGGTTAGCAAAGAGAAGTGGCAGTGGAACCACTGGATTCCAATCACTATGGTGCTGCTGATTCATGGTGTGAACTTGGGGGAGTTATTTCAGTGCTCTGAGTCTCAAGTTAACCATCTGTAAAATCAAGATAATTATATTTACAGTGCTTATTTCATAGAGCTGCTGTGAAGATTAATTAATGCATATATATTTACAAAGTGCTTTGAGATCTTCAGGTGAAACCTGATGCATATGTGCAAAATATTAATTCTCTAAAATACCTAGAAACATCAGGAGTTGTGGTGTCTTGCCAGATATCACTGCATTTTATAGTGCTTTTGTTCTTTGTCTAAGAAAGTTGTTTTGCAGGTAGCAGTAATATATTGCATTAATGGTGTGACAGTTTGAAAGTAATAAATTTTCCCCATTTCTTTTCACTTCTTCTTCTATCATGCACCATGTGCAAGCAGATTATGGGCTCATCAAACAGTAATTTTAGGTAATTATTAGGGAATATATTTTGATATTTTTTTTTACCTCTATAGATCTCATTACAGAGAAAATCCCAGTGTTTATTTGGTATTGGCTATTCCAGCTGTGTTGGTTGTTTGTGAGAGTCAGATAAGCTATGATGCATACAATCCAGAAAGAAGATACATGGAGGCACAGTGAGGGACTGAGGATTATGCGTATTTGTTTCATGTGCTATGGGCAGGATTGGTCTCCCCCAAATTTAGCCGTCTGAATATTAATGGTTAAGTCTAAAGAAGTTGTTTGAACTCACTCCATACTCATTGGAAAGAGGTGGGCACTGACTCAGAGCAGCTTTCCTGACCTTTCCCAAGTAACAGAGATCAGTGCAGCTGTCCAAACATAGGTGTCCACTGCAGGGGAAATGGAGCAGTGTGCTGAGTTCCCCCAACTGCACAACAACCCCTCCACTAGCTTTGGCAGCCTCAAAGGCCAGATTATCGGTAGGTAAAAAATGTGGATATTTTAACCTGCAATTTAAATCTCAGCTCAGACATATGGCTTCATTAAGAGGAGTAATACTGAATTATTTGATGCAGGCAGATATGCTGAAAGCACCACATTTCTTACAGTTAAACAACGATGGCTTCTGCAATGCTGAGTAGTCTGTAAGCATCTCAGTGTTTGTAAATCAACTTAAAAGAACAGCAGGTTTTGATAATATGAAACTCACATGCAGTCACCAGTTCTTATCTCTGCCTGTTTCAGTTGTTCCAGGATTGTGCATGTTAGTCATATTGTGTCTAAGGTTCTCAGACTGTGGTATTTCCACCTCCTTTATTTTAAAGCAATTCTTCAGTTTCAGGAATTCAAAGCCAAGAAGCTATTCAGTGGAAGATTTCTTCCTTAATTTCTCTCTCTGACATGCAGACAAAGCCCTGTGAATCACATAATTCAATTCTTCCATCTCTCTATTCTTATATATACATCTCCAGATAGCTGCCACATCTAAAATATCCATAGATTTTCTTCCCAACTTTTGCCCATTCTAGTCACCTTTGAAAACATTCTGAATCCTGGATCTATAAGAGAGTGAAATGCATATTTGCACATGCTCACACTTATATACACGAAAGTTAAAGCATTCAGCCCATGCATGCAGGACACAAACAGGTAATGAATGTTTAAGTAGCTTCACATAGATTCCCTGATTCAGTGAACTTTCAATATTTAGCACCAGCTGACCATCTTCCTTAATATACACATGTTCTCACAGACCTACATATGTATGTTTAGATTGACAGAGATATGCAGATTTACATTGGAGTCTTGAGAGAATTCTTTTGATTTTCTCTGGACATCTGATGTTCCTTAAGGCAATTGTCATTCTACATTAATTTGTCTTGTTCTGCCTCAGCTCACTCTTTTTTGTCTTAAATGCCATATTAGAAAATGTTTACAAGCCCCCTGCCTCCTTTGTGATACCCACAATCCACCTGGGCATCTAGGGAAGCATGCCGTGATCCTTCCTGACACATGTCAGCAAACATCTCATCAGGGGCTCAGCTGTGTCACCCCCAATAATACTGCATGGCAAGATCAGTCATGGGCTATATTACACCCAATCCTGCCCCCAGGGGAGGTGGGAAGGACTATGCTAATTGGTTATGACCTTCCAAGATCACAGAGGGAAATCGCCTTCATCCGGTGCAGCAGTGGGACAGATCTGTTCAACAGAAACCATGTAGCTGAAAAGCACACAAACCCCTCCAGTGCCTTCACAAGATGGGAGAAGCCTTTGCCTGTGTGCCTCTGGTGAGGTGATATGGCATAAGAGTTACATGAGCAGCTCACCTGAAACTATTCCCAATAAATATAGGAGCATCTTCCCATTCACAGCACTCACATACTTCCTATCCTAATTGTGAGGTTATAAAAATATGTGCTTGGGCCCTGCTGCACAGGTGTTGCTTCAGTGGCCTTCAAGAACCCCCTTAAAAGCCCTGGATTCTCTCTGCAGGGGTCCCAGAAAGTAGTGGGGCTGTTTATGAGATTGAGGGAAAACACAGGCAATCAGTACATTCTAAAATATCCTGCCTGTTCTTTACTTTCTTGGGAAAAGGGTGGGTTTCTAGTTTGTTGGTATCATAGAATGTTTTGGGTTGGAAGGGGCTTTAAAGATCATCTAGTCCAACTCCAGTGCCCTGGACAGGGACTGCTTCCACTGCACCAGGCTGCTCCAAGCCCCATCCAACCTGGCCTTGGGCACTGCCAGGGATGGGACATCCACAGCTTCTCTGAGCAGCCTGTGCCAATGCCTCAACATCCTCACAGTAAAGAATTTCTTCCCAATTCTTTCTTAATAGAAGGTATCACCTATTTTGCACAGCCAAGAAAGTACTAGATTTGGGGAGACCCAGGAGTTCCTTCTGCTGCCCAGGACTTGCCCTCAGCCCTGCAGAGCCCTACCCTGAGTCTGTGGACAAGCACACAAAAAAGGAGAATGAAAGAACCAGCTGTTCTCTGACCTGGCTCTGCATGTCCACAACATCAGACACAGACTTCTTCGTGTCTCTTGTCACTGTACCAAAAGAGAAAAGTAGGACTGAGAGGTGCAATCATTCCCCCACCACATTCATTCTTTTCTTTTTCCCTTTCTTGCTCTCTTTTTTCCAGTACTCCTTTTCCTGCTTTAATCACACCTTACTACATTCTGTGGTTTTGTGCATCTCCTGCCAGATGACATGCACAGGTTTGTGGCTTTGCATTTCCCTGGCATGCAGATATTGCTGTCTTGTCCTTTGCTGGGCATGAACCCCAGAGTCATTGCCTCCAACAGAATCAGACCTCTTTTCAGATCATGTATGCTTAGTTAGGCCGCAGAAACATCTCAGAGGGGAAATAAATATGTGCAATTATGTGAAATAGTTAGAGCAACACTGGATAAAATAAACCAGAAATTTAATTTGGTGGCCTCTTTTCAATCAAGCTTTCAGAAGCACCAGGTGCTCTCGTAGAAGCAGAAGGCAGTTCTAAGATATCCTCACACCAAACTAGTTCCTTGCCAGTTTTCCTGAATTAGACATTGGCTTTCATCCTGTGTGATAGATATTTTGTCTCTTCCCAAGTCCCAGAAACAGCCAGTCCTTGTGAAACAAAATCTAGCAGTGAAAACTCCTTGGCACTGGATGCCAAGACAAGCAACTTGTTCTTCAATGCGGGGAAGGGAAAGTAGGGGGTCAGAATTAGGTTAGGCATTAAGACTAAGACCTCAATACTAGCTGGGAAGGGGAAGATAGTTGGGTCTTTTTTAAGGTTTTTTTATTTGGTTATCCAAGGGGTGCTGAGTAGGTGGTGCTGGATTTTACTCAGATTGCTTGTGTTTAAACACACACACAAATACACACTCATAAGCACATGAAAAAGGGTGTTCCAGTGTGGGGGCAGGGGAGGGGGTGGGAGAGTGGAGCTGTCAGGACGATGTCATGGCAAAGGCATCCCATCAGCTAGAGGGGGAGATTTTCTGGGCCTTGGTTTGAGAAGCAGACAGATGACTGACAGGGGTTAAAAGCTTCCCGCTTTCTTTCCCACATTGCCTCCTTGATGGTAAAGAGTTCCCTGTCCCTCACACAGAAGGTGCTCTGCGATTTCAAAGCATTTTGCTGGAAATACTGTACAGACTATAATAAGCTATTGTAGCCCATGGCAGAGATGCCCAGCTGAGCCTAATTCCCCATATCCTTAACTCATCAGCTTCTGATCATAATGCAGGTTCAGTGTCCTAGAGTACCATTAAATAAAAAAATGCACACACAAAAACCCAATTAGTACATTTCACGACGGTGAGAGATGTCAGACTGTGCACCCTGGGCATAGCAGTTCTCTGCTTAGTCACAAGACAGGCAGTGTAATCCACCCCACAGTCTCCTGTGGGCCTGACCCAGAGGAGCTGAAACCAAAGGGTAGACAGGAGCATCGGCTCCTGCACTCTCATTTTCCAGCTGCCTGGCCGAGGCTGTCACAGGCAGACATGGTCAGTTGTGCCACTCAAGGCGTTATCATTAACTCTCGTAAGGACCAGAGCACAGCCACCACCACCTGATTGCGAGGAGGGGATGTAGGTTAATGGTGCAGGTTAGCAGGTTAGGGAAATTAGGAGAAGGATATACAAATGAAAAGAATGAGAAATGTGATTCTAAGTAGCTGTGATGCTCCTGAAGATCGTTGTTGGAGACAGTGAAAAAATGGTGACACTCAGAGTGATCAAAATTAAAGAAAAACAACAATAAAAAGCACCTGAGATTTGCTGCACAGCCCAAGACAGTTTGTTACTTGACTATTCCTGAAGTAGACCACATTCTTCATAGGCTCCTTTGCAAATTCCCTAGGGGAAAATCAGTTGTCTGCCTTGCATTTAACCAGCTCCCTCTCCCAAAGAGGTCTGGGGTTGCTCCATCTATTCTTCATTTTAGCTTGGAGCAGATAATTTAATGAACAGGAGATTAGGATCCATGGTCATGTTGTCCAGCACCATTTTATTTAGAAGAGACTGAATCAAACTTTCTAGACTAAGACACAGCAAACTTCACAGATTTCACAAACATGGGAGAATATGACTTCTCAAAGGTCTTTTTGGTTCATTGAGCCTGAAGATGAGACATCATTGTGACACTTGCGCTGTAAACACCTAAATAGATGAGATCTCAGCTCAAAAATAACACCTCTGAACTTCATTATTTAAATATTTCTACGCATGAAAATAATTATGCCAGACAACTATCATGAAAACAACTTCTCCTTAGCCAGCAGACAAATGGGCAGCAGTAAATCAGTGGACATGACTTCTTAGCCCCCAAGCCTAGTTGTGAGTTTCCTGCCTGGTGGTTGCATTACCTGTTCCCATCTCCAGGAGAAGCTGGGGTGGTTCATTTGTGATCTCAGTCATAAGCAATGTCAAGGTGAGCTTTCACAACAAATTATGCCTTTGCCAGGGGAATGCAGCTTAACAGCACATGGCTTAATGTGGATTGAGCCACTGAGTGTGTTTAAATGGGTACAACATATTGGACCCATTTTTTGCACTTTGTAAAACAAAACATCCAATTAACACAGCAAAACTAGAAAAATAATAAACATCACATTTTCTTATTTTTCTCCTATGAGTACATTCAATTAGTTCTTCCTAATAAACAAGATCCATTCATGACCAATAGGTCTCAGGACTGATTTTATTTTGTTATCATCAGGGAGAGCTGGCTTTGTTGTTAACCTTTCCATTTATTTAAAACGCCCTGGATTTCATATTCAATTTTTATGCTCCCTATTTCTGATTGTTTCCTTGAAATTGGAAATTCAAGGACTTTGATAAATGGATTGAAAGCTTGCCTTATTTCTCTGTCACTTCTGCCTTTGCATCCTCTGCAAAATGCTGTTTTGCAAATCATAAAGCTGGGGATTGCAACAAGTATTCATCAGAGTACGGCAGGGAAGGCTGTAGGGGTGGAACAGATTAGACAGTCTTAGTGAGGGGCCAGAAGCAAGAGCTGGTGGGAAACAATTAGGAGCTGAAATTAGAGCAAACTGGCATAGGCTGGCTGTCATTGTAGTCTCTTTGGGGGTGGTGTCCACGGTCTGAATGCACTTTTACACTGCTGTGGTCTGTGGTGGTTTGGGAGCCATGGAAAAGGGCCTTCAGTGGGTTTCATAAACCCACTGAAGAATTCATTTTCATACTTGGAACTAATTTTCATTCTTTTTATAGTAACTCCAGTTGAAATAGTGCTGATACAGGTATGTGTCAGACTGTGAGAGAGATGGATAGTTATCCATTCCTGCACAAATTGTCACCTAAACTGCAAATGGCAAAGTTTGTCACACACACACACCCCACGCTTCCCTAAGCAGGATCACCATTGCTGGGGTATTCTGTACCCCTTGAATGAGGCGTTACAAATAAGTGGCTTCCTCAGAACAGGTTTTCTTGAATTGAGTCAAAGCTAATAAGCACCTAGCACCAGAAGTTTCCCCATTCAAGACATCAGCATACCCAAATAGCAGCCCCCTCTAAAGAGTAAAACTCAGGCCTTAAGTAACTACAGAATGAGAAACCTTAGGTACTAAATAGGTTATTTCTCTCCTGCATGGGCTGAAATTGCGTTGCAGTCGTTGCACTGAAGCTGATACCAGGAGCACCTGGAGATCCCTTGTAATACCACCATGAGTGGTCATTTCATAGAGGAGTCAGTCAGTAAGAAAGGAGGGCTCCCTGCAGGGCAAACACCTGGGACTGCTGGCTCTCCTCCTCTTCCATTCCTGTGCTCAGCTCTAGCCCCCAGAACCCCTCAGCCCCTTTTCCGCCTTCTGAGCCCTCAGAGCTGCACTGCAAAGAACATTCCACAGGGAATGCTGAGCTGAGAGGTGACTGAACCCACTGAACTCCACAAGGAGCTGCGTCCTCAGAGGGACATGAGCACCCTGCAGGGTCTGTGCAAACACAGCCAGTGGTGAGAACACTAAGACCTTTCAGATGATTCAAATGTTGTCACACTTGTCCCTTCACACCCCTCCATCAGGGCAGCCAGGACCCGTGTTCCTTCTGGCTCTGCACTTTTCACCCCCATTCTTTGTGTTACTATGGTAAGTGAGGAAAATATTCAACTCCCAGCTCTGAGTCATTGCCGCCATCCCAAAAAACAGACTTGTCCTGAACTGCTCTTTCCCAGGAGCTGCCAAACACTCATCCCAGTATCCACCCTAACATCTTAGGCAGCTACAGATTACAACTTGTAGCCTGAACCATTAATACTAGTAATAACCCCTTTATAACATGAGACCTTTTCAAACTGCAGGACCCAAAAGCACTTGACGCATTTCACCATCTACGTGTTGCAAATCCACACCCTCCTAAGAATTTCACAGCCATCACGGATGCAGGCTGAGCTCCTTGCACCTGCAGAGCAACATCACAGACAGACCTCAGGTTGTCCTGCCCCAAACCCATAAATGCGTCACCATACAAAAGAACGAGGGGTCATCTGCAGCATAACAGCTCCCCACCGTGCTTTGATGTGCCACCAAACAGCTCCATTTCTGAGCATTCCTGTTCACCAGGGCACTGTGAGTGTTGTGCAAGCTTCTATCTTCCCAGATCATTTCTCCCAGCAGCAAAATACTGGAGCTGCTCAGCTCAGACCAGCAGGCTTACTATGCAGGCTAACATTGCATCCAAAGATTCAAGGAAGAGACTGTGTAACCTGTTTAGGAGCATGAATACCTTCTGGAGCAAGGATATCCTGTCTAGTTTGTTTGCTGTTCCATTTAACTGTCTGTCCATCCATCCATCCATCCATCCGTCCATCCATCCATCCTTCCACCCACCTGGTCACCATTATTCTTACTATAGTTGAGCACCTACATCTCCATGAAAAGGGCAATGCATATTTGTTCATTGATGGTCATCTCATCTCACTTTGATTTATTTAGAAGGCAGGCCTATTCTTTTTGCTTGCTTTCACCTTGGATGCTGTTGCCATGACTGACTTATTTGAGCATCTCTGATCTTTCCTGCCCATGACCATTTTCCACCGAATACCTCTCTGAAAGGGCTTAATTTTAAAAAGAGATCATTTACTGTAGTAAGCAGTGACTTTCTTTGCCTTTGCTTTCCCACTTGTGTGCTGGGGAGAGACAGTGTTTGGAGGACTGCTGTGCCATACCCTGGGGTTCAAGAGCAGGGTCTGGCCTGCATTAGGGTGAGACTGATTGTGAGGAAGAGAGGATGGGAAAGGGGAGATAGAGACGCAAGAAACCGCGTCACTTCCACAACTGCTACTGCTCAGGAGAAAGGAGCAAAAGAAATATATCTGCTTGCCTATTAATTTAAATCTAGACACAGGAAGAAGTCAACGAACTGTAATTTATGAGCTGTCAAAGCCTGAAAAATTCCTTTTGACACTGTATTTTCAGTTATTACATGCTTTCCTGCAAGACGACAGCGTAATTCTGTAGGGAGTCTTCTAGTGAACAGCACAATGGCAGAGGGCAGTGGGGGCTTTCTTATTATCTTTTCTTCCCCCTTCTGTCTTCTCTCCCCACTCCTTTCAATCATCCCCCTTTTCCTACCTTGCTGCTTGCCCAAACACCAGCGAGGAAGTAAATCAGCAGCAGTCCTCATCCTGCCAGCCCTTCAACACCTCCAAGGCAGTGCTCCGTGCTGGGCTGGGTCCAGCACCATGCAGAGATTTCTGGGGACTCACTGGGTGATGGGAATGGAGAGAAAACAATGACCACAGCTTCACCACAGACAATGGAAATACACTCTCTCACACTCCCTCTGGCATTTTAAACACTCCAGCTTCCCTCTGCCTGTGCTAGGCACCCACCACTCTCACTGGCACACCTTTTGGTTGAGTCCCTCTCACTTGTGTCAGCATTTATTGAGAACCAGGTTCCTTGGATGCCTAGAAGCTGGCAGCACTGACTGCCTGGCTCCCTGCTTCTCCATAAAGTGAACCAGGACAGTGGGGAGTCCTGCAAGGATCCCGGGTCACACATGTTTCCCTGGAGAAGAGCACTTTTCCCCCTTTCCTAGCCCTCCTGAAGGTTTCCTCCTTGGAAGGCAGTACTAGAATTTTGGGATGGAGATGCCAACACACACCTGGACCACAAAAGCAGAGGGTGGGGTGGCATTTAGGTGGTAGTATTTTCTGGAGGGGAAGGCATGGAAGGGCCCATGGGTATCTGTCCATATGTCCATCAAGTTGTGGGGACACACAGGTTTGTGTAGTGATGGCAGTGGCACGTTTGCCTAATGTGAGTTAATGGAGGAACTCAAGCTAACATCAAATGAAGCTTGACCTGAAAATGTTTCTCTCTCCTGAATCCAACCTGAAGTTCCCTTGGCATCTCGCTCATTTCCTTATCACTTGGGGACAGGAGTGCGGGAGGCTTTCACAACAAATGTCATTTATCCCTGTATTTCCAAATCTTCCTTTTCCTTACACATACAATTGCTTTTTAATTTGAGTTGCTCGTGGTAGTGGTAAGGTTGTCTTTTTGCTTTATTTTTTCCTTCCCAGCTTTGGTTTCTCACTTACAGCTCAGAAAACCCTTTTAAGGTCTATTCTCTGTGATAGGCACTTCGCCTCCTATTTAGAGAATCACTCCCACACGCTGCACGCATCCATATGCAAACACGCAGACATACGATTTTCTGGGTGAACTGAACTACAAATCTTGTGCTTTAATATAATTTAGGCAGCCTGTGCAAACCACTCTGAAGTCAGGATTATGGACCACTCTTCTGAAAAGAGTGTAGAAAAGTCCAGGAAAAAAGGATCATGCGTTCTGTGGGGTTGTGCTACAAGGCAAGTGCTAACAATTCCCAGAGTCTGTTCCAAGCTGTGTGTCTGTTTAACTCCACTGTGTCTCACTCACACCAAGCCTGAATCAGGGCCAAAACCACCACTTATTATTACTTGGGCAGTGTTTGAATGATCATGTTAGACCTTCGTTAAGTCTCTGCTATCGTTGCTATGGTAGCATGTTCTTTCAGAATTGCATATCAAAACAACCAAGGCCAAAATTCCCCTGGATTGCAGGTGGAGAGATGAAAGAAATGAAAATAAAGAGATTTTCCCAGAACGGCTTTCACATCTAATAACAAAAACAGGGAGATAAAAGGCTGTCTGTTGAATGTAAGGTGAATCCTTAGGGAGCTGGGGACAAACTGTTGTATCTTACTCATGAGTGGGTTATTGACGGGCAAACTTTCAGTGCTTTTGTTAAAATTCAGGAAAACCTGCACCAAATCCTTCAAGCTACTGCTCACTGAGTCCTAGCTTCCACTTAGACAAGGTGTGAGCTACTACCTAGAAGAAAGACAGGTCCAGTAGCTCTCTGTAAGAGCAAGTGCCACCAAATCACCCAGGGCTAGATCTGCCTCAGTCTGGGACAACATGGCTGGAACAGGTCAAAAATGAGACAGGGCAAGCCAATAGTTAAACAGTGAAAGAGACAAAGCAGTGTTCAATGCCTGTTCCCTGACATCTTTTGGTTAACATTACATATGCTAAATAAATGTCATCCCAACTGGGACCTGGGCTTTGTTTCCAGCTAAGAGAAATGTTCAGGGAAGCTGCATGATAAGAACCCTATTGCCTTTACATTGCTTCACTGTGCAGGGAAGTCTCTGAGTGCCTACAACACAAGTACTTTTGCTCCCAGGAAAAAAGATGTTGAGGTGGGGAAAGGAAAAACTGTCCTGCATTTCTCTTTGCACGAAACACTCTTAAGAATTCTGATTTTGGTTTCCTTTTTTTGCTGGTCTCTCCAGCTCTCACAATCTCTGCAGGAGTAGTTTGTAGCGGGTATTTAATCCCAGGGTCCTGCAAACATAATAGTGGCAAGAATATAACAAAGAAGAACAGGGTCCCTCCTAGGATAGCTGGGTCACTGTATTTGCAAAGATGACATCTACACCTGCACAGCAAACACAACCTGCCAGTGAACCAGCCATTAAAAATAAGCTGCAATAACCAAGAGCAAAGAATAGAAATAACTGAGGTCTATGCCAAACTTTTATAACAATATCTGGAGAAAGGAAAATATGGTATTCCTTAAATACTATTCTTAGGGAATGGTGCTGCAGCAGAGGTGAAGTCCTGCTGTTCAAGCTGGGAGAAGGAACAATGCCAGAGGCAAGGCAAGGTAGGAGAGGGACTATGTGTCTTTGAGATCCTATCTTCCCCATGGCAAAACTGACTGATTGAATTTTCCTTATCAGTATAAGTTATCTTGAGCTGCAAAGGTTCTCTAGAATTGGAACTTCCTTGTAGCTCTTGCTGAGCACAGTGTTCAAGAGGGTGGACATTAAATGGATTAAGAAGTGGATAATGGACAAATCTCAAAATGCAGTTGTCAAAGAGAAAGCGTGATAGAGTGGGGGTATTTGTAGCAGGGTTCTGCACGGATCAGTAGCCAGCTCTGACGCTAGTCAGCATTGTCATGAATGATGTGGAATTAAATATCCCAGCTGATAAAATCTGTGGATAACACAAAATGGAAAATTGTAAGGACAGAACTCTGATACAGAGTCATCTAAGTCACTTAGGTCAATCTGCGCGAGCTTCGGCTGGCTAAGACATTATGTGCGTGTTTCTGCAGAACCAAATCTAAGTTGACTCAGGGAGGAACAGGGCTACAAAACAGGCCTAAAGAAAGAGAGGTTATATTTCATAAGACAGCAAACCAGAAAAGCACCTAGGTAGTGACCTAGAAAAGTGTTTCACACCACTAAGGAAGACAACATTAGCTCCCAACGTGGTGGTGGGCAAAACCATATAGTGGGACCTCCTGCTATATAAGCAAGGAATCTGGAGGACAAAGATGCTTTTTTAGTAGGTGGCATTGGTGGAGCAAGTACTCCGGAAAACTGATCCCAGCCTTGCATTCATCTTTTAAAAACTGTAATAGTTTCTTTGAAAACCTGTATAAATGAAACAGATGCCTCAAAGTGCCAGGCTTGAAAAGTTGTGTTCATCCTTGCCTGAGAGAGCTCCAAGAGACTTGGGTTTATATGGAAGTATCTTTTCTGGGAAAATAGCCTATATACTAAAGAGTACTTTAATCACCTGGAGAGTGGCTTCACTTTTCTCCGAAACTTTTCTAATTTGAACGCAATGCCAAACACATTAAAGCGAGAAGTCAGAGACAGGCTCTTGTCACAAGGGGATGCACATCAAAGCAAACTATGATGCTGTCAGTTGCTCTGCCCGTTGTTCTCGTAGTAAGACTTGGCTCCTCACCAGGACACACATTTTAGCCAATACACAGCCGATGGGGATGTCTGTGGGGCAGCAGCAAAATGGCTTCAGCACAGTGGTTCAGCCCCCTGGTGCAGCTCTGTGGGTGCCTCTGGTGTGGAGGGGCAGAGATCAGACCACTGCAGACCCTTGTTGAACAGTCAGGTGCGTGAGCCTCAAAGGGGGTTTGGGGAGAAAGGAGGACTTAGCCACTGTTATATTTCTCCCCGTGCAATGCCCATCTCTGCTTGCTGACTGATGCTGCAGATCACTGAAGAGGGTCTTTAGCACGGGGAGCATGCCGAGCCCAGGCGCTGGCTCTCTGTGTCAGTGTTATCGCTCGCTGTCACATTTCGAAAGAGGAAGCAGTCTGTGCCACGCACGCAGAGAACAAAGCCCTCGCCAAGCCGAGTGAGAGTTACAACTTGTCAGCACGTCTCTCAGCCTGCCGAGGGCCAAACATGAAACACAAAAAAGGCCTGAAATGAGGGGAAAAGGGAAAATAATGGCACAGTGAGCTCTCAAGCTCAGAAAAGGCTTGCTATAAAACAGCACCTTCACTCTCTGCCTCTCTCTGTTTCTCTGAGTCCTGGCTACTGATGAAGGGAAGAGATGACTCCCCTTAGCACAGTTACAGTACTGTTGCAGTAATAGGGACCAGAGCCAGGTTCAGATCTGGCTTGCACAGGCCTGCTTTCTCCACACACCCCAAAAAGCATTGTTAGCCAAAAAGTGTTATTAGTAATGATGAAATCTGAGGCAGAAAGAGCCTGTGGAGGGTCGTTTTCTCCTACATGGACAGTAAAGCTCTAGTGGTTAGAAATTCACCTTTCTGAGACTTAGACTTTACCCTGAATTATTTTTTTTAATTTCTTTCATTTCCAACAATGAGTAGGAATGGAATAACTGGTTTTTGTATCTGCTGATCTTGCCTTAGCTCTGTTGCTGGGAAAAATAATTGCATCATTTCACGGTGTATGTCTGTAATGTTGATTTATACCTACTAAAGATCTTGTTTCAGGAAGCTTTCTGGATTTATGCTTACTGATCGTTTGGTCCAGGTGTATAATTTTCTGTTTTAAACACTTTTGACATGGATAATATGCCATGGCAAGAGCAAGACAACTATGTGGGCAGCACTGTGCAGGGCTAAGATGAAAGACCAACTTCAGTGCATTTCTGTGAAAAAACAGAGATGCATCTGTACAAAATGAGTGGAGAAAATTGACTGAAAACAGGAGACAAACTTCATATGGACTCAGTCCTACACTGCCAGTTGTTGATATAGTTGGTAGTATATGCATCCTTCAGGCTCTCCAGTCTAATTAAAATTAGATGAAGCAGAGCACTGTCAATAGAAAATTACTTCACAAATATTTGTCTTACTCCCACCATGGCATTGTGCTGCATCTCCTTCTTCTGATGCCCATACTGGTAAGGGATTTAGCTCCCCCTGTAAGACTCAACTACTCTTTAACTAAGAATAAACCCATCCAGTTCAACCACCCTGACACAGACAGGGACATCTTCCACCACACATGGTGGTTCAAAGCCCAAACCAATCTGGCCTTTTAGACCTGAGTCTTCTGTGTAGATGAAGAGATTCCCCTTCTCTTGCAGTTTCTGTATGGAAGTCTTTGAACCCCAGCTCTTCCCTTTTGCTCTCCTCCATGCATTCCACAGCACAAGGTTTCAGGGATGAGCTCAGGAGTGGCACATGTAAGATTCAGGTGTGGTTTAAAGCCAGGATTTTATCTAACTGTTGATGAGCAAGGCAACAAATTCATTAATCCTGAAGGAAAACATAAAGACAATAATGGTCCTTCGGATAGTTCAAGACCACCCAGCTATGCTACTTTTACAGAAGCAGAGCCGTGATTCCCTCAGGAATAGTTACTAGGCAGTGTTAGGCTGAGCTGAGAAGGATTTTAAAAGACTGATGGAAGGAAGAAACTCAGCAAGGAGAGAGACAAAGTGGGATTTGGCCCTGAGCATTCCCATCTTCCTGCATGATAGAGAAGATGGTGGAGAAAACTTTGCAGGTGCAAGCCACCAACATGTCACATGCATCCACTGCAACCACCGTCCCTTTGCTGTGATTTCAGACCAGAGCAGCCAAGATCAGAGTTGTGGGACTGTCCCCACAGGCTTGCCAGGCAAAGGCTGACTAAACTATCTGAATGGAGCGTGGTGCCATGCCTTTTCCTGACCAAGCTCACTCCTGAGACCCAGCTGTCCACAACACTGCCAGCAGCACCAGTGCCTGCACTAAACTGTCTCTGCAGCGGGAGGATGTTTATGAACTAATTCTTTACTGCTGGCATAGCACCCGGCTCGTTTTCACCTTTCTTAAAGGTTAACCTCATTTCCTTCTATTAGTTGGTTTTAGCGAATGCCATTCGGCGCGGCAGTTAAAGAGCTCTGTCAGCGGATGGAAATGACAGTGGCATTTAAAGCCAGTCGGAGCTGAGAGCTGGGGGGGTGGGAAGGTGGGTGGATGAAATAATCTTCAATAAAATGTTTGTAGGGAGATACTAAGTGACATCAAAGGAGTCTTGCTTTCCACAAGAGGAGAAATCTTTGGCTCAACACATTCAGTGGGATGGGTCTCCCCTGAGTTTGAAACCAGCCCAGATCCAGGGACACAAAGTGCCTGGAGGACTCCAGAACAGGGCACTGGACATCCCACGTCTATGGGTAACTTCTTTCTGGGCCCAGCTGGCCTTGCTTAGTGACAAGTGTGTGCTGAATATTACTGTCACTGAAGGAAAATTCCTCTGCGAGTGTGTTGATTATAAACTCTATTGCAAATCCCAGCTGGCATTTCAGGCCACCCTGTCTGATCCCAATTTTACTGCACTCCCTCACTGCTCTGCAGTGCTGTTTTAAACCTGGGTTGAGACCCACAGGAAAGTCTTCTACTCAGAGGAAAGTTGAGCTTTGCCTGTGCAGGAGATTTCACAGGGGTTTTGTTTTCTTTTCCTTGCTGCAACAGAATTGTGAAAGGAGTCTAAGGAAACAGGCTGAATCAGGGAAATACATGCAGACTACCAAACCCTGGCACAGAAAACGTGTGATGGGCATTGTCCAGGCTCTTGCTGTCCTTATGCTCTGTCCTCACCAGAGCTCTCCTGGCATGGGTGTAATGCATCGTTCTGCATCAGGGAGAATGCAGTACCCAGCAGCAGCAGGGACATCTCAGCAGCATTTCCGCAAACCAAGAGTCTGAGCCAAAGCCTGCAAGGCCCTCTAGCACTCTTTTCATTAACTACAATAAGCCTCAGCTCTAACCCTGAATCCCCAATGTTTATTTCAAGCACTGGTGTAACATCACTGGAATATGATGTTCCTCCTCATACACACCTTAGGGTAACAGTTTAAATGAGTGTGGGGATAAGTCAAGGCAGATCCTGCTGGGTGGTATCCTGAAGTAGATCCATGCATTTCGTGTGTCATTTGTTGAGCTGGCCAAAGCATTTCAAAGGAAGAGCTGTCTAGCCCAACATGTAGTTTTGTAACAGGTAAAGCATTCCCCTGGAACAGGTTCATTTCAATGAGATTTTTGCCAGGGGACTTTTTTTTTTTTAATTAATGCATTGAGTTCTCTTTTCAGGAGGTACAAATCTATCATTTTAACAGGATCTTTTTGATTTTATTTTGCTTCAAGTCTGTATTGTATTAAACCACTTGCTTCCTTTCTGAGTTAGACCAAAGGTTTGTCTAGTCCAGCATCCTCTGTTCCAACAGAGCTCGTTAGAAACAGTAGGAACAGGGCTTTTATAAGGAGTGATCCTCCCCCTAATACCCCCTGGCTTCCAGCAGACAGAGGTTTAGTGAGTAAGATAGATTTTGCATCTGGATATTCATGTTTTATAGCACTGAGTGGACATAACCACCACTAATCTGTCTCATTCGCCTTGGAGCTAATTTATGATTTTGCATTCAGCAACATCCCATGACAGAAATGTCTTTTATTTATTCATATAGTGTGTGAAAACATACTTTCGTTTGTCTGGCTGAAAACCACAGCCATTCTGCTTTATATATTTTATGTTTGGAGGTTATTAAGACAAAGACTTTTTATTCCTCTGAGATAATACCCTGTAACATTTCACAACTGAAGAATTTCCGTATTACAAGAACTTTGGCCTCTCCAATTCAAAGTGGAAGGACATTTTTTAAGACATCAGTATTTCTTATAGAAAAAAAATCCATTTTTCATCCAGTTTCAGTCATTTCATTATATCAGTGTAATTGAGGGTGACAGCAGCAAAAATAATAGAAAAAAAAATGGAAACCAAAAAACCCTAACAAAAAAACTACCAACAACAACAAAAACCTACTTAGGCACCCTGGGAAGAACTGGCAAGGATGAATTAAAGTTTCACAGTAGCAGCTTCTTCCTCCCAGCTGGGTTAGGAGAGTCACAAGGACAGGTTGGGAGGATCAGACACCTCAGCTTCATCACACTGGCACCATATCATGTGCCTCCGCTTTCTGTTCAACTGCCCTTAAGGCAAGTGTGTTCTGTATAAAAGCAGAGCCCATTTCTTACCTTCATTTTTATCAATAAAATCCTCCAAATTGGATGTCCACCTAGATAGAGTGGAACTGGTTTAAGAAAAGTTATGCCATCTTTTTAGGTGATCTGCCTTGTGGGCAGAAAAGGTCACTGTTAGGGTGTCCTGGCAGTCAGGGGGATTCTGAAGGATTAACTGGGTGGATCCTGTTTGGGTTCAGATCTGGTACTAATCACCTGCAATTGGCCATGTGCACTGCATGTCCAGCTCCACTGCTCACATCCGTAAGCAAATCCTTACAGGATTTCAGCTCTTGCTCTGTGAAGCAGGGTGAAATAATTTTTTTCCCAATCTTCTTATTTTTCTGCTTACAGTTACAGGCAAGACTATCTCTTTACATGCTTGCATACACAGCCTGGCAAACTCCACTTTTGATTTTAACTAAGGATTCCAGGTACAGAATCAAACAAAAAATGCACAAAACTTCTGTGTGAAATACAGCTTCATAACTGAAGTGAACATTAGGCTATGAGCTGTATGAAGTAGGAAAGGTGTTACTGAGACCTATGAGATGTGCTGCTTGGATTCCTTTATTATTATTGTTTTCTTTTGCCTTTTCTTCATTTTCTTTGTTTGTAGATGAGGGGATGGAGAAGAAAAAAGCCACAGCAAGTTTCTAAAAGCAATAGAGAAGGGAGTTGAGGCATTTTGTGGAGATCTTTAATGACATTCTTTATAATTTGAAAGTGGGGAGAAAAGGGGGAGAGAAAAAGGGAATTAGCAAAAAAACTGGCAAAAGAAAAGTGGAATGTGGAGAGAAGCGTGTGGATGAATTTTAATGCAATCAGAAAGCTGTAATAATGGTAATAAAGGAATATATTCAGACGTCAAGAGAGGGAGAAGGGAACAGGACCCGCGACGCCAGAATTTAAATTAGACATAGGCGTATAATTCTCTTTTCTTCCCCCCTCCTTTCCTCAAATGAAGAAAATGGAATTTTTAAGCACAGCAAAGGAGGGATTAACAATTGGCAGGTTTTCAGCCCTTTGTCTTTTGGCGAATCCCATTTAATCACCGTCTTTAATATTAAGGAGGCTGTGGCCGTGCGGGGCTGTCTCAAGCTTGGGGGAAAAGGGATGATATACAGAGGAAAAGAGAGATAACACTTAGGTTCAGGCAATTGTGAGGAAGTGTTTCAATTACCTCCACTGAAGTCTTTAAAAACTGAAGTTTAATTTGATCTGAAATGTCGTCCCAGCTCCTGCAAGAGAAAATATGTCCTTCCCACCCCCCTTCCTGCCATGCCTATGCTGTTTCAATAGTCCTCGGTGCTCAAGGCTGGAGTGCTACCACAGATTAATGTCTTGGCCTTCTAGGCTTCTGGAAAGGGTTTCAAAGCCTCGACAGGTCACCAGTGAGATGAGTTTAGGAACTGAAACTTATTTTCCTGACATAGCAGTCTTGACACCACTGACCCTGTGGAGTTTGTCAAGAAGCTTCTAAGCTTTGCTCTGAATGAGTGTGAAAACCAAATGGCCCTTCGGGCTCAGCCTCAACCTCGTGTGGCCACAGAGTGAAAAGGGGCTGTTACACATAGGAATTAAGATCTGTTAAATTCCCCAGAACCAAAGGCAGTAAGAGTTGTATTCAAATCTGAGCTGCCTCTGGAAGACGAGTGCAAAAGCACTATTCAGTGTTCATCTGAGGTGTCATTTGATAGTACAAAACAGTTTTCTCCTTCATCTCCTTCTTCGGGAAATCCATCAAACTGGGCCAGGGTAACATTTGTGGATTCACAGGAGGAAGGAGCCTAAACAGTCATGAAAAATCCTGCCAAGTTTAGTCATAGCACAGCTGGACACATCCACAGTTCCATGCTGGATCTCCTTAGGTGCCTTCTCTTATGAAGGTTTCCAGGGCTGTTCCTGGGAAATGGTAACTGTAAGAACAGGCTGCAAATAACTAGGGAAAGAGGTCTGATTTTCACTTTTTTTCATGATTGGAAGGCTGATTTGAATTCAGATATTTTTCCTGTTGTGGCAGGATTGTGAAAAGAAAGTGTGTGTTTAGGCTACATGTTGAGTTTAGAAAGATCAGATTTTGACTCCTGAGTCTTTTCCTAAAAAGCATTGCCTCATGAACGATTCTCAAAAACATTCCAGTTGTGTGTTTCAGATAACAACTAAACTTGGAAGAATTATGAGCTGCCAGGCACAGTTCAGAGGCAGAGGCTTTGTGCTTTGCCTGGCATGGGGTTTTAGACTTCTCTCACCAACAGCTTTCCTAAGCAAGGGCTACAAATAAAATGGATCTTTGCAAGTTGTTTTACCAGCTCAATATCAAACACCATAAAACCTGTCATTTAAGATCTGCACAGGGAATAGCATCTCTTGGCAATGGACAGTTGTGGCGGTGCTGTTCAGCAAGTCAGAACTACAGATATTTGTCTTGAGGTTATAATATGCGCAGCTGTACAAGAAGATTCTGCTGTTAGAACCATTTAGGCTATGCCTTGATGGCAGGGTTTGCCTGGCCCATGGCCAAGGTTTTGTCCACACCCTTTGTGCACAGAGGAAGCCTGAGTGTGTTTTCCTCTGCGCTGCCCAGATGAGGCTCTTGGGTTGCAGTTGGGTTTCACTTCAGTGCAGGCACAGAGCAGGTGTTGCCACAGCAGCACAGACCAGACAAACCGAAACCCAATTCCAAACCACATCCACTCTCCTGTTCAGAACCCTCTTCTTCATCCATTTTCCATCATAACTCTGCACTTTTTGCATCCTGCTCATACGCTTGCTCTCCCAGATAATTTCTGGACGTGGTTTAGCAGCTGATGCACATCGAGGACCTCTTCAAGTTTCCTGTAAAGGAAATCTTTGCTCAGGAGGGTAGGACTGTAGTGTAGACTAGGACACTGAAAGTAGAGAATGAGCCCTGTCGTGTTTAATTTAAAAATATAATCTTAGATGTTGGGTTCACCCAACAACTGGCAGCAAGTTGATTTTCCTTCCAGTCTCTCATGGAGCCAGCAGTAGCCAAAATCTGTGTTCTCTTGGACACAAGCACCTTGATCACCATGACACTGGCTTTAGGAGTCACACCACTGCAGGATGTGAAAATCTCTCCCTGTAAGACAACTCCAAGATTCACAATCATTGTAATTTACATAAATAGGCTTTCACTGAAGACTAAACCTTGCCTTACTCCCCGCCCCACACACACCCCTTGCATGAAAAGGAGTTGGGAAAGCTCCAGCCACTTAAATCTGATAGAAACCATTGCAGGGTTCAGCCACCAATCTGACCCTCAGCCTGCCAGGTACCTTTCATTATTACTGCCAGACCTACCCAAGCTCCTGACGTGTGGCAAACCTCACCAATGCCCAGTTTAGACTGTTACAAACAACAATTAGTGTTTTTGCAGGTGGGGAAACTGAGGCTGCCTTTTGCACAGGGTAATTTATGTAGCCCATATTTCCACTGAGGCAGCTGTCCTTGGCAAAGATATATTGTAAGCATTTGATAACACTAACTGCACAGCCATCCATCTCTTTGGTACCAGGAAAAACAAATCACTCTACGAGAAAAGTGGTTTTGCCTTCCACAATTTCCAAAGCATGGCTTGAGATGGGACTCAGGAGTCCCAAAAAACAGTCTGAAATGTACAGAAAAGAGATTCGGCCAAGCTCTTGAATATCCTCATGGGTCCACTCCCCCATAACTGGATCAGGAATGATTTCCATTCTTTCCCAAAGCAATATTTAGGTTCTATCTATTGAAAATAGTTAGTGTCATGTTCAAAATAAGCAGAAGGAAGAGGTTCCTGACTCAGTGCGTGCTTAAGCAGCAGAATGTCTTGCTGCAGGATGTGCTGGATGCTCACAAACACACATGGGTTCAAAAGTCCACTGAACAATTACATCAAAGAAAGACACTTCAGAAACTACTACGTATGAAAAAAAAAAACCCCAAACCAAAACACTGCAGAATTCCCTGAACTGCAGAGCACTGAATTCTAGGAGAATATCTGGGGGGATTAACAAAATTCCCTGTTCTTTTACTCTTCCCTAGACATCCACAACTGGCTGTTGCCAGAGACAGCAAACAGAGTCAGACAGACCCTCTGTCTCTTGTTCAGCTGTTCTTTCACTCTGTTTACAGTATCCATGTCCAAGTCAAGGCTCAGAGTGCAGCCAAGCAATTAAGTAAGAGAAATCCTTCAAACTAAGTTTTTGACATGCAACAGCGGAGAGTAATGCACCTGTGGGATGAAGCTTCCTTCTTTGTGCAGGAGAATTATGCTCCCACACCTGGGTTTATATTCATTTGTGCTTGTCCCCATCACACAGCTGTTCAGATTAGCTGTTATTCTCTCTAGCCCGGGTGTCTCAAAGCCTCTGTCTCCAGCAGTTGGAGACCAGCATCTGTGCAATCATATCTGCTAATGTACAGGATATAAAGGATCTGTTAAGTAAAACCAAACCAGGGAGGGAGGAGGGGAAGAGATCAGTACAAAGAAATCACTCCTGCTAAGATGTGATTAGGGATGCCCCACAACACCCAGCTGCAAGGAAGAGGTGAACTCAGCAAACATTTTAAAGCCTGCAGCAGAATTAGCCCCTTGAGGGTGTTGTTTGATATGGGGAGGAGGAGGGAAAAGGACCAAATAGATGCCACTGCAGGTGGAAGGAGCATTTTCTATTGTTTGGACTTAGGTAGTAGTAGGTTTCTGTTGTTTCAAGAGTGGGTTGGGCTTTTGAATCTTGTTGGATTTTTCCCCCCATCCTAATTTTTGAAACACCTCTGTTTTACAAGGTTCATGTATTTTCCAGCAAGGTACCATGGAGAAGATAATTAGCTAATTTACAATTAGCTACAACAGAATTCATAATCACTTCCCCTGTGGAAAGGGTGGTAATCATCATCACGTAGCTGTAGGACTGCTGTGAAAATGGCAATAGGAGTGTGAATCCCAGGCCCTGGGAAATGCCCTGCTTTTAGCCTATTGATCACCTGATTAGCATAGGTTAAGGAGACTGGTGGGGCATTCTGGCTCGACAGAGTGACAGCTTTGAGCATTCAGATTTGAATTCAGAGCTCAAACCAAACTTTCAGGACATTCAAGGCATCTGCAGCTCACCCCTCTGCTTTCTAGCTCCTTCTTTCTTCTTTGACCTGAGGTGGATACCTTGGTCATGACTTTCTGGAAGAAACACAGGTTTATAGCTCTTTTTCACCACTGTAACTTTGGCATATTCCTGATCCCACTGCTTGAACTTGGGGGTTCTGCTGGATGAAGGGCTGCTCATGAGTCAGAAGTGGACTCTTCTAGCCCAGAAACCAGCCCTGTCCTGGACTGCATAGAAAGAAAGTTGAGGACGGTGATTCTGCCCCTCTGTTCCATTTTTGTGAGACCCCACATGGAGTGCTACACCCACCTCTGGGGCCCCCACCATAAGAAGGGCATGAACTTGTTGTGGAGCACCCAGATGAGGCCACAGAGGTGATCATGGGGCTGGGGCACCTCTGCTGTGAAGACAGGCTGGGAGATGGGGATTGTTCAGCCTGGAGAAGGCTCCAGACAGACCTTATTGGGGTCTTTCAATATTTAAGAGTACTTAGAAGAGAGGTGGGGACAAATTTCTGAATATAGCCAGTGCCCAACAATAAGGGCTCCTGCTTTTCAGACAAAAAAGAGCAGATTCCCAGTAGGTAAAACGAATACTTTTTTTACCAAGAAGGTGGTGAAACATTGACATAGGCTGACCAGAGGGGTGGTAGATTCCTCATTCCTGGAAACTTTCAAGATCCTGTTGGACAAGGCTCTGAGCAACCTGCTCTAGTTGAAGATGTCGCTGCACACTGATGCAGCGGGGGCTTGGGGGGGCTTGGACTGAATGACCTTTAAAGGTCCCTCCCAGCTCAAACCATTCTATGACTCTGAGTACATGGTGAACAGCCTCAGTGCTTTTCTCCTCTCCCCTCTCTGTCAAGGAGAAGTCAGGAGAGTGGGCAAGGAAGACCCACTCTGCCTCTTCTCTGGTGAATGTGCCTCTTGGTCCTATGCACTGGCTTTTCTTCTTACCCACACCTGCACAGAAAACTTCTCCAGGCTGCTTGTTTGTTGTGTCATGGTGCCAAGGAGATGAGCTTAAAGGCCTTCCCAGTGCCAGGACCAAGGCCCTGCAGCTGCTCCCCCTCTGTGTGTGTAAGCCGTGTCTGGGAAGGAGGGGAATAGCACCAGGGACAAATAATTATTAGCTATCTAAATTAGCCTGGGACACAGAGACAGTAAATCTGTCCCTCTTTATTGCCAAGGCCTTGGAAGCAGTGTTCTAGATGGTAAAGCCAGTTTGTGCTTTCCCGACACAAGGATTCAGCCTCTTTGTTTTGTGTGAGGAATACGAGAACACAAGTGTGTTTATATACTCTTATCTAAATGTACCCCTACACACACACATACATTAGTGAGAGCTATCTGGATAAACACAATCCTGTGTCATGTCTCCCTGCAAGTGACCCTAATTTTCCCCCAGTCCCTCCACAATTGCTGTGATTCTTGTTCTTGTCCTCTTGCTCCACAGAGGGTCAAACATCCTGCATCTCATTGTCCCTTCTATCTCTTTAATTAGTGCCCGTCCTCCCCCTTCTCCCCCTCACTCCAGTGTCCCCCTTTCCCATCTCCTCTCAGCACTTGGTTTGCAGTGCTCTATTATTTCACCTTTCACGTGTGCCTCTCCTTCGCCTGGGCCCATCTGACACCTCTGCCTTACACTTATCATGGAAACATAACATTTAAATACAAATAGAACAGGGAATAACTTAACCCCTATTTGCACTGGGGAAGGTGCCAAGGCTGCGTATAAACACAGCAGGGAGATCTACAGACACTGTATATTTATCTGACAAGTTGCATTTCTTCACCACAGTGCCTTGCAGCCTGCTTTTCCTGACAGGCTTGAGCCTCCATTGCTGGCAGAGTGGTCAAGAAGTGAGAAGCCTGGTTTGGCAGGGATATTGGAAATGTCACCAAGGGGACACCTCTGGGAACTCTGATTTGCCATTGCTGTGGTCTTTCTCTCCCTTCCCATCATCCTGTGAGGATCTTGGGGTACCACCTTCTGTCATTGTTGTGATTTGTTTATGGCAAATGGGGGTATACCTGAGAGGAACTTAATTCTCAGTGTTACCACAGTGCACCAGCAGAAACCTCCTTGGCTCTTCTGGGTGCCACCACACACAAAAATATCCACGGCAAAGTGGGTATGATGGACTCATCTTTTGGAAAAAGACCGATAATGGGGTGTACAATAGTAAGGGAAGTCAGAAATGTGAGGAGAAGAAGCTCATCTGCACACCATGTTCAGTTGCAACACTGCAAGGCAGTGTCACTGCTCACAGTGATGCTGGTTTTAGGGTTGTCCCTGCAGCAAGGTCAGCAGGGTGTCCTCAGGTGAGACAGAAACTGAAATCTTCACTTGGGAGAATGTAATAGATAGAAATTTGGACACAAATTTGTTCCTCACAAAAGCAAAGGGAAGACACTCAGCTGTGAATCAATATTTGATGCACATCCATGTGTGGCCTTGAGGAGGCTACATGGAATGGGCTTCTTTCATCACACCTGCTCTCAGACTTGGTGAGTAAGCTCAGCATCTTCACTGCCTTCACAGGGAGGAGATGGAGGATGCTCCACATGGCTGCACATCTCTTGAGCTAGACTGTGTGATACTGTGAGGTACAGCTCCCTCTCCATGGCCACAGGCCAGTTTAGGCTGGAGCACAAGGTCATGCTCACAGCTCATGCTTGGGACATCTCAGACCATGGGATCATGCCTGGTCTCTTTTTGTCCTTCTCTTCTGCCCTGGACAGTGGTATTTGTGCTCTCCTTGACTGTGTGTTCACTTTGCCCTGAGACCCAGGTCTTAGGAAGCCTGGCCTGGAGGTTTTTCACTCCACAGTCCCACAGTCTGCAATGGTGGTGAACAATGAGCCTGGCAATGGAGGAGGTGTGGGACAGAGTCTGCCCAGTACTCTGAAATTCAGGTGTGGATCCTGAGGTACACAGATGAGGAACAGTGTCTCAGAGGAAAAGGAGGACGTGTGGGACTCAGTGATATGGGTGGACTATGATTGATAGAGATGGACCCTAGAGGCAGGCAGAGCTTAGGGACAGCATAATCTAGGAATGCTCCAGATTTGTGTGCAGCCTAAAACTCTGATTTTTGTAGGATGTAATGCCCTCAAATCTCCTTAGCTGACACTGGAAACATCTAGTGGAGAGCACCTGAGGTGTGCACCCATGCTCAAGACATAGCATGATGACCCCAGCACATCCCTTCTTCATTTTATTCTTGCAACCTCATGGCCCTATTTAGACATATTTACAAATCAGAAGTAGTTGTCTTGCTGCATGGCATGTCAGGTTTTTTGGGGCTGTGAAAGAGCAGTATATGATGACGATCAGGGTGTAAGAGGCTCATACAAGAACATCAGAGGATAAATTTATTAGCCAAGACCTGGAACATATTGAATGGTCCCATCTGCTGGACTCTTCCCTCACTCTTTCTACCCAGGATGTGCAAGGGTTGTTGTTAAAAGACAGTGTTTAGCTCTGTGAAAGAGCTGGGATGTGAGAGGCAAATGCAGCACTTTGTTATAGAAACAACTGAAAGTAAAAAACTTGTTAAATCAACTCTTTTTATCATTCTAGTGCGTGATGGTGTAGATTTCTGAGATGGCAGATACAACAAATAATTCCCCTTACTACACACTGTTTTTCAGGAGGGACACAGGATGCTGATTTGGAGATGGGGTTGGAGGTGATGTCCAAGCTGTGGCTGTCCATGGGGATCCCCTTCATGCCATCTCCCCTGGGCCAGCAGGTCCTGGGGAAGGTGATCCTCACCTCCAACAGAGCCTGTTCCTGATGGACTGATGACCGTCTTGGGGGCAGCTCACCAAAGCCCATCATCTGCCAGCCAGTACAGCCCCAGTGTACTGCAAAGGTGCAGGAGAGGGGGAAGTAAAAATAAAAATTTGAGTGGTTCCTAAAACACCTGCTTTTAGCTTTGCATAAACTAGACCAGACAAGGTAGTTTCAGGCCAGTTCCACACTAGAGAGTTTTGCTGACAGAGGAGGGATGTGATTTTTTTTTAAATGATACATTTATATTAGCAAAAAGCCTGGTGAAAGCTATACACAGCTATAGGAGTGCTTTTGCTGATGCAGCTTATTTGAAACAGGGGAAGCTGTATAAAGTACAATATAACATTCTTTTGTTGTGCTGGAAGTATTTACTAGACTCAAAGTTTCTAGGCAAAACCTTTTGCCATACAGGTTCCTAGGTCTTCTGGGCTGATCTGCCCCCTTCCTGAACATCTTGCAGGACAGCTGGTCTAATTTGCTAGGTGAGTTTTCTTCCAGTGTCTGGAAAACTTTTGGACTGGGCTCTTTTTCTGAGGCTCTGTCACACACCAGACTGAAAGACAACCCCCAGAGCACACAGGGAACTTCAATAGCTCTCTAAGGCTTGTACCTCACGTCTTGGGGTCTGTTCTGCAGGACACTTTGGCCATGGGGCAAACAATGCCCAAATCACCTTCTCATGAGGTGGGGACAGCCTACGAGCTGCATGGTGTTAGTTAGTTTGTGCTGCCAGCAAAGACCTCTAAACACCTCTCTGCCTAATCAATTCCATCATAAAGTAGGAATATTTCTGGCTTTAACATGTCTATCAGAAGGCTATTTCTGTTTTTCTCACCTATCAGAGGTGCGCCTGTATCTCCCTAAACCTATTCTCCCTACCAGTTCAGCAGCCTAGCTGAAGGCAACGTAACTCCTGCTTTTCTGTGGGCAGTACACTTTCCACTATCGTGGATAACTCGACTGCAGGGTTGAAAGTTCCAAATATTCTCATTCAATAGCCACTGCATGAAAAATTATTCACATCCAAGGCTGTAAAGTAATTTGCCAATGTGCAGGTGCATCTTGGAGAGGGGAATTTTGATCAAACACTGGTTGAAGCAGAACAGATTGCCTACACCAGTGATTTCTCAGTGAACAAAAGTGACATGAATTGCCCAACTAGTCAGCCAGAAAAGGGTTATTGCAAACCAGTGTTTTGTTCAGCTTTAGGTTAACCTGTACATTAAAAAAATAAATCAAATTAAAAAAAAAATTATTTCGATATTTACATATATTTATTCAAATTAGTTACATCTGCTCTGTACCGTGCTCTGAAAAAACCCTCTTGGTTCACACATTTACATAGTGTTTAATGAATCATAAATAAGACATTTATGAATCATGTGCAAATGGCCTGTTTACATACACAATGTAAACTATGTAAATTTCCTTTTTTTCTTGGTGTAATGGTAGTAGTCTCTGAACAAAAACCTGATCAAGAGGCGTCACTCAGCCCTCTCTGAGATCTCTCTGACAATCATAACTTTGTTTCCACCAATATTTTCTGGAGGTGTCTCATGAAGACCCCCAAACTTGGTATACGTCCGAGCATAAATCACAGAAAGGTTTGAATAGAAAGGGGTCCTGGAGATCATCTAGTTCCACTCCCTGCTCTGGTCCAAGAAGCTTATGTCCTTCCCATGCAGGGACCCCAGAGATGATGCAGTGCTCCAGGTGGGTTTCACCAGAGCAGAGCAGAGGGGCAGAATTCCCTCCCTCCCCTGCTCCCCACGGGGCTCTGGATGCAGGCCAGGACACGTTTGGCTCTCTGGGCTGTGAGTGCGCAGTGTTGGGTAACACTGAGCACGCTTTTTCAAAATAAAATTTTCCACTAGCAGAAAATGTCCTGCTTTGGCATGAAATACCACCTGCCTGAGTTATCTCAGATATTAGCAATTGTATAAGTTAACTTATTTAAAAAAACAATTTAAGTTTCAAAAACTTTGGGCTTATTTCAAATGAACCTTATAAATATATTAAAAATCTCATCCAAACTTGTAGATACATGTCTCTGAGTGGGCATGAATGACAAATCTCTAGTTTACAGGCTGTGACTTCCGTTATATCCTGATTTAAAAAGCTTATGCTGAACATTTTTTTCCAGCAACTTATTTAGTATTGCGAGGGCTACTAACTTATGTTATTTTTCATTTGGAGTTGGTTCCTTTATGCTATATTTATCCACATGCCTCTTGGATTGCCGTCTGAGCGATGTTGTCATTTCAGTTATCACAAACTGACTGCAAAAACTGATCACAAGGAGGAAGACTTTGGTGCCTAGATTTTAAGAGGCAGATAAAGATTTTATATATAACCAAGCTGTGTGTGTTTGCTGTTTGGTGGTCTGGTTTTTTTGAAATTTGCTGGATGATTTTCAAGTATTCATGGGAAGTCAGAGGCTGTTAAGGCTTTTCGAGCCAGCCACCTGAAAAGACTAGCAGCTTCTGAGATATGTCACCTCAGTGAAGTCACCGTTTGTTTTGCATGTTATGCTGAGCCGCCTTGGCTTTCACATCCCTCCTGAAATATGGTAAGCATCTCTTTATTTTGTTCCAGAAGACAGAAAACTCTTTGTGGGCATGCTCAATAAGCAGCAGTCAGAAGACGACGTGCGCAGGCTATTCGAGGCGTTTGGCAACATTGAGGAGTGCACAATCCTTCGGGGACCTGATGGCAACAGCAAAGGTAAGGAATGGCTTGTGTTGTGACCAGACAGCCTGGCCTTCGTGTAAATCCCATTTTCTGGTGTGACAAAAATATGGTGTAGCTCCCAGAATGGCATTTCTTGCTTTAGGAGGGGTCACATTTTTACCCTGCTGGTCACTCTCTACTTGTGTGTGAGAGGAAAGAGCTGATTGCATTTTAAAACACACATCTCCAACGGGCTGTGTCTCACCACTGACCACTGGTCAGTGCAAACTGACCCCTGTTACTGCTTGGGCAGAGCGTCTCCCCACAACAGGGCCTTTACATTCACTCAAGATATGCTCTCCCCACACCCCTGAACAGGACAATTCTTTCTTTAAAAAAAGCCAGTTCTGATACCCTACATCATGACTCTTCAGCTCCATCATCAACTCCACTTGCCTTTCATCCACCAGCCCCAGGTCCTTCCCTTCTTCACCTGGTCTTTGAATGGACTCATAGCAGCCAGTGAACCCAGCTGCAAGGGGACAAGTGCTAGTTTAAATATTACACTCATTACACATTTACTGTTGGAAACATGCAAATGCTTCATTGCAAAACTTCCTTCTTCTGCCACCTTTTTTTACCTTGATAGCACAAAAGATCTTCTGTTACAGCCTAGGTGTGAGGATAAGGCTTCTCTCCTGTACAGGAAGGTCATTTTTCCCCCCATCAGTCTCTAGACAAAGTAACATCAATCTGAATAGGAAACCCTCTTCTCTTGGCAATATAATGTGTCCATTAAATATTGATCTGCATATAATATAGCATAAACTGTGTTGGCACGTGCAACACCAGAGAAGAGGCCAGTCCTGCCGACACAGTTCTTATCTCACTGGATATTTTGACAAGTGACAAATTCAACCAGCATATTTTTGCAACAGGGAGGCAAAAAATCCAAATCACAGTGATGCACTGGAGAAAGATATTGTTATTTCATAAAATCACTGGTGGCCAAAAAAAATCCTTCACACCAGCCTTATAGCTGTTCAACACACATCAGCACAGCTCAGCCTTGCTTATACAAATGGCTGAAAATAAGCTGTGGGCACCTTTCTTCAGTTGTGTGGTTACTTTAGTTTCACAACACCCAAAGACAGGGGCTGCCCCACTGAGAAGCAGTAGGCTAGGATGCTCTAGAGGAGCTCCAATCACCATAACAGCAGACAGTTAAGCACATCATTCACTGAACTAATGAGTAAATTGGGGAAAAACAAAAAAAAAAATGCCTGTATGCTTCCACCTGGAATGAAATCTAATGACAAAGGAGTTAAACAGAGTAATAATAAAGGCAATAAAGTCTGAGTTCTGTAAGAAAAAAAAATCCAGAGGAGATCCAACCCACAGACTTGTCTTCATACTTACTCTATCTTTGTTTTTTTCCTTCTAAAACTATTTCATTATAAGACAGAATCTGAGTGGCAGCTCCATATTGCTAACCAGTTTAATTATTAGTGCTAGCAGGCTGCAATCTCAGGCTGACGTTTCACTGAGCTGTTCAGGATCAATACTGAGCCTTGACAGAGTTAATATTACCAGCTTCCATTTGCTGGTGCTATTTACTGAGAATGTGAAGCTCCTAATTTACACACACACAGTTTCATGCATGCACACACGCACACAGAGCAGTCAATCCAATGGAAAACTTAAGGCTAGTGCCCTTATCTTAGGAGACAGTCAGGCAAGCCACAACTCCCACAAAGTTATTCCCAGTCTGTAATGTTTTCCATCTGCTAGAAACCAATATGTGACACACATTGCTTGTGAGCTACTTATTTTGGGTAAAACCCATAAGGCTTAAATTCTACGTAAATTGAGATTTAAGCAGATTGTCTAAATTCCAGATAGCAGTCAGATCCCATACACTGAAATCCTACCCAGCCCACCAGGTATCCCTGTGGTGAGCTTCTACACCCTTCAGGTGGCTCAATGCAAGCACTGGTCTCAGAAGTTGTGTTGCAGCTTCCCAGTTTAAGGCCATCACAGTCCAGTCATTACCAAAAAGCTGTCTGAGCCTTTCCTGAAGCCATGGATGCTCTCCTGAGCCATGGGCCATGCCCCTCAGGGCCTGCAGAAATATCTCCTGCATGAGCCACAGCAAAGGAACAGTGGCTGGAGCAGGCAGAGGAGCAAGCAGAGGAGCTGGGACTGAGGAATTTCTCAGCCTGAAGGGGAGTGCAGCACATGTGTTTCCTGGGAGAGGATCCAATGATGGTGCACCCCTCCAGGTAAAGCTGACCAGTGTTCAGCCAGGAGGGCAGGAGTTCTCAGGTGAGGGAGCTAAAGTGGATCCAGAAGGACCCACAGATTCTTCATTGCTGCTGCTCTCTGTGCAGTGAATTTTTTCCATTTTTTTTTCCCATTCAGCCGTGTGCCTCAATAACTCGGAAAGTAAAAATTTCCCACAGAACCCTTCACAAGAAGAGCCTTACCACCCACCAAATATAATCCTAGGGCCTGATTCTGCATCCTCCTCCAATCTGACCAAACAGCCAGGGCAGCCCATCCAGCTCTGGTCTGTAAGAAAAGGAACAAGAAAAACTCAAGCATGTGTATCACCCTGTTCAGCAGAGGTTACAATCTCTGTGTGTGTCAAAATCCCTTCACATTCCAGAGTTGCTCCTGTTGAAAGGAGAACTGTTCTGTTCTCCTGTTTTCTCCTGTTTTCAACAGGAGAAAAGTTCCTGTTGAACTCCTGTTCCCACTCCGCCAAGTGGGAAATGTCCTGAGCTCGGAGCTCCGCCAGGGACAGCTGGGAGCGCAGTGCCACCAGCTCAGCCTCAGCCTCCGCCAGGCGCTGCCTCAGTTTCTCCTCAGAGCTGGGCTCCATGACAGCAGGGACATCATCTCACTGTTCTGAGAAGAGTGACATGATTCATGTCCTCAGCTCACCAGCTCCTGGAGTCAGTTCTGGTGATAATGAGAAGGAAGATTATGTCCATTTTTGGTGTTGTGTACTGAAGCCATGCCACGGAATGCACAAACCAAAAGGACAAAATGTTGGCATCCCTGCTATTGCCTTGCCATATACACCAGTAAATGCTGAGATTTCACTGCTCCTGCTCCTGCTACCTCAAAACCTACTGGAAACAGTTAATATGAAGCACTAGGAAGGATCCCATTGGCATTTTGGGCATTAAACAAGATAAATGCGTGCTACTTCCTTCATTCCCACCTTTATCCAGCTCCACTGATCCATCAGGACCCTAAGCACAGGGGTGAATTTCACCTGAAAAGAGTGAAGCCTTCGACATGACAGCAACACCGCAGCCAAAAATCCTGCTCTAAATGAAATTGGTGACTGGAACTGGAAAGCTTTTGTATATTTGCTAATCAGCATCTTCTTTTTAGAGGCAGAAAGTACAAAAGAATCTCTGCAAATAATTAAACACCCTAATTCTGGATTATCTCTGATTAATGAAGAGGAAGACATAGTATCTCAGGAGCCCGGGAATGCTGGGCTGGGATTATGTCATAATTGATCCCCATTGTTTCCAGCGGAAGTTTATCTATCTCATTTTCTCATGATTGTCTCCTCTCAGCTCCTTATAAATTAGATCCAACTATTAGCAATAGTTATTGGGCCTTTCCTGAAATACAGCCTGAGCACAGTGCTAAGAGGGTGACGCAAAGTGAACAGCTCTTAACTGTAAGATATTTTATATGTATATTATTTTTAGAAGGGGCTATCACTACTTTCTTCAATCTCACTTCCATCAGCCTGCAGTGATGCTTTTAGGGACCTTTGGGGTTCATTCTTCTTGTTTGCAAGTTCTATTGCCTAATTTTTCATCCTGCAATGTAGGGATCCAAAAGGGTGTGAAGACCTTCTAAAGATGGTGCAAAGCGGGTGAAGGAGAACCATCCCACTGTCAGGACTGGCATTCCCTGCACCACATTCTGCACCCCTTCAGTGAAACTGAGAGGGCTTTGCAAATTGATTAAAAGCTCAAAATTCTTTGGTAGTAATAGAAGGGAATGGAAGCCAAAACTTCTCAGTTCTCTCCCAATCTGTTCCAAGAACTGCCTTAGCATATGGAAATTACCCTTCCTCTGTCTGAGTCAGTTTGCTTGTAGCTAGGAGTGTTGGCAATACTTTCCCCCACCCTAGAAGTGCATGTAACCCTTTGAAGTGTTGATCATTTCTGCACTCCAGCACATATCCATAAATGCACCTTTCTGCCCTAAAATCTTATGTAAAGGTTTGGTGTGAGATTCCCCACAGGCCAGAGAAAAACACTACCCACATTTCTCTAATGTCCAGAAGAGAACACCTACACAGGCACTGACTTTGCAGCTATGAAAAGCTAAAATTCAAGCTTTAGTGGTAATCAACACATGGGTACCTCTCCCACCGCTGCTACTTCACCAGAAGGTGTCTCATGCTTTGCCAGACCAAAGTGGCTTGGAGCCAAGACAAGCTCTGGGCAGTCTGTCACAGAGCTCTATCAGGCAGTGATATGATAAGATACCTCGTGGGTTTGGAGTAACTTGAATTCCTTCTGTACATTTGTCCTTCTGCACATTTGTATCGAGTATGTGCAGCTTTCCAGTAACTTACACATGCTTCCGCACTGTTTCCCATAACCACAGAGGGAGGAACGCTCAGCATTAAGTCTAATACAAATAAAAGGAACAGCTTTTTCACCCAATAAATTGTAAACTTTGTCCAAGATTCTGCCGTGGAAAGCTGGAGGTGGAGGTCAAAACATGACTAGACTCAAGATGTGCTTGTTAAGTTTGTGTCTGTCAGTGTTCATTACAAGCAGTGTGGGAATTCTGGAAGCAGGTTAGCTTTAAGAGGTCCTCAGGCTGCTGAGGATTGGACTCTGGAAAGGACCAGGACACATTTTTTGTTATACTTTCTTCACAGACATATTTATGGGCCAGTTCTGAGGACAGGATACTAAGTTAGATGGACTTACATGGTATCTATGCAAACTTTCTTATGCTCTTTTTTTCCTCTTCCAGGGTGTGCATTTGTGAAATACTCTTCACATGCAGAGGCCCAAGCTGCCATCAATGCCTTGCATGGCAGCCAGACAATGCCGGTGAGTAGCTCTGTGACACGGGCAAGTGAGAACTGGGCCAGTCCTGGCTGCCCTGTGGCCTGATTGAGCAGGAGAAATGATTTATCTATGCTCTACAACTCATCATCCAGGAAGGCTCAGAGCCTTGGGTGTGTTTAACTCATCAGTGGAAAGGCTGGGGTGACACTGTCATTCCTCACAGGCACAGAACCCCAGAGGGTGCTCAGTTCTGTCGCCAGCAGTTTTGATGACCTGAAAAAAAAGACACATGGTTCACACATGCCAAAAACTTTGGGTCAGACTCGCCATAAGCACAGTCTTTAAAGTTTCAGAGGGATGAATCAGGTAGAAACTTGTGTCTAAAGGTTTCTTTGTTTTCCCTCCTCAAAGAGTCCCTGCATTTAGGCAAAGGATAAAAAAATTTTGCCAGCATTCAGCAGAGAGCAGTATGTTCACATCATGGTAGTAGGAGCTAGAGACAAATCACACAGTCATGGGTGCCTTTTGCTGCTACCACAAAAGCACCAATCTAGGCATGAGTGTGGTCCCCTACATCTGCCCTTTGAAAGTGTGTCAGACCAACTACTGGATCTTCTACGAAACATCTGAGGGATCATTCACTTGCACAAATTTCTAGTCATGTGGGGTTTCAAGACTGATTGTCTAAGAAAATAGATTTCTATTTTCTTAAACAATCAGTCTTGAAACCCCACATGACTAGTTGGGGTTGTATTTTCTATGCAAACAGATATTTGTACACCATCATGAGACAGAAGAATGTAAGGCATTCCACTGTCAGTAGGAGAAGAAAATCTGGTACAACTTGTTTTGGTTTATTATAATAGTGTATTATTTTTATTACTAATTATTCACAGTGTAAATCATGGAAGGCTAAGAAGCATGCTGACAACTTGGAAAGGATACAAGAAAGCTCAATTAAAAATATTTGAGAGTGTAAAATCTCCCTTTCAGTAAGAGACTCTAATGTAAATTCATGAATTTATCCAAATAAGTTTTAAGTGGGTCCCACAGATTTTCTCTAGATCTTTGCAGGGATGAAAATGGAAAATTCTTTACAAGTGAAAAGGTTTCTAAAACTAGCAAACCATCAAGATCTCATTTTTTTGGAACCCCATCTTAGACAAATCAGTGTAAAAATGTTTAAAAATGTTTACCAGTGACGCTACCAAAAAAGTCTCCTTAAAGCTGGGGGTCTCCATTTCTTTGAAGTACTTGAATACTTTTAAGAGTCTCTTCCTAAAAGGCTCCTTCTAACAAAAACAGATGTTGGGCTTGATGCTGACATCCCATACTGATACATTATGGACATCTTTCCTGAAATAGGTTAAGGAGGTGCTTTTAGTGACAATCTTTCAAACCTTGACCCAAAGTGATAGTGTCTGTAAGCTGACATCAGGAATTTCAATTCAGAAGGGTGTGGTACCACAAAAAGATTTGATAAAAAGTCAGTCCCTATTACAAAAGTCCTGCAAACTCCTGTGAGAAGCATGAGAGGAAGACATGAGAAAACAGACAAAACCCAATGAGAGTTGAAGATTTTAGCTAGATCTGGTATACGCAATATCATTATTCTTCTCCAGCCCTTTCCCTTCCTACACCTAGAACAGTTCAGGTAAGAAAAAAAAGCACTCATCTCACAACCACCTGGAAAAAAGTTATGGCTCCATCCTGATGGTATCACCCGAGCTTAGGATGTACAAAACACTTGAGAATTTGGCCATTTCATGGGTCAATTTTATGGGACCATTTGTCCTCTTGAATTATCTGACTCAAACACCTCTTATAGAAATATTCTTGAATAACCAGACCTGGACATCTGAAAAAGCACCACCATTTAGCCTTTTTTAGATGCCCATCCCAGACTCAGAATTGAGTTTCCACAGCTTCACAAGGTTCCGAGAATTGGCTGAACCTCACAGTACATACTCTTAATTCACAGGAAAAGCAAGGAGGAAATTAATTTCCTCTCCTTCATGATAAGCTAAGTTATGTGGCTTTGCCTTGTGTCTCCCATGAGCTACAAGCAGGCACAACACTGTCAGCATCTCTTTGCAGAGCCGTGAGGACCTGCAGAGTGACCAATGCTCAATGAAGACGTGGAGCACAACAGGTTTTTCCCGCAGTGGATCAAAATTTCTAAGTCACTCTGAAAGAGATAGGCTAAATCCTGCCAGGATCTCTGTTCCCATTCTTGTTTTCATGGTACTTCGGGGTGCGCAGCATCGTTCAGGACTTACTTGGATGTTTACAGGGAAATGCAGCCACCTCGTGGTGAGATGCCGACGCAGCCCATCGTCCTTGGGAAGGAGGGTGGCATTGCTGCCATCTTCCTTCAGCCTCCTTCCATTCCTCTCACTACTAGGACTGGCCTCGTTTGTCCGGCTGCAATGCCAACTCAACGTTGTTCCTGTGGTTCAGCCAATTTCAGCGTCTCTTGGTTTGTCCTAGTGTACCACCAGCAGGGCATCCATCATCATTCTTGTCAGGTCTCGAGCCGTTCGTTCCTGCGGCAGACTCCTGTTTCTCCACAGCTGTCAGGATTATTGCTCTACTGTGACTTCCTGTTCACACAACATATGTTGCCTAATAGTTTCAAAAGGCAACTTTCTTTTATGAAAGTTCTTTTCTTTTTTTTAATTAACCTTACCTTGGACAAGTGCCTGACCACCATCCATTACAAGCCCATTTCTCTATGCAAGGTTCTTGTTTTTCCTAAGGGTCCACCAAGTCTAAAGCTTTCTAATTTTTACACAATCAATTTCCTTTAGAAATAAGCTGACTAAAATCCCTTACTTTTGAGCAGATGCAAAGTTCCTTGCATATCTACCTGTCAAGAGGATTTCCTTTTTGTCTATTTAGATCATGTTTTCTATCAGCTCACCACCTTTATGAGAGTGTTTTACTGGATCTCTCTATCATCCTTTATAAGAGATCATAATTTTCATGTACTTTTGCTTGGACTTATAATATATTTATAGCAATTATATATCCTGTACTTTTATTTTTGATTACTCCATCCCCTCCTGTCTCTGTTTCCCATCCACATGGGGACATAAACAGGTCTCTTCATATCGTTCTCTTCCCTTCCTCATCCAAGCCTTGTCGCTAACAGCCTTATCCACCAACACAACTTCAGCTGCTATTGCTGTAGTGACAGCTTGCAGATCTAACTTCTCTGCTTCAAGACTGACTCCTGTCCAAAGACAGACCAAAATCTTGGTCTGTCTTTCCAGCATCTTCTGGTGGATGTTTAACTGTCAGATCAAGCTCAATATGTACAAAACACAGCTCTTGAACTTTTACACCCAAAACCTGTATTTTCTGTCATCCACCTCCATTCTCAATCACTGTGGACAATATTATCATATTACCTGTCAGTCATGTTCCTTCCTAGGCATCATCTTCAGATTGGTTTTCTCCTTCTCCCCATGTCTTCATATCTGGTCAACAGCCAAATGTTGAAGAGTCATTCTGAAGAACACAGCGTACATACCTAAAATGTGGCCTTGTCCATCCACCCACACAGAACAAACTCTTCTCCACACTTGACAAAACTGTCATAGGATGATTTGTGTTGAAAGGGACCTTAAAGATCATCTACATCTCCATTAGCATGAGTACAGGCACTTTCAACTAGACCAGGTTGCTCAAGGCCTTATCCAACCAGACCTTGATCACTGCCAGGGACAGAACATCCACAGCTTCTCTGGGCAACTCATTTCACTGCCTCACCAGCTTCACAGTAACAAATTTCTTCCTGATAGCTGACCTAAGCCTGCCCTCTTTCAATCTGAAGCTATTCCTCCTTGCACAGTCGCTCCAGATTGTCAAAAGCCCCACTCCAGCTCTCTTGTAGCCCTTTAGGCACTGGAAGGTGATATTAGGTCTCCCCAGAGTCTTCTCTTCTCCATCCTGAACAACACCCTCTCCAGCCCTCTGAGCATCTTTGTGGCCTCCTCTGGCCTCAATACAACAGATCTCTGTCTTTCTTATGTCTCAGACCCCAAGAGGGGTCTCAAGAGAATGGAGTAGAAGGGCAGAATCACATTTAAGTCACAGCAGCCATTTTCCTACCCAGAAACTACAGAGAGTTAAAAAATACAGTATTGTTGCACTGTTTTCACCATCTGACCCACTGTGGCAACTCAAAATTTCTTTGGTTATAAATTCATTTCTGGAAGGACCAGAACAGTATCGTTACTGAGTACATTTCCTGCATAGAGGTGAGAGGAAGTGATGAGTGTGATTTGTTTGACTTGTGTTTAACAGTCTGAAAGTTTATGATCTCTTCTAAATATCCTCTAGGATTCCTGCGGAAAGGAGAGACATTTCCAGAGATTTTTGCATTCTTCCAGTTATTGTGCTAGGATGGGCAATATCACCTTCTGGGCATGCCTGTCCCATTATAATGGATAACTCAATAACAGGCTTAGACTGAATACCCGAGGTGGGACTCGTCTCACCCAATTTGAGAAATCCAGAAGTTAAGAAACTTATGTCTGACATTGTTATCTAAGTTTGTCATCTAAGTTTCTATTATAATCAATAGAGGAAAATGGATACCTCTGGAGAAATTTTATTTTACAGAAATAGATTTTGAAACCTGTCAAACTAATGGGCAAGCCCAAATAGAAGTGTGCTTTTTAGCTAATTTTAGGCATCAGATTGCTATGGTCTGCCACTCTAAAATAGTGGTTCTTCATCCAAAGTGCAGTTTAGAATGAAAAAGGACCAATACCGCTTAAAAACTAAAGCTAAAACCAGTGCAGCTTAGAGTGAATACTTAACTTCATGTCCAATGTGCGGAGACCTGAAACCTGTCCTGGACGTTTTTTGCCCAGGCAAAGCAATTTGGGATTCAGAAACCAGGCATCCCGCAGCAGAGTCTCCTGACTCCTGTTCCATTAGATGTGCTGTGAACTTGCTTAACACACTAACTGTCAGCACTATGTTAATTCTATATCTTTCTTTAATTAATGATGTTTAAGGCCGTTAAGACCTCCAGACTTCTGTAAGGTGGCTTCCTCCACCACACAGGCCAAGTCCTCTTTCCTTTTTTTTACTATGGAAGCCTGCAGCAGCTTGGCCAAAGCACTGCATTTCTTCTGTATCCAGGCAATAGCATCCCAAGTCTGTCTACAGCTGGCTGAACATCTTCCATGAAAATTACTTTTCAGATGGAATTCTGGGTTTTGTGAAAAGGGAAAATGTAAGACTTGGATACAAGCACTGAACAGACGTCAGCCTTTCAGAGAAAGATTCAGTTTAGCTGAACTTCGAAAAAACAGAAGTATTGCAACACACAACTTTGTTAACTTTGGGGCTTTCATTTCAACATTTTTCTGTGCAGCTCTTATCAACACAAATGACAATAGGAACTTCAAATCTCTGTTCAGGAAACATCTACATCATATTATGCAATTTTTACTCAGTGATGTTAGCTGACAGATGGATTAGATCTCTAGTTATATTTTACGGTTTTTATTAATCAAGAAAATATGAATGGGATAAGCCCTTGAATGAGTTTGACTTCAAGCCTCTGCCTACCATTTTCTTTGGAAGTCCACCCACAGCATAAAAATTCCCAGCCAAATGTGGCTAAAAGTCAGGTGAAAGAATTGTCTTCTTTCCTTAGACAATGTACTATCTATCCCCTCATACCATGAGAGAGTTTTTTTCCATTATTTAAGCTAAAAGAATTTGTAACTCATTTGGCTTATCAAGTAAGGGTGACTTAACTATGAGATTATCAAAAACTGCCCCAAGAAATCATAGAATAACAGAATGGTTTTGGTACGAAGGGACTTTAAAGATCATCTGGTTCCAACAACCTGGCACAGGCAGGGATGCCAGGCACTAATCCAGTATTTACAAGTGTCTTTGTCATGTGCAGTGGCCTCTTTCAAGCCCATGGCAAGTGGGGCTCTGGTTCTCAGCTTCGTGGCTTTGGATACTGAGGCACCACATGAAGGAAACCACCCCCAGCTCACAGTAATGACTGCTGCTGTCATTGCTGTGTTCCCACCGAGCAGCTATGACTTTGCAAAGCTCCCTGAGGTTGCCTTCAGACACAGCCCCACGATGGGAACCGGCTGAGCAGCTGTGCTCACCCCCCACCAACACAGCAGAGCAATATTTAGGTGGATTAGAGCTGGAGGGGAAAGTGGAGCAGAAGGAGCTCTGAGCAGGTGGAGAAAAGAAATAAAATGGGCCTTTGTGTGCATGATGGAGCTGCAGCCTGGGCACTGAGCTCACAGAGTGGTGGGGAAGCAGATCTTGCAGGAGCAGGCAGCACCAAAGTGCTGAGTCGGCAGGAACTCCCTGGGAGGAGCAGCCTGGTGGCTCCGGTGAGTGGGGGGCCGCAGTGCCATGGATCAGCTGAGGTATTTTTAACAATTATTTTGATATAAACAGCTCTGAACTTGAGGAGCTCCATGTAAATGGGAAGCAGTGGGGCTTGTAATTAGATTTGTGTACACTTTCATAAATTGCTGGAAAACATCAAAGCCATGATAGAAGGCTGTGGTGCACTTTATTTCCTTCTTCTGTTCTTCTGTTAATTGAATGGTTGATGTGTGGATAGGAAGTGTTGGCTTCGCGGAGTACTATTTACAGACCCGCTGACAGCTGCACTGTGAAAATTAACAGGAACAGAGCAGCCTCTGTCACAGCTCTTCCCATGAGGGACTTGCTTCAAATTAGATCATTTCTTTCATAGGAGAAACTTTCCTCGTCACTCCTCCCTTCTTCACAAATATGCACTCACATCCAGCTGCACACTCCCTTTCTCCCCTCAGGCTCATGGCAGCCTTTAGTGCTCAGAAGGGTTTGTCATTTCCACAAAGTTGGGGTAGTTAGGCTGCTGTTTAAAACTTGTAGCACACTCCACTTCCAGCAAGACACTTTCTTCAGGAAGTCATCCAAATCTGTGAATCGAGTGCACAGAGCCAACAGCTTCATGTTTGCAGGTCTCACATCAACTAGAACATTCTTTTCACCCTCCTAGAAATGGTAGTAGACATCCTGTCAGACAGCTACTGCTGGAAATGTGGTTACTGTTGCTCCTAAAGGAAATGCAGTGTGCTAAACACCATAAAAACCTCTGACAGGACAGTTCCTACACTCAGCAGTTTGCAAACTAAAGGCCAGGGTTAACCTGGCTGGATGAATTACTTCAAATTGTCAGTCAAAGTATAAAACTTCAAGGTCATCTACACTTTTATTACAGTTGATGGAGAGGGACTAGGACCACAGAGAGACTGTCTTGAGCAGCTGAGGGTTTAGAATTGATGCCTAAAAAGGCTGCAATCAGATCATCTGAATGTCTGTTTAACAGAGAAGACACAAGAGAAACAAAAGGAGCAACAATGCAATGCCTGGGAGTAAACTAGCCTTTTACATAATTAGTCTATATCTTTAGCCAGTTCTTAGCCAAAGTAACAGCAGTTCTTGTTCCTGGTTCCAGTAGAGAAGTAGTAACCAGTAAACAAATGAGGATCTAAACCTTAATATTTATTGATATCTGGAAAACGCAGAATTAAACTTGGATCCCTACTTCCCAAAAATGTCTTCAAAACACCCTGTAACAGTGGGTGAATGGAGGGGGAATAAAGCTCATAGACCCCATCCCACCACTTCCATCAAGACTGCTGATCCTAC
Organism: Entomyzon cyanotis; assembly: GCA_024500445.1. NCBI lineage: Eukaryota > Metazoa > Chordata > Aves > Passeriformes > Meliphagidae > Entomyzon > Entomyzon cyanotis. The sequence continues at coordinate 45,039,318 of JAKEPQ010001021.1, read as the reverse complement.
AAGCTTTGGGACAGCAGCTTCCCAGTGTTGCCATAATTTACCTCAATTCTTCCTATATAAAATAAACGTGTAGGACTATGTTCCCTGTCTCTCCCCTAGTTGCATAAATTAACTAATTAATCATGTTTCTGGGTCCCACAGTAGAAATTGAGGCAGCCTGGCTGCCTGGAAGTGAATGTGAATCATACTGGCACCAAAGATGGCCTTCACTTCTCTGATTACATCTCCTTAGCCACACAGTCCTCCACCAGGACACTGAAGTGACTTGTGGGACATGCTGGCATCACTGGACATCTTCCCTGGGCTTCTCTGCTCCCTCTAAACCACAGCATTCACCACCTCCAAACGGGACACAAGCTAAGACTGCTTGTGAGCCACACTACCCCATTTGAGAAAGAAAATATTTGATTGGCACCATCCCTTCACGGAGCCAGACAGAGTTGGGCATTAAATCAGCAGATGTGGAAGTGGCCTTGGGAAAGCAGGAACAGGATCGTGCCACTGCTGAGAGTTGCCCAGGTCCTGGTGACAGCAGCAGCCCCTGCAATCCTTGCTCCACTTGTCCAGCCTGGGTGAGATTAGAACTGTAGGGACTAAAATTATTCACAAACAATGACCTTTCTGGGAATCAGAGACATTGATAAGCCTCCAGCCTGGGAGATATAAATGGTCGCTGCCTGCCAAGGGACTTCTCAGCCTCCTGGAGGTAGCTCCACTGGGCATCACCACCTTCCTCTAATAAGGATTAAAGATGTCAGTGTTGTCTTTACCTCTCTGCTTGCTTTGGGGGCAGATTTCTTTCTTCCTCCTTTTCTCTTCCTGTATCTTTTGATCTAAGCCTCATTTATATCAGCAGGAGCTTCCTATATAGTTAAATGGGCTCTGGATCAGCATTAAATCACTCTGGATGATTCTCATTTTTTCCCCTTTAATTCACTCCTTCCCAGCCTTGCTCAGGTGTGTGGTCTGGACTGATAATACACATTCTTGTGAGGAAAATAGAAACATCTTATAACTGGTAGATTGGTATCCCTATCCAACACATAGCATTAGGTGATGCAGTAGCTATTACCCAAATGAGTTTTGCAAAGCTCAAAATGAATTTTTAGAGGACAAAGATGTATTTAGATCAAAACAATGAATTTCAAATAAGACTCTCAATTGAAGCTCACACAAATTCATGAATGTGAAGCATCCTACCAGACACTAGTGTCTTTGCCTCAGATCTCCACTGACAAGTGAAATCATGTACAAGAATATGCTCAGCTACCCATCCCGAAGGTCTGGCTGGCTAGTGCTCACAAAAATAGTGGTTGTGATGGTGACATGTTTCAGTCTTAGTGGAGTGGAATGCAGCAAGGGCAGATCCTTCAACATAAACTAACTCCTTATTTCACAAAAAAACAGTAGAACTTCATTGAATTTATGCCATTTCATATCTTCAGTTGACCACCTGTTTCACTGTACTAAAGCATGGGTGATACCTCCCTGAGAGCAGAATATTTTCTGATTTAATCACATATTCAGAGAATAGTTTGGGTTGGAAGGGATCTTTTAAAGCTCATCTGGTCCAACCTATGGCTGGACAGTGCTTGGAGGTCTTCAAATATGCTGCAAAAATTCAAATATTTTCCTATCTCAGTTTAGCAACATGATTTACACCATGATAGCCTGGTGTCTTGCAGCATGACAGTGATCTGGGATGCGCAGTCGTGTGCAGGCTGTTGGCAGCACAGTGCCATGGAAATGCTCTTTTATGTCACAGGAACAGCTGAAATATATCTGCCCAGTTTGCCATCACTTCCTCGACACCTCTTTCTTTTCCAAGTCATCGAAGGCTGTTCCTGTCCTCATCCTGAGCTGACAAAGAGGTGTGGAGCTCTCATGAGCAGAGTCCTTAAGCATCAGAATCTCCATACCTCCTTGAGATGCTGCCTTGCTTTGACAATAGTCAATTCACTTTATGGCTCCAGAATAATTATATTTCTCTTCTTTTCATCCTTGCTTGTTTAACTGAAAGGAAAGATCAAAAGATCATTCACGGGGGTCTATGCTGCAGCTACCAAAGATCTTCTTAATCATAATAATAATTTATGTTAAAAACCATGCTGGGTTTTGGGGTTTTTTTTTGTGTGTGTAAGGATATTTTGAGGGGGAGAATACTTTTAGTTAATATGGAATTAAACATACCTAATCTTCCAAACCACATTACTCTTATTAGAAAGAGGAAACTTACAACACTTTCTTTTGGATTCTGGATTTTAAGTTTTTCTTCAAATAGACAAAAATAAAGAAAAAAAAAAAAAGAATTTTTTTATTGCTTTCATAGTCCTAAATAGTGAGAAAGAATTTCTAGTCTGTTGGTATAACAATACTTTCTACTTCATAATGCATTAAGGAAGGTGAATGATTTTGTGAGGACTTTTATCATTGATAGACCGAGCTGAAAAACACAGAAGTGCTTGAAGATCTCTGCTTTTAAATTCAGTTTTTTCAGATATCTGGATTTGATTTGAGAGGTATACTAACACCTGGGTTATATATTGAGTTCTTCCTAATTAGAATTGGGTACAGTGACACCAGGACACAATGATTCTGTTGCCCTGTGGAAAGCAATAACTTTAGCACTGAGAGACACCTGGTAAGTAGTGTATGGGCAAATAAAACCTAAATCAAGCTTCCACTCCAAATAAATTAACAACTCCGGAGACCTGTGAGGGGAAGTACCTGCAGCAACTCTCTCTGCTTAGACATTGCATGAAGAATCTCCTCTGCTGAGGGAGCAGCATTATCAAAGGTCCATCACTACAGTCCTGGATGAATGCCTCCTTTCCCCTCTCCATCTCTGTCACTCTCAAGTGTGTCTAACCAGCTCTCAGGACTGTATGGTGGAAATAGCTCCTAGTGACTGCTGTCCTACTCATCTTTCAGATGAGACATGAAATTGAAGCCCTGAGTGCAGAAAAACAACATATTTCACAAGATGGGAGGGATGCTAGTGCTGGTCTTCTGGTCACCTTCCAGCCTGGGTAATTACATTGCTGCCCAGCTGATCTACAATTAATTGGACAGTAGTTCCTCTTTTGCTTACCCAAAATCCCAGGCTGGGGTCAAACCCCCCTGTCTGATTCAGCAACCCTCATTTCACTGGAGCTGCCCAGGCATTTCCAAAAGAAAATCCAAATTTGTTTTCAGAGTTAGGGGACATCATAACAAATGGCCTGAGATAATGGAGCCCAAAGCAAAGAAATAGTCCTTTGGCTTTTAGCCCTTAACATCAAGGATCCTTGTGTGGAAATATTACCCTGATTGTCTTGCTGAAGGTCAGCATCCTCCCAGCTTTACGTTGTAGTCACAAAGGGAGTGCTAAAGCAAAATTTCCACCACAAGCAAATCCATTCCTGTGGTGACTCTTAGGAACACAGTCATTGCCCAAAAGAGAAATATCCAGCAGCACCTACTCATTTAAGCATCTTCGTGTTCATGACTGACATTTTGGAAGGTATTTTATAGGTTCCACACATTCAGATCTCTTATACTGAAGAGCTTTACCCACTGAAACTTTAATGTAATGAACCTTTTAAAAATATTTCTGGCCCAGAACTTTTATTTAGCTCCATTTGAGCTAACAAAGATGTGAAGAACTGTCTGGATGGCCAAGCCAGGGGAGTGGTGGTGAATTGAGTTGCACTGAGTTGGCAGCCAGCTCACTAGTGGTGTCCCCACGGATAAGTTCTGGGGCCAGTCCTGTTTAGTGTCTTTATTGATGATGATAAGTCCACCACCAGCAAATTTTCAGCTGTCACCAAGTTGTGGGATAGTGCTGAAGGGTAGGAGTGCTCTGCAGAGAGATGTGGACAGGCTGGACAGATGGACCAAGTCCAACAATGGATGGGGCCCTGGGTCCTGAGCTTTGGCCACAACAGCCCCCTGCAGCACTACAGGCTGGGGACAGAGTGGCTGGACAGTGGCCAGGCTGAAAGGGCCCTGGGGCTGCTGGTCAACAGCTGGCTGAATATGAACCAGCAGTGTGCCCAGGTGGCCAAGAAGGCCAGTGGCACCCTGACCTGTATCACGAGTAGTGAGGCCAGCAGGGCTAGGGAAGTCATTCCTCCCCTGTACTTGGCACTGGTGAGGCTGCACCTTAAACACTATGTCCAGTTCTGGGCCCCCCAGTTTAGGAAGAATGTTGAGCTCCTGGAGTGTGTCCAGAAAGGGGCAACAAAACTGCTGAAGGGTAGCATAAGTCCTGTGAGGAGCAACTGAGGGAGCTGGGGCTGTTTAGCCTGGAGAAGAGGACACTCAAGGGAAACCTCTCTATCACTCTCTACAACGCCCTGACAGGAGGCTGGAGCCACTTGAGGGTCAGTTTCTTCCCCCAGGCAATAGGACAAGAGGACACAGTCTTAATATTCTTCAGGAGAGGTTCAGGTTGGACATTAGGGGGAATTCCTTCACAGAAAGGGTGATTAGACATTGAAAAGGACTGCCCAGAGAGGTGTTTAAGAAAAGATGCGGCATTCAGTGCCATGTCTGGTTGACAAGGTGGTGTTAGGTCATAGGTTGGACTCGATGATCCCAAAGTTCTTTTCTATCCTAGTTGCTTCTGTGATTCTGTGGACTTTCCCTGATGCCAGGCAGTAAGGTTTGACTTCCTGAAAAGTTTTTACTTAATTTGTGTATACACTCCATTTGAAAGACCATATCTAATGGGAAGCACTTCCAACAACCAAGCAATAGATTTGTTTTCCTTTGCCTTTAAATGAAATATCAATGGATGGATATTTTATTTTTAGCTGAATATGAAATTTCACAAGCGACCTGTCAAGCTCCTGTTTTCAAGAATGACTTTATTTCACACGTCAAGACAGGCTGGGAAATTAGTTTTTCCCACAGAGGACTCTGATTAGGGATTACAAAGTGAGTGTGGCGCAGAGTGATTTTTCCTCCATCTTTTCCCTCGCCCCGCCAGCCTAGAGAGTACCTGACTCTGCTGACTAAGAGGAGATATTCATTATCATGTGTAGGAAGGGGATGGGAAGCAAGATAGTCATATTAAGTAGACTTGCTGGCCCAAGAGAGAATAGAGAAAGCATAATAATACTTAGCCCTTATCATTCTTTTTTTCAGTAGATATCAAAGCACTTGAAAAAGTAGGTTGATTTGATGGGGAAAGAGATAAATTCTGATTCCAAGCAGCCTATTGCAGAGGCACCAGCAGCAATGCTCACTTTCACGATAATCTCTTCTGACTGTGGGTCTGCAGGGTAGAGAAATAAACAGGTCCTTTCCTCAATAAGATGCAGAAGTACATTTCAAACGTTATTGACTTAACCAGTGTAACTCTCTTGGGGTTTGGCAAAATATGAAGTCCAGTCCAACATCCAGAGAGAGCAAGGAGATAATGTATTACTAGTAAATGACAGAGCAGACAGGACCTATTGCCTTTGTCAGCAGACAACAGCTGATTTACACCATGGTTTAACTCCTCGTGGAAGCAATAAATAGTCCAGATGAAGGGCTGCGGCATTTTTACCCTATGGAAAATCTGGCCTGTTCAGGGGCATTTCGGTTGTTATCCAGTGGATTAGTAGAAATCACTGGAGTAGAAAGTAGCCTTGTTCTGCTGTATATGAACAGACGTATTTGGCTCCACTGCTAAAAGTCCTGCACTGGCTGATCTGATACAGTTTACAGCCTGATTTCCTTTGGGCCACATGAAAGAGCTGCACATGAGGAACCACATACTGAAAGCATCAATCCCAAGGTCAATCTTCATATTCAAGAGCAATGCAGCATCTCTACTGGCTACACATCTTTAACCACTTACATGCACATCTCATTGCAGAGCACTCTTAACAAAACCTGTTCTTTTCCTCTTTCTTTGTAGCATGTGTTCTAGCTTGCATCTATTTGCCAATGGCCTTTCTGCCCTGTGTATATGATAGCGATGTTCAAAGAGGCCTGAAGTCCTGCTGCGACAGGCAACCCAGAAAAACATCTCTTAGGAGGCAGAATGAGATCCCATTGGGTCAAACAGCTGCTGTGCAGTCACTGTGGCTCACATCAGAAGGGAAGAACACTCCAGGGGCAAGCACCTCGTGGGGAAGTTACCCATGTTTCCGTGATGCCGTCTACAATAATAGCCTGGTTTTCAACAGTGTGAGGCATCAGCAAATGCCTGAGGCAGTTCTCTGGCCCTAAAACTTCCAGGGAAAATAGAGATAGAAAGAAAAGGGGAAGGAAGAAGACACGAACTTATTTACACTTCTCTGTTGTGCTAACAACAGCAGGTCACATCTTCAAAACCCCTTTTGCAGAGATGAATACGCACTCACCTTATTCAGTTTCAAAATCCTCCATCCTGCATCATGCCCATCATGATGCAGCCTCTGCTCTGCAAATCACAACAGCAGCTCTGAACAGCCCAATCTGCTGTGGACCAGTGCCTCCCTCCAATACAGCTGCAAATAGGTTTAAATCATTAGATTCAAGTTACCAAACACTCTCTTGGATCAGGGTTAATTAAATGAGTGTTGAAATCTAATTAAGAACTGGTCCAGGTGATAATTAGCAGGAAATGTATGCATTAAAATATTCATTTGTCGATGAGCTGCAATTAAGAGTGTGATTTGGGGAAGGATCAATATCTGCATCATGTGATCTGAAGAAAAATTAAAAGTCACCCAGCCTTCAACATAAATGCAGGGGCATTTTGGCTACAGGTTTTTTTTTTCTCTCCTCTCCTCCACTCCCCCTTCTGTTTTGGTTTTATAATAACTGCTGGAGATTGCTCTCCATCTTTGAATGGAGCATTCATCTCTGCGTCCCTTTGTTTTCCTGAAGCACTTCTTTCAGTCCCTTGCTCTTCACCACATTGTGTGAGCTGGTTATAGATTTATTAAAGAGAGACTAACAGGTCAAAAAGAAAGATTCTTTGCCAATGAAAATCACTTTCTCCCAGAACAAACTGCTAATCCAAGGGAACATCGCTCATTGTGTGGTGTTAGATGGTTGGGGTCTTTTTTTAGCAGGTTAATTCTTCAAGTCTTCATTCATAACTGAGGATCTGAAGAGGCTATTGAATATGTATAGCTTAGACTTATAAATACATACATCTATAGCTGTGGTTTACTACACTCTTCCCAATTTGTAGCAGAGCAATTCTGCTTTCACTGGCTTTTTTAGTCACAGACTATTTTTTCTGGTTGCAGGTATGTAGCGGTGTGTGTAAGCCAGTTAATAATAATCCTCTTGTGCAATCCCAGCAAACCACCTCTTCTAGAACAGTGAGGTCTGCAACTGTACAGCTCCTCTGGCCTGGAGCTGGTCTTCCTCTACTGCCACAGCCAGAGGCTGAGCTGGTGATTTCACCGCAGACTGCATTTCCACTGGTGAATACCACTTTGTCAAAAGGGAAGTCATGGGAGCACAATGATTTCAGCTGCTCCTTGTCAGTCTCCTGACCACTCACCTGCCCATCTCACCAGGCTGGGTGGCAGCCCAGCTCCTGAGGCAACTGTCCATTGCTGTCAGGGCTGCAGCTAGATTGTCCCTCCCCTGTGCCTCCACTATCCCTGGGGAGGTTGCCCTGTGGGGAATCAACCAATCCATGAAGTTAGGAATTCCTTGGAGACAGATCAAAAAATACCAGTGCCTTCTTTCCTAAGCAGATCTATTTCTTCCCATCTCTGCCTCCCATCAGAAATTTAAGGTTTGCAGCTACTGATCTCTCATCTGATTTCGGGAAGGAGAGGGATTTCTTTCATTCCCAAAAGCACTACATTTTTCACAGATTTCTGCACGCAGATCTGATGATCATCTGTAGTTCTGAGCTGGTGTTGACTGCAAACATAATCCTAATACTGTAAATCTTTCCTGGAAATGTGTGGGCTTTTTCGTGGTAGCCTCTATTTCCCACTGTTCATGGAGAGGAAGCTCAGGTCCAGCCAGTACTATTTTTGCTCCTTTAATTTAGCGGTGTAGAAGAGATGCTGTTTCATGATGACACATACACCCTGCCCAGAGTACTGACTCCTGTCTCCAAGGCTGGGCAGGGATTTCTCACTGGACTTGGAGGTTTCAAGACACAACATTGTGAAAGGGTGATCCAGGTGAGGGGTCTGAAATGCAGAGACCTCACACATCCCACCAAAACAAATCAGTCCTCAAATCCTATCACATTCATCCAGCAAAGACTTTTACATTTTGCTGCACTGAGTCCAGATCTCTGTCATGGTTTTGAGCCTGAATTTTAAAAGAATAAGACAACAGCTTTTGCAGAAAGAACATAAATGACACCCTAGAAGCTTAACTTTTGGAGGAAATCAGGAACCAGGCTGCTGGCATCCACCCTCCAGGGTCCTTTATTTCCTGATGCTCTCAACCCTCCTGCAAGGGTCAAAATCAACAACCTGATAGGCTGCATGGAAAAAGTGAGCACCTGGATTCCATTCTAGTAAATCTGTGTTAGATGGATGGATTGATGATCTGGTGTGCTCATTGTCTGTGTGTCTCCTGTTTTCTGTGCTGCAGGGAGCCTCTTCAAGCCTGGTGGTGAAGTTTGCTGACACGGACAAGGAGCGTACGATGAGGCGCATGCAGCAAATGGCAGGACAAATGGGCATGTTCAACCCCATGGCCATCCAGTTTGGAGCTTATGGCGCTTATGCACAGGCAGTACGTATAGACATTGGCTCTCTGCATGTTCGTGGGAGGCGGAGTATCGCCTGGAAATGCACAAAAACACGTGATAGTGGACAAAATACCTGAGCAGAAGAGGAAGTGGTGGCCTATCTGTTAAACTCGTTGCATGATGGGAGTAAAAATGGGCCATGACATCCAGGGTAGACAAGGGAATCTCCCAGGTGTCTCAAAGGTGCCACAGACATTTCTAGCAGAACCTGTGGTCGTGTGTGGACCCACACAAAACACTTCCCATGGCGGGCCAAGCCATTGCTGTCAAATAAAGCACAACTGCCCTTTGAGGATTTGGATAAAAGCAGCCTGTTAGGTCTATCCCAGTTCTCTGCCCCTGCTGCACCTTGCATCGCCATAGGTACCTTTGGAGTGACCGCAGAATAAAATGGCAGCTGTTGACAGAAATGCCTTTAGGTTCACAAAAGCATGACAGATAATAATAAAATGGACAAAAAGACACACATACAATCCTGGTGCCCCAAACAGTATGATTGAAGCACACTGGGAAAAAATCCTGTTGTGCTAACTTCAAGTATCCTGTGCACTAACAAACCTGGACCCTGAGAAGATGTGACTTTACAGGGAGCTGGGCTCTTGATGATGCTCTGAAATGGATGCCTGTAGCATTACTTGTTTTCCTTAGGCTACAATTTACAAAGATTTGCAAGACAAGATCAGGTTAGGTAGTTTGGATTCTCTGCCAGATATTTTGGAGGAAGGTGGAGGTGATGCCTACAGCAGGCAGACACAATACTGCCCAGTGACTTTGGCTGCCTTCTCTGGAGCAGATTTTCAGGCAGTGACAGTGTATATAGGCTCTTCATCTATCTGATGGCAAAACGTGGCCCTCTGTGCAAAGGAGGGAAGTACTGCTGAACACATTTCCCAGAGTAACATCTTCCTGAATGAGACCAAAACCTTGCCTCAGGGATACAGGGCCAGCTCAGGAATCACCCTCTGATGTGCCAATACTACTTCCAGTACATTTACCACAAGGTTTTCCTTTCCTCCCTGTTTCTTTCCCATGTGTTGGCACCACGTATTTCCCGTCGCATCCCCATATTCTTAACTTAAAGGTCTTGAAATTTCTGTTCTTCTCTGATGGTCCTGTGCCTCACTGAACATTTGGTACAAGCCAGCCTACCCCTTATGTTAGTCATGCAGAATTGTGAGGATGTGCTGTAAATCTCCACAGAAGTTCCCCCTCTCCTTCCAGCTGCACCTCTTGGTGTTGTTCTGGACTTTTTTATTCTCTCTCCTCTAGAAAAATTCTATTTTTGCTTCCATTTTGCTATCTTCATTTTCATTCCTAATCAAAGTCAGTCTCTGTCTCTTCCTTTGTCCTCTGCTCCTTTCCTCAAATGATAGAAGATTTATTCCCTCCCCAGCCTGGCTGCGTTTAACTCTCCTCCAGGACAGGGAGGGCTTCAGGAAGAGGAAAAGAGACAGTAAATCCCAAATGAGCCCAGGTCAGTGGCCAGCAGCCTAGCAGAGGGATGCAGCATCTGTGCCCCCAGGTACCAGAGGAATTAACAGGAGGCAACCCATGGACAGCTTGGGACAAACATTGGTGCATAGGTTGTCAGGAGGAGAAATGGCTTCAGTGTTACTCTACAGACATTGGCAGCTGGAGGGATGGTAAAGACACCATTATCCTGATGGTATGGTTCAAAAACCCTTCTTGCATTCTTTTTAATCTAGTGTAATTCTTCTAATTTCCAGAAAAGGTTTATACTGATATGAGAGGATGCAATCTGCACCTTTACACCACAAAAGTTTCCTCCGTTTCTCACCGGATAATACAGGTGCATTATCAGGGGAAATGAGGAATTATGGCAGAAGGAAGAGTGAAAACAGTTTCTGGTCTGCTCCCATCCACTTGAAGCAAATAAATATTTTTCATGTTGATTTCTGTGAAAGCAGAATTGGACCCATAATATATTTTTTCTATTTTTCTGATAAATATGCTAATAAGGGGGAAAGAATAAGTTTTAGATCTTGACCCATTGGATATGACAAGCTGGTGACACCAATTACCCCGGGGACTTCAGAGCTGTCTAAATGATGGGATCACATTTCTGTGTGGCGCCTGTACACCCAGAGCGTGCTCAGATGCTGTCTCTCAATCAGCCTCCCTATCTGCTCCATCTCACAGTCTCACATAAAAGGGAAGGAGGGGAGAGATGAGGCTCTGTGACGTTCCCTCCGTCCTGATTAATCCACCTCGGACTGCTGGCTCTCAGATATCAGGGTGATTGGCACCTCGCAAATGCCAGCAGGAGATGGAGGAATCGATAGGGGAGAGGGAAAGGGAGACAGCAGTTTTATTCAGCCTGAAGTCGAAGAGCTAATGCAAGTCAAGAGGAGGGAAGGTGAAATATCAGGAGCAGGACTGTCATGATGGGTGATGCCACTGCCACCAGCAACTCTTGTGACATTGGTTGAATTGTTTGACCCCCTGATCTTGTTTCCCCATGTACAAATAAACCTGATGATCAGATTTACTTATTTTCCCTTCTCCCTCAGGGACACGTCTCTCTCTTGTACTGTCTCTCCATGAGCTTTCTCAGAGTGGTATGGCAGTAACATAAGTGTAAAACTGCCTAACTACTTAATTGTAGGCCCAGAACAAGCAGGAGACATCAGGCTCTATGATTCGTACTTGTAGCTTGTTCTCCCAGATATCCCCTGCCAGTCCAAACCTGACTGATGTCTCTATAAAAGAAATCACAAGCAATCCCAAGTGTTTTTTCAATAGTTTCTAATGTCCCCATGGAGGAGGTTTCTCAAGTCCCCGTCGCTTGCTGAATTTCCCCCAGAGAAGCATCTTGCACATCACTGTGACTGGATTAGCTCACAGAAAGGTCTTGATGCATCGAGGTGGCCAGTGCAGCAGAAACCCTCAGGGTGTGGCTGTCCAACAGATTGGGCAGCCATGGGTTTGCCAGCCCAGCAGCACCGCTGAGGAGAGGCAGTGAGGGTCTCAGGCCATGGAAGTTTGACAGATAACCTTTAGCATTGCCACCAGGATAGATTTGGGCCCCAGATCCTCTTCAAATTACCTCCCTCACAGCTCAGCAAATGACCATGCCAGAGCTCTCCCTGCTGCTGCATGCTGCCAGCTCCCTCAGCCTCAACTTAAACAACTTTAACCTTGATAGCAGCAACAGCCTCGTATCAGCCAAGAAACCAGTCCTGGGGTTCAGCAGCCATCTGGCCTCAGACACAGAGGTAAAAAAATATGAGGAACCAAAGGGAGTTCTCCACTGTATGGGTTTTCTATCCTCTACTCATGTGCCACCTTCAAGCGGACCAGACAAAGCTTGGCAGCAGCTCTGTGTGCTGTTTCAGTGACACAGAAAGTCACATCAGACCTACCTTACCTCTTTTGTATGCAGCTCAAGGCAAGTCAGATTTCATGGGTTCCTAAATCTTCCAGAGCCCCTACTCTAATTTGTTTCAGGGTGGGTTTTTTGATTGTTTTCGGTTTTTTTCTCTTCAGCAATATCTTCCCATACTCATTTGAGTCCCCCTTTTATGGAGCAATTATTTATATTATTTCACAAGTGTACAGGGCACCATCCCTTTTTGTTGTCAGATTACTGTGGATCTACATCAGCAGGATATTGATAGCTGTTTCTGCAGTCTAAGGCCAGACTGAGGTACAGATCTGGACTCAGCCTGGAGAGAAGGAGAGTGATATTACCTGGCACCACCTCTGATTTGCTGCCAGCCTGGGAAGAACCTGCAGGCACACTCTCTACCTTGGAGCAGCACAGCACACCTTCTCAGGGTGGCCAAGCCCAAAAGCACAAGCAGTGAAAATCAAAACAGTCTGTGAACGGTGGTAGTACAGTCCTGGCACAAATAAACTACAGTTCCTGCAGGTCTTTCTTCTATGAAGAAAGGGGCAAGGAGTGTTTAGTGCCTGTCTCATGTCAGTGATGCCTCACCATGCAGACAGGAAACATGCACAGATCAAAAAAGGGTTAGGGAGATGGGAAAATGCAGAAGAGCAAAGCAAGAACAAAGGAAGGAGCCTTGGAAAGTGACAGATACAGTATAAATTATTTAATTTTTAAATTATTTAAGATAAGATCAAAGTCATAAATCAAGTTTGCATAAAAAATGGGGTGGGAATGTTAGCCACAGTCTTCTGGCCAAACTTCAGCCATGAGACTGATTGCATGCTGAAGCAGGGGAGAGGCATAGAGTTAGTGTGTAAAAACAGACAGGCTGGGACAGAGACAACACAGGCAAAGATAACATTTGTTCTCCGGCCTGGAAAAAGTCCTTTCTCAGTGAATCCCAGCTCTCCTCACTCTGACAAAGTACAAATGGCTGCTGCTACCAAACTGCAGACAATAACTGCAACAAATCTGGGAATGTCCAGCACAGCAGAGCTCTCTGACATCATCTTAAGTGGTCTCCTTGGGAAGTTAGGGCAGAAGTGACTACCATGCTGACCATAAAACCCTGGGTGCCCCCTTCTGCCTCCCTGTCCAACTCCTGTGGAGATGAAAGGATATTTCTGCTAAATGATCTGAGGTAGTGCTGACACAAAGAATCACTTTTTCCAATATTTCTTCAATTTGTACTGTGAAATTATTCTGGAGAGATACTTAAAAAAAAAAAAAAATCAGCTAGCCCTATGAAATCAGGGAAAAATTACTGACTATAGGCTACCTTCCAGATATAATAGTTATTACATTTAAATTACCAAAATTGTACAGTATATTTGGTAAATACTACCTGTTCATGCAAACTATTTGCGCTGATCCATTCCAGAAGAGGAAGCTATTTTGAGGCCATAATACTTTATAGCAGGGCTAATACTGTATTTCTGACCACCAGCTCCCTAGTAATTTAGAAATAATGAACACTCATATTTGGGCTCTATATACCAATTTTTTAAGGTTTTTTGGGAGGTTTTCCACAGTTCTCAGGAAGTTAGGAGCCCAAACTATTGTGTATCAGACTTTGGAAAGACACTAAAGAATTCAGCTGTTGCATATTTGTTTAGGTTTTTTAAAAATCTTAATAATATTTAAGTTTTCTTTTCAAAGCAGAAATTTCTATTTCCAAGAAAACATAAGTATGAAGGACTCCTGATTTTTCTACCGATTATCTTCTGCTTGTTTCAAGGCTTGGAAGGTATTTTTAGTTTTATCTCCCAATGGCCAGTTAGGTATAGCAGACATGAATTTGTCAATTACATGATTTTACCTAATATGAGTCATATTACTATTTGATTGATTACTTTACTTATGCCTTTCTATCACAAGGATACCATGAGAATTCATTAGCTAAGTCTTTGTATAGATCATTAGAGGTGGGAAGTGTGGGATTCTGTTATTACTTCCATTATTACTGAGTGAAGAATATGAAAAGTCAAACAAAACATTGTGTGGTTCAGAGACAAGGATAGAAAATAACACCAGAAAAAAGGAGAAGGTCATCACATCGTTCAGAGTAAGACTGAAGGGCAATGATCGCACTATTTCAGAAAGAGCTCATCAGAAATAATCCCCCTTTCCCTGCTTCCCATTCTTCAGTTTCACACACATTTCTTTTGGGGGATGGTGAAGGCAGGCTGTGCATCCTTGTCCTATTTCTAGCAAAATCTTTTTGCTCTAAGAAAGTTCCTTCATCTCTCCATACAATTGTTCATCCTGTAAGAAAAGGACAATGTTTCCTGCCCTTGAGTACCATTGCAACCTGAAGCAGAAAAAAGATGTGTGAGACAAATCCTTACATGTGTTTCTATTGATCAGCCAACTGCCACCCTTCCCATGGCTTTTCCAGTGCCTCTCCACATGTTCCAAGCATTGGAATCGTGACTGCAGGCTCTTATCTCTTGGGGTGCTGTCCAAGGGCAGGAAACAGTCTGGTAGCATCTCCTGGTCTCCTCAGAAGATAAATATTTGAGCAATAGAAAAGATAGCAGGAAAGAAAGAATGAATCTTTTAAATGGATGGGAAAAAGCTCTGAATGCTGAGGCAAAGGTCGTGCCAAGGAAGTATGAGAAGCAAAAGGAAATATGTCCTTTCCGCTAAGAGAGGGAAAAGCTCCTCACCGTCTCCTTGGATCAGTCTGAGATAATAAGGCTGCTGCCTTCCTGATTAGTGCTCTGTAGCCCCAGCCCAGGCAGGGAAAATCTGCATTTCAAATGGCATATTTTAAAGTACACAATACCCAGGGGCCCTACTGCTATTGATTTGCCTCTGGTGGGGTCACTGCCTCACTTTCTACAGCTTTATTAACTGGGACCATACACTGGGTCTCTTTCAAAGTGAAAGGATAGTGGATGGGACATTTGTCTTCAGGGGGAGCTTGGGAAGGAGTGGGGTGACTTTCATTGGGAATGCCCTGGAGGTTTTAGAAGGAAGACTGGTGACCCTTACAGGACTTGCTCTCCTTCTGTAAATTTCCCTAGAGCCACCCTGGGGGGAAGGAGGTAGGTCTTATGCCATCAACTTCCCTCAAGGTGACAGAGTTCCTGTCCTCCCACCCTCATGATGCCACTGCACTCAGCCAAGCTCTGACCATCAGCCACTGGGCTGGGCAGGAGCCCCTCTTCTTTCCCCTCAACCTTGCCCCTGAGCACCTCCAACCAGAGTGGGAAGGGCATGAATGAGATCTGTGACCTCAGAAGTGTGGCAGGAGAGTTGCCAAGGGTTGAAATGTGCAGGCATTCCTGGGACATGTTTGAGGTCACCTCTCCAGCCAAGGAAAGAAAGCCATTAGCTGGGGCACACCGCTGTGTTCAGGTGTGGGATGCTCTACTCCTCCCAGCCCCAGGCAATCCCAGTTTTATGCTGTGGAGTAGCTCTGAATTCTGCAGTGAGGCCTGTGCCCTCTGGGTCATGATGTGTAGGGCTCCAGCTCATTTCAACGTGCCAGAGGGGTTTCCAGGTCTCTAGGACATCCTGGAGAGTACATCTACAGAGCACTGAGCAGAACAGAAATTAGGTGACTGTCCTTTACAGGATGCCTGTTGTAGCAGAGGCAGCTGATCCAGTTTACCAAATCAAAGGTTAGGACCTTGTTTTTACAGCATTAACCTTCTAACCCAAAGCTAAATTTAACCTCCTAGCTCCTTAAGGTGCTAATTCTTTCTCTATGGCACTATGGGCAGTTTTAAATTACTGTTCCACTGAAATCTGCACATCCTGTACCTTCAGCACACATCAGGAGATCAGGATCATCTAGTTCTTCTCACAAGGAGAGAGAAAACACCTTCTTCTTTCTGAAGCTCTGTAACAGAAGGGTGTGACATTGAACTGCAAAAAGGAACATGCATGTAGATAAGACATATTCTGCAATCATGCCCCTTCCAGTGCAAATTTATAATCCCTCCAAATGCACAGGAAGGGACACCCTGAGGTTGCCTGATTTCCAAACCAGGAGGAACACCTGCCACTGCTAACTCTGAACAGCTCAGAGACATCTATAAACACGAGGAGGAGTTGCATAAGCCATAGTTAATGTCACAAGTGACTGCCCAGCTCTGCTGAGGTTGTCTTTCTAGCAGTACAGTCATTTGCACTACCATTGACAATGCAGCAACTTTTTACATAGAGCTGAGTTTCTCAGAAGCACAGGTGAAACACAAAAAATGAGATTAACGCCTTTCTTTTAAAGGGATGTGAACCAAGACCCAAAAATATCTGCTGAGGGCCACGTAAGGGGTGGGAAAGATTTCCTCTGACTGTGTTGGTAGGTGCAGCTGAAGCAATCACCTGCTGAAGCAATCACCTCTATGTGGAGCTGAGGCTCCACATACAGACAATAGGGAGATACAAAGCTGCAATTTGTCTGCCTGGAGTCATTTGAGTACAGAAAGATGAATCTTGGCCTAGATTTCTCTGCCTGTTACCACATCAGCCATAATAAGTGACCAGCTCTCAGGAAACTCCATCTGTATTTATTCCACCAAATCTGACAATAGGAAATGCCAAAAACATAATCCCCTGCCTGCCCTAGAAGGTCTCTGGTCCAAGTACCAGGCTGCTATCTGGCAGCAGGACAGACCATGGCACACTCATGACCAGCCATACATCACTCTCTTTTGAGGTGGGTTTATTCATGCAGCTCTGGTCAGCTTTGGAGAAGCACTGAGAAAAGCCATCGAGGGCCAGACTGGAACTATCCCCAGCCCTTGAAACTGCATCAAACATCTCAGAGAGATTTGTCTTTGGTCTGCAGAGGTTCTGTAGTCACAGATCTCTGCCATCATTCCTGCAACAAACCAGTTGCATCCTCATCTGTCCCCATGTTACCTGGAATCAAAAGACAAAAACTTTTCCAAACAATGTTAAAGTGGTAGATAAAAAGCAATTCTTTAATGAAAGATTTCAGGTGCACAAATATGGCTATGTGCACATGTGGTACAGGATTTCTACAATTTTTATAAGGTTAATAATTAGTGTATCTAGCAGGTACATCCAGTAAGAGACCAGTTGCCCCCGCTACCCAATCTTGGGTCAGCCCATCAGGGTCACTCCAGGGGCTTCTTTGCCCTATTTCTTTTTATATCTCTTAAGTTCTTGTGCAAAACAGAGCACCCTTCTTAGAAACACTATTCTTGAAAAGAAGACTAAACAGAACTTCGAGAACGTGGCATAGTTACTCTTTGAAAGTGTGAAAAAGGGTAAGAAGGTGCTAGAGGCTATAAAACTATGTATTAAAAATCTACAAAGCTACAAATGTATGAAAAATATATTTTAAAAAAAATCTTTGGGCATCACCCAGATAAAAATACCCTGAACAGAAAATGAGATGTGAATCAGCACACCTAGCTTTGGAGTCAATCCAGTGTTAAAGATGGATGGATTCCCCTTCTTCCTTCACTTCCTTGGCATACTTTCTAATATCACCTGCTCAGTAACTCTTCAGGAGAATAAACTCAAATGATGCCTAGGAACAAACATACTCCTTAAAGGAGAATCAATATAGTGCATAAGAGAAAAGACTGTCTAATCACTCCATCAGTAATTGCAAAAAGCAAAATATCACTAATTAAAAAGTATCTTATGCAGGCTATAATAAAAAAGGCTAATTAACAATCAAAGGGAAAGCCACCACTTTGACACCAATCTGCATTAAGCTTCAAAAAATAATACTACTCAAATCCAGTACAACAGGTTTCACCTGTAGATGTGACTATGTGGGGAGGTAGGTATCCTGCCTTACATTTTATTGCTGGAGAAATCAATGCAAGTTTACATAACTTGTTCATGGATATTCAGCAGATCAGTGTCAGAGCACCCTTTACTCTGGACTGTTTACCATGGTGACAGGGAAAGTTTCAGCATTTGAATGAGTACAGTGACTTCAAGATTTCGTTTCAGTGTGTACTAACTTAGCTGATATTTCAATATTAAAGTGAACAGAAGGGAACAGTGTGTTCCTTGCCATGACTTTTGAGGTCTGTTTAATGCTGAGAATCACGTCACATGTGCTTAAAGAACAGCATCAGAGGGTGATCTCCTGATGGGAGAGAGAGTGAAATCACAAAGAGCAGCAAAACATTTCCTCCAATTCTGGAGACAGCAAAGACATGACTCACTTCTAAAATCACCACGGAAAAAAAATTCTCCTCTCCACTAATATCATCAAGTCACAGATTACCAGAGGCCAGGAAATGTACAGAGTGAGGTTTCACTCTCTGCGCATCTTCTTACACCCACACCTTCTCTAAGCATCCAGCACTGGTCACTGCCAGGGGTTGAATACCCAGACAAGCCCACCCTGTCTGACTCTCTGTACAGCTCCAGAGAAGGAGACAAGAGACAGCTTCAACAAAACTGTCTTATTCTTCACACCAGGACCCTTTTAAAACCTCTCTGCAGCCATACTGAACACATGAACTGCACCAGCTGTGTGCTAGGTTCTGAGTGTAACATAATGATAACAAAGTCTGTTTTTAATGAAAGAAACATTTCCAGGATTCATAACCATTCACCAGCCTTCTGCTCCAAAATTTTTAGCCCCAAATGCCTGAAAATGTAGCCTGGTTTCCTTATTTCTGATTTTTGTAGGTGCTGTGAAAGAAGCAGCTTTTTGACCAGTTTCTAGGAAAAAATTGAGAAAGTCTACCCAGATCAAAATCACAGGAAAGGGGTTTTCTCATTAGACAATATTAGTCTTGCTAAAGCAGGGGAGCTCCCTTCTCTTCTACAGCTCTTCTGGGGGTATCTGCGTGGTTGTGTTGGAAATAGAAGTTTTGGTAGTGGTTTCGTTTTTCTGGAAGTTTTTCTGGAAGTTTTTCTAGAAATTTTGGTCGTGGTTTTGTTCAGTACCCAGTAGAAGCCTCCTAGCAGTAAAAGAAAAAGTGATTTTTGTCACTGACAGATGGAAAAAAAGTCAGGTTATCCCTAGAGAACTGGCCAAACTTTCTGCTTTGGAGAAGGAATCCCCTCTTCCTACATACACTGGTCTCCCATAAGTAACCACCAGGGCTTTTCCAGAATTTTGATATAAGAAATTAAAGCCACGAAACCTCTCTCCTGAGGTATATCCTGTTTTTTCTGTATAAAGCCTTTTCTCTGCCTTTCTGACCAGAGAAGTACCAAGCAGCTGGTGGGCTGAGTCCAGGTCACAGGAGACCTCTACCCTAGGGAACACAGGGTGGGGTGGGTACCATAAGCACCCCAAATTGCAAAGATGTCCCTTTCCTCCAGCCCCTGCAGTGAGAAAAGTGTCCAGGTCTGGGGGGTACCACAGGTATGCTGTGCTGACACCCCAAAACCTCAGGATGCCTTCCACCCTCACTGGGTTCCCTCCTGGTGCCCCCAGGCTGCCCTGCCAGTGACCGCGTGATATTTTTTCCCTGCTCTCTTTGTTCCAGCTGATGCAGCAGCAAGCGGCGATCATGGCTTCGGTGGCGCAGGGTGGATACCTGAACCCCATGGCAGCCTTTGCTGCAGCCCAGATGCAGCAGATGGCAGCTCTGAACATGAACGGCCTGGCAGCCGCCCCCATGACACCAACCTCAGGTAAGGGGACAGCGGGCTGGAGAGGGAAAAGGGCAGGGAAATCTGGCCACATCCCACAGCACGCTTGGCAGGACTTGTTAGCTCTCTGTAGCCAGTGAGGATTGGCTGCTCCTGCCAGGTAACAAGTTCCTTCCCAGAGGAGGGGCCTCAAGTGACCCAGGGGAGGTTTGGATTGGGTATTAGAAAAAGTTTCTTTCTAAACAGGGTTGTCAAGCATTGTAACAGACTGCCTGGGGTAGTGAATGAGAGACCATCTCTGGAGTTATTTAAAAGGTGTGTAGATGTGCGACGTAGAGACATGGGCTTGGCGGTGCTGGGTTAATGGTTGGACTTGATGATCTTAGAGGTCTTTTAGAACCTTAACTATTCCGTGATTCTGTGACACTTCCTTCTCAGTCTAATCCCACACACAACGTCTCTCTATCTATCTCTGAGAACCCTCCAAACGTCACAAAACCACCCCCCAGTGACTTGCAGTGGTTTATTGGTGCATATATGTGTCAAAGGGGTCAGTTCTGGGACTGTCATAGCCAGACTGGTCCAAAGACAAACAAAGCAGTGTTTGTGGTGAGATGCAATGTCATTAACAAGATGAATGTTGCCTTTGGGACACATAAGCCTTTCCCCCTCCATGAAGTAGGACAGAAGGTACTCAAGAAAGACATCTGGTGCTACCTGGAATGAAGGTGTTAAGTGAGGGGGTTTCTGGCTGCTGGGACAGAGACAGGTAGCCAGCAAAGTACTGCCAGGTTCTGGTTAGGCTGTAAAAAGCCCATTCTAGGAGCTGCAGGATATGGTTCAGCAGGCAGAGAAATAAACTGGTCTGGTAGTCATGGACTGACATGTGGCCTAACAGCAGGGGAGTAGGGAAGCAGGAAAAGTGTGGCCAAACCTTGAAACAAGTGAGGGTTTGGAAAGCTTTGCAATATACTAGAGTCTGGTAGGGACGCAGAGGACTTAAAGGCACATCGTGAAAGGAATATTTTTAAGGCACGGGATAAAAGAGGGTGGTGTAGGCTGTTCCTGTGAGAGGTACTGGGGATGGGACTGTGCTGACACCTTCTGACTGTGTCAGAAAGACATGGCACGCCAATACCCTTGTGTGAACCTGGAAGCACCCAGCTGGCCTGGAGGGGACCAGCTTGACAAAGGTTTGGGGTGAGATGTGGAAGGAGGGAATTTTGTCTGAGCCAGCTGGGTTGTAGGCTGTGCTGAGCAGAGCAGGGTCTGGAACTCCAGAGAAGAGCACTAAGAGAGGAAAGAGGCAGCTTCATTGCTGAATAGAAAGAGGTCTGCACCACCCCTAAAGTGGGAAAGTGCAGTCTGACAAAGCACTCAGGAAAGATGGGTGAGAAACCCTGGATGGCAGGGAGTTGAGGCACTGAAGCCATGCAAGTTTGGGGGCCTTTCCTAATGAACTGAATTATGCCAACCTGCCAAAGAGACTTTCCCCACTTCTCTGCAGTCTGTGTCTGGGAACAGTGTGAGCAGCAACTGGATAATATACTTATCTGTTCCTTTGCTTGTAATAGAATATCAGGGGGGAGAAAGGAGAGTAAGGAAGACAAACTTCATTCCACATGAACTTATGGAGACCCAAGGAAAAGCACTTGACTCAAAAATCTTATACTACACATTTCAAAATATATGTTTACACATTGATAAACGTATAAACAAAGTCGATGGAGCTACTGCAAATCCAAATAAAAAAGTGGCTTAATTATATGTGCACCCTTTAAACCCGCTGCTGGCAAGATTATCATATTTGCACTAGCTAGATTTGTTTTGTGTTGGTGGGAGCAGAGAGAACATCAAACAAAGACTGCCTGGAATTCAAATGTTGTCAGGCCCTGGAAAGCTGAATCCAGGCAATGGTTTCCAATGGACCCACCACAAAAGAGCTCAAGCTCTTTTGAATATATATGAATATATTCTTGAAAATGAGTGGGTTCTGTGTCATGGGCATGAAAACACCTATACAACAGCCAAATTCTGTGCCTACCATGATATGCAGCACATGAAAAATATCCCAGCTCTTTTTTGACATAAATTTTTCCTCTTGTGCTCTGACCAATGTCTTTCAGAGTCATTGAATCTGGAACAATTTAGGCTGTAAAAGACCTTTAAGATCATCAAATCTAACCACTAATCCAGCACTGCCAAGCCCACCACTAAACCATGTCCTTCAATACCACATCCTCCTCCAGGGATGGAGACTCCACCACTTCCCTGGGCAGCCTATTCCAGTGTTTGACAGGATGAGAGGACTGTTAAGCTCTCACTGTCAGAATACAGGCGAGGAAACTCATATTTTTTACATGCTTTCCAGATCACCCATGACTGGTCATTATTGAAAATAAGATTCTGGTTTAGATGATCCCTTGATGTCTTTCACGGCAGATGATTTTGCACTTTCCTAATGACATATTTTCAATCACAGAGCCTATTTGCTTTGGCATTATTGCAGATTTACCTTGAATGAATACCTTCCTTCATGAAAAATCTCTGTGGTGGGTTGTGGAAATGTCCATTGACAATTATTCCTTAGGAGAAATGTTTAGACTTTGAAATTACTCCCTGTATTACTACAACACTCACAAAGCATGTGATAAGATGCATAGAAAATGTTTCACATAATGTCTGAGCAAACAAGCCTACAACACTAGCAGCGATTTCTGAGTAGCCGGGAGATATCTGAAGCCTAACATTAATTCTCCTGCTGGCTTTTGTTAGCAGTCAGAAAGCCAAATGGAAAATGATCATTCTGCTTCATAGCAGGATTTCTAGCCATTGAAGTATGTCTTTGTTCTGCCTTGGAAGGAAAATGAAATATTTCAAAGTTCTCAGAAAAAAAAAAAACAGGCACTAGAAAAAGTGTTTGGAACATTGAAAAAAAAATAAAAAGGAAGTGTTTTGATCTCTCCTAAGCAAAATAAAAATTGTGCTAGAAAAAAATATTCTGGTAACCCAGAAGGCCTAGAGGCTTTAGAGGTATTGGCTCAGCACAGTTCCTCTGTACTGGTACATTCAGGACTCCTAATCCAGCTGGTTTCCTGTGTATCCCACATCTAGGAAAGTGGGTTGCTGGGGGATGACCATAAGTGCATTCATTCCCATGGGACTTAGGAACTCAGAGTTTTGGATCCAGGCAAATCTAACTGATGAGAGCAATTATCCACCTCACCTGGCTTTAGCCATACAAAACTTAGACATCTCATCTGAACAAGTCACCTGCAGTCAATGGAGTGCAATAAGCACTCCCTGTGGGTAATTCAGACCAAGAAAATTTTAACACTGTTTGCTGTCACCTTGACAGTCTTCCATCAAGAGTCACATTTATCTCACACAACAGTCCATAACTGTAAGGCAATTAATTTCATATTTCTGAAAGTTTGGTTCAGGTTTTACATTTCTCCCATCGCTGCTATAATCCGGTTGAAAAGTGGGCCTGGCAGTGGGTCTACCACTCTGTTATTTGCAGAGAGGGGCTAGAAATTAAATTTAATTTAGGCTTCCTTTCTTCTTCCTGCTCTCCCTCCTTCCCTCCCTCCCTCCCTCCCTCTCTCTCTCTATGTTGTAAATCTGCACCTGGTGTAGCTACAGCAAGAGATCTCAAACAAGTGATGAAATCCACAACTGGCATGCACCACCACCATTTGTTTTCCACAGTGGCATTATGCCAGTTTTACTCCAACTACAGACCTGACCTCTCCAGGGGGGTTCTTTATAAGAAGAAAATTAAAGAATTCCAATAAATATGCCTAAACTTCCTTAGACATGCACAAAATAGCAAACACAAATCCCTTGCTGCAATTTTAGAAAAAAAATTATTTACATTTTCTATGCAAATAAAGGAGAGATCCAGAAAAGCAACTGAAATTTTAAGTAGCCTTTGTGATTTGCAAGCTGATGGCATATGCTAAGAGCATTGCCTTTGGACTTCAGTTGCCACTGCTGGCTCCCTGTACCTCCACAGAGGACATTTTTAAAGGCCAACACCATTTAAATAAGAAAAGGGAAGCAGCAGCTTGTCTGCTCAGGGTATAAGAAATGAACTGAAATACTGCCTTTTTTTGGGGGGGGGGGGGGGGGGAGGTACTCAAATCTGAACATAATAAAACATCTCATGCATCCATAGCGGCTTTCTTAAAGAACCAACAACAATTTAAGCAGTTGTCAAAGTGTGTTATCGGACTAAGCCATCATGGAATGCTGCTATGGTGAAGAAAATATCTGCAATTGGTTTAAAACGAGGTCACTGCAAAAATGGTGCTTTCAATCAGTAGTATATCTTAACACAGAAAGACATTGTTGAAGATAGTTTAACTTCCCACACACACCTTGCAAGAGAAAAATATCATTTCAGGCTCATTGAAAACTCATTTTTGGTCCCTGAAATCATCCTGAACATGTTGCAAGAAGAACAGACGGTCCAGTCATTTTACACAAACACAGGAGGAGACAGTGAAGTAGCAAAGGGATTTAATTCTGTCCCCAGAAATTTAAGAATTCTCTACCAGTGGGTGACAAGATCCCACTCAGAACATAAAGACTAATTCGTTCTTCTGAAATAGCAGCATTACAGTCCCCCACAGGATGCATCTGGGAAGAAGGGAAGAAATATGATTCCATGAAAGGATTAAATCTAAACCAAATTCTGCCCCTGTTCATTGGGAGACATCTGTTAAAAGTGTAGGAAGTCAAGTTTGGGCCAAACAGTGACATTAAGAAAAAATGTAACACTGGCTACCTTTAGGCTACAAACAAACTTGACAAGTCTTTTAGAGATCCGTAGTGCTGAGAAAGTTCAGAATGAGTTTGCACATGAAAGGTGTATTCATGAGAGAGTGCAGACAGAACAGTCCTGGAAATCAGTATACCCACAGAGCTCCAAAGGGAATCTGATAGGAACTGCTCTAGAAAGCTGGGGCTGAGAATTTTTGGAGGTATTTCAGGCTTTTCTTGAGTGCTTTCTGACCAGGGGAGCAATGGCAAGTAGTCCCTTTATTTGCTCTACAGCTTGAGAGTTTTTTTCATTTCTTGGGGTGGTTTTTTTGGCGCGTGGTGATCACAGCTGTTGTGTCAGCAGTCTTCTCCATTAAGTCGTTGTTTCCAGCACTCACCAGCTCTGCCCTTGTGTCCTCCCCATCTGCAGGTGGAAGCACGCCTCCTGGCATAACTGCACCAGCTGTGCCTAGCATCCCATCTCCAATTGGGGTGAATGGTTTCACTGGCCTCCCGCCACAGGCTAACGGGCAGCCAGCTGCCGAAGCTGTGTTTGCTAATGGCATTCACCCTTATCCAGGTAAGCCAGACCAACCCTGTGCCCACAGCCTGCTCCCTCAGTCCTGGGGATACTGCCCACACCCACAGGCTTTGCCCAATGAGATCCTGTGGCATAGCTCAGGGTTATTCCCCACCCCAACCAGGGCTCCTTATAGCATTGGTGTATTGTGTCTTATGCAGCTACAGTGTTAAACGGTTCAATCTGGATGACAAACATCAAGGGCATGTTGGAGGTGGAAAAACTGTGTACTGAATATTTGAGTGCTCATCTGCTGGATAGCATGTCTGTTAAGTACGGTCAGGACAACCAGCATGTTTTGCTTCAGCTGAAAATTGACCTGACTCCTGAGCAGTTCATGCTGGCAGATCCCCTCACAGCACTCCCAAGGGTCTTGCTTCTGGTTAGCCTTGAAGGAGCTGTGCTAAGCCTGTTTGCACCCAGCACTGGTGTCTCCTGCTGGAATTCCCTGCAGCCAGATGTCTGTGGGAGGATGACCCAAAGGGTCCACAAGTTTGCTGACCCAAATGGCTTCCTGTGTGCAGGGAGCAGGTGTTGATCTCCAAAATGCTCCCTGCACACAAATCCTGCTGCCTTACCAGGCCTGGAGAGTGAAGCTGAGTTAATGTAGCCTCTGAATGGGCTCAGGGTTACCCTTTGGTGACACACTGCAGGAGAACTGCTGCTGGGGTTCACACTGTGCCTAGCTTGGACGTGCCAGCACTAAAGAAGTGCTTTTGGAAGCACTGGCAGTCAGAGACAAATGAGGAAGGTTAAAGGATACATATCTGTCCCTATACCTGTATTTACAAATACACATACAGTCTAAAGCTGTAATCACCAAGAACTCAGGAGTTCATCATTCCTTAATGTGTACCTACATTTTTCAGTGTCCTCAAGATTTGAGATAGCCCTCTCCTCCAATACACTTCCTCTAGAAAGACATTTTTTACCATTGCTGTACACACACTAATGCTAACAATCACAGCAATAAAAATTTAAGTAAATGTTACTAACTGATCCTAATCACCAGCTGGCAAAGGAGTATTTTACCCTGGGGAACAGATAGATTGACCTAGTCTGTTAGGAAATCAAATACTCAGTTAGATGCTCCAGCCAAAAAGCCAAAAAAAAACCTAAGAAAAAAATAACTCTTTCAATCTTAGCCAATCCTGAAAACTCAGAAGATTCATCATCACAGGGGACTTTATGAGCCACAAGGAAGAATATCACGTAAAATAGAAATACCAGAGTCTTACCTAGGTATTGACAAATAATTATCCTCCTCCCAACAAACACTTTGCAAACATGTAGTTTGTGTTCAGCTCTAAGCAGAATTAAAATCAAGTGACTTACTGGACTGAAAATTAGGCATGTATATATGTGTTTTAGCAGCTTAAGGGCTGGGGAGCTTTTGGAGTCTTTTGAAGGCATCAGAAGATTGCAGGGAGCCCTTAGTATGCTCAGTGAGCTCAACCACACCACCAAGAAAACATTCTGTCTTTAAGGTTATATAAACACGGCCATCTGTTCTACCGTCCATTTATTTCAGTATCTACCTGTTTGCCTGTCAATCATCTCTCTGTTTATTCATCCATTTCTATGTCTGTCCTTTTTTTAGTTTACATAGGTCCTTTTAGCTAATTTTCCATTATCCTTTACTGTGGATATGAGAGGAAAGATGTTCTTTCTAGATAAATTTTAATGACTTGGGCTTTTGTTACTACCCCCAACTATCCCCCTAATTAAAGAAGCCTTTCAGTTAGGTATTTCATCAACGGTTATATAAAAGTCAATGGCCTTAATCTGATTCACTCTGAATTTTGGAGAGACTTGCTCAGGCAGCAATTCACAGTAAGTCCCTGCACAAACACCAACAGGCTGACATGCTGAAAGGTGACAGTCATCCTTGCCCCTCTTCACTGCAGGCGGAGGAACTCCCTTCAGCCAGTAAAGCTGACATCCAAATAGTCTGAGCTGTGTAAAGTTTGGATCTATCTCAATGAAACTTCAGCAATATATTTGTCTTTCTCATTGCTCAGCTTCCTCATAACGCAGTGACACCTTAAGTTATGGCAGAGGTGTAAAGGGAACAGTGGCAGGTCAAATGCTCACCTCTCATTTTGCTTTTGTCTGTCCCTGAGACACTGAAAGCAAGCCCACATAGCTTACATCATGCCTTTGCTCCATCTAATTGTGTTCTTTCTCATGAGCATTTATGCGCTCTCCAAACCTCTCCTCCTTGCCACGGGCTTTATTCAGTCCTGGAGCTTAGCAGCATAAAAAATAAAAGGATTAGACATTTATATGGGTAATGAGAACATCCACAGCCATATTAGACTGGATAAAAATGTAGATAGGACACAAAACTTCATGCTTTATGATATAAGCCAGCCACTAATTGCTTGGGGTTAGAAAGAAATTTTCATCACTGGGCAGCTTGTTCCATCATTGTTCATTATGGGATTTTTCTCGCTCTATAGCATCTCTTACTGCCCCGTGGTTCTGCATGGCTCTGTCTCTAAATGCAAGGGTAGAAATAAAATATTACAGCTGAGCAGGCAATTGCAGTAACACTATAGAGAAGGGAAGATCATGACAGTCCCCATCCAAAGTCAGCATCTTCCAAACAACTTTCTTTTATGGTGTAGCTCTCATTCTGAAAGTGGCTAAGACTGCTGCAGTATTATGTACATAATCATAGTCTTGCTATGATTATGGCTTGCCATATATTGTTTAAATCCTGAATATTGCCCTCAGATACTCTTCCATACTCCACAAAAAAACCTCAAATGTGGGTTCACACCATTACAGCCTGTAGCAGAACATTCTTTGTTGCCTGAAAATAGCAAAACAGGACAATGAACATCTATACAGGCATGTCAACCATATCATTCAGACCCAAATAAATTCCTTTAATTGTGCAGTTTTTCTACATGTTCACCTTTCTGACCAGCCATATTATTTTTGATGCTGCATCCAAAGGACTCCAGGATATCACAGTCTTTATAAAAACAGGTCCATACTGCATGACTGTGTTTAGTCTGTAATTTCACTCTTTTTTTCTTCTGTCTCCCCCTATACTCTTTTTTCAAGATTCTCTTTGACTGAAGAAGGGACGTATATGGTATCATTTGAGTCAGACTACCAAACCATCCATGGCTCTGTGGCAAAGGCTAGAGCACTTTGAACATCCATCCTCGCCAGGGCTTTGATCACAGCCCCTGTCCCTGCAGGAATTAGCTTTCTCTGTTAATCTGGTCAGGCTATGGATCCATGCAGTGGCACTAGAAAACCATTCCTTGCAGGCATAACCTTTGCAAGCCAAGGTCTTGATTCTCCAGGATCAGACAGTACATAATGCCTCAGTGCCCTTTTTGCCACAGACTGAGTAACAAGGCAATAAGTATTTCCCCTTCCACTAGTCTGAGCCCCTTTGGAGATCTGACCTTTTTGTGTATTAATTCCTGCCCTTTAATCTTTCAGTTTGCAGAGCTATTGAACATGGCAATGTGTCACAATATATAGTGGGGACAGAGAGCATGATCTGTTGTGCCACTATCTTGTGAGTCACTTTGCAGCAGCACAAGAGCATTTGCCATTTCCACATTAGTCATAGTAGCAGAGATTGCACTCTTCTGCCAAAGCTTCTTAGCCACCCAGAGCCCAGAGCCTCTGTTGTAACCATGTGTGATGTACAATAACAGTGGAGACCATCTGCACTGGCTTCTGCTGTGTCTCACATCATCAGAATTCTGCTCTCTGGTAACAGGTCCTGCCCTACTGAATTGTGTTGTGTTGGACTAGTCAAAATGCTCACTCCAAAGATAAAGCCTCTTCGGGAAGAGAAGGGGAGGGAGAGATAAGAAAAATGTGAGACCAAAGAGAGAGAAGGGATTGGCTGTCAAAGAATTAGTGAAATGAGAGAACTGGAAGAAGGAACAAAGTAGAGCTCCCAGAAAAGTGAGGGGTGCTCTATAATCTGTCCAGTGATGTGCCCAGAAAGAAATGGAAATACACCACATAGCATCTTACATGCCCCTTATTCCTCCTGAGCCAAAGAATGACCAGCTTGACCAGAGCCAGGGATGGGCCAGTGGTTCAGGCAGCTTTGTGGAGCCTTAGATGGGGAATGCTTTCACAGGTACCGAGGTCTTCAGCTTCCTCACAAGGTGAAGCAGAGGTGCAGGCACTGATCTCTTCTCTGGTGACCAATGACAGGACCTGAGGGAATGGCCTGAAGTTGTGTCAGATTTAGGTTGGATATCAGGAAAAGGTTCTTCACCTAGAGGGTGGTTGGGCACTGGAACAGGCTACTTCGGGAAATGGTCAAAGCACCAAGCCTGACAGAGCTCAAGAAGCATTTGGACAATGCTCTCAGGCACAGGGTGTGACTCTTGGGGCTCTCCTGTGCAGGATTTTGATGAGCCTTATGGATTCCTTCAGACTTAAAATATTCTATGTGCATTTGGTCTGGATTTAGACTGCTGAGGAAAGAAAAGCTGTGTACCCGCAGCTCCTTGTAACATATTAAAAACATGTCACTTCATTTGGTATTTTCTGGAACACAGTGGTTCTGTTTCTGACTGCCCACCACTGCCAGGACTAGCGCTACCTCTCCTCTCTGCAGATCTACCCCATTTAGCACACAGTGGGTACATCTGGGCTAGCAAGACAGCAATCTCCACTTCATACCCTATTCAGAGTCCTGCCCTCCCTGATGAGGCTGAGCTGCCAGTAAAAATGGGCAGCCAAGCCTTTATTCCCACATTTTTCCAAGTCACCACTGAGACAGGCAGTAAAGGGGAGCCTCACAGAGGAATTCCTTTTCTCTAGCAACTCATGTCTTTACAACTGAACCAAGACCATCAATCCATTTTCCTTGGCTCAACAAAGAGGTATCAGGCAGTCACCAATTTCACCCACTGCCAGCAGAGAGAGCATTCAGACTCCTTTTGTAATTATTATCATTTCCCAAGTTAATTTTGCAGGGGAGGAGCTGCTAGCATGGTGATGCAACAGCCTTATCCATCAGCTTGTCAACTAGCAGCACTGCTGATGGACATGCTGCTGCTCCAGACCAGTGAATCCCATGTCAGTCCTGATCCTGGCAGGCACCATCCAGTGGCACTGGGCAAGAGCAGGGGTTGCCTAGCTCAGAGAGAGGAAAGGGCTGGATTCCCACACTCCAATGTCTACCCTGATATTTCAGGCCTGAAATGGGTCAGACAAGAAGAGTTTAGAGAGGAGGTGAATCGGGAGAACAGAAAAAGAGTGACCTGCCTGCACCTGTAGAAGGTCCAGGATGAAAACCAAACCCCACAGCATTTGGTCCAGACATACACTTATGGTCTAGAAATGTGCCTGGCCTGTCTGCCCTGAGGCTATGTTCCTCACTGCAGGAAATTTCTGGCTGTGTACTGTTTGTCCACCCTAAATCTCCAGGTGAGAGCTTTCCTGTTCATACTTCGTATCAGCAGTTACAAAATACCAACACTGAGCGCCTGAGACATCATTATTACTAGGAAGCATTTATTTGACCCATTTGTAACAATCTGCCATGTGCCATAAACCATGCTTTACCAGTAAAATAAATAAGTGAAGGAATGCACTCGTTAAAAATATAATACCAAGTTGCCATCTTCAGTTGTAGTCTAAGCCACTTTAATGATGCCATTTACTTC
The DNA here is from genome assembly GCA_024500445.1 of Entomyzon cyanotis. Taxonomy (NCBI): domain Eukaryota; kingdom Metazoa; phylum Chordata; class Aves; order Passeriformes; family Meliphagidae; genus Entomyzon; species Entomyzon cyanotis. The sequence continues at coordinate 45,008,650 of JAKEPQ010001021.1, read as the reverse complement.
CAATGACCATGCTGCAGCTGTAATGAATGAGGTTGTTCAAGGCAGTTGTCTGAGCCTTTCCAGAGCAAAAGTGCTTTTTCCTCTGATCTGGAAGAAGGTGTAAACCCAAATCAGACTCTCAGCTGATGTTTTCAGTAGCATCTGTATGAGTTAAGACCTTGAGCTTTATTTTTAAAGATGACTTAAACTATGCTCCCCCAAAATATGGACTCAGCGTGCCTTAACAGCTTTTAAAACCTGACCCTGGCTTAGGTGATTATGGCCTTAGGCAAAGAGTGGAAAGTCTGGTCCTGACTTTGCTGTTGAATTAGTTTGTCACCTTGACTAGCCGTGTCCTGTCTGCATTTCTGAGTCATCTGTGTCTTTCTCACTTTGTTACCTTGGAAGCTCTTCATTGCCAGACAAGTCTCCTATCATGCTTTTTTTCAGTGTCCATCTCAGAAGGAACCTGATTAGGGGTAGGGCTTGGTGGTGGGACTAAGAAGAACATAATACAGATACTCCTGGTTTCCAAGGTTGAACTGTATGAATTTTAAAGTAGATCCATATGTTGACCCAAACAAGGATCTATAATAGCTGGGGATGTTACCAGAAGGGCTTTTTCTTACTAACAGGATGAAGCAGAGGGCACAAAAGCCCTGGCTTTCTTTGCTCTCTTGATGTGTAGGGGAAGAGACAGAGGGACAGCATGTTTTTAACTGAGTGGTGTCCACCCCTAAATGGCAAAACGAGACTATAAAACACAGGATCAGCCTCTGTTTTCTGCCAGATCAGCACATTCTTTCTGTTATTGCAGTTATTGTTGTGTCTGAATACCTAATTAATTACAACAGTAAGTGCTGGCTTCTTTAATCACAGCATCAGCTGTCCTAATCAATCTTAATAATATGGAATCTGTACTATGGCACCCATGAATTTTAATCTACATAAATTTCTTAAGACCTCTCGCAAACTTGTTGTATGAAATGATATAATTATGGATATAGATTAGGGCTGTAGAGAGTGATTTAAATTGGATTTAAGGAGAAGGTGAATAGAGCCCTCCCACTCAGTTATTTATTTATTTTAGTCCTGGCCTTCACATAGATTTTTTTTTCCTATCATCACGTTATTACCCCCACCACTAACCGAACAGCACTGCCTCTCTTTGACTGCCCTCCTCCCCCATCCACCTTCCCAAAGGTGATAGTGGCCAAGCTGCAGCTCCTCAGAGAGGCGTGGAATGCCTCCAGGACAGTGAGAGGAATGAATGGATGGGGCAGAGCCCAGAGCTGAGCAACCAGCTCATAACACGCTGTTTCAGACCCATTTAGGAAGCATCTCTGCAAAATGGGGTGAAATAGATTGAACTGAGCACATCAGTCACAAAATGCACAGATAATCAGAAGCAAGGAGTGGAGAGAACATCATATAGGAGTAAACTGATTCCTTCCACCAAAGTGCAACCACAAGGTGCCTTAGGGGCCTAAAATGTGCCAGGCCCTACTTTTGTCTTTCAGAAGTACTGGATGCCTCTGGTTTCAGAGAGGAGACCTCTTTTACTTTCTCCTACCTGAGCTGGGACAGGGAGGCTGTCCCATAGTCCACTGAGGGCATTGGAAGGCCCTTTTTGAAGGCTCAGGCAGTAACTATCACCCATTTTCCTCACCAGCCCACTCACTTCAGTGCAGATCCTCCTGATTTACACCCCTGAATACCACCGCAGACTCCAGCCCTCTCTCCCCTGTAACCATTTTCACTTGGGGCACCCATATAACAGCTTGTCTTGGACAGACACTGAAGCCAGGCTACTGACACCTCAGGAAGGATTCTTTATAGAATATCACTTAAACCAATTTTATTTATTTTTAACAATGTGCTTCATTCTGCCACTTCCATCCATTTCATTCTCTGACAAATGCTAAATGTCAGGCCCAACACTAACCGAATGCCCCTTTAAAAACTTGGATTTCAATCTAGAGATATATCAGGAGTAAGAAAGTTTCCTGGTGTTAATTTTAAAGCACTGGTATTTCATGCTGACTTGGGAAATCATCCTCAGTTTTTGCCATCAGGCAGAGGATTTGGAAACTGACATTAACAGATCTACTTTCTTTGAAGGACTTGGGAGTCATTTCTTGACTTCTGCCTAATGAATAAGTGCTGCCTTCGTTAAATTTATATTTATGGCCATATAGTAGGTCATTGGCTTGTTTTATGTCTCCAGGTTTATGGAAGGTTATCTGCCATGGTCACCTTGTGGCATCTTGGCCAGGATTGTCTTGCAAAGAGACAATTGTATCTGAGCAGGATTTTTCCCATGGAGATATGGAAATAATCAAATTAATACAGAAGAGATGTCCAGGGATAAGGCTCTTGCCCTGAGCTGCCAAATGAAGTTACTATTAGCATCTGTTTTCACAGTACACCTTTAGTTTGCCCTGGCAAGGCCAGATCCTCAGCTCCTGGAAAGCAGCAAGGCCACAGGGACTTCAGTGGGGCTGATATGATTGATAGTTGTCCTCTGGCCTCTCAGGAGCCTCTCTGCTTTTTTTTTCCCTTCACCAGCTGATCCTCAGCATTTACATCACACCACCTCTAATCTCAGAAAGTCCGTATGTTGGACATGACACCTCCATGAGTCTGGCCACAAGGAAAGCTGTTTCAGATGTACTCCCTAGGCACACTTGCACAGAGTCAGTACATCCAAGGTCTTTGGAGGGTCCTACAACTTAGAGATATGCTGATTCTGGTCCAAAAGCCCCTTTAAGGTGCTCTATGATACCCTGTCTCTCATCTATAGCACTTACCTGCCCTTATACACCTATTTTCCTTGTGTGACACTGAGGACTTGCACCCCAGCACAGACAGCACACAGAGGAGCTGAGGTGTTTTCCCAGCCCTGTATGCTTGTGTTCAACTAATATTTTCAGTATCAAAGACTGGCAATCTGGATGGGGAGAAAGGGTGACTGAGGCAGGGTAACTCTCCCACTGATGATCTATGTGAAGGCCACCCTGTGAAGTTATGTGTGTTTTTTGGAAGAATAAAGCAACCTTACCTGATGATCATCTTGTGCTGAGATACAGAAATGACACATATTTCCCAATCACTTTGAATTTTAGCACGTGGTGGGCTACAGCCACACCCAACCCCTGTTAGTGTAGGTTGACTCTGAATTGTGATCTCCTCGTATATCTGAGCCCTTGATGAACTCCTAATAGGTCATTAGTATGTAAGAGAGCTCACCCTTTACAGCATGGCCACAACTTCCTCAAATGTCTAATCTGTGTCTTGAGATTTCTGGATCAATACCAGCTGCTGAATTCATCCACGCAACATCTGTGAGCACAGGCAGTTATGCCCTTTGCTAGATCTGATTCATCTGGCAGAGTGAGCAGCAGCATAAAGATGTGCTCATGGCTGCCCAAGATGCCTTGGCTCCTTGCCAGGGTGTCCAGCCAGCCCTGGACTCTGTGTCCCTGAATCTTCACAGGCCCTGTTGGCCAGCACGGACACGTCCACTGTGCTGAAGTCACATCTTCATTTGCTGGGTAAACACAGCCTCCAGGCTAAGGAAGGCGAGTTCTTCAGTGAGCAGAGGTCATCATTTTTAAGAGGTGCCAAGTTAAATTCCTGCTAGTTGTGACTCACTACAATTGCTTTTCCCAAATGACCAAGGCAGGGTGCGAGAGTGCAAGTAAAACACAGCCCCAGGCCAGGAGTTGCTGCCTACCCAGAGGTGCTTTCAATTCTCCTTTCAAGAGCACCCAGCGATGGTTGGGTCAGTGTTAGGACCCTCTGTGTTAGAACAGCTACTTTGTGTACTCTTTTTCCATGAGGAAATGATTTCCAGGTTGGAGCAGAGCTGACTGAAACCAGGGCAGAGCTTTCCCACTGGCTTGCACATGTTGTGAGCCAAGAGGAAACCCCATGCGTGACCCGGGGCACAAGGCAGCTTCATGAGAAACACTCAGTTAGATATTACCCTTGGTGGCAAATCATTAACACTTGGGAAAATAATGAATTCTGAAAGATTTAGTGGGGAAGGGGGAAAGGCTGCATTTAATGGCCTGCTGTCCCAAACACTTTAAATAAAGTATGTGCCCAGTTCTAATATTTAATCTTAAAGGCAAGCCATGATTCTCAGTGTATATTTCCTAAGCAGAATGTCTTAGTTCTGATGGTCAAAGTATGGGTCCACAGGCAGGTGAAATATCCGCAGGTGGGATAAGAAGTGTAGCTCTGCAGTGAGCCAGGTGGTCATGGCCAGGAGATAGACTCAGCCATAGCTGGAACGCTGGGCAGTTCCCACATGTGCCCAGATAAGGCAAGGAATAAAGGAAGGTACCACAGTCAGACAGGTCCTGCTTAGTGATTTCTCCTGTATCAGTGAAGTGTCAGCCATTGCTAATTACCAGCAGATCAGAGGGAGAACAAGCATGCCTGAATCAGCCTGCTCTGGAGAATGATGAAATGCTGTATTCCCTGAACAGCAGAGACAATTTCTTCTTCTATGCAATGAAAGAAGGACAGTGGCCTTTGGGGCAGAGATGGCAGATCCTGTCCTTCATTGCAGTCTGCAAAACCATAGATATAAAGATTTGCTTCTTTCACCACAGGTTCCCTCACCTTTCTCAGGACTTGAAGTGTCTAAGTTACTATGATTCATTCTCCTAAAGGGGTGAGGGAACTGGTGTATTGCTCAACTTTTCATAGCTATTCAGTTTTCTGGTGGAGCAAAATTATCAATATTCTGTTTTTTGAGGAAAGCAGTTTTGAGCAGAGGTTAAAAACAATAGACTTTAGTTGGTTTCTTCTTCAAGGAGAAAGGAGTAAATAGAAAAAAATTTTATATTTTCCAAACATTTCCTCCAGTTTCCCAGAACAACTACTCTTTAAAAATGTAATGTAGAATATCTACTATGCCTTCCACTGACCTCCCACTGGTTTTAATGTATTCTCCTCACACTCTTTTGTAAGAAATGAAAATCCTTACAGTAAGATGGTGCTTTCCCATTTCACATACACACATATTGAGGGACTCGCCAAAAGTCAGCTGGGAAACCATTCCAACCTAAGAATGCAATCCCACTTATTTCTTCCTGTGACTACCCCAGCCTTTAAGTCCAAGTGATCCAGTAATGTCCATAATGAACAGGAGCTTCCAAGCCTTAGCCAGCTGATTGGGTTTGCCACCTCAAATTTGGTCGTTTCACCATTCCTCCTTGTATTTTGGGAGAAAAGTGCAAGACCTTGCAAGTTTCTGTCATGACCAATGGTGATCTTTAAAGTTAAGTTTCAAGCTGGTATTTCTATTTGTAAGAAAACACTTTATCCGTGTTCCTTGGGTATGTAATACTCACGTATGACAACCTCCCCCCACACTTTGCCATACAGTCAGTGTCTTTCCTTGGATAGGTGTATGGCACCAGATTTCCTTCCAAGAGGCCCCCACCTTTGCATCCTCCAAGCCTTGCCTCCAGCCACACCTCTGTGCGGGTAAGAAGAAAAAAAGGTGGGATGGATGTGGGAAAGTGGCAGCTCCCTAAGGGATCATCCTACAATAGATAGGTTGGAGGGACTGCATAAATGTAGAACTGTGCAGTATCAATAAATACAAATTAAACTCATAACAAGAAGTGAAATATTAGGGCCAAGGTGACATTTGGACTAGAGGTTTAGCCAAGCTTTGCTTTAAATTTTTTATTGATGCAGATAAAGAAAGAGCTTATCCAACATGTTTCTCTCTTTTTTTTCCTCCCTATCAACCAAAGGAGAAAAAGAAAAAAAAAATCTTAACTAGCTTTGGTTGTATTTGAGCAAGACTTCAAAGTTTCACAAAAATAAACAGTTTTAGTGGGGAGGAATGCACACTTGTAAAGAGAGAAAATACACTTTGAAGCCAGCAAGAGACTGCATGCCTTATGCGGAGATTCACAGCATCCTCCCTGGAGCAGACAAGTGGTGTCCCCCTCCCCTCCATGCAGCTTCTTCTCTCTCACTGGGGGCTGCCTGGCAGCAGCACAGTCCTTCGAAGGGATGTGGGGATGACAGGAGCCATTGCTTTGTTCTATTCTCCTTCCTCCTGCTATGCCCCTGTTGTTTTCTGCTCTGATTGAAAGTTTCATGTGACTGTAGCTGTCACTGAGATCTGAGTTTGCACAGCACCTAGCACAGTGTTAGTCCTGGCTTAAGATGAGGGTTGTTTGGGGTTGATTAGTGCCAAAAATCTGCATGATCAGTGCAGATCTAGAATTTAAGCTTGGGAAATGAGGGGAGAGGTATATTTGTCCTCTGCTCCAAGGTCTCACAGGGTGATGGCTGGGGGCAGAACCCTCTTAGCCATCCTGGGGGGGTTCTGTCCATAGGGTGAGCGAGCTGCTCCCCTTCTTCAACCCTCAGCCCCGGGGTCTGTCTGTCTCATAACACATATTGATGATAAAACATAAGGGGAGAGTGCCTATCATGTTTTAACCCCTTAATTCCTTGTCTCTCTTATGTCTCCACAGCACAGAGCCCCACTGCAGCAGACCCCTTGCAGCAAGCCTACGCTGGAGTGCAGCAGTACGCAGGTCGTTAGTATTAACACTTTCTCCCAATAAACCTTTCTCTTCTCTAAAGTCATTACCCTCTGAACACGCCTCAGGGGGCTGAGGGAAGGGACAAGCTGTGGGCCACAGACTCCCAGATTCAATTTGCACAAACATCAAGACACCCAGGTTCTCCTCTCACAAAGCAGGCAACCTCCTCCCTTTCCCCAGGGAAAGGATCCCACTGGCCTGCACCTCAATGAAGTCTCATCAGCAGGACCATGCCTGGTCTCCCTTAGCACTGTGCCAAATCAGGCCACTGCCTTGGAGGCCACTTTCTAAAGCAGGTCTCCTGAATGCTGCAGCAAAGAGGGAAGATGGGCAGCCTGACCCTGCAGAGCCATAGCTGCTGTGCCTGGCAGGGTATGGAATGCCTGCACACACCCATTTTTTTAGAGTATGTCTACTGGTCATGCCTGAGTTAGCTAGCCTGAGCCTTGCTTAAGAGCTATCCAGACATCCCCTCCTTCCCAGCAGATTCACCACAGCTCCCCGTGGCACAGCTCCACTCGTGTCACCCTGTGTGCTGAGCAGCTCCTTTGCAGTTGATGGACTGACACCAGCCAAAGTGACCTAGTGCAGACCACGACCCTGCCGTGTTCAGCCTCCCCTCATGAGGTGTCCATGGCCAACGTTGCAAGGAAGCTGCCACCCCAAAGTCATTATTTCCTGTGGTAACTGGAGCAATCATGGGTTCCCGCTGAGGAATGGCTATTATCTCGTGTCAGCGCTGTATCTGGAAACTTAATTTAATTCTCCATGTAGGGCTTCATTTGCCGGTGTTTTAGTTATTGTCATTTATTGCTTGTGAGGTTTGATAGATGGGAAGCAACTCAACCCTTTGAGCTGTTAATTAACCCCTCTGCACACACATGGCCCCTATCCTCTTCTCTCTGGTCTTGCAGGCGACCCATACTCTGTATTTTTAGCAGCAAGGCACATCGTCTACCATCTGTGGTAGTGAATGGCTCCCCTTGTTTGCTTGGTGGGGGAGCTGACATGGGGAAAATTGTTTAATTGCTGCTCACTGTTTCCACTGCGTTTGTGTGAGAGTGAGGAAGTCTCTATGGGCATGAAAGAAAATGTATATCCAAGAGTGTGGTTGCAACTGTGGGTATGGAAGGGGAGAAACACATGTGTGACCTGTTTTTATGAGCATGGGAATTGATCAGGGTGCAAGAGGTGCGGTGGGAAAGGTGTGCACATTCTCTGAGCATGGCTGTGAGCACGGGCACCTCTGCGCTGAGCTCGTGAGTGAGCACATTTGTGTCACCACCTGGAACGGCTGCGCATCTCTGCTGGGAGGGGACACAGCAGAGCCCCCCTTTACACTGCACGGCTGCCCTCAGTGTCACTGCTGATGGAGCTGGAGGGAGGGAGGATGCTCAGGGCACCTCCTGGAGCACAACCACGGCTCTTATACCACAGGCTGCACAAAATGTCCCTTCACAGAGCCAAAACACAGGGGCAAAGCCCACATCTAGCTTGGTGTGGTGGTTTGGAGTGAAAGCTCCTTACTTCCCAGCACTGAAATCTGTCTTCTTTCTTCTTTTCTTTTCTCCCTCCTGTAGCTGCTTATCCTGCTGCTTATGGCCAGATTAGCCAAGCGTTCCCACAGCCACCTCCCATGATCCCACAGCAACAGAGAGAAGGTGAGTAAAAGTGATGTCCACCTTTGTGACCCCAGTGAGCCACCCCCACCATATTGGTTCCCCTCCTCATGCACCTAGAGCATGCATTAAACACCTAATTGCTTTGAATCCCTCGTCCACTGAATTTTTCTCAGTTTCCGTGAATGGCATCCCTGTCACCAACGGTAATGTGGAGGAACATCCTCGTGGGGAATTACTGATGAGATATCTTCAGTGCCCAGGAAGGAGAGCATGCTGGTGTGCATGGGACATGGAAAGACTGGGTAGCAAAAAAGCCAATAAAGTCCAGTGGGGCCCTCGAGACAAGCAACAAGAATGCAGACAAAAATACAATTGTTTTGGAATAAAGAGTTTTACAGTAAACAAAGCACTAGTGGCCCTTCATTAAAAGCCAGCAACGCCATTTCAGACACCTGCTATTTGGAGAGCAAGGACTTGCTATTTAGAGTAGCTGATTTAGTCCTTTCAGCCTTTCAGCCTCCACTGATAATCTGGAAACATCAATCAGACCTTGTAGAGCACAATCCCTATATCGGGATGAGAAAAATCATGTAGTAAAAGTTCCTGTTTCTTTGCAATGACTATGAGAGTTGCCTGGGTAATCTACTCCACAGGACTGGATGGCTTCACGGAAGACATGAAGAGTAAGGAGAGGTGAATCTACCATTTTTGCCTGTAAATGCTTTGGGAGAAAATTATGCCATGTCATATTTCCTTTGCAGTCAGTGGAATCCTCAGAGGCAACCCACTCAGGTGGTTCCATTCCAGTTGTCCTCCAAGGAGTCCACTGCTCCCTTTTGACAAGAAGGAGGGACTGCTTGCCAGAGTGAGACATTAGAGTCAGGTGCTCCAGCTTAGCAACTCTCATTTTAAATAGTTACATTTTAAATTTTATCCTCTATTAGGTCACTAATTCAGACATATTCTATATTATATGTGTTATTATATGTATGTAATTACATATAATATTTTAATACAGTATAAGGGTCAGAATTAAATTAATCTAGATTACGCTATCAAACTAAAACATTCTGATGATCTAAAACTACTTTGGGGGAGAAATCTCATTTTGTAAGAAAATTAGAAATGTCGTCATTTCCATCTAATTTGGAATTAATTTTTTCCTATGTCAGAATTTCCTGGGGAACACAACTTCCAGCTCCTGATTAGCTCTAGTACATGTCCCTGCTGTGAGAACAGATGCACAGACCTATCGTATCATTACAGAGATGTTTCCCCCATGCTGAAGGACTTTGCTTTTTATTACTTACTGGGGCTAGATTAAGCACAGGACAAAATGGCGAGCAGATCATTGCTCAGCAAAGCACTGTGCCAGGAACCACCAGGAGCAGGGGGAAGCTGTGGTGCGCACTTTGAAGACCCTCTGCCTGAAGACCCCTGTGCTCACAAGGCATGGTGTGTCTCTGTGGGTTAGGAGTGAGTGTCACCCAGTGGACAAGTTATCTCATAACTCTGCTCCTTGCTATAACCAGATGGTATTGAGGATAAGGATGGTTGAGGGACAGCAAAATGAGATGAACCACCAGTCCAGTGCAGGTTGCCATTCCCAGTATCTCTCATTTTCCTGCAGCACTAAGAGGCTGTGGGTTTCTCTGCTTCTTGCTAGAGGAATATTCTCTAAAGCAAAACACTCCCCTTTAGCAGAGGATCAAGACCTTTAAGCATCTGTAACATTTAACAGGAAAACACAGCAAGAGAGAATTCTAACAATAATAACAATAATGCTCAGTGCTGAGAAGAGTACTTTAGGTTTGCAAGGATGTGCACAAACGTTGATTCATTAGTGAACCAGCCCTTCCACCAGAATAACACCAATGATCACATTGTTAACAACAATCTTAGCTCTCTGCTCCTGGATCCCAGTTGGATAACAAGCCCAGGGACATTTTGCTGCTGCAACATTCCTGTAGAGATGAGTCATTACTTCCACATGAGCACTAAGGCTGCCGGCAGCTGACAGGGTGCATAGGGTGGAACAGATCCAAAACTAACAAAGCTTGGAGATAAAATAATGATTCAGGCCATGTCAACCACACAAAACTTGGAAGTAATTTTAAATTTGATTTTACATCGTCTCGTTGTAGTTTCTGAAACTCACAAGTACAACTTCAGGTTTGTGACTCTCCTCTGCCCTGTGCTCAAATATTGTGGGCAAGCAGATGCAGAAGAGGCAATGAAATTCCAACCTCTCAGTGTTTGCTGCAGAGGTGAAGTGAGCCACTGACCAAAGTGCTGCTGGCTGACTTCATACAACCTCACGGGACAGCCTAGTTCTAATTACTGTTGGAAAACAAACCTCATCATAGCCTTTCCTCATGGCATTGCTTCCCAGTGCCAGGATGCAATGATGGATAGCTGATGTCACAGCAGGTATATGGAGTTCTCTTACACTGACAGTGGGCACGAAGGAAGAGCTTGGGTCTGCAGCTGTCCCTGTGCTAAAAAACTGACAATGAGCTCAAGAGTGAGGAGCACGGGCAGAGAAATGGCTTAGCAATGGCTTAGCTCAAGTCCAGCCAAGCCAAACTAACCATGTGTTTCTGTGCCCTCAGTCACAGGTTTTTCCATTACCTACCATGTTTTGCCTGTAATCTACAGAACATCCATAAATTGTGCAGTCCTTAAAGCTCTTCTTGCCTTTTCATCTGAATCAAGGCTGTTCTTCTTGTGTGTAAATGGACAGGAATGTATATATGTCATAAAATGTATATATGTCATAAAACCAAGAGCCATCGCAGACATCAGTGTTGAAATGAAACTTCATTTTTTCTGATGATGTGTCACGGAGGTTACATTTCAAGCTGCACTACAGTCCTTTTGAAAGCAAAAGTAAAGCTTGTAGTAAATAATTTTATTACTGTATTCAGCCCTGAAGTGCCAAGTATAATGATCTCAAATAATCCATTAATTCTGTCCAAAACAAGAACCTTTTCTACAAAAAGATAGTTGGAGTCTTTATTAAGGTTTTTCCATACCAGCTGTGGTTTTTCTGTGGCATTTAAGTCCCTTAAAACTCACTGCATTTGTGCACTGAGAACTGGCTTAGATCTTCATAGCATTCTGAGATGAACAACAAATGGAATCACAAAATTGTTTGGGTTGGAAGGGACATTAAAGACCCTCTAGTTCCAACTCCCTGCAATGGACAGGGGCACTTTCCACTAGAACAGGTTGCTCAGAGCTCCAACCCCCCTGGGCTTGAACATTTTCAGGGATGGGGCATCCACAACTTCTCTGGGCAACCTGTGCCAGTGCTTCACCACCTTCTCAGTAAAGAATTTCTTCCTTGTGATCCTGTCTTTGGTTTCGAAAAAATATACATAAGTATACAATGAGATAGCCACAAACACAAACACAAAGCCTTCCAAGAAGTGCCCAAACTAACTTGAATCAGGAAAAAGAATCCAAATATCTAGAAGGGCTGAGGAAAACAGATCTTGTTTTGTGACTTCTTTAACAAGGACTCTAACTGTGACAGGTAACTTACAGATGGATTTAACATAGAATCACTTCTTAAATTCTGATGGCAGAAATTTCATATGAGAGGGTGATAAAAAAATCAAACTATCCCAATTTTTTTTTCAAGTGCAGTTTTCAGCACTGGAAGTTAGGAAAAGCCCTCAGTAGCTGGGAACAAAGTGAGTTTGGCCTTGAATGTCTGGGTCAGGAAGAGAAGCCACAGCACAGGTTTCACAGGGACATTTCAGAGCTGAGCTGGACTTGAGGATTGTCCCTGCTTTTTCATACCCTCCCTTGGTCTCCTCCTTTTGGTCTCTGACTCTTGTGCGGAAAAGTTTATTTCAAGGTGAAGCAAGAGTTGTTCTCTCCTTGAGCCCAGCCTAAAGGTGGTGTAGTTAAAGTTGTGTGCCTCGTGGTCTGCCTTATGCCTTGGTAGGTGTTTCTCAGCACATGCAGGCAGAATCCCTACTCATGCACAACACATCCAAGACCCCAGGAAATGCAGCTGGTATTTGTGAAAGAATTGGCCAGTTTAACAGTTCAAACTGCTGGCTCTGGTGATTTCAGTGGGAATTTTGCCACCAACTGCAGCAAAGCCAAAATTTTACCCATTTTATTGTAATGTGGATCTCAAATCCCACAGCAGAAGTGCTCTGGGGCACGTTCAGATGAAGGAATGAATTTTTTCCCTGTTATTCTGGACTGTGGTCTGCTCCTGGGCAGAATTTTCTCAATTATAACAGACACCTAAGGGGGTTAGTGTTTGTTTAACACTTTCAGACTGTTTCATATCTAGCTTATTATGCCAATAACTCTATATTGTGCAGAAATGGATGGCAGCAAGGATTGGAAAAGGGAGAGCTGCTCAGTGAGAAGACTAAAGAAGAGGCAGATGGGAGCTGGGAGGAAGCTGGAAAAGCTTGGCATGAAATAGGGGAGCCTGATTATGGGCCACTGAGGTTCAAAAGTAATTTAGCTAAGCAGATGACCGTGTGCCTAATTAGTTAATTATCCCACCATACCACTATCCCCCCCATTTGGAAGAAACCCTGTTACCATCCTCATGACCTTTAGGAAATGCACAAGATGCAAAGGATCAGCTGTTCCTTCATGACAGTCCTTTTAGCAAATTAGTGGGGAAAATTGTGCTTAGCAAATATTCATTAGGGCTTCATTTTCCATTAATCCAAAAGGAAATGTGGAGAGCCTGTGACTTCAATCATGCTGAGGCCCAGGAATTTTAATGAGCTTTAAATGGGCATCTGCCAGAATCCTGACTTCGCCATACTTCTCTTGCCAGCCGGGGGGATGAGTAATGGGTAATAAAAGGTGGGAGCATCTAGGCGAGCTCCTCTCCCTAACAGGAAAGGCAAAGTTGTAATTTGCTGTGTTATGACACTGTAATTATGCCCTGATGAAGAAAACGAGAGTATTAAAAAACCCTTTCCTTCCCCACACTGTGCCCCAGACATAAAAGGGGAAAGTTGACTGAGTCAGGTCACAGGGTTGTAGGCACATGGGCTAGGGGGAAGGAGGAAACCCTCCTTCTCTCTGACCTCTAACCCTTTTGGCAAAGGACACATAAAGTATTCCCTTCATCTCGACCCCTCTGAGTAAAGCCGAGCTGGAGTTACCTGTCGAGGTCAGTGCAGAGCTGGGCAGCAGCTGGAAGTACTTTTAGAAATAAGAGGATGAAAAAAACAATCCCTGCCTCCTCAAACTGTACAGTTTTCTGCTATTGAACACTGCAAAAATTTAAAATGTTTAATTTTTTCAACAAACCACTTGGATACACCTGACCCCTTTTGACTGTTGCTCAAGGACAGCATGCATAAAAATAAAAGTCAGGTTGAAAAGTTTCATTCTAGGCTATTTGACTAGAGGCAGGTTTGCCCTCTTCTGCCCCAAAAATTTCAACAGAATATTTTTTGAGGGTCTCTACTTTAACTTCATATTCCAGCTAAAGACTCCTCTCTGGATGTTTTCCAAAACACCCTTTGAAGTCAGTAAGAGTATATGTTACAGAATTTAGGCAAAAAAACCAATCCCTCTTGTCCAGTCCTTTGGATTTAAATCCACCTAAACTCTCTCCTGAAGAACGCTCTAGAATGGAGAACATGACCTAACTGTCCAGATCTGGTGGGTCCTTCAGGCTGAGTGAAGCTGGGGGAAGAATGTAAAATTCTACAAACCAAATGAGCCTGTGGGTTTGTGAATATCTTTCTGCTTATTATCATCATCTGTGTGATGTTATTGTCATCACACAGATTCAAGAAGGACAATGAAAAATCTGCATGCAGACACTAGGAAGAGGCAAGGGTCACCCAAAACTCTACTGATTAAATAAGATTATGAGGAACAAAGAAAATCTATGAACCATATTCTTTCATTCTATGTGTTCTTATTCCTTTATTCTGCTCTTTCCATGGCCACATGTGCATTCCTCTCTATATATATTTTATCCTGGTATCCTGGGAAGGCTATTGAAGTTGCCATAGCCTCTAGGTGACTTCTTGAGTTCCTGGTCTTCTACTTTGTCCATTCCTCTGAGTCTACAGGCTGCTTCCTAAGGTGACCACTCACCAGTAGGAGAGAGAAGATGCTGAAGTAAATCTCCGCCATGTGCTTTCTTGTATTCTATTTCTCTTCATTCATGGGTCTTCTTTTTCTCTTGATAGGACCAGAGGGCTGTAACCTGTTTATCTACCATCTGCCCCAGGAGTTTGGGGATGCTGAGCTGATGCAGATGTTCCTGCCTTTCGGTAATGTCATCTCCTCGAAAGTGTTTGTGGATCGGGCGACAAACCAAAGTAAATGCTTTGGTGGGTAAAGATAACAAAACAATTAGATTCATCCAGGAAAGGGCTTTCTCTGAATACTTTACCTTTCAAACTGCTTTCTTTCTGCTTAAGCTTTATGATTTCTCTCAATTTACTCCTGTCAATACTTTCCCCCTTCCCTCTTTCTCTCCTGATTGTCTCATGCTCAGAGTTGTGTGTGCTGCTTAGAGGTGAAGGTTTGGCATCTCACCAGCAGCAGGATGCTGCAGACACTGGAGGGGTCAGAAAATATCCCCCCCTTGTAAGGGGAGGTGGGGAGGGTACAGGAAAGACTAAAGCACCTGGAGCAAAATGGAGGGAGCTGGGCATAGGTGAAATGTTGATGAGATCAGCAGAGGGAGCACGTTATAGAAGGGGAATTTCTGTGCCTGAGGAAAAGGAGAAACAGGTCCTGGTGTTGAAGGGAAGACAGAGTTGTGGGGGCAGCTTTCCTGCAGCTGTGATGCTTTAGACTGCAAGGGGATAAGGGCTGAGCACCAGCTGAGAGCCTGGTCTGGGGGGATGGCTGCTTGGTGGATCACATTGAGACACGCTCTGAGCCCTCTGGACCCCAGCAGATACAGAGGGACCAAGGTAAGCCTGTGCCTCAGCTGGCAGGAGGCTAAGAGGTTCCAAAGCTGCACCCAGCTCACACGGCTCTGGCCTCACTGCTGGCTCAACCCCACCAGCTGGAGCAGAGAAACAGCACAGCCTGAGCTGCCTGTGAGCCCCAGGCAGTGTCACCCTGAGCTGCACCCACAATGGGAGGACTCAGCCAGCCAACAGCTGTGGGCTGATGTGTGTATGGGTTCTCAGTGGGACACCACCATTTGCAAAGCTGAGGCTGTTGAGGGTCCCTTCTGGCAGTGTGGCAGCATGGGGACCCAGCCACATTTATCCCATCGTACCTGGTGGACAGGGAATATCTCCCAGCCATGTGCCCACAACTGGGATCTGTAATTTTTGATCCTCTGCCGTCCTTGCAGACCCACCCTGGGAAGTGTGACAGAACAAACTATTGCTTTTCTTTTCCTGTTACTTGCAGCTAATCTGGACTCTGTCTCTCAGGCAAACTTCCAGAGCTAAGTCTCACTGGAGTTTTCATTTGATTTTAAAACCACTCTCAATCTCCACACTATGCTTTCTTTCCATGCTGCCTTCCCCTTTCCCCTCCTGAACAGCCCACCTCGCAAATCTCTTACCTCATCCCTCGCTACCCATGGTGCACGTCAGAGAGTACTTCGAGAGTTTTGTGCCCTTTCTCTATGCACAGTTGCTCCTGTCCATTCATAGAGGGTCTGAACAGGCTATTTTCCCTTCTGTTTGAAGGAACCCTGACTCCTGATGAGAGGGACACAGCTCTCGCCATCACCAGGAGTCACTGGGCTGCTGCGCTCTACAGCACTAGAGGAATGAAGGACAAAGAGTCTGGTGTGCAGAGGCAGTTGGGAAATTCAAATAAGGACTCAAAACTATGAATTAGCCCCTATGAATCCAGTGCCCACCTGCTATTTATTTATAAATTATATATATAGATCTAAAAAATCTCGTAACAAGTTGAGCAGACCAGCACAGCTCTAGCTGACACTGAAACTAATGCTCCAAGCAGATCCATGGGTCAGAAAGGGACCTTTGGCAGTGAAATTGTCATCAATGTTTAGAGGAATTCTGGGCCTGGTTCTGCACATATTGACAAGTCAATGCAGAAATTAAGCGAGAGCCAAGCCCAGCAAGGAGAATGCCTTCTGGACAGCTGAAACCCTTATCCTGACTCAGTTCAAAGGCTAATGGCTATGAGGCTCATAAGGACACAGCACACACACAATATTTGGGAAGGGGTTTGGACCTGCTTCTGAGATACTGTGAGACAGAGGTTGAGAGTTAAGCAGGAATTGAGGTGTCTTAGCAGAAATTTTTCTTGAGTCTTACTGTGAGAAATCAAACATCGACTTATTGGATGAAGTGAACTCTAAAACTAATTGTGGGATATTGAAGGCTGAAATAGGAAAATGCCCTTTGGAAGTGCAGACTCAAGCACACAGACAAGGAAAAGAAGGAATTAGAGATTGCTGGTGGATCTCAGTCACATTATATTAGCTTCTGAGACACAAATACCCAAATGCAGTCAGTCTGGGGTCCCAGGGCTCAACCCATAGTTTTCTCTGGATCTCACCCTTTCCCAGAGAGCTGAGTGTCTGCTGTGACTGCTGGTCTCAGACAAATATGTTAACTATGCTTCCATGTCCACCACCTCCAGAAGGATAGAAATAGCAGATGCACAGGTAGCTAACTATCACAGGTAGGTTATGCTGCTTTTCAAAACCTCCCACCTTCCTGACCTTCAGCTTTAAAGCAATGTAAAAATATAAAAGGTATTAGAGGAAATCAGGCCTTTCATTTGTTTTGCTAAGTCTACTGAAGCTGGCATTTTTGTTCAGGAAATAAATTTAAATAGAAAAATAAATTACTTTTTCCTAAAGGAAAAGAAGGGATTTTATTAACTTTGAAAGTAAGAAAATTCCTTCTTTTCTGCTTAAACATTTCCCAAAACTCAACGTGTAAGAACATAGCATTTGCATTCTATTTCACTTTTTTTTTTTTAGTGCAGCTAGAGCTCTCCAACTGCTAGCCTGGGGGGACAATTCTGTCTGGCCCCAGAAAGATATTCCACTATTATATGACCTTTTAAAATATATCTGCTATGCAGATCCCAAATAAATTGCTGTAACAGAGTTTAGCCCCAGGTTGTCGAGAAATTGTCAAGAAGTCCTGCTTTAGACAAACTTAAAAAATTCTGTGGAGAAAAATGTCACCACGTTTTCTCCCACAGGAAAAGAAATAACTTTATTTGTTGCTTTTGTCTCACTGTTGAACAACCTGTGATCAGCTGGCACAAATTGAATGAGTCAGTAGAGCAGCATGTCAAAATAGAATTTTGGAGGGCCACAAAGATGATCGGGGAGCTGGATCACCATTCTTATGAGGACAGGATGAGAGAATTGGAGCTGTTCAGACTGGAGAAATCTCCAGGGAAAACTTGTAGCACCAGTATTTAAAGTGGCTGCAAGAGAGCTGAGATGGACTTTTTACAAAGCCATGCACAGGTAGGACAAGGGGGAATGGCTCTAAAGTGAAAGAGAGGAGATATAGCTTAGCTATAAAGAATAAATTCTTGACTGTAAGGGTGGTGAGGACCTGGCACGGGCTGCCCAGAGAAGCTGTGGATGTCCCATCCCTGGAAGTGCTCAAGGACAGGTTGGATGAGGCTGGGAGCAACCTGGCCTGGTGGAAGGTGTCCATGCACAGGGCAAGGGTGGTTGGAACTTGATGAACTTTGAGGTCCCTTCCAACCCAAACCCAAAGTTTTATTCTTTACTATTTGGGTCTGAATTCTTGCCTGCATTTTGAACACAAATTTATCTTTTTTGGCCACTACTGGCAGGATAGTGTTGTGGTAGCTACAACACTATGAGATGAGATGTTTCTCATCTCATTTTCTTCTCATTAGGAAGAAAATGAGATGAGAAACAAGCCTTTCTCCACCTGCACATGCTAAAGAAACCATGCAGTGGTCAGGAAGCCTTTGGCATTCCCAGTTCAGAGGGCACTGTCTCCTGGCTGACAAGGAGCAGTGAGGAATGCCATCTACAGCAAAAACCAATAGCTGATATAAAATGTGAAAGTGCTCAGAGTATGTTTGTTGTTTTCCTTAGCAGGACTGCCTGCTCTACTGTGTAAGACTGCCTGAGAAACAACCTGACTTCTCACTGAAAAAAAAGTAATTTAGATTGGGAGGCTTCTTTGCCTTTCACTCTTCTTCTGCCACACACATCCAGGCTAGATGCAAATCCTTCATTTTCTCTTACAATTTTTCAAACCTCTGGCTTTTATTTCTCCCCTGTCCCTGTGCTGACGCAGCTGTAACATGGCCAACTGCAGACCATCCTTCTCCTTCCCATTCACCAACACCCTGTCTATCCCATGGACTGAGCCTCCATCACTGACCATATCTGCATCCCCTTGGGTTTCTCCTCAGGCACTGTCCTATCCACATTCTTGTATCCAGAGTTAGTGGTTTCACCTTCACAGCTCTTCCCCACTCTGCCCTTCTCTCCTCTCTCACTGGTTCTTCACTCAATGCCCAGCTGACACCTGTAGCCTTTGCCTGCACACTTCGTTTTCAGCCAGCATGTTTCTCCAACTGGCCCATGCTGTCCATTCCCAGTGAAATGGCAGGGCCACAGCAGGAATCATTGTCTCACTCAGGGAAAAATTAAACTTAGTCGGACACTCCTTGAAGACAGTGACTCCCATTCTCACAGAGGGCTGGTCTAGGAAGACTTGCACGGAGGTAAAGTGTGCCACAGCCTGAATGTCAACATCTGCAGGATCCCAGAGCTTGTCTCTGCTCAAGGCAGAGCTTGCAATGGGTCTCTCACCTTCCCACTACATGTGTGCGAGTTATTCTGTGTGTAGGTGTGCTAAATGTCAGAGGACATGGATTACATCTTTGTGCTGGTCTCAATGGCTCTGGTGATAATTCTCCTCTGGGTTATGTAGGTAGTTTAAATGTGAAGAGTTTGTGTACAAGGCTAAAAGAGAACTCCAGTAAAACAACACTATTAAGGCTGCTAAGGCAAGTAGGCAATGTGAGAAGAGCAACTCTTCACCCTGCCCACACATGGCTAACTCTACCTCTGTCATGGGGTGACACTACAACACAGCCCAGAACACTCATGGTTGGCTCATAAGACACATTTAAAGAAATCATTTGAAGACATGAAGTTAGTGAAATACAGAGATAGACATATTCTAGAAAAATGTTTTAACAGAGCAGAGAGAGCAAGACAGGTTGGGGCAGTATTAATTAAGAAGACATGTCAGAAATTAGAAAAATGAGAACATGGATAGAGAAGGAGAGGTCAAATGGTTATCCCAAGGTGTCAATTAAGATGTAGATAAATTAAAGCTGGAGTAATTGTTTTACTGGAACACTTGATTTGCTCCAGTCACCTCTTTCTGAGAGCAATAAGCACCTGGATCTGCCAACATTTTGCACACCATTGAGCAGCAGACACTGTCAGGCCAGTTCTGCTCCATGTCCCTGCTTTGTCCCCTGCATGTCTCCTTGGCAGTGCCTGTTCTCCTTACCCACTGGTGTAGCAGCTTCAGTTCCTCCCCATGGGACAAAGACTCCAGAAGGCTATGAACAACATGTCTTATTCCCAGAGAGACACTGTGGTTTCCCTCCACTCAGCTTGATATGGTCTGACACCCCAGGTGCAACTTGAAGTGCCACATGTTTTTCCCCTCTTCTGTGCACTCCACAAGCATTTTCACATTGGCAAAATGTCCCAACCCCTTTTGAAATGTCCTCCATCAAACAAAATAAGGACTATTCTAGCTTACAAACTGCAAGGCCTTCTTAGGAACGTAGGTTTATATGTCCTAAAGGAAATATCTTGTTTGACTCCTAGTACAATATGAACATTGAGTTTCTTTCCAGATTCCTGCAGGGAGTGCACTTGAAAGTTGCTAATGGGCCACCTCATTTGGAAAAACATCCAGTCTTCTGTGATGATGCCAAAATAGAGAAAATAACATCACTTGATGAGGGTCATAATAGTTAATTAAGTTTGCTGTTAAATAATTCTATTCCCTACTAAACTCCTCCTAGCTTATGAAAAGAAACTGGGGAGACAAAGGAGAGAGATTAAAAGTGAGAAAAGCAGTGAGGAATGAGAACTGAACACAGGAGGGGGTGAAGCTCAGGAGAAGGGCTGAGGGATGGGTAGAGCTTGTATCCTGTTATTAAAAACATGCCATGGCAGTTAAATGCTGCAATGTGGTGGCAAAAAAGGTGGAGTGGGAGATGCAAGGCAGCAGGCAGGTCGTGATGATCTACAGAGTTTCAATCTGGAAGCTGAAATAGAAAGAAGAAAGATGCGTCAAGAGAATAGGGCACTGGCAAAGCTGTGCAGGGCCCTGGGACCAGGGGCATTGCATATTAGGTCTGAAGTGCATTGGCAGCACTCCATAAGACATAGGAGTGGAACAAGGGACCCTGAGGTACATTAGGAAAATATTGTTCAGCACCTGCTGACAATGTGCCTCCAATATGCCATGCCAAACATGGCAGTTCCTCATTTAATAAAAAAAAATATTAAGAAAAAGCCAACTCTCCTTGAATTCATCCAGGGAAATGAGCAGGGAGAGAAATAAGGTGTTGTAAAGGAAAGAAATTCCAGTTGCATGTTGATAGCCCATATGGGTGATCACAGGTCAACCTAGCTGTGCTGCTTGAGTCCCTCTTTTTGGAGAAGTACACCAGCTCCTTTGCACAGGACTTTAGGATCCATGGATGAGGAGAGTTATTTATCAGTTCAAAGGGTTTTGGGGTATCTTTTCTGATTCTTCTTTTGGTGAAGAGGAAATTCTCACCAGAGAGATGCACTATTAGAGAGGACTTGAGGCGTGCAGTGCTGTTTGCTGCTGTTATCAGTACTATGATTGTTTTTTGGGTTTTTTTTCTTTTTACTATTAACCTGATTTCAAATTTCTGGAGGAAAGTATCTGCCTAATCCTTTCTCCCTGCAGCCTAAGGAATTGAGCTTTGTCCTTTATTTTACATGATCTAGTGGCAATACATTTTGTTTCAGGGCCCTGGAAAACCTGTTCATCATTCCCACATGGCTCCAGCTACAGATCAAAGCCCAAAGAGCAATGGAAGGAACCACTCATTTGAGTGCCTGAATTAAAACAAAACAGAACTGATTTTCCAGGCACATTAAGGCTGACTGACCCGTTTTTGGTTCAGATCAGCCCTGGTTTCTTGTGGCCCTCTCCACTCTGAAGGACCTGGCACAGCCCAGAGACGCAAGGAGAGATTCATAATGTGTCCAGCTCAGCTGAAAACTAATCCAAGGAGAGGGGAACAGCCTCAGAGGGGTGCTTTGAGCTCTCAAAGAAAAGGGGAAGAATGCATAGAAGTTTAATATTTCCTAGCTACTCCCTGTCATATTCCAAAGCAGCCAGGCTCTGAGATTTCAGGTCTGCAGAGTGAGGATGGAACTCTTCCAGCTGATAAGGAAAGAGCTGTGTGAGTAAGAAAGAGAAGGAGCTGTTCATCAAACTCTCTGCACAGCACCTCCAGCCATTGCAGTTGGTTGGGGGAAGCTTTAGGGGGAGGAGGAGGAGCGGGAGAAGTATTAGGGCTGTGAGCCACTATTCATTTACAAACTATAATTAATTTGATGTTTAGATTAATTTCTGATGCACTCTCAAAGGTGCACTGAAAGCATTTTTCCTTTATTATAATGTTGATTGCTTATTGGGGAGATAAATCTAACTGTCAGTTATGCACTGACTTACCAAAACTTTCAGACCAAGCAAGTATGTATGCATAAGGAACAGCTGTTTGCAGCTCTCCAGTTAAAGGGACAGCTCTGTCTTTTCCCAATAACTCACATTAAAGAAAATCCATACATTGTACACAGGGACTTCTGCTTTCTTTTGTAGCTCAACAATTTATTAGACAAGAATATGTTAGTTGAATCTATCTTCTATTTATCTGGCTGTCCACATGTCTATCACTATTCTATCCATCTCTCCCCACAAGTGATAAAGTCTACCCAGATTGTTTTTATGGATGTGAGTGTACATACCTACACTTACACCATCATTTTAAATGCTCCTACTCCTACTTACTACTTTTTACTACTTCATTTAAATGCTTACTACTCCTGGGGTAATGAGATGGAGGAACTCATTACTGCAGGGTCATTGTGGCTACTTCTTCAGTGACATTCAAAGGGGAAATGGTCACTACCTGACTAATAGAAATAACCAGTGTTAAGAGTTAACACCAGAGGAGGAGTTTTATTGCTACATTTATTCCAGTCAGAAGTTTCCATTGAGAAGGCAGAATAATGACCCCTGCAATGGGCAAGCCCATTTCTGAATTCAAAGTCATGGATTCATGGAGTGCAGACATAACTCCTCCTCCTCTTGCAAGACAGCAGACCCACTACAGCATTTTGTCTACCCATGGCATCTGGGTTTATTTTTTGTTTTCCCAAGATGTCCCTGGTGCAAGGAAAAATTAAGCTGTAGAATGGATGTCTCTATCAGTCTATCCAACCATCCATCCCACCCATATATCTTTTTTCAACTTTTTTTATCCATCTACTCTGTCTTATCCATTGCGCAGGTCTGCTCTTCAGCATCTTGAAGTCTTTTGTCTAATTAGTTACTGAGCAGCTGTTAAATAGATCTCACATCTTCATGCTTGGCCCCAAGCCTTCCTTCTACATGATATTCAAACCCTGCCATGAATGTGAATTTATTTCTATTTCTTCATCTGTTTTCCTAAGACCTTTCCCAGCAGAGCATATGAGAGGTTCACAGAGCTAAGTAACATCATTTTGATGGTGCTCATGGTGTCCTCATTTCACCATGGGGATGATGAGTCAGAGAAAGATACCCAAAACACTTTATTGATCTTGGATTCCTAATCTGAGATGCTACAAGCCTGATCAGTCTGTTTGCCTCCTTTCTCTAAGAATTTAGCATAATGCAGGGCATGCTATGTTTTTGTCTGCTTCAGATGCAGGTACAGGCAGCAGTATTTCTGCCAGTGAAATCTCAAGTCATGCACCAAGAGAAGAGGAACACCCAATAAATCTTCATCTTCACTGAAAATTAAAGAGGCATTACATATCTGCAAAAATGCTCTGCCACAATTTAACATACATTTTTAACATTTGTGTGCCTCTATCTCAGTTTGGGACATGACAATTAAGCCGTGGCTGGACGTTGCTTGGGCATGACTCATCAATGAGAAAGGACAGGGACACCCAGTTTTGAGAGATAAGAGAGAATAATGACATAAATTCAAGCCATGGTGTGCCACTGGCACTCAGAACCTGCTCTATTTATTTAATAGCAAAAAACAGCCTAGAGATCTTACTAAAGTAATTCTGTGATATATGATAAACTCAGTATAACTGGGATGTCATGGCAGAAATAGGCACAAATTCCAGTTTTCCAAGTCAACATCTGGTTGTACAACTACAAAAACAACCCTTCCCTGTCTTATTTACTGTCTAAATTCCAACACTTGCAATAACAAGTCTGATACATTGCCATTTTCCTTGCCCTGTTATGTTATTCATTCTCAACAGTAATTAAAACAAGGATGCCATGAAAGAGAAAAATACAGAAATGTGTGGTTAGAAGCAATGCCTTTATGCATATACAAAGCAATAAAGAATTAAAATATTATAGGTAACATAATTTCTTCCATTTCTAATTCAAGTGCTTCATTTTGCACCCTTATCATTGTTTCAATGTATGGTTGCATGTCATATCTTCACTTTTCAAGCAAGTAAACCTAAATCAAAAAATCCCCAGATAAGAGTAGCATCTTCAAATAGTGTATATTGACAAATTAAAAAACTGTCATCGGGGTAACAACTTGCAAATCCCCATAAAAATAGGTATATCATTCTTAACCATTTCTGTTTTCATCTACCTCAAATTCCCAAAAAATTCATCACCAGTTCTGCTCTCCCAGTGCTGATCTGTCATATGGCATATGTATAAGTATTTACATTATATATGTATCAGATAACATGTGCATGGGTAGGTACATTATACAGGTACTAGAGATACATTTATTTAATAACAAACATAAACAAACATAGAGATACATTTATTTAATAACAAACATAAAAACTTGCAGATACAAGTTATAGAAAACAACAAAAATTGCTGACGAACTGCATGAATTTTAGCAACCTCCTCCAATGGCCTTCAAGGTGAAGAGGTTCTCCTTGTTATTCAGTCTGAACCTAGGCTGTTTCAATCTATGTCCCCTGTCTCTCATTCTCACACTATGCACCGCTATGAATCATATCTCAGGTTCGAAGGAACCCATAAGGATCACGGAGTCCAGGTCTCCACTTCTCCCACGACTACCTAAAGCTAATCCATATGATTAAAAGCATCGTCCAGATGCTCCGTGAACTCTGACAGGAAACAGATTTTCTCCCTTTTGGACAACATGACCTAAAAATCTGATTGTCTTCTGACTATTTGAAGGTGAAATTAAATGATTGTTCTAAAGATAGATCTCTACTGACCCTCCAAAATCCTCCTCTAGACAGGTTTTCAGAAACCGTAAATCCTTCACCTAGGTCTTTGTGCATCTTCTGACATGGCTGAACAGGTTCAGAAGGATTACTGTGTTGCTGAATTTTTAAAAATGCTTATGAGAGAAGAATTTTTGCTACAGGATCTTTGAATTCAATGCAGAACACACTTTTTTTTTACGGTGCCTCGTATTTTTACCCCATCCCTTTAAACTAAGATCCTGTCCAAACTACCAATAAACATCATGCCTTTCTCAGGTCTTTCATTTTTCTATTCAAAGGCATTTTCAAAACCATGTTTTCAAGATATATTTTTATTTCTCTTATTTCAGTAATTAAACCACAAGCTTATTTTCCCATCTTCTACCCAAAGGATAGATCAAGAGCTCAGATGGGTCATTGGGCAGAGGCTCCAGAGCCAGTATTAGATCAAGATTTAGTCAATCTGTGGTATGTTTCAGGTCCCACAGACTGATTGTAACTCTTCTGAGGAACTGCAGATGATTCTTCACTGAGATCTCCATCATTCAGGCATTTGAAGGCTCCAAATGGTGAAAGTTCAGCTGGCAGACCCACAGGAATGTATGAGCATCTGCTATAATACGATGGTGTTTCATTCGCATTGATGTTGTTGAAAGAAGAAGCCAGACAATAATTTCCTTATCCATTGTGGTCATTGAAAATATAGAGGTCTCACAATGACAGTGGAAGGACCACAAATGTATTAGCTGCTTGAATCTGGAGATGTTTAAACTCTTTACTTTCTCCTCTTGCCACCCAGCACAGGTCAGTGCCAGTTTACAGCCTCCTGGTCTAGATACTAAGATATTTTTTCTTTTCTTTTCCTTTCCCAATGACTCACTGCCTATGAGGAGGTTTGTTTTCTTGTTCAATTCACTTTTAGTTTGGTTAGCTGTTTTTCACACAGCTGCCTCCACAGAAAGTAAAATATTCCTTCCAAAATCATGGCCAAAACTCTTCATCACCAGTTCTGGCTTCTGAACAGAAACTTCCAGGCTGTGTCACAAGAAAAGTTTCAGGCCTTTCTATATGTGTTGGGTTGTCCCAATGTATCCATAATGAGGAATGGGGTGTTCAGCAACCTGAAGGGGAAGTGTGGGCAGTTGTCCATCTAAGTAATGGTCAGCAAGAGCAAGATGGGAAGATTCTGTGCATTGCTGCACCAAAAATGGATCTACTGCAGAGACTCCCTGGGACATGAGAGAACATAAAAAGTAGTGACTAGTATAGCTCACAGTAAGCCTTCCTGACAAGATTTCCTGGTTTATTTGGGAGTTTTGTTTTTTGGTTTTTGGAATTTTTTTTTTCTTGGTTAGTCCAGGAAGGAATTTCCTTCCCCACTATGAAATATTTTCAAAAAGAAGGTCACTTCTTATGATGCTTGTCTATTATAGACCAAGAATGAAGACTGGTGATTTCAGTAGTTGTATTGTTCATATATGACTTCCTTATCAAAAAGTTAGAGCAGGACCCAAGAGAGAGTATGGGAGCAAAAAAATTAGATTTAGATGAGAAATGGATTGTGACATGGCTGGTGGGAGCTTCAGTAATTATTTTTATCTTGTTTATATTGGAAACTTCAACAAAACAAATGTAAAAATAGCCTTCATTTTGATTCAGTCAAAATCTACATCCTTAACTGAGCATCAGCATCTACTTAGAACTCATGTAAAACCTACATCACTCTGATTCTTTATTTCCAATTTCACATTGGAGAAGAGCATGTATCCTCAGAAGTTCACCTGCTTTTTTCAACCATGTTCTTTCCCCATAAACCTTATACTGGCACATGATGACATCAAACATTTTCAAGGAAGGCTCAGAAAACAAGTCAAGAAGAGTTCAATCTGCTTCTGAGAGTAGTTAGGAAATTGCATCAGTCCTACTCATTCAAAAAGAGAACAAATACTATTTACTTATCTATGGGTGATTCATCACTGGCTGTTTTTTCCTTGTGAGGAAGATCATCATCATCATCATTATCCTCATCATCATCACCTGGGCTGGAACATTACTTTTCTTATAGAAGGACCACAATGCTTTTAGTCCACAGCAGACATGTATGTATACTGTATTTGATTCATGGGATCTCCAAAGAATGGCTGAAGCCTCAATCCTTCACTTCTTCCATAAATTCATTGGATGGCTTCAACTCCTACTTACAAAATGGGTAGAACCACAGTCCACAGTGCCAGACAAGCAGTTGCTCATTCTTTAGAAAACCTCTGTTTACAAGAAAAAGAGAAGTTTTAATCTTTGCTCCATTCTTATGATGAGAGATCTGTTGTGGTTTTCTATATCAAATTTTTACTCCCTTTTATCTTTTTAGAAAAAGTTGGTCCTGATCATATGCCCAGATGTACATACGACCCAAAACCTTGGATCAGTGAATCACAGAATGTTTTGGGTTGGAAGGAACCTTAAAGATCATCTCACTCTAGTCGCCTGCCATGGGCAAACACACCTTCCACTATCCCAGATTGCTCCCAACCCCATGCAACTTGGCCTTGAACACTTCCAGGGATGGAGTATCCACAACTTCTCTGGGCATCCTGTGCCAGTGCCTCAGCCTTCTCACAGTAAAAAATTTCTTTCATACATTTAACCTAAATTTTCCCTCTTTCAGTTTGAACCCAAATCAGATCTGACCATGCAGTAGTTTAAATTGTCAGAATTCTACTCTAATCTTGAATCTTACCCTTGTGCTTTCAACATGAGTCATGACAACAGTTTTCTTATTAAAAACAATAAAACACCATATAGATTATGAAAGAGAAGACTCTTAGGAGGAAAAGTCCTTCTTGGTCTCAATGACCATATTCAGGGTCAGTGTCTATAGCCCTCTGCTTTCAGAGAAGACTCTGCTTCTTCTGAGAAGTTGGATACTTCTCTGTCTGGAGAGCATCCAACAGGCAATGAACAAAAACAAGGACCAACTTCTCTGCATGCTCCAGCTCACACTGATGCAACGTGGAGAGGTAGTTTTGTGCACAGGAAGACAGGAAGGTGACATAAGGAAGATACTTGTGTATTTCAAGCTACCTTCTGCACTGGGTGTTCTGACCTTTAGAGAAAGTTAATAATGCCATCTACGTTCACTCTTCATTTAATCTCCCCTTCCCATCTGTTCCGTTTCTCTCAGCTGGAAGCAAGATGAAGAATGAGTACCAGTCAGCCCTCTCAGTGGTCTGCAGCCCACACTTTGGGGCCATTTATTATAAGGCATTAGCATCAATTGTCACCTCTATCATGACTGTTACCTCAATCCATCCCAGATCAGTAGGCGAGAACTGATTTTCTAAATATCTGAAGTGCGAAATGAACAATAGACAGACAGATATGCAGTATCGGAAGAGACTGTTCTGATCTTTTGGACTGCACTCTGAAATAACATATGCCAGATGCCTCAGCTCATGTGACAGGTTAAAACCTTCTGCTTGAGTCATAGCATCCCTTTTAGAAAATCTCTTAATCAAGGTTTCATGTGATAGGTGCTCCACCCCTATTGCTAAACAAGATGTTTCCAAAATAGTTAATTACCTTCACTATTTAAAAAATGCAGACTTGGTGTCTTATTTCCATTTTAAGTTTGTCAAATGCCTGCTCCCAGCTAGAAGAAATCAGCAAGCTCTTCTTTTTTCCCCCTATTCTAAAAGAACCCCATGTTTTAGTAGATATTATTTATAGGCTATGGCCAGAAGTATGTTTAACCTTCTCTTAAATAAACTGTGGCCACTCTCATTACTCTTTCAGACCCAGAATTACTCTTCTACTTCTGAATAAGTATTAAACTTCTTTGTTTTATAGAGCAATCACTAGAACTCAATGCAGAATTCCAGTAAGAACCTTTCCTGAGCCATACTCAGAGGTAACATTACCTTGCTACTTCTAGAGGATATTCACATCCCAATACAGTACTAAGTCTTGGGACTTTAAGAATTTCAACACAGTCCTGAGAGCTCATACATTTGGCTGTTATTATGGCACCCATCTTTTTCTTAAGAAGCACTGTTTTCTAATGAGGATTTCCTCTTTTTGTAAGTGACCCGCTTGCTTTTTCCTGCAGATACTTAATTTTGCATTTGATTGGATTAAAATGAACACCCTTTAACTGAGTCCAGCCTACGCAGTGACCAAGGTCACTTCCTTCTGTCATTATTTCACCATTTTTGTATGATTGGCCAATTTTACCAGTAATTACTTCAAATGTCTTCCAGGTAATGTTAGAGAAATTGAATAGCACAGAGGTTTCAGCACAGTGTTGAAGGAGCCTACTGGAATCTCTGCAAATCTGTTTGTCACAATTGACAGGTTTTTTGGTGGTCTCATTTCTGGGCTGATTTCATTTTCTGTACAGCAGAGTTCTTTCAAATACTCCAGTAAAGTTTAAATACACTTTAGGACAACTTACTTTATTCACCGAACTTGCAATTTCCTGCAATCAGTTTCATTTGATAGATGCTGTATTCTGTGAAACCATGATGATTGGTACTAATTGTATATCTTTAGGTTCTTTGTCATATTATCTCATATCAAAATTCTCATCTTTTTCCTGACACTTGTGAAAGTTTAAGCAAGTTTATCAGGTCACCTAGTTTACATCCTTAAAAAATTAATATCAGAATTCTTCTTTTCCTGGAACACTTTGAAGGTTTTCTAATATTCCATAAATTTCTAAAATGAACATTAATGGTTCAGCAAATTTCTGAGCCAATTCTTCGAATATTCTGAGTTTCCAATTATCTCATCCCACAGATGGGAAATATTTAACAGTAGTTGTTTAGCACAGTCGTCAGTTACTCACTGTTTCATACATTAAAAAAATAAATTGATGGATGGATGGGATGGATAGCTGGGTAGACAGATCTCTCTTGGACATGATTAAACAGCAGTGGAAGGTTAAATAATCCAAAAAGTCATCCAACCCTATTAGACACCGGAAAACAGCTGAAGTGCTATGCCCTTGATCTGCAGACGCACTCCTTTATTGAGTATTCCAGTACCCATAAATCACCTTACAATACAATACCTTCCAATGCACACATACATTATAGAGCTACTTACATACAGATTGTATCCTGAAATTCTTTACAGCACTAAAAAATTGCAAGGCAGCAGCTAGTACATTGTGTAAAGAACACAGCAAGGTAAAGACCTTGCAAGGCAATTAAAGGAAAGCCTCCATTCTCTGATAAGACTAATAAACACAGAGAAAAAGCAACTGAGTAGTCATAGGAATTAAACAGACTGAAGTAGCAGGGAAGGTCTGAGGAGTAGGTGGCCAGGTCCTGATGGGGGGAGAAGGTCAAGAGCTACTGAACAGCACTCTTCCCACAGGAAGACTACTGTGATGTACCTCATTGCTGCCCTCATACCAAAAAATGCCTCCCTAGATCTCACCTTTCACTGGTCAGTAACGAAAGCAAGGAAACCTTGCACTAAGGGGACAGTTATATTAACAACCAATTATATCAATCACTAATTCCTTAATTACCAACTCAGATTCTTGGAGGAAGGACAGGAGAGCAAGGTCTCTGGTCTAACCAATTACCAGTGCTTTCTGCATGTCCCTCCATTTTAGTATTCTCAGACACATGGTGTGACTCTTGGGGTGTCCTGTGCAGGGCCACGAGCTGGACTCAGTGGTCCTTGTGGATCCCTTCCAGCTCAGGATACTTTATGAATCTGTGGTTGCAGTCTGACAAAGGCGCTTCTTATGGCCTGGGAAAAATCACTTTGGCCACAAGGGAAGCAAAAAACATGGACTTCTTTGCTAGTTTCTAGGCCATATGCATTGCTTTTCTTCTCTTTCTCTTCCGCCGGCTGAGCAGCAGATCCTTGCTCTTCTGTTACTCTCATTTCTCTCTGGTTGAATGTCAAGAGGAAAATGTTCAGAGATGCTCTCCTTAGCTAGTGACTTTCATAACTAAAGGAACAAGAAGTACCAAGAGAGATCCTTCACGGCAGTCAGACAAATACTCTGACAGCCAGAACCAGTAAAAAAAATCTCTGGCCTAAAAAGAGCTAATAAGCAGAAATTTCTGCTGGTCTCTCTTGCAATCTCTTGCGAAGTTTATATCTGAGATGGCAGCAAGTATCTGGAACATAGATAAAGAGACTCTTCTTAATTTTAGGGCAAATTTAATACTTGTTCCTTTGAGGTCCCTCTTTTCCTTTCCATTGCCTGAAGGCAGCATAGTTACACGAGTGGACCTGCTGTAGGACCATCTGCCCCCAGTTCAGGAGTCTGGATGAAAAACTTGCATCTGGACCTCATTCGTGGTCTTGACTCCCAATTTAAGGGAAGTTCAGTGTAGTTACCAAGCACTGGGCTCCATTCAGAGTAAAGCTCCCACCCAAGAGAGACAACATGTTATTTCAACCTGGTAGCAGATCATCAAGAGGCTGTTTTTCACATTAACCGCTAATTCTCCTTGCTGGATGCAAAGAGAAACAGAAAACTCTGAAGGACCAATTGAGGATCCATGGAAACATAATGATGCGCTCATTCAGCACT
Source organism: Entomyzon cyanotis (assembly GCA_024500445.1). NCBI lineage: Eukaryota > Metazoa > Chordata > Aves > Passeriformes > Meliphagidae > Entomyzon > Entomyzon cyanotis. Next base: position 44,977,438 of record JAKEPQ010001021.1, on the reverse strand, counting down.
GCTCTTATTGCACAAACTAATTCATGGACATGCAGAGAAAACAAGGACCATAAACAAAAAATTTACAGTTCAAAACAGTCTTCAGGCATACTCTGAGATGGATTGTGAATTCCCTTCTTTATCATCCTGGCTGATTAAAACAGAAAAAGAGCCCTTAGGTAATATCTGTTATACAAAGCCATTGGTGATCATGCTGATCATGTCAAGAGAAAGGCACAAAGCTCCCACTGCATACCACACGAGCTTTCTATGAAAGAAAGGGGGAGAAAATAAAGAAATTCAAAAATGCTACAGCAGTTTCTGCCTGCTAAGGGTTCATACAGTCCTGCAGGAAAAGAGCAGGCCAGAAGAAAGAGTGGACTCCAACAACAGTACCTTTCTGGAAGATAGTGTGCAGAATGAGAAAGAGTAGATGCCCTCGGTTGCTGTCCTAGCAGCTTTCTCCTTTCTTTGTGCTTTTGATAAATCATTTATTTGAACAGCATTTTTACATAATCTCGGGGGGGGGGGGGGGGGGAGAAAATAAGAAAAAAACCAACATTGCCCCCATAAAGTAGATTTATCACAAAATGCTGTCCTCCTACCAACCGTCTCCAGACCAGAACATATATTTCTCTGATTATTAATTAACTGATGCACAGAAAGAGCTTCAAGCTTTTTAACCTCTCCCTTTTTCTTTTGTCCTTCAAGCACGTACACGACAATGCAGGGGTGGTATTCAAAACACAGATAGCAACTGTAGTACTGCCATCATGCTTTGAGCCCATGGGCTCAAACGTTAAAGACAGTTAGGATGCAAGTATTTAAGTTATTTTCCCAGTACATACATTCTGTTCCTAGTCATATATGTTTAAATCTGTCATGGTACCATCAACCTTGCTGACAGGGAAGAGGAGAAACAAAGATGGTTAACTGCCAGTAGTGCATGTAATAAAAACAAAAAAAGTCAAATCTGCCAGTAGATATTTGACCTGAGAAGGGAAGGGAATATGCAGTTGTTAGCCCAACATGCCTATCTATCTGCCTATCCCTTATTCACTGTAACATCTCAAATCTCAGGATAAGCCACAGCTTTTCTTCTCTTTGGAGTTCATCCAAATACCTTCAACAATATGAAACACAACTACACATAAATAACAGGAAAGGGGGAGAGTTGAATGCACCAGCAACTTCTGAGAGTACCAAGGCCCCTACAAACTAAAACAGGGAAATATAAAGCTAGAGTAATTAGCTGCCCTGTCCCTAGAATGTGCTCAAAAAGAAAATACACAGTTATAGGCATTTGCCATTTTCCTTGTCTTCCTCAAGCTCTACAACTCTTGTTCCTCTACCCTCAGCATCCAGCCAGTGGAGATTTTTATACTGCATCAGTGAATAGCAGAACAACTAAGGAGAAAAAAAATCTGGTCCAAATCTGTAGGCAACTAATACCAAAATCAAAGTACAAGTCCCAGCTTCATTATCTGGTCTAAATGAAATATAGTGAGCAAATGCACTTCTGATCTCTCTTATTAGTCCCATTTGTTAAAATGCTGTATTATTTACAGCTTTGCACAGAATGAAGAAATGGGCTTAGAATTCCATCTAAAAAGCAAAGTGATGATAAAAGCTGGAATAGCTTTGTGAGCTTATCTCACAGAAAGATTCTTGCAGAGGTACGACTATATTAGCACCCCAGCACAAGGGCTTATCGTCCCTTGAAGGCCTAGTCTTGGCAAAAGTAGACAAACAATAATCTTCTGTCATAGTGAGCAGCATTTCTGGAGGGGTTTGATTCAACAGTGAACATCACTTTGGGGAGTGACTTACCCCAGGCACTAGACAGTTGACATCTTACCTTGAGGTATCACCCCTAACTATGGAGCCAGGGAGATGCCGCAAAAGAAGTGCCTTGGTTTATGCTGGATGCCTCCACTGCAGCCAGCACTGATCCCTGACCAGGGATTCAACTGAGCACAGCTAAGGGTGTCCTGATGAGAGACATCCCACCCTATACTCCACCGGCTGGACCATCCCTGATCATTGTAGGGTCCTAAGGTGTTTTGTTCACAAATGGATGAACATGCAGCACAATCTAGATGTGCGCATTGAGTCAGTAGGAGGAGCATCCCAACAGGACCTATTGCAAGAGTAGAAATAAAAGTTGCCAGGCCAGGTAGGTTCACTAAAGACATGAGCTAAGCAACCGTACAGCTGCAGCCAACTCAGCCTTGATATTGGATCACTGTGTGTATATTAGTAAAGTAAACATACCTGGCGCTTCTCCCTAGCACTGGGGACAGCTGGCACAGAATGGCCTACACCCAAATTATTAAATTCTCTCACTTTCCAGAACATCACAGCCACATCCAAGTTAACTACTGAAAACAGCCTCTCTTCTGTGCTAATACTCAGACTTTTGTCCAGGAATTGTTTTGTGTTAAACAAATATAAAAAAATCTCAACAGTACAGCTTATTAGGCTCCAGTTTCTCTGAACTTCCCAGGTACAGCTTTAGTCTACTGTTTTAGATGCAACTTATGGGTGCTGGCCAGGAATATCAGCAATCCAGATGTGATCTTTAAAAATAAATGGGTTTCACTATATCCTGTATTAAAAGATGTCAGGTACATAGACAACATATTTAAGGCTGAAGCTCAAGTAAGGCATCCCCAAGAGAGTTTCCAGAAGTACTTAAAGTCTGAATATAGTGGGATGAAATCAGGAAGCGTTTAATTTATTCCTTTGATGAAATTGAATCATAAGGCTTTGTTGATAGATTTTTCAAGTAGTCAAAGGTAAACTGGTAACATCACCAGGCACTTACTGGCTAATAAGTGATGGCAAGAGCAGATCCATTGCTGTTGAATAATACCACAGCACATTACTCACTATAGCTCTCCAGTTTTCTCCCTAGAAACTGATGATTGCTGTGGGGCTTGATAGTACTTTTTGTCTGTTCATCTTCAGAGCTGCAGTGTTGGTACCTCCTCATCCAGGTGATTGGCAGGAAAACTGCATGGACAGCCAGTTTACTTGGAGCCTTGGCTTCAAAAGGGGAGGACAAAGAAAGTTTCCTGTTTATTCCACAAGCCTCCCTTTTAAAGCCCCATGTGCCAGAGCCAGTAAACCTGTTGTCTGTCTCACTTCGAGGCTAAGACTGTAGGTTTCCTGGCCTGTCATGAAGTTACATTATTAGCCAAGGTCAGTGAGCACAGCTTTACTGCAGGAGTGAGAAGGTGCCCTTGCAAGCACAGCTCTGTGTCTTTTTCAGATGCAAGCCACCCTGTGTCACCTGTGAGACTCACTTCCCAGGAGGAACTAGACCAGGGAGCAGAAGCTTCTGAAAGCATCTCTAGCACAGCCCAAGGCTGTAAGCCAGGCCTGGTGCTGCTGTCAGGAGCAGGTGTACACCTGGCAGCTTTTTGAGGGGCTCTCAAAAACAGTCTCTTCATTTCAGCCTGTCTGTTGAGCAACACCAAGCTCCTAGGATTGATTTGTGCTGCCAGAGCCTTGCAGGGGTGGGTAAACAGATGGCTTTGTCTGGAGAGCAGGCTAGTCCAGGCTAGTCTCACCCAAGGTTTCTGCTCAGAAATGTTGCTGGCACATAGAGATATATGTGGCAAAAGTAGCAGAGGCAATGATTGTGCAATGTGATGGCCCCTGCCTCAACAATATCTCAGACCCATGGTCACTCCAGCTACAGCCATATACGGTCTGGGCAAATGAGGCCTTTTTCAGATCAAACATTTAAAAAAAAAAGAAAGAAAGAAAAAAAGTCAACCCACACCAAAAACCCTTCCCAAAGCTGAGAGCATTAGATGCATTGCATCCTGTGTGGTTCTGACCCTTATTGCTTCATCAGATTGTTAGAAAGTAAATTGAGCCAAAGAATGTCTTAGGTGACCTGTAGATACAATGTTCAGTCACAATAGTTTCTAGTGCTGGATGTGCTCTGTGGTTGATTGGAAAATTTGCTGGCAAAGTATGAAATTCCATAGGGGAACCACGTTAGGAAAGCACTACTGTTCGTCTTCCAACTGCAGAGTCAACTTGGATCCTGCAGGAAGTGACATTGATTAAAGCTCTTTATATTGCTTGGCTGGCCAACAATCAAACTACTCATGCCAATTAATACAATAATGAAAAATTTATTAAATTCACATTTTACTGATATTGCCATAATGAGGAAGTAGCAGTAGGTGTATCAGGCTCCCCTCATCATTAGTGTTGGAAGGCAAAGAAAAGGTTATGCTGGCAAGTGAAGGAAGGTGTAGAGGTTTACCCCTTCCTTCAGGGGAAACTCCAGTCAGGATGGAGGGAAATAGAGGCAGACAGAGTGCTTTGAGAGCATGCATTACATCTGCTGACTCCCAGCTCAAAGGTGACCCAAATCCTGTGGCACCAACATTTGGATGCCTGTGCTCCACATAGTCTAGTGTTCAGACTGGTACTCAGACCAGGCAATGTGTCCTGGGACACTGATCTGTAACAACCCCTCCTATCCTTTGTCCCACATTGACGACCATCCTCTCCTCACTCTCCTGCCCACCTGCCCACCCTCCTACCTGCTCAATTCCCCTCTCTCAGCGCCCTCACACCCTTCCCCATGTTCATTCTCTGTGGTCGTTGCATGTACGTGCCTTGGCACCCTTCAGCTCATTAAATCCCCTGCCTTGCCTCGTGTTTTGACAGGTTTTGTGAGTTTTGACAATCCTGCCAGTGCCCAAGCTGCTATCCAGGCCATGAATGGATTCCAGATTGGCATGAAGAGGCTGAAGGTGCAGCTGAAGCGGCCAAAGGATGCTAATCGTCCCTACTGAAGGGTTGTGGGAACCACTGGATACAAAGCACTAGCACAGGTAACTGCACGGGGAAGGGGGTGTCAGCTACACTTGTAGCATCTCTCTGTGTTGTAGACCCTCAAGGAGATTCAGCTCTGTGACTCTCTATCTTCTGCCTTTTTGACTCTGGCTAGAGCCACTCTGGACATGCACCCACACATAAACTAGGAACTGTCTGTGTGTGTGTCTCTTTAGAAAAGAGGTGGAAGGATGCTCACCAAGGGATAAGCCAAGTTCCTCATCCCAGGGGCATCCTGCATCTCTAGAAAGTGTTTCTGGTCACTAGAGGAGAGTCAGCAGCTGTTCTGATTCCCCTTGCTCAGTGAAAGAGAGCATTTCTGGTGCTTGAAGAAAATCTGCAATGAAGAGGTGGGACTGGGCTGCAGTTTAATCCCAGGTGACTGGACTGGGACAGTGTCTGTCTCAATAGCTCTGTGTTGCAAACGTTTCAAAGCATTCTTCATTCTTCATTCGGTACAGTCTGTATCCAATTTCATCCCAGCATAATAACTTAATGTAAATATGTCTTCCTGACAACCAAATAACCCCTAATTTATTTATTCGCAAACCAAATAAATTAATAGAAGGATCCATGTTCACTTCTTGTTCAGTTGTTTTAAACTCCTGTGTGTAGCTAAAACCCAACTAAATCCAAGGAACCTTAGCTGGAGTGAGGACCTGGTGTCTCATTTTTAGACTCATGTACCATGTATTGCTGGAAAGAAACCAGCTGGATGTTCCAAGGGAACTTCTAACGTGTAACAACACCAAAAATATCAGAAGCAGCAGCTTGCATCACTGGAATCCCAACGTATCACCAATAACAAAAATGGAGATGTTTCCAAAAATGGAAATATTTTCCACCACTGGCTGGCTCTTCCATTAGGTAATTCTTTGAGAAACAGAAATATAAACCCCTATGTGTTTGTTTACAGAGACAGGAAGTCTCCCTATTGTTAAAACTGTTCCACACCAGAGATTCCCCAATAAACTCAGCACCTAGGGAGGGCCTAAGCAATTTGTACTCCTGAATTAGTGATAAAGAAATTGGATAGGTGACCTTTCTATACCATTTTAGCTGTAATGTCTAAGATTCTGTGATTTTTATTCAGGCCTCTTTTGTCTCACATAAGACAGGCAGAAAATCCCTATCTTCAACTTTCCCAAAGAACAACAGAATGTTTTAATTTTTCACTGGTATCCCAAATATCTTTGAAAAATATATTTTTCCAGTCTTCAGAGCAGTATCCTTTCCAGTGAGAATTAAGGAATGGGATCAAAATGTCTTTTAAAGAGGTGCTGCACTGAAGACAACATAAAGGAGATTAAGAAACTTTTCAATAAACATATTAGGTGCATGTGCAAGAAACAGCCTCCATAGTTTAGAACCTCCTTTATATGTGACTATATTAAGACAACTGTCAATGCATTTTCCCCCTTCAAATACCTCTTTTCTTTTCCTTGCTTATGGAAAGGCCTCTTGGAAGCTTGAAACCAAAATATGTTGCCATATCCAAATGCTTTTTGCTTCATCACACTGGCTTTTTTCTGCAGGCTTTGCTGGGGGAGAGCGTGGATGCATGCATGCAATTGTGTTCAAGCAGGGCTGCCTGGGTCAGGGAGGTTTTCCGTGACACCTGCAGAGAGATTGAGGAACACAAAGGTCTCCCAAGTTAGGCACCAAGATTTATCTCTTAGCATAGCTGTGCTCACTGAGGTTATGTTTGTTTCTCATGGTGGTGTAAGAAGATGCAGGGCTGTGGATATCTGTGTCTTTGGTGGTTTTTATTATCATGGTTCATCATGAAGTGGTCTGAGGTCTCAGCTTGTTTCCTACAAAAAGATTACTCACTAGTAGGACTAAGACTTGTTGTTTGGGTGGGTTTTTTCCCCAGTAAATTATACAAAAATGAAGCAGCAGGTTAAACGGTAATAAAATTCCATATGTCTCTCTTAGAGCATTTTTTTCCTTTCCTTTGCTTCTACTAAGCAGAAAAGTCTTGAAGTGTTTCCTCTAGATAGGAAGTCCTTTAGCCTTCCTGGCCTTCACTTTGGCTTTAGTGCTCTGCTGTCCAGAAAAATCATTCAGTTGACACCACCAGATCACTTCCACCATCATCTTAGAGGAGCCTTGTTTAGATATGCTACCAAAATGTATCTCAGAGGTCCACATTCTCTTGCATGCTCACACCTTGCTGAGCCCACTGCAGGAGCTGTACCTGACTTTTAGTGGAAAGGAGCTCTCTGGGAAAAAAAGGTTTATGCATGTGTTTTTCCACCTAACAGAAAGAATTTCCAGAGTGCACATGGCCCCAGGAGGACACTGTAGGAACATTCATTAGGGCAGGATTTGGGTTAACGCAGGGAGTGCCATGCTGCAATAGACTGGAGAGCACACTTGGTGACAGCAAGGATATCCAGAAGGGCTAAAATCCACACCTTTCTTCAGCTCCTCTGATTCCCAGTGCTTGGGAACATCGATAGCAACACCCCATGAGCACCCTAGGGCTCTTAGTTATGGCCGCAGGTCAGATCCCAGTAGGGCTGGGCAGTGGTGGTCTGCACAGAGCTAAGCCCTCAGGAGCAAGCCTGGCTCAGAGATAGGTCAGCTGTTCTGGGCTCAGCACAATATTGTTGTTCCTCCACAGCTGGCTTGCTTTGCAACCTCCTATAACTGATAGAAACACAATAACTTCACTGCAGTTTTTATCTATCTTTACTTTGGCTGCAGCTCTTCGGGGTCTTTAATTCCATCTTGAAGCATGTGTGTAACTATATTGACATCAGGGTAATTAATCATGTGCTTCAAGAGGATGCTCAAGAAATTTCCTAATTGGGATTTTTCCAAGGAAGGGCTTTTTTCTATTGAATTGCTTTCAAAAAATAAGAAGTTACCAACAATGACAACAACAACAAAAAAAAAGCAGCACCTAGTTTGATATAATCCACCAGAGTGTTTTTCACTTAACTGAAAGAAAGAGGTTCACTAAATTTTAATTCTGGATGCACATTTTTTAAAAAAGACTTGTAATTCTCCCTTTTGGGACACAAGCAGTCTAGGCCACAGTGATCTGAAGTCCTTTGTTTTCTTTGCACATGCTCTAAACTTGCTGTCAAACACTAAAAGGGTCTCTGTGATGTGGCAGAGAAGCCCAAAGCTAGAGCAAGCAAAGCCCTGAAGAATTTAGATGGCAAAATGGCTATCCCTGTTCTTTTTTCTTTATAATTAAAGAAGTGGTTGTAGGGAAAAAAAGGGGGGAGGGGGAGGAAGGATGGGCTGGGAGAAAGCAAAAGAGACAAGGATCATTTGAGGCAACTCTGCAAAAATCGATATATTCTATTACCAATCCCCCCTCAGGACTAGGAAGCAAGGATTCGGAGACACTCCACGTGTCTTTCAGATAGTAAATGCATAAAATAATTAAGAAAAAAACAACCTGAAATCCACGGGTCCCTTAGGTGGCTATCCCTAGGAGCCCTTCCATGCCATGCACTATGCCAAAGCTGCAGAAGCAGCCTGCAGTGCCTGTGAGAGCCCTGGCCCAAGGAGGACTGCAGGGACAGATAGGTACTGCCTAGAAAAATGCTCAGCTCTTCCAGAGTTCAGGACAGAAGGCAGAGCAGCCCAGCAGCACCCAGCTAATAGTTCAATAAAAGACACTGCACACAAGAGCCGTGAAAATCCTGTCCATTCCACTTCTGTGGCTTCATTGCAGTCATTGGCAAAGTGATGTTTTTCACCTCAGACAGACAATCTGCTGCTGCTGAAGTTTTATTTAAAGCTAAAGATGAAGAGACCTGGGGGTGAGACTAACCCAGAGCAGTGACTGGCATGAAACTGGCATGAGACAAAGTGAGTGTAAGTGAGAAAAACTGAGTGAGGCAAAAGGGAAGCAGAAGAATTAAAAAAAAAACTGCAAAAAGATTAACAGCAATGTTTTCTTAGCTGTGTTCCTGAGCAGTGATAAAACATTAAATAAATGCACTGCCCAGTCAGCCTGCTTCTCCAAAACACCAGGGGAAATAACATAGGCCAAAGCTCAAATAGAAAAAAAAATATTTTCAGGTCCTCCTTCACAGCTTCTTGAACATGGACTGATACGCGGTTTATTGTAAAATGTATGAAATGCATGTTTTTTGCAGCTGTCTGGAATAGGTGGTATTTTCACTCTGAGGAAATGTCTTTTTTTCTTTTTTCTTTTTTTTTAATTGGAATGTATAGTTTACCTCATTAGAAAACTTTGTATTTTTCTCTTTTGGTTCCCTAATAAGAGAATAAAATAAAAAGAAACCAAACTTAATTTTAAAGTAAGCAGATACTATCAACCAAAAATAAAACAAACAAGCAAAATTCCAAATAGCCATAAACAAAAAGATGTGAGTGGAAAATTTCTGGCTTCTCTTGTCATTTCAGATGGCTTCAATGCAAAGTCTAGTGAAAGTGTATTTTTTTACTGAAAATTTTGTTGCTTATGCCTCTCAGATAGCTTTCTATTACCTCCAGTGAGAGGCTATTCTGCAGTTGCATTGATCTCACTGTTTTCTATTAGCCTGTTCGTCTTGAGATTCATACCAAATATCCTCTTTCAAGATAAAATCCCATTGCTTAGTAGTTATGCCTCCTACAATCATGCTAACCAGCGTCTCTTCCACCTGCACAGATTATTGTTGTTTCCCTCTTTTAGTCATCACTTAGATCGTTTAGGACTTGCTTAAATTATGGAAATTTGCACTAGTATAATTGCATCAAAACAGTACTCCAGCACAAGCTTTAATATGAGCGAATAAAGCAAGAAAAAAAAATCAGCACAGCTTAATTTTGGAAAGTCTGTTTAGGTACTGGAAAAGCATCACCTCAGCCAATATTTTTTTTCTGTTCTTTGGATTACTTTTGTTTTTCATTTCCACTGACACCTGTGATTAAATTAGGTGTCCCTCACTGTGTTTGCAACCCAAACTTTGTGCTGTTGTATTGTACTAAGAGAATGGAAGTGAATTTCAGTGGGGGAGGCTAAAGCAGGATTCCTGAAGGTGTTTGCAAGACTGACAGGGAAATCCCTTTTTCCCTGTCTGATCATTTTTAACCTGTCTGTCCATTTAAATTACTGATAACTTTATTACAGCAAAATTCTCATGTCTGTTCTACAAACCACAGTTTTGATACCAGAGCATGCAAAATCCCATTTGCTAATTATTTTATTCTAAGATTGGCACACAATATAATGCACTGATGGAAAACGACAATAATTAATTACTGCATTTACTCAAAAATTACAATCAGTAATTACTGCTCTGAGACTGAATTCCATTCAGCAATATTTGGAACTTGTTCTTCCTCAAAGCAGGGCAGCTTTTCAGTATTACTGTGTTTGCATGTAAATGAGTCCATGTAGGTCACTAACAGATCTGCACTATTTGTCATGGGAGTGATAGAGCAGCACAAGGCAACACCACAACGCTTTCCCTCGGTTTGGAGCAGGAATTCTTCATTAAAGCACATGTCCCCATTTTTTAAAAATGTTAGATAATATAAATATTTCAGAATTAAATAACAGATATTAAAGCAGCCTCCCACTTCTCATCCCGCTGTGATGTTCTTGGCCTTGGTGCCCTGAAGTAAACTTCTGGGGGTTTGTGAGAACTTTTGCCAAAGTCTCAGCCAGCAAAGAGCCTTCTGAGTTGTTCCTACTGTGAAAAGACCAGGAGGTTGTTATGGTTGTGCTCTCTTCAGAGGTTTCCAACAGCAAAACCCCCAAAGCTGCAGGGTTGCCTGGAGGGTGGTAATGTCATATTCAGCCACTTGAGCAAGATTAGCGTGGGAGTTCATACGGACAATGTCACACAAATTACCTGAGTAAGTCAAATTTTAGAGCCTTTCTGAGCTCAGTGTGAGCTTCAATTTCATCTGTTAATGGGCAGCTGCAGTAACCTCAAAAGAGCAGCATTTGAAGGAAATTTTTACTGGGTTCATTCAGCACGCAGTTTGCTGGGCCAGTGCATGAGGGACTGCAACTTGAAGGAAAACTGAGAAATTAAGAAAAGGAAAGAGTAGGCGTTTGAAACAGCCATAATTTGAAATGAGAGCCAAAGAGATGGAAAAACACAGGAGACATCCATAGCCAAATTTTTTGTTCAAGCAGCAGCAGCAAACACTGACAGAATGAATCCTCTGCTAAATAAAATATGTACAAAATGAATGAGAGAAGGCAAAGACCCACAATGAATGAGGATTGAGAGAATACAGGATGAGTCCTAGAAAACAAACATAGTCATTTTTCTACAGGACCTTCAAATAAGTTACAAGTCAGCAAAATCCTTTGATATTGGGGCACTAGAGAATAATGTGCAAACCAGAAACAGGCATCTTATCAATTTGCAAATGCTACTCGGGGCCAGAGCAATGAAAGGTCTAGAACTTCAGAGATGAAGGCAGATAGAGCTGTCCTTGGTGTGTTCAGTCAATGCAAGCATCAGCACCATGAAAATGCTTTTTTGTCCAGGTAAAAACAATATGAACAGCAGAGGCCGAAGGCAGGGCACAGCCCTCTGGCTCTAAGAAGAAGGTTAAAACCTTCTTCCAGGGAAACTGGAAATTCCCAATGAAACCTGAGTTGCAAGGCAGCCCCAACAAGTGATTCACAGGACTCAGGTCACTCATGTAGCATTGAACAGTAAGCTGAAAATGATCTGATGTTTTTGTGACTGACCTTTGAGACCTACTGCAGAACCATGAATTGAAGCTCCATGGGGTAGTGTTTGGCACTTACACTGTAGAGATAAAGAAAAGGGAGGCTAAAAAACTCCATGAAATTTACTCTGCAGGGGAAAACTGCTACAGGAGTTGGCAAGAATCTTAATAAGGGGTTGCAGAGTACTCCATCAATGTGAGCACCTTAAATTGATGTCCTTATGGTTTGGAAGGCATATACAATCAGCTGCACTAGAACACTGTTTCTCGTTCCCACGGTTATACCCAGTGATACATCAAATGCAATAATTGCATATTTGAATAATTCATAGGTACGGTAACTTTGGCCAGATACAAGTGAATATCAAAACTCTGGTCTCTGAAGTGTTTGATTCAGCTGTAGCAGAGAATTGAAGGTTTACGGTACAAACTCTGCTTCTCAGGTGTCTTTCATCCTGCCCTGTGACTGCAGTTAGGAAAAAAAAAAGAGTTTTTATTTCAAATGGTTCATTTTTCCACTTAGCTGAGCTTCATCCAACCTTTTTGAAATATTGGGTCGAAGGCTGAGCTGGAGGGGAAAGGAGAACAGCAGTCGAGTCATTTCCCAAGCAAGAAGCAGAGTAAATGAAAACTCAGTGCTCTGTCTGGAAAAGTACTAACCACAGCCATGATCGGGCTAAGTTCTCGGGCAGCGTCAATCACCAGCTCCTCTGAAGCCAGTGAAGTGACATTGATTTATGGCAGCCAAGGATTTAGGCCCACTCTTACTTATTTAACTCTAAGCGTTCTCCTAGCAGAGATGTTTCAATTGCTTGAAATTCTAGAGGGAGGTGCAATGTCACCATTCTGGCTGCTCTGGTCTTCTTAGAGCAGAGAGACTTGGGAATGATCATGCCTATCTCCAACTATCACAATGGCTCATTTTAAAAATGCCTTTCTGTGACAATGACTTAGAAACAGAAGAAAATTTCTTGCACTCACAGAAGCTGCAGTTCCACACTCAAGTGATCCTCTTTAGAAAGAAGATTTCTCCCATTACTGGGAGATACATTCTCCCTCCCCAGCTCTAGATATCCCCTTTTTCCTATGTTAAACAGATCCAGCAGCTGGGCTGCCTGAAGCACCTGTTCTATGCAGAGCAATAACATTTTAAAATGCTCACAGTGATGAGATTACAACCTTTGAGATTTCTGGCTCTGTGACGCCCAGTCCTTGAAGCCAAAGATATCTTTTGGTTGATTTGAATGTGCTGCAGACTGTGGTTGTCAGGGTAGGGTCTTAAAAGCAGGTTGTTCCAAAAGAAAATGGGTTTTCACTACCTTGGTTTCTAAGGATTTGGAAACAATTAGGCCATTAAACCCATGGGCTGTGCAGTCAGCTGAAAATTTGTCTTTGCTGGATAAGATTCTCTATTTTTCTCTACTCTCTTGAAGCACCTCCACTCATGAGTAGACGCTGCATTCCATTTCCTGTGATGTATGACAAGTGAATGCTTTCCATGCTCTTTATTTTTCTCTGTGCATTCTCCTTGCATGGTACATATTTCTCCAACGTGGCAGATTGGACACTGGGAAAAGAAACCTAGCAGGCAGCCCAAGGCCAGCTGTAGGAAACTGGGCTCTTATGTGTCAGTTTTACGAGATTTGGTGCTTTCAGAAGGGGGTTTATTTGAGGGGTTTCTGTCTTCTGACCTTAGGTTACAAGGGCATTATTTAGTAGAGACCATACAGACCTTGTTACACAAAATCCCAACAAGAATTCCTATAGGCCTTGTTCCCATTACCAATGAAGACCAGTGTAATGCAATTTAGAGAAAGGTGTACAGATCTTCATCAGGAGTAAATGAATACCTCACTCCTGGAGAAATATTCTTAACTTAAACCTGAATGGAGGAATTAATGTCTAGATGGCTTTGTTGAGGAGCATGCTGACATGCTGTTAGTAATTAGTAAAGGCACACAGACTGGCACCATGGTTATCTCTGGGGTCTTTTCTCTTTCAGCACAGACCCACTTCCTGATAGCCTGACTTCTGGTACTCACCAGGGATTCCTGAAAGTAACCCCAGGATGCTGCTTAGGATTAAAATGCAAATAATTTCTTTCTTCAGAAATGCTCTAGAATAAATGAGTTGTCCTGAGATTCACAGTTGTCCTGAGGTGTCTGAAGAAGTGCTGGGCCTGTCCTTCACCTGGGGAAAAAAAAACTAGGCTTTAAGGGAGTGATGATGATTTGTGCCAGCTAAAGACTTGCTGTGGGATTTGGTCACCTACACTCAGGGAGCAGAAATCTTCTGCTTTTTCTCTTCTAATCTTTCAAATTGCCTCTGTAATTTTTTCCCCAAGTTGTGTGTGCTCAGTGTGCTCTGTCGATGTGAGAAGTGGTAATGTCACTCTGCTCGGAGTTTTATGGTTCACAGAAGGGAGGATTTGTATTGAGATAGACAGATAGATGGATGTCTGGTGCCTGAACACAACATATTACAGAGATTGACCCAAAATTTTCAACACTAAAATCCCAAACGATAGACTGAGGGAATCTCTGTCTGGGAGATTTCAGATGGATTTTATCTCTTTTTTTTCTGATTAATACAAGCCTTTAAAAGCATATCATCCCTGTCCCTTTGGCCAAATAATTGGAGAAGATCAGAGTAAAGAAGGATCAATAGCAAATAAGTAGTCTACATTTTCTCAGGTGTCAATGTAAAGGAGGTCAGACATGCCATACTGATGGGTAGGTTACACAGTTAGGGAAGTCTGGTGTGCATTCAGATAAGGAACATTCATCGTGACAAAGGAGGAGGTGAATCCTGTTGCCCATGCAGCTGGTAAACTCAGGGAAGGTGGCAGTGATGCTCATGTTCCCCTGACAAGCCAGGCCCAGGGCCACACTGAGATCTGGGCTTGCCCTGCACTTGAGAGGGGAATGGAAAGGAGCAGAAGCTCCAGCTGATGGGAGCAGTAGGGACACCATCCTGCCAGGCTGCCTGCAGAGCCTGGAGCTGCCTCCTACTGAAGGCAAGTGGCTGGTCACAACTGGAGGCGAGCTGTTCCCCATTTGTTTGTGCTCCTCGGAGTGGCAGGGATCTGCTCTCCATCAGAATAATCCAATTGAACAAAATGATTCATATTAGCAGGCACATCTGTCTGAGGCCAAAGCAGAACCCTGGTGTTAGTTTAATAAATGGTGTTCATTAAACTCAGCTGAAAATATAATCTGGAGAGACTGATGGGGTGAACAGAGCAAAGAATAAGCAAAAGGAGTTAGCAATTATCAGATGTCATTTGTTCTACTGGTACCACGGAATTGGAGCTTGTTTGCTGAAATCTTAATTTCATTTTGCTGAGGCAGAATCCATCAGAGAAGCTTATGCTGCAGCTATGATTCCTGTTTGTCAGGCCTTGGTAGGGAATAGGGCATTTTTCTTTCCTCCTTTTCTACCAGACAGAGCACTGAAGGAACACAGATCCCAGCAGAGAGCCCAAGATAGGAAAGATGGAGGGAGCAGCCTTTCCTTTGCCATTAAAAGACTGCTGAGAAAAGCTCCCTGTGCTGCAATGGAGAGAACATGGGCAGTGCTCTGGGAGAGGAAGTTTGAGTATTTCCAATGCAGCAAAAGCCATAAATCTTCCCAGATCCTCAGCCCCTCCATACCAAGACACTTCTCATTTGACTTTGGGAGCATTTTACACCCCATAGGGTGGAGGCCAATGTTTCCACTGGCAAATGTTTCCCTCTTTTCAGCCTATACAAAGGTTGGGTCTTTCTTGGTGCTCAGGTCAGGGAAATTCCTACAGCTGTGGACTGGTGGCTGATCAAGGCAGCACAGAGGAGACACAGGCACTGAGGCACAGGCACTGAAGTGCTGGAGGCAGCCCACACTTCCACAGCGTAACCCTGATGGTCTGGGGCTGCCTCCTTCAGGCCCAGCTCTCACCCTGTTCCAGATCAGCCAGCTCAGTTATTTGGCATTAGCATTCCTGGCCATAAGTCTCCACACAAAACACTGAATCCAGAGGGAGTGCTCTTTAGAGGGAGAGCTGCCTTTCCCAATTCCTGTTGAGCATAGACAAGCTTCTTGGGACTGACTTACATAATGGTCAGCATTTGAAGATTGGCTGGACAGCCTGTTTCTTGCAAGTTGCTTTGGTTTTGTTTAGTTTTAGCTTGTCCCTGCAGGTATTCAAATGGTCTTTGGTGTGCTCCAGGGGAAGGCAAGAAAGGATTTTATATTTATAGACTTGCCAGGGCAGCTATCGAGTCCCAGCCAGTTAGAAAAAATCAAAAGAATAATGGAGGAGAAGGGAAAGCTTGACCTCGTGAGCTTTCAGCGTTGATTAGTTTGTTGGTGTCAGGAACCTTTTCTTGTTCGGGGCAGACTAACTGTGAAAAAACTTTTTTCCCCTACTCTTTAATCTGTCTCCTGTATTCCCACGGGGAACAAGGAGCCAATACCTGCCTTCCTGGAGTTCTCCTTCTCAGGAAGCAAGTGCATGGAGTTGCACACCAGCAGCAAGGGGCTAGTGGGTGGGGTTTTTTCCAAGACTCATCTTCTCAGTGTGCCCTTTGGCAAGAGGCTGAACACCTTCAATTTCCCTCAAAACTGTTTAAGAACCAGCTGCAGACATGAGCTGCTCTGGAGATGGTCAGAGGTTTTTCTTGCCCTACTGAGCACAGAAGAGGGAGGGAAAGTTGCAGAGATGGGCAGCATCTTTTTGATATCTGCCCTGGACTCCTCCATCACTATCAGGCTTCCTTCCCAGCCATGGAATGGGTCAGACATGCACTGAATGCCACCTCTTGCCCGCTGCCATTCCCCACTCAGGCTGATCCTGAGCTTTCAGGCACAGGGAGGAGCATAAAGGCTTAGGCTAACGTGATGCTGTCATTTGTATGAGACTGGTGAGGAACTTGCTGAATTTTCTTGGTTCAGCTCTGTGGATCAGGGCATGATAGCACTCCCAAGCCAGCACAGCTACAGGCACAAGGGGACATTCTTCATAAGCACAGGCTGTCTGAGGGGACAATGAACCAGAAACCCAAAGAACTGAGACTGATCAGACTTAACTGGATGCAAATAGAATTTGGGATTTATTTTCAATACTCTTTTCGAAGTACATTGAAGTAATCTTATGAACCAGACATCATGGGAATCAGCATATTGGTTTTCAGTGCTTTCAGAAAAAAATTGTTTTGTTTTGGATTTCTTTTTATATTCTCAGACAAAAAGTTTTGACTGTTTTTAAGCAGTGATAACGTTTGACTGATCACCTGCATTTTCCATCAATGAAGGCTTTGAACAAAAATGTGATCCAGTTCTAAATTAGAACCATATAAATACCTCAGCTATAGCAGTGAAATGAGTCACAGACATAAGTCCCATGCGTAAGTGTTTTCAGAATCAAATTCTGAGACACTAAAATTTGCCAAGACATGTGAATTCTCCAGATGGAAACCATTCCAACTATATGGTGGAATTCTTGTTTTATCTTTTTCAGCTCAGAAAGAGTTACTATCTCCTTAGTAAAAGTATCCTCTTTTAGAAACTTCATAGAGAATTTGGCTTCAAGAATATTTGTGGGGCTTTTAACAAAAAATTATTAATATTTAATAATTAATAGAACTATGTAAGCTTATTGAGTCATCCTGGACTTTAATAAATTTGAAATATTTGGGGCACCAATTTCCACCTTACTGCTCCTCACTGGAGGTACATCAGAGTCTTAGTGCAATTAAAATGAAGCAGGAAATATTTTTAGATAATTGTACTGTGCACCTTGAAGGTAATTTGAAGCTGCAGGCAAAAAAAATAAAATATCAGAAGGAGTAATTGAGTGTTGCAAGCTGGGAGTATGTGCTCCTGGATGCATTCTGATTTAAAGGGGTACAGAGGCCAGGCATGGAGCTGAACAGCCTTGGTAGAAGGAAAGTGAAGTCTCACCTCTGGGGAACAGTCCCAGGACACATCTGAGGCCAGCAGACCCACCAGCCCCACCACTGGCACAGGACCAGCATTGGGAGAGACCCTGGGGAGCATCCCTGGCAGGGGTGTCAGGCTGGGAGGAGAGCTGGGATCTCCTCTCCTTGCAGCCCCACAGCAGCATCACCCCAGCACAGGAGCATTACCCCAGCACCTTCCTGTTCCTGGTGAGCAACTGCAGACCAAATTCTTACCCCTCCAGCCTGGCAGGCAGCTGTGGGCTCTGGTGTCTGGTGGCAGGTATTGGAGCCTCTCTGGGGTGTATCACACAACTACTGGGAAGGCACAGGCAGCTTAATTGTATCTGCTGGGATCTACGAGTTGAACTTGATTAGGGTCTTGAGGTCATCCTAGGAGTCTGTTGAGGAAAGGAAGAGAGCAGCAGGCATCCCCATCTAACCCTTAGCAACAAAAACAGGACAGTGTAGCACTGCTTTCATCTGCATTTTGATAAGGTCTAGTCAATCTATAAAGGGAAAAAGCAGAAACAGTGGGGACTGGGCACTGAGGCTTTCTTACAGCTTACCAATTAGACATAGTTCTCAACCATGTACATTTTTTTAATTAAACTGTTGGTACAATGCTCAGGAGATAGAAAACTCCTTGAGGCCCTCTTGTAATAAAGAACCTTTCATTGTATGCAGAAGGGCAAGCTTAATTTCCTCTCCCACCTAATATTCACCTGCAGCAAAAGCAGGGGTGAGCACTCGGTATGAGGCAGGATAAATGCTCCTCAGGGCACAGGACCCACTGATTCGGCCATTGGGAGGGAAAGAGGCTACATCCTTTGCTGGAAAAGTAGCCATATAACACTCATTTGACCTTTACCATCACTGCCTCCCAAAATGACCTGAGTTTATTGCACTGATCTTTGCCTGCAAAGCTCTTGATTGGAAAAACAGAGCTGAAAGAGGAATAGAGCCATGGCTAAACATGCATGAGCAAGTAGATTCTGGGTGTTGCTGAGAAGGGTGGACAGGGCTGTGACCACTCAGACCTCACCCAGCCCTTCACTGCTCCCAGCAGCAACTCTGGTGGTGGGCAGAGCTCCATCCTGCACCAGCCCACCCTGAATCCCCACCCTGCCCTGCCCAGCCCTTCCTCCCACCACACTCTTCCACGCCTTTTCAGGACTCCTTCACCACCCTTGTGACCCTCAGCACCCTGTGGTCACCTCTTCTCAGGGGCAGAGTGAGAAAAAGCAACACTGCTCAGGGAGCCAGTGACATTTTCTGACTGTCCAGGCTGGCTTCTCC
Source organism: Entomyzon cyanotis (assembly GCA_024500445.1). Classification (NCBI taxonomy): domain Eukaryota; kingdom Metazoa; phylum Chordata; class Aves; order Passeriformes; family Meliphagidae; genus Entomyzon; species Entomyzon cyanotis. The sequence goes on along the minus strand of JAKEPQ010001021.1, from coordinate 44,958,692 downwards.
AGGAGCAGCTGCTCCATTCTGGTGCTTTTTCATCTGCTGCTTGAGACTAATGGCTCTAGAAAAATAGATAAATCAGAGGTGACACAGCTATTGCTGCTTGACAATTTTTCATCAAACAAGCTGGGGGGAGGAGGGGATGACCAAAAAGTGACATTTTGACCAAACTGGATGTTTCTGCAGCAAATTTTCATTCCAGCAGATTAAAAAAGAAATGTGAACAGCACAAAAAACATAACTGCCTTGATTAAAAATGTTGGCCTTCAAAACACTAAATTCCTGTTAAAAATGGACTAGTTTTCAGATTGATTTTAAAAAGGCAAAAATTAATCTATTTCTCTGGCCACCTCCCCTACCCCAGATTTGTTTTGTTTATTAACAAAATATTCACAGGAAAGAAAGTCAAAATAATGACAATTTTCCTCCAGAAAATAATTGTCATTTTTCAACTAGCTCTTAATGTAACATAGTTAAATGAGAGCAATCTTAGTAACAACACTGCACAGCAAGTAAGTCATGCAATTATTTGAAAGAAGGGCATTGCAATTTAAGAGCTAATTTTTATCATCACCTTAAATTTATAAATGGGGAAAATGAGGCAGGGTCATCAAGCATATTAAAAGAAAAACAAAAAACAAAACAGAAAACATTGACATTTGAAGTGCTGGATTCCCATCTCCCTGTTAGATCACATTGGCTTCTCTGTCTGTGTATGTGCAATTGTCTCTGCTGATATGTATGTATATGTAATACCTCTGTACATATACATATGGATATATTGGTGTGCATTTTCATGTATTTAAAGATTCATAAATACAATCTGTCTCCTTTTTAACCTTCAGATGCTACAGCTGAAGCATCTGACAAAAATATTCTTTCCCCCCCCCCCCCCACTAAAAATAGCACCCCAAGAGTCCAGGTAAATGCGTTGATGTCTGGTATAAATGATCAGGCTTCTTTTAATCCCAGCATGGATGCAAAGTCCCCTTCACTGCACTGCCCTTCCCACTCTAACGCGTTTGGGTTCCTAATCTTGGGCTCACCACACAGCTTTAGCAGTGGTTGTCATAGGGATGGAGTGGGTCCTGGAGAGCCCTGCCTCCTTTTTCCACCTCTGCCAGACAGTCCGGAGGAGCAGGAGCTGGGGAAGGGGGAGAATCTGTGTGCATTGGTATTGGGGGTTGGTGTTGGGGTACAGTGAAGAGGAGGATTGAGGCATAAGGAAAGCAGAGCCATCCAGTACTGGAGGCAAAACCAGAGAGGTAAATTGCTATAGAAACAGTACAAAAGGCAGAGGAGAAAAACACGGGCTGGAATTTTAATAATATTGATCAGCTTCAGAGGCAATAGCTGTGAAGATCCATCACCAGTAACAAAAACATCTCCAGTTCCTTTCAGTAGGTGTGCCTGGCCACAGCCCCCAGCAGACAGAAAGAGGATTCTGACTGCAGTCCTGGGTGGAATGAAAAGGCTCACGTGTGTACAAATGGAGATTAATGTGCACTGTTTAAAGGTGAGGAAGTTAGTATGTGCCATGATCAGAGGCTTCAGTGTGAGCACAGCCTCTTTGCTGCTGGAAGAAGTAATGGCCTTTCTTCAGGGGGACATTTCTTACCTCCTAAACAAGAAAAAGGGGACAGAGGTGATCAGTGAAGACTTGACTAATGAGGACTCAGGGGAGGGACACAGTAAAAATGGTGAGGAACTGGAGGCAGCAGATTTCTGCAGAGGAAGAAGAACTTCAGCCTGGTAGCCCAGCACGATGGTGGCAGTTTTGGGACAATGTGTGGTCCTGTGAAGGCACAGAGGCAGCTTGTACCTGCATCTGGCTGCATCTGCAGCTTAGCAGATACACAGTGACAGCTCCTGGGCTGTGGCACTCACCAGAGAGCCAGGGACTCTTAGGCTTCTGAAGCAGCTTGCACACACCTCTCAGCTCACCTACCTGCTGTAAGGGTATCCTAGAATTATAGTACAGATTAGGCTGTAAAAAACATCTAAAAACATGTAATTCAATCATTAACCCAGCCCTGGCAAGTGCGCCATTAAAATGTGGCTCTAAGCGCCACATCCACACCTCTTTTGAATACCTCCAGGAATGGTGACACCACAACTTACAAAGGCAGCCAATTCCAGTGCCCAGCAGCCCTTTTAGTGAGGAATCTTTTCCTAATATCCAATCTAAGCTATCCCTGTTGCAACCTGAGGCTGTTTGCTCTTGTTCTGTCACTGGTTACCTGGGGAAAGAGATTGAGCCCCACCTGTCTGCCTCCTCATTTCAGAGGGAGTGTGAGAAGGTCTCACCTCAGCCTCCTACTGGCCCCATTGCTGAGCCCTGGGGAACACCACTGGTGACCAGCCCCAGCTGGATGTAATTCCATTCACCAACACGCTTTGAGCCCAAACATCTTCCAGTTTGTTACGCGGGCAACAGTGCACCCATCCAAGCCATGAGCAGCCAGTTTCTCCTGGAAAATGTTGTAGGAAATGCTGTCAAAGGCTTTACTGAAGTCCAGACAGACATTCCCAGCATTTCCCTCATCCACTAAGCAGATCGCCTTGTCACAGAAGGAAATCAGGTTGGTAAAGCAGGACCTGTCTTTCATGAGCTCATTCTGGCTGGGCCTGATCCCCTGGTTGTCCTGCATGGGCTGCATGATGGCACCGACGATGATCTGCTTCATGAGCTTCCCCAGCACTGTCAGGCTGACAGACCTGTCCTTCCCTAGATCTTCCTTCCAGCCCTTCTTGTGGATGAACATCACACTGCCTAACCTGCATCAAGTGGTGCTTCTGCAGTTAACCAGGACTGCTGATTAATGATGGAGAGTTGTCCAGTGAGCACCCCTGCCAGCTCCCTCAGCACCAAGTACCACACTCCATGGGCAATGAGTGTCTCTCACAATGCAGAGCTTATCCTCACAGCCCAGCCAGAGGCTGCTGTTAAAAGCTTTCCTGTGACAGAGGTGTTTGTAGCATTAGGACTCCTGTGCTGACAGCACAGGTTGCAAGGACATTAGATTTATGTTTGTCTAACCCAGGCTTTAACTGAGATTCATTTCCCCTGGTGGTACAGACCTATACTGTAACTATCCCCTTCACAGCAAGTCAGTCAAGGTCCTCATTACAACCATGAGAGAGATATTGGCTCCTTTTGGCTGTGACTCACAGTCTTATCTGAAACAGTTCCTAAGCATAAGTGAATTGGGACCTACAATCCCTGTAAGTCTCCACTAATGCTGTCCTGGACTGATCTGCTCAGATGAAGATGTCTGCACCTTGAAACCCAACATTAGGACTTCAAGCCCTTTTTTCTCTCCAGTGTTCAAGGAGAATAGTCCCAGGCTATAAAGCACTTAGATGCTTCCAAGAAGAAGCTGGGCATTTACCAGATTTATTTGGGTATGGTTTGCTCAGTGGTGCAAGTCCTTGGACCTGTCCCTAGAGGCTATCAAAGGGTATCAAAGGGTCTTCTCCTGACCACAGGCTAGGTGGGTTCTGCAGATCCCTGCTTTAGGAGGACAGATTTATCTGGTGCTTGAGAAACAGACCCAAAATAGGCAGGCAGGATGACCACATGCAGCTTTTGTGTGGAAGTATTCTCAGGTGGCTTTTTTTTTCTGTTCTTTTAGCCTCAGCAAGTCCTAATCCTTCATCTGTACACGTGTATGTTTGTGTGTGTGTGTGTGTGTGTGTTTCATCTGCAGCGTCTGAGGGTGTCTGTGAAGGACAGGCAGAGGTATGGCAGTTCCACCTCCAAAGTAGTGGTCATTCACAGACAGCCCGGTCCTTCCCACTCTGCACATTAAATCTTTTCCTCAGTAAAATTGCAACAAAGAACCTCTGCCCAGCTTGAGACTTGCCTGGATCTAGCATCCATGTGTAAACCCACTACCCACTGAGCTTCAACCCTGAACCTGCAGCTGGTGCTATCCCATTCTTCAACCCCAGACAGATGAGTGTTGTCGCTACTTCCCAGCAATAGAGCAGGATATTGTTTGCTCCACCAGATCTCTCCCATTCCTGTTGCCTCCTTTGTCCATTCATTGAATCAAAGCCTGTCAACCCTTCCTTTTCCTGCTGGCACAGCTGAGGTAAGGAAAGAGAAAGGTCTTGCTGTGATGATGCTGACAGCTCTCCTTCCTTCCCCAGCTGCTTGTTTTCCTGTGATATGACACAGCCAGAAAGCCCAGAAGGGTAAGAGGGATGCTAGAGATCTTTTCCTCTTCCAGGAGCTGTACAGATGACACTATTTGCTCTTGGGTATCAAGGGACGCAAATGACAACAGTGCCAGCCTGGGCCATCTTCAAGAGGACTGTTTTCCCCCTCTTGGCTTGTGAGATAACTATAGACACAGATCTTGCATCTGCCTTGGGGGTACCAGTCTGCTGTCTTTGTCAAACCCCAGGAAGCTCAGGCTGACACTTCCAGCTCATCAAAGGGCAAGACTTTGGGGCCAGGCCATCAAGAAGGAGTCAGCTTCACCCAAGACAGCAGCCAACTGTGGGGAAAGTGTGGAGCTGAAGCCAATGCTCAGATCAGGGGCTTAGTTCAGCATCGTCTCTTGTCAGCTAAGCATAAATGCTGTAGCCAAGAAAGCATGTTTCAGTTCACAGAAACAGTAAAGAAACTCCAGACAAACAAACAAAAAGCCAGGGAAAGAATTTTCGCTAGCCAGCATGCATGACTTCAGGATAAGAACTGCCAACAGTATTCTTGTGACACCCCGACACGAGGTGAAATTTCATTCGTGTGCAGTGACTTTTCAGAAATAGGCTGCAAGGAGAGATATGAGCTCTGCCAAGGCGACAGAAAGGCAATACCTGAGGAACAGGGTGCAGAGCTGCTGACTGAGACAAGTGTATTGTTGTGTGCAGTGATTTTCGGTGTTTACTGAGGCAAAACTCTGTGGGCCAGTAAAGGGTCATTTTCCTTCATAGGAGAGGAACAGGGTGTTTCTACAGATTGTAGCAACCAGCCCCTGGCAGGTTTTATTCCTTTTCCTTTCTCATTGTCCTTTGCTTTTTCTTTTCCTTTCTCTTTTTGTTTTGGTTTTTTCCTTCTTTTTTGCTTTATATCCTTCTCTTCTCTTCTCTTCTCTTCTCTTCTCTTCTCTTCTCTTCTCTTCGCTTCGCTTGCCGCTTCGCTTCAGCCTCGCTCTCCTCTCCTCTCCTCTCCTCTCCTCTCCTCTCCTCTCCTCTCCTCTCCTCTCCTCTCCTCTCCCTCTCCTCTCCTCTCCTCTCCTCTCCTCTCCTCTCCTCTCCTCTCCTCTCCTCTCCTCTCCTCTCCTCTCCTCTCCTCTCCTCTCCTCTCCTCTCCTCTCCTCTCCTCTCCTCTCCTCTCCTCTCCTCTCCTCCTTTCTCTTTTCTCTTTTCTCTTTTCTCTTTTCTCTTTTCTCTTTTCTTTCTCTTTTCTCTTTTCTCTTTTCTTTCTCTTTTCTCTTTTTTCTCTTTTCTCTTTTCTCTTTTCTCTTTTCTCTTTTCTTTTTTCTCTTTTTTCTCTTTTTTCTCTTTTCTCTTTTTTCTCTTCTCTTTTCTCTCTTCTCTTTTCTCTTATCCCTTTTATTTTCCATTATCTTTTCAATTCAGGCCAGAGCCAAATGCAAAAGGAGCAAATGTCCTTCTTTTAATGATGCTGATTTAGGGACCATCGTATCATCTGAGTCCTCCTACAAGTCTGCTTCCCACACCATACCAGCATCGCTGTTTCAGAGCCCGCCGTCCTGTGAACTGCTAAATGGACATGCAGCAACCAGCAGTAGCTGCTTTCCTTTTTGGTTTTTTTTTTCTTAATTTTTCATTTTGTTTGTTTGTTTATTCTCAGTAGCCAGAGCAGCTCTTGGCCTATTACTCCCCCACGATTTTAAACCTGGGATGTAAATCAAATCAGAGTGGTGCCTGCTCTGCAGTCCATCCGAGGCGATGGCCAGGCTCCCGGAGGACTCTGTCCAGCCATCCCGCGGAGCACAGGCAGCTGGGGGTGGTGTGGGGAAGGCCTGTGCTAATGAAAGCATTCTGGTTGGCAGTGAATGTATTTATTTTCCAGACTCCGCAAACCGATCTGTGTCTGCGCTCATCCATTCAGTGCATGCTCTCCTTAACAGCCGCTGCATCACGCTCTGTTCCTGTTCGCTGTTGACCGTGTGTCCACATTTAAGTGTCTGTTTTATGTGTGTGTCTCTGGCTAGGCCTCCTCCATCCTTTATTTTTTTTATTCTTCCTTACTTTCTTTTCTTCTTTTCCTTTTTTTTCTTTCCGTTCTGTTAGTTTGTTTTGCTCTCATTCTTGTTTCGTTTTCTATAGTTTAATGGCAAGTATTTCCATTAGAATTTTTTGATTGATGCTGTGTTTGTAACATTTTTTTTTAATTATTATTTTTATATATATCTTCTTTCCCCACCTTTCCCTTTTTCCACACTATATATAAATATATATATATAAAAAATCTTTTCTTCTTTTGTCATTCAATCAAATTCCAACCAAGAGCCAGTCAAATCCACCACAGTCTCGCGCTGAGCTAGGAAAAAAGTTCTCGTAATGACATGAAAGTGGAGAATACAGTTCCCCAGGCCGTAAGTTCAAATCAACTCGAAGTTGAAAGTGTGACATGATGGCGTCATGTAACAAGCTAAGAATTGGTTGCATGACATGCCGTCAAGTTTCGTGCAGGTGCCGTGATTGAAGCATTTTTCTTGGATGTTGTATCAGTTGATGATTGGCCAGTCATGATCACATGTGCCTTTTTTGACTTTGTGCTGCCACAATTTTTTGCTGTGCTCATTTTCGTTTCGTTTTTGGTGCTTGCAGTGGTTTCTTTATTTGTCGTTTGATTTCTCGTCAGCGTTTTATGCTTCTTTAGATGTCACATAGAAGGAAAAAAAAAAGATGGATTCCTAATTCTTTAGAAAAAAAATGGGATTGTTATAACTACAGATAATTTGGAAAAAAACCAGAGAGAAAAATGTGTGGTTAATTTTTTTGCACTGAAAATCTTGTGATTATTTTTTTTTTCCGGAGAATTGGGGCCTTTTTCAATTGACACCTTTTTTTTTTCCCCCTTAGGATATTTCAAATCACTTTCTAAAAATTTAAAAAAAAAACCCTGAAAAAAACTAATCCAAACTAAAAAGACTAATGATAGTAATGGTAGTTTGCAAACTATAGCAATCAAAAAAGCAACCCCAAGAAAAGTCTCATTGTATGTCTTTTCAAGAATTCCTAATTCTAAGGTGCCGTATTACAGCAACTCCAGCAAAAATTAATTGCTTAGAGGGAGGGAGGGATTGAGTGGGGAAAAAACCCATCCAGATCAAAAAGCAAAATGCATCTTTTTGTTTACAACTGAAAAAGGGTCCTTGACGAGTGTTTTTTATTTTTTTATTATATTATTATTTTTGGTGTTGTAATTGTTTAGACTGCTGTGTACGGTTTGCTGTTTGTTGAACCAACAGTGTGAAAACCTGCCAGCATGGATTGATATTCCGCATGACACTTTTCCACCAGAGTGGACCTTTTGCAGTTTCTAAGTTTCTTGATGTAATAAATCACCGAGTGTATAAGAAGAACCTGCTTGCTAGAAGGAGATAAGAGCTAATCCTTAATGATTAAGCATCCTACTTAAATGTCAAGCCTAGTCGGATCATGATTATATTTTTTTAAAATAATTTTTTTATTTAAGAAATATTAGCTTTACTTTTTTTTTTTTAACCAAAAAAAAGTTTATTCCAACAGTCTTTTTTATTTAACCTCCCATAAATTGCCTGTTCAAAGTCCTACTTTCTGACATTCACAAAGGAGTAGATGTTATTGGCAGCTACGTCTCCACAGAAAGCTCATACACTGTCAGAGATGGCACCCCATTAAAATACAGAACTACCCTTTCCTGATGCCTTTCACCCTACAAAAGCCTGCCAAGCAAGATTGTGATCTGGCATTGTAAAGTGGCACTTAAAAATAATCAAAATACCAAAAATCAATAATCATATGTCTTCACATATGTAGTGATACAGATTTGCATAGACACACCCTAATATTATTTTGATTTATTATTATTACTATTATTACAAATAGGAACAATTGTGTTTTTCTTTATCATGATCGTGACTACCTTGCTTACTTTGGGTTTGATCCGGTTCCCACTGAAGTCAAGGGGAATCCTTCTGTTGATGTTAAGTGGGAGCAGAATCAGAGCCAAGGCCTTCAAAAGCAAAAAAACACCAAAGCAGAAGCCCCATCCTGTCCCAATTGAAGGGAGAAGAAAACATCCATTACTTTCAACAGGAGCAGGATTGGGCCCAAAAGAACAGGCTTGATTTTAATTTCGTTTTCATTTTTAGGTCTTTTTCCCCCCTGTCTCAAATATTCCCCCCACACCTTCCCTACTTCCCCCTCCCATTTTTGATTTAATTTGCAATGATCTTCTTCATTTTTTAGGGCAGCAGCTGAATGGGCCACATTTAGAAAAAAAAAAAGTATATATATATTAAAAAAAAAAAAAATCGTGAACTGTTGGATTACACCTTTGACATATCAGCAAATATCAGTCAAGCTGAAGACTTCAGACCTATTCTCTCTTTGATTGTTTAGACTGTAACATTTCTTCAAGAAAAGTATCACATCTGCTGACTTCGAAGGACATGCGCTTGAAAACAAACAAACACATAAAGTAAAATCAGAGCAGGAGGAAGATCAACTGGGATTTCTGAAGAGACACTGATATCACCACAGCGGCTTTTCTTCAAACAGGAGATGCAAACCTGGATTCTGGCAAAGGAGTGCCTGTTTGCCACCAAGGATGCAGTTACCATGCGAGACCCATGGTAACAGTCACTGAGCATCTTTATCTGTCATTCCTTAGCTATATAGGGACCAAAGGACAAAACTTTTTACCGCAGACTTGTAGCTGTATGTAAAATATGGAAGTTCTTTCCTTTTCTCTGAGCTGTTCCTAAAACAGTTTTTGAGAGCGATTATATGAAATATGTAAAACCTAAAAAAAAAAAAAATAAAAAAAATAAAAAATTTTAAAAAACCTAAAGAAAAAAACCAAAAAAACCCAAAAAACACACAAAAAAAAACCCACAAAAAAATTACAAATGCTTAGATGCTTTTAAAATGGCAAGATAATAGTTCTTTGATACTTTGGGAGGTTCTTTGGTTATACATTAATTAGAGTCTATGAAGCTTTCATATGGTTTTCTGTATAATACGCAAGGATTGCGTTGTTAAAGGCAGGTAAGACGGATATCTATGAAAAGCAAAAAAAAGTAAATAAATAAATACATAATTAAGTACATAAAAAGGCATAGAAAAGAGAAAGGAAAGATGGTTGATATTAAATGGAAAACAAAAAGGTTTGTAAATGCTTCTAACTCTCCCCATTTAAAATCCTAATAGTTGTACAGAATTTAAAAAAAGAAAGTTTAAAATACCTATATAATAGAAAAATTAGACAACATAAAAATAAAAAAAAAACAAAAAAGCAAAAAAAAAAAATACTACATAGAAGTTAGCGTTAATGCTAAAAACAAAGATGTTGTAGAACTGTAATTTTTGTAGAGTTTAGATTGAGCATAAATTCCTACTCTCTGCCAATTGCTGTTGGATGCTGTTATTTATCGAGGAGAAAAAGGAGAAAAATGGCTATTTTGGCAGCTTTTTTAACTGCAAGCATTCCAGCTATTAAAAAATAAACAAGACAAGACTCAATTCTGTAGACAATGCAAATGGGAAAAAAACAGCTGTCTTTTTATCAGACGTTAGTTCTAACTTGAACAACAAAACACAGCTAAACGCTTCATGTCTTCATGATCTGCTGTCTGCAAAATTCCCATCATCCTATGCTTCAGTAGCTTCCATATTTGCTCTAGAAACCTTCAGGGCAAGTGATTAGCCTAGTACCTTAATCTTAAAAAAGAAAAAAAGAAAAAAAAACCTAAAAAACCTAAAAAACCTAAAAAAAAAAACCATAAAAATAAACTAAAGAAACAATCTCTTTGAAGAATTTCTGAAACTGTTTACAAGGAATTTTGAAAAACAGGGGGATGTTTAAAAAAAAAAAAAAGATGCTGGCTCTGTTTTCTGTAAATAAATTTGCATATTTTGTAGGACTTTTAATTGTAATGATAGAGAAAAAACAAGGAAAACTATTTAATGAAAGCACGATATTTATCTTTGGTAAATGACTTTAGAGCAGTTAAAAATAAGACATTGCTTTAAAAAATCTGACTCAGAAAAAACAATGAATTATTTAAGAACACATATATTTTAAAGTATATCATATTTATTATAATTTATTTTCACAGTCTTAAAACTTGATTTACATCATTCTCACACTTGTTTGCATCAATTGAGCAGTGTGATAATTGTTTTTGATTATTTATTTGGTTATACTCTTGGTTTTGGTTTATGATCTTGTTTTTCTCAGTATTTTTTATCTCAGTCTTGAACTTTTTTTCTTTATTATTTTTCCTTTTTCTTTTCTTTTTTCTTTTCTTTTTTTTTTAATGTTAATTTTGATTACATATTGGGCCTGATCGTGCAGTCCTTACTCTTCCAAAACTCTCATGGGGATATAACGAGCATTTTGCCAGAGTAAGGACTGAAGCAAACTGAGCCCACAGCTAGGAAGTACAGATGTGTAACGCAGCTGCAGTTCCATACAACTGCTCTTTCACTCTCAATTCCCTAAAACTCCTTGTAATCTTCTGTAATTATTGAATGACGCTTTCCAGCTTAGCCCTAAATAAAGCACAGTTTAAAAAAAAAAAAAAAAAAAAGCCGTGTTCTTTACTTCTTGATGGCTTTCCTTAATGTGTTTGCTTTGAGAACAAAATGAATCTATTTCGACTCTTTCATTAATATACATTGTTTGAGTATCAGAACAAATCCCTTTGTTATATAAAATGTATCTCATTGGATTGAATTAATGACACTGTTTCATTTAATGTCTGCTTGATATTCCAGTGTGGTTTACCTTAAACCTAGTAGGTTAGAAGATCAAATAATGGTACATACAAATTAGTGTCATTGTAGCTCCCATTTGAAGCCTGTTGTTTGATTTCACGCTCATGGTTTTTTCATGCTGATAAGTATAGAGGCCAAAGCTCGGGACATTGCTCCTTTTGCTGCTTTGGGAAAACCCTGTGAAATTGAGCAGTCTCCAGAGATGAGGCTCAATTTCTTCCTGAGCATCCCTCACATCTTGTCTTTTGAATGGTTATTTTTCTTTCCCCTGAAATGTCTGAACCGGATCAGCTGAGCTAAGGCTGAGGCTGAGATCAGGAGCCTTTGCATTTTCTCCCTGATTCTGCATTTGGACACGTTGCACAGCCTAAATCCACCTCTAAATGAGACTAATGTGCTTGCCCATAATTTGAACTCCACAGATGGAAGGAGCTCTATTAGTAGAAACTCCCATTATTAATACAATGAGTTACTTAAGTCTGTTCAGGGCAGTAGAAATAAATGAAGTATAAATAAGATGATGAATACAAGGAGGGAACGTAGTCAGTATTTGCTTTTCTTCCAAAGGTAAAGGCAAATACAGAAGAGCACATACACCAAACCCATCCCTGCTTTTTAGCAGAGAAGATGCTCTGCAGAGGAGAGAGTAGGCAAAAAATGTGGGAACTGGTCTCAGATGTCACTAAGAGAGAAAATGAGGACAAGGTCTCCAGTAAGAAGAGGTTTCTGTGCCAAAGACTATTCAGCATCCTGTCCTGAGCTGCAGGGATGAACAAAGAGAGGCACAACCTCTTACCTGCATCAGGTTGAGAATTAAGGGGGGGGTGCTGATTAAGATCAGTCCTTGAAGGAGGAAAACCCCACAACAAACAGGGAAGACTCAGTTTCCCAAAGTGGCATAGCAAAGGGAGAACTAAAAGGTGCTGCCTGATTGTCTCCCCACTTCCAAGGCCACCTTCCCCACCCTCCGTTGTGACCTTCAATCTCCCCAGAGCTCTTTCCCACCCTCCTCGAGGTAGATGCTGTGTGTCTGCAGCATGAGTCACATCCTGACATTTCTGCAAGAACACATCCATATCATCCAAGCAGGATGGGCTGCACCCCTGGGGCATCCAGCTGGGAACACTTCTGGCCAAGGAGATACAGCTGGGGGCTGTTGACTAATGATTGTGAGACAAGATTTCAGAGTCTTGTTCAGGTACCCTGAAATGCACAGCAGATGGAATACTCAGTATTGGAAGGCAAACAGCTCCCAAGGGCAGACCAGAATACACTATTAAAGATGATTCTATGCCTTGGGTCAATACCCCTAGAAACGTTTGACTTTGCAGAGACACCCTTGGGGTTACTGAATTGAGGTATCTCGGTATGACAACCAGCAGGGACAACCAGTGACACAAGAGAGACCATGCCAGGTCCTGACCTTTCTGCCAGGATGTCCCCATGCATTACACTGCAAGCTCAAAGGGTGGTCAAGTCTCCAAGTTCAGCCCCCAGTGAACAGGGAGGCCCCACAAGGCTGTCAGCCCACTGAAGGCTCATTTACACTGAAGGTTCATTTACACTGGAGGTTCATTTACACTGCTGTGCTGGGCAATAAAGCACTGCTGCCACCACACTGCTGCCTAAACCAAGTGTTGGGTTATTTTGGTACTTGGCTATTTTATAGTATGGGTACTTGCCATACTCAGCTCTCTGGCTGTGGTAGAGACACAGACCAGAACAGAAGGGGCTGAAGCACAAATGTAGACATGGTCCTACTGCTGGTTAAAACATCTTTCTCCAGGCTGTACAGACAGACTAGCCCTGATTTAAGTTTTAAGTGGTTGCCTCACAGAGACTCCATGCTCCTCTCCAGAAAAAGTTCATCCATTTACACTGAAGGTGCTGCAAAGCAAAACAAATGGCAGCACAAGCCTGTTTCAGCATAGGACTGTGCTGCTGAGGCAGGCAATTATCAAAAGAAACAGCTTAGTTGGAAGCAATGAAAATGATGATAGAGCCCAGGTCTACCTGAAAGCCTGTAGCTGCATGTCTGTCTGCACCACCACACAAAACATTGTATTACAGAGGTTCAAAAGCCACAGGATGTTTGATGCTGATTCCTCTCTCTAATTTGTAGCTGCTAAATCACTTAATGAAACTAAGAGGTTTTTTAAAGGTCAAATATTTATCCTTCGCCAATGTGCTCCTTGTACCACTAGGATTATAGTAAACTGCAGTCCCATGAGTAGTTGAAGGCAACATTTGGTACAAGAACAGGGTATGGTTTGCTTTCATTCTTTGTGGAGTCCCCTGGACACACCTCAGCCAATAATCACATTTTTGTCCCCTTAAGAAAGCAAGTCATCTCTTCCTGCAGTCACTTTTCCATATCAGCATTTCTTGACACAGCCACCGAGCCACTCCCCCTTTGCACACACAAGATGAAACAATGCCTCTTGCCACCTCCATCCCATCTCCACTCCAGGCAGCTGTCCATTACAAAACTTTCTTTTATTAAAGGATGATACAGACTTTCAACAAGGCTGCAGTGCTCTGCCTGTTTTCCCTTTGTACAACAAATATTAAAATAACGTTTGGAAATGTCCTTGTGAAACAAGGTGTGGACTTTTCCACCTCCAATATTTCAGTTTCCAACAGCACATTTCTCCCAGTCCCAAATATGACCTGGGGGCAGCGACTGTCCCATAGGTCCAGAACCATGCAAGGTGTTTGGGGTCCCAGGAATACCTCACACATCACAGTGGGATTAGCAGATGGGGAAAGTCATCACCAGGTGTTTCAGTGCAACACTGTGCAAGTCTGTGCTCTGCACTACCTGGAGAAGGAAGTTGCTGATGCTCTTCCTGAGCAATGTCCCTTGGCAAAGCTCATTTGAAACGGCCTGACTTGTCCTTCCACTCCAGTGACAGCGAAATGAGAATAGGCTACAAACTCAAGGCACCCAACTGTTGAGACTGAAAATGTCTCTTGAAATAACACTGCTGTCTACTTGTTGAGGAAATCAGTTCTTAAAACAGGTTTCAATCCCTCAGTCTCCCTCTCACTAGAGTAAACACACACTCAGAAGGTTCCAAATCAGAGCCCTTGTGTGTCATTTATGAAGGGTATGAGGTCACCCTGGTGTCTCATAGAACCATGGAATTTTTCAGGTTGGGAGGAGCCATTAAAGGTCATCTAGTCCAACACCCCTGCAGCAGGGACATCTCCAGCTGGATCAGATTGCCCAGAACCTCATCCCTTTGCAAACTTGCTCTCACCACTTTCCAAGCTTCTGTTAGTGCCCACACTACCTGAAACCTTCCCCACACTGCTGCTGAGGAACCTGTGTAATGTCAGCACTGGTAAACACACAACAAATTCAGGTGGGAAGAAACACCCTGGAAGCAAACATCCTCTCACCATGGCATTCATGAGCCATCCTGAATTCTGGGTCTCGATCTGGTGAGTTCTGAACTTGACATGGAGCATTTCAAGCAAGCACAGACTGGGGAAGGCACTTCCTTGCACAGGCTCAGGTAAGCACATGCCCTCCTTCTGTAAGCAGTAGCCTTGCAGGGTACAGTGCATTCACATCAGACACAAGAAGAGCAGGTTCAGATTCTTCCCCATCCAGATGGTGTTTTCCCCCTGAGATTCCTGTGACACAGCAGATGGCCCTGATTATAAAATGGTGGGCCGGTCCAGGGAGGTATTCACAATTCCTGTCATTGATCTCCCACGTCTTGCTTACAAAGGTGGAAATAGAAATGGAATCAGGGAGTGACTCCGTAACCTCTCCTAGGAGACCCAGGCTCCTAACACCACTCCTGAACATGATATACACTGTACAGGATACAGAAGACCACCTTGGTACTCCCTAGTCTGCTCCTCGTGGCTTTTTCTTGGGGTGCAATCATTGCTGGGTTGCAGTTATTGCTTTCAGCACTCAAAAGAAGAGATAAAAACATGCAGGTTTGCTGTCAGCTGGTGAGTGGGTGGGTTTACTCTCCCCAGTGGGGAACCACAGCATGACACCCCAAAAATGGGTGCCTCTTCCCATCCCAGAGAGGGAGAGACCCTAAACTTCTCCTCACGTCTTTGAGGCAGATCACATCAGGTATTTTATTTTCTTCCATACACAGCACAGAGAATGCAATTGCCTAATTCAGTGTAGTGAGTCCTACCAGATAGGAAAACACCCACAAATTAGGCATCATGACTGTGATGCCTCCTTTGTGAGTCCCTCCTACAGAGGGTAAGAGAGACAATTCCGCTTCAGCGAGCTACAGAACAGGCTCCAAAACTGGAACGGTTGTCAGAAGGCATATTGTACACAGATCCTCCTACCAACTCCTACAAGAAAAGATTACCTTCCTTCAGCTAGAACAAAGAGCTATTAAGTGAGACAATGGGCCTAGCAGCATTGGTGAACCATCTGTCATCAGGCGTTAGACATTAGCAATGTCTTTTTTAAGCCAAGCCAATATAAGCTCCCAGCCACTGTTACAATGGCACACAAGCACGGATTAAAAGTGTCAGCCCAATTTCTCCTTTTTTAACTCCTTCCAGTAGGTCTGTTCTGTTACTGCTGCTTCCTGTAGCAACCTCAGAGCATGCAGGACCACACAAATTTCTCACAATAACCATCAAACTACACTTTGCGCCACATTTCACACAAATGCAGTAGAGTTGGCTCTGGGGTGCAGGCTGGCAACCTTTGCTTTGAGGGTTGGCAACCAGGAGACTGATATGAGACACTCGCCCCTCTAGATCCAGCTCTTCTAACCCCAGGGGAAAGCTATCCAGAACATCTGTATTTGTATTCCAGAGCCCAAAAGTCAAAGAAGGTCTGAGTCCCTGTGCACAACTCTGATAGCTGAAAAGCAGCAAGCAGCCAAGTTTAGGATAAGAGAAGCAATATGAGGTTTAGAGTGAGACACACAGAACACTAAAGAAAGCAGGCTGGCCATATGTGTGGGAACAGCTAGCAGGCTATTATGCCCAGCCTAAGCATCCCACTCAGTCAAAAATCCTGTTCTGTTCTGTGTTGTACAGAACAACCCAAGCCAAAACTGGATAAAGAGCTAAAGATCTACCTATCTCTGCAGATTAAACTCTGTAGCTTAAGCAGGAGTTGTCCTATATCTGGCTTATTTACGCCTTTCAGTTTCCAGCCCAAAAGCCTCATCTTAAAGCTTTACTAAGTAAATATTTTCTCTCCTTGAGTACCAAGCTTTTGCAGTGCTGGGAGGGAGCAGAGTTGGAGCGAAATACTGGACATTTAAGGTGTTCTATTTTTTCTAGAAGTGAGGAATTCACATAAAGCTACACATTTGCCTGGAAGACTTACAGTTCAAATCCAGTTTAATCGGAGACTGGGGAATTTTTCCTTCCATGGAGGGATGGATATGAGCAAATGCCAAATTTTAGGATGGTTTTTCATGTATCAGATTTAAAGAAGCATTCCCCCCCACAAATCATAAACAGTGAAGAAAAGCAGGCAGAGTTCTGCAGCTGGGGTGAGAGGATAAACTTGGCCTGACTGGACAATGCTTTGCCTCTGTCCAGGTCATGTGAAATCTTTGGTGGTCCTGGACCAGAGGGGTCCCTATCACTGCTCATGAGCCCAGCTGGTGTTTTTTTGTTGCAGTTTTAGCTGGGGACCCAGGAAATGCGTGAGATGTCACTTTGGAGGGGTTGGTCCTCCAGGGCTTGAGCACGCAGAGCTGCCTTGCCTGTCCCACAGGTGGATGGCCATGGCCAAGCATTGCACCTGGCTAAATTAGGAAACAGCTTCCGTGCAGATGGAAACCAGTAGATCTCATCTGGGAGGTAGTAACTGAGAGAAGCCAAGTGAAGCGGGAAGTAAAACAGATTAGCCATGGGTTGTACTCCCCATTTGAAGCAGCCTCAGAGACCACACATGTGGTCAGGGACTGCATGCAGGAGAGAAGTGCTGGAGTTTCTGTGCACCTCTACCCTGAGCTGAGCAGCTTCCAAGCCAATAGGCTTGAGATGCATTAAAGTCAAGATACCACAGTTTCACAGGAAAGCAGGATTCAAGGGATGTAAATCCAGCTCCTCCAACCCTCTGGAAACGTAAATTCAACAACAAATACACCACCGTCCAGTGGGACAAAACTGGAACTCGAGCCAGAGGGGCAGCTGTTGGTCACCATCACATAGCAAGAACAGAAATTTTATGGAACAGAGACTTTGAGATCTTCAGCCATTTCACTGCATGACTAAACTGTACAATGTGACTGGTATGGAGACTGAGTAGATGTGAGGGTGGCATGCAGCACTGCACATGTTAAATGGATCACAAGGTTCTTGTATGACCTGCCCTGGTCACTGTGAAGTGGCACAATTTTCATGGTAACTGGAAATACAAATGAAGAAGGCACACTTCTCCACAAATTCTTCCAGTAGCCGGTCCTCTATAAAGCTCCTCCCATGTCTTTCCAAGTGGGGCTGTCAAAAGCATTCAGCAATGGCCTCTTTCTAGAGCAAAATAAGTTAATAGGAACATTTACAACTGTTTTCAGTGAACACCTTACAAAAGTCAACAAGAAACTGCAATTTTAGTGTGTCAAAGGAGCCAGAATATCCTGTCCCAACATGCCCATCTTTTACCCAATAAAATCCACGATTGGTGTGACAAGCTGTAATAGACAAACAGCTATGCTCTGTCATTCTTCTGTGTGAAAACACCTTTAGCCCCTTGCTTTATCAGGCCTAAAGTCATTTCTTTGGCAATAAGATCAACAGAAACCTCTGCATTTTTCTTCCAGCAGTTAAATTATTTATGAGCTTTGAAAATAATCCCACTTTGTCTTCTAACCCTAGTTTTGCATATATACATGTCGACCCCTGTGAATTCTTCAACTAAAATATGCATTCATTACAAAAGCATTTCAGGGTATTTTTTTCTTTCCTCTTTATCTACTTGTTTGAATATGTTGTAAACTTGATTAATGTTGCCTTCTAATCTCTTTCTTTCTAGAGAGAACACCTGGAGCTCTTTTAACCTGCCTCAAATAAAAAATAAAACCCAAGAGACAAACAACCCAAGTGGCAATGTCACACTTCCACCACCCTTTCCTTTCCCTGGCCATCCATTGCTCCTCTTCTAAGAGAGTGGACACACGGGCAAAATTTCTGTCAATGAACCCACAGGGCCATGGGTTTCTTCTAAAGCCCTCTTCCTTATGCTCCTAGTAACCTGCTTAGTTTCAAGCCTTTCTCAGACTGGAATAGTTTGGGGAGATTTATGACAGCAATTCTTCTGGTTCCTTTCACAATGTGTTTTCCGCTATTCTCATCTATCGCTCTGCCAACATGCATCATTTATTTAATACCAGTCAGTAGCCACATTAAGCTGCTTTTTTTTTTTTTTTTTTGAGGACATCTCCCCCCATACCTGGAGAAATCATGCAGGTAAATAACATCTGAGCCAACAGTCTTGGACCTGCCTTTTCTGCCTCCATCCAGCGCTTTCCATGGGTATCAATCATCCCCGAACTAGGATTCTTCTCATTTTAATTATGCTAATATTGCCATAATTTCATTCTCTTTAACAGCAATTGAGTTTCAGTCTCTGCAGATGGTGAAGCTGGACAGTTACCAAGCCACATGCCATCTTGAGAGGAGGTTATGGACCAGTGCTTAGCCTGCAGCAGTGCTGCTCAGCACCATTTCTGGGTTGCATCACTTCACTTTACCCATTTGTGAAATGACATATGCCTTTGCCTCATAGTGGTTCTGGGATTTACAAAGGACACTTCTAAAAATAGAGAGTCCATTGCGTGGCTAGCTTATTCTTGTTACAATACAACCCTGCCCGCTTTGACAATTTCAGGTGAAGGCTAGAGAGGAGTTATGCTACTAATTTAAAGTGGCTACAAAGAGGACAGACTCCTCACAAGGAGCTACAGGACAAGACAAAGGAGAACAAGCACAAGTTGCACCAGGAGAAGTTTCTTCTCAACATAAGAAAGACATTTTTTACAATGAAAACTATCAATCACTGGAAAAACACCCCCAGGGATGTGATAGAGCCCCCATCACAGGAGGTTTTCAACATGCCATTGTATTGCATTGGGTGCTAGATAACCCCATCTAAGATCCTTTTCCCATGAAAATTTGGAGCATGTGAACATTCTAGGTGCCTTCCAATGTGGGATGTTTCCTGATTCTGTGGTCCTGTGGTTGCTGTAGGTGTGCACAAGTGTGTCTGTTACCACAACAGACAGCAGCCCTCGGAACCTCCCCAGCAGAGCAGGCACAGACCCCAAGTCATGGCAGTGCTGATGTGAAGAACCTCTGTGGTTTTCTCATCCAGCCTCCTACTGAAATCAGGTTGGGCCTTCTGGCCACATCTCTTGTTAATCTCATGAAATAAAGCTATCAAAGGCTGCACAGGTGAATTTGTATAACCTCAATCACACCTGTGCTGTGGGACAGGCAGCCAGTGCAGCCCCTCTCCTCACCACTGTCCAGCCTGGGAGATGCACCAGGGTTTGCTGCATCTCCTTTCTGGACTTGGTTTCTCTTCAAGGAAAACCATTGTGGGTTGGGCGAGTGGTGAGCACAAAAGCACTCACCCTAAGAAATATTGGGGTATACAGAGGGGCCAGGACCTCAGCACACATTGTGAGGAGCTACTCTGCCCCACAGAGCAGCTCCAGTTCAACCCAGTGGAGAACAGGTTGTGTCCCAGATGTGCCCTGGATAACCCAGCATTGGCTGTCCTCACCAGGCCAAATCTACCTTACTGGAATGTGAGCTACTTACACATTCCAGGCAAAATCCCCACAGCACAACTCACCTCTAAGCTAAGAGAATTCCTACTGCTCCTTGGCTGACAGGCAGAGGAAACTCCAACTTAAACCTGGCTACAGGTCAGAAATCAATACAGCATAAACCAAACTGCACCAGTTCTGCAAGAAGGGCCTGACATTGTGACTGCAAGTGTGATTAATGATTTTACATGGATTTGATGTTTGGGTTGGTTGTTTTTTTTATCTGAGTACAGAGTCTGGTAAGGCCAGTGGAAATTATGACGAACTATTGCAGCTTTTTGGTCTGGAGAACATATTAAAATCTCTTCAGGAGATGATATCTGACCAGCTTCTTATGCAACTGTTGCCTCCTCCTGCTCCATTTGACAGCTGACCTCCCTGATAATCAAAGCAAGACACAGATGGCAGCTGCACAGCCGAGGTAAACATGAAATGGTCTCTGTGACAGCCCAGAAGAGTCATTGTTTTACCTTCCTTAAATCAGATGGCAATCTAGGATCCCAGCCAGACCTATCTTCCCCCAGGCATTAAAAGCACACAAGGAATGAAGAGGCACCATAGTCTAAAGTGTGAGAAACAGCTTCAGGAAAATTTTGTGTTGCAGTGGGTCTTCTGCAGATACTTTTAGGATATTCTTTTGATGCATGGCAAGGATTTTAATTTTCTTTAGTTATTTCATATATTGGTGGGAGATTAATTAAAACATGAGGTTGAGTCACCTTTTAAGGGCAAAAGGTTTTGAATTCCACTTGCTGATCAGGATGACAACAGTGTTTATGCTGATGGCCAAAAAGGGCATTTCTGACTCCAATTCCATTTCCAGAAAACATTAACTTTACCTCACAGTGCATTATTTGAATCGGCGCACGTCGCCAGGGGTTGAATAAGACAGTTTCTCCACACTCCACGACGGAGTACTGGCACTTACTAAATTATGCTGTTAAATACTGTAGTATGGCTATAAAATACAATGAAGGCCCGTGGAAAGGTGCCAGCCCCTTTCTGTGAGAGAGAGGACTGTTTGGATCCCTGCCTGTGGCCCGTAATTTTCACTTCCTCCTACTACAGTCTGAAGTGACATGAAAGGACTTGTAAAGTCAAGTCCAGGAGGCTGGTGGGGATTTGAAGGAATAAAAATAAAGTTAGAACATCTATGGTAGCATTTGACCTATGTGAACTTTGCAGGAAAAGAAGGAAGGAGCCAAATCTCCCACACATCTCCATAGCAGACCACACTGAAAAAAAAAAAAAAAATCCAGCCTGCAAAGCCTACATTTTCAGCACAGAAGGGGCCAAAATATTGAAAACATATACACTTTTAATGGAGAAAACTATTCAATCAAAAGCAGCAGAACTTTACAAAAAATATCTAGCTAGCAAGATATTTCAGTATTTCATGGGAAATGGCACTTGGTGAAGGAAAAGGACCTATGGCAGGGGGTGGGAGGATGGAAGAGTGGCTTACACAAACTGAGTCTTGTCTGGTACTGCAGCAATTCACAAGGACCTTGACATGTACAAACAATGACAAAGTCCTTTAAGTCCAAGAAGCTCAAAATTAAATGTTTTTTTCTTACTAGTGATTACAAAGGAATTGAAGGACAGAGAAGGAGTCAAGATGGACCTTTGTGAAAAATATTTCAGCAGGAAAGATTTGTCTTTCTCCAGTGGTCATAATCTGACCTGTCACACTCTGTGTGTGCCTAAAACCCTTCACTGCAGAACAGACAAAATGGTGTTGCCCACAAAGCTTAAAATCAAGATGAGGAACAGCAACAGAAACAAAACCAACTATTTGGGTCAACTCAGTGACAGTGCCTGACAGAAAACACACACAATATTCTGCCCTCCTGTTTGCTACCACAGTTCTACAGAGGATGGTTAGTTCATTAGAGGAAGGCTGAATCAGAGGAACATAATAATGAGGTGGAGATGGGTCAGCAAAACTCCATGGGAATTTTTGTCTTCTAGGTTGACACATACATTCTTATATTTCTTGTATCCCCACACCTATAAGTTTATACACAAATCCAGGCAACCACTCAGCCTAACATATGTGCCCTTAGTTGTGTTCCATGTAAGCTTTCATCAGATTGTCAAAACTGGAGAGCAGTAAAATTTTCTTAGCAACAACATTTTAACAGAGAAAAACTTGGATTTACCCAAAACACCCTATATTCATTTTCTGGGCCGAGCGTTCACTGGATGTGGTTCTTTGTTACACACTGTCTCTGGAACAGACCAAGCTTGAGGCATGATTTCCAAATTCATTAAAAATTCAGAACAGCTCTGGTGGCCACAGAGAACCTTCTCATGGTTCCTAGGGATAACTCCATCAGCAGAGCTCAGAGCTACCTTATTCCAGACAACCTACTTCTTAAAACTCTGTCCAGCCCAGGCACATGTGGACAGTGATTGCCAGAAGTACTTCTTAGGGAAAGGATTTGAAAGGAGCTGTTAAGCCCAGTGATTCAGGGCAGCCTGGAGAGCTCCTGCCCAGCCCCTCCTGCCACGATGAAGGAGGGAAACAGCACTAGAAAGTGCTTTGCCAGCATGTCAGGATTCCTGACACTGTCACAAAACACACACATAACACGCAGGGGAACACCACCATCTCCCAGAGAGTGCAGCCTCTGATGAAGGGAACTGAAATGCAGGAAACAGCATTAAGGAAAATGTTAAGTTTTGTCACCCAAAATAAAATCTACGTCAAAGAAAATCCCCCATGCCAGCAGCACAGGAGCCACTTTCCTCCCTCCTCCCCCCCTCCCCACCCTTAGCTTTGTTCTCATCTCCACTGCACTTTAGGACCAAAATTCTCAGTGCAGTTGGTCACAGCCGTTCAGCTGGGGACAGGGTTGAGTATCAGGAGAGGAACAAAATACACAGAAGGGCCCCGTTTACATTTTCAGAGACACAGACTGTATTTTCCCCTTTCCCTCAGGCTCTGTCACTTCACTTTCAACTCCTACAAGAAGCGCTTGGAGAGCAAAGGAAGTGGGGGAGAGGTGTGAGAAAGCTGAGCCGTACGCCTGGAGGAGAACAGGGATTCAGGCTCTGGCAGATAAGCTCTACAAACACTGTCATGGTGTCCTTAGGTCATGCCAGGTGCTCCTGAATCCTCAGCGCCTGCCATGGGCACCCTCACACATCGGGGGGATGGAGGGGAGCCTGCAGTGCTGACCAAGGAAAATTGATGAGATGCTAGACTTAGAGACAGACAGGCAGAGGTTTCGCCCTCTGCAGCAGGAATGAAGTATTGGTAATAAACTGTGGGGATAAATGGCAGCACCTTCCCTCAGTGCTTCTGTCTAGTCCCTGAGCAGGTGTTGGACCATGGCAGCGAGGGCAGAGAGAGGGATTTAGTGAACAGCCATGGCCTCTCTGACAGCAGGCATCAAAAACATTCCCCTACGCCAGCTGTCTTCGTAGAGGACTGGTCTCAGTCCATGGCTCCTCTGGCTGTAAGATGTTTTGTTTCTTACCTCGTATTTCCCAACTCGACAAACTCCTTTTCAAGCAAAGTCTTTCCTCCACCTCCGTCTCTCCATTATAAATACATGAGGAAAAAAAAGAACAACCAAGCAACCAACTCTTGACATAAATCCTTTTGGCTCAGGTTTTCTGACAAACACTAGTGTTTCCTTATCCTTCACATTTCACTCCTCTCCACAAACTCTGAGCAAGAGTTTCTGGCAAAGCTCAGCTCTTGAGTCTTCTCCGTGAAGCACCTTGGGAGAAGTCACTGTGCTGAAGCTGGGCAGGGGAACTCTTCCTCTGCCTGTGGAGAGTGGACAAGACATGGAGAGGTCATCTGCCCAGGACATTGCAGCATGGTCTGTCTGTAGATATCCTGTTTTATTTCATTGCAGGCATCACTTCAAGCGTTGTTATGTGGAAATGGTCCCATCTAGCTTCCAATGCCAACATCTGAGCCTGAAGTCACCACTGTTTGGGTCAGCAGAGCTCTCGTCATCAGACCTGACTCCATCATCAGACTGCACGCACAAAACTCGCAACAAAGACCAGAACCCAGATCCAAACCCCAAACTTTTGCTTCCTCCTTGAGTGCTGCTCCTTTCTGCTCTTCTTGGCTTCAGACTGAGATGCAACATTGAACTGTCCATCTGAACTCACCCTTTCTCAGAGGATTTGATACCAAGGTGTGTGAAACTGCATCCAAGTGCTTCCCTCTACATGCCAGGGTAGGCAGTAAAACACAGGAGAGTCAGAACACATAAGCATACAGAGAGGAAAGGAAGTCCCTGGTACTGGATGCTTAACAGAGTTGCTCAGAGTCCAAGAGGATCTAATCATCAGTTTTAGATCCCCTGATGAGATTCAGACTGGGCTTACAGATCTCACTCTCACAGGGGATGGAAACAGGGGGATAGTTTTGTTGGATCTCAGCTGTACCTAAGTTCTGGGCAGTGAATGAAGGAAGCACCTAAATTCCTGACCAGCCAGTGGGGAGGAATAGCTGCTTTTAAAGGCTTCAGAGTGACATCTTGTACTGAAACTGGCAGATAGGGTCTTGAAAAAATCCACCCTAAAAAACTCTGTGCAGCCCAGAAATGGGCTGACTAGGAAATGCCACTGCCCCCACCAGGGCACCAGCTACCCGAAATACAGATGCAAGTCTGGTGCCTAAGCCAGGCAAACCTGCTAATGGCAACTTTTGTATTTCAACCTCAAGAGAAGCTCCTGTTATGGTGAAATATATGGGGCAGCAGACCATGGCAGCAGAGCTAAAGCCTATAGATCATGGAGTTAAATATTCTACTGCGGGCTGAAAGTGAGAGCACACAGTTTCAGCCCATGTGTTGGTTGAAGTTATGAGCACACGAGAAAAGGGGATTTATAATGAGAATGGCAATTCAACCTCAATTACAGTGCACGACTGTGTGCACACTATAAACTGAAGGTTTAATAATGAGGCAAGAAGGCTGAAGGAGAGAATTTCATTGTGTCTGTTTCACAGCCTGGAATTCTTACTAAATTCATCAGATTACTTGAGTTCTCCTGACAACTGTAGCAGTATAACTAATTTTAAAGGGGTTTATTGTATATTCAGACTGCAACAGAAGATACAGGCAGAGAAAACCTCATAGCAAAAGAGAACTCCAGATTGAGGACTATAATGTATATGAGATTTGAAAGAAGTAAGTGCTAAAAGATGTAGACAGCAGTTTTTCAGGGTCCTTAACCTTGATGAATAAATGAATAAAATCCCTTAAAAAATTGCAGTGTTTCTTTCAAGTGGTTTCCAGCATGTTAATGATCAAGAGAAGCTGAGAAAATTGCTGGGAAAGGAGATGACTTTCCTCAATATGCTTTTACCACAGAGAATATGAGACAGACATGAATTGTAAGCAAATAATACGCAAAATATGACAGAGAGAGAAGAACAGAGGCTCTTTATCTGTCCATAATGCATTTGCATACAGATGTGTTGACTGCAAGACTTTGTGATGCTGCCAAATCAAAGCTTTAATGGAGGCTTGGAGCCTTCCAGTTCTTCCATATCCAGGTACTTAGACAGGACTCTCCTGTATTGTGTTTACCTCACCACACCAAAAGAAAAAGTACCTAATTTGAAAAGGGGCACAGAGAATACCTGAAAGGCTTTATCCACCACCATAAGCTTCCCACTCACCGTGGGAACACAACACCCCTCCAGCTAATAATGAATGACAAAGAGGCCTGAGTTGACCAACCCTCTAATTTCTTTCACCAAAGTCTCCTAAGTACTGCAGAAGATTTTAAAGACACACCAGTAGAATGCAGTACAGAAAAGGGGTATTTCACCACCTCCTGCCAGACAGAGAATGTCTTGTTGGTTTCTTTGCATGGCCTTTCCCGAGGGAGCTAGAGGAAGGTGCTACTGAGACAGGGAGCATCAGGCACCGATGGGCAACTTGTCTGCTAAAAAATATTCCAGATTTAAAAAGCTGTAAAATGGCAAATGAGAAAGGGATTCTGAAGGCTGAAATTTTGAAGGTGTCATCTCTAGCAAGGTTTTCACCCCCCAGTTTTACTGTCTGACAGTGCTTGAAGACAATGCTCTTGCCTCTCCCTGTCTTTGAACTCTCCCCAGCACTAACATCACCCACACACCCCTTTTCTCTCCTGGCCCCACCAACCTCCAGGTAATAATGTAGCTGATTAGATCTTTCATCATTTTTATTGTTATCCACCCGCAGATTAATAAAACAGCGCTCCGGCTGTTTCTGGCTGACCACATTCCCTAATTTATCATAAAGGTTTAGCCTGAAACACTTCTGTCTGACATGTGGGGAGAGCTGCAGCCCCTCCCAGCTCAGCACAGCTGCAGGAGCTCCGTGGTCCGCAGCAATACCCGTATTCTCACCTCACAGAGCAGAAGTTAACACGCCACAGCCGAGCTGCTAAAGCGAAATTACCAGAGATTGGTACCAGAGTCACAGAGGTGGAAAAATGGGGAGTTAACTCCAGCTCACTGGAGCACACTGCTTCAAATCTGTACTGTCTCTTAATATGAGGGAATATGCTCTTAAAGCACTCCAAATTTTCTGTTTAAAGACAGTAATTGCAAGGGTGACTTAACATGGCCTCAGGGACTATCCTGTAAGAATTGGAAGACTTGATCCCTTAAAAGTCAAGCTGGAGGAATCACGAAACCAGCACTGGAGCTCCCACACATGCTCACTTTCTCCTTCTTATCCCCTCCCATCATCTGCCATATTCCTTCCCTTCTCCCTTTGCCTTCCTCCTTTGCAGAGTACTGATTTAAACTCAGAAGAAATGCCAAACTCAAATGTCTTGCAGTCCAAAGGAGGATTTGAGCCCACAAACTCAAATACAATCCTCTCAAAATCACACAAAGTGTCATTAAACTAATGGCCTCACCCATTTACTTGGAGCACGAGTGGCTAAGTGAAGGTGAGTTCTTTTTGGAGTGGCCAGTGTTATACTGGGACCAGCTGTGACCTATTCACTGTTTTACAACCCAAAGTAACAAAAAAAGTGAAGAAAAGAATATCAGGCAGATATTTCTGTAGGATTTTTCCTGTTTTAAACTGATCAACATAAAGAATTTTCAAATTATCAAAGGGGGAAAGAAAACCAAAAAGGTGAACAACTTCTTATTAAAGAAAAAGGAGGGAAAATTCTACAGAACTGATACTGTTTAATAGAAAGATTCTGTTTAATGAAAAAAATTGAATCAATTTTCTGATGAGAAATATTTTCAGATGACACATTTCACTTGTTACTTGCCTTTCAATCTCTGACTAAACCAAAGCAATCTTTGGCTTACAGAGCTGGGGTCTCATTTTGGGAAGAGCTGAGTGTAACAAGTGGTGAAGGTGCAGTAAGAAAATGACACAGACATAACAGTCACCATGAGAGAACAGCCCAAGGGCAGAGCATGGCTGAAAACAGCTGCCTCCCAGCCAGGTATGCCCTGCCTAGCTCCAAGCAGAAACTCAAAAATGTCCAACACAGTCATCTACCAGGCCTTAAGAAAACATTTATCTGAGAAACAGCCTCACACTTCTCAAGGTAGTGCTGTGACAGTGAGGTAGACAAGGATGTGGCAGGAAAGAGGCAGATAGGGTATGAACTGCCTCCTCCTCAAAGACACATTCAGCTGACTCACACAGCTCTGTGACAAACACAAGCATCCTCATCCCCTGTAATGCGAGGCCATGGAGAACTGGCACAATTGGTGGTCTCACCAGGAAAAGGTCTGAGCTGAGAACACACAGGAAAAGTCCAGAGCTGCCATTCCCTTCCAACAAAAAACACTTCATATATTCTGATACCCAAAATATTCTCCTCACTTGGATCAGTTTCTGATGTTATGTGTTTGTTTCTTCTTGCCTTCTTTTTCTGCTAGGCCTTTGTCTCCTCCTCATTTTCAGTTGAGTCACCCAAAATTTCTGTGAGCTGAAGAACCAAGACTGATTTCCCGTGACTCAAGGCCAAGTCCTTTTGTGAGAATGTGTGTGTGTGTGTTTGTCTCTTTTTGTCTTATGGGAATCCTGTGCTTACTAGGGCCTATGAAGGGATAATACCCACAAACATTAGGAGCTGTCCAGAGGACACCCTTCCTCCATACCTTTCTTCCCAAAACACACAGGAGCTTAGCAACTTTGAGATTTCCTTCTGCTCCACTGAAACTTCCTTCAAAGGAGTTAAAAGTTAACATTAGAGGGGCACCAACCAACAGAATGGCACGAGCAGTACAATTCCATTAACCTTTCCATCCTTAAGAAGCCAGACCTTGGTGGCACAAATCCTCTCCTTCTGCCTGATAGTTTATGAATTCTGCCTGACTGACTCCAGACCTCGGTTCTCTTGCATCCTATGTCACCTCTTTCTCCCTTCCTCCTCCAAACCCTGAGACAGAAAATAGAAGTTAAAAACATTATCAGGAGCTGGAGTTTGGAACAAAGATCTAAGCAACAAGTCCCTCATGAGCAAGTGATGCTTTGCCCAACCAAGTCCAAAGGAAACCCTCACCAAATCAGGCTAAAATGGAACAAATGCAGCTTAGTTTAGCTTCCCCAGCCCAGGGAGGACACGGGTCTAATTCACAGCTCCCAGCCCAGCTCTGTAGTGACAGATGCTGCCTGGAGCTGAAGGAGAAATGATGATGCAGGGCCGTTCCCTTCGAGATGCCGTTCTGTCACCATGGAGGCAGACAGCGTGCTCTCAACAAGTTTATCTGCAAAGTAACATGAAAATTCCTCACAGCAGGAGAGATTTGACAGGACGTGCCTAGCACAGCTTTATAAAAAGGTTTCTTCAAATGCTTCCAAATCCCATGGATCTTTTTCTTGCTTTATCATCCTTTTCAACATCCTTCTTTCTCTTGCTTTTTCTTTTTTTAACGCCTTCACAAGGCACGTTTATCAACATCAAAGCACATTCTCTTACAGCTCTTTTTTTTTCCTCTGAATCCACTCTTGCAAACTCCAAACTACTATTTCTCTCCACACCCAGTGACTTCACCAGGAGCAAAACTTTCTTCTGTGCAAGAAATCTTCAAAGTCTGGGCAGTATTGACAGACTAACGCAGGGACTGAGATCCCTTACACATAGGTGAATTCCTCTGAGGCAGAGCATTTGTATTTGATTCTCCTGCAGACTCCACTGTGCCTAAGTTAAATTTTGATGGCTCCTTCATTGCTGAATTTCTCCTGCCTCCCAAAACAAACCAGAGGTGCACCCTGCATTATGCTCATAGGCTGCATTCAGGATGTTCAGCCCAGACAAATAAGTGCTTTGTTCTGTGCTGTTGTCACCAGAGAGATGCTGAAGGCCTGGTCCCATGGCCACCACACTGCCTGGGCTCAGTGCTACCTGCAGGTCACCTCTGCCAAAAGGGCAATTAATTGTCAAGTGCTTTCAGACCAGTTTCCTGGCACAGCTCAGCCAGCCTACCCACACGACAGGGCAGAGCTGAAGGTGCTGCAACCTGGTGTTTCCTCCCCATGTAGCCCCCAGCTCCCCTCAGGGGACAGATACTCCAGGAATAGGTATCTACACAGCTGATGCAAAGGATAACTTGGACCCAAGGACAGTTCTAAGGCCCTAGCCCCACACCCTCAAAGCTGTTAAAAATTTTCCTCTTCTCCCTGACTTCTTACATTTTAAGGAAGAGCTGAGCTATGCTCCAGTAAGCTCTAGCAGCATAATGGAGTCTGCATGGCTGTCTCGGTTTAGTAACAAGTTTTGAGAGAAAACACTCCGGAATGAGTGTTTCCTCTAAGAAAAGGGGTTTTAGCAATCCCTTCCTGCCAATATGAAATAAATATGGGTCAGTGAAAGTGAAAAAAATGTTTATTTGACAAAGTGCCCACATGGCACAAAATAAATTAATAGCTGTTAGGTATTGAACCTTCAGAACCTTACCCCCCCCCCCCCCCCCCCCCCACAGAGCAGAACAAACCAACCCAAAAATGCCAGGGGAAAGGAAAAATCTCCACCAGCCACGTGCAAGGGAAAAACCAAGTGGCCAACAGCTTTGTCCCCTGTGAGGGAAGAAGAGTCCACACAGCAGGTCGGGGACAAGAAAGAAACAGATGGGAACCTGGTGAACTCCGACGTGCTTGGTCTCTTCTTCGCTGCAGATGAAACTGGTGGATTTTGAAGTCCCTTCTTTCACTGGCTCAGTTTTTCCCAAGGTCTGGCCGAGAAGGGGTGTTCCCATGGCTTCCCCGCTGGTTGGTGCCAGGCAGCCCCTGCCAATGGCACGATCTTGGACAAAAGCTAGGACAAAGAGCTCCAGAAGAAACCACAGAACCACTGGAGGATTATTGTTGCAGTCCAGGGAAAAACTGTTTGCCTCCACTGACACAAACTGAGCTAGCTGAGAGCCACAAGCTAACACACAAACACACCAAGCACGCTGGAAATCAGGGCTTGAAGAAAGCCCACGGAGCTCCCCTGGCTCTCGCTCCACCCCCAGACTCAGAGTGACAGGATTTATTTCTGGGCATAAAGCAGACAATCAGGAATAGAGTGCCATCATAAAATCACCCCAAGACAATGGCGTAGGTAGGAGGGTTTTTGAAGCCCAGGGCTGGTGTGCAACTGTGTTCCTGACAAGGCTACTTCATACAGGCTTTCATTTCAAACACCAAGCCAAGTCCTACAGGTCTTCAAAATCCTGACCTCGATCAGCTGGTAATCCCCATCTAGCAGAGCCTTACATCTCTTCTCAGCACTGGCACAGTCACGGGGACAGGCTGGGCACAGGGGCAGCTTCAGAGTGGCTTTCTCCACCTTTTGGCTAATTCCATTTGGCAAGGAGCCATGGGAAAGATGGAAACTGAGTTAAAGGATGTGCAGTCACTCTCCTCAATGTGTAAAGGGCTGTGTGTGTTGGGGTGGGCATGGGAGAAGGTGAAAGGGTAGTTGGAACAGTGAAGTTTGAAGGTGAAAAAAGTCTTTATATCTGGATTAGTGGAGTCCTGGGGCCTTCAAAAATAGTTAAAATTCCCTTTTTTGAGTAATGGAGAAGTAGTTTGCATTGATCTTAAGAATTTGCTTATAGTTTTCCCTGGAGTTCAATGTACTGGGGAGTGCAAAGCTGACACAGCTCAAAAGTTTTATGAACCTCAGGTAACAGCGTGAAAGGAAATTTTAATAAATATTACATTTATTTAAATTTAATTTCTTTCCTTGTTAATAATAAAAGCCAACCTTGGTCTTCTGGGCTTTTCTCATATGCCTGCTTAATACAGCAGTGAAATCGTGGAATTATTTATATTTTAACTTCATTTTCAGTAAATCGTCAATCATTCACCTTTCAAAAGCATTAAATTCAGAGACGAACAGCAGGGGAGAGGGAGACTGAAAAATAAATATTGACTTTCAGGGGTTTGTTTTGGGTTTTTTTAAACACAGGGTTAGAAATAGAAGCTGTTGTGGGTGATGAGTAAAAGCACAGAAAAAGGAAAAGACATTTGTGCCTGTAGATTTCTCCCCATCATAGTTCTGCAACTACATTTCTGCTTTGTTTGCAGGAAGCTAGAGCAGCACCTATGGGTAGTGGCTCTTGCCAAGAGGCTTACAGAGGCTCTTGGCTGAAAATTTTGTGTTGGCTTATCATTGGGTAAATGATCTTCCTCAAACAGGACATCCATAGTAGCATAGATACCAGTGATGTCAGCAACAGCTGAGATTCCAAGGAAAACCCAAGAAAAGTGGCATGACAGAATTGAGGAGTCCACCAGCATTGCAATATAGTGACACTTACTCCATGTGAAGGTGCTACAGATTCTTCCTTTTAAGTTCAGTAGCCCAGTCAATGCCTAAAGATAAAGACAGCCACTTGCCACTGGTCTCCCCTGTCCTCTGAGACAGAACGACTCCAGCCAGCTGCCCCTTGGGTGCCCTAGAAACCTTCTGTAGGGTTATTGCTGTTCTGTGAATGATGGCATCTCTTCCATCCCCAAGTAACATCCACCCTCTGCACCAAACTCACCTGCTATTCCCCCCCCCAAACCGCCTGACATGCCAGCCTGTGCAGGCTAAAACACATCAAGAGAGGCTGAACATGGCCTGTCAGACATGTGGGGAGCAGGCAAAGGCCATACATCACACGTTGTGCTCATAACCACCTCAGGGAGGAACACTCAAGTCAGAGCCAAAGACCACAGCAAGAAGAGCCCAGCCTTCAATCCTGGGCATCACAGCACCCCAGAGAGACACCTGATATATTGGGTTCAACTACAGCCACACAGCCTTGGTTCAGAGACCTCAGCAGGTGAAATCTCTTCCAAGATCTTTGGCAGTTTGTTCCTAGAGATAATGACCAACAAAACAAGTGCCTGGACCCTGCTCACATCTATTTGTGTTCAGCCTGTGGGCACTAGTCTGTCTTGTGCCTTTCTTTCTCTTTGAGGTTTAAGAGTCCTCTACAGCAGGTGCACACACACAGCAAGCTGCCACTCAAGCTTGCTGATGAGCTGAACAAATTGCTCTCTTGGACGCATTTTCTCCAGCCCAGATTTGTGTGGGTTTCTGCATCCTCTCCAATTTCTTGTTTTGCTTAACAAAGCACGTGTCCTCAGACTGGAGATGGGTTTCTGTTGTCTGATCCCTTCCAAAGGTAGAATTAGTCCTGTCCTTTCACCAGTCTCCTTCAAGCTGACATCAGCTGGTCCCACCAGCACACTGAGAATACAGGTCCAGGCAAAGGACCTTCCTTTAGGACCTCTCAATGTCCTTCAGAGTCGTTGCCTTCCAGAGGCACTCTGCACACTGGGACTGGCCAGGTGGAAAGCAGCTTGGCAGAGAAAGACCTGGGGGTCCTGGTGAGCACCAGGCTGCCCATGAGCCATCAATGCGCCCTTGTCACAAAAAAAGGCCAACAGGCTCCTGGGCTGCATTAAGCTGACCTCTGCCAGCAGATGGAGGAAGGACATCCTTCCCCTCTACTCAGCACAGTGGGACTCACCTGGAGTGCTGTGCCCAGCTCTGGGCCCCCCAGTACAAGGCAGAGAAGAGCGTATTGGAACAAGTGCTTCAGAGGGCCACAAAACCAACAAATGAATTGGGACATCTGATATGTGAGCAAAGACTGAGACCTGCCCTGGCCAGTGTGTTGAAAAGAAACGGATCTTAAGAGGATCTTATCAACAAGTATGAATATCTGGTGGGGGCAAGTAAAGAAGAGAGAATCCCCTCAGTGGTGCCAGTGAAAGCTCAGGAGGCACAACCTGAAATATGGGAAATTCCATTTAAGTGCAAGAAAAGCTTTTTTAAACTGTGATAATGCTAAAACACTGCAACAAATTTCTAGAGAGGTTGTAGAGTCTCCAGCCTTGGACATATTCTAAACACAACTGGATGTGGTCCTGAGCAACCTGCTCTGGCTGCCCCTATTCCGAGCAGAAGGGGATGGAGTAGATGATCCCAGAGATGCTTTCCAACCTCAGCTGCTCTGTGATTCTGATGTTCACCAGTCCATAGCTTCCACCTATCCTCCTGGTTCCTATTCTCTCTCCCAGTCTGATGCTGTGAAAATGTATGTTCTATATGCCTGGACTGCTGATGTCCTTTGCACACATCCTCAAGCCATATTAATCTCTCCTCCAAACTTTAGGTTATCTGTACAATTTAGCCAGCAGCGTTGTTTTTATGTATTTCCAGACCATTGATGGAAACATTAATTTGCATCTAAGTTATGACTGCCTTCTCAGGAATGCCATAGGAAAGTGCTCATTAAACAGATTTCCTGCTCATAATTTCTGTCCAGGATCTGTCAACTACCCATTGCTCAATCTATCAAATATCAGCACATAAAAGAAACATAGATTTCCAGTCCATATAGTCTTTATGTCCTATTTCTCTCCATTTAACAGCAACAGAGACCTAGGAAATGACTGCAAGAACTGCAACACATCCACACCCCCACATATTCTCCACACTTCTGGCAGCTGGATGCTTAGGAGCAGCAACACCAACCAAATTGTTGGATCCAACAGTCAGCAGTGGACCTGAATTACTCTACTCTTTTTAAGTTGTTTGCATGTTAGTTGCCCACTGTCACAATGAATTCACAAACAGGATTGTATGCCCCAAGAAAAACAACTTCCCACTTTGTGTTTTAAACTTTTGTGGGATATTTTCACTGAACGTTCTCTCCTTTCTGCCACATGAGGGGCAGTGAGTCATTCTGCCTTCTTCATGTAGTCTGTAGCACTCAAGTTATTTCATAGCCTTCCACTCAGGCGACCTTTCTGAGACTTGTCAGCCTTGTTGTGTTAGACTTATCTCCAGGGAAGACATTCTATCATTCCCACTCCTTGGAACCGGTGCTGGATCTCTGCTGGTAGCCAGGCAGGGCTTTGTCCTTTACTGTCACCACACTGCACTGCCTCTGCACTCCCTATGGCCTGAAACCACCCCTGTCTGGGCTGCATCCAGTTGGGACAACACATCTGCCCAGGAAGCAGGACAAGAACCTTTCTGGTTCACAAGGAAACAGAGGCTGGATCCCTTACAAGCTTCTGCCCTTTGCACAGAAAGCATTCTGTGCAATTCTCCTTCCCCGCTGCCCTCCCCAGGCAGGCAGGCAGGCAGGCAGGCAGCAGTTCACCATGCGAGCAAGCAAGTCAAAGGGGAAACAAAAATTAAGCAGAGGTTAAGGGAATAGGAGAAAAAACAGATGACCCCCCAGAGTCTGGGGCTGAGCAGCACGAACAGTCAGAGCCCCTGGAAGCCAGCTCATCCATGCACACTGCCCTTGCTGCCTCCCCCGTTCCCAGGAGGGGGCCTAATAAATTTTACAAAAGAGCAAACAGCTGAAAAATGTTCGTATTTAAAAATATATTGAGAGAATTTGCATGTTGTTCCCTTTTGTGTGGGGATGGCATTTATACACCCGGCGTTTCAGCAGCACTGCATCTCAGAGCACTTTACATAGCAATTAATTACACACTGGTAGTGGAGTGACTGTCTACAGGCAAACTCATCAGCCATTATCCACTCAGCAACATCCAGCGTACAGCTGTGAACATTTGCATTAGCAGAAAGTCATCCTGGCTGCCATTAGCAGGGTGCAGGGTGTCAGGGAGGGTGAGAGAGGTCAGCTTACCCCCCACTCCTTCCCAAAAGCCTTTGACAACCATTGTCACAGCTTTCACAGCCAAATTCATGACCCTTGTCTCATTTGACCCCAGGTTTGGACAAGGGAGATGCCATCAGCTTGCAGCATGCTGCAGTCCAGTCCTGCACCATAATGCAGCTTTTGCTACAACATAGGAAATACTCTTGGAAGACAGACTTCTGAGATAGCACATAAAAGTGCAGTGGCCAGATCTGTGGAGTGGATGATAGGAACTTTGTCCACAGCAGTTATAGTTTCTATTTCATTTCCTTCATGAAGCTCGTGTGCCCCAAGATTACTTTCAGCACTCCCCAGGTCTCTCCACAAACCAGTCTGGAAAGACACTGCAGATCTGAAAGACCAACATCTGATAACTCCCAAGTCCTCAACACTATTCTGAAGGACTTTGCAATGCCAGATTCTCTCCTGAGTCCCCTTTGCCTCTGTTTTGCCCACAGCATGGCAAAAGCACGTGTGTCACCACAGGCAGGAGATCAGAGGAAACCTGTGGGCAAGGAAGATCCCAGCAGTGACCTTCAGAGGGGACCTGAGGACAAGAGACCAACCATCAGTACTCACAGAACCGGGAAATATTCTAGCTACAGCATTAAAATAAACTCCTATACTACCTCCTCACCACCTGAATGGATGGTTGTGAAAATATCCCTGGACATTAGAAGTTGATCTTCTGTATTGTAAGTTGTTAAAACAGTACCTGGCATGTTTTTGGCACAGTTAAGCTAGGATGCCCCCAAATGATGCCGAGACACAGCCTGGGAATTAGCACAGACTAGTGCCCATTCTCAGTAGGCAATTTGGATGAAATCCCCCTTTTTTGGAGGGTGAGAGAATTCAATAGTACAGATGCAGGATATCCTGTGCCAGCTGGCCTCTGCACAAGACAGCAGACCTAGCTACAGTCAATTTACAGGTATAGATGCAGCCTCCAAGTCCTGGACAACATCCAGCCAGTGATTGCACCCTCCTCCTTTCAATTCCACCAGCCTGAATTGCAAAAGAAAACTATAATGCTTCTAATCTTTAATTGCTGCTGTGGACCACTGAAATGGTTCTGTCTTTTGATCCCAGATAAGGTGATCTTTGAATTTCTGAAAGTTAGAGTGTATGAAGCCTTTGGGGCTCCTCTGAAGGGCCACATGAGATATGACTGCAGAACAAACCACTAGAGTCTTTCTATCCTGCTTGTGTTTCATGTGTGCTAAAATATCCAAAACAATTATTCATTTTGTGATGCGGTGTGGAGGTTCACCGGTCCGAACCGGCCAGCCCAGAGCCCAGGGCTCCAGTTGTCAACGTGGCACAGCTCCCCAAAGGGGATGCAGCTTCGTCCGAAGACTCCGAGGACGAAGTGTAACCTCCCGTACCCTGCCCCCTGAAAGTTCTCTCTTTGTTTATTGGTTAGAAGTTTAGTTACCCCGCCCCTGTTACCGCCCCAACTGCCACCCCTGTCTAGAATGTTCTGTTTCCCTCGCTCCCTCATTGGTTGGATTGTATCCCTCCCCTGGTTTTGTATCATTTGCTACCCTGCTTGTCCATTAAGGCTGTACCCGAGCTGATTGGCTCCTCCCCTGCTGACCTGCCCCTGGAAACCCCGTACCCCCCTTTAAAACCCCCCAACTGCCGTTGCTCTGGGCCGTTTGTGCCTCGTGGGTTCTGACAGCCAGACCTCACGTCCACGGACAGCCTGAGAGCCTCCAGGGTGCCTGCTTCCCTGCTCTCCTGTTAATAAAGCACCTTGGAACTCTCGCTCTCTGTGGTTCTTCGCCTCTCGGGGACTGGAAGCTGACTCGACTCCCCCGCCACCGGGCCTGACCCTCTGCCACAGGGCGGCCTACTCCTCCTCTCCCCATACGGGGAATCAGGCGGTGCCCCCGGGGGCCGACTGGTGCTAGTCCGGAGGGACAGAGCCGGAGCCGAGTGGGCTGAAGGCCGAGCCCAGCTCCTGCAACACCGCTGGCTTGTCTTTCTTGCTGAGCCCACCAAGCCAGTTGTAGTCACCACGAGACCAGAGAGAGTAAACAACCAGAATCATTATTGCCATTGGGCAGATAATGAACCTGAGCCAAGAAGGAGACATGAGAAGCACCTACAAACCTGTGTAGCACAGACCTCTTTCCAGTTTGCGCTTTATAAGAACATAGGCTGGGTGGATGGAGAAAGATCTAACGGAGTTGTGAGGATAAATATGGTCTTACCAAAGATGATTTCAGTGTGCAAACCCAGCTCTCCAGACTGGAGTTTTCCTCTCACTAAAAGCCCAGTAAACCAGGATTCTGTCAGGATGGGACCATCGCCTGACGGCACAATAGGTCTCTCTGTTCAACCTGTCCACTCCACAGCCTGAACTTGCTATCCAGGGTTGCAGGACCTGTGGCACTAGGAGTGGGCAGACATGCTCTCTTCCCAGACCCTTTTGCAAAGAAGAGAAGGGAATCAATGTTTCCATGTCTAAAGAGGGGGAATTTTTCCAAGTAGCTGGTTTACACCAAAACTATGAAGTCTTTGGAAACAGAATAAGGTAATCTCTCTGGGGTTTCCTTTACCTTGTTTTTCCTGACAGATTCCTAACACTTCCTTGGAGTATGGACAGACAAATTTTAATGAGATGTGGGAGATGGGGTACTTATCCCACTCTTTGATGTAGGCTGGATCCCATTCTGAGCTTGCCTCCTATTACATTTGCCTGCCTTTAATCACTCACTTGTTTCCTGTGTGGCTTCCTAATTTCTTCCCCAAACACATCCCAAACCCAAAACTCCTTTCAAAGCCCTGGCAACCCACAGACATTACCACCTGTTTTTTGAGGTTTCATTGGTGTGTCACTGTTCAGGGACGTCAACACAGGCAGAGAAACAAGTCAGGAAATTGAAAAGGATATTCCTGAGGAGAGAGGAAATGGGAAGAGTGAAAGCCACAGTTCTCTGTGCCCAGATGTCCATGCAGACTTCCCCTCAGCCAGCAGCCACCACGCTTGGCTTGGCAGGACCCACCCTGGCTTGCAGAGTTCACTTCCCCTGGGTTCCTGGAAGCCTCTGTAGCCAATGCAACTTTTTTCACATTAGCTCTGTAGAGACTTTTGTTAGTTTTTTGTACTTTTTTTGCCATCCCACAGCTGTGGGGACGAGTGCCTGATCCCCTGGCCCAGACATGCTGCTGGCATGCCTCTCCACGGCTGTCTCCAGACAGAGGAGCCGAGCAGAAAGTGCCTTTTCTGCCATGCACAGCCACATCCTGGGAAGCAGAGCTGCAAACCACCCAGCAATTTCACAGATTCCACTGGAGACCATTTCAGAGAAGCCACTGAGCTTGACAATGCTGATTTACATAGTGGTGCAGCTTTCTCTCACCGTGGGAATTGCCGAGCGGCGTTCCCTGGCCTGCACGATGCTGGAGGTCAGGCTGCTGATCAGAGCAGTCCCATCTGCCCTGAAAATCTATAAATTCAGATCTGGATGAAATTGGGCAATTTTGGATTTGGATAAGCATTCATGAATTTAAATGAATAAATAATAATATAATAATAAATCATTCATCTCGCTGTCTAGTGTGCGAGTCCCCTCGAAGACCTGCAGTTCAGAAGCAGCCAAAGTTTGACTACCTCTGCAATTAGAGCCAATGAATTTCAAATGAGGGGGAGGGAGGGGTAAAAAGCAGTAGAAATGTTTGGGGGGACCATTTATTCGAAGTGGCTTCCCCCTCCCTGCAGGTCACACAAGGACTGGATGCTAACAAACTCATTCTACTGCTGGCTCAGGGCAGTGGCACTGGTGAGAGCTTCCATCTCCCACTACCTGTACTCAAGACAAGCAAGATCCATAAATCCAATGAGTTCCAGATCTGCTATGTTAATACAAATCTTGCACTCCTCACAGCTGGCTCACTGGGCTAGGCTCAAGGCTCCCTGATTCAATTCCAGGCAAGTACATTTCCTTTTGGTTGGTTATTATGGAAAAGAGCTTTGGGCTAGAGCAATGCTGTGCTCTACTCAGGATCAGGCTCTCCCATGAGCCAGAGGTAAATCCACAGGCAGTCACCATGGTGGAGAGGAAACAACAGGCTGGGCTTCACTTCTGACAGGCAACCTCTGCTCCTGACCTCTCTCACCCAGAGCTGTCTCCTCATTCCTGCTGAGGGGCCTTCACCAGCCACTTGCTGTAGGCAAAATTCCTGGCACTGTTCTATCCTTCTTTTCCTCACCCTTCTGACTGATATATCCCCTTGAACCGCCCCCAAACCAATTCTGTCCTGATTCTCCCTGGTGAGCTTCTGCCCTCCCCAGACCTTTGTGTTTAATTTCCTCTCTAAACCAGCTCTTGCAGCTTCCCCCCGTTCAGCCTCCTTCACTCATTTCATTAACATGCTGTTTACTTCTGCTTGTACATCATTAGCAGCAATATTAAACAACTGGCAGCTTGCCCAGGAGGCTGCGATCTCCAGGGTTGATGACTTGTTTTATTTTCCCTCCCTGAGAGAGCAGCAAAAGCATCAGAGATGGGTGGACGTGGAAAGACCCAGGCCAGGAGCAGAGATGAGAGAGGCGGCTTTCTTGCTTTTCCTAGTAAATCTCTCCCTCTGCTTTGCCTTTAAATTCCTCACTCAGGTAGGTCCTTCTCTCATGGGCATGCTTCTGATACCTTTATGTGGACCATTTTCTTGAAGAAAGCCTTTGCCACCCCTTACTCCTCTTAAAACCACTTGGTTTGGAATCAATGAGTCCACATCTGGGACTGAATTTTAGGTCAATTTCCTCTCAGGCCCTTGTATCACACATTCCTTCTGTTTTCCAGCTGAAAGATGAGCCAACAAACTTATTGACTAATTTCAGCCCATCATTTTACCTTCTCTGGCACAGGGATTTTACTCCTTACAGGAGAACTCACCTCCACAGCTCAGACTCTTGAGGTTCTCATATGCTTCCCACAGAAAATTCCTCTAAGGAATTTTGCAGAGATGTGGGAAAACTTTATGTTCAACTCAGGAGCTCAGAAAATCTTTTTAGTAACCCAGATGAAGTATGAAATGAACCCAAGGCAATCTATGAAGCCAGGAGGAAGCTCAGACCAGGGCAAAGGGGCTTTGGTGCCTTGCAACAGCTCTTCTGTAGTGAACAGAGCAGAGAATTGCCTGCACATTTTCATTAAATATTCATCCATTTTCTTCTTGATATGATTTTTTTTGTCTGCCAGGGAAAGCTGAAGGGAAGGAGGAGTGAAAGGGAATTGGCACATTCAAAATCTTCCAATAGCTGGCAAAAATGTCAACAGAAATGTCACTTGAAAACTCCAGTTCAGATGATTTTGACTGATCTCTGATCATATGTCCAGTGCCTCCACAGTGGCCCCTTGGGCTGTTGGCCATCTCCTCTTCAGACACCTAGCCTGTCCTATCCACACGGGACTTGCAGGGAGCTGCTGTTGAACAGCCCCAGTCGTCACTCTAAGAATTTCCCACATTAGTACATCTTCAGAAGATGCTCCTTTCTTGATTCTTCTTTGTTCCTTCTTTTTTTTTCCAGATCAGGCTATTGCCAGCCATCATCACAAACCCCTGGAAAACTACCTCTAGATTCCTCACACAAAACATGTTTACACCAGTTTTTTCCTGTTCTAGCACTGCCATAAAGCATTTTCCTCCCCTCTGCACACAGGGGTATCTTTGGGGCACCACTGGGTCCCCTCTTGGCCCCCAGCTAGCTCGGTTAAGGAAACCTAACCCTTTAGATCCTCTCTACCTAAAGTAAAGGGACTCTTCTAACTGATGGCCAGCAGATCCTGCCATTAGGAACTGACAGAGATAATTTGAATAAAAAGCTTCCATTCTGTTCAAGTGACTCCCTCCCCCTGATGTGCTGCTATTTCAGACAGGCTTGATAGTGTTTTTCACTCAAAAGCCTTCCATCAAAGGCCACTCATGTGGGGCACAGACGTTTTTGTAATGTTTCAGGCATTCTTTATTATTTCACTCCTTCTCCACCTTGCTGCCTGTCATCCCCACATGTTCCTGGCCAAGGCATCCCACACTGTTTCAGACGTGTGCTCCTGTGCCCATCACTGCATGGACACACACTGCTCCGTCCCCACTTTCAGGGGTGTGCAGCAGATCTGTGTGACAGATAGAAGCTGCATTTGCTCCTCACCCCCAGGCACCTAATGTCCTCACGTGGCCTTTTATCTCTGCTTCCCTGCCTACTTGTATTCCCATTACTCCCAAGCCAAACATCAAGCTATAATTCCCTGCTTGTCTTTCCAGCCTCCCCAAATCTCTTGTTTTACTTCCACTATCCAAACCAGCCCCTCTAGCTCCTCCCAGTT
The DNA here is from genome assembly GCA_024500445.1 of Entomyzon cyanotis. Taxonomy (NCBI): domain Eukaryota; kingdom Metazoa; phylum Chordata; class Aves; order Passeriformes; family Meliphagidae; genus Entomyzon; species Entomyzon cyanotis. The sequence goes on along the minus strand of JAKEPQ010001021.1, from coordinate 44,917,503 downwards.
TAGCTTCACCCACACATTTCATTAACATGTTGTTTATTCCCACTTCTAGATGATTAGCGAAGACATTAAATGACTGGCAGCCTGCCCAGAGAGGCCATTACCTTTGGGGTTGATGACTTGTTTTATGCACCTCTCGGAGTGGTGAGAGCAGCAGAGCTGGGCAGGTCTGGAAGGTCCTGAGCAGCACAGGGAAGATCCAGAGGAAGTTCCACATCTCCACATTTTCAGGGCACTGGTGATCTCTGCTTTCCCCCACCACCATGTGGAGACATGAGGTGCCCTGGGACAGCTCCAGGCAGGGCTTTTTGAGTGGGAGCAAGAGGAAATGGAGAAGAGACTTGGTAGGGAGCACAACTCTTTGTCAGGGATTTTTCTGCTCCAGAAAAAGCAGGGTAGCACCTGAACAAAAGCATACAGGACCTGCTCTGGCAATGCCACACAGTGCCCTTATCACCTGTGAGGGGTGGGGGATGATGTGATAGCATGATGTTTGTAAACTCGTTAAAATGCCACATTTCAGAGCATGTTTTAACTCTGACTGAGGTGAAAATGGTTCTTTTGAGAAAATACCAACTGAGCTTCAGTGTCTCAGTGGTCCCAGCAGGGATCTGGATAGACTCCCTCTGCAGACCCTCTCAGCCTTCATGAGCCCAAGTTTCAGCAGGGCCAAAAGCTGTCCCATACTTACTGTGGAGGGGATGGTTTTGCCAGGCACCTGGTGGGTCCCAGGACAATTGTGAAAGCAGCCATCTTGACCCCTGAGCCTTGGATCTCTGCTTTCAGGCCACTTCTCCAGTGGGAAAGACAATTTCCCTTGGAAAAGATTTCCTTGCCAAAGCAGTGCCGAGCACTAAAACCCCTCCAAAACACAACTCACACCTGGGCAACCTGTTTCCTGATGGTCACCTCACTTGGTTTGGTGGGTTTTGGAGATTCTCAGTCTGCCAGATTAGTCTGGGCAGTCACTGCAATGCCTCAGAGCAATGATTTTGCTAAGCAGCTTTGAGTGTAACTGGTTCCAGACCAGAGCCCTTCCCCACATTATAGTCACATTTCCACCAGCCAGGCTGCTTTCAGTGCAAGGAAGATGCTGGTCACCCTTACAGAAAAGCACTCTCTTTTAGGGCTTTTAGAAATACAGATCTTACCTGCCTTTTACACTCCTTTAAAGAAAAAGATGCAAAGCGATCTCTTCCCCAATGAATAAAATCACGGAATTGAGAAAGGAAATGTACCAGGTGGCTCCCACTCTTTCCCACCTTTAAAAAAAAAAGGAAGAAGAAGAAAAGAAGGTAAGAAAAAAGGCTTTGAGCCGTTCTTCAAAGGCTGTCTGATTTGCTTTGAATAATATAAAATGATGATGGAGGGAAAAAAGAGAATATTAAACTCAAGGCTGTAAAAGCTCTGCACTCAGGCTGAGCCACTGAAAAAGATCCATGTACACTTTTCATGAAATAATCGCAATGATCCCTCCTTCTCTCTGTAACAGCTGGGGCATCAGCAGCGATGCAAACCTGGGCCCAAACATGGCTGGGGAACAAAAGCTGGGGTGCTTCTTCCCTGGAGATGTTTCCCCACCTGGATCTATCCAAATACCCCACACCTCACTTGGGTTTCTCCACCAGAATCCCCTGTGTGCCCCCAGAGCTCCCAGAAAAGGGAGGCAAGAAAGTGGGAAAGGAGGGACATGCAGAAAGGGCGGGCGGGGGGAGGGGATGAACCAAAAAGTATTTTCTTCTGCGCTCCCCTGAGAAAATTAGTGTGAAGCTGGAAGGAGCTGATTGCTGTCAAGGCCTGCCAGAGCCCAGATAGCCAGCTGCAGTCCCCAGGCACAAATGTGATAATAGCCAACAAGCTAAAATCATTAACAGTAACGATTGCCTCTGGAAAGACCCCAACACCTAGGAGGAAAAACCAGTGACAGGAGAGGGAGGAAAAAAATTAAAAGGGAGCAATTGTAATTTCCTCTTAGCATTTCTGCACTCTGTTTTCCATAACCCTCTGATCCCAATAAAGACTGCCTCACCTAGTTATGGCTCAGTCTGGCTTTCCCCAGCTGGACTCCAATGAGCTTTTCTTCTCCCTTTATTTGCTGGTGGGAGAGCAAAGGGAATGAGTGTGAGGGAGGAGAGGCAAATACTTGGTGAAAACAGCCATCACCTTTAGCTGGCTCTTGTGGATGTTAACTGCTTCCAAAAAAGGGATCTCTGTAGCTTTGGCTGGCTGAGCCAATCCCATGAGACGGAAAGCTGGGGGCTCCCCACAGCCCACAGCACATGACACGGAGAGAAAAAATCAGTTTCCCCAGCAGATCTCCAAAGTGCCAGCGGTAAAAGGAGTACTGCAGTGATCTGTCCTGGGACCAGTCTGGATTCACTTCTTCAACAACAACTCAGAGAAAAGATGAGACTTTGTAGATGAAGCCAGAATTAGAGGGCTGCTCTGAGCTATGTTCAGAGACAAGAGAGGTTTGGGATGGATAGAAGGAAAAGATTCTTCTCCATGAAGAGAACCAAGCACTGGCAAAGCTGCCCAGACAGCCTATCCACCCCAAGCCTAGGCATGCTCATCCCTGGAGGTTTACAAGACCCATCAGGATAAAGCCCTGAGAAACCAGGTCCAATCCCACAGTTAGCCCTGCCTTTCAGAGGGTGCACTAGAGACCTCCTGAGGTCCCTGCCAACCTGAATCATCCTGTGATCCAAATCAGACACCAGTGCCTCTACTCTCTGGTCACACAGCCAACTTCACTACCCTTGCTCAGTCAGCACATCTCTGTCTCCTTCAGCATCCTGATGCTCCTGGGAATGGCTTCTTTCCGCCGAGGAATTTTCTGTGGCAACCAGAATTGGGAAGCAGGTCATAATGAGTCTGTGAGCTCTGTGTCAAAATGAGACATTTTCAGCTAAGTCCCTTGACTGCAAGTCTCCTTAAATCTTTAGCAATTCACATCCCAGTCTGCAAACCTCAGAAAATTTTTTCTTGCTTCCCAACTCCTTACTCTGTCCAGGCTTTTTCTTTTTCTAACCTCATCTCAAAGCAAACTCCATATGTGCAGCCTTTAGTAAATCAACTGCTTTTACATGGAAAAGAAAATAAAATCAGCTTTTAAAAGTAAAAACAACAGACTTTGGCTCCAGTTTTATTTGTGAAAACATTGGATCCATGCATAGGATTTCATGCTTTATCTTGATACAGCCCCATATACCAAGCAAGTGTATCCCATCCAGGGTTAGGTGATGGGAAGTGGGAAAATTTTGAGTTTGCCCCTGAAGTATTTGGCCCAGAGCACACCCTGCAGAGGACAATGCTAATCTTAGAGGGAGGGGAGTACACTCACCCTAAAAATCCCCAGTATAATGCAAGGCTACATTTACTGTGTTCTCTGTGGACTCATTTGCCTTTTTGCAAACAATTCTCTGCAAAGCCGTGGCTGACATTCAGGAAAGAGCAACGAAGTGGAGCACCAGGAGCTTTTTGCACCAGCCAGTGAGCCCATTGCTAAGCTGCTTTGTGCAGAAGTTGTAGAAATCACATCCCATGCTGACGCTCACCTTCTTGGGGAGCTGGCGGGGAGGACCACGTTCCTTTCCAAAGATTGTCAGGGCTCAGAGAAGCATTTAGCAAAGCCACACTGAACCTGTTCAGATGCAGCTGGAGTTTGTAAAATAGGGAACTCTTCTTCCGAAATTAATTCCTGGCTTTGGATTTGTCTGATGTAAAGAGTTTAATTTTCCAACTCAGAAAACTCTGTGCTGCTCCTTTAGTGAAGGGATAGGCAAGTCCCCAGCCTCCCTGCCCAGGACCAGCAAAAACACCAATTCCTAGGCTATTCCTGGATGGTTTCCTCCTGCACCTCTTCTTACCCACAGGATAGCCTCACATGTTCTTCAATCCCAGGCTCAGTGCTGTGGTGAGAGAACAGTGCAACACTTCAAGAGCACTGGCCCAGGAGAGGCTGTGTGAAAGCAGGCAGTGACCTGTGGGGTTTGTCCAAGCTCCCCCAGGACCTTCAGCAAATCACCCTGGATGACCACCACATCTCGCTGGCCTTAGCACCCCCAGCCCCTCAAGGAACCTGTCAGTGCAGCAAACCTCACTCAGGGATTCCAGAGACCCTGCCAGACCCCACCACTCCCACGGCTCCCTGGTGGCCTTGGGACATCTCACCTTGGCTGCCCTGACCCTCCAAAGGAACACAAAGGCTGGCCAGACCTCTTCCTGGCAATTTCTAGGAGGTACTTAGGCAGTTCTTCTTCAAGTCTGGTATCTCACACTGCCTGCTGGGTTATTGATCAGGAGACATGCAAGTGGGTTTTGGGGTGGCATGGTGGGAATCTGTCCTTCCCCAGCTGGACTTTACACTGAGACCCACTGGAAGGTTCATGCCATGGGTGGATCTTGAGCTCTGAGCCATGGGATGCTCCTCAGACACCTCACTTGAGAATTTAACAGCTTTGTTTGGATATTAGGAAAATCCCATATGAATACAAACTGGCACAACGCTTGAAGGAAAAATTCCATGAGTTTCCTGTACTCCCTCTGCTGCAGAAAAGTGAGTTGGCCAGCTCTCCTTTTAAAAAGAAGTACCCACAGTACCCAAAAGATACTCAGAGAGTGTCTCCAAGACACTAAGAGTAAATAACATGTCAGATTCCCAGCTGGCAGAAAACAGACAGGAGGGAAAGGAAAAGATAAAAGTAAACGGAAAACTTCTTATACCCTGAAATGGGAGCCCAAAGGTGGAGAAATCCCACACGAAGGACTCCGTTCAGAAACCTTGGCAGAGTTTCAGACATCAGACTTCACAGCCAAGTAACTGATGGCAGAGATAAGAAAAGGAAACTGTCAGAAGTGTACATAGTGCACACATCACCTTGGTATCTAATTAGCTAAAGGAGTCTGAGTCTTTACTCAAAAGCAAAATTTTTCCCAATGTACACAAAAGCTGATTAAACTTTAACCCCTCCCCAAAAAGTTTACAAAGAACAGACCCCAGTCAAAGTAATGTGGTTCAAAACTTCATCAGACAACAAAAGTTTTGGAGCTCTTATCTCCAGTTTACCTTCTCTATTGAGATTTCCCATCCTTGATGAAAGACTTGCAATTTTGATTTTTTTTTTTAAGGAATATGTCTGTTGCTAAGCCTCTGAAAGCTCCACGACATCACTGGACTCTGAACAGACCAAGACTGATTGCCTCATTTTACAGAGCAACCTGCATCTTACACACCTTCTGTCCCCTCACAAAACACCTGGGAAGGTGGATATTCCAACGGGGATAACACCCAGTCTTAACATCCCAGGGTTTGCCTATGCTAGGTCATTCAGTCTGAATTAAAGATACGTAAAAAGGACTGGTCACGCCACACCAGCAGCTCCTCAGGCACGTTCATTTGATGTCAAAGAGGTCTCTCATCTCTTTTGGTTAATTTAAGGGGTCTTACTTCAACTTATCTTAATTCTGAGTGTTGAAACAGAGTCCTGATTCAGTTTAATTAATCCCCTTTAAAAATGAATTTGAGTTAATTCTCCTGCGGATCTCAAAGCAGAGAGGTGCCCAGAATTCACTACGTGGCTTAATGTTTAGAATGAGATGGAACTCTTTCAGGGTGAGCTACTAAACCCCACCTGAAGATTTCATTTTCCTTAATACTGGAGATTGGAGGAAATGTTTTAATTCAGAAAGCAATTATGGGCAGGGCTGCCATGCCCATGGTTTGATCATAAGTTTGATGAAGTGGAAAGGTCACAGCTCTTGGAGTCAACTGCTAGGACAATATTCCCATGTGCTACATAAGTTTGTAACTGAAAAAACATTGAAAAAAAGCTTTGAAGCGTAATAATAAAAGCAAAAACAAGACCTCAAATGCATTAGTATTTTTCCAAATCAGGCATTTTTTCATACTTGTGGTTGGCAGTGTAACATCCAACAGCATCTGCAAAACACTAAGTACTATTTGAACAGACCAAATGCTTAGGAAGGGAGCCAGAAAAATGTTCATAGCAAAATTTACCAGCCCTTAAATTTAATTACAAATCCAGAACTAAAACTGTGTTCAATGAAAATTTCACTGTGATGAGTGCAGTAGAGATGGGTCTGAGCCAAGAGGGAGCAAAGAAGCAAATCCAGACCTCAGGAGCCTGGACATTGTTCTGAACTTCAGAACTGTGGAATAGGGATGAAAGACCTGGACCTGAGCACCATTCAGTTTGGAGAATTCAAAACCCCTGTCAATCACCATGGGTAGCCAAAGAGCATTTTCAGAGCCAGGGGATTCAGGCACCCTGCCTGCACCACCTCCCTCCCAGGGGTGTCGCCTCCAGTGCCAATGGGGATTGCCAGGGACTCTGAAAATTTGAAATTCGGCAATGCCACATGCACAGAGTGGGCAGACAAGTGAGATCTGACAGATACAACAAATCCACACTGACAAAGTTTTTTGAAACAGTCCTGGCCAACAAAAATCTGGCTTTTCCCGGCTCTTTCTTTTTCCATCTCTCCAGTACCTGCCCACCTTCCACTCAGTAGTCAAATCCATAAGGCTTTCAGTGACTTTGAGGAGGAGACTGGGTTTTGTTTATTTCTCCCTCCACCAGATCTCATGGGGGTTTGTCTGCCCAGTGCCTCTGGGCATTCCAGGGAGGTTGAAAGAAGAAAATGGAGAAGCAGAGGCTGGCCCCTCTGCCCGTGGCAGCTGGTGAGCCTCAGCTGCGGATAACACCAGGCACTGGCCACTGCAGCCCTGTGGTGCTGAAATCCTGTCTCTTAGGATAGATGCTCTTGCAGATCTGCAACACTGTGTACATTTATTAAGTGAAATCACTGCCTGTTTTCTGCAGCATTAAAAGTGAGCTGGAGTACAATATATTTATTGATCACTACTAAACACACCCTGGGCCTCCCTCCAGCTTCCTCTCCTGCTTATTCAAGCAGAGCTCAAAGCACACACAACACACCTGCATCCCCAGGACAGGCTGTGCCCTGTCATGGAACAGGAGACCCAAAACTGCTGCCCCAACCTCTGTTTCACCTCTCAGCAGTGATGGACTTCCACATACAGGGAGCTGAAATCACCAGGAAAGAGAGGCAGAGATGAGCTAGTGATGGGACAGACAGGACACAGCTGATGGAACTGCCAAGAAGAGAGAATGGGTGTTGGACCCCTGGCATTAAAAGGAGAAGCACAGGTGAAGAGGAAGCTGATGGACGTATCACCACAGCTTTCCCTGGGCTGGGTATCAGGAGGAGCAAGAGTCCTGCAGCAGGAACAGATGCCAGAAAGGACATTCCAGCACTGCACTGGGTGGAGTGGACAGAGCAGAAAAACCCAGACTCGGGCACAGCCCATAAGGCAGTGAATCCCATTTTGTTACTGCTCCTTGACACCCTGGGGACCCACAGCAGAGAAATGAGCCCCTGGATTTATCCCCCTTTTCCAATTAGCCTCATTTCCCCTCCTCCTCTCCCTCCGCCCTGCTGGAATCAATCCTTGTCCTGGCATTTTAAAGGGCAATGTGCACGTTTTATGGCTGTCCCCTATAAAACCATTCTACATGATAACACATCCAGCCCTTTATTAGGGACGTTTGGCAAGTTTATTGGCCAGACATTTTTCTGCGCTGACAGATGAGGTCCTGCCATCACTTCTCTGAGCAAGAGAGGCCCTCTCCCATCCCCTCCTCCCCTCTCCTGAGCTGTCCAACCCCGTGATGCCAGCAGCCCACAGACATCCTCTGTGCACCATCAGCTCCTTCCCTGGGCAGCTGAAGTCCTCAGTGTCCTACATCTCACCTGCAGCCAGGTGAGCAGCAGCAGCAGGGCCATCCCCTTCCCGGGAGCTAGCAGTATTTAATTACCCTCTGATACAGCCACACCCATCAAAGACAATTAACCCTTCATAGCCGGGAAAACACTCCTGCCTCCCCACACAGGCATACAGGGGGGACAGATTTTCACATCCTGGCATGATAACTCTTCACTTCTCTACAGCAAGGCTGTGCCTTGAGGAGCTGGAAGGCTTTCAGGTATCTTGTGAGGGTAACTGGTCTCATTAGATACTAGGAAAACAACTGGCCTTTGCAGTTTTGGGCACTGTGATGCTTTGGCCCCCTCAACCTCATCCCAAGGTCACCACAAACATGAGCTCTTGCTACTGCAGCACTCCATGGCAAGATGAAGCTGGGACACAAGGTCAGCAGATGTTACATGGGGCACGGGGGCTCTGCTTCCCAAAAAAGCCACAACTGTGCTGCCAAAGTGGGTTTGTCTCAGCCCTCAGATGCTGACGCCACCGAGGCTGTGTCTGTGCCAGCTCCTCCTCCCTGTTGAACTGGGAGGACTTGATGTAAAGCCAGCTGCAAGTTTTATTATCCTGCACTCACAGCTGCCCATGTGTGTAATGGTGAGCAAAAGGGTCAGCGGGGGTTTAATGGGGGGTCAGGGATTAAGAACAGAGACTGAAATTTATCTGAGTGCTTACCTGGTGCCTCCTGCCTGCACTCCAGGGCCACTGGCCACCTCTGAGGGGTCTGCTCCCCACACACCAGCACAGCCAGAGGGGATGGATCCCTGGAAATAGGGAGCAAGCAAACCTCTGGCTCAAGTCCCATCCCAGTCTGGCAGCTGGTGGGCAGCCACCCTCCCAGGTCAAGGCAGACACCATCTCCTTGTCACCTTTCAGGAGGCTTGATGGCACGCTGCACATTAAAATGGAAAGCCAGTAGAAGGCCATGTTTTGATTCCCACTGAGCTGAGGGTTTCCTTCACTGATCTTGACCCGTTGCTGCTGTTTAACCCTCAGCAGGGCCAGCAGGAGCAGTGGTGGGCAACCTGCACCTTCCAGCCCCCCTGCCCCATGTTGGTTCACATGTCACATTCCCAGGCTGTGTTATTCTTAAGTGCTGTAAATCTCTCACTATTATTCTCCCACTTGATATAGTGAGCTGTGTCATTTTGAAAGGAAATACATAACAGTATATTAAAGAAATCATGGATCTCCTCATTCAAGTTTAAAACAAATTTATTACAATGTAAGAAACCCTGAATAGCATGAATTTATTATAATGATTTAAGGCTCCTGGCACTTGAGTTAAAAATGTCTCTCAATAAATAACTTTCCCTTGAAAACACAGCAAATTAATATAGTTTACCATTTCCAAAGTTATATAAATCCAAGAGGCTTAAATCAACAGTACACTGAGTAAGATTACTGTTGCTCAGTCAGAGACTGGTATCACAGCTCAGAGGGATGGAAAAAGTGGTGAAAAATGAATGGCCTTTTTTTTTGGTCACCTTTCTCTCCTTTCCACCACCCTAGGCTATGTCTGCTCTGTGAAAGTCAGACTAATGTGAAACGGATGACAGCAGCTGTGGCCTTTGCATACAGGTATCATTTAAACAGAGCAGCTACTCTGCCACCAGACTCAACAAGCACCACTCTGATATTTCCCCAAAGTGCCTCCAACACACACAGCCCCGTTGCTTTCCACAGCAGTGTTTTAATTTGACTGCAACCCAGGAGCTGAGATGTCTCCAGCTTGGCTGCCTCTAACCCTGCTGCAGTCTCCCAAGTCTAGAGCAAACCTGGGGCTCTAAAAAACTGCCTGGGCACTGACCCTGGGCACTGACCCTGGGCACGGTGCAGGAATGCACGTGGATGGGGTAGGAAGGGAAGTGAAACCCCACATGGCCGTGGCCATCAGTGGGAGCTGGCAGAACTTGCTCCAAGAGCAGTCTGTGGAGCTCGGCAGCTGTTGGGGACAACAGCCTGTGCACATCTGTGTGTCCTGGGGAGCAGTGGTTTTGCTCAGCTGCATGCACAGCTGGATGCCAGCTCACAGAGGAAAATTCTCACATTTGCTGCCTCCCATGGACATTTCTTCTCCACAGGCCGCCCTCTGGGCAGCAGGAAGAGCTCAGTATTATCAGCTGAACAACCAGGCAGCCCTTCCCAGGCAGCCCTTCTTCAGCAAGGTCTTCTACAGCTTTTTATTTTATGAAGGCCTAATTTTTTTCCCTTTACTGTCAGCATATCAATTTTTTTCCACAACATGGGTGATGACTACTTTTTTAAACAAAATAGAGTACCAGTGACATTCTGACAGTGCCAATACAGCCAGAGTACACCCACCTGAGCTTTTCAACACGGGAAGTTAGGGCTGTTAAGAGTCAGATTGACAGCCTCGGTAAATTCAAGTCCTCTGTTCAGCACACAACAAGGAGTTATTAGAAGCAGACAAGGCTTTCAGGTCATCCAGTCCATCTCCCACCCCACCTTTTAATTGTCTCTCTCACCCATGCTATAAATATCTGACTCTTCTCATCTTGTTTCCTCATTATGTCAATTATAGCAGTCCCTGATCATTTTTATTACTCCTCACTGAAATCTCTCCAATCTGCCAGTAAACTCTCTGGTAATGAGATCCCTGTGCTAAAGGCACGAATGCAAATAGAGGGGCACCAGCTCCACTGACAAGGAGCCATTTCCTCTGCAATTCAGAGATGTCATCGCCTCCTCACCTGCAGCTCAAAGTCTTCTCATCTGTTTTCGTTGCTATCACCGCCTTGTGCTTTGTTCACTCTTCCCCCCTTCTGAGACTTTATGTTGTCTGGGTTTCCCCCATCCCATCAAGAATGTGTCTGGCAGATTGTTTTCAAGGTGTCTTGAGCTCACAGGTACTACACCCACAAGTTTCATGCTCCATCCCGAACTGAGTCCTGCAACCTTTTTCTTTCCTGATAGGTACTTCTACTTCACATTATTCTTTCCTCCACACCTCTTCTAAATTTAGCAGGGTCTCCTGGTTTCACTTCTTACGTAATTTCTGCTTCAAGAAATAGAACCATGATCTAAAGTGCAACCAGACCAGATACCCAGCCCAACGCCTCAAAAAAAATCCCAAAAAAACGAACAACAAAAAAACCACACACACAAAAAAAACAAACCAAAACCAACCAACCAACCAAAAAAACCACAAAAAATCCCCCCAAAACAAAACAAAAAAACTCCCAAAACCAAACCAACCAAAACAAAAAAACCAATGCTCCTGAAAGTGGCAAAAAGGAAAGGCTCTGCAGGCAATGAGGCCATGCTGTCAACATCTCACATCAGGAGCATCTGGAACTAGGTATTCTGCTCTAGTGTAAACCCTTCAAGATGCACAAATGCTATAGAAAGTTCAGAAACAGGCCCTTCAAATCATGCAGGGGATGGAAAAGACATTTGGACACAAGGCATAAATGATGCCATCTCAACAAAGAGAAGGCTGGACCTAGAGTTTATCACTGCCTTTTGCGTACTCACAGTCTGACAACATGAGAATTTTGTAATCCTGCTTCTAGAGGCACAACAAAGTCCAGCAGCTGGGAATTCAAGGTGGATAACCTCAGCCTCAAAATAAGGCAGTTTTGTAGCAGCAAGAATTGCAGCTGGAAGATTTTGACAAGGCACTTCTAAAATTTCCATGTAAGTTCCTCGCAGTCAACTCTAATTCAAGAATAAACAAGCTTTTGTGTCTGTGAATCCATCTTGTCCTTTCCTTCATTATCAGGTCTAGCAGAGGAGTTCCCACACTGTTCTTAATGCTCACAATACTCAACACTCTGTGTTTGGGTAAGTGCTTTAATCAAACCCGTGCTTCAAGGTTTTAATGTAGTTGCCAGAAAGCAACCAGGAGTGATAACTTTTTTCAGCTTTTCAGTTTCCTCTTGTCTGTAGACAGGAGACCAGAAAGAATGAACTACGACTCAGACTGGTTATTGAATGCTCTGAGTGAAAATTATTTTGTTTTGGGATACTTGGGATGACTCCTGAATTAAGGAACTCGGAATGTATGGCTCTCACTGGCAGCTCGTGGATTAGTTTGTCTGCTGGGACCACCTGGGCATCTCTAACCTCACACAGGTCAGGACTTCACTTCTAAGTGACATCTGAGTTTCTCCAGTTTAGCTCACTAATGCTTGAAATTACCCCTTTAAGTTTCAGAACACATGATACCTGATATCTTCAGCTTCTGTTCAACAGAAATTTCTGACCCATATGCTTCTGCTCTTACAGATTACAATTCACAGACAAATTGTTGGTGGGTACCTCCAGCGCCTTCTGCTGTGAACACTAATACAAGTCACAGCCCTTCTGAGAAGTGGTGCTAAACACAGCTTAGCACAGAACCCATACCATGCTGTGCAGGGACATAAAGTGGCTTCCCCAGGGCTTGGAAAGCACCCCAGTTCACCCTCAGCCTATCCTCTTCCTGCATTGGGATGCTCTTCAACCCCTCATTAACAAATGCAGGAGTCCTCAAGCACCAACACCAGCCAGGCTAAGTTTGGTTTCTTGCTCTTTTTTAGCTGAATTCTGCTTTCAAACACCCTCATCAGGAATCACCATGAAAGCTCTGCTGCACAGCCATGCCAGAGATGCTCAAGGTAGTTGTCTCTCAGCTACATGGAGTCACAATATTTTAAAACATTTATTGTTGCTGTGAGCAGACAAGCCTTCAAATGATGCGGGGAGCAGCTCTGGATTGGGAGAGGTATTTTCAAGAGGAAAGCAACCCAGTCAGAGCAGACTTCATTGCTTCTGCTGGTTGAAATCACCTCATTCAATATTCTGTGTTGTCTTATGTAGCATGCAGTTATGTAAATTTATAAATCATACACTAATTAGCACACAATTTCATAAATTTAGTAACAGTGAAAAAGAAGGTTTCTAACTAACTAGGCTGTGCTCTCTCCTCCACAGATGGTACAAATTCAAACACAGCCTGGAGGTCGTATTTGAGAAAATCTCTGCTGCAACTTTTAGAGTTTAACCCCAGGCTCACATGCACTTTCAAGGGCTGTCTTTTGGATATCTCAGGCTCAATCTCTCTGAAGTGCATCTAAGCCGTTTTCTCTCCCTCCCTAAAACCAGACCTCCACAGCTCATTGGATTACTGCAAATTTTAATTGTTTATTCTGATTCTTGCTATATCTAGTCTTGCATTCTTCAGTCATCTAAGCCACCATCCCTTGCTAGCAATTAAATTCAGTCCATGCCCTGGGTTATACCCAGGTTCTGCACAATTGCTCTCCATGTGCTCTGGCCTCCCTGTCCAGCTACTCAAAAGGGGAGAGGATAAAGTTAGGTCAATATAATTTCCTTCTTTCCCTCATTTGCCAAGTATCCTTTGGACAGTAGCTCCCCAAATGCAGGAACATGATTTGGAAAAGGGTGTGGAGTCATAAGGCTCTTATGGGAACCAATGTTTGAAGACATTTCTCACTTTAAGATGCTAGCACACAGTTCTCCTTCGTCAGCTTATGACAACTTAGCAACTCATCCCCACGCTCTGACTCACTTCATCTCCACCCTTGGTCATCCTTCGGTACAGTTCTCTCCCTCGTATCTTTGCCCTTTCTTGCCTTCACCTCCATCCTTTCTTCCTTACTCTTTAATTCACCTTTTTGTCCCAAAGCATGGTGCTGGCTCACCATTTCTCTACTCCTTTGTATTTTCTGACCTCTCCCCCACTTCATACTCCAAAGGAGACTTTGGTCCTTCTCGCAGCAACACCCATGTCCTGGAGAGGTAGAGAAGGCTTAAGACAAGTTTTTCAAGTATTTTACCAAACTGGAGACTTACAACATATAGGATATGATGACATGGGAAGTGGAACACATTGTCAATGTCAGTATTGACATCTGAGCTGGACAAAAAACAGAAGATAAGCCAAAAACAAAGTCTGGAAGAATAAATTAAACCCCCAGATAATTTATTAGATTAAGACCTCACATACACATATAAATACATGCTCAAAATGAGATTCAACAGCAAGACTGGAGAGGCCAGAAATTAAAAGGGTGTGATTATTACAGGTCTGTGATGTGCAGGGTGCACAATAGCAGTAACTACACAAACAGCCAGCAAGTGTGTGTGCACGAACCATGTGGGAAGAACACAAACTGAAGGTGTGGGTAGGAGCCTTAGCAGCAGTCATGTTACTCCACAAAGCCTCATGAAAAACACACCCTGATGTGTAGCTGAAGGATGTTCACTGGGAACACTCTGCACAAACAGTCTATGGCTGGACAACTCCCCAGCAGCAGCTCCCGATATAGAAGCTCAAACTTAAAAGGACACTGTCACTTCATTGCTTTTGCCAGTTTAATTTTTGCATTTTCTCTACTGTTTTAGCAGATGGAAAACAATTCCCCTCCCAGTACCAACTACTGATTTTGTCCTTTCCTATTTGACAATCATTGATTTTTTTTTTCTAAGGCTATAAATGTTTTAATAAATTCAACTTTGTAGTGCCTCATGGCAAAATATCTTTGCTTGCACTGACTGCTAAACACTATTCCTAATGCAGTGCTGATAACTAGAGCAAGAGCCAGCATTATAAAAAATTATTTTCCACAGGGTCTACGAAATTAATAGCTTTTGTTTCTTTTGTCCACATCTCATGGAGTTAAAGCACACAGCTTTTCACCCATCAGGCGTTTCAACCATCTTTATACCAGAAAACTTTGCTTCACAAAGGTGAGCCCCCTGTGTAGCTCTGTCTGAAGGACAGCACCTTAAGCCTAAAGCCCACAGCCCTGACAATGTCCTTTTAAAAAGAGCTACAACAAAAAAATACAGATTCAAGCCAAAAGTCACCTTCAGAACTAGATTTTTTCTATGGACTAAATGATCATAAGGAATGCTAAAGCAGTTAAATATTGGCACCCACAAAAGAACCAAAGAACAGAATGCTCCCATGGAATGTACTCAACTGGGTACACAAAGGCACCTTTCAAGAAATATACATGTATTTTTTGCTGTTTTGAAAGGTCAGTCACCATTTATTAGAAAAGGCAATTAAAGTTGCAGTCAAACTGGAAAAGAGACAAGAAGCAATTGGACTGAAATCAGAGAACTGTTTCTTTATAAATGCCAACACTTCAAAAAACACCAACAAAGCTAGAAAAACCACCATAAAACAACCCCAAACCCTAAGACCTATGTGATAGTTATCCCCAACTTTCCTGCTGGCCCTTGTACATTTTACTCTTATTTCTCCTCCTTTTTCCTGCCCTCTTTAAGCAGCAGACTACTCAGCCAAGAGAATGAGAAAACTTACTTCCCCACCTGCTTCGCTTGGGCCAGGGCACTGAATATGTTTTTGGGGCTTTTAGCAGAAACCTGTGCCTTCACAGGCTCAGGGAGTAGAATGAAAGGGACATTAAACAGCAGATGGACATATTCCAAAAAACTGTAACACTTCACTAAAAGCAGGACAGACCATGCAAGGACTTTCCACAGCAGTAATTTTCTGGTCCAGCAATGCTGTTTCCCTCCTTTAAACTCCTCCAAGCAGCTTTTAAAATTCAGCTGGGATGCACAGAAAGGATATCACCTAATTTGTGATTAAGACTGGGCCTGAATGAAGCAGCCCAGAGTAACCTGAGGTTCTTCTTCCCCTTCATTCTCCTTTTGTTTCACTGACAGAGGAGCATGGTGCTGCCAGGGGCTCTTGTCAGAGATCCACCTCGCAGAGCATCACACACTGCACGGAAGCAGCGTGGGGAGGCAGGCAGCAGCCATACCCCAAGCATCGGTACAGCAACTCAACCCAGCCATTAAGATAAGCAGGGTTGCCTAAAGAGACTGTCTGAAAAGCAGTACTGGCCCATGCAGTGGTGTTTAGGAGCAAATGGCCTAGAACTTGCCTGTACTGGATCAATTCTACCTTTCCCTCGCTGCAATTTTACTGTGCGAAATGAGTATTTTAGTCTCATATTTCTAGGAACACATGCCGGTGGCTACTGTTACAATAAAATATGAACACTGCATTGTGGAGAAAATTACCATTAATCCTGTAATGTACAGTCATTTTTACCAATTCGGCACATTTCTTTAAATAACCAAGTACATGCAGTAGATGGAAATGCATTTAAATAAACTGAAATAGATACAGCATGAATAATTAAAGCTGGCAGGAAAGTGTGCATTGTGAGCTGCTAGTGGAAATAATTACTGATTTGTCTTATTTACAATGGCGCCTGGACGCAGGATCAAAATAGTGCAAGTTAGTGAAAATATCTTAAGACAGCTCTTATACTACCATTACTATGTATTTCATCCTGAAAAGTACATCAAATAGGTTTTGGATCTCTACAATGTCTGACTCCGTTCTGCTATTTCAGGGTTACGTTACCCAGCACATAAACTCTGTCAAATAGCACTGATTTAAAGAGGAATATAATTCAAACCTGTGCCTAGTACATCAACCTGCAACATCATCTATTAACATTATCAGACACTGTAGAGTTGAGCTTACGATGTATCCCCTAAAAACTCAGCATGTTAAATATCAGAATGTTGAAGGGAAAGGTAGATCATAAAATCAGTGAAAAAGTACTAAAGTGCTTGTACCTTTATAATATGCCAGGTTTTAAACAGACTTGTTTAATTAGAAAATAATCTACTTTGAACATGCTGGTTCTTGAATGTTAGGCAGTTCTTGCAAACTGCTTTAGAGCCAAAAAAATCGATAATGAAATATACTTCCGATATAAGGCTGGCAAAACTGTGACTTCAATCTATTAGAAAATGTTGTAGATTAAAAAAAACCTCTATTTTAAATTGATTACTTGGCACACGAAAGGTTTAGGAAAAAAAGTTAACACTTTCTGATTGGCCTACCCCAATAATACACTTGCATCATGATTACTAAATCCGAAATGAAACTGGATGCTAATTAGCTATGTTTTAGAAGAGGGAAAACAAGCAGTGATCACGCAAATAATTTAAGACTGGCTGTAGACCAAGGAGTTGTGTCAAATGAAGAAGATCTCCTCGAGGAGGCGGCTCTCCTCCAGCTCATCTGCTCTGCTCCTGGGGCCGCAGGGGGTTTGGCACCAGGACGAGGACAGCCTGTGGCTCACAGGGCAGGGCGTGTGCATTTTGTTCCTGTCACAAGGCTCTCGGCAGAGGTGTCCCGTGGAAGATATTGGGTTCATAGCTTCCACCAGGTCAAGGAGAGAGGCTTCATACCTACAGAAACACCGAGAAAACAGAGCTCCATTAAGATCACAGCGCCGTGCAGGAATTGGTTTCAGTTTTCCTGCCTCCATAAATTAGACTAGACGTAGATTTGTCTGACAGGGGCCACCAGCACAGAACGAATTTTGCTGTATGGACTCCTGTCAGTAATGACAACACAGAGGTATTGAAAAAGAGGCAAGCAAAGCATGGAAGGTTATTTTAGGCTGTTTCATCAGCTTTTCCATTTGAGGTGTGTAATATCTTAGTCACACTCTGGAGTCTGAACATAGACCTCCAAGAGATGACAGCCAAATACACCAAACAGGTACAAGGCAAACCCACACTACTAATGGTAAAGTGACTTATACACAGGCTGCACTTTTTTTTTTTTTTTTTTTTTTAAAATAGACCTCCACACTTGATTTAGTTTCTCAGGGATTTGAAAACAGCAAGAGACTTTATTATTATTGCTACAAACTACATGTGCTTCCTGTAAATCTCTATGTACTATATGGAGTCTGTCTGGTGGAAGCACTGAAGGAATAGAATCCAAGCAAGGCAATACAAAATCAAGACTTGAGGCACCAAGAGAAAGACAAAGGTGCTAAGCATTACTGAGGCTCTCCTTCAAGTGCAAGTACAGATGTGGGGAAAGGTTGCAAACCAATGTTATCTGGTAATGATTGCTGAATAATGGCAGTTACTTCAGACAGGGACTTTCTATTAATACTCACAAGAGACAAGACCTGATCTAAATACCAGCACAGGATTGATCATTACAATATATTTCCTCCTGTCCAATTTTAAATGTCTTAACAATACCATTTCCACTGCTTCCCCAGGAAGACTGTTCTCCAGTGATCTCTCAGGGACATGTAAAAGATATCACTCCAGAGTTTTACCCAAAAGTTTCCTTTGTTCCATCCTATTGTTAGCATCAACCTGCCTGATGTTCCCAACCCTGAAGTCATTCACACATTCAAAAACTTTCATGCACAAAACTTTCTTGCACAAAACATTATTCACATTATTCACCCAACTGAAACCATCAGCACAGGTAACTGGATACATAGGGTATCTCTCTTGTAAGGAAAAAGAGTTCATCCATAGCATGAGGAAATATCCCAAGCTGCTCCCTGCTTCGAGAAAAGCCTCTGTTTTTCCTTTCATGACTGTAGGAACCCAGAAAGACTAAGCAACTTAAAACAGCTGGGGTAGGTTTCTCAACTCGGGTGGGATGAAAAATTCTTTAGGACAAACATTTACAACGTTTTTTGGATGTGAGAGATTAGCAGTGCTCCTAAAGGCAGATCCCCACCTGTGCTGTCCAACAGCCACGTGCAGCAGCAGCAGGTGAAAGGTTTTCCTTCCCTGAACTAGCCATGCTATTAAATACACCCTTCTTTATCTCCACCAGTCAGTGCTATGTCCTACTTGTCATCAGAAAACTGTCACAGAATCATTTAGGCTGGAAAGGACCTCCAAGATCATCGAGTCCAACCTTTGACTGGTCACTGCCCAACCAGACCAGAGCATCGAGTGCCACATGCTGTTGTTTCTTGAAAGCCACCAGGGATGACTCCAGCACCTTCCTGGGAAGCCCATTCCAATGCTCAACATGACCACTTCATCCATGACAAAGTAACTCATTGTTATGACTCAAACACAGAACTACTCCCTCAGCTCAGAGGAGTTAGCAGTGGTACTGATGGGTTAATACTGATGTTAATGGTGACTACTGAAGTTATGCTAGAAAAGCTTTTATTTCCTTCAATTTTTACTGCTTCTTCCAATCTGATGGTCAGCATCATTTCTAATACAGTCTGGCTTGACTTACTGCCTCACAGGGATGTCTCCTCTGTTTGACTACAGATTGTTTTATTTTCCTGCAGATGCTCCAGCTTGAATCTCATTCACAATCAAAAACCCAATTTGCAAATTTCTCTTCCACATTTGAAGCCTGTCTACATGTCTTTCTATTATCTGTCTAAGTAGCGAAAAATGAGTGGCTCAAAATGAAAAAAATGCAGCTTTTGTTTCAATTAGATGTTGTATGTGGCTAACCCTAAGCATATGTGATGTCTTTTAGTTACTCTAACCAAAAAGTTCAGCAGGACATGGAGTTTTAGGTAGCCAAAGCAGATCACTTTAGAGAAATCTGTTGTTTGTACTAGCATTCAGAAAGTACCCTTTAAAAGCTGAAACGCCTTAAAAGATATCTCCAACATAAAATGGAATAAGCTGCACTGATAGAAAGAACTAGCACACATATATATGAGACTTTTCACATGGAAAAAGTTTAGGACTAGACTCTATATAGATACACATATGGTTTGAACCCCAAAGAAACCCAGTTAACACATACACTGGTTTCATTAGCCACACCTAAAACTTCTTTTTAGATTAATCTTGTCTAGCATACAAATGCTTATCTCCTCTGACGGTAGTGCTATCATAAAATTTCAATTTCTCCAGCAGCCACATGCAATCACAGATTAGGCAGGGGAAACCAAACCAGCCAGTGCATTTACAGCAAACATGCAGGCCCTACATTTCAGCAGTACCTTTGAGTTCATTTCTTCACAAGTTTATCTAAGTTTTACAGCATTTCTGCTATCAGGAAGGCTAAATGATTTGGCAGATTACAAGCGCAGCAAATAGCAAAGATTATGTAAAAGACCAGGTGTTGTAAATCAGTCTATTTGACACCACAGTTATATATGCAATAAAGTGAATGAACTCTGCTAACAGAGCTCTATCTGATAAAGAGAATGCTCCTTGCAGGTATTTAGTGTTTAATCCCAGGATAATGGTTTGCCCTGGTTTGTCTAAGTAACATCAGACAGCATCTGGCTGGAGGCAACAGAGTAGACCTAGAATGGTTTGATACTTGCAAAGACAATTTTCTCACCATTTATTTGTATCCTAATATTTAAAGAGACACAGTCAGAATGCTCAAATCCTGAAATGTAACTTTCTCTAAAACTAGGATATATATTCTTTGCATAACTTGAATAAAAGCATAAGTAAAAGGAGGCTTCAGTAGTAGCAGCAGTAGTAGTAGTAGTAGTAGTAGTAGTAGAACACTTAATGGCTTCAGTGAAGTCAAAGCTACAAGATCAGGCACCCAGGAGTCAGAACATTTCAAACAGGAAAATTGATCTGGCAAACTTGTCTGGTGAATAGTGAATGCTCTTTTAAAGCAAACTAATGGCCAAGGGTCCCTTTGTATTGTTCCTGCTTCCCTAGGAGAAAAAAAATCCCAAACATTCTGCAGAAGTACCAGCACTGTACATTAAGCCACATACAGAAATTACTCATGTACAGATGTTCAGCTAAGAAACCAAATGTCCCATCATTGCTGGTGCTTACGCACATTTTCTTTGATAGGTTTTGCCCTCCCAACAGAAGGAACATGGCATGGGCGACTGTTCCTTTAAGGATGGTGATAATTCAGTCAGTCCTCAGTTTTTCGGTACTTTTTGCCAGTGTGCTGGAAGGTCAATGAGCCAGGGAGAGTAACCCAGGTTCTTGTTAAAGGTTCCCTCTGAGTGGATTAGAATGAAATGACACAAAGTCCAATGGGTTAAAATATACTCAGGCTCAGTGGGAACGCCCAGGTACCTCCCTGAGTGGGTGCAGAGCTTTCATTCCTCTGGTGGAAGACCCCAGAAATGAGTCTGGGTGCACTTCAGGGGTCTTTGATAGTTTATGATCACTTGTCAGCTGCCTCTCAGTTGAGTGGCTAATGCCCCATCACATCTTCCTCAGGAGGAAGGCGGGCAGTTTTACAACTGAGGGAGTTGTGTGAGGAAGGGTAAGAAGCATGGTAAGAAGCACCATGTCACCTTGGAGGATCCAGGCTGTGATAGTTCACCCCCTCTATCACATGCAGACTAGAATATTCACACCCAAAAACTCACCTCCTCCCTCGAGGGATGCAAACCTGGCCTCTGCAAAGCACACTGGCACCTCCACAAATGGGCAAATGTTTTGAGTCATTAATCATTAATAGCCCAGTCTCTCACAGCATCTCCGCAACAGACTGGAAAATAATCTCTTTTTTTGACACTTCCCCCATGTATACTTTTTCATCTAACTTTAATGAGCTTGAAAGTCTGCATGTTTCATCTTGGGAGAATAAAATTTGTAAGGTCTACAAGTTTGGATCAGAAGTCTAACTATTTAGACAAAGTTTGGTGAAAGTAACCTTATGAAGTCTCCAAAAAATTCATTAGGAGAGGGAACACTAAGAATTATTGTACAAAGCAGAAGGAAGGCAGAGCCATGGGCAAGAGGGTAGAAACAAGGGTAGGGAAACCAGACCAAGGTAAGCTTTGAAACTCTTCTTTCAAGGAAGTTTCACCTTTGCTTTTATGAAACTCCAAACACAGCTCAGAGAGCAGCACAGAGATGCCCTAACTGTCTGAGAGGTAGGAACCACTGGGATAAAGCTGGGTCAGAGCAAAACTGCAACCTGGGTAGCAAAATCCACCCTGGTCAGGCATTGCACAGTGCTGTGACAGCAATCCTTTCATCTCCTCTGCGTTACTAAAACAGGCTGCTAGAAATTTGTCTCCTCAGCCACTAAAACCCTTCTGGAAACTTTATTAGAAACTCTCAGCATTGGCTCTTAATTAAATAAGTAGCTAGTAGAGTTTATAAACTCATAATGTAAAAAGAGTTTTGTAGTCTATCACTAAGATAACAGGAAACATCATAAACCATTATGATTCAGAACAGATCATTAAACATTCACATTTTAAAAAGGAAAACAAAAATAAACACAAGATGGCACAGACCCAAATCCCTCTTTCCACAGTATTTCTTTTTCACTGCTTGTGCAGCAGAAATACAGCTCTCTGAACACCTACAGGTGCATCTTACTTTGTCCCATGTTTCCAAACTGAATGGGAAAGAAAGCTTTCACATTTTTATGACAAATACACAAATATGGCTGATGCTCTGGGAACCATAAGACCAATTATGCCCAGGATGGTTGCTGAGAAATCACCTGAAACCACTTGGTATTCCTTCTGATGAAACCTACAGGGCAATCAGAGCTCAGACAGTACCACAATGTACAGTATCTAAAAAATGGTCAGATTATGCAAGAGTAAGGCACAGAACTCATAATTGTGCAGGATATTAGAAAGAACAGCGCTCTTGAAGGTAACCACAAAGCCTACTTGCCTCAATTGGCTGAACAGTGATGTTTATTTATTTAGACATTTGGAATACGCCAATGGATTTTTAATGTTTGTCTATTTCCTGCTGCTGTTAAAATATATTTCTTATACACTGTCCAATTTTTAAACTACACTATTGTATCTTCATATCATGCAGTCCCATTTGGCTAATAATATCATTTGTTCCTTCCTGAAAAGAACCAGCACAACTGCAACAAGTTTGATATTTGGAGGAGCAGGAATCTCCTTATGAAGCAAAATAACTAAACTTATTACAGTCATAAATACTCTGGTAGTAAAATATATGTATATTTCTTTAAACAAGCAGTGTCAGATATTATTTGATCACTATATTTAGAGATATCTTTTCATTTACAGTCTCTGAAAATTTATTCTTCAACCATAAACATGTAGAAAACACATGGAATGTCTCTTTGCAAGGTGACTGCACTTCAACAAAGCATACTGGCAATATGGTTTTGTAGCTGTATGGGCTTACTTTATTTAACTGTATATACCAGAGGAAATAAAAAGGTTTATTTTTATACTACTGCTTATATTTTCAACATAAAGTTCGAAGTGATTTACTAATGTTACATGAATTGCCTTTGAATTACGGTACAGTATTGTGCCTAAGTACAAAGCCTAACACTATTTTGTATTCACAAAACGCCACCTGCCCCCGAGCATTTTACAAATGCTAAATACAGCTAAAAACCCATTCAAGGGGTAGGGAACAGACCCATTTTACAGAAAATTAAACAGTTTATTGTTATGATAGAGCAAATATCAAATCACTGTTTGACTGGAACAAACAGGGCAAATAAAAGCAGAGAAAAAACAGATGCACATAAGAAGTGGCCTCAGCAGGCAAACTACTTGAAACCCGAAGACACCACACTAGTGACACAACCTGGAAGAAACTGCTGTGATGACTAATCACCCACACCCAAGGTATCCCAAGTTCTACAGGTGAAGGGAAGAACTCAACCCAAATTAAAGAGTCCTAACCACTTTCTGCCATCTTTAGTCTGGAATCCACAATTACAGCATAAGGGATGACAGATTATGGCTTGTCCTGTCAACATCCACATACCAACCCACTATCCATAAATTTGCCTAATTCCTTTTTCAACCTGCAGCTTCCACAACATCCTGTGACAGCAAGCTCAGGAAGTTCACTGCTATTGACAGACATACTTAAGTTTTCTGTTTTAGTATCTTGCTAGCGTTGCTAAGTGCTTTTTTTAAGGATTGACTGCAGTTAGTGTCTTTCACGTGGTGTAATCTGGTAAAAATGTGTTGCACATTTAATTTATCCTCCACCTTCACAATTTTGCTAGCCCTGATCAATTTCTCAGTCTTCTGCTATTCAAAGTCACTTCTTGGTCTCTCCTTAAATGACAACAGCTTCATCTTGCTGATCAAATGACCAGTTCTGTGAACCTTTCCACTACATTTTTCTTGAGAGCTAAAGACCAACCAGAATGAAAACACAGGTACAACAACCTATGTATCAAAAAGCTTTTGAGAAATTCCAGAAAGCTTTGAACTCCACAAATCTTAACCACCGATTTTGCGTTCAGTATCATGTAGGCGTGCTGTTGGATGACTCTTCCCCAGGTGAAGAGTCATTTTTCATTTGCTGAGTTTCATTTGCTCAGTTTTGATGCCTTTTTGGAGTTGTTTGCTATTGACATATCATTTGACTACCTGAAAGAACTTAGTGTCACACACAAATTTATTATGTCACCCAGGAGATTTTGCTGTTCCCTTCTCACTCCAGGTCACTGATGAAGAACCAGCCCAGTGGGCTCCTGGGGGATCCCTCTGCTAAAAAATGAGTATTAAGTCACTTTGCCTGCTATCATTTAACCAACAGTAAATCCCTAGAAGGAATTGTCCTCCGGATCCCAGAGAAACTTGACTTCATTAACAACTTTTGCTGCGGAACCTTGGCAAAAGCCTTTTGAAAATCCATAGGTCTGCGCTGATACCTCAGATTCTTTCTTCCCCACTCCCTGCTCTGTAAGAATAATCCAAGTCTTAACCAGCAGGCTATTTGGCCTAGCAAACCTGAGATGAATATGTCAATGAACATTAGAGGTTAGCTGGATAGGAAATAAAAGCTGAGGAAGAGAAGCTGATTTTGCAGTCATTCCCTGAAAGGCCACAAGTCAGAATAAGGGACCTTGTCTTTCATGTGTGAACTGCACCTTCAGTGACCAAAACACACCCTGGGGGGATATTCCCATGTACTGAATGTCAAGACACCAAAACAGAAAAAAAGAACACAGTGAAGGGCAATTCATGAGGCTGAAACATCAAGAGAAGGAACAAGATTAAATCAAGAATCAGAGACAAAGAAAAGGACTGTGACAGCCTGAGATTCTCATTTTACTGGAACTCAGAGCACATACTTCACTGTGGGATGCAGGAGGAGGCAAAGTTAACAGTGCTATATATGTATTCAAAGCAACTCCAGGTGGGGACATACTTCTACCTGCAACAAAGTCTGTATCTTCCAAATGCATCTCAGAGTTTCTTAATTCTTAAAGAAAAAGATCAGACTGCAGAATATTTCAAAGCAATTAAAAAATATCTGAGCCTTTTATTTAAAATATATCACACAATGTAAAACAGAATATATTTATACAGTGTCCTCAGCAAGAGCCTCCCAGAGTGCTGTAAAACCCACACCCACGTAATAGAGAGCTTACACTATCAGAGACTTTTAGAGAGCTCTCCGAGGCAGTATTCACAGAATCATAACCTAGAGAAGGAAAAGACTTATTAGATCATCCAGCCCTCTCCCTGCTGACAGAACTGCTCCCTACAGTGTGCTTCCTCACATTTGTTGCTAACAATCAGCCTCTCTCCACTCTCCTTGGGAAGCCATTCCACAGCCAAATATATCTCATGCTATCATTACCATTATTACTTATTTATGGGCCACGGTATAACCTAAAGGGCCTTGATCAGGATCAGGGGGACCAACTCTAGTACCACTTGTAAGAGCACTCCTCTCTCCAAAAGAGCGCACAGTCAAAAGAGGTAAGTCAAAGCCCAATGGGAAACATATAACATACCATTAAGGAGAACAGAACAGTACGGGAAGTGCCACAAATGTTCCATGAATTTTTGCTTCAGAGTTTGGTAGGAGGGAAAGGTATGTGTCACGAATAAGAAAATGTGTCTGATAGTCACCTAGAGATAAACAAAGAGGATTTTCTTCCTCCAAACTTTACCCTATTAGTTATGGCTAAAGATCTAGCTTGGTACTGAGAAATTTGTCTTCTTTTTTTTGGTGCAAATACACCCTAAGTATTTAAACAATGTTACATTTTTCTGTTCTGCTCCAGTCTCAGTCAACATTTATCTGAGCCACACGTATTTTAATCTTCCCTCATAAATCAATACCTCCAGCACTGCAACAGATTTTGCCACTCTCCTTCCATCTTTAACAATTTTTTTCCAGTAAGCAATCACCCAGAAATAAGCACCACATCCCCTGGAGGGGCTGCACAGAAACAGAGAGGAGATCAGCTCCCTCCAGCACTCACGCAATGCCTGTCTGTGCCCATTCAGCCTTTCTGCTGCTGTTTCCTTTCTCCACAGGCCCCTCCCTCACCTGTAGGTCTGGCACAGCAATGAGTTCAATGCCTCTTTTTCTGGCGTTACCAACAATTATCACCAAATCTTGTGGAACACAGCATCGGAGATTACTGCCTTTGCACAGGAGAATTTGGAGAGAAGCAGCAGAACTGAGTAACAGTATTACGCTTTTGCTAACTGGAATGTGCTGTGCCTGACAGTGTTCTGGGACAAGCCTCCCTCCCCAACATGGTAAAAAGCAGTAGAGAGCTAAAGAGGACTTGAGAGGAGCTGAGGACTCTGGTTTGCCCCTGGCCTTTTGCATATCAAGCAGTGCCAGTGCTCCAAAGGATACCAGATCCAGCAACAGCATCTCAAAAAACCTGTGGCCCAAGGCAGGGCTGATGAGATTTTTTTTCCCCCAGTTTTCACCCTGGCTTCACCGATGATAGCATCCAACCAGTTCTCATTACTGAAACAAGAGTTACTGCTGCTCTCATTCCTCCTTGCTACAGAAGCAGGACATTTTCACTTACCTGCTCATCAGAGACCAACACCTGCTTTCCTCACCTTTCCACACTTGTATCTCAATGCTCCCACTCTTCAGTTATCCCATCTCTTTGCTCCTGGTAACTAGGCCTTTTCTATTTCCCCATTGGACTTTTACTCATGCCCTGCTGCCCTCTTACCAACCTGACAAATACAATTCAAAGGACTGCTGCAATGTCTGTGTCTCTGTGTGGTTTTCGTAGCTAAATAATAACTAACTAGCTAGCTAACTAACTAACTAACTAACTAACTAAATAGCAAGAAGAAGAAGCACCACAGATCATTTATTTTAAGGTATGGCAGCAGGCTGCAGCTGAACTGGTGTAACTGAGGTTGTAGTAATTCCGGAACAGGGAGGGTGAACAACGACATGAGTGCTGGGAAGTAAAGAAACCTTTTAAATCAGATCTGCCAGTGACAGAAGAATAATTTAGAATGAAGTTTTTGCACAAAAGAGAGAAATTACAGAACCAGGGAACTACCACTGAGTTTAACAACCACCTTCTGCAATCACTCTGTTTGTATTGTCCGTCTCTCCCCTCCCACACACTCGTTTCTGTGTCATCAAGTCTGAAAGCTCTTCAGATCAGAAAATGAACCTTGGTGTATGTACAGCACCTGGGGCCCTGATTCTGCTGTGATATTACATAATAACATTGCACTTCAGAGCACGCTTACCTTTTATTCCCTTTAAGCACTCTGTCATCACAGCATATCTTCAGCAAGATCTTCACCCTTTATTGTTCTGGGCCAAAACTAAGCTGTCATCATCTTTTCTGCCATATTTCATCCCCCTACATCTCCTGCCTTAACAGCCTTTCTTTTCAGTTTTTTACTCTTACAAGTTTGTCCCCAAGCATCTTTCCCCTCAAAGCAAACTCTAATTCAATGAATCATCTTCAGAATTGTGTCTTTTCTTTTATAATGTACTAAAGCGTCTGACAAAGGGTTGCATATGTAAGTCACAGTACAATCCTGCATCTCCTCCCTGCCAGTCTTAGTGTTGCTACTTAGTTTTGCTTTCTTTCCACATTTCATCTCTTCTTCCTAGAACACTTTCAGCAAAGCTGGGACTACCTTACACCCTAGAACTTTGTGGGTATTAAATAACTACAAACCTATTTCAAGGGGCATGGCCTAGGGGAAAAGGAACCCTACCACATACAGCTTGCAAAGTCTATCACCATTTACATGGATTAGCAACCTGTCTTTTTCGCAAGCTCAGTCCAAATTCCCAGCCTGCCAGATAATAAATCAACTTTTTGCTTCAGTTGTACAGTCATTGGGAGATCTGCATAGTTTTAGGTCAAGCATTTATAACCATTTTATGATTCCAAAGTTTCTTACCTTGTCATTTAGTTACTGAACTGTGAGCTTTCATTGACTTTCTAACCATTGTGGCAAGAACTGCAAGTAGCTGTGCAAGATTTAAAACCTCACTGAGCAGAGGAGCAAAATCAGACTGCAGTAATTTTAAGTATATATTGGGATGGAATTGTGACCCTATGGAAGCCCATGGAAGTTCTGCCACCATTTCACTGGGGCTAGCTTTCTTCCCTGTCATTTCTTGTGTTGGGGTGAGTAAGTATTGCAAGCTCTCTGTTTTACACCATGGAAATAAGATGGCTCAGAATGCTTGGAAATAGTTTATTTTACCATTCTATTTTCTTTCTTCTTTTTTTCCCTATCCTGGTAAAATATTTTACATACAGTCAATTGCTGTACCTAAACTGCAATTCTTCTTGTGGTTCTGCATGATCCTTCCTCTCCTGCTTGTCAGCTTAATTTCTTCTGCTGTGGCATGGAGTGTGTAATAGCAAATCTAGCACTCAAATTCTTCTGTTTCTTAATTATCTCTGCCCTGTCAGCTATATCAGTGAAAACAAGTTGGCATTAGACAATTCAGATACTAGTAAACATCAAGTTGTGATAATATAGAGTCCTGCATTACTGTCATTATGGAAAAAGCTGTTTCAGGGAGGCTTAAAAAATTAAATAAGCCCAGCACTTCTAAATAGCCAAAAACCTAAGGATATCTAAATTATTCTTCAATATCTTAATCATCCCAGAGAATCATGATCTTACATAATGGCCATTTTCAATGAAAGGTTTGCTGCTCTGCACAGTTACCACTTCCTTTCTAATTGTGAATTAAACTATAATTTAGGGTGGCTGTATGCCAACTTGACTAGAAAAATTTAGACAGTAACTCTGGTTGAAAGAGGGGGAAAGAGCAGTTAGATTTCTTTAAGTAATAGAAAATCACTCACCAAGTTGTACTTTAAAACAAAACACTAGAGCTTTAACTTGACAAACTGACTTGAATTAAACCACAGAAAAAAATGCTTGCACTGTAAATCTTACAGGGCAAAAGTGATGGTAGGTTATCATTCTGTTTATTAGCATGCACTTTGGAGAGTTCAGGGCAAGTATGGATACGCATTCATTCCATTTTATGCCGCACATTACTGAAAACACATTCCTCATAAATAATTCATAAATGCATTGTCTGAAATTTCAGATTCCAAAAATACAACACCGTTTTCAGCTTTATGGTTGCTTGGTCTTCAAAACAGGAACACACAATTGGATGGATGGACTTCACAAACCCGATAAGAACCCATCAGTCAGAATTACACCCCAGAGGTAAATGCAAACATCTCCCAGCCTCTGGTCCCTGGAAGCAAGGCCATGATGCTAGGGCCTGTGCTTGTGCTAGCAGTCCCTTGGTAGGCAACAGGAAGAAAAAGAGAAGGGGCAGAAGTAACCACGTAGTGAGGTGTGGTGGAGAGCTAGTAAACTGAAAATGTGTAGAAATCCAGAGGAATTTAAATTCAAGGTATATTAACAGTCAAAATACAAAGACTCAATACAGCTTGTCTTGCAAAAAGCCCATTTTTCAGACCCTACTGCACTAGAAACTTAAGCTCTGCCTGTTGTTTTCAGCTCTTAATTGGTATCACTTTGTTAATGACATAGTAACTGGCATCATCTTTATGCCAGCTATGCTAGCAAGAGAGAGGTGAATAGGATCTTGAAGTTCATCTAAAGTCTAATTCCTGCAGGGAACAGAGTGACCACAGCATACACAGAAGAAACTGAAGTATGCTTCACACACTAGAGTGCTTAGGGTTTATATACACTGTGATTTCTGTGTCTTGCTGACATTATATATGTAGCTTATACTCAGTCGCTTTTTTATCTTCATACCATGCTCAGAAGCCTGACATCAGATAGAAACTGCTTTTCAGCCAGATTCGCATTCACTTGTTCTGTTCTACTCACCTCCCACTGACAGGCATGCACAATTTTGGGTACCTTATCTAGAGAAATATTTGGAGCCCAGCTCCTAACAGAACAACAGCCACGATCTCCCTATGCACCAGCTCTTTGTATGAACTCATTCCCTCCAATTTGCCCGAGAACAAACATTGCAACTGAGCTCAAATACTTGGCATCCCAGCGCACTGATTGCTTGGGTGCAGACCACATGTGAAAAAACAATGCTCTCATAAAAATCGTATTCCAGTACCCAACTGCTGTAAAACTCCCCACTCGGTGCTCCAGCGTGGAAAGACTGGGACTATCTGTCACTCCATTCACTTCCAGGTGTGCTGAACTCTCTGGGGTAGTATTTAAATCAGCTGAGATTTCATACATCAAAGATGAGGATACATAATTCAAGAGGAGCCACTGAGATAAAACAGTAGCTGTAAAAAATACAGCATGTTGGTGGTGCCTGGTTTAGCATGTCAAAGAGGGGCCACTGCTGGCGAGGAGCCGCACACCGCCGGCTCCAGAGCAGGTCGTGTGGCAGAGCAGGCACAGCCAATGTGAGATTCACAGGGACACAGCCACCAAGAAGGTCTGACACTGTGCAAGTACCAGGTTGTAAGGCACCCTACAGAAAAAAACAGCAGTGAGGCATGGAGCACGGGGCACTCAGGCCTGGTGTCCCTCGGCTATAGTCATCACACGCTAACTACCTCTTTCGAAAACTTTACACAGGTGGTAGGTGTCCCACTGAGATAAATTACCTACTTTCAGCTGCTGAACAGATGGGCAGGGAAGTGAAATTTCAGTTTGTTCATTCCCAGCAGTAACTAGCAAAGATGATCTCGGCTGCTGCAGGATTACTTTTCGATAACCACACACCTGCGAACAGCCCATGATTCTGTTAGAAACTACATAAGGTCATTAATACACCACAAAATAAGGCAGGGCATTTAACAGCTCAAGAAACTGATGCTAAGTCTCTCACTCCCGTATTCTTCACAATATACTCTAGGCTGAGAGAGGCCAGAAAGTGTACAGAGAGGGACCTCAACAGGCAGAAGTAATGGGCTCACAAGCATCTCACAACATGCAGCAACAGGAAACACCTGGTCCTGTGCTTGGGGAGGAATAACCCCAGGCACCAGCACATCAGGTTTGACTGGCTGGAAGGCAGTTTTGCAGAGAAAGACCTGGATACTCGTTGTCCTGGTACATAAAAAATCCTGAATAGACGCCAGCAAAGTCCAGAACTGCTGGAAGGTTGAGGGAGTTGATCCTCCTTCTCAACTCAGCACTGGTGGGACACTGCTGAAGTGCTGTGTCCTGTGCTGGACTCTCCAGTATGAGAGACATGGACCCAATAAAGATGATTAAGGCTTTCATGTATCTGACACAAAAGTAAAATGTGAGAAAGCTGGGACTGTACAACCTGGACCAAAGGCAGCTCAGGGTGATTTCACCAATGGGTATAAACTTGATATATGGGTATATACTGGATACGGGGAGGAAAGAAAATGGGGCCAGGCTCAAACTGAAATACAAAAAATTCCATTCAAATGGAAGCAAAAAAAAAGCATTTTTGCTACGTAGGCGGTTGAACATTGGCACAGATTGCCCAGAGAGGTTGTGGAACCTCCATCCTTGGAGAAATTCAAAACCTGATCTGACACAGTCCTGAGCAGCCTGCTCTAGCTGACCCTGCTCCAAAGAGGGTCTTGGGGTAGGTGATCTCCAGCAGTGCCTTCCAATCCCAGCTACTCTGTGACTTGGTAAGGGTGTACTGTTACTCATCAATATGGACAGAAGGGCAAGGACTGACCATTAAGGACTGGTCACAGACCTACCCATGCAGTGCATGCATGGTACAAGCAGAGAAGCTTAAAATAACAATGCCTGCAAACCAGGAGTCTCCACAAATGAATCCAAACATTAACCAAGGACTTCAGGCCAGGAAAGTTTGCAACTCATGAAAGCTAGGGTATGGGAAAACTGATGATATATTTAAATGAGGGTTTTCCCTCCCTTTCCGACATACTCCACCACAACACTTGCAACTATTCACATGCAAATTTATCATAGTGTAGCCCAAACCCCATACACACTTTTTTTCTTTTTCAATAAAATGGTCATAGCCACACTGTAAAAAACTTAACAAAAATAGTTTTAGTATCTTCCCTTTAAGCTTGCAAATATTTTCCTGGCAGAAATCCTGAGCTAACTTTACAGCAAGATCTCTCAAAGGAAACCGAACTTATAAAAAAAAAACTCAAAAAAATACACTACAAAATGAATGTGACCCAGGGACTTACCCTTCTATGCAACAACACGATCAGAGTGCACAGAGACAGTGAAGTCCGCAGGGCGTGAAATTAAAATTTTCACACAGATACAATGAAGTAATGATACAATGTTACAACCTTGGCACAAAAATCTTCTGGTTTGAGTAAAGTCAATGTCATGTGATGTTACGGTTTGTGCACTGGTAGAAAGGGTCTGCTGCTAAAAAGTTCATAACAAAACAGAAGGAGCAAAAGCAAGAAAATTGTACAGCTAATTACTATAGGCCTGTACATTCTAGTGATCCAGACATACCTTTCGATGCTCATCACAGTCTAATCTGGCTGTCACTACAGGCTGAGTTAAGAAAACACACTTTTCTTTCATGTCTAGAAATCTAGAATGCTGAGAGGCCATTACGAGATAAGAAAAAGATTGGCAAGGAAGGGGGAGGGAGAGAACAACTCTCTTATGAGGTCGGTTTGTTGCCTACAAACAAGGTAGATATACAGGTTCAAAATTCCAAGCATATGGATAAGAACAGGGATGCACAGAGCAATTAACAGAGTCAAGCAGAAGCTGGGATGAACAGCAGCTGGAGCACTGTTAAAGTCCTTCTAGGAATTGCTTCACCTGTTACAGTAAAAAGAAAAGGCAGTGCTGGAAGAACACTGGCTCCTCAGCAAGGACAAGGTCATCAGAACAAGAGAAGAGCTGGAAAAATTCTGGGCAGCGTCATGAATAGAGACACATGCTAAAATAAATCTTTGCCTTTTGCCTAGGCTTTTGGCAGCAGGCAGTAGCTTTCCTGGAGTGGCCAGCACCCCAAGAGCCAGACTCTTTTGCAAGTTTTTTAATAATGACCAATTAGGTAGTATATCACATAAATTATCATTTATTAGACACAGAAAATAACAGACGTAAGACTTGGGACAAAACTATATACTACACAGGAATAAAAAAAAATAAATAAATAAAATAATAAAATAAACCACTAGTAGAGAGAATTCAGCAAGTGAAAAGGTACCTATTATTACTGCTAGCAAGAAATAATACTACTTAGGAATTAATGTATCTTACCAACACCAATTTGGTGGTGAAGTATACCTTGGAATCCTTTCATTCAATTCCCAGGAAAGTAACCAGCAGAGCCTGGGTCCAGACTCTGGGGAGAAGCTTTTGCACATTTCCAGAGTGTGTGTAGGAGACTTCTGCTTCTGGGATATTTCATGTGTCTTTTATAGTGTAAAAGTGTGTCTTTCAGTCACATACTTATTCTTTTCATCTCTTTCCACATCTGCTCTAAATACCAAGATGTGGTTTCTTGGTTGGAGGTCCCAGACTTATGGGCACAAAGAGATAACCCCTTGCTGGGCATTAGAGTCTGAGTTATCTTATGCACCAGCCATGTGGTAGAGGGAGAGGGGAGGATGTCCTGCCACAGGCAGAATGAGGGACAGGGGCACAGACACTTCAGAAGATCATGCAACATCAGAGCGGACACTTGCAAAGCAAGCAACCTTGGTACTGCAGATACACCAACACAGTTCCACAGGGAATCACCAGATAATCTGCAGGGAGCAGGAAGCATTTTATTTCTAAGGGTATGGAAAAGTGTGCAAACTCATAAATCATAAAGTTGCTTGTACAGTATGATGTTTTACAGATATCCGACAGACTGATAGGCTGTTGCACATATTCTAAGAAATATATTTACAGGCCTGAACTATGGGGGCGAAGAATTAGAATTCAGTAATACTGCTCATCTCAAACCACAATTCTGTGATCACAAGCGCAGAAGTTAATGCATGTAAGAACTATTGGCAGTGTATTTTCCAGTAACCCTTCTGGAAATGTAACAGAGAAAGTCAGTCTAACAATGGAAAGGTCATTCCTTACAAGACATGTTTCTCATCCTACTGATCCAAGACAGTACACACAGAGAAACATACAGCCAAATGTAACTTAATAAAAACTTAAAGTCTTCAGCTTATTAATTTTTTTAAAATTTTTCTCATTTCATTCCAGTGATTTCATTAGGTTAGACTTCTTCATCTTTATTATAAAATAATCAGAACTGAAATGTTTCAATAAACCCAATTTCTGTTTTAAGTTGTAAAAGATGATTCAACGCAGATGAAGCAAAAATGAAAGTTAAAAGTACAATGGCATTAGAGGCTTTGAGAATATACTTTAAAAGCTGTTAAATACATAAATTATATATTAGTACTCTAGAATGTCTTTGATTGTTTTTTACAGAGAAAAAGAACTGTATCAACAATTTTTTTCCCCATAGAATAATAGAATAGTTTAGGTCAAAAGGGACTTTTAAAGGTCATCCTGTCTGATCTCCTGTAATAAGCAGGGACATCTTAAACTAGGTAATTTTCACTATGTTCTCCAGCAGTAGGGAATACAGTATTATTCTCAGTAAAAGGTTTAGATTTCCATCAAATTTCAAAATTATTTCCCTCCCAACACACTTAGACTAAAAGAAATAATTTAATTGTTTTTTCTCCCTCAGAGGGCCATAAACTAAGTACCATCCCAAATCAAAACAGATCAAAATTAACGTACATTGCCCCAAACTACTGGGGAGCTAGAAGCATGTTGCATTGAGGAATTTAAATGTTGAATATAATCTGTATCTACAATTAAATAAATAGTGAAAAAACCCACCAAGATCCATTTTCCTTAAAGATTATCTAAATGTTGAAAAGATAGTCACAGCCCATCACAAAGCCAAACTTAACAATGATCCATAGCATGTGTGTTTGAAAAGGAAATGTGGCCTAGGAAGAGAAAGAAGTCACACCTGCAGTAAAAACTGGTACAGTCACCTTGAACAAAGATCTGTAACCAGAGACTACAACATCACCTCTCTGCTCCTTTCAGCTCTGTATCAGAGAGCTAAAGGCATGTTACATGATTCAGGCTTCCCCAAAGTAAAGCCTACAAAATAAAAACATATTCAGTTCGGAGTTCAGTATTCTTTACACTGAAACATCCCCATTACTTTCCCCAAACAAAAGTGGAAGATACCCTGGGCTCTTTCATGACCCCACCTAGGAAAAATCAGGACTGGGTTTTTCCCAATCAGTATTGTCTGAACAAGGACGATAAGAGACGATAGTTATTTAAAAACAGATAGCAATTTAAAAGCCATTATTATATTCCATATATTAAGGATGACTTTTAAAAGCTGAATAAATTAGAGAAAATGACAATAACAATCTTGAAATATGTGGAGTTAAGAACACAGTAATGACAAAAGATCAGGATACGAGCTCATTGCTGGTTTCTGTCATCATTCACATGCGCTGACTGTGCCATCTCACAATTCTGTCTGATGTCCACCAGTTTTTCCAGTAGACAAGACAATAACGAATTGTTCCCTATTCATTTTCTGCAAGTCACTTTTGATTTTATGAACTTCTAATAGTAACCTAAACTTAGCCACCTCTTTTCCAAGCTGAAGAGTCCTAGTTGTGCTGTTCATTCCATAAAACCTCTCTCACATCTGGGAGCAATCCATTGCACTGCCCTGATGTGACCACCAATACAGAGTTAACACTACTGAGCAAAAATTTGCTACAGCAGTCCTTCACTTCACAAGTGGAAAAAATATAAAAAAGAGAAAGCTTGTTATAAATAACAGTTATACTAGGGCTCCAAAAATGGAGATTCAACCTATGGAGAAAGACTTCAGACGGATGAAAAGGAGACCTACCAGTTTAAGTGAAACTGTAAACTGTCATCCAGTCAGGTCTAAATAAAGAAAATGGAACAAACAAATTGCTAGCTCAAGGAAAGAAAAAAATACCACAAACCCAGAATCAAAAAAAACCCACAAAATCAAACCCCACAAAGAATTCCAGCCAAAGACTAAAGGTTATTCTGTTGAAAGCATAAGGTCTAATAACAAATCCCATTTTTTAGTATATAAAATATAGGGAGTTTAAGTTAAAGCTAGGATGAAAATAAGTTACAAAGGAACAAGTAATGATAAAGCCACAGCTGAAAAAGCTCAATGAGATGAACACATATTCACCATGTGGGAACTTGTGAAGTTTCGAAAGCTACAGAGGACAAGATGGAAGACCTGTTTGAAACTGAAATGTCCTGCAAATAAATTACAGAACAAATTGACATGAATGAACAATAATGAATTACTGGATCAGCTGGTACTCGCTCAAAACTTCTGAAGGAGCTCAGGTATGAAACAGCTGAACTATTAACTCTACCAAGTAACTAATTGCCTAAAACTGCTTAATTTCTGGGGCAAATGCAGGATTTGTTTTTTTAAGTGATCTGGAAAGATGCAGAAATCTGCAAAGAAAGAGGTCTAATTAGAACAACCAGATTGATAGAAATTATAATAAGAAACCAATAAACTTGACATATTGGCAGAGACTTAATATAAAGTCTTCATTCACTGGGGACCTCTGCAAGATTCATAAGAATATTATGCATCTAAAAAAGGAAATCACAGTTTATATAGTCTAACTGAAGTTCCAAAAGCCCTCCAGCAAATCTATTACCAAAGACCTAAAAGTTGACATAAACTAAGAGAAAAATCCATTAATAGATAGATAACTGGTTAAAGCTCAGGAAATTAGGAGAAAACATTAAAACTGGTCTGCTATAAAGTGGCCAGAGAGGTCACAGAAATCTGTTGGGGGCTGAACTCTTTAATGCATTCACAAGCAGCCTAGAGAAAGGACAATTAAGGAAGAGATATTTGCTGCTGATACTATGCTAGTCATGGTAGCTCAAACAAAAGCTGGATGTCTTTATTGAGGCAGAGAACTAAAATATCACAAAGATTTTAAAAAGTACATTAAAAACTGGAAATGGGGCAACTCAGATACTATGAAGCACTGGTTACTGTCCTTAAGTGATAGAGAGGAAGGAATTTATTTTTGAAGTGGACAACTCATCAGCTGGAAATAACTGATAAAACAGCTGAGAAGACAGAGCTGTGTCTGCCTGCCGAGTCCATCCTGTGGTGCATGGCTCATCTGATATGGGACACAACTGGTGCAAAGCCCTGCTCAGACTTCAATCACTGCAGTACCACAGTCACCTGTGTTTGAGGTACAGAGTGTCACCAGGGTGCAACAGTTCAACACAGGACTCTCCAAAGCAGCCAAACTTCCATCATCACAACTTTTATTGAGCACATTACTACATCGCAAGCTGCTGAGATAGATGCTGCATGTTCACAATCAGGTATACACACTCTCTCTCCCAGAGTGGAGGGCTTTATCTCTTTGATGCCTAAGCCCTTCAATTTGTACTGCAGGCATTAAAAGTTTATTAATAATCAGGGCACTGATCATGCAGCACATAAGTTAACTCTATATTTTCGTCCAATCCATAATGAAAATATGAATGGCAAACAACTTATTTTTAGTTCCATATATTCAGCAATAAGATGGATAAGGTGTCAGTGCATGTTATTCCAGGCTTATTTTACATGGGATAACAGGTATCACCAATAGGATATTTAGCTGGTTCTGAAATAAGTCCTTGACCATAAAAGGAGCTGAGGGTAACTAGCTCAGCTGTCTCAAGATAAGCAAGAGGAATTCCACCCTAACTATGCTA
The DNA here is from genome assembly GCA_024500445.1 of Entomyzon cyanotis. NCBI lineage: Eukaryota > Metazoa > Chordata > Aves > Passeriformes > Meliphagidae > Entomyzon > Entomyzon cyanotis. Next base: position 44,879,994 of record JAKEPQ010001021.1, on the reverse strand, counting down.
TCATCACCATTAAACATCATTACTACATGGACCAGCCAGGCACAGAGAGTGTGCTGTGGCCAGATCCTGAGCTAAAGAGTTTACAGCCTGAAAAGCCCAGGAAGATGAAGGAGAGAATAAAAAGGGCAATTATTTACACATAAGCAATATGGTGGAAGGATGGCAGAGACATCTTTTGGGATAAAGGCTTCTCAAGGTAAGATGCAATTATACTGCATATATTATTCATCAATTCCTCCAACTTCAAAAATAAAACAAACCTCCAAAAAAAAAAAGAGGAAATGCCTCTGAAAGATGAGAAGAGAAATTGCTACAGTACTAGGAATAGAGGAGTTGCTTAGAGAACCATGAAGACAGGAATCCAGACTGATCTTACCTTGCCAGGCTCTGTAGAAATTGTCATCACAGTAATTCTAAAGAAGTTTTTAAAAGTACAAGACAGAACACTCAGGGCATCAGTGCAGTAAAAAGGGACAGTGAAATAATTTTCTTTGACACAAGATTAGAGGAAAATAGAGAGGAACCTGATAATATTTTGAGGGTGTTTTCATTGCTGTGATTACAAATGCAAACAGGAATCACATCCAATGAACCAACATTCTCTTAAGATTCAACGTAGTATTTGAGAACCTGAAAATGCACAAGGGGAAAAATTGTGAAAAACAGTAATTAAAATAACAATGAAAATGATGCAAAGAGTTAAGTCAGTTTCATAACATAATTTGTACTCTATTTTCCTTTGCTTATTATTACTTTCAAGCTACAATCAAGTTATTGTCATACCACTGAATGATGGAAACCTTGCCAACTGCTTCAAAACTGACACGTTTTCTGTTGCACTGAGCATTCCCAGAAGACATTTCCCCTCATTTTAATATAAAATCCTGTCAGATCCATGGAGCTGAAAAAAAACTGTGTAAAGGATATGTAGCTGTAATAGACCTCCCCCAACTAGTCAAGTTTGGAATAAAAGACGATCAAAAAAGACTCAAAGATCCACTGCTAGATTAATGCAAATATCTGCTTGTTTGCAAGTGTACTTTTTGATTAAACTGGCATACATCAAGTACAATTAGCAGGGTTATTTATAACTAAGAAATACATAATTCTGCATTTTAATGAGGGTGACAATTACAGCCAACAGTTGGTAATTAACATTAATCCTTTTGCACTGCAAATCAGAATTTCCCAATATGATTTTCATTGTCAGCAATGGACACACCGAAACTGTTATTGCAAAGTAGCTATTAGGTAGGTTGCTTTGACACAAATAGGTGTTCCACTTACACACAGTAAAGAAAGAAGCCAATGATGTGTTAAATTTGATAACTTCAGATGTAAATACAGAATGTCACTTCAAAATTTACTCAATGTCTACAACAGGAAATATAATCAAGGCTTATCATTTTCATGGCCGAACCCAATTCCAAGTTTCCCAAGAGCCAGGCTCCACTGGTGAAATCTGATTTCAACACAAGCTTGAAATCTGCCATTGTTAAATTTGGTTTAGATCCCAGCCCTGGGTTCACATCTGCATTTTTCCCTCAAGACTTCAAAGCTTTTAGTGGCTGTAACCGAACAGCACAGATAAGGAGGAGCATTTGCCCAGCCAGTATCAGTTTCCAAAGCAGAACTCTGGAGCAACTAGAAAAGACAGGAATAATCACTGAAGGATTTGCAACTGTAGCAAAGCCTTATTACACCTTCTTTCCTTAAGCAGGTTATCAACAAAATTTTGGTTCTTAAACCCACCGAATTTTAAATCCCAATCTTCTCAAATTGTTCTAAGATATTTTTATTCATTGAGCAAAAATGTCTCTGTAAATAAATGCCATGTCCATAGTAACTGTTGACCTAATTAAACACTTCCGTTTCTGATATCCATAACCCTCAAAGAGATGACGTAGATTTGCTCTGTATGTCTCTCAAAAGAAAAGGTATTTCTGTTTTAGCCTCTCAGCTGTTTTCAGACAGAACCAATAGAAAACTCTTTTCATACTGGTCTTTAACAGGAAAAGAGATGTGGTCCAAATCCTATCTGAGGCAGATCATAATGCAGCCAGTAAATGAAGCCTCCAGACAACCGCTGAGGTGTTCACCACCTGGGTCAGGCAACTGGAGTGGGATCAATGTCAGATACAAGTAAATGAGAAGGTAGAAAAGGAGAACTGTGAGCAGTAAGCCAAGAAACCTACAATGCACTTCTTACAAAGAGCTGTAAAATTCACATTTATTTTGTAACTATGAGATAGATGGGTTATTTCTACATACAGAGGTGCCCAACTAAAATCAAGATAAGTGATATTAATGTCCTATGGTCAGTATTATTGAACCTCGAAAGCAATAAAGTATGAGTCGATAAATATTACATTTGCAACATAGTTAACATTCTTCTACTGTCTCTGGCACTTATTACACATTGTAACCGCAAGTCTACAATACATTATTCATATTTGGGGTGTCACTGAGTGATGGATTGCTGTAAGAGAGGCTGTCCTTTAAATAAATCAACAAATAAAAATGCAAATGTTAACATTTTCAGCCACAACTTTTTCCATCTTGAATGGGGAATGAAAATTTCACATTATATCGACAGCCAGCAGAGAGAACAATTAACAACCTACACTGTGAATAAGAGAGATTAATTTGCCAATGTCTGGTTTTATCACTTGCATATGGAACTACATTGGACTTTTTGCACTGCTGGCTTTCTCAGGGAGTAGGCAAAACTTGTGTCTCCTACCACATTCAGAAACAAACTCACCACCCCACTCCAAACACATTTTTAATCTCGTTAAATGCTCCCAAGTTAAATATGAAGTGAAAGTTTTCTGCTCCTTTTGAATCCTCAGTGGTGTCTGATCCTAAGAGCAAAAGGACTCCTTTGGCAGTCCTTGCTTAGACTCTACAGTGTAAGGAATTTCAGAGATCATCTTAAGTTGATATCCCTATTCCAGCATCCAATATGCACAGATCTCAAAAGCAACTACCACATAAGTAAGACAAAAGCTTGAATCTCATCACTGTCGTGTTTCCTAACACTCAGCACAACAGATCTACTCTAGACGATTCCAGTGTGCATTCTTAAGTATACAATTCTGCATGTTATATTTTACACCAGATATTAATTTGCTTAAAAGTCCCTGAATACACATTCACCTGAGATGTGCTGGGCAATTGGGTAAATAGTTTTGTTTTTAAAACGTCCCTAAACACAAATTTACACAATACAATCTGTTTATAAGAACTCCAACAGGCCACTGTAGTCTAACAGATAATAATACAGCTCAAATACAGCATTCATATTGCCAGAACTTCTAAATCATTTCTTTTAATGGCTACACAAAACTTCACTCCAAGGCAATGCATTCAGCAGGTATTAAAGGTTTGATTTGAAACTGCATCCGAAAACCACAGACTTAATGCTGAAATCCCAGACTATCATACAGTCACTTAATTTACCTAACTATTCTTAAATTCGCTTTGTCCAAAGTGAAAAATGCTACAGGAGAATTACGTGTTTCCATGGTGAGCAGAAGAAACTTTTTTGCCTGTGTCTTTTTAAGTGTGTCATTTCTGCAGTGTTATAGGACTTACTGTGCCAAACTCAACACTACAACTATTTTTACGTGGGGGAGCCTGACAATTGCAACAGGACTGTAATAAAATTAAATGGTCTTTCAGAACATCTAATTTATTACTTTTTTTTTTTTTTAGAAATAGCTGAATACTTTAATTTAGAGCAGTTTCACTTCTGTATGCAATACAACATTGGTTTTGCTGAAATCAGTACCTGATTATAGCTAAAGTAAGATCTAGTTTATGTAAAAACTTCTTCATTACTAAATGAAAGCATCAATATGCCACTACTTCCCCTGTCCAGCTTCCGTCCAGCTAACAAGAAAAAACTCCACAGTCTTTCTTCTAGGCAAACACCAGACATGAAAAAAATGTACCTGGTCACCAAAAAGCTAATGTTTAACACAATCAGAGTAACCATGATTTAGGAACAAACCTACTCTTCCAAATTTGCCCAGCCCCAACCTTGCCTGTGATATTTTTTTCCAAATATATTGGCTTTGGTTTAGATAAATAAGCGCATGGAGTAGAAAAGCTTTCCAGACCTGCTGTGAACGTAATTTCAAGGGCCTCATGCAAGTGTAGATACTTGGCTCAAGAACATTGGATAACCAAATTTGCAGTGCTTGGCTGTGTTATGGAAGGCAGCGACAGGCATGCACAGAAGCATGACGGGCAAACAAATTCACTATTAGCCCAGCTCCAAATGCCAGATAAGAAAATGCTGTGGTTTTCTTTTTCTTTCAGAGACATCGCTGAAATCATGTTGTGCACCCTCATTTCGCAAGTCTGGTGCTTCTAGAGGTCTAGCACTAAGGCTCTCAAGGTTTACATCTACCTTCTAGGGACACTTACTTCTTGTTCACAGCATGATTCATTCCAAGACAGAGGAGAAAGTAGGACTGCAGCAATTCTTTCTCAAGCAGGAGGTAGCTGTAACACACTGAAGCCTCCAGTTGAGCCCTGCCAAGGCAGGCTATCATGCCAACACATCTTCTACCTGCCATGCCTGCTTACCCAGCCAGCCCTTCCCAGAAGCTGTGCTAGCACCCTGATGCCTCTTGCTGCCAGGGAGCTTCTGTCGCTTTCCAACACCTTCTCTCTGGCAGGCTTTCCACTGCTGCTGCTGCTGGTGCCAGGGTTTGTGCTAGTTAAAGCTGGCACAAACACGAGTTGAATCTAGTCCTATAAATTTAAATAGTCAAAAGTAATTAGGTTTACATGTACTGCTGAATAAATAAATTTGCTCTTAGGCTAGGGCTTTGTGTTGCAAGTTTCAGATCCGTGCCAACTGTTGTGGTTAAGCTGTTAACCCCCCCAAATCACAGATCATAATGAACATGCTGACAAACCCTAACTTTAGTGGCACAAAAGCAGCAATAATTCTCAATATTGATTAATTTAGTTAGTTAAACCTGCAGTCTAAGCTTATAACCATTCAGTGATAAATTGAGACTGACCTGCTGCCCAAGCAGGTTTTTTGATGAAGGATAGAATCAGCTTTAGGTCTCCCCAGAAATACTTGTCCATTTACCATTTTCAATTAGAGAAGGCCAGGAGTAAGGGAAAGCACAACATGGCTGTTTAACCTAGTCAATTATATCTATGGCACCAATGGTGAAAAGGAAAGGGAGGAAGCATGGGACAAAGTACCCAGAAATACAGGATTTTTCATCAACTGGTAAAATAATCTTTTAAGGATGACAGCTAATCAGACTCCTTTTACTGATCACTTTACCTGGTATGATTTCTAACAGCATATTTCAACAAATATTTTACTCCCCTCTGTGGAAAAGAATAGACCATCAATCCTCTTGAATAAAATTTCTTTTTCTGAGCAGTCATCATATGATGTGCATAATTATATCTGCTCCTCGGTGCTTGAATGGAATCTCAACTTAGCATTATTAGACAGTATCAAGCAGTATCTTTACACACACTTTATCTGCTATGACTGGCTTGCAAAGGTAACCATTGCTTCTAAGAGAAATGCTTAGGCATCTTGTGGTTTCTGTTAGTTTAAACATACAGCTACTTGTGGGAAACAGCCCGATCTAACTCAGTTCTTAAATCCTCCAAGAATTATCATCCTTTCCATCACAAGGAAAAAAAAGTGTTTCCATAGCAAGTAAGTACAAATTTGTCAATATTGATAGTGGTTTTTCACCTATTATATATCGCAAGTTTTCTCAGAAGATAGAAATAAACTGCCAGCTGCTGCCAAGAATACAGGGATGATATCAAGCATACATTTTCCAAGTCCACTGGGCCAAGAGAAGATTAAATCTGACTCTAGCCCTCTCATCCTCCAAGAAACATTTAACTCTCCTCATGAACGGTTGCACATTCCTGTTATGCCACTGCACTGTTATCTAAAGAGTGATATAAAATTCTGCAAGTTCATATTTCAATCTCCTTGTATTTTGTTGCTTAACTAAAGATTTTATTATGAGAAAATGTGGGCTATGGTAAAGAAAAGCAGGGATTGTATGCTGTTCTTCTAGGCATTTACCACTAGAAATGTAATCCTGCCTAAAGAAGGCAAGTTGTTTTCAGACTCGTAAGCGTAACAACAATACTGCTTTCAGTTTTCTCATTGGAACAGAAGTGATAATGCTGCTTTTCCAGTGCATTTAGTGCAGACATATAGTATAATCAGGAATTGCCGACTTAATGTGATTTTGTTGCTTGTCATTAAACATAAAATAACTCTCATACAAAACATTTTAAAAGAAATGCCATTTGATAAAATATGGGGGTGGGGAGGAGGCAGACAAATGCAGAGGGATTAAAATCTTCAAGTGGATGTAAAACCTAACGGGGTTAACACTGTCCATTCAAATTATTTACAAAGGTATTTAATATGTCAAGACTTGGAACATAAAATACTTTCTGTTCAAAATCTAAGTAAAATTAAAATGTTAGAACTTGGCATATTCCTTCTTTTCTTAGTCTAACAAGCAACTTCAGGCTTACTATAAATGTCAAAAGGATATGGCAGGTTTTAGTTTATATTATTCAGCTTGTGCTAATATGAAACATCATAGAAATTCAGTCACTTCCCTGCATCTGGGAGAATTTGATGGTTGTGTTTGCAGAATCTTAAACCAGAGATTACCCAGCAGCTTACCGTGAAGGGTCATGCTGAATCGGTGATAGGGCTGTGGTTGCAAGTGCTTTGCTGCTGCCCATCAACCCAGGAGATATGGCTGCATCCTTCCTAGGTCCTGAAGCTGCCCCTGTGGAATGAAGTGAAGAACAAGCCAGGCATCAGAAACTAGTGGAATACATGTTTCTCAATTCTGCATTATTAGAGAACATTGGGATGAAAAACTGAAACAGTTTTCGAGTGACAAATATATACACAGAAATGACAGAGAGCTCATCAGTGAACAGTACTGTGCACAGCCTCCATTTCAGGACCATGCAGAATCATATCTGTAGAATAAGATACACTCTACAGCCTCCATCTTACTGCCTAGAGTTTGACAGACATGCACTGTTATCATTTCTTAAGTGGCCCACAGGATTCAGCTTGTTTCACAGATGCAGTTCTCATGATGTGCTATGTTAGTTCTGGAAGTGTAAATATCAGTATAACAGTATTTTTGTTTAAATAAAATAGAACTGAGAGCCCATTCCTTCTTCCCACCTCCAAATAACTTCTGAATTACAAAATAATCTAGGTTTAAAGGTGAAATTTGGAGGTCATGTAGTTCAATCCTAGATTCAAACAGCATCAACAGGTTTCAGGCACTTGTCATATTAGGTGCTGAATGTCTCCACTGTCAGAATCTCTCCTCCAGTTCCAGTGTTGACCACCCTCATAGTGAAAATATTTCCTGGATAGCTAATCAGAATTGTTCTGAGTTTTGACTTTTCCCTGTTTTCTCTTGTGCTGCTGCTGCTGACTTTCAAGAGCTCTCATCCCCTCCTCCCTACACCCTCTCCTTAGGTAGCTGAAGCAAGAAGGAAGATCCATGCTGAATCTCCTCTTCGTAAGGCTGAATGCACCTAGGTTGCTCAGCCTCTCCCAGCAGGTCATATGCTTCAGCCCAATGGCTGTCATGGCTGCCTCTGCCAGACCTCCTGTGGTCAGTCAGTGTTCTCAGACTGTCCCAGACTGGACACATCACTTACAGACACAGTCTCCCAGTCTTACAGAGCAGACTGGGAGGAAGTGCCATTTCAGCACTCTGATGACCACAGTTCTGTGATTATGGCCCAGTAAGAGGTTCTGTTACTCCATCACACAGGTACATTACTGACTCACTGCTGTTCAGCACATTCTTTTCTGACAAAGCTGCTTTCTAGGCTGCCCTGCTACATGAGATCAGTTCAACCCAGTTGAAGGAACTGGAGTTTCCTTTTGCTGAACCTAAACAGGCCCCTGTCAAACAGTTTTCCCAGCCTGTTAAGGTCCCTTGAATACTGTGCCTTGTTCCCCAGCACACTGCTTCCCCAAGCCTGCAAAATTGCTGATGGTGAACCCTGTCCTGCTGCCCAGGTTGTTGATGTTAAGCAGCTAACCATGAAAAACTAGCTGCCAGCTGGACTGAAGACAAACCCTTGAAGGTTGGTGGTCCAGCCAACTTTTCACTTGCTCACCTGAGAACTGAGTTTCATTGATCAGATTTAGTAAGACAAATAGCATATAGATGAGATATAAAGGGCTATAGGAAAATTAGGAGCTATCTGATCTACTAAACAAAAGCCTGTGGATTTCAGCTTTTTTAATCTAGCCTAATTAGTTCTGTGCAACCAACAGCACTTAACTAAACAGTTAGTACAGAGAAAACTAAACATATCAGCAAAAATTAAAGTTAAACCAGTGCTTAGCTCTTTATGTAACCCTGTCATGACCAAGTATTTCTCATCTCTGTGAACAGCCGCATTATCTATCAGCCATGCTGAAACATGAAGCAACACAAAGTAGTAATTCTGGCTTCAGTGCAAAATTTACAGATGTCCTAGGAATTATTTAAAACACTTCATGATCGAAGATTTATACAAATATATACAATTTAGTAAACCCACACATTTTAAGATGCATTTTAGAGAGGCTAACAAAAAAATAGGTTCTTATCACCCTGCTATAATGAACTGTGCTTCAGTACCATGCAGGGAAAAATCTTGCCTAAGAAAGAGTTAATTATCAGTGAAGTCTTGGAAATATCATGGGGATATATGCTGATTGTGTGTCCCTGGTAACTTGATAGTGTGCCAATCCATGATGAGAAGAGTGGGTATGCATATAAAGACTGGAAGCCTCTTGCTTAGAGTTTTGGCTTTACAATCGAATAAGAGATATTTAGAAATCATTTCACGTGACAGTGGAATGAGGCAGCTGGATTTTAAGAAACTAATACCGAAGTAATAAAAAACTTGTTAACATGGGAGAATATATTCAATTGCTAATATGAGAAAAGGCTGGCACACCGTCAACATACTACATCCAGAGCAAATGAGATGTATTTCTGTGAAAAAGATAATTCATGGACTCAGAAGTGGCCAACACAGCCTCAAGGGGACAGTTCAGAGACACAAGTTTGAAAATATTACCACAGCTAGAAACAGAAAACAAGAAAAGGAACGCAGTAGGAATTTACTGAGGCTGTTAGGCTGCACAGACATAAAGCAGGGGCATCAAGAAATCCCAAATAAGTGTATATATAAACAAAAAAATGTTTAAAAATGTATCTTGGAAAAGACATGCAAGTCTTTTGAGGGAAAAGAAAAAGGAAATGTACAAATATTATTAAATCAATAACATTTCTAAAAATGTCCAAGCTACTACTAATTTTAAAATGTATTATGAGAAAAAATAAAGGAATGGAAAGCTGGCAAGTAGAGGATAATGAAGACCCTGTTGATGTATAATACTTACCTATATAAAGCTGATGAAAAGAAACTACCAGGGGAAAAAAAAGATACAAAGTCTTTAGTCTGAAGGATATATATTTCAGGGCTAAAGGGAATTAGTTAATGAATTTATGAAGTGACTGGTAATTATTTATGAAAAATCATAGAGAACTGGGGTGATACAAATGACAGCAAATTAATTAGATGGCCGGTGTTAGAAGACAGTATGAGACTGGTGACATTGCAGATGATCTAGAGAAGCAAGAAATGTGGAAAAAGAACAGACACATTTACCCCTGGAAAAAGAAAAAGCTTTTACATGGTGTGGTAATCTAAATCCTGACACCAATGGAAAGAACCTGGAACAGCAAAGAAATAGCAAAAACAAAAAACAAACCTGGATATAAGCTTGCAAGGCAAGCCACCCCCAAAGCAACTATAAATGTCTCCTAAATGGTAATGTTAAGAATACTATTTGCAATTTGGCTAACTTTGTACAAGAATGATTTAAAGTAGATTAAAGAATCATTTGAGAAAACTCAAATAGCTGTATATTTCTGCTTGAAAAACAGACAACTAAAACATTATGAAAGTGAGGAAATACAGCAGTCTATATTTTAAAAGTGTAAACACCAAGAATGAAGAAATATGGTTGAGGCTATTTCAAGCAGCAATGGAATGAAAGTAAGCAATGGGAAATCTAGGTTGATAATCATAAAAGAAATCTTTATAACTTGAAAAATAGTAATATTCATAAGACTTAACATTTATATAGTACTTCACATCTTCAAAGCACTTCACTGATATTAACTAATTGTTCTATTCAATTGCAGGGAAGAGTCTTCCCTCAAGGGAAGAAGTACCAGATCCTGAATGCCTAAGAAGCTACATTAGAAAAACCATTGAAAAACAAACACTATATAGAGAAATCAGCCCCTGGAAAAGTACAGGGCTAAAATGTGCTGAAATAATTTTCCCTCTCTGACTTTTTTCTTTACATATGGAAAGGAAACTATGCATGCTATACAACATCATGAAGATGGTATGTCTAACAAAAAGAGACAAAGGGGAAAATGGTTCTTTATTTTGTTTCAATGCAGAGGTGTTTCAGGAAGAGTTTGCAAAGAGGAATACTTTAAACAGAAATGTAGAGAACTGTTCAATATTGCACAGTGCAATGGATGTAAGTTTCCCAACCCCACAGCAAAATTTTCCAGAGCAGAAAGGAAGAGAAACACACTTCTGTACTCCAGTGCTTTTTAACTAGACAAGTTGTTAGATTTTATTACAAGTTGACATAGCTGGTGGTGACACCGATAAAAACAATTTACTGCTGAAAGGATCCAAGACTTCAGGATTGCTTCACCTGCTTAAAGTTTTGCTGGTAAAACTAAAAAGTTTGACTACAAGACACAAACACCTGCTAAAGCACAGGAATAAAAACTAAGGAGCAAGCAGAAACAGAAGACAAAAAAGCAACAGTGAGGGAATAAAAATTGATTGCCTAAGTTGATCCAGTAAGTTTCTGCCCTGAAAAGAGAGTAGAAGTGACCCTTTCCACTCCACGAGGTGAAGAGACCATGTTAACAATGCTCTTTTCCTCATTACTAACCACTGTCAGGGAGAGAGAAAACGTGGATTAATTAGGAAATTACCCTTTCCAAAACCACTGTTGTCACAGCAAGTGAGGAGTCCCATAGGCAGGAAAGCCTTCCACCATTCCAGGATAAGGACAGCTTCTTGATTAATAATTTTAAACCTGATACAAGTGCCTGTGTTGCTCTGCAGGGACACTATTACTGAGAGAGCCACCATTCCAGTGGGACAGCAAGCCCAAGGGCTGACATCAGCACTGACACTGCACTAAGGTGTGCTTGGATAGAGTCACCATCCTGGAAAACATGTAATTTAAATGGTCCAGACTGATACAGGCATGAGAAAAAATAAACTGCTGTAGCAATAGGTCACCATGTGACAGTTGAGAAGTTTTCAGCTGAACCTGTTTCTGTACACAGCACCACTGTGCTCTGACCAAAAGGTCACCTCAAGGTCTGTGGCTCAATGACACTGAGTTTCATGGCTCAAGATGTCACCTTGTGGACTTCATTCCCCTTTCTTACACTGTATTGAACCAGAAATCCCAGGTCAGCAGCAGATGGGAATACCCAGCAAAAGCAAGGACAGAGCCAACTAAATCCAGGCTATCCAGAATTAAAAACCTTGACATTGTGTCCCGGTGATCCCCAAAGATGGAAAAAACATTTTACAAGTGTGTGTGTATGCTTGCTAAAGGAGTCCAAATATATAACAGAAGGAAGCCAATTAAAAAGGTACTAAATACAGAAGACTTCAACTTCAGTGATTAGTGCTAGGTAATTTGCCTTGTGATAAACAACCATTCAAATCAGTAATAGACCTGAGGTTGTTCCACAGCTTGAAAGCATTCCTCTGAACTTTATCTGCTATCACAGCAAGTGCCAATGTTTATAAGTCAAATTTTGCCATGCAGCTCTACACCATAAAAGCCAGCAATCCCAGTAAGTGTTTGCAAAAGATGCCCACCATCTTCAGAGATCATGCTGACCTCTACAATCGCTATATCAGCATAAGTGCAGCTCAGTTGCTATGTGCAATAGCCAGATGCAGCTTGTAACTTCTCCTCAGTCCTACAAAATGAAATGAATGAATGAAGAGGCCAGGTTGGGTATTTTTCCCTGAATCTACAGAAAATAAATTACTTTTTGGGGACTATCCCCATCCAAGGAACAAAACCCATCATCCAGCTGTGAAAAATCCTGGTTTCATCACTACAGCATCGAGAAGGAGGGGGGCAGAAGGAAGAGGAAAAGAGAAGAAAAAAAAATGATAGATGAAAAAAACCATAAAAGAAAACCATCAGTGAAAATTGCCCCTGAAACTTTGCAGAATTGTAACGGCTTTCTCTCGCTTAAATTGATTGGTGTAGCAATGTTATAAAATGACTATTAGGATTCATTGTGCACAACAGAAAGTGTGAAATGTCAGCAGACTATACAGCAAAAGTAATGGGTCCTGAACCCCTGTTAGTCAAAAATGATTTTGTTTCAAATTAGAAATTGATTTTTTTGGACACAAGCCCTTTATAGGCTTCCAACTTTTGTAGCTGTGCCTTGGAAGAGATTAACCTCAGCCACTGTTTGGGTCCAGGCTGATGATACCCTTTTGAAAGTTTCTTCACAGGGACTGCTTTTTAATGTTGGTACGGTCTTAACCAATAACACAAGTTATTTGTTCCTTTGAGAACTGCACCACATTTCTTCTCATTTTGCCATTTTCTTTATTTTTATGCTGACATACACAGCAAACTGGCTGACAAGTTAAAATAAAAAAATTTTAAAAAAGCTAGTTCATAATTGAACCAAGGATTATGTTCAAGGCTAAGCAGTGAAACATCCAAGCTGCTTTTGTTCCCAACCTTTTCTCTTCCTAAGAGAGAAAAGATTGCTTCTCTGCTCCTTAAGTGGAGGCACTAAGCTAAGGGCAGGATAGGTTCTAGCAGTACAGACATCCCTGTGTGGCAAAATAGCAGGTTGTGATGGTGAAGTCAAGGAGGAAAATAATGCAAAGAAGATTACATTTAAAGAGCAAACCCCACTGCAGTTACTCTCACTGCCTTTTGGGACAGTTAAAAAATAAATAAATTGAAGGAGCTATTTTTCCCCTTTCATCAGAACAGCAGCTAAAAACACCACTTGTTTAAAGTATTTTTTATTGTTTTAAATGCAGCTACCACTTTCTCTTGGGCTGTTTTAAACACCTTTGCAATCCTTTTCCTTTAATTGCGCATTTTACTGATATCCTTTTGAATACACCACCACACTCGTGGCCCTAAAATATAGTATGCTTCCCCTTACCTTTCCTGGACTTGGTGCCTTCCCTCTTGGTCTGCATTAGAGAGGTTTGCCCATCACCCACGTTTGCACCAAAGCCAACCATTTTCTTCCCTGAACTGCTCCCACGACTGCTCCCTGGTTTTCTGGAGTTTTTGTTCACTGGAGGTGTTCTCAGTAAATAATCTTCATGTTTTAACACCGGGACACTGCCAGGAAAGAAAGATCACACTGTTACATGATGCATTCAGTCTGTTAACACTGCACCCAGCTCTCTACCCTACTTTTACTCTCCAGAAGCAAAAACATCGTGCTGCTAGTTGAGCTCTTGTTGAATCCATTTATAATTTCTGAAAGCAGGACACCTTCAAGAGTTACCAACCCACTTTATCAGTCTTTGGTTATCAGCAGCCAGCAGCACTCTGACAGCTGTATGTGGAGTTTTGTGGCATTGGGCACACTCCCTAAAGCATTAGGTCCTGGATTTCTTAAGTGGTTAGGACAGGACCAGCAGGGTGAAGACATGCAAAGTACTTTGTCCAGCACAATGGGCCAAAATTGGAAGACAGAATAGTTTATAAAATGCTCACTTTGCTAGAATAAAGGGGAGACAGAGAAGATTATGTGAAGAAAAATCTGAAGTTTTAGTTTGCAAAAGGGAAGCAGATCATAGAATCAAAGAATCATTTACATTGGAAAGGACCACTGAGATCACCTGAGTCCAAATGTAAACCAAGCACTGCCAAGGCCAACATTAGACCACATGCCTAAGTGCCACACCTGCATGTTTTTTAAAAGCCTTCAGGGATGGTGACAAGCTGATTCAAGAAAAAAAAGGATGAGAAGAGACAAAACCGTGAGATGAATGAACAGAGGTACTTTTAAACAGGATAGAGAATGTATGAGCAAACTGGTGGGAGAGCATCTGGTATGGAAGTGATGCACTTTGAGTAAAGTAAGAAAAGAGAAAGTTAACCAGAACAGTATCGGTTCAAGATGAACTTCAACACAAGATTGTAAACAGGTGGCAAATCTGGTGATGGGGAGCAATCATGACCTCAAGCTCTGCAGACACCGGTATCTCAAAATGTTCTGGGAAGACAGGAGGTTATGAATACCCACATTTCTCTCTATTGCTTTCAAATTCTGTTCTCTGGGAAATAACTACTGCTATAAATGACAATTCCCAACATGTGTAAGTCATTAGTCCCCATCATAAAAAGCCCTTTTATAATAGAAATTGAAAATATAAAAATGTGTCTTTGTATTATCCACATGAAATAACACCATTTATCCCTAGATTATATTGATCTACTTGCAATCCTGGACGTGACAAACAGCTTTCCTAAGTTATCAGAAGATTAAACAAATCCTAGCAGCTGGACTTTACAGTCCTAGAGGTCTTTTCCAACCTAAACCATTCTATATTTCTATGATAAATCTTCTTCCTGTTTAAGTACCAGTTTTATATTGGCAACCCAAAGACTGTCACTGAGTTTGTATTAGTTAGGATAGAGTTTTCTGGAGGTTGAATCATAAGAATCTTTTACCTAAAAGCTTACACTACTGAAGTTACTGTAGATCTGACAGAAAAGCAGGAAATTATAGCTAAATTAAAAGTTTCATATCAATGTGCTCTATAAGATATTGTTTAATAGGGCCCACTGAGCCTGTTGGACAATTAGTATTACTCCTGTATTATTAATGCAGAACAGTATATAATGGCTTATGACCTATAATAACTGACTGAAGTGCTGGATATAACTTTTCCAAATAACCTCCATTTACTTTAGGGCTTCTAACTGTGTGACCACTAATAATACTGAGAAGTGTTTTTCAAATTTATGGTGGACTAAATTAGTATCTTATTTGAGTTATATGAAATTATTAACCTACTAATTCCTGCAACCCCAAGAGCAGCAAAAGGTGGTTTTGGATCCTAGCAACTGCTTAAAGAGGCATAAAGGTGTAATACTTGACCAGATTTCTCTGATAAAACAGGACCTGATGTTCCATTTGCCAGTACCTTGATGATTAACAGCATTTAAAAGAACAGTGAGGTTGTCATTATTTGGAAGCTTTTTGAGTTGTTTCAAGCACATTTGATTACAACCTACAGTACTCATTTGAAGTCAGGGACCTTTGGCTTGCAGGTAAGGAGGTGATTATTCGACTGGTTCCTGCAGTGTCTTCTACATGGTGCATTACCTCTAGAATACTGAGTTCTGCTTTAAATAACGCAGTGGCAGAGGCAATTCAAACAAAAACAGACACCAAGAAGAAGTTACATAAGCTAGGGTAAAAACCAAAGCAAGTGTATTTGCATTTATAACCTCAATAAACAATTAGTTAGAGGCTCATTGTTTATTGTTTAATAGATGACAACTCATGCTAAAGTTTTGCTCAAGTAAGGATAGAGTCTCAAATCTTAAAATGACACTTAATCTGAAAGGTGTGCAGACCAAGGAAGGAAAGGGATAATGCAGAGAGATAAATAAAATCAGTAATTAACTATATACCACAATTAAACAAAGAAAACATGAGGAAAAGAAAAAAAAATCTATTTCAGAACATAATTACTCATTCACCTCTGGAATAATTAGTAAAACAAATGGTGTGACTATTGCAACCTGGAAATTTAAACTCAACATATGGTCCAAAGGAATCAGCTATTTATATCTGGAGAGATTTAGCAATAAAAGTGGTTTTTCTCTATTTCCAAATCCAACTACCCATCATGTCACTCAAATGCACCATGGTTAGTAGGACTTCCTGCAGGGCACCACAATATCCAATGAACTTTCATGCCACTCCCTGAAACTACACAACAGAGAAGACTAAGTAAAGACCTTATTAATCTACCTACCCTACATACCAAGGCAGGAGATGTAGTGTCACCAGAAAAGAAGAGAGTCCTAGCACTGCTGCCTCATTATGAATATCCAAGTTCACCATCACCAAAGGAAAACACACCTTGAATGTTCTCTCCATCCTGTCTGAGCCTCATATCGCGATATCCCTGCTGAGTGTGAATGGCAAATTTTAAATGTCATTCAGGACCCATTGAATACTGCTAGTATTTGCATTCCTTAAAAAGTAGAAAAACATTAACCTTTTGTTTTATTGAATTAAAATGCCATGGAAATGCTGATGTAGTCTTCAGAGACTGAAATACTTTTACAAAGAAGAATAGCTGTCATTTATTAGACACAAAGAACAATTACTTGATAGGATGCTTTCTGACAAAAAGCAGATTGGTATTCTCATCATAGAAAAGGCATTGTAAAAAAACCCGGCACAGACCTCTGAGACTTGAATAATTTAAAGCTGCATTTGGTGCAATTTGAATTTTTCTTTAGGGAGGCAAAGTTAAATACCTTTAATTTGTTCTAATTATTTCAAATTTGCAAGTTAATTATGGCTGATCATTAAATAACAAAAAGGACTATCGTCTCCACAGAGTTTTACCTCCTACCCTCTGCATTACTTAAGCTAGATTTTAGTATGCATGAATTAACTTTCTAAATAATCACACGGTTTGACTAAATGGCTCAGTAAAATGAGCTCTGATCCTCAGAATAAGCATTAATGGACATTAGAAAAGCTATTGGGACCCATGTTACTTACATTATAAGTATTTTTAATGGGGTCTTATTTACTAATCTTTATGTACTGTTCAAGTTAGGGCACCATATAGATACATTATTCTGCTTTAATAGAGGAAAGTCAGTTCTTCAAGATACTAAAATAAATGTCCACTTAGAGCGAACTAAATTAATTTTTAAACTAATGCACAAAAACTCTTATAGAATATAACTTGTTTTAGCTGTTGATCCTGATGAATCAATCCAACATAATGGCAGCCTTGGTCTGCAAATGGAGTTTTGCAGATCTGTTGAATCGCTAAGCAACCCAAGCAGCTCAGGCTCTTGCCAGAGTCATGCTTACTATCAGCATGTGATTTACCTCACCCACGAGGTTTCCTCTCTTCCCTGCTCCACACCCAGAGCTCAGCTGAGTGGGTTCCCAGTCTTCAATCCCAGATTTGGATGCTCACCTTTCACTGAACTCTGATCTTTCCGTGCATTTTACAGTGTGGATCAGTGGCATTTAGAGAACAAGACTACACTGTAAGTACTCAGAAACCCAAAATGCAAGGCAATTCATGCCTCCAGTATGCTCAACAGATGGCTGCCTTAATGGCACCCTACTGCACTCTGCTGAGGCAAGGGCTTGCGAGTTTAACCATTATCAAACTAACAGATTGCCGTGGTAGGTTAGTTCCAAAAGCAAACATGTTGGAATGTTATTTTCCTGTTCTGTAATTTCTGTTTTAAAAATAAAATAATTAACAGTTCATGTGTGCAATCTGCTGCAATTATATCAGGCCAAGAATGCATAACACTTAATGATGCAAAACTGGTGATAAGTAGACAACCCAAGCAATACGTTTTTGTAGCTGGAACCTGAATTGCCATTTCAGATGCAGTTTGACAAACAGGCTGAAAATTGCTTCCTCCCCTGCCACTTTGGCTAGGAGTGTTTTCCAGCCAGATCAGTTTCCAAAGTCAGCTCAGTATAAAGCAGCAGCACTACAAGCACTGGGACAAAAGGTAAGATGTCAGGATCTTCTTTTCAGCAGGGTTCCAAATTTAGATTAATTCACATCAAGCTATCAAACAGCACTTTTGGAAACCACCTGTCCCAAAGTGGGGCTGCAAGGGAAGTTGTTTGTCTGCATAGCAAATAAAAAAAAATTTGCAGGGAGACAAGAAGCACTGTAGACTTTGCATGTGTAAAGGCAGTGGTCTACTGACCAGCCACAGCTTTTCCAGTCCCCTCAAGTGGAGCTGAGGAGAAACATCAGAATGTACGAGCCAGCAGAGCAGCACACAGAAAAGAGAAGGGAGATTGGTTTGCTTGCTACTGCTTTGGGCAGGGTCCACAAATCCACAGGGCAGCTGAGTAGAGCTGGAAGGGAGGTAAGAGAGTGAGGAGGAGAAGCACAGTGTGAACTTCAGGGCAGTGTCTCATTCCTGAATGCCAGCACCCTTCCCTTCCTCACCACAAAACCAAGCTGCTCACATCAGGTGATCAACAACCTTGAAACCACACTCTTAAAAAATGTAAAGCAAATTAAATTGAAACATAGAATACTAGAGGGTAAAAAAAAGTTTAGCCATTTTTTCCTCCCTTTAAGAAGCAGAAAAATGTCCTATTCTGATACAGACCTTGCAGACCATATTCAAGCCCAGAGTGAGATTTCATGGGCCAATTATGAAACCTGGCATTTTGAGGCTTATGTTAGATGCATCAGCATGTTAATGGCACTGCTGGGATCCAGTGAATGTCAATAAGAAACAGCTGCTTTCCTTTCTAGAGAGCATGTGAATTTAAAGCTTTGAGATCACAGAATCAGAGAATAGTTTTGGATAGAAGGGACCTTTTAAAGGTCACCTGGTCCAATCCCCTGCAATAAAGCAGGGACACCTTCAACTAGAGCAGGTTGCTTAGAGCATATCCAAAATGACCTTGAATGTTGGGGCATCCACCCCCTTTCTAGGCAACTTGTACCAGTGTTTCACTACTCTCACAGTGAAACATTTCTTCATATCTAACTTGAATCAGTCCATTTAGTTCAAAAGCATGACCACTTGTCCTATCATTATAGACCCTGTTAAAAAGTCTGTTCTTGTCTTTCTTAGGAGACCACTTTAACCATTGAAAAGCTGCAGTCAGGTTTCCCCAGAGCCTTCTCTCCCCCAGGCTAAGGAACACCAACTGTCTTCAGGACCACGTCCATCTCCTTCCTCACGTATTTTTTAGGCAAAAGGCAGGAGGGCAGGGACAGGTAGGGAAACACTTCAGCAGTCAGTGAGAGTTCTGGAACTGAAATATAAATATTATCAAATCTGCTTGTAATAAAAGGATTTTTCATCACAGAAAATAGACAGTGATTGCCTACAATCGGCATGTCATTATGCAGACAATATATTGCTGAGCTGTCATGCAGAGATTTCATCTCTTACAGCAGTCTTCAGGCTCAATGCCCTTGAAACCAGTAATGCCCATGGTTGTGTCAGGTTTCTCTGTTGTTTTGGGGGATCTTCCCCCCTGTTGAGCTCTCGATCTTGGACCTACTGCATTTGGTTTATTTTTCTCTCATCTTTGAAGAGCTATACTGGAAACTACGCTAATTTTTTTTTATATCTGAAGCTGTACCAGGGTTCAGCAATCCAAAGCACAGCTTCCCCACACCACTCTTTCAGAGAGCAGTTCCTTCCCCATTCCCTCAGTGACTGGTGTTCAGATATTTAATTCTGCCAGCAAGAATTAAGGCCACATATGCTCTTAATTAGCAATGACCTATTAGATCATACCAGCCATAGGTGAAACCCTGGCCCCACTGAATCAATCAGAACACTGTCTTTATCTTCAATGAAGTCAGGACTTCACTTAATATACATGGTTAGAGGTCCATTTGTACCAAGTATTAAGCTAAATTTAACCTAGAATTATATTCATGACTTCCCTTTGAAGCCCTCTCCTTCCTCTGGTTTCAGTTCACTACATTTCAACTCCCTACCAGCACCTTTCCCACATATCTGAGTTTTCTAATAAACAGCGAAATGAGCTGTGATTGCTTTTCTGTCTTCTTTTCTGAATTCAAAGAAAATTCTAGAATAAAAGTTTTCAGACAATCATAGAGAAATGGCCACAGGAAACAGAGTGGCCAAGCTTTGCAGGGCAAAATGCTGTGACTGTGTGTTTGGCCTTTCTTATAGAGCAGAGCAGCTGTCGTTCCAGCAAACTCTGCTGTCAGCCTTCACAAAAGGAAGTCATGTAAATGTCAAATCACAGGTATAAAAACAATACTTTCAAACACTGCTTGTGTATCTGAAAAGCCTGCCTGGCTGTCACCAGACAAAACACCACAAAGAATAATGCAAAACCCTGTTTAGGACAAAGTTTTTGAACTAAAGCTAAACTTCTTCAGTACATCAGGCAGCGTCACTCTCTCCTGCAGAAGGAGAATCACATGCTCTTCAGCAAAGTGAATGCCAGTCTTAGTGCCTTATCCAGTGTTTGGCTGAGAGCCAGCCCCAATCACAAGATACCCATCGAAATGCCATATGCAAGCTATCTCCTGAACAAACATGCCCCAAATTGGATTGCAATTTGGTTGTGAAAAAGGCATAGAAGAACAACACATCCTCTCTTCTCAACTTGGCTCACCTATAACAAAAGGCCTCACAGTAGATGGGCTGCATTTCAAAACAGGCTGTGGCAGAGGTGGCTCTGGGTGTGCAGGTAAACACCTTATGCCTTCCTTTTCTAAGACTATCAGTACGCATGCACTCTCTCCTCTATAGAAGTTTCCAGACTGGCTAATAGGTGTTGATAGCAGCAGCTTTCAGTAAATGAGCAGCAATTGCAAAAGCCCTTTTTCTGACTATGGATCACATCATGGAGCAATCATTCGAAGGGTAAGTGACAATACAGCACAGGAAGGACACCATAGGAACTGAACAGTAGATAGTCACAGGGTTACCAGTATGCCCTACTAATAAGAATTTCTGAAGAAATTCCTGATTAGAGCAACAGGTATTTAAGATCACACTTTTTTTGAGCAGGTACTAAGAGTTACACATGCACAGAAAATCTGGAGTTTTGGAGCATCAGAACAATTTAAAAAGACAAAACAACTACAGTTGCATCTATTCATTGACAAAGTTACACTTGATTGATGCTAACTTTCAATACTCAGGATATCAAGAGGATAAATTATCATTCCTGGTTTGTAAGCCAGGAAATGGAAGAACAAAGTTTCAGACTTCTCACACCAATAGCAATGAAAATTAATAAACACTAAACTGGGCAATTACACATACCCCTAATGATCCTGAGGTGACTTTCCGGGTCACTGACAGCTTCCCTGATATCAGTTGACATGTTTCATGGAAAATATATCTTCATATATACATATATATATATATATCAATATATCTCAAAAAAACCCTTCATAAATATATCAAATTCCATAATAAACACAGTTAGAGTTTTTATACTGTCTATTCTTCTGAGGCTGCAGAATCTGATTTCTCTAATCAGGAACCATTACCACTGAGAACAACATAGATCACCCTTGCAGGACCCATCTTTTTCCAAGGAATTTCTGTCCCCTTATTCTAATCACCTTTATCTGTATGGCAGGATGATTAAATCTAGTATGTTAAGCTAGTATTTTAGTACAGATTTTTAGGGTTATATGTCTGTAAGTGTCAAAGCCTTACAAATCTTGGGAGTAGTGAATCTGGAGGCTGCAGTGCTTTTCTTATTCCAAAAAGCCATTCGGCTCCTCTGCCAAATACAAACCTGACATGGGTTTTGTTTTTTGTTTTATAATGATAAAAACAATCATGTTAGAATTTTGCCAGATCTGTAACTACAAATATATATGGCATCCTAAATATTCTCATACTACAGCATCTTTTAAAATAGTGTCATACACTATCCCAAATCTGTTAGAAACACCCCTCCTGATGCATCTTCACACTTCATTGGCCTTTTTTCCATGATTAAATCACATCTGTGGGACATGGTCACTCTATGATTAAAGAGTATATTAATGATTTACCACTACACTAGTACTCATCCATATTATATTGCTTAGTAAAATGAAAACACTGAGATTGTTTATTGATCTGCTTTAAAAAAAATCCTATAGCCCAAAAAGAAGTAGACAGAGAAGTTAAGACTTTGGACTTTACTCTGATCAGTGGATTACCATACCCAACAGATGCATATTTGACAAGGAAGCTCTTGATAAAGATTTAAAATAACAATTTTAGCCACTTCAGTCGCCTTAAATTCACTGAAGTTACATATTTCACAAAGCATGTTTGATGGCTAGTGACTGAAAATTCAAGTATTTATTGCAAGTGCAATACAGACTTAGATGCCTAAATAATGGCATGCAACTATAAAAATCCTGCTCTGGGCCCCACAAAAACGCAACAAACTAAAGATTTCCTTTCAGTGCATATATTTTATGTGAATTTGACAGCACCACCAAATATTGACTCAACCAGGATGTTTACGGAACAGATTTAACACGTTTTTGCACTCATATTTAGAAAATATTCAGATATAATAGAATTGAAATCAGACAGAAACCCCTGCCTCGCTAAAAGGCACATACCACTGAGATATGTACTGGCATGCTCTGATGTCCAGCACCAAGGGAAAGAACAAACAGAAGAGATCCTCACACAAGGCCGTTTGCTTGCCATGAAGCTCTGGGCTCTGGGCTGCCACTTCCCAGCCTCTGGAAACCCTTTTGGTCCAGATGTAAGTGATTTTTGCCATCTTAGAGCCACTACCATTGATTTCAGGACCTGAAAGTCTACCTTTTGTTGTTTGTTACAACCTGCTGGAAATGTCTGTCCAGTGCAGATGCCACGAGTGTCACTCTGACACTGTGACATGGGTTCAGAAGTTTGCATTATTTGTGCTGCCAAACCATCACAGCCCTACTGAGTCCACAGCTGGTGTATAAACTTAGCCCATCTCTCAGAGACATTATTTGCTCAAAAAGGATGCAAAGATGTAAATGGAGATTAAGGGAACACAGAGTTAAAAAGAAAAGAAGGATTAACTATGCATCGATCAAACAGAAGGGCATGTAGTTATACAAAGAGGTGAAGCCTGGCACTCTTGACATAAGACTGAAGACACTTGCAAATTGTTTTGTTTCAAACACTTGTGCGTGCCAGAAGCCACGTGAAAATGTTTTTACAAAGAGCTGATGACTTGTCACTGCAGTTGAGTTCTAATGCTTTTCTCCCCAGGTCAAAAATGAAATCTGTTGAGCATGATTTAGGTTTTAGGTGGATTTTCCAGGCAGAAACCATCTTTGTGACCAGTGCAAAATAACACATTAGTTTGAAACTCACCAAATTAGGATTGAGGGTGGGGAGGGAAAAAAAGCACTTAAAGTCTAAAAAAGCTTAGGACAAAAAAAAAGAGAAAGAAAAAAAAGAGCTTGCAGTCGTGAAATGTAAAACAAGAAAGATGTCATCAGAACAGACAGATAGAGGCAGAACACACCATGACATGACCCAGTGGTTCCAAGAGACAGAAAGAACTAGGGAATGTAGTAGCAGCACATGGCTGAAAGTTACTCCAACACACAACAAAGCTCCGAGTGCCACATAACTGAAGGAGTAAAGACAAGATGGTGGCAGAGAAAAAAATGAAACAGCTTTATGACTTTTAACAGACAACTGGCACCTGAAGGTGAGTTTCACAGAAGTGAAGGTGACAAGATCTGAATAAGCAGCCAAGATACCCGTTTGGAAAACTTATTTTGAAGTAGGTGAATGAATATTGAGCAGTGAAAGAAGACTGTAGAGTAGTCAAGGTGCAAGAGGAAGGACTAGAACGAGGGGTGTTGTTTGAACTGTTGACACACTAAAATAGTATTTTGGCTGCGAAGAAGAAGGAAGCTGCAATAGCTGTCAGCAGCCCGGATGCCTGTAGAAAAGGGGAGTGACCCAAAGGTTACGAGTTTGAGTGTCAGGGAGGGTGCAGCATTATCAAAATCAGAAGTGAAGAGCGATTCAGGAGAAAAAGTAAGGGGTTCTGTTTTGGCCAGATTAGGAATGATCTGAAGGCAAAACAACTGGGATTATGTGTCAGGGAGGCAGTCAGATATGCAAGACTAGACGGAACAGAGCAGAGGGTTTAAGAGTTATTGGCAGAGAGATGATAGCCAAATCCGTGTAACAGGATGTTGTCATCCAGTGGGTACAGAAATCTCCAGTCAAATCAAGGAGTGACTAAATCCCTTCCCTGCCACCTCACAGAGATTCCTACCTAGTTTCAAATGAAATTATCTAAAATAGTGCTGCAAAAACATGCATAAAAAAACCTGACTTTCCATAAAATCTAAAGATCATACTGTTTCTAAAACTAGGGCAACCACTAAATGAAAGCTAACCCGAACAATAACTTTAGCTAAACTTCAGGTCACATGCATTTAATATAATGAGATGAGGAATATGAAAAGGCCATTCATAATGGAATTCATCGAGTTAGGAATGCCATGCTTAGCTGCCTTATAACATATAATTAATGATCCTATAAAAATCCAGCAGTACAAACTCTCCCGGCTGCCCGCAGAACTGTTCTTTATGCTGGGTAGGGCAAGCAAGCATCTGCTTCCACAAATACTGCCCTTTGAGAAGCTGAAAAGCCTTTTTTCCCCTGTTCCATCAGGGACCACAGTGCCATTTCCATGACACGCTGAGCTTTGAACCATTACCCAAATCAGACTATAGCATTTGGCAACCCAGTACACATCTGTCATGATAGACTGGTTATTGGTCAAACGTTAAAGAAAAAGTCATTAACTCTCTTCCACTGCTTGTAACACCCCACCTTCCTCCAGATTATTTATAATCCCCACTAAACCCACCCTCTGTTTATAGTCTTCTAACACAACAGTGAAATATATACCGTCTGGAAATCTGTCTTGCCTTATACCACTCCCAACCATTTGGTACAACAAAAGATGTTCTCTCTCCATCAAAAGGCCTGATCCCTCCTGAAGCACTGATGCTCGCATTCAAGGTTAAAGGATTAAGGCCTGAAGCACTGAGTACCAGAGGAAATGAAGCCAAATATCAAAAGAAACACAAAAATCAATCTTCTTCACTGCAGGAGCAGTGTGAAGAACAAATCAGCTGGGCTGAATCTAAAATTTTCTCTGCATGGCTCTCAAAAATTAGCACTTTTATAAATATAACGGGTAGTTCTGCGAAGCCTCAGCACCCGTGCAAAGCCACGGAGTTCAACTCAATACATCAGTATGGTCTGAGAAGTTTTATGTCAGAATAATTCAGTGGCAAATACACAAAGTCCACTTCAGAGACAGCAAGAGCTGGGAAGTGAGTCAGAGCATATGTGCTGTTATCTTTATATGTAGTCTGCAAATCTGCAAGTGGCAGAACCTAATATTTACTAAAGTTTCCCTTTTGCTTCAATTCTCTGTGTGCTGAAGTGCAGCCAAGGTCACAGGAGGGGTGGGGGAGTGGGTTTTAGCTTAGTGCAGCTGTGATCATGGGCAGAACAGCAGGGTACAGAGGATTTCTTGCTTAACTTTGTAATACCAATAGCTTTTGTTCTTAGTCCTGCCCCATCAGTTCTGATATAAACTTTTAAATGGCATTAAAGTTGTGCGGGTGGGTTTAAAATTTCCTGATTTAAAACTACCTTCCAGAACATTTTGTTTTATAAGGTTTTTCTTAACTTTTCCAACTGATAAATTTCTGGGACATATGAATGTCTAGATGAAACATAATATGCTCTTCACCCAAGATTACACATAAAAATAAAAAGTAACAAAATGATATGTCTGAAAAGTAATACACTACAATTAATAAAAATAGAATTCAGGTTTTCAAAATTCAATTCAGGCAGTAAACTAACAGTGTCTACATTTTCCTGTAAAGGAGGCATCTGCAAATGACTTGCAAAAATGTCTCTCACTGTCTGCAAGTGTTGGCAAGGAACAAATTCCTTCAGGAGATGCATGCATTTCAAACATTTCAACCCAAATCAAAAATTCTCCAAGCACTTTCAGTTTTGATGTGGGATAGTACTGAACCAAACCCATGCAGAACACCGGCAAGAAATGCAAGTTTTGTGAAAATACCAAAGCACTTGTGTTTTAACAAGCCTGTTTTCACCAACTGCCCTCCTAGGCTTAGCAGTGTTTCTAACACCTGAGTGTGCATTTTGAAGACCTCACTTACAGGCTGGGTGTATCTACCTACGGAAACCACTTACGGTATCTCCTGCTTATATCTTATACCTCCAGTCCCTCCATAGGCTTCCTGCTCAAGGTTACTTTAGACTGCAATGGGAATGATGTAATACTACTGTGTGCAGCAGACGTGATCATGAGAACAGAATCAGCATAATTCAGGTAAATGTTAGATAGGCAGCTTGAAATCACTGTTGCAGTTGAAAGTAAACCTGAAAATTAGATTAGTGAAGGAATCAGGTCAGCAGAAATGAACTCCTCTCTCTCCAGACCGATAAGGATCACTGCCTACCCTAACAAAAAAAACCTGAACATTAAATGCAGGCATAGGTATATGTAAAAAATTGCCATACACACCTTTTTGGCAATATGTTTTTAGTAACTACATCAGAACAAAAACCTTTACCCTGTGCAAGAAAACCTACTGTCTTCAGAGTCTGCACGTGGCACCAGTGAAGCAAAAATGTGTGTCTAACTCTGACTTTACTCTCCCATACGTCACAGCAGACTCCAGCATCCATCTGTTAGAAGGATGCTGTGCCTATATATAGCCAGACACCACCACGAGAGAAAGAAAAACTCGTATCTGCACCTAATTCAGCGTGTGCACTATTGGCAGATCTGCAAGCACTTTTTTTTTTTACTGGCCAAACAAGCATTTGCTCCACAAATAGCCTATCTAAAAATGATACAAACTTCAATGTAAAATTATCTGGAACAAGAAAGTAACTTGGTTGTTAAAAGGAGCACTAACAGGTGGGTAAGCAGCTTCCAGATACACAGATTTTATGGGCCATTTGCAAGCAAGTTGATTTCATCCCAATTTAATGTGCCAGTCTGCCAAAACAGCAAATAGACAGAAAAAAAATCCCAACTAACTGTATGCAGTACATTCCTAAAAGTTGGCCAAGTCCTATATAGACACACCTCAAGAGACCAAGGACAACTCAGAGATGACCTGAAGCCTGGAAGTCTTGGACAATGAGCCAGTTGCAGCTCTGGTGAGTTTCTCCTTCACAGGCTCAGGACCTGGAGACACCTCCGGACCTGGGAGGTGACATGCCAGAATGAAGAACTGAAAACTCCTCACAGGAAACAAAATGGGTGTTACCATTGTTTTTCATTCCTCTTCTCTTCAAATACAGGAGTAACGGGGCCAGAAAAAGTCAGGTCAGCAGTTGCAGAGCCATGCAATTGCGTGTGATTTTTATTTTATATTTAAATTATTTGGAGGGGGAGACTGTGTCAACAAACCTGGATATGCCTGGGACAGCAGGGGGAGCTGCGAGTCTGCGTTCCTCAGCAGGTCTCTTTAATTGCATTGAATATTTGGACAAAAGCACATAAGTGTGCTTGCACATCACCACAGAAAGATGACCGCATGTCTAACAAGACTCAGAAACGAGAGTTCATAACAAAGCATTAAACAAGGAGCAACAGATAATTGTCACCTTCTCTCACTAGATAATAAAAATAGTTACACCATAAACATAAAAATCTTTTAAAAGACCCCTGACAGCATTCCCTCATGGAACTATCACCATAGCAATAAGCATCCGAGTACAGGGGAAGTACTGCTGAATCCTGTGTTTGATATTTTCAGGTAACTAAAAATACAAACTGGAAAAAATACATACGGGTGATGTAGAATGAGGCACACAAACATAAAGAGCCTTCAATGAAATTAAAGGTGGCAAATTCCACCTGCAAATCTTTCATACACCAGGAAAGAATCATTTCACCAGGTAGCACACACTGAAAGTGTGCCTGCAGATAACTGTAAACATATCTGATAGCTGCTGTATCCAACAATTCCTATTTAGAACACTTTGCACGGGTTTGTGTAGAGGTTCAGTGGCAGAATCATGTGAAATCTGAGGCACAGATGCCCCTTAGAGAGAAAGCAGTAAAAAGCCACACTGGCAGAGCCTTATAGGAAACCTAGACTCAGAAAAGCAGGGGATCTCGTATGCTAAGATTTAGGCACACAGCAGCGCTCTGGGGAGGAGTGCTTGCAAAGCAGAAAACCCCATCTCCTCTAACTGGTGCCATTAAATAGATCTTATTTCCATGCCATTCAGATCCAAAGTTAAGCTTAAACGAAGGAGAGAAGAGTTTTAAAATTCCTTTCCCAGATGCAGATGTCAGGAGCACACACAAAAGCAGGTGCTGGGTGTATTGATCCTACTGAATACGCATGGAGTGGGTACTTGAGCATGTACCAAGCATCTGCGTCTGGGAGATGGAAAGCACTTTGTAAAAGGCTGTTTTATGCTAAACAAATGCATCAGGTTATGTTTTTATTTTGAATATTTTAAAGCATCTTACACACTGGGGCAGACTTGAAAAGAAATTATACAGACAACTTGCCATTAATTGCCCAAGCTACCATCTCCATAGCCGCAAATTGGCTGTGGGCTCACTTAGGAGCACTCCAAGCTGCCGAAAACCATCCTCAATAAAACCTGCTCTGACTGCTGCACCTTAGAGAAATGGAGATCCAGCATCTGAAGGCTGTTCAGGTCCCACATGCTGTCCCAGCTGCAAGTAGGCAAAGGGACAGGCACATTTCTTCTCAACATGAGGAAAGGGACAAATCCAACAGTGCAAATTCATGGAAGAATAGGTATCCAAATAGGCTGAGATGGACAATGCTTGCTGACAATGACAACAAAAAGACCTTAACAGCACACATAGAAAACAAAACAGGCATCCCTTTGAAAATCTGGCTATAGTTTGTAGTAGCCCCTGAGATCAAAGTTTTCATTTTCACTAACACACTATGAGGAAAATATCTAGAAATCAAACACTGTACTGTATTTGCTTATGGAATCTTTTCTGCTTTCTTCAATGAGGGAAAAATTAATCCCTACAGGAGATGACAAGATGCCTTTTAAACTACGTACCTCATTTCTGACTACAATTACCTTTCAATAGTCTGGCACAGCTGCATGCTCCTATTTGCTTTTTTTTTTTCATTAAGGGTTCCTCTATTATTTGTACCCATCCTGTAGCATTTATGCCTGGCAGTGATGCACATTCCCCTGTCTACAATTCTTCCTGCAGATAGTAGAGGATAAATTGCAACTAGATTTTTGTAATTGTAGATAATTAACTCAGAATGGGCTGTTAATTATATAAAAAATAATGTTTTTCAGTTCTTGATTATATTATTTATTTACCTCTCACTTCAGCAAGTTTCGTATTTTAAAGGTATTTCACCATTTCCATTAAAATACCAGGATATTTGTAAGCTAAGTTTTGTTTATTTGAAGACTAAAATCAAGTTTTATGCTGTGAGATTTGCTGGAAGAGCTCTCATGTATGAACTGGAAGTCAGAGAGGGCTGATTTTCCATTAGCATTCTGCTGGCATTTGCCGTAACAAGAACTGTTTGACAGGTCAATTAAAAAGCAAACACCACCACCACAAAAAAAAATAAAATCCCCACACCTCAAAAAAAAAAAAAACCCAAAACCCAAAAAAACCCAAACAAAAAACCCAAAAACAATGCCCGAAAAAATAAAAAGGCAGGGAAAAGAGAAAAAAAAACAAAAACAAAAGAGGCCGTTACAAAAAGGATGTATGTCTACCAGCTCTTCCTCTTTGCTAAGACCCAGCCACACACTTACGCACTCTCTCTCTGTGTACTGAAGAAAACATCACTTACATATTCAAATGCATAAAAGAGACAAATGGACTTGTCTTCCACAGCCTCTTTAAGACTTACATTAGAGTAAATTATTTAGGGACCATTCATCTGGTAACCTTTGCGAAACTGAAGATGGCATATAGGAAGAAAAACTTCCAAGTGTTTTGCTGCCAAACTTTGTAACCAGCTGGCATGGCACCTTGAGACTGCTCAAACACATAATAACTTTGAAAAATTACAGTAAATTAAACCAGGGGATGAAGAGAGGGTGGGGAACCTTTTGAAATCTGGGAGTCTCATTTTGTTAACAGCACAGGTTTTCCTCATTTTCCCTGTTAGGATATGTAGATATTTGCAGGTTTTTGGTAAACTGTTGCCAAGAAGCCCTACAGATGTTCTAGGTTACATTTTTGCTCCAAGGGGCTCAATGCTACTGCATCTGAAACATGTCATGACTCTCCATCTTTTTTGTTACAGTGATAATACTTTGATCACTTCAGTTTGTGAGAAAATGAAAGGAAAAAGCATCAGAATACAACAAAGATATGCCAGTAACTCACAGCAGCCAAACACCTGTTTAAGCAGTGGAGTATTCCAAGAAACTAACAACTCCTGCTGTTCTGCAGAAAAAAAGGCTTATCCTTTTTCAGTGAAAAGGGATCTCAACAAGAAAAATAAAATTAGTATAAGAAAGTTAAAAAATAAGAAAAAAGAAAGTACTGAATCCTTACTTTATAAATGAATTATCAGTTCTTCTAGTATTCTCAGAACAGAAAACTTTATTATTTTGAGGTATTCTCTTGTCACTAAAGGGGTCATTCAAAGCACAGCTGCTCATATTGTCCACCATTCTTTGGTCAAAAGAACACCTACAGTTACAGCATAGAACAAGAAGCTGTTACTTTCTGAGAAAAGGATGCAACTCTGCCAAATCCACAGTTTTTATTTGTTGCTTTTCTAATAAGCGTGAATCTTCTTCCAGTGTTAACTTGAATGTGACAGGGTAGGACAGAAAGAAAGTACAATAGTGTACTGATTGAAGTTTTAAATAGCAAGCAGGATGCAGAAAAAGAGCTAAACATTGGCTTAACTCCATTTCCAGTTATTTCAGTGGTGGTTTGCTCTGATCACACTGAAGCAGGGGTTCAGTGCAGAGGTTTTTAAAAAACAAGTAACCGTCACCAACAGTGGAAGAGCTATCTGAGAGTTAAAGGATAATGTATTATTTACATCAGGTCCAAATCAAGACTGAAGAGATGTTCTGATCTTAATTAAAAAAGTAACAAGCAGCACCTAGAACAAAAAACTAAAACTAAGATTTTGCGAAAACTCCATTTTGCATTAGGCTAAGAGGTGGCACACAAAACCTGAAACCTCTTCAGGAATCAGCCCCTAAACTTTGAGTAATAACAGGTCAGCATAACTATTGAGTTGACTCATAAAACACAGCAGTCAATGAATTTTACCCTTCCTGCAGAAAAAAGCTCTTAATCTGAAACAAACACACGAACAAATACACTTGGCAGGCAACAGCACACTGTCAAGAAGATATACCGACCCTGTGAAGCACTTAGAAGTGAAGAGAGAAATTACCTTAGCCCCATGCTGCTGCCGTTCATCATCAGAGCAAGTTCTCCGGGTGCTTCAGCAATGGGCACATCTTCTGAGCCAGGAACGTGGCCTCTAATCCTGGAAAAGATGAGTTAGTTGGTTCTGCAGCTGGTCAAATCATTACACCAGGAATTTGCCACTAAAAGGTGACCTATGTGTCTACAAACGGGGCACTTATACACATTAAATGCAGAAGCTTTCATGACTGTCTTCACACTTTCAAACATAATTTTGTATTGGAAGGCTGATTTAGCCCCAGTACCTTTGCTTCCAAGGGCTACCACTGGGAAATAGAACAGTGTCATTTACAGGTTACAACACGGGAGCTCAAAGGCATCATGTGTAGGCTGCATAAAACAGAATTTGTTTAAGATGGTTGTGTGTCCTCCAACTACAGGCCCACGAATGATGCTCCATTTTTAATAGATCAGTCCATCTTTTTCTTTCTCTCCAACAAAGACAGAAAAGTCACGATAGAGGTACTTTTTTTATTTGACTAAAATTCCTTTCTCAAGGCTTTGCTGTTACTGGTCTGCTCCAGTGAGGCTTGAACCAGGAGCCACTGAACCACCCCTTTCAATAAACAAGCACCATTTTTGACAGCTGAGCAACTATTTCACATAGAGAGAAATTTTACACTGAAAGTACTATGGTCACATGAGGCTAAATAGGAGAATGTGGAAAATTAAAAGCAGTTATGATGCAGCATGGCAAAAAAAAAAAAAAAAAAGGATCAATTCATACTTTAGCTAAAAGATCAGAAAAGTTAATAGTCAATAATTGCAAATGGTCAAACCTCTTAATTGTCATTCAATGACAACGGACCTTAACCAGTACTCCACTCAGGCAGAAGAACAGACAAAAATAAACACTATCTTGAAAAGGATTTTTCTTGTATTGTTTTTTTTATATTGTCATGATTTTCTAACTCAGTTAGAACCTTCTAACAATGAAGCAAAGGGTATTTGAGCTTAGATAAACAAATTTTTATTCTTGGTAGTATATAAAATTACCCTGTTACCAAGTGCAAAGGTGAATTATATATCTGGAACTGAAACAGAACTGTGATGCCTAAGAGATTTGCCTTTAAATATCAAACATTTAATTCTAAAGATACTGAAATACTTTTAAGAGAAAGCACATTATATTCTAGTTGTTTTTTTAGAGAGAATATAGCAAATCTGACTTCACATGCACCTCTGAAAAGAGATCACAAAAATACCAAGTTGTCAGATTGACCATATATATTTTTTCATAGAATTCTTTTTAGGTAACTAGAGCTCAAAAACCACAAAGGGTTTTTTTTCAGGAAAAAAATAACTAAAATAGATATAATGGTACTAACAAGCACATTGTTACAGATATTTAAGGTGCATTTTTTTCTGGACTTATGCCTTCAAACATGAAAAATTTCCATTAGAAAAAAACCCCACCAACAAACTCAGTTTGTATGTCCTTCATATCCACTTGTTTTTCATTAGAGGGATGCATGCATAGAATTAAGGTATTTGATGATTAAGAATCCATCTGTTCCTACTTAATTCTCACCTGAAGTCATAATCCTTTGTTAGCGACCTCAGTCATCTTCAACACACACAATTGTGATTTCCTCTAAGACAGGTACTTTTAAAGCCATATAAACACATTATTTTCAATGTAAACAACAATCCAAGAAGACAAACAAAAGACCACATAGATTATAGTACTCTCTTTTATAGATTGAAAAGTAACAGGAGGGGGCTGAAATTAAGAAGGGAAAGTGATGCATTCCTCCGTGGTGGTTATAGCACACAGATGCAGGAAGCAGGTCATCTAAAGCAGACTCTCATGGGATGCTGTCAGCAGATGCCATATTAAAACAGTATAGAAATATGCATCCTTGAGAAACACTCATACTGCCTCTTCTAAAAGACTGCAGATTTTTCCCTATTGTTTTCCCTTTCTAATGCTGAAATGTTAGTACTGAGTTACACTGTTTCTCTCACTTTAGTAAGTGAGTAAGTCATACCAAAAAAACAGTTGTTCCCTCTTTCTCTGAGACTTCATTTACATTGTCAGAAAAATGTTACTTCACCCTCTGCAACAAACTCACAGGCCACATTTCAAATTTCTATGGCTGCTCTATTTCCCTTGAAGTTTTAAGCATATATTGTGCCTCACTCTTGGCATTCTCCTTTTTCACAAACATCACTAGAAAGAAAATGTCCTTGCTACACATAGCTCCCTTCCTCTTCCATAAATATATGGGGCAAAGTATACATATTCCGTGTATGTATATATATAAAAATATATATACATATGGGGTGGGTCTGTATATATATATAAAAATATATATATATATATATAATGATCTCCATCTTTTCTGTAAAACACACTTCTTCCAGTCCCTACCTAGGAGGGTGCAACACTTCAAAACTGACCTTTCCAAGGAAAGAAGGGAGAATGCCACATCTGTGTCATCCATGCCCTCTTGCCAAATGTCTGTATTTCTTTCAAGTGCCTGACTAAGATCAACCTCTCATTTTCTTCTACAGCTTCTCTTTTCCTACCTAGTCTTTTAGCAGTGCTTTTCTTGTGCCTTTCTTTCTACCACATACTGTTTTCCTCTGCTGCTTTCCACAGCTGTCATGCTGCTTCCCAACAGTATACCCTAACATACTAAAAAGCCTTCTCTCCTCTGAATCACTGTTAGAAATCATGCCCCAAGTCTTGCCTATCTTCTTTTATTCCATCTATTGTTGCTTATTTTGTTCTATTCTCCCACTTAAATCAACTATCGCTCATTAAAAATTTTAGAATTTTTTTTTAATTTTAAGTCTCAAAAATTACCTGTTATAATCCATATTGGATTGGTGTAGTTGCTGTTGTTTTAGGAGTAGTTTTGCTTCTTGCTTAGTCAATAGATGTTGGAGTTGTTCCTTTGCAATTTCCAGCTCCATTTTTTGCAGAAGCAGCTTCTGCCGTCTTTCTTCATACAACCTTTTAGCCAGCTCTGTGTCCTTAGGCCCCGAGTCCGTGCTGTGATTCAGCCCAGAGCCTCGACAGTGCCTGGAATGATCACAGGTTTTGTGAACTGTCCCAGGGTGCTTTCTAAGTGCCCGGCTGACACAGCAGTTCTCTTCCATGCTCCCTGAGCTCCCAACATGCCTCCAGGCACAGCCATGACTCACTTGCTGAGGGCTCTGAAATTCACTTGCTCTCTGGTCAATCTCCCGAGCTTGTTTTACATGGTGAGGGCTCCTCTGCTTGGCTGGGGAAATCACATTGTTGCACTTTCTGTGCAAGTAATTTTCCACTGGATACTCCTTCAGGTGCTCCTGATGGTTGTAATGAATTTCAGTCCTGCAATCATGGTTATTCCTGCAAGGCTGAGACAACACAACACGGGCTGGGCTTCCAGGCTTTGGTCCTCCATTGTTTTTATGAAGAGTCCAAGGTCCCCCAAGACCCAAGTAGGAGCTGTCCAGCCCCAAAGACGGCTGTTGGCACAAGCTCTTCTTGCATACCTGCAACAGGAAAAACAATGTCCTGTAAATCAACAAAATTCATCTTTGTTCACCGATTTCCCTTGGTAAATGTGTTCTGTTTGAAATAGAGATGCTGTTCCACGTTGATGGAGATACAGCCAAACCCAACAAAATGTTTAGCAGAACACAGACACAAATCTGCTATCAAATCTACAGTTCATTCCATCTACACAAGTGTAATAAATGTAAAACTACTGTCTGCAGGATCCTCAGCATAAAATGAGTCACTTCAGAGTATCAAGTAGTTGTGAACATCTAGGGTTACATAAAATTAACTTGAAGAGTGGCAAAAAACATTAAATGTTAAGGTTTGAAAATGTTTAATTTTGAATACTGAGCCAAAAAATCCATTCAGCCACTATAAATACTCTTTGATTGGCTATTACACAGCAGGAGATTTGATGTAAAACATTTCACCTTGCACTGAATGGGATATTACTTACCGCTAGAAATTTGATGAGAGTTTTTGAAATATCTTTACAGAAACACAGATAAAAACCAACTACTTTCTGTAAAAAATGGTTGTACATCAAAAGCTGTCATTTAAATACAAAACATGTTTAAATACAGCTATAAACGTAAGTGATTTTTCAATTAAGCTGGGCAAGTGATTATAGTCTGATAAAACTCTGAAGAAAGCAAGCAACTGTAATTCACATTTGTCAATCCAGTACAAGCAAATTCTAGTGGTTTTGTTATAGTCATGGATATTATGTAACAGACATCACAATCCTAGTTAGATCCTGTAGAATCTTTGCACTAAGGTTCATCTAGGCAGTTCAGCATTTGAGCTTTTATGCACATCACAACAGCACTGTATTAGGCACACGCATTCCTTTTGCTAGAACTGCGCATTAATTTCAATAAACTGAATTTAAGCTGCTGCAGTCTTTGGGACCTTTCACAAAGATATGGGCCTTTTTAATTACAGAAGCCAGATTTGTTAAAGATAGCAAAACCACTGCAGTGTAAGTGGTTTAGCAGGGAAATCTGGAATCCACTGATGAAAAAGAAAGGTATTATTTGCCCTCTGGCAATGCTTACAATAGATAGGTATTGTGCACATAGAGAGTGCAAGACAGTCAGCCAGACCCAAAACACTCAAATTTAGGAATGCATGCAAGCATCCAGCAATGATTAGAAGAGAGATATTATACAAATCTATGCAGCATTTGTATGTATAATTTAGATTCTTTTTTTAATAAATAAACAAAATACCAAATATACTCAGCTGCCCTTCAAGACAACCAATTACAAGTTTCTTGTAGACTTCTCAGAATGTAAATTAATGTGGATTAGCACCTGAATACTGATATTTTATTATTTCCAGTTTTGTGCATACAAATATATTCTCTCTGCCATGTGATTGAAAGCCAAGGATGTCATGTTTTGCCCCAAAGGGCCCAGTGAGTTGGAGGCATTTGCATTAATGTCAGTGCTAAATGTCTGAGGAAAGTCTGGTGCTTGGACTGGGTGAAAAGTGCAGGACACTAAAATATTTTGAAGTCAGAGGGGCTGGCAGGGCAACTGAGCAGAAATGCAACATGCTGCCAAAAAGATGGAGTTTTGTTATTTATTATTTGTAGCATGCCATCCTTGTCGGCAATATTTTCTAGACAAATTAAGGCTGCAGAGCCCCTTTAATCTAAATTAGACAATGCAGAAAAGGATGACACAGTCTCTCATTTCCCACCTCACCTCCTTCTGGTTCCAGAGCATTTAGGGCACCTACAGGAAGAGGCTTTCAAGATGGAGGGTTTCCCAGTCGCCATGGACAGCAGAAGGTCTCAGACCTGAAGGTATTCTTAGAGGATCCTGTCAGGGCTGGCAGTGTAGGGTGGTATTAAGAAAACAAACACCTATCCTTCTGCAGTCCATAAACATTAGTTAAAAAAGTACACACAAAAAAAAAAGGAAACACAAAAGGTGAAACATCTGAGAATATCCTTATTTTAGCAGTTTACTGACTGAAGAGACAAGAGAATGTTAAGAAATCTAAGCACATGAATGAAGATGTTACAAAATAATCATCAGGTTTAAGAATAAAGGTCCACATTGCAAATTAACTTCATGGATGAGACTCTATTAAGAGTCCCTGAAGGCTCTAAAAGAGAGGTACCAGTTAGCATTTGTTGACCTTGGCCGCCATTAAGTCTGCCCTGATGGTCTCAGAAATGGCATTGACATTTAAAGACTTCATAACAAGGCAGAGAAACTTTAATGTTATTTCTCAGTTACAATATGTTTGCAGGGGGAAAATTCTCATTAATGTCATTGAATGTAAGTGGGATTTTTTATTCCTTTAAAAGGGGGAGCTCAGGCAGAAGACTGAGTTCCAACATGCCTTTGATGGCTATTCAGTACTTTCCAGGGTGTAATCCCAAAGAAAAATTAACTTTTGGGAGTCAGAAACTAGTCAACAACTTTTTTAGTTATTTGTGGGTTTTATCTTACAGCCTTAAATACAGCTGGATGGTAGAGGCTGCAGGGAAAGTGGACTGACATTTACACATATGAAGGATCAGAAGAGACTGGTGCAGGTGACAGATCTGTAAGATGCAGGCTAGGTGAAGGGGAAAAGTAGAGAAAAGAAATATTCCAAAGACCCACCTACTACTGTGAGTCTAAAGACACAAAAGCATAAGGAATTGGGTAATTTTACAAGGTGAGTTTAAGAAAGATATTGCCTATGGGACACGTGGAAACCATGACGGACCATGATGGAACAGCTGTGCTTTCTCCTCCATGGAGCTCTTCCAGGCTTGCTGTGCCATATTTAAAGATACAAGTTCCTTTCACTGAGGCTTAAACAAACTCAGACTGCTCCTTGCAACATAAGGAGTTAATACGACATGATCAGATGTGAAACTCTTGTGAAACAAAGAGATACTAAAAATGGTTTTAATAATCTTTAGAAGGATTTAAAGAGGGAGACACGTGGAGGTCTACAAAGTCTTTACTGCAACCCCAGTAATTTTTGCTCAGGGATTCAGCGTAAAGCTTAAACAAACATCCAGTCCTTAAAACTTCCTACGAACAGACAAACAGTGCACCAGTTTTATGCATGCAGCATTATGATCTCTGCAAATTGTTCTTAAATGCAACTTGTGTGCTTTGCAGCTCTAATTCACAGCGCTGGCAGAGGAAGCACAGTTACAGACTGACTCCAGCACAGAGGGCTTTGTACTGCAAGGGAAGAACTAGCAACTGAGCAGATCTTTACAATCTCAGCACAGGCAAGGTCCTGACAGATTTTACTGCATGTACAAACATGATTAAGAAGCAACCCAAAATCATACACTTGAGAAGTCTTGCACTCTGAGTGACAAAAGCTGGAGTCCCAGCAAACTACAGTGCTGTCAGTTGTAGAGCAAAATTGCTGGAGATGTTAGGAACATTAAGAGTTTAATTCATAGCACCTGGGTTTGTAGTTTTTAGCTGAAATACATCTGAATACAGAAAAAGACACAATGAAGCAAAATCATTCTCAGTTGTATCCTCCGGACATTTTTCTAATCTGGATTTTCAGCTCAGGGGTTTCTTTTGGTGGGGTAGAAACAGTAGAAGGAACAACTGATTCAGAACTAGTCCATGGTGCTGATCTAAGTGGGGACCCTGAAGGAAACCACGAAGAATGAATAGAGGCAGCAACCAGAGGAGAAATACAAAGATTTAAAGATGTTTTTAAAGATTTTTAAAGATGAAGCAGAAGCTACCATACACAGAAACACCCCTAAGAGCACCAAGGGCACACATACTTAAGAGTCTTCACCACTGCAGTTGTTCTTTGGACATGGTCACCAAAATTTATTAGGAAAAGTTCGTTCACTGAAAGTGCTGTCAAGCCCTGGTACAGGCTGTCCAGGGCAGTGGTGGAGTCACCAACCCTAGAGGTATTTAAGAGACATGCAGATTTAGTGTTTAGGGATGAGGTTTAGTGGTGGGCTTGGCAGTGCTGGGTTAATGGTTGGACTAGGAGGCACTTTCCAACATAAACAATTCTGTGATTCCATCAGTGGCCCAGATGACACCCTCACTAAGTTATACCTACTAAACCTGGAATTCAGTCGCCACTCCACATTGATGATGTATGGGTCTCACTTGAATAAAGCTTGACTTTGGGTTTCAGGTCTATCAACACTATAAGCACTTTCTTTTGTCAGCAAAACGAGGAGGACATATTGTAAAAAACTGAGATAGGATATTGGGGCAACAGAAATGCTGTTTTTAAGAATAATTACATCAAATTATAGGACTATTTGAAGTACACTACTCATGATTAAGGAGCTGTTCTTTCCAATATTCTGTAAGAATTTATCAGGGAGAATGAAAAAGGGTAAAGATTTTAAAGTATATTAGTAGGATCTACTGAAGTCTATAATTTTTTTCTTCAAATCATATAATCCTTTGTTAAAATCTGTACCATAAATAACCCACTATCAGTTATTACAAAGTACCATGTAATAGTACAGCAACTGTCTCTGTCACTACCTAAGATAAATACAGTAGATAACTTGTAAGGTAAGCTGACCATTTTTCAAGCAAGAAATAAAGCACCATTTTCTGTAAAAATTATGTATAGCTATGATTGCCATATTCCACTGAATAAAACAAGTGGTCTCAAATGAAAGAAACCTTGAATGACAGTCACCAACCTGTATTTTTCCTGTAAAAATATACTGAACTCAATATACTGAATGAATGTAGCTGAAAAAAAAAAAAAAGTAATATCACATCACAAAAAAGTGAATCTATAGCTGCTAGCTGACAGCCGAGGAACACCTCCTATGTTTGTGCTGCCTTCAGTATTTTTTCTCCTCTTTGTTAAGAGGGTTTGAGCTGGCACGCCAGGTGCACAAAAAACCTGCATTCAAAGTAGCATGTGAGCATTTGCTGGCACTCAGCTTTAAGTGTATATTTTGCATTCATAAACATGCCACCCTTCTTCTCCAGCTACCCAAACACTGTAGATAATCTCTAACAAAGGCTCCCATTTCAGAGCAGCAGACTGGTTTTACGCTGGCTGATAAGGCAGTTAATAATGCAGTGCTCCAAGAAAACTAAAGCGAGGTGTCAGCGTGCCGAGTCCTGGAAGTCACCGTGAGCAGAATGTCCATTAAGCCCACACAGTACCCACACATGGCACTGCAATACCTGGCCACTAAATTTAAGCAAACACGTTTGCTTTTCAAAACAAAACTGTATCATTCCTGTTTGCACTATAGAAAAATGCCACTACACTAATCTCGACAGCACCAGGTCCAACTATTAAGATTCAATGTGCTGCCAACATTCTAAAAATAATAAAATAAAAAAACCCACAATCTTCTGACTTCAATTTTTTACTTCTGCCCTTTATTTTACTGAAGAATCAGTAGTTCAAGACCTAGATAAATATTTCAAAAACTATACTATTTGTGAGCAGAGCAGGTCACTACCATTTCCCAGTGCATTTGGAGTTCATGTGAAATAAGGGCAGAAGAGTGATGAGCTGCATTTTTAACATGGGCATATACAGAATAGTTGTCTAGCTGATAGAGAATGTGTAATGCAACATCTGCACCGTACGCCTTGCCAAAGCCCATCCCAAATAAATGTAGTGCATTCTCCCTAGTGCAATTAACTCTTGTACTCTGGCAGGTTGTGCTAGAAGATCATCAAGGTAGATTACCTTCCAGCATATGAACTAAATACTTACAGGTGTTATATCATCAGTTATTACTTACAAACTTCTGCATTTAACAAGACATCCAGGCAAATGAATGATCTAATTTATGAATTATTTATAAGAATTTCACAGCATGCTCCTGGCGTCATCCATGGCCTTTTCCAGGTCATATGACACCAATTAGAGCTGAATTTTAAATTATTCAATAACCTGAACTCTCTTGTCATTTAACATATAGATATCAATGCAGTAAACAAGTTAAGTCTAATGGGCCCTGGAGGTTTGCGTTCCTCCACCCATCAGCAGCAGAGGCTGTATGCTACCACTGGCATAGAAAATAATAGAATGCAGCAGTCAAAAACATTTGCAAGGTTTTAATAAGTTATTTTGCCTCCCTTAGGGATTTTAGTATAACTTACAAGCCCTGAATCTAAAACATATTAAAGTCCTTAGCTATGTGCTTTTAAAACAAAATTAGGACATAGCCAAAGAGCAAGTCTGACACTAACCCTAATTTAGGCCCTTAATTTGAAATGTAGTGGAAATTATGGAGTAAGCAAGATTTACTATGCACAAGTCATTACCTTCAGGCTCTCCTATAGCACAGCCAAAAATAGCCCCTCTCCCGACACAGATACACCTGCCTATAGAGATAAGCCTACACAGACGGAAAACAAAATGTTCATTTAACAGCTATCAGAGAGGTGTACCTCATATTCCTTACCATTTGGGTGGCAAAAAGACTTCCACCATTCTTCTGTCCCAACAGCACTGGAGACACCAGTGATTGACAAACCCGTCAGGACTTGGGTACTGGCTTGAAGACATAACACTTCAGAGAAGTTTAAGGTTGCAACATATCATAAAAAAAAAAGTGAATGTAACAGCCACCAAAGCAACAGATGCAATAAAAGGTATCTTGAAACCATCATTTTCCATGATGACTACAAGAACAAGAAGATATTAACAAACAAGGATGATGAGATGAACAGCTCCATTAGATATATGATTCTGCTTCAGTGTGAGGTCTGCAGGAAAGGCATGGCAAGCATGCCACATCCCAGCTCCAAATCTCATGAGCCTGTGAGCATGACCCCCTATGGACTGCTGATCTGCCCTGAGAACTCCAAGTCATATGGGAGAAAACTTCTGAGATTGGGTGTGCTCAGTACAAACCTAAACTCTGCCTGGCACCAACAGACTTATTTTTATAGTAGCTGTGCCTCAGCTTTCTAAAGGCTGCTATTCTAAACCCCAGACTCACTCCTCCAGATGGTCACTTGCAGCCCCCTGTCTCAGATGACCCAGCAACCCCACTCATCTGCACACACATTTCCTTTGTTCACTGCTTTGCAAGGATTAAAAAGTTTCCTGAGATCTATCCAAGCAAGAGGAAAAGATAGAAAGGACGATGTTCAGCTTATCCATTTAAAAACTAGCAAGAATTTCTCTAGCTACTGCTGTCAAGATAAATGCCAAAAAAATGATGTTGAGAAAACATCATGCCAAGTAAGTAAAAACACACCTATCCAAAATGTCTAGCCAGATTAGCAAGAATAAGGATTTAGATAAAGAACATAACATTGGATTTTCTGCTCCCTGACCTTATCATATAGGAGGGTGCTGCAACAGAGCTCTGCATGGCTTTTTAAACTTTTTAAACTTTTTAAGAAAAATAGCAGAGAGGGGGAATAAAGACAACTGCCTAATCTCTCAGCACACATTTTAAGAACATACAAAAATAGCTATAAGGGATTTTATTTTGGTTGGCAGCCAGGTTTAGCTTCATTCCTACACTGGGCAGCATTTGATTATTTCACATTAAGGGTAGTAACATGTTGGACGATAAGAGGGAAGTTCATATTGGTTTTCATTAAAGAGTAATATCCACCATGTATTTGGTTCTTCAAGGTAACTTTTTCAAAGTTATTTTAAAAAGCAAACAGTTTTCCACTTGGAATCGCAAGTTTAGCATATCACAGGCTACACATGTTCCCAGCTATTGCCAGTCTCTTTAGAATTCAATCAACATTTGCTCCAAAGTCATGCTTTCTTAACTCCAGACACAAGACAAAAGGGCAAATATACTGTGACCCTTCTAAATAGCCCTGATTACTGTGATCAAACAGAAGCCAGATACTTATGTGGATAAGAAGGTGCAGAATTTGATGTGTGAAGATTACTGAAGAAGTAGACATTGAATCAGCATTTGCCAACATGCACCTCACTATGACAGCCAAAATCACCTTTCCCCTGTATTTACCGTAGGGATAATTCTGGTACCCACTGGCCAGGGATGAATTGTAAGTAACAGCCACTGTTCACTCGGGAAAATTACAGAAAGTTTTACTTCCTTCAGGTGTCTCCTGCAGCATCCCTAGGGTATGGATGAAGGCTCTGAAATACTTTTGCTGCACCAAGGAAGGAATAGATGACATCTAGGAATTAAAAGCATGTTCAGAAGTAGGGAAGTGTATCGGGGAAAAGAAGAAAAAAAAAATCACAAACCAACCAGAAAGTTATTTAAATAATAAAGAAATCCCAGACAAGCAAAAGACAAGAAAATCTTTTTATTTTAAGAGTGGAAAGGTGTGCCCAAGCGAGCGCATTCTGTCAGCAGTGTCCTTGCACTAAGAGCTAGACAGCGTTTAGATTCTGCTAATGATCCCATCTCTGGGAAATAATTCATAAAAAGTAAACAGTAATTTTCATATGCCTGCCCTTTTGATCTTACATTTGTAGGGAGTATCCTGAGGCTAGCTGTGGGCGCCCTCGTGGCTCTGGCTGATTGACCTCTAATCTGCCCCTCAAGTAACGATCATGCCAAGGAATGACAACAAGAGTTGCAGACATTTCAGTGCAATCCCATTAAAGACAGGCTGACTCACTTCATCTTGTAAAAGAAGAAGTTTCACACAAGAAATAAAAGCTTTTTAGAAGGACTCTTTTATTTTGTAATGATGCTGTTCTCAGAACAAAGACTGGAACAAGACTAATGCACCAGGACCTGACTGGTACAGAGCTTTACATTAACTGGCCAAATGCTGTTGGCAAGACACAGTTACATGGTAAACAGTCCTGGTAGCAGAAAATTAAGAGCGACTTCTACAAGAATCATGTCAGAACCACACTACTTGACCTCTCCACATTTCAAGAAAGTACACATACCTCTTATAAGATAGCAGTTATCTAACTGACTGCTCAGAGCCTCAGCCACACAGGCTGTGAGCTTTGAGATCCCAGCCTGTGTGGTTTTACCCCACGCTAACCCCTAGCAAGCACAAGAGAGATCCTAATGTCTCTTTCACTGGGTTTGAAGCTAAGCGAAGAAACAGCCAATCCAGAAACTCACTGTCATGACATAACTTGCTATCATGCCAAGGTGACTAAATTACCAAGAACCACTTATTGAAATACAGGAGTGGAGAAACTACAAATTAACATGCTGGAATCCAAAGAAATGGGAGTACAGACTATTTCCTATATTAGAGTAATACTAAAAAAGCATGCATACTCTCAACACACTGAAGGGTACAATGCAAGAGAGAGATAAATGAACCAGCAGAAAGGGTGCATTAGCGTTGCCACCACAGTGCTTAGAACACTAAGTCATCTCTGAATGGTGGTACAACTGTATCATGGGCAGATATTACATATGTGCTTCCACTTCCTGCTTCAGTCTTTCCATAGCTCATATCCCTGCTCTTGTCAGATTCTCTTGCCTTAGCAAGAAATCAACATCTTAGTTTACAGTTACATAAGAAGAGCACTCTGCAAATTGAAAAGATGTGAACTTTTTTGATTAAGAACACATATAGCTGTAAGTTTTGTGCAAAATACAACCACCCCTGAAGAAGTTCCACCTAAGCATGGTATCTCATAATCTGTTACCTAATCTGACAGTCTCTGCATTGGACACATGTCCCCAAGACCTCAGAGCAACACAGGCAAATGATCTCACCGAAGTCTGAAAGGTTCAGCTCACTGAACATAAAAATTCAAGGTTCTCTTGGCATACAGGCTGTGATTTCAGTGAGAGATTAAATGTTTTCTCTTTGGCAGGCCTGTAGTATCTTGAACAGGAACATAAATTAACTAATGAAAGACTGCATGAAAAGTTGAATCAAGGAATAGAAACAGGCACAGAACAAATAGCAATCTCTCATTCCCAGAG
The DNA here is from genome assembly GCA_024500445.1 of Entomyzon cyanotis. Classification (NCBI taxonomy): domain Eukaryota; kingdom Metazoa; phylum Chordata; class Aves; order Passeriformes; family Meliphagidae; genus Entomyzon; species Entomyzon cyanotis. The sequence continues at coordinate 44,835,223 of JAKEPQ010001021.1, read as the reverse complement.
TAAGCCAGCTGTTGCGTTTTAAACTCACGATGAAAATGCTGACTCACAACACTCCCCCCACACTTGAAACACCACAATGGACGTCCCAGCAGACATTCCATGTATGGCTAAGGCTCCTTGAGAGTTAAGGGCATTCTGCAGTGGGTTTAGTACTGTTGAAGACAGCAACCGCTGACAGAGGGAAATGACCTCTGATATATCAAGCTACAAAGATCAACTTCCTCTTGACCTATGGAAAGAGATCTCTTACAGTCCTGCTTAACACCATAAAGTAGAGCAACATTGTCAAAGCTATTATTTGCATAAAATGGTGTTAGATGTGTTGTAGAGCAGTTTGACAGTCCAGCCTGATGGGTCTCAGCTGCAGAATATTGATTAAAGGCTCTTCTGTAGTAACCATAGGCCATTAGGTTGTCTGAATGGACATCCATCACTACCAGCTTGTGTGAAGAAGAACATTAAGTTGAAAAGGCATGACCAAGAATAAATTGAAAGGCCCTTCACTACTCTAGGGCAGCAGTGACTTTGTGAAGCAATCGCCTTCACTCTGTGGCATTGCAGTCTGGACAGACAGACCAAGTAAAATCCACCCACAGGTTTATTAAAGTGAGCTCAGTTTCATAGACCTCTCAAAGTCTCAGCACTTGCAAGAGCCAAAGAGAAGGACATCCTTGCATAAAGCTGGGCCTTGGTCATAAGCACACAAAAATATGCAAAAGAATGAAATATGTGATTACAGTCTCACATATATAGTTAGCAAAAACAGTTTTGTGCCCTGCTTACAAGCCATAGGGAAGGGACATTGAAGGACAGTTTCCAACCGTGAACCCTTACATTACAGTCTTTTCAAGTTGCAGATGTGGACCTTCCTTTCAAGAGAGAACCATTTTTTTTGTTGTGTTGTGCCAATTTAAGAGCTCTGTTGTGATGAGCAGGCACTCCATACCTCTTTTGTGCCATTGCCAACCAGCACCCTAACAGACATGCATTTAAAAACAGAAAAATCTCTTCCCCACATGACAGCAACTAATGTAGCAGATTAGACAACCGAAATTTGACATTAATTATTCTCAAGTAGGGAACCAATTTTTGACGGGAATTTTTTTTCTCAGGGTAAACCATAGAAGTTTGTGTTTTAACATATTACCTTTGCTCTGGTTTATCCTTCCCCACTTTGTGCACTCAGTCTCTACAGTAAGTCTGCACAAATGCTGAAAGCAGAAACAGCCCATGACGCAGAAAGTGGAGACAGGCCACGATGCCAAAAGGTATAAATTTTTGAAGTTCTGACAAAATTCTAATGCAAAGTTGAACCCTCTATCTGGGTTCCCAGGCCACTTCTTTGGATAGAGTTAGTTAAATGTATTCTGATTACCAGGCTTAAGCCTTTCTTATTCCATCTGAAAGAGCTGCACTTCAGCTCTCCTCCTTAAACTCTGGATTCAACAAAGAATAGTAACGCTTTGAGGCTGAAAATCTCTAAAACCACTCAGTGCCAACTTTAACAGGAGCCGAATTAGGTCAACAGTAAAATTCACTCCCTCCAGGAACAGAATTTGAACCATCCAGTTGAGCAGAGAAGAAATTCTTACCACATGTTTCCATATCTGTAAAATCCCTTGGGATTTGTAAAAAAGAAAGAAAGAAAGAAATTTCCAAATGTTGTTGTAGAGCAGAAAGCTCTATCCTACTGGAGAAGTAAAAAGAAAGAGATTGAGTTCCCCTCATAGTTATGTATTAAATAAGTGCATCTTTTTAAGTGTCACCAACTTGATGGGGGAGAATACATGAAGTCACAAGTATTTGGAAGAACTGAATGGGACGGGAAAAAAGAGGAAGAAGGGCCAAGAGTAAAGAAAAGAAGCAATCCAAATCACATAGGTTCAGTCAGGTATTTAAAATGAGTTTTCTTTAATTAGCTGAACTGTAATACAAATTAAAACTGAATTTCTTGTTCACAGTATTTTCATTGGAGGGGAGGGGATGCAGCTGGCTATTTCCAGAGCAGTTCAAGCTAAAACAGACTCAGTTCTGCAGGACTGAACAGGAGCCAGTTTCTGTCCTTCTCAAAAAGACCAAAAAGCAACTTGGCAGCAGAGAGTCTGACAGCAAGCTCCATCTCAGAAATACTTATGAAGCAAGACAAACCTGTGGCAATTGTGACTGAGCTCATTAAAATCACTACAAATTATTTAAAGTCTTCATGCCTGACATTCAAGTGCTTTATAATGCTTTAAATGCCCAGGAAAAGAAGCTGCAGACACAGGGCAGAAATGAGGGTTTTAATACCGCAGCAGATCGCTAAGTGATCAGTAAAAGGAGTTTGGTACCACACTGTATTTTTGGCATGAAATGTTAAACTGGATTGATTATAGAATTTTCCCTTGTTTTTGAGATGTTTTGCTTTCTGATGGCAGAACTGTTGATGATACAAATGCCCAAGCCCAGCTTTCAGTCTGGATAATGACCAGAAGCAAAGTAATCAGATCTCTTGGATCAGTGTCTGTCTCATGATACGAGGTAAGATTAATAGTTTCATGCTGATTTGCCATTTCCTAGAGTACTGTTAAATTACAAATTTACAGGGGGGGTGGGAGGGAATGTGTACGGTATGAAACTCTCAGAAAAGGGCAAAACCAAAGCACAGTTATCATAAGATAAAACTATAAAACAATCACAGCCCTTGGGGGACCAGAAGCTCTGTGCAGCCTCTCATGTGTCAGATCATCACAGGGTGCCTGGTTATTTCATGATAAGATTATCTAATGCTAATCTCACCACTAGATTGCCTGCAATAAAAATGTTACCAACTTTCTAATTTTAATTACTGGGTTCCTGAAGATAACTACTTCAATTCTGTTTGGGGAAAAAAAAAAAAAAAGCCCACAACAAAAACACTCCCCATGTGTTCTCTGAAGCTGGGAGTACTTCAGAAACCCAGACTGTGGATTGGATGATCTTCCACGTCTTTATTTCTGTGATTATTAACTCCTCTCTTCCCTTCTATCTTCACCCAGTCATCCTGACACAGGACAGTAAGTGCTTATAGGATAACACAGTTTCTTCCATTTCATTTCACAAACTACGTCCAAAAAAGCGCCAAATACCTCAAAAGAAAAACAGAACACATCTGTAAGTAGGCATTCTTGAAATAACGTAGAAGGGGAAATTTTTCCTACCTAAAAATTGTCAATGTCATGACCTCAGCATTAGCCAGCAGAAGTGGCAACCCTGACTGAAACACCTCCAACAGCAGAAGCACATGAGCTAATTCCCTAGAGAAGATTTCTGAGGGGCAATCTCTTCAGAACCCACCAGTAATTCACTGAAGAGGTAATCTCAGCTGTTAGTTACATCAACTGGTATTGTAACACATGCATACACACACACACACACCCTCCTTGCATTGTAATTGTTATACCTGTAAAGCCTTTATAGCAAGTATTTTCCTCCCACTGCCCAATGCACAGTGGCAAATGATTGCAGAATCATACAAGCCATTCAGGCTTAGGACTTCAACCTGTCATAGGACTTCAACCTGCAGACAAGAGCTTTCAAAAAGAGATACTGTGCAAAAAAGCCTTTAGGGAATTAGTTTTTAGGGGCAGTGGGGTTCCTCAGGAACAGAAAGGAAGTGCAATATCAAATACAAGGCAAAAAAAACAAGCAAAAGGACTCAGACAAATTCAAAAACCTCCCATTGCATCAGTCTGATCTGGTCCAAAAGCAGATACCAGGGACCCTGGTTAACTCAGTATTTCACAGTTTGGGTCTGATTCTACATTTTTCATCAAGCCTTATTATTATCAGATTAAGGACTTCATGCTATAAGAAAAAAAGTTTCTCACAAGAGTTGCAACCTGGTAAAACCAAATAACTATGTCATAATCACACTGTCTTTGGATACTATTCTACTGGACTTTTCTGTGCATATTCTATTGAGAGTATTAGATATTAATACATATCCTAATAATAGTATTCTACTATTATTTTCTGTACATCAACTAGAGAATAAGAGCAGTTGAAGCAATTTAAAGAATAGATTTGTCATTTTACTCACTGGTATGATACAATTTGCTTATATATCACTTATTTTATACATGCATATATAATCTATTGTTCACACTTTCCTTGTGCTTTTAGCATAAAAATGGTTAGAGAAAAATCTAGAAGTGTATTTCTCCTGAGTTCAACAGTTCCTGCTGTTTGTTTCTCACCTGAAGTCATAATCCTGTCTTTGACATCATAATCATTTGTACAGCCACCAATTGAGATGTCACAAATGGAGGATTATGGCCAGGTGGGGAATAAGCAGCAGGAGCAGTTGAACTCTTAAGAAACAAAAATCTTGTTTTCATGCAAATGTCCTTAATGATAGAGAACAAAAGAACAAAGGGAGAAAACTACAGTGGAGAGAAAAATATTAGAAGCCAGATTGTTTCTAAATACATGATCTCCCTGAAGTTCCCTCTGAGGAGTCAGCTGCCAATTAACAACTGCACAAATCATTACAAAAATAAAACAAAATTTGACATCTGATGATTGAACTCCCCCCACTGTCGCCGCTACATATATACATAGTTTTCTACTTAATATGAAATCAGCAGAAATACAAGGCACTTTGAGAGAACTTGAAACCTTTAGAGGTATTTATATATTCCTGGCAGTAACTAAGCACTCTTCTCCTTGTTCTATAGATGAAGACACTGAGGTCAAAGAACACACAGGACCTCTCTGAATCTCAGTCACAAACAGATTGCTGAAGACACTAGAAATTATAAAATTCAGAACTGAAGTGGCACAAATTCTGGAGGAACAGAAAACTAATAGCTCCAGTTGCAGTCCAATGGGACGCTGCTGCAAAAGGGAGACTCTGGTTTACCAGTTCCAAAGAGTTAAAAGAATCACGAACAATTTTTATGTTTTAAAAAATCATTCATAAATTAATCTGTCTGAAATTGATAGCTAGAATCAATCTGAATGCCAATATAAAATTACTGGGAAAAAAAAATAAATCAAAACTGCAATCCAGAGCCAAAACAGCAGTAATTTTATTTGTAAAAAGAAATCCAATCAGCTGCACTGATACTGCTCACTTTGTAAGGTTGCTGCAAAAATATCTCCCAGGAATAATTCTGCTTCCATTTCGAGTTTCTTCTTTTATTCAGATTTGGGTAAGCAGTGCTAAACTGAAAAATGCTTAAATTGCCATGATCTTGGCACTGTTGTTATACCCATACGAAGAAAATGAGTGTTTCTGCACCGGTCTAATTAAAAAATACAAGAAATTCATTTTTGGAAAAAAAAAGCACTGCTTCACGTACTTGTGCTCTGCCTCACTATTGCTTGTGATGATGCTGAATGTATGCCATTAAATGTGACAGCACAGATAGCCTACAGCTCAAACAATTCCATCATCTGCCTGTATTCTATTCACATACAGTTTTCTGGACATATCCTGTCCAGATCTTGTCACAGCACAGCAGATGTGGCAGCTCATTTCCTCAGCAGTAGAGCAGGGTAGGAACCTCAGCATGAAAACTGTGCCTTCTCTCCTCTTATTTTCCAATCTCCGATTTGTGGTGATGAAGTATCAGGATTGTTTCAAGTTCATTAGAATTGTCCAAATAGCCTGCCTGTAAATAAAAGTGCTATTTGACAAAGGAGTTAATTCAATAGAAAAAACTTTTTGATTTTGCCACTAATCACTTCGTATTTTAGAACTAACTCCCTCTTTCCTCCAAATCTGAAATGAGTACAAACAGGACTATAAACAGTATTCCACCTTTTAGGCACTATCAAGCATGAGAGCAGACTGCTAAAAACACAGAATAGTCTGGTATTTGTACAAGACCATTACACTTGAAAAAAATCTAAGTAGTATATATGAAATCTATCCATGACTTCTAGTAGAGGAGTTGCTGAATAACTAAGCTCACTCAGGATTTTACACTTGATGGACACACCTCTAACTATCCTAACTAAATTTTTAAACAAACTGTTAATTGCTCTCAAGATGTATTTAACTTTGAAATCTGCTGTTTCTTTTCTAAATCTCAAAGGAAGTTTGGCTGCCCAGAACCATATTAAATTTTCCAGGCTTATCAGTCTAGTTTAACAAAAACTAGTAAGCCTACCTAGAAAACTTGTCCCACATTTGTTTTTATACCTATCCTGTATTTTTTTAAATAGAAGCTTTATTCATCCACAGTATTTCTGAGCATCTTTAAACCTGTCGCTTTAAGAGTCCAGATGGTAAAAGAATTTTTGCTCCTGTACAAATTTATGTATTATGTATTAATAAGGCTCCAATTCTATATTCAGAGAGCAGATATGGATATTTATGAATAACTCAAAGAAAATTGCTTTACAGAAAATACGTTTAAATTCCTCCCTTCATTTTTCATAAAGGATGACGGGTAGTTTGTTACACTAATAATCACCTGGAACATGCACAGGGATGTTTAACTGTGTTCCTGTATCTTACTGTTGGCAGTTACCTTGCTCACAGAACTTTTTCTGTCCATTCCAAAAGAAGCAGGCACACAACAACATGGTCAAGTTAAGAGCAAGTGAAAGTCACAGTTTTACCTTACCTGTACTGAAGCTTTTCATCTAATGGGAAAATGGATACTTTCAACTTTCCCTTTTCTAAAAATTTACACACCTGTACTGAAAGCAGAAGTTCAATCATCTTGGAAAAAGTATGTTCATATTGTATCTTTACTTCTAGGTGGAGGGAACAGAGGGTGGAATCAATTCTACACTAAATATACATCCAAACCCTGTATTTCCCTAACACCTTTGTAAGGTGAGCAGCACCCGTGCTGAGAACTGCCTACTAAGAATTCCAAGACTCAGCCTTTAGATAACATACAGCAGCAATGGATAATGGACACTCTAGGAAGCAGCAGATAGAAAAATGCCAGTTAAAATATTTTAACACCAAGGAGGCAACAGGCCTTTCAGAATGAATAAAATCTCCTCTTAGAAATAAACCAAAAAAATATAGTGTACTTTGTTCAAGGCAAAAAGAACACAGGATGCAAAGCCATGCATCTGAAACCAAGGACTGAAGGCCAGTGCAGCTACACCTCTGCATAGTCTGTAAGTAGCAGCATTTCATCCCTAGAGGCCATTGGTGTCTGCTGTTAAAGTGAAAAAGTCTGGTAGGTAACAGTATAACTGATGTGCCTCCCAGCCAAAAATCCTTACTGTCATAAAACTGAGTGCTAAGCAGAGCTTTAAATAAAGTTTGGAAGTGAAATGTTCTCAAACGTTAGCCTGTGATTTCTGAAATTAGAGGTCAACTCTATTACCCGTTGATGCTTGACTTCTGAAATTCCTTAAAATATGGCACTTGCTTCCCATTTTCAGGAACGCACCTCATGCAGTCAAGCATATGGAGTCAATAAAGGTGTCTCTTCATCTGCCATCTGAAGCTTTATTTTTCTCACTTATAAATTGCAACTGGTTTTAGTAATAGCAATCCCTGCACACATTTGAAATGCACTTCCATTTTCCACATTGCAGAGCTATATGGCTTAGTAAATACATGCAATTTAGGTTCAAAACCATAGCTCCAGGCAGTACATATCGAGAATTTTATATTACTGAAAATTAATGCCTTTTTTGCATATGCTTGAGCAATAAATTAAAAAGCTATGTCTTATATGTATCAATTGGGATTTTCTTAACCTTCATTTTTAAAAAGAATCACGCATACAGAGTTGCATTTCTGTTTCTTCTCTGGGCTTTTAATAAGAGAATATGAATTTATTTCAATTCATCAAAAGCAACTAACTAGAACTCTAGGAGTCTCATATTTTGTACTGAAATTTGTAGGTGTTCAACTGCATCAATATCAACCTCTGAATTCAATTCTCCAACTGAAAAAAAAAAATTGGCACCTGCATGTACAGTACTCATGGCAGTACCCAAGCAGAATAATCAAAGTAACAGTCATAATTTCTTTCAGCACAGAAAACTGCAGTCCCCATATCAGAGTTGAGAGGAAAATAAATGAGGTTATAATAATTGCGGGAAGGGGGCACCAGGACTAAATAATGCTTTGATGCTGTTCTCTCTTGGAGAGCCCCGTTTCATCCTCAAATTCCATTCTCCCGTGTACATGGAGCAGAGACAAAGCCATGGGTAATTAATAAATGCATTTTGAAGGTGCATGTGAAATAGGGCAAGAGTCTTGCTCTCTACTTGCTAACACGACCTCACCTCTTCTGTGGCTTTCTTTTCCCACCCCAGGCTCTCCAGTGACCAAGGTGTGAATGCTGGAGTAAGCCATAGCTTAGGGACTCTTTGCATTAAGGCTACAGTAGAAGTGGCCCAAGAGATGGCCAAGGAGGGGCCAACAACTGTTGGTCTTTATTCCTCTTCCCCTCAATACAGAAAGGAGAGCCTGGAGCCAATTAAACCTAGCTGGCTGCAATGCCAGGCCACAGACTTGTCGGACAGAAAGCTTAATCATGAAATCAGCAAGCTGTGTCAAAAAACACTTGAAACAAACATCTCACACAGAACTCATCTGGGAGAAGCCTTTCATTTTTGCCATACATAAACCATAAAGAAGACAGAATTGGAAATAAACCTTTTCCTTCCTCTGTGTCTTACTCTCTTCACTCAGAATATGCCTCTGATCTAAATTCAGATTTAAACTTGGGGACGTCATGCTTCAGAAAGTAAAACTAATGTGGAAAAGATGAAAAAGAACTTTCAACATGCAATCTAACACACTATTTGCCTCCAAAGCAAAGATGGAAGAATCAATTCAATAAAACAATGGTAAGAGTAATCTATTAGCTTATTTCCCTGTGAATCTTAGGAGTTCACATGAATTATTAGGAATTGTACCATGTGACTTCATGAATTCAACAAATTTTACAATTTATTACTTTATAAAACCTACTAAAAAATTACTTAATTGGAAGAATTTTAGAAGAAGTATCACCTTCCACTTCACCAGAGCAATGAGTGAGCCAGGCTGCTCACTTATAAAAGATCTAGAAAATTATAAACATTTTCATTAAGACAACTTTAACTCACCAATATTTGAAAGGAGCATACACAACTTGTCTGCAAGTCAAGTTCAAACTAAACTGGGATTTCTTTGTTGGGTTTTTTTTAAACTTCAGTATACAAAACCCATAATTAATGGATTTTGCTTGTGTTTTTCCAGCAACGGGATCTCCCTGGAACTGGAGCAATGCCAAAAGCCTCCATTACCACAAGGCTGGATATCAGCAATGGAAGCCTTTCTAGAGTCACTTTTTGAAGGTAACTTTCAAAGTCTTTCCTACACTACAAATGTATTAAATGCACCAAAATATAATTTTCTCTAAACAAAATGGTATTCATCAAATCTTCAACCTATTATCCCACATTCTCTTTTGGAACAGACATGTCGATAGAACAGCATCGTCAATCAATCCAATAGATTTTGAGTGTATCCGCAATGAATCTACTCTGCAATAAATTGGCTTGAGTCATTTAAAAACTCCTATCTTAATGTTAGGAGAAGAAAAATTATTATTTTGATCTACTCCTCCTCCCCTTAAAGCACCTTGGGCAAGGGCTATGCATTAAAAAGAAAAATAACCAACAGCTGTATTACAGCAATAAAGCCTAAATAAAAATGACTGATCAATCCAGACAAGAAAATATAAAAGACATCATTCTACATAAAATACACACAAAGATTTTAACTCAAAAGTTTTCAACTGTGTCAAATGTGTTATAGTAATTAAACAAGCAGACAGGGTGCCAAAGCTGTAGGTAGTTAGCACACCCACATTTTTCCCCTTTTAAATCCTTCTGTAGTTTACTAAAGCATTTAGACTTGTATCCTTTCACAAACACTGTTCTATTAAGGTACTCAGCAAGAGCACCACAGGCAATGATGACCCATAAACCTGTATGTGGATTTCTCTGCTAGTATCTATAGCACCACAAGAAGAGAGCCAGGATTCTCTCCTCCCTCATTGCATTAGGTAGGAATTTGCAATTCCTTTTCAGAAACAATTCCCATTACACTTCCTCCTCCATACATGTTGCATTTACTTCTCTTGGAAGAATCCCAGCTATGTTGTACTGCATCTCAGACTCCTATCAGCTCACTTTAAAAGCTTGTTTTCCTTCATGAAATGGTTGGGCCTGAAAATATGTAATTCACTACAATTTCATCAAATGGCACTGAGCAATTGCTTAGCTCAAATTATAAAGAAAGAAGAAGGTTCACCAGAAGGCAGCTTCTGCTGCCCATATAAAATACACTTTTGACATTTGAGCAACAGTAGCTTGGAAAGGTGCTGAGGAGCTGAGTGCTCCCACCTTTCAACAATTTCAAAGGGTCAAGAACACTCAGCATCAGCAGTATTAGTTCAAGTCCATGTCAAATCACTTCATCTGAATATATATTTAAATATGTAAAGTAAGCTACAGGTATAACTGAAAACTGCACAGAATAGAATTAAAAGGGCGAGTTTCCCAAGGCAGAGGATGACCTGCAAGGGAGAAGCAAATCACCCTTCCAAGGGCTAACGAAGAAGTCCTTCAGAAGAATACAAAGGTAGTATTCCCTTATAACTGAAGGCACACAAACCTATTTCAAATACTTCTGATACCATAAGATCACCCTAAAAAGTTTCCCCAAAGTAACTTTTAGACTGCATCTATCATTCTGTTCAAATCAATTCTCTTCAATGCACTGCACTACGTAAGACTGGCTGAGATACGGCTGGCATCAATGACAGCACCATGAAAACTGAAAAATTACCTCTAAAAGGGTTTGAGAAGAAAATGCTCAACAACACTCTATTTCATATCACAGAGCTGAAACACAGCATGTTGTTTATAATGCTTTCTCAAAGTACCACCATTAAAAAAAAAAATTAAGATGTATTAAGATACAGACGGCAATTTATAACACCAGTGATCCGGTTAAAAGACAAACACTTAAGAAGCAAAACATAATGCACTAACAGATTAATACCAAATAATAGGCAACAGTTATAAAGGTTACTGAAAATGGGTGTGAAATGATAAAAAGGGAAATAAGGGCTATAAAAATGCCCTGCAATAGCAAACCACAAAAGAAGCTTCCCATGGGAAGCAATGGAAACCAACTTTCATGCTATTTAAGCTGGACAACAATGTTTAAAAGAAATCTGGAAGGAGAAAAACCCAGCAGTGGGAACAAGGAGGTGAAGATGAAAATTTTGGTTACACAGATAGATGGAGAATACAAGGATAAGACAAATTACCAAAAGTATAACTGGAAATTTGAGAGAAGCCCAGAACACTCTAAGTGGAAGGAGGCAGAGAAGGAAAGGGCAGAGAAGTTCTCTTTCTGATTTTTACATCATTTTTCTAATTCAGTGAAAGCAAGCAACAATCTCCAAGCAGAATTAACAAGCACACAGAAAGGCAATAAATATGGATTTAAAGTGGAACATCTAATAAGAAAATAAAGTCTTTCTTTTTTCTGCAAATGGAGGATAATGACAATTTAAATTAAAAAAAAACCATAGCAAACCATATTCATAATATACTGTTTCTGCAGGCTACAAAAATCATTGTGAGGTGCTGTATACTGCAGAGTTTTATGACATTTTTTGGCTGAGTTGATGATTAGGAGATTACATAAGCTGTTTATTACTTGCTGCAGCCTATGGAGCGCAAAAAAATGAACTGGTCATTTAATTTACACTAAATTTGTCCCATATAGCAGAAAAAAGCAAAGCAACTCACTGAAGACAGAGCAAGCATTAAAATGCTGCAACTGAGAAAACAGCACGATTTTCCAATATTGCGTTGTGCAGAGAAGAGATGTAGTTTGGTAAAAGACAATTAGTATAAAAAAGCTCTTGAACTCTGCCTGGACCCATGGATTAATGCCTAGCAACAGAAATGTGTGCATGTGTATTCACATGCACGCATGCATGAGCATAATGGTTGTAGATGGACAAGGGAAGAGCTTGAGAATTGACACCGGGCAAGGGAGGAAAAGAATGGCAATTCAGTCTTCATGTTTCCCCAAAGCCTCAACTAGAACTAATCAAAATGAATTCATCTGAATGTCTGTGACGGCCAAGAATTTAGTCACACACAGTCTGGCTGTCCAAATGAATGGTGAGGAAAGGGCTCACATCAATCAGCTTCATCTGAGAAGATTGGCACAACTTCAATAGGGATTGACAGAGTTCAGTGTCTGCCAGAGTGATGAGCCAAACACCAAGCTGAAAATGTTCTGACTATCCATAATGACACTGCAGTCTAGGGCCTTTGATTAATTAATTCAGGAACTAAAGCATTCAGTTACTGTAAGAAGAATATTTGAGGTAGCTGTTTCTCACCCTTTACTGTATATGAAATCCCACTGCTCTGCACTCAGGCCTCCACTGGTGACATTACTGGAATGCCTTTGCTGCTGTGCTGGGTCTAATGTACACTCCAGTTTCTCCCCTCGCTCAAACAATTTACTTCCCTACAAAATAAATAAAACCTTGCTAATGCTCAGTGCCTTGCCTTTGAGAGATTTTGCTAAATGAGCCTTCTTCAAGCCACAAAAGAAACATTTGTCTTAATTGTTACTAATAATGTTATCTTTCAGCCCTCTCCCAAAATCTCTGACCAACAGCAGGGCCCTCACCAGGCACTGCAAAAAATGTTGCTAGGTAGCATTACACATGCAGGCAATTAACAGCTTAAAAAAAGAAGGTTGATCATTTTATTGCATTATTGTTCAGACAGAAGAAAATTCATTTTCATTAAGATAAGACCTTTCTACTCATTCTCAGCCCTAAATCTGGTTAGGGGAAGGCAAGGTGTCTGCTATATTAATGTATTCCAATTAAACACAATTGGGTAACACAAATAGGAAACTAGAACAAGTTGTATTGAAGTTAGGGGGTGCTGCTACACCTTCTTGGGCATGCAGTCAATCACACCAACTGTGTTTAATGGAACATTATACTGGTCAGATTGAAAAAAATCCCCTTACTCAGCTCTCCTCAACCTAAGTTATTTCACCAGTACTGTCCATGTATTTGAACAGAGTAACCAATACAGACTCAGACTGTTGTTGCCCTTTCTTTCTTTCTTTCCAGTGTGAATCACTTTTCTGCTTAGCAATCGTGTTCTCTGTAGCATGATATTTCCCTAAAGTATCCATCTGCAGTGAAAAATATTTTAAAGGGAAGCAACAAGCTTGACATAGAGTGTAGGAGTGAGATCCCAGAAAAAAAGCAAGGAAAGAAACTAAGGATTAAAGTTGAGAGAGGTTACTAATTGACCTTATTTCTCCAGTATCCACTTTGCACCCAGTGTGCATTTATTTTTTGAAATTCCATTTGTTCAAAAATAAGAATCACATGCCTTTTGCTGGAACAAGGTCAATCATCAGCAGGATTGTGGCCCACGTATAAGGAGAAATTTAGCTAAGTAATATATGCACTAATAGGAAAGTAAAGAGGCATTTCCATAGTTTTCATGCCCATTTAAGCAATCTTTTTGTTCCAGAGTACATCTCACCTGGCATTAAGCTGCCAAGCACACAGGATTCATGGGGCAGTGGCATGAAAGGCCCTTGCAGGCCACATACAACAAATGCCTAATGGAAATACACGTGGCAAGAGAGGATGCAGTAAACACACTGGATCCACAAACTACATCATTCTCCAAATTACAATCTATTTGTAAGGGACACACAAAGATTACAAGGCCTATTATAATCCAAAAGCTGTATTTACAGGCTTGTGGCTGTTCACAGTTTTCAATTTAGATTCAACTTTCTATTTAGATTCAAAACTCCAGTTTTGCTCCTGTTGCGAATAAAACATTCCACATAAAGACTATTTTTTCCTTCCTAGCACTGGGAAATATGACCTTTAGAACATTTTGGCTTAGTTCAAATGATCTGGCTGCATTTCTCTCTTCCCTCGTTCCGTTTCAATGGATTATATAATTTAACTTCATCTGTAAAACCCAAGGAAGCCTACAGGTAGAGAACAATCTACTGATCTATTACAAAGCAGCAACTGGTAAAGAACTTTTTACTTCTTCTTAACTTTTAAGCAAGCCCTCTGCAGTAGTTTCTAGTATGAAATAAGATTTGTCATGCCAGTATCTAATTCTGAAAATCAACTTACAAAATCAAATATAAGCAGAGCAACTGTTACTTCAAAGCTAAAGGACATGCACAAGACACTCAGGGAAACAAAAAGACTGCTGATTTAAACTGAGTTACTGAGATCCAGAGAGTCTCGATGAAAATGAGAGCCTCAATGACTAAAGCAAAGCCATCCCACCAAAAATATCTATACACAAACCTGTACTCATTTTGTTTCAGCCATACATAGAGTGACACCTTCCATTACAGTGCTAACAGGTGACATGGAGAACGGACTTTTAAAATCTTTACTCCCTCGTTCTATCGTGTTGTCAGTGCTGCGCACTTCAGCCTCCCTGGCCCTTGGCACAGTCACCTCTCTGAAAGCCACAGAAGTATTGCAAATTGACTAACAAGATTAGCAAATCCACGCTTGACTGGTTCAATAAGGTGTTGATGCATGCAGATATATTTGCCAAAATTAGTTCATCCAGGAGGCATCAAATCTCACTGGAGCCCCTTCTATTTTCAGTCCCTAATCCCTGAACCTTTCTAACCTGCATATAAGACCAAAAAAAAAAAAAAAAAAAGAGCTGAAAAGGAAGGCGAGGAGATAATGATGCCCTCCGCGAAGGCAGCCGATCAGGAGTGCCTCCCCCAGCCCTTGCACATACAGTCAGTGCCAGCTGTAGGCCAATTAAACCAAGCCGCTCGCAGGTGTTCGCAGAAATGACTAACACAAAAGAAACTCGCACTTCAGAACTGCAATATTTAAAAGCTTTGAGGTGGAACCAAGAAAGATAAAAGCCCGAATTAAGTTTATTGCCACCTTGTGCTTCACTCTAATGCAGGTTTTGAACAGGGCCTCCCATTGGTATTAAAACTTGGATGAACATCTGCATTTAAAATACAGGAAACTGAGCACGTGAAGTGCTTTTAAAATGCCAGTTGCCATAGTAGATGGGGGCTTTAGTATATGTTCATTTATTATTATAGTTGTACAGCAATATGGTAAAATATATTTGTCAAGTGGGCAATACAAGCTCAACTCTAAGTCAACATAATATGCTAGATTGCTTAGATTTTCATAAATATTTTTGGTGCTTATTTTCCCTAAACATAACTCTCATTTCCCAAAATAACAATTGCTTTAATTTTTAATGAGAACAAAACCATGGCAAGATCTTATCATGCTCTCTTACGTTCAGATTAAAAACCACAAGAGGGGAGAAAAAGGAAAAGACAGGCAGCCCCCTGACAACTCTCCATGTTCTCTTAAGTGGTCGAGTGACAGGAACTATCCGATAAGTGAATTCTTTCCCTCTCTCTGCAGAGCAGCAGGCTAAGTATCTGTAAAATGAATTTCTCTTTGTGGTCCTATACCAAAAATAAGTATACAAATTAACATCCAAATGTCTTTAATTCCCATGATATGTCTATTAAGCAGCAATTCCACATAAGGCTGTTTAGCTATCCAAACAGCAGCCTAAAATTATTATCTCTATAAGCTTTCCATAACTTATCACTCAGTTCCTATGAAAAGCCATTAATTTTGGCCTCTCTCTATCTTGGTCTCGCAGGAAATATTCTGCAAAGGGATGTAATAAAAATGTGATTTCTGCCATCATTTCATTAAAATTCCCTGTTAAATTTCTATCTGAACAGTGTACATAATATAAAAAAAAACTCAAGGCTCTTATTAATGGTGCTGTTCCTTATGATACAGACTTTAAAAAATAATGAAGACCATTTCTTACTTGTAAGAATATTGTTCATTTTTCATTCCTATTAAAATTTAATCTGGAAGTTGTTTAAAAATGTTTAAGTTTCATTACATTTCAACATCTTAAGAAGGGGAAAGAGCTACCAAGTTCATGAGCAGGAATGCTGTCACTCATCTGTCTCTTCCACTGATATCTCAACAGTAAATCACTCAACCCATCCATGACTCAAGATACTCATCTGCAACACTTCACTACTTACCCATCTCATGAAAGCACTGTGGGGCAGTGTTTGCTGAAGACCTTCAGCTCCATGGGTGAAGGATGATTGAGAAGAGCAAACTGCTTCCTCCACAGTATGTCTGAAGTTTCGGGAGAGGGCTTTTGGAGGTTTTTATTGGGGTTTTTGGTGTGGGTTGTTTTGTTTTGATTTGGTTTTGGGGTATTTCTGGAGGATTTAAGCAAGCTGAAATCAGTGCAAGAACTTGTGGGCAACACACAATAAAAAACACATTAAAAGTCACCAAGTGTTCAATATGGGAGCATTCTTAGCAAACACACTACTGTGATGCAAACCCAAATTGCCTTTTAGAAAATGGAGAATCAACTTATGTAGAATGTTAGCCTGGTTTTCACAAGTGGAAACTGGGCAGCTTTTCCCCACAGCAACACCAGGTTACTTCACATTTTAAGAGTTTTCAAAAGGAATGAGCGGTCTGACTTTCAATGGTCTTCTCTCTGCTTCCCTACCTGTAAATACTCAGTGGTAAGACAGTTCCACCCACCTGAGCTGCTGTGCTGCAAGGGCACATCCCTGCACTCACTGCCATTCAACTCAACTAGCTTAAGCCAAGAGAACGAGACATTGTTCTGGGGCAACGCTGAGTTAAATGAAGTGACAGTAACCCACCAAGAAAACTAAAATTAAACTATCAGAACTAGGGCATGCATCTCTTTACAAACACTTTGCTTAAGCACTTTCTACAATCAGGTCTTTTATTCAGGGGTTTAATTTTAGACATCTTAGTATAAAAATTCTGGCCCATACATTTAATGGAAGCGTGCAATTGCCAAGCTGAGAATGTTAAATCTAATTTTAGTTTTTCTTTGCGCACTTGTTTTTTCACACAATTTCTGCAACTCAATAGGAAAATATCTGTGATATTTTCTGGACTATACTCACAATACTCAATTTAGTCATTGCATGTGGTGTAGCTATAAAGCCTACTCCAGCGAGTTGGAGCTTTTTCGTTATTGACAGTGAGACCAAAATTTAATTCTAAGCAATTGAATTATTTTCTGGGGAATTTTTTTAGTTCTGAAAAGATTTATATTAAAACTAATGTTAATACATTGTGATCTGAACACATTCTAAATTCGAAAGTAAAAGTTCACTAAAAAGTCTTCCTTTTAGATGTCTTTGTGCAACTATCACCTAGTTATTGTGCTACAGGCAAATTTTTGAATTTTCTTCCTCACATAGATGGGCTCGTAACAGGGATATATTGATTTAAGCTAGTTTCATTACTACTAATGCTCTGCTAAATTTTAAAGACAATGCAATATTGAACAGAATAATGTGTTCTATTAATAAGCATGCTATTGAAATACTGAGCAGATTTATTGCATTTGGACGTTCAAATAAACACTAAGATCATTTTGTGTGTATCATCTCCTGCCTAAAAAGATGACTGAAATGGGATTTGATTTAAAAAACAATAATAAAAGCAACAAAAAATTGTTTGAATAATTAACTAATGGATTTTAATCAAAAAGACTGTTCTCTAATCAGATACGTGTGGGCCTTGTTTAAAGCAGTACTTATTCTTTATTCACACAGATACAAAGGACCTCTAAATGCACTGGCTGTAGCAAAAGTTTGAGGAAAGAAGTTTAAAATGAGATTTAAGGTCTGTTTTGTAAATGAAATAAAGCAAAGATGGCAAAACTTTTAAGTTCACACTGCACAGCGCTTGGCTCTTGCACACATACTTAAGCTGGCTCAGGAACCAGAAGTTAAGTATCCATGTCAGTGCAGTATCTGCTTGAGCCTGCTAATTAAGCTTGCTGAGAAGAACTAATTACTGATGCAGCTCTACTGCTTCTGGGAGCTGAGCTAATACCACTATGTGGTACAACATATCAGCCCGTTCAGGGGGTACCTGACCAAGGCAGGGCACAACCATGCCCTCAGGTAATTCATTCCTGATAACAAACAACAAATAAAGATCCTGTTTCTTCAGCAGTGATCTCCCACAGGCCCTCTCCTCCATGCCTCATCTGCTACATACGGAAAATGCTCCTGCAAGACTGCCTGAGCAGGGAAGGACTTACTGAAAGACAGGAAAATAAGCACCTTCTGAACACTAGCGTAACTGCAGCCAAGGGTTTGCACACACTGAAATCTTCTTCATTAACTCTGCTACAAAGCATCCTCATTTCCTGCATTCGTGATTGCCACAAATATTGTACTAAGTGCTCAGGTTAAAAGAAAACGCTTTAATCCATCTTCCAGCACAAATTTGAGCTTCCATAAAACATTCACCTCCTATCTTGCTCTAACAGTCCTCCGTAAGAATATTGCTAAAATTACATGGGAATCCAAGCTGAGGGGGGAAAAAAGTGAGATTGTAATCAGAATAGCAAACCCTGCCAGGGCTAACAACAACTGCTGGTTACTACTGCTAGAAGATAACGGCGAGGCAGGCACAGAGCACCACTGTGCTCCCAACGAGCTCACAGGGCAATGTGCTCTGTGGACATTCTTGTCTTTCCATCTCTGTTATCACCACTACATATTTGCTTTCATTCTTCTGTTGCACCCCAAACCATAAACTGGACAGGACAGGAACTCTGTTTTATTTACACGTTCAGCACCTGCCTAAATGACTCCCCAGCTGATGACTGTGGCCCCTCCATTTTCCAACACTCCTGTGGTGACACAAATAAAGCAGAAAATCTGAATTTTGTTTCTATTCTAGTTTATTACAGCGGTTCACAAAACCTGGCAGGTCCCTTGGCTGTCAGTAGGTATTTCCAGGCTCAGGACCCTGTTGCCCAGAACACCACCAGACTGCCCAGTAAAGAACCCAAACACAGGTGTGAGCATCAAGCTGTGCTTCTGCAAAATTGCAGCATGGGCCAGAAATCTGTATCTTCCTTTAATATTCATGCTATACCTAAAGAATGAAGCTTGCGCTTCTAAACGCTAACACAATACAAACAACCACACTAATTTTTTACAACCTGCCATTTCTGCTGGCACATGCTGCATGGCCTACAAAAGGTTATGCATATAAAATTGTTAGGTTACAGTTATTATCTTGTTAGAAAGAACATTTTAAGAGCATTTGAGGAATGAAAGGACTTTTTTTATTAATATTTCAGTAAAACTACAAGAGTGCAGTACTTGCTTCTGATGTATGAAAAACTCATTTCAATTCAGTAATGCAGCGTAACTGCAACCTCAAATCCCAACATGCCTCCAAAATCTTAAAGACATAAAACTGGGCCACAGTCAGACCCTAACACAATCTTCACTAGAGAAGAGATCTTCCACTGCCTAAACAAGCTCTCTAATCACGGCTATGTAGAAATCTCAGATATTAAATCTTCATAATCCCAATACTGATTAAGTATATTTTAAAATGTTCCCAACAATTACTGTCATTACAAAGGACCTCTCATTGACCTGTGCTGCATACTTTCTCCAATCATTTTATTCCCTACCCACATTCTCTCTACAGCTTACAACAAAAGCATAAAAGCCTTTTTTTAATTAAATGATCTCATCTCTGACGGGCAGCTGAACTTGGCAAGCTGAAGACACCTGCTGTGTAGCAAAGGCACATACTTACCCTTACTTACAGAGTAAATGACAGAGTTTCTTCCAAGTTTGAGAGAAATCTCAACTCTGGATTTCCACAAAGCCCTCTTAATATCACTACATGCATTTACCGATATTCTTCAAAATGCCTATCTTGGAAGATTACCCTCTTAAGAAACAATAACCTGGATGAATTCTTCTTTTGGGAGTATCTACTGAGACAGCATTATCATAGTTCACAAGTATCAACAAAGCATGGCTATGTCACCTCCCTGTTCCTCCACTTGAACACATCTCCCTGTTTCTACCCTTTGTCTTTTTCTCGCTCCGGTCTTATATTCCGATTTCACCCATTTACTGTTAATCTCCAGGTAATAACTTCTGTAACAAACAAGTTACAATGCATGCTTTAGGTAAACATTATGTAAATGTCAGAAGTCTTCTGATTATTTTCAATCATTCTTAATCTATATTGGCTTACCAAGTAAATTATTTGTCAACTACTATGAGCCCTCTTCTCAATTATGTCCTCAAACAAGCTTTAAAAATTAAGTTCATAAAAGAAATGTGGATTAAGCACCTCAGGTCTCACTAACATACAGTCTTAGCTAGTCACTCAAGATCTCTCCATGCATTGTTCTTCAAGAGGTACATCCCTTTCAGTTTACATGAGTCAAAGTTACTTGTCCTGTCCTTTAACCTTTTTAAATAGCTGACTGGAACAATGATGAAATGCACCTCACCAAGTGCTCACTTGTCATTAGCCCACTGCCTAGCCAGCACCAGTACCTGGTGCTAATCCTTTGGTTTCCACAAACAGGCAGAGTTTGGGCACGTTACTGCACCCTCAGTTTAATTAGATGTGAAAACTCACTATCACCTGGGGTTCTGGGGCTTATTTCTGACCAAAATGAGACACAGTGCTCAAAAGCAGCAACCTGAGGAGTCTAACAACCCTGGTGGCATTTAAATGGTTTGCCATTTTGCACAAACACTTCTTACGGCTTTTTTATATCTCAAAAATAGAAAAGGGATAACGGACTTGATTCACCACTCTTACCCTAGCCCAACTGCTCTTATTTCAATAGAGGACTTTGGTACAAAGGGAGTAATGCTGTTATGAATCATGACAGTGCTTTGTTCTTGTGGTTTTAAAGCACAGAACTTGAAAAGCTTTACAAGTGCTGGTGGGAAGCACTGTTGACCTCACTGTACAAATAGTGAGCTTAGGAACAGAAAGCTGAAGTAATTATCCAAAGGTCACAGAGTGAATCAGTAGCAGATGCAGGACAAGGAGCCACTTACATTCACTCCCAAATTCCGCCCCCCCGCCCCTTACTGCAATGAAGTTATAAGTGTAAATCAATAACTGAGGTCACCAAAAACTTTCTGCATGCAGATTGCAGTGAAGTCACCCTCAAAGAAAGCAATGGCAAAAGGGAAGATGCTTAATGAATTTTTCAATGGTCCTTACATAAGGATACAGCAATCCAGGAGGAGGTGAGAAGACGCTTACTCAGGAAGCCCTGTAACAAGGCTGCAGTGACAAATCATTACTCCCAGAACACTGCTCAAAGAAATGTAATGCTGCCGTCTTCCAAATGCTCCGTTATAAAATCTTTCACACATACAATATTTAAAACCGTGAATTACACCCGAGAAAGTATCCAAACATCTAACAGTACCAAGTCATGCTAATGGTTATCTGTTTATAGGTCAGAAGGGCAGTAAATTATTGCAGTGGAAAGTAGTAAAGCCACATTGTACCTAGTTGTGCTGTTTAACAGGTGATAGTGAAAAGTAGGTGATGCATGGAAACTTCAAGTTTTTATAGCTCCTGCCTCAATCTATATTCACTTATATAAAGATGTCACATTTTTAAACATTTAAAAGTCAAATTGTCTGGAGAATAGATTCATATAAAATTTATTTTCAGAAACTGATATTTAGCCTACTGCTATCAGAGTTGATTGCTCTTATGTCTAAGCTTTATTCAAGTTTCTACAGGTTTGAAAATACAAAGACTGACATTCAGATCCCATACTTAAATGTGTCATTAACCAGAAATTGAAATGGGAACATTTCCCCTTCCTCAGAAATACTTAGTTTGTTAGGGTGATAACTGCATTAACTGTTTTTGAGTTTTTGTGAGGCTACTAAATATGACTCTACTTCAACACAGACAGGAAGGGGGAGTCACAACGGCAAAAGAAAAATCCTGAATTGGTTCCTTACCCAGCACAATATGCCCTGAGAATTAAATAGTTTCAAAGCTCTGCCAAAACAGATATTTGTAAGTGGCTAATGGCAGAAATGTTTTATTCTGTTTATGTCAAAGACACGTTTGTCAGGTGCTGGACAGCCAGACAAATCAGGGTCTAATTAGTTCAGTCAATTCCCTCAGTTTTATCCTTTCAGTCTACACTGAGTTATTAAAGCATCAGAAATAAAATGCTACTGAGACAGCAATAAGGGAAATAAGATGTCAGAACTCTATTAACAATGGCATTTTCAGGAAGCAATGTAAATAGAAAATCAAATTTATGCAAGAAATATATATCAGTAAGTAATACTTAATTTAATCATGCTGCATTTATCTTCAAAGCAGCTTTCATATCCAACTGATTTTTAAAAAAAATGCTTCAACACATCAACATTGTGACTTCTTTGAAACAGTGACCATCATTCAGATTCAAATTCAGATGCCTACCTAATACAAGAGGATACTGGTCCCCAATCCAAATAGTACAGTTATACAAATAACAGTATGTAAGTAATAATTTATTCCACCCTCGACATTAAGCAGTTGCAAGATAAAAAGAACCGGAAAATGCCACATTCAACTGAAATGACAGGAAATATTTAGGTAGACAGAATGTAATAAATTTGGCAGACTTATGGGAATTTAATTGCCCCTTTGTGAAAAGAGATAAATACATGGAAAAACTGTAACTGTGAGGACCAGTTTCTGGGAGGAACAGCTTTCTGTTAGAGGTGTCTAAATCGTCACTACTTGAATACGACCATCAGAGAAAGGAAATTTTCCCAACCTACAGTGGTGATGGCTGTGCTGGCAGCAGCAGCTCCTGGCTCTGTGCTTGGCTCTGTCAGGCACCAAGGAACAGTGGCCTCCTGCCCCAGAGTGTTGCGACATGTACCCACAACTTACTGGCCTTACACTGATTCACATCTACTAGCACAGACAGTGAGATCCTTCCTACCTCAAGCAGCATCTGCCATTCAAATAACTGAGCCCTATTTGCTCCCAGATGTCCCCAGGAGGATTTTTTTTTCTGCCCCTAGTGTGAAATAATTATTCTTACTGTGATGGCTGGCAAGTCCCAGTTTAGCTCATACTCAAGTCATCCCGTCCAAACCATGACATGGAAAGATTCCTCACTAACACAGAGGTAAGAAAGATTAGTGATTACACCAAAGGTAAGAAGAGGTTTCTCCTAGGCTTTTGATAATCTAGAAAATAACCAGCCCTCCACTTTACAGTGTTTCTGACATTTCAAAGTATTTTTGTAATATCCTTAAACTTTTTCTTTCATGTTTATTTTAACAGAAGTATTAATCTCTTACTTCAATTTTTAAACTTTCTTTTCTTAGGTTAAAAAGGGTTAAAAGGTAATAATGAACATCCCTAGTTTTGCCAGGTCTGTTTGGCAGCCTGCTATGTGGAATTTGTTCCCACACAGAAGTGCACACTCATGGGTCCACAAGGTTGAAGACAAATTGAATGGAATATTTACAATACTTGCTAATTTTAAGAGAAGGGATTAGTTCACCATGTAAAGAGCCTTAATCATATTTCCGAAAATCAACAAGCCAAACCAGAAAAACGCATGGTCCTGCTTATTACTTAGGGTTGTACACTTCATGTGCAGTGTTGATTGTCTTAGTGATGATATCATCTAATCATTCATGAAAATGTAAATGGAATATCTCAATATTTAATAAAAAATAACAAGGACTTCAGAAAGAAGATGCCCAAATTCATCTAACTGAATCATCTGCTGGATTTGAGTAACTTTCTGCAGGTGCCTCACACTTTCACTCTTGCCATGTAGACAGGGACCCAAGAATGACTGACATTGCTGTCAGTCATCATTAGAAAGAAGGAATCAGAGAGTAACTTTCCAATATGTCCACTAAGTTACACAGCCTGACTGACAAAGCACTGAAAGGAAAAAGCTGCAAGTTTTGAAATACTTTTTATAAAGCAAATCTGTAGCCCTCTACATTTACTTATTTTTAAATAAGCACACTGTTACAACCACAGTGCTTTCAAAAAACTGTTAACAATAGAATTAATCCTTAAATAAACTGATAATAAGAATGCAGAGGGTGTGTCTACCTAAAAGAGGACTCAGGTGTTTTCTTCCTGTGTTTTACTGACAGAAGCACATACTCTTCATTTCAGATGATATGATTCTTTTTACCTCTGATAAATAAAAACATCCATGAAATGGATCATATAATACATATAATGCAATATAATACATATAATACAATCTGCCTTGTATCATACAGCATTGAAGGAGTTTTCCACATGTTGAGTACTTGTTTTTTCTAACCCAGCACAGACAAAAAGATCACCTTTTTGTTAGAATTAACCTACTATGGAGAAGTCCCAGGCTAACTGAGCTCTCCTTACATAGACCTACAATTCAATTTTGCATTTACACAGCATTTTAAATTCACTGAGCTTACATGTTTTAACAAACACTGGGCATCATCTCCTATTTAAAGAGCAACAAACTAATCCAGAAAGCAATTAAATAACTTGATGGCAATACAGTAACAGAACAGAATTAGAACTCAATTCATCTGCTTGCCAGCCCTCACCAACCTGGTAGACCACAGCAGCAGTCCCAGCTGCACCCTTGCATGCAGAATTCTTATAGTCAGCACAAGTAATGAAAAATATTAATCAAAACTTCTCATGTCCCTTTAATAATATTCCCGTGGAAAAAATGAAAAACAATGGCCTAAATATTTAAAGACCTTTTTAAATGTGTCTGAACTCTTATTTCTGCAAGTAAAAAGGACTGCCTTCAGACCTACTCCTGGCTCTGATTTTACTTGTAGCATTGGAATCTACAGTAAGGGCCTAAGATAATGTTTCAAAAGGCTGACATCAGCTGATTAACCAGAATATTCAAGCAGTAAAAAAATAAACAAATCTGGGACTTATTTCTGTGTCAAGATTAAGAGAAGGTAGAAAATACTATACTCACAACCAGAGACAGTATTATATTCAAAGCTTGCTTACATATCTATCAGTGGGAATGCTGAACTTGTGCTGGTGTTTCAGCCACAGGTTTGTGCCTTCAATGGGTGCTAAACACGGGTTTGCTAAAAAACAGGTTATTTACAAGTCAGTCTGTGTATCCATCCACATGATGTTTGCACATGCACCCAGGAACACAGAACAGGGTGTTTTTGGAGGCTTTTTACATTGGCAGTGCTGGTCAGAAGCAAGTCCTTCCCACACATATGCTGATACCAGAACACCACTGTGCATCCCAGGTCCTCTACCCCTCTCAACCTCAGAATCTCCAGGGACTCCAAGGAAGTGTACCCACACTTAATGCAAAAGTTACAGCTAAAAATAACTGTTCTGTCTCCTTCAACCCCATGTCTAAATGTGCACACTCATTACAAGGCACACTCTCAAATACACCAAAACCACAAATGACAAGGAGTCCCAGAGTGCCTAGCTGAGTAAATTCTTAAGGGTAAGTATTCAAAAGGAAGCTGCATTAACCGTGGAATGTTGTCCTTCATAGGAGGAGTGTATGGATCTCAGGAAAAGAAATGATCTCCACATTGTCACTTAATATCCAGATGAGTGACTTCAGTTGCTCATAGGCAGCTACCTTTGCAGTCTCGTGCTCTCACCTAATGACACAAGTTCTCCATCAAAATTTTCCGTCTCATTTTCTGTAACCATGAACATAAATGGTTCCTGACTGAAATTATGTTCTCAATATGACTGTGAACAAAAGCTTTCCTGCTGAGGTTTAGAAGTGACAGCCTGCAAGAGCAGGTCCTTGACCTAGTCACAGAAGGGACCAAGGTTCTTAGAATCAAACAACAATTTAGGTTAGAAACTGCTTCTAAGATTATAAAGTCCAACCATTAATCCAGCACTGTCATACTCACCACTAAATCCTGTCCCAAACTGCCACATCTACACATCTTTTACATGCTTGCTTCCATGGACAGCCTGTTCTAATGACTGACCCCTCTTTCAGTGACGAAATTTTTCCTCACATACACCTTAAACCTGTCCTGGCACAACTTGAAGTCATTTCCTCTTATCCTGTCACTTGTTTCCTGGGAGAAGAGACTGACTCTTTTTAGGTTATTTGCAGAGTGCGAGAAGGTCCACAAGTCTCCTTTTCTCCAGGCTCAGCCCCTGCAGCTCCCTCAGCCATTCCTCATCAGACTTGTTCTCCAGACCCTTCCCCAGCTCCATTCCCTTCTCTGGGGACATTCCAGCCTCTCAGTGCCCTTCTTGCCATGAAGGAACAAAACTGAACACAAAAGCTGAGGTATGGCCTCACCAGTGCCCAGCACAGGGGCACGGGCACTGCCCTTGTCCCACTGGCCACACTATTGCTGACACAAGCCTGGTGCCACCTAGACAACCAGACACACTCCAGCTCATGTTCAGCCACTGAAAATCAGCTCCTCCAGGTCCTTTCCCACTCAGCAGTTTTCCAGCCATTCTATCCCACCCTGTTGGGTGGAAGTTGGAGTTGAAGGAGACTTTTGTGACCCAAGGGCAGGACCAGCACTTGGCCTGGTTGAGCCTCACCCACTTGGCCTCAGTCCATTGATGCAGCCTGTGCAGATCCCTCTACAGAGCCTTCCTGCCCTCCAGCAGATCAACACTCCCACCCAGCTTGGCGTTGTTCTCGAACTGACTGAGGGTGGTCTCAGTTCCCTCCTTCAGATCATTGAAAAAGACATCACACAGGACTGGGCCCCAGCACAGAGCCCTGGGGAGCACCACTAGTGACTGGCCCCAGCTGGTCAGCAACACTCTCTGGGACAGGCCATCTAGCCTTTTTTTTTTCCCAGTCACCAATGAACCCACCCAATCTATGAACAGCCAGCTTCCCCAGGAGAATGCTGCAGAGAATGAGACAAGAGTCAAAAGCTTTACTAAATTCCAGGTAGACATCATCTCCAGCCTCATCCACCAAGCAGCTCTTCTCTGTGAAAATTCCTGTGAAGTTTTAGAGCAGAGACATTCATCAGATGCATTGTAAAACTGATGCTCATGACTCAGCTCCAGAGAGAAAGAGGAGTTTCTGAAATTACACAAAAGAAAACAGAAGACATCCTGAAGTTTTTTCTTATGCTCCAGTCAATAGAATTGCTACCACTTATGGAGAACAGATAGGGAAAGATTTAACATGGAATTAAATGCATCTGTTAAAGATTAATGAGAAATTACTTTATTTCAAGACAGAGACCAACTTCAAGGTAATCTGGACTTCCAAAAGAGGTCAGAGGACATCATTTGCTTTCCCATACTCTAAATCTTAGTAAGTAACTCAGTCAGCCTGAGAGCCCAGGCATCTGTGTGGTTAGCTTTGAATAGCTTGGTTTCAGACTGACCATGTTCTCGCATACACAAGAAAAAAATCATGTATCACTTTTTCTGTTGATGGTACTATGAATCATCTTTGGCACATGATGGCCCTGAATGTCTACATGATCTGTTTCTACCCACGTTTCAAAATCTGAAATCACACAAGCAAATTTCCAAAATGAAGAAAAATGTGTATTACTGTAAGTCAAAGGGAGACATGTCAGATATTTTCCGGCGTTTGCCATAAATGGACGGCAACCAAAAATTGTTATGCAATGATATTTAATGCATTCACTGGATCAGGGACAGGTAATCACACTGCTAATAAACCAAAAACAAATGCCATGTGTATACAGACTTGCAGTAAATGCTGTAGATACATGGCCTGTGCAGATGCCACCTCACCAGTTACACTCTGCTTATATAAGGAGATGAGTCCAGCTGTCTCAAGAAGTTAACAAGTTTGTCCTATGGTGGATAAAATCCCAGAAGGAGACTCCTTACAAACTTCAAATGGCAAATTGTGCATAAGCAAAACTTTAAGTTTGAACTTTTTTTACAGCTCAAAATGAAAGACTCAAGCTAAATCTTAGGGTATTCAGAACTAACTCGAGGAGATATTTCTGCAGGCAATCATCCTGGTACAGACAGATAACGAATTCCCACCTTCTTAGCTGAAAGAAAATTACACCCTCAGCTCTCATGAAAAATCTTTCTGCCATACAAAGACCAACCTTTAGTGCCCTGAACTGATAATCACCTGGCTTTCATTAAGTAAAGACACTTCTAATTAAACAACCTGATCAACACACAAAAATGTGCGCTTTGCAGGCAAGAGATGGCAAGCAATTTATCTTTCAATGTAGTAATCACT
Organism: Entomyzon cyanotis; assembly: GCA_024500445.1. Lineage (NCBI taxonomy): Eukaryota > Metazoa > Chordata > Aves > Passeriformes > Meliphagidae > Entomyzon > Entomyzon cyanotis. Next base: position 44,807,068 of record JAKEPQ010001021.1, on the reverse strand, counting down.
TATATCACGCTATCTGTAATCTACAGTGATGAATAAAGGTATTCAGATTATGAAATCCTAGATGAGTCACAGACTGTATTCACTTCAACAGCAAGAAATGGCAACTTGAACTGTTTCCATTTTCAGAAATATGATTCCAATTGTTGGACTGGCCCAGAAGCATTTTCACTTTTTACCAAAATATGTTCTCACAGGATGATCTCCCGCTTGAAGGGCTGGTGAAGAGAGAATACACAACAGTCACAGAAAAATTCAAGTCGGAAGGTCTGCACCCCAAAGTACGTGAGATTCTTGGTTCAACTGGGCTTTGAAAGCTGCCAGCACCAACTTTCAAAAAGTCAGGAGCTTCAGGAACGTAATGTTAATCACAACATAAAGGATATGCCACACTCAGAGGAATCAGAGAACTCCAGGAACCAGGAACTGGTGAATCAAGGTTTTAAGTACATGAGAAACTGGTTTTCAAGAGCCTCAAGTTTTGAAAAAGGCCAAATATTGCTGAATCAAAGGGCATGTGGGTAGTTCAAATGGACTATACAGCAGTAGTGCCAGCATATGGATGGGCAGCTGGTATGCTTACACTCCTAATGACTGCCAGGTAAACAAATAGCTCCATAAACTGATGGACAGAAGTTTCCTTCTTCAACACCTACACCATAATACAAAATCTTTGGCAGCAAATGCATTCATATGCATCCTTAAATCCACTGAAGAACGCCTTACTCCCATTTCAAAGTGAGAGGATGCTGGTGAGTATAGCCACAATGCACTCTCCCAAGAGCTAATACGTTAGACTGGAGAAATTGCAATATCAGATTTAAGAGTTTACAAAGTGCTTCTCAAGGACAGACAGTTCTGCTGCAAATTTAAATTCTCATATAAGTCCAGAGGTGACTTTTCACAAGTGTAACAGTATCATTAGAAGCCTACGAAGCCAAGAGGATGTTTTGATCTTGGAGAATGGAAAGGAAGGCACTGTCTTCTTTCCAGATTTCTCCCCCAACAGAAAAATATACACCAGAGGTGACTGTTCACCCAAGCAAAGTATTTTCACAGGAGGGACAGTTTTTAAAGCCAAATGGATGAAACTGAAAGAGGCATATTCGAAGAAAAGAGAAGGAAAACAAACATACCTTAAAGAGACAAGAGACAAGGCGAATTAAAGACTGTGGAACAAAGAGATGGTGAACTGGCACAGAGGTAAGCAGTGAACTGAGTGAGCTGAGAGTGAACTGCCTACCACCAGCAATAGTGTCATTCACATCAAGAAAATAGACTGGACGAGCCAAACAATTCTACTGTGGCACACATTCCAGTGGATTGAGTGTGGGTGGAATTCTGTTGTGAATCCTACCAATACACAGGTATTGCAATGCTGGTATTTCCTTTTCACTTAAATATTTATATCCATCTGCATTGCTGTTCAGTGTTAACATTTTTTAGAAAAGACAGGTAAATTAACTATGACCTAGTATCTTAGAGGTAAAAGGAAAGAAATATTTTTCTTCATGCTATTACAAGGTAGTCTATTCCACACTACCCCGTGTTTGAAATATCACTGCTAATCACTTTGAACACCCATGAAAAAGCACCCAAAACCTGACATTCTCAGTAAAAAACCAGAAAGAATGAGGATAAAAACATTATCTCATTTTTACAGATAAGAGAGGCACAGAGAGAGATCAGAGGATTTGCACAAAGTAACACAGGTAAGGCAAGGCTATTCCTGACAGTTACTCATGCTAAAACTGTCTCTCTCTGGCCTTGCAAAATTATTTCAATACCCTTGAGTCCCTAGTCAAATTAGTTCTTTATTTATTATCCCAGTTTTTAAGTATCTTTCAGATGGGCTCATCCATTGTTCCCATACAGCTGGGTAAACAGACAAAGTCAATTCTATCAAGCAGGTTTACCTTATAGCATTCAAAACCCTTCGCATGTGGGGAATTTTTTTTTCCTTTAAGCAAGCTAAGAATGTGTTTAAAGGTGACTTGTGCTGAAGAAAAAGGGAACTGGGAAAGTTTGGGGGCCATCACAGTGGAGAGGCTTCTGAAGATTGACATGTTTCAGTAACTTTTTCAAAGGAGAAAAAAAAACAATAATAGCTTTAGTATGTAATCACCCTTATCAAGGCAAAAAATGAAAGTGGACAATAATCTTAGTTGCCGGCATGAAAAGAAAGCAAGGCTTTCTCATTCTTTCAGAAAAAGTCCTTTTTCCGACTTTACTGTGAAATTATACAACTGCATTCAGCAGTTTTAAAGAAGTGATTCAAGAGAAATAGCAACATTATTTAAAAAAGTTTTTATAAAAAAAGCCTTCCCAGAAGTCAGTTTTGTTAGGATTTTACTATATGCCCAAAGCAGACCATGTCTTTCAGGATGCCTGCATGGTGCTTAGCATTGAACAAAACCTCATTCCTGATGAGGGCAACTTGCAGACCCCAAAGAGGAGACAGACATCAGAACAGAAAGGAAGACAGATGATACACCATTGAAAATAAATTCTTGATATTCGTTTCTGTCTATAATCCCACTCCATATTCATGCTTTTTCTACACAGGGAAGAACTCAAACCTCACATACACGCACATACACACACACAAGAATCATTGTGAATCAAGGGAATTAGCAGATGTGCTGGTAATCTTCCACAAATAAGAAACAAATACTGCCGGCTCTTCTCATAAATTCAAAGATTAACACTAATAAGCAGTGCCAAGACTACAGGTATTTTCTTTCTTTAAGTGATAGAGCTCAAGAACCCCAGTTCTGCAGGAACTCGGCTGCCTGTCCAACTTTAGTGTCTCAAGTCCTACCCTACACTGCAGAACATCTACAGATTCATCAGCCAGAACTTGCCAAAGCAAAGTGGATTCTTGCAACTGTTTGAGATGGCGGTGAAGTAGCAAGTATATAAACTAAGTTAGACATGATTACCTAGAACAAGGGCAATTTTCTTTACATGTCTATGTAAAGCTTCTGAAAATGGCAAAGATTGAACATTTGGGAGCTGCAGAGAGTATATCCAAAAATCATTTTTGATAGAAAACGTTTAACTACATTTTAATATGAATGATATTTTCTATTAACAGCAAGGCAGAAGCCTATTTTTCAGTAGAGCTCTCCTTTACCAAAGTGCTATCTCTCTGAATCTGAGTCAACTTTAGTGACCACTTTAATATTCACTTTACAATTAATGCTTCTTTTTATGGGTTGGTAGAAGGTAAACCAATTTCAGTTCAGCTTCTAGGTATTGAATTTATTATAAAAAGTTATGTACTTAAAACTCCTATAATGAAACCAGAGGCATCATGAGATATTAACCTAAAGTTAATGCTGAGAAGGCCAGTTTGAATAATTCAATTCATGTCATCTTAAGTATCTTTTCAAATGGAATTAACTTTATCTCACAAAAAAAAAAAGGAATTTCCATGTTCCAGTTACTGATTATTGACTACACGAGAGCTCTGACTTAAATCATCTTACCACCATCTTCCCAGCAATTTTATTTCACTACCACCAGGATGCTTCTTTACATTTTGAGGGCTGGCTTTCATTATAAAGAAGCAATTTTAGCTATGAGGAAAACATGGTTTCAGAGTTACTGCTATCGTTAGGTGATACTAAAACAGACTAAAATAAAAGTTAGCACCAAAGCATCTGCATTAGTTCGGTACAGCTACAAACCAAGCCTGCATTTCAGCCACACACACACAGCTACTGCAGTTGTTTATATCATGTAGAACTCCACCTCTTTTCACAACAATGCCATCGATGTTTGCTAACGCTGCAGTTCTCTTGACCAGTTAATTGTTTTATTCTAACAGAAAACCCAGCATTTAAACACTGAAAGGAGATGTTCTCCAATACCTATCTAAGCCCAGGGGAAAGTGACAGCTCATGATCAGCATTATGGTACGGTAAGAATGAGGGAGACAGACAGGTGAAAAGCAGAAGCAGAAGCTGTTACGATATAGGTGTAGAACTAGAAATTACTCCCAACAAACAAGTAAGAAAAAGAGGGGAAAATGAACAGAAGCAAGAAAGGAAAGCTCAGAATAGGCAGAACAGAGAAGTGCTTCATGACAGAGTACAACTGTGCAGTCCAGTGTTTCTGCAAGACATGGTAAAATCGGAACATCATATATCGAAACACAGATACCCCAGTAAGATCTCCAGTGTCCTGAAATAGGAAACGCTGATTATGTCTCCTACACAGTTCTACGAAGAGAAAACTATGTAGGAAGCTAGTTATCTTGATTTAAACCCAGACATATTCAGGGTTTTCTTAACCCAGACAAAAGCAAGCAACAAGGAAAAGATTTCAAATGGATCTGGATTCAAACAAAACTCAGGAAGACTTTCATTATTGTAACATTTTAATCAAATGGCTTTTGTCAAAGTCCACCTTAAAACAGAAAGGGAAAGCACAAAAGCTTCAGCAGGGCAGAAAGAGCTGGCATGGGAAGCACTCGGAGCTGGAGGAAAGTATTCTGGGTCGGTCCTCTTCCAGCTCTTTCCTCTCAAAAATCCCTCTCTGCTGTGTTCTCATCGGGCAGTCCCCATCAAGGGAGACAGAACAATGCTGGCCTGAACTAGTGTGTCAAGATAACACTCACATAGAACAGAGAGAGACCCATCAGGACACTAAGAGTTCACAGTTCAAGTACTAAAAGATGTGTGAAGATGACAGTAAGTCCATCAAGAAGCAGCCCAGTGACCCTTCTTGGGTTTCCAAAGCTATTCCCATGAAGAGGGGTGTTAGGGAAAGAATGGACAGAGTGGGGCAGTGCTCCCCTCTCCACAGTTTCTGAGGCTGTGAGGAGAAGCAACATAAAGGACTTGTTTGTAGGAAAAACGGTAACAATTTACAAAGCCAAATGCAAAGAACAAGAAAATTGAAGAGGAAGGCTAGAAACATCAGAAGCATTTTGCATGCTATAAGAAAACCCAGTTGAAGCATGTTTTGACAGGTTTTTATCTATGCCTACAAAGCTTTGCACACAACAAGAGGACTAGGGTAATTTCAGACCTGCTAGGCTGGAGCTGTAGAGTATGTAACCATAAATGAAATGTCAAGGCAAACCTCGATATAATATCTGAATTTGCATTTGTGGACAAAAGTACTTGTAAGTAGAGAGAAAAGAAATAATGGAATCACAGACAAACTTGATAGAACTTTGCACATGAAACCAGAAAACTACTTTAAAGAAGTCTCTGTGTATACACTGATAGAGTGATTAGGAAGACAGAAGAACAAGAGGAGATGAGCATGGATTGTTGAACTGATTTGACAGTCAGTGGGCTGATGGTTTCCTATTATCTGTGCCCATGCTTTAGTCCTGTACATGTGATAACACCAGATCCCTCAATATTAAGGGCTAAACTAGTACAGGATAAATGTGTTTGAAGTTGAAAGGCTACAGATGAAGCATTCAGGGCAAAACCTGAAAGAAGGATTGGCATCACCCAAAACATAGCTGCCACAGTGCTGTTGGACTACATGGATTCCTCGGGACTGTTTTCCATGGAGATCCCCAGCAAACTGCATACCATAAAATCCATAACACAGATATCATCCATTCTGTGAGAAGGAGATTCTTATTTTGAACTCAGTGCTACCACAGAATGGATGGCAGATGTAAACACAAAAGAATGGAAATAAAATGTTTATAAAAGATTAAAAAGCCTGACAAACAGCTCAATGTCCAACAATGTTGGACCAAAAAACGTGTTTAAAAAAAAAAAAAGGTTAAAACAAACCCCACATCATTAAGATTAAAAAAAACCCACTCCTGACACCAGTGAAGTGAGAGTATTGCTACCTGCTTCCCAAGGAGAATTAAGACTCCTTCCAGTACAGTCTCCAGTCTCCTGAGAAGCGGGATCTGCCTGTACAATTCCCACAGCCAGGAACCACTGAGATGCCACAGCCAGGCCTCCTGTTGATACTCTGTGCTGATGACTTTACTTCTAGCCGTGCTACAAATAAGCCTTTAACACTTTCCAGAAGAAGAGGGGATAAAGATCATAACCTCTGCAAAAAGGCATGTTCTTAGGTAGGATGGATTCTGGAGATCTGCAGATGGAAGCTGCTACCAGAGAACACCAAGCAAGAAAACAGGGTACAGCACTTGCAGAGACAGTGTTCCCATCCAGGGTATGATCTGCCATCAGCAGGGATGCAAACTGAGAACCTAGCTACCAGAAAAAAAAAAATCTCAAGCAACCACGTTCTCGAGGCTTTGGGCACCTAAATCTGAGAAACACTTTACCACTTAATTTAACACGTATCCGTAGTCAACGTTTTCTGGTTTTAACTGCATATAGAACTATAGGTCTTCTATAAATAGCTCAAATCAGATGAGCTGCTTTACAGATTTGAGAAAGCTCTTATTGACCAAATACATCATCTGCAATGCCCTTTTCAATCACTGAAAGCCACACTGAAAATGTGAAAGGCTATATCTACAGTGACTGCAATTATTTTCCTGCTTAAATAACAGAACAGAAAACAGAAGAGCATCTTAACTTTTTCCTTGGCAAAGGTGTGCATTCCCATGATTCCTACTCCATTACAATAGGGTCAATTAACTTCACCCATTTTATTGACCCAAAACTTGTGGGGGTTTTTTGTTTGTTTTCCTGCAACCGGTATATTAAGGGAAGGACCCATGGGAAACCAATCACAAAACAGTATTCAACATGTTATGATGTATGACAATGCACCTACAATTACGAAAAGATGTTTTGAGTATGCTATTTTTAAAAAAAAGGGAGATGGCAAAAAAGAGCTTACCTTCTGCTCCTTTTCCTTGGCAGCACTGAGTTCAGAAAGGGAGTGCGATAGCTTTTCTTGCTGCTCAGCCAGGTACTTCTGATAAAGGCTCAAAAGTTCTTGGCATTCTCTGTACTGCTGCTGCAGAGGTGAGACATCAGAAGTTAAGGGAAAAACACTCTTTAGAAAACAGTTATAGCCAAATACATACCAACTTATTCTGTGTAAATCTGATTTAGATCCATAACAGTTCAATTTAAAAACAGATACTGTGTGTTTGAGTAGTGCCTAATGATGATAAATCTGCCCAGAGATGAATGTTCAAATACAACCTTCTTTCTACTCAGAGTGGAAAAAGAAGAATTGCACCAAATTCTTTTATCATTGGAAAAGGGACAGCAGCAGGAGGCAGGTGATGACATTGCTTCAGCTGGAACAACTACAACCCTCTGATTCGTATTCAGCAAAGCCAGCCATTATCAATGTTTATTTATAAATAAATAAATAGCCAGCCAAGTAAGTAAATAGTCCATTTTTAAGCACAGACATCGATTCACAAGCCCACATACCCAAATCCAATCTCTTTGCTTGAGCACCAATGGCTCAAAACCCCACAGCCACAGATGCAGCGCTACAGGCCTTTTACAGACCAGCAATAATTTTTGGACAGTAATCTGGAGAAGCAGCAACTGTGGTGTTTGCAAGGATATTAGCAACAGTGTCCTGCCTTGCTTGCAGCATTGAAATTCCAACAGGAGATAAATCTGCTCTTCACCTGTCATTGTGTAATTCCCTCCCTTGCTCATGTAGCATGGTAAACCATTTATGCTCCCCTCTCTCCCCCCTCACTTTTAATTATGCATGCAGATGGGATAAGGGCTCGCTGTCCAAAGAGATTACTCTGAATAAATACTTTAATAACAAGTCACTGCAATTAAGGTAGGGAACAAAAACTTCTTCAGTCTATAAAACGGTGTTGAGTTACAGATTTCCTTAACATTTTTATGATCTAATCATTGCTTCTGGGCAAATTCATGTTGCAATCACTTTTGCCAATCATGGCTGCATAAATAACTCACTGCTTTGTTATTCCCTGTTATGACCCTAAGGGGTTTTTTTTTGGTTCAGTTTTGTTGCCTCTCCCTCCCCCCTCCCCCCACCCACTGCTTTCTCTTCTTCTTCTTCTTTTACAGGAGGGGGGGTGGCCTTGCCAGGGCTTCATTTTTGTTGTTGTTTGGTTGGTTTTCTTTCCTTTAAATAGAAGGCTACCGAGAGAATAAGCAAAACATTATAGGAAGGAATGGAAGGTTAATAAACCCCAATGTTGAAATCAATCAGGAAAGCTCTCATAAACACCTTTGCTCAGCACCTGGAAATACGGGAGAGTACAAACAATGGTCTTAACAAGCTAATTGCTTTCCAGAGCCAGCCTGCCTGAAGCCGGAGCTGTTTTACATTTCAGTTCATTTCGTCAGAGAGCACCAAAAGGCTGAAGTGATTTGTGGTGGTCTCAGGAGTCTCTGCCAGCTATGATGTATATAAAAGGAATTTTTTATTCCAGTTGTAACCATAGGCAGTAATGTTTATAGTAGGTGAACATATTAGCCTGGACACAGGGCATGAATTTTACTCTAGCAAAAGCCAGTTCATTTATACAGCCTAAGAGTTAAATGTCGGTATTTGAAGACAAATTATAGGGAAATTCATTTAAACCCATGTTATGTGGCAGAATATAAAAACGGACAGTCCTATCTATCTTTATCAATTTTTTACAGCCCTCTTAATTCACTTTGCTTCCAGCAACCCCTTCCCCACAAAACAGATTTTGCCCTCTCCTCCCTCCAGCTAGCACACTGCTGGCATCAGGAATGAGCACCCTTAGCAGCCTCGGGGCACACAAGTGATGGCCATGCACCCACCCTCACTCTTGCCACAGTATTAGTATCAGTCCTACAGGAAAGCCAGGCAAGACTGCCCTCACTCCCAGGCACCATTAAAACGATGCCCCATTTGTGTTTTACAGACTGCAGAGCTGCAGAGCCTTCACTGTATACATGATGCCACCACCTCTTGCATGTGGCTGACAAAGTTATTTAAAGTACAGTTTAAAACATGATATGCAGAATTAACATTAGCAAAGTATGCAAGCAAATCCTGATTGTCCAAGGGCCAGTTATGTGATCACGAGTGGGAAGAGCAACAGCTCACATGAGCTTGAATGGCAACTGAGACGTTCCTCAAGTCCTTGTAAGATTTGGTCAGCAACAGTCACTGCTACAACTTGCTGTATTAAAAGATTAAAACCTTGTTATTCCCACAATCAGTCTACATTAAGCAAAGTATTGTTACAGCCACCATAGTCTAAGAGTTTAAAGCCCTGTTTTGCTTATTAAGAAAACATGAAGCTTCAAACATGAAAAAAGTTCCTTTAAGACACATGCAGAATAGCTGAAAGTATGGCAATTCTCAAAAATGTGCTGGTACATTTACTGCAGAATATGTTCTTAAGAAAGAAAAAAAACCCTTAATATTAGATCCTACGCACTCATTCTACTGAATTTTTTGCTAAAAGCAGCAAAATTATCTCCTTTTTTTCTCCTACAAATTAGCCAGGCAATACACAACACTGCCACAAAAGTATTTAAATCATTCAGATACAACAAGGTCATGCATCTACTAAGGCAATACAGTCTTTGGACAAACACGTTCCTTACAATAAATATTTTCATAATCTGCTCTTTTTTTTAAAAAAAGGAGTTGTAAGGTTGAAAAAACAGTATACGGTAAGTCCTACAGATTTACAAAAAAAGTAATATACCTAAACGCACACATTAGGTAATTCTTCATGTGTTCAGGAGCACAAATATTGGATTTGCAAGATGTTAGTTACCTGGGAGAAGTGGTACTTGGCATTTCACTGAATGGTAGTTTTATGTCCAAGAAATATGCATTTGAATGTATTAGAGTAATACTTTTTATGCAGTTTATTAGTAAAGTATTACGGTTGTACGTGGAGAGGGGAAACAAAAAAATAAATCAAAATTAGAAATGCGAAGGTTAGGATTTCAACAGCCACATTTACGTGTCATACTGCAAGTAGTACATATTTTATAGAATAAACTAGTTAATTTTTTTTTCACTGAATGTAAGTCAAAGAATTAAGAGCTCATTTATGGCTCGTAAGAGATAATAACCTCAGTGGAGATAGTTGGCTTTGAGAAGAGGGGCTGCCAGCACACAGCGGTGACACGCTTAAAGAAGCCAAGGGAGAATGCCCAGGGAGCCAGGCAGGGAATAAAGAGCTTTTCTTTAGGGGAAAAGCTTCACAAGAAGGCACAGCCAACCTAATGCTCAACTGCTTCCAAAGATACTCTCCCACGCCCTCCTTCCATCCACACCACCTCTGCAGCCCCCTCCACATCACTCCAGGGCTGAGCAAACTGATCCAGCAAGGCAAAGAGACAGTCAGGCACAAGATCCAGTAGGAGGCAAGCAGTGGGAGTGAGAGCTGGAGGCAGAGGACAACTCTTACAGGAGCATTCACCAGTCTGGGAGAGTTTATCCACCTTGCAAAGTCTCAATCCCACTCTCCCTTCATTTCCACTCTTAATCCGCAGGCTTTTAAGTCTGCTCCATGACCACATGAACTACAGCTACAGTTCCTGCTTCCCCAGAAACTGGGAAGGGAAGGTCCAGTCGCTAGCACACCCACTGATCTCCTGCACTGTTCCCAGTCCACTGCTTCCCCTGCCACTTTGAATATAAGTGAAGCCCAGCTTAAAATCTAAATGTTTTAGTTTAGAGCATCCAGCATCTACCTAAGAAGCTCTTGAATTCTACACATGAGCCTCCACATCCTTCTGTAAGCAATATTCATGCTACAGCAATTCAAACAACCACTGGTCTCTTGAGCTCCAGGTTTCCAAATGAAGCCAACACCAGGCTACTCCATGAGGACTATTTGCTGAAATTCTGCTTTTCTTTTATCACTTTTTTTCAGAGGGAGAAAGACAACCAAACTAGAAGAGAGAGAACCTTCTCCTTAAAAAGAACAATTCGGGGGGGGCCTTTATCATTTAAGAAGAAATATTTAGTTTTATCTCACTTTATTTGAAGAAAAAATACATACAAAGCAGCTTCCGATCACAGCAAACTCAGGCTGGAAACAACTTTTCTAGAAGCTACTAGCAAGGGAAGAGAACACAGCTAATGAGATTCTTTGCAATCAACCTAATAACAATGGCCCTTCTGTATGTTCAAAGTGCTTGTGAGAACTCACCTCCGAGTGACACTTTCCTCACTGGTTTGCCAAGATTATTTTTGGGACAGGCAGCAGGTCTATTGTTCCCTTTTTACACAGGAAAACTGTGTCACAGGGAGTCTTTGGGCATGTCTGAGCACACAGGTGCAGCCCAGCAGGGCCACACTCCACAAGCCAGCTCCAGGACACTAGTCTTGCAGCTGCAGGGTAAGTTAGCACAGCTCAGGCACAGCACTAACAGACCAGACTCATCTTGCACCTGGTTAGCTCAGAGTATGACTTTGCCTGCATTCACCCATGCAGAAAGCCCTAATAGACCTCCCAAGCATCAAACAAGACGATCACTGATGACTCATTCCCTGTAGTCCCAGCCCGTAGCTTCAGCTTAGACTGTCCTTTCACTCAGGGCTGCATTCTCTGATCCATGGCCAGAAGAGAACACAAGAGCTGAATCTCCATCTTCAGCCACAAGATGCTGCAATCCCATCAGCTCCCATACCCAATGGAAGATTCTCTAGAGACTCAGAGCTATTACAGAGATATGCAAAGATGAATAAAGCAATCAAAGGAAAGAAAAAGTCAAATGCACACGAATTGGATTGGAATTTAAATCAGACAGCATTAACTGGAACTTTGCAGTAGAGATATAAGAAACTTTCAGTGATGTGATTTCAGCATGTGATGTAGAAAGTTTTTTGACATCTGAAATCATGACCCAGCAGCCACAAAACACTGGTCTTTTTAAATTCCTGCTTAAGGACATGCATCTAGGAACCTGACTAGTTATCATCATGTTGGCAGATTCAGCAAAGACTCAACTCTCTTCACTGCCTCAGGTAGTCCCTTGAAGACAAATGCTGCAAAAAAAGTTAGACAAGGAAGGAGATGCTGAGAAAGTGCCACAGACAGTGGGTTGCTGAAGCTACACTGAGCACTGAGAGGTCTTTGGTTTCCCAAGAAAAATCTATTCAGATAAATTGCAGGCAGACCTGAACTTATCTGCATGCCCTTCCAACCAGGTGTGTGTGCCAGACCCCTTCAAGGAGCCATGCACAGTCCAGCAGAACAGCATCAAGCACGACATGCCTCATCTAACTTATCTTGCTTTGATGTTTTTGTGGAGTTTGTTTGGGGTTTGGATTTTCTTTTTTTTTCTTGCCAGCAACAGCAACAATACACCACTTCCAGAATGCAGCTGGACCGCGCCTGGCACTTGAAGAATGTCACAGCAAGCTCACAGCTGTTTAACAGACACACCACTGCATCCGTAACTTTGGCACCATGTACTACTACGACATTTCACTGCAGAGGTACTCAGCAGCCCAAATATTACTTTAAATAATGCTGGAGGAGTAAGAAAGCATTTCACCAAACTCAGGCAAAGGCTAAGAGCCATGTGGCTGGGTCTCCAAACAGTGCTATCCCTGTAGCTACAGCCAAGGATCAAGATACATCTAAACACTCGTAGTACACAAGAACCAAATTTATAGTCTGCAGAGCACCAAAGACCCAGGACAGACTCATGACAAATTCCACTACAAGTGCGCTCAGTTTGAAGTGGACCCCTTTTTTTTTCATGCATCACCCAAGCATATATTTTTCACAGTATTTTGACACGTAAAGCAATGGGGTTTATTTTCTGCCTTAATATTTTGCATATCAATAGGAGAGATACCATGCCTTTTGGGAAAGAAGCAGTATGTATGTCATTCTGATTTCCACCTGCAGGCTTTTTTCTTCCTAACCAAAGAAAGGATTAAAATAATGCAGCTTCAACTACTTACATACGAAAAGTCATATGAATAAAAATAAACTGCTGGTATTAATGAATTAACATCTAAAAGGAACACTTTAAAATATAAACTAAGATATTCTAAGCTCTTTCCTTCAGCATTTAACAATTACATACTTCATTGGAAGCTGACCCACATTTAATTTTAAAATACTACCTGTGTTTAATACATACAGTCCTGTGCTTTGACAATCTCATCTCAGAAGAGCAACAGGACTGCATTTTGGAAATCAGACTATCCAGGCACGGATCAAAGTCAACCCTAACATGTTTCTTCTGCCTTTAAAATTAAGAGAAATAAAATAAGTGGTTTGACTCTATGTGAATCATTGTTCTGAGAAAGGGTAGAGACTAGTAACTTCTATGAAGGTTTATTATCTAAACTCTGAAGTTGCTGCAAAGACTGAAGGTAATAAAATGTTTTATGAACAACTTCACTTCGCTCGTTCTTATATAACTGAGTTTATGTGGACTCCCTGGCACAGTGATGCTAAGAACCTGTAGGGAACTTTCTGCACATCCACTTTTCGATGTATTAAAGAAATCATCTGGTGAGAGTCTGAACCTTATGAGCCTTCAATTCAAAGCACAATTTCCTTCTGATCCAAATGCCTTAGGAAGCACAATTCTGAAAGCACTATAAAGAAGCAAGTCACATACAATAAGACAGAGTGATCTCCAATCTGAAGCCCAACAGTTACATTTTAATTTACACTTGAATATTTTAATGTTGTTATCCAGTCAGTAAATTAACTCAAGATGCAAGAATAAAAAGGGAAGATGCATAGGGAAAAAGGTCACAAGGTCCACAAAAGTTAAGAACTTCACTTCTGTTTGAAGCATCAGCATTATGTTGTTGAATGCCACAGCTCTCATATAAAGGAATTGCTTAATACATTCCCATTCTGTTTGAAGGGAAATTAAATTTACATTCTTTGGGAATATGGTATTGTAATTAGTTCATGACTTGATTACACTTTGAAGAGAGCCGAGACTGCATTTGGTGCATACAAATTAGTTAAGTTATGGTTACCTACCTAAAGAAAAGCGACTGAGTTAAGAAAGTTAGGGACACAGCCAGGGCAGTCCTTTGGAGCTTTCAGGAAGCACATGTAAAACAACAAATTCAAATCTAGTCTCTGAACTCACTGATGTCAAGTGTCAACAGAAATAAAAAAAACAGCTAGAAGAATTGTTTTCAAAAAATAATCTTTCCGTTTCCACCTATAGCACCTGTACAGCCACTGTTAAAACTGGTCCTGAAGAAAAAGCATTAAAAGATACAAGATTTCCTACCCTGGTTAAATTCACCAGTATGATTTATCCTAGTACTTGTAATCCTGTAATTTCTTTTATAGACAGCCTAAGTTTCATATCATCTACCAAGATGCTCTGTTCCACACAGATGATGAAATTCCCCAGTTCACTTTAACACTCTGAAAAATATTGAGATGCACAATACAAATATAGTGCATCTAAAATTGGCCAAAGAAAAAGATAGCCCATATGATTTGATGAGAGCAAGCAAAGCATTTAAACCTAGAACTAATTCCCAATATAGCAGATGAACTCAGAGAAGACTCTAACAGACTTTCAAAATGCAAAAACAGTTTAGGGTACGGGATTTGATCCTACATGTGGAAAATCCTTTCCACAGGATATGCCAATCAAACTGGACAGCTTATCTGCTATGTTCTCTGGTTCAAAGGTGGGTAAGGACAAAAATATCACACGCCATCATATGCCAGCAGATGTGCCTGGATCAATAAATGCAAATACCATCTCAGAGCTCGCATTTTCTATTCCAAGTGGAAAGCACATCTTCAGCCTTATCTTCATTAATACAAACAATAGGATACTTACCAGGAAAGGAAAAAAAATAAAACAAAGATTTATTTTACAGACAACTTTCTTTTACTGAAAAGGAAGAACATAACACACAAAAGACAAATCATGCCACTATATAAACTGGCAAAAACATGCATTTTTGTAATAATGACAGTAAGGGTTATGATGAGAGAAAAAACTAAGAACCTGAATACATAAAATACAGACCACACAGATCATTGTAACAAGATACTGGTCCTGGCATGGGCTATGAAAATTTTGACTTTTAGCTCAAGAACTGTGATAGCAGGAAATTTTCCTCACTGGTAAGAAGGAATTTGTTTAGAACATACTTGCTCCTTTCGGGGGAGCTCTGCCAACGACTACAGTGACTTTCAGAATTTAAAGACTTCCTTCAGCATTTGCTTAAACGGCACAGCCATCCAGCCTCTTGCACTGGAAACTGCGAAGGAACTTGTTACTTATCTTTGTCTGCCCGCCAGTAAACGTACCATGCATTTTTTATGGAAGAATGGAGCCTGGAGATTCAGACATACACAATTTCTGTGCAAAACAGTCCCAGCACCTGAGAACAACTCCACACGCTCCATCATGTACGGAAGAAAACAATCACAACCTGTGCCGAGTGGGAACACGAAGCCAAAAGGAAGCATTGTACCTATCACCACCCTCACAAAACCGGAGCTATTTTTCCTTCTACATATTTAGAGCGCAAAATTAAACAAATAAAAGGAACACTGCATAATTTAGCTTTCATTTTCTATCAAATTGCTCATAATTGTAACCATAAAATGATAATACTGTGCCATATGTGCATCTGCAGAGCGGCAGCGGCGCTGACCGCCAGGCCAGCCAATAGTGGGGCTGTGCCGCCACCGTGTGGCCGCTCCAGGTATTGCGGCTCCCCGGAAACCGCTCAGGTTCATTTTCTTACACAAAAGGGATCTAAAGCACCGCTTTCAAATGAGAAAATCCACCGTGCAATCCTCCTGCTACTGTTCTTCCTCAAATTACACTCTCCCCCATCTGCAGAGGCAGTCACGGCTTTATGTGAAATACCCATCACTGGGAGTGCTCGCTGTTTTAGTCACAGGCCTTTGTGAGAATTAAAAAATCTTGCACAGTAGCCACCGTTACCGTTTACACAAAGCCATTTGTCATCTCAGTACTACTCGATATTAAAACAGACATGTTCCTTACTCTAATTTGACAATGGAGCTCCTGGCAGAAGCCCGAGGAGGGATAGGTGGGAATTGAGGTATCTGAGAAAAGATGCTCAGCCTCTTATGTTTAGACACAGTAAGAGGAGTTATTTAATAGGATAACTGTGAGCTCGGAGTCAGATGCGTGGAGAAAATGGGGATGAAGAGGCAAAAGAGAAATGGAATGTAAAAGCTGAACTTACTGAGAGCAGAGCTACAGCACCTCCATCTCAATTAAAGAACATGCATAGTAAATCAAAAAGGTGTCTGCTTCGCAGGGAATGAGAATGTAAGATCACAAAACATCAACTCATTTCATAGCTAAGCTAATCAGGTTTGGTCTTGGTTACTATCAGAACAGGGATCACCTGAGAATACACAGTGGTGTCTGTCTTGTTGCTTCCTTGCAGGAAACAATCAATCATCGCTCCGAATTTTATATATTTGCTTGATGTCTCTCACTGAACCTTTTCCTTACCCTCAAATAGGAACAATGCTGATGGAGAAAAGCAGTCTCCTTCAGCCAAGCTCCCACCACCTTCAGAATGAGAAATTCCTTGTTCGGGTCCTTATTGGAAAGGAAAGCAAAGGGGGATGCTAGGGGAAGTTTTTGTTCGCTGTTTCCTAACATGGTTACCTCTCTGTATCTTCCACAGTAGGCATCAGGTTTGGGTATTTAAACTTTCTTATTTCTTCCTTTTAAACTAGAACATAATCAAGACAGCAGCATGCAGATTTTAATCTGACTATTGGCAAATGGTGCAAAAGACAAGATGAAAATCTGTAAATGCTGCTGGACGAAAACAGAAAAATAATAAACATCAGTGAGCCAAGAAATTTTGCCCTTCTCATGAAACCGTCTTCAGTGCTATAGCTAGAAGAGCACTAAATGTAAAAATCACAGATCATTCTAGATAATTTCATTTTTTCCTTTAAAACTATTGCTATTTTGACAGTCTTTCTAACCTCGTTAGAACACAATCTGTTTGCGCAAAGTAGATGAAAGAAACACAGTGCTCCTTTTGCTAAGAGAGAGTTGAGGTCAAAACAGACTCTATACCAGCACAATAACATTAAGGGAGGTGTCCCCAAGCCCAAAAAAGGGAAAATATTCCATGATGGAAAGATCTTTTCCACCACGTGCTGTACACATCTCTGATGAGGTAAGTACTTCAAAATTACAAAGGCCTCTGGAAGTTGGTCCTTTATTGCAAAATCTGGCTTTATGCATGCCAAACCAAGAAGCACTGGTTTTACTGAACTGAGGCCAGTAAAGGAAAGATTTAATAACAGCCTCATTATTAGGTTCACTGTTGTAGGACTATTTAATATACAAGATTAACACATCTTATCTTCCACTTTCACTCAAACCTATTATACCCCTCATTAATACACGCACATTTCTACATCATTTACAGCACTCAGGTCTCAAACAGTATTGCCTGAAACTGGGTGTGTTCTTCTGCTCTTCCTGGTGATAGGCTTTTTTGCAATAACAGGACTCAAAAATAAGCCTCACAACTCAAAATTAGAGATATGGGTAGATAAACAGGGCTGTTTAAAACTGGAAGAAATGAAAAATCAAAAATCATTTGTTTTGCCAACACTCTGGATTTCATTTCTTCATTTCAGTTCCCTCACACCCAGACCATTCACGTAAGATAGGAAACTTCTACCTTCCCAGCCGGACAAATAATGATATCCTTTCCTCCTGGCAATCTGAGATGTAGAAGTAGGTAAAGTGACCCACAGCTCCCCAGATTAAGAAGCATTTTAAAGGTCTTCAGATCTGGATGATCAGAGAAGAAATGGAAGCTGTAAGGTAAGAACAGTGCAACACCTCCCCAGATCACATTCCTTTGTGTCTATGGAAGTACCAGGGCAGACCAGAACAATGTACCTTAAAATTATATGAAGTGCAGGAAAACGTATCTGTTTTTATGTTCTCAGTAGACGGAAGGGTGCAGGTTGGCCCTTATTTGAACTGTTAGGAGCTTCCAAGTTTCTCAGGACAGAGAATACACACCTGCAACTGAACAGATTCAGGTGTTTGCAAGCCCTCCTGAGTTCCCCCTAAGATGTGGAACTGTTCTCCACAGGAAGCTGCAAATGTTTATAGGGACTCACCTAAACAAATTTCTAAAAACAACAACACCAACACCATCCAGTGTTATCAAGCACAGAGAAACATTCTGACTGCAGTTTTTAACTACAGGTTTCTGGACATTGTGAGACTTTGGGCGGGCGAGTGTTGCTGTTTGCTTACCCTACACTTTGCCACGTGCTTGTAACAGTATTGTAACACTGAACTTTAACACAGTTATGTTTTATGTTCTCACCATACTACAATTACTCAGTTAAACATATTAAAACATGCTAAGAACAGTGAAGATAGTTCTCCTCCAACCATCTGAAGAGAATTGCTACCCTTTTTAAGTTGTTAGAAAGCATGTTTACAAAATTCCCTTTCCCTCACACTTTACTTTCTGAAGCTAGGCTGTGGTAACGAAAAGGTTTTCAAATCAAATGGTTAATATTTATTGAAGAGAAAGCAAATTAATGACCTGGAACGATTCTCCAGGGAAGTACTCATAGCAAAGACTTGACTTCCAGGGGTCAAATGTACAGCTCTTGGAATTTTTTCTACTGTTCTTGGAGATAAAGATGTTTACGCTGGCTGATTAATTTTGTATCAGAAAATGCATCTCACCAGGACATGCCCAGAGTGACACTGATCCATTCACATTGAAATTTAGAATTTTTGGAATTTTACATGCTTTCAGCTAAAGACAATTATGAGGTTTAGGAAGTTGACAACCTCCTGCAAGAAAAAACACTCATCACTAAATCCTCACATTTGTTACCACAGAAGAATAGCTGACATCCTGGAGGCGTTCTTGACTTCTTACAAGGAGCATACAAAGACATCCAGCTGATGTGTATGGACCAAGGAAGTCTAAGATATTGGTGGGGAAGACAGAAAATCTCTTCTCCATAGCTATGGCTTTTTTTCCCTCCCACTATAGCTCTCCATTCATCTTAGAGAAACATTGCTAAGTGTTAGCCTTGAGGATATCAGTGCTGGAGGGCTGTTACTCCTGAAGACAGGAATTCCTGAATCTAAACTCAAAAATGCTCATCAGAAGAAAAAAATAGCTGAAAAGAGTTTGCATAAAGACAGTTACTGGCAGCAAGAAAATGATACTTTCAGATATCCTCCTCTCACAGGATTAATATTTGAGTAAGCAAATAGTTCTTTGGCGAGTTCTTTACTTATTGCAATGCAGTCAGAATCACAGTGAGATGACTCCATGCATACAGCCACTGCTGATAATGCAGGGATCACCACAGATGCTTAGAAGAGCTTAGTCAAGTCAGGTATGGAACAGGCCTCCTTGTAAAATACATTCCCTTGGTTATAATAAATTTCTGAGCCATCAAACCCAAATGCAATGTAAGGAAATGGGGGAAAAATGCCAAACACTAAGAGGTTTTATACAACAATGGCCTAGAAAAATCAAAGAAATTAGGGGTATTTTCCAGACCAATAGGTGATCATGGTAATCTGCACACCAAGCAAAATGGGAATGCCTATTTTCTGCCAACAAGTAAGAAAGGATAATTAGTGTTTGTGAATACCTTGCAAGGACCCTGGACTAGAAATGACTGGCTTTCAGGAAATGGATCCTAATAAAACCTAAAAAACAAATAAATAAATCTAGAGAGCTGTTTTCCTCCCAGAAGCTCAAAACAGAAGACAAGTAAAGGGCACACAAGCAAGGAACATTTAGTCAGATTTTCTCACTGATAAACATCATGAAGACTATGGAGGAGTAATAGCCCCCAAAGAATTAACTTCTTTTGTACAGGTTTAATTTGGAAGCCAAAACTTCAGCAGAATTTTTAGTACTTCTCCTTAATTTCAACAGATCAAGGAAACACCCATACTTCTTCCATCTCAAACAGAAACTTATTCCTGTGCTAATTGCCAGAAACCTTCATCATTGCAGTATCTCAACACCTCACAGGTATCAACAGACTTATTGCCACCATCCCTGAATGTTCACTCGACAGGGAAGATCACATGGGGGAAGCCAAGCTACAGACAAGGCATGTGATTTACAAGACTTCACAAAAGTAGGAGAACCCACGTGCATCAGAGCTGAGAGTGCTTCCACAAGAACCTGCAGGTCCATTCTCTGAACTCTTGCACCCCATACTGCTGCTGTAAGTTTCTGGGCAGCCTCCCTGACATCCAATCCCTAGCTAAACCAGGAAAAAAGGAATTTTTCAAGTTCTCATGAGTAAGATATTTCATATATTCTTGCCATCCCCTTGCAAGGATTAAGGTGAGAAAGAACTGAAGCAAAATAGGGGCAAAAATTAAAGCAGTAACCATACCACAACCCATTTGCCTGTCAAGCAAGAAAGAACAGACAGCACCAAAACATCTTCAGATCTGACAGACTGCTCTGCTACCAATCTGAACTAGCAGGTGAGACATGTCACTCCATGACAAGAATCAGAAATAAAGGAGCTTAATGCAACTTCTAGCGTTTTGTACAGTTTCTCTCTATTGTGCAACAGGAGACGACAAGCAGCTCTAACAAAACGTGGGGAGATTTTTCTCCCCTGAGCTGCAAAGCTTTAAAATTAGCACTTTGTGTATGCTTGTTCTTTTAATGTCTGCATTTATTAAAGAGCAAAACAACCATGCATCTGAAATGCCAGAGAAATATGGAGCCATAAATAATGCCACATTCCTATTCACACCTAATCTAAATATTTATGTAGTAATTTACCAGCAAAAGATGCAAACTATTCTTTAAATGCTACATTGTATTAAAGGTTAACCACATGACATGTTTTATTATAAGGCTCTGAATTATGTTTAACACAAATTTTTATTTTCAGTGAAAGTTTTGGTGTTGAAATGGATGGACAGGGACAAGGAGTTTTAGTCACCTCTCAAAGATGAATGCTGAAGTTCAGACTTCTTCAGAATTTTTTCAGTCTACATAGCCATAGGCCATGCAGCTCAGCAGCATACTGATTGGGAGAGGAAGAGCCACCTTGTTCAAAACTAGGAGAGCTGGAAATAGCTCTATTAGCGAGGCTTGATGCTTACAGCAGGCCTGTTGATGCAGAGTTTAACTTAGATACGCAGCCTCTACTGGAATCAGTGCCAAATCAGAAGGGCAAATCAGTGCACACATCCCTGAGGGAAATGTTAAATGGAGTAGGAGAACTGCCCCCAGTACAAGCACCTGCCCCTGGATTTCACAGGTCCACCTCATCAGTGATGTAACACTTCTCTGCCCAGCACCTTACACAGGAATTCATGATCCACTCCTCACTCAGTCCTGCAAAACCCAGCTTCTCTTTCACTTCATGTCCTACTACAGTCATCATCACATATTTATGGCTATAACTGTTCCTTTTCGTTCCTCCTTCAGCTCTCACCTTCATGCCTTCTGTTCCTAAAACCTTTCATATTAGGCATAGTTTCCAACTTATCTTCTATTTTCTCTCTTATACAAGGCTTTCTTTAGAAATATTACTTTGCTGACTTCGTTTCCAATTCTCTTGATCTCTACGTGATCTTCCACACAGAACACTTTCTTCATGTCATCACTTTCCTCAGATGCAAGACCTTTGAAGTTCACTACAGACTCAGCCATGCAGGAACTGATACAAAGATTTTCCCGTGTTTTCCTTTTTCACGAACAGAGCCCCTTCCATTTACACTACATTGAGAGACATCCATCCACTCTTGTGTGACTTTTTGAGCCTATAATATGCCAGAGTTTTGAAGGCTGTAAAATGGAGGGGTAAAAAAAACCCCAACATTTAAACTTAAGTAGTGTTCTAGGATCTAAATATCTTCCAGCTTGTAGTATAAGAAGAAAATGAACACAGCTGCCAATATGCCACTTCCTAGACTGCAACTCTTGTGAGAAGAGAAATTCCCCAGCTCCAAGCACAAGGTATTCACAAATAAACATTATGACCCTTTTTAAAAGCCCAAATTCTTCACATTTCCTTTGTGAGTGCTAAAGCAGATACCTCTAACTCAACAGCAGGAAAGGCTCACTTTTTCCAGACAGAGCTAATCAGGCAGAGCAACATGAGATCTGGTAATGTTCCCTGCTTCAGCAAGAGATGAAGTGCAGACTTATTGACAGAATCTGCATTTTTGGTTCTCATTTGTTCTGCCCGAATAAGCTTACCAATCTGAGGCAACATTTTCAGACACCAGTATTTTGAACACCACTGGTCTCTGGGACTATCCTTTTTCTGCATCTCACCTTATTTAGATTGAAGAAACCTTGGCATACAAAAAAACAGAGAAAGCTGGAAGCATAAATGTTCATTCTTAAGTTGCAGTAAAATCTTTCATTTCAGTGATATACAGAAGTACTTGGAATGTATTACAGCTGATAAATGCAGAAATGAAGTATAGAATACTACTGAAAATAGACCTTATTTGTATGCACGCCATACAAATATGTTAAAATACGTAGTTAAATATGCTGTTGGAGTTAAGTAGCTTTCATAGAAGAGAATCATTGCAATTATCAGTGGTAATAGCAAGTCCTCTCTGATACAGATGTTTACTTCCTGTTCCAAGAACTAGGGCAGGAAACAGCCATGTTAAAAATATTTGTCTACCACCATCCGTAGTGTTCCTATTTGTTACAGCTAAGTGTACAACCTGTAACAAAAATAGATAGTTTTTTCTTCCTCCCCCTCCAGCATAACTTAATATATTTAAAACCTTTAGTCAACAACCAAATGCCTGCTACCATATTTCGGTACAAGCTGTCTCTAACTACAGTCCTATCTCTTCACTTAACAACTGGAACACAGAATTAGTCATCTCTGGGAAACAGATAGCATTAGCTTTTCATCACAAAAAGCTCAATTAAAGCCCATTTGAGAGAAGCTGAGCCACTTCTTTACTGCATATTTTTCTTTCCCTGCCTCTTGATAGCTAGGCTGAACCTAAATATAATTAACTGCTGTGAAGGGTAATATGCAAAGCCTAAGTAAGTACAGACCTGACTACAGCAAGTGCATCTCTCAGTTGTGATGCACAGGGGAAGAAAAAAGAAGTCATCCACATACAGACACAGTTTCTTCACAATGCCCACATTTGCCAATTTCTTTTGTAAAATGGCAGAGGTGTAACTGTCTATTCAATTTTTTTAAATTTCATTGTGTGCCTTCTGTTTCTTAGAACATGGCAAATACTGTCTCTACACTACATCCCTAGTACTTAGAATGCAAAACACTTTATGGCACTTCTAGCTCTGGGAGAAGAGAAAATGAAGCATGAAATAAGAAATATACTAGCAGAACAATATTCATTCACACTGGTAAATCTGTATACTGCTGCATTGGGAAAGTATTCGTATTTGGGGTTTTAGGCTTTTTTTTTAGTATGTTTGCCCAGCCTGTCTGATATTAATGGTATGTCTGTCCTTGCAGCTTTTCATGTAACATGCAACCCAGATGCCGAATTAATCAAATTATGCTCAAAACCAACAGATCTTTATGTCCTCATTTAAATGACAAATACTTTTTTAAGCTAAACTATGTAATCATCCTCACAGTTCTTCATAAACTCCCCACCCCTGAAAAAACATGACCACATTCACTGAAGAGTCTGAGGCCAAACACAGAGCTAGAAACCTTTTCTCTCCTAGCAAGAGTCTAGAACTAGAAATAGTATTTTCTTTTCTAGCAAAAGTCAAGACAACAGATTCACAAACAATAAAGCCATACACACAACAAAACACATAAAACAACATCCTGACTGACCAAATATTGACTTTGGTTGAAAAATGCTTTTACAAATGATTCTTTGTTTCTTCTAACTTGTAGTGAAATTGAAAGAAAATGGCACCAAAAAAAAAAAAAAAATCACATTCTTTAAGTCCATTATATACCACCAAAATTCAATGTAATGTGCACTAATGCAGTCAGCCTCATGCTAAGATTGGATAATATGTTCTTGCACAGTTTTTAATACACAAAAGCTAAAATTCCTGCAGAAATATTTACAGGCAGGGACAGAAGTCTAAAATTGGTCACATCTAACAAGTAAGAGTTGAGCAAACTACAAATGGAAGAAAATGCATTGCAAAAA
The DNA here is from genome assembly GCA_024500445.1 of Entomyzon cyanotis. NCBI lineage: Eukaryota > Metazoa > Chordata > Aves > Passeriformes > Meliphagidae > Entomyzon > Entomyzon cyanotis. The sequence continues at coordinate 44,783,033 of JAKEPQ010001021.1, read as the reverse complement.
CAGAATAAATGCTTTTCAGAGCAGACTTCTGAACCTCAGTACCAAAAGAGGAACAATGAGAATCAGCTGGCTACAGCATATCCCAGTCTGGTGTGTGGTAGGAAAGGTATGGGAGACTTCACACTATCACACCAGAGAAAATGTATGGAGACTGCCACTTCTGCAGCAGGTATCCAAAGCAGAAGCAGATTTATGTGTATCAGGCTAATCAACACTAAAATGGATCATATATGAGCCACCTAGTGCCTTACGCCAGAAATTCAAATAGTATGAAAACCACAACTAGCCTTTGTTTTGAATTGTAATGAACTGGTACAATCCCCTTCAGATGCCACTTGTACTGCTGACACCTTCCTCACAGCTCAGGGAAAAGATCCCTCTTACTTTACTTTTAATGGAAAAACTTTCCATATACTGCAGGAAGGTACAAGACAGATCAGCACTTCTGTGGGTGAACTAGTTAGAAATTTGGCTAAAGTCATTATAGCTAACTGACAAAAGCTTAAATCTTTTGCTACTGATTTGCTTGAATTATACATCAGACTCACACTAATATAATAGGCAACTTGGAATATGCAGCCCTGATTTACCAGGGGTCCACTCAAGAAGAATTATTAAAAGTAAAGAAAGTACAAACTAAGAGACAAAAAAGCAAAGATAAATGTTACAGCACTCATTTCCATCAGGTCCAGTGAAATACTGACTGTGTCAAAGCTACAGCATTGGCTATGTACAGTGTGAACACGTAACAAACATGTAAAAATCAGTTTGTGTATCTCCTCTTTTTTATTTTCTTTCAGTGTCTTGGGGATGACCCACTCCCACCTGCAGTTTTACCTATATTCAAATCTACCTGGACTCTTTTTGAAGGGAGAAGTTGGTATTTCATGGTTTCTAAACCATTTTCAAAGCCTACCACTTCGGTATCAATATATTTTCAAAGAACAAAGGAACTACCCAAACTATCTCATACAGGAAAAAACCCACCCATAATTATAACTGTACAACATAGAACACCAAAAGAATTTGCTCATATTTTGCATCCAACTTAGTTACAGACCACCATAAATGGACAATAGCTTTTTTACTGCACTTCCTTAAGGCAGGAGGGACACAAAACTGTCAGGGGAGGCAGCAAAAAACAAAAGATGACTTTCAACATCCACAGTAGAACATGCAATGTAGATAACACTTGTTTATTTTCATCCCCAAAGAAACTGATGAGGTCTTATTTACAAGAGACGGGTCTGGTGGGGGAATAGGTGCTTAATGCATTCTTTGCATTAAGGATAATATGAATTTGGTACAAGTGTCTTGTATTTCCTGCTACATAAATGAAGTCGTTAACTAAGCACCCTAAAATAATTTCATGCCACAAACACCACACACCACTCATCACAGCTGAGATGCTGACATTTGCTGCAGGGTTGGTACTGCTGCACTGAACTTAGGCACACAATCCACCTCTTTTCTAATTTAACTAGAATCTATTCTAGTCTGTAGCAGAACTACAATCTTAACTGCAGAATATGTATATTTTTCCCTTGATTGCGTCTACTTGTTCTTTCAAGGGCATTCCCATTAGGAACAAACACTTCTCCATCCTCTCTCCCCTTAAAGCAGAGTGAAAATAATCCTATCAAGGGAAACTTATTACTGTTTCCAAATTGCGCCTGGCTCTCAGCAGGCACACTCTCCAGGCAACAGTTTTGCCGCTACATTATAACTAATTTTTTTTTCCAGATGACATTTTGTACTGTAAGTAGGTAGAGGAAGGACAGATAAATGTGGTTCGGGATAAGAAAGAACCTTCTTAAGCCAAGCAAAAAAGCACTGTCTCCCCTCACTCTGCACCCTCCTGCAAAGAAATTTTGTTCTCACTCCTCGCAACAATTTCTTAGCACGTTGCACCATGCTCAAAAACAGACTCTTTCACAAATTAACGCTGCAAGAGACGGATGAAACCTGTAGTTTGTTCAAATTTGGAGCTCCTGGCTGCAGAGGATAATGAAGAAATAAAAGGAAAGAGGGGAAGCAAGAGAACAAAAGAAAGCCCAAAGCCATCATTTGATTCCCGGCACCTGGACACAGCACTCGCTGTCCAACGCTGCCACCTGGTGGCCGCACGGAGCGGCGACACAGCCCGGGCTCCGAAAAACACAGCTCGGGAGCGTCACCCGCACTGTCCCCCTTCCTTCCGCAGCCACCAACTCCTGTATCATCATTTGGAAACACAAAAACCCCTCCGCGGTTCCTGTTCCGTTTGTGTTTATGGCTTTCCGCAATCCTTCCAAATAGATTCACCAGAATGCTTTAAATAAACTGTTACCACTAAGAAAAAAAAGCAGCCTAACCTCATGCCAAGACATCTTCAACAGAAGTAAATGTAGTGCATTTGATTTTTACTGAGTAGATAAAGAGCAATTTTTAAATTAATTCAAGCTGAATTCATTAAAGGCTGCTTCAAGATCAATTAACAAAAACGCCTCAAAGTTACACGCCATTCTGCCAGACAAAGGGAAACTTATCCAAATACATACCAATGAATTTATGTGTAATTTCTAGTTTTTTAAACAGAACATAGAAAAACACACAAGTCTTACTGACAGAGCCACAAGAAATTTAGCAGGATGAGCCAACTATCTGAAGCCACAGAAAAAGCTTCATATCTTAAACAACTCTTCTGAGCAAAATAATCAAGGGAAATAGGTATTTCTTCGGAAACAGGACAGAGAGAACACAAGAATTGCACAGTAACAACCGAGACCTATGCATGTCAGAACACAACTTCAAAACCAGATTGAAGAGAGCTCAGGAGCTAGATCCCAGCCTTTAATCTACAAGTGTAAGAAGAGCAACTCTCAACCTACCTAAAAGAAAGGTTATTCACTGCCATTCTCTGTCACAATAACCCCTGTGGCCCAGAGCCTCCTTGGGAGACTCTCAACTTAAGAGCAGGTTCAGCTGAGAGATATTATTTAGCCACATCATGCTCGCTTGGACATTACACTGTTCTGCATTTCACAGCCTCCCAGAGGCATTTAACCAGCCACATCAATGTCCTCTCCCACCACGTGCTCTCGTGCTCCTGCATGAATAATGTACTTGCTCCTCACGACATCTTCCCGTGCACCAGGCAGGACTCCTCACCCCATGCAAAGGCATTTTTGAAAAGCAGGACCATTCCTCTTGATTCCAGAACCCAGGCACGCAACTCTCCCAGATTCACAGCATCCATACCCTTCCTGCTCATGGAAGTGAGAAACAAAAGTCTACAAAACCCACTCCAGGTTAATGTTTCAGGAAAATGTACTACAGGCTTGATATGAAACAACGACTTTGTTAAAAGACAGCAAAGCAGCATCCCAGGCTTATTCTCCAGATGAAGCACAGCTCCAATTTCCCACTTTTTGTACAGCACCTTTTCATGTCAAATACAACAGTTACATGATAGTTGCTTAAAAATCCTTTTGGCCAACAGGGAGTAACACTTTAGAATGAGAGTCCAAAGACATAGAAAGAACTATGCCATAGCTGAATTATCAAATTTTAAAAAATACTGATGCAGTCAGTTCTACAGGCATAAAGATTATCAGAAATGACAAAGCTTTGAAGCCACAAAATCCTCTTCGAAGCTTGGCTCCAAGCAACTATCACCTTTTAAGTGTCAACTATTCTAGACTACAACTTTAAGTGAAAGGGCCTGGCAAACCAAAGCACTTCGAATAAAATAAATTAATTAATTAATAGTCTAAAAATTGAGACCCTGTGATTTAGCACAAGCTTCAAAAAATATAAGATGACTTACGTCAGGTTTATTTCTTTAACTGCATGGAAAAAGACTTTGCAAAGCACATGCAGATTTTTCTAAATAATTTAAATTTTGCAGCTATGAATGGCCATACTGGTGCAACTCAGGCCTTTCTCATTCTGATTTCTTTTTCTTCTGACTAGTAAGTATCATTAAGATGATTTCAGTATTTCTTTTTGTAATTCTCCAACAATAGCCTGACCTTGGTCACTGAAAGTCTTCCATTGCTGAAGTGAAACAGAACACTTTTTCCTTATGAACTTGCTGCATCCTTAAATACAGCACGCAGTCCCCGCATCCTCATTCTACTGCCTCTTTGTTTCCAAAAATGTCACAAGTCAGGAGGACAATCAAAATCAAATCACTTTTCCCTCAGCAGGTCTCTGTAACACATTCAGCTTGCTGTGTTTTCTGTTGTTTTAAATCTGTAATGTCTTCTTCAATTTGTAAATTTTTAATTGGAACCACAAGACATGCAATTGTTCTCCCATTTCTGTAACTCTTGGGAACCTCATACCACTATTGTCTTGTTACTGAGCATTTTACTCCCATAGCCTCTGCCAGTTTGATTGCAACTGTTTTCATCAGCTTTTTTTTTTTTGTCACTACATTCAGATTTCTACCTTCCTATCTATATTTTTACTAGAAAGTCAGACTCAGGTAAACTTTTATCACTGGCCAGTGCCTGTATCACTCTGGCTCAGTACCTACTACCTAAGAAATTCAGATGCAGAAGAGAAAGATTGTACCTGTTCCAAATAATTCACACTTGAATATAATCTGCGGTAAACTTTGCACCTTATTTCTTTCCTCATCATGATCATAAAACAACTGCTGCAGTTTGTATTTTCTCCGAATGAGATTCCCCAAACGTATCCTGAATTCAGTCAGCTATAGGAACTCATTATTTTAGTTCGATCTAGTGCTCAATCTTGATTGTGTCAGTGTCTCAGCTGTCATTTCTTGGCTTCTCCACCTCTTCCTATCACTTCAGTGCTTTACTTTGCTACCTTCCTACCGACAATGTTTTCAGCCTTTACTCCCATTGTTTTCTGGATTTCAAAGAGGACTGTATCTGCTTTCAAATACTATCTGCAAAGGCATTATCATCAGCTTGCCCTCCTCATTAATGCTTACCCTACAATCTCATCTATTAAGTTTCCATTTCTAATTATCTTGATCCACAAGATATTTAGATGGCAAATATCCTAGTAAAAACACTGTAAATGCACATACCTAACACAAAAGCATAAACACAGTTTCAAGCAAGTCAGATTTGAACCAGACAAATTGAGGCTCTACAAGTAAAACACCAGCACTTTGAGATAAGTTTTGGATGAAACAAGGGAGTAGACCAGAGATCTCCAGTGTGCCATGTTCAGCATGGCTCACACGGCTGCAATAAGAAGCCAGCAGTGCTCCAGCAGAATATTCCAATCGGCTTTCAAAATAAATCTCAAGTAGGGGGTGTAATAATCAAGTTGGTAAACTCAATTTGAACATGAAACATATTGATTTCTTCTGTGGCTAATCACCATCATGATTCTAAATTATAAAGATCAGAAATTCTCTTCTCCCTGAATGCATACAGTAAATTGCAAACCAACAACAGCCCACAGAGCTGTAATTGCTATCCTGACAGGATAAAAACGCCCACTCGTCCTTTTGTTTTTGTGAGTCCATCTCCTCTCTACCCTTTTCCTCTGCCTTTCATTTTATCTGTTTTTTCATCACAAATGTGAATTTTGGAGATATAAAACTGAAGAGCCTTTTCCAGATGTTTCTACAGAGCACAGTACTTCCTTTGATGCCCCAAAAACCTGCCCTTTCCTGCAGGGAAACACTGCACATTCTCAGTTTAGTCACAGATTCTTAAAACGGTTTGGGTTAGAAGGGAACCCCAAAGATAACTTAACTCCAACCCCTGACCATGGGCAGGGACCCCTTCCTCTTGACCTCAGGTTGCTCAGAGCCCCATTCAACCAGGCATTGAACAATTTCAGGGATGGGGCATCCACAGCTTTCCTAGGCAGCCTGTTCCACGGCCTGACCAAGCTCACAGTAAAGAATTTAAGATATAATTGAAACCTATACTTTCTTTTGGTTTGAAGCCACTCCCCCTTGCCCTGTCACTACATGCCCTTCTAAATAGTCTTGCCTCATCTTTCATCTAAGTTCACAGTCAGTAACCATGACTAATGAACCTCACATATTCCAGTGCTACTTCTTTATAACCTGTGCTCCATTCAACTGAGTATCTTCATGCATTCTGTTAATTCCAGCCCTCTTTTGGTTTTTGGTTTGTTTTTTTTAAAGCACAGTCATCCCATTTCAAGTTACTCCTAAAATACAGATCTCACCCAACCTCTGTAACACTTAACTAATCCAGGAAGATAAGCAACTCTCTACTGTCCCAGAAGACAAGGGAGGTAATGTGTACGTCTCAAATACCAAAAACCAGATAGCAGTGGAGCCAACCAAGGATTGTTAGTAGCAACAGACAAGAATTGCTAGTAATAATCAAGGACGGCTGGTTTCTCGTGGACATACCATGAGGAAAAACAGAATGTAGCTGGAGAAGGAGGCATACAGACATAGGGCAGCACTTTTCCAGGACAAACTTCCTCTTGGAGCACAACACAGTCCAAGTGCAGGAATGAGGTCAAAAAGCAGGCATGGGCTGTAGGGGGATATGGAGACCACCAAATACCCTGAAGCCTCCAACACATTTCCAGAAAGGCCTGGGAGAACAGATTGCACACAGTAACTAAATCACATAGAAAGTGAAAAATTTACCTCCAGTGCAGGGAAACTGATCTATAAAAAGGTACTCCCACCAAGCCCAGGCACATGTGCACCCCAGGACTCTGCACACCCCATAAACTGAACCAGCAATGGAGCTAGGACTGATGATCTCTCTCTCTCTTTCTCCCTTTCCCCCTCTCTTTAATTCATCACTCTCTCTCTTCCCTTTCACCTCATTTCTTTATCCTAAACCCTCTGTCATGTGCTTTTAGGAGGCCAAGGACTAACATAACAATGTCTGTGCCAAGTGTGTAATTTATTAATAGAACTTTGTGATTGTTTGCAGACCCTCTGACTCCTGTTGTCCCTTTGAACCATGAGCATCTACAAATCTTGGGTGCTCACTTCGCCTTCAAGGTGGGACATCGCAAACACCAGAGATATGAAAGGAAATTCAAATTCAGACTTATCATAAATATCATTAACCAGTTTGGGGTATTTTGTCACATTTCAGTCCACAGATTTCACTTTCAGTATGTTCAATAACCCTGCCTGAAGGACTTAGAATTTAAGAGTGTGCAATGTTTAACACTTTTGATACCAATAATACAGGCCAACTATACAATGTAGATTATTTTTCACAACCGTATTACTCTATGGTTTTGCCAAATTTAATATTACCATATTATTATCTACTTCTACTCTCTTGGTTCCTAAAAGAGGAAATCTGTTTCATAAAGGTAATACCTCATGGGGTTAATGTTTGTATTATGTGATGTAGAAAAACATGGATAATCTTAACTGTGTCTGACAAGACACCCACGAAAATAAGCTTTACACATCTTTGTTGGGATTACTGCAATACAAAGCTGAACCCTTTTTGAAGACAGTCTCTCAGTAAAGTACAGAAAGGTCCCAACCTCAGGGGGGGATGAACAGCTGAGTTTTCTTTTTTGATTTTCTAAGAGATATCATTATCCAAAGCAATAATGTTGAAGCTGCTCATTCAGAAAAGAATCTGCCACCTTCAGAGACCAGGACACACAATATGGGCAATTAAGCTTTAACTGAGATTTGACTCAAAGTAAGCACGGATTCAAATTAAAGTACAGCAGTCTGGAGCTTACTAGAAGGTCCTGAACTATGACCTTCATCTTTAATAATTAGACAAAGAATCATAAAGATCACTCTCTGGTAAAGAACTGTCTCGAAAATTACAGAAGGAACAAGTTTTAAATACCATACCTTCACTTATTTTCTTAATAATTATCTGCAAAGAGAAGGTAGTGATGGAAAGTATGGAATGTCTTTTTGAAGAGGGGTAAGATACCACTCAGATAGTGTTTATTCTCAACATGTACCACAAGAGAACTTACATCACTGTATTAACCTCAAAACTAATATTTAAGCATAAATGACTACTTTAAACAAAACCAAAAAAAGAGAAAAGCCACTTCTTTGAAAAAAACATGCTGCCTCTAGCATACAACACAGCATTCTTGTTCTATCAGCATAGATGATAACTTTGGCAAAAGAATTGTACTTTTAACCAGGGTTACAGAAGCATTTTCCCCCCAGGTAATCCCTTGCTACTGGTTCTTTACCAATTCTGTAAGAATAACCCACACAGAACAGCTGAGGGCACAGTAACTGTCCACTCTCCTGCACATCTCACTGCTCAGACAACAATCTTTCATCCTCATCCTTTACACTCTTTGCATATTCAGCTGCATATTCCCTTCCAAAATAAAGCTGGTTGTAACTTTAGCAACTTCAAAGTCCTAAGTAGGAAAATACAATTTAGGCATTAAAAAACAGAGGGTTGCCATTACTTGAAAGGAGTCTGTTGGCTACAATTGTCCCCTGCATTTGCACAGATGAGCTGCTAATGAGAGAATTCAGGCATATTTTCATTTGAACTCTAAAATGTCCTCAAAAAGCTCCAATTCTGTGCCAGAAATTTCATCCTCATGGGTTTAAGCAAAAACAAAGAGGAATTCATTTGCATTCTCTACACAAACAATTTTTAGCCAGCAGAAGGCCTTTCCCTGATGTTAAGAAAAGAAGACTTTTGCTCAGATCTCCCTTTATGTCTGCCTGCTCATCTGAGGGCCACACCAACTTAATCATTCTAAAGTTCTGATACTGCAAAGCAATCCTGCTGATAACTTCATTCAATTTTAATAGAGAATTCACATTTTCCATACCGTTCACTGTTCCCGTACCCCAAAACCACCACATCTCTCCATCTACCAAACTAGGGCTTCTGAATTGTAGAAGGGCTCCAACTAGATCCCTAAAATTTAGTTCTCCTGTTAGGCCTGGATCTTGCTCAAATCTGTGTGCCAATAGTGGTTCCCCTCTGAGAGGTAAGTAAGGAAAAGTGCTCTAGCATTATGCACTTGATCAATTCTCCCACTATGTAATTACAGCTCAAACAGAAATCTGTGCACCCCCCATGAACCACGCAGGCTGGGTCACCAACCTCTCCACAGGTATGCAAGTCTTTTCTTTCCTTCCCTGAGCGGGAGGGAAGGAAGCAATGTTTCTTATCATTGCAAGGATATAAAAATTTTACATAGAAAAATTACAAAAGCATACTTCAATTATTTTGAAGATGTTCCAGAAAAGTCTTTGGGCACGGCCTGTATGCAGCTTCCTCATACAGACTGACACCAATCAACAAAAAACCTTCTTAACAGAGGGCACAAAAATGTAATGACTAAAAGAAAAAAAAAGGGTTGCTCTTGGACATTCTGAAGCAACTTAAATTAAGGAAAGTTATCAAGGATGTCTAAACAGAAACCAGAAAAGACGTCAGGTTCCTCTGTGCTTTAAAATTACTCCCCCCGGAAAAGAAAAGTTTCAACATACAAGTATTAAGATATTTTCTCTGATGTAAATCCCTCCACCTACCTAAGGACCATGTTGCCAAACGTGACAGATACCATACTGCACTCACTGTATCTCCACTAGACAATAAATTAAGTTTGCAATATAAAGTTGTTCAAGAACAAGATAAAATAGTAGCAGCCACACATCCAAACAGATACTTAACATGGAAATGGCAAAAGGCACTGCTTCAATTTACACCACTTGATTCTGTAGAAACCCTAAAGCTGTCTAAGGAATTAATGTCCATGTGCAGACAAATGGAAAATGCCTAAATGTTCCAGAAGGAGATTAGGGCTGAGTCTGAAATGAAAATATAGGAAGACAAAAGCAGCAGTAACTTGTAAGAACCATTGTCAGATAGGTTCTTTCAAGTAGCAAAAAGATACAGTGTGACATAAGCAGGTTTAATACCACATCTTTAGGATAGGGACTTCAGAAACGTATGGAAAAGGGAATCTGAAGTCCCCTTTCTTTGTCAGCAAAAGGGTATTTTTACATACTACTGCAGGCTGTCCTAATTGGCAATAGAACTCATCTTCACATGTTTTTGAATGAAATCCTAGTCCTTTTGCCTTCAGTAAAGACAAAAGTTTTCTCTCAGTCTTTATTGTGCAAGCTCCGAAATTAAGACCAAAAAAAAAAACCAAAAAAAAAAACCCAAAGGAAAATGCAAGTGCCAGAATAAAGTAATCTGAATTTTAAACATAGCTCTACTACAACCTTCCTTTAATATGTTGAACAAATTCTCAAATTTCTACTTCATTTTCTTCATTTTTATGAAGATGAGATGGCAGCAATACATTTTAACTCACAGAATGAGGACAGAATCATGAGCATTTGCAAACAACTCTTATCTCCCTGAACGAAAGGACCTAGATTAGCACAACACATTATATCAGTCCTGAGAATGAGCTGATTTTAAGTGAGCAGCAGCATTATGTAAATTAGTTACAAGAAAGAAATTAGAAGATTCAAATACAGTCAAAAGGTTTGAGTAAATATAAAGTTTAGTACAGATTACCACGCCCATTGGCTCCATATACACCGTTTTTCTTTGCACACACAAAATGGAAGCTACCGCATCTCCTAATTGTATTTCAAAAGAAGATGACCATTCCATTAAGTTATTTCAATTCAGTAACCCTGTATGTTCTCATAAAGCATGAACCATTTATATAGAGATACATTTATATACACACCACCACTCTAATTTTATAAACACTAAAAGAAAAAAACCATGATACATACAAATCCAGTTTTCATGCTATTTTTAGAATTGACTGCAAAGTACAAAAAGCACCTGAAATTCACCATGTCCTCAAGAACACTATCCCTCTTCCTCAAAAATATAAGTGCAACTTTGCAATTAGTAAGACACAACATAGCTTCCCGGTTCATGCAGAGCTCTACACAATGCTATTACAAGCTGAACAATTCTTAGAATTGCCAAAGTTTCTGTACTCTCAAGGTAGATTTCATAGTGCTATGCCCAGAAAGTAAAGCATTCATCAGGTTGTTTTTATGATTTGTCCTCTGAAAAAGGAAGAAGTTGCATGGGAAAGAATATAAAATGCTAGGTACAGCTTAATATCCATAATTTCATGTTTATGCATGCTTATCCAGATCACAAAAATAAAGTGATAGCAAAAAATAAATCAATTTGACCTGCATAACCAGGGCATAGCTGAGAAACGGTCTATTTTCAGGATGGTCCCCTGGAAATTATAAAAACTAGTTACAGAAATTAAAGATGTGTGAAGGTGCCTTTCCAGGATGACAAGCCTAGAATTATTGCCTAGACAAGCAATAATGACAAGCTTAGAATTATAGTTTTAGAACAGAAATTCTTTTCTATTCTGAAGCATTTCAGTGAGATACATACAGAAAGATGGTCTCTTTCAAGACATTGAATACCTTCTCCGTGGCTCCTATGATGATAATGTAAGGGTTGTCAACTTCACCAAAATATATCAAAATCTAAGGCAAAATAAATGCAAACATTTTAATCCACCATTAAGGTTCACAAGAAGAAAGTACCAAGCAGCAAGGCATGCAAAAATTCAGATTTCAGTACAAACATTACTCCAGCCATACCACATATTCTGTATGACTTGCAACACAATTCACTAAAACCACTAAAATAAAACCATGTCTAATTGAAACACATAAAAAATCTACAAATGAGCTAATTAACACCACATATGCAAAAAACTCACTAAAACCTGCTGTAAAATTGCTAGACTGGTTTCACTAACAACACCCCCCACACACACACTTGGGGTATTTTGGTTCATGTTAATGCATATTAAGGTGAACAAGCAACTACTAAGGCTCCTTCTCACATCTCTCATTAGCTGTAATTAACATCTCCATACTTCACATACCCCACCCCAAACTTTCAAATGTTCTTTTAAAAGGCATTTCAACTCCTAGGGCCTCTAGCAGAAGTCATGGCAACCTGGGAACTATTAACCATAATTCCTCTCCTGCCCTTTTTGCCTTTATGTTCAGGAGACTGGTTGATTCCTTAAATTGGGAACCTTGACTTAAGCAAGGAGAAGCATGCAGTGAAGTAGTATAAATCAAGGCCATCTCCACTCCTGTGCCAAAACCATAACTGAATGCAGCACACTTTCAGGGGGTACAGAAGTCTTTTGAATGCCACCAAAAACCATGCAAGTCAAACTTTTGCACTGTTCAACAGGAACAGCTGCAAATATGCTTCAGACTAGCATTTAAGGGAAATCTAAAATCATAACTTGAAATGTGGCTCTTCTTTTTCCCCAGCTGAAAATTCAAGCAAATTTACTTTTTAAGACAGAATTTTTGTCCATCCTCATACAGTCACTCCCACTTAACTGATCTCTACAGTCTCTTCCCTTCCCACCACAAAACCCAAAGTTCCATTTGTGATCCACAGAAATCCAAGATTGGGAATTCAGAGCCTGACTACTAGAGAAAGGGTGCCCTTAAAGGAAGATAAATTTACGTTTGGTATAACAGCTCCTCAGCCCATGACTGTTGGTTTCACCTTCCCATTATGAATTGCTAATACAATGCAAATAAAAATACACATGCCACTGCTATCCGACAATATTTGGCCCACACATGCACACAATTAAACAGAAACAACAGTTACTAGAACATGAACTTCTGTCACAAGATTGTCTTCTAAAATAATAACATCAATCTCCAATGTTTATTATGGTAGACCTGTAATATGACTTGAAACAGATCCCTACACATCTGTTAACAAGTGAACGGAAGTTTGTTCTATGTCTATAATGTTTATTATAGGATCTCAGTTCTGGTCAAACAAAACCTTTGGAATGAATTTTTTGCCTAATTAGGAAAAGATTAACCTATTTTGCTTATGAAGGACAGACCTGCCATTTGAATGCATTTCTGTAATACAAGCATGGAAACTAGAAAAATATAAAATAGTATGAGAACTGCATTACATTCACATAACGGGTAGTTTAATAATTCAAGGTTTATTTGGAGGTTTGTTTGCAACTGTAGGAAAGGTCAGACCTTATATGAATAAGATATTAAGGTTTGCACATAAAGTCTAAGGTAAGGATAAGTAAAAAGGTTTGTTTACCATGCAGTTGCTCAGTGTTGTAGAGAGCTAACATTTTTAAAACCAACACAGTGATAACAGAATGGATTACTGAAAAGATTCTGCATAGAGATCAGCACACATGCATCAAAGAGTTCAACTGAAAATCACAAAATCTGTTAATGCACAGATGTTGAGAAGGAAGTTTCATTGTTTTAAGAGATGTGTGGCTTTGAATTACACTTAACATCCTTAATTTAAATTTCTCATTGCTCTTCCTTGCACTTTTTGGATTTAATACTTTACAAAACAGACTCCCATGCTTTTGCATTAAACATTTCCAACATTGTATAGTGGCAGACAGATAGAACAAATTGTTAAGTTTGGGCCTGGCCTGTGCTGTTCAGAAAAGAACTCATTACACCAACAAGCATCTACTTTGGGCATTTATAACCAGATGCAGAGATAGATATATCCAAGAGGATGTAGAAAGGTATATATCCTGCTGACCTGTGCATATTCAAATAAACACGTTTTCACATTGAATAAGCTCAAACCATCTCTTACCAAAACACTTCCTCAAAGAAGACAGTGAGACACTAAAAATACTCAGAATTCTAGTAGGAGCAGGAACAAAGACATCAATTATTAGTAGCCAACAGAAAATAAAAATATTCCACAGTTGCAGAAAACACAAAAAGCATGTTTCAGGAAAAGCACACTTCAGGGTCATACAGAAATGCTTCCACATCACCCACCCTACCTTGGAAGGAAAGCAAACATGGAAATTTCTAAGCTTGAGGAATAATTATTTCTCTTCTAACCCAAGCTCCACTGATAAATTCACAGAAGTCTTAGCAGCATTAAAGTAATTTAATTTCATTCAATCCTTTTCGCCTCTTGATCTAAAAAACAGACGTGACTGCTTCTCCTGCTAACCCTAACATCCTCTCTGTATCATCCTCTCAAGTGTCTCCTGGTAGGAACAACAGGATGCCCATCTGCATTATCTCTACCCCTCTTTCAGATGTGAGGCAAGAGCAGAGGAGCCCCAGGCTGGCTCAGCCAGCAGCCAGGCTGCAGGGCAGGTGCTTTCAGAACAGTCACATCAACACAGTGCAAATGCAGCACAGGGCAGGCATCATCTCTGCAAGCTGCACATCCATCATGAAGGATTTAACCAGTCTGCACCTACTATAAGCAAGAAGCTGCAATTATTTTATCCTATGGCTTCCTTTACTTACTTGCACTTTCACATCATCATGATTTTGTTCTGCAGTTTAAACATGATTCATACCCTCAATTTAACTTTGATTCATAGTTTCTAATAACATCAGTCCATTGTCCAAACACTGCAAGGGGATATTAAACAAGCTTAGATGGTCTGGGGAATTTGCCCACCAACATTAAACACAGAATAATTGGTTGCCATAATATTGTTTTAGATAACAGTTTCAGATAAACAAAGTATAACTGTAATGTGCCTGCTCTGAACCAAGAAAATAAAAAATAAATTCAACAACTGTTGGACAATATTGCAAAACCTTGTATTATTAAAACACATAAGTGGTTATAGCTTATTCCAAAGAATTGTTATCCAATTTCAAATTATATAAGAGCAGAAAAACAATCACAAATAAAAATTTCGAGTTTTATGAGTGGATACAGTCCACAATTCAATGTGAAGCTCTATTGTCTTTGTCCAGACTCTATCAGCTTGCCTACTATCTGCAAAATGTCACCCTTGGGAGTTTAGGTTAAATTGCCACCGTTTTGGAAATTTAGGCGTCTGGCAGGACACACATACACACACACATATATATTAAAAAACAAAATTAAACTATGCCTAAGAGGTACCTAGGTAGCTAAGTTGTTTTGAACTCCCCTTATTAATGACACACTTCTTTGTAGAACAGAGAATACACTAAAAATGAAATATTGAGCAGATGGCTTTTTTAAAGTGCGATTTAAATATGTGGCACGTGCATGACATGTGCCTTTCCTTGATATTCCAGAAACTAATTGTTAAATAAGACTTCTGAATTACTCATAAATGCATGGAATTCAATAATCAGTCAAGTATTTAGACACAAAAGAGAAGTCAGCAGAATTTTATAGTTAGACAAAAATTAACTTACCAAAACTAGAGTACATTCTGTGCTAGAAACACAGTCAGCACTATGAAAAAATGTTAGAACAATACAAGTGCTTGTGCATGTACACTGAGACATAAAGGAAATTGTTTGCATTTCACACCTAAAAGCATAAATATCCTTTAAAACTGTACCATTTCCCTTACAAAATCTAAGTATTAATAGGCAATTTTTTTTGAGAACTGTATTCTCCCATTTAATAGGGGATCTACCTCTTTGCCCCAGCAGCCTGATACTTCTTTTCTACTGTCTGTATTGAATATTCAGTTGCCTTTCATCACCTCTGTATCTGTTTGCCAGCACTTTTTCTTTGCCAGTGCTCCTTATTCCAAGCACTCTCCCCAGCATAGTGTCATCAATATTTTTTGAATATACAGTCCTGCACGCACTGATTCCAAATACAGCAAGGATACATACTCCATGCTTGCATATATATCATTAGGAGACTTCTAGGACCTTATCCTGTCAAACCATATTAAAGTGACATTTTTAAGGCTGACATTCCATTTTCTCTAAGCTTGTTTTGAGCAGACATTTAGTAGAAACCTCCCCCCATTCAGGATTTTAATCAAGAGAGAAAATTAAGAAAAAGTTAAGTCTGCTATCTAGGAAAAAGATCTATTAGGTCTTGTCTGGACTAGAGAAATGTATTCTTCTAAGAATCAATTTAGTCTTTGCAATGCACTTGTAAAATGTCACACATTCACATACAGAAAGCATTGCAGATCCTGTTAAAACTAGTTTCATTAACTCTAAATGCTATTTCAGTCAGGCTGAATTAATGGCAGCTAAGTTAAAGGTTTACTGGCATTGTAGTTAATGCTGATCAAAGATCCTACCCATCACTTTCCCCACAATGTACTCATGGCCCTTTGAAATCTGCCCAGCTTCACCATTCCTGAGACCCCTGCCACAAATCTGTGGGATGGGTACCCAAATTGCAGTGCATTTCACAAAGCTCAGCTGAGGGCAGAGGAAACCTGTGACAGCTTGAGAAACTTATCAACAGGACACTGCAGAGCTTAATTTGCTGACTGAGAAACAATTCCAATTTCTAGACAAAGGCTTACAGCTATGGCAAAGCCTCCAAATCAGAATGGAAGTCTAAACTTAAATTCAGACTGTCTGTATAAAGAGCTAGCAGCCAGAGAGAAAGACAGACAGTGATCCATCCTCTGCTGGAAAAAGATGCCTAGAGATGTCTTTCAGGTTTTTTTTTTCTAATATATGCTGCTAACATAACACCAACCGTTCGTCAAAACCACTTTTCAAACAGAAGAAAGCCAACATGCTGAAATTTAAGAAAACCCTCTATTTTTTTCAAAGAAGACAATATTATCATTTTGCATCAGGTGTTTGGTTGCTTATCGAAGTCTTCTTTTATCACAAATTGTCATGTTTTGCTCATTATAAAAAAACCAATTTTTTTCAGCAGTAGCTGAACATCTAATAGGATGACTGATTCAGTATTGATACACCATGCATGTTGCAAAGACAGACTGACACAGTTTAAAAAAAACAAATAAATCACTTCCATTATGTCAGAGTACAATCATCAGAACAGCAGGATCACAACATGAGTCTCTCACTATGTCATAAAAGAACATAAAACCAAAACATGGTATCTTTGAATTTGTTTGGAACACATTTTAGTGGAACAAAATTGCATTTCAAAGTATTAACAATGCTTGCAAAATAGAAATTTAAAATGTTGATCAGCTCTAAATGAAAAAAAAGTTGTTGTGTGCCTTTAATTCACTTAATTTTCAATGACTGTTTAAGAAAAACTACTATATAAGCCAAAAGGCTGATGGAAGAGATTTCTATTCCTAATCTAAGAAAACTGAAAAAGAAAGAACAAAATATGTAAGATGCTACAAATTGTTTTCTTTTCTACACAAGATCCATCATAACAAAATGTTAGGATCAATTAACAATAATTTCCTAGCATTGCAACAAGGCTGTCTAACCACTATAAATCCTGTTGTAATTTTTGCTTATAACAGTTTATTTCACCAAACCATGGTCTGTTCAAGGCTATAGAAACTGTGGGAGACTCCTTTTGTAAATGAATCTTAATCAAAATTTGTTTTGAGCGTTGCTGTGTTTTCCAAGATTTCTGATGCATCCTTTCCACAGAGTAAGGCATATAGCATTCAACATTCCACGGGATTAACTACAACAAAATTGACATTGTGGCAATAGAGGCTACATCTCTATTAAACTTACAGAACAAGGAGCCAAGTGAGTTTTAAACAAGATGAAGCACCACATGGCTATACTAAGAGTCTCATGTCTGTCAGCAAGTCTGTTCCCAGCTGACCAGGGGTCTGACAGATGATTTGGTATGCAAGTTCATTACTGAATCTGTCCACACTCTCTACCTTTCATACTGGAGTTCTGTCAGGCCAATGAAAACAACCTGACAAACATCTTGCAGTGCGACACCATCACTCTATGTATCTGTTTTATTAATGTGCATTCAGTGCAGCTTAATGTATGAAAATGTTACAGTGAATTATTCTCCTGCTATCAGAGACTTATCTTGGCACTCGGCTTGCTATTGCATTTGATTCTCAAATTGCCTCTGTAAACATGAAACTGTTACGTCCATAGCCCATAACAAAGAAAGTGTTTTGATGATGATTGTTCTGATATAAAAGTTTACAAGCATGGAAGAACTACTGTCCATTACCCAGACAACTTTAGAAGACTCACTCTGCTTGAGATAAAATTGAGGTCAAAGAACCCAAATCCCAAAGATGAATAAGAAATTTTAACAAATTCTAGGGAAAATGTATCCAATACAATAACCTAGTACTTCTAACTCAGTTTCTTCATTCTTTGTATATTCACTAATACAGAACTGACAAAAACTGGGAGATGAGCAGAAAAAAATACTGTGCACATTCACACACATTTATAGCTGACTCTCCTCAGGAGAGAATGATTCCATGTGCTGCACTCACAATTTGTGTTATGACAATTTGTGTTATGACTGTCTACTGCACTCCTTTTTGGACATGCCCACATTAGAGCCACATAAGGCACTCTGAACACACCTGCAGGCCCACCCAAAGCATTGGATCACAGATGCCACAGGGATCAAGTTGGGCAAGGCAAACAGTGCCAAGGGTGAGAGGGAGGAGTGAGCAAACTGGCCTCCAGCACACCTCTCCAAGGAGTTCACCACAGCTTGGACGGCATGGGCAGCACATGGGTCATCACTTATCTTTGTTATTTAAGAAGGGTATCACAAAGTCCCACAGATAACATATCCAGAAGCATGCTGTTGTCAGAATGTCTGGAGTAGAAACTCCAAGATATGACCTCTAGTTCTCTTCATGTGATGTAACAGCATAATTCCATTCCACAAGGGATGGAAATGCTTTTCCTCCATGCTGCTGCCCAAAGAAACTCTACAAAACTTTGTGCTTCACGCTAGTATGTGCCTTCCTTTGAAACTTCCTGCCCCCTCCTACATCCATGCTTCTCCCGACTAAAAATGATCTTCAATGACAAGCAGACATGAAAAGATAATGTTAAATTCCAAAATAACACAAACTGAATCAACCTACAGCAAATACACAACACAACTGTTCCAAAACACACAGCACTGAAAAACAGATCCACATTAAACAACACACTTCAAAGACAGTTAGACTAATTTTATTTCAGGAAAATTTGGAGAATATACCATACTATCTTGCTGAGTAGAAAGTCTCTTTCCTAGGGAATGAAGTTTCACATCATCTAGCAAGCAGATCCAAAGAGTGAAAAAGAGTTTATGTATGATCTCATATACTTTTCATGTGCCTTATAAACTTCTGGCAGATTTAGTAATCTGCCATAAGTCTCCAGATTTCACAAGTCCTATTAAAATAAAATTCTTGACATTGAAAGCAAAAGGAAGTAGAAGAACACCTTAAGCAATGCAGGATGGACAGAGAGGAGAGCGAGGGAAAAGAACCAGTCTTTATTACAGATCACGAACACTTTTTGGGTTGCTCTTGAGGCCAAAAGATGTAAGAGACAAAATATCACTGATTCAGCATGGCAACAGTAATTTTATGTCAAAACTGTGAACTGCAGTACAAAGCTCCTGCAATTCAAGTTACCCATACTTAACTTAATTTCAAGGACCAGGAGAAAATTCAGTAAGATATTAATTGCAGAGCTTTCCTTTCATATATTTTCTATGAAATATGAGGTAAGAATCTATATTAGAGTCTACAAAGAGCAACAGACATGGCAATGGCAAAGAGCTGCACATCATCCAAAAGCGGGACAGAGGTAGACTCCAAAGATGGAGCCCAAACACCCAATGACAGCATTTAGCAACTCTGAATTAATAATCAGTTGTCCTGTAATTTCTTTCAGAATTATTTCAGCCATGTTTATTTCTTCATGCACAGTGAAAACTCACAACATGAAAAGCAAACAAAATATACATCTGTTGCAGATGAAAATCCCAAACCTCTGATTACTTAAATATTGGTATTTAAAAGGTAAAAATTATAATGCTGGGAAGTAAATCCGGACTTTACTGTGGGCTAGCTACATAGTTAATGCAAATCCAGGTACATGAAGCCTTTTCTCTAAAAATTTAAACCATTCACAGCAGCTCAATGTGCGTGAAAAATGAACAAAGAATACCCACAGTGCTGTACCTGGCTGACGATAAAGCAAAACTGAACAGGATTCCTCATATGAAGAATTGAGAAGACACCTTTGCTATGCAGGAAGTCAAGAGTCACACCATCATTTGTCTGCTCAATCATCTGAGTTACTTTAGAAGACCAACCTTTAATCATGACATACATGTACATTTAAGTTTGACCTTTGGGGACTTTCTGTAACACCAACCAGAAGCTTTTCTGTGTACCTTTGCAAAGATGAACTTAATCAAGACAGCTTCCATATGCAAGAAAAAGCAAACAAATTCCAATTACTACACATTGCTGTCCTGACTTTGCTAAGCTTTCTGACCTTTCAGTCATACAATCCCTCTCAGCCTTGTTCCATTTCAGCCAGATTTCTAGCCTGTTCTAATCCAGAAGCCAAAACGTCCCACCATTCTTACAACAAGAAGTGAAACTTCTCTCACTTTGTCCTCTCTTTTCACTTTGAGAGAGAGAACGTCTATTGCTCTAATCCCTTCTACATAAACATGAAATAGAAGAAGATCTATTTAAGCAAAACACTGGCAGAAGAACAAGTATGTTTAAGCTAGCTGTGACTGCGTCTAGCCTAGAAATTAAGAGGTGTCAAAAAAACATTAGAAGTTCTTTTAAAACACTGATCCTTAAAAAACAGCACAGAGGAGAGAACTAACAAATGAACCAAGGCAGATATTTACAGTTTTAGAAACAGAAATATGTTAAGAGGATTGTTCGAAAGAGCCAGAAGGTTCCTGATAGTCATCTGTCCCCTGCAGATGAGCCAGGAGACTCTCTGATGCGTTCACTGTGCAGTCAGAACAATGCAATTATATTGTTGTTAAAATCTTTGGACTGCCCTGTGGTTGTTTCCGGAACGGAAAGTGTAATATATAACATGAACCTTGCCAACATGAGAGAAGTTCAATATAAACAGTTCATTAAAATCAACTAGGATTCACAGGTTGTGTGTGCATCAGAGCAGATGTATCCAGGAAATACCCAGATGGCTTTCTAGAGAAACCATGAGCCTTTCTGGGTTACCAAACCTAGCTCCACACTACCAGAGACAACACTGGGCAATCCTTTACATAATCAAATTCAGTCCTGAATTCAGTTCATTTCACTTGCTCCCATAACTTCTCTCTGCAGATAATTAGAAACATATTTCTCATTTTTAATTTCCTTCTTTTCATAGGAAAAATTTATGCAGTAGATTTATTAGCAGGTTAAAGCAAAGAGCAATGGCAAGTTAAATATGGTTATTTGCACCAAAAGAGAGCAATAAGGTCTCACAGGATTTGTCCAGTTACCTGAAGTGACAGCTGGACATTAAAGGTTGTGCTCACTTGAGTCTTATTCTGCACCATTAAGAGATGATGAGTAAAATCTTAAAAATCATCTAAGGATCTTTCATCAATGTGCCCAGCAATATTTATAGAAACCAAAAACTTCTCCCTGAAGATAATGAAATATGAAGAAATCCATGGGAAGAGTTCCTGTATTATAGCCTGTGGTATAAAGGCTGTTAAATGCTTCGCTTGCATTTTTATATCATTACTGAAATTCCACTCTCTGAAGAAACTACGTGAAAGCAACACACTTACTTCAGTTTTCTGTTCTCTGGATGTAAACAAAATTAGACCTGCCAATCTTTGTGACCATAATACATTTTCTTTACCACTTCTTTCATTTTTGCATTTTGGAACATGCCCTATTCCAATCCTCCTCTTAGTTCTTCCTACAAAAAGTGTCACAGCTTAATGTGCACAAACATGCCAAAAACAACCTCTACAAGAAGATTATTAAATGCCCAAATTGCACTCTAAAAATTAATTTACAGGACTTCAGAAGACAGCAAGGTGCCACTTTATAGTCAAATTCCAAGCTGAGATTACAGAACTACTAGGTGGGGGAAAAAAGCATCATTTCTACTAACAAGGACTAAATAGGCAGAAGTCAAATGACAAACCTTCACAATGGCATTTTCACATTCCCAAACAGTAACACTGAGTAGTTCCAATGGCAAACATGTAGCTTCATGTATCAAAACACGTGCCAATCCACCAGAAATGAAATTGTATGCGGATAAAAAAAAGCCTCACTGACTGCACACTGCTGAAAAATAGAAGCATTGCTAAATCAATCATATTTGAACCTTTCTGGAGATAGATGAATCCAGAAGCAATTATCTTGGCCTGGCTACTAAATTTAGGCATAATCATTACTTGGTGGCTTAAAATTCATAGATTAGGATGCTATCACAGCATGCCAACTTCTCCCTATACTGCACCTGCACTGGCACCTGGGCAAGACCCAGTGACTGTAAACAACACCACACTTTGGTCTCCTAGTTCACTCAGCCAGGACATTTTGAGAAAGTTTTGATAGCCACAATTGTTTTATTCCATTTTATTCTCACTACTTGGGATATACATCCTTCAGCTGACTCATTTTTTAAATCACTTCAGTACTTAAACTGTCACACTTGACGCATAATCTGACACCACAGAGTCATAGTTTGAATATTTCAGTTCTATTACTTTTAATTCTGTGCCAGTTAATCATATTTTATTTAAAGGTAAAATGTTAATCCTCTGATGTTAAAAATCATCATACGTTACCTTTTTATGGCTGCATATTAAAATAAGGATACTTGCCAATTACCTGGAGTCTTCTTTTCAGGATTTAAATGAGACATTGACAAGAGGTCAGCTCAGAATATCTGCAGTACAAGAGTCTGCTCTGTATGCCAGAGGTGCTCTCTTTAAATTTCCCTGTACTTCACAGCCGAAATTAGCACATCTCACCAATTTGCTACTCTACATTGGTGTGTCCTTATTCTAATCCAGAGGAAAAGGTGTACCAAAAGCACCTGCCTCCAAATTTTTTGCTATAAAGTGGTTGCACGACCTATTGCAAGCTCAAAACTGTAATAGAAATCCTTCAAAAATCCAAGGGTTCTCTCTGAGATAATGAAAGCAAGTTTTTGTTGTTGTTTTTATATTGCTGCTTCTCATGACTTAAAATACATCTCTATACACACCACCAGAATGAGGTCTTAGACTGCAAGCACTTCCCAGCAGGGATTTTTTTCTCTACACTAGTCTGCAAAGCAACTAAAAAATTGTTAATAATCTGTAATTAAAGACACCATAAGCCCAGAACCCATCAGAATATATCTCCAATTTGCTCATTTGGCCCTTTATGCATAAAATATGCCTTTTCATTTCACTCCAAGTACCTTTTTCTATTTGGGTGCCTCCTTCCAATCTTCTTCTAAGACATGACCAAGAGAGGTATTCTTTAACATCTATTTTTATGTACAAAACAATGAAAATGGAAAAACTGTGTAACATACTTCTCTCTGTCTTTTCCTTGACCCTAAAATTTTGGGTTTTATTTAAGATTTTCAGAGTGTGTCCATGAAATGCCTTAACTGAACAACATGCATACATTTAACCTTTCATGTCACACGAAGGCCAGCAAGCAGTACTACAAATTTTTAAATAGGAAAGTAGGAGAGAAGACAGCAGAATGGCCCAATGTCACATGTGGTAAGTCAGAAAAAGCAGAAAACTGAACTGGAGATTCACTGGCTTTCCAGACCAATTCACACAGGTCATGTCTGGCTCATAAGCAACACACTCTGTATCTCAATTGTTACATTTTCCTTGCAGTAAACAAGACATTCCAAGATAAAGTTCATACAGAACCAGATGCAGCATAATAATTTCATTTTTAAATGGAAGAAAAGCAGCGTTGTTTTGGTGGTAGTGCTGATTATTTATTTATATTCCATCATTTCCCCATTCAAACATACAATTATTGGCAACGTTGCTCAGGTTTTGGATGCTCTGTTTTCAGCATTGACTTCAGTACAAGTATCAAAGCTCTTACACCTGTATAAAAAAAAAAGTCAACACTGTTCATACAAGAACAACTACCATCCACACTAGGCTGGCAGGGGCTCATATACCTCTGGCTGTCTGCAAAATGAAAAAAATCGTTTAAGTGTAAAACAAAAAACCTGACAATGTACAACTCCAAATGCACTTCCGCTGACAAACACAGAATCTAGCAGGGGAAATACTTCCTCCCTAAACCTTTTTTTAGTGATGCCTTGCTGCCAGGCAAGCAAATCCATGGACCACTGTCTGAATAGGCAGCTTGCTCTATGAGGCTCCATGCCTTACACAGGTGGCAAGCTCAAGGCTACAATTTTTATTTTAACATAATTGCCTTAAATTTTACCAGACTCTTCCTCCTTCAGGCAGAGGACAGTCTTCCACCATTTACAATGGAGGTATCTGTTATTACAACATTTGGAAGTGATTAACAGGGGTGAAAGCTAAGTTTCAATTCTTATAGATTCTTTAGAATGAAACAAACTATATCTAAAAAGTGCAGATATGCTTTTTTATTTCTTTTGCAGTTCAGGGGAGGGGGGAGGGAAAAGCATCACTGATTTGTATATTAAAGTGCAAGCATCTGTCCTACTGATGACATTCTAGGGAAGCACATTAGCATAAAATTTAACGATGTCAAATAAGTGGATGTGAAATAGGGACTGCGTAAAGACAGTATTTCCAAGCCTGACAGAAACATCACTGTTTAGAAATGCAAATGATACCATTATGTTCAATAATTATATGAAAATATGAACAGTTCAGCATGTTTTCCAGCCCTGATGGCGGTTAATGGGATGTACGCTTATGTAAATAACTACTATTAAAGCTAATGCTGAAAAAAACTAATAAATTCATACTAAAGCAACTGATTTAGTACGCTTTTAAACCCCAGCAGTGCTCACTTATTAGAAAGGAGTGCATTCTTATGTTTAGAACTCATTACTGTTACAAGTCACTGCAACTCCATCAATTACCATGCATTAATGAAAATGGGACACATACAAAAAAAAAATTATTGCCTCTCAGCAGTTTTCTTTAAAGACAAAATATAGGGGTATTACCATCACTGGGCCTTGAGGGGAACTTATCAGCAACATAATCCTTATTACTACAACTGTACTCCCTATGCTATAAACCCTGGGGTATTTTTTGTCCCAAGAAGGGGATGACCTTCATGTAAATCTCTTGCCATATACGCAATAAAAATGACCGTACTGCCATCAGTAAAAGCTTACCACTTCCACAGTTAAAAATGTATTTAAATAGATACATACAAACTAGGATCTGAACTGAAAACTGTAAATGTGAAATAAAAAACTCCTGAAACTAGACCAAAGGTGTAATGCCAATAGAACTAAGGATAAAAGGTATACAAGGAACTCTTCACTGAAGTTCTTGTATCCAGATAAATTCCATCCAGTTTTACACTTACACTTTTAATAACCTCCTACAGAGCCATGGAATTAAGACTTTAAGGATGCTATTCATTTCTCTTTGGATGTTTTCTCCAATTCCTCAGCATTACTCAAAATTCTTAGCCTTGGTTAAACATCACAACTGATAGAGGAAACAAAACCAAGAGTGCTGTTATAGTAATGAATTCCTAAAGAAATTAAAAGCTGAGATTTACTGAATATCTATAACTCTACAACTAACCCACTTTCATTTTCTAAGCAGTCTATGAAAATGAGATATTAGTGTAACATCCACTAGATCCTAAGAAGTTTAACAAGGCTAAAAATGCATTTATATTAGTTTGCATTGACTGGCAGTTTAAAATTAAGGATGGATTTGAACAACCATACAAGTGACTGTGGACAAAGAACTGATGCCAGGTGGAGAAGATTAATGGAGGACAGTTACCTGTCCAGTCTCAGCTGCTGCAAAACAAGATGGCATTTTGCTGTGGGAAGGCACAGACGTGCAACTCTCAACCACAAAAGCACTGTCAATAAGAACTATGAAATCCCACATCAATAGAAAGGGGGTAAGAAATAGCTCCAGTTTTCATCATGTTTGAACAGTGACAAAGTTCTTGCAGGCCAATGTCCACTGTAAAAGCCAATGTTAAATTAATGCTAGGCTTAAGTGCAGTGTACTCCCCCACAGCACACAAGGCAAACATAAAGCCTATTCCAGCCTGAAAAAATTCCAATCTAAAAGCAGGCAACAAAACAAGGTTTTCAGAGGGCCAGCAGCTCACAGAATACAACAGCAAACACATGATGACAGTCACTGTGACAAATGTTTGATGGGAGAGAGATGGAAGAAAAAACCTCACAAAAGTATCTGATTGCTTTCACTAAATCTCTGTTCAGAGAGGTATGAAGTGTTTTGCTATCTAGACCATTAAAACAATTTCATGAGTGAAGGCCACTCTAAAAACAGTAAGACAAATTTGCTACTGATTAATAATAAAGCCATTCATTTTAGTCTTCAAATCTAAAGTAATTACAAGCCAGAGCATGGCAAATGGATTTAGAAGAAGCCATTACGTCAGAAGAATCCTTTAAAGAAGAACAGTAATTTAAAAGACTGAACTGAATAATGAACTCTCCTGAACAACAATTATTATGAGATTGATTTATTGAAAGTGTATTTAATTATGCAAGAAATGTTTAAACTTTCCAAAATAGTGCAGGAAGACAGAGAAACCAATAGCAGAGTCAGCCCTACGTCCTCATTATGGTTGAGAAGCTGAAGCAGATGGAGAATTCATTTAGTTTAGAAGGATAAAGTACATCAATTTCTCTGAATCCACATTTCTAGTCAATTTGTTACAGTACCAGCTTCAACAATTAATGATCTCATTTTCCCATTTGTGCCTCCTTTTAAAAGATCTCAGTCTTTGTTTCCAAATGAGCCAAATGTCATAAAGAAAAAATTTAACTCAAGCATCACTTTGAAAGCTCACATGCCTAAAGCCCAATGTTTCAGCACTAACCACAGAACCAGGGGTCAGATCCAGTCAGGTAAGTAGACTGGTCAGTTTAAGCACCTAGAAAAAGAAGAAAGATCTGCCTTTCACCTGAGACACTTAAACTGACCAGCCTGACTTCTACAGAGAATTTCTTTTTTTTTTTGACCTGAACTAGTTCACTTTTTTTTCTTACAGTGCCTGATATTCATATATGAGATTGCCATGGCTGAAGGCACATTTCCAATGACAGGTGTCTCCTGTTTAGTTTAGACAGGGGCAGCCCATCATCATATCCAGTTCTGACACCACCACACAGTTAATATAGATAATATCTTAAGTCTGTGCTTCAGATACCCAGAGCTAGGACCCAGGCTGTCTGTAAAGCATATTTCTACCAGTGGCTATCAACAATCTGGCAGAGCAGAGCTCCAGCTCTTATTCCTTCAGATCATTAAAAATCATCAAGTCTCCAGTACCAGGTACAGATCACCACAGTGTAAAACGTCACAAAAGACAGAAGATGAGAAAATGCTCCTAGCCCTCAACACTCACTTCAGGGGAACCCCAAAATTCTATACAAGAGCTGTTGGGTGGGAAAATCTACTCTGCAGTCAGACATACACAGAACACGATTCCACCTCCTTCGTACAGAACACAGAGCAACTCTGCTTCTGCCAGTCCACAGCTGTACTTCTATGTAGACTGTACCATCTCGCAGACAATCCTGCACCACTGAGTGCAGAGTTTCAGAGCAAGAAGTCTGTCCACCTCATATTCTACAGAGGCTGTTGTTGACTGCTTAGATGCTGCCTGCTGATTCTGGGTATTTTCATAATATGGACAGTGTGGCTAGATTGTGTTCTAAGCACTAACTAGGATTAAGCACAGAAAGCTTTAAATGAATCTCCATCCATTGATCCATTTGAACACTCAACATTACAATATGTTTCACCTTGTTTTAGTTTAAAAGTTCATGAAAAATTCAAAATATCTTATTTACCCAATAGTCCTTGACTGATTCTTCTACATTTAAGTTCGTAAATACATACATTATTTAGCCAATACTGCAGTTACAGAATAGCATATAAATATTCAGGGACTTTTTAATAAGTGCAGCTTTTTTCCAATAGACCACAATGGTTGCTTAGAAACATTTACTAGTAGGATACCTGGAATAACAGTAAGAGAAACACCTTCAAAGAGTGAAGTAGCTGGATAAAATGGAAGAAAAGAGCAAAATACTAATTTTTCATTCTCCTCACACACCTTCAAACAAATTATGATGCACAAGAAGATATATAGTATGCATTCATATATGAAAAATAGAAAGGGAAAAAACTTAAAATGATAAGCTGAGGGAGCCAAGTTAAGAAATAAAAGAAAAATAATGACGGTCATTTCAAACCCTCAGTTCATAACTTGTCAGAAACTACACCATCAGGAGCACACTTAGCCAAAGTTAATCTCTAAAATAGTTACTAAGTTTTAAATAAATAGCCTGACTTTCAAAAGCCCAAGTTTCCTGCAAATGGCAAATTTGCTTTTATATAGAAATTTTCTTCTTGCCTTTTTCTTTTCAGGGTGGGGGCACAGCTGTGTGTGAACCATTTTCACACACAGGTGCTTAACTCCAGTGTTAATGTCCATGCCCCACCTCCCCCTGACACTGTCCTGTCATTGTGAGTTCAGACTGTCCCCATGCCAACAGCAGCCCTGGGGTGGCACACACACACATGAATCCACTACACAGGACACTGGGACCACACATCCAACATCCATGGCCAAAGCCTTTCTGTGCAAAACCTTCTTTGTTCCTTCACCTGTGATGACAACTGGGTGAGTCTGATTAAAAAAGGAAAGTAAGTAGAAATGCTCATATTTTCAGAAAACCAAATTTAACATTACAGAGAAAAGCAAGACAGAACCAGCAAGTAAATTCTGTACTGATACCTCCTTTTCTACCATTTTTTTCTTTGCATTAAGCAAGCCTGCAACTCTTCTGAAAAATATTGGTAATGTTACATTAGCACAGTAAGATAGGAAAAGGAGAAAATATGTAAGTGGCCCTAATTTATGTATGCAAGACTAATGTAATGAACAGTACTATGGCAAAACTAAAAGCATTTTATTAAAGTCTCTAGATAATGCTTATAAAGCTCATTATTCTTCCAGCAAATTAATATTCTATGTCTCACTAACGCTATAAGCAAATGAAGTGTTTTAGTTAAATTAATATTCATGTTAGCTGCATGCAAAACCAACTAATTAAGTAGTTCTGTAATATTAAGGACATATGTAAACAGAGTCTGTGATCAATTTTAAGACTAACCAAGTAAATCATATAGGATTTGTTGTATGAATTTGGCTGGGTCTTCATCAGCCTGGTCTGCTGGGAGATGTCTCTGTCCAGGGGGGTTGGACTTGGACATAGATCGTATTTCAGGACTAAATAATTTTTTAAGTCTATGTTCAGTCAGAAAATAATTTCAACAAAAAGTTTAAATAACCCAGGTACATTCTAAATATGAACCAGAACAGCAGTTTAGTACAGCTGATTAGTTTAAATCTACAAAAAGAAGAAAAGTTCATAATACACAGGATCTCTTCTTCCATTTATTTGCCTATTCTTTGTCTACATAACAGTAATTTAAGCAGAGCTTAGAATTCAATAACCAATTTTTTAGATTTTTTTAAAGATGTTTCCTCTTCACCTATTAATAAATCTTTACAGAAATACTAAGAACATTTTTTCTTCTTCATTTATGCAACACCATCAAATTTACATGAAAAAAATCCCTAATGGTGATAACAAGAAACACTGAAGATCACAACATAATTTCTTTCAGCTATGAAATATCAGTAGTATTTGTTTCTTAATAATCTCATTAAATTTTTTATCCTAAGACATCTTTTATGACAGCACTGGGACTATCTTTCAAAGGATATATTCCTGATTGTTACATTAAATATTATTTGGGACCTAAATTAATAATAGGTGCCTGAAAAGACATCAGGAAAAAAAAGGAAAGCCAGAAGCTTTTCTATTAAGAGCTCCTAGCAGAAGTGGAAAAAGAAGCAGCACACACAGTCTATGTGCATAATATGGTGCACACTGCTCATCCCTTACTGTGAAAATATAAATGAAATAGCATAAATAAGAACAAGGAAGTTTCAAGTCACACACTCCAAAGTCAATGCCAGAATTTAGACTGCCACTAGAAGCAGTTTAGTCACTCAGAATGTATCCACACAGCAGCAAAGAGAACATGAATACCAAGAGTGGATGCTGAAGAAGACATCAAATGAGGTTACACATGGCAATTCTTCTCATACGAGCTTAGTCCCAAATTCTGTTTCAAGTTCATAGAGTGCTTGAATACCCTGAACAGATAAATCCCTGCCTGCATCAGCTGTCTCACAATCATCTGACTGCTCCTAGGTCACCTGCAGCCTTCCTGGCTCTTATCAACCCTGACTGCTTATCCCAAAAACATTTCTGAACACATCAGTCACATGTTTTTGTTTCTTTCCCATCAGTCACGTCCAGCCCAACCTCCTTTTCCCAGTCTTTCTTTCCAGACAGGTTCTAGATCTCACTTTCCCAATACACACTCAATTTACATTCTCCCCCTCTTTTACTTAAACTTCACTTTCAGAAAGTGATTTTTTTCCCCACCACTTTCTCATCTTCACAGTTGTAAGATGTCTCATTGTGGAGGGCATCAAAGGAATGGGAGCAGCTGTTACCGGATTATGCAGTTCAGCCCAATTGGGCAAATTTTAGTAAGAACAGCAAGAGATGTCATCCCAGCATGCATACTTTAACACCACTTAGTGCCACATCTCCTAAGACCAGCACCACTAGAACTTTCCAGTTTATTATAAGCAAATGAGTTTATTATAAGCAAAATAAAGTTTAGATCCTCTTTTGGTTTTGGAATTGTTTGAAACACTTTGGATCAAGTTTCTTTTGAAAGAAGTGAGTTTGAAGTGTAAATATTACAAGACAAACCAAGCCAAAATACCTAATTTTGACCAAATTACAGGATAAGAGTATTGGTCTAAATACTGCTTTAGGAAGGTGAAGACCAGCTCACTACTTGAAATCCCTAATTTTATTTAATTCTGTGATACTAAGTATTTGGCAACCCTGACAACAGGCTGGACTATTTATGGTTCACAGCATGCTCATCAGGGTTGTTCTCCATTAGCAGCACGCCCTAAGTACTCCATTCTAAAAGTTTCAACTGCTACGGAAGGGTACAATTGATTTCTAAACCTGCATGAAATTTTAGGTGTTGTTCCCTACCCAGACAGCACCAACCAGCTCCAAAGCAAATGTAAGCTTGGGCTGCAGACAGATAGTGTTCTTTAAATACTGCTAGATTACTCAAAGTTTTGTAGTGAGATCATTGCATACCATCCATTTCCCTACCCCCAAAGCTTCTGTCATAGTTCATCAGCAACAAATTTGAACAGACCCTACAGCTTCTCAGGGGAAAAAAACCAACCACAACAAAATAAGGACCGATTTTCCTCAGTGTAGGGATTTCAAGCACCAAACAATATTTCTCCTGCAAGAATCTCAAGTAAAAAACAAAATAACAAAAATTGCTGAAAAAAATGCCACACAGTCCTTGTGCTAAGTGAACTAAATCTTGACCAAGTTGAAATTGTACTTTGCTGGATAGCTGCAGTCATATGAGAAGAACCAATTTATTACTGCAGGGTAGTTTTAAATACTGCAGTAAAGAAAGTAATCTTATAGAGAATACATCAGCTATGAGGGGCAAAAAAAAAAAAAAAAGTAAAATTGATTTTAACAGACTTGAAGATTTTTTCTTATGGTATTATCTCCCTGATATCTTATTTGCAAGTGGACACTACAATCCAGAAGAACTTAAAGAATTTCAAGTTGCTGTACTTGAAACAGCCATCATCTGTATTCAGCCTCACCAAGTCATTGCTACTATTTCTTGTCTCTGCAACAAGCTTTAAAAAATTAAGTGATCAGAGTTACACTGAAGATCTTGAATCATTCATGTATGATAGGCAAGTATTGCAGTAGTTAAAATTACATTGTTTTAAATTATAACCTTGTTTTATATATCTACGTTTTACAGAGTTTTATGAAGTGTAAAATTGCATGTATTAACCTTCTGCCATGTCTACCAGACTTCTGGAAAAGTATTCATGCTTGTGCAATCTATTTCTGGTAAAGAAAAAAAAAGAAAGGGAAAAAAGCCCAAACAAAAATGCCAAGCAAGCATGCCTACTTTCAAGTAGCCAAATAAACCTCATAAGAATTAATGAAAGCTTTATGTGGATAAATTACAAAAAAAGTCAGGAACATGCATCCCACCCACATTCACATGAGCTGACTGAATACACAAGATGTAATATACAACAAAATACCGGCTTCAGTGAAATCAATGTCAAAGAGCTGTTGTCACATCTAATGGCTCATGAAATACCTCAAGTCTAATTTTTTCCGGTAACTGTTCAGGGCCAGCTAAGTTTGTTGATGTGTATATTATTTAGTACAAACAGACAAAATCCTTTCTAAAAAAATAAGTCCCACTGTGCTTCAAGCAATGTTCTGGGTCATCATGGGCAATGCCCTGCTGACAGAGACCACATGTAACTGAACGCCTTTCCTAAGCCAAGCAAGTTCCATCATAAAGAAAGCACTGCTTTTGTTAAGTTTCCCAGTGCCAAACTGTGAAGTAGGATTGCCTGAATTTTCAAGACCCCTCCTTTATCTTCATGTTTAAGTTTCTGAATTATCTCTGTTTATTTCCGTTTCAACACTGGCCCATAGCTTGAACAGCCCTTTTTTGTAAGTAACTTCATTTTTAATTTTTAACTTGAACAAGGGATGGCTCAAGACTGAAAACAGTACTAGACACTGGGCACCATCATGCTTTTTAAAACAGCATTACTACCCTCCCTATCAGAAATGCAGCTCTTGATGAATCACTGACTTTTTGCTGTGGTTGCAGCCCTGTGTCTTCCATATCCCACTGTAGTCAATTATTAGCCCTCTGAGAAATTTAGCAACAAAGCATCTGTATCAGAGATTTAGAAGAGAAATGAACAAAAGAATTTTGTAAAGGTCTGTCACACCACAGAAAGTAAAACTGCAATTCCTGCAATAGTGACTTTGCATGTGATATTCCAGGATTGGGACTGAGCACATGCTGCTTAAAAAAATGCAAGTCACAGTCTGTAAGAAAAGAGAATCTGCTGTTTTTATAAACAAACAAACCCTACGCCAAACAAAATGTCTAAGCTAGCTAAACCTCCTAGTAGATGTATTTAGTTTATATGCATTTAGTGTAGGTTGTCTTTTCCTGGATTTGGAGAGAAATGGAATACCATGCAAGTTTTAGATCAAAATTACAACCACCTAACAGAATTAATTTGAAAAAAATATATAAAAATCTATAATAATATTTTAATGTGTAAATTCCTCATTGTCATTTTGAGTTGACAAATATGTATTTCATAGCAAAACAACATCATAGGAACAGCTGGATGGCAGTTTTAAGCTCAAATGAACCAGTGTCACATGCTGACAAGTCATCTCTCTGATTGCTTTTGAATGGCAGCACATGCAGATTTATTCTATGCCATAAATTAGAACAATTATTTCTCTGTACTTCATTTTTTGTTTCAGTGAGCCATTGCACATATTTTTAAAGGATATCTTCCCTTTCCTTGATGATAAGTTCATTCTGCTCCTCTAGCTGTCTGATCTTCTTCTCAAACGACTCCTGTTCAGCTTTCAGCCGTTCTTCCGTCACCTCTTTTTCTTCACTTACCCTGAAAAGAATTTGAGAAAAATAAAATATATGCCCATAACCACAGTGCCTGACTTCCAACTCCTCCACCTCTTTGCAGGTGAATGGGTAACATCCTCTCCCCACCCTTAAGCACGTTAGTTCCTCACAATGTTTATTTTAATATATTACACTGGAAGATGCATATGACCTTATGCAGTATTTTTTTTTTTTTCTTTTTCAAAAACACTGGTCTCAGTAGAGTACACGCACATTAATGGGCAGCCTGGAAGAACAAAGTAAGGACCCAAACCCACAATTAGGTTTGTCCAGTCTGATTCCCTGCAGCCATAACAAATACTCACTGGGAGATCCTTACAAACCTAGAGCATTAATACAGAAAACTCAGATGGGAGAGCTTAGCTGACAAGACAGGAAGGAAATTCTGGAAAACTTTCCTATTTTTTAATCTGTAAACTAATCCTTCTTTCACCTTTACTGGTCAAATACAAGTCCAGGAAAGAATCATTTTTCTTGTTAGCTTTCTCCAAACAAAACAGTTTGTCCTTTTCTGATGATTTTCAAATATCAAGCTGCAGGAGTAAATTTTCCTTTCTGTCTGGGGCATGGCACCCTGTATCTTGCTGCTCACTGTAAATAATTGGATCAAGATTAAAAGATGACAATGTGAGAAAGGCTTACAATGATCATTTGTTCTGCACTTCAAGAGCAGGCTGTAAAAACAATTATTCTGGTATCACGTAGGCAAGAAGATCATTATGCACAGATGATCCTGTAACTATGCAAAAAAATGTAGCTTGGAAATCATGATTCTATAAAAGCTCCACAAAAATATTAAGTAATGAGCTTAGACTAATAAATATTATTGCTCTGCACTTAGGCAATTTCTGCTGCTGAAGGCTCTTAAAGTTCAGTCTTTTATGATGATGAAACAGCTGCCACAACACAGGTGACAGGAGACCAAAGCAATAAAACTTTTAGAAAACTCCAATTTTAACTTCCATTAAGTGGAACAACCTTATAGGGAGAGGAAAGAGGAGAAAAAATATGAAATATTTTATACATACATATATATATTAAAAAAAGCATTAGGCTAAGCCTTCCACTCATTCCATCAGATGAGTGGAAGGCTCATCTCACTCATATTCTTAACAGAAAGTTCCCTTCAAGGACTGAGCCATACATTCGATATCACAGTTTCCCCTAAGAGGGCACAGATTTGTTTTGATCTTCCAGTGGAAAAGTCATAAATACCCCAACTGGGTCACTCCCCTGGGGCGAACTACAGACAAGCAATATTCCCCAGCTCCAAGATCAACACACAGCCCTTTCCATATCAGCTCAAGCAGACTGCATGAAGTTGGAAATAATACTGAAACTCACACTTTTTCTCTACAAACCTAGAGGGAGACAAACAACAGATACCATACAATCAAATTCTTTCAATTAGGGTGGTTTAAGAGCTTGGATCAAACTATTAATTGGAAAGTATCTAAATTACAGAAAAAAAATAAAAAATAAAAATACATGGATTTAGTGTAAAAACATTCCTCTAGTCATATGCACATGGTATCATTTACAATCCTGGCCCTGGCCTAGGAAAGTGTGATGAGTTCAACCTGTTCCTCGGCCCCTTCCCCTCCACTCACAGGCTGTCAGAAGGGTTGTGAATACAGCTTTAAAGAAACATGGCAAAGAGAGCTACCTGAATAAACTCTGGACCCACACCAACATCTCTGCACTCCTTAGCTAAGCAGGCAACAAACTTTTGAGGAATCACACATCAATGCTTCCAGATGCAGTAACAGCCACTCTGCAGACAGAGGCTTTCACATCTAACCATGGCCCATCACTGGTTTTCTCCAAGACCAATACAAACACCTAAATGACTACAGCATATATGACCTTCCTTCACATAACCAGTGAAAGATGCAAAACCAAAAAAAAAATCAGTTAGAAAACTACAATGAGACAGCAATGACCATGTGGGTGAAGGACAGGAAGGAAATAAGAGCAGGGCAGGGAACTGGAAAGGAAGGAGAGCACAACTATCATCTCCAGGGCACTATGAAAGGAAGGAAGCTTGCTCAGTAATGTGCAGGAGTGACGCTGCATGAGAAAAAGGTTTGGGGCAACTGAAATGCTGGGCTATGCTGGCACCCAATAACACTAAAATCAAACAATATAAGAAAATATAAGAAACAGTATAAGAAAATAAGGTATGAAAGAACAGAGTACTAGAGACATCAGACTAAACCTAGCAGGCTTTACTCATCTCTAGATTTTGTGATTTGTTGCTTGTATCAGTGTGCATCACATTCACGTGCTGTGTTTGTATTTAACACAGATCACAGCAAGCTGTCACACTCCCAGACACATGAATGTATTGTGCCACATATCTTATGCAGTAAATGACTGAGAACAGTAAGTGATCTTAGAAGAAATGTGGCAGTATGTGTTTATGTATCACAAACCAGGAGACAGCCCATAAAGGGCAGGCAAGATACGAAAGACGGTTACTCACAGGAGGTGGCAAAAGGAAGCTAGAGAAAAGGAATACAAGAATGCCATCAGATTATGCTGGATTTATGTCACTTCCTAGAAATAGCTCCATGAGTTTGGTTTTTTTTTTAAATATACTTATTTCTTTGCCTTCTGGCAGTAAAGAACAGATGATTTTTAGCAGAACTATGGAGGACTTCACTGATGCTGCACAAAAACATTACAAGGCTCATATAATGCTCCTCAAAAGTATTTTCACCCCCTGTTCACCCACTTGGGTCAGAAAAGAGCAGTGAAAGAATGAAGGCACAACTATAAAGGGCAAAACTGCTCCACTGAGCAACATGCTGGTGTCCAGCTCCATTGTTCTTGCTAACAGGATCAAACAGAGGACTGACAGATAAGAGCAAAGATGATGAATCAGTAAAATTATTTCTTCCATTTAGAGTCTGCAAAATTTTCTTGCATGCATTTCACATTCACCTACCTTGGTGCCACAGGACATGCACCATCTTTGTTCAAGATTTGTTTTAAATTCAACAGTTCAAAGCCTGTATCATTCTAGATGCATTTAAACAAGTATTTTCATTTTTTTAATAGGAGCCTCTTTAGAAAAACTCAAAACACAAATATATAGACAAAAAGCCCTCCAAAGCCATCAGCCTTAGGGTTAAAATAAATTCCTAGTTCACCAGTTCCAATTATTATTGCGTACTCCTAAGTCCGCTGCGGATACTAGTATTTCTGTCTGATCTAAAGAAGGAATTGATCAAGGAGTTTGCTGATGACACTGACTCATTCCACTGAGTAAGCAGGACTGATGCTCTCCAGGTGGAATTGTTGAAGCACTGCACAAGTCAACAGCACTTCAAGTTTTATTTGTTTAATGAAAAACTGACATGCACAAGAAAGAGCCATGGTAATACTCACATCAACACTACACTAGGGACACAACTCAGCTCTTTCTGACTGAAGGCAGAGTTGAAAAAGAAAATTAAAAACGTCTTCTACTTTTTAATTTTTTTTTAAATGAGCTTTTACCAAGAGAATCCTGAAATGCATAAAGAACACTGCACCTCAGCTAGTTAAGACAGAAGACAAACTACACAAAATATAGAGATACAGACACTGGAAACTTCACTATACTCCTTGGGACCACTTACCTTTTAAGAAACACTAACCTGCCTAACCTACCTAACAGACATTAGTCTGCCAACTAGCTAGCAAAGATGAAAATATTTTAGTGACCATTCTTGAACACCACAACTTTTATTTCCAGGCAAAGAATGGCATCTGGAACAGGCAAGACCACCATGTGAGGAAAAAAAAAAAAAAAAGCAAGGGCCAAGAAAAGACCATCATGCATAGCCAAGAACATATATCCCATGGAGTGAAACCAGGTATCCCACCTGAAGAAACACTCCAAAAAGACAGAAACAGAATTTTGGTCCAAGGATCAGGGTTCAAAAATCTGATGCTTTTTACTCAAGTATCATGTGCAGTTTGTATAGAGGAGAAAAAAATAACAAAAAACCACAAACACTATGGGCCCAAAACCTAATTGAAATTGCTACACTATGGATAAATTTTATGATTTGCAACCTGCAAAATACAAAACTAGATTTCACAGCATGAATTTATAGCTACAAATGACTTTTTAAGCACAGAAGGTAAGTGTGATTGGTGATACAATAATCCTGGGCATGCTTTACCTATCACCACAAAGTAATTCCCAGACAAGTTTAGGGATATCTCATTTGCAGTCTCACTGCCTGACCAATTAAGAAAACGGCAGCACAAAATTGCTCCTAAAGTAACACACAAAAAAAGAGAAAAGATTTTGACGTTAAAGCCAGGTAATAATTTGGTTAACTATGAAGTAGTGTAACCCTGGAGAGAAAGCAACCCAAGAGGCCAAACACACAACATTTGTAATACAAGCCACAGGCAAGTTGTCCTTCAAGGATCTTAAGGACTGGAAGAAAAACAGCAGATATACACTATAATAGCTTTACTGAAACCTCTGCAATGGTTTCCAGTTCTGTAACCAAATAAACACTCTTTTTTAATGCCCATTTTCACCTCTTGTTAGAAAATTTCAATTTTAGTTGGTCAATTTCAACTTCATATCAAAGACAGTAGAAAAGACTAGTAGCATCCCAAACTGCTAGCACCCTACAAAGGGTTTAGGAATCCAAGGTCTTGGGAAGAGGGAAGCATTTTCTCAATAAGGGACAAAGAGGTGTCTGAAGGCTGTTAGTAGCTGCCAGTTACAAGTCATTCTGGGCATGCCAGTGATCTTAGCCAGGAAAACACTAACATAATAGCAGAAATTATCTTGTATCTTGTTTGGAAGGAGAAATCACTCCCTCCCATGGGTGCATAAGGGCATTATGATACCTTTCTACCTAAATTGCTTTTGAAGATTTGTTTGTGAAGACAACAAGAAGCCAGTTTTCTCCATGTTTATCGTATTTGAAGAAAGAAAGAATATAAAGTAGTTAGATACCAATTTTCACCACTAAAAACAAAAATTAAACTTTCATGAACCATTCTACATCACTTAGTCAATGCCTCTGCTCACTCAAAAGGCAAATTGCATATATGAGCTGTACAAGCATCTGTGATCAGGGGAGAAGTATTAACGATGCACCTGCCGTACTAGGAGCCCCAAAGTCACAGAACTATGGCTATATATCAGTTAGGAGAGAAGTGAATGCTTGCAAGCACACACATTCACTTTCTCTGCTAAGGAGTTATGATCCTCTCCATTCAGCCAAACGCCAAGACAGAGTGAGCTCTCAAAATCTGCATATCACTTGAAGTATTTCACTCCAGAACACTTCATAATCATTCTCAGTGTGGTGTCTAGCAAGTCCTTAATGTTCCACAGTCAACTGGCTATGTCCCAACAGGCCCTGAGCTGCTCCTTCTCAGAAGAGGCTAATGTGTCCTGACACTGCCAGCGAGTATGAGCACAAGAATCTTTCTGTGTCTTCACTATGTCACTGCTCATTTCATTGCATAAGCTGATGACTGCTTCAGGAGGAGCCTGCAGGAATAAAAGCTCAGGGAGAATCTTCTTTGCCTCTTTTGAAAGGATGTTGCTTATAGGGAGAGATGAAATTTACTCTTACTGTGCCACTTTCACCACCACACCAGGAGGACCTTGCTGAAAACATGAAGGTGCCACGCTGGTTGATTTTGAAAATAGTGACTGCTCACACTTAAGAATAGCCCATTTACTCACAAAGCACTTTGGCATTCATAGGCATGACTCATTCTACTCAGAAATTCCTCTCTAAAAACAATTTTAAAAGAATCTGCTCAAATTTGCAATGTTCGAGTACTTTAAACTCTGGCTCCAGTCTGCCACTCTCATTTCACCTTAAAAGGATATATTCAAAGAAAGGCAAGATAATTGTTAGATTTACAGGTGGCAGCACACATCAAAAACTATGATTATTTAGCCTAGAAAGGAGGATTAGAAAGGATACAGCTGAGTCTTTTCTTTTGACCCTGTCTCAAAATCCAATTCCATAAAATTCCGAACAGCTAAAGTGATGTCAGCCACTGGAATCCCCAGCAGCAGATCTTTACAGTCCAGAAACTTTTTTTTTCTCCCCAAAGACATTATATCAATGTAGCCAGCATCCGAATTTACTCATACCAAGACAAAGTCTTGCCAACTTCAGCAAATTAACCAATACACTGGCACACATATTCTCAATGTTCAAAAGTGCAGTGGGAATGAGAGTCGGAGGAAGAGAAGTAAAAAATACGAAGAGAAAGAAAAGTAGAGGAGAGCTCTCTCCTTCAGCAGTCACACAAGACGGGAAAAGACCACTACCCTCAACTGCTCAAGCAAGACTTGGTTGAAATTCAAGCCCCAGGAGTCAATCATATCTTGCAACTGGTTTCCACACAAGCAGAATTTTGCCACTTGACAACAGGCTTCATGCATCTATTTACTGACCGATTTATTTCTGTTCACCATCCTGCAACAAACATGCGTGAATTAGCCTCAACTGCTACTAATAAATTGTAGCAAAATAAGTAACAGAGACATATAGCCCAAGTGAGAACTTTATTATTCCAAGAATTTACTGCAGGACAGTGTTTCTGTAAAACTTTTAGCATTCTGCTGGTCCTTTTTCTTCACCAAAGCAGCAAAGAATGTTCTACTGCTTGTAAAAACTCTCTATCATTGCACAACTAAGGATGAAAATTATGGAGAGTTCTAAAAAAGTGACGAGGTGAGCGGAATTAAAGTTCAACTTCCCTATTACTCTGCAAAGGACTTTTAATTACATCCAATAAAAATATGATTAGGATTAAAAATAAAAGAGAACTAAGTATAAAATAATAGTGTTCCACTAATTTTACTTTTCAAAATTAATGTTGCTGCACCTTCTATTTTTCTTCAAAGAAATGTCAGGCAGAAATATCAAACTGTCCTCAGGGAAAAATCACAGCATCTGAGATTTAAGAAGAATCCCATGCACGAATGAATTAGTGTACTACTATTCACTAGGGAGCAGTGTATTATGAGGAACAATGTAATAAAAGGCTTTTTTTAATATTAGAATATACCTCTATATATCAACAGTGGCAACAGTGTCCGAATAGCTCCAACATCTGACAATTTGTAACCAGGCCTCCCACCAATCTACTCTTTATGACAGTCTTAACTATACATTTTCTAACACAAGGCATGATAAAATAGAGTTGCAAGCATGAAGAACTTCAGAAATTACTAAAACACTATATGGCAAGAAATCCTGTATTAGTACAGATTATTAGCAGGTAAAATGGTCCACTGAATAAGGATAATCAGAGAGAAAATATTCCTAGCTGCACAGGAGAGTTACTGCATGACCTTGAGCAAGTAACTTAATTTGTCTAATTTTCTGAATTTCCCTATATAAAATGAAAAAGGACAGTAATGCTTGCCAATTATTGCACAGACATAAGGGATCTATGTCATAAAGCATTTCATTATTATCAGAGAACCTACATTTTGTTTTAGAAAAATTTTGCCTTTAAAAATTTTATGTACACTAACATTTAGCCCAAAGGACCTGGGATCATCTCACAAGACCTTCCCCACTGCTGTGGCAAAGCCTGCCAAAGGCCCACGTGCTCCCCTCATTTTTACAGCCAATCTGTATGAAACAGGTTTCCAGAGATTCTGAGGTTTTAGGGAGAAAGAGTAGGACAAAAACCTCCTCACTCTAATTCCGCCTCTTTTTCACATCCTTTACCTTTGAGAATGTAACCAGTACTGGAGAGAAGCTTAGAAAAAAGACTTTTACTAAACCTGAGAAACTTGCACTACTTCTGCCTCTCTTTTCAAAGAATAGGTAGAACCTGAAGAAATTAAGGGAAGCAAGAAAAAGTTTGGCTATGTGAGTAAAAATTAGAGAGGCAAATAATTATCAATATATTTCAGCCACAAGATCAGCAATCCATCTTTTAACGTGGCTTTCCACATAAAAGCTTACCCCTGCCAAATAATAAGCACTACTAACTTTCACAGCAACAATGTCTGTCATCTCCAAAAGCAGAATGTGTTTATTTATAGCACTTGATACATGCAAAAACCAAAATCCTAGCCTTGTCATTAGGTTTATACAGATGAACTACTGCTGGCCACAAAACTTCACCTGCTGTTTTAAATATATATTTAGGGGCTCAGGAAGCAAGGAAAAAGCCAACCAGGCTCCTTCATACCTCTTCCAGCAAGAAAAGGTACCTTGTGCAAATATTCAGTTTTTTAATGCAGCTCAACGTTCCTTGATGTTAATTAGAGAAATTACTCTCTTTAAACATAATGCATTTTCAGGTGATGCTTCTTCTTACCTGGCAAGTTCTTTAATTAAGTTCGCAATGCGTCTCTTGTCCTCAGGACACAAATCTTTTAAAGAAGCACTCTTCATTCCTCCTTCATTAGTGCCCTGAAAATTTAAAGTTACGTTTTAGAAAGTACTGTTTAAAAGAAAACAAATATATCATACGCTATTAAAAGGATTTCAAGACCTAATAATTAGAAGCTGAAAGTAGATCAATTCCAACTGGAAATAAAATTCATATTTTTTAAAACGTAAGTACATTTCAGTGAAACAAATTACCAAATTGTGAAGAATTATTTTAAGAGATTTGTAATTCAAATGCAAGCTGCTAGCTTCAATACTAAAACATGCTGGGTAAAGTTTTAAGACATGCACTATTCCTTGATTCATACTACATAAAGAGGAGTAGGTCCTCGTGACTTGCAAATCTAGTGCAGCAATAGCCAAATCCAACTTCAGACTTTATCATGTTAGGATAATAACACAGTAAGAAAAAGAATGTTGCCTTAGCATTTATGACCAAAGCATACAAAACAGAAAAATATTCTTAGTAGGCAGTAAGTCCCTTATTTCATTTTTCTAATACACAGAAAAGCACACGCATCTTCACACATGGCTACTGCTTGGGTTTAATGGCTTATTTGCTGCTTTGGTAAATAATACTTGTCAAAAGAAGGCTGTGGCAGACCGGAGCACTTCCAGGTCTTTCATGCATTCCAGGGAAAGCACACGGAGAACCGCTGCACTTGCCATGTACGACCACCAGAGGGCACTCTGCTGCCCGGCATCCCCGACTTTCCAAGCAGGAAATTGCTCTAAACTGGTTTTATTCACCAAAAATTCCTGCGATCCGGGCGTTCAGTTCTCCAGCGCTAGCGGTAAGCACGAAATACGAACGCTAAGGTAAATGCAGCAATAAGAGCCATGCTGTTCTGTCCAAAAATTTTGGCAAGTTTCAGTATTTCCACTCAATCTGAACGAGTTTTAGTTTATACTTTTACAAACCTCCCCAAGGGTGTGCAGTGCTTAACATGAGATAAACGATGCCCTGCGGTTTGGCCAAGTTAACACAATAGTGCACAAAACAGTACAAAGCCAACACCGGGCCTCTCTCCTCTCATTATCAGGAACAGCAGCTGATCTCACACACCAGAGAGGAAGTGATCCCATCTTAGCTAATTGATTCTTAAACAGTGTCTTAAAAACAATCAAAGAATGATGTCCACTACTAAAAGAAGTGGTTTTCACACAAACTCATGCTATACCCACCTGACCCTTCAGTATACTCTTAACTTCAATGCAGTCTTCTCAGGGGCAAGGGGAAAGGAATTTCACAAAGCAAATTTCAGCACTTTTCAAGGAGCATTTGATTTCACAGTTTCCTTCCCGAATGTATGTTACTTAAAGTCATACAAATGAAGAAAGAATATCCAACTTGACTGAATTCAACTAAACGTATGGTTTAAGGAATTTTATTTCCCATGCTACAAATGCGTGACTTCTTTTTTAGCAGCCACACAATGGAATTTCTTTAAGAAAAATGAAAAGTTACACTTCTCAGAAAAAAGAATGAAGCTCGATCACATAAGTGAAGAAGATTTAACATAAGGTCTCTCAAACTACTACCCAAACTGATGTACATACTGTCAGATGAGCCTTTGTGGGCTCATTCTGTGTACCATCTATGCACTCACATATATGCATAGATGGTACACAAGAAATTCTCAAAGGCAGACTTGAAGCATAACACACATCAAAATGAAGCTGTGGAATAGTGTCCAGCAATAGCTCAGCCATCAAAAGAAGATGACAAAGAAGGTAGAAGCCAAGACTGTATTGTCTCCTTTTTTTCAGATTTCTGTGCTTTCTACACAGTTCAGGATAGAATGCAGTTTTGTAACTCACTACTTGGAAGATACTCACCACACCTTGAAAGGTGACAATCTGCATGACAAAATGACACAGAATCACAGAAGGGACCACAGCAGCTCACCTACTCCAGCCTAGAGCATTTTATTCAGAATTATGTCCAGGCCAGGCTGAATGAGACTCTAAGGAGCCTGGACTAGTGGAAGGTGTCCCTGCCCATGGCACGGGGGTTGGACTGGATGATCTTTAGTGTCCCATCCAACCCAAACGGTTCTATGACTCTATGCCAAAGTAAAGCCATCAGTTCTCCCTAGACTTGCAAAGAACGCCTTGCAGAAAGTGAATTGTGTTATTGATGAAAATTGCATGCAAAAGAAGTTTTTCTTCAATTATGTGTAAAACCATTTGTTCGGTTTGTTTCAAGTAATTCAGAGCTTGTCTTCAGAGTACAAAGTTTCCATGA
The DNA here is from genome assembly GCA_024500445.1 of Entomyzon cyanotis. NCBI lineage: Eukaryota > Metazoa > Chordata > Aves > Passeriformes > Meliphagidae > Entomyzon > Entomyzon cyanotis. The sequence goes on along the minus strand of JAKEPQ010001021.1, from coordinate 44,738,889 downwards.
GGATTTGGCAAGGTAAGCAAAAACCAGAAGGTTTAAGAAGACAAAAACGAAACATAGCTTTGCACACATTTTGTTGTCAGTAATATAAAAGCACAAGTCACCAATTAATATTTCACATATCAGGCATTATAATAAACGAAAAAAGTACACCAAATCCCATTTATACAATGGCTTTCACAAAAAAAAGAGTAAAAACTCTCTAGACAACAAATAATGCAATCAAGGCACCATTCAACAAAACAGATTTTAATGTGACATTATGAAGGCATCTGTGAGGCAGAAGGCTTGTAGATACTTATGAAGAGATGCTTCTACATAAAGACTCTGCATAATGGAGGCTATTTGTGGAATTTATCTGCATGCCACTTAACAGCATCATTTGCAAAGTAGAGGTACATACCAGGCTCCTAAAAGCAAGTACTGATAAACAGAGAAAGGGAAATGTACAAGTCCAGGAAAAGCCCTAAAAATTAATCCTAGTTTCATGACTAGTCATGTGTCATGCTGAAGGATTCAAAAGGCAGTGACACTGTCAAAGCAACAAGAATTCAGTAACCTGTCTTCACATCAGAGTTTTGAACATATATGTGAGGCACACAGCACTTACACAGCATACAGAAGACAGAGAAGGACATCTTAGCTCAGATGAAGAACAAGATTCAACTGTATGATAATAAAACAGTGATGTAGAAGCAGTCAAAGGTTTTAGATCCTGCCTGCAAGTGGGAGGATGCCAAACCCTGGTGATTCACAGGCTGGCCCAAGATGACTGCAAGGCAAGAGACTTAACAGTACTCAAACGACTTACACAGTCATTGTACTATACAAACCATGTTAGAAAAATGGCATCTCTCAACAGATTTCTGAACATTACAGCATCTATCACAATACAGAATAACCTTCCAAAGGAAACCCTGCTGCTTTGAAATTTGTTATGCAAGAAACTGTAGGAAAAACATCACCTAGTCTCACAGGAGGAGACCACATGACTCAATGCAACTGACATCAACTGACAGAGCTGCTTCTACTACTCAAATGCATTTTGAACTTTTTTACTATCAACAACAAAAAGGGATTTTACCCTACTAACATGAGCAGGCACAGCAAAAAGGTCTCTAAAATGAGTTTTTACTAGTCTTATTTCTACATGAGATGACTAGAACAATGAAAATTAGTAAACTGAACACAATTTCTTGCATGTTTAGCTAGTAAAATATAGATTAGGCACTACCCAAGGCTACATGCACAGTCTCTGTACAAATACACACACAGAAATATAAATAATCTGTTTTATATAGCCCCACTTACACACCATTTACATAAATTAGCACATTCAGCCTTTATTCTCTTTAGGTCATAATTTCTGCTAGAAAGCCATAGTGTAAAGTAGGCAAAAAGTGTAAGAGACTGTAAAACTAACAGTACTCTGAAACTATTTAAAAGTTTCCAATCTAAAAATATTCTGTCATATTTTCTACTATGGGCACTCTTAAGAGCAAGAAAAATTTGCCTTTACTGACCTGTTGCCCTGTTAGATCTCCTGTACCTCCAGCAGGATCCATGGAAACAGAAGGAACAGCTACAGGCACCTTCAGTTCAGTTTGACCTGTTTGATATTTTGACAAACACCTTGTTCTTAAATTTCCTTTTGCAGGCACTCCTGTAAATGAAAGACAAGCAGAACACACAGATTATAAAGTGAAAAGAGACCCTACTGCTGCCTTGTATAACCAGACTTCCACAAAGGCATCCTTGCCTTAGCAGCTCTTTTTTTTTAAAAGAATGAGCACCTCAAGTATGTTTTTCCAGCTCCCCCTAGCCTCTCACTGCATAGCAAATTTTATTAGGATGAACACAACAGCAGAAAAAGAGGTGCACAGCACTGAAGCACACCCACCTACAATGAACATTTCATAAATTTTGAAATGCACATTATGTCTTCAGACTGAGGTTCAATGCAAAAAACCTGTGTTTGATTAAGATGCAAAAGCATAAAATTGAGCTTCTGCTTTGATACCCACAGACAGTGAAGAAACAACCATCAGTAAAGGTGTTAAAAGTACCACTCATATAATAAAATACCACTTTTTCTGGTTTACAGCCAACCTACTGATGCTCGGGCTGTTTGTTCCTTTCAGGACCAGGCACATGAGTAAGGCAACACTGCAGTGCACACTCCACAGATCATTTGTCAAACACTTCCTGCCACAATTAGAATTAGAGCACCACTACAAATGGTAAGAACATGAAAGCACTGAAAATCCTGATGCTGCAATTACAAAGTGCCAACACTGACACTAACATTAAAACCTCCCAGGGCCAGATTAAAGCCCATAGCTTCTTGGTACTGCCTCAAGGTTTGATTTTTGACTGTTCAGAAGAGCAAAAAGTTTTGAACAAAAAGTAGTATTTCATACTGGCATGAAACTAGCATGCAAACGGTAACTAGCATTACCATTTATTTGGGTAATGAATTTCAGAAGAGTACCAGCAATTCAAGGCAAAGAACTAAATAATACATTGTAAATTATACATTGTAACATTTCCATGCTCCTACACAACGGAAGACAATGTTCCTGAAATTCTCTTCCACAGAAGTGGAAGAAAACTTCCCAGAGTCAATCAATTTCCATCATTTAGGATGACTGCTTTTTTTCCAGGGCACATAGAAAAATGATCTGAGATTGCTTGGCTTAAAAATCTCCGCATGTGTTTTGTTGTTCAACAGAGATGTTTTGAAGGGTAACCATGCTACCCCAAACCTAAAGAGTAAAGTTCCTCAAAATTTGTAACTGCTGGATGACACACACATTCAATTTCAGTCTAGAGTTAACTATCCCCAGATATGTTTTCAGGACCTCATGTCCCTTTAAGAGCTGTGTTTGAAAACAATTAAGAGAATTCTGAAGGGGAACTGAGAACACTCATCTTTTCCCCAGCAATATACACAAGTATGCACTCACTAAATCAACGTCAAAAGAGCTAATAAAAAAAAAAAAAAAATTGCTTTATCTGTACATAATGAATCTTCATTTCAATTGTAATCTTCAAAATTTACAAAAGACCTGAACACCTCTAATGCTTCAACATTTCTTGGAGATGATATTAAAAATTCAACTTGATTTATCAATTGGATAAAGCCATGCTGTACCAGCAACAGAAACAACTCCCCTGAAACTATCCATCTTGTACAGTATGCTTATCTAAGCAGCAAAGCATAAATCCTCTCCTGCAATCATGGATGTCCCATTACAACTTATGATGACTCTCTACCTTACCCACACTTATGTACACAAACCACATACCTGAAAAGACATTGCAAATTTTATCATCCACAGGTAAAACCCCTTTTTTACATCTATTAGAAGGTCATACCTGAAACAGATACCAGTGGCTCTTCTTCATCAGAAGCTGGATGTGGCTGTGTTAAAGGAAATACAAAGACAGCAAGCTTGGCTCTTTAAACAGGACTGCAAAAAGAAGTATTTGGTCTCTTAATTTTATACAGCTGTTGATAAGAAAACAAACTGTCAACAATTTGGGAGCAACAAAAGCAAGGAAAACTTGGTTAGAAAAAAAAACATCACCACAGACATTGCTAAAGCAAAAGGCCTTACTTCTACACTGTGCATTAACTTTCAGCCTGTAAAGATTATCTTAGTGGTCGCCTTCGCAAAAGATCCCATGATCCAGCCCCAGTTACAAGAGCAATTACTAAGACAATAGTAATGATGTTTATTTAAATTTAAACAGTTTATCATTATATAGGGAATATCTTGATGTGTAGGGAAAACAAATTCTGAAACAGTGTTTATTGATATTGCAATGAAACACATTTTGGGCAATACATTCTAAGAAACATAAATGAGGATAAATGCAAAAGACTTCAAAGGAAGTTGGTCATTCTCATCTGATCATCACATGATGAGTAATACATAAAAGCCTGAAGACTAGCTTTCTTTAAAAAGTTTCAAAAACTTTCAAATATCCCACAGCTTTAACTATTAAATAACTTGGCCACAGAAAACACTTAAAAATCAGAAATATCAGGGCACCATGCTATTTGTGCTATGTTAGCAATCACTGAATTTGAATCCCTGCCTCCTAGAGGTCAGTAAAAATAGGACTCGATGTAATTCAGGGAAGGGTGTAAACCATACTGTCTTCCTTAAAAGCAGCAGTTTCATTTAGCTGAACGTAAAGACTGTTATTCCTACATAAATAACTAACATACTTGTTGTGGCTTAACCCCAGCCAGCAACTCAGTACCACACAGGCACTCCCCGTCCACCTGTCCACCTCCCTGCCCCACGTGAGGAGGAAAATCAGAGAGAAACAGTAAACCTCATGCGTAGAGATAAGAAAAGTTTAATAACTGAAACAAAATAAAATAAAATAAAATAGGATCATGATACTAATTGCAATGTAAAGGGAAGAGGGAGACAGGATTAAAACACAAAAGAAACAAGTGACGCACAGTACAGTTGCTCACTGAACAATGCCCAGCCCTTCCCCCAGCAGGAACTGGCAGGTCTTAGCCAACACTCCCCAGTTAAGTACTGGATGTGATGTTCTGTGCTATGGAATCTCCCTTTGGCCAGTTCAGGTCAGCTCTCCTGGACATGATCCCTCCCAGCTTCTTGTGCATCTGCTCGCTGGCAGAGCCTGGGTCACTCAAGTCCATGTTTTTGGGTAAGCACTGCTGAGCAACATCCACAACATCAGTGTGTTAACAGTGTTATTCTCATGCAAAATACAAAACACGGCATACCAAGTACAAGGACAAAAATTAACTCCATCCCAGCTGAAACCAGGGCAATAGTAAAGTGAAAAAAAAAAAAAAAGCACAGGGCACAGAATTCTCTTACACTACCTTTTGTTTATACCCTTTTACTTTCCTCAGCCTTCTATGGTTGGCCAATTAACTCAATTACCTAATTTCTGTACTGCTAACAGATAAATGCATTTAAGGTTTTGCAGCTGCATTCATACAATAAAATAAAATCGTGAAAATACTTCAGTTAACCTATACAAATTCTTGCCTCAACTAAAATTTGATTCTGATAGCACCATGTCAAAAACTTAATTTAGTAAACTACTACACAGTACAGAAAATCAGGAAAAGTTTAGGAGCTTCCCCTGTGGACAGCAACTTCAATCAACACCCACTGTCCATCACACAGGTGGTACCTGTCACACTGGAAGGGCTTGATCAAAGGCTCACTTATGATCTTGTCAATGCACGTTATCATTTGTAAACAATTATCACTCATCAGCCTCACACCAGTTTAAAAACATGTTCAGTGAATACTGCTGTCAAAGCCAGCTCTCTCTATGAACACTCAGAGCATTTCTGTTCTCACTTGTGAGCTGCAGCCTGCAATCTCCAGCTGCTGGAACACACTGTGGGGGCATAGCAGGAACCAGGGGAGGAAGCTGAACAAACTCTACGAGGAAGGCACTGTGCGTACCCTCCTTTCAAAAAGCACCAAGGTGGATCAAAAGTCCAAGTCTGGATCCCAGCCCAGCCCAAACAGCTATGTCAGCACAACCACAAAGCAAACTGCAGAGTACTGAGGAGTTGTATCTTCAGCTCACACTGCTTTGGGACACAACAAACTTCAGCACAGGCAATTCCTACTCAACTGACATATGGTTAATCTGCGTGTCAACACATGGCTATAGGAAATAAAAAAATTTGCCTAAACAACATTCTGCTTTTAGAGTATGCCTCTGGTATTGCCAGCTGTTGGGGATAGATTCCTAGTAGCAGAATGCAAAGATTAGTCAAAGCTGTCACTATTACTCCCCCAGCTAGCAGGACCGCTCTCCTGGTGAAGCTTTGCAGCCCAGTGTATTAGAATAACCCACAATTAGAGCAGGTTACCTCAATCAGCTAGACTGAGAATTACAGTGACTCAGAGCTGATTCATAAGCAGGTCCAATGTCCTTGCCCTGGAGTAACAGACTGGGGACAGCCCCAGCATCAACCTTTTAACATTAATCCACTGCCACGTGCCTCTCAAGATTGCCAGTAAGGCAAGTGTAGTATTATAAACCTTGTACCACCACAGCTAAAGTTCAGTGCAACAGCAGCGACAGACATTGGAGAAACTGAACACCTGGGTACAGCTCACTTACACAACCTGCCTTGCTGTGCTGAGTCTATTCAACAATTATGGAGAGAACTTCAGTTTTCCAAACCTATTAAACAAATCTACCAAATTCCCCACCTCCTCCTCTTTTTCCAAAAGCATACACTTCCATTATTTTTAAATTCCGCCATGTGCATTTCTAAGTATTTAAACTTTTCCAAGATCAGAGGCAACACCAGCTTTTCATCAAAACACATAAAATGGAAATGGTTGTCAGGAAGAACTTCATTCCTTGGAAGATCATGATGCATGTGGCCACTGCTGGGCTCAAGAAATCGTACCTAGTCATGGGAAACAACCTGTAACCCAGTAGTTAACTGACAAAAACAGACTGTCAGTGTAATTGCATCAACACTTACACAACTGAGCAGAGTAATGACAGTGTGGAAACAAATCTGATATGTGGCCATGCACCTTCATCCCATTCACAGCACAGAAAAAGTTGTAGACAATTTTTTTTACTTTACACAGATGGAAGATGGTAACGTTGTGCTCCCTAAACAGGCCATGGGATGGTTGGCCCGTTTCACTTGCACAGTGCTGTCCCAGTAGGTGTGCAGTCAAATATAAATGAAAGGACACACACACATACTCTTCTTTCCAATTACTTGAAGCTGAAATCGCACTCTCAGTGTGAGTAACAGGAAAGCCTCAAACTCCTCATAGCTGGAGCTAAATTGTCAGCTCCTAAATTTCCACCAGGCCAGACTGTCAGTTCTACCCTGATGACCTGAAGTCCCTGAGCCTCTAACTCAGCCACACAAGCCCAAACACCAAGGCGAGCTCTTGGTACCCTGAGCCACACAAGCACATCTCTCTCTAGCCAGGCATGTACAGGCTGAGCTCCCAACACCACAGCCACCACCCACTCCATCTACGTGCCTGGCCCCAGGTAGTCTCCCACAATGGGAGCCTGAGGTCCTCTGCAGAGGAAACCACCCCAGCCTCACGCTCATCCCCCACAGACAGAGCCCTCCAAGTCTCGCACAGGCTCACCCAAAACGTTGTGATTGTAGTCAACATTAAGTGACAGTCACAAAAGACACATCTCTTCCATGCTCAGCCTCTAGCCTCAGTTTCAAAGAATTACATGATTAGCTACGTTGGGAAAGACTTCTGAGACAATCAAGTCCAACCTATGGCCAAGCACCACTGCGTCACCAAGTTCCTTACACACCTCCAGGGACAGTGACTCCACCACCTCCCTGGGCAGAGCATCCCAGCGTCTAATCACCATTGCTGTAAAAAAATTCCTCCTAATGTCCAACCTAACCTCTCCTGGAGCAGCTTAAGACTCTGTCCTCTCGTCCTGTCACTTGTTACCTGGGAGAAGAGCCGATCCCCCCCTGGCTATAGCCTCCTGTCAGAGAGCTGCCCAGAGCGGTGGGGTTCACCCCGAGCCTCCTTCTCTCCAGGCTCTACAACCTCATTCTCTCTACTGATTCCCTCACAAGTTCCCATAAACTGAACACAGTTTCCCCATTTCCTATATACTTATTTACCCCGGGATTTTACAGCTGGGTCACACCGAAGAGGACTTGCGACCCTCCCTTCTCTCCCAGATCACTTTTGCTTTGAAATCCCGCGTACCCTCACCACACAGGCAAATGCCAAATCGCTCTCCCCAGGCCAAGCCTCCCCACATTCCCCAGAGGAGCCCCACACCGCCTGTGTCACGGCCACAGAACCCCACCCGACCCACAGCCCCGCACCGGCTCCACGCCAAACCCCATGCCCAGCCGCTCCGCACGCCCCTGGCGGCGCCTGCCGCCGCCGTCCCCTCACGCCGAGCTCCAGGCAAGGATACAGCCGCGGCCCCAGCGAGCACGGCCACCCGCACCGGCGGCCGCCGCCGCCATCTTGAAACAGCCGCCACTCCCCGCATACCCCCGCCGCCACTCCGGCCCTCGCCGCCCATTGGCTGCCTGTGCCGGTGGGGCGCGAGGCATGCCGGGAATCGTGGTCCTCCGGGCTCCGGCCGCCGCCATATGTCAACAGGGGCACTCCCCGGAAAAACTACTACTCCCAGCGCGCCCCGCATCCACGGGCAGCAGGAAGGACAGAAGGCATTGTTCTCTACTGGGCTGGGCAGAGGCAGGAGGGTCCCGTGGAGGATGGAGGACAAACCCCCCACCGGTATCAAGCCCTACCTGGACAAGCTTACTCTGGGCGTCACAAGGATATTGGGTGAGTGGCGTTGAGCTACAGCCCCACGGGGCCAGGGGCAGACCGGGGGCGGGGGGAGCCGCCCTGTTGTCACGGCCCCTCCTTTGAATCGAGCAGCTGAGCAGCCTCTGCACACAGACAGACACATCCTTGTTCCTGGAAGCACCGACAGGAATCCCCAATCTCTCGCCTTAAGAGTTTCATAAACATCAGAGAAGGAGAATGATGTTTTATGCAAAATCATGGAAGCATGGGATGTTAAAGGGTGGGAAGAGACCGCAAAGAGCATCCAGTCCCAACCCCGCTGCCACGAGACCAGATTGCTCAAGGCCTTATCCCTTATCCAGCCTGGCCTTGAACGCTGCCAGGGACGGACATGCACAACTTCTCTGGGCAAACGTGCCAGCGTCTCACCCTCAAAGTAAATAATTTCTTCCTAATGCCCAAGCTAAATTTCCCCTCTCTCAGTTTGTACCCATTACTCCTTGTCCTGTCACTACCGTTCCTAGTGAAGAGTCCCTCTCCAGCTTCCCCGTAGGTCCCCTTCAGATACCCGGAGGTTCCTATGAGGTCTCCACACAACCTTCATGTGTAAATTGTGTCTAAATCTGGTCTTCTGTGGTAGTGTGGGGTCAGCAGGGAGCGTACCCCAGGAAGGGGAGTTTGTGAATCTGCTCAGGATCAGATCTGCCTAAACAGTTGCCCTGCATTTCTTTTCCACACTGTGATACTTGTTCCATAAAACACCCTGCTTGCTATTTCTGGAGTTTGTTCATATCTTGAGCCTTCTTGCATCCCCTCAGCTTGCTTTGAAGTTCAGCAGGACTGCAAGGCATCCAAAGGAAGGATTCTCAGACATAACTTTATTCATGTCAGTGGAATCACAAGGATTTGTGCAAGTATTTGCATGTGGAAAGGATTTCAGCATTAGACCTTTCATCCCTCAGCAAAACAGGGCACAGGACTGTCCTATTTGTGTGGCTGGAAAGCTGTGTATCTATCCCAAACCACGTGTGCAACGAGATTACAAATTGCAGTCCTGGAATTTCTTCCTGGACATTTTAAAGCTGAAAGTGAGCACTGTAATTACCTCACCCTGATGCTACACTGCAGGATAGTGAGTTTCACCTGGTAACCTCAGTATATCTCTAGTTGCTCATGGGTTTGGATAGCTGCTCAGACAGATGAGATGATAAGATCAGGGCTAAATTCTTGCTGTGGGCTTGTTTGAAGACAGGATTTCACCCTCAATCTCTCATCAGCATTGTCATATTGACATATGATTTGACTTCTTGAGGGGGTGTGGGTGGATTTTTTTTTCTGTTTGTTTGTTTGTTTTGTTAGTTATGAGATGAGGATAACATTATCTCCCTGCTCTGTGAGTGAAACTAATGGTGATCGTCATGGCAAAGGCTTGTTTGAAGTAGCTCTTTTTAAAAAATTACTAGTCCTGCTCACATTTTCACCACCCTCAGGTGTGTGAGGTGTGTGAGATGTGAGCTGTGTCCTAATGTAGTGTTGCCATATAAACTGTTTTGGGTAGGTGTGTTGTCTGTACCAGCAAAACATGGCAGTGCAGGTCCGGCTCTGAAAGTCCTGTAATATCCTTTTCACATGCAATGTGTTTCCTGGGTTTTGTTTTCTTGTTTTTCTCTCTGTGTCTCTGACAACTTGTATTGTGCAATACAGCAATGTGCATCCCAGTCCATCGCAGTGGTGCTGTACTCTGCTTCTTTTCTCTGTCTCTCCACACCTTCTGGGATTTTTGCACATTTTTTCCAGTGAAGTAGTCCAAGGCGTTTCAACTGTGTCACCAAATTAATTAGAATTGCTGAGCTAATTGGGAAACATTACCAGTCTGTTCAATGCTCATTTCTTTCAAATAACAAAGGGTATCTCATTCAGAGCAATGCCTTGCTCAGTAGTAGAACTAGGAGCTGTCTTACTTTAAATCTTTTGCAAAGTCTCATGAAGTCACTTGATATTTTCTGCCTACTGTAAAGTAAAATCAGGCATTGTTTTGTTGATTTGTTTTTGGTTTGTTTTTTTTTTAACTTTAGTCTCTGTAGATGTCCTGACAAGGAGGGATATTTCTCCCAAGCATTGTGGAGGTTATAACTTGAGGGAAAAAGAGGGAGAAATCATTCCCATTGCCAGTGTGATTCATTTTGCTGGAAGTTCTCTGAGTAATAGAAAATTCCAGAAAGATGTATTATTTATAACTAAGTCACAATGGAAGGTGTTAGCTCTTCTGGATTGCCCAGAACAGAACCATACTTCACTGTTAGCACTTTTTATTAGATAAGAACATAACTATTCAGATATTATAAAATTATGTTGAGAGTTTAACCAACTTACAGGCAGTATCAGCAGCACTGTAAAGCCTGAATATCCTGTGATTTCCTGCTTCAGCTTTGTGTCACACCATTACTTTGACTCTTTCTGATTAATACTGCAAACCATTTTTGGCAGCTTCCAGATGAAATGTCCTAAAAATAGGGCAGAGTTTACTATGATCTTGATTCAGAGTAATTAATAGGGTGGAGTCACCTTAAGTAGTTAAGCTTTGTCATGTCTGTAGGTGCCACCAAAGTGGCTTCTTCATTTCTTCCATCTGGAAGAAAAAGCAACTGATAGCTAAGTTAGCCTTTAATGCCTAATGGAGCTCCCATCTGTACCTACACAGATCTGTTAAACGTGGTCTTCAGTTCACCCACAGCCTATTTTTAATATAACATTCAGGCTTTTAAGATGGAATTTCTCTTTCTTTTGATCTTGGATTTGGTTCAGACCTCTTTAGAGTTGCATTTCTCTAGTTCCTAGACATCTTCTTTGACTGATATGATACTTAATCTTCTGTCATCCCAGCCAAGCTGTTGTGCATGATGAATTAAACATCCCTGATGTTTTCTTTGATCACAGAAATAACAATTACTCTGTTATTATAATCTCTTCAATTTGTCATATGGTTTGCATGGCTTAGATGGAAAAGACCAGTTAGGTCATTGATTCCACTCTCTTGTTCAACAACTTGTATTTGAGCAAGAAACAGATCACCCTGCCTTGGACCCACCTACCAGAAGTGAAATGTAGTGAAACATCAGAGTCTTCTCTCTGTGTTGGAGGTCCCCTTTGGCCAGGCCAATTTACCTGTGTGACCTACTATAATTTTTTTTTTCCTGTCTTCAACTTGGATCTTGTTTTTCTGAGGCCTTGTTTTATCTTTTCAGGTGTCTGACAATGTACCAATCAGTATTTCCAACTGAAGTGAAGTTTAGGCTTCCTGAAACTGTATGCCACTCCTCCACCAACAGAACAGACAAGGACAATGTTACTGATAGAATTAAAAGACTAGCATTGAAGATAAAAAACAGACCAAAGCTCTCTAGTGCCTGCTTTTCCTGTCTGGTGCACTGTGTATGTTTTACCAGAAAGCAATTATAATGTGTGTGACTGCATTTGGGGCCAGTACTTTCACAGCAGAGCCAGTCTTGAAAGCCCTGCATAGTTATCATTTCTATTCCACGGCCCTGTCTGCTGGGCTTGCAGTTCCCACAAGAAGTTAGTAGTCTTTCTGGACTTAATCCAAAAAGAATTACCTCAATGGGAATTATTTCAGTTGGCTGTGGATGAAGTAAAACATTATAAAATAATAAGTGTAAGGGAGTCTGTTCTGCCATCACACGCCTGCAAGAGGTAGCACCATGTGGATTAGTATTTTATATTTATATAGCATTCTTTCCCATAAAATATTCAGATGATTTTTATAGATTACAAGCTCAGTGCTCATAACAAATTTGCATACGTCCAGCTGGGCTTGTAGAGAGCTGATATTTGCTCATGTGGATCCCTTTGGCAGGATCAGGTGTCTGTCCAAACCCACTGAATCCAGAGCTGAAGTGTGCCTGTCCTTGTGGAACAGAGTTGTCAGCAGTTCACAGCAGCACTGTGCTGCATCTTGTCCCAAGCTGAGGATATCCTACCTGACAGAAACCACAAGACATGCTTACAAAGAAAGATTCATCCCTCTGTAAGAGTTTGCCTCTGAATCCATCATTGTTGGTTTTTTTTTCCTGAAAACTCTGCAGAAGATCACACCTTGAAGACAACTTGTGTGTGTTTATATTGCAGAATCAGAGAATGGTTTGCATTGGAAGGGACCTTAAAGATCATCTAGTTCCAACCCCTCCCACCTTGGGCAGGAATGCCACCACTAAGTCAGTGTATGTGTAGATACATCATGATACGTGCATATATACATATAAAAAAAAATCAAAGGATAACATTTTGTGCAGTATTAGACATCCTCATGCCAAGACATGGTAAGTGCAGTTACAGACAAAAGGAAGTGACTGCTCAGTCACCAGCACAATGCTTGTAGTCATTTATGCCTTTTGCCTGGCTGTCACTCAGATTAATTTGCAAAATTGTCTGTCTCACAGTGTTGGTATCACCCTTCCCAGCTGCAAATGTGCTCCTCCTTTTCCTTTCAGAGACTTCTCCAGGAGTTGCTGAGGTGACGTTCGTGGAAAAGGAGCCAGCTGAGCGCCACACAATAGTTTCTTGGGAGCAAGTGAGTATTTTCCTGGTGAAACTGCAGTGAGGTCAGTGTGAATGTGCAGCAGCCCATGGAGAGTGTCAAATGCAATGGCAACCTTGTGTTTGTTTATGAGACAGTTTGTTACCAAGTTGGATGTACAGTGCAGCCTAAACAGGTGGTGTTGGGTGTTTCTCAATCAGCTATGACTCTTTTAGTCTCTCACGTGCACCTGATTTTTTAGAGAAACATCATCAGCATGGATGCATGCAGGATGACAGCTTTAAAAGAAGTCGTATAACTGTAGTAGGCAGCTACAGTGGTGACTCAGTGGGAAACAAACATTTTTCTGACTCAGGTCTGAAAACATTTTCCAACTCCCCTTCAAACAAAATGAAGCAGTGCTTTATTATCCATGGCCATTAAAGGTAAAGGCCTCAAGCTGGCAGATAACACTGAGCTACCCACTTTATTCCAGTTATCTGTATCTCTTTTTAGTCTCAGCCATTCGCTTCAATTTCTCATATCTCTTTCTTTCACTTCCTCTTTGACTACCCAATCCAATCTTTTGGCCAGGGTATGTCCCATTGCCTCTTTTAGAACGCTATAAAGGACACATGCTACCTTCACTCTGCATTATCTGACCTTTACTGCACCAGTCTGTGTGATCAGAGGGCTCCTGAAAACTATTGTGTGACTGTCATGGGCAGAAATGGCATTTTCATTCCCCTTTTGGAATATACATATCTTCATTAATCCCATGGCAGTGGTGGAATAACTGCTTGGTAGGTATCATTCATGGAAGGTAGGGGTGGAACAGTAGAAGCTCTCTGGCTTTTGGAAAAGGGACGTGGCAGAGGATGGCATAGAGTGAGTTATCCTCCCTCTGCTCCAACCCTGGCTACAGCCTAACACAAGTGCTCCCAGAGATTGCTCTTGTTACCTCTGCATAAAATAATTTCTCCTTTGACACCTTGCCATTTACAGTTTTTCCTAGACAGTGAGAAAAAAAGTCTCGGAATAGTTTTGGTAATGCCCTATTCCAATTAGTGACATTTATCAAGAATTTATATATGCAGGTCAGAATGTATGTAATGTAAATATGTGTTAGTTACTGAAACTTGTCCAGTAGCCAGCAACTGTGGTCAGGGAGAAATGTCCTGTTTTTCAGGTTTGTGTAAACTGATGCCTGGTTTCTTGTAGCTGTTGTTCAGGTGTTGGGTTAACTGGGCTGGAAGGTTTGAGGCACCATGACTGTGAGCCAGCTCAGGTCTGGGAACACAAAGTGCTATTTGCTCATTCTTCTGTTGAGTGGAGAGGACTGTTTCTCCTGGACATGGTGCTCATTCCTCTCATTTTCAGGTGCTACTTCTCCTCTAAACTGAAACGGATTTATTTCAAAACTGAGCTATCCTTGTAAAGCCAAACATGCTGTAGTGGAAGCACTTCATTCAAGAGAAGCCAAAAAAAAATTTCAGTTCCCACCCCACCGCCCAACAATGGACTTAAATTAATGGTGGAAGTAAATATTGAAAACTAAGTGGGTGCAGTTGAGCTGGACTTCTAATAGTCTAGGACTTGGCTGTATATTTATTTGGTTTTGGTTCCAGTTGCACTGACAAATTAAAGCTCCCTTCTCAGATTAAAAGGTAATAGGATTTTTTTTTTTTTTTTTTTTTTGACCTTGAGCTTTGGGGATGAAGTCTAAATCTAACCCATTCCACACAATTACAGGACAAAATGTCCTGCCATGATGATTAAGTGCAATGCACTCAACAATTCACAAAGCCCCTCCAGGATGAACTTTCACCTCATTTTCCCACAAACTTAACCTTCCTTGAATTTGAATACAATGTTTGTTTTTATCGAGTTTTTGGCCACTAGGTGGCAATACTTATGCACGTAGTCATTTCTCCATCGTTGAGATTTTAAACAATATTTTGTCAGAGTATATATTTTTAACTTCCCTCTACTTGTTTTGTTATGAAAGTATTTTCAGGACTTCTTCTATGATGTAGGAAAAATGTAGGGTGGAACTGTTCCAAAATTACATTATTTTTCCCCCAACATTTTTTGTCTCTATTGAGACTCACCAAATAAAAGCTTTATTCTTTAGATTGTCTTTTAATGGAGTCAATTTTTCCAGTCCTATTTCAGTTTTGCAAGGGAAAGATTTTTGTACTGAGAAAAAAAAATCCAAGTGTTCAGAAGCTCTTAAAATCAACCCTTTTAAAATTATTAATTATTAATTAACATTTTATTCATGCTGGCAATACATATTTTTTGTTTCCATCAGCCATGTTTTCTAAATTGTGCTGTGCCACATTTGTGCTACTGTGTAACTGGATACTACCATGTTTAAAATCTTACCTTGTTGAGATTAAAAAAATCTTTAAAATCTTAAGCTTGTTGAATGTCCCTTAGCTGCCATGAAGCTTTGCAGGGGAAGCTGAGCTTCATGACAGGAGTTAGTGCAGTAAGACAGTAGGACAGTAGAAGGGATTTTTCCCAAGGTAGAAAGAGCTGTTAAGGCTTACACTTCAGGAAATCAAGCCTGAAATCACTCCTGAATAATTTAATGGAAATCAGCACATTCACAAAAATAAAGGTTTATGATTATCCAGTGTGTTTACATGGGGTAGCATCACTTCCCCCAAAATTTTAAGCAGTTCAGTATATTTTGATAAAACCAGATAATTTTTCGATCTTTCCTGATATTTATATCCTCCAAGATGTTACCTTTTCCTGAAGAGAAGAGACCAGCAATAGAAGAGGGAGTAGAAACAGAGTAATCTGGTCAGCAGAAAAACAGTGCTAATAACTGTATGTCATTCTCTGAATCCTTTCCCACTCCAATAACTAGTCTGGCAATGGCCTTGCTCCCCTCCTCATGCACTGTTAAGAAATAGGTGTTACACTAAAATACTGCTAGGAGGCACTCTGGTGCAGCATCTGAATCACATTTTCTTTCTTGCTTCAGCTAGAAGAAAAATGAGTCACTCACATCCTTCTTTTGGTTTTCAAAAAATAAAAAATTGCATTTTCTTAGAGGGACACAGAGGTACCTGAGACCATTTCCTCTTGTCCTTTTCACTTGTTACTTGGGAGAAAAGCCCGACCCACACCTAGGTTTCAGGTACTTTCAGTACCTTTCAGGCGGTAGAGAGTGAGAAGGTCTCCCCTGCACCTCTTCTTCTCCAGTCTGAAAACCCCCAGCTCCCTCAGCCACTCCAGGGGTAGATAGTGTTCCTTAAACAGTGTTCCCCCTCTTGTTAAGCTTTATAATATTCTGATTGAAAAACTGGCTGCACAACAATATCCTCAAGAGCGCTTTTAGATCCTGTTCTCTGCAGAAGGGGATCAAGTCTACTCCAGCCCCAGAAAATCAAGGTGATGCCCTGGGAGCCCCCTGGGTCAGATTTATTGAAGGTGCAATAAGAACATCTCTGTCATATAAATTAATATTAGCATTCACTGGCAGCTAGGACAAACCAGCCAGGAAACTGCAGGACATTAGGGAGAGAGGAAGGTGGCTGCTGATATTGTCTGATACTTGGAAGCCCTGAGAAGTGACATGAGTGCCTTCCTTCTCTCCCCAGAAGTTGGCTAAAACTCATTCATGTTTTTAGTGAAGTCTCTCTAGAGCTATATGTTTTGATTGCTTTCTGTTTCTTGAGTATATTTGCTTGAGAGGCATTGTGTCAACAGTGCTTTAAGTGAATTGCCATATCTCAAGGTTTTTAGCTTTGGATCCAGTTCTAATCAGGTCCTGGCAGCAAAACTAGCCTGGTTCTAATATTTTTCTCTGTACTCAGTGGACTGTGCTTTCTTGGGAGACTATTTGGGGATATTATGGAGAACAAATGAGAGGAATAGACCTCAAACACCATATTGGGCACTTGAGATATTTTGTTTAGGAGCTGATGAGTGTAACCAGATGACTGGAATGAAAACAGCTGCTTGCCAGGGCTGTGGTTAAGCCTATTCTGATGTGTTGTTTAGGAATAGTGTATTTTATGGGGCTGGAGATCACAACCCTGAAAACTGCCAGTTAAGCAGGAGGAATAAAGAGTTTGATAAGCCATTTTTAATACATAGTGGCTTGTTTCTCTGAGTGCTGTCAGATTACTGTTCTGATGTCGTATGGTTATGTGACTAAGCATAATATGGCAGATCAATCAATCCTTTCCATTAGATTAGAGAGATGGGTGTTAGTGAAGCTTTCCGTTGACAGGCCTTTTCCTATAGACCTCAGGCCTGCTCTGGTACTGAATTTTCTACCCATATATTTTGCACCATCATTTGGAAACTCATGCAGAGATACATGGTTAAGAGAATCCTGAAATAAGTTGGTATAGCAGCCATCTAGGCAAACATGTACATATTGATCTTTCATTCAAAAAAGGAGGATTCAGAGCAGAAAACTTACTCACATGTGATTTTTTCCCTTGTCTTGGTTAGCTATATTTGCTAAATTGGTCTTGCCTGAGTTGTAGCAGTATTTATCTAGATACCACAGTGGAAGTTCTGTAGAGTTTGCCATCCCAATGCATCTGGTTCTCCTGCTTGGAGAATAATACCCACTGAAACCAGGAGACCCACTTGCATATGTGTTTTTACTGCTGTGATTAATTAGTTTAAATTGGGAGATTTGAAATGTATTAAAAGTGTTATGTAAACTTTTGTACTCTCCTGGGGCTTTGTGGCAGGTCTGTCATACTTTCCTTCTTCATAGTTTTAGCTGTAGTCACTGTGCTTACCGCTACAGCTTGAAATTGGAAGTGATGAAAGCACAGCATGAAATTATAAATATTTAGGACTGAGGAGAACCCACAGAAGAAGGCATGTTTGTTAAAGGCATTTGAAGAACTTCAGATATGCCCATGTGGTTTAGTAATCACCGTAAACTTGCCACCAGGTCCTCAGCCATCAGCACACTCTTGTCAAAAGATGGTAAATTCTTCTCAAAACAGACTCTACAGTGTTAAGTTACCTGCTTTGATACCTGTGGGCCCTGAAGATTTTCCCTACCTGGGTTAGGGAAAGTTCTGTGCTGGTGACCAGGCTGCTTGATGAGGCAAGTAGTGGCCTGCCCTGTTGCAAGATGCAGAGCCATTAGTGCCTGGGACTCCTTAGTAGCAGTCAGTTAACATTAATGGATGTGCTTAGAAAGTAAGTTAACTAGCACAAGGTTGTGGGCAGGTTCGGGGTCCTACATCGTGTCTACACCCCAGTTTAGGGGACAGACACTGTAACAACAAGAGAAAGTGGCTGTGAATAATACTTTAACAGGCAGAAAGGCTGCCCTGGTCCTAGGGGACGGAGGGCATGTGGACAGGAAGGGACCAGCACCTTCCCTTGCTCAGCGAGAAGGGTTGCTGGCAGGTACTCCTGCTGGCTAGATATGTTGAGGCAACATCAGGAAAGATAATTGGATATGCACAGGTTGAAAATGTGGGGGAGAATCAGATAAGCCTCTCCTGAGATACTAAAATTCATGCCCCAAGAGATACTTGAACTGCATGTGCATCTTCCTTTTGCTTAGCGACTGGTTACGAGAATATTGTCTTTATTTAATTAAACTTTTCCACAAGGAGAGTGGTGCAGCCCTTGGACAAATCAATGCACAGATTGTGGAACCTCCGTCATCGGAGACTCTCCTGAATTTTGAGGTCTGATTCTTTTGGAGTCTTGCGTATTTTAAATTTGAATTCACTGGAATCTTTCTCCATCTGTTTTTTCTCTAAAAGAATTACAAGCAGGTCAACAGGTCCTTTAGTCATGCTTGTTGCCTGTCTTCTTAAAACTGGCAGGCTTTCATACTGTTTGTGTACCTGACACTTCAGCAGGAACAGAGGGTCGCTGGTGTGCAGCCAGGCCTGTCCCCAGGAGTGGGGTCTACAAATGCCTATAGCTCTTAGGGCTTCTTTTTTTCTGAGGATTTAGCCTTTATCCTTCCTTCCTTGTATTTGCTGCTTAACTGAAGATTCTAAGTTAAGAAAGACTCCTTCCACAACCAAGAACAGGTACAGGAGAAGTGTTCTGGTTCCTAGAAATTCAAGCTTGCTGGAATTGCTTGTTTCACTGCTGGCTCAGAAGGAAGCAGGTTTAGGAGCCCCAGTCATGCACTGAAGTTGGGAAGGATGAAGCCAGACCAGCAGGTTTGTGAGTCTGGCTTTGCATGTGTTTGCACACATATTTTTGTTAAGTGAAATGTCAAATCTGCTTGAGTATGTGCAGCTTTTGAGTGCATGCTTCTTTCACCTTCTTGGAATTGAAGTACCTCAGAAGAAGAGAGTCATTGTGCTAATATTGTACATGCTTTAATGGAGCAGGTAAATTTAGTCTGATTTCACTTAAAGCAAAACCCTACTCTTGTAAGCCATGTATGTGAAAGAGGTGATTGTTCTGATTTATGTGAGCTTGGAGTGACTGTTAATCTCAAAAGGTAATATGATGTCTAAATTGGAGAACAATGCTGTAATAATTTTGTGATGACTAACTGGCCATTGTGAAATTTTCCCAACCTACCTTTGTTATGACAGCAGCACCATCCCAAGAAATATGCAATTTTCTCTCAAGGCTTTAGGAGATATTTGTACCAATTTGAGT
This sequence comes from Entomyzon cyanotis, assembly GCA_024500445.1. NCBI lineage: Eukaryota > Metazoa > Chordata > Aves > Passeriformes > Meliphagidae > Entomyzon > Entomyzon cyanotis. The sequence continues at coordinate 44,719,419 of JAKEPQ010001021.1, read as the reverse complement.
CACCTTGGAGTTAAGCAAAAAACTTGGTGGCAAGTACTTCTGTACCAATTTTCAGTTGTTCTTAGGGTTTGAGGCATGTTCTGCATTTCCCCATAATGCTTTGATTGTGATTTGCAGAAAAACTCCTGTGTATTACCAGAGGATTTAAAGAACTTCTATCTGATGACCGATGGCTTCCAGATGACCTGGAGTGTGAAGACCGATGGTGAGTCCCTATGTTCCTCTCCACTGACACCCTCATTTCATTGTGGCCAGTCCTTCCTTTGCAGAACCTCTTTAATTTCAAACTTACTTTCTGCACAATCAGTACACATCTCTCAGGGCAAAATCTATTGCTTGCATTTTCTAGGCTCCCACAGAAGAGGTGCATGCACTGAACACTGGCAAGAAACCAGTTATTTGTGACATAAATACTGTTCTGTAATACATTGGCCATCTGTTGACACTCAAGTTTAGGTGAATCATTTAAACCTCATACCTTAGCTCACTCTGTAGTTCATGGGGAGAGAAACAGCTGTAGCTCATTATTCCATCATAAATCAGAGCAAAGAGTCACCCTCTGAAAATGCTTCTTTCTCATTAAAATGGGTATGTACATGCTGAAGCCTGATCCTGCTTTCCACCAGCTAAAGTCCAAGCTACATTTTCCATCCTTGTTTGGCAAAAATCAGGGAGTTTGTTCACTCTGCAGCTATTATCCTGGCTCTCATTGCCTTCAAGCGGGGTTCTCAAACTGGGCTGTGGACACTGCTGGCTTCTGGAGATGGGTGTCAAATGCAGGGTCTTTCTCAGGAAGTGAAATGACATTTCAGAGACAGTTGACATCAGTGCTTTAGCACCTGCAGTGAGTCCCATCATGTTTCTAGTGGGATTTGCTGCATTGTGACCTCTGAGGAGTCTTGTTTTCAGGGCTCACGAGTGCACAAGAGACCAAGGCTGCTGATACAGCTGTCTTGTTAGAGCAAACATCCAGCAGTGCCTTCTGAGACCCATCACACTGGCACATGGCTGAACAGGGTGCTTGCTGGCTTGATATCTGGTAACAGTATGACTCCTCAGAAAGAGGGATGAGTGCCAAGTCTTCAAGCATTCCTTCAGGCACACCCACATGTTGATGCACAGATAAAATACTCTGTGGAAGTGGGAATCAAGAGGATTTACCCTGAGCAGGTACATTAAGTGGAAGTGGACAAGCTGCCCAGTAAGCTGTGAATGTGTGGGGTTGTTTCTGGTAGGAAGGGCAGCAGCAGGGTAAAGAGCTTTGAGGAAGAGGCTGTAGCTGAAATCCTGTAGCCAAGATTTTTAATTTTTCATGGGAATGAGCTAACAGCTGCAGCACAGTCTTTACCAGCAGTGTAATTCTCATACTTTTACAGCTCTGAGATGGTGTTGCATCATATGTGAGTGTGAGTCTGTGTTTGAAAAAGCCTCATTTTTGCTTCTGTAGTCTTACTTAGTTAAGTGTCCAGGTCTGCTGGATATAACCAACTCTTCACCCCACAAAGGTGATGTCTGGAGGAAAAGAAATACCTCCTATGCTTTCCTGACACTGGATGTGATTAATGATTAGTCTTGTTGCAGATACCCCAATGCCCCTGGGCTCCATGGTGATTAACAGTGTCTCAAAGCTGTGTCGGCTTGGGGGTTCGTCTATGTACACTCTGCCTAATGCTCCAACTCTTGCTGACCTGGAAGATGACACAGATGAGGAAGGTAAGGCACTGTTAACAGGCTAGAAAACCTGCTGTCCCATCCTTTTTGTTGTATTAAAGTAATGTTAGGATATAGCACAAGATACGTGGGCCAAAACACCTTCCACTAGACCAGGTTGCTCAGAGCTCCATCCAACATGGCCCTTAAACACTTCCAGAGCTGGGGCATCCACAGTTTCTCTGGACAACATGTTCCAGGGCCTCATCACCCTCATAGAAAGGAATTTTTTCTTAATATATAATCTAAGCCTACCCCCTGTCAGTTTGAATCCATTCCCCCTTGTCCTGTCACTACATGTCCTTGTAAAAAGTCCATCTTTCTTGTAGGCGTCCTTACAGGTACTGGAAGGCCGTAATTGGGTCACCCTGAAGCCTTCTCTTTTCCAGGCTGAACAAACCAAATTCTTTTAGCATCTCAGCTATCCACCATGGCAGGGGAATTGGAACAAGATAATCTTTAATGTCCCTTCCATTCTAAGATACAGCGACAGAAATGGTTACTCCAGGTAGATGGGGTTTACTTGGCCTAGCAGCTGGTCTAGGGAAGGATGTCCCTGTCCATGTGAGGGTAGTTGGAACAAGATGATCTTCAAGGTCTCTTTCCAACCCCTAAACCATTCTATGATTCTGTGACTCTCTGTCTCCTGTGCTGAATCTACCTGCCAAGATACATAATAATGTGTCTTATTAGTCCCTTACAGCCTTGGCAGGTAGATGTGTATGCTGTGAATGTCATGGGGATTAGTGTTACTTGCATCCTCTTTTAATAGCTTGTCAGCCTTCCTGTTGTACCTTTTCCCTGTTTAAACTTTAACCTGAGCCTTGCTCCAGTGATTCAGCTTCCAAAGTCTTTGTGTGCTTATGGTATTACATGAACAAAAGATAACGGGTTTTGTTTTGGTAGTGAAAAGACAGCTGCAATTGGAAAAGTAACTGGTACATTCATGTAACTGTGAGGTTACCCTGGAAAATGTGTGTCCCAGGCTGCCTAAAAATAAAGGGAATACTGCTATTTGAAGACAACTAAAAAAAAAAGCGCCCACTCATTTTGTCAGAACTCTTACAGTCCAGCTGGAAAAATCAAGAGTAGAAGAACACAGCCAAGTGTCACACCAATTTCTTAACAGAATGCTGTTTTATTTCAGTCTTGTCTCTGCATCTCTACAGCACTTCTCACTTCTGAATATGGCTGAAAGTATTTTTGGACATTACAGTTTGGCTGCAGGCCTCATCTTCTGGCCATTGTAATGAAATGCACCAAATTCTGCTTCTATTTAGTGGCTTCAGCCTTTATTGATGTACTTTAAAGGTACACTGAGAACAAATTACATCCCCACAGAAGTTCTCACCCTGACTTTCATGGAAAATTCTTCTGAAGAGTACAGCTTTTATGCCTCACTTCTTTCCCATCAGCCGGCTTTAGGTTTCAGAATTGTATTCTGCAAGAACTTGCAGCTACACAGCCCCAAAATGGTGTTGTAGAAATGGTTGGTGGTGGTTGTGGGTCACAAGTTGATTAAGAGTCAGCCATGGTTCTTGAGAAGGATGCTGTTGTCACCCTGAAACACATGGATAAATATATATGTCTGCAATTTCATTAAAGTCTTGTCCCAAGAGAAAAAGAATAAATTGTTCTCCCTGTCCTTCTTAGAAAAAAATAAATTAGGACAAAAAAAGGAATGGTATATAAAACAGAAGTAATGGGTTTCAATTGTAGCAGGGAAGATTAAGGATACATGAGGAAGACATTTAAGTGATAAGTGATGGATTTGGGTTGACTGCCTAGAGTCTGTGCCATCTCTAACACTGCAGAACTTTAAGAAAAGATTAGACAAACCTCAGGAGTGACATCTGTAAACCTTGTCTTGCTTAATGTCAGGGAGGAGCTAGAGGTCAGCTTGTCCATTTTCAGCCATCAGGTTTTGACTCTGTGGTTCGTTTTCCTAAGAGAGATGAAAATTTTTCTCACTTTGGGTTAGTTTTTTTTGGTGGGGTTTTTTTTTGTTTGCTTGTTTGGTTTTGGTTTTGGGGGTTTTTTTTTGGTTTTTTTTTGCTTAGTTTGATTTAGTTCTTCATCAGCTGATTCATTAATAAGTATAAAACAGATTGACCCTTTGCAACTGAGTCACAGTCAGTTTTCCAAGCATGTTTCATTAATTTTTTCTTTGGTTTCAGGTAATGGAGACAAACCAGAGAAGCCACACTTTGATTCTCGTAGTCTTATCTTTGAATTAGACCCATGTAATGGGAATGGGAAAGTCTGTCTTGTTTATAAGCATGCTGAGCCAGGTAAGACTGAAAAGGGAAAAGTTAGCTATCTCTTGTTGTGGATTGTATCTGGAGGCCACCTATGGAGAGTTACCTTGTATTTCTGATCTTCTTTGCAATTTGAAGATGAAACTTCTACTGGGATGTCCTGTCTCCACTGAAGTCAGGAGCTAAACCTTACAGACTTAATTAGAGACTAAACCTTAGAGACTTAATTAGAGCTAACTGCTTTTAATGTTGGAGTCTGAGTTATGATTTACAGTTTCTGCATCCATACAAACAAGGAAGCATTCACATGTGACCTACAGACAATTGTGTTGAAATAATACAGAGCTCCACTAATTTATCTCTGTTTACTTCATGTCTTGGAACAAAGCCCTTATATTTTGATGAGAAAGGGTATAACTCTGCCTAGAAACAAAGGGTACATGGTAAAAAAAGACCTTAGCTGACTGTGACAGAATTAGACTAGTTCTTCCACCTTGTGCATGCACACAGAGCCTCCAGGTGCTAACTAGGTCAAAATGTGGCAGGAAAGGTTAATGGGAGGGTGAGAAATGGGATCTGAGCTGTTTCTTCAGACAGATACAGAGATATCTGTTATCAGTGAGTGAGTAGTGAAACACCAAAGCCACTTGTAAAGTAGTTGTCATCTGAGACAATGCACAGGTCACTAGATAGGTGTGTGTTTACTAGGTAGGGGTGTGCAAGTGCAATGTACAGATTCTTAAGAAAAATCTTGGGTTTTTATCTTGTGTCTTTTGTTGGGGGTGACTGCAGCTACCATGGCAGGAAGTTCTTGTCCTCTTGCCTTCCAGTGTTAGTGATTGCAGCACATGCAGTGGATAACCTGGGCAAGTGAAGGGAATATTGGTTACAGGTGTTGATATCAACACAGGAGCAGTCTGTATTGTTTAAAGGACAATGTTCAGCATCTTAATCTCCCAAGAAAATAACTTCTTTTTATCCTACAAAGCATGTCACCACCAGAGAAGTATTTAGTCACTGTGGGAATATTTTGCAAAATGTGTTTTTGTTGGCAGCACACACTCCCATGACTTCCAGACTCTGGACTCTATTCAGTAATCCAGGTGACTGGCAACTGAATTAGTTGTTTTTTTACTTTGTGGGGCAGATAAATGTTTGCCATAATTGCACTTTGAACTTATACTACAAAGTTGCTGATGTCCAACAATGTTCCATGTAGCGTGTCAGTCCCAGGTTGTGAAGAACAGCGTTGCATTCATTGTCCAGTGCCCAGCTAGACAAATACTTCATGCAGTGGGTGAGCACTGGCTGATGGATAGAGCACAAAGGGTTATAGTAAATGGAGTTACACTAGGCTGACAGCTGCTCACTGGTGGGGTTCTGCAGGGCTCCATCTTGGGCCCAGAGCTCTTCAATATCTTCATATCACAGGACTGGAAGGGATACTAAGTTTGCCCATGACACTAAATTGGGAGGAGCTGATGTCTCCCTCAAAGGCCCTGCAGAGAGACCTCCAAAAATTACGGAGATGTGCAACCACCAACCATATGAAAGACAAGTACTGGATTCTGCACCTGAGCTGAGGAACTGTGGATCTATATAAAACAGCCTCTCTGATGAGTATGTTGTGTCTCCCACCTGACAATGGCCAGGGGTTAATCTTACCTCTGCACAACAACAGTGTAATTTGTGCTTGTTTTTTTCTAGTGGTCTCCCCAGACACAGAGATATGGTTCCTGGACAGAGCTCTGTACTGGCATTTCCTCACCAAAACCTTCACAGCCTACTACCGCCTGCTCATCACCCACCTGGGTCTCCCACAGTGGCAGTATGCCTTCACCAGCTATGGGGTCAGCCCACAGGCCAAGGTAGGGCAGCAGAGTCCAGCTTGTCACTATTTTGCATAGGGATAGAATGGAAAAGCATCTTCCCACCTTTTGGCAAGCAGTCTATAGGCTCAAGGGGGCCTCCCTGGTGAGCGATGGAAGGGACCACAAGTTTTCGCCCTATAACATGTTAGCAGCCATTTGTTTCACAGTAATTTGAATTCACTAATACTGTGTTAATTCTGCTTTTCTCATGGCAGTTGGGTCTTGATAAAAATTACACCCAAAAAAGGACAATTTAAAATTCTAGAGATAGTTACGGAAGACCTCAACCTAAAGCCTTGTGACCATTCCACTCTCTTACTATTATTAAAATTACTATTCTGCTGTGCCAACATCCTGCTATTAGAGGCTTCTGCTGTGCCTCTGTGTGTGACTGGGCCTTCAGCGCTATCCCTTCTTCCATCCTGTGAGAGATCAAGGAATGGAGCTGACAGTCCTACTGAACACAGCGAAGTGTCAGTGCACCTTGGCAAGGCTGTTGGGACTCAGTGAGTGCCCAGCACTTCACCCAGACATGACAGCTGGCATTCCCTGGTCCTGTGTGGACATCAGAATTACTAAAATCACTCCTGACTTCCCATGAAATAGTGGCTGTAGAATTTTTTTCTTTTCATCCCTGATGCCTTCCCTGTTATACTACACTGTACTTCATCAGTCAAGGCTGTGTACATGGTACTGTGCTCTGCCTTTCTGTAACTTTCCTACTATAAATATTTTATTATGTTCAGTATATATGCAAACCTTAGGAGGAATCCTTCATATGTTCTCTAATCATTTGCAGCCCCTGTTGGTTAAAACCCTCCTAGTTCGTTAACCATTATCATTTTTAAAGGTTTTCAAGGTGGTGTCTTAAAGCCATTTTCCACTGAGTACATTAATAGATTTCTATCTACATTTTGGTATTGGTCTTCTGTTTATCTTGTTCAACACTTTGCTGATGGTTTCAGTATGATTTGTAATACCATAACTCCCACGGTTTTGTTTCCTGGCTTTGTAAATGGAAGAGTGGTAGATTAAAAAAAAAAAAGAGTTGAGAACTGTAGGGCATAACGTCGTAGTGTCTGCTGCAGCCAAAAAACCAAATCATTATATCTACTTCTAGATAGAAAATCAGAAATAGAAACAATAAGAGAGACAAACACAAAATTCTTCATGTAAAGAGTTAAACAAAGTCATTATTTTATGCGTGAAGGGGGGGAGGGGAAAGGTTACATTTTGAGAAATTCAGCTAGTTGGTTTTCAGTTTATAGGCACATGTAAATTCCAAGCTTTTTTTTCATCCTTTCTGCTTATCTGAATCTAAATAAATGTGGTTTAGTTCCATCCCCTCCCCTTGCTTTTTCTCCTGTGGTTTAAATCAGGAGTTGGTCCTGATAGGAGTTACAGTGCAGGAGAAATGGTGCTAGGGTTGTGTCTGGTTCTCCTCTACCTGGAATGCACTTCCAGGGGTGGGGCTGCAGCCATGCCTTGTGTATCCTTATCACAAGCACTCTTCCAAGGCCTGTAAACTGCAAACTGATAAGTGGCATAGGATTAAAATCATGTCCTGAGGAAGACAGGGAGCCAGGTGGAATTGTCTAACTGCAGTTTGGATTTAACCTGTTTCTTCCCTACCATCCTGCCTTTCAGCAATGGTTTAACATGTATAAACCCATAACCATCAACACGGCACTCCTGTCTGAAGAAGCTGATTCCTTTGTGAACAAGCTGGACCCCAATAAGGTATTTAAAAGCAAGAACAAAACTCCAGTGCTCAAGAAGAAACCACCCTCACAGCCACCAGGCTCCCAAAAGAGTCACACAAGCATGACCTCTGCCAAGACATCCTCACTAGCTGGGAATTCTTCAAGGAAGTGAGCCCACCACATCTGACCCTGGACAACATTTGCAATAAGCTTTGATTTTTTCTGCTGCAGAGCCTCACTGGTTCAGTCCAAGTTCCTTGTGCATGAATAGATGTGCCCATGGAAAACACATTGCAGCACTTGCATGAAATATAGCCACAATGTGGATGTAGTTCCTGGAGACTCTTAAAAAAATGCTTGAGACGTCAATTTTATTCCTTTGTGCTACTTGCAGCACATCCTTTTCAGAGGGCATGAAGAAACCCTTTATGTCACTGCTCCATAGGGAAGCTTCAGTTCCTGTGTAACTGCAGCAGTGAAATGAAAGCAAATGTAATTCACCATTACTTCACAGACCCATGCTGAACTAGAGGGTATGAAGATATTTCTGCCGTGTCCTTTGAAAGAAAACTGTCCTGACCTTGCATGCTGAGGGAGCAGGCTGGAACTCACTGAACAGAGAAGTATCTTTCATTCCAGATAGAATCAAACTCTGCACTTTCCTGTGCTCCTTCCAACTTCTGTTCTGAGATTCCTGGTACGACGGAGCCTGGGACTTCCATGTCTCTGCATTAGCCTAGCCACTTGCTCTACAGCCCAGACCACCTTTTGGCCTTCGTGCCATATCTTTTCTGATGGTGACATGATTTGCAATAATCCTGAAGCCAGAAGCTGCAAGATCCCTTGTTGTCTCACTTTTGTGGGAACCACTGAGCAGAGAGTCAATGGTGTTGAGTCCCAGAAGCCAGAAGGACCCCCTTGGTTTGTCACACATTCATTTGCAAAGCTAACCATTGAAACAACCTTTGACACTTTTCAGTTCGGCAGGATCTCACCAGGGGCCACTGAGATCCTACAGCCTTAGAAGGCCCTGATGCTGTTTTCTATGCTGTACGTTTTCAGATTAGAACTGCACTTTAACCCTTTCACTGCTGGTTTTCAGTTACACCTGATTGTTTCCATTACTTTTCTATGCTATTCTGTCTTCCAAATATGCTGAAATCATGGTAGCACCCAACACATTTTGTGCCTAAATATGGAAATCAAAGTCACTGTCTTCAAATAAGCATTGACTATTTAAACAGCATCATCTTTAATTTTTGAAACCACCACATAATTACACAAGACAAACCTACCTCACGGGGATGTTGTGAGGCTTTCATGAGTATTTGTATGGCCTTCAGAAAGATGAAGCCATCCTGTAAGTGCTTAATAGTATTTTAATAAATACTTGAGTATTTTCCTCCAGAGTGATAGGGTATTTGAAGATGCTTTGGGCAGCACGTGGTCATGGGATGCAAAGGATGTATGGCAAGAGCAGTATGCAGGATGGATTGTTTGGGATGTTACGTAATGCATTGGAGAACCTCTCACTGAGATGGGATGGATTACAGTGCTTTTAGCTAATCCCTCTTGAGATACTCAGAAATTCCCAGTTTATTTCACATAGGCCAAAAGACTGAGCTGTGTGACAGCTGTTCCACTTGTGTCCTGCAGTCACAGTACAAAATCTCTGCAGCCAGCAGACCCTGCTCAGGCATATTTTGCTGGCTTCCAGCACTGCCCAGGGCCCACCTTCAAATGCAGTTGCTGCATTGCCTGGCAGCCACTCTCTGTCACCCCCAGACAAGGAATCCTCTAATGCACCCTCTCAAGCCCATGTGCATCTTAAGATGGGAGAGGGTCTGTTGTAGCTTCTCTACAGACATAAAGTCAGCTCTAATGAGAAAGCACACATCAGTACCTCCCACCCTACCCCACCCCATGCCATTGCAATCCATCAGTTATCCTTTTAATAGTGAGATGGGAATGATCATTAAAGCCAGTAAACACTGTTTTCTGAATTTCTGTGCAGTAGTGATGTTCTGTCACTTCCTGCTCTTGGAGATCTCTGTGGTGTTTATTCATGGCACCTAGCCCTGGGACTGCAGTTGTGTGCTTGATATACCTACCATACTTGCTTATGCACTTTCTAGAAAAGTTAAGACTGTTGTCACCCCTCCTGGGAACAGACAGCCTCTGATAGTGTTCTACTTTTAATCCAACGACACCTCAAACTTGTAAGGCTGTTGCACATCCACTTCCTCATTCAGATGGGAGTAGCAGAATTTGTTCAGCATTAGGGCAACCTTTTCTCATATTTCTCATGCATTCACAGTAGAAAAAAAGTGTTGAGGGGGTGGTTGTTTAAGTTTTTGGGAATGCTGTCACAGAAGTTGTCGGAATTCTTTTATGTGGCAGTAGTTGGTGTAGCTCAAGTCTAGTCTGTCAGTAATACACATGGTTCTGTGATTCCAGTGTGTTCCAGCAGAACTGTGGCAGGATTCAGGAGACCCTGTAGTTCAGTTTACTGATTTTTTAATGCGTCCTGAATGTTCAGCTCAAAAAACAAAATACAAGTATGAACACACCAGGTTCAAGTTTCTGTTTTAGACTGTCCTTGCTGTTTTCTTCTCTGTGCTCTGTGCCAGACTAAGTGTTTGTTAGGCTGACAGATATACAAATGGAAGCAAGCCGAGGCACCTGGTCCATCACTGCAACATCTACCTCTTAGCAAAGAATTTTCCAGATCAAAATTTCTATGCAGATTAACTTAATAATGTTGTATCTGCCACTGCGGATGCCTGTACTTTGGTATAGGAATATATAAGTATCTGGAGACTTGTAGCTCTGCTTTGCTTTTCTTCAGAATCTGGTGATTGACTGGGAGTTGAGTTTTAGTTTTCGTTTTTTGGGTTCTTTATATGTTTTTACACAGGGAGATTGAATAATTTCTTCAGGTCACAGTCAGGTCTAGCCCTACACAGGTCTGCCCCACATCTCAGATACCAAGTTTGTCTGTTAAGCAGCATAGGTTTACTGAAATCTAGTCCCTCATCTGTACACCTGCATGGTGGACAAACAGATGTGCCCTTCACGTGTGTCATCAAAGCATGTGGCCATCACAGTGTGGAAGTCTCCGTGCTTGCCTGTTCTTTCTGGGTTTCATTGACAGGTTGGTTGTGAAAATCAATGCAGATTTTGTAGATGAAAACACCAACAAGACATCCCAGAATTGGAGCTACGACTGGGACCCACCACCAGGAATGGTCACCCCTAAAATGAAACACAGAAGAGGCAGCCAGTGAGCCAGACTGGAACCACTGCTGTGCCACCACATTATGCAGGGTGAGCTGGGCTGAGTCTGCTGGGCAGGGTTGAGCTGTGTGAGCAGAGGAGTCTGTCCCACTCCATGTACTAAGCCTACATCTGGCTTAGACAAATGCACTGTGCCCTTACGTAATTACTGGGGGGAAGGTCATTTTCCCCATCAGCATGGAAAGATTGCTCCACACTGAAGGTTTCTTGTTCTAAAAGAAATGGGCTGTGTGGTCTTCATGAGTGTGACTCTCAGCCAGCCATCTTCCGAGCTAGAGGAAGGCAGGGTTTCCTCTCCAAATTCAGACCCTAAATTTAGGAGACCTGTTCAGCAATCCAGCTGTAAGTATCTGTTTTCAGGTGAGCTGAATGCATTCAGGCTCTCTGGTCTCTGCAAAAACCAACTGGATCTCCAAGGAACAGGCAAACAATTTGGTGCCCAAACTGGGGTATCTGAGTGGCAAGGTGAATCCCTTACAGGAGAATTAGCATACTGCAAATTTTGCGTATGTAATGCACAGGGCTTCTCTAGGCACAGCCCTCACACTCTGCAGTGCTACCACCACTTGGTCCAAAGAAAAAGGCTTCATGACACATTTTATCTCATGCTTATTTCCTCCCCTTGCAAGCTGAGCAGTGTAAGAGCAAACCAGGTCACTCACGTGAAGACGTCCATTCCCCAGCCAGCCATTGCCGTGAAGATCCTGGGGGGCAAATCCCTGGAGGGGTTTATGGCATAGCCTGTGTTCAGCCCCATTCCCAGACCGATGCCCAGGACCAGCATGCCTGTCAGCATGGGCTGAGCGCTTTCGTGGCCCCGTTGTTTTTCTCGTCATGGATGACTAGAACACCCAGAATCAGCATAATCGTTGCCATAAACTGCAGGAGCAGAAAAGGGAGAACAGGTCAGGAGAGAGAATTGGGAAGGTTGAAGGATCCTGCTTAGCAAAGGGGGAGAGACTTCCCAGAATGAAAGAGCAGATGAGATTAATGGTCGGATCAAGGCAGGGAGGACCCAAATGTTACTCCCTCCTCACAGGCGGACTGAAGAAAATTCTTGACTCATTTCTCGGCAAAAATGTGTTCATCTCATCACCAAGACTGATAGGAACTTTTCAGCAATGTCTTCTCCCTCCATTTCAAGTCAGGGAAGTGGGTTATTTTAAGTATATGCCATCTGATAGAAGCAGAGCCATAACAAACTGCTCACAAGACAAATCTGATCCTAGAGGATGTGATGTTTTATACAGCCTGCATGCAGATGTCAGATTCTCACCTTGGAAACTGAATTTCCCATCAGTGATTACATAGCTGGCATTTGTAGATTTGCAGTGCCCATCAAGAATTACAGTTTTAATAGAGGTGATGACATCTGTTTCTGCTTCAGAAAATGCGACTGGAGAGACTTGCACAGACACCAGCAAAACCGGAAACTGCAGCGTTTGGCAAGGCACTGTCAATCTTATTTGCCCTGTTGTGCAGCAAGGATACCACTTGGTCCACAGAAGGCTGAGGGGATCTGCTGCACACCTCTAGGCCCTTCCACTATCCTCTTCATCATGCCCAGGCAAGAGTTCAGTCAGCTCAGAGCCAAAATCACTGGCTTCCTAAGATTTGCATTGGAAGTGAATCTTCCTTCTCCAGTGTCTCAGTGTCCTGCATCCCCTGAAGCTTCTCTTTCCTATTTCTGGGTATCTGGACACTGTGCTGTAAGCTAGGAATCCACTGCACACAGTCTTAATGGGCCTGTTCAAACATAGAGGTTCAATCCAGGCTATGCTCATGTGGAAACAGACCCAGGCTGTCTGTGCTGGGGAGGGGCAGCCAGCACAGCTGCCAAGGAGCATGGAGTGGGTGTAGAATCCAAATAGGGAAGGAACAGTTCAGCCCAGAACCCAGACGAGGTGGTTGACGATACAGCTCAGCTTCTGACTTACCACTGCTTGCACTGCATGCAGGGAAGGTGTCTGGAGAGCCCTTGGACCAAGCTGTGGAGCAGCCTGCAGGCTTTGCCCTTTAGGCTTGCCCAGCCTCCAGAGTACCTTGGATCCTACCTTTCAGCCCCTGCCTGGATGCTGGGCTCCTTGGGGAAGAGGTTGTGGTTTTGTCTGTGCATGCAGGACTGTGGGGACCCTGTAGCAGCCCTGCAGCAGCCCCTGTTACCACCCACCTTCTCCTAGCACACCACAGCCATTCCCACTGACCTCTGTGAAGAAGGCTCCCTGCCAGGATACATTGGGAGCAGGGTAAGTGGAGAAGATCATTGCTGTGGCAGTTGGTCCTGACACTGTAAGGTTCCCATTGGTGAAGTCATAAATAGCATCTAGGAGAAGTTGGAATTACAGAAGTTAGCACAGTGTTAATCCCACAGGGCACACACACAAGTCCACCTGTTGCAGCCAGCACAGACACCAGGGAGAAGGGAAGCAATGGAAGATGTGATGGACATGACACACTCAGAGCATGATCTCACCAATGTCTGTTACCCACAGACTTTGGTCTGCAGTCACTTCCTTACACCTATCAGCTCCCTATCCCTGCTTCAGGAGCTTGGAGTTAATAGTAGGGGTAGTCTGGATGGTCTGGATGCACTGGAGGCCTTCAACCCTCTGCCCCTCAGAGACTGAGACATACTAGAGACAACGGGTGGTAGGTCCTCTGCTCACAGCTCAAAACCCCTGATGGCTGCAAACCCGTGTTCCACAGAGCAGCAGAGTCCCTCAGGGCTCCAGCAGCATCTAATGCACAGTACATGCAAATGAAGCCCTGCCAACACCTGGAAACAAAATGCTGACCAAATGCAGCTACTGCCCTTCTTCTGAAGACAGGTTTTGGAAGTGGGAATGCCCTGAGTAAAAGGAGCTGTTTTCTCCGGGAACTGTATATTCTTCCCAGAGGTATATCTGGGACCTGCTCTGAACTTGAGCTGTGAAGTCTGTCCCACAAGCCAGGAGATTGCCCTACTCACCCAGAAATCATGTAGGGGGCTGTAATAGGACATATTTTTGACAACATTGTGAGTTGACTGAAATGATACCCACAGCAACCTCTGTGATAAAAGACACAACCCTACCATAGTAGAGGGCAAAGACGGTGGCTGCTGCCATGAAGGAGCCCAGGAACTGGCCAATTATATAAGCTGCAAGCTTTGACAAGGAGAGCTTTCCTAAAATGCAGTGTGTAACAGTGATGGCAGCATTCAGATGAGCTCCTGCAAAATCACAGAAAAAGAGAGAAAAATCATCAACACTGATGCAGCTGTTTTGGAGCATGTGATATGGTGGATGCTCCATCCTCCATCCAACATTCAAGGCCAGGTTGGACAGGGCTCTGAGCAACCTGCTGTAGTTGAAGATGTCCCTATGCACTGCTGAGTGGTTGGACTGCATGAATTTGAAAGGTCTCTTCCAACCCAAAATATTCTATGGTTCTATGCCCCATGTACCACAGTAATCACCCTGACTTTGCTCCAGAAAAGCAAGACTCTCTGAAGACAGGATCTTACTCCTGCACAGACACAAAAATGAGCCTTTCTCCCTGGACAGCTGGATCAAGCAACTCAAAGAGCTCCTAGCAGTAGTCTTCTAAAAATTCTGAAGACCACATGCTGCCTGCAGAGACTGGGTCATCTTACCTGTCAGACATAAATCTCTTGGAATGAGTTTCCCTGAGAGTTTCTCACTGGGCTTCTCCCTAATGAGCTTAAAAGAGCCCATACTTCAGCACTTTTTAAGTGGCTGCAGGTAAATGTGGGCCTGTGTTTTAACAGAACACTTTATGTGGAGGAAGTTGGTATCACAGTGGTGCTTTTGAAGAGTAAATGGATCTGTGTCTGTTGCCTTTGGTGCAAACCACATGTGTTCTCCTGGCCTCCTGTCCCCAGGAGTCTAAAGGAGATACTTGTTTTTCCTGCCTGATAGGTATGAACTTTGAGGGTCAGTAAATGTTCCAACCTTCATGACCATCTCCTGCTCCAGACTCCAAAAGTGGTAAGATGCAGACAGCCATCATCTCACCAAAGTGCAGGACAGAGTGAAGTGAAAGTGCATGTACCACCTGCTACAGTCCAACAACCACAACAGGAATAGGGACAGATCCGTTCTTTGATCCTCTGCTCTTTTGTGGGTATGGCCAGCCATTTCAGAGATCACAAAAAGCATGCTGTGACACAGATGAAGCCAAATTACTATGTTAGGAAGCTCTGAAGTTTGTTTTGTAACCATACTGTTGCTGGCTGAGCTGAGATCCCTTCTGCACTGCCCTCTGCCCTTAACAGATCAGCTTCTTCTCAAAAGGACTTGGGACTTCAGGACCTACTTTCCTCAGTTGGTCCAGGATGTTTCCACCAACTCGAAAAAGACAAGAAAACTAAGAGCTGACTGCTTGCATGGAAAATTGTTCCTTTCCAAGCCAGGCCCAGGTTTGGACCTCTCTCTGCTCCAACAGTTCAAGAGCAAGGAGTTGCTTTAACTTTCTTCCTATTAGGGCCCTTAATGTCTTCTATTGGTGCAAATGAATGCAGAAATTGCAGAAGGCAAAGGTAATGCTCTTGTCATGTGAGGGATGCCACCCCATGGCCCTGAAACACCACCTTCTGAGTTCGTGTGGGGCATCTGTGCTTGGGTGTGTGCGATAAGGAGAAAAATTGCATACCATTCCTTTTGCAACATCAGCAGTAAGCTCTCCTTTGCAATAAATTATTTACTTCCCCGTGGTTTGTATCAGCAGCACGTTTTGGGAGCTGCCTGTCTCCGTGGGCTGTGCTGGCACACCCCAAGCAGGAGAGCTGCTGAAACCTGGCTCTGCTGGCCACAATGGGTGGCCAAACCTCCTCCGCACTGCCCACCCTGCTTGCCCTGTCACATCTCAGAACACAAGTTTGGGGTCAGTATTCTGTATGTATGCTGTGCATGCCTTGTTCCTGGCTTCTGCTGCTTTTCTTGCCTGGGGATTCTAGGACTGTCTGTTTTTGGGGTGAGTGCACTGCTCTGCCTTGCCATGCTGTTACCCACCGTTACCCACCCTTCCACAGCCCACTGCTGCTGTCCCAGTGCATGTGGCCCTTATGGGACATGGATATGTCCCATGCCTGAGTGTGCTGCTCACCAGATATTCCTCCAGCCGCATAGGCACCCAGGGTAACACCAATGCCAAATGCTATATTGATGCTCAGATACTGACCAGTGCTTCCTTTTCCCAATACCACTTGTGCCACAGAGGACAAGCCAAAAACCTGTGTAAAAAGAAATAGAGAAAGGAGTGTTAAAAGTATTCTTGTTGCTGCAGTGGACTGAGCTTCTTGTGCTATTTTTTCTGCAAAAGTAATGAACTCCCAAAGAGAGGAATTCTCTAAGGTGACCATGGTCAGAAGACCAAGAACAACCTTCCTCTGCAATAACTGGGAATAATTCGGAGTAATTGGGATACCTGGGATATTCCTGATTGGTGCCCATCAAACCAAGCCAGTCACTCTCATTATGGTTAGATATGGGGAGATCAACCCCAAACATCCTCAAAAAGAGCTGGGGTTCAATGGGGATCATTCACACAGCCATGGTACAGACATCTGTGCCAGAAACAGGGACATGAACCAGGGGAGCATCACCGAGGTCCACCAGGAGACAACACATAAGACAGATGGAAGGAGGGTGTGCAAATTCTTACTGTCCTTCTTTTCCTGGTGTGCAATTTATTGACTAAAAATGTAGTTTGGGCAGTATATGGCTATTTGCCAAACTCAACTCTAATTTTGGTAACATTCCAGCGAAAGACAAGAAAGGAAATTCTGGTTTGACTTTTCCATTCAACACATATACTTTTAGTTTGGAAACAGCCAAACTTTCAGTGTTTTTTAGTGGCTAAATGAAACCAAGGAAAAAACTAAGGGTAAACAGTCTCCAGCAGGACAACACATGTTCAAGACATTGCTCTGTCCTGAAAGAGAGAATTCTATTTCATGGTTTTGATGAGGTAAGAGTGGAAAAATCAGTTCTCTGCATGCTCTTACACTCAAATCTGGAGGACAAGGCATCTCTTGGGGTTTCTGCCTCACAAACCACTGAGGGTTGGGAAAGTGTATCCTGTTCCTTGGACTGCACTGATGTTTATCCAGGGTGACATGTCTTTCAAAGACAAGAAGGTCAATATGTTCTCCAGCATATAAACTTCTGCTTTGGCTTGTACAGTTTTAGCTGTGATCTTTTCTGGCTACTCTGCCTGGATCCAAATGTTATATCATGTGTTTGCTTCCCTCCTTCCTTTCAGACATCACTCAAATCCCCTGTTCCCCAGAGATGCTGCTCTTCTTATGTCTTGTAGACACTGACCACACTCTCTGCTCTGCACAGAGCTACAACCCCCACAGTGTGAGCCCTTCTCAGTCTGCCTTGGCAAAAGCTCCCAAAACCAGTTTGTGATGGCCCCCAGCACCTGCAAAGCCCTTACACAAATTCTGCATATTAATCTCTAATTTTTCCAAAACCAGATCCAAGAGGCAACAAGTGTGTAAAGCTCAGGTTTTGCCAGGGAGCACACAGGTGCAGACAGGGGTGCAGGGCAAGAGACATGACTGAGCACAAACAGCACTATCCTGGAGAAAACACAAGACAGGCCACAGAATCTGTTTTTCTGCACAGATCCAAACCTCTGTTTTCTTCCTGCATACTCACAGTCCCTAAATACCCTTATTTTATTTCCTTCCTCCATAGTCGTTGTGCTGTTTAGTCCTGCTGTCTGGTTCCTCATACGAACACTGCCTGTCCATTGAACTGAGAGACCCTGGGGGTGAGTGCTATTGTCCAAATAACAGCCATTCAGGAATCCTGGAGATGAATTCAGCATGTTGCCTGTTGCACTGATGGCCAAGATGCTGCTCAAGAGTTGGGTGCCGGATGCTTTGTTCTGATACTGGCTGCTGCTGGTCTCCAGCCCTTGATGGGGCACATCTGCAGTGCCCTCCTTTTCTCTCTTCCCTCACATGGATCATGGAAGGGAGAGCCAGTGTGAGCTGCAGGCTGCAAAATCTGCCTTGACCTGTCAGCCTGCAGAGAAAAGTCTCCACCTCATGCTGCTTCCCAGAGACCGTCCTGCCAGGACAGCCCTGAACTTGTTTTTTATCACCGGGGAACTTCTACCACTAAATAACAAAGAGGATGAAAAAAGCAGAATGGTTTGCTAAGCTGCTAGAGAGGAGTCACAGATGGCAAAACTACTTGGGAGTGAAATTCAAGGAGGTAGATGTGCAATATGATGGAGTAAAAAGCAACCATGCTCTGCATAGGCAGCTGTTGCCCTTGGAAATGAGCACTTCGCGTGGTACAGGAAGCTGTGTCAGAAGGTCCCTATGCTCACACACATATTAACTTCTTCCTCTGTAAATCTCCAAGTGCAAGTTTTTTGCATTATGCCCAGCTTTGCATGCCAGCCTCTGCCCAGTCTGAAGTATCTCAGCCCAGGCTAAGTCCAGGTGTAGCAAGTTGGCACAGATAGATACAGGGCCTTCTAAGAGGGAGGATCTCATTCTGCTATGTTGGTCCAGCACTCAAAGTCTCTGGTCCCAATGGGTACTTCACCTCCAGCTGGATTAAATTCTGACAGCAAAGCCTTCCTTGTCCTCTACCTAAATATTTCTGAAGCAGCTCAGGAGCTCACACCCACTTAATTAATTCTTTGTGAAACAGATCTCTCTTGCAAGGGGGCAGTTTTATGTATGATTTACAGAAGCACTGCTCGACTGGCAGCAAGAAAATCAAAAGTGAAATCCTGTCATTCTTCACACCCTGTAATTACATTTCCTAATGGTGGGTTGTGGTTCTGGAGAATTTCTCCAGAAAGTTCATTAACCTGGCAACCCCGAGAGGAAGATGGATGAATGCTGTTTTCATTTCACAGCAGCTGTCACTAATGGAAGAGTCAGGTTCTGCTCCCCAGACCTGTTCAAACCACCCCACCCCCTAACTACATCTCTGGCATAGCAGGAGGAAAAGCCTCGATTCACTATATGGGATCTTCCAGGGAGTGTGGCATAAGCATTGTAGACACTGCTCTTTGATTTCATTCCCCAACTCTTCCTCAGTTTTCTCCTAGAAGAGAACTGAAACAGCAATGTCCAGAGAAGGGCCATGGAGCTGGGGAAGGGTCTGGAGCACAAGTTTGATGAGGAGTGGCTGAGGGACCTGGGATGTTCAGCCTGGAGAAAAGCAGGGTTAGGGGGGATCTGATCACTCTGTACAGCTCCCTGACAGGAGGGTGTAGCCACATGGGGGTTTGTCTCTTCTCCCAAGTAAAAAGTGACAGGACAAAAGGAAATCACTTCAAATTGTGCCAGAGGAGGTTTAGATTGGCTATGGGGAAAACTCTGTTCATCAACAGGGTTGTCAAGCACTGAAATAGGCTCCCCAGGGAAGTGGCAGATTTATATATATTAGATATATATAATACGTTGGAGGTATTTAAAGACATGTAGAGGTGGCACGTAGGGACATGGTTTATGGGTGGTTACGGCAGTGCTGAGTTAATGGTTGAACTCTTAGAGGTCTTTCCCAGCCTAAATGATTCTGTGACACTTTGATTCTCTCCCACCTACCTTACTCCTTCCCATGACCCACTTCCCATTCGCCACATTACTTTTTTCTCCGGGTTTTTGGCAGACAGTCTGCCTGCTGGGAAGCTGCCACCCCACCAAAGCAGAGGGGTGAGCAGTAGCAACCAGCCACTGAGCAACCCTGAGGATGTGGTAGGAAACCACTGACCTTACAAATTGCTGTGTAAAATGGTTGCACACACGCGCACACACACACGCACACACGCACACACGGATTCCTCCTTACCATGAGGATGAATGTTCCCAGTGCTTCTGCCAGCAGCTCCCTCATGGTAGTGTTTTGAATCCTGAACATCTTCTTAGTCTTCTCCAACATTTTCCTCCTCGATATCCTACTGCTGCTTTGGTCCTCCTGTTGTGACGGCACACTTCATTGCGCTGAGTCAAGTTACCCTTTGTAACTTGGCATCCTCTCTTCAGCCCCAGACACCTTCTCTCCTTTGGTTAACGATGAACAAGCCAACAAAGCAGCAGCTAGCTTCAAAGTCTTTCCCCCCCGCCACATGCCATCCTATAAACGTTGTATGCTAGGGATGCAGTATTGCTGTTATGAGGACATTGGTGACACTGTGCCTCTGCCCAGGAGCAGCCTAACCCCACAACAGTGGAACTGTCAATAGCCTTGGTGTGCTCCTAAAGCCTTTCTTTCTCTTTAACCTTCCCTACAGGAACTGGACAGGAATTTTGGCTCTGCTCTGCATTGTAACCCATTGACTGGTGGTTTGGTACCAGTTTTTTTAAACAGGTGGGGTTAGGACTGTGCAGGACTATTTGGATGCCTCTTCTGCAGCAAGGATGCTCTGCCTGGAGCTGGTATGCTCTGCTGTCTGCAGCTGGGAAGAGCACAGTGCATCCCACGTGGCAGGAATTCCACTAAAGGTCGAGTATTTGCTCTTGTTGAGTGCACCTGTGTCTGCAGCTGCCATCACACTAGAGGAGAGCCTTGCCACCAGCCACCCTGTCTGTCCTCTCATGTAGGGCAAGGAGAAGCTAACCTCAGCAATGGTCTCAAGAGACCTTCAGTTTCATCTGGCTGCCGGAGCAGAACCTTTGCTGTCCTGATTCGTCCTCCATCTCCTGATTCCCTCTGCCTATCTCCCTTCTCATCAGGTGCTCTTACCTCTTGACGATGAAAAGGTTTTAATACCTTTGATTAATCACAGAAAAACTTACATCCACTGAACACTCAAGACCTTTTCCCTTGAGTCTTTTCTGGTTCTTTGCTGGTTTTCTTCACTTTCCTCTCAACCTGCTGCAGCTTCTCAGTGTGGCTCTGGAGGTGACAGCTCTGCAGAGGTGTCAGCAGCTGCCCTGATGGGGACATGGTGCTCTGCTCATGCTGCCCTTGGCCTTGCCTCCCTCTGCTCTACTGCGTGCAAAAGTTCATGAGCTTTTCTTGCACCCACAGGACACTCAGCAGCTGTATGAAATAACCTGGGAAGCTGATTCTCCTCTCTGCTCCACAGATGATTGTATGTCTTCTGGCAGGGAGAGTTTTATGGACTGGGGTAATCCCTCCTCCAGTGACAGATTAGCTATTGACCTCAGTGAACACCTGGCTAAATATGCAGTAAATTACTGGTCTGTCTCTGATACTGAGGATCATTTAATTATGATGGATGATAATCATGTTGCTTGCAGTGGTGTTTCTACAGCAAAATTCTAGGTGGGAAGGTTTTTGTCCTGTGGGTCTGTGAGCAATGCTGTGGCACAAAATAAACCTTTCTAGGTCACTTCATTCTCTGCCATGCAAATGTTTATTGCTTCAGCACAAACATGGGTCCTGGAGCACCAGGTTGGGATGGCGAGAGAGCCTCAATTTTCTTTTGCACTAGGTGATTTCCATCTGACCTTACATGTCACCTGAGATCCTTGCACCTGCCTGCATTGGAGATCTCACAGCTTCTCTCAGATGGACAAGGTGTCAGTGAGTCAGTAACACCCACAACTGGACCTACGACTTTGTTTTTTACTCCTAGATGTCAGGGAGCCTTCCACATGGATTCCTTCCCTGTGGGCAAACAGTGAAGCTGCTGTGTATCTGACAGGCTTTGTTTCCTGCATTCAGGAATTAATTGTAGGCATCTCAATATTCTCATTTGGGTTTAAAAATGGACAGGTACTTTCTGGTAACACCAGGTTCCCATGGACTTGCAGTCTTCTCAGGGAAAAATGTAATCCCAAGTTTGCAATAAAAATCTTTGGTTTGGTGATATTTGCAGCATAATTCCCAATATTATAATCCAATTCCATAAAAGGCCAGCTTGCTTCTGGGATGGCATCATGAATCACTAAATGTCTTTTGCCCCTGCTTGTCCTTTTATACACGTTATTCCACAAGATGGCACTGAGACATTAATTTCTCCCTTTAAGGTGTTCAGAAGGGCTCCTCTATTGGCTGCTGAAATTTGAGAATTCTTTAATTTTGGGGTTCTGCTGGCCATTTTTAGACATCAAAGTGACGTACTAGTATTCAAGGAGTGTAACAATAACAAAACCATCACCTTCCCAAAGGTCATGTAGGTCAAATTACCTCTGCTTTGCAAGTACACAAACCCAGAATGTGTGATTCTGTGCCTGAGTTTATAATCAGCAGAGAAAAACAGGCAGCTCCAAAGGGCAGTTCTTCCCCACCTAAAGTAAGCATCTGAGGCCTGACCTATGAGTCATGCTAGATACTGGCACTTTCCCTCAGGTGTCTGCACAGGAACATGGAGTGAAGAGCTCCAACATGCACCCCCATGACCACCAGGTGGGCTGGACTGCCCCTTCTCCCTGCATCCAGACACAATGATCTTAAGCAAGTGCAAGCCATGTGAGTCAGCCGAGGGCTGGATTGCAAATTTCTACTGGTTTCCCAACAGCAAGCTGCTGGTACTTGCTCAGTTTCACTTACCCGCAGGGCTGACGAGGTTCTCCAGGGTCACTGAATACAATCCCCTTCTGACACCCACAGCCACACCACCTCTTTGGTGACACAACCACTCTCCATTTTAGTGGTAGATGATTGTAGTGGTAGAATGCTCCTGTTGGACCCTGTTACCAGAACTTGCTGCTATGAAAATTAGACACTTTCCTCTAATTTTCAGCCAAATTCTCAAATCCATCTGTCCATGTGCAGCATCAGCCCATCACAGTCATGGGACAACTTATTTCTTGCAGGTGCTATCACTTGAAGTGCTCCTATAAGGTTTGTTAGAGGAGCATTGGCTGCTCATACTTAGCTCCACACCACCTCCTGATGTTTGCCTTTCCCTCACAGGTTGAAACTTCAACATTGGCCCTAGAATGATTTTGCCACATTTCCCACTGCACATTAGGCAGCCAACTGCTAAACCAAACCCACTTTTCTCCCCAAGACAGGTGTGCTTTCAGCACTAGTAATAAAGGTCTTGGTTTGGAAAGGAAAGGTTTGGCACAGTTAAGGCCCACTAAGAGTGCTGGTGTTGATACCCATGGTAATGAAGAACCAGGAGGACAATGCCCCTGAGTCCTGACAGAGCAACCCTGGGAAGAATGAGTGCCCAGGCACTCCAGAGCATTCAGCAAGGAATAACTTCGCTGATTCAGTTTGACAGAGCTCATGCTTCCTCTGCACTGAGGTGCTTATTTATCTCTTAATTGGGCTAATCAGCAGGTGGAACATTGCCTCTCCATTTGCTTCAGCCCTCCTGGTGGAGCATTTTCTCCCCAGAGGCCAAAAGGAGCAGGAGCAGACAGCTGAGCAGAGGAGCTGCTCACCATGGGCAAGAACTGCTCGTTCCTCAATCAGAGCAAATGAAAATGGCAGCAAAATATCTCTAGTGCCCTTCAGGAAGCACAACCCAGTCAAAGAGATCATAACAGCCCTGCTGTGACCTTCGCTGTCCAGGACAGACCCTGTTTGACATACCCTGGAGCACCTGCTCCCTATAGTCTCACATTCCACACTCATGGTCTGTCTCCTTCTCTCCTTTAGGGATGGCAGGCACCAAGCAAGTCTCACACACCACACCCCACATGTCTCTCAGCAGATGTCTTTGCTCTCTGTACCATCCTCCTGCTCTCCATTCCCAGGATACCTGCCCCCACAGCCTTTCAGCTCACCCTTTGTCCCGAAGCCTGCCAAAGGTCCATCGCCTGCACATGCTGCTCTTCCGTGGGAGCAGGCTTGCCCCAGTCATGCTCAACATAAGGGGGAGGTGGATGGACGTAAGCAGGAAGTGGATGGGCATACTGTGGACGGACATTGCGTTGTACTGGTAGCATCCTGCCTTGGGCACAGTGCTGCCCTGCCCCAGGCTGCTACAGCTTACACAGATGGAGGTAATCCATGAGGTGATGCTGCTGGCAGAGCAGAATTACTTGGCTTTGTTTGTCCTTAGGGGCAGAGCAGGGCTCTGTGTGACGGGGTTGCCAGGGGTGGCCCTGGCCCCATTGTTGGGCAACAGAATGGAACCCTCCTGGTCACGAGGGACCCATCCACCCCACGCTGGGCCACATTCCTCCTGCCCTTGTCTGACTTATCAGACTGAATCAGGTCCTTTTTATACAGAGCAAAGCATGATGGTTTTTGAGGCCCCCACTGGCTTTGATCTGTGAAAAGCCCCAGAAAGTCTTCTGTACCCACATATATTTAACAGAGAGTGAAATTCAGGCACAGGGGTAGATCAGGTCATAAAATCAGAATGATAAGGATTGAAAGGGACCTTAAAGAGCATCCAGTCCCAACCCGCCCTTGCCATGGGCAGGGTTACCTCCCACTAGACCAGGTTGGTCAAGGCTCCGTAAAACCTAGTCTCAAACACTGACAGGGATGGAGCATCCACTACTTCCCTGGGCAACCTCTTCCAGTATCTCACCACCTCTACAGTAAAGTATTTCTTCCTAATATGTAGCTTAAATTTCCCCTCTTTCAACTTGTACCCATTATTCCTTGTCCTATCACTACAGTTCCTGACAAAATGTCCCTCTCTGTCTTCCCTGTGGGCCCCTTCAGGTAATGGAAGGTTCCTATGAGGTCTCCACACAACCTTTTCCAGGATGAACAGCCCCAACCTTCTCAGCCTGTCTTTGTAGGGAAGGTGCTCCAGTCTTCTGATCAACTTTGTGGTCTTTTGTGGACTTTCTCCAGCAGTTCCAGTTTTTATGTTTGGAGCACCAGAATTGTAAGCAACAGAGGTCCCACAAGGTACCCATGGGATTTCCAACGAAGTCTTGCTGGCTCCTCATCTGCCACCATCCCTCATTTCCGTGACCATCTTGTTCTCCTGACCTGCTCTCCATTGCTCAGTTGGATCCCACCATATGATCCCACCATACACCTGTGTATGAGAGTGTCTGCTTGCCTGTGCTGGGGCCCTGCTGTGGGGCTGCCCACACCCAGAGAGCAGCAGACTCTGTGGGTTCAAATGCTTTCACCAAGCTTTGAGCTGCCTGCTCAGATCTGTTTTCAATCCACAGATAAAGTGAAAGCTAGGGAAACTACAGGGCTCACAGGACATCATCACCCTGGAGATAAGAGCAGCCAGGCTTTCTCCTGGAGGAACACCAACACCCACATTGTGAAAGGAGAGATTAAAGGGGAAAGGATGCAGGGTGGGGAAGGAGACACTGGGTCAGGTAAATGAGGTCTTGAAATTGCAGAGTGTGGTGAAGCCAGCACACTGCTCTGAACATTTCCCTGCCTCTGATTCTACCCAGAGACAGCACAGCATGCCTGTGTCCCCCTGGCCAGTTTGCAAGGAGTTTGCTCTTACAAATGGTGCCACTGACAAAACCCCTGTTCTTCATCCCATACTGTGTCCTCTGCCGCATCTCTTCCCCAGGAGCTCCAGTGCAAGATGGTCTGCAAGACACACCAGCCCAGCATTTGCCTGAGCAGCACCAAAACCCACAAGCTGGTGTTGACAGTCACAAAGAGCAGAACCAGAGCAGGGGCTGGTGACAGTCACACAGCCATGCTCCCTCTACTGCTGAGCAAGCAGAGCAAAGCTGAGCCAGTAGAGCTCCACATGGTCCTTCACATCGTCAAGGTGCTTAAGGGCGCACCTCATCCATACGTCCCACTCATATAAATTATGCCTGCAAACCTTTCAAGAGATGATACTAAACCCATAGGCAGACCACAGAATCACAGAATCATGGAATGTTTTGGCTTGAAGGGGCATTAAACACCACCTCATTCCAACCCCCTTTTATAGGCAGGGACACCTTCCAGTAGACCAAGTTGCTCAGATCCTCATCCAGCCTGGCCTTGAACAATTCCAGGGATGGGGCAGCCACATCTCCTCTTCACAACCTGTGCCAGGACCTCACCACTCTCACAGAATTTATTCTTAATACCTAATCTAAATCTGCTCTCCTTCAGTTTAAGGCCATTCCCCCTCATCCTATCACTTCAGGCCCTTGTAAAAACTCCATATTTGCTGCTGTCTGTTACCCAGATGTTTCGTGGGGTGAGGAACCGGCTGGTGACACTAATCTTTGCCCATATGTGTAATCAGTGAATTACCCAGCTATCTCCCCTAGAACATGACTGTACTCTCCCGTATCACACCTGCCAGGGGGTGTCTGAAGACTGTGCAGGATCTGGCATGACTCACACTGGTGCTGAGCAATGCCTGCCCCATGGGATTTGTCTCTCCACAGGGGAGGGAAAGGCCAGGATGTAAATGGCTGGAACAGCTTTCCCAGCGCCAGCCCACCCCAGCCCAGAGGGCTGCCGCCGGCGCGGACGTGAAGGCATCCAAAGGAAACCCCCGATAAACTCCCGCTATCTCTGTGGGGAGATGCCACAGATTCCTTACAGGCATGCACCCAAATCCCCTCA
This sequence comes from Entomyzon cyanotis, assembly GCA_024500445.1. NCBI lineage: Eukaryota > Metazoa > Chordata > Aves > Passeriformes > Meliphagidae > Entomyzon > Entomyzon cyanotis. Next base: position 44,693,167 of record JAKEPQ010001021.1, on the reverse strand, counting down.
GACACTGCCCAGCCTCTCCTGGAGCCCTGAGGAGCCCCACAGGCATTTCAGGGGGAGTAGAGGTTTTCACCAGCATCAGGCAGACCCCACCACCCTCATCATCCCCCAGCCCCTTTTGCCTCTTGTCCTGTTTTGAGACACAGGAAAGAGGGCCCAAGTGTGGATCTGGATGGCTCACTGGTCATTCCTATCCTTTCAGTTCCTGTGTGTAAAGACATTGACCCAGAAGAACTCATGGAAGCTGAAAATCCATCTGTTGGTATACTCTGAACAAGTCAGTTTTCCTAGTTCATGTGGTTTCCCAGCACAAGTCCTGGATGACACAAGTGGCAGCTTCATGAATTGTCCCATATTAAGCAGAGCGCCAGCATGCAGTTTATTTCCCGAAGCACAAGGCACCACATATCAGTCCCCACTGACAGTGCAGATCTCCCTAACCCATGGCAATTACTAAATTTTGTCACTGTCTTCATTGTCCCTATGTTTGTTTTTACATAGACACTCAAATGTACACTTCCCTATCAGCCATTTCCTTGTGAAGAAGTAACTGTTACACACCACCTCCTGAATTTTGACTTCATAGGAACCTTGTTATGAAATCAAATGATCAATTTTTAATCAAATAAGAATGGCAGAGGATCTGTCCCTCACTCCCGACAGGAACCAGTTACAGCTCTCAGGAACCACCTCAGGGTGTATTTTGCACAGGACCTGGCTCTCTGACCACAACACAGTCCCCAGGCTCTGCCTCAAAATGCAAACCACAACAGGGCTGTGAAGCTACGGGTAGTGATCTGGCACCTCAAATGCTCATGCATTTCCAAACTGAAGCATTAGGCACAGCAAGTGCCTGTCTGGACCTCTCACCTACAGGAGCAGCCAGTGAAGAATCTGCTGTGAAATATATCACTTTGCTGCAATGACTTTGCTCAGCATAAGCTCAAACTGCTGTTCATGCACCAGACTATGTAATTAAAGTCTAGAAGCCCTTGACACAGGGTGCTGAAGGTGCTGAGAAGACATCTAAAGGTAGTTAGATTAATGCATGAAAGTAAAAATGCACCCATGGCTGTTAAACATGGGCACCCCTGTATCACAAGTGGTCCTTGAACTGTGAGTCATTGGAGATTGTAAAACAGTTCTGGGGAAGTACATTTGTTCTGTTCACATGATCTTTTCACACCACGCTCCCATGGATTTTCATCATGGGTTCAACCCATCACAGTGACCACTGCCTGCCTGACTGTGCCGTCCAGTGGAATGGAATGTTGACCACTTCAGTACTTAAGTCACAGGAACAGGCAGCTAGCAGGCTTTTCTAGCTGATGTTCTTGAATTGCTCAGATCTGAGATTACATGAAAATGGAAAAAATATATTCCTGCTCACCAGTGTGGGACCTAAGCATCCACTCCTCTTCCCTGCCTAGTCCCCCATCCCCAAGAGGTAGCTAAGACACCTTGTTCAGAAGCAGCCTGTGAGGGGCAGAGGAGACATTTGCCACTTCATGGAGCATGTTGTGTGATCTTTACTAAAATACCTGCCCCAGCTGAGTGCTGGAAATGCCATCAGCTCCTGGGTCATCCTTCTGGTTACTCTTTTCTCCTCTGTGCAGTGCAGATAGTGACCTCTCCCAGTCTCAGGACAGCCAAGCACATACACTTCACCACTGGTGAGGTCAGTGGTCAGAGGGGCAAGTGGGAATGTCCTTCATACCCACAACAGGTCAAGCCAGTAGAGCAACTCCTCAGCTCACCAGAGCACTTACTATAATGCCTACAGCAATGAAGCAATTCAATGGCATTTTAGATCCAGTAAAAGCTTTTAGATGACGAATATCTATTGCACTGTGGCAGAGCTTCCTTTCTCTTTCCCTCCAGGAGCTGGAGGAAGCTACATCACGTGCGTCATTTAAAAGCAGAGTTGAAGCAAAAGGCACTTGAAAACTGACCATGGGGAACAATCATGCTTAGGGCAGTAAATAACTGACTTTGTCTCGTTCATCTCATATTTTATGGCCTTTGCTGTTTGCACAGGGCTTCACAGGAGAAGGCAAGCTAGCGGAGCAGAGCCTGCTTGCCACTCACCGGCCTCCTCCCCTTTGCAAGCACCATCTCTTCTCTTGCACTTTCTCTTCTGCTCAGCTCCATGGGATGGTAGCTTCGGATGCCACACCAACACACTGCAGTCACACAACACTGTCAGCAAGGTCCAGGAGGAGAAAAACACTGCCAGAGCCCTGGGAGTACCACAGGACTCCCAGTCACACTCGCTCTCTGTGGCTGGGGTGAGAGCTTGCACCTTCCTCCCTCCTGGTCCATTCAGCCCCTGATCCACACGGGAGCTGGAGTGTAGCGGGGAGAAGGAGTCTCAGAGCAGGATCTCACTCCCTTGCAAGTGCCATGCAGTTTGCCATGGGCTGTCCTGGAAATTTAGAATGTGAACAAAATCCTCTGGACTCACAGGACCTCTTTTAAGCCCACATTGGAAATAACCTTAGAAGCAGCACAGGGGAAATTTTACAACCAGCAGTTGTGTGTGACACAGCACACTTGTTGGAGACACCACAATTGTGGGGGAACGGAGATGTCTGGCTTCACCACGGGCTGCAGCTGGACTCTCAAAGAATGTGTTTGTTCAGGAGCTTTGGATAAGTTCTTTTTGTCATTTCTGTCATTCAATTGCCCCATATTTTTTGGACTCTGCCTTGTTTGGAAACACTGCCAAAATAATCCATCACCATGCCTTGTACCCATAGGCAATACCCTGATGGAAGACAGCATGTCCTGATCAACATCTGCATAGAGCAAGATATAATCCAGGAGTGACATAAACATGTTATGTTCTAGGTTGTCAGCACTGAGGAAAAAAACATGTTTGTAATTTGCATTTGTTGATTCACACTTGCTAACAGGATAGGAAGATTGATCAACACAGAGAAACTGAGATTAATGAATTGTGATCATCTTTAAGTTCTCCACAGACTAACCCTAATAGAGTCAAAGTCTACATTATTCTGTTATGAGTTTTATATCAGTTAACTCAACACCATCCACTTATTGAAATTAAGACAGATCCTGAAGAAAGCAGTCCTGATGCCTTAAATGTCTTCCTGCCTGCTGACAGCCCACAACTGGGAAGAAAACTGCAAATGCCATGGAAAAGTCCTACAGTATCAGCTGGTGATTGACTTGGATAACCACAGATATATCAGGAAAATGGTGCTCCCATGCCCCGTGTTCCACCCAGTGTCTGAAAGGAGCTCATCCTTCACAAAAGCTGTCACCAGTTGCTGCAACACTCAGAGGTTTAATCAGAGGTTTCCCTTTCAAGCGCTGACCTGTCCTGCTGGATCAGTCCTGCTCAGCTTTCAGCACATGATAGGATCATAAGCCAAGGCAAACGTAAGCAAAGGACAGAAACAGGGGATAGAGATCTCGAGTATGCAATTACACACATAACGATGTTATGTTATGCACAAAGGTGCGTGAAATATGTTTAAGAGAAAAAAAAATCTGCATAGATAGGAGAGTTGCTCATAGTCCAAGATATTATCAGATCTGGAGAAATGCCATGTGATTGAGTCACTGGAGCATCAGTCAATGGCTGTTTACAGAAAATGTCACAAAATTGGCTGTTGTAGTCCTTCTCCTGCACTTGTATTTTCTTTTCATATTTTTTATAAATGATTGACTAAAATGTGCTGTGAGCAGCTGTCTTGCATTATAGTTGTCTGCCCCTACCTTGCTCCAGTTCAATTCCTACTCCCTTTTAGTAAAACATATTTTAATGAAGTATCTTTTTCAGATGATGATTGGAGAGCAAAAAAGCCCCTTTGAAAAAATGTTTTGCATATTCCTGCTCTCCAGCCAACCTGCCAGCACAGTTGTGTGTTAGCCCGATGCTGTGGAGGGACGCCAAATGTGACTGATCCAGCAGGTTTACATATGCCCCATTCCTTCACAAGCTACTGTTCACTATCTCCGTTCCCCAGCACTTTACACCTGTAAAATTCAAAAGCTGGAGATCTGCAGATGAAGACTGGAGTCCTGCTGCCAGCAATGGTCCTGGGGAACAGAAGGCTTGTAAATCAAAGATGATTTACAAAAAGGTTCAGCCCCAGCTAGAAGCCAACAGCCAGAATGCAGAGATCCCACAGCACTGGTGGCATCCTTGACACAGATCTTGGCTGGATCACTACTGCAGGATGAGTCCCTGCTCTGAGCTCCGCCCTGGGCTGCCTTTGCTCTGACAGGCAAGGACCTTCACAGCAGAGCAGCTTCTCACTTATCTCCCATTCCAACCACCCCAAATGGGCAGGGATAAAACCAGAGGAATCAGGGGGAAGAAAAGGGGGAACACAAGGAGAGCTGTCTGAGGAAAAACTGGGAAGCAGGGGTGCCCTGTGCCCCGAATCACTGTGGTACTGCTTGCGCTAAGGGAGACAGAAGTCCAGGACCACATGTGGTAGCTCCTGGACCCTCTGCTCTATGCTGGGAACTGCAGGTGGTACCAGACTGTTTTTGCTTTGAGTCTTCCCTCAGCAGAAGGGGTGGGAAGGATCAACAGAGAGAGATACTTCCACTTTGGGTGACAGAGGTCAGGTGATGTCTCTTTCGCGGTCCCTCAGAGCTCAAACTTGCTCTTTCCACCATTACCTCTTATATTTGGGGGGGTCCAGGACAGAACCCACCTTCCCCCAGGTGCTAGGCACAGACAGTCCTCCCCACCCTTCCTGAGTTGTGTCCTGGGAGAGGCAGCAAGGTCAGGTCTGTTCTCCCATACTTACACAGCAACATCTCACCACACTGCAGGTGCCCTCTTCCATCAGCGCACAAGGTCTTCTGCCTAGTGTAGCAGGGAAGAACTAGTCCTGGCCATGCTCCTGGCTCCAGGATCTTCTTGAAATCCTCTCTGGAAACATCTCAGGATGTTTCCAGAGAGGGATGTTTGGCATCAGCATGCCTTCACACTCTTTTTATTTACCAGGAAGCTGCTTCCATGGCTTTAAAGGACTGTGTGACAGCCATTTTTCCATGTAAATGTGGACACGGGGAATGTAAGTGCCAACCTATCTGCCCTAACCCTTGTGCCATGGGGACTTGAGCACTGTCTCAGTCACCCTGACCAACCATGCCTTACTGTTAACCAGACCAGATCACATCTCCTTAGCTTTGTGTAATGTCAGGTCCCAGCCCAGGACCTGCTTCATGTATGTCTGACACCAACTGGGAAACCAGACCATGTCCAGAGGCAAAGATGGGGATGAGATTTCATGTTGACAGGATTTCATGGCTGCAAAGACCACTTCACTGTTTATGAGGCAGAACCAGTCTGCTGGCAGTAGGAAACATGTAAACAAGTTTGTCTGAAAGTGCCTTGGAGTTATTTGCACAGATTTCCTGGGTATTTTGCATTTGAGTGTGATCCATGGAGAAAAGCACACCAAGAGTGCTTACACACCCAAAAGAGCACAGTGAAGGAACAATCTATGGCTCAGATAGTTTTACCTGCCTGAATAATAAATACATTGTTCTCTCTACAGAATCATAGAAATATTTAGGTTGGAGAAGACCTCTCAAATCATCATGTCCAACTGTTAACCCAGCATTGCCATTCTCAGTACTAAACCACATCCCCAAGTGCCACATCTATATATATATATTTTTGAACAGTTCCAGAGACGGTGCTTTCACCACTTTCCCTTGAAATGCTGCTGCATGATTTCATAGGGTGATTCCCCCTAAGTGTGGTCTCCAGGCTCCAGATAAAAGCCAGTTCAGTTCTCAATGAACCCTGCTCAGGTCAGTTTGGGGAATTTGTGAGAGCAAAAAATACCATGTACATCTCCAGCCCCAAGCCTTGCACAGCTGATGAGCAGTGCCACTCACCTTGCTTTGTGTTTGCTCTAGCTTCTGTCTAGGATTAGGAAAGGAAAATCAACCCCATATATCATGTGAGATTGTCTGGGAAATTAATCCATGGTGGAGTCTGGCCAAGGGGTCCTGCCAAGGTCCTGGTGTCTCTGTCTTGCCAGCAAGTCCCCATGCTTAAATTCTTGGAGCACTTGGAGATTTGGATGTGCCAGGACCCCCTCTATCTTACCAGCCCAGCTGAATGACATATAGACATGACTCACAAGCTGAACCAGATCCTGTGTTTTCCAGCTTCAGTCCTATTTTTTCACAGTGAAAGTCACATCTCCTACTTCCTATTCACCAGCAATTCCCCAGAATTAGAATCATAGCTATGTATGCTTTCAGGCCATTTCTGAATATCATGAGATGTTCATGAAATTATTCTGATTGGGATGGGATGAAATAATTCATTAGAGAGTTGACCAGAAGGCTCATGGGTAGGTCCATGACCTTCTCAGATGGAAGTGACCTGAAAAGGAGAGGTCAGCACTTTTCGCTAGCTGGCCAAGGCAGAACCACACCACAGAGGGTACTGGAGAGAGGTTTGGATATCAACTCCTGAATCCAGTCTTTGTCCTCCAGACAAACTTCATGATGACCAGGAGAGTAGATCATTATGGAGAGCTCCTTTTGCCTGTTGGGTATGCTCTTGTGCCTCCTCAAACTGTCTCCAGGGAGGTTTGTTGGTTTTGTCAGTCCTGGTGTTGTCAGACTCTGTCATCAACTGCTGATTATTGTAGTGAGCCATCACCTCCTGTTGCTGAGCAGGAATCAAGAGATCACAGAAAATCAAGGATTAGTTCAAGCAGTGAGGTCGCCTACACTCCTTGTGGAGTCTGAACACAGCACCTCCAAATCTGACTTTTGTTCTTCCCAATTCAGAAAATGCCACTGCTGTTCACTGCTGCTCCCACCTGGAGTGGGTGATGTGTACTGAGGAAAGGAGACTTCCTCTCCCCTCTCTGTGCTATCACTCTAAAAAAAAATAAAAACTCAATGGTTGAATGAGCCTGGGCAGCCTTGACTATGGTAGGCTCCCTCTGAATCCTGGACTGCTGGGAGCTGCCACCACATTCCCAGAGAGAAGCAAATCACCTCCACTCCCTGTTTGCAAAGGTCTTGGTAGCAGGAAACCAAACTGTCTAAAAGAGCCTGTGGCTTCACCATCAAGGCTGACCTTGATGTTTCTTCTTTGAGTGGTAGTGAACTCTATCCTCTTCCATAGGAGGAAGAGTCTGTGTGGGGGCAGCCACACTCTGTGAAGCAAAACTTCCCCATAGCTAAAAGCCACCATAACCCTCTCTACCTCCTGGTGTACCTCCACGAGACTAAAAGGAGAGCTCTACGTGTGTGTCTGCACGTGTGCCCCTGTGAAAAAGCAAGGGAGAGACTGACTTGCTGCAATGAGCATTTCAAACAAAACAATATAATTACACATATTTTTCTCCCATAAGCAGGATGGGAACTAAACATGTAACATCTGTTGCTTAATGCATTCCTAGATAGCACACAGATATTATGCTGATAAGCACCACTTAAGAACCAAGATAGCAAAGAACAGAAAGTAATGATTGGAGTTACACAGAGAACAGGTCAGGTCTTAGTGTGACTTTAAAGCAACTTGGTTTCCACCCCTCCATTTATCATAATGAAAGTAATGCATATAGCAGTGAAGAATTTTAATAGCATTTTAGAGGCAATAATAGCTTCAGAAAGAGGACTTTCATTACATGGCTGTACAGCTGTCCCTGGAAACTGCAGAGGGCCACATCACACACCATTTAAATCCTGAATTGAAAAATTATCCTTTGGAAAAGAAGTGCTTGTATGGACAGTCTTCTGCAGTTTTAGGATCTAGACAAGACCAAAATTCACACTCGTTTCAGACCTTTGGCCTTCACCAAAGCACAGCTTACCATGTGAAAGGCATGACCAAAATGAAGAGATGCCTACCCTGTGCTTCCCACACACTGGCCTCTTCAGTGCACCATGGCAGTGCCTCCCATGCTGGGCTCGTCCCTCATTCCCAGCTCCAAGAGGTGGCAGCAGCACCCCTGCCTTCAGGAAGCCACTCTTGTGTGGGACTGACATCTTCCAGTGCCCTTGGAATGGGAGAAGGGTGGACAGCCTGGGGAAAAGTGAATGTACACCCACCTACTCAGACACCCTTGGCATCGCTAAGCTGACCACCAGTTGCAGTAGGCCTAGCACTGTAGAAAACCAAAATATAAAGCACAGGACAGGGTATTAAAAAAAAAAAAAAAGTGTTTCACTAATTTTTTCATGTTAGTGAAGGAGGGGGTGGAACTCTTTCTGGGATTGAAAAGAGCCCTGAGTCTCTGCTCATCATTCTCCAGGGAAGCTTGAGAGCACTGCTCATTGCAAAACCTTTTGCAGAAATATGAGCTGCATTGACTCTCTCCTAACAACTCAGAGCTTAAAGGCTGAAAACAAAGTCACAGATGTCAAAGAAAGAAGAAAGAAAAGAGGAACAAATACACTCCTTCTCTCAGATACAATACAACCTCAAGAGAACAAACATACAATGAGAAAAAGAATTAAGAGAGCCAGGGGCAGAAAAAAGCTCCTTGCATCCTGGGACAAGAAGAAAACATCCCACCAGTTCTCTTCCTAGCTGCAGTGGTGAGACTTTCACCCGAGCACATCAGCAATGGTGTGTCACTAAGCAGGGTCCTGTCACCCCTGCAGATAATGGCTTCTTGTGTTTGGGGATCTCCTCCTTCAGCCACAGGATGCAAAAATATTTGGAGTCTGTATCTGTCAAAGCATTGATGTAGCCCAGTAAATATAATTCTTGAAATTATTGGTGAAAGACACAAGCTTTTGCATCTCAGGATGTCTCCAGGCTTATCTTGACCTGTGCTGGTGTTAGTTTACATTAACAATCACCAGTGGTCAAGTAACTTCTGTGTAACCTGTTCTGGCTTTATCTCTGTGTTACCATATAGGGTAAAATGGCAAGCATAGGTAGTCACTGCATAACAAGAAATAGCCCTTCAGGTTAATTGGGGCTGGGGAAAGCTGTTGTGCAACTTTTAAACTTTATCTGGAAACTACTAAGGAGAGAGAGTGTGATGAGAGAAAAAAAAACCATAAAAATAGCCCCAAGCAGACTGCAGGCCTGAGAGGAAGGGACCACCACCATGAACTTTGTGCTTCTGGTGACAACTCAGGACACTGATGACTCACAGAGACAAGCCACCACCTCTGCTTGAGGAGGCTGATCCCACCAGCCACAAGGCTCAGGAACATCAGAAGGTGAGGATAGCACTGGAGAGGAGGATTAGATATTGCTTTTCTTTGTAGCAGTTTTAAGAGCATTATTACTAATAAGGATTTTCTGTATTAATCTGGATTATAAGTGTCAGAAACATTGCAACTGAGCTAATAATAAATGTATTATGTCTTGATTAGGTTAGGATTTTAATAAAACTTTTGGCTCTGTATGAATAAAATGTATTCATCTTGGCACATAACAATATTTTAAGCGTAGCATGACAGGAGCTGTCAGAAACCCAAGACTCACTGCCAGACACCAGCACAGCAGAGCTTAGAAAGCCTCTCCACACAGTGACTTCAAAGACATGAGCAAACCCTGCACAAACCTTTTCCCTCAACACCTCTCCTGCCTGGTTTAACTGTCTTAGGATGCACAGGACAGCTGTTACTCTCACAACGAGAGTTGCAGCTATTCAAGGTGCTCCTCTGGGAATTTTCAAATAAATTTATTAAGTATCAAGTATCACCTCTTCCCAGCTTGTGCCCACGTAGTAGCCTACCTCTGTCACTTGGATTGTCAGTTTAGCCCTTCATTTATCCAGCCTGATCTTTCTCACAAACTCTTGCACCTCTCAAAGAGCTGTGAGCTGAAATTACAAATGAGGGTGAAATCACACTCAAGGTATTTCACAGTTCACCGTCTTTGACCCACCTACAACTGGTTTGGGTTTAGAGTCCTTCTCTGAGAAGGTAATTCTGACCAAAGAGCTGAAACTGAGGCTGGAAACACATTTCCAGCAAGGGCCACAGCTTGGAAAGGAAGAGAGAAACATGTTTCTCACTGCCACTCTTGTTATGTTATCCTCAGGTATTTCCTGACCAACCTCTGCTCCAACTTTGTAGCCTCCCTGTCTGTGCAAGGGGCAGACTGAGCATCACTGAAAGCAGCTGAAATGCCCCAAAACTGTCCCAGAAATCCTCATCTCCCAAAACTCACTGCACCATACAGTAAGAGACCACAGTGACATATCACCTGTGCAAGAAGCCCAGCTGACAAGTAGCAATAGAGACAAGAAAAGCCCAAAGTGATACTTGTTAGAAGCTGTGGAGGCTTGAATGGAAACAGATTTTATTGTCAATCTGACCCAGCAAAGTTACTTAGTTTAAATGTTCCTATGTCAAACTTCAACTGAAATAAATTTTTACCCAAGAAAAGTGTTCATTCTGAGAGCATTTCACTTTGAGATAAGAAAGCGTAGTGTGGGAATACAAAGGTTTTCAACTACTCTGGATTAAAAAAAAAGAATAATGTTAGCATTCTCCTCCACTTTTCATTTGCTGGCTCCTCACTGTTTGGAGAGCACAGTGTTCTTCACTGAGATGAGCTCACAACAGCCAACCAAGTGTTTACTCACAAGACATTATTCTGGAATGGAAAGTGTCACCTGCATTGGAGTTTACTGTTTCAGATTTTTGCAGGAGTTTCTTCCCATGAGTTACATTCATCTCTACCATATGTAATGACCTCCAAAGACTGGTCCTGATTTTCCAGGGACAAAGAGAAAACAGTTCCAGACTCCCCTTTCTAAAATGGGCTAAGGGGAATGGGAATATGAGGAAGGAAAAATAGGAGAGGTATCTTTGTTAGAGGCCAGCCATGGACAGACTGCAAGGAAATGGAGGCATCCTGCCCCCATTATGTTTCAGACTAATTTTCCATGTAGCAACGATATTATTCAAGAAAGATGTGAAGACTCACGTTTCTACCTATTTCCACACATCAGATTTAAAACCTAAGCTTTAAAAAAAACCAAACTGGCAATAAAACTGTGGGATTTGGCCAAAAAATACCCTGCCCCCAACAGATGAATCAGGTTTTGACAGTTTCCAAGATCTTTCCCAGTCATAATAGTACATTGTGACATGAGATAATAATTTGCTAGTTTTCTGGAAATACCTCCTCATCCTTACCACATATACTAGCAAGCAGTCCCAGTGGAAGAGACCCTTTTGGTCAGCAGCTGCATCCAAATCTGTGTTATTTGATTAAGCTGAGGGCTGTGCAAAGCAGCCAGCAACACAACAAGACTCCCTGTAGGAAGAGATGACTCACATGCTTTACTGACTGCAGCAGAGAGAACTGTATGTCCCCTTCCCACGGGATGTTCTCTCCTCTTGCCTTTACATCCTGCTCATGACAGTGACCAGGAGATCTGAGGACTGCCAGGGAAATTCACCTGCTGAGCAGGGAATACAGCCACATGTCTTCTGCTGGCACACTGCACCTCACAGGGAAATAAATGAGTAGAACCTCCCAAATGTGTGCAGCAGCATCTGGGCAAACACAAATGAAGTAAATAAAGGAGAAACAACTTTGTGGCTGCCCAGTATCCAGAGCTGGAGGAGATTTCTCCAACTCATCAATTACAATTCAGGCACCAAAGAAGCAGCCAGATATTCAAAGTAGCTCTGCATCCAGTGCCAAGAAGGGTCACAAGCCTGACCTGTCCAAAGGTGTCCACTTGCTAACGCTCATCTCTCAGTTTGCAGTGCATGTGAGTAAGCAGTGATTCCAATGGGAGTCAGAAACAACAGCAAAAGGAAGTGGGGGATCACCTCCAATTTGCATCCATTCTGTGGAATTCAGCTTCCTTCCTTACCTCCACTCTTCTTGTAAATCCATTACAGCTCCTGCCAAGCAGCAGCTTCTCCACTTCTATGGCTATTCCCTGTGGCCTATGACCACTCTTGGCATTGCACTGCCTGCACCAAACGCAGCATCCAAGAATCCAGTGCTGGTGTAGCTGCTAAAGACATAAGAATTGTGCCTGGAAATGGTGAAGAAGAGAAAATTATTCCTGTGGGGAAAATACTCCTGTTAAAAATAAGTTCTTCTGTGACCAACAGAGTTAATAAGGTGACCTTTCCTACAGTTCCCTTTCCAATCTCCTCCACCCTGATACTGCAACTCCTTCCAGAACCTGCTACTAATCTGGCTGGAGGTTTGGATCTTGTGCTCTGGCTGTCCTGGAGCAGTATCTGAATTGCTTCATTACCCAGGACATAAGGGCTTCTTGGTCAACAGCATGAATATTGTGCAGAACTCTGCCTCTGGCTCGTGCAGAAGGAGCAGGGAGCAGCAATAACACAGATCTTTTTGCTCTATCCAGCTGCCAGTTTTCACAAAACTGAGTAAATTCAAATCTTGGACATCTCCTACTAGATGAAAAGTATAGTGGAAATCATTCTTTTGGAGACAGAGTGGGGAAAGAAATAGAGGGAAAAAACTAAATGCAACACCTTGTTTCCCAAGGTAATTAGGTTTAAAAATACTTACAAATGACACTACTGTGAACTTTGCACACCAATTTAGTACAGGATAACCTGCAGTATCAATTAGAGACACAGTGGAAGTGTGAGGTCACACTTGCTGCAACCTGTAAAAGAACTTCTGGTCTCATTAAAGTCATTTTCAAGCCAATTTAGGCAGTAAAATTACTCACTCATTGTATGTGAGTGGTAATTGTCAGAAAGGCCAGAGAGGGAAAGGGAGAAAGAAAAAAAAATGCAGTACTAAAACCTGTGAAAGACAGCCTGGCTCCTAAATTGTGCCTGCTCCTAAGCCAAAAGGGACACTCCCAGGAGAAATTAAAATCCCCTCAATCATGAGTGACTCAGTGGGAGCTGGGCTGGGTAATTTATCTGTATGAGGGGCCAAGAGATTGCATCCCCACCAGAGATGTTGTGTGACCCCATCAAGAGGCCACCCAGTCCCCCAAGAATTCTGGTTTTCCTGGCCTACAATTTTCTGGAGAAGCTCCAGAGAAAAACAACTGCAACCTGCAGCACTGCAGAAGAGTTCAATATCTGGTGATTTCTAAGGTTCCTCCATCCCTGTTTTTCTAGGATACTGTGGTTTTTCCTGAAACTGTTGGGCCTTTACCTTTGAAAAGCAACTCAGAAGTGCTAGAAGAAGAGATAGCCAAAATTATGTTAGAAAGCTCCACCCTCTGTATCTGCTGCAGTTACCAGTTTTTACCATGTCTTTTACTGTGCTGATCCAGGGCATAATCAAAAAAAGCAGAATAAGAATAGGGAAGGCACCTTTAGCACTCTTAGCACGTGGCATCAAGACCTGCAAACTGCCAAGTCCACATCAGAAAACATTCTCCCTCACAGGCTGATTTTTTTGTTTGTTTGTTTTGTTTCAATTTTTTTTTTTTTTTTAGATTTTATTATGCATTTGCCCCTGCTAGTGAATTTTTTCCAGGTATTCCGCTCAATTTCTTTTCTGTCACTGTAGTCTGTCTACATAACAGCTAAGAGATGAATTGTGCAGTTTAATGCATCAAAGCTCAATTTATATTTTTGAATTTTCTCACATCTTGATGAAGAAATCCAGCCATTATTGAAACCCAAAAGCCAAAAATGCAGAGGAAAAAGGGGACTCTGGTGCAAGCTTATGTTTTCCTAAAGAATCGTCCTTGAGAAAGGTGTACTCATTACAGAATGGGAAACTGAGACATGAACATTCCCACAGAGTTGCCAAAAATAACAAAAGAAAAGCATCTTTTCAGGAAGAAAAAGAAAATCTGTTTTTCTCTTCCCTGTCTCTCTCAGAAGTCTTCTGCCCATTATTGCCCCATGATGGGCTGCCAGCCAGATCCCATTTTATACAGAAAACCTAAGCCAGCATAAATGCCTGGATTTAAAGCCAGTCTTCCTTACTCTGACACTTTTCTGTGGGTTGTGTTGAGGCATCAGACAGCTGAAAAGCTGAGCTGGTGTGGGTTTGCAGGTTTTGGGACAGTGCAACTCAGCAAGGGAGGGTTTGCTCCTGAGCTGGGACTTGAGCAGCAGAATCTCTAGATGCAGGGGAAGGAAGAGCCTGTGCCAGAAATAGCTGCAGGGCTCCAGCATGTCCTACAGACCACCAGGCAGACACAATCTTCCTCTAAATATCCAAAAAGGGTGGGTGAGCAGTTCCTCATGTGCTGCAGATGGGCTGAGGAGAGAGGAACTGCCACTGCCTGCACAGATGGAGACATGGGAGAGCGTGGATGTGTCCTGGAAATGTGCGTCACAGAGGCCAGAAACTTCAGATCCCCCACTGGTCCTTCCTCTTCTGCTCAGGACTGTCCTAAATGGCTTGAGGGTCTCCCTCTGCACAGTCTGAGTCACCATACTTGTTTAACTAGCCACAAAACACCAAAATTTCTTCACGAAAAATGATTGAGAAAGACATATATGCCAGATGCACAGTTTGGAGCTGGTCCAAACTGTCTGGATTTTCTGCAGGGACTGAACATCAGCCATGAAGATGCAGACAGGGAGTTTCCAGAGCTGCCTGTCACAGCTTTCCCCTCAACCTTTCCCACCAGGCAAGAGGCGCAGAGCCCCACAGGCAGGAGTTTCTGCACAAAACTGGAGGGAAGAGAAGCTGGAAATGGGGAAGGATTCTAGTTAATTATTTGATAACACTTGAATGAAATGCATTCCAATCAGGTCTCCTTGCTGGGTACAGCAGAAACAGGCAAGGCACTCCATGATGTGGTTTAGAGGGTGTGGTTTAGAGGGTGTCCAGTTCAAAGGCTGGACTTGATGGTCTTGAAGGGCTTTTCCAACCTTACTAAATCTGTGATTTATAATTCTACAGCTTTTATCTTTCCTACAGGCCCTTAGTGTCCTAAGCACCATGTGCATTCGGGCTCATGGTACTTGTTAGCAGTTTTGGCATCTTATGGCAACTCTAGCACATAACCAGCATTATGATCATCAGTTCCTGTAATCTGAGGGATATTGTAACACTACAATTAATTTCTTACAGCACTCCTTTTGTGATCATACAAACAATGCCAATTTCATCTCCCATTTTAGGAAAAAAACAGTTTCCCACACTTGTGTCTGCAAATTTCTAGAGTGAACCATAGAGGTTTGAGAGCACAACACAGATCAATAAAGCCACAACTACAGTCTTAGACCAAGACTGTCCAATCACACTTCTCAAAAACTTCTGTGCAAAGCTGTGTGTCAGACCACTGTCACTGTACATGAGTACTCAGTCATGGACTCTGCAACACAATAAGAAAAAGAAGGAGGGAATTGAAATAATTAAAACATATTAAGTCCATCCTTTTACAGATACATTGTGTGGGAACTCAGTCACTTATGAAAAGCCTGACTTCTTAAGCATACCCTGAGCCTCTCACTAATTCTATAGCTTAGCATCCTGCAACACTATCTGCTACAACTCCCACCTCTCCAGAGCTCCTGTACCCAGTCCAACTTTCCAATCAGACTTTTTGCACAGGCTGTGACAAGGTACTTCCCAGCATCAGCCTCTTTGAATCCAACCAGCCCTTTGAGAATGGTCCTCATCTGAGCACCATAAAAGCTTTTGTAGTTTCCTAGAGTTGTAGCCTCACAGCTCCCTTTAGCCTGCACAGAGCCCAATATCCACAACCAGCTCCTCCTTTGGAAATCATCTGCCAATAGTTTTCAGGTTTTTTCTAGCAGGCCACACCATTCCAGAAGCTCTCCAGAAGAATCCTGCTTGGAAAGAGTGTGCTATGATCTGATATTCCCTACCAGATTTTTCTGAGCATAAAGTCTGAATCCATCACTACAAAACACAAGCTTCTGGGCAGGAGGCTCAAGAGTTTATTCCCTGGACATGAAATCTGGCATGAGATGTGACCATGGGAGGCAGTGAACTGTGAAAATAAATTTCCCTTACTGTTATCTGTGACATCTGAAAATGAAACCACTGCGTCTGCAGTGGCAGCATACAAATTTCCAGCTATCTGCACATCAGCTCTTACCCTAGTAACTGGTGAGCTTTAGAAGTATGGCTGCTTGGAGTGATTTATTAGGTGATTCCAAATTAGGTGCAGGGGTAAATTTTATTTTCGTTCACTCACACACATGAAAGGACTCAGTGATCCTAGAGGTCTTTTCCAAGCTAAATGATTCTCTGATCCTAAGACAGTCTGCCAGAATTCAGGTATGTATAGGAAGGGAGAGGTGCTTCTTCCATATGCCAGTGACAGAGATGGGTACTAAATGCTGTTCTTCACAACTACAATCCAGAGAAGGGAAAATATGTGTGAAAATCTGGGAAAACAGGTTTTCTTCCAGTTGAAGTGTCCAAGGAGTTAGGAGGTGAGACCATGCAGGCTTTGACACAAGGTTAGTCTATTCCTAAGTGCAGTGACCTGTGAAGCATTTGCTCTCTGTGCTCCACAGCTTTAAGGTAAAATATGTTCTCCAAGGAAAATACATCAATGTGGAGCTGGGACCCTTCCCACCCAACACTTTATGTCTGCAGTGGAGGTGCCACTGTGAATGGTGGATCTCACAGTATAAATGGGAATGTGCAGTTTAATTAGAAACTGATCTCCAAGAGCAGGATTGACTCAGTCACCCTGGGAATAAAATTCATGTTCAGATGGAGACAATAACCCCTTGCAGAAGCCCAGATTTGGTCAGATGGCCCAAGACACAACTATCCTTTCCCAAAAAAAGGTGGAAAAATTTGTCTCTGGTGTGCGTCAGGACACGTGTTCCTGTCTGCAATAAAGCCTGCTTGTTCACTCCCTTTGTCTTTACTTTACCTTTGAAGAAGTGTGAGCCCCAAAATACCCACTAAACCTGCTAGCCCAGGGTGCTGGGAAAACTTCCTTATGGGAAATATAGTCATTATAATTTTTATTTTTTTTAAAAAAGGAAAAAAATTTCCATTCCTTTGAAAATACAACCCCCAGCCAAGCTCTGGTCAGATAAACTGGGTCCTGGTGTCCTGAGCTCTGGGTGTGTGAAACTTCTGGGGGCAGGAATGCTTCCCAAAACATGAGAAAAAAAGAGAAAAACCATTCCCAGCCAGATATGCTTGGAAGAAGGAGCTGAGGGATTTTAGTATCTGATAAGAAGTGCCTTGCATGGTGCATGGCTGCACAGAGATGCAGCCCCTTCTCCCTAACTTCTCCTGCTCCTTCCCAGTGCACCCACAGAGCTCAGGGCCGTGTCCATCAAAGGGCAGCTCAAATCCCCAGCTTCCCTCCATCCTACAAAATCACCAGCCTGTCAAGCAAAATTCCTGCATGGCCATCTCTCTGTTTCAGATCTCCTACGGGTATTGTCTGCCACCAGACTTTCTGGCTGGCTCAGCATTTTGGGAAAGAACCGAAACTTCAGAGGAGAGAGAGGGAATGGCAGGACGTGGTCAATTTTTCACTGTCTGGGAAGTGAAGACAGTGGTCTGAGCCCTCTTGGCTATACAGAGGGGGAGATCAAGGCTGTTGTTGACATGGTGGGTATTGAGGGTGAGGAAGGCAGCACCAGCTATGCAGAGCTGTGAGTGTCTGTGTCTCTGGTGGCTGAAGTATCTGCAAGATCTAAGGGAGGATCTGCTATTTACATGTCTGCATGTGCACGTCTGTGTGGGAGTAGGGTTTGTATACATTAAAAGGAGAAGCTGCAGATGGAAACAACTCAGGTGTCTAAGGCCTGGTTCAAAGCCCATTAAAATCAGCAGGAGTCATTCCACTTCACTGTGATGGGTTTTGGCCACATCTGTCCTTGCCGCTCCCCAACATGCCTATGACCTCAAGGGCTGCTCCGTGCTGCATATCCTCAATTAAACCCTGTGAGCAATGGGGCTTCCCACGTTCCTCAGAGTGGCTGTTTTACCAGGGATCTCTGGAGATTCCTCCTCCTCTGCTGTCACACCCTGCAGATACTGAGAGGCAAGTGTCGCTCATTCATCACTTCTTGATCAAGATACTGAGATGCCATTGTTTGGTTTGGTTTGATAAATTGGCGTCACAAGGATTTTTTTTCATCTTTTGTGTTGCTTTTATCTGAACACACTTCACCATCATCTCCCTCCTCGGGAGCTGGATTTGAGATCAGAAAGGTTCACCATCTCATCCCCTTCCTCGAATTCATTATGTTTCTCCAAGCTCTGCTTGAATTGTCTTTAACCTGTCTGCATCCATTTCTGAAAGGTCTTCATTCTGAATATCAGACATCAAAAGCTGAAGAACCCTTTGGTCTAATGGTTGCATTCTGTGCACAGTGATGGTGTTGCTTTCTCTCCTTTGGTTTTGTCAGGTTATTGCCGCATGCCTGTGTATGAAAGAGCCCTTTAAGATCTTATCTTTTCCACATAAGTGTGCTAATAGCCTGTAAACAAGGAACATCAGCCTTTTTTTTTTTTTTTCAGTAAAATCACAGGTTTATGCTCCTGAAGACTTTCACTGTAAGGCATTTTATTTCACATTTTTCATTTGTAACAGCATTTTAAAATGTGGATGCTGGAACAGGACCAAGCACAAGTGTATCAGTCATAAAGATGCAGGGTTGTTTCCACTCTCATCACTCCATCATTTATGCAGCCACAGATTGCAACAGCTTTGTTTGCCACAACATTGAGTTAGAGGTCAAAATGAAACCACTTCTTTCTGCACCACAAGCCCTTGTCAGAAATATTGCTATCTGCCCTCCCCCTTGCCCTCCCTGAAATACCACCACAGCACCATGGATCTGCACCATGGACACATCTCTGGATGTGTCTCACCCAAGTCTTGCCAAGGCTGAACAGATCCATTCAGCTTTTCCATCCTGATAACATCACAGGTCGGAGTGGAAGGAACAGAAAGTGAAGGGTTGAGCCATCGAAGCAGATCAAGACCTGCCATGGGGGTGCCATGGATAGTAATGTAATGTTCTGCATGAGCGTGCAGGAGATGTGTTCAGGGATAATGTTCTTACACAGATAGAGAATTTTTATAATTCCAGAATGTTATCAGATCTGGAAAAATGCTGAATGAGTGGGTCGCTGCAGTATCAGTGTATTGCTACACCATGAAGAGGGAGCTGTGTTCCTTCTCTAACATCCACGCTGTAATTGCACAGCCTCTGCAAATAATTAACTGAGTCTAACCTGACTCTTTTCCCTGAGTTAAATCTGTATTATCAGTTCACTCCCCACCCCAGAAATTAATTATCTCTCTCAGACCCATACACCTTTATTATAATAGATAATGTGAAATTTTATCCCAAATAATTTGGTGGGAATACTAGGAAAAAAGGAGTTTCAGCCTCTTTGTGAAGAAGAGAAAGTCTGGGGAGAAAAAAACTGCAAGAACATTCAGTCCCCATGCTGCAAGTTATAAGCTGATCACATATACTTTCATGCATACACATGTAGGTGTAGTCATCTCACTACTGCCACATGTTATGGTCTGGTTTCAGCAGCCAAGACTTTACTAGCAATGAACTAGGAGATGAAATTGCATTGTTTGATCCCTGCAACTCCATGCCCAAAAGATTGCACACTTGTGCTGTGAGCCAGGGCTGTTAGGGGCAGACACAACCGTGAACTTTGCATAATAATCCTGTAGTCTGCTCCAAAAGTGGGCCATTCATCTGGGAACAGACACATTGGGAGATGTTCAAGTTTGCTAGCATCCCTCCTTCACTGTACACCCCAGCATCTCCCAGAGCTCCCACCACTCCATCCTTTAGCCCACAGTAGGTGGGAGTACCTCCCAGGTATGACAATGTTGCCTGATGAGGTGCTTCTCTTCAGTGCTTTTGGTTGGTACCAACCCAAGGACACCCATGAGGCAGATGGTGGCTGGAGCAGAAAAGCCAGGAGGTGGTGAATGTGGAAGAGGGAGACTACAGAAATTGTGGGTGTAGTTCAGCCAACAGA
The DNA here is from genome assembly GCA_024500445.1 of Entomyzon cyanotis. Classification (NCBI taxonomy): domain Eukaryota; kingdom Metazoa; phylum Chordata; class Aves; order Passeriformes; family Meliphagidae; genus Entomyzon; species Entomyzon cyanotis. The sequence goes on along the minus strand of JAKEPQ010001021.1, from coordinate 44,673,294 downwards.
AGGGAAATAGGCATTGAGATGAAGTTTCCCATTAGCTGTACTCCCAGCAGTCTGTCACCATTGAAAACTACCTATTTTATGAAGTTAAATGTTCCCAGCATAACCATCTATTCCAGATATTCATGAAACTTAAGACTGAATGGGAGAGTGTCTGGTAAGGCAAGAAGAACGACCATGAGGGAAAGGCTCCTGCCAGAAGCAAGTTGCTTGTTACACTGACTCATGTCTGAAGCAAATACTATTTCAGGGCTTCCCAGGGCCACAAGCAGCCCTCTGAGCTGAGGAACTCCTCCTTCTGTGGACAAATAGGATACAAGGGATGGAAAAAGCAGCAAGTGACCTTTCTACTCAGAGTGAACCTCTCAGGAACTCATCTCCGGTCCTTTTCAGAGCCTGGAAAAGTGACTTTGTCAGTCGCCCCTTAGACTGAGATAGTGGATGTAGACTCTAGGTCTGTTTTGAGAACTCACATTTCCCATGCAGTGTTCGAGCACCTCATGCAATCTCCCATGGTCCCAGAGTGGACAAAGCACTGAGAATGCAAAGCAAAACCAGCCACAGTTGAACTAATGAAGTTTAAATGAGATCAAATGAATGAGGAAACAAAAGAAGTGTAAGTGCTGTCTTTATTCTGTGAAAATATAAAAGAAGAGCTAATCTGAAAACAAAATCCCCATACAGAAGAAGCTACAGCAAACAGGACTAAGTTGCAAACCACTGCTGGAGTTTGCTGTGGGCTTTGCTCAACCCAGCACTAGTGAGAGTCAGAAAAGTACCTTCTCCAAAATGAGTCCTGACAGGACAGGAAGGAAGGTTGTGTGTGGATGGGCAACCCCAGCAAACACTGCTCTGTACATAGCAGAAGCTGGTTGGCATTGGAACCGTTTCAGCTTTATGTCCATCACCCCCAGGCTGTTTTTTCCATCTCCTACCATACTGCATTCAGAAATGGTGGTGCAACCCTTCATGGCAGCTTTCAGAGACAGTCCACCTATGCAGCGGAAATACAAGAAATACATGCCATTCATCAGGGGATCCAGTCTCCAACATTATCCCCACTCTGGCCAGTGCAGTCCCCATTTCCAACCCAAGAACTGCCCATTCATTACATCCAGTTGGTTCCAAAACCACCAGGCCTGTCTGTTCCCATCCCCTGAACAAAGTTGAGGAAACAGTAAGGCCACCTTGGTTGACTTGAAATACCAAGGGTGTATAATTTGTCTTCCTTCTGCTGAATAAAGATGACTCTTTAAAATTTTAAGCATTTAAATTTAAAAAGGGGAAATGTGTTAAATAGTTCTTTCTCATGTTTAAAGATTCTTCCGCTCAAACTTTGGCTTCCTAAGGAAACCAGGGTTGTGTGACAGCACTCCAGGTATTCATTGTCTCGTTCTCTCTCTGACCTCTCATGATATTCAAACTGGATGACTTTCAGTCAGACTTGACATGGAGTTGAGAAGTGTCAGAGACAATGCAGCCTGAGCTATTGATTAAGAGGAGTCCATTCTCAAAGGCTTCACAGGATCTTAGCCAAACCAACAGGGAAACCAACTGATGGGCCCACTGAAACCTGAGCTTGTCCTTTGCCACCACTGGAGCATTTCCCAGAGGAGACCTGAGCACGTGCTGAGTGCCTAACTCCCCATTCAGATATTCCTGCTCCTGTTGCTTGCTTTTGCTAATGCTGCTCATGTTTCTCTGCTGTGCAGTCTATGGAGGTTTGGAATATTTTGTTGGACATTTTCATCTCAAATACAAATAACGTGTAAATGCACTTCATTAGTTCCTCACCTTCCTGCGTTCCCCTACACTGCTGCTTCCTCTGCACAGTTTGTCATAGTGCACAGGCCTTCTCCATTCACAGTGGCTGATCAATCAAGTTAAGACAAGTTAGGGGCATTTTTTATTTCAGGGGTACACTGAATTCATTTTGTGACTCTATTTCCATTGCTGTGACTAAGAAAATTCTTGTTTTCCTTCATGCTGTCTCTGTGAAACACAATCTAATTCAGGGTTTAGACAGCACATTAATAAAGACTATAGCAAGGACCTTCAAGCATCACATCATCACCTAGCAATATTATCAACTCAGAGGAACTTCATCCATAACTATATACAAGTTTGGGGCTTTTTTCAGTCTGCTTCTGCAGCTGGTGTCACTACCTTTATTTCCATGGGTTTTTCCCTGCCTGCTGGAGCACAGGTGTGACTGCTGTGATAGGTGGAAGTCTTTTACCTGCAGCAGGGGCAGAAAGGAGAGTGACCAGGAAAATTGTTGTCTACTTTCCTCTCTCTAATTACAGAACCTGAGGTGCGAAAAAGATTTCTGAAGGAGCTGTTCAAAGGCTGGACTCCATGGGGAGGGACCTGTCCATGGCTTTTCTCATGCAGAAGCACCACTGCAATAGTGTTTTGTCCTCAGTGGCTGGCATTACCCCAGGGGAAAGCCAATGTCCTTGCAAAGCTCCATCTGAACCTCCACTGAGCTGGCAACTGGCTTAGATCCAGATTCACCCTCATACATCCTAGCTAGGGCCAGCAGGTTCAGGGCCTTGGTCAGGTTTGTTACATGCCCACGTACCAGACTGCCCAGGAAACCAGTTCCACTCTTGATCTCAGTTATGCCGTACTATGAGGAATTCCAGCAGTTATCTGTGCATGATGGGGAAGAAGGAAGGAAAAGCAACGCCTGCCCTTTGATCAGCCTGATGTTTTCAGTTTTCAGCTCTAAGTCCCTTGTCTCTTCCTCTTTTTGTCTGTCACGCTTTTTGCCCATTTTAATCTCAGTAGTGCTTCATCTTAGACTAGTTTCACCCATTTTACCAAGAAGATGAAAAAAAGCCCCAAATAAAAGGCAGTTACCAGCATTCATTAAGCCAGCAAGGTCAACACATTGGTCTTCAGATCCAGTGCAGTTTACAACTTCATTACCACACTGAAAGGAGTCCACGCTGTAGCAGGCAGGGCACTGGAATCCATTGGGCACATCGTTATCTGGTGGCACTGGAATGAAAGACATGGGCTGTAGTTGTTTTTAATGAGGGAATGAGAGGAATAACCCAGGTAATGACTTAGCCTGGGCCCTTGGGATGGGTCAGACAGAGAGGGGAGGGGCTATAAGGAATAAAAGCACTCACATGACACAGAGGTTGTCCGACAGTCATTGCCTGTGCAGCAAACCAAGTGGCTCTTTGCTTTCACCTTCCCATAGTTCACAGTGACAGGGCCAAGGTGGCAGATGTGGGACGGCAGGCAGGATTTAATGGATGAAGAGATGGCCATCCCCCCTGTCATGAAGCAGAAGACAGTGCCAAGTTGTTCAACACAAACTCCCTTCCCCTCCTATTAGTTTCTGTACCAACTTCTAAGCAGCTGTCCTAGGGCCTGAGAGGGGCCCCTGAGAAGCATCACCAGTAAGCCAGGACACCTCAGCTGCAGAGATTATGGTGTAACCCATGCCTCTGATCCGTAGCACAAGCTTGCTCATACACAGACTGCAGAGTGCACAGTCCATCCCAGCCATGAGCATCCTGACACAGTCAAGTCTGGTCTACCCCATCAGCCAAGCCCAAAAGGTGTAAAGGGGAGCAAAACAGATGAATTGAGTCTGCTGAGGTGCTTGAAGGATGAAGGGTGGGTGCACCAGCAGAAGAAGACAGGCACTGGAGCTGCCAGTACCAAAGGTGGTAGGACATGAGTCAGCATCCAGGCTAAAAGGCAACAATCACATCAGTAAGGCTGAGCAGTGACCGAGGCCATGCCTCTAACACAGCTGAGTGTCTAGCTGTGTCAGGGCTCGGCACCAGCTTTGACTTATCAACCACGGGGTCATGGTTACTGGGTGACAATCTGTCCTGAGAGGAAAGCCTGAAAGAGTTGGGATTGTTCAGCCTGGAGAAGAGCAGGCTCCAAGGTGACCTTATAGCAACTTCCAGTGCCCGAAGGGGCTACAAGAGAGCTGGAGAGGGGCTTGTGACAAGCACATGGACTAATAGGACTGGAGGGAATGGCTTTAAACTGAAAGAGAGTAGATTAAAATTAGATATTAAGAAGAAATTCTTGACAGTGAGGGTGGTGAGACACTGGAACAAGTTGCCCAGAGAAGCTGTGGATGTCCCATCTCTGGTGGTGTTCAAGGCCAGGTTGGATGGGGCTCTGAGGGTCTCCCTGCCCAGAGTAAGGGGTTTGAAACTGGATGATCTTCAAGGTTTCTTCAAACCTAAACTTATTGATGATGATGATGATGACATGATATGGTGAGAGCTCAGCCCCAGTGGCACTGCCTGGTTGCCTGGTGTCCCCATCACTGCTTGAGGATGGGTAAATTTCTCTCTCCACACATCACCAGTGCACCCCCGGTAGTAGCTGCCAGCAGCTTAGTGTAGGTCATGGTTCAGCCTCTCAGCCTCTTGACTCTACACACCTTAGCCAGAATTAAAAACCAATGTCTCCTCCCACTATGAAGCTTTGGTCCTTCCCTCCACAGTTAAGAACCAAACCCTCTCAGTAGAAAACTGCTTTTTGAACTTGAGGAATAAAGAGCTTTTACTATCCCAGACTATCCTGATCTCTGGGTTGTCTGTCAGTAAAAGGAAAATAAACAGATTATCTGAGGATGGACCACACTACCAGTGTCAGAGGTGGAGAGAGAATCTCCCAGCCAGCCCCACTCTGAAAGCCACACTGGCACACATAGAGGATGTCTCACCTATCAGGACCTCATGCAGAATAATGCCACAGGTATCTTCACCACCAGTGCAGGTTTTCATGGGGCCAGAGCAGCTTCTTCCCATGCTGTGACAAACCTCACACTGAAGGCAGGTCCCTGGGGAGAGGAGGACACATTCCTGAGCAGCAGCCATAAGGGATCTCACTTCCCCTTTCACTGATGTTTGATGTCAGCATTGATCAGCACTTTTAACATTTCTCTTCCCTTATTTTTCCTGTTTCATTGTGCAATCTGTGTTGGGTTTTTCCTGAAATTGCTGATGACAGCAGCCCTACAAACCCTTCCATGATGGCAGGCACTCAGGTGTCCTTGGATTCACAGACCCCAAATTCTCTCTTTGCAGTGAGCAAGGGCACCCAAGTGGCTGGAGGAACAAGAGCTATCAGCAAGTACTGACTGTACTCTGTACAAACTGGAGACTCTCTTTGTAAGCATTATCTCTTTGTATACCTCTTTGTAGGCATATGGGGAAACCACTTTACCAGATACCTGCTGGAACATTTTAAGCAGACCAGAATATCAGATAGTCAGCAGGAAACACTTAGAAAGTAATAACATGTATTTCAACAGAGGACAAACATGAACTCTTCCGTGACACACATCCACAAGGGTCCAGCATGTGGATTAACAGGTCCAAGGCATGTGTCACTTCCCTAAACCCAGGTGCCAACTAAGGCACCTTGCAGTGGCCATGGCATCTACTTGGAGTGGCAGGTATGACCCAAGACCTCCAAGACAGTTGTCCTTTTCTGGAGCAGAGCTGAAGGACAGCTGAGACGACATTACGTCTAAAATGTCACACAACCCTGGACATGAGTAAAATAAATGGGCCTGGAAATCGATTCAGCTAACCAAAGGTCTGGCTGCCTCAGAGTAACCTGAATCACTCTGATGACTGTCCTGGCTATGGCACTGGTAAGCACCTCAGAAAATCAGACTGCAGGTTCACATTGTAAATGCCAACACCCTCATCTGCACACTGGCTCATAGGACCAAAGATGCCCCAAGACCAGCCACTCTCACCCCTCTGTGGTACAAATTCCCCAAAATGAGGGGGTTTTATAGCTTTTTCAGCAATAGCCTCCCACACGAAGCACCCCCATTCCCAGATCTCTTCCATGTCTCACAACCCAGCAGGTCCCAGTGGAAAACTCACCTGGGTCCAGGAGAGCCAGGAGCAAGCCAAGTCCAATGGATACTCTCATGCTGATGGGATGTAAGCACACAGAGCTGCCAAGTCTTGCTCAGCACAGCAATGCTTGCCACAAGGACTTTATAAACTGGAGGGAAAGGGGGTGTTTTGGGGAAGTGGAGGTTGGGGAAGTTCTCTGAAGTGTAGATATATATATATACACTGCTGAGCACTAGCACCAGTGTTTGCTTTTTCTTTTAAAGCACAGGTTTTGTCTTTTTCTTAACATGAGTGATGCCATTTGTCTTTCCCCTGTTTACAGTGTGCAGCCCTTGGGGTAAGACTGGCTTTCCTGGTGATATCAGGTATGTCTCTGGTGCAGACTTTGAATGATGTTCAGCCTCTACCATCCGTATCAATGATGGAGAGGAAACCATTTGAACACCCTGTTGTGCTCTCACTGTTGGGGCCAAAGAAGCAAAGTGCAGTGAGGACCAGCCAGGAAATTCCCCCGTGGCTGTATTTTTGATGGCTGGTTTCCCATCTCATCATTCCCATCAGACAGTCAAGAGCTCTCATGCCCAGGAACAGTGGAAAAGCAGGCAGTGTCAAAGCAGCGAGCTTCCTCTGCAAGTTGGAGTGCAGCTTTAGTTTGCAAAATGACTGCCAAGACAAAATTTGGAGCAGGCTCAGTCAAGGGTTCTTGGGGTTGCAGCAAACCAGTACGCCAGGGCTTGGATTTTGATATAAAACACTTGGAAGTTGATAAGGAAGTCTCCCATTGTACTTCTGGGCTTTAAATTAAACCAAGTCAGCAGAGAGAAAGCATGGAGATGGCTGTGAGACAGCCTGGTCACATCTTAGGTAAGGTTAGAGTAGGTTTTCCATGCCCTGACATCTCATGATGGGCTAATGACAAGCAGCAATGACCAACTTGCCATTGGCCCACAGATTCCCTGGCTCATGTGCAGGTTTTATCAGGATGTGCTGCCTGATTGAAAACATTACCTACCCTGAAGATATCCTCTTGTCCTGCACCAGATTGGACACAGACTCTCTAGGACATTTTGCACTGACAGCCTGGAAGAACTGAAAAGCCCTCATGCCCCCTGCCCCTTTGAGACTAACCTCTTCAAAGAACAGTGGTCTCTTGACATTTGCCAATATATTGAGTAATCCAGTGGGACCTCTTCACAGCCAAGTCCACAGTGCTATGAGTATGGGAATCACTCTATATCCCCAATTGTGCATAAAGTTGATATCACAAGGAAACAAGGGAGAATTATATCTTTACCTTTAAATTCTTTTTCAGTTCAGAAACGGTCTCATGCCGCAGTGGGTAAGTTAAAATGAAATCAAACTCCAGATTGCAGCTTGTTCAGGATTAAAATCAATTCCTTATGGTCTTAAACCTCAGACACAATAAAACCATGTCCCCAGGCAGGCAGGGGTACCTAGATTGGGGTGATCCTGCCATTTTACTACATATGGAACTGCAGATACAGATAGGAAGATGAGAGGATGTGACTCTCTCTGGTGGTTTTAATTTCATGCCCTTTCATTTAAGATGATTATTGAAGTGCCTGGGGGACTTTCTCTGAGCAACATGACTACACTAGTCTCACTGAATTATACAGAACTCACCTGTTTCCCACCTCTCACAGAGGGAGGGTGTGAAGCTGTAGCCTTTTCATGTGCTTTTTTAGAGATTAAACCAAGCATAGCAAGAAGGCACAATCTGCAGCATTAAGAGGCCTTGGAAAATAAGACTTGTTAGAGAAGGAGAAAACAATAAAGGTGCTCAGGGGACACCCAGTTGCATCACATATTCTACAGACAAAAGGGCTGGATAGGAAAAACTGTCACAGAGGGCTTAGATTAGGCACTGGGGGAATTTTCAAACAGTGACAATAGTGAAGCTGATTGCCTGGGAAGGTGTGGATCCTCCATCCTGGGTGGCATCCTGCGTGGAAAAACAGACTAGACCAGTACTTATTATGGAATTGTTTAAGTTGATAGGATCCTGCTCCAGGGCTGAGAGATGGATTAGATTCTCTTTCTCAAGATTCTTTCTGAATTGGTTCTTATATTTTAATTTCATGGTGTGCATGAAGCGCCTGTCTTCTGCACCATGTCCATGCATCCAGGAGAGGAGGATGAGCAGTCATAGTCTTCATGGAGGTGAGACAGAGGCTGGGAAGGTCAGAGAAATCTGTGAGATGAGAAAAGCTAAAAATCCAACCCTGAAAATAACACGGGTAAGAAAGGGGAGAAGAAAGTTATAAGATCAAAAGGAAAAGATCCTATGATCAGCAGAAGAAAGACATCTATCTAGGCTAGAGCATGTAAAAAATATATGTGAATTTGTCCTGCAGACTTGTAGCAGAAAATTCCACTGGGTTTCATAAAATCAGAGAATTGTTTAAGTTGGAAAAGGCCTTTAAGGTCAATTAATCCATCCATTCACCAAATACTGCCAAGCCCATCAATAAACCATGTCCCTAAGTGGAGTATCTACATATCTTTTAAATATCTAGGGAATGATATTTAATGCCTACAACTTCCCTGGGCAGCCTCTTCCAGTGCTTGACAGCCCTTTCTGTGAAGAAATTTTCTTAATATCCAATATAAATCTCTCATGGCACAACTTCACACTGGTTCCTCTCATTCTAAGAGCCCAAATATAAAGGTTTGTCTTCAAAGTATGAAAATAGCATATCAGATTTACATCACAGCTACCAAACCCAGGTCAGAAAGCTGTAAAAATGTAAGAAAAGTGGCAAAAGTGTGACAAAGAAAGTAAAGGTTAGAAAGGGCTGGGGTGCACAGCTCCTGTAGGAGATACTGGAGGAAAGCCTTGCACAGTCCTAACCAGCACTGAAAGGGAAGATCCCTAAGGGAGAGCAACAATGATGGCTTTAAAAAAGAAGAAGTGAGGTCAGAGCTAAGGATAAATCCTCTGATGGTGAGATCAGCTGGGGCCAAGAGGAGCACCCTCTTCCTGTGATGAAACACTTGAGAAGGAACCAGAAGAACAGGATGTGCCTGGGTGAAGGGCAAATCCAACAGAGCCCTGGAACCTGGCAAGCACGCTATGGCTGCCAGCCCTCATCCCTCACAGTTCCTGCAGCTCTGAGGGATGCAGCACCATGACAAGAGCTCCCCTCCCAGCAGCTGGAAGCCAGCAAAGCACTTTCTGCAATGGCAGACAAATTGGTGGTCAGGACGAAGCTTTGTTCACAGGGTCATTGCAAGGCTTAGGTGCTCAGCTGCATCCAAGAGTCACCCAGCATACTGGCAACCACAGCAGGGCTGTCACCCCTTGACCACATTACCAGGACACAGCTCCTGAAAAAGAGAGTGGAGCAACCATCACATCCAATATAGCCATTTTTAACCACAAAAAAAAAAAAAAAATGTTGTCTCTTCTTCTTTTTAGAAGACAGTCCTAACTTCCCAGCCTCACTGGGCTAACATTTGGGCTATACTAACAGGGGGCTGTCTGTGGCTTTAGGACCTTGTTCCTGCCCAACAGCTCTAACACCTCCAGTAAAAGAAAGCTCTAACAGCGCCCCATAAGCCCAGGCACAGCTTCTGTGGAAGCAGTAGAGCAAAGGTGTCTCCTCACCTCTCTTTAACCACGATACAAGAAGACAGAGCCATAACGTGTTGGGACATTTCAACAGTGAAGTCATCCACAGCCCATAAAAAGGCTATAGAAGAAGAATCAAACCCACCCATTTTCTGAGCTGATTTCCTTGTTCTCCAGAATAGAAATTGACAAAACCTGCTAGTCTGGTTAACCAGGCAAGGAAACATAAGACAGCAACTCTAACCACTCCATGCAAGGATTAGTGCACCTGTTCCAAGGGGTGAGAGCAGGAGGAGTCTCACTATGTGCTTGCTGACTCTAGGCTGAAGAAGTTTTAACAGAATCACAGAATGGTTTGGCTTAAAGGGGCCTTAAGGACCATCTAGTTCCAATCCCCACTCCCAAGGGGAGGGACACTCTCCACTAGACCAGGTCAATTTGTCTTAGCTGTGATTGCACAAATTAATAAATCAGGCAGATAGTGGTAGGTCAGCATAAATCTAATTGCCATTCCTGATAAGGAGCTTCTCAAGGCACACCCTCAGCCGTGTTCCTCCCAGGGCTTCTACAAATAACTCCAGGCCAGAGAGAAGGGGATTTCATTGCCTCTCTGATAATGTGGGGTCAGTGCTTGAAACAGAACCTGTTGAGGGAAGGCCGGTGGCACCCAGATGGTTCAAGGGAGCAAAGCCACACCAATGGCTACATGGAAGTCACAGAACCAAGGGCTTGCCAGCAAGGAAGTTACCATGTGTCTGGAAGAGCAGCATTCCTGTAATAGGGTGCCAATTGTCACACATTAATTTTCCATGTGGACTTTCCACGGCATGGTGCCAATGCCAGCTCCCAGGTGGCTGCGCTGAGCCCTGTCCCTGCTCCTGTGGGACAGGGTATGCTCCTGTGGACTTGGCTATGAAGAGGTCCCACTGGATTACTCAATATATTGACAAATGTCAAGACAGGGGTTCCCTTCCTCTTCCAGACAGTGCTGGATCTGCCTTACCTAAAAACAACCTTCAGGGCTCAGTTTCCAGCCAGGTCAGTCCCTTACGGAGAGAGGTCCTGCTGACAAAGAATTTGTGTACCAGGGAAGAGAAGTTGAAGGCTAGAAACAATATGAATGTAATAAAACTGCTGCTTAAGTGTCTTCTTCTGTGGGTAAAAAAGATGGCAATTAACATATTATTGCACCTGTGCAGTAACACTCCTGGGAAAATACATGGAATCAAATTACTGATTACTATCAAATCATGAAACTTCATCATTCAAGAGATCAAGACATTTAAAGGAGTGGAAGGGACATTTTATTCTACCTTCAACACTACACCTTTTATGTCATTAACACTGATGCATTGTTGGTATCCTGGCCAGTAATTGCCTTTTCAGCTGGAATAATTGCCAGGGAATCCAATTTCTTTTCAAGCATCCTGAAGGAAGATAGATTTGCACGCACATTCGTGTGTTCAATGAGATTCCTGCTCCAGCATGAGTCAACAGCAGTATCATCTTTGAGCATTCAAGAAAACAGCACCTATTTAATCCATTGGTGGATGATGTAGAAAGTATGTTCTTATTAGATATTCACAGCCCTTATTAGACATTCATATTTCAACCTCCTCTTCAGTCAATTGCTCCAATGTGGAACTTTACCAGCAGCAGAGCTCATTTGCTAAGAGAGTTCCACACTGGCAGCTGAGGCAGACCAATTTTCCAGTTTTAACTGGTACATTAGGACAAAGTTTATGCTGCCACAATCTGGTATTAAAAAATCCAATGATTACATAGGATGAAGATTTTTAATACAATATTAATATCCACACATTATATTTATTGTTTATGGCAGTGGTTAGGACTCTTAAAATGGAATAGAAATTCAGTGTTTCAGGAATTATGTCTAAGGGGGCTCTCAAGTAACTTGGACCTGCTCTTGTCCCTTGAAACAGTGGCCTGACCTCAAGCCACTGTCAACTTGATTTAATGTGTTTAGATGGCTTTATTTTTCCCTGCATTCATAGGTGAAGCCTGTAGCTCATGATGAGCTTCATGGGTCCTGGGAAGTACAAGTGGCAGCCTTCTGCATCACACTAGAATTTGTGAAGGAATTAATGAAAACAATAGGAATCTATAAACTTCTTTTAAAAGCCAAATTTTTGGGGGGGAAAAAAGGAGCAGCCAAAGACAACTTGGAGATGAGGCATTAACAGACTGCAGGTGCTAAGCTGATCTGGGGGATTTTGGAGGACAAAGATCCATTCACTCATTTACTTGCCCACTCCTTCCCACCCATCTGCACACCTCTGGCATGAAAAGCCACCTTAAAACAGAATACACACTTGGAAACAGAAGTGTAATTGGTAAAGGCATTCATTTTTGCCTTTGACTGCATTTATTCTGAAAAATATCACTCTATCAGTTTTTCTCTCTCTCTTCCTGTTTAGTCAATTACTAACCAAGTCCCATTGAAAGGAAATGAGATTTTATCATGAAAAGTAGCAGTAACAGGTGAATAAGACCTGCCTTGGAAATGGACAGATGCAGCCAAATCAAGAAAAAGAAAAATATATTGTTACCACTAGGCTTGAGACAAAAAGCTATTCTGTGGTTACAAACCCTCCGCATAGTAGGAAGTATTTAAGAGCAGGTATTTCTTTGAACCATCACAGAGATTTAGTCCATCTGTCTATACTGGAGATCTTTGAAGTGTGAAGATCCAGACAACCACATTTACCACTTTTCTTTAAGTTGAAGTGATCTGAAACTGACTGAACCTTCCTTACAATTTTTGGCATCCCATCTCTGAGTGTGACATTATTACATGGATGACATTCCTTTCTGTTACAGGATTTTTCCTCTGTGTACAAAGCAGATGTCATTTCCAGTGTTTTATGTACTTCTCAATACCAGTTTCTGTCTCCTCTTTCCAGGCCTTTATTCTGAAGTGTAACACATTGCATAAGGAAGAACACAGAAAGCCATGCCCTGCAGCACCAAGAGACATGATCCCAGCTTTCCAAATGATGTTCATCTTTCCCATCCCTTTTCAGTCCAACATTATTCATTGGGTGATATGCATCATAAAATAAAGGTATTCCCAAATGAGTGTGATATATAGCACTAAGAAGATCATGTTTGCTTAAAGCCTGCATTGGTTTGGGCATTTTTTAATCATTAGCCACTTTCAGAAAGCAAAATCTGTTGTTGGGTTTGTCTCGTTGTTCTTTCATTTTCTGACACATCCATGAGGAAATGTGTCCATTGCCCCTGGCAAGGCAGGCCCCTGGCAAAACAACTGTTTGATGAGTTGTAGTACTGTGGATGTTTCAAATGGAAAAAGAGTAGGTTTAGATAAGATATTACAAAAAATACCTTTACTGTGAGGGTGGTGGGGCACTGGAACAGGTTGCGCAGAGAAGCTGTGGATGCCCCATGCCTGCAATCATTCAAGGCCAGACAGAATAGAGCTTTGTGCAATCTGGTCTAGTGGAAGATATCCCTGCCCATGGAAGGGGAGTTGGAACAAGATGATCTCTTAGGTCCCTTCCAACACAAGCCATTCTGTGATTCTGTGTTCAAATATTACAGCAAACATCAGATAAATATCCAGCAGTCAGTCAATGGCAGGGGTAGAGATCCAAGCAAAACTCCAGAGCACTCAGCATGGAGGTGCCCGGGGTAGCTCAGCACCAGCTGGAAGAGCTCATGACACCATGCCATGTGATGACACACCAACAGGTGTTGTGAGCAGGCTGGGGATGGGATGGGGTGCTGTGCCAGCCTCCAGGATCCAGAGCAAAAGGAGCTGCCCTGTGTGGCAGGAGGTGCTCACACAGCTGCCTCCCATCTGGTTGCACAAGTAATTGGGGAGCTCTGGAACCAGTGGCAGCTGCTGTTGGCCATTGTCTAGAGCTTTGTATGCCACAAGAAATACGACCTTGATATTGCTTGTCCTCAGATGGACAGACTGGAAAGAAGAAGGTAGAAAGCACTAGGTCACCAGAGAGACCTTGCAAGGGGCAATCACACTGTTCCAAGACTTGTGCCTCAAATCCTATGATCAGTTTTAGGCCTCTCATTGCAAGAAAGACATGGAGGTGCTGAAGAGTGTCCAGAGAACAGACTGGAGATGGGGAAAGGTCTGGAGCACAAGTCTGATGAGGACCAGCTGAGAGAGCTGGGGTTGTTTAGTTTGGAGAAAAGAGGGCTCTGGGGGGACCTTTTCACTCTCTACAACTCCCTGACAGAAGGGTATGGCCAGGTGTGGGTCAGTCTCTTCTCCCAAGCAACAAGTGATGGGACAAGGGGAAATTGCCTGAAGTCATGCCATGAGAGGTTTAGATTGGATATAGGGAAAAATTTCTTCACTGAAAAGGGCTGTAAAACCCCTGTGACAGGCTGCCCAGGGGAGTGGTGGAGTCATCATCCCTGGAGGTGTTTAAAAAACATGTGGATGTGGCACCTGAGGGCATGGTTTGGTGGTGACCATGTGGTTGTGGTAGGTTGACAGTTGGAATTGGTGATCTTGGAGGTCTTTTTCCTTAATGAGAGCCTTGACAATTCTATGATTCTATGCCATGCTCTTACCTACTCATTCCAAAAGGATGTGGACTAGGATTTCTCACTCACTAACAAACATCCTGGTTGTAGAGATAAAAAACATCCTGGCAAGATCTCTCCAGGATAATGTATGATAATAAATACATTTTCACACATAGGTCCCCATGCTACTATGCCAACCAAAAAGTGACGATTTTCACTTTTTTCAGCAAGTCAGGAGACCAGGCTACAGACATCCTGGGCTATATGGAATCAAAGTTTTACAAGAAGAATATCCCCCAATAAAAAGTTTCTTAACTTATCGGTGACATATATAAGCAAACAAAACCCCCCAAATGTTGTCTGTAATCAGTTTGCCCTGTTTCTTCATACATGGAATGTTGCAAATATACTTGACAGGGATGATATAGAGACAAATGGAGGATGTTTGTGTGTCTTTTAGGCCCCAAGCAATCATCTGGGAAACCACAAGATTTTAATGAGCCTGCCCCAGAGACATTAGGTTTTATGGAAACAGATTAAAAGAATTTTACATAACAACTTAATCATGCAGTATAATGAGAAAATAAAAAATAATGCCATACAGATAAGACATGGGAAATTCCAGCTGCAGTGATATGAAATATATGGAAATGATAATCAGGTGGATGCAGAATGAAAATGAAAACAAATGTAAAAGAAGAAAGGCAAATATTTAAAACAGGGATAAAAAGATTATTAAAAGGCTAGGGCAGTTACATACAAGAGCAAAATCCCTAATGAAGTATTTTTCAAGAAAGTTTTTGTCATCTTTATTTTTTACTTTTGCATGAGCGTAGAGGAAAAGGTTAAGGAGTACAACTGAGTTCCAGATCTCTGCATTGTCTTAATGAGGACTTTAAACCGTCTGTAACTCAATATGAAGAATGCCAAAATTACATTGACTGGTTACATGGAAAAACTCATTATGAGGTTCACCTAACCTTGGATTGCAGAGCAAAAATCGCAGAGCAAAAATTATTCCAAATAAAGATGAAAATGAAGGTAAAATTGGGGCTTCAAGAAAGACTTATACACTCTTATCACATATCCCAAGACCAAACAGAGAAATAAATCAAGCATAGACTGGACTCCCCAGCACTGTGATCTGGACTTCCAAACCCTGTCAGTTTTGTGGGTGAAAATCAGTTTTGAAGCACATAGTGTTGAATACAGTATGGAACCTCTGGCAGAGTTGCTGTAGGGTTCAAATTTGCTAAATGTTGCCTTCAAAAGGCCATGTAAAGCTGCTCCTAAGGGGTTGCAGCAGTTCCTATGTCAGACCTGGCAGCGATACGAGGATTTTTCAGATACTGTGGAGCATTTCAAATGATGCCTAAATGCATTTGATCGCCCAAACTTCAGTCTTAGCCTGCAAGCTCAATCCTATCTGAGGAGCCTGTGCATTCCATTATCACAAAAATTTTCCTCATATGAGGTGATCCAAAGCGATGAAACCCACAGATCCATGAGATGCTCTGATAGTGCTTTGCATGATAAAACCCCTTGGGATATATAACTGTAACAGATCCAGTTATGCCAGCACTGTGTGCATGCATAGAAAGAGGCAACACCAGGTCCTAAATCCCTCAGTGAAGAGATCTAAACATAGGTGTGGTGGCGCACCCCCTGCCTTATCCAGTTAGCATTGCCATCTGAGAAATGCTTGTTAGGCCTCAGCATTGGAAAACAGCACCTGGGCTCAGGTCTTCTTGAGCTTATTAGAAACAGTCTGCTCCCAGGAATTGCTGCTCTCTAACAGGTTCCTGTTTGCTTTATAAACAGCCTTGGAAATTATCTCTCTTCCCTGAATAGCATAACATCCCTGTTCTCAGACATTCAAAGAAAGTGCTGACCCAAACTGTGGCCAGGATGAAAAGTTGTTATGACCAAAGCCCACTCTGTTGTGACCCTATAAACAGCAGTCGAAAATGAGAACCTTGGAGCTCTCCTGGACCCCAGTGGGCTGTGACCAGCTCTGAGGGAAGCGCCTCTCAGAGCCAGCAAACTCTCAAATTTCCCATACTCACAGGATCACCAAACAATGAATCTTAGGCCAACACCCCTACTCCTCGAGGCCCAACCCTTCGCCTGTTGGGGAGATGCAAAGGCATCCAAATGCAGTATTCAATTACCTTCAGGTGAACTTTTCGCACATACCTTGCACTGACTCTCTGTGCACGTGTGCACATGTGCTACAGCAAATCTGGGAGAAATGCTGCTTTCTTAGATGTTTGAGTACCTTAGATATCTAAGTTAGGCCTGTAATTAAGGTTAAGTCACAAGCTAAGTTAAAGCTGCTAAGTGTTGTTCTTTTGCTAAATTGCTAAATTTAACTTCGAAGCTATAAAATAGGTTAAATGCTGTTAAGTGTTATTCCTCTGTTAAATTGTTACAGTTAAGTTATAAATTAAGCTTAAGTTTTAAGTTAAGGTTACGGTATAAATTAATGTTAAGCTATAAATTAAGGTTGAGTGTTGTTAAGGTTTTATGCCATATTCCTTTTTTGTCCTTGCCCTTACTGTCCTTTTGTCACATGCACCTAAACACACACACACACAGACATAGATAGTTCTCGGCTCATTTCTGTTTTGATTTACTGGATTTTGTTTGTTTTTATTATTGCTCATTTTCCCTTGGTGTGCCTTAACTGTCCAGTGAGTAGTGAAGTGAATCTTGCCAACAAACTTCATCATGCTGTCACTTAATATTAAATCTGACTTTTACTGATAACCTTGCCGGTGATTTTTTAAGTGATCTCAAACACTCATCTGTAACAACAGGTGAGCTAAGTGACTTCCTCATGGCCTCTCAGACAGCATAAGTACCTTCCAAAAGTGACCCTGCAAAGGACCTCCTGCTTGTACTTGCATCACTCATCCCCCATGACAATCCCATTGTGGTGACAACCCCATGTGGCAAGGTTGGAGACAGTCAGAAACCTGACCAACTCTGAAAGCTATGTGCAGGTGAGGCAAGAAACAACATCATGTCAGGGTAGCTCCAGCTACTCTGATCTCTTGTTATAACAGCCGTTGCTAAGGAAATAGCTTTTGTGCTTCACGTGGGTTTGCACCCATCAAGACCTGCAATTTATGAGGCATAAAATTACTGTGGGAATACAGGTCTTGACCTGCCTGTTGTCTGTGCCAAGGAATAGATCTTTCCTGCCATACTGGCCTGTCAGAGAGGAATTGTTCTTTGGTATGGAGCTGGGGAAGTAGAAAGCTATTGCCCTCTCCCTGTGCATCCAAGGGGCTCCTAGTGCCAGAAAAAAGATGTAACCATGTGAAGCAAAACTGTGGTGCAACATAAGTTGACGCTGCTGACAGAAATGTATGCCAAGCATTAACCCTGACCTGGCAGGTTTTGTTCTGGATCAGACCCAGCACAGACTGTACCGTGCTGTCTCTAGGTCAAATCAGCTGTCATCTGACTGCACTAAGCCCTTATAGTATCTCACCATGGCAGTTAAGCCAAGATCACATCTTCCCTCTCCTGTATTGTCTTCTCTGTGTGTCCTCCTTCTCCTCCTATTTCCTCCTTCTTCTTCTCCCTTGTGCCACTGCCAGTGCTCTTGTTCTCCCCTGGAAAGGCAGATCATGGAGCAGATCTAATAGTCACCCAGCAATAGAATGGATGACATGGTCAGGCCATGCGGGCATGCTGGCAGGGACAGAGGACAAGGTTTCAGCAGTCCACATTTAGCTTGGCTGACGTTGACAGGGAACCACACACCAACTTTGTGCATGTGCTGGGTCAGGCACATATAAAAACATATCTGTTGCCTAAAGTCTGTGTTATGAATCTTGGCTAATTGAATTTACATTTATTCAGGACTCAAACCTGTTTTGGTTGAAATATGTGTTGTAACAGGACCCAGAAGCACACAGACCTGGTACTGAGGGTTAGGGAAGTATTCTCTTCAGTCCCTCTCCTTCAGTCATGCAGTCCCTGGCTTTTTTTGCTGGGACCTCTTGCAGGATCTCAAGTTTATCTTCAGGGATATGGGCATGCCTCCATCATGGACTGAACAACCTGGTGAACCTCCTGCAAGGGAAGCTAAAAAATTAGTTCCTTATCATATAGGGCTGAACTGACATCATTCAATACTTGGAAACTCAGATATGCCATAGGCCTCTTATGACATCCCCATTCCAGGAATGAGCTGGTGACTCCCATTTCTTAGACCTTCCTTTGCCCCAGGCTGTCCAGCGTTTAGCTTTCTGTACATTCAAAGCCAAGAATATGACACTTGAGCTTGTCATCAATAACATCATGTGCCTGTAACATGGGATCCCCTCCTGTGCTGGGCTGACATTCACATCGAAAGAGCAAAGGTTCTTTCTTCTCCTTTTGCTCTGCACTATGGGCCCATCATGTCATGACCAAAGCAAACTGCTTGTTCCTCTCATGGATTGCAGGCAGAGGTTCCATGAGGGGGATGAAAAAAATCTGCATAAACCAAAGTGAGGATTAAAACACAGTAATCATGGACAATAGGCCAGCGCCTGCTTATCCAAAATGCCTTTGGCCCCAGAGGAAATGGCAGTCTAATTAATGTCAGCAGAATTAGCATGTTCATGGTTTGTATGTGGTCTCTGCCAAGGTTACAGTTGGCAAGAGCAGACTTTGCCAAGAGCAGCCTGCTGGCAAAGCCACATATTTTCCACTGCCTAGAAGCATATCTCTCCTAATTTCAGATACTTTCCTCCACCTGTGGTCTGCTCCTGCCAGTTTAAAAGCCCCCACCCAGGAGGCACATTAACCCCTGCATCCACTAGGAAAGAGACCTGAGTCCCTTATGCAATATTTAACCAGCACTCTAAGCCAGGGATGGTTTTTGTCCCCATTTCAGCCTAGAGCATGGATGCAAGACACAACTAGCCCTGAACTTCAACAAGACATCACCAAGATGAATCATTACTACCAAGTTATGTGATTAGTTAACATTTTGTGTACATAACTGGATGAAATGAGCTCTCTCCCCTGTCTTTTTTCTCCTTTGTCCAATCTCCCCAATTATCTTCATCTAGTGAAGCCAAGATCCTTTCAATACCTCCAGCTTGCCAGGGAGAGCTGCCCCAGCTTGCTATTTGAATTATAACACACCCTCTAGAAAAGTCTCTGGCTCAGAATTCACCTAAGTGAGAATATCCTTTAAGTGCATAAAAAGGAAAGCACAGTGGATGAGTAATTGATTCCATTCAGATTGAAATGGAAAAATCTAGCTGGGTCCTACTCTCAGTTTTCTCCTTCTGTACTTGCAGAGACTGCAGGAGGTCTATTTTCAGGGCTCAGGGATGAATTGAAGGCTCTGGACTAACTTACTTGTTGAGGTTGGCTGGCTCAGGGACACCACCTGGGATTCACAAGCAGCTGTTCTCTTACAGTTATCAGAGAGGTGGAAAAGGAAATTCCAGGGCTACACAGGTGGAAAGGACATTGGTCTTTGGAACTAGATGATCTTTAAAGTTTCTTTCAACCCAAACAATTCCATGATTCTATGATGGGAGAGAGACTGTTTACAAGATCATGCCCTGACAGAGAAACAGGGACTGGCTTGAACTGAAAGAGGGCACGTTTAAATCAGACTTTAAGAGAGAATTTGTTATTGTGAGGGTGGTGAGACACTGGCACAGGTTGCTCAGAGAAGCTGTGGATGTCCCATTCCTCAAGTGTTTAAGGCAAGCTTGGAATGGGCTCTGAGCAACCTGATCTAGTGGAAGATGTCCCTGCCCACAGCAGGGGGATTGGACCAAGATGATCTTTAAGGTCCTTCCAACCCAAACCATTCTACGATTCTGTGATTCTTCTTCTTGGGGCCTTATCTGAAGGGCTGTTTTCCAGTGGGGTGATGCTCAGACACTCAAAATTTGACTGTGAGATGTAATGTTGAGATTAGCCCCAAGACAAAGCACAAAAAAAATATTGGAAAGGATGGAAGATTTCTGACATCTGAGGGAAGACCACTGAGAGCTAGGTGCCTCCAAGAGGAGGATCTCAGCGCAGCAAGGAAGCTGGGATCTTCAGGAGAGGAATTGTAGTGATGCAATTTTTCACAACAAAGATAAGTGGAGGTAAGCTGCATCACTCTGTGCCTCCTTGCAGCACAAAAAGCAAGGATGACCACCTGATATGGAGCAGTTATTTCTTGTCCTGTCTTGACCTGCTTGGGGCTGTAGGATCTCTGACAAATTTTTCACTAGGTGCATGTGCAGCACCTGCCACAGAGGAACCTAGAGCCCAGCAAGCTTGTCAATGTATTAAGGGGACTAACAAATCTAGCAAATATAATCTCAAAGAATGTAGAGCAGAGAAGGCAAGCCTCTGCCAGGGCAGGGACCTTTCCTTCTTCTTCAGCAAAACCAACCAATTTCAGTTTCATTCAGGTCTGGGAAGGAAGGACGGTACAAGAATATGCAACACAGGAGCAAGTCTCATCTTAGCCAGACAGACCTTCTTGCCCCTCTGACATACCTGTCTCCAGGTATCTCAGCAATATATCTGTTTTTCCTCTGCAGATGGCTTGTTTGAATACTGGATACAGGTGGACAAAGGATGTAAATGTTGTCAGCTCTGAATGCACAGTGTACACCAACCACACCGGCCACTACAAGGGTTGTGTGCTCACAGAACTTCTGCCCTCCCACCAGTGGTGGCAAGTAGGATACCTTTCTTTTTCCATAGGAGGGACAGCAAGCACGTTGAAACAAAGGTCCATGGTCCCTATAACACCCACTTACAAGGTTTGAGGAAAACAAGACATTTGTTAAGAGTTTTGCAGAAAGAATTGTGGCATCCCTCATGGCATCATCCACAATGTAATCCTTCAGGACATCACCCTTGTAGAAGAAGCACTAACTAAGGTGTCTTTCCATACACTCCAACTGGTGCAGCTGAGAGTGGGAAATTGGCTCAGGACTTCCTCAGGCAAGGGAGGAGGGCTTTTCCCCAAGCATTGATTCTGAATGGATTTCCATCTCTGTTTCTTAATGTTCTTTTTGTGCACTCTTGATTCCCACCAGTCATCCACCCTGGGGCATCCACTTGAGTGTTGCCACTCTATTAAATGTGAACTGAATTAGGCAGGAGGCAATTATCTGTGTTGGAACTTTCCCAGGGTATCAGAGCTAAGATCCTCAGCAATATCTGATGAGGCACTTACAGACCACAAGCAATGCAGTCATTATTTAAAATTATGGTGTTTCCCACACTGCTTCTTAATATGTTTTTGGGACACTGGGCTTCAGGATAAGTCAGAGAAAGGAGTTAAATTACACTCCTCTATCACAAAGCAATAGAGTTTTCCTTTGAGATCTCTTTGAGTACTGGTCTGCTGCTTCAGCTTTTTTATTATCAGGTGGCTGAAAAATAGTCCTCTGACATGAGCCATGTTTTGTGTGCAAATTGAGCACTGACATTGCTGAGGCTGTGGGAAGGGCCCATCACCAGTGCAGGTGCTGGTGACCAATATTCCTGCCCTATCCTTACCTGACTGTGATGTCTTACCATACTGACAGAATCACAGAATATTCTGAGTTGGAAGACACCCACAAGGATCACCAAGTCCAACTCCTATTGTTAATGTTATATTTATGAGCCAATGATATGCTCCCATTGCAAACTGGGCAAACTACATATTGGGCTGTGTTAGGACTTTTGTGGCAAGAAGAGCAAAGGGGTTATGATCTCCACTGCTGGGTGCTCCCTTCAACAGGGCTATCAAGAAATTGGAGAAGGAGCAGAGGATGGCTACCAAGACCAGGAGACAGAGCACATGTCCTAGAAACAGAGTCTAGAGAGCTGGAATTGGTTAGTCTGGTGAAGAGGAGTCTGAAGGGGATATCTAATAGGAGCCAACAAATAGTTGAACTACAGCAATGGAGCTCTTCTCATCAGGGGCAGGTGACATAAGAAGGAGCAACAAAATTAATTCTGGGAGGTCCACAGTAGACTTGAAGATAAGCTTTTTACCTGGTGTTGCAAAAGCATAACTAGAGGTCCAACACTGGATGCACACCTAGTCAATGACCTATAGGTCAGGTCACATTCAAAAGAGCCAGTGGGATTCACAAATCACACAGTTTATTGAATGCGACACATCAGGGGTTTTTGGTTTGCCAGTGATAATGCAGCATCTGCAGAGCAGTTATATTTAGCACCAACAGTACAACTGCAATCCCAAGCTTAATATCTCAGGTCAATACTCACATAGCTGAGGACACAAGGCTTACCAAAAGGGGGCCTTTCCAGGGAGGGTGAAGAGCACAAACCTATCAATCTGTCCCTGCAATTTCATGTCCAATTCTCATCCCCTGGTTAGATGCAACATTGGGGTACTTCTTACACCTTATAAGCCGTTGCTGTGCAAAGTGTTGTGGTTGGGACTGTGGTCAAATCTTCTGTTATTTGTAGGTATGTTGCACAGAATATTTCTTGGTAGGAAGTGTACTTGGCATTTGAGGGTGTGAGGTAGAAGAACAAGACCACACCACCTATGCCTCGCTCCATGATCCCCCCCCATCAATGCCATGGTGACACAAACCACAAGACCTCCATCTGCTTTCCATGCTTCCACCTGATGGCTCTGTGGCGTATTGAGCTCTGCATTTTCTACACTGTTTTACACTTAAAACAGCTGGGATGGAGGACCAGCCCTGAGTTTGGTCACCAGAGTTATCTCCATCCTTGGAGTTTTCCAGGACACAGGTAAATCAAAGCCATGTAAAGTGGCCAGCCTTGTAAAGTGTTGGGGACAGCCCAGCTAGTCAGAGCAGGAGATTGATGTGCAGATATCTGAAGATGTCTTCAGACAAAGCTTCTGGGGTACAGTCTTCCCATCAGCTTTGCTTTTTTGTGTGGGTACACAGGAGTTCAGTGAATTGTTTTAGTTGAAAAATAAGCCAGAAAATTATGATCTGTTTCAGGCAGATACATTCAAGAAGTTCCCATGCCAGCCTGGGAACAGTGATCAGTGGTCAGTGGCATAGAGTCTCTCAGTTGCCACCACTACCAAAATGTATACAGGACCACTGGTAAATTAAGATAACATCTACTTCATAGTAATTTATATTTTGGGACTAACACAGCTCACTGGCTTCCTAACTGAGGCAGACTCATGTTCACATTGAATATGAATGAAAGACTGCTGCCCTCAAAAGCTAGGCTGGGGACCAGTTGCTGCCAAATCATCCTTGATTTACTGGTTGTCAGTCCCAGTTCTGAGCTTGTAATGAGCCCCATGTGAGAGTGCAGGTAGGAGAACAAAAGTTCTGCCTCACCTTACAGTAACAATTCAGTGTAAGTAATTTGACAGGCAACAGACTGCCTCCTAATCCAGTCAGTTGTGAAAGAGCTCGTTTGTGAGGAGAGGAGGCAAGATTTAAATCTGAATGGAATTTCACATTGACTTTTGGTACAAAAGGAAGATAAATATTGAAATGTGCATTTGCTTCCATGAAGAAAAATTTAAGGCTGCTTAGCTTGCCTAAGGAAAGCATGACAGGACAGGTAGAGAAAGGGGTCCTGGGCTGGCTCTGGGCTGCACAGTGAGACAGGTCATGCAGGCCAGCCGTAGGATGACTAGTACAAAATGTGCTTTCCTCTTATTCGTCTTCTCTTCCAGCACACCAAGCTTTTCTAGTTGGTTTGCTGTCATATACAAATTCTTTGTTTACTTTTGTTTAGCTTGATTGACATTGCAGTTCTTGAGAATCAATTGCCAGTGGGTGTGATAATGCTTTTTCCTGCTCATGATATTGCAGTATTCCAGGAAACTGAAGTGTTATAGTCTCTCACCTGCATGAATCACTCAGGGGGCAAGTAATGGAGAGGCTTTTCCAGGAAAGTTCTTTGCAGTGCATCAGGAGAGTGGGGAGAGCCTCTGATTTCCCTATGAAGGCTGTGCTGTCGGTCTTACAGTGCCTGTAGTGACTCTGGCTCCCTCTGGAATATGATCAAGGTACAAAATGTGTGTTTCTTGTCCCACACTCTTTCTCAGTTTAAGCCAATTGCTTTTCTTTTTTTCCTCCTTTTGAATAATAGCATTTCCTAACCCAGGAATAGTGGATAATTTTTAAGTGTTGTTGGTTCATGGCCAAAGAGTTGGTGGCAAATATTTATACAGATGGGACAGAGTGAGAACACACAATCATTGCAGCTCACCACAATTTTCTAAGCTGTAATATCTTGGTAGCCACTGTTCATATGAACATAGTCGAGTGTACCAAGACGCCAAGATGGGAAGGAGAATCAGCAAATCCAAATTCTCATCATGTCCCATGTGGCTAGCACAGGTCTTTCCCATGGGAATTCCTTTTGTGTTTTATAAACAAAGATAAAGTTTGGATGTTATTAAAAACAGTGTCTCGAGATTTGGACAGTGCAGACCTGGCCAATCAAGCCTAGGGGGAGGTTTCTGACTGACCAATCTGGGTGACCTTTGAAAACTCTATATATATGTTCGATTCAAACAATAAAGTACCTTTTTCTATGCCACGCTGAGAATCAGGGCTTTCCTTCTCTGCTAGCGGCTCAACAGCAACAGTCCCCCACCTGCTACCAGACCAAAAGCATAAGCCCACTGCAGCAAAGCTGCACTGTGCAGTATTAATAATGGCTCCAGAAATATTTCCCCAAGCTAGATTCCCAAGGAACAAGTGTCTGAGCAGGGCAGGAGGAACAAAAGTTAGTGGTGAGCAAATAGTGCCACATAAGTTCAGCAAAACCTTTGCATGGCAATGCCTGTTCTGGCTGCTCTTTCAAGGAATTTGACAAGCATCAAGCCAAGGACTCAGCACAAAGCTGGAAGGACCCATCAGATACTGGGTTGATGGGGAGTCACTGGGTTGATGGGGTGCTATATCACCAGGATGTTTGAGCACTTCCTTCAATTGATCAAGCCCTGTCTGAGATGCCATCAGTGGTCACCACAAAGGGTTTGGTTCCTAAAACAGGTAGCCCAAGTATTCTGTATTGCCTGCTGGTTTTCAAATATGTTCTTCTACCTTTTATCCCATGCTCCTCATTCTTGAGGGAATTTTCCTTGTCCCTCATCTTCTAACATCACTCTGTGTCCAAACCACTATTTTTTCAGGCTGATCCTTAGGGTCTCACTTCCCTCTTCTGCTTCCTGGCTCTTCATCCCACTGTTCTTGTCTGGCATTGACTGCAACCACTATGATGAACTAGACATGTGTCCTCAAGTGAGGCACAGGTGAGTCCATATCTGCAATAAGGTCACTTTTCTCTATTATGGCAACAAAGAGGAGGAGGTGGGGAAGCAATACATAAACAATATAAAAAAATTCTAGGAAAACAGGCTCTGGAGGAATCCCAAAGCCTCCTTGGTTATAGAGCCAACATCTAACTGTGCAGTCAGTCACTGGTTTTATTTAACTTGCTTTTCAGCCAAATATGGCTTTCTTAGGAAATGGAAAGCCATTGCAAAATGTTTAACTACTCCCACAGCTCTGGATCTCAGTGCAGAGGGAGGCAGGTGATGCTCTCCAGGGACAGTCACTTTAGGAAAGCTATAATCTCCTGCTGGCTTGCAGGCCAGGCCCCTATAGCCTCCTACAAAATCATACTGGGAGGAAAAGCCCTGCCTCAAACACCAAAAAGGCTGGAAGACACAAAGTAAGTTATCTCATAGCTCTTTCTAACCCAGGCTCTGTATGTCACATTTATTTTCTACAAGACACTGGAACCATAGCAACTGGTAGATAAAAGATGCTTGAGAGCCAGAGCCAGACCTGCTCTTGTAGAAAATGCAAATACTAAAAAGAGACATTATGTGTAAGAAAAATCAGAAAAATTGGAAGGTGAAAGGGATGATAGTGCTGAGGAATATGTTTATCACAGCAGGTCATTGTGCATGAGCCAGAGGCTGAGCCCCAGGCAAAAGGATGTGAACTGCTGGCCCTTTGCATAACAAAGGGCACAGGGACCTGTAGCCTGGGCAGGGGACAGGGCACTGGGAGACACAGCAGGAGCCAATGACCCCAGGCTTTCTCCACACTTAGACTGTGAGGGTATAAAAGCTCAGGAATTTCTGTAGTCTGCCTTCATCAGAGGCACCTCATGGAGCTGTTACTGTTACTGCACCATGATTAAATTATTTTAAGGATCAAGATGTCTGAACTTCCGCTGGGGGAAACCTGGGGTGAAGCCAGTAAGAAAACCTGTTCTGACTGTGTGAGACTGGGGCATGTAGCTAAGAAGAGGCCTTGGTCCCAGCTCAGGAGGTGCAAGTGTGATGGCCAAAATAGCTCTTGGATGGCTTGACAGGGATGTTTCCTTAACAGTAGCTGTCACCCCACATCAGAAAAGTAGAATACACTATTTTTGTTAGAAAGGACCTACAGCAAACATGGACTTGCTCATGATGCATTCAATTCCTGCATCCAGATTGTTGATAAATATATTGAACTGGCCCTGGAATTGACTCCTGAGGAAAACCACTGGTGACTGATTTCCAGCCAGATGTGGCCCCATTCATTACCACCCTTTGGGCCCTGTCTTTCAGCCAGTTCTTCACCCAGCATACGATGAACCTGCTTATCCCACAGCTAGACACCTGTGAAGGACAGCATTAAAAGCCTCCTAAAATCCAGAAAAATGACATCCACTTGGTGGGTGACCCTATCATAGAAGGGTATC
The DNA here is from genome assembly GCA_024500445.1 of Entomyzon cyanotis. Classification (NCBI taxonomy): domain Eukaryota; kingdom Metazoa; phylum Chordata; class Aves; order Passeriformes; family Meliphagidae; genus Entomyzon; species Entomyzon cyanotis. Next base: position 44,646,606 of record JAKEPQ010001021.1, on the reverse strand, counting down.
AAATTAATGAAACAGGACATTCCCTTGGTGAACCCATGTGCCTGATAATTGCATTTTTCTTTAAAATCCTCACTGAACCATGTCGTGCAGTAACTAGCTATAGGCATTTTTGTGTTCCCCCTTCCAGACCGTGGGTGTTTCTTGTTACAGACTTAAAAAAGACTTGTGGCCAAATTACCCTTTGAGCTGTGGGCTTGTGGGACTCACCTGAGTGTATTGCAAAACCCCTAGAGCAGGAAATCACAGGTTTCACGCCTTGGGCAGAAAGACTGAACATCCTGGAAATGCAGCCAGCAGTGGGAAATGAAGTGTGGAATAAAAAAACACACCAATCCCCCAATAAAAGTATTTTTCTGCTATAAACGCAGCTGAGAAATAGAAGTGGTTTATGCTCCTGGCTTTTATATCCTGGCAACTGCAGCGCTCTAACACTTAGCATGCATTAGTGTAAATAGGATCTAAATTAAAGGTTTACATTACCCCAGCTGCACTCACACCTCTGGGAGAACAGGCTGGGAGAGAGGCCCATCAACCCCCAGCTCCAAACCCCTCAGATGAGCTTCACAGCAGGGCTCAGACAAAGAACCAGCAGGAAGAAATTCACCTTCCTTCCCCACTCTAGGGCTTTGAGTTCACTTCAACCTCCCCAAAGAGCTGGCCCTTTCCCGGCACCATCTCTGCAGCGCCCAGATGACTCGATTGTGTTTGCCTCATATCTGGAGAGCATCCATGTGATTCACCCACAGTTCCTGCAGGGCCTTGCAGCTTTGATCCTTGTCCTCATAGCTCGTTTTTGTTTTCTCACGAGAGAGAAAATAACAAAGATGACTGACAACACACAAGATGAGGAGTCTGCTCCACGGTCACCACGTGCCAAGGGTACAGGCCCAGGCATTTAACAGGACTGGCTGATGGCCTCAGGTGCGATGCTGTGCTGGGATCTTACACCACCCAGCTCCCGGGAGCCAGCTCTGCTCACTACAACAGCGCATATTTTCCCTCAAAACCAGAAAAACCAACATAATTGCCTTCCCAGAAATGAGTAACAGGACAGAATGACAGACATTTTATGAGCTGACTTACAGCAGTGAGTCAAGGTTTGGTGTTTGGGCCTGGTTTGCCCAATGATACCCTGAAACAGCCAGAAGTCTTTAATCCCTTTTTCCCTTTTCCTTTTTTTTTTTTTAATAGATATATTTCCACACATGGGAAAATAAGCAAGAACTGAGCTTCAGCAGTCAGCAGCTGAATATGGAGAGGACTATGTCTAACCAGATGGGTGTTCTATGCAGAGCACCTGCTTAGCCAAAATAAGCCTTCCTCTCTGAAAAGCACGGTCACTTTTATGCCAATTCCATTTTAAACTAGAAGAGTTTTCAAAACAAAGACTGTTTTCAAGTTAAAAAGAAATTGAAAATAATTTACATACATATTATATATCGATCTCAACTCTAGCTCCTGTGATCACAGGTGACTACTTCCCTTCCTCCAATCCTTGGAGACTGTCATAGCTTAACTGTCATGCTTGCTTCTGTTGCCCTCAATAATAGTATTTCATTTCAGGGGTCAATAATAGTATTTCCTTTCTCTATCCAGCCACAGACATGTATGGAAGCCGTAGGAATTCTTCATTCCTACTGTATCTGCCCTTCTCCTCATGTTTGCCCACAATGGGTTGAGTGGCTCAAAGGTGTCAGGGGAGCAGAGAGATGCAAGCAATGCACACACTCACTCCCTTGCACACCCGTGCTATATGATCACATAGCCCTGGTCTCCTGGGGAAACCAGACAGAATTGAATAATCATCTCATTGTATGTCTCCAAGAGTAAAATTATCCCCTGCAGGAGAGTAGACTTCTTGTGTAGGTAGATTTCCTTGCCTGCAGAGCACTCATATGCTAAAAACAAGAGAAGAGTAGCACGTGAGCTCTGAATCCAAGGCAGAGATGAAGCTTGTTTTGAAGATGAGAGCTTGTTTGCACACAGATCACTCTGGAAGATTTTTCCTGGGTTTCCTTTGAAGAAGCTAAACAAAACCTCAGAGGAAAAAATAGTGAGAATTTTCTGCTTATCTACCTGGTGTACAGCTGATGAGACAGGGTACAGCCAAGAGCTAATCTGCAGCACAAACTTTCCCCCAGACACACCGCTCAATCCCCTTCATGGGATATCTGTGATGCTTTAAGGGAGAAAAATAGGAGACCAGAACTACCAGCAAGGATATCCACCATGAAAGAAGATCCACACACACTTTTCAGTCATTTCCTTGTTCATGCTTCCTCCATTCTTAGAAGTAGAGTTTCTAAGGGATGTGCTTAATGATGCTCCCAAACATGCACAAGGGAAAGGAAGTAAGGAAGGAAAAAGAGATTAAATGGGTTAAAGGAGAAGCCTTTGTCTGAGCACTCATACCTTTCAAGGCGTTGCACACATATGACCTGAGACTTTTAACTGATGGGACTAGAGTCCCACTCCAGTGAGAAATATATATGCAAAAAAAGGGTTAAAGATAAAAGGAAATATGCCCAGTGGTGTCAACTGACACCACCTGAAATTCAGGAACTTGATAAACAGCCCGGAGACAAAGGCTTAATTAAAGTATTTTTCTGAAACTCAAAACTGAACCCAAAAGGGAGGGACCATATGCTGTCTTACTGTATTCTTATTTTGTTGTTCAAGTTCTAGGAAAAGAAAATTGGATACACAATTCTCACATCAAAGTGGTAATGTATAGCCAAGTCAGCTGACTGATGACAGATTCTTGAAAATCAACAAAGAATGAAATGGGATCTTACTTTACCGCTGATGCTGTCAATTCTGGTGACAACTACAGCATGGCTAAGTAGAAAACTAAAAAGGATGAATGATCCAAAGTGGTGGAAATGTGATAAATTTGTAAAGAAAAAATCTACTAAGAATATATAGGATTCAAGATCCAAAAGCTTGAAGAATCTAAAGAAGGGACTCATTTTTTATTGTGAATCAGATAAGGCATATGGTTCCACTGGGACAGAGATAGCAAAAAAAATTAGATCTTATTGTTCCAGTCATATTAGATGTTAATTTCATGTGTTATGTGGAATGGTGAATTTGGCAGAATACAAACTACTCTACCTTGTGAAAGAACTGATTCAATACCAGCTACAGTCCCTTTCCCAACCACAATGAATCCATCTTCCACTCTGCTAATAAGAGAGGAGCTGATCGCCCAAATACCTGAAATTGTACCACATGCTCTTAAATATGTAGGGACAATAGGTATTATTTCATCTCTCATGGTCACTGAAACAGGTAGAGCTGATGAGGCAAGTTGTTGTTTCTACAGTCAAACAGACCTGTTCACCATTCCTACACATGTCCTGTGTGGGATGGTGGGCATGGCTACAGGAGCAAATCTTTGCCCCCTCGGAATGAACAAAAAGAGATGGAGCTCATACTATATGGACAGGATTGAGACTCTTAAATAGTATATGTGCTGAAGTATTTGTAAACAAATTGAGCAAAGTCACCAAAAGTGACTCAAGGAATTTGGAACACCCAGCATGGTCCTCTGTGTTAGCATTAGAGACTAACCAAAGGCTTGTGTCTGATACACAACCTTAGTAGGAAAAATCAGGGAAAGAGACTAGCATTTGATTGTTGATCAACTGCTTTTGCAGTTGCAGTGCACTTGCAATAGTCTAGGGTAAAATTTCACTTGGCTCTACCTGCATCCAAGCTCAACTTTTTACTGATAGTCACCTTGTACATAAAATTATGGAGAGCAATCACACAATTTGAAAGATTTCACGAACTGTGTACTGCATGTTAGCAGGAATGCTTAATAAAAACAAAGGGAAGAGTGTTGAGAAATATCAGTTGTTTAGCTTAAATAAGTAAGTTTCAAATAGAATGAGTCACAGTTATAGCGTTGTGGGATTTAGTATGTTGTTTGCTTAGCTTTACTTGCTTAGCATGAGTAGCTGGATTTGCTGAAGCCTTAGTCTGCAAGCTGTGGACTTTCACCTAGATAAGTCTGTGGCTGAGAGTTCATTTTCTTAATAATTTTCCTAGTAGCTGGTACACTGCTGTGTTTTGCCATTAGTATAAGGAAAACATTGATGACACACTGATGTTTTGGTTGTTGCTAAGTAAAGTTTATCCTAAACCCAGGACTTTTCAGTTTCCAATTTTCTGCCAGCAGGCAGGTGCATTAGAAGCACAAACCAGGGTGTCTCCTGAAGGAGCTCTGGTCCGAGGCTTGTGTGGTGCCCCAGGCAAGGCCATGGTGTGGTACATGTGGAGCAAAGGCTGGGACAGGCAGGCATGAGGGGATGGAAACTCACCAGCCTCTGTCCCTCCCTCTATTCTCCATCATGGAAAACTCCCTCTGGTCATCTCTGCCCAGTGAAATCCATATAGAGGTAGGCTTCAACAGGAGGGAAAGAGGATGGAGGAGGGAAGGATTTAAACTGATTTGTTCAAAGTTTGGCTCAAATGTCTGAGTGATTGTGCTGGCTGGGAGGTGAGGGAACACTGAGGACCCTGTCAGAGAAGAAGGTTCAGGCACAGGAGGAAGGGAAGCCTGGTCAAGGTCAGAGACCTTGGAGAGAGAGAAAGCAGAGCAGGTGGAGGAATAGAGCTGGAAGGGTACATGGGACAGTACACAGGCTGTGCCCCTGAACTCCTGCCATTGCTCTCTCTTCCATTGACCATCTCCTGGCTTAAATTCCTCAGTGGCTGAGCACAGTTGCCACATGTTTAGGGCATAGGTGACCATAAAGCTGTGTTACCTTGGCTCAGGAAAAGGCTCTCATTACCCCTGCTCCCTTTGCATGTTACTTTCCTCCCGGAGGTTGACAGAGCTGCAAATGTTTCCTCCTCAAAAATGAAAGGAAGAAGCCATGAAGAGACCAAGCCCCGAAGGGAAATAATAAACAAACCCATGACAGCATCACCTCTTTGATAAAATGCTGGGAATATTTTATGAAAGCTCTTCAGAAAAATGTGGCTGGCTGCTAGCCTGGAGCAAGTGCTCCCAAATTCCTTATGCCCCCACATTCACAGCTTTTTTTTATCAAGGCTGGTCCTTCCCCTCCTGCCTCCATCACTCACAAGTATAAATGGTGCTCGGGGGCTCTGCTAGGACCGAGGGGGTGGAGAGCAGAGGGAAAAGCACTGAAGAGGAGGAAGAGTGCCTTAATGAAAGACAGGAACAGGACAAAACCTGGAAGACAAATTAATCTAAGAGACACCAAAATGCAGAAGAGGCACATAAAAGGGCTGAGTGGAGAAGAGGTCATGGGAAGGGAAAATACCAAGCCACTTAACCAAAATGATTGAATAGCAAATGCCGTGCACAGGTTGTCTCCTTCAGTGCACGACATTATCTTCAATGTGCACCTTCTCCCTGCCTGCCCAGGGGCAGGGTGGTGCTGCTCTCTCTCTCTCTCTGGTTTAAAGACACCCAAAGGCTCGTGCCCAGACCAGCAAAGGGTCTCAGGCGTGGGAAAGCTCTGCGTCGCCACTCCTCGCTTCCAGACACCTGGCATGCACACTGCAGGAGACACACAAGTGCCCTATGGCACAAACAAGGAGATCCACCCTTCCCAAAACCAGTTCCCATCTCCTGAGACCAAGGGCAGTCCTTGAGAATTTCCATCCTGTGTTATTATTCTCTTGGTTATACATACAAAACATAATTATTTTCCTCAGTTCTGCAGTTCAGGATAGACCCAAGAGCCCTGGTTTTAAGTTAATGGTTTCGTTCTGGGCACTTTCACTGAGCATGAAATTCAAGGTTTTAAAGTCACTGAACAGAAATCAAGCAGAACTGTTGTTGCCATCAGCCCTTTAAGGTCATGGTTTTCCTTGCTTTGCTGCTTTCTGCCCCAAGTATTTTCCTGCTAGTAATCCCAGTCCCAGAAGCAGGGAGGGTGGAAGACCACACTACCAAGGCCTTGCACTGCAGGCTGTCAGGGATCACACAGCCCTTCACAGGACCACTTAGCTTATGAATCTCAAAAGAACTGGTACAAAATCCACCTTCTCCTGGCCAGGGATCCTGTGCCTTGGATGGCTGATAAGTCTTCCTCACTCCAGGTATTCCAGAATCATCCAGGCACAATCCTGTGTGATGCACTGTAGGATAACCATGCTTGAGCAGAGATATTGGACCAGATGACCTAGCCAGTGGTCCCTTCCAACTTTACTTCTCTCTGACTCAGTGATCCTCCAAATGTACTGAAGCAGCAGCATTGCTGCTCCAAGAGTTCAGGGAGTAGCTGTGCTGGGATTTATAGGATTGCGGCTCTCCTGTGGACCAGTACATCTGTCCTACTGGCTCAGTATGGCTTCTTCTTGCCCACCATCTTCTTTCCTCCTGGAAGGTCAACAGAGCTGTAAATATTTCCTGCGTGAGCACAAGGCAAATGAAAGGACTCAGAAGGGCAATTATTTGGCTGGAGATTACCTAAAGCAATGCAGCAAAAAAGGGAAAGCAAAGTTAAATGACAACAGAAACTCTGCCCTTCTGTGCTGGGTGGAGTTCAGAGGTTGCAAGAGAGCCCAGAAGGTTTAAGTGAAAATGTAATTGTTTCAGGGTCTGAGCTGGCACCAGTCAAATCACAAAATACAGACATTACAAGTTGTCCCCGTGACTCCATACCTGAGAGGTGAGTGTTACCTAGATATTAGCCTTTAGCATTAGTGCTCTGGGTTTGAGGCTCCTGGCCAGGGACAGGGAACAGTCTTAATAAGAGCCTGTCATGTGAAATGGCATGTTTGTGTGACTGACACCTGAGTGTGCTCAGTTCAGATAGAACAAGGAAACCAGCATATCTCTTTGACTCAGACTACATTTATTTTAGCTCCAGTATCTCAAGCTGAGGCTTAGCTGCCATGTCTGACAGGGAACATCCACCTGGGACTATTTACTACTGATAGCATCCAGAAACCCCACATCTGGGGTATTCCCTGACAGGTTCTTCAGGAAGGTGTTACTGTACTCCCAAGTACAACTTAAAACAGTTGAAGATCTCCTGGGACAAGCTAAACCTGCCAGGCAGGAAAGCTGTCTTCTGGTGAGAAAATTGGAGAAAAATAAGTATTAATTATGAGACAACATCAGTGTTTCTCCTTGGGACAGTGAATGAGATTGCCTCTCCCCATGTAAACCAACAAACTCCTTTCAGTTACTATGTAAATGTGGTGTTACTCCAGCTCCTCAAGAGAGGTGGTTTCAGTGAAGTCTGTCACAATTCAATCAAACTAAGAGTATCTGGAAGCTCAAAAGAGGCCTCATCCATGTGGTTTTTACTGTTCCCTGTTGAAGCATTCCTAAGGAGGGTAGGGAGGTGTAAGCCGCTGTTGTTGGAGACTGGGTGCAGGGGCAGACAGACCTTTTATCTGCTCCCTGTGCCACTCCTACGCCTCTGTGGAAATGGGTACGCTACCACAAGGACAGTGGAACTACAGAGACTTGTTGAGTTTCTGCCTCTGTCCAGGCCATAGTTTCCAGGGGGGAATTCCACTCCAGTTCAGTGATCTCCAGGGATTGACCCAGTTGCACACAAATAGGACTCTCAAAGCCATCTGCATGTGTTTAAAGGTGTGACATGAGGCCTGCAGGGGATCTGAGCCACTCTGGAGGGGCAGCTAGAGCCAGGCAGGATGACTCAGGGCATCTCAAATGGTTCCAGACCCCTGCTCTTAGGGATCTGTGTTAAGTCCATAGTCAGCACAGTCAATGAAGCCATTCAGTTCTCCTTTCCAGGTAGGCTCAGGGAAAGTTCCTGTTGTCGCTTACCAGTTGGAGCAGAGTCATGGGCTCCCAGACTTCTCTCAGCTCTTTGTTCCTGTTGCACTGTGCTTGTCTCATTCTGCAGAGCTCGGACAGCTTCTGCACCTGCCCCCTCTGATGGGTTTTCCTACACCCTTTCACAGTCATCCTTCCACGTTCAGGTCCCTGGTTCAGGAGAAAGCACAAAGATCTTATCAGAGTTCCACCATTCTTGTTTAGAGCCTGGAGACATCATCATCTCTCTCTTCTGTCTGGAAGGACAAATATCATTCCAGTATCAGGAACATCCATCCCTGTGATGTTTTTCTCAAGCTCAGCTGTTCATCAGAGCAGGCACAGGGCTGGGCTGCAGTGTCTGATGTCTGCTCAGCAATGGGAGTGCAGGGACGATGAGGCAGCAGACACAGAGAAAGGTCTGGTGGTGCATCACTTTTTGTCCCTGTTGCTCAGAAATAGAGGAGACTCTCTTATCTCATGTTTCCACCAGGGACAGAGTGACGAATTGAAGGAGCTAGTGGTGTTCCAGACACTGAGGAGTGGGTAAATGCAGAATATCCCAAATTAGATGAGAGCAAATCCTGGCCCCAGATATACAGCTACTCTGTACACAGTATTTTCAAGAAGAAATAGGGTTTTTAGGTTGACAAGACCTGACCAGAGCTCCAGCTATCTCTCTATCCCACCCCATTCTTGGACAATTCATCCACGCTACATATGATGAATGTTACAGGACTTGGGGACACGTTTTTCAACCTGAAAGTGGTTAGATGGGAGCACACTCGCAGTTATAATGTCTAATGAGTTATACTTGAGTCTCACATCTTATCTCCAGACTGCAGATTTTCAGCTCTCACCAGAGTAACATGAGAGGGGGACAAAGTCACATCCCAATGCCCAAGTAACTGTTGTAGGAATGCATGTCACTGGCTGCTGGGCAAGCAGGGGTAGCAGGTAAGATATTCTTACCTGTTCTGGAGGCAGGAGGAAGGTCTTACCCCAAACTCCAGGCCCTTGGGTAAGGGTGGTTATCTGCATTCAAAGGCTGTCTGTTCCCTGCCACCAGCTGCAAAGAGAGCTGTCACACAGCCATGCAGCTCCTGTGAGCCAGCTGAGCTGGGCCAGACTCATGCACTGAGATGCAGATGAGCTGTGTTAGTGCTTCAATTGAAAGAATTTATGCAAGCAATAAAAAGAAATCAAACTTAATTTTGTTTGAGACAAAGTGCAGAAGAGTGATGGACATTTTAGAGAAATTTTCTCAGATCCGAAAAGGTTTCATTCAGCTGGTTCTATGCCAGCAGCTGAAATTAGTAGAATGCAAGCACATATATTGGAGAGGAGGGAGAGCAGGAGATTTGGTAGATAGAAACTGGGCAAATTCCCTGAAAGGAGCTAAGGTAATTGGTGATCCTGTAACCAACAAAACCGCCATCTCAGGCAGCACATTTCTTGTTATATTTTCAGAGGTGTATCTTAGTTAGAAAGCTTTAGCCTGAGAGCTTGTTCTCCTTGCTGTCTTCCTCCCATTTATTTATTTTCTCTTCTTCACCAAGATGTCGCTGATGGGGAGAAGGGAAGACAGCAACCAGATGATCTGTCAATGCTCATCTGCTTTGGGCACATGTGGAAACCTGCCCTGTTACAGCCCCACTAGACCTGCCTGGAGCTGTTCAGCCAAATGTAACCAGCTCCTGCATCCCCAGCACCCACCACTGCCAAAAGGAGAAGTGAAACGCAGTTTGGGATGGAAGGGATGCACAAAGGGAGACTGTGCCACTCTCCCATCCACACTGAAATGCTAAGCAGCCTTTGATTCATGCTCTCACAAGGTTAAACAGAACAGGATTTAGAAGAGATGCTGCCACCATTTTACAGATGGAATAGAGCAAACAGACCTGGAAGAGCTTCCCAAGATATGCCAAACAGGTCAAAGCACCTGCAACGCTTTGCAGACAAGAACCAAGAGGAATTGAATACATGGCCACTTTCGTCTTGCACTTTAAATTTCATAGGTTTTAAGGTCAGAAGGAACAAATCCTGTCACCTTGACCTTCTATAATGGAGAGGTCTGGGAATTTCCTTCAGTGGGACTTGCAGTTTGCAGTTTAACTGAAAGACCTTTTTGCAAGACAGCCAGTCTTGATTTGAAAACCTCACACAATAGATAATCCACAACACCTTTTAACATTTTGTTCCAACAACAAATTACTCTCCTTGTCAAGCATGAATAGTTTAAATTGTAGATTTATGTCTTCCCACAAAGCATATTTCAATAGCTTGACAGCTGGAGTTCATCTGACCTAAAACCCAGATGACTCCATTTGGCCAGATGAGTCTCACCTCTCCAGTGAGGCACTACAGGGTGATTTATTGTCTTTGAAATTTAGGTATGGGGAAAAAAAAAAAAGAAAAAAGTTTGGATTTGCATGTGTCTGCCAGGTGAATAATGCCCAGAAAGTCTCTCAAGGCAGCTAAACCAAAAACTGGCAGAACCACAACTTGCAGCAAGTTAAGGGTGTCTGCTGCCAGCGAAAATATCTTTCCCTCCCCACCCTTTAATAACACTTCTAGGGCTCTTGAAATCTACTGTATCAAACTGTGCTGTGCACTGCCCTCTTTACAAGGCTAGCAAAGAGCAAAGAAAAAATCATGTCTCGTATGGACCAGACCCTTCTGGTGGCTGCATTCTCCATAGCTCCCATCCACTAAGGGCAGGCAACACCTGCTCCTTTTCTCGTGTTTTCTCTACCCAGCAGTGCGTGGTGCTTCTCCAACAGCAAAGCCAAAGCTCAACACAGTGGTTAAGACAAAGAGTTTAACCTGAAACTGGTATTTTATTGCCATTTTAATAAGGGTAATAACATGTACCATTGAGGCATGAGTAAAGTAGGGAGATAGGAAAAGGTGGTTACAACAGAACAAGCAAAAGCAGGAGGAATCAGGTAAGTAATGTAACAACAACCACAAAAAACCCCAAAAAATTTAAAAGAAAAAACCCGAACCCACTCTACACCTTGAATCAAAAGTCTTAAGATCTGCAGCAAGAATTTTCATGCATTAATGAAGCCAGTTGAGAACACAAAGCGGTGGAAGAGTAGAAAAAAAGACCAGCAGTCCTGAAGGTAAATGAGAATTGAACTCTGCAGCTATGTTACTTGATCACAGTAGTATACAAGACTGCTACTCAGAATTTGAAGGATAAACTTTCATGTTAGAAATGGAAAAAACAATGTGTTGTCCGCACACAGAGCAAATCAAACAAACCTGGGAAATTTCTTCCCAAAAGCCATTTGATTTCTAGCTAGTGAATTGCAGGAAACCACATTCATCCAGACCTCACTGAATTGTTCAGTATGGCAACCGTGTGGGAAATGAGGAGTTATTTTAGGGCAGCACAATTAATACAGGAAAAATACAGCAGTACACACACCACTCAAAGAGAAACAAGAATTTTATTTATAGGGAAACTGCTTGTCCAATCCTGTGAGTACTGTATTCAGGTCTATAGTACTTTTCCTTGCCTGCTGTAGCCAATAAAAAAAAAAAGGTGACATGTAATATCCTAGATAGGGCTGGACAGTACACAAGGGCAGAGTAGGATTGCACATTCAGGATTATGGTAAGTGAAAGAATAGTAAGGGAATTCAAATTGTACAGAGAGTGAAGGACAAATACTTACCCAGTGGTTCTTTTGCCTTAAGACTAAGATGCCTGACAGCAGGACACTCTCACCCCCAGCCCATACCTTGGTCATTTACACTGAGCACAGCTGCCCCATCTCCTACCTCCTGTCCCAAAATCCCACCCCAAAAGGGAAAGCAATAAAACACAAATGGAGCATGTAGATGTACTGCCTGAAAGGGTTAATTCCCCTTTGCTCAGGCTGAAGAGGAAAAGGGCTTGAGGAAGCTATTGCTATCGATGACTTCCTTTTCACGGTGAAGTTTGTTGATAGCTGCTTAAAAATACAACCAACACTAGCATTTTACAGTGTGGGTATTGACATTTATTTTTTTTAAAAAGGCAAAAAAAAGAATACATCTTTTCAGTCACTGGAAATGTGTACAAAGTTATGCATTTCAATGAATTCATGCATTAAAGAAACAGACTTTGAATGAGTTTCTCTAATGCATGGGACTTACAAATTCTTTCACAACCAATAATGCTTTTTTTCAAATACTCTGTATTAATATGGCATTGGGAGAGCCAGAGATCCCCTGAGATGCCAGTACTGCTAGTACAGGAGGTGCCTGACCTCAGTCCCTCAGCCATGAGTACCAGGAATATCCCAGTAATTCTGCAAGGTAGAAAAGGAAGTGCTCCAAAAAACACAATGCCGTAATCCAAGACCACTCCAGGAAAATCCAACAATATCTCAAAGCTGACAGAGAATCAGCAGTTCCCACACATCTCTAAATTAACTCATCCCAAATTTGGTATTTAGTAACAGCTTTAATGAGTATATTTATATATAAATCTACTTTAAAAAAAAAGAAACCCAACAACACTACGGCAAAATTTACGTGAACACACACAACTTTAGCAACACTGTGTTTCCAGTGGATCTTGGCTGTTAGCTGCTTGCACTTTATATACAAAGCTGATTAATTAGAAAGGCTGCTTCAGGAGCCAAGCTTTCTGTTTAGGTTAGGCCCTGGCTAGAAAAACGATTTCCTATGTGTTATCTTCTAGGAGCTGGCAATACTAAATTTTTTTGTTATAACACCAGGGTACACTTGTTTGTAAACATTTTGTTTTAATATTGAATGAAAATCCAATGCATTCTCTCTATACTGACGTTATGGATCAGCTGACTGATACAATATTTTGGGAATTCATAGGAGATATAAAAGTTTGGCCCATAAAAATCCTTTAGACAAGTTAATTCGTGGTGTCAAGTCACTGACTTTAAAGCAACATCAAGCAGAATTTGATCCACGGTAGAATCAGAGGCAAATTTTCTCCAGGATGTAGGAGTTTCCAATCCATGCTAGCAAAACAATTTAAGTTTTGCATGATCCCCATTCTACAGATTGGAACACAGGTTTGAAGGGACGCAGATTGCCAAGATCACAGGCAATGTCAGCAACATAGCTCAAAAGAGCTTCAGATTCCTGAACACCTGATTTGTATTGGACAGCAATGCCCACTTCTCTCCTGACTCCTACAGTCCTCAATCCCCGTCTATTAGAAAAAGATTACATGATACTGCATTTGGAGGAAGGCTCACAGGGAAATGTCAAAAGCAAATGTGTCAGGGATATACAAAAAAAGAAAAAAAAGTTACTAGAATATCTCAAGACAGGTAAAAAACTCTTCCTGTTGTTCTTGAAGCTCTTCTTTTCTTCTCCTTTTTGCCAACTGCAGTCCTGAGTAATGAATACCTGCCAGATCTGGGTGGCAGCTTCCTCAGACCCTCTCCTTGTGCTTCACATTAGCCAGCTTGACTGTTTCCTGCTCAGAGGCAGGTGGAGAAGGCTCATCATGACATCCAATCATCAGCTGATAGACCATCACTCCTGCAATTGCCCCGAGGAAAGGAGCAACAACTGGAACCCACCACCACTGCTTACCAGTCCTGGAAAATGAGAAGAAAGTGCAAAAGGTAAGAACTGCAGCCTCAGCATTAGGATATTTACATTTGGATCTGGAGCAATGCAAGATCTGGTCCTCTGCCGCCTTCACCACTCTCTTGCACTAGACAAGTAAGTGGAGCAGCTGCACATCTACAGAGCTTCCAAGGCAGACATTGCCACACACATATGCTGGAAGTTCCAGTGACAAGCAATTCAGAACAGCTACTTTCAGGACTTCCATGACTGTCTCTCCACCAAGAAAAGAGAGAAGCTTTTGCAATGCCTATACTAGGCACCTTCAACCCCCTCCCACTGCTGGCAGGAAAGTGGCCCCTGATAACATGGCTCTCTTAATTGTCTCAAAAAATAATGAACACTTTCCATTTTCTGCCATTAAAAAGTTATGACATGCTTATGTTCAAGGCACAACTGAAATTCTCATTGATACTCCTAGATTTCCTCTTTGATAGCAAAGTTATGTCATTTGTTCTTACCACTGGAAGCTGCCCAGCTTCTACAATTTCTTAAGAAGTTGAAAAAGAGCAAACAGTGCCTTTTAGCAACATTTAGACAATCCAAAGATACCTCATGGCTGCCAAGACTCTCTATAATGCCAGAGCTACCATCCCTTTGCAGTCAGTTTATTTCCCCTTGATGCACAAGGTTTTGATCATAAGGCACTTACCAGAACACTTCAGTGCCCCAGCCAGCAATGGCTGTGAAGAGACGAGGCCCAAAGTCCCTGGCAGGGTTGACAGCATAGCCAGAGTTGAAACCCATGGAGGTTCCAATAACAAGGACAACAAAGCCAACTGTGAAAGCCTCCAGCCCAGTGGGGACGGGGTTGTTGTAGGGATCAACAATAGCCAAGACACAGACAATCAGGGAGGCAGTGCCAATGAACTGGAGAGGGATGGGGAAGGAAAACAAGAGTTTAATCCTGATTAGTCTTCTAACCAAGTCATTTAACTCCTCTGCGATGTAATTCTCTTAATAGGAAGAGCCACACCAAGTCATCCCTCGACATTATCAGAACACAGCAGCCATGGGAATAAGAATGTGGAGCATGCTCCTCTCTTGAGATTATAGCAGCCCAAAATCTCAATCAAGTTCACACCTTTTTCCATACCCCCAGAAAAGCTATGGATAGCTGTTCAGGCAGCCAGAAAATCTGGAAACATCTTCCTAAACCTCCTTCCCATGTGCTGTGGCTGGGTAGAAGCTGTCCCTTTTGTGGCTAATGGCAACTTTAGGAGAAAGTCACATTCAACAGCAATCACCAACCCATACCTAACTGACCTCTGGATTGTGCCACAGCCACAGTAGTGGAGTAAGGAAGAGTGAGGAAGGCCCATCAGTCCTTACACTATGGCTCTTCAGGGACTAAGAGCAAATGGAATTCTTTTCACTGGTGTCCTGATCAGTCCTGTACCACTTGTTATCCCCTTATCACAAGCCTTCTTGGCTGTAAGGTCCTTTCTGGCCCCACTCTTCCTATGGGTTAGTGAGATACCTGTGTCAACTCAAAGTCTTTCTGAATGTCTTATCTTTAAATTGCAATTCATTTTCTAACTAAGGGTGAGGCCCAGAACCACCCAAAAGATTTGTCTTCAAATGCACTTTCATCCTCTCATCAGCCTCTTACCTGGTCAAAGAAGCCATTCACAACATTCAGGTGCTGAGATGGGTAGGTGGCAAAGATACCAGCAGTGGCATTCTGTCCTGTCACATAGAGCTGGTTATTGCCAAAAGCCCAGATAGCATCTAGAGGTAGGGAAAGAGAAAAAAAAATTATCATTTGTTGTAGAGCAGATACTCATTTGGAAAACTTAGGGGATCATCCACCAGTCCATTTTACCAGTCAGGCTAAGAGGTGACATTAGTTGCTGTTCCTAACAACCATTATTTGCCAGGTATCAGGAAAGAGTTAGAGACAAAAAGTAAACACTAAGATGACTCCAACTCTCTCCCAAAGGTAACCAAATGCCTGTGGTATCAGTCTTGGTGTGAAGACATAATGTAGTGATACGGATAAGCAAACTGGATTTGGGCTGCTCTTTCACTTTTCTTAGTTTTAACTCCCAGGGTTGTCTTTAGAGCAGCCAGTGCCTTGCCTACCACTGTGTAGAATCTGGTTAACTAATTTAGGTGGGCTGTCTAGATTCCTTCCATGGTGAGTGGAGACAAAACCAGACACCTCTGAATGTAGCTTTTCCATGGGTTAGGTAGCTAAAATGGGATTCAATCTCTTCTGAACAGGAGGCTTCAGCCCACCAACTGGAAAGGTAATTGGTGTTGAATTGTAGCCCTGATGTTTACAGAGAGGAAGGTTGGTCACTGTGCTTCTTCCTAAAGTTAAAAGCAGTTCCTTCTAGTGCTGGGGAGGCAGCTTCCTCCCTCCAGTTGGAAATTACAATAACCCAGATGTTCCACTTAGATACAGGGACAGGAATAGACACTGGGAGGCAAAGTGTGAGTCCAAATGTCACAGCTGATATTAGAGGAAGAGCAAGGGGCCAGCACAAAAATTCAGTTCTTGTCCACTGAACATTTCCCTATGATGATGAACAGCACACAGGATCAATAAAGGCATGAGGAACTGGATTTCTAGGGTGCTTTCCAATGTATGGAATCACTCTGATAAAAACAGCAAACTCTGCTAAAAGTCACATTGCCTGGAAGCTAACACAAGACAATGCTTAAGACATCCACAGTGAAAACTTTTTTTTTTTTTAAGCCAAGAATGAGAAAATGGTTCTGGAACAGTGGACAGGTATAAAATCTTCCCCACTGCTAGTGTTTAATTTACTTCTCTGAAGACCAGTAGATACACAAGGGGCCATCAGTGGTCCAGCGATTACTATTCAAGGGCAAAGACTTGCACTTTGACAATGCTGGTTAGCCTTCAGATTGCTTTGAGGAGGCTTGAACCCATCATCATGAGAATGGGAAAGCCATCCCAGAAACACAGTAAGGAGGTTTCTTGGATCTCTGCTCTACAGTGCTCCTCTCTGATCTGGAAACCTCGCTCCTTGCAGTGAGTCACAAATGCAGTAGTCTCACCTCAAAAAACACACAAAGTTTCCACACTTACCATAGTACAGTCCAAAGACTATGCCAGCTCCAAGGAAAGCCCCCAGGGTTTGTGCAAGAGCATAAATTGGTAGCTTGATCCAGGGCTCTCGGGCCAAGAAGCACATGGCAAAAGTGACAGCCGGGTTCAGGTGTCCACCTGCAGAGAAGATGGTGGTTAGTGCACTTTTATAGGCAGAATGTGGATCCCAGAGTTTTGCCAAGGGGCACTAGCTTCCATACCAGTGCCACACAGGAAAAGCACAGCCATGTAGGCCCACATGATGATTGACAAAAGTGAAACCCAGCCCACACTGAGCCACACGTACCTGATACCTGTCCTGCAATCAAAATGCCAAGCGTTACAGCGAAGCCGAAGGCCAGGTTGACAGTCAGGAAACCTCCATGAGTCCCTCTGCTGAGTATGATTTGCGCCACGGAGCCACAGCCAAAGAGCTAGGGAGGAGAAAGAGAGATTGAAATTACCCTCTCTGTTTCATACCAGGGCTGGTTGCTGACCAGTGCCTGCAATTGCTCCACTTACACCTTCATGCATCATCACAGTCCACTCATGACTCAAAGCCTTCAAAGCTTTAATTTTTGGTCAGAGTATCTAGGCTTTATCTCTAGGGAAGGCAGGGAAGAAGAAAGGGCACGGACAAATCTATCTCCTGGTATGATGAACCAAAAATAAGGCCAAAATTAAAAGCATAATGGATCTACAGGAGTCTGGAATTCCTTGGCCAAACATCTGATTTTATGGTAGGTGAGACGGATCATCCAGATAGCATCCTGATCTGAGGTATTCAGAGCACAGCTATTCTGATGAGGGATCTGGGTACCTTTGTGTTAAAAGTAATTACTGTTTGACACAGCAGCACACAGATTGGTATGGAATAATTTTGCTAATGCCTGGAAATACAGTAATGACTGAGGAAGGCCATATTCAGCCTGACATTCATGGAGTTCTCTTTTCAGGCTCCATCCAGAATAGTTCACATGCAAAAGAGTCCATCAGCACAGCCAGAGTCCTGGCCTTCTGTCCAGGATCGGGGGAGCACCAAACCAAGCACCTTGGCAGACAAAAGCTGTTTATTTTGGGTGATAAAAGTGTTTCCATAGTATCTAAGGGAGGTCTTGCTTAAAGAGGTTTTCTCCAACTGGGTAATCCTTCTCTTCCCAAAAGCTGCCATTCCTATGCTCACCCTTAACAACTCAAGCCAGTTTCCCCTGGCAATTCAGCTCAGCAGTCATCCAGTTGCAGACTTTCTACCTTGGCAAGTCTTTCCACTACCCACCATGTAATTTAAAGACCTCTAAACATAATCATCTGTATGTTTGCATCTCCCACTCCAGCTGAATGGACTTGGAATTACCACATTGGCAGGTACTGAGAGGATACTTAAACTTGGACAGAGATTACAGCTTGCTCATGAGATGCTCAAATCTAGGGATCAAGGCTTGACTTATTTCTTCTAACCACATACCCATAACTACGCCCCCAAAAAGACTTTCGCCTGCCGTGAACTCCATCATCCCAGAATTACTCAACTGACACAGAGGACGCATCTACTCCTATAGGATAAGCCACCAAATAGGCACCAACGTGGCAGGGTTTGATGTCTTCACTTCTTCAGCCAACACTGGACATGCCCATTGAACAACACACAATCCAAATCAGGGGCAAAGCCAAAATACATGTAACTCATCCCCTCCTGTCCTCTTGACAACTGAAGAATTGCTAACAAAGCAAAAGCTGCACTCAGCTTGCTTGGAAAGGAGCAGCCAAGTAGGCTGCAGGCTGATTCACGAGGTGGACACTGCACATAGGTGCCTCTTGTCAAGGAGCCAGCTGCCCAACACAAGGACCTTGTGTAGAAAAAACAAAGGAACCTGTTGAACTTGTTGGTGAGGGAGGGATGGCCAGCACTGCTCTCTACTGGGCGCAGTCAGAACAGACCCTGCAGTGTCCTCACTGAGCTGGGAACCATGGCAGAGGAGATTCCAAGACAAAAGCAGAAAACATGAATTGTTTATTGGCAGCAAACAGAACCAGCTATGCCCAAACCAACAAGGGAAGAATAGCTCCAACTGAGCAAATAAGTACAGACTAATGACCAGGGTGAATCTGGCTTTTTCCCTTACCCCAGACAAGCCCCAGCATGCTTTGGAGAGATTTTGAGAGAGTACATGGCCATGGTGTTTGCCTCTCTAAGGCCACACAGGACATCAGTCCGACCAGGGAGGGGACAAGCCCACAAACACCAAGTTTGGCAGAGTTGACCCCAGGTGATCCATAGTGATGAAGGTATTTGTGTTATTCACTCTGTAAGAACTGGCAGTTCTGCAGGTGGATGGTGGTTGGCTCATTATCCACATACCTTTTAAGGTTGCAGAAACCACAGAGTAAAGTTTTCCCACCTCCACCTCCCTGATCACCCACAAAGGTCTTCCCTTAACGTGGAGGAATGCCAGGTCTGCCATTTCTCAAGAGGTTATCTCAAGAGGTCATTCCCCATCCTCCTCTCCTCCATCCTACACCTGGCAGTAGCTCTCCAGCTTTTCCTCAGAAGGGAGTCTATGGGCCATGCAAAAACACCCCAGAGCCACTCCACAGGAGCATTACAACTGTTTATCAGATCAGCCCTGAGCACTATTTGGCTTAATTCAGCATAACAGTAGAAAACTTAACCCTCAGCAGATAAAAAGAGTGTAGGGATACTTAGGGACAGGTTTGAACTTTGATATGCATGTGTTCAATTCCATCTCTGCACCAGTGGAGTCCACTAAACAGGAAAATATATTGTCATGCATGACATCCCTCCATGGCATTTACTTTTAGGAGCCAGTTCAAGTCAAGCTCACCCAAGATTTTGTGGCAAGTATCTTGACACTACCCAGTTTTGTCATGGTAGTAACTATTACAATTTTTAATCACACCACTTTCACTTCTGCTCTTTGCTAGTTTTCCTTCCAATTCTTTTTCCCAGGTTGGATGAGACAGAAGAACCTCAGCTTTAATTTTTTCAGGTCTTGCTTGTCCACTGCTTGCAGTGAATTATTCAGAAGGATCTAGCTTGGGTTGAAAGGCAAGGAAGGTCAAATAAAAACAATTCAACATTTCTCCCAGTCTTTTAAATCCATGCAATGTAAGAGTTCTTAGGCAATATTGTACCACCATGTTTAGGGACGGTGGTGCACACCTAAGGGGGAAATGACACCTCATTCTTTTGATTTTAATAACCCATCTCCAACACCCTTTGGTTTTGTTTTTCATATACATTTGTTTGGTTTTGCATTGCTTTTTGTTTTGTTTGGCTTTGGTTTTGTGCGGGAGAGTTTATTTTGGTTTTGTTTTTTGTGTAAAAAACCACTTCTGGAAGAATATCCAGCCAACAGAAACCCAGGTTAGCATCTCACGTGGCAGTAGGTGCAGCAGTCAACTGTTATACACCCGTGATTCACCAGCCAAGTTCAAAAGTAGTTTTAAAGTGCTAATAAAATGGTTACAATAAAGCATCACTCTGATGTATTAAACCTATTCTCCAAGGAATTGAGGTCAATGCTCCCATTAACCAGGTTAATGAAAGCCTGCTCCCTAATTTCATTTTACTGACTCTAGCAAATCTAATGGCTTTCCCTGCCAATAGGGAGGCTTGTCACTACTCATGGGGTGATTCAGCTCCTTGCATTTGAAAAAGAGCTAAATCCTTGCTCTGCAGGAGCCAGTTCAAGACTGGCAAGGCTGACAAACTCCAGAGGGGAGCAGAACCCTCCCTGTACAAAAGAGGCAGCAGCCAGAAGCAGCAGCAAAAGCCAGGAACAGGTAGCGCATTGCTGGGAATACTTCACACTCAGGAAAACTTGAGCTCCCTGTGTCCCTTGAGCATCCCTTGAGCATGTTTAGAGGCTGAGCAGTTGACTTTATCACTCAGGATAAAAACACCCTGTCTCCATGGGTGAACATATGACAGCCCAGGAGCCAGTAAGGGCTGGTAGGAAAGAACCATGGAGGACAAAAAAAAACCCAAAAAACCTGCAATAGCTCATGAAGAAACAAGCCTACTGAAGGCAGCCTTTTTAGGCTGACCTGGTGAAAAACAGCTTCATACGTGAGCTCAGGAGGAAGGGGATGCTCAGAATTCCTCTGCACAAGAGGAATTCTTCATTTTCTTGTCTCTTCTTTTTCTTTGCCAGTGCATTTTTACACCTTCATGTGCAACACAAAAGGCCTCAGTGCATTTGCTCTTGGACTTCAGACAGACGGATCTCTAAATGTAGATGGGAAAGTTTTGCTGGCATAGAACAGGAGGAGTGCAACTACCTGAATTACAGCTTTTCTCTTCAGCTGGCAAATAAACCAGGGATTAGGCAAGAAGCCTGCTGTAAATCTACCCTAATCACCCTGGTGCATGGGAAAGACTGGTCAGCCTTTGGTGTCCTCTGGTTAGTGGGGAAGATGCCAGAAGGGCTGTCAAACCATGAGTCTGCTTCGAAGGAGGAGATCCTGAGATATTGATGGATTTTAAACTTTGGACATGCAAAGAGTACAACTTTTCACAGGGAGAAGGCAATGAGGGAGTGCAGCATGCAGAGATCTTCCGGAACGCCACAGCTCATGTGGCAGAACAGCTTCCATCAGCTAAAAAGACAATGCAAGGAGCACTGTCCTTTTCCTCAAAGCTTAATCTCAAACAATCAGGTCCTCATTTTCAACTTGCAAAGCAAGAAGAAACCTTAGACCCCACAGCCCAGCTTTTTGTCCAGCACAGCTGGAGGCAGCCTGGACAGAAGCAGCCCTGCAGGGAAGGGCAGCAGCAGATGGTCTGTTATGTTATAGCTCTTTACGCACCACACACTGAACCAGAGCCAAGGCAGGGCTGTGGGGCTGCAGAGATAAGAGAGTCCAAGGAAAACAGTGCCCCACATGCATCACATGCTACAAACAACAGTGCACAAAGCTGGAGGAATGAGCTGCTCTCAGCTCAAAAAACCTGAGCAACCTTCAGCAGACGAGCTGGGCATTAGAGAGGAAATTCACTGTTTTAGCTTGTTCACACATACACTGAGGGAAAAACAGTTATTCTGATGTCCCTGCTATTGTTCAGATCAAGAGGTTTTAGCTATTAGAAAGACCAGTACATTCAGTGGGGTCACAAGGTTGGGGACTCCTGGGGAAAAGCTGCCTTCCCACCAAGGGAAAGTCTTGGTGCCTGAAGTGTCCTGTTTGGAGGAAGGAGAAACCCCCTGCTTCTGCACAGAGACAGCAAGAAGGGACAGTTTTGCACAATTAGTGAAAAGCTTCAACCTCTTCTGGTGGAAGGGTTGAAGGAAAGCAGCAGCACTGCCACTTCCCATGTCCCTGCACCCAGCAGCACAGACCCTTTGCAAGGAAGAATCAGCAGCGCTCAACACGCTTGCAGCAAGGATTCTATTCTGTTTTACAGGCTAGCAAAGTAGTAACAAAGAAAAGGGAGAAAAAGAAAAAAATATATACATAAAATAAAATTATATTTTCCGAATGTGACAAGCTGAGTTTAAGCAAACCACCCCAAATCAAACAGCAGCTGTTGGAACTACCGTACTGCCCCAGAAGATTGTGGGATGAGCAGCAGCCTTAAATTCTGTTCTGCCAACAGTTAAGTGACGTTCCCTTTGCCACGGTCACCCCATTAAGTGAGGCTCCACTTGCCTTGGTCACCCAAACCACTTTGCCTTTTTGGTTTCTGTGGTCTGCAGCACACTCATACCCCAAAAGCTACCACCTAGCCACAAAGTCAAGGCAGCACCGATTGAAAAACAATTAGCAAGTGATTTGTTCTTTCTTTGTGCCTCTACAGCAATGAATCACAGTAAGTACCACTCAGAAATCAGTCATAATAAACACATTACTTCTGCAAATGTAAAAGCCAAACAGAGCCAGCAGAGCAAGGAAAACAGACTGGGCCTTAAGAGAGGCACAAAGACCCACCATAGAAATCTGGCTTTAGTGGGTTGCTACAGTAATAACACAAACAGCAAGCAACTGGGAAAGTGCCTTCAGCATTTGTAGTGCTTAATGAGTGCCAGCAAGCGGTCCTTCCATCACAGGTATAAAGTTCAAGCCTGAAGTGCCACTCAGAAAGTAAATTTTGAAGAGGGGAAATGCCAATTCAAGTATCAAAGGAAATGTACGTAGAATCAGCAGTGCTATTTTTGCAACAATAGAGAATAGAGACACTACCCATAGACCAAATAAAAGTTGTGCAAGGTGCTCTACAGAGCAAAAGTGGCTTGCAAGTAGATAGCAACTCGCCTTGGCACTCTTCAGGGCTTGGCTGCCTTAGTTGGTTTATTTTTCTTATCTTAAAGAGGCACTATTCTATGAGTCCTTTACAGCCCAACTCTACCTTCACAATGTCTTTAAAAAAACTGAGAAAAATAAAATCAAGTACTAGATTCATTCTTACAGGCAGCAAGACTGTGCAGGGGTCTGCAGTAGCTTTTGTCTAGTAGAATTTGAGAGAGCTGCAGTCACTATGCAAGTGAAAGGGAGGAGGGAAGAAGCTGAAGCGGTGCCAATATCCACATTGGGACAAGCTTTACATTACAGAGTGAAATTTAAAGTAAGCTGCAAATTTTAAACAGTCTCCCTCCCTTGGGGCTCAGGAAGTTGATTTCAGTGTGAACAGTATCAAACCTTACAACCATCCCTGACAGTATTCTGTTCAAACATATTTGTGTTTAGTCAAGTCCATCTCCCATGAAGCAAATTTCATGGATTCCAGGTCTTTCCTCAGGCATTTTACTGTCTGAAGCCCACAGTAGATATTTACTGGGGTACAGTGCCTCTAAATGCACAAACACAGAGCTCAAGTTGCTGACAGGGTGGGCAGCAGGGACTTTTGCAAGGTACAAATGACAACTCCTCTCCTGGGACTATCCAATTCAAACAATTGCCCAAGGCAACTGAAAAGGGAAGGAATTCGCCTTTAAGACTCTTTCTATTTCATGTAGGTGATATAATAAAAAGATGCAAAGGAATCAGGGTGGTAGTAAAGTAAAAACTTTTTGTTTCCCTTTATTAAGAAAAATAGGCTGAGACAGCATGAAGTTCGAAAGGGATTGACTGGCTTGGATATTGCAAGCTTGCTGTTCTGGAACACACTTCCCTCTTGTGCAGACTGTTTTAGACTTCTGACCATGTGAGAGCATTCAGTGAGTTTGGGACTTTCCCTTTTCTCCCACAAGCCCACCCCACCTTCTCCTGCATGGACAGAGTGCCTACAGCACTCCATCCACTGCAGAGTTGCTGTAGGAGGTCCTAAGTGCATTTGCAAGTCTTACAAGGTGGAATTGAGTGTGCCACTAAAACCAGCTCAGGAATTCCTGGCCAGAGTGAGAGCTCTGCCTGTAAACTCAGATAAACACACACACTAAAACAGAGCAGGTTTTGTGCTCCTGAGGAGATTGCATGTGCTGCCCACTTCTGCCAATGCAGAATCCACCATGGCTGATGGGTGCCCGTTACCACTCTCATTTTGGAGGTTGCTTATTATTTTGGACCAAACCCTTCCTCAAGCTCTGAGCAGACCCCAATTCTTCTCTTGCCTGGAGAGGCAAGGCTGTAAGGAGAAGTAGTCCCTGTTGTGATAACTATTACAGTCAGAAGGGGCTTGGATCATGAGCCCTTCTGAAAGCTCAGATCCATATGGCTAACAGCTTGTCTTGTTTCTCAGCAATATTAACTTCTCTATCAGGAGGTATTAATCCACCTTACAAGACTTACCTTGTTTCAGTCCTCAGACTAACTGCAGCTACATCAGTGATTCATAGACAGCAATCTTCTAACTGTTAATCGTTTTCCTATCACCTTCTACCCACCTTAATTCCAAACAACCCCTCCTGGAAAAATCAACAGGACTTGTTTGCAAATCACCAAAGCTGGGTCGCTCTGACAATAAAGCCATTGCACTGCACAAAGTTGCTTTCTTTTAAGGGTGGTAGCATTTTACACAGTCTTAGCAGAGTCCCCTAAGCTGCCATACAAGAGTCAGAAACCCTCTCTTCATCAATTAAAAAAATAATAATAATTTTTGAAAGCATAAAATTGTGTCCGTCTTTTTGTGTTGTCCGCCAGGTGCACATGGAGCTTCCTCAAGCCTTCCTCTGACTTCAACTCCTCCAACCACTAGATTTCTCTCCAAACAGTTCAACCATCAGTTACAAACAGGTGTAAACCCACAGCCACTCCACTGAAACCTCCAGGATTGCTCTGCATCTACACCACCTCAGAGGAACTTGTACCTGCAGATATTCGCTGCACGAACACCAACTCATTTCTGCCTCAATAGCTATGCACAAGACCCGTGGCTAACTGGAAAGTCCTGTGTTTTGAGATGCAGATGCTTTAAGCCAGCTATGCCTCTCCTGTTTTTTCTACACCAGTATTTACTCCCCACAGCTCATACACCACTGTTCTAGCTGTTCACATCTGCCTTTAACTTGAAACCAAGTTGCAGCCGCTCAAAACATTTGCAACCTAAGGCACTTAGACACACATTTATCTGGTTTTATCCCTTATATCCCACCCCTTGGAAACTGCGCACTAAAACAGGCAGAAGAGTTTTATCTCCATTTACCACTTAAAACACACTGACTGACAGCAAGCACAAGGTCCCAGCTGGCTGTCAGCACAAGCTGCCACAGTATTGTGCAGTCTCACTGACAGAACCCTGGAGAATCAGCAGCTGACAGCACAAGGTCACTCCAACAGTTTAACTTTCTGCCCACTTCTTCGTTATGGAATGTAGGGGGAAACCAAAGCAAAGGAAAAAAAAAAGCTTTTGCTTCCTCGGGTGATAACATTTCCATTATTTCAGTGCCAAAAAAATATTCCAGGGCAGACAGAAAGGAAGTTTTGCATGATCTCTAGCAAAACACTTGCTGCTTACACAGAGATGTTTTACTTTCTGCACTTCACAGATACACAAAAGCTCCCAGACACCCAACAAGCTCTTCAGAGCCCACTCTTTCCCAAAAACCCCAAAGTCCACCCTTAAGCAATGTGCAAGAATTTTTTTTCTTGTGGACAGGGACTGTCCTCTAGACCCCTTGCAGCAGGTTGCACCAGAGCTGGACTCATTCCCAATGCAAACCCCAGCAGCAACACAGCCCCTTCACCAGGACAATTCCCCCCAGACCCAAGGGTTAGAGAGCAAGCATCCCCACACCACAGCCCCTGCTTACCACCAGGATCAGTGTCCCCAGGCACTCAGCCAGTGCTTGCCGCACTAATTTGTTTCTGATCCTCAGGTGCTCCTCAATGGTAGCAAGAACGTCCTTTTGCCGCCCCATCGCAGCAGAGGTGCTCCTCAAGTGGTGTCAGGGAAAAAGCAGCAGCTGACAAAGCCTCAGCAAAGTTTCTTCCCCAGCACAGCTGCCTTTGCTTATAAATAAGTTCATCGATGCCTGACACACCTCCTGGGTAACCACACCCCTTCCACCCGCTCTTCAAGCCCAACTTTTTTTTTCCTCTTTTTCAGCATGAGACAGCGTGGGTGGTTTTTTTCATTTTCTTTATTGTTTGCATAGGTGAGCAAAAGATTCAGGAGCCTCATAAGAAGAAGGAATTACATGTGTCCTGCTGAAGCCACTGCTGTTTTCATCACCACCTAAAACACAGGACCATCTCTGCCCTTCTCCAGCTTCAGCTAAATGCATAGGCTGTGTGGTGCCTTACCCATTTGTGTGAGCGTGGTATCCTGCATTCAGATTTCCTTCGCTCTGAAGTTCCTGCAGGGTGGTAAATTGGTGTCTGGTCCTATGCAGACTCGGAGGCTGTAGATACTTTGACAGCAAAATTGGGACGCACGAGGGTTTGAATCCCAGCAGCTGAGGCCGAGGCACTCCCCAGCTCCAGCAGTTACCCAGCTGAAGCTGGTACTGGGAAGCAAGACCAAACCTCTTTCCATGGAAATCTGCATTCAGATCCAAACTCTTTTGTGTTGTTACGGTTTGTGTCCCTCACCCAGAGCTTTGGGAAAGCCCTTGCAGCCCAGTCCCCTTGAAAGCTGTAAAGACAAGAGATCCCCAGTGCAGAGCCAGCCCCCATCATACGACCTCAGTGAGGAGCCGACAGACTTACTGAGCCACACAGGAAACAGGGAAACAGCCCTTGCTGTTTTTTCATAGTCAGTGACATTCTGTGTCACTCTAGGACTATTCCACGAGATGGCCTGGATGAGAACAGTCCCAGTCCATACCATCTGAGGTGAGGACTGCTAATAGGACGTGTGCAACTCGTGGCATCTGGTTTTGGTTAAGTGAGTAGTAAAAATTCCCTGAGCTCCTTGACTCACCAGGGCTTGACACAGAGCAGCAGGACTGAATTTGCAGGACTGAAAGGGACCCCTTTCCTTGATTTGTTCCCCTGCCTTCTCTGCAAAGCCACAGATGCCCAGCTTTTCCTCTTCCCCTTATTTAACCATCAACTTTCCTGTGGAAAAATCAGAGCTTTTTAGTACAGTGGTGAATGGGCCTTTATTTTATACAGAAAACTGCAGCCAACTCAAGAAGCAGTCAGGAATGTGGTTAAGAAAGCAATAACGTGTGAGGAATCAAATACAGGGAAACACTCAAGTCCAAACATAATTACAGGGGCAGGAAACATTCCTCGTTATTTTGTGCTCAAGCCCAGTGTGTGACCGCCAGCATCAGTGGGGTCCTCTGAACTGCAGCGAGTGCTCCAACAGCCCCATGCTTGCTGGGGTTTGCAAACCAGTGCTCAGGACACCCATTTTTAACCTTCTGTCCATATCTATCCCCTCATCATCTTGCAGTGCATCTCCAGAGCCATGGAGGCTCCTCATTTCCTCCTGCACTCCCTTCCCCTTTATATTTGGCCCTGTCCTTTCACCCTGGTGCTCTATCCAAGCCAGCAAAGCCAGAATTTAAATTCTCTGTTGGGTTTTCTAACCTTTTGGCTGTTACCAAGCTAAAATGTGACCTGGTTTACCATTTGTGGAACCACCAGGGTGTAGATGCTGTGTTCTGTGGTATAGTTTTATTGAGATTTACTTTACCAGAAGGCTGGTTCCCATTCCTTCCCTGGTGGTGAGGACAGGGCCATCAGACCAGAAGGAGGAAGATGAGGAGCAAAAATCTTGGAGGGTGTGATGTTCTCCAAGCAGGTAGGAACATTTCTCCCGTCTGCAGCATCTGAGGCCCTTTGGTTACAAGCTGAGCATTCAGGCATTCCCTCATGAGTGGTGAAGGGAGGAGAGATGTTGAGGCTGAGAGGCTGATGGTATGTCTTGGTTTTGGCTGGAATAATTTCCTTCTTACTAGTGGTTTGGTTTTAGTGTGAGAAAAATGCTGATGTTTCAGTTGTTGCTCAGCAGTGTTTACCCAAATCCAAGGACTTTTCAGTTTCCCATGCTCTGTCAGTGACCAGGTGCACAAGAAACCAGGAGGGAGCATGGCCAGGATAGCTGAGCCAAACCGGCCAGAGGGATATTTTATACCATAGAACAACATGCCCAGTGCATAAACTGGGGAGAATTGGCCTGGAGCAGCTGATCACTGCTGGGAAACAGGCTGAGCATCTGTCAGTGGGAGAGGAGCAATTGTGTTGTTTATTACATGTCTTTCTTGTGTTTTATTGTCCATCTTTCTCTTCTTCATTTTCATTATTATTACTAGTAGCAGTATATTCTATTTTGTTTCAGTTACTAAACTATTCCTGTCTCAACCCACAAGTTTTATTTTTTTTACCATTGTCTTCCCCACTGGTGGTGGGCAGGGGGCAGTGCATGGTGCACAGTTGCTGGCTGGGGTTAAACCATGACATGGTAAAGGTTTGATGCTGGATAAGACCAGCATCAAAGCTGGTGCTTGGAAAAGTCTAGACACAGGCAAGCCTGAGGAGCTGGGGTGGGGTGGGTGCTCCGACACCGGCTCTGTGCCTGACTCACTGCTTGACCCCCAGCAAATCCTTCACCTTTCCACACCCCAACTTCTCCGTCAGTAAATTGGAGTGATATCAGATTCCCTTCTTGGGGCGTTGTGAGGGTGAATCACTGCAACCCAAGATCCAGTGACTTAAAATGAGCAATAGGGACTTATGCAATTGCTTTCCCAACAGGCAGCCGTGTTATTATCTAGGAAGGAGCTTGGGGAAAGGACAGTGACGCAACGCTAGAATAAGCGGGACATCCTTTCAGAAGCAATAACTAATCAAAGTGTGGGCAAGGGCTAAATGACCCCAGTGCTGGAGCTTCTCTGTGCCAATACAGGAAATGCCATGCCACACTAATCCACTGGATTTAGGGACACATGATTAAAGCACAAGACAATTAAAGATGTGCTTGAGCAGCAATAGATTTCCAAGCAAGCCCATCTCCTGCAATAACTGGTGCACAGGGTACTTGTACTCATCCTGGTGGTTAGAATAAATCCACAGGATGGTAGAAGTAAACAAGGAATGATGTAGCAGGCGAGAATAATGAGATATTACTTCAGAGCTGCTGGGATTTCCTAGAGTTAGGTGGACATGGAAAGATGTCCATGCCTTCAGTTTTTCCTTGCATGGATATCCAAAGAAGCTGTTTCACAGCACAAAGCCTCAAAGAAAGGAAATTTCCAAAACTCTGTCACAAAAAAACTCATGCTTTACTTTCTGGTGGTAGTGCCAGAGCTGTTGAAGTGCAAGAAAGGGATTTGTCTTGTCAGTCACAGAGTGATTCAAATATCAGGCATTAAGGTATCTAGAATGAATTATCCCTATCGATCTGTACAGCGTCAAAAATCAAGGCAGTGTAACACTCCAGTTTATGGAACCTGCTAGCTGTCCAGAGGAAACTCCAAGAGAAAATGAAACTCAACCCAGCAGGGAAGTCAGAGACAATATTGTTATGTTGTGCTCCTTTTATAAATCTCAGCCTTTTCTTCCAGTATCTTCTGAGACCTACAAATACAGCCATACCTAGGAACAGACCAGGATTTGAACCCATGCCTTTTGATCCTGGTCCAACAGAGCACTTCTCTATAATGTTTGTCACTTTTTTATTCCCTTCCTTTCTCTACAGCAGAGCCGTGCAATGTGCCACAAGAAACTCACTGTGTGCTTATGCTGCTATTTCTAGACAAGATCCAAAACTAACACACAGGTTCCAAGTGTGCTGTTTGTGTTTCAGTCTTGCCACTTGGCTCCATCCCTCATCACTCCATGCCAGGGGAAAGATACAGGTGAAATTATAAAGGAAGAACCAATTCCCGGCTGCTCCCTTTCATCTGTTTTCCTACTGGCTATAGTAGCACAAAATAAATTCAGGGTGATAAACTCCTTGGGTTCTGCAGAGTCCTGAATCACCCCCCAGCAATATAATCTTTCCTATTAAAATTAAAGTTTAACAAGGCAACAAGACTTTTTCTTAAGTAAATGCATAGATAAACCTGGACTGGTGGGTTCCACAGCTCGTCCAAGCCAAATTTATTCGCTCATCCCAGGATGGATGGTGCAATCCAATGGGAAGAAAACTGTGAATCACTCAAATCTGTAATGAGTCACTCATTGCACTGATGGCAGGGTCACCTGGTGCAAAAGCCGTTATGCCAAGAGAGGTCACTGTGTCAAGGTATGGCAGCATTCATCCTTGTGAAATCTCCCTCTGGAAGATACCTCTGACCATCTCTTTCCCATGAACTACTTGACAGAGCAGTATGGTGACATGTTCATTAGATTTCATTAAAAGTAAAAATTATAGCTTGCCTAGCAAGGCAGGGTAGGAAGTGAGTGGGTAGGAAGTTTATAAGCTTTCTAAACCATTCTAGCTGGAGGGTTAAGCATGGAGATTTCAGCATCTTGCCTTGAATCTCCAGATTTGCAGAGCCAGGTGTTTTTTTCATGTCTGGGTCTGCTTAGCCCTCCAAGCTGAGTTAGAAAAATGAAGAAATTCTTCCAGAAAAGAGTGATAACCTACACAGCTGAATGTTTATGACACCTGGTTTTGGAGAAACTTAAAGTGAAACTCCAATCCTAATTTAGGTTCTTCAGACACCAAAAAGTGGCCTGAAACACGGCAAACTGGGTTTGGACTTGAATTATTGTATAGTAATGGGAATAATATTTTTAATTCCATGAAAATAGCTCTTCATGAAGTCCAGTGACAGGGACCAGGTGAAGGAAGGGGTACCCTGAGATGAGTCTATGCCTAACAACATTTAGAAGTATCTCATAGGGATGGGTCCCCCAGAGCTATATTGGAGATGGACATACAGACTGTGCCATTGGAGGTTCCTTGTCATGTCTACTTTCCTCCTCACCCCAAAGCTTGTCCTAATTTACAGGAATTAACAATATACATCACATGCCATTCCTGTGGAGATGCCATTTTACACTCTCAGTGGTTGCATGCCAGAATAACTACTGCACACTAGAAAAGCATCAATTGCTCCTCCAGAAGAATGCTCTTTAATAACACATCTGAAGGGAAAGATATTACAAAGAGCTCTCCTGAAACAGGGTTTTGGCAGGGGCTTCTCCCATAAACTGCTTCATATAGACAGCCATTCTTCTGAGAGCTGCAGAGCCAGTCCTGACTTGGAGACACTGCTGCTGTTGTGCACCACAGCAGGAGAGTTCAAAGATCCCAAAGGCAGAAGACACAGAAATGGTGTGAAACTCCACCAGCCTGAAGTGTGAGTCAGGAGCAATGACAAGAACTTTCCCTACCAGGTGAGGACATGTCCCAGAATGGAAAGTGTGCCTGATCTCCAACCTAACCACAGCGAGAGGTGTTCCTCAGCACAGACGCAATCACATTAAGAGCAAAAAAAACCCACCTAGATGTAATTTTAGATGGGTGTTCCATGAGATCACTTTGGGAGCGTCTCTTTGTTGGGCTACAGAGGAAACCTAATGCAATTATCCCAGGGGGAGACAGCTACACATAACTGGTGTAACCCACCCCCAGTTTCCAAGGGGGTGCAGACCTGCAAGATACAAAGATGTTTCTGCCACAGGTGGGGTGAGGTATTTGCAATATGATTTGCAGGAAAACTTTAAAACTGTTCTACAATTCACACCAGGGGGCCTCTGTGCAATGCCACATGAATTCCAGATCACCTTTGCTTAAGAAAGGTGACCTGAAAGGGGAAAACGTCCAAAAGAATGTCAGAACAACAAACGGATGAATGGAGCCCCACTATTTCAGTATGGGCCAAAAGTACTCAAAAAAGGTAATACAGTGAACCCAAGGCCAAACTGGGACATACTGCTGTCAATAGGTACATCAGGAAGAAAAAGAAGTGTTTGTGTTGGCACAAGTGCAACTAGGAATGAACCAGCTGTTGATAATTTTAGGTTGGAGAGTAGAAACCATAGCAGAATGGATATTCAGTATTTTCCAATCCAAGTAAGATGTTTTTCTTTCCCAGGAAATGCAAAGACAGAAAGTATTAGAAGGTTAAATCTGAAATGAGATATGATATTCCCTGAAGTAGTAAACAATTTTTCCTGTTTCTGTACTCTGACCTCATTCTGTACCTCCAAATCTCACTCAGGTCTCTCATGGTCTTTGCAGGGGATTTCCTTCTAACCTGCACCCTCAGAGAAAAGAACTGGGCTCCTGAACTGTATGAGACCTTGGGTGCAAACTACACGCTCTGCCTCTTGTGTCTCCAGGGCTGTTGAAGGACTGTAACTACCAGTTCACCTGGACGCTCCCTAAATCCACCTCTGCAAGAGCAAAGCGGGCTTGTCTACGCTTGCTTTAAGTGAGAACAGAGACTGCTGTCCTCTTTGGGACATTCATTCCTCCATCTGATTTTAAATCAGCCTGGATCCTGGGGAAATTTCCATGCTGACCTATTTTTTTTTTCCTCTGGGTAGTTTAAGTATTAAACATCATCCTTTAGCAAACAGGCATTAAGGAACTGCATTGTAATGGGCATTTCTGAGATTCCATAATGAAACAGGGATTTGGCATGGACAAGCCACCTGAGACGAGCGCCTGCGGCTGTGGAGATAACAGGGCTGTAAACAGAAGGGCTGGGCTGTGCAGTGGATGCAACACCCAAAGTCTGAGGAGACATGAGCAGGCACCCACCTCCTGATACACCAGAAGAGTCCCTCTCCCAAAGAAAAGAAGGGATAATGTCCTTTAACTGGCAGCCCCTTCACTGACAGCAGCAGGCATGGGACATGAGCTGGTTTGGGGCAGTACCTTTTAAACTTGTTCTGGAGTCTTCAAGGAAGTCTTGATCTCATGGGAGGGGAGAAGCAGAAAACTTGAAAGCTGTTTCTACCACTCTCTTTCCCTCACTCCCCAAGCATGAAGTTACAATGGTTGAGACACTGTGGCTGACCTGGAATATCCCAAGGGTAAAGAGCCAACATTTCCTTATGAAAATGTCCTGGCCTCTTTTTCTTGGCCTGCCCAGAAGGAATTAAAGTGGGGATTTACATGCTGAAAACCTCAAGAAGAGTCAGAAAAAGCAGATTCCAAATTAGGATACAGGAGATATGTGATATTTCAGTCCTAAACTAGAAGCACTGAAACAGGGCTAATCTTGTGCCTGAGAATACATCCTTTAGTTCCTGTGTGCAAACACAGGAACTCCAAGCCCCAGTTTGCTTCAGGGCTCAAGGGTGGCTGGTTTTTGAGAAGCTGACTGTCAAATCTAAGTGGTTTGTGGAAGCAGAGGGCAGTAGCACCCCAGACAGGCAGTCCAAGACCTCCCTGTACCCCTTACGTCTGAGGGCAGGGCTGGGTAATAAGAACAACCAGGCAAGAAGCCACAGGATCTGCCTGTCTTGGCACAGTATGGGGGGCCAGGGATAAGCAGCTGGCAGATGGGAACAGATGCTTTCCCATCAGCCACCATTGCACTTGGAGCCACTGCTGGCAGCAGCTTCCCATCCCAAGCACCTCCTCCCGGGGTCAGACACCCTTTTTCCCCTAGGCAAGGAAACCCCCAGCCCGGTCAGCTGCCAGCATCCAGTCAGAGCAGAATGAGACCTGAAAGGAACACCAGGTGGAGGCAAGCACTGGGTGTTCTGAAGGAACAAGTAGGAGGTCCTCTCCCTCCACCCACAGAGAGCTGTTGTGTCTCTATCTCCTTCTGGGATGCAGAGGCAATGGATGCAATTGTCCTTGAGGTCCATATCTCCCAGCAAACCCCAATAGTGGATTTATCCCAATAGGGCATCTCATCACCACCACAGTTCTGTTCAGTACCAAAGCAGAGAAGGAGTAATGGGAAGGTGGCAAGAGCAGCAGTCAGACAGGGAACTCAGAAAACACAGAGAGGAAATTACCCCTCCCCAGACTGGCAGCAGCCCCAAATCTTCCCATCACAGCCACTTGGTTGCACCAAGTTTGCAGGGGGTAGGAACAGGGCAATACTGCCAAGGCACCAAAATGCTTATGCTGTAGCAAGGTGTCTTGCCACACACCCCACCTGGGAAATCATTTCCCAGCAAAAGCTGTCGGTGGAAGTCTGTTGTGTGTGACTGGGGCTTCCCAGGAGGGAGCTCTGAATCCTCTGGCTCAGGCTCTCTGGCTGTACCTGTTAACCTACACACTGATGTGCCCATTCTTCAGCTGCAGGGTGAGAGTATCGAACTCTCCAGCCTGTTATGGGAGGTGCAGGTGATGGATCTTTGATGTCCCCCCTGTTTCCTGAGCCTGCCACACAGACATCTCACCCACCACATCCTGCAAGATGCCCAGAAACCTGAATCAGACATGAGTTGAGCAGCTGGAGTCAGCAAATTGGATACCTATTACTAAAAAGCAAGATAAGATCTCTTAGACTCATCCTGCTTGTGGCTTAGGGAGGACCTATTGCAGGCACCCAGCTGGGGCATCCGCTCAGCCTTGCAAAACCCTTACAAAGAGGCACCAAGCCTGGCTCCACACATGCTCTCCCACCCTTCCCGTGATGAATTCACTCAGCTGGCAGAAATGACGATGCACAGAATGAGGGAGCAGGGCTTGGCATGGCTGTCGTTCTGCTCATTCATCCTTCCCCCCGGCACATCCAGTCAGCAATGACAAGGGCAAGAGATAACCTGGTGGGATATCTCAGTGTGGACCACTGAGGAGGATTAAGGCATGCCAGTTATTTGTGGCAAGTTTCCATAAGGGATGTGTGAGGAAGACTTGATCCCACTGGCTGCCACAGAAATCACAGGAAATCTGAACTGGAGGCTATTGTTAACCTATATAGGAAATTTCTTGCCTTGCTTCTCATCTAGGAGAGCAAAAGTCTGTGTGAGGGAAAGGAGAGGCAGCATTCTTCCTCAGGTGGGGTTTGACA
Source organism: Entomyzon cyanotis (assembly GCA_024500445.1). Lineage (NCBI taxonomy): Eukaryota > Metazoa > Chordata > Aves > Passeriformes > Meliphagidae > Entomyzon > Entomyzon cyanotis. The sequence goes on along the minus strand of JAKEPQ010001021.1, from coordinate 44,611,875 downwards.
TCCCAGCACTTCAGAGATCCCTGAGAGGCAGGAGCTAAGCTTCCCACTCTCCCACCGCTAGGACAGGTGGCTCCACAGCAGGAGGCAGAGCACCCTTCATCTTTTCCAGTGGGCAGCCCTGATGCCCTGTGGAAACAGCACCAAGGTGCAAGGGTGCTGGCTGAGCTCAGCAGGTCTCCAAGCACAAGCTGTCCAGTCTGCTCATGTGGAGAGCCAGCAAGAACTGCTGGGTTTTCAGCCAAGGGCCGTGGGGTCTGAGCAGCCCACAAGGATCCAGATACAGGGCATGCAAAATGGCAAACTTTTAGCCGAGGAAATTGCCTTGTTGGTGGTGTGACCTCCTTCTGGAGCTATAGTCCTTGGCTGCAGTGTCTCATTGTGTTCCCAGGACTGGTCACAGCAGCTGATCCTGCTGCTTCAGAAATAGACCCAAACTCTTTGCTCATTTCAGTGAAGTGACAAGAGGCCTTCCAGCAGTGTGGACTCATGTACAAACCATGCTGCCTACTCTAGAGAAGCAAGGTACCCATCAGATCAGGCATATCTTTCAGGAAAATATCAAATGGGGGATCAAGATCCATGTCCTATCCTTTACACCAGTGGTGTCCCAGAAAGGAGATGCATCCTCTCGGGCTAAACAGCCTGGTGGGTTACGTCAAGCGGGACCACAGTAAGCCTGGGAACTAGGGCAAATTGCTGGTAATAACTCTTCCCAAGGCCTCATATTGAGAAAGGAATTAACTTTTGCTCTCTGGAACAGAGTTTTGTCAGTCTGGGAGGAACACTGCTCCCTTGACACCAGCCCTGATTGTTTTCTGTTTGTTACCACTTACTGTAAGGTGCTTCAGAGAGGTTTCTGGAATGTACAGTGCCCTTAGGGTTACTCTGGGCCATGAAACTCTAAACCAGCTTGTGGACCTCTGTGGTAAAGGATCACATCTGTCATTATTCCATCCTGCTGCTGGAGCTGTTGAACTCAGGTCGCTGCTCTGCCTTTCATCACTATTGTTTTTGCCGCTTGGTAAACAGGCAACTTTCCATCCTGTTTCTGGGACAATGAATCCTGCAATGCATGGACTCCAAGCTAACACCTTAAGGTCATTGTTAATTTGTAACAACAAATACCAAGCTAAATCTTCCATGCATGTAAACTCGGGTATCTTCAGCTTTCAGCAGTAGAGAATTTGGCCCCTAAAACTTGATTGCCGCGGGTGCTGAGATGCTCCCCTGCTTGCATTCTGAGCCATTGGTCTGTGAGCAACACTACAGGTGCTTTCAGACAGGTTTGGGCTCTGCCCTAGCATGTGTAAGAGCCCTGGCCAATGCCTGGGATTATACTTGAGTTACTGCCTCCTTTTACAGCAAAGGAGATGAAGGAAAGCAGAGATATGTGTGTACAAAATCTGACTACAAACTTTAGCTGCAATAAAGTTCAAAGATCCCTGCTCAGGAGTGTGCATGAACATAAGATGTATTTCTTAGTGCTGGGATGTCCAACAATAATGATGTTCTGGCTCTGCATTCCTATCTCTAACTGGGACTGCCAAATCCACCTGCATCTAATTGCAAGAGCTGGACAGCCCTGCTGTCCTGTGACTTGCCTGGCCACATGAAACAGTTTTTGAAAGGCCATGGCAATGAAAATGTTGTCACTGAAATGTCTGACCAGCTCACTGACATTGCTTATGTAGCAGATGTCCAGTAATGAGGAGAGGAAAGGAAGGGAGCCTCACATGACAGCAGATCAACAAGACAGGAATATCTGCACCCAGCGCTGAGTGTAGGGCTGTGGTGTTTCAGGTGTTTTTGCACTTTTGAAAGATGTTTAAAAGTTAAAGATGGTGAAGACAGCACCAGGAAATTCACCTGAGGGCTAAAGCAAATAACACTTTGCAGGGAGAAGCTGAGAGTTCAGCATGTTCAGCCTTTCATGGAGAAGATGGAGAGGTAGCTTGATTACAGGGTACGATACCACTGTGAGGAGAAAAATACAGTCTTTAATTTCCAGTAGAAAGGCATGTCAAGACAAATGGGTTTTAGCCTTGAGCCAGGCAAATACAAACGAGAAGCCCAGGTATGGAGATTTGCTCCTACCCAGTGCAGTGCTGGCTCTAGTGTGGGCTGGGGGCTCGGCGTGGGGGTGTCCCTTGGGGGACAGGGAAGACACCAGTAGAAAGAGCTGGAATATGTTTCTGGCTGCCCCCTGATTGCAGGTGCTACTGCTTCAGATCATGCTCCATCAAGTCCCCCTTCAAAAGAGCATACACTTCAGTGGAAGAGGAGAGACATGAGCAAAAGTGATTTACTAGCCTGAGGCTCAGCCAGGCTGAGCCTGTGCTCCACTAGTCCTGTTGCGTGGCATCCTTGAGCTCCAGGGATCCGGAGCCAAGCCAGAATAATTAATTGTGCAACACCTTTCTGACTGGGAAACCTGCCTCCTGTCCCTTATATAATGGCAGTGCCCAGGGGCGAGTCATCTCTTGCTGCTTGCGGACCTGCGTGCACGGAGCAGGGTTCCAAGAGAGGTGACAGTCACTGCCACAAGGCAGGGCAAGGACAGCCCTTGCTGCCTCTTTGTGAGGGCAGGATGCTTTTGCAGAGCCATGCACTGAGATGGAAGACACCTCTCCGATCCCACAAGGGAATGAGAAATGTGCTTTAACACCTCGTCCAAGCCCAAAACAAGAATTTCCACCAACCCAGCAGGTTTAGCTGATTTTTCCCTTCATCCTCTATATTGCAGGCTCCTACAGTCATCTTCCATTCATCCTCCCTTCCCCCCTTCACACCGTGTGTGTGTCATGGGACAAGGCCAGACTGCCCACACCAGGCGGATGCAGCCACACAAACAGCTCCCACACACTGCCCCAGGCACAGCCTGCCCAGCGTGGCACGGACGCACCCAGCGCACACGTCATGCCAGACACTGCCCTCCCTCCTCCTCTGCCTGGGCACTCACGCTGCAGGGCTACTGGCCCCCAAGCTCTGAGTGGGCAGAGGCAGGGCAGGAGCAGAGCCCAGGGCTGGGAAGGGAGCAGTGGGTGTCCTGCCTGCAGTGCTGGGAGCTGAGCTGTGCCTGCGCCAGCTGGGTGGGACTGGGATGCACTGGGTTCTTCCGTGCCATGGGGTTTAGCCTGGCTGCCATGGAAGCTGAGGGATCTGTCTCAAACCAAGCATATTTGGTCAAAGGGGTGTTTTTGTGTGTGAGGCCCAAACATCTGTCTGCACAAGCACTTCTGCTGTGCCTCATTGGCACGGCTGCCAGCACAGCCTGTTGCTCTGCTCTCAAGCTTGCCCAGAGCATTGCCAAACTGGCACTGATGGGGGTTGAATGTTTTCTCCGTTGCTGTTTACCTCAAATATTTCAAGCTCTTCCAGAAGGAGGCTAGTAACAAATCTATGCTTTTACCCATCTTAGAAATCATAATTGTAAAGGCCCTGGTGACCGTGCCTTGCACGTGGGACCAGAGATATGGCTGGGAGACCAGAGATGCAAGTAGGCAAGTGTGTTTTCCCACTGGTGAAAATTTCCAGTGCAGCTCAGGTGGCCTCAGCAGAGACTTAGCAAATTTTTGCTGAAAAAACTTCTCTGAAATTTTGGAAGTCATTCACATCTTAGCTGAAATTTCTGCAGCTCCTAGAGAGGAAAAGATTACTCACCACATCTTCCCTACAGGGGAAATGGATCTGTCCCCTCATGCTCACAGTAACACAGACCCCCAAAAGATGTAAGGCTGGAAGAGATCACTGTGGGTCATGTGGTCCAACCTCCCTGCTCAAGCAGGGTCACCTCATACTGTGGCTTCTGATGGCCCTGTGGTAGAAGGTGGGTACCAGAAGTGAAAATCAGGGACTGACATGCCCTGACCATGGTCTTCTCTGTGAGATGGTGTTTGGGTAGAAGGAGGGTTATCTGAGAGGTAACAATCTCAGACTGGGGTGGAGGGAGGAGGTACAACTTTAAATGAACTCTAGTTGCAGCAGGACTGGGAATGTGGAGGGAAGCTCTGCGGTTTAGAGACAAAGACAAGCCAATGGAGGTGGAAAGAAAAGGATTTGGGATAGGGTTTGGGGTGTTATGCCATTGAAAGCCATCCTTGGAGACACCATCTCATGGTTCCCCAGAGAGACAGGAAGGTGGTAGAACCCAGAAGTGGCTGGAACTGATGACAAGGACTGCCAGCCTGTGGAGGCCATGGGCATGGACAGGAGACGAATGAAAGTGCCACAGAGAGACCCAATATCAGAGACACAGCATTTGCAACAGGGAACAGGGAGGAGGCATGCATGGAGCTGATAAGGATTCAGGAGAAGCAGCAGAGGGACTGGGGCCAGTGAGCTGTGAGCAGAGATTATTTGAACAAGAGCATAAACTGGGAGTTGAGACTGCAGATAAAGGTTAGGAGAGGTTAGGAGAGGGAGAGGGAGAGGGAGAGAGGAAATGTCCCTGCAGAAAGGCAAATAAAAAGGGAACTAACTTAGGGCTGAAGGGGCTGTTAGTCTTGAACCAGGCAGAAGGACATTGAGAAGGGCAAAAAGACTGGGGTGGACAGGAGGAGATGCTCCAAAATATCATGAATCCAGGGAAATGGGCATGTAATAACCATGGCAGGCCCTGATATGAGACCCTAAAGATCTGTGAGTCTCACCCTGCTGATAGTCTCTGCTATCAGCAAATACCCATGTAAAGACTTAACAGCAAATACCCATGTAAAGACTTCATGAAAAACATGTTTCAACCCCACTTCATAAGGAGACCAGGACTCCCACCAACTGGTCATCCTAGACACCCTCTGTTCCAGCTGGTGGAATGGGAAGGGGTGTAATGAATCATGAGAACTGAGTAAGACCCAGGTTTTGATCAGCTGGGTGGCTTTTTTTAACCACAGAGAACTGCTCCAGACATGTGCATTAAAACAACTGTGTTAAAGCTTTGAAGTCCAACCCACCACCAAGAAAAGCCAGCCTGAAGTTCACCCACACAGTGCTGGTTTTAAAAAAACTTGAGTTTACACATGAGTATATAGTGCCCACTACATCTCCTTTGGGATGTACAACAGGCAGAGCTCACCTGATGAACAGATCTTGCATCTTCTGCTTCCCTCCTTCTTCTCCTCACCTGTCCTCAAATACCTCAATTCCATTCCAAAGGACAATATCATGACCTCAACTTCCCCAGGTCTGTCAGAGCTCCTCCAGTTGGAGAAGTTCATTCAAGTCCTTTCACTTGTTGGAAAATGAGCATGAGAGGGAGGCTTCACCCCTCTTCTGCTGAGCACAGATAGAATCTTATAGTCCCCCATTTGAATTCTGCAGGTCCATTGTATCAGAGGACTCAGTGCTGTACATTCAAGCCCAGCTCACCTCAACATCCAGCATTGACCACTGACAGTGCAGACCAGCAACACAAAGAGATGTTAACTCAGCCCCCTTGGAGGAAGTCTGAGGTCACATAAAGTACAGGTCACAAAAAACACCTGAGGAAGAAGACAGAGCCTGACCACAGCAGGTAGATCCCTGGCATATGCCTTTGTCTGGCTTGGACCACCAAGATGCTGGAAAAGAGAGCACATCTACCCCGGTCTTGTGTGTGCTCAGCTGCAAAGTGTGGAGACACTCAGCTATCCCTGATCTCCTCACGCCATTGTCCTGTAGACCTCCTCTAACTGGGAAGGACATAAACACAAGCAAGAAATTAAATCCAGTTGCTTGGCATTATAGGAAACTTGCACCATGGCTGAAGATATTGGGGTAACAGTGTCTGACTCGGTTTTAAATCCTACTGATGATACTGATTTCTATGGAGCCAGCACTGGAGTAAGGACACTGGAGGGAAAACCCCATATACAGTGAGCCTTAGGGATGATAACAGGGGGTCTGAGGGTTCTGAGGGGAACAGTAGATCCTGCAGTGACCCTGTTCCTACTGCACATCTGTAGCATCAGCAGGCAGATAGAGATCTTTTCCAAAGTTCCTAAGTAACTTGGTCCTTAAAGTGGGAGGTAAACACAAGAACTGGAAGCAGCAGAGTGATTAGACTCTTTACCCAGAGAACTGTAAATATTTTTCAGAGGGTGCTCAGATTAACTTATTCAGTGTCCAGGCTTCAAGCTACCTCTGTAAAGAAAGACTTGGATGTAGTGAAACACATGCTGGGCATGCACTGCCAACACAGGCCATACAACTGGACATTTGGGGCATGATTCTGTTATCCAAAACAAGGTGTCTTGGAGGTGCCCTGAGGTACCTAAACCAGTTGGCAGATCTGATATGGGACCTTCAGGAGACCCTTGTCTTTTTGGAAAAAAGACAGCTGGAAGTCAGGAGGAGCATTCAGGTCTTCTCAAAGAGCCCTCAACTTCTGCATTTAGGCAATGGATGTGAGAGAGTGGTGTGAGTTTAGAAACCCCACACAATGTCTAGACACATCTCCCTTTATCCAAGCACTTTGATCTATGTCTGGCCCTCCAGCTGGCCAACAGTGCTTTTGCAAGGACTTTGTAACCTAAGTAATTTGGATGGTTTGGTAAATGTTTTCTGGGCAACTGAAAAAATGTCTTTAAGATATCAGGCCAAGTCCAGACAAGGTCCAGATCCACCCCACTGCTTTGTGTCTGTGAGATGCCCATCTCACCTGTGACACTGGAGTCTTGGTGATTAGCAAAGTATCAAACAGCAGCAAAAGAAGGAAGAGCCAAGACATGGACAGGCACAACCTGCGAGGGATCAAGGTCTTGATTAGTCCTGTGAGACTCTCTCCTGAGCATTGAGGATTTTGCCCTCTGCATTTTAGCCCCAACTTAGCCATTGGTGTCTTCAAAATGAGGCTGCAGCAAACCTCAGCTCTGAGAAGTGCCAAAGCATTGCAAACCCGTCTGACAGATGTTAGACCTGCCTGATCCTGGTATTTCTTTCTGCCTCAGTTTTCCCTTCTGCACAATAGAACCTTATCTACCTCATGTGGGCTATGCAATGATGACTAATTAATGCTAATGAAGTGCTTTCAGATCATCCAATTCAAGGAGATACATAATTGCAAAATATTAATTACTGTTTACTTATTATCATGAAGCCAATAGCAAAACCAGCTGTTTATCTTCCTCAGCCATGACTCAGAAGGAGGACGGCTGATCAAGATAGAGGTGTAGAGTCCAGTTAATCCTGTAGAGTGACACACGTGTATGTCTGTGTGTGTGTGTGTGCATGTCCATGTGCAAAGGCACCTGACACAGCAGGGACTAAACCAGACCAGGTCACACTCATGACAAAGACATGCAAGCTGAAAATCCATGGAGATGAGCAAGAACTCACCTTGCCAAAGCCCCAGATGGGAAAACGGATGTCTGGCAATGATTCATGTGTTTGAAAATTATGCTCATGAGGGAGACCATGTGTCACAGGCAATTAGAAGAGTCAAAGCTGTAACGAACTACTGTGAATGACTAAAAAATTTGCTATGCTTGAAAATTGTCAAAGATCCCAAACCCTGCTTGAGGGGCGAAAGAGACAGGGAGAACACCATCGAGGAATGGACAGCTTGGCTGATAAATTGAGAGGAAACTGAGCTCAATGTCTTGTCATACTTCATCAAGCCCTTGCAGGATGATAGAAATTAGTTTTGTGTTGAGCTTTGAATGAGCTGGTAGTCAGAGAACTGGAACAGGATGGGTATTCCACAAACAAGGAAGACATAGGTGATATCCTCAGATTAACAGTTTGGGGCTGACCATGCTGATGAAGCAAAAAGGGTTGATTCTATGGGAAAAACAATGATTCCAACTAACCTCCAGTAGGACAAGTTTAGGAAGGACCTTGAAGAGTGGTGAGGGGCACTGAGTTTGGTGCATCTTGTTGAGGTCTCAGGGGAGGGGTGAAGGGCTAGATCTAGTGGAACTGTGTTCTGTCTGCAAGAAGCACTGGGGAAGAGAGAAGAAAACATGAAGAAACATAGAAGTTTCGGGAAATCCACACCATGGATGATGAACTTAACATTACAAAGCTTTTCAGGCATTTACGGGTGTCTTCAAATTACTGCCTGACCTCAGAGGACCTGCCAAATCCCTGAGGCATTCTAGTATCCTTAAACACCTCAAATTGCAGCCTAGCATTTCCATTGACATGCAAAACTTTCTTCCCTGCAAGGGCTTGAAAGAGTGACCTGAAAGTGGCTGTGGCTCCTGCTTGGCCACTTGCAGAGTGCCAGGGGCCTCTGAGCCACAGGGACTTTCTCTGCAGGTCGTTTCAGAGCCAGGTGTATCCATTGTCAGCAACCAGAGCTGCTCTACCACTCACACACCCAGGGAAATACACTCAGGGGAGCTGGATACACTTCCCTAAATAGCTCCTTAGGACAACAAGAATGGTTATGACTTACAAAAGCAGGATCCACAAGTCCAAGCCCATTTGCTTTCAGGGGTCTTTATTTAATATAAGTGACTTTGACATACAAGTCCAAGGTTACGCAAGCTGATGCTCCTCAGTGAGGTGAAAGATGGGGCAGCTGATGTGCCACAGGACCAGATGGAGAGCAAGAATGTGCACTGGTCAATGGCAGAAGCCAGCAGCTCCCTTCGCATGGAGAAGGATCAGCAGGACAAAGCTGGCTTCTGGCCAAAGTCCATGGGGTCATCAAGCAGTTCCCTCTCTGCCACCCAGAGCCCAAAACCAAACAAGCCTAATCTAAAATGTGCAGTGATGCAAGGTCCTCCACATGCTACAGAGCAAAGCCAGAGGACTCCCTAGAGCCCACATTTTGGGGTCTGGCGATGGTAATGCAGCTCTAAGTGCAGCAGTCCTGCATTTCATCTACCACTCATCAGGGTAGAGAACCAATGCAAAGCAACCACCAAACATTTTTGCTGCTGATTTGTGACTGCTGCCTAACTCTCCAAGAGAGATGTAGAGCAAGCAGCTCCCATCAGAAAATCACTGCTGTTCTCTGAGACACAGTGACACAATGACAGTTCCACTCCAATCCTTGTCATGATCTAGCTCCTGATTATATTCTCATCTGGAATAAAGAGGTCTAGCCTAAGAAAATACACCTAAGCTCCAGAGTGTCTCTGAGATATGATCAGTCTGGAAGGCCTGACTCTGATGGGACAGCCTCCTTCTTATATTGCAGATGAAAGTTCAGAGCAGTCAGAGTACTTGCCCAAAGCTATCCAGAGAGTCAGGAGCTCAAATGCCTTTTGTCTGACACCTGAGCCACCACACTGATAACTTTGAGTCTGTTATGCTCATTCTCCTCTTCATGAATTGCTTCCCAACAACTTCTGGCTATGGTGAAGTCAGTTTGTGCAGCCTGAACATCATGACATGTTCTGCTGCCTCCTGAGTGCTCTCAGGAGCACTCCTTGCTCTTGGTGGCAACATTGCTTTTAGGAGCAATATCCTTCCTTAGTGCTTTCAGTCATCCCTTTGAGATTCTGCTGAGGGTCTTGCACTGTCAGTATTCCATTGACCTCAGCCACTCAGAGAGAAAAAAAGCAAAATAAATATAGACTTGTTTTTCAGAATTATGATTTTACAGCCCTTTCTGTTTCCATCCCTCAAGCAGCTCCTGGAACCATGTATTTCCAAAAGATGTCAAACAACCAACTTTTAAACCCTTAAAAAACATGTCTCAGCCCAGATCTACGAAAGTGACCCATATTTTTTGGGTTGCCTTCTTAAAAAGCAGCTGCTTGTCTTCGTGATAAGTGCATTAAACAGCTTTGACTAAAAAATTAAGTTTTAGCAAGCAGATTTTATTACTGCAGCCTCTTCCCACAGATGTTTCCTGGCCATGAATTTATGTGGGTCATGTCCCCATTTTAACACTAGCCTGATCATGAGACTTAAGACAACAGATTTAATGGCTTCAGAATAAATGGGACTAAACTGCTAACCAGAAATAAATGGATTAAAAGGTAGGTCTGGAGGTCTCTAGGCCTGGAGTCTGATTGTATTCTGTCTCTTCTGCATGGAGGTCCTATGAGAAGACATACCAGTAGCCATAAACACTACTGACTCCAGGGTGTTGAGGTTATGTGAGAGACCTTTAAAGGTGAGAACTTTCCTGGTCCATGATGAATGGAGAGTCCCAAAGTATATTTCAGACACCCGATCTGTCTTTTATTGTCCAACAAGAAGCATAAATAAATAAATGCTGAGTCCCAGCATCTTCCTGTTTATGCATCTTTAGCTAAGAGGAGGTAGATTTCCATCTGAGCAACTCCACCCCGTCTGCATCTGTTGTCTTATTTGTCCTGGCTCCCTTACTCACCACTTTTACATTCTTTCACACTTTCTGCAGGGATTTATCTCCTTCCTCGGCCCTGTGTGTGTGGAATAACTCGCCTCTCTTCATAGCAGAGAAGCCAAACCCCGCAGCTGCCCTTGCCAGGGCACCCGCCAGAAACAAGGTCTCACCAGCGCTACAGATTCAGTCCTAACGGTGAACCTACTTTTAGTGCTTCTCTGTTCCCCAGCACAGATCTGCTCACGTGGGCAGACCAGACTTGGACACATTTTATCAAAAGACATCTGCAAACTGTCCTAGACTCTTTCATAGGGTGGAATATTGCAAAAATCTGAAGCCCTCATTACATGGATCTATACTCTGTGTCCATGCCACAGTGAAAGCTGTCAGGCAGATGCACACCACCACGAGGAAAGGAGAAAGAAAATGCAAGTGGACTTGTGAAGGTGAGGCCAGTTAAACCTCATCTTCCACCACCTATCAGATCCCACAACTTCCTTCTCTCTGAAACTCCTACTGGCTCTGACCAAGACTTTACATTGGAAGATGCCTTTGTGTCAGAAGAGACAGGATTAACTGCTGCCCTCAGGGCACCAGGTAGAAACTCTCCCTTGTCTTCTGCAGGCTGGAGGAGGCCACAGCAGAAAAGACAGTGTGGGGGGTTTTTTCCCAGTTCAAACTGAACCATCCTCCAACAGCCTTCCCACCACACTTGTACTACTGGATCCTGTGTGGCAGTAATGGAATAAGGACAGGGGGTTCCAAAGAGAAAATTTGAAATGTGGATCATGAATTTCAACAAAAGGAATAGTCAGCAAACATGAGAAATTCGCCTTAGGAGAAAAAATCTAAATCAGTAATGCAAGTGCAGGGGAGCCTGTGTGCTACAAGAGGAAATTATGGATGTGTTTACTCATCACAAGATACCAATTAGTGCATCGGAAGGCACTACTGCCAATCAACTAATGTAATAATTGACTGTATGCAAAAGACCAATTCATTTCAAATGTGATAAAAAGAGTTTGCTTAACCCAGCCATGAAGGTGTTTAAACTCACCCATCTAATTTCACAACCAGGACAGGCTCAAACAGAAGAAGAGAGTCAGTTACTATGTTTCATCTGACAGGTAATAATTTCTTGTGATGTGTTGACTTAATTCTCTTGCAATCACATGAACATGCCCTTAATTAACCACACAAAGGCAATCTGTCCTGACGAGCAGGGGAGAGAGGAAGTGCAGTGAGAGATGACAGCGACAGCTTCAGATGCCAGCTGGTGACCTGGGAATCAGAAAGGAATTTTATAACATATGGAAATTCAGTCCTATGAGTAACAATGATCATGACAGTGAGGCCTGGGAAGGCAAGAAGAACTCAGATATGTTGAAAAACTTGCAAGGATTAGAAGAGAGTGGGATATACAAGGGGGTCTATGGAAGAGGTTCTTAAATTACATTGGAAGTGGAAGGTGAAGAAGTGCAGACCTACTCTGAGCAGGAAATGAGAACACATGGCAAATCTTCCTGGGGTGCACCAGGAAGAGTGTGGCCAGCAGGTCAAGGAAGGTGATCCTCCCCTTCTACCACAGCACAGTAAGGCCAAATCGGGGTGGTGTGTCCCATTCTGGACTCCCCAGCTCATGAAAAACAAACAGCTGCTGGAAAGATGCCAGTAGAGGGCTACAAAGGTGGTGACAGGACTGAAGCACCTCTCTTATGAGGAAAGGCTGAGAGAGCTGGACCTGTTTAACCTGGAGAAGAGATGTCTTTCAGTGTTTGCAAATATCTTACAGGAAGGTGTCAGAAGGATGAGGCCAGACTCTCTCCAGTGATAGGATTAGTGTGTGACTGAGTGAAAGTTGGTACAGCCCATATCATGCTCAAAATGTAGGAAAAGCTTAAACTGGGCTGGGAGAAGAGTCCAGAATGGGATAAATGTGTGTTGAAGCCCAGTGGAGAGAATTTAATAAACCAGGGGTGCTTAAGGAAGCAATCAAAGACACTTCAAACCCATTAGTAATTATCTTTGAGAACTCTTGGCATTCCCATAGGACTGGTGAAGGGTAAACACAATATCTATCTTTAAAAAGCAGGTCCAGGAGGACACTGAGAATCCCAGCTCAGTCAAACCACCTTGTGTACTGGGAAAGACCCCTGCCTGCCCTGTTAACTGATCTGTTTGTAAGTGCTGGGAACATAATGAGGTGATTGGTGCAGGTAAGGGTTTGTTGAGGAGAAAACACATCAAATCAAACCTGTTTCCTGGCAGATTATCTTGTGGTCTGGGAGGAGGTGGGAGATGAGATACCACTCTTGTCATTCTCCAGCATGAAATCCTAATGCAAAATCAGCAGGGTACAGCTGCATTAAAAGAGATGTGTTTAAAGGGATTTGTTATTGGAAACTTTCTTCTGCAAAGTGTGCTTTCAATTACAGAAACATCTCAAAAGGATGCACAGAGGGGCCAGGCTTGGGCATCATTTTGGTCTGTACTTTTACTGATTCCCAGGCAGAAGAAAAAGGGCCTGACAGTGAGTCTGGGAGGGGTCTGGAGTACAGGCTCAGGTAGACTATAAATGACTTTATTAAAGCAAGCTAAAAGTCTGTAGTGCCCAGGGGAAAAGGGTGGCTATTGTGTGGGTAGCAGGGACAGGAGAGCCAGAACTGGGCCATGGGAAGTAATTATTTTGCTTTTTCCATTGCCGATGGAGCTGAAGCTGGAGTCCCGTGTCCAACTGCCCCTACAAGCCAGCAGGAGTCAGGACAGGAGAAGGTTTGGAGACTTCCAGTGGAGAGGTTTGGTGTGAGTTGAACCATCTGGGGCACAGCTCCCAGCTGGAAGAAGCCCAGCATGAAGACCCCAAGCACTGCACACAGCTGGGACCTGAGGGCAGGGTTGGGGCAGCCTGGGAGAATGAGGGTCTTGCAGGAATCTGCACCATGGTGCTGATACCAGGATTTATGGTCTCCCAGCTCCAGCATGTGCTGCTAAGACTGACCCCCTTTCCTAAGCCCACCCCAAGGTTTCATGCCCACATTCTCTGGGGGCTTTGCAATCTTAGGGGGAAACAGCACTGATTGTGCAAAGGCTTTGCTTGGGTTTTCCCCACACAGACCTGGGCCTCATGGTTTCCTCCAATCAGTGACCATCTATAGCATGGCCTTTCTCCCTGTGCTCAGGCAAAATAAATGCAAGATGTGCAAGGCACTGGCTGGAAGCAGAAGGATGCACATGTTCAACAGCAGGGGCTCATGGAAAACCCACAGGAGCCAGACAAGTAGGGTAAAGGTAAACCCTCTCAGTCCAGGGCCCTGACTAATACCCTGGGTGACACAATGCAGGTGATTCACCAAGGTGGGAGGTAAGCAGCTCCCCTCTTCTGGAGCTTCCTCCAGGGTCCCTGGCCCCCTTGACACCCCTACTTTTGCTGCCAAACCCTTCTAGGCACACCTGGCACCCAGGGACAGCCTGCCTGCATGTATTTATCCCCTCCCCAGCATAGGGTCACCTCACCTTGTGCTCAGTCACTCCGCACCTCAGGGATCCCACCAACCCATGACACGAAAGCATTATTCAGCAGCAGCTGGGAAAAGGGAAATTGAGGTTTACTTTCACAAGGAATTTTTTTTTATTCCATTCCCTGCCTCAGGGAATACCTCTGCAGCTGGCAGTGAGTAGGATAAGCCAGGACCATTACAAAACACACATCTCCTGAGGTCTGAAGGTTGCTTTCCCAGGCTAGTGATGCTCACCAGTCATGTTGGGCTGCTGCCACAGTAGTTTGAGGGGATTCAGGAAGAAGACTTGCCCAAAATGTGGGCATGTAGCCAAGGAATAGATTCAGACCAGTATTTAGGGTCAATCCTAGTGTCATCTGTCCACAGCTTGAGCCATGTGAGCCACTCACCATTTCTCCATTTTTTTTACATAGCTTGGACCCAGCTGCTCCCCAATGCCATTCACTGTACAGCAGAGCCCTTTGGAGATGTGTCCATCTTTCATCAAAGCCCTCTCAGCCACAACAAGGCACTCAGCACAAAGCTGTACACCTTGCTCTGCCCTTGTTCACGAGGTGGAAGCAGTCAGTACCTCATCTCCATTACTCCCCATTCTTCCCCCAGTTCACAGACAGGCAGGGCACATGGGACATCAGCTCCACAGCTCCCTGCACCTGAGTTTGGACCTTTCTTCCTCTTATTACCTGAAAGTAGATTGGTTTTGTTGTTTGCCTGGAAGAGAAAAATCATCCCAACCCACTCAGTCATCATGGCTGCTGCAATCTCAATCAAGTATTGAGTTAATCAGGCCCACCTACAGTTTTTTCCCTGCTCGTCTTGCCCAGTCCAACATCTCTCTCCACATCCTGCACAGGGGCAGGACTTGGTGCTGCCAGCCCCAAGGTCCCCAGCAAGCTGCTAATGACACACACACACTCCACCAACTCACCCACACCCCATCCCAATTCCTCCTGCAGAGAGACCCCTCCACTGCTCACACTTCCCAGGGAAACCATGGCACCTTGTCTCCAGCTCAGCCCTACAACGAGTGGCTCAGTGATGTTTCCTGAGCACTCCCATCTCCACAGCATTGGGTCTGCCAGGACCTGACACTCCCTGGGTCTCTGGTGCTGAGACCTGTCCTGGCTGATCCTCTCAAGACCAGTCTGTGCCCAGCTCAGAGGTACACACAAACTGGGGCACTGCTGGGAAAGGGTTAAAACCCCAGCCCCTGCATATTGCTGGGGAATTTTGGAAACCACAAGGAATTCAAGCTGCTTTGTAGCAGGGTGTGCAAGGAAACCCAGAGAACCACAGGCAGTTTGCTGTGTGGTTTAGGAAGCTCTCAGCTAATTGCCACCTGCTGTCTGAGGTGGTGTTGGACTGTGTGGTAATTTAGATGCGAAACAAGATCAAGACATTCACCTGAACTCCACCAAGCCAGAAAATAGAATTTGCATGCAACTTATAAACCTGCTTTACAGAGCAGGTTGTAAAACCAGAGACCCTTTGGTCCAAAAGGCAAGGAAATAATTAAATATCTTCTTATGGGAAAGCAACTCCTACACTTACAAGACATCAGATTGAGTGTAGACCAAACATGTACATGAGGGAAGCAAACTTTGTGAGGTATTTATGTTATTCAATGAGATGCTCTTGTGCAAGAAATACTATATAGCTTGTTGGCTGAGAGCAAAGATGTAGGAGGGTGTTATTAGAGCCATTCAAGGCTTTAGATATGTCATATAAACACAAGCCTTTGTTCTGCTTGAGAAAGATGCCAGTTTGAGAAATATTCTACTTGAAGAAGGCAGCAGTGTAGGTACAGACAAAAGGCACTGCAGATTCTGTGAACTATGAAAAGCATGTTCCTCTGGAGGCACTTTCTATTCCCCAAGTATCTCAAGCTAATAGATGACTGAAAAACTTTCTGTCGATGTTGCTTATCTTTCTGATTCAAGATTTTAACTGTTAGTCTTGGTTATTCCTTAACTTGATTGTGATGGCAAAAGTCTTGGAAGAAGTTTAGTGTAGATTTTCTTCCCCTTATATAAAGCTTTGTGTAATTACTCCTTCATTCCTTTTTTTATGTAGATCAGGGAGAGTTTATATCGCATATGCCAAACTCCCATATTGTTAGCATGACAACTCACAAAATAGAGTATTTGCAAGAGTCAGGAGGTATTTCTTTGGCAGAACATAGAAGAGCTCCTTAGAAAATTCAGAAAGACCTGAAGGATAATAGGAAGGAAAAGCTAGTGGGATTTTTTGAAAGAAATCAAGTGTCAAGACTTTGTTCAATAATTAATATAATTAAAAAGACAACTTTCATCCTGGTGGACTTTAATACACATAGCAAAGTTTGTCCAGTTTATCTGGAACAAAATCTTCACTTCTATAAGACCCTGAATAATCTAGAATGGCATCTCACCGGTTTAAATTCATTCAGATAATTTCTCTACTTAAGAAAAAGGAGAAGCAAAAATAGTTTTTCTAAGAACAGAAGACTCCACAAAGCCATAAGCTGAAAATTTCAACAAGTGAACTCCACAAGGACACTGACTCATTGCAAGGACACAGAAGCAACACAAACAATCTGCTTCAGATCCAGACAAGTATAAAATAATTGCACTTTCTTTCTTATTTTGGTCTTTGAATAGAGTGATCATAAAAAAACCTCTGAACTGAACAAGTAAATGTGTCCTCAATCCTCATCCCTCAGCACTCATCACACCCTCTCTGTAAACAACCTCAGCAAGACAAATAAGTGAAATAAAAGACTTTATCACATAGTACAATTGCCAGACTCAGCAAAGTTTCAGCAAAATGACATATCAGAGGCTTCTGTGTTCTGGGTGGGGTAAAGCATTTAAAACACTACCCACAAATCAGACTGTCACCTTTATGGATGTTAATGGATTTTTTTAAACATTCTCGTTAATTCAGCATATCCCTGCTAATCTCATGATTAGAACATTTTTCTGAAGATGAAACACAAACTTTCAATGAGAAAGAAAACCAGTAGGATTTGGTTATGCTTTAGCTAGCTACTGAGATTTCAAGACAAGTCTTTAGATGATTTTTTCCAAATAATAGGCTTAGAGGACTTCTTTGATTTCACAGAACTTATTAATATCACCTGTGTTTGTCCATTCAGCCTGTGAGTTTGTCCTTGACATGCCCATGAGGATTCTCCAACAAGGAAATGCTGAAGCCTCCTGTCTACTGCTGATACTTGCAGCAGCTCTTTTACTAATTTGGGCCAAAGGGTGAGCCTGCTTAGAGCTGTAATCCCTGCAAGGCCTTTCTGCAAAGGGGTTGCAGCTTGCATGAAACACACTTCACTCTCGGCTTACTTTAGCATCCTACAAAATACCTTTGTCCTGAAAAACCCTGGGCAAAAACATCCAGCAAACCCTCTGGGGTGAAAAGCTCATCTCCACAAACCACAGTTAAAAGGCAGTGTGTTAGGAAAAATGAGGCAGGAAATGTCAGTGCCCTGAGTGGTGCTCACACTGAGGTGAGATGCATTTTCATCCATGCTGGAAGATAAAGTGGGTCAATGAGTTATTGCATTCCAGAGACAATGGCTGCCCCACTTCTAAACTGTGCCCTGAATAACCAAAGCCTTTTGACACATCAGTCCAGGATTTCAGAGACAAGAGGATTTTAAAACTGCAAATTAACAGCAATTAATGGAACTGGAATAGAAGCAAAATAGCAAGACAAAAGAAAGCCTCTGCTCTTGCACTGAAATTACAGAGAACCTGAATCCGTCCAGGTGAAGTGCAAGTGTCTCACCTCACCTGGATCATCTTCATTAAATCCCTGTCCTCAAGACAGCTTTCAACTCCATCAGCTCTTCCACTCTTTCTCCTACCTGTCAGTGACACCCCCTGCAAGAAGCATGGCTTCTCTAAAAAAGTTATATATGCAGCAAGACTTTGTCCAGTTCCCAAACATTTTCTGTGATTTTGCCATTCAGTTAACTCTCCTCACTCAAAAGTAGAGGTATTGTAGTAAGTTACTGCAGCTTTTGCTTTCTTCAAGCCACAGCAAGTATTTTTAGAGGAATCAGATCCTTGTCAAACAACAGCAGTAGCATCACAGCCAAGCTTCCTGGAATTACCTTTTGTCTTGCTGCTACCAGGTAAAATTCAAGACAGTGGGGATTAGCAGGGAGGTGGATGACATTCAGGAGGGCTTGTTTGTCAGCACTGTGAAAAGTTAGGATCAAATCTGAGGTCACTGTATTTACCTCCCAGAATCAACATGCCATGTTTATGATGCAGAATCATAGAAAAATGGAGTTGGGGATGTCTGCCTAGCAATTCATAGATACCTGGGGCTGGATTAAAGGATTAATATTGCTCAATATACTTTTACTAATCCAGAAAAGGAAGTGAGCAGTTGGGTGACAACTGTTTCATTGCTCACTCCCATCTCAGCTGTGTTTATGAATATATTAAATAGCAATGACCATAAATTAACACTAGTTAGTTACACAATCATAGAGAACTGGGATGGAAAGTGACCTGCAGAGAGCCATGAAGAGGTCAGCCCTATCCTTGTGATTACAGACAGGTTTATCCAGCCTGTTCTTTGAGATCATTTCAGCCCCCAGAGCTCCCACTATTCCTAAGATTTCCTCCATTGTCATTGCTACAATGCACTCTCCTAATTTTCTACCTCTCCAACTGAGAGAACAGGTTCTTCCTTCTATTTTGTGCACTTTAAAGTTGGTATTGGGCCCCTTTCACTCTCCTCTGTGAAACAGGAGGGGTTTGTTGTCTCTCACTTCAGTGTTGGGATCTAAGTAAGTTCTTCTGCAAGGGCAGACCTTTTTAGAAATACTATATCTGTATACAGCCCTGAAGAAGCTTGCTTTTCTTACTCACCTCTTCCAGACCATGTACAAACAGACCACAGTCTGAAAAATCACTGCTCTAGACCAAACAACCCTGGTTCCGTCCATGGATTATGTTCCCTCACCCTCCAGTCACTTCTGTTGCATTCCTCTGAACTCTCTCCTGCTTGTACACAACCTTCCTGAAGGGCAGTGCCCAGAGCTGGTCATATTACTGCCATGTAGGCACTAGCCATGCTAAAAAATCTTTGGAACTATTTCATGTATCCTACGTTTAATGCTGTTGTTTGTAAATCCCAGGGATGATTAAATTTTCCTTTCTTTTTGCAACACCATGACTCTGTTGACTTTTGGTCAGCTGATAACTGCCAGAGCCACCAGCAAAGCCCTTTCTGGGCAGCTGCTGCCTCCCCAGAGGTCTGCCTCTCCCTTGTTTGTACAAAGGGCCATTCCTGCATCCACACCAAGACCTGCACTGTCCTCCTGGAAATGTATTCCTTCTCTCTCATCAGAGCTCATAAATACAGTGAGCAAAGAGCTGACAGGGCTGGGCACATCACCGTGAGCAGGGAGGGACAGCATGTGGTCTGTAACACTGCAAAATAGAACTCCATAATGCCAACTGAAAAAGAAATTATTTTAATTGTTCAAAACAGGCTTAGTTCAGCCTCTCTGCTGAGAGACCTGAACATCACAGTAGTTAACTCACTGGCAACCTCTGTTCTATCAATGACCAGCCACAGTGTTCATTTTCTAACTAAATCTCTGCTTCCAAGTGGGAACTTCTCCCAACACCTCCTGGTTCCTCGCTGATATTCTGCAAGATGCAGCCTGAGCAGCAAATCTCTCAGAATAATCTGAACAAATGAGGGTGGGATTGCAACACTAGCACCACACAGCTCTGGTTACCATGGGGGAACAAGGAAGTTCAGGTAGGGATTCCCAAAAGCAAAAGGGAAAATTGAGGCTTCCCCAGTTCCTGAGCAGTACCCAGCACAAGCTGCTCTCTACCAAAGTCTCGTCCTGACATAACACCCGCTTGCACATCACATTTCACCTGAAGTGAAATGGGAAGTGAACCTGTGAGCTCCCAACAAGGTGGAGCTTTAAAATCTGAGCTAAGGCTTTACATCTCAGCTGCCCGGCAGGTGAGGTGGATAAAACAGGTCATGGCGTCTCTCAACAGCAGTCACCAGGAAACCCATCAGAGCCATCCTGGCCTTTCATAAGCACTTCAGCCAAAGCTGCAGAATAGCAGCAAGAAGCAGGAGGCTGGATGAAATGGAAGTCAGGAATTTTCTATAATGTATCAGGTTTGTTTTGTTTTGTTTTGTTTTGTTTTGTTTTGTTTTGTTTTGTTTTGTTTTATCAAAAAGACAAAGTCTTGAGAATTTTGACTTAATAACTTTACTCTGAAACATCCCATGGGCCACAGTTGTGGAGTGTCTCATGTGCAGTGGCCTTACAGATCCTGTTCCCCAGGAAAACCAGGGCACCTCTACAGGTGGTGAGGACAAGCCAAGCACATCCATGTGTCCTGTAAACAATCCCAGCAAGACAAATAAGTGAAATAAAAGACTTTATCACATAGCACAATTGCCAGACTCGGCAAAGTTTCAGCAAAATGACATATCAGAGGTTTCTGTGTTCTGGTAATGCCCATCTCATATAAATTGTTCTCTTTAATTTCACACTAAAGAACATTTAAGTGGCATCAAGCTTCTCAGCTAGTTCAGATCACAGATAAAGACAAAGGAAGGGTCCATCAGGTTGCCTGCATATCTTCTTGCTTTGTATCACGATCTCCTATTCTCGCTTACTAATTAGACCTCAGCTCACAGGCTGAGACAGCTGGGGAGACTTTATAGCACCTTCCAGTACCTAAAGGGGCTTCAAGAGAGCTGGACAGGGATTTTTAACAAGGAAATTAAGAAATAGGACAAGGGCGATGGCAGATGGCAGGTTTAGATTAAATATTAGGAATTCTTGTCTGTGAGAGTGGTCGGGAGCTGGCACAGGTTGCCTAGAGATTCCCCGTCCCTGGAAGTGTTCAAGGCCAGGCTGAGCAGACCTGGTCTAGAGGAAGGTGTCTCTTTAAGGTCTCTCCCAGCCCAAACCATTCCATGACTGAGTGAGTGCTTTAGCACCCAAAAGCCCTACAGCCTCCCATGCTGTAGCTTATCATGCAGGACTTTACCCAGCAGTGCAGTCAGCCTCCCAGCTCACACACAGCCTGATATCAGCTTCTTGCCATTGTGAAATACTTGTAGTTAAAAGGTACAAAAGAAGGTCAAATCCTAAGTTTTTCCACATGCACAGCTTCTGAAGCATGAAGGAGCATGGCAAGGGCCCCAGAGCTCAGTGAGGTGCACAGGGCAGCCCCACCTCACCAGGCTGTGCAAATCACGCCAGGCTACAGCCATGCCTGCACCACATCCCCAGGAATCTCAGCATGAAGAACCCAGCCTCTCCCTTAACAGGAGGGGAGGAAGGCTGCAGAGGACTGATGGGAGTACCTGTGAGACCCTGGGATGCTGCACCACCCTGTTTGGCCATCCTCTGGGAGAACTCATGCACAGGCCAAACAGTGAGCCAGCAGTGCCACTGAGCCAGGGCCCCACAGATATTTTTCTTTCTTTTGGCATCTGCAGTGGCTATTTCCAACCCATTAGCTGCTCTGTCATGGCCTAGGTGTGGATGCTCCCACTCCTGGGGCACAGATGGGGCCCCATTGATGGATTAACCACCTCAACAGGCAACATGAATGGCAGGTATGATTTGTGCACTCAACTGCCAGGAGGAATCGGGTTTTAATCTCATGCCAATATGGGTCATACTCTCGGCTCACAGCCTGAATCACATCCTCACCTCACATTCCTGACCCACCTTCTAGCACGCTCCAGCTCCACTGGCAAGGAAATGGTGAGTGCCAATTCAAGCACATCGGAGACAGCAAAGGGGGAGCTGTGCCTGAGAGTCCCATTATAACTGGGTTAAAATGGGTGCAGCTGAGCCCCCTTTAACCTGTCCCACAGAAGGAAAAGTTTAAGGCCTGTCTACTTTCTTTTTAAGGAGTTTCAGGAGATCGTTTTGAAGATGGACATGGACAAAGAGCCATCAAACCACAGCTGCATGGATTTGCTTTCCTGGCCACCTAACACCACAGCTGCCCAGAAACAGCAAACCCATCCCTACACCAGGAATCACATCTGGTCCTTGATTTGGTGAGTGCCCCATGAATAAATTACATAAGAAACCTCTGATTACATAAAGTGCATTGCACAATGCATTATATAAAGCTCAGGTCATGGCCTAATCAACCAGCACTCAGCTCTCTTACATCAAGAAAAATTAATCTGAGGAGCAGCAAGGAAGGGGGAGGAAGAGGAGGATGCTCTCCCTGTCCTGAGGAGGCGTGTGGCACACACGTGGCACATGTGCCCACTGAGCACATTTCCATCCATGAGCCAGCCCAAGACGAGCAGCTTCCAGCCAAACCCTAGCTTTGGCTCAAAGGCCACCTGCAGGATACCTGAACAGGGGAGAGGATTATGCACTCCTCAGAAAACAGACCCATCATCACAACCACCACACCGTTAACCTCGTCTCCAGGTTGCACAGTCCATCAACCACTGTAACCTACCTTGGAAGGAAGAAGTGAGAAACTCCTCATCAATGCATTGCTCAAAAAGGCCTGGTTTTCACTTCTGACACTTTTTTATTTCAAATCAGCAGGAAATAGCAAAGGCGAATGTTTGAATGCTGACAGCGATCGAGGAAGTTTCACACCAGCAGATGGAAACCAAAACAAAGTAGGAATTCTATGCTGAATCTGGTGCCAGAGGTGCCCCTACGATGCATAACAGAAGCCAAAGGTTCCACTTCTGTGCCCTAATATTCTTCTTTTCATTAAAAAAAATTGGGGTTTTGTAGGGTTATGTGGTCCAAGAGCCACATAAAATTAGGCACAGCATTTCCACCACAGGGGTGGCAGGTGAGACCTCCTCCTTCTCTAGAAAGACTTTGCTCTTCGAGATTCCTTGAGGCTACCTGTGGTTTTAATACAACTCTTTCAGTCAGCTACAACAGGTCTTGTACAGGATTTTGAGCTCACAAGTACTTCAGGGCAGGAAATGTGTGCAAAAGTTCCCATCATGTCTTGCAGAATCCGATCAAATCTGCAGGGGCATCAGTGAAAATCATTTTTTACTACTGCAGGTTTCAGTACAACAGTGTCCATTGTCTGGACAACAGTGTCCATTACATAGGAAAAGAAATAAATCTGTAGGGGATGTCTGCTGAAAATAAACAGTGAGGTTTCAGCTGTGCTTTGAAGTAGAATGGAATGGTCCAGAGGCAAAGAAGTGCTGGAAACCACTGGAAAAGGTTCACTGTGCCAGAAATGCAAAGAAGTTCCTTGTACCAGTGGAGAGGCTGAGAGTTGCAAGAAGAGGAGAAAGGCTCTCTTTGAGGGTTGATTTTGCAGCTGGGCTGTTAAATGGAAGGTGAAATTCTGAGAAGAGAGATGGGGATGCAGGAAACAGCAAGGGCAGTGCAGAGAAATCCTCATGGGATATTTCTGGGTCTTGGAGGGAGATGGTTTCTAATAGCTCTTCCCATGAGAATGGCCATAAAAGAATCCAAGAGGAGACAGGATTTTGTGTTCTGTCACATTTCCCTTTGGCCACAGAAGCACCAGCTGTCACCAGGGGAATACAAGAGGTGGGCCAATCAGATGACATGCAGATGGAGGGGTGTTACACCTCCCTGGCACTTCCCAATACAACTGGCAGCAGATTTCGGGGATAAAAACTAAAAAACACACCAAGAATGTTACCCTGAGTAATAAAACCCAAAGCAAAATTGTGAGAGGTGAGAAGGGAGCCAGAGCACATTCCCTGTGACCAGCCATTCCCAGGGAGGGAGTTCCCACCACGTCTTCTGCAGAAAGGAATGAGTCAAGGAGAAGTTGCCACATACACGACGGAGCATGCAAGTGTGCACAGGGAGACAGCTTTCCTGCTTGGCTGATGGGAATAGGGAGGATAACTCAGGAGACCTTTCTTGCAGCCAAGATCTCCATGGCACAGGTCAAAGAGGTCCTCAGAAGTGAAGGTACTGCAGACAGATCAACGTGCTGAAGCCTGGATGTGGCTTCAGGAGAAATTCAAACACTTGGAGCCTGCCTGTGCCCAGAAGACATTGCAATGGCAATGAGTTCAGGTTGGAGGCAGAGGATAGGGACTTGCTCCTTCCACCTACCCTCCTTTTCTTCCAAAAATGGTGTTATCTAGGGGCTATTCAGTACACAAAGGCTCTCTGTGCCAAGGACAGGTTTCTGAGTCACTAGATGGAAAGCAAACCCTTGCCACCGGGGAGATAATGCCTGTAAATGCAGGAGTGAGAGGAATCTTGCACAAGGCACTGGGTTCCTAACTATTGCTGTCCCACGCTTGTCCAAAAGCTGTGGGCTTTAGTGCTCTGTGTAAAATTCCCTAAGCAGACACAAGATGCCAACCCATGGGACACTAAGGCTGGCTTCACCTCCTGTTTGTCCGGTTGAGAAACTGGTTCTGCAGCGTGACCAGGGAAACCTGGCGATCCTGCACCAATTCCTCCCTTTGTGTGAAACGGTGTTGAACAGGTGCTTCCACTCAGGCTTTCTCCAAAGAGTCTGTGCCACCCACACCTCTGTCCCACACAAACCGTGTGTTCAGGGAATCCCAAATAATCCCCAGCACAAACAGCCTTTGTGCTGTGACCTGGGGAGATAATCACTGACATCATTCTTGGTTAAGATCAGGCTTTGCAGCTTGCATTAACACAAAGCTCACATCAAAGCCAAGTAAAGGACAGCAGAATGTGACCAAAAGGTCTCATAGTTGGTCCTGGCAAGCCTTAGTGACAGTCAGGCAATCCATAATCATGTTTGTTGCACAGACTGGTGGCTCACAGGGCTTTTTGTCACTGTGGGTTGCAGCACAGGATTGCTCAGATGCAAAAGGGAGGTGAGACCTCCACGGGCCACAGCAGAGGCAATGCAGACCAGCACCAGGGAATTCCTGAGTCAGGAAAGGATGGGAATGAATACACTTTGCACAAAAGAACGGAGGCTCAGAGAAGAACTCTGCAAAATCTCAGGGCCACATCAGGTGCCAAAGCCAAACCACAGAAAATACTAATGTCACATTCCTGGCCAAGAAACAGCTATATTGGCACAAGGTCAGCAATGCACAGTTAGGGTTCCTGGCAGCACTGGCCCATCAGGCAAATCCTCAAGGTTTTGTCAGGCCGTAGATATAGTGCAAAGGATTCTGCACCAACCTCCTTCAGCCTGTGGTCCCCACCTGAGGGACAGGAGATTCCATACTCAAATCCCTTCTCTCCCTGAAGGAATGAGACACCAAACTGAAGGAATCAGCCCCCATGCAACAGCCATCCTAAGTGCCAGAGGGACACAGACGAGATTTCCATATCTCTCCATTGGAAAGCTTTCCCATTTCGCACAAAATAATCTGAAAGAGAACATGCAAGCCACATCTACCAGAAAAGCCATGGCAGAGGGCCTTCAGCAGGACAGCTGGAGAGAGCCCTTCACCTCAGCACCCTCCCACATAAGCAGACATGAAAGACATGGGTTCAGGCCCCTGTAGGTGGGGAGGGAGCCAGACCTGGGTCTCCTGAAACCGCAGGATGGGATAGAGAGGAAAAAATATTAAAAAATAGGAAGGTAGCCAGGGAAGAAAAGGAAGCCACCTGTAGGAGAGGACTACATACTATGTTTAACTCCCCTGGCTGTAACTAAAAAGGACAAAAATGGTGTGTATTTGGCTTAAAGATCTGTATTCTCAGCCTGGAGTATTGTGGGAATTTGGGGAATTCCCCTGCTGTGCAGTGTATAGAGTCCAGGACAGTTAATACCGTATTTCTAGATGGGGAATAACTGGGGTTGGAGCTGCTGTCCCACAGCAGTCCCCTTCCCCAGGCATCCCAGGGGAGCACCACCACCTTCATGTGACCAGATGCACCCCAGAAGCCCCATGGTGGAGTCCACCCTCCCCTTTATCGAGATAAAGAATGTGGTTCTTCCTCCTCTTGTTTTTGGTGTCCAATGCCTGGCAAAGGAATGGCAATGGAAAGTGATATATTTAGAGAGAGAGAGAGAGAGAGGAGACAGGTAGCAGTGACATTCAGAGTGATAGATACAGTTAGATTTAATTATACAGACATCACTGTATATTTTTGCCACAGTAAAATATCTGCCATCACTTTTCTGTCGTATTTGTTAGTTGCCACAAAATTTAAGGTATTTTCAGGGTCTGAGCAATATGCACAAGATCAGACACAGCATAAAGCAGTGACAGAAACTATCCACACTATGTGAAAGGAAGAATCCCAAGGGGTTTGCACCAAGGAAGAGCTTGTCTGCCTGGTTCAACTCAGCCAACAGACCCGTGATTTTAGTGACTCCTGCTGCTCAGAAGCTCTGTCATATAGGGGATCCATTGCTTGGGGGAGGCTGTTTGCAAACAAGGTTACATGTCAGGTTTTTGCCAGAGAAGAAGCAGCAGTGTTGACCCAGAGCTCAGGTGAGGTGTGCTGCAGAGCCAGCCAGGTGATGCTGTGTGCCTGGCTTTTCTGCACCACCTTTCCTTGCTGCTTTCCTGCTAAGGCATGGGAGAAACACCAGCACAGTGCTGAGGGCAGGGGAAGGCAGGTTGGCAGGCAGCTCAGTAAGTGGGCCTCTTCTTTGTCAACTTTTTCAGCCCTTTACCTTTTTAATTCTATTGTTTCTCTGCTGGGAGAGCTTTGGGGCACCACTTGGTGCCCAGCCATCTCCTTATCTTCCTCTCTATGGCCTCTTTGGTCAAGGGCAATGAAATGATCCAAGGCAAGGGAAGCTGACATCTTCTTGGAGGCATGGACAGAGTACAGACCATGGAGGTAACATGGGAACACTCACCTTTGTGTCCTTGGGTCACCCAGGCACTCCTTGCACATTCAGCTGTTGCTGTGTACTCTCCTCTCTGCTTGTGGGGGTTGGCTCCATCTCACATCAAGATCAGTGATAAAAGCAGGGAATGAATAAATAAATACAGTAAATTGAGAAAGATCAGCTCATCAAGCCAAGCGCAAACGCTACAGAGTCATCCAGAAAGCATCCTGCAACTTGCAAACAGGAACTGATACAAATCCTCTTCCAAGGGCTGAGCTTGTTCATAACTGATGGATTCCCTTGGCCAAAACCACCTCCTGCATATCTGGGTGTGAGCACTGCTATCTGCTGCTGCATTGTGCACAGCCCAGATCTCTCCTGGGGCAAGGGCAATTCTCAAATTGGAGAGACTGGAAGCATCAACAGGGGCAGATCTGTTGTCCTCATTAGCCCATCCTGTCAGGGAGCATTTCAGAATGAAAGTGGGGGAAGAAACACGCATTTTTATCTTGTCACATTCTTGCATATGGAAGGGAATAGCTGAATCCCTGTGGCAAGCTCTGCCTAGCAGAGCAAGCCCAGCTGCAAAACCTCACGCTGCAGCCCACATAAAAGTCATCTTAGGAACATCTCTTGGGAGTCATACCACAGAAGGGCTTAGTGCCTGACAACAACTACAACAGTGGAAAAAAAGCCTCACTGTGGAGTCTGGGCTCTCAAGGCACTGTAACACAATCAGTCTCACCAACTCATTACCTTACCCTGGGGAAGCTGCAGCATGGCAAGCCACCTGAATCCTCTCATAAGAAGTGCTATGATGGGGAAGGCACCCATTAAACCAGGTGGTATCACACCTCACCTGCACTCCACAGGGCATTGCTGAAGAAAGAAAGGGACATCTTAGGAAGACTCAAGGAGGCATCATGAGGCAAGACAGCAGCAGAATGAAGCAACAACTTGGGCAGCAAAAGACAGGAGCAGGAAAACCTGCTCTTGGGTCAGATTCCTTTGTCCAGGCCAGGTCACACGCTCTATGCCATTCCTGTCATTACTGCTGCTGACCTTGCAGAGCAAACTCTGACATCCAGAGATCTGCAAGGCAGATGGACAGTAACCATCAAAGCTGACCACTGGCATCACTCAGGCCGAAGAACTCCACACTCCATGTGTTTGGTTTGCAAAACCAGGTCGTGGTAGAAGGGGGTTTACAGGGGTGGCTTCTGTGAGAACGTGCTGGAAGCTTCCCCCATGTCTGGCAGAGCCAATGCCAGGCAGTTCCAGGATGGACCCACCACTGTTCAAGGCTGGGCCAGTTGTGAATGGTGGTAATGTCTTCATGATAACATATTTAAGAACAGAAAGAAAGTCATTGTGCAGATGAAATTGTGTCCAGAGAAGAGCAGGGTGCGAACATGGGAGAGGAGCAGCCCTGCAGACACTCAGGTCAGTGTAGAAGGAGGGGCAGGAGCTGCTCCAGGTGCCAGAGCATCTTCTGCCCCTCTTTCTGTGCCCTGGCAGCCCATGGAGAGCACAGGGGAGCAGAGATCCACCTGCAGCCCCTGAAGCAGCCCAGGCTGGAGCAGGGGATGCCTGACAAAGGGCTGTGAACCCACAGGAAACCTGGAGCACGGGGATGCCTGAAAGAAGAATTTGGACCTGTGGGAAGCCCATGATGGAACAACCTCCTGGCAGGACTGTGGAGAGAGGAGCCCAGGCTTGAGCAGTTTCCTGGCAGAACTTGTGACCCTGTGGGAACCCACACTGGAGCAGCTCTTCCTGAAGCACTGCAGCCATGGAAGAGTGACCCACACTGGAGCAGTTTGTGGAGAATAATATCTGTGGGATGGACTCACTTTGGGGAAGTTCATGGAGAACTATCTCCTGTGGGAAGGACCCCACACTGGAGCAGGGGAAGGACTCCTCTCCCTGAGCAGGAGCAGGAACAATGTGTGATGGACTGACCACAACCCCCATTCCCATCTCTCTGCTGTGCTGGGGGAGGTGGTGGAGCTGGGAAGGAGGGAAGGGTGGGGGGGTGAAGTGTTTTTAAGATTTATTTTACTTCTCATTATCCTGCTCTGACTTTGACTAGTAATAAATTCAATTAACATTTCCAGTTCAAGCCCGTTTTGCCCATGACAGTATTTGGTGACTGAACTCTTCAGGTCTTTATCTCAGCTTATGAATCTTTGTTATATTTTCTCTCCCTTGTCCAGCTGAGCAGTGACAGAGCAGCTTTGGTGGGTGCCTGGCATCCAGGAAGGTTCAACCCACTACCCCCAGTAGTTCCCAGCCTAAGCCTGCCCATCTTGCATGGCTAGGTCTTGGTGAGCTCCTTGGCGAGGCATTAGTGTGCTCACCACCTCAGAAATGCACCCAAAGAGGCTTTGCTGGGCAGAGTTTGCCTGTGGATATTCACAGCTCCAAGGGATGCCCCAGCAAACCCTGACTCCCTATCATTAGGATTCCATACTTTTCCTTGCTGCTGTCATCTCGACCATCCCACCTCTGCAGTCTCATCTTTCCCAGCACGGCCACTTCTCCCTGCTCGTGGGCAGGGTATGGCAGGGTCCCAGATGGGATTTCAGACTCAGGGAGTACCCAGAGATGGGGTTACAGACAGATGGGGTAAGGAAGGAGAGGAGGGGTGGGAGGGATAGCTTCTCCATGCTTTTTGCTTGAGCTGTTCTACCTCACAAGGCAAAAAAAAGAGTCTCACCCAGCCCCCTAGAAGGTCTGTGGGGAAGCTGATGCTGCCCTCCAGCCCTCCAGCCGGTTTGCCACCACATGAGCTGAAAGCATAAGCTGAACAAGTACAGCTTGTGCAGGGGGTTTCCCTCTGAGGGCTTTGCAGCCCTTTTTGGGATAACTCAGCTTCAGACTGTCCTTGTGGGCAAGGGCAACCCAAAGCCCAAAGGTTTCACTGGATATGGGTACACTGTAGATGACAGCATGGCGGCAGCTTGGGCAAAGCAGAGGGCAGTGCAAGGCCTGCACTCCTCTCAGTGCTACATCCATGCCCATCTACCTCCCAGGTTAGCCATTTTTGTTGACAATGCACACAGCCTACATCCTGTCTTCTCAAGAACCCCGTGGGGATGATTCCCAAACAGACCTCAGGTCCTATGCCACCAGCTGCAACATTCCTGCTGTGCACACTGAGCTCCACCTCAGCAGTGCTCAAAACCACAGTAGATCAGGGACAAGAAAAACAGATTTCTCCTCTCAGGATCCTCAGATAGCTGCTCTGCTAGAGAACACACCTTTGCTGTCTCCAGCAACTCCCAATGGAGGTTGTGTTGAGCTTTTTCCTGGGAGGTCCACACCTTCTGGAGGGCTTTGCGCATGTGCTGGCACAGCCAAGGTCTGTCCTGACTCACACCGAGACTCGTTTGCCCCAGGGGTACCAGTTCCAGCCATAAATCCCAGCCCAAGAGAGGCCTGCCAGTACACTTGGCCCAGCCAAAATTCCTGAAGAAAAGCTAATCCTAATAAATGCAGGTTTGCTGGAAGTGTTGGCACGAGCCAGCAGGACGTGGCTGAGCTTTGCGCAGAAACCTACCAGCAGCGTTGTGGTTTCAGATGAAACTCAGGACACGTGAGTCCTCCGTCCAAGTTTCACCACTGGGTTTCAGTGTCACCCTCAGCAGCAGGAGCCTACCACCACTGCAGGACATGAATGCAGCAGCTCTGGGAAACTGGGAGCACAGCCAGATCTCCAGCACCTCCAAGGCTGGAGCAGTGGGCTGGTTCGGGAGGCAGAGGGGAACTGGTCTGCCCAGAACCTGCAATGGCAGGGTTCCCTGGCAGCCTGCAGGTCCTGGATTTCATCTCGCTCCCCAAAAGGTGACAGGGAGGCAGCCCAGCCCTCTCCAGCTCGCAGCAGAGGCACATGGGGGTGGCACCTGACCTGCAAGACACACAGTGCAGCTGGGAGCTGGGTGGGCAGCCCACACACCCCTCCACTGCCAGCCTGACTTGCTGCAGTGATTACTGCACCTCAGGCAGCCTCCATGCTGACTGCCCTCTCCATTCCTGCCAGCAGCACTGCCACTGGGAGCTGCAAGCCCAAAGCATCCTCTACCCCGTACCCTCTACCCTCTCCATCTCTCATCCTGCATCTCCAAAACTCTGCAGTTTGTGGGTTCAGGGCTGCTTGCTACTGAGCAGGCTGTTTTCTCCAATTGCTACCACCAACAGGTTTTTGCCAATGCAAAACAGCAGACAGGCCACCCTCTGTTTCCAGGGTTTGTGGGGGAAATCCCTCCACTCAGGCAGGGCTCTTTTGTCCTCATCACAGGAGGGATGGAAGCTTTGCAGCATCCCATTTCCATGGAGTTGCTTATCAGCAGCAGAGGTGCAGGAAAAGCCTTGCAAGTCACGTGAGTCTTGCAAGAAGTGTGTTACAGGCTGATAGTTTATCTTGGACCACTCCTGAGCACTGGCAATCCCACACCCCTTGGAGGAAAACCCTCTTGGCTGCTTTGAGTATTATTCTTCAAGCACAGCAGCAGGCACATGGAAATATTTTCATGCTCAGGAACATGTCTTGGAAGAGAGGGGAAGAGTGGCTGGCATCATTTCCCTGCTTCCAGCACTGCTGGTGACTCATCCTGTGACTTGGGTCCCATTGCTCCACAAACCACCCTGTGCCCAGCTGACATGGGAAGATAAAGGCAGCCGTGTCCCCACACTGCCAGACCGTGTCTGTGAGGCATTTTTATAGCATTTTACACACACACATAGGAGGTAAAGACTGCAGCCTTACAGGGGAGCTGACAGGTTTGCCCCTCAGCAGGGCTGTGGGGAGGTGAGGGAAGAGCTGCTGCCATGGGGAAATAGTGTAAGCCCAACAGGTCTGGAAAAGGCCAATGTTTTTCCCCAGGGTGGCAACCTCAGTGGCATGGATGGACAGTACATCACTGGGGTGAGCAGAGGGTGCTAAATGGGATTTTGGGTGCTTTGATTGATGGCTGAGATCTTTTCCATGGCATGGAAACGAGCAGCGGAAGGGACCCTGCAAGCCCATATCACTGTGTATCAGCATGCCAGCCATCCTCCTGCCTTGCACAACAGGACCAGGCTTACCCTCTTTTCAGGGTCATTCCCAGACCCCTGGCTGTGATGTCCCACCCATTCCCTTCCTCAGACCCCATGCTTCCCCCAAAACTCCCTGCCTAGCTGCAGCTCACGCCCTCCATGTCTCATCCTACCTGCCTCCAACCGTCAGTGCTTCAGGGCAGGGAAAGTATCTCACTGCCTCCTTTCAGTGAGCTGTGGCAAATTGCTGGTGCTAAACAAATTGCATTTCTTGCCAAAAATCATCACTGTCGTGGGGCAGGAGCTGGGAGCGTTACTCACTCAGGGAATTGCATTTGCCTATGTCAAAAGGGGCTGGGGGCAGCAGCTGCTTCGATTGCTCTTTGCTACAGGCCAGTGGTGACATGGCACAGGCCACCAGCCCTCAGCTATATATTCCAGGGAAAGGCATCTCATTCCCCAAGTCCTCACCATCCTCTAAGTACCAAAAAAAGTGAAGGATAGGTGCAGGCATACCTATATAAATGTAAGGTATAGGGCAGGCATAAGACAGGGTAATACACTGCCCTATAACCATTCAAGGGAAGGACACAAAGTCTTCTATGTAGGTCATAGAGGAAAGGAAATGTGCTTGGGACAGCACTGCCTGGGGAAGGGAACAGGTCCTGATGCTGTGGCAGCAGGAGGAGTGTTCACCTTCTGCAGCCCCAGGCTGCACTGGGAGGGAACATGGGGTTTGGTTGCCAATTATTCCACCTGGCTGAGTCTTTAGCAAAGATAATCCCCACTGACAAGACCTAACAGCGAGGGCTGGCTCAGCCCTGCACTGTAGGACACCCCTTGCACCATGCAGTCCTGCCCTGTGTGCCCTGATCCCACTGGATAGAGGAGAGACACTTTTTCCCTCTGATCTCCTCTGGTTTGGGGAACAGCCATATTTCAGGACAGGGTCTGCTGATACCTGGTATCCTCACAGAGCTAGCTGCCCATCTGCAATACATTGCCCCTCATTCCTGCCAGGTAACACTGCCAGGGTCTCCAAACGTGCAGAAGGACATGGTTACCCCATGGCAGCGTCTCCAGCCCACAGCCATGGTCTTGCCCTGCATTAACACAAAGCAGTTAACGAAGCAGGTCAACATTTCACCAAACCAGGCCTGGCTACCATGTGTGTTCACAAAATCACAGAACATCCTGAATTGGAAGTGACCCACAAGGATAATGGAAGCCCAGCTCCTGGCTCTGCAGAGAACTGTCCCCAGGAACGTCACTGTGTGCCTGAGAGCATTTTCCAAATGCTTCTTGAGCTCTGTCAGGCTGGTGCTGTGACCACTTCCCTGGGGAGCCTGCTCCAGTGCCCAACCACCCTCTGGGGGAAGAACCTTTTGCTGATATCCAACCTAAGCCTCCCCTGACACAACTTCAGGCCATTCTCTTGGATCCTGCCACTGTCACTGCAAAGCAGAGATCAGTGCCTGCCCCTCCTCTTCACCTCATGAAGAAGCTGTAACTGCAGTGAGGTCTCCCCTCAGTCTCCTCCAGGCTGCACAGACCAAGTGACCTCAGCTGCTCCTCTTAAGGCCCTTCACCATCTCCACTACGCTCCTTTGGACACTCTTAATTAGTTTTACGTCTTTCTTATACTGTGGCACCCAAAACTGCTTCCAGCACTGGAGGTGAGGCTGCCCCAGTGCAGAGCAGAGCAGGACAATCCCCTCCCTTGCCCAGCTGGCAATGCTGTGCCTGATGCCCCCCAGGACAGGGATGTCCCTCCTGACTGCCAGGGCACTTCTGACTCACGTTCAATGTGCCATCAACTAGGACCCCCAGATCCCTTTCCCTGGCACTGCGTCCCAGCATCTCAATCCCCAGTCTGTACATACATCCAAGGTTGCCCCATCCCAGGTGAAGAATCCAGAACTTTCTCTTGTGGAACTCCATGTGGTTGGTGATTATCCATCTCTAATTTGTCAAGGTCTCTCTCAGGACCTCCCTGCCTTCACGGGAGTCAACAGCTCCTCCCAGTTTTGTATCATCTGCAAACTTGCTCCAGTCCTTCATCCAGGTCATTTATGAAGATGTTGAAGGGCAGAGGACAAAGGATGGAGCCCTAAGGAGCCCCACTAGTGACAGGTCTCCAGTCTGATGGCACCACAGTCACTATAACCCTTTGTGCCCAGCCCATGAGCCAGTTGCTCACCCATCACATGGTGTGTTTATCCAGCTGTGGGATGGACATTTCATCCAGAAGGACACAGCAAGAGACAGTATTGAAAGATTTACTGAAATCCAGAAAGATTACACCCACTCACTTCCCTTGATAACTAGGCAGGGAGACCCAGCAAATGACAAACTTAAAGCCTGGTGGGGCCACCACTGTAGTTTTACCTCCCAGACACTGTGATCCTCAGTGTTTTAATATGCATGAAACAACATGATGTAGCCAAAAGGGAGAGACCCAAAGCTAATTAATCAATACACTACCAAGTTCCTTTTTCTGGCACCTCTCTTAGACTTCCCATGCATATTCAGGAGCAGCATGAACAGGAACAGTCTGTCTGGCACCTTCAGCAGTGCAGGAGTTACCAGCACAAGGCACGAGTGTTTCTGTGCAAGCTCACTGCCAAGACAAGCCCTCAGCACCTTCGT
The DNA here is from genome assembly GCA_024500445.1 of Entomyzon cyanotis. Lineage (NCBI taxonomy): Eukaryota > Metazoa > Chordata > Aves > Passeriformes > Meliphagidae > Entomyzon > Entomyzon cyanotis. The sequence goes on along the minus strand of JAKEPQ010001021.1, from coordinate 44,577,643 downwards.
TTGTGACAGCAAACGAAACCCTGGGGAACAGATTCCCCCTTTCTCACTCTCCAGTGGGAAAAGGCACAGTTTGCTGAGCCTGGTCATGATGCTCAGCAAGAAAGTGGAATAATGGGGAGATTCTTGATACACGCCCACTTCATTCCTCTGCCAGAGCCCACCACAGCACCACCAGCTACCCAGCACCTCCCAACTGTGTTTGTGGCCAATGTTTATTTTTCTCCTGGTGACTGCTGAGCCTCTGGCACTTGAGTCTAGTGCAAAGGCTTCACAGCACCAGAGAATGAATCTTTGTGACAGCTTGTATGGTTTGAGCAACTTGCAGTTTCGTTCTTCTCCCCCCACACAGCCCTGAAATGCCAGCAACCAGCATTGCTTCTCCCACTAGCCCTTCTGTCCCAACCCCAGCTCCTTTCCAGACTGCGTTTCTCCCATTCTGCAATTCCCCTACCCAACGTTTTGATTTCCCCTTCCCTGTGGTGCACCCTGCACTTGCTAAGTGCCACCCTCACCCCCTGGGCTGCATCACTCTGCCTTTCTGAGGAGACCACAAGCACTAAAAGCTGCCACCTGCCAGAGCTGCTTTGCTTGGGAACTAGTATTTCCCAAAAGCTACTGCCTTGGCTGGGAAAAATCACTTCAGGTCCAGAGTGCTTTCCTGATAACAGAAACCCCAGCAAACAAGCCATTCCCCAACCTGGCAGAATGGCCATTGTGGGAACAGCAAACTAGGGAGGATATTCCCTTTCTGATCCAAAAAAACCCACAGACAATCACTCCTTCCCTAGCCAACTACAGAAATTTAACCTAAGGGTTTCCAAAAATCACTAGTAATGGTGGGTGCCTGAGCAAAACGCTTCTTTGAAAGGCCTTTATTTCCAGGACACATGTGCTTCTTGCCTTCAAAGGGTCAGCCTCAAGTCAGACAGCCCCACGGAGACCCCAAACAGCCTCTGAAAAGATCTCAGCAGTCCCCAAGAATGAGCAATTCAGTAAGCGTGAAAACCTCACTGCACTCAACCTGCTGTGGTCATCCCATAATTCCAGCTGTGTTTCATCAACCTGTTTCCCTTTCATAAATCTTGTGATGGTCACTCAAGGCTATCAAGGGCAGCTGGCAAGCAGGAATCTGGTGGCAGCAGGAGGTTCCATCCACCTCCCCTCCTCCTGAGCCAGCACCAGTTGCCTCCCAACAGCAGCTGTCTGACCATCCTTGCAAAGCATGAGCTGATCCTTTGAGGAGAAAGCTGCCCAAAGGATGGCTCAGGTAAAGGCCCAGGAGGACACAATAGCATTTGGGAAGTTCTGCTAGAACGCAGAAAGCATACATAAAGCATGCACCACTGAGCTCTGTGTATGGACTCCATTTGTACACTAAGCATGCCAATGTCGCTGCAGCCCAGTCTTCCATTTGGAAGCACCTCCCTGTTTGCACTCACCCCCCACACAGAGGAGACCCCTGCAAAGAGCTTCTGAGGTAGCTTTGCAAAATCAACACATCAAAGCCCATTGCTCTTGCCTCAGCTCTCCCTCTGCCCTTATCCCACCTCCTGCAACATGACACGGCATGGACTCCCCAGGGCAGCTCTGTGTTTGTGCAGCTCTTGTTTATGGCTGGGACCACAGCTAATCAAACAAGCAAGTGCCCACTCACTGCTCTGGAAGCCCAGCACGGTTGTCAAACAAGGCCACTCTGAATAACCCAGGCCCTACCCCAGCTTTCACAATAGGAATTAGTCACAGTGCTCCAAGGAGGGCAGTAAATCCAGCAACAGCAGATAAAGTTACAGCAGAAACCTCACTTGTCCTCTCTTGCGTACCTGAGACACCCCTTTCCTTTACATCCTGCCTTTCCAGAGCCCTTTGAGGTGCAGGGATCCTCTGCTCCCGAGAAAGGTGTTTTGTGTTTTGCTTTAGGTAAACTGTGTCTCAAGAAGTGAGAGCACAGCAATATCCAGGCGCCAAGAGCAACCAGAGGAGGCCACCAAATTGATTAAAGGGTTGGAGCACCTCTCCTATGAGGAAGGGCTAAGAGAATTGGGTTTGCCCAGCCTGGAAAAAAGGTTTCAGGGTGACCTACTTGTGGCCTTCCAGTACCTGAAGGGAGCCTACAAGAAAGATGGAGAGAGACCTTTTACAAGACATATAGTGACAGGACAAGGTGGAACGGCTTCAAACTGAAAGAGAGCAAGTTTAGGTGAGGTATTATGGAGAAATTCTTCCCAGTGTGGGTGGTGAGGTACTGAAGAAAGTTGCCCACAGAAGCTCTGGATGCCCCATGCCTGGACATGCTCAAGGCCAGGTTGGATGGACCTCTGAGCAACCTTGTCTAGTGGAAGATGTCCCTGTCCACAGCAGAGGGGTTGGAATGGGATGATCTTTATGATCTCTTCCAACCCAGGCCATTCTATTCAGATTCTATGGTTTCATGATCACCAGGCTTTTCAGAGAAATGGCAAGGTGATTTTGTCCATGGGCATTGCCCAGAAGGGTCTGAGTTTACCAGATGATAAAACATGACCTAGAAGATTTGCAGTGTTTGACCATATGAAAAAGGCCTTCAGAATGGCTCAAAGGTACCTCTAAATATTTGGATACTGGGAGATTGAAGGCAATGAAGAGTTATCCTTCCCCTGAAAGCAGAGGCAGGATCCTCTGGATCAGCTACAGCTTTAGCAACAAGATTATTGCAAGCACTGCTGCAATAATGTGTTATCTGGGTGACTTTTGCTGACACAGATGTATCTCTTCCAGGCAATGTAACCTGGGCTACCAATGGTCAATTTTGCTAGTGTTAGGTGAATTCATGACAAGGTCTCTGCTGAGGTACCAGCATTTGTCACCAAAACTGGGCTCACATCTGGCTGCTGAGCACAGTGGCACCACCTTGTGAAACACCAGCAGGTCGGTACTTGTACAAGGGCTTGCTTACCAGTTTCATTTATCATTGGTTTATTGGGACCAGCAGAAGATATGCCCGGACATTTCCTGTCCCTTTGCTGCACGCTGCAAACGGAGGGTGACGGAGCAGTTTTATGCCTTTTTAAAGGCAAATAGGAAAAGTAGAAATACAATACCTGGCAGTGTAAAAGAGGTAGGTGAAAGCAGAGCTGGGCTGGGGAGGACAGGAAGGGCTATCCCTACAAGGTACTTCCTTCAGAGACTCCACTGCAGAAGCTGGGCTAGGTAGGACAGGGCAGAGGACATTATGGCACTGTTCAGCTGCAAATGCAGAGGCCACCTCTCCACAAATATTTCCAGGCAGGAAATGAGCCACTGAGGCCTCATCCCATGACAGCCCCAGCCAAGGGGAATAGAACCTTTCAGACTACCTGGGAAGCAGGAGGCTGGAGGAGCTCTGCAGCCCTGGAAGCTAATGCAGGCTCTGGCACACACCTGTGCCCTGGGGAAAAGTGGATATATGCAGTGGGGAGAATGTTCCAGCATCCAGAACACAGAGCAGGGGGAAAAGAAAGGACAGATGGGGCATAGAGGGAACAGGCAGAGCTGTGGCACAAGCAACCACTGCACCAGCTCCAGTGTTGTTCAACAGTTGTGTTGGCAAATTCATGGGACCCAAAAGTCAAACTGCATGTTCAGAGTGAAGGCAAACAGACACAAAAAGCAGGAACAATCCAGCTACCGAGGAAAATTACAGCCATTGCTGAAGGAAGGTTGGGCAATTCCAGCATCTAGAGGATGATAAAGCACAACAAAGAGAAGATTAAAAATTAATCCCTAATTAGCTGCTTCTGAAACCTGTTGAAATCAGTGCCTGCATCATTTGCTAATGGACCTGTCAGCAAGTTCTGAGGCTGCAGGGGTCACACGAGCAACAGAACATGCTGCTTTGTTCTCAGGTGAGAGATCTGTTTTGCCCATTAGGAGCTTTTGATGTTTTCAGTTTAAGTGCACTCAGAAAGCTCTTGCAAGCAACAATAGGCAATGGATTCCACCTGCAGCCTCCCTTAGTCACCAGAACAAAGAAGAGAGAAAAATGATCCTTGTAGTTTTAATATACCAGATACATCTCAAAACCAGGGATGTTGCACACATGTACTGATCGTGTAGGACACACTGTGCCTCCAGCATCAATCAATGGGCACTAGGAAAACAGCACCAGCCCAGAGCCCCATCTCTGTCACAGCCCTTTCAAATGATTCAGAGAAAACATCAGAAAAATAAGTTGTGAATTTCCTCAGCAAAGCACTGGGTTCACTGCCAACAGCTTGAGAAGCCAGTAGGTCTTGAAGCAACACAACATCCCATCTGAGATGCTCCTTACCAAGAAACAACTGCTTAGTTATCAGGCTGCATGAACCTCCACCTGCCTTTCCTCGCTTGATCTACTTTTGCTTTCTGCAGTATCTGCTGTCATGAAGTCTGTTTTGCTCTGCATCTGATTCACCCATGCTTTGCTGTTGGAACATGTGTTCTGAGTCCACCAGAAGAGGGGATGGAACAGGTGCATTTGCTCCCTCTTATTTCCCTCTCTTCCCTCATCAGGAGTCATCATGATCATCCCACATGACAGAAATAACCCAACATCCCTGCTCGGAGTAGGGTCACCTGAAGCAGGTTGCCCAGGACCACGTCCAGTTGGGTTTTGAGTACAAACTACAGAGACTCCACCACCTCCCTGGGCAACCTGTGCCAATGTTTAACCACCTTTGTGTTAAAGAAAAAGTATTTTAATCAGAATTTCCTGCATTACAATTTACTCCTCTCAGCCATCATTTGGCACAACTTCATCTTCTCCACTTCCCCATCAGTTATTAAAACACATTGGTAAGAACCCCTGAGCCTTTTTCTTCTCCAGGCTGAACAAGCCCAGCTCTTGCACCTTCTCCCTCTCATGACAGAGACTTCAACACCTTTATTATCTTTGCTGCACTTCACTGGACCTGCTCGAGTGTATCCATGTTTCATTTTTACTGGGAAAACCAGCACTGAACACAGCATGCCAAATATGACTCACTGGGGCTGAGCAGAAGAGAATAACCTGGTCATATCTTAACAACTGTATTTTTGGGTTTTGCTAACACCTACAATAGCAGCACCAGGAAACTGCCTTCCCATTGCACCCCTCAGCCATATTTTTCAGACCTTGACATTTTCATGTAAACACAGCTCCAATTCCTACAATGACCAAGAAACAGGGACACTTCCAAAAACTTTATTCCATCTTTATATTTTCTTCAAAATAAAAAGGCATGTGTATTCTTGAAAACAATAACAGGTCCCATTGCTTTTGTGAACCAGGTATATAAAGATAAATAGAGTAAAACATAACATTCTGGAATTTAAAAAGCTAAAAGGCTTTTGTAGGACTGATTTATAAAAAAGGAACATCCCCAAAGTGAAAAAACTGCTTCAGCATGGGCCACTCTGGCACCTCTCAGTGGTTTCAGATAGTCCATTTCTCTGTACGAGCTTCCACACTTTTGACCAGGCCTTCTCCCAAAATTTCAAAGTCCTCCAGAATTGCTTCCACATTGGGAACACAGACCAGCTCATTGTTCACAGTGGTCACCTTCCTTCCTTTCATGCTGGAGACCTGCAGGACACAAAAAATATTACACAAGTGGGAGCATCTACCCAGAGCTGCATTGCAACCTCTGCCAGCCCCAAGTAAGAGGAATAAATTCCTCTCCTGCCTTGTCACATCCGAACCCTGCTACACCACTGCACCCAATTCACTAAGTTTCACTTCTCAACACCATCGGTGCTCATTGTTAGAGCTAACAAAGTGAAAGAGTGACCCATCCAACCCCTTTTAGAGTTTACCCTGGAGCCACAGTCCAAAGACTGCAAGGAAGTGAAGAAGAAAAGTAATGGCCAGGGGCACGGTGGAATAGCAAGTATGCAGACACATGGCAGAGCCTGTGTAAGCAGGGCACAAGGAGTATGCAAAACAGATCACAGCACAAGGCTGAGTAAGAGCTGCTTCTGCTCTGCTCTTTGGTGGGTGTCAAGACTTCAGGTGGGAAGATATCCTGGCTTCAACAGTGCCAAAACCCTCATGTTTAATCCAGCCAGACGCAGCTCCAGTGCAAGCATCTCCTCCTGTTTCACCACTATGAATAACTGGGTTTCACAACGGCAGCCAGGCAGAGTGGCCAATGCCCTCTGGCCGTGAAGAGAGGGGAGATAAATCACACAGAGACTGACAGCAGAAAAGCCTGGGCTGCCAGCTCCAAGCCATGAGTAACCGGTTTCTTTGCGTCTTTCCTTCATAGAAAGCAGCATGAATCACTCCAGCGTGCCTCACACCTGGCTTAACCACCCTCTACAGTTTGCCAACCCACACAGTGCAGCTGGAAAACAGCTCTGTGCATCAACGGGACATGGGCACTCTGGATCTGGGCTTGCCACCCTGGCTTCTTGTGGGTTGGGTATTTCTGGGTAAGATCCTGAAGCCACAAGAATGGGATCATCTATTTCCCTTCTCTGACCTGCTGATGACTGAAGGCACTGTGGCCACAGCCCTGTCTTGGTTTCACCCCTTCTAAGAAGCAACAGAACTACGATCTCCATTTCTCAAATGGCTTTGGGGCTGATAAGAGTTGGACAAAGCAATTACCATGTGAAAAAAAAAAAAGCCCTTCAAGCTTACATGGTATAAAGGTAACACAAAGCTCAAAGCAGAGACAAAAACTCACCTTAAAAGGCTGAGGCTGAAAGCTCAAAGGTTTCCACAAAACTGCTATCACTTCCCCACCATGCTTGTCATAGAAGAACAAGGCAAGATCATCAAAGGCATCCTGGGTAGAAAACAGACACAGGTTAAGGACAGTGATCCCTCAGAGAGAACCCACTGAGTGTCTCTCACTGTGGTCCTCCATCAGCTGACCTGGCACTCCCAAGTTTTACTTCCTGAATGTCCAACAACCATATCCAAGATTTCACAATGCATGAGACAAAGAGACAGGCCCTACCCAGCAGGCAGTCCTGCCACAGTACATTTCATGGCACCAAAGACAAACTCCAAACCAGAGGTCAGCATCTCAAGCTCTGCAATCTGTGCAACCAAGGTATCAAAGTACCTTCTTCCTCCAGGGTAAACTCCACGTGAGCTGTAAGCACCCAGTGCCCAAAAAGGAAACATAAGAGCAGAAATTTTAGGTAACACAATGTTCTGTGGGGCGCACAGAGATGGAAAGTTCAAAGGAGGCACTGCAAGAATCTGTCCTCCTTGCCCGCTGTGTTTCAGCAGTGATGTCAGTGAGCATCTCCTTTGGGGGCGCGGGGAAGCAGGGATCAAAGAGAGATCTTGCACAAAGGGATGACTAAAGCCCACTGTCTGGCTTCCCCCAAACCCACACAAGCTGGATTCCCAGGGCTGCAAGGAGGCAGGGGATGAGCATCACCACAGAAGGAAACAATGTTGTGTGCAAGCAACTTCTCAAACCCAAACGTCTGGCCCTACAGCTCATGACCCAACATGCTGATACCAATAGATGTGCACCCTGAAAGAAGCTGACCAAGACAGCCAAGCAGCTACTCCCTGACACTTGTTCATCTTGGTGGAGATTAGCATCAGGCAACAAGACATGTTTACCAGGCTGAGCAAACAGTCCTCAGCAGCAGTAAAGCACAAGTTTCTGCACAGTGTTTCATCAGCCTTGGAACAAATTATCGCACAGAATACAGACCCTCTGCTCCCTTTTCAGCCTTTTCTTCCATCCCTTTAGCTTCCCAGCTTTTACAAAGAGACCTCTCTGCTGGCATCATTGTATTGTGAGGTTTTCATGAGGATGTGTATGAAAAAAAAAATCAACATCAAAGGCAAGCTTGGATGAGATCTTGTATGGACATACCAGGATTGCAATAAGAAAAAAAAAGGTGGATTAGGTTGGTGTTATCAGTGATCCTAAAGGGTGAGGTGGCATTTTAAGAATACAGATCTGATAAATAAAGAGGGGTGGTATTGTCTGCAATCTTCAGAGACAGATTTGAGTTTGGACTGTTGATGCCCTCACAAAGGGCAACAAAATTAAGTCATCAAGATGGGAAGATCCCAAGAACTGCCAACTCATCCCACTCCATGGGCTCTCACAGGGGCAAGCCTGGTCAAGGTACTATTTCACCAAACTGGCTAGAAAAACCATTGTCTAAAAATACATTGAGAAAGAGGCAATCCACACCAGCATTTCCATGCTGAGAGCAACAAGTTATACTCAGAGCCCAGTCAACAGGGAAGACTCCTCCTTTAGCCAAAGGGTAAATAGAAAGAGGGAGGGAAAGCTCAAGGAAGGGCAGTAAAGCTCAGGGCACACTGACAGCCAACGTGCAGCTTCCTGAACCAAAGGGGAGCAGAGCATGTGAGAACCTGAAAAAGCCCAGCTACTCTGCAGGGCGAGGTCTTCAGTGCCACGCGATGCTCCTTATGAGAACAGTATTTTTTACAAATACATCTTGCTGGACAGAAGCCAGGAGCATTTGCAGTAAAGAAACCCTCCCAGGCTCAGCTAATTTCCCAATAAAACCACTGTTTGGCCTGATACCCAGCACCATTTTTTTTCCAGACAGCAGGGAGCAGAGAGCAGATGTTAAAAGGATGGTATTCAATTCAAAATCCCAGCACTTGTCCCACTCCCAGCATCATTCATGTGATAGTGCTCAAGCTGGCCTACCAAGCTGTGGATATGCCCATCCAGTTCTTGGGAAATTGCAGCATTAAAAAGGTCTGGTGTATTAGTCACTGCACTTCTGTTTGTTCAGAGGCTTGGGGAGTAAAAGCAAACAGTTCACCCTCCTTTTTACATCCCATGTTCTCTGCCCAGTGTCACTGGACTTGTCTGAGCCTGCAAACACCTTCTTCCAGGAAAAGTTTCAGAGAAAAGGGAGAAAAGGCACAGAGTACATTTGTTCCTTTCCCAAGCTGCTCTATCTTTGGCTGCAATTCAGCTTGCAAGGCCCAGCAAAATCTGCCTTCAGCAAAACGTACAGCTGGTTCCCATCTCACAGAGACCTCGGGGACCTACAAGCTCAGGGCTTCAGTTTGGAGAAACCTCATTGTCCAGGGAAGGTGCATATGACACCTGGAAAAAGATTAGAACAAGCTCTGTAAGGAACCATCTGGGTCAGAGGAATGAAAAGGGTGGAGAAATGTAGTGAGTAAAACTACAGCCTGATCTAAATACCCTGACCAGATTAAGCAGCTCCATTAGAAGCATGGATTTTGCAATGTAACAGAGTTAAGTATCTACTGGTTTCTAGGTATCTACATTGTTAACTATCTAGATTGCTGCTAGTTAAATATCTACATTGCTGTTTAGGGAGACAGTTTTTTTTCATCTCTCCCTTTATCCACCCATTTTTTCACTGCTCCTACCAAGAGATTAGGCTCATTACATCACAGCTGTTGGAAGACCCTTTTAGGAAGGTCTCCATAAAAGGAGAACAAGACTGTGTCCTAAAGTAGCTTTTCCTGGCTCAACAGCAGCTCAGAAGGCAAATGCATCAATAAACATTTGCTGAGTGCTCAGAGCATTTTAAGTGCTCTTAGCAAGGAATCCACAAGTGTAAAACCCTATTAAAAGGTACTTACTTCCAACAAACAGAGACATGTGTGGTTAACATTTTGAGGTCTCCGTCATCCTACAGCAACCTGTCCTGATGGCCTCAGTTATGTGACACAGACAGAGCCTCCCCCACCACCCAATGGAGCAAGGAGCACTGTCCAAGTAACTCCAGGCTGGGCTATTTCTGTGTCACAGCAGACTTAAAAGAGAACAGAAATATGGGCGTTAGGTTTGGGACTCAACTGGTAAAAGGTATTTCAAACTACCCAGACTTTTCTACCCAAGTGGCACAAGCACATCCTTCTCCTGCGGGGTTGGGGCAGCAGCAAAGAAGTGTGGCAAGGGAAGAAGTCACCCATGTCCTCCTGGCTGCATCAGACATGCCAATCCACCAATCTATTGAGACAATAAGTCTTGTATTACTTCCTACAGGACAAATCCTACAGGGCCTCTGGGAGGGCATTACCAACGCAGAGGAAATGCAGCCACAAGTCCTCTGTCAGCTCACCCCAGGAGCACAGGGGGCTGCTGCCTCGCTGATGCTGTGTGCATCCACCCCAGCCCTGGGCATTATGCTAAGGGTCTCATGGCTGCTCTGCAGCTCTACAAACAGGTGATTTCCTGCCACCTCTTCCCTTCCAAGGACACAGATCCAGACAGGACAGTTTCCTACATGATATGAGAGCCCTCAGTTTTTTCAGTTTGTCCCTGTCTACCTGGTGGCACCACGGGAAGAGTCAGCCGTGTCAGTCAAAACAAGAAGGGGGCAGACTGACCTGGAAAGATTTCACCAATGTCAGCTACATCACATAATCACAGCTTATATATTTTAAGAGACAGAATATTTTTACTATCATTAATTCCTTAACATGCAGATACACATTCTTACACCATGGGAGAAGGAAGGAAAGGGCTCCATGTCTTCCTGATAGGTCTTGCCTCAAGGTGCAAGAAATGCAAAACATTGCTTTAGAGGTAAGGATGTTTACAGTAAAGCAGGAAACATTTTCCTGCTCATCCACACAGAAAAGATCTCACAAAATGGGCAGCCCGTCTGCCACAAGCTCTTCCTCAGGCATCTGCAGCCCAAGAAAGCTAAATCTCAGTGATTGACAGGACATCCGATCAGTGACCTGGTGAGACCAAAGACGAAGTAAGAAAAGTGAGATCTGTTAACAGCCATAACAGACAGGCAGATGGACATGGCACAGGCAGCTTCACCTAATTTACCCCACCATGAGTGAACAGCTCTGGGAGGTGACCTTTGGGTTTTGTGAGTTGCAGAATGCAGGCATACAGGCATGGCCACAAGCCCTGTGTTCTCTAGATGGTCTCTTGAGTCCAGAGAACAGCCAAGCCACCCTGGAGCAAAAGCTGCACTGACTAAGCCCTCTCACATCACATCCCCAGCAAACATCAGGGGGTTCCATAGCTCCACAGCCACCACAACACAGATCAGCAGTCATGACAGAGACTCAATGGGAGCCTCATTTGAGACACTTAGATTTAATTTAGCCTTGCTGGAGAATCCCCACCAGGAACCAATACAGGGTTTGCTCAAGGTGCTCTGGACTGTAAGTGGCAGGGAGGCTGTTGATGGGCTGAAGCTCCAGGGAAGCCCTCTCTGTGGGATGTCTGGCACCTGCTTTCCCTCAAAAGCATCTGTTGGCAAAGCCTTCTCATCTGGACAGACTCACAGAACAGGCCCTTTCTATCAGATCTGTCCTGGAATTGAAGAAGTTGCTGCCTGAATCCCACAGCCAGCCTTTCATCTCTACCCAGAGCCTCCCAGGCACCACAGCAACTCTATCAGGCCAGTTACTCCAGCACATCTATTTGAAGCAGGAAAAATTAAAGCAGTCAGGACTCAACACCTCTTCTCCTTTCATTTTCTACTCTGATTAAGCTCCCTGAAGAAGGCACACAGAAATCCTTCAGCTCCAGAGCATTCCTGCCTTGCTAACCTCTTTGACTTTAGAAGAACAGGGGCAAGCACACAGGCTCGACAGAAGAGTGGCTCTCCTGGTTAATGGTCCAAATACACTGGGCAAGAAGCTACTCCCTGCCCCTCTCAACTCAAAACACCAAGGCATTTAAATTCCTTTTGCATGCAGGAATCTTAAGTGAAGGGCAGATGTTTCTTTTCTGTCCCTAGAAGAACAGAAAATCCCACAGCATCTGTGTGGCAGATGTCTCCCTTTGTTGCTACAAACCCACCATGGCTGCACTGTCAGGCATGGCTACAGCCCTGTTGCTCAATTCTGTGGTTTGTGCTGTTAAGAGAGAGCAAATTACTCTGAACCAAAGCCAGTCAGTTATGCATCCAAACTGCCTTCTCATCCAATATAAGGATTCACTGGTGTCACAATGCTCCTTTCTGGCACCAACTTCTTGCTGGGTTTGGATCACCCCCAGGGCTCCCAACCCACAGGATAAGGAGAAGTTGAACACTGCTTAGAGCAACAAGGGCCACAAGAGGAGAAATACAAAAGTGCTGGAGAAGCTACCCAGCAAAGCCAAAGTCGATGAAAAGATCTTGCCTTTAAGCAACATCAATACACCAAGACATGAAGCCAGAAGATTTCTGATGGATGGAGCAGCTTCTACTGACAGCTCAGCATCACCAGCTTGCAGTGGTCCTATAGTGCAAAATCATCATTGGCCTTCCATCCCAACTGGATATGGCTGAGTTCTCTGAGACCACGTGCAGCATTACCTCTGTGACTTTTCCAGAAGAAACACCTGTTTTCCCAGAGAAGCAGGTATTCATCAGCCCTGCTGCAGGTCTGCCTGCTACTGGTCTGGATGCTATGAATGACAAGTGGACTGGTACTGCAAGATACTTCCGATATGATGGCCACAAGGGAACAAACCATATCTAAGACTTCAAGACAAAGAAAAGCCCACCAGACAGGGATGCTGAGGCAGATGTTGGGCTCTCTGCTCCACAGCTCACTCTTCAGAGAAAACTGTGACCAGTTTCTGATCTGCTCCCTCCTAAGCACCCTCAGGTCAAAGAACAAGGGACACGAAGACAATCAACGCTGCTTCTAACAAGGAAACACAACCTTTGCTCATATCCATGTTTCCTCACTGGGATGTTAACATACTGGATTTAGGAGCAGCTCTAATGTGCAACCTGACCAAACCCTATTCCAAATCTATTATAACCTGTTTTAGAAAAAACAGGCAGTAAAAAGCAGTAAAAATTCAGGCAGTCTGGATGTCACTATTGACTGGACGAAGTAAATCATAATTGCCTTAAGATTAATGAAAGCTGCTCTCAAGGAAAATCTCTTGTCTACCTTTCACTTCAAGAGCCACTTACTGTCAGCAACTTGTCTAGATGCATAAAAATGTCCTATAAACCCTGATGAGTTTCCTGATTGACTGCCTCAATCTACAGCCAGACCTGCTGCAAGCATTTAACAGCCTCCCTGAAGAGCCAGCTCTCCCAGTCAGCTCATCCAGCATCCTCCAGTTCCTGTTCAAGCAAGCAACCATCTTTCTGTCAGGCCTCCACAGGGGTTGCTTAGCCCTGATGCCTTCAGAGATACAGAGGCTCTATCCCCATGCATCTCCAGCACCTTGGCAGCTGCTAAAGGCTCTGTCCAGCTCTAGGAACCACTTCCAGCACTGGGTGGAGAAGCACTGCAGGCTTAAAAATCTCCATTTCCCACCCACATCTATGCCTCTTGGCTGAGGTTTCATGGCAACAGGTCAAATATTCACCATTTAAAAGCAAGGGGCTGGTTTTGATATGACTCCTCAGACCCAGAGACCAGGAAGGAAAGGGCAAACAGTTCCAAATCTGCCCCCTGTTCCCTTTTAAAACACTTGTGAAGGATGTCTCTCCCCCTTCTTCTTGCCCCAAGAAATCACCCAGTGCTCTCTAAAACATGTCTGCAGACCTCCAGGTCCACCTTCCTTCTCAAAGGGAGGAGAGCAACGGGTACCTCCTCTCCCAAATGTCCTTCCAGCTAAAGAAGCAGTGCTTTTTGCAGGGAAATTGTGTGACAGCTTTGAGATCTTCCTCAGTTTCACAAGGCCATTCATGCATCCCTGTCTCTCACTTCCTCCACAGTTCTGACCTCATAGCACTTGTACCAGTAAGGGATGATGGCACTTCAGAGTCAAACAGGCTTTGACAGGAGGGCATCACAGCCCCACCTCGCTGCACACCCAACACTAACATTTCACCCAGCTACCATATCTGAAGCTGGGAAGAGCCAAAGTGGCAGGTGCTGTATATCTGCAAAGCACTGGCTGTCAAGATCCAGTGAGGATCATGGCTGCAATCCAGCACTTTGCCTATCTCCCCAGCTTGCCAAGGCTTTGGCTTGGCCCTCATGGTGGAAAAGAACATGGTTGATGACTTTGGATACTGATGTTCTCCATATTCCCACATTACCAACTTCCTCTGTTATTATGCATGCAGTCAGACACAGAGAAATCACCCTGTGACAATATTAATGCCTTTTGCCTCACACAACCATTGGCCTCACAGCAAAAAGGCTACTGGGACCATGTCATGGATACCTGTACATTCCCGCAGAACTCATGTGTGGTTACAGCCCATCATGCACACCAACTGGTGCAAGAAGCCATGAAAAGTGAGTTAAATGACTGGAGACAAATGGCTTAAAGATACTTTTGTGCTGAATGCAATGTTCTTCAGCAGACATCCTGGTGAATGCACCACCTCCTCCATGGAAACGGGAGTGCTGCTGCGATGTGAGAATTAGCTCAGATACAAACCACCAGGATCTTTGCAAAATTGCAGAAGCAATGCCCATCCCATGCAAACACCTAAAGATGTCACCAACCACATCCTGCAGTGGGCAGGCAACCCAAATGCCACAAGGCAGCTTTCCCTTAGGTATCCCCCCTGCCTCCCCAACAGGTTGTGCTTACTCTCAGCTCCTGGAGGTACAACTGCACAGGGTCATAATCCACCACAGGAAACAGGATATTAACAGCAGAGCTGTTCTTCACCACACCACGGGAAACTGATTTCACTGGCCGGTCCACGCTCTCCAGGTGCCGAGGAATCTGGCTGGGATTCAGGTGGATCAGGACATCGTAGAAGTCCAAAGGAGGGCGGAAGACCATCTGCAGAGAGAAACAAACAGTGCTACTCAATACAGGACACAGGTGAGCAGGAGAGGTAAGAGAGGTTTCCCAAGTCATTGTTTGCAGCTTATCCCCTTCTCCTTAGAAAGCAGTAAACCAAAGACAAAATTTTTGAGATTAATGTTAGAAGTTTGCCACAGACCCCAGGAAGACTACCTGAGTAAATGCTAGTGGGGTAGGCAGCTGGGAGAGGGACAAAGAGGAGAGCTGAGATAGATAACTGCACTGCACATGGCAGAGTCTCAGGATGAAGAGGGGAATCAAGAAGCCAATAGGAGCTGAACAACACCCAGGGGACACAGGGAGCTGTGTAATAATGGGATGGTCCTATCTGTCCAACACAATTTGCCCCAGAGGGCAACTGCATCTTCTAGGAAGCAGACAGAGGGCAAGAGCAAAACCCTGTAAATGGAGGGGAGCAATCCCAGACATGTAAATATTTGGACAGGCAGGATCTAGCTGTGGATACAGCTGTATTAAAGCGGAAAAAACTTAAAACCATGTGTACATTTTCATGGAACAAATTATGCAGAAACATGAACAGAGGCATGGGACACAGCTCAACTTGGCACTGGTAGAAAACCCACTGCTTTGGAGCTGGTTTACAGCCAGGCTGGAGAAGAACACACATGAAGAACATCAGTGACCAGCACTGAATCACTCCTAGCTCTAGTCCACACAGAGCCCCTTTCCCACACAGCAGACCAAGTATGGTTTTCTCTGTGTGCCCTGGGACCAAAGAAACAGCTCATGAACCCACGTCAGCATTTTCATGAGAGCAGGCACATCCCCATGGGACCCAAAGGCAAAGATAAAAAAACAGCTTGGAGCACCCTTCTTAGATATATGTGAAGAGGAAATAACTCCAAACTAAACTGAAAAGGCTTTTTTGTCCTCCCTGCCCCAAGTTTTGCTTATAAATACATTACCAGCCCTGGAAATAACGTCCCATGTTTATCCCTAAGGAACATCATGGGCCTGGGAGGACACTGGCATGGACCAGAGGGATTCCATGGCAATGAGAGAAGTTCCCACTGCAATGGCCAGAGGAAGGGAGACAGAAGGTGGTCCAAGTAGGCTAAGCCAAGGTGTTGGGAGGCTGCTGTGGCCAGTTGACAGCTTGTTTTAGAAGCTAACCATCCCCAGCTCACAATGCACCTCTTGAATTTCAGCCTTGGGCTGGCACTGTGACTGCAGCACACTGGACACGTCTCATTCCTTCACAGCCCTGTAACACACACTGCTACTGCCGCAAGTACATCTCACCCCTGCAATACTTCCAGTGCAAAATGCAGCAGAACTGAAAGCACTGTCAGTAGGTCCTTTTTATATTGCCTAGGCAGAAAAAAAAAAATCCACTGTATGTGCTTCTTTCTGGTTCTGGTTTTATTTTGGGGTTTTTTTCCCCTAATACGAATCTGCCATATCTAATCACTGTTTGCCTTTTTTAGTCCTTTGAGCTTAAATCTCCCAGTTCATTACTTGGTACACCAACAAGCTACTCTTCAAAGAGCAAATAAATAGGTCTACATCTCTCAGGTCTGTTGCAGTAATGAATGTTTTAGTTTACTTAAAAAATAAAATCACTGAGAAACTGAAGAAGGTTAAACTACATAGGGCTTTACTCCTCCACTCAAACCAAAATAACATCTTCCTGAAGTGCCTGGTACAGTCCTGCCAAAACCTCCAACACCCTGAGCTTGGTTAGAGCTAAGCACACAATCCAGATTTGCACAGCTACTCCAAAACAGTCTCCCAGAGGAACCACTTATCCAGTCGTGGACATACAACCTGCTTGGCACAGGAACATGGGTTTGCTCATGTCCCAGGAAAACCAGAGAATACAGAATAAACTTGTCCCATTCACCCCAAGTTACTATGCAGAGCTGGGTGCCCCAGAAGTAGGGTGGCACCAGCCTCCATCATTCCATCCTTGCTGCTCTACATCCCATGCCAACCACCTGGCCACAGCCTGAAACCTCCTAACACATCCCAGTGATCACCAGCAAAGTCCAGTCTGCTTGGCCAGAGCCTGAAAATCCCTGTGCTGGTACCCCAGGGAGTCACCTTCACATCCTGGTCACTGAGTGGGTCCACAAGCTGCTCCTCCAGGGCACGGAGAGACTCCGAGGCGAGCACAACAAGGCGCTGCAGAATCTGGGGAGGGAAGGAAATCAGAGGGCGAAACTTGGCAGTCCCAGATGTAACAGGGACTCAACTCCCTCATGAGGCTGTCAGAGCTGGCTCCAGCACCAGGAGCAGGAAACTGTCACAAGTCAGCAGCCACCAGAGGCAAGGGGACAAAGGGTTCAGCTCACCTGTGCTGAGGGTCGCTCCTGGGTCCACATGGAGCTCCACTGGTCTTTGGGGGTGGCCAGGAACATGACGGGGAGGCGAGACCGAGCTGCTACAAACTTGTTCTTGATCTCTGTGCAGTCAGAGTCTGCAAAGGGCAGGCACACAGGTGAGATGGTCTGCCCCATTCACAGCCCTCCAACCTCCTCACCCCCATCACAGCCAGGAAAAAGCAATACAACAGGATTTATGCTCTCCCACCCTCTGATCCCACAGTCCATGTGCAACCAGAGCTCCTTCACCGCGGGCTTGCTACTTGCTCTCACTGGAACCCACTCAGGTGGGCTCAGGCATGGCAGGTACTGAGACTGACAGAAGCTGCAAACTCACATTATAAGCTAGTGACAGTTTGTATTATCCAAAGAGTGTACCATCTTTTTCTTTTATTTCCCCACAAGTAGAGAGAAAGTAGAAAAAGTAGCTCTTTAGTTCATTAAAATAAGCTGGAGGGCACTTAGCCTCCAGTTTTCAAAACCCAATTCTCTTCCAAACGCCTCTACTTTTTTTATAAATCAGCTTTAAAAGCTGGGTATAACTAATTCCCCCACTCCATGACTTTTCAGAGCTAAGACAATCCCATGGTCTCCTGTGGCTCCAGCATGTATTCAAAAGACAATCAACAGACAAAACACTAGAGGGCAGGAAGAGAGGGCTTCAAAGACAACACCATATCCAACACCACCTACGCTTGTCACAGATTTCAACTAGAGCAGAAGGAGCAGAGAATCATCACTGAGATCCACCTCTTCAGAGGCAGGCAGGGAAAGAAAAAAAAAAAAAAAAAACACATGGCACAACCAAATCCATCCTGTAGGCAAGTTAAACATGACAGGACAGGAGTAAGGGAGTGGAAAATCGCCTTGCCCTCAGCAGAAGCCATGATGCCTCCCTGAATCCAAGAGATCTGCAACCAGGCACTGATGAAGGAGTGATCAAGACCCTCACGCTGCAGCTCTCCTACCTGCTGCCTGCTCACCTTTGAGGCCAGCGTTTAGGTTGACAATCAGAGGGTTGTTTTTCCAGTCAAAGGTTGCCAGCAAGTTGAGGAATCGCAGGAACCCCACCTGTGGAGAGCTGCAGGCAGGACAGAACAGTTCAACACTAGCATTAGCTCTCCTGACAGCAAGAAGGGCTACACTTGGGGGTGACTTAGTGAATACCCAACCTACATGCAGCCCAAGAAGGGGTTTCTGTGGTGGGAAAGGGAAGTCCAGAATGAATTTGAGACACTTCCCCTTCTCCAAATCCCCAGGGAAAGTCTTTCCACATTGTTCCTCATTCCCCAGGAGAAAGAAACTAGCAGAACGTAAAACACTGGGCACCATCTCCTGATGGGGGGCACAATCTCCTGATGCCACTCCCACCTAGACTCCCAGGTCTGGAGCAAGGACAAGGTGGAGAGAGAGCTGCTTCCATCTCTGGTGCAGGTCTGAACACCAGCCAAATTCCCACTGTGCCTCCTCCCCTACAATACAATACATGCACAAAGCCAGATAGCTGGGAAGATGGGGCTCCTATTACTTTCGGAGACAGGAAAGCATTCTAGCCATCAGACTAGATGGCTAGAATGCTACTTTGGGAAAGGAAACTGCATCCCAAGTGCAGGGCAGAGTAACCTTTTGACTCTACACAGAACAAAAACATTTCCTTTAACTTCATTTCACTTCCTCCACGTCCCGTAACATCTGTCTGCCAGGGGCCAGCAATCCATTGGCTCTGTGGAGTTATTTACCAACACACTGGTCCCTTCAGCTTTCAGTGGCCGACCCCTCGTCCTTCCCTTCGAAGTCTTCCCCAGGAGGAAGGAGGCTGGAGCTGCCAGCACCACCATAAGTCCTCCCTGGAGAACCCAGGAGCCCCAGCATGCTGGTAGCCACAGCACAGCCCTCACCCTGCTTCTCCTGGCCATCACCCCCAGAACAAGGGGCCTCACCAGTCCTCCAGAAGGCACAAGACACTCTGCAGCTGTGTCATCAGTACCCAGACGCCACAAGGACTCTTGCTCCCAGCCTTACCTGCTTTCCTACTTTCTCTGCAGTGCACAGGGTAGGGAAAGCCACAGCTCCATAGTGCTAAGTGTCTCCATCTCCTCTAGCAACTCCCAAAAGGACTTGGGACAGTGTTTTGGCAGCACAGGAGCCTCATGCTCCCTGCTGTGAACCCTCCCAACACCTCCTGCCCAAGCAGTATCCCACCATTCCTACATCCCAGGTAAGGAAAAAGGCACTAAATCCTCATCAGGCCAGCCTGCGCTCCTCATCCTCACCTGGGTGGTGTGAATGGGGCTGGGTGGAGAAAGAGAAATGCCACAAGAAGGTCCACACACTCCTCAGAGATGTTGTCACTCAGGAGTTGGGCGCTGATCCAGCGCTTGGCCAGCCGGGAAGTGCTGCCGAAGACAGGGTGCTGCTGATGGAGCCTGTGAGAAGGGAGACATGCCGCTGCTCAGCCCACACATCCCAGGACCCACAACAGCCTCTTGGCATTTGGCAAGGAAGAAGAGAGGGGCAAAAATCTGCAAGGAACATGTAAGCAGCATCACCAACACAGGGACTTTCAGCAGGTGCTGAGATTTAGGGAGGAAGGAGGGAAAATGCTGCCTCATGCTCATCTCCAAGCACGCCTCTCTTTGGTACTTGTCTCCCCACACCAGACCTCAGGATGAAAAGTGGTGCCACCCACACCCACATCTACCCCTTAATCCCAAAGAGATTCTTCTCTTCTGAAGAGCCTCTCCCAAGGTTGGCTGAAGGGCTACTTCCCACAGCAATCTCCTCTACCCACCATCACCCTTCAGCATCCATGCTGGCTTCCAGCCATGTCCCACGTTCTGACCCCTCAGGCACCTTCTGCCTCACCTACCCATGCAGTGAGCTGGTTAGATAGGGCAGATGCAATGTCTCCAGCTCCAGCTGCCGAGATTCCTCTGTGTCCTGGTACTTCAGCATCCCTTCAGGGGTGACCACTTCCTTCAAGATCAGGGGCTCCCGGTGGTAAGCTACTTGCAGACGGAAAACGTAGCCATCCTGAGATGGGAGCACAAGGCAAAGTCAGGCTTGGTGGTGACACAAACTGCCTGTGTGTTATCCTGCCCCTCAGGGATACCATAGAAGCATCCTGACATCAGTGCAGTCTCACCACACTCTCCTAGGCCCACCATCCAAATACTGGTTTTGTCCACTGGGACCACTGCCACAGCACCACACCTCAGTAAGGTAAAGCTTGAAGAAGGTCCTGGGGATGCCCCTACCTTGTACACATCAGTGTGGGTGGCTGCAGGTCTGCAAACCAGCTGGTGCTGCTGCCGAAGGAGCTCAGCCAGCTGGAGGTGGAAAGCAGCCTTGATGCGCTTGATGGCTCCTTTGTCCTGCGGCCACTGGCCACTACCTTCCATGTGGCAGATGACTGGGGGAGAAGTGATAGCAGGAGGCCAGTGAGTCCCACACAGAAGTAAGGTGTTGGATAGGGGTGTCTGGAACTATGGGTTACAGCAGGAGGGCAGGAGGAGAAAGTGTTCTGCTCCTGCCTGCAGCACACCAACATAGCAATAAGAGAGCCAGCATCACTGCTTGCTCCCACTTCCCTCCACCAGATCATCCCCCACTCACATCTCCCCACTTACTTTTCAAAGGGGTTATGTAGGCCGGGCAGGGCTTCTCCTGTGAAGGAAGCAGCAACTGCTTGTTTCTGTTATGGAAGGAATAAATCGGCTTCATAGGAATGGGAGGAAAGACCTGAAAGAGAACAGCCAGCCAGCAACTGAGAACAGGGAGCGGAAACCCCGTAGCAATGTGTATTCCCTTACTCAAACTTCCCATGCCAGCAAAGTCCTCCAGTACAGAGGTTTTGGCCAGCTTGTGCACAGCCAGCCCAAAGGATGGAACAGCAAAGAAGAGGCACCACATCACCCCAGGGGCTCTCAGGAGCCACAAAACCAGTGAGTGACTCATTCTCTCAGTCCTCCCTCACCCCAGGGCACACCCCAGCTCCCTGGAGACCCCCATGCATGGCCACACCCCAGGACACTCACATCTGTATACCGAAGGGCTGGATGAACACCCTGCACAGCCGTCACTGTCAGCGGCAGCTCCTTCAGGTTCCAAAGCTTGCGGCTCAGGTCATCGTAGGAGCAGACAACACTGACCATGGCCTCCTCGCCTGTCCCTGACACCTGCGGACAGAGGGAGCCTCTTCATGCACCTCTCCTGCTCCTGCAGTCACCTCACCTGCTCCTGCAGTCACCTCACCTCCCCCCGTGGGCTGGCACCACAGCCAAGCTCTGAGGAGCCAGCACTGCCACCCCAGGGAGCAGCTTCCAGCAAGAGCACTCAGCAAAATGGGGAGGAAAGAAAGAGAGGCAAGACAAGGGCAAGGCAGTCTGTGACTCCCCAGCAGCCACAGGCATTCTAGAGGCTGCATTTTCAGTGGAAAATAAAATTTTATCTTTTGCAAGACACTAAGGCAGCACCTAGAGTTGTACTGCCAGCAATGACCATATTAAAGGAGAAGCCAAGAATGATCTTGGAATAAAGAGATTACACTCTGCTGAGAGCCCTGCTACTGTCTCCCCACCAGTTACCATGATGCCAAAAAAGGCAGCAGTTAACAGAAAACTCCACTGACTGCATCCTTACTCAAGGCAGAACTCTGGAGCGTGGCAAAAGCAAAGACAGAAAACATCCAGAGCATCACAGGAGCCCTGCAGAGGGCAGATGAGAAGCACCAAAAGGAGAATCGGTGCTGCACTTGCTACTTCCATCACCCCAAATAACAGCAGAGGAGACTGAACATGGAGGACATATTGGTGACACCAAACCACCCAGCTCAGAGGCACCTGAAAGACACAAGGAGCCAACCTGCCTAGAGTTTTCCGACCCTGGGCTCTCTGGCAGAGCAGCAGCACCCTCTGCAGGGTGTGCTACAAACAACAAACCCCATCCTGCCCGTGGCTGCACCCTTCCTCTGCCTTCATCCGAAATGTCCTCGCACTGCTGGCTCCCCAGGCTGCCTGCACACAAACAGCTGGAAGAGCAGATACCCCTGTACCCACCACCCCACACACAACAGCAACTTCCTCCTTTATTCCTCAACGACTGGCAAAAATGGGACTCCTAAACACCCCTCAGGCTCCAGGAAAGTGCATTCACTTGTCAGACTGGGGTGTATCAGCCCTGCTAACTCCAGACCAGCTTGAGTGGACACAGCACACAGATGTTCCTGCCTCACGACACAACAGGCTGTGGAAACCAGCATCTTGTCCCAAATGTGACACCGAGCTCTGCCCAGACGCAACTGGTCTTGGCACAGGAGATTCTTTCCACCAAATGTGTGCTCCTTTCATCTTAAAAAGGGAAAGGAAACAATTTCTTCCTCCATCCAACAGCCAGGTAAAGAGCTGGTTTTACAAAAAGACCAACAAAGTGGTGCCAAAGTGCTCAGGGCTCATCTCCAGGCTTTAACTTCACAAGCTGGAAAGAAGTTGGAAAGACAGACATCTCGAAGAGGCATCTTTTCTGCCTCAAAGTAGAATTTCTTTGTTTCAGCTGCACATTCAGATGGAGCAAAATCTAGCACCTTGCAGTACGCCAGGAAAGATCTTTTTCCCAGCTTTCCTAGCTGAACCTAAAGGATGGCAGCACAAAAGTATCTGGCCCATGTCCTGAAGGATGCAGTACCTGAAAGGTGCAGCCAGATGAGCACTGTGGGACAATAATATATCCTCAGACATGTGGACAGAGGGTGCACAAGCAGAGAGAATAGGACAGATGTTGGGATGCTTGCAGGGGAAAAAGAGGTGTGGGGGATGCTAAAGCAAGACAATTTCAGCAGTTATGTCTTGGCTGCCATGAAGGAGTTGGTAGATACAAAGAGAGCACCACACTCCTCATCTGAGTGCCCAAGAGCACAAGTTTTCCTTACCATTGCTACATTCTCTTGGGAACCATCCAGCTGCCTCAGGGCTACTAAAATGACCTCCCTAGAGCCCTCCCCTCACACCTCTTCCTGGAGAAAGCCCCAGCCCCACCAGAGGAGTAATCATACCTCCTTCCCAGTCCTGATCACAGACTCCAGCAGGGCTCCTGTGTAGCTGATGGAGGACTCAGGAATGTCGGCATGGCTATGTGGGAGAAGACAACAGAGCATTAGAGCTATGATATGGCAACCTATTGATCCTACTGACACTACATGGGTCAGCCCAAAGATGAGAAATTCCTCTCTAAAGGAAGGTCCTGGTGAACAAAACAATCTCTAGGCATTCCTCCTCTGCCCAAGTAATCCACCCAACACAGACTAGTAACTTGTGCAGCTTCACAGGATTCAAAGCCAAAGCCACCAATGTGAAGTCTTTTCACAGGACAAAGAGGTGCAGACAACCCTTCCACTCCGTGCAAGGGGGCCTCACTTTTGGCAGATGGTAAAACCTGCTACAGAGAGGTTTCCAAATGCCATAGGGAAGACCCAATCTTGTGAACCACTACAAGGTCTGAGGATTTTGTGAAAACGTCCTGCAAGGTCCAGACAGCTTCTTTTCCAGCTCTGTCCCAGCATCCCATCTGTATGTAAGGGCAGGACCATGCTGCTTCCTCGCCCTTAGCGTTATCTCCAGCAGAGGCTACAACACCGTGTGCTTGCCCTCCCCACCCACTCTTGAGAAGCAGTTCACAACATCAGGACAACTGAAATTACTTCCAGTCCTCAAAAATCCAAAGCAACTCACAACACCCCATAAAGCATGAAATTACAATGGGGTCACCAGGGACAGGACACATGGCAGGAGAACAGCAGCAACCCACTGCTGATGCTCAGTGCAACTTACAGCTTCAGCAAGTGCCTGATGATCTGCTCAGGAATGAGGCGTTTCTGGCAGGCAGTGTTGGCCTCCCACACCACGGCCTCGCAGATGCTTCCATCCTGGAACCGACGCAGCTCTGACTTCTCTCCCCAGAAGGTCCGGAACTCCAGGGCCTATGTGGGACATTGACCAAGCCAGGCCAGAAACACAGGTCACTTCTGGGCCAGACAAAATACTCACAGGATCACCAGCCAGCCTCACAGCTGTCTGCAACCACAGCACAGCACCAGCTCTGCTCTTACTTAGCATGAGCTCCCCTCACCTTGGGGTGATCAGCCTGCGGACCCTTCTCCAGTGCGCTGGCAGCAAACTCTGGGACAAACAGGAGCCCAAACATCAGAGGCCCAACATCCTTGTGTTTTGGGGGTTCAGCATCAATTGGCCACTGTGGGAAAACAGGGAACATGAAGCACAAGAAGAGATGAAGTTTCTGGCACAGCAGCTGCTGGGATATTGGGATATTAGATGAACCTCCTGCCACATTCTTGCAGGTCCCCAGAAAACAACAGACAGGGAAAGCCTCATTTAATAGGTCTCCCCGATGAAAAAAAGCTGTCTTCACCCTGCCCCATTACTGGGCCAGGACTCATGCACAGACCAAGCCACACAGCTGCATCCCACAGCCCAGTGCAGGGCCTCACGTCCTGTATTCCCAACCAGGGTCTCCCTCCCA
The DNA here is from genome assembly GCA_024500445.1 of Entomyzon cyanotis. NCBI lineage: Eukaryota > Metazoa > Chordata > Aves > Passeriformes > Meliphagidae > Entomyzon > Entomyzon cyanotis. The sequence continues at coordinate 44,553,102 of JAKEPQ010001021.1, read as the reverse complement.
AGTGAGCAAGGATGCCCTCCCTGTGCTTGAGAGACACTCGAGACCCCCAGAAGATGCAAAGGATGCAGCAGCATTGCCAAGCTGCATTACCTCAGGGATCTGGGGCAAGGAGTGAGCCACAAGCTCTGCTCTCCCAGACAAGCCACGTGCTAGCAGCGAGACAACAAAGGGCAGGGCCGCAGCCACGTAGTTCCCACCCCGATCCATCAGCTCATTCAGCAGCTGCATCTTCTTGCAGGTACCCTGCAGCTTGGAAACATGCTTCAGGCTACAAAGAAGAAGAGAAGCTAGTCACCTACCTCTGCCACCAGATCCCTCCTGAGAGAGGGATACGTTAGAGGATGGATAGTGGGGAACTGAGGGTCCTAGCCCAGGATGGGGCTACAAGAATGCCCTTTGGCATCTCAGGAGATGCTGATCCTTGGGACAGTCACTGCTTCCAAGGCTTAAACATTGCTCCCCTCTTTCTGGGAGGCTATCTAGGCAATAAAAGTGGAACAGCCCTGTGCAAGGAGGCACCAGTACCTATCTCAGAGCTTAGCAGGGCCACCTCCCACCAGGTAAGTTAAAATCTAGCACAGTCCAAAGCCAGAAGCAGCTCACTCCCCTTTGAGCAGGCTCCTTCAACACCACCCTACCAGCACAGTGAGACTCACTGGAAGACGTGGTCAAAGGTCCTGAGCATGGGCTTTGGGGTCATGAGCAGCACTTGAAAGCCATCCACCATCCGGTCATCCAGAATTTCCATAGAGCGCTTGGCTTCAAACTGGACCTAAGCAAGGAGGGAAGGCAGTGCAAGAGCATGAATGGGAAGGGAGAAGCAAAGTAAATCCCTCCAGCAGTGGTCACCAGTGCTCCCCCATCTACCAGGGCCAGCCCAGTTCCATAGCCAGCAGCACATCCTGATCCCAGTGTCTGTCCTTAGCATGAAGACAAGTCACCAACAGCTCTTGCAGCTGCCCTTCTTGACATCCCTGACATCAGGGTGGGTTTTTTTCTCCTTCAGAACAGTTACATCTGCCAAACAGCTGCTTGGCTTCACTTGAAGGGCACATGAAGAGGGAAACAACTTTTCCACATCACTCACACACGACAGGTAATGCAGCACTATACCCAAGTCTCCAAATTCACTTCCAAGCTTCAGAGCTCGAGATATTAAAAGATTAAAAAGCAACACTGAATGCCCTCCCCTGGTCCTACATCCTCCTTGAAGACATCAACACTGTCTGCCTGTCTGAGCTCACTCCTACGATAGCACCTCAAGGAGCCACCACAGTCTGCTCGGTACCTGGTGGTATTTGCTGGCAGTCATATCAGCGCAGAGATTCACTAGTCCAGAGGGATCGACAAAGACCACTTCAAATGCCTGGTGGAAATCATCCAGGACAGGCTGGAAAAGCAAACATGGGCTTTAGCGCTACAGTGCATCACAGACATCAAGACACCCCAACATCGCTGCCATGTGCCATCTCTGCAACAGGCACATCCCTGCCCCAGGAGCAGTGGCAGTACAGCCAGACACAGCCATGAGACCCTCCAGAGGGCTGCTTACCAGGGAGGGATCCTCATCCTTGGCTAGACTGATCCCTGTCACGCTCAGGTCAGTGGCGGCTGTAAACAAGACAGAAAGGAACAAATCATACCACCACCCACATCTCCCTCCCTGATGACAGTGGCACAGTTATGTGTCAATACCACCAAAGTCTCACAGCATCAACAGAGCTACAATACAATGCTGGCATCAATCTTGTGGTAACATCTACTCACCCCTCTACAAGCTGCACCATCCAGGCCTGATGTGCTAACTCATCCCCCTCCTGTCCATCCCACCCACAGGGGCTCAGCATGAGAGAAAGAAAAGCCCCAATGGCCTCTCTGCCTCTTCCCTTGCTATGTTCAGGCTTTGTGCAGAGACACCAACTTCTCCCTGTCCAGAGAGACCCCTGGAAACTCACCCAGGAATTGCAGAGTGCTTCTCAACACCTGGTACCCACTCATCATCTTGACAATTTTGCGTTTCATCAGCAGGTAGGCAACAAGCATGGAGACCAAGAAGCCGCTGAAGCCGCCCAAGCCCTGTGAAAACAGAGGTATCACAAACTCATTAACACTCACGGGTAAGGATGGGGCCTCCGTGAAACCTAACAAAGCTCAAAGCACAGCCACAAGCCCTCCACCTCACCCACCAGGACCAAACCACCACCTTTCCACACTAGGAAGGAGAGCAGACCAAAGGCAGGTTAGCCAGATAGGCAAAGCATACCTTGGCGTAGGACATACCTTGCTGAGCTGACGCTGGTTCAGCCAAACTTTGAGGAGGGCCAGGCCATCCTTCATGCCTGGGAAGTCTGTGGTTGCATTAGACAAGAAATGCAGGTGGGAGAGCATCACTGTGTCACACAGGATGGAGTTGTTGTAGTGCGGGGTCGGAGGCTCAGTGGCTCCTGTGTGGGGAGATGACAGCACATTGGACCCAATCACCAACCTCCTGCCCACAGAAAAGGGCTGCTGTGAACCCACCTGCAAGCACTGGGTGCAGTCTCTACCTGAAACAAACAGCCTCATGTTCCCCCAGGCCCAGGCCCTACCTTCTTTGAGGGTGCTCTGCTCCATGAACCAGGCAGTCCGGACATTGTTCTTGCTGGGATAGAAGCGGCTGGGTTTGAAGACATCCGGGTCAGGACAAGCATGGAGTCGGACAGTGACCATCTTCTCATCCTTGCCTGCAAGCACCCGAGGGAAGATGTGCAGGAGGAAGAGATGTCAGAGATTATATTGGGAAAACACGGAGCCCAGCCTAGGCAAAGGATAATGCTCCCTCACAGCAAAGTTCTGCAGTAGTGGAAGTGATCTCAAAGCAGAGTGACCACATCCCAGAGCCAATGATAAATTTGAGGACACAGTGCTCATATCCCAGCCCCATCTTGCTCTCGCCTGGCCAGCCTGGTATCCCAGCATTCTCCTGCCTGCCCTGGCCTTGCCATGCCACATCTGTCCCAGCTCCAACCCACTGTCTCCAGGGGGCTGTGGGAACAAGCAGCACTCAACAGCCCATGCGTCCCACATCATCTCATCGTGGAAGAGCCAAACTGCAAACAGGTTTCTGGGGAAGGCAGAAGGATGGTGGTGAACAGGGCTGGGGAGAGAAGGGAAGCACCCACAGCCCGTGAGGCCAAGGCTGGGGAGCCCAGCCAAGCTGCAAAGGAGAACTGGGAGGGGGAGAGACCGAGGACTAGACTCTGGGTGAAGGGATAAAACAACTGAGAAGCACCCAAAATTTATCACCAATCATGACAGCAGCTCCAGACTGATTCCTCTCCAAAGGACCTTTAAATGGTATGAGACCACCACCCTCCACTCAACATCAGAACCCACAGCAGAGCAAGGCTCAAGTGCCACCTTGAGGCCTCAGGAGCAGGATGGGCTTCAGATGGTTGCTGTTCACGTAGGCAAACTTCACACTGCCAAAGAGCTTCTCCTTGGATAAATGCTGGGCAATGTGGGACAGGTACAGGGCTCTCTTCCGGTGGTAGCGTTGATTCAAGTTATCTTTGTCCTGGAAGATTTCCTGGGAAGAGAAGGAAGGGGCAGTGCCACCTCAGCTGCCAGCCAAGCTCAGTTCAGCCCAAGGCCCCCCACCAACCACAGCTCTTCCTGGCCCCAGAGGCAGCCCTATCCCAACCACATAGCTAGAGCCCCACAGAGCTCCAGGTCAGTCTGGAGCTTGCTGCTGGCTCACTGGCTCACCAGGCTCCAGGACTGCAGAAGACAAGAGCAGAGTTATGCAGCCAAACAAGGTGGGCTTAGTCTCATGTTTTTCTCAGAAGGAAGTCTGGGCAGCAAGGGGAAGTTACCAGCCTCCAAACATCTCCCTCCCTATAATAGGCTTGGGAGCTGGGGCAGAAGTGCAACTGAGTACAAAACCAGACAGCATGGATCCCCCTGGCAATCCTCAGTCCAGGCAAAAAGAAGGAAGATTCTGATGAGAAACTAAGATCAAACAGCTGCAAGCTCTGATAGAGCAAGTGGCCAGACTGCACTCCCCAGCTCCTCATAGGAGTCACCCTGCACATCCAGATGTTGTCACCTCACTGAGGAGTGGGTAGGGCAGGACAGGGGTCACAGAGGACAGGAGGGGACAGAGCTCAAGCAGCTCCCAGGCCATTTAAGAAGTGGCATGGCCAGACTCACCCGTGGCATGGTCACTGCAATGTCCACATTGATCTCTGGCCTAATGCAGCTGCCCAGCAGGTAACTGCCCACCACCTTCAGCTCGGCTGGGGGCACGAAGTGGAACTTTCCCTTCACGTTGAATGGCACTTGCAGGAATGGGACCTTCACATCCTCAGAAAGCCAAGCCTGGTCAGTGAGCTGGGAACAGACAGCACACACAAAACACTCTAAGCCTCAACAACAGCAGATGTGCAGGAACCAAGACCCTGCTCCCCACATAGCTGCACCCAGAGTTTAAAGACAGTGTCCCCCTTCCCTCACCAAGAAAAAGCAAAGTATTATATTTTCAGCCCCTAAGGGAAGACAGTCCATGAGGACTTCTGCTTACACAGCAACAGCAGAGCCTGCTCCATACAGGACAGGGGTCTTGCCACCTCCTCCATAACCCTGTAACATACCTCAGTTTCTGGGGTCTCTGGGATGGCGCTAAGCAGGCTGTTAATTTCATGGAGGAAGGCATCAATCTTCTTCTTCTTCGTCTCCTTCAATGTCACCTCCTTCAAAAGCTCTTCAATCTGTAGGGGGAAAGGGGACCCTCAAAGGCAGCTGCAACACTGGAATTGCTACTGCCTTTTACATTGTCCTCCAGTACCAACCAGGAGCATAATGCAAAGGGCAGCTGGTGAGCTGGGGAACACACTAACACCTCTCCACAAACCCTGTCAGCAGCTGGCGGTTCGATCAGTTCCTGCCATTTTCTGTGAGTACTAGATTGGAATCATCTCCATCCTGACCAAGATCCAGGCAAAAAACCCTGATGTAATTCACGCAAGCATAGCTCTCAGGAAAGCTGTTTGTATGACAGAGAATGAGCTGCAGGAAACAACTAGGCATGTTTCCACTGCAAACCAGGCCCTAGAGATCCCACCACTGACACCACCAAGTAGCCAGGAGATCAAAGCTGTTCCTCATAAAAACCACCAATGTTAGACCCACCTGAGGGTCAGGATGCCATCCAGAGGAATCTGGACAAGCTTGAGGAGTGAGCCCTCGGGAATTTCATAAGGTTCAACAAGATCAAGGGCAAGGTGTTGCACCTGGGTTGGGGGACAAACAGACCAAGAGCAGCTCTGCCCAGAAGGACTTGGGGTGCTGCTGGGTGAGAGGCTGGACATGCCCTGGCCATGGCACTCACAGCCCAGAGAGCCAAACGTGTCCTGGCCTGCATCCAGAGCCATGTGGGCAGCAGGGGAGGGAGGGGATTCTGCCCCTCTGCTCTGCTCTGGTGAGACCCACCTGGAGCACTGCATCAGCTCTGGGGTCCCTGCACAGGAGGGACATGGACCTGCTAGAGTGAGTCCAGAGGGCAGGCTACCAAGATTATAAGAGGGATGGAGAATCTGATGAGGAAAGGCTGAGAGCATTGGGATTGTTCAGCCTGCAGAAAAGATGACTCTGGGGAGACTTCCTGTGGCCTTCCAATACCTAAAAGCGCTACAAGAAGGCTAGAGAGGGACTTTTTATGAGAGCATGTAATGATAGGAAAAGGGTGAATGGATTTAAACAGAAAGAGAGTAGATTTTGATTAAAAATTAGGACAAAATTCTTCACTGTGAGGGTGGTGAGGCCTCAGCACAAGTTGTCCAAAGAAGCTGTGGATGCCCCATTCCTCAGTGCTCAAGGCTAGGCTGGATGGGGCTCTGAGCAACCTGGTCTAGTGGAAGATGTCCCTAGGGAGGTTGAAACTAGATGATCGTTAAGGCCCCTTAAACCCAATCTGTTCTATTATTCTATGATCTACTCACCAGTTGATCTTCACCTAACAGAGACAGTTTGCTAACCCTGGACATAAAAATAAAATCCATCCTGAAGCTGGTAAAACACAGCAGTCAGGTACAGCTGACCATGTTACCTGCTCACCCAGTAAGCAATACACCATCACAGCAAAGGCTGCTTTCACGGTACTGCAGCTGTGCACTGGGGGAGTTCGGTTTTAAGGGTGTAAAGGAAACACAGAGCCTGGCACAGGATGGTAACAGGGGTTACAGTGGAAATTCTGTGAAGTCTGTAGCGTCAAGCCTGTGCTCTCTGTGTCTGCATGTGCCAGGGCTGCGGAGGAGCCCACGCTGCCCAGAGTCACCAGGGCTCAGGGCCTCTTGCCCAGCCGGCTCCTGGGAAGCTCCGAGTCCGCGGTCCCGCCCCGCTCTCCCCTCAGGCTGACCTGCAGGCGGAGCAGGCTGGAGTGAAACAGATCCTCTGTCTCCTTCAGCTGGTTCAGCTCCTCGCTGGTCGGCGGCTTGTAGAGCTCGGCGCGGCTCAGCTTGGCCGGCTGCGGGGCTGCGGCTGTGGGGGCAGCCCTCTTCCCGCGCCGCGCCGCGCCCCCGGCGGGGGGCTCCGGGCCCTGCTCCGCCTCCTCCGCCGCCTCCGGAGAGCCCTGCGGGGAGAACACAGCACAGCATGGCTCGGTTCGGCTCGGCTCGGCTCAGATCAGATCAGATCAGCCCCGCACCGCCCGCGGCCCAGACCCGCCGCCTCTCACCGCCATGGCCGCCGCACACGTGCACTCCCGTCACCACGTGCGGCGCCGCGCGCCGCGCCGGCCGCAGAGCGCAGCTCCCTATTGGCCGCGCGGAATAGCGCGGTGCTTCCCATTGGCCCGCCGTGCCCACCCCGCCCACCGGAGGCGTGTCCGCCGCGTCGCCCCGCTTCCGCAGGAATGGCGGCGCTGCTTGCCAGCGGCGTGGGGTGTAGGCTTACCGAAATCACCGCTTTTTACCCCAAAACTGCGGCTCTCGGGGCAGTGTGACGAACTTTCGCCTTCAGACGGGTGAGCGCGGGGCCGCCTGCGCGCCGCAGAGCCCGGCTGTGGTACTTGATGATTAATCGGGGTGGACATCCTTGACGTAAGCCAAGAGCCTGAGCCGGCCTGGCCGCCAGGAACGGGCACCGGGAGCCAGGAAAGCCCTTCTGGCCAGGAGGAACTGGTGCTGGGAGCCAGGAAAGCCCTTCTGGCCAGGAGGAACTGGTGCTGGGAGTCAGCAGCCCCCTGGCCAGCTTCTGCAAGGGCTGGGAGGAACACCGGCAGCCAGAAGCATCTTGCGTACAGATTACTGGAGTGGGAGGAATATCCCCTTTGTATAAATTACATATATATGCCTTTGTAGAAGCAATTCTGAACACCAGGCCCGATCGGATTTGGGTTGTCAGGGTATTTAAAAGACCGCTTCCCTGAACAGGAGGACACACATTTGGGACCTAGATAATTTTAATTCTCTTTCCAGCTTTTCAAACGGCTTTTGCATAACTGTGGTCAGTTTAATTCAATTCTCTACACCCTACCATGAAGCAGGGTTGTGTCCAATGGGACCATTCTTCTCTAGAGAGAGTGCTCTGGGATAGCATCCCTGGAGTGTGTCACCTCCATACCAGGTCCAAATTCTCCCTGAACCTTGTCCACACTCAAGTCAGATTTTTCCTGCACTGTGAGAGCACTATAAGCAGGATCTCTTCAAGAGCAAATGTGTGAGCATGTTAAGAGAGAGGTTAGAAGATCCCGTATCCACCCTGAAGGTTAACAGGGGAGTTCAGAGAACTCAGTGAAGTCAGCTGAGTTCTGTCCCCCACACAGGACCCCTAAGCCAGGTCAGCCCGCTGCTCATAGGCTGTTGGGGAAAAACAAGCAGGTTTAGGGTAAAAGCGAAGCTCTGTTGGAGGCAGGGGGTGAGAAACAAGCTGTGTTCAGAGGATGTTTGCAGCTGATACTCTCTGCCCTGCAGGTCTTTCCTGTGTCTGACTTGCCTCAGAGCAGGGCAGCTCTCACCCATCCCTCTGCCAGGCAAAGCAGAGTAATGCCATGTCCTGCCCAGCTTTAGAGCCCATTTCCACACGCTGCAGCATCTCTGCCTGGGAAATCAAGGTGCTGAGCTCCTTTTCAAGGCCAGGCATTGCTTCTGTTGCCAGAAAAGGCTGGCACCTGACTTACTGCTTGGGTGGGGTGGCCACCAGCATCTTTGCCAAGAGCCCCTCAAGCCTCACATCCCTCCCTCATATTTAATTACTTCCATGCAGGGAAATCTGCTGGAAGTGGGGCCTCAGCCTTGTGTCAACTAGGCTAGCAGGACTCCTGCAAGTGAGTGTTTGGCTCCTGCTTTCCAAGGAGAGTGTCCTGAGAGCTGAGCTGTGTCCTGCACACAAGTGCTTGTGGCAGGGATGCAGTTGGTGGCTGTAGGTATGGCATGAGGCTTCTCTTGTCTCTGTTGCTACTCATGGCAGCTCCTGCCTGGCTGCTGCATCACAGCTTCTCTGCATCCCAGCCACCGGCAGCAGCTTTCCCAACCCTCTCCAGACCACCCCAGAAAAGGATTTTTGCTGATTATAACCTCCAAATCACTTTTTACTCCATCTCAGTGGCCTAGGTGAGATCACTCAGGTTTAACCCTGAATCTTGAGCTGGGTAGACAAACCTCCTTCATCCATCTGCATCCATGCACACACTCCCCTGCACTCCCTTGCATTCCAATGTTGCCTCCAAAACTGACTTCCAGTTAGTGTGGATATTTAACTCCTGTCCAGTTTTGCACGTAATTCCTGAGCACAGTGACTCTGCCAACTCGGGAGGTATTTATCCTTCCTGTTCCCAAAAAAGATCCAGTTTCTTGAATGGATGAGCTCCTGTTCCTCCCCCTTCCTGAAAGGACAAGGACTGCCATACTCAGCTCCACTCCACTCCCTCAGTGATTCACCACCAGACACCTGCAGGTGCCATGGCCATACCTGCAATGTCAGGCTCCTCTGTTTTTTAAGGTGAGGGTAATTACAGCCCTGTGTAGGATTTTTAGGAAGGCTGGGCAAACCAGTTTGGTCATTGCTGTCCCCAAGGACACATCCTTGTGTTGTCTGAGAGCAGCAGGGCTCCTTCAGTAGCAGGCCCAGCGTGGGTCACTGGGGTGCAAATCCCTTGGCATCCCCCATGCACTCCTGCTGTTCCTGGGATGGCATTTAATGCCCAACCGGTGTGAATAATGAGTTCAGGGTCTGTCCTGGGGGCACTGGGAGTAGTTTAGGGGACTGGGGTAACAGGGCAGGTCAGCTCCTGCATGTGTCACCCCAGGGCAGCCTGGCAGCCCGGCCAGCTCTGCAGCAGGGAGCAGGACTACTGATGTTTGTCCCAGAACAGGTTATTTGTAAAGTATTTCAGCACATAGTGAGTCATTAATTACACCCAATCCTATGATGCTAATAGTAGTAATATTAATAAAAAAACAATTTTACTGCATTCCATACCGTGTGCCTGCCCTTACAGGCATCACGCGCCTCCTTCTGTCCCGCCTTGCCCAAAGAGCCACTGCTGAACTCCTGCTTCTTGTTACGCTTCATCCTTACTGCCCAGAAGCCCCTGGGGCATTGGAGGAATCGTTCCCCTGACTCTGTCCCCAGGAATCTGGGTCTTCCCAGCCCAGGTGAAGCCATTCCTGGGTGGGTTTTTGGGGTGAGCACCCCCAAACTCTGTGTACCAGCATCTTCTCAGCATGACCTTCTAGAGCTTCAGCTTTCCTAAGAGGCACAGGCAGATGGCAATCTGGCACCAATGCACCCCCTAGAAAATCCCACTCCAACACTGGCTATCTGGATGCTGCCATCAAAATTCAAAAACGGCATCTTGTAAATGGCAAAACCCCATGAAATAGCTTGCATACTTCCTTTAAAACATGTTCATCATACTGCAGGAGGTATAACACAGTCCCTGGCCACCATCACTTGGATGGCCCAGTCATCCAAATGTCTGATGTTGTGTTCTACACATTTAATCCCAAGCTTCAGAAAGTTCATGATCACCAGCCTGAGGGCAAAACCCATACCCCATCCCTTCACTCCATGTAAATGGAATTCATGTCAGCACACAGCCTGCTGCCCTACACTGCAACAAGCCAGGGACAAGCTGAAATATCTCCCATGAGATAACAGCACGGGTGGGGCCAGCAGGCTGGGATGAGGTTTTTTCCCTCCACATTGGGTTATTTCTGTTTCCATGTGTTCCTCACTTGGTTCACCTGTGCTGATGGAGCAGGGCTGTCCTTTACCCTGGGACACAAGGAAGGTCAGGGGTGATGTTGAAGCGCTGTTGGTGATCACTGGTGTCCCTAAAGTGAGAGTTTCAGAAGAATAAAGAGGTTGCTGTTTCCTACTGCGTTTTTACTCCCAGCAAAATGAAAAGCCTTGGGGTGACTTTCAGACGTGATTCTTGGGGGTTTTTTTCCCAAGGGACATAAATCCCTTTGGCCTGCCAAAGCTGTTTGTAAACAGGATGCCAGATTACAGCCTGGCATCCACCTGCACCCAGCTTTGGAACCCACTGAGCTGGCGCAGGGACCAGTGGGAGCATGTGGAGCCCCATGAGCTGGCAGAGGGACCACTGGGAGCATGTGTCTTTCCAGGGAGCAGCACCTGAGCACCTCAGCCCACCGCGGTGGTGACGCCGTGCGGCACAGGACTCAAAGCGCTGCGCACGAGTGCTCCCCCGCACGCACACCTGTGTACACACACATCCCTGCTCCCTCGGCTCCAGCCTCAGGAATGCTGCCGGCATCCCGCGCAGCTGCCAGTAAGGGGCTGCGGTCGATGCGGCTGCCGAGCAGGTTTAGCGGTCACGCTGATCCCGAGTCCTGCTGTGTCCGCTTAACCCCCGCACCACCTTGTCCTCTCCTGGGGTTTTCCCAAAAACATCACGGCTGTTTGAATGCTCTGCTACTTTGGCAGCTGTGGAGAGCTAAACATAGGGCAAAACCCTTGGCATAAACCCAGCAGCTTGGCATCACCTGCTGGGGACTGCAAGCAAAGCCAGCTTCTGCTCAGAGCTCCCCCCTCCAAGACTTTTGCATCCACCCCCTAAATTTTTTGGCCACCCCATGGCCATGATGGGCTTTTCTTCCCAAGAAGAAGCCTCATCCCAGTGACAATACCTGGACAGGGCATTTCTCACTGCCTGGCAGCTTTACCCAGATTTGATGGAGTTTCTTGTTTTTCCTGGGGAGAGGGAGCTCTATCACACTCCAGTAAATCTGCATTTCATTGTAGGATTAAATAGTTCCTCCCTTTGGTTTCTGAAGTATTTTCAAGTGTTTCAAATTCTCAAGTCTTAACACATGACAGAGTCATTTGTAATCCCAAAAATAACCTGGTACGCAGGCTAATGACACCCATAATGTTAGACTGTCCATCCCAGGTATGGCCATATCACAGAAACACATAGCCCCTGAGCAATCTTCACAATGGCCAAGGGGTGGGGGACTTCATCAGGGCAAAGGGATAGCTTAAAGTAGATGTTTGTAATCATTGAAGTTTTTAACAAAACCTCGAGGGCTTCACCCCAGGGTTCAGCCAAACACCCAGCACACTTCTGGCAGCTGAGAAAAACAGATCCAAGGTGAGCTGGAGCCGAGACACTGCCTGTGGGATGGGGTCGGAGGGACACCCAGGTCCCTCCTGGAGCTCAGGGACCACCCAGGCAAAACATTGTTGCATTGATTGAAACAAGCCTCAATCATCACTCCTTCCTTGGATGGATGATTGTTTGTTAAGTCTCACCTGGTTCATTAAGTCTCAGCCATCTGCATTGAGACACAGAAAGTATTTTGCAACCCCCCCACCACCACCAGCAGCAGCTTCAGGGCTTTGCCAGGGCAACGCCGAGGTTCACCGTGTGGTACAGCAGCCACAGCCCTCCTGGGTGGGTCAAATGCTGGGACGGTGTGTTAGACAAGCTTTCTTAGAGAAAAAGAAAAGACAACTAATCCATGCATAGAAGTCGGGGCCAGAGAGGGAGAGACTGATTTTGACTGTCCAAAGTCAGTGTCTCTGGCAGCTTTATCTCAAAACCGTGGTGATCTGAGTTACACAAAGAAAACTAATGGGAAATTGATATGCTTTGAAATGTACCAGCAGTATTTTGCCTCCTCTTAAATTACCAATTTGCCTTTTGCATAGATTGTTTTGTGTACCTTGTTTTTATTCTCTGGTCTCTTTGTTTGCTTTATGCAACAGGCAAGAAAGCAAATTTACCTTATTTCCTGTCTGTTGCTGTGTTGGCTTTACACATAGCAACAAGGAGGAGAAACATTTTTCTCTTTTTTTTTTCCTAATAGTAAAAAACAACCTGCAGTCTCTAAAAATCACATTGGAGACACTGAAAGAAAGGAAAAGCTATGCCCCCTTTTTTCTTGCTGTCATGTCATGTTTTATCAGTGATGAGTGGTTTGCCTTCCCTGTCCCACCAAAGCAGCCCTCAGCAATCTCCCTGAAGTAGAATTGCACTCTGTTTCCCAACCACAACAAAAAAAATTCAGTCTCCAGGGCAGCTGAGACAAGAGGGAGTGGAGACAGCCAGGAACATGCAAATGTGAGTTTTATTTATTTATGGCTTGAACCTCTGAGTGCCAAATGGCCTGGCAATGTGAGTGCCCTCCCCACCTTTCATCCAAACCCAACTTGCATATTACTGAGAAAACGTCAGCAGAGTGGTGACAATGACAGTGATGATGATGATGATGATGACTTGATTAATTGAAATCTTCAAGGACTCTTGACTCAGATTTTACAGCTCTGGCCTTTTTTATTCTTTGGTCCAGCACCCCCATTCCAATGACTCTTCAAGACAGGTATGTTACATCCTCATTCACCTGATGGAGAACTGAGGCAAGGCTGTGGAGGATTTTGCTGGAGTGCAAATTCAGGAATTCAGGAAGTTCATTCAGGAAATTCCTTCACAGTTCCCCATTTCGCCTTTGCTTCTCATGGAAACAGAGATGAGGCAATAGTGTTGACTGTGTCTCTGCCACATCCCTCCTAGTTTGTGATTTTCAGCCCACAGGGGCTGCCTCACCTCCAGATGCAGGTGTTTCAGAGATGTTTTGTGGAATTCAGCAGCTCAGCTGGGAGGAGGAGAAAGACCAAATTCTTCCACCACAGGGAGGAAGATAGTGAGGCACTCTGAACCACATTACCAGCCACTCAAGGCTCCACATAAGATGGTGCTACCAGAAACCAGCTTCAAAGCTCTGCCGCTCCAGAAACACCTTGCAAAAGACTTACCCTGTGGGTGTTGAAACCTTCTGTTGCACTGGGAAAATACCCAGCATGTGGCCTCACCCCATGGTGTGCTTTTGGACTGGAAGGACAGAGAGAAGCACTCTGGCTTTGGGCTGGGATGAACACCTCTTTCCTGGCCTCCACAGCCCCTGCAAGGCTCCTCTATAAAGCCAGAGCTGTCATCTGCTCAGGTCAGAGATTTCTTTGCCAGCAGGGAAGACATCTTTGAGGTCTACACGCAGGTTCTTCCACCAAAATAAAAACTGGGCATCAGCTCTGGGGAGTTTGGGCAAATCTTCTTGGCTGCCCTTCAGCCTGGTTTGACCTCAAGGGGTGGGAGTTACCTGTCCTGGCTTAGACACCTGGGAGAGACACGCCCCAAGATGAGTCAGAGGAACATGGGGTGAGGCCAGCTGCCTCATGGAGGTGCTGAAGGCTGCACAGAGAGCCGAGGGCTTTGTGCCATCTAACATTCAGGTGGATCCAAAAGTCCCAAAACCCAGGGATGCCTCCCAGCTGAAGGTTGTTGCTCCAATACCCCATCCCACCCTGCTGTGTGTTACCAAGCCATGGGCAAAAGGCTTCCTTGCCCTCTGGGAGATGAGCCTCTGTCCTGAAACAGGCTGGTTATTGTACAGAACTTTTATGCTGGAGATGAATGTCCCTGCTGCCATTTGGGCTTTCCTTTGCCTCCCCTCTACTTGATGTGGGAGGAAACACAAAGAGACAGATCCCACAGGAAGTAGGTCTTGCAGTCTGTGTGAGGACAGCAGCAATATCCAGGGAAGTATGGGCATGGGACAATTTCAAGTCACCTGGCAGATGGTGGGCATCTTACTTCGGGGAATTTCTCTTTGATTTGTTTTTAAATAATTTGTGGAGTTATACCCAAGACTCAGGGAGCTTTTAACAAAAGGAATGGAGACAAAAGAGAAACAATTTTCAGATGATCGTAGCTCTAGAAGATCTTTGTGTCCATAAGAGGAGCAGTTCTGAAGGCTGGGGATCTTCTGTAAGAAAAAGACACCACATGAAATATTACAGTATAACCTGCAAAGGTACGGGGGAAGAGTATGATTGGATAGAGGACAATTTATCATCTTCTCCACCATGAGGACAAGGGCAACCACAAAGCTATCAGGTGGCAGGATCAAAACAAACCCAAGGAAATGATTCTGCACCCAAACAGGTCATTAGATTGGGCAGCTGTTTGGCACAGGATGTTGCAAATGCTTAAAATCTATCCACCTTCAAAAATAACTAAACAAATTAATGGGAGAAAAATTTGCTAAAGAATGTTATGTACAAGGACACTTCTGACTCAGGGAGTCTGAGTCACAAAAAAAATGTTGGAGGTTGAGGAAATATTTTAGGGAAGTATCACATGTGCTTCCAAGGGTGGACTTGTATGGACAGAAGTTCTGAGATAGATGGGTCCTTGTGGACTACTTCTAGATTCCAGAATATAGGAGCACCCATCACTGAAACTCGGTGTTGGCCATGATAAGTTTGCTATATACCTGTGTGAATCTGCCTCAAGATCTCACTGCTGTGCTGTGCAAAGCATGTCCTGGAGTTTTGGGGGGGAGGACACGTGGCCCCCAGCAGGTGGGGACAGGAGATAATGCCTATCAGGACCTCCGCAACCAGGATGCTGGAGATAAGGTGGTGTCAGGGGAATCACCTAGTGCAGTGCCTTGATAGAGCAGCAGCTGCTGGCTCTCAAGCCAAGAAACCAAGCCTGAACGTCATGAGATAAAGTGAGGGCAGAGGGAAGCCATGACCTGGCAGTGAGCATTTCCAAATTTCCTTTTTCGTTCCTGTGACAAGATAAAAGGGGAAAATATTCAAAGCAATATATACCCCAAGCAGGCAGAGCTCATCCCAGCTGGCAGAGCTCATCCCAGCTGACCCAGACCCAGCTGCAAGGTCAGGCTCTGAAAGCTTGTGCAATATTTTCATGGTCTTCACGGTCAAGATGCCCTGAGAGCTCTATGATGAATGTACTGGCAGGAGCAGAATTCACTGTCATCCCAACAGATAGGGGCACTTTTCAATCTTCTGGGCTGTTCTTACATCTGTGTTTATAAGATGCAAGTTCACTGGCCCCAAAACAGACTCCAAGTCTTCAAGAGTTCCATTAACCCCATATTAGTATTTTTCTTTGGGCTCTGCAAAGCACTGTCACCCCCGCTCTGTGTGCAAGGTGTCCCTTATGCAGCCGGCGTCAGTGCTGGCAGAGAGCCTCAAAGTCTCAGGTCTCACTAGGCAATCATCTCTGATATCAATAAAATATTACTCAAATGGCCCCATTGCCAAACTGATGATCAAGAAACACATGAGGGATGGGATGCCATCCAGAGGGACCTGGATAAGCTTGAGGGATGGGCCTATGGGAATGTCATGAGGTTCAACAAGGCCATGTGCACCTGGGTCAGGGCAATGCCTGGTATCAGCACAGGCTGGACATGAACAGATCAGAGCAGCTCTGCCCAGAAGGCCTTGGGGTGCTGCTGAGTGAGAGGCTGGACATGCCCTGGCCATGGCACTCACAGCCCAGAGAGCCAAAAGTGTCCTGGGCTGCATTCAGAGCCATGTGGGCAGCAGGGGAGGGAGGGAATTCTGCCCCTCTGCTCCGCTCTGGTGAGACCCACCTGGGGCACTGCATCAGCTCTGGGATCTTTGGTATAAGAAAAGCATAGACTTACCTGTGTGCTGCTTTTGGCTGCGGTAGAGTTAATTTTCTTCACAGCTGATTTTCCTCACAATTATGGGGCTGTGTTTTGAGTTTGTGCTGAACACAGTGTTGATAACACAGATATGTTTTTGTTATTGCTGAACAGCAACACAGAGCCAAAGCCTTTTCTGCTTCTCATACTGCCATGCTGGCAAGGAGACTGGGGGCATATAGGACGTTAGGAGGAAACACAACCAGCACAGGTGACCCCAACTGACCATTCCAGAGCATATGAAATCATGCTCAGTATATACACTGTGGAGAAGAGGGAGGTAGGGAAACATTTGGAGTGATGGGGTTTGTCTTCCCAAGTAACCATTACGTGTGATGGAGCCCTGCTCTCCTGGAGATGGCTGAACACCTGCCTGCCCATGAGAAGCAGTTGATTAATTCCTTGTTTTGCTTCTGTGCATGGCTTTTGCTTTTCCTATTAAACTGTCTTTATGTCAACCCATGAGTTTTCTCACTTTTAGCCTTCTGATTCTCTCCCCAGTCCCACCAGAGAGAGTTGCTGCCTGGGGCTTGGCTGCTGTGTGGGGTTAAACCACTGGAAGATATCAGAGAAGTGGTGGATGCCCCATCCCTGGAAGCATCAAGACCAGGTTGGACAAGGCTCTGGGCAACGTGCTTTAGTTGAAGATGTCCCTGCTCACTGCTGGGGGGGGGTGAAACCAGATGACTTTTAAAAGTCCCTCCCAACCCAAATCATTCTATTATTCCATGGTTCTGTAAGTGAGAAGCCTTTTGTTTTCTCATGCTTTACCAAGCTTTTGGAAATACCTTCATGGATGAGAACAGCCAGGAGCCTCATAGACTTCTGTTTTCTAAGAGCCCCAGATTAAATATTATTCAAATGGCTTTTATTATTTATTAATCATCAGAATATGAGGAGTAACAGCAGGGTAATTTCATTGTGCTCTGTTATCAGATCTTTTGACAGCTTTTGCAGATTTTTAAACAGCAAGTAGATGTGAAAGAACTATATTTGTATATATATTTCACATATATGTGAAAGTCAGTATGTAGGTGACTGTAACAAAAAGGAGGGTAGGGCAGTAGAGTTAATGGGACAATAGTTCCACATATATGAAATAAAACCACAGAAGAGTGCCCTATGGTCAAATTAAGCTTAAAAATTGCTCTGGAAGAAGCAGATTTATACTGTTAGAGGACAAGCTAGGCACACTGTTTGCAAACCCTCCCTTCTAATTTCTTTTGCTCATAAGTGTTCAGGTAAATGAAAATACATCTCACTCTAGGGAAAAACTCTGCATTTCTGAAGCTGAGCACGTGTTCTGATGCCTAGGGAAGGATCTGAGTGTCCTGGCAATGCTCATCAGTGCTGCACTTAAAGAAAAAAAAAGATATAAATATATTAAAAATGGATGCTGAGAGAAAAACATGCTTGAGGTGGAGAAAGGCTTTTATCTAAGTTTTGTGGCCTTCGTGGAATGTTGGCTGCTTGTTTGCAGGAGAAGAATTTGCTCCTCACAAAGGGCTTTCTGCTTTCTCTGGTTCCCATTTTGCAGTCTCTGCTCCGTATATTTTTCCTGTGGAGGGAGATATTTTCAGGCCTCCACCCCACAGGGCTTTTCTGCTTTACCCCACTCTCATACCAAAGGGACAGCATGTAGAGAGAAATAGCTAAAACTTGCCCGTTTTGGTTCTTCATGACCACTGGCAAGTATGTTCATGGGGTTTTTTTAACTTCCCCAGGGCAAGAGCAAAGAAAGGGCCTTTGATTATCTTGGAGATATGGGGATGCAGATCCACAGGACCAGACTGCAGCCAGCTCTCCCAGCTGAATGCCTTCCCTGCAGCACCACTGAATATGTCAGCTAAAGACAAGAAGAAAAGTATTCTAATTTAAAGCACTGCACAAACAAGGGTCCAGATGCAAAGGCTTGGCTTGGCTCTTAAACTCCCTCCCTCTTACTCTTCTGGACCCTTGGAATGTCCACATGTAGGAGAAACATACCCATTTGAGATAAAAACCACCAGCTTATGGTTTGGGACAACATCAGAGCCTTCCCCACCTTTAAAATGGAAATTCTGCTGCAGAACAGACTGGCTCTAAGGTGCATCCAGACACAAACCTGGCTGTTGGCTCCTTTTGTACCCTTCCTGCCCTTGAATTGATGGCTGAAGGTTGGAAGGGGGAATGACCCATCCTATGGGCAAGCAGATCTGAGATGTGCTAGATGGGACAAGGAAATGGGATGTGCCAAACCTACCATGGATTGAGAGCTTCAGGTTGGTGTGGCCAAAGGGTTTCCTGTAGCATGGAGAAGCATGAATATAATTAATGGAAATCTCACAGTAGGTAAACAAGTCTGGAGGAGATTTACCTTGCCCTGAAGGCAGCTGTAGATGGGGACGGAGATGTTGGCACAGCAAAGCAGGGACAGCATCTGCAGGGCACAGACATGCTCTGCCCTGTCCACAGGTACCCCAGGGACCCTCTTGAAGGTCTGAGCCCTCCCGCCCCAGTCACAAAAACAAGGCAGGAACACCTCCTAGAGTTGCCTCAAGGTCTGCAACAGGGTACTGATGCGGCAGGGGGAACTAGCAAGGGGTGGCTGGAGAGGGCAGGAGTGTAGAGGAGCTGGTGGAGCCAAGAGGAAGACAATCAAACCCCTGAGCAGTCCCTGCAGGGTCCCATCCCTCCCTTCTCCAGGAGCACTGCTCTCCAAAATGGACAATGCTGGAGGGTTTCAGCCTTGTGAGCTCAATGGTTTTCTGTTTGTTTTTTTAAGGCCCCATAGAAGCTCTTTCCAAATTTCCATGGGACAACAAGCCCCAGCGTGGAGAGGACAGCACCTCTCAGCATGCTCAGGCTAGGCAGGAAGGCTTCTCCAGACTTGTTCACTTGTTCTGGGAAATTTGCATTAATTATCCTCCTGGTAATTCAGGCTTGCAGGAAAGTTCAGCCTCTTCCTCTCTGCATACGAGTGCACATAGCAGTTTTCAGGACTGGTGCAAGGGTCTGCACACAAGAGAGTGACACATTGCATGTGCCACACAAGCCCTACAAACAGTTTTTCAGAGGAACATCTCATTTTTAGGAAGTTGGAGATGAAGATGCTAAGGGAAGATCCCCTGCCCCAAACACTCTCTGGGCCTTTTTGCCCAAGGGATCCTCTCTGGTGTTGTGTGTGGGGTTTGGTTCTTATGCTGCAGTTTCCTTCCTCTGGATCTGCTCATATTCATTGTGGGAAGGGTCATGAAAAGGCCAAATTCAGCCTCAGCAAAGCAAGGTCCAATTCAACTCACTTGGCCCTCCCTGTTTCCTAATGGAAATTCTTCTTGTGGCCAGTTTTCAAGGCCTCAGGCAGGATCTGAGCTGTGCATCTTCACCTACACCTTGCTGGCCCTGCATTTTAGAGTTACTGGCAGAAGATGAGTGCATTGCTGCTGGAGACAATCGAACAGAGGACACCCAATGTACGGCAGTGAGTGAGAGCATTGTAAGTTCAGCTCATAGCAGCTGATAATGTGCATTTTAGCATGGAACATGGTGTTGGTGTCCCCAAACCAGGAATGATGTGAGACTCAGAAAAGTTTCCTCCCTGCCCCTCACTCACCTTCTCACCATGGCTTCTGCCAAATACAAGGAGCTGTCTGATCTGAGGGTAAAAGCAGGGTCTGGTGAACCCACCAGGCAGCTGCTCCATGGGCTCCAGCTGCCAGTGCCTGCCTACCACAGGTGGCTCATCCCTGGGAATGGGGACAGCTGTTAATCCCTGCCTGATGGTCACCCACTCTCAAGGGATGGATGGTCCCGCAGAGCTGACTCTGCAGGCAAAGTGAAGGGGAAACACCAGGGATGTTGGTTCAGGCTGATGCCTCTCCTAGAGCATACCCCATGCTACCTTATCCCAGTGATGCTGACATCCACGCCATCCCAGCCACACCAGAATGCTGGAGACAGGGATGTCTTGTGTGGCAAGAAGAACTTAAAATGCTAGTTCCCAACACAGAAACTATTCCTGGGACTGAACAATATGGATATCCCAGCCCCATCAATAAAGCATTATGTTCCACAGACTGCTGCTTTGGAGAATGGTAACAGTCACTTCAGGCTTCAACAGAATCTTGATGGGTCCCTTCCAACTCCTTCCAATATTTTCTATAATTCTGTGAGCTCATGAGTCTCTGTGGACCACAGCATATACCACCACCCCTGTGGGCAGCTGGAGGACTGTCCCTATAGCTAGCAGCTTTCAAAGGCTCAGAAATTCTGCACACTGAGGCCAGAATGGAAGGTGTAAGGTGACCTGAACAGCCAGGTACACAAACTCTTTAGAAATTCAAACCACTGTCTGGCAGGCATAAGGTCACAGTCGTCACACTCCTCAGGCCCTGGAATCACAGCTGAAATAGCATTGTAATGCACTTATAATTTATTCATCAGCTGAATGGGAGCAGCAGGCATTGTGACGGCACTCTTTTATCAAGCCCTTGTGATGGACTTCATCCATTTTAAAAGAGAAAACTGAGTTGAAAGCCAAAAAAAAAAAAAAGTAAAGCCAACTTTATTAAAATTAAAACAAGCAGAAAAGAAGGCCAAATCAAAATAGGGAAAAAGAAAAAGCTCCACTAAAGATCTGTTTTTCTCTTCATTTTTCTTCTGCTTTGCTCTGAATCTTCCAAACTTTGCATTACTCTGCTGGTGGCTACTTTGATGTCAGAGGCTCCCATTAACCCAAATGCTGCTGACTGATGCTCAAAAGCATCTTTTCATGCCTGTGATGAGTTCTGCCTGAGGATCAGCTTGCCCCATTTTTAGGTGAAAGAGAGCCAGGAGACTTGTGGACAGAGTTTTATTCTCAAAGATTGACAGTTGCTTCCCTTGAGTACTCTGATGCTTTGCTCCCCACATAGAGGAACCCGTATAGGTGTCAGTGTGAAGGTGAGGACTCTTGTACAACTGTTCTTTTTTTTTTTTTCCACCCCATGCAGTAATACTGCATTGTTCACTTGGGCAGCAGAGCAGATAATCACACTTTGATTTCCCTCACTAAATGGTCAGGGAGTTTTATGGGAAAATCTTTCCTTGGCATCAGGGCTGAGATCCATCAATATGATGCTGTCTGTCCTCTGGTCTGGGACTGAGGTACCTAGAATAAATAAAGGAAGCAACCCCAGATTCCTGTTATCAGTTCCTCCAGGGCTTCAAAACCAGCCTGCAAACCCCAAGTGGTTCTTCCCCTCATGGCATGGGCAGTGTGTGCTGCTGCCATGGGAGCAATGGGCTGCCAACACTTCTGTGGCCTTGGCTAGAGATTTGCACCCAGCCAGGGCAATGGCACTCCAGAGAGGAGATGGAGGAAATAATCCTGGCCCCTCTTTCTGTCTTCTGTATCCATACAGTGGTCTTGGCAAGAAAAAACAGGGTAAGATTTGGGCGGAGGGGACACCTATCAGCTCTCTAACAGGAAGGGGAGCTGAGTCCAGAGCTGGGCCACATTGACCTAGGAGCACATGAATTTCCATTTTGGGCAGCCTGAAGGACAAATACTAAAGAACTAGTTGGACAAATACGTCTTAGGCTGTTTAGAACCAACTCTGGGACAAGGCAGACAGTGATGAGGTGTCGCTGTTGAGCCTCTAGCAGAGAAGGAAAGCCCCGATTCTCAGCGTGGCATAGAAAAGGTACTTTATTGTTTGAATCTAACATATATATAGAGTTTTCAAAGGTCACCCAGATTGGTCAGTCAGAAACACCCCCTAGGCTTGACTGGCCAGGCCTGCACTTTCCAAATCTCGAGACACTGTTTTTAATAACATCCAAACTTTATCTTTGTTTATAGAACACAAAAAGAATTCTCATAGGAAAGACCTGTGCTAGCCACAGTGAGGTGCACTTCCAAGTGTCCTGCTCTGTTTCAGTACAGTCTAAGGAATAGCTGCTTGTTCTCTGAACTACAAAGGGCTCCTGGAGGGGTAGCTGTAAGATGAGCAGAACTCTTACCCCTTGCCTGATCTTCTTCATCACTTCACCATCTGACATAGAGGGGGATGAGAAGGTGTTAAAGTCCAGCCCAGGATCCCTGTTGATGTTTCACCAAAGCACAGGAGTAGGGAGGAGGCAGGAGGAGAGGAAATTATGCTGATGGTGTTGATGGTACTGTCTTTTATCCCAGGTGAATCCAGTTCCCTTGGGGAAGGAGCAGGTATCTCATCCTTTAAGCCACTCAGGAAAGAAATTAGATAAAGCAGTGAAAAGTATCACATGAGATGATTCTGTCCTAAGAATGGAGTCACATAGGCACTCCCACATCTTCCCACCTCTTGTCCTCTCTCTGACAGCTCATGGAGCAGTAACCCTCTAATGTGACACCAAGACAGGTTTGCATTTTCAAAGCTTCTGCTGTTGCTAAGCAGAGGAGTTAACTCAGTTTGTCATCCTTCAGGAACATGGCTCACAGGAAGAAATAAAGAAATGCGGAAGAGACATATTAAAAACAGCTGATAAGAGCAAAGCCAAAATGTTTTAAAGACAAGTTTTCATCTCAGATTTAACATGTTGCTCCTTGAGGTCCAGTTTACAGCGACAAGCTCTGCTGCTGGGGACTGGATTAATGGCATGTGTAGCCTCCTCTCTCAGTGAGAGTTCCCCTTCCTGGAGCCCTGTGTTCCTACATCAGATTCTATTTCTTGTTCTCTGAGCCCAAAGAACAAACTGGTTAATTCAGGTGAAAATAAAAAAAAATAGAAGAAGAAACAATACTATTTGTGGCAGAGCATGCCCCATGTAAGAGCACTGCTTGCAGGTGAGCAGTGACTATCCACAGAAGAGCAGCTGAAGGAGGAGGAGGAGAAGGCTTCATCCTTTCATTATGATATATCAGAAGTGATTAGAAGGAAGAAATACCATATGATAAATCAAAAAAAGTTATGCTAGCCTCTGGGTTCAGCAAAATCGACACCAGGCAGAGCAGCTGAGCCTCCCTGGAAGCACAGGCAGAAATGCAGGCAGGAGTCTTAGAAGGGGCTGCCAAGCTGCCAGGCTTCAAAATGCACTGTTGCTTCAACAGTTTCTATTTTCTTTGAGTGCTAAATGTTTTTGCAGGAGAGGGAAAAAAAACCTCAGAGGGAAAAAGACCAATATTCCTTCTAAGAGCAGACACAATCAAAAATCTGCAGTCTTCTCTCTTGAATACACCAGGGCCTGCTTTACTTTCTGCCTTGCATGATTACATCTTGCTTTAAGATTCCATACAGGCAGCAGGTGGAGATAAATCCTGAATAACTCCAAACTTTGCTTCTCCCATCTCTTCCAGCATTAGGTGGATTCAGACAAAGCCTGTGCTGGAGGCTGGCTGCAAGAAAAGATGTTTTGAGGGCAGTGTCATACCAAAACTTCTCGGCTCCTGTATATTTTTCTCTGAGCATGAGCAAATCCATGTTTTACCAGCAAGCTGGAATTAACAGAGCAGGTCTTAGCTGGCTGGCATCAGCACAGAAGTCACAGCTTATGTCCATCAACTAAAGACAATTTAAGAAGGATGTGAAGATCCATTAATATGTCGTGAGCAGTACAGCAAAGGTGGTGAAAAGGCTGGAAGAATGTCTTGTGAGGAGCAGCTGAGGACTTTGGGCTTGTCTAATTTGGAGAAAGGAGGCTCAGGGTAATGCTCTCTCCAGATTTCTGAGGAGGAGAAGCGGAGAGGGAAGTATTGAGCTCTTTGTGGTATCCAGTGATAGGACATGGGGGAATGGTTAGAGTATGTGCCAAGAGAGGTTTAGACTTGGCATCAGGAAGCATTTCTTTGCAGAGTGGGTGGACAGACACTGGAACAGGCTTCCTAGAGAGGTGGTCAAAGCCCCCAATGTGTCAGCATTTAAAGGGATATTTGGACAATGCCCTGAACAGTATGGTTGAACTTTTGGTCAGTCCTGAATTGGTCAGAGAGTTGAACTGGATGATTGTTGTAGGTCACTTCCTGCAGAAAGAGTCAATTCTTTTCTGTTCTATTCCATTGACATGAATAAGAAGAATATGGGACTGAACCTCCACCAGGAAACACACACAGCATAGTACTGCCCAGCATCCAAGGAGCTTCTCAGACAAACAGTGTTTTGTGATCCAGCCCTCCAGTCCCCAGCTGAGGAACTGAGAGCTGAATTAAGCAGCTTTCAGTAGATCTGATCTCACTCCAAGGTGGTAGTGAGCCACAGCAGCTGACCTGTGCCAGTGGCTGACTTGTCCCGGTAGAGGAGCACTTTATTTCAGCAGTCAGGAAAGCTGTGGATGGACGAGGGATGTTCTTCCATATTTCCCCTGTGGCACGGAGCAAGAATTCACCCCATGAGAAAGGTGATGCCAGTCCCCACGGGGACATTGTCCTGGGTGAGATGGGATTTTGCAAGGGCTGGAGTATTTTATAGCCTGGAGACAGTCACAAGCCCTGGACTGGATACGACTGCCAGTGCTGGGGCAGCTTTGGAGAGGGTAACGGGGGCAGCTCTGGGGACAGTTCAAGAGGCAGGAGAAGGGCAAGCAAGCAGAACAGTCCCAGGGACAAGGGGCGGGATGTCTTGCTTTCCATTGGGAACAGCAGATTTGTCCTGGGAGCAGCTGGAACTTGGGGAAAACCATCTCCTTCCTGCTCTCCTCCCTGGGCCAAGGTCTGTAGAAGGAGCCAGAGCCAAGGCTGCCAAGGGTCAGGGAGAGACTTCAAGGTCCCCCTGCAGTGCAGGCTGCCCCAGCTGTACGATCTCCCACCAATGCAGGAGGCCCTGAGGCTTGTCCTGTCCTTTTGGAGAAGTTCATGGCTTTGGAAAATACAGGAGACTGATTCAGTTGGCACCCATGCCTACAGGCTTGTCATCAGGATGGGACAGTATGGTGATGGGGGCTAAGAATAAGGCTAAAGCCATGTGATGATGTAGGGATGATGGGACACATCATCCAACTTGTTTGTCCAAGGAGCAGGTGCCTCTGTGAGGTGACCTGAGCCCTGCCATATGCAAAAGGATGAAAGAAATGCCAAGCAGAAATAGGTCATCCTCCTCATGGACAGTTACTGTTATTTTTCTTTTTTTTTTTAATGATTTCTGTTATTCATTAAATACTTGCTAAGAAAGTGTGCTGGCTCATGTTCACGGGCTGATACACCTCTACACTTCAGCAAACATTTTTCACCCATAGCCAAGCTGGGG
Organism: Entomyzon cyanotis; assembly: GCA_024500445.1. Lineage (NCBI taxonomy): Eukaryota > Metazoa > Chordata > Aves > Passeriformes > Meliphagidae > Entomyzon > Entomyzon cyanotis. Next base: position 44,527,940 of record JAKEPQ010001021.1, on the reverse strand, counting down.
GATGGGAGGAAGGCTGGAAATGGCATGTTCTAGTGTGACCACATCCCACATCTGTGGAGAATATGAGAACAACATGTGGGGGTAGGGGGTGGCAGCTGACCATTCGTGTCCTACTGCAGCTTGAGAGCTGCTGCAGGATTTTTATGGGACCCTGACTCATGCGAGTGCACTCCTCGAAAACCATGCTCTGTACTAAACTGTTTGGTTTGTGACCATGGGTGCCTGTGAGTGGGCCAACCATGCCCTGTTGTACCCACACATGACCTGTGACTATTTGGACAGGCTGGATGGATGGAGCAGTTGTGGGAGGTTCAACAAGGCCAAGTGCCAGGTTCTGTTCCTGGGTCACAACAACCCCTGCAGCCCCAGACTGGGGGCAGAATGGCTGGAAAACTGCGGAGTGGGAAAGGACTTGGGGACTGCTCGACAGCAGCTGAACATGAGACAACAGCAGTGTGCCCAGGTGGGCAAGAAGGTCAATGATATCCTCTCTTGGATCAGTAATAGTGTGAGCATCAGCATTAGGGAAGTGGTTCTTCCCCCATACTTGGCACTGGTCAGGCACATCAAGTGCTGTGTCCAGTTCTGGGGCCCTCAATCCAGGAAGAAGATTGAGGTGCTGGGAGGAAGTCCGGAGAAGGGCAATGGAACTGGCGAAGGGTCTGGAACCTATGTCCTGTGAGGAGTGGCTGAGGGAGCTGGGGGTGATTAGCCTGGAGAACAGGAGGCTCAGGGGGGACCTTACCACTCTCTGCAATGACCTGACAGGAGGGTGTAGCTGAGAGTCAGTCTCTTCTCCCAGGCAACCAGTGACAGGATGAGAGGATGTAGAATCACAGAATATGCTGAGTTGGAAGGGACCCCCAAGGATCATCAAGTCCAACTTCTGATCCTGCACAGGACACCCCAAGAGTCACACCCTGTGCCTGAGAGCATTGTCCAAATGCTTCCCTGAACTATGACAGGTTTGCTGTTGTGTCCCTGGCTAGCCTGTTCCAGCGCCCAAAGATGCTCCGGGTGAAAAACTTTTCCCTCATATCCAACCTAAACCTCCCCTGACACAGCTTCAGGCCATTTCCTCAGGTCCTATCATTGGGCACCAGAAGAGAAGAGATCAGGGCCTGCCCCTCCTCTTCCCCTCATGAGGAAGTTGTCACTCTTTATGAGCTCTCCCCCTCAGTCTGCTCCTCTCCAGGCTGAACAGACTGTGTGACCTCAGCCGCTCCTCACGCGTCTTCCCGTCCAGACTTCACCATCCTTGTGTCCCTCCTTTGGACACTGGCTGATGGCTTAATGGCTCAAGTGGTGCCAGGGAAGGCTCATGTTGGACATTAGGAAAAATTTCTTCACAGAAAGGGAATGGGCTGCCCGGGGCGGGGAGCTGGAGTCACTGTCCCTGAAGGTCTTCAAGGGAAAGACTGGACATGGCACTCAGTGGTGGTGTTGAGTCATAGGCTGGACTCAATGCTCATGGAGTTCTTTTCCAAACTAATTGATGCTGTGATTTAGTGACCCCCACGCTGCACCGCCCCCTGCGTCTCACCCCCGTTCCCACTTCACCATGTGACTCCTGCCCGCCCTCACGACCGCGGCACCGCCGAGCGCGGCCCCTTTAAGGGCACGCGGGGAGGGGCGTGGCGCGCGGCAGCGCGTGCGGCGGGGCGTGGCCCGGGGCGATGCGGGGCGTGGCCTGGCTGTGCGCCGCGGCACGGCCGGCGTGCGGCGGGGGCGTGGTCCGGGTGAGGGACGGGGCTAACGGAGCGGCGGGGGCGTGGCCGGCGCGGCGCGCTGAGGTCAGCGCGAGCGGCGCCGTCACAAAAGGAAGTGGCGGCGGCGGGTCCGTCAGCGCGGGGAGGGGCGGGGGCGGCACCGGCACCACCGGCACCGGGACCACCGGGAGCGGCACCGGGAGCGAGGGGGCGGCCGCGGCGGGGGCCGCGCCGCGCCATGGCCCAGCAGCAGATGAGCAGCTCGCAGAAGGCGCTGATGCTGGAGCTGAAGTCGCTGCAGGAGGAGCCGGTCGAGGGCTTCCGCATCACCCTGGTCGACGAGTCCGACCTCTACAACTGGGAGGTGGCGATCTTCGGGCCCCCCAACACGCTCTACGAGGGCGGGTACTTCAAGGTACGGGCCTTTCCCCCGCGCCGCGGGCCGCGGTGTGGGGCTGGGCCGGGGCCGGGCCTGCGGGAGGGGGCACGGGCACGGCCTGGCCGGAGCGGGGGCCGCGCCACAGCCACCGCTGCGCTCCTAATCTTCTCTTTTAGCCCCAGAGAGCCTCCTGTAGAGAACTCGTGGCAGGGTGAGAGTTCTCCCGCCCCAAGTTGCCCCCTGGGCTCTACTCTGTTGTATTTCACACAATTGTTACAGTTGGAAGGGACCTCTGGAGATCATATAGTCCATATTTTCATTTAAGTACCTGAGAGGAACTTACAGGAGAGATGGGGCAAGACTATTCACAAGAGCGTGTAGGGACAGAGCAAGGGGGAATGGGCTCAAACTGAAAGGGAGTAGGTTTAGTTTGGATATTAGCACAAAATTGTTTACTGGGAGGATGGTGAGGCAGTGGCACAGGTTGTCTAGAGGAGCTGTGGATGCTCCATCTCTGGAAGTGTTCAAGGCCAGGCTGGATGGGGCTCTGAGCAACCTGGGCTAGGGGAAGGTGTCCCTGCCCGTGACAGGAGGATTTGAACTAGATCATCTTTAAGGTCCCTTTCAACACAAGCATTCTATGATTCTGTGATATTTATTTCAAAGGGGGCTTCCCAGCCATCCATTGATAGCTTCATTGATGGCTAATTCAGGGTAAAGGCAGTGTTATACCTCAGAACTCTGTGGGCTTTAGGGCTGTTTGACGCAATTATTTTTCTACACCTATGTTCTTAGTCTCCAAACTTTTAGAAGGCAGCCTTCAATGGGCTGCAGCAATACATAATGGGTGAAGGTAGATTCAATTCCCCTCTCAGCCTTCCTGTTAATACAAAAAAACTTTCGTGGTTTTTATTTCCACTCTTGTAAGTACAACAAATAAGAAATCTGGCACAGTCATCCCAGAAAAAAACTGAAGGGAGTGTACTTATGTTATCAAAACAACTGGAGGAGGAGTTGCACATTTTTCCTAAAACAAGCAATTGGAAAACCTTGGTGCCTGCAGAAGATGTTTTACGTTAGGCACACTCCTCTGTGCTTGATGTTTGCTTGATCTCTGGCAAAATATTGTCCCCACAAGCTCACTTGTCCCAACAGTTAGCTGTTTTAGTTGTGGCTCCTGCGTCTCCCATTTCATGCCCTTTGGCTTCTCTCAAACTGGAAAAAAATTTTGGATGATGTCTTTGCTTGACTAACGTGCACCTTCAGTGCCTCTTGGCTTCTGTGGGTCAAGGTTTAAGAGCTTTGTTCCACTAAACTTAAATAACCTGTGGCTTGGGGAATAGTGGATTTGAGTCATGTTCAGTTTGGCCTCATTGTTTGGAAGGAAAGGAAGGCTTTGGCACAAGACTTGCCTTTTGTAATGAGTTGGCTTGGCTTACTCATGTAGGTGTGATAGGTGTATTCTTAGACTCACCTGCATTATTACTTATTCAGGAAGTCGCTCAAGTCTTTGGTTGGTAACAGTGTCATCTTTACATCCGAATGGTCTGGTGACCTCTTCCTGCACTTATATTATTCATCCATTTTTTTTCAAAGAAATCATGACCGATCAAAATAGTTTTGTGTGGTTGGGGAGTTCTCTGGACTGCATATATGCAGTTGTTCCTGGAAAGAAGCTGAAGCTGCTGAGAAATAATTTGGAGATGTGTGTTAACAAGTGTAGATTTCGGCAAGGCACCCAGTTGCCTTACCATCAGCATTATTTATGATTGTGCTGTCTTTTGCGGTAATTGATATCCTTGATCTTCTGTGCCTTTCTTCTAAATTCTTTTGACTAATACCATGATAGTTGTTTTTAGAATGGGAAGATGAGGTCTCATGATGCTTCCACCCATCCACAGCAGTGGGATTCCCTTCAAGTGGCATGGCTGAAGTCTGTCATGTGTTGTTTCTGTCTAATCTTTTCTCTGTGAGGAGCCCTGCATAGCAGAATTTTGTAGTGTCTGATCTTTGGTTATGCATCCTGACTTCCGAGACACTGAAAAAGTGGTCTTGGACCCTCATTCTGTCCCTGGAGGGAGGGAGTGAGAAGCAATGTTCTTGGCTCTCTTTGTCTTAGGCTTTCACTTGCATTAGACTCTGTTTATGGAATCACTCAGAGATAAGAATAATGCCCTAACTTTGTTTGATGGGTGACTTCTGCGACATATTAATAGTATATGCTGCTCTGAGCTAATGCTCACTTTGCATGTGTTTCATTTTCCAGATTTCTTAACTTGATGAAACATCTAGCTTATCTTGTTTTGTATTTTTAGTTTACTAAGGTTAGGTAAGCAGTATTAGAAAGATGCAATTACAGGATGTAGCTGTTTTCAACTTTGTGGCATTGAGAGTTTGGGAATTGTCTTCCACTTGAAATGTAGTTTAAGGGCAGGGAGTGGAGGGAAAGTACACAGGCTTCTAGTTAAGCTAGAGCATAAATATTTTGAGGAAAACTTGTGGTTAGGGTGACCTTAGTAAAGAAAGTGTTAGGGATGATTGATTGGGAGTACAAATGCTTGATTTGTGTTTTTGGAGCTCTTGGAGCTGGTCACATCAGCTTTTAGCACCTTGTATTTCTTGGAGAAATACAACCTTTCTGGGTTGTTGAACTAGCTGAATAAACTGAAATGAGGGAAGTACTCTCTCTGCACCCCCTTGACAGAAGCTATTGCTGTGCAAAACTGGTTCAATGTTTCAACAGATTCTGGTTTCAGGTGCAAATCCCGTAACTCTTAACTTCTGATAAAGTGAAGCAGAAAACAAGTCCACTTGAATGTTTGTTTAAATGGCAGGTTGTCAACATGCTGGCTATAATAAAGTCTGGAACTTCTTAAAAATTCAAGCACAGCATCTAAGCATATTTTACAGCTAATATAGTATGCTCAGATCTGCTGTAGTGCTTCAGAGTTCAGAGGACTGCGAGCTAGATGGAAAGGGCAGCAGCCTCCAGGAGCAACAACTGTGCAAGGAGCAGCTTGTATCAGCAAGGGATGATCCAGCAGGCACCCCCCCCCACCTCATCCATGTGATCAGCTGAAGGTGGACATCTGCAATGGAGGTTTCATCAAAACTTTGTCTTACCTAGTGACTGTATTCCCAGTCATGCTGAATAGCTTTGTAATGTTTTGGGCAGCCCTTCAAGTTCCTGACTACCATCATCAAGGAAGGAGTTGAGCTATTCCACGCACTGGCTACCACTCATTCCTTGCTGGCAAGGCAAAAATATTTCAGCAGCAGTAATGTTACGTCCTTCAAAGAGGTTGTGATAAGAGCAAATGTCTTTTCCTCAGCTGCTGTCAGTAAGAAATAGCCAGTTTGTATAAAGTTCTAGCAGAATCAGTTGTGTTGGGCCACAAGTATTCTACTGCAATAGGTGAACTTGGTGTTTTGGTCCCAGACTAAATCACAGAATGTAAGGATGAAATGTGGGTAAACCTTGTATCTCTAAGATGTTACTCACATGTGATTCAGTTACTGAAGTTTTTTGAGTGACAAAGGGAAGATTTTTCTCAGAATTAAATGCTTCGTGTCCAGGTCACAGATAGTGACATTTGTTTCTTTCTTAGCTCAGCTAGGAAGGATGTGGTGTGGTAAGATGGGTCTTTAGATCAGATTCCACTGAGCTATGTGGTAGTTCTGAATTGCTCTGGAAATGATGGAAATGTATTTTTCTGGTTTTGCAGGCAGTGCCTAAGCAGCAGAGAACCAGAATGTGCTGTAATCTGCAGAACTAGGTGTGAGCAATTCATCAATACTACCTTTATTCCATAGGTATCTTCTGTTCATCTGAGATGGTCCTTTCCTACATGGCAGTAGAACTTCTTCACCTTTAATTTTGGCAGCTGATTCTTAAATGGGGACCACTACAACAAAGATTATTATGCTGTAATCTGGTGTTGATAGGTGCTAGTTGGGATACCTCTCAATGGCTGAGGGCTGTGCATGGTGAAGTTGTTACTATCTCAGGTGACTGGAGGTTGATGAACCTCTGCCCAATGCTTTGATCAAGCAGTGGATACTTGCAGGACTTTTAGAAAGTGTTTCCTGATGGCTTGCTCAGGGTCCTGAATGTTTAGTGCAATTGTATCTTAACAACACAGCTTTTGGTTTTGAAAAAGACAGGTCTTCTAATCTTTTAGTTGAATGGTATTCTTGTGCTGAGAGCGAGGGTTTCAGGGAAGGTACAAGTGAGAAATTATACAAATAGAAACTTCATTAGCACTTCTCAGAAGCATGGTTTGACCAAGTGCACTGTGTCAAGAAGCATGTTTAATGTAGACCAAAAGTCAATATTAAAAACTCCTTTAGAGGTGATTCAGGCTGGGTAGATTAAAATGAATATACCTAGCATGAAAGGAAACAGGAAAAATTAGCTACATTGTTAGAGTTACTATTTCGTAGTTCTTAAGGCAGTTTATTTCATAAGGTACTTTTCCTCCTTGAAGGAACAAGCCTTGACACATCAGTTGGAAAGGGAGAAAAACACCAAACATTATGATTAGTTTTGTCTGGTAATTTGGAGGCTAAATACTTGTCAAGGCATTGTTATCCTTGCTGTTTGTAATTCATTAGCCCGATGCTGTATAGAGTTCTGTGTTGTTGTATCTCAGCTTCTTCCAGGTGATTTCATTTCAAAGTAACATGCAATATGTGTTAATATGTCAGAGCAGAAAATAGGTAGAGAACTTACCAATAACTGATGGGAAGAACGAACAGCATGTTTAGAAGTTTGGTATTGTAGTTTGTTTCTCATAAAGATTAAAATTAAGCAAATAAGTTTTCTAAGCACTTAGAATTACATAACTGGTAGAACATTTAACTCCACAAAAATATCCTTGATGCCAGGATAAAAATGTGTGGTACTCTCAGCACAAAAACTGCCTTCCGTGGGCCTCTGCATTGCAAGGTCCTACAGAGTTTCTCTCTGTGTACTTGATCTATTTTTGTTGCCTTTGGGTATCACTGATACTAATAAACAGTGGTTTGATGCAGCAAAGGGACATAGGATTGTGGGTGAGTAAAGCCCTGCTTGCTCCAGGTCTGTGGAGCTCACGTTCAGTCTCAAAAGCCAAGGAGCTTCCAAGCTGGCAGAAGGCAGGGAGACACAAGACTTTTTCCCATGTTGGTCCACGGATCATAAGCACAGATATGATCTCAGACTCTCAGGTCTGGGGAATACCTGATTGTTACTCACTCTGCTCTTGCATACAGTTTTTTGGATGGCTGTGCCTCTGGGCTGCACAGACTACTCACCCATCTTGTGGCCTGTTCTGGACATCACTATATCCTCAGGATGTATATTGGCTAAGTCATGGTGGTAGCCAGCTTCTAGTCCTCTCCTTAGGGCTCCTCTGAGCCAGGCAGGATTATTGTGTGCTGAGAAGTACAGGTAGTGGTTTCCAGTTCTGATACTGTCTGAAAATAGGAGATCATGTGCAGTCAGGTCCTGTTGTGTTGTAAGAGGAGAGCTGTAGCACAGTCCAACTCTTCTGTCCCATTATAATAAAACTGAAAGCTTTCCATATGGGTACACTGAACACTGTTCATTTGCCTAATTTTTGTACAGTGGTCCTTAGATAAGGTAAAGTACAAGTTGAGTTTCAGGGGTTTTTTCTTGTGTAGCAATACAAGGAACTGTGCCTCTTGAAACTTCTGCCTGTCTGTTCAAGAGACAGTAACTAGAAGTGTGTACCTTTAGATGTGGTTCATATTATAGAAATTAATGGAAGGTTTTGGCTTTATAGTGTTAGAAGAGTTGGGGTGCTTGTTTGGTTTTGGTTTTTTTTGGTTTTTTTAAATCCTTCAGATTCAGTATTGCAGTGATAGTCTGCTGGTGTCTGAGGGTTTTACACATCTGTAATTTTTTAAAAAACTCAAACATGTTTTTACCTCACTGTTTCTGAAGTCACTCTTATGCTGCCTTGCTATTTTACGTGGTAATGTATTCACACAGGGTACCTTCTCTTTAATAGCACTTTAGGTCTACTACATAATGGTTATTTTGCATCTGGAGGGTAAGAAATGCCAGAAAAAAGGACTTGCAGAACCTTAACTCTGATCTTTGATGTGCAGTTTTGTTGTGTGGTTTATAGCATGTTCATCAGGTGTTCAGGGTAATGAACAGCATGGGCTAAATGGTGGAAGTTTTATGTTGAACTTTAATGTAGCTGAGTTAAAGTTGGAAATGTCGCAGTTACAGACTGGCTGCTGTGTGGATGGACCAGAGGTGATGTGACTCATAAATACAGCTGCTCTTATAATTTGGGCTGCACGTGATCAGGTGTGTGCATAACACACATGCAAGTACACAAAACTAGCCAGCTATTTCCAGAATGCTGCTTCATTTTTAAAGCCTTAGTGTTTTTATCCAGCATTATGAGTTAGTGGAATTGCAGTTAATCTTGCTAAGGTTTTGTGGTAGTGAGTTACTGAGAATGTCCCATCTCACTCGTCCAGTTTGATAGTAATAACTTCAGCATTGTGTACCCACCCTTGAAGTACTAGTAGCCAGGAGTAATTAAGATTGATTGCCTATCGACACAGTTGCTGAAATATTTAAAGTGCATTTGCCCAAAGGCTTACAAAGAGGAGAAAAATGAGAGCTACTAAATTAGGGTATGTTTAGGGTATTTTGGAATCTTGCTTGACTTGAAGAAATGTGACCTCAAGACTTCCTGAATGTTTGTTTTAAATTGAAGCTTCTACCCAGAGAACAAGAAGAACATAAAAGGGCTGAATGTTAAGTGGGTAACACTTTGAGGCATCATAGTATTTGTGGTTTAGAAAGAGAAGGCTGCCTGGCAGGCAGGCTGTATCTTACTCCTTAAGGTTTCAATACTAAAAGTATGACATATGTTCCTTTTGGACTGCTTTGTTGTTTTAAAATCGTACAGGTAATTTAGATATTCAAGTAAATAGCTTTTGTTTGAGAAACCTAAGTTGATAGCAGTAAGGACATGTTTGCAGTAGCTATGTGACTCTTTCCTGAGTTATGTGTCCTGGTTAAGTATTTAAAACATATGTTTTAATGTTCATTGTAGCAAAATATTTGAAGAGACTAAGATGCAGAACCCTCTGCCACAGTATTGAAACAGTGCAAGGATCAGTATTTAATCAGTTGTGTCACTTGGGTCAAGTTTTGAGTGACAGACACTTGTCCATTGTGCAAAAATTCTTTGGATTTAAATTAATCTTTAGACATCTTTGCAGCTAGATGCCTTTTGCTGTCAGACCTAGGTAAAAGCTGAAATAATATTCTTTTTTGCAGTACTCTTTGGCCTTGTCAAAACAAAAGCCATGCAGTGGAGTAGCTTTGACTTACAATACGTTCTGTGAATACACATTTGTTCTTGCATAAAGTCTGCTTGTATAAGCCCCTTATTCATGGATGTAAACCACACTGGTGTGCAAGTGTTTGCTTATCTTGGCTAGAATAACTATCTGTAAAAGCACTCACCTTTATTAAAAGAATGGGCTTCTTATAATGTATTGAAGAAAACTGAATTTCATCTCCGTGCTCCCAGTTACTTCTCTGCAGAGGAGTAACTGTACCCACACTTAGTAGCTGAAAACCTTTCAGGGGTGCATTAAGCAGTATAACTTGAGAGGCTGACATCTCTTCTGTACTTTCTAAGTGTCTTGTAGCTATTATCTAAATCCCTTCGAATTTGTCATTCATGTGGTAACAAAATGCCCCTACCCGGATGCTTCAAATGAAGGTGCCTGGCACTTTTTGTTTAAGGTAGAAAGAAAAAGCCTAGTCTTTTCTTAATGATATTGCCACTTCAGTGGGATCTTTGCCTAACCTCATTTTTTTATGGCTGTGACCATGTTGCTCAAAATGCTAAGCAAGAAAGATGTTGAGAGACAACTCTTACTGGAAACTTTTTGTTCAAGTTCAGTGGGTGATGGTAATGTTTCTTCTCTGGTATAATTCTGAGTGTCAAGTCGCTGTTTCTTGAGTCAACCATAGCCATGTTTAAACAACTCTGTATAGATGACCTGTTGTTACTCTTTTTTAGAAAGCACTTCTCAATGAAACTAGGCATTTTATATTGCCGTATGATCTCTGCTGGAGCACGTAAAAATGAAAGTTTTGAGACCAACATATGGAATGATTTCCATTCCTCAGTCTCTGCCAGAAACCTGAAAGCTTATGTCCTTCAAAATTTGACTAATATACTTTCTGTGAAATTTAACTGATTTCTTTTTTTTTTTTTCCTTGCTGGTTGCAGTCTTGATTTGTGTGGAAGAAGCTTGGCTGGCTTTGGCTTGAAGTACAGCACTAGTGGCACTACTGGGGAAAGCTGGGTAGGTAGGGTAGACTTGATTGAGGCTGTGAACATTCGGGCTTTTGAATTTTGCAACTGGCTGTATTGTTTTTGAATATTTTTTGACACTGAAGATGGTTTTTACCCTCAGAGGTCTATGGACAGACTCATCAGGGGTTAAAAACCAGACTCAGCAGAGTAATTGTGATGTATCACCCTGGAGATTTATTTTAAATTACAATAATAGCTAAGTACATTGTCCTGTACTTTTATCATCCATGTCTGTGCTCCATTTAGAAAGAGATCAGAGCTGAACTGGCTGCCACTAAGGAGGGATGGGGTAAGAAGTCTGCTAGTGTTGACCACTTTCTTCTCAGTGGTATGAAATAAGCCTGGATTCTGTTGCTGTTAGAGGTGATACTCCAATTTCACAGATTCAAAGCAGCCTGCTTAACGTTCAGCTTGGATAAATCACTGTTAATTTTCACTCAACTTGCAGGCTTGTCCCACACCTACTAAGTGGTTGTTCACTTTTGTTCACATCTCTAATGTAAGTGATATGCTTATGCTTGGGCTCTTCAACCAGGGACCATATTTTGCCTGCAAGGAACAGCTAAGTAACCTGCTGATGATCAGCAAAAGCTGTGAGAAGCTGTGGTGGGGTGGCTGCTATAGGGATGTGGTACCTTCATCAGCCAAGGAGCTTCCTGCTGGCAGCTGCAGATGCATTGCTGAGTGGTAGATCAGGACAGGTTGGGGTAAGGGTCATAAGTAACCAACCCAAAGCAGAGCTTTGCCTGTTCCTGTGTCTTGTGGGGATGCAGTGAAATGTCACATGGGCATGCCTTCAGTTGGGATCTCATCTGCTGTCCAAGCAGCTAGTGCCCCATCCTGTGGGATCAGCTCTGTGTGTGCAATGGCAGAGGCATGGAGGAAGGCTCTGGTATGCTTGTCCCACAGAAGACCTGTCATCATCATGCCACCAAGCCTCTTCATTTGTCTTGGAGTCTCTTGGAATCCAAGCCCACCTCAGGCGTCTCCCTCTACCTTCAACTCTCTTCCTTAACTAGAATAACTGTACTTCGAGTCATGACTTCAGGTTCATGTGAGGTCACCATGTGTGACCTGATTAGAGCTCCTGGTGTCTCAGCCTTGTTCTGTTTCATTTTCTCCGCTGCAACTCTCAGCTTTGCTAAGCATGTTGGGTGACTTTCACCTCCTTAGAAATATAGAACAGTTAAGGTTGCAAAAGACTTCTAAGATCAAGTCCAACCACCAACCTAGTACCCACCACCATGTTCGCCACTAAACCATGTCCACAAGTGCCACATCCACACTTTTTCCAAGAGAACAGTGAAGCATTTTTGACCTCCTACATCTACCTTGTCCTTCCAAGATGGCTAGTGTCTGCTTTTAAAACAAAAATTATGCTAGGGAGAATCCATACGTTTTACTATAGGAAATCTAGGAAAGCTTTGGCTGGAGGTTAGTGGACAGAAATTAACTCTTCAGGTGTTGACAGCTGCATCAGTTCTGGTGTATCTTTAACTCTTGCATGCTCCTGTTTATTTGCGGTTACGTAACTTTTTGTTCAGATTGCATTAGTTCATAGCTGGGGTTACAAGGAAATTTTGGAGTTGCTTTCCTTTTCTTGCTAAATATAGAGCAGCGACTTCTGTGCTCTAGAAAGAATGTTTCACAAAATCAATTAGGTTGGAAAAGACCACTGAGATCAAGTCCAACCTATGACCAAACACCTCCATGTCAACCAGACCATGGCACTGAGTGCCATGTCCAGTCCTTTCCTGAAACACATCCAAGGACCATTTCTCTGGGCATGCCTTTTCAATGTCTGATTGCCATTTCTGTGAAGAAATTTTTCCTGATTTCCAACATAAACCTCACCTGATGCAGCTTAAGACTGTGTCCTCTTGTCCCGTCAGTTGTTACCTGGTAGAAAAGGCCAACCCTCACCAGCTAAACCCTCCTTTCAGGCAGCTGTAGAGAGCAACAAGCTCACCCCAAGCTTCCTTTTCTTCAGGCTAAACACCTTCTGCTCCAGCACCTCAATGTCCTTCCTGAATTGAAGGGCCCAGAACTGGACACAGCACTTGGGGTGTGGCCTCACCAGTGCCAAGTACAGGGGGAACAGACTGGCACAAACTCTGTGGAAGTCATGAATTTTGTGTGGTTGTCATCTAAACTCTGTTCTAAATATCTTTCTATAGAGGAAAAACATACTATGAAGGAGGTGTTTCATGGAAGAGGAATGAAATGATGATACTGGGAACAAGTTTCCCTGTTCTCAGAAGGGACTTAAGTTTTGTTAGGCTACTTTTGTGTGATGCATGATTTGTATAACTGTAGTAATGCAGAAAAACTGAGGATGACGAAATTTGTGCTGAGCCTAAAATCTACTTTTAACACTAGGTTGATGCATTGAATTTGCTTCTTAATTTGCAGATTAGTAACTATATGATACCAACGTGAAATAAGAGGGATATGGGAAATCATCTTCTTCCAAGAAAAGTTTGTTGTCTGTTACTAGATGCTTTTATGGCCAACCAAACAACACATTCTCCTAGGTAGCAGCCAACAGGCCTTCTTGGGTACATGTTTAGCTGAGCTTTATTTGGCAAAACTATTAAATGTGACACAGCAACATTTAGTCCAAACGCAGATCACTACAGTCTGATGTTAGACTGGGTGAAACGGATGCGCAGTCCAGAATCCATGATCTGTTAGGCCCTTTGTGTGGATGAAGCACGGCACTTGTCCAGAATAGTCTACGGATGCTACACAAAGAGGATGAGAGAGCCACTGCAATGCTTTGTTCATCATCTGTAGTGACTCTTAGAGGTGCTCACGTGAAGGACACTGGGCTGGAATTGAAGGAGCCCTGTAGACACATGGGGCATTTAACAAAACGTTCTTTGTCTTGTCAAAGTGTTCTTTGACAAGAGTAAGAGTAATTTAGTGAATAGAGACTAAGCTTTCTATCTGGGTGATATTCATTATTCTGGATAAATTAACACTTTTATGTATATCTTATAATAGCATAATTGGCTAAATGTGTAGGTAGAAAGTGTTTTGCTTTTTATAAATAACTCATGGGAAAGCTTTCTTCCAAAACAAATTCGACGTGTATGTTTACAAGTACAGTATTTAATTTTGGAATAGCTGAAGAAATTGTCAAATGAATAGGTTTTAGGCTGCTTAAGCACAAAAGCAAAGAGGTTTTTTTCAATAAGAACTTCTGCTTATTCCTGGTTTTTAAAAATAAAAGCCTGAGCAGTTTCTTGAAGCGCCCCAGCACAGAACCTGATGTACTGACAAGTCACACTCCTCTGCACAGACTTTGTCCGTGAGGCAGCTGCGGCAATTCTCTAAGAGCAAAAAATAAAGCTGGGGTTGTGTAACTTAACCTGGGGGAGGAGGGGGACATTCCTGGTACTGAAGAGAAAGCCATCAAGTCAGGGCCTGGGTATGTAGGCTTGTGAGGTGTGTGCTATGCAGTCTTTGCAAATAAATCTCAGAGTGTATTGTGGAGAATCTGGCTAAACTTCTCATTGGAGGATGCAAAGTTATCACTTGTCTGCTTCATTGTTTGAAATGTCAGAGGGACCTGCACTGAGCTCAAAGCCACCACAGCTTTTTTATTTCCCACCTCTGGGATTTCTTTCTTGTGCTGTATTAATTGCTCCGTCCTCTTGTGCACTTCCATTACAGCCACACCAGGCCTTTTCTCCTGTGCTTTGAAGGGTAGGTTCAAAATAAAGCCTCTCAGCATAGAGAAATCAGCATGTGGGATTTGATGTCAAATGTGGACGTGTGAAATGGCTTGCAGCTCAGCAGCACAGCCAGGAAAACAGCCTGGTGTGGCACATCGTGGAGCTGGCACATTTGCAGGGCAAGATTTGGTTCTAGTCAGTTAAGACGCGGTTTGAAGTTTATTACTGACATGCCTCTGAGTTCTGTTGTGCTTGTCACCCCAAGTGCAATTGCTCGGGCTATGCCACAACACTGAGTTTAAAACACGTGGGCAGAAAGCCAAATTCTGCACTTAGCAAGCACTTTAAATAGAAAACTACAGCACAACTGACCTGCAGGTACCTTTCCTTTTATAAGGAAAGCTGGCGTTTCTAAATGCTTTTATTATAAATGCACTGATAAATTCTGTTGTATAATATTTATTCACTAAAATAATGCCTAATCACAGCTTAATGTAATTGCTATGTACAGTTTGAGTTTCAGGCAGAATATAAAGCCTTTACCTTCTCTAATTTTGTTAACCTTGTGTAAATAGGTACAGCAAAAGGAATACTTGGGGCATTTTCCAATGATACTGTGGCAACCTTGGCAAACCACCATAATAAACTCTCATAAACCATTGAGATCATTTTGTAGTGTTTAAGTATGTCTGCAATGCAGCAGTGGCACATTTGACCTGTCTCAAGCACAGCAGTGGGGTCTGGTAGCAACAGCATGATATTTAACACCAGTTGTGAACTGACCCAGCTTAGAGTTGGTTTTGCAGCCCATGCTTAATCCCACGTTGTCATGGTTCAGCCACCACCTGTATCCGTGATAATGGATGCAAAGCCGGTACAGTTGCAGCTGTAAATCTTTAAGTCACAGCAGTGAGGGCCATGTAGACAGAAACTTGGGAAGCTGCTCTGATGTGGCTTCAGGTGCTGATGGTACAAAGATGCTGGTAGCTTTGTTGGTGTTAGAACTTAACCAGACCTGGCTTAGCTGCTTCTGTTGGCTTATGCTGTATTTTGTAAAATGTAAATTCTGATCAAAGCTTATGTTGTGATTGAAGTTGTGAAGCCTTCTCGTTTGTGTCTAAGATAGATGGATTGGGGGAAGGGAAGTGCTGTGCAGGATCTTATTGCTGTACTTTTACTTTTGAGAAATTCCTAGGAATTGTATTGTATCATCTTAGGACTTGGCTGCCTGCGCAGCTCAGCTGAATTTGCCACTTGGTTTGATGGCTGTCATGGCTGGAGTTCTAACAGCTTAAGCCTCACTTAGTTAAAACATCTATATAGTTACGGGAATTATCCACTTGCTTTATGGAGGTTCTGTGACCTTTTTCGAAAAGATACTTGTATGGGTGTGCATTTCAAAGCCTAGAGGTGTTTAAGAAAACTTGTGCTACTTTGTTTCTCTTGGTACCAGAATCGAAGGAGTCTTCAGTAATTGAGTAATTGAAAGTGACAGCATAGGGTGCATAAACCTGGTTTGGATGTTTATCTCTGTGATTGCCTTAGTGCCTTGGAATTTAAGCTATCAGACTTTTTACAGCTTTACAGGAAGCCTCACTTCTGAGGGTATGATTAAAACAAAGCTGTTCCTATGTCAGGAACTTGACATTCTTAGATAGAAAATCACAAAGGCTACTAAAAGTTTTTAAAAAAGCAAACAACAAAAGCCAGATTTCAAAAATCACTGTTTCTGGCAACTGATTTCGTAGAAGTTATGGTGAATGGAAGGCAAGCCCAAGATAGATGAGCTGAGGTGCTGGTGTTGATGAAGTGGTTGTCTTGGCAACTGCAGGCACTTAAATATCCTGAGGAAAATAGCAAGCAAATGTTGAGAAATGGCAACGGGTTGACAGAAGAACCAAGAGCAATGAGCAGCTTGAGGCTTACACAGGGAGTTGATCTGACTACAGTAGCAAGTTGCTGTTTTCAGCAGTGGGATTCTTGAGTGTTGCAATCCGGATTGTTCTCCTCTTGTAATGATAATGTAATGCTGCCCACTTGCTGCATGAGGCCGGATCTCTGGGGAGACACCTCTCAGTGTATATTGGTGTCCAAAAAAGTTACTGATGCATGTGGTGTGAA
Source organism: Entomyzon cyanotis (assembly GCA_024500445.1). Lineage (NCBI taxonomy): Eukaryota > Metazoa > Chordata > Aves > Passeriformes > Meliphagidae > Entomyzon > Entomyzon cyanotis. The sequence continues at coordinate 44,511,688 of JAKEPQ010001021.1, read as the reverse complement.
TTCAATTTCTACTGAAGTGCTTCATTTTCCAGCCCTGCTCTTCAGTGTAGTCATACAAGTGTTGCACAAATCCCAGAGCAAAATAAACCCTGCATGCAAGCAGGTACTAGTATGAGAATTGTATTCAATGTCAGAGATAAACTGCTAAAGTAACAACTGTGTCAGGGATTGCTTTAGGTCCCTGTAGTGCTTTCCATGGTGGGAAATTGAGCCATCTTGCCATGTGTGTTTTGCTAATCATGATTGCACGTGCTGATTTGTGGTTCCGTAGGTAAAAACTGGTAAGTTTTAATCTTTTGCTTCCCTTATGGAGCACTTAATTCTCTTTCACTTCAGCACAAAAAGCACAGCCCAGAAAAAGCCCAACTGAGTAAAATGAGCGGAATTTGAGCCAGTTGTTTCCTGCTGCCACAAGCATATTTGTAACTGCCAACTATGACAGGTATTCCTACAGGCACTGAATCTTAAGCAGAACACCAGGTGCTCAGAGAAGTTTAAGAAGACTGGGTGTACTCTTTCTGCCTTTCATCTAATGCTTGGTTTCTGAGCTTCTCTTTGTGTAGTAACTTGTGAAAAGTCGTAGTCAAAGGCTTCATTCTAGTGGAAGTGAAAAACTCATAAGCTACTTCTTGCTTCAAAGGCCAGCAAATGGTGAAAACTGGTAGTGTGATTAATTTCCTATCAAGTTTTTTCCCCCTTTTTTCCTAGGAAAAATCCTACCCCACAGATACAGGAATTTTTACCAGCATGTTTAAAAGCTACCTGGCTCTACTGGTAATGGACGGTGTATGAGGCAGACTTGATGTTTCTGTGATACAGATCCATTTTGGTGCTCTGGTTGTTTCATTCAGTCATTTGACCATCTATTTCTGCTTAGCCACATTTTTAAACACAGGCAAAATCTCTGCTAACTTTCTCTAATAGCAATGTAAGCCTGTGCTACAGTTAATAGTTGATTTACTTTTGAAGCTTTGCCTAATTAGAAGGAAGTTTTCCTTGGCAAGTGATACCGACTTCTGCAGTACTGAAATGTTAGAATTTGCAGTCCCTGGTGTAATGCAGATACTGATGGTAGGTGCTTTATCTGTGGGTAGCTTTTGCTGAAGGAGCAATGGTAAAAATACCTATTTAGGCTTTTCCCCCTTCCTGGCCTATATGTTTTTAATCTGTATCACATGTGCCTCTGACCCTTCAAGGTGTTTTTTTACACTGAAAGTGCTAATCTGATAGATAACTTCATAAGGTATCTGTAACTTCGTCTGGCACCAAATCAACAGATTAAGGTTTACAAATCACTTCTAAAAGTAGAGTGATATGTTTTCCAAATATTTCCTATCATGGCAAAGAATATTTAATTAAAAAGTGAGGGAGTATGAGATGAAACGTGGATCACCTTATGTAAACACTTTGAATTCTGTGCTTAGAGTGGTCTGCTCTATTCTTAAGATCTTCTATTTTCACTAGTTTAACAGCTAAAAGTTCCAAATAGGCCTGGTACAATCAAACCCACCCTTTTGTCAAAATTAGGCTCGATATAGGAAGTTTCATAAACTGGGCGCTACTACAACAAAGAGTAGTCTGAGTTTCCTGAAGAGAGCATATGGTAGTTGACCCTTCAGTGGAGATGACTTGATAATGCCAGATCCTTTGTCTGAAACCCTCTGCTATTTCATGGGGCTAATGGCAAGTTAAGCTTTTTGTAGATGCAAGGAAAGCAGCCTGCTAAAAACATTTGGGTTTTGTACCTCTTCAGTTATTCTATCAGACTTGTACTTGCCCAATATCTTGGAGTCCAAGGTATGAGGTCAAAGAGGCTAAACTCTTCAGAAATGAATAGTCCTGCCACTGGAACAAAGCTTCTTGTGAACAGAGGTCTTGATTCTCTGATCCCTTTTACAACAAGACAAGGCAAGCCTGTTAAGACACTTTTGGATTTTTTTTTAGCTGTTTAGGTGGTAGCTGTTTACTGAAATCAGAAGAGAATTTCTTGCTTAGCTGTTCCATGGGGATAGTCTGGGTGTTTTCCTGTGATGATCTGACTTTGAGGGTGTCACATCAACTTCTGTGACTTAAATGTCTCAATTCTAGTTTAATAGTTTAATGTGTTGCAAGCATTTCTGAGTATAAATTAGCTAAAGTTTGGCTTGAGTTGCTTTTATTCCAAGATAAATGTAATATACAGTTGTATAAGCTAACTAGAGAAACCTGAACCTGAGCTAGTGAAATCTAGTTTGATTTTGGTTTTTGTAAGCTGATCCTTAGTGCAATTTACCTGACAGTTGCTAGCATAGTGGGCATGGTTTCTGCTTCTCTGTGCTAAAGAAAACAATCAGAAAGAAAAATTTATATATGATATAATGGCTGACTTACACCACAAGGTGTGGTATTCCTTTAATCCTTTTATAAACTGCTTTATCGTAGCTAATGTAATTGTGGACATTCTTATTACCCATACAATGCCTAATTCCTTTTGAACTCTGCTAAACTGTTGGTCTTAATGTTGCTTAACAATAATTATCAAAACACAGGTGGTTTGTGTATTGTTTAGATCAAACCTTCAACATTTTGTTTGTGCTGACCTGTTACACTTTTATGTTGGTAAGACTTCCACTGCTGAGTGATGGATGGGAGAGCATCCAGATTGATGCTTGAACCAGCCTGACTGCCAGCCCTTACCTTAGATCTTCTCTTAATTTTGTATTTAAAGCTCTTGTGTTGTGTTTCCAGTTGACATGGCATGCTTTTAAAAGCACTGGATAGCATACTTCACGGTTTGGGAAGGAGGCTATAGGAGGCTTCACCTTCACAAAGTAAAAGAAGCATCTGTGTCGTGTTTTATGGAAACTTGAGATACAATGCTGGATCCCATTCTGCTCTTTGCAGTTTAGCCATGCTGCTCTTACAGGAGCATGGTTATAGTAAAGGATAAAGGACTAGCGGTAGTTGGTGTTCAGATGTTTCGGATGTCTGATCTGGAGTTTGCATAACTTTGCTAGGATACTGGAGAGCCCTTCATTTTGTGATTTTGATTCCATATCTTCATTTCTCAGATGTTTGGTTTTTCAAGGTCAAAGTTCCACTTAAAGTTAAGGAATAATACAAGATCCTTAAATAATCCCTGCTATGCTTTTGTAGCAGTATTTTTGTCCCATTTCTTGCCTTGTAACTATCACCATTTTAGAGCAATCTGTAGTAAGTAGGGTAAAGAACTAAAATTGTGCAGAGGATCCTGAAGTGTCAACAACTTCAGTACAGAAGGGTGGCATTAAGGGCCACCCCACTTATTTTACATGCTCAACTTTGGAGTGGGATTTGGGGAGGTTTAGCCATCTCTTGTCTGGGGACAACTGTGTCCTCCTCAGGGCTTTGGCTCCAGCAGGAAATTTAATATGTGGCTCTCAGCCAAAAGTACAGGAGATGTATTCAGTTCCCACTTCAGCTTAAAGGGACTAAACCCATATCTTCTGGGGGTTTTTGAGGTAATGTAGTTAACAGGCTGTGAGTTTATATTGAGGAATCATTCCTTTCCCTTGTTGAAACTTTTGCCTCCTGGGCTCTTGGCTGCATAGTGGGATAGAGCCACAACCCAGCCAGCAGTGAAGGAACTTGCCTCTGTAGCTTAAGGTGCTCAGCTGAAAGAAGGGGTTGCTCCTGTTTATCAGCTCACATGCCAGTGTGAAATGTTACTGATCCGGACAGTTTTTTCCAAGCTCTGAGCCCATCAGTCTCCTTTTGTTTTCTGGCTTGGGTTTTTGCATTCCTGTCTGGACAGTGGCCTGATGCCAAGGGGAAAGCTGAAGAGAGCTGTGCTTAATGCCCTTTAGGGTAGGGCATCCACCCAGAAGGTGGAGGATGCAAAGTGCCTTTGGGCCAAATGCCCCAGTGCCAGCTGATTGAATAAGGTGTCCCAGTTTAGCTGGTTTTTTTGTTTGGATTTTGGCTTTTTTTAAGGAAAATAGGACAATCATCTGAATGAAATGTGTGGTACAAGTGGTCACGTACCGAATTTCAGGCTCTGAGTCAGCCTTGTACACATACCTACTTGTAACCATGGCTGTAGTATTAAATTCCCAGAGCTCAGTGTTCAGGGCATTTTATTTCTTGTTGCTTTTGTTGGGCACATCAGCAAGCATTACTGAGAAGGAACATAACAAGGATCCTTATATTATATCCTGGAGTTTTCAAGGGTGGATCCCTAGTCTGCACTGGCTCCTGAGATGTGCTTCACAAGCACCAGGCTTGTCATACTCACCCATGCAATGCTTATTGTATTACTCCTACTCTAGCAGGGTCCAGAAAATCGAATGATAAGCTACTTTTAGCTTATTAATTACTCTCTTCTGGAGAGTGCAGGATCTTCTCTTCCTCCTTAAACTTCTGTTCTTGTATTTTTGGAGGATACATCTATAATAGGAGTTCAGAAGGTAGCCTCAAACAGTTCCTGTCCCATGCTCAGTGCCTAGTAATGTATTTGTGGCAGAAAATCTTTCAGTGCAGCAGGGAGATGACTTAAACATCCGTCCTTGTAAACACTTTGTGATTGGCTAACTTCTTTACAATTTCTTTTTCTGGTGAAAGTTTGTCATTAGTTTGCTGTAGTCAGTTGTCTCTTGGATGAAACTGTGATTTTAAAGACAGCATTTCATACTGGAAGCAACTTCAATGTCCTATGATAATGTGCCAGAATGTCAGATCAGTCAGTGTTTAATTTGCAAATTAAAAATCTTGCTGTTGCGGCTTTTTGTGTTAAGCTACTGGACTGTAAGGATAATGAACTAGTGATGCAGCCTTCCATGATCATTAATCTGATATTGCAATAGCCGTGTTTAAAGCTAACTGCTCACAGTAAAAAAGCAAATGAGCTATGTGTTACCTTAGATATAATTAGATACGCTGCCTGCTATGTTTATTTTGAAGATTGGAGCAGAAGCATAAACCCCCCTACAATATAGGCTGCAATGCCCAGTGCAGAAGTGGTTGTACAGGGAATGTGAGCTCTGTAGCACACACAGCGTAGTGCACAGTGTGGGTTACTCTGTGCTGGATTTGCTGAGATTTTTTTTTTTATCATGCTGATAGGAAAATCACAGCATTTTAATCCTGGTGGCTGCAGTAGTTACAGCCCTATGAGAAATGTGAGGTCTGGTGTCCATAGACGTAGTATCCTGAAAAGCCGAGCAACATTGCAGCAAATATGAAGGAAGTTGTTCCTATGTCATTGCTTGGGTACTCCTAAGGTTACTTCCCCAGCATCCAACTCCTCAGTTTTTCCTCTGAGGAAGATCAGGGCTTTTGAATCTGGATTGCTGTCCCACTTGCTGTAATACAGGCCACAGACAGCCACAGTTCAACCTTTGTGTCTCTGCAGGTTCTCTGTCTTGAAGAGATGACATGACTTCACTGAGCAACAGTAAACAATAGTTAATTATGTAGATGTCTTCCAGATACTTGTTTTGAATCACTTTGAAGCCATAAAATATACTGGATCCACAGCAAACCTGCCAATATGTCTGCACTTAGCACAAGGGCCATCTTGCCAGCAGGACAAAGTAATTTGTCCTACAAAGTCTAAATTGACTCAAAGGTTTCTGGTTGGTTATCTTTGGTGTGATGTGGGGGTTTTTTGGATTTTTTTTTTTTTTTTTTTTAAAGCACCTTTGTAGGTAGTGGTCTGGTGTTAGTTAATCCAGCCCACAAATACAGTAAGGGGTTTGTGGCTGCTAATGAACTGCAAAAATGATGGTTACTGTACAGTTCATGGTATGCAAATAAAAGTAAATTAGAGCCCTCGTGAAAGCCCAGCGCACTCTGAAGGGTGGTGACGTGATTTTTGCTGTAACTGGGCTCCCTAAGAGCTGGCTTCTGGTGAGTGCTTGCTTCTTCCACTCTTCCAAAAAGTTAAGCATGGTATGTTAATGACATGCTCCACAGAGGTACATATGCTGCTGAGGCTGTAATTCTAAAATCTGCATTATAAATCAGGTGATCACAAAGTCTGGCCAAAAATTGTTGGCTTGGCTGTGTTTATCACTAAACAAGCAAACAGATCACTAATTTAACTTGCTTAGATTATTTCTCCCTGCTGTCATTCCCCTGTCCTACACCTGCCAAGATATTACTGAGTGTTAGAATGGAAAGGAAAACCCTGGCCGTGTTTTGTCTTCCCAAAGTAGAAAAGTACTGATAAAGTACATATGTGTATGCATGTATGGAGTATGCAGATTTTCAACTGAGTATTAATACCTAAAGCCACAAACTAGAGCTGCCTCATGAGTCTTCTGCTAGGAAAGGCATCACAGGCATTTGTGGAGGATTTCAGTAGTAGCCAAAGGCTCCTGGCTGGAATTTTTTTCTGTGTGTGCAATCCCACACTTGCTGAAAGATTCAACTTGCTGGTTGGTCTAACAATGTCCTGACTGAACTGTTGTGTCCTGACTGAACTGTTGACACTTAACTCTATCAGTAAAGGTATAAAGGGTGACTTTTTCCAAAATAAACCATTTAAATTAAAATTGAGGGACTTTCTACTTTGTTACCTGGCTGCACAGTAGTGCCAGAAGAGGTGGGAGGAGGAGCCTCTGTTGTGACTTGTGCTGGTTTGTTCTTCTCTTCTTGCTTAGGGCTAGTTTGGATACTAAGTTGTTTTTAAACAGTAATACTGAGGATTTATCAGACCCATAGCTGAGTGTAAGGAATAGGAAACAACAGTTTATACACTTCAGATTTTGTGGGATTTAAATGCCAGTGACAATGCTGCCCACACTGTCGTCATTCATCTGCTTCTTAATAGTCTGTTTGACGCAGTAATTCGAATTGCTGCTTTTGTCCTGATTTGACAACACATTCACTGTGGTGTTTGTTTGGGACCCTGAGCTGTCCTGCTCAGTGTGTGACTGGTAACCTGCTCTTACAGCACCTGTTAGACCTCACTTGCTTAAAATGCTGTAAATCCAAACAGGCTCTGAGAGCATTCTGGCATTGAGCTCCCAGTGCATTGCTATTTCCCTCAGCAGCTGCTGTGCTGCAGCTGCTTATGCACAGGCACAACTGTGCTCATGAGCATCTTCACGCTCTGAGTGTCTATAGTAGTGCAGAGAAAGCGTGGAAGTAGTGAGCCAGCTTGATACTGACAACATACCTGATGTTGTTCAAACATAGCTGGGGAAGGAGGGTATCTTCCCTAGTGAGAAAAAACCAAATACAAGCTCAGGTTTTTAGAAATAATTTGAAGATAGTTCCATAGAAGTTTGAGGCAGAATAGTGGATAGTTTCTTCTACGCTGGACAACTGTAACAATAAAGTTCACAAGGGTGCTGCTTCCTCTTTGCAGTGCCTTCTTGGAATTGAAACTGAGAAGCCCAAGCTGCATCTTTACTGTCCTTTCACAATTAATTTTCACCTGTGCTCAACATCTAGTACACCTTGAGCTTTCTCAGTGCTTTAATGAGTTCACTGTAACAGTTTCTGTTGCTCTTAAGTGCCTCCTCACTGACAGGCTCTTCATGCTGATCTCCAGGTGTCAGAAACGTACATTATTTGTTGGTAGAACGGCGTTATTAAGGTTTAGGGCTTGACATGCTTCAATTGTCTCAGACCTAGGGGAAGATTAACAAAGCTTGGGAAGCAGGATGTACCACTGATGGTGGGCACAAAGAATACAGAGTTTACTAGCCACAAGGACATTTGGCAGAACTCCCAAGATTAGGAAGAAAACAGTAAAGTCAACAACTGAGAAATCAGCTCCAACTGGATAAAAAGTAGTTCTGGCAAGGGAAGATTAGGACCACCAACTCATGGACCGCTGGCCCAAGAAACCCACTGACACGAGAGAAAATCTTATTAGTCCCTGTGCTCTGAGAAGTGAGGGATTCATTTAATTAATAGAAGATAGAATATTAGTTAATGACGGAACTGTGTAACTTGTAGCCAATTAACATTAATGCCTTTGTTTGCTAAAATGTATAAATAGTGAAAGGTTTTGATAGTCATTGTGCTAGCTTTGTAGATTTGCCACCTGGCCTCCTTTTCTTTGCAGAACTGTAAATAAATTGAATACCTCAACTCTGTGTGGGGATTGGCCTCTTGCACAGTGGGAGTAAGAGCCCATTTTGTGACAACAGCAGTACAGCACAGTGACGCTGACTGTATGGAAAATGAGTTTGAAACAATCTACAGATCTGGCATTGGCACTAATATGAGTTTACTTCTGAACAGTTGATATTTGAATCAAACTGTCGTACTTTAGTTTGTTATCCTTTCAAATACTGGTTTATGCACTAGATCACAATTGCTTCTGTCTGCTCAGTTTGCTGTTTTGTCCTTGATATTGCCTGGTAGGTTTTAATAAAATACTTACGGCAGCTGAACATGCAGTGTGCGTTTTGATGGGGAGGAAAAGAACAACAAAAGAAAGGCTTTAAAAATATAGTCTGGTCATCCACTGTAAATTAACACAGGCATTTGTGCAAACAGTTAGTAGCAAATGCAAATAAGATGCTGAATGTAGAGTGGTAGCCAGTCTGCCTGAGAGGGACACCAGAGGCTCACCTGGCGTCTCTGCAGAGTGTTTTTACTAAGAATATCAGAGTATAGCTTAGTAATCCTGATCTTTCATGTTATAAGGAAGAGTTCTCTTATAAGTTTAACTTAGTAAGTTAACCTTATAAATCTTAGTTTTCCCACATCTTTTTTTTTTATTTGTCATTATGACAGTTTGATGAGTACCAGTTGAACTCTGTAGCACATAAGGAATTAATACTGGGATAAATATGTCTCTCTGAAAACATCCTCTGAGAGGAATCCAAGAGTCTAAATGCTGACTTCTGGAGTGTGGGTAGTCAGTTTGGTGTCTTCTCTGAATCTTTCCTGTACAGACAGCTAAGTGGTTTGAGGCTGTGAAGTGTCAGACTAAAATGGCACACATAGTACCTAAAATAAATTAGGATTTTAGATTATTCTAGGTGATGTAAAGCAAGTTAATGATCTGATAGGTCAGTTGCTGAAGACTGATAGCTGTTAAGACATTGAAATTACAAAATACTACCAACTAGAAAATAATTAAATTACCAGGTAGAAAACAGTCTATGTGGTGTTTTTTGTTTACATTTTGGGGATAGACTAAATGTGTTAATGAAGTTAAGGAAGTTTTCTTGAGTTAGACCAAGGGATGGTGAGGTTGTTCCAAGGAAGGGAACTGAGTGTTCATTTAGCTCGTGATGGTATCAGTTGCTCCTGTACTTCATTGTGGTACTTTGTGCAAGTGAGGTGTGTTTTATACTGATGCTTCTGCAAATCTCACGTAGTAAGTAGGGTCTGATGACCTAGTAAAAACATTTCTGAGATGGGAGGCCCCAGCTCCCCAGACATACCATGCTTCTGTGTGTGCAGTTCATGCTCCAGATTCTATAGAGTAACTGCTGCTGTGCCATACAGACACTGCTTAGCAGTTGTGAAAAAGCTGGTTATTAGAGTGAGATTGCAGACATTTTTGCCATAGTACACAACTTGAACCAAGCAGCTGCAGCTGGTTTCCTGGGATACCAGAGCAGAAGCCATGAACAGATTAGATGTTGTTCTCCTTTTGCTCTTGGACTCATTGACTGGCTTGTCAGTGTTGTCAAATCAACTTACATTGCAGGTTTAAGTGTACCGTATTTGGAATGGATTAGCAAAATCAATATGATGTCATTTATTTTGTAGCACATGAAGCTGAAGGCTGATGATGCAGTCTAAGGCAGGGGTCTTTATCATTCCCTCTTCTTTCTGTGGTAGGTACAGGTCACCTACTTCTGTAGCTCTCAAGTATCCTCTTAGGAAGGTTAAGGATTCTTGGCACTGCTGCATGTTGATGTAGATGCCTGTCTTAAAATGCGATAGGGGATACCCTGTCAATCCTTCTGATTTTGTTTTGTTTTGGTTTTCAGGGGTTTTTTGGTTTTTTTTAATACCTAGATGAGTTATATGATTTCTTACTTTTTATACTCATGCTGAAATCTGGCAAGCTCTCACCTGAGCACTTCAAATGCGAAAAAGTTTCTCAAAAAGCAGTCTTTTTTAGAGCTTCTCTTTTGACGTAGTGAATACTGAATAGTAACCTTTAGAACACAACTTTCATAGTTACTGTAACACGAATTTTTAGGAAATCTCTTGCCATTTGTGGTGGTAATTCATTGAGGTGGAGAGGGTAGCTTTTCTCTACTTCAGAGCATAGTATACTAATTTGAAATCCTGTTGGGTGTCTTGAATTGCAGGCTGTTTGAGAGATAGATCCTTACTCTTTTGATAAGTCTGGTTTGGTTTGAACATATGTATTTAATGTTGGTGATGTTGATACTGGACTGAAGTTAATACACTTTAAAGTCCTTCAGCGGCATTGTGGCTGAGAAGGGAGGAGTCTGAGCATCAAGAAATACATAGCTAAAGGTACCGTGTTCCGGAGAGGGAAATCCTTTTCAAGAAATTTTTTTCACTTCCTCTGTTTCTAAACTGGACTTGAAACGAAAACATGAATAATTGATGTCATAAATACTATATGTGAGTTCTGTGACTTCCTGAGATGGTAATGGCTTTGATTTCCCCTCCTAAATTCACATGACAGTGGTAAGGGTGCTGTCTCCCTGTCCAGCAAGTTTCAGAAACCATCAGTGTCTGACCTAATTGATGCCAAAGGTGGTAATTAAGTTTCTAAAAACCTCCAAAGATAGTCCTATTAGAGTAGGACTATCATATTCATAACTGTTCTGATAAGTGGGTGCAAAGTGGGAGTTAAAAGGGATTCTCTCATCTCTGTGTGATTACTTAGTATTGCTGTGCAGGGGAGGAGAGCTCTGCTGCTACTTCAAAGCATCTTCGTAGTAAGGAGATGTTCATATTGATATGTAAGCATTGCTTCTGGATGTGTTCAGGTGCACTGAAGTGTTTTGTAAAAAAAAAAAAAAGTGGGGGATTGGTTTTGTTACTGTATTCCAAGAAGTAAGTCTGTTCATAAGAGCAGCGTAAGGATTTTCATTAAAATTAATGAGTTCAATATGGTAGTGCTTGTGAACATTAAATGGACCCTAGCATTGTTCCTTGTCCATGGGTTTGGTGCTTAGGAGAAAATGGTGCCGTATCATGTCATAGAACCACTTTTGACTTTAAAGTCTGACAGAATTATTGAGTTTCAGGTGTTTGCCATTGTAAAAAGCAAGCTTGTTGGACTTAAGTTTTGTGTAGCATGGTGTAAACCTCTACTTCCAGTGGGACAGGTAAAGCCCAAGTAATTTTGGACATCTGCAGGATAATTTGTGTTGCACCAAATCCATCAGTATTGGCTACAGAACGGTATAATGCAGTGCAGGCAAGTGTAATATTAAAGGTGAGATATGCAGAGACCTTTAGAGTTGTGCTGCTTGGTTGAGCTGTTTGTGTGCCTGATGCATAAAATGTGTGATGGCATGGCTGAGGTCTGTCTTGGGAGTGGTTTTGTGAGAGTATGTTACACAGGTCACCCAAAATCCTACTTTAGTGTACTTCATAGGTATAGACGGGGCTGTTATTAAGGTGCATAATCTGTTTCACAGGGTCAGTTCAGGATTGGAGGGATGTGGAGGCCAATTGTCCAGATGTGGAAATGCATAACCCTTTAAGTATAGCAAAGAAGACCCTGGGATATGATGCTCAACTTCTTAGACTGTTGTCAGTGCCACTGAAGGTCACTGCTGTTGCAGCGCCTGATAGAGGCAGCTCTGCTCGTCTGAAAATGTTTTTCCTTAGAGGCAGTAAAAACTGGGCCAAGGTGGGGTAGGAGAGACTGAGCAGCAGTTCTAGTAAATAATACAGGCTGTCCAACAATAGGAACAAAAGGATCATTGTGGGTGATTTTTCTGTCAGGGTGCTTGGAATGAGGTCGTGCAGGTGTCCCCCACTGCACCACCCCTATAGTGCAGGTAATTCCCCCATATGTTTCTTGAAGCTCTTCGTAATATGACAAGGATGCATAACTTGGAATGAATTTTGTGAGCTGTTGTGTGTCAGTATTGCCCCTTGTATGGCTAGAGACTTGTAAAACTGAAAACTCATAGAATAAAGGTTTTCATAGGCTAAAATTTCCATGCTGTAGCTGTCCCTATAGAAAAAAGCAGCTGAGAGCAGCTCAGAGTAAAGCAGCTACAGGAAAACCATTGACTCCTATTGGTCACCTTGTGGTGTTCTCCCATCCCAGCCAATACTGTGCTCTCTCCCCAAATCTGCCAAGACATACAGAGCTCTTAAATGCACATCATTGTATGCTTGTTCCACAGTAGCATCTGCAGAAGTCTGAGTTTTTTTCCAGGAAATGAATTCCATGCAGGAATAAGACTCTAGTCATGTAAAAGTATAGCTTTGTAGGCAGCATAGGGGTAAAAAAATTCTTTTTGTCTTCCAGTCATTTTGCACTATAATTTTCATCCAGGGGTCTTACATAGCAGCATAGTTTCTTATATTTATAATTTATATAATGCTTACCTTTTTATGTATTAGTTTTTTGGCAGAGTATACCTCAAAGGTTGTACTTTTAAAATTTCATTATATCCAGGTCTTCTAAAACAATCCCTGACAACTGGCAATTATGATGAATGTACTGGTCATTTGTAGAAGGCTTTTAAGTTACTCTGCAAACAGCTGTATAACTTTGGTAGTATTTGGGAAAAAAAATCAGCACCAGTGCTATTAATTTATTTTGGGGAAGTTCTATTGTGCATATCAGAAGGAGTGTAAGGAAGATAGAGACCTACAGTTGTCAGACAAATGTTTTGGCTGCTAAAAAACAAACCTCTGAAGTACTTCGACAGTGTCTAGCCTGCAATTGTTGTTGCAAAGTGCTGAAACAGCATGAACTTTTTCAGCGTCTGAACCTTGTAACTACAAACAAAAGCTGGCTGTTTTGTTCAGTACCTGATGCCAGATGCTCCAGTTCTTCAAGGGCTCTTACTGGAACCTAAATGGTATGTAAGTTGGGGCAGCCAAGTCTCCAAATGTGGTTTTTTGCTTTTCTTTTGTGCTAGGCTAAAGGAAGTGCTGCATCAGTATTAATGCTTACCAAAAAGGGTAATGTTAACAGGGCCTCCTGAAAGAGTGAAAGTAGCTTTCCAGTTACATGCCACAACAGTGTGGCTGCGACAGGTCACAAGACAGGAGAAGCTCCACAGTTATTGACACCTGCTGGTCTTGCCAACTGGAGTTCAAACAGGATTGCTTCCAGTAGGTACTATCAAAGTTCACGCTCTGGAACAGTCCTTTTCCAGCAACAAAACATTCTCCAGTGTTGTTACCTGTGGAAGATACAGTTCTAATGTCAGTGTAAAATTGCTCAAAGGATGTGTTCCTGCAGTGGAAGGCTTACACATCCTTGCCTTCTATGTGCATAGACACAGTTTATTTAAAAACCATGGTCTGCCTGTGTCAGTATAACCTTTTGGAGAAAACTAGTTACAGTCCCCATTCTAGGAAACTTCCAGAATTCTTTAAGTAATGACTGAGGAGGGATACAATTAGGGACTATAAAGCCATGCATTAAACAAAAAAAGCAAAGCGAGGATGATGGTTTACTGTCTTTCTTAATTTAAGAATGAATATGCATTAAATGCAATTACGAACTATATAGTCAAAACGAAAGTGGATTTTTTACACAACATGCAGTTTAAGCTGTAGAATTTGTTACCACAGGATGTTGTGCATCCACCTTCCCCCAAAAAATATTAGTCTGAAAGAGATTAAACAAATTGTCAGGAAATACTTCTATTCAGTTTATGCACTAAACCTTGCCTACAAGTTGAAGAGGATAGGAAGCAAGCTGTTGTGGTTCCCTTATTGAATCAAGGCAAGGTAAAACTTGTAGGTAGAGCAATATTGAAAACATCCTACTTAGTCCCAATGTGTGTGTGTGGCTTGCAGGTCGCATTGCTTGTAACTTGACTAGGAGTCAAGTCATGTGTCTGTGTGCTACACGAATGCCAGCAAGGCTCTTAGCTTATCCTTGAGCATCTGCTAATTCGTAATCACATCTACTTTATCACCACTAGAGGCTCCTCCAAGTCATGCTTTGGATTCATTTCTGTGGCATGAAGCAGCTTATGCTCTAAGTAGCATGCAGATGTCAGAATCTGTCACTGTAGATGTAGATCTATCACACCTCTTTACAAGCAGTGAATTATTTGTTTGGGGTTTTTTTAACATCAAAATACACCCATTCTCTTGGCACCAGGGCCAAACTCAGATCATCTGTTTGAAACAGTTACTGGTCATTAAGTACTGATGAACCTTAAAGCATAAGCACCTAGAAACTTTTTGTGTTGCTTGCTAGTAGGTGGAAAAAACAGGCATGAAAGTATTTAATGGTGAGTGCGGGTAAATAATTTTCTTTTAGCATCAACATATTTTTATCCTAGCATAGATAAGGCCTTAATTACCAGCACAGGTTATTTTATGGCTCACAGGCTTCATTGTGTAACGGGGATAGGTTTCCCATGATAGGGCTGTACTTAAAAAACATTGTTTACTTTTGCTGCAAATTGCTTATTACTGCATTGTAATTTGATAAGAGTATATCAGGTGCAGTGTGTTTTATCTAATGACCTAACGACATGAAGACTTTTGAATTAGTCTGATAAAACAGGAAATATCACCATGGGATTGTCCCGCATACAAATATGGATTAATTGTCTGTTCTTTGCCAGTCTTGGAGTTTGGGAGCCTTGGCTTATTCCATACACAATCAAATCTAGTGTTCAATGTTAGTTTTCTGCAGATGTGTGGGTATCATTTTTATCAGGATGGAATAAGAGAACCTAATTTCCAAACTGATTGTATGGATGCTACAATTTCTGAGTGTGGAAGTGTGCTGGAACACTGTACTTGAGCTATCAGACACACAGTGTGCATTCTTATAAGTGGTCTCTGTAGTCATAGGTAATTATGTATGATGATACTGTTATTGAGAAAGTGGAGGAGCTTTTAGATGAGTCTTTGCAGGAAGGCAACATGCCTTGTTTCTGAGGAGGCTTCAGCATAAGAAGTTGCTGTATTGCTACTGGCAAACACATGAGAAAGCTTTGGAAGGTCATTTTTTCCTGTGTTTCTCTAGTATTCAGCTCAACATTTAAGACTTTAAAAAACAGAGCTGCAACATAAGTTATCCAAGAATCATGAGAAGGTAGATATCAGAAATGTCTAAATAGAAAATGATGTCTCTGTAGTAGAAAATTTGTAGAAAATCTGTAGTCTACTACAGATATCTCTGCAGCAGAAAATTTGTTCTGTCTGGAAGTTCTTTTTTTCCCCTTAAGATATCACCTGTTCCTACAAATCTTTATTGTTATAAATGCAGCACCTCTTGCAAGAGCTCTTGGTGTCAGTCTGATATGGCAGTTTATCTTGTTGCTCACCTTAGACTGGCCTGGTTTTCCCCCATTGTTGGGTTTGGGGGCTAGCTTCTTTTCATCGACACTCTAGTTCTTACTAAGAGCAGACTGTAGATCTGACATAAGTCTTATGTTCCTTGTTATGCCACTTATCTGTCACACAAATTTCTTCTAAAGTTAAGTCAGATATGACACTTCAAATCAAGAGCAATGTCTATGATATGCTTAAATACAGGAAGAAAAATTAAATGAGTTCTAGTTTCCCTTCAGATCCCTTCTTTGTACTGGCAGGAAATACTGCATAATGTGAAAGCTACTTTAAGGGTTGCTTTTAGTCACACAATTGTACAACTTTCCTTTGACTTTCCTACAAGTTCCATCTTTTATCATCCAAACTATAAGATCCTTTTCCTGTATTTCCATCATACATCTGTCTCATTAATTTTTTGCCTTGACCTTAATCCTGTTAACCTGTGGTAGGCTTAAGTGGTTATTCCTGACTGCTACACTTACCCTGTATGCCTTCAAACTTAATGGTTCCAATTAATTAAATACAAGCTTGAATTTCAAGTCTGTGTATTCTCGTACCAAGCTTCATTTGACTGCAGTAGTTCTGCTTTTATAAGAAGTATAAATGATACCTTAAATTATGCTGCACTGCAGATGACTCAACCTGCTTTGCTCCCTTTTGCTTGCTCTTTCAGGAGATTTTTCAGCAAATTGAGGTTTCTGGCTTTATCTGGATGTTGTAGTAGTAATTGACATGGCAACTAGTTGCAACATAGGTAGAAATACCAATGCTAGCTTTCACTTCAGTGTTGTACTTTTCTCTTGTATATCTGGTAAAGTTATACTGGTTTTAATACTTTGACCTCCAAATCCTCTAAAGCACAAGGCAGGGGTGAAAAGAGGGGAAGAATGACAGAATGCTGTACGTCTTTAATTTGGCCTCTCACTAGCAAAAAAAAAAAAAAATCCACCCAAAACCTGTTACTGTAGAAAGAATAGCCTGAGGAGCAAGGATGGCTGTGTATCAGCCCATGCACGTATCCAAGCTAAAACTTTAAACTTGGTCTGCTCGGAGCAGCCCATGATAATGAAGCTGACAGGTGCCTCATGCAATAATGTGAACATTTGTCTCAAATATAAGCTTCTCACTAGCAAATACCTTCTGACACACTGCTGGCTCCCACAGTGAACTGGAGGATGCTGGACAGGGAGCAGCTTGTACTTGTGTATCAGACTTCACTTGTGCAAGATCGTAGACACTTTGCAGATGGGTTGTACAATGGGTGGGGCTACACATAACACAGTTGTATCATTATAGGGTTATACATCGAGACTAGCACATTGCTGATTAGGTCTCCACACTAGGAGACGGTGCTGCTGATTTAGCTGTTTGCTTGGAAGTGGTACAGTCCAGCAGACTTGCTTGCTGCTGCTCAGTCTGCCTAGATTTGCTGCCTGTGTTCAGTTCCAAACAGGATGCCTTATGAGCAGTAATTCAGTGGCTGAAAAGCAAGTGACAAGGTTGCCCAAGTGCTTAGCTGGCTTCTGCATGGCAGTCAGCATAGGTAAAATTTCAGCTGCAGTTCCTGTGTGCTGCCATTCAGCTACCAGAAGTCTGTGTCCATTGTTTAAAGAAAGGCTGCTGGTATTCCAGCTTGAGAAGTCTCGTCAGAGAGCTGCTGCCTGCCATGCTGGGAAAGGCAAAGTTGTGTAACACTGCAGCACAGTGCTAGGGTTTACACTTAAAATGCTATAAATATGTCTGTCCCCTTGCTGCTTATGAAAGAGGTGACTGCATCAAGACCTGCCCTGTGTTTTTAGCAGAACATGTGATGAGCTGTCCCTTGAGGAGAGCTTTCCTCTTGCATCCAGCCTGGCTTGTATAGGAGGCGAATCAAGGCAATTAGTCATTCACTGACTCATGAATGGTACTTGTTTAAAGAATTGGCTAAAAATAGTAAAAACAGGCTGAAGGAAAATGTGTTCTCATACTGAGCTAGCTTGGACATCACTCAGCAGATGAAAATGGTATGGCTTGCTTCACAGAGCAATAAAATAATATTCTGTGTTTTGGTAAGGATGCAAATGTGGGAAGGAATAGGTGAGTTCACAGACACTCTGTCCAGTGTTATTGAAAGCTGGGATATGTTTTGGCCGTGATTAGTCACAATCTTAAGGGTTTGGAAGGGGCCTTAAAGATCATCCAGTCCCAACCCTTCTGCTCTGGGCAGGGACACCTCCCACTAGACCAGGTTGCTCAAAATGTGATCGAGCCTGGCCTTGAACACTGGCAGGGATGAGGCATCCACAGCTTCTTGGGGAAATCTGTGCCAGTGTCTCACCCTCACAGTAAAGAATCTGCTCCTAATGTCTAACCTAAATTTCCTGTACCTGTTTGTGCCCGTTACTACTTGTCTTATCTACAGTTCCTAATGACATGTCCCTCTCCAGCTTCCCTGCAGACCCCTTCAGATACTGGAGGGTTCCTGTGAGGTTTCCATACCACACAACCTTTTCTTCTCCAGGTTGATCAGCCTCAGCTTTCTCAGCCTGTCTTCATAGGGGTGGTGCTCCAATCCTATCACTTTGTGGTGTCCTCTGGACTTGCTCCAACACTTCCATGTCCTTCTCTATGTTGGGGGCACCAGAACTGTACACAGTATTCCACATGGGATGTCACAAGAGGTAAAGGGGAGAATGACCTCCCTTGTCCTACTTACCACACTCCTTTGGGTGCATCCCAGGGTACATTTGTCTTTCTGGGCTGCAAGCGCTCACTGCTGGCTCATGTCAAGTTACTCATCAACCATCACCCCAAGGCCTTCTCTGCAGGGCTGCTTTCAATCACCCACTTCTCAGTGGGTGTTCCTAATATTGCCATAATCCAGATGTAGGAGCTCACACTTTGCTCTGTTGAACTTCATGAGGTTTGCGCAATCCTACCTCCCCAGCCTGTCCAGGTCCCTCTTGATGGCATCCCTTCCCTCCAGAGTGTGGCTGTACCACACAGCTCAGTGTCATCGGTGAATTTACTGGGGTGCTGTTAATCCCACTGTCAGTCAATCCCACTGATAAGTTACTAGGGTAAGTCTGAAGTATATCATGCTTTCTCACAGTCAACCATTTCAAAGATGTGTCTGTGTCAATCTGCTTCAAGAAAGTATAAATTACTTACCCAGTAAAGTGAAATTCCAAAACATGAGATTGAACAGGATGTTGAAGATGTCATAGGCTAATTCAATTCTTAATAAAAGAGATGGTCTTTTGGACCCTGAAGCCTGGCAAGTGGAGAGAGGTGCCCAAAATGACAACACTTTACATGCATAATTGGAGGACTTCCACACACGATACCAGATGCCAGTAATGTACCATGGTACTTTGAATAAGCATTCTCAAATATTCTTGCCACTGCTCCAACAAAACTATTGTTTTTACAAATGGAAAGAGATGGAAAATTGCATTTTCTGAGGTGGACAGAAACTATTTCTATAACAGCTGCATTCATGTTACAGCTTCACTAGTTTAGGTACCAGCATCATCAGTTATATGTGCTGTAGAGCTATGTCAAGTGCCAGCTTCTGCTCTGAAGCAAAGACCTAAGAGACGATACATGATTTGGTGTAAACTTTAAATGTGATATCCCCAAGTATCTCTTGCTCCTTCAGCAAATATCAGGCTGCTTAGGGAAACTTAAGTTTCACACATATGGAGTTATTCTTCCTCTTTTGTCCAAATGCGGAAGTTGGTGTGTTTGTACATATATAAATAAGAACTGAGTTATCTGGTTCTGCATGGAAAATAGTCACACAGAGCAGCCTGTCTGCATAGCACACACATACAGTGACCCGGATGTCAAGCAAGTGTGCAGTCTGTGGGCAACCTTAAGGCTTCTGATCCTAGAGCACTATCTTTACACAAGGCCTTGAGCCATGGCAGAAGTCTCCTAACACCTGACCTGCCAATCTCTAATATATTCCATCTTAATCTTTTTTTTCTGCTAAAATCAGGCCTGGTCCTGGAGTGAAGGTTAAATTGAGGATGGAATCTAGTAATATTTCAGCATGGGAATTCCTGGGGAAACACATAA
The DNA here is from genome assembly GCA_024500445.1 of Entomyzon cyanotis. NCBI lineage: Eukaryota > Metazoa > Chordata > Aves > Passeriformes > Meliphagidae > Entomyzon > Entomyzon cyanotis. Next base: position 44,492,212 of record JAKEPQ010001021.1, on the reverse strand, counting down.
AACCTTAATATGATGTCATCTTTCTCCCATGAGAGTCCAAAATTGCTTTAGTGCTTGGCTCATGTGTGAAAGCTCAGTAAAACTGTTGGACCAGGAGCTTGCCCTGTGAAAGAGGATCAAGTAGTTCTGTTTGGTGATGCATCTTAAATAGTTGCTGGTTAATGGCCTTTTCAGTGATGAGATGGCAGACAAGAGCAGAAGTTGAGTAAAAATGGGAAAGTTGTAGAATAAATACTTTGATGTTTCAGGATACCACTGTTTCCAACCCAGTATCTCTCACTAATGCTGCATCTCCTGCACTTGTTGAAATGTGATAGCATTTTCTGTAGTGTCATGAAAAGTCAAACTGACAATCAAAGTAGTGAAAATGGGCCTGGCAGTTGTAAACTGAGTGTAGGTGGGTGCTCCTGTAATCTGCCCCTTTATCTGCTTTAGTCTGGGTTGGATGACTTGCTGACAATCTCAGCTTTATGAACACAGCTACATGGACAGATAAATATTGAATAACATATTACTGTTAAGAGAAGTTCTGGTAAAAGGAAATCTAGTTTGTACCAGAGGGAGTCTTCCATTGAAAACAATGCATTTAGTAGTGCCCCAGATAACTAAATTAGGAAATGTATATAAGATATGATTTAGTGTGAAACAAGAATGGGCTGGTGCCTGTCAAACCAGTCTCTGATTGTGTAAGCTAGCCTTACTTCTTGACTCATCATTTCCCTGCTGTCTTGTGGCTCTATTTTCATTTTTGTTCAGATGCTTCATGTCCTTCTCATGAGATCTAGTTCATTCTTCGCATTCAGATCTTTGCGAGTTAAATTCATTATGAAACAGTGGAGGTAATGCAGGGTGTAAGTGGTTTGCCATTATGGTTCGTATGGCCATTGCAGCACCAAGGGAGTTTTCAAGACTCACAAGACTTAAGGACCTGATCACTCATCTTGAATCAGACATGTGCTCCTGTTCTTTGAAAGCACAACAGATGTCAATAAACACTGATACAGTGCTGCTGGGAAATGAAGCAATAACTGGGTTTAAAATACCAGGCTAGCACCCAGCTGTGCCACAAGAAATTACTTAGTACGTAAGTCGTAACTGCAATAGCAGTGTTGGTCCTACATTCATTTTTACCTCACCAAATAGTTGACAGTGCAGTGGGGCTGGCTATAATGCTGTTTCACATGTTCTGAGCTGCATGACACCAAAATGCTTTCAACCTCACTGCTGTGAGGTTCTCACTGCTGTGAGAAACAGGCTGCTGACCTCTACTGAACATGCACATGGTGTTTAATACTGCATGCACTAATCCAGGCTCAATGTGAAAGAGGAGGTTCCATTAAATGAATTGTATAAATGCTTGATGCGCCAGAAGCAGGAGAGGGCATTTTGTGGAATTAGACATGAACTTAACCCAGTAGTGGCCTGTGGTTCCTGTTCTTACCTTCCTTCCATGTTCAATGTGTGGAGCAGTCAGCAGGAGCACAGTGGGGAGCCTGGTTGTGCACCTTAAGAAGGAAAGCAAGTAGCTCTTGTTCTGTCTGCAAGTCTACCAGGGCAGGTGGGTGATCTATAAAAGACCTTGGTGGTACCTGAACAGAGTCATTAGGAACTTACCTGTGGGCTGGCTGTAGCAGACAATTACAAATAACAGCAAAATAATTTAAAAACTCAAAGTACTTCCTTTGTATCTGATCTTAAATACAATTTACTAAATGTCCTTGGCCTCACTGATGCAGAGTTTTAATAGGGTTGGCATTAAGCTTGTGATATTTTGAAATAAAAATAATCTCTAAATGGCACTTGCAGGAACACCAAGTAGCTGCAATTTGTGCTGGCTGCCATACAAGCTGCTGGTGCTCCCCATTATCTTCAAATCAGATCAGTTGTGATCCTGGTGGCTTTCCAGGAAATGTGTGTGCTTCCCTCATGGCCTGTCTGTGCTGGGCAGGTAGGATGGATTCAACATTCGTTCCCTTGCTGCCTAAAAATGAGGTATCACTTTGTCAGCTTGAGACAGGTGCAAAAAAAAAAAAAATCTGTCAGACTCCTGAAGTGTCATTTACAGATAGGCTGGAACAAGAACTGAGGCTAGGAGGGAGTCCTGCCTGTGTTAGTCCCACTGGCCATGCTATTGCTGATCCAGGCCAGGATGCTCTTGGCCACTTGGGCACATGCTGGCTCATGTTCAGCTGCTGTCAACTAGCCCCCCTAGGTCCTTTCCGACCAGGCAGCTTTCCAGCCTCTCTGCCCCAAGCCTGGAGTGCTGCATGGAGTAGTTGTGACCCAAATTTAAGTATTGAGTCAAGTGTGTGGCAAGATCTCAAGAAACAAAGTCACTGTAATAGTTACTCATAGTGACTGAATCAGTGAACAATTCAGTAGTTGGCAGAAATATTAGGTTTGTAATTTCAGTCACATAACATAAGATCAAGTGAGATTGTGCATTTTTCTGACATACATAGCAGAACCTTTGGCTTTGTCTTATCCAAACTAAAATTAACAAACCTGAAGTGCAGTCACTGTTGAAGATGCGGGAAGCAGTAAAATAGGAAACAAAATTACTATGCTGGTAGCCATGTTCTTCTAATACGTGCTGTGGTGTAATTTGGAAGTTTAAGTTCTTGTGGCAGTAGCTGTAAATGCCTGTAAAGGTCTGTATCTTCTGCCAGGCTGGACTATTTAGAAAAGTTTATTATTTTTCTAGGGACTCTAAGCATGACTAGTTATAAACTGGGGAAGGGAGGGATGGGTTGATGACTGGTCTCCACCTTCCTGGCTATTGGGTATGTTCAGTGATGTCAAGGAGCCATGGCATGCAGTTGACTAAAATCAGCACCAAGATAGCATTATTTCTGTTCTGTTTAAACTCCATTTGAGGAATCAAGCACATGGTGAATGCAGTAAGTGTTAGAATCTTGCAGGGGGAAGAGTGTGTTGCATCTTTAGTCCTCCTAGATTAGTTTGTGTGGCTGTAACAGCTAACAAAAAACTTCCCAAAAACTCTGCCACTCTGTAGTACCTAGAAGTTTGGCTGAGTTTAACAGACTTCTTTGCCTTATATCAGTGAAATTGAAGGGGAAAACCATTCTGTGAGCTCCATTTAAAATGAAGTTAATTGCTTAATTTGGTCTTTTTTTTTAACATGTTTAGAATCAGGCTTTCAGTGGGGAAAAAAAATTACCTGTAATCGGGGCTGTTGCTGCATCCTTGCAAGCAGTCTTGCAGCTTGTCTTGGAAATTCTTGGCTTGCTTAACCCACACAGAAACTCAAATAGCATTCAGTGAGAGCAGAGTGGGCTTACGTAACTTTCCATGGTTTCTCTTGCAGAAGAGATGAGGTAATTTTCTCAGACCTGTTTGTAAAGGCCTGGAAAAGTGTTTAGTTTCACTTTCAAATTCTGGATGATCTCACCGTGGGGACCTGGCAGTGGTGCTCTTTTGGTTTGGGAAAAAATCCCTGCCTGTAATGTGAGGTTTTCTGTTTTGGAGGCTTTTGGCTCTGAAATCAGGTCTATAGAGAAGCCTCATTTGCTTTATGCTCCAGTACAGCATCTCAGCGTGCTTAAGAGCTACTAGTTAGAAATAGCTGATCAGCATGTAATGTGACTTCTTTCTCTAAATATGTGGTGGATTACAGGGAAGTTTGGTTCTTAGCTGCCTGTGTGGGAAGGAAAGATTTCTCTTATTTCTCCAGTTGCATTTTCTGTTCCTAGAGCTCAAGAGAATCCTTCATGTGACACACCACCACATTCTGTAGCGATAGTTATTGTAGGCAGGTAGTCCTTTGCTGCTAAAGAGTTGTGTTTGTCAAAGAGGATTGAGAAGTTTGGAACAGTCTTGCAGGATCTATGGCTTCTGCATGGGTCTGCATCACATGCAGGGATCATAACTGGTGTGTCACGCTCAGCTCTTGGAGTGGTCTTCTTGAGAAGACCTCAGGGTTAGACAATTTGAAAGCAGAGGGGGTTTACTGAGAGGAATGAGACCTACACTACTTGAGCATCTATGTGGGTTATAAGCATGGTAGTGCTAGCACTCTGCTGGAACAATACTTTTTGTTTTGGTCACCTAGAAACCATGCAGGTGTAAAAGACAGATTTTGCTAAGAAATCTTGTAGGCAGCTCTGCCCTGAGTTTTGTTGTCTCTTGTATTTTTAATCTTAGTCATTGTGCTGTTTAATGTGTTAGATCTCACAAAACTGCATGTAAGCACAGGAATGTGCTTTCTTGAGAAAATCCCGGTGTCTGGAGGAGTCTGCACCGATGATGATGCAAGCACTCAAGTTGGAGTAAACGTGCTCTGTCCTGGGTAGATCTCTGCTCTTCTTCCAGTTCAGGGGGAATGTTGTAGGCCAGGCATGTCCTTGCTGCAGCAGTGTGTGGTGACAAGAACTCTCTTCTGCGGTGCTGTGGTGACAAGAGCCATTCACTCACTGCTCTTGGAGCAATGCCATTTGTGCAACTGACCTTAAACTATGGGATTCTTTAAGCAAATCGTAAATCTCTTGGCAGTGGGTGTGCTGTGACAAATGACTGTGGGGTGAGGACTCAGTGCTGTTGTAACATACTCACATAGAGTCATGAGTAGGCATGTGCTGACCATAAGGCCATGTGAGCTGATAAAATTCTTTCGTGAAGGTGAAAAGAAAACCTTCTTTTCTTGACTGCCTAGCACTCTGACCCCATTAAATTGGGTTGCAAGGTAAAGGTGTATGCTGATAAGTAAAACTGTAGCCAGGTACTTAATAGCTCAGTGATCCATTTGTTTGGTTGTCTGCTTCTGTGGACTATGGAATAAAACTTCCCATAGCTTGTCTTGTTGAACAAGTGGCATGGCTAGGTACTTAAGTAGAAGAGGGTGGCCTGGAATTCTGCTCTTACCATTTGATTCTTGATTTTGGGATCTCTTTTTGCATTCTCAATTGCTCATGAGCCTGGCCTTGGTTCAGGGACTAGGAGATGCTTCTCTGGAGTACCCCCAGGGGGCTGGCAGTAGGACATTTTGGTGGGTTGAGCAGTTCCAAGGAAAGGATTTGTGTTCCACAGTGCAGCAAGCAGCATGTAAGTCCACATTCCAGAGAGGAGTATTTTGGGCACTTAATCAGTCCAGATTCAGACTGCTGTGAATGGTAGGACAGCACAGAGAAGTTAATATCTAGTGCTGGGATCTCTGCAGCCTTCCCACAACTGACTCCACTTAGAGCCGTGGACCACAGGTGGTTGTTGACCACTGCAAGATGTTTGCTGCCATTGCCCATCAATATTCCTCAAGGTGCACTGATTTATTAAACAGACACAGATTATATTGCGACTTCAAAAATGCCTGTGGTGGCTAAACATGTAGTGTTAAAAACACAGGAGGATGGAACAGCTTAACTTTCAAACAAAGGCAAAATAACTGGAGCAAGTTATATAACAATTTTTCTTCCTCATGGGAAGAGTAATTTTAAATATTTGTACAGGCACATTTAAACAGGTCTATTCAGCTCAGTAAGCATTTTTTAATCTGCTTTTGAACCAAAAAGAGAGCAGTAGTATCTTGAGTTAAAACTTTTCCAGTATATTTTACCCTGTTCAGCAACAGCTGTTGAATAGTGCCTCTTGAAATAGGATGTGGTAAATGCCTTTTGGCTTGTTTTCTGAGCATTACCAGCCCAGGTGCTTAGATTTTTCTTGTTCAGTTGTCTTGCTCATAAGAAATTGTATAGTTATAGTGTGGGGCCACATGGGCATTAGTTTGTAAAATGAGCAATTCAGTAGCCCTAAAGAATTTTTTTTCCCGGTCTTTTCACATTAGCTGTTGTGTGTTGGTCTTTTTTGTTCTGTTTCCTAACTAAAATACTTTCCTTTTTTTTTTAGGCTCACATTAAATTTCCTATCGACTATCCATATTCACCACCTACCTTCAGATTCCTGACCAAAATGTGGCACCCCAACATTTATGAGGTAAGGTGTTTTTTAAACACTTTTTTTAGCACGTGTGAGAGAGCTTTCTGCTTCCTTAAACTCAATGTATGTATGGGTCACATTCAGAGGGTAGTCAAGGCTGTGGACCGTCAATACTTGGATCACAATACAGCTACACAGCGGGTCCAGAAGGGGATTGAGTCTATATAGAGGTAATTGTTTCAATATCACCCAGTTTCATAGAGCTGTATTTGAAGGCTGAAGGCCTGTTTTGGCTCAGAACTTGACTTTTAGTGGAGGCCAGCCAAATCCTAGCTGAACTTTTGGATATCCTAGAAGAATGTCAACCTGCTAAGGAGCACTAGTTCAATAGTTTGGGGAGCTAAAGGCCTTTCAAAATGTTCCTGTTGGTGCAGGTTTGTCGCCTTACCACAGGTTTTCTTATGAGAGGTTCTGCAGGCTTCCTTTGGACCCACTTCAAAACAGGAATGTCAGTCAGTTCCATGCTGTGAACAAATGAAGGCTTCCGTTGACGGCTTGCGCATGGAAAACCCTTTTCTGATTAAGTTCTTGCTGCTAAATACCCAGCTTGGAATGGGTGTGCTTCAAATATCATAGTGAGAACAGCACTGATGGCTTAGTAATAAATGGCTAGAAACCTTGCCAAACTTCAGTGCAGAACAGAATAGTAATCAGCTTTAATTATTGACTGATCAGGGAATTGCCCTAAGTCTAGGGACATCCTCAAATCGGTTATCTGACAGTTTTCTGATATAGATAAATAAAGACAACTTTGAAGTCCTCAGATTATTGCAGATCCATACTGTGGGTATTGATTCTGAATCCAGAAATCTTCATTCAGGAGGTGAGTGGGAAATGGTTACCAAAATGAAATGTACAAAAATGAGCCTTGGAAACTGACCTCTCCCGGTCCTGGTGGGAAAGATGGAAAATTGATTAGAAACAACTGAACGTAGGAGGAGAAACTAACCCAAAACTTGATGGGTGTATTTTGGGTTTCCTCTTCAAATACCAAAGCTCTCAGCTTTGTGTTCACAGCAGTATTTTTTGTAGCTGAGGGAATCTGAAGCAGCTTGCAGGCTGTTTTGGAAACAACATTTAAGCAATAAAGATGAGGCACTGGGATAACTCCAGATGAAACTGAGACTATCTCAGCAAAGTGCTTGAGGTTTGAGGGTTTTTCAGGAGGATGGGGCGGGGGGGAAACCCCCTCTTAGTGCAAGGAAGATGAAAGAAACTAGCAGTTAAGACAATCTGCTGGTAGGACCAGATGGGGAGGTTGGGGCTGACATTCCAGTTCCGAGCAATGAGACTTGAGTAATGTGTGTTTTTCCCATCTCCAGTTTGCCTTGGTCATCTAATTGAATTTTGGTAAAACTGCATTCACTTGCTCTTTATTTTTATGACATAACAGTTCTCAGTCCTGATAGAAGTGTAGGCTGTTTCTCAATGGCAGATGAATACCCCGTTCTCCTTGTTTATGTCTTTCAAAAATGTGTAGGGAAAGGCTTGGCCCCTGGCTATCCTGATCCCTAGAACCTTGTGCTGATCCCATCAGGCCCCATTATACCTTTACCTTCCAGACTCTAATGCGATGCAATTTCCAAATATGTAACACTGATTGTTGCAAGAGGAAAACTTCTCACATCCTTGCTTCCCTCTATATATTCATATTGCCAAATATCTGCTTGAAAATGGTCAAAGCAAAAACTAATGGAAATTATTAATAAAAGCAAAGTAGACTGAACATAATCTAACATTAGTAAAGTTAACTTCACCTTGGAACGACACTAAAAAAATTCCAAGGTTTCACAAGCCTGTTGGAGTCCTAAAAAGGAAACTGCCTTCTTGTATCAAACTGTTTCAGGAGCATAAGTATGTGCTTTGGAATTCAGCAGCTCCAGGTGCTGCATTGCTGTGTTCTTGACTAAAACCTGCTTCAAAGTGACAAGGGCCTGCTAGATTAGCATACCTGGCAGGGTTGGTGCACCACTGAAATCTGGATACGGATCACAACCCTCCAGGTGAGCTGCTGCTATCTGTAGTCGTGATCATTGGCTTGGGTTCAAAGGCGCAGATGCTGTTGCTGTGAGCAGCCCTTCTCTGCAGTCAGGCAGTGTTGGAAGGACCTGAGACCAGGTGTGTGGGAAGCTGCCAGCCTGGAGTCCTGAACAGAGCTGATCCCATCATCAGCCTGTGCCTTGGACCAGGATGACAAGGGACGGCATGAGTGCTGCCTCCCTAGCTGGGGCTGTGCCTCCTGAAGGTGTGGGGCTGCCTCTAGGAACTTGTGACTCACCCTACAGATGGCTGCAAGGGAGAGCAAAACCTGTGGTGCCTGGAGAGGCCAACGTGTGCTGTCTAGCTTCAGGCCTCATCTGCACCTTCACCCCACCCTGCAGTAAGGCATTGGGACTGCATGAGTCCCTGGGGTCTGCCTCAGTGGAGGATATCAGCTGTGGTGGATACTGCTCTAGCACTCCTGCAAAGCACTTGTGTCAGAGTGCAGTTGCTGGTGAAGAATTGGGTTGACAGCTTTCTTAAACAGGCATTATGGAGCTTTAAATCTATATTCAGGCCATAACACTGGTGAGTAGAACACATATTGAGGATTATGTGGCTGTATGGCTTCCATATGCTGCCAGAATATTCTTCCTCCTGCATGCTGGAAGGGATTTTCAGTGAAACCTTCAGAGAGCGTCTCCTACTTTTTCACCTGGTATTTCAAACAGCTGTGTCCTAGGGGAGCAGTGTAAGCCTGCCCCACACCATCTGTTCAACATCCACGTCCTGGGAGAAGTAATGTTTTCATACCTGAGCTAGTAGATGCTGATTAAACCCTTCAAATCAAAAATTCCTGCACCTAACTCAAGCTACCACAGGGAACACATCATTCTTTTAACCCTACTGCGGCTCTCCTGTGATTAAAGCTTATGTCACTGTGACACTAGTACTTGCGATCTGTAGACCAATTTAGCTTTGTGTTACATTATTACTATTTTTCTCGCTTTGCTACATTCTTTAAACATCTTGACTTTAGATTGGATCTTTTTGCCAGTTTGCAGGCTAACCCTTGTGTATCAATAAAGTAGATCCAGGAAGAACTTAGAACCATTTCCAGACTTTGTTGGTTTTCACTGGCACTTGGGTGTTCATGTCAACAAGGTTAGAATGCTCAGAGTGGTGGATTTGAGTCATCAGACCTCAGTCTCCATCCAAGCTGTTCTCAATGCTTTTTTCTGTCTTGCAGAATGGAGATGTATGTATTTCAATTCTTCACCCACCTGTAGATGACCCACAAAGTGGAGAGCTGCCATCAGAGAGGTGGAACCCCACCCAAAATGTCAGGTAACTGTGAATATGTTGTGCAGTGGTGACCTCAAAGGCCTGGCATCTCTGCAAGTCTTAATGCTTATATTGGGAGGGAATTTAAGGCTTTGTGGGGTTTAGGGCTTGAATCAGATTTACCAATCTGTCTGAACATACTGGGGTACTGTGTCCTCATATTGGGCTGACAGTGCAGATCCTTCTGTCCTGTTCACAGGATTTCCTACTCCTAAGGCAAATTATCTCAAATGTTCAAGCCTTTCCCAGTCACTGTTATCTTCTTCAGGGTACCACTAGTGGAAAAGTATGTGTAATGGGTGCCAGGTGCTGTGATGGTTTGACCCTGGCTAAATGCCAGGCACCTATGGCATCTGCTCTCTCCCAAATCCCCTGCTGCAGCTGTGCAGGAGAAGAGGAGGAAGAACCTGTTAAACACAGGACTCATGAGTTGAGATAAGGGACCGGTGGGAGGGCACACTGAGAAAAAGGGCAAAACAGGCTGGAAACTTACAGTTGCAAAGTGATTTATTAACCTAACAGAGTCAGAGGATAAATGAGAAGTAAAAATAAGCTCTTAAGACACAATTTCTTCATTCACTCCCCTCCCTTTTAAGACACTGTTTCTCCACTCACCCCCTCCCTCCTTCCAACCCTTCCCTCCTCCTGTAGCTAAGCAGAAGTGCGTGCTCAGATTGTTTTGATTTCTTCTTAAATATGTTTTCGCATAGGCGTAACTAGCATCTCTAATTGGCCCAGGCTTGGCCAGCAGCATGTCCATCATCTTCAGAGCCATTAGAGATTGGCTCTGCTGGATTAACTCATTAACACGGGGGTGCATTTTCTCCCAACCCTTCAGACACTTCTTCAGGCCTACTACAACAGCTTTTGAATAGTTTAAATTTCTCTTAGATGCTAAAGATACCCTGCTGATATTCTGAGCTAAGCAAAACCAGCACAGGTGCCCACCAAGCTGGTCTCTTACTCTCCTTCCCAGTGGGACAGTGGAGAGAAAAATAACATGGAAAACAACTAGAAGGTTGAGATAAAGCAGTTTCCTAAAGCAAAAGTGAAAGTTTGTGTGCACATAAGCAAAGGGAAAAAAAGATTAATCTCTACTTACCATTGGTGAGTGATATTCAGTCACTTCCTGCGAAGCACAGCTTCAGCACATCGAGTGGCCATAAGGCAAATATTGTAAAATAACAAATGCCCCCCTTTCCTCCTCTCTACTTTAGCTTTTGTATCTGAGCTGATGTCATGCAGTATGGAATATGCCTTTGGTTAATTGTGGTCAGCTGGCCAGTTGTGTCCCATCCCAGGATCTTGCCCCCTCCCAGCCCCTTGAGGGGGGAGTGGGAATGTTGGAGAGACAAGACTGATGTGTGCCAGTGCTGCTCAGCAGTAGCCAAAACACTGGTGTGTTACCAACACCTTTCTAACTCTGAATGCAGAGTACTGAGGCCTGCTAAGGGAAAATGAACTGTAGCTCAGCCAGACTCAATATAATCTCCACTCCTTATTCCATGCCATTTGTGTCATACTTAGATCCGACAATTTATCTGTCTTCCAACTGCTCCACTGTATTTATTTCTCATTACTGGAGTCCCTTCTTACCCACACTTAAACTACATCCTTGAACCATCTCTATACCAAACATACATTTTCATTAACTACTGTTGTATGTCCTTTCACAGATAGATATTGTTTTCCCATTAAATTGGCTCCCTCCACCCCTCCAGATCCATGCCTTGGGCTCCATTCCATCAGGATGGGTGGTCAGGACAGGAGAAGCAGCACACTTGGTCATTGGGCTCCAACAACAGCCTGTCTCAGGTCATCATTACATTGTCCTTGCAAAATTCATTCTTCATCTGTTCATGTCATTCCTGCTGCTTTACTTCCTGCAACATACAACTTACACCATGGATTGGTTTTCCCCCAAGGTTAAATCTCTTTGAGGCACACACTGGGTCTACCCATCCTTCCACATTACCCACCAAGTACACCCTGCTCCTTGGGCAAAGACAATCCCACAGATGGGTTTGCTTTTTCCCATGGGAGGAGAAATCCACACTGACTTCCCCAGCCACTTCCCTGTGTGTAATGCAGGGACCTTGTCTCCTTCCACAGTGTTAGTTTGGGCTTAGTTTGCGCAGGACATGGGTGGCAAGCGGATCCCCTAGTGCTGACCAGCCAACTGGCTTCTGCACAATTAGCATCCCATTGCTCCCATGCCCCATTACCTAACACTCTTGACAGTCTTCAAGATCTCTCAGTCTTTCCAGAGGCTTGTGGGTAATACGGGAGGTTTCTTTGCCCAAGAGTTTGTGAGGTTATTTTGAAAATTATTCCCATTGTCTGACTCAATTCTCTCTGGGATACCATGTCACCACAAAATGTGTCTCTCAAGGCCTGAGATGGTGTTCTGAGCAGTGGCATGGTTTACTGGGCGTGTTTCCAGCCAGCCACTCGTTGCTTCTACCATGGTGAGTATGTAGCTCTTGCCTTGGTGTGTTTGTGGCAGTGGTCCAGTGTAGTCAATTTGCCAGGCCTCACCATACTGCAAACCCAGCCACTGCCCTCTGTTCCAGGGAGACTTTACTTGTGTGGCTTGCTTGATGGCAACACAGGTTTCACAGTGGTGGATAACGTGTGTGAAGGCCTCCATGGTCGACCCACCCGTCAATCACAAGCCTATGTGTAGGTTGTATCTCTTCCTAGATGTCCTAAAGATTCCTGGGGCTAGAAGTAGCTCATCCTTTTGGTCCCAGCCTAAGTCTACCTGAGGTATCCCTATCTTAGCAGCATTATCTGCCTGTTCACTGTTCTGATGTTCTTCAGCGGCAGATAAGGACCAGGAGAGATCATTCACCAAACACCATCATGGACAAAACAGGCTAGAATTAGAGAGATTAATTAAATTTATTACTAACAAAGTCAGAGCAGGATAGTAAGAAGTAAAACAAGACCTTAAAAATACCCTTCCCCTCCTTCCTTCCTAGTTCAACCACCTACCCCAGCAGCATATGGAGACAGGGAATGGGGGTCACAGTCAGTTCATCACACATAGTTTCTCCTGCTGCTCAGAGAGAGGGTTCATTCCCCCACTGCACTATGGTGTCCTTCCCATGAGAGACAGTTCTTGAGGAACTACTCCAACATGAGTCCACCCCACAGGTGGCAGTCCTGCCCAGACTGCTACGGTGTGGGTTAATCTTCCACGGGGTGCAGTCCTTCAAGGACAGGCTGCTCCAGCATGGGCTCCTGTCTCCACAGGCCTCCCACAGGATCACAGCCTCCTTTGGGCATCCCCCTGCTCCAGCTGGGCTCCTGCAGGGGCTGCAGGTGGATCTCTGCTCCCCCATGCCCTCCCTGGGCTGCAGGGGTACAGCTGCCTCACCGTGGGCTGCACCAGGGGCTGCAGGGGAAATCTCAGCTCCAGTACGTGGAGCAACTCCTGCCCTTCCTTCTGCACTGACTTGAATGTCTGCAGGGCTGCTCTCTCACATATTCTCACTCCACTCTTCTCTGGACACAATTAAAGTTTTTTTCTCTTAAATATGCTATCACAAAGACATGCCTTTCTAATTGGCCCAGCCTTGACCAGTGGCACATCTGCCCTTGGAGCTGCCAGGAATTGGCTCTGCTGGACATGGAGGAAGCTTCTGGCAGCTTCTCACAGAAGCCACCCTTGTAGTGCCCCTGCTACCAAAGCTTGACCATGCAAACCCAATGCAGTGTGGTTTTGAGCATTCCAACCAGTAGAAGCAACTTTGCAGAGTCCTGCCTTTTGTTTGCCTTCCCCAGTTTGACTGTCTCCTGTCCTGCTGAGTGGTGTCATGAGCATCTGGGTGATTTTCTTCCTGCAAAAAATACAGACTATCACTGAGTACCAGAGCCATTCAAGGCCTAATCTGTCCATGTTTTTGAAACAGCAGTTGAATTTCATTCTCATTACAAAACACTGTCAGATAAAGAGCTGACTCAGTGACAAGCCTTAACTCACAGTTAGGAAACAGCTTTGGGCATTAATTACATATGTCACACATACATTTTGAGTATTCTATTATATTCAGCCCTGGAGACTAACATGGAACTTCTCATGGTGCTTGTTCTCTAATTTCTGCTCTCCATAGCCACAGCTGCAGTTTTTGTGCTTATGCTCTTGAAACATCTAGGGCTTAAGGGTGACTTGACAAAGCGTTCCTCAGCAAGTGAATGTATCAGTAAATTGAAAATAAAACTGGTCCTTCATTGTTAGCCTGCTACCAGCATCACCCACAGGGCTGAGTGCCAACAGAAGCCCATCCTGCTGGTGTCCCATCTGGCTTGGGAAAGCTCCAGAGTGTCAGACAGAAGGCAGCAGGGCCGAAGGGGTGGAAGGGAACTGCTTCTTAGCTGCTAAATGCTGTGAAGCCTGCCAAGTGTTGACTGTTTACCCACAGCTGTGCAGAGTTGAAGTGTCTGAAGAGGAGAATTCATTCTTCAACTGTGAGAGATCACCTATGCTTCCACCTCTAAGGGTGTCAGGCAGGCTCATTTGCTTTTTTGAACATAATCAGTATGGACTTTCCTGTCATTGGGAACTAGGTGAGACAGGCATAAGTAAATAAAGCAAGCACCCAGCAATGTGAAGGAATGCAGCTCTGATCTGCTTGGCAGAGAATACTGCTTCCTGTGTCCCATGGAGCTGAGTGAGTGGGGGCAAGGCTCAGAGTTGAGGCTCTCTGATCATTTCAGTTGTCTTCACGTCTCCCCTGTCCTTGAGCAGCACAGACCAGGACAGAACACAGGACACAGAACAGTATTCAGGATGTTGATACACCTGTATCTCATACAGATAGGTGATGTACTGTCTCTCTATTGCTTTTTTTCTGAGGATTCCCATTTTTCATGGCTTTTTTTTTGCTGCCTGAGACTGGGGCAGATGCCACAAACAGCTTTATGCAGTAACATGACTGTCAGTGCAGCCTAGGCCAAAAGTTTTAACTTTATACCAGAAAGCAAAAATGCACTAGGGCCAATCTATACCTACCTCTAGAGGTGGCTCTGAGAGGCTACAATGTGGATAGCAGCTGGAATTAAAAAAAAAAAATACTTTTCCAACAAGGAATATAATAGGATGTGCTGGTTAGGAGCACCAGCCAATCTACATCGTGTCTCTTTGGGATGAAATATGTCTGTCTCTGAGCCTTCTTTGGTTCATACATGAGAAAAAACAGTCCTTAGCAGGTCTGTTTCCTTGAGCCTCTGCTGGCTGGTCTTCCATGCTAGAGCAACTTTGCCTGAGGCGAGGGACAGATCACTGACAATATTCCAGAGCCTATATCCAGTCCATGCTGAAGTTTTCAGTCCTATGTGGTTGAACGTTTTTAGTGGTTTTAGTCCCATCAGATCTTTGCCCTTCTGTTATTGTACCTTGTTTATCCCACTTTCCCACTGCAACCAGCTGGAGTAGACTGTACAGCTCTTGAGTATATGAGCAGTGATGGAGCTGATCTAATGTGCTGATTGGGAATGAAGAGCTCAGAGAGCTTCACCTGTAGTACAGCCTTGGTGTATTTAAGTAGCTTTGCAGTGACTTTGTGTCTGGACACTGTAGTGAAAATTGACTTCTCCTCATTGTTGATGGAAGTGTGGTAGAGCAGATGCTAAATCCAGACATGAATTCCTGTCCTTGGCCTTCCCTAGATTTTTTTTTTTTGCACTACACGAAAGCTGCTGCATGATTCTGGAGCTGACATGCTGGCTTTGCAGCCTGTTTTCAGAGAATCAAAGGCTCTTAAATGAATTCTTGAGATGAAGTAGAAAATGATCTCTTACGCCCATCATTCTGGTCCGATGAGACAGTTTTTGCCAGAGCTGATGTTCTCTTTTCGTACAGAATTATATAATTTAGAAAATAAATTGTATAAGACTCTCTTGATAGCTGTGCTGAACAGTATGTTCAGACACAAATATTTATTTTTAAGACCTTTCAAGATACTCAGTATCCAAATGACCAAGCATTTCCTGGAATTGTACCCAGAGATGTGATCTGGTAGATGCACTCTGAACATGCCCCTAAATCAGTGCAAACATCACTGCAGCTCCCAGTCTCCTTTAATCAAGGTCTTCGAAGTGGGTGTTAGGTAATTCTGTGTTTCAAGAACTATTCCCTGTCTCTTGTTTGTCCCTTCCACTTGAAAGGGAAGTTGTTGCTGGCAGGACCACTGGGACAGGTGATGCTGTCGTGGTGGCAGCTACAGCCAGTGGCTGGGTGTGGATGTTGTGCTGGCTGGGGCACTGCATGAGCAGTGAAGGCTGCATCTCTCATGTGCAAAGGATTCTAGAAACTGCAGGAAAAAGCTCTGGGCAAGAGGATGGTGTTTGCAGCTGGTAAATGCCAGCAGAGCAGAGCACCTGGCTAGAAATCCTGGAAGGCTGTCTGCCTGCCTGCCTGCCAGGGGTTATGTGAGTGGCTCATGCTGGCTCTGCTGAGCACCAGCAGCTGAATCCTGGTGGGCCCTGGCGCCTTGCCTGGGTGTTGCAAAGCATCTGCACTGTCTTTCCCTTGCTGGGGGAGGGGAGGGGAGGGAAGGGGAGGGGGCCTCCCACCACTCAGCAGGGCAGGGAAAAAGCAGTGCAGCCTTTTCTGATGGCCTTGGGTCATGGTGGTCCTTCTCCCTGTGCAGGGCAGGCAAACAGCCTGGCTTTCTGCTGGAGGCTGCAACGCAGGAACAGCTAACAGAGCAGGTTTCCAGCCCCACACCATCTGTGGGTGGTGCAGAAAAGCTGAATTCTGGTCTGACTGTAGCTTTGCCTGCCACCCTGCCCCAAGCACATGCACAGACACAATGATCTGTAGTCTCATGGTGTTTGTGTTGTATCACTATCACTACACCAGTGTCCAGGGTCTGAGGTTCATGAATAACTGCTCTCACTTAAAACACAGTCCTCAGCTTAGGACTTGACATCAAACAAGTTTGTGATGCAAGACCTAAAGAAACTGTGGGAATCCAGAATCCATGATCACATTAGCTCTGACTCTGCTGTTGTGATTACCTCTTTCAGGACTATCTTACTGAGTGTAATCTCTTTGCTTAATGAGCCCAACACATTCTCCCCAGCCAATGTGGATGCGTCAGTCATGTTCAGGAAATGGAGGGACAGTAAAGGAAAAGACAAGGAGTATGCTGAAATCATAAGGTAAGCTTTGCCATGTGTGATGCTGGGCTACCAGCCTCCTGCTTTGAATCCTATCAGGCAGGGTGCTTCCAGAATTTGCTGAAATCAGCTTCTTGCAGTAGAATTTAATTTGGAAGTTAATTTCAGTGTCTTATTCAAAGTCCATGCTTCTGGTCCCTCCAGAATTTTCGGCACACAGAAGCAGTGTAAACTTCTGGGGCAGGAGAACTGGGCTGATACATCTTTAAATTATTCTTTTTTCAGACTAATCTGTCATGATGCTCTGCAAAACCTATTGGCTACTACTGAATCTCAGGCAAAGTCCCTGCTTGTCTTTGAGCCCTGCATTGCTTGGGATGTGATGCAAACTGACTGCATCCTACTAATTTCTGTGTTTAATGCATGCATGAATCATAATCTTGTCCCTCCAATTCAAAGGAGCATCAGCAGGATTTGTCAGAGCTGGGTTGGATTAGCTGGCAGGACTGCTCAGTGCTGCCCTTGGAGAAGTCCATGGTTCATCAGGAGCTGCAGGGGGTTGATGTGAGCATGGGCCAGGGCTGCTGTGAAGGGACAGCCCAGCCTGGAGTGGGACTGCTGGCATGAGGACACATCTGTGTTGTCTCTGCCAGCTGGGCAGCCAGGATGTGGCCCTGGGTGGGGCCAGGAGGGCTCTGTCTGTGCAGAGGATTCTCCAGCTCCCTCAGCTCTAGCAGAGCTGGGTGTACTCCATACACAGGGAATGGCAGACTGACGAGCAGTGGGTGGATGAGGGGACAAGTTGCCATCTGCTTCTCCCTGCTGGGAGGCAGCAGCCAGGCCTGTCCCGGGGTGATGGGAAACACTTGGCTTCTGCCAGCCCCGGGCTGCATCCTGGGGTGCTGCCCTGTGCTCCAGCTGCTCTGGCCCTCCAGTGGGAGCTGAGAGCTGCCTAGGGCTTGTGGGAATTGCAGTTTTGAGCATGCTGGGGGAGAGTTGTCAGCGGCAGAGTCAATAACTCATCCTAGGAAATCCCTGACCATTCCTCCAGTAGTGAATGGAATTTGCTCTGGCCTGTGGCAGGTTTCTAATGCAAAGCCCTGTGCAATAACTGATTTCATGTATTGCTGGGTGTGTGTGTGCTGCAAACACCCTTGGCATGCTCCCAAGCCCAGGGCTGCAGGAACCAAACCTGTTTCCAGTGGTGGTTGTGGTGCTTCCGGCAAACCTCAGCTGCTCTGCCCCTGAGCTGCCAGGAGGGCTGGGCTGGGCAGGACCCGGAGGGGAGGGCGGGGAGTTGAGCCTCTGGCGCACAGCCCTGCTCACGTTCCTGCTGTGTCCTTTTCCCCACAGGAAACAGGTTTTGGCTACCAAAGCTGAGGCAGAGAAGGATGGTGTGAAGGTCCCCACTACACTGGCAGAGTACTGCATCAAAACTAAAGTGCCTTCCAATGACAACAGTTCAGATTTGCTTTACGACGACTTGTACGATGACGACATTGATGATGAAGACGAGGAGGAGGAGGATGCCGACTGTTACGATGATGATGATTCTGGCAACGAGGAGTCGTGACCTGCTCCCTCTATGCCCCTGTACTGCCCTGCCGACTCAGGCCAGAAGGGAGCAGCGGTAACCTAGCAGCAGTCCAGCAAAAAAGTGGGGGGGGGTGTCAAAAAAAAAAAAAAAAAGTCAAAAAAAAAACCCAACACAAAACTTTGTCTCCTGCTGTCTCCTGTTGTATGGATCTGTTCGCTCCTTTTTTATGGACCTCTTAGAGACCCTCCACAGAATGTCTGAATTCTTGCATTCTTAACCCTTTCATCACTGTATTACAATTTCTTTTTAAAAAAGAAACTCCCCTTTTCACTTCTCTACGAAACGCTCACAGCAAAACAGGTTTGCTCGTGTTTAGATTCTTGAATTAAATACAGTCTTGCATTGAGATGTTTAATGTATTTAAAGCTGGAACAAACCCATTGGAAGCCGGGTTTTCAGGAGCTCAAGTGCTGCATTTACTGGGAAGAAAAAAAATCCCCACGAAGCAAATTGCCAAGGTTTAGCTGCTCCATTTACAATAGCGTGTGTACATTCGTTTAGCCTTGTGGTGGTGGCTTTTCCTTTATAAGGTGTGGGGCGGAGAGTGTAAAGCTACTGTGTGTTGAGCTTGATGGGATGTCACTGAAAGGTACAGTATTCCTTTTCAGCCTGCTAAGTTAGGAAATAGCTGACCCCTGGAGCCCCAGAGGGCACAATCAGCTTTGTCTCTGGAAAAGGCTTGTGATATGAACCCTAAAATAAACACTTAACGCTTCACGTCTGTAAAACTGAGCCCTGGGTTGCTATTTTTTTTTTTTCCAGACTAGGGTAGGGTTGAAAAAGTTCAGATTAGCTGTTCTGCTGAGATCTGCTGCCAGCTGCCCCTCTCCGGAGGGAGGAGAGCAGATGAGCATCCTGCTGCCCAGCGGGCCACCATTCATCCAGGGCTTATTTGTGGCAGTGGGAGAGACCGGCAGCCGCCTGCCCCGTGCTGGCCGGCAGCCTGTGCTTCCTGTGCTTCCTCCAGCCCTGTGCAGCTGGAGCTGCCTGCTGTTGCTTGTGTGGGTCACCTGTGGGTCGGTGCAGCTCTGCTGCAGCCCCTCGGGCTGTGCAGGGCAGAGTTCGGAGCTCGCTGTGGTGTCCGCGGGGTGTCCGGGCTGTCCCTGTGCTGCGGGGCAGAGCGGGCGGTGCTGGGCTCTCCCCTGCACCGCACAGGGGTGTGTGCAGCCCGCAGCAGAGCAGGCCAGCAGCAGGTTTTGAAAGGCTCTTCAGCAGATGCTCCAGCTGGTGTCCCAGCTCAGCCTCCCACATATTTTGGGGAGCCCTTGGCAGAGCTTAGGGCGCTCCGTCGTGGGCAGGGGTATTCTGCATGTTCCTGTCTCAGAACCCTCTTCCTCAGGCCCTCGACAGCCTCCCCCGTTGCAGCGTGATCGTGTTTGGCTGTGGTGCAGTGCCCCGACTTCCCCTTTCGCGTGATCCCTGGATCGGCAGCCGCGCCTGGCAGCCCCGGGAGCAGATCGGAGGTGCTGGCCCTGTTTGGGCGAGACCCTCGGTCCGCACAGGTACAGAGGCATCACCCTGACCAGAGCCTGCGCCTCCCCTCCGTGTATCTCAGGGTTTTCCACGGTACGTCACCAGCTGCGGTCCCTCGGGGGTGCTTCGGTGGGAGCAAGGCTTTGTTCTGGATCCGCGCCGTGGCTCCGTCCCGGGGCGAGGCTGAGCAAAAGCTCTCAGTGCGCTGCCAGGGGGTAGAGGAGAGAGGAGAGGAGAGAGGAGAGGAGAGAAAGGCTCTCGGGGCTCCACATGAAGTGAGTGGGGCAGATCTGTTTCAGAAATGTTGCTTGGCTGCAGTTTGCAGGGACAGGCCTTGTCCCACCCGTGCATCCCTCTGCCCCCAGGCAAGCGAAGGTAGCCCAAGTGGCGATCATTCCTTGTCCCCGGCGCTCCCTCGGCCGCCTGCCCTCCTGCTTGCATGTTTATCTGGGAAGGCAGCTGCACCTTCCTGAGGTGTCAGCCTTCTTCCAGCAAGGACTGACTCAGCCCCAGGTGCATTTTGGAGCCGCAGCGGAGCTCCCCTGCGTCTAGTGACAGTGCGGGGCAACCCCAGCTTCGCACCAGCCAGGGTTGGCAAAAAAAGTCCCCCTGGCTGCAGGACTGGACTCGGGGCCACACCAGGGCAGGGGCGCCAACCTCCAGCTTTCAGGCGGCTGTGGCAGGGTGAAGGAGCAGAGTGTGGCAACACTGGCTTTGCTGATGACTTGGCTGGAAATGAGGATACTGCATCTTTCAGGATTTCCCTTGTACTTTTGACCGTCTTCACTGTATACTCTCCAGTGATTTGTATTTCCAAGCTTGGTGTTGTAAGATGCATTATTATGACTCTTCTGTTACCCTTTTTTAATGACAAAAAAGCAACCTCTTTTGAGAGCTCCAACATTAACCAGACTAATTCTCTTCCCCACTGTCCTGTGCAGTGTCATTGCTTGTTGACTTGCTGGTTTCCTTTTTTTGAAATACAACCGAAGTATGAGGGGATTTTTTTGAAACTATTTAAGAGATTGCAGAAAATTGTTTACCTGCTCTGTGTATTCTATATTTTTTCTTAACCCTTTTTCTCCTGTTTCAGCCAATATTAGCGTTTACATTTGCAACTACACGTCCCTCCAAATGCAGTTTTCAACCATTCTGAAACCAGCAGGGTACACTAGATTTCTTAGTAGTTTTCTTAGCTGAACTCCCAGATATTTTCCTTTTTTTCTTCAGTATAATTTACCAGAAAGAATTAACTGATGCATTTTTGTGTTGTCTTCTCCTTCAGTAGTTATATTTTGTCTTTTCTGCACATCTGTCTACTAATAAAAATGTGAAATGAAAATATCTCTGTGCTGTTACTTCCCTGTTTGAGCTGGTTGCATTGCATGGGTCACTCAAAGCTTTGAATAACAGCTGTTTACAAGTTCATTGCTGCTCTGGTATCAATAGACATGTTTATATAAAAATCTATAAGTTTACTGCAAAATAAAGCTGCTGTTTGACTGCTGCCTGCACCTAAGACTTAGGAACAAAACTGATTTAGAGAAGGACTTTGGTGAAAGGCCAGAGCTTTGCTGTTATATTTAGTCTTCCTAAGTCAGGAAGGGGGAGACCAGTGAGAAGGTTGTTCATGGATTCACATGACTGGAGAAGGGACGCAGGACTTGGGCCAGAGCTGCTGGTGGCCAGTGCCCTGGCAGGGCAGGAGCACAGGGCTCCTGAAAGGGTTGGATGAGGTGGAGGAGGAATTCAACCACTGGGTCAGGCAGCAGCTTTGGCAGAGAAATTGAGATCACAGCTGCCACCTCTCCCGGCTGCCAGCCCTGCCTGTCCCTAGCTGTTCCCTGCAGGCTCAGGAGGGGAGCAGGGTGTTTGCAGTGCCCCGGCTGCTGCAGTCGAGAAAAAATTAGCAAGACAAGTGTCACGGAGTTGCACTGGCTGCACTTAGTAGCAGCAGCACAGCAGCTGCTGAGTCAAATGTGGCTGGGGCTCAAGTGCTTCTGCTGCACAGCCGAGCTGGAGGGTGATGGCATTTTGGCATGGGACCAGGAGGGATGGTACTCTCTGGGGTCCAGCCTGCTTGTATCTGCTTCCTGACCCTAGAGCACTGGGTTGCCCAGAACTGCCAGTAGCTGCTTCCTCCAGCAGCAGTGTGGGACCAAAGGCAGGGCAAAGGTTCCAGCCCATCCTGCACTGGGTAAGCCCAGGGGGCTGCAAAAGGAGGCTTTCCCCTCCTTTCCTTGAAGGCCAAGTGCAGCTGGGCAACCTCAGCTCTGCCCTCAGTGGAACAGGGCTTAGAGAGGAAATTGCTGCAGGCGAGTCCTGCTGGAAGTGATGGTGTAGGGAAAGGGAGAAACAATTTGCTGAGTCTCACAGAGAGAAGAGCCTGCCCGTGGCTGAAGGCAACACTCTGCCTGCAGGCAGGACCCCAGAGCAGCTGGGAAGGTGCTGGAGTTGTCTTGGGTGTCTGGTGCTAGGGAAGAGGAGGATGCTGCAGGACAACACAGTCTGTGCACTGCCCTTCCATGCTCACAGCCAGGCTGAGGGTGGAAGGTGTGTGGTTTGGGAAAACGCAGTGCTGGCAGGAGTCCTTGCAGAACCTGAGGCTCTGGGCTGCTGGGGGTTGGCACCAACTCTCACCTGTTGCCTTTTCCCAGCTCCAGCTGCTTCTGGAACCACGACACACACGCAAGAACTGAGTTACCCCTGCGGGGCAGCATTGGGTGTCTATACGCAAGACCTCAAGAGTGTGAAGGCAGCTCAGGGGAAGTCTGTTTTGAAGCAAATAAAACGAGGTGCTGCCGCTGGGAGGGCTCAGCTGCTGGTGCAGCCTTGTACAAGCCGACAGGACCCAGCCTGCAGAAACATTTTTGCCATCCCTGACAATCAGGTCCTAAAGCCAGTGGCAGTGGGGCAGCAGCTGCCAAGGGCTTGGAACAGCTGTTGGGAGTTCAACCAGTGTCAAAACCTGAGCCAGGGCAAAGAAATGCCCGTGTAGTTCTTGAGCTGCTCAGAGGCTGGGGGGAGGGCTGGGTGACAACTGGGTCTCACAGTGCCCAAGAGCTGGTCACAGAGAAAGAAAAAGTGTTCTCAGGGTAGAAACAGACTTTTCTTGTCGATACTGAGAGAAAAACAGCCCCTTGCCTGTCACGTGCTTCACATTTACCCACCTGCTCTGCTGCATGGATGATCAGGACAAACCTGGGGCAGGAGGCTTCCCTCTGGAGCCCTCACACCCCTGCCTACCTCCCAGTAGAGCACACAGACCTTGTGAGCAAAGTGAAAGAGGGCAGAGCTGCAGCTGTGCTCCTTCCTTACCCATCACAGCTGCTCACAGGGACTTCAGAGCACCACTCCAGGAGACACCAAAGGCAGAGACAGGCTGCTCACGGCAGGAGCAAGGGTGCTGCCCTGGATCCCATCCCTGCTGCAGGTGCCTGAGAGCTCTCAGCACACAGGTGAACTCACCACTGTCAGACTCACCTGCTGCTCCTACCCTCCCAGCTTGGCTGCTGTTGCAGGAGCAGGTAGAAATGCACAGGCTGTAAAAGTAAAACTGGTCCTGGAGCCTTTGAAAATGCAGACAAACACCAGTGGTATGCTCAGATCTTTATTAGGTGGAGGAAGGGCTATAAAGAAATTAAACTCCTAGAACATTCACTGCACTGGTGCAGGACAAGAAGGACCAGGAGTTGCCTCCAAGGTCTTTGTTTAAAAAAAAGTGGGGAGGGACAGATGAAGTTTCCATCCAGTAACTCTGGTTTTCCTGGGAAGGTGGCTCAGGGCAAAAAGAGGTACAAGACACAGCTTATACTTTTATTTAAGAAACTGCTACATAGTTTTTGCCTCTAATGATGCAAAGGAGGTTCCAGGACACACTGAGCCATCCAAAGTCTCTTGCTAGGGAAAAACACGGAGAACAAAAAACCCCCGCAAACAAAAAATAAAACCCTGTCTTTTTTTTTTTAATTATTATTAAAAAATTGAAAAATTAATAGTTGAGACTGCAGCTCAAGGCCACAGTGATGAAACTGCCCACAAGAGCTTGTCTTCCACAGCAAGAGTGAGGGAGGGAGGAAATGAAAGAAAGGGGAAGGCCCACAAAACTTTTTTTTTCTTTCTTTCTTTTATTTTCCCCCTCTAAAATAACAGCTATACTGGGGCTGGGGAGTAAAATCAAACCAACAGGACACACCTTGATTTGAGTTTTTTTGAGGGCAGGTCTCCTTACTTGTCTGAATTTAGAACTGCATTAAATAAATGGGCTCCAGCTCCAAAAAAAAAGGCGCAGTTTGTCTTTGTCTGACAGAGTTAGAAAACCCATAGAGTTTAAAATAAAAAACAAAGAAAGAAGGATGCCCTGGTGCAGATGGAAAATTAATAGTTTTCCTACAAAGAAAATAAAACGGGCTGCAAGATGCAGAAAACCACATTTAGGCTCTATTACATTTACAAGTACATACATAAATATATTACATATAACAGCAACTCAAAGAGGAAGCAGGCGAGTCACACAGAGGATGGCTGGCTGGCTGCAGTTCTCCCCGCACAGATGTTTGGCTGAGCAGTTACTTTTCCTAATAATTCCAGGAATGGGCTTCGGCTTTTGTTTTCTTTTTTCTCTTTTATTTTCTTTTTTTTCTTTCCTTCCTCCTCTCCTTTCATTCTCTCCCCACTCCCAGGTTTCGGATTTAGTTTGTCCAGTATGGAGAAGTGCCATAGGCGGTTTTGGTAGCCTGAGACTTTTGCTGCATGGTGCTGGGTTGGTTGCGTTGGCCAGATCCACCCTAGAAATGGAAAACAAAGAAAACAGGGTCATCAGCTGCCACAGCACCAGCATTCCCAGGAAGACAAGCTCACCCGAGCACCACCAGGGGCAGCCCTGACACCCAGCAGTGCAGTGATCCTCCCCCCTGAACAGATCTGTTTCTGCCCTGCACTGTCTCTGTATCCCACAGTCCAGGCCAAGCAACCATGGACCAAGCAGGAGCTCAGGGATGCACCATCCCACAACAGGCTCAAGCACAAGGGAAGTGAGGAGCAGGGCCAGGCTCAGCAAAGGAGCCTCCCCAGGGTGAGCCAAGGTGGCACACCAGACAAGGACGTCACATACACAGTGCAAAATCACGTCCTATTTCTGGACTCTAAGGCTGAACACTGTTTTTTTCAGGGAATATTTAGTGTTAGGAAAGTGAGCACATGTGCAGGTGAAACCAAATCGGAGCTGGCATGCAACCTGCAAGGGATACTTGGTTTTTCTTCAGAATCACAGCACAAGTGCTGACATCCTGCCCTCCTGCCACAGACAGGGGACAGGAGCACCTGCCTCTGCTTCACACCCCACAGACTTCTCTCCCCAGTCCACAGCAGGATGGGCTCTTCACACTATCATAGCCCGGCTTAGGCTGGCAAGGATCTCTTGAGGTGTCTTGTCCAACCCCATTGCTCAAGCAGGATCACCTGAGCCAGCTGCCCAGCACCATCTCCAGACAACTCCAAGGATGGAGACCACCAGCTTCCCAGGCAATCTGTGCCAGTGCTTGATCACCATCCTAACCACTGTGCCAGTGCTTGGTCACCATTTTCACTGATATTCAGAGGATATCAGTGTTCCAGTTTGTGCCCACTGCCCCTGTTCCTGTCACTGGACACCACTGGAAAGAACCTGGCTCTGTCCTCTTTCCATGTTCCCTTTGGGTATTTCTGTACATGGATGAGATTCTCTCTCAGTGCTCTCCAGGTTGAACCGTCCCAGCTCCACCAGCCTTTCCGCACAAGAGACATGATTCAGTCCCTTTTTCAGTCCTTCACTGGACACTCAAATGCATCTGTGTCTCTCTCATAGTGGGAAGCCAAGAAGTGGACACGATGCTGCAGCTGTGGCTGCAGGGCTGAGCAGAGGGCAGGGATCAGTTTCCTTGTTCTGCTGGCAATGCAGTGGCTGGTGCAGCTCAGGATCTCGTTGTCCTTTTTCTGCTGCAAGGACACATTGCTGGTTCCTGGTCAGCCTGGTGCCCACCAGGCCCCCACAGGGCCTTTTCAGCTGAGCTGTTTCCCAGCTGGGTGGTCCCTGACATCTATTGGTGCATCGGGCTGTTTCTCTGCAAGGGCAGGATGTGGCATTTCCCCTTGCTGAACTTCATGAGGTTCCCTCCCCAAGCTCCTGCTGCCAAGGCGCTTTCCTGATGAGCAAAGCAAACATCAGGACACAAAACCCCCAAGATCCTGTTGGGATGGGAGACCAATGTGCCCTTGAGGACAGTGTAGAGACAGAAAGGGCCAACTCACCTGCCCATCCTGCTGAAGGTGGTGATGCAGCATCTGGGAATGAGGCTGCTGATGTGCAGGGAGGATGTGGAGAAACGGGGCTGGAGCATAACCTGGGGCAGCACCAGGGTTCAGAGGCCCAGTCGATCCGAGAGCAGAAGGCAGGCTGAAGGGAGGCGGAGTGCCAGCATGGAATCCCTGCTTGTCAAACGTCTGCACAGGGGGCAATGGGCACAGGGTCAGAGAATGGAGTGAGCAGCCCCAGCCAGACTAGAACAAGAGTGGCGCAAACACACATCACCTGAACCTTTCACCTACCCCACGAAGAAGCCAAGGCACATTCAATACCTGCAAGCACACCAGAGGATGAGTTTCAGCTCCTGTTCTCAGCCGTATTTCTGCACTAATGGCTGTTGACATTTTTATTTTCACAGCTATTGTGGGGTTTTTTCCCCGATCTCTTTTCATTCAAAGGGACATGGGATGGCAGCAGCTGCCTCATCAGTCCTTCCCACACTGAATGGGCTCAGCCCAGACTTTCTCAGCCTAACCAGAGCAGCCCAAGAAAAACACAGGAACTTGCAGGAATATTTTCCTCCTGCTGGCCAATGCTTGACCCCTAAGCATGTAGCTGACAGCTGGCTTCCTACCTGTAAGCATGGATCATAGCCAGACACTGATTTCCCCCACTGAGGGTGTGCGGAGGAGCAAACAGGAGCTGGACATAAGCCCAATGCACACCACAGCTTGTCAAAGCACTTTCTGCTTTGCCTGGGAAGCTGCACACTGAGCAATGGCCACAGGAGAGTGTGGGACAGGGACCCTCGGGTGCTAGAGGTGAGCACTGCTGCCTGGACCCTCTGATGGAAAGCAAAAAGCTTCTCAACTCACCTGCTTTGCAAGCTATTTTGACTAAAAATGCTAACACCCATAACCTCATTTGCACCCAGGACGCTGCTGGCATAAGGCAGTGCGGGCAGTGTGCAGCACAGGGAGCACTGAGCCTCTGCCAGCAGCCGCTGTCAGGAGCTGACACAGCAGAAACAGTGGGACAGAGGATGAGACTTCACTCCAACAGCAAACAGAGCCAGCTTTAGAGATGCAATGGCCTCCTGACCCTGAGACTGGCCAGCCTGGGAACAGGAATCATCAGCCTTGGGCCCTGAGAGAGGAGGGTCCAGCACTCCTTACCTGAGTTTTGTTATAGACTGAGCCGCTGATATCAGGCACACCCGTGTTACTTGAGGTCACAGAAACACCTGGAAAACAGAAATGCCATCAATAGTGAGAATGTCAGTCCCCCAGCCAGCATGATCCCAAGCTTTGCTCCTGTCACCTCTGGCAGCCTCAGGGAATGCATTGCCCTGCTGGTTCTCTATGATTTCAGACCCACAGCACCCACATGGGAGCAGAAGAAAGGATTCAGCTTCTTGTTCCCACTGCAAAACCCCACTGGGAAAAATCACCCAGGTCCACAACCCAGCTGCTAACACTTGAATTCCAATGCACTTCACCAGGCAGCAGTTGGCTGCAATGAACACTCACTGCAGTTCACAAAAAGCCAGCTTTCTCCTGGGATCAGAGGTGCATTCGGCTCTATTGCACATTCAGGAGCTTTCCAGTAGTGCCCTGAGTGATGAGACTCAGACCACCTGCACATCTGAGCCCTTGTCCTTCAACACCCTGCACAAGAGTGAGGTCTGCAGTGCTCCCCTGCCCTGACAGAATCAGCATCACTGGCTCAGACTGGCTTCCACCCCAACTGGCTGGTGCCACAACAGGCTCAGAAACACTTATCATCAAGGTGGCTCTCAAACCACACATTCACAGTTTTATAAAGGGTGGCTCTGATCATTTCACTTGGATCAGAATAAGGCCAGCAGTTGCTTTGTTCAGTGAATGAGAGGACTGGACTCAGAGGGTGTGCACTGCTCTAAGCTTGTAACCCTCCTTGGACACTGCTCCTTTCTTGCTCGCTTCTCAATGGAGCAGAGTATGATGACCTGGTGTTTCAAATGCACAGCAAATGCTTGGTATTTGCTTGAGCACAAGGATGAATCAGCTAGTGCTAAGCAGCCCAGTATACACTTCTCAGATCTAACCAGCATGTACCCAATAAAGCTTTTGTATGAGCTGTATAAATTCTCCAGCCTTTGTGGTCAAAAAGGAAACACCTCCAGGCATGAAGAACGCTATGAGTTACAGGGTATACAGGCATCAGCTAGCCAGCCCCGAGTTGGGTGAAGTGCCCTGCTCCTCTCTAACACACATCTGTCTCAGGTGCTTACCAGGGAACTTCAAATCTAGCCACGATTTGACAGAGGACCATTTTGCAACAGCATTGAACTACTAAGGTTTCAAAAACACAGCACTGTTGAAGGAACACCATATTCTTCAGCAAAAAAAGCTTTGGCTTAGGAAACAGCTTACCATTCCTCCCATGTGTAATTGGACCAAAATGTGCATCAGCCACACAAATCCTTATGCAAAGTTCAGCTGTGAGGTTTAGAAGGAACAACTGGGCCATTAGAAAAGCATTTTGTGTAAGGGAAATAGTGAAACAGCTTGGACCACAACCCTGTTTAGAGCCAGTTGCTGTGTTGACTGCACAGCACTTGGGAGTTAGCTTGCCCTACTAAATCCCACTCCAGAGCAACCTCCAGTCTCATTGTGTTACCTTTCCCAGGTCCAGTGCCAGCAGATTTGTTTTGTGCTTGAGATGACCCACTGTAGCCTCCTTTGCTGTAATCTCCAGCTGCTGTTCCCTGTGTTAAGTCATCATAGCCTGCCGGGGTGCACAAGACAGGGCGTTAGGGTGTGGGAGCAGCACTGCAGCACTCACCAGGAAGCAGGGGCCCAGGGCTTACCTGCACCGTAGCTGTGCTGGCCATAGCCACTCGCCTGCTGGAAGGGAGTCGACGCCGTGTTCAGGTTGACTCCGTGCTGTTTAGCAGACGCTGGAGGTACCTGGACAAAGGACGGGAACAAAAGGCGCCGTTAGGTGACGAACGCAGACTCCCTCTGCCACCTAGTGGGAAAAGCACCTTCCACCTCAGTCTGGAGTCGGGAGGACTGGGATGGCATAGGAATGCTTACAGTAACTCGCTATAGTGGATTTCTAACCAGGGATTTCTCCTAGAGCTCTTCCTGTGATTGCAGTGCAGCCCTCCCTTGGAACAGGCTGCATATTTCTTTTATATGCCAAATGTAAGCAGCAAATTTTTACCCACAAACTTGAGAAGAATAACCACAGAAACACCAATTCCTGCCTGAGCCTGTTCATAAAATACTATCCTACAGGGCCCTAAGTAGCCTCATCTACCCTTCTGCCTGGAGCAGCACCTCTTCCCAAACAGCCTTCTTCCTCCCGAGACTTCCAGCCCTGCTCTCTGACTTAATGGGGTCTCCTCCATCCAGGCTCTCAGCTCACTGACTCATTGACTCAGGTTTGAGTCTCCTCTTGACTCCCCAGAGACTAGGAGGGGCTTTCAGGAACATCAAGCCCATAAGCTGCAGCTGTCAGCTATTTACAGAAACCTGCACATGGGTCCATGAATTCTGGCCTTTCAAATTTTTTGTTTTCTTCTGAGTGGGATTACAGCTGTTTTCTCATGTTGCATGTTTTTGGAGATCTCTTGCAGACTGGGGAAGCTGACTCTATTCCATTCTAATGAGACTCCACTGGAATACTGACTCCAGCTCTGGGATCCTCAGTATGAGGAAGCGGTGGATCTATTACAGCAGATCCAGAGGAGGTCATGAAGATGATCACAGGGATGAAGCACCTCTCTCCTATGAAGACAGGCTGAGAGTTGGGGCTGTTCAGCTTGGAGAAAAGAAGGCTCTGGGCAGACCTTACTGTGACCTTAAAGAATGCTTATAGGAAAGACGGGAAAAACATTTTACCAGGTCCTGTAGTGACAGAACAAAGGGCAGTGGTTTTAAACTGAAAGATGGCAGATTTAGATTAAATACAAGGAAAATATTCCATCATTATGAGGTTGGTGTGGCACTGGCAGAGGTTGCCCATCCCTGGTACTGTTCAAGGTCAGGGTGGATGGGGCTCTGAGCAACCTGGTCTAGTGGAAGGTGTCCCTGCCTGTGGCAGAGATTGGAATGAGATGGTCTTTGATGATCCCTCTTCTATAATTCCAAGATGTAGAGTGTTTGGACTGGAGAAAGCAAAAGCAGAGGGGCATACAGGGATGGTTACAATTTAGGCTGTCACACTTACAAACATGGTTGGCCCATATTGGAATGCACTGGGAACACCGGGCATTCCAGCGTAGTAAGGGAGCCCAGTGTAGCTGTACCCTGGGGGCAGGGTTGGGTTGAGGAAGGGCTGCTGAGTTGTGTGGTGAGTCTGTGTCTGGTTCTGCTGTGGCTGGGCCAGCGTGGTCGCAGGAGCAGGAGAGGCAGAATCTCCACGGCCAAATTTTGTAACATCACCTGTGAAAGAAAGAGCTGATCAGAAATGCTATCAAAGATACTGCAAAGGCGGAGAATTCAATAGATTTAAATCCTCTGAATACAAGCAGACAACTACAGAAGAGGACACATCCTACATCTGAAAGCCTGCAGTTGTTCATGGAAGCCCTCACCCAGTTTCTGCTCCTGACAACCACAGGGATATTGCCTGTTCGTGGCACAGAACGCTGTGCCATGACTAATCCATGGATAAAGGGAGATGCCAATACTCACCTATCTCACAAGATCTGAGCAGACTCACTACTACTAGATCATTGCAATAAAACATGCTAAAAGCAGAAGCATGATAAATAGCCAGACAGCCAATGGTTTCTGGGTTAAATTGTGACTCTCCTGGAGGTTAACCTGTTTAGCTAAGCTTCGTGGGCTCAAAGCAGGTTAGGATTTACAGGCAGTGATAGGCATATTTTTGCCAGTGTCTGTTTATTTGTTAAGCATGACTAGTTAAGATGTCCAGTTCCTCACACCACCAAAGTTCTGAAGACAGTAGCTGAAGGCCAGGAAAGCAAGGCTTGCATCGTGGGCCACCTTATTGAAGAAGTAGGAAGGGAAATTCAGTTATTAACCCAAAAACAGCCTCCCAAGAGAAGTGATCATGAAGCAGAAAATTCACAAACAGTGGTATTTTCTGGCAGCCTACAGAGCACCATGTTCACATTTTTTAAGGAGGTGACATACATCAATCCCTTCCATCTCACTCCCAACCAGTATTCCATTTTGTTGGTTACCAGGAAGTATGACAGCACTTAATACCATCATTAGAGGAACTACAATGCCTATGGCTACAGCTTTAAGATGTAATCAGATGGCAGTGGACAAAAACCACTGGCTGAAAATCCTGGATGGCATTAATATCATCTTTGCACAATGACAGCTAAAGAGCAAGAGCAGGAACAAGGAAGGGCTTCTTTGATCACAGAAAGGAAAAGCAATTCCTCTTTGAGCAAGAGGCAGGATGGCCTGCACTGAGAAACCAGCACACCTCACACCTGTCATCCTAGTCTTTAAACAGCATTTACCTGAGTACGGGTTGTTAGCAAGGCTCCCATCTCTGCCTGTCAAGGTTGCAGGAGCAGGGAATGTAATTCCGTAGTAATCCTTGGAAAGAGACAACATCATTTATTTACAGTTGAAACTGTAACATAGCTGGACAGCTCTTATGAACTGCATACTATACACAGAAGAAAATTTTAAAGGCAAGAACTAAAAGAGTTTTGGGTGGAAGCAGACCTTATGTCGTGCAGCAGAGCTGAAAATTTACCTGGATCCTCAAGCTAAAAATAAACCTACTTTATATAGACACTTTTCATATTAGATACAAACATTTAATCTCTTAATGGTAAGTTAAAAGCAAAGACTAAGTGATTTCCTTCACAGCTCCCAGCTCTGAGCTATTGCCTTCCAGTGAGACTGCCTGAAAGAGAACTGACCATTGTGGGTGAAACACTTGGGGTCAAGCCAGGACTGTAATCACAACATGGATGTAAGTCTAAGGGCTTTTCCCTTGTACCATGCCCTGTTTTCTTAAAGTGGAAATATCAGCTAGCAAAAACATTATAAGAGAGAGAAAAATAGTTACTATTGGATGACTGAAAAATTTATTTCAACTACTTTACAGGAGACCTTAGGTCAGTAGTCTCTAAAAGTGGGGTATGCATCATAATCCATTGGGGTGCAGGAAGAAAATGGATTTGGTACTTTCGATAAGTACAACCTCAAGAATTTTAAAATAGTTTTTTCTATTAAAAAAATTAATTTTCTTCTCTCCTTTTTTCAGTTTTATTTTTTTGTATATATGTTTTATAACAGATATATTAGTATAGGGGTATGCATATAAAATTCAGAAAAAAAAAGATATTGAAGATAAGTGCTCACAAATTTTTTACTGATAGGGTGCATGATAAAAAAGGTGGAAACCACTGCCTTAGATCATTCTTCAAAGTCCTCTACAAGAAGGTAAGCACCACTAGAAAGCTTGCACTCTGAAATGACAGGGCATGCTAGCAAAACCAAAGCAGTACTTTGACCTCAGTTTGGGAGAAAAGGCAAGAAGTTTTCCATTTTCTCTCTGCATGAACTCTACTTGTGGGTCTGGCACTCTCCTTTTTTCTCTAATTTTCATGTTCTGGTCCTCACCACCTCTATTCCAGAAAGAGATAGTGCTCTAAGTAGTAATGTATCCATTTCCATACATTCTCAAACACTGGAAAAGTCTCTACCTTTGTCATTACCCTCTCTGCAAATGCCCTAGCACCTCGACTGTTTTCTCAGAGTTGACAGCACTCTCCACTTGCTCCACTTCTGTGCATCACTTCCCTGTCTCCTACACCCAATCTTCCATCATTGAATATGAAATAACGTGGCAAAGTTTTAGTACTGCAGGTGCTTTCTGTAACTTGTAATGGTGCTGTTATTTCATCAACTTTTCCTTCCCTGGTAATTTGCCTTTATGAACTCCAGCATGAATCACTTGGCAAAACACAATCAAATTCACGTTAAAAGTCTTAGCAGGTTATTCAAAAGCAGCACTCCCATACCCTTCTGATGAAAATACCACAAAAAGAAGATTTAGAGAAGAGATATGAACGCAACTCAGTGTGTATGAACTGACACACTAACATTTTCCTCCTACACAAACTGGACAAAATATAATCAAATCCACATGAGAAGAGGGTGTAAGGGTTGCAACTATTCCCACTGCACCTCGGGCAGGGGAAAACCACATCAGTGCTGAATATCCGCATCCTACACGTGCATAGACACATTCAAACTAAAAACTCATTAGAAAATACGAGTGCAAGGCAGTTATGTCTGCAGTTCATGCCTACCCAAAGAAAAATATCAGAGAAGACACACTGCTCTTCAAACATCACAGGTATCCTTCTGACCTACAAAGGGAGAAGCTGCCTAAAGCCAGAAGTGAAACACCAGAAATAGGCTCAAAAAGCGAGGCAGAAAAGGATGAAAAAAAGGGTAAGTGACGAGACATAACAGATTTAAGTTCCAACAAGCAGCTCACTGCATACCACACACACCTGCTGAGGCACTTGCAAGGTCTTTGCAACAGATGAACAGAGAAGACAGCATTCCCAATGTAACACACACCAAAAGAACCCAAACAACAACAAAAAAAACCCCACAGGGAGACTTTACAGCAACAATATGCACATTACGTAACTGAGTTAAATTTTAAAAATAACCTCAGGAGGAAATCCCATTCTTGCCCTATCAGCAGCCACTAAGATCTCTTGCTGCTAGAAATTACACAGGAAGCAGATACAGCAGTTACACTGTTCACTGGAACTTTGCCCACTTTCACTTTTCATATGTAAGTAGACTGGCATGTGAAATGCAAATATTCTCACCTGATCCTGTCCCCAGACCATCTAACACTGCCACATTTTCACCAAAAAATCACAATACAATAGAAAACCCCCCAAAATCTAGAAAGCACAAACATTGCATGAATAGCTGATGAAAAATCCCTTGTGACACCTGCACATTTATTTCTATCAACATTCCGTGGATAATTAACTCTGGATGCAGGGATATGAGAGATGACCCCAAAAATATTTTGCAAGATATTTGCAGAGATGGAAAAAACTCCTGCGCTAGCAAAGCTGCAGATGCCACAGAGAAAAAAAAAAGTATTAAAAAATATATAAAAATAAAAATAGAATTTAAAAAGACAGAGAGACTAACAACATTTATCAATAAGAAATATAGGAAGACATTACTTAACATGCAAAATAAGCATTATATACAAATAATATTAGAGCATGAAATAAGAAAAAACACACTGGTAGGTAGAGAAATTTTAAAATTGAAACCCTAAAAGAAGGCAACTCACAAAAAACAAATGAAAAGACAATCCTGAAACACATCCCCTGCATAGCCACACAGAAAACAACTTTCACTACACTTTCATCTCCTGTAACCGCACGGTAGCAGGCTCCTCCCTGGCAGCAGCCCAGAGAAAGAGTTAGCTCCTATTCTCATAGCAGGGCCACCTCCTGGTCACAGTGAAAAGCATAACCGAAGCCCTCAAGAGAAGGCAAATAAAAAAACAAAAGTGAAAACAGAAAAAGGGAAATTCTGTCTGGAAGTAGATGGTGATGATGATGATGAAAGGAAAGCCTGGGCACTACATAAAGCTGCCCACCGGCAGCATCCCAAGCAAAGCAACCACCACCACCACCGAGCCAGACCAGTCTCCTGAGGAGCACTCACAGCATGACCATGGATGTATCTGGATGCCCACAGCCATGCCTGCGGCACAGCAGCCTGGCAATGCTGCTCCTCATCATGGGTCTTGCCACGGGCCTCCCGTGCCATCACCTGCAGACTCACAACCTTGGGGACACACTCCAGCTCCTCCGGGACATGGCTCCAAGCACAATCCAGCCCTGCCACCTCCAAGAGCCACCCTTCTTCCCTGACGCCCTCCGCCACAACAACCTGCAGCCGCAACAAGCCGCCGCCGCCGCCCGACACATCCTCCAGCACCTCTTCCACACCCTCAGCAGAAGCAGCAACAGGCAGCACTGGCGCACCCAGCCTCGCAACGACCTCCTCAACAAACTCCACCACCACATCCACCGCCTCGAGCAATGCCTCCCCGACAATGCCACACTCTTCAAGGGACCCCGCAACACGCGGATTGCCATCAACAGGTACTTCAGGGACATCCACCTCTTCCTCCACGCTCACAACCACAGCGCCTGCGCCTGGGACCACGTCCGCCTCGAAGCTCTTGTGTGCTTCCAACATGTGGACAGACTGATACGGCGAATGGAGCACCAAGCTGCTCTGGACCCCACTAAACCCACGGACACCAAACACCCATCCCCAGCCAGCACCAGTGGTCACGGATTGAGCGGTGACAGCAGCAGCCCAGGCTGGGATCACTCAGTACCGCTCCCGCCTCTTCCGACCAGAATGATGAGCTGACGGGGAAATGGGTATGACCGTGGTGATACTGGGGCCAGGTTGTGGCACAGCTCACATACCCAAACCACGGCCACTG
The DNA here is from genome assembly GCA_024500445.1 of Entomyzon cyanotis. Taxonomy (NCBI): domain Eukaryota; kingdom Metazoa; phylum Chordata; class Aves; order Passeriformes; family Meliphagidae; genus Entomyzon; species Entomyzon cyanotis. The sequence goes on along the minus strand of JAKEPQ010001021.1, from coordinate 44,456,960 downwards.
GAGAGGAAGGAAGAGGAAATTTCTGTGCTGCACACTCATGGACTGCTGCAAGGCATTGGGGATAGGGGTGGTACTCATTACCCATGAAATTATCACATTCTACCAGACTGCAACCTCACCTGATGAACAGCAAGGGGACCATGGACACCGGGGGGATACTGTGGGACTCTCATCCTAATCTCTATTCATCATAGAACTCTGTTTACTTATTTAACTAATTAATTTTATTTATTTGGCCATTTATTCATATATTTATTTATTTATTTTTTGTTTTGTTAGAAATAAAGACTTTTTGTAAAAACAAAAGAGAATGAAAAAGCAAAGCTGTGGTAATTGTGCTTCATGCTTGTACCTGACAGAAGACAAGGTCCCTGCAGACAGGCAGGAATGAATCTCCCCCCTGCAGTCTGTCTTGAGATACTTCCTGCTCGGCTTGAAGACTACGGACAGCACACCTCTCTCAGGGACCCACCATGGTCCTGCAGCCCACAGGCATCTATTACAGTTGCCAGACCCCTTGGGGCACCCATTTGCCCAGATGGTACAATGCCTGCCCTGCACACTTCCTCCTCTTCCATCACCACACTCTGCCTTCCAGACCCTCCAGTAATGTCAAGAAATTAATGCCACCTCCAAGCGATCACGTCACCACAAACAACCATTATGCAATGACACAGCACTGCTTCAGAACAAGCAGAGCAGCACAGGCAAGGTGCACCTCAAGGAGTCAAGGAGGGGACCCACCAAGGTCTGCAGAGATTTTGACAAGGAACAGAAGCCCAGTGCTACCAGCTCCACCCAAGAAACACCAAGATAACACAAAACGCACAGGAGAGGCCCAGAACTGCTCACTGCTCTGCTACGGCTACCACAACTGGTCCAGGATGCTCCAGCCTGTGCTTTTGCACCAGTGGCCATGGGGACCTGCTGCACTACACAGAACACATTGTCCTTGTCCTTCTTCACCTCAACACATCTTTAGCAAGCAAAGGGATCTGTCACCCAAACACCACCATGCAACATGGTCCAACCCAATCAGCACAGCATTTGCCATGAAGGAAACTGCCCATACATCACCAGCACCAGCTGCTCCTTCACCCTCCAACCACCACCCAAAAGTGTCTGCCCAGATCAGCAGCTCTGGCCTTCTCCTGCATGGAAGAGAGTTTGTTTGCTGTGCTCTAACGACCTCCACCACTGCGTCACTGCAAGGACACTGCTCCGTGCAAACACAAATGATCGCTTCTCATTTAGCTGGAGAGTGAGAAAACAACAGGGACTAAATACAGAATCACAGAATCATTATGGTTTGAAAAGACCTCCAAGATCATCAAGCCCAACCTTTGACCAAATACCACTAAGCCATATCATGAAGTTCTACATCTAATCAATTTTTGAACGCTTCCATGGATAGTGACTCCACCACTTCCCTGGGGAGCCTGTTTCAATGCTTGACCACTCCTTCAGTAAAGCAATTTTTCCTAATATTCAACCTGAACCTCACCTGGCACAACCTGAGGCTATTTTCATTTCCTGTTGCTAGTTGCCTGGAAGAAAAGGCAACTAGCCGATGCCCACACAGTTATAATGTTTGGGGTCATTGTAGAGAGCAGTAAGGTTCCCCCGAGCCTCCTTTTCCCCAGGCTAAACCCCACCCAGTTTCCTCAGCTGTTCCTCATACGACTCACTATACAGACTCTTCCCACCTCCATTCCCTTCTCTGCACAGACTCCAGCACCTCAATGTCCTTCTTGCTGTGAGGGAACAAAACTGAACACAAAAGCTGAGGTATGGCCTCACCAGTGCCCAGCACAGGGGCACGGGCACTGCCCTTGTCCCACTGGCCACACTATTGCTGACACAAGCCTGGTGCCACCTAGACAACCAGACACACTCCAGCTCATGTTCAGCCACTGAAAATCAACTCCTTCAGGTCCTTTTCCACTCAGCAGTTTTCCAGCCATTCTATCCCACCCTGTTGGGTGGAAGTTGGAGTTGAAGGAGACTTTTGTGACCCAAGGGCAGGACCAGCACTTGGCCTGGTTGAACCTCACCCAATTGGCCTCAGCCCATTGATGCAGCCTGTGCAGATCCCTCTACAGAGCCTTCCTGCCCTCCAGCAGATCAACACTCCCACCCAGCTTGGCGTTGTTCTTGAACTGACTGAGGGTGCTCTCAGTTCCCTCCTTCAGATCATTGAAAAAGACATCACACAGGACTGGGTCCAACACTGATCCCTGGGGGACACCACTAGTGACCAGCTGCTTGCTGGAAGTAATTCCATTCACCAGCACTCTCTGGGCCAGGCCATCAACCAGTTTTTAAGTCAGGGAACAGAGGAACAGAGCATCCAAATGACAAGCAGCTAAGGTCATAGAGTTCCGGATATACTCATAGAGTATATCCGGAACTCTATGAGATACAATGTTAAAGACTTTTCTTAAGTCCAGGAGGTCATCATCCCTAGCTTTTCCCTCAACCACTAAGAGGGTCACTTTGCTATAGAAGGAGTTCAGGCCAGGCACTTATGCCTTTGACAAACCTGTCCTGGCTGCACCTGATCTCCTGTGCATGCCATGTGATGGCACTCAAGATCTCCATGAGCTTCCCCAGCACCAAGGTCAGGCTGATGGGCCTGTAGCTCCCCGGATTTTACTTCCGACCCTTCCTGTAAATAAGCATTACACTGGCCACCCTCCAGTTGTCTCGGACCTCCTTGGTTAGCCAGGACTGCTTGGAAATTATGAGGAGTTGCTGGGTGAGCTCTTCTACCAGCTCTCTTATATATTCAGGTACACAGCAGGACCCCTCTAGATGAAACTTTCATATTGTACCACTGTCCTCCTGATGCTCCTGACCAGAAATAATACCCTGTGATGTCAGGAATGGGGACCTCATTGGTTCTGTCTTCTCTGAGGGGGCTGAAGGAACTAAGCCATTCTCAGACAAAAAGAGGTGTGGCGGTAATGACACAAGCTGGAATATGGGGAATTCAAACATGAAAGAATAAATAGATTTGTGTGATTTTTTTTAATTTGAAAGTGATACAATACCAGAATAGGGATTAGACAGTTTGAGTGATATCCATTCCTGGAGAGATTTCTAAAAGCATCACTGGACAAGGCCATGAGCAGGCTCGTCTGATACCACCTCCTTTGGGGATATCCAGGGAACAATAGACCATTAAAAATAATTTCAAAAACTCCTTTATTGTTCAAAAGTAACAGCTTAGAGAAGACTTCTTAAACTCCATCACAATGAAAGTCAAACTGTGAAAGGGAAGCAAGAGACTGCAGAAGCTTCATCAATAAACACTCAATGCTCAGGTGCTTAGACCCAGAGCCACCTCCTCAAAGGCCATCTTTACTTAATGAGCTCCTAAGATTCCTGAGAAATAAACCATTTTACAACTCTGGAAAAATGTAAAAAGAAACAATCTATTCAATATGAATAAAAAGAAAACAAGCATATGATAAGAACTCAACACAAAGCCAGCTTAATAATGAACAAGAGAACAATGTACGTAACCCAATGACTGCAGGCAAATACTTTTGCTCAGCCTCAAGGAATAACCTAGGGAAGCATTCCCACTAAATGGAAGAATCTCCATGCACACAAATAGAAGGGGTGTGCTGGAAATCCCTGCAGGTAAAGTGCACAAATGGAATTTTCAGAATAATATAATTGACTCTAATGCATTAAAACGTAGGACAGCTCAATCAGCTCAGCACCTTACCAGTAATTTATCAGTTACTTATCAGTACCTTACCAGTACCACAACTTCTTTCTCTCTACACTAGGAACTTAGTTCGCACATCCCTACAAGTGCAATTATCAGTAAGGAAATACTATTTTAAAAAGCTTCAAATGCTCAACTTCGGAGGCTTCAAATGAGTCTGATTTCAGCATTCTTCAAAATAAAAAACTCTGTTATTTCGCCTACCCACGATCACAAATAAGTTTAGGAAAAATGGTAAAGTCCAACACACTATATGACAAATGATGCCGAGTGTCCAGCTATGGGTAAGAAGGGAAATTCAGTGAAACAAGAGGAAAGAGAAATGCCTACAAAGGAAAAACAGCAAAACCCCCACAACATAACGGCAATACAACCATGTGTAACTAACTGGGCATTTCACATCCCCGCCTGCCCAACAAGAACACAACCCTCCACCACCACCTCTACAGACAAGAACAGCACCACCAACACCCCCCTGAAACCACAGACACGACAGAAACACTGGATTTAACTGACAAAGTCACAATACAACCTGACACCCTGTTGCTAGGTGTGGTCGCAGCAGTCTGACTAAATGTGGCTACAGTCGCCTTGGAGTGATGGATGTGGTTTTGCCAAAGCGGTGATCCTGGGGGAAGATCTGGTCCTTCTCTGGAGGTCCAGAGGTGGTTACCGAGCTCTTGTCCTCTGGGAATCCAGTGGTAGTGTTCCCAGGGTGTTCCAAGCCTCAGATTATATGCGGGTAGGATGTTCGGTTCCTCCCCTCAGGGCGGGGAATCTCACAATGGCATGATGGAACTCTGTGAGTCATTCCTGAAACACCTTCGTGAACCATTGGCAGAGATGAGCCCCCACACAGCGGCTGTGGCTCCCCTGACGGTGTTATCAGGGCTGACTCACGGAGAGCATAAAGCACACTGACCCAACTACCTTCACACCTTATGGAGATGCTACTAGAATACATACTTTTGGTTACACCTTACATGTAACCCAAGACACCCCATGAGGTCAGACAGATCCTACCCACACAGGCCTGGGCACGCCCTGAATTCCTCTCTATTGTTCCTCGTATTTTGTGCCTTTCTGTAAAGGCAAGTGAAACTACAGGCAAGTCTTCTCTACTCCAGATGAACATGCCCAGCTCCCTCAGCCTTGCTCACAAGTGACATGCTCCCCTCCCCTCTGCATCTTCAGAGCCAGGCCCTCCAAGAGCTCCACACCTCCGGTGTACTAAAGGGCCCCGAATGGGAAAGAATGTTCCAGATTTGGCCTCTGGCAACCCCAAAAGGCAACAACACCCTCTCCTTTATGGGGGATAGTCTTGCTTCACTCTCTGGCCGCCTCGTCAGCTAACACAGGGAAAACGCAACCACACTCTCACTCCACAGCCACAGCCATCAAACCCCAGACATGGAACAAGCACCACAGCAACAGCAAACCTCCTCCCTTTCTCCTACTCCTCCTGCACTGAGCCTGTTCTCTTCTGCCTTCTTGCTCGCTCCTCCTCATCTCCAAACACAGCAGATGGGCACCCACATCCGAAAGCACATGCGGGGCTCCAAGCCCTACCTCCACGCACTCCCTGGTACACTGCCACTGACCCTAGCTAGGGCCTTTGCTGCAGGACGGGGAACCCCAGGCCTGGCCCACTGACATCACTGCACAGCCCTTGAAACCAGGAAAGGAAAACGGGCTAAGATCAAAATAAAGCCTTAGCCACAAAGTGAAAGGAAAAGTGACCAAAGTCACCACCAGGGCACTGCAAGTGGAAGAGATGCCTGGGCACAAAGACAAACTATAGCTGCGTAGCACAGATCCCACAGCTGGCCCTGCAGGTGACAAAGAACTTTCAACAACCCTCCCCGACACAGCAGACCACAACTCCTCTGACCCAGAACTTTCACATCCCCTGCTCAGCCACTACGAACACCCGCCGCCGCAACACCACTGCCACTGCACTCCACAACCACAGAAATCCCAACAAACCACTGTCCCAACACCACCACAGCCACCAGCCCAAACTGGAAACCGCAAGAGGAAACTCCCAGCAATCCGAAAGCGATGAAGGGAAAGCTGCCACAATACAAAGCCGCACAGCCGGCACCATCCCAAGCACAACCACCACCACCAGCGAACCTGAGCAGACTCCTGCCCAGCACCATTCGAAAGAACACCCACTGACCCACCATGGCTGCACCCACAGCTCCACAGCCACGCCTGACGCACGCCGTCCCCGTGCTCCAGCTCCTCCTCACGGCTCTCGCCACCACACTCGCCTGCCAACACCTCTGGACCCACGACGACACCTTCCCCGGCGATGCGCTCCAACTCCTCCAGGACGTGGCTCCCAGCCACACACAGCCCTGCCACCTCCAAGAGCCACCCTTCTTCCCCGACACCCTCCGCCACAACAACCTGCAGCCGCAACAAGCCGCCGCCGCCGCCCGACACATCCTCCAGCACCTCTTCCACACCCTCAGCACCAACAGCACCCGCCAGCACTGGCGCACCCAGCCTCGCAACGACCTCCTCAACAAACTCCACCACCACAGCCACCGCCTCGAGCAATGCCTCCCCGACAACGCCACGCTCTTCAAGGGACCCCGCAACACCCTGATCGCCATCAACAAGTATTTCAGGGACATCCACCTCTTCCTCCACGCTCACAACCACAGCGCCTGCGCCTGGGACCACGTCCGCCTCGAAGCTCGCACCTCTTTACAGCACCTCCACAACCTCACCCGCACCATGCGCCGCTAGCACCAACACACACACTCACACTCACACACACACCACCACCAACACACACCCACGTCCCCACCCTGCTCCTACACCTACACCCCAAAACCACATCACGCCTCTTGCCTCACTCCTGCCCTCACAGCTGCAACAAGAGACAAGGCTGCAACAACTGAACGGCACCCACCGCCTACAACCACTGCGCCTCCAATCATAACAGCCTCTCCTGTTGATTTCGACAAAGGACTTCATCTACTTATTTATATATTTATTTATGTATATTATTATTTATTAATAATAATTCGGTTTTTTAAAAATTTATTTATTTTCCCAGTTATTCACTTATTTATGCCACAGAAAATAAAGACCAATGACAAAACACTTGCCAATGCCTCTTTTCTCACTAGCACTGCTACCACGCTTTCAGCCATGGGGATGTCACCTCTACTCAACACCTAATTCAGGCCCTGCTGCAAACAGGGCTTTCTCTGCACAGCCCCTCGCCACTCTTCTCAATGGCACATGCACAAAAAGGACCTTGCATCAACCCCTCTGGAAAAACAATGCCAGCCTTTGGGTTTGTGTTTCTCTGGCGTCGGCCAAGACAGGCTGAGGCTGGAAAGCGCTGCTGGAACTCATCTGCTTTAGCCACACACGGCTCAACACAGCCAATCCATGGCCCTCCAGCTTACAGACAAGGATGTTGAGTGCGACAGTGTCAAACACTCTGCAAAAGTCCAGGCAGAAAAGGTCACTTACTCTGCCCCATCCACCAGCGCTGCAGACCTGCCATAGAAACCCACCAAAATTTACGAGAATCGTTTCCTCTTCGGAATGCCATGTTCCCTGTTACAAATCACCTCTTTGCTTCCCATAAGCTTTAGCTGAGTTTCCAGCAGAAGCACCTCCATCACCTTGTCTGGCACGGAGGTCAGACGCACTGCTCTGTAGTTCCCACGCTCTTCGGCTTTCCCCTTTTTAAAAACAGGGGTCATCTTTCCTTTCTTCCACGTATCAGGGACCTCACCTGACAATACACCGTTTTTCAAAAATGATGCACAGTGGCCTAGCATCTCCGTCTGCCACTTCACTCAAGATCCAGGGATTAATCTCTGCAGGTCTTATGGTGTTGTGCACATTCACATTTCTATAGTGGTCTCAACCCTGGTCCTCTACTACAGTGCTCTTGGGCTCTTCATCCTTCATGCACGACTCTCAGCATTTCCCTTGCACAACGTGGGAAGCGTGGCTACAGCTCGTTGAAAAACACACCTCTACAAACCCCTCCTCATCTCCACAGCCTGCTTTCCCAAGCCCTCTAAAACCTTCCGACCCAATGTTCCACTCATACGAACAATCCCACCATGTCTCCACGCGCTAGTCTGAAAACCAACCACCAGAGGGATTAACTTCCCACAAACGTGTTGCGAGAGATTCCACAAAAGAACTGCCATTTCATAGGAAAATTAAGATAAAACCAATGACACAGAAACACTGGATTTAACTGACAAAGTCACAATACAACCTGACACCCTGTTGCTAGGTGTGGTCGCAGCAGTCTGACTAAATGTGGCTACAGTCGCCTTGGAGTGATGGATGTGGTTTTGCCAAAGCGGTGATCCTGGGGGAAGATCTGGTCCTTCTCTGGAGGTCCAGAGGTGGTTACCGAGCTCTTGTCCTCTGGGAATCCAGTGGTAGTGTTCCCAGGGTGTTCCAAGCCTCAGATTATATGCGGGTAGGATGTTCGGTTCCTCCCCTCAGGGCGGGGAATCTCACAATGGCATGATGGAACTCTGTGAGTCATTCCTGAAACACCTTCGTGAACCATTGGCAGAGATGAGCCCCCACACAGCGGCTGTGGCTCCCCTGACGGTGTTATCAGGGCTGACTCACGGAGAGCATAAAGCACACTGACCCAACTACCTTCACACCTTATGGAGATGCTACTAGAATACATACTTTTGGTTACACCTTACATGTAACCCAAGACACCCCATGAGGTCAGACAGATCCTACCCACACAGGCCTGGGCACGCCCTGAATTCCTCTCTATTGTTCCTCGTATTTTGTGCCTTTCTGTAAAGGCAAGTGAAACTACAGGCAAGTCTTCTCTACTCCAGATGAACATGCCCAGCTCCCTCAGCCTTGCTCACAAGTGACATGCTCCCCTCCCCTCTGCATCTTCAGAGCCAGGCCCTCCAAGAGCTCCACACCTCCGGTGTACTAAAGGGCCCCGAATGGGAAAGAATGTTCCAGATTTGGCCTCTGGCAACCCCAAAAGGCAACAACACCCTCTCCTTTATGGGGGATAGTCTTGCTTCACTCTCTGGCCGCCTCGTCAGCTAACACAGGGAAAACGCAACCACACTCTCACTCCACAGCCACAGCCATCAAACCCCAGACATGGAACAAGCACCACAGCAACAGCAAACCTCCTCCCTTTCTCCTACTCCTCCTGCACTGAGCCTGTTCTCTTCTGCCTTCTTGCTCGCTCCTCCTCATCTCCAAACACAGCAGATGGGCACCCACATCCGAAAGCACATGCGGGGCTCCAAGCCCTACCTCCACGCACTCCCTGGTACACTGCCACTGACCCTAGCTAGGGCCTTTGCTGCAGGACGGGGAACCCCAGGCCTGGCCCACTGACATCACTGCACAGCCCTTGAAACCAGGAAAGGAAAACGGGCTAAGATCAAAATAAAGCCTTAGCCACAAAGTGAAAGGAAAAGTGACCAAAGTCACCACCAGGGCACTGCAAGTGGAAGAGATGCCTGGGCACAAAGACAAACTATAGCTGCGTAGCACAGATCCCACAGCTGGCCCTGCAGGTGACAAAGAACTTTCAACAACCCTCCCCGACACAGCAGACCACAACTCCTCTGACCCAGAACTTTCACATCCCCTGCTCAGCCACTACGAACACCCGCCGCCGCAACACCACTGCCACTGCACTCCACAACCACAGAAATCCCAACAAACCACTGTCCCAACACCACCACAGCCACCAGCCCAAACTGGAAACCGCAAGAGGAAACTCCCAGCAATCCGAAAGCGATGAAGGGAAAGCTGCCACAATACAAAGCCGCACAGCCGGCACCATCCCAAGCACAACCACCACCACCAGCGAACCTGAGCAGACTCCTGCCCAGCACCATTCGAAAGAACACCCACTGACCCACCATGGCTGCACCCACAGCTCCACAGCCACGCCTGACGCACGCCGTCCCCGTGCTCCAGCTCCTCCTCACGGCTCTCGCCACCACACTCGCCTGCCAACACCTCTGGACCCACGACGACACCTTCCCCGGCGATGCGCTCCAACTCCTCCAGGACGTGGCTCCCAGCCACACACAGCCCTGCCACCTCCAAGAGCCACCCTTCTTCCCCGACACCCTCCGCCACAACAACCTGCAGCCGCAACAAGCCGCCGCCGCCGCCCGACACATCCTCCAGCACCTCTTCCACACCCTCAGCACCAACAGCACCCGCCAGCACTGGCGCACCCAGCCTCGCAACGACCTCCTCAACAAACTCCACCACCACAGCCACCGCCTCGAGCAATGCCTCCCCGACAACGCCACGCTCTTCAAGGGACCCCGCAACACCCTGATCGCCATCAACAAGTATTTCAGGGACATCCACCTCTTCCTCCACGCTCACAACCACAGCGCCTGCGCCTGGGACCACGTCCGCCTCGAAGCTCGCACCTCTTTACAGCACCTCCACAACCTCACCCGCACCATGCGCCGCTAGCACCAACACACACACTCACACTCACACACACACCACCACCAACACACACCCACGTCCCCACCCTGCTCCTACACCTACACCCCAAAACCACATCACGCCTCTTGCCTCACTCCTGCCCTCACAGCTGCAACAAGAGACAAGGCTGCAACAACTGAACGGCACCCACCGCCTACAACCACTGCGCCTCCAATCATAACAGCCTCTCCTGTTGATTTCGACAAAGGACTTCATCTACTTATTTATATATTTATTTATGTATATTATTATTTATTAATAATAATTCGGTTTTTAAAAATTTATTTATTTTCCCAGTTATTCACTTATTTATGCCACAGAAAATAAAGACCAATGACAAAACACTTGCCAATGCCTCTTTTCTCACTAGCACTGCTACCACGCTTTCAGCCATGGGGATGTCACCTCTACTCAACACCTAATTCAGGCCCTGCTGCAAACAGGGCTTTCTCTGCACAGCCCCTCGCCACTCTTCTCAATGGCACATGCACAAAAAGGACCTTGCATCAACCCCTCTGGAAAAACAATGCCAGCCTTTGGGTTTGTGTTTCTCTGGCGTCGGCCAAGACAGGCTGAGGCTGGAAAGCGCTGCTGGAACTCATCTGCTTTAGCCACACACGGCTCAACACAGCCAATCCATGGCCCTCCAGCTTACAGACAAGGATGTTGAGTGCGACAGTGTCAAACACTCTGCAAAAGTCCAGGCAGAAAAGGTCACTTACTCTGCCCCATCCACCAGCGCTGCAGACCTGCCATAGAAACCCACCAAAATTTACGAGAATCGTTTCCTCTTCGGAATGCCATGTTCCCTGTTACAAATCACCTCTTTGCTTCCCATAAGCTTTAGCTGAGTTTCCAGCAGAAGCACCTCCATCACCTTGTCTGGCACGGAGGTCAGACGCACTGCTCTGTAGTTCCCACGCTCTTCGGCTTTCCCCTTTTTAAAAACAGGGGTCATCTTTCCTTTCTTCCACGTATCAGGGACCTCACCTGACAATACACCGTTTTTCAAAAATGATGCACAGTGGCCTAGCATCTCCGTCTGCCACTTCACTCAAGATCCAGGGATTAATCTCTGCAGGTCTTATGGTGTTGTGCACATTCACATTTCTATAGTGGTCTCAACCCTGGTCCTCTACTACAGTGCTCTTGGGCTCTTCATCCTTCATGCACGACTCTCAGCATTTCCCTTGCACAACGTGGGAAGCGTGGCTACAGCTCGTTGAAAAACACACCTCTACAAACCCCTCCTCATCTCCACAGCCTGCTTTCCCAAGCCCTCTAAAACCTTCCGACCCAATGTTCCACTCATACGAACAATCCCACCATGTCTCCACGCGCTAGTCTGAAAACCAACCACCAGAGGGATTAACTTCCCACAAACGTGTTGCGAGAGATTCCACAAAAGAACTGCCATTTCATAGGAAAATTAAGATAAAACCAATGACACAGAAACACTGGATTTAACTGACAAAGTCACAATACAACCTGACACCCTGTTGCTAGGTGTGGTCGCAGCAGTCTGACTAAATGTGGCTACAGTCGCCTTGGAGTGATGGATGTGGTTTTGCCAAAGCGGTGATCCTGGGGGAAGATCTGGTCCTTCTCTGGAGGTCCAGAGGTGGTTACCGAGCTCTTGTCCTCTGGGAATCCAGTGGTAGTGTTCCCAGGGTGTTCCAAGCCTCAGATTATATGCGGGTAGGATGTTCGGTTCCTCCCCTCAGGGCGGGGAATCTCACAATGGCATGATGGAACTCTGTGAGTCATTCCTGAAACACCTTCGTGAACCATTGGCAGAGATGAGCCCCCACACAGCGGCTGTGGCTCCCCTGACGGTGTTATCAGGGCTGACTCACGGAGAGCATAAAGCACACTGACCCAACTACCTTCACACCTTATGGAGATGCTACTAGAATACATACTTTTGGTTACACCTTACATGTAACCCAAGACACCCCATGAGGTCAGACAGATCCTACCCACACAGGCCTGGGCACGCCCTGAATTCCTCTCTATTGTTCCTCGTATTTTGTGCCTTTCTGTAAAGGCAAGTGAAACTACAGGCAAGTCTTCTCTACTCCAGATGAACATGCCCAGCTCCCTCAGCCTTGCTCACAAGTGACATGCTCCCCTCCCCTCTGCATCTTCAGAGCCAGGCCCTCCAAGAGCTCCACACCTCCGGTGTACTAAAGGGCCCCGAATGGGAAAGAATGTTCCAGATTTGGCCTCTGGCAACCCCAAAAGGCAACAACACCCTCTCCTTTATGGGGGATAGTCTTGCTTCACTCTCTGGCCGCCTCGTCAGCTAACACAGGGAAAACGCAACCACACTCTCACTCCACAGCCACAGCCATCAAACCCCAGACATGGAACAAGCACCACAGCAACAGCAAACCTCCTCCCTTTCTCCTACTCCTCCTGCACTGAGCCTGTTCTCTTCTGCCTTCTTGCTCGCTCCTCCTCATCTCCAAACACAGCAGATGGGCACCCACATCCGAAAGCACATGCGGGGCTCCAAGCCCTACCTCCACGCACTCCCTGGTACACTGCCACTGACCCTAGCTAGGGCCTTTGCTGCAGGACGGGGAACCCCAGGCCTGGCCCACTGACATCACTGCACAGCCCTTGAAACCAGGAAAGGAAAACGGGCTAAGATCAAAATAAAGCCTTAGCCACAAAGTGAAAGGAAAAGTGACCAAAGTCACCACCAGGGCACTGCAAGTGGAAGAGATGCCTGGGCACAAAGACAAACTATAGCTGCGTAGCACAGATCCCACAGCTGGCCCTGCAGGTGACAAAGAACTTTCAACAACCCTCCCCGACACAGCAGACCACAACTCCTCTGACCCAGAACTTTCACATCCCCTGCTCAGCCACTACGAACACCCGCCGCCGCAACACCACTGCCACTGCACTCCACAACCACAGAAATCCCAACAAACCACTGTCCCAACACCACCACAGCCACCAGCCCAAACTGGAAACCGCAAGAGGAAACTCCCAGCAATCCGAAAGCGATGAAGGGAAAGCTGCCACAATACAAAGCCGCACAGCCGGCACCATCCCAAGCACAACCACCACCACCAGCGAACCTGAGCAGACTCCTGCCCAGCACCATTCGAAAGAACACCCACTGACCCACCATGGCTGCACCCACAGCTCCACAGCCACGCCTGACGCACGCCGTCCCCGTGCTCCAGCTCCTCCTCACGGCTCTCGCCACCACACTCGCCTGCCAACACCTCTGGACCCACGACGACACCTTCCCCGGCGATGCGCTCCAACTCCTCCAGGACGTGGCTCCCAGCCACACACAGCCCTGCCACCTCCAAGAGCCACCCTTCTTCCCCGACACCCTCCGCCACAACAACCTGCAGCCGCAACAAGCCGCCGCCGCCGCCCGACACATCCTCCAGCACCTCTTCCACACCCTCAGCACCAACAGCACCCGCCAGCACTGGCGCACCCAGCCTCGCAACGACCTCCTCAACAAACTCCACCACCACAGCCACCGCCTCGAGCAATGCCTCCCCGACAACGCCACGCTCTTCAAGGGACCCCGCAACACCCTGATCGCCATCAACAAGTATTTCAGGGACATCCACCTCTTCCTCCACGCTCACAACCACAGCGCCTGCGCCTGGGACCACGTCCGCCTCGAAGCTCGCACCTCTTTACAGCACCTCCACAACCTCACCCGCACCATGCGCCGCTAGCACCAACACACACACTCACACTCACACACACACCACCACCAACACACACCCACGTCCCCACCCTGCTCCTACACCTACACCCCAAAACCACATCACGCCTCTTGCCTCACTCCTGCCCTCACAGCTGCAACAAGAGACAAGGCTGCAACAACTGAACGGCACCCACCGCCTACAACCACTGCGCCTCCAATCATAACAGCCTCTCCTGTTGATTTCGACAAAGGACTTCATCTACTTATTTATATATTTATTTATGTATATTATTATTTATTAATAATAATTCGGTTTTTTAAAAATTTATTTATTTTCCCAGTTATTCACTTATTTATGCCACAGAAAATAAAGACCAATGACAAAACACTTGCCAATGCCTCTTTTCTCACTAGCACTGCTACCACGCTTTCAGCCATGGGGATGTCACCTCTACTCAACACCTAATTCAGGCCCTGCTGCAAACAGGGCTTTCTCTGCACAGCCCCTCGCCACTCTTCTCAATGGCACATGCACAAAAAGGACCTTGCATCAACCCCTCTGGAAAAACAATGCCAGCCTTTGGGTTTGTGTTTCTCTGGCGTCGGCCAAGACAGGCTGAGGCTGGAAAGCGCTGCTGGAACTCATCTGCTTTAGCCACACACGGCTCAACACAGCCAATCCATGGCCCTCCAGCTTACAGACAAGGATGTTGAGTGCGACAGTGTCAAACACTCTGCAAAAGTCCAGGCAGAAAAGGTCACTTACTCTGCCCCATCCACCAGCGCTGCAGACCTGCCATAGAAACCCACCAAAATTTACGAGAATCGTTTCCTCTTCGGAATGCCATGTTCCCTGTTACAAATCACCTCTTTGCTTCCCATAAGCTTTAGCTGAGTTTCCAGCAGAAGCACCTCCATCACCTTGTCTGGCACGGAGGTCAGACGCACTGCTCTGTAGTTCCCACGCTCTTCGGCTTTCCCCTTTTTAAAAACAGGGGTCATCTTTCCTTTCTTCCACGTATCAGGGACCTCACCTGACAATACACCGTTTTTCAAAAATGATGCACAGTGGCCTAGCATCTCCGTCTGCCACTTCACTCAAGATCCAGGGATTAATCTCTGCAGGTCTTATGGTGTTGTGCACATTCACATTTCTATAGTGGTCTCAACCCTGGTCCTCTACTACAGTGCTCTTGGGCTCTTCATCCTTCATGCACGACTCTCAGCATTTCCCTTGCACAACGTGGGAAGCGTGGCTACAGCTCGTTGAAAAACACACCTCTACAAACCCCTCCTCATCTCCACAGCCTGCTTTCCCAAGCCCTCTAAAACCTTCCGACCCAATGTTCCACTCATACGAACAATCCCACCATGTCTCCACGCGCTAGTCTGAAAACCAACCACCAGAGGGATTAACTTCCCACAAACGTGTTGCGAGAGATTCCACAAAAGAACTGCCATTTCATAGGAAAATTAAGATAAAACCAATGACACAGAAACACTGGATTTAACTGACAAAGTCACAATACAACCTGACACCCTGTTGCTAGGTGTGGTCGCAGCAGTCTGACTAAATGTGGCTACAGTCGCCTTGGAGTGATGGATGTGGTTTTGCCAAAGCGGTGATCCTGGGGGAAGATCTGGTCCTTCTCTGGAGGTCCAGAGGTGGTTACCGAGCTCTTGTCCTCTGGGAATCCAGTGGTAGTGTTCCCAGGGTGTTCCAAGCCTCAGATTATATGCGGGTAGGATGTTCGGTTCCTCCCCTCAGGGCGGGGAATCTCACAATGGCATGATGGAACTCTGTGAGTCATTCCTGAAACACCTTCGTGAACCATTGGCAGAGATGAGCCCCCACACAGCGGCTGTGGCTCCCCTGACGGTGTTATCAGGGCTGACTCACGGAGAGCATAAAGCACACTGACCCAACTACCTTCACACCTTATGGAGATGCTACTAGAATACATACTTTTGGTTACACCTTACATGTAACCCAAGACACCCCATGAGGTCAGACAGATCCTACCCACACAGGCCTGGGCACGCCCTGAATTCCTCTCTATTGTTCCTCGTATTTTGTGCCTTTCTGTAAAGGCAAGTGAAACTACAGGCAAGTCTTCTCTACTCCAGATGAACATGCCCAGCTCCCTCAGCCTTGCTCACAAGTGACATGCTCCCCTCCCCTCTGCATCTTCAGAGCCAGGCCCTCCAAGAGCTCCACACCTCCGGTGTACTAAAGGGCCCCGAATGGGAAAGAATGTTCCAGATTTGGCCTCTGGCAACCCCAAAAGGCAACAACACCCTCTCCTTTATGGGGGATAGTCTTGCTTCACTCTCTGGCCGCCTCGTCAGCTAACACAGGGAAAACGCAACCACACTCTCACTCCACAGCCACAGCCATCAAACCCCAGACATGGAACAAGCACCACAGCAACAGCAAACCTCCTCCCTTTCTCCTACTCCTCCTGCACTGAGCCTGTTCTCTTCTGCCTTCTTGCTCGCTCCTCCTCATCTCCAAACACAGCAGATGGGCACCCACATCCGAAAGCACATGCGGGGCTCCAAGCCCTACCTCCACGCACTCCCTGGTACACTGCCACTGACCCTAGCTAGGGCCTTTGCTGCAGGACGGGGAACCCCAGGCCTGGCCCACTGACATCACTGCACAGCCCTTGAAACCAGGAAAGGAAAACGGGCTAAGATCAAAATAAAGCCTTAGCCACAAAGTGAAAGGAAAAGTGACCAAAGTCACCACCAGGGCACTGCAAGTGGAAGAGATGCCTGGGCACAAAGACAAACTATAGCTGCGTAGCACAGATCCCACAGCTGGCCCTGCAGGTGACAAAGAACTTTCAACAACCCTCCCCGACACAGCAGACCACAACTCCTCTGACCCAGAACTTTCACATCCCCTGCTCAGCCACTACGAACACCCGCCGCCGCAACACCACTGCCACTGCACTCCACAACCACAGAAATCCCAACAAACCACTGTCCCAACACCACCACAGCCACCAGCCCAAACTGGAAACCGCAAGAGGAAACTCCCAGCAATCCGAAAGCGATGAAGGGAAAGCTGCCACAATACAAAGCCGCACAGCCGGCACCATCCCAAGCACAACCACCACCACCAGCGAACCTGAGCAGACTCCTGCCCAGCACCATTCGAAAGAACACCCACTGACCCACCATGGCTGCACCCACAGCTCCACAGCCACGCCTGACGCACGCCGTCCCCGTGCTCCAGCTCCTCCCTCACGGCTCTCGCCACCACACTCGCCTGCCAACACCTCTGGACCCACGACGACACCTTCCCCGGCGATGCGCTCCAACTCCTCCAGGACGTGGCTCCCAGCCACACACAGCCCTGCCACCTCCAAGAGCCACCCTTCTTCCCCGACACCCTCCGCCACAACAACCTGCAGCCGCAACAAGCCGCCGCCGCCGCCCGACACATCCTCCAGCACCTCTTCCACACCCTCAGCACCAACAGCACCCGCCAGCACTGGCGCACCCAGCCTCGCAACGACCTCCTCAACAAACTCCACCACCACAGCCACCGCCTCGAGCAATGCCTCCCCGACAACGCCACGCTCTTCAAGGGACCCCGCAACACCCTGATCGCCATCAACAAGTATTTCAGGGACATCCACCTCTTCCTCCACGCTCACAACCACAGCGCCTGCGCCTGGGACCACGTCCGCCTCGAAGCTCGCACCTCTTTACAGCACCTCCACAACCTCACCCGCACCATGCGCCGCTAGCACCAACACACACACTCACACTCACACACACACCACCACCAACACACACCCACGTCCCCACCCTGCTCCTACACCTACACCCCAAAACCACATCACGCCTCTTGCCTCACTCCTGCCCTCACAGCTGCAACAAGAGACAAGGCTGCAACAACTGAACGGCACCCACCGCCTACAACCACTGCGCCTCCAATCATAACAGCCTCTCCTGTTGATTTCGACAAAGGACTTCATCTACTTATTTATATATTTATTTATGTATATTATTATTTATTAATAATAATTCGGTTTTTTAAAAATTTATTTATTTTCCCAGTTATTCACTTATTTATGCCACAGAAAATAAAGACCAATGACAAAACACTTGCCAATGCCTCTTTTCTCACTAGCACTGCTACCACGCTTTCAGCCATGGGGATGTCACCTCTACTCAACACCTAATTCAGGCCCTGCTGCAAACAGGGCTTTCTCTGCACAGCCCCTCGCCACTCTTCTCAATGGCACATGCACAAAAAGGACCTTGCATCAACCCCTCTGGAAAAACAATGCCAGCCTTTGGGTTTGTGTTTCTCTGGCGTCGGCCAAGACAGGCTGAGGCTGGAAAGCGCTGCTGGAACTCATCTGCTTTAGCCACACACGGCTCAACACAGCCAATCCATGGCCCTCCAGCTTACAGACAAGGATGTTGAGTGCGACAGTGTCAAACACTCTGCAAAAGTCCAGGCAGAAAAGGTCACTTACTCTGCCCCATCCACCAGCGCTGCAGACCTGCCATAGAAACCCACCAAAATTTACGAGAATCGTTTCCTCTTCGGAATGCCATGTTCCCTGTTACAAATCACCTCTTTGCTTCCCATAAGCTTTAGCTGAGTTTCCAGCAGAAGCACCTCCATCACCTTGTCTGGCACGGAGGTCAGACGCACTGCTCTGTAGTTCCCACGCTCTTCGGCTTTCCCCTTTTTAAAAACAGGGGTCATCTTTCCTTTCTTCCACGTATCAGGGACCTCACCTGACAATACACCGTTTTTCAAAAATGATGCACAGTGGCCTAGCATCTCCGTCTGCCACTTCACTCAAGATCCAGGGATTAATCTCTGCAGGTCTTATGGTGTTGTGCACATTCACATTTCTATAGTGGTCTCAACCCTGGTCCTCTACTACAGTGCTCTTGGGCTCTTCATCCTTCATGCACGACTCTCAGCATTTCCCTTGCACAACGTGGGAAGCGTGGCTACAGCTCGTTGAAAAACACACCTCTACAAACCCCTCCTCATCTCCACAGCCTGCTTTCCCAAGCCCTCTAAAACCTTCCGACCCAATGTTCCACTCATACGAACAATCCCACCATGTCTCCACGCGCTAGTCTGAAAACCAACCACCAGAGGGATTAACTTCCCACAAACGTGTTGCGAGAGATTCCACAAAAGAACTGCCATTTCATAGGAAAATTAAGATAAAACCAATGACACAGAAACACTGGATTTAACTGACAAAGTCACAATACAACCTGACACCCTGTTGCTAGGTGTGGTCGCAGCAGTCTGACTAAATGTGGCTACAGTCGCCTTGGAGTGATGGATGTGGTTTTGCCAAAGCGGTGATCCTGGGGGAAGATCTGGTCCTTCTCTGGAGGTCCAGAGGTGGTTACCGAGCTCTTGTCCTCTGGGAATCCAGTGGTAGTGTTCCCAGGGTGTTCCAAGCCTCAGATTATATGCGGGTAGGATGTTCGGTTCCTCCCCTCAGGGCGGGGAATCTCACAATGGCATGATGGAACTCTGTGAGTCATTCCTGAAACACCTTCGTGAACCATTGGCAGAGATGAGCCCCCACACAGCGGCTGTGGCTCCCCTGACGGTGTTATCAGGGCTGACTCACGGAGAGCATAAAGCACACTGACCCAACTACCTTCACACCTTATGGAGATGCTACTAGAATACATACTTTTGGTTACACCTTACATGTAACCCAAGACACCCCATGAGGTCAGACAGATCCTACCCACACAGGCCTGGGCACGCCCTGAATTCCTCTCTATTGTTCCTCGTATTTTGTGCCTTTCTGTAAAGGCAAGTGAAACTACAGGCAAGTCTTCTCTACTCCAGATGAACATGCCCAGCTCCCTCAGCCTTGCTCACAAGTGACATGCTCCCCTCCCCTCTGCATCTTCAGAGCCAGGCCCTCCAAGAGCTCCACACCTCCGGTGTACTAAAGGGCCCCGAATGGGAAAGAATGTTCCAGATTTGGCCTCTGGCAACCCCAAAAGGCAACAACACCCTCTCCTTTATGGGGGATAGTCTTGCTTCACTCTCTGGCCGCCTCGTCAGCTAACACAGGGAAAACGCAACCACACTCTCACTCCACAGCCACAGCCATCAAACCCCAGACATGGAACAAGCACCACAGCAACAGCAAACCTCCTCCCTTTCTCCTACTCCTCCTGCACTGAGCCTGTTCTCTTCTGCCTTCTTGCTCGCTCCTCCTCATCTCCAAACACAGCAGATGGGCACCCACATCCGAAAGCACATGCGGGGCTCCAAGCCCTACCTCCACGCACTCCCTGGTACACTGCCACTGACCCTAGCTAGGGCCTTTGCTGCAGGACGGGGAACCCCAGGCCTGGCCCACTGACATCACTGCACAGCCCTTGAAACCAGGAAAGGAAAACGGGCTAAGATCAAAATAAAGCCTTAGCCACAAAGTGAAAGGAAAAGTGGCCAAAGTCACCACCAGGGCACTGCAAGTGGAAGAGATGCCTGGGCACAAAGACAAACTATAGCTGCGTAGCACAGATCCCACAGCTGGCCCTGCAGGTGACAAAGAACTTTCAACAACCCTCCCCGACACAGCAGACCACAACTCCTCTGACCCAGAACTTTCACATCCCCTGCTCAGCCACTACGAACACCCGCCGCCGCAACACCACTGCCACTGCACTCCACAACCACAGAAATCCCAACAAACCACTGTCCCAACACCACCACAGCCACCAGCCCAAACTGGAAACCGCAAGAGGAAACTCCCAGCAATCCGAAAGCGATGAAGGGAAAGCTGCCACAATACAAAGCCGCACAGCCGGCACCATCCCAAGCACAACCACCACCACCAGCGAACCTGAGCAGACTCCTGCCCAGCACCATTCGAAAGAACACCCACTGACCCACCATGGCTGCACCCACAGCTCCACAGCCACGCCTGACGCACGCCGTCCCCGTGCTCCAGCTCCTCCTCACGGCTCTCGCCACCACACTCGCCTGCCAACACCTCTGGACCCACGACGACACCTTCCCCGGCGATGCGCTCCAACTCCTCCAGGACGTGGCTCCCAGCCACACACAGCCCTGCCACCTCCAAGAGCCACCCTTCTTCCCCGACACCCTCCGCCACAACAACCTGCAGCCGCAACAAGCCGCCGCCGCCGCCCGACACATCCTCCAGCACCTCTTCCACACCCTCAGCACCAACAGCACCCGCCAGCACTGGCGCACCCAGCCTCGCAACGACCTCCTCAACAAACTCCACCACCACAGCCACCGCCTCGAGCAATGCCTCCCCGACAACGCCACGCTCTTCAAGGGACCCCGCAACACCCTGATCGCCATCAACAAGTATTTCAGGGACATCCACCTCTTCCTCCACGCTCACAACCACAGCGCCTGCGCCTGGGACCACGTCCGCCTCGAAGCTCGCACCTCTTTACAGCACCTCCACAACCTCACCCGCACCATGCGCCGCTAGCACCAACACACACACTCACACTCACACACACACCACCACCAACACACACCCACGTCCCCACCCTGCTCCTACACCTACACCCCAAAACCACATCACGCCTCTTGCCTCACTCCTGCCCTCACAGCTGCAACAAGAGACAAGGCTGCAACAACTGAACGGCACCCACCGCCTACAACCACTGCGCCTCCAATCATAACAGCCTCTCCTGTTGATTTCGACAAAGGACTTCATCTACTTATTTATATATTTATTTATGTATATTATTATTTATTAATAATAATTCGGTTTTTTAAAAATTTATTTATTTTCCCAGTTATTCACTTATTTATGCCACAGAAAATAAAGACCAATGACAAAACACTTGCCAATGCCTCTTTTCTCACTAGCACTGCTACCACGCTTTCAGCCATGGGGATGTCACCTCTACTCAACACCTAATTCAGGCCCTGCTGCAAACAGGGCTTTCTCTGCACAGCCCCTCGCCACTCTTCTCAATGGCACATGCACAAAAAGGACCTTGCATCAACCCCTCTGGAAAAACAATGCCAGCCTTTGGGTTTGTGTTTCTCTGGCGTCGGCCAAGACAGGCTGAGGCTGGAAAGCGCTGCTGGAACTCATCTGCTTTAGCCACACACGGCTCAACACAGCCAATCCATGGCCCTCCAGCTTACAGACAAGGATGTTGAGTGCGACAGTGTCAAACACTCTGCAAAAGTCCAGGCAGAAAAGGTCACTTACTCTGCCCCATCCACCAGCGCTGCAGACCTGCCATAGAAACCCACCAAAATTTACGAGAATCGTTTCCTCTTCGGAATGCCATGTTCCCTGTTACAAATCACCTCTTTGCTTCCCATAAGCTTTAGCTGAGTTTCCAGCAGAAGCACCTCCATCACCTTGTCTGGCACGGAGGTCAGACGCACTGCTCTGTAGTTCCCACGCTCTTCGGCTTTCCCCTTTTTAAAAACAGGGGTCATCTTTCCTTTCTTCCACGTATCAGGGACCTCACCTGACAATACACCGTTTTTCAAAAATGATGCACAGTGGCCTAGCATCTCCGTCTGCCACTTCACTCAAGATCCAGGGATTAATCTCTGCAGGTCTTATGGTGTTGTGCACATTCACATTTCTATAGTGGTCTCAACCCTGGTCCTCTACTACAGTGCTCTTGGGCTCTTCATCCTTCATGCACGACTCTCAGCATTTCCCTTGCACAACGTGGGAAGCGTGGCTACAGCTCGTTGAAAAACACACCTCTACAAACCCCTCCTCATCTCCACAGCCTGCTTTCCCAAGCCCTCTAAAACCTTCCGACCCAATGTTCCACTCATACGAACAATCCCACCATGTCTCCACGCGCTAGTCTGAAAACCAACCACCAGAGGGATTAACTTCCCACAAACGTGTTGCGAGAGATTCCACAAAAGAACTGCCATTTCATAGGAAAATTAAGATAAAACCAATGACACAGAAACACTGGATTTAACTGACAAAGTCACAATACAACCTGACACCCTGTTGCTAGGTGTGGTCGCAGCAGTCTGACTAAATGTGGCTACAGTCGCCTTGGAGTGATGGATGTGGTTTTGCCAAAGCGGTGATCCTGGGGGAAGATCTGGTCCTTCTCTGGAGGTCCAGAGGTGGTTACCGAGCTCTTGTCCTCTGGGAATCCAGTGGTAGTGTTCCCAGGGTGTTCCAAGCCTCAGATTATATGCGGGTAGGATGTTCGGTTCCTCCCCTCAGGGCGGGGAATCTCACAATGGCATGATGGAACTCTGTGAGTCATTCCTGAAACACCTTCGTGAACCATTGGCAGAGATGAGCCCCCACACAGCGGCTGTGGCTCCCCTGACGGTGTTATCAGGGCTGACTCACGGAGAGCATAAAGCACACTGACCCAACTACCTTCACACCTTATGGAGATGCTACTAGAATACATACTTTTGGTTACACCTTACATGTAACCCAAGACACCCCATGAGGTCAGACAGATCCTACCCACACAGGCCTGGGCACGCCCTGAATTCCTCTCTATTGTTCCTCGTATTTTGTGCCTTTCTGTAAAGGCAAGTGAAACTACAGGCAAGTCTTCTCTACTCCAGATGAACATGCCCAGCTCCCTCAGCCTTGCTCACAAGTGACATGCTCCCCTCCCCTCTGCATCTTCAGAGCCAGGCCCTCCAAGAGCTCCACACCTCCGGTGTACTAAAGGGCCCCGAATGGGAAAGAATGTTCCAGATTTGGCCTCTGGCAACCCCAAAAGGCAACAACACCCTCTCCTTTATGGGGGATAGTCTTGCTTCACTCTCTGGCCGCCTCGTCAGCTAACACAGGGAAAACGCAACCACACTCTCACTCCACAGCCACAGCCATCAAACCCCAGACATGGAACAAGCACCACAGCAACAGCAAACCTCCTCCCTTTCTCCTACTCCTCCTGCACTGAGCCTGTTCTCTTCTGCCTTCTTGCTCGCTCCTCCTCATCTCCAAACACAGCAGATGGGCACCCACATCCGAAAGCACATGCGGGGCTCCAAGCCCTACCTCCACGCACTCCCTGGTACACTGCCACTGACCCTAGCTAGGGCCTTTGCTGCAGGACGGGGAACCCCAGGCCTGGCCCACTGACATCACTGCACAGCCCTTGAAACCAGGAAAGGAAAACGGGCTAAGATCAAAATAAAGCCTTAGCCACAAAGTGAAAGGAAAAGTGACCAAAGTCACCACCAGGGCACTGCAAGTGGAAGAGATGCCTGGGCACAAAGACAAACTATAGCTGCGTAGCACAGATCCCACAGCTGGCCCTGCAGGTGACAAAGAACTTTCAACAACCCTCCCCGACACAGCAGACCACAACTCCTCTGACCCAGAACTTTCACATCCCCTGCTCAGCCACTACGAACACCCGCCGCCGCAACACCACTGCCACTGCACTCCACAACCACAGAAATCCCAACAAACCACTGTCCCAACACCACCACAGCCACCAGCCCAAACTGGAAACCGCAAGAGGAAACTCCCAGCAATCCGAAAGCGATGAAGGGAAAGCTGCCACAATACAAAGCCGCACAGCCGGCACCATCCCAAGCACAACCACCACCACCAGCGAACCTGAGCAGACTCCTGCCCAGCACCATTCGAAAGAACACCCACTGACCCACCATGGCTGCACCCACAGCTCCACAGCCACGCCTGACGCACGCCGTCCCCGTGCTCCAGCTCCTCCTCACGGCTCTCGCCACCACACTCGCCTGCCAACACCTCTGGACCCACGACGACACCTTCCCCGGCGATGCGCTCCAACTCCTCCAGGACGTGGCTCCCAGCCACACACAGCCCTGCCACCTCCAAGAGCCACCCTTCTTCCCCGACACCCTCCGCCACAACAACCTGCAGCCGCAACAAGCCGCCGCCGCCGCCCGACACATCCTCCAGCACCTCTTCCACACCCTCAGCACCAACAGCACCCGCCAGCACTGGCGCACCCAGCCTCGCAACGACCTCCTCAACAAACTCCACCACCACAGCCACCGCCTCGAGCAATGCCTCCCCGACAACGCCACGCTCTTCAAGGGACCCCGCAACACCCTGATCGCCATCAACAAGTATTTCAGGGACATCCACCTCTTCCTCCACGCTCACAACCACAGCGCCTGCGCCTGGGACCACGTCCGCCTCGAAGCTCGCACCTCTTTACAGCACCTCCACAACCTCACCCGCACCATGCGCCGCTAGCACCAACACACACACTCACACTCACACACACACCACCACCAACACACACCCACGTCCCCACCCTGCTCCTACACCTACACCCCAAAACCACATCACGCCTCTTGCCTCACTCCTGCCCTCACAGCTGCAACAAGAGACAAGGCTGCAACAACTGAACGGCACCCACCGCCTACAACCACTGCGCCTCCAATCATAACAGCCTCTCCTGTTGATTTCGACAAAGGACTTCATCTACTTATTTATATATTTATTTATGTATATTATTATTTATTAATAATAATTCGGTTTTTTAAAAATTTATTTATTTTCCCAGTTATTCACTTATTTATGCCACAGAAAATAAAGACCAATGACAAAACACTTGCCAATGCCTCTTTTCTCACTAGCACTGCTACCACGCTTTCAGCCATGGGGATGTCACCTCTACTCAACACCTAATTCAGGCCCTGCTGCAAACAGGGCTTTCTCTGCACAGCCCCTCGCCACTCTTCTCAATGGCACATGCACAAAAAGGACCTTGCATCAACCCCTCTGGAAAAACAATGCCAGCCTTTGGGTTTGTGTTTCTCTGGCGTCGGCCAAGACAGGCTGAGGCTGGAAAGCGCTGCTGGAACTCATCTGCTTTAGCCACACACGGCTCAACACAGCCAATCCATGGCCCTCCAGCTTACAGACAAGGATGTTGAGTGCGACAGTGTCAAACACTCTGCAAAAGTCCAGGCAGAAAAGGTCACTTACTCTGCCCCATCCACCAGCGCTGCAGACCTGCCATAGAAACCCACCAAAATTTACGAGAATCGTTTCCTCTTCGGAATGCCATGTTCCCTGTTACAAATCACCTCTTTGCTTCCCATAAGCTTTAGCTGAGTTTCCAGCAGAAGCACCTCCATCACCTTGTCTGGCACGGAGGTCAGACGCACTGCTCTGTAGTTCCCACGCTCTTCGGCTTTCCCCTTTTTAAAAACAGGGGTCATCTTTCCTTTCTTCCACGTATCAGGGACCTCACCTGACAATACACCGTTTTTCAAAAATGATGCACAGTGGCCTAGCATCTCCGTCTGCCACTTCACTCAAGATCCAGGGATTAATCTCTGCAGGTCTTATGGTGTTGTGCACATTCACATTTCTATAGTGGTCTCAACCCTGGTCCTCTACTACAGTGCTCTTGGGCTCTTCATCCTTCATGCACGACTCTCAGCATTTCCCTTGCACAACGTGGGAAGCGTGGCTACAGCTCGTTGAAAAACACACCTCTACAAACCCCTCCTCATCTCCACAGCCTGCTTTCCCAAGCCCTCTAAAACCTTCCGACCCAATGTTCCACTCATACGAACAATCCCACCATGTCTCCACGCGCTAGTCTGAAAACCAACCACCAGAGGGATTAACTTCCCACAAACGTGTTGCGAGAGATTCCACAAAAGAACTGCCATTTCATAGGAAAATTAAGATAAAACCAATGACACAGAAACACTGGATTTAACTGACAAAGTCACAATACAACCTGACACCCTGTTGCTAGGTGTGGTCGCAGCAGTCTGACTAAATGTGGCTACAGTCGCCTTGGAGTGATGGATGTGGTTTTGCCAAAGCGGTGATCCTGGGGGAAGATCTGGTCCTTCTCTGGAGGTCCAGAGGTGGTTACCGAGCTCTTGTCCTCTGGGAATCCAGTGGTAGTGTTCCCAGGGTGTTCCAAGCCTCAGATTATATGCGGGTAGGATGTTCGGTTCCTCCCCTCAGGGCGGGGAATCTCACAATGGCATGATGGAACTCTGTGAGTCATTCCTGAAACACCTTCGTGAACCATTGGCAGAGATGAGCCCCCACACAGCGGCTGTGGCTCCCCTGACGGTGTTATCAGGGCTGACTCACGGAGAGCATAAAGCACACTGACCCAACTACCTTCACACCTTATGGAGATGCTACTAGAATACATACTTTTGGTTACACCTTACATGTAACCCAAGACACCCCATGAGGTCAGACAGATCCTACCCACACAGGCCTGGGCACGCCCTGAATTCCTCTCTATTGTTCCTCGTATTTTGTGCCTTTCTGTAAAGGCAAGTGAAACTACAGGCAAGTCTTCTCTACTCCAGATGAACATGCCCAGCTCCCTCAGCCTTGCTCACAAGTGACATGCTCCCCTCCCCTCTGCATCTTCAGAGCCAGGCCCTCCAAGAGCTCCACACCTCCGGTGTACTAAAGGGCCCCGAATGGGAAAGAATGTTCCAGATTTGGCCTCTGGCAACCCCAAAAGGCAACAACACCCTCTCCTTTATGGGGGATAGTCTTGCTTCACTCTCTGGCCGCCTCGTCAGCTAACACAGGGAAAACGCAACCACACTCTCACTCCACAGCCACAGCCATCAAACCCCAGACATGGAACAAGCACCACAGCAACAGCAAACCTCCTCCCTTTCTCCTACTCCTCCTGCACTGAGCCTGTTCTCTTCTGCCTTCTTGCTCGCTCCTCCTCATCTCCAAACACAGCAGATGGGCACCCACATCCGAAAGCACATGCGGGGCTCCAAGCCCTACCTCCACGCACTCCCTGGTACACTGCCACTGACCCTAGCTAGGGCCTTTGCTGCAGGACGGGGAACCCCAGGCCTGGCCCACTGACATCACTGCACAGCCCTTGAAACCAGGAAAGGAAAACGGGCTAAGATCAAAATAAAGCCTTAGCCACAAAGTGAAAGGAAAAGTGACCAAAGTCACCACCAGGGCACTGCAAGTGGAAGAGATGCCTGGGCACAAAGACAAACTATAGCTGCGTAGCACAGATCCCACAGCTGGCCCTGCAGGTGACAAAGAACTTTCAACAACCCTCCCCGACACAGCAGACCACAACTCCTCTGACCCAGAACTTTCACATCCCCTGCTCAGCCACTACGAACACCCGCCGCCGCAACACCACTGCCACTGCACTCCACAACCACAGAAATCCCAACAAACCACTGTCCCAACACCACCACAGCCACCAGCCCAAACTGGAAACCGCAAGAGGAAACTCCCAGCAATCCGAAAGCGATGAAGGGAAAGCTGCCACAATACAAAGCCGCACAGCCGGCACCATCCCAAGCACAACCACCACCACCAGCGAACCTGAGCAGACTCCTGCCCAGCACCATTCGAAAGAACACCCACTGACCCACCATGGCTGCACCCACAGCTCCGCAGCCACGCCTGACGCACGCCGTCCCCGTGCTCCAGCTCCTCCTCACGGCTCTCGCCACCACACTCGCCTGCCAACACCTCTGGACCCACGACGACACCTTCCCCGGCGATGCGCTCCAACTCCTCCAGGACGTGGCTCCCAGCCACACACAGCCCTGCCACCTCCAAGAGCCACCCTTCTTCCCCGACACCCTCCGCCACAACAACCTGCAGCCGCAACAAGCCGCCGCCGCCGCCCGACACATCCTCCAGCACCTCTTCCACACCCTCAGCACCAACAGCACCCGCCAGCACTGGCGCACCCAGCCTCGCAACGACCTCCTCAACAAACTCCACCACCACAGCCACCGCCTCGAGCAATGCCTCCCCGACAACGCCACGCTCTTCAAGGGACCCCGCAACACCCTGATCGCCATCAACAAGTATTTCAGGGACATCCACCTCTTCCTCCACGCTCACAACCACAGCGCCTGCGCCTGGGACCACGTCCGCCTCGAAGCTCGCACCTCTTTACAGCACCTCCACAACCTCACCCGCACCATGCGCCGCTAGCACCAACACACACACTCATACTCACACCAGCACCAACACACACCCACATCCCCACCCTGCTCCTACACCTACACCCCAAAACCACATCATGCCTCATGACCTCTCTCACCCACAAAAGAGAGAAGGCTGCAACAACTTAACAGCACCCACAGCCTATAACAATGCACCTGAATTGACACAGACTCTTGTGTTTAACAAAGGTCGTTACGTACTTATTTATCTTCTTATTTATTTATTTATTTTCCTATTTATTCACTTATTTATGCTACAGATAATAAAGACCTATGACAAAACACTTGCCACTGCCTTTTGTCTCACTAGCACTGCTACCAGCCCTTGGGTTGGTCAGGAAGCCACCTTTCTTCAGCAACTATTCCAAGCCCTGCTCCCAACAGGGCTCTCTATGCACAGCCTCTGCCCATTCTTCTTACTGGCACCTGTCCAAGGAGGATTGTGGACCAACCTCTTTGGAAAAATTACTTGGCCCTTTAAGTGTTAAAAAATTTTTGGGCCTTTGTTTCCTCAATAGTTTCTAGCTCCCTTCTCATTTCACTGTGATCATGTCTTAAGGTCAGTGATCAAGTCTTAAGGTCTCACGACCGTGAAGGCATGGACCTACTGAAGAAGGTCCACTAGAGGGCCACAAACAAGCAGAGCTTCGCAGCCCTTCTGCTATGAAGACAGGCTGATAGAGCTGGGGTTCTTCAGTCTGGAGAAGGCTCCAGGCAGACCTTACTGCAGCCTTTTAACATTTCAAGGGACCTTAGATGAAAGATGTAAACAATTCTGAACAGTGACTGCTGTGACATGTGACGGACTCTGGGCAACGTCTTTAAACCAAAAGAGAGTAGGTTTAGATCAGGCATTAGGAAGCAATTCTTCACTGTGAGGACTGTGAGGCACTGGCATAGGCTACCCAGAGGTAGCCAGGTTACTGCATCCCTGGAAGTGTTCCTAGGTCTGACTGGATAGGGCTTTCTGCAATGTTGTCCAGTGGAAGGTTTCTCTTCCCATGGCAGACATACTTGCAATCAGATTACCTCTTCCAAAATAAAACATTTTAGGACTCATGTTTGAGAAGTTTTGGAGGACTGTGTCTTGTGATAGGAACCACACATGGGAGCAGGGAAGAGTGTAAGGAGGGATGAGCAGAAGTGTGACAGCACAGAAGGCAGTCCCACTCCCCATCCTCCTGTGTCACCTGGGAGATGAAGGTAGAGACATTCATGAGTGAAACTGAGTCCAGGAAAATATGAGAGGTGATGGGAAGGTTTTGTATATTTGGTTTTATTTCATGATCTACTCATTGCTCTGATTTGACTGCTAACAAATTAAACTAATTTCCCCAAGTCAAATCTCTTCTGCCCATGGCCACAACCAGCGAGTGACTTCTCCCTCCCCTTATCTCAACCCACATGCCTTTCAGGATACATTCTCTCCCTTGACCAGATGAGGAGGGGAGTGATAGAGCAGCTTCGTGGCCAATGTTAAGACATTGAAATATATACCTCCTGGCCGTGCAACTTCAAATATTCTGCCACTTTGTTGCCATGAAAATAATTCCATGCATTTCAGTTGACAGTCTTCAAGTATCATGACTTTCCCCGGTAAAAGTCTTTATTCACGTGCTCAACTTTGGGGTTTTTTTAATTCAGGGTCTGCACTCTGGCAGGGCTTTGTCTGAGTCATCCCTGTACTCACCTTTAAACTATCTGACTCTGTTGCTCCAAGCGCTACATGGAAGATCAGGCACTTATACGGGCCTTACATTATGGCATTCATCTAGTCTTTTCAGATCACTGCTCACTACTCCATTTCTGCCTTTACAGATCTCTGCATCACTCTACTATGTAACTGTTCTCAGTTACCTACTACCAAACCTTTTCTCCAAGCTCCTTATCCTACATTTCCAATAAGTATATTCTTTACCATTTTGCAGTCTAGATTGAGGCCCTTTTTGAATACATCTGGAAGCTCAGCCTGTCTCAAATGCCATTTGCATTCTGGATCCAGATAAGGAAAAAAACCTTTGCACACTCTCCCTCCTGCAGCTCACCTGCATTTGTTGCCATAATGCATATGCAATGATCTCCACCTATGAGCACTTCCAAAATCTGTCAGGTGCACTTACTGGCTAACAACCCCTCTGCTTGCTGTCCAACCATAACTCTTCGTAAAAGAAAACACTCATGAGTGTACTTCAACTAGTTTTGACAAAATGTCATAATGTTGCTACAGCAATTACAAATTTCTCCACTCATGAGCACAGAGCACACCTGCTTCTATTTACAGATTTTGCAGATGGACAATGGCATGATGCAACAGTTGCTCTACACCAACTTACACAATCCTGATGTAAACTTAAAAACCAGATATTTAAAAAAACAGAATATAGAACAAACAAAAGCTCTTCACCACCATTAAATGAACCAATTTATGTAGCGCAAATCATCAACACTGAAGGCAATTTGATTAAAATTAAATAAATCAAGTAATTTACTTACCATTGGCAGTCTGGATTGAAGCATCTGGAGATCATCATAACCATAAATCTGCTTAAAGACAGATAAAAATACAACATCATTATAACACTTTTTTCTGGTGCTGATCAGTTTGGGGCTTTGAACTGAGTTTGACTTAAGTCCATTCTGTGTTAAAGGTCTACAGCTCTACGTCACGTGCTATCAGGGGGCACTGTAGCATTTCAAGGATAGTAGAACTGAGGTTAAAAAGTCTTGTCACTCTGATGTTGTTTCCTGGTGACAACGTCCTCTGGGGAGAGTTTGACTGTGCCATCTTCAGTACTGGTTTCACAGACACATCATTCCTGAACTTATGAAAAATATGCAGGGCATTCAGAATTGGGAGCAAGAATAACAGCCCTCTTTGCTGTAATCATTGCTTCACAGAGTAGTCAGATTAAAGAGTTGATGACTTGATCACAAAGCAACCTATGGTATCTCCTCACATTCAGTTTGACATAGAAAAGTTACTGGCACAAAGTTTCTGATTCAAAAAACAGATAACAGAAAAAAAGCCTTGATGCTGGTCAGACATCAAAAAGCTTTGTGCAGTCTTTCAAAGCATGACAGACAGGACACATGGCACATTTCAGTTATTGCTACGGCAAATCCATTCCCATAACACAACCTAAAGGATCCTAAATTTATTCAAAGGGCCTAAAACCTGGTAACACTAAAAACCATAGCAACACCCATGTTTAGGTTCAACAGCAGCCAGATCAAGTCTGTACCAACAGCTCTGCAGTTTACAATCAACAGTAAGCCCCTACAGAATGTACTTCAGATGTGCTTTAGCATTGGAACAAGAATTCCAGGTGCGACATGTGCCACCAGAAATGCCTTGGCATAGACAGTAGCAGGTCTGGAGGGCTCATTTGCGCCAAGGGCTAAGAAATTAAAGACAGAAACAATGAAACTGCTTACTGGGTAGGCAGGCAGAAGTCCTCCAGGTCCCACAATATACTGGTTATGCAACAAGGGTGGTACACCTTGGGGCAGGTTTGGGGGAGCTTTGCCTGTAGAATCAAAATACAGACACTTTAACAAGCCTTTAGAAAAGAAAAGGCTTCAGCATTGAGACAAGATAGCTCACAAGTTCTGGCAGCTGCATCGTCTTAGCTTATAAAGAACAGATTTTGTGCTGTTTGATGAATATGCTCAAAATAGCCTGAAGAGTTTAACCATGCCTCAAGGGAGGGAAAGCAAGGCTACTTAAGACTGAAACAGTCCTATCAGAGAATACCCTGATTTTGTCATTTACTTTTTCCATGAGGATTACAAGAATTACAGAAATTTCCCCTTTCCTCAGTCCTTTCCTGAAGGCAAATTTAGAAATCGTTCTCAATCTCAGAGAGCAAATTCTCTCCTTTAATTTTCTGCTCTGTCAACACATTCCCTTTATCACCAACAATAAATTGGAAAGCAATAAATGTTGCCAGCATACTTTCTGTGGGTGACTTACTAAAGCAAGGAATAGCAAAGAGAAGACCAAAATGGTTTCAGCTGCCTTCACAAAGCACAGTAAAAGAACAATGCACTTTGGCCAGTCATCAGACACTTCATTTACAAGCTACAGAAATGCAAAATCCTTCTGTAACTAAGCCTGATCCTTAGTATTAAATCACTCACTTCTCTCCATAGGATTTCCTTTTAGCAGTTCAGATTTATCAGAGAAGAAAGAGAATTTAGCATAGCTTCCACTTCAGTGCAAGAAGCCTCCCAGCCCTCTTTCTCCATGGATCCTTTTTTTGAAGTGCTATTTGCTGTGCAATGACCCTGCCATTTTTTTTTAACTTTCTGTAGAAGTGGCAGTAGGTAGTAGATATGATAATCAGAACGCTGCAGTATATTCTGATACTGCCAAATGAATTCAAGTCACAGAAAAGAGTGAAACCAAAGCTAATGTGAACTCATACTCAAGGAGCTGATCACAACTTGGAATACAAACTGGGTGAATTTTCTATCCCAAAACTTCACAACTCAGAGCTGCTCTGGTGTGTATTTGTAGAGCTCTTTGGGGATGGAATGTGCTACATAAATGCCACATGACACCCTAACAAATATTTCAAATACACAAAACCAGGCAACTTTATTTCACAAGCCAGCAAATACAGTATGCTGGAAATGCTAGTGAAGAGTGTGGACTTCTCAGCGTTGTTATGGCTGGTGAGATGCTCAACTGACAGCCCTGCTGACTGAAATCCTCTGTCTATCCATGTGATCTGTCAGTATTGCCAACCTGAAGACACTAAGGGAGCTGCCCGTGTGGTAGCAGCTGGTATAGACACACTGGTAACGCTCAGGCCAAGGCTGTTTGTAGTGTTCATACTGCTTGCCATGCTGACAGCCGAGGAGGTGGTGCTAGTGGCTGAGGTTGAAGCAGTTGAAAAGGTTGTTGAGGGCTGGAGCGAAGCTGTGTTCTCAATACTAGTGTGCTAGAAAAGGAGACAAAAAGAATGAGGATCACAGAGCAAATAAACCACAGTGCAAGATGCTGGGAAAAATAAAAATTAAAAAAAACCCCAACAACCGAACAAAAACTTTTAAAACAACAGCAGCACATGCAAGATATGCATTACCTATGTACCAAGCAAGCAACTAAGTTGAATGCTTGTGATGTTTTTGTGAATTAAAGAAAATTACTGTATGAGAGCGAAATTCAAATAGCTATACCATCACAAAAAATCATACTACGGTAACTCAAATATATTGTTCCATCACCTGCATTTTGCCAGCTAACCTCTCCAGTGCAGACTGCTAACAGTCCACACTTTAGAGACATTTCAGATCGCCACTTTGAAATGTGTTTTTGTTTTTTTTAATGAACTAGTTACAAGCAATTTTTTTTTTACTGTAATCCCGTCCTAGCTGGCATGACAATTTCCCTCACAGCTGTGTGACTGGCAAGTCTCAGCCATAGCTATTCCTGATCTAGTACAAACCACAAGTGGTAATCACGTTTTTCCCACTAGAGGGCTTACAGTCCTTCCCTGCAGAAAGGCTCGTTTTGGTTCTTGGGGTACTGGGACACACCAAACTTTAAGAGAGGGTCCTAACTATGAAACAAACAGACAATATGCCAAGCATCTGTTGAAATACTAACAGGACTTACCACATGTGATGTGCTTGAAGACAACACTGAGGCAGGAGAGAGGCTGCTCTGATGACTGGAAAGGGAGCTGGAAGCAAATTGTAAAGAATCAATACAATTAATTTTCACTAGAGCTATTTTTAACAAATATAGATATGCAGTAGGACATTAATTAATAAAAATTCTAGGTTTGTGTGCATAGACACATACACAGAGTAGTTAGAGAAAAAATTACCTGTAACGGTGTGTGTGTACATACACATACACACAGAAGCATGCATGTGTGTATGTATACAGACATCTCTAAAGGCATTTTTTCCTTTAATTACTATTCTATTACCTTTTAATGAAAAAATTCAAGTATAGAGTCACTATCACCAACAAGAAACATCTAAAACATCATTCATTTGTATTTTTCAATTTACAGTGTCTTTGGAAAAACTACAGTTCAGGAATCATAAACTTCAGGAATCATAGAGCAATGACCCCATGACACATAAAGACCAAGATCAAAAGAAGGTTCACACAAGCACAAGCCCCGTTTTTCATTCTTTCCCTGCTGCTGCTTGCATTGGCGGACAGGTTTTAAGTGAAGTAGTAGTTTGGTTTGACTCAAAATGGTATTTCTTACATTTTGAGCTGCGTAACATTAACTCAGCAAATTAGAATTGCAAGGTATTTGCCCCATAACTCATCCAGAGATCTTCAAATGTCTCCCTGAAAGGTAACTGAAACTGGCTCTTAAACAATTACACTGATAAATTATACCTTATGTAACTTTGAGGTCAAGAATGTATACAGTATGCAATAAACCAAATGAACATTGAACAAAGGTAAACAAAATGAAGATATAAACACATGTATAGTTTGATGCTCAAAAAAGCCCCTCCCTATTAAATAAGAAGCAGGAGATTTCCTAACAATAAAATTTGTTTAGTGCCCTTGCTGGAAACAGCCACAAGAAAACACAACAGTTTTCATACCAAAGCTGAAGACTACATTACATGACCAAATTTAAGGGCAAACACTTCTGAAAGCTCTTCAGGGTATGGGCCCAGAATAAATCTTGGCAGTTTTGTATTTTAACTTTGATTACTTAAAACTGTCCCCCATCTGCAGGAATTACAACACCACCACTTTAGGCAGCAAGAGAAAAAGTAGTTCAGTCCAACCACTCCCTCAACCACTCTTCCCAGTTCTTTTAATAAACCTTAATTCACCATCTGACCTATGGTAGAGACACAGACCACAGCCACCAGCTCTACCAAGCCAAGCCAGATACTTTTGGAATTCAGGTATCACAACAACAGCTGAAACTTGGTATCTGTCCAACAGCATCAACCCCCCCAACTGAATTTTCCATCAATGCATACAGCTTTTTAACAAATCAATGTGGGCAGATGTCTCTAATGTAAATGGAATAATTCTCGTTTGACGTATTTGCTATTTCATTCAACAAAAATTACTAGTGTGTTAAGAGAAAATAAACTACAGCCTAACTGTGAAACAGGAAAATAAATACCCTGATATCCCACCAAATCAGTTTCTCATTAACAAATACAGTACAAAGGTGAGTATCAAAAATATAACTCAATCAATACAGCTTCAGGATGTCACCTGACTGAGTGATGAAGCTCAAGTAACAGGCATTCATAAAATCAGACAGACAGCGCAGATGAGCTGAATGAGCAGGACTGTAATTGTGATATTTCAGAGTATCTTAAGGAAATGTCTTGGAAAAAGAAAACACACAGGTTCCCTGTAAAATTATTTCTGGGTTTAAGAAATACAAATATAAATGAGACTACACAATTTCAAAATTGGCCATGAAGTAAACTGTTAAGGAATGATTTCAAACATTTGATACTGAACAAACAGTAGGCACAAAGTAGGAAAAATAAACTGGAGGAATCAATTTAGCTGGCATGATTGAAGCAAATCCCTTGAAACACAAAATCCTGTATGTATAATGAAAGCTTGAGGGCAGCAGCTGCTCTGCCATTAGGAGGCAGCCCAGAGCTCATACTTTGCAACCAGAAACATATTGTTCTCTTCTGAATCTCTCTCCTAATTCTGGTTCATGTCAGAAAAGCGGCCCCTGGTGCCTGACGGCCCCATATGAAATCACCCTTACACCTGTCCTATCCCCAAAACTGAACCCCTCTGTTTATCACAACTCTACTGTACCTGCTCAGCTGGGAGAGTGAGCTGCTGGCCAGATCACTGGATTGAGGCAAGCTGGGCAATGCTGCCACATGTTGTGATGCTGAAGGCAGAAGCGAGGCTGTGGTGGACACCACGCTGGTCAGAGAACCAGCTGAAGGTAGTGAAGGAGAAGGCTCTGTCTTAGGTGCTGGAAGTGATGAAGTAGCTGCAACAAGTTTAAAAAAGGCATTCAAATTAAAACTCCAGGATACTTGACATCCCAGCCTAGATGCAGGAACACAGTAGCATTCTCCCCTTGGTCTAAAAAAAATCTGACCATTAAGAACTGGTAACCATATCAAGCAATTTGGCTATGAAGTAAAATTCAAACACAACTGAACTACCATTTTTCCCTTTAAGCGCTCTATTTATAATAAATTTACAATTATCATTGCTACGCATGTAGTAAATTACAGTCTTCTGCACTTCATCAGCCACTATCTGGATTACTAGCTTATGCTCACAAGTAATTTTAAAATTCCTTGCTTTTGGCTCAGCAAACACAAGTCATTCGTGCCTTTTCAAGGCACTGTACAAATCTAGTTTTACCTACGGTTCTGTTTCTTCATTCCAACCTACACAGAATCTTCGGGGATTGAGGATGAGATTGTATTATGTACCCCCAGAGTACAAGGGTAGACAATAACTTATCAGTTTGGCATAGACAGTTAAAAGTTACTGCAGTAGAATAAAAGACGCTACAATGAAAGGCCACAATTGAACACAACATTAAGCATTTTTAATGGCTAAGAGATTGTCAGATATTGACTCACTTCACCTGAACTAGATAATAGAAAGTGTTAGGTTTAATCTTATACTTTTTAGGCTACACAGAATGAAACTTGTTTATAGGATCACTATATTGTAATAAGATGCCTAACAATTCTACTGCCCAGAATGATTCCCAGCTGATTCACCTATGTCTTCTCCTATAAAAACATTAGAGACACTCACTAACCAATAAAACCCAGGAAAGAGTTGAGCCCTGCTTTCTGCTGGGCCATGTTCCCACAGCACACCAGGGACTACTATCCAGCAGATCATCACTGATTTGTAATGTATGTGAAGACATTTTTAGACTGGTCACCAAACAAAAACCAAATACACACTCAAAAGTTATACATTAGAGATTGTTCACTTTATTGGTTTTATTTCCTAACTAAATGAGCCAAGTCAGCTTGTTGGGTTGCAATGCAAACAGGAATCAAGAGGTCTTGGCCTTGGCAATAAGTATGGTGGAGAAGGAAATCTAAGTGACAAACATAGCTATGAAGGCAGCAACTATATCACCTAATAACTCCTGGAAAAACTCATATAAAAAAGGAGTAAATAACATTTAAAACTCTCAATATATTTTGAGCAGGGTTCCCATCCTGACACAGAAGTAGATGTCCTCAACACAAGGGACAGAATCACCATTTTAAGATCCCTTACAAGATGCCTGAATGCAAGGTGCAAGACAAAGAAAACCAGGAGACAAGTAGGATGGTCAGAAGTGTTACTCATCTGTTGTGGTCTGAACTAAGGGTTTGGGAAGCTCAACATCCAGATTTTAAAGGAGAAGAACTGCAAAGATGAGAGATGAACAACTAAGAACATTATAGCACATACAGAAGAAAAGAAATTAGTACTTCCAAAAGTTAAGGCAGATTCAAAATCATTTGAATGCATGAAATAAGACTCAGTGGAAGAAGAAAACAGAAATGCTCTCAAAGGAGAACTGGATTAGGAAAAGAGACTAGTAAAGTTGCTCCAGAACAATTTCAAAAATATTAGGAATTCTCAGATCTTTGTTCTCTATAGCAAAAGGACAGGTTCTGTAGTGAATTTCATAAATTGCTTATTAATCCAGTACCTGACAGTAAGGAAGTTTTCTTACTGAAATGCTGTCTTTATATATGTCAGTCTTTTACATGGTAAAATATATAGATTGGAGTGTATACAGTGCTGGCTCCCTTAAATTCAACTTGGCACTAACAAAACACTGTACTACTAATGGACTACTTGAAGAGAGGCTTAAGGGGAGGTTAGACCTAAAATTCAAGTTCTGGAATTCCAAAAGACAATTCACACTGCTGTCCTTGAAAACTTCCACAGAGAAGCACAAAGATCAGAAGAGTGAATACTATACTTTAATTATTTTAACTCCCAGTAGAGATGTGCAGGGATGCTACAGGTCAATGCTATATTAGAAACAGGCCAAGATGAAGAAACTAAAGCCTGAGTTATACTGAAGTATTGTTTGCAAGGTATAAAGAAATTCAGCAGAGGGAATGTGTCTCTCACCTTTATTCCCCACATGCTTCTAACAGGGCACAGTTAGGACTATACGCAGTGAGAGGTGCATTCAAAGAATGTAACTTCATGTAATTACAGCTAAATGCTATTTGCAGCTTCCCAACTCAGAAATGGAAGAGCTGCTAAAAAATTTCATATTTATTTTGTATTTTGTATTTTATATTAAATAATTTCTGGCAGGTAATTTCAAAAGAAAAACCAGCAGCAAAGCAACTTCTCTAATTCTAAGGCTATTTAGGTTTGTAGATTTAATAGAGCTGCCTTCATATTTCAATTGTAGTCAAGAAGTAAGCAGTATTTTATGCAAGCACAAATAATGTCAAATGGGTCAGCAATAAATTAGTCATGGAGAACAATATAAAACCTTAAACCCAATGTCACTGCTACGCTTGTGTGCACAGCAAGTAGCAAGGAACAATCAAAAAGTCCTGTGCTCAACCAAGCTTTGAAAACTTACTGTCTAGTGTTGCCTGTGTTCTAACACCACTGTGCCCGTTCTGTAAACAAAGAAGAAAATAATTAATAAATCATCTTAGAGGTATACTAAATTTTCAGACTGAATCACACATGAAACATGCTTCATGCAAAACTCTATATTCATACTAAACTGAACAACAAGGCAGAAAATTAAATTTTTACTGCCTTTAAAAAGAACACATCATAAAGTTGTCTCAGGTGCAAGGTGTCCTGAACATAGAGAATCCCAATACACTGCCCATAAAACACACATCAGCAGCAGACCTTCCCATGTACTGTATATAACATTAACTTCAGGTTCACACCAATATGAAAGAAAGAATTGCATTAACATATAGGAAATGGTTGTGCTTTTGATCTAATGTAACTCACAATTTTAACTATCCAAGTTACACAGAGACGCCAATTTTTTTCCATTGAAAGATAAGACTTGAGAAGCACCAGTTGTTTTTTGGATAACGCTGGAGTACAGAAGTGGATAGTCTATGCTTGATCCTCACCAGTACATACGAGCTAGTGCAGAAGACAAGTGTGACTGAGCCAACACATAACAAAGGCCAGAAGTAAATAAACTTAAAAACACTCACAAGTTCCTAAAACATTTAATAAACTCAGTTGTCTTAAAACAAACCTACATTCCACATACAAAGAGAGCAGGTGTGTTTGAATCTCCCAAGAGATTCTCTGTCCTACATCAGACCTCTCCTATGGGAATTAAAATGACATATGAAACTATTTCCCACCGGTGTTTAAATACAACAGAAAAGCAATGCTGAAGAGGCAAAAAAAAATTTGCGATACGTTTGCTAGGTGACATATACATTTAATAAGTAATATACCTTTGTACAGAAACTGTCAAGTTATGGCAAAATGCCATGAGTAATATTTACATACAGAGACAGTTCCTGCTTTAAAAGCTAAACTTTAAAAGCTAAGGAAACTCTAGTAGAATTTTAAACGTTACTAAAAAAAAGGTCAAAAGACAATCTAAGATGTCAAAACCCACAAAATCAGAGGCTCTTATATCCCATATACAGGATGGCCAAAAATGGCCACACTCTAGGAAAAGCAAAAACAAGAGGGTGGGCTTGGGAACCAAAAATACCACCTGGCTTGGTTAAAGCATTAATATATGGGGGTAATACAAACCTAACACAGGTCAGAATATCTCCTCTTTTCAAGGTCCTGTTTCTGAAATGGACTCACCGTAACTGCAACAGGGATTGGTTCAGACGGAGCCATGGAGCTTTGGTACGCTATCCTGCTATGCACGGAAGTCTGCTCATAGGAAGAAGTTGTTACTGGGCTAGTGCTCTGGGATGAGCACGTCAGACTGGAAGAGCTGATGGCAGAGGTTGTGTAGGTGGAGTCCTGTACTGTATTGGATATTGGCAAAGAGGTATTCAAAGGATCACTGGAAATAAGAATCATCTTGGTCAGTATTTCAAATACCTTCATGAAAATATCAGCTCCTATGTGGTTGTCTAGGATTACCTTAAACATGCAGAAAAATCTATAGTATTTATATCAGAAAATTTAAGAATATAGAAAAATATATATAATATTGCTTTAGTCTCCACTAACCACTGCTTCAAAATATCAGCTGCACTAAGCACCATTCACCCACCTCGTTCCAGCCCAGCCAAGACAATAATTCATACAAAAGCACTTTTCAGTCATGTTATTTCCATCTTTTCCAAGGATAAATTATAATCTTTCTTTTTTAAACAAGCAAATTGATAAAGTCTAGTATATGATTAATAGCCACAGTAGAATTCTAATGCTACAGAATGAACTATGTTAAGAGCTAAAAAATACTTTAAAACATGCAGGAATGTTTTACTTTCCAAACAGTTGAAATATTATGTATAAAACTAAAAGTTAATGTGAAAATGCATTTTTATTAATATTTCTGGATTAAATTAAGGAAGCTTTTTACTGATGCCCATTTTTCAATGAGTAAGGAACTAAAAATGGTTAACTGGTACACTGACACTTATCATTGACTATTTTAGCACTTCAGCAAGACCTTCTGCATACAGAAAGCCTAGCTTCTTTTCTCATCCTGTAAGAGCATCAGATCTGTAATCTGGTAAAAATCTGCTAACAAACATATATGGTACAAAGGCCAACTCTCCTGGATCAGATGGAGAAAAATGTGGGTTCTGAGGAACAAAGCCCTCAAAAAATTTGAAAATCAGGGCTATTAAACACAGGAAAGAAATTCTATGACGGATAGGTTATTATAAGGTTATTTATATTCACGTCATCTCCAGCTTCGCATCTGCCCATCATGGGAAATTCTGATTATCAATAGAGAAGAAATTTATCATTTAAGATACAACCCACAGAAAACAAGTCATCATATTTCCCCATTACATTGTAACCATTTCCTGATGTTTTTGGCACAAACTTGACCCACCCCTTCAAGAGCACCTGAGAATGCAGGAGGGCAACTCACACATACTTTACAGACTTTGAGTATAAGCTATTGTTGGTTGCCTGGCTGGTATTCTCACTGCTTGAAGTTGATCCAAACTCTGGGAGTGTAGGCTCTGATCCAAACTCAAGAGCTCCAAACTGAACATTTAACCCTGTCACATCTGCTGATCCAGGCATCTCCACTGCAGAGGCAGGAATCTTAAAGGAAGAACAAAAGCCATAATTCCTTTGCATGCATCTGCAACCTGAAATTAATCCACTGACTCTGCCCTAATCTGGAGCTGAATGAGTAAACCATACTATTCTAGAATATCAAACGATCATCTGAGCACATCCTCCCCCTCCACCAATATTCATATTGTGGCCACAAAGTCAATCTAAAAATCACTCAGCAATAGCCATTTTCCATACAAAGCAACGAGGTAGGTGCTTGCAAAAGATACCACCACTGTATTTTGGACCTAATAACTATCCAGCTTAGTATTTCCTGCTTCGTAAATAAGAAATATGCCAAGGTCTTTGCTCTCCTTCTCCCTTGCAATTTACATAAAATATATACCAAACAGAATCATAGAATCATTTAGGCTGGAAAAGATCAAGTCCAACTATTAAACTCAGCACTACCAAGTCCTAAATCATGTCCCTAAGCACCACATCCTCACATCTTTTAAACAGTTCCAGGGATGGTAACTCTGCCACTTACCTGGGCAGCCTGCTCCAGTGATTGATAACCCCCTCATTGACAACATTTTTCCTAATACCCAATTTAAGCCTTCCCTAGTGCAACTTGAGGCTGTTTCCTCTTGTCCTGTCATTTATTACCTCAGAGAAGAGACCAACCTCCACCTGTCTACACCCTCATTTCTAGTGAGTGATCAGGCTCCCCCAGAGCCTCCTTTTCTCCAGGCTGAGCCCATGCAGCTCCCTGAGCTGCTCCTCAGACTTGTGCTCCAGACCCTTCCCCAGCTCTGTTCCCTTCTCTGGACATGCTCCAGCTCCTCAACGTCTTTCTCGAATGAGGGACACAGAACAAGACACAAGATTTGAGGTGCAGCCTCACCAGTGCCCAGTACAGGGGCACAGTCACTGCCCTGGTTCTGCTGGCTGCACTACTGCTGACACATGTTTCTGTGGTTTTTACATTTACTAAGGACAAGCTACCACTCAATTACCCACCTTGGATGCTGGAGTTATCCTCCGTTTTGGTGGTTTTATCTGTTTCTGCTGGGTTTGATGAACAGTCACTGCCTGGTTATCCATAGAGATAGTAGGGAGCTGTAACATTTTGCTAACAGCTGTAGAGGTGTCTACTGGTGATGGCTCTCGGAGTTTTACCTGGGAGGAGGATGACTCCAGCCCAGGAGGAGGAGTAGGAACCACCTGCATTTGTTGCTGCTGTCGCTGGGTCAGCTGGCTCAGAACTGGAGATGGCTCAGGCTGGGATTTAAAGTCTGGTCAGTGTTGGGAAAAAGACATATCAAAATTAAAGCATTGAACTCTGCTCTTCACAGTTCTACTCTTTATGGATGAATCTGGGTGATGCTTAAGAGTTATTATTCTGTAGCATGTGCAAGTCTTCTCAGACATCACATGAGTTTCACACCAATCATTTACTCTAACAATAATAAAGACAACAGTTGATACACCTTGTACTTCAAATTAACAGCTGCGGCCAAGCATTATTTAGATTTTTCAAAAATATGAAAACAAACCTATCTCCACGGTCACAATATTATCACACACAAGTTCTCAAAAACTGTTATGGATTAATTTAATCAAATACTTCAAGTTTCACTGCAATTAACTGTGATGATAAAACATGATTACTTCCAAGGGGTAAAGAG
This sequence comes from Entomyzon cyanotis, assembly GCA_024500445.1. Lineage (NCBI taxonomy): Eukaryota > Metazoa > Chordata > Aves > Passeriformes > Meliphagidae > Entomyzon > Entomyzon cyanotis. Next base: position 44,413,190 of record JAKEPQ010001021.1, on the reverse strand, counting down.
TTGCAATTTACAAGTATTATGAGTTAGGGTCCCCTGTGCCTGCAAAGCAGATTTGAAAAAAAAAATAGGTGGTCCTCTACCATCCCATAACAGCTGAAAGTCAAAGAGATGCTGGACATGGACAAGTTTTTTCCCAAGTCTTCCCTTTCATATTTTTCAGATGCTGAAGGCCATGAAGTGACCTAAAGCACTGCTTAACCACCATAGAGATCTATGGCATTTCCAGTGTGAAAGATTTTTTATTCAGTTGGCTAAGCCCAGTAAAAAGCATTAAAATTTACACAGGATTTTTTATTTTTAGAATTCCTGCATGTCAAAGATAGTAATTGCTACCAATGGCTGCTTATCTATACATAAACATACACACAAACACATGAGAGATACAAGAGCTATCCTGTTCACAAGGAGAATACTGCTAGGATCAACATTGCAGAAACCAAGTTTCTGTCATTTTCACTGTTGATATTAATTTCATTCAATTACATGAAAAATTCATACAATTATAAATATACAAAACAAGTAACCTGAATCATTCACAGCACACTAGGGAAAGAACACTGAGGCGTGATGTGCATTATGAAGAAATTACATAGTACTCATTCAAAATTCATGTAATGATTAGAAGAGAACATTTGGGAAAAAAATAACGCAATACAGTACACAATTTTACACTCAGCTAAAAGCAGCAGAGGTACAATGAAAGTAATTATTTTCCAGCATTTGTTGAAAAACAGTCACCAATGAAGTTCCATGTAAATATTCAAGCACACTAAATCAAAGATGTCATTACATGGAAGGCTCAGCAACTTTAAGTATGTAATGACATTTATGGATAGGCTTAAGCTTAACAAAACCAAGTTTATCATAAACTTGTGAGGGCTATTACCAGTAAATAAATGTAACACTTTCAATATTGTAAGTAATCACATTACTAGGATTGCATTTTTAGAAAAAGTCTTCAGTTAAGGTAATTTTAAACTGTCATTGGCATTAAGAAATCTTACTGGCTAATAGAACGAGAAAGAGAGAAGAAGCTGTGTCAAAGTACTTACCAAACTGACTGAGGACTGAGGACTGAGTAATAGGTGGTTTTAGATCCCAGGATGACGCAGCAGCTGTGCTAGTAGTGGCAGAACTGCTATTGGTCTGCTGAGAGGTAAACTGACCCAATCCTGGTGATTTCAATTGGTCCAAGATTTGGGAACCAGTAGAGTTTGCCAGCTTGGAGGATCTGAGTTCTCCAAACCCAGAACAAAGAACTGCCGACTACCAAAAGACAAAAGAAAAGGGGAAGGAGTGCAGTTAATTTTTTAACTAATAATTGAACATAATCATAGAGTCAATGTCTACAGCTACTATCTGGCAGCAACTAAAATCTTTTCAGACCCAGATTACCAACAAATGACCAGTAAAAACTTCCACCACTGTAATCTCAGTAATACTAATTTACTTGAACCCATGCATCTTAAAATACAAATAGCTGGGCTGATTTTCAGAGAATAAACACCTCATCTCAGACCCTCAAAACTGACTCAGAAATAGGCATGCTCCCACCAAAAGCTGTTCAAATATGTGCTTGGAAATAACACACCAGTTTTCTGGCCTAGAACACTTAACTGTAAACAAATTATTTTACCCTACATCAACAAGCAATAAGCACATCTGCTCTCTAATTAAAAATTAATACAACTACTGCATGTAAACCCAGAAATAACTACTTTGCAAAATGAAAAAAAGTAATCTTTCTTTGGTGGGGGGTATATATGAAAGGAAGGAATGATATTCTTCATTTTCAACCTTAATTTTACAAATACCAAAATAACCTCATGAAATGACCTGCACTGGAAAAGTTGTTTAACCTGAAATATTTACTCATGAACAATATTTGGAAAACATAGTATTCAGAAAGAATAAGGTAATTTTACCAGACTTTGAGGAGAATAAGAGTTTACAGCACTGGAGCTGCCAGTTCCGGATGCCATCTGGGTGCTGTGCTGAGAATTTGTGAATACTAAGGCTTGGCCAAATGTCTGCTGCTGGGGAGCCTCAAAGGAGTTGCCTTCTGTCTCTTGGGTAGATGTCACCGGCTTTTGAAGCAGTGTCACCAAATCAATGCTGTAAGGCAAAGTGAAATTTGGCTGGAATGAACACAGTGATTAAACTGCACTGACACTGAGGAAAACACTAACAATACTAAAGCTGCCATCCCAGAAACAGAATTATTACTGATTAACAGTCTTTTCAATTGTTTTTTATCTATCATACAAAAGAGATAGAAGAGAGTTTTTTGCCAGCAAGAACCAAACACAAAAAGGCCACCCCAATTTGAGTGGATGAACCAGAACATTTGCTAACATAATCTGAGAGACATCCACTGGAAGAAGATAACAAAGCACAAATTAATGGTAATACCTTTAAGAAAGAAATGAATATGAACTACAGACCACCTCACACTATGCCTCATACAAATCACATCCATATTATATGGAAAATTTTGCTGCAGTACCGCAGAATCAGGATGTTGGGGACCATTAGCCTGTTTAGTTTTCAGATCTCATGCTATCCAACCACTAAAGTCTTCATCACTAAAGTTTAACATGCTCTCCAGGATCATGGGGTTAATGAAGGCAGCTGACTCCACCAGGCATTTGAAGAAAAGGCAAGTAAAGGAAGGCTGCAATTGACATTTTTTGTTCTTCATCTTAACCCTCTATCATCAGCAAAGGTTTGTAACTGTGATGTTTCCCACAGAATTCACCTTTTTGCCAGCGCAACCTTTCATTTAACACATTCGTCAAAGCACTACATTCTGAACACTTTCTGTATATACAAACACAGGCTTTCCATTTTCTGGACACTAAAGCCAGAGCTTCCCTTTGAACAGCAAAAAATTTTTCTTCCCAGCTACTTTGCCTGTAAGCAGTCCAGATACAAAAGATGTATTATGCTCACACATTTAGTAAGTTTGTCTCCACTTTCATAGTCAAAAATATGTAACTCAGGAATTCACAGCAACAACAATTTGTAGGCAAGGCTTTTTCAGTTTTAAGACGAGTTCGACCAATCTCTGATAGAGTTTTTATTCAATATTATAAGTGCGCAAGCTACCATTGCTTTACCAAGGAGAAGATTCTTCAAGTATACAGAGAACGTGGAAGAATAGCTTACCTTTGCCCAGGAGTCACATGATTCTCAGCTGGAACAGAGGATGCAGTGAAGACTTTTGTTTCAGAAAGCTGAAAAAGAGATGGGGGAAGAAAAGAGAGGGAGATATTTTAATCCCACACATGTTCACACTTCCCTCTTGCAACATCTGCAGAAATTCCATTTTGGTCATGCACTTTCAAGATAAAAGTCTAACTACTATTACAAGCAGCTACACAAAAGCTCTGCTTAAAAAGACAAAACCACATAGTCAAATCTCAGTAAAGCCTTCTCCACAGAATCAAATACCTATCTAATTAGAGGGCTGGGTTAGGAAATTTGACCTACTGAAAACAGACACCAGAATACAACAGTATACCAATGTAACTACATCAGTTTGGGAAACAGCTTAACTGAAATACACCAGTAGAAAGTAACTAATGTGGTAGCTATTCTATCAGTGTGCAGACAATTTATGACACTAATAGAGCAACTCTGATAAATTGTGTTGCACGAGGGTAACACGTTGCACTGCTCCCATTCACTTCATGTAACCTCGTGTCTGACATTTCAGCTCCCACCCCCAGCAGAGGCAGGTAAATACAGGCAAGTAGACTGAACCAGCATTCATGGTTCCTTCTTGGCAGCTCTGCCAGGTGGCAATAACGTCTTTTAACTGACTGCTCTGAGAGCAGAAGATGAAAAACAGTAACAAAATGAGGGCCATGTAATTAATGACACCTCTGTAACAAGTCAGACCACCCACTGAAGAAAACGGCACTGTTTTCACCATGCTGTTACAATGAAGAGAGATACTTGCACAGGCACCTGGGGAAGTGGAGCTGGTTGGGACTTCAGGGGAAAAAAGGGCGATTTCTTTTGCTTATGGTTGGATTTTTTAATAGTTTTTCTTGTTTAAAAAGTAGTACTTGAGCAGCTGCAACTTCCTAGGGCTACTTATTTCTCTTCACAGGAGTACTTGCAAACCAGACTAGGTCTTAAGCTAGTACAGGTTAGGTTTATCAAGACAGAGAAATGCATGTACAATGTTTATATTTTAAATTAAATTTCCATAAAATCACCCTTAATTCCTTTGGTGCAGCCTTGTCTTTGACTGAAGAATAACTGACCTACTCAAACACTTAAAAAGAACACCTTTAGAATGTGCCATTTGATACAGCTCTTCTAGGAAATTATGCATTTTTAATTGCATACATTGCTAGCAGCCTAGTTTAAAGGACATCACGGCCGATTTCATCTGCCATCCCACAAGCAGCTCAACTGAAAGCACGTGCATCCCTGAACATGGACATCTGATAGGGATTCTCCACCAAAACACTGATGATTTAAGAAGGGCACAGGAGGGCTGACTGGGAGCAAATCACCACTCAGAGGCAACGTACTGATGTTTCACATACTCTCCCAGCACCCTCTTACAAGCAGCACATGAGGTCATGAAGAAATCAGTACTGCCACAGTTCATCCTTCCATTTCTTGCCCTTCCCTTGCTGCCAACACAATGCACTGTTAATGCCTCATTTCTGGATCACCTGTCCTCAGATTAATGCTGACAGCCCACAACTCTATGTACAGACCAAAACAAAGAACATTCCACTGAAGTACATTTCAGTTAAAAAGGCTGTTCCTCTATTGTTCAGCCCTTTCCCCACTGTGTGTTTTATTTTAGAGCAGTGTGTACTGTACTTTCTCGGGTATTATGATATTCCTGTATTACATGGCACAAGAAGGTCAGCTAAAGGCACAAGCAGCACTCTACAGTCTGCAATGCCTTGGTTAAATATTAAATTCTTTGTAATGTCAACAGCTTCTTATACTCACATAACCCAGGAAAAGACTAACCATGCACAAAACACTGATGAATCCCAAAAATTAAGCAAATCAAGGAGACTAAGGATGTTTGTGACAACGTAAAAGCATGCTAGATGTGTGAGACAGTAAATGTTCTCTACAGGTGAACCAGCATGCAAACAAGTGTCTCCAGCTACCAGCTCAGCTACATTGAGGTTTACACTACACCCTGTGGCAAACTCACTGCCACAAGGTCCAATCAAGCACTTCATTCAGGACTCTGCAGGGATTACAGCATTTGTCTAAACACATATTTCGTGCTGCAGCAGCTGAAAAGTTTTATTACACAGATGTATTTAGTATTTCTTAGAAGTAGTATTTTCAGCTCCTAACCAAGCCATTATGCCCGCTGCACACTACACTCACAAATCTTTCACTGAGGCTCTGGCATTTTCCCAGAACTGAACGAATGGTTGTGAGCCATTTGCCGGTGTTGGCCTCACAGGGGTATGTCCTCCATCTGCAGTGAAATGCCCGTGCTTTCCAGCTCCTGTTCCTATGACAAAATCATTCTCCAGTCACCAAACAGACAACATACTTGACAACTAGCTCCTAAAGGAGTACAGGAACAGTGAGGAAAAGAGGGAAATATATTCCATCATCCTCACAGAACCTCAACATCAACAAATCAGAAATAAAAAAAAACTTATTCCTGTTTTGGTATGATGTATTGAAGTTAAAGAAATTAGAAAAAGTTCTCATGCTGCTTCCTGGTAAAGAAACCTCTTCCATCAAAACCGACTTTCTCTTCCTTTTTCCTTTCCTTTTTTTAAGAAGTGTTGCTGTGGTTTCAAATAAAAACTAGCACTACCAATACGGTACAGAAAATGTTTGCCATCACCCACTTTCTGGCAATTTGTATTTATTCTATTTCTTTCCTTTGGACCGTTTCTATAGTTAAACTTAACTTTCTTTAGCCAGGAGAGCATGATCACAATTTTAAGAGCAAAATCCAGAGCCACCTACAGTACCTCAATATTCGTCTAGTCCTTCATTGTGCATGTCCTGAATATCCCTTTAACAAAATACAACCTCCTATTTTCACTGCAAGCAGTTTCCATTCTATTTAATAGCATGTTGAAAACCTATTATACTTGCTCAATACTATGAAAGATAAGGACTGGAGAGGACTACTAGGTCATAAGGACCTACTTCTTCTCAGGTCAAACAACACTAAAATTCACTCACCTGTTCATAACTTGTATCTGACTAGAAAACACTACATTTAAACAGAAATATTCTTAAGAAAACCCCTGATCTTTCCCTGCAGACAGCAAATATATCAGCTTCCTTGGTTCTTTTTATCAATAGTCAGGCCACTAGAACTGTTTGTTATACACTTAAATGTGTTGATCCATATTCCAGACACATGTTCATACTACACCTCTGCTAGACTAAAACCAGAGTCCATTATATGCTCCTAAAGTAACCCTTTCAGATTCCCTAAACTAAAATCTCCCTCTCAAGGACCTCTTTGATCAGTAATTTTCAGCTATTATACACATTTTTTCATCTGTAAAAGCAATGAGAAATTTGATTTGATACTTAAGAATCAAATTCAGGAACGTCCACATACAGAAATATAACTCAAGAATGATTAAGAGATGGGGAAGGAAAAAAGACTATAACAGGAGCTTTTCAATACAGCATCAGCTCATGCTGAGCTATTCTTTTTTCATCATCTGCTACAATCCTGAAAACTTTTCAGTTGCTGCTTTCCAGACACCAGACCCTTGTTCTGAAGATGTGTCTATATTCCTACAAAACAAATGGATATTTGTCTACATTAAAGCATTTTTCATTGGAACAGGTCAAATCTTGCAGAGCTCCAAATCTCTCTGCATGACCAGCTTATTTTCTAATGCTATTCCAATACCTTTTGGACACAAAAACATTTTACAAGCACCAACATTTTATCAAGCAATTATTTTAGCTTTACTTGCAAATTATTGATACAGGTGCTAGATGGCATCTGGCCCAGGACCGGGGCGGGGGGAATAACAGCCCCCCTAGAAAAGCCCACATTCAAAAAGTGTCCTTCTGTATTTATTTGCAAGGCAGATTTCCATACACTAATGTGTTTTGTGATAGAATGCAATTTTTAGAAATGGGATAGAGATTTCAAAACTCATTTGCAAATTATTCCACTCTAGTAACTAATTTTAAAAAATTCCATCCCTAGTCAGCAGTGCTCCACACCCCTCCCATGATACAAATGTTGTATTGTACCAGCATCAAACAGGGGTGAGAAGAGCTCATAAATTTCCACCATTCTTAGCCCTTAGTCCACCTCCTGCACGTACTGAAGTAACTGAGGACAGGTTAAAAATATATGTCAGCTTTCAATGGCATTAACTGATACAGAAAACCTAAGAATTTTAGAGTTTCTTTCAAGTATGTCAAAAGATACATCCCTGTCATTAACTAAGTTTTCATACCAGTTACATGAAACATTCACACATTTCCAGGAATAACAGTGACATGCCACCCTACAGGAGGGGGCAAAAGGGATGACTTCTGAGACAATCTCTCTCTTCTAAAAATAAACTTGAAATAATGGCTGTTACCTCAAACATTCAGTTTTGAAAACAACACAAACTCTGAAAAGAGTAAATAATCAATTGCTATATCCAACAAGGTGCACTTACATCTTCATTCCAGTCTTCTGCTGTCCATTCTTCTATTGAGTTTTTCCATGCTCCTGTTATAATTGGGGGAAATAAAGAAAACAGGTACAAGTTAAAGGCACAACATTGTGTTTCCATCCTTCTGCTTTAAAAGCAATCCTTTTTTCATTATTAGTGGAACACAAAGCAAGGAGATGAAGGTTGGAAACATATTTGAAAACATGGTTGGAAGTTCTAGAAAACTGGTCTGGAGAATTAAAATTTTGGGAGAGAAACACCATCACTCCTCCATCCCCCCTGCCTTTAACTTCTGATTTCAGGAATTTCTTAGCCACTGTAGTACTGGACTAAATTTGCATGAATGCACTTCTGTACCCAGTGATTAATCCAGAACATTGGAAGAACTTCCTCCTGTGTGCCCAATGATGGTGAAAGGTTACTCCACCCTCCCACAGGATCCCCTAGTTTCATGCACAAATTTATTCAGAGAAAAACACAACCACAACACCTGCTCCAATATCCATAATCCTACTTTCAACACATTCAATTTCAAGACCCAAGCTGTGCCTGTGGAGACTACTTTCCAGCCTGTTAACTCTCTCCTCAGAGTAGAACTACTCCAACTCCATCCCGAAAGAGCAATTTAGTTTAGAACATAAATAATTCTTACAATGGTAGCAGAACAGTCTTTAAATTTCCACTGTAGCTAAGAACACTTCCCGCAACTTGTAGCAGAGCTGATTTGGCAAACACTTGAGCATAGTGCACAGCATGCAGAAAAGGGAAAACTACAGAAAATGACCCTGTGGATGCAAAAACCTGATCCCTTCCACAGGAAACAGCAGATACCAACATGTAACAGCAGTAAAGGGACTGAAGGCCTTGACCACCAGCAGAAGTACAGGGAAGGTTATCCCAAAAACAACCAGAGTCTTTGTGTAAGCTGTGCAACCACAAGCAAAGAAAACACCAGCAGCAAAGTTAGTGCCGCCAGCACCTTAGATCAAGAACAAAAGCAAAAGGACCGCTGCTTCAATCATCTCCCTTCACTTAATCTGAGATGCATTAATCCAGAAACAAGCCCCCCAAAGACAGCATCAAAGCCAGCTGGTACTAATGCCAGCACTGCATTGGTGCTTCCTCTTGTACCCCATGACACCACAGCGGGTTTTGGCAGAGAAGGGTCAAGCGGCGCCAGTCCAGTCAGGCAATTGGGCTGACCATGAAGGTTATGTACTGTGGGGGAAGAGAAGAGTGTTGTGGGAGAAGACAAGATTGTTATACTTTGGAATCCAAAATTATTTGACAGGTCCTGAGCGAGGTAACATCAACTCTGTGTTGGCTCTGTGGAGCAATATACAGTTGCCTGAAACATGTCGTGCTCACATTTTAGCAAACAGCCCTTAACCAGGATGTTTGCACAAATAACCATACCCTGTAGCAGAACTACTACAATGCCTCAAACTTCTAGACTAATCCACACGTTTCTACAGAAATTTTGAAAAGGAGGAAAAGCCCAGTGAGCAGCAGCTTTTAGAAAAACAACTGATTTTCTTTCCCTTCCCCTGACCAGCATAGAATCCTTTCACGCGGTACTTCTTTGAAGAAGAAATCCAGGTATTTGCCCTGCTTGTATTTATCTCCCACAAGCCAGTGCCAAGGCCTGCCTTTAGAAGACAAATCTTGTGCTGAACACCAGAACTCTAACAACAGAGCTTGAAGTCTGACAAAACAAACACAAAGACCTCAGCTACATCAAGTCAAACTCTTAAGCATTTTCCACCACCTTTGGGAGACCAAATCTATTTGGAATAATACTTGCAATGTATTCCTAACATTCATTACAAAGCTACTTCTGAGAGTTTACTCTTTTTAAATACTGTGTACAACCCTTCACCCTTCCCACACTGCCAAGTTTACCAGCACTCTTCTTTCCCCACTCAATCCTTCCAGTCTCTGTTATTTCACTACTCTTCTCTGCACTGAATCCAGTTTTTGAATGTCGTCCTCCTGTTGATGGGATTTCTAAGTCAGGTCTTGCCATAGGCGCATCAATTTCCTTTTAGTCCAAAATCCACCTTGGCATTACTGCAACTTGTATCCTCTTCCCAACTCTTCCCCCAGGCTTTGCAAAGCACCACAATTCAAGAGTTCTCTGTTTCCCATCAAAATTACGCTTTGTGTTTTCATGAATCCTTGTTATACCAGCTGCAACCTAGGTAGTTAATTGTGACTTTCTTGTTTCTCTTTGTAACAAGTTCAGTTTTAGAAAGTTATCAAGCTAATAAAAACAGAATGCATCTTCTGGTAAGTCTTCAGCTATTTTCCTCTCCTCCAGTCACACTATTTAATTTTTGCCCTTTCTTTGAATAATCATTGATAAGTAGTCCCAAAATAAATTTAACCTGGTCTATGCCAAACTTAAATACTAATTCCTTCCTTCCTTCCTTCCAGATTACATTCGCATTCTAGAAAGACTTGAAGGTTTCCTTAAAATGTTCCTTCTGACTTTTACAGCAAGTATTATAAAAAACCAACAAAAACCCCCACAAAAACAAAAACCCAAACACCAACTTCCTTGTAGCTTCCAAGGAACTCAACTGTCCGTCTTGAAAGTTACTCTAGGATTTATTTTTTATTGTCATGCTTCCATTTAAGAGTAATTTAAGGCTACTCTTAACAAAGATAGCAAAGGAAAATTTTCTGTGAAACTTACAAAACTCTATCAAAATAGATACATCAGTAAATTACCGGAATAAGGCAATTTTTATAACCCACTTCAAGAAGTGATCACCTCCAATTTAAGTATAAGAACTGCTGTGATTTGCGCTCAGAATATCCCACTGCCCTGTACATTACAAGAAAGGTAAGAGAAGGAATCATACTGCTCACGTTTATTCCCTTTCGGATGAGGACTGGTCATTTTGTTTTTCCTCACCTGTCCTTTCTCTTTGCCTTTCACCTGTACATTATTTCTATATCAATTAGGATGCAGGAAAACTGATGCTATATTATTTGGAATACTATTAAACATTATGAACTATTAAAGACTTGCCCTTCAGTCTGCATTTCAACCAACAACACCAGATTTTACCTTGACAGAACCAGCTAGCTTTTCTACTGGACTACACAATGGTGCACCTAGACACATTATTCACGTTACTGAGTCCTCTGGCATCTGCAACAATTCAGGGCATGAGGTTCTAGAGCCCCATCAGAGCACACATGACAGAAACTACATTTTAGAAACAAATACTTTATTTTTAATTAAAATATTCATAATTTCCCCAGCACTAGCTAAAAGAAGAAATATTTAGTAAATATTTCTGAATGTCACAGGGAGTTTGTATTTGCACGATGTCTTCAGAAAACATTTTGATAAGCAAATTTGTTTTACTTCTCTAGGCAGTTGCCCAGTTATCTCCTCTTTAATGTAACTGCAGATGAAAGACACTAGTCTTCCTTGCCCAGTTATCTCCTCTTTAATGTAACTGCAGATGATAGCTACTTCCAAGTAGCTATCATGAGCTAATACTGTTTACTTTCCTTTTAGATGAAATAAGAAATGGGACTGGGTAATGAGGAATAAAAGGAGGGATTTCCTTCGTGTATGAACTTCTTCCTGACATTTATAAAGCCCACTGCAAGCTTTATACTTTTCCATACATATACAGCTTTCACATTCAAAACTTTAGTTAACTCCACTTTGGAAACTTAACTGGGTCTGCTGATTTGTAACTAACAAAACAGCACTGTAAATCTAGGGGGAAAAACCTGAAAATTAATATTTGGGATTGACCAGTCAAATCATGCTCAACTTTATGTAACCTACTTCCAGCCCCATGCCTTGTCTTCCACTTCCCCCTCACCACTGCTTCCATATTCTTTCCCAGCAGTCTCTTCTGCTTTAAAATTACTACCCCAGCTTCAGCTTCCTTTAGGCACTTTCCATCAAAAGGCTAAATATGCTTTCCACTTGGACAAAACTAGTAACTCAATTCTAAAGCCTGTTCTTTCTGAAGTGATTCATTTTGGCCCAGGAACTTCTTTCAGACAGTCCTGGAGCTTGTCTAAAGCAGCAACACCATAAAATAAAGCATTCTCTAGAGAGACGTTTTTGTTTTGTCACTTATGGTGCCTTTCTCATTTGGAAGCAAATTAAGATTAGCAACAAGAAAGTTCTTAATACCCCAAAAAACATTCACGCTTACCTAGTTTACTTTAAATTTCCACAAACCAAGCAATTTTGCTGAACTCTCCACACTGACACTCATTCATATCCCAAAGAATCATTAATCTGACAAGGCCAGGGAAAATTCCCAAATGCCTTCTCACAGCTTCTCCATACAATGCTTCCTAAATTTCCATGCATGCCTTAAGCTGTGTTACTGAAGTCCAGTGTGGTTGCTGGTGACGTGTACACAGCAAAAAAACATGCTTGGCATCCAAACAGAAATTTCACACATCAGAACTCTGAATTTCCATCAATCTGTTTGATCAGCAGCACACCCCCCACGAAGACATGTTCATATTATTGGAGGGATCTGTTTACCCACACCAAGCCACTCTTATTCCTGGGCAGAATTCTTCCATTACTGAAGACTGAGGAGATGCCTACAAGGACAGAAGCTGCTGTAACACAGGCACATGGAGGCTACTGTGAGTTAGCAGGGAAGGTCACAGAACATTATGGAAGTGACGCAGAAGTCATATGTAAGCCATAAACTTACAGCTGCAATCAGTAGTAACAAACCAGTGATTCTCTACCTCTGATCCAGTCTCCTTGTACCTTTCTTCCAGATCTTTTTTTACTTAGTTAACCTTATTGCTTCTGCAATATTTGTGATAACATAACCTGCCCCTTGCCAACAGTTAGAAAATAACAACCTAAGAATCCCCAGAGGAATTTTCAAGACATTAGGCATCTTCCTTATTTGAAAAACTAATGTGAGTGAAAATAAAATGCGTATTTCTGTTTGTGTTACAGCACCAAATGATTTTTAAAGTAATTCCTTAGAAAGATAGCATTCTTGGCAAGAGTGATTCCATTAATAACTATTAATGTACTCAAGGCCACTCTCTCACGCTGGATCCAAAGGCATTAAGAGAGAAAAGACAGCTGCTTAATAAGCCCCTCTAAACTCTGAGCCTGTTGTTGTCTTCCCTGGTTAAGTGGAAAATTGGTTGTAAGATGTTCAGAAAGCTGCATCTCAAATGGCTCACAGCAGCATTCAACTGAGCACACTCTGCCCTTCAGGATCAGCTTCCACACTTGACAGAGGAGGTGATGAAAAATCACCTGAGTAGGCTTCAGCAATGAAGGGATCAGAAGAGTTACCCATTGCTGCAGTTAAAAGAAATTCACTCAATGGTTCCCAAGTGAGGACAAAGACACACATGACTTGTTCCATTCTAACACAAGGTTTCCTTTGCCTTCATCTCCTTTCACAGACCACAGGAAGCAGTAAGGTGTCCTATTTTTCCCATCACAGATGAGCAGACCACCCTCCTCATTTCTGAATCACCATGAGAGCACTGCCCAATGGTTCCTTTCCAAACTATGTCAGTCTCTTGCCTTTAGCTGGAAGTGTGTAGCTCTCACTGGAAGCTTCATACAGGAACACACAGCCGCCTTGATCTTTAGACAGGACAACAGCTTTTTGGATTCCATTCAAGTGCAAATTCCTGCTTTAGTTAACAATTTTTCTCTTCAAAAGTGGCTATCTGGGAACTCTCCTCCAACCCAAAGACTCACATCCTTACATTCCTGCATTGTGCAGGTCGAGCTTCCAATGCCATCCCAGTGTCTCCGAGTGAATTCATATTTGTACATTTTTTCTTTTATTTTTTTTCTTAAATATTCACACCCTATTGCCTAAAGCCTGTGGACCAATCAATGCTATGAGGACTTAACGCTCCTTAACTACATTAGGTGAGATCTCAAGCAATATTAAGATATATCTAAACAGATCTTTACATATAAGGTTCTTCCAGTGACTCTTCATATTCCTTTGTCTCTCAAGGGGTTGTTAACACTATAACAAAAGAATTGCAAAATGCCTTCCTTCAGTCTTACCAGAGAGATGCTCAGGCTCTGCACATCAGCAGCAGTTAAACTTAAAAAATCAACTAATATCTGTGTCACAAGAGATGTATACAAATTTTCAGAAGTTAAGTGAACACTAACAGAATGGTTATTTTAACTGCAATTTGCTACAGGCCTTCATTCCAATCCTTCCACTTCTTGAAGCATCTTACCAGTTCCATCATCTGCATCATTCTGACCAGTCTCCCAAATCTCTGATTTTGTCCCAAAGCCATCAGTGGCAGAAGACTCCGTATAGTCTGCAGGATTAAATGTCCTAGAGTTTTGAAAGTTAAGAAATGGAAGAGAACACATGGGTCATTCAGTAAGCACAAGTGTCAATTTTTAGCTGAAGTTGTATTAGATTTAACATCTCGATTTCCACATAATTTATCTTGATAGCTTTTAGTATAAAAGTATTTTTTTTTCTTCTATGAGCAGAGATAAAAAAGGGAGAAAAAAGAAGAAGAGGAAAAAGGGGAGAGACTGTTAAACAAAACTCCTGCATAGAAACTGAACCAAATCAATTCCTGAAAAAGCAGTTGGTAACTGCATACCTATTGCTCCCAGTGTCATAAAGCATTAGTTTATACACAAAACAATAAGACCCTCTCAACTGTTAAGTTTCTCAGCAGGTGGCTGACTGATAAGTAACCAGTATCATGTCCTTTCAGAGCATCACACCTGCACAGCAGTCAGAACACCAATAAGACTATTTTAAAGTGCTCTGCTGACACCAGTGCCAAAATACATAGATGCAGCTAAAAGGTGAAAAAGGATTATTGAAGAAAACCCTCTTTTCATTTCATGATCTGCAAGTCTGAACAAGAAGGGTTATTAGAGAAGTAGAATGAGCCTCCTGTTCACCATAACATCACTGATGTTGCATGAAGCATCATTAAAGGCAAACACTGAGTGAAACTAGTGGAGGCTACATTTCTATAAAGCAAGTTATTCCAACAAAATTGAGAACAAACTTTCAAGCTGCTGAGTAGCTTCTTCTGAATCTGTTTTAAGGTCCATGTGAGTCCAAACAGCTAAAGCATGAAACCTCAAAAGCAGAAGAAAGTGTAGAATCGCCACTTTCTAGTTTTATATAGAACTTGCACGTTCTACATTACACTGAAATATATCTGGTTTTAAATTGACCCAAGACTATATGCACAACACAGCTTTCAGCCTCCAAGGCACTATGTGGCTGCTATTGAAAGCAGGTATGGTTCTCCAAGTTTGAGATATTAATACCGAGTAGACATACATTAGGTTTGTATAGGTGTGCCTAGTTAGAAACACTGGTTTAAGAGATAAATGTTCCATTCACCATCTAAGAGATTTTTCAATTTTTGCATCTATATTGGTTTATCAAACATACAGCAATATTCATACATACAGTGGCAACATTGTCAACTAATATTGCCACTGAGTTTGACCCCTGCCAAAATCTGTGCTCTGCATGTTTCTTACCCCATGCCTTGGGCTGAAAACCTCCCCGCTCCTCTCCCTCTGCCACGTCCAAACCCTAGGAGAGAAAACACCTTTTAACAGCAACAGCAGAGGAGCTGCCAGTCACTAGTCTGTCACATTAAAGAATGCCACAGTTGAACAACAAAACTACCATAGTCGAAGTTAAATATCATTTACTTCCCAAATGCACACAAAGAATTTTGCTTCCCTTAACAAACACAAGTAAGCCATGGTTCATCTAAGACCAAGCATTTCAACAGGACCTGCAATTATTTGCTGTCTTTTCAGTGTCTTGTGAAATAGTTCCAAATGCCATTAAAAGAACTTACCTAAAGACTCATCCCAAAGAAAGCTATTAACAAATCATTAGACATTGTTCAAAATCTCATTCTTGCCTAAAATGCTCCATAATCCCAGCCTCCGTGAATATCCTGATCTCTCAAGCAATTCTTTCACTCCTTATCTCTGAGGAGAAAGTTGAGATACTGCATGTTTCCTACTCTGACTCAGACCACCTGTCCACCCTCCTGTGCTTTTGCCAACCTCCGACCACACATTCCTGCTGCTTCCCTCTTAAACAGTGTTACTGACTGTGAAAATTACCCAATTTAAATTACTCAACTTCCTATTTATCATCCACTAGAATATTCATTTCTGCTTTAACAAAAACAAGTATTTGTTTTCTCCAATTTTGATTACCAGCCTCAGTTTATGAGCTTCTTCATACAATGAATGGCTTTATTTTTGCACATTGCATATTGTCAATACGGCATGAAAATTTTTGTGTTACTCAAGAATGCACAAAGCAAGTATCTACAAAAATGTTACCAACTATTTCTTATATGTGACGTACTTCTGTATAGATTTCCCTCCTCACCTTTTTAGGGGGTTTATGTAAGGCTTTTCCAGTTTTTTCAGGGTTTTTTGAG
This sequence comes from Entomyzon cyanotis, assembly GCA_024500445.1. Taxonomy (NCBI): domain Eukaryota; kingdom Metazoa; phylum Chordata; class Aves; order Passeriformes; family Meliphagidae; genus Entomyzon; species Entomyzon cyanotis. The sequence goes on along the minus strand of JAKEPQ010001021.1, from coordinate 44,397,072 downwards.
GAAGACTAAGAATAATATTTTGTATTACAAGAGCAGAAGGAGGTCAAGAGCTGCACTCAGAGAACAAAACAATGTTTATTTTAATGACAAAATTATGTGGTAATTATAAGTCTCCAAGCAACTGCAAGTTTACCAGAGCACAAAAATTATAATCCTAAATCACCAATACACTGGTGTCCATAGATCAGAATTACCCATGACATTCTTCCTCTCACCCTAGCTCACTGCTCAAGTGTTTAAAGACATTTCTGCACCTGCTTTTTCAAGACTTCTTAGAAGCATCAAAGTAGAGGAAGGATTCCCATCCAGCAACACAAAGTATTTTGTGGAGACAAGAACACAGAATAGCTGAAGTCTGACACTGACCAGCTCTATTATCTCTACATTATTTCCCTCTCTTTGCTCTCTTTTCATAACTTCTTGGAGAGAAGGCAGACAGAAGTTAGGAAAGAAGCTACCACTGCTGCAACCTGGCATTCACCTCCCTTCTTTCACTGAGCCCATGTGCTCTTTGCCCTAAACAGCAGTGTCCCAAAACCCACTGTGCCCAACTGCCTCCAATTTGGCCCCTGAACCTCATTGCTCTGCCTATCTACTCTACTGCTCTCCTCTGCAGAAATCAGAGCACTCCGGATTACCTTTTTGTCAACAAAAAGGTCAACAGTTTTCTGACAGCCTGAGTTACAAGTCCAATTGGGAGCTGCAGAACACAGAAACAGTTAACTGGAAACAGTTTTGAGTGAGACAGACATTAGGTACAGCGAGATAACTGAAATAGCTAGCATGAAAGAAGAAAGAGATTTGAGAAGAAGAGTTGACCCAGTCTCCCAAGTGCAAAAGCCTGAAGGAACAACCTTAGCCCACTAAAGATAGAGTGACGTTATAGCAAGCAAGGCATATGTAAGACACCTTCCGATAACGGGCACAATAAACTATTGGATAAAAACATCAATATGGACCTGCAACAATTTTAGAAATTGCAAAAAAAAAAAAAAAAAGGTGTTCCTGAACTTTGATGCAGTCTTATACTACTAGCCAGCAAGGTATTTTTATACCAGATCACTTTGAAAGATAATCCCAAACTTAATTTCAAGTGGATTCCCTTAACTTCATAAAGCTGTGCCTACACTTTCTGTCAAAACTGGAATTAAATTAACTTTTATCAACAAATGCAAAAAAAAAGCTTTCTAATGAAGGCAAAAGGGAGTACCAAACCAAAACACTAAATTCAAAGCCAGAAAACACACTTGTGAAAACTTAATTCAAAATATGGGACAGTGAGCGCTCACCACTGCAATACCACCTAACTCAGACACGGGATCCCATACACCATGGTCACTAATGCAAGATGCCAATGGAAAGGGTTAATACTCTCTTTGACACAACCTGAACTAATATATCCTTAAATTGTCACACAAAGAAAGCTACTTCTCTCAGCTGTCAAAATTTAAAAATGGCCTTAATACAGAAGGTACAGTCTTTTAAGACAGTGAAGTTAGTAATGAAACAATTGTGAATGCTCACAGGGTATCTACAAACTTTTTATGGTTTTTAACAGTGACTAACAAGTCAGTGAGCAAATTAAGTTTTGTACCAGAATTCACAACAGGAACCCAAATTCTAAGCAAGCCATCCCACAGTAACTTAAACTTATTTAAATCAAAACTACTACAATCATGGTCTTCTTCACCTGTGATCACAAACTGCTTCTTCATGCATTGACAGTTTTGCACTTTCCAGTGAGTGAGCACCAAATAACTAGCAAAAACCAGTATTTGTTCACTTCTGGATCAGCACTCCAAACCAGTTCCCACCTTCTTAAATGCCAGAAAAACTTTACACCAAAGCCACTAAAGACCCCTGCCAACAGTGACCAAGTTTCCTGCCTCTTTTCTTTTTTTGTGATGGTTAGTTTGCCTGTCACCTATCACCTCACACTTTCCATGTGCCTTAACCCAGCTTCCAGGCGAATCTGTTCCATGATGTTGCAGGGCACAGATGTGAGACTGCTTGGCCTCTAGCTCCCCAGGTCTGCCTTATTTCCCGTTTTGAAATGGAGGTTATGCTTCCCTTTTTTCCATCAGTGGCAACTCAAATATGATGGATGGTGGCTTAGCCACTTCCTCTTCCAGTTCCCTCAGGACGTGCAGATGCATCTAGTCAGGTCCCATGGACACGTGCACCCTCAGATTTCTCAAACCATCTCAAAGCTGATCCTCTCCTACAGAAGTTGTTTCTCCATTCTCCCAGCCCCTGCCTTTCCCTTCTGTAATTCATGTGGCTGGAGTTCTTGTAGGAAAAGACCAAAGCAAAAAGTGTGAATAAGTATCTCAGGCTTATCCACGTCTCAGTTAGCCAGGTCATCTGTTTTCTTACAGAGAGGACCCACATTTTCCCTTGTCTTCCTTTTACTGCCAGCATTACAACTTTACCAATTACTAACCAGAATTCTGGCCACTCAGACAATCTCACCCCTCTATTCCTTCCGGGATAGCTGTATCAGCTTCCACTCTCTGCGGGTTTCCTTTTTGTGTTTGAGTCCGTCCAGGAGCTCCTTGCTCATCCATGAAGTTGAAATAGTTTTGTCTTTTTCTTGGGATGCATCACTCCTGAGCTTGGAAGAAAAAATCCTTTCATATTAGCCAGCTTTCCTGGGCCCCTCTTCCCTCTGGGGCTCTGTGCCATGGCACTCCACCAAGCAGATCCTTGAAGAGGCCAAAGCCTGCTCTCCAGAATGTCATGGCAGTGAGCTTATCATGTGTTCTCATCACTGCCCCAAGGACCTCAACCTCCACCATTTAAAGGTCGCTGCAGACCAGGCTGCCCCTGACCTTCACACTCCTCACCAGCCCCACAAGCCAGTTGGATTCTCCTAGGTTGCAAGCATACATTCCCAGCTCATGACAGCTTTTCATCTGTAATAAGCCCTTCTCTGCAGGGCTGCTCTCAAGGAGTTCTACTCCCAGTCTGTATTCATGCCTGGGATCGCCCCAACCCAGGTGCAGCATCTTGAACCTGGTCTTGCTAAACCTCACGAGATTCCCACGGGCCCACTCCTCCAGCTTGTCCAGGTCCGTTTGGATGACATCTCATCCTTCAAGTATGTCAACTGCACTGCTCAGCTTAGTGTCATCTGTAAATTTGCTGAGGGTGCACTCAATCTCACTACGTCTCTTATACAGATACAAAAGAACACTGCTGTAAGACAGAGCCCTGAGAGGCACCACCTGTCACCAGCCTCCATCTGAACTTAGAGCCATTGACCACAACTCATTGGCTGCAGCCATACAGCCAATTCTTTATCCAACAAATAGCTCACCTTTCAAATCCCTCTCTCTCCAGCATAGAGATAAGGATGTCATGTGTGACCAAGTCAAAGGCCTTACAGAATTCTAGGTAGATGTCAGCCTTCCCTTGTCACTGTTGTGGTCGCTCCACCACAGAAGGCCATCAGATGGGTCAGGCATGATTTGTTCTTCGTGAAGCCATGACCAAAGATGCTCATCCCCTTCCCTGACAGATGGAACCCCAAAGCAAGTCCCCTCATCTAAAAAGACAAATCCCTGGCTGTGGAACAAGGCCTGTAACCACCTGCTGATTCTCCAAATGCAACTGGCCCTTTCAACCCCCCTTTCTTTTTGACTGGGAGGATGGATGAAAAAACTACCTGCTCTGGAGTCCCTTATGGCCACTCCCAGGGCTTTATAATCCCTCTTGTAGCTGCTCAGACTGCTCCTGGCTGTACCACTGGCACACACATGAAGTAACAGCAGCAAGTAACAGTCAGTGGACTGCATGAGGCATGGTAGTCTTGGTGACGTCCCTGATAAGAGCCCATGGTAAGCAGCACACCTCTCTAAGAAAGCCCAGCAGGTCACCAACGGGGTGCTTCTGTGCCTCTTAGTAGAGTCTCCAACTAGTGTCACGCTGCTGCCTTTTCTTAGTTTTGCTGCTTGTTACACATGGAGCAGATGGGGCTGCCTTACTCTTTGTATTTTTCTTTTTCTGAACGAATTCTAGAAAAGTCAGTATTTATACCCAACCCAGGCAGGAGGCAAGTTTTTCTGTTTTCACTAAAACCCACTGGGAGTTCAAAACACTCATCACACAATCACATCTCCACTTCGGCACCATCCATGCACAGCAAGAATTGTTCCCCACATTCACATTTCTTCCCCCAAAGCAAATGTACATTACACGGCAGCATGAGAAAGGTGCGTAGAAGCACAATTCAGAATGGGCTTAGCCCATTAAATTAATAACCTATTCTGCAGAAAATCAAGTGTGCTGAGCTTGTAAACCTAAATCCTTCCACTGCAACACAGGTGCTTATTACAAAACTCGTATTTTCACTCAGGGCTTAATTAGAGGAAGTTACTTCAAGGTTAGGAATGGGGGCTGAAGAACAGCTGCAAGAAAAAGGAAATGCAGACTAGAAGGGCAGGCAACACTCTAAATTTGTGCTTATCTCTGACCACACAGTAATTGAACTGCCCTGGTCTCTGCTCTGGAAGCGCAGAGCCAGTCATCCTCCGAAGAGACACCAAGCTGATGGAGGCTTATGCCTTAAGTAAGGAGGCTAAGCACAGAAACTTTGCATTCTAGGTATTCTATACTACCAAAACAAACATCAACATTGATTTTAATAATTCAAATTATTTTTGTCTTTATTAAATAGTTTCCATAAAGCTTGAAGCAATTTATGAGTTTTATATATTGCATGCACTCTAGAAAACATTTTTACAAATCATGTTGTAAACTCTCAAGTCTAAAAGTGTATTTGAAATAGGTGACTTGCTACAACTAAAATATGGTAATCTCAAAAAAATAAAAAACGTACATGACAGAGTTTCTTAACTAATGCAGAACGAGCCACAGCAAAACTAAACAGACTTCAAATTTTTACTTCCAGAAGGTCTGCTCCACACTCATGTTTTAGAAAAAACAACATCCTCACCAGTTCTGGCAAACGAAATCCAAGATATATCCTGTGCCAACTGGGCTAAGCTTTTAAACCAAAGAAATGTTTATACATGCAAGTTTGGTTACAGAAACTCGATTTGTTCAAGGATAGCATACTTTTTATCACAAAATGTTAAAAAAAAAAAAAAGAGAGAGATCAAGAACACAAACTGGACTATAACCAGATATCTGTGAAAAGGATAAGCTGTTTTGCTTTCTTATACAGCCAGCAGACAAAACAAGAGTTGGAATTAAAAAATACCATTTTTTCCTTTCATTTTTATATCTGTTTTGTAAGGAAAAAAAAATCCCTGGCAGAATCCACATTTATGGCATGCTCATGTTCTTCTAAAATAATGAAGTAAATAGATAAACAGAAGTGCAAACAACAAATCTATCTTATCTTTGCAAACCAAGAGAATTACTATATATGAATCTGTAACAACTTCTATACTGAATCAAATCCAAAAGTTGACCTACCTGCTATTCCTTCATAAGCCATGGTCAATTATATATCTAGGGAAGAGCGCATGAACTGAAACCACACCGCAGTTTCTTTGGATGCTTTCCTGGTCTTCAACTATTTGTGGCTTTGACTTCCTTAGTCAAAGACAATTTACATACAACAAAATCTTGGGTGGTTTTTCCTTTACTTGCCTGTGGTTCTTTTCTAGGATGAAATTGTCAAGTCTTTCTATGTGGACATTTTTCACACCCACAACATATTACTAAAAGGAGTTCCTCAGGTTAACTACATGTATGAAGAACCAACTCTCCAAATGCACCTTGAAGCTGTAACCTGCTGATCTCATTTAATATTCTCCCTTTTGCATACTTGCTTTGCATGATCAGCTGATGCCCCCACAGAAATTTAACAGATCTCTGCCACGCACCCACTCAGTCCTCTTTTACATGCAGAAAAATCCTAGTCTACTTGCTCCTCACACCCCATAACTGCAGATTTCCCAATACCTTCAAAAGCCTTTTCCAGCTCTACTGCATCCTTCTCAATATGAGATGGAGGAAGTGGGAGAATCAGACCTGCAGTTAAAACTGAAGATGCAAGAACACTAAAAAACAGGAGCATAAAACCAACCTGTGCTTGTAAAGTTTGTCAATTTGTATACAACACTGCAGCTGATTAAAACACAAATGAGAAAATGTTTCTATAACTGACAATCCTAAAGACATAACCATCTGCCACCATAATTTCTTCAGGAGATTCCATTCTAGATGGCTGCAAATCCTTGTGATACTGACAAATATAATCACTTTGATGCAATTATTGCTCATCAACATTACAGTATTTCTTACATCTAAATTATGCTCATGCAAGAAATTTGGTTCTCAAAAGAAGCACAGATGAGAAGGGCATCTTAAAACAGGATATTCCCTGACTCCTTTCCAATACAAAGTTTACACCCTTAGTTTAACAAGGAAACATTTAGGTAAGAGCAATTACAGCTGAAATGCGTCCTGTTACATCCTGTGATACATTTTTGCATTCTGTTCCTAAGTCAATAATTTGTATCTACTTTAAATCCCTGACACCCTGTTTGCACACTGTTTACCTACTACCCCAGAAAGTTACAAGGAACATGACACGGTCATTAATGGAAGATCTACTGCCAGATGAAGCTAGTGCCTACACACTGAATGTCAAATACTCAGTATCAGAGGTTTTACTCCTCAGTAAACAGCACACTAGCACCTCTGTGTCAATCCCCTTTCTGCTATTTTCAGTTGCTTATCACTTCTTAAAATTAGATTTTTGTACACTGAAGCAGTAATACATATGATGGTCCAGCAAGTCTCCCAGAAGGCAGCAGTAAGACAACTCCTGCCTGAGATGGTAGCTTAAAATAGAGAGACAGTGTGTTGCTCAGATAATTAGCCAACCCCTTATTTCCTATCCAATGCCTAGATTCCTACATACACACACACTACACAGAATATTTCTAAAAAGGGATTCTGTGGTGATTACCAGCAATCTGTTTACTTTCAGATGAAGTATGTTATCTCTCATTTGACTATTCTGTGAAACAGAAAACAAAGACTATGGAATGAAATCGCAGGAAGCTTTTTATTATTTTTACTACTAATATCCAAAGAAAGAAGGTCACGTATCCCTGAAATTATAAGAACTGAATTACACAGATTTCTAAAACTCCCTGCAGATTTCAAGGGCTTACACTGTAAAATTAATCAGGTATTTCCTGTCGTGGAATACACTCACTTGTAATACAACAATCCTGTAGCTGGCCAACAGGTTCATCACAGACACTTCATTAAGATACTTCGTTCACAGTACAGTCTAAAATATTTGGTAGAGACACATAGCAATAATTCTGTACACTAAGCCAGTGAACAGAACTCTTTTAAGCTGCTCTTTCTTCAGTTGGAGAGGTTAGTTTGAGCTGATGATGAAGGTTGAGATACATTATATTCATCTAGAAAGCTACAGTTTTGACAACAAAAGCAGTGTATGGTTTGAATGGTTAAAGCAAAAAATAGACTGCATTTGAAATTAATCTCTATGTTTTACTGAACAATTTTTTTAAGTCGTACTTTTATGTTTATAATTTGAGTAGAAAGGATTATTTTATAAATCAAATAACTGCAAGACTTCCATTCTACCTACTAAAAGTGCTAATATACCAAAAACTGTAGCTGCGAACTATACCACACCCTGCTCTGCAAAGCTACTTCTCTGCACACACCATTTGATATTTGCTGATTCACAGGCACAATTGAGACACTCTCACAAGCAAACCTTTGGAAGCTACTTCTTTGTATCCTTGCACACCTTCAAGATGCAGATCTGGAGAGAATGAAGTTGGATGTGCCTGTCTCTGAATGCCTTGTTACCCAACATTCCCAAGAGAAAGGAGTCCGTTGAAGGCAGAATTTTTCTTCAGTCAGACATAACTCACTAAGTACATTAGTTCTGCTATACATTTTGTCAATTTAACTTATTTACTACCTTCCACCACCCATAATCTGCACTATACATAGGTTATTCATTTTCATTCCTCCTACTTTAAGGGGGAAAAAAAAGCCTCTTTCCACACCATCCAGTGAAAATCCAAACCAAATACACATCACTTGATTCCACATCCCATCTCTTCTACAGGATAGGATCAGAGTTGTACCTAAGACTTTGTGGTATTTCTGCTCCACATCAACTCTTCCATGCCAAATTCCTTCTCATAGCAAAATGTCTCTAAGGTGGCTTGTTCTTTCTCTGACTAGCTCCCAAAAACAGAAGACAAGCCTGACAACCAGAGCCACCCCAAAGAAATGGCACAAGTACACATCAAATCCTTCCCTGAGAGCCATACAGATGGAATCTTGTGCTCTCCTGCTGCCACAGCACATCCTGAGGAACCCAGTGCACTCCCACTCATAGGAGGCCGGTACTGAGTCAATCTGGGGAAACAGCTCTCCATACCCAGAGCACAGCAGCCTGCCACACAGGAAATTATCACAAAAGTGATCTGTGTCAATTTTTTTTTAAGTTGTTCCAAGACCAAGACATGATAAAGGATAAGGGAGTGGGATGCACCCAAGTTCAAGGTGGCTGAAGTGCTTATGGAATCAAAGGATAACCAAAAAATGCTTAAGAAACAGTGTCTGAAGAAATATGGGAGAATTCCATTTCAGGACATGAAAGCAGTGCCAGTCCCACACCATTGCAACCACCTCACCTCTCCCACGGCCACGTTTCCCACGGTCTGAAGGCCTGTCTCCTTGGTTGGTGTCCACTCCATTCTCTTCAGCTCTAACTGTGGAGAGAGGACAGCTTAAGAGAAGCTTCAGAGACTCATGCATGAGACAATATAGCCATCTGCTTAACCTGAACCCCTCAAAAGAAAAGGCAAGATTTTAAAGTGGGCTCATCAACAGATCTCAGTCATCCCTCTTCTCTGAGGCCTAGCTAGAAGCAACTTATGTTTACTTTGTATTGGACAATTAGGAAGTAAAATATAAGCAGGAAAAATCCCTCAGCAGACAAACCTCTACAAGTGCCATGTTTTGCAGCCTACACTATGTAATTAATTATGGCCTCATGTCTTTAATGAGGAAATACAGCTGCACCATTCTATGTTTCCTTGATAATGCCCTGGTTGACAACAGTGAAAAAATAAAGGATAACCAACAGCACCAACTCTTCTCCTGTCTGCCCATACTGCATCTCCGCACAACCATGGAAACTTAGATTTCTCCTCTGTATTTAAAGCAGAGGGATGATGACTGGCTGAAGGTGAGGCATTAGAAAAGCTCTGCAACCTAACTATTTTGTGGGAAACTCCTGCCAAGGTAATCTGAAATATGGCTGGCTACTTGAAGGGGAAAAAAAACCAAAACTGGCCTCTTGAAACACTCATTGCTGAGACTTTGTACTGTACAGCTTCTCCTAAGGGCAACAATAAAACTGACAATGCCTGGACAATGTTGGGAAGAAAATATCAAAATTTGCTAACCATCTGAAATGTCTTTAATTCCAATTTACAAAAACAGACAAGAAAGAATCTGTCTCTGGGAAAAATTTTTGCCCTTTGCTTTCATTTTCATGGATCTAATTTATACTATTCTAAGTCTACCTGCATGTTTTATTAGCATTTTTTCATCTTGACATTATTCTATCCCACAAAGATTTACAACGTCCATACTGGCAAAACAGTTGAATATCTTCCAATTATGAGTAAGATGAGTTGGCTAATATTGTAAATATTTCTGCTGCTTATAAGTGGAAAGCTAAACATACTGTATTCATCCTAATTTCTTTTCTCATTTATCAGTGTGGCAAACAGCCATTCCAGGCAACGCACACAGCTTTGAGAATTCCAACAAGACTTAGCGAAAAAAAGCAACATGTATCCGATGGTGATCCAATGTGACTATCTAACTTGGAAACATTGGTTTGCTTTTGTGCAATGTATTATTGCAACTGTAGCAAAGCTTTAAATGTTTCAACTAACAATTAATTTTCTCTGTTGCAGAAACTCACCTTTGGTTGATTTATGTGAGAAATACATTTAGAGATTAATAATCATCCCAGTGTTTTCATTCCCCTTATGAGAAGATGAGAACATCTTCAGGTTCTCCCACTCATAAAAGGAGATGGAGTCAAAGCTGGATAATTTTTTCATTAAAAGAAACAAAAAAGTGTATCAGCTGTGCAGCGACATATTTGCTCTTAAGCAGTCTTACAAAGAGTCAATTCTAAAACTTACATGAAGAACAGCAGTTTGTACAAGATCAATTCATCAAACAAGAACAGAGACTTTATATGAAAATGAGTGTCTCTGAACAAGTACAGACCATCCCAAAACCAAGTCACACAGACAGATCAAGCGTACCTGTGGCACAAACAAGTTATGATCCCTTCAACGCTGAGCTATAGTCGGACAGATTTTGCTCCATTAAGCACTCGCTCTTAGCTCAGTCAGTTGCAACTGCAAGAAGAGTCTCTCAATCTTTAAAAATTAACCCCTGTACGTACACTCTCGGCCACGGCTGCCTCCTCTTCCCCGTCTGCTGGAACTTCCCCGTCCGCGACTCACTTCTCTGTCCCCTCGTTTCTCTCTGTTCTCTTTGTTTTCTGAACCTTCCTTTCCAAGGCTTTTCTTCTTTCCCCCTACAGTCTCCCAAGAAGTCTATTTGGGTAGAATAAAATTAGACACAAAAGTCAAAAAGGAGGAGACACCTCCCAGTCCACATTTTTCACCTCACACCTCTCCAGCTCACGGAAAAAAAAAAAACCTGGTATTTGCATAATGTCACATATGCAAACTACACTGATATAAACAGAAACACAGGTTGTATTTTTGTAAAGAGATGAGAAAGAAACATGTCTTATGTTCAATTGTCTTAGGGAATGTGAGAATTCCAAATATTTCTGGCTGTAATGGGCTTCTACCAGTTCAAGGAAGACTGGATACAACTGTAACACAAAACATCTGCAAAGCAAGCAACAGTTTCCCTCTCAAATATATCCATAAATCTAGCAAGGCAGCACGAACAGAGCTATCTTCTATTCCAAGGCAAATTTTAAAAAAATCTTCTAAGTTTGATTGAACAAAAGATTGATGAGAATAAGTATCTGGCCTAAAGGGAAAAAAAAAAACAAAAAGCCCAAACTAAAAAGAAAACCTATTACCCAGATATACTAGAATTTTAGCCCCAGAAGACAGAATGGCAAAACAACAGCTTAGGAAAACTGAAGATAGGCCAGATAATCTACGCTTAACAGCTACAGACCATCAAACACACCAAAACACAAGAAAATCTATATGTAAACAAGACAAGGGATCAAAGCCCAAACATCAGGCTTCTGTTTTAATATTACAGTCCATCTTTAAAATAAATTCAAGGATGGTATCAACTCCATAGGAGTATCTGTAGGAGTTGAAAATAAAATTACTAAAACACTTGCCAAGAATAGCTCAGCAGCTCATATATTATGCAATTGCATAGTTAGTCTATTGAGCCATAGCTGCAAAGCAAGGAAGAAGGAAAGGTATTATTTGCAAACCATTAAGATGGCAGCGAGGTTTACATGTATGTCCCCATTTCTAGAAGCTGACAGCTCAGGTAAGATATTTTAATTGCATATGCAAATTTTTGTGCAGCACTGAAGTATGCCCTCTCACAGGCACCTGCATCAAACAAAAAGGGCTGTCTATCAGTAATTCTAGGTCCTGTTTTGTCTCCTCTCAATTCCATCAAAACCAACTCCACAGCCCTGATGAGGCAGGCCATAACCAGCTCAAGCTGCCTAGGCAACCAATGCTAGGAAGAAAGCAGGTAACAAAGCAGTTTACAAACTAGTGTTCCAGAGTCTCCTTTCAGAGAATAAACACAAGGAGAATGGTTACTCTCTCACTTTCTGGCATGGCATTGGTGAGAATCACTTTTCAGTTCCATCTCCAGTACAGAAGACTAAAACAACTTGAGTGAAGCACAGCAAGTGCTTATCAGAAGCACAAAACTAAACACATTTGAACAACACCACTTTATCTGTGAGGCAGAAAGCTGCTTCCCCCGGTAAGTACCACATGGCTTCACCCATCATAGCAGGTATAACTGCACTACCACTCCTAGTGCTTTAGACACCTCACAGGAGGAAAAATACCTGCACTGACAACTGAAGAGCCAAGTCTGTACAATTCAGAATGAACTATTCCTGACAGGCTTGGTGCCAAAACACCTTTGACCATTGCAGGAAATATTCGAAACTGGGTAAGGCTGCAAAACTGAAGAGGAAGCAGTCTCTCCTTAGTAAGGTTTAAAATAGTTTAGGAAGGATCAGTAAGAAGATGACTATGAAACCATCAGATCCATGCTTTCCCACAATACAATTCTGAAAAAAGACTTGAGAAGTTAGGCATGTTCTTTAAGATAGAGGACGGTGCTACCTCTGAGCATGGGGATCCATCACAGACTGTTGAAGCTGTCTCTCTTTGTAAGGGAGGTAACTGATTGCAATTTCAGCTGACAATGCCTGAGGCAACCCAAATGACAGTTGTGGGTCTGACCTTTGAAAATATGTAACAGAAGAATTCTTGTTGGCCTGCTCTTACATGGAAAGAATAAAAATCTGAAAGGTCTCCTTTGTTCTATCTTCAAAGGTTTAGTAAGTAAAACACAGTTAGGTATAAAATGGTTGTAGGAAGCTAAATGAATATAAGTCTTAGGCAAAGAAACATGTCCTCTATTCCACCACAAGCCTCTCGCTATCCCAAGCCACTGCTGCAAAGGGGAAGTCTTTACAGAGACTAAGTCACACAGCATACAGCCTTGAGGATCACAGCATTAAACCCCAAAACAAACAAAAAAAGACAAAGACAAAACTGGCTGAGTACCAAATAAATTGTAAGTACACATTTTAGCTATCACTCATTGCTCTTCTAATACCTCCAGTTGAATGGACGCACCTTTCAAATGAAGTTTAAAAAAAACGTCAAGTGCATCAAAGCAGAGTGAGACTAGAAAAAGAGATTTGGGGATCTCTTTCAGCATTCAGCATTTGTAGTATCTCAGCTTAAAACTTCACATAAAATCCATGGTAAAACTGTTCTTAAGGCCTTAAAATAAACCCTTTCAACTGGAAGCCCACAAACTTTCATAAAGAATAAATTTCTTCACACCCATCAATTAGTACTCCTTCCTCCTTGATTCCTTTAAGTTCTCTGTATTTCTTTCCAAGTTGTGTTTTGTCAACAGAAAGCAGGGGGTTAAGAGGGACTTGTCAAAAGAGCAGAACATATTGATTTCAATTCTAGTAGATAAATGAGTTCAGAAAGTTTTTTCCATGTCATGATCAGTTACAAAAACTTGCTAAAGTAAGGAAGGATTTAATATTCTCTATCAACCAGAAAACTACTTTCAACTAAAAAATGGCAAATATGAGAAGTACAAGAGAACACAAAACCAGCACATTACCCAGACAGATTTAATTAAGGTGACATGTTCTCTTCTACTCCCAACTTGTCAGTATCATATACTTCCGTGTTTTAGAAGACCTCAACTCTGATAAAAAATTAAAGGGGATAGAAAAGAAAGTCCCCTCAGACAGAACAGTGTGTGTCCTAGATTTAGGGTGTGTGAGGGGCGAGTTTCCTCATTAACAATAAACCAGAGTACACATCCTGACAAATCACAGGAAATACTGAGTGTTCAGCATCAAGAAAGGAAGTCCAGATTTCTTTCCCAACTTGGATGAGATGGAATCTGATTTAACACCTTGGACAAATTGCAAGAAATCCTCCAGCAAAAACTTCAACTGCAGTAAAACATATTTTCTTAGCATCTCTTGGGATAAAAAATTTCTCTGTTCAACTTTCTAAGCAACATTATTTGTTATTATATACACATAGTCAAGGTCTCCCCTTCCTGTTTTTCAATGAAGTCATGAAAATGAGCAACACGGTTAAAGGAGCAACTACTTGCTGCATCCTTTCCTGCCACAAGTAGCATTATCGATGCAACTTCAATACCGGCAACACACACTTATACAGAAGCTGCACAACTTGAAATGTCTGCCTGCCCTTTAGGTTTACAAAGACAGATCTTTATGATGGTCTCAGGCCCCAGGGTTGTGGAGGGTCTACACTGTAACTACAAAAATTGCAGCAAGAAACAGGCCTGTCTCTGAGGGAGCACTGAGTTCCACTGCAGAGTTAAAACTGCTGTATGTAAATGAAAGCAGAGGAACTCTGCAAGAAACCAGCTGAACACCCACAACATTTTTCAGATTCAGCCTTCTCCAAGGTATGCATGCAGTAGAGAGGCTGCCCCAGTTTCCATTTCCTTCAAAAGAAATTGAATGGAAACACAGAAATTGAAAACTTCCAGAACATGACTTTTCCAATCCCCTTTGAGAAGCTGAAAAACACAGCAAATAAAAGGAGCAGATTAACATGGAAGCAAAACCTTACCGTGTCTGAACTTCCTTCCAGCAGTATGTTGATTGCTCTGTTCACATCCCCATTACAATCATGTAGTGCAACTATGCACTCATCCTGGTTTTCCCCGTCACTTCCATAAGCTGGCAGTAAAAGTCAGACATGTTAAAATATCTAAATTATCATCATAAGAAAATAAGAGTTAGTATGACCACAGATTAAAATAAATTGCATAGTTACCATGTCAGAAAAACTAATATCCTGAATAAAGAAATCTGCATTTTACAGATCTGCCTGGGCCAAGAGACAGGAGGAAGCACAAATTAACTGGTAATCAAGGATGCACTCTTTCACACTTTTTTGTTCTGTATGTTTGCAGAAAATGCTGTCAATGGAGACACAGCAGTATATACGTGTAAAGATGTAAAGCACTGCCATAGTTTCAGTATCATCCTATCCCCCTCTCCACCAAACTTGCCCCTCTATCCCACTATGGCAAGACATATGGCAAGACATGGCAGAGAACAGATTTATCTGGAAAAATATCCAGCAGAAAAATACCCAGACAAAGAAATACATTATTCTTTAGCCAGACTAGCTCCCATGATGCATTTTACCATAAGGTCACACCAGAGTCACAAAGTACAGCTGATTAAGGAGACCTAGTTCTGAATTATGCTCCTTGAACTTGTGGTGCACATCCTGAGGAGTGTGGGACAGAAATAGTCTGTCACAGGGCATTCAGCAACCTCATCCAAAGAACAAAACCTACGTGAGCTAGAAATACATATGCAGAAGGTAAAATATTGGAGATCTTCTATGCAGAACTTAATTCATCTCCTTCCCACTAGCCCAGCTACAAGCACAACTGATGAGGGTCCTTTGGCTTCACAAAGTACAAAACTTCATTTTTGGCACAGCAACAGAACTAGTTTGTAACAAGCACAACAAAAAGCACTTAATGCTTCAGAGGCAGTTTTACAGAGGAAAAGAAATCAAGAAATATGCTCCTCTTCTGCATTTTACATTCAAACTAATTCCTCTCTCCTGGGTGTACTCCTAGGTTCTTCTTGAGTTGTGATGTATCCACTAGGACAACATCACCAACAGTCATGGCAGAACAGGGACCCCAGATTATCAGGACTGCTTAAATTAATGGTCTCAGCTATAACTGGGCAATGGAAGCTTGATTATCTAACACTCACCACTCACCACAGTAGAGGAAATGGTGTGAGATTTCATTTACACTCTGTAATTCTACCATTTTAATGCATACACAGATCTGTGAAGTCAGATTATTTATTTTTTTAAATAACACCTTGATTCACCTTTAAGCTATGATTAGACTCCCACTTTTCCTGAAAAACTTCCAAGATATTAGCAAACTCAGTTTACACAGGTTTTCTCACATGCATTTACATGTGGACAAGCTGAGTGCACTCTTTATTCGGACAATCATTAATCATCAGGACCATAATCAAGAGATGCACTGTGGAACAGACATCAGCACAAATGACTTTTGGCTTAGGGGTTTGTCTTTTTGTGTTTTTACAAAGGAAAACACAGTGATATAATATAGCAGTCAGTGCTATACTACCACAAAATTTCTTTTAAACAGACTTTACAGTACAATAAGAGCACCTTTTTGTAGTTAAAATTACAACCTTCTGAAAAAAAGCTTCATCAAAACCAGAAACAGATGCTCTAGCTCCAAAATGTAAGCCAGTTCTACAGCATTTTACTGTGAGGCAAAAAACTTCTACCATAAGAAACATACTTGTTTCACTTTATCTTCAAAATCTGCATCATTCTTATCATAGATCATCTGAGCGAGGCGAATCTGTTCTGCTGTTGCCTGAAAAAAGATAACATCCAATAAAAGTACACAAGAGGTAACTGTATTTTTAGAAGTATATCCCAGTGTCACTGGTTTTTTTTCCTCCAAATTCTCACAAAGAGCATACACAACAAACAGACATGCCACAGGGAAGGAATCAATATCTTATCTATTGCCATTTACAGCTTAAAATGTTATTTGGGACAGAAGCAATTTCAACACATTCTAAACTGTTTGAAACACAGTAAAAGGTCACCACCCTGACAAAACAACCATATAATAAAATAGAATTTATCATGGTAGACTATGTCTTAGCATTAATGCTTTTAATTTTATTTAGGATCTACTACTCCAGAGTTAAGAACTGTATTGTAACAAACTGGCAATGGTATCTCTAAATTAACCACATCTCTGATGACTCCTCACATCACCTTCCACAACTCTCCCAATAACAACCTGACTCTGTAGTTTTATAAACACTTAAAAAGACTTGAGTCATGTCTCAAACCTTTGCCCATGAACAGCTGCACTGGATTTTTTGTACAAGTGAATACCAGTCTCTGAAAACTGGTAAAGGAACTTGCTACTGTTGAAGCATCTGGTGCTTCTGCAACATTTCTGGACAACAAATGCACACTGGCAACTTGTACAAAAGCTGAGAGACTGAAAGAGATACATTCAAGTACCATAAATCCAAACAGACTATAGCTGCCCTGAGGGAAAACAACTCTAACAGAGATGTCACACTACAGAGGTCACTCTTTACAGTATGATACCTGCAACCTACTTGAACTGCACTCCTGAGAAAGTACCAAAGACAAGTGTGCACTACAAGATCCTGGACCTCATCTGACTTCTGCTCAAAGAGCAGAGGCTACTGTCTCATGCACAGAAAGCTGATACTGAAGAGACCCAGGACCCAAGACATGAGTTGATGAGCCTGCAGAGGCTCTCCTTCACTGAGTGGGACCAGCTCATCTACTGGAATTCTTGACAGAAAAGATTCACCCTGGGCAGCTGGCTGAATCACACCTTTTGCCATGCCATGTCACAGGATACACACATGAAATTCTGTGCCTTGTAAGTTCAGGCCTAATCAGGCTCAAACTTTTTGAATTTCGGAGTTTGCCACAAATGCAAGCACTAGAGGAGGTCACCAAGCATAAATGTTGAGAAGAGTCTAAAAATTACTCCAACGTACACCACCAGCTGCTTATTTGCTGAAAAGCTACAGCAGCTGTCCCAGTTCCTTGAGGAAAGTGACATCTGTGCTCAGACACAACGTTCCAAGAGAATGAGTGTTTGTAACACGGTTACATACTCTGCGTTACTTCACGATTTCAAACTGTCATGCTGATAGCCTCACATGTCACTCCACTGGGTAGCAAGGGGATGGCCTGCTCTGGAACTCCCCACTTCCTTTCTCCACAGAAGCCTCCCTGTCAGTGTGGTGCTCTGTGCAAAGGAGCTTGCTCTTGGTGACTGCTGAGAGCTCAGCAGACAGTGGAACCAAAACATCTGCTGGTTTCAGGAATTTAAGTCTTGTTGATCCATCTTCTCACTCTGATTACAGCCTGCTTAGGCACACTGCAACTTTTAAGCTAGTGAAGACATTTTCTTTGAAGATATCCGTAGCAAAAACATTCAATGTAATTTCTGTAGAGACATGATGGCATATTTTACCAAATATCAAGACTCCTCTAAGATTCATTTTTCCCATAAACAAATGTTTTTTCAAACCCACATTAGAAAACAAAAACATCCCAACTTTAAAACAATTAAAATAGTGTGACAGCATCTTCAGTTCTCCTCTTTAAGCAGAGAGCTGAGAAACATGTAGATGCAATATCACTCATATTCATGCCAGTGGATCACACCCAGATGAAATTGAAGAATCAGAAGAAAAAAAAGCAACAACAAAAACCACAGGATGACTGCAGAAACATCAGACTAGAGTCACAAAAAGTTCGGGCCTTTTCCCCATTAAGTGGTGAGTCTTTATTTTTAAGGCACGATTGTTAGAACTGATGCTGTAGTATCCCATTAAGGAGTATAATTAAGTTTTAATTGTGACTAAGAAAGTTGTAGCATTTTAGACAGCCTGAACGTTTCTCGAGTTTACAAGACATATTACCTTTTCAGTATGAGTGGAAGAAATTTTAATCTAAAAAGTTCAAACTGCCAGAAAACAGAAGTATGCAAAACACAAGATTAAGTGACAGTAATGCATACAGATCTTACAATAAAACAACACATTTATTATCCAGATGTAATGCAAAAGAAATGTGATGTAATTTCTTAAATAATTTAAATTATGAACAATGCGATATTATGACAGTGGAATCTCCATTTGTGAAAATAACACTATTGTATATTCAGAAAAATTAATTAGTGGTGATTAAACAGTTATATCCACAGACTTCTGTTGATCTGCAAAGATTGACTACGCAGAAAGGTCCATCTGATCTCTCAATAATAAAATATATGGCGCATTAAAACATGACTGCTGCACATTAAATAACCACCATTTCCACGGAAGTGACCAAACCAGTATGTATTATGCAAAAAAGTAGAATACGTGGACAAAATGCAGGAAAAGGCCTGGAAGTCCTGATGCCTAAAATCAATGAATCTCATCGGTTGTAAAGGTCCTCCAGTGATACACCATGACCATGTTTACAGAGAACTT
This sequence comes from Entomyzon cyanotis, assembly GCA_024500445.1. Taxonomy (NCBI): domain Eukaryota; kingdom Metazoa; phylum Chordata; class Aves; order Passeriformes; family Meliphagidae; genus Entomyzon; species Entomyzon cyanotis. The sequence continues at coordinate 44,378,174 of JAKEPQ010001021.1, read as the reverse complement.
TTTTCCTCTTTTAACAGCTGGAATTTCCAGCTTGTGTCACTGTCTCTCTGAGGAGTGTGGTTTCTAACTTTCCTATACCCTTTCATGAGTTACCTGAATAGAAGATACAACCTTGCCTTGTCTCCTTAGGGCTGAACAAACCCAGATCCCTGAGCTGCCCCTCATTCATCCCGTGTTTCCATCTAACAACCAACTTTGAAGCTTTTGACTGAACTTGTTGCCATTTGCCTAAGTTTGAGCAAACTTTTAGATGTATCTGTCAAGAGAATACTGAGTTGCCAGAAGCAGAAACATTCTGCACTCTTTGTAACCCAGACAAGCATGCAACTACTGCGGGCAAGAATCAGTGGCAGTGGGGTGAAAGCTTAATTTCCATCTAACAGACATACAAAATTTTAGTCTGCTAATGCATGACCACTTCACTTTGTGGGGTCACTGAACAAGAAGTTTAGGATTTTGTGACTTGCAGATACACTGAGTCATGCCGTAAGAACACAAGTGCATCTAATCAAGATTTTTGCACCCATCCAAATTTCTCTCATGACCAGAAATCTTCTAGCATCAGGAGGGTCGCAGATGGAAGAGCCAAGATCTGAGGACTGTGAGGTCACAGGACAGAAATCCTGATACAAGCATAGAATTCCTCACTGATGGGAGACATTGCTGAAGAACACAGAACTCCTTTAGAGACAATGCAGGTGTAACAATGCTGTCCTGCATTACTGAGTAATTAAGGCACGTAATCAAGCACAATCATCCAAAATAAACCACGATTTTCCATCCCATCTTTTTCAGTTTTTACTGACTTGGGCAAGCAACTCGAATCATTACACGCTCACTCTAAAGTCAAAGAAATTGATACAGTAGGACCTACCTGTACTACTTGCTTCTGTGGTTGTGCTGGCTGTGTGGCTGAAATTTGCATTTTGTCCCGAGTGCCCCGGGTACGTTCACTGCCCACTGAAGTCATCATATACAGTATATACAAAACAATGTATGTACAAAATACAAAATCTGAAAGAAAAAAGATATCATGAGTTAGATTGGTATTGATTCAATAACCAAATAACATAAATGCAGTAGTTTGCACTCCTCCTGCCTTTACCACTGATTCTACACAGAGACTCATGGGAAAGCCGCTTTAATACACTAATATTGGATTACTGCAGTTTTTATAGCAAAGGGGGACATGAAGTGGATAGAAAGCACTTTTGTCAGCTGATTTGGATCTGTCTCAATGTGTACTTCCAAATGACATCTAAACCTCACAGCTTCTTCCAGTTATTTAACATACAGACTTTTATATCAGCTACTCTGCTGAAATTTCAGCTCCAGCTTCATCACTCAAACTTCTTTAATACCTGCTGTTTAGTTTTGATGCCCAGAATATAACTGCCCTCACACCCACTCAGAACACTACACAAAAGTCATATTCGTGAATTAGGCAGTTCCATTTTTCCCTACCATCAAAACTGCTTTTCCTGCACTTACATGGAGATATGGCCAATCCCAACTCCACTTCTCATCTCTCATTTTTAAGCAAAACTATGATGCTTACTTTTAAATCCAGCCTCTATAGCCAGTACTTTTGTTTTATTCTCATATTTACAGAAACAATTTATAAAACTACCTATCACCTTACTTTAAACATACTGTGGCTGTATGGCAACAAAGAAACCCCAAAGAAACCCCAAATCCCACACACATGTAATTGTTATCCCATTTGTGGCTCTCAGCTTTCATTCTTATTTGTTCTCTAGTATTAAAATTACTTTGAAGCAAGACATTATTATTCCCCGTTTGTACAGCATTTAGCCAAGAACTAATTGATGAGCACGGTTTACAGCAGCTATAGCAAGTGGAAACAGATCATTGAAACAGTCAGAATGGTCATGTTCAACTGTCCGGTTTCTATCCCTATAAGGCTAGAAAGTGAAAATGCAAATTTTTGGAACTAAGGATGACTTTTAAGAGGTGTACCTCGGCAGAAGGAGATATACAAACTAGTAGCAAAGTGCTTTTACTGCATCCCCAACGTATGAACAAGCCTCAGCACACAACTTGCCAGGGCAACAGCTTTGCGCAAGCTGGCCAGCACTGAGTGCAGAATAATCACAGAATCACAAAGTAAGCTGAGAAGCTGGAAGTAAGCTGGAAGGGACCCATTGAGATCATCAATTCCTGGGCCAGCAGGGACCATTCCCAAAAGTCACACCATGTGTCCAAACACCTCTTGAACTCTGTCCAGCTGGTGGCCACTTCCCTGGGGAACCTGTTCCAGTGCCCAATCACCCCCTGGGTGAAGAAACTTTTTCTAATACCCAAGGAAACCTGCCACCACCCCTCCTCCCCCAAACAACTTCAGGCTGTTCCCTCAGGTCCTGTCACTGGTCACCATGGAGAAGAGATCAGTGTCTGCCTTTCCTCCTGCCTCTGCCCATCACAAGGAAGTTGTAGATTGCAATGAGGTCTCCCCCTCAGACTCCTCTAGGAAGCTGAGCGCACATTGCAATCCCATGGGCTAGGACGTGCTCAACACCAAACTGATCACTGGCAGTCACAAGTAATGTGTATTCAACAACAAAAAGCTGCAACAAGACGCTGCAGTTTAAATAGTAATTCATGATGCCCAGGTGCCTCATCTACAATCAAAAGGACAATTAACTACATGATCATCTAAGTCTCTTCTTCACTGCATAAATACATTCTTGTTGGTCAAAACTGAACCTTGACATTGAATTTATTTATGTACTAGCTAAAGCATTCAATAATGCTTTAATATCTGAGGAGAAAGTATATTTCCATATGAAAAGGCATACCTTTATCAGGAACTGACTGCAGTATGAGCTGCATTGGAATACTGTTTCTACAACTTTCTGAATACACTGACCAAAATCAATCTGTTCAAAACCAAACAGTTCATTAAAGCAGTCTAACTGCATTGTCCTCCAAGGCCCAGAACACACAGACCTTCAGAGCACTGTGACATAAAGGCCAGATACAGTGAAAACAGAAGTTAAATAGGCTCCTGACAGCATGTCCTATGGAAAGCAAAATATAAAGTAGCCATGAAGATGCTCTGGGCAGCAAGTTCAGCATTTATTGCTGACTATCTGGTCATGGCCTTTCACTGACATGTTAAAGACATTACGGACATTTTCAGTTGAGTCTGCAGTAGAATTACTTCAGCTCTTTGTGTTAAAATCTGCTTTATAAACTTTGCTGACTGGACTGCCAACATCCAAAAACTTCTATTTATATAGACTAATAGTGATCTTTGTGCTAGCTTTTTGTTTGGTTGGGATTTTTTGTTTGTTTTTGCAAGTATCAGACTGTTTATCACAATTTGAAACTAGCACAATGAGCAACGCAAAAAATCCTGAAGAGAGCACACCAGAGAGCACTAACTTCTCTGAAAGAGAACTAACAGTTTCAAATATGATTGTCTAGAATCAGCCCATTGTGACTTCAGATTTTTTAAGAAAATGTAACTCCATTAAGTCTCAATTTGTTTGTAATTTCTGAATTAACATCATATTTATTATGGTACCTAGGAATTTGAACATATTTCTGTCAGTGCTACTTTCCCTGATTTGACCAAAGCTATTCAAAATACGGTGATTCATATTTTAGACACGACAGCAGATCACTTATATTAAAGAGTTTTCTGTAAAGAGAAATCACATGCTGAACTACAGCTTACACTTTGACAGCCAGGCAACCTATGGTTCCTGAAGTAGATTCGGTCTCTCCTCCCTTTCCTAGCATGTATTTTTCAGTGTGTTTCTGTGCCACCACTGCTTAAGCCATATTTGGTCTTCAGGATAAAAGGATACTTTAAGAAAAAAGGCAAGCACACAAATTGCTGAAACACTCCTGAGACGTGAAGTGGCACAGAAAGATCAGGCTGCTGTGGGAACAAAGCTCAAACAACCTGAACAGCATAACAGGGTCTTTAAAGGAGATCTTCATCCTCCTGACCATGCAGCAGTACAATGAGCAGTCCATGAGCAGCACAATTTGGCAACAGGTTGGGGAAAAAAAAACCAGCAAAAGTACAGGCAGCAGTATGGACTTGTACTTGCTTCAGGCAAGTGTGGAACCCCATGCTTAGTTTGACAGTCCCCAACAAGTCAACAAGGACATGTTATAATCCATCAGACACTACCCAGTCTTCTTAAAAGGACAACTGGCAGCCTGATAAAAAAAGAACTTTCAAAATGCTGTAATTTTACTTCCCCTTAAGTTGGCTCCCACTGTCTACTGGCAGGATCCAGACACAGCAAGCTGGAAGGTTGTGCTCCACCTCAGACACTGCAATGAGCAGGGACACATGGCTGAGGCCTCACTTCCAACCATACCTACTGTAGAGTAAAGAAGCAACAGGCAGCAGGGAGACACAGAAGCCACTCCAAATTATCACAGTGACAACAGTTTTGAGCATTAAGTGGGATATTATTAATTATATGGGGCTGAAAATTTCCTTGCTCACAAAGCAGATACTTTTTCTCTCCAACTCTTCACATTCATCAAGTCTGTTTGGCAGGCTGCTGTTACAGTAATGAGCAGGATATCACAAACTGATGAACTTAATTTTACTGTAGATCAAACGAGGAAATAAGATTTGAGACTGGGAGGAAGAAAACTCTTAATTAAAATCTGTTAAATAAAGATTAAAAAAAATATTCAGACAAGCAGATGTTTCAGTTTCCACATCAGGGTCTGGTACAGTGCAAAAGTCCCTCATCAGCAATTAATTACCTGACGCTGTAGACACTGCAACTCTAGTAAGCAACCAAAACAGCTGTATTTGAAGACACATATAATACATTAAATGAAACTAGTACTAGATTTATCCCTTTCTATACATTAGTACAGAGCACTAGTAAAAAAAGAGAAAGTATTAATGAAAGAGAGGGGGCTTCCCAAAACTCTTGTGTAGAGAAGGTGGCTGTATTTTCTCTCATGACAATAAAGATGTATAAGATTCCTGTAAACCGTTTTTCTTTTTTCACTGATGTGATCTAGTACCTGCAGACCAAGGGTGTCTTTACTAATTTAAAAGCAAACAAACAAGCAAAAAAAAAAAAAAAAAAGCCTTTATCAGTATTTCAGACTTCATTAAAAATGGAAAGCAGCAGAAGTATCTAAGATGAAAACCATCCAAAATCTTAATCTTTTGTTTTAGTTTTCTGTCTGTACAGCAAGTTTTAGTCCAAGGACCCGCACCACAGCTGCAGATCCAGCAGTGTGTAACACGGAATGGCAATGATTATTCTAGTTGACAAAAGCAGTAACAAAGTATTAATATTTCAACATCCACCCTTCCTAAAACTACCAAATCTCTCCCCTCTACAGCCTTCATCCCTTGTCTTATCCAACACATTTAGCTGTGGTTTTGCTTCAGATTTTAGAATGGAAAGAGGAAGACAAAGAATTAAAGATTAATTGAATGTATATCAACATAAAAAGCAGGTTTTAAAAGCTATCATAATGTTTTCTGTGATCTGTTGTTCCACCTTCCTTCAGCAAGAACTCTAGGCCTTTTAGACTCAATCAAGTCCGAAAAGCTAGAGATACAGAGAATACAAATTGACTTGACATGGTTGCAAGCCCCCAAGACACAGGAAATCTATTACCAAACTTCCAGGAAGAGAGCAGGCATGGCGATAGCAACTGACTTTCAGGATTCCTCTAGAAGTTAAATATGCACCTCCAGTAGATGAACAAAACATTTGCAGTTTTAACTCCTTTCCTGAGGCAGTCTCAAGAAAATTGCTTTCATGACTCCCTGGACAAGGAACTGTGATAGAGGAACCATGCAAAAACCTCTGTGAACACCTTACAAGTGTGATTGCTTTTTTATATTCAAAATACAAAGCTACCAGTCAAGATTTCTCACAATGACAGGGTTGGGAAAAGGCTGCCGGACACTGCCTCAGGAGGGCATAACTACTGTACACATACAGTGAGCCCAGATTTTAGTGCTACAGCTGTAGCATTACATGAGCATGAGGAAGAAGAACAGAGGAAAAAAATTACATCTGCAAAGCATCGATGTAATGCATTTCCCTCGAGTGCTGTTGTCCAAAGCACCTCACGGTCTTTACTGCTTGCTGCCTGAAACAGGAAGAGTTTGCAAGAGTCAGATGTTCCTCAGCGGCCAGCTGTGATGACTCAGTGTCTGTACTGCCCCAAGCAACTACACAAAACGTGAGCTTACGGAGCCTAGGAGAATTCATGTCTTATCCTACAGTCTTCTATGGTAAATAGCAAAAATATTGACCTGCATCACTAGCAGAACACCAGGAGAGAGAAACTTTACTATCTGTATGCTGTCATGTTTTACCAAGAAAAGAGTATTGCTGGGAGCAGCCTGAATACCAACACAAACATCTAAAAACTAATATATAAACTTCAAGTCGTGTTAGCAAACTGTAGCAAATAACCAAGTGAGTATTCTTGAAACTATTATCCTGCCAAGCCAATCTATAAATAGCTAAGTACCTATCACCACCTGCAGCAATCAACAATTTCTCTAATATCAGAAAAAAAAGTTTATTTTAAGGATTAGTACTCCTAAACATACCTTATACAAAGGAAGACAAAGGAATATACAAATACGTCTTACAAATAAAATAAAAGCACTTGGAAGAAGTTTTGGAAGAGAAGATGCTCATCCTTACAAGACTGGAGTTAGGCAAAGGCTGGTCACATATTCAGAGCCCAAAAGCATGATGTGGACAAGAGAAGGAACAGTGCACATTTTCCACTCGTAGGGCATGTTTCAACAATGAAAATTAAGTATTATAATTAGCATTACCATTTAAAAAATCCTCTAATCTCAGAGTATTTTTTAATTATCCCAGTGTCTCTGCCTAAGACGTGTTTCACATTTCAGCATACACTGCTGATTCTCTAGCTTTAACCAAAATCTGTCAGCTACACCCAAACACCCTGCTGACTTGTCCTCATCATTCCTTAAAAAATATTCAAGATTCTGAGGCAACAAGTACCCTTACTCATACAGAAATTTCTGAAGGAAGAAATTAAACTTTAACTAGTATTTAAAAAAAAAAGTAAGACAATCACACCAAAATCAGAGAAGTCTAACTGACTTCCACCTACTTTCCCACAACCAAGTCATTCTTCAGACTTGTAAAAAGCTGGTTAGCAAAACTTACCCAGCTCCACTCCTGTCCAAACACTACTGAGTGAGTCTGGACAATAAAAAGCAGTGAATGTCTTAAAAGATGCAGAGGACTTGCCCTCATCTTTCAGACATCAGTATCTACAAGGAATCAAGTCCTGCTCCCTGTACTAATGATAAGAACCATGTTTTCAAGGACCTGCAAGATGTACTAGTTACCAACAGCTGTAATTAACTGTACTGAAACTTCAAGGAACAGAAAGACACAGACAAACCGCACATTGTTTTCTAAGCACCATGCTCAGGACTATCAGAACTAGATAACAGAGATTAGACCACAGCTGTTGCCACAAACCAGAGAAAAAAACCAAACCTACGAAGACCAAAACAGAACAAAAAAGTGGCTGCACTGGTCCAAATAAAAATGAAATATATAGAAAACAGGAACCCTCTTTGACAACCAGCCATCATGGGGATCCTGTGAGGAAGAGGCAACAGACAGTTAACTTTTCAAGTATACTTGTCTCCTGAGAAATATTTCAAGAAAAGCTTTGGCATGTCCAAATATTTTAAGACCTGGAGGGAACAATACAGGTTCCTGCCATCTTTGACAGAAGACCCTAATTTCTTGCTCTCTGTCAGAGAAAATACTTGTCTTATGTGAAACCTGTCTAAAAGCCACTAAGGTAGAAGAGATAACATTCTCATCACTGGCCACACAGCATGCTGTTCTGAATTGTCAACTCCATCACAGGTCAGGGAGTATACAGAGACCACAGTGGCTCAGAGGTGGTGCTAGCACACCCACAAACAAAATCCTTCCTCTTGTGACAGCAGGAAAGGAACCTCAAGAGATAAACGATAATACTAGCCAAGTCTAGTACCACACAGTACACCTGCTGTTTATTCCATGACTGTTATATTAAGTAGTGAAGAATCATCAGTATTGCAAATCTCTTCATACCTGTTTCTCTGGCTTTGGAACAATCAACAAAGAAAAACAGAAAAAGTAAGGCCCTTGGTGTTTTCCTAAGGTATCCTGAGTAGCATCCAGTGGAAGGGCACTATAGTGTCTACAACTTCCAACAATGCAGCAGCAGGCAAAACTACAGCCTGGTCCTCCCCTGCAACAGACACTCCAACTGACTTATTTATTGCATTAACTAGGAGGCTTGGAAAAAACATTAACTAGTACTTAGTAAAGGAAAGGTTTATTGCAGCCAGGGGAAAAAAAAAACTGAACTAGCAGGCTTTTTAGGGTTGAAAATCATTCTCCGCAGCCAGAACCAACACAGTCCTCCTGAAGTCTCTCACACAAGTAAAGGATGGCTGAGCACAGTTTAGGACAAAAAAAACATGATTAGAGTTTTAGTTCCCCTTTGGGACCTGGCTGTATATTCACTCAAAGTTCAATCCATAGTTTGGGCAGAACCCAAACAGTTTGTTCCATTAAAATGAAGTATCAGCTCACATCTAATACCACACAACTGCGAGCAATCACCAGAAATGGCACTCCTGCTCCCCCACTCCTTAACCACGAAATATTGCTCCTTTCCTTCAATCAGGCTAACGATCCTGCAGCTGCAGAGGGAGTCGGTTCAGTCAGCTCACCCAGGAGCAAACAAAACAGTCAGTCAGTTGAACAAGCTTATCCAGTGGAAAAGTACGTGGCTATACAACTGCTGAATATGACAGGAGGGACAGGGACAATTCATGAGAAAAGGGGGAACTTGCTTTTCAGCAGACATGCACCATTACAGCATGGGTAGAAATACATTTTGTTTTTCCGGGATCCAGCAGAGCATGACTTGGCCAAGCCCACCGCGCACAATAAAAAAAATTAGAAATAATTCCTTGTAGGCATTAAAAAAAAAATCCCAGCAGAATTTTGAAAAAAAACCCTATCTATCTAAATATGTAATTATCTTGCAGGAAAAGAGGCTTCTATCATGTTTACTGAGAAACAGTTCATATTGAGCCTCTTTGATATCTGTTAGCATCCAGTAAACTGCAGTGAAGAATATATTTAAAATTTGGAGGTGCTTCTATACAAAGAGGAGGAAGGTATAATCAACGTCAGGACAGCCACGCTAACACAGCTTACGTTAACCTAGAACACAGTCCCTTCCCCCAGCTACAGAAGTATATGTCTACATTCAGCTTCAGGCATTAAAACTGAGATTCAAACTAGTCCAAAGCAACTTATACACCCATAACAACCTTTCTGATTTTGTACACACAACTAAATATTCAATGCTTTTGCCAGTCATCTATGAATTTCACTTTTAAAGGAGTAACACAATTACAATTAAGCATCTACCCATTCCCTACCAAAAGCCCCACCTTGACAAGGTTTGTTCGCTCTGACAGCTCCTTAAAACTCACAGCATCCCCTCTGAGGGGCAAATGAGGAAATCCAGACAAACTCATTGAAAAACAGGGCTGGGTGACTTAGAAGTTTTTTGAACGGCTCCCTCCACAAAAAGAATCACAAGGCAAAGCCTCTTCAGACTGCAATAATTTGTACAGCTTTCCAGCATGAGATGAACTCCAGGGTCAGCAAGCTGCCCACGTGGGCTCAGGGCACACACATATGTATGTACGTGAGGAAACAGCTGCAGAGTACCAACTACACGAGTTCTACATGTCCTCTTCAAAGAATACATGAAAGGACATATGATCTCAAGTCACATGCTGGTCAAGCTATCAACACTACAGGGAAAAAAAACCCCAAAAACCTTAAGTTTCCAAAACATCTCAGATACGACTGAAGTACACCACTAAAGCTGCACAGGGTTGACTTCCCTGTATTAACTGTGACTGACTTGTCTCAAAACCACTGCATCCTGCTCCTCTCGTGACAATGTGAGAAGGACACTTTCAGAACAGTTAAAGCTTAGGCTGTCAGCACACACAATTCTCAGGCTTCCAGTTTGTTCATACCACTAGCTCTAAGACATAACAGTTAAAACCAAAAAAATTTCACTGGATCACCCACACTTATTACTACCATTACAATCAACAGCTACCTGTACTCACAACATAAGTAATGCGTGCGACAGCCAAAAAAAACCCAACCAAACAAACAAAAAACTGTTAAATAACAAATTAAAACTTTTAAACCAACCTACTAGGAAAGCTAATCCAGAATCAGCTAGTATCATGGGGAAAAAAAAAAAAGGAAGAAAAAAAAAGTAATGAAAAACAAGTACTGGGAGCTGTTGGCTTTGGCTATTAAACTGCAGAAATGTGTATTTCAGTTACTTGCTCTGATACAGCAGTTCAGATACCTGAACAGCCCCTAAAAATAATTGTTGCTTCCACAGAAAAACAAACCAAGTAAAAAGATTCAAGTGAAAACCCAGGTGCTCCAAAGGACACCAAGAACCAGGTAACACCTGGCAGGACAATACCCAGCAGGAGGAATTCTCTTGGAGCTCGGAAACAAGGTGGCACACAGGAAGCAGCACTGCACATCGAACATCTCACTGCTCAATCCTGAACACACTCCGTGCTTGCAGTTTCCCTGCCCACTCCAGCGTCACCAAACCACTCTCTCCTGAACAGCTTCCAAAAGAATTCTTTGAATAGAAACAGATACAAGCAAGAGGACTAAAAGTAGACGAGCAAGAGCATAGACATTCTCACACTTGGGGAAACTCACTCAACTGCATCAAAGAAAAAGGGCACCTATTTAATTCACACTAGAACTGACAATGAGGGGCACAGTAGAAAGTGTCACCACAGAGAAGTTTTGGAGGGCAGGATTAATTCAGATTTATGCCACTCATCAGATCACATAACAACATTCACAATAAAAAGCAATAGTGAAATTACAAGCCATGAGTGATATAAAAGGAAATACACTCTGTAATCAGTAAGGCTGAATCTATAAACTGTGATGGCAGACTTTCGATTTTAGCTTCAGTTTTGGCAGCATCACCAAAGAGCTCAGTATTATTCCCGAACCTGTACAGAGTCCTAGCCTTGAACTAGTCACGAAGGGAAGACCGCCAGCACAGATCACTCTTCGTGATATGTTCATATATTCAGAAGACCAAAGAAAACCTGGAGTCTCACTGAAAAAAACTATTTTAAATAAAGCAAAATATTCCTTAACATCTTTCTACATTTTTTCCCCAAGATCACAACATTTCTCAGGATTTACCTTGGGCAGGAGGAGTAATCACCAAAATAAAAACGCTTTTTTTTTTTTTTTGCAGTGGCATACATGACTCTGAATATAAATGTCTGGAAGAAGGAAAAGAAGTAATAGTTTCTAAGGCAGTATTCATAATTTCCTTTCTTCACAATCACTGTACATAACATCTTAATGAAAACTACCAGCCATTTGGTTAAGTTTAACATTTCAAAGTTAAGTTTAACATTTCGAAGTTAAACACTGTGAGAAGTGAGTGAAATCCTTTTACAAACTTACTGTCAGGTTCTCAGAGACAAGGAAAAACTGAAACAGCACCAAGAACTGAAAGCCAAAGACCACTTCCATTTCTCTGCCACCTCTGGATTGTTCTTTCCACAGTCACCATTGTTACCATTTTGTCTAGCTTTAAAGAAGCAGGTTTGACAAGTTTCCTCTGATACTACTCCTCATGTTAACATGCTTCAGTCAGAAAACCTGGTTTTACCCCAAGCTTTCCCATTTGACTTTGAGTGTTACTTTCCTCACAATCACAGCTTTTCAACTTGGGTCAAGCGTAAATTCATTTATTCTTATTCCATCATTACAGAATTCATGTGAGGTCAGGTCTATCTCATCTGCACCAAAATGATACCTAACTATCAAAAGAGATGAAGGATTAACTATCTTTACAACCTCAAACTTAAAACATGCTAGCAAGCAGCAGGCAAACAAATAGCCCTCTGCATAGAATTCAGGAATACAGTCATCCACGCTGTTCTGGCCCTTAGAGCAAAATTTAATTCATCTCTGAATTCTTCGTTTCTTAAACTTTCTGAAGAAAATACCAAAGAGACAAGGTGCTCACATAAAGCACCAAATTGCCAAAAATTTTACTGCATTTAATACAGCATTTATTTTCTCTCTAACATAACTGGGGTGGAGAACTACCCATATGCTTTTTCCAAGATCCACAGTCACTGTTCCAGCCCTGTCTGTACCTTTTTCTCTAAATCTCACTGACTTAAATGTTGTTTGTGTTTTCTGTCTCTGGTAAGAGGTTGTCATTCTCCTCTACCACTTCTTTCCAAGCCAAACTAGCTCACAATAAAATTCACAAAAGGGCAAGAGTAATATTTTCTTTTTAAGTTCACAAAATCTGAACAAGTATATAAAGCTTTTCTTCAGAACTTCCTTTCTATTGCTGGGCCATTAAAAAATTCCTTTTCACATTAATGTATTCCCTTATCTTCATCAAGTTAACATTTCCTTTTAACATATTTTTTTACTGTGAATTAGTTGAGTACAGCATAGTAATGAATCACAGCCCCTGATTCCACACAGGTATGCCCGGTGTGCATACTATGCAAGGCAATATTAAAATGTCTAAGTAGAAAATCTGTTTTATAAAACATTCCAAGTAGATAGTAGTCACCTGCCCATTTTACAACTGAAAGTCTGAAGGACCAAGCACTTTTCTGCAGGATGAAGTTACTCACTTTCAAAATAAAACAGATCTGTTCTCTACACATCTTAGCACCTGAAACCAGCTTATTAACACTAACTGTAGACCTCACCCTCAGTACACACATGAATTCTGAAACTGCACCTGGAATACACATTTTGCTAACTACAACGTTCAACTCTAACAACAGCATTAAAATATTACAGATACCAGCTACAGAGAGCATACTGCACCTATAAAAACTTCATTAAACTAATAGTTTGACAATGACAATCTTGAAAACCATTGCAGAAGAAAATGTGTTGTAAACATCAATTTTCTCCAAGCAAACCAGAAAGCTGTATGTACACAGAAATCAAGCAAAGGATGAGCAAGAAAAAACAAAGATAAAATATTACAAGTTCTAAAAATCACATTACAAACTTAAGTAACAGCTTTTTAAAGACAATAATTTTCAGTCATTTACAGAGCGTTGTTTAAAAACTCTAGCACAGCAGGGGGCTGTTAAGCACACTTGCTGAAAAAGCAAAGATGACACTGTAAATAAATTCAGAAACCAATGGTAGGCAAGTTTAAAATGCAGAACAGGAAGATGTCTACAATGTGTTCTCAATTTAACGTAAGACTGTTTCTCAAGAGTACACTGTCCAAAACATGGCTTTTTGAAAACTAGTAAGAAGCTCATTCACTAGGATAAAGTGAAAATAAAAATCTGAAAGGAAGAATGCAACATACCTCTTCTGATCTGAGGAAAAAGTACAAGACACAGCATTCACCCAAAGCTGCTATCAGCAGAAAGTAAATGGCTAAAAAGCTGCTTATTGTCTCACCTTTGGAACACTGAAACTTGGTTTCTGAAAGGGTTTAGGGTGGTTTTTCTGAAAGTATATAAGCCTCATCTAAGTAGGTACTGTCTTTTTGGTTCCTACAGTTTTGCATGTCTAATATTAGAAAAACTGTACTTACTGACCCTGTTGCTATGCTCTAAAACTCAAAGGCAGAAGGTGTTTGCATGACCTTCGTTTTGATATTCAAAAGAACACTGCCACAAAATCTGAGTTTTTGAGATTTGTTGGAAGATACCGTGAGCTCACAGCTACATCACAGAAATTTCTTTGCAGGATCAAATGCAAGGGACCGATAGAATGGGATAAAACAACACTCCATACACTGCATTTAAACATTGCTGAGTACACATACAACTGCTGAGAACATCAACTTAATGGAGCAGAATTTTTACTTCCATTTATTCATAAAAGTCCATTTGAAGAGTTGAAAATGCATCCAAGAAGAACATTTGGTGCTCTTTTTAGACTTCATTTTGTCAGAGAAAGAAGAAAGGGAAGGAAAAAGCACGTCTAAATTAATTGAAGCCAGAGACACAACTTCCCTTAAAACCATTCTAAACTCTCAAATGTTGTATACAGAATGAATAAACCCCAGAAAATTCCTAGAACATACAGCACCAAGAGTAAGGCCTTCCATATCTGAGATTATATTAGACTTTAATGTATATTCTAAAATGCAAGCACATTTGAGAACAAAAACCTTTGTTTGACTGATTTATCAGTTCCTATCAAATTCAAATGAGGAATAAAACAGAGCCCAAGGAATGTAATGACATTAAGTGAGAAGAAAAATTAGGATGAAACCTGGTGAACCACAATTAAGAAAAAGTCAACCTTACAAACTAATGTGAATACACTAAAGAGTGTGATTTTACTTCAGAGACAACAAAAATTAAATAAACATCTACCTGGAACTCACTTGTCAGCAAACGTTTTACCATGACTGAAATGCAAGTTGTTGAACAGTCAGAAGTACACTGATGTCAAACTAAAGTTCTCTAAAATTCTACTGCAAACAAGTATTTCTTTAGCTGAACTATTCTAGAGCTTTAGTGAGATATCCAAGTGCTGTAAAAGACTTGGAAGTGTAAGTTCCAGAAACATATGACAGTGTTTTGGTTAACATTAAGACTGTTAGAGCTGTGATGTTTTCAATTTAATACAACTGAAAAACATTCCCATCATCTCCTTCAAGATGAGCTTTTGGGGAGCTTTTTTCTTCTAAATTCATCTGAGGTTTAACAGAGGATCCTATTTTTTTATACTAAATTGAGGGAATATTTCCACTTTTTTTTTTAAATTAGAAATTTAGGTAATTTTAAGTATACATATATACATAACTTCTGAAAAAGAGAGATGAAGCATACATATTGTAGGTCAGTATTTCAACAAGCTTTGATACATCCCTGAAGCCTAATGATTAGGAGGTCAATGCACACCAAGTCCTGGAAGAGCTAAACATACCACTTCCTCCAAATTGGTCTTTAAGATTTCAAGAAAGCACAGCCTCACACTTCCCTAGCTGTAAATACCATACCAGTAAAAAATCCAATAGAGTTATAATAGCCAAACATGCATTTAGATAAACCAGCCTAGTGTGAAGCTCTATTTTCAGGTTTTGCCATGTTTTCAGATTAATGCTTTTAGGTTTTAACTGTAACAAAATCAGTAAAGCAAAGTTTTAGCAAAGTTTTAGCAAAGTTTAGCACAGTGTTTGTGCTATGCTTACATGAGGTCACTTCACCTGGCAGAGAACTTGAGAAGCCTGAAGTTGAGATTTTTCAGGAAATGTAAGAGGTGGTAATATTCTTATTTTATGTTCTTATTTTATTCAACAGAATGACTAGGTGAAACTACCAAGAGGACTAACTTTCCTCACAATTACTGAGTGCCAGAAGAGTTAGCTTATGCCCTTCAACATTTCTCTTTTAAAAAGGAAAAAAAAATTATCTTAAAAAAACTTTCACAGTCTTTCCAGCATATCTGCTCATCTATAAACTTCTGGGGAATACAGCAAGTTGTCAATGCTGCACTACACACAGGCATGAATACAGAACAAAAACACATTTGCAGGAATACCAAAAGTAAGATGCAAAACAATCCCACAGCTTTGCAGTTGGCATTGCCAGAGAGCCAGCCACTACACACTAAGAGAGCAACACCATTTCAAAGAACTGAAACACAGTCTCAGTGTCAAATAATTCAACAGGCAAAAAGGATGCTGGGAACAGAGACACCTTTCTCCTCCCCAAGTATTCTGCCAGGGCTGATCATTCCCAACATTATTTCATTACTCACTTCCAGTGCAGTTCATCAAAGCAGGAATTTTGTCTGTTTGTTAAGATACACTTAATGTTCCCCAGCATTACTGATTCCAAATAATTTGAACAAACAAATCAGAGTAACAACCCATGATATCAAGATCAAGAATACCAAACTCTTCCCTCTTTTTCCCCCACCCCAAACCTGTCTTGTAGCTACCCCCAAGCCACATCCTCCTCCTGCTCTTCCACAAGCAACTCACTCTGTCCCTCTCCCTCTACACACTGCATTAGAACCTGTCTGTTGAGCCAAGGAAAGTATCACCAAAAGTCCATGTTAACAACTCATCGAAAATTTTCTCCAATACTGTGGAGCAACTGGAAAAGGAAGAAGAGTTATATGCCAGCTTTTCAATCAGAGTCTGCCAATAAAGGGGACCTACAACCATAAAACCAGTTTCTGGGCCCTCACTACTCCTAAACAAAGTCCTAGGAAGGAAAACAATGCTGACTCCAGTTGCTCAATTCTTTCATTTGTTTTCCCCTACATTCAGTTCCAGTCCCAAAGAGCTACTAGCTTTTTTGCTGTGTGGAAAGGCCTTCAGTTACCACAGTCTGACTCAAATGTTCACAATCTGCTTGTTTTCGCCTGAAAGGCAAGATGCCTCACTTAGTATGTTTTTGTGTTCAATTTTTACTTAAGTATTAAAATTAATTGAAAAGGGATTGTTCTGCAGTTTCTTGCACTATGTTTTATCATGTTTTGTAGTGGGTGAGTCATTTCATAACTAATGAAACACTTCAACATCTTCTCTTGATCGGTCATTTTAATGGATTTGCTTATTGAGAACAAACATAAAAGTTATACATGCTTACTTCACTCTCTCTCACAGCCAAAGTTCTCAAAAGCACTCCCCAGCAACCCACAGAATCAGCAAGGGAATGAAGTCATCCAAACATTTGAGGTAGGTTTCCTAGCAGAAACTTCACCTCAGTGACGTTCCATTTTGGACAACTGTTCTACAAGAGTGGTCCCAGCACTTCCCAGATTCAATAACCCTAACTATGCAAGTAATTTTAACCACCTAACTTTATTTCAACATTATTCTACAGTTGTGAGGGTCTTTGGGGTTTTCGGGAAGGTGTCTGGACTTGCAAGAATACAAAAATTAGGCTGGTCCAGTCCCTTCCAATTTACCAGGACCCATATAAGTCTCTAAAGTTTGGGTTTTAGTCTCATTAAAAAGTACTTTTAAAACTAATTTTGATGTACACAGCTTCATAAAATGGACCGTTCAATATGCAGAAGTACAGCAAGAACTCAGTCTAACCTCTTCTAAATGTTCTATTATACATTAGGCCATCACTTATAATCCACGCAATTCTTGGACAAAACATAGAAGGAATTGGGCAATTTTATCACTATCAGACAATCAAGGGTTCAACCTCTTTCTTCCCTCACAGACTGCTGAATTAATGTCTGCAATTCAGCTAGAACCAAGACAGTCAATGATTCCACATTTGCAAGCACAGAAGTTATTCAGAATTGAAATATGCACCTCACTATATTTTCACAATATTTTCTCTAAACCCATCCATCTGTCCACCAATCAAGAAATATTAATTACTGTGAATGCCACACCACCCATACGAAGTCCGATGCTTAATCCACTTCCTTCTCAAAGGCCAGTAAGGACATATCAGTTGTGTTTGCCTGAAGGACTACAGATTTGACTATGGCAAGTAGCTGAACCCAGAGAAAAAAAGTTTGGGGGATGAGGTACCTCACCAAAGTGTGTAAGTACCTCAAGGAAGGGTACACAGAGCCAGGCTGTTTTCAGCAGTGCCCAGTGACAGGACCAGAGCCAATGGCTGTAACACAGGAGCCTCCATGTGAACATCAGGAAATGCTTTTGTGCACTGAGGGCAACCAAGCACTGGCACAGCACAGTTTACCCCATGAGGTGGTGGAATCTCCACTGGAGATATTCAAAAGACATTCAGACACAGTCCTGGGCAACCTGCTGTAGCTGCCCCTGCTTGAGCAAGGGGAGACTCGAACACCTCCAGGAATCCCTTTCAACCTCAGCCAGCCCATGATTAAGTGAAGTAAAAAGGGAAGAAAGTCCCGTAACAGTAAAGCTGTTATCAAAAACACCCCACAAGTTTCATTAAAGACAACTCTTAAGTTCTATCATTTCTGCTCCAATAGTAATACAGAGAAAACTAAGGGAATCTTCAATTAAATCAAGAAGTGTAAAAGTCACTGCAACCAAATGCAACAGATGCAACAAATGCAAAAAAACTAGTACATCAACTGATAAAATGATAAACAACAAAAACTGGAGTACAGGTAGGAAGCTGAAATGAGTTTTATATTTGCAGTTGTAACAGAGAACTATTCAAAAAAGATAATAAGCATCTTTTTCCTAAGATGCAAAGGAGAGTTTGTGGGCATTGCTGCCAATCTGGACATCAAGAAATAGCAAAGAAACCCAATAGGTTGAAGACACGTATCAGAAAGCGTTTTCTCAAACACCGAGGAAAAAACCCGAACACTTTTACTCATTAACTTACCTTCACCAACCCCGTAAGTCTATTCCAATCTTTCTCTAAAAGGAATTTCAGACAGCTACCCCTTGGCACTTACCCCATGTTCAAAACATGCAGAAATTCATTCAGTGGCTAATAAAAGAAAGTGAAGCACAAGACCAGGAAGTGCAGTACTGTTCCCCCTCATCACACTTAGTCACCCAAAGTTAACATCACTAACTTAGGTCTCTCTTATGTCAGTCTCAAAAATGGATCACAAGTCAGTGATCTCAAGAATGTGTGACTGAAAGCTGAAACAAAAGCACAGTAGACATCCATCCCTTGGGGCACAACCCATCAAAAGCATGGACCAGAGTTTCTTGAATACAATGTACTATGTACAGCCCAACAGCAGAGCACAGTTTGGCGCCAGGATTACTTTCAGATTCCTGTTGCTGAAACTGCATGAAAGACAACAAGAGATTTTGAAAATCAAAGAAGTAAGAGCAGAGAGAAAGAAATAAATCAGCAATAGCTTTTAAATATGGAAAAACATGGAAAATGTGACGATACAAAGCCAAGTGTTGAGAACAGAGTACCCATGATTCAGTTAACATTGAGAAACAAACTGGATGAGGAAGCAAAAAGGTTTCTGAAGCCATACACTTCATTCTGTATTACTATACCTCCACCATCCCCAAAACGCTAAACAAATGGAGTAGAAAAAAATACCGTGTTTTTCTTGCTGAAAAGCAATATCAATATGGTCTCTAAAGTATCATCCTACTTCCAGAAATACAACTTTAGTCACAAGAAATACAAATGAAATGTTCTAGGTTTAATCAATGCCAGATGCAATAAAATGACACAAAGACCTCCTCTCTCTACAGCTAACCAATAAAAATATTTAGGAACATGATCATAACTAGTGAATTCAAATACTACACCTTCAACCACAAGGCTGCCTAGTAGACTGAGATAAGCATTCTTCCCCCCGAAAAAAGTGCAAC
This sequence comes from Entomyzon cyanotis, assembly GCA_024500445.1. Lineage (NCBI taxonomy): Eukaryota > Metazoa > Chordata > Aves > Passeriformes > Meliphagidae > Entomyzon > Entomyzon cyanotis. The sequence continues at coordinate 44,358,770 of JAKEPQ010001021.1, read as the reverse complement.
CTGATGATTCAAATCTGGAGGTTAACAAAGTATTTGTGTTTTCTTCATTTAACTTCAGATTCACATACTGAATGATTCTGAAATGCCAATTCCATTGAACCTGCATCTTCTACAGGAATAAAATGTATTTCCTGTATGATATAGCAGAAAAATGAACCATAAAGTTCACCATAGGAGTATTACTTCAGGCAAACCTTAGGTCTCAAGGAAGATCAAAGCTCTCTCAACATGGGAAACATTTCATTGTTTTTAATGCAAAATGCTACACTCAGCCAGGTTAAGGACTCCTCCAAGCTCATCAGTTGAAAGACTGATTTAAGAAGCCTGGGGAGAGAGGGCAAAAAGTCTTGACAGTTTTACCTTCAAAAGAAGCCACAATATCATGCAGGTTTCACAAAGGCAGCTGGACAAAAAGAATTTCAATAGAATTGAGAATAGAAACAACTCCATCCAAGGGAGCTACAAAAAGTTGTTCACGCAACCTATTTTACAGGTTTTACAATCTAAAGAGGACGTAAGTAAAACAATATGCTCAGCAAAATATTTATGATGTAGTAAAAGCAGGCTGAGCAAGGCATGAGATCTTAGGCATCAGACTGTACCAACTCTAAAGCACCTGGTTTTAGTCCCTGTTTACTCCTTGAAGCATTAAGAAGTAATGGGGAGAGAAGGGCTGAGGGTACCACACCTGTGAAAGGAACAGCCTTGCAGGAGCCCCAGGCAGATGGGGAGTTCCAACAGACTCCCAGTGCAGATGGCCAAAATCAAAGCATATGGACTTTCATCTTATAGCAAAACAGACAAACCCTCTGTACAGTGTTCGTAAAATATGAACCTGAAGTAAATGCAAAGGAATCATTTCACCTTTCATCCCTGTTCTCACTTTAACAAACGTAACCTGTTTAGGGAAGTTATATGAAAAACAGTGCAAGTCCAAACTAGGTCTTGTCTGAAACGTACAGAGGACCCAATGGGCTACAAGTAAACAGACTGTATCAGAAATAAGCCTAAAATTCACCAAAAGCTCTAGCAGAATAAAAATGCTGCAGTGAATATCACTTGTATTTTCTCTAGCACCTTCCATTCAATAATTCTGAATTCTACCAATGCAACACAGAGTTTCTCTGTCATTTTACAAAGGGGACAAGGCATTTGCCTTCTTTTTTTGCAAGGTCATACAAGGCTGTTGCAAAGCCAAGCACTGAACATGGGGCTTCAGAGTCCTGCTCATGTGCTTCAACCAAATAAGAAACAAAGAAAAATAAAAAGATTGATAAAAGATCCAAAGTTTTACTCCTAGTCTTTCATGAAGCACATGTTCCAAGTACTGATACTAAATGTGACTGAAACTGCAAGTACACATTACTACTAATAGTAAGACTATCAATGTTGTTTTTAATAGAGCATGAACAGTATACAACACATACATCTTTCAAGCGCTGTTCATCAGCATATTACTCTGCTATGACCAGTAGCATTAAGGAAACATGAGCAACAAACATAAACCTACCAAAAAGTGGCACTTTATGAGGAAATCATCACCTAAAGTAAAAGTTCACAGAAGAAATATATAGCATCAATCTACTTCTAGGTTCTAGGACATGTAATCTACTTCTAGGTTCTAGGACAGAAGCTTCAAAAAAATGGAAGAGCCAAAGAAAAAGAAAAACTTTGAAAATAACAGCCTCTGGTAAGAGACAAGATTATTTTGTTGGTTTCCCCCAGCTTCCTTAGATTTTAGTGGTAAGTAACTTCCAAGTCCCCTCAAATGAACAAATGCAAGTCATGGCACCAGGAGCTTTATGGAGGACTGGCCAAAACAAATGGCACAGTCTAAATTTCTGAAATGTCATGCTTTTTTTACTATAGACATTTTTCAAAATCAACACACTGACAAAACTGCTACTAGAACGAAGTAGAACAGAGCTTGCCCAATTCCCACTCCTCCCCACCTCCAAGATTACCAAGATTATTGAGGTTATAAACACAGAAGCCAGCTCATTTTCAGGAGTCACAAAACATCATTAATCCGGCAAAGTGATTTAGCCTTGCTTGCTTTCAAGTTACCTCGTGTAAGGTTAAAAATAAATTCTTTAAACAAGTTAGGTCAAACCACCGCAGAGAGATTGGGCCCAGGTATAAATACTGAGTCAGCCAGGTAGGAATCCAAACCCAGATTCCATTAGAGAACGTGATACAACCAAGGGAATTGCTAAAAGGGCCTGGTAAATATTACAGAAGCAAAAGCCAGGAGGCTGAGTCGCTGCCATTTTTTGTGAAGGGCTCTGTTTCAATGGCAAGCATTGCTCCCCCTCCCTTCCCTTCCCTCACATCCAGCTCCAATTTCTCTACTTGGAAAAAAACAGCTGCTCTCAGGCCAGGACAGCCCCTCTATTCCCCTTCCACAGCTTCCCCTCATACAGCTCCACAGCAAACGCCGAGTTTCTGCTCCACAAGTTATCCTTTTCCTCTGAACACAGCCAAGAGGGCTCTGCACATCCACTCTCCTGGTGCTAAAACACCTAAAAGAGAGAAGCTTCAAACCAGTCCGCCCTGCTCCCAGGTGGCACCCAACAGCACTGCAGACATTACAGCACAAGCTTTTAAACCTATTCCACATCACAGAGTTCAGATCCTTGCCATCAGACTCAAACATACACCAGGTTCTTCCTACATCCAGCTTCTTGCACAGGAATGCCTACCAGTTCACTTCCCTGCTGCAGTTTTGTTCAGCAACAAGAGAAAACACAGAAGAGCTTTTTTTTGTTCTTTTAAAACCAACGTAAGTCAGACCGATAGGGAAGCCTTGCCCTGACACCCAATTCCAAGCAACCACGCACAGTCGATGACACGGAAAGACTAAGGTGGAGATGGTTAACAGAAGGAACGGTTCATTCATTGTCATGTCCTCAAGTAACCTACCGTAGCTGCCGAGATGTCACTGTCTGTAGCTGTGACCCCCCTCCCCCCACTACCAGCGAAGGAATAGCCGGGAAGGGGATGAGCAACGACAACATGGAAGTAAAGCCCTGAGTAAGTCATAGATCGATACTTCATCATCCACTTGTTCACTTCCCGAGCTGCGACCTCCCCTCTGGCCTGACTCCTGACGCTAGCCCCATTCCACCTCTGCGGGGTCCGGCTGCTCCCTCTTCCCTCACAGCCCCCCGAGGGTAAAGCACCAACCCGCCAGAGGGAAACCCTCGGTGTAGGAGATGAGCAGCTCCAAGATGAGATGAAAACCCCTCCTCCAAGGCGGATGGGGTGCAGGACCCCCTCCCGCGGTTGTCAGGAGGTGCAGACAGAACCCACCTCTCCTGGGGCCAGCGGGCTCCCCCTCCCCAGCCAGGTGGGCGCTGCCCGCACCCGCAGCCCTGCCGAGCGGGAGAGGAGGGGGGCGGAGCGGGGGGGAAGGCGATCTAGGCCAGGGCGAAGCTTCCCCAGGGCGGCCGCCACGAAAAGTAGGGCAAAGCCGCGTCCCCCCGCAACCCGTCGGCGGGCGGGCCGGGGCTGGGCGGCCCGGGCGGACACCGACCGACCCGCGGACCGAGGGACCGCCGGCCGGACAAAGCGGGGCCGGGCCCGCGGGGCCTCGGGGCGGCTGAGGGCGGGGAGCGGCCGCGCGCGGGGCCGTTGGCCGGGGGCGGGGCGGGTGAGGGGGCTCCGCGCGCCCCCCGCGCGCGCGGTACCTGCCCAGTGCGCTCACAAAGCGGCGGCGGCGGCGCCCGCGACCGTCACGTGACCTCCCCCTTCCTCCTCCTCCTCCACGCGCGCGCGGGGTCGTTTTTCCCCCCACGTGACGCGAAGTGACGTGCCGAGACGCGCTCGCGCGCAGCCCCTCCCCGCGCCCCGCGCCCCTCACGCACCGCCAGCGCGCGCCCATCCACCGGCGCCTCCTTCCGCTTCTGCCCCCCGCCCCCTCCTGGTGACCACGTGAGCAGCGCGCGCGGGGCAAAGCCCGCCCCTTCCTCTCCGCTTCACGTGACCGGGGCTCAGCCCCTCCCCCGGCTCGCGCGGGGCGGGCGGAAGGGGCGGTGGGGGCGGAGCTCCCCGGGGGAGCCGCTGAGGGTGTGTGCTCAGCCGGGGGGGACGTGCCAGGGCTGCCCTGAGGGACCCCGGGAAAGGGAACCCAGAGGGCCCTCCGGGAGGGAGCCTGTGAGGGCCTGCGGGAGTTACCCCGCGAGAGACCCCGTGAGAGGGGGAAGCATGCAAGGGTTCCTCTGAGGAACCCCCTCAGGACCGCGTGAGGGACCTCGTAAGGAGCCCGTGTGAGGCACACCGTGCGAGACCCCTGAGCAACCCCCCTGAGGGACCCTATGACCAGGCCCCGTGAGGGTCCCCGAGGGATAGGAACGGGGCATTTTTGAACCAATTCTGCATTTTAACGAATGTAAACGTCTCATTCTCTTGCGAGGGCTGGACACAGGGAGGCACCCTGTTGACATGGAGAAATCCAGACAAAGGATCGCTGCACTACGGGAGGAGAAAGTCAAGGAGAGTTTGGTGGGGACTAATGGAAAACAGGGAGAGGGTGGCACAGCAGAAGTGTGTCAGAGAACTTGGTGCAGCTTCTGGCAGCCCAAACAGCGAAGGCAGGACAGATGGCAAAAAAGGATAGTCAATAAAACTTGACTCTCTGAGATGATGAGTTTTGGGTTGTGAGTCAGGAGAAAAAAACAAACAAGCGTGTTTTTTTCCCTCTAGGCTTTTTCCTGCTGTGCTTTTTCCCATTGTGTACAGTACCTCTGGTTGTCCAAAATGCAGTCCTTACTGTTTGGGCATGACTTCTTTGCAAGGCCTGGCATGTTAAAGCCAGGCTTATTTATCCTGTGTGGAAGTTGGTCCCTGCTTGGTGCAGGCAGGGCTGGTGAAGGTGATGTTCAGACTGTTCAGCCTCTGCTGCCACCAGTCATGACATCCCATGATCTTTGACCTTTGCTGTGGTCTGATATCCTTTACTGCTGTTTGCTCATCCTCTGTCCCTTGAGCCCATATTCTCCATGTAAGTAGAAAGAGCATGAAATCAGATTATATCCTAAACAGTATCTGAAAATTAATCAGTATTTTTCATGCTTTTGCCTTGTCTGCATAGAGTAGATAGATTTAACGAGTCTGTGTCCTTGACACTTACTGCGTAGATGGGCAGGAGCTACAACAGATCCTACTGCTGAGGAGGTGCAAGATCTCCCTGTTCCCATATTTCCTCAGTAAGATAGAGAGTCCTTTGAAAATTGAAATTCAGACCGAACAGTGCACAGATATTGTTGATTTTTTTGATGCAGCCCTTGATATTCTGTTTTATTACTATTGCTGGGCACAGCTAATTACAGTTGTAAACAAAGTTTCACAAGCTTTGTGACAAACATGTCTGCAGCTCCATAATCTGTGTGGATTTAATCAGTATTATTAGAATTCTTCTGTCATAGCTTTGCAGTTCTTTGATAATCAAGATGGAAATTTGGTGTGCAGCATCAAACAACAAAGGCTGAGAGCTCTTGGGATGCTGTTGTCAGATGGTGTAGTGACAGCTGGAATGTGTCTCTGAAAATCATACAGAATCCAGCCCAAGAGCATTTGGAATAGGAGAAAACTAAACAGGGATAACAAGACCAAAGTATTGTAGACTCTGTCTGCTGTACATGGAGTAAATAGAAATGAGAAAATGGCATACTGCACTAACCAAGCTTCCAGAGGAGAGCTAAAGGAATAAACTGATGGAGGCTCAGGAACAAAGACCTTCACTCCAAATATTGATCAGGAGGAATTTCTTCACTGCAAGGTAATGAGGCATTTGAACAGACTGCCCAGAGTGGTGGTGGAAGTGAGCAAGGAATGACTGGACATGGCACTTAGTGCTCTGTTCTGAGTTGCAAGTTGCTGATTAGTCACAGATGGACTCAATCTCAGAGGTCTTTTCTGACCTAAATGATCCTGTGATTCAGTACATCAGACTTGTTGGAAGACCCTGCACTAAACACGGTGAAGGTTTGACCAGGTCTAGCAGGCAAATTCTGCCTACTGCCTGTGTCAGGATTCTTATCTGCTGTTACAAGGATTTGCAACCTCTTCAGTTTTCCAGCCAGTAAATAACAGCCTAGTGCAGGTGCAAATCCAGATAGGCCATTTCAGCTTACTGCAGGATTGTTTTTCTCAGTCACTTTCTGCAGATTTCTGAAATAGGCTGGAGTTCAGATACACAGGCTGGAAACCACTGTTCTGCTGCTTTGTCATTCTCCTTGCCTGTCACATTTGTGAGTGGGGAAAACTGCTAGTATTAAGAATCTTGTGCTGTTCCTGGTCCAGGAGTCTGCTCTACTTCTGTGTTGAAGTCAGGAATTAAAACCATTTCTTCTCCACAGGCTCAGGCAATAGTGTCTTCCCTCTTGGTAATGCTCTATCCCACTTTCCACACTACCAGCCCTCCCTCCTCAGGCTCACTGGACAATTGGTCTGAGCTGAAGTTCAGAGCAGTGTTTTGCTATTTATTCTGAAGTGGTTTTTTTTCTTTGTGCCTGTTTTTTCCCCCAGTTACATTGCTTGGTCTATTAAAACATTGCTCTTCTCTGCAAACTGGTCTCACAGCCTTGACCCTGATGATGGGGGTAATGTCAAACACTGATAGCTTGATGGCTGTGGAGCCAACCAAGGATTGTTTTGATTGTTAGAATTGTTAGGATACTAACAGACAAGGATTGTTAGTAATAACACACTGGGAGAATGAACAGAATGTAGCTGGAGAAGGGGTCACAGGGAGGTAGAGCAGCACTTTTCTGGGACAAATATCCTTGTCCTGGCTGCTGGAGATAAGCACAACCTGACACAGCACAGGAATAGGAGGCCCACAAGCATAGGAATGAGGTCAAGATGCAGGCATGTGCTGTAGGGGGATATGGAGACCACCAAATACTCTGAAGCCTCCAACCCATTTCCAGAAAGGTGGAGAATGGACTGTACATAGTAACTAAATTACATAGAAAGTGAGAAATTTACCTTCAGTGCAGGGAAACTGATCTATAAAAAGGTACTCCCACCAAGCCCAGGCATGTGTGCGCCCCAGGACCCTGCACACCCCATCAGCTGGATCAACAATGCAGCAAGGACTGGTGACTTACTTTCTTTCTTTCGTTCTTTCTTTCGTTCTTTCGTTCTTTCGTTCTTTCTTTCTCTTTCTCTCTTTCTCTTTCTTTCTTTCTCTCTTTCTCTCTCTCTTTCTTTCTTTTTCTTTCTTTCTTTCTTTTTCCTTCCTTCCTTCCTTCCTTCCTTCCTTCCTTCCTTCCTTCCTTCCTTCCTTCCTTCCTTCCTTCCTTCCTTCCTTCCCTTTCTCCTCCTCTGTAATTAATCTTTTTTTCTCTCTTCCCTTTCGCCTCTGTCCTTTATGCTAAACACATTGTCATGTCCTTATAGGTGGTCAGGGACTAACATACCAATTTCCATACAGAGTGTGTAATTTACTGACAGAACTTTGTAAGATTTTTGTGGGCCCTCTGTCTTCTTCTGTTTCTTTTGACCACAAGCATCTGTGAATCTTGGGTGCTCTCTTCTCCTGAAGGGTGGGATGCCACAATCTGGAATTCTCCCTACTTATAGTAGAACAATTGAAAATCTTGGATGGAAAGTGGCGTTCTCTCAAGAGAACTGTTAGAAGAATTTGATAACAAGAGATGTTATCCTTGGACATACCTGGGATTGCTGCTGCATTTAGATGTGGGGTGAAACTCGTGAGGATTCTGCCAAGAAATGGGATCTAATGGGTTAGATTTTGTTGATATGCCTGCACAAGCAGAGCTTCAGCAACAATTGTACTTGAAAGGGTTGCCATTTCCATTATGGAAGCAAGCCCTTCTGCTAGAGATGCCATTCACGATGTTGAAGGCAGGAAGGATAATGCTATCATCGTGTCTGGCCTTCATAACGCCCAGACCATTAAAATTCCCAACACCCATTGGTTGTATTAATCCATCATGTCTCAGCATCATCCTCGGAATTTGTGCTGGGCTGCTTGATCATTCTATAGAGTCAGTGTGTGCCTGGGGACAACCCACTTCACCAGGTGGTCCCTGCAGACCTTGGTCCTCAAGTTTTCTCAAGTTATAGTTTGACTGTATGAAAAAGGTGATGCATTTTCACGTGACCAGAATCTGAAATTGTTCTACACAACCACCTTAACCCTACTGTTATTTTCAATTCCTCCAGCCTTTAGCAGAAAGCATTTTATCTGCAGTGAATTTGTATTATTTCCAGATTGTCAAGACAGTTCTACATGTCTGAACCTCATACTGATCCTGCAGAATCTTGCTTAAACACCTGTTTAGGAAGGATGTTGCCAGGGGTTAACAGGTGTTGTGCATGCTTTTCTAATGGTGAGTGCCATTCTAATGGTGAGTTTGTTCTGTCTTAATCCCTAATTTCATTCTCTTATGTGCCTGCCCACTGGTACCAGTCAAATGATTTCGAAGAATTAAATAGGCTTTTGTTAAACAGACTTACTTTCCACACAACCCTGTTGTTTAGCATTAGCTGCATTTCTAGCTTTTAATTATCTATTTAGTTGCTTATCAATTTTCCATTATTTTGTCTGTGACATCAGAGAAAGTAGTCTGCAGATGTCTGGTCACTTTGTCCCCTGCTCTAACAATGTCATGATTCCCACCTCTTAAAATTTCCCAAGATTAAAATTATCTCCAAGAAGCCAGAGTTTCCTTGGCCAGCTATTAAAAAAACTTGGCGGGGCAGAGTTGGACTAGATGATCACTGAAGGACTTTTAAACATCTTTGCACTGTGTTGCACAATGCCTCTTGCAGCGCTTACAGACCATCTGCCTTTATCAGCTGGATTTTAAAGGGCCTGGTGGAATCCCAACTTTCCCTTACTCCAGGTAACAGAAAGGTTCCTGTAATGAATGGTAACAAACAAATAGTGTTGTAAAATGGAATCTGGATTTGCGCCATTTGCTGTTTTCCCCCAAACTTCATGCTAGGATAAATTACAAGCATTTTTATCCTGTGATGCATTTTAGGAGAATGTTTTGAATAGCGTGTCCAAGGATATTTGCCAACTCTGGTTAAATGTCAGCCATCTGTTTTCAATTTTAAAAGAGCTCTTTGTAGATGCAGTAATTGGCAATGGCAGGAACAAATCAGTGAGCTTGGGAGACCCCAGGGAACTGCAGGCTGGTGAGCCTCCACCCAGCCTGCAAAGATGATAGAGCAAATAGTACTGAAAGTCTCAAACATTGAGGATAAGAAGGTGACTGCCAGTAGTCAGTATGGATTTTCACTGGGGAAGTCATGTAGGGCTGACCTAGTCACCCTCTGTGATGAAATGACTGCCTTAATAAATGAGGGGAGAGGAGGGGATGTTGCTCAGTATGAGCAAAGCTTTCAGTGGTGTTTGCTGAAAGAATCTCATAGCCAAACTGATGGAGTACAGACTGGGTACCTGGACAGTGAGCTGGACTGAGAACTGCAGAGCTGCTGGATTCAAGGGATCGTGATCACCGGAATAAAGTCCAGCTTGAGTCCAGTTGCTGGTGTTGAGACATAAGTCCTGGGACCAATACATATTCAAGCTCCAGATGTTTCCCTTCTCTTTAAGTAACAGGTTGAGCAGCCCAGAGCACAGGACTAAAAGCTTTCCTCAAAACCAAATAAACTCCAAGTGCAACAGCAGCAGCCTACAAGGTAACAGGGACAGTGAGGTTTTTTTGGAGTCAAAGCTTATTTATACTAGTAAAAAGATGAAGCTGGCTTTCTGCGATTAACAGGAAAGAGATACTCCTATAAATACACGTGGAAAGTCATCATGACTCCTTGAATTTATTTCCAGAAAGGAAAAAAGTCCACATAAAGTGGTTTTATCAGATGGCAAGATCATAAGTTGTTATAGCTTAATAGCAGTCTGTTGGCATCCTCACTGGCTGGCTGTACTGTGGTGTCCAGCAGCCCTCAGCAGAAGGACAAAGGCTGCCCCTACTGCACTTGAGGAAGTGTATCTTGTTTTCTTGGTACTGACCAACCTTTTCTCACCCTTTTGGCTCCAAGACCCTTTTCAGGGCTCAGATACATGGTGGAATGAGCCAAAATTGCTCCCTAGGTGAATACTTGCCTAGAACAAAGCAGTTATTTGGGGTGGAGTTTTAAAGCAACTGTTTCAGTCTGTGTCCCCAAGACAACCTTTAGCCACGTTTTGTCCAGTTGTCTAGAATCTGTAATATTTATGTTGTAGCTAAGTCTGTATGCTTCATGTTCAACATGCACCAGGCACTGCAGTGAGTTTGTAGAGAGAGGAAACTCCTGGGACAGGAAAACTTTTGACAACACAGGGAAAAAAAAACCATAGGCACCAAATACAGGCATCACAAATCTTTCTGCTGACATTTCAGCATCCCTGGAGCATGACCCTCGCTCTGTTTATGTCTTTGGTACAAATAGTTCAAGCAATGTCTATCTGACCTTTTGATCACAGCTCTGCACTTGAGGCCTGTAGCTTCTCTCTCACCTCTGCCAGCTCATGGTACACCTCAGTGAAGAGGAAACAGTAAGACCCTCTGTGCAGGGCAGTACTGACCAGTGGCTCCCAAAAGCCATGTTGGCCGCATGGTCCCTTGAGCCTTGTAGTAGGCTGAAGCCCTCCTGACATTTGTTCTTCCAGAGGAGCGACTGAGGAAGTTGGGAGACAAAGCACAGAGATTTTTGTTTTCTAATACACTATGAACTTTCTCACTTTCAATCTCTGAAGGAATGGGCTACTCTTGCCCAAAAAACAGTTCAAGCACTATGTCCTGGCCTCTTTTTATTTATTAATTCATTTCCTGGACCTTGAAAGCACCTTTTATTAGAAAGACTGTCCTGATCCTCCAATCAAAATCAGACAAGATGAATACATCCAGGAAGAGCTAATGGAACAGTGTGAAACTGTTCCCAGTCCTGTCCTGGTTTGGCTTTCTCCTTGTGCAACAGCGGTGCCACCAGCTGGCAAGAGTTGAGGCCCCGGGTCACAGAGATCAGAAACAAAATACACTCAAGAAGGGAAGTGATGACAGCCAAGCAAACCTGCAGCAGCTGGGTTGGAGCTGGAGGCAGGCAGCAGATTGAGTGTTGAAAGGGGTAATGTCGACTGCCACGTTTGTAGCATACAATAAAGGCATAGTTGCTAACAGCATAGACCGGCTGCAGGCTCCAGTCCAAGGAGTGCAGTGGATCTCAGTTCCACAGATGGGAATGATAATGGCCACCCATGCACATGCCAAACATGGCCAGTGAGAAAGCGCTGAGGGAGCCTGGACTATTTGGCACGAATGAAGACTGTGACCATGAAATAGTTAAAAATCCCCCAGAAAAAGTGAGCTGCCTTACATAAAGGAACAAACTGATCCATCTGCACTGTGAATGGGAAAGCAAGGGGACATGCAAGACAGGTGATGGGACTAAACAGATGAATGCTAAAATTAGTTGCTCAGGGACAATTTAGACTCTTTATTGCTGAGATTTAAGCTGGACATGCATATAAGAGGAGTTCAGCAGAGACTAACGGCTTTGGAATTTGTGAGGTCATTTTTGGTCCTTTAAGTCATCTGACAGGTCCCGCCCAATGCTGTACTCAGTGGAGCATCTGAGGCAGGTGGGGAGTTAGTATGTCTGATTGCCAGAGCCCTCTCCAACCCATCATCTTCTGTTTGTCTCCAGGGCCATGAGCTTTGGTTTTCCTTTGCATCTCTCAAACAGTTTGGTTAGAAGGCTTGGTGGAATGACAGTATAGTGTACCTATGTCTTTTTAGAGTCTCCTCTTCCAGCATTCACAAGCATCAGAAATGTTGTTACAGGGAGCAGAGATGGTACAGCTGTAGACATGGTCTCCCACCTAGCTTAAAAAGCTTTGCTTACAAAGCTTCAGTTTGTCCATAATCATGGAAAACAGCCCCTTAAGACAAGGGCAAAGGTGAGTACAGGGATACAGAAACTGACTTTAGGCACGATTTTAACCTCCAGCATAAAACTTAAGACCTCTTAAGACACTCCTCCTCTGAAAAAATAACTTCCAATTATAGGCAATGAAATAGGAAAGCTGTACAAAGGCCTCACCCTCCTGTGCAGTGAAAGATATGTGGAAGTGCTGCAGATGCAGTTTTGGGATGCAATATCTCCCTGAAACCCATAGTCCTATATCTGACTGTCCTGCTACAGTTATCTGTCCTATTTAACACTTCTAACAGTGTTCTATTCTAACACTTCTTAGAAAAATAAAGTGGTTGGAAACTCTTGCCTCAGAGCAAATGAGGTACCAGATGACAAGAATAGGAAGGAGATGCTTTGAAGTGTACAGGTCCCAACTCTGCCACTAGATAAATTTCCTATGGAAGTAAGGAGTTTTACTGTAGCTGTACAGAGAACTAGGACTGATATTTAGGCCATGAAAAACCAAAAATAAGCTGAGTTTCTACTCTTGGGTTATCAATTCACTCACTGGTGAAGGAAAAAGAACAGTTCACTTTGTTTCCTTTGAATCAGTCATGTCCACACAGAGGCTGGACTGTTGCAGTAAGAAACCCAAGCCTACTTGCTCCCAGACTGCCCTGGATGTACTTGCTGTGGAGTAATCACCAAATAAAGGAAAAGATCAGCCAAGCCAACACACTATACAAATACATTTTATTTAGAGATACCCATAGTAAGATGCACAAATACTTTTCGTTCACCAATTTTCAGATCACACGACTTCAAGTAGTGGAAAAAACAAACTGCAGTTAATTACAATTATCTATGTAACAGGGCAGTAGTAAAAGATTAGTTTGTCAGACTACAGCATGGTTAAAGATACTCAGATGAGAATGTACAGTTCTAGGTATTTAAAAAGTGCATGGGGTATTGCCACATACACTAACATGCTTCTTCAAAGAGCAACATCTTTCTGGCATGTGAACACAGTAATCCGGTTAATGCAAGAGGGAAAACTAGGCTCATAATTTGATCTGGAAATTTATCTGTTAAAAGTTTTCCTCCAAACAGCAAATTATTTGTGACTGATACATGGAAACCAATTTGTAAGAATCACTGTTACATTGTCCATGTAGCAACACACACATGACCTAAAATTATCAGTTCCAGTCTACACCTTCACAGCTTTTACACAGTCTTCTTCAAAAGAGTCCAAAATACTTAATTGTATTTAACAAGCCGGCAGAAGAGCTATAATCTGAGCTCTACACCCTTGCACCCACAATGAGTTCTTCCACAAGAGAAATCTCAATCTTCAAATAAAAAAAAAAAAAACCAACCACATGTTCCACGTGCAAGCACATCAACTGGCTCATGTATTGCTTGGTTTACTTTTAAATTCCCATGTAAATGAAGGGAAAGGTACGAAGCTGTGCTGGTCTGAGAGAATAGCTGCATTGGTTTAAAGCTATATTTAAAACACACAGAACCTGGACTCATCTCCAGGGTCTCTCTCAAACCAAGGAAGCTCATTGGGTTCCACTGCTCAATGCAGTCCCTGTTCTGTTTTTAAATAGGGATAGTGCTGAACAGTGCTTGGGAAAGACCAGCAAGGACTGTTGTGTGAGTGATTACATATAAGAGCAAGAAACACATTAAATCAGTCTTCAGATAATCTTCTTCCATTGTAAATGAGACCAAGAGACTGAATTTGCATTATAGTTGAGAGGCACATTTTGCATTGGTGAACAGAAAACCTCAGTTTCCATTGCAACTTTCTGTGGCTTAAACTACCACCTAACCTCCTGTTAATGCAATTTTAAAAAAAGAAACCAAAATACCTCAATTACTGTTTTTATACTTAAAATTCATAAGCTGCTCCCTCACCTACTCTACTCAGAGATACCTTTCCACTTGTGTATATGCAGCTGGTTTCCTCCTTGTCTAAGAGATACTTGTTTCTGTGCACCTTGAGAGTAGACAAATAATTCTGATGCCTCAGGATGGGCCCTTGTACCATGTTCAGGAGTTGAGAAGGTTAGTATGGTTTTGTAAATTTGCAGTGAACCTCAGAATGAAAACAAGAAAAAGAAAACCCACCAAATTGCAATAATCAGCAGTATGGGAATCAACTCAATGGAACATGAATGACTTTGGAGAAAATCCTTTCAGACTGAAAGGGATATGACAGTCCAGGGAGATACCTAGAGCTGAGTAAAATGAATAAGGACACTGTGAGCAAGGTTCCAGTTCAGCAAACCACTGTCTAGGCAAGTGTGAAGATTTCAAAGTGTACTAGGGCTCTAACAGGTGCCCCCAGGCTTTGCAGAACTTGGTACCTGAACTAGTACACCATGAGAGAACAGGGAACTTGCTCAAATCCTAAGTGGCAGAGTGTGGTAAGATGTGAGTGAGGCTGGGACAAGAGGCTGAGACTGCAGACAGCATTTTGAACAAAACCCACCAGAAGTTACTTATCCAGTTCTTTTCATAATAGCCCCACTATCACACCTGCAATGTGGAAGAAGCCCAGAGCAGCCAGCTGAAGCTGTAAATCACAGTTGGCCTGTTACGCACCTGCACTGTCAACAATTGGCCAAGTGGAGAAAAATGCAGGCACAGCCTTTTCACTCCATCATCCCTGCATGAAGCACATGGAGGGGGCTGGTGGCAGCTGTGAAGCACCACATAGTCACTCATGAAATCAAAGAGACAACTGCACTGGTATCCTTGAATGTTGAGAAGACTGAGTGGCCACTGAGGCAACTGTTTTTTCTCTATGCCATCTTCACATCTCATCTGAAGAGGGATGACCACCAGTTTCAAAAGCTTTGGGAGCAATTAATTTGCTGTGATCTAAGGCATGATGGCACAAACCCTCAAGGCCTACCCTTCACTCCATTGCCAGCTCACCTCTGAGCATGGCCAGCCTTTGTCCTGCTTCCCGGCCAAAGTACATAGAGTAACTTTTCTCTTTTGAGCACAGGGTTATTGTTTTGCTCATATCCCTACTCTTTTATAATTCTACTTCCCAAAAAAAACCCCATCTGTGGAATAAGCCTTCACATGAGATCAAGTCAGCAACTCACCCTCCTGGCATTGCCCTGAATGAAACCTTTAGTCAAGACTTGGAGTAGCAGCCAGAGATGCCAGTTCTCTGGCTAAACCACTACAGATCAGTTTGACAAACATACTGGGTGCAGGTGCAGGGCACCTCCACTTCCTGATCTGCTGGTATCCACTGAACAATATGGATGCAAGAGAATTTCAGCTTCTGTAGACTGTGCAGGGGTGGAGTCTCCACTTGCAAAACAGGCATCCAGCCACAGAAGTTTATGGTAAAAGCACAGAGTGATCTTGCCACGTTGGGCTACAGGTTTTCTTTTTATTAAGACTCGATAATTTTCAGAGTAGGCAGACAGCTTTGAACTGATTGTTACAGGTGAACTAGGAAGAAATGGGAGAAGAGGAAGATGTTAAAGATAGAAAACTAAGTTAAATCCATTTGTTCTACTCTGAAAAGTAAGTGTCATAAAAACAGCACCTTACTGAATTTAAAGGAACTCTGAAGTTAGCAAGAAGTAAAAGGAATTACAGCATAAATCTGCACTGCAGTACGGAGAGAACAGAGTTAGCACAGAAAACACACAGACCTTAGAGCTCCATAACCATGTATTAATGTCAATACACTGATGACTTATCATGCTGATTCTAAAAACAAAGCTAGCCTCAAGGATCAACAGAGTGCAGCACTGCAATTCAGTTAATTATGCATAGGCATGCCCATGGAAGGCCACAGCAAGTGAAGATATGTTCCTGTTTCCATGCTCTTATGAGGCAGAAATCAATCATAGTCTACATAAGAGACAGAAACTCAGCCCGAATTCCAGATATCAGTTTAAGGATTGTAAACAAAGATATCCTTAGAAAACTAAGCCAAATGTATAATATCTTTGTATTGAAAAAAAACCTAAAACTTTTCAGAGAGGAGAAACAATTTGCAAGGTAACAGAACACTGAGCCCCATGTGCAGACAGTCTGGTTTCACATACTATCTGCAATTTCCCACTGTTCCATTTTCAAGCTGTATCAATAACTTTGAACAGTTCTTACAGTTAAAAAATATGCACTGTAATATCTGAAGAGAGCTGTTACTACCCTGCTTGACAGCTTCTGTGATAGTTTGGGATTCAGCGCTGTTTCTGATATAGCCCATGACAGAAACAAGCTGAGAAAGCCTCTGTTAGCTGGGTGGATTTGAAGGAGTTGTTAACAAACATCAGACCCTGGATTCAGAACACAAGCCATCAAGTATCAGCAAGTCCTGATTTTTTTTCCCTCAAGGCGTTGGAACTTTTTAAAAATTAAAAACATTAAAATCAGTTCACTGTAGGACATCCTACCTTCAGGCAATAAGTTGTGATCACTGCAAATTTTAAAACACCCTGTGTATTATGTACATCTTATGCACCACAGGCAGTGGGGAAGATCCAGCATTTATGTACATATGGACACACAAGCAAGCACTGAGAGGTGTCACTGGCAAGAAGACCAACCAGTGCATTGATTTGTGTCTACACATCCTAACATGAATGGAACAAGTCACATGTAACAGTACAAACCTGTTGCGATTTCAACACATACATCTTAGAAAAAGACAATGCATGTACCCAGTCCTAAGACTATGACAGGTTTGAGATAACTTTACAAAGATCAAGGTACCAGAAGAGGAAGGCACATTAACCTCTGGTTGGTCCGTTTCAGTACTATTTGGATGAGTCATAGTGATTTATACCCTGAGACTGTGGGAGGCCTTGGAAATTAAAAGAGACCAGATGAATGAGCAAATAAAAAGTACAAGTTTAATGAGATTGTAAGATTCAGCACCTGAATTTTCCCTTTAAGTAAGGGAATCTAGAAAAGCAGTTCCTAAGAAAACAGCGTGTTGACTCCTTAATTTTTTGTCCTGAAGGCAAAAGAATCAATTCAAAAGAATCTAGGACTAAAGACATTGCATTATGTTGCAAGAGGTTTTATACACCCTCTCAGTTTCAGTACAATGACCACAATTTGTATACAATCAAGTGTTGGTGGTTTTTTGGGTATAGAAACAGTCAGGCAGCCCACATTTTCCCAACTCTGCCAACCCTAACACTCCATTTTAAATCTCTGTGCACTTTCTTAGACCATACTGCTCCCAGCAGGATACTAGTGGGAAAGGCTGTTAGGAAATGGGAAGACTCCTTTCTGCAAGAGCATTCTTTTAATTAGCCAAGTACCACATGGTTTTCATGAAGAAAGCATCACAAGCAAAAATATACTTACTAATTTTATCCTTGAAAATTAATACAGAGAAAACAAAAAATTCACAGATATATACTTGATCTCTCAAAGATGTTTCTGATGAAGTTTTCATGTATCCCCTCTAGTTTTTTTTTCATGTACACCCTCTAGTTTTTAAATTCTTCAGGAGTCTCGAGAGCCACACCAAACACTGTTTGCCAAACACTGTTTCTCTGCTGTCCCTTGCCCATCCTTATACAGGGGCAAAGGAGAGCACCTCACACAAGATGTGGCTGTGTTCTCTTTCCCACTCTCCCTTGTCCTGGGTGTCTGCTTCAGACTTTCAAATAAGTTAGTGAGGGCACTGCAACACTCAGAAATGCATTTTAAGTTATGGTCACACCATGGGCTCAGACTGTGGGGAGACCAGCAGGGCACACAGGGATTTTCACTTGGCTTTAAGCTGAAAAGTTTGTGCCTGGTAGATCAGGAGTCCCTGGCTCCGCATGGGCTGTCCAGAGGATCAGCTCCACCTGCATCACACACAGCTCTGCAAGTGTTACTTAGGAACCAGCTGTACCCCAGTCCAGTAATTCAGTCATAGCAGCAATTGAAAAAGAAGTTAATTAAGAAGATATCAGACACCTTGGAAAAGTGGGTTTCTTGAAAATAAGGGTATCAGACCACTAAAAACAGACCTTAGAGCTCCCACCTGGCTGCTGAGAGGTGCTGCTGCTTTCCAACATGCAGTAACTGACAGCCCACCTGTCCTTGGTTTCTTGCAAACGAAGCAAACAAGTGACCTCGATGAAGGGTCTAGGCAAGCCTGCTTTGTTTCACACCTGCACTAGGTGAGGCACAGCAGTTCACAAGGCCTGTAAATGCCTCTCAGCTGAGCGGCACAAATTAAGCACCACTTGACATAGCTGGATCATAAATTTAATCTGTTAATTCTGCAGCTGCAAGCTATACACAAAGCAAGTGCTCAGGTAAAGGAATAGGATGAAATTCTGGAAGAGAATGATCCCCAAGTATCTTATCCTTTAGATATAAAACACTGACAAAAAAGCCCTAAAATGGAGGCAACAAATATAAACCCCTTAATGCAATTCAGGAGAGTCACAAGAGTCACCCACAATATGAGTGTAACCTTTGTGAACAGGCTAAGTCCAGCAATGATCTTAAAAATCGATCTGTGAGTAAAATGAACAACTGAGTCTAGGAACATAAACCTACTAACAACTATTCTTTGGTAATTTACTCACCTCAAACTAACAGCAGCAGCACTGATGAGGGAACCAAACAAATGGACTCACTTCTTTAGTGCAATCCCAGAAAGTACCAGAGGAGAGCACTAGCAATTTTCCCTACAAGACTTAACTGTACAAAGGAGAAAGCTAGAGGAATTACATGAGTAAGGTGTTTAGTGAAGAGGGTGAGCATAACCCTTATTGGTGTGCTCAAGCCAACACTGCAAAGTAGCTTCTGATTCTTCCGGAATGCCCCATGATGTAACACCCAGCTGTTACTCAGGAGTTGCTACCCAGTATTTACAAGCTAGGTATTACCAAACCCATAACTGACTCACTAGTTTGATTACCGGTTATGAATACTGAAAATGTAATACCCAAAGATACCCAAATTAACATGGTAGTCTGCTGAAAAGAGCTGAGCAGCAAAATGAACTGCTTCCTATACTCACTGGTAGCACAGAAGCTCACACATGACTGAGATGTCGACAGCAGCCAGTCTGAAGGCATGTTATACTAGTTCTTTTCTCTCCTTTAAGTGAGATAAACCAGAGTATGTTCCCCACCCAGAACAGACTGCTACTGTGTAATCACATCAGTCAAACACGTACAAGGGCAACTGCCCAGTTCAACAGTCTGAGCCTCCCTTCAACTTCCACACAGTTAAAATAAAGCAAATTGAAGGTCTTGAGCACAGGTTAACAATACGCCAGCAAGCCCATATCTGCTCAACAGAGAGCACCTCTGCAAGGACAATGTCATTACAGCAAAGATTGCTATAATTTGGGTTAGAGGAGGCAACCCCAAACAAACCATTCTAGCAGGCAGGAAAGGCCAAGGCAGTGAAATCTTGAAGAAACAGTAGAAAAGCTAAGATGGTCTGAATATATGTATGTCATTGGGTCTCAGCAGCGCACAGCAAGCTGTTCAAGAAGTTACTGAAGGGCAGTCACCAGACTGAGCTCACTCTACTTCAGGGGCGTATCTGCCTTCTGAACAACAGGGTACCAAACTCACCTCTCTGTGGAGCCTGGAGACTCCCTGCTGTGCAGCCATTCCTGTACTTGGATGGGAAACCCTGCATTTCTAACCATGATCCTGAATTTCAGCAGATATCTAACCCAACAGGGCAACAAAATGAAAGTCAAGAAAAGTTGAATTTTTCTCCTATCACTCATCTCTGGACAGTTGGCAAATCATCATCACCTTTCTCTAAAGCCTCAACTTCTAACAGTGATTGTAACAAAAGTGATGTATGACCAACCACAAAAATATTCTGAAACTTAACATCTGTATTGCTTTAAGCATTTAAAACCACTGAAACTAGCTAGAAATTACATTATCTCTGGCATAATTTGTTTGTGTGCTTGCAGCACTATCTAGTTTGGTTCCAGTTTTTTTGTGGGGATTTTCATACAGCAACCAAGATGGCTCTCTTCTCATGAGAAGTAATTTTTGCAAGAAAGCATCCTGAAACCAGAATACACAGAAGCATGTGGGACTTGAGGAATTTTACATCATTGTCCAGATTCATCTGAGCATTGTGCAGACCTAAGGAGAAAAAAAAGGAGGAAAAGGGCACTCACATTACCAAGCTTTAGGAGCACATATTGAGGTACTTGTAGAGATCAGAGTCAGCACTCAGAGTCAATTTCCACTGGTGCATGTTCAGTAACTTGGGAGACTGAGAAAAATCAGTCTCTGTGTTTGAAGGCTGAATCTCTGTCCATCCAAATACCCTTTTTCCCCATCATCATTGCCTAAAATATGCTTCAGTTAATGGATCACCATCAGGGCTAGAATTTCCAGACCAGGAGTTTTCATTTGGCACTGCTGACACTAAATGCTCAGCTATTAACTGTTGCTTCAGCAGAACTGGTACTCACATGACTGGTCTACTCAAGTAGACTCATGTGCCTAACTTCTTAAAAAAAGAAAACAAAAAAAACCTTCAAACCCAATTGGAAAAAAAACCCCAACAAAGCAGAACATGTTCATTGTGACAGAATGATCTTAAACAATAGCTGTAGAAACACAAATCCTGCCATACCTCTCCAAGACTTGTTTTTCTTTGTATACTTCCACTATTCTAAAACCCTAAAACAACCAAAGCAGCTACCCCATGGTATATAACTTGCCCTTTTCAGAGAAAAGCCTGACTAGCCATACACAGAGTACCTTGAACTGATGCAGTTTGAGCAATGACACCACAATGGGAAGTACAATTAGGAAACACCAAAAGATGATGTTTGTGAAGCACCTGTGTCACTGCTTAGTGCAAATTATACTTCTGGGACAGGTGCACATGGGAGAGAACTCTTCTTATGCCAGGATTTCCACACTAACAAGAGGGAACTGCGCTCCTCGTAGGATTTCCATTCAGGTCTCCATACCAACTGGATCTTAAGCCTGATGCTCAGTGCTTGGTGTTACTGATAGATACTGAGTATGGAGAGAGACTGCAGACATAGCCAGACTAGCTCTGGGCTGTGGGTAGGAACTGCAGTGGTAGCTGTGATCTCTCACAGAGATGGGAGAACACAGCATGTGCCAGCTTTGTCTTTCCTCTC
Source organism: Entomyzon cyanotis (assembly GCA_024500445.1). Taxonomy (NCBI): domain Eukaryota; kingdom Metazoa; phylum Chordata; class Aves; order Passeriformes; family Meliphagidae; genus Entomyzon; species Entomyzon cyanotis. The sequence continues at coordinate 44,337,733 of JAKEPQ010001021.1, read as the reverse complement.
AGCTTCAACCAACTGTGCATTTTACACCAAAGCTGTGAGGTACAGGCACACTGCTCCATGAATGTCAGGGGAAAGGCATTAATTTCAGCAGAGAACAGAGGCATCAGTAACAAGCTGAGAGTTTGGTGCCTGCCAAAAGGAGGAATGCCCTGGAGTCCTGCATTTTAGCTGAGTATTGGGTAAGACCATCACCGTGGGATGCACATGCTTCACAGCTGGACCTGAAGGGCATTGGACCTGTTCTCCCCTCCCAGTCCCAGGTGAAGTTGGAGGGAGTCTGAATGCAGAAGGCAGCACGGAATTTGGGAAAAGCCTGAGCCTCTCCTACAGCATATGCTAGCACAAAGTGAGGTAACACCAAGCTATCCTCCTTCATGGAAAGCTTCTTGCTTGCATTAGTAAAGTCCAAGATGCACTCTTTAATCTTGGAGAAAAAAAAAATAGTTTATTTATTCCATGGCTTATTTGAGCAGATGGCCAACCAAAACAGCAAAAAGGGGAAAAATTTCCACAACCTGGGATAAAAAAAGGTCCTAGGTTTTAGGCAGTTTATGAAGAGCTTAAAAGCTACCCTAACAGCATACTTAGAAACCATGTTTCATCTGGGGGACAGATTTAGTTCATTTTGAATAATTAGCCCCCATTTCCTCTCAGCACCTCTGCAGCCCTCAATGTAATGTCACCCTGCAACAGCCACACTGCAGAACAGCCTATACAAACTCCAGTTGTGCAAGCTGATACCTGGGATGGGCAGTGAAGAAACAGATTGGTTTTTGCTCCTGGCACTGCTGAAAACTACCACTTGAACACAAATGCACTTTTTAAAAAAACTCCTGCGCTTCAGCTTTGATGGGCAATACCCCTAGGGAATCCATCCCTGGGCTCCAGTGAGTACAGCTTAAAATTACCATATCCCTCTACATAGAAACAGTGTCATTAGACTTGTACTTTTAAAAAATAAGATCAACCCAGGCCAGGGCCAGGCTCTGCAGATAAAGTAGTAGCTTATCTCTTATAAATATTTTTAATATTTTTTAATTACAAGTAGTCCTCACTCCAGGTAATGTGGCTGACACAAAGTACCTGCACACATGCAGCCCCAAGACTTTCACAGAAAGCTCAGGAGCAAACACTCTATAAGAAAGGAATCCTACCTCACAGCAAAGTAGAGGAGGGGGCACATGGCCAAGACAGCCTAAATGGGGGGGGAAGAGTCATTTGGAGTAAATACAATAAAAAAGGACTTCAAAACCCCTCCATATAAAGGATCAAGGAGGTTAAAGCAAAAAACTGGCTCAAAAAGGTGTACAAAACTGTTGGAGACCAACAGAAAACTCCGCCAAAAAATAACTTGTGTTTAAATCAGGAATCAATGGCATCACACAATTTTGTTGTTAAAAAAAGGAAAAGAAAAGTGGAAATCTGTGTAAAGATCAGCATCAGAATGAAGAGTTATTATTAGCTCCAGAGACCAGCATAATTCCCATGAAGTCCTGATGGAAGAGGGCCTCCTGCCACAAAGAGTTTCGTTCCAGACGAGTCGTAGCAGTGGGTGTAAACAGCATTTGGGAAGTAATTTATGTCAGAAAAATAATTCCTCCAGGTTTCATCATGGTTCTGTCAAAGGAAAGTTTAGATTGTTATTGCTGTCAAACAAACCCAAAATCCTATTTCACAAAAGCAGAAGGTAGCTCCCAGAGCCCAAAATGGGTATTTCCTCTGAACAATCCTGAAGCTTCATATAGGTCAACTAAAAGATACCAGAGTTGTCCTGAAGCTTTTTCTGAGAATATTTAGGCCAAACATTGGAAGGGGGAGGTGAAGCGGGTAGGGACGTTGCAGTGATACAAAAGATAATGAAGCTATGTTAAACAAAGCCATTAACTGCTTTATCATAACATGCAGGAAACCAGACCCAAGTGCCTGCCATGGCATTACCTCCAGTTTCTAAAACTGCACATTATTAAACTAAATTTTTTTGCTCCAAGTACCACATTAGATTACCATGGCTTTAGAGAAAGACAATTTATTTAGTGTTTGAGATTCTGAAAACTAGAAGTTAGATTACATTTGAAATTGTAAAGATATAAAATCTAGTTCATTTACGAATCAGCGCAAAGAACTGTAGTCACTATACCCTACAGTCAAGCAAATTATCTTCAGTATCCTTTCAAAAAGCTTTTCTAACAAGCAATTCTGCAGCACTTCTTGCTCTTCATTATTAGTTTTTAGTTAGGTAAACACTGTTTGACGGGGACACATTTCACACAACAGGTCCAAAAACAATTGGCTCAAGCCCGACACCAATTCCTGTATACTGGTCTCCTACAGCTACAAGCTACTCACCAGCCAGCCTTTTCCAGTTGTCAACTTCAAAATTTCACTTCCTCCTAATTTCTGCTTCTGCCCATAGCAAGCACGAGGGGGCTTTTCTTCCAGGAATCTCTGGGCTCTGATATCATAAAATAACAAGGACCCTTGCCCTGTCCCCACAGTGATGATGTGCTCATAGAAGCTCACCGAGCGGATACCTGTCAAACAGAGAAGGGACAGACAGTGCAGTAAAGAGGAAGGATGCTTTGGCTCTGCAGTGCTGTTGCTTCATGGCTAATATTACGTACTGGTTTTCTCCACAACACCCAAGTTTTCCCACCACTACAGAGCAGTGCAGACAAATCCCACTGATGCTCTTGAAACAGCAGCTTTGATTGCATATACTGCCCTACTCACTCCTCAAGGCCATCAGCTAGACTGATGGTGCACAGTAAGAAGCTTAATCCTCACTGGGCCTCCCAGGTAAGCCATTTAGGGTCAAGAGTACCTTTGTTCTGTCTGCCACAAGCCCTTAAGTGAACACACCAAGAGTGAGACACGACAGCAGACAGAGGGAAGAACATCACACTGTTTTCCTCCATGAGCTCACATCATCTCTAACTACCTGCTAAGCTGCAGTAAGTGACCATCTGAGAAAAATTAGTCCCAGCTGCCACCCAGTGCATTGTGCTGGTCAAGAGGCTAGCTGTAAGCAAGTGTAACCGTAATAACCACTAGTCACTTTGCTGCTAAGATAGCTTCAGAACTATCAATGAGCCTGATCTCCACTCAAATAAGTACACCTTATTTTTAGTAGCTGGAATTTTCAGCACTTCACCCAGGAATGAAAACAGAATAGGAATTATGCAATCTAAACACCATGTTCCACCAGTACATGGGAAGGTACAGTTCAAACTAAACATTTTAACACCATTCAGTTATGCCATTAGATTGAACAAAAGAGTACATTTTGTTTTCACAAAATCTAAATTTGAAGACTTAGCTAATGAAGGATCCCTTGGAGCTAGTCTTGGGGAGATTCTGTATGTAGGAATTCGCAATTTGCAAAATGTCCTGTCATCTTATCTCTATTTATGATGCAAATACTGTTCTGTGCAAGCACTCTACTCCAAATAACTCTTCCATGCAGATTAAACTCCATCACATCTATGCTTCTCCCTCCTTCATGACAGGATGCCAGGTTATAAACCCTAGGACTTTTTAGGCCCTCTTTAAAGTACCAAATTACAGCCTAAACAGCCATTCAAACAGTAGAGGAAAAGAGTGAGTTATGCCAGCTACATCCATGTGCCAAGTGCTGTCACCATACCAAGTGGGGCTGAATGTCACAAAAGCTGTATTATCCTGGAATACTCCCAGCAGTGCACGTGACAGCAGATAACCAGGAGCTGTGGATGCAGCCAGAGAGTTTCCCCTTCCCTCTGTATTGAGTCCTTACAAGAAACATGTCCTCATTCTTCCACCTCTGCCACTGGATATGACATCCACAGCCACCAGCATTCATGACACACACTTAGAACAAGTAAGGCCACATTGTCCTGCTCCAGATGTGGGGTGAAGTCTTGGCCAAAGGCTTAGTAGGTGGTAAACCACTGTGCAAGATTCTGTGCTGAAGTAGATTATGAGATTCATATGAGAATCTCCACTTTAATTCAGAGAGCTACAAATGCACTTGAGACAGCTGAAGACCTTCCCCCCCCTCTATCACATGGGCCTGGCTCTGGCAAAGACATACAGAAAGCTTTAAGCCCTCTGCAGTCAGCAAGAGCAGTCACTGGAGTAAGAGGAGAAAGGCACAAGAGCAGACCACCTCTTATTTTTGCTCCAGAAGTGCTCTTGACAAGCCTCCCAGGAGAACACTTACTTCACACAAACACGTGATGGAGTATGAAGGTAGATGGCATATGCTTTTAAATTAATCTATTAATAAAAAGCTACAAAATGCAGAACAACTGTGGAACTTTCCCCAATTAAAGAAATTAACTGAAGGAATCCATTATGTACCCTCTACTAAGAAGGATATTTGGAATAGGCTTTCAAAAACAAATTGTCTCCTAAGGGGCTGAAGTAACTCACATTAATCATTCCCATCAATCTAAAGGCACAACCTGTGCCTAGAACTAATCACAGTAAGCTCTCCTACACTCCTAGCCCTCCATCACCTGTGGAACTGGTCTACAGATCCCAGAAGGAAATGAAGATGCAGTGGCATGTCCTACACAAGGAGAAATCCCAGAGTCTGTGCCACACAAGCTCTGTCTGCTGCCTTTGGGACTTGAAGTGAAGGACACACAGCATGGCTCTGCAGGCCAGTCATGCAGCAAGCAGTTGCTTTCATTAATCAAGAACTACAGTCCAAGGCCTGCACTTCTTTGTACTGCTGCTAAGAAAAGCAAGATGCAAGATGCATCATTACAAGATGCACTAAAAAGCATTCACTGCCTTCTTGTGTAGAGCAGACACGGTTACACTAGAGGAAAGCCAGCCACACCTCCAGCCTTACTAAACCACCACCTTCCTCCGACCTGCTTTTGTGTACAACAGAAGTGAACTGGAGTTAATGTGGACTTACACATTCAGCAGGTGCACTTGGAAACTTAAAACACATTCAGGTACCACTTCAAAACACTTGAAATCAGATTTTAGTCCACTGATCAATAAAGAGCCTGCTTTTTAGAGTTGCTGCACCACTCCAAGTCCCAGGGAGATCAATAGAAAGTGCAACACTAAGTATCTTGAGAATTACTGTTATTTACGTGCCACCACCACCATGCCAAATAAAAAGATGCACCTACTCTGCAGAACAGAAAACAGCCCTGAACAAAGGCTTTCTCCAGACATGAACTGGAAATGCCCTAGAGATACTCCCTACACACATTATCCTCCAACATGGATGATCACATACTTGAGGCAGAAGCTTTCAGCCACCAGCCACCACTGGGCACTGCACTCCAGTGTCTGGGTCAAGACCTGGACAGAATCCTCACTGACAGCAAGTCAGGACAAGAGGTCTTGCTGGTAAGATGTTCATGTGACTTCTCCTGCCTGACATTACACATATTTCTCCCATATCTGAAAGCAGCAGACCCTGACACTGATCTAAACACCACCACTCAGTAACCGCATAAATAAAAGTCTCCTAATCTTTGCCTCTGACAACTTGCCTGATGAAGAGATGGAAGCCAGAGACAAGCTAAAGAAGGACTGCAACTTGTTAGTCTGGGATTAGTATGGCACAATGCCTTCTCATGCCTGACAGTAAAGGAAATGGAGAGAAGTTCATGGAACCATGCACTCTGCAAGCCTTCAGGCCTGGCCCTGGTGTAAGGTTCAATTGGACATACTGCATCCATATGAGAAAAGGAAATAGCAATTAAGTAACACTGAAAATCACGAATCCCACTCATGGCCTTAAAATTAAAAAGCAAGCATTCCCTCACAACACAGACTCCCAATATGGCAGCAGACAACAGACAGAGCAGACAACATGCCTTTTTTCTTATTCATAGAGAAAAATGCAAGAACAGTATAAGCAGTGGTAAAAACCCTAGATTTGCTTTGAGACAGTAAAAAAATAGAGTAAAACCCAGTAAAAAACCCAAAAAACCACACAGCAGTAAAATGCACACTTTTGAAAGTTCAGTATTATTTGGATGGTTTACAATTTAGTTGATCATGAAGGCCGTGATGTTGCCCTTCATTAGATTTCAGAACTGGTCACATTTGGTTTGTTGGTTGCTCAAGGTATACTGTCATAAAAGCCAAGCCTATACACACACTGCTAATTATTTAGCTGATCACTGGAAAAGCCCTTCCTGTTTATTAGAAGCTTGACTTACTACAGTTTTAACAGCTACTTCTGCAAGCAAACCATTTGAAGAACCTTGGACAGATTTCTTACCACTGCCTCGTTCTTTGGAACAGACGGATTTAACATTGTGAGAAGGCTGCCTTGGATCCAGAAAGGAGACATGTGCCTGTGATCCTACTGCATACACTGACCACTCCTGACCATAAGCCAAACACACGTTCTCCCTGCAGTATGGCAACTTTGTGGAAAGTAACTGGAAACAGAAAAAATAAAAATCAAACCGTTATGAGAAAAGAGTAAGGTGTTAACAGAACAATTTTGTAAGCTATGTTCTAGGAAGTTGCACGGAGAAAAAACACAAAATGCAGATGAAAAATAAGACCCAGAGGGAAAAACTTGAAAGCAATGGGTGCCTTATCTGAAGCAAACTGAGACAGTAAAGGCTGAATCCAAGAAAAATGGACATTTTGATAAATTGTTTTAGATCCTTCTAAGCTGCTGCTATTTCTTAACAAGGCGCGAAGAGATACTAGCTCTCATAGGTTAAGTCTGGGTGTGATCTGCCATTACACTTAAGTAAGTGCAACTTCCTTCACAAGTTCTCTACTAATCAAGTATCCACCATATTCTACACAATGGCTCACTTCAGCTAATCCAAAACTGGCAGAAAGTTAAGAATATTTCCTGCCCTCCAAAATAAGGGCAGTGCAGAGTTTCTCTCCTCTTCAAGCTCCAAATTTTAGGACATTTCATTTTATATAGAACTTTTAAGTGTTTTACAAACATTGCTGCTCTTCAAATATTTGAAGGAGATGAAAAATAGTGAACAGCCTTAACTGCTTGCAGTTTTGGAAGTTTAACTCCAACAAACAGAAAAGCACCTTTGATAGTGTGTGCTCTGCTTTCCAAAGATGAAAATACCCATCCAGGGACACGGCTCCCAGCTCCTATAAGAAGGAAAAAAAAAAAGAAGAGAGTTAGTTTCTGTATTATAGATAGCCTTACAAACTCACACTCTCTACTTGGCAGGCTGCACACTCTGAGTTGAATTCATCCATAATCCTGTAAAGGTTCTATCAAGATAGATTTTAATTTTTTACTTATCTTTATAGAATGCAATACAGTCCAAAAGCATCAAGTAGAGTAAAAATTAACAAAAGAGAAAATAACAAACTTTTAAAACTCAAAATCTTGCTAGGCAATCAAATAATGAATTATTAGACAGTACAATCTAGAGTTGAGAATTTTCTTCAGTAGGTCCCACTCTGATTCTAACCCTGAAGCAAATGTCAGGCACTACTCTACTGAAAAAGCTACACAAAATCTCCATCACGGAGGAGTAGGTAACAGCTACTGTGAAAAATAAAGCCTACAGGAGCATCGTGCTTCCGACAGCACACCCACCTTTGATTCAGATCTTTTCTGTTCCTTGAGGGCAGGGGGAAAAAAGTGGTGGAGGATGAATTGCTACTCCCACTAGTAATAACAGGAGGTCAGGATGGGGGAGGTTGACATTTATTGTTTGTCAAATACCAACAAAATAACCCCAAAGCAAGCACTACTGCCTGCCCTGTGAGTCAGTCACTTCACTTGCTGAGCAATCCAGAAAGAATTCAGCCATCAAAACAGGAACTGCTAAATGTTAGCTGGTCTTCACAGAAAGCAAAGGAAAGGAGAAAGAGCTCTCAGGAATAGGATTCAAGCTACCAGAGGTGTTTTGGCTCTTTATCTGCTTCTTGTAAATATTCCTTTACTGCCCTGCTTAGGATGCAAATCTAAAAGGAAACCCACAGAAAAAGTGTGCTTTCTAAAATGTCTGGGATTGGTTTTTTTCCCTTCTGGGCTCCTCCATTCCCTTGGGGCAGAAGCAGACATAGCAGATTAAGACTACCACCTCACAAGACAAGGATGCAAAAGAATAATAGAAAACCGTATTAGCTTGCTTCTCCGATATCTTCTACTTACGTTACTTTTTAGTTTTTCTGGTACATAGGGACAGTTTTAGGACTTCTCAACTGTCTTGCATATCTTACTAACCTTATTCTTATTGTTGAAAGCCAATGCTCGGACCTTGCAGTTGTCAGGATTGGTGTTCTCCTTGGGGATATCCTTCAGAGCACTGTGTGTTATGTGGGCATAGACAGGAACTTGAGAGAGATTATGCCTGGCATCGCTTTTGGACAGCACATCCTCTGTGACTTCCCAGAGACCCATCGAACCATCCCGGGAACCTGATCAAATAGTCCATAAATAAATACTCCATTCCACATACACAGAACTCCTCTCCCCCAAAAAAAGGAGTAATCAATAGGGCAGAAAAAAAAGGATACTCCTAGTTTAATCTAATAGAACATGATGTTAGTGCCCATATATTAATTATTATTAACAAAAGCATGGTTTTACTGAGCTGTAAAGTTCGTGATATTATGAACTCACTGTCAAGTGTCTACATGGTTTTCAAGCAACTAGACCATCTCACGTTTTCAAATTGATTAGGATGCATCAAAACCTACAACCCTGTGCCACAATTATCATCATCTCATACATAGGGTGAACTCAAAACACTATAGGTTCAGCCTGAGCCTGTCATTCTCTGCCTTGGTAAAACAGTCTGTTAAACTGATGCAAAAAAATCTCAAAAAACCCCTAGCTAGGTTTATGCCAATTTGGGTTTACTTGATTTCTATCAGTATTCTTATGGCTCAGTACACACTCCTTCATGAGCTGACCAGAAACATCTGTTTCAAATCACAATTTGTACCACTTTGGATGAAATCTATTAGAAAAATTATTTTGCTAAAACCTGTTCCATTTCTTCCTTAAAGAACGTAACTTAGCGTAAACAAGCAAGAATTCATTTTATTTTTCTACTGAATTTGAATATATTAATCCAAAATATGAGTCACTAATGTTAAGAACCCTGGATGAAGAAAGCTGAATCCCTTTGGTTCACACATCAGCACAAGTTTAATCCAAGGCTTTACACACATGCCTTCTGGTGTTCAGGCAACTCACTTCCATCTAAGTCAGCTCTGACAGATTTGACAGGTACATCAATTTCTTCCCTACATAATGTGAAAAATTCTGTCAAAAGAAATTCATAATGAGGATGTCAGAAAAGACTACATATCTATGAGGCTATTAAATTTATCCACTTTGCTACCTCATAAGGGAGAAACTGCAAAGACAGTAAAGTAAAACATCTTGTTGCAATAGGGGAGGTCCAGCACAGCAGAGGTGGCTTTGTCCCACACAGACAGATTCAGGCATTTGCCACTATCACCTACTAGAGACAAATACAAAAAGGGCCATCCTAATGGCACTTGCATATCAACAGGCAGCACCATCCTGCCACTCCATTACATGCCATTGGTTTTACTGGCACCTAATCTTGTTTGTTACAGAGGCTGAATACTCAGCAGCGAAATTTCTAAACATCTTAACATACTTTCAGAGGAAGCTGTCCCTTTAAATGGCCGTGGCATGGGAAAAAGCCTGTGTATGTTGCTCAGCTGGTTAGCCCTGAAGCCAAGCCAAGCCTAAGCTCATGCCATCCTGAAAATTATTCATCTCATCTGGAGCTTTTGCCATAAAAATAATTGCTATATCCTCAATGTCTGGAATTCAAGTATTTCTGCTCCACACTTTCAGATACAGATGCAATTGAAATCTGTAAAATTAAAACCATGTCAGAAATCAGTTGTCTTTTTTTCCTCTTAATTATGGTCATCAATGAGTTCTGAAGAGTTCAGTTTAGCCTTGCTAGCTGCTTTCAACAAGTCTTCCCGGGTATCTCAGATGTGGAGACTGGAACCTACATCCTGCCTGCTATAAGCACCACAGCAGAGAACATGGGAGCCTTCTACTCATACATCCAGCCCTGTCCTTTAGAAAACATTGAGTCAATCTCACAAACTGTGCATTCTGTCAGGTCCTTATCTTTCCCCCAGTCATCTGTAATCTTCTGTGCTGCTCTCTTCAAGCTTACTAGCTTGAATGTGGGGGAGTTTTTGTAGATATCTGAGGTAGAGACTTACAAGGATCAACTTTTATATTGAATTCAAAAATAAAATTCCAAGATTGGCTTTTCAGGTTTGGGGAAAAAAAAAATCCTACTAAACTAAACCAACAATTCAAATATGTGACTTGTATATAAGACTGTCATGATTTTCTGTCACCTACAGTTTGACAACTTTGTGTACAGAATACCCTGTCAGCACAGAAAGGCAGTAAACTACTAAACAAATGCAACAGCATCACTATTTTTGCCTTTATGTAAGTAACTCTTTATGAAGTTACACAACTAGCTACTAAAAAGTCAGTAACTGTGTTTCTCTATTATGGCCTTCTGTATTAACTGCCACAGTACAAGTGCATGTATACACACACAACTGTACTGAGAGCTTGACAAAACAAACTCAATTTTCATTAATTAGTCTTTCACATGACTTCAGGAAACTGGTATTGATCTGAAGCATTCAAAAGTTGTTAACCAATAACCAACAGCCCTCTTCATTCCACTTCCCTTATGTGGAATCTTCTCCTGTAACTCATTGTTCCAACATCCCCTCACTAGAAACACAGTAATATTCTAATACTAGAAAAATCAGATCTAGACTAAGGTCCTATAACAAAATAAAATGAAGCACTGTAGTAAGTCCAAGAAGTAATTAAATAGCCTAGGTAGTTCCAAGTGGTTTCAAATGCCCTAAAAGAGGTGCTTTCCTAACACTTACCAAATGTTGTACATCAATATAAAATTTGGAGAGCAGGAAAGTTCAAAAAAACAAACAAAAGAAACGTAAGGGAGAAAATCTGACTTTACCAGAAACAGCCATAGTATCACTGATCCATGCAATTGAAAATATCCAGTCCTTGTGTCCATCCTAAAAGAAGAAAGACACATTTTTCTGTGATATTATACTCAACAGTAGTCTCAAAGTAGACAAGTATTCTTACTTTGATTTTTAGGACAAACTCAGAAGGACAGACCTACATTAAAAACATACAGGTAAGATTCCAGTATCAACCTGGAGCAGTTTAAGTACTTAGCAGTGATTTAAACTTTTCTGGTTCTGAAGTGTGTAATTAATAAAGATGAACCAGGTGTTGGAAAAACAAGTCTCTGACCAAAGACAAATAAATCTCAAACCTAAGGTTTTCCAGAATTATTAGATTTTCCATTTTGAAAACAGTATTCTTCTATAAAGTATCTGCATGTTGGGGTTTTTTTCTTCAAATGCATACCCTACTATAACAAGTAACCAAAATCTTATGTTTACAATACATGGCCTACAGATTAATGTTTCAAGACTCTTTTCTTTAGCATGAGAGAAACCTGTGGGGGGAAGAAAAGACCGTAAGACTAGTTCTGCTCAAAAAGCTAAAAAGTCACACACACTAAGAGCAAGTAATGCAAATCATAAGTCAAGTCTTGCTGCTGCACAAACTCTGACCTGACCTCTGCTGTTGCAATTAACCTCTGAGTGAAGACCTGAATAAAAAGGAGAAATGAGAGAGAAGTGCTCACAGGACACCACTATATTCTCCAGGCTGATTTTTTTTAAAAGATTGGCTGTTTTAAAAAGGCCTCAGGATGTTTCAGAAATAAAACCAGTACCAGGGTCTATCAAACTGCTACAAGACCCTGGCTTAGAAATAATCTTCAAAGCCAAGTTCTACCTCTGTAATAATCGACCCATAAGCTGCACTGGAAAAGGGAAAATTTCAACAACTTGCAATATTGTTTTAATTTCTCAAAAGAGCTTTTTCACTATAACTAGGTTCAGAGGTCATCACCACAATTAGACTTTAAAGTTTAGGATTTTGTTACGGTTTTGGTGCTAAAACATAAGCTGAAGCAGACCTGAATGAAGGTGAGGAACAAATCTGACTCAAAGTCCTGAGAACCCACTCAAATGTTGTATTTAAGATACCCTAACACAAATGACAACTCTATCAGAGATGTCTTCAGGCTTTCAAAAATCCACTCTCCATTACAGCACTCCTAAATAGTAACCTTGCTCTGACCATACATACTTCAAAGTAGTAACTCTTTCAGTGTAGGAATAAACTCTTTTTCCCCAGATACTCCCACTTACATCTCCCACACAGACAGGATCAAGTGTAGGCAGACGATAAATTGCAAGACTGTTGGGGTTGTCTCCACCTGTGGCCAGGAGGGTCCTTGAAGGGTTGATCTCAATGGCATGAATGCCACATCCCTGCTGGTTCACCATGCCAGGTTCACGATCCTTCAGAATAGGAATCTTGGTAATTTGACCAGTCTGGACATCTACTACAAATAACTGGGAGGAAAAAAAACAGACAGGTAAGTCATCATCAAACAGAAGAAAAAAAAAACCGATGGTTAAATATCTTCCCTATTTTGAACTGATACTCTTTTTGAGTTGAAATCCACAAATACTTCAAGGATGGCTGAAAAATGCATAAGTTCCTTCTTAAAACAAGTTAAGTAACAATTACAATGTGTTTTATTTCAATCATCCCATTTTGTTTTCACAGTAATGGAAGGGAAAGGAGAGAAATCTGTCATGGGAGGTTTCCCATTAGAAAAAAAAGCCTTTGTATATAAAACTCTTTTCCTTGTTCAGTAAGACAAAACAATATTGTTTTTCAATTTCTATATATCCCAGTGAGAAAAAACACCCACCTCAAAAGAGCCATTAAGCCCCATGGAGCTTAGCATAATTCTCCTGCCTCCCAGATAACACACTTACCATGAAGATTTGGCTTTGACAGACTGACACTTTATAAATCTATGCAACGGGAGTTTATTTTCTGGTGATACACAGAGAATAGTAACTAAATACAGTACTGCCAGTGTGAACATCTAAAAAAATATATTTAGCTTATATACCCCATCCTGCAAAAAGAAATTAGAGCAATATGTCACTGACACCTTGTCAGAAAACTCTGTCATAAAGCTTTACAACTCTTCAACCAGACATTACACCCAGAGTTATGTCAGCTCAGATACACAACCACGAGGTTACAGTTTAAACCAGGACAAAGGTTTACATTGGCTGCCAAAGTGCACTTTCATTTGGGAGGCTCATGGGCTGGGTCATTTCACAGATGGTGCTCAGAGGGCAGCTGCACTGACCGTCAAACAGGTCGAATAGAGGAGACAAAGCCCTGTGAGGGAACATGAGTGAATCAAGGAAATGGAGGGACTGAAGCTGACTTGGCACTAAGGAAAATGATGTAGAATCATAGCCCAGAATTATAACTAATTCTACATCATCTTTAGACTGTTCTTTCTATAACCAAGAATGTTGTCTCAAAACCTCTGCATGCAAACCAAAGATGGTAACAGTAATAACAAAACCTCTCAATACAATTTGAAAAATACACACCTCAAGGAAATTGTTCTGAAATCTTTCGTCAGACATTTTTAGAAGAACAGAAGAGAAATCTAGGAATTCTCAGAGAGAAGTTATACATACAAGCTGCTTTTGGTGAACTCGTACAGACTGCAGATCTGCTCTTTAATAAAAGCATAAGAAAAATAACATCAAGATAATTTAGCAGCATACCTATTACTTGATGTACTGAACTAGCAGAATATTGTCATATCAAAACCTGATAAAGCATGGCATGTTATGTGCATTCCACAGAGAAAGCTGAAAACCACCCACTGCTGGAGACACAGCTTTGTGTTGTGTCTAGAATTATGCGACCTTCAACCTGCAACTGATTCTAGCCAGAAGTCTTGCACAAACAGATGACTGCTCCTACAGGGACTGCATTTTCATGTTTACCTTTTTATTTTGCAAACAAGGATGGTTTATGGCAACAACTGAGGTGCAGCTGAGTAGGAGGGAGGCACTCCTCACTTTTCCCAAGCCTTACAATGCAGTTCACTGTCAGATACAGCTGGTAAAAACACCATGCAAACTGCAGTCCCTCTGCTCTAACCACCTGAAAATTACCACCTGCACTGAAGGATCAGGATCAGTAATTGCCTCTTCTCTCATCCTCCCTTATCCCTCCCATATGAGTGCATATCCCCTTTTCCCATTAGTATTTCTTTCAAGCACAAACGCCCAATTCCCTCCCCCTATCCTCCTTGAACTACTGAAAAAACCCTAAACCAACAAAACTAACAGTTAAGTACTTAGGATTAAGGCTTATAGGTGTCAGCTGCAGGTCCTAATGTTGACACCAGAAGTACTAATTAGGAAAACACATCCACACCTAAGGATGGTCATGGACTCAGAAGAATTATGCTTCAGCTGTAAGAGATTCACACTTGGAAAAGCAGGTCAACTGGTATGAGGACTGAAATTAAAGCCTCTGTGCATTCTCTAGTCTGACACTCCCGTCATACACCTACGTTGGTTAATAAAGACTTACTATAGTAACACACAATTCCTTTAGCTAAACTCTAACCAATTGGACTAAAAAGATAAAGAACTTAAACTTTGCCCATACAAGGGGCTGCCTATGTCATTTTGGCTGCAAAGGTTTGAGGAGTAACTTCTCCACTTGCTTGGTAAGGAACTTGGCCACTGAGTAGTTTAAAAACAACCACCACCTCCCTAGAGTAAAATAAGCAACCACTGCCTGCGCATACTGACACTCTTGCATCACCTGGGGAATCACAGGAAGTCAACAGCTCACACTTGAAAGCTCCACCTCTGACTGGCCAGAAATCATCCCTGTAAATCCAGCACATGGAAGCCAAGATAAGCCAAACAGTTGCTAGACACTTTTAAAGCCAAAAGGGGAGAAATGTTAAGAAACAAGAAAAGCTCCCAGCACCCGCAGAAAATTTCAATACCATTTCAAGAGTTTTAAAGACACTAGGGTAAATAAAATACAAAATTAAAATTAAAAAAAAATTACTGCTGAAATAAGTACAACTTCAAAGCAGTGTGGACGTTAGGAGTCTTGGCAAAGTCTTGATAACCGAACCATGCAGTAATTTTCTTTGTTATCTCAAGCAGGAATAAGAACTTTTTTCCCAGTTACTCATTATATAGAAACTAAAAATCAGCCCACAATGTTTTTGCTAGATATAAAATACCTCCACCAGCCTCCAAACACTGAACTGTGTGTATTTGTCTCTTGATTTTAAGCTTTGCACAAAATTCAGTTCTTCCTTCTAGTAAAACATATGCATGTCTGTCATTAGTATGCCAAATAACATCCGGGATTCACCAAGTCTGGATTGCTTCAGCCATCTGCCAGAAGTGTAAGGATGAAACATCATCTTAAGAAACACAGGACATTCAGCTATTGTGCTCTCTGCCAAACAACCTTGTTCTAACAAAGAAACAGGCTGGATTACATGGAAGAGAGAAATCCATCTTCCCACTTTCTTCTAAAAACAGTTTAGATGTACAGCTTGCAATCACTCAAGGATCAAGGCACACAAGCCTGGTTAGGTCCTACAGTTGACACAGCCATGAAACTTCATGATCTTTGCACACTTACAGAGATTGATAGCTGCATGCTCATTTGGCTTTTGGCTTGCAGAAGTGGTGAGAAGTAATTTTGGCAAATGGCTTTCCTGCAATTACTATATGTCTGTCCTCTTGGCTGTCCAACCTGCTTATGATCAAGTTAATCAAGAAACTACCTTGCTTCACTGACGCAGGAAGTTCATTAATCAGCTTGCCAAAAGTAAAGATGGTGGCAGGAAACAGAGTATCCAAGGATGAGAGTATGAACTGCAAAAACCATTCTACTCTTATGTGCAATAATGAGAGCAGAATGGTGTGCCAGGTTTTTTCACTTTTTGACCTGCTTTTCAGGGGACAATAATTTAGGGGGAAGAAACACAAAGAAAACTAACAATCCATTAGACATAAATTCCCTTCCAATGTATCTTCAACTGAAAGCACTGATTTTAAACAGTAAGATTAAAAAAAAAGAGGTCTATGAAATCGCATTTCAAGGCAGCACAGCCTCTCATGTCTTCAGCTGCTGCCCCTGCACAAAGAACAGCAGATGAACAGGCAGCCCTACCACCCTACCTTTTAGTTGATAGTACAAATCAATCAGAACAAAAATAAAGGGTGCCATCCTGTTTTTCTTACACAAACAGCATGCATGGAGATTTAAAAGGCACAAAGAACATGTATGAAAGAGACTGCCCAGTCTTCATACAAGACTGCCCACATCATGCTCTGTGCCCCAGCACAGTGCTTTCAGAAATCACGGGCACATTTTTGTCATTCATAGTAACTTTTGAAAGAAACCCAAGATAAACACGCTGCCCTGCTAAAAATAGTCACTAAGAGAGAATCGATCACATTGAAGTTTCACAATTGGCTTAAGCCTATCTTTGAGAATCCACATGCCTCCTCCCCACCCACCCAAACAGTCTCATTACCCTTGTGACAGCAACTAGTGCTCAGGTAGCTGCAGGGTCAACTGGATCATATCTCTGCCTTGGTGAAACTAACCCTACAGTGCAAACCTGTCTGCACACAAAGCAGCAAGCTGATCCACCTGACTCCCTTGCCGTGCGCACATCAGTGTCAGCCAAAACAAGCAGGTGGGAACATCAACTTCTGCAACAGCATGGCTCCAGACCGGCTGAGGCTGGTGACAAAAAGATCTCACCCTTAGCCAAACCGGAAAATTATTACTTGCTCTCCTTCAAATATCTGTTTTGCTAACAAAACAACAAAAGCAAAACAATGCTTGTTGTGCTATTACATCAATACTATCGCTGCTCACACCTCACTAGTACTGACTGAGTTTTTCCCACTTCTCAGCCTTGACTTTTATTCAGATCATAAATACCTCTCTTTTCTGTTCATAAAAAACTTGGCATTATGTTCTTTGTTCTGTAGCAATACAGATTTATTAACATATGCCAAGCCTGAAAGAACTATCAAATTGGCATTGTATGTCTTCTCTCTGCTGAAGATAAAAATAATGCAGCATAGAATGGCTTGGATTGCAAGGGACCTTTAAAGGTTGTCTTGTCCATGTGGCAGCAGTGAGCAATGAGATCAGCTAGACCAGGTTGCTCAGAGCCCTGTCCACCCTGTCCTTGCATGTTTCCACAGACTGAGCACCCAGCAGCTCTGTGGGCAACCCACGCCAGTGTGTCACTACCTTGATGGTAAAGAATGAATTCCTTGTATCTAGTGTGAATCTGCCTGCTTTTAGTTGAATACCATTACCTCTTTTTCTGTCACTACTGGCCCTGTTCAATTCGTCTGCCCCCATCTTTTTTATACGCCCCCTTTAGCTACTGGAAGGACATTCAAAGGTCTCCCCAGAGCTTTCTCCAGGCTGAACAACCACAGCTCTCTCAGCCTTTCCCTGTAGGAGAGGCACTCCAGCCCTCCAACCATCTTGGTAGCCTCCCCTCTGGACCTGCTCCAACAAATCCACGTCCTTCCCACACAGGGACCCCAGAGCTGATGCAGTGCTCCAGGTGGGTCTCACCAGATCAGAGCAGAGAGGCAGAATTCCCTCCCTCCCCTGCTGCCCACAGGGCTCTGGATGCAGCCCAGGACACATTTGGCTCTCTGGGCTGTGAGTGCCATGGCCAGGGCATGTCCAGCCTCTCACCCACAGCACCCCAAGTCCTTCTGGGCAGAGCTGCTCTGATCTGTTCATGCCCAGCCTGTGCTGATACCAGGGGTTGCCCTGACCCAGGTGCAGCACCAGCACTTGGTCTTGAACTTTATGACATTCCCACAGACCCACTCCTCAAGTTTGTCTGGGTCCCTCTGGATGGCATCCTATCTTCAGGTGTGTCAAAGCACCACTCAGCTTGGTGTTGTCATCAAACTTGCTGAAGGTGCACTTGATCCTTTTGTCTGTGCCAATAATGAAGATACTAAGTAACACTGGTCCCAGTATGAACTTGTGAAGGACTTCACTTGTCACTGATGTCCACTGGGACTCTGAGCCATTGACCACTACCCTCTGGATGTGATTATCCAACCAATGCCTCAGCACCCAACAGTCCATCCATCAAATCCATCTCGCTCCAATTTAGAGAAGGATGTTGCTGGGGACCATGCCAAAGGCTTTACAGAAGTCCAGACAAAGGATATCTGTAACCCTTTCCTTGTCCACTCCTGCAGTCACTGCAGAACAGAAAGCCTCTGGTTTGTAAGGTAGGACTCAGTCTCGGTGAAACCATGCTGGTTTTCTCAAACCACCTCCCGGTCCCCCATGCACCTTAGCAGAGCTTCTAGGAGGATCTGTTCCATGATCTTCATGGGCAGAGGGGATGCTGACAGGTCAGCCGTTCATGGAGTCCTTCTTTCTACCATTTTTCAAGACAGGTATAATGGAATCCTTTTCCAGACACCTGGGACTTCATCTGACTGCCATGACTTTTCAAACATCATGGGGAATGGCAACTACTTCAGCAATACTAACATGCACTAATCTTAGCACAAAACTTACTGACAGGTTATGAAGTAGACGCAATTTAAATGCACAATGGCTTTACACATCCTTATTGAAAGGGTCCAAAATGAAACAATCCACAATATAAAGAAACCACCTGAGAAGTGAGGAGAGGCAAAAGCAGCCAGCACTTGGTTGACTTCGAGTTTACATTTCCAGAGACAAGATCATGCAATAAGGCACTCTGCCTTTTTGTGAAACTCTGAAGCACTAACAGCTAATGGACACAGACTTGGATTTGAATTTGTTATTGAATTTGTGCAGCACCAAAATCACATTTATAATTTTATTTGCATCTTGCCCTCTATATTTAATTACAGGAGGCTGGAAGAGAGTTAACACATGCTGACAGACGGCAAAGTATGGAGAAGTGACAGACTTTGTCTGCCAAAGGGCATCCCTACAACTCACACCGTACCTGGCACAGAAATTACCAGACAAACATGAGTATCACATGCAGTTGACAGAAAAGCAAATACTCTCGAGAAAAGAAACAACACCTGGCTATTTGTTCACAAGCCACTGAAAGAAACACGAATGGAGATATCAACTACAGGCATCAGAGCTTTATTTACACTGGGTTTCGGTCACTATTCACTGGACTTTGAGTAGAGCTACAAACTGCAGGAGTATGACTTCTAATTCTTTACCTGTGATCAGAAATGGGCTGTCGCCTTGATGTTTCATCACATGTGGAAAGCCAGAAGACACATTAACTTGCAAAGCAAGGGGAAATAATTTTCCCCACAGACAGCTCATATCCATAGACAGAGGAGGAACTGTACATTGTATTCTCACCACAACCCCAGGAATACAAGACTGGACTGTAATTGTATGAGATGTACAGAACACACACAGCACCTCTAGAACAAATTTGAAGTCTCTAATATGAAATGAGAGCTGGTGATTTACAGCAGGGAACCCAAGGCAACACAGGGAACTGCTGAAGAGAGAAAAGGTTTCAGCCTCAGAAACCAACCCAAGCATGCCTTGGAAAAGCTGTCTGAGAAATCAGGAGATGGCATTCAGAAAGGAAGTTTTTAAACAAATACTTCTATCAGGCCTGCCTAGAAAAAAAAAAAAAAAAAACAAACCCTGAACTCGATTCCAGGCAATTATATTCTCAAGCAACTGGAAACTAATTCGTTTCTTGTATTTAGGGCACGATTTACAGCTCTTACAGTTTTTTATCCTTAACTTCACATTTAGCAAAAAGATTTTATCTTAGATATGTACACCTAACTAACAGAGCAAAAGAAGCTGAAAAATTATTATTGACCCTTCTTTTTAGATGCTACTTTCTTCTTCCTGAAACAGTAAAGAGTAAAAAAACAAAACAAAACCACAGGAACCTTGTGTTCTGTGTTTTTGTTTGCCATAAGCCTGGTCTCCTACCCAAGTCTCATGAGTTTTTCTATGATGCTTGAATGGAAGACAGCAGATTACAGACAGTATTTTCTCCTGAGACAGACAGTATCTTCATTGCATCAGTCTTTGGGCATTTAGATACCTGTCAGAACACACCCTAAAAGTCTGCACCTCTCAGAAGATTCCCTGTTCCTTTATTTGAATTGGAAAAACGTTTGAATTGAAAAAATATTAAGAAGCACACTGCATGCAAGGTCTAGGAGATTCTTGCAAGCAGGAATCCTGGTTCTGCAAAGTCCAGGTGAAAATTCTGGGTGATTTCATTTGAAATTTTAGGGGCCTGTATAGTTCCCATAATTTTAAATCCACCAGACAAAAGCAGGCACACCTTTACAAAATGCATATATTTGGAATATTTCATTTAAAGCTGCTCAGCTGTGAGCACCATGATCCACTGGAGAAGAATGAAGTTATTTCACACCCTGACACAGTTTTAAGGATAAAAAGTTAGTCCATATAATTAAACAAATCATAATTTTCATCAAAAAAGCTTAATTGACAGGGAGCTCCATATCCTCCTCAGTGTTTTTATAGTAACTAGTACTGCCAAGTGACTAAACCTCCTCCTCTATGACAGGGGTGTATTTTCATTTTGTCATTAAGAATAGTGAATCCTCCTGGCACTCCACAGTGAAGGCCAATTTATAAATTAAATGCTAAAAACACTCAGTGCCCAGTCAAGCTCTGATTAAAATAACTGCTATAGTTTGTATTTTTCTCTTGCATTAAATTTAATAAAGTGCAACTCCAATGCAGCAAATCCTGCTGAAGTCAACCAAGGTGTTTTAGATTTACTCCCAACTTGAATGCCACAACTTCAGCATATGAGAACCAGCAAAGGAATTTTTCTTTAATAGGTCACTCCCTCTGAAGATGAGAGAGAAAAATCTTGTAATTAGAGTGCAGAGTTTAACGCTCTACTTGTTCAAAAGTGAACACAAAGCAAACAAGCTACAGCTATTACAGTATTCATAATTCATATATGGTCTTTCACAATGCTGCAGGGACTTCTTTTGCAATCACTTTATTTCGCTCAATGACAGATGGGGTCCATCTCTAACATTAAGTCTGGCTATGGAGGAACGCACTTGGTTGCAGTATGTGCAGAGGGAACAACAATACTGCTGAATCCCTCTTCAGCTCCATGATTGTTTGGTCCCAAACAATTTTCTGCAAGGTTGCGTTAACAACCCACTTGCCCATTTATCTTCACTGCAGATGCGCTGGAGCTACAAAAGTTACAGAACACAGCAAAATCGTTGCAGCTCTATAAAACACACAGTCCTCTTGCTAGAGTAAGCAAGATTTTTGGGAGCTTGTGTTTCAGCAGGAGTTTGTCTCCTGTAAGCAGCTCCACAACCAGTGCTCACTGCTGACTGGCTGAGGAAATGAACATATGAGGAGAAAGTAGGCAGAGAGATTCTATTTTGGGCATATTGCTGTTAAAAGATTGCTTTGTTTATACAGTTAGGTCTTGCTTCCTAAGAGCTACCGCATGAAAGCTTCCCCCGTGCAACTGTGAATAATAACAGAGCATCTGAAATGGAAAAAACCAGCCCACTGTCCCTTGCTGGTCAGACCACCAAGCATGGCTTTGGAGCAGAAAGATCTTGGGGAAAAGAAGCAATTGCAGCAACTGATACACTCTGAGATTTAAGAGCAGCTTCATCTATGCAAGCATTACCTGTAACCCTTAATTCCTTTATGTGGCACCAACCAACCTGCAAAGGGCCAATCTGGGCTTTTACACTAATAAAGACAGAAGCTTCCTCCATGAAATTGCAACCTCAGCCAACGAACTTGGGCTACTAACACTGGCAGAGAGAGTATTATTACCTAAGAAATAGGATCTCCATTTACTAATCCCGCAGGACACCATTTTAACATTCCCTTGAAATGTTTCAAAGCATCACTTCAGGAGCCTGAGGAGTTTTTAGTTTTCATGGAAGCATATAAAGATTTATAAACAATAGCAGCTATTGCAACAGTGGAAACTGTTTCAGAGTGAAGAATTACAAAGTCAACAAGCAAAGGATAACTGTAAAGATTTGAAATTCATTTGTTTTTAAGCTTAGAACATTTCTGGCTGCCCTGACACATATCTGGAGTTTAACCACAGTTTTATAAAAACTTTTAAAAGTCATCAGCACAGAACTACAGGTAAAACCAAACTGTGTAAGGTTGAGCATAACAGAAAAAAAGTAACCGCAGCAGCAAGTTCTGCCAGGCATTGACAGCCACCGTTAGAGATGCTAATACCTGTCCTTTAGCTTCTCATCTGCAGGACAAAAGGAAAGATCCAACCCCATTGTTGCTCTCCATCCCGCAAACAGGTGCAAATCGCACTGTACTGATCACACAGATGCTTCGTCGTTTGGGCTCACATTGCTACAACTTCACATGAGAGCAGATCGTCCCTAAGCATTGCTTTCATTCAAAGTTAATTGTGTGCGATTTTGACTCCACTCCTAACTAGCTCATAATGTTTTCCCTGGCCGCCCACACACTTTGATTGCAGTAAGCATCATTTGAGGGTAGAGGTGGAATAATTAACAGAGGAAAGGGAAACAGCGACAGGTTGCACTTACTGTGTTGCATTTTGTCCCGCACACTACTTGTCGGTGATTCAGCCACTGGGAGGCAAACACTTTATTGAGCGTTCCGAGGTGAAATTCCCTTTCCGTCAGGAGGCTGGGGAGCTGCTGGGCTGCGTATCCGTGCAACAAACGGTGGTAGCTGGACTCATTTTGCATCCGGACTTCTCTCCCCTTCACGTAGTACACCAGAGACCTTTTCACCGGCGGAAGCCTTTTCCTTTTGTGAACCGAGTGATCCCACGCGTACTGTGGAAAATAAAGTTGGAAAGTGGATAAAGCAAACAGAACAAACTTTAAGACACCACCCTTCTAAATTCAATGATACTCCCGGCAAAACCCTGAAGCCTTCCAAACCACCCATGGAACACCGTGCACGAAAGTAACTCGGGACTGCTGATAGAGCCTTTAGCAGCATGAAATGAAATATAAATATCTGCTAAAGGAGCAACATGGCGATGATATAACGACAGTCCACGGCGGTTCGACACCGTTGGAACGCCAAACACTCACAGGAAAAAGCGAAGCGGTTGGAACGGCAGAGGGGAACAGCCGACAGCCCTCGCCCTCAGCCTGACAGGAGCTGGGGTGACATCCAGGTGCTTCCCCAATACCGACCGCAGCGCTCAGCCTCCTCCAGCTGGGCCAGAGCCACCCGGCCATCATCGCCCAGCGGCAGCGACGGGCGAACGGCCGAACCAACGGGGCACCGCGAGCCCGCGGCGCGGGGAAAAAGGGGGACTGACCCTGAGACCAGGGGCTCCTCCTCCGGGCTGACCCTGGGACAGGGGGGCTCCTCCTCCGGGCTGACCCTGGGACAGGGGGCTGCCCCTCCTCGGGTGACACCAGGCCCGAGAGCTCCTCCTCCCCGGCTGGCATCTAGACCGAGCTGCCCCTTCCTGGGACCCCTGACCCGCCAGGACACCCTCCGCAACACCCGGACAGGGTCAACCCCTTCCTCCCGGCCACCGGCACGTCTGCCTTGGCCCGGGAAACAGCGCTTCTCCCGCTTCCCACCACCGGGAAAAAGCGCTTCTTCCCCACCCCTCCCCTCACCTCTCACCTGCTCCCCCTGAAGTCCCCGGTCCCCGCGGCGGCAGCCACCACCGCTTTCCGCTTCCTGCTAACTGTTTTCCGGGCCATAGTAGAAAGACGAGGAGGAGGATGCGGACGAGGAGCGGCCCCACATGGAGCGGGACGGGGCGGTTCGGGGCATATGGAGCGGGACCGGGCCCGAGCTCTCTCCCTCAGCCCCGCCGGCCGCGCCTCACGGCATTTTACAGCACCACGGGGTTTCGGTTTTTTCTCGCTTTTACGACACTCGCGTGGCAGCTTTGCGGCGGCGGCCCAGCCCCCCCGAGTGATTCGTTGCCTAGCAACCAGACGGGCTGGCCGCGCCCCTTTGCCGTTGCCATGGCAGCGGAGCGAGAGCGGGGGTGTGTGTGGCGCCCCCTGGCGGAGCGGCGGGCTCAGTACAAGACGGAGGTTTGGGAATCTCTCACGGGAAGGGGAGACTTTCCCAAAGCCTTCCTGCTTGATCAGCCTGTCAGCATCCCAGGAAAGCCGAGACACTTGTGCCCGACCAGTCTATCAGGATGCCACTATGGGGACAGAATCACAGAACCAATTAGGTTGGAAAAGAACACTAAGCTCACCCAGTCCAACCTAGGACCAAACACGACCCTGTCAACCAGACCATGGCACTGAGTGCCATGTCCAGTCTTTCCCTAAACATCTCCAGGATGGCGACTCCGCCATCTCCCTGAACAGCTCATTCCCAATATCTAATCACCATTTCTGCGAAGAAATTCTTCCTCATGTCTAGCTCTTCCCTGAACAGTACACTGGATCAGAAGGTGGTTCAACTGACTTGTTCAGGGTCATGTGCTAACACAAAAATGTCGCTGTTGAGCGGCTAGCTGAGGACTGACCCAAGTTCTCAGACAAGGAAAGAGAGGAGAAGAGAACTTTATTGTTTTGAATTCCATATATATAGAGTTTACAGAAGTGCCCCAGATTGGTCAGCCCGAGACCTCCCCCTAGGCCCAATTGGCCAAGCCCGAACTGACTCAATCCGGAGAAATTGTTTGCAAAACATCCAAACTTTATCTTGTTTATGAAATATAGCAAAATGTTCCCACGGGAAGAACCTGTGCTAGCCACACAAAAACCCCTTAGAGGGTCTCCACGCCTTTAACTGGTCTGTTGGCACCCCAGGAAAGATCCAGGAATGCAAACAAAGAGCATAAGAGGCCTCCACAGTGGAGTATTTTATCCACTGTTAACACCCTTGAAGAAATCACACTTTGAAGGACAGTTTACAGAACAATAATCTTTTATTAATATAATAAAAAACTGTGACAGGTTAAGGTTCAAAGATTGCCGGTTTTACTGTCTGGCTGCAAAAACATATTCAGAGCGATTGAGATAAACAATCATCACACATAGAGTACATTCTTACAAGTCCATCCTGATCCCAGACGTTACAATGGAATCTTCCCTAACTTCTCCCCACTTTTAACTTATTTTTATACTATTTTTGCACTAGCTTGAGTAACTCTAGTCATATATCATGTTCAGTGTGCAGTGGTTGTACCTTGGGGGTGGGTAATGTCACCTCTAAGGTAACCTTTGGGATGGAGCTGGGCATTAGTGACCTAGCGACAGCTGCTGGTTCAACAGCAAGATGTCTCCTTTTTTTTCTCTTGGTTTTCAGCTGCTATGCAGTTTATCTGCACCACTGAGTTCCACCTCTGGCCAGGATTTCAGCAGAGTCTGGCCTCAGTGTCTCTGCTCTGCTCCACCCTCCCTTTGGTCCCCTTTAGCATGGATTGTGTGTGGGGAGTTGGGCATGCTGGCCACATCCCATCCAGGGAGTCGCAACTGCATTTCACCCTATAATCTCTGTACTGTTATAACTTCCCAGTTTTCTCTAATTTCACCCCCAGTCTTTTCCCCACACATTCTACAAGGGCAATCACTTATTGTTGGGGAATTAAAGAGATACAGTGTATTTGCATTTCATTGCAGCCCTTTGAGACCCACGTGGAAGGATGAGTGCTTTTTCTGATGTCTGCATGGATGATACACTCTTTTTCTACGATTTCAGAGGCAAAACTGCATGAGATCTAAACACAGCAAACGCTACTTGCCACTGGCAGTGCAGAGAAGAGAAATAAGAAAAACATGTGTTGTGCAGACAGGCTTTAAATTAAAAAGCCAGCTCCTGAACACCTGAAATCTCGTGGTGCCTTGAGTCACATAGAATCAGTACACCTTTTCCAGATACAACATTGATTCAAGACCTTTTTCCTGTGTTTTCATCTGGCCAACCCCAAAGACACGGGTGCTGTGATTAGCCAAACTGAAAAAAACCCCCAAACCTATGAAAGAACCTCTCAGGCTTTCCAGTTTCCTCTGAGGATAAAAAGGGTTATGGCAGTTTGGGTTTTTTTGGTCATGGTTTACCATTATTAACTCCCTTCTCCGTATCCTCCCTCAGATGCACAACTACCACTTGCATTTAGGATGAAACCTCTCCATTTCAGAACAAGGACGACTCAGAAGGCTGAAATTCCGGTGGGAATGTGCTGTGAGCCCCTCGGGAGGGTGAGGCGGCTGTGGCTGCTGAGGGCAGGGGCTGAAGGGTGTGGAGTGAAATGGCCTCTGTGTCCACTCGCCACCTTTACCCACTCCCCTGGGGAGCCTGGCACGGTGCCTAGCTGGGAGAGGGGCAGGAGGGGCCGGAGGAGGCCCTGGGCAGGGCAGGGCAGGGCACAGACCTGCGGGCAGAACAGGGACAGCAGCAGCACGGATGTGACAGGGACAGCCCAGGCACAGCGACACGCACTCGGGCGCTCCCTAGCGCCGCCCCGCCCCCGCGGCCCCGCCCCCCGCCGCCGTGACGTCACCGCACGGCCCTCCCGATTGGCCCGGCGGGCGCAGGTGACGTCGCTGCGTGACGCCATCCCGCCGGCGGGGCCCAGACAAGATGGCGTCGCCCGGGTCCGGCGGCGCCGAGCGGGGCCCGTAGGGACGGCGGGCCGTGACCGCGGGACGGCGGGACAGCGGGGCCGGGGGCCGCAGGTACCGGGCGGGACCGTGGTGTCGCAGGTACTGGGTGGGGCAGCGGGGCTGAGGCGGCGCAGGTACGGGCAGGGAGCGCGGGGGCCGCAGGTGCCGGGCGGGGCAGCCGGGGACGGGCCGCGCCCCTTCCTCCTCTGCGGGGACAGGGACCCTCCTCCCTCGCTCGGTACGGCCGCTGCGAGGTGCCGGCAGTCGGCCCGCCGAGTAGGGCGAGCTCAGGCGGAGGGGTGACGCTCCTGTCCCACAGGCTCCTGCTTTCCAGCAGTTTCCGGGACTGCCGGAGTCAAGGGAATGTCTTTCTGCCGAGTAAGCCCGATGAGTTTGCTCTCGATGAGTTTGCCCGTTGGCTGTTGAAATGCGAGTAAGCTGTTGGTGTCCGTGATGTTCAGAAGTGCTCCCCGCGGTAACTAAATCCGTGAAGAGCCAAAACATCCGATTTTCTGTGGGGTAGTGTGTGTCGAGCCTGCCTTCAGGTAACTTGTTAATTTCTGCCTCTTGCGCCGTGAAAATCACCGTGCTCATCTTCCCTATCCCGCTTGTGATTTTAGAGTTCTGCTAAATCACAGAGCATGCGCTCTTCGGCTGTATCTCCTTGTAGGCTAAAGATTCAGTCATCTTTACTTTATGGGTTGTAGCCCTTAACTTCTCTGTTTATGCTTGTCATTTATTTCTGTATCTTTTCCAGTTAGCTGTTCTCCTTTTGACTACATCTTTCTTGGAGTCTGAGGTGCAAACATCCCATGAATGTATACACCGGCGTAAGAATGCTTCAGTTCAGTAGTTTCTAACTTCTGATAATGCTTTGTGTTCTCTTCAGCTTGGTGCTTACTAGAAGTAAGACATTCAGTGCATTTATGAAGTTACTTAATATAATTCAAGAGCTGTCTTCCTGAGTTTTGATAGCTCAAAATTTATTCTACTAGTTAGGTTTGCTTTTTTGTTTTTTTGTTTTTTTAATTTGTGAAAGAAATGACAATAGATGGAAATGAGTAACTACCTTATCAACTGTTTTCATTCCTCACGTCACTAAAAATTCCAAACAAGTGAAAAAAACCCCAGTCATACAGAAATGTGACGACACTGATGCTGTCTCATTAGAGTGGAGATAAGCAGGTGGACTCTGGCACTTGGCTGTGGAGCTAATGTAGCTGTCATCGGGCCCCAGTGAAATGTATTTGTGTTGGATTTAAGCACTTTGAAGGCGATATTCCCAAATGACTCACATTGGCCAGTGAGTGTTGCCAAAGTAAGGGGCAACTGGCTTGTGCCTGATGATATAACTTCAGTGGCTGTGCTGCTGATGGAAGGCTTGCTGCATCCCACAGCCTGTTACAGGACTAAGAGGCTTTTCTGGGAGCTTAGTGAAGGGAATCTTACTCCTACTCCAACCGTGATCCAGCGTGTTAAGGAAAAAGAGGAAGTGCTGCAGTTAGCCAGACCTCTTCCTCACTTTCCCTTATCAGCCTTGGAGAATGGGACTTTCTGCCCCTGTGCAGACACTTCTACAACTGCTGGTTTCCTGGCATTTTTCAGGCAGTTGTGGGGAAAAAAAACTGTTGTGGCCTCCTCCTTCCCTTTTCTCCACAGGGAAAATCTGCATGTAGCTGTGCAGCAGCCAGGGGCTCTGCTGGGGTGGGCTGAGGTGCTCCCTGGGGCAGCAGCACACGGAGTGTTTTGAGAGGTGCGCAGGGTGGTGTTGGGTTACAGCACCACGCAGAACTGCTACTTAATGACTTCAGTTTCCTGTACACACAGAGCTGCAATTCAAAAGTGCCAGTGGTTCTTACGTTTGCTGTTGCCACTGGGTGGCTTAAACCATAGATTCACCTAAGATATGTGAATCAGTGTTAGTTTCTCTTTAATGAACAGAACTTAAATTTTCAGAATGTTCAAAGAATATACTGGTCAGCTGGGAGACTTACTGTATGGGCTTATGTTGATGGATAGAAAAACTGTAATGGTGAAAAATCATCAAAAACACGAGGAAGAGCTCCATCTCCATTATTCAGATGATGTTTTGTTACTCTCGAGACAAAAACCTGTAACTGACAGAATGGAGTCAGGTTTCTGGACCAATCCAGCCTCGTCTGTCAGAGCCTGACAGCCAGAGCTGTTTTGGCTCGTGCTGGTGGCAGAAGTGCTATAATGACACAGAAGGTATCATCTTACTCATCCTTCTGTTTAATTTGTGTAAGCTTATGGTTTCCTGTTGCTTTCATGAGCTCTAGGAGTTGATAATTTAGTGGTCCAGCTTAGTTAATTGATAATTGTTGTCCATGCCCAGTCTTTGTATAATGAATTTTTAACAGCAGTCTATTCCCATATTTTACAGTTGATGTCGAGTTGAATATTTTGATGAATTGGTCTGTGAGAAATTTAATTTTAGTTATTTCATAGAATTTGTGTCCAACCTTCTCTGTTTTGTTTCTAGCATAATCGCTCCCAGTCTCTTCAACCACGAATTCCAGAGTTTCAGCTGTCATTTTACAAGGATCTCCACGTAAAGGCATGATTATCTGTTTAAAATTGGTCAGTGCAATACAGATCAATGTCAGCATAAGGATGGTGTAGTGGAGCCATAATAGGAAAACTCTATTATGGGAAAGGAGAAAGGAATTAGGAGTAGAAAGCTCTATTAGGAAAGGAGCTGTTTCTGAAAACAGTTTTTTGAAGGAAAGGCAAAGAAAGGTTGTTTACAATTTATAAATAGTTTTCTTTTTGAAAAAGTAGGTCTTCTAGGATGCATCAAAGGTCTGTTTCTCTTCCCTGCTTTGTATGTGCTTACTCTGGTAACTGGGAAGGCAAGGTTGTTGATCTTGCAGCACACACCACTGTGCAATCGACCCTTGGGATTAGTGCAGTTGATCGATACAAGCCTGAGCTCACAGTTGTTGTGAGTTAACTACTTAGGCAGGTAATCCTCTCTGGTATGCAAGTGCATTGCTTAGTGCTTTGACCCTCTGACTTGGTTTGAATAAGCTCGTGTTCTGTGTCCCTAGTAACCTTTCGAAGCCAGGGTAGTCTTGCGCCGAGGTCTCCATCAGAACCTGAGCACCAGGGGCTTTCCCTCTCTTAAGTTATTAGATTTATTCAAAATCTTTGTGTGCAAAAGCATTTTTTCTTAAATGTTAGGAAACACTGTCTTTCCTGGGGATGGGAAGCTTTTAAAGGGCAGACTGTGTGTCTAGACTCGATTTAGTTTTTTAGTTTTTGAAAGCTACAAGATCTTTCCAGAATCCCTTAAGCTTACAGTGTACCTGAAACACAGAATTATATCAGAAGGGGAGCATAGTATCATTGCTGTGATTTAGGCTTAAATCTTCCTTTCTAGAAGGAAGGCAAATTGATTCCGAGTGCCACATTGCATTAGTAGTATTGCAGTTTGTTACTGACTGAGTTGTATTTTCTCAGCTGTATTTTGTGTCAGAAACTCTTACACAAGGGTAACATTTTAAATCAGGAGAACATGAGTCCTATCCAAGATGTAGTTAGTTCTTCATCTATGAAGGTGGTCTGAATACGAGTACTCTTAATGTACCTAGCTGTTGGTTGTTGGTATAGTGAAAAGTAGCATGGAAGAGTTGTGAGCTCCCGTCTGGTCTGTGTTGCTGGAGCTCAGCATTTTTGGTAACTATCTACTAGATTATGTGAAAAATTTTATTTTGTAGCCCCTTCCTTATGTATGTGGTTGTGCTTGCACCATTTGACATCTCTAGGCTAGTAGCAGAGGAAGCCATGACTAACATGACTGATGGGACTTATTCCCTCGTTTTGGGAGGGTGTGTTTCAAGAGGTGCTGGTTACCAGTTGTACTGTGTCATGTTTTAGCCCTGTGCCTCAGTTAAACACAGGGAAGTGCTTGTGTGTTATATTTGATATGCCTCATCACTTCTGGGCTCGAAAAGAAAACTAGATTCCTAGTTTATTAACACTCTCCAAAGTACTTGTTAGAACATTAAGTGTTTCCTTTTGTGATGCAGCAAAGCCACACTGAGTTCCACCCTAGTGACTAATACCATCATGTGGTGTCTTTTCATAGTCATGTGTAATAATTTGACGTAGAAGTATAGGAGGCACATATAGCAGGGAATGGACTCCACTTGAACAAAATCACCATTAATCATCTGGAATAAAACTGTGCTTGGTGAAAAAGGGCAGAAAAGCTTTATGCTGCATAGCTTCTGAGAAAAGAATGTGTTCTTAATCTTTTAATTAAATATTATGTCATCACAAGCAGTTTGTCGGCAGTCTATTTGACTTCTTGGTAGAAAATAACTGAAGGATTATTGAGTTTCATTTTGCTTGCTGTGTTTGTAACAATATACAGAAGAAATGTTTTCAGAAAATACCTTTATATTCTTTATTAAGAAGAGGGGGAAAAAAATGTACGTGTAATTAGAGACTTCATTCTTGTTTGTAGGAGGGAGCCTAATACATGTTTTCTGTTTACCTTCTTGGCAGTCTTATGCATTCCTAGATTGCTGAATTCCAGTGCTTAGTAATTTAATGTCTCTTTTGCAAAGAAAATGCAAGAAAAGACAATAAAAAGCTTGTTGCTTTTAACTAACACTGTTGAATATTTTTGAATTTGTATGCAAAGGGAAAGCTATCAGATTCTAGTGTGAATGTAGAAGTAATACTGTTATGGTCTGCAATCTCATCTGTTTGAAGGTCTTCAACTGGAAAAGCCTTAAGAAATGCAGCTTGCAGAATCCACAATCAATGTAAGATGAAAGATAAGTGAAGGAAGGATGAAGGTGGAGAAGTTGAGTTTGGCATGAATGGCTAGGTTGTCTAAGCTGCTTTTGGAGCCGGGGTGGACTCTGGAAACACACATTTGGTTGGCAGAATGACTGTGATGGCTGGTTTTGTGATGTGGTGATGTCACCCTGTTCATACTGAGCTCCCATATCACAGATGCAGTTATTGTACAGTTCTGAAGGTCTGCCTGTCTCTGGGGATGTTCTGCATGTGTTACAGTATTGGAGATGAACCATGTTTAGTGCAGGGATCTGGCTGTACTCTGGATAAATCTGTTCTACCGAGTAATGTAAAGGTTTTCTCACTTTCCCTTCAAGCTGGGGGGGAAGTTGTGTATCCACTTACAACAATCTTTGTTCAAGGCAAACTTCTTCTGTAATTTGGTGTTCCTGCAGGAATTTAAATGTGACACTCACATTCTGCCATTAGTCAGCACTGGATTAATTTCCTATAGTAAGCTTGAATTGAATCAGACGTACGGGTTATGAGAGGGGCAGGCTGGGACTAATTCTCAGGTTGCAGTAGAAAATCTGATAGCTCAGAGGAGGAATGATCACCCCCACAGTCTTGCCACTTTCATCCTTAAAAAAAATAATCTTGCTGCCTTGTCATGGTTGTGATGGTCCCCTGAGAGAGATCTCTGTGCTGTCAGCAGTCCTTTGTCACTGCCAGTCTTAAATGTTTGGAGAGGAGAAGCTGTGGGATGACCGTTGGATGGTCATGGACAACCTCATCCAGCAACCCACTCCCATCTAGTTATAAAATAAAAGCAAGGCTAGATAGCTGAAGCTGAGTCAGATGTATCAAAATGTCCTGAGAAAATTAGGCGAATGCATCTCCACGGTTTCTTTTGCACATAAAATGAGCCATTTCTGTTTAGTTATTCATTGCTTGAAGTGTTCTTGGGGCTGCACTCATTACTGTATTTGCTGAAGAGCTTCCTGATGTGCAGGGAAAAAGTTTGTACCACTGAGACAGAATATACAGTATATAGCAAAATTACAGACTTAAATTAATTTGAATTTGTAACTTAGCAATAAAGTTTGGACTACACCAAATTTCATAGTAAAATCCAGAAGTGCATCCTTGGGGCTTTTATAGTAAGATGAAAAAGACTGATTATGAGTAATTGGTATGGAATAGATTGTGTTCCAAACTTGAGAGACTGCAGTGAGATTCCTGGGGTAGCTGCAGGTTTGGGATTTGAGAAACACAGGTTTTGTTGCTGGCTGAGCTGGATAACTGTGGGCAAACGGCTCCAGCTTTGTGCCTTATTCCACATACATGCAAAAGGGGGACAGTTTCACTGCTGGTTAAGTGCCTTGACAGGTATTCTGGAATCTCATGTAAGATCTAGGCAGTGCTGAGGATGTAAGGGAATTTCAGCAAAACTACTTTCCACTTGGGAAAGAAAATGAATGAGAAGCATGTAATCCTTGGCATTATAAATATCATATAGCTTTCTAGATTTCATCTGAAAGCAGTGTCTTTCCATGTCTTTGGTTTCTTTTCTATTTTCCATTCCACTTGAGCTCTGAAACTTCAGTATCCATATGGCCTTATTGTTGGGGGGCCTGTAATTGTGTGTGTGTGTGTGCCACTCCTACTACCTGGCAAGTCTGAATTTTGCTCTGTGCATTTGTGATAGAAAGTTCACTCTATAAGTGCATACTTTTATACTACTCCTTAAACTTAGCTACTCAAACATTAACTGCAAGTGTAGGATTGCAGTGCTGGGAGGGCAGACTGAGTTGTCTTACAGAGAGAGAAAGCACACACACCCCTTCAGTTTGCCTGAAGTGAGGAAATTTAAATCTTAAAACATTCTAAATGGAAACATTAGGAATTAAGGTAGGTGAGGGAGGAGATTTTTATGATGCTTAGGGATCTACTGAGTATCTTGTGTGAATGTGGCAGGGATGGAGGAATGACACTTGTGGTATGGAAAGGGTTTCTGAAGCAGTATGTAAAGGTGAGTGTAGTATCTGGACCATCCTTGAAAGTTACATCTCAAGGATGGGGTAGTTGCTCTGCTTTCCTTCTCAGAGGGTGAGGATTGTCTGCATGTTTGTGTCTCTTCACTGCTAGTAACCTCAGCTGTAGCAGTGGCACACATAAAATAAAACTTGTTTAATAGGTATACAGTCTGTCTCTGTTTTTTCCCTTTTGCTTATGGCTTCCATTCCTGAGCTTTCCAATCTATTATTGGATTATAGGCTGAACCATATTTCCATTTAAGCAGCCCCTAGTAGAGGAGCATTTGCTATTTGAGAACTACAAAATGAAGATTGCAAGGAAGATGTTTCTGCTCAGGACTGCTGAGCATGCTGCCCTCAGGTAGTGTGGGCTGATGAAATTTTCTCATATGCAACACAGCAAGCAACTAATTTACTTACATTCTTGTTTTGTAATAGATCTGCTATAGCTGAGGGCAATCTCAGTTTCACTTCGCTGCTCAAAGGTAAATTTTTACTTTTGTACACTAGACAAGGTTGCTCAAGGCAATGTAGCTTCCTGTGTTCCAAATTAATTTGATTTTAGAAGTATACTGTGGGTACTTCCAGTTTGCTGAGCTGTTCAATTGCTGCTGTTTTCATATACAGAGCATTTATTTTTTTGATAGCTGGTAATGATACTTCTGTTACTATGTGTTTTTAAAGGACAAAACATAATCTTTATACCAGCTCTGGTCTCTTTTAAAGTTAACAAGCCATTGCAAGAAATAATTAAGAAGTTACTATTCACTTTAAATCAGTTTCCTGCTCTTAATGCTCTGTTATGCACAGGTTCCATGTTAATTAAAACAAATGAAATTTTTTAATCTAAAAACATGGTTTCTGGTAGTGACATTTAATTTGCTGTTGTCTACCCGGTGATATTTCCCATCTAGGTCATCTTTTTAATGTAGTCATTCAGTCCTGTTTGGACTGAGTGGGAAAACTTGAAAGGAGGATTGAGTGGTACTATGCCTGGACAAGAAACAAGCTTGGTTCTTAGGCACTGCTGCAATGGGACCATCTTTTCATTTGCTTGATGCATTTTTTTTTTTTTTTAATTTCAGTTTGACTCCTTTGTTCTGTCGAGTTGGTCAGGTAAGGAGTATGTCCCTGATGAGGCCTCAGCTCGGTGAGCATATGACAGCAGCTGAAGTGGGTGTTCACCTTGAACAGTGATTAGGGGTTTGTTTTTTCCCTGGTCTTTTAGTTTCATCCTTCAGTGCAGCAAAGCCTGACATTTTTTTTCAGATGTGTACTTCTGTCTGTGCTTGTTTTCTTGTCTCTGTCTTGATAAGATGGGTTGGACGAAGACAGATGCCAACTGGCTAAATAGGAGTGACACATGACTTAAGGACAAAATGAGATGGCATTAAAAGCTGAGATTATACCAGTGACATGTTGATGTGTTGAAGAAAATGCATAAACCCCAGAAAAGCTCAAATAAGCTTGTGAAGGAGTCATGTCTCTGGCACCTAAGATGCAATTCAGATTTCTCACATTAGCACTGTCAAGACAAAGGCAAACTAAGCCTCACAAGGTATGTTTTGAAAATCAGTGATGTTTAAGATCGTATGAGCTTATGTCGTCACTTTACAAGAAAGTGTTTTGGAGACAGCACTTTTCCAGGTATCCTGTGATCAACTCTTAGTTGCTTCAGGAGTGTGAAATGTTAAGACTTCTCCTTCCATGTATCTCAAAGTTTGTATTTGGAGAAAGATTAATTAATGGTGAATCAGGGTGTTTCCTGGAACATGGCAACACTGAAAGATGAAACTGAAAAAAAGGGAAGGTTGAGATTTAACAAAGGGAAGAAGTGAGACTGGTGAGGCACTGAACAGGTTGCCCTGGGAAGTTGTGTGTAACTCATCCCTGGAGGTGTTCCTCCAGGGGTGTTGGATGGGCTTTGAGCAACCTGATAAAAAAAAAAAGATACCTTTGCCTGTGAGAGAGTGTGTGGGCTAGATGATCTTTGAAGGTCCCTTCCAACCGAGAACGTTCCATGATTGAATCAAATGAGTTTGCAGGGAATTTGTGTTCTTAGAATGTGGCTTTTTTAGATGAGGGAAATAAGATGTATTCGTGGGAAACAGGGACATCAAGATGGCAGGAGTAGCTCAGCAGTTTTAACCACATGATGGGAGAGATCCTGTAGGGAGTGGGAGAAGGCTGTTATTGGCCTGATGTGTAATGAAACTGCTTGGACTGAGTGTGCTGTCAGGGTATGAAACAGTGGCTCGCATGCTGAATGTCAAGGTTTCAGTCTGCTTGCTGCAGGGCAGGCAGGGTTGTTTGGAGGTGGAATAGAAAATGTAATAGGTTATTTTTTCTGTCAGTACCACTGAGTTTTGCTGGGAAAATATTAAATGTGTAGTGAGAGTAGGCAGTGCATGTGATCCAAGTATAAACAGAAAAATTGATGCATCTGTAGTAGTAGAACACTGTTCTCATTATTCTTGTACAGTGCAAGAGGCACATATTTTGGCTGAGAATCCAATACATGTAATTGCAAGTGATGTTTGACCTGCTGGCAGATTTTATTTTTCCATTTTAAAATGGAAATTTTTTTTTTGTCCAACTTGATTTCTTGATAACATTTTTTTGTCTGCTTTGTTAATGTAATTCCATAAGTGTTAATATTTCACCAAATTTCTAACCAAAATCATAATTACCAACAAATGTTACCTTTCTCTTAACAGGGAAGAGATAGCTTTTTTTGGAGTGGAGTTTTTACATAGTTACTTAATTGCTGCAGTGTCTTTAAATGCACTAAGTTCTGTTTAATGAGTAAATATAGAAAATGAATGAATACAAAATGCTTTCTGCACCAAAATAGTTTGAGTTCTTTTGTCAGTATTGAGAGTAGGTCCTGGTATAGTCAACAGAGTTGAACTTAGGGCTAAGTAATACCAGATCAGCTACCTGTTACATCTCTTGGTTAAACAGCATAAACCCAAAAAGATTGAAACTGCACAGATTCTGTTATTTTTTTGGATTAAAAAGGGTATGCTTAAAAAGGGTGATTAATGGATTAAAAGCTGTTTTACTCTGTGCTGGCAGCATTTTGAGAGTCTGTCTGGCTCTCATTCGTAAGTGGGACAAGTCTGAAGTATTAATAATACTCAAGTACTTCAGAACCAGCTTGTTACATATTGAAGTGTCACTGCAACAAACAGAGCAGCGTTTTAATTAGTTTATGATACACTGGGTTCCAGGAGTACATATTAACAGTGCAGGATATTCCACTGCTTCTTCACACATCATTACCAAAAGAGCAGAGTAAGTGCGCTATTTTGTTGTTGAAACTAGCAATTAGGAGTCTCTCTCACTCAAGAAGGGTTGTGTTGAAATAGTGGCTTTCTTCTAGAGCGCTGGGATTAACGAGGAAGATTGCTGGGAAAATTTGACTCTTTTGTAGTAGTATGAAATCTTATGGTAATTAAGCTGAAGTAGCTATATTTGTTGATAGTTACCAGATGCTTACCACCTGATTGTTCTAAACTCTCAAAACTGGTAGGTATTTTCTATCCAAAATTTAGATACTGGAAAAGCTAGAAACAGTTTCTCTGCTCATTGAATTTGGGGCTTGTTTCAGTACTTCATTCAGATTACTGAAGCCTTCATTGCTGGCATGAGTCCTGGGTCATCTCTTCCACTTTTTTTCTAGAATGTAGGAATTGCATGGTACGTCTATATTTTTGCTGTGATTTATCTCTCACCTGTCTGTCTTGTTTCTTTAGTGCCTCAGGGAGGGGAAGTTAGCCTCTATTTCTAGTTTACCATTTTTTTCCAGTGCTATTGTAGTTTGTAGATTAGTGAAGATGATCTTGAAGTAAAAAGAAGTAAACACATCTGTTTTTCCCTCAGCTGTTCTGTTTACATGATCTTTAAATAACTTGGGTAAAAATCACTAAACTGCACTCTAAAATCCACATCTGCTCTTGGAGCTGACAGAATGTGCACTATGCCCAAGTTTCCAGAGTTTGGAAGTCAGTCCAGCCTTAGATGTTTGTTGCAGATGGTTTTCTTTTGTGACAGGACTGAGTTTTCTGGAAAGAGTCCTTTTTAAAAAGGTCACCCATTTGGTGCCCCAGTTAAGTGTGATTTAGAGTAGGTGCATCTTCCATGCAGTTGTTTGGCATGTAAATGTCCAGCCAAAGGAAAAGCTTGCACTGATCTGCTTTGACCACAGGGCTGCCTGTAAGTACTTTTCTGTTTCCTTGTGCTGTTGCCTGTGAAACTTGTATCTCTAGAGGTTTATGTGGTGTGTAAACTTTAACATACAAAAACCTGTATGGCTGGTAAGTCACTGAGTGACTAAAAATCTGGTCTATTAGTGTACTTATTTCCTCAGCCACTGTAGTAGGGTTGTCCCTGATTTCTGGGTGACATGTAAGGCAAATTATCCAACATTTCAAATACGTAGTCAGGATCTTAAAGGAGGAACAGAGCTCTTATTAGCTAAGAACCTTAAATCCTTAACCAGCTCGAACACTATGTGCTTGTAACAAGTGCAAGTGTCTTTAATGAACGAAGTGGGACATGACATGAAGATAACTGGAACTGCAGATGTCTGATGTTAGTACTGTGAATCCATATGGAATGACAGAGAGATGCCATGCCTCTGAGAGTGTGTGGAAACCACCAACAGAGGGGTCCTGAAGCAGATGAGTAATTGCCCACTGTGTCATGTTAAGCAGTGGCACAATTTGAAGAATCAATGTCTCCTAGCGTTTATCACTGCTAGGAAGATGCAATCGAACATCCGCATGTAAAGCCCCATAATGGATGTTGTGATCATCGCTAGTGTTGTCTTGTAATCCAATAATGTGATCTGCACACAGTCCTACTCTTCAGGGCCTTTTCTCGCTGTCCTTTTTACTCATGTGTATGAAAAATGAATTAAAAAGTGCCATTTTATTGGTTTATGTTGCTGTGCACCTCAGTCACCGCACTAGTAATAACAAACCGCATTAGTTTGATGTTATAGGCTGTTTTGCAAATTTAGATTTCTCATCACAGCTGCTTGGATTGTTGTTCCATGGGATATGTATGCAGCTAGGGTACCTTATACTTTCCTCCCTCAGCCCCCTCTAGTCAGTGTAAGCCCTACTCTGCATTTGGTTAAATGTAGGGTGATCATTTGTATCTCATAAGATGAAGACGTTATTAGATTTGTTTTAACTGGTGTCTCTTGAAAATTGGATAGCGACTCCATAAGAGTTTGCATCGAGGAGGGTTTGGTTTGTTCTTGTTGATCTTAAAATTGACCAAGATCCTTAATTTGCCCTATCTCCTGGATTGTGGTAGCACTTAAGAGGAGTTATTGTAGATAAAGTTAAAACTTACTTTTCTGTTAGGACTAGTGAAAAGAGATGGTATTTTTTTTCTTTCTTTTGTGGGTTTTTGGTTTGGGGGTCTTGGGGTTTTTTTTTGGCTTTGGTTTTTGGTTTGTTTCTTTATTGTTGTTGTTTAGTTTGGTTTTGGTTGTTTGGTTTTTTTTGTGGGGGATGGGGGCTGTTGTGGGCATGTAGTTGCAACACATCCCATGCAGTTTTACAGCTGTATCCAAAGAGCTGTTACCAGTGACTCAACATTGTGCTTTCTTGGGAGGGGAGTACCTCTGTGTGCTGTTGCTTGCAGAACCCTTAGAGGTACAAGGCAAAAGCAGTTGCTGCAGGTTTTGGGGTAGTGTCATCTATTTGGGTGCTGCAGTAAATGAGCATGGAATGTGTTTTGTACTGTAGTGAACTGATCAGCTTTTTGCCAGGAGAGATCATAAGAGATCTGAACTGTGTAGCAGTGGTTGAACCCTTATATAGGCAGGAAGCTTTGATATGAGAAACTTAACTTTTGTTTTGTCTTAGCAACAGACACTGCTGACTTCTATTTTTGCTGTTACAGGCTCTATACAGAATCCTAATGTTGGTTGTAGCCCTTCACTTGCTCTGAAAAAAGTAGCTAGAGTGAAAACTGAAAACACTGTCTAAATTTTGAACACCTGTGACCATTAGAAATCAATCACTTGAATCAAACAGCTCTTCACTTTTTTCTTTACTGTAAAATCAGTAGTAGTTCGTGAATGTAATAAAGGCAGCAAAAAGTGTTTCACTTTCTCAGTTTTTTTTTTTTTTTTGTAGCTTTGAGAGTGAATGGTGCATCCTTAGTAGTGTGTGGACTACACAATGGGTATTAGCAGGTAAAATGGAAATTGCAAGATCGTTAGTGGTAGGATACTGATGATCAGCTGGTAAAAATATGTATCAGCCACAGCAGTAAAGGGAAAAGGGAGTATTACCTCAGTTTTTGATGGGATCCTAGGTGCACACTTATCAAAGGTGGAAACACACTGAGCAGCACGCACCTTACAATGCGAATACAACTTTTATGGACCTCGCAAATTAGCATATCTACCTAAAATCCCCCAATAAAAAACTTAATCAATGAAATAATTGTACCTGTATTCTAATTATCCGCCCCCCAAAATGAGACTGCAGCCTAGTTTACATAAATAAGTTCCAGAGAGAGCACTCTGTCCAAGGATGGAGCCTCTAGTTCTGAGATAGCATGAATATTTGGTCTTCCTACTTTGCAAAACCCCAAACTAAGCTAAATGTCAGACTACAAGAATTATAAACATGTGGGGCTAAGGTACAAGGAGTGTTGTAAAGGGTACCAGGGAGGGGAAAGGGTATAAAAAGGGTATAAAAAGGGTATAAAAAGACAAGACAAAAATCACCAGGCACCAGGACTTCCAGCTTGTCTAGTCAGAGCTCCTTCAGAAGACAAGGAATGACAATACAAACTTAAGGGAAAGTAGAAGAAACATTGAAGTAATAGTGAAAAAACACCCTGACTTCCCAGAAGCTCTTCATGAGTCACTCTTCATAATAATTTTTTTGTTTTCTTCTGTTGATGAGACTCTCCCTTTGGCATTGCTTTCCTGCACCAAGTCATGCTTTTCTGTGTTCTCCTTGTCTGGCAGCATGGTTAAATGTCATTCAGGTTTAAGTGGTGATGTGCCCAGAAGATTGCCTTGGTCACCTCTGTCTCTTCAAGCCTTTCCAGCTTGTCACCTCTCTGCGCCAGTTGTTCCTGTCATCAGTTTTGCCCTGCCACTTCTCTGTTTCTGCATCTTTGTGGTGTTTGTTGTTGTGGTTGTTTCCCTGTTCCCCCTTCCCTTCTATGATTTCTCTGAGGTCCTCTGCCCTCATCCTGGGCTCTGCTATGTTGTGTTCCTCTGAACTGGCTGGTTTTAAGAATGCTGACCTGCTGCCTCAGTGTTTCTAAGTGAAGATGATGCAGATGGGAAGAGTTCACATCAAGTTGCTTCAGTTCCTTATAACTTTTAGGCACTTGTAGCCCTGATCTTCTCTGTGGAGAGTTGGCCAGAACCAAGAATGAGGGAATGAGGCTAAGGAGGTCTACATTTATAGAAGCGAGCTTGTAGGTGGCTGTAAGAATACCCTGTAGTACTATGCAGCTAACTGGTTCCTCTAAAGCAGGAAAGGTGTTGAAAAATATTATACATCCTTTGTCAATTTACAGTGAGCAGTAAAGTGATGCCTGAAACAGGCTACCTGAAACAGAGGCCAAGACAAGTAAGTGTATAAAAAGTGGACAAATTTATTCAAGGCCTTCAAGGTACATTCGGGCAAGCAAAGCCCCCTTTGGGACTACACCCAAAATGGACCCCAGGTCACGAGCTCTTCCCCTTTTGTAAGTTTTGTCTTATTAGCATATTGGTCCCTAATTACCCAGTCACACCTTCAGGTGATGATACTTACCACTCCAGGACCTGCTTCCCCTTTCCACTGTTGTTTACGTATTTCCAGGTCCTAGGGTAACGAATATGTCGTTGAGTCTCTATCCAGAGAGCTTTGTTTTGGTTAAATGTGTTGGGAACAGAAGTTTTCAGCATTTTATAAGAGCACAGAACTACACCAAGTCACAGATATATGAAGAGGAAAAAAAAAGCCCTGAAATTATTAAGGTATCAAAGCATCAGGCCAAAATCCGTGCCACCATGTGCTGTTGCTCCTAATGCCCTTCAGCATCTTGTTCTAGAGTCTGAAGATCAAAGGGAGCAGTGGTAGGGCTGCACTTGTCCATCATCTGGTTTGGAATAAAGCTTTGGAAGCAGTCAAAATTTCAAATTAATTTTCAAAATTAGTGGTATCAAAAGTAAGCAAACGTTTACTGCGTGGTGTAATTAATGTTCAGGTAATGCCCAGAATCATAGTAACAACATGAGTTGTTAGCCACCTAACTGGCTGCAAATACTGTTTTCCTAGCCAGGACCATGGAGCAACAGCAGGATGCTTGTAACAGTGGTCCCTGAATAGCCTGTCAAACCTGATTAGTCACAGGACACTATTTTAATTAAATGCTCTTTGGGAAGGGGGTGATGAAATGTGGCTGGCAGCCTGTGCTCCTGTTACTGTGTGTGATGCTTAACAGTTTTGTTTGCTGACAAGTGCCTTCTGCAGTAATGGTGTCTTAATAAGTGCACACTCACAGTGCATCAGCAAGAGCCTGTGTCATGCAAACTCAAATGCTCCCTGAATCTAAAGTCTGACTGTCTCTGGAAATGGTCTGTTTCATGACTACCTTGCTGCTGATGGGCCTTAGGTAGTTCTGTGGTTAATAAGGTGTTGCATATGGCAGAGGAATTACTTCTCCATTGCACCATAAAGTTAATACAGACACCAGGTCAGCATTAGGATTTTACTACAGGATTGGCAGCAAAAGCAAGAGACATATTGTTTATGTGGGGTGTTTTGACACTGAGACTTCATGCAGCTCCAGAGTGATAGGCTACTGCAAAACTCCTTGGAAGCTGGATGAGCAGTTTTGGCTCACTGGGATTTGTACACGTTGCCACGCAACATGTAGGAACTGGTGTTGCACTGAGAAAACTCCCTTGTCACATCAAGTTGGCAAAGTGAGGTGGTTACTTCCTCTTATTAGAAGTTTTAAAATCCTATGAAAAAGGACTACTTGCTTTTCAGTCGTAGGTAGCAACTAGAAAAAATAACTTTGAGAAATTAAAAGAAGCATGTAGAGGCTTTGTCCCAAGTTCAGTGGATGGTGGGCAGTGTTTGCATGCAGTGCCACGCAGTCTCCAGTGACAGAGGACTGGTGAGGACGTGAAGGCTGTATGATTTTACTTATCACCTGGCTTTTTCACTAACAACAAATCCAGTTGACGTCCTAATTGCTGCTCTCACATAGAGGAACTAGCGACACAGCAGCTTGTCTGGCAGCAAGACCTGTGTCTGAAAGTGTAGCTATTTCATGTGCTGTTGTCTGTGGTCTGGGCACTGGGACTGGTAAGGCTCGTTCAGCTCCAGTGGTTGACACGCAGCTCTACTGGGTGGTCTGGTGCTCTTGACATCCTTCCTCGGATGGCAGGCTTCACCCTGTTTCACCTTCTTTTCTTTGTGTCTTTGAAGCCTTAATGTTTTGTTTGCTTCTGAGAACCAGGTGCCAGAGCCAGTTTTTTGGCTTAATGGAATAGTTATGGACATAATAGTGCTCCTGAGAGAGGTTGGTGAGTTCTTAAAGAACCTGACAAACACTGAGCAGGATGACACACAGCTTTTATGGGCAGCATGTACCTGGACTTGCCCAGCAGGACTCACTTCCTCATGGCCCAGCATCTGCTCACTGTGTTTCATGAAGTCTGGTTGCACCCAGGTGATCTCCGTACAGCTTTAGCTTTGTGTTTGATTCCTGTTAGCCAGGGCTAGTTCACTTGTTGATTCCAACATAATGTTGAAAGGGATCTTTGCACTGCAAAAGGGATTTTATGCTAGAGTGGCTGAAACTGGCTCTTCTTGTCCCAAGCCATGCTAGCAGCAGCAAGAAGGAATAGCTAAGCTGTCTGTGTAATCCTCACTTTATTTTTGCCTGCCTTTGGTGTAATGTTTGGAGTTGGAATCTGCAATAGAAACAGTGAGACTGAAAATCCTTGCCGGGGGAATGATGGGTGTGAATGTTAGATCTGCCCCATGTTGTTGTGCGCTGCTGCCTGTGGGGAGGTGCCAGAGAGCTCCATGGTGTTGAAGAACAGCTGTTGGTCATTTCAGTCTGTGAGGGGGAGGACTTCAGAGACAAAGGCCAACTCTGAGTCTTTGTCATGTATAATGTCAAAGGAACACTTGCAAATAAATTCAATTACTCAGGGAATTTCAAGGAGTTATGCTGTGGTGTCTTGAGACAGACCTTGTGATATACTTCTAGTCTAGCAAAAACCTGATGTTATTGAGTAAAACCATAAGCGTCCTGGAGCAGGTGTAGAATTAGCTGATGGCTAATTCTGTCTTGAACAGCTCACTTTCTGTGAGGCAGGCCTACTTTGTGTTAAAAGCTTGCAAGGCACTTCTGTGTTTAACATCTTGGCCATGTAGGATTTGAATCCCAATTTTAAAAATTGTTGCTAAATGTTGTGGGCAGTGGATGGGGTGTGTTATTGTCACGGTTTCTTGTGTGTATCCCAAATACCTTCCTCATGGTACCATTTATTGTATACCTGTATTGTGCATTGCCCAGTGTGTCTAGACAAGTGCTATGCTGGCTAACAGGCTGCATACCCAGTGTGGTAGTATCCCTTGCTAGAGCATCAGGGATTAAACTGAAGAGGATCAGTGTGGCATTTCCAGTAGGAAGAGCTATTCTTAATGCCAAGGGAGGCAGGGTGTGCTGTGCT
This sequence comes from Entomyzon cyanotis, assembly GCA_024500445.1. Classification (NCBI taxonomy): domain Eukaryota; kingdom Metazoa; phylum Chordata; class Aves; order Passeriformes; family Meliphagidae; genus Entomyzon; species Entomyzon cyanotis. The sequence goes on along the minus strand of JAKEPQ010001021.1, from coordinate 44,293,603 downwards.
TCATGGGGCTGGTACAGAGTAGCCTCTGAGTGCTGTGATCTGTAACTCTCTGTGTTCCTTATCACCCTGGTCGTGTCTTGGCTGTTTGCTGTTTTGGTTTTTTGGTTGGGTGATTTTTTTTTTTCTGCTTTATTTTGCTATTTCAGTTGGCAGACCCTGGGCTAAATTATTTGTCTGCTCAATTGGTTTCAAGCCTAAAAAATACATTTGCTTATCTATTGTGGGAACAGGCACCACATCAGGAGTCTGCAACATGTTCCATAACCTAGAGATAAGACTCTGTAACTGCACAGACTTACTCTGTGCTACATATACAAAGTTATTTAAGCTGTTTTAAAATGTTTTTCAGGTTCTAAATGGCTTCTAAGAAGTTGGGATCCGACTCTCATGGTAAGTGAAATTTGGCATCCATGTCTTTTCAACAGGATGAATCCTACTATTGCTGCTGACTAATGTCCTAGCCTAGACAGTCCATAGAGACTAATCTGTTTAGCCTCTGAGTAGTTTTTTGTTAGGAATGAAGTGCCTTGGCTTCCTTCTTGCATAGTTGCTTGCTGATGCTGTGTTTGCCTGTTCTCTGATTAAACTGAAAATCAGTCTCTGGCTGTTACCTGTTCCTTCATGGCAGAATAACACCTTCTGCTTCCCCAACGTAGCCCTTCAAAATCAAAGCTGAACTGCTCTGATGTTTGTTGAACTGGACATTAGATCTGTAGCATCTTCCTATGGAAGTCACATGAGAAGCTGAATTGAAACTGAAGCTCTTAATATAACATTGATTCATGCCTAATTTTTGCTCAGCCATGCATTTCTTCCCTAAATTGAACTAATCTGGTTCAGAAGGCAAGTGAAGAAGAGACTATATTTTTCTGTCTTCTACCTATGAGATGCATAAAATCATGCAGGTGATCGGTATCACAGAAGTTACTTGCCAGTAATGTCTTTATTTTTTAGAAAATGAGGTGTAATTTGAGTGTAATTATATATTTCTGTGGAACATTAAGTTCAGTTCATTGTATGTAATGTGGCTTCCTCAAATCAGTAATCATGACTTCTTAGCCTATCAAAACTTCTGATTTTAGAAATTCAACCTTGATATTTCTGGATAATTTTTCCAATAAGAGTTTGGAAAAATTCTCCAGAGTCTTGGGGAGTTTCATTTTTCCTGTAGCTTTTTATTCAGTCTTACAGGTGTAAAGCTGAAGTACAAATAAGAAATGTATCACTTAAATACATGGTGAAGGATTAATAAAAATCACCTATCAAAACCTCATTTTTAGATGGTCTCCTCCTTTGCTGTGGCCCAGTAACCCTGCTGCAAGACAGTTTTTTCATTTGATAGCTGCCAGCTATTCAGCAGTTGCTCCTGTGTCTGTAAATGGTCCCTATGAATACTCTCATTTGCTTGTCTTTTATGTCTGTTTCTATTTCTCTCCTCGCCTAACCAAACTAGCAAAGGCACTGCTCAGGGCTAGAATTCAACATGTCTTAAATATTTCCCTGAACAGTGTGGCGTGGTGGAACATGCACCTGGCTTCAAAATAACGAGATCCAAACAAATGATGCTGTGAGCTGCCTGGTTAACTTCTCTGCTCCTTTGTGCACCCTCTGTTCCTAATCACAGTGTCACAGTACTGTTTCTGAGGAGTAGTGGAGCAACTTCTTTGTCTTAATTATGTCTTAAGAGACCAGCAGGGCACTTGTTTCAGTCTTCTCCAGGGTTGTTAAGAGTTATATCACTAAGTTAAGTTTTGGTTTAGAGCATCCAGCCCAATGGCTGCCTTCATCTCTATGTCTCTGGCAGGCTCATGAACTTGGTCAATATAGTTGATGTATCTCTTGTGATTATTATTGAGCTACTTATTAGAGGTCAGAGGGCTGTCAGTGAATCACAGAATGGTTGAGGCTGGCAGGGACCATCTTCAGATTGTCACATCGAAATCCCCTGCTCAGGCAGGATCACCTAGAGCAGGTTGCTCAGGATCGTAGTCAAATGGAGGTTAAAAATGGGAACACAAGGTATGAGTGGAGAGAAAGGAGCCCCTTTTCGTATGCGGGTTATGCCAAATGTGATGCTTCAGTATTTCAGTTGTATTATTGCTGTCACTATCAATTTCAAAGCTTTTAACTTGATTTCCGACAATTACGTAAGTGTGGTTCATGTGACCGCAACAACTAAGTTCCACATGGTTTCAAAACTGTTCCCCATTCATAACTGGAAACTGGTTTGGGTTTTTTTTTCCTGAAATGTTTCCATTTTGCTGTCAACTGAAGGACACTTAGAGTTACACTGAAGTTGAGAGAAATCTTACTCTTGTAGTAGTTTGTTGTGCCAGGAATGTAATACAGAGCACAGGGTCAGAGACCAGGCTGACCAGTACACTTTTGCCAATCCTATTCTCAAAAATTACTCAGTACGCTCTTAACTGATACCAGGATGAAGTGGCTAACAGCCGTATTAAGTAAGAGTTTGGTAATTACTTAAATTGTTTAACTTGAACATGGGACTGTTGTAACAATGTCTTTCATAATACCTTCTTTGTGTAGGTTTTTCGTACTGCTTTTGAATGTACTGTTTAAAACAATTTGCACCCTTAACTCCTCAGTGTGTTCAGTGTGATCCACTTACAAAAAGAAAAGGGTTCTTGGCTTTGTGGATGAAATTTTAGCTTCACCGAGCTAGTACTGTTCTGATTGGGCTGGAGCAAACAGAATGCTGTGTGCATAAGTGTTTTGCCTCAGACTTTTTGCCATCAAATGTCCTAAACCTTTTGATAGGCACTTGTGGGCTTTTTCTCGTAGTTATATTCATGATGTTATAGCAGGGGTTGTTATTAAAAAAATCAGTATACCGAGGAGAAACTAGAAAGCTTCCATTCCTTAGTCTGGGGTTAAGCTGGCAGCTGTCAGTGCAGCTAGTCTAGGTGTGTTCAGTTTTTATGTGCTATGCAAAAGAAGAGTGTTGGAATGTAGACACCAAAGTTTGTACGTGTACCCTCTGTGGCTGTTCTCTCCTTCAGGTGTGGCTTTGCAAGGGGAAATGTCCATTGCATATTGTCAGTAGGTCTAGTAGGACAAGTATTTGCATGCTGAGCAATTTGGGCTGGGAGATCCATGCGGAGAGGTAGTGTTGCTGCACTTGGATCATGTGGCTTAGGGCAGGACTTGTGCCGGTGAGACTAAGCAGGATGTGATAGCAGTGGTTGGCAGATCTGGTTGTCTCTGACCTGCCATGATTTACCACCGTGGGTGCAGAGGCTGCCACAGTTGTTATTTCTGTGCTTTGGCATATCAGACTCTGAAATTGTCAGCTCATGTTCAGTTTGGATGCTGTTTTGCAAATAGTGATGGTGTTGGCCCAGTGAGGTGCTGTCTGGATACTGTGCTGTGCAATGCTTGAATGTGTGATTCCCATTACGGATCACTGAAAATACTATTATGTTCTACCTGGAGCATTTTTTTTTATCCTGGAGGTGCAGGTGGGATGCAGGTTGTTCTTCCTGATGGTTTGAAAGAGTCCTAATTGGACTCCATGACCAACAAGTGTGGTGCATAGTATGAGAGCTCAAGTAATGACAGCACATAAACCTTTAAACCTTTAACTGCAGACTGACAGGATGTTCCTGTTTAAAATGAGAGCTGCTCAGCCTCTGGGAGTCTGTGGCTGCCTTGTAGATGAATCAACAGTGAGGGAACACAAACAGTACTTAAACTGCCATCTGAGTATGAAAATGGGTCAGATAAAAATAGCGAGTCACAGTTCACTGAGCGAGGGCTTGGTCACTGAACACCATCTTAGATGTTCCCACTAATGTCTTTGTTCATGTGTGTCACTCAGGGAGAAGCTACAAGTGAGGGCTAGAGGCACTCCTCAGATTGTTACACATCCCAGAAACCTTGCCTGTAATTCCAAAACCTTAGACCAGTGATCCAAGAGACCACTTTCAGTTAATGGAAAAGCTCAGTACAAGTTTGTATTGTGAGTTTTCTCATACTGCTTCACAGCAGGTCAAGGAAAACATAAAAATAGTCTGACTGCTTTGGAGGTGGTTGAGCTCTAACTAGTTTTTCCTCGTGAGTTTGCAGAAAAAGTGTCATTCTAGATAAAAAGGACCGATGTAGGGCCTGATAAAGTTAGATTGCCTTGTTTCAAAAATTAGAGTTGCTGTGCTAAATATCTTGGTATTTCACTGTGTTTAAAGTGGAATGGCTTTGGATCATCACTCTGCCCTTGTGACCACTTCTGTCTAAATGTTACTTACTGCTTTTATGTCAAACCTGGATTGCAGTTTGTCTTAGTTGCTCTAAAGTTGGGTAATTTGAAAACCTGCTTTGATTACAACAAAAAAAGATGGATCTTTTTATAGAGAGAGAATACAGTGTTCCAGAGAGCTTCAGCATCCAGTTGTGTAGCAATAGTGTTGTCACAAAGGAAACTAAGATACCGGTTGCATTGACATTAAAGTCTGATGGATTTTTATGTTATGAGGGGTTTTGCCCTTTTTTAACAGTTATGGGCTAGACCATTTAGGAGTAAAACAAACTCCATAAACTACACTGAGGCATTGAGGTCCAAACAGCTTCAAACTCCATTTGTGTTGTCATCTGGTGTTGCTGTGGCAGCAGAGATAAAGTATCTCCCAAATACAGCAATGTGAGCCTGAATTGAAAGCATGCAACTTGTGAGTTTTGGGGTTTTTTTTCTTAATACAATTTGTGCTTCTGATTTTAGGGCCTTTCAGTTACCTTGATGATGTCCCGTTTAAGATAGGCGACAAGTTCAAAACCCCAGCAAAGGTTGGATTACCCATTGGTTTCTGCCTGCCTGATTCTTCTCAGCTTGTCAGAGAAGCCCAGGTAAGTGATATTTTGTCTTCCTGCTCTTTCTCCCCTCACCCCTGGCCCCAACATGGGGTGCTGTAAATTGCAAGTTGTCACAGTTTGCACACATGACAGTCTTGTATTTCTAGAAGATCTGTTAGACTATACAGAAAGGTAAAAATATGATAGGTCATGCAAAAAAGCTTCTAATTCTTATTATCTTAAAAAGCCATTACGCTTTTATTTTTAAGCATTTGTTTTAGTCTTCCTGCTTCAAAGAAGCATAGTGGTTTTGTGTAGTAGTTAGTTTTAAATGTTACCTTGACAAAATCTGAATATAATTTTTAAGAGTAAAAATGCTAAGAACTGATACACCTGGGCAATGGCATAATTTTCAGTTTTTGTTTTCTCTGTAGTTCTTGTGTGTTCTTCTGTGTAGTTCTGAGTGAGAATTCTTTTCAAGCTGTGGGGCAAACATGTTACAGCTTGGTATGTGGATGAATTCCCTGTCTTGAGGAGCATATTTCTGATAAACTGTTAGTAGCATAAAATCAATTGCTTTAGCATAACTGTTGAAAATCTAATCTCCAAATGCAAGTTGTGATACAGGAAGTCTAATTGAACTATGTTTTCTCATTTGGATCCATGATCTTCCTTGTCCAGTCCCAGCTGATGATTGTTTTTATTTTGTGTGTGACAGATTGCTGTATGTGGTTCTGCTTTCTTGTTTTTGTTTTTGTTTTCTCCTTGCTCTGCATATTACCCTGTTATCCTCCATCAAGGCTTTGCCCTCCTAACCATTAAACAATTACCTGATTGTCCTAGTACCCGTATTTCCACTCAGTTAAGGTGGTGTGGGAGAGCCAAAGGAGACTCTGATGTCCTGTTGCTGGCTTGATTGTGCTGTGTCTCCATTTTACTGTCAAGCTGGGGCTCAGCCAGTGTAGTGTGGCTGTTCAGGCTGCAACACCCTGGACAGTGTGGACTGTGCAGCTCACAGTGCAGTTTGACTGTTTTTACAGCTGCAGTGAGCACTGTTAAAAAAAAAGAAATGTAGGAAATACAGCTTCTGACCCTTTTTTTAGTATTAAAAAATATGTGGATATTTAGAGATAGATCTAGATTCCTCAGAATTTTGCCCTTTACAAGTAAACCACTCTGTGGTCAGTACACTGGCAGTGAGTAGATGCCTCCCTGTGCTGACCTGTCCTTAAAGGAACTGACGTTAAATGGGAGAAGCTTTTGAGATCTTGTCACATTAGTAACTACAGTAAAATCTGCTGCTTCCTGTAGGTGTTGTCACTGATGTTAGCCGCTGTATCCCCTTTGGCTGGTGAGGCACTGCACTGGAGTGAGAATGCAAATACCTCTTAAACCAGTGGGTGTAACACTCTAATACCGAGTCCCAAAGGAATCTTTTAGGGGAAACGGAGTTATACTGTGTTGGCCTTTGGATGCAAAAATACTTTTCTGAGTGACTTGTAGAACTTGTGAACAGGGGGTGGTTCAGTGGTGCTACATCAGGGTGTGATTGTTCATCTAATAACTCATTAGACTTCCCCTTTCTACCTCCCTTATGCTGGGGGAAGAAGGTGGGAGGGCTGTGAAACTGATCTTGGGATGATGAGTAGCTCTAAAGCAAAACTAAATGTAGGAAGGAGGCAAAATACAATATTCTAATCCAGGTTGCAGACAGATTTTGCTGCTAGTGGCAAAATTAAGTACTTCTGGTGTCTGCCAGATTTGTCAATCTGCAGGTTGTGAAAAACTGTTGCCTGTCCCTGGTAATTTATGTAGCTCTTATTCTGTGTTAATTTATATTGCTGTTAAAAATAGGGGCTATTATCCTTACAACTTTCCTGTTTTTTTTTCTTCCTCTTCTCTCCTTTCCTCTCCACCCCTATCCAGTATGACTTCTCACTGGAAAAGAAAACAATCGAATGGGCTGAAGACATCAAAAAAATTCAGGCTGCCCAGAGAGAAGCTGAACGCAAGGCCGAGGAAGCTCTAGCAAACTCAAAAGCAGCTCCAGAGGACAGCAGTAAGATGGGGTTCTCAGAGGGACCTTGCCCTGAAGCCATGCCTCCGCCTATTAACCCCATCCTCGCTAGCCTGCAGCACAATAATATTCTGACTCCTACCCCAGCCAACAGCAGCTCTGTGAAGCAAAAGGTCCTCAGTCCACCTCGTCCAAAGGCAGATTTCAACCCAGCTGATTTTGAATGTGAAGAAGACCCATTTGACAAACTGGAATTAAAAACTATCGATGATAAGGAGGAATTAAAAAATATCCTTGAAATTCATGTTGGTACTACTGGGCCAATTGTTGCCCAGCTGTTAGATAATACTTTGCCCAAAGGAGGGTCTGAGTCTGTGTTGCAAGATGAGGAAGTTCTGGCATCCATTGAAAGGGCCACGTTGGACTTCAAACCTCTTCACAAACCCAATGGCTTTATCACTTTACCACAGCTGGGAAACTGTGAAAAGATGTCCCTGTCTTCCAAAGTGTCCCTTTCCCCCATCACTTCAGTGAGCAATATCAGATCCCTGTCGTTCCCTAAGCTTGACTCGGATGAGGGTGATCAGAAACCATCAAAGCTCACGAGCACTTTCCACAGCACTACCTGTCTCCGCAACGGCACTTTGCTCAGCTCTTTGCAGACCTGTGCTCAGAGCAAAGCCAGTGAACTGAATGGACACCATATGGTTGGTCTTTCCGCTCTAAATGAGGACAGTGGCAGGGAGACATCGACGTTATCCTCTTCACCCAGGCTGTCTTCTCTGGCTGTTTCGACTGTTTGTACAGAAGAAGAATCATCTCAAAGCCCATCGACTACGGTAAACACAGAGGGGAGTAGAACTGGGGGTTGCCAGGGAGAGGTGGAGGTGTAGAGGCAACTTCTTGCCTCTAAATTACTGCATTGCTTTGGTTACAGTTCCATTTACTAGGAGTGAAATGTAGATCGTCTTAATTTATGTGGTAAATTGAGCAATCCAGCAGGTCTTTTTGCTGGCAGTTCTCAACCTCAGACTATTACTCTGCATTTTCCCCCAAATTTGATATTTTAGACCAGTGATTTTTCTTTCAGCTTTTCAGCTCTTGTTTGTTGTTGATAGTTGCACATCTTTTAGCTGAGCATATAAGGCATCTTCTGTGTACAGTCCTGCATTTTGTCCTACCCAGATGAGATATATCAGATTCTGAAGTGCTGTTAGGCTTTGAGTCAAGTCTCTTCTGGTTTTCTTCCTTGGTTTGCTTGTTTATTTGCTGGAAATAATGGGAAATGTAGACTTCTCAAGGAATAGAACTAATAATAGATTAAAACACACAGATGTGCTGTGTCATTCAGGGAAGGAAAAAGCACTTGTGGTTGACCTGCAGTGAAATAAGCCTGTTTTCTTTTTTTTTAGTATCATTTTTCTTCCTGAGATCCTTTAAAAATCTGATCTTTAAAAGGAAAAAAAAAAAGATAGTTATTTGAAATATGGTATTCACTCTCTTTCTTGTGAAGGAGGATGGAGTAATTGCTTGGTGGAGACCAAAACCAGCCTTGAAGATCATGTTGTATTTTTGACATTACAGTTGGTCACCATACAGCTCTGAGATGGGAGATTGACTCTTCATTTCCTCATCTTGTTGCAAGTTCTTGAATTACTTTGAGGACTGTAACTTCACACCAGCTGTTGTTTTTGGGAATAAGAGCAGAGATTAGAGTAAGCTTGTGGGCTTTTTTTATGAAGAACCTCAGATCTGGACACCAGTACTCATGAAGCCTAGTGAAAGCTGTGTAGTCAAATCCTCTAGCTTGTTCTAAAATCTGGTTGTTTTTTTTTTTTCTGTCCAATATAAGCGGTGTTTCAGTGATTTTTGTGGTTTTAGTGGCATACTACAGGTTTTTGTGTGACACCATGTTCTCTGAAACAAGTGACACTGCTTGTCCCCTGTTCTCCCACCTCTTTTCAGGGTTAGGTAAATGCACTAATACTTGTGAAGTATTCTGGGAAATAGTATATCTGTCAGAGCACAGCAGAACACCTGTTTATTGATGACTGGAACAAATTCAATACTGTTAACTTTGGCAGGAGCAGCAGTGTGGCTGCAGGTCACATATGTGAGAGAGGGCTGTATGACCTCAGGTGTGGAACATGTAGCATCTCTGGGGAATAAGATGAGAGATCACTTACAACTCAGTAGATCACTTTCTCAAATACAAAACTCAAATACAGCTCAAAATTAGGCATTAAGATGCCTAAATTTCCACTTGAACTATTCAAGTATCTCTGCTGAGTTAAAATTTTTTAAAGACCAAGAGGAAAAGTGTATTTTTGAGACTGCTGTAAGGGAAGATGCAAAGTGGGGGAAAAAATAGTAGACTTACTAAGAGAAGTAATAAAACTAATTAATTAATTTAAAACTATTTCTGCTTTGGAACTAGTGAACTAAGAAATAATTATGCTGACAGAACTTAGTTCTTTCTATTTAAATTCCAAGACTTCAGATTCTACTTGTTTTATGTTTCCACAATATAGTCCCTCTGGAAAATGATGGGTGAGATGGAAGAAATTTAAGTAAATGCAACAAAAAAATTTAACTAAATGTAACAAAAATCCTCAGAGTATGAAAACAGTGGAAAGAAGTCACAGTCATCTGGGTGGCTGGGAACAGAAGGCTCGCATCCCAGTGTATTCCACAGTGATTTGATTTTTTTTTTTTTTTTTTTTTTTCCTCTCATGAAATTAAAATTTTTAACTTTGAATTTGCAGTTACCATGTGATTTTTTGCTTTACCAGTGAATTGGATCTAGGAACCTTTGGATGGAAATAAATCTGTGGTTTCTCTGAGGTTGCATGGGTTCTGTGGTGGTCGCCTCTCCTCACTTTTATTTTTTCTTGAAGCTCAGTACTTTGATTTTCACAGCCGTGGCAGAGGGAGGGATGGCTAATGAAGACAGCAAGTTGAAATTATACCAGACTCTTGAATATCTCACGTCAGAAACAGTTTTGATTTTCCTGGCTGCAGCATCCAATAACAAGGCATCATCCTTCAGTCTGTTAACTAGCTGATTTCAGGGCTACTCTAGTCCCCATTTCAGTGTATTCCATATTGTAGTGCTTTTTGCCCTGAGAAAGTGTCTGGAAGGAGGATGTGTGTGAAGAGCTCTACCACCATGCGGAAAAGTTGTTGGGTACTTCAGTATACTGTAGTGTCAGTGCATCAGAGTGAATGTGTCTTAGACTTTGTTTTCTTGAAGAAAAATTCTTTCCCTGGAGATGGTCAGGAATGCAGAACAGAACCTTGTTGGTGGTGGTTTGGGATCTTTTTGCAAATAAATGGAATTTGTCAAAATCCTAATAGATCTTTTCAGAATTGATTTTCTGTAGAGGGCTTTTTCTTGTTCAGTTTAGGCACAAGGAAGGCCTTTCCGAAGGATGTGGACCAGCTTTCAAGCAATCTATACTGGCACAATAAGTATTAAGAAATGCTTAAAACTGCAGTCCTTGCTCCACGGTGATTTCTTGCAGTATATTCTAATTCTCTTTAAAGTGCAGGAGTTATAAATGTATTGAACTGAAATGTGCAGCTTTGGTGGGGCCAAGGCCTGACTTTGCACTGCTGTTAACTTGGGCAAGGTTGTACAAGGTGATGAGATGGTTCTGCAGAAGCAGAGCAGGTATGTAGCAGGGGACATGATCCAGCCTTGCTGCTGTACTGGGAGTGGGAAAAGTGCTGGGTAGAAAACTCACATGCTCTTTGAGCCAGTGTGGCACATTTTTCCTATGTGATATATGGATTTAAGTGTTTTGGGAATAGAAAAGAGGTGTATTTTTCTCTTACCTGTACACATAGTCAGAAAGTCAAGAGAAGTCTTTAGGCAACAGCTTGAGAATTTCACTGTTATTCAGGCAGTGAATAACAGACTTGGTCAGTAGCTGAACTGGGGATGTGTGAACATGCAGGTGTTACAGTGACAGAATAAACAATCTTACAATTATTATGGGGGTACACACATCCTTCTTGGAGTATATCCGTTTGTAGAGTGCTGAGAGGAGAAATGATCTTTACAATGATGATTCTATAGCTGCATGCAATGTGTAATGTCAGTATCTCACATGTGAAAGCCTAATCAGACCTAAAGTCTCCCATCTGATGGTAGAATCTTCTATAAAACCTTCCTCCTTCAGCTGTGGCAAATTCTGCTCACTGATGTATGATGTTTATACTTGTTTTATTTGTGTGTTGTCCAGCAGGTACACCCAGACTACCAGGACACAGAAATCCCTATGGTAAGTTTTCAGATACACCTGTGTGCTTGCTTGCATGGGACCATGTTCATGGTAATCTTGAAGTGGTGCTCCTTTGAGTACAGAAAATTGTTGGTGATGAGTAAACCTGAGGTGAAGGAAGCAATCTCTCTGCTTCCTCTGAGGTGGAGGGTTTGGCTGCATCACAGCCTTCACTGTTGCAGGGGTTTGGGTGTTCAGAGGCTTTGGTCACATCAGTAGGAGAGGGTTCATTGTGGAGAATCTGTGTTTTTGATTATTGTTTTGAAGATTAAGAGTATGGTGGGAATCAGGCTTGGTTTCATCCTCACAGTGTGTAACTTCCCAAGGGCACTCTAGAAAGCCTTTTGCATTAATTATATGGGGTATCCTGGTTCTGCACTAGGCAGAAACAGGATGTGGGGATACAGGAGATGACCATCACCTCAGCCTCTGGGTTTTTCCCCTTAGGTAACACACCAAAACTTTGCAATGTCTAAAGTGCCCAATAACAGCAGCTGCACGAAGCGGCCAGGCAGCCTCGCGGCTGAGCTACAGCAGGGCCTCTCCCCCAGCGAGAGGCAGTGTGTGGAGACCGTGGTCAACATGGGCTACTCACCCGAGAATGTCCTGAAAGCCATGAAGAAGAAGGGACAGAACATAGACCAGGTAAGATCTTGTCCAGTGTGAAGAAATGCTCGATTGGATGCTGATTCTGCTGGGAAGCAGTCTTGGGTTTACGAAATGGATATGGGGGGAATACTGTTACTCTAACAGGGGGTTGCAGCCTAAAGCTTGTGCTTATTTCTGATGAGAGACTGCTGGGGTCAGCCACACCTGTGGGTGCTGGGTTTGAGCCATGCTGAGTTTGGAATAGGCCCTTGGCTCTGTGAGAAACTGGGAAAGGTACTAGGTCTTCCCAGGAGCCACAAACCCATCCAGAAGAAGCTTAGCATGGCTCTGCACCGTGCTTAGAGCCACGTGACAAAATTCAGCCAACTTCCGTTGTTCTGAGCGCAAGGATTTACAATGCTGACATCTCTCCTTGTAGAGAGTTTGGCCCCTGCAGGCCTAAGACAGCTCTGAAAGGCTCCTGCAAGGCCCCAGTGACCGACTGGTGTTTGCCCTGGTGCTGCTGCTTCCTGCTTGAGCGCTGCCTCCCATGCCTGCTCAAACCAGGTCACTGGGCACCAAGCGCTGCAGGGCAAAGCATGGCTCTGGCTCTTGGATCCACTTCAAACAAACACTTCAGAGTGGGAGAGCATGGCCCAGCCTCCTGTGCTGGCCCTCAGCAGGCTGTGGTGCTGTACAGAGCATATCTCAGGGCCTCCTGCTTGCAGGACTGATCTGCTGGCCCTCTCCCTACACATGGAGAGCAGCTTAAGCTGTGCACTGGAGTGAACTGTGGTATCAAATGGAAAAAAAGGTCCCTTAGGAAGACAGTTTTAAATCCTGCTCTACTTTCAGGCTCTGTTCTTTCTTTCACTACATACCTGACCCTTCCCCTCAGAGCTGAGGATGGATAAGAAATTTGGCAGCAGTTTCTGTGTGCATGAGCTGACATTTGCAGCTCACTCACCAGTATGCTGAGTTGATCTTCAAAGGCTGACTGCTCTCAGATTGCATCAGCTCTTGTGGCTGTCTGAGAGGAAGCTAAAAGCAGACATGTCTTGACTGCTGGACCTACAGTTTCATTTTTAAAACTTGTAGTATAAAAAGCACAGTTAAACTTCTGCTCTGCCGTCGGGGCTAAAGATACACTTCTGAGGCTGCTTCGACTAGAACGAAGGGGATGGTCAGAGAGCACAGTAGGACAGAAGGGCTTGTCTGCTTTCTCTGCAAAAGCTCATGTATAAGGAGTGTCCTAACTCTGCTGTATCTCCATCCCTGGTGAAGCCCTGAGTAGAGTTGTGCTCAGCCGCTCTGCACGTATAAAGGTGCCATTCAGCTGCCTGCTGTGAGTGCCTCTCTGCAAACAAGAGTTTGTTTTCTTTATTCCCCACAGGTTTTGGATTACCTGTTTGCACATGGACAGCTTTGTGAGAAGGGCTTTGATCCACTTCTTGTTGAAGCAGCTTTGGAAATGCACCAGTGTTCAGAGGAGAAGGTGAGGGCACAGTGTGTGCAGGAGTAGAAGAATGTGCCATGACAGGGAATTCCAGCAGCAGTTCCTCTGGCTGATGTAATTCTGGCTTTCATGGTAATGCTGCCTTGTTTCCAAAACTGACTGCCAAAGGACATCTTTGTGTTGATAAAACTAAAAATTTTTAAAGCATTAGCATTTGTCTATGTTGTTCTGTTAGTCTCATTTGCATCCATTTTTATAGGGACATGATGTTTTTAAGACTCTGCTTATTGTGGTTGTCACGTTTTGAATGCCCGGAGTTCTCTTGTGGGCGAGGTGCTTGGTACAGATACAGTTAACTTCAGCAGCAGCAAATTGTCTTTCAAACCTTGCCAGCCTGTCCTGGCCATGAATTTTCTCCCTTGTACAAGTGCATCTGCTTGTCTGCTCAGCAAATTGAGTTAGGGCTTGCACTGGAAGAAGCTAGAAAATGCATGGTTTGGGGTTTGCTTCATTGTCTGGCTGCTTTACAAGCACCAAAGGTGCAGCAGGAGCAGGTAGCCAGGGCAGAGGACAGGAGGATCTTTTAAAGTCTGCTAGCCTGTTGTGTGCCAGGTTATTATATGAAGTCTTTAGAGGTGTAACCCAACACTGTCTAACATAGATATACCTTCCTGCCTGTCTAGGACTACTGATAATCTTGTAAACAGAGCAATGGCAGTGTGAAGATGGGAAGTAACTGAGTTTGAGAAACACATTTGCTACTGGCTCAGCCCCAAAATTGGAAATGGCTAATCTCCCCATTGCCCATTTCAACCCGCTTGCTTGTTTGGGATTTTTTTTTCCCTGGAGTGGAGCAGAGGCACTGTAAATGGCAGAGGGCTCATAAAAGTGATCAGTTGAGTCATTTCTTGCCACTTGATTTTTTTCAAAGCTCAGGGAGGATTCACAGTTGATGTTGGAAGTATTATATGTACACAGTGGGGTTTGTGCTAATTCCCCAAGTTTGCTCGAGATCTGAGAAGCCAGTTGATAGCAAGGGCTATTGCGCTGTTCCCAAAGTTGAAGTAACTTTAAAAAAAAAATCAAGTGCAGCAGGAGCTGCTGGATGGGGCACCTGGGTACCATTAATCAGCATTTTGGGAAGCCCACATTGAGCAGGACTCGTAAATACCCTTCTGTGAGAGACACACCCCCACAGACTGAGCTTTGCTGGTTGAAAAAGGTTTTGGAATTGAAGGATGGCAGAGGGGACTGAAGGTTAGACCCTGTGGGCTGCTGTGCCCAGAGCTCTGGTGTGAGCAGACTTCCTCCCAGCAGAGCTGGAACAGGCTGTGCTAGGGGAGGAGGAATTCACAACCATGGCATGCCCAGTTGCTGAAGACAGGCTATGGGCTAAACCTCCACCAAGCACTGATGCATCCACTTTTGTCTTGCAAATAACGGGCTGTCTGTCTTTCAGATCACAGAACTTCTCCAATTAATGAGTCAATTTAAAGAAATGGGTTTTGAACTAAAAGACATTAAGGAGGTCTTATTATTACATAACAACGACCAACACAACGCTTTGGAAGATCTAATGGCCCGTGCAGGAGCCAGCTGAAGACACATTCCTGGATTCTTGGCGTGCAACAGAGCAGGACCAGCCCCGCCACTTTCACATCCAGTGTGACTTGCTCTCAGCGGGAAGGAGTCCAGCTTTTTGCAAACAAGGGAGAGTGATTGAGGAAGCCTGCCTGTGTGCATCACTCCAGCATTTCTCTTTCCACTGAGGGCCAGCTGTCATTCTTAAATTAAATTTTCAAAGTGTCCTTTCCTAAGTTTCCTTTTTCCAGCTTGGCCACGGAGAGTTGAGACTGCCCAGCCTCTACTGGAATTGTACATAGGTAGAGATGGAGTGGTTCCCCCCTCATTGTTGCACTGGAGTTGGACAGAAGAATATTAACTTGGTTCTGAAACTAGGATGCTTTGGTTCTTTGAAGCTGCTTTCATGGTGTCTTGTCTGCTTGTACTGAATTACTTGACTGTGTCACAGTCCAGATTACCTGGTTAAATTTGATCTTTAGTGCAATGGAGTTTTATTTTTTGGTTGAAAGTTAGTCTGTAACTTAGTAAAACACTGGTTCAGAAACTGTCACTATGCATAAAGAGAGAATCTTGTTTTGTCCTGTTGGTTTTTGTTTTTTACCCATGCATCCAACACTTCTGCCAGACATGAATATCCAATGCTGAGTGGTGTGTAAGTTCCCTTGAAGCAGGTAAGCTGTGAGCTCTGGAGACCTGGACCTGCAACTTGTGTTGGTTCTTGAACCTGAAGGCAGAGAGCTGGGGCTCAGTATTCTTAATCCCCCAGGCTTGTAGAATATTTAAGACAATGCCCTGCTAGAAAGTCAGTTATCTTTTTGTTTTAAATAATACACAGTGTGATGCAGGAGGTTTTCTTTCAAGCACTTTCTTTAAAACAAATATACTCACTGCATTAGTTCCATTTTTCACACTGCTATAGAATTACATAATAATAACATCTAGTACTACAAATCAGGTTTGGGGTTGTTTTTGATAGTTCAGAGTATTACGTTGTACATTGATCAAGTTTTAAATACATGAAATATCAGCAGTCATGAGGAATCTCTAATTTGCTAAATATTTTGATGCTGCAGAAGAACTAATAAAACCCTCAAATATAACTCCCAGTGTCATGGTTCCCATCTCTCATGCTCTTTGTCTGCTGAAGCCAAAGGAAGTTGCTGGATCCTGCCCACCCAGGTGCTGCCAGCTCCCGTGGGCATGTGTGAACACTGCTGGGCAGAACAACCAGAGGTATCTGAGCTGCAGCTGCAGTGGTGGAAGGTGCTGTGCTTCTCTGCGGCTTATTTTTGTTTTGCTGGAAAACCCCAGCCTAGGGATCCAAACTCACATTAGAGCCCAGAGCTGGAGCCATTGGACTTCTAGAGGGGAAAATGGCTCAGCTTCTTGCATCAGTGTAGGTTTTTCAGTAGGAGGTTTCAGCTCATTGGGACTGCGAAGGAGATGGCATTTATCTCCATTATGTTAACTTTCTATGACCAAAACATGTAATTTAGGTCCAGTGTGCACTCCTGGAATTCTCTGTGGGGTGCCCTACTGTGTTAATTACATACCTTTATTGCAAATGATGCAAGGGAATAATCTGCTGGCAAGTATTTAGGAGCTGTGGAGAGATAGGAGGAGGAGGATCAGGGCAGGTTGCCTTGCACATACCCCCTAGTGTTGAACATCACTAGTTTCTAGTATTGGTGCTTAAATAAAGGTTGTCTAAGAAGAACATTCAGCAGCTACTGTCTGTGGATGCATGTAATGCCCAGCTTTTCTTCCTTCCCAGGTGAGAAATGTGACAGTTCGAAGTGAGAAAACGGGGTTCCTGATTAATTGGAAAACGTTGAAAACAAAATTCAAACTGCTTTACCATTGCTACTGAGAAGCATTCGGTTGTCTTGCTTCTGGTTTCCTCAGACTTGCTACCCCAATAACTCCCCGGCTGGTACCAGAAAGTCCTGAAGGGGCAAGAAGTCTTAGCCAGCAAAGAAACAACAATTTAGACCAAACCTCTGAATAAAATAATCTCTGATTGTATGTGTGTGTTGTTTTTTCACAGTTTCCTGGCAAAGTCTAGCTCTTAACACCATAGAATAACCATTCTGCTTTTGGAGACTGTTGTAGAGGTGAGAGCAGGGAGGTGAAGATGGGAAGTGACACCTGTGAAGGTGGTGGGTATTCCAGAGGGATGTGCCCACCTGGGTCTCCTCTGGTGCCGCTGCTCTTGCTTTGGCAGTGATGTTTCTGGACTTAAGTCCCAGTGGCTGAAGGCATGAAGTGCATTCCGGGGGTGGCATTGCAGGGAGGAAAAGACCACAGAGTAAGGGTGTCTTAGAGGAGAGGCATTGCTGAATAAATGTGTAATAAGAGACACAATGTGACAAGAGCTCACAGTCCCAGGTGCTGTGCATGCCTTAGTAATCCGGTACTATTCTGTCCAGGCACAGTTCAGTGTGGGTGTGGAGCAAGGCTGGGGTGCACCCTGAGGTGCCTACTGCTGGTTCTGGACAGCAGCAGCCTGGAAATGGCTCTGGTGCTGCAGAGCCATCCGTCCCTGCCACATCCCTGCCATGGGAGCTGAGGGCTCCCGATCCTGCCGTCGGGCAGGGGGAGTGGCCGCTGACCCTGTGTGCTGGGGCTTTTGTCTCGTGACCTCGTGGCTCCTGTCCTGGATCTGCTGGAGCACAGAGCCCTTGTCAACAGCTTTCTGTGGCTGCGTGCCAGGCCAGGAAGGGTTGTTCTGCCCCTGGCTTGGGGCTTCTAAAATACTCCACACCAACAGGCCCTTTGGGAAGGGGATCTCATACAGATTTCCAGCCCCACTTAATCTTTTGCAGTCAATCAAATGGGCCTTTTGATCATGTTTACCTAAAATGCTTTTTACCAGAGTTCTATAGCAAACTGTATTTTATTTTAAATTGTGTCAAATATTGAAATAAAATACCAAGCCTCTGCTAATAAGCATTTATAGTCATTGTTGCATCTGAATATAACAGTCAATCCATTTTAGTTCTATGTTTATTTGATTGTACGTGGCCAAGCTCTCTAAATCTTTTAGACTGCTTTTTCACACATATTCCTCAAGTTGAAATTAAAACCTTCTGTAGCAGTTGTCAGTGAAATATCAAACAGTAGGAAGGGGATGACACTTAAAATGTTCATTTAGCACATTTTCACACAAGAATTAAAGCAGCAACTAGGTAATAACCCTCAAAGGAGAGAGAAAAAATGTTACCATTTCTGACAACAGCTTTGGTAGTTTCTGTTGCATATGAGGAGCCCATTGTTGGTTTCTTCGGAGTGTGCAGTGCTTCAAGCATGTCCATGTTATTGCCAAGGACAGGCTGATTTTTCACAGCCAGGTGCTTTATCTTTTTTATTTTAGTAAAGTCTCACCTTCAGTAGAGAAAATAAAATTTGGACAAGAGACTGATAATAAAATGTCACATTTAAGAAGGTAGAATTATGTGGATTGGCTGAATAATCCATATAAAAAAAGATTGTATCAGAAGTCAGAAAACTGCATGTTGTTGTTGTTTTGATTATTTGTTGTTTCTCAATGTCCCTAGCCATTCCTCAAGGGAGCAAATAGTTCCTGCTCTGGGAATTGGTGCTGGGGCTCAGATCTGCTGGACAGACTTGCTTTTTTCACAAGAGATCAGATGGGATTCACATGTGGCTTAAATCTGGCAGCTGACTTAACTCGCATCTCCTCCGCTTAGGGAAATTTTTGGTCACTCATCTGTCTTGTCACAACTGCCCCTGCAGATACCAAGGTTAGGACATGGCACTGTGGGTTGTGCAAATGATTCTTGTGTGTTGCTTAAGACACTCAAAATACCTGTGAATGTACATTGCTGAGCTGCTTTTTAAAAATCTGAAAGTGCAATCAATCAATACTCACCTCCCATATGTCAAGAGTACCTTGAGGAAATATTTTCCTCCCTCGCACTGTTTCTGACTGGGCATCACATTTTCCTGTGACCTGTCTGACCTTTTCCTTAGTTCCAAACAGTTGTAAAACTCCTCAGCTGCTCCCTGACAGCAGTGTTTGCAACATGCTTGCTGAGAACATGCTGGGGAAACTAAGTTTCCCGCATCCAATTTAAGCTCCCAGAAGGGGCAAGGACTGCTTCGTATTTCCCTCACCTTAGTCATGGGAAAGCTCTCCCCAGCCCCGGGAAGTGGGGGGAGTTGCTGGTTTTAAACCCTTGCTCTTCTCTGCATGGTTTTAGCAGAGCACTGATGTCCCACTGCTTTACAGCTCTCTGGTGGCTTTTGGGCACCACTGCTCTGTGCCACACAGAAATACCAAGAGTCTTGTTCCTGGATGCCTCATTTCTCTGGGTGAGGGAGGCTTCTGAACAGGGGGCTGTAAGACCCAGGTTCCAGTGTGATCTGCTGCTGGCCTGTAACCAGGACACAGGAACCATCTGGACAGCCATAACCTCAGACCCCAGAGGAATTCTGTTCTGTGCTCCATGGAGAAATCCAGTCTCAGTTGCAAGGTGGAGACTAACCAGTGCTAAAAACAACCCAACAGTCAGGGCAGTGATGTGGAATTTGCTTCTGTTCCCCAGGCCTACGCTGGGTGACATTTCTGGGAGTGTTTGCACCAAATATGCATCCCCGAGTGTCACTGTGATTACTGTCCTGCTGCTCAGCCCAACCTGGGCTCCTCAGGGGAGCTGTACAGGCAGGCAGCAAAACCCACAGCTGGTCAGACAGCAGTGTTCCATTACCCTTGGCATTTCTGGCTACTGAGCAGGCTTTGAATGAACTACCACAGGCATTACTGAGGAGACACAGAGATGGGTGAATGTGCTGCGACAGCCCTAATTTTGGAGTAGGAGCGCTCACAGAGTGCATTGTCAGCGAGCATGTCTCAAGGTCATTTGTGCCTTCAGCAAGTGGACTGGCTTTGTGGTTCAGACGCAATGAATGCAGCACCAGGGCTTCTGCAGGGCTCTAGCTGATGGCTCCGTAGCTCTTGATTCAAATACCAGTTCCACATACCAGTGCTGTCACCAGCTTCTGACAGTGGAAGCCCAGTGCCTCCAAGCCCAGTGCCTCCAAGCAGACCTGCTTTTCATGTGAGAAATCCATTCAGCTTGAGCAGTGCAGGGGTCAGACGTGGTATGCAGCAGGTAAAGCTGCAGGCCTTTAGCTCTGGGCAGCAGCATGAAACCCATGTGCTTTTTAACACACCACATCAATCTTTGGTATGAAGTCCCTGCTAAACCACTCCTTCCCCATCACTTAAAGCCACCTCTTTCAGGAGCTCTGGAGTGTTCATCCCAAGAACTAATTCAACAATAGGCTTCCCTCTTCTGAAACTGACAGCACTTCCTACCCTGCCTTGACTTCTAATTACTTAAGGTCCAGTCACGTTCGTGTAACAACCCCTGGGCTCCTCTCTCTTTCTTGGCTTCTGTTTGCAAACACTTTTCTGGGTAGCTTTTGAGCATTTCTGTTCAGACCTGTATCTGGTTTCAAAGTTGTTTCTCTTATCCCCATTCTCCTGGCAACACAGAATTGCCTTTAACATGTGAGAAACTCCTGTGGTACATGAACACTACTTGCCTGCTGCTGGTGAGATATTTAAAGGCTGCTGAATAGTTACTGTTCAGAACATGGCTTACTGGTATTAATGAAATAGAAAGTTTGTGGTGCCTATTTGTCATCTCTCATTTACTCAGAATTCTCTCCGTCCTTATGGAAAACACACACTAATCACAAATATCAAACCAAAAGCTATTCTCTACCACCCACACTCGGCAGCACCAAGCATAGCAAAGGGCTGGCTGGTGTTTTCTATAGCTGCTCCAGTGCATGTGGAAGCAAAGAAGGTCTAAACTGGTGGAGGTGTTTGCAGTGACTTGTCAGTGGCAGGGGAGGCTAAACAGAGCTGAATCTGCGCTCGCATCGTTTGGACACACTTTGACTTCAGCACCAAGATTTCATCCAGCATAGTCATGAAATTCTGAAAATCCTGGTGGGGAAGATACAAGGAGAACTTAGGAAACAGTAGCAGCAGGTTGGAGAAAATCAGCATATTTTTTACACTGCAGCAGAGTGTAAAAACATTCTGCAGTCTAGTAGATTAAATCAGCATTTCCTTATTAAAGTCACAACCCTCACAGACAAAGGTCAGTGCCTCTAAATACCAAGGTTCACTGACTCTGATAGTTTCATCTGTTGGTGAAATCACAGCTAGCATAGTGGTTTAGAAATAAATATGTATAAAGCAGCGGTTGTCATTATTCTACACTGGTTAGCTTTTCAAAGGTTTGGTACAGGTGCTTTATCTTTTTTGGTCATCCAGTTTTACCATGTACTGAACTCTGCTCCTGACACCTCTCATGTTGGATTTACCAATTATGAAAATAAATGGTGAGCTGGGCCACTATGAATCAGACATTATAGCCAAATCTCGAGAGATGTAAGGGATTTATTTCCCATCAGATCATGGGGCCACAGCTGCAGGTCTGCCAGGTTCTCCATGAGCAACACCAGCACTGAGCCCAGGAGAACTTTGCGTTCCATAGCCACATGGACAAAAACCAGTATGGAACTGTGATTAAAACTGAAATGGAGTTTCAATCCATTTTTAAGTAGAGCTTGTAAGGGAGCACTTTGGAACGTGCTCTGCTCTCCAGCTGAGAGTGGTTTGGTGCCTTTGTTCACAGGTCTGCGCCTGAGAAGCTGGGAGTTGTCAGCATCCCCAGGGCTGGGGAATTCAGCTGCTGTGCATGAAAATCAATCACGCAAAAGCTTATTTGGCAGTACTCCAGCTGTATCTCCTGTACTGTATCTATGTCCTGCGGGGAAATCAGGACAGTGATGAAGACTAGCCCAGCTGCTGTGGCATATTTTTCTTAAGCATTTTAAATATTGCTTTGTTCAGTGTGTGGCTGGTCTTGGCAGGAGTTTCTCCTGTGGCCAAAGTTTCATGACTGGAGAAGTTGAAATCTTCTGAAAATGGAAGACAAGAAGCTGATGCAGGAAGGCCAAGCACATTTCATTATCCAAAAAAGGTCATGCTGTGAAATAAAACTACAGGGTGTGTTATTCACACACTGCTGGGAGGCCTGGCAAACTTGTCAGAATTCCGCTAGCCAGAAAATAACTGCTTGCTGCAAGGGGCAAATAAATGGGTGGGAGAGGGCTGGTATCCAGTGACCAACAGACTTAGGAAGAACAATCTCAAAAGATTTTAAAAAAGAAGATGAAAGATAGCTTTGTTTCTTTGCATTTTCTGCCACAAAACTAATACAGTTTGTCTCCTCTGCTGTTTTGTGAACTTCTGTATGTTATCTATAAAACAGCACATGAAGCTCGAAATCACAGTGAATAAGCCATATGGTGGCCACACTCCAAACTCCCTGAGGGAAGAGTCCCTGTACTTCAGATCTGAACTGTGATAGGAATTGAAATGGTTTAATAATGCAATGCGACTATGGAGCTTGGCTCTACTGATAAGGTGAGTGAACTGGGAAGGCAGGAATTCTCACTGGAAAATGTTCATAGTCTGGATTTTCACGCAGCTGTGACATGCACCTGATGGGATGCAGGAGAAACAGAGAATTGGGATTGCCTGGCTGTCAGTGGAGCCATGGACATCCCAGTTTTTAGGTCTAGGGTACACTGCTGTCATCTGATACAAAGACAAGCCAAGAAACACTTGAGTGACAAAAGCCAAGAGTGACAAAAGCCAAGAGTATGTTGAGGGAACAATCCACAGTGGTCAGAGCACCGGACTGAGTGGGGCTGGGGGTGTTGGCACCTGCAGTGTGGTGGGCAAAGGGGCTCCCAGAGGGAAGACCCAAATGCTACCAGTGTCCTGCTCTAGGGGTGTGCTGTGTTCTGTGGTATTGACTTGCTTGCCCCAGCCTTCAAGAGCTAAAACATCACAGGGGCAGATGGCCTGTCAGTACAGTCTGCCCCGTGATATGAGATAAGGGAGGGCTGTCTTATCAGAGACAAGGGCTGGCCCGTCGGTCTCCTGCTCCCCAAAGACCTGTCAGAGTGGAGACCAGCAAAGACACTATAGGCACTGAAAATGAGAGGCCTCTCCCAGGACTCAGACAAGCCCTGGAGAACAAGAGGTTGAAATGACAAGGAACATCACATCACCAATTCAAGTTAATAATCTCTAAGATTAATTTACACAGGCTCAACGGGCACCAAAATCATCATCTGAAACACTTACCATTACCGACATCTGATTTATCAAGCACTCCTCCTTGAAGCACAGGCATGCCATTTCATCTAGCTGCTGCCGATGGGCGCGAAATACAGCCTGTCTGGTTAACAAAAAACACACCACTGGTTACACAGCCTGTAATGTAATCACAGCTGGCCTCAATAAACCTGTAAGAAAGAAGAATACCCCAGAGGACCCTGCTGTCCTGTTTCCCTGACACTCAGGAAGGGCACATCAGTGCTCCTTGAGGTGCAGTGGACTGCATTGGTTTGGGGTCAGGATGACCTGGGTGACTGAGGGCTGCTCACAAAGGAGTGACCACAGCTCTTTGTTAGCACATGCACCACACAACTGCTTTTCACTGTAGGAGAATCAAAGAGCAAAACACTAATCTAATTAATTGATTAATCTTCTAATTAAATGGCGTACAACCATGAGTCTGTAAGTAACTTCAGTGACAGACAGAGCAGGAAGGCAGTGCTGCTGTTGATTACTCTGAGCAAGTTCCACTGATCAACAAGCTGTTTTCAGTCAAGTGAATACAGTCCAGTCCCTGGGAGCAGACAGTAGCAGCTCAGAGTACTCAGAAGCTTTATATCTACATCTTCAGTGACTGTCCAGCTGCTCTAGCAGCTTTTCTTTTCATTGATGGAATAGCTATGACCTGATTCTTGATGGGAGGTTTTGATATATTTTAGATACTTTACAGCATATAGGAAGCCAATTAATTACTGAGAACTGTAGTTCGTATTATAATATTTATTTCTCTAGCATTATACTAGAACCTCTAATAGAATAATTGGCTTCCTGTGAGATTTTAAAATATCGCTAAATAACAAGCAACCATGTTTTTATAACTACTATAAATTATGATTAATCTTATAAAATATTTAATGGAATGATTAACCATTGGTTTTGAAGTGCATATGACTATGCCATACAAATGAAGGCAAATGTATCTCAAGTCCCGAATTTCTAAGCTTCATTACGAACAAGACTTACTGTGCCTTTTCTAGGGCTTCCCTCTGCCATTTTCCCATCTCTGATGCAGCACTTGGAGAGCTGCTGCTGGACACGTGTGAGGGGCCCTTTGCATTTGCTATTGGCTTATTATCTTTGGTTGCAAATCCTGCATCTGCAGCAAAAGTCTCTTGTGTAAAAATACTCTGCTTTAACTTGGTTTTTAGCAACCCTGTATCCTCACTGCTGAATGATGACTTGGCAGGGTCTTCAGAATGCATGAGGTCCTCATTCCTCAGTCCTGGCTTGGGCTGCAGCCGCAGGCTGCTCTCCTGAGAGGGAGACTGGGCAGCATGATCCCTGTGTCCCACGCACGTTGCCTCTGAGAAGTATCTCTTTTTAGGTATTTCAGCATTTATTTCCTCAGCCATGTGCTCAGCACCGGGCCCTTGACTTGAGTTAGATTTTCCTGAATTGCCAGCATTGTTATGCTGATTAACATCAGCACCACACCTTCTGCCACCTGCGTGTTCTTTGCAGGCGGAGTCACTGCAAAGCCCCCCACCCTGTCTGTCTACCCTGGAGCCCTTGGATCCGGCTAGAGGTGTTTCTGTCGGGTCACGTCCAAAGAACAAACTGCGACGGACTCCCTGCTTGGACAAATCTGATCCCAGGTGGCAGCAGCACGGCTTCACACGGCCGCAGGCAGGAGGAATCCACTTGTGCCTGCCTTGAGGGGGAGCCCACCAGGGCGCAGTGCCTTCCCCCATGGCAGGTCTGCTCTCCCAGTTCCAGCATGCTGTCGGTCAGAGCTCTGCTCCTGGTGCACTGCCAGCCCTCGTCTTCAAATCTGCCCTGGGTGTCACTGTCCAGCACCTGCTTCTCACAGCGGGGCTTCTCTTGCTTGGAGGACACTTTCTCTGTTTCAGTTGCATCCTCACCATCAAGGGGCGATACCAGGAGAGGGGCCATGAGCTCGGTAGTGAATTCTGAGGAATAATTGGAAGACATACGGTGGCTAACTCCATTTTTTTGACCTTTCCGTTTTACACCTCCTGCAAGAGCAGCCTGTTTATCCAAAGCAGATGCTTCCTTCTCCTCGTGCTGGAGATCAATCTCTTCGCATTCTGGAGTTCCTGATTTCAATACAGGAGATACATAGGGATTTGAAGCATCCTTTTCTGGAGTTAAGGTGGCTTCACTGGAGTAAACAAGACATCTGTGTTTGGACTTGTACTCTTTGTGATCAGCTACCAAATCCTTGCCATTTCTGCAGCTGCAAGCAGGTTCCTCCTGCAGGCAGTAAGGTTTTTCTGCAGTATTGCCTGGAGAGGATTCAAGAGCTAAATCATAACTCCAGTCTGCAGGAGTTTTGCTGCAGCCTGCATTTTTAATAGAGTCCTCTGCCTTTGGGCTGCCCTCACTACAATCCCAGCTGTCATCGAGTTCATGATCTTGCATGGGTATTGCATATTTAAAAAATAAATCCTGTCGCTTTTGGCCTTTTTGCTCTTCTTCAGCTCCTTGTTCTCTTTCATGAAGGAAAAATGAACGTTGACTGCATTTGTTAATGTTTCCTCCTTTCACGCTCTTTTGACTACAGACAGGTGAGAAAGAATCTTCACTGAAATCACTGTCATCCAGATCTTCCAACTGCATCCCCTCTTTGCTCTGCACTTCTGTTGGATTAAAGCTCAGCTCCTGCTTCACTTGAATCTCCTCGGGCTTGTACTGCATTAAAAACCTCTCAAGGGGTTGATAGTTCAATTTTTGCTGTACGATAGGAGGCTGCTGAAACTGCTGGTGATAAAGACGTAAATGTTCTTCCCTTTCCTTCTGAAATGGAGGCATGTGTGGCCAGGGTTCAACAGACTGTTTAGGAAAAGTATTTCCCCATTCCTGTCCACTGTCAGAGGGCAGATTTCCATCTCTAAAGGAATTATCATCTCTAGGAACAAGCTGCTTCTGAACAGGTTGCACTGTCTGGACTTTCAGGCACTGGACAGGTGCTCTGTTTTGCATATACTTGTCTTGCTGGACACCCTCTTTTGTTTCTGCCATGGCAGCACTTTTGACAATGAAATCCTTCACTGAAGGGCTCTTTTCAGAGTCAGGGGATAGATCATCATTTTTCTTCTTTGTGGCATGTGTTATCCGTAAGGCTCCCTTAACTGGGGTGGTGTGGTGGAAGCAGGGAGTGCTGGTATTTCCTTTGTAGGCATGTCCTTTGCCAATCCTCTTGGGGGTAGAGGTAAGAGGGACAGTGGGTGGCTGGATTGTTGCAGGATATGCGTTTGGTTTTGCAGCACTTGAGGAATGCTGTAGGCCTAGCTTCACTTTCTTTGGAGAGCTCTTTTCCCCAGGTGGCAAAGCAGGAGTGCTTTGGACACGTTTTGGAGATACATTTCCAGCCCTGCGACGCCTGTTTGTGACAGGACTAGCACATCTAATCCCTTTCTTCAGCTCTTTGACCCTGTAAAAAAGAATCTGGATTTAGAAGATCCATGACATGTTTTTGGATCAATAACAGCATCTTCAGAACTAATTAATGCTTTCACGTACTATGACTAAATATTGAATTTGATATCACGGTTTGTTTTTCGTCAGTGATGTATACAAGTATCAAAACCCCCCTGTCAAAATGCCTGGACTTTTGGAAAAATCTATAGCAATTTTTTTAAGTGCTTCCGTGAGCAGTGCATAACAGGTCAAGTGAGTGGAAATGGCCTCAGCTGCAGTGAAAGGGGTGGCATATCCACACATTATAATGCAACAGAACAAGCTAGAACTCTCCACAGCACAACACAGAGTCCCACAAGGCACAAAGTAGGACTTTTGGAGTAGTTGCAGTGGGGCTCCTTAGCTCAGGTGATGTGCACAGGACTGCACTGCTCCTGGATCACACTCACCAGTGCAACTGTGAAGATCCCTTTCCCCTACCAACCTGACTGTTGGTGTTCCCTTTGCTCCTCTTGCCCCTCAAGTTATCTCTTGTCCTTCTAACAGCTGCATTGCACAGCCTGTAATTTACCTCCTGCTCTGTGTAGGAGGGAGAGTGAAGGACTTGCACACATTCTGAGTAGAATCAATACAAAACTAAACCAATAGTTCTGATTGCTGAGGTCAGTAATCCTGCAGTTACAGGCCACACAGTGGTATTTCCATTACTGAAAGCTGTCATCAGAAAGTACTTACAAGACCCCAGAAATTTTAAGACAAAATATAAGATTTGGAATAGGTAACAATTTTATTTGCATTGTGAAGATTCTGTTTCTTGCCTAAATCAGTGTTTTCAATACAACCAAAATAAAATGTAATGGCAAACATCACACATTACTTTTTCCTTTGTGTTCTTCACCCTGGCAAGACTGAGTTTCACTACCTACCTGTCAGCATATCGCAGAGTGTTCAGGGTGTGCTCTGTAGCTATGTGGCTCGGTGATACATTGGCTATCATACATGTCTTGGAATTGCCAATAAAAGAGTCCTTTAGCACCTAGGGTTCAAAGGGAAAAAAATTTGTTTCTTAGCAGTTCATGTTCCTTGCACATCCTGTAAATTAGCAATGTCTACAGAAGAAATTCAACATGAGGTACTGTCTTTTTTTTTTCTTAAATGTAGTCTTCCTGTCTCAATTTGTCTTGCCTTTATTTGTTTACAGTTTAAAATGAATACAAGTATTAATCAGGGCTCTGAACAAGCCCTTGCACCAGATGTCTGCAGGGTACCAATATGGTTTGAGGAATAAGCAGATGTTACAGCTGGAGGCAAGAAATACTGATGAAAGCTCTCAGGACAGTTACTAACAGAAGATGAAAGACTGATTTCAGACTGGGTGGGGATGGATGGTAACTCTGCGTGAGTCTAGAAGGTGGTGCTTGGGTTTTTGTTGGGTTTTAGCTTTTGGGTTGTTTCTTTTTCCCATGCCAATCCCCAGCATTGGCTGGAGGAAATTGGCAGTCAGCTCTAATTCTGTGATTACCTTTAAAATTAAAGTTTGCAAAGTTATGCATTTCCTCTCTTCCTCAAGAGAGGAAGCAGTTACTGAACTATGCCACCTATTTATTGATTTGCTTGGTTTTTGTTGTCCCTCTCAGGGAAATTGCTCATCTTGCCTTTCTGCTCCTTTTACCTGAGTCAATTTGCTTTGTCGGAAAGGAGTATGCATGTGCTCCTGATCCAATGCCCGAATGCATTCCTTTAGCTACCAAAAGACAGGAAAAACAGAAGGGAAACATTAATCAGTAACACACTGGTGAGGAACTGAACTGCATCAAACCTAACCTGCCAATATCCTGTGTCACCTTTGACTCCTGCTCTGTGTTGTCTCTTTCAAGGTCAATTTGTGCCCTGCCTGATGGCTCTCTGAGCTACATCAAACCCAAGGAGCTGGGTAAATACACACACATTCAGTGCACACAGAGCTACACAGAGCTGCTGCCTGCACCACAGCTAACTAGTCTGAAGCCAGACTGGGTGTACCCCAAACTATGCTGCAGCTTGCAGGGCAGGTGTACCTAAAAGACAGAGCTTTTTGAGCTACATCTCTTACAAATTTCTTCTGGAGATAGCAGATTTTACAGTATTGTCATGGTGATACAGCCATCAAGCATTTACAACCTTTTTACATTCTACAAACTCCCAATTAAATATCACTATTTCTCACTTTTACAGCATTTTATTAAAAACTGCACCTGTAACAAGTAAGAAATAGAACTATGGCAATTTTTTAGTCTGCCTCTCATAGTTGCAGTTGTCTGGAAGTCTTCCACTTGAAAATGACATGAATATTCAAACCAGCAGCAGACTTCAAATCTCATGGGCTTAAAGGCCTGAAGAGAGTGTTGTGATTATTGAGGCAGAGCTACTTTTACAGGCTGCAGGTTACAAAGATTTACTCAAAGATGCCTTTTGTAATTAATTCAGCCACTACTTGTAGACTGTCTAGGAATTTTCTTACTTTCACACAATACCAAAAATGTACAGACTCTGATTTTAAAGTTTCTTTTAGAACAGTTTAATGGGTTTACACTCAGGATTCTCAGGAATCACAGAATTGTTTAGGCTGGACAAGACTTTTAAGATCAGGCTTCTTTCTGTTCAGGTCCCAACTCCCCATGACACTCAGTTATGCACCAGCAAATACTCAAGAAAGCATGAAGTACAGAAACACATTCACTTCAGAGGCTACCTCCCAGCACAAATACTAATATTCCAGTGCAGGAAAAGCCTCTGTACAAAAGAACATTTACATTCCCAAACCAGAGCAAGTCACCTCCTATTTCCAGCACACTAAGAGCTACAGCTGTGTACACTGACTTCTGCACTGCTGGCTCATACCAAGGAACCTGAATCACTTTCAGCCTCACTTAGAGAAGCCCCCAGTCACCACTGAGCTTTGCTTGTTTGCATTAAAGGAGGTACAAAGCTTTCTGCACCATTTACACTTACAGGCACTTCTGTTTTATCTTAGATGGCATTTTTCTGCTCCTTTGTGCCTCTCGGTCCAACTGTGGGCACTTATAAAAGACAGCTTGCCTTTTAAGAGGGCGTTTCTTCCTGTTCCTTCCTCTCCATGCATAAATTGCTAGTTTCTATGCTCTTAAATCCTAGTTTCTATGCTCTTAAATCCTTTATTTCTGATATGAAAAAGAAGCCTGGGTTCAAGTGGTGAAAAAAACTGGCAGGAACAGATGTGCTTTTATGAAAAAATATGGCAATTCCAAGGAGTATTCTTTAGAAGCAGAAGGGACAAAATCTTCTATACAAAATATGGGATCCTTATTATACTACACCTAATATTTTCCATGCTATGTTTACCTCTCTGGCTGTAAGAATGAATTAAAAATATTTAATTTTCATCACAAAATCTCTTCCTTCTTAAATTGTCTTTCAGTCATGAGACAAAGTAAACTGAACACACTTAGCATCTTGGTTATTTTCTCCCCTCCATGGAATACATACATACATTATTCTGTGGTTCATTTTTATCCTAAAACACGTGCTAGTAATTAAATACAAAACCTTCCCCAGACATGATAATAGCTTACTGCCAAAAGACTTTGGTTTATTTCTGCTCCTTCCATTTTTGTTTGTCGATCCGCGTCTCTGGCATCAGCTGCCCTTTCACTGCCAGCCAAGTCAATGAATGATATCCTAGAAAAAAACAAGGTTGCATTTATCCTAGGGGCTTTTTTTCCCCCTCTTTTTTTTCTCTATTAAACCAGCAGGCTGCAACACACGGCATCAGAAGAATGATTAGAAATGACTACTTTTGAAGAACAAGAAACATCCACTGGAAATATCTGAGACACCAAAATAAGCATAGCAGCAGGAATAGTGTCAGAGCATCTTAACATTAAATAATAGAAAGTGTAGTTACATGTGATGACAGTGCTCCACAGTTTAACTGATAAGCTGTAAAAAGTGCAACAAATTCAACTCTCCAGATAATCACTGTATTTGTAGTTTCCAAAGAACACAGTGAAAAGAATTGTAAGTTTCTTGATTTCTCCTTCCAGGCAAAATGGACAACTGCCATGTCAAATGTGAACTTGGGACAATAGAACAGAAACTTCCAGTGTAGCAGGTAATACACTGAGCTTTCAGTGATCCTTGGATCTTCTTTCTACAAAACTCCATTACTGCCTTTCACATTCCCTAGCTGTGGGTGCCAGCTGCTGTACTGACTGTTGCACTGTATCTTTTGTCTTTGTCCTTTTTTTGCAACAGCTCTGGGTTCTTTTATAGGCACATCTTGGCACCCTTTCCTCACTCCAGCTCCACCTCCCTTTCAGACATATAAAAACCCCCCAGTCCAGATGCCACACGTATATGACCTCTATACTTTTATTTCTAAGCCTGCCTGTTCTGTCTTTTCTTCTCTTCACTGTTTGTGGCTCTCCCATTTTGCCTTGTGTTCAAAATTAGATCCTGGAGACTGTGTGGTAGCTAATGGAACACAGTGTCAGCAGGATTTTGTGACACTCGGCAGTAATGTAGATACACAGACATTTTTCCTCAGACCTATTTCTTGGGGTTGTTTAGTCTGGAGGAAAGATGACTGAGAAGAGGCACAATTAGTTTTTAAATATGTAAAGTGGATGCCACAACAGTAAGTAAACTGCTCTGTCTGTCCACTGCAGATAGCATCACAGTCACACACTCAAATTATCTGGGAGGTTTATGTGAGGTACTCTGATTCTTTTGGCCAAAGGCAAACATCTGTAATGGGATCATCTCCACTTGGGTTTGTCATCCGAGACTCTCTTTGTAGTCAATTGCAGGACAGAAATGCTTTGAGGGGCAAATGCATCTGACCTAATTTAGCTCACTCTGCAGAACAGCATGAATTGGATCCCAGAAGTGACAATTTCATTCTACTGACTTCAAAGGTGATGAGCTCACATGTAAATATGTCCACTGCAGACATACACCTTTAGCCAAATTAAACACTGAAGAGGAAGGAATTTGATTGTCAAACTCCTTCACTGGAAATTTGTATGGACAAATTTGACAAAGCTCTCACAGATGTGCCTAAAATGTTCTCCTCGTAATCAGAGAAAGGACTGTGAAGCTTCTCAAAGTCTCTTTTAACCCAATCTTCTAATTTAACTCACACTTGTGCACTAACACCTCCTCTTTGTCTCTTGGATGTCCCTGGGCTTGACATCAGCACTGGGCACTTCTGCTTCTGGTCTTACCTTCCAAATGCCCTGTTGGCTGGGTCTTTAACTTGAATTTGGATGACGGCATGAGATCGAGAGGAATCTGAGTTGACTGCTGTAGCTCCTGTACTACGTTCTTTTCCCCCCTTCAAAATCACCTGCAAAATAAGGGGGGTAAAATCCAAAAGAAATGTAAATAAACCCACAGTCGCTCAGAAAGAGATCTTGTCCTCCAAAGATGAGGAAACATTGTGAGGGAAGGTTCATTACAGCCTTAAAATTTGGTACGAGGCAGTAACAGTAGACTAGATCCCTCTCAATATTTCTTTCAGAGCTTTGTATATGGACTTGCTCACAGTGACACCACAGGGCTTATAGAGCACACTGCAAATAAGAAGCTGTGGCATCACACAGTCACTCAGACTTGCAAAATATCCAAATTATAAAATTAAATTCCTTTTTACATTGCTGGCATACTTTTATAAGACTGTAGACACAACCTAAGATACTCATGAGACTGACTGTTTGTTGTGTTTTTTTAAAATTTCGCTTTCTCATGCGGTAGATGAATACAGTTATCCAGAAAGTTGCACAAAAAACATGAAGTGCCAAAACCTTTCTAAATTTCCATAACTAAAAAAAATCATGCCAGAGTAAGGAACAAACTTAAAAGATTAATTATACTCAATACAACAATCAAATAAGAAAACAAGGAAGGATGGCAAGGCAGAAGGACAAAGACTCCTTCAAGATAAAAATTGGGATAATTCTTTTTTGAAAACTTTGAAAGACTGTTGAAGAAAGTCTAACTTTAAGTTCAGAAGAGCATTCATGGAACAATCACTAATTTTGCTCCTAATTTTAAGAACAAATTAAAATATTGCCTAGCAAAATCAATATGTTCTCAGCTGATAGATGTGAATTATTCATGCTTTTCAGGGGCCAGTTCTCAATGAGCAACCCAACCAACCACTGCAGCTTTCAAGCTCTGTATCAGTGCCCAGTGCAGATAATATCTGAATCAAAGCCAACATCAATGAGTAGTGAATAACTAGGGATGTATTCAAAGCTCTTTCCATATATCTGTTGCAGAATACTCAGAAGCTCTGAGTCAAGCCAGTGACATTTCTGTGTTCAAAAGGGCCTGTGAAAAATCTAATTTTTTCCCTCAAGATATCTGTAAGAATGAAGTCATTTAATAGCTCTTCTGTGTGTGGAATGTGATAATACCAAGGATTGTAAATCAACCATACAGCAAATTTGCACTCTAACTTGCAAAAGCATTGCCAGCTTGTCCTGAAGCTTGGAGTTAATGGGACGATGAAGAACTAAATTAAGCGCAATGTAAGTAGACAACACCATGCCAATTTTAATGAGTCAGTTACAATATCAGACACTTTAATTGACATTCCCTTACAAAGAAAGGAATTAAACTATGCAAAGTCAGGCTAAATAGAAAGTAGATTTAACCAGCTTGCTTGTTGCAGGACTATACACAAAATTTGCCAGTGTCCTTTTAGGACTCAGCCAGCTAGGGAAGTAAAACTGAAGCCTTGCTCATAGTGAAGGTCAGCTACCATTTAAAGATCTTAATTTTACTTGACTGTTCTCATGCATACACATAGGCAGTGTTTTAATCCTAATTCAGATAACTATCTCAATCTTCATTATTTTCTAATTTCTGCTTCTAATAATTTTCAAGTTTGTATATTCTGTCCCAAATCCACGTATCTTTTACATACAAAAATCTACGTATAGCTCATAGAACCCTGACATATCACACTGGGAGACTATACATACCCAGCTTTCAAGGTCCCTTACTGAGACACTATTTAATTTCTGGAATCTTTCCATTAGGAATGGCAGCAAAAGCAACAGCTGTGAATCAACTGCTTGCATGTGGCTAACACAAGAAGAAGCTTCATGGATAGAGGCACTTTTAATAATGCCCCCTTGGTGCTCTGCTGGGGTTGCCAATTTCAGGGACTTAAACAGGAACACACACTTGTGCTACACACCAAATAATCCTTGTAAGTGACATGCCTCACAAATTGGCAAATCAGGCTGCAGAAGACAAAAAATGCATCCCAAACATTACCTCCAACAGCTGATCTACAGAGTCCACCTGAACCTCCCGCAGTCCAACTATCTGAACGACGTGCTTGCCATCTTCTCTTGCAAAAAGTCTGAAAAGAGAACGGCGCAGAAAGGAGATTTCTGAAATCTCAGAGAGCAGCAATGACAACACATGTTTGTGCTGTGACACTGAGAAAAAACAATCAAGGCTACTGAATAGGGAGAGGCCCTGATGTCATTCACTTATTTTCAGAACTGAAGAGCTACTTCATTTATAACAAGTACCACTGGCATTTCACTAAAGAGACATTACCAATGCATTTCTGCTAGTTCAGGAATACAATAAAGCAGGGAAGTAAATTACCATGTTCACATTTTAGAGTTCCTGTCCCTCTTTAAACTACATCTCAGGTTCTTCTAAGTCCTCCTCAGACTGTAAATTTTACTCTGTTCATGTTCATGAGATTTTTGCATAGGATTTTAAAGCAGCTCCTATAGCCTTAGAGTCATATTTCAGCATCCCCTGCAGAGGCTTGCTGGGCTGAGTTGCTGGGCTGCCAGGTAAAGGTGCCCAGGGAGAAGGTGAGCAGGCTCTGCAGCAATAAGCATGTAGGAGATCAACAGGATCTTCAGAGATTGGACTGGCAAGAGCCAAACCCCCACTGGCACAGTAGAAGGGACAGCCAGAGTTTATGTTTGACCAGGGAAAGAGGGACTCCACAATGGTTGATGCAAGACAGGCTGTTTAAAGAAGTTGTGGATGTCCCATCCTTGGAAATGTTCAAGGCCAGGTTGGATGGGGCTCTGAGTAACCTGGTCTAGTGGAAGTTGTCCCTGCACAGGGCAGCAGGGGTGGAACAAGATGATCCTTAAGGTTCCTTCAACCCAAACTGCTCTGTGATTCTAAGATAGGAAATTCTGCACACAAGAAGCTTGTTTCCCTACCTATGGATGTTCAGCTATTATCTTATCACAATGTAAGCAAAAGAGGCTGAGCTTGTATCTCAAACCTAAGTCCTTATTTTTCCCCCAAACAATAAACCAGGAGTCCTATAAATGTCACAGTATTTACTGTCAGATCCTGCATTCCTCCCTAAGTAGCTGCTAGGAAGAACCCTAATTAAATACATAACTTTTACTATGAATGCTAATATGTTAAATGTAATTGCATGAAAACAGTATCTGATTTCTAAGCAGTAACCAAGTGATTCAGAACCACAGGCTTATAGTAAAACATGTTTTTATTTAAATACCTTTTTCTTCCATTTAGCAGGTCATAAAGTTGTCCACAGTAGATCTCATAAAAACTGATGAAAACAATACGATCTTTCCTGGAGGGTGCTGCTTCCAGGTGTCTAAAGATGTCCTTGGCAGCCAGGGCATAGAGCCCTGGGTTCCGGTGATTCCCCATCATGGTGTAAGTCTTGCCAGCACCAGTCTGCCCGTATGCAAAGCAAGTTGCATTGCCTCTGTGAAGACAATGTATGTGTTTAGTATCACATCTGATTAATTCACATCTATTAAATAATCTTCTGCAATGTTGGTGTCTACCCATAGTCGCCCCTTAGCAGTGAGGTTTGGTTTGCGACCCTCTCTGGGAAACTGCAGAACACTTAACAATGATTTCCAAGTATGGACTTTGGGTCTGGCTCAGAACTCCTGGCAGAGAAATGGTTAAAAATGTAGGGCTGTAACAAACACAGTAAACAATTTCTTGCCAGCTTAGGTTGCAGATTTGCCTCACCATGGTGTCAGATTAGACCAATGCCAGCAGGAGGGATGGAAAAGTAAGGGGAAAGCTGAGAAAAAAATAGCATAATCTCTTCTGGTGGCATTACTGGATTAGCTGTAATGTGAATTATGGCTTTAGTGATTATTACACAGCAAGGTACAAGCCTCATTCTCCTTTTTCACTTTCCTTTTCTCAAGATCACTATACCCTGTCTCTGTTGATAACACTTGGAGATTTTCAGTAACAGAATACTCCATTTTGTTAATTTTCAGCATGGATACATAATCTTTGCCTTCAAAGACTCAAAAATGTAATTATATTCAAGCTCATTACCTTGCACGAAAAGAAGACCTCTCATGTAAAGCCACCATCAATTTTCCATTAATCAGGAAGTATGTAATTGTGTTTAAACCTCCAAGCAAATACAAATCAATAAATAAAAATAAATCACAAGGCTATTAATAACTTTTATTGCCTTGTGAATTGTATAAATACATGCAAAAATACCTCTCAGCTGTCTCAGGAAAGAGGTAACCTTGTTTCTCTACAGATGAGTGTGCTCTACCACACAGGAGCCTTTGTTAAGAGTGAAGATTAGACTTCAGAAATCCTGGGACACATTTTTTTTTATTTTAGGCTGGCCATGCTGTCTCTTTTTTGCACCTGAGGTCCAATTTTACCTTCCTTTGTAATTGAGATTTGCCACCAAGTGTGAAGAAAATTTTCCATTATTTATTTTTGTCAAAATTTCAGTCAAAGATATTTTGAAAGTGGGAAGGTATGTGGCAAAGGTGAAATGAAAGTATTTTTCAAAAGATGAAAAGCAAAAAGGAATATTCAAGCAATATAGAAAATTGGAAAACAACAAGGCAAAAAATAACAAATGTAAGCACTGATGCCCTACCCGTTAAAAATATGCTGAATTAGAGGATAAGCTGTCTTCATATACACATCCTGATTGGTACATGACTCCCCAAAGACTTCATCAAAATAAAAAATATGCTGAAAAACAAAGATGATTTTTACATGAGAATTAATACATTTCATTTGTTCTCTAACCCCATTCAAAGGTAAAATGAAATAACAGAAGTCTCTCCAGTGACTTTGGATCAGGTACAAAGTGATCTAGCACACTTAATATGCAGCATGACCTGTGTAGGAACACACCAATCAAGACATTCATGGCAGGGGAAAAAAATAAAGGAAGCAAAAATGCCTCAATTTCCCATCACGCTGAAGCATAACACACCAGAGTCTTTTAACAAGAATAAAGTAAGCTAATTAAAGAAAACCTATTCATGAAATGAATCAGCCTACAGATGTACAGTGAGGCTGTAACAGTAAAAAGAACTGAGAGCCAATTCTTGACTCTCTCAAAATTAGTTCTCACTTGTGACTAAGTTGTGATTAATTGCGTCTGTTCTTAAAAATTTTTTGTGCCAAAGAGAGAAGTTGTTCCTAAGCAAGCTGGATTGTCTGAGCTCAGAAAGGAGCAAGAAAACCCAAACTTCCCACACTCCAGATTTGACTCAAAGAAGCATGGTCTGCAGAAATGACACAGCATGTCTCCCACTGAAAGAGGTGGCACATGAACCAAGCCTGAGAGAGTTCCAAACTGAATTTTTACCAGATAATCCAAACAGCTGTCCCTAGAAGCCAGATTGTAAAAATAACACCCAGGAGAGCAAGAATGCCTTGCTGCTTCTACAAATCAGTTTTGTTCCTGGTGCTGTCAGTCACAAGTGAGAATTTGAATGACGACAGCACAAAGTATTTGGGAGTAAGAAACAAAGACTAAAAGGGAACTTAATTTTCAAAAGCATTTGAGGAAAAACGAAGGGAAAGGATGAGGGTCTATGTGATTCATTGAAATGGACCTACAGTGCTGAAACAGTGAAAAGGGAACTCCTCACTGAAGTACCCTGGAAGCCATCAACAGGTATTTCTCTTGCAGCAATGGCATGTAGCAGAGGGTTTATTTTGCCACATACAAAGAAAGCTGCAAGAGACATACTTCTAGAGTTTCAAATTCTGGGTTCAGGTTTTCTGGCACAGGCTGGCATAAATCAGAAGCGACTCAAATATAGACAACTCTGAGCTGTAAGGAAAGCCCACCACTTATTTTCAGCGTAAGAAATACTAACAGCTTTTTACTGTTTTCCCTCATGGGAACCCCAAGCTCAATAATCTTTACCCGTCCATGCAAGTGACTGGCCCATAACCACAAAATTCAATGGAGGACATTACCTGTAAAATGTATTGTGTAAGATCAACTGCCTCCTTCTTCTCGTGGACAAGTAGCGTTTCTTTATCTCTCACCGTGATGACATTAACCTCCCCACGTCTCACCTCCCTCAGGCTGAGAGGACGTTTTCGAACACACACTCTGATTTTTTCACTCTCTGTCCATGGAGTCTCTTTGTCAGAAGTATTGGATCTACAACAGTAGCGGAGGTTCACATTTTAAAATCAGGTTACAACAGAATCTAGAATATGTGTGAATTTGTTACTTTTATCAGATAATGTTTCTATCTTTAAAGCTTACCAAAAAACTCGATAATACACCTCATTCTTACATGGTGCATTTTCTGATGTTTTTTCCAAAACAGATTGATGCTTTTTGTACACTTCTGCTAAAAGAATAGTTGTGTGTACAGCCACACTCCTGAACTTGTTGCTGGACTGGCATATTTTCAGTTGTACACAAACATGAGATCAAAACTGGCATAATATACAAGTTAATATAATGAAATTTAATCTTGCTGAAATTATTTGCACTCAGGATCAGTCACTTAATCATGTACAATAAAAGTAAGAATAGATCTCGAAAGTGAAAAGGTGTAATATTTAGTTGGTTTTCCTCTCATGCTGGGCTTTAATTCTTCCCATTATAGACTGTCCAACTCTTTACAAAGTAAATGACTCAAACTGGCAAATGAGATAGCATCACCATGTTCCCATTCAGCTCAAAAAAAGAAAAAAAAAAAGGAAATATTGATCTCATTCTTGTCTCCCTTTTGGTCTTTCTTCATAAAAAGGTTATGCAGTTTCAGACCATAGACAAAGTTGTGCTCCTGTGTTTTGGCAATTCTACTTTAGTTCCCTTCCAAACACCTCAGAAACAAGGGGTCATTCCATGTTTTGTTGATTAACTTGCTGTGTAACACTTTGTGATGCTGCAAAAGTAATGGGCTTGAATTTAACCGAAATGTATTTATTACACCTTTCCCTTCTTCAAGCTGTCTTCAGCCAAATCAAATGATTTTCAGCCTGGATTTGCATTTCAAATAACCAAGCCCCAACTTGCCCAAAAGCAGTGTTTCTGCCATTTTGTCTGAATGCCAAAATCCCTTAACACTGCAACTGAAAACTCATGTATACCAGTTGTCTAACAAATTGAAACCAAACCCACAAATTACTCAACACATCATTACATCCACAGGCTTGTGGTATCATTGCTGTTGTGCTCCATGATTCCCCAGAAGCACATGAGATGCAGCTTTAAATCTCAAGATGTGGTCTTCAAAGACCACACACGAGTAATCTTTACTTGTCACTGGAGTCCCTTTAATTTTAGTACAGCTTTCCCAAGCAGTTCAGGATTAGGTCCTGCATTTAGATGGAAAATTCCTCCCTCAGAAAAGAAAGGCAATGACACTTGAAATAAGATGCTTCATAAGCTGGTGTGAGCTTATGGGTATCACTAGGCACCAAATGTTGTCCAGCAAATGATCAGAGGTTCTGAAGTTTAATCCTCGTGCCAGAGACTGGATTTGGTGACCTGCAGAAAGAACCTGTTGTGCTGTAACAGCTTGAAGTAGAAAAGATTGCAATATTTGGAGAAAGGAAAAACTGAAAATTTAGAGGCTCTGTTAATGAGAAAAAGGGAATAAATTCTTTCTAATACAGAGGCACATTTTGTTCAGTATCTTTTGTATGGGAATAGAATGCATATTAATTCTATATGCTGAACCCAAAGTTTGTATTTCCTACTAACTCTTTTAAAATATAAATTCTATTTTATAATAAAATAATTTTTCATTACTAGGAAAAAAAATCAAACAAAAGTCTTGACAGATATAATCAGAAACCTGACTAAATAATAGGTCAGAAGAACCCTTATGCCTTTGCAAAATCAAGCTATTTGCTGTGGGCAAGTTCAAAATACATTTGAACATATTAGAAGAGCTCTTTATCTTTCTACCATCTGAAATCATGTCTGTGTTTTCCAATATCTCTCATAGGTGAGACTAGATTAGCCTTCACAGTGGTCAAATCACAAGGTGGCATGGGAATGCATGGATTCAGTGAAGCAGTTAAGGACTTGCAAAACAGTAATCATAAACCTAAGTGTTTGTAAAACAGTAATCATAAACCTCCAAGCCTGCCTGAAATGCACAACTCTCCAAACACGAGAAAATTAAGTTGAGGCATATCAGGAGGAGGATGCAGAAAACCCACAAGATGAACCATAATGCTAGGCACAGAAGAATGTGCTTAAGAAAGAAGAGAACAAGGAAAGAAAATGAGAACAATGAAGAACATGACTCTACTGCAGGACTAAAAATCTTTAACCCCTCTAGCTGAGCCATTAGGTTTTCTATTTAATCATTTTTTTATTTGCTAACACTATAAAACCTGTCCTTCTAGCTGCACCTTGGCTCAACTTCCAGAAGAGACAGAGAATGCACCAAGGTATCAATATATATTAGAGGTTAGTGCACTTCTCCAGAAGGTGGGAACGATTGTTTTTCCAACCAAGGAGTGTTATAAACCTTTGTCTTGCACTTCACAGTTTAAGTGCTCTACTTACTATGTCACCTTAGTACTTTTCCACTGTGGCAGCAGCATCTGTTCCTCCAGGCTATGTGCACTCTCAATGGGAGCTATAATTGACACCTCACCTTCACAGATCTTTCCATGAACTAAATCTTTCCCCACAGCCTTCCCAGACCAGCCCCAACTTCATTAAACTACCTCTCTTCACCGCATTTTAACTACCACGACTGCATTGCTACAAGCTAGATACTGGTATTACGTGTGCAGAGGTGTACATGCTCTGCTGCTGAACCAAGAAAAAAATACTTGGTGCTTTTAAAATGTTGCCAGGGTAGATTTACCAGTGATTCATGATAACCAGTACCAAACACTGGGAAAAGTATGGTTGTTACAGATCATGTGCCTAAGGAGCAGCTGCAAGGCATCTCTCTCACCACCAGGTCCGTAACCCCCCCTTGGCTGTATTCATTCTGCTTCCTTTTAAAGCTTCAGATCAGAAATTTCTTTATAAACAAATATAGCCATCACAGCCTGCATCCTTTCTACTGGAAAAAGCTGGACAAATTTACCAACAAGCAATGCCGTATTTTGGAAAAACAGTGTTTTAAAAGATAGTCCTGTGGAAAGACAAAAGATTGGCTCAAATACCAAGGAAACAAAGCCTTAAATCCTGCAAGACAATAAAGACTATTCTTAGACAACCTTGGTGAGTAGCAGCTGGTCAAATTCAAATGATTCCTGCTATAAGACTCTGAGAGTTGCAAACGTTTATTAATATCTCTCTCTCATCTGAAAGACTTTGCATTGCTCTGCAGAGGAAGACAGATTCTGCTCCACAATTAAGAAAGAATTAATTATGACTAACCTGAAATTTTCGCAAAATAAAGGTGACTGATTATTACCTGATAAAGGAATGAGGTAGTCCATAATTATACCCTGAAATATGAGTTACTCTTTGTACAACAGGAGATTCAGAATCCCCCAGGAGAGGAGCAATATCATCAGAAACCGTTGGACAGCTCAGGTCATTTTTTGTTCCAGAAGTATTTACGTCTCTAGTTAATCTGATCAGCTCTGAATCGTGCGGTGGAATGTGTCCCAACATGTCCCCTATATTGTTACTTTCACTGGCACTGAAATCAGGTGAATGATATAATTCAGATTCAGAGTCTTTATCTGTTTCATCATTTTCTTCACAGAAGGTGTCAAAACGCAGCTGTCTACGGGGACCTGACCTGGTCACCTGAGGCTGAATGAAAAGGCCATGTGGTTGAACATCTTGCTTGCTTGAGTCTGCAATGCTTTCCTGTCGCGTAATTTTGATTATTCTAATGAGCTGAAAAAGTCGCTTGCGGTCATTTATGTCATGGACCCCCAGTTTGTTGTAATCTTCACCAGAAAGTTTGGTAAGCTCATCAATTTTCTGAAGACCAAAGGCAGCAAAGTGGGGATAGTATTTTTCAAGTCCTGCCTCACAAAGGCATTCATGAAGGCACGATGCCATCTTCAACCTAGAGCCTACAAGAATTCAAACAAAAATATATTGGAATCATATGAAGCATTATATATGACAAAGTTAACTAATGAAGAAACTGCAGGTTTACTGATTACATTACCTGCAGTTAGGCTAGAAGCTTGTTAAACTCCAAGTTTACAATACACTAGACTGCCAAACACTACAGAACATAGCAATAACAACAATGAACTAAAACATGAAACAAATATTTTGTCTATGAAACTTCATTTAAAAATTGTATACAGTATATTACAATGTATAAGAAATGCACAAAGCAATTATTACTCACTGCCACAGAGTTCCTACACGCCTGATGTCTACTTGATGAATGCCACAGCTACTGAAACCCTGTCCTCAAGCTATAGAATGTAAAATGCCTAATTTTAGACACTCAATTTAATATCAAGGCATCTGGTCTAATGTGGTTCAGCTACCCCTGGTTGACTAACCAGAGAAGAAAAAATTGCATTTGTCGTCACCTCAAGCTGCCTAATTAAGACCATTCATCTTACAGATGAGCTATAGCAAAGTTATTGTTTTGTTGTGTAACTTTCTCTTTTATGTCACAAATCCTGAGAGCATTTCTGAGTCTCCTTGGCAGAAAAACCAAAAAAACAATTCTGCAAAATGTGAAACACAGCATTTCTCTAAATTTATATATGCCACTGGAACGCCACACTTGCATTCTTGGGAAACCCAAAAAAGAAACATGCATCACTGAAAAGCATGTCCCAAACCCCACAACTTCTTCACTTATGTCTTACTGGCAATGCATGGTGCAGCTGTCTGTATCCCGATGGATTAATATCTGCAGATATTTTTACTTGTTCCATAAAACACAAAAATGATAGCATTCCAAGTATTGATTGCCCACTGCCTTCTCATATCTTTGTTCAGTCTAGGACCTTAACAAATACTGCTCTTCCTCGTGTTTGGAGGTCACAGTAAGACTCAACAAAACCAAGTTATTTACGTCTTCCTCCCTGTAGTTCAGGGTAGATTCTTTGTGCAGATTTTCAAGGCTCTCTACAAAGGTATTCTATAAGAAAATAAGGTCACTCCCAAATTTGAGTCCATATCATTAATTTATACATTATTAAATGTTGAAGTAATAACGCCAATAAAATAATGAAGATTAACATATAAAGTGCTGACTGCATAAGATGTTACAGAGGCCAAAAATTGCAGCAGAGAACACCTAAAATGACTTGGAGTCTACGCTTTAGATAAAATTATGAGATTGAATAACAACAAACTCCAAGACCAAAAAATTCGTATGTGAGTTTATTTAATGTGTATGTAATGTGATTCTGATTCCTGAGGTAAAGTCAGAGTCTACTAGATCCTGGGAGGGGGAAATCAAAACTGACAGAGAGGAAAGCAAACCTAGAGATCAGGGAGGCTAAATACGACATGCGTGCAAGGGTTTCACAAGCATTCACAACTTGCCAGCTTCTCTAACATATAAAAATCCACAGGAACCTGAGACTTCATTTAAAGAACTACATTTTGGAAAAATTCCCTTCCTTACATAAGGTAGCTAAAAATGTAAAACCAGTACAGGTCCGGTGCAACTCTCTGCATGACTGCCATGGGAAACTTCTGTTTGATGAAAGGAGCAGCTAGAACACAAGGCCAAGACACCGATCTCAAAAGTGGTGAGAATCTGTTAAAGACAAAAATAATCCAAGAAATTAATTTTGTCTACCCTCTATCTGTGTCCTAGATTACACCTACATTCTTTACATGTCCTTACATTAAATACAGAGTGTCCCTAATTCAGTGTTAACCTTGGCTCGAATAATAATAGTGAACACAGGTGAGAGAAAAAAAAATAAAAAAGCAAACAATGGAGACACTTTCTAACAAAAGGAACAGCAGACAAGCAGAGATAATAACAGATTTGAAGGTCAAGTTCCTAATTAAAAAATGAAACAAAATATATTTAAATAGCTAGAAAAAACAGCTTGTCATTATATGGAGTGACAAATCAGAAGAATTCTCAGCATTAGGATAATCCAAGTAATGCAGGTCCTGCAGAACATACAAGAGCCATGTAAGCAGCTCTCCATGGCTAATTGGCTAAGGCTCTGTGTCATGTGAAAGCAAATAAATGGTTTCTTAATGAGACCTGGTCTCTTAATGAAAGCTGAGATCTGCCTTCCCAGGTATAATAAATCTTACTGGATCTAAGTGGTTTCAGGGACAACTCCAGTGACTCCTCATTGACACTACAGGTATTTCACAAGCTACGAAAACAAAATATTGTTTATTAATTATTAATTAATTGAGTAACAAATTAATTAACCATGGAAAAAAAATTGGGGGTTGGCATAACGATGGGTTCCAGCATTTCTGATTACTTTAAAACTCCAGAGTAGTCAATTGCTAAAAGACCTTGAAAAGTGGTTCAAACATGAAAGAATTCAGGGAACACTGCAATTGTCAGTGAAACTCCTCTTGGTTTTCAACTGTTGATGCTCTAAAAAAACTGATTATCTTTCTCTTCATTAAAAGAATACTTTAATCATCCAA
Organism: Entomyzon cyanotis; assembly: GCA_024500445.1. NCBI lineage: Eukaryota > Metazoa > Chordata > Aves > Passeriformes > Meliphagidae > Entomyzon > Entomyzon cyanotis. The sequence goes on along the minus strand of JAKEPQ010001021.1, from coordinate 44,249,410 downwards.
CCCTGTAGAGATCTTTGTGTCCGAAGTCGCTTTTCCTAACAGATACATAATTCTTCAAAATAAATTGGCTTTGTGAAAACTAAGAGGAGGTTTTTTGGAATCTTAAATTGTTAATGCCATCTTCTGGCAAAAAAAAGCAGAAGACTTTTAGTCTTGTAACAGCCAGTATTTCCTTGGTTACTTGTTTGTTTACTCATGAGAACAATGTGTCATGGGGCAAAAAAGCCATGGCATTCTTCAGTGTGGTATTTTCATATCAAAACCTTGTCTCCCACAAAGATATGGGTGGCCTCACTGAAAACAGGGTTGAGATAAAAGGCTAGGACTTCTTGAAATTATTTGGTATAACATACTTTGAGAAAGAGGTGAGTGTGGAGGTATAATTCTCCATGTGCACCCAGCCTGCCATCTCTGAGGCAAACATGAGTTCTTCACAACTTATTTTTTATGCCAACAAGTTTTACAAAGATCTTAAGAGGCTTCCAGATGCTGGCAGTGGATAAGTACTTGTAAAAATGCATTATAGTTATATATAAAGGGACCAGCTTTAGCCACAGAATTAGATTGCAGCTTGTCATCACGGAATTCTTCCTCAGCTTCAGTATTAGAGGTTTTTTAAAGGTCATAAAGCTGATGAAAGAAAGAAAAGTCAGGTGTAAATAATAGAAAGGATTGGTTACATTTTTCTGTCCTAAAGGAAATTAATTTACAACAAGATTATGCTCTAGGAGCTGACTCTCTATTTTAAAATGCTTTTAGTTATTAATTACCTCTTTCACAAGATCTTTTCCTTCTCAATGCACTTTTCAAGGTGGAGGAAAGGTCTTCAAAGATACTCAGTGTGTGTCAATCACTGTGTATAAAATAAATTATATTAAATCCCCATAGAGATTATTTTAAGAATAAAGCAGCCTTGAACCACTATATCTTGATCCTTATTAACTTCTGATATATTAAAGATCTCAGCACACCATTCACTTGAAAAACCCTCAGATGTCCTGTTATCCCACTGTAGCTCATTCATACTGACCTGACAATTTTAGATGATTTCCACTGAGAGTCCTGTGTCATCAAGAGAGAACACAAGCGTCATTGTATCCATTCTTTAAACTAGTGAAATGAAGTGAAGACGTCTTATGTGACACTCCTACAAATGCAAACTGTATATTTTATCCTGCGTAAGGTAACCACTCTGAATCATAAACTCTGGCCCGATCATTAAATAATTTAATTAGTCATTATTTTCAAGTGTATTTGATAAACACAGAAATTGTTAATCAGCTTACAAAATATAAACACCACCTTGTTTTTCATATAAATCATCCTGCTCTACAAGTACCTTATAAAAATAAAAGTTAAGAACTTTAAAAGTTTGTGAATGTGTGTAGCAGGTGGGTGTTTCCCCTCCTGATGGCAACTACAGCAGCGTAGTAAATGGTTGCAAGTACTGTACTCATTACTTGCAACCATTTTACCTCAAAAAAATATTTCGTCACTTCAGCACAGGTTCTGTCCCTGCCAAAGAGTCTGCCCTTTTTTTTGAAATACAGAAGCAAAGAATGAATAGGGGAAAGGGAAACTATTAAATCATAGGGAAAACTATTAACCCATGTCACTACTCAATCGCCTGCGCTCCTTATTCATTTGAACATTAAGCTCCTTTTTTTTTAAGGTGATCCAAAGCCAAATCTGATTTAACCCTCCAGAAGTGAAAGGCTAATTTGCTTTTCCAGAGCACCACACAAAATGCTTTACCTTTAATCATTCTGACCCCATTCCTTGGGAATTAGGGCATTCCTGTGAAGAACAGGGTCAGGCTGCAGCCACACTTTCTTAAGACAAGCTCCATAACAAGAGATAATCTGTACTGTAAAAGGAGCCCACAATTTTAGTGTAATGCAACAGGTAGGGATCTGTGAAGCTGTGCCTGACGTTGCAGCAGATCCCTTTGGAAGATCATAGGATTACTGTACCCTGCACGTAAACAACATGGCATTAAACATCCCACTGCTCCTTGGAACAAGGGCTGGGCAGCCTGGTTTGAAGCTGAACACTGACAATAGATAACCACTTACTGCTTCACTACAGCAAAAGCAACTGGAGAGGAGGGAATGTTTTTAATGCTGAATGACAACTGTTTTACAGCTGGAGCTTGACACAGGTCTAATACCTGCAGCAAGAAGTAAGAAATGCAGGTTTCCTTTGCCACTGACATACCTTGAGCAAGTTACTAAAACTACAATTAATGTCATTAAAACTAGCTTACAAACAACTAAATATTGATGATTTCTTGTTTCCCCACAAAGCATATCAGAGTATTTTATTCCTCTGTCCATACTAATTAATATCATTAAAACTGGCTTACAAACAACTAAACATTGGGGATTTTTTTTTTTTTGTTTCTCCACAGAGTATTTCAGAACATTTTATTCCTCTCTCCATACTAAGAATAGCCTGGTGAGCTCAGCAGAAGAGGCTCCATCCTGCAGCTGATCCCGACAGCTGCCAGGAACAGCTGCATGGCGAAGGGGAAGTGTCCAATATTGGGATATCGAACATTGGAAGTGTCCAATATCCACCCACGTGCCGAGAAAATAACCCGCGAGTTACAGCAGGGTGCCAATTATTTGAAAACTGCGCCTGAGCTCCTCCTCCCTGCAGGATCTGCCAAATGGCCCTCAAGGGTTATTTTATAATTTAAAAATGTTATTGTATTTTAAAAATATTAAAACGTACAAAATACATTATATATAATATATATATATAATATAATATAATATATCAAACAAAACAATATACTAAGCTATAATTTAAATATTATTTGAATATTTTATATATTGTGCATAATATATTAAAAATATATATTTTTAATTGCATGTACATATTTTACATATTATATAAATTAAATATTAACAAAATATGTATATAATGTATATAATTGAAGAAGAAAAAAGTATAACTATAAAAATGCAGCCAAACAAACCGCCACGCGTCCGGACTTGCACCGCGTGTCTGGGGGGGGGACATGTCCCATCCTTCCCCGAGCTGTCCCACCACGGCTCTTCCCCTCCTAGAGCGCTCTGGGGCCGCTCAGGGCGGCGTTCCCGAGCCCTCCCAGCCCCGTTCGCCCCGTGCCGCCAGGGCCGGCTCCCCTCACTCACCGGCCGCGGCACCGCTCAGCGGCGGCCATTAAGCCGCGTCTCCATGGCAACAACGCTTTTCCCGCTTCAAACGCCCGCGCGCAGCCTCGCGCGCACAGCCAGCCAATAGAGAGAGGGGAAAGGGCGGGTGGGGCGTGTCCCGGCGGAGAGAGACCAATCCGAGACCTTCTACGCTTTGGGGCGGGGCCTAAGTGAAGGGGAGGGGGCGGGACCAGAGGGGAGTGGCTACCGCCCTCTCTGCTGCCTCTGCGATTGGTTGAGGCTGACGTCAGTCATGCGCCGCATCGCGCCCACAGTCGGACCCGGAAGCAGCGGTGAGGGCGGGGGTCCATGGCGGGCGTTGTGGGGTGACACGTGTCTCCATCCCCGGACACCGGGGTGACCCTCGGCGGGCGGAGACGGGAGGGCAGCGGGGCGCCAGGCGCCGGCGGATGGGGGCCTGCTGGGATTTGTCCTTGTCCTTCCAGGCGCGGACAGGAGGTGGTGCTGATCCCCCGGGCTGGCGCCGCCGCTGTGGGGGCTGGCGAGCGGTGTTGTCCTTGTTGTGGCTGATCAGGAGCTAATGGAGGCGGTTAAAGGGGTTGACCACACCGAGCTGAGCGCCGTCCGCGGGTGTGGTTGGTGGTGAAAGGCTCCGTGCTGTGGTTTCCCGCACTGGAAGCTGGAGGTGTCACGGTGCCGCGCTTGGCGTCCCAGGAAAAAACAGTGTTGTATAAAGTTATTATTTACTGGAGCGTGTGTCTCTGTCAAAAGGCAAAATGTTGACCCAAACTGGGAATCGCCCAGATCGGTAACATAGATTACTCATCTCCATTGCTTTCCCTCTTTTTCTCCGTAGGACTACCCAACCTGGCTGCATAACTTGTTGATGACAAAATTTGTCACTTAAGAGGTTTGTTCCTTATTATTTACATCAAATTAGTGCTTAACAAGAAGCTCTCAGTTTTGTGTAACAGCCTTATGTCTAGCGCCGACAGCAGAGAGCCTCTCCTTTGTCATTCATTTTCTCAGCTTTACCCCCGATATGCTGAGCAGTCCTGTGCTTCAGGGAATCTGTCCAGGGCAATTATTTCAGTATGCCAGTTCCAGTAATGTTGAGGTATTACTTCTGCACGGGGCCTTTGAAGCTTTGCAGTGGAAAAATTCCAGTGTTAATCTGTGGCTTCCCTTTTGCTTTGTAATTTTTTTCTCTTCTGTACAATATGGTTTGTAATCTATCAGCAGCAAAGAAATGACGTGCAGGTAATTTTTCATGGTTCTTGATAACATTCTTTTTTCTCTTTTAGCTTTTATCTAGGTTCCTGTTTCCTTGTTTTAAAAGGAAAATTTTTTTACAGTTCAGAGGTAGCTAATAAGATACAGTTTAATTCTGTAGTACCTTCAGAGGGATGGACAAATTTTACTGTGCTGAGATATGTTTGCTGGCTAGATACAGCTGGTCTGCTTGACCCCCATGTTTTGTGCTGTTCCACAGCTCCTGGTGCAGCTGGCAGAGGAGAATGGCTGTGAGAGCTTGTGGCTTGATCATCTACAGGAGGCTGCAGCCAGCGCCATCCTCTAAGGTCACTGACGGCATCGAGTACCTCCTGCTGCAGACATCCTATGGGACCCACCACTGGACCCCGCCCAAAGGTGATGTTTGTTCTGATAACACTCCTGAAGGTCTTTGGTGTCAGATTGCGGAGTGGACTTCAGTTGAGGTCATCTGGAAGGAGCAGTTATCAGCTGAGAGTATCTGCTGGCTGTGCTGTTTGTATGATAGTGTTCCTCATGAAGCTCAGAGGGGAGTTCTGAGGCTGAAATCCTCTGAAAGTTGTGGCTGTACCAAGTACTAGGCATGATTAATTTGAGTTGGGGCAGGGGTGTCACCCAGCCGCACTGCTCAGGTTTCTGTTTGTGGCACACGTGTAGCACACGACTAAAGCGAGGTAGTCAGTGGATATTTTACCTTCCTGCTCATGTCTGATCCTTGCCAGAAGGATATGTAGTCAGAAGGGCCACGGTTTGCAGGAAGGCAGACTGAAATCTGTAATGGTAGACTTTAATACACCTTTCTTAGGAGATGCAGGAGACCATTGATGAAGATCACTTGCCTAATTCAGTTGAAATGAGAGGGATGGATAGGAGAATTAACCTTACCAGCCATCCTCACCTATGCCATCCTTGCTCATCAGTGAGGCCTCAAGCAGAGGACACAGAATATTCTGTGTCCCAGGACACACAGTAGCCCCTCCTCTGTAAAGACACGTGGCAGAGCCAGTGTCTGGTAGCACGCAGTCACAGGCCTGGTACCAGGAAAAGTGCAGCACACAAATAATTCAGTTTCCTTGTAGATCTTCTTATGTGCTGTTTTTTACTCTCTGAGATTTCTCCTTGATAGTTTTTACTTCTCATTTTGTAAAATGCAATACTTTTAAAGCATAGTGTAGCAGTTCGAAAACAGGAGTTTGCAAACTGGGGGGGAAAAGAATTGTTACAACAGTGTTAATTATGCTGTCCTATGAAGGGAAGGAACAGAACTTTCCAGACCTACCCCTTTGTCTACTCCACCAAAAGCCTAAGGGAGTTGAGTTTGCAGCTAGTGGAAAGCTAAAAAACATCTGCTGGGACATGATTGATTGTTGTGAGAAGAAACCCTTGCGGAGAGGCTCCCTGGGAACACAGTAACTCTGGACAAGCGATTTAAATGACTTGTAGGCATTTTGGTAGGGAGGTAATTGTCTCATAGGCATACATCTCACACACCCAGAACCACGGAACTATAGAATAGTTTAGGCTGGGAGGGACCCTTAAAGGCTGTCTAGTCCAAGCGCCCAGCAGTGAGCAGTGACATCCTCAACTAGAGCAGGTGGCTTGAAATCCTGTCAAGCTGGGATGTTTCCAGAGATGAGGCATCTACCACCTCTCTGGGGAACTTGTGCCAATGCTTCATCACCATCATGGTAAAAATAAGTCTTCTTGTCTGTAGTCTGAATCTGCCCTCTCTTAGCTGAAAAGTAGGAGCCCTTGTGTTGTCACTCCAGGCCCTGTTCAAGTCTGTCCCCATCTTTCTTAGGAACCACCACCCTTTAGGCACCAGAGGGGCCTCTAAGGTCTCCCCAGAGCCTTCCCTTCTCCAGGCTGAGCAGCCCCCACCCTCTCAGCCTGTCTCCAAAGCAGAGGTGCTCCAGCTCACTGAATGCATGGCTTCCTCTGGACTCAATCCAACAGGTCAATGTCATTCCCTTGCTGAGGACTCCAGAGATGAATGCAGCACTGCAGGTGGTGTCTCACCAGAGCAGAGGGGGAGAATCACTTCCCTCCACACACTGCTGTAGATTTTAGAGATCAAGACCTACACGCAAAAGCCACAATCTGATGGTAGCCTGCAATAGAAGTTTGGTATTGAATTATGGGAATTTAATGAAGAGGAGCTATTCCATTTTATAGTATCCGTGATAGAAATGGTCTTCCAAGGCAGCCCTGGGATGTGTGACATGGTAACAAAACTTGTCTATGATGCTGACATAGATTCAATGTGGCTGGAGCCAGAAGGAGAAGTTATAATTGTCTCTCCAAGCACACGCAAAAGGCAGTTTACAACTACAGCTGTACCTTGTTATTTTGAAAGTTTCTAAGCAGCTGCAGCCCTTGTGGGATTAAACTGGACTTGCTTGAATCCCCTCACATGAACCTTATCGGCCTTATCTCTCCCCCTAGACCTGTGACTTTGCACTAGCTGAGGCTTATGGGAAGGGGTTGTAGGGTTCATTTTCCTTCTCAAGGTCTATTGGAGCTGCACTAGTGGAAACAGGTGGGAGGATCTGAAAGCTGTGGTGTAAGGTGTTGCTTGCAGTCCTTTTTCTGCCCTGCGGGTAGACTGTACTGCACAAATTTGGCAATTTGCCCAGCTTAGACCTGAGATTATCAACAGGTGTCAACGTCAGATGCTGTTTTCTGCACAGCTGCTGCTTGAAAGAAAAGCGTATTTTACATTTGGGGTGACGTCCTGTTGTAAGAGGTGGTTTGGGGTTTTTTAATACACTTTTGATACACAGAGAAGTGAGTGGGACCTGTTGCAAAAGCAAAACAAACTTCCTGCATACCCCAGTTGTGGTACTAAAGAGGGGCTTTGGGTACCTGGGACCTGAGGAAAGATTCATATTCGTGATGAAATTACAGCTATTTGCAGCCAGCTACATAGAAAATAGAGTGACATAAGGGACAAAATAAAGCTTTAACTTTTTTTTCCCTCCTAAAATGTCCCAACTCCAGCTATGTTGCTTTTTTGAGGTATTGCTTGGCTTGTTCTATTTATGTTCTGGTCTGGAGCTTTCATGAGAAAACCAAATCTGACATTTCTCAACAGAAGTACAAATGGCTGGGGACGTGTTATATTTATCCCTTGTTTGTAGTGGCACCTCTCATTCTGAGCAACATAAAATGAGTTATGTGTCCTAGGAGAACTACCCAGCTGATGAAAGGACTGGCTTTTAGGTTTGTTGTAGTTCAGAGGGGAGTATGGAAGAAAGAAAAATCCCTAGCAGTCTGAATGAAACTTACCTTTTAAATGGCGTTTTTTGGTGCCTGGTCCTGTTGTTTCTGCGCTGTTGGCGTGAGGAGGAGTTTTGCAGAATGGAGCCTTAGGCTTATGTGAGAGGACATGGTTGAGAGAGGATTAAGAGTTTCAGATGACCTGTCTCCCCTCTAACTGGATAAAGGAAAAAGGAGGGACTCAGTCCTCAGTATAATCTAAGGTGGAACATTACGGATTTAGAGAACTCCAGAATTGGAGAGGAGGACTGGGAAGAAAAGATGTGTGGTGCTGATCAGCTGCTGGGAGTTTCAGGAGGTGAGGGATAAACAATGATCCTAAAAGCCACAAGTCAAAGACAAATCACGACATAAGATTTGGAAAAGTAATCTATGTTCTCCAGTTTCCATTTCATCCTGTATCAGTCACAATGTGCTCTCATCTCCATCTCCCAGTGTTTCCTGGTTAAACCAGAATCTGAGTTTCCTTCCCAGAGATTCACTTTTCCACCCTCTTGGCAGGCCATGTGGACCCTGGGGAGGATGACCTGCAGACAGCTTTCCGGGAAACGCAGGAGGAGGCTGGTCTGCAGGCCAGCCAGCTCACCCTCATCGAGGGCTACAAGAAAGAGCTGCACTACCCTGTCCGTGGCAAGCCCAAGACTGTTGTGTACTGGCTGGCGGAGATGAAGGACTGCAACACAGAAATCAAGCTGTCGGAGGAGCACCAAGCTTTCCAGTGGCTGAAGCTGGAGGATGCCTGCAAATTTGCAGAATATGAGGACATGCAAGCAACGCTGAAAGAAGTGCATCAGTTTCTCTGCTCCAGAGAATAAGTGGTTTTGTGAAGTATAAGGGGATTTCTTGAGGAGACGTGGCTGCTTTTTATTTTTTAAACCAGGAGAGGAATTACATGGCTGCAGAAATGTAGATTTCTTTTTTTTAGATCTGTAGAAACTCAGTGAGGATACATGGAGCTTTGAAAGAGATTGTGCTTTTATCTCCCCTAGCTAAAAAGTGTGATCACAAAAAAGTGTGATCTGATTGAACCATAAGCCAGAGATGTCTGAATTGAAGCCCTGAGCTAACAAAAGACTTCCTCTGTCTCTGTCTCCTTTTCTTTTCCTTTTTTTTTCCCCTTTCTTTTTCTTCCTTGAAGTGCTGAACAACCACAGGTCTTTTTGAAAAATCAAACACTTAATATATCTTGACTTGCTGATGTAAAACTAGAGAGTTGGGAAAATGAGCATATGGGGATTTTTAATAACAAAATGTGTACTGCAGCAGTCATACCTTGAATTTCAAATGAGGAAGCAGTAGTTCTACTCCCAGCTCTTCCACTGATATGCAGTGATAACTTGTCAGATCATTTCAGGTCTTTTTTGTTCTTGTCGTGAATTTATGTACATCCCTAATGTACTGTTATGAAAACATTTTCCATCCAGAGAGTCTTAGTAAATGGTTGAGGTATGGTATTTAAGAAGTAAATCGAAGTTCTTTTGCCTCTGTCTTTCTGTTTTTTGGTCTTTAACAGACACCTTATCTATACATTTTCCACAGGGTTGTGAAAGGTACTTAATACACTTTCTGCACAGGATATCCAAGGTTACTTGCAGTCTTGTGTCTGTTTAATACTATCAGTGCTTTTGTGGCTGCAGCCACTCATCTTTAGGGGCAGCAGACAATAATAATGTTGCTACCAGTGTGACAGGAGTGTCTTGCTTACACTGTTATCTTCCAGTGGAGTGATTTATAAAATCCTTTTTATAGTGCTTCCGGTTTTTTTTGTATATGCTTATACACAAATATTATATACAAAAATTAAATAAAAGGGATGCACTGTAAGGAGGCTTTTATATATAATTATATATGTATATATATACATAAAAAACTTCAGTGCTCCTCCAAATTACAGTCAGGCTTTACTTTGATTATGAACACTGCTCGGAAGTGTTTCTTTCAGGTGGTGGCAGAGAATGGAGCAACCAGTGAAAGCAAGGGTGAGAAGAAACACTTGAAAGCCTGTGCTGCTTCAGTCTTGGTTTTTCATTATTGTTTGAGCTACCATTTAATCAGTGCTGTGTAAACAATGGTATTGCTGCCTTGTGTTTATGAGCAAAATTAGCATATTAAGCTGGAGTTAGAGAGACATTAACAAGTCATCAGTTCTGCCCATTCAGCAGTAATGAACACAGGCACTTGGTGCTTTGGAAAGCACAAGAGTAGCTCAACTCCAAGCCACTATTTCCCTTTTAATGACACTGCTTACATAATGTTCCCAAAGAGTGTCAAGGTTTTGGAGGGTGACCAGTGCTGTGCACTGTAAGGTGGTGTGCTCCTTGGACAAAATTCCAAAGGATGTGACTGTAATAATTGGTGAGGCAGTGTGTGTGCATTTTGAGTGATTTGTGTACAGAATGTATTTCCACAAATTTTGTGAGTAAAATGATGCTTGCACATTTGAAACCTTGATCCCAGAGTCTTTGGATTTCAATTAAAGCAGAAACATTGGAAAGTCAGAATTTAACTCTGATTCTTGCTGCTCACTGGTAAAGAAAGAGTTTTTCCTTTGCCCATGTCTAGTAGTAAAATACTTTCCCAAGGAACATTTGGGAAAACCTCCAGTAAATAATTTTGGAATAATCTGCCTGGGGAAGTTACTTATTTCCAACCTCTATGATATTTATGCCCTTCGCCAATAGGGTTTGTATTTTTTTGTTTTTTTAGACCAGTTAAGTTTTTTGTTACAATAATATCTCATGACAGTAAACTTTTTACCATTTAAAAAGAAAAACTAAAATTAAAAGCAAAACAAAAACAGAGATTTCAATTCCCTGGAGAGACCTTACTTCTGCCATGGGTTAAATAAAACCAAGCTCCAAAGAAGTCTAAGCGACATTGAAATAGCAGAACAACTTAATTTAGGTCAAGTGAAAGGCATTGCTCAAGCAAGAGATGTGAGGATATGGCTTCTCTTGCTTTACTGAACAAATACACTGACGCAATTCATACTTGTAATTTCCTGGTGTTATTATTTCTTTCTCTACATAATTTGTGACTTATGACCATGATTACATCATCTCAAAATCAGAGAGAAGGAAAGCATACATCCATGAATATTAGGAAAGTGCTAAGACATTGCAAGTTTCTCTGAGAAAAGATCAGGATTATTGAGTGTGACAGTCACAGATAATTATGCTGAAACAAGAAGTGTAAAGGCTGAAAACAATGTCTTACTCCTGTCCTAAAGAAAAATAACTATATTACTGCTCTGGTGGAGCAATATATCTATTCATTGATTATTCCATATGATTATAGGAAATCAGAGATTGAAGCTGGTATAAAGTGGCTCTATATACAATATCCCCAACAAGCATGACTGACTTTACTTGCCAGTCTATATAATAAAAGAGGATGTGTGTTATAATAAGGGTTAGTACATCCTAAATATGGAAATATTTTGAGAGACACATGTTCACCCAGCAGGGCTCTTGCAGTGATGCAGAGAGGACAGTGGAGTGCTACCTTTTAAGTTAGAAAAATGACTTGCTGTTACTTGATTGACAACTTAGTGGAGGTGAACATTTTGGCAGATATCCAGAACAGACTTTGTAGAAGGCAGTGCTTATTAATGACGTTCTCACACTGACAATGTAATTGACAGCCTTTTGTGTCTGTTAGCAGCTAGTTTTATAAAAAGAATTTTGGCATCATCAGGACTTTTGTTTTTTACCTTACACCTTGTCTTCAAAGATTCACCTTTTCATGTGCTTAGTAACTTGAATTTTAGTTCAATGGGCAATTGCAGCTGGCAAAATTCCCAGCTTCATTTAGGTAAACCTGGGGTTTGTTTAGGTAAACCTGGGGTTAAACCAGCTCTGGAATTGCAAAGCAGCATGTGCCTATACAAACCAAACAGTCTACTCTGCTTGCTTCAACCTTGTGCTGTGCAAGGAGATTGTACTCAAGTGTCTAGAAAAAAACCCCAAACAGTGCTTACTGTCAAAACAGCAAGGGTAGGGAGGAGATCAGCTGCAGTGGCACTCTTCCTGGTGGGAAGAGTGGCACATGATGGAACAACAGCTCTGTCATTTTGGAGCTAGTCCACTTGGTAACTGACATTATCAAAAAGAGGAGTGACAGTCCCGTCTTTCCACTCGATGAGGATCTCTCCACGCCTCAGGGAAGGGGAGCGGGATGGTGGAAGGTAAGGCTGGGGGCCTCTTCGTGAGGGGATTGGCTCCCGTAAATCAACTCTGCTGCTGGTGGCTGGGGAGCTCTTCAGAGCAGAGAGGATTTTCTTCTTCCTAGGAGAAGAGAGAAGAGAGTAACTGCACCTGTCCCCAATGTCACTTGGTTGCTTCTCCATGTCAGCGCCTGTAATGCCACTTCTTTAAGTGATGGCACAAGGTGTGTAGGAGAGGAAGAGCCAACATTAGTGGCTGCATTTGGATGGGTCAGTGAGTGGGATGGATAAATAGGGTGGCAGAGAGGAGAAGTCATCAAGGGTGACATGGTGGTGGTGACCAGACCCATCTGCTGAGAGCCAGAGATGTTGGGTGCAGAATGAGTAATGGTGCCGAAATCAAGACTTCTATCCTGAACTGTTGGAGTTTTTCTTTAAAATGTTTTTCATGGCAAAGCTAATAAACTTGAATCTGACTTACTTGTTGTAGTGAACATTGAGTGTCAGTATTATTAATCCCAGTATGAATGCCAAGGGACTGAGGACCAGCATGGCTGTCTTCCAGTTGGTGCCTGAAATGGTATCATAGAAAGCATCATGTGTTTGCTGTACATATTCCTGTTCTTATGCAATAGCCATGATTGCCACAAAAAATCACCTGTAATGTCCCTGAAGAGTGCCAGATAACAGGAAAAGTGCTTTGTCTACAAGATCAACATCTTAAAGTTGCTTTTACACTGCACAGCATCCTTCTATTGAGTGGCCACAAAGGGTTTTCTTTCTTGCTATGAAGACAATGACATCTCATGCTTCTCCACTCTTGCGCTTTCTAATACAAAATAAAAAGGGCTGGGGGAAAGCAGCAGTGCTGGTGGATATCTGATTCTCCTGGTGAGCTGGGACAAAGCATTTGCATGTTTTTACTCTTTTATTTTTTTTTTAATCCCAGGCCTGTGGAGATTTATTTAATCTTTAAAAAGAGTCTTTCTGATAGGTAATTTGGTGCCCTCATTCCCTGCTGAGCATCCTTAGCAGTACCTCTGATAAATGTACCTCTGTCATGATGGGAAGGACAGGGGCACTGATGAACCTTCATTTACCTGGTTCTTTTCCCCTCTGCTGATCCCTGGACCTACCTGCAAGCCTGGCCCCGGAGTTTTTCCCCCGATTTCCATGCTTCTTAGAGTGGTTGTGGGATGGATCTAGTGGAAGAAGCAGAAAGACTCAAATTAGCAACTTCCGGTTGGACCAGGGGTCCAAATTCCTCTTGAGGCTTCACTGTAACCACAAACCCCTTTTGTATGGGACCCAGAAAGGAAAAGGAAACTTTATTGTCCTTCAGTGTTCCCCCAGCCACAAATAATTTTTGCTCCTAAAACATCTGGTGGCTGTGCCTCCAGCTTAAGCCCATATCACTGAACTGCTTGCCAAGACAAATTCCTCAGCACATTGAGTGAAAGCACTCAGTGGTATACACGGAAGCTCTTCAGAAGTCCTCAGGTACTTTTCCACCACTGAAAATAGTTGAGTAACCTCGAAAAGCTGCCCACACTTTCCTTCCTGCTGTTCTCACATATGCATTTGGAAAAGTGCTCACCCTCATTTGCCGGGAGCTGTGCCTGTTTGGGCTTCGCTGGAGACACTGTGCTGTTGAATTTGTTAGCCAGAGGTGGGTCAGTCAAGCTCACAGAAGACTCTCTGTCCACAGCATCGATCTTTGATGAATCAAGGGTTTTAGCTTGGAAGGAAATAAAGCAAAGATCTGTGTGATTATCTTTTTTTTTTTGTACAGGAACCTGGATACGCTCCGTGCCCAGCAAGGAAGGGAATCCAGCCCTGCTGCTTTGGTTCTCTGCCCTACAAGGTGAGCAGGATGTGGTAGCAGTCACCTCTTTCTGTGCCTCAGGGGCCTTCAGCCATCACAGATTTTAAAGATGAAATCAACATCTCAAGACTGAATCAACAACCAAAGCAGAGCTTTTTTGCTGGTGGTAGATGTGGTCATTGGTTTAAAATGTATGAGTGCAACACCAGCTGTTAAAGGATGATATTGTGAGGAAGAGGTGAGTGGAAGAATCACAGCTATTAACAACACTGCAGATTTAAAACTGGGATCCAGAGGGTGGTAAGTAGTCCATACTTCTTGGCAAGGCTCAACACCTTCCTTTGCCTTCCAGTCCTACTGCGGAGTAAGGAATGTGGCGAAGCAGCTGCTGCTAGAAGGGAGGTTGTGGGAAATCTGGTGTCAGCAAGATGCATATGCCAAGACCAAGGAAACCGTGACTTCAGGGCTCCCTGCTGCATATCCTAACCCCATCCCATCCTGTGGCATGAGCACCACGGCTGGCTACGCACGTGTAGTTTATTGAGCAGGTAACCCGCTGCACACGTGTAGGTTATTGAGCAGGTAACCCGCTATACAATATATTATACCCCTGTAATTTGTTGAGCAGATAACCTGCCAAAGTAGAAGTCATCTGTTGATTATCAACTGGAAATTAGATAAGAAATGCCTAAGCAAATACATAGGACTTTGATATTGTTACTGAGTGGTCAGAGGTTCCCTGGAGGGAACCCTGGAGGTTCCCTCCAGTAGATTGAACTGTGGGATTGATAGGAAAATTATGAGTTTGCATGAGACTCACCAAGTGGCACAACCTGATTCAAAGGCTGCTCTGTGTGTACCCTCACAGCCTTATTTGGGGATCCTGGCTCTCAGGCAGCCCTGGGCTGCCAGGAACACTGCCTTGGGGGATGTAAACATTCTTTTTATGTGCCTTTTCCCCGTATCTTAAGTGTTCCACGCATTTCCTAGCCTATGTTTAACTAGCCTGTTATGGTATCTATTTTGTATGGTCCATATTTAATGTTAAACAAACACACTTGTAACTATTGTGATAATTACATGGTGACCTTCTGGTTGGCCAGTTAATAACCTTGAGGGGAGAAAGGCCACCTTCTCTGCACATGACAGCCAAACAGCTGATATATCTCTTTTTATTTCAAATTAGATATCGCCTCTTTATGTCAAAAGGTTATACTCATAATCCATCTGCTTATGCCAACCAAATACATCACGTTTTCTCTTTATTCATTTCTACAAAGCTCAAAATCTCGTTGTAGCCATCAACCTTAAGGCAAGGAATAGCCTCCTGTCAGGGAAATAATTTTCCCTGTGGAATATTGGGAACCTCATCACCTACAGAGTGGACAAACACCTAAAAACCATTGCAAACACCAGCTCTTTTCTGGTCCCTGGAGTGGAGGAAAGGAGAGGAGGGGAGAAGGAGGAGAGAAGGAATTGATTGTGATTTTCAGGTCTCAGTTCTGCACACAGCTTTACAAGAAAAGTACTGAAAACCACCTTTCTTTGCAGAAAGGTCTTAAATGAAAGTGGGAAACAGACTGGATCATGAATTATCAGTGGTCAGCAGTGGGCTTCACTGGGCATGACAAATGATCACAGTCACATCTTGGTGCCATGACCATGCCTGGTGTCTCGTAGCCTCATGTCCAACTCCTAAAATTGTGACAAGACCAAGGTTTTTGCCCTTGTTTTGTGTGCAGTCTAGACAAAGGCTACTAAACACTTGCGAAGGCAGACATTAGATTCTCTTCAGCAAAGGCCAAGGCCATAAAATGGTAATGTAAACCCAATTTTTAATAATTTTTGATGTAATCTTCTGGGATTTCTTAATGCAGAGGTAGGGCAACACTTAAGCTACTTCCCACTGCTTGCTGTGTTCACCAGTCTCTTTATGGCTACATTGGGCACCAGGAGAAAGGGTCACTTCTGAGGATGATGAAAACATGGAATGAAGGTTAGAACTGTGGTTTCATTAGTAAAAGTTATACTGTTGAGGTCTCACAGGAGAGAACTGTAATTTCAGAAACTGAAGCAATAATTTCTGATACAGCTGCTTCTCAATAATTCATACAAGTTTAAAAGAGATTTTCAGCTGCCTCCAGTTGTCATCTTACCAAAAAAAGACATCCCAAAGTAACAAAAGCTCTTTCAAAGTCTAAAGCACCTGACTGTGAGGCTTCCTTGGTTGTTTCATGCTTGGGAGGCTCAAGCAATTTCAACTATGCTTACAGGCACCAATTCAGAAATATTTCACAAAAATATTTGCCTGTCCCCAGAAATGGGTTTTGGAGACCTGATCCTGTAAGGTGTTGCATGCTTCTGGAAAACACTGAACAGCCACTACTGGAAACCAATGGTACCAAGTTGTGGGGCTGAGCTGGAGCCATTTGGTGTTTCTCCAGGTGGGGCCGAAGTGAGCATGAGTTAGAATGATGGGTGCAAGCCTGGTGTTAGATGGCTCGGATGACATGAAAGGTAGATGTTATCTGATGCTAAATCTACCTCATCTTACTTTCATAGATCCACACACGTGTGTCTAGAGCTTGTTGTGCTGGGTTGCTGCGCCTCCGAGCTGCTGTCCAGGCAGCAGCACAGATGGTTTCATCTGCTAACGTCTTCCACCTGCTGAACTTGTCCTTCTCGCTTGAAACAAAGACCTTGTGGCCTCCCTCCTTGGTGCCAAGGTGGAAGCCCAAGCTCTGCAGAGTCAAGTGTCCCTTCTTGCTGCAGGACCATGCCTGGCGTTCCTGGTCTCCGCAGGGCTCCAGCTTGACCAGAGCGTAGTCACGCATCCTGTGGGCTGACAGGCACCGCTTCGTGTGCAGGCTGATGATGGTGCTGGTGTCAGGATCCCAGCCCCACCTCTGCAGCTGGGAGTGCTCCTTGCAGCTGGCCAGGCTGATGCTGTTGGTCTCATGGGAGGCACGGATGCACTTTTCCAGCCGGGTGTTCCTTATGAGGAAGCCTTGTCCCTCTGCTACTGCGGTACAATCAGAGCATGATTTAGTTCTGCACATGTCTGAGGCAAACACATCTCCTTGTAAATACTCTGGGGGAGGGAAGATGTAACCCACCAGTCCTTTCCTGGATGGGCATGCCTAGAGGAATAGTTCCCACAGCTTCCTAATTCCCTGGAATGACATTTCTTTGAAAAAAGGGGCGTGCAAATAGCTACGAGCAATGCTAGAGGAAAATAACAGTTTACGTAAGTAACCCATCTAACTCAAGAAAATCTTAACATCCTTCCAACTTGAATGACTCTATCTAATATCTGCCTATATATATATATACACACACACAGAGCTAGATACCCATCCTTCTCTCCCTCCAAAATAGTTACATGGTTTGAGGAATCTTTTGCCCCTATCCAGGTCAAATCTTCCTTATCAAAGAGCAGTTGAAATTCCCCTGGTGCTGTTCAAGTGGGGCCACCTAGATTACCTTGGTCTACACTTTCCATTCAGTGGCTTCTGGAGATATTAAGGCAGCGCAGGGATAAAACCATATCCCATCAGAAGTGTGTATGTACTTCGCTGAGGCAGCCCATGGAAGTACTGAAATTATCTTGGGTTTAGCACACCTGTCATTGGTCTGTGCACTTCAGGAACAAAGGTACCACTATTAAAAATCCTTTTGTAAGAGAGACATTGCAGCTGTCCCACAACAAACACACAATCTGAAGCAATTTCTGTAATTGCTTGTTGCTTTTAAGAGCA
Organism: Entomyzon cyanotis; assembly: GCA_024500445.1. Classification (NCBI taxonomy): domain Eukaryota; kingdom Metazoa; phylum Chordata; class Aves; order Passeriformes; family Meliphagidae; genus Entomyzon; species Entomyzon cyanotis. The sequence continues at coordinate 44,231,968 of JAKEPQ010001021.1, read as the reverse complement.
ACAGGCCCCAGCCTCTCACATGATGTAGGATGGATATTGTCATGTTAGCTGGAGGATTGCCACTGTTTCCAGTATAACTTCATCAGGTGTGGCCTATGAACTTCCTGAGCAAAATGTTAAATGCTAAACCATCCATCACTGATGCAGGGTTTACCTTCTGCTGTGTATCTTTTGCCTAAGATAGAAGGATAGAAATAGAAGTTTCAAATTTCTGAACATTCTGAGAAATCTTTTAATGACAACACATGGGAACTCCCAGCTTTTGCAGTGACTTTTTTTCTCTCTTTTCCCCAGGAGACAGTTATAAAAGCCCCATCAGCGTATAGCACTGAGCATAAAGAGTAAGAGGACACTACACTGAAAGGTGATGTTAGACAAGAACACTGATTTTTATCTAAACTATTTTTGCAGAGTTTCCCCTTCCATAGCAAAAAACCCCAATACTGAGCCAATATAGTATTTGGCTCAGTACCTGAAAAGATTAGTGACAGTATAAACAGAAGCTGGTACACAATAACAAGGCTATAAACAATAGCTTAAAGGAGATCTCATGTTTTTCTCTCAGGAAATTCTAAGGTTCTGTTAGATTGATAGTGCCTGGGGACTGTCAAATCAGGAAGAGCTCAGGGCTTTCTGCTCAGCCTGAATGCCTGAGGAGAAGAGCCAGAAAACACAGTGCTTCTGTACCAGCTCTGAGATGGTCTGATCAAGGTGTTTGCACTGGGGTATTGACTTGCATGGACCTGTGATAGCCACCAATCCAGACAATCCCTGCCTAGCCATTGTGCCTAAATGGAAATTAAATTTCCAGGCTATTTGTGGATGACTTGTGAGTCCTCTTTAATCTTTACTGAGGGCTGGGTGGAGAGAAGATGTTTAATGCACTTTGGAATTGAGTTTCTGCCAGCTTCTAGAGGCAGCAGAAATATCTCATATGTAATTTCCTATAAACTTTAGGAAATTGACATGGATTAATACAATCCCCCAAACCCCACCCCACCCTCACCATTTTTCCCTAGGATCTGGAATTCAGGATTCTCACCTCTTTGCTTCAGCATAACTGTGAGAAACCCATTTCCAAAGTAAGAATTTGAGAGGTGCATTAAAATGTAACAGAGCAATATAACAACTGTGCTGTGTCAGACAAAACATCTGCTGAGCTCAGGATCTTGTCTTCAGCCCTGGGCCATTAACATTTGCTAATAGAGAAAGAGGATAGGAATCAGACAAGTAAAGGTCTCCCTCAAGACAACAAGGATGCCAGTACCTCCTTCCAAAAATCACTGAATCACAGAATTATTGGGGTTGGAAGGGGCCTCTGGAGATCATCCAGTCCAACCCCCCAGCCATCACAGGATCACCTGGAATAGGAGACACAGGAATGTGTCCAGGTGGGGTTTGAAGGTCTCCAGAGAGGGAGATTCCATAACCTCTCTGGGCAGCCATTCCAGTGTTCTGTATAAACTAATTCAGAGAGTATTGCTGGATATTTATGGGTAAAATGGTTTTGTCCACTACATTGTATTTTTCAGCTCTGAAGTTCAAAGAAAAATAACATTTTGTTGCTCCATCAGTATCACAAGTTCCTTCTGCAGCTTCACACAGTCAGCTTAAGTGTTGATTATTCTTAATTACTTTGTGGCATCAGAAACTTAATTACTTCATTATTCACCCCTTTTGATCTTTCTGAGCACCTGCTGATACCATCACTGCTGTGATCATTGTTAACTCATTCCACCTCCTTGGACCAGCCTGTGGGCTAAGTCTCTCTCCTACTCCATGAAAATGGAGTTTCTTAAGGGCCTCGGTGGAAGATTCTTACCAAAAGCATTTTGCAAACAGTGGCACAAGGCCTTGATCAGCTCAGCACATTTATGTGCTTATTGATACCATTATGGACGTCAGACATTCCCATTACAAAAGCTGCTCTGGCTTTTCTCATGTTTATCTGTCTGTCTGAAAATACTGTTCTTTGCTTCCACTGACTTACCTGATGCTGAAATGAAGCCCAGAGATCTGTGTCTCCCCAGGCTGTGCCAGAATCCCTCTTAAGAGGGACATTATTGCTGTAATGGAGCCCTTTGGTGTTGAGGTTGCTTTAAATAAGAATTTATACACTCCTTAGAAATTTCTAAAATGTCATTTTTAATTTCCTGTAATTCCTGCAACTCAAATGACATGTGGGCTGGTCACTTGCCATAGATTATTTATCTTTTTCTTTTCCCCCTCTTAAAACTTCCTCTGTTGCCAATACTGTTTGATAACACTCTTCAAACTGCAGAGAGTGACTGCCACTTCCTCTCTGACCTTGTCTGAAGTGACCACCAGAGACACTAATCCATTCAGCCTTTCTACACTGTCCTACTTTTGGTTGCCCTTCTTGCATTTGTGCCAGTTTTTTATTGGCATCCTGACTCCCACCAAATTCCTGCTTCAGATATGTTTGAAAATTTCTGCTGGCAGTTTTTGTATGCTCTCTCTTAGGCTGCTCATCCAAGCCTTTCTGTCATGTATTTTATTGCAGGTTTTATTATTAAGCATGCCACTATCTCTGCTGTTTTTTCTTTTCCTTGCTTGGCAATGAGTGTCCATTTGAAAGTTTTGGATATTTTTATTACACTTTGAAAGTGCTGCTGTGTGATGCAGCCAGCAGATATGTGCTTTGCTGTCTGTGTACAATCCCTGATGTTTTATGTTCCCCTCTAAAGAATCACCATTTTTGTTACCTGCAAATATTGCAGTTACATGTGACTAGCAGCAGCTATTGCACATGCCCCACACATTCATAGGGGGTAGAACTATGAATATTCCACAACTAAACCTGGAGTATGCTTACTTTGAGATACACATCAGGCACCAAAAATCTTTACTCAGGGGACAAACTGACATCCCAAGTCCAATGGTCCGACAAATAAGGCCATGAGCTCTAACATTTTAGTAATGTTAACCTGGAGCAACCGCAGCACCCAGTGTACTCCCTGAGGATGGGACTCAAGTATCTCTGGAAAATGCCAGCCTTACCCACAGTCCAAATAGATGCCTGCTTTGGGCTGCTGATACTTGTACACTTTGCCCTCTTTGTATTTTTAGGAACAAAATAAACAATTTCTAGCAAGGCTCTTGATGCCAGCTCGTTTGTCCTATGATACTGACACTCTGTCTGGTTACAAGATAGAAAAGCAAGCAAATATAGGCTCCTGCTTCTCTGCACCATGGCCGCCCCTGGGACATGTTGTTCCATGCAGGATTAGGAGCAAAATCCATGCAATGTTCCTAATTAAGGTAATGCCACTAAGAAAGCCTTGGTTACCAATAATCCCAGCGTGGCTGGGAAAGTTTCTGCTGTTTCTAAGCAGTGCCTGTGATGGCTTGATCAAAGACATTTGCACATTCTTTGGGGTGGATCAGCCTGTATTTTTTCCCATCCACTGCTTCTTGCTTAGGAATATCTTGCTTTTGGTTGGCCAAGAGGATTTGGTATCTTTCCACATTACTGCAGGGTTCACTTTTGACCATGTATCTAATCCTCTGAGGGAGCAGTGCAGCCATAGGAAAAGAAGGAAGGTTTTGGCATGGAAAAAATATCTGTAAATGATGGGAAGCAGGGGAGGTTGGTGAAGTCACCACAAAGCTGATGCAAATAGGGAAAACCAGTCCCTGGGAATGGATGTCTATGAAATCCAGAGAGGTCTGGAGAGGATGGAGAGGGACTGACTGGTCAAGGACTGGTCCCACATGGGACAAGGGATGCCAAGGGAAGGCTCACAGTGTGCAGGAGGTGGTTCTGCACCCTGGAATTGTGCATGGTTGCTGCCTGGGAGAGCCTGCACAAGCTAAGGGAAAAGATCTGGTAGCTACTGAAGAGTCACATGCACCACAACAAGGAAATGCCCCACAAGGAAAATAGTTGGAGGCTGGAAAAGTAAATGGGGGAGTAGAAGTTTCGTACAAGCTTGGCCCTTCTGTCTCTTCAGTGCGAAATGCTTAGGGCTGCCTTTTGAGGTCAAGGCATGAGAGGTCAGGGAGCAACCAGCACTGCCATGGGCTTGAGGGGGGAGGAGAGTGGCTCCCAAGATATGGGATCAGACCAAGATGGCAAGCACAGCCACCACCAGCCTCACACAGTGCATGAGGATCCAGAGTCAGTGTTAAATGCAGTTTTATTTCAGCAGTTTTCTTTCAGTGAATGTAGGCACAGATCCTGCTGGTGCCCAACTTCCCTTATTGCACCTCATGGGGTCACCATTAGGTTTGACTCTGTGAGAAAACACTTCACCTCCCTCCCTGCTTGCAGGTATTTTCCAAAGAAACAGCTGTCAGAACCAGCTTTGGAAATTCCAGGATTTCCAGTTTCCAGCAGGAAACCAGCCCCAGAAATGTCTGTTGAGAGTAAGCACCTCTGTCCTGCCAGCAGCCTTAAAACTCAGTGGCCCCAGGCAGGAGGGCATGTGGAGAAGCTGCTGCAAGGGGAGATGACCCCCAAGCAAGAACATGTTTGTGCTCTGCTCTTTGAGCTTCTTTGGCCTCTGCCAGGAATTGGAAAGATAAATTCTTGTCTTGCTAAACAGTTGTGGGTTTATTACTGGCCTGGCTGAAATGCAGTGACTAATCATGTTTGCACCAAAAGCATTACACTAGAAAGGAAAAGATATGTCCTCCATACTTTACTAATAAAGCACAACCATGAGGATTCTGTTTTATGGCAGCAGTAAAAAATCACTTTATTCTAACACCAGACAAGATCTACATTAGGAGAGGAAAAACAACACCCTGAAATCTGTTCTGCTCTCTTAGCATCCCACCACTTTGTCATCTCCAGGTCCTAACCAGATCTCCTGTAACTTTTAAAGGATGCACATGCATCATCATCCTTCACCAGTACAGGGACATACCTTCAGCCTGGGGCTTTATGAAATGAGAAATTCGGTTCACTTTAATTGGCAAATTTTGGTGTGCAAAATCGGCAGCAGATGGAGCAGAAGTCAAACCTGTAGGAGCACAAACCTCTCCTTTGACATGGCTGCAGAGCAAATTGAGGGGTAACTTCTCAAAGCATCCCAGGGAGCACACACTTGTGGAGCAAGGAACAGAATGTAGCTTGTCAGAGGTGCCAGTCTGAGGTTTGTCTTTAAGGAATAAACATGCCAGCTAGGCAGTCCCAATAGCTGTAGTCCTCTGATCAAGGAATCTTGAACAGCTCTGAGCATGTAACCTGTAAAACTGCAGGGCTGTTCTCCTTGCAGGTTCAGGGATTGAATGAGCCTTGAAGAACTTCAGGAATTTATTTCAATGAGTCCCTTTCAACCTGACATCTCAGTCATAGCAGCAAAGTAAAAAGGCTTATTAGCTCAGGGACTTTTCCCATTTTTAAAGAAAATAGATTGTTCCTGATGCCCACAATGGGATGGGTGAGACCATGGGTAGCACCGCTCCTAGGGAGCACCATTCTGGATTTCAGTGATGATGCTCGGCAGGGACTTCTGCTTTTTGCATCTATCCATGCATGTCAAAAACAGGGCTTCTTGGATTCAAAATACTCCTGTGCACAGGCAGGATACAGGATTGAAGCAACCTCAGAAAGCAGCTGAACATCTACATGAGCCACTATGCTATCAAGTTTGCTCCATGGAGGTGAGCAGTGCAGACTCTGCAACTTCCCAGCATATCCCACTCCCAGATAACCACCACAGGAGCAGGACTGATAAATATGCGCTTCCCACTCTCCCAAGCTGCTAGCATGCTCTGAGCTCACTCACTTCTGCTGGGAAGGAGCAGCTGGAGCAGAGACCAACATAGTGCTTAGGAGGTCACTTAGTGCCTGCCTCCCTCCCCGGGCAGGTTTATTCATCTGCTACTCTTAGCAGCTTTAAAGCACTTTATAAAAGCAGTCGGCATGATGCCATGATGTCCCTGGCCCAACCATCCCAGCGCCCTGCCAGCTTGTCCCTCTCTCTTCTGTACCCCTGTGTTTAGTCCCATTTAAAATGCTGTCCTGAAACGTGCCTGTCAGCACCTGTTTTACAGCTAGTGAATTGACAGCTTGGCAGCCCAAGCAACACTTCATCAGGAAAGCAGGTTAAAACCTGTGAAGCAGTTCTCTTCCCACTTTTCAGGTACCCCAAAGGAGGAGAAACTTACCCTCAAGCCAAGGAAGGAGGCAAATGCAGCCCAGGCTCAGCCTGAAAAGCTCCATGGTCTGCCAGCACAGTGGGGGAGAAGGAGCCCCCAAAGCCTCTTGCCCACGGTGGGTGCCAGGCAGCTCACTTTTACCCCTTTCTCTGTCATTCACAGCAGAAAAACCTGCTGGGAAGAGAAAAACTCTTTTGTCTCAGCACTGGAGGCTTGGCATATGGCTTATCAGCAAAGGATCAGCTTGGAGACACAGTCCCGCTCAGCAGTTGTCCCTTAGGAGAAATCATATGACGAGCCAGGACGGCGGGGGGACGCTGGACCAAGATGCTCTCGGCCGCCGGGCTCGGCTCCTTAGCAGCAGTGATTGCTCCCAGCAATGACAGACGCATGCTAAGCAGGCTGGCCCGCTGCTTTTGCCAGGCTGGGAGCAGAGGGGGGATGCAGGGCTGGCCTGGCAAGAAAAGCAAAATTCAGCAGGAGTGCCCACAGGGGTGTGGGATGTGTCTGCTGAAACCCTGTGCTTCGCTGTGCTGCCACAGGGTCGTTTTCCCTTGGAGAGAATTATCCCCACCAAGAGGATTTTGGGCAGCATTATAGTTTATGGCAGAGATAAAACCTCACAAACCAGCTGTGGTTGTCCTAGAGGTGGAGGGTGATGGAAGTGGGAGTTGAGCTTCTGGATGGGGAACAGGCTCCTGCTGTGGATTTGCCCTGATGGTTGTTCGGGTTGTATTTGACTTTTTATGCATCAGTTTGGGCTCTGCACAGGGAGTAAACCACATATCCCTCCTGGAGGAAAAGCAGCAAAGACTGACAGGTGAAACAGCAGAGGGGCAAGTGAGAGTTGCAATTTTGCTATGCAAGGTGTTTCCACTCAGCCACATCCCCTCAAGGTCTTGTCTGTCCCATAGGCTTGCTGGGGTCATTCTCACCTGAATAAACTATTAAGCCTTTTGCATAAAAATACTTGAAAAGTGGAGAATTTACTTTCACTTTTGGAGTCCAGTCCTGGATGGCACCAATGTCACATCTGCCAGCTCTGTCCATGAGACCAGGAGTCAGCTGGAGGGCTGGGAGTTGCATCCTTTAGTGGCCAAGCTGTCAAATTAGAACAGTCCAGTACTGGGATTTATGCAAGGGCATGGTCTTAGGTCAGGGACTTGCAATCATGCAGCTCCCTCTTTGCCCAGCCCTGGGGTGATGGATCCCAGCTTTTCCACTATCAGAGTGTGAATCTGGCTTCAAACCAGATGTGGATATAGCAAGAGATATCCTACAACCAATCAAAGGTGAAGGCTGGGGTAAATTCTTGCCCTGATGAGGTTGCTCATATCTGACTGTAGCACGGTGCTCAAGAAAAATGCCAGCTGGTTTCTTTGTGATTACTCTTTTTTTTTTTTTTCCCCATGGGAACAGGTCAAGTTGTGATAAATTACAGGCATTTTTAATTTTAAAAAGTGCAGATGTTAAATTCTCCACTGCATGACTGGGGCTGAAAATGCAAACACTCTTCCCTGCATGTCCTTGGAACCTGGCTGAGGAGAGCCCACACCAGAAACCAATGCTATATTTTAGCCCCGGAGAAAAGTGGTCAGTCTAAAAGCAAACTGGGAGCACAGACCAAAAAGAATCAGTTGAACAGGAGCCACTGAAATTTTTAGGGTTTCAGGACACCACTTGAGCTTTATTTCATACATATGCAATAAAGTATTTGCATATAAAATTGCTCTGTAGCTCTAGAGCCCATTCTTCCCCATTGCATTGGCTTTCTTAGGGAATGGAGTAGCCTCATGGATAGAAATGCTTCTTTCAAATTGTTTTCACAGCTTTTCCTGGGCTGTCCCTAGGAGACAGCAAGCTATTTTCCAGCTGTGGCCTCTCTCACGTGGAACAGGAGAGTCCTGCAATAGCTGGCTCTTGGTCATGTAATTTCCATGTCAGCTAGTCCTTGCCAGCTCGAGTCCCATGGAGTAGCTTTGTTCTTGTCTCCATCATCAGTATGATGGATGCATTACTTTTTCTCATCCTGTTGCAGCTCATGGTGAGTTTAATCAGAGTGAAGTGAAACTTCATCTCTTGATGGTGGCGTGGTGCTGGCCACCAGACCTTCACATACAGGGGTCACTCACTGGACACCAACTGCAGCCCTGTCTGATGTGGGACAGGCACTGCTTTCTGGCACACAACAGCTGGGAGAGCAAGTGGAGACAAATGTTTTGCTAGCCCTAAACCTGTGGGATGCTCAGGGACAGCACAGCCATCTGTAACACTTTCACCCCAGCCTTGGAGCCAGCACAGAATTTTATGACACTGGGGACATCAGCAAGTGGCTTAAAATCTGACCTCAGTCCTTTACCCTTAATGTTATCACAGAATAGAAATGGCAAGATTCACACTGTGTCTGCAGAGTGTGGAGGACTGGAATTCTGGGGGGTTTGTTAAGCATTTTAGAGGTGAAATCATCCTCTCTACCTGAGTAATATCCTTTGGGGAAGAGGGAAAATGTTCTTTGGTTTTCTTTTCAGGTCTCTGGCTTTTTGCAAGTTTCCTCTGCTGTGAAACCTTTGTTTACAGAGATCAAATGGCATCAAATGTTTAGCAAAACAACTACAGTAAAGATCCTGTACCTCCAAGAAGGGGTACAGAAGGAAAAAGGAACTTTTACATGCCAAAATACTCTCATGGCTGGGAAGGTGAGCTGGTCTGGGGTAAAACAACAGCTCCAGAGATGCCTGGGTTTAGGTGAGTCCTTGCAGACCTGCTCTGATATGAGCAGCAGAGACCATGGGGAGCCCAGAGCAGAAGCACCCAGCCTGTCTGAGATGTCAGCCACTGTGGGTACATAAGTGCCACAAGAAGTCCCACAGGGGCAGGCATGAGATGCATTGCCCAGGACCACTCACCCTGGCAGGCAGTTGGCTTAACCCGTGCAGAGCCTGAAGAATCCCTCAAGGACCTACCTGGTCCTGTCCTCATGGTAGATCTCTGACTCATTGTCACAAGAAAATAGCAAACAAGAGCAGTTCCCACTCAAGAAAAGCCTTCAAGAACTGGGACTCTTCATCTCTCTGCTATTGCAGGCAGCTCCCAGGGGCTCCCTCTCCAAGAGGAGCTGCCAGCTGAACCTGGGGCTAAGTGGGAGAAAGCCCAGCTGAGACCCAGGTGACTTCCTGGCTTATTCCTTCACCTTGCATGAGCTCAGCCTAGTGACTTCAGTTAAAGCAGACTGAGATGACAGCACCCCTTTTTCCCCTTTTCCTGCATTTCTGCTGTCCCCCAGCCTGCTCACACGATTGCAGCTGTGGCACACAAGGACCTTTTCTCCCCTCACTTGTGCTTAGCTTATCCCTCCATGCTTGGCTTGAGGGGAAGGCACCTCAAAAACTGCCTGGGGCTCCTCACAAGCACTGATCCTGCTAAATAGGGTCTGATGAGCTTGGTGCCACCCACGAGATGCCTGATGACTGGTCACCCCACAGTCCTGGAACAAGTCTGGCAATGGTCCCTGGGATTCAGCCTGGGCTACTGGCTCGGCAGATGGAGCTCCTTCCCAAGGATATGGACAGAGCAGCGCCCAGTGTGCAGTGGGATGCTGTGGCCACTACTTGCAGCTTGGAGCAGCACATGGGCCCTGTGTGCAGGCTGAGGAGTCAGGGAGAGCTCTGAAATAGGGGAAAAGATTGATTTTGTAAGGCTTTTTTCTTCTGGCTTTGGAAGGAGGAGTTTGCTAGAATTAGAGGACAGGAGTGGATCTTCCAGTGCCTGCTGCTATAGCGATTAGAAATGAAAGAGCTGTGCAGTAAACTCTTTTCTCCCAGTATTGAGGGACTGGAATCCTCTGGATTAGGAAAAACCTCAGGTAACATTTCTGCTCTAGACCTGAGGTGGATTGGCAAGGCTGCAGGGGGCTTACGACAGCGTCAGGCTTGCAGAGGGTAATCAGCTTTGCAGCAGCACTCTGTACAGGCAGAGACCAGCAGTGCCTGTGCAGCTACCTTCACACTGAGATGAGCTAAAACCCCTGCAGGTATCAGGAGCCATGGGGAGCAGGGCAGAGCCCTCCAAATCAGGATGGTTTCCAGACACAAGCCTGCTCAGGGTTGTCTGGTGGGTGTGAGCTGGTGAAGGTCTCTCCATGTCTCTGGTGCATCCCAGCAGGATAGAGCCACAGGCCTTCCAGCAGGTTGGACACTGCTGCTGATATGGGGCTCATACGAACCAAACTGCTGCTTCAACCCAAGGATCTGAGGGAGATCCTGAAGCAGTGAGGTCAGTCATCACCATTGCCCTCACTGGAGTATCAGGAGTTTCTAAATTCTAACAGCTTCCTTCTGTGGCAGCTCAAACTGCTTGAGCTCTGCAAGCCTGAAGCAGTGGCAAAGTGCTTCTCTCTCTCTCTCTCTCACTCCCTCTCTCTGCACGTTGTGCCACAGAGTGCACCCTGACCTGGGATGAGTGGTCCATTAAGCACTAGGGCTGGTATCATCCCTGCTTCATGGTGCAAGTGAGTGTATTTCCACGTGGAGCAGGATCCTGCACCACTGTGAGGGACACACTCTGACTGTGTCCTTCCTCTCCACCTCCACGTGCTGCTGCAGGTGTTCTGTAAGTGCTGTGTGCTGCTGGCAGGGATGCTGGTGCCCCTACCTACACCACATGGACTGCAGAGCACCTTTGGCAATGTCATCCCACCCTCTGCATCCATCCCCCAGCCACTTCCACCTTGTTTATACTCCTTGTTGGTTTTACAGCTAATCTGTGGCAGCTCATGCAATAACCTTGGCTTTTCCATCCTCAGCTTCAGATACAGCAGATACCTCTTTTCTCACATCATATAGATATGCACAGAAGAAATGGTGAGCAAACCTCCCCTGGGCCCCTTGTAGCAATATATCCCCCACACACCACCCATGTTTGCCAAGTTGCTGTGGGAAATGAGAGCTAATGGGAACTGCTTTCTACTTCTCATGACTTTTCTGCTAAAAAGACCCGTTTTAAACAGTCTAAAAAGGCTTGGTAAATGATTAATCAGTTCTTGCAGGTTTTGACAGGACAGTAGTTTGTTCATGGCTTATTATGTTTAGCTAGCTCTTTCTGCTAGGACATGTTGTATACGCTCTGTACAAGCACCTAAAGGTGACTGTTTGATAACCTGTAATAAAAGGAATTTCAACATAGAAAACTATCCCTCTATTTAGAGAAAGGATTGTTTCATGATGGGTCCTTTAAAGAGTGTTTCTCTCCCTGAACCAATAGGAAGGTAAACATATTCAGAATCACAGAGTAGTCTGAGTTGGAGTGAGCCCACAAGGATGATCCTTGAGTCCAGCTCTTAAGTGAATGGCCCATACAGAGATCAAACACATAACCTTGGTGCTATTAGCACCAATGGAGCCAATCTCAGGGTCTTAGAACAATGAAGATCTGAGGATTGAGAAATCACATGGCAGGAACCAGAGCAGTGAAGATCTGAGGATTGAGGAATCACATGGCAGGAACCTCAATGGAGGCCTGACAAATTTGTGACACAGATGCCAAGAGACCAGGGGAGGTTCAGGGAATAGATTTGGTCTGGGGGAAGGGGACTCTGAGGGTAGGTGCACTGAGGTGTGTAGCTGCCCTTTGAGCTGCTTGAAATCTGTTTTATCCCTTAAAAGCCTTGAAGATACTGTTTATCTGTAAGAGGGTCTGAAGTCCTGGCTCATTTTGTGCATATCAGTGCTGGATATGTCAATGTTTAATCTGTGCATGCTAAGGGCTGCTGAGATCCTTGTGGTGAGGAATCCTGGCTTCTTTCAGCCTGGGGGACTGGCAGGGCCAGATCCATACGTGAACAGCACCTGATAAAGCAGCCCAAACATGACACAACAGTACCTGTATCCCTGGGACAGCTGGATTCCAGGATGTTATGGGAGAATTCAGCCCACCCTGACTTGGAAGCACTTGCACTCAGGATGGGTTAATAAAGCACTCGGAAAGCAGAAAGGCTTTGCAAGGACCTGTTAAATGTTCACAGGTAGGGAGACTCTGTGATGCCTTAACCCCATGGATGGAGCAAAGATAGGGCTGGATCTGGCCTCTGAGTCACCTCTGTGTACCCCTTAGCAAAAGCCCTTCTCATCACCCCTGAGCATCACTCAGGCTGCCAGCTAGGCCAGCAGGTGTTTAATGCTTTCAGGAGACAAAAGCCTTAAAGGGTGAGGGTGCAGCTTCAGAAACTCTTTTGCTCTGGTGGAATGTATCCTAGGGAACCCTGTGCTGCCTCCAGAAGTGCCAGTGCCTGCTCTCCCCACTCACCACCCACATCTCACCTCTTGTGTGTGAGGGGCAGGGCTGGGGTATCAGTATGGTATCCCACTACATCACAGGAGAGAGGCAAACCCAAAAACCCTGGGGACATGTTGCAGAGCAGAAAGGCTTTTCAAAGTGAGGGCCTTGTAGCCCTTGTAAACTCCTTGCTTACTTCTGTAATTTTGGCTAACTAGAAAAGCATTCTGGGAATGACTCAGCTAAATTAGAGGTGGAGAACAAGTTACATGCTTGTAAAACAATTATTAAAACCAAGAAGTGCTCACACCGTGTGGCTCACAGTTGGTTACACCTGATGCCTGTTCCTAATGTGGTCTGTGGTGGTTGGTGAAGCACATTTGTTATACATACTTGTGCCTTTGTTTACAAATATCTAAACTCATAAGAAACTACCAGTTTAAGAACTCTGGATTTTTGCAATGAAGTGTCTTCCCCATACCATTGTGGTGATCGTGTGTTTAATGTTGCAGGGGCAGAACAGCTTGGCTCAGGAATCCTGGCTCACTTCTATATGATTTTTCTGTCCTTGGTCTTCTGCTCCTGGGGAAATCAAAGGATGTAAAGCAACTATCTGGGAGTGAAATCACTGCATAGAAAGCTTGGAAACTTCCTTCACATCCTTTATTCATGTATGGATTTTTGAGTAACGATGTCCTTGTGTTTCAGGGTTTTTAATATGTTGCTTAATATTACCAAAAAACAAAACAAAAAAAAACCCAAAAACCCCAAAATGAAAGAAGAAAGAAGAAGAAAGAAGAAAGAAGAAAGAAGAAGAAAGAAGAAAGAAGAAAGAAGAAAGAAGAAAGAAGAAAGAAGAAAGAAGAAAGAAGAAGAAAGAAGAAAGAATGAAAAAAGAAAAACTGTTCTTTCCATTCTTTTTTTTTCACCCTGGAAAATGGTGCAATGTTTCTTAAAGGAGAGTCCTATTTCCAGGCTGGCTGGAAAGGCAGAAGGAGGAAAGAAGAGGAGGAAAGCTCAGAAAGCAGCAACTGAGGAGAGACCCAGCACATAAGAACACCTTCAGAGTGAAAATGTTGTTTTGCAAAACATGAGGGTTTCACTGGAAACTACCCGGCTGGAGCTGCAAAGCTGTGTCAGGAGCCAGGCCAGCACTGGGGAGGCTGCCAGGTCTGAGCACTTTGGGGCTGGCAGAGTGCCCTGAGCACGTGTAATCCAAGCTGCTCCCGAAAACCACCCCTGTGCTGGATCACCATCTCTTTGGGGCAGAAATAACCTTCCTTCTCTTATCCCCCTGCCCTGGCCAGGGCTTGCCTGGGAACACTTGTATCCACTCCAGCTCTTTTTCTCAGCTAAGTCTCATTCATCCCAAGACTGCACTTCAAAAACTAACCAGGCAGCTCCTTTGGGTAGTTTGGGATCTGCTGGGATCCATCCAAAACGTGGTGACCTCTGGCATTTTTAATGACTCCCTGGGTGGCTTATCATCTCTGTATATTTAGATACCGATGTCATGGTGACATGGAGGAATACACCTGGCCATGGATTGCTGGCTACAGCTCAGATAAGCAAGCTGGTGCCTTTTTCCCCCTCTCCATATAGGTTGCTCCTGCAAATTTGCATCCTGTCGGATCAACTGGACCCCAGGAAGGGGCCTGGGGAGCCATGAACCCGGTTGCACAGAATGCATTGCCTTGGGCCACCAGCCTCAGTTTTTCCTGCCTGTGTTTTTTTAGGCAGTAGCTGCTGAGCTGTGCTGCATCAGCTGGCTTGGTCATGCTCGATGCAGCTGGAACACGTCACCTTCTCAGGTGCATTTCTCAGCAAAACAAGGTTTTGATGTAGTCCTGGTCTTGCAACAACTTCAATTTAATACACCTATCCTCAAACACTGTACCAAACCATCTTCCATCCCCACTGCAGTATAGCATCTTGTCTGGCATAAGACCAGAAGCTACAGAGTTGTGATAAATAGGAGAACTGAATGATAATGAGAAAACAGTGACAGAGATGTAGTGGAAGTTTCCCTTTTCCCCTGCCAGGGCCAGAGGGGCTTTGGAACAGGTAGCAGGGCAGGCAGTTGAAGAGAAAGAGAAACACATCCCCAGACCCCCACGTCCCCATACAGCTCAGGGAAGGAGCAAAGTTCAGGGACATAAAACATTACCTGCCAGCTGCATCCCGGGGGGTGGTGGGGAGCAGCAGTTGGAAGCTGGAGACTTCAGCACAGCATTTCTCTGCCTGCATTTAATACAGAGAGGTTGTGGACAGGAGAGGAAATGCAGCAGTGCTCATAATTAATGTAAACACAGATCGTCCTGTGATGTCCAGCTTGCATGCTCAGATACCAGCCCCTTCCCCATTCTCCTTGAAGCTTTGGTCTGACTTTCATCCCTTCACCCTTGCCCTGTGGGGCGGAGCGAGGCTGCAGCCAAAAGAGGTTCATATATGGATCCTGGCACAGAGGTGCTCAAAGAGCTCTGCCCAGCTGCCAGTGAGCAATCTGTCCCTGCAGAGCAAAGTGAGCCAGAGCCACAGGGCGGGCAGGCTGGGCTGCAGAGAGAGAGGAGGAGCTGCGGCCCTCAGCAAGATTCAGTTGGGTTTTTTTGTTGTTTATAACTCTCTGTTTTATGAAATAATATTGCAGGTGTGAGCGGCTAGCTTGGGAAAGGACGCTGTGAACAGCTTCAAGCAGCACCTTGGATTGTCTTTTCACCAGCTGGAGGGAAAGAATTCAGCAGCAAAGTTTCCCACCAGGTGTTGAAGCTGCTAAGGAATAATGGACAGTGGGATTACCCACGACTCCGGAAAAAATGGCAACGTTCCAAAGGGGGATGCCAAAGAAAGGCACTCGTCTGAAAATGTCACACCGGTGAAGCAGAAGTCGTCCAAGAAGAAGAAGAAGCTCAGGTGGGTTGCCATCGTGCTGGGTCTCATCGTGTTAGTTGCTGTGGTGGCGGGCGTGACCTACTACGCGGTGTCCCGGCAGAAGGCGGAGCGGCTCAAGGTGGAGCGGGTGGACATGAGGGCAGATGGCTTTGACATCCGCAACCAGCAAGGGGAAGTGGTGTTCCGGCTGGCTTTCCGCTCGGGCAGCCTGGACCTGAAGTCGTGCTCCAAGGAGGCTGAGACCCTGAGCTGCTCGCGCTCAAGCCGTGGGCCATTCAAATTCTTCATCCAGACGGAGAAGCCCAAGGACACGGTGATGTGCTACCGCGTGCGCTGGGAGGAGCTGGCGGCTGGCCTGGCTGTGGAGCACACCATGTTCTGGGAGGATGCCCACTGGTACGGGGGCTCGGAGATGAGCACCCAGAATTGGCCCATCCGCCAACTGGCTGGCTACCAGGAGCCCCAGCCCTATGTGACCAACGATGCCTGTGGCTTCCGTGACCGCTTCGGCAACATCATGGAGCGCTACTGGCTCTCCTCCAAAGGGGCGGCCATTAAAATTTACGACTCTGTGCCCTTCCACCTGGGCTTTGATGCCACTGAGAACGCCTTCCACTTCCGGGCCCGCTACGAGGACTCGCCCTACCAGCCTCCGCAGGGCCAGCAGCCCTTTCCCGAGCTCAGCTACCACATCTGCGTGGGCTCTGACGTCACCTCCATCCACAAGTACATGATGAGCAGGTACCTCAACAAGCCCTACAAGGTCCCTGATGAGAGTATCTTCCGATACCCCATCTGGTCCACCTGGGCCCTCTACAAAACAGATATAAACCAGGAAAAAGTTCTGAATTTAGCAAGAGACATTAAGAAGTACCGTTTTAGCTACAGTCACATTGAGATTGATGACAAGTACACCCAAGCCTATGGGGACTTTGACTTTGACCCCGTCAAGTTTCCCAATGCAACAGAGATGTTTGCAAAACTGAGGGAAGATGGATTTAAGGTCACTCTGTGGGTTCATCCCTTTATACATGAAGATTCACCCAGTTTTGAAGTGGGGAAGCAGCGTCAGCTGCTCATCAAGCAGCCCTCAGGGCAGCTGCCAGCTCTCGTGCAGTGGTGGAATGGCATCGGGGCCGTTGTGGATGTTACCAACCCAGCAGCCCGGGAATGGTTCCAGAATGAACTGCGCCAGTTCCAACGCAAGTATGGCATTGCATCCTACAAGTTTGACGCGGGAGAGACCAGCTTTCTGCCTGAGCAGTTCAGCACCTTCCTCCCCCTGTCAGACCCCAGCATCTGGTCCCGACGCTACACTGAGACGGTCATCCCCTTCAATAATCTGGCTGAGCTGCGGACGGGCTACCAGTCACAGAACATCTCCTGCTTCTTTCGCATCGTTGATCGCGACTCCGTCTGGGGCTATGATCTTGGCCTCAAGTCCATGATCCCCGCCGTGCTCACCTTCGGCTTGCTGGGGTACCCATTTGTACTGCCAGATATGATTGGAGGAAACTTCGTTGGCAATATGACGGAGGGGGAATCGGACAAGCCCAACCGGGAGCTGTTTGTGCGTTGGCTCGAGCTGTCAGCCTTCATGCCCTCCATGCAGTTCTCCTTCCCACCCTGGCTGTACGATGAGGAGGTGGTGGAGATTTCGCGGAAGTTCACGGAGCTCCATGATTCACTGGTGGCCCCCCTGCTGCTGGAGTTGGCAAAGGAGTCCATCAGCACAGGTGACCCCATCATCCGTCCCATCTGGTGGATCTCGCCCCACGACAAGACCGCTCACCAGATCGACACCCAGTTCCTTGTTGGGAACACCCTCATGGTGGCCCCTGTGGTGGAGAAGGGCAAGCTTGAGCGCGATGTCTACCTGCCAGCAGGCAAGTGGCGCAGCTTCAGGGGGAGCTGTTTGAGAAGACGCCGGTACAGCTCACCAAATATCCCGTTGCCCTGGATGAAGTTGCCTATTTCTTCTCAGTTTCCTAACAGGCTTCTTCATCAGCTTTGGAATAACCATACCTTATCTAGGACTTTCTAACAAATAATACCTCTAATTGCACATTTCATTTGAGACTGGGGTGGAGGAGGGGAATTCAATAGACTTCACAGTTCTTGGGGATAATGTTTTTCATTTGTGGATTGATAAATAAATAAATTAATAAATTTAATATATTTTAAAGAATTAAAATAAACACAATTTTAATGATTTTTAAAGTAGTGACATTCAGAATGAAATTTGAAGGACACACTAAGCCCTCTCTTCTGTGTGGCAAAATGTTCTACAGTAACTTATTGAAATGTATTGGATGGGTGTGTTTGTCCCTGCTGTGTGACAAGTGTAACATATAGAAACACAATCTCTGCTCATAATCTTTTCCCACCAAGAAATGCAATGCATGTTTCTTGTGTCTAAAGGCAATTACATGGATGCCTTTGTTACCTAGTTTCACAGATGATCTCTGTTTTAGCTTATGGAAGATATAACCAAAATTACGTATTCTTTCACCATCTCCATAAGCTGTTAAAAACAGGTGTGGCCGTGTTCTTTATCTTCAGCATGACTCAGTCCTGATAACAATATGGGGGGGTGGGGGTGGTGGGACTATCTCCGCTAATGGGCCTTCAAGGTCTCCAGGAATGACTCATAGAATTATATCATCCCACTGTGAGATGTCCTGCCCAGAAGGGAGGAACAGAACACTCCTACCTGCATATAAGCTGAGACTTTGGAACACTGAGGTACTTCTTCCACTGGATTCCCAGAGGAGAAGAGCTCAAGAGTCACCACTGGGCCTCCAGAGATAGACCAGATCTCTCTTCAGGATCACCACTTCAACCAGAACACATCCATCACTCCAACGGGACTGCAGCCACAATTCAGTTGCACTGCTATCACCACCCTGACCAGGACAGTAGCAGGTTGTATTCTGACTCTGTCAGTTTAAGCTGGTGTTTCTGTATTATTGCCTTTACTTTGAATTTTCCTATTAAATGGTAATTCTGATTTGGAGTCTCTCGCAATCTATTTGTGTGTGGTTAATTCCTCTGCTTCCAAACTAGCACTATCCGCTCGGGACACTGAAAATTTCATGTGCTTAGTGAAGGAGGCAGCTGCAGCAAAGGAATTTTTTTTTTTTTTACAAAAAGCAGTGTGGTTATGCTGAAGAGGTGGTCACTCAATTTGCAGCCTGTACATCAGATGTGAGCTGATGCAGGAGCTAGGGGTTTGCATTTCCCATGGCCTGAGCTATCTGAGCAAGAAGAAGGCTACAGGCCCTGCTGGTGCTGTGGCAACTCTTTTCCACCTTTCTTTAATTACTGAGAACCGTGCCTTTGATGTGCATTCAGGTAAGCTTGTAAAATGTGGTGAAATCTCATGGCAGTCAAGATTAATCCTAATACCAAGTGCTGCAGGGGTTTATACTTAGTTGGATCCGTGTATGTTTTGGGACCATGTTTAGGCCAAAGGGTGCAATCTGTCAGATCCCAGGAGAGAACTTGGCCTCCTCAGAGAGTTTAAACAATTAACAAACCAGCCTGAGTGCCCAACTGCCTCAATTTTCCCATTGAGAATGTTTTTCCATCTTGTGTTAATGGAGATCCTTCTGTATCGTTCTGCCTGTAGAGGTGACCTCTCCAGAATGAAGGTGTCTCAGCAGCTCCTGAAGGCTTGGGGTAACCAGGCTGGCTGTGAAATGCTCTCCACTCTCAGTCCAACATTCCCTGCTGTTTTTAAGGAAAAAGATATTTAAAGTTGACATGACCGAGCAGTTTAAGAGAGTCCAGGGGTCTCTGGGCTGCAATGTGCCTTCCCAAAATGAGAGACAGATCTCTTTGCTGGCCCCAGGCACTAGTAGGCACCTGGGAAGTAAAGCTGTGTGTGGCCCCAGGGCAAGAGAAAGCTCCTTTGTTTAAGGGTTTGCCCCATAGCTGCTCCATACAAAAAGTAAACAAAATGGGTTTGGGCAACATTGCACTCAGGTGAGAGTTTGTTTGGTGCCCAGGTGAAGCAGCCCCAAAACTGGCTGAGACCTGTTATCTATCATTGGGTCCATTGTGCCAAGAGGACCCTGCATGGACACAACAGCAGTGCCGAGTGGGATGAGCCAGAACATCTTTTAGATGCCACTGGAAGCAGCTGGAGCTGCAGTAATGCTATTGCTGATGTAGCTATGGAGAGGGAAGACATGCTTTGATGCAGAGATGTGAAAGGCAAAGCAATGCTCAGTCTGGCAGTTGTGCTCAGGATTGTTGTGGTTTCAGTGGCTTTCACAGTGGTCTGGCAAGCTGCAGATCTTACCGAAGAGCGTCCCTGCCCAGCCCAGGTCAGTGCCTCAGTGCCCCAAACCTTCCCTCTGAAGGCTGGTCACTGTCCTCTCACCAGCTGAGGAGCCAATGGCAGCTCTGGCTTCATCTGCTCCTCGCAATTCAGTGGCAGTAAAGAAGGCGAGAAGGGTCTCTGCATGGTGACCACAGAAGATCTTTATTCACATCTTTATCCCCAGAGGCAAAAGACCCATAATGGCAAAGGGTCTGGGGTTTTCTATAGAGACAGGGGGTGGGGAGATCACATAAGCCACTGGTCTCAGGGCACAGGGTGGTACATGGGTAGAGTTGGCATACAGGAGTCAATAGGGAAACCCCGAAGGAGTGGCCAGGACCAGGGGCAGGGAAGGCAGGACAGTGTGTATTCAGAAATACTTTCTCAGCCTTGGGGGAGAATCATCTTGGAAACTACAACCTTGGAGTGGGAGAAAGCCCATGGTAAGTATTCAACTCTGTCCTAGTAATCCTGTGTTGTGATAGAAGCTGCAGTATCCGCCTTGAAAAGCCATAGCATTCTGTTGCTAATATTGGGTTCTGTATTTCCCCATCACTTTTCTTCCTTACATGTCTGCCTTTCCCACATTGCCCTGCCTTCCCTGCCCCTGGTCCTGGCCACTCCCTCGGGTTTTCCCTATTGATTCCTGTATGCCAACTCTGCCCATGTACCACCCTGTGCCCTGAGACCAGTGGCTTATGTGATCTCCCCACCCCCTGTCTCTATAGAAAACCCCAGACCCTTTGCCATTATGGGTCTTTTGCCTCTGGGGACTGTGTGAACAAAGATCTTCTGTGGTCACCATGCAGAGACCCTTCTCGCCTTCTTTACTGCCACTGAATTGCGAGGAGCAGATGAAGCCAGAGCTGCCATTGGCTCCTCAGCTGGTGAGAGGACAGTGACCAGCCTTCAGAGGGAAGGTTTGGGGCACTGAGGCACTGACCTGGGCTGGGGAGAGATGCCCTCCAGTAAGATCTGCATCTTGCCATACCACTGCACAAAGCCAACCAAACCACAACAGGGAATTTCTTCCATGACCTTCCTGACAGTGCCTGAAACCACTGCAAGGAGATTGAAGGCACTCATCTGGCTGCTCCCATCATTTTAATAGTAGAAAGGTAGTAGCAGGGATGCTGTGTTTCCTCTTCACACAGCCTCATTCCTCATTAGTGAGTGGCATGGAACCAGAGGAAGGGAAGACATTATCTCATGGTCGTGCTGGGAACCTTCCCGTGAAGTCCTGTAACAAGGATCGCAATTCTGCACTGGCAGCTGAGCTCTGCAGCAACATCTCCTCCATCTAATGACTCCCAAGCCAAGGGATGACAAGTATTTCATAAGCAAAGGTTGAAAGGGAAGAGCTGGAGCCTCTCGAAGCATGGTCTTCATGCACTTCTGGGGCTGCAGAAGCCCTCTCCATACCTGGCCCTTCTGGAAGGCTTTGGCCAGACTCATCTCCAGGAGCTCCTCACCTTCACTTCCGCCCTACAAGCAAGGGCCAAATCCTGCCAGTGCCCTCATGAGTGACATTGAGTTTCCAGGATTAACTCCTTGCCAGAGGGTATCTGTAACTTGTAACAAAACTATTATTTGTACTAGTGGCCAAGAAGACACTAAAAGCCAGAAAAATAGGCTTTGGGACACACTTCTGCTCCAGCTGGCCAGGGACCTATAAGGTTTCCCTGCATCTCATTTTGAGATGAAATGATACAGGGAAGATTCAGATCTTAAGGAATGCTCCAAAAAGAGCATTCTCACTTCCTTCATAACTTTAAAAGCATTTCAGATTTTGCCCCTAACACCTAAATTTTTCCTGCACCCAATCACAACCCCTAAGTTTAATGCATCTCCTTTTGTGCTTCCTGAAAAGTCCTGTGGCAGGAGTTGGGCTTTGATAAAGACCCTCACTGGTACCCAGCCTCGCCCAAATCATGCACCATCCCCCTGCATGGCAGACTTGTGCCAGACCCACGCCCAGCACAGAGACAACCCCAGGAGAAGCGTCACAGCTTCTCCTTGGCTGGCTGTAGCCTGGGCAGGGTGCCCCAACCCTTGCCACCTGTTGCAGTTCAGCTCTGCAGAAGCTTATTAACAATTCAGGGGCTGACACAAGTTCCCAACCAGGACACAGTCGGGAAATCTTGCCTCAGGGAGGAAGGCTGCCAGACGTCAATCCTATTGGCTCTGACTTGCATCTCAGTGAATGCATCTTCCCATTGAAAACCAAATGGGAAATCTGCAAAAGAGGCAGCTGCTGGGGATTTGGGGTGCAGGATTACATGACCCCCTGTGCTCTCCAGAAGTCTCTGACAGCAATCCCGCCTCCAGCAACACAAACGCTGCCTGAGGAAGGTCCCTGGGACTCTCCCAGGGAGAGAGGAGGGCTGACTCAAGAAAACCCTCAACAAAATCATCACATCTAACGGCAACCTGAGATGGGTATTAGCTTAACACTGTGTTAGATGAGAACATTTCTGTGGGTGCAGAGAGAACACCCGCTGGCACAGACCCATAAGTTTGTAGAGCTGGTGTTTTCCACCCACAGGCAAGCCAGCTATCGGCAAACGTCACTGTCAGTCCACGACACGTGCTGCTCGCGGGAACCGGCTGTTCCCAGGGAAGCGCCGTACGGAGTGTTTGAGGACAGCTTTGCTCCAGGCAGCCCTTCTTTCTGCCAGCACCAGGCCACCACCGCGGCAATGAACAGGATGAGGCCCAGCAGGATGGCACCCAACATTGGCCTCAGCTCCTTGGAGGGCTTCTGCTTCACTGGTGTGAAGCTTTCAGGCAGGAAGGTGTACATGGTGCTGTCTCTTCTCTAGAGCTTTTTGCAGAGGAGTAAGAAGGCAGGACACCTGGGTTTGTCAGGAGAAGACAGCGGATTGTTAGGAGAGCTCCCACCTCCACCGAGTTCCAGAACACCCGTCTCTGAAAAAGGAAAGGACAAAAATAGTTTCAGAGAACCTCGGAACCAAGGGACAATGTGTCATCCATTTGCTCCTCCCGGTCCCCTCTGCCCATCTGTGCCGTGCCAGGTGCTGTGTTCCAAGTACCAGACACCATCTCCAATTACTCCGGGCAAGACAACACATGCTGAGAACAGCCTGAGCCCTACACGGGGAACAACCCTGGGGCAACAAGGACCAAATCCTTGCCATAATCAATATGTTTTTGTTGTTGGGAACACTTCCAGTGAGGCAGGAGTGGAGACTGGGTGGCAGTAGAAGGAGGCTGAACAGGAGCCAGATGAGCCCACTCATAGTGTCTTTAAGAGACAGGGATAACTAAGATCTATAAAAGACACCACGTAATGAATCCTAATGTTAATCATCCTGCATCTCTGGCAGATTTAATTCATTTGCAGCAACATCCCCTCTTTGTTCCAAGCATGTCCCAGCTGCTCCACCTGGTTGATGCTTTGCAGTGAAGGTGGATAAATCCCTGCTTCTTTAGAGTTGAAGAGAGAGTCAAATGGGGCTGGGGTACCAACAGCTGATGGCTGCTTTTGGGGTTAGGGATTAGGGCTGGTTAGGGGATGCAGTGAATGGCATAGCATGGCTGGCTCCTGCCATGTGCTCTGACATCTACAACAATTCTGGGCGGAGAAGTGTTGCAGTTCTGGGTGTCTTTTTGCGGATGGTATAGCAACTGCAGGCCTTACAGAGAGCATGTCTGCCCATCCCAGGTCAGTGCCTCAGTGCCCCAAACCTTCCTTATGAAGGCTGGTCACTGTGCTTACACCAGCTGGGGAGCCAATGGCCAGCTCTGGCTTCATCTGCTGTTCGCAACTCAGCAGCAGTAAAGGAGGTAAGAAGGGTCTCTGCATGGTGACCACAGAATCTGTTTATTCACATAGTCCCCAGTGGCCAAAGACCTCCCAGAGGCCAAGACCCACCATATGCAAAGACACATCATGGCGAGGGGTCTGGGGTTTTCTATAGAGATGGGAGGGTGGGGCAAGCACATGGACCAGTGGCCTCAGAGCACAGAAGTGGTACATGGGTGGAGTTGGGGTACAGGAACCAATAGGGAAAACCTGAGGCAGTGGCTAGGAGCAGGGGCAGGAAAAGCAGGACAATGTGAGAAGCGTAGACATATAAGGAAGAAAAGGGATGGGGAAACTGCAGCTTGTATCACATCTCACCCTTTACCAAATTGAAGTGGGAAGGGCTTTTCCCAAAGAGCCTTACAGCAAATTTTTATAAAAGAGAAGAATGGTAAAATAATGCAGAACAGTTAAAATTACACAGATGAATGCTTAGCAAGTTTAAAACAACAACATAATGTAAAGCAATACCAAAATTGGTTCTGCTGTGGATATGGGGAACTAAAATAAAGCTGTAACTGTTTAAAGTACTTAAACAAATGCTAGAGCACTTATAGCACAGTTTACAAAGAAATCAAACAACGGAGGAAACACTTAAATTTAAAATGATGATGCGGCTCGCTGGTATTGACGTTGGAGATCAGTGCAGGCTGAGTTTTCGGACTGTGGTTGCTTTTGCAGTTTCTTAGCATTTTTGTGTTTTTTCTTCTGGCAGGGCTGCTAAGATGAAGGCGGCATTTGTGGCAGAGATGGGTTCTCATGAAATCTTTTCCAGCTTAGGAGCGGGAGGAGTCTATGGACTCGGTGCAGCCCCGCTGGGTGAAACACAGCTCTTGCCCGCTGCGGCTCTCCCAGTCCGGCATGGGCCCGCTGGACTCTGGGGGCCGTGTCCACTGCGGGCAGCTGGGGGCATGGCCTCACCCCCCACCTGTGCAGTGCTGGGCCGAATGCCCCGAAGGGGAGGGGCCTGCGCCCAAAGGGAAACGCCCACCGATGCAGGGAGAGGGGTTTTGGCAAGCCCGGGAAAATGTCAAGGGGAAGGAGAAGGCAATATGGCACACCGACCACGTGGTTGGCGCCATGCTGCAAAACATGTGGAGTAGGCATGGGTATGGATTGGCGCCTTGGGAAGGGAGGTTGCAGGGAGCCCAAGCTGGAGTGATCAGTTCCAACTTGGGAAGGGGACAGAGGAGACTGAGAAACGAAAGGTCAGCTCTCTCCTGAGGGACAAAGGGGGAACATGAGCTGGTGGGGGTCAGGGGGAGTGCCACAGCCATGTGGCTGGTGCTATGTTGGGGAATACATAAGGTAGGGGAGACACAGAAAAGAACTTCCAGTTTTTCTGGGAGAAAAGGGAGTAAGCAGTGCAGGACTTCCAAAGGGCCCTTCTTCCATCCAACAAGGCTCCAGGCTGTGTTTCAGCTCTAGCCCACTCCCCCCTGCGTGGCCCCAGGGAAGTGGGCTGTGCCAAGAACCTAATGGCTTTTCCTTGGCCATGGCCTGGCTGGACTCTGCCAAGCATAACGCCTGGGATCCAGGGGGGAAAAGCAAAGTAAGGACATGGGAGAGCGAGAAACAAATGCAGCTGCAGGAGGATTAGGAGAGGGAGAGAAGCTGCAGAGCCGCAGACCAGCTGCCTGGTATCTGCCTGCTGCCAGCAAACACAGCCGCCTCCTCCCCAAGCTCTGGGGCTCCAAACCTGCTGCCTGTGGGCAAACTAGAGGGAAAAATCCCTCTTTTTGGGCACAAATGAAACTAGTTGCAGGGATCCCCTCGTCAGTTGGTTTGGTTTTTTTTTTTTTTTTTAACTAACAGGAAGAAAAAGATCCAAAATGAATTACAGAACCCTCTCCCTGCTAGAGGCATGGCAATCCAGAATACGTATTTCTCTGTGCCCCAAACAGGTCTTTCTACTCAAGAAAGGAAAAGAAAAGGAGAAAGGGGTCCTGAACACCACCTGAGCATTGTTGCTTCGCTACAGGGATGTAAAGCATGTGTAAACCCACAGCAGCATCTGTGCATAGGCTCAACAAAACATTCTGTGTTTACATTCATCTTGAAGCACATATTGGACCAGACCTTGCAGTTGGGGCAACTTTTTGTGTAGCCAGACGGGTGATTGTAACCTTCCCCTGGGAGGCAGTAACTTTCGAGACAGCCAGTTGCTTTAAATGGGATTACAGAGGCATTAGGAAGCGATTAGCCTGAACAGGCGATAGGTTTAGTTAAATGATTTGTCCCACGGCCAACTCCCACAGAGCCCTCACTTGCCAGCAGGGAGCTCTGGCACGGGATGGGGACAGCTCCAGCCACTCCAGCTGTGTCACCCAGTGCCACATCCTGTTCCCCCCCGGAGGGCAACGGCGCTCTCACTCACCCTGTAGTTATGACTCAAGGCCAGCTGAGCCCAGCCAAAATTTGGTGATAAAGACAATGAGGAGGTGGTGGTGGGATGAGGCTGTGTTTGGGATAAACCTTTCATCCCTCCCTCAACTCTTTCCTGGCTTTAGGGTGAACCAGAAGCAGCACAGGGCTATCCTAGGGATGGGGGGAGGAAGGTTTGCAGAAGGACCTTGGCTAAAACCAGCACAGCTGAGCGAAGCTGCACGTGGCAGGATACTTCTGGAAATACAGACGGGTATGCTGGGCCCAAACAAGCTTCCTCTCTCTCAGCACTGGGAGGTTTTGGAATGCCAGAGAGAGAGAGGGGTGTCAATTCAAAGGCACACGTGTGTCTCACTCATGCCTTATCTGGGGACTGCAAAGCTAAAGGGGGAAAAATGTAAAGTGCACACTCCACCAAGCAGGACTTGCAAATTATTTGGGAAAATATATATATTTTTAAATTTTTCACATTTTCTTTGCAAAAAAGAGGAGGGAAATGGTATTTTCTTTGCTGACTCTCATTTAGGGTTTTAAGACCAAGAAATAGCTCATACTGCTGCTATGGCTCCATCTCAAATTGACAGCAGCTCAGAAGGCTTCAGGGTGTTTCTGGATTTTTACCTCCCTGTCAGGAAGCTTGTTTATTATGTCTGAAATAGTTCAAAGCTGCTCGGCTTTTAGGCTGGTTTTTTTTCCCCCTTTATGGACTGGAGCTCATGGCACACATGAGGTAGCCATCACTGCCACTGCCAGTAAAGAAATAACGTGCTTTTTAAGAAATGTTTTGCACTCTCTTGAGTCCCTTGGACTGTATGAGCAGCAGAGACCATGGGGAGCCCAGAGCAGAAGCACCCAGCCTGTCTGAGAGCCTTATCTCCTGCTGTAGGTACATAAGTGCCACAAGAAGTCCCACAGGGGCAGGCATGAGATGCATTGCCCAGGACCACTCACCCTGGCAGGCAGTTGGCTTAACCCATGCAGAGCCTGAAGAATCCCTCAAGGACCTACCTGGTCCTGTCCTCATGGTAGATCTCTGACTCATTGTCACAAGAAAATAGCAAACAAGAGCAGTTCCCACTCAAGAAAAGCCTTCAAGAACTGGGACTCTTCATCTCTCTGCTATTGCAGGCAGCTCCCAGGGGCTCCCTCTCCAAGAGGAGCTGCCAGCTGAACCTGGGGCTAAGTGGGAGAAAGCCCAGCTGAGACCCAGGTGACTTCCTGGCTTATTCCTTCACCTTGCATGAGCTCAGCCTAGTGACTTCAGTTAAAGCAGACTGAGATGACAGCACCCCCTTTTTCCCCTTTTCCTGCATTTCTGCTGTCCCCCAGCCTGCTCACACGATTGCAGCTGTGGCACACAAGGACCTTTTCTCCCCTCACTTGTGCTTAGCTTATCCCTCCATGCTTGGCTTGAGGGGAAGGCACCTCAAAAACTGCCTGGGGCTCCTCACAAGCACTGATCCTGCTAAATAGGGTCTGATGAGCTTGGTGCCACCCACGAGATGCCTGATGACTGGTCACCCCACAGTCCTGGAACAAGTCTGGCAATGGTCCCTGGGATTCAGCCTGGGCTACTGGCTCGGCAGATGGAGCTCCTTCCCAAGGATATGGACAGAGCAGCGCCCAGTGTGCAGTGGGATGCTGTGGCCACTACTTGCAGCTTGGAGCAGCACATGGGCCCTGTGTGCAGGCTGAGGAGTCAGGGAGAGCTCTGAAATAGGGGAAAAGATTGATTTTGTAAGGCTTTTTTCTTCTGGCTTTGGAAGGAGGAGTTTGCTAGAATTAGAGGACAGGAGTGGATCTTCCAGTGCCTGCTGCTATAGCGATTAGAAATGAAAGAGCTGTGCAGTAAACTCTTTTCTCCCAGTATTGAGGGACTGGAATCCTCTGGATTAGGAAAAACCTCAGGTAACATTTCTGCTCTAGACCTGAGGTGGATTGGCAAGGCTGCAGGGGGCTTACGACAGCGTCAGGCTTGCAGAGGGTAATCAGCTTTGCAGCAGCACTCTGTACAGGCAGAGACCAGCAGTGCCTGTGCAGCTACCTTCACACTGAGATGAGCTAAAACCCCTGCAGGTATCAGGAGCCATGGGGAGCAGGGCAGAGCCCTCCAAATCAGGATGGTTTCCAGACACAAGCCTGCTCAGGGTTGTCTGGTGGGTGTGAGCTGGTGAAGGTCTCTCCATGTCTCTGGTGCATCCCAGCAGGATAGAGCCACAGGCCTTCCAGCAGGTTGGACACTGCTGCTGATATGGGGCTCATACGAACCAAACTGCTGCTTCAACCCAAGGATCTGAGGGAGATCCTGAAGCAGTGAGGTCAGTCATCACCATTGCCCTCACTGGAGTATCAGGAGTTTCTAAATTCTAACAGCTTCCTTCTGTGGCAGCTCAAACTGCTTGAGCTCTGCAAGCCTGAAGCAGTGGCAAAGTGCTTCTCTCTCTCTCTCTCTCACTCCCTCTCTCTGCACGTTGTGCCACAGAGTGCACCCTGACCTGGGATGAGTGGTCCATTAAGCACTAGGGCTGGTATCATCCCTGCTTCATGGTGCAAGTGAGTGTATTTCCACGTGGAGCAGGATCCTGCACCACTGTGAGGGACACACTCTGACTGTGTCCTTCCTCTCCACCTCCACGTGCTGCTGCAGGTGTTCTGTAAGTGCTGTGTGCTGCTGGCAGGGATGCTGGTGCCCCTACCTACACCACATGGACTGCAGAGCACCTTTGGCAATGTCATCCCACCCTCTGCATCCATCCCCCAGCCACTTCCACCTTGTTTATACTCCTTGTTGGTTTTACAGCTAATCTGTGGCAGCTCATGCAATAACCTTGGCTTTTCCATCCTCAGCTTCAGATACAGCAGATACCTCTTTTCTCACATCATATAGATATGCACAGAAGAAATGGTGAGCAAACCTCCCCTGGGCCCCTTGTAGCAATATATCCCCCACACACCACCCATGTTTGCCAAGTTGCTGTGGGAAATGAGAGCTAATGGGAACTGCTTTCTACTTCTCATGACTTTTCTGCTAAAAAGACCCGTTTTAAACAGTCTAAAAAGGCTTGGTAAATGATTAATCAGTTCTTGCAGGTTTTGACAGGACAGTAGTTTGTTCATGGCTTATTATGTTTAGCTAGCTCTTTCTGCTAGGACATGTTGTATACGCTCTGTACAAGCACCTAAAGGTGACTGTTTGATAACCTGTAATAAAAGGAATTTCAACATAGAAAACTATCCCTCTATTTAGAGAAAGGATTGTTTCATGATGGGTCCTTTAAAGAGTGTTTCTCTCCCTGAACCAATAGGAAGGTAAACATATTCAGAATCACAGAGTAGTCTGAGTTGGAGTGAGCCCACAAGGATGATCCTTGAGTCCAGCTCTTAAGTGAATGGCCCATACAGAGATCAAACACATAACCTTGGTGCTATTAGCACCAATGGAGCCAATCTCAGGGTCTTAGAACAATGAAGATCTGAGGATTGAGAAATCACATGGCAGGAACCAGAGCAGTGAAGATCTGAGGATTGAGGAATCACATGGCAGGAACCTCAATGGAGGCCTGACAAATTTGTGACACAGATGCCAAGAGACCAGGGGAGGTTCAGGGAATAGATTTGGTCTGGGGGAAGGGGACTCTGAGGGTAGGTGCACTGAGGTGTGTAGCTGCCCTTTGAGCTGCTTGAAATCTGTTTTATCCCTTAAAAGCCTTGAAGATACTGTTTATCTGTAAGAGGGTCTGAAGTCCTGGCTCATTTTGTGCATATCAGTGCTGGATATGTCAATGTTTAATCTGTGCATGCTAAGGGCTGCTGAGATCCTTGTGGTGAGGAATCCTGGCTTCTTTCAGCCTGGGGGACTGGCAGGGCCAGATCCATACGTGAACAGCACCTGATAAAGCAGCCCAAACATGACACAACAGTACCTGTATCCCTGGGACAGCTGGATTCCAGGATGTTATGGGAGAATTCAGCCCACCCTGACTTGGAAGCACTTGCACTCAGGATGGGTTAATAAAGCACTCGGAAAGCAGAAAGGCTTTGCAAGGACCTGTTAAATGTTCACAGGTAGGGAGACTCTGTGATGCCTTAACCCCATGGATGGAGCAAAGATAGGGCTGGATCTGGCCTCTGAGTCACCTCTGTGTACCCCTTAGCAAAAGCCCTTCTCATCACCCCTGAGCATCACTCAGGCTGCCAGCTAGGCCAGCAGGTGTTTAATGCTTTCAGGAGACAAAAGCCTTAAAGGGTGAGGGTGCAGCTTCAGAAACTCTTTTGCTCTGGTGGAATGTATCCTAGGGAACCCTGTGCTGCCTCCAGAAGTGCCAGTGCCTGCTCTCCCCACTCACCACCCACATCTCACCTCTTGTGTGTGAGGGGCAGGGCTGGGGTATCAGTATGGTATCCCACTACGTCACAGGAGAGAGGCAAACCCAAAAACCCTGGGGACATGTTGCAGAGCAGAAAGGCTTTTCAAAGTGAGGGCCTTGTAGCCCTTGTAAACTCCTTGCTTACTTCTGTAATTTTGGCTAACTAGAAAAGCATTCTGGGAATGACTCAGCTAAATTAGAGGTGGAGAACAAGTTACATGCTTGTAAAACAATTATTAAAACCAAGAAGTGCTCACACCGTGTGGCTCACAGTTGGTTACACCTGATGCCTGTTCCTAATGTGGTCTGTGGTGGTTGGTGAAGCACATTTGTTATACATACTTGTG
This sequence comes from Entomyzon cyanotis, assembly GCA_024500445.1. Classification (NCBI taxonomy): domain Eukaryota; kingdom Metazoa; phylum Chordata; class Aves; order Passeriformes; family Meliphagidae; genus Entomyzon; species Entomyzon cyanotis. The sequence goes on along the minus strand of JAKEPQ010001021.1, from coordinate 44,201,428 downwards.
CCTTTGTTTACAAATATCTAAACTCATAAGAAACTACCAGTTTAAGAACTCTGGATTTTTGCAAAGAAGTGTCTTCCCCATACCATTGTGGTGATCGTGTGTTTAATGTTGCAGGGGCAGAACAGCTTGGCTCAGGAATCCTGGCTCACTTCTATATGATTTTTCTGTCCTTGGTCTTCTGCTCCTGGGGAAATCAAAGGATGTAAAGCAACTATCTGGGAGTGAAATCACTGCATAGAAAGCTTGGAAACTTCCTTCACATCCTTTATTCATGTATGGATTTTTGAGTAATGATGTCCTTGTGTTTCAGGGTTTTTAATATGTTGCTTAATATTACCAAAAAACAAAACAAAAAAAACCCCAAAAACCCCAAAATGAAAGAAGCAAGAAGAAGAAAGAAGAAAGAAGAAGAGAAGAAAGAAGAAGAAAGAAGAAAGAAGAAAGAAGAAAGAAGAAAGAAGAAAGAAGAAAGAATGAAAAAAGAAAAACTGTTCTTTCCATTCTTTTTTTTTCACCCTGGAAAATGGTGCAATGTTTCTTAAAGGAGAGTCCTATTTCCAGGCTGGCTGGAAAGGCAGAAGGAGGAAAGAAGAGGAGGAAAGCTCAGAAAGCAGCAACTGAGGAGAGACCCAGCACATAAGAACACCTTCAGAGTGAAAATGTTGTTTTGCAAAACATGAGGGTTTCACTGGAAACTACCCGGCTGGAGCTGCAAAGCTGTGTCAGGAGCCAGGCCAGCACTGGGGAGGCTGCCAGGTCTGAGCACTTTGGGGCTGGCAGAGTGCCCTGAGCACGTGTAATCCAAGCTGCTCCCGAAAACCACCCCTGTGCTGGATCACCATCTCTTTGGGGCAGAAATAACCTTCCTTCTCTTATCCCCCTGCCCTGGCCAGGGCTTGCCTGGGAACACTTGTATCCACTCCAGCTCTTTTTCTCAGCTAAGTCTCATTCATCCCAAGACTGCACTTCAAAAACTAACCAGGCAGCTCCTTTGGGTAGTTTGGGATCTGCTGGGATCCATCCAAAACGTGGTGACCTCTGGCATTTTTAATGACTCCCTGGGTGGCTTATCATCTCTGTATATTTAGATACCGATGTCATGGTGACATGGAGGAATACACCTGGCCATGGATTGCTGGCTACAGCTCAGATAAGCAAGCTGGTGCCTTTTTCTCCCTCTCCATATAGGTTGCTCCTGCAAATTTGCATCCTGTCGGATCAACTGGACCCCAGGAAGGGGCCTGGGGAGCCATGAACCCGGTTGCACAGAATGCATTGCCTTGGGCCACCAGCCTCAGTTTTTCCTGCCTGTGTTTTTTTAGGCAGTAGCTGCTGAGCTGTGCTGCATCAGCTGGCTTGGTCATGCTCGATGCAGCTGGAACACGTCACCTTCTCAGGTGCATTTCTCAGCAAAACAAGGTTTTGATGTAGTCCTGGTCTTGCAACAACTTCAATTTAATACACCTATCCTCAAACACTGTACCAAACCATCTTCCATCCCCACTGCAGTATAGCATCTTGTCTGGCATAAGACCAGAAGCTACAGAGTTGTGATAAATAGGAGAACTGAATGATAATGAGAAAACAGTGACAGAGATGTAGTGGAAGTTTCCCTTTTCCCCTGCCAGGGCCAGAGGGGCTTTGGAACAGGTAGCAGGGCAGGCAGTTGAAGAGAAAGAGAAACACATCCCCAGACCCCCACGTCCCCATACAGCTCAGGGAAGGAGCAAAGTTCAGGGACATAAAACATTACCTGCCAGCTGCATCCCGGGGGGTGGTGGGGAGCAGCAGTTGGAAGCTGGAGACTTCAGCACAGCATTTCTCTGCCTGCATTTAATACAGAGAGGTTGTGGACAGGAGAGGAAATGCAGCAGTGCTCATAATTAATGTAAACACAGATCGTCCTGTGATGTCCAGCTTGCATGCTCAGATACCAGCCCCTTCCCCATTCTCCTTGAAGCTTTGGTCTGACTTTCATCCCTTCACCCTTGCCCTGTGGGGCGGAGCGAGGCTGCAGCCAAAAGAGGTTCATATATGGATCCTGGCACAGAGGTGCTCAAAGAGCTCTGCCCAGCTGCCAGTGAGCAATCTGTCCCTGCAGAGCAAAGTGAGCCAGAGCCACAGGGCGGGCAGGCTGGGCTGCAGAGAGAGAGGAGGAGCTGCGGCCCTCAGCAAGATTCAGTTGGGTTTTTTTGTTGTTTATAACTCTCTGTTTTATGAAATAATATTGCAGGTGTGAGCGGCTAGCTTGGGAAAGGACGCTGTGAACAGCTTCAAGCAGCACCTTGGATTGTCTTTTCACCAGCTGGAGGGAAAGAATTCAGCAGCAAAGTTTCCCACCAGGTGTTGAAGCTGCTAAGGAATAATGGACAGTGGGATTACCCACGACTCCGGAAAAAATGGCAACGTTCCAAAGGGGGATGCCAAAGAAAGGCACTCGTCTGAAAATGTCACACCGGTGAAGCAGAAGTCGTCCAAGAAGAAGAAGAAGCTCAGGTGGGTTGCCATCGTGCTGGGTCTCATCGTGTTAGTTGCTGTGGTGGCGGGCGTGACCTACTACGCGGTGTCCCGGCAGAAGGCGGAGCGGCTCAAGGTGGAGCGGGTGGACATGAGGGCAGATGGCTTTGACATCCGCAACCAGCAAGGGGAAGTGGTGTTCCGGCTGGCTTTCCGCTCGGGCAGCCTGGACCTGAAGTCGTGCTCCAAGGAGGCTGAGACCCTGAGCTGCTCGCGCTCAAGCCGTGGGCCATTCAAATTCTTCATCCAGACGGAGAAGCCCAAGGACACGGTGATGTGCTACCGCGTGCGCTGGGAGGAGCTGGCGGCTGGCCTGGCTGTGGAGCACACCATGTTCTGGGAGGATGCCCACTGGTACGGGGGCTCGGAGATGACCACCCAGCGATGGCCCATCCACTTTGCTGGTGACCAGGAGCCCCAGCCCTACGTTACTGGAGATGTTTGTGGCTTTCGTGACCCCTATGGCAGCGTCCTGGAGCGCTACTGGCTCTCCTCCAAAGGGGCGGCCATTAAAATTTACGACTCTGTGCCCTTCCACCTGGGCTTTGATGCCACTGAGAACGCCTTCCGCTTCCGGGCCCGCTATGAGGACTCGCCCTTCCAGCCTCCACAGGGCCAGCAGCTCTTCCCCGAGCTCAGCTACCACATCTGCGTGGGCTCTGACGTCACCTCCATCCACAAGTACATGATGAGCAGGTACCTCAACAAGCCCTACAAGGTCCCTGATGAGAGTATCTTCCGATACCCCATCTGGTCCACCTGGGCCCTCTACAAAACAGATATAAACCAGGAAAAAGTTCTGAATTTAGCAAGAGACATTAAGAAGTACCGTTTTAGCTACAGCCACATTGAGATTGATGACAAGTACACCCAAGCCTATGGGGACTTTGACTTTGACCCCGTCAAGTTCCCCAATGCAACAGAGATGTTTGCAAAACTGAGGGAAGATGGATTTAAGGTCACTCTGTGGGTTCATCCCTTTATACATGAAGATTCACCCAATTTTGAGGTGGGGTTGCAGCGACAGCTGCTCGTCAAGGAGCCATCGGGGCAGCTGCCAGCTCTCGTGCAGTGGTGGAATGGCATCGGGGCCGTTGTGGATGTCACCAACCCAGCAGCCCGGGAATGGTTCCAGAATGAACTGCGCCAGTTCCAACGCAAGTATGGCATTGCATCCTACAAGTTTGACGCGGGAGAGACCAGCTTTCTGCCTGAGCAGTTCAGCACCTTCCTCCCCCTGTCAGACCCCAGCATCTGGTCCCGACACTACACGGAGATGGCCGTCCTCTTCAATAATCTTGCTGAGGTGCGGGTGGGCTACCAGTCACAGAATATCTCCTGCTTCTTCCGCATCATTGACCGTGACTCCATCTGGGGCTATGATCTTGGCCTCAAGTCCATCATCCCCGCTGTGCTCACCTTCGGCTTGCTGGGGTACCCATTTGTACTGCCAGATATGATTGGAGGAAACTTCGTTGGCGACTTGACGGAGGGGGAAGTGGACAAGCCCAACCGGGAGCTGTTTGTGCGTTGGCTCGAGCTGTCAGCCTTCATGCCCTCCATGCAGTTCTCCTTCCCACCCTGGCTGTACGATGAGGAGGTGGTGGAGATTTCGCGGAAGTTCACGGAGCTCCATGATTCACTGGTGGCCCCCCTGCTGCTGGAGTTGGCAAAGGAGTCCATCAGCACAGGTGACCCCATCATCCGTCCCATCTGGTGGATCTCGCCCCACGACAAGACCGCTCACCAGATCGACACCCAGTTCCTTGTTGGGAACACCCTCATGGTGGCCCCTGTGGTGGAGAAGGGCAAGCTTGAGCGCGATGTCTACCTGCCAGCAGGCAAGTGGCGCAGCTTCAGGGGGAGCTGTTTGAGAAGACGCCGGTACAGCTCACCAAATATCCCGTTGCCCTGGATGAAGTTGCCTATTTCTTCTCAGTTTCCTAACAGGCTTCTTCATCAGCTTTGGAATAACCATACCTTATCTAGGACTTTCTAACAAATAATACCTCTAATTGCACATTTCATTTGAGACTGGGGTGGAGGAGGGGAATTCAATAGACTTCACAGTTCTTGGGGATAATGTTTTTCATTTGTGGATTGATAAATAAATTAATAAATTTAATATATTTTAAAGAATTAAAATAAACACAATTTTAATGATTTTTAAAGTAGTGACATTCAGAATGAAATTTGAAGGACACACTAAGCCCTCTCTTCTGTGTGGCAAAATGTTCTACAGTAACTTATTGAAATGTATTGGATGGGTGTGTTTGTCCCTGCTGTGTGACAAGTGTAACATATAGAAACACAATCTCTGCTCATAATCTTTTCCCACCAAGAAATGCAATGCATGTTTCTTGTGTCTAAAGGCAATTACATGGATGCCTTTGTTACCTAGTTTCACAGATGATCTCTGTTTTAGCTTATGGAAGATATAACCAAAATTACGTATTCTTTCACCATCTCCATAAGCTGTTAAAAACAGGTGTGGCCGTGTTCTTTATCTTCAGCATGACTCAGTCCTGATAACAATATGGGGGGGTGGGGGTGGTGGGACTATCTCCGCTAATGGGCCTTCAAGGTCTCCAGGAATGACTCATAGAATTATATCATCCCACTGTGAGATGTCCTGCCCAGAAGGGAGGAACAGAACACTCCTACCTGCATATAAGCTGAGACTTTGGAACACTGAGGTACTTCTTCCACTGGATTCCCAGAGGAGAAGAGCTCAAGAGTCACCACTGGGCCTCCAGAGATAGACCAGATCTCTCTTCAGGATCACCACTTCAACCAGAACACATCCATCACTCCAACGGGACTGCAGCCACAATTCAGTTGCACTGCTATCACCACCCTGACCAGGACAGTAGCAGGTTGTATTCTGACTCTGTCAGTTTAAGCTGGTGTTTCTGTATTATTGCCTTTACTTTGAATTTTCCTATTAAATGGTAATTCTGATTTGGAGTCTCTCGCAATCTATTTGTGTGTGGTTAATTCCTCTGCTTCCAAACTAGCACTATCCGCTCGGGACACTGAAAATTTCATGTGCTTAGTGAAGGAGGCAGCTGCAGCAAAGGAATTTTTTTTTTTTTTTACAAAAAGCAGTGTGGTTATGCTGAAGAGGTGGTCACTCAATTTGCAGCCTGTACATCAGATGTGAGCTGATGCAGGAGCTAGGGGTTTGCATTTCCCATGGCCTGAGCTATCTGAGCAAGAAGAAGGCTACAGGCCCTGCTGGTGCTGTGGCAACTCTTTTCCACCTTTCTTTAATTACTGAGAACCGTGCCTTTGATGTGCATTCAGGTAAGCTTGTAAAATGTGGTGAAATCTCATGGCAGTCAAGATTAATCCTAATACCAAGTGCTGCAGGGGTTTATACTTAGTTGGATCCGTGTATGTTTTGGGACCATGTTTAGGCCAAAGGGTGCAATCTGTCAGATCCCAGGAGAGAACTTGGCCTCCTCAGAGAGTTTAAACAATTAACAAACCAGCCTGAGTGCCCAACTGCCTCAATTTTCCCATTGAGAATGTTTTTCCATCTTGTGTTAATGGAGATCCTTCTGTATCGTTCTGCCTGTAGAGGTGACCTCTCCAGAATGAAGGTGTCTCAGCAGCTCCTGAAGGCTTGGGGTAACCAGGCTGGCTGTGAAATGCTCTCCACTCTCAGTCCAACATTCCCTGCTGTTTTAAGGAAAAAGATATTTAAAGTTGACATGACCGAGCAGTTTAAGAGAGTCCAGGGGTCTCTGGGCTGCAATGTGCCTTCCCAAAATGAGAGACAGATCTCTTTGCTGGCCCCAGGCACTAGTAGGCACCTGGGAAGTAAAGCTGTGTGTGGCCCCAGGGCAAGAGAAAGCTCCTTTGTTTAAGGGTTTGCCCCATAGCTGCTCCATACAAAAAGTAAACAAAATGGGTTTGGGCAACATTGCACTCAGGTGAGAGTTTGTTTGGTGCCCAGGTGAAGCAGCCCCAAAACTGGCTGAGACCTGTTATCTATCATTGGGTCCATTGTGCCAAGAGGACCCTGCATGGACACAACAGCAGTGCCGAGTGGGATGAGCCAGAACATCTTTTAGATGCCACTGGAAGCAGCTGGAGCTGCAGTAATGCTATTGCTGATGTAGCTATGGAGAGGGAAGACATGCTTTGATGCAGAGATGTGAAAGGCAAAGCAATGCTCAGTCTGGCAGTTGTGCTCAGGATTGTTGTGGTTTCAGTGGCTTTCACAGTGGTCTGGCAAGCTGCAGATCTTACCGAAGAGCGTCCCTGCCCAGCCCAGGTCAGTGCCTCAGTGCCCCAAACCTTCCCTCTGAAGGCTGGTCACTGTCCTCTCACCAGCTGAGGAGCCAATGGCAGCTCTGGCTTCATCTGCTCCTCGCAATTCAGTGGCAGTAAAGAAGGCGAGAAGGGTCTCTGCATGGTGACCACAGAAGATCTTTATTCACATCTTTATCCCCAGAGGCAAAAGACCCATAATGGCAAAGGGTCTGGGGTTTTCTATAGAGACAGGGGGTGGGGAGATCACATAAGCCACTGGTCTCAGGGCACAGGGTGGTACATGGGCAGAGTTGGCATACAGGAATCAATAGGGAAAACCCGAGGGAGTGGCCAGGACCAGGGGCAGGGAAGGCAGGGCAATGTGGGAAAGGCAGACATGTAAGGAAGAAAAGTGGTGGGGAAATACAGAACCCAATATTAGCAACAGAATGCTATGGCTTTTCAAGGCGGATACTGCAGCTTCTATCACAACACAGGATTACTAGGACAGAGTTGAATACTTACCATGGGCTTTCTCCCACTCCAAGGTTGTAGTTTCCAAGATGATTCTCCCCCAAGGCTGAGAAAGTATTTCTGAGTGCTTTCTGAATCGTTTTGAAACTCCAAGTGGTCCCTGACATCTGGGACCAGAGGGAGTTTGGGTAAACCAGAGGGTCACAGGGTGGCCCAGAAAAATTCCTCTGGCTGTTGTTGCTGCACCACTAAAGAAAAAAAAGTTTTCTGCAAAGCTCATGCCCACCATGCTGAGGAGAGGTGGGAGAGCCAGAGTCCATCACCCTCATGTGGTACCTCTGCCCATGTGATCAGTGTGCTCTGCATGCACGCACAGCTCTGCCACCCACCTGCACCACAGGCTGATGGGGAAAAAAACAGGTGACACTGACACTTCCTGCAAACTCCGGGCATGACAGGAGATGCCTGGTCCCATGATTGCAAAAATCTGTCCCCTGTTCCTTTCCAATCTGTCCCTCAGTGCCTTTCCCTCCTGCCCAGCTGAGCCACGGAGTCACAGGGTACAGGTTATTCCCTGTGGATGGAGGTATCCTGTGAGCAGCCACCTCTCCACACCCTCCTGCCCCACAGGGGCTGGTGGAAGGACATGTTTTTTGTCTTGCTAAGCTTCAGTTCTGGTCGATTTGTTGCACTCCCAGTGCTGAGCACGAGCTGTTTGCTGGAGGTGCTGGTGACATGAGACTCCCCTCCAGAACTTGGCTCACCACAGGCTGCCTGTTTTTTTGGCAGGGCGAGCTTATTGCCCTTAATCTTTGATGACTGCTGAGCTAAAAAACACCCAGCCCTACAGGCAAAATAAAAACCCCAAACAAATAAAAATCTGTTTTTCTCTACTTGGCCTCTGGGATTTTGTGTCAGCACAAACCATCTTTACGGCTCTCCCAGTACAAGGGATGTGCAGGCTGGCAGCTCCTGCCCAGATTGAAGAGGCTGTTTTTGTCTTGAGGCTGCCAGCCTGGCCATGTGCCCAAAGGGACTCTGATGCTGTCAGTCTGTCCTTTCACCACAGTCCCCCCAAGCCTTGGGCTTTTTTTTTTTACTTTTAGTCAAAGCTGTGATTTCAGGCAGGCATCAACACGATCAGCACTCGGATCTTCTGGGCCAGCAGCCACTGCTCTGTTGTCACCAACAGGCACCTCCTTAAAATCCAGTTTGCAACGAATTGGGCTTCTGCTGTAGCCCCTGTAGGATTTGGATTTTGCCACAAACATTCCTCTCTGTGCATTGCACAGCAGTGGATGTGTTTTCAAGCACTGCCATGTAGCTGGGATTGAGCACAGAGCTGACCCCACTCTCTGTCCTCATGTCCCTGGTGAGTCTCAGACACCCTCACTACAAACAGCACCAGCTTTTGGGAGGATGTAAACCAAACCCAAACCCAAAGCACTGATTCCTAGGATGACCGCTGCATCACTGAGGATCTCCTGTGAGTGCTCTAAGTTGCCAACCTGCCCACAGATCTTCAGCAGTCCCAGCTTCCTCCCCTACGTGATCATCAGCCAAGTGTATGGATGCCACTTCCACCCCAGGAAGAAGTCAAAGGACAAACATTGGGAAAATGTTTTTTATTGCAAAAAGAGTGAAATGAAGTTCCTCTCAACCCGCAAGCCACGCTGTATATGTTGACTACTGCTAGGGATCCCCAATGGCACAAGGCAGCTAGGGTTTGTGCGGTAACAATGGAAAGGGAAGGAAAAACATTATCTGGGGCAAAGGGCACACTCCTAAATGAGTCTCACATGCTCCATTCCTGGTACTCCCATAGCCACAAACATCTACTCCATCTGTGTCCTCACTGTCAGTACCATCTGGAAAGGGGGACAGTGTCAGAAGGACACCCCTCCACAGTCAGAAGGACCTTCTGGAGTGCCCAAGTGAAGCTGAGAACAGGCTCCTCTTGCTCATCCCCTACAAATAGTCTCAATGTATGTGTCCTCCAAGTGCAGTATAGACTAGCAAACCCGTCAGAGTCAGTACTGGTGAGCCTTTTTTGGGGTGGATGTCAGCAGGAATAGGGGAATGACCCTATTGGTGTGTATGGTCCCCACCCCCAGGCGCTGACACAACATTGGTGTTCACCTGGACATGGCCTTTTCCAGGCCAGCCCTAAGGCACAGCTATTCTTTTTGCTGTCAGGACCTAAGGAAGGACAATCCTCAATCGAGTGGGCTCGTCTGCCACCACTGCAAACACAAGAGTGGGGTTACTGCCAGCTTCTCCTTTTAAAACATACATCAAAACTGCAGGCTGCAACCTTTAAATAAAACAATAATCTCAACCCTGATTTCAGTGAAGACTAGAGTAAGAAAAGCCCCAAATCTCCCTGAACCACTAGCCCCACCAACTTGGTACAGATGGACATAGTTAAACTTCTTTTGTTTTCAAAATTTTATCTCATCAAGGCGATTCATGTTACAGTTCATACCAATTAGGAATTAGAAAAGTGGTTAAAAACAGACCCACCAGTATTACAGTCTGACATACACCAGCATGTACAAACACAAGCATCCAGAAAACCTGATACACAACAGTGCAAGCTTCAAAATTTATTCACATAAGCATCATGTGTGAAAAGGCTGAATCCAACTCCCAAACCTGGTTTTGGGCTTTTTCTTGGCTGAGACAAGCTAAACCCAGCTTTGGCCAATGACCCATGGTGTAAAGCAGAGAAATATCCCTAGCAGCAGTTCCCAAGGTATTTCTGCAGAGCTTCTGGTCTGCAAGGTCTGAGAGAACCTCAAGTCCTGCAGTGCTACAGCGTAGTGTTAGAAATAGTGGTTTTGGTAAAAAGTTGGATGGAAAGGGCATCCAGAAGCCTTGGAGACAGCTTAAGGCAGCACTGCTGAGCCTATCCCAAACATCAACTCAGTCCTCACAGCAGCTTTATCTTTCTCCTTGCTGGACCACTGAACAGCCATGGCCACTTATTACATGCCCTAATTATAGCATTTAGAAAAATAAGGGTACTCTATAATCTTACCCATTCGTTACTATAGTTAAATAAAAGAAAACTATAACTTTGTTAATAAAATCCTTTCTTTTGAGGGGAGGGGAAAGAAGACAGTGTGTCTAATGGAGAATTTCCTCCATGACCTTCCTGACAGTGCCTGAAACCACTGCAAGGAGATTGAAGGCACTCATCTGGCTGCTCCCATCATTTTAATAGTAGAAGGATACTAACAGAGATGCTGTGTTTTCTCTTCACACAGCCTCATTCCTCATTAGTGAGTGGCATGGAACCAGAGGAAGGGAAGACATTATCTCATGGTCGTGCTGGGAACCTTCCCGTGAAGTCCTGTGCCAAGGATCGCAATTCTGCACTGGCAGCTGAGCTCTGCAGCAACATCTCCTCCATCTAATGACTCCCAAGCCAAGGGATGACAAGTATTTCATGAGCAAAGGTTGAAAGGGAAGAGCTGGAGCCTCTCAAAGCATGGTCTTCTTGCATTTCTGGGGCTGCAGAAGCCCTCTCCATACCTGGCCCTTCTGGAAGGCTTTGGCCAGACTCATCTCCAGGAGCTCCTCACCTTCACTTCCGCCCTACAAGCAAGGGCCAAATCCTGCCAGTGCCCTCATGAGTGACATTGAGTTTCCAGGATTAACTCCTTGCCAGAGGGTATCTGTAACTTGTAACAAAACTATTATTTGTACTAGTGGCCAAGAAGACACTAAAAGCCAGAAAAATAGGCTTTGGGACACACTTCTGCTCCAGCTGGCCAGGGACCTATAAGGTTTCCCTGCATCTCATTTTGAGATGAAATGATACAGGGAAGATTCAGATCTTAAGGATCATTCAAAGAGTCCACCAAACCAGACTTCCTCACTTCCTTCGTAACTTTAAAAGCATTTCAGATTTTGCCCCTAACACCTAAATTTTTCCTGCACCCAATCACAACCCCTAAGTTTAATGCATCTCCTTTTGTGCTTCCTGAAAAGTCCTGTGGCAGGAGTTGGGCTTTGATAAAGACCCTCACTGGTACCCAGCCTCGCCCAAATCATGCACCATCCCCCTGCATGGCAGACTTGTGCCAGACCCACGCCCAGCACAGAGACAACCCCAGGAGAAGCGTCACAGCTTCTCCTTGGCTGGCTGTAGCCTGGGCAGGGTGCCCCAACCCTTGCCACCTGTTGCAGTTCAGCTCTGCAGAAGCTTATTAACAATTCAGGGGCTGACACAAGTTCCCAACCAGGACACAGTCGGGAAATCTTGCCTCAGGGAGGAAGGCTGCCAGACATCAATCCTATTGGCTCTGACTTGCATCTCAGTGAATGCATCTTCCCATTGAAAACCGAATGGGAAATCTGCAAAAGAGGCAGCTGCTGGGGATTTGGGGTGCAGGATTACATGACCCCCTGTGTTCTCCAGAAGTCTCTGACAGCAATCCCGCCTCCAGCAACACAAACGCTGCCTGAGGAAGTTCCCTGGGACTCTCCCAGGGAGAGAGGAGGGCTGACTCAAGAAAACCCTCAACAAAATCATCACATCTAACGGCAACCTGAGATGGGTATTAGCTTAACACTGTGTTAGATGAGAACATTTCTGTGGGTGCAGAGAGAACACCCGCTGGCACAGACCCATAAGTTTGTAGAGCTGGTGTTTTCCACCCACAGGCAAGCCAGCTATCGGCAAACGTCACTGTCAGTCCACGACACGTGCTGCTCGCGGGAACCGGCTGTTCCCAGGGAAGCGCCGTACGGAGTGTTTGAGGACAGCTTTGCTCCAGGCAGCCCTTCTGCCAGCAACAAACCTCATCTGTCCTTAAAAACCAAAACGGATTATATCAGCAGGATAATCATGTAACCAAGTGGGGTCATAAGTGCGTTAAAAATGGGACATGCTGGTATGGGCGGCGCTGCTCTAGGAAAGGCAATGTTGATGCCCCAGGCAAAACACACAGGCAAGAGCCTTGTAGAGAGAGTTAAATGGGTGAGCAGGTGGGATGCAGCTGTCCCAGCAGGAAATAAGCAACCCATTCAGTTAAAACACATGGACATCACTTGAGTAACCTGGCCTGCCTGGTACCCAAGAAAGCAGGAGCATGGGGCAACTGTTAGTCAAGCACCACATTAGGCAAAAGGGGGAAAAAATATGCGTGTATACATATATAACTCTGTTTTGCTTTATGGTCTCAAAAATATCCTTTTGAATATATTTGCCATCTTATAAAACCTACAGCAGGCTGTGCTGTAGCAACCCTCCCACAGCATACACCCCCATGCTCAGTGCCAGGTGCTCCCACGAGACTAGGAATCCTCCCCACTGCACTAGCCAACTTCCAACTCTGGAAATCCTTGAGAACTGAAAAAGTATTGGGTTTACTATGAGTCTGCTGATAGACTGACAAGTCCTTTCTGACCTATACAGATAAATTGCTGCCTACTGTGATCGAATCAGAGTCTACAACAGGACCAAATTAAAAAAATCAAGATCAATCTGCAAATAAAAAAAATTATCCCCAAGAACTGTGAAGTCTATTTAATTCCCTTCCTCCACCCCAGTCTCAAATGAAATGTGCAATTAGAGTTATTATTTGTTAGAAAGTCCTAGGTAAGGCATGGTTATTCCAAAGCTGATGAAGAAGCCGGTTAGGAAACCCAGAGGAAATAGGCAACTTCGTCCAGATCAACGGGATAGTCAGTGAGCAGTACCGGTGTCTTCTCAAACAGCTCCCCCTTGTAGCTGCGCCATTTGCCAGCTGGCAGGTAGACATCACGCTCCTGCTTGCCCTTCTCCAGCACAGGGGCCACCATGAGGGTGTCTCCAATGAGGAACTGGGAGTCAATCCGATGAGTGGCCTCATCGCGGGCGAGATCCACCAGATGGGACGGATGATGGGGTCGCCTGTGTCAGTGACCTCCCCCGCCAGCTCCAGCAGCAGCGGGGCCACCAGCGACTCGTGGAGCTCCGTGAACTTCTGAGCAATCTCCACCACCTCCTTGTCGTAGAGCCAGGGTGGGATGGAGAACTGCATGGAGGGCATAAAGGCTGACAGCTCAAGCCAACGCACATACAGCTCCCGGTCGGGGATCTCCACTGCCCCACTGGTCTTATTGGGGAAAAAATTGCCCCCAATCATGTCGGCAGATATGAAGGGGTACCCCAGCATGCTGATGGTGAGCACGGTGGGGATGAGGGATTTGAGGCCGAGCTCATAGCCCCAGACGGAGTCGCGATCAATGATGCGAAAGAAGCAGGAGATGTTCTGTGACTGGTAGCCCACCCGCACCTCAGCCAGCTCGTAGAAGGGAATGGCCATCTCCGTGTAGCGCCGGGACCAGATGCTGGGGTCTGACAGTGGGCGGAATGTGCTGAACTGCTTGGGCAGGTAGCTGGTCTCTCCCGCATCAAACTTGAAGGACGAGATGCCATACTTGTGTCGCAGCTGCCGCAGGTGGCTCTGGAACCAGTCCCGGGCTGCTGGGTTGGTGAAGTCCAGGATGGCCCCAATGCCATTCCACCACTCTACCATGGCCGGCAGCCGCCCTGATGGCTCCTTGATGAACAGCTGACGCTCGATCCCCACGCCAAAATTGGAGGAATTGTAGTTTATGAAAGGGTGAGTCCAAAGAGTGACCTTAAACCCATCTTCCCTCAGCTTTGCAAACATCTCTGTTACATTGGGGAACTTGACAGGGTCGAAGTCAAAGTCCCCATAGGCTTGGGTGTACATGTCATCAATCTCAATGTGGCTGCAGTTAAAATGGTACTTCTTGATCTTTTCAGCAAATCGCAGGAGTTTGTCCTGGTCAATATCATTCTTGTAGAGGGCCCAGGTGGACCAGATGGGATATCGGAAGGCATTCTCAGCAGGGATCTTTGAGGGCTTGTTAAAGTACCTGCGCACCATGTATTTGTGGATGGAGGTTATGTCGGAGCCCACGCAGACGCGGTAGCTGAGTTCGGGGAAGGGCTGCTGGCCTGGTGGGGGCTTGTAGGGAGAGTCCTTGTAGCGGGCCTGGAAGAAGAGGGTGCGCTCAGTGGCATTGAAGCCCAGATGGAAGGGCACAGAGTCGTTGATCTTGATGGCCGCTGCCTTGGAGGAGAGCCAGTAGCGCTCCAGGATGCCACCAAAGCTGTCGCGGAAGGAGTAAACGTCGCTGGTCACATAGGGCACAGGCTCCTGGTAGCCAGCCAGGCGGATGGGCCAGTGCTGTGTGCTCATCTCCGAGCCCCCGTACCAGTGGGCATCCTCCCAGAACATGGTGTGCTCCACGGCCGGGCCAGCTGCCAGCTCCTCCCAGCGCACGCGGTAGCACATCACCGTGTCCTTGGGCTTCACTGTCTGGATGAAGAAATTGAGCGGCCCCCGGCTTGAGCGCGAGCAGCTCAGGATCTCACCCTCCTTGGAGCACGACTCCAGGTCCAGGCTGCCTGAGCGGAAGGCCAGCCGGAACACCACCTCCCCGTGCTGGTTTCGGATGACGAAGCCATCTGCTCTCAGGTCCATCAGCTCCGTCTTCAGCCGCTCTGCCTTCCGCAGGGACACTGTGTAGTAGCACCAGGCCACCACCGCGGCAATGAACAGGATGAGGCCCAGCAGGATGGCACCCAACATTGGCCTCAGCTCCTTGGAGGGCTTCTGCTTCACTGGTGTGAAGCTTTCAGGCAGGAAGGTGTACATGGTGCTGTCTCTTCTCTAGAGCTTTTTGCAGAGGAGTAAGAAGGCAGGACACCTGGGTTTGTCAGGAGAAGACAGCGGATTGTTAGGAGAGCTCCCACCTCCACCGAGTTCCAGAACACCCGTCTCTGAAAAAGGAAAGGACAAAAATAGTTTCAGAGAACCTCGGAACCAAGGGACAATGTGTCATCCATTTGCTCCTCCCGGTCCCCTCTGCCCATCTGTGCCGTGCCAGGTGCTGTGTTCCAAGTACCAGACACCATCTCCAATTACTCCGGGCAAGACAACACATGCTGAGAACAGCCTGAGCCCTACACGGGGAACAACCCTGGGGCAACAAGGACCAAATCCTTGCCATAATCAATATGTTTTTGTTGTTGGGAACACTTCCAGTGAGGCAGGAGTGGAGACTGGGTGGCAGTAGAAGGAGGCTGAACAGGAGCCAGATGAGCCCACTCATAGTGTCTTTAAGAGACAGGGATAACTAAGATCTATAAAAGACACCACGTAATGAATCCTAATGTTAATCATCCTGCATCTCTGGCAGATTTAATTCATTTGCAGCAACATCCCCTCTTTGTTCCAAGCATGTCCCAGCTGCTCCACCTGGTTGATGCTTTGCAGTGAAGGTGGATAAATCCCTGCTTCTTTAGAGTTGAAGAGAGAGTCAAATGGGGCTGGGGTACCAACAGCTGATGGCTGCTTTTGGGGTTAGGGATTAGGGCTGGTTAGGGGATGCAGTGAATGGCATAGCATGGCTGGCTCCTGCCATGTGCTCTGACATCTACAACAATTCTGGGCGGAGAAGTGTTGCAGTTCTGGGTGTCTTTTGCGGATGGTATAGCAACTGCAGGCCTTACAGAGAGCATGTCTGCCCATCCCAGGTCAGTGCCTCAGTGCCCCAAACCTTCCTTATGAAGGCTGGTCACTGTGCTTACACCAGCTGGGGAGCCAATGGCCAGCTCTGGCTTCATCTGCTGTTCGCAACTCAGCAGCAGTAAAGGAGGTAAGAAGGGTCTCTGCATGGTGACCACAGAATCTGTTTATTCACATAGTCCCCAGTGGCCAAAGACCTCCCAGAGGCCAAGACCCACCATATGCAAAGACACATCATGGCGAGGGGTCTGGGGTTTTCTATAGAGATGGGAGGGTGGGGCGAGCACATGGACCAGTGGCCTCAGAGCACAGAAGTGGTACATGGGTGGAGTTGGGGTACAGGAACCAATAGGGAAAACCTGAGGCAGTGGCTAGGAGCAGGGGCAGGAAAAGCAGGACAATGTGAGAAGCGTAGACATATAAGGAAGAAAAGGGATGGGGAAACTGCAGCTTGTATCACATCTCACCCTTTACCAAATTGAAGTGGGAAGGGCTTTTCCCAAAGAGCCTTACAGCAAATTTTTATAGAAGAGAGGAATGGTAAAATAATGCAGAACAGTTAAAATTACACAGATGAATGCTTAGCAAGTTTAAAACAACAACATAATGTAAAGCAATACCAAAATTGGTTCTGCTGTGGATATGGGGAACTAAAATAAAGCTGTAACTGTTTAAAGTACTTAAACAAATGCTAGAGCACTTATAGCACAGTTTACAAAGAAATCAAACAACGGAGGAAACACTTAAATTTAAAATGATGATGCGGCTCGCTGGTATTGACGTTGGAGATCAGTGCAGGCTGAGTTTTCGGACTGTGGTTGCTTTTGCAGTTTCTTAGCATTTTTGTGTTTTTTCTTCTGGCAGGGCTGCTAAGATGAAGGCGGCATTTGTGGCAGAGATGGGTTCTCATGAAATCTTTTCCAGCTTAGGAGCGGGAGGAGTCTATGGACTCGGTGCAGCCCCGCTGGGTGAAACACAGCTCTTGCCCGCTGCGGCTCTCCCAGTCCGGCATGGGCCCGCTGGACTCTGGGGGCCGTGTCCACTGCGGGCAGCTGGGGGCATGGCCTCACCCCCCACCTGTGCAGTGCTGGGCCGAATGCCCCGAAGGGGAGGGGCCTGCGCCCAAAGGGAAACGCCCACCGATGCAGGGAGAGGGGTTTTGGCAAGCCCGGGAAAATGTCAAGGGGAAGGAGAAGGCAATATGGCACACCGACCACGTGGTTGGCGCCATGCTGCAAAACATGTGGAGTAGGCATGGGTATGGATTGGCGCCTTGGGAAGGGAGGTTGCAGGGAGCCCAAGCTGGAGTGATCAGTTCCAACTTGGGAAGGGGACAGAGGAGACTGAGAAACGAAAGGTCAGCTCTCTCCTGAGGGACAAAGGGGGAACATGAGCTGGTGGGGGTCAGGGGGAGTGCCACAGCCATGTGGCTGGTGCTATGTTGGGGAATACATAAGGTAGGGGAGACACAGAAAAGAACTTCCAGTTTTTCTGGGAGAAAAGGGAGTAAGCAGTGCAGGACTTCCAAAGGGCCCTTCTTCCATCCAACAAGGCTCCAGGCTGTGTTTCAGCTCTAGCCCACTCCCCCCTGCGTGGCCCCAGGGAAGTGGGCTGTGCCAAGAACCTAATGGCTTTTCCTTGGCCATGGCCTGGCTGGACTCTGCCAAGCATAACGCCTGGGATCCAGGGGGGAAAAGCAAAGTAAGGACATGGGAGAGCGAGAAACAAATGCAGCTGCAGGAGGATTAGGAGAGGGAGAGAAGCTGCAGAGCCGCAGACCAGCTGCCTGGTATCTGCCTGCTGCCAGCAAACACAGCCGCCTCCTCCCCAAGCTCTGGGGCTCCAAACCTGCTGCCTGTGGGCAAACTAGAGGGAAAAATCCCTCTTTTTGGGCACAAATGAAACTAGTTGCAGGGATCCCCTCGTCAGTTGGTTTGGTTTTTTTTTTTTTTTAACTAACAGGAAGAAAAAGATCCAAAATGAATTACAGAACCCTCTCCCTGCTAGAGGCATGGCAATCCAGAATACGTATTTCTCTGTGCCCCAAACAGGTCTTTCTACTCAAGAAAGGAAAAGAAAAGGAGAAAGGGGTCCTGAACACCACCTGAGCATTGTTGCTTCGCTACAGGGATGTAAAGCATGTGTAAACCCACAGCAGCATCTGCACATAGGCTCAACAAAACATTCTGTGTTTACATTCATCTTGAAGCACATATTGGACCAGACCTTGCAGTTGGGGCAACTTTTTGTGTAGCCAGACGGGTGATTGTAACCTTCCCCTGGGAGGCAGTAACTTTCGAGACAGCCAGTTGCTTTAAATGGGATTACAGAGGCATTAGGAAGCGATTAGCCTGAACAGGCGATAGGTTTAGTTAAATGATTTGTCCCACGGCCAACTCCCACAGAGCCCTCACTTGCCAGCAGGGAGCTCTGGCACGGGATGGGGACAGCTCCAGCCACTCCAGCTGTGTCACCCAGTGCCACATCCTGTTCCCCCCCGGAGGGCAACGGCGCTCTCACTCACCCTGTAGTTATGACTCAAGGCCAGCTGAGCCCAGCCAAAATTTGGTGATAAAGACAATGAGGAGGTGGTGGTGGGATGAGGCTGTGTTTGGGATAAACCTTTCATCCCTCCCTCAACTCTTTCCTGGCTTTAGGGTGAACCAGAAGCAGCACAGGGCTATCCCAGGGATGGGGGGAGGAAGGTTTGCAGAAGGACCTTGGCCAAAACCAGCACAGCTGAGCGAAGCTGCACGTGGCAGGATACTTCTGGAAATACAGACGGGTATGCTGGGCCCAAACAAGCTTCCTCTCTCTCAGCACTGGGACGTTTTGGATTGCCAGAGAGAGAGAGAGAGAGAGAGGGGTGCAAATACCTGTCAATTCAGAGGCACACCTTGTGTCTCACTCATGCCTTATCTGGGGACTGCAAAGCTCAAGGAGGGAAAAATAAAATGCACCTCCACCAAGCAGGACTTGCAAATTATTTGGGAAAATAGCTTTTTTTCTTTACAAAAAAGTAGGGAAAATGGTATTTTCTTTGAGGACTCTCATTTAGAGTTTTAAGACCGAGAAATATCTGATACTGCTGCTATGGCTCCATCTCAAATTGACAGCAGCTCAGAAGGTTTCAGGGAGTTTCTGGATTTTTATCTCCCTGTCAGGAAGCTGGTTTATTATTTATGAAATACTTCGAAGCTGCTCTATTTTTAGGCTGTTTCTTTCCTTTTCCCCCATGGACTGGAGCTCATGGCACACATGAGGGAGCCATCATTGCCACTGCCAGTAAAGAAATAATGTGCTTTTTAAAAAGGGTTTGCACCCCCTTGAGTGCCTCGGACACTGATCTGCCTCAGAGGGATGTGCAAGTGGGGTGATTGAGCTGGTGGATTTAATCCTGCTCTGGCTGCTGTGGCTGAGCCAGGATCAAACCCTGTGGCTGCTGATGGGCATTGCTCATTTGGACACCAATTCAACCAAGATGCTGAGAAGGGTGTTTGCAGGCATCACCCTGCTCAGTGATGGGCCAAGGAGATTTCCAAAAGCAATTTTGGTCTGTGCCCTCTATTTTCTTGCCTGATTAACAAAATGTACATTCTCCAGTGGGAGATTTGGCTCTGTCCCAGGTGAGTGCTAGGTCTCCCAGGCTCCCTAGAGACGCTTTCCTCCTCTCACTCACAAGCTGCAGCCCGCAGAGGTGCCTGATCATGCACTGCCTGTTTCAACAATTTTTTTTCTTGTGTAATGCTAACTTGTTATTTTGCTCCAAGATGACATTGTGGTGACCTTTAACTCCTCGGTAAAAAAAAGAAAAAAGAAAATGAGAAAGGAGAGTGTCAAAGTCAAACAGCATGTTTGCGCTTGCTGTGCTGGAGCTTACTAGCTGACCCAAAACAAAGCTTTTTCTGCGTGTTCTGTGGAAGCAGTGAGTCGCCTTGCCTCAACTCAAGATGAAAGCAAAACATCTGAGCAGGACACACTTTGTGGAGTAAAAATAAAAATCCATTTTTTGACCGCTTCTATTTTTACCAACACCACCGCTAACCACGGGCTGCGAGACCCACAGCACCACTAACCCCAGCCACTTTGCAATTAGGACATTCATTTAAAGAGGGTCAATAACATATAGCTGGTCTCTATTGCCGTGGCAGGGTCAGGTCTGAACTGTACTGGGGGCCAGGCTCCTGCCAGGGACACACACCCATTTCCCATGCTGGGATGCCAGGAAACCCTCCCTCTTCCACTGCAACGTGCTGCCACCTCCTCCCCAAACATCTTGGCAGGAGCTGAGCTCAGGAAACAGTACAGAGACACTGCAGATTTTACCAGGAGGCATCTCCAGCCCCACACAAGAGCAGGGAATTAGGACAGCAAATTAGGGGAGAAATTTCTTCTCTGCAAAAAAGCTGTGGGGCAATAAAACCTCTACGTTCCCAGTCCAGAGCGCCCTGCAGGGAACCAGCCCTGCCAAAGGGACTTTGCACACCTGAAATGGGGGACGAGCAAACCCTTCCTGGGGGTTCCCTCTGACGGTGTCTGCAGCAGAGCACCAGAGCTCTCTAGCGGGCTTTTTGGAGTCAAATAGGGTGAAATCACTGCTCCTCCTGCCTGGCGCTGATGGGAGCAGGTGGGACAGTTGGGGGCACTTGGCAACAACACCGGCACAGGGTGCAAGGTTGTTTCCCCCACACACCCTGACTCCATGTGGATCAGAGGCACTGATTCCCCCCTAATCCTGTGGATTTCCCCAGATACCACACTGGATCACCCTGGGGCTCTGGGCTTATCCCTGTAACACTGAAGCCACCCCCGGGGACATGTGTATGGCACAGACACCTGGCCCCTGAGCCAGGGCAGCAACTCTGCCTTTGCAGGGACAGCGAGGGGGACACGGTGCCTCCTTCCCAGGGGACCCCCCACCTTCACTGTCCTTGCTGCAGTCAGAGCAGGGATCGACACACTGCCTGGCCCGAGGGGTTCCTGGAGATGCTGCGGGGGGCTCTCTGCCCCTCCTGCAAAGTGACAGACCCTTGCTGTTGAGGCTACCGCAAATTCCCCCCTGCACCCTGCTGTTGGACACAGACAGGCCCATGCAGGAGGGGCTCATCCCACCGGGGCATGGTGCCCCAGTACTCACCTGGCCATGGCTTCCTGGGGATCCCTGCCTGCCGCCTGGCTCCACCACAGATGCCTTTTTAAGCACATAAAAAAGGAGCGCCGCTGCATCTCCACGTCCCCGGCAGCTCCATCCTGTCCATCCCGCGGGGCGTTCCGGGGCTCCGAGCTGGCCGCTCCGTGAGCAGCGGGTGTCCGCGGGCGGGAGGAGGGGACCAGCACGTCACCGCCGTGTTTTCTCAGGCACCGTGACGGATGTGTGAGCAGCCAACCCTCCGGCCGCGGTGTGCCAAGGCGAGCGGAGCCCGGGCAGAAGGGCGGCGGCACACGGGAGAGCACTAACACCTGCCTCGGCTCCCGGGATCCGGGCTGGCATCTCACCTCCCTGCCAGGTGAGCGGGAAGGGCCGCCAGGACGGATCCCCTCCCTGCACTCCCCTCCCTGCACTCACAGAAGCGCCAGAATCAGAATGCAAAATGAAAAAAAAAAACCCAACCCAAACTCAACACAGGGTTTGGGGTGGTTTTTCCTCCCCAAATCTTGTGATTTTAAGCAGAGTCATGATCCAGAAGAGCAATGAGGCTGTTTTGTGTGAGAAGAAAGAAGCTGCCCCATTGCTTCTGGCTGGATTGTAAACTAGGATTAAACAGCATGGGGCACCCAGAGGATAAACCCCAAATCCAAGGTGGCCATGTGAATACAGACCTCATCTGCAAAATGCAGACACGCTGCTAGCACCTCGCTCTGGCTGCAAGAGGAGGCAGAACATTTGAAGCTGTGGCATTAGCTCTGCCCAGCCTTAAATACTTTCACCTTTATTACAGGAATTGTGACTCTGCAGCCCAGTTTTGTCCTTTAAAGTTTTCAGTGTCAAGTGATGCTCCAAACCCATTTAGACACCTCATCCAGTGTTTGACCATGAATACAAAACAGCTAGTGGGAACCAATTCTGGCAGCAGACAACTTAGTATTTAAGATCCCTGACAATTCCCCCTTTACAATATCCTCTTTCTTTGTTTTTCACTCTGTGCTAATTTCTAATATGAAGTTTAATCTGCTGGGTTTTCACTTTAACCCTGCACACAGCTCATGGTGCTTTCATCTCATAACTAAACCACGACCAGATGCTTTTGCTGTCCTCCGCCTGGAGGCACATCATGGAGCCTGAATTTATCTGAGCCGCAAAGATTTGCAGAGACTTTAAAACAAAATGAGTTCCCCTCGTTCACCTGTATCAAAGTACTTTGGACATGAGGGAGAGAAAACTCCAGGTCTCTCCCTTCAACGACATGTCTCTGTCCACCTTGGAGAAGTCCTCTGAGGGAGCTGGAGGGAACCTGGCTCTGAAATTGTGGTCCATGGGGTAACCCTGAGCCAGGCAATCAGCCCCTCAGCACCTGCAGGACCATCAGATCTCATGCCCAACAGTGGCAAAAGCAGAACACCAAATACTGATGCTATTTGCTTATTTAATTTGCCACTTTTGCCATATAAGATACACAGCCATAAAGATTTTGGTGTCTTTGCCACTGTCTGGTGGTCCCCCAGCCCAATTCCAGCCGGTTCATGTGTCATGTACCACACTATCACTGCAACAGCCTCTCCCCAAAGCGGGCATCAGTCTCACTTGCTGTTCATGTCTGTCCTCCAAGACAAACCACCCCATAGTGGGACCCAGTGCCCTGTTTTGTCCACCCAGATTCTTTCTTCAAAGAGCTGATTCAGCACCTTGGGAGCGCTCAGCATTTTGGACGCTGATGCAGACTGAAACCTGAGCCCACCCCAACATCCAAGAGCTACAACACGATATGGGGGAGAAACGGAAACCTAAGCACATCCCTCTGGCACAGCCCTGCCCATTTTCCAGCCATCAAGTCACCATGAAACTCCAGGCACAGGCAGTTCCAGAGAGCTGTGAATGGCTCATGATTCCGGGCTGTGGTTGAAAGTCCCGTAATTTGCAACTATACCCAAGAGTCAGTGACGCTGGACAACCTTGGCCCAAATGCAGTCACCGATCCCTTAAGTTCTCCCTTGCAGCCCTTCCATGTGCAGATCCAGCCACACAACACAACCTCACGTCATTCTCCACTGGGCTGTAAGTGTCTGCTGTGCCGGGCACTTGCCCTTTGGACACCACGAGTATCCCAAGACGGTACGGGAGGAAAAGGGAAGAATCATTTGTGCTTTCTAAAACAGGTTTTGGCCGCTCCTTGCTATGGCCAGTGATGGCAGAGCTGTCCCAAAACCCACTCCAAACCCAACCCAGCACACAGCACAACGAGCTGTGTATATCCATCTGCAAAGTTTTCACTACCAAGCATCTTATCAAGCGGCAAAGTTAAAGCTGCACTTTGCAAGTGGCGCCGGGGACGTGTCTCCCGGCTCCGTTCATCTTCCCCGGGCGGCCAGACTCCCACCCATCGGAGAACTCGCGCGGTCCGGGCGCGGCGGGGTGCGGAGCGCTCGCACCCCAAGGTCCGGGCAAAGCTCTGCACCTTCACCCCGCTCCCCGCCGGCCTTCCCGAGCCATCGCCGATGCCTCAGCCCGGGGTCTGCGGGAGGGGGACCCCTCGCCCGCCCCCCTCGCCAGGGCTGCCCGCCCGCCCGGCCCCGAGCGCGGTCCCGGCAGTCTCTCACTTACCGGCACCGCCGGGCCATGGCCGGGTCTGCCGGGTCTGCGGGGGGCTCCGGCCGCGGGGCTGAGCGCGGTTCCGGGGTTGGGCGCTGCCCGCCCCGCCCCGGCTCCCGCCCCGGACCGGCGCTCCCCGATGGGAGATGTAGTTCGGCCCCGGCAGGGCAGCTCCGGGGGCGCCGGGGGCTGGAGCCGCTGGGGGTGTCCGGGGGTGCGTGGGGATGGGGATACCCCCGGGGCTGGGCTGGGGGAGACGGGGGTTTGGTGCTGGCGGGGCTGTGCCGGGATGCTTTTGGTTCGGGATGCGGTTTTTATGGGATGCTCTAGAGCTGGGACAGGGTTATAATGGGATGCCTTGGGGCTGGGATGAGGTTTTAATGAGATGCTGTGGGCTTTGCTGGGCTCTTCATGTGATGCTTTGGGACTGGAATGGGCTTTTCATGGAATGCTTTTGGGCCGGGCCAGGTTTTTCAATGGGGTGCTTTTGGGCCAGGACGTGCTTTTCATGGGATGGTTTTAGTCCAGGGTTTCCTGGGGTTTTCTCTGCTCCTAGGAGGACTGGGGTACTGCTTGGTGTGGGCACAGCATGGCAGGGTGCTGCCTCACTGGAATGTGTGTCTCCATATCGTTCTGTGCTTGAGCATCCCCCCATAAACCCACAGTGCCATGGATTTATGATCAGCAGCACACACGGAGGGGTCTGGGTGGTGTTGCCCCCTGGCACTGTGCTCTCAGATCATATTCAGACAAGGGAATTTCATGCCTTCATTAATTATGTGCTGCTTTCAAAGTACCCCTCCTTATTTAGCTTGTGTCAGTGCTCAGTATCCCAGATGGATGGCAGCTCTTCCTGGACAACTTGCCAAAAGCAAGCACGTCCTCAGCAGCCCAGCATGAAGCTGACAAACACGGGTGTCAATGACTGCTTCTATTTTTGGCTGTGTTACTATGCTCCAAGAGCTTTCCCTTGCATGCTTTCCTGGGCTCCAGCTTGTGCATGGTGGGAGGGCACCAGCCTGCAAGGGCTGTTAAAAGTGCCCGCCAAACCAGCAGTGGATGAAGTTTCTTCCCCCTTCCCGGGAATTTCTCTAGCCTGTGGGAAAGGCTCTGAGGGGAACAATTGCCCAAACCAGTTTTAACAAAAGACCACCTTTGCCCTTCAACAGTGCTGTGGGGCGAAGTAAGCCTCTGAGATAAACTAATGTACCCTGGCATTGCCATCTCAGTGAGCTGTTCCCAGTGGGTCCCCCTGCCTGCAAACACCATTCTCTCTTGCATGGTCATCTTCATAAATTCCTCGATACCAGACCCATGCCAGCTGAGGAAAATATTCCTGTTTCTCAGTGGAGAAGACCTTCAGAAACTTCTCTCTGAGGCTCAGGCATAGGGACATATACAGGGAACCCAGTGCTCCCTGTTTATTCTTGGTGCTTGGTTTTAGTTTCTGATCTCAGGAATTTTAAGCCAATCACGTTTTCTGGTAAGTCTCACACCTAATTTTGGCCCATGGGGGTTTGATACAGTAGCAGAGTGATGAATGTGTTGGTTGAATAGCCTCTTTTCTGCCCTCTGCCCAGGGCTGAAAAAAGCTGCTTCAGCAACAGGGACATCCCAAAGGTAAACGTGGGGATTAAAAAGTGCTGCCAGAGCTGCAGTGGGTGAAGGACAGGGCTGATTACTGCAAAAAAATCAGCGTGACCAGCATTCTTGGTAAGTAGAGCACATAATGACAATATAAAATACAAGAGCAGCACAAGAAACACTGATGTGGCCCCAAAATCTGGGAGATGCTAAACTACATGCAGTCAGGCCTAGGGATGCCAGCAGGATTTCAGGTGTTGCACAGTCCCAAGCATGGCTGGATGACACCATGCATACAAACGCCTCTCCTGGTAGTAAATCTGGCTTCGTTAAGCATCTGTCATAGAGGTGACATCCACCAGGTGTAGCTCACTGGCCATTTGTCCCTGCCCAAGCAGCCTTAGTGCCTGGGGACCATGGGGCACCATGAGAGTATTCTCCAGGCAGCACTTACGGGGTATTTATGGGCCAGTGGGAGTCAGAACCCTTGGGATGTGCAGACATCCCTAGGACAGGGACAGTCTCTCAGTCCAGGGAAGAAGATGGGTGGCCATGGCACAACCACAAGCTCATACACTGAGGAAGCATCCCTTTGGCACTGGGAGGACACAAGATGCAAAGAGGGGATGAACAGAGGCACTGCCAGCACCATCAGCCCTCTGACCCCACGGAGATGTGCTCTCTGTGACACAGGGGGATAGCTGGCACCTTGGTGGAATGTTTGGAGCTGGACAACCAATTCTTCTCGGGCCAACAGGCAGCAGGGTTGATGGCTGATGGTGTTGCTGTAGTGTTCCTGCATTGTCACCTCAATCAGCTGCTTGGGCTGACCTTGGCTCAATGGATTTTGTAACGGGGACATTGTTAATCCCTACAGACCATAGGGAATGGGAAGAGACACCCGTGCATCTGCCTTCATGGCTGCAGGGGCACAGCCGATTAGCAGGCAGAATCTAATGCTTCACAGGTGAAGCCGATTAGCAGGCACAATCTAATGCTGGAAATGCAGCTGGAGATTGGAGCACCAAGCCTTCCTAGGGGTCACAGCAGCATTGTGATCCTCTCCCCAAGCTCCCCACTCACCCAAAACCAGGGGACTGAGGCTGGCTCCTCTGGCCCTGCATCCAGGGTGTCCACAGACGTCCAAGCAGTTTGCCTAGGAGGAGATGGGGTGAGTGCACTGAGACTGTGAGGAATGGGGCAAGCAGAGGTTGGGAAAGTAGTTACAGGACTGTACCAATGTCCTACAGCTGGC
Source organism: Entomyzon cyanotis (assembly GCA_024500445.1). Taxonomy (NCBI): domain Eukaryota; kingdom Metazoa; phylum Chordata; class Aves; order Passeriformes; family Meliphagidae; genus Entomyzon; species Entomyzon cyanotis. Next base: position 44,175,036 of record JAKEPQ010001021.1, on the reverse strand, counting down.
GAGGCCCCAGAGGGCTGGGTTTCACGGGGCAGAGGGTGCCCTGGTTGGTAGAATGCTCTATTTTTGTCCTGCACTGTGGTGACGTTCCCCTCCATGACCTCTGCTCGCTCCCTCATTATAATGCACATGGTAATGAGGCTGCAGGAGATGAGCTTGTTTGCAGCCAGCGTTACCTCAGTGCCTGTGAACTTCTTAGCCTATGAGTGGAAAGCTGTGTCCCACCGACATGCTCTGAGTGGGGTCTCAGCTCAGGGATCCCTCCTCCTGAACCAGGACTGGGAGGGGTTTTTCGGTGCTGAGAACTCTCCCCAGCCCTTCACATGATCCCCGTGGCTTAGAAGATCCACCAGCTGGAACTGATCTGAGCCTGGGGACTGTGTTGCAGCAGGTCTCAGAGCCACCCCATCATCACCATGTCACACAGCAGCCTGACATGAGCTCTATCACTGCCTCAGTTTCCCTTCTTCAGCAGATCCTGTGCCTGGTGCACTCTGAAACCTGCCCATGGATGGGGCTGATGTGTGAGAGCTTCTGCTGGTGACTGCCAGCTCTGAGAGCCCAAAGCCACTGCAGGATGCAGCTCCAGGGGACAAGTCAGGCCATGGAGTGCAAACTCTTTTCTGATCAGGGAGTACGACACCCCGTCAGTAAAGACACACAGCAAGGCACCCTCTGCGTCCTTGTGCCACCCTCCTGCATCTGCAACTGGGCAGGTGTAGAAACCCTGAAGTTTTCCTCCTCCTGCAGCAGTTTCCTGTTACAAACTCCTTCTCTTTCCAGAGCTCCTGTGGAACCTGCCCTTGGATGGACTTTTTGACAGACCATGGAGAGCAGTTGGTGCAAGTGCTGCTGAGGGCCCTGTGTTATTTAAAGAGGAGGAACATACAGCCTGCTGGGATAGGTGTGCCTCTGGGCACTTGCAGCCCAGGGGGATGCTTATGTGATCAATGATGCCATGGAATGGGAGCAGTGGGATTTTGTGGCTTTCTGTCAGTCCCACAGCAATTGCATGACTGCAATTGTAATTGCTGCCTACAGCCCTCCAGGGCTGCAACCTCCTGGCTTTGTCTTGGCTCCCAGCTTCCTCCCCTCCTGCCGGCAGCTACTTAACAATGGTAGGAAATAGTTTCAGCTGGTCCTAGTCAAGATAATTTTATTTTGGGAAATGCAGGAGCAGTGATTGTATCTTCTCCAGCCCCTTTCTCCTGAATTTCCTTGGAAATCCTGCAGCAATCCAGCTGCAGGCACAGAGCCCCACACCAGCCAATGCCTGTGGCACAACACCAGCACCAGAACACCAGGGAAATTATTGCTTGCTCTGTCTTCCCTTTTTAATTAAAAGCTGGATTTGGGTGATCCTATGTGGCTTGTTTGCTGTTTCATTCTGAGTAATGGGCTCTGCAGTCAGAGTGAGCAATTCTCATCCATCTCAGTGCAGAGAGGCAGCTAGGTCATGCCAGAGAGGGAGTTGCATGAACTGGATTTGCTTTTTCTGGAGCTGGGGAGTTGAGCAGAGATCCCTGCCCCTGCAGGGATGGGGGCAAACCAAGCCCTCTCTGATCTAGCCTGTAGCACAGTGCCAGCTCAGAACCCTGCTCTGCTCCCAGTTCCAGCCCCTCTGCTGCCACATTTTGGCAGATCCATGGGCGCAGACTCATGCCCATCTTTGCAGGGTAGATGCCAACATGTGCCCCTGAAGGGCTGCAGAGCCCTGATGGGTTTGCTGCTGGACAATCTGGGACCCCTGAGTGGCTCTGGGTAAAAGTGATTAATGTGCCCTTAGAGATGAAGAAAACAAACTGCCCTTGATTTTCACACCACACTGGTCTCTGCTTAGCCAGTTTAGGCTGTCAGCCCCATCCCCTCCAGGGAGTCAGTGGGAGGCTGGGAGCTTGAAGCACCCCAGTGCACAGGTTTGGGGGGCAGAGAGGTGCAGAGGTGGAGTCCAAGCCTCTCAGTTGTCGGGGGACTAATCCTGCACCAGATTTATTGCCAGCATGAGCCACTGGCCTCCATGGCTGTCCTCTGTCCCTGGTGATCCACAGGTTTTCCAGCTGCTGGTGTTGGACTTTGAAGTCAGGGCTTGGCTCCTGTGCCAACAGCTTCAACAGGCAGAACAGCTGCAAGGCTGGAGAAAAGGTTATTTTACCCCTCAGTGTTGCACAGATGCAGCAGTTCCTTCTGCTTCTCGCCGATGCAGGGGCTGCCTTGGGGACTCGTGTTTCCCAAATGCTGGTGGCCAGTCCTGGAATATTTACCTCTGCCATATACACAGCTCCACAGCAGCTGCTGTTTCTGGGACCAAGCAGGCTGGTATTTGCCATGGCATGAAGGCTGCACCCCTGGTTTCAGTGCCTGTGACTGCTGGGGGCTCAGAGGAGCTGGTGCAGTCCACACCCCCTCACCCTGGTTTGCTCCAATGAAAAAAAATGCTGTAAGGCTGTTTTTCATATGTATGCTTTTTAATATCATTAATTCCATTACACTACACACAACCAGTAACAATGATAAATACTGCAATGGAAATGTTAAAAAAAAATATTGTACACATTTTTCGTGTTTTTGAAAAAAAACCCACAATTTAAAATAAATTAATGCATAAAACTGATGGTAGAAAAGAGAAAACCCAAAACAAACCACAACACAACTGATCTGTTTAAGGCAATACTCTACACAGACAGGAACAAAAGTACAACAGTGTGCTACATGATCTGAATGGGAGAAAAAAACCCAAAAGAAAACCCATACAAGATGCAGATTGATGTTTTGGGAGTAAAAAACCTCCCAAAACCAGATAAAAAAAACAATGGCCAAGTTAAGTGCAGCATTAATACACTCTGCAAGTCAAATGATTAGCAGGTTCCTAACAAGGACTAAGGTCAAGCTACAACAAATTTATCTTCCTAATTAAAAGGTTATTCAGGTCAAACCCTACATTTAACTCTATTTGCGTTTGGCTGTTTCAGCTATATTTCACTATATGCAAGGACAGCCAGAAATTCATCTCCTGCTCTTGATATTAACACAAAGGTCGGGAGGTCTCCCGTCCTGAAATGTATTTCCATTAAATAAACCAAAAAAGGATCTTGCTTTTGGTGACCCTGAAATGCATCCCACCACCCTTTTCCCTGGGGCACCTGGTACCACACAGGGAATAGAGACCTGGAAGGCATTTCCTTAGGTTGATTTTTTTCCATGCTGAGGACACAAAATGGAAGTGCAGATTTGATCTGGACTTGGAGGAGTGCTGTTTCTCTGTCTGCCAGAAATGCCCATCTGGAGCCTGCTGAAAGTACTTTGCCAGCATGGAAGAAACCCATCCTGTATCCAGGCTCTGGATACAGCCATGACATTTGCTACTAAGGTTGGTGCAAAGCTCCACACCTGCCTGGACAGCCAATGAACCCCAATTATTAATGCAGCCCAGAACTTGGCCACTGGAAGATGGACAATAATTGTAATGCCAAAAAATCCCCCTCTCCCTCAAAAAAGAAAAGAAAAGGGACAGTAGCCACTTTCTGCCAACTTCCTTGGGTGGATCCCCATCAACTGCCACCCATTCAAGATCGGCAGTGCCAGATCTCACCAGCATCGACCCAGTACATCCCCAGTAAGGTGCATGTCTGCAAGGTGCTGCTGGGGGCAAAGAAACATCTTGGGACATGGTCAGAGCCTCCTGTACTGCCCTGCTAGAGTGCGTGGGAAGGAAGCCATGGTACACAAGGAAAGAAATCCAACTGGAATTACTAGACTTGTGAAGGCCAACAACTGTCTGGGTTGCCTTGGGTTCGAGTGGGAAAGGGGGATGCAGAACTGGGCTGAGAATCACTTTGGTGCAACTGCCTCTGATGCTCATCACTAGTGCATGGGGCAGGGGGAGGACAGGCGACAGCTGCTTGGAGAAAAGGGGAGTGGAAGGAGGACGTGTGTGCAATATAACAAGGCTTGCAATTCTAGGACTAACCACTGGACACGGATACTGAAGATTACCTGTGACAACTAGCTATCCTTCTACTGCTGCTACTCCTTCCCCCACTTCTTGTCTGATTCTTCTTCAGTTTGGGAAGCCATGGCTGTTTGGCATGATGGCCAGTGCCAACCCTCCCACCCCAGTCCTCGCCCAGCTCATGGGGTGACTCTGCTACACGTTGGACAATGTGGTCTGGAAATCACATCAGGCACAGACCGGCTCTGCACAGCAACCAGCATGTGCTTTCAGACCCTGCAGAAACCTATTAAATGGCAGCTCATCTCCCTTATTAAACTGAAGGTTCAATAACTTCTGTGGAAGGAGTAAAAATGGTTAAAAAAGTGCAAAAAGGGGAGGGGAAAAAACCAACTTTCTGAATTGTATCCCCTGCAAAGATTTCATCCTCCACCAGAGTCTTTCTCCCAGCAGAACTACAGCCCCACCAGTGTCTTACAGCCCCCTGATCCAGTGCAGCAAGAGCAGAGCCAACAGGCTGCCCACCAGGGCCTCTGCTGCAGGAGTCCAGCTCACAGCAGGAGCATGTGGGCTGCCAGGTCTGGGACCTGGTGCTTGCACCCCAGGCCTCCTACAGCACTGAGGCCAGGAGGGTAAAGGCGTCCGGCTCAGTGGGCTGGAACTTGCCAGGTTTTTCATGAACCTGGCGAATCCTCAGCCCCACAGCCTTCATGTGGCTGAAGAGAAATCCCAGCCTCCTGTCAGTCAGTCAGTCAGTCAGCCTCCTCTCTGACTCTCACCCCATTGTGTTCACTGATCTACAGCTGGCCTGACTTTTGCTTGGGTTTTGTCTTAGGACAGAGGCAGCCATAAGTTGAACACAGGTGCTACTGCAGCTTTTCCATGCAAAGAAACTGGAACAAATCTGTGAACTGGGGATGGATTGCAAGTCTGTCATGAAGAGTGCTTGCCCAAGTTTTTCAGCTCTTTCCATGTGTCTGTATTACATCTCTCAACAAACTGTGTCTCCCAAATCAAGGAGGCTTGAGGAAGGTGGGTAACAAATGGAGTTGCAGCTTTTTTAGGTTGCAGAAGCAAGAAGGCAGCCTGGGTGAAGAGCAGTGCTTCCCAGAAAGCTCACCTGGGACAGCTGCATGGGCAGCCAGGGGAGAAATGCTGCTCTGGGAGGGTAAATATCTCAGCAGCTATGGGACATAGCACAGCCTTTCATTGGCCTTTTCTTTTCCTGGTGCCTACTTTGCTGCCAGTGGCATGTCTGAGACAATCACACTTTCATGAGGTTTATTTTGTACCTTCCACTCCCTGATCTAATCCCACGACCTGTATCACCATTTGCTACAGTGGAAATGACTCCACAGGCCAGGCACCACCAGTGAGCACTTTCCAGGAGAAAATTCATGTTTCGCTAGAGCAGCTTTTTAGAGAAACCAAAAGGCTCAAGGTCACTACCAGTGGCAAATGGTCTGTGAAGCAATGGGAAAAGCTGCTCTCCACAGGCACCAGGGGAAGCTGCAACCTGTCCTGCCAGAGCCTGTGCTGCTCTGTGACATGGTTTGCTGCATGTCTGCGTGGGCCATGGGGCTCTGCTCCCTGTGTTCTCAGTCAGTCCCAGCCTGTGCCTCCCCTGCAAGCTGTCAGAGCAGTGCTCAGCCAGGCAGCATTCAGCTGCTGTCATCCTGGGACTGCCAGCAATGTCAAGTGGAGCAAAGGAAGGGCTGTAGCTGTAATTTCTGGGAAGCAATGTGGCAACTCAACTGCATAATACAGGAAGTTAAAATACGGACCACAACCCCTGTGAGAAATCTCCACTGATGTTCTGTAGATAATACCAGGCCACAACACCTCCCTCTATGCTAAATTCCTGGCACTTCTGCTTCAGGGCTTGTGTGGCTCCCTAACAAAGGTGGGTTTGTCTGATGAGATGTGGTTTGGAGCAATCCTTCTCACAGCTGAGCCTTGAAAGAAAGTGACAAGTATGCCTAGAGGTGAAAAGCAGCTTAAAATGAAGACCTTCCCATGCCTTCCCAGCAAACCCAGCTTGCCCTGTGGCATGGCCCCTCTATGCAGATGTTGTTTTTGAAAGTGCAGCCTAAGCTTGCTGAGCCAAGCAGCTGCCACGTGGTAAAGCCTACAGCATTCTAGGTAAGAGTAGCAATACTCCAGGTGGGTTTGAAGTAGGGATGGAAAAGCAAAGGAGGAGCCCAGGCAGAACCACCAGTTTAAAGGCTAAGATGATCACAAGGTTGCTAAAAGCAGGAGCATGAAACTGCCATGGGAATATTCCAAAAATGAGCCCTTCAATCCTCTGTTCCCCCTCATCACTACTTGCCAAGTTGCACTCCTAAATTCTTTAATTCTGCTATCAGTGGATGGTGCTGTTGGGCCACCAAATCTTTGTACATGTTCCCTGTGGGAGCAGGCAAGCTCAGAAGCCAGTTTTGCAAGAGTCAGCTACCAAGTAACTGAATAACATATCCTTGACAAACATCTTTCTCCAAAGATGTTTAACCTCTCTACTAACCTCCACCCCGCTGCCTTCTGGTACGTGTGAGCAACATCAGAAGATGGTAAACAGAGAGAAAGCAGAGTAGCACTTTGAAAGTAGGAATTAAATTTCTATAGCATAGCATTTACATCCTGCTTGCAGGGCTATCCTATCAATGGTGCCTCTCACACACTTGGCAATAGCCATGCAGGATGGTGGGAGCACTTTGGGAAGGCAGGTTTCTCCCATGTGCTGCAGAAGAGAATGGACGTCAAGAACAGATGTGACTTGCCTGAGTTTAGAGCAAATACCAACAGCAGCAAGGACCCCAGACCTCATTTCTGTGCCTTAACAGTCCAGCAGACCCACCAGGGTTGTATTTGGCTGTGGTGCCACCTCAGGGACATGGTGTTTCTGGTGTGCACATCCGAAAACAAGCTTTGCACCCTGCTGGCATCAGCATTGCACTGAGACAGATCAACTCGGACAACTGGGATCTGCCCTAGGCCAAGATAGCACTTGGCAATCTTTCTAGTTACTGCTTGTTTTCCTTTTCCTGTTGTTCCATCTGTTGCCCAGCTGGGTCCTTCCTTTCTTCAAAAGCATCTTCATGTTTCTGTTGAGTCACACACAGGGCGCTGCATTTTTCAAACCTCCTGCATTCTTCCTGCACAGCCTGCAGGGCAGCCCAGGGTTAGACTGTGCACAGAAAGGAAATGGTTCTGCTCAGGACTGGAGACCCATGTGTCAGCCAGTGAACTGCTGAACACAGTGTGTGCCTCCTTTTGGGACAAGAGCTGGTGAGACAAACCAGGAGCTGAGTCCATCCTGTCCATGGGGAGCTGTCCTGAAGTCCCTTTCAAAGTCCATGCAGCAGGAATGGTCACCTGCTTTTGCAGTTGCAAGGCATCTGCAGGCAGGACAGCCAGAAGAGCATAGCTGACCCAAAGGCCAAGCAAAGGTGTTAGGGACATGCAGCAATGTCAGACACCATCCAGTGGCTCTTCCAAGGGTTGACTTCAAGATGTGTCTGATACCAAATGAGCCTTCAGGATGGGCATCAGCTTCCTTTCAGCCGAAGTTTATTTACCAACACCAGAAAAGCAGACATTACGCTATCTACAGACCTTCCTTAAGATTGGGAGGATGTTCCCCCTAACAAAAGACATGTGGAAATGTGAAGTTTGCATACCAGAGAGATGGAACAGAGTGCTGAGACTCTGGAGTGCAAATCCAGCTCACATTAAAGGATACTATCTGATATTTTATCAGATTAACATCTGATAAAAGAAAAGGATTTGCTTAAACTCAGGTAATTTGGTGACTGACATTATAGAAAATCCTAAGAAAAATCCAGTCTGGCTTTAGGAGGCAACAAAAGCAAATTCCTTTGTGGAGATAGCAGCATCAATATCCTTACATCCTATATGCATGGTAATTTAGATAGACAGCGATGCAGCATTTCATGTTCCATGGTATTCCTCTCTCAGGTTTTCTGTACAACTTTGGATTGAAAATGTAGCCTGAGAGGACCATCTTGCTTGGTGTAAAGGCTGGAGGAAGGAACAATTTTCTTTTCTTGCATGCCACCTGCCTTTATGAGAGTACCCAGCAACTCTGTAGATTTTGTAGAAATGCCGTGACAGAGTCAGAGTCTGTGCTCTTTCCTTCTGCCTTCTCCTGGCCATGGTGGCAGAGACTGGTCTAGGGAGAGCAGTGCCAGAATAGCTATCTCCACACCTTCCTAGGAAATCACCACAGTATAACCTCCAACTAGGGTTGCTTGAGCAAGACGCTGGATCAGATGATCCCACTGTGTCCCCTTCCAGCCTGACCCATTCTGTGACTCTGAGAGCATAAGGAAAATCTGCTGGCTTAAGCAAAGGTCTGAACATGAGACCAGATGGTGGAACCAGCCTCATCTGTGGTTGATACATACCAATGGGCAGTCGTGTATATTCCATAACAAGCCAACAAACATGCTGCATGGTCACAACCTGCTCAAGGGGCTGCAGTTCAGGTTAGTGTTCAGTTTTCTATGACAGCCACATGTGCATTGCCTTAACCCACTCAGCCTTTCTGATAACGATCCTACACAGGTAACTACTTTTCCCCACCCTTACTTACTTTATTCCCCTAATAAAATATATGAACACAAGCATAGAGAGGAGAAGCCAAAAAATTTTCATTTTATGGTCCTGTACTGTCATGCCAAACGAACTATTTGTGCAACCAACTCCTTCTGGGCACAGGCAAAAACATTTGGGTTGTGCTTCAGTTTGTATTTGGAGGAAGCACAGGGTGTAAGATTTGAATTCATCTCCCTCTCTTCCTAAGGGGCTGTGCTAGAAGCAGATGCACATCACAAATGCAGAGGGCTGAAGGCAGTTGCAGGGTTGGGGAATGCTTCAGGGCACACGGCAGGCAAAAACCAGCAACAGGGGCAATAAAAGGACTTGGTCATGTTGCCATGGGACAGTGGGTGTCATAGAATCACTCAGATTGGAAAAGATCTTTAAGATCATCGAGTCCAACAGTTAACCCAGCAATGCCAAGTCCACTAAATGGAAGTCTGTCCCTCAGAAAAGAAATGCCTCTCCCTGGGAGGTAACAGTGCCAACAAGCCTCATTCTACCCTCGACTGAACAGGACAGTGCTCAGTTATGGCTGGACTCAGTGATCTTAAGGGCATTTTCCAACCTAGATGATGGCTTGATTCTATGATGGCAGCATGATGGAGACCTGTGGGACATGCAGGCCTTGGTGGTTGGCCAAGGTGAAGAGATGGCTTGTTGCTCTAGCAGGCACTCCGAAATGCTCCAAGCTCCTGGGCAAGGGCTGTGGGGAAGGCTGAGCTTGTGCAGCCTGGCTGGAAGGCACAGAGACTGACCCAGGAGGATAAATGTGATGAAGACATTTCATGGTATCAGTGCTGAACTGCAAAGTCCCTCTCCAGAAGAGTGAAGATTTAAAGAGCCTTGGTCATGTCCTATTGGATTTGGTTTGACCATGGTGTTTCTATCAGGTTTTGACTATATTCCCCATTAAAAAAGACTCCTTAAGGAATGTTTTTCCCTTTTATCTCTCTCTCTACTCTCTATTTTCCCCACCTCCAGACAACTTGGCAACCTCAACCTGAGCTGTATTTTGGAAATATTCCCCCTTAGCACTACCAGGTGGTGAGAAAAGAAGAATTCACTTGAGGAACACTATCCCCACAGGAGTTGGCAAGTTAACCATCACTTCTTCACAAAGACAAAGGGATGCTCAGTAAACAGCACCATTCAAGTCCTCTCTCTGTGGCCTGGAACCAGGATAGCAGCATGTTGTTTTAGGGAGAGGGGACAAGCACAGCTTTGAAGGTGTTGATACCATCTAGTGAATAGTAAAGCTTGGGAATCTTGTGTGCCTGCTCCTTCACTCACACAGTGGCTGGTATCGAGCTTTGCACTGCACAAAGTGAATCCCCAGGATGTTACATAAATCTCCTGCTAATTATGAATAGGACTTCTTAAAGACTCAGCTCACTTCATGCAGATTTCAGATGAGGGATCTGTCTGTTGTGGTGGAACTCATGCTCTGCTTCATGACTCAGGAATTTTGATGGGAAGCTCAGAACTGCCCTTATTTTTTTCCTTTCCCAGGATACAAAGCAGGTGATGACCCAAGGCAGGTGATCCTTCCTCATGAAAGGCCAGGAAAACACAAGAACTGTGCCTGTGGCAAAAGATTTCAACACTGAGAAAAATGCCAGCCCATCCCTTGTATATACTGAAGCCAGCAGTGTAACACTGGCCAGTGAAAGGACATGTTTCCTAATTCCAGAAGTGATTCTGCATTCAAAACAATCTGCTCGTGAACTGGCAGGCCTAATGTAACAGCAACCTAATGTAACAGGTTTCCTAACTTTTCCAGTGCCAAATAAACACAACTGCTCCTGAAATGGGAAGTTGTAACACAGACCATGTCTGGCTCACATGGTCTGCCCATGTGAGCATAAAGTGGGCAGGTAGGGGGTGAACAGTAGTTTCCTCCCAGGAGCATCTTTCAGCTGAAGCTGTTCATAACTCTGCCATTGCTGAAAACTCCTTTCAAGTCGGACCCCACCACACTGATGACCTCAGAATTAATGAATCTCTCCCACAGGCACCCAGAGACACAGTGTCAAGAGGATATCAAGAGTCAAGCACTGTTAAAATGTTCTTTCTTCAACTAGCTTTCCCACCACTGTTGTTCAGGCTGTATATGTCCAGTCCTGACTCACGCAGGATTCATTTCTTCTCAGCTGAAAAAGTTTCAGATTTTTGGAAAGAGATGGGTCGCACAGGGATTAAATACAGGCTGAAGTCAGAATACGTGACTGAACTGAACTCACGAGTATGGTTGGTATTCCTGGGCAAGAAGCAAATCCCCAAAGTGTACGGATGGATTGCAGATTGAATCTTATGTGTTTGGTGGTAATTTAATGTGGCGCTAAGGGTAGATTGCATTGGCTATGTGACACAACAGCTTGAGCTAGTACTGACTCACAGTGAAATGTCACCTATTTGTCCCTTTTGCAAGTTAATGAATTGTGTCATGCTAGTCCTGGCAAGCCTTGCCATAAGAAAGGATGCCCTGGTCCGTCCCCATTCCTGTGCCCCAGTTATAGTATCATTTTGGTTATGCAAATGGAACAGGTTTAGTGAATGAATTAAGAACTGACTTCCTCTCATTGGTAAAACATTTTGATACCTCCAACTTGCCCTAATCTTGCAGATGGATTGGTTTCAGTGGGCAGGATTACCTGAAGTCCCATCTGACCTTTCCCCTTCTGGAAAAAGACACTTTACAAAATATCCCCAGTGCCTAAACAAACCAAGGAGGTATCTCTGGACCCCTCTGCATTCGCTCTCCAGACCACTCAGTTCTGCCAGGCACTGCCTGGCACTTTGAGCAACTTCTCTTTTGTTTTACCATAGTTTAAAATAACTTATCAACCAATCATAAAATGAATTTTTTGGTTTCTCCTGGCTCCATGAACACAAAGAGGTGCACATCCTACCATAGGAGGAAGCAATGGCTGTTAAGTTTTACAGTTATAGTGGAAAGCACTGATCACAGCCTGCCGGCCTCACTACTGGATGTGACAGGCGGTGGAGGAGGTGGCTTGGCAACACATGCAGGTAGGGTTGACCGACTTAGGGGGAATTAGGTCGAGGTCCTCATCATCAGGGATCTCATCTAACCGGTACCCATCCTTTAGCAGCTGGATGTTCAAGTCTTGGTTGATCTGCTACAGACAAAGAGACAAACAGTCAAACACTCGCGACAGTTTACTTCTGGTGGTCAGAAGAGGAAGGAGGTCCCCCCTATTCTGGAATGCATTTCCCCATTATTAACAGCTGCCCCACTAATGAAACAGTCCTAGTATACTTCCAGAATAGGAATATCTAGAGTGAGATACACTCTTTTGTTCTGGAATATTTTTTCCTGAGGACAAGCCCTCATTTAAAGTACTGTAATAATAATATTTACTGGCAGATGGGCAGTCCTCCCCTTCAGTCTGGGGCACACTGTAGCAGTTAAAAAAGGATAAAGTTTGGCTCTGTGATCTCAGATTCAATTGCTGTCTGACTGGATCTGTATAAACAACACTTTATCAGGGCACAGAAACATCTGATCATCTGCTCAGATGATCAACAACAAGCTCAGATCATCTGATATGGCCACTGCTCTCGGCTGTTTCCCAAGGTTTCAGGGGTCTTTTATCCAAGGAAAGACTACACGGGGGAACAGTTCTGAACAGTTTGTGGGCAGAATGGCTGCTCAGCACTCTGGATGTAAAATCCTGTAGAAGCAGTACCCAGAGGCTGAACAACAAATCCATGAGAGGGCTCTGGAATATTATCAGAAACAATGCAGATTTACAGGCTTGAGCTTCCTGCCTTTTCTCTTTGAAAGGGCAAGAGTCATATCTGCAGGTCCTCCCTCGAATTTCTGCTTGCTCTAAATAAACACACACTGGGTGACCCTGACCACTCCAATAACTGGAAATCACAGCACACCCTCAGATCCTTTATTTATGTCCTTGGCATGCACACAGCTGCTGAGCTGCCATGACAGACAAGGTGATGGTTTTACACCCCATGGGTCACTGCAGGACTAAGCAAAATGGGGAGAAGCCTGAGTGAAACCAAAGGTAGCTGTGAGAACTGCTGATGGGCAGATCTCTGTGCCATGGCAGTGAGGGTATGGAGGCAACTGGATCACCAGGGAAGAAAGCAACATGACATAGTTTCTGCCATGGCCCCTTCCAGATTCACAGGATCTGTATCACTACTAAATTTGTTGTGTAGCCATTTCTGCCTTTGCAAGGCCACTCTAAGCCATTTCTGGCTCCTCTGTTATTTGCATTCATGGCAAGGATGGCAGGAGAGGATATAACTCACCTCAGCTGATGAGTATCCCGAGGAGGAATATCTGGACATATCAAAGTCATCATCACTGCAGGGAAGTACAAGATACAGCAAAGAAGAAATTGGTTAGATGAGAACCTGTATTCCCCACTTAGCCCTATCTTTCTTGTGTCACAAAACTGTTCTTGAGGCACAGAGAAGTTACATCAAGGGAGCCTGTAGAGCAGCTTTCATCTGTGACCCTCAGATCTTTCCATCACAGTGCTTTTTACTCACAGCTCTTCTGACTTGTTCTCACACAGAGACCCATTACAGCACAGGTCAGAGGGAACAGTGGAGAGAGGAGTGCAAGTGCTGCCCTCTGGCACGAAAACTCACTTAGGCTGTCATGTATATCACCTTTTCAACCTTTTGCATACCTGTCTGTATCCAGGGCTACCAGGGGCTTTTCATCTGGACTCTGGTCTAGCGACGAATAGCCCTTATTGGGAACGACGAGCCTGAAATAATTAAATGTTGTCCATTAACCACACAGTAAAGCTCAGCACCACACACTGCCTAGGATAAAGCTATCTGATATTTGGCTTTCCCCATCTCTTTTCTTTGCAAGCCCTCACTCATTGGTGAAGACGTTTAAATGGGTGCAATTCAGAGGGAGCAAGGTGTGTCTCTGGGTAGCCTACAGTAGTTTTCACATGGATTAACACTGGGAATGCCTTGGGAACACACTACTCCCTGGAAGGAAAAAAAAACTGGGACACTGCACTTCATTCTGCTGAACCTGTTTGGCTAGCACTGCTTGTTGTATCAGATTGCTCATTTTTGTGTTGCCTTTTCTTCCTGGCAACGGGTACATGACACTAGCAGAAAGAGGCTAGAGGAAAGCAGAGGCTCAGTGATCCCACTATTCTGCTACTGGAAATTAGGGATAGGATGTGGTCTCTCTTTCTGAGTCCCTACCCAGGCCTCAGGCAGCACAACACTTATGAGGTCTCAGTCCTAAATTTAGTAATATTAGAAATACGAGCTGGTGTGCCAAGAGACCAGTCAGACCAGCACTTTTTAAATTCCATCTTTTTGAGATGCCTTTCAGTTAATCATAAGTGTTACAAAGGCTGAGGATGACTCTGCACCTTTAATTGCCTGGGAGAGTTTGTGAAATGGAATGCAGGCTTCAGAACTTCTAGGATAAGGAAAATGTGTTAATACAATGGTATCTTGTTCACAACAGAGTCCTTTAATCCAAAAAAATGCAAAAATACTTTGGTTCACATCTAAAATAAGATTAACTAAACCAAGCAAATGGAATAAGATTCTTTGTTCAGCAGGTAGGAACCATGAGAGTGACAAAAATCTTCTCATTCAGTGGGTTAACTCAGGTTTTCTCCCAAGTGGTCTTTAACTACACACCACGATGCACAATGATGCTTCACTTAGAGTTTGAGAAATATAAGTCTAAAGATGATAAACCACCTCATCCATGCTCCAACTACTCTCTAACTATCTGAAAAGTTTTTCTGCTTCTGCTCAGAAAATTGCAGCAAGCCATTAACAATTTTAGAAATAAGTCCTGACAAGCGCTGACAGTGGGCAGGCTCGGGGAAAGTAAGATATATCAAATAATATAACAAAGCAGATGCATAGGTTCACTATTAGTTATATTTTCTTTCTCTGATCATTGAAACATAAATGTTTGGATCTACATAAATGTTGTCTGGATCTGCCATGTTCAGTTTCTGAACTGCTGCACCAGGGGACTGGAGAAAATAGGAATGTTGCAAAATTCAACAGCCCTTCTCATAGAAGTGGGACAGTCCTTCTGCTCCTGAGGTATGTAAGTAGGAAGTCAAGAAACAAAGATGTCTGGAACTGAAGCTGAGATTTGGCAGCAGCAGTTTGCCCATACTGATATCAGAAGTATTGACTCCCATTTTCACTCTCCCATTTTCCAGTCCCTGCTCCACATATACTCGCTGATGGTTGTTAAATCATCAGTGATCACAGCACTCTCAGGGGATCTAGGAAGAGAACAGCGTGGTGATATTTACTTGATGAAAAAAACTCACTGCATCTTCTTCTTGGGATATGTCTTTTTCCTTAATAATAGAGAACTACAATTTCACTGGAACAGACAAAAATTGATATAGTGTCTCTGCCCCTGATTTAAGTCTTCCCCTCACACCCTGATTGTCCTTATTTTCACTTCCCACTGTCCTTGGAATAAAGCCAGGTAGCAGTGGTGGCTGCTTTCTTCCACAGCTCTCCTAGTGTAAGCTTCTTGTCTTTGTGTTTTTGCTCACTTGAAGCAGCACAAGTTGGAACACAAGCTCCAAGTTCAGCATTCCCTGAGTGGACTGCAGCATCCAGCTGTGTCCAAGTGGTGAAGATGGTATTATGGGCTCTGCCTCCGCTCGTAGGAAGAGTGCAGCATCACCCCAACCTCATTCACACTTAATTTGCTTTTAGGGAGACTGAGAGTGCTATGGATCCAGTTACTCTCACCTCTAAGGCTGGCTGTGCCCTCGCCCCAGAAGAGGACTGAATGGTGAAGGCAACTTTGTACTAGAGACTGGGTGTCAGAAATCCATAGGGATAATACAGAATAACAGAGGCCTTGGGGAACAAGGAGGAGGTGGAATAGAGATTAGGAGAGGCAAAGCAAGAAGGAAAACATATTTTATGAGAAGAACAGAACTGTCAAAAAGGGGAAAACGCTTTAGCTTACTCTCCTGCAGAGAGCCGAGGCACAGTTCATACTTAAATCATAACCTGGAAATTTTGCAGTGTATCCTCCTAGGAATATCCCATTGTACTGCAACCTTTACCCTGTGAAAAGCTGCTTGAACAAGCCTGTGGCATTTCTGCCTTCCTTCTTCTGTGGCAAGACAGACTGAACCATTCTGAGGTGCTCAGATGTCCTTAAGTGAAACAAGACTGAGCTGGCTATTTGAAATCTTTTGTCAATAGGTGTCACTGCTCTGCTCTTTCCATCCTCAGCTTGGAAACAACAACCTCTCCATGGAAAATTCACTCATGTTACAGGTAGGCTCCTCTATTCATCCCATCTTCTCTCCTTTATTATCTTCCCCCACTAATTTCAGTGTTTCTAAACCTCTCAAGCAGCACATCTGCCACCATTCCTCTCAGGATGTTAGCTTGCAGCCTATTGCCAAAAGAAACCAAGCTTTTCTAGCATGTACTTGGAAGATAAGGAGGAACAGTGGGCATGGAAAACCCAGTTGAGAGCATTTCCTGAATTTCTTGCTGCCATGAAGGGTCTGGATCTTTCATAAGGCCTCAACAACTGAACACAGAGAGGAAGCAATGCAGCATATTCCACCCACATTTCAGGGGCTTACAACTAGAAGTTGACAAGGTCCTGTCAGGATTTATGACTAATATTTTGGGTCTGGGGAATTAGTGTCAACAAGAAATCTCATCTCTCAGATCCATTTCATATAGGGAGGCTCTGATCTGCAGCTCCTATTGTTCTTAATATATGATAATCCAGACAACTTTCCCATTCATCAGTAAACATCCAGCATTCCACAAATTTTTCTGTCATTTCAAGTCCTCCACTAAAAACTGCCACCTTTCCAGCAGCAGGCAAAGCATGCAATCCTGTGGGCTCAGGGGGTTTCCTCCCTTCTGAACACAGGCAAGTAATACATTGTTGTTCTGCAGTTTGCATGGCGAAAAATAAAAATACTCTAAAAGAAAATATTCAGCTCAGAATGTCTGTTTACAGCAGGTTGTAGCACTGTCTGATGCTGTCATACATCTGAAGCATCTCCAGCAGAGTATGACCCTGCTGCTCCAAGGGTGGAGGAGGTGTATAGCAAGGCACACAGAGATGGATTATTTACAAGCCTTCATTAAATGTCAGTGTGGGGAAGGGGTCACCACCAAAAAAAAAGTGTAACGTACTGTGAGAAAACCAACCAAGGCAGAACTAAGCTCTAAACCAGTCTGTGTTTCATGAAGCAGCACTGCTGCTCTCCCACTGGCAGGATTAGGTGTTTCATGAGACTACTCAGAACCTGTAGGATGGCCCTATCAACCCCCTGATTTCAACCAGGCTGGGCTGCCTCTGCCTTCTACAGGCTGCACTGCTGCTGGTCCTGGGCTCAGCTGTCCCTGCATCTTCCCAGGGGCTGGAATGCAATACAGTACAGAGCATTTGGGCCTGCCAGCTCCAGGAAGGGCCATCACTGCTTTTGCAGTGTGTCTGGCAGTACAAATGGCAATGAACACTGTCCTTGATCACCCCAGGGCCATTAGGGGCTGCAGCTCAGAGCATAGCTACCAGTACTTGTCCAGTCCTTTACCTTGTTCGTGCCATCACATTGTTCTTCTTGGGCTGCTGATTAACAGGGCTTCCCATGTTGCCATTCTTCAGGGAGCCCTTCCGAGCCAGCTCCCTCTGCTTCTCTGCATATGAGAAAGGAATGGGAAAAGCAAAATTAGCACAATAGCCTGGCTGGCCACCAAAAAAGCTGAAGAGACCCAGATCTGATAGTGGCAAAGGGCACAGCAGAATTAACAGCCAAGGACATGAGCTCGCCATCTCTTATGGAGGGATGCTGCAAAGGCCAGATGAGCTGCGTCTCACTTTCTCCAAGGTCACCAGGGACTAAAACTAACGTACCTTCACTCACAGCAGCTTCTTGTCAGCCACACACTAAAATCTTGGTCTCCAAGACCCCTAAGATCTTGGAGCTTTTAGCTGAAACCCAGCTGAGGCTGACAAAAGGCAGAGACCTTGTCTCTCTCTGCAGCTGGTTGCTGCATGGGCCCCAATACTGTGTTGTAGTAATACAGCTCTGCCTCCAGCAGGGATGGGAACCCAGGGAAATACATAAATTAGTATTAAGTTTTCTGATTCAAAGTCCTTCCTTGTTTCTCATGGAAGATCAGTTGTGTTAAGTTACCAGCTAGTCACAAAAGTTGAGCTAACTGTCCCAAACTCATCCTGCAATGCCAGGCAAGGCTTGTATGGAAAAGCTGAGCATGGGGCCAATAAGACAGGAATGGGACCAGTTAAAAACATTCTCCAGAGTGTGAAAAAATGCTGGAAACTACTCTTGTGGCATGCCTGAGTAACAGGTGAACCAGACTGCTTGCTGAGGAATCTGAATAGTGAATTTGTTTTGCTTCTGCTTCCCCTACAGTGTGTGAATTGTGCTGTTATTGGTTTTGGTTTTTTTTTTTTCTTTTGCAGATTTTATTTTCCCTTGCAGAGAAAAGCAGCTTTTTCCACTTGTGCAAAAGCAGTATGCTTCTATGGTGTGCAAGTTCAAGGTGGGCCAACACTTTCCCTTCCTCCTGTCAGAGGAAGTCAGAGCAGGGGGACACATGTCCAAGGCTGCCTTTCTCAAGGGAGAAATAAGCAGCAGAGATACCTAGAGATTGTAATGATGAGGAACATGGAGAGAAAAGTACATACACCTACAAACCATGCCAAGCCTGCCCCTGCCAACAGAGAGGTGAATAAATGCTCATGGAGCTTGGCAGGAAAAGGATTGGATTAATAACTCACTCTGGCATAAGCAACTAAGAGACGGACTCAAGATCAAAATCAAAACCTTAAATCAGAGTAATTTCTCAGTATGGAACTTGCAAATGCATTGGTTACCTCCATCTCCAAAATAAAAGGCTGGTATTTTGCAGTGAATTTTGCTGTTCTGAGAGATACAAAGTGAGACTCTATGGAGGCAAATGTTTACAATGCTAAATACAACCCAATTTCCACTCATCTCCATCAGAAGCTCTGGTGCTGGCCACAAATACAAAGCACTGAGACAAGCTGCCAGTGCTTTAGGATGCTGATAAAATGGTTACAGGTGACTGAATACACTGTGAGTGCAGGTGTGATGGCTTGCTGGTAATAATCAGTAACACCAGAAGGGCTGAAACAGCCAGGGGAGTCTTAACCAAATCCAGGCCACTTCTGGCTTTTCACTAATTTTCCAGACAGAAGCTTCCTTCAAGAAGTAGGATAGAGCAGAGAAGGTTGGGAGGGCATGAAGCAGCCTGTGTGTGCCTTTGACATTACAAAACATGTTCAATTAGGGCTCTGAAGATCCTGTCTGATCATTAGCAGCATGACCATGTTTGGGTGACATATTCAGTTTGTGTTCAAGTCTTTGGTTAGTGTTCTAACCCTGCACTAGATGAGTTCTGTGAGAAGCTTCTAGAAGTTTCCCTGTGTCTAACAGAGCCAATGCCTGCTGGCTCCAAGACAGACCTGCTGCTGGCCAAGGCTGGACCAATTAGTAATGGCAGTAGAGACTATGGAATAACAAAGTGAGGAAAGGGGGCGGGGGGGGGGGGGAATCCTGCACAACTGCAGCCAGACAGAGGAGGGAGGGGGTGTCAGAAACAGCCCTGCAGACACCCAGGTCAGTACAGAAGGAGGAGGAGGAGGAGGAGGAGCTGCTCCAGATGTCAGAACAGATTCCCCTGCAGCCCATGGAGGTCCACGGGGGAGCAGAGATCCATCTGCAGTCTATGGAGGACCCCACAACAGAGCAGGTGGGTGCCTGAAAGAGGCTGTGACCTGGTAGGTAGCCCAGGTTGTTGTGTTTTCACTCCTCTGTCCAGCTGAGTGATGGAGAGGCTTTGGTGGGCTGCTGCTGTCCAGCCAGGGTCACCCCACCACAGACAATCTACCTGTCTCCACGCTTGAGTGATGCAAGGCAGCAATCTTCTGTTTCAATGCAGATCTTGGAGACAGCTGTGCTGTCAGTCTGACTCACAGGGGAATTTGGCTGTACCAGTTCCACTTCAGCTAATCCTGGATGTTGTGTCAGAAGAACACATGGAGCAGCCCATGAGGGCTTCTGTGTGTGTGTGTGTGTGTGAGGAGGGGGTCCAGGATCCTTTTGATACAACTATACTGCTCTGAACAGCATGGGGAACAGCCTTTTGTCTGGATCTGCCAACCACATCACATCTTGCCCCTCCTTTCTTGTTCACCTTGTCACTTCATCTTTGAGACACTTTTTCCCTCATGACATTAAAATCATTTGAGGAAAGATGCATCTGCTCAAAGAATAAACCACTGCTTTCATGCTAGCCCCACACTAGCATGTGCTGCTCAGACTCTGAGCCATTCAGCATCTGCTCCAACTGCTGCTTCAAGATAAGCTCTGCAGGTGACCAAAGGAGACCATGGAGCTTTCAGTAAGTCAGGGATAACACCTAAATATAAAATAGCAAAGGAAATGCATAGTGCAGGCACAATCAGGACTGTAAGTGGCCCAGCTTTGTGTCCTGCCTGCCAATGGTCTCCTATTATAGCTGCCTGCAAAGGTCCTCAATAAGAAGGTGCCCAGCATGCCAAACACTCAGCAAACAGTCCCTGTCCCAGTATCTCTTCACCAGCCTGATCCAAGACGTGTCAGAGGATGGAAGGACAGGTAACTGCATGCTGACAAGTGATGAACACCCCCACAGGGAGCTTCCTTTAGAGAAAGTCATGTCTGAAATGAAAGGGGCTGAATTCTCCCCTTATCATGGGAACACCCACAGCCCTAATGAATGATTTCAAGCACTGCTTGAGATGATTTAGTGCTATCTAAAATGGTTACCTGTTCAGCTGGCAGGATCTGCCTAGCTGCTTTATGATGAGAGAAAACAGTAATGGAGCATGGGAAGCAGAATGGACTTAACATGAATGTGTCTAAACTAAAAATCAGACTTGAATGGATTCTTAAAATTACTTCTCTGGTTTCAGCATTTAAATAAAATCATAACGAGTTTTAATAACATTTTCTATTTTTTTAAAATAAATTAAATGCTGAACCGTTTGTTTAGTGCATGTTGCTATGCAGGGGTGGCCTTGGTTTTGCCTACTATCTTCCCCAAACCAGAAATGCCAAAAGTAGTCATGCTTGAGTCTCCTGCAGAACTGCTCCTTTTGTGACGTGAGACAAAGCAGACAGCCCAGGAATCTGATCAGCATCACACTGTACTATGCTGAAGAGATATTTGGAGGATCAGACACCCCAAATCCACATTTTCCGTTTCTCCCAGGATAGTGTGTGAGTTTGGCTATGATCAGACAGAGGTGAGTGGAGAGTGGTTTAGGATGCCATTGTCACAGTGTCACAGTGCTTGACTACCTGCAGCCCCCCTCAGCTGAGGCAACCTGACTGACACAAACACTATTTCATGGCAAATGAGGCTGATTTGCTTCCTTAGCACTGTGGGGTGGATGGGGTGACTGTCTTTTTTGCTTGAAGGTGCTGGCTGGAACTCACTAACTCAACTGCTTGTGAACTTGCCTGACCAGGAGCTTCCTGTTATGGGGACAGTGCACTGTGGACCCATGGGATCTGCTGCAGTGGCAAGACAAAGAGAAATTAATCCATTGTGACAGAGTTGCATTTTTTCATTTTCAAGATTTATGAGATGAGATTTTGGGATGTATTTCGCTCTCTGTCTCCCACAGTCAGTCAAATTGTTTCTGAGGCTGAGGACTGAGATTCCCTGATGAATTCTAACTTCTCAAGTAAGCTGAGAATTTAAATTACACACTAAATGAAATTGATACGTCTGCTCAAATTCTCCTGAATGATGAACAGATTCATGAGCAAATGGAGGGAGAAAGAATGAAGTGCTGTCTACAGCTTCTTCAAGCACAAGTCGTGATTTCACTTCACTTGCATCACTTAGCTGGGGGACATTAGCATGAATCTAGCTAACACTGAAAC
Organism: Entomyzon cyanotis; assembly: GCA_024500445.1. NCBI lineage: Eukaryota > Metazoa > Chordata > Aves > Passeriformes > Meliphagidae > Entomyzon > Entomyzon cyanotis. Next base: position 44,153,490 of record JAKEPQ010001021.1, on the reverse strand, counting down.
CTTCTCACCTTTCACCTCTGACAGAGAATATTTTTCAGTGAGGACTGTCACTGCTTGGAGAGGATTTCAGGGTAAGTACACCAATAAGGGCTTTGCCTGCAGGCTGCATGGAAAGGAAGGTGTAAGAAAGATGTGTGATAGGGCCATGCTGATCCCAGTGAGGTCTGTGCTCCCTGGAGTGTAAGTGTGACCATGTGGATGGCATTAGTGCAGCTGATGTCTGTGCCTACCTGCATGAAAAAGAAAGGCAAAAGAAAAGTGATTTTTACTAAACAGGTGTAGCAGAAACAAAAAGGATCTGTCTGTGGCCAGTCCTCTGCTGTGAGTACAGGGAATATGGTTTCAAGCTGATACAGGCTGGGCATCAGTACTGATTATTCAGGACAGGCCATCTACATAAGGACTGTTTCACTTGGTGCCAGAAAAGACTGTTCAGATAGCAAGGGTCAGACTATATCATCCAACTACCAGTGTGGATGAGATACAGAATCCTTAGCTGAAGCCTGTTATTTTTTTGACCTAGCCAAATTGGGGGAAAATAGTGAACTATCTTCTAGTTTCTAACTCCAATTGTGTGAACTGGCTAGAAAGAAAAGGTGTATCAATCTGTCCTTCAAGGTCCCTCCTGGACCAGGTTTTAAACACCCAAATAGCAGCATTTCCATATGTTTTTTTTTTTTAATCTGGCTGCAGCTCTGTGCCTTTGGCATGGCTGAGAGCTGGCACAAACACCAATGGGAGTGCTTTTAACCTCCCTTCAGCTCCCAAGAAGGCCTGATCAGGAGCTGGTAAATGACCTAGGGACTACAAAGCTAATGTTTGTGTCTATTGCTCAAGGATGCAGCCCTTAACTTCTTGCATGGGAGCTATTACCAGCAGCAGCCAGAGCATTGCACGCACAGCAGTGCAGGGCTCATTCTGAGGTAATGCTCAGCTAGAATGCTGTCTTACCAAATCACTGAAAGGCTTCTGAGGGCCTGGATGATGTTATTTTGCACCTCCCTTCAGAAGACACACACCAAAACATCACAGTATTCCTCAGTACAGAGGGGAATGTGTAAAGGAGTGCTCCAGTCCCAACAAAAGCTATCATCTGTTTAAACCACGCATCTCCAAAAGTGGCTTTATGTTCCTTAGCCATGCTGTCCCAGCCCCACAGCTCATTTTTCTGACCCTCATGTGATTATGGGAAGGAATGGCTTCTCTGCTTCTACCCACTATTGGGTTTTGTCCCAGAGGAGAGCAGTTTTTTCTCCTGCAATGCAAACCTCATGGCTGTACATGTTAGGGAAAAGAAAACAGGCTATTTTGAACAAACAGAGCTTTTTACCTCCTCATGGCACAACACAAAGGTGAATCACCTTTGTTAAACAGTAAGTTGTGTTTTACTGATGGCAGAAACTATTTAACTGGTTTAGCTTCAAGCCATGTAGAACATCTGTGGCAGCAGGAGAGCAGAGAACCGAGATTCCTGCTCCCAGTCCTCTGCTCAAGCTGTCTCTGCAGCCATTTCATACAGACAGGTTGTGAGTGTGTAGCAGCAGGCGGCAATTAATCTCTCTTCATCTTTGAACACCTTTCTGTACTGATTTCAAAGGCATCTATTGTTGCTGCTCCCACCTCACAAGGGCATTTATTTTGTTCTCATTCAGCAAGTGCTTTTGCACTTAATTTTAAAGGATTGAGATTTTTATTCCTAATGGCTGCAAAATACTGCATATAAGGATTTCATTTATCACTGTCAAAACTGGAATATATGAACAGCGCTGGCAATATTTAAATGTAATTTCTTTTTTCCATTTTCCACATTTACCTTCAGAAAGGGACTTATTTGGTATTTTCATTTACTTTTCAAAGAATATTTTTCCTGCCAGCCAGAGGAACAAAGCTAGATACCTGGGGAAGCATTTCCATCCTAACAAGCCCAGCTAAAAAGTTTTCATTTACAAACTGATCTCTATGAAACCTAATCCATAAAACAGAGCTACTCTCTCCTTTAGCATACTTTAAAGGGACAAAGAGAATTAATTTACTTGACGTGGAAATAAATTCTGCAAATGCCCCCTCATTATTTTTACTCAACTGAATACAGGTTTAAGTCAAAGCCATTTGCTTGATCCTGCTAAATGATGTGACAGAGGAAAAAAACCTAACAAAATACCAAAAGAAGGAGTCTTTTAAGTGTAATTCAACTCTCTTCAATGAAATAGCTCAATTCATTTAAAATATCGCTTATGCTAAAGGCACAACCTACCAGATACACAGAGGTAATATTAGCACCTACATCACATTTATTAGGAGTTTTGATATTCTGTGAAGAAGCATTAAGGTCACTGATACATGCATTAAATGTAATGTGTATTTAGGAGAGTAACAGTACACACTTGCTTAGCTGAATACTCACAGCCTTTGGTTACACTGGGCATCATCATACAGCGTGTATTTGTATAAAAACCCACTTGAGTAGAGTCTGACATAAGTAGGCTTGAACTGCATAGACACTCAGTTAAATGTCCATGCTTTTGTGCTAAAGATTGGGAGAGAGGATGTGTTATATTGCCTACACAAACTACAGATTTAAAATAATTATGAAATAATAATAATAATAATAATTATTTTAGTATTTTAACATGTTGTCATTGGGAGAGCTTTCACTGACTGGAGATACCCCTGCTTGGAATGACTTGTTGAGTTCTCACAAGTAGGCAAAACAAATAAAGTCCTAAGTGCTAATGCCACAGGCAGCATATAAGCTTGGAAGGGACTCACAGCCTGCTGACTCCAACATTGTGCTTGGAAAGGACTCCTGGCCTTTTCTTTTACTGTGACTGGACTGCAGCTAACAGTCTAAGCCATATTTCTGGCTTTATTTAGCAGCAAGATGTCATATAGTTGATCCACTCTGCTTTATCATCTGCTGTATTTGGTTTCTGCAAACCTATGCATTTTAAAGAAAATTCTGTATTTTCTGTTTAGTAAAATGAAAGCAGATGGAGACAGGCAACTAGGCTGGTTAACACTACTGTGTTCCACCCTGGAAAACAAAGATTGTTCCTAGTGAGCAGAGTATTTGGAGGGCATGTCACCCTCCAAGTACTCTGCTCCCCAGAAGAGGACTTTCAGGCATTGTTTCACTACATGAATTGCATGTTTACTGTGAAACTCTGCAGGAGAACAGGATATGTACAGCTCAGGGTGCCTCTTCCTGCTATTCAATTCATGAGCCCCAGTTGTGGGTATTTGGCTCAGTTGGAGAGAAGTCTCACACAGCAAACCTGCTCCCCTAACAGGATTACTGACCTGATCCCTCCCTCAGTGGGGCTGCCTCAGCCTGGAAATTTGACACACGGCTGCAGAGTTCTATTAGGTATTTAATAAGTTTATGATTAGCCAATCTGCTGATTAAGCTTTCGTTAATTAGGTTGGCAGGAATTCTGTTTCAGAGGGCTAGTGGCCTCTATTGTCTTGGGGCAGGGCTGGAGAGCCCCTGTGTTTGGCATGCCCTGACACTTCTCCTTCCTGCTCCACAAGTACCTGCAAAAGCTGTTTGGGTGGCATCTGAGGCTGCTGCCAGATCACTGGGGCATGGTGGCCCTTGGGGACAGCTCAGGATTGTGGCCTGGTTGTTACACCTGGGGCAAGTCAAATGCTCCTGCTCCTCTCCTCTCTTCTGAAGTCGTGCCAGATGGTGGGGCAGGAGGCAGGGTTTATCTAAGGCAGCTGGAGACCTCACAAGTACAGTTTCAAGGGGTCTGGCCTGTCATTTTGGTATTGTGATTGGGCTGAATGGCTCACCTCAAAGAGGAGTGGGAACCCCTTTGCTCTTTCTCTTTGCAGAGTTTAAAGAAAGCTCGTGGCTGCACCTCTGGTTTTGTTCTGTGGCTTGTGCTTTGATGGATGGGGCTCAGTGTATGCTGCAATCTGTTCCCTGTAGGGTACCTTGCCTGAGAGGGCAGGGTGCTGCCATCTTCCTCCTCCAGCTTGGCCCCTGCTTTGGTAGAAACATTGGGATTGGTCTCAGGGATTAGTCCCAAACTATCATAAATTATTACATCTTTTCCATCCACAAGGGACCCTTTCTCAGGCAGGGCTGGTATCTATTGGTGTTAGACAGCAGCAGATGGCAGAGGGGGTGGCAATCAACTGTTTCATGCTCCTTAATGTCCTCATCCTTACAGGTGCAGGGCTGAGGGTCTGGCAGCTGCATTCTCCTTACACCTCCCAAAAGAACTGGTGACAAACACAGTGATGCTTCTAGTGGCAAACAGGACTGGCCAGAGAAAACTCATGTCCCTGCTGAAATCCCTGAGAAAGAGGCTTGAAAGACAAGACGAAAGGCAAAGTTCTGGCTGTAGCTGCTTTGAGGGCTGCAGGAGAGGAAGCAGGGCTGCAGGATGACAGATGCCTTCCCAAACTGCAGAGCCCTGCAGCTGGAAATCAGGCACGTGCACTGCTGAGCTGAAGCCTCACTCCAAGGAGCAGCAGTTCCAGTGGCAGGGAGAACTCAAAGGGGCTCAGGGAAAGCCTGACTCACACTGAAGAAAGCAGTAATGTGCTGGGAAAAATGAGGACAATTCTTACTGCAGAACTCTGACGTCAGCCAGTTTATGTCATGGTTTAGTATTTTAATGCTGATGTGTTTCATGCTTTGGTACCCTTTGTTGGCAGTGCAGTGATGCTCAGAAGAGGTTAGCTGCCACAAGCTACCAAGTGCTGGCATGTCCCTTCAGGACTGAGGTTATGGCACTGCCACCACAGCACCACTCACTGCTGGACCACAGGCAGCCCCAAAGGAGAAAGGATGGGTGCTAAAGCACTGCTGGTCTGAGCCAGGATTAACACTGCTTTTGGGGGACTGTAAACAGGAGTTTAGCCAAACGGGAGGCAGGTGTAACCAAGACTGAATGTGAGACCCTCGCCTCACTCCACACACTACTGAGCTTGCAGAGACTCATGCCTTTTGATTGGCAAACAGGTCCACCTCCTCCAAACAGCTGGCAGGGGAGGCTCCTGATTCTGCCTCCCAGCTGCCTGCTCTCAAACCGTAGCACTAAATGAGACTGCTGGCAATGCTGCAGCTGCCACGTCCCTGCTATCTGACCCTCTCTTCTAAATGAACCACTGAGGCAGAAATTCTGGCAGATCAACATTTTTACCTCCCTCCCGAATGGCCAGCTGTGTGCACTGAAGGAAGGGAGGAAAAAAATCCAGCTTGGATTTGCTTATCAAAAGACCATGAGCTAAGGATTTTCTAAAGCATTTCTAAAAGAAAAGGAAGGAGACATGCAAAAGCAATACAAGAATTATCATAATTTTTGTGCCACTTGCATGGCCGGGTCAAGTATTGTGTTGGGCCACAGTGAGCACATCCTCAGCTTCACATGGCATATTTGAGAGCTAAAATTGCCAACTGCATACAAGCACAAGGGTTGCTGTTGTACAGCTACCTGTTTGGCTGCCTGACTGGAGCTGTGGTAAGATGAAAGGAACAGGACAGTTTTAAGAGCAGAAGAAAAGAGGAGAGAAACAGCCTGAGGGTCTCAGCAAACAAGGCTTTATTGCAGCAGAGCTAAAGGACTAAAGAGTGTGTATAGAAGACACAGTTGCTTGCCTGAGGAAATTAAGACAAAAGAGAGACTGTACATAAAGACTACAGGCAGCTAGAGTGGTGGGTATTTCAGTGATGCACAGTTGCTCTTAGTTATAATTTCAGTTTGAATTATCTTTCAATAATTAAGATATACAACTTTAACTTCTGTACATACAGAGACTTAAGCACAGTGAAAGTGGGTTTAATTTAATGATGAAAAAGGGGAGTGAAGAGGGTCAAGATATATAAAGGACTTGTTAAAGGTCAGGTTCAATTAGGGACAGACTTTGTACGAAACGACCTGCCTGCTCTTCAGTCAGGTTGTGCTGGTGGGTGGACAAACAGAGGTAAAGGGAAGAGGAGATGACAGTGGGAAGATGCTGAATGGCTGCTGATGGGGCAGGCAGGATGTGCAAGGAACAAAATCCTGCAGACTCCAATGTAAGGCAAAAGACATGACAGCAGGGGAATGTAATCTAAAGGCATGCTGAGACTTCTGAGAGCCTTTGCAAAGACACAAGCTTGCTTTGTGTTTCTTTTTGCTATGCATTCTTGTAAAATAATCTAATTTTTTGTTCATAATCTGATTTGAATCAAGAACACAGGTTTCCATTGCCAATCAACTGCATGCAGGCTAACACTACAGACTGTTGTCTTTTTTCTTTGCCTCATTATTTCTCTCCACACAAGCATTAGGAACTTTTAGGTCATACTGTATCTCAAATTACCCTGGGGACAGAAAACAAAGGTGACAGGTTTATCTGTCCTTAAGACAACTTCACTGTGAAGTGACATCAGAAACTCATTCTGAATTGGGATGTCTGCAGGAGACAGTGGGAATGAGGCACTGGGTCCCCTGAGGAAAGAAGTTCAAGCAAGTGCAGGGAGGATGGAGGAGCTGTGGTGTGTACACAGACACACGCACGTTCCGTGACTCCAGTCTGCAATCTCTTTCTCTCACACACTATGCTGGAAGGAGTCTGGTTTTTGCCAAGACCCAGACAGAAACAGCATTAACACTCAGCTTTCCAGACAGCCTCTCCACCCTACTGATGCTGGCAGAGTCAATGCTGAAAAAGGAAAAGCTGTGAGCATAGGGAAAGGGGGCAGAAAATACTCTTTGCTTTCAACAGGTCTTTGTGGCTTCCAACAGCTGCATTTGTGAAGTGAACAGAAGGGCAGTGCCAGGCTTCAGGGAATAAAAAACTTTAATTTCTCTTCACCAGAGCTACGGAGGAAGCCCAGGGACTGACAGCCTTGTCCTTTCCAGGGATGGCACTTAAACCAAAATCTGGGTGCTCAAATCAGATTTGAGGAGCTGTCTTTAACACAGCTTCTCCTAGGGCGGTGTGTGCACTGGGAGAATGAGAGTAATAATGATTTTCTGATCACCCAATAAACAATCCAGCAAAACCATCTGATTGAGGAGACATGCCCTGACTTGGAGCTCACAGAGATAAAAAATGAGGACAAACAGAAAAACAATTCAAACTAGCAATTTTCTATCTCCTGCATCTGTTCCCTGGGCGCCTGAAGTCATATTGACTCAGCCAGATGACAGAAACAAGGTTTCTTCCTAGCAGGTCTCCAGGGTCCAGTAAAATATAAAGGAAAGCAAGCTGCATCTCCTCCTGACCACACTATGAAAAAGCTGTCAGAACTGCTCTGACAGTGTCATGCCTGCAGCAATGTCTGGTGGGAAAGGCACGGAGAGCCATCGCTCTGCCACATCCCTCTGGAGAGAACTGTCCTGGAAACCAGCACCAGAAAGTATTTTCTTCTGTAAATTTTATCATTTCATGCTTAAAAGCAGTGAATTGGAATAAACAAGACCTCCAACAAAGTATCTCTGCTGAGTCTGCTCTGGAGAGGGTGCTTTGCAATGGCAAATTCCAGTAACATGGACAGATAAATTTGGGGGTTAAACCTAACACACTTTGCTCACTGGGAAGGCCTCGATGGCTGGGGAAGTGGTTTTTGTACTTCACTTGCAGTGTTAAATGCACTCTGCTTACTTTGGCTGACCTTGTGAAAAATTGTGCTTAGGATTTACTGCTGGCTCCAAAACCTGATCACACAGAACAGACCTCATGAAGGTCAACAAACATCTAACAACAACCAAAGTGCTGGGGACACTGCAAGGCTTCACCCTGAGAGAGTTTATGTTCACCACGTACATCTGACAGCCTCCAAGGGAGGCTAAAACTCTCCAAGCGAAGGAAAAAAGCACAAGTCAGTGCCTGGGCAGATGGTCCTCAGAGGGCACTTCCTGGAAATCTCTGAGGACCACTTGAAATCAATAGGGTTACTTCAACACTGCTGGACTGTCAGAGGGATCTGTATGTAGCAGACCTCAGAAGCTTTGAAGGACTATCTTGAATAATAGTTTTTTCAATAATGTCCACTTACAAATCATGTACTCCTGAGTTTTCATTTTCAGGACCTCAAATATTCTCTGCTTTATTTTTCAATTCTGTGATCCTGCCTGTGGATTACAGAGCTGATCTGTGAGGTCTGACATGTTGCTCTTTTGTTGCATCCTGTCTTTGAAAAGTTTTTGTTTTCTTCTGTAACCTTGTTACATGTTTTGTTTGGATCAATCAGCTTTGTTCTAAACTCTTGGACCATGAAAGAGAATTTATTTTTTCTGGACCGCAGACAACACATCAGTTTGCTGCAGACCAACATTCTCTTTTTCCCAAGGCAACCTCCACACCTCTAACAGTCTTGAACACCTGCCCACTGCCTCCTTTCCTGCCCTAAAATCTTCATAAGGAGATCAAAACACTGTTTTTCACATTATTAAAATAGTCAACCTCACCCTCTAGGATGGATTTTAATCTTCTTTTATTCAAATCCCTTCCCTCATTCTACAGGAAAAAAAACCCATGGAATTCATAAAGGAAAAAATGTGGGATGGGATGATTCATTTGCTTTTTTTTTCTTCTGTTTTCTTGCATCATTTGTGGCATGCAGCAGGTAGGGACCTGTGTGTGACAACCAGCCTCTGGGTCATGATATCTTTCTGAAAATCCTATTAAAATCCAAAACACAGATGAAAAAAATCCCTCTGCGAATCTAAGATAAAAGTGCCTTTTCCAAAGGCTAGTTGAGACATGACCAACACAAAGAAGAGTTCAAATTGGTCTAAGAAACAGCGGGGTTGCACAGCCACCTTGGCAGCTGCTTGTCACCTCACATGAACACATCCACAAATACTTTAATTTGGGTCTGCTTTGTACACTCTTTCAATGCCCTGTGCTAATGCCCTAATGTTTTGCTAGGACGTAGTAGGTACAAGAAATCAGCTCCTTGCCTATATTAGAAAATCATTCAGCATTGAGGAATGCAAGTTAGGAAACACATCTGTGAAAGAACCAATCTCCCTGTCTGTGCATTGGAGTCAGTAAGAGATACAAACAGAGAAAAAATTAGTTTTAATATGTTTTAAAATTCAATCAGGAAGGGTTGGTGAATTAGAGAGAAATAAGAAAAGGCAGTAATTAAAACTTAAAAAGAAGAGCATTTATAATGGAGTGAAAATCAAGCAGCAATTGGGTTTTTCTTGTTTACCAGGGGACATACCAGAGGACTGCTTTATACCAGTTCATGCAAGTCACCTAAGTCTACCTTTGCAAATCTGGCTGTGGTTATGCTGAGAATCCAAAAGAATAACTAGATAGAACTTTCTTATTTTGGTAATGAGCAGAAACTATATGACATCTCAAAAAAAAACAACCAGAGTCCCAACCAGAAACAGGATCACAGGATTACTTCAGCTGGAAAGGACATCAGGAGCTTTCTAGTCCTGCTCAAAGTAGCATCACATCAGCTATGGGATCAGACTGAGCTGCTCAGAGATTTATTCAGTTGGGTTTTCAAAACCTTCAGGGTTGGAGATGACATGACCTCCCTGTGAAAAGTTTTCCCATGCTTGACTGTCCTCATGGTGAAAAAGGATTTCTGTGAGGTGAGAAAAGTAGCAGGTTGGGAATGAAGTACCCATTAGATGCTCCAGGCAATTTACTGCCAACTCAGGCATGATGCTATCATTCCTCAATATCACAGAGGAAGTTTCACATGAAGTTTTTCCTTAGAACTCTCCAGATTATCCTGGTCATCTCCCACCTGATGGTCATAACCAGGTAAATGCAGACAACTGGCCCTGTGTTTTGCCTCCTTTAGTCCTGCCTTTTTCCTGTTCTCCATCTGCCCTGCTTTGAAGCAGAGGAGTTTACTAGGTTTTCTAGGTCCGATGAATGTGCTGTAGAGGGTTCAATTCACCTTGTCAATGAGACCCAAAGCAGCCACAGCCTTCTCTAAAGCAGTCGTGACTCTGCTTTACAGGGAGATGAAAACTTCCCGCTACCCAGGAATGTTTAATGGCAGACAGAAAAAGAACATTGCCAGCGAAGGAGCTAAGATCACCTCCTTGTGCTGCTGATCATCCCCTTCCAATGAAGGACAGGAAACCCAAAGGACCCAAAGTCAAATTCAAGGACTACTGTTGTGTATCATAGCTGTTCTGCACACAGGCAGATGTGAGTCAACTACATGAGCTCTGAGGAGCTAAAAACATGACATCTGCCTGCACAGAAACAACTACGCCAAGGTTTTGCTCTCACATTTTGCTTCAACCCCTGCCCCACGGATCAGAGGCTGCATTAAGCCACACTTCAACCCGACAGCCGAAGCATTCAGGCAGAAAAAGAAACTGAACTTGAGTCTTTCACGTTCTGGATGAAAGTCAGTAGCTGAAAAAAAGGCATAGCTGCTTTGTAACGTGAGTCTCCCAAACTTTTTGTGGTCAAAACCAACTTGTGAATTAGACATGAATTTGCGAAGAATTTTGGAACCACCAGTTAAATGTTCTTTTAATGAATTTTAAAAAATATATATAGCACTAGGATTTACTAGAGAGTCTAAACCCAGGATACTTGTATTTCTTTAATAAAATGTAAGCAAAACATGAAAATCCAATTCTTAAAAGCACCCTCCATTATGGATTCAAACTACCCGTGCTTGACAGCATCACTTTAAATATTAAGTATGCTAGCCCTGTTCAAGACACACTTTTAGCAGTGCCATTTATTACATCACACACAGTTTTTCAGATGAACTTATACAAAGAACAATTGTCTCACTTGTACTCTTCAACTCTTTCTCCCAGTTTTCTAGTCCTAGAATCAGTATTTAAAATAACTCATAGGAAATCTTTCCTTTTTTGAAAATGAGCTCTTACTTCCAGGCTGGGTAGTGATGTGGGACAGAGAGGGGCTGTTTTCTGGCACTGGTCTAACCTGGGAGCTGAGCTGTAGCAAAGGGGTTGCCAGCAGCCCACAGCTCCGAAACACCTGGTGTGATTAAACCTTCTTCTCATAGCCAGCTCACCATTTACTCGTGACAGAAAGCACTTTTAAACTCATAGGCTTCAGACTAGTGGGCTAGACAGAACTGCATCATTGCTCCAGAACACATTAACACCCGCTGACTTGATTGTACTGATTTCACAGCAGTGATCAAAAAAAGAGGGTATGTGGGTTGTTTGGAAAAAGTGAGGATTGCCTTCATTTAGAGCAGAAGGCAGAAAAAAGATCAAAGTTATAGTAAAAAATGAGATGATTTTGGGTTTACAGCAGAATTACCTTACAGCACCGTAGAGGATTCATTTTACTGTGCTATAAACAGTGTTACTTTACGAGACAAAGGGTTGGAACATTCACAAAGGCTCAGGCTGAATCAATTCAAGCTCAAGGTAAGCAGAAAGTGGGATAAAAAAGGCAGAGTTAAGGAAAAAAAAATTGAGAAGAATTCACAGGTGAAAGGGACCTGAAAAGGAAAGAAGGCAAGAGTCATTGAGAGCAATGGCTCAGTTGTGCAGTCTCAAAAAGTGAGGATGGATGATTTCACTGATACAGAAAGTGGGAGGAAGGAGAGGAACAGTTTGCAAAGCAGTGTGGAGAGAACAGGAGTCTACTACTAGTAGGAGGCAGACACAAACAGATCACAATGATTACACAGTCTGGAGATGATTCTTTGATAAAGACTTAGATCTATCTGCCAAGAATGTATGCCCTACCCCTCCTTTCCCCTTGTAACTGGACACAGAGAAAAGACACAAATATTGTCTGTGGGGCATGTTTTCCTATAGGTCAGTTTAGAAATGGGGTTTGGACAATACTCAAGTTTGATCAATAAGTTCTGCTTTTCCTTATGGAAGATGTTTCAAAAAGGAGACAACAGCTATTTGGCACAGTATCAGCCCGCAAAGTCTCATTTCTATGAGTGATGCAGAAAAGTATACCCTCAACACAAGCTATTCAGCCATGATTCAGGCAGCACTTTAAGCTTTTTGAATGATAGTTCTGTTTAACAACTAGAGAAATGGGATCAGAGTGTCCAATTACTGCTGTGGCTTTTTCTTAAATAAAATTTTATCTTGGTAAATATATGGCATCTGTAAAAAACAGTTTTATTTTCCTTCAGTGTGCCCTGCTTTATAGAGAATGACTGCCAAGCGGAACAAGGAAAAAGCTCTGCCAAAAGTTTGAGGTTTGAAAGAAAAGGAGAGGTGCCAGAAGACTTTCTACACATGGCAGAGCAGGAAGGCTCTGGTCTTTCCTGGAGAGGTCACTGCCTTGTTCCTGCCAGGAGTGAAGTGATTGTCAGGAAACAGGCAAAACTCCCTCTTAGTCCCAGTCAGGACTCTGGAGGTTCAGAGGCCTTTTTGCACAACTGGTCCCACTATCCTCACTGCAGCTTAATTCCCATTCCTAAAGCTTCTCCATAAAGCAGTGGTGCTGGTCGGTGTAAGAGGCTGAGACGCTGACAACAGCTGAAGCTGTTGAGCTGCTTTTACCAGTCTGCTAACCTAGCAAATAGCCTCTTCTGCATAGCCCACACTGCTTCATGTCCTGCTTCAACCAGCTCTCCTTCCATGAAAAACTACAGAGTTGTTTCTTTTGTGCTACCTCCTGCTTTTGGGAATTGCTCCTTCCTAGACCTCTGAACCAAAAGTGATGGACATGATGAAATGTGACTGTTGCTAACTGGGAAAAAGTGTACTTAGTTTGTTGCTGCTGCAGCAAACGTTTCTTGTGGCACACCTCCCTGCCTGCCACATTAGAGCTGGGCCTTGCAGCTGGTGCTTTGGCTGCACCGCTGGAAAAATGGGGCTCTGCTGTGCACAGGTGGATATAACACTGTTTGTTCTGTCTGGAACGAAGACTGGGGTCACAGTAGAAGGGCTCCTTGGATGTACTTCTGTTCATGCTCAGGTGAAGCCTGCAATCCACGACCACTAAGGTGCCACAAGGACTCTAACACTGACAGGACACACGATGAGGATGACATTCTAGTCTTCTCTGCTCTACTGCTGGGGCACACCAAGTTCTGAGTTCTGAGTTTCCAAAGGATCCTTTAATATCTCAGAGAAGCAACATGAAGTTTTCAGGTTGCTATGAACACATCCTCTGTGCACAAGGATAGCAGCTAAAAACCAAGAATTGTGGTGAACGTGCTATACCAGTACGTGATCCTTCCCTCTGAGTAGAGTATGTCATTTCTATTTAATAGAGCTTGATCTGCTGATGGAGCATTTTAGTCACCTCATTCAATAAGCAGACAGTAACCTTTCCCTGTTAAGAGCTGAGTGTGCAGCACAGAGAAGACAAAGTGGGAGCCCACATCACTTCAAAATCAGAACAAATTCAATTAACCATCAAGTACATTTTAAGGCTCATCATTAATAAATCAAACACATTAAATAAGTGCATCACCCAACACTGTCTGTAGATGCTGTGGACTGTTCTGGAGCCAATTTACATTAATTATACTGGGCTATACTTGCTTCCCTCAAGTGCTAGGCAGAAACTCATCTACCTTTGGAGACATCAAAAGGAACTACAGAAAGAGTAACACCTGAGTAATTCAGAACTGGGGAAATGTTACACTGTGGTGGAACAGGTGGAACCTACATTTAAGGACACAGGGCTTTGAGAAGCCAGAAAACAGTACTACTGCCCTTTTCTGTGTGGATTTTTTTAAAGATACCAACATCTGAGCAGGCAGCCTTATCATCTCAGCTGCTGTTAATCTGTTTAATGTCAGGAACAAGCTTTAATCACCTTTGGGGGACCTCTTTCTTTTAAACCAGTTCTCTACATACTTCACAGAAAAATGATGAGAGTAACATGTACTTGTGCAATGAGACCTCTGAACAGACCACTGTGTGGTGCTGCCTGCTGGGGTTAGGCTTTGCCACACCAGGTACTTTTTACTGTCATCACTACTTCAATTAGTGAATTTTTTCCTCCTTCTATCAGAAGATCTCAGTAATTTCCTCGATTTGTTTTTTCTCACAACCTTCTGAGCTGCTTCCCATATTTGAGATGACTGACTATGGTGGGTCAGACAACGAAGAGAACCTGTAATTTGCAGCTCTGGATCTCTCCTTCAGGCATGAAACCTCCATTCAGACTCCAGATGCTTTGGCCCACTCAACACAGAATAAAATAATTTATGCAGAAGCAGATCTTCAGGATTAGCTCTCCTTCCTAGACTATCAGACTACAGGTACTGTAAAAATATGGAGTGGCTAAAGGTATGGCCTGGTAACACCTTAAAATTATCCAGTTACCTTACAGCTTCCTTCTTCATAACTTTTTACCTGAAGGAGTATTAGCCAAAAGTGGTGTGTGCAACACAAGATGTGAGTGGGTGTGAGGTGTGTTGGTACCCAGGAACGTGTCATGGGCGAGGTGCACATACCACTGTGGAGGGCTGGGAAAAGCCAGTGAAGCCTTGGTGCAGTGGCATAACAAATCCAAGAAAATTGCAGCAACACAAAAAGCCAGGTCATTTGGTGAACCTCATACAACATAATTCCCATATTCATGGGCTCATGCTCTGCTTCTAGGATTTGGTGACTGGAACCTCCCTTCCCTCTGTCTCACCCCCTCACATACTCCCTCCTGTCTGCAGCTCTCTGCTGAACTCCAGTGATTGCTTTGTTCCAGTTTGTCTAAATGGCTTTACTCTTAACCATACACCTCTTTCTTTCTGGCTCTCTGCTTCTCTTCTAACTAATCTGCAATAATATGCCTGTCAGAACTGGTTTTCTGCCCTCATCTTTGCAGCTCTGTCTGCAGACAGCCCTACTACCTTTAATGTGATGCAGCTGTTCATTCTCTCATCCTCTCCAAAAAGAGCCTGGAAATATCCTACAGGAAGGATGCTACCATAAATCTGTGTACACCATTTCTCTTATGAATGGAAAGAGTATTAAGAGATGAAAAAAACGTTCAAATAAATTCCTCCCAAGCTCCATGAGACTTCCGAGTGGTGGGCTGCACTTCTGTCTTCATGAAGAAAATCAATAGCAGTGCTATATTGCTCCTGCTCTCTGGCTTCTACCCCCACCCTTCCCCCCTGCAGTGCACAGACTGTGTTCAAGGAAATGGGTGCTCCCAGGGGAACAAAATGGCTTTTTGCACTTAAGGTAATGATGTCACTTGAGGTCGCCATGCAAACAGTTATGGATGTGAAAATCTGCAGTTTTGTCAACAGAGCTGGAACCTGGGGACCTAGTTTAAGAGTTAGAGCCTTTTTATAAAATGTGTCCCTAATTTACCTACAGAGCATCTTCCCAGAAACAACAGCTGCTGTACCTAATTAGCATTAATCACCTTGTTACAGAAGAGCAACTGGGAATAGCACAGTACTTGAAATACTGACAAAATGATACACTAATGGCATTGATCTGTCCAGTCTACTTAAACTTCCCCTTTATTATTCTGTTCTCTGTATAAAAAGCTTCAGAAGTCACAAGTTTTGGAGCAGACTGGGAAGTGATGATGCAGAAAAGGAGCCACAGATGGGGGCAGATCCAGAGCCTTTCAGCCCACACAAGATGCTTGCTGCCTGCTCTGTTTGTGACTGCACTTCCCAGGTCTGCATCTTGACCTGTGGGAAGAGCAGTCCTGGCAGGTGAGCTCTGAACACAGCATCCTTTTGAGCAGCACTGGGATGGGTCGCTCTGCTGTGTGCTTTGTGGCTCTTCGATGAAGAACTTGAAAACAGGATCTGGGGCCACGCCCTATTCCAGGAGAAGGGGTTAAACACCTACACCAATTGGAAGATCAATCTCAGATGCCACATGGGGCAGCCTGTCCTTCACTGAGATCAGAGACCTTCTGTAAAGTTTCAGCCAGAAATGCACCGATTTTGTTAAGTTGAACCCCAAGGGCTTTGTAGCTCTGACTGATATTCCTGGTACTATTCCTCCCCGACCACACAGCAGCTCAGTATGTGCCACAAATCCACAGCAGCAGGCTTAAGGCAGGAGCTAACACCACAGACCTGTCAGCAGCCTCTGTCTCCAAATGGATTATCTCCTCTGTTCCCTTCAATCTCCATCAAGATGGGGCTCAGTCACAAATTAGTTTTCTCCAAGCCAGACACACCAGGGAACACCATTCTCTATGTCCTTGTGATGGCGTTTTTGCTGCTGTTTAACCCTACAAGTTCTGCTTGGTCTAAGTGAACAGCATTTCAGTAACTTCCTTGAGGTTGGCCTCAGTTTCTCTAGCTTAGACACTCAGTTTTCACATACTTTCATGACCTTTTTGAGGAACCTTCCAAAAACAGTGCCTTGTTCCCTATCTAGACCAAGGAGAGGAAGTGCTTACATCTCAGGTGACAGGCACCTTGGCAGGCTGAAGGCTGCTGTGAGTGTCCCTGCCTCTCTACCACATGTTCATCTGCAGACAGGCATGCAGGACATTTACTGCCGAGCTCCCCATGTGGTGGATGTGCTGATGAAGATGCCTCTGCCACAACTCCTCATCTCACCTGTTGCTCATTTTGCAGCACTCCAACCCATTTCCACATTGCCCATTCTGTTTTAACACAAACTAATGTCATTGACTGCTAGGTAAGACAGACACAGACTGTCTGGGTGGGGATTTCAGACCAGAGAAGGGAAATTAAAAATGCAAAATAGAAAAGCAGATGGCATAAGCTTCATTAAAATAATATCTCATCCCCTGGGAATCCTAGGAGGATCTGTTGCCTTCCAGTGGATGTGGTGCCCTGAGATTTACACTTGGGGATTATTCTGTTCCTCCCTCTCTCCTTATCATAACTCTCTTCTGTTTTCAAAAGGCTTGTGGTATGTGCTCCATCTGGATATGGCTCCTAATAAGGATGTGCTGGAGACATCTCCTAAGCACTAATGTACACCCAGCCCCCCACCCGTGCTGTCAGGAGTCTGCTTATCAACGATCTGGAAGGAAGAAAGAAAAAGCATGGCTGAGCCTTGCAGCTCCTGACAGAAAGACCAAGTGGGAGTGTTAGAAAAGTAACAAATATAAAATTAATATGGATACAATATCAATAAGGATTTAAAATTATGAACTGCATGAACTGGGAGATCTTATTTCCCCTTGGTGCGATGTTCTTTTTTGATGTGGCCCTGGCATCAAGCACTGTTCCATTTATAAACCAGGCATAACCTTTAGGAAATCACTAGAAATATAAGACACCTGTGAAGTTTTTCCTGTATCAAATTGACCCCCCTCAAGACAATGTGTGGCCAAATATATTTATTTAGAGGGGAAGAAACAACCAAGGAAAAGACCATTCAAGCAGCAGAATAAATCTGTGTGCAGTGTGTGCAGTTTTCACGCTCTTTCTGTCACACTTTAATCACTGCAGTGTCTAGAAGCAAAAGTTGTATTCATGCTGGGTTGGTATTTAATTGAGCTCACTTGAACTGAGCTTCCAACAAGCACATATGACAGATTTATACATGAATCTTTGCCAACTGAAAAATGACATTTATCAACCTTCCATCAGAACATTTGACATTTGAACAATTGATTCTGATTTAACCATGAAAAATGCCACCATCCATATGGAAAACCTGCAAAAGGATGAAACCCCTAGTTGCTACCATTAACAACAATGGCTCTGCCAGTTAAGCTATTAAACATTTATGTACCACCTTAACTTTTTCTAGCCTTAAAGAGAGTAGAAACTATCCTGACAAGTTTAATGCAGAAGGGACATAAAATCTAGTCAGAGGAATCAGGGCCAGAGCTCAGAGATGCAATGATTAAACTGCTAGAAAATGGTAGAGGCTGGGTAGATTTTCAGAATAAGAGCAGCAAGAGCTGGTGTGGACTAAAGGTCTGTTACACTGGCTACAGACAATACTGGGAGTCTCGTTTTGCTCAGATAACCTAGAGCTCACCTGGGTACGGCTAAGAGTAGAGACCTGATCCAAATGCCACCAGGTATGTGTTCACCTCAGTAAAGAGGCACACTGTTTCTAGAGAGAGGTGTTGGAGCAGACCTCTCTGGAGTCAAGGAGACAGGAAGATGCCTGTCAGCCAGGCAGGACAATTCCCCTTTAGCAGGTAGGTTTCACCCACTGTTCTCTTCATAAGCATACTGTGGTCAGCACTGAGATGACTGGGTGGAAGCACCAGCTGGAAAGGAGGTCCTGGCAACAGTATGCTTCTATCTGCTACAAAAACTGTTCAAACACTTCAAATACCTCCCTGTGACTCTTTACGCTGCTCAGCACTGGCTAAAGGAAATAGAATTTTTCCTATGTGGAAAAGCAGAAGTTCTGTAAGAAAGGCTAATCATTCTCTTCTATCTGATCCCTGGAAAAATGCTGGTAAGTTCTGAAGAAGTGTGACTGTGGCCTATTTTCATGTGCTAGTCCATTTCAATTATTAATAACCTTCCAATCAACTAATGCATTCATCTCCAGTTGATAAATTCCAGTTTACAGAAGACTGAGTTTCTCCTGTTATATTTTTCTCTTTTCTATTATTCCAGTTTTCATGTTTTTTTCCTCTATGCCATTTCTGAGTATTGTACTTAGGCCTCCCAAATATGCTCTACTAAATTTTCTTTGCTGATTCCTGCTTTTTACGTAAAAGTCATTAATGAATATACACCTAATGAACATACACTGTTGGAAAACTCCATTAGCAATGTCCTTCTTCTGATACTTTCTCGTTCAACACTACCTGATGTATTTTGACTTCCCAAATTTCTCACTCTACTGGCTTTATTTGTAACACTGAGGTTTGTTAAGGATCTACTTCAAATCACCTTTCCATTTAATTTGTATGAATCAAACTTGTTTACCCTGAATCCAAATCTGTTTGCAATGATCTGATCTCCTAGAATGCTCTCATGACTTACCATAGCCAAGCCTAAAAAAGTACCATTTCCTGTCACATTAGTAAATCTCAGGAGGATATTTTTATTGCCTAGAAAGGCAAGAATATCGCAGACCTACCAATAATAGCATCAATTGCTCTCTAACCTGTTTCCTGGTGTTAAATTATCCAAAACAACTACTGCAGTAGTAATTATCTGTCTAGTACCATTAAAGAGCTCTCTTGGCAGTGAAAAAGGATCCTGGTGGCATATGGCATGCTGGCAGTAATAATCTTTTACCAAACTATGAGTTGTGCTGTCATTAACGCACACTGCTGCTCCCTGCCTTTTCCTGAAAAGCAGCCACTGGTTTTAGACTATTCATGACTTGCACAGACACTCTCAATCAGCTTCAGCAGCATCCTCTCAATGTCACTTGTACTGATGTGAAGCACAGCCAGGGGATTGCTTCCTGCTCCTAGTGGGAAATTTTCCACACTAAGATTCCCATTTCTTCGCAAAAAGCACACTGCTCCTCTGACTCGTTTGTCATCTGGTTCTCGAAGCTGTGTGTCAAAATAGCTGCTCAGGTTTTGGCGACAAGAGAGCATGTGTGGATTGCTGTCCTCCCGTAAGCATAAGCCTTGCAAGGAAGCACTGTATTGTGCTAAAAGGGTGATTCTGCTCCCAGAACTTAAAAAATACGGCTCAGAAATAGCACGAGTATTTGTATGAGAACCTTTACAGACCTAAATGTCTTCCATCTCATGGTAACACAGCTCTGGTAGTGTCTCAACTCTCTGATCCTTTCCCTTTGTTTGCAGCTATTCTGCCTTCTCTCCTTTTTACAGTCCCTCCATATTATCTTCATTCTTTATCTGGCCAAGCCTTGATCTCAGCTGAATAAAAAAACTGTACATTTAAAAGAGCTACGTCTTGCTTTTAAGGCATAGCTCCCTTTCTTTACCACATCCACAGATACAGGGGCTTTACATGTTTGTAGGTCAGTTGCCTGAATCACAGCAGCAGCATCACAGTGATAAAACTGCTCAGTGAGCTGTTTGAGCCGAGCTGCCATGCTCAGCCACATGCATGCAGACCTGCATATGATCCTGTATTTCAGGCCTAGGATTCAGCCTTTTCACTCTCCATCAGCAAAGACTCACCTAATTTCACTTGAAGTGGGGATGGCTTATAGTTCATGGCTACAGTCTCTCCCTCTCTTGTATCACAATCTCTGTCCGAAATGGCTGCAGCTGTTGGATCCTGTTAAGAAAGAAGAGAAACAAAACAGAATGGTTTAGCTGAAAGTTCTGCAGCCTTTTCTCTGAGTGGCTGTTTGGCGACTCCACCCCTTCACACTCAGAGGGAGCACAGAACATGCTGGTGTTTTGAATGTTGAAACCCAGGGGCAAAACACAGAACTTGGGAAGCACATTTAGTATGTTAAAAGTACCTCTGGAAATGCCAAATCTCAGCATCAGGCTTATATGATGGATTATACTGGGAATATAATGTGGATGGTGGGTCACCAGTTCAAATTCAGCCTCGGCTGGCCGCAGTCCCAAATAATTTTCACGTCATGACTCCTTGGGGTGTTCTACGGAATACACTTACAGTTTCAGATTAATTCCAAGTGGACCAGTCAGCCTCAAACGTAAAACTAAAAAGTTTGAGACCAGGTCTGAGTGAAAGTCCAGCTTGGAAGGAATGAGGGCTACATGGGTAGGAGAATTCACTTTCTGGTCCCTCTTTAGACCTATTTAATGGCTGACAGGAAAGAGCTGTCAGCACAGTACCTTTCACTGTCACTGAAATTTCCCCCATGAAAAACAAATCTCCCCAAACACAGCCTGCTCCAGCCCACTGGCAGACAACATGTATTGAACTCTATGGTACAGCACATCAAAGAACTTGAGAGAGAAACAAACTACCAACTCAGGCAGTTCTACCACTGCGAAAAATATCTGAAGTCCTTTCATAGCAAAATGCAAACCTGTTGGAACTCTCTCCACTTAGCACCATAATGAAAATTAAAATTAGTTTTCAAACATGTTTTTATTGTCACTTAGAAGCTGGAAATTAAATTGAACATGCACTTACACATATGTGTATGTAAATTTGGGTGTATCATAGGTAGAGCTGCACAGGCAAAGCAAACATTCAACATTACGTCCAATATATGAAAAAAACATCACTTGCAAGAAATGGAACAATAAGTTAAATACTAGAAAATACTATTCCAAAGTGGTGACTTGATATTGTCTCTCTCTCTCAGTTCCTGGAGTTTTTGTTTTGTACACAATTTCTTGTAAAATGCAACTCATCATTTGGCACTGAACCCTGTATGCAGAGCAGAGCCACCGAGTTTTGAAACAAGATAACATCATTCTTCACTCTCAGTAAAAAAAAAAAAATCACTTGTTGAGCCACTCTTCTGCCTGCTTTCTCCCTTCAGTGCACATTAGCTCTTTTTAATACACGGTGCTTAGAAGATAAAATATGATTTTTTAATGAGGCTGTATCTTGGTGGAAACTGGTTAAATTGGTTAAATAACATATGTAAGGGTTATACCATTTTATCAAAATCCTGCTCCTTTGCACTACTCAGTAGACTTCGACAGTACTTAGAATGGATGATGCTTACAAGACCTCACATTCAAGGGCAGTGCTGAACAAAAGGCAGTTTCTTCTGCTTTCCTCTAACGCAGTCACTGCTGCACTTTTCCTCTAATGTAGCAGCTTAATGGCTAAAAGGTTAAGAGCAGCCTGCAAACCAAAAAACCAGTCTCCAGGAGAATAGTTCGGCATAAATCATAGATCAGTTCATGTGATATCCTTGGAACATGAGTCTGGTCTCAAACATGCCTAGATGAAGGGAATAGATCAGAATCCAAGCTGCAGGAAAGGATAATAATAGTGTGGCCTCTCACCATTCAGGTGAAGGGAGCAGCCAAGATTTGTAGATGCTAGTAGACAAAAAGAATGTCAAAAGTCAGAGGGTCCACAAAATCTTACAAAGTTCTGTCAGTAAATTACACACTTGGTATGGAAATGGGTATGTTAGTCTTTGGCCTCCTATTAAGCATCTAGGAGTGGGTTTAGGATAACGGGGTAAGGTGAAAGGGAAGAGAGAGAGAGGGATTGATCAAAGAGATTCAGAAAGAAAGAAAGAAAGAAAGATCATCAGTCCTAGCTCCACTGCTGGTCCAGCTGATGGGCTGTGCAGAGTCTTGGGGTGCACACGTGCCTGGGCTTGGTGGGAGTACCTTTTTATAGATCAGTTTCCCTGCACTGAAGGTAAGTTTCTCACTTTTTATGTAATTTAGTTACTGTGTGCAGGCCATTCTTCCAGACCTTTCTGGAAATGGGTATTTGGTGGTCTCCATATCCCCCTACAGCCCATGCCTGCTTTTTGACCTCATTCCTGTACTCTGTTGTGCTTATCTCCAGAAGCCAAAACAAGGATGTTTGTCCTAGAAAAGTGCTGCTCTACCTCCATGTGGCCCCTTCTCCAGCCACATTCTGTTTTTTCTCACAGCGTGTTATTACCAACAATCCTTGGTTGGCTCCACAGCCATCTGGCTATCAGTGTTTGAGACATACCCATGAGCTCCCTTATCTCTGGGCTTTTACACATGGGAATGGCCAGATAACAGAATGGACATGTCTGTCTCTCAGACCTGCTAGAACCTCTCCAAGAGGGATGTTTAAGTTGCTAAGTGGCACCACTTGAGTCAGGTTTCCTCTGCCAGTCTGGGAAAAAGCAGGATATAGCCATTTCTAAGGAACGTGACTCCAAGAGCGGGATGCTTCCTAGTTGCTACTCAACACAATAAGCAAGTCCTTGGAGCCCCAGCCTGCTGGCTGCAGGAAGGCATGGGAGTAGACATATTATGGGAAATGACATAGTGTAATAGTCACATACTGTCTCCTGTGCTAGTGCAGTCTGGCCATGCCTGGACTAGCCCAGGTTCACACTGTTAAAATTATGCTAAAACTCTAAATCCAAACCAGCCCTTACTTTTGTGGCCAGCTGATATGCTGACAGTAGCTCTTCCTTTGTAGGTAACCTGACCGTGACATCAGACATCCATTTGCATCAACAGAGGGAGGAGAAAAATGTTCTGAGGTGCCTTTGAAGATTTGAACTCTGAGCCTGGACCAGCAGACTCAGCTGGAGAAATCTCAAAAATGGGCTTCAGACCAAACACACAGAAAAGGCTTCCTAGGCCTCCAGAGAAAACTAAGATGATTTTCAAAAAGTGATTATTTCCATTCTGTCTAAGACACTCATCTTAAAAGGAGAGGAATCTGCCCTTGGAGATGTGTTTCCCTCTCCCCACTGTCTACAGAGGAGGTCTGGCAGCTGGTGGAGCTTCTGACACTAGAGGTGGGGATGATGCAGAACATGGTAGTGGAGTCAGTCCTAGGAATTCTTCCCCATGGTTTGGCACAATGCTTTTCAGCACTAGCAGCACATGTTACAGCTGCACAAGAGATCCATGACTTGCACAGAGGGATCACAAGCACCATCAGTCTGTGTGACCACCACTGCATGCATGGGACAGCCCTGCTCCCTCCAGAGAAAATGGATCCGAGAGGAAACTGAGCTGGGCCAGGGAGTGTCCCCAGTGCCAGTGGGTATCTATCCCTGGCCCAGGAGTGGCAAGGCACTGTCATATTTCCCATCCATCACTTCATAGACAATCTGCAGCAACTCACAGGACTCCATAGTAACAATGCCCACTGTGAAAACAGCAGCATTCCCACGCCAGCTTGGCTGGAGCTGTCTCTGCATGAACACACCCTGCTTCTGTGCATACTGAATGGATGCAGTTCTCTCTCTACAGCTCAACTGCCCAGAGAAACATTTACTTGACTGATTAGCCTTTTGCTTGTGAATGCCTAAGAGCACACTGAGACTCAACACAGGCTTTTGCTATTGGAATTCACTTGGCAACTTTTTTCTTTTTCACAAGCCTTCCTAGACCACTACACTCAGCTCTGCCCCCAACATTAAAATCTCAGCTACATGGTGTGACTGGTCCCAGGCCAGATGATGTGATTTCTTTTTGCTTACTGGGGACAACACAATACTCCCAAACAAGAGGCAAGTGCTGAGGAGTGGCTGCAGGGCCTCTAGATGGCTAAAGGTATTTAATAAATTTTTTTTTGTTCCTGAGGCCTCTGTATGTCTTCATTCTTAAGGAAAAAATACATTCTATCAGGCACTGCATGAACATTTGGCTGGGGCCAGAGTTTAATCAAAGTTTTCTCCCCGCATGCTCACAGCTTAATTGGGCATGCACAATCACAGCATTAGAACGGTGGGGAGTTTTCTTACTAGATTGTTTGTTTCTATAGGCTCGACACAAAAGATCTTGAAAACTGCCCTCCTGCTAGGAGCAGCCATGTCCTACAGTGTGTGTGTACCATGTGCCATTTCTGAAAATCAGAAATTAGTTCCAGCGAACCTTTGTGGAGCAAGAGTGCTGCGAATCATCGGTATGCAGGAGCACAGAGAGAAGGTGAAAACACTTTAAACTGAAATCTGCAGTTTAAGGAAAAATGGCAAACTCAGCAGGCTTTTTATTTTTTCTCTTTTAATTTATTTTCTATTTTGCAGTACTTAATAAGAAAGCATCAGCTCAATAGCTTCTTACTCTTACTATCTATCTCTCCCAATAACCCACACTGAGTATGGGGGTGAAATTGCCCCAGCCAACCAGAAAAGAGTGCAGTTACACCATGATGGAGCTGGGTACTTGGTAAAAGTTCACCCTTGCAGCACCTGGGAAAATGCAGCTTTCTCTGCCTTCCTTCACAGTCAAGATTTCTGACTCCTTGCAATCTTAAGAAGGCCCTGCTTTCTACTCTGCAAATCCTTGGAGACCCCAGTGCATGTGGATGGGAATAGGCATACACAATTTCTGTGGTCTTCAGCTGCACCTCAGAACCATCTCTGCAACTTGAGAGATCCCTATCTACTCATCCTTCCCATCCTCAAAATCAGTCATATTTACAGCTGTTATGAAAATGTTCTCCATTTTGTTGTCTGTGGGAAATTCTATGATCACCAAAGCAGCTCTGCTTCTTTTTTTGGATAAAAGCAGAGGGGCATGATTGCCCTCATCCTCTAATCTCAAGGAAAGACCCAGTATACAGGGCTTGACCATCACTTTTCTCCACAGTTCAGAGGGTTCTGTCTGACCACCATCAGTTGAATCAGTATGAGCTAACTGATCAGAAATATCATCCAGCTAACTTGTCTCTCTGCAGTACCCACCAATGACGTGCTTGCTGTCTTCTGTCCTACTTAAAAGATGCTGGAAGTCTTGGTACCAACATGTGTGTGACAGCTTACAGCAAGTGCTTGCAGCTCAGCAGACATCTGCTTTCTGGAGCTGCCCATGTGGATTGCATGCTGCACAGAAATGCTAACAGGAAAGGACAAATCCAAGTGTTTTGTTTCTTTCCCACATCAAACATTGACTCTGGGAAAACGGATAGACGTTCTGTGCACGAGGGACTGACTTAGTGAGCAAAAGAACAAGTAAGAAACCACATGCACCCTGAATACAGGAGTTACATCTGGGTCACCAAGAAGTTTCTGTGATTCCCATGTTGTCATTCAGACTCTTGGGGTAGAACATTGTGCTGCTAATAAATATTTATACCTTCAGTCTCTCTGCCCTGGGAACAGAAAATCCTATGCTGTTGGCAGATTCCCTCTACCTCAAGCTGTCCCATGCCAGGTATTCCTGAGAAATCTGGCTGTAGGCAGAAAGCTTCTGGGGAGGGGACTCTGATGTGTACAGGTGAGTATGTAAAAGGTATGTAACATCTCACAGTGTTTTGGACAGCAGACCTCTGTTGCCTCTACATATCACTGCAATATAGACATAAAATACCAATGAACATAAAGTACCTAAAAAACCCACCCAGAACAAAACAACTGGGAACGAGGATGTGCATAGTTTGATGTCTATATAAGAAACATACATAGCATACAAACATACATAAGCATAAAAGAAAGGCTCAAATTTATAAGGGATCAGTTTTATAGGGGATCAATCCAAACCCACTGTATAGATGAACAATGGTCAGTAATAATGGCATGTTTGGCAAGAGAAAGGAAAGCCAAATCACAGGGTCATGTACAGCAGGAACAGAACCAGAAAGCCTCACAGAAGACTCTCTCATGCTTTCTTCCTCAGGCTTCAGCTTAAGGAGTTTTGGAGCCCATTCCTTCAAGGGAGATGTAATCCCCTCACCAGTCCCATGGATAAAAGCTAGAAGCTACAACTACCACAGAACACTGGAAGAATGGGGTTGCTCAGACAAGAAAGGGGAAGACTAAGGACAGATATAATAGCTGTCTTAAGATACAGAGAGGGCTGCCAGGGAGAAAAAGAGGAGCATTTTCTTTCCATGTTTCTGGTCACAAGAACAAGAAATTATTATCTTAAATTGCAGCAGCGTTACAAGGAAATATCACAGAAAACTGCATATGTAAGGCTAAGAAGCTGTGCATTTGCCTGATGAAGTTGCGGAATTGTTGCAAACCCAGGTTAGAAACTGATGTCACACAGAAAGTCAACAGAGCTGATCTGGTTTTCAGGCAGACTGATCCCAATTTGGTGCAAGCTGTGAAGATCCCTGGTCTTTTTAGGTCTCTTTTCCCCATCTGTCTTAAGAGGAGAAGAACTTGCTTCTAGGGCAGACTTATTTAGTCAGAACACCAGTCTATCCTGGAAGAGAGGTTCTCCAAATTCCCCCACCCACTGCCAAGGACCATAGCTGGCCTTCACCTTTCTCTCTGAGTGAGCTGAAGAAAACAATCCTTTTCCTAAGTCTCATATATTGAAGGAACTCCAGAATCAAATGGGGTACAGAGCAGAAGGCTCTTGGGAAGACGTGATTGTCACTTTTCATCACCATGTGCACTCTGTCAGATCCAGAGCAGTAACTGTTCATCTCAGCATCACCACCTTCCCTGTACCAAAGTCAAAATAAATGGCATTTGGGCGACACAGTGACTGATGTACTGAAAAACATTCTGATAGCTACTGACTCAGTTTCAACAAAGCGATAAACAACAACTGTTTATTGACTTTCTACTAGCTCCGCCAATTCACCCCGTACAACATTGCTGTTTTTCTTTTTTGAGCAACTACTGAACAGACCCTATTTAACAAATTAGGCCTGCAGTATCTACTACAAGATCCAGATTTTGAACCTGATTAGTTTATAATTGTAAGACAAATTGGTATTTGAAACCATTTTATTTCAGCAATTAAGAAGCCAGCAGTGTTAATATTGCTGCATGATGAAAACCTCTAGTCTTAATAATTAAACTGAACCAGCATGTCACTAAAATGACTTTTTCCTGTGTACACCTGCAGTTGGGATAGCTCAACTCACTGACAGGTAAACAGGAATTCAGACTATTGGCTTGCTTCAAATGGGAACAGAAGTGCCCGTCTCCCTGTGGATGCTGCAGTGCCTGTGCTGAAATGCTCCCTTGGAACCCTGGCCACGAAGGGCCTGTCCGACTGCCACTTCCAAACTGAACAAAATGCATTAAACAGAAAGGCATTAGCTGTGGAGAGGGAACAAGATGTTTCAGAGGTCTGTTTTCCTAATCAAAAATGACATTTGCAGTACAGTGAAGAAATCTTTTTTTTTTTTAGATTATGATGTATGACTAATCCTGGGAGTCTACAGTAGCAGAGGAAGCACCAATTCAGTAACTAGACCAAATACTTTGGAAAAGCGTTTGAGGGACAAAGAAGAAAAACGGGAGTAATTATATGATTTCTGTTAGATTTCCCTCTGAGGAACTAGCAGCACAAGCAGCCCCTGGTCCTTTCCTTTCAATCATGATCGAGTATATTTAACACCATATTTCCCTCCAGGCTCTTCTCACATATATAAGCCATCTCTATTATCACAAACATTTATAAGTTTGGTATCTTCTGCTAGCTTTACACTACTTAAATTGGATCATTAACATTGCAAATTAGAGAAATGCCACACTGCACGCCCCACTGCTGCAGTACTTGCCAAGTGGCTGGCATGCAATAGCTATTTAAAACCAGCCATTAACCGAGGTATGTTTTCAGAAGGATTCAATATCAAAATAATTCCTTCCTTGTAAAGGATATAGACGTGAAGATATTGCACCTTTCCTTTTGTACCTCTGATTATACAGCCATAGCTCTGAGGTGCAACACGAGTATTCAAGGTGCTAAAGTGTCACAGATTCCTTGGTAGCTATTGTAAGAGCCAGTTTAGCAACTGGCATCTGGCCAAACCAGGATCATAAAAAACCTCATACAACTTTAAAACTGCTCTTTAAACCTCAACTCTTGAGGGGAGGATACCCTTAAAATGATTAAAAAATTGAGCAACGTGTCAGAGCCAAGGTCACAGTGTGTTTGGAGGACAGAGGCAGGAACAGGAGCTCAAGCCCTTGGCTGCACGTTGCAGCTGAATGTTATATAAAACTACATGGCCCAAAGTGCTGTCTGCAAGGGACCATGGTAGGTTCTTGTAGTGACTGAATCAATGCCCACTGGTTACTCTCAAGAGCTTATTTCAGCTTGTGCTCCATCTTGACTTCTTCAAGGCTTTAACAGAGCCTTGCCAAGAGGAACAGTCTGTTTTCAAAGAGAGCTGTTTTCTACCTCAAATGAAGACTTTCCCAGACTCCTCTGCATGGTGGAGGGGAACTCTGCTTCCTTCCCATGGACAGTTCTGGGGAGCTGTGCTCCTTTCCCATGGCCAACCCTAACATCTACAGAAACTGGCTGAGGAAGTGCAAGACAAATAATGTCCTCACTGAAATGCTGTGGTTGTCAGCATATACAGAGTGGTTTATGGATCCTCTCCACATCCAGCTAGGCTGTCCCAGCTGTACATGAAAGACAAAATCAAAGTTTGCCTGAAGGAAACACTAAAAAGTTTGGTTGGTTCTGGCAGAATCTGCAGAAGTGATATATTCTGACAAAAAAAAAAAAAGACCTGGTGCAATACAAATGGCAGTAAGAGAAGGCTGTTGTAGTGATGTTAGTTCCCACCAATGTCCTGGAGATTGGATAATTGCTTTCACAGGCCATTGATTGGACCCAGCATGGCAAATATGATGTTATTAAGCTTTCAGAGTCTCTGGCTGTAAGAACAATAGCCGGAAAAACTGGGATGGCTCCACATCCACACCTTTCAACAGATCAAGGGCTCTAATCAGAAGTTCAGTGTCACAGCCATTACTAGCATAAATCTGGGTTCACTTGTTCTTTTCCAGTTGGTTTGGATTTTGTTTTTGTTTTTGTTTTTGAAAGGCAGCTGATTCTTACATGTTCAACTTTTATACAAGTTTGATGAAGGAGGTCTTGCTTTTCACTTCTGGAATACCCCTGGCACTATTAATCCAATCCCTCAGATCCTTTTCTGAGCTGTTGGACTGTTTCTTCTGTTCATTCCTTCTCCAATAATGAGTTTTCATCCTGCCTCTCTTGTGCATCTAGTAAATCTCCCTTCCAGAGAGCAAGGGTTGACTCTGGTCTCAACCCAGAAAAGAAGACAGGCTATAGGCACGATACAAATGAAGCCCCAAAGAAGCACTGTGGAGCCCCACCACTCTGGAATGGAGGCTCTCCAGGGAAACAATAATGGCACCAAACCTGCGTGAGTTCAAGAAGCATTCGGATAATGCTCTCAGGGACATGATGTAACTTCTGGGGTTGTCTTGAGCAGAGCCAGGAGTTGGACTCTATGATCCTTGGAGGTCCCTAAAAACTCAGAATGTCCCACGGTTCAAGAGATTTATCAGGAACCATAATGGATACCCAGTGGCATTCAAAGGTCTTTAACAAATATAAAAACCACAGACTTTTCCAACACAACCCCCAAGATGTGCAGCTGCCCAAGGCTTATGCACCAACCACATCTGCCCCACCAAAGACAGGCAGGGATCTCAGAGATGGACACCAGTTTAGCCTGGACAGAGCAGAGACTGACACAGCTCTGAGTCTGAGCTCTGCTGGCTCAAAGCATTGCCAGGAGGAAGGTCTGAAAGTTCCTTTGTCCATCCTGCAAAGACAGATTCCAGCAATAAAAAATTGCCAGTTTCTCTGCACTAGTAGAGAAAACAAAGCCACCAAGCTCAGAGTTCAGCAGTCCTTTTCTCTTTAGCATTACGCTTTCAACTTGTCCCGAGAGACAGAGAGCTCAACCAGCAGATTTCCATATTTATAAGGAGAGAGTTTCTGTTTAGCCAAGCTTGCAACAGAAATAACGCTGCAAACAGCAGCAGGAGCAGCAGCACGGCAAACACATCTGAGGGGCAGGGATGTGAAAGCCAGGGGAGATCTTAAGGTCCTCTCTACCTTGGCATGGCTTTCTAGCCCTGCCTGAGAAATTCTGAGGGCACAAATAATTTCGGCTTCTAAAATAAGAGCTCGCCTCGCCCCCGCCCCACACGCCTGTATCTCTGTGACTAATTAGCATCCGAAGGGATACAGATTCTCTTCTGATAAAGCAATGTTTGGCTCCCTTCTCCCCTGACACATTTGTATTAGAAATATCCTCATTATGTGACTAATCAGGAAAGCGGAGACAAAGGCACAGAAGCCGACTTAAAGGGAAATCACTGATTTTTATAAAAGCAGCCTATAAATTATTCTGTCTCCAAAGGCCGGGGATATTTCCTCCCCTCCCAGTGCTGAAAAAAAAGTGCAAAATTGAGCTTCCTGAAGAAAAATCCATTTTTATTACCAGAAGTGGTGGCTCTTATCATTTCCACTATTTACTGAGCTTGCTCCCAATTTCCTTGGTTACCGCAGGGTTGCAGTTTGTGCACTGCAAAGGTCCTGGAGAGCCTGCCAGCCCTGTGCTGCCCACAGGGGCTGGGTTCAGCAAGGTGTCTGACAGCTGCAGCGCTGCCCAGCACTGTGGATGGGAAGCAACAGGGCTGGTTAGCAGTTTAGCACACTGAGCTTAAAAGTCAGCAGCACACAAAATGTCAGCCACATCCCTGGCCATCCCTTGAGAGGGTCTGAAGATATTTTAGCTTCATCTTTCATGTAGCACAGCAGGCTGAGTGAAGACCAGAGCATACATTGAGGTAATCTGGGCTTGGCAGAAGGTCTCTGAAATAAAGGCAAGCAGACGCCATTTAGCAGCAGCAGAAGAGCTTTTTAAAGGAATTTGTTTCCCTTCCACGCTCCCTGGAATGGAGCTGGTGTCCATCCAGCTCCAGCTTGTCTCCTTCACCTCCCGTTGACAGCACCAGAAAGAGATATCAGGCCAGACAGCTTCCGCCTCACTTCTTTCAAGGCAGCCCCTTTATCAGCTGAAATCAAGCCATCTGTCCCCAGCACCCTTTGAGGGGCCGCAGCAGATTGTGGAGCATGGGAGGATGCACTGCATGATGTGGAAACAGGAGGTTGAGGGAACTCACTGCACACCCAAAAACCCAAACCAGATCCCTCTTTGAGCTGGGAATGGAGATGAAAAGGTGAGTGCACCAGCAGTGCTCCCTGGGACAGGCTCAGGCACATGCACAGACCCTTGCTCATTATTCAGCTCCTTCTGGGCTGCTGCTCCTTCTGTTGTGGAGACACAGATCAGCTCCAAGGCCCTGTGCTGGCCCTCCCACAGGCTCTGCTGGAAGGCAGAATGCTGTGAACCACGGGGGAGTTTTGCCTGCTTTGCTCTCTAAGTGTGACTGCCCGAATCTTTGCATTTCGAGTGCTTTTTTCAGGAGCCAAATGTCTATTCTTTGGGTTGAAATTTTGCACTTTGGACATTTCTCTTACCCTAATTTGAAATATGTACCTATTTATATATAATTCTAAAAAGATACTTTTTTCTTTTATTGAGGTGGAGTGCTGGGAACACATTTGGTCACCCTGAGCCCTCCTCTCTAAGTGATATCCCTCTCTGTAAATGCAGCCCAGGACTGAGGATGATGAGGGCAGGAGGACTGGCAGGGGGTGAGCAAGGAGGAAAAGCAGGATCTGGCAGTAGGACTAGAGCTGGCTGGAGAAGGTGATGGAAGAAAGAGACTGGACAGACAGCCAGATAGCCAGGAGGGGAAATAAGAATGGCTGAATGATGCTCCTAGAAGAACAGGTCTAAGAAGAGAAGGAGGAGACAGAACAGGGACAGTGAAAGGCGCCCATGGTTAAAAAGCACTGGAGGACACAGCTGCCAGACATCAGTGATACGATGTACCCTCCCAGGCAGTGCTCTGCCAGGGCTCACAGATGTGAAGGACAACATCTGACCATTGCTGTTACTTCTCTAGATGATCCCAGACTACCTCTGAGTGAAGCTCCAGAAGCCTTCTGGCAATGAATGGATTTAGGAACCTGACTGTCTCTGTGACCTGAACACTGCTAAGGCTGGTGGCACGTAGCAATGTGCTCAGACAGAGCCCAGAGCCATGCTGGTGATGCTGTGACAGGCCACGTTGGGGTTTTCTTGCAGTTCGTTTTTCTCTTTTAATACTGCAGGGAGCTCACATTAGAAGAAAATAGCAGGGTTAGTTTTCCAAGCTCTCAAATACAGCTATTGCAGCCTAATTTGAGACTCTGCAGCCTGTGTGCTACAACACAGTCTTTAATGATATACTCTTGTAAACCCTTTCCCTTGGTAGTTCAGCATGGACCTATGCTGGAGATGAATCAGGGTTACACAAGGAAAGAACAGAAGTTCAAGTTTGTGGTTTCTTGCAGAAGCAGCAAGTGATGCAGGGAAAAGGGGAGCACAGTGCAGAGACAGAAAGACGATTTTGTGACTATACAATGTGGAGCTGTCCTAGAGAACTGGGACTCTTAGGCTCCTACAGGAAATGTGCCAAGTCTCTAAAACCAGATTTCCCACAAAGGGTCACTAATAAGGTCTCCCTACTTTGTTGGAACGCTGGATCAGAGCCCTACAGGATGATATGCTGAATGCTTACAAATGCTACCAAAATGAGTGGGAGCTGCACTTACAGCAGGTGAAAAGATGTGAATCAGGAGAGGGGGAAAGAATCAGGCAATAGGTATCTTACACTGAAAACCCCAAATGAATTTCTGGCCTTAATTGGTCTGTCTCAAGCCCTTATCTGTGCAGTCACTAGATCATGAGAGAGGGAAGGTATTTTGAAAAGACTAGGAGCGTCTGGTAATTTTTGGCATTTCTAATGCATCCCTTCACCTAGCAGCAGGGCTGCAGAGATGAACAAGGACTTTGTGAAGTGCTCACACGCTATCTGTCATGCAAAATGCCGTAGAGCAATCCATAAAATGTCTTTCTAGGCCATCAGGGGAGTTTTGCTCTTATGCCTTTCTTCATCTTGTGTGTGTGTGGCTCTGACATGTCTTTCTGTACCTGAACTGTTTTTCCAGAATTAGCTTGTGAATGCCTTCATGGTCTTTGATCAGTTAATTATCTCACTAACTTACTCCCTTCCCATTATCATCCAGACTACTGGAATTCAGGGAGAGAGACAATGTTTCAATTATGTCACAGGTCCCTGATCAATGTAAAGAGCCACCTCTCTACCAATCTGTCCCTTCCTGTCTTGAAAGCCTATTTGCAAGCTTCCCTGCCAGCATCACCCTCCTGCTGGTGCAGCCAGCCATCACCAAGAACTGGGAGAGTGGAAGACCTCAGTGAAATAAGAGCTATTGAAGTAAGGAACTATTGTAAGAAATAAACCCTAATCCTTACCTTGATCTTACCAAAGACTTGTGCTCACCCCAAACAAGAGTGGATGCCCTGTGATGACCTGGCACTTGGGGAAGTTCCCTTTCCAGACCTAGTATTTAGTGGCATGCCAGAGGTGCTGAAAATAGAATGTCTATTCCTTCTCACACTGTTTATTTCTACTTTGGTGTTGGTCCCATTAACCTGAGTCTTATACCAGTGGATCCACAAGCTGTAGGAATGGATTTGCAACTCAGCCTCTTCCCTCTCACTCCACCAACTCAGCTTTGGGATCAGTGTCATTCAGTCTCTCTAAGTCCTTAATACCTGGTGTTTTGGAGCAGGAGTTCAAGTATCTACTAACTCTTTACCTCTTTTTTCCCACCTCTTTGATTGCTCTCCTCCTCACAATGTGCTTCCATCGTGCTGCTTCAAGAAGAAACAATCTCAGTACTTTCACCATTTCTTTCTTTCCTGTTACAGATGCTCAAACTCTTCCTGATTCCAAAATATTGTTTTTAGGATAGCTGAGCAGAAACACGCACCATATTCCAGGCAACATACTACTGATCTAGGATGGCTTCACCATTTTTTGCCTGCATTTTAATCTCCCTGAACTTTTGTTTGCCTTTATGTTGCTATCACCACACTGCACAGCTGGCGTCATTCCTGTTCCCTGCAGTGATGCTAGTTTTGTCCCCTGTGTCTCAGTATTCTACTTTCCTTTTAATATTTTGCACTGTTTTTGCAGGAGAGGTCTGAACAATTTCCCTGTTTTATATTTGGGAAAACTGAGATCCAGAGAAGCGAAGCTGCTAAACACAGGAGCAGAAGAACTGGGTCCTCCTCCAGGGCTCTGCCCCCTGCAACAAGAGCATCTTTATACAGGCAGTTCTACTGAACACATTAGAGAGCATGCACCATAAAGCAATGAGGACCAATATTACACCCCAAACTACACTGCAGGGGAAGAAAAATTGGTCAGGAGCTGCAATTCCAGCACTATATTATGGTCATGAAATATGGTCCCTTCCTGCAAACATTTTAAATGAAGAAGAAAATTACATAAATCACCAGTCTCACATGCCAGACCACTCATTAGATGTTTCAAATGTTGGTGTCAGTATACAGGCTTGTGAGCTTCATCCTATTATCTTCCTTTTCCAGCAAATTGTTTTTCCAGAATTAGCTTGTGAATGCCTTCATGCTCTTTGCTCAGTTAATTTTCTCAGGAACTTACCCTCTCCTGTTATCATCCAAATCACTGTAATTCACAGAGAGAGCCAATGTTTCAATTATGTCACATGTCCCTGATCAATGTAAAGAGTCACCTCTCCACAAATCTGTCACTTCTGACAATTTCTTCTCCCGGTGAGTCTCACTCATATAAGGAGCTTAGAACTAAAAAGGGGAAGAGCAACATGTAATCTTCAAAAGCAAATCAAAAATGTGCATATTTCCTCCTAAGGTACCTTCTCAGTTTTAAGTTTGGAGCTGTGCACAGTATGTACACAAAAACAGAGACTAGAGAAAGAAACAACAAAATGTGAGAATGGGAACTTCTGAGGTTTCAATTTGATTTGTAAGCTGTATAGAATTAATACAAGGGGAAGCATTTCACTATCTCTGAAGCCTTTTAACTTAATACAGACGGCTTAGACAACACATTCAGGTACAGGAGAGAGAGTTCACATAAAATTTCTGTAAGAAAGGTCCCCTGAGCCTGGTTCTATCTGTGTGTCTTCACAGCTTTCAATTAACACTGCAGGTAGGCACAGAAATACTTTCAGCTCATTATTTTCTTTTCAAATAGAGGTGGACATAAGATATTTAGCTGAAATAGCCCTTTGTAGATCTTTTAAACTCCATTACCATTAAGAAGACAGGCATCCAAAAGAGATATTGTTTTCCTTACCTAATAGTTTCATCTTCTGCAGGGTAGAGGCAGCTTTGTGCATTAATTTAAGGTTTGCAACATCTGTGCTGCTGGAAAAATCTATCTGAAATGTAAATCTTCAGAGCAATGATGGATTGAAGCTGAACTCGGGCACTTGACTTATGGAGGCATAAATAGGAACATTACTGGATCAAATATTCATCAGCCTCCCAATGAGATAAAAAATGGTAAATAAATCGAAGTATCTCTGGATGATCATTCTCATTATCTGGCTGTACAACATAACCAGAGAATCACTAAAGAAAGCTTGTCATTAGCTGTTAATTGAAGGCACTTTCAGAAAGTACTGCTTAAGCCTTGAAAGATTGACTGTCTTTCCAACCATTACCTAATGTGTATGTTAGAGCTGTATTAAAGCAGTCTCATTAGGTCCCTGCCTCCAGCGCCACAGCTCCGAGAGAGCTTCTCATGCTTTAGATGAAATTCACATTTTAAATAGCTCATCGACACACAGCCTAACCCCTGGCCACATCTTCAGCATACTTTACTGCATACAGATCTATC
This sequence comes from Entomyzon cyanotis, assembly GCA_024500445.1. Lineage (NCBI taxonomy): Eukaryota > Metazoa > Chordata > Aves > Passeriformes > Meliphagidae > Entomyzon > Entomyzon cyanotis. The sequence goes on along the minus strand of JAKEPQ010001021.1, from coordinate 44,117,557 downwards.
TAAGCTGATGTTCATGTCTGTAGAAACACAAGATACCTAAGTGCATTGCAATGACATTCAAAACAGGCAGCAGAGTCCTGGCCCACAGTGATGTAAAATCACATGATATGCCAGCGACACAAATCATAACTATCAGCCTGTAAGCCGAGAGCAGCTACCTCAGAATATCATTTTAGGTTTGCTTGCTCTTTACTGCTCTTTCACATACCTTCTTTTGTTCTTACCATCTTCCTCTCTTTATTTCTAGACCTTTTATTTTCACTCACTAATGGGAGCCTGTTAGTGTTGAAGAGTGTCTCCTGTCGAGATAATAATTTCTAGATGAGACACTATACTTTCCATGAAGCAGCAGCCCCTATCTACCTGTAACATGTTCTAACCTTACAAAACTTGAAGGCTTTCAATTTACTTTAGAGTGGATACACTTCAATTTAAACTTTTCTCTGCCTCTACAATTGTTGAAGTACAAATCCATCTTGTACCTACTTTACCTCCAAAGCAATGTTTTCAATCTAAGTTACAGGGCCATCTATGGTAACTTGAAATTGGGCATTGTCACAAGAGCTGGTGCAAACTGTCTGCAGAACTGCTTTTAATTGAGGGGTGTGATGTGGGGTGATCCTGAGACAGCATACAGGCAGCATGAGCCCAACAGAAGAGGGTCACAGAAAATGAAATGGGGTCATGGCCAGAAAACACCCAAAACAACTCAAGTGGCTCACCTATACCAGAGAGACCAACAATTTAATTGTAATCTGTGCTCCATATAGAAAAGGCATTAAGCTATTAGAGAGCATCCAAAGGAGAGCCACAAGGATGGTGAAAGGTTTGGAGGGAAAGCTTTAGGAGGAGCTGCTCAGGTCACTTGGTTCCTTCAGCCTGGAGAAGACTGAGGTGGGAGAGCTCATCACAGTCTACAACTTCCTCATGAGGGGAGGCAGAGGGGAGGCACTTGTCTCTTCTCTGTTGTGCTCAGGGACAGGACCTGAGGGAACAGTCTGAAGTTGTGTCATGGGAGGTCTAGGTTGGACATCAGGCAAAAGTTTTTCACCCAGAGACTGGCTGAGCACCAGAACAGGCTCCCCAGGGAAGTGGTCATTGCCCCAAGCCTGAGTTCAAGAAGTGTTTGGACAATGCTCTCAGGCACATGGTGTGACTCTTGGGATGTCCTGTGAATGGCCAGGAGTTGGATTCAATGATGCCTCTGGTTCCCTTCCAACTCAGCATATTCTGTGACTCAGTTTGCCCAGCCACTAGAATAAATATCAGATGTGAAGAATGACATTAAGAATGTGATATGTTTAATCACAGGATAATGGTGTGCATCTCTGTCTTTTACACTTCTGCTTCTGCAGTAGCTGCAAATATTTGAAGCAGAGCAATAGGCAACAGTGAGCATATTCCTGTGCTTACATAGACACGTAAATCACTTGAATTTCCCACCTCAGTAATTTTAGAGTTATCAAGAAGCTGTGAATTATTTCCTGTTTGCAGGAGAGATAGCAGATTTTAACACAGCAAAATTAATTGTTCTGATCTTACACTATGTAAAATCCCAGAAGAATTGCTTGATCAGAAATTAATATTAAATAGCAAAAAACAGTACATTTTAGGGTCATTTACCTCAACTCCTCCAAGGGCTTTTCAGACATAACTACTCCCCCAACATTATTTAATGGGGCTGGGTTCAGGGAATTTGTGACTGACTGCTTTTGAGGCTTCCAAAACCACCTGTATGGCTGAACTACAGTTTGAGCTGTTAGTTCTTAGGTCCAGCTTTTACATCAAGCAAATTATGAAGGTAGCTGCCTCCTGCCTTCATGCTCGTGATAACGCTAAACTGCTGACAGTAACCCCTGCACAGAGAAACAATGTGTGGCATCTTAACTATACATTAATAAATGCCAAACATCTCAATCTATAAGCATGCCCAGCACCTTGAGCCCCAACACCCACATAAACATTTTGGTAATTATTCTGTATTTCCGTTGCACAGGTGGGTATCCAATTGCATGCACACCATGTTTTAACTCCAGACATGAAAAGTACACCAAGTAAAACAGGCGTTTGTACTGTGGTTTGTACAGAGCCAAGATGTATCTCACAAAAGCATAGCTGTGTGGAGAGTACAGCTGCTGAAGCTGCATTCTCCCCTCACTTCAATTTAACTCCTCACTGTCTCTACTCCCTGACATATCCAGCAACTGCTGCACTGAGCAGCTTTTCCTGAGGCTGTACATTTCTTCTGAAATGAATGTAATTTCTCAAAGGCTTCCAGAACTAGCCTAGGTCTTATGCCAGCAATACAGTTTTCAGGACACAATTATCACAGTAAGGTGTCTTAAGGGGGAAGAATGCAGCCCACTAACCACCAGCAAAAACGGCTTCTTACTGAGCCCTTGTCAGGAGGAACTCCTGCCCCTTCTGTTAGTGTGACTCCTTCAGATTTCTATCTGCAGATGATGGACAAAAAGAAGGGTTTGGAAAATTACTTTTCAGTCACACCCCCACAGAGAGCATGAACTAATAAAGGCAGGTGAACACAGTCTGTGACAATGACTCGAGTCAAGATCTCAGCTATTCAGATGAGACTATTACTGCTAACACAAAGCATTCCCCCTTCCACCACACCTGACTGCCAGGCTGACAAGTCATTCACCCACAAATTGTGACATTTGCTCGCATAATGTTTTTGCATTTCCTCCACCAACGGCACAGTTCAGCTGGCAGCCAAGGCTGGCATGCTGCTTTTTCCTTGAAAGAGGAGGGATATGGCTTTTCTGGCAGCATAGGCTGCCTTATCATCTGATTACCACCTCAAAGCTGTGGCGCTCACCTGCCCAGAGAGCTCGAGCAGCACTCCCTGGAGGGAAAGAATGAAGTTGGGATCACACCACTCCATGCACACACAAGCATCCCTGTGCTTACTGATGGGACCACAACTGCACTGATTGGCCCTCAAAGCCAGGACCCAGTTCTGTGAAGCCACTGCAGCTGGGCTGTGCTGATTCACAGATGCTGCTGGCACAGCAAGGAGAGGGGGCTGGTGCATCTCATGTTATATTCAAGATGACTGTCACAAAAACACCACAGGTGAAAAAAAATAGACTCTGTAAGCATGAAACTCCTACATCTGTTTGAGTCTGTGAGGAAAGAGTCAACATGGTTCTGCCATGTGCAGGCTCATCCCTGCTTCAGAAGCAGGAGGTTAAATGTTACCTGAGCAAGCTTTGTATTTTATATGCAAACAATTACATGGTCCAAACATCTGCTCTTCTTTCTAATAAACCTTCTTCGGGGCAATGGAGGGAAGAAAATTTCAAGGTCTAAATCAGGTGTCTTTGATACAAATGCACTTAGTAGCTCCCTTGCAACACTTGTACAATCATTTCCAGCTGGAGGAACTTTGTATTTCCATTCAGATCTTTCTAGCTGAGTGTGTTGCACCAGCACTGGAAATTAAGAAATGAAAGTCATTACTATTTTTCCCCTTGTTTTCAGAAGAAAAGATTTAATGGGGGAGAGGCAACACTTCATTGCAGAATTACTGGAGTGACACTGTACTTACATTGGAATGAAAACAGCAAAGTCTTACTTGAGCCCTGTCAAGATACCAGGATCTAAGAAAAACAAAAAAGCCCCACCAGGATGAAGGAAGCTGCTTTCATCCCAGCCACTGCGAGAACCATCTGTTATGAGATTCACTTACATTGTTGGAGTAACAATGCCACAGCTGTTCTCCATGAATTAAAAAGAAAGCCAAATCTAAAAGAATTGTGTGTGTGTTCCAGAAGATGGTTAAAGAGACTCTCTTCCTTTTTATGGCATTTGAAAAAGATACAAGAAGGGAGATGCCACTGGCAAACTCCTGTTTCTTCTCTGGAAAACATCACTTTAACCCAAAACTCACCATTGGTCTTCTAAACTTCATAACCCAAGGAATTTCAGTTAATACACATTCTATCCAGGAAGAGATCACCTGGGAACTGTGTTAGGGTATTGATCCCTGTGTGCTAAGTATATCTCCCAAACAAATTACACAGCCATTTAGAACTGAAGACCCTGCAAACAGAGGTGAAGCAAGCAAAACAAAACATAAGGTTCTTCAACCTCTTCCCAGCAAGAGAAGCACTGACTTAGAGCTCTTCTTTTAGCCAAGTGAAAGTTCCTCAATAGTTTATTTTAATGACTAAGGCAAGCCTCATGCAAACTGGCATCCACTCAAATCCTGTACTAGGATAAGACACCACTTTTAATGTCCTGTGCCCAAGCCAACTAATGTAATTCCTGAAGACCCCATCTGAACCATCTCCAATGGCATCTAAAATGCCCCTGGCTCCCAGTGCAGCGAGCGGATGAAGGGTCTGTATTCAGACTGCTGGCTCCAGATGTCAATCTCAGCCTGAGTGATGACTTCTTTACAGCAGCCAGGACATGACAGATTTAGGCAGTGAGAATTGTGAATCATTCTCTGCTGTCTTGAACCTGGATGCATGTGGTCCTGATCCCTTCCTGCTCCTTTTCTCCTGTGTCAGCTGTGACTTTGCCACTCTTGTTTCTGCATGAACACTGTGATGAACCAGTGATGGTTGAAGGTGTTGACCACAGTCTTTAATTAGTACAGTCAGCAAAGCATTTCCATAAAGCAGCAAACCTGGACCATCAGGATGCAACTCTGCATAAGGAAAGGGCTTAAAATCAAGTACAATCATGGAACACTCAAATTCTAAATTACAATTACTATTATTCTTCCCTGTACAGAAATAGAATGCAATTTTTTTTTTGCTTTGCAGATACCAAAAGCATGGCTGAGACTAATTAAATGTAGCCCTTTCAGGAGCACTGCCTAATAGATAATGGTAAGGCATAGATGAATTACTTACCCTTGAAACCAGACTAATGTGGAAAAGTCTGGAAATGTAAAAAAATAATAAACATGAAAGCATGTAATAATTAAGAAAAACAAAAAATGGAACTGTTCTGCTTTTAAAGAACTGTCCTCTCAACTTCATGGACTCACAGAACATTACTGGATGTACAGGCTGTGCAGCACAATAAACTGTAAAGATCAGGGCTACTGCTCCAGGCTAATAGTGTAATTTTCCACGGGGTGGTTTTCATTTACAATTCACTTGTTATATCTGGAGTCTAATTGTAGCCAAGTATATTTTTGGGTTGTTCAAGGTAAAATAAAGAACCAAATAGCTTAGAAAGGCAGCTTTAACTTTATAATTAGAAACATTTGCTATTTCAGGTGGTTTCTCCCTAGCATGTTTATACGTTTCCCATTATACCTTTCAGCATGTTGTGAAAATAAACTATGACAACCACCGAGTGACTCATAGATACAATAAGAAAAGGGGAAGAGGAGTCTGGATAAATCTGAGACAGCAGAGCATCTGGATATTCATAAGCAAAGTGTCTTCTAGTAAAAATGAGGACAGACAACGAATATTTGCACTTGATCCCCAGAAGGCCCATTAAACACAAGGTGACAATGGCAAACAGTTCCCATTTTCCCAGATATGAGATGAGAATAGTTTATCTGTAGATGTCAGAGAAATGCTGCACATTGGCAGTCACCATCCCCATGGGACCTGGTAGCTTGTACCCACTGGAACAGCTAGAGATGCTTCTCCAACCACTCCATGAGCCCAGTTAATCCTGACACTCCAGACCCTCCAGTGCTACTGGCAGCAATCCAGCCTCTTCAAGGAAAAATCACAGGGAGCAGTCTGCAGTGATGGGGACAAGGCAGGCCATCCTGATGAGCCATGCAGACCCTCTAAGTTACATTAACATGTGAAACAAGAAGTTCACCATGCTAGAGGACAGTCAACACTGTTCCTTTGCAGCTAGTTTGGTGAGATCAAGTGCAAAATTAGGAGAAGGCATGTTTCATAAATGACTTTTTTTTAAATATATGGGCTCTGGTATAGCAGAATTAAGTCTTTATGAAAATCTGTGTTTTTCTGTCTGAAGTATTTTCTAATGACTCTCGGTTATTACATTTGCTGAACTGAAAACAAGTGTGAAAGGTTTTCTACTATCTCATCAGTTCTCCAACTCCCTAATTTGTCTCCTTATAGGAGGCCTATGAAAACGATGTTAGAGAAGACACAGAAAACAGCAGCTTAAATTTAAAAAGCCCAGAGTCAGTTGTTCCAACGTTAGTGGAAGGGTCATAAATAAGTGGTTGAATGAAAAGATGAGTGTTCTCTACCTTCCTGGAATTTAAGACTTAAGCCTTTCCTACTGCTGTCCCTAAAGTGGATATTAAGAAGCAGTGCTGAGCAGCAAGTATTTCTGATTGCTTTATTTTCTTCCCTGTATCATTGTAAACTATTTTCCCCATAAAACATACAAGGTTTCAAGTGGCATTCCAGAATATGCAAGTAAACACCAAATACCAAGTCTTCTAAAAACTCTCTCCCTCTTTCCCCACTAGCATGTCTGGATTTTGCCCCAGTCATCCTAATAACATGGATGATACAGATAAACTCTCCTTGAGGCCATGTGTCACAAATACCCTGTGAACAGTCACAAAAAGGAGGTCAGGAATCTGACCTTTCCTTTTTGAAAAGAGAAAGCAGAGCTGGACATAAGCACAAGATCAGATATCACCTCTTCTGGGTAGTTCTGTGTGTGACTTCTGAATCCTCCTGCTGCACTGCTGCACCTCCTGTCCTCCTGTCCAGCCCAAGTGCAGCTCTGCATGCCAGCACTGCATGGGACATCCTGGTCAGGCTGCACACAGGCTCAGTCAGCGTGAGGACATGGCTTGTGGGGGGTTCCTTCCCTTGTGATGCTACTTTTTGGCGTTCTGTATAAGTAGACACATTGCTGATGGCTGTTTTTTCTGCTTTGTGATTTTATCAGGGCAGAAATTTTCATGCTTAAGACACGACGTAAGACTGAAGACCTTTGTCTGCTTGTAGTGCATCGAAGAAACATGAGGAAAAACCTTTTCTTTCAATGGTATTGCTCAGGCTTTACATTAGTGTACTTCTGCAGCCCACGCTGCCTTGCTGAGGGCTCTCACCACTGTCAAAGCAACGAGTAAGAAGAGAATGTAACATTTAAGGTTAGGTTCTCCTCTTTCCATATATAACAGTATGAGTATTTCTATATAATCAATGTTTAAAAGACATGTTTGCATTTTGTATTACTCCCATTAGGATGCCTATTTAAACCAACAGAATATTGCAGAGATCACAGAAACCAGCTATCTTTAACCCTTACACTAAAAGAAGTGAGAAATTCTGAATCCTAAAACTCTATTTACATTTACTAAAAAGAAGAAAGGAAAATTCTGACTTTGCAACCTGAGAAAATATTTGCTGTAGCCTACTAAAGCAAGCTAGACAATTTGATAAATTCTGTCACTGTTAGTTAGGAATGTTTAACAAGAGATTAAAATTAAAATTCTTACAAATTTTAACATAACAAGGGAATTAGAGAAGCTATCAAACATATTAGTGCCTGCCCCACTAAACAGGCCATGGCAGATGGAGAGGCTGGAGAAAAAGAAAAAATGCCCAGGGATTCTACAGAGAGTGGTGCTGTCAGCTCTCTCTCCTGTGGTGTCCATGTCCACAGTGCTCCCTGGATGCAGGGCATTCCAGAACACACTGACCAGGGCTTTAAGGAATGAGCCTTTTATCTGTGATGCAACCAGCTGTGGTGAAATGATGCTTTGTTATGCTCATACCTGCTCTAGCCCAGCTCTACAAACAGCAGGTACCAGAAGTGAGTGCAGAGCAGTGAGATTCACCTGCAGAATAGAGGAGCCTAAAGCCCAGCTTAGGCTCAGACCCACAATCATACATGGAATAGTAACTAAGTTCTATCCATCATCTGTGGCGTGTACATCACTAATTAGCACCTCCTCAGTAATATTCAGCAGAGAAGACTTGGTTTATTACAACCAGACAGCACAATTGGCTCTCAGGGCTTAAACTCACTTGAACCTGACAAGCTTCTTTTGCGTAATTTGCTAGCTATGCCATTTCTAAGGGTCATCATCTCTGCCACACAAATCACCTCTGCAGGCAAAGGATCAGCCCCATGTCCCTGGATAAGTACTTCTGCTCTGAAGTTGTTTACTTTATACACCTCTTAGGTTAAAACTGTTTTGCAAGATTCCCTAAAGCCAGCGCAGATTCTCTTTAGTTTCTTCAGTAGTTAGTGTTGCCTTGCATGTCACGAAAACACTGGGCCGTTTTATGCCTGCAGTGCTGCTGTCCTCCTTTTCATCCGAGGCTCCAGCAATTTTCCCACCTCCAGACTAGTCATGGTGCTGCATCATAACACCACTGGCTTCCAGCTCATCAGCAAAAAGAAAGTGAGGGTTTTATGAGGCCATTATTCAGGTTCTTCCTGAATTATCTCTGAGCCTGAGATTAAAAAAAAACAAACAAACAAAACAAACTTGTAAAAAGTCAGTGTAAAATAGTTGCAGATAACGCAGCTGCTAGCAGACTTCAGCAGATAACTCTGAACCACTAAAATCTTGTAACTGAGCCTATGGAAAGTTTAAGGGACATAATAACACCCTGGCCATAATGATAGGCAACAGACACCTAGTTATCTCAACTGCAGCAGTTAACAGAAGTTTATAGAGAACAAAAAATAAAAAATTTCTTTCAAGCTTACAGTATCTTTCACTGGATTCCCAAGCTTAAGGTAGAGAACAAGAAATACAAAGAAAAGAAATGGAAATGCTAGAGATTAACTAATTTTAGAATCAACCACATGCTGTTTGCTTGCAGCTGGTGATCGACCTTTGCATTATTCTCAGCTAGCAGGAAATTCCAATCTACGTTAATAAAGCAGAATATTGTTCAATCTTGTGTCTGCTTTAAAGGCTTTCTTGCACAAACAGACATCAGTAATTTTCTATGCACTTCTTCATACTGTCTGCTTATCTCAGTGCATCTGAATCAGGGAAGTGGTTTGCAACAGTGGTAACCACCATGTGGCTGCTCCCTCAAATGAAACACTCTACTTAGGAAGCTTTAAATGGGAATAGAGAAGGAGGGATCCTTCACCCTTCACAGCTATTCTGCAACAGGCATTTCCAGATGGTCACTGCTATGAGACAGTTATTTTCAATCAGGGATTCACCCCAAATTTCCTGAGATTATTTTAGCAATGAAGGATTTCATGTATGATTAGATGAAGACAAATGGGGTGCCATTTGTTGCAGACATGCAGTTCTCATTAAACTCAATAATGGCTGTACACAGACGTGACTGGATTTCCAGATTTTGACCGCAACTTGCTGAAATATGTTTTCAGCTACAGCCAAGCATTTAAAAAGGAACTCACAGCACAGTGACAAATCACTGTCTTCAAAACATAACTGGAAGGCGGTCCTAAATTAGTTTTATAGAAATATTCTTCTGGTTGTTTTCTGTGCTGCAGAAAGCCTGCCTGTGTGAGGTACCAAATGATCTCCACTTGAGTAGGAAAGTCCAATCCCAACTAACTGGAAGTGATGGCAGTGATTCTGCCCATGCAGCACCTTCTCCCCACTTTGCCCCCACACCCACGGAGTGCTGCTGTCTCCAGCAGTGGCTGGATTTCTGCAGCAAGGAAACCAAGTGTCACCATAAGAAATGCTGAATGAGGTCTACGGGTACTTAGCTACAAAGAAACAAAGGAACCAGTAACGTAATGGGCTATTCTAGCAGATAGCAAGAGAATATTGTTTGGATGCTGGAAAGCCAGTCCAAGTCACATGTAGGCATTTCTGTTTGACAGTGGACCCAGGCTCATGTTTTGGTTACAAGCACAATCTCTTCATCTCCTTTGGGAACATCAAGTGTCATCTTTCACACCTTGGCCACCCCTCCTCCAGGAATAGGCTGGTGAGTGCAAATGCCCCCTGCTCTTCTCTGTCCTGCTGCACCTTTGCCAGCTGCTGACTCACAGCAGGGGAGCATCCCTTCCCTCCTTTTGCTGGCTGAGAAGGATCACATGCTGGCTCAGGTCTGCAGGGACTTCTTGAGGTCACCTGGTCCAATTTCTGCTGCTCAAAAAAGGCCATTTAGAGCTGGATGCCCAGGACCATGATGAGATGGCCTTTGAATATCCTCAGGGATGGAGACTCCACGTGTGTGGGAAATCTGTAACCACGCTCCATCAGAGAAGAACTCGTTTCTGTTGCCACCCCACTACCTGCATTCATCTCCCAGGGCAAACTGAGGAAGGCAAGCAAGTGCTTGCTCTGCTGCCCTAATGTGGAGACCTTCCTTAAAGAGGTCACCAGTGAAAATTCCTGCAGCAGTGTTGAGCACAGGAACCCTGGCTTACACTAGGTCTGAGGCATTCAAGTCCCATAAGTATACACTCCTCCTTCTTTCTAGTAAGAAGACATTGAACCAGCTAGGGAAAACAGCCAATTAAACATTTCCCTGCAGGTCATAACCGTAGCTAGAAATTCTTAATTAACAAGTTAAAACTCATTTACAAAAGGCTTATTAACATTTTGAGGACCCGTGTACTCAGCTTGCCAACCAGAAAATAGCCTGAAACACCATATGGGAGTCACCAGATTTTCCTTTTGTATTTGTCTCAGTTCATATACAGCAAGCTTCAGAAGAAAGCATCTAACCTACTGAAGGTATATGTATCTGAGAGGTCTTTTTTTTTTAAATAATTAAAAGAGCTTTTAAAGATGTAATTTATAATTTGTTTTGGAAGCTATGACAAGGTGTTTACAATCCAAGACAGGGATTTGAAAGTTTTGACTCATTTAAGGGTCAGTGGCTCCATCTGATCATCAAAATGAAAGAGCAACTAGATTAAAGAAATGGACTTGTCAATTTGTCAATTCATTTAATGAGATTAACCCAGGTGCCTTAATGTGGTAAAGCACTGATGAAGTACAATGCAGATTTTCACCTTGGTGTCCTCTGGTTTAAATTGTAGATTTTATGAGCTGTTGCTTATGTAAGCCAACACAAAATGAAACAGCAACTCAGAACTTAGTCCCTGACAGAGAGATGACCACACATGCTGGAAAAGCAAATTTTCCACATGAAAGCAGCAAAGCCCTGACCCCTTCGCTTCCATAAGTGGGTAACGCAGTGCTGTCCTCCATCTGCAGACAGACAGGACTTCCACGCCATGATGAGCTCTGCCCATCAGCAGCACAGTGAGAAGAGATGTTTTGGGTACTTCTGTTAGAGTGGAGAAAAGAATTGTGGGCAGCAAAAAGTAACAAACCCAGCTCTGCTTTACTTTGCTGATTTTGGAACAGTCTGAATGACAGCTAACAGCTATTGAAAAAGAGAGATCGAAAAAGGTCTGGGAAAAAGACAATGGAAATTCTCTCTTGTTCACAACCCAAGCAACACGGCTGCAAAAATATAATACTCCTGTCCAGAAAGGAAACGAACTGGAAGATCCAACTCTGTTACCTTATTTTCTGTAGACACTGGCTAAATGGATTAAATACTAAACAGCAGGATTACTTCAGCAGGAAATCTTGATATCTTTGAATTCCAGCACAAGCCATCGCAGACAATGAAATGTCTCTCCCCAACTCTTTTAGCTTCAGCTCTGAGATATCAGATGCATGTTTCATGAGCTTTATATGAACTCAAAACTCCTTTGCTACTCCACCTCTCCGTAACTCTGTTACATGGAAAGCCTGTGTCCGAGTTTCCTTGTGCCCTTTCTTCAAAGTCACTCAGGTGTGCAGCATTGAAAAGAGAAACAGGCTTCAGAGAGAATGAACATGTTCTGTTGGCCTCAAGCACTGCAGCCACTCTCCATTTCTCACCATCCTCAGCTAGCTCAGAAAATGCTGCTTCATTCTGGCTGTGCATAGTCAGTAAGAAGGACCCCAGGAGAATGAGGGTTTACAGATTACAACTACTTACATTTCATAGCTTCACCTGAACAGAATGAGATGAGCTTTCTCTGCACTGCAGTGTTATAGAGGGTAGCTCTGAAATGAAAGATAATGGGAGAAAAGCCACATCCAACAAGACCCTTCCTTCCCTGTTTCAATGAAACAAGCAATTAGTGGTTAGCAAAACCACCCCTAGAGCTGCAGGCTGGTGACAGAAATAGGAGAGGTGCCCTGGGCTGTGCAGAGAGAACAGCTTGTCTCCACAGGGATAAGCACAGTGCAGTGAACTGCCTTCCCTGAGGTGGCTGAGCCAACGAAGCTCAATGTGCCAGGGCTCAATCTAGAAGTGCTGTGTAGGGGAATGACCCTTTTTAGTCCACAGCATCACCCTCTCTGCTGACTGTCAGCATCTGCCCCACCCCTGATTTGGCTACTGCTTTCAGTGTCTCCACATGCTGGAAATGTTTAGGACTTCCTTGTTATCCGCCATATGAGAACATGTTTGCACCAAGCTCCCAGGGCGTGAAACACGCTGAGATCATTACCCAGCCCTGCTGCGAGAGGCAGATGGTTTGCACTGAATCTGGCTGGTAGGCTGCCAGTCACACCCATCCCTGCCCATGCCAGGTGAGGGGCCCGAGGAGGGACTGCTTGTAAAGCCAGGCTGCCAAGGCACCACTCTCCCATGGAATGCACACACACAAGCAAAGACAGGTGACAGATCTGTGTGCACAGGCACAGTCATTGCCCTTTGTCACAGAACATCAGAGCTGCAGAGAGGAATAAATTTTTATTTTGATTTAGATTTTGAAATAAATTCATACAAGGAAAAGAAGGAACTCTGCTAATGACAATGGAGCACAGCAGGACTTGAGTGGCTGTATTCTGTTATGATGTGGTGGTAGCTGACTCGTTTAAAGGGTCTCAAACACTAGTGCAGGTTTCTCCCATACTGTTCTTCTCCCAAACACATCTTCCATTCCATCAAAGTCTGTGTGAGAGAGGGAACAGCCAGCATTATTGTAACTGGGCAATTTAATCGGTTGCTTAAATTTTTCTTTTAATTCACCTTCCACCTGAAAGAAATCACAATCTATAATTACAAAAACCAAAAAACCCAACCACAAAATAACCAACCCCAAAAAAGATACTAGATGAACCTTGACAACCATTATACAGAGGAACATTGGGCTACTGGGGACAACACAAGATCCGTCAGAGAGCTGGGGAAAAAAACCAAAGCACAGGGTTGAAGGGATAAGCTTACACCCGCAAAAACAAGATGAAAGTTAACACATGATACTCACAAGGGCCTTTCCGAACCATTCCATACCACACTGACTCTGACACAGCAAGTGATGTGCTACCCTGTGGTCAAAGTTCACCCTCTGTTAACGTGCTTTGTGCCTCGCAAGTTGTTATCTTTGGTTGTTTGATGACACCAATCCATAGCCACATTTTTTCTCTAAATATCAACCTCTTCTGATTTCCTTCTAAAGTGTAACAGGCTGTTGCCTGATTAGGAAAACTAAAGAAACCTGGCTACACAATGATTTGTTTATCTGCCCTTTAACCATCTTCCCCCCAGCTCACAGCAAGACCCCTCCAAGAACACCACTGCCAGGAAGGAGAAAGCATTGCTCAGACCTGGATTGTATGGTCCAGTTGCAGGCAGCTGCCGTGCAAAACCCAGCCTGCCTGAATTCTGCCCATCCTTCCCACAGTGGGACACTCGTTTGGGTTTTTTCTACTCTGAGTTTTTCAGTGAACCTTGAAATATGGCATCCTAATTATCTTTCAAAAAGAGCTCCAAAATTGGCTTGTATCAGCCACAAAAACATATGTCAAGGGGAAATGGACAGACTCAGTGTCATAAGCCTCCTGTCCTTCTGCAACCAAACTGTGTCATGGAGGGAGGATCTGCACTTCAATCACCTCCATGTTTCCACATGGTGCTGAAAATATGCTGTCATTTTCCTCTGTGCTACAGAGGTGCTTCAAAGCAGCTCAAACTACCCCACAGCTAAGTGGGGCAAGTCAATGGCACTCTGGGCATTCACCTGCATTTCAAACAAGATCAGGGAAATGTGTTGTAGGCATTTACCTCTAAATATCTGAACAACTCAAACATCATGGGCTTTTGTGCACATGCCTCAAAAACTGGAAGATGTTAGTGAGAAGTTTTCCAGGGCCACCTTTCCTCTCTCCTTCCCCACCACGATACATCAAGACACACCCTCTGCACTGAAGTCCTTTTCTACTCACCCAAAGCTATTAAAATGCTTTTCATTTCTAATTAGACTCATTAGACACAGATGTGCTTCTTTCAAACCCAATCAAGCATTTACAAGGGTCAGCCAGCATGGTGTTCCAGTCCTCCACAGAAATTAAAGCATGGCTCTACATTTGGAAATCAGTTCTAAAAATATTATTGCAGAATCCACAAATCTTAATGGCCTACATCAAACATATTCCACTTAAGTCTTCAAGGAACATCCTTCTGATGAGCAGTGTGCAATGTAACCCTGTGGCAGAATCCTTTCCCACACCCAGAACTGAACTGTTGAGTGCTTTTAAAGACTCAGAGCCATATTGTGGTAAACAGTGAATTGGCAGTGTCAGAGACTGCGTGATTTGACCTGCACCACTTCAACTACAAGTGAAGCCACATGAAGCAGGATGATGACCATCCAGGCCTGAACTGAGCTGCTCTTATAAAAATAGCATCTTCCTACTAATCCAGCTAGCTTGAAGAACACCACCACTGCAAGTCAGGACAACTCTTTTGTTGAAGTTTTGGGAAGCCAAAGTCATCCCTTTTAGTTTAGAATTCCAGCTCTTTATGCCCAATTCTCTCCCTTCTTTGCTCTATACCCTACCCACTTCAAAGTTTTTCATTCTTACAGAGAAAACCCAGGAAGGCTTCATTTCCTCAGATCAACCAGCCTTTGAATCATAGATGTGTAACTGATAAAAATTTGCTGACTCTGTAAATGGCCGAGAGGCTCCCTGGAAAAACATGCCTGCCCTATGCCCAGTTGCGATCCTTTCCCCCCAGTTTCACACAGGGCACTGTACTGTGTTATGGTGATGCTAACAGAAGGATTTTCAGGCTTCAGACTCCCCCTAATAATCCATCCTGTCTTCCCAGCACTGCAGTATGCCAGGACTGAGTAAATTTATGCCTCAAGGTTAGGATCAAAGCTATTGAATGAAGACACTACAATACAATGTAGATACTACTACAATACAATGATTGTTGGTCCATGGGCAGCTAATTCTAGAAGGAAAGTTTATTCTCCTTTTTGCAGTGATTACATTAACAGACATTATTGTACGGTGAGAGAAAACACAGCCATGTTGGAACAGTTGAGTCTTTAGCAAAGAGCTTTATGAAACATCAAGTAGTGCAAATAAACATTTATTAATGAGAACAACAGAAGCTCAAGAGAACATGTTGCAATAGAAGGCTTCATAAAGTTTTACGGAACAATAGACTGGAGACCAAGCTGTGCTGTACTGATTAGAAGAGCATGAAGGCACAAAGCTTCACCAGGGTAGAATGACCTGCTACACAGAACTGGCAAGGAAAACACATCTCTGCTCCCGCCAGTACATTCTTTGCAGCACTGATTTTCATTGCCTTGCATTGCAATGTAAAGATAGAAGGATGAGTTTAAGTGATTTATACCCCTATTAACATCAGTGACTTAAAAATAAAATCAACAAGCACGGAACATAAATTGAAGACATTAACTTTACATTTATGCATTAGTTTTTAACTCTGATGACTGGTCCTTCATTTTTCAGACAAGGTTAACTTTGACTTTGCCACTAAATCTAGACTTACATCATAGTTACTATTTTTGCTATTGGTATCAGTCTACAAAGAAAAGTAATCATCAATTGTTATGTTTATCCAGACTCTAGTGTCACAATAAAATGAATCTGATACCCCTCCTCTCAAATTCTTACTCGGCTAGTGAAACTATGGAACAGAAACTGGAGGTATAATGCACAAATACAACTTTTAAAAAGCAATGACAGACCTTAAAAGCACTACACTTCTAAGGTTATAAATGCATTTTAAAGCAAAGTGTTTGAAATTTGATCAAATTTCTGACCATGAATCAACAAGATTTCAGAATATAAAGGTCTCTGTCTCAGTTCTCTTTCACAGGTTGATTTTAAAAAAAAAGCTTTCTTCCCTTTTTTCTCTCAATACATTTTTCAATTGTGAAATTATTATTAATAAACTGAAAATCTTTCTCATGCCCCTGAAGAGACAATTACAAAAAAAGCTGGGGTTTTGCAGGTCAAACCTAGACACCAGGTATTCAGACAGTGACTTGTCCAGTTTGCTAGCTGAACCATGAAGGGTGGATATCCATGTTCCACTTCAACCATAACAGGTTGAAATATATGTCTTGACTCTTTAAAACAGTTAATCAAAGGTTTAAAATCAAATTCAATTAAGTTAGCCAGTGAATTGCCTGGCAAGGTCTGTGTTACCTGACAGACATCAATTGGTTGAGACTGCAGCAATAAGCAACAGTACCATAATCCACATTTCAAATTCAAGGATCTCCCTGTACCTCTTTCTTCTTAAAAAGTATGTGTAGTAGCCACTACATTCCTTAATTGTGCAGCTGTGTTCCCAGAAACCTTCTCTGCATTTTGATATCCAAGTGCTTCTCTGCTCAACTGTTTCCACACAGGAACTCTGTAAGTGGTTGCTTGAAAGAAGAAGAAAAGTTGAAAACTGTCGAGAGAACAGGCTGACAACTAATCAGACACCTCTGAAGCCTCTCTCTTTGTCTCCAGGGAGCAAAAGTGTGTGCTGTTCAGACTGGTACAGCACACTTACATATACCTAACCAGATGCTGCTCCTCTCCAGAAGCAGAAGTAACACTGCTTATTCAAAGAAGAGATAAAAACAATGTGCAGCCTTGAGTGTTTGTACGAAAAACAACACTTTCTGCTTTTGAATTCTGTTCTGCTGACAACCAGGTGTTTAGAAATGCACTGCAGAACCAGCAAGTGTCAGAAAACCAGAGTCTTTAATGCTTTAAGTGATTAAATGAGTGACTTATCTCCCCATGAATGTATTGACAAGAATTTCTCCAAGTGTCATTTAAAACAAGGTGGCTAAAAAAGCTGGAAGTTGCTCAAACTTGAAGGCATTTTTAAGGTGCAGCTGCTTTTGATTTCTAACATGTTGACTTCTAGACCTGTACTGGGAAGAGGCCAGCCTGGGCTGTGCAACCCAACTTGCAGGGACAGGAAAATCAGAGGGGTCTAGCCCCCTACTCAGAGGTAGAGGTCTCTCCCTATGAAAATTCTGAAAAGGGAGGTAAATTTATGTTGAATTGTTTAGAAAAAGCAGCTCGTGCTGAGAAGACCACCACAGTCCAAAGTGTTATATTTAATATTCTGTAAAGACCTCATTCCATTCTACCAGATTTTGGTGGCAGGTTTGTGTCTACCAAGGTTTCAGAAACTCCCGGAAAAGATTTTACTTTTATGGGCCGTGGCCTTCTATCAGAAGCCTTGTTAAAGGTCAATGGCCTCTGGCATTTCTTTATCAGTGCTATTACTGCCTAATTACAGCCTAATTGTAGTTTCCCATCCCACTGAACACCGAGTAAGCCTGGGGCTCCCTCTTCTGTGTGTGTCTGATGGATGGATTGTTGATTTGCAGTTCTTCAGGGTCTCTTTCTGTCTCCTCTGCTTCAGCTTGCCACAGATGTGACAGCCAGTGTCACATCCCAGGTAGTCCCAAACCTTTGTGCTGATAACTTGCTGCCACCCCTTGCCACCAATTACACCCTGTCCCACAAAAACACCCTTACAAGCCTCTGCAGGGAAACTGAAATCTTTCCTTAGCTGCAAGAGACCTCCAGTCTCTTGCAGACACACACAAAGCCTGGTGGCTCTCACATCAGCGACAGAAACCTGTAATTGCACACAAGCACACCTGGTTTTATCCCAGTATTTGAAGTAGGATCTGACCCCATGGCAACCTGAAGTGATGTGGGGGAACAACAGAAGGGCTGGCAGCAAGAAGACTGCTTAAGACAGGTATCTTTAATGATATCTTTGAAAGCAAACTAGCTGATCTGCAGAACCACCATGCAAAATACTGGTGTCTTACTCAAGAAAAAAATCTCAACCAAACCGACTTCCAGGTCAGGAAAACCTCAAGCCTCTGCTCAGCACAGTTGTATGAATGTCTGGAAATAAAAAGGCTTTGTCATGGAGGCAAGCCTTACAGATTGGCTAGGAAATGACACTGCATGTTCAGTCCTTTGGGGCTACTTGTCCTGAGAAACAAAACCCTGCATTGCAGCTCTAAGCCAGCACACCAAGGCACGTCCATACTAGAATGAATTCGCACCAACTTTTCAGTTAATTTTTTTCCACACAGCATGCTGACCTAGGAATGGTGTAGCAGAGACTTGTATTTTAGCTCACACATTTATTATAAATGATGTTACTGTCCTGAAACGAATAGTTGTTAGAAAAAAGGTCCCATGTAGTTTCTCCTGTGAACCCAGTCCTCCAGACTCATCTAGCAAGATCTTAAATCTCTGTTTGCCCACCCATTGACTTACTTATTTTTTAGGAACAGCCAAGGCATACAGGTAATTTAAAACTCTTGTCTGTTGGCTTTCATGGGGGCATTGCTGAGCTCTTCCATCATTTCCAGTTTTCTCCAGAGCCCAACACACCATGGCTGCATAGGAGTCACTTACAGAATCACCACAACTATCTAAAATACGTTTACTGAGCAAAATTAGTTCAAGAAAAAACAGAACAGATACCAGAGGCCAATACATACTGCTTGCTCATTTTCCTTACAGCTGCTGGATGCGAAAAATCCTCCTTGCAAAACACCTTCCAGATAATTTTTTTGGAGGAAATATAGCAGCATAGCTGGAAATATTGTTGATCTGCAAAAGCTCTACAGATTGCACCCAGGAATCATTGCCTTGAACAAATAAGAAAGATGCACAACTCTATGCAATATTCTGTAGCACTTGGAATTTACTTGGAAATTTAATTACAGTTCAGTTCAGCAAGTAACTCTTAAGAGAAATTGTTTTCTTCCCTGTTTTTAAGCAAAGCCACTTATACCCATGTTTCCATGCAACCCCTGTACTTACCTACAAAACACATCCTTTAGGACACATAAAACTGAAGTCAAACATCAAATAATCTCCCTCCTACAGGCTACTACAGGCTACTCTCTCCAAAAGTAGCCTGTCCAGAAGCCGCTGGAACTTGTTAGTAAATGAAGACACAAGACCAAGAGCCAATAAAACCTCTGCATGATCAGCACACACTCTTGCATAGCTTAGAGGCAAATCTCTTTCAAGTGGTTAAAACATTTTTAGTGCTCTGAGCTACTATCTGAGCTAGTGCAGTGCAGCTGAAAGACAATTCTACTTAGCTTTAAACAAGTTACCTGAGGTATTTTCATCAAAAAAGCACAAAGCTCACTGAAGGCTACATTACCCTACTTTTGGGACAAACCTTGCAGTCCTGGAAGGCTTCACGCTGGTATGTCTGGACAGAGATGCTCAGCTTAACATTAATTCAGGCATCTCTACATTATGCTGGAGTCTTGTGATTACAGGATGGATGCACCCTCAGATATTCCTGGAAGTGGAGAACAGCACCGTATCCCCATTAATTTTTTCATGTGGTTGCAATAGCCACCACCAGAAACCAAAACAACACTTCATATTCCATCCTGGGCAGGAGGTTCCTTCCATGAAAGAGATTTAAGAAACACATTAAAATAAAGTGATACACAGCTCATAAAGAAAGAAATAGTTCCATGCCAGTTAGCTAAAGGATACGGCCAAATCATTCAGGTTTAAGAGAAAAATTGTTACATAATTAATTTTTGTCCATCGTAAAGGCATATTCATATACTTCTCGCCTATATAAAAGTTAAAAGAATTTCAGAATTTTAGGTCCTGCATCACATTAGCTTGTAACATCTTGTCTGCAGGAACAAGAGGACTGGTGTTCAGGGAGAACAGAGGATGTGGAGATCACATTTGCACAAGGCTCCTTCTAGCCCTTGTTGGCTGCTGATCACCCTAACTTCAGCAAGAACAACCAGAGGTTAGAAAGACAAAAAATCAATGCTGCAGATTACATTAGAGGTCATCTCTGGAACACAAGTGTCTAGCTCTTGGGAGCTGTAAGGCTCCCCACACTGTTTCATTGTCAGGACAGGATTGATTTTTCTTTGGGTTGTTTTCATTGGAGAATTCCCACTGCTTCTAGGAGAGCCATGAGCTGCTGAGCTACAGTGGAAAGTTCACATAAACAGTTTATTAATTTAGTTTTGTTTCACTGTCACTTGCCTTATTGGTTTCTTAGGAGACAGCCAATACCTCCACAGGGAGATCTGCCGGAACCTCAGAGACACTGCAGATATGTGAAACCCAAATCCATGTTTTAACCTTAGATACAGAAGGTGGACTGTTTCTGTTTGGTGATTTCTGTTTGTCACTGACCATCCCAGGAAGCAAAGGAAAGACAGACTCAAACAGAAAATGACATCCACAATGGAAAGACGTTTAAAAAATAATCAATTGAAAACAGACATCTAAATCACTGATCTCATTAGCATTGCTTCAGCGTCCTCAAAGGGCTGTCAGAACTCTCTTCATCTATGGGAAGAAACCTTGTTTGTACCAGAAAGACAATGGAAACATTAAATATAAATCTAATATTCAGTGAGTTTACAGCATGTTGGTTGCCCGTAGCAACAAAAGGACAGTCTCGCCAGACTCTGCTTAACTGAGACTGCAATTTTAATCGATATTAACCAAGTGCACATCCAACCAGATGTTTATTCTTGACACAGAGATGACATTTATGTACAGCCATCAGGTTCAAGAGCTATTTTTGTAACATCCAGACCTGAGAATACTTAAAGATACAGTGGTACAGCACCACAAAATTATCCTGTTCTTAATCAACACCACATATATAAAGTTTAAACCTTACAAAGAACAATCTAGAGGACCATGAGCCTCTTTCCTGGAAGTCTGGGCTAAAGGTGCTTGTACTGAGCAGAAAATTTCACTGATTTTGGCCCGTCAGGATGCTTCTCTGACTCTTACCCACCTTCTAGACATTTCGGGACAGAACTAAACCCCTTCAGCACCAGTTGTCCAGTTCATCCCTTTTTCAATAGCTCTTTAGTAGACAGGTTCACAGACAGAACAGACTCAAAAAACTTGGGGAAGAAAGATTTCCGCATTGTTTTTACAACTCATCCCTTCAGCAGACCATAGTGGATGGAACTTTGGCACAATTTTTAGCTTAAACAGGGAATCACAGAATATTCTGAGTTGGAAGGGACATACAGGGATCACCGAGCCCAACTCGTAACTGCTACACGTGTACCTGCTACTCCAAAACAGCAGAACAACAGCCTACAGGAGAGATTTACCTTGCAAGCGATGAAGCACCTGAAGTACTCCAGCATACCCAAACTTGTCAGAGGTCTGCAAGTAGCAGAAGAACCACCACACAGGCCTCCCACCATCCGCTGGATAATTAGCCAGATGGCAAGACTGCACCAAAGCCACCATGAGGCAGGCCACGTGCCTGTTCATTGAACCTTGTAATGCAGCTTAATTTCTCCAATATAAATACCAAGCCTCGAAAGCTGCTGTATCTCTTGCCCATTTTCTAGATAACATTAGGTATCCTGAAGGGAGCTGTTTGCATTAAAAATAGGATGTGTCACATTAAGCCATTGGCATATTCTATAAAAGCCAGCGAAAATATTTTTAAGAAAGTGCTCTAAATTATATTGGCTATTGTTCTTGCTACTACCTGGCCTCTGTAATTCAATGGGCATTCAACACAGTAAAGGCTGCCTTGTGTTTGAGTTCTAGCAAGAAAAGTCCAAGCTCAGCACAACAAACATTGCTAAATCTATAGAAATCCTTCTCCAGGTTACGAGAAGGAGATAAGGACTTCTGAAAGCACCTCCTCTGGCAATCAGAAGGCATCTTTGCTAGTTGCTTTACCAGCAGCTTTTAACCCAACTTTTAACCATGGGTTTGTTTTCAAAAGCTTTAGCACAAGAGTCTCTCATTGTGCATCATGATTCACAGCCTGACACTGGGGCTGGTTGGTGTCTGTCCTGTGATGTTTCCTGGCATGTATGACCACAGACTCATCTCTGGCTGTAACATTTATGACTGTGACCATACAGCTTGCTGTGGAACAAGTGACAGAAGCACACAGCAATGCTGCTACAGGGGCAAGGCAGCTAAGTTTACACATTTGTGTAAACTGAACTTAAACACATGTTGAGGATGTTAAAAACCAGCCATTGCAGTGTACATGTGCGAACTGGTTTTCCTTAAACTGAAATGTCTGTGCACTCTTACTGCCAGCCAATGCACTGTGAAACCCTTTCTGTTTCACCACAGCAATATTACTTTTACATGCTCTCACTGAAACTTACATTTATTAGACTGACTCTAGTATTTCACCCACTACATGTACTGCTGGAAGAGAAACTTCTAGAAGCCAACAAAAGCTTGTTGCAGTAGCAAAGCCAGCATTTGAAGAAAAACCAGAGTGATGCCCAGCATCTCAAGTAGGACTCGGTATTAGGTATATCCTTCATACCAGAAGGAGTTATTACAATTAGTGAAAGCAACATATAACAATAATTTTCTCTGCACTGGCAGCTGTAAGAATCTCAATAATTCCATCACACCAATCTTAAAATAATAAAGCAGATTTCAAGGAAGGATGCTGTTCTTCTCATAACCCTACCAGTTGAGGTTTGGAACAAAACAAAAAGGTAAAGGTTTTTCATTTATTTTTCATGTCTTGACTTCAGAGGCATGAGGGAAAGAAAACCAGAGAGAAAACTTGAAAGAAAAACATCTATTCAACATCAAATCATCCTAGTGAATGCTAGAATTCTATCAACACCAGAGAGGAGAGACCTCTGTAAAAAAATAGTGGTAAAGGCAGGAGTTATTCAGAATAACATAAAACAATACCTAGGTTAGGAGAGCTGGTTACTCTTCCTTTTTTTTTTTAGGTCCTCACAGAGCACAACTTAGTGATGCAAGATAGGACAGTGACCAATCTCAAAAACAAGTAAAATGCTTCCCACTTCTTTACTCAAAGGTATACAGCCTTTGAAATGTCTTGGGTCATTGGTTGTTTGGTTTGGGTTTCTTAAGGTGTATAGAGACTGATACAAATCTTCTGTGTACTGGGGGACAGGTTTATCAGTAGTCCACTAGCTTTGTGAACTGAAAAACATGTTGTATTTCAGCCAGGTCTGAAGACAGACCTGCACCCATGGCAGAGTAAAGCAATACCAAGATGTCCACTGACCTGGAGGTAACAGCTCATTAAGAGTCCTTAAGATGTTTTTCTCTCTCCCCCTCCATCACTGATGCTGAGATTTCAGGCACCAACCCTTCCATTCCAGAAGACACCTCTGTTCTCAGTTTAAAGCTTTTTGATGTGCATTCACCGATCAGCACACCTCTCTGCCATAAATAAAGTTTTTGCTCTTTTTCTGATACAAATCCAATTGAGTTTCAGAGCAGGAACTCAAGTCAGGAAACATTAATTAGGCTGAAACATACACTGGACATGCTGGTGGTTTTCCAGGTGGTCTGCCAAACTGAAGGAGGGCCAGGTTTACAGAGCCTCTTATTTCACTCCAGCAAGCAGTAAAATAATTTTAAAATAAACCTCAGTGGTTTGTAAGCCCTTTCTCCATCCTACTCTAAAGGAATTACTAGAAGACCTGTAAATATTAACAGGTAGAAATTGGACATACTCAGGAACTGCTAAATCATAGAATTATCATAGATTCATGGAATGGCCTTGGTTGGAATGGACCTTAAAGTTTATGTGGTTTCAAACCCCCTGCTGTGGGCAGGGACATCTTCCACCAGGTTGCTCAGACACCCATCCAGCCTGGCCTTGAACACTTCCAGGGATGAGGCATCCACAATTTCTCTGGGCAACCTGTTCTAGTACCTCACCACCCTCACAGTAAAGAATTTCTTCCTAATAGCTAATCTAAACCCACCTTCTTTCAGTTTGAAGCCATTTGTCTTTGTCTTGTCACCACACGCCCTTGTAAAAAGCTCCTCTCCATCATCCTTGCAGGCTCCCTTTATGCATTGGAAGGCTACAATTAGGTCATCTCAAAGCCTTCTCTTCTCCAGGCTGAACAATCCAAATTCTCTTAGCCTGTCCTTGTATGAGAGGTGTAACAACTCCTCTTTTTAAGTTTTTATACTTACATGGTATGTTTATTTTTAAAGTTTCTTCAAGACAAAAGTAAGTAGTTTTAAATAATTTCAGAAGACATCTATCTGGTCCTTCCAGCCTTTAGGAAGTGTCTAGCCTGAACTGTTGACACCATTTAGGAGAGGGTTAATCTGAATCATAACCATATATAGTTTTTACCCCATCAAGGCCACGTCTGTTAGGTGCCCCTTGCCCTCTGAAGGGTACTGTGCATACCACCACCCATCAAGTGACCACAGTGACCCTTTCTTGAGACAAGAACCTTCCTGAAAACTAACCAAGTAGCTCTGGTTCAGTGCTGTGTGTGCACACCATCCAAGCACTGCCTGCACCATCTGACGCACAGTGAGTTCAGTGTTTCCTTACAATAGGCTTTGGCTGTTGGCAAACAGTTGAGGCATTAACTGGAGGTCATGCTGACAAATACAGCAAAACTTATTTGGAAACTCAGGGAAGGATGACAATAGCTTTTGAAAAATCTGACCCAGCAACACAAAATGGCAACTGACACAACTATTGGTGGATGGATTGAGTAAAGGATGGTATTTCCACATGTGTTACAGTATTTTGAAAGTTAAGAGGATTCTGGTGACAGTGATAGATCCATAAGGACATTCCCTACTCACTGCAATACAGGATGGGCAGCATTACAACATGCCTGGGAGGCTACCCTGTCTTTCAAGAACAGGCATAGATCCACCTAAAAGCTAACTTAGATACATGGTGTTTGTTAATACAAAAGAAAAGGCTAAATGAGGACTAGTGAAATTACCAAAATACTCACTTGGAAGTGACCACCATTAAATTTCATATGATTTACCAGTTAAATCTTTTAATCTTTGGACCTTTTGTTTTTATCATCAATGGCAATCAGCAGAATTAAATCCCATGCCCCAGTAATGCCCCAGGAAGAGCACTTCTATTTTTGCATAATAAAACGGATGAACTGACTTCAGCCTTGAAAAATTAAAGGATTTGTCATGTTTATCAATTAAGACCACAGCCTGAAGTACAGCTTCAGACTATTAAGAGAAAGTTCTTCAGCCTCGCTAAACCAAAAGAACAAGTCTGCAGTATCAAGGGGATAAAAACTCAGCAAGGGTCTAATACACTTCAGAATATCAAGCCTGGCACAGTATTTAGCAGACCTGCTTTATCCATGCCTCCTGGCTCTCTGTGTGTCAGCACGAACACGTTATCACTGTTGCAACTGACTGCTGGCAATTCCCTGTGATGTTAATGAGTTCTGAATTTATGCAAAGTCTCCCAGTTGGTGCTTCCACAATATCTACTGACTGAGACACCAATGCAGGATACCTGTGCTAAAAGCATCTAGCTTTCTCCCAGTTATTAATTAATATAGCAAGCCAGACTTCAGTGGCCATTTGAAAATCTTTCAAAAACACAAAAACGACTGGCCTAGAAAAAAGAATTTAACACATTAAGACCCTGTTTTGCGCTCCTACGTATCTATTGAAAAAACTTCATTATATGTTCCTATAATCTGATGAAGCTTTCACAAAAGGCAAATCAGAAACCAGAAATAAAATGTTTGATCCTCAAAGCAATTAGGATTTGTAAAAAGCTGCCAGGACCTTGTGCAATCAAGTAAATCTGCAATGACAGAGTAACGTCACAGATTTTTTACAGAATTATCCATGGACATTCAGAATCACAGCCACTGTCAAATATCCATGGCTTAATAAGAAGGAGGAAATGAAGTGAGCAAGCATCAAACACACACCTCTTATGCCAGTAAAAGCACCTTGTGCCTCTCCAAACAGATCCTAGCACATTAGCCACCAAGCTTCCTGAAAACAAGCACTGCTATACACATAGTACTAAATATTTATTCAAGGGTTAATCATTTGAATAAGCAAGGGGAAACTTTGGGACTACTAGCACCATTACCATGGAATACTAGTCATCAGATTGGAGTTAAAGAGAGAGATGGCGTCTTGGCACGTACTTTACAACCAGGGTCTAAGTCTCTGAAAAGAGCTGAAGTGTGCACCTAATTCACCCATTTGTTAAATTGAGCACAGCTACAGTCAAAAAACCAAGCAGCAAGCACTGCTCCTCTAAAAGTCAGTACAGAAGCACCTCTAGATCGTATAAGTGCTACCAGTCAACCTCATGGGACAAACTTCTCTTGCTGGGTTGGACTGTATGTGAAGAAATTTTCTCCCAAAATTCAAGGATTAATCTTTGAAAATTCAGTGTTGCAAATATAGAACCTCAGAGTTAATAAAAGCTCGTATCTGACATTTCCCACTGCGGCACAGGGGAACTTCTTTTCTGCAGAAAGCATGAATTATAAATTCTATGTAGCTACATAATCCAAATAAAACATTCTCCCATAACCAGATAATCTCTTTATAATAATTCTTACAAGCACAGCATGGATCATCTCAGCTATTTTCACGATCACTTTGCCCTAATTTTTGCAAGAAGTACAAGAAATTATTTTCACAGAACTGCTTTTGTGATATGCTTGCTAAGATACATCCACCAAAGGGTTTGACTGCTGGAAATTACGAAAACAAGGGGCAGTGTGACATTGTATTCCATCGGAGCAGCAGAGGAATGGCTAATGCTTTGCAGAATTCTAGACTGTATCTTCAGGTATGGCATTAGCATCCTGAAGTGGCAATTCCTGCCACTCAAATCTCAGTACAGATGTCACAACATCTTTTCAAGAAGAGCTGGACTTGCTCTAACTCCTTTAACAACACCCATTTCCCCTTAATAGCAGTGATCAAAACTGGAAGCTGATCTGACTTTTGACACACACATTAACAGAAATGGAATCAGAAGCCAGCAGTTTCTCCGTGGCTTATCAACTGCCAAGAACCCAACATGAAGTGCAGCTTTTACACGCTCCAGTGGGCTAGGTGACCTCCATCCTCAGAGCCTGTGAACACGCTGTTCTTGTTACTATTCTCAGAACTGCAATTCCCATTTTTTCCCCCTTATATAAAGGGAAATTAAAATTAGAGATCTAGACAGACCCACAGGCCCAGAAGAGATTGGTAGGGGTAGAGAGGAATGGTTACATCTTTCCCTGGACAACAACATAATTTTGCTGCAAGATCCTTTGAAGTTTAAGAATTCTAAGCTCAGGAAAAAAAAGCTTTTCCTGCTGTTTCCATACCACATGGATCCTTTGTAAGCCCTGTCACACGCTTCCATTCCCATCCTATTCACATATCCCTCCAGTTTTCCTCAAGGGACATCATGCTTGGCTTTCTCTTGCTCCATGCACATTCCACAGACAGATGCCATGAGAAACAAGGTTCAGGTATTATGCATTGCCTTGCGTTTTCAAAATAAATCCACATTTGCTGCCATTAGGGCTCAATGCCACAACTAAAAAGACATCACACTATTTTGATGACGCAGGCTGTACTTATGCTAATCTATTTTGCCTCTGGAACAAAGCTGTCCCACAGAAGCATTAGTAGAAGGGCTGCTGCAGAGGGGAGGCTGTGCCATCAGAGTTGGTCTCGGTACGGACATGGGAGCACTGCACATTTCTTTGCACATTTCAGACCCCTAGTCCAAACTACAGAAGTCTGGAAGGTTGAACTTTCACTAGTTTTGTTCCATCAGTATGATTGGCCCTTTCCACGTATTGACTGACAAAGCACTGACTGGACAATGTGTGTGTGGTGTTCAGCTGGAGAGTCTGCTCTGGCCATCACAGACAGTGTATTTTTCATTTGCATCACATGCATGTTGTTGGGGAAAAAAATCATGCTTTCATACAAAGAAGTATATCGTTTTCAGAAGCATCAGTCACAAGATTCTGCCAGGCAAAAGCTTTGTAGTGCTGTCTCCAGTCAGGAACATTCCTATTTGGTTTTTTGTTTCAATTAACAACATGCGCCCCATGAAATGCACACTTTTTCCCCTCCCTCTTCCGTATCTCACGTCAGTCTGCTCAAACAGATTCTTGGATGTTTGGGTTCTACAAACTTCAGAAATTTTAAAATTTGTCTTTCATTATACATGAAGCTCCTTGAAACAATTGACCAAAACCCAAGTTTCCAGATTAGAAATTAAGCCCAACAACCAAGTCACTACCAATGAGGATAAGCCCCATGAGTATTAAAATAGTAAGTACTTTCTCTACTGTGTTAAACACTACAGGTAAAAGTCTTTTAAATCAGAGATTTCTAACCAAGCATCCCCAAATGCTTTCCTGTAGGTCAACCCTTAACCTGTACTGGTGAATATTCCTCTCTAGGCACAGGGCTCTACACTTACCTTTGCTGAACTTCAATATTTGATTTGAATCCCCTTACCTTCTCTTCTCTAACAGATATTAGAACTTCATGCTTCAACAACTTCCAAGAAGTTGATTTCCTAGAACTAGCTGGTGCAAAACATGGGAAGTCCCATCTGCTTCCCTTGTCCCATCATTAGTCTGTTGTAAGGCTGGTACATCAGCCAAAGACTGAAAACGGGAATAGTTCATTGTCTGGGAACATGACTTAAGCAATACTAATAAAAGAGCTTAGGCAAGTGTAAATGAATCTCTTTTGAATTTACAAATGTGTGTCTAACCAACAGGTCCTTTTAAATACTGCAATATACTGCCAATGTGCTCTTCTGCAGGGACTGCAATACTTTCTCTCTTTGATGGAAAAAGCCACAGTTTCTTAAGTGTGAGAACACCATCACAGAGGTGAACAAAGAAACTCAAAAAGTGTCAAATTACCTTAGTTAATTATGCCAAAAAGTCAAATGATGAACTGATGAAGACACAAATATAACTGCATTTAAAGCAGCTAAAGATCCTTGGTCCACCAGGGAAAAAAGATCTTCTACTGGCCAACTGTTTGAAAGAAAGGAGCATGAGAGGCCACCACCAAAGCAGGCTATCTCATCCCAGCTCAAAAGCTCTTCCAATGCCTGTGGAAACTTGCTGAAAAAACAGAAACCACCATGCCCCAAATTCACTAGGGGAGGATAGGGAAGGAAACAATAATTAGACCAGCATAAGCAACTCTGACATTGATGCAAGAACCAAGATTGGTTTTCACCTAGGGCCACATATAAACAAAAACAAGAAATAACCTAGGTAACCAGTTTGCTTGAATATGGGTGTACTTTATCACTAATGTGCATTCCCACGCAATCAGTAAAACACACAAGAGAGAAATGACTATTAGAATATCGCTGCTCTGCGTGGCCTAGGAAAAGAAACTGTCTACAGGATTTATTGGGCTGAATGCTGCAGAACCCAAAAGATCAGCTGCTCATATGAATGGGAGCTGGCTCAGGAAGGACACTGAAAAGAAACTGAGAAAAAAGAGCATCAGACAAGCATGAGGCAAGACACCATACCATGTCCAAAGAAGAACAATCCATGTCTGATGTTACTGGATGCTGAATGAAACAGCAGCTCCTCAGAAAAGCTCTAACACAGACTATTCTGGAAACACGCAGAGGAAAGAGCTGAGGTAGGTTTGTGCTACCTCCTTCAGCACCACACACAGAGTCTAAACAATGTGCTCTGGTAGGCAGACGGTGCTGGGTTACCAGAGTCTCTTGGTGACCAGTTATTTGATAGCCAACGACTTTGTTCTCCTGTTCTATGCAGTAGAAATCAGCAAGCTCAGAAACCATTTTGCATGTTCTAGCAACATAACTGGTTCACAGCAGAGGTTGCATCTCCATTGCCAGTAGAGCTGGAATACCTTTTTAAGAAGGAACAACTAGTACTCTCCCTCTTCCCTTCTGTATAGGAAATAAAGTCTTACCCATTTTTAGAGAGTCAGTGCTCTTCTCAACAAAAGCAGTGTGTGCTACCTTCAGCTTTACTAAAAATAAACTTTCCTCAGTTCATAACTAAGATGACTCTGCAACTCACCTAGTGAAAGCAGCTGGGATGCAGCCAGTATACTCTGCATGTATTTAGGAGAGCATTTCTTCGCAGAGAAGTTTCCTGAACTGGTAACTGAACCTTGCTATCCTGTGAATTGGTGATGGATGTGTACAAAAGTCAAGCAGATTCACCAGCAAATACTCTTCAAAACTGAGCAAATTTCCACCTACAATTTCATTCACTCCAACTCAGTATCCTCAGAGAATAAACCAAAGAAGCAAATGCTTGCTTCCTATTGCTTACTACAAAATGGACACCAATCCATTGCACAAGATGACACTTTAAAATTCAAATAATAATGGTCAGAGAGACTACAAAGGCTTTGAGCTGAACTGATGGATTTACTAGTCGCAAGTGGCTGCATCAGTACAACGTCAACTATACAGTGACAGATACAGGATAACCTTTTAGGAACCTTATATTCAAAATGGCACAAGACTTCACTGAAGATGTATGGCATGTACAAGAATGAGGGGAAAGTGCAGACATATTTCTACAGACTGTCTGTTGAATGTTACAAGTAACTGATCTATGAAAGACAACTACTCCAGCCAAGGTCTTAAAATGCCTAGAAAAAACAAGCACACCATCGTCACTGACTGCCACCCTGTCCTGCCATTAGCCAACTCCACTTTTAATCCCCTACCCCACACAGATCGAACTGGTGATGGGGTCTCCTCCTCTATCAATTCACCAATATCAGTTCAGGCTTCAATTTCACCACAACTAGGATGTACCTCCAGAGAGGTTACAGCCCTGTTGGTAAGCTGAGGGCTTTCCTGGAATGAAGACTTGCAGAACTGAAGGCATGTCTGGTTCTCCTCTCTCGTCCTGGAATTTTGCTCATCTTGTCTCTTTACAGACCTGCCACTACGTACTGGCAGAGAGAGGATATGGCTACATGAGTAGTAGAAATTGCTGTCTGAGTAGATATTAACACCATGCTGCAGATGCACAAGCTCTTGGGAATTATGGTAGAATCCCAAGAGTGGACTGTGCAGATTTAATTGCTCATAGAGTTCACTGCCCACCTTTCTTCACTCAGGAAGAGATTCCCAAATATGACTGACAGAACAACCACAGTCAGAGCTTCTACAAAGAACCAGAGAAGCAGCAGCAATGTTCCTGCAGAGACAGTGCCAGCCAGAACATGCTCCCATATCCTGTAGCTGGTCATCCTCCAGCTACAGCAGCACATCCCTTGCCATCTCCATTTGGGAGCCTGTGCTGGGTCACTGTTGGAGTTTTAGCCTGGCCTGCAGTGGCAATAAAAATGTTCCTGTACCTCTGCGCCACAGCCCTGACATTGGACAGGGAGGGGACAGAATCCCAATTAATTTAAGTATTCAGGGAGGCAATCTTTAGGCTAGTTCTATAGATGACAGGATAGAACATAAAAAAAAGCTGTATAACTAAAAGCAGTATTATCTGAAATAAGTCTGTTTCAGAACCCATAGTACTGCAACATTACAAGTCTCATGTACTGTAGGCATTTACAAAATGCGTAGCCATGTAACCCCTGGGCTACCTTACATTGAATATATAGAAGAATGACATTTTCACTTTAGAAGCTTTTTCCTTTTAGAAAGATGAGGTTTTTGTGTACCTGCACTATAGACCTAATGTTACATTAACATACTATTTCTAAGCCCTATAGGTATAGCCTTTGTTTTTGCTTTAGTTACTTTTCATTTTCTGTTCTTAGGTTTTTCCTCATTTTAGGGATGCATCAGAAAAAACAAAGAGATCTTAGTCTGCAGCACAGCTTTCTGAAGATGAGATAGGCAGTATTTTGCAAAAATAAAGACTGCAGATTTCATAAGCATGCTGAGCACTCATACTCTCTGGTGACTAAAATTACAGTTTGTTTTTTAAAAACTAAGTATCCAGTAGATAATCTATTTTTTATTCTCTTCTAATGCTAAAAAAAACCCAAAAAAACAACTATATAGAAATGCATCTTCTGTACCTTCAAAGTTTCTGAAAATTCTACACCTCCAGCATTGGTGCAGATTTGGCATTTCAGCTAAAGAGCCAGCAGTATCACTGCAGGATTTGGCTGAATAAAATCCTTAGTTTGGCTGTCATCATCATAACTAGAGCTACCAGCCTGAGGCCCCTGCTGGCAAGGAACCAGGCCAACCACAATGCTTCAGATTGAGATATAGGAACCACCAGCCCAATTTCTCTGGAAAGAGCTCCCATTTTTCATGTGGGCTGAAATCCGGGAAACTGAAATACTGTGCTCCTGCTGTTTTCAGAAAGTAAGCCAAAGTCTCAGAAGTTTGTGTCAAAGCTCCACTGAAGCTGCTGCACTTTGACAGATGCATTTTCTTATGAAAAGTTGTAGTGGTGCCATGTAAGCAAAAGCGCTTTTACTCTACTTTCATTTTTGTGCTAAGAACAGAAACTGCCTGTGTTGGTCTACAGGAGCAATGTGTGATCCAACACTGTCACCTGTCACGTTGCCATCACATGCCAGCCAGGGCTTGGTGTATGCTAGAGACACGGGCTTGGGAGGGTTCCACGTACCAGCAGAGTCAAGATACAACCCCACTGCACTGTGCTCAGAACATTTCATTTTAATACAAATACTGAGGGTTTGGCAAGAGTTTAGGTAACAATCCAAAACACAGATTTAAAAATCGCTGCGAGAGTAGAGTGAGACTCCAGTGCTGAAGAAAAGATAGGTCTCTGTACAACTACAGGGTCAGCCATTCTTTTTTTCAAAGGGAACTTTATTTCTTTTTCCTCTGCAGCATCCTTGCTTTTCAAGTATCCCTTCATCTCTCTGTCCCTTTAATATCTACCACTGTAATGAGAATTTTCTGCCAGGAAACCTTCCCAGCAAAAACCTGGGAGAAAACAAATCATCACAACAAATGCAGCACCACCATCAGACTGGGAAAAATTGTCTAGTTGGAAGTCAAGACATCAAATACCAACTCCATCAGCCAAGATAGCTATCTACCAAGTATAAATGTCCCAGAAATAATGAATTTCAGGCCTCATCACACTCCTGCAATCCCTGAATTGACTTTATCTGAAAATAACCCACTACCCAGCAGCAGAGGAAGAGAGCCCTCTCTGTGAGTGCAGAAAGATCACGACAAGTTGAGCTGGAGATTAACAGAATCTAAGCAGAACAGAGCTCCTACAGTTAAGCTTGCATCATGTCAATAAGGATGACATGACACTAGGCATTAGGAGTAAACAAATCACCCTGTAAATTAGTTTTTATTAATTTAAAGAGGCAGACATTTTTAGGATAGAAGCCAAAAGCAACTAATATAAAATAACAGAAATGTGGATCAGAACAAATCCATTTTCATGGAAGGGCACCACATGAATGTCACCAAGTGCCAGTTATCAGCCTGTCTTCTCTTCCATGATGAGTATTTACAGAATTGTACCACAATATCAAAATATGCAGAGTAATGTGTCTCTCAAAGATGTTAAACAGTGGTTATCCAATGCTTATCCAAACAGGCTGGAGAGAGGAGGAAATGGCTGCC
This sequence comes from Entomyzon cyanotis, assembly GCA_024500445.1. Lineage (NCBI taxonomy): Eukaryota > Metazoa > Chordata > Aves > Passeriformes > Meliphagidae > Entomyzon > Entomyzon cyanotis. Next base: position 44,083,952 of record JAKEPQ010001021.1, on the reverse strand, counting down.
CACCTCACTAATTTCACATCACTGCATCCAATGTGAAGCGTAGGAGGGCACATCTGAGAGACCTGGCCAACATGCAACCTGCAGGCCAAATGCTTCTCAGCTCCACAGCACAATCCCTATCTAACTTGTTATCAGCAGAGAGAAACTTGCCTCAACCAGAGCTCCTGGTAGGCTTTGTCCAGCCTGTACTAGTTGGGTGCTGCCCTTAGTCTTGCAATGGGAAGCCAACACAGACCTGGGAGGGACAAGGCTGTCAAAGAGACAGTGTTCTGTAACCAGACACACTTGAGCTTTAAAGAACTTAGTTTTGTAAAAAGCCATGTCAGGTTCTCTGTCCCTGCTCTGTAAATAAAACACTGGTCATTGTCAGGATGTAGTCACTAAACAACAGACATTAATGCACTATCACCCCTGACAGACAGCTGATCAATAAATAGTGCAAGTGTCAGCAGCAGGTCTGGAGGTGGAGGGGTTCAGAAAGGTTTCAGAGTGCTTTCTAAGAAAGACATACCTAGTATATGGTGAAGAGAAACCAAACCTTTAATTTTGAAGATGGGCAGACCAGCAGGCCTGTCAGATGGTTTCCAGGCAGATCAGCAGCAGTTGTCCTGGAGTTCAGTATAAAGACATCAAAAGCTAAGATGACACTTTATTTGTGCAGATGAACAAACATTCAAAAAGCATGCATGCTGGTCAACAACACAAAGTAAAGGGTTTTGAGCAAAGCTTAGCTTCACAAACCTCATTTCAGGACCTGTCACACACTGTCCAGCACTCCAAGGGAACAGGATTTTCCTGGGACACCCTGTTCCAGTTGGAACAGGATGAAAATGTATTTCATTTGCTGTATACTCTACAAATCAAGCAAGGGACAGTCTCTGCTTTCAGCAGGGAATAATGCTTAGCAACATTTTTTAATATAGCTTCAGTGGCAAGTCACAATGACTCTTAAGTCCCACCTGAAAAACAAATTTTTACTTCAGCTTTTTGAATGTAGAAAAGAGCAACAGCTGCATCTCTCTCGGAGACCATTGCAACTAAAGGGTTTTAAATTGGGAAGAAAGCAGTAAGTCCTGGGATAATAAGGTTATTCTGTACTTTTGTGCCGATTTCAACAGGGAAAAAAGTTCATTTTCTTCACAGTAGCTACCATGGGGCTGTGTTTTGGATTGGTGCTGAAAACAGTGTTGATAACACAGGGATGTTTTGGTTATTGCTGAGCAGCACTTGCACAGAGTCAAGGCCTTTTCTGCTTCTCACTGTGTCCCACCAGCCAGGAGCCTGGGTGTGCGCAAGAGGTTGGGAGGGGACACAGATGGGAGAGCTGACCTCAACTGACCATAGGGATATTCCATATCATATGCTCAGCATATAAAACTGGGGGTAGAAGAAGGACAAGGGGTGATGTTGGGAGTGCTGGCATTTGTCTTCCCAAGTAGCCATCAGGCATGATGGAGCTCTCCCTGTTTTTCTGGGGATGGCTACACACCTGCCTGCACATGGGAAATTGTGGATGAATTCCTTGTTTTGCTTTGCTTGTATGTATGGCTTTAGCTTTACTTATTAAACTGTCTTCATCTCAACCCACAAGTTTTCTCACTTTTACTTCTCTGATTCTCTCCCCCATCCTGACGTGGGAGGGAAGTGAGCAAGCGGCTGTGAGTGATTTAGTTGTTAACTGGGTTTAAACCGCAACCTTTAAAGTACAGAATGGGAGGGAGAGTGACAGACAAATGGTAATTGTAATGGCACAAAGCAATATTATTGGCCAGAACTGTGTTACAAAAGCAAATTAATATGTAAAATCCTAGACTTGCAAGGATTCTTGTGAGTATCCAGTCTCTACTTACAAACTACAGACCAGGAGCTACAAAGCAGAGGAAACCACCAGAAATGCTGTACCAGACTTGTTACATCACACTTCTGAGACCACCATCAGCAATTCCATGCCTGTGGAAAAATCCTTTACGGCCAGTCACAGCAACAGCCCCCAAAACAACAAGGTTTCACTATGAGCTCCGGTAGTTAGAAAAGAACTGAAACCCTGAAGCACAGATTCAGAGTATTCTTTAAATGCATGTGTTAAATCCCTCCATGAAAATTTCCTAATTCTTGGATGTTGAAGTAAACCTGTTTCCTAAGCTTGCTATTGCTGCTACACAATCCACCATCCTATCCCGAGATGACAGAGCTGGACTAGAGAAGCTCTTTGGATTCTGCCTAGTTCATGTCCATGCAAACATGCAGGTATCTGCAAATTCCACTCTTCCACCATTATTATGGACTTTCTAGAAAACACTCAGGAGTATTGTTTTGTCTGGCAGCAGCTTTTTCAAAATTGCTACTTTCACTGCTATTACTAAAATAAAGGAATAAAGACAAACATGCTTGTCACATTTGTTGTGTCTTCTTGATAAAAACACCAACAATAAGTAGGACATACAACAAGCCCACATCAGCTTGTATGGATGGTTTTCTGCTCCACCACAAAGGCTGGAAGCCAGAGAAAAAACCAACACAAAACCCACAAAACCAACCCAAGCTAAGCATATTTTCAGAATCTGTCAACACTCCCACAACAGAAGAAATGTTTTTTCTTGCCACTGAGGAATAATTTGACTCTGTAGACCTTGTAGAGCTTTTCTGTTCACAAGACATTTATTGTGTTCTCAACTTCTTACAAACACTAGTGGCAACAAGGAACTGAAGATTTGTTTAAATCAGCTCTGAATAACGTATTAGTTTGATAATGGTTTGATAATGGTTTGATATATTAGCAATCTCAGAAGCGCTTCAGTGCTAGCATAAAGCTGTCACTAACCTACCCTCACCTGCTGCCAAAAATAACTGTGCAAGTATTTCATTAAAGTTCTTTTCACCTCCCCGAACATTTCATATGCCTGTCTCACACAATCAGATGCTCAGATGGGAATTGCCTACTCCAGGTGCCAAAGGGAATCAACACCTTGAGCAAGCGAGCCCGTTATCCAGCTTTCACTCTAATGCCAAGAAGAACTGTATTTCAACATGTTCCTGGTTACAAATACCACACCTTCAGGCAGAGACTGAGGAACACAGTAGCAAGGGGAGGGGAAAGTCCAAGAGAACCTTGATAGAAATCAGAAATGGGCAAACACATTCAAGAGTTCTGTGGCAGGCAGATGGGGCACAACACATACGCAAGCCTGCGGCATCAAAGCAATGCAGCTACATGCTCATAAGAAGTCTTGCACTACTTGATGATGGTCTAGCATCTCCCATGGCTGCCAGCCAGCTGGCCTTCCTTTGTAACCCATTTCAGAAGCTATCAAAAGCCCAGGACCACTCTAACTGCCCACTTACACATCTGCAAAGTCCTGGGAGCCTGCAGACTTCCTTCCCTGAAAAGATTCCCCAGGGTCCAATGCAGTAGTGTAACCATTATGTCAGGCTCTTCAGAGCTCATTAGTTGAGTATAATTGCATCTAAGAAGTGAAAAAACATCCTGATACCAAAAACACATACCGTGGCACGGCATCAAACCCTCACAGATTTCTTTCCTTACGCAAAGAATTTTCTGTGAGCAAAGCTAATTTGACAGAGATGTTTCTTTGCAGTAGAAACATCTGGACTTTACACAAGATGAGCGTCTCCTCACTGCAGTTAGTGTAGAGAGCAATGGGTGTAAAACCATCCTCGGAGAAGGTCCTGCAGCTTCACACCGCATGTAACTTCACAGCGACCGCGTGAAGCTCTGGTGTCCCCGGGGAGCATGGCTCCCCGCAGCTTCCAGCCCGGGCTGGGCACAAACACCGCCCGATTCCGCCTAAGACCTCACCCATCTTGTAAAAGTCAATCAAAAGCCCACCGGTCCTCAGCGCCTCTAGCCCCTCCGACCGGACTCCCCGTTCCCTCCGCCGCTCCCCACCTGTCCCCGGGCCATTCCCGTGCCCGGCGGCGGGAGAACACCCCGCGATGCTCCGGCAGGAGCGACGCTCCCACCGCGGCAGGAGCGGAGCCGCCCGCCCGCCCCCGCCCGCTTCTGCTACCGACGGCGCCCGGGGACACACCGGGGGAGGAGGAGGACGACGAGGAGGAGAAGAGGACGAGGGGGGCAGGATAAGAGCATGGCCCGGGATGACACAGCAGCGGCCCCGGGCCCGCCAGGGATGGCGGCGGCAGCACCCAGGACATCCCGTTATATAACGGCGACACCGCCGCGCCCGCAGCGCCAAAACCCGGGGGCGTGTGCGCGACCCCCTCGGCACCGGGGTCATTTCAACCCGGGCACAGCGCGGCCCCGCCCGCCCGCCCCTCACCAGCGGCTGCATCTCTGCGCGCACGGCGGGCACCTGGAACCGGTCTATCTCCTCCATCATGGTGGCGGCGGCGCCGGGCGCGGCGGGCGGAGCGCGGCGAGCAGGGCGGGCGGGTGCGGGCGGCTCTTCAGGCGCCGAGAGGGGACAGCGACAGCGACAATGACAACGACACCGCCCGCGGCTGCGGCTGCCTCATCGCCGCCGCCGCCGTGACTCAGCCGCGCCGCTTCCGGGTCCGGCCACCGCCCCGCCCCAGTCTGAATATTCATGAAGGGCGGGGCCGCTGTCACTCGGTCGGGGCCCGGATGCTGCGTGTCGCTGCCCCGCCGCTTTGAATATTCATAACGGGCGGGGCGCTGTGTAATAGTTCGGTGCCTGACCGCTGCTATCCCTGCGGCCCTGCCTGCTTCTGAATATGCATTACGTGGGCGCGGTCCCAGCACTAGTTAGGAGCCCGGCTGCCCTGTTTCCCGTCATTGAATAGTCAAGACGGGCGGGCCCCGATCACCGGCTCCCCGTGACCCCGCCCCTCATTTGAATATTCATTAGCGGGCGGGACCAGCTGTCACTTGTTCTGGGCCGCGGCGCTCGGTCTGCAGCGCCTGCTGGGATGTACCATTCCCTCCCTCGGGGGGTGGGCAGGAGGGTTGGGGCAATGGCCGTGCCCGCCCTCTACTTCCGGCGCGTTGCCATGGCTGCCCCATCAACTTCCGGCGTACGGGGTAGGCGCGGGATTGCGGCGAGGGGCGGCGAGCGGTGACCGCTGCGGTGAGGGACGGCCATGCCCCCCAAGGCGGCCAACAAGCGCCGGCAGGTAAGGGCTTGCCGCGCTTCCGTGGTGGCAGCTCGGTTGTGACGTCATCACAGGCGGCGTGATGTCACGCCCGAATGACGTCACCGCGGCGCACAGTGCAGGGAGGCGGCGGCCCACAAGAGGGAACGTCACTGTGCAGCCCCGCTGTGACCCTGTTGCCCTCGGCTCCTGCTCCGAGCTCCATCCGCGGTGTGACAGCAGCGGTGACGTCACCACTTCCCCAACCGCCGCACGTGACGTAACAGTGTGCACTGCAGACCTTTCCCGCCGGGTTCGCAGAATCGCAGAAGTGTCGGGGCGGAAGGGACCCCTGGAGATCACCCACTCCAGCCCCTCTGCCGAGGCAGAGTCACCTGCAGCAGGTGACAGGGGCACACCCAGGTGGGATTTGAATGTCTCCAGAGAGGAGACTCTGCAACCTCCCTGGGCAGCTGTTCCAGTGCTCTGCCACCCTCAACATATAAAAGTTCTTCCTCATACTGAGGTGGAGCTTCTTATGTTTTATTTTATGGACACTGCTCCTTTTCCTGTCACTGGGCATCACTGAAAAGGGTCTGGCACCGTCCCCTTGGTACCCAGCTTTGAGATATTTACATGCAATAATTCTCCAGACTGAACAGGCCCAGCAGTGCATGAGGACATGCAGTGTCTCCTAATAAAAGACGTGCTTAGGACTCCAAATCATCTCTGTGACCTCCACTGGACCCTCTCCAGTAGCTCCTTGTTTTTCCTAGTGCTGAGGAGCCCAGAACAAGACACAGCACTCTGGATGTGCTCTCAGATAGGGCCAAGTGGAGGAATGGGATCACCTGCCTTGGCCTGCTGGCCACACTCTTCCTGATGCACCCCCCGGATACCATTGGCCCTCCTGGCAGCACAGGCACACTGTGCGCTCACAGTCAGCTTGTCACCCACCAGTACACCCAGGTCCTACTAAGCAGAGCTGAGGGTTTGAACAGAGAGCTTATGCTGCCCCACAGTGCCATAACCCACAGGGCTGCGTGTGGCACTGGAGTCAGCAGAGCCCCTCTTGGCCCTGCTGACTGCCTGGCTGCATCGTGTTGTGTCACCCTGTCCCTTCACTGGGGTGTGGTGTCACCTGCCTGTGATACCCTGTAAGTTCTGTGGCATTACACAGCTGTTCAAACCAGCACGTCCGAAAGCTGCAATGCCCCTTACTCTGTCCCTATGCTGTTCAACCCTGTGAGGCTATGAAGTGCTCAGACATCATTGCCAGGCCATTTCATCATGCTTCCAGCATACGACAGCCCTTCCAAGTCAGCTACTATTGCACTCAGGGTATCTCCAGACTGCCAAAAGATCTCCCAGGAACACTGAGAAGGCAGCATTAAATCCTTTTTCTTACGAAGTTTTAAAAAATTCTTTCAGTTTATACCCAGCTGCAAGTTTTGTCACTTTCTTTTTGGTTTGCTATTTGATCTTTGCTCAGCTCAAGTAATGAAGGGGAGTCATTTGCTACCCTTCCTGGCCCTAACCCTACTGTCTTGTTGGACCTGTGTCTGTGAGACCTCATGTATTCCTTTGGGCTCTGCATGGACATGTCTGCATGTATCCACGATGTAAAACTCAGATTAATTCCTGGATTTCATCTCTTACTGGATTGTCAAAAGTGTTTGATTTAAAAGCAGATGATGGCCTGGCTGATAAAACCCTTTTGTTAACACGTTTATATCAATCCAAACATACTTGATACTAGGATTGGTGGGAGGAGGGTTAGCAGGCATGTAAGAAAGAGTGAGAGGATCACTCTGATGTTTCTAATCCTCTGCTAAGTACTAATAAATATCAAGATGCAAAGGGCTTTATAAAGTTTTCAAAGGGCACAAACTCAGAACCAAAACCCACATCCAGTCCTAGATAATGAAGATGTTTATGCTAAAATTGGAAAAAATCCATTAATAATGATGCAAACTAAACCGGGGATTAAATGCTTGCACTGAATTTCAGTTTCTTTTATTTTCAGAATTTCCACATAAATATTTTCAATTGTTTTCAGTAGCCATTATCTTAAATACTCTGAAATGGAGAGGCTTTGATTGACATGTTATTTGGAAACCTTAATTAATGTGTTGTAAAGTCATTAATTTTATTTTTAAGCTTTTAAATTTAATTAATTTTAAATTAATGTGTTGTAAAGTCATTAATTTTATTTTTAAGCTCTTGAAACATCATAGACTGTTTAAACTCTGAGGATATTTGGCTTCTCACATAGCTTTTATCACAATAACTGAAAAGGCAATAATTTTAACTTGTCCTGTATTGCATTTCCTATATTTGCCTTGAGCTTGTTAAATCTGATTGCTGTTTCACATCCTTTTATCTGCTAGAATATTCTTGCAGTGGAGGAATTGTGTGGTTGACTAGATGGCTCTGTGTCCAGAGGCTTTTACCTCATTTTCCCTGACTCAGGATACAGATGACATCTCAGTGGCTTTGGAAGTGTGGGGTGTGAATGCCTTTGCACTACTCACTCCCCAGCCAGGGCCTGATGTTTGGCATCTATTGGCCATAGTGGCCACTGTAAAACTAATTGGTGAGCCAAGGTTTGATTCCAGTTCCTGGCAAGAATTCTGTCGTATTATGCTGTTTTCATCTGTCCCTGTGCCTTTTATTCCTCTGTTTCTTATATATTCCTTTATTCTGCTCTGCCTCTTAGATTTTGCACTGCTGACTGCTTTCACTTTGAAAATTTTCTTCCTGAGATTGTTCTCAAAGCTGAGATATTTAAATACACACCTGTTTCCGTTTACCATAGGTCACTTCCAGCTCCTCCTCTGCTTTCAAGACTCTGTTCTTCAAGTGCTTTGTGATCAATTCTTATTATTTTATTCTTCTCCCTTATGTGGAGGTTGCTTGCTCTTCTTCTGTGCCTGTCTTTATCTGCTTTCTCCTCTAACATCAGTTTCTTTCTTTATTTCCCTCTTCTTTTTCTTTATCCAGGTGACTTCTGCCTCCAGCTCAGTCTCCAGCTACCTCATGGATGAAAATATGTCCAAGTTGGGTTGAGCCTAAGAATTAAAATCCAAGATCTTCCAGATGAATTGCTTGACTTGATCTAGCCTTATTTATAAACGTCTTCGGGCTTTTGTGTGTTTGTGGACATTAATAAGAAATTTCAGTGTTTCAATGTTCAAAGTCTTAAAATAGTGCTGTTTGTCTGGATCTTTGTTCTCCCAAGGCAGCCTTGGAAATAACAATACCTATGTATGTTCTGTACTTCAATAACACCATTCCTTTTGGATCTGAAATGTTGTATACAACTGAGCTCAACAGCATTTTGTGAATTATGTAGAATTATGGAAAAGCGTGAGCCAATTTTCCTGCATCACACGGAAGGGAATGGGTGCATCAGATTATCAGCTTCCCTGAAAAATGAGGTCTTGAGCATGGCAAACAGGACCCTCGGCAGTGTGGTGTTTGTTTAAAACACTGACCTGTGTGGCATGTGCATGGATGTGCTGAAAGTGGTAGGGCAGGGAGCAGCACCCTGTCAGTCTTGTGTCAGTCCCCTGTGTGGTCCGGGGAGGTGAGAGAAAGCAGCCAGCAATTTTGAGACTATTAATATTTTAAACATGTTTGACAGGTTGGAAGTGTTTGTTCTAGATTTCCGTGTCTTTGCTGTGTAGCTCAAGGAAAAGCCTTGAGTGAGCAGTGAGAGCATCCTGGGCTAATTTGTACCTCTGTGACTGAGCCCACCTCAAGGAGAAGCAATATCTTGTTATGGTTCCATAGCAGACATTGCATACATTCGGCATTTACAATACAAAACCAGACTGTTCAATCTTACCAGTTAGGGTTAACCCTGCTGTCAGGAACAGATCACTTAAGCAGTGTTAAGAAAGAGTCTGAATTAGAACAGCAAGGCATTTCTTGTTACCCTTGTGGTCTTGCACCCAGTGACATAGAAACAGCTTCTTTGCTATTCAGCAAGTCATAAAAGAAACAAATAGGCCCCTTCCCCAAACACAGTAAACAATCAGACACCATTTACTTTTTTTTGTGTTTACTTTTTTTTGTGTTTACTTTTTTTTGTGTTTACTTTTTTTTTCTTCACTTGAAAATGCTTTTAAGGTGCTTCTTGCCTGTTCTTAAACATGCATTAAACCATCCGTGGAATATAAAATAAACATTCCATTTAGTGTCACTCAGAAAACTTTATAGAATGTATTGGCAAATAGCTTTTAAATTGGCATCCCCAGTGTATGCAAATAAATATCTGCTGCAGGGCAGGCTAGAAGTGACTTTTTTCCCATGCTGTGCTTTTTTGCTCCTTGTGCCAACTGGTGGTTTACTATGGAGTTTGCTAATATTCAAAACAAGAATAAAAAACCAGCAGGAAACTTATTAAATAGTTTTACAGAAATGTCAAGCTCAGCTTTCATAATGTCTCTAACTCTTTCTTTTAGAATCCAACAAGCACTTTACTACATTGCAGGTACATTACATTTTTCCCACAATTCTAGTTAATCTCTGTGCTGTGCTGCAGAGGAAGTGAAAATGACAATGTCTCTTCTCAGGAAGATGAAGTAAACTTAGCAGGAGTATTCTGTGATTGCTCAGCCTTGTAGCCTGATTGTGTTATGGTGACAGCTAGCATGGGGAGCAGAAGGGCTGCAGGAATATCTCTTTAATGATATTAAAAAAATACAGTCTGGGTTTGTCATTTGCCCTGATGAGTGTTTCATTAATATATAATCCATTTTCAACCCTTGGAAAATTTGCTTAATAGAAACTGACACTTCAGCTTGGCAGGGTGACCAACATGCATTATCCTTGCCACTGAGTTCTCTGGTATCATAGGCTGGACCTGCAAATCTGGGTCCGCTTGTCCAACCTTATGCTTTAAGCATAGGAATTCCTCAAGGAGTTACTGAATAGTGGTGTCTGGCTCCTCACCATACAGTGACCCATTGTAAGATGTAGTCTGAAAGGGACGGTTTGGGAGAAGGATGTACTAGCCAGCAAGGGCTGTAGAGACAACCCTTATCCTGGATGGCAGGAGAGAAAATGTGGTAACAATCATTGCATCTCCTACTTAGATAGTCAGGGCAGGCCTTGGATCTGAACCTGAGGAATAGACACATTTTTTCTGAAAGATTTCTGTGTTCACTAATTCAGGATTCAGCCCAATTCTTAAATGAACAGTGGCTCTTGAGAGTAAATCTCTGCTTCCTAGGTCACCAGGATGATTTATTTACCACCAGAATTGCCACTGACAAGTCAGAGGTTTTCTGCAGCAGAGGATAAAATAGTTGAAAAATAGGGCTCTAGAAAAAAGCAGTTCAAAAGGAAACAGTCTTGGAAAAAACTTCAGAGCTTTTGCTATTCAGTCAAGAATACCACATAACAATAGATACTGATAGTCCTGTCTGTTTTGTATAAATTCAGTTAATGAGTCTCAGATCAGCAATTAGTGGCTGTCATGTCACCAACAAAAGGGAAAGCAATGTGGAAAAAAAGTGTGGATACAGTAAGCAAGAAGAGCAACGCTTGAATGTATGGTTGAGTGTGATTTTTTATTTTCCTCACTGCAGGATAATGTGGTAATGTTACTAGGGTGTTGAGGGCAAAACTTCTGCTAGGCATTGCATGTCTTTGATGGTTGCCCTCCTCTATCTTTTTGAATGATGAAAAATGGTAGCTCTTATGAAATGCCAGCCTGGTAGAGCTTTCTTTTAATTTTTTTTTTCATTTACAGCAATGGTCTTTGGAAAGTAGCAACTACTTTCTTCTTATTTTTGTTTTCCTATTTTATAACTACAAAAAAAAAAAAAAGAGAGAGAAGTATATATTACCTAGACATCCTTGTCGGATAGCTCAGCAGCAAGAAAACTCCCTGCTGAAGCACTTGATTTTGCAGCTTTTTGTACCTTTCAGTGGCTTTTCTGCAATAGAGGGAGTTGTGACAAGGGAAAGGAATATTAAATGGCATATAAAACATCACGTTTTATCTGTTTCCTCTTTTCATTTGTATCATCTTGTTGGATTACAGTATCTTTGCTGTAGTCAATAGTTAATTTGTCTTGTAGCATAGTAGATGTCTGGCCCAGGGAAGAATTCCTAAATGCCTCTGTCATACACATCCTGGAAGAAAGATCCAGAAAGGAACAGTCATTTGGGTCTTCTATAGCCTTCATTTAAGTACTGTGACAGTTACAGGCTTTTAATATCTGTTCACTGTTGGAGGTGTGGTAATCTGTTAATTTATTTAATGTAAGATAGTCATCAGAGTAAAACATGATTAGCCTCCATAAATTCTGACTCTGGCATTTTTCACTGGACCACTTGAGCACCTCCTGGAGTGGTCAGAGTTGGGAGATGGTGATCTGCAGATGAGAAAGTCCCTAATGCCTCGTGCCTGTTCCTTAGTTCCCTAGCAGCAATGTCTCCCCTTTTTTTCCTAATATAAATTCCTCATGATTATTCATGCTCTTCTCGTTAATTATTATTATTATTAAAGCCAGGGATAGCAGCACATTTATTCGGAAGATTTTGGAAGACTGTTGATTTTTTTTTTCTGTAGCAAAAACATCTTTAGTTTATCTAGAATTTGCTAAAATGTAACTATTTGGATTGACTTGTTCTTTGTTGGATGTCTGATTTAGGCTATGTATTACAAACAACCCGCACCACTCTAGATGCTGAGCAATATAAACCAACAAACTATAGCAACATAACCTGGGAGGACTGAAGTGAGGCAGGAAACCTACAAAAAACCAAAAAGTGTGTGATTATAGAATTAAGCTGTGTATCATCATGCCTGAGCCCAATGGGATGAATTGAATGTTTCCCTGGCAACCTTAATTCTCACATTTTCTAACTTCTGAATGCTTCTCTTTCAGATGTTAATAATACTCTGTTACCTTTTCTTTCTCTGTAGCTAATGTGCTACAGAAAAAATGTGCTTGAATTTTAAACATGCATATGAAGGCAAGTTATTGTAAACTTCTCACTAGTGAATATACAATCATTATGTTGAATCACAGTTATAATTTATTTTTTATTTGTATTGCAGATGTGTTTGTGACCTCTTCCCTATTGTACAAACATTGTGTGGTGTATTTTAAGTAGCTGTCAGAGCCAAAGGATTAAACTTTTAATCACAGTTTATGGGTAATGCATTCTTACAGTAAAAAGAAGAATAAGGAAGCAGTAACAATCATTCTGAGCCATGGCGGCAGGACACAGACTAGCTAGGTGGTATTGCAGGACTCATTACAGCTAATGTGGCAGAGAGAAATTTTAAGGAAAGGTGTAAAAAAGGACAGTGTACTGGCTTTGGAAAGATTAACAGACAGCAGGAACTTGCAAAAAAGCCCAGCAAAAGAGCAAAGCACAGATACACCAAGCAAAAGGGATGTCATAACTGCCCTTTTCATGGAGTGGCACAGGAGTGTTATCTGTGCTATTATCTGAATTAGGAGGCAGAGTATTTTGTATTCTTGACTGACTTACGTTTGTTCCCCACTTGTTCTTTGTAATAGTTTAAAACAGATCTACTGGTTTTGGTGACCTTCACCTACTGCTAATATTGCCAAAATACTAGGGTTTCATCTTTCCTCAGCTTATTTTTTCATGTTTGTGCTACCTTTCAGCTGAGTTCCAAAAGTTTGAGTTAGTTTGGAATGAACCTTCTACAGCATAGATAGCAGTAGCAGGAATGATGCTTGCGGAGCAATATATGTCTTCTGCTTTTTATGCTGACTTCTGCAGAGTACTGAGTGGAGTTACATTCTCGACCTTCACTTGCAAGAGTCCAGAATATCCAACAAATAGGACATTCAACTTTTGTTCTTGTTGAAGTAGTACACTGTGTTGTGAGAGATGTTTTATCTGGGCAGGAGACAAGGGTTTTTCTGAATGACCCCATAATAAGCTAAGGACCAGCTCCTTGCTAGACTCTGTTCCATCTGTCAGACAAACCTTTGCTCACCTGCTCCAGGTATGGTTGTGCTATCTTTCTGGAGCATACATGGAAGAAAGCTCCAGGCCCACACTGATCTTTGTGTGCTGGATTCCATCCTCCCACTTCACGTTTTGCTTGCTTTTGGAGTAGGCTAACTGTGTCTGTGCTATGCAGGACTTGGCCAAGCATCTGTGTGGTAACAAAGCAGTTCTAAAGCATAACTATTCAGGTTGGCGGAAGTGGTTGGAGTTTCTCTAGTTCAAAATACCTGAAATAATAAGTGTAATTTTGCAACTGTCCTGTCAGTCATGTGCTTGTTCCCTGCTGTAGTGAACTACTTTAATTAATTCCAGGGAGCCCCAAAGCAAGCTGTCACAGTCAGCAAGTAGAGGCTGGTAAGAATGCAGGCATGAGGCATATGGAGAAGGCTGATAAATCCCATGGACTGATAAATCTATGAGACCTCTTCCTTGAACACCCTCTCCCAGTCATACAGAACTGAGTTTGGTACTCTCAGCTATCTTTTAATACAGGTTAAAAACCCGCAGAGGGTCAAAGTTAAGACTTTCAGAGCCTAGTTCTCTATTTTGCAAGAGTCTGTTAACTGTTGCACTCAAACTCTTGTTTATGGGTAAAGAGAAGGCACAACTTACATATGTATAACTAAAAATTTCATGTCAGTGTGACTGAAATTTTAGTCTGAACATTATCATCAGTCCACATGTATTCATTACAGAAAATAAGAGGTATTTCTGTGCAAAAAAAAAAAAAAAAATTCAGTAATAGTGACAATGTGGTTAAAGTTGTTGCATGCAAGCTTCCCAATTTACACCTCTTTTCTGGCATTGTGCTCACCCTTTTTCCAGTCCTCTGGTTCCTAAGGATGATGGTTTAAATTTGCTGGTGGTGGTGTTGATGGGGATGTTATGACAAGTTGTCAGCAACTGGAGACCATAATTTCAATGGAGATGTCCATTTTGACGGTTTCTTCTTCACTTGCAGTTTCTTTCATGTGTTAGGTAATATATTTTCACATTTCCCTTTCTTCATTGGTCTGGTGTTCCCCATGACACCGGATGTTAGCACATATGATACTTTTTCAGTGTGTTATATACTATTTTTTTGTTTTCTTTGCTACCCCTAAACCAGGTTTTGCTCAGCTCCCATGTCTGCAGGTCTGCAATTCTCTAACTTGCCTGTGGTGAGATGCTAACAACTGTGGGGTCTCCAATGTCAAGCATGTGCCCCATGGCTTATCATCCCCTACCTGTACTCCTCTGTGCCATATCCTGGGTCTCCTCAAGGTCCCCTCTATCATACCAGGTCTGTACTGTATCATTAAATTAGAGTCATAAACCCATGATTGTACTGTACGAAGGAAATAGACCCAACCAACCACAGGTCCCTGATTGATTAGAAAAATAGTTCATGCTCTACCCTACAAATCCTTTATGGTATGGGAAGCAGGTCAGGGTTTGTGCTGCTTCCTTACAGTGCACTCATAGCTCTAGCTTTTCTGTAGTCTCATTTTTGGATTTTAATACTGTTGCAGATACTTATGCACAGGTGGCTCTGTGGATTATATTAATTGAAATCTGTGCAACTGCTAAAACCAATTATCCTCAGATTGCCTTGTCAATGCCTTTGCTAATGGATAAATGTTTTTGTAGACCCATTTATAAAGGGTGATAGTAAGTAGACTTTGTTTCATGTTTAAAATTAAGAATTTGATTTTGATTTGGATCTGAATAAAGTTCTGCTCTGAAAATCTGTTCAAGTCACATCTAATTCACAAATGGCATTATTCTTGTTGGATAGAATCCTCTGGTTGCCCATTGCCAAGCAATCACATAGGGGAGACAGGCCAGCTGGGTGATCCAGTGGTCTCAGTAATGGTTGGTTGCAACATGGGATCTCTTAGCCTCTCTGTTCTGCGACCAGCCCATGATAGGACTATAAAGAAAACTATAACTTTATTTTCTCCACCTGGAACATAAAAATTTGTACTTCAAAGCGAGACAGATTTTCTAAGCATAGAAATATATTGTTCTGCTAATTTTTCATTGCTTTTAATATGTATCTTCTGTAATAAAGATAATGCTCAGTGCCTTGTTAGTAACAGCAGTTTTATGTGTCTTAGCTTGTACAAAGAGAAATAACACAGAGACACAGCTTCACATCTTTGCTGTATTTTGCTCTCCTCTGAAAATACTTATTTTCTGAATTCTTATTGTCAAGTCTTGACAAGTAATGGGGCTTGACAAACAGTGCTTGGGGATTTTGGGTCAAAGTCATTATGACTGCTTAATTGTTTAATACATAGGAATTAGGTGGTGGAAGTGAATATTTAATTTTCATAATGAAGGGGAATCATGAGGGGAGTGTAGGAATCTCTGTAGAGGTTTGTGCTCCTGAAAGTGTTCATATGATATATGGAAAAGAGAATGAAGAATAGTTATTGTGATATAGCTGGGCTTTCCAGAAGAACTAGGAAAACCAGATGAGAGAAACTGGTCGCAGACTTAAAAATCAAGCAGTGGTTCTTTGCATTACCATGTAATTGTGCCACGGGAGTCCTTGCTGTGGAAGTTGTGCATGCTAAAAATGTGCATTGATTCCAAAATGACTGAATAAATTTGTGAAGAAAAATGTTCACTGATAAGAAATAAAAAGGATAGCATTTCTGGTTCAAGTCCCTGTGGCAAGCTGAGAGGGCAACCTGGAGAGAGCAGAATAGATACCTGCTTTTGAATACTGTTGGTGAGAGAGATTTGGCTAGGTGGACTTTTGATCTGAGCTGAAAGGCACACTCTAATGTTCTTCTGAAGAAAATCAATCAGCCCATGGGAGCTTGCTCTCCCACCCCTTCATTTTCCATCCCTCTTGTCTAGTATCCCCTTCTTTTCTGTCACAAAGTCAAACACTTTTTTTCCAAGTAACTCCTCTGCTTTTTTCATCCATACCATGGATTTTTCCCATTATTTGTGATCCGTCCTGAAACTGCTCTTGCCAAGGTTTCTTATGTTGTTTCCTTCATTTGATTTATCAGCTCTCTCTCTGCCTTCAGGGTTCACGGTCCTGTCCGTCCCTCAGTGTCTCCTCAAAAGGATCCACTTAATTTCCTCTTCCACTTTCTGTTAAATTTTTACAAAGCTTTCTCACTGGTGCTCTTCTCTTATTTCTTAAACTCTGGGTATGGTAGTCTCCCTCTCCAATGTGCCCTGTAAACAACTACTTAACTGTTTTCCTTAAAGCCTGTCATAACAAATTTTCTGTGCTTTCACATGTTCAGAAGGGTTGACAGTGGTTAATTTCCCAGCTGTTCATCAGTGTTTTCCATGGTTTTTCAGTACTTATGGCTTTGTGGGTGTGGATCCACTGTCTTTGGGCTCCCTGTGCCATACATGCACTTGGGACAGGTGCAGCCTTTTAGTGTGTTTGACCAAGGCACTAAAATGTGTGTATGACATTTGGGTGTATCACAGACAGGCAGTAACTAAGACAGAGCCTGGCATTTCTTCACGCTGATAAACTGCTGTCTTGTGTTGTGAAAGTGGCTGTCTTTCATTCAGATAATTTATAGACAAAATGCTGGCATACTCAGCTTTTAAAACATACTATTGGGGTAAACATCAAACTTTTATTCTGCTTGGGTTGAATTAGGAAAAAAGGTACTTTGAAAGTTTACATTGGATGTGTTCTCACTTCAGGGCCAAGGAGGAAAGGCAGGAAAACCTGGTAAAGGTGGAAAAAAAAAACAGGTAAGATCCTCAAGTCTTTAAAAATGTTTTTCCTTCTTTATCTATGAGATGCAAAAAAGATTTAGTCTGAACAATGTTTTTTTAATGGAATTCATAAAATATCAATTGATTTTAGCTTTTGGGTGTTGCTCTAGGTTTCCACTGAGAAGGGAAATACACCATCAAGATAGGACAAAAAAACATCACCTACAACAAAGGCAGAATTTGGGCAAAATGCAATATGAAAAGATTAAAATAAAATGTTTGGAATGTGAATTCCAAAATACAAGCTGACCCAGACTGTGAGAAAACTGCCTGCTGAGTTTAGAAAATTCAAAGTAGAGCTCATATGCACTTAACAAAGTATAAGCATTAGAGAAAATAGCGTTAACTTTTTTGACTCATGATTATGTCCTTACTGTTGGGCAAATAAATTATTGCAATACCCTGATTTAATCTGCCTTCTTCTTATTTAGCTCCATTGACATAGATGGAAGAAAAGTCCGTGCCTTCAAGCATGCATGTTGATAAACAGCTTTTCACTTTCTTGGGACAAATCACAATCTCATTAAATGTTCCTCTTTTCACCATTTAAAAATGTAACATTATTTTCTTTTAAACGAAAATTGTATAGAAAGATGTTAAAACCCCAATACTTCTTATCTGATTCACTAGGAAAAACACTGAACTAACAGCCATCAAATTGTGTATGATAAATGTCCTATAAGCAGGTGTTCATGTGGGGAGCATTAAATTACAAACAACTATTCTGCTGTCATGGTCTCCTGTGCATCAGCGCTCCTGACCTTCCTTAAAGCTTGCCTCATTTCAGCTCCCTTGGGGAAAAACATAAGGATGCAGCCGGTGACTTTCCCTGGGCACTTGGCATATGCAAAATTCTGTTTCTTTCAGCCACCACACATTTTGATACAGCATTGTGCTTTTTACCTTTGTGGTGCTCTGCAGGTAGCAAAGTATTACTGGGTCCAGCCTCTATAGCTGCAGCCATAAGCTGTACTTATGCCTTGGACTCATCCTCAGCATTGTGTGGTTATAAAGTTAGCAGGCCTGAGAGAACTGTATTTACAAGAATGATTGATTTATTTTAAATCAACTCGTTACACATTTTGAACTGAGAGAGAAATTTTGCCTGGAGCAGTTAAGCACTTTAATCAGCAGCTTTGTGTTCTGACAGTTTTTTCTGTAAGGACAATTAATTGAAATTCATTCCTGCAGTGATTCCTTTTCCTTTTAATGACCTTATATCATGACATCAACCCAATGCTAGCCCAGGGAGAGCAGCAGCAATTTTCTGTTGCTGTGAGAATGAAGACATGCTGGCCTTTGCAAGAAATTGGTTAACATTCCTCCAGGAGCCACATCCTTGCAGCTTTGTATTTTGAATTAAATTCTAGGAGTAGCTTATAGAATAACACGTCAGGAGTAATTGCAGGTTCTTGGCTTCTGCCCTTGAGTAGTCCTTAAGTGCTGTAATACCCTTGGGTATTATGTGGCAAGGGAAACAGAACTGCAAACTTTTAAACTGAGATTGAAGTGGAATCACTTGAGTTTTGTTATTGGAGTTAATCTAGTTTTGTGACAGGGCAGAAATTAACTTCAGGCAGCAGCTCTTTTAACCCACTGAACTCTTGCTGGCAACTGTAGACATATAAAAATTTTCAATTTTCAAAATCTTTTGATTTTGGCTGCCATTTGTGTTTTTCTGCTCCGCTTAAAGCAAAGATGCATGGGAGGATGTTGTTTGTATTTCTTTGCTCTGTGCCTCAAGAAGTGCTGCTTTGTCAGGGAGTGAAACAGACGCTGTCTTGTTGGACTACTAAGCTTGTAATTCCTGTTCTAGGATGAAGATAAGTCTGCTGCAACGGTAGATGAAACGTCAAGGGCTGCAGTCAGATCTCCAGATCAGCTGGACCTGACTGAAGATGTGAGTAAAGCAATGCCTGTCTTGTCATGAGATGTGTACAAAACTCCATAAGCAGAAGCCTACCCACTGGTTTTGGAGGAAATTCTGCAAGAATAAAACTCCAGTACTTGGGAAGTACAGTGTCTGCAGCACCAACTGATATGGCTTCAGCAGGAAAACACGGGGAATATGCTTTGAAACGGTTCTGGGCTTAAAACACTGTAACTGTGTGGAGCTGATCAAAAGGGAAAATAGAGCTGGGGCTTCACTCAATTAAGGAGGACCCAGAGCCAATCCTAAGCTTTTCAGGTTCCTGTGTCCTGCAATTTTATTGCTATTTCTTCACAGATTGGTTCAGTAGGGTTGCAATTGGTCACCCTTCCGACTGCAGTTGTTTCTCTCTTCTCACTGCCTTATAAAACTCTAGCATTTCTCCCTGTCCTCCAACTGGCTCTGAAAGGGAAGCTTTATGTACTTCCCCAAACTCAGGAAGTAAAAACAGCTAACAGCAGTACTTTTTTTTGTTCACAGTGGTCAATCCTGTGATTGAAAAAGCACTGCTGCTGAGCTTATTTAGTTTTGGACAGTGTAAAATTTTAAAGACACAAGTTGTCTGTCTCCATCTATAGAATGCAGCTAGCGTTTTTCAAGTGCTTCCATATCTTAGATAAGAATTAACATCAAGAAAGCCCATTGAAATATGGTGGTAAGAAGCAGGATGACTGTTCTGGATTCCACTCTGAGCCAGGTTGGCACCAAGCACTGTTCTTGTGGTAGCATCAGCTGCACATGAGGTGTCTGCAATGAACTGAATGTCAGAACTGAGCATAAACATGGTGGTTTTTGTTGCTGTATGTTGTATTAATAGTGAAGTTTTATTTACAAGACTATCTTGTTTCCATTCCAAAGGAATTAAAACAGGAATTGACACGTACCTTGTCAACTGATAATCCCCGTCTTCCCCAGACTATTGTCAGATACAGCTTTACAGTAAGTGTGACATGACCCATAAAACTGGAATTTTTTGCAATTAATTGGTTTTGTGTTTTCCTGTGATTTGTAACTGGTTAAATTTTCTTTTAATGTGGCTATATCTTGTTACATATTTACTGCCAATGGTTCTTAAAGGGTTTTTGCAGAGGGTAAAAGTCTGAAAAAAAGCATTGATGCATTTATTTAGAAGTAGGATATCACAATTACAGAATAATATCTGTGAGTGAATGTAATTAATGCAGCTAATCTCAGGTAGTAACTTTTCCCATTCTGTGGTGGTTAAAGGACAAAAAGTAGGACTTTTCTCAGTCTGTAAGAGAGTTATGCCTCAGTATCCACACATGAAAGCTGAGTTGTAGGAGAGCTCAGCAATGTGTTTTGTGAAATCATTGACAAGCTATATTCATGATGAGTAGGAGTGAGCAACAGACAGGCAGAAAACAGTCACACATTCACATTTGTGCATGCAGGGTGCACACTGCATTACCCTGGAGCAGCCTTCTCCCACTACCATATACAGCCAGCAGCACAGGCAGTCACATGAGAAGGGTGGAGTGATGGCTTTGCCTTCAACTCCTCCCTTGGAAGAATTACACCCCTGAAAGAAAGGACATAGGGAGAGCTCACCCAGCTCTGGCATTGAATTATCCCCAACTTTAGGCAGGTGCTGTGGTTTAATCCTAGCTGGCCACTAAGTCCCACACAGCCACTCATTGTCTCTCACATGGTGGGACAGGGAAGAGAATCAGAGGAGTATAAGTGAGGAAACTTGTGTGTTGAGGTGGAGACAGTTTAATAGGGAAAGCAAAGCTGTGCAAAGCAAAACAAGGAATTCATTCACCACTTCCATGGGCAGGCAGGTGTTCAGTCCCCAGGAAAGCAGGGCTCCCTGTCACTTAATGGTTATTTGGGAAGATAAACCCCATCATTCCAAACATCTCCCCCATTCTTCTTCTTCCCATCCTTCTTCTTTCCCCAGCTAAGCATGGCACCATATGCTATGGAATATCCTTGTGGTCAGATGGGTGAGGTAGTGGTGAGGTGGGGTGGGGAGCAGAGCTCTGCAAGTACTGCTCAGCAATAACCAAAGCATCCCTTTGTTATCAACAATGTTTTCAGCACAAATCCAAAACACAGGCCCATAGTAAGCTGCTGTGAAGAAAATTATCCCTGTCAAAACCAATGCCTAAGGGAAGAGAGAACCAGGCAAAATATTCAAAAAAGTCTGTCTCACCTCTGTGCTACTGTACTTGTTTGACCAACCATTACATGATTTCAGGGAAAAGAAATCAGTCTTGTGGAATCAAATAAGGTCCTTCTCTTCTCTTTGGAGCTGAAGTTTTCCATATTTATGGTATATAGACAGGTGATTGGTAATCCATATCTTCAAATTCTCCAAAATGACTGAAATGGGCCCAGTGCTATGCTGTAATTGGTATAGTAAGTGGTCATATATTTAAGAAGGAACTATTGAAGAATGTGTGTTCTGCAATGGCTTCTGGTTGGTTTTAGGTGCAGCTGAAAATCTATATTATGCAGATTGAGCTGTTCTTTAATGTGAAGATGGTGAGGCACTGGAACAGGTTGCCCAGAAAAATGATGGATTCCCAAACCCTGGGCATGTTCAAAGCCAAGTTGAATGGGACTCTGAGCAACCTAGTCTAGTGGAAGGTGTCCCTGCCCATGGCAGGGAGGCTGGAACAAGATGGTCTTTAAGATTCCTTCAAAACGAAACCATTCCATGAGTTTGTGATTCTGTGATTCTATGATTTTGTTGGGTTTTTCCTTCTTGTAGGAGCAAGCATACAAGATAGTGGATGATATGGATCAAACAGCTGTTCACTTAACTTTGAATGGATTCTTGATACACAAAGATTCAGATGAAGGCAGACGCCAGAGTATCAGATCAAGCCCTGAATCTGGTATGTTTATTTTCTGAAATCACAATAATTTTCAGATAGGCACTGGTTATGCTAATTCAACATGATGGAATGATCATGCTTCATTACCCTAGAATTAAACAGCTCCTACTTTGGCTCGCATCCTTATTGTGAGTCAAAATCAGAAAAAATAGCCAGATGTTTGCTGCAGTGTAGAAAATGGTGTGTGTTTTTTGAGACATTTGAATCCTAAAACTGAAATTTTCAGAGTTATTTAGTATCTTTTTAACATCTTTCACCACCATTAGTTGGACATACATGTCTAAACTACTTTGCCTGCTTTGAAAGTTTCAGACATGATTTAAAGTATTAAAGTGGAAGTTTTTGGGAACTAGGTGATTGTTCATGAAACTATTGTATACTTGACAAACTCTTAAGTTCTTACCAAGGCATTTACTGTCAGACAATGTGAGATACAAAACTCTGCACTACTTGGACCTTCGATCTGAGTGACTATCACCACTATTTGGTGTTCAGACATAAAGACACATTAGTTAGTGACTTAAAGCTCTGTTGTTAGTGAAGAGTTTTAGGTCTGAATTTTCAGCAGGGAAAGATGTACTGCCTAGTGATTATGTTGTATTTCTGCTGTTTATGAAGGGAGAATTTATGTCACAGTGAATGTTCTTTCAAGATGATAACTGCCAGGCACAATGATAACATTGGATATACTCTTGAGAATAGTTCTTACTTACAATGTCTGAGGGTCCGTGCCTCCTTAATTTTACACTTAACAAAACATGCGTGATGATTTGAAGTAGAGAAAAAGGCTCAATGGGATATTCAATGCCATGAAATCATGAATTTTTGGCAGTGCTTTTTGTAGATTCCAAACCAGTTAGTTTCAAGCACCTTAATGCTAGCATGACTACACAGTCAAGGCTGTGCTTGGAATGTAGACATATATAATTCTCTCACAAGACTAGTATATTAATTTTTATCCGTATTAACAAGAACAACCATGTTATAACTTCCATATGCCTTGAAAATATTCTCAGTAATTGTACATAACTGCAGACAATTTTGGAGGATAGAAAGGTCCAGAGCTGAAGGGGTACTCAGAAACAAAGTTACTCAAATCAGAAATGGTTACAGAAGTTTGGTCTGAGTCAAAATATTTATTTTTTATTTCAGTGCATCCAGGAGTACTGCAGTTTCATTCTGGAAATAACAATGTCACCTTTTGTGGCTTTGAGCAAACAGTCATTCTTCAAAAAGGGGATTTGTTGCTGTTTTGTCTCAGAGACAGCATTAGGAAAGGATACATCTCTGTTCTGTCCAGAAGACAGAACATCTGCAGAATATTGGATAAGATGTCCTGTTATTCTGGGCTCATTCACTTATCCTTTCTATCATCAGATAAGGCTTCTGATGAGAAGGAAGAGGCTCCTGTGGAGGATTCTGGTGAGACAACTGAAGAGGCAGAGGTTAAAGATGAAGAACCCACAGAAGATGCTGAGGTAGTTCTCCATAGTCAGCTGAGAGCTGTCAATTTTGTTTTTAGATTAGGTTTTAAATTACATTACTATAAATTGGGTTTGCTTCTGTGATTGATTCTTTTATGTCTAAGATGTCAGTGCTGTAGGTGAGAACCTGCAGGTTCTGCTGGACAGCTGGGGTTCTGCTGCAATATTTTGATTGCAGAAGCTGTTTAGGGGGATCTTACCAGATCTGTCTTTATCCAGCTATTACATCAAAATAAATTTGCAGGGATCTGGAATGTTCCTGGACAGTATGTCCATTGGTGAGAAACAAAGTGTGGAGGGGTGAAAGCAGCAGGCATAACTGAATGAAATGAATAGTGGCCTGATTTATAGGCAGAATGGCTCATAGGAAAGGAGGAGCCTGTGAGAATTTTGTTCTTAACCACACAGTGTCAGAACCCTGAAACAAAATTTAGACTAGTTTCAGGTGAAATTAGTTGTCTAGCAAGGAAATGAAAATGGAGGGTAATGGGACTCTAAGACAATCTTCTGGTCCCTGAGTCTATTTTACCAAAGGCAGCTGTGCTATATTTTATCTCTCATGTCATGTTTTGTTTTAAAGCAATTTCAGTTCCTGGATCTCTATATTCCCATTTAGATACCATTTCAGAATCTCCTTGATCTGAGTGCTGAAAGTCTCCTAATTTGCATCTTAAATATTGAATCTTCAATTACAGTCTCCTTCACTAGGCACCAGAAATCCAGCAGTCTGAGAAGAGGAAAGAGACGACTGGTTCTCCCATGTTGGAGTCACTGCTGTATTTTCTTCCAGGCTGCAGAAGAGGGAGAGGGAGAGGGAGAGGAAGAGGCAGAGGCAGAAGCAGAGGCAGAGGCAGAGGCAGAGGCAGAGGCAGAGGGGGAAGAAACAGCTGAAGCAGCTGATGCAGCAGAGGAAGAAGAACCTCCTGCCCCAAAAGAGTCAGAGAAGAAGGTTGCAAACCAGTTCAACTTCATTGAGAGAGGTACAGCTACACTCATCAATGTTCTGCGGGTATGTAGCTGTTTCCTTCAGTGATTTGGAGGATCTTTCCTTTGGGAGGGCGTGTAGATCATCTGTGTTTGGGTCATATCCTGTGATGTCTGTCGATACTATTAGGAAAAAAAGTATAGTGGCTGTATTATTGTAAAACATTTGATATGATGGAAATGGTGACAGAATGTTTCTTGCCTCAGGGACTCTTGGACAAAGAGGCCTACAAAATGTTTTGATGGTACTGTAAATCCTTAAGCCTCTACTTGGATATAATATTTTTCATGTCTATTTTCTCATCTGAAAAAGTATAGAGCTATGGTAGGGTAGTGGGGTAGGACTTAAGGGAGTGGCTGAGGACTTTGAATGTGTGAAAGCAATTTCTGTTTGTCACTGGGTCGTTTTATGGTCTTGTGCATCAATTCTTATTAATGGAGCAGAGATATAAGTGCCCATATATTAAAAGGACAAATGAGTTTATGCTTGTATTTAGCATGGGTACTAGAGAAACAAACATATGTAAGTGTGGCCAATCTGTATGTCTTGTACACAGTACATCTCCCTCCTTCTCTGTGCATGCACTTTCCAATCAGTACAGACCCAAAAACCTAGGTTGCTTCCCTAAGCTTTTTGCTGAACTTTCAGCCATTCCCTGTGAGCATGTCTTCATGGGACCTTCTGACTGAGTGCTCACAAAGCAGTTTTCTGCATCAGAGACACACGTTTCAGAGAGAAAATTCTCTTGTTTTCCTGACTACAATCAGAGTATCTTCCCCAAAGAGCCTGTCTTCTTACAGCCATTACACCTAAAGCTAGATGCCTTTACATATGATGAGCTCAGAGAGATATATGAATTACTGTGATGCTGGAAACAGAAGATCTCAGAAGAGTTTGTCCAGCAGCAGGGTGCTTACTGCAAAGTTTGAGCTAAGATTCTATGTCATTCAAAGATCCCAGTGGGGGCTGTGGAATTTCTTTTCTCTTTTTTCCCAGATACGCTTATTCCCTTCTTCCCAATGATTTTACTGGGAGAAGCTTGTGTGTCTCTGTATGATTCTGCCTTTGAAAGCAGAATATAGACCTCAAATAGCTGCATAGTACTGCTATGTGCTGTAGAGGATGTGCCATTTCTGCCTCTGAGACTTCTTCACTTCAGAGGTCAGTGAAATGCTACAGGCAGTTTCTTAAAAATATTCTGGCACAACTGTTTTTTGAAGGAAGATGCTATTCTATTAAAGATGCTGTTCTATTAAATGTATTAGAATATATTTTAAAATATATTCATTTATTTCAGAATGTTGATGTAAGGATGGTAAAAATATTTCAGTAGCATCAGATGAATTGTTTATAAATTTCGTTCTGTTCAAATATTTTCTTCTGACTGTTGTATCCAACTGGCTTTTTAATATATAGAACAAAACTTTTCAAGTTTTTTAGGATGTCATAACTGATACCATGACTGGTAACAGAACATTTCAAATGGTAGTGGTGAAACAAAGCATTTGAACTCCTTCAAAATGAACTACTGTAATATTTAAAGTGTGTGGGAAGAAATCAGAAGGTCTTGTGGACGTTCTTTTGGTCCACAAGAAAATCTATTTGTAGTTGCATGATGACCAATAGTGTGCAGTGCTCTAGGAGTCATTTGGATATTAAGTTATTCATGCAGAGAGTTTCCACAGCTGGATTGTGTCCCTGCAGAGGGCTTCTCTGCTGAAATTATGCTTCTTCATGTTTTTTCTTTTTCAGGAAAAAGGAAATCAAACTGACCCTGCACCTTTTGTAGTTTACTCAGCCAACGTTAACCAGGTATATCTATCTATATCTATCTATCTATCTATCTATCTATCTATCTATCTATCTCCTTTTTATCTTATAGTTGTATTAGAATACATTTTGGAAATTGAGGTGTGAGAGAGTTAAAACCAAGTAATTGTGATTGTATTCCTTGCAGTGGAATGAATTCCTCTACTGTGGCTTTGATCTCTGGTTTGAATCTGACAGCAAACTAGCATGACCCTCTTTCCTACCTTAATGGGTGAACTTGCTCGTGGTTTATATTTCCAAGGTTAAGTGCCTCAGTTTAGATGCTTTTCATTGTTTTTTTTTTTGTCAGCCACCCTTACTGGTCTGCTTTAGAGAGTGGAAATGGGGAAACAACAGTTTGAGAATAGTTTTGGACCCAGCAAGGGGTGGGCTGCAGCTTGCAGGGTACTCACTCCGCTAGAGAAGTAGCTCTCTTTTTGAGTATTGTTAAGAATTTGGCATAAGCAGTACTTGGGTTTTTATTTTGTCTAGGTTTAGCTGTATGCAAAAGCAGATTTCTAAAGCCCAAAGCTGGACCAAATGAGAACTACAGGAAAAGGATCGTGGAAGACCTGTTGCAAGAGGCTTAGCTCTGTTTTATGTAGTGGAAATGTATCAATCTATTCATGATGAAAGACTGTATAGCATTTTCTACATCCCTTAAAAATGTGAAAAAAATATTTTGGATGGAATTGCACAAATGAAATATGTTGCAGTGGAAAAGGAATCCAGCGAATTCTGGTGATTAATTCTCAGGTATTTTCAAAATGGAGTTGGTTTTGTTACAGATACAAACATTGTTCAAACTAGTGTATCAAACTGGTACTGAAACATTGTTTTGTTACCTGTGAGCAGAGAAAAGCCAGGGAGAAGCTGTAGGGCAATGGCAGCAACTTAAAAAATGCTGTTATAGAAAGTGATAGGAAGGGGAGTGAAGGTGTCTCTGTCAGGTTAAAAACTGTAATCCATTCTATTCCTGAACCTGAAATTACAGAGTAATTTGCCTGAGATCTTCCCTCCCTCCAGCTGGAGTTTTCTTCCA
Source organism: Entomyzon cyanotis (assembly GCA_024500445.1). Classification (NCBI taxonomy): domain Eukaryota; kingdom Metazoa; phylum Chordata; class Aves; order Passeriformes; family Meliphagidae; genus Entomyzon; species Entomyzon cyanotis. Next base: position 44,057,014 of record JAKEPQ010001021.1, on the reverse strand, counting down.
TTATTTTTTCTGAGAGTGAAATATCCTGAGAGTTAGAACAGAGGTCTTTAAGATAATTCGGCCATGACTAAAATTTTGCATTAAGTGTTTGAAAGCTAAGAGGAAAGGTTTTCCATTGATTTCTTTCTGTAATGTTGAAATTTTCAGTGGATCTTAAATGATATTTTTATGTAAACCCTTTTCCCCCCCCTCTCAGCTCTTTTTTTCCTTCACGTTCTTTCTTATGCTTCCAATTTCCTAGTCCAAACCTTTCTGTTCTGCTCCTTCTCATACTTTTCTGATCTTCTTAGTCCTTTCTCTGATGTTTGGAACATCTTTCCATCTCATTTCTGCCTGCAAATTTACAACACAATACAGTTTTTTTACTAAGCAGTTCTGCAACCTTCATTCCATTGTTCTAGTCTATATTCTGTGTTGGAATCATACTCCCTATCCTATGCTGATGTGTCAGATTGCCTTTTGTTTTGTCCTGAAAGTAATAAATCTGCTTTAGATACTATATTAGCACTTCAATACTAATGAATAATTCTTAAGAGAAATTACTTTTGGATCTACTCAAGTAAGACATGTGTGGCATGTGACATAGCAGAAGATGTAAAACTGCTCTCAGTTTCCATTTGATCATATGCTGCAAAGTCGGAGTCCAAATTTAAATTGTGTTAAGCAACTACAATTTAATTTTCAAATACCACATAAGAAATGTCATAAAGCAAATGTTTAATGTATGTTTCCTAATAAACACTGATAAATTAGCCAAACACAAAGTCCTGCAAAAATAAAATCAAAGCAGAAAGTGGAGTGTTCGAAGAAGGAAATTGTAAAGAATGCAGTAATGTGTTCTTAAAATAAGATATGCCCCATCATGCTTTAAGAATCCTTTAACTCAGCCCTTCTTTTTTGTGCAAGAAGACAGACATTCAGCTAATACCACCAGCAGTGTTACTGTCGTGATGACTGTTGTATTTTTGTGGTGGTATAGATGGCTGTTCTCAGGAATATGATCAGGTTCTGATAAATCCTGCCTCTGTCTGTCTCTCAGTGGGACATCTATGATGCCTATGTGGAGGAACTTAAGAGAAAAGAAAAGGAAAAAGAGAAAGAAAAAGCAAAACCTCAGGCAGTAAAGAAAGACGACAAGAAATTTGGAAGGAAGTTATCCTATGTGGAGGCACAGGTATGTTTCATAATGTGGGATGAAAGCTGCTCAAAGTGGTTGTAGGCACATCTGTAGTGCAAGCAAGGTGAAAGCAAGTCATGCTGGCTGTGTAGCTTGTTGTCTCAGTTGGCAAATAAGAAGTTAAGGATATACAAAAATTAGTTTTTGCTATAAATTATATTTCTAAAACAGGATTTCTGTTGTGCTGTATAAAACAGGACTTTGATTTTGCATGATCTTGTTTTCAAAACTGATTTCCAAGTGAGTTATATAGCTTTCTTTTTTTGTGCATTGTGTTTGTGTCTCATATTTGATTATTATGTGAGGGATAAAAGAAGGAAATAGGAAGAAACACTGCATCATATTTCAAATAATTGTAAGCAATGAAGTGGTTTTATGTACAATGTTTCAATCTGAAAAGCAAAGAAATTCAGGATTATTTCAAAATATAGCAAAGTAAAGCTTTTCACCATTTTTTAATTTCAATTTTTAATGTTCTTGTAGAATTACGATGTATACATTTTCAAATTATAAATACATAAGTGGCATGCTTCTTGGAGTATGAGATGTCTTAGTACCTGCTACACCCTCAGCTGATGCTGTGATCTTGCTGTGAGGGTAATACTGACTCCTAATCCAGACTCCTCTGTCAGAAGTTGTCTAGAAGTGCCTTGTGGGAATGACACAATTCATTCCACCAAAGTGACAGTATCCCCATCCTAAAAATACCATCCCACTTCTACCACTGGGTGTACAATATATACGATGATATGGGAGCCCTGAAAGATTTTCTTCATGTTCCAAAGTATTTTCAAGGTATTATATATTTCAAGTATTTCAGAGGAAGTTTCTATTACAGTTTAATTGGCTGTAAACTGGCTTTCTTCCCCCATCTAAGCTAAACCATTTAGAAGGCAAACTGAAATAATTTCTATAATGACTGGAATAAGATCAGTTTGTAACAAGTCAGTTCATAACTTGATCCTAGAATAGATGCAGATATATCAACATAAGTAAGATAGATATATATGTATATGTAATGAGAGCTGACTCCAGAAACGAGCTTTAGCTCTTTCATACCATATGGCTGATACAACTGCAAGGATTTGGCTGGTTTAGCCATGAAGCCACACTGTGCCAGCATAAGCCTTACACTGTAAACAGACCAGGAGCATGTCCTGACAGGCTTCTTCCTGTGAATTGTACCATGGAAATTCACAGTCTTTTTGCAAACCAATAAACCTTCCATTTGAGTATGTTTCAGAGAATTAAGCCTGAAGTCAGCATTACAGTTACAGGCTTAAAGGGTGGACTGCTAAAAAATGGTAATGAAAATAAAGTAAATATTCTACCAATGAAACCATATTGTAAAACACCTGCTGCCCACTCCGCTAGCAACAGTGGGAAATTGAAATTCAGTCACTCATGACCTCTTTGGTGTTTTGCTTTTCACTCTTAATACTTTCCAAGGAGCTTGCAGAGCTAAAGCTTAGCCAAAGCTAAAAAGTCAATGCACTGAATAAGTAAAAGGTAAAGCTTCTTTATGCAGAGCCAGTGTCCCACACTGAGGTCCTCTGTGAAGCTGGTAGATCAACTTGAAGTGTACGAAAAAACCAATGAATTTACCTCTCATTAACTGGAAAAAAAATCTCTTCTTCTCTCTTTCCTTGTCTGAGAACCTGGGTAATTCCTCAGCTAGCGGCTCAACAGCGACACTCCAAGGCTCAAATCAGATTTACAACAGTCATTATGTCTGTTCAGACATAGGTCTATGGAAATTAAAGGTTGATGGCACCAGAATCTGTATTCCTAGCCTCAAGTCAGCAAATGGAGAAGTGGGTTTTGTGGAGCTGCTAACTCACAGGTCACATACTTCACACCATGCTAGTTGAAACACATCTTTTCCAGCTGAACACTTTCTAAGGACAAACTGTGCTTGGTCGTTGCTGAAGGGAACTGTGTGGAACATCAAACAGTAGACATGGCTGACCTGGATCGAGGTGCAGTGGCTAGAAACCGCGATTGATTTCCGCCATTGTTTTGGTAAGGATAGGTATTATCATGAAAAACTATGATAGCTACTGAGATAGCACCAAATTCAACCCAAAGGAAAGAAGAAGAGAAAATGAGTGTCTATTACCACAGGTAATAGACACTGATGGAAGCTGTTACTATGGTAGGAGGCCACGAAAGAGAAGATCTAAGAACTAGAGCCACAGCTGGAGATGATGGTAGGAGTTAGATGAGGATTTGAAAATGTAATGGATGAAAAGAGAGGGAAAACAGTACTGGTACTGAATAAGAGCTCAAAAGAACACATGACTGGGAGAGGAAGGATGTGATCGAAGAAAAAACATGGCGAGGAGAGGAGAGGAGAGGAGAGGGAGAGGAGAGGAGAGGGAGAGGAGAGGAGAGGAGAGGAGAGGAGAGGAGAGGAGAGGAGAGGAGAGGGAGAGGAGAGGAGAGGAGAGGAGAGGAGAGGGAGAGGAGAGGAGAGGAGAGGAGAGGAGAGGAGAGGGAGAGGAGAGGAGAGGAGAGGAGAGGGAGAGGAGAGGAGAGGAGAGGAGAGGAGAGGAGAGGAGAGGAGAGGAGAGGAGAGGAGAGGAGAGGAGAGGAGAGGAGAGGAGAGGAGAGGAGAGGAGAGGAGAGGAGAGGAGAGGAGAGGAGAGGAGAGCCTTGACAGCTACGCAGAAGCTTCTCACTAGGAGAAAAGAAGTAAAATGAAGTTATGCATTGCAGTGGAGAATTAGGAGAAGCAAGGTGGTTTAGCAAAGCAGAAGATAGAAGCTGCCGACAGGAAAGGAACAGAGATAACCAAGGATTTCAGCAGAAAAAATGTTGAGAATCTAATAAAGAAGACATATGAGCAAATAGAAGTTGGAATAACAGAAAGCATTTGACTGGAGACTGTGATGGGGGACTCCTAGAAATCTCTCCATGTGCCTCACACTCAAATGGATCTGGAGAGGAAAGGCTGTGTTACATCCAATAGCAGGGATACAATATTTGGAACTTTTCCTCAGTTTTTAATCAAGGCAGCATACAGGCCATGGATAACACAGGTTACCAAAGAGGAATGACATGAAATTTTCTGAGCTAAAAATACCTGGAAGCAGAGATAATGAGGCAGAAATGTTGTATCTACCTGTCCTGCTCTTTCTGTTCCTGTACTATCTGTGTATGGCTGTGATTATAGGGGGGATACTCAATGATCTTAAAGGTCTTTTCCAATCCAAATGATTCTATGATTCAACACTCCAGACCCAGAGACTTGCTTGGTCTGATCTACAGCTCTGCTTATATTCTTGAATGAACTTAGAAATGACCATATCTGAGGCAGAGGCAAAATGCAAAGAGCTTGACGTAATTGATGCAGGCTTGCTCCTCTCACCCTGAGATGGTAAGACATGAAACCACAACTCTGATATTAAGGATTTTTAATGAATCTGTCCAAAGAGAGGTGAAGCAAGGTGATTGGAGCATAACGAGGACATGTTGTGTGCAAGAGCAGCAAAATTGGTTCCATTAGTCTGACCTTTAACAGTACATGAGGCAACAGAATTACTAAGGAGGAAAAACATACAGAGCAGGGATTAAATATTAAATGGAATAAAATAGCACATATTTACCAGAAGTAGGCTGTGTCCAAATAACTTAATCTCTTTTTTTAATGAAAGGCAAGTTGTGTTTTTCTTAAACAAGGAAAGTAGAGTAAAGGTAATCTAGCTGGAATTCTGTAAACTATTGCTATAGTGCCATTAGGCAATGACTGGCTATACCAGAAAAGTTGTTGTTATTACAGCTTGGGAGGGCCTGGTGGAGTGGAAGACTTCATTTTGGAGTATCAAAACAATCTTTGGTATGGAGCAGGCTTACTGTTTGTAATGATGGGGAGAAACATGAATATGTTTCTCCAAGAACTCTGTGTTGGTTGGTGAGTCGTGATGAGGCTATGAAAGACAAGTGTATTACTGGAATATACCATGTGATGAATAGCAGACAAGATATTTATGTTATGTAAGGTGGAGTGATACCTTTTCAGGAGTAGAACAGTGATATGTGATTTTGATCACCACGTTTCAAAGATACTGATTACAAACCTGCATAGATATGGAAAATATCATAAGAAATTGAAAGCTTGAATACACAACACTAGAAAATCTTAACATGTTTATCTGTTAATGCAAAGGTAGGTAGGGAATCTGAGTGAGATAACAGAGAGAGAATTACTAAGGCAGAAGATAGTGTAAACAGAAATACAGATGGATGTCAACCAATTAGAAATACAAAAACTAAAATATGAATTAAATTAAATTAATTAAAATGTAAAATTAAAGCTGGAACTTACTGCACTGGAACAGTCTCTAATTTATTTTGAAAAAGAAGTGGTTGCTCATTGTCCTAAAAAGTCCGAACAAAATTTATATTTAACAGAGAAATGTACATTCCTGAATCATGTGAGGTCCTGTCTCACTTGTCCGTCTCACAGTAACATTACCTCTGTCTGAGATATGCCTGGGGAGACCTCCCACAGGGTCACAAATATAATTTGGAAGCTCTTGGATGACTGCTATTATTTTTTATATAACAGGTGAATTTAGAATGCAATTAACTGTCACATTATTGTTCACCTGTTCGTGGTTATCTGTAGGAGTGGATCAGTTGTTACCAACTCTCCTGCCTTCAATTTTCTGTTTGCAGTCTGAGAATTAAAAGCAAGGAGAGAAAATGAACAGATGAGTACAGTTATGGAATTTAACAACTGCTTGACATGATTCAAACTGGGTGATTTTATTTGGGATTTACAGTTGGTGTTTGCATTCATGTGCTGTCTGGGCAACAGCCCTGTACTGTGCTTCTTTCTTTGCAAACCAGGGGCTTTTCTAGTCACAGTATATGTATTGCCAGAGGTATGAGCAGTTACTGCGCTGATTTTAGGGTGGGGTTTGTCTTCTGCATATGTGGTTACACACCAGTAGAAGCTTTTCTTCCTGCTTCAGTTTATAGGAGTTACATTGCAACTGGCCAGCTGCTGAGAGGCAAATTTGAGGCAATTAGTGTTAAGGAATTACAGAGCAAGCAAGACCAAGACATTTATTTTCGAAATATTAGCCCATTATCCATCTTACATATGATTCAATTAACATTATTGCTGTTCTAAAAATAACATGCACAGAAATAAACAAAAGAAATGTGTATCCTATGAGCTCTCATTGAGTTTGGCTAGCTGGTTCAGAATTGGCCTACAATGGAAAAGTGTGCTTCAAACAGATATTTATTTTAAAAAAAGATAAATTAGGCCTAGCACTTCTTCTGAAGATTTATTTCAGTAGTATACAGAATAAATAAAATCTGAAACAGCACAGGATACAAAGAGAAAATAACTTACTCTGATCCACTTATAATGTCAAAAATGTAGTTAGTCATGGATGTGTTGTTAACAACATAGCTACCTGACAGAAAAGCTGACTTAAAGCTTTTTTGATTCATCTGGAAAGTTTCCTGCATTGTAGAAAAAAATCAATTTAATAATATATTGTTTCTGCATTTACAAGGTTGTTTTGTTTTTTGCTTTGTTTCTTTTTAATTTGTAGCCTATTTTCCACTGACCTCTCCAAAATACAAAATTTATGGAGTCATAGTATCATAAATTGATAGAATGGTTTGGGTTGGAAGAGACCTTGAAGATTATCTAGTTCCAACTCTCCTGACATGGGCAGGGACACCTTCCACTAGACCAGGTTGCTCAAAGCCTCATCCAGCCTGGGCTTAAACACTGCCAGGGATGTGGAGTCCACAGCTTTTGGAGGCAACCTGTTTCAGTGCGCCAGCACCCTCACAGTAAAGAATTTCTTCCTAATGTTTAACCTGAGTCTACCCTCTTTCAATTTAAAACAGGTTTTCCTCATCCTATCACTAAACTTCATGATAGAGATTCCCTCCCTGTATTTCCTGTAGGTGCCCTTTAGGTACTGGGAGATGCTCTAAGGTCTCCCCAGAGCCTTCTCTTCTCCAGGCTGAACAACCTCAGCTCTCTCAGGTTCTCTCCATAGGACAGAGGCTCCAGCTCCTGGTCATATTCATGGCTTCTTCTGGGCTCACTCCAACAGGTCCGTGCTCTTCCTGTGCAGGGACCCCAGAGCTGGATGCAGTGCTCCAGGTGGAGTCTCACCAGAGTGGATCAGAGGGGCAGAATCCTCTCCCTTGATCTGCTACCTTTCTCTGAACTCAGTTTTAAGTTCTGCTTAATCCTTTCTAGGATGGGAGAAGAGGACTGCATTTGTTGTTGGAGGCATAAGCAAACCATGGATTTATAAAAAATGTAACAGTTTATAGACTTTTTTTCCCTTTTGTCCTCTCATCTCTGTGTAGCCCTATTAGTTTCATGCTCTTTGAAGTGAGACTCGGCCTCCCTTGAGTCTGTGCTGAGCCCAGGAAAGAAGCAGAGAGATGGACACAAATAATTTGGAGTCATGTTCCTAGTTCTGACTGTGACTGTGTAGTGTAGTTTGGTCAACTCATTTCACTTTTTCTTTTCATCTTCCGGGCACTCTCTGAGCTGTGTCAAGGATGACATGTTTCTTTTCAGTGTTGTCACTATGAAGGAAATCTTACTGTGCTGGTAGCCATCAGTCCCTAGCAGGGGTTTGAAGATGAAAGGCTTTGAAGCACTGGTAGGTCTTTGGGGCAGCAGCAGTGGATGAGAATTCAGGCACTTGGAGCAGCAAGCTCTAAGAGCACTTTATATATGCCTTGGCATTCTCACATCATTGCACAGAGCTGTGATGGCACCATCCCTATATGGTCCAGCACAGTCTGTGGGCTTTCAAGCTTTGTCCTTCCCACTACTAGTACCCAGACTTCTTGCCCGTCTTAATCCAGTCCTTAGTTAATCCAGTTTGGATTTCACTAGTCACACGTGCGCACAGAGTAAGTATAGAGAGCACACTCACGCAAAAACAGTTGAGAATGGAGTTTAGGAAGATGTGGTGATCAGCCAGAGGGCTCGGTCAGATAAGCATACCAATCAGCCACCAGCTGACAGACCACTAGCACCTGCTAGGCTCTCTTTCTCCACTTGTGCATGGATGTGTGAATGCATCAAGTTGGAATTAGCCAGTGATTGACTGAAGGACTCCTAAATCCTGTGATGTTTACTTAGCACATGGGACCTTAGAGCTCTCCAGGTGGAGTGAGAGGGTGCTCATGCATGATCAATTTCATCATTGATTTCATCACTGAATCCAATGAACTGTTATCCAGTGAGATGGGGTAGGAATTGTGCATGTCCTTTTATCTCATCCCATCAGGAGTTAGCTTGAAAGACAAGACTCTTAACTACCTTTATAGGTAAGTAACTGTATTGAGATAAATCAGGAAAAACCACTGAAGTTGCTGCAGCTCAGCTGTGGATGGCATCTTGCTAAATTTATAATAAAGCAATCACAGTTTTTCAAGTGCCCGTATCATCAGGTGCTAGTGTGACGCATTTCAAATTAATCTGTATTCAGGATCAAAGGACTCAAGCTTTTCAGTCACATGAGATCTGAGGCACCTGTAAACAGACAGGAAATACATTTTCTCTTCCTTTCTTTTCAGCACATTGATGCTCTAAGCAATGTCGCGAAGGCTGCTAAAATAGCGGAACGGATGGTGAATCTGAACACATTTGATGATATTGCACAAGGTATGGCCCACTGAGAGGTGCTTCTAACTCAAGTCTGAGGTCCTGCATATAAGTAGCTACTGCCATAGGTAGAATAGACTAGACTAGACTAGACTAGACTAGAATAGAATAGAATAGACTAGAATAGACCAGACTGGACTAGACTAGACTAGACTAGACTAGAGATGAGTGGGTCTAGGAACCTGCTGACTCACACAAGGCAAATAGTACATCAAACCATGGGCATGCAAAGAGCATGCCACATTTGCCCTGTTCTGAGCTGGCTGGGGACAGCAAGTCTGGTAAGCATTGCCCTCCCTGTAGTACTACATTTCGTCAACAGGTACTTCACTCCTAGATGCAGATGCTGGTGGAAGCAGCCAGAGCCCAGCAGCTCCTTGCTCATCTACAGATTCCAGCTACAGCAACATACTCAGTCATGATGTCATTTTGCAAAAGTCATTTTGCTGTCTCTGCTCAGCTACCTCCTGAAGGGCCATGTCTAGCTCTCAGAGTGGCCTGAGGTCATACCTAGCTCTGGGCTTCTTTTTTCTTGTTAACCCTCTGTCTACAAACCATCAGTTTGATTTTTATTTTTCCCATGTGTATGAGGACTTCGTGCTTGGTAAAATGAACTTACAGGGCTGAGATGCTGGTTTGGAGTTAGGACTTAAGAACTGAGATGGATTTTACACTGACAATGGGATTGTGCAGAATCTGTGAGAATTACAGATTGTCTTTTAAAGCTTCCCTGACAGTGAACTGTCCTGATTTATTTCCAATTTCTATACTGGGACCTTTTCCTTGATTTTTGTTTGGTTTAGATTTTAAATATTTTGAGGATGCCTCAGATGAATTCAGAGGCCAGAAAGGAACCCTCCTCCCACTCTGGAAGTTCCAGTACGAAAAAACCAAGAAACTTGCAGTTACTGCCATCTCCTGGTAAGTGTCTTCATTCCGAACTTACTCTCGACTGTTGCGCAGGGGAATGGAATGGAATGGAATGGAATGGAATGGAATGGAATGGAATGGAATGGAACGGAACGGGATCTTGCAAGGCAGGGCTGGTTTCTGTGGGAACACGGTTTTGATTTATTACAGTCAGCTGCTTGGGCAGCAGCTAAACATACCTGGTGCTTCTGGTTGCAAAGAAGATTGTGTAAGGCTGAGTGTGCCAGGCTTGTGCTCTTCAGCAGAAACTGAAGGCAGAGCAGGCTCTGTGCAGCACTGAGGAAAAGCTAGTGTGGTTAGCAGGGCAAAGAAGGGTCATTTCTTGGGAAATCTGGGATAGATGTGTCATATCTTTGGACAATATGCTGTAGGAATGAGCCCTGCACAGGACAGCACCAAAAATCCCACTGTGTGCCTGAGAATGTTGACCAAACACTTCTCAAACTCTGTTAGGCTGGTGCTGTGACCACTTCGCTGGGTAGGTTGTTCCAGTGCCCAGCCACCCTCTGGGTGAAGAATCTTTCCTTAATATCCAACCTAGCCCTCCTCTGACACAACTTCAAGCTATTCCCTTGGCTCCTGTCACTTGTCACCATAGAGAAGTCCCTGCCCCTCCTCTTCTCCTCAGAAGGAAGTTGTAACTGCAATGTCTCCCATCAGTCTCCTGTTCTCCAGGCTGAACAGACCAAGTGACCTCAGCTGCTCCTCATACTGTTTCCCCTCCAGACAACAGAAGTATTTGTGTATTATGATCTTGCACAGTTCAGTGCAGTAGGCATTTGCCCTGCAGTCCACTTTTGCATATTTGGTCAGTCCAAAAATGATCACTGATACCTGGAAATCAACTCTCTTTTGTTCTGAGATACTATTACTTTGGTTATTACTGCAAAAAAACCCACTCATCACTGACCTGAATGTGTCCTTTCACTTTCTAACATGCTTGATCCTCCTCAGAATGGGCTTGATTCATGCACTGAGCATGAGACATACCTAGTCAGACCCTGCCCTGTGCTCCCCTAGGCCTTCTCTCACTTGTTTGTGGGACAGTGTGAGCGCATTTATGCCTTGCTAAGGAGGATCTGTAGAGAGACAGAGCAGGATTTCAGTCTTCTGCCTTTCAAGCCACTGTGGTATTATGTAATAGAGTGTCAAGCATGCAGTTGGGTGAGACTTACAGAATAACAGTTAAAGTAGGAAGCAAAATTGGGAAAAAAGGCATCTTTAATAGGTAGTTTGTACTGTTGTTTTACTTGTCTCCTGGAAATGATAACAGAAAGATGGTACTGAAATTGGAAGAATGACTCAAAATTGCTTTATGTAATAAGCTTTTCTGCTTCAATTTTTATTCTCTCATTTTTAGCAGTGACGTTCCATTTAGTGAAAAGAACAAAAGCATTAGGATGCCTAGGTATTAGCCCAAATGAAAAAGGAGAAATGAAAAATAAGTGTGTTTATTTTTTCAATTCACAGTTGCAAGTCAGAGAAAATACTCATTAGATAATTTCCATGTATGTTCAGTTGCACAGTATTGTTACCCACTGGTTGTGCTGTGTGAGCTCAGGGATAACATATGGGATTCTTTGTCCCATAGAAACTCTACCTACAGTAACTTACCACATGCAGTAGAAGTTGTAGAGATGGTAGATGTTTTTTGAAGTAAAGAGACTTTAGAAGACATAGTAGATGTCTAATTGCTCATAGTCAGTATTTGCCTCAGGAAATACACTGTCCGCCAACTGGGTCAGAAGGGAATTTCCCTTCCTGGTCTGTGGGAATGGCTGTGAATTCATGAACTGGTAGCTGTCTCTTGAACCATCTCTCATAATTTAATAACAGGTAGGGAAAGTGAGTTATTAATTTAGAAACTCCTTAATTCTTGCTGCTGAAAGGTGGGAACCAACATATTCCTGCCTTTTTGCTTTCCTCAGAGATCTAATTTTTAAAAGTAAATTTTCTGGAATTATGAAATGGATAAGCCAAGAAGTGCTGGAGATTGACATCATGTCTGTATTTTTGTCCTTTTCATCTACTGTTTTGGTCTTCTGAGTTCTGCTTTTGTGTGCATCTTGAGTTTGGAAGAGTTACTCACAAACTTTACTAGTTCACGTGGTCAAAGGGCAGAGCCCTCAGACTGTGTGCAGTCCTGTGAGAATGGACTCTGAAGTTAATGTGTGAAACACTGTGGATTTCTGTGGAACTACATGGTTAATAATAAATGCAATCTTATATATATTTTCTCATTACAGGAATCCAAAGTACAAGGACCTATTTGCAGTGGGGTATGGCTCTTGTAAGTATTAAATGCAAACAAATCATTGAGAGATTTAAAATATTTAACGAGTTCACTGAGGTCAATTCAGACAATCCTCTGAGGCATGGATTGCATCTCATAGCAAGGACTCACCTAATTTCAAAGCAGTAAATTGAGATTTAACTCAATACAGAGATTAGGCTTTTCCATTCTATGATATGAACATTCAGGAATACGTAGGCATAGACAGCAATTATTGTAGGACTAAAACAAATTTAAAACAGGATAATGTGGTACATAATGGAATTGTTGAACTGTTCTTTTCTTTGGGATCTGGAGAACAGTGATACACATGGTTTCAAAAAAGTTCAGATAGATTCAGGGAGGACCAGTTTGCTATTGGAGGGATAAACCATCTGAAATAGTAAGTTGATAGCTGTAGTTTGCTGGAAGCTATGAGTACATGCGAGGGGACAGACCTGTATTTGCTGAGATACTTAAAAGTGTAAGATACTTGGCTACAGTGGCTACAGGGACCTTTGTTATCATCCCAAATATGTCTTTCTTATGTCTTTCTTTGTGCTCTGACAATGGAACCAGATGGGTTGTCTTCATTTATACTCATAAAGAGTATGCTCTGCTTGCAATATTGCAAAATTTCCTCTTCCTATTAAAATTACATTTTTCTCATGACTTTGATTCCATCTGAGCTCTGGAAATGTTCCGGTTAGTTTGCCAAGAAGCCTAAATTGGCCTGACACTCTCTTTAATTCAGCAGGCAGCAGCTATTCTAAAGAACAGATTAGAATCAGCTTTTGGAAAAGAAAGCATGGTGTGAAGCACTCAGGATGTCCTTGCCTTGTACAGCACAGCAAAACCTTGTTGTTCTCACATCCCTGTGCTCAGAGTGTAGGAGTTTGGTAGTGCCTTCCCACTGCCCTGCCAGCCAGGTGGCAGAGGAGAGATACAAGCTCAAGGCAGGTAATCTCCCTGCTTAACCTGTTCAAGCAATTGTTCTAATTCTGTATGCTCCGTACACTAAGCAAGACCAGTGTGCTTTCTGGGTTGTGCAGAAGTATTTGTTAGTTATGCCTGGGTCCATTGTGCCAAAGGCAATACAGAGATGCAGAGGGAGGCAGCCTCCAACTCAGTGGCTTGCCATGTAAGTGGACAAGATATCCAGAAATCTTCTTTTCCCATTTTTATAGAGGACAGAGGGCATAGCTCTTCTCAGCCAACTGTAGCCAACTAACAGCTGAGAGCTGAGACTCTGCTCTAAACTCCCCCTGTAGTTAGCAGGGAGAGGTCAGCACATCCACAGGCCATCTGTCCTGATGTTCAAGGGAAGAGCTAAGTGGCCCTCTGGAAGGGGTGATCCATCCTCACAAATGAGCCAAGGCAGAGCACCTAGCCTGAATGCCTGCCTCTTAGACGACTGAAATGAGGTGAAATGAATCCAGCCCAGCGGGAATCATCCTAGAGTCACACAGTGGCTGGGATATCTTAGGGTCTGCTGTGGCCATAATTACATCACCAGTCTTTTGTGAGCAGGCATTTGGGAGCTCTGCCAAGATACAAGTAACACATTTGTCCTACTGCCCAAAGTATACCTTTTGAAACAAAAGATCCTTTGTTTACTGTGGGTCAATACCATTCCAGGGTGGCATGTTCTTTACAGAGAGGGCCCTAGCCTGTCTCTTGCTTTTGTCCCCTATTTCTGCAGTCTTCACCAGTGATTTATTTGGGTGGGGTTTCTGATGCTAATGGTGTTTCTTTGGCATGAGACAGGCTCTTCTGAACAAGGAAATATTGTCATAGTAATTTGCAATTCAGGGTTTATGCTGTCTGGCTTGAACTAATTTTTATTCCCATGAGGAGGAGCTGTCTTTCCATTTTTGTTTTTGCATAAATGAAATTGCTGGGTTTCTGGCTACATTGACAGCCTGCAGTGCAGGGTTCAAAGAGCCTCTAGTGGGTGTTGGGCTTGTGTTCTGCCTTGCTGATGGGAACACTACAAATACAATCTCAGGTCTTTGCCATCACCTCAGTTCATGTTCCAAAGCAATTGTGCTTCTGACAGCCTTCAGAGATGGATTTTTATGTGCAGCTCCAACTGTCAGCACATGAGCTGAGTAGGGAAAAACATTGTCTCTATGGCCAATGTATTTTATCCTACAGTTTCTTTGGATATAATGGATGTAACTCGCCCCTCACAATGATGTGTGAAGAGTACGGGTTCACACACAAAGCACTGGCAATCTGAGGTATTTGGCAAAGACATCTTCTCAGTTCTTCACAGTCTGGAATAGGGCTTCATGTAGGCAGAAGTAAAGCACATAAAGACACATACACTGTTCTAGCTTTCTTGTGTGAAATCAGCATAAGCAATGCTGGCACAGGGTCCTTACACTGAGGTGACTGCATCCAAAGTAAGAGTTCCTCAACTTTGTGACCAAACTAAATCAGTGTCTAATCCAGACCAGCGCTTTCACAGAGCTGGCATGTAATAGATGTCCTGAGGCTCCTGAAGCTGAAGAGTAATGTTGGAACATGGAACATGGAATAGCTCTGGTTGCACTCTCCTACAACATAAAGACAGCTAAATGCAGGGAGGCTGGGCTGGGCAGTCTTATATTTTCCCATTTCTCAAATGAACTGCCCAATGACCATGGATAGTCTTTTATTTACTGCTCTGCACTGAGTGAGGCTGATGGATGACTGGTCACTGCAATAAGGATATTCCCAAACAGGACATGCTCAGGGTGCTGTGGAAGGAACAGGGAGAGGAGAAAATGAACCAAGTGGCTTTTACAGCAAGGTACTGCCTCTTCCTGTTTGTCTCTCTACTTCATAGGCATTTTCTGAATCAGACACTTTAATTAGAGATTAGAATCAAGAAAATTACTGGTAGCAAACTTACTCACAAAGGGAAAAGTCATTCTGCAGGGACTGAGAGGATATGCATGGAGATATGCTATTTGCCTCCCCCTCTTTTTCTACAAGACACCTCATTTCCCTCTATCTAGAAAACAAATAGCGGAAAAAAAATAATTAGTAGTGAATTCCCAATCCACTACTCACTCAAAAGATTTAATAAAAACTAAAATCAGCTTCACATTACACCACTTCAATTTGTACACAGCCTGTTTCAAGCCCCAGAGATTTGTTCTAGGCCAAATGCTTTGTTTTCTAGTAAAATATTTTTCAGCCAAATATGAATTTGGGAGACACAAGTAAGGAATTGTAGAATCATAGCTTGGTTTGGGTTGGCAGGAACTTTAAAGTTTGTTCAATTCAAATCCCCGTGTCATGGGCAGGAATGCCACTGACTACATCATGTTGCTCAGGATATCATACCAGTCCTTGAACACTTCCGTGGATGGGACATCCACAGCTGCTCTGGGCTGTGTGTCACCTTAGGTCTAGGGATCCGGATAATAGGTGAGATAACTCAGCAGGACTGAAGTCCTCACACTGAGAGAAGCCCACTGCATACAGATAAGGTCTGTGATCATTAATTCATGTTAATTACTTGTTAGCTGCTCCTGAAGTGTAGCTAAATCCTTCTAGTTTTCTATGAGATCTCAGTCAGATTGCAGAAATAACAATTGAGAACCACAGAACATCCTGAATTAGAAGTTACCCACAAGGATAATGGAAGCCCAACTCATGGCTCTGCGGAGAACCATCCCCAAGAATGTCACTGTGTGCCTGACAGCATTTTCTGAACGCTTCTTGAGTTCTGGTGCATCACTGCCCTGGGGAGCCTGCTCCAGTGCTCAGCCATACTCTGGTGGAAGAACCGTTTGCTGATTTCCAGCCTATGCTTCCCCTGACACAGCTTTAAGCCATTCCCTTGGGTCCTGCCACTGTCACTGCAGAGTGATCAGTGATCAGTGCCTGCCCCTCCTCTTCACCTCATGAAGAAGAAGTTGAAGACCCAGTGAGGTCTCCCCTCAGTCTCCTCCAGGCTGAACAGACCAAGTGACCTCAGCTGCTCCTCAGAAGGCTTCCTCTCAAGGCCCTTCACCATCTCTACTACCCTCCTTTGGACACTCCCTAACAGTTTTATGTCTTTCTTTTACTGTGGCACCCAAAACTGCTTCCAGCACTCAAGGTGAGGCTGCCCCAGTGCAGAGCAGAGCAGGACAATCCCCTCCCTTGTCCCTCCTGGTTGTGGGGGCACTGCTGACTCACATTCAATTTCCCATTGACCAGGATCCCCAGATCTCTTTCTGCAGGGCTGCTCTTCAGCCTCTCATTCCCCAGTCTGTCCACCCATCCCAGGTGCAGAATCCATCACTTGTCTTTGTTAAACTTCATAAGGTTGGTGGTTGCACATCTCTCTAATTTGTCAAGGTCTCTCTGCAGGGCATCTCTGCCTTTGAGGGAGACATTAGCTCCCAATTTATAATTGGCAAGCTTTGAGTCTTATGTCCAAGTTGTTAATGAAGATACTGAAGAGCTCTGGGCCCAAGATGGAGCCCTGCAGAACCCCACCAGTGAGCAGCTGTCAGCCTAGTGTGACCCCATTTACTATAACCCTTTGTGCTCTATCCATCAGCCAGTGCTCACCCACTGCATGAGGTCATTATCTATCTGCAAGCTGGACATTTTGTCCAGAAGGATATTCAGGGAGCCCAGCTATTTGATAAATTAGAAAGTAATAAAAAATAGAACTGAAAATAATTTCAGAAAGTTATTAGTCCATCTCCATGTGAGATAATACTTTATTTAAAACATGATTTGAGGTCTAAACTTAGTCCACCTAATGATGATTGCATGCACTATAATTCCTGTCATTGCTGACAGCACAGCCCTGTAGATGACAGGCAAGCCTTGTGACAAGGACAGAAATGTATGTTTGAGAAACAGAACCTTAAAAAGCCTGAAAACTTTGATTTAACAGTATAGGCTGTGGGCTTAAGAAGGCTCAGTGTTACAAAATGTGCCAGGTGTTTGCTTGTGTTTTCTTCTCTGCAGTGGTAGATTTAAAGGTTGTTATGCAGGATGTGGAATATAGTCAGGAATGGATTTACATAACAAGCTGCAGTTAAATTTGGTATTTTCTGATGAATGACCAAAGCACTTTAAGTAAAAGCACCAAGTGGATTGAATACTGCCTAAAAATTCAGATATTTGAAGCAGCTCTCAGAAAGTCTCTTCCAATATGTTTATATATTTAAATTATGTTCCCAGAACAGGCAGAAAAGACTCCTGGGAGCTGAAATCCCTACTAATCTTTCTCTAAGCTACATGAGTTTATTTTTATATTGGGAATAGAGATTTAAGACCTTGTCAGACAGAGAAAAACATTTTATATTGCTTGGATGAAATTCTTTGTCTAGTATAAGGCTGTGTGCACATGCAATTCTTGTGAGGGGACTGCTCTGGAGAGGAGGGGCTGGCAGGTCCCCAGTCACACAGTGGACCAGGTACAGCAGTGACTGTCAGACTTCTTATACTGCACAGTTTATTTTGAAGTTTTCTGAGTCAAATACTACAAAAGGCTGATAGAGATTCATGTGGCCCACACGCCTCACTCAAAGAGGAGTCCATGTTGCAGTCTGGATTCAGTTTGCTCTTTGGCATATGTTTGTATGCTGTAACAGATTCCAGCTTTGGGAAAATGTCTTCATGTTCATTCAGTCATGTGCCCAGCATGCAAGTTGATAAAATTAAGTACATCTTCAATGGTAAAAGACCCATGAGGTTCATTCTCTGTTTTTGGTAACAGGATTGAGAACTGCATTGTACCAACATAGTGTCTGAGTGTTTCCTTTTAGCTGTGAATGTATTTTTTATTGATATTTTGGATATGGGTTCTTTAAATTGAAAGACTGTCCCCTTTTGCAAATGCAGGTGATGCCAGTTATTAATGGTAGTTGGTACAAGAGTTACGGATATCTAAAGATCAGTAGTGAATTTGTATTGAGGAAAAAAAAAGAAATAAAACATAATGGTTGCATAGTTGCCAGTGATTTTAATTGATTATATTTTAAGTTGCTACTGTAAAGGGATATTACAATACAGAAAACAAGCATCAATAGAGTAAGCAGAGAGAAGAATTAAAAGGGAATTTGTAAGTATTATTTGTGAATTGCTGTAGAACATTTGTATGGGCACTGAGTATCCCCACAATCAAGAAGGAACACCCTGGAGAACTTGGGCTTGCTGTGTACTAATTTATGAGTGCTGCTTATGCTATGTGACTTTTTAATAGCTGTAAGGAATTTTCCATTAATACTTTGTGTTAATTAAAAGAGACTGCTGGGGAATAAAATAGGAAATAAAATGTAGCAATCAGATGTCTCTTAAGCAAGCATATCAAAGCCATTGATAGCTACGTCTAATGCTAATCTATTATTTTATCTATGAAATCACTGCTGACGAAATGTTTTGATGAGACAAATATCTGGGAGGTGTTAAGAAATGGAACAATCAGTCAAAGAGCAATTTAGATCCCTTTGTAGCAGAATACAAGGCATCAATCTGTGTTATGGTGTTAAAAAAAATTCAAGCTGTGCAGCATTTTTGGGACCAATGATTTAAAAAAGTTTTGTGAAGAAACCCCAATGCTGAACTTCATTAGAGTTCCTTGGATCTATAGAGAGAAGGGTTGCAAAGGAGCTGAGGGCTAGAAGAACTTTAAAAAGCAGTTTTTAATCTGATGCTGAAATGACTGTCCTGGAAAGGCATGCTCATCGCTGGTGACATGCCAAGGAGAAGGGTGACAAATTGGGAAGGGTTCAAAAAAGTAAGAAAGAATGATCTAAGAGCAGGGAGACTGACCTGGGAAACAAATTGAAGGAATTTGGTTTGTTCAGCTTGTCAGAGAAAAGCTTATTAGGTCGTTGGATTGCGGTCTGTTAACTCCCTGTATTGGGAAAGCAGATCATGTAACAAAGGGATCTTTAATCTGCCAGACAAATGATGTAACAAGATCAAAGAAGAGCTGGGGCTACATGAATCAGGCCAGACAATGTGTGGCTTCTTAATAGCAGATGAGCAATTGAGAACAATTAATTTTGGCATGTGGTAAATTGCCATCCTCTGAAAAATGTGGAAATTTTGAAGATAAGGTATTTGTTCTCTGAAGTTTTGGTCTGTTGCAGACATGATTTCTTCATTTAAAGGAAGATTTAAAGTAGTGAAATCTTGTGTCCTTGATGTCTTATATTCTTCAGGATTCTGCTTTATTCACTCTTCTAACCTTTTTAGAGGCTTCTTTCTGCACTGTCTCCTGTTTGAATCTTCAAAGTTCTTTTTCAAAACACCTATATCATCCTCCATGGTCTGACAGTCTTTGAAAATCCTCCCTAGTGGAATCAGTGTTGGAAATTTAAGTCATCATGCATCCGGTTTATTGAGATAACAAATTGTGGTCAATTAAATGTAATTACACTGAAAATTACGCTTTAAAGTCTCTTTTCTAAATACCAAATATCTCTTACCACATATGCAGGGAGAGAAAGGACCTATTATACTGTCAACTCTGCTAGTAAATATAATAATAATAACCATAATACATTATGGTTATTATAATAATACATTAAGTGAATCACCATAATACATTAAGTGAATCACATGAAAGATTAATTTCATTTGGAGATTTAATTACTGATTTGAAATATAATTTCTCTGAGCTTTGCCTGGTTTTCCTAGCCTTAACCTTTTAATACATGTAATTTTCAGTCAACTCACAATATCAACTTTTGCTGTAGCATTTTGTTATGCATGAAACAGTAAAGAGCTCTGCTGGTGTGCTTGGGGAAAAAGGTGTATTAACAGATTTTCTAAAGCCTAGGGATCAAAGGAGCTGCTCAACCATCCTGTTGTGTCTCCCGTGCATTGCAGGCCATTAAATTCCACCCACTTACCTCTCTGTGTAGCCCAATTAGTTTGATTAGTGCATTTTTATCCACAGGAGACAAAATATTTGTGTACCATAGAGTCTTACCTGTTCAATAAAACTAGTCTGGCACCTTTCCTTTCTTAGCTTTGTCTCTGGAAATGGCTCCATTTAAGTTACTGTGGGAATTCTTTTTTTAGCATTTGCACAGCAGAATCCAAGGATAGACAGGTTAACTCTCTTTGTCATTGATGTCAAGGGGATGGTCTTGTCATGAAAATTAGGCAAAAGACTTTCTTCCCATCCATACCGAGACACCCCTTGACTCAGCAGGGGAAGATGGTCAACAGATATTGAGGACAGGCAAAACAGTTCTAAACACTCTCTCTTAAAAGGATCAATTTTTGCTTGATTTTAAAGATTCATTTTCCCACATAGAGACATTCTTATGCCTGTATCACGTTAACACTATTTGCTTTTTTATTTTGCATTCCCTCCAAATACTAAGGTTACATTTTCATCATAGCTTGAATTTTCCATAGCGAAAGTCTTGGAATCAACTCTGCTTCTCACACTCTAAGTAGCAAAGGATTTGTCAGGCCCTGAGGCTGATGGTTCTAACCATCTTCACCATCATCTCTTCTCAAGAGCAGTGGGATGAGCCCTGATATCCCACTGAGTCCCTATACAGCTGCCTGTGTTATTGTGCTTGGGTATCAGCTCCTTATGTCTTAGAGAGTAGCAAGTGATTCCTGCAGCCAACCCTGACACATGACCTGTTTCCCTGATAATCCAATGCTTAGGTCAATAAATAGCAAAGTAAAATCTGGATAAAACACAAGCCAGCATTACTTAACTGTAATGTATTTACTCATGCCAGATACCCAACTATTTTTCCATTTCGCTTTGTATTTTAAAGGGCTTGGTTTCCTTCTGTTTGCTTTGTATTTCATAGTTAAAACCTTGATATGGGGTACCAAGCAGATTTCTTAATCTGAGTGCTTTGACTTGCATCTGAGAGATAACAGTAGTAAGACCAAAGATCCAGCCTTCATTTAACTCTTTGCATTGGAACTTTGAGGATGAGGTTCAGTAACTTGGGTAGATTCACAAAAAATAAGTATTTTTAAAATTCCTTTTATCTTATGATAGGTCAGATTTGTGTGTCACTTTCTTCAGAGGAATTCCAGAGAGTCCATGTAGGAGAAGACTAGATGAATTCATTTGTTTGGCCTCCATAGTGCTCCGTAAGTGTATCAAACCTGATGAATGCCGGGAGGCATAAGATCTGTTTAAGACTTGTGCAGGCACATGTATTAGTTTAAGGGAGAGTTTGGTGTGCTATGGATTTGTTCTGGTTGCCTACCAAGAAAAGGCTCTGGATCCAGTGACCTTGAGAGGTTTTTCCATTTGCTCTGTTTGTCAGATGCAATTGTGGTTGTGAAATCAGCCACACAGATAAGAAATGCTGCTGTCTCTGTAAGGTTTATTTATCGGTGAATGCATATTTTGCTGTGGTTAATCAGCTATTAAAGCTCCAAAGTTTTTAAATCCTTGTTAAGAAGATAGAACTATTGTTAATCTTCATGACTACAGAAGTGCAGCCTCTATAGTAAAGTGTTGCTGTTGAAAAACTCAATAATATAAATAATTTGTACAGAATTCTGTTACAATTTTTGAAAAGGTTACTGTTGCAGGCTTAGATACGATTGGGTGATCTGCATTGTTCAGTTGCATTCAGAGTCTTTCAAGCTAAGGAGATACTTCAATTAAGGCGAATCTCTGTGTGGAGGCTGCAATTTGTCAAGTGGTTCCCTGGGAATAGGAGAGGGATTTTAGGGGTCTTATTGGAAGAATTCCATGGAAACAGGTCCTGCAGAGAAGAGGAGTTTGAGACAGTTGATATTCAAGGATCACTTCTTCCAGGCTTAAGAGCAGTGCATGTCGATGAGCAAGCAATCAGGCAAAGCAGGCAAGAGACCTATGTGGATCAATAAAAAACTGCTATCATTCCAGGCATAAGCAGGAAACACACAGGAGATGGAAGCAGGGACAGGCTGCTTGGATTGAATATAGAGATGTTATCAGAATAAGTAGAAATGGGACAAGGAGGGCCAAAGCCAATCTGGATCTAATTCTAGCCAAGGATGTCAAAAAAAACAAGAAGGTCTTCTTCAAATGCATCAATAGCAAAAGGAAAACAAAGGATAACGTGGGCCTGTTAATGGAGGGAAGACTGCTAAAGAGAGGATTGAGGCAAGGCAGAGTTACTGAGCACCTTCTTACATTGGTTGTCATTGACTAGAGCAGCCCTCAGGGATCTCTGACTCAGAAGATCAAGGTGAAGGAATGCTGGAAACAAGACTTTCCTTTGATCATGGAGGATTGGGTTTGAGAACACCTAGGCAACCTTGACATCCACAAGTCCCTGAGGCCTGATGGACTGCATCAACCAGCACTGAGGGAACTGATGGACACCATAGTGAGACTGCTCATGATCATCTTTGACAAGTCATGGCAATCAGGAGAAGTGCCTGAGGACTGGAGGAAAGCACATGTCACCTCAGTTTTCAGAAAGGGCAAGAAGGAGGACCCAGGGAACTACCAGCCAGTCAGCCTCACCTCAGTCCCTGGAAAGATGGTGGAACACCTCATTCTGGAGGCCATCTCTAATCATGTGGATGACAAGAAGGGGATCACCAGTGGTCAGCATGGATTCATTAAGGGTAATTAAAGCTTGATCCACGTGATTGCCTTCTATGATGAAACAGCAACCTGGATGGATGAGGGAAGTGCAGTAGATATTGTCTACCTTGGCTTCAGCAAGACTTTTGTCAGTAACATCCCAGAGTCACATTGTAGCATGGAAAATTATCAAGAAGAACATGTATCATGCAAAATTTCCTCTGTGCATTCTCTGTGCATTTCCTCTGTGCATTCTCTGTATGCCTTGATTTGCTCCTTGTTAAACTGCACACAGTAGCAATCCTTAAAAGCAGGGCTGTGTAAGTAAATAATTTTTGTTACAAACCACTATAGGCAAAATGTCTCTGTATTTGTATGTAGTAGCTGAACAAGTATATTAACTAATAGTTGTTTCTTTTAGTGGATGCCCTTAAAGCTTTCTGTGGGACAGAAATTAATGACACAGGAAGTGATGGAATACTTATCTTCTCATCTATGATAAAAATAACATATTTTAAATTGTTTTACAACCAACATAAGTATTTATGATGTCTTCAGCAGAGTTACTTGATGTATGAAAGTGAGAAAACAGGAAGAACTACAAGTGGGAGAGGTAATACTTTTAAGCATTGGGAGTTTATCTCTCAGTGAGTAGGTAAATTTTATTTGGTAGGTAAGAAATTTTTCCCTGAATGTGGCATGGTATTGCCAAGTCCGATCATTCAGAGATGACAAGGTATTATGAGATATTAGAAATTGAAAGGCTTGACTTCTTTTTATTTTCACTCTCTAATTTCAGGGTAGAATCTGGTGTTTTAAAATCTGCCTTTATTGCCATGAGGGCTAGCAGTGTTTCAGTTTAAAACAAAGCAGAAGCAGAACTTTGTTTAAATAATAAAGCTGAGGCTTGAAAAGAAAACTTCCTGCTATTGCAGCACTCCAGATTTCAGGAAATTGGCAGCC
Source organism: Entomyzon cyanotis (assembly GCA_024500445.1). Taxonomy (NCBI): domain Eukaryota; kingdom Metazoa; phylum Chordata; class Aves; order Passeriformes; family Meliphagidae; genus Entomyzon; species Entomyzon cyanotis. The sequence goes on along the minus strand of JAKEPQ010001021.1, from coordinate 44,033,490 downwards.
CTGTTGCAGCTTCTGCCTCTCTCCTTGAACGACCCTCTAAGCAATATCACCTCATGAATGTAGAGGCAGTGATTCCCAAATAAATGGTCTCCTGTGGCCTTAGTAAAATCCTAGGGGGCTTGTGCCTTTGCAAATCTGATGACTTGCAACTTCTACATTTCATGTATCTTGAGAGACCAGCTCACAGCTCCACTTTAATTCCTGGAATACAATAGGAAATCCCCAGTAAGTCATGGGCCTGGTCCACCTTTGCTAGTTTATTGTTCCTTGCTGTTCATTTGCGTCCTTTAAAGCACTGGGTTTTTTTTTTTTTTTGTCTGTTATGAGATTAAATTGCTCTTGTAGCTGAATTATTTATGTTTTATAATGTAATTTTCAAAATTTGTATTCCCACTGAGAAAAATTAATTAAGTTTGCAAAGGCAAGTTTGAAATACATTTTCAGATTTGCAAAAGAGTTTTCAAGATTTCCACCCAAACCCCAAGCCCCGGTGGGATCTTCCATACTTTAAAGGCATCAGAATTTAGCTTCTTCCTATATGCCTCTTGTACTGCAGGATCTCTGACAGCCTCTAATCCTTCCAGACTTCACAGCATGCTCTGAAAATTGCAATTTCCTTTTCTTCTTTGAAACAAATTCTTATCATTTCTTGCATATGGTATTACAGCTGACAGCATGAAGTCCCAGCCTGAATATTAAGACTGTAATTCTATTTCTTGAGTTGTGCTACAGTGTGTAAATTCATTCAACGGGACTTTCAAGGTGGATGCCACCAAAAGGAAATCTCAATTAATTTACAAATGACAGTCAGTTGGGACCGTGTTCTATGTTGAGCAGCAGCTGATTCACACTTTAACAAGTTATTGTTTTCCCAATTTGAATTCTATGATTTCTTGAATCATCAGCTTTTCTCCAAGATGCACTGGGTGGTATTTGCACTAATAATCATGCATTTTATCTTTTACTTAGCAATTGTATTTACATAACTGCAGGATTAGTTAAGAGAAAGGACAGAATGTGGCTTCCAGATGAAGTGGAAAAAAAGTTTGGCAGTGGAAAGAAGTTTCAGCAAACAGCTGCAGGTCAGGAATTCTAAAAACCACATGTAATGTCTGAGATAATGAGGCAATGAAAGCTTTTTGCCAGTTGGAGTGATGAGGGTAATACTGCTCCATACTGGTATTTTCTGTGCGGGTAGGGGAGGTCATTTGGGCAATGTCTATAAAATACTGCCAGACTGTATTCTTATTTCATGCCTAGGTTTACTGGAGTGTCTGGCTATGATATTATATCTAATTTCTGTTCATTGGAAGGTATTTGATGGTGTCTACCTTTTGTATTACAAGATAAAATTTTTCCTTGTTTGTGGAAAAGAACTTTTAATTAGCATGTTGGTTTGATTTTAGCCTTTGGTTATTGCAGTGTTGGTTTCATACAAGTGTGAATTTAAAGAATTATATAACATCAGGCTGGAGTGGGTCCCTAATTATATCATGAGAGGCTTAATTCTGCCTGATGGCTTCTGACAAATGTGTGATACTTTTAAAACCAGTGTCTTAAAGCTCAAGAGGATAGGGCCTCTTATCTCCTGTTAAGCAGCTTGTCTTATGCAGCATTGTCAGACTAACTTGCTGGAGCAAAAACCTGGACAAGTGCACCTGGCACACCTTGCCAGAGGGCTTGTTAAAGCTCCAAAGCTGAAATTCAGAAGTAGAAGGACAGGCCTTGGACTGGGAAGTGGATGAGGGATTTCCCACTTCAGCCAGCTGGGCAAATAAGGACACATCCTTCCTGGAGAAGAGTCTCCTTTTGTGTGACTATGCTGCAGGGGGCTTTTTTGTTCCTTGTGTGGATGTGCATGCAGAGCAGCTTGAAGCTCATCACAGCCCTACTGATGTCACTCTATTAGAAGGGAAGAGAAGAACACCTCTTCCAAAATAGGGTTCTGTTGCATTAAAACATCCACAGAGGAGCATGCTTGGGCTAATGACACATCATGTGTTTTGCTACTCCTTGGGAAATTTTCAAAGAACACTGAGTACCAAGGAAGGAGGGCTCTTTGCTACCCTGAGCACTATTCCCTGTTTTGACTGGCAAAACGGGGGCTGAGGGTTTATATAAAGACTCTGAAAATGCTCCAGTTCTCTCCTTTTAGTGTGCTATGCAGAGATGGAATAAAAGGGAATACCCGATGTGTCCTCTGAAAACTGTGATAGATGCTGTCAATCAGCTGTCTACAGATTGGATCTGTGTGAATCCTGATTTTGTATGGGCAGAGTCACTCATGAGGTGTTTGGTGTAGTACCACATGTGTTAATGGTGGCTGGCATCACCTCTGTACTATAAATATCCCCATTGGATAGTGGCACAACGTTAATTCTTGCATGTTTTGATACCATTTTTACTTGCTTTTTCTAATCAGATATTTACAAACAATCCCATTGTATTCTCTGGCATCATGAGGCGGCTCCCTGAAGGAAGCCATTAATTTTCTGCTATACAGCTTTGGTTGATTAGATGCTTTGTGGAGAAAGAACTGATATGAAAGCATAGAAATGAAAACAGCAATGCTTCTGCCAAGCACTGTAGCCTGTTGCTTTCATTCATCAGCTGGTTTTATTCATTCGTCTGAAGCAATGCTGGTGAATGAATCTTATTGGAGAGCTACACAGGCTGTGAGGCAGTGCTCAGGAGCACAGCAGCTTGCCTTCCTTGCTGTCTTCTATCCGTGTCCCTGTTCCCAACACCAGGGGTCAGCTTTCTACTGTTCATTTCCACCCCTTCCTGTTCGAGCCATGGCATCTGGCTGTTACAAGATACAAGGAAACCAACGAGAAGTTCCAGCCCTTCTCCAGGCCCTGGCACGAAGGGTTAAGTTAGAAATACTGTGTTTGGTAACCCGTATTGCACTTCTCCCAGCAGAGCTAATTTCTAATTGCCTTTCACTTCCATCCAGGAGCTGCAGTTATCTCTCTGTTCTTTAGACTGACTTCAGAGCCAATGGATGTGACAGCTGCTTCACGGTGACCTGGGACTGCAGAGTGGGCAGGATCTCTGCCTGCCTGTTTTAATTACTTACTTGGTCTTCATTGCTGTCATGTCTGAGGTTCCTTTCTGCCTTGAGAGTCTGTGTTTTCCCAGATGAGGTCATGGAATGCTGCTTTACTTCTTAATGATGAAAAAAACTAAGGCAAGGGGCTCATAGAAAAAGCAAATACCCAGATCAGCATTCACCTCACATCCAGTCCTAAAAATAGCAAACTCTATTCCAGCAATTCCCATTGAAGGAAAGTGACTCTAGAGGCATTTTTTTCAAACAGGTTATTCAATCTGTATTGCTGTGTCTCCAGACTTGTGCCATCACACCGTGATTCTGCTCTGGAGAGCCTCTAACTTCTCCCAGCCACGCCATGTGAAGAGCAGGAAGCTTTCTAACTCAGCTGTCTTTGCTGGCTAGCATTCAGTCAGACAGCTGGTTCACCAGGCAGCTTTAAAGACCTAGTCTCTCTTAGATTTATTTTAGGAATTTCTAGTTATATAGATGGAGTGTTACATAAATGTAATGTCATCATCAGTACCCAAAGATGACAGTGTCATTCAAAATGGTTGTTTTTTTCAGCTAGGTCAACAAGCACAGGATCACTGAAGTGAGAATACAGAGGAGGGATTAAAAAATGGCAGAGGGAAAGAGATCAGCATTTTTAGCAGCCACCCATGGTTAGATTGTTTTGTGTCAGCTGTGAAGCTGGACTTGAAAATATTTTCCTAATCTGGTGTACACTCTGAGAAAGAAAACTTCCAGCTAAATCTTGGACAGCAGTTGCAAAAAGGAGTCTGAGGGGTTTTGAGATGGGATGCTCTATGCATTTGCTTACTTCAGAGTAGCAGGGGTAAGAGGTTCTACTTCTATGTATGATGCTGGTGAGATCTTCATTGGAATGTTATATCCAGCTATTAATAGTTCAGTCTTCAAAATGGATTTAAAAATTGAAAAAGGTTCAGAGATGAACCACAATGTGATTTATATTTGAAAACAATGCCTTACAGTTAAATTCTTAAACAATTCAACTTAGCTTATTAAGGAGAAGATTAAGTAGTGATTTGATTACTGTCCATTAATTACTTGAAAGGAAAGGAAGGAGATATCTTATAGAAAGGAACTCTTTCATCTTACTTTTTCATCTAGGACATAATCTAGCAACTGGAAGTAGAATTCAGAGATCTCAGAAAGCTGGAAATGAATTTTTAATGGTGGAAGTAATTAAGCATGGGAACAAATAAAGGATTTATTCATCACAACTATCTCCTTTAGCCTTAGAATTTACAAATCTGCATTGAACACATTCCATCATTAATTTTAGCAATATGTAAGTTACTTTTTAAGCTCCTGATGGCTTGTCATTATTCCTAGGGTGGAATGGTACAAAGAAATTGTAAAAGGCCCCATTAAAGACTTTTTTCAAAGACTTTTCTGTCTTTTGTTCTGGAGATGAGTGTGGATCATTTTTCAACAGAATGCATTAGTAAAAACCTGAAGGAAATCTATCTAATTTAATGTTTTCATTACTGGAAACTTGTGAAATGTTCAGACTGCTCTTAGCTTACCTTTGATTTCTTGGTGCTATAAAGTAAAACCACATGTTCTACAATGTAAAATCTTCCTCTGTTGGTCCCTGCTTAGAGAACTCAATCATGCTTTTCAATTATTTTCTTCATGCCTTTTAATATTTACTAGGCTGCCAAACTGTAGAACATAGCCAGAAATATCTGGATGCTAACCTTCACTGATTCATAGGATAGACCACTTCAAGTTAAGACTCTATATCAGGAACGCTTTGAAAATTCTGACCATTGAAAAATAAGTGCAGACTAAATTTGCATTTTTAAAAAACTTTTAACATCAGAATGGTATGAAAACTTCACATTTTGTGTGTGGCTTTTTGGTGTTTATTATTTTGCATTTTGTGTTCTCATGGATATAATTTTGCTGCAGCATATGTGAGAGGATAAAAGTGAGTTTTAGGATATTGTGAAATGAAGTCAACTAGAGAAGGTAGGAATGAAAAGTATTCAGGGATGCTTAACTCTGTATCAGTGAGGGATCAAAGTGGTGAATCATGTAAGTAGCTTTGAGTTGTTTGATCCTTTATACTTCTGTTTTTCTGGCTTTAAGACAAGCAGAATACAACTTTCCTGTGTGAAGAACTTGAGGCTCACTCTGTAGGACTGCACAATTTACACATCCTTAATTTTTCAATATTATCATGCTGGATTTAAATAATTGATGTAATTTAGCAAGTGGCTGCTGTTGGGAAAAGGCTCACCCACACATCAAACGTGTCCTGGGCTGCATCCAGAGCCCTGTGGGCAGCAGGGGAGGGAGGGAATTCTGCCTCTCTGCTCTGCTCTGCTCAGGTGAGACCCACCTGGAGCACTGCATCAGCTCTGGGGTCCCTGCACAGGAGGGATATGGACCTGTTGGATCAAGTCCAGAGGAGGCCACTGAGATAATCAGATGGATGGAGGATCTCTCCTATGAGGAAAGCCTGAGATAACTGAGTTTGTTCAGCCTGGAAAGAAGAAGGCTTTGGAGTTTTTTGTGGCCTTCCAGTATTTGATGGGAGACTACAAGGACTATTTACAAGAACATGTAATGACATGGCAAGGGTGAATGGCTTCAGACTAAAAGACAGTAAGTGTAGATTAAATATTAGGAAGAAATTCTTTACTGTGAGGGTGGTGAGACACTGGTACAGGTTGCCCAGAGAAGCTGTGGCTGCCACATCCCTGGAAGTGTTCAAGATCAGGTTGGATGGGACTTGGAGCAGCCTGGTCTAGTGGAAAGTATCCCTGCCCATGTCAGGGGAGTTGGAACTAGATGATCTTTAAGGTCCCTTCCAACCCAGGCCATTCTATGATTCTGTGATTCTGTTTGGTGCTAACAAATACTTAGGTGTTTCTGTTCTGGTTTTGGTTTTTTTTTAACTAATAGTTTTTTTCTCTGAAATCTACTTTTAGTAGCTCTTAAAATCCACTTATGCTAACCCCCAATTATGCACTTAACATACCTGCCTAAGATACATAATATTTCATGTACTAAAAATAAAAGCAAGCAAAAACCCCCACAATTTCTTTTAAAGAAGTGAATATCTGGTTTATATCCCAGTCTTATACAAAGAGGAATGATGAAAAATATTGTCCTAATTTAATGTTCAGTAGCTGGCTGCATAGAAAAATGGGAAGAGGTCCATTAGGGACCTGGGATTAGGAGGGGCCTAACAAATTAGGAGGGGCCTAGCAGTCCTGTATAAGAAATATCACTGGTTTTATGCCGTTTTTATATATTTCCCTAAGCATTTGATGTTAACCACTGCTGCAAAAGAGTTAGGGGCAGGTGTTGGAACTGTAATGACTTCTCCTAATTTTCATGGTACATGCTAGTGCAAAATTGACTGCATGCCCTTATGTATGACTCCGCTTCTTCCTTGCTGCTCTACCAAATCTGGGTCTTCTGCCAAGTGTCTTCAAAAATGTTCTCAGAGCTGCTGTATCACTTCTCATTGTCTCCTCTATGGCCTGAGCTGTACATGTCCATCTCATCAGGCATTATCTGTCTGCTTCCAAGAGACCTCAGCACTGTCATAAAACTCCAACTTTCCCATCCCTTAATTATGGAATACATAAGCATATCCTGCCGTATATGCATACCCCTCTGAGCTGCTTCAGTCAGGAATACTAAAATGCTGGCAGCCTGGCTTGTTTGCAGGCTGGTGTGATTAACAGAGGCAGTGCATTTGTAGGTGTCCATTTGTGGTATGATCCTGGGGATTTCTAAACGATGCGTGCCACCTGGAAGCTTCTCACTTGGCCACTTGATGGCACTCTTAAATATTTAGTTGGTTGCAATGCTCTCAGAAGTGCCAGTTTCGTAGAACAGGGATAGAGGAAACAGAGCCTCACGTATTAGGCAGGAAAATACTGTCAAAATTGGAGCTTATGTCAATGAAAACAAGAAAGACAGAAGCAAAAGTTCAGCTGATTGTGCCAAGCGCTGCCCAGTGTGTCACAGGAGGATTAGTGCCTGTCCAGCTTCCCAGCTCCAGAGTGCTCTGCAGAGACAAAAGCTTCTCTCAGCCTTTCCTCTTAGGAGAGGTGCCCCAGCCTTTTGGTCATCTTGGTGACCTCCTCTGGACTCCAACAGGTTGAGATCCGATGTGCTGAGGACCCCAGAGCTGATGCAGCACTCCAGCAGAGCACAGGGGCACAATACCCTTTCTCGACCTGATGTTAGTTTTCATAACATACAGGCAGCAGCACCATTATTATTTACATGGTAAAATCATGCCCTTATAAGCATCTTATTTAAAGAAGAAAATTTAATGAAGAATTATAGTGTGTGCCAGACCCATGATGCAAAAGCCTGTCTGATCAGAATGAAAAAATTCTGGTTTTATATAGAGCATTGCAAATTTAGCCAAGTCACATATTCCTTTTTTTTTTTTTTTTGCGCTGCTCACCTGCTCACCTCACACTCAGGGGAGAGCTGAGATGAAAGCCAGATCTTCCTGCTCTTTTCAGGAAAGTGCTACATCTTTTCATCCCCTTCTCCCTGTTTTTGTTTGGTTTTGAGCCTCTTCTCTCACATGCACTGACAAACAGTACATGGTTCCTTCCAGGCAGTTTCTAAATACTCATTTTTGCTGGCCTAATTGACTGTGGTTTCTCTTGTATTACTTTGCCAGACTGTATTTTAGAGTAAGAAAGGCTATCTATATCTATCCATCTGTGCTTCTGAGGTGTGTCTTGCCTCTGACATGTGTGCGGCCCACAGCACTTATTAGGACTGCAGCAAGGCCTCAGGACATGTAAATTACAGCTTACCTCGTCATCTGTCAATTTTGTCTTCTCTAAAATATCCGGAAGACTTTGAAATTCTGGTTTTGTACCACTCTTATCCAAACTGCAAGTTCTGTGTTTCCTAAGATCCCCAGCTAAAAATGTTAACTGGATCAGGAGTAACAGGAATTAGTCAAGCAGCTGGTGAAAGGTGTCAAGCAGAATGTTAGATTTGACATTCATGCGTCTGAATCAGCATAAGCCAAAATGATCTGTCATTTGCCTCCTCTGCACTGGTGGACTTGCTCAGCATTTGCAGATCTTGTAGTATCAACACCGCTAACTGGAGGGTACATATTTCCTTATGATAGGAAATGCTTTTCTCACTGAGTTCAGGCCAGTGCAGGTGGTCTCAACAGGGGTGTTCAGCTTCCACTGACAAATGTCAGAAAACAAATGCTGGTGGAATAATCATCTTAGACAGTGTCTCAGAGGGAGTGCTGTAGTAGCCCTGGAGCTAGGCATTGTTTTCATTGGTTGTCTGGATGGGAATATAAACTCACAGCAGATGAAATGTGTGACTGATGAAAAGGCAGGTGAAGTTGTAAATCATGCTGGGAGCAGAGCTGTTGTATGGAGTGATTAATGTGGTAAACCAGAATTATTCAAAGTAAATGCGTTTTAATGCAGTAAAATATAATATTATACCTTTCTAGACAAAAAGGAGTGTTGTATTTTGGAAGGCAGCAACTCTTAAAAAAAAAAAGAGGAAAAACCCCCACTTTTGTGGACAAGAAAGAAATTTGAGTCCTCAGGGTGGTATCTTGGCAAGGAGGCTGTACATGATTCTGGTGTGCAAACAGGGAATCCTGAATAGCAGTAGAGATATTATTTAAGCATTGGTGAGACTAATACTGGAATATAATGTTTGATTCCAGAACCAACATTTTTCAAAGCATTCAGAAAAACTTTAGGTAGTTCAGAGAGAGCCTCAAACTGATTCAAGAGTTGGAGAGAATGCCCCAAAGGTGGAGAGAGAACAACATTCAGTTGAAATTTGGACTGGAAATGGATTATGTCTGGCCCTTGCACAAATCCTAGCCATGTGATATCCTCCACATATCTCTGGAAAATTTCTTAATGTTCTACTCTTCTCTGTGTCTGTTGAGCAGTGGCTTTCTCTTTGCAGCTGTGGAGGGAGTGCCTTTCACTGGTGTGGCGAAGTTCATGTTGGTTCCTGGCTTTTTGCTGAGCAGCACCTCTCTATGCAGTGCTGGTGAAAATAAATGGGATTTTTGAGTTCAGGCTGTGATGGTTATCAAAAGTATGCTGAAATGTGACTAGTGTTCAGTTTTTAAAGTGTCGTAATGAAGAGAAGCACCAGATATGAAAGAAGTCCTTTATCCAGACAAGGTAGGCATAGTAAGAATTAGCAGTGGCAGGCCAGGTAAATCAAGTAAGGAATTAGGTGCAGCTTTTTAATCAGTCAAAGTGATTAAATGTTGAGACAAACTGCAGTATGAAACAGTGGCTTCTCTGTCTTTTAAGATCTTCATATGAAGTACACATATACTTGCCAAAGCCAAGTTATCAGGCTCAAAATGGGATATGCTAGTGACATTTTTGGATCTGTGAAAAAAAAAGAGGCCAGGCTTTCTGGTCTTGAATTAAAAAGTAATGAGTTCTCAAAACATTTTCTTTTCTGGTAAGAGACTGTTTGGAAAGTCCAGTATTCATATTTTCATTGCCCACAATGTGGTTAACAATCTAATCCGTAGTGAAGTGGGATATATCAACATAGCATTGTGTTGTACACAAGAATGGTGTACCCAAGTACTTCTGGGCATTTAAGGGAATAGGAAGAGAATGAGTACCCATGAGCCCAGTTTAAATTTCTCAGGTATCCTGGGACGTGGTCTGCTTGAGCAGAGCCCTCTGAGGTCTCAGCTCTGTTCCCTGTTCTAGCTTGCTGTAGTGTCTTTGGCAGTCCCTGCCACTACCCTTTCTCATTCTGTATAAAGGAATGCTGCATAGACAGGCTTAATGCGCTCTCAAGTGCTATAAAACTTCCAGATATTATTGTTACTCCTAAAGAGCTTTGAAAACACATTCAGCACATGCTCACACTCTCTGAGCTCTTGGAAAGATTTGTTCTTTCCTGATTTTTCAGAACTACTGGCATACAGTTAAACTTGAAGTGCCAGCTGTTTCTTTTCTTACAGCACACCAATTCTGCGATTGCAGCAAAGTGTAGAATTGGCACAGCTTTTTAAAATAAGCCTGGAGAGAGTCTTGCTGGAGCATTGCAAGGTCATCAACTTGTTTCACAGCGGTTTAGATTAGTCTATGCTCAATGCCCTACTGCACAGTGTTTGCTCGCTGATAAAAAAAATGGTATTGAAAATTCACTAATTTGTGACTTGCTCAGTCATCTGTCTATGCCACGCAAATGGAAGCACAGGAATATTCTTAGATTGTGCTCAGGGTTTTGAAGATTTCCAATTTGCTAGGTAAAATTTGCTGGTCTCTTTTTTTGTCCTCGACACTTTATTGGAAAGACAAATAAATAGCTGAGCTATATCTTTGTCTACCAATATTTTTGTCATTGAAATTGATCTCTCTTCCACAGAAGAGATTGCCTCACCAAGTATAGAGCACAGCCAGCCTCTTCCCTTGGCTTCTCAGAAATCCAGTCCTAAAGGATAGAGCCCCAGCCAGCCAGCTCATCAAAGCATGAGTGTATCTGGGAAGGGAGAGTAGATGTGCTTGTGCTTCTGTGATGCTCAGAAACAATCAGCTGTTCACAAATGTACTTCATCCTGCATTTTTTTCCAGATGGGCTCGTGGAGGAGGCAGGACAGATTTTAGGCACCAGTAGTTGTTTTTAGCGTGGTGATATCTTGGTCCAAGCCATATCAGCGAGACAGCTGGTGAACTTGATTTTTAGAAAGCCATCACAGTATCATAGGATCTAAAATGTAAGGCTGCAGTGTTATGGGTTTTAAATTCTCCAAAGTTAAAGTAATTTGCCAGTTTATCACACAAGAAACTGTAACACTGGCTTCTTGTGTAGTAAAAATACCTACTGTAAATCATGACCGTGTAGGGTTCCCACATTGAGATTTATTGTGGGGCTGCAGGATTTACCCTAAGCATTGTGCCTTCTAACTTGAGGGTGGCGTTGCCTTGAGGGTACTCATTCAGCCACCAAATATTTTGGAGGAAATGGAAGAATACCATGTATTTCTCATGGCTTTGTTCATGAACAAAGAGGGAAAGATAGAAATAATTTTTTTTTTTTAATCTCTCCGGCAAACAAAATAGTTTGATCTGATACTGAACATTTGCTGATTCTTTTAAATTCAGCTAAGGAATAATATGAATGAAAAATCTGTTAAAACAGACACTTAATAAGTATCAGAACAAAATACTTAGATGCTTTTCAGATTATTGCTTTGTGTGAATTATTTGGTGATCTCACAATGATATTCTGGGGGTTCTTTTCTACCACTACAGCAGTATTTTTCTGAAAAGGGTTTGGGGTCAATCTGTCCAGCTTTAAAAGCAAATGCAGAGGAGTATTTTAGACAGTTGTCATAGCTGAAACCTATTTCTGTTTCCATGTGATGCTCAGTTCTCCATGTTGAGACCAGTAACTGTTCTATCTGCATCTTTCCTTAGCAAAACTTGTCTTCCTACATACACTTGTTACATGTCAGAATCTAAAATTTAGCCTCTGCTCAGGTGAACACTGAGGGATCCTCATTATAGGAAGAATTCAGTCTCCTCTTCTTGCTGGGCTGCCTTGTGTCTTCTTGTAAAGAATGAGTCCTGCTGGCACTGATTATTGGAAAAAACTGTCCAATATATCTAATATCTCCAGCCCTCATATCCCAGAAAAGAAAAAAAAAAGCCAGTTTGTACTTCCTGGGTTTGCATGGGCCAGATATTCTCTACTCTTCCAGTCCATACTGGTGCATCTGTGAGGTGCAAAGCAGCTGTTTCAGGTCTGAAGCCACTGGTTTCACTTCCAGCAGTGGTTCACCCTTGGGTCTGCACCCTTTGCTTGGGTGTGCTCTGTGATCTTCTAACATTGATTCACCCTGCATCCTGCGAGTCTGGCTAACCCAGCATTTTAGGATGAAGTGCAGTACTCTGCTTGTTTTTACTGAAACCCAAATACCTTTCTCTTGAAAATGCTGCTCTTCAAAGCTGTACCACAGATGTGCTGCTGTGGGTATGTACTGTGCTTGCCATTCTGGAATATTGAATATTACTAATAAAATAACCCCTTTTCTGTTTTATTTATTAAAGAATATGTTAATATGTCACAGGTTAGTACTCTGGATGAGAATTTACCCTTCATTAAAATGGATTTATATGCCTATGCTCAGCTGGTTAGTGTTTTACTGGAGTTTATGTGTCATGCTTCAGTGTTAATTGTGGGTTATTCTGATCACATTACCTTTCATCAGGAATAGGCTGTGCTTGAACAATCATATTATTCAGCCTTACGTGTGGTGTTCACACATCTGTGATTTAGCCCACATCCACGATATTTGACAATGAGTAGGATTCAGCTCTTGGATTAAGGTGAGTTTAACATTCAGCAGTAGCCTTTGCAGTTAGTGGAGCCTAGAGAGTAAATTAGCACTTGTAGAAAACTCCCCTTTAAGGTTTTGCTGCTACTCATGGTAGCAGGAGCTTGGATTCTGAGTGCACAGACAGCCTCACACAGACCTGCATTTGGATGTCATAATCTGCAAACTGGACCCTGCATTTCAGTGTGCCAGAGCTTTTTCCCAAGGCTTTGCTTTTCCCCTGCCAGACTAACCCCCAGGTGGACTTGCTGAAGCTGCTGAGCTATTTCACCTGATGAAGGCCTGCTTATCATCTCTAATCAAGGAATGTGGGTGGACTATGTTCCTGTCAGATCATGGGGAAGAAAACCACCTCCAGAACTCAATTCAGATCTTCAGTGGCTGAATCACCCCCTGAAGAGGTGTCTCCTATGCTGTCTGAGCAAGGAGCATAGGGGGCAGCTCTCTGAGGTTCCTCAGCACTGTGCTAACAGATAGAAAATCAATGTATTTTTGGGAATATGCCTGGCTAGTCAGCCCACTCCAAGAGAAATGAGAGCATGAAACAAGTTGGATTCAAAGCCTGTCTAACCAATTTGACTTCATTATACTCTGAGTCACTCCTGGTGGTCATTTCCACAGCCAACTCAAGTGTTTTTGCTTCTGAGGAGAGGATGGATTCATCCTTATCATGCGTGGACCTCAATCAAATACCGGTTCAATTACATTATTTGGCTAAGAACAAAGTCAGTTCTATGAATTAAAAAAACTGGGAAATCTCTGATGGAGAAAGCAAGTTCATTTCCTTTTCAGCTAGAACTCTAGGAATAAGCCTCCCACTCATTAAAAAAAAAAAAAAAAGTAAAAATTAAAAATCTTATTTGGGGTCAGATATGTTTAAAGTAATGCTAGTTTTGGAATCTCGCCTTTCTGCAAAATAAAGCAGCTGTTTTCCTCATCTGTCCCCGATACAGGAATACCTTTGAAAGCATTCTATTTCCACAATCCAGTACAAAACAGCAGTAGTAGTTTTAATAGTGTGTGTTTCTTTACTGGTTCTTTGAATGTTTGCTATGTGGCCCTGATAAATATGGGGTACACAATGTCTGTATCTACATTGTGACTTGGAATCAGCTTACTGCCAAGGAGAGCTCTCTAATGTTAGTGTTATCAGTGGAGTACACATTTACCAAGACCTGATCCTGCAGTTTGGACAAAATGTTAAGAAAGGTAGGAAGCATTTTAAAAGGAGAGGACTGTTCTGGAAATAGGATGTGTAGTGAGTACTTGAAACACAGAAAGCAGTATATTTATTTCCCATGTACTGTGTGCCTGAAGGCATTGGCAGTAATAAAAAGCACTAGATGGCTAGGATGCTTTCAGAGGCAGCACTGTTTTCATAAATTAGCAAAGTTCCTTCTTTGTTTCTGGAGAGCTTATCTACATCAACAGCTTTTCTTTCCCTTTCAGAGAATTTGGAAATTGTTTTTTTACATGATCGAAATACCCTAGGAATTGCAGAGACAGCCAGGGCATGATAAGAAAAAAACACAAAAGAAAGATGGTCCTACTGAGAATAGGGAGAGGTAATTTCAGGCAGTGCAAAGGAAAGGTGAAAGTAAATAGAAAGAAGATTGGAAAGTCTTGGCAAATAAAAGAGCTTTTGTGCCAAGCAGGGAGATGTTGGACATAAACAGAAAATAAAACTGTAGTGACTTGTACATTGTCTAGTTATGAATAAAGGCAATTGATATAAAGCTTTATGGGTGCATTAATGAAATGTTTTTCTTTGAAAAAGTAGTGGAGACTGAAATATCAAGTATTGCTAATACAGAAATTGAAATGGTGCTATCTTTGGTTCTGCCTGTTTGTCTGCAGTGTGGTGAAATGGTAGCCCAAAGAAAGAAGTGTCCACAAAATTCTTTCTTTCCTCCATACTTCTTCCTCCATACTTTCCTCATACTTTTCCTCCATACTCCAAGTCTTCACAGGTTTCTCTCCTTGAAGAGAAGCACACCAAAACAGTAGTTTTGCAGTATAAACGTGTTGTGCCTGTGCTATGGGGGTGGCATATCAATGGTGAAAAGGATGTTCAGATGTAGGCACACCAGTGTGACCATTTGGTCCTGTGACTGCTGTCCTTCCCCTGTGACTTTGTGTTCATATAGTTTTCAGGCACAGGTAGGAGCTGTCTGCTTCTACGTTTAAGTAGCTGATGATGCTGGAAACTGATCTGACATCTCCTTGTTTAGATGACTTCATGAAGCAGAGCCATGGGATGCTCCTGCTCTACACCCTGAAGAACCCTTCCTTCCCAGAGTACGCCTTCAGCAGTGAGAGTGGCATCATGAGCGTGGACTTCAACAGTAACCACCCCCACCTCCTGGCAGTGGGCTTCTACGATGGCAACGTGGCCATCTACAACCTGAAGAGGCCAGCCTCCCAGCCCAGCTACAAGAGTGGTGCCAAGTCAGGAAAGCACACAGAACCAGTGTGGCAGGTAAGGGTACTTTTCCTTTCCTGTGACTAGTGAATGGACGGAGTTTGGGCACAGCAGGAAAGTGGGGGAAAGGTGCTGTTTTAGTACATGTGATTGATTAAGTTGTATTTAAAGCTAATTTTGAAATATGTGTAAAGGCAAAGATCTGCATGAATCCTTGGTCCTCAGTAGAAGCTAAACATGTGAGCAAAAGTTTGCTATAAATAATTATTTCTCCTTAGTTTTCATTGTTATAATTAACTTCTTTTTGAAGGTGAACTGCTATCCTCTGTATATACCAGCACACAACACTTATCTTGTGTTCCAAACAGAAAATCACAGGACAGCAAGTGATAAGCAGCACATAAAACCAAGTGAAACAAGTAAATCAGCCTAAAAGAGGGCTCTGTTGGGCACAAAAAGGCCAGGGGCAGCTGCCTGTGGAACTGACTGCCAGCAGGACTCAAGGCTCACTACCTTGTAGCTGGCCTTTTAGTTGACCTTGAAGTACCCTAGTGAATTCAGAATTGTGATGTGCAGGTAATGTTCCTAAAGTAATGCCACTCTGGCATCTGTCACAAAGAGCCACCAGATGGATGGTACTGTGAAGGGTCAGGGTGACTATCTTGCTGCATCCAGCTAACTAGCTATGTCTGCAATGTAATCTGAGCTCACATTGAAGCACTGGAAGGTATATGTGCTTTTGAACTTGTTTATAGCAGTAGAAGTGTGGCAGCACATGTTTCGACATGGTCTGTATGAGTCTGTTGAGGTGTTTGCTTGGTTTGCTAGCCTGGGCTAAAGGTGTTGCTGCGATGACTGTTGCTGTCACCTGATTCAGGCTGGCTGATACGATCACATGTCAATGTTCCTTGAACTTTGTCACATGCCTCACGTGGGCTGTCCCCCAGCCATGGCTCCTTGTTATTGCATCTTCCAGTAAAAGTCCAAGAAAGCAAGGGAACCTGACTGGGACTCTTGGAATATGCCAAGAGCAAGACCTGTGCTTGCTGTAAACAGAGAGTTTGTGCAAATGTAACATTTCAGAGAAGACATGAATTTTGTATTTCCTGTCTGTCCAAAGTTTTCCCTCTAGCAGATATTTATAGCTCTTCTAACATGATAACATAGAAGCCTGGACATTGGTTTTTGTCATCATACAGTATGCCAGGTTTGAACATGCCAACCCACCAGTTTTTCCCGCTGCCGTTTATGCTTCCAGTAAAAAAAACCTGCCCAAACAACTGTGTGCAGTTTATGGTCTTGCTGCAGCATGCTATGGGAGGTTGCACCTGTTACAGCATATTAGAGACTCAAAAATCCCAGACCATTTGTGCCCCAGATGATATTGGAAAGGACAGTGTGTGCTGAAGGGGTGTTATTAGCAGCCTGTTCCCTACAGACCAGGAGCAGGGACATTCAGCAGTGGAGGCAATCTGTATGGGGTTTTTAGGGGTAGGTTTACATGTACCATTTGGCAGCAGCGGGGCTCAGAAGTGAAAAAATCATTAGACACTCTAGGAAGGTAGCTCTGAAAAGAAGAGAAACTACTCCATGGATATGGATAGATGCGACTATGAGTAGACTGTAGCTCCTGCTTCTTTATTTCCACAGGTTGAGTGCTGAGAATCATAATTTTTAGTTTTCTTCAGCAATAAGAAAATTTCTCTGGGCAACCTGGTCAAGTGGAAGGTGTCAGTGTCCCTGCCCATGGCAGGGGGCTTGGAACAATATGGTCTTTAAGGTCCCTTCCAACCCAAACCATTCTGTGATTCTATGATTAAAGTACCAATATTTTTAGTAAAGTTTACAATTTTTTACTTGATACAAGACTAGCAAGCAAAGTTAGTAATTAGATGATTATACAGCATTCTGAAAGATCTGAAGTGTAAGCATTTGTCAGTAACAGCCAAAAGGTTTAGAAAAGATTTTCGCTCCATTTGACATGATGAAAAGCAGCATGCACTATCTGTTAGCTTGAGGCATTGGATTGTTATTTCTCATTCAGCATTAAATGATTCTAGAAAGTGATGCCTTGTTTCTCATATTTAGCTCAAAAATCCCCTGTTCTCCCCCACCAAGACCCCACTAATCTGAGGCCCAGTCTTTGTCTAGATCCTAGACCTCAAAAAAATCCCCTTTTTTGTAGAAAAAGTGAACAAAGTAGAAAAGTAACAACGTTATCCTGAGCAATTAGGAGCCTTTGTTCTCTGGACTGCCTGGCTTTTTTCTTTTGAAACAATGCAGCCCTTTCACAATGGAAACAAAATGGGAAGTGGGTAAAGAAATGGGAAAAGAGTGACAGCTCTTTTCTTGTGCTGTTTCATCTTCAGTGACTTAGTAACATCTCAATACGTTTGCATAAAACAAAGCTGATGTAATGTTCCCATTGTTAAGAGCAAAATAAAATAATACAAGTTTTCTAATTCTGTTACCTGAGAAAGAGTTTGTCTGCCTGATACCACTCCCAGTTTTTTTTAAGAGGATAGCAATGGTTTCTTACGGATTTGGCAATTCTCTCACATTCATTAAGTGTTATTGCATTGTAAATAATGGAAAATTCTAGCTTGTTTCAAATTACACATTTCTAATTGCTTATTACCAATTGGTGAAGATTCAAATACAGAGAGGAATAAACACGTACATAGACGTGAATATATATGCATGCAGTGTCAGGTCTCACAGGAGCATAGAACTAGAAACAGTCTGCCCACCCAGTGAATTCAGGCCTCTACCTTTGAATGTAAAACCTAACTTAAAAGGAGTCACCTCCTGTAAAACTGTGTCAAACCTGTCATGTTCTGCTGGGAAAAAGCCTATGTGGCATTAACCTAAACTCCACTTTAATCAAAATAATGCTCAAGTAGTCAGCAAAATCCTCACACTCCCATCATCTCTGAATAAGGCCTGAAAAAGCAAGTCCCTGAACAGCGTATTTTTTTAGCCAATGGCTCAGTCCCAGGGCTTGGCTCTGGAGATTAATAAGGTTGGCACAACTGCACTAGATTTTGGCAGCCAAAGCTCGCAGGAGCTGTGTTCTCCTGGGAGAAGTGACACCTTGCTGGGAAGGGGCTCTCAGCATAGACCCTCTCCTTTTTCTAGCTCTGAAATTTTTTCTTTCTCCTTTCTATTTAAAAATATGATTATTAGGGTTTATTTAAAGCTGAGAAGAGTGTTTTTCTCTTCCCTTTCTACACTGGGATATACTAAATATTTTTGGTTTGAAGTATTTGGAAGCTGGAGCAGTTCAGAGTCAGGAATTGAGAATTGAAACTATATGTCAGGGTTTGTTTCTGTTGTTCAATCTCCTTCCTAAAACACATCTTATTTGACAGATTTGTTTTCACTGTGTGTCTCTATTTTACTTTCACATCAAGCCAAAAGGACGTTATTGCTGCTAAGAGTAGTACAGAGTCAATAGTGCTGCAGAGGGTTGGAAATAATTTTTTATTTTACTTGCTCACCATCAGAGTTACTGATGAAATTTCCACTGCAGAGTGTTGACCCTAGGATTTGCAAATGGAACATTTCTTTTGGTTGTGCTTCAAGCAAATCTCAGCTGTCACAGGCATGCCTGTGTGGACAGCATGGTTTGGAATTGCTATGGAGACGTCGCTGGTTAGAAACACAACTTTGTTCATTGTTGATTTACTGAAGCTGATCTGGTCTCCCTGAGGAGCTGATACCATGGAGCTTCAAATGGCATCCTGAGAGAGCTATTTTCTACCCTGTATTTGTGCATGGTAAGAGAAAGGGCTGGCCACTGCAGGCTAATTCTTCACCAAATGCCACTCAGGTTAGTTGTGATGCTCATGGTTTGGACAAAGAAGTCAAGGCAAGAGGGTAATAGCCCGCAAACTGCCAAAGGAAGCTAAAAGGAGTGTCAGCTTGCAGAATAGTTTTCCAGCAGAACTTGTGGAAGTCCCATCTGAAATGTCAACCTGACAAAACATCTGAAATTGCTTGCTGGAATTTGGCCCAAAATTGTGTGATCCCTTCTACATGTCTATTTTCTGTGTTCCAATCTAAGTCCTTAAATAAGTCTACACTGAACTTTTGCAGTTTGTGAAGCCACTCCAGACTCTCTGATGTCTTGTTTTGCTGATGGAAGTAAATGAAAATCCCTTTAAAGTCAGCACAGCCTGCTGTTCTTTACCCCATTCTATGCTTCTGCACACAGCTCCACGAGAAAGGTCTTTATGGGAAGCTGATCATATTTGTTGCACTTAGAAGAAAAAAAAAGTGTTTTGTTCATAATCCACTGTCACACCAGCACATTGTTTCATTTCTGATGACGGGCATTCTCCTAAGTCTGCCATCTGTAGTCAGACAAACAGATTTTGCAGCTTGCATTGCCTCTGAGATGTTACTTCTTCACATAATATTTTGTTCCTTTGGCTTCAGGCAAACAAATTGTTTGATGCAAAGGAAATAAAAGAAAAATGTAAGACAGAAGTTTGCTATCAAGGTCAGAATAAAGATCAGCTGTCTCAGAACAGCCTCAACACCCTTTCTGTTGCCTTCACTAAAAAAAGCACAAAATAGGTGTTTGCTGAGGGTAGTTAAGTGAAAAAAAATCTCAATCAACTCTTTGATGATACTGCTGGGGATAACTCTAGAGGAGAAACAGAAATCTGGAGAAGAAAGGAAAGCGACAGAGACCTGAAGCCAAGGAGTCTGAACCTAAGTTGGGGGGAGAATGTAGCCTGAAGGCAAAATAGAGCAGAAACCTGATTGTGAGGATCACCAAACCTCTACAGTAATGCAGGGCAACTGTGTTTCTCATGTTGGGTCAGTTCAGTGTTTGCACAGAGGACCTTTCTTTTCAGCTCCAGCTTTCTACTACATTTTTCATCCTACCAGCCCTGTCTTGCATACCTGGCCCAGTGCAAACAGGGCAAAAAGTCCGATTAACTTCTGACATCCCAGGAGCAAAAGAGGCCACTGTATCCTCACCAGAGATATCACTTCACTCACTCTGCATTTGCATAGAAGTACAGAGGCATGGGAAGAGAATCCATGGGCTAGTAAACATGCATTTGGGGTCCAGAGATCTCAATCTGTCAAAGGGTTCCTTGTTGGAGCAGTCCTTAGCTGCAGTCCTGCTCCCTACACTGAACTCTGTGTCCAGGAACAGGCAGTTATCTGCAGTTGACCTGTCTGCTGAGAATCTGACGCTGGGTTCCTCACTGCAGCACCATGAGGCATGTAGCGACTGACAAGTATCAGTTGTGTCCATGTCCTCTTCTGGAGGGAGCTGGACAGGAAGGGCTGTGCTTGGGAAGAGTTGCCATATGCTTGCTGTAGAAATCAGGGTCAAGATCAGCAGCTTTCTGGTTGCCCTCAGTCACTGTGAGAGGTCACTGCTGGCACAGCACTGCTGGAGGAAATCCTTTCTACCATGGAGTTAACTTTCACCATTTTTTGGAAAGGCTCTGCTGAGCCCGAAAAATCAATCTGGAAGCTTTGGACTATTTATGCATGGAAGAGGTGGTCAAAATTGCAAGACACTCCTGTGGCAGAAATGCTGGCTAAAATCTTTTGCAGTATGCTTGTACCCTGTCCAAAACTGTTGGACACTTTTTAAGTCACTGTAGGTTAGGAAAGGTAATCATCAGAATGTTTATTTCTATACATCTTTTACAATAGTGAACAAAATCCCTGATAGTTTATCTTTGACATTGTACTTTTTGAGATGGTATCTAACTGGATGGTATTATATGGATCTAATTCTGGAGATTCAGAATTATTCATGGTTATTTTTATATTGTGCCACGGGTATGGATTCTTTTGGGTTAGAAATTGTCAAGCAAAGTGTTCATTGCAGATCACGTAATGTTTGTCTAAAAATGAGCTCTTTTTGCTTTGATGCTGTATTTCCCTCTGTACTTCATTCAGATGCTGAACTTATTTTCTACCTTTTGCTCTGACTGTTCCTTGCTAAATAGATTCTCCTCTTATTCTACTCTTACCCCTCTTCCTTTTACTTAAGATCCAAGCCATCTTACTGTGCATTTTCAGGTTGATTATTTCTTTTCTGATGTCTCCAAGCAAAATACAAGAAACTTTCTTTGCCTCATAGTTGCACTGGTTCTGATTTGTAGAGAAAATTTCACTTATAAAATTTAAAAGTCCCTTCAAGCCTTGGGATGTTAGAAGATGTTAGCCTGAGGTTTAAAATATCAGAGAGGTTGTAATGCATTTGTTTGGTTGTTTGAATCTTTGAATCCTGTTCTCTGCTTTATAGTGTATATATAAACACACTGATGGTCTTAATGGCTCTTATACAGCCTGTGGAACAAAATGCTGCTCTGAAGAGGATAAATTAAAGGTAAGAGAATGGTAATGGCAGAGCTAGAGGCAAGTTGGCAGAGATGGTGCAGCCAAGGTCACATCGATGTATAAAGTATAGGGAGCTGGAGCTGGCTGTGACTCCCACTTTCCTCCCACCCCCTGAGCCACGGTGAGCTGCCACAGCTCAGTGTGGTATCTGGGGCTCTCAGCATCCAGCAGACCCCAGGAGAGTCCCTCCCCATCCCTGCTGCAAGTCTGCTTGATCCTGTGGTGATAGGAACCTTTTGTCAGGTGTATTACAGATGCTGTCTCTGATTTAGCAACATCAGGTATCTTAGGGGTTTGGATGTGAGTCTGCCTGCCCAGTGTGTCTGCTTTTCCCACACACAGAGTGAGAAATTTCATATTTTATCTATTGTAAATTGGGAATCTTGCACCACAAGCACAGTGGTAAAACCAAGAGCTGTGAATTGCAACTGGTTAAATAACCCTGAGCTTTGTTGGCCTCTGGCATGCATTGCTCAGCTGTATGCTGTGTCTGACGTGGAAATGCAGCCACTGATGGGACAAATAGGTGACAGTCTGATGTCTGGTTCATCCCTCCTCATCTGTTAACATGCCAGTGTAATAAATTCACTGGTCAGTGCTGTGAGGGAAATAAATATGCAGATTCCTGGTGAAACACTGTACAAAGCAGAGCATCCGAATCCCAGCAGGCAGAAAACAAATTGAAAGTAGGACCAGCCTTATCCAGTGCTATTTATAACTGAGCTCTGCTTCCTTCAGGTAAATCTGAGTCTCTGAAGCATGAGTGATGCACAAGCCTCAGGCTGGTCCTTTGCCCTGCTTCAGTGGCACTCCTCTGGCCATGCTCTCTGCTTACTGCCAAGTCCATCCCCCTATCACCAAATGTGCTCTTTAGTAGGAAAGGTTTTGCCACCCTTTTTCTGCCATCCAAATTTGTGGATGGTCTGATGGTCTAACCTCTTGCTCCTCTTGGCCAGCCTTGCACCCTGGAGTTCACTGCTGCTCAAGAGGTGGAGCAAGGTCCTCTGAGTACCAGGAAGATCCCATCAAGGTGGAGAACACTTGATCTAGGTCGAGGAGAGCAGCGTTTTTCTGAGGAGGAGTGTTTATGGGGCTAAATATGATATTGGAGTGTATCTTAGAGTGTTTCCTCATTGCTGTTGAGCTCACCAAGTTGTTTTCCCTCAGCTATCAGGAAGTTTTCAAGGACTTTGGAGGAGAAAACCCTGAGAATGCTTGTAGTAAAATTTACAATTAGACATATGCTGCTAGAAGGAGAGAAATAATTTACAAAATTATCAGGAGGGAAGTTTCTGGTATTGCCTGTAGCCAGAACAACCATATTCTGCCAGATAGGCCCAGTATTTGGTGGTACCCATAAATAAAGTCATCATCCAGCCTCATGCCCATGATGCAGGTGCCTGGCATCCTGAGGCTGAGGGCTGCTCCTGGAGCATCCAGGCAATGCTGGGCTGTGTCCTCTGTTCCATTGGGTTCTGACATGCTTTTCATTATCATAGGAATTCTGAAAGAATTCTTCTTCTACATCTTTGCTTGGTGTGATATGAGCCTGCCAAACTGGCTGCCTTGGTTGCTGCCTGATTTCTTTATAGATAAAAGCAGCTGCCCTTGTTTCAGTACCTATTTACTCTTGCCAAGCCTGTCAGCCACCCTGACTCTCCTAAATGCCATGTTCATTATCACAAACATACAGTGGGTAAAGGAAGGAGACATCTGAGTAAATCCCTGTCTCTGCTATAGATGGGATGGCAGGGAGTCCTTTAGGTCAGAGTTGCTCATTAAAGATGTAACAGAAAAGCAGGAAGCCCAAACTGACTGAGAGACATCAGAATCCTTGAACACTTTGATATTCATCAGATGTCTAAACAATTTCTTCTCCAGGGCAAACACTACAGCTAAATATTTAAATATTACTGACTCACCTCAGGAGGAGTTACTCGTTGCAGACTTTAGCTCTTCAATGGCTTCTATCATGGGGGCAAATTTACTTCCTAAGGAAATTGAACTGGTCCATTCTGTCTTGTTGCATGATTTAATGGTAAAATGTCAACAAATTTTTCTACAAGAGACAGAATAGCACTGCGAACCCTCTTTTGCTTAGCAACTCCCTTATCTGCAGTTTTCTGCCATAGCTGAAACATTTGCATTTAAAAGAAAACCCAGATTTTAAGATAGGAACATTTTTCAGGGAATTTATTTTTAAGTAACAAGTAATTTTCATTTATCTCTCCCCATCAGCTTTTCCTCACACTCAAAAGACTTGTTTGCTATACAAAGCAGTCTCATCTATTGCAGTGAACAAAGCAGTCACTGTGTGATTGAACATGACACACAGTAAACATGTGAGAGGTGAGACTGAATTTAAAATAAAACTGAACCTCTCTTTGTGGAACTGGGGAACTGTTTGTGAACCACAGAAATGAGAAGTGGCAGAGGCCTTCAGAGTGCCCTCTCCTTTCTATCCTGCTATCACAGATGTTGTGTTATCAGTCCTGAAGTGTTTTCTTCAAATTGAGACTGGGCAGTCTAGCTGTCTTCACCAGTACTAACAGACTAGAGTCATTGCCTTCTGTATCTTACCACTTTGTAATACATGTGAAAAGATTTCTGTGCCCCTCCAGCAGTATCACTTTGTTGATTCCCTCACCACCTACTAATCCTTTTCCCCACTACTGTCACTTAGCCAGAAATTCCCTATTTTCTACATGTTTAATGCTTTCTTCATCCTGTCTGTGTCCTTCTGCCCTTGTCTTTATCACATTTCACCTTATTATTTTCAGATTATGTCTCCAGTTTTTCAAGATAACTTTGAGTCCTTATCCCAACAGGATTGAATGTCTTTCAACTGTGTCATCTGCAAACGTTCTGTGTATTTTGCAATTCAGTGTGCAACTTGCTAATGAAAATATTGTACAGAACTGAGCCCAGGATAGTCCCTTGTGGGAGCCATCTAGAGATGTTCTCCCAGATCATCAAAAAATCACTGACTAAACTCTTAGAAATCAATTTTCAAGCACTCATCCACTTTATAGTAATTCCTTAGCTTTCTTCTGAAGACATCACAGGGAGTATGTACAAAATTTGGGATAATAGATCTACTCTTTCTTTTAGACCTGTTGCCCTGAAAATGAAGGAGGTAAATTCTTGACAAAGTCTTTTCTTGATGAGCCCATATTCACCAATCCTCATTTTCTTATTCTGTACATATGATATGTATGGATGATGTAATACTTTGTTCCAGCTCTCAAAGTTCAGGATTAGGCTGACTCATCCACTGTCCTTTAACCTATCCTTCAAGACAGGGTTTGTTTTGGTTTTATGTTTCCTCTGGGCATTTTTCCCATGCTCTTATCCCCCAGGACCTCTGCTCTCTTCTAGTTTTCATGGCTAATTGCTATGAAATTCAGAGATTGCTTCAGTTGCTCTCTTAAGCACCCTAGGCTGAATTTCATCAGGCCTTACAGAGTCTGGTGTTTCCACCTGTGCTCCTTAAAGTTAACTTTGTTAAATGTCTAGTTACAGTTTGTCTTTTTATATGGTACTGAAAGAAGGAAAGCCTTAATACGTCTGTTTTACTTGTAGTTGGACGTAGGACTTACCTTCCTTTAAACAATAAATGGGGTCTAGGAAGAAGAGGCTCAGATGAGCCTTTCTGGGATATCTGATTTTGCCTCCATGCAGGCATCGGCCTCCTGGCCTGAAAAGCAATCTTCCCCTCAAAAGTGTCTCCAACATCCTCCCCATGGAGGTATCTCAGGCAGTGGCAGAGAGGTGTCCTCCAACTCATGAGGAGGGACACTCTTTTCATCATGAAGTTCCTGGATGTGCAAAGACTCTCAAGCGTGACAGGGGCAGCCAAACTTTCATGATATGACAGGGTGGCATTTGGCATTCTTCATCTCTGGGGTGGCTTCTCCTCTTTAGCTGTGGCTTGATTCACTGTGTTTGTACCAGCACTTTTCTAGAGCACAGGGGTGTGGATATGGACAGGGACTATGCTTTCACAGTGGGTTTTCTGAGAAAAAAAAAAAAATCAAGGACTAAAGTCTTCTATGATAATGTTGTACAAAACTCTTTTTTTTTTAAATTTTTGAGATTTTTCATTCTTACTAGACATTCCACAGCAGAAATGCTGTTTTCCCATTTAATAGACAGGAATGGCAAAAAGTGCAGATACAGACCAGCAATCTCTTTTGCTGAGTGTGCATCACAGGGCAGGAGCCCTTTATGCTATACCCTGCCATGCTGGTCCAACATGGGCATGGTGGTGATCCCATGGTTCTGGTCCCCCTCACTGAAGGACCAGCTGAGCATACTAAAGTTCCTCCCTGCCTGCCTGCCTGCCCGCCTGCCCATGTTTATCTTTGGCGGGAAGTCCACACCTACACATAACCAGAACAAAGCCAAATCTTCTCTACAATGGTATCATACACTCCCAGTGCAGGCAGGATCCAGCAGCTCTTTCTTCACCAAGTATAGACTTTGCCAAAGGGTCTGACTGGGCTGCTTTGACCTTTGACCAGGCTGCACTCAGTTATCACAACTCCTTAAAATCTACAGTATTGCCTTGAGTCAAAGTGAGTCATCTGGACTAAGATCACTTTTTTGCCTTTATCCCAAATAACCATGATGAGAAATGAAGCTTTCTGTCTTCCTTCCTCCCACCTCTACGTAGGATAACTTTTACTGCTGTCCAAGTTGGCACTGTGGGGAGGGGGCTCCAGACATTTAGAGGAACTGCCCTGTTCCTCTAAATCTTGCTCTTACTGTCTCTTGATGGAGAAAAAGTAATGCTGAAGTAATTTTGTTTGAGAGTGAAGTATCCTATACTTTCTAGATGGCTGAGTGAATAATTTTGGGGTATCTCTTGTGACTGATTGAAGGAGAGCAGCCTTGCTTTTTGCTTATACTCTTTAGGGTGCTGGGCCCTGGTTTCGCTTGTGGTAGCTGGCAGAGGATCCTCTGAGGTGTCAAGACCCACCTACGGTGTCAGGCGTGATAAGCAACAAATGCAGAATAGCTGACAATGTCCTTGATAGAGGACATTTGGGAACTTTGTTGTAGACACACTGTTTTGTCTCAGTAACAAGGAGGGACAAACTATTTGCTCCAGCAAAACAAAAAGTCAGTGAACTCTGGATAAACTGAGTGTCAAAGCAGACTTTCACAGCCGCAGATCCATTGGCAAACAGAATAGATAAGTGGCCCAGGGAGGAGAATAAACAGAAAAATGGCGATTTGTCATTGACAGGAAAAGAATGTGAAAGATTTCTACTCTGCTGATAATAACTTGATGGTTTTGGACGCTGTTTTGCTGAAAGTTGCTGTCAGTAACAACAAGAAACACATTTGAAGGTGACAGAGTGAAGAAATAGAACTGCTTCTTAGCTCAAATCAGAGATTGCTGTAAGGGAGTCCAGGAGAATATTTGTTACCAGAGCACAGGGGAAATCTGACTGTCTTCAGAAGATGTGACTTGCGGAGCAATTTATTGTAGATCAGCACTTCAGCATGAGCCCTCAGCATGATGCTGAGGCAGACTAAAATGCAGGCTAGCTGTAAAATGGAGAAAGTGTCCACTACGCAGACCAAAGGTGCCCACAGTTGGACTAACATGTCTGGGTTTAGATGGGTATTCCTGCTTGGAGTTTTGTCTGTCTTACTCTGTGTTTGCAATAATCCATATGGTGTTCATCTGTCAGCTGGGGCATTGTGCAATGGGTGCAGCCACACTGCATCCATCAGAGTTTGTGCTGTTGCTAAATCACAGCACATGTTCAGCTCGTCCACCTCGAGAGAGCCCCAGAGCACTTCTGGCACTTAGCTTTGGCCCAGGCTTGTGCATACTGACACAGGAAATGTGGTTTGGACAGTGGGTTAGTGTCTGTGCTTGGCTGCCAGGTCAGGCACAGCAAGAGAGAGCTGAGGGCTGATTCCCTTGCTCAAGCAGCAGATGTTTGCCAGTGGGAAGCCTTGAGCAAAAGTCTTCAGCCAGTGTGAATGTAAGGAGAAGTGTCTGAATCCTGCTGCTTACCTTGTGTGACTAAGGTATGGGCAAAAGAGGGTGGCTGGGAGAGCCCAGAGGGGCTGGGAAGCTCTTGTGCTTCTGTGCTGCACACCTGGACCTCTACAAGAGTCTCTGGCTCTGTTCAGCTGAGGAGGCAGAAAAGTGAAATCCCTGAGCTGCAGGGCTGGCCAGAATTACAGAGTCTCTGAGAGAGGCCTGTAAGGCTACATCTACAGCTCAACAGTGACTTACAAAGAAACCCTTGAGGCACAGAAACAAAGAAGTGTCTGAAGCTGAGTATTAGGGAGAAGCACAAACATAAATTAATAAAATAACTGAATGTGCAAAGTGAGCTGTGGCTATCCGAGGTCATAAAAGGGAATGGGAAAATATTTGGGAAGTGTATACGTAGTTAAAGGAATGAAGAATATAGACTCATTAGTAAAACAAGCTTTCAGCTACTAGTGAGTGGTATCAATAAGGATGAAATACTTGATGC
Organism: Entomyzon cyanotis; assembly: GCA_024500445.1. Classification (NCBI taxonomy): domain Eukaryota; kingdom Metazoa; phylum Chordata; class Aves; order Passeriformes; family Meliphagidae; genus Entomyzon; species Entomyzon cyanotis. The sequence goes on along the minus strand of JAKEPQ010001021.1, from coordinate 44,005,747 downwards.
TGTGTTGTTTAATCTTACAGTAAGTGTCTGAGACTGGCTGCTTAGTGTGCTTAATGTAACGAGAGGATAAAAGCGCAGGTCAGAATGAGGAAAGAGCATAATAAAGAATATTTAAATGAGACAAGCTCTTGCCCGTCAGCAAGATCAGATTAAACATACCGTAGAGTACTTAAAGAAATAGCCAGAGCAATTTCAAGCCATTACATGCATTTCAGAGAGTTTTTGGGCTACATCTGTAATGCATTTTTAGCAGAGGCTGGGGTTTATGTGCAAGCCCATTTACAACATCTGAGCTGAGTGAGTACCTTGACTCAGAGGCAGGGTTGGGGTGTACTCTGGGGCATGGATTAGGGCAAGCCCCACACTGCTGTCACCTGTGGACTCACAGCCTTTCATGTACCTGTGACATGGGCAGACTGAAATATGATACTCTACTGTCATCAATCCCCAAACACTGTTCAGGGATGCTATAGAGCCAATGTCTGGGAAAAAGGTTCCTGCAGGTGCTTTCCTCAAAGGGCCTGTCCTTGAATGAAGGTGGAACTGTGGCACCGACAGAGTACCAGAGCCCAGGAAACAGTGTCTGGACAATTTTTCCCAGCTAGAGGCATCCAAAGCCAGCTACAAGGCCTCAAAAAGTGTGGATAATAGCACAGCAGTGCATCAGGCTTCACTCTGGCCTGTAGGACAAGCATGGCCAGGGAACGGAGGAAAAATCTCAAAGGGCCAGAAGGAGTGGAAAAATGTCTGGAGGAAAATGATAAGATTGGTCCCAGAGAACTACTGACTAGTCAGACCAATTTCAAAGACTGGAAAAGCACTTGAATAAATGGCAACACAGTTGGTAAATGTCTAGATAATAAGGTGATTCAGAGAAGCTGACATGGATTTGTCCAGAATAGATTATCAAGCCAGTGTAATTTCTTTCCTTTTTTTCTAGAGAAATGGGCCTCATGAATAAGAGAGAGGCAATCAAGGTTATCACCTCTATCCGTCTTGACTTTACTAAAGCTTTTGGTCGAGGCTCACACAGGTGACATACATATAACCAAAGTAGAGAAGTATGAATTAGGTAAAACCACCATAAAGAGACTGCTTAGATGGCTCAGGCAATGTGCTCAAAGAGCAGTTATACAGAGCTCGCTGTCAGACTCTGAAGGTGCTTCAAGTGAGACTCTCCAGCTGTCACTTCGGGTGTTTTTTGATCAATACTTTCATTAACAACTCAAATTACAGAATAGGGAAGCCCTCCTGGGAGGACAAGGCACTTTGCAGGACATGATTATGTTCAAATTTATCTTGATAAATTGGAAGAAAGGCCCAAAATCAATGTGATGAAATTCAATAAAGACAAGAGCAAATACCACATTTAGAGAGGGGAAATTAAATGCACAGATACGAAGTAAGAGATGGCTGGTTAGGCAGCAGGGTGCCTGAGGGGAAGCATAGCAGATCACCACCAGTGATCAGCAATGCAATACTGTTACACAAAGATATGTGTCATTCTAATTAATTAGCAAGAATATAAGAGAGAGAGGAGGTTGTAACTCCTGCCTCAGGGTGGCCCTGTACCATATATTTGTAGCTGCAGAGCCAGGCTGAAGGGGAAGAACAGGAATGATGAAAGCTTGGTCATGAAGGCAGGACCTGGAAGCAGCAGTTGAGGCAATTGATTTGAGTTGAAGAGGGAAAAAAAGAGAAAGGAACAGTGGCACAACATTTTCATGCCTTTTTGAAGACTGTTCTGAAAAGAGGAATAAACTATGGTTCTTTGCATCCACTGGGGAGATGGTAAGGAGTAATTGGCTTGACTCTTGGTAAAGGAAGTCTGTATAAGGGCAAGTAAGCACAGATGTATCTACAGGGAGGTTGTTGAGTACCTGTTGTTGGAGGCTTGTGAGAGCAACCTATGTGAATTGTCACCAGTGGCAGAGGAGTGTCTGATCTTGCCTCATAGAATAGATATGTTTTTTGGGTCACTCCAAACCCTGCATTGCCATGATGATTTTGCCTAGGAGTGTACTGATAGCCAGGTTAGCACTGGAAGGAATTTATCCCCAGGTCATATTGACATGGATTTTCCTCAGCGGCCCAAGAAGGTGTTTGCATGCCAAAGTCATCTGAGTGTCTTACTTGGTCAGTGCATGTAAGGGTGACCTGGGGAGAATTTGATAATGCCCTTGTCTTTCCTCTTTTCTACCTGGGGCAGATTTTACTAGTCTTTTTCAGGCACTGAATGACAAAACTTTGCCTTATTTCACTTAGGGCAGGTGTCAGCAGGGCCATGGTGCTGCAGTGCTGACAAAGGACTCCTTGAAGGATAATTAATAGGAAGGGAAGGAATTGCTCATCAGTCAATGTGCATGTGTTGCGTGTGGCACCCCACACCTGAGTTTTAGCAAGTCAAGGGCAAGCCAGGTCTTTGTTTGCGGTAGCTGATGCCTGCACCACACTCCAGTCAGCCTCGTGGCCAGGGTGATTTTGACCAATTGTATTCTGTCAGGGCAAGTGACTAACAGCCTGTGTCCCATGCAAATGGATCAAGCATTATTTCTTTCATAGGAATGACATCAGAAACAAGGGCGTTTTGAAATCAGATTGGATAAATGGTCTAATCTCCTGCTGGACAGAAGCCATTATCAGCTGCCACAGATAAAAATGATAGTATTCTCTTGCTAGAAATGAATGGATTATCGTCCTGCTAACCTGCTGTACATAGTAATGAACATGCAGGTCTTAATATTTATTTTTCTATACATAAATAAGGTTTTGAATAGTCCCATCTTCTTTACAAATAATCAGGCTTTAAGAAACCATAAGTGGTAGGCTGTTCTTGTAGTGATGAGTTTCACACACTAATTTTGCTCTACAAAAATAGTCAGGTTAAAGATCACTGAAAAAAATGGCTTGCTTTTGTTACAATTCTCATCATGATCAGGGACAGAAAATGCTTGCTGCTTTGTATTTTCTTGTCTCCTCTCTGCTGTTTACACACACTTTCCTTCCTCATCTGCTTCTTTACTCTTATTGTATCATTATTGAACTTTTGCTCTAAATTGTTTCACACAGCCAAAATCCTTGGTTGATTATCACATGCTTCAGGGAGAAGATTAACTTCTTGCCACTGTGCAGACAGTTGCCTGGTTCTCTCCTCAAATGTTCCACCCCTGACAGCATGGATACTGCTAATGACAGGAGGTTGTGCCATGTTGACAAGCCTCTGGGAGCAGAGAAAAGGCCAGTTCTGAGCAGATGCCCGATTTGATTGCAGTGTCATGAGGGCTAATTACTCTAATAAGCATTTATGGGATTCAGAGATCAGGAGGAAAAAGATCACAAACACAATTAAGGTGTCAAAGTTGTAGAAGGAAAATTGAAAGTATTAAGTGCCAATTTCTGGTGTCTGAAATTCAAGCTAACATCACTGAGAGCTGCTAATAGTCATCTGAGGGCAGAGCCTGGTGTCCCTGAGAGGCTGTTTTTCAAGCTGTGTACAAAAAGTACCTAACTCAAGTGCTGTTGACTGCTTTGAATATAGGAGCAAGAGTACGGCAAGCAAATCAGCCTACTTGCTTTTTGGGGCTGGTGACTCCACATATCCATGTACTGGATGAAGAGAAGTAGCTGTAACACTTAACTGAGTACTAACATTAGAAAACTTGAATAGATCTCCGTCAGAGAGGGTATATGTGGAATGGGCAAACCCTGGGCTAAAGCTCTTTGCTTTGGGAATGCTAGAAGGAATTAGCTTGGGAAAATCCCCCATGGCTTCATGATAGCTTTTGTGCTGTTGGTCACCTCCAGATAAAGTTTCTGCAACACTTTATGTTGGTGTAGGCATCAGGACTCAGAGGTTGTGTCTGCACAGGATGGTGGGGATGGACTACAGCTGCTGAACCTTCATCCTTGTATTTCCCTCTGGTGTGATGGGCTGAGAAGTTTTTCTCAAATATTTGGGAAAGCAAACTGAAGAGAAAGAACATGAGTTAGAGGAGAACTGTGCTGGACATACACATAAAAACATCTTACTGTCAGACAATTTTAGGGTGACATTTTAAAAGTCTTTTGATTCAGAACATGACCCTTTTTCTGTGCCCAGTATGAAGCATATTGGACGTGTTTTTGTAACCAGTTCCCCTGAGCTCTGCATTTCTCACCTTGAATTAAAACTCCTCACTACACCAACTCCTTCATCTGAAGGAGCTGCTGGTGACTGTCACTGTCAGCAGTAGCTCATGATCCTAGGGAGATTTTCCTGGAATTGATATACCCAGCACATTTTGTGCACATTGGGTCAGCCTTGGCAATCACTGTCCTGTTGAACCTGCCTTTTAATCATTAATCATTTTGTCCTGGGTCCTGTTGAATGATGCCATTCCTTTACTACCAGATAGCAGAAGCAGTTCTACAGTTTCACCTGTGCAAGGATGTTCAAAGGTATATGCCACTCAAGGCTCTTCAGTTGTGTCTTATAGGCATGAAACTGGCATTTTGATGTATTCTCAGATGGCTTCCTTTTACATTCTATTATTCCTTCCTCAGAACAGGAAGGAAACCTATTCAGTGGAGGGTTAACTACTCTTTGCTGAGTCTCTTGCTTAATTTTCATGCTCCACAGAACTTCACAGTATAAACAATTTTACAAAAGAGAATTAACAGTTTTACACAAGGAACTGTCACAGGAATATCCAATCTGTGTAATTAAAGTCTTGAGAATGCTGTTTGTTTTCTGGAATAGGTATGAGTTACATCAGTGGTCATAGATATAGTATTTGGTAAGCTCTGGGATAATCATACCCATTTATCATGTTTATGGGATGGTGTTTAGGGAACTTCATCTGCTCCACTGCTTGCACAGAAACAGATATACCTTTGAAAAGCTCCACAGAACCTTCTAAAGTGCTTGTCCCCATCCTGAACTGACAGATGTCAACAGGAGTGTGTGCTGACAGACCCAGTGACAAGTCATTCTTTTCCCTTCAGTCTGATTGAATTCCCAGATCTGAAAATCGAGCCTTCTTAATGCTTTTGGTGTAACTGAAATGTCTCTTCTAAACTGTAAGCCATTTATCTGAGTTCTAATCTCTCCTGCTGAGCTGTCACAGTCAAAAGGAAAATCTCCTTACCAGGCAGACAGATGCTCTGAAGGTGTAGGGAGGATTTCAGTTTTAATGGAGAAGTTTTCATCTCCCTGAAACAGAAGTGCCCCAAGGACCCGTGTCACATGTTGCTTGCAAGGGCTTGCTTGCACCCCACATAGGGACAGAAAGCTAATTTGAGGTTGTCTGGCTGAAGGGAAACCATATGGCACCACACTTGGAGGAATTAGTCAAATGTGAAGGGCAAGGCTAATGCTTGGAGACCTTTGTGTGGCACCACTGGTGGCATTTGGAGGTGTCTTGGGGACCTCTGGGATGGTGGTGTGTCACAGTGCAGAGCACTAGTGCATAGCTCATACATTTCACAAGACCCATCCTTGATGGCAGTGCTCTGGTGGCCATGAGTCTCCAGGGGAGGGGCTTTAACCCCTTGCTGGAGCATCCTGCAGGAAAGTGACTGACAGGAGTGCTGAGGACACTTCTAAAACTGCTGGTGGAAATAAGTGTTCACACCAGCTAGCCTCCAGGGTGCAAACCAGCTGGTCTTTAGGAAGGATTTCAGAAGACCTTGCTGGGACTCTGTCCTGCTAATACTGAATGTCCTGTGCTGACTGCGACTGTCTTTTTGTTTCTTCTTGTTTTAAGGTCAAGTGGCAGAAGGATGACATGGAAAACAATGCCAACTTCTTCTCTGTCTCCTCAGATGGGCGGATTGTTTCATGGACTTTAGTTAAGGTAAACAGTGGGTGGCAATTTCTTTTTCCAGTCAAATTATAACCAATTCCCTCAAAAGTTCAGTGATTCATTAGTGTTATTTTTATTTCTAATGAGCCAGGTTTGAAAAGAAATGTTAGCAATAGCAGGTGGTGCAGTCACGGCTGGATCTTGGGCTCCACTCTGAAATGAAGCAGGGTCAGCCTACTCCTTGTCTAAGGATGAAGGATCTAACCTTCATCCTGCCTGCACCTGTAGCACTCCATGGGCCTGAAAATGAGAGATCATTTTCCTGCTTGGCAGCAGCAGGAATTCAAGACTGGTCCTTGTTCTCAAACTTTCTTTGTCCCAGAAGGGTCAATCAGACACAGAACAGAATAATCTGCTTCATTCCACAGCTTCAAGATTCTCATCCCCAAAATGCTCCCCTACAGATTGCAATTTGGAATGGGAGAGGGTCAATTTAAATTTCTCCCCATGTGGGACAGAGTGAGTAGTACATAGTAAGCTTGCATTTGCAGCAGGATGGCACCATGCTATCAGACAGACAGATGGTTTCTCCCTGCCATGACATTGCCAGCTCACACCCGATACACCTTTTTTTAACTAGTTTGCATGCCCTGCCTTTGTTCGCTTTTCCGTTTGGATTACATTGAAGTATATTGATAGAAACATAAAATTACTGTCCCAAAATGACCCTTAGATTAATGTCTTTGAATCCCAGTATGTGTTTTTTATTGCTGGCTATTTCATTTTACATTTGAAGATTTCAAATCTCTTTCTAAAAAATGATTGCATTGCCCTAAATATGAGTTAGAAGCAGCTGTCCTATTATTCCTCAACAAAAGAAGAAATTTCTTTGCGTCCTAGGATGCTCATTTTTCAATCTATTATACCAAGCTATCAAGGCTTGCCTGTTCTGAAATCTTTAGACCTTGCTGCCATGGCAGGGATTAATTTCTAGTGTTATATGTAAATCTTAGCCTCGTGTTCAGTTCAGGAACAGGAACGTCTCCTAATGAACAGTGTAAGCAACATGCAGATGGCACAGATTTTGAGATTATTTTATTAATAGACTTTTCCAGTTCATACATGCAGCTTCAGAATCAAAAACCCCTCTGCAAGTGTGTCCCAAGTCCTTCTAAACGGGCTCCCTAGACAAGGACAGACTAAGAGTGTCCCAGTACCCAGCTCCTGTTTTATCCCCTGAATAAGAATGCCCAAAAGGTTTGTGTTGAAGTGGGCAACACACACCGGCAGCCAAACACATCCAGCTGAGGTGATTTGGCAGGGTGCACTTACCAGTTTACAGTGCATTTACAGTGAACTGTGAGCCCCAGTAACTGATTCTGCTCAGCATGGCCCCCTTAGGAGGCAGGAAACACTGGCTGAAGTCTCTTTCTCAGAGAAAGGCCACAACTGAGACAGCCTAAGAGTCTGCAGATGGACTCTGATAGCAGCTCACCCAGTAGAGGGTCTTTTGCACCAGTGCTTAACTGTGTTTACACATCATAAACAGTGTTTTTTCTGTCCCTTGTGCACATAGGTATTTCTTGCTAAGCATCCTTGGTGTGGCTTCTAAGATCTGCATCCACTTAACACAGTGTAATTGCTACTTATTCCTTGCATTACTGTAGTGAATTTGGCCATACCCGTGTGAAAAGACTATTTTAAAATTTTTTTAAAGTGAAATTACTTCTGAAATTGCCAGAACTAGTATGTACCTATTAGGCAGTGGTGGAAAACAGCAAAATTTTAGGTACTCTCTGCTTAGGAAAATTTTTGGGGGACAGAGATTCAAAAGGGAAAACAAGAAACAGGATGAAAAGAGTGTTTTGTTATAATCTGTGCTTTTTTCATCCAGTAAGGAGAAATGGACAATCTGCTTAAATTCCAGTTTTACAAGAGCTTTCTCTGGGTTTCATTTAGAATAAAACTGAAGACACTCTAGAGGTCTTCTATTCTACAAAACCATAGTGGAAATAGGGAATAAATGAAAGACTGCTTTGTTAATCTTTTTGACAGAACTATCCAGAAATAAAGCTTCTTCAAACACAGGTAGCTGTTTGACACTTCCAAAGCTGGAGAGAGAGCATGAAGTGAATAATTTCATCCTTTCTTCAGCTGAATATTTGGCAAACCACACTCAAGATTTGCATAGAAGAGTTGTCAAATATTAGACAGGGACAGTTGATATGCCTTGACCATAGTGGTTGTCTCTGTTAGAAATGGGCACAATCACTTTGGACAAATTTCACTGAAAACCACATGAGTTCTGTGTACTTAGACTATCTTGTCTTGACCTTGGGTCATCTTCAAGGTGTAAAACACCAAGGAAGGATGCGGAACTTTTGCCACTGGATAATTCCACTCCCCCGCCTTGGGTGCACACATTGCCTATCAAAAAGGAGAAATGTCACAGCTGCTTCAAAGAATTGTTTGGGATGCAGTACGGCACTGCTTCTCGGGCTGATGCTCACCAATTCCGTGTTTGATTAGTAGTTGTAGTTCACCCCCTTCTGTGTGACCTACAGCTAAATTACTGAGCAGCTCTGGGCTTCCTTCATCACTTAAGGCTAATAAGAACTAAGGGGAAAACAGCAGCTGTAAGGCCTGATTCGCTAATGCTTAAAAAGTGCACAATTGTTAGGCAGAGGCAACATATTATTGCTCAGTATTCCAGGAAGACCAAATTGTCAGCAGGCTGTTTTCCCAGAGGAATATGTGAATGGCTCTGGCGATAAAGAGTCCCAGGAATAGAAGCATTTTTCATGCTGTGAAGCTGGGTACAAAACAAAACCAGCACAGCAGGGGAGTCTGCACAAGCAGGGTCCTTTGTGAAGGAGAGGGGCTGCAGAAACTGTCCACAGGAGTCTCTGTCAGGTGAAGGTGCTAGGAGTCATTGTCAGAGGAAGGCTGCAGAAAGCTGTGTGCTTAGAAAGAAGGTCTCTTGTGGTTTGCCTTTTTACCAGAACACAGAGACAGTGTGCTAGCACACCTCTGGGCCTGCTCAGATCACCTGTCTGACACATTGGGTATATCAACATGACCAGCTACAGGCAGCTCCAAAGCTGCTCTTCAGACCAGACTCATGTCTTGGATGGGGCACACGCTCTCTGGAGAGCAGGCGGAGCTGGGAGCCTGAGCAGGAGCAAGTGCCTGCTCAGCTTGTCCTGACTGCGTTCCCAACAGCCCACCAGCACTCCTGTTTGGATGTGCAGTGGAATATACTCTCCTCCTGGTTGCTCTGGGCACTGCTCTTTCCATTTCTTGCACACATACACCAGCATGTGTGGCCTCTTTCTTAGCATCACTCCTGCCTTACCCACTGGGTCAGACTTGTGACCAACGTACTGTAAGAAGAGTCATTAAGGTGGAGATCTGCACAAATCTGTCCTGCTTCTTGCTGCTGTCTCAGAGAACAATTTACTGCCTTCAATAGGCCAGGGTGTGTGGGTGTGCTGCAGTGAGAACTAGTGAGAAGGAAGTACATTACTTTAATGGGTTTTGACCTTTCTTGAACCTTCTGTGAATTTGTACACCCAGAATATGATAAAAATGTCTTACAGAACATTGTCCCCTCTGAATTGCAGTACTGAAGAGGTGCTCACAAGGTCTTCTCCCACATTTCCCAGCACGATAATTCCTGGGGTTGACTCTGCCAGGCAGAATCCCTTTTCCCACCTGAATCCTGCTCTGGGCTAAGAGAAGCTTCAACTACAGTTTAATTCACCAAGCTAAGATGTTATGCTTTGTTCCTACAATTCTTCAGTAGAAAGTTTGCAGATTCATTAGAAGATCCAGTCCACAGCCCATACTATTCACTAATCAGTAGTTGTTTGTTCTTTTTATCACATTATCAGAAAGTCACAGAATGGCTGGGGTTGTGAAAGACTTCTGGAGCCCCAGAGTGTTCTTGTATTCACAACCAACTGCATTCTGCAGTGGCATTTTAACTCCCAAAGCTAGTCTAAGAATGGATCTTTAAGTCTGGTAGATTCTTTATATTTACCCACATTGTCTGTTTTCATCTGTTTTCTGTCTCACACCCCAACTGTAAACTCTTTGGGGCACAGCCCTTTGGCCCATTGTTCATACACCACCTTGCACAGCAGCATCATGAGAGCTCTTTAGAGCTCTGCTGAGAGCAGAAACATGGGGCATTTTTCCCCTGGGGGAAGCTGCTTGCTAGATGTTCTTGTTACTTGAATCTCAGAGCCCATGGAGTTGTGAGTATTGGGTACTGAGGCTGCTCTGGGGATAACAAGAAAATATTAAGAAGCAAGGACTGGCAAGATGATAAGTTACTGTTCATTAGTGTGGGGCTTTAGTTAGCTCCATGGGAATATGAAATATCCATCTTAAACCACACAGGGTGATTTAACTAAACACAATGCTTTAAGCTGACTTTGTCAACCTCCACTAACAAACATTGACCCCAAAACCCAAAATTTTCCAGGTCAAGTACACATGTTGAGGTAATATACCAATGGCTCTCAGCTCCAGTTCACCAAAGCATCGGTTTCCTGAAGGTTTTATGGAAAGCAGCATGTTAGCAAGCTGCCAAATATGAAACATTAAGCAACTTCTGGACAGCTTTTTAAAATTCCTCCATAAAATTTGCCATTTCAAAGTACTGAATGTCTCTGTATTGTTGCTGCAAAGCATGCTATTCATGTGGAATCTCCTCTGCCTGCAGAATGAGCTGGTTCACGTGGATGTCATCAAGCTGTCAGCAGGAACAACGATGGAGGGGCCAGAGGGGCTGCAGCTGCAAATGCTTGGTAAGAGCCCAAGTCCTTGGCATGCTGATTAATTACTGACACAAAGCCTCTAATCAGTCATTCTGGGAAATTAAATTGGGAGCAGGGTGTTGAGATGGAAAGGAGCTAAAGGAGGGTTACGCCTCCTTGCTTTCATCATGTACTATGGCAAAGTCTGTCTGGAGCAATGGCTACTAACTGAGTCAAGTTTTGCTGGTTACATATTGCCTTTACTTGCATAAAAACTTGAACTGAACATTAATTCAAAAAGCATCCATTTTACTGGGCTATCTCTGTGTGGATAAGGCACAAGCATTACCTGTAAAAGTCAAAACTCTGTTTAGTTCTTACTGCCAGACACTGACATGGACTGGCAAAATCAAGGTGAAAAGCAACCTCTGCCCTTTTTTTGGGTTCACAGCTCACCCAGCTAGCCTCATCAAGTTTGGGCTCTGTAAAAGCACAGCATCTACTTTGAGCTACTATGTTAGGCTCCCTCCATACAAAGTGCAGTCGGTGCAGTCTTTCTAGGCTGAATCGTCTCATCCTGATCATCCTGCATTTGAGATAGGATTGGATGAGTCAGCTCAGGAGGTCCTGAATTACACAAGGAAGTCCTTGAGGAATCTTCTTATCATCCCTCTACACCTGCTTTTGGCTGAGAAAATGGGACCTGTGTTTGGAGGAGGGCCTTGCTCTGCATTTAAGAATTGCTGTGTTTCTAGGCTAGTAACCACTGATTAGTCTGTGGGAAGCTTTGCAGTGCCACATAGGTTGCAAGAAACCAGCTAAAGCAGTACATTGCAGAACTCTCGGGGGCTTTGGGATTATTTGTTAGTGTTACTGGGAAATGGATTTGAAAGGACTTGTCTTGAATATTTAATAATCTATGTGATTTAAAAATACAGATGGTATTAGAGAGTTGAAATTATCATAACAATTCCTTTGAGAACTACATTTTTTTAACATTAAAGATGTAATGCATAAGACAACTACCTGTGCAGAAAGTTTCTGTAACTCTGTGCTTCTGAGCCTTGTCTGCTTGTTCCTGTTTCTTGTCTGATGGTTGTTGTGGTTGTCCCTGCTGGTAGGGACAGCCTCAGGTAGCTCTGGCACTTGACAGACATCCCATCTTCTGCTCAAGAACCCTGCTGAAATTTTCTTTCACCAGCATGTGAACTGGCTTTCTTGGATGATGATGCATCTGCCTCAGGAGCAGAAGCAACAAAATCACAATGACTCACATCCTGTTTGTGGTTGACACCTGTTTTAAACATAGTTCACAATGTTGCACAATTCAGGGCTTTTGACTTTAACAGGATCCTTCTGTCCCTAGCAGAGAATTTCTTCCCAAATCACATTCTTTGCTATTGGCTTTACTGGAGTGAGCCTGCTAAATGGATTCTGAGTTAAGGGCAAAAAGAGCACATGAAGGTATGATGGGGTGCTTTATCACTGGGCTCTTTTATGCATAGTAAACTACTTACATTTTTGTGGATGCAAAACAAGCAGAAAAGGTATGTTCTTCCCCAATAGGAAGTGGGCCAGATCCTCACAATGTTTATGTTTGCACCAGGCAGTTTCAATTCTTATCAAAAAGAATCCTAGGCTAAATTGGTTTTCCAGCTCCATTTTGGTTCCCTCAGTTCCCTTTTCTGTGTCTCTGTGTTGGCTTTTCATCTTGCACGTCTTGGGGATAGGCACAGCTTGGAAAGTTTAGTGGAAGGTGGCCATTTTTCAGAATGGCTTTGATTTCTTTTGGGAGCTTCTGACTAAGAAATTACTTCTGAAAATGCAGGGGGTGTGTGTTTACCATAGACAGAGAGCATGTGCTGGCCAGCTGAAACAATTCTCTGTGTGACAGACCTTTCTTTTGTTAACAGGCTGTGGGACATCTTTTGATTTTCACAAAAAGATAGACTATTTGTTTCTCGTTGGTACGGAAGAGGGAAAGATCTATAAGGTAAGAAAGATTTCTTTATCCTTTGTTTTACATCCCCTGACCCATGTGTGTCTTTTAGGCTCATCTTCTGAACTGTTTGCTCAGGTGGTAACAAAGTACAGCTTCAGAGCCTGGTCCTGCCCTGGAATGCCTGTGGTGAGCTTGAGACCAGACCAGCACTGCAGAGGGTCGCAGGGAGCTCTCTGCACAGACCCAATTAAGACCCAATTTTTTTCAGAAACATTTTTCATGCAAACTGCATCCCAGAAAATGCTTTGCAGATTGCAGCTGTGCAAGTGGAGTGCTAAGTAGGATAAGAGCAGAAGTTAAAAGGCATTGATCCCCTGTCCTCTTGACTATGGGGAAATGGCAGGAGAAATATCAGCTCTTTTCCTTTTTAGACGTGTTATCCTGAAAGCAGTAAGGCTAATGAAGCCATATTTCCTATGGATCAGTGTCCTGCAGCCCTTCCCTTCCACAATTACATACAATCATTTAGGTTGGAAAAGACATCTAAGATCTTTACTCATCCTTTTCCCAGTCCCACTCTCTCCTTGTTCTCTGATCTCCAGTCCATTGCTACATACTCAAATCTTCCTCCTCCTGATCACAACACACTGTTGCCAGCTCAGTGATCCCATCTCCACACTATAACCCTTGGTTCCTGCAGACAGTGCTGGCTACCTCCCCTCCAGTGCCCTCCTGCAGCCTGGTGCCTTGGTTCCCAGAGCCAGGCAGGAGCTTTCAGCCAGCTCCAGCCATGTGGTGAGGGCAGCAGCCAAGCTGTGCTTGCCCTTCCCACACTGGGGGCACTGCCCAGATGTTTTGTACTCTGTGGCCATTGCTTTTCACAGAATATGTAAGACTTAAATGTTACCACATCCCACATGCAGCCAGCTTTGGCTGAAAATGCCAGTGAGGGCAAAAGTTGTTTATGAAGAGAGACAAGCACACAGAAAGACACAGGCATCATATTTTCCTGAGAAACTGAGTTAAAAATAGGAAATTTTGAGTTCTGCTGCATTTAGCCTTGCAAATGCAAGTAGCTCTTTACTAATAGCCAGTAGCTCTTTGCTAATACAACTGTTATTTCTGCAGCATTCTCTTGAGATGGTTCTGGGGCTCTGTTAAACCTGTAGCCACAGCCCTTGATCTTGGGGAGTGGACAATCAGCAGGAGGCTGACATGCAGAGCAGATGCATCCAGCCATCCCTAGAGGATGACGTAAACTCCTTCCCCCATATCCCACCTGCAAAAGGAACCTGAAACAGAATGAGGACCCAAAGGAAATCATATTCTGAAATCAGTATCAATCATTTAGCCAAGATGTACTTAACAAATATGTATCCCTTGCAGAGGGACAATGCTGATTGAAATCTCTTCCTCAGCCAGGCAGTAACTAGGGAGGATTTCTGAGTAGTGCTCACTTGCTTTGGACAAGGTACAGAAGGGAGGTGGGAGGAGTGGGAGCTGAGCTGTTGGGCAGTGGTCAAGTGGGTAGGTGCAGTGGTTTTTTGTTGATGCATTCAGGACACAAAACATCCCTACAGTCATGGGCAGATGTTCTGAATTGTCTGGTCACCCACAGGAGTGGTTACCCTGGGTATCTAAATTGATGGGTACTGTTGTGTCTAGTCCTGATCAAAAGGCTGTAAAGAACCATGTTTTAACTTCCTCTGTGCTTGGGTGAGTGATGAGTGTAGATGGGTGTGGCAGTGTATGTCAGTGTGAGGTGGGGACCATCAGGAGAAATATTCAGGATTGGTGTCCTGGCTGAGTGACACAGGAAACTCATCATGGAGGAGCACTGTACAGGAGAGAATTTGGCATTGAAAAAATTGTAGGTGTTTCTGCCTTTGATAATCTTTGGTGAAACTAGAACTAGGATGGGGTTTTATCAGAAGTCATCCCAGCCATGAAGCCATGCAGGTATTTTAGCAGCTCTTGAGTGGACAAATGTAGAAAGATACTGTTACATGGGATCTCCCATTTCCTTGTCAGTGTTACTAGTAAGCAACATTCTTGCATTGGTGAGCCTCAGGGATAAGTGACCATTCTCACATTGTGCAACACAGCTCTATAAAACTCTGGTGTTCCAATGGGCAGGAAGAGACTATCTTCAGCCAGATTGTAAGGGTTAATACAGGCAAGAGGAATGTTGTGTCTAGCACGAACAGGCTTCCAGTGCATCTACAAAAACGTGGGGAAGAGTGCTTCTACCCTTAGCATCCCCCAAGACTTTGCTACAAGCAGTTTCAAAAGTTTTGGGGTCAGCTGCTGCTCCAGGCATTTTTCAAGGACTACCACGCACCTTCATCACATACTTAGTTGAAACACTGCACATCTGAACCCCATACTGGAGCTACCTGTGGACTGCCTCCTGCAGACTTGCTCCACTGGTATACTGGGAGCAGGGACAGTCCCACAGCAGTCTGAGCAGCTCCCGGGTCCTGTGGCTGCACTGAGCAGCAGTGAGCTGCTCAGATCTCTCTGCTGCACTTACATGTTGACTGAGAGGCACAGACTCCTTACATGCTGTCTGAGTCAGGCATCAAACATGGGCTGTTCTCCACATGGGCCGAATTTTAGATTATTTATTAAATAAATTGGAAAGTGAATTCCAGGGAAACTTTTTTTAATATCTCCCGAGAGACCAGGCATGCCCACAAATAGCATGATAATATGTTAATTTTTTAGCTGCAGAACAATTATGGTGAAGTTCTGGAAATGGCTTAGTTAATAGTGTTTCTGAAGCCAAGAAATCATTATCTAAATTACACACAGACCTATCTATTGTCCTTTTATGTAGAGGAGAAACAGTTTCTGCATTTATATGATTCTGTAATGCAATTCTGAATGCTTTTTTTGTGTATCTTATTTGCTGTTTAGGAATTGTTCAGCTTTGGTATCGGAAAGTATGGTCTCTGAGATTGGTGTTGAAACATTGTGACTTTAAGTCTTTGATCAGAATTACTTCCAATAAACAGGACTTCAACAGAAAAATTGTGAGAAGATTTGAATTTACTCATGTAAGAAAGGCTTTGAGGTTTTTTCAATCTTAGGCAGTTTTCTTGAGAGTGTAACAAATGAATATAATACAACCTAGTGCAAGACTGAATAAAGAAAAGGTTATTCTAATTTTAAACAAAACTGATTTCACTCATACTCATTCTCCCATACTATGTACCAGAACATTTGTATCTTTGTGTTCAGGACTGGATTATTATTATTACAGGTGACAAAGGATGCTGGCTATTGAACCCTTATCACATCTCTTGAGTTTTCCCTAAATGAGGATGACAAACTGGTTTCTGGACAGGCTCTGACTTCCAGTGACCCTTTAGTAATAGACAGATCATTTGCCTCAGTGTTAATCTTGCTTTGTCTTAGGCAAAGTTGTTTTCCTCGTCTGGATATTTTATGTCTTGAGTTCTGTTCCTCATCTTCTCACCTTATCTTTGGAGCTTCTGTCTGTGTTCTATCTGGTTGTCTAGCTCCTGGACTGACTGCATCATCAATTACAACAGTTTCCTTCTTTTACCATTTTCTGTTGTTTCTGCTGATGTGTTCATGTATCTCAGTTTCTACTTGTAAGCCCTTCTGAAATCTTAGCATTTCTGTTACTGACCTGTAGAAGCATTCACTAAAACTAGAGAGACCCTCTGGTGTAGCTGGTGACAGCCTGTCCACCACAACATAGGATATGTTTGTGTCAGTGGTTTCTGAAGGGCATCTGGATGTCCTGACCTGCCTGGGAGTGCCAGTGCTGGGCAGTATTGTCTTTCTGTTGCCAGATACAAACCTTCTCTGAAAAAGTTGCTTTTTGGATTTCTGTATTGCATAGACTCTCAGCGTTCTTGTAAGTGAACTGAAGAAACCCTCTACCTTATAAGGACACTAATAACCATCCATTCAAGGTGTATGTGGGAGAGTTGTGTGTCAGACTAACGTCTAGCATAAACTGAAGAGCTGTAATGAAGATTTTTCATGAGTTTTGTGTCCTCAGAGTTCTCCTTTCCTCCCTGTATTCCTCCCCCATGTTTTGTAGCCTTGTCAACAGTTGTCTTTGGTTTCCTGTATTGCCATAGACTTATTTTTGCTTTTCTGCCTCATCATAAAAATACCATTTACCATTCAAACACATCTACCATCATGTAAGCAGGAGGAAAACACTCTCAGCAAATTGGAGCAGTGCTCTAAAAGATCAGACAGGCTGCACAAATGCCTTCTCTCTGAATCTAGTCATCCTCTTCAAAGCTCTCCCGTCAGAACTTAGGTGTCACATATTCCAGTGGTTTTATTTTCATCCTGACATATCTAATAACTGTAGGGCTCTTTAACTGAATAGTAGGGAAAGACTTTATCAGTGGTTCTAGTTAGCTCAGAAACTCTTTTTATTCGTTAAAGTCATATTTCTTTTCTGAGTTTTTTCTCAACTTTGTTGTGTTTCTTCAAAATGCATCTTGGGAAGAAAGCAGCCCTGTCTTGCACTCAGAGACAATGATAAAAGTTGTGGTAAATGTGGTGAGGGGCTGGCAGGCACTGCCAGAGCACAGTGGATGCCTTCAGGCTAAAACAGGCATGCAAGGTTCTTTTCTCACAAGGGACACAGGCTGGAATCTGCCCTACAGAAACCTTTTTGCTGCTGATTTCATAGAAAAAAATGCAGATATCTTTCCTGCCATGGGGACTGCAAAGCCAGTGCTGTGGATCAGTACGTCCCAGGACATGATGGATCTCCTGTACTAGAGCCCAGAGAGCTGCAGTGGTCAAGGGCTCACCCCATAAGCCTTTGAAAACAGGGTGCCGAGCAATACAGCTCTGTTGGAGGCAAATCCAGTTAACATCTCGCTCTTCAAAGTTCTCAGGTATTAGGGACCTTCAATCCACACACTTGAAAGGATAGATGGATAAAGCAGCTTCTCCCTTGTGTTAATTACTTGTGACCTGTTCTGTCTGTTTCCAGCAAAGTGACTTTCAAAACAAGCCAAGTACTCATCTTCCTGATGGCTGTACATTAAGAATTATGAAGTAACGTTATGAAACATGACATTAAAGGAGATTTCTGTCTCTCAATTAAATGCAGGGACAGCAATTCAGAGTATGCAACAAACTACTAGCAAGCTATAGACACTGTCACTAAGTCTCAGTGGGACATGAGCTGCTTTCTTGTTTCCATTTCCTACCACAAGCCTCTCAGGGATGTAGGAGCTGCTACTGTGGGAATGGTTTAGCATCCTTATTCAAGTACTTGTACCAGTGGACAGGTCTGAGTACCCAGACAGTGTCACTTGTAATAAACATTTAAGCCTTATGATTAGTTAGATCTTTGGTTTGCAAGAATTAAAGTCATGTAACACTTCAGCAGTTCTGCTGCTTGGGCAGATGTGGGAGTAATGAAAGGTGCTGAAAAGTCATTGTTATGACAGTACTGAGGCAAACCAACAGAAAATCCTGAAACCAACTCCATGCTGCTGTGTGGATACAGCTTGTGTGTGAGAACACAAGCAAAATGACGTTCCATGTGAAATGTGATCCTTGTTGCTAGTGAAGGAAGCCTCTAATGTGCTTGGAGGGGAGGAGGTTTGGGGAGGATAACCTAATATTTCCATGTACACAGAACTGACAGGTTCTGGATCAAGTCCTCTTGCAGCCAATTAGATTGTAATTTCTCCCTGCTTCATAAACTCACACACCAAGTGACTTTTCCAAGGGTCCCAAATGTCTTCCAGTTCTTGCAGACATCCTACCTTTTGCCATTCAGCAGCACCCACAACTGTGATGCTGCTGGTCTGACCTTTGCAAGTGTGTTTTGGCATTGCCCAGTTCACAGGCTGCTGTTGGCTGCCTTTCAGTGGGGTCCCCTGGCCTGATGGGAACATGCCTGAGTCCTGGTCAACCTCTGTGGTTCTCACACCCCTCTGGGAAGTCACAAGTGGCACAACAGAAAGAACTGCAGAGTCATGTGATCGGGCAGGCTCTCTGAGCAGGCTGTCCAGGGTGGTGGCAGGGAAAGGATTTATAGCATGTTTCCAAAGTCCTTAGACTCAAAGGGTCTGGTTGGACATTCATGTGCTGAGAGCACTGTTCATGTAGGTTTTAACTGTGACACTTCAAATGCAAACAGTGCTGTGAGCATTTGTGCTCCTGAGCAGCACACAGTGCTGTGAGACACAGTGCTCCTGAGCAGCACAGGGAATGTTCTCCCCTGCCTTTCTTGTGAACCTTTTACATAGGAGAAGCACAGCAGGAGCCTGGGCTGGCAGGAAGGCAATGTAGCTCCCACAGCAGAGAATGGTCTCTGGGGCCTCGCTGTTTAAATCCAGATAACTTTAATTCCTATCTCGGTGCATTGCAGAGGGGAGCAGGATGTTGCCTGCAAGTGGGGTGAAACAGCATGTGTTAAATTAGTGATTTTCTGTAGCACCTCTGGGTACCAGCCACCTCTTCCCAGCCAGCCCAAAAGATCCTGGGAGGAGTAGTAAGAGGCATCTTTCTGCAGGAATTTAAGCTTCAGGAGGTCTAGCTCTGATTACTGAGTAGTTCTTTCCATTGCAGTGTTCGAAAAACTATTCAAGCCAGTTTCTGGATGTGTTTGAAGCCCATCACATGGCTGTGGACTCAGTCAGCTGGAGTCCCTACCACTTGAAAGCCTTCATTTCCTGCAGCTCTGACTGGACAGTCAAGATCTGGGATCACACCATCAAGTAGGTCCTGCTGGGTGAGGAGGTCCAGCTTGACATGCCAGCTGCACATGTTGACTCTGCTCAAACCTCAGTCTCAGTTTCCCTCCCAGGTGTTGATAATGCTAATTTCTTTTTAATGTTTTGTACTCAGATTTGTACTCCTCAGGTATGAGATATAAGATTTTGCATCAGCTGCCCCAAGAACTTGCAAAGCAGCGTAACTCAGCACAGAGCCTGACTGCTTTACTTTAGACTTGGCTTCCTTCAGGCAGTACCTACTGTGGGAGAGGAATGCTACAGAAATGTCAGGGACTGGCTTCTAGCCTCAGGGGCCATAAACCTCCTAAGATCCAGAGAAGCAAAAAAAAATTGGAACACTTTAAAATATGGAGTGAAGTTCGGGGTTAGTGGTTAAGCAATGCCTGGTTTCAATCAGGAAATTGATTTTCTCGTAAATCAGTCAGAGTCACATATTTCCTGTTGCCAATACTGCTCTAATATTCAATGTTGTTGTCAGGAGTCCAGAGAAAGGAGATAATTTTTTCCCATATGATTATTAATATTAACCAGAGAGACTCCATCTTTCTGTGTGTGTTGGGAGGAAGCTTTCAAAATGCTTTCAGGAAGAAAGAAACCTCTCTTCTAATTACAGCAGGTCAAATCCTGACCCATTTGTATTGGTGCTCAGCTTTGCTTTGCCTTTGGCTGTTATCTGACATGGAGAAATACCCCATATCACACTTCTGCAACATCCAAGTGTTCTTAGCTCAGTGTTACACTGCCAGAGTGGAACATGTTTAAATGAATTCTTCTCTCTGTGTGTTTTTTATAGGACTCCAATGTTTGTTTATGACCTGGGCACTGCTGTAGCCGATGTTGCGTGGGCTCCTTACTCCTCCACTGTGTTTGCTGCAGTCACCATTGATGGCATGGTGAGAGCCTGGGAGCAACACTGCTCTGATTCAAGCTGAGAGACAGTCAAAGGAGATTAGGGCTGAGCGTGGGAATTGGCCAGCCCAATCCTGACCAAGCATATCAGGGAGCTGCTGATCCCCCCCAGCAGGAAGGAACCCACCACAGTGACAGGCTGAGTTGGCTGCTGCTTCCCTGAGCTGCTTGCAGGGTGATTTGGTTAGCTCAAGGCCATAAAACTATTAATGCCTTTTTGCTCAGTCTTATTACAGAGGACACAGAAGTTGTAAAGCAACAGAGTAGGAAATCTGGGCCGCAGCATTTCTTAGTCTTTCTCCCACTAAGATCTACCACACATTTACAATCAACAGCACCAGAAATCTCTCAGCTGCATCCCAGTCATGCATCCCAGTTGATGTTAAATCGTGAGTCAGAGGGCTTTTAGCAGGTTCTGAAGATCAGCTGCACATCTAACTGGAGTCTTGATAAACCCATCAGAAATGTGAGTGGATCTTCTCCTCGAAGCCCAAGGGCTTTTGGGGGCCAAGCTCCACCAGCTCCTAGCACAGGCAAGCCAAACCTCCCTTCAGTCCTAGTTTACTCCTCTTACTCCAGGGAAGGAGGTATTCAGAGCAGTAATCAGGCTGCTTTCTCTGACCCTTTCCTGCCTTTGGCATACATATCCCTAGGCATTAATCTCTCACTCCTTCTCAGAGCAGGTGTTGCAAATGCATGCAAGTCCCTCCCTGCTCTTCTATTAACCATGTCAGTGCAGGTGTGCAGCTTGCACATGGTAGGATTAAACACTGAACTTCCTCAATGTGAAATCCTCAGTACATCCCTGGGGATGGAGAGGTGATGTTCCAGATCAGAACTCCCCCATATGAGCTGACATCAGGGCATTGATTCTGAACTTCCAAGGTATAGGAAAACAATAGAATAAAATGGTTATATACTTACATTGATGTTAAAAAATCAATTATAGTAATATGCCAGGGTCATCCAGTAGAACTTTGTTCCAATTAAATGAAAACATTTTTCCACCATGTGAGGCTATTTCTAAGAGTAATAGTTTGGTGATGAACTCCTTAGATCAGTCCTAATATTGACATGATGGCAGCTGTATTTTTGCCTCTAGCCATCCATTGCAGTAGCTCAGATGGTTAATTTGGGCTTGGCAAGTAGCCAGGACATGTAGCTATCTATCAATACTGATTTAGTACTGAAAGAGCACATTGCTCTGTTACCATGGCCTTTATGTTTAGCTGGTATAAACTGGGAAGTTTCTACAGTTTGGCCAAAATACTCAAGCAAAAGGATGGCCATTATGAATCCCTATCACGGAATTGATGTCTTGGCTACTTTATTGCAGTTTAACCTTTATGTTACAGCAAGAAGATAATTTCGCTGATGCACTGACTCAGGCTGTGAATTTGTCTCTCCCAAGCAATAGAAATCTCTTCACTGGGTCACCTGGTCTCCCTGGAATGCTCAGGATACCACAGCCTACGGAAAGTAGTGTTGATGCTTTTCCTTCATATCCGAGTCAGGATTGGGTCCAGATCCACAGGTCCTTGTGGATCTGTCTGTCCCCACTCTCCCATACACCAAATGGAGGGCTTGCATGAAGGCAGTGCACATCCTCTGACTTGTCATCCACAAGTGACATTGTGTGTGCCCTCAAACCTTGCAAGAACCCTGCTGAGAGTGGCAACTTTGATTGAGTGCTGGGGTGAGCAGGGCAGAGAGCTGTGGGTACCCCAGCTGTGTCCTGGTGCGTAAGAGTGTGGAAGAGGATGGAGATGTCTGCAGGCAGGGGTACATCCTGGGCAGTGTGAGCAGATGGAGGATAAACACTGTGTGTACTTCGATTTTTTACTTATGTGGTTACGTTTTGGCAGTGATAGTTCATCTCTCGGGATGCTTCATGCCACTTGGGTTCTTTCTCAGAGCTTTACCTATTCTGGAGAAACTGCTGTGGAGTTGGCAAGAGTTTGTGCCATGGGGTCTTCCCATCCCACCTACAGCTTCTCCCAGCAGCATTAACTGCAGCATCCATGGACCCGGAGTCCGTCTGGGGCTATTGAGAAGGCAAAAGCCTGTTTGACTTGGCAGCACTGCACCTGGGGTATCTCACCTTGGCTATCCTTGGATCTAATTCAGCAATCATAAATAGACCCTAATTTAGTAGGATCTAATTCTGCTTTATGCCTTCTATCCCAAACTCTGAAAAGAGTGGCCATCAACCAGGAGAAGCTCAAAAATGGGCTGCCTATCAGGACAGGTCAAAGCAAGAGCTGCCTTCCCATTGCAGTCGGCTGAGCAGGACTGATGCTGAAAGAAATACTGGGCCTCTGTGTTAGCCACTAACCATGCTGGCTGCAGCAGGGTGTGTCTGACATATGGCTTAGTTTCTATTGTTGAACAGAACCTTCTAGAGCTGCAGTGGAAGTGGAATAAATAGTTGTTTACAGCCTTTTCAATTCTGGACATTTTCCACTTTGTAGCAGAGTGCACTTCTTGTGAATAACTCCGTGCCTTGCAAAGGGCAGGCTCCATTAATGCTGGAAAAAAATTTACGTTAACAGGGTGTGCTATGATTCTACAGAACAGAAAAATGCAGGACATGAAGCCAGAAAATAAAACATTAAAGGCCTCCTGTTCACAAACAGCCTCTGTCTTGGCATCTGCACATAATCATGCCTGCAAAATTTGAAGGTTGCCTGGAGGTGGTTTTAAAATCAGGCCCTAATTTCAGTCTTCAAGAGATACCTGGCATATTTTGTAAAACATTTTTCCTTATGCAAGCTGATGCTACAAGTCCAAAACACGTATGAGCCCCCTAAGACTGACTTGAAAATTGGGGCATTTTAGAATATAAAAATCTCTCAATCCCCATGAATCCAGGAGGTAGGGATTTAATGAAAGCTGTAAATATCAGCGTCATTATGATAAAATGTGTTTGTTGGCAGCTGGGCATCTGCTTTGGACAGCACTACCTCTTCATAAATAACCCAAGTGTGCACATTCCACTGCTGGTGCAGTGGATAGTAACTACTACTATTGCTCTCCATCATGTTCTGGTTAATTTCCTTAGTCTCCTGCTCTGCTTGCTGATCATTTTATTTCAGGAAGGTCATAAACAGAGATTCATAAAGGAGAACACCTTGTGTTGGAAGAAATGAAAAAAGAAATGAAAAAAGACATGAAGGAAAAAATGAGCTGGGATGAGAGAGAGACCTGCTTTGAAAATAAAAAAATGAAATTGGAGGTGGGTTTGAATACCTGGACACTTACACTTAGGTACAGGAAATGTGAGGATATTGGTCAGCTTATTGTAAGGACAGGGGAAAGATAAATTGAAGAGATGGAATTCAATCCTGCAGCATTCAACAGCATTAGCTTTGGGAGTTTGATTTAAGTCCATTTCAAACTTATATTTAAAGCAAGAAAAAAAAAAAGGAGAATGTAAAAGTGGGAGTCATACCTGAAATTTCCTCTTGATCTTCTTTTACTTACGTTCCTTAAAGAAGGAAATGATGTTGGCATTTCCTCCACTCCTGTGCGTGCAGAATTCATGCACGAATTGTTACTCCTGTTAGAAAAACCAGACTCACATCACAAGTGTCATCCTGGCTGGATCCCAGGCTTTGTGCCGCAACTGCCCCGAGCAGTGGCTGTGATGGTGTGGTCAAGCTGGGCTCGTTCAGCCTGGAGAAGGAGCCCAGCAGCCTGCCGGTACCTTGAAGGAGGTCACTGAGAAGTTCAAGCCAAATCTTCACAGCAGCTCATGAAGTGATGATGAGATACAACATCTAAAGTGAGTTGAAGTGAGGGATTTGGGCTGGATGTATGGAAAAACTTTAACTCTGAGGGCAGTGAAGTAGTGAAGCAGCTTGCTCAGAGAGGCTGTGCTGTCTCTGTCTGTGGAGGGCTTCAAGACCAGATTGGGTACAGCCCAGAACAACCATATCTGTCCTCAGAGTTGACCTTGCTTTAGGCAGAAGGTTAGAGATTTCTGTGGGTCTCTCTCAACCTGCATTGCCTTCTAATCCTATGACCTTGTGAAATGTCCTGTGTGAAAAGGATAAAACCCATGGGTTTTATCACAGGCTTGTTCACAGTACAAGTCCATTTGCTCTCATGTTTTTGTGGGCTGTGTTATTCATTACTAGTGCAGCAAGAGGGAAGTGATGTTATAACAATCTTTAGTAAATATTGATGATAAGATAAATGCCATCCAAGTGTTCACTCTGCAAAGAAAACTAGTCAGACACTTGCTCCATTAGTGAAACTGTTGACCTTTCAAGATGTGAAATACTTGAAACAATCCAAACCTTCAGGAAGTTAGTTAATGGTTAGTTAATGCTACTGCTCGGGAAGTGAGTGTGCTCTTTCCTGCTTATATAAACCTATTTTACTGTTTGTACAACTGTTTTGAATGAGAAGCCTTGAAGAGCAGCCTTCTGTTGTATCTCGCTCACAGGATAAGATGCCAAGGTTATTCTGCCTGCTGGCCTTGAAGCTCACCCTTTCTCAGCTAAGAGAGAAGCACTTGCTTAGTGCTGGCATGTGTGTGTGTACACAGAGCAATTTGCAGAAACTTGCTGCCCATTAAGCATGGACTGGAAGCAAAAAACAACCTCCGTTTATAAAGCATGAATGGTTTTGCAGACAAGATGCTTGTTAAACCTTTCAGGTTTGCAAATATTTCCCCAGGTATTTCTTACTTAGTCTTGCCTCTCCTTGTAGGACATGAATCAGGGATACAAGCAGGCATCTCATCTGTTGATGCTTTTGCCCAGAAGTGTCAGGCCAGTGAATGTGACTACAGATGCCCCTGCTGCATCTGAATCTTTCCTCCTACCCTTCTGCTGTAGCCCATGGGGGTTTTCCATGCCTTATGGGGCCACCACTAACTCTGCAGGGCTGGAACAAGGTCTTTCCTGACTCTCTGCATTGTGGCCAGAGCAATTACAGGCGTGTAAAGACACTAAATGAGCATGAGTTTCTTTTTCATCACCCAGAAGGACCTTTGAGTGGGCTGAAGTGTGTAGGAGCTTTCTTAAAATGGCTTTGAAATTATACTTGCAGCACAAGTGGCCGTTTCTTGTAAAAGTGTTCATTTTCTTCTGCTGCAAAACTTAAAAGGATCATTCTTATTCCCTGCTGAATCTTTGAGATTGATGTGGACTGCTGGAGAGTCAGCTTTAGAACAAGGGCTAGTGGCATGTCAGTACTGAATGAGATAGATGGTCAGAGTCCCAAAATTAATGCTGCCTTCTCTTTGTGCCAATTAGACTGTTTCCCATTCTCCTGCCCCTGCCACCAGACTTTCTGTGCATCAGCATTTCTCTCCCCTAGCTGCTCTTTTTAGGGAATAAAGCTGGCCTGGAAGACTTTGGTTTGCTCTTGCAGGCTCTGAACCTTCACTTCTATACTGACACAGCCTCCATCCCATCATAGTGTGCTCTAGTGGGCTCCAAGCCTCAAGATGTGCACTGGGCATCTCAGGACACTACTGCTCATTCACATCCATTAGCTACTAGTTGCAGGAGAGGTGACTTTATCAGCATGGTAGTTGGTTTCAGTGCAAAGTCAAATTTAAACCCCTTTTGTCGATGGCTTTGTGGGAATTGTTTTTTACACAGAGTCTCACAGGCCAGTTTTTCATTAATAAAGCTATTGCTTTTTCAGATTATGAAATACAGCATTTTGACAAAACTGGTCTGCTGAGATTAACTGGTTCATTCAGCCACATAGGAACTAAGTTTGCCTTTTTCTGCTTCATGGATGTGTGAATCAAAAAATTACTTTGATGGCATCTCAGAAGGTTTTGTATGTTGATTCATCTGTTAGACTTTGCATAAAAATCTATGGGGGCATAGAGTCCATCATGAGAATCTGCAAGAATTTGTGAAGCTGCCCTTCTCTGCTATTAATTAATTAACTCCTAGGAATGCCTCCTCATTAGGTTTGAATTTGCAAGTTTGGACTTTTGTTGTTTTGGCCACTGAGAGCCTCCAGCTGTCTGTCAAATCCTGCTGCACAGAGATTGCAGCTCCTGAACCTTGATCTTTATTCCTTGGCATTTTATAATGACCTGCAATCTGTGCTGGTTCATTTTAAATGCCAGTCTCCAAAGCATGACAGTTCAGTATCTGCCTTGTGAGCAGCTTTGCTGGCTGCCATGGGGTGCAGGTGGCAGAGAGCAGTGACTGCCTCTTCCCATCAGACATGATGCTGCACTTTCTTGTGCGACTGCCTGCCCTTGCCCAAGCCCCAGCCTCCAGTGCTGAGTCTCCCTGGCAGGGCTTATCCAGGACCCTGCCAAAATGTGAAGAGATGGAGCTTGGTCATAGTGTACGAGGACATAGTTTCAGCCTGACATCAGGGGCTGGGCTGTGGGTCACAGCAGAGAGAGCACAGGGAGACTGGCACAGCTGGGGTGTATTCAGGTAGCTCAGCCTTCAGAGATTTGCCTTGGGAGATTTGCCCTGGGGCACTTACAGGACTGGTTAAAAGTTGCCCTGTTCTTTATCAGCTATTTGTGGTGGATAGCAGAGTAGGGAAATGTCAGAAGACTGGAAGAAAGAGTCTTTGCCAAGTATCTACGAGTGTGACAGTGCAGAAGAGATTAGCCAGGCTAAATGTGCTATCCAGACAGATCCTGGGGCAAATTAGTGGTTGTTCTATTTGTGAGCACTGGTAGATCAAGGAGCAGGCAGTCTAGTAAGGCTTTACGAAGACCATATCATGTAAGACCAATCTAATACCGTTCTTAAGAGTAACAAGCCTGGTGGATCAGAGGAAGGGGATGTAGCACATGCTTACAGGTTGACTTCAGGAACACTTCTTATCCTAAATACTGAGGCATTCAGAGGAGAGCCAGGCTGGCAGAACTGGTGACTGACAAGGAATTTAACTTGGATAAACAAGTGCTTTCTTGTAAAACGGTATCTTGGGGTTTCCAGAAGAGGCCAAATGGTCCTCAGCTTGTCTGAATGAATAGCAACTCTTCTACATGCTGAGGCTTTGATTTCTCACTGACTTGTGGGAGCTGAGTCAAATCACCTAAGGCTGATGCTGTTCTCCTACCATGTCAAATTGGGAATGACCCAGTTCTTACTGAATGAAGAAAGGATGAGAGATGCAGCCCTGCAGTTAAGTCAGGTGACAGGCATTATTTTCCCTGCTGCATCATGCACCCTGAAGCAGCAGGCTGGGTTGCTGCAGGATAGAGGGATGTGCTTAGCCCTCTCCCATACCCCAGAACATGCAGATGGTTCCAGGCTGGCTCAGCCCAAAAAGTAGTTTTCAGACATGCCTGCTCATCCTCCAAGCTCAAAGCTACCTCTGAACATTCCTGTAACAGAGCTGGAGCCCGTTCTTTCACCAGTAGCATGAAAGTGGTGTGAAAGCCCATGAATTTTATGATCAGGACTACTGAGAACCAGGATTTCTGTGTTGTCATGGCAGAAGCAGGGAGGCAATGAATGTTTTCTTAATCAGGTCTCCTTTCCCCTTGCCAGGACCCTGACTGCCCTGCCTGTCAGAGGGATCAAGAACTGTCTTACAACATTAACATTTATTTGTAACTGAAAAGTGTCCTGCTAGAAAAAATTTACTGTATTGGAAGCTGTTCTTGCTACAGTGGCAGTATAGAAGTCAAGCAAACTAAGGTCTCCAGTGCACGGCAAACTGGGCTGCCCTGCCTGCCCAGTGCCTTTGGCATGCTCCAGCAGCTGTCATGGAGCTAGACAGAGTTTGGGGGTGGCCTGCCCACTTGTTAAATGTATTACCTGCGAGTTTGAAACAAATCATCTGTGGAGTTTGCGAATGGATGAGGGATCATGATTCAGTCAAGAAAATGAGGTAGATCGATCAAGAGGACAGTGAAAACCAAGCACTGAAAGAGATGTCAACTGGTAAAGGGCAGCATGGTATTAAATTATCCCTCACCTTTTGCTCTTACACTGATTTTATTCTTTGTTGCCAAGTTACCAGGCATATGTGCCTTGTTCTTACACACATATATATTTCCCCCAGCCTTGGTTCTGGTTGCCATCAGGTTGTTTTTGAACATGCTAGCATTGTCCAGCTCACTGCTGGGGAGTGAAGACTTGTAAAGCTGGAATAAAAGAACAGGAAAGGCTCCAGCCTTGTCAGATTCAGTGGGGATTTGAGGATAAAATATAGGCAGTGTTGGTCAAAATAGCTCTTCAGCTCCCTTCTTCATAGGCCACAAAAATCAAGTAGTTTATTCTGGTGGCAGAGAAATTCTGCCAAGGGTTCTGCTTCCCCCACCATCCCCTTGCACTTCCCTCCCTGGTGCCTCAGGTTAGGGACTCACAGGACATAAGGATAGAGGGATCCAAGTCACCCCAGAGGTGCTGAGCAGATGAGAGCCTGGGCTGGTTTTCAGGCTGCAAGTGCAGTTTGTAGAGCAGGTGGGGAGAAATAAGTTGTTCAAAACTATGAATGTGAATTGGTGCTGAAGCTGTGGTACTTACCTTGGACTTGCACAATGCCGTGCTTGCAGAGGAACTATGGAGAGCCCCAGAGGAAAACAGTTGGATTTTGGGAGGTGGAATGCATTAGCGTGATTTATAGACAGAGGAGCTGTTGGCCTGGATGAAACTGAGCTCTATTTCTTCTCTGGCTGCTTGGAAGTCAGGCATTAAAGCAGCTCGTTTATGTCAAACATTTTCTGCAACTGTGACACAGTCGACTCGGATCCATTATTGCCTGTACATCAAGCATGAAGAGAGACCCTGTTGTTACTGTGATGGGGGTTTTTAATTGTTCTAATTGGATAAATACCATCAGAAACTGCAGAATTCACTTGGTCCCACCTCAGAGAAAACTGAGCATCTGCTTAAATTCAGTGCTTGTTTTCAGGGACTTAATAGAGTTGCTATCTTTCCATCATGAAATTTGTTTTGAACATCTGCCTGGCATATCTTCTACCAGACTGTCCAGCACTTCAGTATTGTGGGTTTAGGTTTCTTCTGGTTGTGGTTGATCCCGGCTTGTAAATCCCAGTGCTGCAAGAAACTGCTTAACTCAGTAGCTTGGGCTTCATTTGGAAGGTGCTACATCTTCTCCTTCACTTCTTTGGAGCAGGCACAGAGGTTTACAGGGATCATAAATAAAATTGGTGTTGGAGTAGTTGGTTATGGCCCAGAGCTTTATTCTCCTGCAGTTATGCTGGGAGAAGCAGAAGGGAATTCTTGCACTTTCCTGTTTCAGATATTTTTTGATTCTTTTACCTATCTCTCTGTCTTTTTCCAGGTTTCTTGTTCTTGGAGCCTGATTTATGTTCCTTTAAACAAGTGACCATGTATTGTACTTAAGGACTCCATAAAAAAGAACTTAAATGCGCTTATTCATTATATTTTTAGCTTATCAGCAGATAAAAAAGAAGGTGTCTGCTGTGGTCTGCAAACCCTCCAGGTTTCTCACTTGCTTCTGTGGGATCTGCAGAAGGTATAGAAACAAGTTTGTCAGGAGGCTTTTGCTTCCTCCTCTGCTGATGTCCACCAAAATGGAAACGTTTTTTGAGGTCTGAAAACCAGAGGTTTGAAACCTTCACTCTGTGGTGTCTAAATTGCTCCTGGATGAGTGTGGGTGAGTGAGTGTGAATGGCTCCAGGTCTCAGCACCTGCAGCGAGGGACTAGCCTCGACAGCATGAGAATAGGCATGCAGAGCTGGCAGGAAAGAGGGGCTATTCATAGGAGGACCCTCACTGGTTTGTAAGCTCTGAAAGGATAATGCCCCTTTGTACCAGCTGCCTGACAGTGTCTGAGTGTCAGCTCTTGTCTGAGTGCTGCTCGTTGAGTGCCTGCTCTGGAATCTGTGTTCCATGAAGGAGGGTTTGGATGTGGCTCTGGTTCTGGTCATGCTGGCTCCCCATGAATCTGATACTCGAGTCACAGGTGGGTTCGGGTAGCATTTGTGTGGGTCATGGTTGCTCTTCTCTGGGTCACGTACTCTGAGAGGGCTCACCTTGCAAGAGCTGAGTCTGTCTGTGTGCAAGCACTGATCTTTACTCTGGAGGAACAGTGGCCAGCATGGCGCCTGGATGGAGAGAAAGCTATGTGTTGTTGGTGAGTCTCTGGGGTGTGAGATCCAGCTGGATCCCTCTCCACTCATTCCAGGACCTGAGCCAGCAGGGCAGGGGTCTAGGGACCCTGGGATTAGGGGCCTAGGAGTCTAGGGGCCATGGGACTAGGCGTCTCAAGGAGAGCTACAGGTTTTCAATCTCCCATTCTTTGGGCAGAAAGCCCTAGGCAGCTCTGCAGATGGTGCTGGCCACATGTAGTTCTGCTGCTTTACAGCACTGTTAACCTGCCTCAAGTGTTATGGGAAGCCCTGTGCCCCTTCTAGGCTACTCCCAAAGCAGCAAAACCAGTGTTGCTCTGACCCCATTTCCCTCTCTCCTAAGGGAAACTGTTAGTTTCTAAATCAAAGCCTCTGAAGGCCTTCCTAGTGCCCATGGCCCACCCCTCCATCTGGTGCATCTGACAGCTGATACGAGGCTGATGTTTCCAGCTGAAGAACTGAAATAGTTTGTTCTTTTCCACGATTCCCTTGGCGAAGGAAAACAAGCCCATTTGTTTAGAAGCTCATAAAAGAGGAGCTTTATAGTAGGAACATTCATAAACTTGTTTGCTTTTGACCTTCTCCACATTGCTGATGGTTTCAAGTTCTTGTCCCAGGCATTGTACTTGTCTGGGCTGTTCGTGACATTTTTGAAAAACAGCCTCACCCAGAGTAATTTAAATTGCTCAGCACTCCAGCACTGAGCCTTTGGCCATGCCATCTCTTTCCAGTGCAGGGCTGGGCAGGATGTGTTGGGGGTGTACATTGACAGCCCTACAGAGAGATGTGTGGACCTGGCTGCCAAGAAGAAACCTGGCCACTAATTCCCTGTTGCTTTTTTTTTGGCAAGATTAAATGGTGCTACTCAATTAGTGGGCATTTCCCAGGCTCTTAGATTACTAAATTAATAAAAGTGTATTCTGTGAAGGCAAGAAATCAGATCTTTAATGATTGTGGCTCAGGGGAGCCTGGTATGCTTGAAAAAATGCTTGTTCCTTTTCTGAGATAATAAGTAAGACAGGAGGTATAAAGTACAAGCCAGAAGAGCCACCTTGATTTACGTCTAGAGACAGAAAATTGAAGTCTCCCTTCCTGGACTGTGAGACCTCAAGTGTCAGGTCAAGATTCCCAATGTAATGCTAGCATCTGGTATTTTGAGCAGATAAAAATGCTGCTATGCTTTCACCTATGCTTCTGCTGACTGGGTAAGGGCTCTCCAAACTGTAAATCCTCATCTGTGACTGATGCTTTGTATTCCTTTCTTGCATTGTACTGTCATGGACTTCAAAATAAGTGTTGAGAACCCTGTCCATTTTTCAAGCACTTTCCCATCTTATTTTACTTCAGCCTGGAGGGAGTCTTCCTTTTATTGTTTTTGGCATCTCTAAGACCTTTTTTCTCCCACTCAGACCAAGGACATCACAAATTCCTAGACTTTTAGTCCTGTGAAGACACAGCAGCTCATGAGACTACCTGGCACATGTGCTTGCCCATGGCTGTTTTATCTGAATCCATGCTATACATGGATTCATTTAAAATTCGCTGACTCATTGGTGTGCAATGGGAAAGTACATGTACTGATTTGATAGCTTCCACACTCTTTGGAATAAGCTTTTATAGAGTAGCATTGTCTGATTTCAGATAATTCCTAGATTCAAACTGTCAGCGTGGCATACTATTGAAATTACAAGTTTCCTTTGTCTTTTAAGTGCTGGTAAACAAGCTGGAAGGAGGTTTACGCATAGTTCAGTCCTAATTTCCTCTATGTTCCCACTGTACTTGTTAGCATAAAGCATTCCCTTCTTTAGTTTTCCTGAAGACAGAAAAGGGATGAGAAATGTAAGGCTGAAAGTCTTCATGGTGGATACCAGGTAGAAATCCAGTATGCTGGAAACAGCTCACCTCAGCCCTGGGGAGGAGAGGGACATCATGTTTTATTAGCCTTTGCAGTCTGTATCAGTAAGTGGAGCTAATTGCAATTATTGGGAGATAATGTTAAGTTAATGCATTCTCTCGAGTAACTGCCACTGTTTGCTCTCTGCAGTGAAATGTGCATTATCGTGCAGCTGGTGGTGTGGCAGGTCTGTGCCACTGTGCCAGAGGTCTGAGGTCCATGCCAGTGGAACTCCTGCCTGAGCAGGTCCTCAGGCCTGTCTCCCTCCTCACCTTTCCTGTTTGGCTAATCTTTACCTGGCACTTGTCCTGCTGCTGTGGGAAAGGACATGTGTGCAGGTGTAGTGCCTGGGCTGGAGTGAGTTGCCAGTACCAAGCTGTCCTGTGCTTCCCTGGCATTACCCCAGGGTACACCCTAAATCATACTATGTCTTATCCAATCACTTCCCTATTACTTACTGGTTTGTGTCTTTATTGCTATTATTATTAAGCTGAAAATGTTAGAGAGCTCTGTAATGAGCAGTAATCAGAATTTCTGACAGCATTACCTATTTTGGGTATCAATCTGTGTTAGACTCTGACTTAACATCAGTTTGTCTCATTACTTGCACTGAGAAGGGAGATTAAGGTCTGTGGGGTTAGCAATGCTGGCTCTGAGTCTTCTCCAGCCCAGATCAGCTGGAGCCTTGCCAAGGCTTGCACCCCCAGCAGGGAAGTTAGTGGTCCCCTGTCTGTGAGCCCCTGCAGTCTCTCACAAGCAGCAGCTGGCTTCTGCACACCAGTTACTTAAAAGAAGACCACAGCCCTGAGCACAGATGGTAATTGTGTGCTGATGCAGGGACATTTTTTCAGCAGAAACTTTTCTTTCTGATTTCTCCAGCCATCATTCTGTCATTGAGAGATGTTCTTGCCTAATTAATCTCTTTTGTGTTCTTTGCTTTTTTTCCCCCAGGCCTATGTGTTTGATCTGTATATTAATAAGCTTGAACCTCTCTGCACCCAGCTAGTGGTGACCAAGAAGAAAAATAAAACAACCCACATCCAGTTTAATCCTGCCTACCCTGTTGTCATTGTTGGAGATGAACAAGGCCTCATCGTCTGCTTGAAGCTCTCTCCCAATCTGCGCAAGAAGCCTAAGGTAAGGATAAGCTGCATTCCCCTAACCACAGAAGGTCTCTTCAGGCTTTGTCACTGTCCCCTCTCCTTCCATGCAATGGTGTTGGCAAAGCTCCTCTCTCTAGCAAGGTACTTACATTTACCTCAAGCCTTTTGGGTAGGATGTCTGGGATGTTAAATCCTCATGTCTGTTCCTATTTGAGCAAGAGGACTCAGTTTGCTCCTGGTAAGGTGTGGGGACTGGTGGGAAGGGGGTTTGCTGTCCACGGTTGTCACCATGGTCCAGACAAGCTCTGGTCCAAAAGCTCTGCAGAGATTCCTTTGTTTCCCAAAGCTCACATGTTTTCTGAGTTTTGGGATCTATTTGCAAAACTCCTTGAAATCAAGTAAGGGAGAGCCCAACTCTTCCCCCAAGTCCTGCCACATAATCTATGCTGCCTGTCTTCTTGTGCTCCTGCATCAGAGCCTGTCCCCTGACCACCATGTCAACTGTCCCATAAATGAGCCAGCAGTATCATTAATATGTAAAGAAACTTGAGATCTCTGTCTCGAGCGACAGCAAGGAGATACCTGTGGCTCTGTGGGTTGGTGAAGTTGCTTTTCTACCCATCTATGAGGACCAATTTTGAAAGATGATAATTTCTCTTACGTGGATCTATTACTGGATTTTCTTTCTGGTCTTCATCCAGCTAGGAGTTGAATGGCTGTAAAAGCAGTGTCCTTTTATGTCCTTGTAATTCTCATATCCAGTTGTCTTGTGTTAAGTGGAGTCTTTCAGTTTCAGGCTTTTTAGAACTGATCCAAGAAAGCAATCTCTCAAGATGATCATCTTTTATTTATGTACTCCCAAATGTTTTATATACTCTACTAATCTGCTGTATTAGGCAGGGTCTTTGGCCAGGGACTAATCATACTAGTGTCACTCTTAGAGTTTCAGAGTGATTTTTAAAAGGTTCCTTCAGCTGGATGCCACTGGAAATGTGAATCCTGTGCTGAGAGGGCACAGGAAACAGTAGCATGGCAATTTCTTTGGGGCTGAGTTGCAGAAGCTGTGGAGAAGAATCCCTCATATACTTCACACTTTTCTATTTCAAGCAAAACTTCAGCCCAAGACCATCCAAGCTCTCAGGGCTGTCAGTAGGTTGACTTAGGATAAGTTTCCAGGTTGCTTTAAGAGTCCTTCCTGGCATGGGTGAGCACAGTGTCTGCCATGAGCCCTGCCTGCTCAAGGGCTTAAGCAGTGGACAGGAGTCACACACACATAAATGTGGCTGCTCTCCTCTTCACACGAGCTGTGGGCTGAGCAGCACCCAGCAATACTGGCTGTGGGCCAAAATCATAGAATGGTTTGGGCTGAAAGAGTTAAAGATGATCTTGTTCCAGCCCCCTGCCCTGGACAGGGGCACCTTCCCCTAGACCAGGTTGCTCAGAACTTCATCCAGCCTGGCCTTGAACACTGCAAGTGATATGGCATCCACAGCTTCTCTGGGCAACCTGTGCCAGTGCCTCATCACCTTCTCAGTAAGGAATTTTTATCTAATATCTAATCTAAACCTACTCTCTGTCAGTTTGAAGCCATTCACCCTTGTTCTGTTACTACATGTCTTGTAAAAAGTCCCTTTCTATCTTTCTTGTCAGCTCCCTTCAGGTGCTGGAAGGCCACAAGTAGGTCAGCCCTGAGCTTTCTCTTTTCTAACCTGGAAAAAACACAGCTCTCTCAGCCTTCCCTCTCAGGAGAGATCCTCCATCCCTCTGATTATCCTGGTGATTTCCTCTCGACTTACTCCAGCAGGTCCATGTCCCTCCTGTGCAGGGACCCCAGAGCTGATGCAGTGCTCCAGGTGGGTCTCACCAGAGCAGAGCAGAGAGGCAGAATTCCCTCCCTCCCCTGCTGCCCACAGGGCTCTGGATGCAGCCCAGGACACATTTGGCTCTCTGGGCTCTGAGTGCCATAGCCAGGGCATGTCCAGCCTCTCACCCACAGCACCCCAAGTCCTTCTGGTCAGGGCTGCTCTCAGTCTGCTCATGCCCAGCCTGTGCTCATACCAGGGGTTGCCCTGACCCAGGTACAGCACCAGCACTTGACCTTGAACTTTGTGATGTCCCCATGGACCCATTCTTGAGCTTATCTGGGTCCCTCTTGGCATCCTATCCTTCAGGTGTGAATTCAAATAGCTCCTTCTGCTCCTGGTGGCCAGCAGTAGCCCTCCATGCAGTTATGAGTGTTGTAATTTCTCTTCGCTGACCTTCTATAAAGGCAAATTGCACGTTGTTGACAAAGCAATTTAAACTGTGAGTTTAGGAGTAACTCCATCGCTTACTGCTGACCATAAACCAACAGGTACTACATCCCACACAACATATAAATGGGATGGAAATGGACTTTGGTGCTCTGATGTTATTAAACTATCTGTCTTCTGCTGGCCTGGTTAGGTTTGAAGGGAACACTAAACATCAAACTAAGTATTTCCCACACATGGAGAAGAAGGAGGAACATTCAGGCATGACTGGTTATGTGTGTGGGTTCCTTGACTGCAGCCAGCTCGTCCCTGAAAGACACAAGGATTTAAAGCAGATGACATGCAGTGTGGTGGCAAAGTGACGGATCTGGCCTAGCCTGCTCAGTGCCACAAGTGAAAAGTGGTGAGGAGATTTAGCTGATGGAAGAGACTGTTTTAGCAGAGGGAAGTCAAGCCCTGTCAGAACAGGCTGTGCCATCCAGCGTGTCCTCCTGTGTCCCTCTTTTGCCAGCACCAGCCTTTGTGTCCTCAGCAGCAAGCCTCCAGCCATGTTTTCAAGAATATCACCTCTCAGTGGGAAGTCAGATGTACTTCCAGAGTATTGATCGAGGCTCCTTTAAAGATCAACTCTGTGTGCTCCTTATACCCTTAGCCTGTGCAAACCAGCTTTCCCCTGTAAAACTCAACTTTACCCTCTTTTCTCGGGTTCCCCAGGTTGGAGTTTACAGTCACTTCCAGGGATTTTTGTAAGTGAAGAGGGTCCAAAACTACGCAGAGGAGTCCTGACATCCCAGCTACCTCCTTGCAGATCGAAAAACCTGTCCATGCCTGACTCAGTACCTGGGTATCCCAGGCTGTTCTCTTTGCCACTTGGTCCCCACAGAGCCCAGTGGGGAAAACTGCCTGACAATCAAGTGGGCAAGCCACAGCCAATGCTTCTGAAGGCTGGGACCTTAATACCAACCCCAGCATCTGTGAGCTCAGCTGCCTGGTCTTGCTCTGTCAGCTTCTTAGGCGATGGGAAGGTGCCTTTTACTGAGTTCTGGCAGAACCCAGGATCCCAAAGGGACAGGGCAGTCAGGGGCTCATCCAGGTCCCACTACCCCTCTGTTTCATGCTGATGTCACAGAGGGTTGTCTTCTCACACAGCTGGTACAGCTGCTTTTGGCAGGTAAAACTTGTAGCCTGATCAGCCTTTTCTGAAAGAACTCCTCATAGCCATGTCATTCCAAGCCCCATGCTTCCCCTAAAAACAGACACAATGCTTTCTTCTATGTGTTCTGCAGATTACTTGGCTATTGCTGGTCTTGCAAGATAGAGCTATCAAAAAATGACTGAGCTAACTTCATCCTGGTGACATTTCAGCATTCTGAGTTCATTGTGTTTTGGCTGTTAGTTAAAGCTGGTGTGGTGGATAAGTGGAAAGAGGGAAGATAAGGACACTTGGGTTGTCATCAGACCTTGGTTACTTCCTCTCTTCATGTCCTTGAGCAAGGAGGGAAGGTTCAAGAGCTCTTTAAATAATTTGCAGGGTTGGCCTGCAGCTTAATTAATTCATGTTCGTAAAACACTTGGGGATCTTTAAGAAGTGTTATTTAATACGCTGAGTTTTGCTGTCAGCTACATTAGCACAGTCTCATTTATGAACACTTGGCAGAACAAATATGCCAAAGGGGAAACTTCTCAAAAGCACTCAGGTGGTGTTTTCAGAAGTGACTTTCACCAAGACACACAGTAAAATCTTAAAAAAACGCCTAAAACTCCTTGTCAGTGTTGGTATCCTAAACTCATAGTGTCACATGGGAAAAGGTGCATTTGTTGCTGAGAACAAGCTGGGGAAAGGATCCCACCCATCAGGCACTTGTGTCAAGGGCACACAAAGGGCACAGAAGTCTTGTGTACAGATGTCAAGCAAGAGATGTCAAGCACAGTGAGTGTCTGTGTGTCTGTGCCATGGTGATTTGAGTCCTGGATCTCTCCCTATGCCCACACACTGAAGTCTCTGGGGCAGGACAGAGAGATTCCTTTGCCCCAAGCTGTATTTATTTCCATGAGGTGAAACTAGTTTGGGTCCTTCTGCTCATATCTCAGAAGTGGGGGATAGAAATGTGTGCAGTATTTTAAGATGCAACAATAGGAACAAGTGACTCTCTGCTGTCATCCAAGCCACTTTCAGACTCCAAGCACTCTTTAAATATTGCAGCGGATGTCAGGCAGGAATTGTTTAACTAATAAAGTATCATTTCTAATTTGTAACGACCTTGGTGGTTGACTTCACCCAAGGGAAACATTGCTGTAAGAAAAATCAGTTTGGGGCAGAGCTGTTTAATTAGTGAGCCTTCCGGATTTCATTCGAGGGTTGGAAGAAATTAAAGCATTTTGTCATCACAGTCAGAAGAATGTAGCTGCTCATAGGCTTTGGTTTGTTTTTCAAACATTGCTAAAGTAGCCTGGCTTAACCTCTGCCAATGCCAAAAGTAAGCAGAAGATAGTAAAAAAAAAGTGTGCACTGTTTTGTAGAAATTTTTCGAGAGCACAGCAGAGTAGGAATAGAAGAGAAAGTGGATCAAAGAAAGGTTGCAATACAGAATTTGCTGAGGCTAAGGCAAATTTCTTGCCCAGTACCCAGGCTGAATGCCAGGGAGGCAGACAGCTTCTTGGCCTGATGCTTGTCTTGGATATTTGTCTTGGATTATTTAGGATGATTATCTCAATCTCTGGTTCCTGCTACTGGTTTCTTCACATGCAAGCCATCTCTTTTTCTGTTTGTTGGTGACAACTGAATTTCTTCCAAGGCAGTAAATCCTGACTGACTGGGTCTAGCTGAGCATGAGTGGAGTGGGGAATGGAACTCACCTGCTTGCCCACACCAGGACACAGTGCCAGGACTGTGCATGTCCAGGAGCAGCAGGGACCCGTGTGGGTCTGATGCTGTGTAACCGTGAGCAGCTTGTGATGTGGGGATAAGTGGGGGACATGGACTGGCTTTGAGCCTTCACATCCATGTGCACGTGCTGGACAGCTGCTCTGCTCTCCCTGTGTCTTATTGCACCATCCAGTGTCACCTCTGGAGTCTGTGACCCCTGCATCTTTGCAGTCCTGATGGTTTTGCCTTTGGCCAGATCCAGTCCAAGGCTGTTCAGCCAAGGAAGGGACATTGAGTTTTGCCCCCTGAAGCACTGTGGCTTTTTGACCATAGCTGATGGCAGGGTCTGAGAGGGATTTGGGCACTGTGATGGACCATGGGATGATGGGGTTTTAAGGAGATGAAAGGGAAGGGGATTTGGGGAAATGTGTGAAGTTTAAAGTAGGTAATAGGAGATTGGCTGAAATTTCCTCTTCAACCTATCCCACTCGTCAGCACTGCATCCCAGCACAGAGTCTCTTGGGGCCTGAGGTTGCTTCCTCCTTCACATCCCCATCAGCATCCACTGCACACAGGTGCTCTCAGGAAGGGACCCTGGTTTCGTGCCTGTTCCCAGTTTCAATGAGATGCAGTTCACATCCAGAGCAAGTACTAGGCTGGAACACTATGAGCAGAGAATAGGATGCTTGATCATGAACTGCTTTGTAGCCTTGTGTTGCTATCACCTTGTTGCTATCACCCAGAAACTTGAGGGAGTTAGGGATCAGGAGATTGTTTCTATTCTTACTGTTTTCCTGTAGCTGTGGGATGTGTAAGGGATCAACCAACCAGCATGTAAATACAGAAATATAAACTTGAACTCTCTCCTTCTGTCCTAAGATGTACAGTCCACTTGCACATGTGACTATATTTAAGGAAGGAAGCTGTGTATTAGATACATTCTCCAAGGTCACGTCAGTCCTGGACTACTAAGCAGTTTAGTACTGAGGGAAGTGTATTCTGTCCCTAAACTTTCTATCTCAACAGCTCTCATTCTGTCTGAGAGAAAAGCACTTGTCTCTTCTCTCCAAACAGGTCAAGTTTTGCTCATTTGGTTGTGTAATTGCTAACCCCACTGTTTTCATGCAAATGCTTCTCTCTCATTGCTTTCTGTGCTGCTCGAGCAGTGGCCGATTTTCTGTGTCTCTTCAGAACTGGCTAATTGTTCAGTGACCCAGAAGCACAAAGCACAAGCAGTGCTGGAGGAATTCGATGTGCTGCTGTGCCCTGCCTTCATGAGGGTTGCCTCCTCCAGAGCCAGCATGGCCTCCGGATAAGGAGGCACACACAAATGAGCTTGTGTCTCATAAAAACTGACCTGCAGCTTGATGGCTTACTCTGAAATTTGCAAATGCTTTTTGATTTCTTTTCAGTCCCTTCCCTGTTATTTGGTCTAGTTGCAAGTAGCTGCTCTCTGTACTGTTAGGGGGAAAGCTGAGGAACATGGGGTGCATCCAGGGACTCATGAAACCCAGTCCCTGACTGTTCACAGCTTTCTGTGTCACTTTTGCAGGCCATGTGAGGATATATGCACTGGTGTTGACTCTTTGGTACAAGAAGGAAACCCAGTGCAGGAGGCCTTCAAGAAGAGTAGGTTAGAGGCACATGTACAGACAGGTGGCTCTGAGCCTGCCTTGGAGCAGGAAGGGCTGGAGGTGGTTGCTCTGGCAGTCTCTGGGGGGTGGGGTGTGCAGGTCCCAGCAAGAGGCTGTGCCACTGGTGTGGAGCTTGCCAGGGTGCGAGCAGCATTGCTTGTGGCCTGCGGCTGTTTTTCTACACAGACCTGTGACTCATAACGATAAATCAACAACCGCCAAAGTGCATACTGGCAAGAGCAGGCTCCCGTGCTCCTTCTGCCTTCTCCTTCCCCACCACAACTTACTGCTCTGCCACTGTGCTAGGAAAGCCATTAGCAGAAAGACCTTTGCAGCCCCATAGGATCCCTTCTCCCTCCACTGTCCCATATCAGGTTTCTCCCAGTCTAGAATAGCCTGAGATACAATGAAGGGACTGTTTAATCCTGGAAAGCTGTTACTTGGGAAATGAGATGGTCAATGTGCCAGCAGGCTGCAGTTCTTGGGCAAAACTGAAGGCTTTGGATATTTCCCTGGACACCCTGGGCATAGCTGCAGCGCACAAATACAGGTGTCCAAGAGTATTGCACCACAGTTACAAAAGGTTCTGGATCCTGAACAGACGTATGGCAACCTTAGATACTCACCCTGTTTAGAGAGCTAACTCAAAAAAGCAGCAGCAGATCTAAAGGGCTTGAATATTCTCATTAAACCTATTTTCCTTGTTTTTGGTGAAATAAGTTAGGGGTTGCATCTTAGTACGTGAAGACAGAAGACAGCTCCATATCACAGAAGTATTGTTGAAACCCAAGGTCAAAAGCTGGAGTTTTTCTTCCTTTTACTGTTCCTGGCCACGTCTTCAACCTTTTTTTGTTATGTAATGTCCCTTTCTGTGGCTGCTGTGTTTGGCAGTTGTTGGAGAGACAACATCAGCGTATTTACAAGTTATTTTAAGCTGGAGTCGATTCCCAGTGGTAAGGGTGAAATGTGTTTAGTACGTTAAATGGAAACACTGGCAACTGAACCAAGAAAAGGTCCCATTTTACAAAAAATCCATAGAACTTATG
This sequence comes from Entomyzon cyanotis, assembly GCA_024500445.1. Classification (NCBI taxonomy): domain Eukaryota; kingdom Metazoa; phylum Chordata; class Aves; order Passeriformes; family Meliphagidae; genus Entomyzon; species Entomyzon cyanotis. The sequence continues at coordinate 43,964,731 of JAKEPQ010001021.1, read as the reverse complement.
AATAATTTCTAAAGTGCAAGTCTCATTCTGTGAGGTGCTGTTGCTGTCAAGGGGTTACTGACAAAGCCAAGAGGATTGGCTTTGACTTTCTAGTTTCGTCTTTGAAGGTCTGTGTAATAAAAAGGGCTGCCTATGTTTGAAAGTGATGTGAGACTGCTCCATTTTGCAATACTAGCGGTTTGGAGAAAAATGCTTGGGGGATTTGGTTTTGTGATCAATAATAGTCAAGACATCCTAGGCATAAATCTGGTGTGTTTCCTTGGACTTGCTGTCCTCAGTAACTGAAATCTTAATTTGGCCAAGCAAAACTAGTTTCTGGTTGTGTCTTATTTACGCCTTCCCTTGTATTTCTCCACATTGGTACTGTTATGTTGCTACAAGTACTGTTTTATCTGCAGGCTTTGCATCCTCTTCCTTTGTGCACAGACTGTGTCTGTTCTTTGGTGTCTGCCATCCTAGAGCTCCCCAAGCCCCAGCAGTCTGGATTTTGCTCATCTGCAGCCTGAAGAGTCCATTGCTGCCTGTCCTGGGAAATGCCTAATGCGTGAGAAGGAGCCTTGCCTTATGTTTTCAAAGGACTTTCACTTTGGTTAGATCTGTGATTGTCTGAATATGCCTGTTCAGCTTGCTCCTCTTTGAGCCAGAGCCTCAGCTTTCCTCAGTACCTTGACAGAAGGCACAGCACAATGTTATGGCAAGTGAGGCACTGCTCAGACTCACAGGATACTTGGCTCACCTGTCCTTCCTGTTTCTTTATCTGTCCTCTATGGAGATGACTTAAATCCCATCCAGGAAACTGGGGAATCCTGAGAAATCACCAGTTTTTTGCCTGAATAGCAGCTCCACTACAAAGGCAGAGGGACCCCTAGGGGAGCAAGCTGTTTTCGAAGCATGCCTTTGTCAGGCTTTTTGGGAGGCTCTCATTCTTCCAGCAATGGCTGGGTGTGAGTGCAGGTCTGCCAGCCTGCAGCCTGCCCTGCAGAGACAATTCAGTGCTCAGCCCCCCTGCCAGAACCGATTAGAGTGGCCTGATGAAGGAGGTAACGTGGGTGCTTATCCTCCAGGTCATCTGAGCTTGAGCTGATTTCATGCCAGAGGGCCCCAAGCAGTTCTCAGGAGCACAGCTATTCCTGAGCACTGCACAGGGGAATGAAGGAGGAAAGCTTGTTAGCTCAGCCCCTGAGCTACAGGGTGTGTTTGAAGGACAAGGTGATGGCTTGTCATGAGGAAAATGTGCAAAGCAGTGCCTGGGGCCTGGGAGATCCCCAGCCATGGTTCTGGACTCTGCATCTCCTTGGATGAGATGCAGCTTCTCTCCACATTGAGTGGGATGAGGACATCCATCTCCCCTGGAGCCACAGAGGCCAAGTGACAGTTGTCCACAGACACCATGGATCTACTCTCCTACAGCCTCTTCTCTGTGCTTCCCTGCTGCTGAGTGCTTTTGGGACACATCCAATAGTCATACCTTAGGACAGGAGCAGCAGTTGGGGTGCAGTGATGGACAGCCCTGTCCCACCAGGGCCCAGCTCCTGGAAATCTCTCCTGGCTCCTGCCTAACATTTGGATGTCACAGACCATTGAGCCCAAGATTTCAAGCTGAGCCAGCCAGGTCACTGAAAAAATGAAGAAAATCAGGAAGTGGAGCAAGGCAGAGGGAAGAGGTGGCAGTGGTATGAATGAATGGATGAGAAGCTGGATCATGGTACAAGAAGGGAGGAGCAGGTATCCCATGGGTAACCTGGCCAGAAAAGCACACAAAACCCTGGAATGCAGGTCAGCAGCTCCTTGTTGGCTCTGTACCTCCACAGGAGTATGTTTGGCCTCCATTTGTCAGGCCTCCACTGGTCATGCAGTTAAAGTGAAGAAATGTTACTAATTCTCCCCAGCTCATGGTTATGCAGTGTTTTGAGCACCTGAGGACTCACTCAGCAGGGATGGAGAGCAGGATGCTGGTCTTCATTTGCAAGACCTATTCCCATCATGTTTTTACCTTGCCTCACAGAACCAGCAATGCCCCAGAGCTTGGAGAATGTGGTCTTGCACTCTTCTTCAAGCTCTACAAGGAGTAATGGATACAAATTGAGAGGGGAAATTTAGGTTAGATATTAGGAAGAATTTTTTTTATTGTGAGGTTGCTTAGACCCCAGGACAGGTTGATCCCAGGGGAGCTGTGGATGCCACAACCCTGTCAGTGTTCACAGCCAGGCTGGATAAGGCCTTGAGCAACCTGGTCTGGTGGGGATTGTGTCCCTGCCAGTGGTGGGGTGGGAGCTGGGACTGGATGATCTTTAAGGTCCATTCCAACCCCTCAAGGTTCTATGATTCTGTGATACCTTGTCCCTGGGCATTGACTGGGCCCTCCGAGGCACTGTCCCTCATTGCAGAGCCTGGTGGTATTTGCTGCAGTAACAAAGGCAGGAAATTTGTCATGACATGGAACAGGAAGAAATGCAGCTACAAGGGCCAAAGGAACAGCTTGATATTTGGCATGTTCCTGTAACTCCTCCTGAGCCTCTGCCAGAGCCTGACACAGCCCTCCCCAAACAGCCGGCCTGGGCTGGACCGGGTTGAGGCTGCCTGCGGGGACACAGAGGGCAGCTCCCTGCCTGGGAGATTGTGTCTGTGCCATTGTAAAACACATCCCAAATGCACTGCTGTGAAAAGCCCTTCACTTGCAGGCTTCACCCATCGGTTTTGTGGCTCTGGGGTGCATCCATCTGAAGACCTTCGTGCCCCTGCATGCCCTGATCGAAACCATTGTGCTGCTCCCAGCCCTTCCCAAGCCTCTCCCCAGCTCACACTTGTGCCACCTGCCAGCTTCCTCCAAAAGAAAAGAAAGGGAGACACCTGCACCTGCAGGCAGGGCAAATAAATGTCCCTCGCACAAATTAATTTGATGGGCTCAATGGAGAATTGTTTAAATGAGAGAAGGGAAGGGATCGCCAATGAATAAAACGTCTCGCTGCTCACAGTGATGGAACTGATGCAAGAGGATTATTTTTATCCCGTGGAGAAAAGGAAGAGCCCTCTGAAGCAGAGGAGAAGAGGGTCTGACTTACAGTCCCAGTGGCTGTGCAAGATGCAGTGACGGCTGCAATCAAAGCAGCTCCAAGGTTCTCCTGGAGGGAAACTGTTATGCTCCAATTCACTGACTGATTCTGTGAGATGGGATGCCAGGCACCAACTGTGTGAGGCCATCTTAGGGCAAACATCCCCTGGTCTCCTCTACTCCCATATCTCACCGGGGAGCTACCAGTGATCCCACTGCTCTCAGTCCAGGGTGTGCCTGAACTCCTCACCTCTCACGGGGCCTGGTCAGTGCAGAGACCTGTTCTGCCAGGGAAATGTTGTGTTTCCCACCTGTTGGGCTGAAATCCTTCAGACCAGCTTCCATGAACTGTGCCCTTGCTGCACCATGTCCTGTGGGTGCAGCCCTTCCACTGCCCTCCCCAGCACAAAGGGATCATTTCACTTGCCTGCCCATGATGCTCCCATTCCTCTGCAGTGGCAGAGCTAACTGTCTCACTGCTTCACAGGAGTTCTAGGTCCCATCCAGGTGATTATCCCTCTAACTCCAGCCCTGATGGCAGCACACTCCCTCCCCACAGTCCTGGATTTGTGCTGGGGATTGTCCCTGCTCACTTGCAATTTCTCACATTTGTTCTTGTTAATTCACATGCAGTTTTCTAGGTCACATCTCTGGTCAAGCAAAGTAATTTCAAATTCCAGTCCTGCCTTCCTGGACACCTGCAGTCTTCCCGTCTGTCCCGATGTCCAAGCAGTAACAGAAACCCTGACCAGATCCCCTCCAGACCACAGAGCTGTGAGAGTTACATACCACTTGGTGCTGACAGCTCTGGGTACAACTATTCAGCTTACCAGTTTCTACTCACTTTATGTAGATCTGTTGTCTCACTTCAGGATCAGAATATCAGGGGAGACAATGGCAAAACCTTCCTGAGGTTGTGATTAATTACTTCTGTGCCTTTCCTGTCCACAAGGTGTATTGTACTGTTGCAAAAAGAAATCAGATTGGTGCAGCATGACTTCTTTGGTGCAAATTCATGTTGGTTATGATGCATTTCAGGCACTTACAGGTTGTTGACTTGTTCCATTCATCTTCTGAAAAGTGAGATTAAACTAAATAGTCTTCTTTTCTGGATAGTTGCTGCATTTACCTTTTTCAGCTTCCTGATCCCTGTCATGCCCTGAAATTCCCCCAGGAAATGTGTCAGATTAAGGCTGTTAAATTGAGCAGGTATGGTAACTGCTGCCCTTCCCAGGGGGCTGGGGCTGCTGTGGTCAGAATGGTCTCAAACACAGTAATCAAGTCATGGTGTGTGAGCACAGAGAGCACCTTTTATTAGGCAAATAAGTATGCCTGGGAAGAAAGGAGAAGGGCATATGCCATAAAGCTGGTATTTTATTCTCTGGATATGTATTATTTGAGTTTGTAAAAGTCATTGCCTTTCCCTGCAATGGAAAGGGAATGACTTTTACAGACAGCACACCTGTGCTGTCTGGGTGCACATTAACCCTGCTCAACTAGATCAAAAATCTCCCCACATGGTCGCTGGTGTCAGCTGTGATGTCCTGAGGATCCAGGATTGCAGGAAAGGGAAAACGATCCTTCCCAGGTGCACAGAGGGAGCCTGAATATCAGAACTGCTCAGTCACTGCTTTCTTATTTTTTTGCCTCATCTGACTTTTTGATGATTATATAGACTTGCTGTCAGAAGTCAGACACCAAAACAGTCAGACACCAGAATGACCAGAAACTACTTCGCAGATGCAGCTGTGAGACTGGAGGATTCTCATCCCTCTCTAGGATCAGGCTTCCTGCTTTAATCTGCACTGAAAGAACCTGCTAAGCCAGGGAAGTGAACTCAAAGGCTTTCATTTTATCTGGCCCAGCCAACCAAATAACATCCAGTGGGAGCGCAGGAAATTAATAATTTTGTGTATTTTCATGTCAATGAAAAAGAAAGAAAAGAAAAAAGCATGCCAGGCTTTGCCTCCTGGTTTGAGTTCATAACAGAGCTGGGCAGAAGGCTGATGGATTTGGTTTCAATTAGAACTACTTGTTCAAGAAGAAAAGCTGTGCTTTAAAAGCTGTGCAGTAAAAACACTGCAGCCCAAATGGCTCCTGTAGCCTGGGGGCTGAAAAGTTAGGTTGCACAAGTGAAAGGGTAGTCCACCCTGATAAACCTCTGCTTGTCTGCTGCCATGAGGCCTAAGGCAGGGCAGTGGAGGTGCTACCTCATTCAGCTCAGCCTCATAGGGTTTTCCAGCCTAGAACAGCAGCAAAAGAGGGATGTGGGTCCTGCCTCTGCAACAGGGAGAGCTTGGGGTAGCTTGAGCCTGTTGTGTAGTGCCCAAGGATGGAAGTCCTGACTGGCTGTAGGGTATAAAACTTGAAGAGGGATCTGCCATCCCTTCTGCAGTGACAGGGAAAACTCCAAGTTGCTTGCCCCTTGCTCTGTGGGGAAATTATTTTACCCTCTTCATAGCCAGGGATGTGCTGCCAACCATGATTTTTCAGAGGCTTGTGTGATAGGCAAAGTGTTCTGGCCTCAGTCAGACCTTCTTTTCAAGTCAAGGTTAGTCTGAGCTGTGACTTAAAAAGCAGCAAGAAAATGTGGCACCACCACTGCCTACCTGCAAAGGAAGAAAGAGAGATGGCTTGGCAGAGAGAGCTCCAGCCCTCAGTTCCTTTATCCCTGAAATACTCGGTTATGGTGGCAGGTTGAGCAGGGGTTCCCTAGACAAGGCAGTTGGTATCTCCTCTCCATCCCTGTCCCTTACCCAGCTCAAAGTCACTGGCAGGGATTCGTTGGAGAGGTACAGCCTTTGTGCCTGTGCTTCACAGCCTGTGCTTTTGGCTTTCTGCAGGCTTCAGTGGAAGCCCTGAGTGTGCCTTGTCCCTGCCTTTCCCTGTCAGTGAGTAACGCCAGGTTTTTGAAAGGCTCGTGTGGATCGGGCTGGGAGGTGCTGCAGAAATGCCATGAATTACATGATGTGGTTGAGAGATTTAGAGGAAACTTAAACACTGCAACTGACCTGTATCCCCTGCTTCAGAAAGAATTGCTTGTCTATCAACATGAAATCTCCTAAAAACCACCACACTCCCTTATACCCTTGGCTCTCCATGGGCTTTCACCCTTACTTGGCAATTCCTGTTTGCCTCAGACCTGAGGTAAACTTTTTTTAAGATACTACTTATGCCTGAAAGAATGCTTCAACATGGACTTTCTCTGGAAAATAAACACCCTGCTTAAAAGAAGAAGCACTACAAAACATGTGCATGGATTCAGCTAAAGGGAGCTGGGACCAGCAGAAATGTAACTAGGAAGGGGTCTCTGCACACATCCGGGGTTGACACTGCAGTGAAGGTGATTGATTGATTGATTGACAAAAAATGGAAAACAAGTCTTGAAAGAGCAAGATGGTTGACCTAAGGCCTGGGAATCTTAACTTCAAGGAGGTTTTGAGGACCTTGCAAGTAAATTAAGCTTTATAACATATAATATAAAATTTGCAATTTAAGATTATATATATAATATGATTATACTCTATATTGTATGCATATATTATATATAATATATAGTATATAATGCAGTTCTATATAATATGTAAATATATTTTAGCAAAATATAACTTGTTCTCATCCTAAAGACACCTGCATGGAGAGGGATTTGCAATGGTGAAAAGCTCTTTAAAATTAGCTGAAAGAGATATAATGGGATTTGGCAGCTGACCACATTAAACAAGGACTTGAGCACACGTGTTTAGCATGGCACTTGCTTGTCTGCATCCCTCAGTTCCTTCAGGTCAAAACACCTTGTCTTTTAGTGAAAGCTCTGTTTTAGCACCAGGAAGAGTAATTTGTCTGTTCAGGTTACTGACTGAAGCTGTGTGAATCATTACGGTTATTTCCAGGTTTAAAAAGATATTAAATCTACTTCCACTTTTTGATCTTATTGAAATGATAGGGGAATTGACAGGCAGCATTACAGAGAGAGATCCATAGCTTTTGCAAAGAAGTAATGAATGCTCAGAACAGGCCATGTAGCTGCATGTGGAGAGATTTACAGACTCCTGAACTCCTCAGTTGTGCTGATTATGGCTTGGTTTTTAGTCTGTGTTTTTAATCTTTTTTCAGACTGCAAGCACTCAGCCACAAGGTGCCACAGTAACAGTGAGAATTTATCAACCCTAAACCCATGTTATCTCTTCTCTGCCATTGATATAAGCATAGTGGGAAAATATATACTTGTTCTACATGTCTGGGATTATATAAGCTCCCCTCTTACATCAGCTTTTCCACTTGTAGGTAAGCATGGGAAAACAATTCCCACTTTCTCATCCCTGTGGTGCCAGCTCTCACAGACTCTTAGTCCAGCTTCCCCCTTGGTCCTCTCACTATCTGCCTCAGGCTTCTGCTGTCGATGGGTTTTCTCCAGTACTTCCTGGTTGTCATTTTTCACTGAGGGACCTTCTTCCTCTCCACACCTTTTATACCAACATTCAAACTGGTCTGTGTAGCTTCCTCAGGATCTAGATACCCTGGGAGGAGAGTGCTGGAGAACTGGTCCCTTCCATGCCAGCATTCTCCAGGGGCTGGGAATTGCCCAGTTGAGGGCTTTATTGCTCTGCTCTGGTTCTGACATTATGAACAATATAAGGTTTAAGAGGACATTTACTTAGAAATGCTGTCTGCAATTAGAGCATAGCAGCAGAGTAGGGTAGAGCTGCAAGATTCATCCTCCGTTTTACACAAGGTGATCAAGGATATCCTGGATTTGCAGAACCACAGGGACATCGAGGCTAGAGGTTGGAGGTGGTATCTCTAGTCCAACCTCCAGCTCAGAGCTGGTATAGATAGCCCTGAGATCAGATAAGGTTGCTCAGGTCTTAGGCTTCTCTTGAAAAACTCCAAGGCTGGAGATCTCACAGCCACTCTGGAGCCTTGTCCCAATGACTAACTGTCACAGTGGAGAAAAACGTTCTTATGTCACGTTGAATCCTTCCCTGTTTCAGTTTATGGCTGTTGTGACTCATTCTCCTGCTGTGCACTCCTACAGAGAGTCCATTTCTGTCTTCTTAATATCCTCCTCTTGGGTGCAGGCACCTGCCTATTAGGTCACCCAGAAGTGTGTCTTCTCTAGGCTGAACAAGCCCAGTACTCTTAGTACCTGTTCAGTACAAATCCTCCAGCCATCAACAGTCTTGGTAATCTCTGCTGGACTCAGTCTGGTTTATCAACACTTCAGTTCACCCCTTAAACTACCTTCTGCCTCTGTTTCTGTAGGTGGAAGAGTTAGCTGAAAATGAAGACCTTTTATAGCCTATTTTTCATCACCAAGGCAGAGAACAGACACACTTATCCAGCACAGTCATATCTCCTTACCTTATTTCTTTCCTTCCTAGACAGCTCCTTCCCTTTTCTCCCAGGGACTAAGAGCATGGCACACAGGACCAGAGACAGGAGGTAAGGAGAGTTCATCCTCTTTGCTTTCTCTCATCTCTCAAAACTTCTTTCATTAACACTCACCTAGTGTTTCTTAATTAGCGCCTTCTGGCTTGGAACTGCCTCCCTCTGTTGCAGCCTTCTGCAGAAAATCTGCTGAAGCTCTTACCCGTTGTATGAGAGGGAATATCAAACATTTGGGCTTCTTACTAGACTGACAGCTGCTCTTATGCCATAGCTTACACAGGGGCTGAGTGGTTCTCGCCCTCAGCTTCTGTAGCCATCCTTGGCTTTGCCTATCCTTCCCGAGGGAACCTTATGTGGTTCTATACTTGTCTTTTGGTGCCAAGACAGATGACAAATGTATGTCTGAGCTAAGCCAGGAGAGTGCAGAGGTTGTGCCAGAAGCAGGTAGAGTAACAAGCTGAAAAATCACCCCAAAAGAGCAGTTATCAGTGAAATAACAGGCATGAAGTCTCAGAACAGTCTGCAGATTTATTTGGGAGGGTGGGTTGGTGTCCTCATTGGCATTTCAAATTTTTTTTTCTATCCTCAGCTAATCTAGCAGAATCCATTTATAAAGTCTTGAGAGGACCTGGAATGGAGGTTGCAAGGACTTTGAAAGGGCTTGTACCAGATCTCCACATGGGAATATGGACTGAAATTGAGGAAGTGATTTCTGTAAAGACCTTCCCAAAGTACCAAAAACATCTGCCAGGACTGGTCTCCATTGTGCTTGATTCTGCTTAGGTATAGAACTTGAATTAGGTTTCTGTAGTCCAAGGACACGAAATATGCTAACAAGCCCAACTTAGTCAGTGATCCCATGGCTACAAAAGGATATGATTTCATCATAGAGTGAGGTGAGAATTTGGCTCATGTGATGTACACCACAATAGCATCCAAGCCCCAGACTGTCATTTAGAAAACAATGCCTTTCCTTATGGTTAAATCATGGATTGCTGGAACAAATCAGCTCTGTTAAAGGTTCCCTGCTGCTCTTGCTGGATTGCTGACTCATTTACAGGTTGTTACTGGGGAAGTTAAATTACAAGCAACCATTCATGATGATCCAGACTTCTTAAGGATTTTATAAGCTAGGCAGAAGCTGGCACTCATTCTCCTGTTACTTTCTTCTCACCTTCAGGGCAATTGCAGCTCTCACTTAAGGATGTTATGCATCTTTATGGCAAATAGGGTGTTAATGCAAGTATAATTACTGTAATTTGGATTAAATTTTCTGAGCACAAGTGCCTCCTTTCTGTCTTCCTTTTGTGTCCGCTTGGTTGCCAACTGTGAAAACATCTCTTTACAGGATTGTTCTTGATGCCAGGCATGCATCAGTGTAGTGGGCTCATCCCCTGCTGGGCTGTGTCTCACCCAGTTCTCAAATGATGGTGACTATCCCCTCACAAAGAGGGGGAAGAGCTGGATAAGCAAAGGGCCTGGAAAAACCACTGTGCCTTGGCATTTGTGGTGTCTGCATCTCCCAGCTTTACACGTAGGATCCACAGGGTAAACTGTATCATGGGAGAAACAGTGGGATATAGGGGGGTGAGGCAATATTATTTCTACAGAGCAATTGCTTCCACCAGTCCTCTAGGCAACTTTAGGCATCTCCTTTGTGCTAGTGGAGAGGAACAGCTTTGTTGTCATCTTGAGAACTCTCAAAACATCACCAGGTTCTTGTTCAGTCCTTATTAGCTCCCCCCAGACCTGCAGCCTGAAACATCTGAGTTTCAGGGATTTACTTACACTAGGGCACTACCAGGAGGATCAGTGCCTGGGGTCAGATCTGAATGGAAACAGAAGAGCCTGGGAAGAAGTGACCCCTCCTGAGATGGTGATCTGACTATGCCATTGGAATCTGCAGCCAGAAGTGGTATCCAGGTGTGACAAGAGCTCTGCCATCTCCAACAAGGAGGTGCCTTTTCCAAAGGCCCCAGGAGGAACGGTGACTGTTTGCCTGGCAGCATTGCCCCAGCCATGTCCCTCTGTCCAGCTCCAGCAACACAAAGAGCGAGGCAAGGATCAGGCTGTGTTTGCTGGTCTTTTGAGGCTTTCAATGACACTGCGGTGACCAGCTTTGTGTCATTGTTACCACTGTTAACCCAGCATTGCTAAGCCCACCACTAAACCTTGTCCCTGAGTGCCATGTCTACATGTCTATTAAATACCTCCAGTGTTGGTGACACCACAACTTCCCTGGGCAGGTTGTTCAGTGCTTGACACCCATTTGGGTGACGAAATTTTCTGCTGTGGATCTATACATTTGGTGCTAAGGATGTGCATCAACGTCAGTCAACCTCTGCCAACAGATCCCCTTCAAACCTTACATCTGCAATTATTTGTTAGATAATTTATTCTGACATCTTGGCCACTGTTTTGCTGAAACTGCCAGCTGCTGGTTAACCTTGTTCTATCCTTGGTACTCGTGGGAATTGCTTGGCAATGGAGAGATTACTTTGGGAAGTGCTTGCTTAAGGACTTTGATGACTACTGCATACTTTTCTTTCCAGCGTGCCTCTATTTTGCACTACTTTGTTGCAAAGAATATCCATTAGTTTCAGCAGCCAGCTGAGCAGATGGGTTTAACTGGTCTATGGCTCTGAAGTAATTACATTTTAGTACAACAGAGACACAGCAGCGAACATGTGAAATTAATTCAGGTGCAGCATCCCAGTCAGTGTCTCAAAGCAAAGAGCACTTTAGGGAGGCCACCCCTTGCTACACCGGGACTGTGCTCTCCAGTGCTATGGACAATCACTAGGAATATCTCCCTCTGGTTTCCACAGATAATGTTGGATTGGCTTTTCTCATGGCCAGCTCCTTCTTTGAAAATATATTAGTATCAGAGAGATTGATTACTGCTCCCATCTCTCTCTCCTGCTTCTGTTATAATTAAAACAGCAATATATGCATGAAGCAATTAGATTTTAATAATGCTTTTCTAAACATGATGTCAGGGAGCTTATTACAAAGACTTGGGCTGGAGCCAGATCAGCATCTTAAGACTGGATTGTTGTTAAAATTGGCTGCCTCCTGCTTGAACAGCTTACATGAACATAGAATCTAGATTTGCTTCTTAGCCAGAGTGCACCTCGTCTTTGCCTCCAGACAGGACCCAGAAGACCCCCTGTTCCTGGGTGGCAGGGTCAGAGCAAAGCATGGGTAGGGACACATCACCAGTGCACATGGTAATCTGGGTCTGCTGGTGGGACGGGAGCATCCCTTGTTGCCATCCCCATCACTGCATGCCAGGGAGCTCATATTCAGGTCCATCCTAGGTTCCTTCCTGCAGAGCAGCTATTGATCATATTAGGGCATAGCAGCGCCCTGCTGGCAGTGTCTCCCAGCAGGAAATGGGTGATTCTGTGGGTGGCTGTGCCCCAGAGGAGCACTCCCTGAGCTGCCTTTCAGCATGTTGTTGGAACTCTCCTGCACTGTTTTGTCCCATCTGCTTCTGGCTGACAGGCTGTGCTCAGGCTCTGGATTTGCAGTCAGACCTGCAGTCAGATCCTATCTTCTACACAGCTCTTGCTCAGACCCTTATGGACAGTTGGGTCACTGACATGGATGGGGAGAGTGAAACACAACCTCAACATCACTTCAGGGTTCATGAGCTCATAGTGCAAATGTCTCAACAGGCAGCAAGAAACATCCTGTATGGATCAGCACTGTGCCAAGCCCATTCCAGAAGAGGCTTGACACCAGCAATCCTCAGGAGCTCCCAGGGCGAAGCAGTGCTGTGGTGGGATACAGCTGAGCCTTGTCTGTCTGTCTGTGGGGCAGGAAGGGATTTATCAGCTGCTGTAACCGTGTGAAATCCCAGGGAAGAGCCACAACTCTAGCTGCAGGATTTTCCGTGCTTGTCCTGTGTCCAGCTTCTCGCTGACCTCTTTTAAGCCCTGATTTGCATGCTGCAGCGTAACTCAGTCGTGGCTGATGCGATTTAGTGTGACGTCCCACACCATCCAGGCTAACAGTTTATCTGGTTCCCAGGCCTGGGAGTGTTTGTGTGGCATTTATAATTTGCCTGGCTGTTTCCTGTGCAGCAGGTGGAGAGAAGCGGTGCAAGTCATTTAATCTGAGGCAAATGGGGAGACTCAGTCTGAAGTAAACGGGATGCACTTCAGTGAGGATGGAGGCAAATAGAAGGAGAGGGAAAGGAGGTTGAATAGAAAAAGATCTCACTTGCCTAAGTAGAGATGTACTGGAGAGCACAGCAAGAGAGGAGTGAGCAGGAAACACGAGCTGATCCTGTTGTTCTGCTTTGCAGTGCAAAGGCCTCTGCTCCAGTTTCAGGTACTGGGATTGAGGGACATGAGGAGCAGGAGAGTGTCAAGGACAGTACAGCCAGCTGAGAGGCTGGAAGCAGGAAATGAGATAAGTGAGCACTCCCAAAGACATCCTGGGCTGGCGGGGTAAGGAAAGCAGTGCTCTGAGGTAATAAGACAGCAGGAAAAGGCTCGGGGAGGTTTCAGGGACATGCTGACAGATATCACCAGGAAATGGGTTGGCAGCAACATTCCTGGGGGCTTTAAAAAGAAATGGCTATGCAGGTGTCAGGAGCAGAGTGGGATAATCCTCTGCTTAGGGCCTGTTGTGCTGGGCACCCCAAGGACTGAGCAAGCATCTGTCACAAGCAATTTAAGAGTAGCTGCTCCCACCGTGGACAAGGGTGCACTAGTGGACTAACCCCTCCTAGCTCTGCCCCAGGTGACTCTGTGATTTAAACGAAAAATACACAGGAGAATGTGTTGTTGAGATGACACAATTGTTCACATGGTTGAAATATCTAGTGCTGTTTCTTCAGCATCCCTGAGTTCAGTCATGGAGAACAGGTAAGAGAAAGAGAGCAATGTGACTTGACATTAAATTGCAGAGTGAGTTCTTTCGTAAGCAGAAGCGTATCAGTCGTAATACATCTTTCATGCCATTGGCATTTAGTGTTATTAAATATGAGGTATCCGTGAGTGAGGACATTTATTTTTACTTCTAATAATAGTGAAATCCGGTTTCCAGTGTACTTATATTTATCCAAAATGAAGCATATTCCCATGCTCCCATGTTAGTAGCAAACAAGAATATATTTCCTATACAAATACTTCTATGAAATGAACTTAAAAAAACTAAAGAAGGTGCAATGTTAAAAGAAAAACAGCAACTGGACTTTCTTAAGGCAGTTTAAAGGTGATCAAGGTGGACATGTGTATGTTAACAATGGTGGCCAGAGAAAAAAGGTATTGAAAAAATTGCAACATTTTAAAATATACTGTTCATACAACTGCAAACATCTCTCATGAGATGCTGTGCTTTGTGATATAAGAGCAGTACCCAAGAACTGCAGGAGCTGCACATTCACATCCGTGTTTGATTGCTTTTATTAAACTCTAATCTGTAACAGCTTACTAAGCTGGCATGCCAAAATGCTAGAGTAAAGCTGAAGTAATAAAAAAAAAAACCCAAAGGAGGAGATGCTGAGTGATAAAGAAACATTGCTGGGTGGCTGACAGTGCTGCCTGCGAGGAATCAAGGGATGCAGCTTAAGAATGCTGGGGTCACTATGCTCTGCAGGGCATATTCTTAATTTTTCCCTTCTGGATGGGTTTGATGTACATGTCTGTGGGTGCTATGTGTGCCCTGCAGATGTGGCTCCTCATGGTAGGCACAAGATTTAGGGAAGTCCAGGCAGCTTTTGGATTGTTTAGGTTACAGTGAGGTTTGGTGTCTGGGTGTCACTGGAATATTTGCAGCAATATTTGAAGTCAAGCTAGAACATGAGATATTGCTTGTCTAGTGGGTTTTATGGGCAATCTCAATTAAAATCCCCTTCCTCCCCACTGCTTGGGTCTGAGACATCCCTCAGCTAAAACATTGGGCATTAATGCCCCACCAGCCTTTGCATCCCATGCCATTATAACACATGGCATGTAAACAGCCTTTGGGTACTGGGGCTTCCCAGCAAGTTAAAAGCTAGTTAAAGTGATTGATCCCCTCCATACGAACCCGATGGCACTGCAGAAAATCTGAATCCAGTAGGGCAGGATCCAGGGTTTTGAGTGAGTGATGCACTGCCTGTCCCCACAGTGAGCCGAAGGAAAGGTCATCCCATCCCTCTGTCCTTATCTCTGTGGTGGTTTGCACCCCCAGGACCCCCTGGGCTTAAGGGAAAAGATTTTAGGGTTTTTATTCCACTCTGACTCTTTTAGGAGGTCTCAGTGTGCCAGGACAGGGTAATTGCCTTGCAAAAGGGGCATACAATGGTTTTTCTCAGTGCTTAGTACCAAGTCTGTTAAGTGATATGACTGAAAATCTTTTCCATGTACTTTGTGAGGAGTTTGTCTTTTCACCAGGCTGCTCTATTTGAATAGAGCCAATAGTTGTTGGCTTATATCAGTGACTGAGGGTGATGACACCCAAAAGAAAGCTGTTCTTCATCTCACCAGAGCTCATAAGTGTAGCCAAATTGTCCCCAAGGCTGACAAAATAGAGTGTGACCTCTTTGGACCCTGTTGCTGATGCTTCCTAATCACAGAATCTGCACAGAGCAGAATTAAGGGTTTTGGCTCATTTCAGACCATAATGTTTTAGGATGACTTTAAAATTTATCCTTCTCTTTAAAGCTATTTATTTGGTGATTCAAGAACTGAGGGTCGAGACCTCGTCCCTGTTTTGAACTTGTGTCAGACAATGGAAAAGGCAGAAGACCAACAGTTTTAAATGGTTTTGGTGGCTTTCTGCAGCTGTTATGGGGATAAATTCAGAAGGAGGTTACAAATCATTGTAATGCCCAGTTCAGAGGAGCTGTGGGGACTGCCATGAGACAAGTTTGCACTCAGCTTCGCCTTGTTCACTGAAGTTTTCATGCTAAATGTGGTATTTTTATGGCTATATTTAGGTGCCTAAATTAGTGGTCTGTAAGAGACATTGCTCGAGGCTCTGGAGTTAGCAAGAACAGGGAATGTTCTTCAGGGAAAAGCTCCTGCTGTGTGCACAACTTCTGCTTGGCCTGAGGACACTGCAGTGGGGGGTGAGCAAGGATGTGGAGTCCCAGCCTGCCCCTGGCAGAGCAGACACAGAGCTGTGACGATGGCTGTGCTCCCTGATGGCCATGGATTTGACCAGGCTGCTAGCTCTCTGCTGCTGCAGAGCCCATCCATTCCATCAGGCATTCCCACCCCTCTCCCAGGGATGTTTGTTAGCCCTGCGGTGTGCTGTGGGCAGCTACCCACCATTTAGGGACAGTGACCCCTGCCCACATGCCCTGCCCAATTCCCTCTGGTATATTTCCAGTGACAATCCCATCCGCTTAGAGGTCTGATCCAATTTTGCCTGCACTTCCTGCCCGTTGAATATCCTGACCTTTGCTCCCACGCCTTTTCTGGCAGATGTGTGCTACTGAGCCGCAGGCTGGTCCCAGCACTGACTTACCCAATTTAAATGCGTAAATTTAAACAACCAACAAGCAAAGGCAGGTCAGCTGAGGTCCTGAGACCCATGTGCCCTGCTGTGTTTTGGCATGGAGCAGTGCAGATGCCAGCAGAGTTGTGAGTCAGGATGTGAGCTTGAGCAAGGTGGGGTGCTTGCCCTGAACTGCACAGGTTTTAACTGAAGCTAGAGGTAAGGGCATCCTTAAGGCCAAAGATCCTGTCTTTGGCTACTGTCACCTGAATGACCCAGCCATCCCCTAGGCTTTTCTGGTGGTTTCATTCCCTGCAAAAATATTTACTACGTCATTTATTTCCAAACAGTAGCAGAATAAGCCTAAATCCTTATCTCCAGTCTGTCAGCTAATCCTTCCATGGGCCAGGGGCAATGCTGTCAGATCAGGCTGTGAGTGTGCCTCAAGTCTCTCTGTGGTTGAAGAGTGTGTTGCTGCTGTATGTAAATGAGCTTCTCGAGAGCCCAGAAGTGGTCCTGACACAGACATCATCCGCAGCTCAGCAAAACTCCAGCTTTATATGACAGCACTGGTTTGCAAAAGGACCATGGTGGGGTAGGTTTGGGAGGCTATATGGAGGGCATATCATATTCCTGTTGATCCTATAAATGTTTGGTTAGTGGCCCAGGGAGATGGTGAGGAAAATTTTTCTGCATTCATGAATTTGGGTTTCCTTGGTCTTCCTGACAGAAATGCTCCAGGGAAGCTTCATCTTTGCTTTCATTCATTGAATTAACCAGACCAGTCCCTAGTGTGTTTTGATAATGGAGGAGGATAACCTGGAGCTGCCACCTGAACCTACCCCTGAGCAGAGTGGAAGGAATAAGAAAACATCTTCTCCCAAAGAAATACACTTCTGAACACCTGGCAGGCTGTATGCCCCTTTCCCCTGAGGATAATAATAATAAGCAGTTTAGGGTGTCTTCCTGAATCTTATCACCCCCTTCAAAATGACTCTGTAAAAGTTTAAACCCCTTTTTCAAGGGAAGACTTCTTAGGTCACTGGGCTGCTTTATGAAATGTCTAGATCCTGTTCCAGCATGACTGTGTCCAGAGATCCCATCCTATAGGGAATGACATCAGTGTCATGACAACAGCAGGGCAGGGACAGGCCTGTGCCCCTTGGCCAAGGCTCAGCAGGGGAAAGGGTCGCCTCTGCTCCCAAGGAAGTTGTGGGGACTTTTCTGGCTGTGTTCATGCCAGCATGGTTGACTTCCTTGCTGCTTTAAAACATAAATATGTTTGGCCTTGTTTAATCGAAACTTTAGAGCAGATGTTTTATGATTATTCCACCAATGGGAAAAAGACATGGATGCTGAAAAGTGCCAGCATCATGGCTTTTCTGGGAGAGTTTTATTAACTCAGTGGTATACTGTTCCACCAGGGAATGAAAGCTCTGGAATCCAGTTTAAATGAGTCCCACATCCTGAATGCAGAGTTCAGCGTGTGCCAGCATGGGGAGGGGGTGGGGCTGAGGCTCCCAAGGGGGTGGATCTTCAAGCAGACAGTCCTCATCCTCTGCTTTGTCCTAGTCCACGCTCTGCCCTTCCTCCTGAGGCTCCACCTCAGTCATCTCCCACCTCCCGTTTCACTTCCAGTGCCAGTAATCACCCTGGGGCTCAGAGGACCATCAAGGGTCCTGCACACTGCCTCTAAGGCCAGGAGGTCCTTGTCTCAGTTTCTCTGCTTGGGGAGCCAGGAAAGATCCCAGACATGAGGCAAAGGGAGCATAAAGGCCATGAGGAACCTGGCAACAAATGCAGCAGTATGGACACAAATAGGGGGTCTCTTCCCTGTCTCCCCTCCCTGAGGTCATGCTCTGTCAGCAGGCAGAGTCCATCCCCCACCACACAATTTCTGGCCCTGCCATGAGCTTTCCTGCCATGTCCCTCGCCATTTCAGCAGGAACATTTTGTTCTCCTGTGGGAAGCAGTTAACAATAAAATCAATGCAAATACTGCTCTGAGCAGCTCTAATACCCATTCCATGAGCTCCTCAGGGGCAGACCTCCCATGTAATCTCAGCTCTGCATCTAACAGCTTCATGGGGAGGGTACTCTGCCCTGACTCCCTCTCAGCTCCTGATGAGCCCCATGGATGTGTTATAAGCAGGGATGTAGGTGGAGGACAGGCTCAGCTACACACATGGTGGCAGAGACCCACGAGTGCCCTCTTCACACCTGGCTGTGGCATCTTTTGGGAGGCAGAGCCCTTCTGCAGCAGCATGTGGAGGTGATGCTTCCCTGCCTTGTCCGTGCTCTGGGACATCGCGATAACTCTGCTCCAAGAAGGAAGTCTGATGCAGCCAAAGCCCCTGGAATTGTAGGAAGCTGCCACGTGCATCCAAGCAGATCCCACAGTGCTGTGCTGGTGCCATCAGTGGCCTAACCAGCTCACAAGCACAAGTGCCCTGGGAGAAGCAGATGGCAAATAATGGGAAACTTTCCATTCCAGTGCCCCCAAAAGGACATTATAATTTTCATTCCCTGTGTCATCTTGCTTGCTTGGCTATGTGGCATTAAATTAGGACTCTGGTTCAGTTACAGCTCATTACAGGCTTGCGTGTGGCTTTGTTGCAGCGTGCTCAGAAGCACCAAAGGAGCTGAGCCAGTGTGAAAGTCAAAGTTTTAGGGACAGTTTGGTGACCAGGAGCTGAGCCTTGGCTGAGGCTGGTGAATTTAGCAAGGCTTAGACACAGTTCCCATGGGACTGGAGGACATCAGCCGGGGACTCTCCCTGCCCCTGCCAGTGGGTAGAGCTTAGGCGTGGGATGGAGATGGATTGATGGGAGGAGATGGATTGATGCTTCAGCATCTTCTCTTCCCCTTTAAACAAAGCAGTTGCCTCTTTTGCCTGTCCTGAGGACCTGTGTGTTTTGCTGTGTGATACAGGTTTCTGAAGGGAGGGGTCTGAATGCTGTCAGACAGCAAAGCAGCTTTTCTGCAGAAATAGCTAAGTTGAGCAGCTGTGTTTATCCTAAGGCCATTGCTCAGAGAGATGCTCTGCTGTGCTCTGGGGCATTACTACAAACATCCCTCGCAGTGCCCAGACCAGAGCCACAAAGGGCACTACTCACCTGTTGGCATTCATGCAAACCAGCACTGTCCTGGCATGCAGTTGATGGACTTGGTAAATAGAACAATCTGGGCTCATCCCGGTGCTCAGAACAGGCATGGGGCTATCTTCTTGGGAGCAGAGGGTTTTACAAATATTCCCATCCCCCTCCTCCCCCCCAGGGCTGCTTTCAGTCATCAGTGTCCTCCGGAAGCTTAGGAAACCTCTGCTCCATCAAGGGTGCGCTGGGCTGGGATGAGGGAGGAGCCCAGGGATTCCCGGCGGACTTCTTGCCCGTTGTCATCACTCAGCAATGCCCACGTTTGCTAGAGAAACGCAGTGAGATCCATGCGGGCTTACAACTTTCTCCGTGTGGTGTGCTGGCATTTCTTCAGCGCTGAAGGGAAGGTGTGTGTTTGTAATTGCTGCACCCGCGGCCATTGGCGGGGCTGATTCAGCGGGAGGACAATTGATCTGCTCTAAATGGGGAGAGAAGAAAGCTGTCAGCCTCTTTCCTCCTCTGCTGAGTGCTGCTTCCCTGGCCTTTTGAGAGCTCCGAGAGCAGGGTCTGTGCTTTGGGGATGCCAGGAGCAGCCAGTATATCAGCTTTCTGCAGGCTGCCTCCAAGCCTGGTCAGGGATGTTCCCTTCCCTTTGCTCTGCTGTAGGGTTGGGACCTGCTGCCGCCTCTCCTGAGCCCACCTGCCTGACTGTGCCAGCCCTCCTGCTTACCTGTGCCTGCCAGCTGCTTTCTGGGGTACCCAGAGCCATGCTGTGCACAGGGGAGTTTTCTCCAGCAGTACGCCAAAGCAGGGGTATCCCACCAAATCCAGAGGCAAGGCGAGATCCAGTAGGCTGGTAAAAGGGAAGGCTGTGACTGAAAGGCAGCACTTTGTGATGGAAGTGGTGACTGTGGGGATGCTGCTTTGGAGAAATCCCATGGCGTAGATGCTCAGCTGCAGCAGGGCTTGGTGGGCGCAGTGTAGCTTGGAAAATTCCTCTGCTGCAGCTGTGTCTGATATAATGTGAACCTGGAGAACCTAAGCCCAGTTAATCACTTACCCAAAGTGCCAGAACTCTGTTGAGAGCAATGCTGCAATGCAAAGCACAGCAGAAATGTGTTCTGTCCAAAGCACTGAGAGGCATTTGTACCTTCAGCAGGGGTGTCGTCCTCTGCCAGGCCTGGAAAGCTCCTGCTGCTACCTACAAGCAAGGGCTGAACTGTGCAGGTTCTTTCCCTTGTGCTGTTTGATTTCTCTCAAGATTCTGGTGGTTTGCTTTATCATCCAGGCCTGGAGCCTCTGGGATGCTTGGGACAGGTTCTGGGGGACTGTGGGAAGTGCTTGTCCTCCTTGCCGGTGTTGGGGCATTGCATCAAGGTTGGCACTGCAGTGTGCAGTGAGGTACAGGACTGTCCCGTGGGATGTTCTGCTGTGTCCAGGTGCAGGAGAGCCTCAGTGAGGAGTTATCAGCACATCTGGGAGCCCTGACTCACTTCTCCCCACCAGGTTAGGGGCTCTCAACACCCAGCTGCCCTCCTGGGAAAAGCCATTTGGGTGCAAGAGGGATGATCCCTGCTTCTGTGGCTACCTCTGCCCAGGAGCACCTGCACGGGATGGGCATGGTGGGCCTGTTTTGGGGAGGTTGTGACATCTGCACTATTGTCACTGTCCTAGCAGACTTGAGTGCCTGGCACCTACCCACAGCTTGGGGGAATAGCTTAGAGGATGGGCCAGTCCCATGGGGCTAAGGGGGTCCAGGAAGACAGAGGCAGAAGAGGCTTTGAGTCACTGTGGACCAACAGATCCCTTCCCATTCCCATCCAAACACTTCACTGGTGTTGTTTCCCAGCTCATAGGGGCTTTCACACACCTCATGGTACCTTGGGCTTGAATTATGGGGATAGGCAGGTGCAACCCCCTGTGGATCCTCCTCCAGTGAGGGGTGACAGCTCAAACACAGCATTCCAGCAGCCCTCCCTGTGTCAGACTCTTCTATATCCCTGAGGTCCTCCCTGCTCACAGTTGTATCCTGCTTGGTCTCCTTGCAGCAGAAGAAAGGCAAGGAGGTGAAGAAAGGTCCTGAGGTGGAAATGGAAAAGCTGGAGAACCTGCTTAGCCTGGTGAGAGAACCAACGGGCAAAGAAGAGAAGTGAGAGGGAGGAATGATGACTGTGGGCAGCCTCTGGCCAAACAAGCTGGGCTTTGATCGGTGGCTACTTGGCATGCAAGGCACGGGCCCCTGCTGCCCACTTTTTGTTCAGCAGGAACACTTTGCCTCTGTGCCTGGACAAATAAACAGAGGTGCTGGGAGAGCTGTGGTGTGCAGTTGTGTCTGGGGTTAGACAAATCTCACCATGCTTGGCCCTCCAGAGCTACATGGCCCTTGGTTTTCCCCACCCTTGACTGGGATCACACCAGGTGAGAGCCCTATGGAGGGCAGGAGGGGCTGGTCCTGCCAGCCTAACAAAACCTCAGGGCTGCAGCGTCATGGCAGCCAGTCCCACTGAGAGTGGTGGCCAGAGAGACTGAGCTCTGAGCTGAACCTCCCCCAGGCATTTGTGCAAGTCAAATGGAATGCTACCCCTCGATTTTGGGGTGGCAGCCAGAGGGTGGCTGGAAACCTGACCTGGTGCCCCAGGACTGTGGGAGAGAGGTGTGCCATGCTGCCAGACAACACATGGCAGCAGCTGCTAGTCACCAGCTGTGGGAGGCCCAGAGCTCCCCTCTCCCCAGGGGCCTCAACGTGGGACTGGGGTGCCTGTGCCCAGCTGGTGCCTGTGGGAATGGCTGGGCAGCAGGGCTTGCAGAGCCTTCCACCACTCCGTGTGCAGCAGAGGATTAGCTGCTCTGTGGCTGCGGTGGCAGCAGGAGCAGCAGTGGCCTCACAGCATGCTGATGAGCAGCGGCTGTCACCACCAGATCCTGGTCCACAGCTCCCAGGGCTGAGGACCAAAGCCACAAGACAGGTGTGGTGGCAGGTGTCCTCCATATGCTCAGCTGGCCTGTGTCTCCCACAAGCATCCCTGTAAAGTAAGGCCACAGCTCAGAAACTCTCCCGTGTCTCTGGCACAGAGGTTAGGGAATGCACCCTGCTGACACCCATATATTTCCAGGCCAGGGAGGCAGACAGAGCCACAGATGGATGTGGACATGAACCCTTCCTTATCACCATCCCTGAGCAAGCCACCCACAGTCCTCCAGAGATATCAGCCACCAGCTCTGGGGCAGCCACAGCCCTGTGGGATGGCAGGACATGCCACCTCCCCCTGAGTTTTCCAGGCACTGACTGCATAGAGCTCAGAGACACAACCTGGGTCCTACAATCTGTTTATTGGTTTAGTAAAAACAAGGCTGCAAAGGGATGTGTTTGCTACACCTGACATGGGGAGGAGCCACAGGCTCTGCTAGGCCTGGCCAAGCCTGTGCAGAGACCCTGGCTGGCATCCCTCCCACCCCACCCTTTTGTCCCCTTATTGCAGTGGCTATGCCAGCGGTGACTGTGGCTATTGCTCGGCTCTAGGAAAGGCAAGGCAGAGCCCTCCAAAACCCACAGCACCTGCAGGCAGGGCAGGGGATGCAGCTGCCAGGCTTGTAGACAAGCCAGATGACAGCATCTCTCCCCACAGAGCCACTGTGATCCCCAGGGAACAGGCAGGGTCAAAGAACCTTCAAAGCTGTTTTTCCAGGCACCTTCATCTCCCCACGTCTCCCATCTCCCCAGGAAAAACTCACACTAGAGGCTGCTCTCAGTGGGGATGGGGATGCCAGAAAGGGTAGGTCAAATCCCACTGGCTGACCTCGGCTAGGAGCAGGCAAGAGGGAGGGCAGGGACACGCACCCAGCGAGAAAGAGGAGGGTTGTTTGCCTAGCAGCGTTAGTGCTAATGCTGGAGGGGACAGACAGGCCGGGGATGATCAGGCAGACCATGCAGGCCCTCTTGTGCCTCATGAAACCCACTGCTTGGGCAGACGTGCCAAATGCCCTCCTGAGGCTGAGGGCACATGGCTCCCAGGGCCACTCCCGAACATATGGACTGGTACCACCTTGCTGTGCTGGCAGGGCTGGTGCTGCTTGGGTCCCCCAGAGTACGCCCCACCATGGAGCAGCCAGGCTGCTCGGGAGGAACCACTTGCACCAGCCCTGCTGCCTCCCCTCTCCAGGCCCCCAGCCAGCCATGCTCAGGTCTGCGATGTGGTGGCCACTGTCCCAGGCCATGAGCACCAGAGAGGAGCCCACAAGCTCTTTCCAAACATGGGCTGCACTTGAAGGCAGGGCTCCTACTCTGCTCAGTGGCCACTAGGACAGGAATGACTGTCCCTGTAGCATATCCCCATCAGTTGTCTCTCCATCCCCATAATCACTGTGGGCATTCGCAGGAACTTCACACACCAAAACCACGAAGGCAAAGGACTGTGCCCCCTGTCCCCTGCAAGCAGTTTGGTGTCCCCTCAGCTTTCATCGTGCCCAGTCCAGCACTCCAGTCCCAGCATAGGCATCCAGTCTGGCACAGCTCCTTCGGCACAGCTGGATACCCAATTCCCTAGACAGATCAGGGTTGCAGGAGGTACTTCTCTTCATTCTTTGACTCATCCACATCAGAAGCTGGAGTCTTCTTGGGACATGAGGGGGTCCTGCAGGCTTTGCAGAGGATGAGGAAGAGGACGAGGATGAGCACTGCGATGACACAGTTAAATGAAATTGCCACGACCGCTCCGGTGGAGAGAGCAGCCCCCATGGCCACTGTCCCGCAGGAATCAGCGGGGCACACAGCTCGGTCTCACGCTTGGGATGCCAGAGCAGTGATTGAGCGTGCAGCCTCCACCTGCTGGCATTGGTAGGGGACAAAGGGGACAGCCGTGGTGCTGGCGGTGGGATGGGGATGGGGCCAGGCCGGCAGCAGGACACTGTCACCCCACCAGTTCGGCCACTCACAGATGTGTCCCGGGCTGCACCACACCACGGGGAAGCTTCCTCTCAGTTTACCCGCCTCTGGTAGGACAGTGAGGAGACAGAGATCACTCTCTCTCCAGCACCTGGAAGACAGAAAGTCACCGTCACTGTGTGCATGAAGAGACAAGCTGTGCAAGCCCCTCAGGGTGGGCTTTGGGGGTGCCAGGGGACAGCGATCCCAGGGCCCATGGGGTTCCGCTGGAGTTTGAAGGCTGCAGCGGCTCCCAGGTCAGATGCTGTTTGGGGCACCTTTCTAGCCCCCCTTTCCAGCCTTGGCTGTGCCCTTCATCCCCTGCGTGGGCCAGGAAGCTGGAGGTGTCCCCAGTGGGAGACCCATCGCCTCAGCACGGCCCAGACACTCCCCGTGTACCCTCGGGTGACTCCGGACAGCGCTGGCCGCGCTCCGATCCCCTCTTCACGCTCCGACTGCTTTTCCTGCTGGCGGGACCCCGCTGCGAGGTCCTGCGCCCAGAACGGAGCGGGGAGCCGGGTGGCAGCAAGTGAGGGGTTAGGGCAGCCCCGCTGTGCTTTTTACCAGGGTCGGGCACAGTCCCGGCTGCGGGGTTCCCCGGGGCCACTGACCCCCGCCCGCCGCAGAGCGGGGCACCCACGGAGCCACCGGCACCTCACAGCAACAAGTCCCACCAACGCCACCCTCCCGTAGCGGAGCCCCGGCATTACCCACCTGCCTCCGCTGCTTCTCGGTTACCGCCGGGACGCCGGTGCCGGCGGGAGGGCGGACGGCACTAGGGGGGCCGAGGCCCGGCTCGGAGCGGGTTGGCGGCGCGGGGTCCCGGCGCGGAGCGGCCCCGGCGCGGCCCCGCGGAGCGCTCGGAGCCGGCGCGGTCCCGCCGCGGCCGCCCGTGGGTGCCGCAGCCCCGCGCGCCGCCCGCGCCCTCCCGCCGGCACCGGGGGCGTGTCCTGCCGGCGCCCCGCCCCCGCCCCGCCATTCGTCACCCCCCGCCGCCCACCGCTCGCCATTGGCCGATCTCCCGCTCGGGACACGCCCCCTCGCCCGGCTCCCACGTGAGCGGCGGGGCGACGGCGGAGGGCAGCGCGCGCTCTGCCGGTCCGGCACGGGACCCGGCCGGTACTGACCCCGCTGCTCACCCAGCTACTGCAACCGGGGCTGCCCGGCACTGCCCTGCCGCTGCTGCTGCTGCAGCCCTGCCTGGTCCTGTGCTGTCCGCCCTGCCCTGGCCGGGGCCACCATCTGGCGCTCGCGGCTGCTGCCTGTCCTGCCCCTGCACACGCGTGAGCACACACGCACAAACACACACGACACATTCGCACCTGGTTCCACACATACCAGGGCTTGAGGATGGACTTGCCACGGCTGGACCCCATTCTGCCTGGGTCACAAGAGCTACAGGGAGGCATGGGTGGACACAGACCCCATCATAACCCAGTGACAGGAGGGAATGGGACATCTAGGGACAATCAGTACTTGGGAATATGGCTGGCAGCCACACCGGCACAGTTGGCTTCTGCCTGTCCTGTTGGTGGGGAAACTGATGTACAGGGCAGCCTGATTCTCAGGGCAGCCTGATTCTCTGACCAGCTGCCAGCTTCCATATGAGCATTGGAGCTGGAGGCACCCTGGTGTGAGGCATCACCCAAAAGCTTGGTACTCCTGGTGAGACGCAGATGTGGTACCCAAAGGAGATGGCTGGCAGACAGGAGGGGGACCCTCGGGGTGGTTTCTGGAAACCCGCAGGGATCAGCACCTGCAGTTGCTCTGAAAAGCTACATCCAGGCCCCATGCACACCTGGTGACACAGACACATGGCAGTGACACAGGGGACTGTGGCAGCCAGGCATCCCCACATGGTGTCTCCATGGGAGAAGAGGCAGCTGTATGAAGGATGGGTGAAGGGCAGAGCTGTGAGGGAGCTGGGTTATCTCCTGGCTGACCGAGACCCACAGGTGTGATGGCTGGGTAAAGCTCAGTCCTGAAGGGAGAGCCACCAAGTCAGCTGAGGATAACTTTCAGCCAAACAAAAATAACAATCACTTTGCAGCTTTGATGAGAAGGCTTTAAAACGTGCCATGGCCATGAGGGAGGGCTGCCTGAGGATCTGGCTCTCAGCTCTCTACTAAGAGGGTGTTTTGAGTAAACAAACACAGACACATTGCCAATTGAAATGTCAGAAGCCATCTGATCAGACACTCCAGCATCTTCCTTGGCATTTATGGCTAATCTGCTAATTAGTCAAGAAAAGCAGTCTCCTCAGATGTAAAACAGCAGCAGCTGGGAACAGCACGAAGATAAAAGATTAACTCTGCCCCATCTCCGGGATTCACATGTGCTGGCACAGCAGACAGGTCCAAGCATTTCCACCTGGCTATCTCCAGGAGCAGGAAGCAGTGAGACCTCCAGAAGGGGAGGAGGAGGCATGCAAGCCTGGCACGGACCTGGTTCCCACTGGGCGCTCATTTGGATGCAAGGCAGGTGTCTGTGCACTGTGCAGGCAGGTGGAGTCTTGTCTGAAGGCATCAGGTTGCACAGGTAACACATTGTGCCTCTCCTGCTCCCCCTCACTTAGGTAAAATCTCTTCTTTAAACGCTTGTATTGTTACCCTTTGACTGACAGCACAGAGCATTGGGTCCAGCTGGAGCTCACTACACAAGGAGGGACAGGGGAAGAGTGTGCAGGACACGGAGTGCTCAGGACACCCTGTGAGCAGGGGTTGCTCAAGAGAGAGCTCAGCCTGTCACAGGAAACAGCCCTTCTTCTCTAGCCCAGATTTACTTACCAGGGCTGCTCCAGGAGGGAAACTACCGCGTAAGAAAAGATGATCTGTCCTTTGCCTCACTCAGCAGAGTTCAAGACGAGTCTTTTTGAGCCTGCAGTTTCAGCCAGTTAAAAGGGGAAAAAAATTAGCAAAAAGCTTCACAGAAAAAACCCACAACCTTGATCTATTTCAGCTATTAAAGGAGGTTAATATTTGATATTAACCTCCCCTCAGATCAGGGTCCATTTACAGTCACGAAAGAAACAAATGCAGAGCAGCAGAACTGGCAGAGCAGAGCTTCAGCCAGCAGCCGCAGCCCCACCACCGATGCTTACAGAGTGACCTCCAGTGGGATGAGGAAGACATGACAAATTTCCAAGTAACATAAAGTTACATCTTTATTTTAAACCCATCTCTGTGCATTACCAAGGAGCAGAAAGGGGAAAAAACAGGATCCTTTGGAGCTTCTCATTACCACCACCCCAGGACAGCTGCAGAGCCACAGGATTTCAGGCTGGTTACAATATGAGTTGACTGCAGCCTGTGGAGAGAGAACCGCGACCGCCAGCTCCACCAAGCTGAAGGGAGCTATGTGCACATGATGCCAGACGGAGCTATATCCTGGCAGTCCTACATTCAACCCCCCTGACAGGCTCAGCAGAAGGACTCTTCAGGCACAGAAGTGGCCAGCCCAGCTCTGCACCCTGCTGTCCGTATGCTCACGAGGCCTGGTGATGCCGGCAGCTGCTGGGGGATTCCACATCAGGTCCTGTCTCCCCTCTGTACTGATCAGAGCAACCTGCACCTGGCATACAGATGTTTGTCCTACTGCCCGGGCTGATGCACCCCCAGGCACCTGAAACCTGGCTGGGGGAGCAACCCTTTGCCAGGGCTTGCACAGTTCTTGCTCAGGCAGAGGCAATTCCCGTCTTCCATGAACTCCTAAGGAGCACAGCCTGGCAGTCTTTGGCAAGGGATCTTGCAAGAACACATTTTCAGACAGCCACAATCACACCCAGTTATAACAGTCCACTCCTCTTGCCCACCCCTCACACCTCTGTGAGCCCCGTGTTCAGCAGCAGCTGTGCAGCCACAGCCCGGGGCTGGTTTCCTCAGCTCCCCCGAACCGTGCAGCTGCCACTGCCTCAGGGCCCTCCCGGCACACCCCTGGTGGAGCGAGGGTGCTTCCCTGTGCTGCCAGCTCCCCGGCCTCCACCCTGCTTCCTCTTCATCTGGCCCTGTGATTCCGCTTT
Source organism: Entomyzon cyanotis (assembly GCA_024500445.1). Taxonomy (NCBI): domain Eukaryota; kingdom Metazoa; phylum Chordata; class Aves; order Passeriformes; family Meliphagidae; genus Entomyzon; species Entomyzon cyanotis. Next base: position 43,936,821 of record JAKEPQ010001021.1, on the reverse strand, counting down.
CATTGTCTCAGTCCAGAAGGCATCATAAGATCCTGGAGCCTGGTACCCCGGCTCCTGAGGATCCAGGGCATCTTTGCTGAGTAGGACACATATGGCAGGAATGTTTCTCTTCACTGTCAAGGCATCGAGGCCTGCCTCAGGCACAATGGGTTCCCAGATCTCTTCAATTTGTTTGAAGAGTACTTTGGTGATCTGGTGCAGTTCCTTAAGCTTTCGTTTCATGATTTCCACACACGTGATGGTCTTGCTGACGGCCTTGCCTGAGCCAGTGAAAAGAATCTGCCTCACCGAGTCCTGCTCCATCTTGCTCATGGCATAACCCATCAGATTCCTGATTTTGCTCCCATCCTTCACCTTCATTTCAATAATATCAGCGGGCAGGTCGGTGAAAGGAAGAGGACAAGGTTTCTCCACGATTTTGGTCTTCTTATAGTTTTCCATTCTGCAGTGCTGAAAAGGACAACAAAACCAATGAACACCCAGCCCGCTGTAACTGCTGCACAAAGAAATTCTTACCAGTTAGCTACAATTGTTTCTCTGAGGGCACTCTTGAGCTATCAGAATTTGGAATCCTGGAAAGCCACAACCAAAAGATTAGCACAGTCCTCGAAAGGACATACCTACAGAGCAAACGTCACCACAGGACAGCTTGAGCCCTAACCGGCAGGCTGTGAAAAAATCAGTGTTGGTGTTGTGGGCCTAAGCAGGATGACACAAAAACCACTGCTGTATCTCGGGAGAAGACAGAACAAGTGAGCTGGGGTTATTGAGAACAGAACTCGTGCAAAGATGAACTCAGGCACAGGTTACATGCAGCACCTCGTGTTACAGAAACAGGCTCATGGGGCTCTGGCCAACCCAACTGAGGGTAAAACAGATCATGTCACAGTGGAGATGGCAAGACAGGAGTTGCAGGAAGAAAATAGGTTTCCTCGAGGGAAAGACAGAAAGGTCAGGTCTCACAGTTGCCCCCTCTACCAAGGCAGGTACCATCCTGACCTAAGTCTGTGCAGGGCACTCCACCTCCCCACAACACAGCCCAAGGTGTTGAAAGACGCAGTACTTTGTTACCTGCAGGCTCCTGAGTCCCGCTGCACCCAGACCCAGCACCCCGCCCCCCATCCTCCGCAGGGACACGGCAGCGCGGAGCCGCTGCTCCGAACCCTGGCAGCACACGAGGCCCTCACCCTCTCACGGCCGCCAACGCAACCGGTGCCTGGGGCTCTGGGAGGCCGGCCCGGAGCCCGGGGGCCCGGAAGGAGCCGGGACGCGGCGGCGGGACGCGGGGATGCCCCGGTGGGGCTCAGGGTGCCCCGGCGGGGTGTGGGGCGTGCGGAACCCCCGCTCACCTGCGGCCGCCTCAGCGCGCCCTTCCGTTCAAGATGGCGACGGGCGCCCGGCGCGCGCAGCCGCGAGGTGGGTGGGCGGGGCTCGCCACGGAGGCCACGCCCCTACAGGGCGCAGAGCTGAGCGCGCGAGGCAGTGGGCGGGGAGAACTGCGGGCTCCGCCCACCTGCCGGTCCCCGGTGTTGGAGCAGCACCGAGGCAGCGCCAGCTCCGCGGCAGTGCCAGCTCTCCCCGGCACACCCAGTTCCTCCGGCAGTCCCAGGTCCCCGGCACACCCAGCTCTCCCCGGCACCGGGCACAGCCACTGTGTGGTGCTGTGCACACGACGAATAGGCGTGCATGAGCTCCAACCCTTACCTGAGCTCCCCAGGCACTTGGAGGGAGCCGGAGGTTTTCTGCAAGCTTGCAGCCCCCACTGTGGTTTGACAACCCGCGAGGTTGATCAGGGAAAGCACAGGGACAGGCAAGCTCTTCTGGACTTCCTGTGGGGATTCTGCCCGATTCCTGCAGGACTCCCAGGTCACACTCACCTGGTCAGTGCCTCACCAACCTGAAGGGTTGAGACCCTTCCGAAAACATGGCCTTGGAAACTCCAGGCTAGGGCCAGACCAGGCAAGGCACAGATTTTACCGCTGTCTGAAAAGGGAAAGAGCCAGCAGGGGCTCTGGCTTCCAGAAGCCTCAGGAAAGCAGAGGCAGGATAAAGGCTAAAGTCACTGCCTCCTCTCAGCACAGGGATGGGAGAATGGCAAGGCAGGAAAGCTCCATGAGACCAGACTGCTCTGGGCACAGGCAACTCACGTGAACAGGAAGAGTGTGGGGCAGAGTTCAAGGAAGATTATGGGACTGGAAGGAATTCACCTGCCCTTGGCCCAAGGCTGAAAGGAACCACTGGCCATCTCCTGGAGGCTGCCCGGAGATCACTGCCTGGGGAAAAATGCCCCAGTCTGTGCCAGGAGCAGTCCTCACACCCAGGGAGAGACAGACAACCCAGCTGGTGTTCCAGGACTTTACTAGGGCCCACAGTAAGAGCAGAAAGGGATTTTTAAATATGTTCAAACCAAGATGCGTTTCAGGGAAGTGCAAGATTTGCAAACAGTGGCAGATTAAGGAGCAGTGTGGCTTCAACTGGGGAGTGGCACAGCTCTGTGCAGAGCTGGATGCCCCACGATCCTGCTGTGTCACTTCAGCATGCTCACACCAAGCGGGAAGGAGCTGGGACCAACGGGATGCAAGCGGTGCCACAGGGATCCCGGGCTGTCCGCACTCCTGGCTCTGCCATCACTCTGCCACAGGTTTCACTCGCTTGGCTGCTTCCAGCCGTGTGAGGATTTCATTCCATTGCACAAACTGCTTGGAGAGAAGCAGGGTCTGGATATGACACTTAAGGAAAATAATGTGGAAACTGCGAGGACAAAACACACGTCAGAACATCCTGACAGCATTATTACAATCTTGATTCCCTGGGAGAGGCCCAGGGCACCAGGCTGTTGAAAGCCTACATGGATTCAACCCATCCAGTGGCTGAGCCACTGCATGGCACCAAACACCCACAGGAGTCCAGGAGGCTCTTCTAAACACCATGTACTACAGCAATGCAAGGGCTTTCTACACAGCTTCCCTACCCATGTGGGATGTACCCCAGCACTGTGATCCTATGCAGCCAGAAGGGGGACACAGGACACATCAGAAAGGCTGTTAAACCCAGGGCCAGGGATCCCAGAGATCTGACAAGGGAGGCATCCCAGGGGGAAGGGGTCACTTCAGCTGTTCCAGGCCCGAGACTCAAAGGATACCATTTTGTTGTAGTCTTCAAGGAGTGTCTTGACACTGTCAGTGAGATCGTGACGCTTCTCCTGCAAAGAGGGGAGCCGCAGTGCATGAACACTACATAAGATGGACATCTACCCTTCCCAGTCCCTGACAGCATGGCAGGAAACTCATCCAAGGCCAGCACTGACATTAGAGCTCAGGCTCTGGCTGTGCCTGCTCACTGCAGCTGACAAGTTTCCACAATCAAGAGAGAGAGCACAAACACTGGTGCTACGAAGCACCAAAGCCCTAGGCTTGTAGTGCTACCTGCCTCTCCTCAGTATCCAGGCTTTGCTTGCCCCAGAGCAGAAACCCACAGAAAATGCTGCAAGGGACCATTAAGAACTGCCCAGGCTACTCCCTGCCAGGTCCAGGAGTCCTTGAACAGGGAAGGAAAGTGAAGTGACAGGGTGACAGTGTCAACAATGTTCCAGAGATCAGGACACTGTAAGAGTGCAAGGCTTCACTTCTGCATCTCAGTGAAGATGGAATGCCAGATGGTTAAACCCACTGCTATTTACTATGTGCCACTGAAAGCTCTGTTTTGAGCACAGTCATGGCAGGCAATTTTCCAACTCAGACTTGACAGAAATTCTGGCTCCTTTTCCCCTCTTGGAGTAGTAAAACTTTTAAGACTGCAGTGTGCACATTCTGATTGCAAAAAACAGCCATAAATGAGGAATTCAAGCAATTGCAAATACAGGGGTATGAGTACAGTCAAAAGGTTCCTACAACCTTCTAGTCAAGACTGATAGGAATATTCACAGTACCTGCTGCTGTATGTGGATCTGTGAGAGCCGCTGCAGTTTTGCTGCATGTTCTGGAACCGCTGGAAGCACAGAGGAGAAATCAGTTTGTGTTGTTTTACAGCACATGGGAATAGTTCCTAAAATAAAGACCAGTCCTCCTCCATGAGCACAGCATGGCAGAACTCCACTCACTGAGTGCAAGTGCCCCACACTACAGAGAAACATTATATGGGATTAAAAAGACTACCATGCACATGGCATGACCTCAGGGATGCCCACAGCAAGGGCTACTCAAGAACTACCTCAGAGTAAAGCACTCAGATAGCAGCTGAAAAGGCACCTCTTCTAAGCCAGGAACAGGGATGTTCTGGATGTAAAAGGGCTCACAGAAATGAATGACCTACCAGTCTCCACCCTCTCTGCCCCACTGCTGCCTCTAGCCTGCTTCACAAGCTCTTCTATCCCCTCATTGGCCTTGCAAGGGAGGACAGAGCAGCATAAGAGAGGAGCAGACCAAGTTTCTACCCAGTTCACTCACACACTAAGCTGTCCTTTAGTCTCAGGCTCAAGAGAAAAGAAAGAAAACAGGACAGGCCGCAGCTCAGCAGGTGGCATTTGCACTCCAACTTGCAGAACATGCATACCTTGGATACTGGTACTGTCCAAGATGGGCTGGAGGGTCTTCACCTGCTGCAGAAGGGCTGCACGGGCAGGAATAGCCTGTTCCTCTGATTGTGGGTGGGGGGACAAGAAGCAACATTAGTAAACACAAAACACTCCTTTGGCTTTTCACAAGTGGTGGTAACTTTTCCAGCTGATCTGTCTATAGAGAAAGGGGCTTGTTCATGATTTCATTTATACTTTTGTGCTGCTCATCCCTGGGTCTTCACTCTCATCAACTTCAAGCAGAAGAATCTCCACCAAGGAGTAATGATAGGACAAGGAGTAGTGGGGACAAATTGAAAGAGTGGAGATGTAGGCTGGATATTAGGAAAAATTTTTTTACTGTGAGGGTGGTGAGACATTGGCATAGGTTGGCCAAGAGGTTGTGGATGCTCCATCCCTGGCAGTGTTCAAGGCCAGGCTGGATTGGGCTCTGAGCAACCTGGTCTAGTGAGAGGTGCCCCTACCTATGGCAGCGTGGGTTAGGAATGCATAGCCCTTAAGGTCCGTTCCAAACTGTGAATATTCCATGATTCCATTAAATTTCATTCACAGACTATACCATCACAGGTTGATCAAATTCCTTCAGTCAAAAGAGGACAAGGCTAGGGAGGTGTTTAAATACACCCAAATGTCTTCTATGCGTGTCACATCCTGGAGAATACTGGAAGTGGGATGAGGAAGCCATTCTAGCTCCAGCTGTTCTTACCAACCTTTGATTAATTTGGGGCTAAAGTGAACAGTCAACATGGGAGAGATCAGAGCTGATAAAACTGCAGTGTGGATGTGCACAGGGGAGCACTGAGGGTAACAGATATCCTTGTACAAACCATCTCTCTGATACTTCCACACTTTACAACTGAAGAAAAGAAATCCATCCAAATCCATCTTACATAAAGGGCACTTTTTTGCAGCACTACAAAAGCCTCCTGTTTCCCCTAATTTCATGCCATACCTGCCAAGATGAATTGCAGCTTCACAGCATCTGGAACAGCCATCCTATCAATGTACTGGGGGTCAAGGTATTTTATTACATCTTCAACTGGAGGGATAAACAGGTTTAGAGACAAAAAGCAGGTGAGATGTTATGGCATTCACCAGTGCAATCCCCCCCACCATGCTATGTATCAGATTACTTTGCAAACTGCTCACTTAGAGACTTTTTTTTTAATTATTATAGTCAGATTCATTAATTTCTATGTGTCTTTGGAGCACTGTGATCAAGAACTGACAAATGCTCAAACCAAGAAACCACTGCATTAGGGACAACTGCAAATTTTGCTTTTTTGTCACCAATATCAAAGGTGAGTGAAATCTGCTTCCTCCCACCCTCAGGACAAAACCAGTCAATAGCCCCCCATCCTGGTTCTTAAAACGATCCACAAATACATGGTTTACATTTTCATATTGAGCAGCCACTGCAGACTTGGACCACAACTACCCTCCCTGCTGCTCTTGTGACAACACACAGCAAAACCTGGCCAAGAGGCAGCTTTGCAGGACAAAGCACCCCCCAGTTTGGAAGCGGCTCCCCAGATCTGCCCACTGAGTGTGAACCTTATTGCTCCCACCACACACACAGAGCAGAGCTACTTCAGCAAGTAGCTGTTCCAACAAGTCCAAGTCTGCAGGAATTCATTTCAGGAGCTCATGCTCCAAGAACCTTCAGAGGCTGCAAAGCAAACCCCGGCACTGACACAGGCAGATGGATATTGAGCAAATACGAGGCTGCAGCGGCCCGTTTCCCACCCCCGACAGCTGAGCTGGGGAATCGAGAACACAAAAAGCTCTCTTAGTTACTACTGTGCCAAACACGCAAAATAAGGGCCCAAAATCACCGGGTGTGGGGAAGGTGCTTTTGTTTAGAACAGCGAAACGCCATACGAGGGGTTTGGAGCTCCCCCCTCCCGCCGTGCGCGATTCCTCCCCCTCCGCGAGACCCGCTCACTTTTCTTAAACAGGATTTTGATCCTCTCCCTCTTGCCGGCGATATTGTTCAGCGCGACCTGCACCTTCACCAGCTCATCCGCCACCTGCAGAGGCACAGAGGGAGGGGACAGGGCTGTCAGGCCGCGCCGGGCTGCGGCACCCCAGCCCCCGCCGGGCCGCGCCAAACGGCCCCCGGCCGCTCTCCACAGCGCCCCCAGGCACCTTTCGCGGCCCGCAGCCCCCGACGCCGAGGCCGACGCGCTGCTCCAGCTCCTCCAGCCGCCACTGCAGCCTCCGCAGCTCCGCCGCGCCCGCCGCCATCTTCGTGCCGGGAGGAAGCGGCCGCGCCTCACTTCCGGCGCGCCCCGGGGTTGCTATGGCAGCGCGTTGCTAAGGACCACGGTTGCCATGGAGACGGAAGGCAGGCCGCGGAGGGCGGCGCCGAGCCCCTCTCGGAGGATGCGGGGCGGTCGATGGCGATTTGCACTGCAGAGGGAGGCGTGCAGCCCTCCCGCCGCGCGGGAGGGCGGTCGATGGTGGCTTCATTCCGGCGTGGTCCTCCAGGAAAGAGGCCCTCGGATGTATTAAAAGGAATTGATATAGCGATCCGTGTGGATGCAGGCCCTTTGAAATCCGGGCGGCTGCCGCGGGCTTTCCCCCAGGCCTCTGCCTGCCCGCGTTCACCTTTCTCTTATCGACCGGTGCAGGTGATGCTCGTGAAGGAGAGATGCACTAATGAATGGTGCAGCCAACCCCAGCCCCACCACTGCCTTCAGCTGGCACTCACAATTATATGGATCTCTCACAGGGATGAAATGAATTCATAGTAGAAACATCCACCACATAGAAAAGACCAGAGAGTTTCACAACTGCAGAGCAAGGAGTCTGCTGGGGTGCATCGGGAAGAGTGTGGCCAGCAGGTCACAGGAGGTGATCCTGCCCTTCTACTCAGTCCTGTGGCGAGGCCACATCTGGAGTACTGTGTACAGCTCTGGGCTCCTCAGCACAGGAAAGCTGACAAGGAGCTACTGGAGAAGGTCCAGCAGAGACCACAAAGATGATTTGGGGTCTGGAGTATCTCTCTTCTGAGGAGAGACTGCAGGAGCTGGGCCTGCTGGAGAAGTCTGGAGAAAAGACTGAGAGAGCATCTCATTAATGAATATAAATATCTATAACACAGGCAGATGTCAGAGAGGATGGTGCCAGACTCTTCCGTAGTGTCCTGTTATGGGATGAGAAGCAATGGACATAAGCTAAAAGAGAAGGAAGGACTTCTTTATGATAATGATGGCAGAGCATTGGAACAGCTGCCCAGGGAGGTTGTGGAGTCCCCTTTCTGAATACGTTTAAATCCCACCTGGATGTGTTCCTGTGTGACCTGCTCCAGGTGACTCTGCCTTGGCAGGAGGGTTGAACTGATCTCCAGAGGACCCTTCCAGCCCTTATGATTCAGTGATTCTGGGAAATTTCAAAGCCCCTTTTGATGTCATTCCCTGTACCCCAGGACTCAGCCTGCCACTGCTCCATCATGTCCACATGATTTCAGCAGTGGCAGGATGAACATGAGGCTGGGTATTGCACTGTCATACCCGAGGCACCAGGGAACACCAAGTCAAGGTTCCAGGACACTCTTAGATACAAACCATCTGCTAATAGTTTGTACTTTGCTAACAAGCTATCCCCAGATGGCTTTGGAGAACCCTTCCATTGCTCTTTGCTGAAAGCTAAACCCACCATGCCCTGAAAAATCTTTGTCCTTACAGATGTGTTCCTACTGAGCATTGTACAGGCCTACCAGGATGCAGGAGGGAGCAGTGGGGTGGCCCAATGCCCAGCAGCCCCTGTGCTCCCCCAAACCACCCTGCAGGAGCTGTGCAGAGCACTTGGGCAGCAGGAGAGGGCTGAGGCTCTGGGTGAACTGCCTTTTCTTCCTGGGGATCAATAACTGGGATCTCCAGAGGGGAAGAGCTGAGCTTTGTTCCACAAAGGTGACAAATAGAAATGGCTTCATTAGCAGAAGTGCCTGGGGGCTGCAGAAGGGGCTGGGGGCTGCAGGGGGGGGGGGGGGCTGGGGGCCGTTCACACAGTGATGGTCTGTGTTTAGAGGGTACCAGCTCTACTGTAGTCTGAGCCCAGCATGATGGGCAATGCCCCAAATACACAAATGCCTGTACTAGAGGGTCCCAGACCACCCAGTACCCTGAGGTGAGAAATTTGGGCAGAACTGGGACTCAAGCACTGGGGGGCTTTGGGGCTGTCATCATGCACCCTTTAGAGTCCCATCCAGTTTGAAAGCCTTGGAATGGAGCTGCAACTGCAGCACTGACTGCCTACAGCCTACCACAGGAAGTCTGTTCCCTGCTCCTAGAGAATGAGAGGAGGCTTTTGACCATGTTCCCATTTCTTGAGCCTGCAGGGGCACACTGATGTAACCACTTGCTCCCAGCCCAGTGCTGAAGCTGGATCCAGTGCTCCTTCAGCTGGGCTGGATTGTCTCCGCATCCTCTGACTCCTCACTGCTGCTCAATTACAGTCCCTGCAGGACATGGGGAAGCAGGCATCAATCACGGCTGGTTACTCAGGTGACAGCAGCTGTGTCCCCAAGCTTCCCGGGGAGCATGGAAGCACACATCACCCTCTGAGCCTGGTAATGAGTGGGGACACAGGCCCGCATGTACCCTGCCGGCTCCCTGGGGCTGCGGTGCTCGATGAGCTGTGGCCAGCACTTCACAGCAGTGACAAGGGACACAAGACCCCAATTAAGGCTGCATCAATCCCAGTCCAGCTCTTCTTGGCACATTCACAAACACCCACACAAAAACATCCACACACACACACACATCCCTTGCTCATGAACCCAACCAACCCCGGTGGCCAGACCACAGGGTCCTCTGCAAGGGTTCTGTGTCACCCCCACGTCCTCAACATGTCCCCAGCGTGGCATCCCCACCCTCCGTGTCACTCCCGTGTCCCGCGGCTGGGTCCGAGGCGGGGAGCATTGCTGCAGCACCTTGGACAGCGGCAGCACCGCCCGGGTGGGCTCGGTGGTCGGGCGGGCTCGGTGGTCCGGGCTGGGGCTGTCCCCTAGTCCTGGGGATCCAGGCTGGGGATGTCGGCGGGAGGCTGAGTTGTGGCTCTCCCCGAGGGACTGGGGCTGTTCCCGGGGGACTGGGAATTGTCCTCGAGGGGTTGGGCTGGGCCTGTCCCCGAGGAACTGTATCTGTCCCTGGGAGGCTGGGTCTAGCGTCAGCGGGGACTCTCTAACAGTTTCCGTCCCCTCAGGTGCCAGGGACCTAGCTTAAATGATTCTGGGGTGGACCTGTCTTTGCGGTTGCCTCTGGCTGGAGTGTCTGTCACCACAGGGGTCCCCTGTGCCTCTTCATATGTACAGGTGGCTGCACATGTGTGGAAGTCCGCATTTGTGAGTGCAAAGGTGTGAGTGTGCACACCACTGAGTTTGTACAAGGAGCACAAATGATCAGGCATGTATGTCTCTGTGCCTCCTAGCTCCATCATGGCCACCTGTGTCCTCTGTGGGCACTGCTCAGGTGCCACGCTGGCCCAGCACTGCCAGCATCTACCCAGGTGCAACCTCAGAGCCCCATGGTGACGATCTCATTTGCTCCAGGGCCATATTCCCTTCCCAGCACAGGCAGCCTAATGGGATCCCCACCCATGTGTGAGCTGCCAGTGGGACCTCAGGGGGCCAAGCAGCCCCACATCCTGGCTGGCACAGCTGGAGCTGGTGCCCTGTCTGATCCAGGCAGCCCATGCCAGAGGGCTCTGGTGGATGCAGGGCACCTGTTTCCAACTCAGAGCTCCCAGAAACTGAGCTGGTGGCAAGCATGAGGTGGGCTGTGAAACCTCAGGCACTACAGCTGTTACCACAGGCTATCCCAGGCTGTTGGGGTGTCCCGCACCTCCAAACTGGGCTCTGGAGCTTGGTGGGTGGCACCATGCCCAGCATATCACCCTCAACACCGGTTTGATTCAGAAGTTTGTTTCCTTTAATAGATACACGGAGTCGCGCGGTTGCGGTGGGAGTGCGGGGAACAGGGCGATGCTGAGCCTCCCATGCTGAGGTAGAGGTGAGCGTTGCTCCATGCTCACCTGCTTTGGCACCCTGGGGCACAAGCCGGTGGAGGAGGCACCTGCCCAGCCCCAACGAGGTAGTTCAGAGTGCCCTCTGTCTCCCTGCCACCTGGCTGGGGACCCTGGCACCCGGGCAGTCTTTGGTGGTGGGGGGACTCTTCTGGGCCTCCCTGCCCTCCCCCCATCAACAACCCCCACCCCGACATTAACCCCCAAATCCAGCCCCACCCCAATAAGCTCCACCCCCACCATTCCCACCAATATCCCCATTATTTGCCCCCCCAGGGTGATCCCCCTGAGCTGAGGACCTGGGGAGCTGAGATGCCACCACCCTGGGGGTGTCTCAGGGCAGGGGCAGCAAGCCCAGGCAGCGCAGGAGGGCTGGGTAGGGGCGTCTGCAGTGGGTAGGGGGTGCAGTATATATATAGGGTCTTCAGTGTAAAGGGGCTACAGTTTATAGGGGTTGCAGAGTATTGTGCCTGTGGCGTTTGCACCAAAGGTGTGTATGGAGAGGTAATGTGGGCACCAAGGGTGTGTGTAGGGGACACAGTGTATGCATTGAGGCATGTACAGGGGCAGCAGCGCGTGCATTGAGGTGGGTGAGGGGCTGCAGGATGTAGGGGATGCAGCATGCAGGTCCTGGGGGACCCCACGCAGCAGGACAGCAGATGTATGGGAGGTCACCTGGGGGTCCTGCCTTGGGAGGGAACGTGTGTGTGTGTGTGTGTGTGTGTGTGTGTGTGTGTGTGTGCGTGGGCACGCGTGGGGATAAGGGACAAAAGGGCCCACATGGGTGTTCACAGCCTTGCATGGACACAGCTCAGTATTGCAGCAAGAGACACCTTTGGGTATCCCATCCCACCTCAGTGTCCCAGCTAGGTCCCACAGCTCAGGCCCCCAGACCCTGTGCACCCCCAGCTGCTTTCAGGGTGGGGGTACATCTGCCTTATGGCGAGGTGCTGGTGGGAGTGTGGCTTTGAGAGGTGGCTGGGAGCAGGGGGTTTGGGGCAGACATGGGGTTCAGACGGGTCTGGGTGCTCCCTCCACCAGATGCCAGGGTGGCTGAGGGCCGGCGGGCGAACAGGACACCTGGGGGACAAGAACAGGCAGGTTAGGGCAAGCCCAGGGCTGGGGGATCTGCTCACTAAGCCCCCAGCACCCAGGCAGGGGAGTGTGGGACCAACACCCATGGGAGCTCCAGCCCCCTCTCACCACCTTTGGTGTCTCCTCCAACCCAGCCATCCTCACCTGCATGGGGTAGCCTGTGGGGTGGCCCAGGGCCCATTTGGCTGGCAGCCCCACATGCTGATCAGCCCTGACCTTTCCAGATCATTAAATATTTAAGTTCTGAAGGCAAAGCCATCGATTTTAATTGTGGGGTGTCTCAGCAGGGCAGGCATGGATCTGGGGGGCACGGGATGAACTGCTTAGCCAGGCACCCCAGATGATGCTCTGCTCAAGCAAAACACCCCAACATGTTTCCCTGCACCATGCTCTGCAATCAGCCAAATGCCACACCCAGCCAGAGATCCTCTGGGCATACTAGCATTGGGGTGACTCCAAATCCAAGCCCTGCCTGCGGTACGCTGGGGTGGGGAATGACCCTAGGTGTAGAGTCACTTCTCAGCCAGAGTCCATCCATCCATCCCTCTATTCATCCCCCCACTTTGGCCCTTCATTGCTAGCACCTGCTTTGGGCCAATTTCCATCCTTGTCAACCCCCTCCTTCTCCTGCCCCCTCTCCCCAGGCCCTGCCACTTCATTACGATGGATTTTATAGTAAAGACATCAGATTGAAGGAAGGACTTGCTGGCCAGGCAGTGGCTATAAGTTATTGGATTTCCCGGCCGCAATTACACAGGCCAAGCGGCCCTTCTATTTACCTGTGTAGACAACTCCATTTATTTCTATTGACATGTTGATACTGCTAATGCCGTTGGTGGACAGGTTCAATGCGGTCTCCTGTCTGTCATCTGGGGAAAGGAAATACCAATATGAGTGTTAAGAGAAACAGCAACAAGAACCTGTCTGAGACAGATAAGCTGGGACCCAGCCCCTCTGGGCATCAATGCTGCTCTCCAGTTGTTGCTGCTGCTCCCAGCTCTGGTGCGAGCAAACAGGATGAGGTGTTGCATCTCGTTACCTCGGTTGGAGATCTTGACATTCATGGGGAACTGGGAGGCCACGGCCAGGAGGTTGTGCTGAAGTGCATGTTGCACCAGCCGCTGCTGTTCCTCTGCTGTCAGGGCCACCTTCTTCTCTGGGGGCTCCCCTGTCTCCAGCTTCTCCCGCAGCTGCTCCAGCACCACTGCCTGTGAGGCAGCTGCTGCTTGGGCTGCTGTGAGATGGTGGCCAGCCAGTCCAACAGGGATAGCAATGCGCCCCGGCACTGATGCTGTCAGCATTCCATCCTCTGGAATGATCAAGAGAGCTTAGCAGGTCCCCCATTGCCGCCTCACCTCATCATTCCCAGCTGGTGCCAATTCCACCCCTCGAGGAATGGGGCAGGGCAGACCACCCCCAACATCTGGGCTTGGTCCTCCTCCAAAGCCAGGGGAAATACACTTCTTCCACTCCCTGAAAGGGACTAAAAGAACAACATTGTTCCTATTGTCCCCAAGCAAAAAGGGCAAGAACAGACAGGGAACACCCCTGCTGCTGGAGCAGTGTCCATCCCTGGGAGGAGATGGTTGCCACAGGGCAGATGAGATTCTCACCCACCTTTCTTAACACTATGCACTTGCCCGAGCTGGCCACAGCTGTGTGCAGAGATGGTAAGAGCTGGCAGAGGCATTTTAGGGGTGCCCAGCAGGGTTGGGGTGCTGGCTGGCGAGTAGTTGAAGAGTGCTGTGCCGAAAGTCTGCCTCCGCCCCTCCCGACGGTTGCTGTCAATGGCAGCTTGGAGCTCTCCGGGAGAGCTGAGTCCCCGCTTCTCACATTCATAGGGATACAGGTACTTCATGTATCTGCACGGGAGAGAGTCAAGGGGAGATCCAGCACTGGGCACCTCCCAGACAGCCCTGTTGCTGAGCAAAGACCCCTTGGGAAGGGGCAGAGCCCTCCAACCACTTTTGTGGTACTCCATATCAGACCACACGCCAGGCTCTGGGACATTTGAGCCAGGGAATGTCCCAGGGTAGGTGTCCCCCACGTGCCAACTCTGCCAGGCACTCACTGTGTGCGGAGGGTGAAGGCAGCACTGGTGATGGAGGTAGGTAGGTTGAGGCCCTTGGTGATCTCCCGCCAGATCTTCTTGTTGATGACTTCGACCAGGCCACCCTTGTCTGTCACCAGCTGGTACAACGTGTACAGGTCCAGCACTTGCTTGGCCATGATGGGGATGCGGTTCACTGGTGTCCCTTCCAGATGCACATAGGAGACAGAAGAGGGATTAGGAGCTGCCCACAGGGGCCCATATTACCTAGGAACACAGCCACGTCTTCCCCCCACTGCCACTGCAGGTACCCGCAATGGGATGTGCATCTCTCTGTGCCCAGGCGAGCACCCATGGGCATGTGGGGTGCAGACAGGACCTACCTACTTCGGCACTGTGCCCAGAAGTAGGGGCACCCCAGCATGCTGGCACAGAGTCCCCTTTGATGGAGCTGTCAGTGGGGCTGGGGGTGCTCTCAGCTGGGATGTGAAACCACAGTGGGATGATGAAAGTGCCTCCCTCAGACACCTTTAGAGAAGATTGTCCCTCTACAATTCTTAGAGGTACCTGTGCAGCACCGATCTATAAAATCTCTCAGAGCATCCTAGAATGGCTCACTCTGCAATGCTCTTTCAGAGCCCCACAAAGAGAGAGTCTAGCTAAACTTTAAAGAAGACCCATCCTATAACCTTTCTGAGGAGGGATGACCCCCACAACCCTTCTGGCAGGACTCATTCTACCATCTCTCTCTGGAGAGGTTTTCTCTTCCAGCCCCAGACTCTCCCAAAGAGTTCCTGTAAAACCTCTTAACCCCACAGATGGCCCCAGAAGTCTCCTCTGCTTAAAGGCCTTCAGTGCCCTGCTTCAACAGACTTGACCCTAAATTGTCTTCATCTGCCCTCAGTAGAGACCCTGACCCCTGGTTCCCCAGCATCACCCTCCTCAATGAGGCCATGGGGCAAGGGGACATGCATTCACTGGGGTTCTGTGAGCCCAATATAGACCAGCCTGGTCTTCACAGCCACCAGATCTGGTTAAAACCCTCTCCACACTTTGTAAGCACCCCCAAGTAGCCCCACAGTCTTGCTGTGCTCCATGGCTCCTAGGAGCAATGGTCTGGGCATTGTATGGAAGCTGGGCAGAGGAGGGACAAGCACCACGTCCCATCCCAGCCTGTCCCATCCTGTGTCATTCCACCCCATATTTATTCCTCCTGCGAGGTGGCGGGGCACAGGGAGTATTGGAAAGCCATCCATTTGGCCAAGGGAGGCTGTCACGACTGCGCTTCGCCCCTCAAACGAAGCCGTCATTCACCACCATCCTCCAGCATCCCTAATTTATGGCCCTGATATTGGCTTGGCTTCTTCACATAAGCCTGAAAAATGAGCTCTTTTTATTCTTTTACTGAGTTCATTTAACTTTTTTTTTTGTGTGTCTGTGTTGTTCACCAGGATGGGAAGGGGGAGTGGAGTTTATCCTCCTGGGAGAAAGGCAGAGATATTGACTTGATATCTGCTGTCAGCAGCTCACCAGCCCTGCTCAGGGCTGCTGGCACAAGACCCATCACCTCAGGGTGGGGGGCCGAGTTTGAGGGCTCTCCCTCCCCACCAGCGACAATGAGTTTGCACAGTCTCAGCCTCCAGTCAATGGACTTTTTTCTCTTCTGCACTCTCCAGCCACGGTGGCTAACGAAAGTGGCTCACCATGAATCTCGAGGCTGTGCGAGGCATGTGGCCGACGCCTGTCCCACTGACAAAGGCACCTGTCTGCTTCCCCCGCAGAGCGATGGCCCCGGCCCCAGCCCCAGCCAGGACGAAGGGCACAAAAGCCCAGAGAGGTGATGCAGCCATTGTGGGGCTGCAATTAGCACCTTGATTGAATAATGGCCTCGTGTTATCAGCAGGGTCCTCGGCTTGGCAGGAAATGGTGGGGGGGGCCTGCAGACCCCAGTAAGCAAATGCAGAAATAGCACCCTTATGTCCCAGCTCACTACCTTTGGGGTGCCACAGAAGTTGGGGCATGGCAAGGAGCTGCCCCACTGCCTGTACGCTGTATCTGATGGTGCTGGTGGCTTCACCTCCATGAGCCACCAGGGTCAGCTGTGCCCTTGTGCCATGGGGTAGCCTCAGAGGGTCTGACCCCAACCCATTTTTCAGCCCTACTGATTTTCCACGGTGCTGACAAATGTCAGTGTTGATACTGTCCTGACAGTATGGGGGATGCAGTCCCTTTCACTAGCGCTCACCCTGTGGACATCAATCCCTCCTGGCCACCTTGGGGATACAGCCTGGATGTCACAGCCCCCTGCCCATGCACCTCTGCGTGCCCCAGCTACACCTGCAATGGCTCATGGGTGCTGCTTCTTACCCAGCTCTTGATGACCCCCGGGATGCTATCCTTGCCCCACAGCCAGGATGCTGTCCTTGCCCCACAGCCCTTTTGACCCCTTTCTCTTTGGTACCCAATTCTAAAGTCCCTGTCTCCTCCACCAGGTTCATGCACACCTATCCCTGCACACCTGCACTTGTACCCCCACATGCCTCCTGGCCTCCCCAGGGGGATGGCACCCACTCGGAGGATATGCAGCACAGAAGGGATGGAGGGCACAGGAGTGGGACAGCCAGACACAGAAGGATGTGGAGTAGCACCATCAGGGAAGCATCAGACTCCCTCCCTCCTCCCCACACCAGCAGGCACTTACTTAATTAGCCCCGGCCCCAATAGCGAGGGAGTTAATTAGCTCTGGAGAGAGAGATAATGAAGCCGCAGAACAGCCCATGAATCTTGTGGCTGATGGATGCTGGGGGGCCAAGGCAGGGCTGATGCTCCCAGTCGCTCCCCACAGCCCTGCACCAGGGCCAGGGGGATCAGGGGACACCCATGGGGCAGCACCCAGCCCATCCACTGCCTACACCTAGCCCCCAGCGTGAGGCTCATGGCTGTGCTAGCCACTCACCACACACCCGTGAGCGAAACAAGTTTGTGGTGTCCCAGCCTGACCCAAAAGTCAATCTTTGCAGCCCCACAGACAGGTGGGGACCCTCACCACCCTTCCCACGGGCAGGCCACGCAGGCAACTGCCCCTCTCTGCCCTCCCTCACCCCACGCACAGCCAGTCCCGCTGCTCCTGCACCCCCCCTCAGCCTTTCCCCGTTAATTAGCTCGGCATTAACCTCTGCCTGGGGTTTACTGGCTATCGAACGGCTTGTTCATTAATCCACACACCAGCAAAAGGCTCTAATTAATACGGCCGGCCACACGCCCGCGCTCGGCAACTTTTAATTGTCGCAGGCCCGGCCGGGGAGGGCGAAGGTTAAAGCATTTATCGAGTCCCCGGGAGCCGGCTCGGCCCCCCATGCCGATAGCAAAGATTTCCGATGAAGATGGGTTGGCTGGCGAGCCCTTAACCCCTGGGTGCCCGGCGCTGCCCGGACTGCTGGCTCCACTCCAGGAGCACCGCACACAGGCATCCTCCTGAGAGGGGCTGATGGAGGGCATCCTCACCAGGAGCTGCTAATGGGGAGCCCTAATGGGCACTGCTAAGGGCATTCCCACCAGGCATCACTAAAACGTCCTGCAAACTGCTAATGGGCATCATTATCGGGTGTTGCTAATGCTTGTCACCAAGGGGTATGTTAATGGTTATGCCCACTGGACCCTTCCAGTGGGCACCCCTGCTGGGCATCACTAATGGGTGTGGGAAATCAACATTGACAACTTGGGGTTGTGGGGGAGGCCCAGGGGAAGCACTGCAGGACCTGCCTGAGGGTTTCACAGAGACCTGGAGCAGCTCAGAGCCTGAGAACAGCAGCACACCGTGAGCCCCCTGCCAGCAGCTGAGGCACCCACCCCAACCACCCACCTTTACCTCTCCTCTGCATGAAGCCAAAGAGGTCATCCAGGAACTCCTTGCGTTTTGGGTCCTCATCCAGTTCGTAGAGCTGGAGGCAGGAGAGAGAGGGGTCAGTGCTTCTGGTACGTGCAGGTGAGAATGGAGAGGGAGCAGTGCCTTGGGCTGCATACTGCCTGTGCCAGAATCTGGCATCACCCCTGGCCTCACCTGCTTGCTCTGCCAGCAATAAGAGGCTCTCTGTGCACAGAACCCTCTGACACACCCTCTGTGCTGGAAGACCTGGACTCTCCTCGTACCTGGGATCTAGCGTGGGCTCTCCACAAATCACTACTTTGAACCTTTGCTGCAGGGATGCTGAGTCTGTGCCTCAGTTTCTCCCACCCCTTGCCCTCTTAAGTGCAAGAATCACAGCCCAGGGGCATCAGCAAACCCCAAGCCCCAGAACCCCGGCATAGGGATGCTCAGCTCTGCTCAGGCACTGCCAACTGCTGGTGTTTACCAGGTCCCAGCATGTAATCAGCATCCTCATCAGCCCTTCTCCCTCAAAGGGATACAGGTCCACCCAAACAGTAGAAGCTGAACCCATCCTGGAGAAGGAAAAGTTGTCTCAGCCATGGCACTAGGTACTGCTGAGGGAGCTGCGAGTGCTGGGGCTGCCGTGTGCATGTGATTGCACAGACACACACATATGGCTGTGAGGACACTTATGTGTGCTGGATGGATACTAGTGTGGACACACGGACACAGCCCGAGCTGAGGGACAGCACTGGGTAGGTGAGTGCAGCCTCTACACCAGGGACACGTAGTGCTGGCTCCGTGCGAAACTCCGGGCTCGCCTGATTCCAGCACAGTGCCTGAGTGACCATGACAAATTGGAGCCTGCCAGATCGATGGCCCAGCAGTAAAAGTCAGAGCACATGAAGGAAAAATTAGCACCAATCGAAGACGCTATAGACACCAATTCCTCCCAGCAAGCCCGGCAAGAATTTAAAGCCATTGAAAAGAAACAAAACTCAGCAGTCCAGAATGGATTTCCAAAACATATACAAAGAAATGCAAGCTGGAAAACAAAGTCAGGCACAAAATAGAGTCGTTTAAAAAACAATTGTGCTGGGAAAGGCCGTTAAAAACCAATAGAAAGGGAGCACACCCCCACTCCACACAGAACATCATTCACCAGACAGATAAAAGGAGCTGTGCTTAAGGGTCATCAGCCTGCAGGGACACGGGGATGTGGGGATGGGGGGGATGCAGGGATGCCATGGGGACCCATGAATGCAGGGATATGGAAAGGTAGGGATGTGGGGTTGCAGGGACTCGGGAGAAATGGGGATGGGGTGATGCAGGGATGCAATGGGGACCCATGAATACAGGGATGTGGGAATGAAGGGATGTGGGGACGAAAGGACTTCGGGGACATGGAGATGTGGGGATGCAGGGATAGGGGAATGTGGAGACACACAGGGATGTGAAGATGCTTCTACAGACCCCATGGTTCCCATCACTGAACAGACACACCTAACACAGTCCTTCATCTAACTCACAGGTGCCAGCTGCCTGTCCTTTGTAAGGGACAGATCGGTGCTAACTGCCTGTCCCTAACCTCATCTAGGGGTACAACTACCAGCACCCACTGGTGCTGACTTCCTGGTTCCACGGAGCTTTTTTGCTGCTTCTCTGCTCTCTGGATCCCACTTACCTATCCCCTCCTTGCAGCAGGGTGCTCTTGGAGTGCCCTGACCCCTGGGTGCCAGCACTCTGTCCATCTCCACCGTGGTGCTCCCAGCCTTGCTCTGTACCCCCTCCCCATTGCCTGCTCTTTTCCAGGAGCTCCTCAAGCTATTGATTACTGTAACTAGGTCAGGTTCTGAGCAGATCTCCAGGAGGCTGCTTTGATTTCTGCCCCAGGAAGGCTGTGTCAGCCAGGCTTTGCCTGCATTTCCCTGCCTGTCCCTGCCTCTGGAAGGCCTCCACACCAAACGCTTTGGTATCCCGTGACACCTGGCTTGTCAAGGCAGGAGCAAATCCCCAAAACTGGCCACTACCACTCATCCCACGGCAAGGTGAAGCCATGGCCTTCCTGAGGGTCACCCAGTGGATGGGCTTCAGCACCCACACCCCTGCTCTGGCTGCCAGTCATGTGTCTCCTCCCACCGATGCAGGCAGGATCCCACCCGGAGCAAGCTGCTACTGACTCCAGCCCCCAAAACAGGTGTGACCTCCAAGGCCAGGTTCTATTTTTCCACTGTTTATTAACCTCTAACCTTTTATCTGTGGGGCACTGAGATGCAAAAACACATTACATCAAACGGGGAGCAAAGGTCAGCTTTTAAGTTGAGACAAGAGCAGAGCTGAGTAACCAGAGACCAGCTGGCAGGGCCTTTGGGTACACTTGAGAAGCACTGGGTGTTCCATGAGATTTGGGGATGCTCAACCTGGAGAAGAGGTCTCCCTGGTCACACACAGTTGCTGTGCAGGGACACATGCCTCACCTGGGTATACATAATCCCACACAGGCTGACACAACCCAACATGGAGGTGCGCAAGCCCACGTGAGCATATATGCCCTACACAGGCATGCACAACTATGTTGGGGCTTGCACAACCCCACAAGTGTGCACAGCCTTGTGTGGTTCCACTCAACCCCATGTGAGTGTGCACAACCCCCCGAGGGCATTGCACAGCTCCACACAAGCATATGCACAGCCCTATACAGGGGACACAGATCCCCCCTAGTGTGGCTGTTGGACTGCTAGCGGAGTGAAGAGTCAGGAACTTTTTCAGGTGATCAAAAGGATTCTGAATTTATTATTTATTTTAGCAACTATATAGACTTCAACAGGCCGTTTGGATTGGACCAACTCAAAGCTTCCTCCTAGGCCGATTGGCCAGGCTTGAACCGCTTATTTTTCAAAAGACTGTTTCAATAACACAGAAACTTTATCTTTATTTATAAAACATAGGAAGAAGAAGAGAAAAGTTCCCAGGGGAAAGAATCTGTGTTGCCACACCCTAGTGCTGCACACAAGGTCGGATGGGCATGTATGACCCTGCACAAGCACATTCAACCTTGCATCAGTGTGCACAGCCCTACAGGGGCACACAGAACATCACAGGAGCGTGCAGAAGCCTGTGATGCTCATGCATACACAACCCACATGGGCACAAATCCCTACACAGGCACATACAGCCATGTCTGGATGTGCACAGCCTTCCCACGGGTATGCACAGCCCCAGGTGGGCACACACAAACTTCTGTGGGTGCACATCACCTGCAGGAGCATCCTCAACCCCATACATACACACGTGAGCACACACTCCATATGTATGTGCACAACTCTAGGGAGGTGCAGAGGGGCTCACACATCCCCACATGGGTACATACAACCCCTGACATGCCTGTACAACTCTAGACAGGCATGTACTACCCCAGAGGAGCATATGCAGCCCCAGACAGGCATGAACAGACCAAATGTGCATGCACAACCCCAGAGGGAACGTGCATATTGCTGTATGTGCACCCACAACCCAAGACCAGAACACACAACCCCAGGCAGACATTCACAACCCTATGTATACATGCACAATTCTAGACAGAATGCACAAACTCAGAGGGGCATGTACAACCCCAGAACGGAACACATGACTCTAGGCAGGCATACACAACCCCAGACAGACACACACAGCCCCATACGTCCATGCACAACCCCATCTATGCACACACAACCCCCTACATGCATCTGCAACCCCAGATGGGTACCCAGAGCCCTAGATAGGAACACACAGCCCCAGAAGGGGATGTGCAGTCCCACATATGCATGCACAACCCCAGACAGGCACTCCACATCCACTCCCAGGGTGGATGGGCACCCTGACCCTGCAGGGAACATGCTGCCCCAGAGCCTCCCCCCCACCATGCACCTCGGACAGTGGTCAGTTGTGCAACACAACCACCAGGACTCCTGCTTGCGGTGACCTATGAGCAAGGACCCTTTTAATCGTGTTTGTATTGATATAATTAGTAACTCATTTAACGCCATCGATGTAACTATATTCCTCTATAAACAGAAGTATTAAACTGTCAAGCCCCGGGATCGATATCCCGCCGGTGTGCAGCGCTGCTCTGCCGACCTCGGGGACCCCATCCACGGTGCTTGGCCACCCCACCGGCCATGGAACCCTAGCAGCACTCCACCTCCACCTGACACTGCTGGCCTGGGTGCTGGTGCAGGACTAGACCAGTGTGTCCTAATCCCCCATCCCACCCTGGGTGCAGTTCTGGGACCTGCTCCCTCCTGTCATCCCATTGCCATGGAGACATCTATATTCCTTAAGGGATGGGGATAACGGGGCAGGTTAAAGGTCAGCAGGTCGAACATGGTTTATTAAAGGGATATGAATAGACCTTGTGCTTCCTCCTCCTCCTCCTCCTCCCCACGATTAAGTAACATTGTTAGCACCACTCATTCACCCAGGAGATGCCTCTCCTACAGTCAGGAGGGCTTGTAGAGATGAAGCTTGGGTCCCTGAGACCCCTTAGCCTAGCCAACACCCTAGAAAGAGGAAGGATGTGATGAGGTGCTACGCCACCCCCCTGCCACTTCCAGCTTGTCCTAACCTGCTGAGTCCCCACACAGACCCCCCTGGGCCCTGCTGCCAAGAGAAGTGATCCCAGTGGGACCCCCACAGTCTTGGCTCAGCTGCCACCTCCCGCTGGCAGCAAGGGCTCAAATTGGCAGCCAGGATTTAATCCACTTAATATGAGCTGTATCGATCCTGGCCCCTGCTCAGCTCCCCCCCACCCTGCAAACCCCCCAACCCTGAGCTGCTTAATATACACCACATTGATCAGTCACACTGCTAATTTTTCCATCCGGCCACTGTTCACGCAGGGTGCTCAGGTAATGCTCACCTCCCTGCACCCCCCAGCCACACACCACGGGTGGCCAACTGCTGATGTACTGTTTTGGAGTCACTGCACCTCTCTGGAGCTCGACTGTTGCCTCTGCGATCCTTCTCCAGGAAGATAGCTGGTGCACAATCAAACACCCAGACACTGGGGTGTCCTCCCATGTGACCTGCTGGCATAGGGGGCATAGAAAAGTGGTGCCTCAGTTTACCCTTCAGGTAACCACAGGATTCCCAGTTGAGGCACAGCACTGTGCACCCTGAGGTTCAGGGATCCTAAAAGTATCCACGTTCAGAGTCTCCCCAGCCATGCAGCACACTCAAGGAACTAAGGGCTTGTGGATCCCTCCCCCCATCCCCATTGCCAGAGCTGGGGGGCAGTTCACTCCCCGCCAGGCACAAACCACCCCCTGACCTTGCAAGCCACCACTCGCCTCTTCCACCAGTTGTTAATAAGTTAATGGTTACGGGACAGCTTTGCCGGGACAGCCGGCTGCATTTGAAGGCAGTGCTGGCTCTTGGGGGAACCCTGCTCCCCTGATCCCTCAGCCCTGAGGGGTGCGGGGTGCTCACTCACCCCAACACTATCCATCTCAGCAGTCACCCCACTAGTGCGACTGGACATCTCTTTCTGGGAACCTCTCCTAGCTCTGTGGCTCCCCTTCAAAGCCTTTCATCATGCTTAATATTTAACGGCACTTTATAGAGCAGGCAGGTTTAATCAGCGCTGATAATGCGGCAGATCCGGCAGGTCATTAAAACCCCCCTCCCCGCTGCAGCCACTCCCGGGAGGGCTGCCTGCTGCAAACATTAACCTGGCTCTACGCAAGGTTTGCTGGCAGCGCTGGCCTTGGGACGGCAGCCCCCCACCCCCAGCCTGGCCCCAGGCTGAAGTGGGGGCTCACAGGGTCACCAGTCTTCTGCTCTGCGCATTTTGCAGGAGGGGAAACTGAGGCATGGGGTGCTGGTATGGCTCTCTAACAGGCTGGAGCCAGAGGAAACATGGTGCCCGTGGCTGTGTGGTGCCAGCATGGGCACCATCCATGGCCCCCGTCCCATCGGTGGGCTGCAGCACAGGGGAGGCAGTCCCGGCTCCCGGTGAACGCGCATCTCCCATGATCAGCCCCTTGTTACTCGTTCATGGCTGAGCAGACAGGGAGTCAATGAGCGGATTTGTTCGGGTTAACCTCCCTGACCCACCGGCGCTTGCTACACCACTGCCTCCCCCTCCATCTTTGCCTTCCTTTCCATGTCTGCCTCCCCCTCCATTCTTGTCCCCCCTGCCCCTGACCCCTCCATGGGTGAGTGAAGTTGTGGGACATCCTTCTCCTTCAATCCCTTACTAGGTGACTGGAGCCATGGGACCCTGCTCCATCACCAGCACCATGACAGGTGGTAGAGCAGACTCTCCCCATCCTTGATGCCTCCCGGGGTGGTCAGAGCCAGGGGACCCTGTCCATGACCAGCAACACCCCAGGTGTCCCCAAGGGACATGCACACACACCCCCACGGTACGTGCATGGGTGAGCACACAGGCCATGTGCTGGCACACCTTGGGGGCTGTGCATGCACACACCTGCTGTGGGGCTGTGTGACTATGGGGGTGCACACCTGTGGGGCTGTGTGCGTGCTTGGGATGTGCATTGGCTGCTCAATCCCTCCTCCCCACCT
This sequence comes from Entomyzon cyanotis, assembly GCA_024500445.1. NCBI lineage: Eukaryota > Metazoa > Chordata > Aves > Passeriformes > Meliphagidae > Entomyzon > Entomyzon cyanotis. The sequence continues at coordinate 43,912,644 of JAKEPQ010001021.1, read as the reverse complement.
CTGGCCCCATCTCCTTCCTCCAACTTCTTTGAAGGGACAACAGGGAAGGAAAGGTTGGTGGCCACCTCAACCCCACCCAGTGAAAGCAACCCCTGCCCCCACCTCGGCTTCCAGAAGAGCTGTGTGCCTGAGCAGAAAGAGCATCTGGAGCTGATGTTCATTCATACCCTGCCACAGACACGGGATATGAGCTCTGGATCCATGACAGGGGCTGCAGCCTACAGGGGAGAACAAAGCTCCACCAACACAGGCATCTCTGCTGGGTGCCCTGTGTCCCAGGGGACAGGATTCGATGTCGAGTCTGCTCGCCCCCGGCACACTTATGCACATGCAGTCTGCTCTGTAGATGCACACACATGTGCATGCTCTCCTTGTGCACACTTACTCTGGACAAAACAGCCCTACTAAGCACACTCATATAGCCCCTGCATGTGCTCCCCTTCTGCAGACTGTGCACACTTCTGCACCCCCACATACTCTTCACGTACACACACAATCCTTGTGCATATCCTTCCATCCCCTTTACACACTCCCCATGCACAACCATAAATCAACATCACATCCCCTCTCCTGTGCATGTTCATACATCTCCTACATGGTCCCCCTGTGCACACTCACACGACCCTATACACACTGTCCCGCATGCACACCTGAGCTTGCTCCCACACCCCCACACAGCTGCAAGATGCCCTTGGGACCAGAGTCCACCACCCCACATCCGACCTCCCCGCTGCAGCCCTGCCCAAGCAGCAACAGAGGAGATTTACCTCCATTATTTACCCAATTAGGGGATTATCGGAGGCCCAAGTTGATGAGGGGGTGCATCCTCCCCAAAGACTCAGCTGGAATCTGATTTCAGGGAGATAGCTGGGGTGGGAGCCAGAGGCAGATGGTGCTCCTCTCCCCTCCACAGTGCCTTTATTCCCACACCCTCAATTAGTTTTTACACCTCCTCTTTGGAGCCCCAATCCCTTGGGACCTCCAACTGGAAGATAGTGTTGTGGCAGCTCCTGAAGCTCAGAGAATCCCACAGGTTCCAGTGGGGCTGGGAAGTGTCCTGGGGGGCAGCAGTGGGAGTAGGGGACTGGCACCCACCAGGACTGCTCAGCACGGTGGACTGGGCAAGAGGCGTGGACTTGGGCTTGGAGGGATCTTAGCCCTCAAAGCCTGCCCTCAAACACCCACAGGTCTGTGCAGTTCCGTACATGGAGACACTGGTACTGGCATGCACATGCCCAGACACACTGGGACACCACACATGTGCCTGTATGTACACACGGGTGTGCACAGACTCACGTGGGCACACACACAGCGCCATACACACACCTACAGCCATATGGGTCTGTACACACCTGCACACTCATATGGATCTAAAACCACATCCAGCACTTACGTGTGTTCACACACACTTTGCACACTCCTGTGAATCCATACGACACACAGGGTCTCCCAAGGATCCCCCCACACAGGAGCACTCGTGGGTCCACACACAGACATGTACCCTCACCCTTACATGTGCATTTATACAGATGCACACACTCATATTGGTCTGTGTGGAAACACACCCACCAGAACACCTCTGTGTGCACTCCCAGCCATACCCCAACCCCGTCCTGTGCCCTCCACTGATGCAGGATTGCCAGAGCTGTTGGAGGTCCAGGGATTAGCACACTGACCCTTGCTGCTGGAGCCACCTCCCCACTGCAGGAGGTCCCAAATTAGGGGCAGAGCTCTGCTTGCAGGTTTGCTGGAGACATGGACAGGAGCAAACACACTGTGTCCATCCCCCCTCCCTGCCTCTACAGTGTAACCAAAAACCCTTTAATTTAGCTCCGGGAGCCCTTGGTCCTGCACCTAGGTTGCAGATGTGCTGGTGGCAAGGAGGGAGCTGTGACATGAAGACCACTACCCTCTCCTCAGGATCCCCCTCTTCAGCCTCCTCCATTCCCTGAACATTCTTGCCTCTATTTCCTTCGTCTCCAGGGACAACAGCAGAGGAGAAAGCAATGTGGACAGAGGCAGGAAGGTGCACACCCCAGACCCTGCCACTCCATTTTGGGATGACCCCAAGGAATGGGGTGGAGGCACAAGGGGGTCTGTGGCACAAGGAGGTCTGTGGCACAAGGAGGACACACCTCCAGGCTTTGAGATGTGAGTGCATGCGTTCACAGCAGGCAAGCCCTCCCTAAACGAATGTTAAGAAAGGTGGGTGGGTGCAAGAGGCAACTGCTGGCATCAGGGACAGGCAGGGCAGGAGGAACAGCCACACCAGGGTTAGGCTGAGGATAATGGCAAACAGCTGCTGGCAAAACCAGCCACCCCCAAATTAACTGCTGAAACTACCAGACAGCCCAGAGTTCCTAAAGGGCTGACTGGGGCTCACCCCCTGCAGCTGGTCCTGAGCAGAAAGGAAGGAGCTTCAGAGGATCCTGATCCCCCCAGTCACAGATGGGTGTGAAAATGCTGGAGGGGCCCTGGCAGGGAGGGCATCCTGACGGCTGGATGCAAAGCCCACATATTTGAGTCCCTCCCATCCTGGGGGATGAAGAAGAAAGCTGTTCTTCTATCACTTGGAGGAAACCAGGGCACCCAACCCTGTCTATATGCATCATTTCCCTAGGGGGAAAGATGAATTCATGGAGCTGAGCTGGCATCAAAAATGCCAGGCTCTCACCCATGCCTTCCAAACAAACATAATGCAGCACCACAGAATTAAAACTTGGATGCACCCCAGTCCATAGGGAAGCTGGGGTGCATGGTCAGTGCACAATCAGACCCCACCTGGTGCCCCCAACCTCAGGGCTGGGTCTGTCTGACAGCCCTGGGTGTGGAGACCTCCCAGACCTTTGCCCAGGTCTCTACCCATGTGTCCTTATCAATGTACATAAACCGGCACCGGGGGCTGATGCAAGAGGCAGGGGTGAGGGGGTCTATCAACCTCGTAATATCACAGCGGCCCTCCCAGTCAGAGCAAAGGTCTCACCAACTCCCCCTCCCCAAACCAGAGTCTCAGGAAGAATATAAAACCAGGGCATACACATGGGGGACTTCCCCAAATGCTCCTCTGTGCAAAGCAGCATTTGCCTATTAACCCTCTATGGGTTTCACGACAACAAGCTTGTCCTCTGCTCCCATTTTTAGCACCACTGCACTGTGTGGAAACCCTTCCCTGGCTGGTTCTGTACCAATCTGCCAACCCACCTCCATCAAGGCACCCTCTCCACTGCAGAGTTGGGGAAGTGACTCTGTCCACCTTCTGCAGAGCAGCCTGGATTTGGTGGTCTCTGTTCATTTAGCTGTGCCACCAGTCCAGGACGAGGAGAGCAGGGCCATGCCCTGAACCTCACGTCAGGTGATGCCATGATGGCTTGGGGCAGTTTCAAGCAAGGAGTCCTGGTGGGAAATACAGCTCTGGCTACTACAGGGTCTCTCTTCATCTCCAGAACCCCCATACCCACACTGCTGCTCCAGCAGCTTTCCAGCAGACACATGCTGCCCCCCTACCTCCCCCACAGCATCACAGCCCAGCCCCTGGGAAACCTCCAAAAGCTGAAGCACAGCCACCCTCCCCGCTTAGTCCTTGCAGAGAGTGGAGAACCTGTTCCCCAGGCTGGGTGAGCCACAGCCCTGCAGCCTGGGGAGGGCCCAGCAGGGACATGTCCCTCACAGGCAGGGTTATGTCCCCTCCTGCATGATCTCGGGGGAGGGACAGGAGTGACAGCCACCCTGCAGACCCCAAACCAAGCTGGCACTGCAGCCTGTTCCAAACTGCAGAGGGATATCCCATTGTTCCCTGGGCTGGCTGGGACATGCCACCAGGTGGGAAACCCAGGTGTGGGTCTCTGGATGAGGGGTCCGTCCCTTTTCCAAGCAGGGTTGGAAAAAATCAAAGACAGCAAAGGAGGAATGAGCCAGCTCTCACCCTGGGAAGCTGTGGCAGGATTTATCTTGCACCCCAAGCTCTCCTGTCACCCCTCTCCCAGTATTCACAACATTCCTGTCCTGCACAAGGACTTCGGGCAGCCCCAGACAGGGGCAGGGCGGGAGGCTGAAGGACGAGAAATGCCGGGGATGCTTTCTCTAGCTTCCCCGGGAGGGAGGAGCCGCTTCCCACCTCCCGGCTGACCCCGGGAACCGGACAGTCAGCCTTTTTCTGTGCAGCGGGGTGTAATGTAACACTTCCCGGACAAGCTGTTTGGCCTGCGCGGCTCACCCACCCCAGCCCTCCCCAGGCTGCTTTAAGGCAGTGTCAGGCGCTGGCAGCATCCCTGGGCATGGCCGTGGGGCTTGTGCTGCCCGTGCCCTGTCTGCACCTGTATCTGCCACCTTACAGGCAAGAGGTAAGCCCCGGACCCACAAATGACACCGTGTTGAGCAATTTGAAACAGAAAAGGCAGCAGCATGCCTCCACACCAGCCAAAATTGGGTCCCTGCTGCTGTTCCCTTCCTCTCCTGCCAGAACTGGAGGAGACCGAAGTGCCCTTGTCCTCCTGTCCCTCAGCACGGCCATCCTAAAATGCCACACAACAGCCGTGTGGGGACATCTCTGTCTGTTCTATCCCCTCCCCACATCTTCGCCATCACCCAGTGTGCCTCTCCCTCCCCCACAACGACGCTAAGCAAACGGGGATCACAAACCTGCCCTGGTGCTGTGCACTCTATGCTCACACCCCAGCATGGAGAGGCACCCACTGTGCGCAAACCAGAGCTTGCACAAGACAGCTCAGATGAGATCCACACACATTAAATACAGGGAGACCTTCCTTCCATCCTTTATATGAGCCCCTGAAGTCCTTTCCCTGTGCCAGATCTCAGAAGCAAAAGCATCTCCCCCACACCCACAAGGACTGAGGCGACGGGGTGTATGTGCTGCTCCCTCCAGTGCAGGAAATTAGTCAGCTGCACTGGCCAGCCATAATATGCCCTGGCCCTTGCAAAGACACCAGGGAAATCAGCTCCATGGCTCACCAGCTCCTTGGGTGACCACACACCAGAGCACTTGCCCTTTTCCATCTCTGCAAAACCTCCGAGCACAGGGGTCACATTTTTCCCATCATGGAAAGCACCATGGATGGAACTGGCATAGATCAGGGTGGGCACAGGACACCTGGACACTGGGCACCCCGTCATGATGCAGGGCCTGTGGACAGGCATAGGGAACACCGAGGAGGTGAGGTCACGAAGCAGGGTTGAGATGGGGTTTGGTAGCAGGGCGACGAGCACATGAGGATGCCTACAGGAGTAGGACTGGGCTTAGGGACAGGGACAGTGAGGAGCATTCAGGGGGTACCCATTTAGGGGAGGATGAGGTTTACGGGCAGTGGATGAGTACCGGGGGGGGTTTAATTTAGGGTGGCATTGCAATAATATCTGGAGTTAATGGGGATATACGGGATGTCTCCTTGGGTTGGGTCTGGGCTGGGGCGTGGTGTTGCCCATTTAGGGTGGGACGCAGACAGGGTTTGGGAGCAGTGAGGGGGGCGTAAAGAGGTGTCCATACAGGGAAAGCTAAGCCCGAGTTTGGGGACCACGGAGGGACACCGGGAATGCCTGCCCAGAGCAGGCGGTGCCGGGGCAGCGATGCCTCCTTACCTGCTTGAACTGCTCCTCGTAGGTCCATTCGTGGTGTGGGGGAGGCGGTGGGTCGTGGGGCTCCCCTTCTTCCTCCTCCTCCTCTTCCTCCTCCTCCTCCTCCTCCTCCGCAGCGGCGGTCGGCGGGCGCGGGCCGGAGGCCGGGCGGCGGCGCGGAGCGGCGGGCGGCGGCCCGGAGCCGGGGCCAGGCTCGACCGGGGGCCGTCGGGGAGCGCCGTCGGGGCCGCGGGCCAGGCGGGCAGCCTGCTGCCGCTGCAGGCTCTCCATCACCGCCGCCAAGCGCAGACCCCCCGCCGCCCCCGGCCCCCGCGGCGGGGCGGCCGGCTGCGGGCACAGGGCACGGCCTCAGCGCGGCCGCCGGAGCCGGAGCCGGAGCAGGAGGAGGAGGGAGGGGAGGAAGCACCCCCCACTCCACCCGCTCTCCCCGCCGCTCCCGGGGGCCTTGCCCAAAAGTTGCCTGGGGAACTGTCGCCGCGCCGGGCGCGGCTCCCGCCGCCGGAGGGTTTGCCTCCCCCGCCGGGACCACCCGGCACTCTGCCCCGCGGGGGACCCAGCCCTCCGGTACCACATCCCCGCTCCGCCGCGGGACGCCGTCCCCGCTCCTGCCAGGGACGGGTCCGACCGGTGAACCCCGTCGTTGTCTCCCGCGGAGCCTCCTTCCTCGGTTCCGATGGGGACCCATGTCTTGCTGGGACCTCCGCCCCAGTTCCACCTCCGCCCCAGCTCCAGTCCTGCCGAGGATCCCTCCCTCCCCGCTCCCAAGGGAGACATCCGCCCCGACGGTCCCACCGGGAACCTTCTCCTACCGAGACCCCACCGCCCCTTCCCCGCCGGGGACCACGTCCCGATCCCGCTGGAGGTCCCACCGGGCTCCTTGTCCTCTCGGGACCCTCTCCCGCTCTCACCGGGGACCCCGATCCCCTCCCTGTCCGAGGCAGGTACCCCTACCCCGCTCCCGCCATGCACCCCCGTGTCGCTCCGTCCCTCACCAGGGCGGGTTTGGCCGCCAGGCTGGGGTTTTCCACCATGCCGCCGGCTCCGAGCGCCGCCCGGGGCTCGCCCCGCCGTCCCGGGGGGCACGGCCGGCTGCTCCGCCCGGTCCCGGCCCCGGCCCGCCGCTCACATGGCGCCGCGCCCGCCGATATTTCTTTTATTCCGCAGCAGATGAGGGTGGGTGGGATTTTTCCCTCTTTTCTTTCTTTCTCTCTTTTTTCCTTTTTTTTTTTTTTTTTTTTTTTTTTTTTTGAAATGCAACAAGTGGCAGTCAGACAGCAACACCCCTCCCCGCTCCCATTTGCTAGCGCACGTCTAGGGAGTCACCCGGGGAGGGCTGGGCTTGCGGCAGCCCCGGGGGATCGCCCCGGACCGGCCCGCCGAGAGCCGCCCGGGGCCGCCCTGCGCGGGGCCGCGGGAGGGGCCGGGGCGGGGGGCGCCCCCAGTCTGTGTCTGCCTGTGGGTGCTCGACGAGGGGAGTGCCTGGGGATGTGTGCAGGCGCCGGCGGTGCAGACACAGATGTGTGAGGAGAGGGGAGTGTGAAGGAAGGGTGTGTGAGGTGTCTGTGCACACGTGTGTGAGAGGGTGCTGCACCCATCGCACACCTTTTAGAGGGTCTGTCTGCGTGTGTGGAGGTACCTGTGTGTGTTGGGAGAAGGTTAGCATGTGTGTTTTCGTTGCCTATGTGTTTACATGTGTGCACACTGGGATGGATGAGCATCCCCCACACGTGTGTGTGCAGGGAGTCTGAGCACCCCTGAGCCTGTGCACACGGCACGAGGTGAGTGCATTACACGTGTCTGTACGGGAACCCTCACACACCAACAGGACTGTGCCCCGTGTTTAAGGTGTGTGTATGCCCTGGGAGCGTGTGTGGAGGATGTGTGTCCATCTCATTGAGCAGTAACCATGTACACACATGTGTGCAGCTGTGTGTGCTGTCAGAGGGGCTGAGCGCCTGCAGTATGTGCACACATGTGTGTTTGCTCTTGGGGACAATGATAAATGCCTGTATATATCCATGGGGAGCTGGGTGTGTGTGTTTTGTGTGTTCACCTGTTGGTGTGTGCAGTCTCTGTTGGGAGGGGTAGGAGGGGCAGGTGTGTGCACATGCACTTTTTTGGGGGAGGTAGGTGTGTGTGCTCATGCTATCAATCCATGTGCAGGCAAACAGGGGTGTCTGGGGCAAGCTCCAAGTGTTGAATCCTGAGCTCCATCTTTGAGATCTGGAGTGTCACAGGAGTGTGACCTGTGATGGGTCAGGCTGGGACTTCCAAGGGATCTTTGTGAGAGGTGCTGTGGGTGTCTGGGCCTGGCTGAAGGGGTCAGACTGCAGTGTTGCTTGGATGCCCAAGCAAGCTTCTTGGCATGGGCAAAAGGCCATACATCTGTCACTGGAGCGGCTCAATGCCCCTGGTTTGCCCTGTGTCCCTGCTTGTGGTGGGGTAAACTGTGGCACCAGGGTATCATCAAGTGTCTCCAGACCTCAGACAAGGATGTAAGAGGAGGTGAGGGCACAGCACCTCACTGCCCTTGGTGGGCCAGAGCCCATGGGGAATCACAGGGCTTCATCCACCGGCAGCATTCACAGTTTGTTTCCTTACTCTCCTTCCACACGCCTATCTGCCAGTTTTTTCTGGCCCCTTTTTCTATGGTGGAAACTTTGCCAGGAAGCAAAGGAGGTGACTGCTCTTCCTTGGGCATTTTTTGGCCAGGGCAGCTGCAGGGTTTGCATGGATCCCTAGGGAGCAGCATTATCCTACAACACTAGGACACAAGGCACAGTAGCTTTGGTCCCATCCCACAGCCAGAGCAGTTAGTCACTGAGACTTCATACTGCTGCACTGGGTTTTAGTGGCATGGGATGACAGGAGGTTGGGTGCCAAAGGCAGGTGGCTCTGTCCCCTCCACGGCCACCTGTGTGCTGCAGGGGCCAGGAGCAGCCAGCATGAGCCAAGTCCTCCCTTTTCCTCCAAGCATCTTGAGGTAAAACAGCCACTGGCCGTGGCTGTGGCAGGAGCTGACTTTGCTCTGAGGCTCCATGGCCTGGGATGAGCCTCTGTCCCCTTCACACTTCCCTCTGTGGGGAAAAACTGGTGCTTCTGGGCTCTCCAGCTTTGGCAGGAGCATTTCTTGAGAAACTGCTGCACTCCTGCCATGGCACCAGTGACTTTTGGCGCTCCTTAAGCTCCTGGCACCTCAGCAGCATTCAACATAGTGCAGCATGCTCACCAGGGAGGCTCTCCTGGAAAAGTCAGACCCTTCCTCCGGAGAGCAGGGCAGCTCCCGACCCCGCAGGGCCCCCAGGCGCTGTTTATCTTTGCACAGGAGATAAATTAGCTGTCGGCCGTCCTATTTCAGGGCTGGACAGCTGTAGCTTGCACTGGCCCATCCCATCCTGCTGCGGCAGAGGTAGGGACCTCCCGGTGCTTGCCAGTCCCTTTGAAGCGTTAGTTTGTCAGCGTGGGGCTATTCTTGTTGAATTGCCAGTGGGAAGATGAGACCTGGCCCTATTTCAGAGGGATCCACAGGGCCAGCTGACCGTCAGGACTCATTGCAAAGGACCCCATACCACATGGCTCCAGCTTCCCATCCTGGCGTTGCTGTCTTGCACCCCAGGGTGCTGCACCCTCTGCTCTGGGCTGTGCCTTATCCTCTGCACACTGAAAGTCGGGCTGGGTGGGATGAAACAGGTGTGGTGACTTCTTCATGGCCCAACAGGAGCCCAAGTGTTTGGGGAAGCTCCCCTTCTCCAAGGCAGAGGATTTGGGGTGCTTGGGTCAGTTTAGCACCCAGGGATGGGGGATGTGGCTAGGACAGCTAGTGACAACACCCAGGTCTCCATGGGGTGCAGCATGTCACATTGCCTTGGGCATGGCCACCAAGGGACCTGTTCTACTCAGTTCCTCTCTAGAACCTCCACAGTGATAACAGCAGCTCTGGGGCTCTGCACATGTCATGAAGTATGTCCATGCTCAGGCATTCCTTGGGGCAAGAAAGGACCATATCCCCTCCGCTCCTCTGCTCAGCATTTTGCACTGATGGGGTCTGATGATGCTCCCAGCTGGAAAGAAATTCCCCAAATGGCTATCGACGGCTGTGGTTGAGGTGGCACAGATAGATGGTGGAGGTATAGACGGGCACAGCAGACAGCGGAGCAGAGTGAGAGATACTTGGAGCAGAGAGATACCGCAGGAGGAATCGAGAGATAGATCCTGTGGGCTGATCAATACCCACTGTATGTGGAGGGACAACAAGATAAAGCGAGCTGTAGGGGGAAGGTGCTAGGAGGGCAGCGATGTGCATTTGTCCTGGTGATGGCTCTGGGGAGATGCCACTCATGGCTGCTTCAGCTGGGGCTGGGGTAGAGCCAGACCCAGGGTGCAGGTGTCCGTGGCTGACTCTCCTTTGCCATCTTCAGCCACTCCATCAGGGTTTGGTGTCCTTTGATATGCCCTGGGGTCCCATCTGGCCTCTGGACACTAAAAGGGTGTATATTTCCTGTGTGTCCTGGTCACATCCTCTGGCTCTCCAAGGACGCACCTGCTGCCTGTGGGCATTTTGTAGGATGAGCAGCCAAGGGGGAAAGGGAGAGTTTGAGTGCCAGCCCTAGCCCTGGCACTAGGTAGATGGGTGATGGCGGATGATCTTCCAACCCATGCCTCAGTTTCTCCAGAACCGAATGATGGCAAGCTACAGGCAGCTGGGTCAGGGCAGCATGGACTCAGGCATGGGTGAGGAGGCATGAGAAAAAGGGGCAGAGGCACCAATAGCCTGCACTTCTGTGTCCAGAACTCTTCTCTGCTGGTCATTGGAGACACTTTGCTGGCCATAGGAGACACCTATCTGATTAAGAGGCTGCAAACACCAAAGGGATGCTTTTTGTGACTCTTTAATGAATGCCTGGCACACAGTGCTCAGTGCTGGGATGGGGAGAACCTCTCCTGCTGCAGCAGAGCAACCAGGGTTCCTGGGTCCAAATCCAGCTCCATCCTGCAGACATTTGCCTGAGCCACCCCATGCTGCATGGTTTCTCCGGCTGGCACATCCCAGCTGAGCTGGGAATGCTGAGGAAGGCACCTCCAGAGCAACCTTTTGCATGGACAGGGCTGCTGGCCCTGTGGCCAGGCTGGGGGGATCCCCCACCCGTGATGGAGTTATTGACACAGGCGCTACAGAAAACACTGCTGAGATTGTTCACACTAATGTTATTTAGCAGCAATATTTCCGTAATAAAAGAAATCAATGGGCAAGAGAAAAGACCTGTCCAGAGCTTTGATTTTCTTATTTTAATGGCATACTTATTTACTCCCACCAGCGTGCCCATCGGATTTTCATTACGCGGCCTTCGCTGTAAGTGGAGCAGTATTGATACGAGCTGCTGAGTTAGCGCCTTGCCGTGCAGGCCAGCTCGGCTGGGATTGCTCGTGCTCCCCAATGGGGCCTGGCTGAACCCCAGGGAATGGGCCCAGTGTGGGGCCAGGGAGGCCAGGCAGCCCACAGAAACACACGTGTGCACACACAGAGCCTGCCCACGTGTGTGCGCACACACACAGAGCCCGCCTGTCCACAAACACACAGGTGTACACACCTGCTGCCATGTGCACTGTGAGCTGTGCACATGCACAGGTGTAACACGCACAGGTGTCACCTGCACGGGCACGCACACATGACCTGTGAAGATGCACACACACACACAAACACACATGATGTATCTGACAGCGTGTGCACACACCTATACGTGTGTCCTTGCAACCCTCAACAAACCACCATCTGCTATGTCTGGGTCTATCCACTCTCAGGGGGCCACAGGCTCAGCATTGGCACTATCCCCCAAAAGGATGGAGCCCCCCGGACTCTGGGATCGCCCATGGAAGCAGGGAACTGGCACGAGCCCAGACCTTTGGTCCCCAGTGACTGCAGTGGCGAGAGGAGTAACAGCACCATCTTCTGCCAATCCCCGGGAGCTGAAACAGGGCTGATCCTGCCCAGCACTGTGCCCCCCAGCTCTCAGGACCCCGACAGCAGCTTCCCCGGGGACACCCCGCTGTCAGCAGGACTGCTCCTGAGCCTGGAGCTGGTGTTCACCACGGCAGGCCTCAACACACTCCAGAGACTCTTCCAGAGAATCGAGTGTGTGGGATGAACAACTTTATTACTGGTATCTTTTTTCAGGTAGCAAATTAATGACTAGCCCGTGTGCAGGGCTGCTGGTCAGCAGAACAGGGACAGTCCAGGGGGCAGGAAGATCAACATGCTACAGGCCTGGGTGGCCAAGGACACACACGTGTGTTTGGCAGCAGTGTGGAGGTGAAAGCCCTCCAACAAGCAGTGAGCTCACACGGGTCTGGCCACAGGGGTGCAAGCAGGGTCCGCAGCTGGGTTTACTTGGTTGGGGGATCACAGCACTCTCTTGGCAGCCGGGATCCCATGCCGGCAGCCGAGCAGAGTGGCTGTCCCAAGGGGGTCTCACAGCCAGGGGAAGCATTTTGAGGGGCGAGATCCCATCCTGAGCTATTACAGACACTTGGGCACTCGAGGACACCAGGTATGTGCATAGCCAAGAGGCCACGCAGAACGGGGTCTCCATTAAGGCGACAGACGGTGGGTTTCCCCCTTGGGGGGCACTGCCAGGAGGCAACTGTGGGGAAGTGACCCTCTTCCAGGCCCAGCCATCCCCTAGGGCAGATGACACACAGGGGACCAGGGGGCTCTCCAACACAGAAGCTAGGCATCTCCTCACTGCCAGGGGGTCTCAGTGCTCATCCTGCCACATGCCAGGGTGACACTGTGTGCTGCCAACCCACATCAGCAGGGATAGAGCCACGGGAGATGCTGCCAGCTGGACACAGCACTTTGCGCTGTCCGCAGTCCCGGCAGGCTGCCAGAGACAAGGGGGACTTAGCGGCCGACCTTTGCAATGGGTGCTCTGGTCTGGTCTACCCTGTGCACCCTACCCTGACAGCAGCACTGTTCCCCTGATTGTCTCAGGAGCTGAGGAAATTTTTCAGGGTCTGGGGACAGCCATCTCCAGCTTCTCTCCTGCTGCATGCTGAGGGCACACAGGGGTGCTTGTACACTGCAAGGCCACTCCAGCCCCGAGGGATGGAAAAGCAGGATGTGACTCTGACAGAAAGGAGGGACAGGCAGGTAGTGAAGAGAACTGGTGGTCTGTGTTGTTGGAACTGCCAAGGTCCCTCTGTTCTGGCACCCTGCTGGCCTGTGGGGAAAGGACAGAACAATTTGGGGAAGGCACAGGGGATCTCCTGCTGCCTCTGCTAGAACCTGGGCTTGGGGAGGAAGAGAAAAACGCTGGGAGGAAAGGAGCCAACTGGGCTTGGCAGGGTGCCCTGGCAAGACAGGCTCAGCACCCAAAGGTGCTGAAGAAGGCACTGGCTTCCAGGAGCAGGCCCTTGGCATAGACACGCAGGGTGTAGAAGAGGGTGACGAAGTCCTGAGTGCTGAAGAGGGTGTCAGCCAGGGCGAAGGCGAGTGTGGAGGGGATGAAGCCCCGGCCGTACTCCACCATCCAGGTGCCTGCACTCCACTGCACTGACGTGGCCTCTCCTGCCTGGTGCACGATGGTGTCTCCTGCCAAAACACACAACCAGCACAGCTCCCAGTGGCTGCCCCACATCCAAATCCAAATGGGATCCAATCCAAATGGGAGACATGGGACTAGGACCTGCAGGGTTGTGTTGTTGTGTTTCTCAACCTCTCCCCAGTCTTGCTCACTTTCCTCTTGCTGCCACCCACTGAGACACTGGGATGTGCCACTGTGGACCCAAACTGCTCTATCCTGAGCTCTTGGCTTCTGCCAGCTCTATGGAAGGGCCTTTATGATAGCAATTGGCAGTACCCCAAAGACATGGATGCAGCCTACAGGGCACCGTGGCTGCTGAACTTGCCTGGATAGTAGATCTCACTTCTGGTGGTCCCCTCCTTCCATTGCCGGAATGTCCCCGAGATGAGGGTGTCAGAAATATCTGCCCAGTAACGACCTGTGGGAGGACAGACAACACTGGCTCAGCGTTGGGCCAGGGACAGTGCATGAGCTCAGGTGTGAATCGTGGAGCTGGCCTCTGTGGGTAAGAATGGCAGCCTCAGTGCCTCAATACATCAAGAAGCACTGATGGCTCTGGTACCCCCACTGTCTGTGTCAACAGCCACATACCACCAGCCTGGGCTGCTTGGTGTCCTTAAGCCCCATCATTTCCACCTTCTTTGGCATTTGCTTCCTGCTGAAGCACTGGGAGATGAGATGTCTGCCATCGCCTGCCAGCTGGATGCAAAGTCCTGGCCACATGGCATGTCACAAAGAGAGACCTGCAGATGCTGCAGGACACCATGGTCCCCATACAGAGAGTGTCTGCCAGCATCATTCACCCCATACAAGTAGTGAAGCAATGGGTTCCCTGTGCTGGGCACACCATGGCCAGCTGGACCTGAATGAGTGGAGTAGAAAGAGCTCAGAGAACTCCCCTGCCCACCAGCCCTGCCCCCCTGCTTACCCGAGTGTCCCCCGGTGTCGACAGCTGTCCCAAAGAGTAGCACATACTCGGTGAGCGAGGCATGGAGCAGGCACATGGAGCCCATCCATCCGCCCGCATTCACGAACACCCACTGCAGGTCCTCGTCTGGCAGGATGTGCCCTGGGTGCTTCTTTCGCAGCTCCACAATGATCTTGGAGAAAGCCAGTTCATGGTCCAGCCCTGCAGCACCCAGGGTCACTGTAAGTCCCTGGCACAGAAAAAGCTCTACCGACCTCCCCCCCGAATCCCCTGCACAGCCACAGGGTGCCAGCACAGCCTCGGAGAGGTCTGCCTAGGGAAGATATCCTCTCTCTCCAGCCCTCAGCTGCTGTTGACCTAGCTCCACTGCCTCCCTGGAAGGTGATGGAGGATAAGCAACACCGAGAACTCCAGTCGTACAGCCCATCCCCGGGTAGTGGCAATATGGGACACCCAAACAAGGTGACAGTGCCCCTGTCCCGGTGACCAAACATCCTGTGCCCTACGGGGGCAGCCCTCTTCTGAAGCCCCAGGTCTGACCCACCTGGGGCTTCAGCCCCAACCAGGTTGGGTGATGCCGCTGCTTTGCTCCCCATCCATCTTCTGCTCCAGTCCCATCTTCCACCCCGCCTCCCCCATGTCCCCTGTTGCTGTTTCCCGGTACGGATTCCCTCCCTTTCCCGGTGCTGTTGCTCAGCCCAGCTCCCCGCCCCTCCCTGACCCCAGCCCCATTCCCCCCTGATCCCGACCCCCCTGTACCGGACTCTCCGTGCTCCTTCGTTCCCGCTACGGCACCCCCCTCCAGCCCAGGCCGCCGCTCCCCGACACGTCCCCGGTTCCTCTCTCCATCCCCAACCCCTTCCCCATCCCCACCCCCACCCCCACCCCCACCCCCACCCCTCCCCGGCCCCCTTCCCCGCCGCCCCTCCGCGTCCCCACGGGCGGCGCGTACCCGCGTGGTGCCGGGCGAGCTGTGCGATCTCGGCGGGCGTGAACTCGTAGCGCTTGGCCGCCAGCCACCCCCGCAGCCCCTGCAGCACCAGCGCCAGCGCGCCCAGCGCCAGCCCGGCCCGCAGCGCCCGCCGCCCCCCACGCCGCGCCCATGGCGCGCTCCGCCGCCCCGGCACCGGGAGCGGGACCCGGGCCGGGACCGCCCCCGCCGAGCCACGCCACGCAAGGCTCGGGCGGCTGCGCCGGCGCGGCGGGGCGGGGCGGCACGCAGAAAAGGGCCGGTCCCGCCGGGTTTCCGGGACTGGGGAGGCATGGAGCCATCGCGGGTGAAGGTGGGAGGCGGCCGCTTCCGCGCCAGCGGTACGGATGGGGCTGCCTCCCTCCGTCCCTCCCTGCAGACCCCCAGCACGACTGCCGGGACCCTCCCTGCCCAGAGCAGCGGGGCTGCCGTGCTGGCGCAGAGAGGAAGGGGTGAAGCCGAGGGAGCGTATAAAGCGGAGTGCAGACCCCCTTGCTTACCCCTTGAGGGGGTGTGGTGGGTGGGGTGCGTGTTCCCCCTTGCACGGGGTCTGCACCTGATCCCCGCCGCTCTCCCTCCCCGCAGAGCACCAGCACATTCGGTACAACCCGCTGCGGGACGACTGGGTGCTCGTATCGGCCCACCGGGTGAAGCGCCCTTGGCAGGGTCAGCTGGAGAAGCCGCCCCCCGAGGATGTGCCCCGCTGGGACCCCAAGAACCCCCTCTGCCCCGGGGCCACCCGGGCCAACGGCGAGGTACCTCCAGGGACACAGGGGCCCGGGCTTCCCCTGCCGCCCCGTTCCGCTCTAATCCCATCTGTCACCCCGGCAGGTGAACCCCCAGTACGAGGGCACTTTCGTCTTCCCAAATGACTTCCCTGCGCTGCAGCCTGACGCTCCAGAGCCTGGTAAGCAGGGGAGCAGAACAGGCTGCTGGGTACCCCCAGACTCGGGTCCTGGGAGGGCTGCAGGATGGCCTGGAGAGGCATGGGTGCTGGCTCAGCACCTTCTCCCTGCTCACTCTCTGTCCTTCCCCAGATGACAGTGATCACCCCTTGTTTCGAGCTGCCTCAGCCCGAGGTGCGTGGTAAGTACCTCCATGGCTCCAGCGGGTTTGGGACACAATTTGTCAAGAACCTGTGGAATGGTGCTGGACTGGCCGTGCTTCCCTCTTGTGGTGCCTATTCTGTACACACCTGCTCAATTTTGAAGTCATTCTGGGGGTCCTGTCCCTGTTCATTGTTCCAGTGCGCCCATCAGGGCTGTGGAGTCTCCAGAGACACGTGTAGTCGCAGCTATGTGTGTTTCCTCCACAGCAAGGTGATGTGCTTCCACCCCTGGTCGGACCTGACGCTGCCCCTCATGTCCCTGCCAGAGATCCGGGCTGTCATCGACACGTGGGCGGAGATGGCGACTGATCTGGGTGCTACCTACCCCTGGGTGCAGGTGTGCGGCTGGTGGGGGCTGGTCTCGTGTGGCTGAAGGTGGGAGGCCAGTGCTGGGTACTTTGGCAGCACCTGGATTTGGGATCATTTTAACTGTGCGTGGGTCTCCTGTTCCTACTTTGTGCCTTGCTGAGTCTTTCCATGTGGGTGTGAGGCTCTGTTCTCCTGTGGGTTGCTTCTTTGCTGTGCTGGGGACACCACAACAGCCTGCAGTGGGGACCCTGTGGCTGGGACCTGCTGGCTGCACCTCTTTCTCCTCTCCTAGATCTTCGAGAACAAGGGAGCAATGATGGGCTGCTCCAACCCGCACCCCCACTGCCAGGTGAGGCTGTCCCACCTGACCTGGCCAAATTACAAGTCCCTGTGGGTGACCCTGGGGGCAGATGTGAATGGCAATGCCCCTGCCCTGGTCCCGAAGCTTTTTGTAGTAAGGTTATCTCAGTGTCTGTCCTGTTACCTCCCCTCCTGGGGACTGCCACATGCCAGACTCTCCACCTGGTGGCAGCAGGGCCCTGCAGATGGGCAGTGTGGCGTTATCCCTGCAAGTGAGTCGTACGAGTACCCCAGCCCTGTACCCCAATGTCCCTCCCAGGTGTGGGCCAGCAGCTTCCTCCCGAACGAGGCGCACCTGGAGGACAAGACCCAGCGGCAGCACCTGAGCCAGCACGGTGTGCCCATGCTGCTGGAGTATGCTGAGCAGGAGGCTCGCCGAAAGGTGAAGGCATGGTTGTTGTCCGTATCCCCTCCCCAGGAGCTGGCTGTGTGCCAGAATGGACTCCCCTGCCCCCAGGAACTGAGCCATGGGAACGCCCAGGAGTGTCCTGGGGTGCTGGGACTGTGTCTGTCCCCATCAAGCTCCATACGTAACAGCCCACTGCAGCGCTACAGGCTGGGGACAGAGTGGCTGGACAGTGGCCAGGCTGAAAGGGCCCTGGGGCTGCTGGTCAACAGCTGGCTGAATATGAACCAGCAGTGTGCCCAGGTGGCCAAGAAGGCCAGTGGCACCCTGACCTGTATCACGAGTAGTGAGGCCAGCAGGACTACGGAAGTCATTCTTCCCCTGTACTTGGCACTGGTGAGGCTGCACCTTAAACACTATGTCCAGTTCTGGGCCCCCCAGTTTAGGAAGGATGTTGAGATGCTGAAGTGTATCCAGAGAAGGGCAACAAGGCTGGTGGAGGGCCTGGAGTACAAGCCCTGTGAAGAACAGCTAAGGGAGCTGGGGTTGTTTAGCCTGGAAAATAAGAGGCTCAGGGGAGCCTTATCATGTTCTACAACTACCTGAGAGGAGGCTGTAGCCAGGTAAGGGTTGGTTTCTTCTGCCAGGCAACCAGTGACAGGACAAGAGAACACAGGCTTAAGCTGTGCCAAAAGAAGTTTAGGCAGGACATTAGGAGAGAATTCTTCAGAGAAAAAGCAATTGGGCATTGGAATGGGGTGCCCACGCAGGTGGTGGAGTCACTGTCCTTGGAGGTGTTTAAAAAAAACAGCTGGATGTTGCACTTAGTGCCATGGTTTAGTTGATAAGGTGGTAGGTCATAGGTTGGACTTGATGATCTCAAAGGTCTTTTCCAATCTAGTTAATTCTGTAATTCTGTGCCCTGCAGGAACGGCTGGTGGTAGAGAATGCTGACTGGCTGGTTGTGGTGCCATATTGGGCAACGTGGCCCTACCAGACCCTGCTCCTGCCCCGCCGCCATGTCTGCCGCCTCCAGGACCTCAGTGACAGCGAGAGGGACAGTGAGTGGCTCTGAGCCTTGCTGTGCCCCATGCTATGTCCTTTGGGCTTGACCTTTGTTAGGAGGCAGCTGTGCTGATGCTGGAGGGCTTATGTCCTCGGGGTGGGGGCTGTGAGGCTTAGCTGACGAGGGGAATGGCACCCCTGTTTTGTTAGGATAAGAACTAGGTGCAGCTAGGCACAGCCAGCACTTGTGGGACAAGTGTCCTTTTGGGGTGATGAGGCGCATGGTGCTCCCTGCTTTTGTGGGGAGCTTCTCCTGCTGCATTGCTTGGGCTCCCTGCAGGAGTGTGGACAGGTGGGAATTACCAAGTGCATCCCTCCTGCCTGTCACCGATGTCCACCCAGGGAGAGGTGCTGAGGGTGACCCCACCACACACCTGGCCACCTGTTGGCCAGCTTGAGGTGCGAATCACTGTCACTTTTCTGCAGGCTTGGCCTCCATCATGCAGAGGCTGCTCATCAAGTATGACAACCTCTTTGAAGTCTCCTTCCCCTACTCCATGGGCTGGCACGGTGAGTGGTGCACGTCCACAATCCTCTCATCCACATCCCCATCCCCTCCACGTGGCTAATGCGGCACTCCTACCCCCGGCAGGAGCTCCCACAGGCACCTACCTGAAGGAGGACTGCAAGCACTGGCAGCTCCATGCCCACTACTACCCACCACTGCTGCGCTCTGCCACCGTCCGCAAGTTTATGGTGGGATACGAGATGCTGGCACAGGTGCAGAGGGACCTCACTCCAGAGCAGGTAAGCGCAGCTCAGGGGGATTGGAGGAGCCAGCGGGTTGTGTGCCAGGGCTGTGTCTGAGACCAGCCCCTGGCTGTCCCTTGTGCTGTGCCCTGCAGGCAGCTGAGCGCCTGAGGAGCCTCCCTGAGGTGCACTACAAGAAGAGGGCCGAGGAGGTGTGATGGGGAGCAGTGGAGCATTCCAGTCCTTGGATGTGAGTGGAAGGGGGGGATCTTATCACTCTCCACAATTGCCTGAAAGGAGGTCATAGCCAGGTGGGGGGTTGGTCTTTTCTACCAGATAGCTAATGGTAGGACAAGAGGGAACAGCTATGAGTTGTGCTAGGGCAGATTTAGATTGGATATTGGGGAATATTTCTTCACTGAAAGGGTGGTCAGGCATTGGAATGGGCTACCTGGGGAAGTGGTGAAATCACTGTGTCTGGAGGTATTCAAAAAATGTGTAGATGTGGCACTTAAGGATGTGGTTTTGTGGTGGCCTTGACAGTGCTGTGCTAACAGTACAGGTTTAAGATTCTATCATTCTATGTGCTCAGTAAGGCTAGGAATTGTCTGGGAGTGGTGAGAACTGGATCTGGGAGCTCATGTTGCTTGTGAGCCCTCTGAGGTCCCAGATTCTCCTGAACTTTGTCACAGCTTGGCTGGGTTTTGGGACTGGTTTTGCCTGTTCAGGTACTCCAGGCCTAATCCTGCTGCATCCTGTGTAGGTGGTGTTGTCCCTTGTGTCTTTCACCGTCCTAGGCTCTGTCTTCTGCCTCCATGGCATGCTCCTACCACCACTAAAGGCCTTCCCTCCTTACCAGTCCAGTTTCACTGTTGGGACTGGGAGTTCTTCTGCCCCATGGAGGGGCACAACCCCCCTGGACAATAAAACCTGGAAGCAAAGTGCCTCTGCCTGTGCTCTTGTGGCTCTCAGCCCTCGGTGGGAGGTTTGGGGTCTGTGGTGAAGACTCCCAGCTGCTGGGAGGGGGTAACATGGGGGCTCAGGGGTTGTGCTGGCAGTCTCTTGCTCCTGTCCCTGCCTCTGCACTGCCTCCTCTTCCTCCCTGGGGGGAGCTCTGAGTCTGTCTCTGAGTGCTGCAGGCTTGTGGAGGAGTGAAAAGCCGGGAGGAGGAACGGATGCAGCCCAAGGCTTAGCCAGCACCTGGGAGAGGGCTGAGTCCTGGCAAACTTGCTGCATGGTGGCTGCTGGCTGCAGTGCTCAGCCCTGGAGCTGTTCCTCTTCATCCTCTCTGTCTGGGACTGCTGCTCTGCAGCCCTTGTGCTGCCTGCTGCAGGTATAGGGGCAGCTGGGATGCAGCCAGGAGCTGGTTCATCACTGACCTGGGGGCTGCCAGGGAGCCCAGCTCTCTTCCTGGTGCTGCTGTCCCCTTCCCTGTGCCCACCCATGGTGTGGGATAGCAGCAGACTGGTCCCTGGGCTGGGCTGGGGGTGCTGCATTCACCTCTGTCTGTGCTCTGCTCCCTTTCACCTTGGAAAGCCCCATGACTGTGAAGGGATGGGTCATGGACAGTGATGCCACCACAGCCGCTGTGGGGGGATGCCAAACACTGTCTACCCTCACATCTTCACAAATAGATTTTATTTGTCACTAATGAGCTGTTCTCACGACTCTCTAATGAGACCCCTCTCCTTGTCAGGGCTGTGAGTGAGCTCCTGGGAGCTGGAAATACCTTGCAAGGAGAGAAATGCTCTCCTCCTACCTCCAAGACAGCAGTTTGTGGGGAGGGCTGTGTTCCCTGTGCCCCGTTTGTGCATTGCTCTCCCATCCCTTATCCATGAAGCTGGGACAGATGGCCTGGCCACTGGCTGTGGTGCTGGCTGCTGAATGCCCTCCTACATGCTTGTCCTATCCTTCTGCCTGATTTTCTCATCCCAGAGCCCACAAACTGCCCCTCACCTGACTTCAGGGCTCCCCAGCTGCTCCAGGGCTGTGGGGAGGAGCTGGTGGCTGACCCTAGAGTCACTCTGCTGTCCTGAAGCAGGCAGGCTCCATGCAGTGGGGAGATTCTCTGTGTCAGGAGAATGGAAGTCAAAGCCCAGACTCCTTTTAGATCTTTGCTGGACATGCAAGAGCAGCTGGTGCAGCAAACAGCACCCAGAGCACCTAGAGCCATCACTGTGCACAGCATCCTTCTCCAGGGCATCGGGGCTGCCCAGCTGGAAATCTAGCCTCTTGCAAGCTGATTTCTCCCCTCCCAGGACAAGCAGAGTCCGTTTGGTCTCTGCCACCATCGCCATCCCAGCCCTTTCCATTGCAACAAGTGCCTTCGCTCCAGCTTCGGCACTTCCCCGCTTATTCTCCAGGGTCCTGGGAAAGCGGCAACAAATTGCCTTAAGTGTGGCAATGCGGCTCGGGGTAATTAGCCGGTGAACCGGTTGTAACGAAGCTAGTCATCTCCCTGCACGCGCAGTTAGCTCTGATTTAATGGCCCGGCGGCTCCCAGCCCGGCCTGCCTCGCCTCGGCCCGCGGCCGTAAATGAAACTCGCAGTTAAGTCAAGCGGTATTAAACTTTACAGTCGCCGTCTTTAAAAACGGGACTCTCTCCAATAAATCAGGGCAAGTGGGATTGTAAATATCGAGGCAGGATCCATATTGCTTAATTAAACAGCACCTAATGAACAGCCTGTTTGTTGTGTTGTGATTTAGGACGGAGGCTGGGGAGGCAGTGTGTGCTGAGGAGTGCGGGTGGTGCCCATGCTGGGGTGCCCTCTGCTGCAGGTATCAGCTGCTCAAGTTTACTTGCCGCAAAAAAATCTAAGAGATGGCCTGAGAATTAGTTTTTGTTCTTTTTTTTTTCCTTTTAATTAAAACACCCCACCCCCAAAATCTGAACAGGTTGAAAGCAGCAGTTAGAGAAGGAGCAGGGTGTACAGCCAGGTGTGAGAGCTCGACCCTGCTTATGCTGACCTCTCCACTTCCCCACAACAGACCCAACCTCCTCTTGCCCTCCAATTTTTAGCTTGTGTGGGCTAAACAAGGGGTGTAGGGGCTGGAAGGGAGCAATGAGCCTTTCCTGTGGCATGGGGAGGCATCAGGCTGGTGCAGATTGAGCTGCTGGGGGATGGAAAGGCATTGCAATTCACAGGAACCATCGCTGGTGTGCTGTAAAGCCCCAAAGCCTTTTAATATTTTGGTAGTTGCAGTCCAGTTGTAATTAAAAAGTGATTTATTGCAGGGAGATTAAAAAAGTCTAGCTGGTGAGGGATGAGGCAGTGGGGGGGCCTGCAGTGTACACAGCTGTTGCTCTTGACCTGGGAGCATCAAAGGGAAACTGAGGCCCATTGGGATTCCCTGTAAAGATGTTCCTTGATGCCATTGTATTTCTGTAGTGGAGCTGTTGGAAATCCTGGGAAAAGTATCTCTGTGACTGGGCCATCCTTGTCCTGAGTCTCCATCTCCCAGCATCAGGGCAGCTATGTCCTCTGCAATCCCTGCCCTGAGCTGCTCTGGAAGACTGAACAGGGCAGGTGATGGGGAGAGTGAGAGAAGCTCAAGCATAGAATTAATGAATTAAAATCAATTGGGGTCCCATAGAGGTGTTTGCACCCTCTGTGGTGCATTAATGGGTCAGTGAGGGGTTAGGAAAGGGACAGAGTGCTGCTGCGCTGGACTGGCACATCCTGTGCTCTGCAAGGAGCAAGAGATTTGCCCAGCGGGGGATCTGGAGATGCAGAGATGCTTGAGGGGATATAGTCAGGAATTTATTTTCATTTCCATTGCCTTTTCTGATGCTACTGAAAGAAATGGTCAATCTGCTGAAGGATGTGGCTTCCCCAAAGCTCCTGGTGCTTTTTCTCTACTGAAACGAGCCAGTGTGCTCACCTGGGTTGTAGCAGTAGCTGTGTGCATCATCTTGCCTGTACTGTGTGTTTGGGAGACCCAGAGCACCCCCAGCTCTGAGACTGACTCCTTCTGTGGCCACAGATGGGCTCTGGGTTGCCAGTCCGGGATGCTGCCCTGGTGGACAGAGACCATTTGGCACAAGTACTTGACAGCAGAGGGGAAATGCTGGAGGCACATTCATCACCTTTGGTTGAGTGTCCATGTCCTTGGCACCTGCCAAAGGCTGCAGAGCTGCAGATGAGCTGCAAATCCTGTATCCCCAATCCTGCCCACCCCTCTTCCTCTTTCCCCTGCCTTCCAGTGCAGGTGAGACAATAAAATATTGAGCAAAGGAAGTTAATGTGTGACCAGTGTATTTTAATCAGAAAGAAAAGTTACGAGTCGAGGCCTGCTGGCTCCTGCCATACTGCAGCTTTATTGTCCTTCCTGATACAAGGTTAATGGCTGTCATTTCATTTGGGTTTTACTATTGGTTTTGCCCTTATTGTTGAATTTCTCCTTGTCTTCTGCTGCCTGTGACTGGGTAGGGGTTTTGGCAATGCAATAAGGAAGAAATAAGTGAATTTTTAGAGCAGAAGAGAGGAAGGCTGAAATGAAGGAAGAAGAGGAAGGAAGAGAGAAAGGAAGGAGAGGAGGGTGGGAAACAGGGAGGGAGAGAAGGCTAAATCTCTCCCATTTTTATTTTAAAGACATCATTGGGCATTTACCATGAAAAAATTAATAACTTTCAGCAGATGCTAAACACTCTGGTGTCCTGAAGCAGGCAGGCTCCATACAGTGGGCAGATTTTTTGTGCCAGGAGAATGGAAGTCAAAACCCAGACTCCTTTTAGATCTTGTCTTTGCTGGACATGCAAGAGCAGCTGGGGCAGCAAACAGCACCCAGTTTGTCCTGGGCCACGTGCTGCCTCTCCCCTGCGTTTGGCAGCTTCTTTGACAGGCACTTCTCAAAGGGTTCAGACCAGCGGGAAACAATTTTGGAGGTGGCTTGCCCATGTTTCAGACAGCTGGTGTTTTTTCCTCTTCTGATGGTCACTTGAGTCCTTTCTGCAAGGCATTTTCAGAGCCCTTGGGGACCCTGAGCTGTGGGACAGCTGCTGGTCCCAGATGAACATGATGGGAGCTCTGGGTGCTGCCTAGCAAGCTTCGCAGGGATTTTAGGATGGCAGCCCCAAGGGTGGAATTTAGTTGGTTAATCATCTAATAGTGCAGGTAATTAAATATTGTCACATTACAACATCCACGTGGTTACTAAGAACAGGCTTCTCCCAGCCAGTCCCCCCCCACTCTTCCCCCCAAATTTCCTGCATTCCTGGTGTTGGGGAGGTACCTTGAGGCTCAGTTATTGGCAGTGGGGGACCTGCCATTGCATGTGGTTTGAACCTTTCCCATCCTGGGACCCCAGCCCAGAGTCAATGGCCTCTGTTTGGAGCAAGAGAAACAGCACAAGGGTCCTGATTCCAGCTGGATTCAACCCAAACAAAACAGTCTGGGGGAGGGGGGGTAGCAGGTGTGGGTGGGAGAGCAGGGGACTGGTCTGGAATAGGGGCAGCCAAAATGCTTGACCACAAAAGGGAGTTATCCAGCAGCAGTGGAGATGCTGCTGGAGCCCTTGCAGCACCCAGGGTCTGGCACGGCTGAGTTTGGGCACCCTGGCTGTGCCTGGCACACCCTGCTGCTAGAGCCAGCTGTGAGAGCTCACAGACATCTGTGCCTGCCCCGTGGGGAGGGATCCCCCTTCATCCTGATGTTCCAGAGAAGAAATCTCTACATATTCGCTAATGATCATGAGTGATGCTGAGAAGTCTGCTACAGAGTCCCAGGAGCAGCGAGACATTGCAATGCCAGGATGGATCTGGGTGGAAAATCATCCCCTGGGCTGTGCCTGGGCATGAGGTGACTCCTGGCAGAAACAGAGCCCTTGGGAGAGAGGAGGAAGTGGAGAGATACTAATTAGATGCTAACAGGAAAGTAATTAGTAGGTCTCCAGCCTTCCTGGTGCCCCCTGGGCTCGCTTGCCCAGCTCCAAGCCAAACCACCTGCTTCAATCTACCCAAGGTGGTTTGAGCCCCCCAGGATCTGGCTGGAGCAGGGATGAACCAGCTGCTGCTCCCCATGCACACTGACAGGCTCCACCACAACAAAATGTCCTCATAAATTGCCCTCATGAAACAAAACTCAACAAATAAAAGCCAAGAGTCCATTTGCAGCCTGTTTGCTTTTAGTGTTTAATGCCTCGCTTATTTTGCCTGCATTTCTATTTCAGGGCAGCTCCTACACTCCCCTATGGTTTTGTGCTTGGGTGGGGAGACAGAACTCCTGGGCTGTCCCTGTGGAAAAGGTGCCACCCAACCTTGTGCCTCAGTTTCCCCATAGCTCAGACAAGACCAACTGCATGGAGGCCTGAATGTGTTTGAAAAAAGATTGTATGTGGCACTCAGTGCCATGGTTTAGCTGAGGTGGATTTAGGGCATGGGTTGCACTCGGTGATCTTGAAGGTCTCTTCCAGCCTGTTGATTCTGTGATTCTGTGGGGCCAGACCCCTCAGCTGACCAGGCAGTCAGAGCCCCCATGACAGCCCTGCAGATGCCTCTGGGCTTTAGCAGGATCCTTGGGACACCCTCAGCGGGACACCCTTGTTTGGATGGCTCCATCCCATCTGGCACAGGTCTTGAAGATATGAGGAAAAAGGTTTTCCAGCCCTGGACTGGTTGCTGCCTCAAAACAATGCTGTGCAACAAACCCCTGGGTTTGTGCACCCTAACTGATGGCATAACATTTAATTTACACAAAAAAATATATTTAGCTTGAATTTAATTTTTAAAATTAAATATTTAATTCTCACACAAGCAAGAAACAAAGTGAGTGCAAAGCCAGGATGGGTCTCCTGGATGCCAGCTTGCTTTTTAACCCTTCCCATCCTGCTTTCAAATTCCTCTTGGGATCAGAGATGCTCAAAAAGCATCTCTGTGGTTCCAGCTGCTGCCAATGTGCTTCAGTAGCAGCAGGGCCCTGCTCCATCACAGCCCGTCAGGTCATCTCAGAAGTAGCAAATCCATTGGCACAGGAGAAAAGGAATGACCCCCAGCCTCTGCTGGGGTCTAAAATTCCCTCCGCCCTGGAGAGGACTAGCCGACACATCAGGAACTTGGAATGATTATGATAAAACCTGTGGGACACCAAGGGCATCACTATGATTTGTGCTGTCTAAATGTTAATCAGAATAATAATGCCTATTGAGACAGCTGTTTTAAAAGGCTGTGATGTCGGAGTAAAAATTCCAATAAAACTCTATTAGCCCTTCCTCGTTACACTAATGGTGCCTGCTGCTAAAAGCCCCCTGCTATAGACACCCGTATTAATGGGCTTATTACAGGAAATAAAATCTGAGGCTGAACATTACAGTGAAGCCTGATTAATTCAGCAAGGTAATCTTTTTTTCTTCCCCCTCCTCTCTGCCTGTTCTTTTTCTTCCCCTCTTTATTTAATGAATGTACTTCTTGAACTGCCAACTTTTGAGCTTTTCGTGGAGTTTGGGGATGATTTTAAACTGATCTCGTTCACAAAGAGATGAATCTTTGTGCCAGCTCCTGGTGCAAATGGGGGGAAGGCTTCTCAAATATCTCCATCAAACCAGGGAAGAGAAAAAGCAGCCAGGCTAGGAGTGAAGAGGTTAGAGTGGGGAGAACAATGGATATCCCCTGGATATCCACCTGGAGTAGTGGTTTGTGGGCTGAAACAGCCCATTTCTTGTCACCAGGCAGGTGCATGTGACATTGGCCAAGGTGATGCTGCTGGGGGCCAAGCAGCAGCTGCCCTTAGCTGCTCCTTCCCATCCTTTCTCATCCTAATTTATCCTCTTTTGCTGTCACCTCTGTCCCTGGTGTGCCTGGGTCTCAGGTTTGCAGGTGGCATCCTAAACCCAGTGTGGTGTCACCTGGCAAGGATGGCACCCTGGGCTCATGCTGAGAGGCAGAAACACTCTGACAGGCACACCACTATTCATTCAGGCTATAAATAACTCCCATAAAAATCCTCTTCTTAGCCTTTTGTGTTCAGCCAAACCCTGCCAATGGGAAAGGAGACGGCATCTATTTTATGGGCGGCTGGAAGCCGGCTTTGCATTTTTCTGGCTCACGTAATCCCACAGGTACCCTCGATTCTTTTCTCTTTTAACAGACTTTTGATTCACATTCCTCCCAGCCAAGTTTAATTATGGCTTCAGCTCCTGCTGCCCAGGGAGGGGAAGGGAAGAGGGCAGCTGTGCTGGCCCGTGTGAGGACAGGGGACATGGGGCAAGAAGGAGGAAGGCAAAGGGAGGGGAAGGACGAAAGAGAGGAGGGAAAGCAGGAAGGAGCAGATAGGCTGTAAAGAGGGAAAGAAGAGGAAGAGGAAGAAGCAAAGCAAAAAAAAAGAAGGAAAGTAGAGCCCGGGGAGGGCTTCCACTTCTCATCCTGGGAGGCCCAAAAGGGTGTCCAGGTCCCAAATTGAGTAACAACTGCATTTACTGATTTTTTTCAATTAACCACAGCAAGAAGCTATGAACACCGTGAGTTTTTGGAGTAGTCTGGACATACTGGGTGAGGGGCTATCAGAGCCTGCAATTCCTTGATCTTAATTCCACACGGATATGCTGCAGTCATAGATGGGGCCAACATGCTGCAGGCTGGTAATGATTTAATTATAATGTAGGAAAGTTGAATTACACTAGAAAGAAGATGGTGGGATTGCACACACCCTCAGGGGTCTGCAGATGGGGCTGGAACTGAGGTTCCCCTCTGGGGATCTGTGGTCTCCTTACCTAGGGAAATGTGGTGTTCTTGGACTGGGGATGGCTGGAGATCTTTTTCCTACCCTGTCTGTGCCCACCATCCCTGTTGAGGCAAACACCCCATTAACAGCAGGGATCCCTTCTCCCCCATACAACAGCACTTCCAATGCTCACTTACTTACATGTCCACCCCCCCAAAAAAAATGCCTTCAATGTAGTTAGTCCCTCAGATCTTGATGGATGAATTCTTGCTGGGATGCCCTCACCATCACACCCTTATCAGTGCCATCTGGCAGTGAAAGTGAGGATCAGCATGGGAAACCCTGTGATGAGGGAGAACACTCTGGGGAGTGGGAAGAGGGGAGGAAAGCATACAGAAGAAAGGAAAATAAAAAGATGAAGAAATCAATTTAGTTACAATAAAGCCTCTTACTGTATTAACTGCTAATCCACAAATACACAAACACACAGAGGGAGTCCTTGGAATAAAGGCATTTAATTAAACTATTTGCTTGAAATTGGCTCTGAAAGGTCTGGCAGGATGGAGGAACAGGCACAGCAGGACCCTTGTGGGAGATGCTTGCCGGGACCACTGGTGACCTTCCCCCTTGGTTCAAGGCCACGGAGCACTGCTGTCCCCTCCATGGGGACACAGCCCACCCTCCAACCACATCTGGATCTCTCTGGGCTTCCCTGTGGTGTTTGGGGAGAATATCTCCTGCCTCCCCCATGGATGCTGAGGAGCTGGCTTTTCATGGTGTTTCCCATCCAGCTGTGGTGTGAACTGTTGGCATCACAGGGCCATTTGCTCTTTCCTTCTCTCCTTTTCCTTGAAGGGAGGGGGCCACAGTCAGGGGCGTTATAACTCTTCTCTCCTTTCATTTGATCTGCCAGCGGGCTCAGCAGGGGGAAGACCCTGTCTCGGCAGGCTGCCCATGAGATAAAAGGCAGAGAGGGCCAAGCCAAGACATTTTTTCCACTGCTCCCCCCACCCCTTCGCCCCTTCATCCATCCCCCCGGTTTTCTTGGCAAAGGACGAAACAGGGAAATGAGTGCACTCCTTTCAAAGCCCTTCTTCTTTCAATATTGAACCGGGCCTGGATTCCCTTCTGGATGCCTGATTGCTGGCATTCCTACTCCCCATGGAGCCTAAACTGTAACAGCTGAGGGTTGGGGATGCTGTGGGGGATTGCAAGCACGTGTGGGGAGGCTGTGAGGAAACACCAGTCCCCTGCTTCCCATCCTGGGATCGGGAATGTGCTGCATCCCATGGACACCTGTGTCCTTTCAGCCTCTGAAGCTCTGCTGCTCTGAGTTGTGGGGTCTTTGCTCCTGGCCAGCTCATGGGGTGTAAGATGTTTGGCCATGTCACCGTGTCCTGTGAAGCCTGTGCTAGGAAGGGTCATGGGAACCAGCTCCACTGTCCTGGGATCCTTGTTAAGACTTGGGAATCCTGTCCTGCCCTGAACTGGAATGAAAGCCACCCCAGGGAACCTGGCAGAATGCAGCCCAACTCCCACTTGCTGTGCTGGACTCAGTGGAGTGTTTAATTTTAACTTTTTCCAGAGATTTTCTTTTGATTTCACCATTTTCTGTTTGATTTTTTTTTTAAGGAAGATAACGATCTTGCATTTCCAAATGAAATCATTTGGCACCTGGGTGGGGTGAGGGAGAAAAGATTTATTTTTCATTTAGAGCTGTTGAAACAGGATAGCTAAAATGTTGCATGTCTTTTTTTTTTTTTCCTCCAGAAGGTTTTTGGAAAGAGAAATTTGTTTGAAGTGACCTTTTCTTAGGAAGTGTTTTGATGAACTGGCATTTTCTGTATGAAAAAGCAATTCTGCCCAAAATGCCTGGCCCTTCCCAAAGGAAAGGGCAGGAGCAGAGGGGCCATGTGAGCTGCAGAGGGAGAGAGCTTGGTTTTGGGATTTCTCCAGCAGTCTGGGGGGCATGCCTGGGGTGATGTGGCAGATTCAGTTTCAGAGCCTGGGGCATAATGACCAAGGTGGGGGGGGACAGCTCTGGTGTGGTGGCTCTCTGGGTCTGCTGGTGAGAGGAGTCCAGTGCTGCAAGGCAGTGATGAAGGGCACGTAAGATGGGGCAGCCCAGATCTCCATCACAGCACTCCCCAGTTCCTCCTTATCAATCCTTTAGCATCTCTCATGCCTTTATCACACTCTGTGTAACTTCCCAAGGAAGGAGGGCAGCCCACTGGTGATGCCTTAGTGTAAACTTTTAATAGTAGCTGCTTCTAGTTATCCTTGAGGGCCTTAGAGGCAGGAGGGTTTGGATTTGTGAAGGCACAGCAGGGATGGAGAGCTGCTGGGTGTGATCCACAGCGCTCATCCTGGGAGTGTCTCTCACTGCCACATTCCCCAGACCCAAATCCTGGCAATGCATATTCACTGGGGCTGGAGAAACACGGTGTGCCTCTGCTCTGGCATGATTCTCCCTTACATCCAGAATAAGATGTATTAATGTGTGTAATTACATGCAATGAGATTTTCAGATCCCACAGCCCAGGGACTGAGCTGGACATCCCATGGGGCAGCACCCAGATCTTCTGCAGAGCTGCTGCCCCAGCCATGGTCAGTGCAGCCCACACCCTCTCCACTCTCAGGAGGGTCACCTCTTCTCTTCTGCATCCCATGTGCATATGTGACTGGTGGAAGTTGTGGATGCCCCAGGACACACTCCCTTGGAGGTTGTTCCCCTTCTTTAATCCCATTTGGATGTCCTCATTTGCTGCTTTCCTGCACATCTCTTGTGGCATGTCGATTCGCTATCGCTCTGGTATATTAATCAGAGTGTCAGGCAGGGGCAGATCAAATGGCTTACAAGAGCCTAAGTACGTTACAGCAACGCTATTATCTCTCTCCACTAAAATTCCTAATCTCCATGAAAAATTAGAGCAAGCTGCTCTGACAAGCCCCATTCTCCATATGCCCCACGAGCAGGACCCTAATTATTTTACCTTTCTTTAACTCTTTACTAATCCCATCCTCCACCAGCTGCCTGTTATTTTGCCTGGGATTCGTGCATTAACAAAAGAGATTGGCTTCACACATGCTTTTAAAACCCTGGTGCTCGCAGACTGCCAGTGTGAGACTGCTCTACTTGCATTGAGATACCTGCCAGAGGGGTAGGCAGCTGCTTTTACGGGGTCCCTAATGCTTTTTGGGGTGGCCTTGCCTGGCAGGGTGGCAGTGTCTGAGGACCCTTCCTGTGGTACCCAGCAGGTGGTGGTGATGTATAAGTAGTTCCTCACGGCCTTTTCTTTTCGGAGGATTTTAATGTTTTATTCAGCTGCAGGTTGATGGTATCCATTTCTTGGGCTTCCAGTGGGGGCTCACTGCATCATAAGACTTTCGTTTCGTATTTGCCAGGCTGGACACAGGCAGGGTTTGTTTCTTTTTCCCCTTTTTTTGGCATGTGCAGACTTCCATATGGAGGGAAAACAAGAAAAACATCTTATCACTCCTGCAATTCTAGTTGACATGATCTTTCCACTCTTTGACTGCATTTAATATCTTTTGTTTCACGTCTTTCAGCACTTTACAATAGGACCAAACAAATACAATATCTGTAATAATTCCTGGTTTGAAGGGATGCTGTCTGGAGGGAGAGAAATCGGCCTGGGACCAGGATGATGTTGTGGGTGTATCTGGGCAGAGAGAAACATGGGTGGACTGGGAAGCTGGAGTGCTCTTGTCCCCAGGAGCAGTGCCGTGGTTGTCACCTAGTGCCTTCCAAGTGGCTATTGGGCCAGGTATTGTCCTCTGGGAAGGCACTGGGACAGATTCTGGAAAAATTCACTAGTTCTCCCAAGAGCTGCAGCCAAGATGAACCAGAGGAACATTCTGGGGATGGAAGTGCAGAAATCAGGAGTGTGCCTGCCAAAACCTTTGGTGAGGGTGGCCAGAGGAGGGACAGAGAGGAGCTGAGGCCATGCAAGCTGGTTGTGTGGGGCTGCAGCCTGTCTGGTTGTTGGTGAAGGACTGGGACTGCAAGGGCTGCGTCCAGTTTGGCACTGCTGGGTTTGCAGCCCCATTTCATCTCAGGGATGCTCTGTCTCCCAGCTGTACCCCATGACCATCAGTACAGAACAGCTGAGGGGCACAGTGCTCCATCTCACTGCCCTTCAGCATGGAAATACCCACAGGTACCAAGGGAATTTTTTATTCTAGGAGCCACGTAATTCCCTAGAGAGGCCAGAGGTGTTCTCAAATTCTCCATCCTGAATGACTGACCCCCATGCCACTGCTTTGCATGGAACTAGCTGGTTCCTCTTTGCTTTTTACTCCCTGCCACATTTATGTCCAGGTGTTTAACTCTGATCTTGGATCGATTTAAACTTATCCATTTTTTCTGTGACAAGGGCCTCTGAGATGATGAAAAATTGACATGGTGTAATAGCAGAGAAATGTCTCTAGATCTGCAGCCAATCTCTCCAGCAGCGTAGAAATGAAGCCCTCCAAACACTACAGAACATCGAGCAAATTCAATAGTTTCTCATTTTTATATAGGTATATATATGTGTATGTACATGTGCATAGCTCCATAATACTCGTATTAATATTCTCTACCCATTTCATTGCAGCATCTGGCCATCAGAAATGCAGCTCCTAATGCCGTGGGCTAATGGGATATGTTTTTATTTGTCCTTGTTATAAAATAGGTACCTCCATATTAACTTTGCAGGGCATTATATTGATGTAGGGCAGTAAACTTTATGGCAGATTTCACAACCCTGTTAAGTGCATCATCTTAGGCTGTAATATCTATCTGGGAAGACAAGTGAAACCCTTGCCAGCAATACATGCCTGGGAAGGTGGTGTGAAGCTGGGGGAGGAGAGGAGAAGTGGTGCTCGTACCTGCAGGGTCCCGAGGTGTGCGGGAGGCTCTCCAGATCCCAGGGAAAGGCGTTTGCTCGCTGTTCTTTGGCTGCTCACGAAGTCTCTGTGAGCAGTGTCTGTGCCAGCAGCGATTGCATCCCTCGGGGTTCTGGCTGCTCCAGGGGCTGTTTGCTCTCCTGTCCCTCCCCCTTTCACATCCCCAGTAAATCTGACGCTATGCACACTGTGGCCGCTGGTCACAGATAACTGCTTAGCTTAAATCCTGCTTGAATTCCCTTGGCTTATCTGCTAAATGGGATCTCGGTTATAAATAGAGTCCTGCAGACATGAAGGCCTATTTGGGCAGGGGCTTGTTTGGCAAAGAGTTTTACACAAGTTTGAGCAAATTGCTGGGGAGAAGCTGAGAGATAATAACAAGGAAAATGATATTAAACTGGCTTCTCTGCTTCCTCCTCATCCCTGAGCTGTTAGCAACTCACCAGGAGAGTACAGCTCTCAAGCAGACAAGGCATCACGGGTCTCCACAACTCCAGTCCAGCAATTGCAGCTGTGAAATGCTGTCTCAAAGCCAGGAAAAGGAGAGAAAGTTGTCCTCCTGTCTGCCCTCCGAGAGGCATGGGTCTGTGCAGGGGGAAGATGAGCTCCATGCCCATCAAGGCGCAGAAGCTGCAGGGATGTTGGCTCTCCTGCCCCAGCTCTTGGTGGCTGACTGCCATCTCTGTCAGCTAATTGGGATGCTGATAATTATTAGTGTTTCATGATTTAATTTTCTCCTCATTACAGTCTCTGCCTCAGCCTTACTGGCGCTGAGCAGATCTCTGTGAAAGACCGTAGGAGAGGGAGGGAGTGATCCATACCCTTGCAGGACACTGGTGAAACCAGATCAGATGCAAACTGTGCCTGGGGGAGACCAGGTCAAAACCAGGTCTGAAAGGCTCTGGGGGATGAGCTGAGCACCTGCAAAAGGCAGCCATCTGGGAGGGGTGTGTGCAGGAGAAAAGCTTCGTTGATGTGTATTATCAAGCATTGCACAGCAACTCAGAGTGTTACAGGTGAAAAACAACAAACAAAGTATTTTACTTGGATTAGCATAGGATAAACGTTGTGTGGGGAAATCAATCTGCTGGACAGGATGGTTGGTCAGTGTGTGGTGGAAATGATAGTCTCCATCACAAGGATTCTTGCTGCTGTGTCTTCAGCTAGGCCAGGAAACTCTGCCAAACTCTGTTATCTTGCTCAGTTCTTACAGCCTAGCCAGCCACGATCCTACCTGAGCCCCCGGAGCATGAATAATTCAGTACCATCGACACCTCAAGTACATGAGAAACATCTCTTAAATCCCTTAACTGCATACAGAGGACAATCCTACATGACCATTCCTACTGGTGACTTCCAAACCTCTTGTCTCAGCACAGGGATGCTTTAAGACTTTCCTCCCAGGGTGGAGATCATCCCTTTCAGGTACACAGATAGGGCAGGACCATCTGAAATTCCCACCTAGAAGGCTACTGTTAGAATTAGTCAGGCACTTAATTGTGAAGTTTCCATGAGGGTATTTGCAGCCAGTATGTATTTTAGGGACCTCTTCCATCATTTTGCTTGCAGAACTTTTTAATTTCTTTCCCTTGTCTGGTGACCAAACCCCAGCAGGGAAGAGTCAGTTTTTCCTGGAGTCTTGGAGCTTTGGGGTGCTGCAGGGAAAGCACATTTGAACAGACATTGCTGTCTGGAATTCAGCACCAAGACCCTTCCCTGTGTAAAATCCAGGACTCTCATGCCAAATAAGCTTTGGTTTGGGCCAGATTTTCCTCAAGACCAGAGAGATGGGTAGGAGAGTGATCTGGTGGCAGAGAATCTTGGAGAAACCTCTGCCTGGGTCAGTGCAAGCCCAGATTGATGCCAGCAGCACCTGGCACCAGGCTTGAACCAGGAGCACGGTGTGGTACAAATGGGAAATGAGAGAAGCAGCCTGACAGAGGGCAATTTGGGTAAAACAGTATCAGGAGTGTCAAAATAGATTTGTTTCCAATATAGGAAACACCTCCCTAGGGAGCATGAGGGAGACTTAGGAGTTGTTAGTCTTGGACGAGAGAGGCAGTGAATTTGATCTGCGAACAAAGGGGAACTGGCAAAGCTGACAGCTTTTGCTCTGATTGCTTTTCTTCCTCTGTGCTGGGCTATGTATTTTTCTTTTTTTTTTTTCTATCCTTTAATTTTTTTCTTTTAATTTATTGAAATGCTCTGGATCTCAATTCACTTTCTTTGCTCTTTACTTCTTATTGCTTTGGCTGAAACTTTAAATCCCCAGTATGACTGGGATCAGGGCAAGAATAAAAATATCCCATGGAAAAACAAACCAGCCCAAGGACATGAAAACAAGCTGCAGCGTTTCTGATGCTCAGTTTTGGTAGCAGAGGGTGGGTGTCTCTTGGGAGCAGGACAGGGACATGGGGATGGAGGGCTGTTGCCAATCCCTGCACAGTGGGGTGTCCAAAGTGAACTGGTGAGCTACACTCTGACTGCTAAGGATCAGGGTCTCTGCTAAAATCATCTGCCTGACTTGAAGGGCAGCATAAAGGAGAAATCTTCCTGCCAAGGGGTGAGGCTGGAGGCTTTTCCTGAAGCTAAGAAAGTGCCAAGAAGGAAGCCTTGCCTTGTGAAATGTCCTCTGAGAGCTAAAGGGACATTGAGAAGTAGCTGCCAAGCCACCTCTTTGCCTGATCTTGTTTTTTCAGAAATGAAAATCCTTTCTCACAGCGGGAAACTGAGGCCTAGGGCAATGATGTGGTATCAGTAGGTGGGGAAGGCTTGGAGCAGCACCCCACATTCCTGGGCATCAGCTGTTTTCCCTCTGTGCAGACAGCTTGTGTAGTCAATGTGTCATGTTACTCCCCTTTCATCAGCCTGAAATTACCGTTTGTAAAAAAAGGGGAAAGAAATCCAATTCTTCAAGAAGCTACTCAGGCTGTTATCTGAGGCTTGTTTCTTTTTTTGTTGATTTGGGGGTTTTTTTTGGTTGGCTTTTTTTCTTTTTTTTTTTTTTTTTTTTTTGTAAAATCAAAGGAACAGATGTTTCTTTTTGGTATTAAATGGGCTGCAGGGCTGGATCCTGCTCTTGCTTCCAGCATTCTGTATCTGGAGTGAAGCAGCAGTCCCTCCAGTGGGGAGAGGTGCTTCTCTGCAGTGCCTGACCCCGGGAAATTTTGGGAAAGGGGCTTTCCCCTCTTTGTGGCACCTTGCTATTGATGACATTAATAACATCCACTTACAGCCTGCCTGCTGTGGAGTGGCTCTGGGAATATTTCTCCTTCCTAATTACTCTTGTGTCTACCTCAAAACAGGGCAGGTTTAGTTTTGCTGCAGCTTTCCCATGTGCCTTTAGCTCAGCTTCTCCTTCAATGGTGCTTTTCTAGCACCCTCCATGGCTGCCACTCAGAGAGTCTCAGGGTGCACCACTGCAGCTCATCTCATGAATTTCCTGGGGAAAAACTAATTTCCCTCTGGGATCCCACAGCCCTGCTCAACCTGTCTCGACCCTTCTTGCATTTCTTCTCCAAAAGAAATGGTGAGTGACTCTTTGCCCTGCCAATGACCTTGAAGCAAGGGACCAGGGGTTTGCATTTACATGAAACCTCCTGCACACCCTGCATGGACGTGGTCTGCTGTCAGGGTCTGTTTCTGCCAGCTGTGATCTCTGGTCTGTGTCAAAGTTGGGTTTAGCTCCTGGTAAACAAGCTGAGAAAGCTGGAGCTGAAACGACATGGGAGGTTGGTTCCTCAGGGCTGAAATTTGTCATTGCTTTCCCCAAAAAGGTGTTTGCTTTGCAGATCATAACACATACTGGCGTCTGTTTGCAGGGTGTTCAAGCTGAGACTCAGGAGGGAGCTCAGCAATGCACAGTGCTGAACCTCACCATCATCATCCTCAGCATCAGATCGGCAATGGGGCTCAGGAAGGCCAGGAGCTGCAGCTCCATGGACATGGACAGATGCCTGGTGGAGGGAAGAATTTCTCAGTCCTGTCTCCTTGGGGCTCCCTGCTCTGAGAAGAGGGTAGATAAACCACAGAAATGCCTCTCAGGGATGTCTGCTGCATTTCTACCATTTTAACACCTAATCTGAAAGGGAAGAGCCCTAATTTGAGAGAGATGTGCTGGCCTGGAAAGTGCATGAGCACCATTCCTGGCCACACTCTAAACAATGGTCTGCATGCCTCCAGCACCACAGATGTCCTGACAAAGCCCAAGCTGCGCTGTGAGGACAGTGGCCACTTTTCAGAAAAGGTTAAGGACTCCCTGATCAATAGCTGAAAACTCTCACTGCTCCACATTAGGGCTGAGGTATGGGGACTGTGGCTGGTTAGGTACAGAAAAGAGCTCTGGACTGCATCAGAAGCTTCTAAGACATCAGATTGTCTTTAATCATGAAAATACAAAAGCAAGAATCTAGTCTGACTGCTTGGCTGTGCTGAAATAATAGCTCATTTGGAAGGTGGAATTTAAGACTAAAAGCTAACATTTTTGGTGTGTATTTATAACAGGCAGGCACAGGGAACCTATCTGCACTGCATTTAATTTCTTTCACAAGCTCCTTTGATCCAGGCATTACTGTCCAGGCAAAACTGGCACAAGTTCCATCACAGGCATGACCAACCATGCTGCTGTGAGCTGCCCAGCACTGGAACTGAGCGTGGATTCATTTTAATTGAGTGTTTGGGCTAGCTACACCAGCCAGAAGTCTTGCTTCAGCTTGTCACCATGAGCTCATTACCTTCAAAATCCAAAGCCTTGCCTGCCTCACAGAGATGGAAAAATGGGACACTTGCCAGGTGCCTGCAGTAATTCTCAGCTACAGCAAGTTGGGTGATGTACAGGACGATGCTGGGACTGCAGGGGACACCCAGTTTGGCTGGAATGGCGCCAGGGAGGCATTTGTGCAGGCTCTGGAATGCCCATGGGATGTGTGGAGTGAAAATCCCTGAAGAGAAGGGGATGGATTCTGGGTTTCCAGCATATCACTCTGTCTGCCCTGGGATGAAGCAGGAGGACCGTGAGCCCTGGGAAAATCAGGCATCCCCTTCCTTTGAAGGCAGGAGATGACTGCTGGAGTCACTGGTCCTGCTCCAAACTCCTCCTGCATTGGCCTTCAGGGTACAGATATTTCTGCAAAGAGGGAGAGGCACCATTTAAGGGTGGCCTATTTTGAGCACATCAGAGTCAGGCTGGACCAGAGATCTATCTGGAGGAAAGACAAACTCACTACTTGGGCTCTTCCAGTAGCCCATGCCTAGCACATGCCCAACAAAGTCTCTTCCCTCTTACGAGTAGTATTTCAGTCTACCACAAGCTCTGGGTTTGCTAGAGTGTGACAAGTTTGCTAGAGTGTGACCACCCCTTGTACTAAGAGACAGTGAAGAATGTATTTATTTCCTCTGCACCTTCTTCATGCCTTTAAGGGCTATTATTCTCCCTGGCTGTACACAGTCTCTTTTCCAGGCAACAGTGTCCCACCTGATGAATTCCCCCTGGTGCAGAAGCTTCCCCAGACCTTGGATTGTCTCCATTTGGGGATCTGGGAGAGCAGAGGCATAAACAGTATGCTATATGCAATGTAGCATACAGGTTTACATTGTGTCCATGTATACAGGTTTACATTATGACAAGGTGATGTTGCTTTCTTTGCTATTGTTTCCTGACAACTGGTACCACTGTCTGGAGCAGCAGCACCCAGCTTAGGAGCTTGGCAGTGCCCCAAACAGTTTATTTCCGTTGTGTAAACCAACCTCGTATCTCATTTGTCATCTTGTTGATAAGCAGTTTTGGCAGGTCTTTTGGCAGCTTTTAGAAATCAGGTTACCTTAAACACATGGTGCTGGCAGATGTCACCTCAGTGTCTACAGCCTCCCCTAAATCATTCCTGCACAGACTGAGTAGTGCAGGTCCCTGTGCTCCCTGCATCAGGGGATCTGCCCCTTTGCTGAGAAGCTGGCCATGCATGCTGGCCTGGTTGTCCATTCCTAACTGGGAGAAAACCTCCCTGCTCTTCTGCCACCACCTCAGCTCCTCCAGGCATTGTTTTGCTGCTTGTTTTCAGGTTTGTTTTGAGATCAGTCACAGAAAAGCCTGCAGGATGGGAACCCTTCCAAACCTGCCTGCAGGGTATTTGAATGGGAATGGTCTAGTGCTTTGTCCTGCTGTGGGTTTGTCCTCAACTGATGGTCTCCTGCATCTGGGGAGGAGGAACCCCATCCACCAGCACAGAATGGGGGCTGACCAGCTGGAAGGCAGAAGGAGAAGGACCATCAAGCTGTCCATCAGCCAGCAGTGCCTTTGTGGCCAGGAGGGTCAATGGTGTCCTGGAGTGCATTAGGAAGAGCACGGCCAGCAGGAGGTCAGGTCAGGGAGGTGAATCTGCCCCTCTGCTCAGCTCTAGTGAGGGGCATCTGGAGTCCTGTGTCCAGACCTGGGCTTCTTAGTACAGGAGAGACATGGAGCTCCTGGAGTGGATCCAGCAGAGGGCTATGGAGATGATTAAGGGACTGGGGCATCTCTCTGATGAGGAAGGGCTGAGACAGCTGGACTTGTTGAGCTTTGAGAAGAGGTGACAGAGAGGGGACCTCATTGATGAATACATTGGGTGTGAGAGGATGGACCAGGCTCTGCTTGCTGGTGCCAAGCAATAGGACATGAGGCAAAAGGCAGAAACGATGCCCAGAAAGTTCCACCTGAATAGGAGGAAGAACTTTACTGTGCAGGTGGACCATGCACTGGAACAGTTTTCCAGGAGAGGCTGTGTCTCCCTCACTGGAGATACTCATGAACTGTCTGGGTGCAATCCTGTGCTG
Organism: Entomyzon cyanotis; assembly: GCA_024500445.1. Taxonomy (NCBI): domain Eukaryota; kingdom Metazoa; phylum Chordata; class Aves; order Passeriformes; family Meliphagidae; genus Entomyzon; species Entomyzon cyanotis. The sequence goes on along the minus strand of JAKEPQ010001021.1, from coordinate 43,873,326 downwards.
TGTGCTCTAGGATGAGCAGGGTGTTGGGACCAGATGGCTCTCTATGGTCCCTTCCAACCTGATGCATTCTGGAATTCTGTGATTCTGTGACCTCATGATCCTGCAGACTCTGCTGCTCCTGGAACAGTGATCCTGAGGACCTTAAAGGAGGGACTGTTCATTTTTATGGTAGTGGCAATTTGATCTTCATAGTCTTTTCTGGCTGCCTTACTATGTATTTACATTTAACCTGCCATAGGCTGTGCTCTTTTAAAATTCCTTCATTTAACAAGCCTTCAATTTGTGAAATCTACCCCCTTTCCTCCCTTGCCCTGCAGTTTTACCCAGTTGGCCTTTCAAAGGTCTTTTTCTGTGAGGAGGAATGTACCCAAGCTGAGCCTCCAAAAGGCCATCTTTATTCAGTCCCTATGTTGTCTGCACAGGATTCATCTCTTTGGCTCTTTATCTTATTTTGATTCTTTTTAATGAGTGTCCTCATGGCAATGTCATTCCCTTTTCTCAAGGAAACACTCTCAGGGGAGGATTTTGCCATCTATGCATGTATGTGATGGGCACCTTACATATGGGTTGTGGGTCCTGTTGGCCCAGAGGACAGAGCAAATTTTCATGGCTTGTTTTGTGAGCTCAGGGATCAACTGCTTTGTGCAAAATCCTCTCTAGCAACAGAAATATCATGCCAGCATCACACAGGGAAATGGTCTAGAAACTCTAATTTGGTTTCAAAGACCTCCTGATGCCACATTAGGAAGGGATCCTGGAGCTGTTCTGCTAGAAATTGTCAGCAGTGTGGTTTTCCTGAATTTCTTCATGGAAAAGGTTGTCAAGCATTGGAATGGACTGCCCAGGGAAGTGGTGGAGTCACCATATTGAGGTGTTCAAGAAACGACTGGACCTTAGTGCTGCGCTCTAGTTGACAGAGTGGTGAGTGGTCAAATGTTGCACTCATTGATCCAAGAGGTCTTTCCTGATCTCAAATATTCTGTGATTCTGTGATTCCGCACTGCTTCCCACCCCTCCTCACTCAGGAGACATCTGTTTTTCTCTCTGGACCCACAGCCATGAGGGTTGGCTGGTCCTGCACTGCAGCAGAGCACAGCAGACTCCCCTATCCGCCTTGCAATGGCTGCTCTGTCAGAAGAGGAGTATTGTATGCAGCTGGATCCATGAGGTCTCTGTAGTCTTTTGGAGGGAAGTTGCATCCCAGATGGCAAAAATTGCTGGGTACCTGTGGAAGAAATGTGCATTAGGCCTTCTTTTAATCTTGTTATCAATCTTTGCTTGTGCAGCAGCTGAGTTGTCTTCTTTAATAGCTTTGCAGCTTGCAATATTTGGCCTGTTTTCCTGCCCCATGACCAGCCAAGCTATGCCAGGAATATTCACCCAACACTGCTTGTATGTGTTGCTCTTGAATGCTAGCAGCAGACCCAGAGCAGAGAGGTAAGATGTTTTCATGGCTGACATGATTTACCAGATTTCTCTGCAAGACAACATTGGTTTGCCCTACAGGGATGTTTCGTACATGTTGTTGGTCCTCATGGCTCCTTTGGAAACCAGAGTGAGTGTAGGGAGCAGGTTGGGGTGGAGTCACCCAAGGACTGGGTTGGGCTCTGCTGTGGCTATTTTGGGGTCTGCATGGGGATGTTTGTATCCCACTGTTTCCCAATTGGATGCCCAGATCAGGCAAGGGGAGAAAGGCCAGCAGGAAGAGCTCCAAGCCCAGCAGCCCAGTGGCTGCCTCCATCACATCAGAGGCAAGCTGAGGCTGATCTGGGGAGCCTTCTGCACTGGGATCAGCCAGATGAACAGCGGTCTTACAGCATTAATTAGACATCTGGAGAATCTGGCAGGAAGCCCACTTAATTATCCTTGGTGCTCAAGGACTCTCAGGAGTCCTTCCCCTTCTGCCTCCTCTCAGAGCTTCTTCCTTCCAGCGTGTCACCATTTGCACACCCTGGAGAGACCCTCACTCCTGGCCCAGGTGGGGAAAATGATCTTCCAAACTTTGAGAGCCCAGGAATGTCCATCAGTCACCAGACACAGTATGGGCACCACAAGATGGTGGGGAGGGCAAAATGGGGCAGAAAAATCAGGCTGAGGGGCATTGCCCTTTTTATGGGGCCATGCTGCATTGCCTGGAGCTGCATTTTGGAGTGTCCTGGAGGCAGGTTGGACATCTCTGGCTAACAGCAGTGTTTGCAGTGCTTTGTCCCTGGAGTTGGGCACAGCATGTGAAATATCTCTGGGGTTTCCCTTCTAGCACCTCCCAGGCTCAGAAAACAGCTGAGATGCATTTCCAGCCCTGTGTCCCTAGGCTGCTGTGAGGCTGTTGAGGCACAGAAACAGGTTGCCCAGAGAAGTTGTGGATGCCCCATCCCTGGCAGTGTTCAAGGACAGGTTGGACAGGGCTTGGAGCAACCTGGTCCTAGGGAAGGATGGCTGTAATGAGATGATCTTTAAGATCCCTTCCAGCTCAGGCCATTCTGTGATTTTGTGATAAGCAGCTGTGCACAGGGCAGGGTGTTTAGATGTGTTGTCCTTCCCTGTGAGCACAGTAACCTGCAATCCACTGGACAAAGAGCTCCTTGCTGCCTGCACCAACTGCTTGGCAGCTGCCTGTAGCTTGGAGTCCCTTAGCTCTGCCACCAGCCCCTGGCACCTGGCTTTGCATCAGACTCCTGTATCCTAGGAAGGGATGGTGGCACCATCCCCTAGCCCCCTGACAGAGCTTAGAGGGCTAAACAGCGGCAAGATCCTCTCTGAACATCTAGTGCCATGAGCAAAAGTGGGGAAGGCCAGCTCCTTGATGCTGCAACCAAAACTCCAGAGGTTGGTACAGAAGAGTGAAAAGCACTGGAGAAATACATCTGCTGCCTTCACCCTTCCGAACGCTTGAATGGTGGCGGGGGGCTATAGGAAACAGTTTCCAATTAGTACATGGGAGGCACAATGAGATAATTAGCCACCAGTTAACAGGATGAAGGCAACGACCATTTCCTGCTTACTGATGTTTGGCTAATTTGACATCAGCAGCTTCGTTAAGTGATGATGAATTGCACAGGAGGTGCAACGACCTGGATCTTGCTAACAAGGGTGCAATGACATGTGACTTGCACTGGGGACATTAATTGCTCCCTGGGCAACTGCCCTTGTCCCACATGGTGGTAATGTCTCCTGGATTCTCCTGGTCCCCAGCTGTGTGAGGGCCCTGCCAGGGCTGTCTGCTGGCCTTGACCCTGTGGGGAGGGAAGGTGCAGAGCCCAGCTTGGCAATGGCCCCTGGACCTTGGGGTCCTCTTGGACTACCATGCCCAGCTTGACAAGACCGGTCTGCCAACCTCTGGTCTGTTTGACCAGCAGCAGTGGCAGTGCAGGGTTGGATGTTAGGGAACATGGATCTCAGCGTGGACGGGTTAAGGACGCCTGGCAGAATTTTCATGGGACATACCAGGTACAAGGGGGTGGCTTTTGCAGACAAAAAATCAGCGTAATGAGGAGTAAGAAAGTACTCCAGTGGATGATGTAAAGGAGAGGGCAGACAAAACCAAGATGGAGACAGAGGAGGAAAGAGGAGAAGGAAGACTTCTGTGATGGCCATGTGAAGCCTGTGGGATGGGACTTCCCAGACAGGGAAGTTTGAGCTCCCTTGTGGTCCTGAGGGACTCTTTGACATTCTGCTTCTGTTCTAGGCAGGGGGAATGGCATGGAGACATCAAGAACCTTGAAAACCTGTGATGCTGTGGGGCTATGCCTGAGGGTTTCAGCCTCTGCCCCAAGAGACATGAAGTCTTGTTCTGGACAGGACTGCCCACACATGAGGGCACAGCAAGGAACTGAGGAGGAGAGGGAAGCAGGAATGCCCAGCTTGTGCCTGCCCAGGCTTTGAGACAGGCAGATGTGCCTGTGGAGGCAGACCTGTGGCTGGGTCAGCACTGTGTGCTGGACTGAGCCAATTGTCCTGCTGGGAGATGGAGATAATTAGCTGGAGCCCAGCGTGATGCTGATGGTACTTTTGAAAAATGCTGCCTTAGATATTTCAAGGGCGTGCAGCTAAGCAACCTGTTAAATGCTCTTACAAATCTAACAAGATAACCAGCCCCCTGAGAAGCTGAACAAACAGTTGCATTTCCACCCAGAGGAGGTGAGCAACCTCTGCAAACGTCAAGCCATTCTCTAGGAGGCTTGGGGGCAGTGCAGGAAGAATACCCAGGGGCCGCAAAATGGGAACAGAAACCCTTGTAAAGTGGCTTGTCTTCAGCGATTTGTCTCTTTTCTCCCTGAGTTGAATGAGAAGCTGCAGAGACAGCATGAAAATGAAATATAACCAGGAGGAATACTCCATTTCAGCTCTCCTGCATCTCTTACTGCTCCCTCCGGTCCCTGCCGCTCATCTGCAGAAGTCCAAGGCAAAGTGTTATTGAGCTGCTGGATCTGATTGAATTTTTTCACATCCCTGAAGGGCCAAAGTGACTGGAGTGCTGCTTTGAACAAGAGAGGACATGGTTAGCCAGTTGGCAGGATCAGGCCTCGTGAGACCCAAGCAAAGTCTGGTCTGGACTGCTGAATGAATGGGTAGCAAGGCCAGCTCTCTGTTGCCATGTGGAAACGGCAGCAGATATTCAAAGGAAGGATTGAGGCTGAAAGTAAACCTGCCTTGATAACACACTCAGATAACAGTCATATCCTGATATGTGTTAGTGGAGAGAAGCTCTCTGCTGCCCCATTGCTGCGATTCCTCCTAATGGGGTTTGGTGGGAACACCTCTGGGATTAAACTGTGTTGGGAAATGGACCTTTCTGTCCCTGGATTGAATGTCCATCTTGAGACCCTCTGAACTTTGACTTGGCTCTGAGCTGCTCACCTGCTGGTAAGAGCTGTAGGGCTGCCAACATTTTGGAGAGAGAGAGAGAAGCAACTCATGGCTTCAAAGAGGGCTCTGAGCCCCTCAACTCCCATGGCAAATCAGAGAGTGAGCATGGACTGAGACAAATTTGCCTCATCCTTCCTCTGCAGACTGCAGCATGGCGATGTGATGGACAGCCCTTGCCATCACACAGTAATGAAATGAGGAAGGCAAAATCCCACAGCCTTTGGGGACACTCCTCTCCTGAAGGCCCTAAGCTGTAGGTGGCCACCATGGTGGCTGGGGAAGCTCATATGGAAACACAAGGCTGTGATAGGGTCAAGAAGGTGAGGATGAAGATGCTGTTGCTCTCCACTGTCCCTTGTTATAGAAGGGTTGACAGGGGAATCATTCTACTTTCCAGGGTGTGCTCTGCCACCTCTTCAAGCTGTTCAGCCCAACCCAGAGGGCTTTCTGTGGTGCAGCTCAGGAAGTGAGAATGCAACCTGTTCCCTGGCTGAGCTGCATGCTAGAAGGAAAAGGGCTCCTGAACCTTTGGGAAGGGGGAAGAAGTGTTGTGAGCTTTTGCAGTTATTTGCACAGAACAAGTCCATCCATGGTTTTTGGGCTCTCTGTCATGTTCAAAAGAGAGCTGAGTTGTGGTCTTCAGTCTCTTCCCTCTCTGGGGGCACCCAGCTGTGTCTCTAGCTTTGGGATGGAGGGTGCTGTCCATCTGTGCACAGCTGGAATACCCAAATGGGGTGTGTGTCTGCTCCCAAGGCAATGCTGCTCGCGCCTGGAGAGGAGGTAACTCCTGTTGGCTTTAGTGACATCAGGCTGAGCTGCAAGTGGAGCTGCCTGAGGACAGCAGTTATTTCTTGCCCAGCTGGCCCCACCAAAGGCAGGAGCAGAGACCTGGCTGTGATACCTGTTTCTACCTCCCCAGTGCAGGGGGAAAGCAAGCCCAGCCCAGCAAGGAGAGTGGATGAATGGAGATGAGGTGAGATGGGCAAGGAGCCTGGTGGTGGGGCTGGGCTGAGCACACAGGAGCTGGACCATGATGAAACCTGTCAAAGGGCACTGGAGTCTCACAGATCATCCTCCCCATTCCTTGGGAGTGGAGAGAGACCTCAGCTCCACATTTGTGTGGTTTCTTTGCTCATTATAGGAAAAACGAAGGGTGAAGACAGGTCCATGAATCATTGTTGTTTGGTTTGGCTGCATCACTGCTCTGTGTTTAGGAATGGCTTATTCTTTTTCTTCTTGCGAGTTGTTCTCTCTTCCCCCAGTCCTTTGGGTTTTGGGGTTGTTTTCTGTTTTTTTCCCCTTCGATTATCCTGAATTATTGCAAGATGGTGAAACAGAAGATCTCCTCCTTTCCTTGCATTGGCTTCTCTTGCAGCAGATGTCAAATGAAAGAGTCCAGGTTTTGGATAACTCATCCCAAAAGGGGATCTTTCACCCGTCCCATGCCGAGACATTGCAGGAAGCCACTGGTGTGGCCTTCAGGCTCATGACAGCACTTTCCAGGGGAAAAAAAAAGGCAGAGTAAAAAGGAACAGTATTCCTCCATCCATTTCTTAATCATGTATTTTTTCCCGGGTTCTTGCTGGAACATCTGTTCTGCATTTGTGTGCAACATTAGTATCTGTACATTTGTTCATTCCTGCACTGCTGGGACACTGGGGTTGCATGGTGAGAGGGTGCACACACCACCACACCTTTGACCCTCAGTGGTGTGGCCATGACCGAGGGCACAGCAGCAGAGTGGCTGCTTCAGTCTCATGCTCCACAGGAGAGCTGGGACTGCTCCCTTCCCCTCCCACTGCTGCATCAGGGGTATGACACGTGCATTTGGTGTGCACAAGCTCAATGTCCAGTTTTTATCTTGTGGCAGGTGTTTGTGCCTTGGCACCGTGCTGGCAAAGGTGTTTGCAGACCCAACTCACTTCCGCTGTTTCAAGCTGAGGCTGGGCGGGGAGGCAGTGCTCCTGTGTTTGCAGTGATGAGGGTCCTGGAAAGACAGGGTGCAATTTTCTCATTTGAATCTGTGCTGGGTTATAATTTTTCCTAATTTGTCACCTGTCACGACACAGGAGCGAGGGATGAGAGCTCCCTCTTACATATCACTGCTTGATTACATGGTGTCAGAAGAGGCTTTCACAAATTATTCCACATAGGTGGAACAGTCTGGAAGGGGCACTCTTGCTAGAGAGAGTGGCTGCAGTCTTTGCAGCTCATCTGGCAGCTAGTTATGTTGAGGAGGCCAAGGGGTGGACATCCTGATCTTCCAGGTAGATGGATGCCCTCAGGAATCAAAAATCAATTTTAGGTTGAACCAGAAGGGCAAAAGCAAATCTCCCTTGGAAATCTGAGTGTGGCTGTGGTGCTGATGGCATTGTCCCTTGGCAGGGCCTGCTTTGCCCTGTCTGCTCTGCCAGGCTGGGTAGGGATGGTTATGGAGCACAGTGGCATCCTAGTGGAGATCAGGCTGGGGAGCTGTTAACCCCCCACCAGTGTGCAAGAGGATTGTCCTGGGGATTGCAGCAGGATGGCTAATCAGGGAGCAAACTGTCAGTCATACAATCAGATCAGGGAGAAGCTGCTGTGAGAATTGGAGGTGACATTGCTGAGTGTATGTGGGGGGCTGTTTGCAAAAGGAGGCATATGATCCTTGAAGGAAGGCAAGCAGGTGGCCAAAGAGTGACAGTGAGCCTGGCTAACAGAGCCCAGCTCAAACATGGCTTGTGGATGGGGATTGAGCTATTTATTCCAATATTTTCTACCTCAGTTGTCATGGGCTCTTTGAGGAAAGCAGATTTATGTTCTTTGGAGTGTCCTACAGAGACAGTGAGGGTGCACAGATTTGTTGAAAGACCATTTGGGTACTGGCTGTAGGAATCAGTGTGTCAATGTCATGAACTGAGAAAGCATTTTGAAGTACTGCCCTCCTGCCAACAGTCCTACCCCATTGCATACTCCATCAACAGTGCTCTTGTGACTACATGGTGAGCCAAGAAATGGCACTAATCTGGCTAAAAAAGGTATTTTGGGTGGTGTGGGGCATGCCAGGTTCATTTCAGAAGGATCAGCTGCATGAATGAGCTCACTGCATGATGGTATGACCAGTGGAGTTCAGCTAGGGGGGAACGAAGGGTTCAGGACAGGACAGTGGGTGGGAATAGCTTCAGCACTTTGGTGGGCAGCAAAGCCAAAGATGAAACCTTCTGCTGCCCTTAACCAGGCCAGGAGCTCCTTCAGCATCTTAGAGTGTGCTGTTACCAGCAGCAGGACAAGTATTAGAGAGCCTGAACTGCTCAGCCCTTGCTATTACACTGTCCCCAGTGGCTCAAGCTTCTGTGCTAATGCAGGTTTGAATTCCCTCCTCCATCTCTTGTGCTTGGGCTTTCCTGATGGAGCTTGAAGCAGAGGCTGGCTGTGGGACTGTGGTGTGGGCTGCTTGTGAGGGTCTGCAGTGAGCTGAGCTATGCTCAGCAAGGGTCTCTGGCCCAGCATTGGCCTTGTCCACCCCAGGCTATGCCTAGGGCAGCTGTAGGACAGATTCTGGTGTGGGGAGTCCCAGGAGGAAGAGGTGGTCCAGATCATGGTGAGTGGGAGCCCCCAGTGGTTTGTACTGAGGTGGTGACTTCATCCTTCAGGTTCTGAGGAACAGGTGCCCGAACCTAACCCCACAGGGTGTGTGGCCCTTTGCTTTTCACCCCTGTGATGTTTGTGTGTTGTTGTAGCTGCTTGCCTCCAGTGACTCTGGCATGGAGACATGGGGATTGCCTAAAGGGCAACTGACCTGGGCTCTTAGAATCACGGAATGGTTGTGGTTGGAAGGGGACCTTGAAGACCATCTCATTCCCACCCCCTGCCATGGGCAGAGACACCTTCCATGAGATCAGGTTGCTCAGAGCTGCACCCAACCTGGCCTTGAACACTGCCAGGGATCAGGCATCCACAACTTCCCTGGGCAAGTTTCCAGTGCCTCAACAACCTCATGGTAAGGATTTTTTTCCCTAATATTTAATCTAAACCTGCTCCCAGCATGTCCTTGCACTATAACAGCTCTGGCTGAAGTCCTGCTGAAGTGCTGCTGGCCATCTCATGGGCCTCAGCAGCACATGCCATGCACATGTCAGGGGAATGGCAGGGCTGTGCTTGAGCTGCCTGAAGATACCAAGGAGATTTAGCTGGTCTTCAAGCTGGCAGAAAGGGATATTTAATGATTCCTGATCCATGCTGGCCCCAGAGGCCACCTTCCACATTCTCAAGGACCATGGAGAATCAGATGATGGATGTCATAGAAGAGCATGAATAGATAGCACAACAGATCAGGAATAAATCAACAATGGGCAGTACCTTACTCAGCTCCCTCTAGTCCAACTCTCCTGCAGCACAAATGTTTTCCCTGTTTGAATCCCTGGATCCACTGTTTAATCTAGTTTCAAATGTCCCAGGCTTTCCTTGAGAAAAGCTTCTCCACAGCCTCATAAATCTTCTTGTCAGAATGTTTTTTTCTTGCTACAGACCTGAGAATTTCCCTCTCTTAATTTCATGCTGCTTATCCTCCATTTCCCATGCTGAGCCCTTCCCCGGATAGCTGCTGGAGCAGTTCAGGAGCAGCATTCTCAGCAGCATCCTTCTCTCATTCTGCTCTCTTAAGGGTTATTTCTCACTTAGGATTTGTTCCATTCCTCCTGCCTGGTCCTACCTGCTCCCAGGTAATGCAGTGAGAGCCTTGGGCTGTGCTGGTGGTGTTGGGAGAAACATAAGATGAACCTGATGGGGAGGCAGATGAGTTGGAGAGGTTCTCTGGAGCCTCTGGTCCCATGATCAGCTCTCCTTAGCTTGCCCTGGCTCTTTCTAAAATTCCCCTCACTTCTTACCTCTGACAGTCAGGAATGATCAGTTGCTCCCTTTTTCTGCTGTCCAGCCTAAACTTTCTTTGCTGCGGTTTCAGTCCCTCCCTATATTGCTTTGGCCAGCACAGCCATGGAGTAGAGCTCATTGCTGTGCCTTTTGCTGCAGCTTTTCCTCCACAGAGAGCCTGCTCATTCCCTACTTACACCAGTGCTTGAGGTGACAAGAAACACTGGTTCTGAAAGTCCTTTGGGCTCTCCTGGGAAAGGGTTTCAGGCTGCTGCCTTTGCTGCCCACGTTCTGAAAACAGATGAGCCCAGAGAAGCACCTTGCAGGTTAATCTTGAGACTCTAAATGTGGTCAGGTTGGGTTGCAGATGTTGATGCCAGAGTGTATTTATTCATTTCACAGTTTTGCTTATTTATCAGATCCTGTGATCATTAAATTGTGCATTACCATTTGGCATGTGGCAGGTTTTAATTCCTATGGCTGGTTTATGCCCTCTGCAGGTATTAGCCTAAATGCATTTCCTGACAAGTGATGGATGCTCCGAAAAGCTGTGGCAACATATTTATTGATCAGAGCTCTCCATAACCCCAGCTCACTAATGCAAGCTCTTGCAGCGCCAGGAACTATTGTCTCCTCAGACTGTTTCATTAACTCAGATGTGAGGGTTTGGTCTTTCACGCAGGATGGAGTAAATCTTATGCAGTGTCAACTCTGACAACAGCTCCGGCTCACTAAGTAGGGTACACGTGGCCTGTGCTCGCCAAGGGGACCTCTGAGGGATATTTAGGGATGGAGAAGCCCTTCAGTGACTTTCCAGAGAATGTAGAGGCAAACGTAAACCTCCCAGGTGTATTTGGGTTTGGAGATCTCTTGCTGATATGTCTGACCTATCCCTGTACTGGGCTGTGCAGCAGAGCTGGGGAGCACAGCAGGTGGGTGCTGCTGCAGGCACTCCCTAAAACAGATGGAATTGGCTAGGGAAGTGCCAACTCCTGGCTGCCTTGGTGCTTCAGGGAATGGGATGTGTGTGCTGCCGGCAGGGCTCTGCTTGGAAAAATCTAGTGTGAAAAGTTCTGCTTAGAAAGGTCTGTTTTGTCTGGGGAAAAGCTGCTGCTAACCCTTGAGGAGGTGGTGGACCAGAGAGGAACCTGGAGTTACCCCATTTCATGGAGATGTGTGTGGACTCTGATACACTGAGGAAGCTAAGGAGCTTCTACAGGTCTGCAGTAGTTAATGGTGTGGCCAATCTGGTGAAAAATCAGTCATGAAACAAATTCAGCCCAAAGGTGAGTTATGGAGGCCTGAAGGAGTGACAGGCTCCTGGGCAGGGGTAAAAGGGCTGCCATGTGACGCTTGCCTCCCCAAGTACACAGAATAGCGCGTTGCAGAAATCCTTTCCCTCTCTGCACCTGCAAAGCATTGCTCCTGCCTGCTTTTCCCAAACCCATCCTGAGTGAGTCTAACTTCCTCAGGGACAAAGACCAGACACCTTGAGAATTTCCCATTCTTCTGGGAGAGACTAGGGTAGACAAAAGCAGGACATCCTGCCTTACCCAGCATCCCAGTAGAGCTGGGGCTTCATGAGTTGGAACGACCTTGCCAAAAGACAAGCTGGGTGCTCACACCTCCCTCAAGCCAATGCTCACAGCTGCCTGGCACGAGCATCTTTGGGTCTGAATTGACCACCAAGGGGGCAAATCCACCACCCAACAAACTTGGTGCTGAAACTAGAAGAGTTTCCCCACAGTCCTGTGCAGTTCTCCCAAGATGCCAGAGGTGTCAGAGGATGCTCACCTAGGTTCCCACCACTTGGAGGGAAATATGGTCTGCTTTGACTGTGTGAGCACCCCTGTCTCTCCTCAGCCAAAGCTCCTTGGGCCTGTTAGTAGATGACCATTATATTTGAAAGCCCTCGGCTGTCCTCACACCTTGATCACAAATGGTAATAAATAGTGTTTTCAGGGGGCTGTGGCAGGGTATGAGCTGTAGCCAGTGACCCCTTGTTGAGGGTATCTGGTACAGGTGGGTGCAAGAGACCTTTGGGAAGAGCAGGTTTGACCCTCCTGTCATTGTCTGGGCTCCCAAATGCCTGGGGGAAAAGAGCAGGACAAGGACATTTTCACCTGGGGCAACACAGACAAAAGGACTCTTTCCTCCTTCAACTTCCCATGCTGGAGACTGGTGAAGAAAAATAGTTGTTTTATAGAAAGAAACTGGGTCTTACATTAACAGAGAGAGATTGCAGCTTTATGTGAGAAGAAGAAAGAAGCTAAATGAGGTGCTGATGCAGTGAAGATCTTTATTGTTAAGCACTCTTAATAATGCATAGAGTTGTACTCATCTTTCAGTAACTTTATTCTACTATTGTAAATCTCGTTTTAGTGATCCCATAATTTCAGCCTTAATTCTAGCTGGCATGGTGGAGCCATCTGCCAGCCAGGAGGAATTCTTACCTTCCCCTCCTTGTACCAAACACTGGGAAATGCCCTTCTCCCACAAATACAGCTCCCACATGCCTGGGGAACAGCACAGGAACTATCTGGAGCAGATGGACCTCCCAGACACCGCAATGAGGGGAAGTCTCTGGCATCCAGTGGGAAAGCAGAAACTGGGCAGGGAGAAGTCCTAGGGGGAATGGAAATACAACCAAAGAGTAAAAACCTGACAATGCTAAGTCAGAGTGTGCAGTTAGAGATACCATCCTTTTCACACAGGCTCTCCAAACAGCTGTGAATGCTCTCTTATCAGAGGAAAGAGCCCAACCAAATAAATTATATCTATTTTGGTCTGGAAATCATTAGAATGGGATGGAAGCCAGCAGGTTTCCTCCTGCATCCCAGTAATGCCCAGGTCCCTTTGCTGGTCCTGTGAGGCTGGAGACAAACTTTGGGAACTGCTTTGGGGAGGCCGGGCGGCAGTGCCCTGAGCTGAGCTTTAATTAACAGAAAGTGGCCACCGTTCTGCTCAGCGCAGCAATCTCAGACTTCAATTGCTGATTGAGGCAAGAGCCATTTCTCACCAGGTAGAGGAAATAAGGCTTGCATTGGAACATAAAAGATTGTTTTAATTAAACCTGGTATTTCTAAGCCTGTTGCTGGCTGCAGCCAAACGGGGGAGGCAGCTGGAGTCAGTCAGAAAACTCCCAGAAAAAAGGCATTCTTTTTTTCTACTTTGTAGGCTAGAAATGGAGCATGATAGAGAAATAAATGGCTTTTGTTTTGTTCAGGGTTGTATTTGCCTCTTGGTCACTCAGGCTGGAGGCATCACAGAACTGCCTGTGGGGTATCACAAAGGAGGAAAAGACAGCTTCTGCATCCAGCTCCAGGGGCTGCGTTTGCCCCCAGGACTGACTGCAGCCCAGGATGGCCTGATGAGATCAAACCCCAGCCCCAGCCATCACTATCTCTTTCTCTGCACTGTGGTCCTTCCCTACCTTCCCCAACTCACTTTTAGCTCCACTGTGGCATCTGCATGAAGGTCAGTGTACAGACAAATTTCTGCCTCAACACTGTATAAATCTTAGAATGCTCTACACTCCAGTCTGAGGCTTATTTTTTTTTCCCCAGCAGTTGTGTGTTGAGCCTGTGTCTCTGCCCACCATCAGCCAAGTCGAGTTTTGGGTGGTTTAGTGCTGCAACACAAGAGCAAAACCAAGCACACAACAAGCCCCAAGCTCACCAAACACCTTGAGGAGGCTGTAAAATAGACCCCAGCCTCAGCTCTCTGCTGCATTTTCTAAATCTGTCATGACTTTGAAATCCTCAGATGGAGCAGCAAATCCCTCCAGCTGTTTCCCCTGTGCTCACCCAGCCCAGGAACAGCTCATGCTGGTCACAGCATCTTCCTCAGAGCTGCAGCCACCTGCTCCCTTGGGCAGAGGCAGCCATCCAGGCAAAATCATATTTTTAAGTGCATGTGACCTTTGGAGTTTTCCTGCTGAAGAAGGTAAAATTCAGAGCTCCCAAAAAGCATGACTGCTCCAGAAATCAAACTGGATTTAGGCTTGGGCTTCACAGGCAAGGGACCACCAGAGTCAGTGTGACTTCACAAACAACCCAGATGGGACCCATGAGGTGGACCATTGCTTTTCTGTAGCCACAGGCCACCACCCACCCATACACCCATGCATGGTGAAGAAGAAGATCTCCAGATGGGTTTGGAATCATGGAATGTGCTGAGTTGGAAGGGACCCAAAAGGAATCATCAAAGTCCAACTCCTGGCCCTGCACAGGGCAGCCCAAAGAATCTCACCATATGCCTGAGAGTGTTGTCCAGACACTTCTTAAACTCTGTCAGATTTGGTTCTGTGACCCCTTCCCTGTTCCAGTGCCCAACCACCCTCTAGGTTTGCTCAGATGCTGTTCTGCAGCATGTACAGCTCCCTTCCTGCATTTGTTTTGCCTTTTTTTTTTTTTGACCAACCAAGCAGCCCATTCTCCAGGAGTCCCAAGCTGGTTGTGACAGCACATGGTCTGGGTGAAGTTACCAGGACACTGGCCTGCATCTAGGAAAAAGGACTCCTTCTGAGCCCTTTGGAGGTGCTCAGGGCCTCCAGCCTCTCCCAGGCCACCACTTCAAGCCAGGGGAAAGGCTAAGCCTCTGTGGTGGGAGCGTGGGATGTTAGCAGCACCATCAGACCGTAGCATCCAAAACGGAAACTTCCCAGCTTGCTCTATGCAACTAGTTGATACTAAATCCTCAATTTCTTGCCTAAAATAAACACAATTGAGCAAACACATAAAAATATGTCTGTATTCACAGACAGAAATACTCTTACACGCCACATATCTGGAGTTTCAAACATTTCATTTGCCCAGAATGCTGCTTCAGCAAAACCAAAACTATTTGCAGAACAAAGTCAGTCACAAAAACCCAACTTTCCCAGCTCAGAAATTTCTGGGGGCAAAAGCAACAATGGCTATTAAAATGAAACTGCCTGCCAATGCATTTCCAAACCAGAGAGCTGCAGATGAATCCAAATGGTCCCATCTCAACACTGGAATAAATTTAGACAAACAAACAAGTAAATTGAGACTAGCATGAAACTACTGGAAGTTATCAAACCAATCTACATCTCTTCCCTTCTTTCTTCCGTGGAATTACCAGCTTCTCACTACCAGTAAGAAGGTAAAAGAGTTCAGTACAAGACAGGAAACACTCCTGAAATATCAAATATTTCCATGGATTAGATTTTTTAAAGTTTTATTACTTATTTACTGTATTTCATAGTGCTTCTGAAATACCTCCTGCCAATGGCTGAACTAAAATAACTTCACCTGATTGAGCAGAGGAACCAAGATGTTTTGGTGGTGCATCAGAGATGTTTGTCAGCTGTCTGGGTCCCATCAGGGGGGCTGCAGCCAGCTGAATTAAACTGCATATGCAAATCTTAATTAATTAGCAATTAGGTATGGCAGCCTGTCAAACTGCAAAGCCTGGCACAGAAAGATGCAGACTCTGGCCATGTCCTTTCAGAGTGTCAGCCCTTAAGCAGGGCAGCATTAAAGCTTTTGTGACAGGGATGTGTTACTGAGCTGTGGGCTTTGGGAACAGTTTCAAGGAGTGGAAAATGGATGGAAATGTATTGGAGATGGTCTGCCCCAAACTGCTCTGGATAGGCATAGGAGAGAGGTGTGGGGCTGTGGGCTCTTTTCTCCCCTCATGGATCAGTTGTGTTTGTGACTCTCCAACCAGATGTCCCCTGGGATGGCTGGGGACACCAGGTGGGTATCCCAGCTTGCAGAGGCAGAGCTCTTGCCTCCCTGGAGGTCTTATTAGCCCGGATCAGAGCCCACCTCCCATCTGTGCCACTGCTGGGACTAGCTCAAACCATGCCAAGAGAGGAACTCCTCTAAAGTCAGATTTAATTTTGGATCATCCTGGCTGCAGTCTATGGGTGTTCATGTGGATGTGTGCACCAGGACAGGCTGTTGGGCAGCTGAGGCAGGGCTGTGGTGATGCAGCACATTGGGACCACAGAGCACATTTCCCATCACAGCCTCTGCTCCCCTGCACTGCTGCAGTCACTGCCCACATCCAGCTGCTCAGCAGCTTCCATGAACCCACCATTTCCCACATCCCAGCATGTGTGGGAGGTGCTGGGCAGTGGAGGTGGGATAACAGGACAGCCAGAGCCTCACTGCCCCAGGAGTGCTGCATCTGCTGGAAATGCCCTCCAAGGGTTTTTCTCTCTAAGCTTGCGGCTCACGTCCTGCTGCTGCTGTTAGCCAGCCTGGCCAGAATAAAATCATTTATTTCCCACACAGCCTGAAAAAACACATTTCAAACCAATTTATTTTGGGGACCTTTACGCATTTTCTTACGCATTTATTTTGGGGACCTTTACAGATTTTCCAGCAGATTTCTGGTGCATTAAAGCCCACTGACCACTGCCGTGGTTCCTCCTGTGGGCCCCTCAAGCTGCCCTTATGTTTCCCAATGGGACAAGGTGATGGAAAAACATCACCTACATTTCCCCATGAAAAGTTTGAAGTGCCACGCAGGAGTGGGACCACAGCTTTGAGCCAGATGATGTGAATGGCTGCCCAAATTCACCTACACTTTAAGTCATCACCAGCACATCGAGTCTAGGAGCAAGGGTGGGAGCCAGACAGGGTACATTAGAGACCCATGGGGATGTTATTGTGCTGCTGTGACTTTAATGTCATTAGACAGGAGATAACCTATCCCCACTGATCAAAACAGGAACGCAACATGAAAAATGCAGCCATTATCCAATAAGACACAGTTTCTCTGGGAAGCTCTGAGTGGAGGTAAGTGCATCCAGGATTGAAATTTCAGTTTGTTCCAGCTTCCTCCTGGGGCCAGATCTATGCAGAGAGAAAGAAAAAGATTTGTTTCTTTCAGAGGCGGTGTAAAGCTCTTTACTTATCACCAGGTGCCTCGGGCAGCATGCTGACCAGGTCTACTCATTCTGTCTCATTTTGTTAGAGCTTTAATCATGTTAATGACAGCCCTAATATTTCAAAATAGCTCCAGATCAACGGCTGAACTTCGAGCATTCCACTGCAAAGAGGAGGATGCCAGAAGTTGGACTCCACTCTCAGGTGTCCTGGCACCCTCTCTGCTCTGCACCAGCATCTCAGGGACATCTAAAGAGATGGAGAGGTAGTACCAGCTGAAAATTGTCTTCTCAGTCCCCTCCAGCCACATTTTCTGTTACAACTTGGCGCATCAAGCAGGACCTTGCAGAAGCCTTATTTGGGGATCCATGGCTTAAGCAACACTTGCAAAAATAAAGACAGCCTAATCAAGAGCAGCAGGAGGCAGAGGGGAGAGGAGGAAGGTGTCCAGCTACACAGAAAGGAGCTGCAAAGAGGACTGGAATAAGCAGAGATCGCTGGGTGCAGACAAAACCAATTGCAGGCTCTCAACAGGGAAGGTTTAGATAAGACATTAAGGGACATTTCCCAGTTATATGGGCATCACAGCATAGGAAACAGGTGCCAGGAGAAGGCAGGAGACCTCATCAGTCCCATGCCCAGCTGGGCAGTGCTGGGCCCAGCTCAGGGCAGGAGCATGGGGTTTCTGGCTGCCCGTGGTCACTCACAGCATGATGACCTCCACAAAACACAGAGGAGACAGTACTGTCAGTCCTGCCTCGGTACCCATGCCTCAGAGCAGGCAGGGAACAGCTGATGTTGTGTCTGCAGTGGCATCCTACAGGTCCTGTTAATCACACTGAAATAATCAAGCCCGGAGGAGGAAAGTCAAATGCATTAAGTGCTAATTACAGGCGCTGCTAACCCCACAGGCACTCTGTGCCCCCATCACTAGGCTCGGCACACAGACAGGGAGTCTGGCACTGTGAAGGGGATGTGACAGCCCTGAGCATGACCTGCTGGCCTCACCACCCCATTGCTAACATCTCTCTTCTAGGGAACTCGCAGCCTCCTGGGCATATGCACAGTGCACTAATTAAAGACTGTGTTAATGTTCCCGAAATAACCTCCCTGTTGGCTCCTTCTGTGACCTTGGGCAACATTTTTCCCCCCTTTTCAGGGAGGATAGTGCTTGGCCAGAGCCTGGCATGGGGCAGAGCTAAGGCTGAGAGCTAGAGCTTCAGTGCTCTGATCCAACATGGCATTGTGTGTCCATGTGGTGAAAATGCATGAAAAGCTTCAATCCTGCTGGCATTTCTCTTCTGCCTGCTCATTTCAGCTCTGCTTGTCTCCTCTCAGCACTCAGCAATGCAGCAGATGTGGACAATCTTGAAATAACAGGACAGTCTTCAGCACAACTGGAAGCTCTAACAAGATGAGATGAAATGCTGGCAATCAGACCTCTGAGAGGCACCAAACACCTCCTGAAATGCAGGGAACCCTCCCTAAGAAGCAGCAAATCTTTATCATTTTTTCTCCACAGTCTTAATCCTGCACCAGCACCAGAGCAGGTTTCCATTTCAAACCTAACTTTTCTCTCAGCAGAAGCAGGGCTAATCTGGCACTCAAAACTGAGGGCAGAAAAACCAGGAATAGCAAATTGTGCTTCAAAGCAGTGACTGTGCCCGGGTGTCTCATTGCTGCAGCCTGACACCCACCTCCTGGGCAGCCTCTGATCCACAATCACCACACAGACCTCGTTTCAACCAGCATGCCTCAAACTACCTATTTATTTGCCTGATATTCATCTCTTTATGAATTGCTAATTACTATGATCTTATTTGTGTTTGCACTGAATAGATGCCCAGGCAGCATCAGGCTCATTCTGCTACATTTCTTGCCAGGTCTTTTACTGAGCTGTGGATGTAGATCTCTTTTTTCAAGTGAATTTTATTCCTTGCATTAACTTGGCTTTACAAACAGGGCTTTAAATATGGAACAAATTAACTCATTATCCTCAAATAATCCAGTGACAAAACAGGCCGTGTTTCATGGACTGTTTTCCAGCCCATACTGTCCTGGCAGTGACTGCAATCGAGAGGGTGGGATATTTTCTCAGTGGCTGCCCTGGGGATCTCCCCACACGTGCACCAACTTTAGCCTTCACGAAAAGCACCGGCAAGTTTAGAGTCAAAGCTGGACCCACATTTCTCCAGCCAAATCTTTCTGATTGGAAAACTAAACATTTTCACCAGAAAGAGAACAACTGGAAGGAAAACACGGCAATTCAGGACAGGCAAAATGGGGCTGCCTGCAGTGTGCTGATGGGTTGTGAGAAAGAATTTCTGAGCCTTGCCTGCCACGGTTTGTATGGATCATGTGGGGTCAGTTCTGTCACCTGGGGTATGCAGGAGGGGACCCTCCTGCCAGTCACATATCCCAGTGCTCTTGGGAAGCCTGGCACCCGAGACTGTTTCCCAAGACCCTTCTAAGTTTCTTTTCGATGAAACACTGTGGATAGCCACATAATTTCTCTTCTTTTACATTCAGCTCAAAGCAAGCTGGCTGGTGAGTGCAGGAATTCAGCCTGTGGGCAGCCAGCTCCCAGCCTGACCCCCAGCCAGGGCTCCATACCAATTGCTCTGCACAGGCTTTTATGGCTCTTTCAGCTGCACTCAGCTTTGATTGTGCCTGATCAAAATGCACACGGCCAACGTTGATAATCACTGATGATCAGGAGCTTTTAGGAGGCAAATGACGGGGCCAGTGCTTGCTTGATGGATCGGGTCATTAGGAGCAGCTGTTTCCCTCCTTGACTTGCTTTTTGAAGGGAATTCGTGTTGTCGTTTTTTCTCTTGCCCCTCTGGGAAGCTGTGTGAAGGTGTTTTGGGGGTCTCTGGCTGTTGCACCCTCCTAAAAACATGAAGGTTTCGGTGGGTGCAAGGGGGGAGGTCAGTACAGTCCCGCTGTGTGCTGGCTAGCATGCACAGCAGTGGGTTTGAACAGCAATTTCTGCATAAATCAGCTGCTGATTCTGCTGGTGCTCAAATAGTTCTCCTGGCTGCAAGTGGAGCATCTTTATCATCACAGACCCCCTGGTGAGGACAGAGGTATAGGCGTGGTGCAGAGGCATTAGAGGAAGTTTCCAATGCTCTATTCCTCTTCCTGAGCTCTGCCTGCTTAGCTGGGTGGGCTGAAGGTGTGAAGAGCTCCTCTGTAATGGCCCAGCTGTGAGCATCACCTGGGGATTTGGGAGTGAGGGGCTGCCTGGGGGCAGGGAGGCAGCCCCCACCCTGCTCGCTGAAGCCTCGGTGGGAAGCTGTACCAGATCAGCTTCCTTCCTCAGTGAAGAGCTGTGATTTTCCAGATGGGACTTCAGCTCCCCCAGCACAGAGAAGTGACTGTAATTGCCATCCACCAATGCAAAAGGGTATAAATACGATGGTTGCAAATACCCTCTTGCCCTGGAGGAGCTGAGCTACTGCCAGAAATCAGAGAGTTTGTTGAAATCCCAGGTTGTGTTTCCAGCCCACCTGATGCTCCCTTTCCCTGTCCTTCTTGGGGCCTCAAACCAACCATCAGTGGCCTCTCCAGAGCACATTTCCACCGTACAGATGGAGACAGAGACCTGCTGCAGCAGCTGAACTTAAGGAAGTGCAGTGTGAACTGGTCTCCAAACACTCCTGGGCTGCAAGCCCCAGGGAGAAGCCAGGCAAGGAACAGTGAATCTGTATTCAGAGGAACCCATCAGAGATGGTATGACAGCTCTCCCTGCCTGTAGAGATTTGGCAGCCCTGGGCTGGAGTCAAGCTGAACTGCTTTATACAGCCACAATAGGTATTTCTGCCATGGTGGGGCTGAATGCATCCTCAGAGAGGTTCATCCTGAGATGTCTCGCTGGTGTCTGGGGATGGGTGTGCACACGAGGTTAATTGTAGGTGCTGATTATCTGCCTCCCTGGGGACACCTAGTTCAGCCCTCCTTGCTCTGCTGAGACACTGTCTGTTTAGGAATTAATTACAAACGTGAGTTGCAAAAAAATATAATTTTGTTTAATAATTAAAAAAAAAAAAGGGAAGGAAGAGAAAATTTGCCAGAGCCATATATTAAAAACAAATTATGTTCAGCAGGCAGGTGAGTCAAGGCCCGCCAGGCAATTGGGAAGGCAGCGTGCAGGCAGTAATTGAAAAAAGTGAGATGCAAGTGAACAAAGTGCTGGCATAATAACTCCCAGCACACACACAATCACAAAATTAGCAACAGGCATTGGTTGGGGTGGGAGCTGCCCTGTGCTGTGTTCTGGAGGCCCCTGACAGCCCCCAGCACTGGGTTGGGGTCTGTGTGCCTGGGAGCAGGGCAGGGATCTCAGCAGTGATTCCTTGCTGTGCTTCCTCACAGTGCTCCTCTCTTGGGCCTGATGAACCTCAGATCACCCCCAGGCGTTTATTGAATCTGAGTTAGCGCCAGGGCTCCCTTTACAGCTCAAATTATGGGTTGTAGTGTGTGAGCACTAAATACCTGCTGCAGTAGGGATGCTGTTGTCCCTTGTCAATTGTCTGCTTCTCTTTCTAGCTTGAGCCTTGGGGAAAGCTTTGGCATCCCATCCTTCTCTGCTTCTCCTGACATCCCCGCTGGGCTCAGCCTTTGTCCCCAGGAAAGCCATCGATCTCCCCCTGGATGCGTGGGAGCAGCTCTGGCACTGGCTCTCCCTGAGGCTGCCAGCCCTGGCTAGCAGCTGGACAGGATGTGGGCAAGCAGGCAGCCCTTTTCCTGGGCTGTGTATCTGGGAGGCACTCCTCCTCTGGGCTGAGGTATTTCCTCGCTTTGTGAACCCATCAAGTGTGATGAGGACATTCCTCATGCCCCATGGTGCCTCTCCTCAAGGGGCGCAGAGCATCTCTCCTGCTGGAGGAGGGGCTCCTCTTGCTGTGACACTCAGTCCATGCTGGCTCCCATGCTCAGCTGTTCCTGTGGGAGAGCTGGGGATACAAGGTGGCTCTTCACCTCCTAATCACCAGGCAGTCTTGAGAAACGAGGAAGTGGTGGCAGTGGAATGGGAATGGGAAAGTGGAATTTCCATCCTACTGCTTTGTTTGGGTCATGTCTACACGCTGACAATCAGCACACACTCAGGCCCTGAGTTTGCAGTGTGAGAATCTGCAGAGCATCTGCATCCCGAGGAGTGCAGCAGCTCCTCCACTTAATGGCTACCCTGGCCCAATTCCCATCCTAGCCCCTCTCAGCAGGACTGTTGCCCTCAGGAGATGTTACATACTGGCATCTGCTGCTGCTGGTTATCCCCTTTCTAACCCCATTCCCTCCTCCTCCCATCGCTCCCTCCCTCACAGTTCCTTTGTAATCATGTCATGGCTTGAGCTCTGGGGCTTCGATTGCTTCACATCCAATGGGTCAACCAAGATCAGGACTCATTTATGAGAGATGCTGTATATGCAGAGATCATCCCTGCCCTGGGAGCTTACAGATAGCTCAACAAGCCACAGTTTATCTGGGAATGGCAGGGAATAGAGACAGAGAGAGAGGAGGTAACTTGCCCCGTGCTTCACAGAGGACTCCCATGAGGAGCAGTCCTAGCCTGGGTGCAACCACGGCCCCACATAAGGCATGTGGAGTGCTAAAAACAAGACAAACTAAGCGCAGCTGGCATAAAATCCATGCAGTACATTGAACTGTAATGATTCTGACAATAAAGCAACCCAATAAATATTATGAAATGAAAACAGCCCTCCGGGAGCGTTTGCTATTGATTGCTGAGAGCTGGCATTTGTGCAGCAGATTACGTGCAAGACAGGTTTGCTCTGCCTTTTCTTCTTTCCCTTTTAAATGCAGAATGAAAAGAGCTCTCTGGAGTGCATGTTGGAGGGAGACCCCCTCCCTCCTGTGCTTGGGCACTGTCAGAAAGGGAGAAAAAGGTAGGTGAGATAGGAGAGGCTGTGAAGCCATTGGGGTGGGAGTTTGGGGGTGCAATTCCTGTCCTTGTGAGCAGTGACAATTCTGTCAGTGCCCCCCTCATCCCAGTCTGCAGAATTAGGGCTTCCTTACCTAGTCTGAGACATCCATATCCCAGTGGCTGATGCATGGTGTGGGTCTCCTGCTCCAGCATGGGGTGAGGGGAGTTGGGTGCTGTGGAGGGCTGAGCAATGGGATCTGGAGTGGGTTTGTCTGTGCTGGGAGAACGTTGTTTGCCATTGGTGCCTTGCAAAGACACAGCTCTGCCCTTCCTGCATCCCAATCCCTTACTTGAGCATGGATGGCTGTAAATGCTCCTTGGCTGGCCTGACACACAGACCAGTGCTCATCTGGGTCCCATGGAGTTGGTGCTGTGAAGATGGGAGTGCTGGTGTATTCAGCATCACTGCTTGGAACTTCACCCATTTTCTCTGGTCTTTGCCTGCCATGGGGCATTCACAGTGTGACTTTACCACCACTGCCTGGATCTTCCTTTTTCACATTCCCTGTCATCTTGGTGCCCCATGACGATGAGATGCTCAGCTGAGCCAGCCCTCACCCAGCTGCAGTCCATCTCCCTGGATAGATTGTCTGATCTATCTGTGCCCACCACAGAGCACAGGGAGGTCCCTGCTCCTGCTTGCTGGCTGGTGTTGACCATGCACCTGGACATCCTGGGCAGCTAAGTCAGGCTCTGACCTCCCTCACGCACAGCCCGGGCATGAACTCCCCTTGGTTTCTTGGCACTTGCCTGCTCCCTCCTGCCTGAATCCTCTCCACTGGGCTAATTAATCCTGTTCCGAGTGATGGCCTTTTTACTGCTGCTAATTACAGGAACACCAACCTGTGAGATAAGTGTGATCGGCTGGAAACCTGTGGTTTGCAACAAGGTTGGTCAAACTCACAGGGTGTGAGAGGAGGTAAGGGAATTCCTCATAAATTCAAGACATGAACCAGGCGGGCAAGATGTCTCTTCTGGTGTGAGGAGAAGGATCCATTGGATGAAGTGAGGAGGAGCCAGGGTCCAAAATAAATAAGAAATACTTCCAGCAATAGGTAATGGATGTTTAACAACCTGGTCACGGATGCTAAATGCTTACCTGGATATAAGGGAAGGCTGGGCAATTTTATAGAAAAGAGAAGTTTGTAGTTACCTGGGAATTCTATCTTGCTCAGGAAGTCCCTGAGCTCTGCGGCTGCTGAGTCTTTAGCAAACACTCAAACACTGGCAAAGAGGTCTCACGTCAGCAAACATCAGTGCTGAGCTGGGCTCCCCCAGCACACAAACCCTCCTCAGCCAGTGCCTCTTTCCCTCTGCTTTCCACCACCACCATTTCATCAAAATCCTCTCTTCTGCAGACTCAAGGCAGGGCACTGCACACTGAGAAACATTGCTCAGGCACTGCTGGCATGTTTGCCACACATAGCTGTGTATCAAAAGAAATACATTTTAAAGCTGCTGCAACATAGCAAGAGCTGTCTTAGAGAGTGTGTTATCTCATCAAGCGTGCCCAGAGTGAGCTCAGCTCTTTCACCAGCCTCATTTTTCTGAGCAGCAGCTGATTGCAATTTACCAAGTGACACCTCCAGAGCTATGGGTTCTTTTTTTTTTTTTTTATTGTTTCATTTGTTGTTGGGGGGGTTTTTTGTTGTTATTGTTGTTTTTCATTTTATAGAGCTCTTCTGCAAACAGCTTGGACGGGAACAAGAGAAAAAAAGAAAGAACAATTATTCCTCATTGGGGAGTGAGGATAAATAGCTCCACCTATTGTGGGCATTTAATAAACTGATGTTATGACCTGCTGCTGGGTGCATGACAAGAACAGGCCCAACTCTGCTTTCAAAAGCTTAACAGAATAAATCTGAAGTATCTGTGCTAGAGTCAATAGTTATTACACTGGATTTTTATCAGTGTGAGTGATAGCAATTGAAGGTTTTTTTCAAGGCATTTATAAATAAAAACATTCCTGCTGGCTAAATAGATACACTTCTTTGCTAACTGGGAGTAATCATATGCATTTTGATATCAGCATCTGCTAAATAAGTCCAGGGCTGTGTATTAATGAGGGTACTGCAAGAACTTTGGAGTACAGGCTCAGAATTCAAAACAATAGGGATGGATTGGAGAGAGTGCCTGGAATCAGCCAGATGAAATTTAGTACAGAGAGCACAGGGTACCACATTTGGGAGGGATAAATGAATGCATGAATGCATAGACAGGAGAGCCTGGAGAGGCAGCAGGATGGCAGGCAAGATCAGGGGGTTCAGATGGATGACTAACTTAGCATGAGTCAATAGTGTGATGGTTTAGCAAAAAGGGCAGCTCACCTCCTGGGATGCATTAATGCTGGATGTTGGACGTAAGCCATGAAAATATGCAATTCTGCTTTGTCTGAGCTGTGTCCAGGTCTGGACACTGCAGCTGAGGGCACCTGCAGATGAACTGGAGAAGAACAGCAGCATGTTTCAACAGAGAGATGCTAAAGTGGGCCAGAAATCAATGTTTCCTTCCTGTGAAAACATCTGTTTTTCAGGGGAAGAAAAGGAAGGGCATTGGCTTAACCCATTTCTGAAAATGAACCTTGGACTGCTCTGAGTTTGAACCTTTGGGACAGTAGTGTTCACTTTTTGCTATTTCTGTCCCTCTTCCAGGTAATTTGGCCCTGCCCTAATGGGATCCCATCCTTTGACATTCCAGCTTTCTTTTGGTAACCAGTATGGCGCAAAGCAAACCTTTCTCACTTCCTGTTTTGCACGTTATCTCCATTCCCATTCCCATTCCTTGGGTTTGATGAGAAATGGGCTCCTTGACTCACTTCTGTATAGGGAGTCTGGCTTCCACACTCACGCTCCAGGCTTTCCCTTTGTATTATTCCCAAAAAAGCTAAGAAGGGGCTTCTGGGCCAAAAATATATCTCATCCTTGAGACATGCACTGTAAGTCTAAACAATGTTTGGGAAAACAGTAACTCAGAGAGCCAACACCCCCTCTCACCTGCTGCTTGTGATACCTGCACTCAGGATCCCAAGGACAAACAGCAACAAACCAGAAAACAGCTACTTATACATGGATATGGAGCTGCTTTGGGGCTGGCCTTTTCTGACTGCAAAATAACTGGTTCCTTGGCTCCAAGACAGCCGGCGAAGTCGCCAGGAGGCTGCAAAAACAGTTCATTATCCACTGCTCGATGAAAGCAGGAGGCAGACTTTTCCACAAGGGCTTCTTCCTCTTTGCAATGCACTGTGCATAGCAGCTTCTGGGTGACATTAGCGCTCAGGCGGGCGTGTGTACACCGGAGGAATGCAGGAATGCCGAGCATATTCCAGAGCGGCAACGCAGCCTGTGGATTAAACTCTTCTTTCAGCGACATTAGGGCAAACCTGCAGGAGGTCTCTTGAAATCAGAGGGATAGATTATCTTGATAATAAAAGCAATCAGAATCCATCCTGCCCAGGATATTTAAATGACACCACTGACTGCAGGAGTGTCAGGGATGTGCCTGGGACTGGTGCAGGCAGTGTTTTCCACGGGGTTTGTGGCAGTGCAGAAGGAGGGAGGGTGGGAAGAATGCCCTGTGCCTTCCACCCCCTGACCCCACAATACCACTGTGGGATGGGCAAGGGAACAGGGTATCAGGGCAGTGTGAGACTGAATGCCTACACTGAGAAAAGAACAGCCTAGAGAGTGATATGTCTTTACCAGCAGTAGCTGAAATGAGTCAGGTGAACTATTTCCTCAAAGGAGTAAATTTCTCCTTCCCTTAATCCTGCCCATCTCTCTGCTCCTGCCTGGAGGGCACCCATGCATGCTGTTCTGTGCCAGGGTCCCAGCAGCCTGGGTACAGACCCATGCCCCACATTTGCCCTGGCAAGGATGGATCCTTCTTACACCTTCTCCTCCTCCTTGCCCATGTCCTTGCTCAGGTAATACAGCCCTCCTGGGTGTACCTCTGGCTTGCAGACAAACCTGCCCTCCTCCAGATGCATATGTCACCTGTGGCAGCTGCAAGGTCCCTCTCAGACCATCTGAGTGTCTGTCAAGGCACACCATGAGGTAAGTCCATGCCGTGGGATTCCTCCCCTAACACTGCCTGGCATTCAGGGTACTGTCCTGCTACGTGGGATCAGCCTGTGTGACACCAGCCAGCTTGGTGCTGGATGTTGAGTGATTCACTGTGCTATCCACCTGCTCAGTCACACCCCCTTGGTCTCCAGCTGTGCAGGATCCCAGGCTGTGGTTGTGTTATTTCTCTGTCTCTCCAGAAGTGTTTTGGGCTTAGCTGGCTTCTTCTGGGATAAGTCACCTGGCTGGGCTGGTTACAGGAGCCTAAGGTGAGGGTGCAGAGCCCTGACTAGTCAATAGTCCCCTGTCCCACCCCACCAGACCCAGATTCTGGGTTCTCGGGGTGAGTGGCTCGCTCTCAGGGATGTGGTGGGAGTTGATACAAATCGGCTCTTGCACAAGCTGGCGCTCAGATGTCCTGCTTAACAGGCCTCGTGAGCTGTGTCTGAAGTACTGTGCTCAGATGAGACGTGTCCTCTTCAGAGGGCTGCACTTCCCTGTCGGCTTCGCCTTTTGATTCCTCCTGGCCTTTTTTCTCCCTGTCTTTTTATTTTTTTTTTTTTTTTAAATAGGGTTTTAGAAATGAGGCCAGTGCTTGAATATAAAACGACACTTATTTTTAAGGAATAGCAGACAGGACACCCTGTTCAGTATTTGAACAATGATGCCTCTGGTTTATCCCCATCCTGTCTGCCAAGGGAGGGCTGGGGGGGGTAAATCTGCCCCATGTGTTGCTGTAGGGGTGCAAAGGCACAACTGCTACACACACACATACTGAAGCATGAACAGGCACCTGACAAAAGCTTTTCACACCACATCCCACACCAACTGTGAATGCAAAAGCTGTCACCCAGATTCCCTGTCATACAGCTTTGCTGCCAAAATGCATTGCCAGAGCATCTCTTTGAACCCAAACACACATCTCCAGCCTACAGAGCTTGTTGCTCGAATGTTTTGTTCTACTCATCAGACACAGACACACATCAGCTCTCTTGTGCATTTCTCCAAATGTACAGAGGAGCACACAGAGTCACAGCCCACATGCCATCACCTTCGCACAGAGATCTTCCCCAGTGCTACTTTGCACCCACCACAACCTCCCAGCTGAGCACAGCCTGTGCAGCCAGTGTCATCCCACCCCACATCTCCCACCTGCACACCCCCTGACCCATGGACTGTCATTTGCTCTCCAGCATCCCTGCCAACCACATGGCTGCTGTGAGAGATCACTGCTCAGTTCCTTATAAGCAAGAAAAACAAAACTAATAAGGAGCAGCCGTGGCCACAGGTCCCTCCTGGGCAAAGATGAAGGCTGAGCATGCCCTGGGTGCTGCATGCACACAAGTCTCATGGCCCTGAAGGTGTTGCTTCCACAGCTGAAATAAGAATTGCCACAGATCCATGTGACATTTTGAGTCATAGGCTGCATGCACAAGGGTGTCAAAGGCCTGGTTGGGACCAAAGTGCAAGGCAGAGATAAGCCCTGTGTTTATTACCAGTGGAGAGATGTCAGACCTTGGTTTTCTCCTCTGAAAAACAGAACTGATGATTGCATACAGCTCAGGCTGCTCAGAAAGGGCAGGCTCCAAGGGCCAGGCTCTGATCCTGAGGATCCATGGCAAGCTTTGTGTCTCCAGGGTAGAATTTCCTCCAAAAGACACGCAAAGCACATTTCCCCATCTCTTCTGTTCCAACAGGCTCTCTGGAGGTACATCAAGTTGCTGCTGCCAGTTCCCAGCCCCTGCAGCCCCTCAGGGTTGCTGATTCTCTGTCCCCTGCACCTTCCAGCACCTCTGTCTCCCTGCAGTTCCCCATCTCCTGTGCTCCCAGCACAGAAGCAGGGACAGCCAAGCGTGAGACACTACGTGCTGCAGGGAAGGGAGCCCTGCAACCAGGTGAAGCGTAAACGAGGTGTTTGAGTGATCTGATTATTGCTGTTCCCTCTTGTCCCATTTTTCTGACAGCAAAGGGACCCCTGACCTCGGCACTGTGCTCTGTATCAGCCGCTGCCTTTGATTTCCTGTACCAGGGATGCAGTCGGTTCCACACCCAGGTTTGCTGGCAGACAGATTTCTGGGAGCGTGTGTGCCTGAGGTTTGATCTCCTTTGCTTTGTGCCTCTGCAGAAAGAAAAAC
Source organism: Entomyzon cyanotis (assembly GCA_024500445.1). NCBI lineage: Eukaryota > Metazoa > Chordata > Aves > Passeriformes > Meliphagidae > Entomyzon > Entomyzon cyanotis. Next base: position 43,844,606 of record JAKEPQ010001021.1, on the reverse strand, counting down.
TGAGCCGTGCTGTGAGAAATTCCTCAAAGGAAAGGAGGGGAAGCATTACCTGGCAGGGCAAGTCACACGGCTCAGGAACCGGCTGCCTCCTGTCACTGCACCGTGCCCAGAGGCCTTGAGCAAAGACAGGCACCTCTTGTGTTTCCCATAGATGGGTCTAAAGGGATGGAGATTAGCAGAAGACTGAGGTTAGGACAGGGCACTGAAATGGGAGTTTCTCCCCAAACCTAGGGATGCTCCTCTTGCCCCTGGGGTGACTGAGCAGGATGTGTGTGATGTCACCTGCCTGCTAACAGCACAGACCTGGGCATGATGCGAGGCCAATATCATCTCCTTGGGGGTGGAGAGGATTCAGGATCTGCTGTGGATGCCACGTACAAGCCCTGAGTCTCAGGACATGGTGTCAGCAGCCTGCAGATGGGATTGGGATGGGAAAATATATCAGCTTGGGGTAGGAGGAAGAAGCAATGCAGCCCTGAGTCCCCCAGCCTGGCAGTGACAGGTAATGCCCCTCCATCCCCTCTTTCCTGGGAGGAGCTTGGTGCTGCACTTCAGCTGCTGAGCCCCCAACTCTTCATTAGCTCAGATGTCTGGTGCCTGGTGCAGCTGCAGACAGTTCCCTGAGCACATCCTGGCATCATAGTGCGCTGTGTGCTGCTTGCTTGCAGGCACAAAATGCCATTTTCCATGGTTTCATGAGCCTACAAGACAGGTGTTCTCCAGCCACTGGGAGAGATTTACAACAGCTTATCTCCACTTCTAGATGGGCGAGACAGCTCTAATGCAGTTTGTGCACTGTTTCTCCCACCCTCATCAGAGAAATTGGAGTCAGGATGCATGAGTACCCAGCTGGGATATGGCAGCACTGATGAGAGAAGGGACTGAGAGAGCTGGAAAAAGATGTCTCCAAAGTCCATCAGCACCAGGAAGGAATGCCTGAGACCTGACAAGAGTGGCCTTCAGCCTGAATATGTGCAGTTGCAGTTCAGCTAGCCTGATCCTTGATCCCAGGGTCCATCTCCTGCCAGGAAGGACAAAGCTTCTTGGCAAAACATTTCACGTGGTTGCAGCCACTGCTGGGATGATGCAGAGCAGTTGGAGAGCAGCAGATGAAATAGCCTTGGAGGGTTTAGGCAGGTGGAGACAGGCAGGCAGGAGAGAGGAAGAGGGTAGGAGAGGAGAAAAAGCACACCAGAGAAGGGAGGGAATGTCAGGGGAACACCGATATATGGAGAAGGCATCTAAGACACAGAAAAAGAGGGAAGCGAGACCTAAAAGGTAACTGACTAGAAAATTAAAATTATTCAGCTACAGAAAATAGATCTAATGGGTTTCAGTGTGATGCAGTCTCCAGCAGATTGCACAAACAACACGTGAGGGGGAGTTCCCTTAAAGGAGCTGGGGACCAAGAGGAGCCTCAAGTCCTCTGGGGTCTCTAGAAATCACTTTCCTTCCTGCTCACAGGAGCAAACCCCTTCCAGGCTCCTTTCCGGCTCCTGTCTATGCCTTGGTTTACTGCTGCAGACCTCAGGTCCCTGGCTGCCAAACTAGTCTCCCCAGGGTGGATCAAGCACATGTCCCCATGTCGCAGCTGGTGGCTTCAGCACAGGATAGCAAGGTTGTGCAGGTGCAGGAGGCCACATGGGTCCTTTGCCTGCAGGGCAAAATGCTTCCCCCGTGGTTTGGGAGATTAATTACTCCACCCTTCAACCTGGACTTTTTTTGGATGGTTTCTCCAGCTTGCGGAAATCGTTTTAAATTCTAAAATCCTGCCCTCCCCAGGGCTTGAAATCCCTCCCAGCTTGCTGCTGCTTGTGGATGGAAGATGTTTCCTCTGCTTTCCGTCACCTGAACCATCACCTACAGCATCAGCTGAACTGGGGCAGCCCATGCCCACCCCATTCACCAGACTCAGCAGGAGACTGATGGAAAAGATCATTGGGTATGCCTGCTTAAAGTGAGAGGTGATGGGGACTGAGGCTGTGGATAGCAGGAGGGCAGCGATTGTGAGCACTTGTGCAGCACTGGTGCTGCCAAGAGCTGGGTCCCAGCTTTGCTGGGGCTGTGACAGGCTGTGCAGGCTGCTGGGAGGGTAAAAGTTTGTGCAGAAGAGGAATGCAAATGTGCACACCTGATCTGGAGGAGCTGGTTTAGCCTCTTGATGAGGCTCAAGTTCAGCAAATGGCCTGGCCATCCCCACTCTGTCCTTCCTGACATCTCTGCTAAAAGGGGGATGTGGGAAGATGGTTTGTGTTCACCAGCAGGCACCACCAGCACCAAAGAGCCTTTGACAGCAGCCACGGTAAGGCTGGATATGGGAACAGCTTCTCCTCATATTAGGGTGAACACCACAGGGTGCTACGTGGTGGCTACAAAGGGACATCTTACTCCCCCCACCTCCCCAGCATTTCCTTACCTAACACCTTGTTCTTTCTCTCTTTTCATCCAGTCTGGGCTCCCAGCTGCTTGTCTCCTGAAGACATGCTGAGAAAACATTGCATATTATACAATGAGAAACGGTAAACACAGTGTTCTTGCTAGTTTTCTACTTGTTTTTATTCTGTGAGCATCAGCTAAAGCCACAGGGATAGGGTATTTAATTAGAGTATTGTCTTTCACCTGCCTTTAATCTCTGCAGGGTCTTTTCAGGGGGATCCCATTCCATTGTGGTTCAGAAATTACTTTACTGGGGAAGTGGCAGGGGAACATCCCCACAGTGTCTTGACTTTGCCTAGCACAGCTTGTGCCTTGGAGTTCTCATTCAGCAGGGTGTGGGATGCCAAGTGGAGGACAGGGAAGTCCCAAACACATTCCAGGCCAGTATCTGTGCAGGCATTATATGCTGGGATAGATCCTGATGGGGTCCATCAGATCCCAGTGGATTCTCTCTCTGAGGCAATACTGCCACAGAACTCTATTCCTCTTTGGTATCATGCCCCTGTAAAATAGTGCCTATGATTTGCACTCAGCCCATTGCAGCATATTCCCCTGGAGAGTTTTCAGGCTCTTTATGTAGTCTGATTAACAATGATCTCCTTTACCATCACAGTAATTTATTTATTCGGCACCAAGGGGCAGACACACTGCCTTGCAGACAAAAATACCCCATGTCCTTTCAGTGGTACTGGTGGAAGTACAGTGGAAGCTGGAAATCTTCCTTTGAAACCAAACTCACGATCCAAAGTTTGGGCAAATACACCTTCTGGGGCTGGGGCTGCAGCCAAGGGTCTCATCCTGCAGCTGGACTGTGCAGGGCAGAGCAGAGCAACTCCTCAACACTTTTGCAAGGAGCTTTCCTGCACCTGCTTTGCATCAGGTTGGGTCAGTTACCAATTTTTCAGCAACATGGATGAAGGGGTTGAATGTACTGTCAGCAGGTTTGCTGGTGATATGAAACTGGGGGAGTTGCTGATAGACTTGAGGGCTGTGCTGCCTTTCAGCCAGACCTTGATAGGCTGGAGATCCTGCACCTATACTCAGCGCTGGTGAGGCCAGATTTGCAGTGCTGTGTCCCCTTCTGGGCTCCTCAGCGCAGGAAAGCTGACAAGGAGCTACTAGAGAACGTCCAGCAGAGACCACAAAGATGATTTGGGGTCTGGAGTATCTCTCTTCTGAGGAGAGACTGCAGGAGCTGGGCCTGTTCAGTCTGGAGAAAAGACTGAGAAGGCATCTCATTAATGCATATAAATATCTCAAAGTCAGTCCCCAGGGGATGGTGCCAGGCTCTTTTCAGTGATGCCCAAACAGGACAAGGAGCAGTGTCCATAATCTAAAACACAAGAAGTTCTATTTCAACATAAGGAAGGACTTCTTTATATTGAGGGTGGCAGAGCATTGGAACAGCTGCCCAGGGAGGTTGTGGAATCTCCTCTCTGGAGACATTTAAACCCCACCTGGATGTGTTCCTGTGTCACCTGCTGCAGGTGACTCTGCCTGGGCTGGGGAGTTGGAGTCGAGGATCTCCAGAGGTCCCTTCCAACCCAAACAACTCTGTGATTCTGTGAATTATGACAAGGCCCTCAAGGGATATCCTGGGACTCTTCCCTGGAGCCTCCAGGCTGATGGGACCAGGGCAGTGAGACTCAGCTTCTCTCCCAGGTGTGCAGCCAGTCTCACCCGACATTTGGATGGGTGAGTTGTGGCCTAAAAATTATTATAGGTTAATCCTACCACAGGCTTGTGCAAGGCATTGTTTAGGAACTCACATCCTGCATCATCCTTTCTCTTGCCATGTACAGAAACAAGCAGCTGCTCCTGGGAGGACTGGTGGGCACACACACTCCTCCGAGGGTGGCAAGTGTCCTGATGTGGGGCAAGTCCTGCCAAAAAGCAGGCAGTTGTGGCAAAACACTTCTGAAACTTATACCCCTGTGTGACTCTTCTTTGGGAGAAGAAGAAACATCCTGCATGAGCAAGCACCAGGCTGCAGAGCAGGTGGTGCTCTGGGTCTTTTAACCCCACCATGCCCACAGCAGGAGTGACACTGGCCAGCTCCAGGCTGAACATGGCTGCAGAGCAGTGGCTCAACTCTTCCAGGCTGATTGGAAGCAGAGAGGTGGGAGGAGGGTGGCTGATAAGCTGAGAGGTACAGGATGCCTGGTAAGATATATTGTGTTGTGTTTTCAATTTGCACATTGACACAAGACAAACAGATGAGATTTCAGTACAGCAAGCTCAATTAATCAGGGTTTGACAGCTGTGAAGCTGGACATTATTAATCCCTTTTGCAGACAGGCCAAAGGGGTAATAATTACACTTTTCCCAAAAATAATAAGGAAGGATGTTCCTCCTGCTACCCCCCTGCCCTTTCCCTGAAAGAACATTTCCTGATCACAGTACTTAATACTACACTAATTGCAAAAATTCTTCAGATCACCCATTGCCTACAAAATAGGAAGCAAGCTGTGTAAGTGCAAAATCCTGAGAATACCCTTCTTGGGGCTCCAAGATTCAGAGGAATGGGGGCACTCAGAGCCAAGGCTCTGTGAGGTGAGAGCTGGCACATTTCCCTGGGCACTTGGGGCCACAAGTGTGTGCTGCAGTATGGGATACACTGGATCCATTCCCAGCTGTGAGGCTGCATGTTTGTGAAGCATGGCAAGGAGCTGTGGGGTGGATGCAGCACACTCTGTGAGGGCAGAGGGTTGGAAAGGTTGGCTGTCCACCTGACAACAGCACCTCTAGGACCTGACCATGCTGGAGGCTGAGGTCTCAGCCAAGTCCTAATGGGATGCTCCAGCCTGTGTCAGGGCAGGATGCCTCCAACCATCAGAGCATGACTTCCCCTTCCCCTTCCTTACTCCACCTCCAGGGAAGGCAGATGCAGTCAAGGCAATTGCAACCACCAGGAATGGGGAGGAGGAACTGCTCTGAGGGTAGGGGAAGGATCATATCCTAAATTCCAGCCTGAACCCATCTATTTATGGCTGTGCTGCAAAAATCATCCTGCCTGAACCCAGCTTTCTATGGCTGTGCTGCAAAAATCATCCTGCCTGGCTTTGCCTTCACCACTGGAGAAGTGAGACAGGCAGAACAGCCCATTGCTCTCATGCACTGCACCCTGCAGACACCACCCCAATCCATCCACCTCCAGACAATGTCATCTTCGAAGCGGGAGACATTTAAACAGTGAAATGCCAAAGGAGCAGCATGGTATTTAAAGGCAAAGAAGCAATTATGAAAGTTCTCGGGAGAGCAAGCACACAAATGAGGGAGGATCGGAGAGAGGTTGTTTATCCCACTCCTAAACATGCAGAGGTGACATGTGTTCATTCACTAGGAAGGGGATGTGCAAGCACAAGGCTGAGTGGAGCATCTCCGGAGGGGATGGGATTGTTTGACAGTTCTCTGTTACAGCATCTGAAAATCCTGACGTTGCCTGTGGCCACGGGGAAGGTGACAAGCTGCAGCTCCCACAGTCTTGTGCCTGACTGAAGCCTCGTTACAGGCATTAGTGGCAGAAGGAGAGAGCATCAAGGGCTTGGTTTGTTTCTGTACTCAGCAGGCGGGAGATTCAGTCAGGAAGGGAAATAGCAAGGCATATGATATATATATATATCTATGTAGCCAGTGACTAGTGGTAAGACAGATTCTGGGCCTCAGACCTGGTCCTAAATCCTCTGCCTGCTCCTCCCTGCTTTCCCCAATTCTCTTCCCAACATATTTTGCATCCTCACCCTTCTCTTCATGACCCATAGAAGCCTAATAGCCCCAGGGTGCTAGGAGGGTGGGAGTCTGCTTCAGTAAAGAGATGGAGACATCCAAGTGCTGATGTTGATGTTTGAGCTGCCAGGTGGTGCAGCAATGGATGAGGAAATCGATGCTGGAATAATGCTGTCAATACAAGCCACAGTCCACCCACAGCTCCTGACACCCCAAGAACTGCTCGTTTGCTTTCCTGATGAGGCTGGTCAATCCCCCACAGGGGAATTGCCAGCAAGGATAGGGGACTGGAGGTGTGGTCAGCCTGCCTCTGGCTGTGCAGGTCCCTAGGGCAGGAGTGCCCAGCCTCTTCCCTCATTTCTGTGTTAGACACACTAGAAAGCGTTCTCCCAACATCCAGCCCAAATCTTTGTTCTTCTGCATCTGTCAAGTACCTTTGGTGCTAGGTAATGCTAAATAATGCTAATTTTATTCCAGCTGCCTTGCTTGTGCTTAAAAACACTGTTGGAGAGATAGAAAAATCAACATCAGCTGGAAGTGCCATCTTTGCGAGAGAAATGCTAGAGAAGCAGTGGGAGGCAGGATTGAAAATCTGTGGGGGGTTAGAGGCTGAGGAGACAATGAAGGTGTCTGGGGGCTCAAACCCTCTGCAGCACCTAGGTCTTAGCATCCCCCACTGTGGTAGAAAATATCCTTCTTCCCGGTCCTGGTAAATTTCCCTGCAATGGAAGGTCGTGGTTTATCAGCCCACAAAATCCAGCCGTAGGGCACCTCGGTGGCCACATAGTGTGGACAAGTGACCTACTGTAAGCTGCACCTCTTTGTTCTGAGATGTGAAGTACTTCCCTGGGTTCCCTTTGCACCTCCAGCTCCTTGCAAAGGGCAGGATATCAACCCTGACCACTCCCTGGCTTCACAGCTGGTTAAATACACCTCCACCTCCATCAAAATAAATATCCCAGGATCTGCTGCTGCCCATGGCAGGATGATTTTGCAGTGCTGCTGTGGTGGTGAGAGCAGCCTTGGAGGGCTGACTGGGCAAAACACACTGACTTTGCAGGGAGCAGAGCAGGGAGAGTCACCAGGCAGCTGAGGGGACACAGTGGCAGCTTCTGCTGCAGTGGGGTGGGAGAGAGCAGGTGCCCAAGGGGTTGTCTGGGACAAGATGTGGAGGAAAGCTGGGCCTGGGCTCCCCTTCCCTCCCCTCCCGGGCTTTGCCTTCGGCCCCTGATCCCAAACAGCAAGACAGGGCTTTCCTCTCTTTCCCAGACACCTTTGGATGCTCACAGGGAATTTCCACATCGGCTTTAGGTCAGCCCAAGGCGTTATTTTATTTGACCCTAATTTTTTTTTAAGAGCTACACTAAATGGAGGGAAAGGTAAAGCATTTCCCCTCTGCCCTGCCCTCCCTGCTGGAAGGTTAACACATTGGCCATTTCCTGCCTGTGCAGATGGGATATGCCTGGAGTTTGTCAACTCAAATTCAAATTAACTCTCAATTCAGTGGCTTCGTGTGAGGCCCCGGGGGGCAGGTGGGGTGAGCAGCAGCTACAGATGTGGGCAGGCAGGGGACTAGAAAGGGGCAGAGGGGAGCTGCCAGCTGGCCCAGGGGAGCTTGTCCTGTAAACCTTGGGGTTTTCAGGAAAAGAAAGGGCAGAGAAGGAAAAGGACGTGAGGAGAGGAGAGGAGAGGAGAGGAGAGGAGAGGAGAGGAGAGGAGAGGAGAGGAGAGGAGAGGAGAGGAGAGGGAGAGGAGAGGAGAGGAGAGGAGAGGAGAGGAGAGGAGAGGGAGAGGAGAGGAGAGGAGAGGAGAGGAGAGGAGAGGAGAGGAGAGGAGAGGAGAGGAGAGGAGAGGAGAGGAGATAGAAGGATAACCTGTGCTTCTCAGCCTAGAAGGAACTCTTCTAAGGAGCTAATTTGACCTCCCATGTGCTCTAAATCATCAAAATAGAAATGAGCAAACACAGCTGAAAAAAAAAGTCCCCTTAATATTTGCTTGCCTGGGGGAATAAATTTGCTGGGTCTGGGCTGTGCCCTCTCCCATGTTTGCTTTCTGCAAATATCCAGTCATTGAGTTTTACCTGAGCAGACATTTGGGGGAAGCCAGTCACAATCCTGTGCACACAAATTAGTGTAGAGATGAATTGGCTATTTCCAAATGCCAGACAGGGAGCAGGACCCATCAAACTGCCCTAAACAGTCAGCCTGTCAGCCCAGACTGCCAGGGACCAGCCTCTTAGGGATTGTTTTTAGAAAAATCACAGATTTTAACAGCATGTTAAATAGCTGTGGCTTGCTATCCACATCTGAGTAGTCTCCAACCCACTTCCAGACATGTCCTAGGCAGAAAAACAGGATAGGATTTCTTTGTGTGAAGTCTTGACTTTGCTTCTCTACACAGGAGTGTGAAAAGTGGCTGATGTAGAGGTCTGTGCTTGTGTAAAGTTGTGTTTGGAGTGGGACTCGTAGAGCTCTGGGTGTTTGCACAGCTCATACATGTGGCTGTGGCCTGGCATGTGGTTTTATAAGACCAGCAGGATCCTTTGTAGCCCTCCAGGCTGCTCTAAAGGGAAACCTCTTCCTAGTTGTGGCCAGATGTAGAGGCCAGGTGATGTCTGCTTCTGCTCAGCCCTTCTGCTCTGCTTCTGAAATGTTCTTGCTGATTCTGTTTGCACATATCCCAACTCTCCAAAACTCCTGCCTAGTTGGCCTGGTCAGTCTCCTGTCTCCTCCAAGCCCAGGGGCTTGGTGTGGATGTCTCACTGTGGTGTTGGGCAAAACAGGAGCTATTGTTCAGCCTGGTATGGCTGTGGCTGTCCTGCTGGGACCTGGGACATGGTACATCCTCCTGGTGATCCCAAATGTCTGTGGGGGCAGAAGAGGGTGTCTCCCTCCCAGCCGTACTTCTCCCAGCTCCCCATAGATGGGAGCAGAGGCCTCCTTTTCCTCCAGTCCCAGTTTGGTGGGACAGAGCAGACCCTCTCCAAGCAGGGGATTTCTATCTGGAGGAGGGCACCCAGCAATTTTTAGTCCCGTTTCCACGTACTGGTTTTAAGGTCTGTGAAGAAACCAAAAATACCTGTTCTGGACTGCCAGCCCTGCTGTGGAGGGGGATGCTGTGAGTGGATGGGGCTGCACTGGGTGGTGCTGCCTTGGAGCAGCCCCAAGCTGTGATGGAGAGATGATACTGAGAAATTTGTCATCTCTCCCCAGAGCAAAGGGTGCACACATGGAGCAGTGACCATCCTGTCTGGGCATGGGACAATGAGCGCAGTGTGTCCAGTGGGTCCAAGGTGCCTCTGCAGGGTGGGTTGATGGGTGCTCACTTCCCTTGGTGGTACAAAATCCTTGGGCCTTCCCTTACCCCTATCAATGCCAGCAGCAGTGGTGAGGGGTCAGAAGGACCTATTCCCATGCTCCTTATCCCCATCAAAGCCACGGGGTGATTTATTTCTTCCACTCACCGCCCCCTCATATTTTCTGCAATTCTTCTATGTAAACGGTGACACTGATTAATAACACTTAGCGCTTTCCAGTTCCAAAGCACATTGCAAGTATTTCCTAATTAATCCGTGCAACACTCTCGTCAGGGAAGGCAGTGTGCCACCGTCCTGACTTCCCAGGCTCGCAGCCTTCTGGCGGACAGAGATGGAAGTGTTCATCTGCACATCGTTAGCCCCTCGCTGCTGACGCTTAATGAGTTTCCTCGCAGCAGAAGGGAGCGTTGCACGGCGCGGCTCGGAGCAGATGGGGCTTGCTTGCATGCCACGCCAAGAGGATGGAGAGCCATGCAGTTTCCCAGCTTGCTGTCTCTTTGTGGGGCTTCTGACCAGGGGCAGGTAGATGGTGACTGTGGGGTGCTGTCCCACTCTCTGAGCAGGGCTTCTGCCAGCTGTGAATTCAGGGGACTTCAAGAACCAACTCTGAGTCCAATTCTACTTCTCCTGGCAAGAAGTAGAAACCACTCAGGCAGAAAGAGCCAGTCAGGAGAGGGTTAACAACCTTCTCATGGAGACACCTGAATTGTCACCTCCTGCTAGATACTTCAATGGACCATTCCATGGGTGCTGGTGTATCTCATGGAAGATGGAGCCCGGGAAGGGGTTAAAATGAAGAGTTTCCTAGCTGCAACCCAGGAGCAAGAAACAGATCATTTTTACCCAAAGCAATTTCCCTGGCAGATCATTTTCCCACCTCCCCTCTGCTATTACGGCAGGTAATTGTGTCTGAATGACAAGCTCATTGCTTCTTTCTTGGTCCTGCTTTTCCTCCTGCTCTGTCTTGCAGCCAAGTCATGGAATGGGTTGCTGTAGATGTCAGGCCCCAAGAGGCATCCCTCAGCCTCCTTGCAGGCAGCAGCCCAAGGCAGGGAGGATGGCCCTTTGGGACACTGTCTGGGGTGCCCTCAATGGCTTTTCATAGCTCCTGCAGCAAGCCCATGAGCTTCACACCTCCCTCCCATAGCCTCAGCCCTGGCCAAGGGCTATTGGGCTCCAGTTTTTTCATGGAATCACAGGATGGTTTGGATCGGAAGGGACCTTAAAGATCACTTAGTTTCAACATCCCTTCCACTAGATATTTTTTGGGACAGGGCTGTGTGGTGGCTGTTCTCAGTGGTATGGAGCAGCTGGGAGGGATGGAGAACCCTGGGGCCCTGCTGCCACCTCTCCAGCTGTGCTGCATGGCTCTGTACGCTGAGCCCCTTGCTGTGCACCTTCACCTCGGCAGCCCTGGCTCTGCATTTCCCTCCACTGCTTCCCGGAGAGGTGGGAGAGCTCCCCTCCCCCTGCCCCTGCTCCCTGGGCTCATTAAAGAGGCTCATGCGGTGCCCTCTTGACACTTGTAACACGGGAGCACATGTCTTCAAAAAGCCAGGTCCTGGCGATATCCCCTGGGCCTGCCGCTGGCTTTCCTTCCCCTGCTCTCACAGCCCTTCCCAGGAGGGCTGTAAATTTGGCAGGAGCTGCATTATTTCCAGACCAACTCTGTCTCACGTTTCCCCTGCCACTAGCTTAAGTGTCACCCCTTCCTGCTGGCCCCACAGCCTCCCTCCACCCCACCTGCCCCCATTGCTGCCTGCTGCCCACCCTGCTGGTTTTCTGGACAGATCCAGGACCTTCAGCTGGCACGGACATGCCTGGAAATGGATTTGTGGGTAGCCCTGCGTGCCCCCTGCACACACATGCACAGTCACATATGAATGCAGAGGTGTGTGTGCACAGGTATGTCCCTGCAGGCAGTCTGGGTGTCTGAAAGCTCTTCGCAGCGCAGGGATTTTGGCTTCACATGGTCCTGCATGGGGTTGGGATGCTCTGAGGCCTCTCTGCTGGGGGTGTCTTGTCTCCCCCACTGCCTTCATGGAGACTTGAGGGCGATGCTGTGCCCGAGGTCTCGTTGCAAGGCTGGTATCACCCCTTGTCTCCTCACAAAAATGGCTGAAAAAATCATTGCAGCTCATTGCTTGGGGTGTGACTCAAAATCAGTGACCCTTTCCAGAGGGTCTGGCAGCATCCTTTCCTGTGTCACCCAGATTCCCTTGATCCATTGCTGGATATCCTCTCTCTCTTACTCATCACCGCATGGGCATCAGCTTCAGGGAGCCTTTTTTTCTGGGGAACCTGGTGCAACCAAGGTCCTTTTTATCTTGCCCCCTTTTTGGAAGCTTTCTAGCAGAAAGTGGCTTCCTCCTTGCACCCACCAGATCTTCAGTGTCTCAGAAACATTAGCCTTGTTTGGAGGATCTCAAAGGCTTGTTATTCATAAACCCCACCGGAGACTTTCCTGGCAATTAATTTTTAATGGATTGAAAAATTCTCTGCCTAACCCTGCTTTCTTCAGAATAAGCCTCCAAAGCTGTTGCTCACCCTCTTGATGTTCCTAATCATTATCTCCTACATTCCTTTAGCTGTTTTAGAAACCAAAGCTGGTGAAGAAATTGGAAAGTGTTATTATTTCATTTGGGTTAAACTGTATCGCTTCAAGTTTCGCTCCCCCTGGGCACGATCATCAGCATATCTGATCAGCAAACATCTGCCTAAGCCACCCGCTCACGCCTCCCGGGAAATTTGGAGAATAAAAAAAAACTGAGACGAAGCCACTGACGTCACCTCCCGGCTTTTGCTCTTTCCCCCTGAGTTTTATTTCTAAGGGACATTTGCATAGAAAGAGGATCTTTGTTCCTGAAGGTTTTGCCAGCTCCAGCTGCCGACTCCCCCCATCTGGAAGCTTAATCCTTTCCCTGTGGTGGCTGCGGAAATCGGTGCTGCGCGCTGGAGTTGTCCCTGCCTCCTCCAACCCCCTCCCGCCGCCCAAAGGTCCATCACCCTCACGGCTGCGCCCTATCACCCTCAAAATCTGGCAGCAAACAGGCTTGGGGCACTCTTTTGGGATGCCTGTGGTGGCAGAGCTCTCGGCATGCCGCTTTACCCACCCCGCGCCTCAGTTTCCCTGGGCAGAAATGCAGCGGTGCTTGTGAGCTCCAGAGAGCCTTAATGCGGATTAATTACCGCCCATAAAGTTCCTGCAACACGTGAAGAGTGACACTGATGCATAAACAAGAGCAGTAATTTGTGCGGCGCTCAAAGGGAATGAAGTGCTAAATTAGTCATACACCAGGCTTGGCCATCACGGCACATCAGGCGCCGCTGGCGCAAAGAGCAGCTCGGCTGAGGCACTTTGCAGCCTGGAAAGTCCCCCGGACACCCATCCACCTTCTCCCACGGCCGCTGCTGCCTGCCCCCGCAGCAGACCCGCTGACTTTATTGGCTAAAACCAGATTTTTACAACTCAGCTGCTTAAAACATGTCTGGGTTTTCTTGTAGGCATTTCCCCCTTTTCCCAAATCATGTATGAATTTATTCTGCTTTTTTTTTTTCCCTCGGGATTAAAAAGAAGGAGATGGTGCATAGACTTTCAAAAAACACTCTTCAGTAAAAATACCCATTTGGTTCACTAAAAAAAAAAATAGGCTTTTTGGCTTTTTTTAGAATTAGCTCCCCTCTTATGGAAATTTTTAAACAAAACAAAATTTTCCCAGGGAAATAATCTCTACTTTTTTTCTCACTTGTCAAAAAGGCATATTTTATCCCTTCTGCTCCTAAAAATAATATTGAGATGAAAAACATCTTGAGGAGCTGTAAAAACTCTCAACCTCTGCGGTCAGTACCATGTGGAGGGAGGAAAGCAACAAGAGCATCTTCCCCTAAGGAAGAGAATGCCTGCTGCAAGGCAGATAACCACAAGGATAAATCCTTAGGAATTGGCTTTCTTCTTTTATTTTATTATTATTATTTTTTTAAATCTAGTGCCTGCAATGTCACCTCTGTTAAATCAGCATGGGTAGTAGATGCTTAGCTGAGGTTTGTGTGTTGTGGTGTATTTTGTCAGCTGGGTGAGGGCTCAGAGCAAAACCTGCCGTGCCTTTCAAAATGTAAACTCAGGGCAGCTCCTTGGGCTCCACCATCCAAACCCATCCCACCACCTCCAAAACTCATGCTCTGGAAATCAGGAAGAATGCTTCAGCTCCTGGCATTTGTGGCATTACCTGGGAAGGAACAACACCTCTGGTCTTGACCTGTGGGCAAACCTCCAGAACAGGAGGCTTGGAAGAGCAGTGCAATTCCTTTACAGAGCTTTATAATTGATCTGAAGTCACAGGGAAGCAATTAATATGAAGCCCCATGGAACTGCTTCAAAGCACGGCTGGATTTTTGACCCCATAGCAGCTGAAACCAAGGAAAGGGGTCCAATGGAAATTGTGTTTTGAATGAATGAAGCTCCTCCTGCAGCATTTGCAAGTGCAGCTGGTTTTCAGACAGATTTTTTTTGTTCTTTCAGTTCAAAATGCCAAACTGTTGAAAGCAAAACAGCTTGTGAAAATGCGTGGATTGTGAGGAAACTTCATTCTCACAGAAAGAAAAAGGGAGGAAGTGGTCAAAACATCAAAATGCTTGTGCATAATACGCTGTAATGTATATAAAATAATTTAATAGTAATGGGTAATTAAAATCAGGACAAAACATTTTGATTTTATCCAACTGTGCCGAGTTGAGTGACTCAAAATCATTACGTTCCAGTTCACAGAGAAAGCTGTGCCTTTGTTTTGTTCCGTTTTGGAATGAGGACTGTTTTGAAACAATTGGGCTCTCCTGAGGAGCAATCTCTGAATTTCCTCCCAGCAATAGCTGTTGAGGGAGAGGGGCAGGTCTGATGGAGGAGGGGAACAGGGGTTTCTACCAGCGAGCTAGGCAGGAGCTGGAGCGAATTCCTGTAGGAAAACCAGGCTTGGGACTGACCTGCAGCACAGCAGGAATCCATCCTGAGAAAAGAGTGAGGAGCCGAGGCGGGCTGGGCTCTGGGGGTGACTTTAGTGATGCACACCGAATGTCCAACTTCCTTGGACCTGTGTGAGCCAGCTGGGCCAGTGACGTCTCCATGAGCGCTGGTTCCCAGTGGGAAACCGGTTGGTTGAAAGCACATGTGGAGTTTGGGGAGAGCAACAGACGCCAGGGTGTTCCAGCAGGGCAAAACCAGTCGGAGCATCGCCGCCCTGAGCGGTGCTCTGCTCCCCGCCGTGAGCAGCCTCTCCCTGGCCCAGAGGCTCCTCACTAACCCTGCACAACATCCTTGTTTTTCAGGGGCTGTTTTGGGGAAGCAAAGACAACCTGTGGTGCTGATGACACAAGCGATGATGAGGAATTAAAACCATTTCCAGCCTCCTTTTGCATGCGCTGCTGATAAGTCAGGAGTAAATTGGAGATAGCGAGCAACTATCTTTGTCTGAGAGCAGCCAAAGGGAGATAAGCCTGTTTTCTGTGATTAATTGCAAATTAATTAATTTTAAATTAAAAGAAATGCTACTTTCTGTTTCCTCATTGTGGGCTTTTTTTTTCTGTTTGTTGTTTGAGAAAGGCAATAAATACTATTAGGCAAGTGGGTTTCAAAGTGTCATGTGAAATGGAAGCCTAGGCCTTCAAATGTGACTTTCATTTGGGTTGTGGGGGGGGGGATTTTTTTTTTTGTTTGGTTTTTGGTTTTGTTTTGTTTTTGCTTTCTCCTCACACCCATTAAACATGTAGATCAAAAAGGGGAATGCAAACACAGAAACTTGGATGCTCAAGCAGTGCTTCCAAATGGGGTTTAGGATGCTGCAGCTGTGGCTTCACACCACACTCATTGGGGCAATTTTGTTATCACACACTGGATGACACAGTGGGGGCAGGTAAGGAGAGGCTGTCACTTTGCCTGCATGTTTTAAGAGCAATTTTAAGATTCTTCCATCCTAAAAGGACCCTTCAGCCATGGAAAAGAGGGTAGTCTCCTTTCAACCAGGCAGCTAGAAAAGCCTGCAAACTCTCAAAATCACAACCATGTTTGTAGTAGATAAACAATCATTTAAGGGCTGAAAGTTCCTTTTTTTAGATGTGATTTGGCTGTGCTGTGATTTAATTGCAGCCTGCAACTGAAGTACTTTGCTGCATCTCACTCACTCCGTGCTCTTCCCCCTGGTGGGATGGGGAGTAGAATGAGAAAAAAGTAAAACCCGAAGGCTGAGTTGAGAAAAGGTTAATAATGGAAATAAAGTGACATCTAATAATAACAACAATAATAATAGTGAAAAGGAGAGGGGTAGAGAGGAATAAAACCCAAGACAGACAAGGGATGCACAACGCAATTGTTCACACCCACTGACCAACGCCCAGCCCTTTCCCCAGCTGCAATTGGTGTCTCCCAGCCAACTGTCCCCAGTTTATGCATTGGGCATGATGTTCTGTGGCATGGAATATCCCTCTGGCCAGTTTGGGTCAGCTCTCCTGGCCATGCTCCCTCCTTTGCACCTGCTTGTTGTGCATTTGCTCCCTGGCTCTGAAAAATCTTTAATTTAGGGTAAGCCCTACTGAGGAACAGCTACACTGTCAATGTGTTATCAACATTATTCTCGTACTAAATCCAAATCACAGCACTGAACCAGCGACTTAGAAGGAAATTGGTTCTATCCCAGCAAACCCAGGACAGGCTGGCACTCCCTGTGCCAAGCCTCTTGTGACTAAATGGCAGCTCAAAGTCTTCCTCCATCAATGTTTTCACTTACAAAGCCAGTTTGGATCAGTTTTCCTTTTGCGTTTAGAGTATGGGATTGGCACGCCCAAATTCAAAAGTCTCCAGCCCAGCTGGTGATTATGGACTTCCCTTATTGCTGGTGAGATAACACTTTTTTTTTTCCCGGGGCAGGGTTTCTCTCCTACTCCATCTCCAATAATGCAGGGTCCAGGAGGAGCTGTAGTCTCCCCAGACCTTGCTGTGCAGCATGGCAGGATTGATATGGAGAAGAAGGGGACCTGAAGCGAGCTGGTGACACCCCCTGGATGATGACAGGGCTGCTCCCACCCTTGTCCCCTCCCTTGCTCCAACCCTGCCAAGCCCCAGTCACACCTCATGCTTCCCTTCTCTGTGGTCAGCAGTGCCCACCCTTGGTGCCCCTTTGTTTGGTTCTCCTTTTATTTTTTATTGCTCTTCGCATCCACTGCAGTTTATTTGGGTCTGAATGTGATAAACTCCACATTTGGGCTCTTTTTAAAAGCCGAGTATTTGTGGAAAGTAATACTTAGCCAGACTCATATTCCATCCCTAGCTCAAATCTAATCCAGATACAAGCCAAACAGCAGGACAACAACTGCTCTTAATACTCACTGTGTTTTTAGCATAGCAGTTTTCATTAAAGGGAGAAGATACCAGTTTTTTAATTGCTTCAGGATTATTCCCCAGAGCTGTGCCAGGCCCACCCTGGGTTCCCTAGCTGCCTTACCCCTTGCAGGGGTAACTCTGACCATTAAAGCCCCAAACTTCCCCCTCACTGCTCCAGCCTGGTCTTTCTTAACCCACTTCACTGAAGAAGCTGAACTGTCTGTCCTCATGGGAGTGTGAAAAGATGATCAGTGATTGAGGTGACTGCATTTTCAAAGAGGATTTGATTTAGTCTATTAATTGGATTTAGTCCATTAATTAATTTTGATTTGGTCTATTAATTTTCAGGCTTGGTTCTGATAATCTCTTTGTTATCCCCCTTGTTCTCTCTAAAGGTTTCCTTTTATATCTGTCTACCAAGCCCCAGAGATCCTCCTGGGCTAAGTGGTGAAAATGCAATTTATGATTCCAAATGCTTCCTTGTGGAGCTCATAAACCCATGCTAATCCACGGATATGATTAACAAAGCAGCTCTGCTTTACCAAGGGAGCTAGCAGGGCATTGATGGGGAGGTCTTGCCTTCCTGTCTGAACCATTCCCAGATCTCTCCAGTCCAACTCAAACCACTGAGGAAGGGCAGGGTTGGAGCAGATGGTTAGTCCAGCATCCCTGACAGACAAGGTCTTCTGTTCTGCAGCAGAGGAGAGGGAAGGGGTTACAGAGTGTTGCAATACCAAGATACTTGCCTGGCTTCCCACTACCCTCCTCAACAGCCCTTTCTATCTCCAAGGAGACCCACCACATGAGTAAAACTTGTTTTCAACTGAAATACTATCTGTAAGCTTCCTGAGCTCCTTTCCCTTGTGACCACTCTGTGGTCTTTTCCTGATCTTCAGCTGAGCTCTTCTCCAAAGTCAGGACCACTCCCTGTGAAAACCTGTTGTTTGCTTGTCTTTTTGGGACACACAGTGCTGATCCTTCACCTCAAAGGAATGCTGCAGGACAGCAAAACACGCACGGAGGATGATGAACCGGGTAGAACAGCCTCCCTTCTGACAAGTGCATGAATAACTTTGCTCATGAGGATCCAGGACAGAGGTGGCCACAACTATGTGGTAAAAGGCACAGTGAGGGGGCAAGAGGCATTATGAGAAGCAGAGGAGGAGACAGATTGCTAGCAGGTGTTTAAAGCAAGACAAAGCAACATGTGACAGACCTGTGAAACTGGTTGCTGCATGATGGTGTGGAACCTAAAGGTTTGTGAGGGTTTAAGGAGAGAATAAAGAAAATATTCTTCTGGGACACTGGGAAATGGGTGCCTGGTTGTACCCACCAGCCCTTTCAAGGTTGTGTGCCCTCTACTGAAGCAGCCAGATGGAACCACAATGGTGTTGAAACCTTGTAGGGTTGAGGCTGAGCCATCATCAACCAAGCTCAGATTCTCTCTGCACTCACTGCTGCATGTGAGAGCCATAGTTAGGGAGCCCAGGTGGGAATATCTACTTATCCTGGGCTCCAGCACTGTGATCTCTCACATGTCTGATCCCTTCAGGCTGTGTGAGCAGGATCCAGGATACACAATACCCTGCAGGAACTTGTGTCATGGAGGGCCTGAAGGGTCCCAGCATGGGCAGCATGTTGTGCATGGACAGACCCTGCTCTCCTGCTCAGGGCTGTGACAAAATCTGCTCCCACCAGAGTCTATCTTGTTTGGATCTGCTCAGGAGTGCCAGTCATGGGGCTGCAGACTGGCACTCAGCTGTGTTTGCAAGCTGCATTTTGTGTAGATAAAAGGGAAGAAAAGCCAGTCTCCACTGCCTGTTTTCTGCATGATTTTCCTAGCCTGAGGCTTCACCAGCTTCAGTCTATTCAATGGATCACAGCCTCTCCTGAGTTCACATGCTCCCACAGCTTCTCCCTGAAAACTATTTCCTCTCACTCCTGTGCTTTCCAGGCAGCACCTTGCAGCCCTTCCTGTCTCCCTATCCTACATCTTCCTTTGTTACCAGCCTCTTGAGTGATCCAATTCAGCCACTGCCAAACCTGAAAACATTGGTGTGCTCTGTGATTTACAAAGCACATTGCCTCCAGTGAATTCCTTGCCTGATGTTTTCAGAGGCCTTTTGGGTAGCAAAGGAGCTATACATCACAGAGTAGTTGTGTTTTTCTCCTTTTTATGTTTCAGGGGATTGAGGGATTTCTGAGTGTTCCTTGAAGCAGTGACAAGTGTTCAGAGCTGGGAAGATGAGCTGGACTCAGACACCTGAACATGAGGTCTCTGAGTATTCACAGAAGTTAAATCATGTCTCCAAACGCCCTTCTCATCTTTCTTGGGACTCTTATCAGTGAGCTAGCACAGAAAGACAACAGGGTTTAATGTCCTGAGCAGGACTACAACAGGCTGGGCTCCATGTGTTCTCAGAAACCCACCAGGGAGCATGCAGACATCGCTCTGGGAGTCTCTAAGAAGGACAGATGAGCTCTTTCTGAGCTGGTGAGGATCCAGCTGCAGTTGTGTAGCACCTTCTCTCCGTCCTTGTGATGTGTGTGACCTGGAGCTGGGTGTAGGTCTGCAGATACCCACCCTCCAGCAGCTCTTGGCCGAGAAGCACTGAGCTCTCCTTGGTGCACTCATTTCACTGGGGAGAACTGGCAGCCAGAGAGGCTGCAGCCTGGAAAGCATCTCAACATCAGCTCTATCCCTAAAGGACAAGGACAGCATTTTTCTAACTTCTTGGGGTCTGGATGGGGAAAATTAAGAGCATGGCTCCCCACTGTGCGGGAAGTCTAAGTGTTGGGCTATGGAAGAGGAGGGGACTTTTATCCAGGTGGGTGCCTCTGTTTTCCTTGCATTGGAAGGGAAAGACAGAGGTTTTGCTCTGCACCACAGCTCTGCTGTCCCTCCCAGCCTCTCCCTGGAGCTGGCTATGGGGGAAATACATGTGCAGCCGTGCAGGCTGGCTGTTGCAAGGGGACAGTGCGACCAGGCAGATCCTCAGCCCATCTCAGTGAGGAATTTCAGAGATTTCAGCCTCATTTCAGTGGCTGAAATCTCAGTGTACATGCCAAGCTTTGAGAAGAAGAGCTCTGCTGGCTCTTCACATTTTAGCCACCAAGGTCTTGCACAGCAGGAAGCTTAATGCACCTCTATGGGGTTGTGAGCTGAAATTTTGGCAGCTGGGGCTCCCAGGGTGATGCTGTGTTCCCATCCTCCCACAGTCAGAAGGGGATGCTTCAGTGCCTAGCTCCCTCTCTCCTGCATGGATGCCCTTGGAGGAGCCATCCTGTCCCTGGGGTTCCCCTGCTGCTCAGCCCAAGCGTGTCTGACACGTTGTGCTGCCCTGAGCTGTCAATATGTGCAGGAGAGGCCCTGTGGAGAAGCAAAGGTGCCGGAAGGACGTGCTCATCATACTCATTTCCGCAGGCTTGCTCAGCTAGGTGCAAGTCTAGGGGCCACAAAACATCATACTTGGGAGTCGAAACAATCTGGGTATCTGGAAAGGTCCAGAAGCCCGAGATTGGAGGCATCCTGGGGTTGATGCTGCTGAGTGAGGGGGAGCATGCCACACTGGAAAGGGCTGGTGACAATTAGTTCCAAACACAGCAAACTGTAATCACCGAATTATTCAAGAATAATTATGCCTTGATAACAACATTACACTTTCTATTTCCCTTATTGCTGTTCTTGTTAAATATAATTACCATGCAAATTGCACAGCATAAGCAAGCCCAGGTGATTAAAAAGTCCATGGAGGCCCTGGGAACAGAGACTGAGGTGACTATAAGTACATATCTCTCTGCTTGCTTAGTTGTTTGTCCAGAGTTTCACTTGGGAGATCACAGAATCATGGAATTGCTCAGGCTGGAAAACACCACTAGGACTATCAAGTCCATGTCCCCAAGTGCCACATCTACAAGTCTTTTAAATACCTCCAGGAGTGGTGATACCACCACTGCCCTGGACAGCCTCTTCCAGAGCTGGTTAACCCTTTCAGTGAAGGAACTTTTTCTAATATCCAATCTATACCTTCCCTGATGCAACTTGAGGCTGTTTCCTCTTGTCTTAGCTCTTGTTAAATGGCAAATGGGGCTGACCCCCACCTGGCTAAAGCCTCTTTTCAGGGAGTTGTAGAGAGTGATAAGGTCCTTCCTGAGCCTCCTTTTCTTCAGGTAAACCCCCCCAGCTCTGTCAGCAGCTCCTCGCCAGACTTGTGGTCCAGACCCTTCCCCAGATCCATTCCCTTCTCTGGACACACTCCAGCACCTCAGTGTCTTTTTGTGAGAGGCCTAAACCAAACACCATGAGGTATGGCCTCACCAGTGCCCAGCACAGGGGCATGGGCACTGCCCTTGTCCCACTGGCCACACTATTGCTGACACAAGCCTGGTGCCGTTGGCCTTCTTGGCCACCTAGACACACTCCAGCTCATGTTCAGCCACTGAAAACAAACTCCTCCAGGTCCTTTCCCCCTGGGCAGCTTTCCAGCCACTCTGCCCCAGCCTGGAGCTGCCTGGAGTTGCTGTGACCCCAGGGCAGGACCAGCACTTGGCCTGGTTGAACCTCACCCAATTGGCCTCAGCCCATGGATGCAGCCTGTGCAGATCCCTCTGCAGAGCCTTCCTGCCCTCCAGCCCTCCAGCAGATCAACACTCCCACCCAGCCTGGGGTTATCTGCAAACTGAGGATTCTCTCAGTTCCCTCAGCAGATCATCAGTAAGGACATCAAACAGGGCTGGCCTCAGTACTGAGCCCTGGGGAAGGTCACTGTGACTGGCCACAGCTGGATTAAGTCCATTCACCACCACTGTCTGGGGCCGGCAGATTTTTACCCACCAAAGACTGCACCTTTCTAAGCCATAGGCTGCCAGTTTCTCCAGGAGAATCCTGTGGGAGACTGTCCTCACATGATTATAAAATGAGTTCAGCTCAGAGAAGTGAGGAAGAACAGAGAGATGTGACTCCAAGTTGACCAGCAGGCCCTGGATAGGCTCTGCTGAAAAGACCTCCAGCTGCAGTTTGTGCAAACTGGGCTCTGACTCCTCACTGCTGACCTTCAGGAACTGCCCTGCACAAAGTGCCCCAGAGGGAGATGTTTTCCGACCACCCAGTATTCCTGGCCAGTTAAGCACCCATGCCACACCCTTCTTCATGGTCACTGGGCACCTGCTAAGCTTTCCATGGTCCTGTGGCTTTGTGGTTCATCAACATTGCTCTTTCAGCTATCACTGTGCAGCTGCATGCACGGGTAGGAATGAGAAGAGGCTTTTTTTGCTCCTTCCTTCCTCTCTCATCAGAGTATAGGCATCTGAAGGACATGAACAGGAAGGCAGAGGAGGATCTGTTAAGCATAATGAAGTGGAGGAGTGTGACAGAAACTGCTGAACAGAATTCCCTGGGGAGGGCTGGGAGCATTATCACCTGAGTCAGTGAAAAAGCTGCTGAACAAACCCACAGCATGGAAGGACAATCTCACAGATGCCCTGTGGGACAAGGACAGCTCCTCTCAGCAAGGGCTGGGAGCTGGGATGCTCAACCTGTGTGGGGTTAGCTCTTCCCACAAGCCTCCTGCCACTGCCTCCTCTGTCCACTTTTGAGGTTAATGGACATGGTTTCCCATACAACACTCATTTCTGACTGACCCCAAGACCCCTACCCCTCGTACCTCACCTATGTCTCACGGCTGCAAAGCAAACTCTCCAGACTGGCCATCACGTTTCTGTTGGACCAGGACCTGGCAGACACTCACTGCCACAAGTCCTCTTGATTCCATTGCAAACAGGGCCTGAAAAACAAATCCAGCAGCTTGGACGAGGATACAAGTGGGAGGCAAACCTGCTTTTCCCCTTCTCCTCTGGACTACCCCTTTTCTCTGCCTTCATCAAGCTGAGAAATAGAGGTCAAGGGCCTTTACTTGCTGTGCTTCCTGGTGCAGCCATGAGATCATGCTAATTATGGGCTCTCAGCTCCTCAGATGAAATTCTCCTTCTATATATACCTACATACATACATACATGTGTACACCAAGTTTATTATTATTACCATGCCAGACAATCCTTCTTCATTAGGGCTTGGAATTTGCTTTCAATGCTTTCAGTCAGATCTTTAACATTATTTAAACACAATGGGTTTGAAGGAGTTTTTGTTATTTTTAATGCAGACCAGATTTTGCTGGGATCAGAGAATTAAACTGTTCTTCATCTAGACCTACGAGCTGCCTCCTTGTCCGCAGGAACCAGGAGGGTCCTCAGCCATGAATTCAGCCTGCAGTGCTTTTGAAATCACAGCCAGGTGTCCAAGGAGGGGGAAACGAGGATGAATACCTCTTCCCACCTGTGTCACAGCTCCATGGTTAGCACAGACCGCGATGACACACCAAAGGTTCTCCTGAGTGTGGGGCAAGCACCAAGCCGGCGCCTGCAGCTCCCTCGCCTTCCCCGTGCGTCACAGCACTCAAGGACGTCAGGAGCACATCTGGTGTGCCCAGCGTGTGACGGGGAGGGAGTCCCTGTGCTCGGCACAGCTGGGGCTATGTGTACGCTCACAGGCAGAACGCCTGGCCCTGCTGCACCTCCCCAGCTGGAGCACCGCACTGGGACTGCTGTGTCCCCAGGACCCCATGTGTCAGAGGCAACGCATCTCAGTTCTCATCACCCATCTGGTCTGGCATGTGAGTCCTGGAGAAGTGAGAAACAAAAGCCTTTTTCTGGGAATGTGGGAGATCCAGGCGAAAGAGGAAGGGAGTTGTCTGAGATTCACATGTTGCAGGGGTGGGGCTGTGTCCAAGTGGTGCTGGCTGTGCAATTGTGGGAAAAAAGACACAGACTGCTTCTGTGAGCTGTGCCAGTGCACCTAAAATGTGTTTAGTGGGAAACAAAATTCTGATCAGAGGAGGTGGTCCTGTGAACAATGTTCCTTTTAGATGTTCTTTTGGTGAGGATGGAAAGGAAGGAGCCATATTGAACCATATTGAGCCATATTGAACCATACCATGCCAAGGGTATCCAAACGTGTCCTGGGCTGCATCCAGAGCTCTGTGGGCAGCAGGGGAGGGAGGGATTCTGCCCTCTGCTGTGCTCTGGTGAGACCCACGTGGAGCACTGCATCAGCTCTGGGGTCCCTGCACAGGAGGGACATGGACCCACTGGAGTGAGTCCAGAGGAGGCCACTGAGATAATCAGAGGGATGAAGGATCTCTGCTATGGAGACAGGATGAGAGAATTGGGATTGTTCAGCCTGGAGAAGGGAAGGATCTGGGGAGATATTATAGCACCTTCTAGTACCTAAAGGGGCTACAGGAGAGCTTGAGAAGAAGTCTTCAACAGGAGCTATTGAACAGTTCAACAGGACAAGGGGGAATGGCTTCAAACTGAGAGTAGGTTTAGATTAGATATTAGGAAGAAATTCTTTACTGTGAGGGTGGTGAGACACTGGCACAGGTTGCCCAGAGAGGCTGTGGGTGCCACATCCCCGGAAGTGTTCAAGGAAAGGTTGGATGGGGCTCTGAGCAGCCTGGTATAGTAGAACATGTCCCTGCCCAGGGCAGGGGAATTAGAATGAGATGATCTTTAAGGTCCCTTCCAACTTAAAGCAGTCTATGATTCTGTGATTCTATAAGGAAAGAGCGAGATAATGAAGGAGAAAGAGATAGATAGTCTTCAAATTTTTTTCAACAACTGAAAAACAGACACAAGTTGAGTATCAGAATAGCACTTCTTCTAAAAAGTGGAAAAAAATCCTTTGTGAGATTTCTCTGATGTAGAAGCATTTGGTGGAAGAGATGGGAGCAAACCACCATCTTGCAGAGGTGCCCAGGTGGGAGAGGGAGCGACTGAAGCTGAAATAAAATATTGACACTAGAACAAACATGCGTGAATGGGCCATGAATAAATAGAATCTGGAGATGAGAAGAAACTACCCAACCGACAAAGAGTTCTGGAACTGCCTTCTGCAAAGCAGCGATGGGGAGAGAGAGATTAAAGGAAGCACAGAGTGGGCCCTGAGACTAAACAAGCACTTTGCCTCGTTTTTTGATAAGACCAGGGCTGCTGCCCATGGGAACAAAACCATGAAGTGTAATTTGAAATAAGGGTATAGGAATTATCACAGCCAGTCTGGAAACAAAGCTTGGCAAGCCCTGTGCTCTGAGCTTGGTGGGACTGGGTAGCCTCCTTCCCAGGGAACTGGCAGGTTGGCCAGAGGGAATTGAAGCATCTCCCAGAACATGGTGTGGTGTGATGGGATTACACTGGCTATAACTGAGCTGAGACTGGAAACTCAAATCTGCTTCCTACCCATGGGTGCAGAAAGCTCCAAGGAGCTACTGCCACAGTGGGCCAGGCAGGAGATGTTGGTATGGCTGGAGGTGCAGTCCTGGGAAGCTGGCGGGACTCCCAGCAGGACTTTTTTTTTGCAGAATAAACAGATTCAGTGTTCTACCCTGGAATCTGCAGAGTGAGGTGTCCTCAGCAGTCCCCTGCAGCATGGTGGAGGGGGAGCTGCTTCTCCACCTTCACTTTCCAAATCACTGCCTCCCTTGGCATCATCAGTCGAGAGAGCTGCCATCCACTTGAGGCTCTCTCCTTCTTCTTGTCCTGATTATTATGATCATTACTGTCTCATTTCAAGCTGTAAATCAGAAATATTGTGCCTCGTATTTTTCCTCCCTGGGGAACGCATAACTAGGGGTGAGATTGGCTCTGAAGTTCAGTGCTGTTCTGTTGAAAAACTGCCTCGACAAATCGAAACTGTCTCACTTTTTAGAAGAAGTTTTGATTGGAATCAATCTTTCTTTTTTTTATGAGCATAAAAAGGGAGTAGTTAAAAGTAAGATTTATTCCAAATTCATCTTATCAGCTCTGAGACATTCAATTTTGTAATCAATTCCCACAGGGGCTCCACCAAGAAGCCCATATTCAGAATCAATCTTGTATTTCATTAGGTTATTTCTGGTGTTAAAAAATAAGATTGATTCTTACTTTATGTTATAGCGCTACAGCAATTTATTTTTTAATGATATGAGGTAAGAATCAATCTCTGGCTTCTTTTTCCTTTTTTTCTTTTTTTTTCTTTTTTCTTTTTTTAATCCTGCTTTTCCTGCATTGGTTTTGTTAGAGCCAAGTTAGCAAGCTCTGAAGGATTTTCAAATTATTCTTGTGCAAATTTAAGACCCCATTGGTGCCAGTCTGCTGCTCACAGGATCTGCAGAGCACCACAAGACCTGATGAAAGGCACAGTCTGCCCTGTCCTGGGATTTTGGGAACACACTACATAAAACTGCACTAATCTCCAGTCCTTGGCAGCAGCATCCTGACCTCCATGGACTCTTCCTCACCACCTCCAGCATGCCCAGGAGCAGGTGTCTCAATGACACTGGTTGCTAGCTGTTCCCATAATAAAAGGGAAAATAAATATACATGATGAAATTAATCCCTAATAATTCATGAGTCGTGCTTGATTCATCACCAGTGGTTCAGAAGTCACTCAAGCAAGCACAGGTGCTTTTCACAAGTAGCTGGGAAATTACTTTGCTTGCAGCACTGGGATTTGGTCACTAGGTTGGTATTTGTCTTGCTATTCTTAGGATATTTTGGTTTAGGTAGTGGCACCTTCTTGTC
Source organism: Entomyzon cyanotis (assembly GCA_024500445.1). Lineage (NCBI taxonomy): Eukaryota > Metazoa > Chordata > Aves > Passeriformes > Meliphagidae > Entomyzon > Entomyzon cyanotis. The sequence continues at coordinate 43,818,147 of JAKEPQ010001021.1, read as the reverse complement.
CTCTGCTTGCAACATGGTCACTCCAGTCACTGCAGGGTTTGGAGGCTAAGCTGAAATGTGGCAGCCAGAATAGCAGACCTTTTCCTGCCCAAATACCACTGGAACCCTCTGAAATCCCTGCCAGAGCTCTCATTTATGAGATGTGACCCAAATCTCAGCATCCAGCCAAAGGGAAAGGTTTTCTCCAGGTTTATCTTACACCCAGCACTAGAACAGCTCCCATTCTTCAGCCTCAGGTCCACATTACGAGCCTGGCAGGTGAGGTTGGCTGTCTTCTTTGTCCCAGGCTCACTCTTGACTTCAGTGGGGGGCTGAACCCATTTTCCTTCAAACAGGTGATGGGGAAACAGCTGAGTTTTCTGGGAATTTTCCCCTTCCTCTCTCCCAGAATGACTAAATGACAGATTGACTCTCCCAGAATGATCCCCAGGTCAGATCATGCAGTGGGCACATTCCAGAGTGCTGAGCTCCATGGCTTGGCTGCACTGGGAAGGATGGAGTTGTGAGGTTGAAGATTGCAAAGGGCCCTTTGCCATGGGGAAAATGGTGCTAGGTTTCATCACACACCCTGGGGACTTCCGCCATCCATGGCAGTACTGGGAGACAGAGGGAAAACTGAGAGCAGGAGCCTCCCATGGGTTGTACACTGCAGAACCTCGGCTTGAAAGCTCTGTGTGAAACCAAGATCCTTCCCAGGATCATTCACATGTTGTGTTCTTGTGCATGTTGTGGGTGCAAATCTCCAGTTTTGTGTCTCTCTATCAGCCCTCTACTCTGGCTGTCTCCTCATGCATGCCTCTTGCTTGTCTCTATCTTTGTCACTGTGTACATATCTGTCTGTCTGTGGCTCTGTTAGTCTTCAAAGGCCCTGAGTTCATTTGATTTCATTATCATTTCCCATCTCTTGAGCTCTATCTCTTTGTTTTTTCCCCTTTTCTCATTATAATTTACACGCGGCTTGGGTGCATGCTGGAAATGAAATGCGAATTTGATAAAGCAGCCGCAGCTCCTGCTTCCAACCGTGGCCTGAAAGCCCTGAACCCCTTGGAGAAAAGCAGGCTTTTTTTTTTTTTTTCCATAAAGGGGGAAAAAACATGAGTTTTTTTTCCATTGCACTGGCATAGAATGAAATTCCTCCAGCAATTACCAGGAGATAATGGCCTGAAATTAAACAGTCCTATCTCGTTCTCTAACTATAGGACTTTCTATTTTTTCAAACTATTGAATACCAGGCGAACAATAATCAGGCAGGCATTAGGCATTCACACGCAGGCTACCTGGGATATGAAAGTCCATACATGCGGCAGAGCTCCTTTTATTTTTTGTTATTAGCAGCAAACTGCCGAGGCACGCAGAGTCCTATGCAGATGGAGAGAGGCATTAGCCTGGTGCCCAGCAATGCACTGCCAATTCAGGTGCAGGGATCAGTGTTGCCTTTCTTGTGGAAACTCCTGATTGATGATGGAGAACCACGGTGGTGGGGGAATTTCCCTGTGAGCACAGCTCCTCTCTTGCCTGTCTGTGCCATCTACATTTACTGCACTGCCATTGCTGGCAGCCCAGAAATTTTGCAGCACAGTGGATGTAGAGAAGGAATTTGAAGGAGAATGGAAACCAGGTCAGGTCTTGGTGTGCTGAGTGGAAGTTTTCTGGACTTTGCAGCTCCATATATTCCTGCAGGTGATCACACCCTGCTTTTTCCTGCTCTTCTGGTCTCCCAGGGAGCAGTTTCAGTGCTCTGCCAAGGCCTTGGAGTTGGCACAAAATGTTGAAGCTGCCTGGCACAGCCAGAGCCAGTACACTGCTTCCTGCCGAGCCAATCTCATTGAAATTACCCAGGAGATTTCAGCGAAAGTGTAATTGAGCTGCTCTGACTTAGACACAGCTTGATTTACAAGTGGAAGGGAAAAATTCCAGGAGGAAGGAGCTTGACTCCTAAAGCTGGCAAGAGGTAAAAAGAGGTGAGGAGATGGCTGAGACTGAGCAGCATGCTGCCTGGGGAGTTAAATACGCCATCAATGACCTCCCACAAAAGGTTTGGAAAGATGGAGTGATGTGGGGTGGGCAGAGATGGCTGCTTGCAGTGACAGGGATACACATCCAAGGGGAGCCTGGGACTTGCAAGAGGTGCCTGCACTTCTTGTCAAGCTGCAAATGGCCTTTTGAGTCCAGGTGCTGAATTCCAAAAAGAGAAGAGGGCAGGGACGCATTGTAGAGAGATGGTATTCCCTACCTTGTCCAACCTCTCATCCAAGGAGTTACCTGGAGAACGTGGTAAGGCTGGGGATGTTCTCCTCCCAGTTTCCTGTGACATTGACCTGACACCATTCTACCACCCACACAAGGGGATGCAGCTGAAAAGTCTTTTCCACCAGAAATTTTGGTTTTACTCATGTGGATTCCTTCTGCTTTGAAATTATTTATAAAAAGACCTTTTAAAAATTGTTGAAACAACCTCCTCCAATGGCATGGCATATGGTCTTTTCTTTGCCTGGAAATACCTTCACTGTCTAATACTTGTCCATCTATCGTCATGACTTAAAGTCAGAATTAAAACAGAAATCATATCAAATACTCCCAAATCCATGAAACAGCATGACATATTTTTGAGGGAGGGATATCGATGGGTGGCTTCTCAGTTCCGTGGGGAAGCTCCTTCTCTTGATGTGAAATGTTTCAGCATCATAAACGCCACAGCCTCTTGAACCAAGAGGGAGACATCCTCTTGAACCGAGAAAGCCCTGGCGGCTTTCTGCAGAGCTAGCCATGATCCCATGTAGGCAGGCAGGGGCTCTGCTCTCTCACCCTCGCTGGGAATGCTCCAGGAGGGTTAACAAGATAACAGGGAATGGCAGAGTTGTGCCTATAATTTATTAAGGCTTTCAAAAGGCTTTTGATAAAGTCCCTCATAGGAGGCTATTAAGGAAACCTGGTAACCACAGGATGAGAGGAAAAGCCAAGGCATGGATTAAAACTGAGATAAGACAGAGAGAGAAGGGAAGGAACAAATGGCCAATTCTCAGCAGGCAGAAAGGTTAATAGTGGAGAGCCTGAGGTCACCCCAGGCCGTGAGTGGTTGAATATATTTATTAACACAAGCAAAGAAAGGAAGGGAGCAGCATGGCTGTGGAGCTCACTGGGGGCTGCTGCAGCAGGACTTGATGAAGGCAGATGGGGGTGATGTGGAGCAGGGGCCCTGTGGTGGGATGGGGTGGGATGGGATGGGATGGGATGGGATGGGATGGGATGGGATGGGATGGGATGGGATGGGATGGGATGGGATGGGATGGGATGGGTTGGGGCAGAAAGTGGGTGATACTGCACCCAGGGCTATGATTGGGGCTGGTGTGGGAGCTGGGGCAACCCAGAGCTGCTGGTGGGGTGCGCAGGGGATTGTGAAAGACACTGCTCTGGGCTCTGCCAGAGGAGCCAGGGCAGAGCGAGTCAGCTCACATCCTGCTCTCATCACCCCTGAGCTCACATCCAGCTCAGAGGCACAATGGTGAGGTTCAGTTGGTAACAAACACAAAACAGAACAAACAGTATTTCCTTTATATCAGTGGGACAGATTTAAACCTACTGAAGAAACACCCCAAAAGCCATATTTCTAACACCCAGTGATTTTCCGCAGAACAGACAGAATTTGTAACTTTTCGTATCGGAAACAAGGACAACATCTCCTTCTCCCCAGAGACGCAGAGCTGCAGCCCTCTGGACTCGAGTGACATGCAAAAGCCAAGTTACTGAATTTAAACATTAATCTAAGTGATGAGCAGGGTCCAAAGGAGCAGTCTGGAAAAACTACCTGATGAGCATGAAAAGAAATACTGGGTATTGACTTGGTGAATATTATCCATCCTGTGCAAACAGCCCAGCGGAGCAAACAGCCTGGTGGAACAAACAGCCTGCGGACACCTGATTAAACAGTGTTTATGATAACTAGTGGAGAATGTCTTTTTAATTACTTTTGTGTGTGGGAATGCAGATTTGTGTGAAAACTCTATTTTGTTTTGTTTTTATGGACACAACCAGCTTGAAAAACTAACTTGAGAAATGGCTCTGATGAAAAGTTTGGAAGTTGGGAGAAAACTTTTGGTCTATTCTAAGAGAGGAAAAAATGTACAAGTTTCACAACATCTCCTCATTTTAAAAAATGACCTGATTGGAGGATAAAAAGAAACCAGAAAGGAAAAGCCCAAACTGCCACAAGCCATTTTGAAATGCCTAAAATACAGCATATCCAAAATTATTAACATGAGGTATTTCCTAAGAACTGCATCAACCCAAATTATTATAACAAATTTTTCATTCACAATTTTGATTTTTTTTTTCCTTATAAGAGTAAAATTTAGAAAATCTGTGAAAGTTTTGGTGACAAAACCTTGCAGAGAAAATTGCTCATCTGAAATCCATGTAGGGATGCGCTGTGTAACGAGGAATTAGATCTCAGCAGTAATCTCAGTCATGGGGTTTCCTAATTGTGTACTCCGTGTTTTGAACATCCGCACCCTTTTAATGGATTTTCCTAGGTTAATTATACCATTATTTCACCCTGCATGTATAAAACTGGCTGTTCAAAGTCAACTGTAAATGAAAATTGCAGCTGTTAAATCGCTGGGGTGGCTGAGTTGCTGGCTGCAAAACAAACACGGCACCCACTAATTGGCCTGTAAACAAGGGTGGTGGGGAAGGGCTGAGGCAACTCTGGCATCCATCGGGCACCATCCAGCAGCAAACAGAGCATGAGGAAAGCCAAAGTCACTGGAAAGACCCTCGGGAAGCCAAGGTCAGCAGATGGCCCGGGGGGACAATCCGAGAGGCCGAGATCTGTGCATGTTTTCTCTGCTCTCCTAGGTCAGTTGCTGCCTGCAATGTTAATTATCCATTAGGAAAAACAAGCAAGCAAACCTATCTCCCTGCCCAAGGTGATTCCAGAGCGTATGAAGTGCTGGAAGAGCACTTCTCACCTGCTCTGTTGGCAGAGGGAAGAAGACAGACTCTTGACCCATGTCCACACTACTGCTGACAGCAGTTGGACAACAGAACCAAATAAACAAGGAAAAATCATCTGAAGGATGAACTTCCTGGCATTTCTGTTAGACAGCTTAAGATGACACAATCTGAGGCATTTTAGGCTTTCTGGTTCCTTCTATTTCTCTTTTTTCCCTCTTCTTCATCCTCATCCTCACTGGAAGCTGACAGGAGAATGGGATGCTGAGGAAACATCCTTCAGCTGAATTTGTCACCTTGTGGATATCGCAGTGTTTTGCAGAGATCCCTCCATAGTGGCAGAGAGCAGCAGGAGGCAGGCTGTGTCTGCTGGGACCTCCACGGTTTTGCCACTCGTGCCCCTCAGCTGCCCCTCACCTCTCACTGGACAGGTGACACCAAGGATGTGCAGCCTGGGCAGAGAACATCACCTCAGGCCTTTGGAGCTGCCCGAGGGACTCAGCAGACCACCAAATGAGTTTTCCCAGAATGCATCTCTTCTGTTGGAGCATCCTAAAATACCCTTTTTTCCCCTCCTGGAAGATCAAGGTATTAAAGTCTGCCACTGAGTTGAGACTTACCACCATCCACCAGGCAAGCATTATGTTAAGTGGAAACCAGTGTTTCAGCTAATTTTAGTTCTGTCTCTGGAACTTATGATGGCAGTCCCCAAGAAACCTGAAAGCTGTGTCAGACCAGAAGGCATTTTTCCTCAGGGTCCAGAGAGCAGCCCCTCCAGTCTTCCTCCAGCAGGAAAGGCAAAGACAAAGCTGTGCAGCTGTGATAAAAGCAGGTAATACTGACTGCAGCTTTCTTGGATGATCCTGGAAAGACTGTTCTATGGACGTCAAGTAACCAGGGAAATGCAAGGCTCCGTAAGGCTCTTTTTAGGCTGTTCCCTGTCCTGAGGCAGAAGCAGCTCTAGAGAAACCAAGCACGTACTTCTCCTGCCATCCTTATAGATTTTGGGCAGCAGAGCCTTAACTGTGCACAAAGCTTTTTTTTCTTTTATGTGTCTCCATAATCCCCCTTGCTGGTGTAGGCAAATGTTAGGGAAAATTTTTAATGGAAGCTAAAAAATTAAGTTTATCAAAATACTTGCCTGCTCTGAGCTCCTGTTTGCTGCAGCCCCTCTTTTGGGCTGAACATGCATCATGGGCAAGGAAACACAAATTGGAATTAGTGACAGTAAAGTTTGGGACTTAAGTTGTTCAAGAAGACTGCTAGGGGCTGGTGGTGTTCCGAGGTCCTGTGAGTAGAACCCAAGCTTCTGGTGGAAAAGGCTTTTCAGCTGGAGTGAAAGGCTGCACATGCAACAGGTTAAGGGGAGATGAATTCCAGTTTGGAAGAGAGCTTGCTCTGAAGGAGTCTCACTGTCACCAGCATGGGCTGAAAACTATAAAGCAAACTATGTGCCTCATCAAGTTTTTGCATCACTCAGCAAGGTAGCGGTCTTGTTTAACATATTTATTAATGATCTGGAAGTAGAGGTAAACAGCTTGTTAATTACATTCTCCTGCCTCAGTTGGGAGGCATTGTGAATGCCAGTGCAGATTGGGTAATAATAGAGACATCAGAGACATTAGGAAGACATGAAGGAAAGAAAATGAACTCCCTCTTGGCTCGGGGAAGTCGCAAAATAATCCAGGACTGGGCTTTTTAGCAGGAATAGTGATCCAGTCTGGAAAAGGACCAGTGACCAGTGAGGAAGAGAGGGATTTTAGAGCAGGCAAATGTGTGTAAGGTGCTTTTAGGAAGGGTGGCATGGGAGAAAGCTGAGTGTGAGTGTGGGAAACAATCCTCCCCCTCCTCCCTCTCAGGCTGCCACGCTCCTTGCTGTATTTTCAGAGCAGCAATGACAAACTGATGCTGTCTCAAGGAAGAGTTACAAATATGATCAGAGGCCCTGGGAAGGGCAAAATTGCTTCATGAGGAAAGATTAAAAGTGCTTGCATATGTCAAGCTCAGTTAAATGATGTTCAGGGAAGGTGGGATAACAGCTGACAAATATTTGAGTGGCATAAATCTGAGCAGTGACAGTGGGCTATAAATACAGGATAGGAGCTCTTGTGGGGTGCAGGTGTCATTTTGAATATACCTAACATCTGTCATGTTGCAGGTCGGGGAAGCAGCAGTGCCTGTGTGGCTGCTCCTCAGCACTGAGATTTGAGATACGGAAGGGAAGGGTGGAAGGTGAAATATCTGTGTTTATCACTGTGACTTACCACTCTTAGGCAACAGCACAGCCAGCTGCATCAAGAACTGTGAGCAGAGGTGCTGCAGGCTGCTTCTTATCGAGAAAGAACTATCTGCTTGCAAAATAATGGGGAGGAGGAAAAGTTTCCAAGTCCCTTTTAGAGGCTGGGAGATAGGAAGGGAGCTGGGAAAATGGAAGATGCCCTGGATAGTTTTGGGACACTGGGACCTCTGACACAAGTAAGCCTTAATGTGCCTCTGATGTTCCAAGGGAATGAGATTGTGAAGGTCGATGTGTGACTGCAAGCAAATGCTGAACCAACAGAGCATCTACACAGACCTGTCTAGAGCCTCCCTCCCTGTCAAATATATGTTTAAAAACTGAGGTTAAAAAACGTAGCCTCGGCATGAAGAAAAGATCTGACATAGGGACTGATGTGTGAAGAAAGATCTGTGCAAAACTGTAAAGACTCTGTTTTGTCAAAGAGAGATTCAAGCAGTGAGGATACAAGAACATGCCTGTCGTTGGGAAAGGGGAATATATGTTATCAATACCTGTCCACAGCCTCAGCTGGCCTTAGGCCTCTCTGCTTCGACAAAGGTGTCTCAGAAAGCTCCTCGGTGCTGTCAGTGGGAATGCTGCAGATCTATTTATGGATTCACTAGGAAAAAAATGCTCTTTTCTGTAGTTTGTTAGCCAGCAGTGCTGGAGGAGCGCGCTGGAGCTGGGAGTACAGCAATGTAAAGAGAATCTTCATCTTGTCTCTCTTTGGGAGTCACTGTCTTAGTGAAACAATGGTATTGAGAAGTGTCTAGAACCAAAATCCTATCTCTGAGCCCTGGAATTATCTCACTGACAGCTTGACACTACATAAACTTGTCTGGTGCTGGTCAGGAGTGATTGGTCTACCAGAGGATCTCCAATATTGCTTTCCTCACCCACCCTGGGTCAAGATTTTCCCTCCATTACAGGAGTTTCCTAAACAACACAAGGGAGCTCACTTGTCCAACAGACTTTTAAAGAAAGTTTAGCTAAAGTAGTTGTCTTGCAGAGAATAATTCTCTGTTGGCTCCAGAGAAATGAGCCAGCAAATCTGATGGCTTTTTCTAGCACTAAAAGAGTCAAGTGGCTTTTTTTTTTTTTTTTTTTTTTTTGATACATGACACAGGAGCCTTCCTTGCACCCTGCAGGGTTCTTATGCCCTCCTCATACTGGCTTTTGAACAACTCATCTGCCACTTCAGACTGCATCCGACTGTGGGATCCTCTCAAAAACACAAGCTCTCTGTGCACTGATAGCTGAGAAGTGTCTTTTCAGTCTTAAGTTCCTCTTCTGCAGCTCCTACTAAATACAGCACTTAGAGCTTTTATGGTGTTTTTCATTTTCAAAGTGCTTTACAAACATTAATAATACAAAACACATGAACTCCACTGCTACAGTAATACCCTAATCCTTTCTCTTATCTCCTCTTAGGGCTCAGAACTTCCAGCCCAGCAAAAGCCCACAATCTCTGGAGTTCTCTGACGAATAAACACCATTAAAAATAATCTCTGGACTTTTTCTACTTCCTCTTTTAAAAGCATCTTTCCACATCCCTTCATGCCAATAATCCATTAATCCAGTCAGTTGCAGGGTTATGAACCGTGTATGGTAATTGGCTTGAAGAACACTGCATTTCTGGGTTTCAGCTCTCTGGGCTACCTTTGCAGCAGATTTATAGAAGAACTGCACACAGGGACCATGTTCTTATGGTCCTGAGACTGGGTGTAGGCACAGGATTTTCCATCACTGGAGCTAAAGCCAGCTCTAGCAGGAGGCTGCAGCCTAAGGTCCAGCAAGCTGTTCTTTGCCAGCCCTGAGTGGTGTGACTTGACCTTGTGTACCTGATACAAAACTGTGAGGATGTGTTCCTCAATCCTGCTGCCTGCTCTGTGTGCTCCCTGCAGAGCAGGCAGCAGCTCAGTGATCAGGGATGATCCAATACAAATTGATCACATTGTATATTGTGGAAAAATAAAACTGGAGGTGACTTGCCCAAACCTGCCAGGCTGCAAACTGTAGCAGTTCAATCAAGAACTGCTACAGTTTGACTGAAGTTTGACTCCAGGATGCTTCATGAGCATCCTGGAGACTCCAGCAGCATGGCTGGAAATGTCCAGGGGCTGAGCAGGACAGGGGGACAATTATTTCATTCATCCCAAGGTGTACTGTCCCTAAGTTAGAGCCACCAGACATGGAGTTATGTGTTGTGATGAGGTTTCAGTCTTGTTCCTTTAAGGCAGGGGTTGGGCTTGTCTTCTATTCCCTACAACATCCCTGCCTGATGCTCTGGATGCTGTGTGGATACACATTGAATGATACCAGCTTAAACCCACAAACCACAGACAGTAGAAGAGTCAGCCACAGCTTTCAGGTGAGGCTGACAAGGTAAATGAGTCAGTCTTGGTGTGTCTCTCCTCAGATTGCATTGGGATCTGGCCCTTGTAACTCTTCCAGTGACAAACCAGGTCATTGCTAAGTGCTTTGAAGCAGTTATGGGTCAAGCAGGAGGTCTGTGGCAGGAATGTGGCTTGATGCCCACTCAGCACTGATCTGGTGCCCTCACCAAAAAGCTCTGCTTTCCTGGGTCATGCCTTGCTTTCAGCTTGCTGCAGTTAGCAACCATCTTTGCAGACGACCTCAACAGTATCTGTCTCCAATTCTTGTCTGCACATTCTTTTCCTCTTTGCCTCAGCTCCAGTTTTACCAACCTTAAAACACAATTTCCATTTCTACCCTTGATTTTGTATTCAGATTTAGCAACCTGCATCTCAAATTTATGCTTAATAATTCTCCTTATCAAGCCATCAAGTAATTTTCCTCCCTCAAATTACTGCCTCCCCCACTCTCTCTGCAACTCCTCCTCCTCTTTCTTCATCTCTCTTTTGTATCTGGCAATATTTCAGACTCCTTCTGTAATTTGCTTGACTGTGTAATTGATCAGAATAACTCAGTTTTATTACAATTTGCTTGAAATCCCTTTGTTAGCAATTAGAACACTTTGTTTAAAGACAAATAAGATTTAATGAGACTCTCTCTTCCTTGGCAGCCTCCCAGTCTGGTCTTTCCATGCCTCCTTGCGGCTGTCTGCTCTCTGCTACCCTACTCAACAGCTGGCAACAAATCCTCTGTCTCTTGCCTCTGGGATTCTGCCCTCTGCCTCTGCCTCTGCTGCCTGTGGTGATCCTGGTCCTCCTTCCTCACCAATTTGCCAAGGTTTATTCTATTGGCACGGAGAATGTGGTGTGCCTTCCCTCCTTGCACTATACTCTCTCTCTCCCCAAAGAGGCTCAGGCTCCCACAGCAGCAGCAAATGGGTCTGAACCAGTCATCAGGATATTGAAGTGTTTTTGGAACACATGAAGAACAGCCTCATGCCCAGAGGGCAAAGAAGCTGCCTATTATAAGAGAGAACAAAGGATCATGAGAGGGACACAGGAGTGGGTAGGTAATGTGTGTATTTTTAGATTTAAAGTCTCATCCATAGTTACACACAATAACAGTGCCTTGTATGTGTCTTGGGTATCTTTCCCAGAATGCCTTCAGCATACTGGAAATGATGCCCATCTGATAAATCCCAGAGATTAGCTGTCATCTCCACTGGGAAATGACTCTCCAGCTGTCTGGACTACTGCATCTCTGATGCTGTCAAAATCCAAGACCTCTCCAGTGCTCCCCTGGCTCACACAGCCACGTTCCTTGTCTGTGGCTGACTCTGAAAGTGACAGCCAGCTGCAACCTGTCTGGAGGTCTATTCCTTCACCCTACCCAGTGTGGGGAGCAGGGTAAGACCTGCTGCTGAGGGACTTGGGTGTGAGACCCTTGCTGTGGCCTTAGCTTCACTTGGCACTGGTCCTCCCATAGGGTAGAACGAAGTGGGCATGGGGCTGCACATGTGAGGGATGCAAGGTGGATGGGAGGATGGCAAGGAGACAGGGCCTGGCATTTGGGCCCAGACAATAATCTGAATTTGTCCTGATTTGTGCTCAGTGTTCATCCTTCCCTGCAAGCTCCCCTGCAGCACACTCCTTCCCTTAACTAGAGCCCTGTCCTCCTGATTCACATGCTGAGTCCCCATGTCTTGGCAGGTGACAAAGCATGGCTGCATCTGGGGGGCAGGATTCCCTCCAGGGACATCTCCACCATCACATGGGTGCTTTCTCCAGATGTGTCTATCCAGCTGAGAGGAATTCAGGCTACCTGCTGCATCTCACATGTGGGGACTCACCACTGCAGAGTCCTAAGAGGACTCTTAGGACAGGCAAGATGTGTCACCTGTCACCTGAGACCTCCTGGGCTGGCTGTGCATTGTTAATCTGCAGCAACACCAGCACCTCGAGCCAGGCAGTCGCAAGCAAGGCGATGGCAAAACAACACAAAACTGTCTCCCCCTCTCTGGGAAAGCCTCATCAGAAGCATTGTATTCAGTGCCTGCCTTGCCTTGGGAAACTGCAAATGCATCTGTCTGGGAGGATGCAGCCATGCAGGCTCCAGAACAGTGGTTATTTCTCCCAGGGGATTTTGGATCTAGCAGTGTAATTTCAATAGCCTGATGCTTTGTGTGCTGGCAGGGGGGAGCCAGAGGGAAGGACTCATCCAGACACTCTCCTTTCTGCCTGAGTGGGTAGCAGTGTCCATCAAAGCAGTGGAGGAAATCCATACGATTAACACAGTGTGTCACGGAATATCAAAATATGCCACAGGATTTCCAGCCAAAATGTCAAGTAGGGTCTCATGAAAATATCTGACACCGGAATTACCCTGTGCCAAAGCTCAGTAGAATTACACTGTGGCTGGACAGCAAGAGCGTGTTATTTGCAATCAACTCAGAGCTGCTCTGGTAGCACTGGGATTTGCGCTGCTGAGCTCCTTCCAAGTATGTTTCATAAACCTGGGTTTAGCTGCTTGCTCTGCGAGCATTTTCTGTAGTCCAGTCTGGATTCTGCAGCCAGCACTGTGCCCTTTAGCACTTTGCTTTTTGAACAAAGAAATGCTTTAAATATTTCAAAATACGCTTAGAAGGTGCTGCATGTAATAAATGTTGGTGACCGGGGACTCAGCACCTTCAGCTTCACAGGAGCTCTGTCTACCCAATTTAAAAACCCTTAACTAATTAAAAAACCCTTAACTGATTTAAAAAAACCCTTACTTGATTTTAAAACCCCAGTCTAAATCGATAAGAGTTTTGGAGTTAAATGCTTGAGAAGAGGAAAGTGATATTGAACAAAGCACATAGAAAGGATTGGTGCAAGCTGACCACTTGTATTGGAAGTAACTTCTTTTATAACAGCACTTGCATTCTGACATTTCTCGTCTGAGCTGTCACCTGGGCTCACCCAGGAAACAGAAAGGAAGGGAAAGAGAGCACAGGGCACAGTGCCAGCCTGACAGAGCAGGAACCAAACACACTACCCAGTGCCACAGCTGCTGCTTTGCTTGGCCACAGGATCTGCTGGTACTCAGAAGGGGCAGGAGCTGGAGGAGGAACCTGGTGCTGGATGGCTCAGGGGCTGCTGCTGCTGCTGGAGGCAGCTGTGTTTCACAAAAGGAGCAGCAAATAAACCACCATGCTATTTGCATTGTATCTGAGTTTAATTCCCAATTCCTGCTAGCTGAGCTGGGTTTTGAAAGGAACCTGTTGCTTTTGTTTATCTCTTCTGGTTCTTTTGGAAAAAAATCAATGCATTAAAGAGGTAAAATTAGTGATGCAGTGGTGAGGAAAAATGTAAGTTACTTGTTTCAGGGAATTTCTCAGAATTATTTCTTTCCCTTATGTTGCTGCTGCTGTCCATCATGAACAGCAGCCACGAGCAATATTATTTTTCACAAAAACGTTTTTGGGGTATTTTTTAAGAAAAACACTTACTGTCAGGATATGAAATCTGGGCACTGAAGGATTGCTTTACTCCTCGAACTGTAAGAGAGCTGAGACAGCCAGAAGACAGTCAGCAGCTTTGCCTGTCAGTTCTCAGCAGTAGCAGGAGCCCAGGTGTCTCGCAGCAGATGGGAAGGACACAGTGCCACTTACTGCTGCGTGGGGGCTGTGGAGGTATCTTGGTGCTGCTGGCTGAGCTTGCATAACCAGGAGCTGGCTGAGCTCCTGGCATAACCAGCTTGCACTGCTCATCCTCTCGGAGCCAGCAATGCTGCCTGCTGGGTGGAATTACTTTCTATGAACAGCCCCAGTTCTCAGCTGTAAAATGCATCCTCAGAAAGCAGGGAAGTTGTAGATGCCGGTGGAGACTAACTGAGGGCAGGTGTAAGGCAAGTATTCCTGTGATGTCTCAATCCCTGTGAAATTTTTGGGGTGGATTTCTCTAGTAGTCCAGGAGTAGAGGTGAGGAGATTTAGCCCCTTCCCATACTGAAGCTGGTTTAGTTTGACACTCGCGTATGTTTGTACCAGTCAAGGTCCAAACCATGTGGCACTTCCCAATCTGAAGAAACAAAACCTTGGGTAAAGCAAGAATGGCAATCATAGTGCATTTCTGAGTATGGCAATCCCAAGCCCAATGGGTAGTGAGCTAAGCCAGCTATGTCCCAATGTCTTGATACAAATTTCACTGGTCTTCAGTCTCAGTGCAGGATGTATTGTCTGGTGTGAATAGAAACAGAAATGTCTAAGCTTATATTAGACTTCTACAGTCAGACCCTAACATCCCTTCAGGCTCCTCTCACACTGTGGAAAACTGCTTGCTCTGTGTCTTCCTCTCTCTCCAGCTTGGCAGACTGCAAGGTGACAGGGAGAGGGAAAAAGATGATTCCATTCATAGCATGCTTCCCTACAGATTCTTGAGAACCTGCAGTGTGAATCTAGCCCCATGTGTTATAACTCCTTTGCAGGGCTCCTGGCTGGTCAGAGCAGCCCTGATGTAAACTTGGCCAGAGGAGCCAAGACAGCAAGAGTCAAAGTAGCAGAGCAAGCAGTTTGCACTGTAAATCCCAATCCTTGCAAAACATGCAGATGAGATTCAAATTTGCCCCCCTTTGCAATATGAGTAGTCATCACTCACATGCTTCCTCCTTCCCTCTGCTCCTCAATGGGGTCCAGAGGCCGGTTATAAAATGTTCTTGTCCCTGATCCCATCCCCATGGCTCCCGATGCAACACCACATTCCTTCTGTCCGCGGCCCGAGCTCCTCTGGCTCGGGGGACGGGAATCCGGAAGGCTGATGCGTGCCTGTGTTTATTTTTTACACACTCTTGCTGTTTTATGGTGTTTTTTGTGGTCGAGGGGTCAGCTGGGAGCAGAAATAATTTGCCTGCCTAGGGAAAAGAAATGTATCCATTAGCTTTCTTGGCTGCAGTTGGAAATGCTCTGTTCCTCCCTCCTCCCTGCTGGAGAGGCAGAGCATCTCCAAATAGCCCCAGGGACAATGGAATGCTCACTGCATCCAAGTTGTGTCTGGCAGGATCAGGCACTACCTCTGGGTTATGCTGCTTGAGCAGATCTTGGTGGGTCACCAGCAGCCACAAGCATGGGAAAATTTCCAAGCTTGGAAACTGGGGGACAGATGCTGCTACCTTAAGAGGAAGTGTTGTGGCCTGTATTTTAGTATTTTAGAGATTGAGTTGACAGGGGTTCTTGTGTCCTCTGGAGATCACACCAGCAATATCCATGCTCCATCACTGAGGGCTCCACTCACTTATCTCTCTGCTGTGCCCAGTTTGCCTGGTTATGCCTCACAGTGTGCACTGATCACCAGAGGACAGCCTGGAGCTCTTCTGTGTTTTTGGTGAATGGAAGCCTTACCACGTGTTTCTTTTCCAGGCAGTCCTTCCAAACCATTTCAGCCACTCCATCCTTCTTGCTGATATGACTGGTACCAATTCCTGTTGCTGTGCATGGGGATCACACAGCATCACAGACCAGAGGTGCATTCAGCACCCAAACAGGTCACTTTGAAGTAGTAATTTGTCCCATCAAGGTCCACACAGCTCCTGTGTCACCTTTTACAAGCTGCAGAGCATCCGATGGCCTTGTGTTCTTAAAAGGCTCCTTCAGACTCTACAGGAAGCCTGAGTCCTGCACCAGGGCTTGGCTTTGGTACTTCACAGACCCTGAAGATCAGTGTTCATGTTTGTCTGGTAGCAAGAATGAAAAGTACAGGAAAGAGCCAAGGTCCCTCTGCAACCTCAGCATGGGGCAGGGGAGATCCACTTCCAGGATGAGTCCTGAGAGAAATTACTGCAAGCCAGCAGCTCCCAGCCTAGGGAGTCCTTCTGCTCTCTACTCAACTATTGTATCACCTCCTTTTGCCCTTGTCTCCTACCTTAAAAACTTCTTGGGTGATCACCAGGCAGAGGAGCTGCTAAACTGGAAAATGGCAGGGAATGGAGAGACAAGCTGTGGGAAGAAGTCAGAGCAGAGATAAAAGGTGAATTTCCTCCATGATATGACATAGCTCTTTTTCTGTGGCTTCAAGCAGTGGGCTAACAGCTGCTTTACCATCATCACCCTCCTCTCCCTTACCAAAGTGAATTTTACATCACTGGATGGTTATAATTTGACAGTCATGGAGAATAAAATTCTAAATCATGGTCTGTAGAGGATGGGGATGAACAACAGCTTCCCACATGGAGATTCTTCAGCCATGCCAAAGAAGAGGGCAATGGATGTGTAAGGGCTGTGGATCCAAGTCCAGGCTGTGTTCAATGGTGGGAAGATGTGGAAAGGAGGTTAGGCACTGGGACAGGTTACCCAGAGAAGCTGTGAATGCCCCATTCCTGGAAGTGCTCAAGACAAGGCTGGATGGAGCTCTGAGCAACCTGGTCTGGTGGAAGGTGTCCTTGCCCATGGCAAGGGATTTGTTACAAGGTGATCTTTAAGAATCCTTCAACCCAAACTGTTCTGTGGTTCTGTGATTCTACATGTAGGGCCCACTGGAAGTGGATATGTTTTTGCAAAACAATCTTTTCTCCTGTGGGAGCAATCCTAATCCTAACTGAGCTCTTCCACAGGTCTGAGGACAGTTTATAGTGTGCACACAGTTCTGCATGACAGCTGAGGTGTCAGGAGTGTAAAAGCTGTAAAGAGGTGGGGATGGAGCTGGGAAGCAGAGGGTCACCATGGGACACGTTCCCAAAACTGAGATGTTTTACTGCTGCTGGATTGCTCACACACCCGGCCCAGCAAGGCAGAGGTTTGACCATGGGTCTGTCAGCACTGTAAGGACATTGTCTGAGCAGCCACATCTGCCTCTGTCAACAGTGATGCTCATGGAGATGATGGATGTGACACTGAACACCTTGAGTGTACTTCTGATTCAAGAAGTTTGGGGGTTTACATGTATCATAGGGAGGAAATGATCCTTCAGTAATTAATCAAGTTAGTGATTAATGCATTCTTGCCTTAGCAGAGATTTTACAACATTATTTCTCAGACACAGCTGGAGGGAAGGAAAATAATAAATCCTGAGTGGCAGGGGGAGTGAGCACAGGGAGAAGTTGTTCATTGTCCTTTCCAACACAAGTACAGGGTGCAATGAGTGAAATTAGCCGGTGACAGATTCAAAACAAGCACCTAATACTGTTGGGAAGTCCTTTTTGTAGGTGATAAAGCCTTTAATGAGTTCCAAAACACTGCTGGAAGCAACAATGAAAGCCGCATTTATGGCAGAAAATCCCAAGATGCAGAACACGAGGCAGGGATAAATATCGATTAGATATGCTGGCTCCTGCTCCTGCTCTGCTCTTGTCATCTGCTGTTGGCTACTCTTGGATGCTGAGCTAAGGGGACCTTTGGGATAATCAGACAAAGCTGCTTTCATGCAGCAGCTGATTGCAAGCTTGGTTAAATTCCAAGTGTCCTGTTGTCTCATCCCCAACCTGAGCTGTGTGGGCAGCTCACACAATTCCAGCTCTGATGCTGCTGCTGAGCAGCTCCCAGCATTCTGCATCGCCTGGGATGATCTCTGTGTGATCATCTGCTGTAGCACAGGCTGCAGCAAAGACAATCTTGTTTGTAAAATGAAATGAGTCCAAGAAGATCTGTCATTTGCATCACTGAGACTAAACTATACCTTTTATTTAAGAAAATCATAAAATAAAATTAAATCATTACTAACACTGTTTCTTCAAACTTGTAGTGATAAACACACAGGCAAAGCTTTGCTCAATAATCTTGCAGCCTCCCTTCTGCAGCAGGCGATAAAGCAGGAATAACAAACTACCTGGAACTGGCTACACACCAGCCGCCACTCCGTCAGCACAGATAGGAGTTAATTATTTCCTATCGGCTGGCTAGGTCTGGGAAATAAGGGGCAATGATTTCCAGGCTCTTCTTTTTAAGCAATGGTGACAAAAAAGGGAGGATATTAGGATTATTGTCTGCTTCTTTCACGAAGAGTAACAAGGATGGTTGGAGCAGAGCAATTAAGGAAGAAGGGATTTCATCTCCAGCAACTGCATTAATGAAAGAAGAGATAGGACTAAGAGAGGGATCCTTGAAAATACGATGGATAATGTAGTTCATCATGGGGAGGATATTTGAATAACAAAGATTTCATTCCTTATTGTAGTGCAATAAGCGGGAGATGCACAGTGGTGAGAGAAACACAGGCTCAGACCTTGAGCTGAGTATACCCTGCAGGGAATTGTCACACTCTGGGGGCTGCCACTACCTCTTCCATTCATGCCTTTCCCATCACATGTTGTCCTGTCCCTTCAATGTCAGTGGTCCTTTTTAGGAGCTCTGGAAGATTTCTCTTCTGCATGAGGGTTTTGCCACAAGAGACGATCTTCAGACTTCATAGGATTTTCTGCATGGAGGTGGGAGGCAAATGCTTTGGGGTACATCTTTGTGCAGATGTGCCTGAGACAAACACAGGGGACCTGGTCCTGAGCCCACATTGGCACCCCAGCCCTCAGAGTAAATGAATCCATTTTCCTTTGCTGCCACCTGACCCAGTCCTGAGGCAAAACACCTTTTTTCACTCTGATGAGCAAAGCAGATCAGTATACTCCAGTATGATGCCGATGCAGGACTGTAGACAGGGTCCTAAAACTCTTTTTCTACACAGCTATCTTCCACAAGAGGAATTTTTCTCTCCGCGCTGATGTTTCTTTCCCTATTTCAGCCATGTCTCTATTAGCAGTGTGATTTTTACCAGTTAAAGCTATGCCACTAAAAGCCTTGATTTACAGTTTTGAAGTTATTCCTCTTCACACATGGAAATGGTTATACAGGCATAAGGCACCTTTATCCTGAGATAACCAAGTCCATGCGAAGGCAGGTTGTAATGCTTTTAACAATACCAGCACTGTTAGAGAGCCAGCTATCACTTGCTAAAGGCAGACAAGCCCCGTGTTAAAAACTCCTTTTAGGACTGCTGTTTTTTATAAAAATGGTGCTCCATTCATCCCTAAGACTAATGAAATATGATACAGGAAATCAACATGGCATCGGATATTTATTAGAAATGTAACCCAAACCTGAGAAACATCTCAATACAATAAAAATACAGATCCGAAAAGACAACAGAACATGACCAAATGCATCATGAGAAATAAATCAGAGACTACCTTCAGTTTATATTTGGAAAGATGACTATTCTTTATTCACTTTAATCATAAATTCCTCAAAATAAGACCCCATTTATATCAGGAACGAGCTGCCAAGGGTTATATTGCATTAACCTTCTAGGGATTTCTTCAGATATGATAGGCTAGGCTGAGCACAAACTGCCAGACTCATTACAGGATGTCTGGACAGGTTGCAGTGAGGGGTCATGCTGCCTGAACCATCACCTGCCCCTTCTGGACAAGCAATCCATGGCAACACACAAGCAGGAGACCTCAACTTTTGTCCTGGTGACGGTGGTACTGCAAGAAGAAATACAGACATGTCCAGCTAATTATTTATAATCCAGTTCACAAAGGTCCTCGTGTCAGACGTGGATTTATGGGAAGTCACACATATACATACTCGCAGGCGTGTTACATCTGCCCTGGGACTGTGCCAATCCCACATTACCTATTAAGTAGCCTCCAATGGTGTTTATCATCTAGGACGGCAAAGCTTTATCATCCCCCAGTGCTATCACTGCTCTGCAGCTTCATTTGTGTGATACTGTGCAACCTGTTCTGTGAGTGGAGGCCTCTGAATACTTTTTTTTTTTTTGTGGACTGGAACATTCCTGTCCAAGGGGTTTTACATGCACTTCATAGACTGGGATCATCTGCAGGGTTTTCTTCACTCTCACTGGGAAACTGGGATAACAAAATGCAGCCCATGAGCACTGTTTGTTCTTTCCTGACAAACAGCTGTGTTTGTTGCTTTTCTCTGCTCTGTGCAAGGGCAAGAAATACTTGTGATTAGCTTGGGCAGGCACAGCAGAGCAGGACAGGCACTTACACAGGATGGTCATAGGAGCCATTGTAAATTCAGGGACCAGTGTCCTTAGTAAGGGCCATAGGATTAACTTCAGTGGCTGAATGTCCAGTGTCCAGTTGGACTCATTGGCTTTCCACAGGGTTTTGTGACTGTTGGATCAACACCCCTTTGAAGATCCTGGCTGTGTATCTACATACAATGATGGCCATCCCTTGCCAGGCAAGGGGAAACCTGTGTGTCTGTTTCAGTCTGTCAGGATCAGGCATCCTGACAACATCCCTGGGGCTTAACAGACACCCCAACATGCTGAAACACCTCTTCAATCATAGAATCAGTAAGGCCGGGAAAGATCTCTGAGATCATCAAGTCCAGCCATTAACCCAGCACTGGCAAGCCCAGTCTGTCCTCACTGACAGCCTCATAGCCACACACAGACCTCTGCCACTGATCCAGCATGGTCCCCAGAGAGGATAAATGCCACTGCAGGGGTGAAGAAGCCTATGCAGCTGCACATCACTGCTCAGCCCTTGCAGCTGAGATGCTGTTACAGCTCCCTAAGGCACTGCTGGAGTCAAGGCTGTAGAAGCAAAGGTGGGTTGAGCAGGCAGCCCCTTGAGCTTGGCAATGGGATCAAGACTATGAAAATTGTCCCGTAGAGGAACTGGGATGCTAACAGAACATATGCCACCATATCTGCTGTCATGGGAGACAGGTATAAGCCCCCAGGAAGACCCAGCTCAATTTGGAAACCCTTGCTGACCCTGATGCTCTGTGCTCTCTGTGACCAAAACGGTGTGAGGCAGCTCCTTCTTTGGGGAAGCTGGGTGCTGTGCTTGCAGGGATCAATCCTTTGATGAGTTGCACTGTGAAAATAACAACCTGGCAGACTTTGACGATGACAGAAAGGAGCAGAACTAGCACCTAAACAATGAACGGAGGTGGACACAGTAGGGAAGTGCAGCACTCTCCTCTCTCCTACTTGCAGTTTTCAATGCTCCCTAGAGAAAGCTGTGCCCACACCAGGGCCAGACAACATGCAAGACGGTTTAGAAAATTGGTTCCTACCAGATTGAATACCAAAACTTCACAGGGAGTTGTTCTCCCACTTCATTTTTGGGATCTGTGACATCCCCAGAAATTGTTAATTTAGTTTCCCATCAAACACTGGCTGTTATCAATGGCTCTCCTGGGCTGTTTGCTGTTGCAGTGTAAATGCCTTCAGTACAGCAGGCTTCGGTGCTATCCCTGATACTGTGCTTTCTCTTCTAAGCACATCAGTTTCCCATCCTGGGTACCAATATCTGTGAAAACCAAGGTGCAGTCTCTTATTATCCAGCAGGCTAAGGGTCTCCTGAGCACTTTGTCCACAATATAATCTCTGTTCCACAGCATCTGCTCTTTATCTGTCTCAGTTACTTGTGCTTGGCATGAGGATTGATCGGTGCAGCTGGGAGTGCTCAGATATGCACCTGTGAGCTTAGCTGGCTATTATGGGGTTTTACAGTTGTTTTTTGGTTTTGTTTGTCTGTTTGGGTATTTTTGGGGTTTTTTTTGTTTGTTTGTTTTTTGTCATTTTTGGTTGGGTTTTTTTTGTGAATAATATCTATCTATCTATCTATCTATCGTCTTTCTATCTATCTATCGATCGATCTATCTATCCATCCATCCATCCATCCATCCATCTACTTATTTATTTAAAGAAACACTGCTAGGGTCAAAAGTACCCAGTTACAATGCAAAGCTTTGTCGTGGCTTCTGTTTGTACACACAATGCTTGGTAGACCTTACTTCACCTGACTCTCAGGCTATATAGATGAGACAGACAAACAGCAGTGCAAGAAAACAGTAGAAAGAGAAGGAGCCAGCCAGAAGGGACCTGCCAAGATACTGAAGTCCCCCACCTTCCTCTTAGCCATGAGATAACACTGAAATCATGCTTCTTTCTAGCCCATCTCCTTGATGTGGTCTGCCCTGGGATATCTCTGCTGGCATAGCAATAGAGGTAGTACTTGGGCAAGAGCCTGCAGCTCACAGAGGGAAACCACTCAGCTTTCTCCTGCAAGCTCCTCCAGGATGAATCCCAAGCAACCTAAGCTCCAGCATGGGCTTTAAATGTGCTCCAGCTGAGGAGAAGTGGACAGAAGTTCTTGTCACCCTCATCAGTGCTTCACCCACTCACCCTCTGGCAAAATATGGCCAAGAATATTTGGCCTTTGAATCTAACTCCCTGCGTTTCTTCTTTGTCTTGCATGGATATAGTTAGCTTTAATCAAACTGGACACATTTAAACAGCCTCTTCACTTCTTAGCTCTGGCACTATTTAATAGAAGTAGACAAGTGAATTGCACCTCTGTTGCTGTTCACAGCCACACGGCTTCATCTCCTGATGGCTTCTTCCTTCCCAGAGAGCCCAGCCCATCTTCCTGCAAAGTTTCTCAGAAATTTGGAAGCAGCTTCCTTCTCCAAATAAGCTTGATTTTTCTCTTCAGAAGATTTATTTAGGCTTGTTCCTTCATGTCGCCTACCAGTTATTTGTATGTCAGAGTGTGATACATCTGTATTGAACCATGATGTCTGCTTTGTACCTGTACTGAAAGATTGGCACAGTAGCAGCATTTTGTTTGAACTTGCCTGCAGGCAGCCTGTTATGCTGGAAGATGGCAAAGCTTCAGTCTGGGGCTGCTGGCTTTGATTTGGCTCTGAACTGCTGGCTCTTCTCCAACAGCTTAATGGTCATCCTGCAAAGGTACCAAAGCATGGAGAAGGGGGAGGGAACAGGGGCTCTGTTTACTAGTGGGGCTCTGATCCTCTGTTTACTAGTGGGGCACTGGATGTCTGCAAAATAAGAGCTTGCAGGCAGGCCAGCTTTAGGCAGTGCTGACCCCCATCAGCTCAGACCAGAATAAAGACGATTTTGTTACAAAGCAAGCTCCACATGCAGAGTGCAGCATTTCTCCTCAGATTACATATGTGTAGAAGGAATTTCCCACAGGCTAGTGCTGGTTGGAGGTCACCCCCACCACAACCACACCAACACATCCACACTGCCAGAAGTTTGCAGCCCATACTTAGCACTTGCTTTTAAGGACTCAACTGGAAGCTCAGCCTACAGAAGGTTGTTCAAGGTCTCTGATACCTCTCTGAAAGAAGGATGCACTATGTCACCTGCGCTGTGAGAAATAAGTCATGGCACAGCACTGCTTCAGAGCAGCTACTGCATGGTGGGGGACAGTAGAATGTCCCAGGATTGTGGATAAACTGTAGTGCTGAGTATTAGGAAAAATTTCTTCACTGAAAAATTGACTTAGCACTGAAACAGGCTGGCCAGGAAAGCTGTGGAGTCACCATCACTGGAAGTGTTCAGAAAATGAGTAGACATGGCAGTTCATGATATAGTTTAGTGGTATTTGGTCAAAGCTTGGACTTGATCTTGAAGACTCTTTTCAGCCTTAATGGTTCTATGATTCTCTGAACCGTGGCTTGGGGCCGATGCTGTGCATGGCTTACTGCCACAACAAGAAACCTTCTAGCTCAGAGAGCTGAGCTTGACCCCGTGCCACTGATGTCCATTGGGACTCTGAGCCACTGACCACTACCCTTGATTTGCAGTGACCTCTACCCTTCTAATTGCAGTGTCCTCCATCATTGTGTGATTGGCTCAGGAGAGCTCCTGCAGCCTGTCTGAGCCCTTAGAGGATTATCACGTGCTGGAATGTTCATCCAAATCCAGACAAAGTGGGGAACTTTATTCTTGCTTCAATAATCCTTCCTCTGAAGCAATGTTCCACATCTCCACTCCCCAGGACAGTAAGTAATGGTACAGCTAATCATCCTCTGCATCTTCATGTCAGACCTAACTGGCATCCCAGAGCAGGGGATATTTTGTAAAGGAGATGCTTTTGCCAAACACACACCCTTCACAGAATTATTCTTTGGTTATTTTTCATAAAGCTCCCTGTATCTTGTGACACCAAGTTACAAGGTGGGAATTAATGTTGTGCTGTTCAGGTTTTCTCCCTTTCAACAAATACTGATTGGTTTTTGTTGGTTTTTTCCTGTCTTGACAGGTTTATTTCTCATATGTATTTGAGATTGACTTTAGTGCCAGTGAAAGAAGCCATACTGACAGCCAACCCCGAGGAACCAAAGTCTCTTGCTCTGCCGAAGCCACGGCAGCAAAGACAAACCCACCTGGACTGGGTGCTCCTTGAAACAGAAGTAGCAGTGCCTGGGGCTTGGATGGAGCTGTAATGAGCAACATTTAAAAAAAAGTAACAAACCAACAACCAAAACAAATACCAGGTCACAGCACAAAGCAAACTTCTCTGAGAGGAAAGGAGCAGGTTGGCTTACAGCAGGTCTGCATCCTGTCCCCAGCCTGGCTGCATAAGTGACTAATCCTTGAAAAGCCCCAGGTAGGGGTTGATAAGCAAATGTTATTCCTCAGGAGTGCAGCAGGGAAATCAAGCCTTTGTGACTCATTTAGCCCTCGGCCTCACTGCTGAGACTGCAGGTTGCAGAAATTTCTTTGATGGAAATGCTTCAGCAGAACATTGCAAGCAGGGGTTTCTGAAGTGAGGCACTTGAACACAGGCTTTGTCTCCCAGGTAAATGGTCTGATTGGAAACCAAGGGGAGCTGCAGTGGCAAATTGCTGTTTGGTTTTGCCTCATGCAGGCTGGATGTTGTGCAGCTAATGAAGCAGGACTTGCATGAGCAAGGATAAAACCCAAATTTGTGCTAATCAACTGCTCCACAGTACACCCTTGAGACAGTCTGACCCCATCCATTGGACTGTCCCCTCCCACCACTGCCAGGAGAGGCTGTGACACTGCAGGAGCACTGGGCTGTGTGTGCAGTCCCTCTCCTGACACAGCTGGATCCATGGGGCTATTGGAGACAACATCGTGCAGCCAAAACAAATGGTGCTCATGTCAATACCGAAAACTTTCCAGCTGAGCTGGGGAGCCCCAGGAGGGAATCGAATTGCTCAGCAATGTTAGAGCTTTGGCTATCTCCGTCCTGTTCACCCTCTCACTCTGGACTCGTATGCGGGCAGAGTTCAATCTGGTCCATGTAGCATTCACCTGGGAATTTCCTGACTCTTCAGCTGCAACTTTTATCTGAATGACATGTTAGGATTTTTTAAAAGTGATTAATGCTGTGGGAAACTCATTACGCTATCTGGCTACCCAGCCTCAGGCTCTTACACCCGTGTGGGAATTTTGCTGGGCTTATAGAGGATGTCATTTGGACAAACGGGGCATGCTGCTGGGGCTCCCTGTGCCTGACACTGCAGAGATTCGTCTGTGTTGATAGCATGTGAGGGTCTTTCAGAGACAGCCAGCAAGTGCAGGGCATTGGAAAAAGGCTTTGGGTACATGGTGACAGAGTCTGCAAATGAGTAACATGCATGTGTGTATCTGTGCTGCTAAATTCTGCCTGCAAATACAACAATTTGTGACTTGTGTGTGTTCTTGGCCAGCTCACAGGCACTGTCTCTGTGTATACAAATGTAATGACTGTTTCTGTATGCTTGGGGTGAGTGTGTGTGTATTTTTGTGTGTGTTCCTGGGGTGTACAGGCATCCAGCCATGTGTGCCCGCTGACCCAGTAAATTAGTGTTTGCATATGGAATGCTCTGCGCATTCAAGCAAACCAACCTCCCTGTCCCTGTGCTGTGCATGATTCCCTGTGGGATTCTCATGCCTTCTCTCTCTCACTTCCAGCCACTGCTGCTCTGTGCCTGAATGGAGAACACTGAGTAAATGGTGTCAGTGCCCAGCAGTTTGCTGGTGTATCAGCCCCCCAAAAAGCCCTGCATGGCTTTTGAGTGTGGTTTGTGCAGAGTGCAGCCTGGGGTGGCTGGGGCTGGGCTGGAGGCTCCAGCAACAGCCAAACAGAATCACCCAACACACCCTTAGCCTCAACTCCAGACTGGAATTGTGAAGCTTTCTGTCCCTACTGCGTTCAGTGGAGGAAGTCTGTAGTGTCACAGCTTTGGGTTAATTAATAATCCTCCATAATGAAACACAGGCCTGATTCTGCTCACACTGATTGTCATGATTGCCCTCTGCAAGACTAGAACCAGGTGACTGCAAGCATGCAGGATCCAGAAGCTTCCAGGAGTCACTGCCAGTGAGCTAAGCCCTGGTGCAATCTCTGCCCTCAGGCCAGGTCAGATCAGGCAATTCTTGATGGAAGTAGGGAGTCCTGTGCACGATAGTAGTTGCTGTGGCAAAATTATCCAAGGGAAAGGACTGACAGTAATAACAACACTTCCTAGCCAAAAACATTTATTTTAGGAAGGTACACTTTCTCTCTCTGCTGCAGAACTCAAATGCCAAGAAAGGATAGAGTTAGGAGAGACCAAGTGTCCATTTCTGCCACAAGTCAGGATTGTCCCCATCCTAGGCAGGTGTGTGTTTCACCTCTTTGTAGATGCCTGAAGAAATGGAGATTTTGACTCTTCCTCATGTGGCTCATCCTAGTGTTTCATTATTCTTCGTCTTAGAGACCTCTAACATCTAATCTGAACCTCCTTCCTACACCAGAACTTGTCCCATTCTCAGTGTCGATAGAGAATTCCTTTCTTATTTGAAGCAGCTTTTTAAACATTTAAAAGCTATGCTCATATCTTGGGCTTCTCTTTTCAAAACTAAAATGTCCTGGTGTCTTTGATCTTTTCTTACATTGTTTTCACTGGTCTCCCCTGGAGAGCTGCCAAAAAGTCCAACTGTCTCCTGAAAAACTGCACACACCTTGGACACGGTGTTCCTCCTGTAAGAAAATCCCAGTTTCTAGACAACTGCATCTGTTTCGAATTCAGGTCACATTCACAGCAGTTGAGGTTTGCAGAAACGACTGATAGAGGTGAGCAGGGAAACATCCTGTAAGAAATCTTGAGTCTGTGGCACCTGGGTGCTCTTCTCCTCCCAGTATGAATAGAAACTACTCCAGAGGTGCACTGCCAGCTCCCAAGCATGTGGAACTACTCTGAGTGCTACTGAATTTCATTTCCATATTTCACCAACATGATCAGGGCAAGCTTAGCAGCCCTGTCTGGCACATCCCCAGGCTCTCCAGCAGGCAGAGGAGCGTTGCTCTTCCCCATCCCCAGGTACCTGCACGGTGGAGTCACCCATGGCCTCAGTAGGCTTTGGGATTGTGTGCTGAGCTGGCAGTCAGTCAGAGCACACAGATGAGGGTGAAACCCTATTACTCAGTGGGCATTCTGGAACATTTGACTTCCTGCTCCAGGGAAGAGATCTCCGAAGCCACAATCAGAAGTTAGGGATGTGATTTTCAATGAATTCACACTCACTGTTTCTTGCAAGACCTGTATCAATAATACATCCTCAGCAGGAGAATCCAGAAGCCACCTAATCCTGATCAAATACAAAAAAAGTGCTGTCTGGACTGTTTCCTTTTGAAGTGTGAAACATGAGGAAAAGTCCTGATTCACAAACTCCAGCTAGGCCAGAAGAGCTGCAGTAACAGCACAGCACCATCCTGGTGCATCGCTTACCCACAGGCTGCATCTTCTCCAAGGGAAATGAGGTGACCTTGCTACAGCAGCTCTGAGAGCTCTTGCCCACGCACTTGCAGGTGCTTCAATGAGATGTTTGTTTCAATGATAGCAAAAAAACTCCACTCAGAACAGCAAAGCCTGCAAAGCCCTCTAACAATAAGGTGTTAATCTGTTTTTTCCCCTTTCTTTTTTTTCTTCTTTTTTTTTTTGTTTCCCTCATTCATGAATATTAAAAAAAAAAAAAAAAAACCCAAACAAACAGAGAGAAAAAAGAGAGTGAATGAATAAAAATCCATTAAATCTAACCGGTAGCTTAAATGTTTATACCATGTCTAACTGCCTGATCCTACCATTACTTTCCCCTGTATCCTGCTGTACCTGCAATTCAAGAAAATTGCCTCCCAAATTGCCATCTTTAGTTTATGATCCACGTACAACTTGAGTGTAAGCAGTGAATGAAAATGGACTAAAAATTAATCCAGCCAGGATTTCCTTGCGTTTTTCAACAGTCCTTGCTGTCAAACCATAAGTCCTGCTTATTAAAGGTCATGTATATTAGAGAATGAGGGAGGGAGAATTACAACAAATTACATCTTTAGCAATGCATATAGATTAAAAAAAAAAAAAGATCTTGCATCTACACGTTTGCCTCTGTATACAGGCAGAGAGACCAGCTAAAAGTTGTGTTGGTTACAGTGACATGTACATGCAGAAACCTTTGGTTTTGAAATCTTCAGCATTCAAGCTGGACTGAGATTTGCCCTTAGATTTGCCCTTAGAATTGGCTAAAGTCCTTCTGGTTCACACTTTCATAATCAGATTTCTTATCCTAGTTTGACCTAACAATCTACAGAGATTAATGAAAATTTCCATGTAAGATTTTTTTTGGTGTTTTCCAAGTGAAGTACTCTTCCATCCCCACTTTCCCTAAGGAGGCTGTTAAAAAAATGCTCTTTTTGGAAATATGGTCCTAGTTATTCCTTCTTTATTAGGGACTTTTTAGCTAAACCACTACTGCCCTAGTTTCCAGTGAACTCACAACTTCACATACAGATGCACACTCTAATCACAATCTCAGCTGTTAAACTGGTTCTGAGGTCATCTGCACTGATTCTGGGTTTCCCAAAGGGCAACCTCTTGCCTCTAACTGTCTTTCTCCCCTTCTCTCCTTTCAATGATCACTTACTTTTAGGACCATTAATTTGAAGGTTCCTAAACTCACAGGCATAAAATAAATGTGTGAAAAATAAGTAAAAGTGCTCATTGTTTTGCAGAGTGGTGGTGAGCCTGGGGAGAGATGAAGATCTGAGGGATCCTGCCCACCACCTTGTCCCACTTCTGCTCCCTACCTCACTGAGCCCCCACTGGAAGGACGGACACTATAAATATTCATAGTGTACTTACAGGTCTATTAAAAGCTACGGGTTTTTTTTCCCCTCCAAGGTAGGTTCATCTATTCTGATTATGCTAAGGGCCTACCAAATCACTCTCTCTAAAGATGCCATCGCCCTAGTGATAAATGCAGCTGCTGGAGTGGGTCCTTTCTGGTGTTAATCGAATGCTTTAATGAAGTCAGCATGCTGTTCATATGCATTAAAATGCTCAGTCCCAGCCTGAAGAGGTGTGGCACCTCTCTGGCTCCTCTGCCTCTGTACCAGAGGTAAATAAAGTACTTAAGACCTCTGTTGAGAAGGGATGAATACCTATTTGTTGCTGCTCCTCCTTCAGGCCCTCCTCCCTCTCTGCCCCCCACATTTTTTTTTTTAAGGTATGAATGGTATTTAGTGCCTGCCCTCCCAGGAATACACAGGAAAGTGTCACTGATGGGCTCTGACAGCTCTTTGCTCTCTATTTTTCCCGTTGTGTGCAACAAATGGGTGCATTGACTCCAGCTTCCTTTGTGGCCACTGTCTTCCCAGTAATGGAAGGACACTGACCAGAGCAGGGGAGCCATGAGGGAGCTGAGTAAGCAGGGAGGCCCAGTGGCCCAGTGCACCTTGCACACCCAGGATCTCGACTCCTGCATCCACAAGGGCAGCAGGAGGCTGGCAGGACAGCAGACAGGACAGAGGCTTTCCCTGGAGAATCCCAATGTGGTTGGGCTGATGCTTGTCTTCAGAAGGCGTATAAGATTACTGGCGTGGCCACTGGTTCTCAGTGTCTCACTGGTTGGTCACTGTCTTACACGTGAATGAAAAAGGCAGCAACAAAAGAGGTGGAGAAAATGAGGCTTTTCTCCAGCCCGGAGAAAAGGAGGCTCTGGGGGAAGCTTATTGCTCTCTGCAGATATCTCGAAGGAGTTTGTAGACAGGTGGGGTGAGTTCCTTCTCCCAGGTAGCAACTGATAGAACAAGAGGGAATGACCTCAGGTTCAGCCAGATGAGGTTTAGATTGGATATCAGGAAAAATTTCTCCATCAAAAGCATTGGGACAGGCTGCCCAGGGCAGTGGTGGAGCCACCCTCCCTGTAGGTGTTTAAAAGATGTGTAAGTGTGGTACTTCTGGTGGAGCTGGCAGTGCTGGATTAACAGTTGTAGTCGATGGCCTTAGATGGTCTTTTCCAATCTAAATGTTTCTGTGATTTTATGAATGATGGATAGCCCAGTCAGTGGTCTATTCAGGGAGGCTATAAACCATGGGTAACAAAAAGGACAAGTAAAATCCCAGCTTGAGACACTCAGTTCTCTGATGTACTCAGGAACTGGGTATGTGGGCTCCTGTGGGAGTCCAGAGAGCTATATCTCCGACCCTGACTTAGATACTGACCTTTAGTGATGCTGAATCACTCTCTACTTGCTTGTTTAAACATTTTTGTCTGCTGTGTGGGTGTCTGTGTGTGAGCTGGGTGTGTGCACATCCATGGTGGGATTGAAATCCCAACGCACTCCCAGTTACATTGACAGTATTGGCAAGTTTAGACCCACTTGGGACCTTTGGGATCCCTTTGGGCTTCCTTCTGACCCAAAAAGAAGTACTGCACTGCATTTGTAAGCCCATTTGCAGAAGACCAGGATATTCTGAAATATCTCAGATGGCTCTGTTTGTCTATGGGTAGACAACAGGGTGGAGTGATAATTCCCAGAGAAATGAAATTGCCATGGCATGGCTGCATGCAGGCACCTGGATTCAGGTTACTGACACCAACATGAGGCACTTTTTTATCCCTGACAGTGAATCTCCATGGGAAGAGCCGGAAGAGCAGTTCAAGGATGTTCAACTTTGTACATTCAGGCTTGCTATTATCAACAAAAACTGCATTTTGTGGACTCTGACTGTACATCTTTGTGGGTGGTATGCAGATAAATAGTTCCCTAGGACCCAAACAAGAACCACCAGTGAATTTCACATAGGCTACAAAACAACAGCTGCAAACATCACCAAGCAGAGCTCAAAACAAATGCTCAGGGGAAGCAGTGAGACTGTAAGCACTTCCCATGCCCCTGAGCATCTTGAATTTACTTATTTGGCATCCATTTGGAAAAGGAAGATACAGTCCTCACTTGGAGAGCTGAGCCGCATGGTAAATTTTGTCTTGTGCCACACCACCAGTGAGTGTGACGCATCTGAACACAGTTTAAAGGACACTGACTGTTCTGCTCTTTCTCATATCTGATCTATTTTTAAAAAAGCTTATAATCCATCCTTTGATCCATTTTTTCTCTCTTCCCACTGGTCCTTCCTCCTCTCTTTCTTCTTTCTTCTTTTTTCCTTTTTCCTTGTTACCCTGCATGGATGGAAACCTCATTCACTGTTGAGGAAACACAGAGACAGCTGAAAAATTGACACAGAAAAAGGACTGGAGGACTGAGTTGGTTCCCACCATAGCAGTCCAGGAATTTTCTCCTGGACAAACCTAGTAAGAAATGCACAGTGTTTAAGGACTTCTCTACCAAGAAGAGAAATTATATATTCATTCTCAGTTAATGTCAATAAATTATGGTTGGTTAAAATACCTTTTCTGAGGCACTATCCTGTGACTGAGGATATCAAAAGACAGAAGGTTACACATTTCTCTTTCATGTTTTATCAATCTAGAATTAAAAATTGTGATGTATTTCCAGACTTGAATTTGACTTGAGGTGCTTGACACAGTCCCTGCCATGTCTTAATATGTGAACAGCTCCTGAAAATCTTTACCAAAAGCTAGATTATCTTTGCTAAGAAGTGTACATTCTGCTGCAACATGCCTCTTGATCTTGCTATCAGTAATCTAAGGAGGCTGAGGGCATGTGCTGGTTTTGCTTGGCCCAGTTTTTCCTATTGGATGGGATGGGGTACACAGATGGCTCCTGTGTGTCCTGTGTGAAGGTTCTGGAAGTGTTCACCATGTCCAGCAGAGCCAATCTCTGATGGCTCTGAAGATGATGGACATGCTGCTGGCCAAGCCTGGGCCAATTAGAGATGTGAGTTATACCTATGCGAAAACATATTTAAGAAGAAATCAAAACAATGTGAGCACACACTTCATTTTAGCTAGAGAAGGAGGAGGTGAGACTATGTGAGGGAAAACAACATGGACACACCAAGGTCAGTGGAGGAGGAGGGGGAGGAGGTACTCCAGGTGCCAGAGCCGACAATCCTTTGAGGATTGGTGAGGATGGTGAGGACCATGGGGAAGCAATTTGTCCCCCTGCAGCCCATGGGGTCCACAGGGGTGTAGAGATCCACCCACAGCCCATGGGGAGATGTCCACAGCAGAGCAGGTGGATGCCTGGAGGAAACTGTGATCCAGTGGGAGTCCCAGTAGAGAGAGAGGCTTTGCTGCTGAGGTGGAAACAGCCTGGCCTCAGAAGTCTGCATCCCGTGGATGAGGGATTCATTTTGCAGCAGTTTTGGGAGGACTGTCTGCCCATGGGAGGAGGCTTACATTGCAGCAGGTTTGGGCGGGCTGCTGCTTGTGAGATTTGGACCCACACTGGAGGAGTCTGTGGGAAGCTGTCTCCCGTGGGAGGGACCCCATCGCTACTCAGAGGGTGACTCCTCTCTCTGAGCAGTGGAAGAAGATCTCAATGATGGACTGACCAAACCCCCATGCCCTGTCCCCCTGTGCTGCTGGTGGAGAGGAACGAGGGGGGGTGAGCGCAGGAATGGTGTCTTTGAAGGCTTTATTTTACTTCTAATTTTTCCTCCTCTGACTGTTAGCAATAAATCACTTTGCAACTTTAAGTGTTCAGCCAGTTTTGCCCTCAGTGCGTCTTCTCCCATATCCTTATCTCAACTCATGAGCCTTTTATGTGTTACGTTTTTTTCCTCTCCTCTGCCCAGCTGTGGCAAGGAAAAGCAGGGAAACAGATATTGTAAGTGCCTGGCATTTAACCAGGGTCAAACCACAACAGGGCAAGACTTGGGCCACCTGCTTCAGTAGGTTATGAAGAAAGTAAACAGAATTCATGGCCTCCTGCTGGAGACAGAAATTCGGAAAACTTGCACTCCTGCTTGGAGAGAAAACCCTGTGCCAAAGGAGTCACTCACTGCATTTTTCCATGCCTGGCCCTAAGCTCACATGAAAGGGTCACTTCATCTCTTCCACTCTGGGGTGATTTTGTGTGCAGCATTCCAGGTGCATTTTCAGCGACCATTCTCAAAGTTAAAACACCTTCCCTGCTCCTATTCTTGCTTCTGCTCATTGTATCTTGTATCTTGTTTCTCTATCCAAATATCACACAATAAATCTGCCATCAAAAGAGGAAATTGCTTGCCCGTTACGAACTCTCCATGTGTTTCCCCAAATCTCTGCTTTCTAGAGACAGCACCAGGACCCCAACTTCCCTTCTTCCCATGGGAGGATACTCCCTTTAGTTCTGGATATGTGTCCTGTCCTTGTAAGCACTGACCATCTTTGTGTCAGCCAATAGTTTCATTACCAGTAACTTTGCTTTTCCTCCCAGATTATGGATGACAAGACACAGTCATGCCAGGCTTCCCACCAACTCCTACAGACCTTGCCTCCTCAGAAACACCCCCACCTGCCCTTGATGCCTCATAAACAACAACTTTTTAGCAGATCACTTAGCACTTCCTAATCCATTTAGGGAGCGCTTCATGGACATTGCATCACACCAATTTTTTAATCAAACTGTCATGAGCTGCAAAGTCAAAGCTTTATACAAGTCTAAATATATTATATTCGCATAGTCACCTTTATCATCCCAACTTTTTATCTCATCAAAGAGTGTTTGACAAGTCCTATTTTCTATTAGTCTGTGTTAACTGGCCCTAATTATGTCCCCATGCATTAATTCTGTTTTGATTGACTCCTGTATTAGTTTTTCCATTATTGTGATGAGATTATGTCAGACTTGCCACTCTAGAGCTGCTGGGGTCAGACCACTTTCTCTTTTCTAATACTGGCACATAATGAGAGCTCTCCGACTCCTCTGGAATTTCCCTAGTGCTACAGGAGTTATCCAAGACTGATGTCAAGGGGTCAGAAATTTCCTCAGCCAGTTCTAGGAAGACTCTTGGCTGCAAGTTTGCAGATCCTGTTCGTATAAAATGTGTTTATCCCTAGAAGAAGTTGCTTAACTTCCTTCTTGGTTGCTAGTAGAGTGGAAAATATTTCAACATCCTTGTGTGATATAAACACATCCTCTTCTTTCTTTCCAAACTCAGAGCAAACATATTTATTGAACATTTCGACGGTCTCTAAATCATTATTCACATTTTTTTCTGTCTCCACATGGTTGCCCCATGACATCACTGACATTTCTGTTTTTCCTAATTAGCCTAGAAAAACCTTTCCTGTTCAATAATTTGGATCTTTCCTTGCCACCTTTTTCTTCTCCTTTCCATTTTCTGTACTTCCTGTCTTAAAATTTATACTGATTTGCATTTCTGCTTCATGTCCTTGCTTTACTTTGCTATTCTAGGGCTAATTGCTATCTTCTTGTCAATGCTGAACTAAAAATGTCTGTTTGGCCAAAATTGTTCTGATCTTTTTCTTATGAAACCATGGGGTTCAAGTCTTTGTAAACCCCCTTTAGAGTTCACCTTATACATATACATACAGATATTCATACTATACGTATGTGTATGTGTGTGTGTGTGTGTGTGTGTGTGTATGTATGTGTATATACACATTTTTCCCCTGCTCAATTATAATACTTTCCCTCAGCTTTGGGAAATCGTTTTCTGAAGTCATACCACACATCTTTTAGAGGGAGGTTTTTTTTATCAGGTGTCATGAACAAGAATCCAAGGAACAGAACCACTTGGCTGCATCCAGGCATGCCTTTGATGTACCCTTCAAGAGCTTTTGCCCTTTGCAGAGATAGATGTAGCTGGATAAGGCTGGTCAGAGCAGGAAAATTGACACTCCACGGTAATCAAACCCACAAATCCTCATGTTTTTTTCCTACCTCACCTTTCTCAAAATCACCTCCATGTTTGCAGTCAGCTTCAAGTCTAAAGCTCTCTATCAGGGTCACAGATATTTTATAACAGTGCTCAGGACAGTTCTGCTGATACATAATATTTGGTGTTGACTGAACACATCCATTTCATAAGATTCATTTGGAGCCCAGATTTATGTGACCAGGAATTTCACTAGCTGGAATAGCATTGCAAGGAGAAGAGACACTCTAGGCAGTTGGAGGGGAAAAAGTTCTTTTACGTTAGCAACATGTGGAAGACAAGACAGATTTTTTTACTCTAAGTAACAAAGGTTGTACCTACTTGAAGGTTGCCTGACTCAATTTGTTGAATGATTCAGAATGACCGTAGGTGTTGATAATTCCAGCTCCTATGAGATTTCCTAGGAATTCAAGCTTTTTACAGCTAATATGACTTTACCCAAGCTGTGTGTCTGAGGACTATTCAATAGTGACAGTCAGTGTAGTTTGTTTGCAGTCTCTGTGTGTCTGTTCAGCCTGTAAGGATGTCAGAAGATGCTTTATCAGGGTTCAAGCTGAAGGAGTACGAGAAACCTTTGGCAAAGTGAGATGAAATTGTAGGTGAAATAACTATCATAAAGCAAGTTGTGGCTGACAGACACAGTTTTAGAAATGTTACAGACAAAGTTCAGCACATTGAAGGAATAAAACCCAGTCAGCTCAGCCCTAGTCATTGAGTCTGAAATGGATGGCTTGAATCATGGTTAATTTATTCAAACTGGCTTTCCATCTTGATGTGATAGACAGGTATGATGTGCCTACCCCCGTTCGACATTTTAAACAGTTCTCACAATAATGCTTCAAATTGAGTTCCATCACTGGTTATAATGCAGAACATTGACCTGTGACATTTGAAATTAAATGACGGGAGCACAAATGCACTCATTCCCGAGTGATTAAGCTTTTCACACAGGTATAGTTTTTGTTCCAGCAGCCATTTTGTTCCAGCCACAGCACCTGACTTGTGTCAATCACAATTCAAAGCAAAGGGAGCAATTCCTCTCACAACATATAATTATGCTGCTGATCTCTTCACCTCAGGATGCTGTGGACAGTAAGAGATTACGCATGTTTAAAAGAGGATTGAACAAATTGATGGAGGAGGGAGCAACTGCTGGCTATTAAGGAAAACATGCTCACTTGCTTCAGGATGTCTCTGTGATAGAAATTGCTGGAGCCTGGCAGAGTACTCAGGGGAAATATCACTATATCCTTGCCATGTTCTTGTATTTTCCATATGGGCATCTACTGCTGGCCATTGTCAGAAATAGGAGTGTTATAATGGATTTTTTGTCTGAGTGCACCCATCCTTTTACTTTTAATCAAACCCAGTGGAAATGCCTGACCATGATTAAAATGGGCATGGGAATGGGCTGAGGGTACCTAAAAGTTTGGCATGGCAGCTTTTCAACTGCGAGTGTGTCGTAGCAGCTGATGTATAGCCGGGTGCAGTACCACATCAACAACAAAACAAACGTCCTCCTTGGGCTGGGATTTCATAGCTGAGCTTGCACTCTCCTTGCAGACACGATCTTAATGGTGAATGAACTTCAGGGTAGACTGCATTTGATGCAAGATAGCAGTCATTATTCAAGCTGACATTGACAAAATGACAGAGTGGTAAAGTAATGGCACATTCTTTGATACTGCTCTCAGGGTCAGGGTGCTCACTGTTGTAGGATGGCTTATCGATCCGGCTTGCCATTTTTAGAGACCAGACAAGATGTCAGAAGGAAGTTGCAACTGGTGAATAACAAGAATTAAAGGATTTTGCATTGATTCGTGGCCTTCACAAAGTGTGGACATGCACGTTTCTTATGGTCTCTGAACAAATGGTCTGAAACTTGTGTACCTCCCACATGATAATTCCATACATAGGAGGTGCTTTCATAGCCAGCAGCTTTCTTATGTCTGATCTCATAATTTTATTCCTGTGAGCTTCCAAGAATGCTACATACAGGGATGGATTTCATTTTGGGGCCCGCAGTGACACAAAAGGGCAGCTCTGATTTCATAGCTACATGCATTCCTTTGGAGAATGAAGGTTTATGCAAAGTCTTGGTGCACAAGGAGGATGCCAAGCCAAATGTATTTTTAGCTGTTCAGCCAGCTGGGTTTCTTGTGTCTGTGAATTTCCTGCTTTCCCCAACAATGATGAACTGAAAAGTTGTGCAAAAGTCTTGTAAAAGTTCTCAGTAAAATATCTGTAAAAATTGGTGAACCCAAAGGTGCTGTGAAGCTCCCAAACTTTCTCTGGAGGCCATCCAGAAATGGCAGAAACTCTTTAGTTTTATGATTACTCCCTCTGAGGAGATGATGTATCCAAGGAATTGTACTTTAGTGAACTTTTAATGTTTTGTGCTCTGTCTGTTTTCCCAAGCATCAGCTAGAAAGGACCAGCACTGTCCATGCAGCCAGCCAGGAATGAGCTTGAGGCATCCATGCAGACATTATGGGTGCAAGGCCCAACAGGAACAGGCTGAATGGTGCTGCTAAATACTCAACATAAATGTGTGCTACAGAGTCTAAAACGTTCTAGTCAACACCTTCATAAATACACACCAAGCTGCAAGCTCTATTTGAGCCCAACTCCATAAACATCCTGGTACTGTGTGTCCTTTTCAACAGTTCATTGATTAAAGACAGATGACATTTGGTTTTGATCATTATTTATTTTTCACAGTTTGAGGCAGTCAACAACAAGGCATAAAGACCCATCCTTTTATAACAAACACAACAGAGGCATAGAGGGAAATATATGACTGAATGAAATTCTTTGTTAGGCTTTTTTTTTTTTTAAGTTTTCCTGTAGGGCTTGAAATCTACTCTGGAGGAGCAGTAAATTATTTCAACCAAGGTGCTGGCTTCAAACTTGAGATTATTTGGATATCAAAAGCCTGAGGCTGAATTATAACACCAGAGAGATTTCATCCAGGTATTTTTCAGAGGTCTGGGGGAGAGATTCACCTGGGCTTGCTAGACACAGATGTGGTCAGTGTGACCACATCACTTCCAGGACATTCACACTGTCTACATAAAAATTTCCATTTTGGACAAATTGTGTCCCTACTGATGGGATTTTTGCAAAATGCAGAGGTGGTGCACTGCAAGCAATAGCAGGGGAATGTGTCAGGTTGATTGAGTCAAACTGTGTGTTCACAAGGTGAGCTGGGATCAGGACTCAGGGAGCTCACTCTGACACAACCACCAGCAAGGTCAGGAGGGGCCCCAGCTTTGCTGGACCAGAAAATGAAGCTTCAGGGTAGCCATGAGGTTACCAGATGTGACAAAGTCACTCAAAAGAAGCTGTGAGGCAGAGCAAGCAGAACTGACTTTCTGTGTGCATGGGAGAAGCCGATTTAGCAGCAGAGCTATTGACTTTCAGGTCTCACCAAAGCTGGGTGTTCTGCATTTCTTTGGCTGGGCAACATTTAAGAAAATGGATTTTTTGAGTGTGATATAAACAAAGCCCAAGAAAAACTTTCCTGGGCAGTCCATCTGGTGCCTTTCTTGGTGCCTTCCCATCCTACCAGCCAGCACTGGTATAAATGAAGGTTCTGTTTGGGGAAAGCAAAAATGACCTGAGCAGGAAAAAACTATATTTCCCCTAGATTTTGCAGACTTTGCAGACGTGCCTGCAGAGTTTGAGCAGGGGTTTGTGCAGGTCTGGAGTGCTGACCCCAGCTAACTTAATCCTTTGCCTTGTTCCATCAGCTTTGGCAGAAACAGACCAATGCACGTCAGCCACTCCTGGTCAAGCATCGTGCGCAGCAGATCAAAGCGGGACAGACGCTGCCTGTTGCTTGCCAAGAGGGCCAGGTGGCAGAAAGCTTCTCACATGTCAGCAGGCACTAGGAAAAGTTCAGTAAATGTTAACAGACAGCTGATGTCCTCGTGGAGATCTCAGGCTGCAGCTTTCAGAAGGTCACTCCACCTTCAAGCACAGCTGCTGAGGAGTCAGGGGTGAGTGCAGCTGGGTGGGATATAGGGATACAGGGATACAGGGATACAGGGATACAGAGCAGAGGTGTACCCCTTTTCCTGGTGTGGGTCCATACAGAGATGACAACCAAGGGCTGTTTAGGAGCAGAGGCAGATGGCAAAGACAGAAATACGAGTCCTTGTGCCCATAATAATCAGCTTTGTCTTTCTTCAAGTCACAAACAAGTGTTTAAAGAGGAGATCATCCTCTTCCCTGCGTGGCTTTGGTGGTCTGGAATACACTCCAGGAATTGCTTCCAGTCAGCCGTCTGTTTCTACACTCAGTTTGCAGAATAGTCAATGCCCCAGATTTCAGTGGAATTTAAATGGAAAAAGGGCAAAAAGGCTAATCCAGGGAGGGAGCCAGGAAGACATTTAGAAGCAGGAACATGGTAATGCAAAATCACAGTTCCCAACAACACATTCAGTCTCCTCCCTAGGACAAAGGATTAAATGGGACAGAGAGCTGCTGTGATTTGGCTGCTGCTCTTCATATGTTGAATTTTATTTTCCTATTTCATTTTTTATTGTCTTTTTTTCTCTTTCATTTGGGAAGTGACCCAAGAAACTGTGTTTCCCACATAGCCATTTCAAAGGAAATTTGATGCTGCAACAAGGACCCTGGGGGAAACAATTTGGGAAAACAGCACCATCTCTGTCCTGCATTTCTTTTTTTCCTAAGGAAGAAAAGGAAAAAAAAGGAGAAAAAGAATGGGAAAGGGAGAGGAGTCCTCAGTGTGGGGAGACATGAAGCTGGGGGAGATTGGGTTTCAGAAAAGCAGGCAACGTGGCTGTTTCATCCTACTTCTTGAGCCAAGGACTCTCAGCCTTTGCTCAGCCACAGAAATACCTCAGTCTTCAAAGCTGATGCTTTTGTGATCAGGGTTTTTTTTTTTTTTTATCCCTTTACCTTCTCCTTCTTACTAGAAGGTTTCATAAAACGTCTCCTGATTTGACTCAGCCTTCCACAAAGGTTTCTGGACACTTGAAGATGGAGACGTGATTCCTTCTAGCCTTCCCTAGGAGACAGGAGCTTTGGTGGGGAAAAGCTCCTGCTCCACACTGTGGTCAGGCACTCTTTGGCAGCCTCCTGGAGGTCCAGAGACTGAATTATTTATGTCAGGGCCTGGTACTTTCAGATAAAATCTCCTCATGCACCCCACACCTCTAATTCTTCCCCCAAAGCAAAGATCTCAGTGTTTTCCAGGATCACAAACTGATTGCCCAGCACATCAGAAGTGGGGACTACAAGGACACTTCATTCAGTATCCTGAGAAAAAGGATCACCCTCCTGAAACAGCCTCAGTGTGCAAAATGATCTCTCCCAGTCGTGCTGAAGTTGGCTGAGATCGGAGAAAGGAGGAAAAAGCCTTTCCCCAGCAGGTGCACATCCAGCTGTTTATCCTGCCTTTGATAACTAAACAAGGGCTTTGATCAAAGCTGCTTGGCATGAGCATCTGCCCCAGCCTCTGAAATGCAGCTTTGCCTTGCCAGCTTGGAGAGACACAATGCTGGATGCTGGAATGAGCCAGTGCAGCTGGTGAGGCATATCCTGCTTCTCATGCTGGTCAGGTGAGCAGAGAGACAGAAACCAAGTGTTTGCACCTGAGCTGCTTGAGCCATGCAGATGCTGGGCACCCTGGACTCAGACAAACCTTCAGTCACCAGCTCCAGAGGTGCCAGGAGGGTCAGTGGAACTGATTTCCAAAGGCTGCAGGAACAGCCTTGTCTCACATCCTGCAAGGGACTCTGAGCCAGCAGGTCAAGCAGGACAGGAGAAATGGTGGTATTTCACCAGCCAGCACAGTGTCATTCTGCTTTGTGGGATGGGAACAGTAGTAATACTGCCCCAGGTTGTACACAAATGCCCTGGAGAATCCAACTGCTGGCAAAATATTAATATTTGTAGTTTTCTCCCGTATCCTTCATACTCATGCTAACCCAAAGAGCACTGCTAACAGATGTTGCCAGACTAGGTGGGATTTAGTCCCTCCAGGCCCATGGAGGGACTAAATGAAAGCAGAAACTCATTTGTCCATCCTTGTGCATTTACTGTCTCCCCTTCTGAGTGCTCCTTCCCCAGGGCTGGGAGCTGTGTGGCAGAACAGCATCAGGAATAATCTTCCAGCTCAGTGCAGCTCCAGTCCTCACCCTCTTGCACAGAGTGAGCCAAGAAGTGCTGTAACAAGAATATTTGTGCCTCACAGGCCACTCAGAGCAGCATCCTCTAGTCCCTGAGGATCACTGAGTCCCTGAGGATCACTGAGTCCAGGGGTCACTGAGTGGGAAGGGCTCTGGGTTTTGGTTCCAGGCTGTCCCTCACTGTGCTATCCTGATGATGGCACTGTGTCCAGGTGACATAAGGGTGTCCAGATCCACCACTCACACAGCCCAGCATGTCACAGGTATGTCAGAGCAGCTGGGCAGCTGAGTCCTGAGCCTGTGGAAAGGATGTGCTGATGGAGACCCAAATAAGATGTGCAAATTAGTTCTTTCCCTTTAGCATTCCCCTTCTCCTCTC
Source organism: Entomyzon cyanotis (assembly GCA_024500445.1). Classification (NCBI taxonomy): domain Eukaryota; kingdom Metazoa; phylum Chordata; class Aves; order Passeriformes; family Meliphagidae; genus Entomyzon; species Entomyzon cyanotis. The sequence continues at coordinate 43,777,166 of JAKEPQ010001021.1, read as the reverse complement.
AGCCTCACTTCACACAGCTCTAAAGAGCCACTGTAACCCCTTGCAAGCCCCTCAAGGTCTATTCAGACTCTGAAATTCCCTCAGGCTGGCAGTCTGCCCATTTAATAGAAACATAGAATACTTTGGGTTGGAAGGGACCTTTAAAGGTCATTTCTTCCAAGACCCCTGCAGGGACATCTCCAACTGGATCAGATTTCTCAGAGCCCTGTCCAACCTGGCCTTGAATTTTTCTAGGTAAGACGTCTACCACCCCTCCAGGAAACCCATGACCACTGTTTCCCTACCCTCATTGTGAAGAATTTTATTGTTGTATCTATACTGAATATCCTTTCTTTTGGTTTAAAACAATTCCTCCTCCCCTACTGTTACAGGAATTCCCACAGCATGGCACACTTCCCTGGGCAATGAGACTGCAGGAAATGCCTGCTCAGTAGAGAGGCCACCACTAAGCCCCAGCCCTCTCTTCCATGACCCGTGCTGGTGCCCAGAAGATGTGACTATGTATTTTCATATTTCCATGGATACCCTTGAGTTGAGCCTGGCTGAGCATCACACAGTGTGTGCAGGTGGCTGGAGGTGGCAGATCAGGAGACTGCAGGGACCACGTCTGTGGCCACAGAGACATGGGCTGTTTTCTCTGCCTGTGCAAGGTTGTCCTGGGTGTGCACATGTTTTTCCAGGGTGAAATTCATTGTTTATGCTGGCATCCAGCTCAGCCATTTCAAGTAGTGCAGCCTGACAAGCTACATTTTCTTCCCCTCCCACCATCCAGACCATGGACCCTGGCTGTACTCCAGAGCAAGGGACATGTTTCAGAGCAGGAAAAGATTCAGTGTCCAATACACTCTCTTGCCCTCAGCAAAGGATTCTAGATAAGATCAGCAATTTTTTTTTTTCCCCTCTATAGATTCACTCATTGAGGATGGACAGAGATCCATGAGGTTCATTTCATGGATGGCTCACTGAGCTGTGGCTCAGAAGCAACTTTCAAGTACTCTCAGACTGGTTGCATCTGAGTGAGTGTCCTGGAGCTCTGATTTGCTTTCTAATCCTTCTACCTGGGTATTTCAAACATATTGCCCCTGCAGCTTCTCTATCTCAGTTTATCTCCATATCCTATTGCATATTCCCAAATGACGTTGAATAACACGGCATCTGTGATATTACTTTTTAAGTAACCTCAATTGTCTGATTTTGATTTGTGTTTAAACTGCACTTTCTCCTGCAACCTGAGAGGCATCAGGATTATACACACAGGGTTTTGTTGGAAAGTATTTTCATGTGCTCGTTTGGTGAGCCCTCCTGTTGGAGGGCACATGCATGTGGGGGCAGAGTTAAAGCTTCTGGGGAAAGATCAACTTCTGAATTTCCTGAGGTTTATGAGATTAAAACCTCACATTTAACGTCCCATTAAAAGAGAGCTGTCAGATTCTATTTCAGTTAAGATGTTGTTTTTGTGAAAAGTGCTTTTTACAAAACATATGGCCAAGGTAATTGTTTGGGGCTTGGGGGGTGGGAGTGGGAAGAGGGAGTTATTCCAGGGAAAGTGTATCTTTTGAACATCCCTGACCAGAAGAATTGGAGCCCTCAGTCAATGCATGAAAATGAAGTCGAGTTCACAGTGCAGTGACGTTGGCTTTCCCATTTTCTTTGCCAGGAAGGGAAAGAAACAAAGGGAAGAAGGCTGCTGGGTGGAGAGAGCCATGCAGCACCTCACCACAAGTCTCAGACAGCTTCCATGGCTCCAGATCCACCTCAAGCAGGGCTGAAAGACCACAACCCAACTGGTGAAGGCCTGCTTGCACATGGGTGCATTTAATGAGCAACACACTTTGTTCATTACACGCCTTCACTTTAAATCATAAAAGGTTTCATGAAGGCTTTTCCTTTCCAAACATATGTAGATTAGTCTCTCCCCTTTAAGGTGGCTTTTGTGTGTACAGCGGAGAGAAATGTTCAGCCAGGCTGAAGCTCAGAACTGACATCAGTGGGAGCTTTCGTTAATTGAATTACTGTTTTGTGGCAGAATGTTTTAAAAATAAGCGGAAATGTCCCACATACTTTTTTGGCTGAGAGATCAAATGTATCCAAAGGAATTCAATAATATTCCTACATCTGTGAGTCCTGTCTGTCCCCGGAGGGAAAAAAAAAGTCAAATTCAGCCTCCACCATTGTTTGTGTTCGTTATATTCCCTTATCGTCCTTTTGGCTTGTGGGCAGCAGAGGGGAACTAGCAGAGTTCTTCGGGCCTCAAATGGAAACATATAGAGTCATATGCATATCACAGGAGCAGGAGGGACAGTATCAGAAGAAAAGACTCTCCACTATTCATCTGAATAAGAGCTGTGATTTGCTTTGAAGCCATTCACCTCCCCCATTGCTTGCTTTTCTTGTGAATACTTATTGTGGCAGAATCCAGGCTGAAAAGGTGCAGGTAAAAAAAGGAAAGTGCGAGGTGAGATTCTTTGAACCTGCATTCGCATGCAGAGCCACATGTGGATATGAATTTTCAGGCAAGTGTATCTCTAGATATGTATTGGCAGGCAAATCCCCAAGCAAGTACTTGCACTTATATGAACTGATGAGGATTTATCTAGGAATTTGCTGGCAAAAGAACACTCATGTGAGCACTTATTCAGAGACACACTAGCAGGGAAATGCTTGTTCACAGGCTTGTCCACAAATGCTCTAGCTGGAAATTCATATGTAAATACAGGTACTACCATCCCTCTACATATGCCCAGGGAGGGAAGGTGTGTGCACATACAGGTGAGCAAGGCAAGCAACAAGCAAATGAAAATGCAAAGATGAGGGGAGAGGAAAATGTCATCTGGCACTCATGCAAATGGATTTGGGTCCTAGTGCAATGTCTGTGTGAGTGCCTGACCTGGGACAATGGTGAGCTCACACATGCCAACAAATTTGGACAGGGCTTTCCTGCAACAGAGGCTCACACATGTTATCAACGCAGTCAAATATAAGCACATATCCATTTTCCTGGCCAATGCTAAGGCAATCAGGTATAAGCTGGTGGTTTTATGGCGGAATAGGAAAGCAAGACCTCGGCAGTCAGCCCTTGGCTGGCTGCTTCGGAATCTTTCAGGAGTCCTCCTTGAGGGAAGGAAGGGCAAAGTCACACATCTCACACCCAAAGACAAACACCCTTACCTCAGACCTACACTAAACTCATAGAGAAAGAGCCCAGGTGGAATCAGCTTGCCAATTCCTGATCTTGGTATGTCAAAGAAAAAGCAGGAATGGCATCAAATCCCTCTCGATATAGTTGATCTTCACCAGAAAAGTTGTATTGGGCATTCCACCTTAGTTTTTAAACATTCTGCTATTAAACAGCTAAATCTCCCTTTGACATCAGCTCTTAGCTTCAGCATGAGGCCAGGATTTATTTAAACTGCCTTAAAAGGACATTGACAGGCTGGAAAGAAAAATAATTCTATGAAACAACTGATACTTTAAAAGCAGAGAGCTGCTCACCCCATGCCCCTAAAACAGACTCTCCCGCACTGCTGTCTTGTAGCACAGGATTTATCATGGAAATAGGGAGGTGAATCCCCTCTATCAGAAATCTCTATTGCAGGCAGACCACATCAGCCAGTGTCAGGCTTTCCACTGAACACAAAGGGCTTCAAGCAGCTGCAAGCAGTTGAGCACTGGTCACAGCTTTTTGCTGATTTAAAGCCATCATGTCTTATGTACTTGCAGAGGAAAGTGAGCTGAGCAGCTGCAGAACCAGCATGGCCCTGTCTGCCAACACTGCCACCTCCCTATGGGCACCCAGTCCTGCTGGAGTCCTGTGCTGCATGGGAAAGCTGCTTTTGGTGGGATTGGCGAAGAGGAAGAGGATGGTGGGGACAGAAATGGGTGCAGCATGGATCTGGCCTTGGAATATCCCTCCTCCTCCTCACATGGTGTCTCCATCTATCTCCCTTCTTCCATGTAGCTCTGCTTTCATCTCTCTCCATCCTGTACATCCATATCCTAAGGCAGCCCCTGCATCCACCTCACCTCTCTCCACATGCCTGCAGGACTGCAGGCTGCAAACACACCTTTCCTGCCATCAAACAGGCACCCCCTCCACACACCCCATGTGGAAACTGCCAGCCAGGCTCCCCGAACGCGAGCTCGGGGGGTTATAAAAAGGTAGATGTGTTTTTCAGGAACACGAGTAGCCCAGCTGAGCAGAACTTCAAGGGGGCCACTTCTCGCTCCTTTTAGTTTCCACTCCAAAGAGCGCCTGAATGATGTCCGGTGGGAATGAGCACGCCAACAAAAATGCAGCTGAGCTGCTGTCGTAAGGGCTGTGTGCTTCACGCCATAAAACCCGAGTGGAGGAGCCGTGTGAGAAGCTAAGACCCTCACGCACAGGCCATAATGTTCTTTTCTGCTTTGAAGGGGATTTAGGGCTGGCTCAGCCTCCCTGGGGGCTGGAGGCTGCTGCTTATCCGTGCAGCCTAGCAGCAGCAAAAAGCAGCTGAACGTCCTCAAGCCTCTTCTTTACAGAGAGCAGAGAACACTCTGCATCCCTCTTCCTTCAAGCTGGTGGCTGCAGTCAAGGAATCACAGGATAGCTTGTCACAGCAAATCCAAATGCCTCTCTCTGACAAGTTTTGGACCTTAACATTTCCCCCCTCCAAGGTCTTCTGCCATTTCCTCTTTCTGGCCCCACTGTCATGACAATGAATGCCTTACAGGGCACCCTGGATAGGAGCTGGGTACTCTGTGTCCTCCCCACAGCTTGTCTCCAGGCAGAGGTATTCTGAACAGCACCCCACATGTTTTTGAAGAGAGGTGGATACTGCCTGGATCCCTTGGGATTTGCCAACTTTACTTGGCATAAACCTCCCTTCCATTTTTTCTGTATTTAGGGCAATGCTGGGGTTTTTCCTCCTCTCCCTCTCCCTCTCCCTCTCCCTCTCCCTCTCCCTCTCCCTCTCCCTCTCCCTCTCCCTCTCCCTCTCCCTCTCCCTCTCCCTCTCCCTCTCCCTCTCCCTCTCCCTCTCCCTCTCCCTCTCCCTCTCCCTCTCCCTCTCCCTCTCCCTCTCCCTCTCCCTCTCCCTCTCCCTCTCCCTCTCCCTCTCCCTCTCCCTCTCCCTCTCCCTCTCCCTCTCCCTCTCCCTCTCCCTCTCCTCTCCTCTCCTCTCCTCTCCTCTCCTCTCCTCTCCTCTCCTCTCCTCTCCTCTCCTCTCCTCTCCTCTCCTCTCCTCTCCTCTCCTCCAAAATCCCAGTCAGCAAGGTTCACCACCAGTTGCTGGATGATTACATTTGTCCAGCTGCCCTGGGGATTCATGACAGACAGCAAAACTCTGGTCAGGGAAGGTGGGGAAGGTGCTGCTTTGAAGGAGATGATCACAGGGCAAGAAATTCCAGTACTGGGACACTGTGGAAGAGCTTATCCCTTGGGACATTTCTTTGACCCCTTTATCTCTCCCAACCTGTGGCTGAGTAAGATATGCCTGGACCAGGGTAAATGCATAAACCCCTGGTTATCTGAAAACTTGCCTATGGGGAAAGGGAATTTTGGAGGAAATGCATGGAAATGCACAGAGGAAATGGATGTTTGGGTTCTCTGCATTGCTGCTTCACAGCTGCCTTGCATAAAGTGGTCACCACAGCACACACTGATAGAAAAGAACCACCCAGGGCTCAGAAGTAAATCCTGCTTTGGCCATGAAATCCAGCCACATATTCCTACAGCCTGCCTGGGGGGCTGCAAGAACAAGTAGCTACGAATGTGTGACTTTTCTCCATCAGATGCAGCTACCCGAAAGCTCAGCATCTAATTTGCACTTGTCATTTGGGATACCTCTTGTTTGTTGAACACCTTTTGATGCAGATTCAACCTGTCTGTCGAACACCCTTGTATGAAAAAGAAATTATTTTCCTCATTCCCTGGAGGTATCTGTTCCTCTTCACTGGCTGTGAAAGGAGCAGACAGCAGCTACAGTGTAGATCAGAACCATAGCATTAACACAGCCAAAAATAGGTGGGATGAGCTACCCTCTGTGTCAGATGGGAGGTCACCCCTGTATCATGCTGCCTGCCCTTTCTCACTGTCTATAAAAAGAACATTTTGATGGCTCTGGTACGCTCAGATCTCAGGTGTTACACTAGGTGCCTGGGAGTGACAGGAAGAGGAGACAAAACCGAGATTTTCAATAACCTTTCTAGGATAAAGGGTTATAAAAAAGTTTGTGGCCAATCTCAGAGTTCCCCACACCTGCCCTGATGACCCCTCCTGCCACAGGGATGGCTGCATATGACTTGTACACACACCTCAGCCACTGTGGTTTGCTAGACACCATTTCACTAATGTCCACCTAGTCTCGTTTCATGGTAGTGGCATAAAAAATCTGCTTTAACCATTAACTAAATGTGCTGACAGTCCAGAGGAGCCACCATGCATGTTCTGTGTCTGAGGCAGTGAAAATCCTGATGCTCAGTTCTGCACAGGCTGCCTGCAGAACAGCACCAGTGCCTGTACTCATGCTCATGACCTTCTCCCCAGTCAGGTCTGCTAGACATCTCTTTACCTTACTAACGAGGGCAGAGATTCTTGAGAACAACTAAAAGAGCTACTGTAGGCACAAACAATGCATGTGCAGACCTGTAGTGGTCCTTCAAGTCCTGTGCAAAAACTAGGCAAAGACTGATCAAGTCAGCATCCAAGGAACAATTTTTCACTCAATTAAAGTAGTTTAAAATGAAATTGTGGTTCCTCAAATATACTTACCATAGCTCATCTCTCAAATGCATGTATTATATACATTCAGATGGGCTGTCTAGGTTGATAACAGACTTGGGGAATGACCTCAGGTTGAACTGCAGGGAAAAGAAATTGTTTCCTCATTAATATCTCTGCAAAATAAATGTCAAGTGGAAAAACAGTTTCTGTGTAATCAATCTTGCTTCATAGACATTGTGCTCTGACAATTCCTCTCATGGAAAGGAATATATTTCCCATAGATCTGTAGTGTTTCATACATTATAGCTTTCATAATATCAAAAGCCAGTGCTTGGGTTACATTGAGCTTTTCTTTCTAACCCTTTGGTTTCACATGACCATAATTCTCTGTAAAATTTCTCTGTTCAGACGAAAACTTTCACACTTTGTATAGGGCAAGAAATGATGATTTTTCTTTCACTGAAGAAAATCCTTTTAGCTATCTTTGATTTATTAGAATGTGTGTAGAGGAGAATTACACTTTTATGGCTTTTTAAAATGTATTTTTCTTCTTGGCAACTAGCAAAGCTAGGAGAGGCCTTTTCCTAACCTATTTGGCATTTTCCTTCCCAAGAAGCTAAGCTTTTGTAGGGAGTGGACTGGGGAAATAATGTACAAGAAAAAGAGCCATTGAAGGATCACCTCTAAGCATGTTTAGCTGAGGTACACTGGGATTTTAGGGGGAGGGGAAAAGAGATCAGTTTAGACCTATTACTTGCGAGGAGATATTGCACACAGAACGTGCTGCTGAGCCTGGGGCTGATTCAGGTTGGTCACTGGGTTAAGGACAGGAATGTAAGGTTGAGTGACAAGCAAATCTCCCTCAAATGCACAATGATGGTGCATCTCTATTTGCAGTCTTACCAGGTCGTGTGATTTGGATTCTGAAGACATCCACTTTTGCTGTTTTTTCTCCTAAAAAGTTCCATCTCTGAAAGTCAAATGGCAAGGCAGAATCTCATGTATAATTGCAAAGGAAGCACTTTCTCAACTTCACCTTTGTGCAGCAAAGTGTGAAAGCATGGCTTGGCAAGACACCAAGGTTACTCCAGACTCAGACTGTGATTGGTTCCCACCTTCCTCTCTGCCCAGCTGCTCATGGTAGAGGCAAGTGGTTGCTAAATCCCTGGTCAAGTAACCTCTGAGGAAGAGTCCTTTCATTCTCCAGCCTCGAGCTGTGGCTGTCCTTGAGTTACATGCTCTTGGCATAGAATCACAGATTGGCTTGGGTTGGAAGAGAACTTAAAGATGATCTTGTTCCAACCCTCCTGCCATGGGCAGGGACACCTTCCACTATCCCAGGTTGTTCCAAGTCCCATCCAGCCTGGCCTTGAGCATATCCAGGGATGGAACATCCACAGTTTCTCTGGGCAACCTGTGCCAGTGTCTCACCACCCTCACGGTAAAGAATTTCTTCCTAACATCTAATCCAAATCACTCATCTTTTAGTGTAATGCCATCCCCTCTTGCTCTATCACTCCATATCCTTGTCAAAAGTCCCCCTCCACCTCTCCTGTAGCCCCTTTAGGTACTGGAAGGTGCTGTAAGATCTCCCCAGAGCCTGCTCTTCTCCAGGCTAAACAACCCCCACTCTCTCAGCTGGTATCCACAGCAGAGATGCTTCCATCTCTGATCGTCTGGCCTCCTCTGGACACATGCCAAAGGGTTCACATTCTTATGATGAGATGTGAGCATCCCAGAGCTGGATGCAGTATTCTGTGAGCAGCATCCTGCTCTTGTCCCTGACCCACCCTGATGGACATGTGGAGTCAGGTACACCAGGAAAAAAAACACCTGCAAAACCTGCAAAATATTGAGATGGATGAAAGAACCTCAATATTATAAATACAGAATTATTTTTAACCAGTGTTGTGTTGCCCATGAAAATTGACGAGCGCATTTGAGCACCAGGCATTGCCACCTCCATGAACTTGGCAGCTTCCAAGGGGTAGCAGAATACAAGAAAAATCCAAACAGCTGCACAGTGCTTTCTTCTACTCTGATTTTCTCTTACTAAGAAAGGGTTAGCAAACGTCACGCAAAATTACTGTGTTAATGCGACAATAGAATTATATATCCATTCAGTGAAGGATGGCAGGAAGTGGAGAGGTCAATCCCATCTCAGCCACATTAATTTGTAGCCCCTATTTGTTGTGCTGTCTGTCTCTAGTCTTGGCAATTATGGCAGTTAATTCCAGCAGAATTTCTGCAGAACTCAAAGAATCTTAGCTGAAAAGCAAGTTTCTCACCACCACTGGAATTTTTAAAGCACAGGGGAATTTGGGCACAACTTCTTGCCTTGCTTTCTGACCTGTGCAATAGTGCTTGTTCTGTTGATTTTGTCTTCTTAATCCATTTCTTATATTTATCCTACATATCCCTTGCAACCACTCAGAGATTGGATTCTTCCTACTACATCAAAGCATTTTCCTCTGAGATCTCTGCTTTCTATGCAAGAAAATTCTAGCTGGCATTTGCAACTCATTGTAACTAGATCCAGGCATTGCCCTATTCAACGCAGTTGGCTACCCCACAGAGATTTCCTTCACGTCATGATATTTGTCTTTGGAAATCTTAGTTGTAGACCTGTTGTCACTGCCTACTGCTATTTGAATTTAAACTAAAGCTGACAGGGCTTGTTAGATCTCAGGCTGTTTTCTGCAATGTTCTCTTACAAAGTCCTTTGCTACTTAGCAAAAATAAAATTTCAAACAGCATGGCAACACTAATATCTCAAAGTATTTGGAAAAAAAATCAGCCATCTGTCTGTTCTCAACAATTTTGTCTGTCTTCAATAATTGGGGTGGAAAAACCTATTCAAAGGATTAAGTGATGCATTGCTCAGGGGCTGGTGGTTGAATCCCTCCAGACTTGAGACTCTGAATCACGCAGATCCAAACTGGAGGGCAGTCAGGCATTATATGGCCATTAGTAGACAATTTCGAGGAAGTCATAAGACTACAGGTAAGCCATACAGTTTTACCATTGATGCCTAAAGCATGAAGTGCAAAGACCTTCCTAAAATGTGCTGATCCTAAGAAGGAGAACAGTATTGTATTTTATTACCTGTAGAAATAACTCTGAACAAGACCAAGAGCCCATCAACCAGGCTTTGGGTCTTACTGAGATGCTACTTTCGGTGTCTTCTTTTGGCGGGAAGCTGCACATCTCAATGCCCTTGTCCTCCAGCCCAGGCAGCATCGAACCTTAAATCTGTGGGGTAATTCACAGGGTTAAAGGTGAACTGACCTGGGGCATACACTGTACATTTATGGTACATAAAGAGAAATGTAGGCTCTACAGTCAGGTAGGAACATATTTTAAGACACTGTGCATTAAAAGTATATTTACAACATAATAAGCCAGGCTGTATATTTCAAAGATCAATGGGAAGGGGCCACTTTTGGTGATGTTTGAAATCTATCTCCTGGGCTGTCACATATATTCAAAGAATGCCTGCTATACATTTAGATCAACCCCCATCCCAAATGGAGGGGAACGCAGCTCTCTCCCCATATGGGGCTAATCTCCGGGAAGGCAGTGAGAGCACATGGTACCAATTCCTGCACACTTTGGTCCCTTAACTCAGTCCTGAAGGCAGGGAGCTGAGATGGGGGCAGGGGTAAGACCCAGTGTCACCCATTTATCACACAGGAGAGGGGTGCCTGCTCCTCACAGGTGATGAGTTTTTCTTCCATAACAGGAGAGAAATACGAGAGGGCTGATCCCAGTGAGTGACACCTCAGGACAGGAATGGCTCCTGAGGGAATTGCAGAAAGTCCCTGCAGCTCCCTTCCACTTTGTGGGACAAGAGCAAGAAGACAAATCGAACACAGTACGAGTTTCCACCTCTCTCCACGGCTTTTTTTGCAGCTGAGTCCTGCAAACCCAACCTCATGGAGATATATATATATATATATATAGATATATATAGATATATATATGTATTTTGCACACAAACAACACTGTGGAGGGAGAAATCTGACTTGAGGGCAGCAGACCTGCCTGAGCCACCAGAGGTGCCCTGGCAGCCCAGAGGGGATGAGTTGAACACACAGGAGCCAGACACAATGGTGCACTGCACATGCAGGCTGCAGGTGTGAAAAACAGCTGCTGGTGCTGGAGGGTGGGTAAAGACATTGCTGGCAGGAGGGAAAATGATGGGTAAAGAAATGTCCCGTTTGTGGCAGTAGAGGTCCTGCAGTGAGGATTGCACTGGGAGACCAGGATGAAGACAGAAACATTTCAGGGCAAATTAAAATCCAAGCTTTTAAACAACATGTTATTTCCTGGAAGTTTCCAAAAGCTGTTATTGTATTTTTTTCTTTGCCACATTAATAAAGTAAATCCTGGTTTAGCCAGTCTTGACATTTTTTTGGTTTTTCATCTCATTTTCTTTTATGTGGAAGAAGAAAGTTAAAAGAGGGAAAGAGTAATAATACAAGAGGGATAGATCAAGAAGTAATGTTAATGCACCCAAGCTTGAAAAACCAACATTTTCAAGGGAACATCAAAACCAGGGGAATGAGTGGGATCTCTTGCTTAAAATTTGGAAAAAATTAATAGTGATATCTTTTTTCCAAACTGTTGATTTTTTACTCTTCTAGTTGCATTAGAGAAAAATGGTTTCTAGGAAAATCTATGATCAGATGAGAGTCAGAGCTGTGTAGTGTAGCAGAACTGCTTACACTCCTTGAGACAGCTACACAAGGTATTGTCTAAGCCAGTTGCATGAATATCCTGTTTTGGTTGTGCTCATCTTGCTCTGCACAGGCTGAACTATGGTCTCTGATGCTTCATGCAGAAATGTCTGTGCCTCCAGACAAGAGGCTGGGATCTGTTGAGAAAATTATCCCAATCCCTCTTCTGCTACAACAGGGGCCTTTGCCTGACTAGTGCACATTTTTGGTGCAGGGATTTCTATTTTTCTGAGACATTTCATAAGGGTGTGAGTTATTCCCTAACAGTGTTAGATAGTCTCACTGCCTGTTAGACATTAAAAGGGAATTGTGTTTTTCAGAGCTTGTGTCTCTGACACAGTGAGAGCACAGAAATTAACTAACTGAATGGACATCCCACCAGCCTTGCAGGATTTGGCTCTGCACTTGGAGGAAATGCCAGACCCCTAATCTGAGTGGCAGCTGACATTCACACCAGTAATTTTCAGATGCATGGCAGGAGAGAAGACTCCTGTCCTGTGCTAGTGGCAGCAGTACAATCTCAAGGATGTGGACCAAGTTCTGGGTACCACTGTCAGTAGGAATGAGGGATGCTCAGCTCCATGCCCTTGTCTCTGCAGAGCTCTGAAGGATCAGAGGGACTTTGGGGTGGTCGTGTTTCTCAGGGCTTTCCATCCTTCCCAGAACTCACCAGCTTCCTGGAACCACACAGCCCTGAGCACAGCCTGTCTTCATCCCACTCCCTGTCCATGTCCCACCAATTGCTGTCAGGCCTCAAACTCTTCAAGCAGCTTTGTCAAACTTTAATTACGTGACTACAATCTGTCCAAGAATTTTATGACATTAATAAGAATGTTCCTAATTAGCATTTATTGTTTTTATTATTGAAATCCCAAATTACACAACCAATTGATTTTTCCCTGTTGCCCTCATTAAGTCGCTGTGAAATGCATTTTAAAATAGATTGGCATTTAATTCCTTTAGAAAGTGCTGATTAGATCAAGGGCCTGTTTTGCTGCATTTGGTTGCATGAAGTCGCTTTAGGTTTTAATTTCTCCTTGTTAGTATGAAGCTGAGTCACTCACTGAGTTCCTCTTCCCCCCCTGCCACACAGGCACCTACTGGAAAAATCCCCCTCCATGGCTTAGATCAGGACTTTGGAATAAATGAAAGCAAAACAAATGTCTCCAGACAGCAGATTCGACGTGAGATGAAATGCAAAGCTCAGCCTGGTGTTGAAACTGTTCAACTTGCTTCATGAGCTGACAGGATGGGGAAATAAACCTGAAATTACTAAGGAGTGTTTGGCTAAATATACAGACTCTGATATTTCCCTGTCTGCTTAAGACAGCCTGCCTGTGCTTGCTGCCTGTTCCCTGTCTCTCCTCCCTACCTGCTAGGCACACTTCTGGTCTGCCATGCAAAACCATGGAAACTCAAGGCAGGCATGGAGATGAGGTCCAGAACACACTTCTAGGTGAGGCACAGCTCCATCAAATCTCAAGGTCCTCATTAAGGTTCCTTTCTATATAATGGCATAACAAAGAGTGTCTCCCTATCCCATGTGTTTAATAGGGCTGAGAACATGTGGCTACATGAGGACCTTTGTAGTTTCAAAAATGCTCCAGCCAGCTTTCCCCGAAGCTTGTTACACCTTATGAGGACAACTTGTATGATACTGGGGTGTATCTTCTTCATCTTCTTGACATTCTTACAGATCTTAAAACATGGCCACAGCAATGTTAATTTCCATTGTATTTCCTGGGTGACAGTCAGGTACCTCTGCAGACAGGCAGGGTCCACTAGAGTGAACTCTGCCATAGCAGGGGATGAAGAGATGCTACAGTCTCCTTTCCTGACTAGGACCTGGCCAGCAAGTCCTCCAGGGTCCTGTCTACAGAATATGCAAGGAGTTCTCTTCCAATTCAGGAGTCTGATATCAATGTAATCATGTGTCTAAAGCACATGCTTCAGAAAAGTCCCTCCTGTTTCCTCTTCCAGCATGTCTTCCCATATCAAATAAATTGCATATAGAGAAGAGAAACAAACCAGAATTTATCCGGACAAGTAGGCTGAAGGGGGAATACTTCCTCCTGCCCAGCTGATGCCTGGAGTTTCTGTCCCAGCTGTGCATGACAACTCATGCGGTCCCACACTGGGCTGTGGTGGTGGCTGTGCTGATGTAGCTGTGGGCACAAGTGGTTGGCAGCACTCTGCAGGGACAGGATCCCTTCCTCAGGATTGGCTCTTCTCAAAGATAATTTCAGAGTTGTTATCTTCCCTTGCTCAGGGGGATTCACCTTTTTTGTCCTTGAAAAACCCAAGCTGAAAGTTTCTGGAATGCATTTTAGGGAATGTCACTTGCTAGACCTGCACCATATTTGCAGATGCACGTGTTGGTGGCATGTGTGGGGCTGTGTGTGTGTAAGGCAGGTGACCCAGGGTGCTGGTCACAGGTTGATGACATCATTTGACCCAAAAAAGTGGTGCTGGGAACAAAACTGGCAATAGAAATGCCTGGTCCTGGGGCTCCTCTCATGCTGGTTTTACATGTGAAGGAAGACAGAACACAGTGTTCACTTTCAGGGAATTTTTTTTACAAAATTCTAATTTTTGCCACCCCATTTCCTATTTTGTTTCTTGGGGTTTCTTTCCTCAAAAATGTGTGGGCAACGCATATTTAGTGTGGGTAACTGTCTCCTTGAAATTCTGCCAAAAGCAAAAATGTTTGGATCTCCACCACATTTGCTCATGTGGGAAGAAAACAACTCCTCATCCCTCCATCAGTGTCACCTGGACACCAGTGCAATCTGTGAGTGAAACCAGTGCTCATCATGCACATTTACTGTTTTCTTCTTTTGCTTTGGCAATGCCCACAAACTCAAAATCTTTTTTGCCACCTAGTTACCCAAAATCTGGGATAAAACTGTCCTTGAAAATAGGTGATGCAGTGTCAGCTCACCTGTGTGAGTAGCTTATCCTGCACCTCTATCTCTGCCCCAAGCTGCATCCAGGGAGTCCTGGGGTTTACTGCTGGCCAAGACAGCTGTAATTCTTTGAGCACAGTTTTTTTATGGCAAAAATTGCCCACCGAGCCTGGGTTCAGCCTTGGGCTGGGGCTGCAGGGCTCTGTGCCACAGGGAACACATTGCAGTGGTTGGTAGGATGGGGAATGCAGGGGTGGTGATGGTGCCAGGGACAAATTTTAGCTCTCTGATAGCACTTCATGCTCTGCCAAAGCATGGGAAAGCACAGGCTTAGGATCTCACTTGGTAGAGGGGGAAACTGAGTCACAGAGCAATGGAGCATTTGTTCTGGAGTTGTGCCAGAGCCAGGAAGGAGTCCAAGTATCCTGAATGTCGAGCCTTTGACCCAGACACCACCCCATGCTGCCTCTTTATTAAGCATCCTCTAAGATGTCTTTAAAAAGTCTCACAGAAAGGCTCTCTTGTTCTCTTGGGAGCTCTATATTAGCATCTGAAACACCCGTGCTAAATTTGAGGAGGGAGGGGGAGGCGAAAACGCATGAGTAGCTACTTTGATTAGGTAATAAAGTATCAATTTATTTTTTATAAATACAGAGAAAATTCAAACCAGCTGGAACTTGCAGTACCTCTTTGCACGCCACATTTCTAGCAAAATTTCCTGCAATTCTCTGGAATCTACCCTGCGCATTACCGTGCCTGAGGGTGCATGGACCGTTTCTTTGCTGTCTGTCTGCTGGTCAGCCAGCCACACACTAAGGCAAGGAGCAGAGAGACTTCTACAACTGTTTACACCGAATTTTCCTCCTCTTGAATGCTAAGGGGATTTTTCACCAGGGCTGCAGAGCCCGTGGTACCTGGGGCTTTTGGGAGTGCTGGTTATTTCTCTGACAGCTCAGGGACCTGTGCTGCTGCTGGCACTGTGAGCAAAGGATGCTGAGGGAGAAAAAAGCTGGATGCAAGTTGTGCACGCTTGGAAGCACTCATGTGTGGGTGTGCAAGCCCATGTGTGAGTATCTCCTGGGTCTCTGCTTCTTTCGTCATGTTTGTGTCTGAAAGTCTACCTGTGTCACTCCAAACTGACCTGCACAGAGAAAAAGGAAGCCTGGGGGTTGTGAGGAAGGAAAGGCTGGGGGATAGTCATGAGGCAGCAGAGAGAGTGGGAATGATCCACAGCCACTGGACAGGAAAGAAGGAAAGGGTTTAAACTGCAGGAAGAAGGTTTCAAGCAAGATATGAGTAAATCACAGCGACAAGAATTAAGTGTTTGCTGACCGTCTGGAGAGAAGGAGGCTTGCTGTTTTGGGGAATCTTTGAGAATAACATGTCTGCCAGGAAGGACTGTAGAAAGACTAGTTTTGGGGAGGGAGATGACTGATGGTGCTCTACGTCCTTTACAGCCCTCTCAGCTGTGACTTTATATGCCTTAAGCTACAGCAGGAACACTGCTGCTGTAGTGCTGGTGGGAAGAAAAACTTCTGAGAGCAACCTGAATGCAATCCCCACTGTACTCTTTCCCCAGCACCCCAAAGCCTGTGCTGGATTAGGCAAAAACCTACTCCTCAGAGACAGACCTTCCAAACAGCCCACATTCCAACCCCAAGGAATGGCATCTTCTGACAAAGCTCGTTTTGATCGTGGCACGCAGGAGTGAGTCCAGGTGAAGGAATATGTAGTCTCCTGTCTTTGTGTCAATAAAAGCAAAGGTGTAATAGCACAGTGGAAAGATCCTCTTAGTAGAGGAGATTCCTAGTGGGGTCTCTGAGTGCTTGGGGCTGATCCTACAGTGGAGAAGAAGGGCTGATATGGGCCCTGGAGCAATGCTGCATTTCTCCAACCCACAGTGCACAGCACATCATGTTCATAGGGATCCCATTCGGATCTTTCCCTTTACGCAACTTTTTTTCTGACAGGAGAGCTATATTTTGCAACATGTTGAACTCCACAAACAAACTGAGATTCTATTTTAGACTTCAAATTGATGTATCCAACTGGCAAGGAAATTAGCATGAATTAATTAGGGTGAAGATGAAAGGCTTTGGTAAGCAGCGTTATGAGCAACAGCCTTTATCAAAGCTCCACAATACATTCTCCACTTATCGAAGAATATAGCGTTTAATGAATACTAGATCTGAGCAAACCACTGACTGGGGTTGACAGAATGGTACCGGTGCTTAACTAGCACCTCCCGTGGTTAGGAAACTCTGCGCTTTGGCTGCCAGAGGCGGTTTTGTATCCCAACAGCCTCCTCCAGCCAACCTCTCCCGTGGCTCCATCCAGCTCTGCAGCCTCCCACGCTGCTTCAGCGTCGCACAAACAAGCCCCTGTTCGGCTCGGCTGATAGAAAAGCTAGCATACAGTCTCATAAGTAATAGCTTCGGTGGCAAACAATTAATCACAATAACAAAAGCGTTTAAGGGGGACAAAAGAGAGATAATCAGCAAGCCGAAACTCCGGAATTTAGCAGCTGCGAGCTGTTAGTGAGGCAACATGGGGCATTCACAAGGGCCTGTGCCTCTCCTCTCCATCTTCTTCTACATTGGACAGTGTTTCCCAGAGTTTCAGCTCAGATTGGCAACCTGCGTCACTTCAGCGCTCTGACTCATGGCTGGCTTTCAGCATCCCAGAAGGGCACAGGGACACATCAGCTGAGTTAACGAAGTTTGGGCCAGTTAATTAGAGAAGACCTCAGAGCCCTGTAACCCTGCCCTCAGCTCATCGTGTCATTGCAGAAGACAGACAAAGAACGTGTCACACTTGGGTCCTCCAGGACAGCAGATGATTTTAATGAGAATCATTTACTTCTACTCCTTTGGATTTAAAGGAATCACTGGGCTATGCAGCAATGCCCTCCTATGCCTCCTCTTCCTCCTCCTGCTCTTTAATTGCTCCTTTCTACCCCCTGCTGCTCCTTCAGACCAATCAACTCCCTTCGGTCCTCTGATACACGTTATATATTTCTCGTTATTTGGGTTTATGCTGTTAACTATTTGCTGTTTGAATTCCCTCTTGGCCCTCAAGTTTCCACCATAAATGTGATAAGTTACAACATCTGTTCTGCCAGGACTGGACTTTCACTCTCAAAAGATTGTTATTTTACTTTAAAAAGCCCCAAAGCACAGAAACTCACAGCTCTCAGTGCTTCGTGGGAGCACTGCAACCCCCGGCACGACACCTCTGCGGCCATGGGAATGCCAGGAAATGACACCCTTTGGGTGAAATTTTCTGCAGTTTGGTGCGAGACGAGCACTTTGAAACTTTGTATCAACTTCACAGTTAATTTGGGTGAGAAAGGACTGCTTCAGTCAGAAATAAGTCCTTCTACAAGCAGTTAAATTGCACTTTTTTTTACATTTTCACATGAAAACTGTATTTTTTTAGTTTGCGGAGATTGCGTTAAGAAAAGTTGGGAAGCTCTGAAGGGAAGCAAGACGCTCTCTTTGAGCCAGAATAACATTTTCCACCTTTCAAATTCACCCAAAAATTTTACTTCTGGGGCAAAAATATTTTTCAACTTTCTTGTTGAAGCCAGCTTAAAAAAAAAACAAACCAAAAACCATGAGAAAAATGTTGTTTGTCCAAGCCCAGCTCTGAGCCTAGCTTCTCTCAAGTAATTATTTATTTACTGGCACGGATTTTTAGTGTCGACCACAGCGTGGCCTCGCTGGGTGAGGTGGCAAGAGGGCTTCTGTATGCTGGGAATCACCTCCAGGAACGAGGCACGATGGAGTGAAAAACATTGCCTTGAAGGGCTCCCAAGTGCTGTAGGAAAGATGAGGAGAGCAAACAAACATCTTCCTTGAGTTCACAAAGCTGGGTGGCAGAGGAAAGCAAACATCTTCCTTCATTTCTCAGAGCTGACTGCCTGCCTGCCACCAGCACAGAGGCAACCTATCTGATTTGGGCTTGGTAAAGAGCCTTTCCATCATTCCACAGGCTCCTGGTGGAGGAACAACCCTGAAGACAAGTCAGGAGTGATGGAGAGCTGGTCCCAGTAGGTGCTGGTGGGGTGGACACATGAGGTGTATGCTCCCTGCTTGGCATAAGGGCTGCTCCCAGGCATGCAGAGCTGTCATGGCTATTATTGTCCCCTGCATCTTCAGTGCCAGAACTCAGAGCTCATCTTCAGGGAAATTCACAGCAGTAAAAGGCGTTTGACTCACATTTGTGGAGCCTGGCATTTTCCCTTTCTGCTTAGAAAAGGATGTGCAAATTTTGTACCAGCTGCCTGCCTCTTTTAGCAGAACTCTGTGTGAGCTGGGAGGATTATCCAGGGCAGCTGGAGAGTGGCCTGGGCTCAGTATCTTGGCTTCCCACCACAGAGGTCATCCCAAAGAGCAGGAAAGCGGTTGTGCGAGGACCTTCGGGAAGTTCAGTGGTTTTAAGAGGTTTTCTGTTCCAGGATGGAACAAAAGCCAGGGAGATTTAACCGTCTTCTTGAAGGAAAACAGCAGGGGAAAAAGATGTGGGGATGACTCAAACAGTTCTGCTTCAGTTTCCATTTTTTTATATTTTTCATTTGGTTTTACAATGCATTTCCCTTTTTGAAACAGGGGAAGAAGTCATCTTGAAACATGGCACTCAAGAAAGACCCAAATGAAACACTTCAACCTTAGCAAAGTACTCATCCTCTTTTTAATCTTTTTTCCCTTTCTCTCTTCTCCTTTTTTTTTTTCACCTTAAAATGAGTTTTGTCCCAAAGGCAACACTTCTAAGAGAAACACTTTGCTTTGGATAAATTGACCATTCCCACTGGAATATTGCAGCAGCGGAAGGAGGTTGCACAGTCTGGGAAGAGGTCTGGATTGCTGTCAGTGCCCACACTGCTGAAACAAGGCTCAGATACCTGCACAGTCCCTTCCTGCTGGATAGGAATCACCTGAAACAGTTCCATGAGATTACAAAAATCCCTCTAAATAGTCTGTCCCAGCACCTCAGTGTCCTCAAGAGCATGTTTCAAACCAGGACCAATGCGATTCTATGATTTTTTTTCCTGAAGTACATCTTTGAGCTTGCAACAAAACACCACTCCAGGATTAAGCAATTTCCGAAGAATTATCCCCCTGCGAAATAATTCTGGTGGTTTTTGTACCACATTTTTTTAATAACACTTTTATCCCCAGCAATGTCCTGTGGTGAGAGGTTATGCAGGTTAACCTCCATATATGAGAGAAATTTCCCTTTGCTTCTTTTGAATCTGCTTTCTTCTGGTTTGATGTACTGCTGTCTTAGAGAAGGCAGAAAAGCATCCATCCCCAGTCATCTCTTCCATGCTATTTTAGACTTGTTGAACTCCTAATCTACCCATCCTTAACCATCATCCAGGCCTTACACAGACTGAAGAGTCCTAATCTGCTTGCTCGTGCAGCCCTGCTTCCTTTTCTACAGGACAGCTAGCTGCTTCTTGTCCTCAATTACTCTTTGACTTGAAGAAGTCACAATTAACCCTAGTCCCCATATATTTAATAAAAAAGAAAGAAAAAAAAGAGGAAAAAATGGGGAAAAAAACCAAAAAAGAAAGCTGGAAGCTGTTCTATATTTCTGTACCTCTGATCCTGCTGGTACTTTTCCCATCCTTCCTTATTTAGGAGAATGCATTTCTCCTGGAGTCTCTTACACAATGCTGAAATTGTCTCCATTCTGAGTTGGAAGCAGGGACATTTTTTCTCACTGAATGGAACTTTTCCTGTTTTATGTCTAAAAATACACCTTGTGCTGATGGGGGTAGTTCTGATATTTTTATCAATTTTGTCAAATGCCTTCAGTCTGAAAAGACAGTGAAAAATATTTCTGAAGAGTGTTGGAACATCTCGGTTTTCCATTTTTGACGTGAAACTTCTGCATTTTTCTTCAAAATGGTATTTTGCTGGAGTTTAGAAGGGGGAGAAAATGATTTCCTATTTCCTTAGGAACAACATGCATCTCCTCGCTGCAGAGAAACACCAGTGTGAGAGACCTGATATTCTACAGTGCTGGAGGGCAATTGTCAGGCGGGAGGAAAGGATCTGTGGTCTGGGAATGAAGAAATAGCCAATGCGACACGATTTGGCAGCTGCTTTCAAACTGGCCAAAACTGTCTGCACTGAAGTTCTCCCTCTTCAAAGAGCAAAAGCCTTTAGCCCCCCATGTGAGCCTGACAGGTTGAAACCACCCAGATCCTGCACGGTGCTGGTGACATCCCGCACCCTGCAGCTCTCTGATGGAAATGAGGACTCTTAGGAGTGATCACGATGTGATCAGAGGTTCTCTGATGAGTGCCCAACAAGCCGCCAGCTCTCCCGAAAAAATCATTGGGGTGATGGCTGTCCTGTTAAGGGCAATCCTCGGGCTCCAGCTTGCTCCCGGCTGCGGCGCAGGCAGCAGAGTGAGGAAGCGAGGCGAGTGGGAAGAGGGAAGTGATTCTTGTTCCCAGCACTCCTGAGACACTGCTTAAAATCATTTAACGCCGAATAAATTATGGTGTAATTTAGTTGCATAGCACTTCATGCTCAATTAGTGCCACTTTAGAGGGAGGCAGTTTTCTATGGAGGATGAAGCTCGGGAATTTCACTTTGCACTGGGGTGGGGTAGGGGGAAATGTATCTTTTAAAGATAAACGGGTAACCATAGCAACAACACAACTCCGGGAGAAGCCGGGAAGAGAGGAGCGGCTGCAAAGGAGGAAAAGGTAGATAAGGGACAGGCTGGCAATGGTCTTACTTGGGAAACAGATATATCTGCGGGAGAAATGGTGCTGCTGGCTGCTGTACTGGGTGTTGCTGTAGGAGCACACCAGTCTGGTACGGGTGGTCTACCCTGGCGACATGGTCACCCCTGGCCAAAGGAGGCCCAAGGGGCTGGGTCAGTGAGCAAGGGAAGGTGAAAGAAAGTCAGGGAGCCCCTACAGCCAGTATGCCCCCGTATAAAACTGTTGGGGAAACCTAAGTGGGCTGGTGGTCATGTCAGAGCTTGGAGAGCACAGCTGGAGGTGGGCAGCCAGCTGTGACTTCCCATCCATTGCAGTGCAGGAGCCCTGGTGTGGACATCAGTCTAAGATGTCCAGAACCCCTGGGGAGCCATTCTCCTCCTGCCCATCTCCCTCACCACTGGCCCCCAGCAGGCAAGATGAGAGCCATCCAGGGAGAAGCTGGAAAGAGAGGAGTGGCTGGGAAAGAGGAAAAGGTAGATAAGGGACAGGCTGGCAATAGGTCTTATTTGGGAAACAGATATATGTGTGGGGAAAATGGTGCTTCACCCATGGGAGAAGTGGGGAAACACTTGACCCATGGAGAAATGGTGCTTCACCCATGGGAGAAGGACACAAGAGCTTGAGGTGGAACACCATGAGGAGGATTCACATCCCTCCTCCCAGCATGTAAAACCAGACATTTTGAGGTCCCAGGGCTACACAGAGCACCCAGCAGCACCCTCTGAATGACATCAACACAATGGGGGAGTAATGGCAGTGCTGGGACTGTCCCAGTTTGGCACAGCTCTAAGACAATGACTCCTCAACAGGACGTTTCCCTTCAAGCTCAAAGGCTTGCCGACTATGTCTTGAGCAACCATGTCCTCACCCCGTGCCTACGGATGCAATTCCCCAACCCAATACATCTGTGTGACAGAAAGCATTTCCTGATGTTCAGATGCAATTTTTCTCGCCTGATTTCATTCCCTTCCTCCCAGTGAATCCACATGGGGACCCTTACCCTCCCTCCTCCCAAGTTCTTGCAGGCAGGAAAGTCCCCCTTTTACTCCTGCTCTGGGTCTTTCCCCACAGACTTTTCATCAATTCTGCCCATTTCTGATGTGCCTTCGCCTTTCCGGTAAGTTTATGGTGTCCAGGAAGTCACACAAGCCTTGTTCCCAGAAGAGAGGTCTGATCCAGATGGGTCCTGTCTCCAGATGTCTCCTTGCACAAGAGCTGTATGTGAGCAGCAGTGCATTCAGCCGTCTCCCTTACGGAGTGCAAGGGCAAGGTCAAGCCTACCCTCACTCTTGGCCTTACATTTTTTTGTTAACTTAAATAACAGCAGCAAAAACAGCCTTCATCCTCTCTCTTCCACCTTGGCTTCCCCCTCAAGTCCCAGTCCCCAGAGTCCACTGCTTCTCCCTCTGTCAGCATCTGAGCTCCTCCTGGAGCATTAAGTCAAGGTGCATTTAGATTAGGTAGAGTGAGCAAGAACCTCTCAGGAGGTGAATTCAGGGTACCTGATACCAGGTTGTCTCAGGAGAAGAGGCTGTGCTGTTGAAAAGGATGCGAGCTTTGCAACTGGGGGAAGAACAGATTTACTAGCACAGAGAAGAATAAAGCTTTCCTTAAAGAGAGCACAGCATAAGTTTCCTTCTTTAATAGGCTCCTGCAGTTCTAGGAATAAAACAGGAACTGTCCTATTGAGATCTTAACCACAGGTGTGGAAAATGCATGGGGAGCCACGGACTGTGCTTTGAGATGACAGACAGTAGTGTGGGATAAATGAAGACACTGGTATAGCAAACATGACAAAAACAAGTACTCCACAGGATCTAGAATGGACAAAAGATGATGAATGCAGATCTGTAATTAAGAGTGTAAAAAGGATATGCCAGCAGTTGTGGAATGGAAAGGAATGAGACGCAGCATAATGTATTTAAACATCCTCTTCCAGCCAAGTAATTCTGGAAGAAAACCACAGGTCATCTCTCATGACCCCCTTTGCAGCACAGCCCTCTTGGGTGAAGCAGGGAGCTGCATCTGGTTTCTACTGAAAGGCGTCCAGTATTTGAGCATCTTACAGAAAATCATCCCTTGCTTTAAGATGTGAAGAAATTACCACGTCCCAGAAGTTACCACGTCCCTGGGATTTTGACTGAATATCTGATCACATTTTCTGCTGCAAATCTGGGCCTTACATCTTACTGGAATTTGTCTGACCCTAATTTCCAGCTGTTGGCTCTTTTGTTCCTTTCCCCATGTGATTGAAGGGCCTTTCACACCTTGTATTTTCTTCCTGGGAAGGTACTTACACATTGCAATCAGTTAAATCTCAATCTTCTTTTTGATGAGCTAAACAGATCAAGAATTTTCAGTCTCTCCTTGCAAAGCTGATTTTCTTCCAGCTCCACAGTTGGTTTTCTTTTGTGGCTTTTTTCTGCACTGTCTCCCACTTGCTCAACTTTGATAATCTCATTTTCCTGCCCTCATCTTCCTCCCCAAGAGTTTTGCTCATAATTCCCTTGAAATGTGGAAAATTAGTCTTTCTGAAGTATTGAGAGTGTGTGTGTGTATGTTTCCCTAGCCAGGACCATGCTCCAAAAGATGACATAAATGAAATAAAATTACAATTGCTGGTATTAAGCAATCACCAGTTTCCAAAAGCAGGGATCTCACTGATCTCTTCATGCTTGCCATCCATCCGTCTTACTGGCAGAGTGCTCCTTTGGACTCATGCAATACCTCTGGTGTTAGAATAGACAGCATCTCTAATTTTAAGCACTTGCCTGAAGCTTCCTTGGAGTGGCACAGCATCTTGAAGGGAGCATCTAGCTATGGAGGCACAGATGCCAATTTGTACAGCCCATTGCATGCATCTGTAGTGCCCTTCTCAGGGCAAAATAGAGGACTGGAGGCAGCTAAGGAATGGGATTTTACCCAATAGAGTGCCTTGTTTTCCCTAAGTTATCTCACAGTATTCATCTTATGCTTCCTGCCTGGGCTCCTTTTCTGGATTCCTTTCACCCCTGTGGTCCCTCTCCCACCTCCTACGCCCAATATATCCCTTGACCTTGATAACAACAACCAAGCTATGCAGGGTCAGCCCTTGCTCTGCAAATTCCTTCTCTTGGCTCTGTCTAGGGAATTGTGCTGTTCAGTATCATCCCAGGATGTTATTAATGTGTTGTTTACTTCTCCCACCCTGTCATTAATAAAGATGTTAAACTAGACCAGCTCTAACATCGATCCCTGTGGCACCTTCTGGACACCTTTCTCCCCAAGCAGACCCCTGTAGTTTATCATGGCTCTGTGTTTACACACCTCTTAGCCAAATTTCCGTCAGGTGTCTCAGCTTGTATCCACTCCAATTCAAGTTCATTTGCCAGGTATGGTTTTGCAAGGCACTCTATCAAATACTTTATTAAAGGTGGCCTCTAGATACTTGCATTTTTCTTCCCTTAATACAAACAGCACCATCTGAAGAGATAACAAGCAGGCTGGTATACACATTCAGAAGAAAATATTGCCACATTTTGTATACAGGCTGTGGTTATCAGCATGAGTGTTTAAGTTTAGGGGTGTTGGGGAATGCTGATTAAAATTGCCCATGCTTTATGAAGCCAGGTGTTTGATTCTGGTCAAATTTACTTGGTGTGAAAGTGTTTGTTTTGTTTTGTTTTTCCCAAAACACAACTGCTATTTTTTAAGAACTTTCCACATAACAGATCTGTATGAGGTTTCCAAAGGGCGTAGCGAGACTTTTCCAGGTATCTTTCCTGGAAAACCACAATATGCCAAAAAACCTCTACTTTGAGGGGACTAGCACTCCTTGCAGATTTGGACCAAATACAGCAAAGAAGGGCATGGGAGGGGATGCTTGTCCAGGGCAGTGTTACAACCTGACTGTTTTCGATGCAAAATGTTTGATTTCCAGGTTGGAGCACCTATGTGGGCAGTGGAAGAAAGCCATGAATTTGCCATATGGATGGGCTTGAAACATCGCTATCTCTCCATGCCCTTTGGAAGCAGGGAGCCCTGGTCCCTGCCCATGGGGACAGTCCTGGCTGCAGGAGACACCTGGTTCATTCTAACCCTGTCAGTGCTGCTGGGGATCACAGTCAGCTCTTGCATTCTGCTGGCCTGGGAGAGGGTCTCCAAACCTGGGTGACTTTCCCCCAACCCAGCAGAGAGCTGCCTTTCACTGGGCTATGGATTGAAGAGGGAATAGTGCCAGGACAAACCTTGCCGGGTCTGCAGTTGATAAGCATCACAGCAGGTCAGAGAGGGATCACATTCGCATTACCCTACTTCATCTTTTCCTTCTCCTTGCAGCCAGGCTCTCCATTACAAAATGTACAAGTCAGGCAGAATGGCCCATCTCCCCTCATTCATGTGCGTGCCTCTGTGTGTGTGTGTGTGTGCACAATCATTTTTCTCCTCTGTCAGAAGACAAAGCTGGCTTGTGAAGGAGCCATTAATCTGAGCCCATGCCTCGTGCTCCTTTCTGCTGTGCAGGACTCCAGAGGAAGTGCTGAACGAGCCATTCTGCTGTGCTAATGCCTCCTAATCTTCCCCTCTACCCTGATAGTCTCCAGCAAACCCTTGCTGAGCTCTGGGGCTATACGTCTTCACGGCTGCTCACCAGGGGCATCATTAGGAAAGGGCTCTTAAATGGCTTGACATTCATGGCTTCCCAGAGGAATGGAGCTGCTGACAGATCTCTCCATTTGGAATATGAAATCTATTTGTTCAGATGCATAATGACCGATTTGTCTTCTCAGAGGAGCTGCTGCTGAGTCCTGGGACTCAGGCAGTTATGGTGCTGTGGGCCAGCAGCTGCATGCTGAGACCACAGCAGAGCCAGCCCTAAGTGATAGTGATTAGAGGAGGGGGACAGAACAGCCCTGAGGGGGCAGAGGTTGGTGGGGAATTATAGTCCAGGGATCGAGAAGGTCTGGAGAAAGAAAGCCCTGCAGGGATCCAAGCCAGACAGTGTGCTGGAGCTCACTGAAGCCGGAGTGGAAAAAAGGCAGCAGAGCTGTCCCAGAGCAATGCTGGGTTGTGGTGTCATATCCCATAATAAGTCTTGACCGTGGCCTCATTTTCTTGTTTGCAAGCAGCACCTGGGCACTCATCCTACATTCATCCTGCACCAGTCCTGACACAAGTGGGAATGGACACTGCTGGTTCTACTGTTGCTGGTCAAAGCTCTGTGGAGAGAAAGGTGGAACAGCAAAGCAGCATCACAATGCATTTCTAGAGGCACAGTGCTTCCACATCTCAGGCACACCTGAAAGGTCACACCTTCCCCTACCTGTTTCATCCCCCCCAAAGCCTTGAGCAGCTTTGGGGCAAAGAAAGAAACTCTGGGACATGGAAAGAGCCGAGATTCCTGGTGGGAAAGCAGAGAAGAGATATCAGAACCCAGAAGGGATTGAGGAGGCAGAGAAGGTTACAGAATCACAAAATCAGAGAATGCTGGGGCTGGAAGGGACCTCTGAAAATCTAGTCTAACCTCCCTGCTAGAGCAGATCATTGCATTTAGGGTGATGTAGTCAAGAGTAAAAGAAGGACACAGAAAGGGCAGGTGTTAGAAAAGCTTCACCTGCAACAGGGGAAACCTTTCAGATCCCTACAGAAACAACCTGGGAACAGGACTCATTCTGCAAGTGACCTGCATGGATCCAGCATTCCAACTGCCTTGAAGTGGGAGCTGCTGGCAGGTTGTAGGCTCTGTTTCCTAAGGGATAAGTGCAGATGATGCTCAGGGCACAGAAAGCTTCATCCCAGCCTTTACCAAAGGGTGCAGCTGTGACTTAGGACCTCTCTCCCTGACACCCTCCTCCCGCAGCTGACCGCTACCACCGAGATGTGGGATTTTTGCTCCAAGGGGAATCCCAATGTCTGCTTTCAGTGTCTGCTTGTTTTTCCCAAAAGGGATGGAACAGTTGCCATTTCGAAATTTTCCACAGAGCGATAATTAAACAAACAAACAAACAAAATCAGGAACAACAGAAAATTTGGACAGCAGCAAAATGTTTTGATGCTGTGAGAAGGTCTGACAGAGTTGGGCTTATGTGGTGTAGGAATATGCAGATGGAGGGGATATAGAAAGCTGATGTAAAATTATTCTCAGGTCTGAGCTCCCCTCTAACCCCCTGGCTTGGCATCAGCAAGAGAAAAAGGCATCTCAGGACAATGCAGTACCTGCTACTTCGATGCCAAAATGTCTGTACTTGGTCTGCCTCCCAGCTTCCACCACGGATGAATTCTTTTTCAAAGCAGAAAGCAGATGAGGATGCCTGGGCTTGTCCCGTGCCAATGGGAGGGCTTCCCAGGCACACAGAGCCCTGACTGCTGTGAATGCTCCCAGCCCAGCTGCCTGCTAAATCAGAAGGATGTTAATTGAACCAGAAGAACAGGAGGGAAAAGCCACATCTCTGCTCTTCTGTGCCCCATCAACAGACCAGTTGGCTATCTGGATCTTGGGGCTCTTCCAGGGAGCCCTTGGCAGCACTGCTCACAGGACTGTTTGTCTCTGGAATTACAAACAACACCAAAGAGATGCCTGATGAGCTCAGGGCCACCTTTCATATTGGAATTTCTCTGTTTGCATTGGGTTATCAGTGTACCATGAATTTCTGGGCGTGCGAATCAGGACAGGTGCCAGCTGGGGACCAGAGAAGGGGAGAGCTGCAAAGAATACCAGGCCCCTGAAGGTTCCTAGAACACAAACCCAGGTCTAGCACTTGCCCATGTCATTGTAGTTAGATGAAAGGTCACTGAGGTGGCTTTCCTGTAGCTTCCTGAGGCACCACTGTGTGTGCAGCCAGGTTGGGTGTGGAGTTGGAGGAAATGAATGCCTCTGTGGCTGGGGTAGGAGTTCTGTGGTCCGGTTCAAAATCAAACCAGCCTGGCGTGTATCATCCCCATTGCCATCTCCCATGGACCCACAGGCCTATCTACCACCTGGAATTCTGTCTTCCTCCTTATCCTGCTGTCAGGTTAAGAGGAGAAAGCTAGCGTTACTTCACATGCAACCCCTGTGCTTCTGTGTAGCTGTGGAAACAGCCCTGGAGCAGGCAATGAGATGCTGCTCTCATGAGATGGCAGGGGCAAGAAGAGAGGGGAGCAGGCAGCACAGCTCAGCCAAGGCACCCCTAATGCCTGTATCGGCTACAAACAGCTCTCTGGTGAGAGTGCTGTCAGGATGTAGACACGAAGGCAGTACACAGAGTGAATGCTTGCTTTTGGCCACAGAGAAGAGAATAGGAGCTCTGTTCCAGCCAGACCCAAACTTGGACTCACAGCCTAATCCATTCTAAGATGAGCCATGGTGACTGTGAAACAGCCTAGCTTGGTGTGTGTGGGCAGAGGTGTGTGTGGGATGCTCTGGTGATGCATTCATCCAGGGCTGGAAGCACATGTGGCTAATCCACGGGAAGCTGGCACCCTGCAATCAGACCCTCTGAGCCCCCAGAGAGAGTTTGGGGCAGGGTTCAGATGAGCCCTAGATGACTGTGAGCAGAATGAGAGTGACTTTGTCAAACTGTATGGAGAAGCATTACTCATAATACAGCAGAAAAAACATCATGGTCCTTGGGACTGGAGCAGTCCCTACCCATGTGGGTGGGTGAGGATGCAGCCTTGTGGTGTATCTTGGAGCTGATGGAGCAGCTCTGTGAGTGACAAACACAGTTCTCAGGCACTGTTCTCCAGGGGCTGCTGGCTTAGCCCCTGTGTGTGTAAAGCCATGGGTGTCCCAACAGTCCCTGCGTGTGCAAAAACTCTGCTGGAGAGAGGCTGCCTCCTTCGCCAGCAACTCAGTGAAAGAAGAGTGACCCAGCACCCAAAACAACCCAGTGATCAAAAGCCTTCCTTAGCAGGGTTGTCCCTGTTGCGAGAAGGTGAGAAAACAAACAGCATGTAAGACAGATGTTAGCTAATGAACTGGAAGGTGCCCAGGGTGCAGCATCCAGCTGGAGTCGCACCAGAAGTTCTGTGCAAGTGCGATAAACCCTGGCTGCAGGCATTTAGTGGGCAGGCTGTGAAACGCAACTTTGAGGCATTTCGAAACCAAGTGATCCTGCTACGCCTTGCACATGTCTCCACAACTGAACGTAAGAGGAATTTATTTCATCCTGGGTGTCCCTTGCAGGGTGCTAAGACATTACCATCTTACCTGGTTGGTGTAAAAGTTTATTCTGGGGCAGTTTACTTGTGGAGGGAGGGTTGGAAGTGCTGATTTGGTCTTTTTTCCTCTCTCCCTGCAGCTCTGCTCCCCAGCACTGTGGGACACCACTGTATCTTTCTGGCAAGCTGTTACCTAGGTCCTGGTGTCAGAGGTGGGCACAGCTTGTCCATGGAGCTTGTCTTCTTTGAAGGCATTCCTGAAGGAGGTGGCCTGGCTTCCCTGCAAGGGGTCTGTTGCCTTCTTACCTTTGTCCTGACCTGCTGGCTGGCATTCCCACACCAAGCTGTATTGCTTCTCTCAAAGTGAAGTGTTTTGAGACGGTGGGGTTTTTTTCTACTCAGAGCTTGGAAAATTTGCACTGGGCCTCTCATATTACTACAGGAAGAGAAATGAGAATAAACAGATATCTGCGGTCATTCAGAGTCCTGATACCTGGCTCAGGCCAGCCTGGGGTCTGCCCCTCTGCCTAGCTGTGTCCCTGCTGGAGCCATGTCACCCCTGAGCAAACACAGAGAGTACTGAGGATCCCCAGCTCCTCCAAAGACCCTCTGTGTCGCTGCCATCAGAGGACAAGGACAGGTGCCACCCGTCTTGTTTTGCTGCTCACTCTGAAGTCCCTCTGAGTGGGATAATCTCTAACCTCACCAGGGAGCTGCTGCAAAGGGTTACAACATGCCAGGAGCAGAACAAAGTCAAAAGTCTGATGGCCTCTGCTATGTCCCTGTGTTCTGGGGATCTGCATTGCCCCCGGCTCTGCTCTACAGGGACTGTTCCCAGCTGGGCATCAGGGTGGAGGACTGAAGGTGGACCCATCAGGGTGGGGGCTGAAGGGAGGTTCTCAGTGGATATGAAGACCTCCTGGTCATGTTCCAGTTTCTCCACAAACAAATGGGACAGTGGTACACCTCAGTGACCCCACTGATCCTCAGCTATAAAATCATCACAGCCCTGTTTTGTCCTCTCTGCTCCACAGAAGGCAGCTGCCATGGTGGAACAGATACCTCATCATCACTGCAGGCCTGCATTGATGCATTCATTTTGGCTCTCTCCCTGTTGTCATCCATCAGGGTGCTTCCAGGTACCTGGGAGCATCAGCACCCCAGGACCACCTTGCAGTGTTCAGCCCTGCTCCTGCAGAGGCACAGTGTGTTTGCCGACCTGGCTCCACATTGTGCATTAGACGCAGCAGCATTTATTGCTCAAGGAGCAGAGCCAAGCTGCAAAATAAATGTCTGGCTCCTTTACTGCTGGTTTCTAGCAATGAAAGAGTGTCATAAACTTTATGCAAACTCCCAGGTGATAGCTGCAGAGTGGAGGGACATATTTGCTATATTTCTAATTTCCCCTCTTTGATGTGGCATGTTGTTTCTCCTTTAACTCTCATACAAGGCACATCTGTATGGAGGATGGCTCTTTCCTCCCTTTGCTGCCCTTTGGCAGTTTCTATCGCCTTTCTCCACCTGAGCTCCCTGTGCAGAGTGATTTATCACCAAGAAGACAGTCACAGTACCACAGGGAAGAGCCTGATGGAGGACCTGTGTGACTGAAAGGAATTGGCATCTGAAGCCTGCCAGACACTGTCCAGCCCTGTTCCCTCGCAGACAGAGGGGAGGTTGTGTAAAACACAGGTTCTGTCAATTGTAAAAGCGTAAGTGTCACATTTGTGTTACAGGACAGAGACAAAGCCCATCTCTTGTCCCTGTAGTCACTGGAGAGGACTGGGTTCATGGCTCTGCTTTGCAGCCTGACAGGGCCAGCAGCAGGAGGAGGGAGCATTGTGGTGTGGTGTGCAATAGGGTTATCCCTGCAGCTGCTTTGGCTCCCAAAACCTCAGCTTAGTGTGCATGTCCTGCAACAGGCAGCACCAGCCCGTGCTCCCCTGCACCAGAAACGGTGGTTAAAGGCTCAATATCACTTTCCCCATGCCTCCTCTGCAGCTCACCCCTCCACAGAAGTGGGCCAAGCTCATGTATCCATCAGGACTTCTGTTTTTCTTGTGTCTTCCCATCCACACAGGAGCCTTTTGTCTTTGTTCATTTGGTTGTTCAACACAATGAAGTTAACAGACTGATTATGACTAACCTTCCTCAGCCAGGTACTTCCCAAACACCCCCAGCTGTGGCAGGGCTGTTGATGGATTTATGCAATGCCTGGACCTGCTAGGCTCCTGCCAACTGAAGTCACTTGTGTTTTAGGGCATCACATCGGTGACCCCCTGGAGCAGGAGTCACCAGGACTCAGCATGAAGCCTGTGTGCAGTCCAAGGTGCTTTTATCTCCACGAAGAGTGACCTCCAGGGAGGACAGTTAAGGGGAAGGGGCCACTCTTCACCTCAGGAATGAAACACAAGAGGACAATCTGCCTTCTGCTTCCCCTGTGGGCACCAGGAGATCACTCAGTCTGAGCCAGAGCATGATAAAGGAGGCTCTTGTGGGGGCTTTGTGTTGTTTTTGGTGCTTCCCTCACAGTACTCTTTGACAGCTCTCACCTGCATTTATTCTCTAGGATCCTCGTGCTGTTGAGGCTCCTTTTGTTCACTGAGTTCTTGTTCTCCTCCTCCCTCTCTGGATGTACCATGCCAAATGGATTTTGATTGCCTTTAGCCGGAGATCAAGCGCTGTTCTCTCTCATTAGAAGCAGTATTTGTTGTATCAGGACTCGAATGACCCCAGTGCAGAGAGCTACAGAATAATCCCTTTTACTGCCAAGCAGAAGCCAAGTATTTGCTGGTACAAAACACTTTGGATGATGTTATAGGGAAGATTTCTGCACACCTCAAACATGCAACAAAGCTGACATGCCTTTTCACCAAGTCATGTGTACCCTGACACCTGCTCTGTCAGAAAAGTTGGAAAACAATAGTTTCATTTTATAGGGAAAATACATTTGTTAAAAGTCTGACTTTTTTTTCTTTGCTTATTTTTTCATCTTCTTTTTTTTTCTTTCTTTTGAACTGGAATGAAACCAAGTTTCTTAATTTTATTTTAAATGTATTTGTAGGTTGTGGGAAAAGAAATGAAAAGAGCAGTGCTCAAGACTGGCCAACAGCCAACCACCACTTCTTGGTGCAGGAGAGCCGAAATGAGTCTCAGCCAGGCTGATTCCCCCTTGCCTACCCTGAGTACTCTGACTTCTGTGCTGTTGGCTACTTTGCATCACTGATTTTCATTAAAAGTGTAATCAAGGACCTGTTGAATTTTTCCATCAAGAATTTAATCAAAATCGGTTCATTACCATTACATATTTTGTTTTAAATCTCTTTTTTTTTTTTTCCTCCCCTGAAGAGAAGGACAATGTCCTTTGCAAGTAAAAAGAAAATTAATGACCATTTCAAGTTGAGAAACTGAAGTGGAAGAGGCATTTTAAGTGTGTTTTCCTTTCTGAATCTTGGTAGGAAACAGCAAGTGGTGAAATCAAGTTAAAATATTTTTCCAACTGCAGAGAGTAAGCTGGGCTCTGAGTTTGGAGTGAGGAATCAAGGTCCTTTCCTAATGTACCCCATCCCGCAAACCAGCATTTCTGTGTGTAGCTACACAGAGAGGGAGAACCAGAGCATGGATTCTTTACAGGGTCTAGCTAGCAACCCAACAGGAGAACAGATATTTCAAAGGGGTGGCAACAAGTTGTGTGTCCATCCAGAGCTGAGCCAATTTTTTTACCCTGGGAGACTTTTCCTGGTCTGTGGATGTTGAAGTAGGAAAGGTGAAACTGGGAGCAGGTGGGATGGAGAGGTCCTTCCTTGTAGTTGGCTTCTTCCAGGCCTGTTCACCTTTTTGGGATGCTGATTTTTAAAGGTTAATGTGTCATGTTGATTCCACAGCTGGGAATTTCTTCTGCAATAACAATTATCATCCTTTGCCCTTCTCTAGCTGCTTTTAGTCTGAGGTCTCCACACCTCCATGCGGTAACAGATCTTGTCTTGCCAATACTTTGGGGTTGATGATCTCCATTTGACAGACAGAGGAAAACAAGCCTGAGTGAAAGCAATGGATATTTCCTCCCTTCACTGCCTTCTTCCCTTCCCATGATGGATTGGGGTCCCTTGGGGATAGGTGCTGTTCCCTCCCTCTGACTCATGGTGAGGGGAGAGTTAGGTGATGCACACCAGGCTGATTTCCCCCCAGCACTGCTGCTTTCAGGGTTTCATAGCACATTTTCAACCATCAGGCTGAGCCTTTCCACCAGGAAGTAGACCTCTTGCCCTCGGGACCAGCTGTGTTCCATGCAAAGACCAGAGGTGACCCTTCTGCTTCTTGCTGGGAGAGCAAAATTATGCTCTGCCACACAGACCCAATTGCAGCCAGTGCTCGTGCCAGGCTGGGCAGCAAAACAAGCATGGTCTGGCAAAGGAAAGGGCAGAAATGCCCCACTCCAGGCCCAGAAAAAAACAGAAACAACTAAACAAAAGAAACATGGTGTCTGAGGGCACCAGAAGAGGTTTAGTGCAGCATTTGGGGCACATCACAGGCACAGAGAGCTGGGAACAGCTTGGTAATCAGAGCTGGGTTTGGAACTGAGCTGTGCCAGAAGAGCCAAGGAGAGCCAAGCCCTCCTTGTCCAGGACAGGGCAGAACAGCTGCCCCTCAGGGCTCCCTCCTCTCCCTCCAGTCAGGCAGGAAGAGAAGGTTTTGCCACGTTCTTCCCCAGCACAGTCCCTCTCCTCCCATGTCTCGTACAGACATGCAAGTGTGGACATCATCCCAAGAGTCACAGGGGACCACACTGTGACACTCGGTCACCCATGCACTCTCCATGCAGCACCAAGGATGTGGAGACCACAGTAATGGGCAGGTATTTGCCCTTCCTGCTACAAACCACCTCCCAAAAAGCAGTATTCATGATGCCATTCCTGACATCTTCCCATTCCTGATGCTTGCTGGGCACAGGGTTGAAATACTGAACTCTCACCCTTCAGATTTCAAACTTTCTGGTTGGCATTCCTGGGTTGCTGGGTTGCCTGTAGCAATGTGCTTCAACCAAAATAAGAATTTTGTAATACTATAAAGCTCTAAATAAAAATTAAGGTGACTCAAATACAGATAGATACTTCAATTTCTGTCTCAGACTCATCTGTGCTCAATTTGCTGAGCAGAAAGAGGGTTTGGAAGTTCTTTGAAGGACCCTGCAGTTACCAGCATTACCAGATTAGGTCTCCCAGGGCTCCCAACATTGCTCCATACATCACATGGTGCCTAACCCAAGAGCACTGAGAGCCAGAGAGAAGGAAAGTCAGCTTGATTTCTCATCTATCATCTCTCTGATGGTTCTCTTAAAGCTACAATCTGCCCTTTCCCACTAAACAGACAAAACTGTGGCCATAATGGGTAGCTTCTTTCCCCATCCAGCTGCTTGGGAGCTCGTAATGACAGTGCAAAGCATCTCTCATTCTGCAAATTCTCCTTTTAAGACACTTTAGGGTCATTCTTTTTTATGGGAAGAAACAGAGAGGGGAGGAAGGCATGATCCTGAGGGAAAGAGATAAATAATCTTCAAAGAGAACAATTAGCAATCAATTGCAGCACTGCTGTAGAGCAGAGATAGACAGCATATTTCTGGCTTTTAATTCTGATTAATGAGAGAAAGGCCTGGCATCCCCTTTCTCCATCCTTGAGAAACTGGTCTCCTGATTATGTCACAACTGATCTGCAATTGTTCTCTCTGAAGATTGTTTATCTCTTTTCTTCATGATTGCTTTCTCTGGGACCTTAATAAATTGGATCCAGCCAGCAGCAGTGCTAGCTAATTTCCCCTTGAAGAGGATTTGAGTTTTTGTCAAGCTCATAGGGCACCTGTTTGCTTGGTCTCTGTTGCTTCTTAAAAGATTGTGTTGCAAACATCACTTTCCAGCAGTGCAGCATCAAGGTTGCTGGTAGTTATGTGTTTGCACTGGATGAAATCAGCAGCAGGGCTCAGCGTTGATCTCTAAATGCACCACAGAGATGACCTTGGGAAACAGGGTTTTCCGGGATCACGTTTTCATAAGCTATGGGTAACACCTTGTTCTTCTCCCCATATTTCAGAAAGGAGTGAGGTGGGATGAGATTGCCAGAAGCTTGAAAAAGCCTTAGGTTGAGCCAGCTGGAGGCTGGACAAAGCTCACAGGATTAGTGTAAATCAGCAGCTATCCAGGTGGTAAAGAAGGGAAAACCTCAATGGAGGCAGCAAAGATGCTCAGAGCCAAGCCCAGGGCACAGCTGAATGCTCCTCTCCAGGAGGCTCTGGGTCCTGCTGCAGGGCTGGCTGAGCAGGGCAGAGTGGCTCTGTTGTCCTGGGGCTTGTGGTGCCTCTGGCATCCCTGTGGGCTCTCCCAGGGCATTGGGCAAGCTGAGGACCAGCTCTGCACTCACTAGATTTCCCTTGCCACCATCCTACACGGTACTTTCCCTGCTGACTTCAAGCTGTGGTATTGACACCCAGTGAGGCAGCCCTTCCCTGCCAGAGCCCTTCTCTTACAGATGGAGCAGGGGGGAAATGGGTGGTGTCTGATCTTGTGGGGAGCACAGAGGTGACAGTGGGTTCGTTGCTCGTTGCTCTTCAAGTGAAAATTAAAGATTTCTTGCCTTCCTCCTTCCCATCCTCAAGCCAATCCTCTGTGTCTGCACGAGTGTCTCTGTTACTGCCTGCATGAACACAAGGGTCTATCTTGCATTAATGCAGTCAGATAAGGAGGTCTCCTTGGGGAATCATTCTCCACTGTTTTTATTTCGATATGACAAACACTGAGTGCTTGAGTGGTAAATGAGATGGTGTTATTTCTCTGACTTCCTTTATGTTCTTGTCCTAATATTCCCTCCTATTTCAAGCTGTTGTTACAAACCCTCTCCCTCTGCTCCCTCTTCTCTGTGACTCTCATCCTTCAGATGTTTAGGCTAAGTCTCTCCGTGGAGTCTGATGGGATCAGCTTCAGAAACCTTCCTGCTCTTAGGTTACCTAGGAGAAAGTCCATGGGAAGAAGTGTTACCAAAGGCCTTGCTATCCCCAGGGCCATATACTGTAACCTGCTTTGTGATATGACCATTTCCTCTCAGTTAGAGTGATGAAAGCTACACCCCTAAAAACCTGCATAAATATTTCAGCTGAAAAAGAAAAAAAAAGTCATGATGAGAATGGAGAGCCGGCTGCATTGCCAGCTCCACTGGAAACTGTGAACTGGGATGTGGGTTCTTTAAAGGTCACCCTGAGCCAGAGAAAGCCTCAACTGAATTCAAAATACTTCCTCTCCTTATTGGCAGCAGCACATGTGTTTTCAGACAGTCTTTAGGTTTCACTCTTATTAATGTTGCTTCCCTTCTGCATGCTTCAGGGTCAGTCCCCAGCTTGCACAGGGATGAGAGCTCTCCCTGGTTTTGGGTTGCCTGAGCCTGGTGCGGCTGGATGAAAATAAAATTGTATTTTCTCAAGATCCCAGCTGGCCTCACCCTCTGCAGCACTGACTGTGCCATCAGTCAGGTCAGAAGCTCTTGTGGATGTCTCTTGCTGGGAGTTCAGCACTCCTTGCATAACGTCTGCCATTGCTCAGGTAACGAGACATCCTTCCATCATCTCATGGAAAAATCCTGTACAGATGACAAAGCCACACAGCCCTCTGGACATCTGTGTGTTCCCAGGTCTGTGAGGAATATGTGGCTGCTTCCCACTAGAGAGCATCAAGGGCATAATCTTAGGCACAGAATATCCGAGGGAAAAGCATCCAGCTCTGCCTTGAAATGTGTCAGTGTTGTTAGCAAGCAGCAACCTGTGAATGACAAACCCCTTGATTTGGAATTAAGCTGGCATTTTATTTCAACCTATACCGTGTTGTTTTTAAGGAAAAGTTCTGCTCATGCAGCTCTGACCAGTGTCTGGAGAGCTGGGAATGGCAAGAGGCAGTTCTCACTGGCCCCAGGCTGCAAGGTGAGTGTGAAAAGTCAGGCCTTTCCTGCAAGAGCCAGCTGAGCTCCTGAACGCATGGAGACAACTGAGTCCTGCCTTGAAACACACAAGAAGCCAGTGATATCACCAGGGATAACCACAACCTGAAATCACAGCTCAGGTTTGTACATTCTCATCCCTTTTCCCCAATGCATCCTTGTCTCTTGCCCACTTCTGACCTGCTTCAGCATCTCCCTGACAGACCCAGCTGGCTGATGACCACCTCAGGGTGGGAAGCTTCCCCAGTGACCCATGTCAGTCTTGGTGGTGCAATATCAGCCTTAGACTAAAAACCTCATCCCGTGGCATGGTGCCAGACCTACCACTTGCAGCTTTCTCCTCCTGGCTGTAAAAGACCTCAAGCCAACCTGTACCAGACACAGGCCCATCAGGCTGGAGAGACATCCTGGTTTTGACAATGATGCCTCTACTCTAGGCAGCTGTGCTGCAATTCCACCTTCTAGGTGTTGATATCTGTCATCAATAAGTTTACCTTCTCATCCATGGAGAAAAATAAACTTCTCCTGTGCTGTGTGCAACCTCACCCTACAGCAGGGAGCTCAAGGAAGGCTTCCATGCCTAGGAAAGGGAGGTGGAGGTGGTTGGCTCTGGCGGAAGTGCCTCAGATTTTGTTCCCAACTCTGGTGAGGTGGGACCTGCCCCCAGTGGGACCCTTGGCACCTCCTGGCTACTCAGCCAGGATGTGAGTGTGCTCTTGTAATGATGCACCGAAACATCTCATTACCTTCCCACCAAATGACAGTAGTAAGCAAGAGATCATCAGAGCCTGGGAAGAAGAGTTGTCCCAAATCTGCCCCAGGATTTCCACAAACAGCTGATCCAGCCCAGTGTGCTTGCCTGGGGGAAGAACTCTGAGGAGAAGCCTTGCTGAGGCAGTAGATGCTGTCTTGCACTGCCTTCCTCCCACTGCATGTCTCTGTTGGGCAGGGTGATCTCACCACAGAAAGCAGAGGGATGGAGAACAGTTCACTCCTCAGTGGGTGGCACTCATTACAAGGAGCAAGTGCCTGAAAGCAGCAGGGCTCTGCAGCCTTTCCCACTAATGGCGAGGTCTAGCCTGAAGACTGCAAAATGTGTTATTTTTGCAACTTCCATCCCTGCAACTACATGGAGTGGAACAGGAAAGATTATCTTGACAGCTCTCTTACCTTATTCTCTCATTACAGCTCATCCAGCAAGGATGGGGGGGGGAAGAAGTGGAGCAATGTTAGGGGGCTGTGCATTTTTTACGGTTATGTCTTATGATGTGTTAATTTGCCAAATCAAATATATGTCTCAGCACTTCCACCTTTACCTCCTGCATGCCTGCAAAATAAATAGTGATATTAATCATACTTTGCCATTCTCCCCGGGGACTGGAAAGCAGTTTGCAAGGATGGGTTGGGCCAGCGTTGCTGCCTAGTTGTGAGGGTGCTCTGAGGGAAGCTGAAGCGTGGGGAAAGTGAGGCAGCTTGCTGGGTGGTGGGTGAGAAGTGGATTGCTTATTTCAATTCCCACAGGTCCCTGTTCCTTGCTGGGAGGTAAAGTGGCTAAAGGCAGAGTGGAGAAGACTCACCAAGGTTTTAAAACTGGGTCTCGTGAGCTCTCATTGGCTGGCAAAGCCCAGCACTGGGTGGTGAAGGGTGGACGAACAAGAGGCACCAGGAGATATGATGAGGAGCAAGGAGGGAAAACCACCCCCAGTACATCCAAACCGGAGCAGAACATGATGTAATCGTTCACCTGTGAGCAGCTGAAGCTGAAGCCAAGAAGCAACTGGGTATTGAGGGAAGGGGCTCTAATGCTTCAGCATGGAGCTTGTCCTGCTCCCCTCTTTCTTCCCCTCCCACCTGCCTACTATAAAAAAAGCTTTTCCTTCCCCTGCAGCTTGCTTTTCCTCCTTCTTAATCTTTGATGACTTCATTTACACTAGTTCCCCATCTGCTGACACCTGCCATCAGCTCTGAGCCTCTCTCTGCTGGAGGAGTCTGTGACCCATGGGCTCCAGCATGGGAGAATACGTTATTAATCAAAATAATGTCATCCAGCAGCATTGAAAGCCAGGAAAAAAAGAATTGCTGTAGCAGAGATATTCCTGGGGCTCTGCAGTGAGAAGTGTCACTATGTCCATGATGATATGTGTTCCTGGCCAG
This sequence comes from Entomyzon cyanotis, assembly GCA_024500445.1. NCBI lineage: Eukaryota > Metazoa > Chordata > Aves > Passeriformes > Meliphagidae > Entomyzon > Entomyzon cyanotis. Next base: position 43,737,833 of record JAKEPQ010001021.1, on the reverse strand, counting down.
ACTTTCCCAGAAGAAGTCAGTGTGGTACATTGAAGCCCACATTTTTGGGAGCATGTGGGCTGTGGCATTCACTGAGATGTAAGCACTGCCACACTCAAGGCAATCTCAAAGTGTTTAAAACTCAGAAAACATGAGCTGGAAAAAAGAGCTCTCTGAGTTGCCTACTTCACCATGCAAGATGGAGCCCAGTGAATGTACAAAAAATCCCTACAGTCCTGAAAGTAAGGAGGTGTTCTAGATGCTAGGGGGAGGCTCGGAGAAATTTAGGTTGTGTTGTGTGCGTCATCACCTCTCCCCTGAAGGGTCATGTCCTTTCACGGCCTTGAACCCTCTGCAAACGTCACAATGCATCCCTCCCTGAAGGCATCTCACTGGCAGGGAGCAGCGGGGAGAGGACATTTTTTCAGGACCTTACCCCTACTCCAGGACCCTTCCAGGCAGAGCTGCCTGTAAATCAGAAATCATTCCCCTTGGTGGCATGGTGAGTGTGATTCTCTTCCTGGATGCTGATGGCTGAGCCAAGGACTTGGAGCCATACACCATGGGGGTGTTATCAGTCATGTGGGACACAACCCTTCCCAACGATGTCAGCTCTGAGGGAGGTGGGTCACATTTGTCTTGGGCTTCCCATCATGTCCTCCATGGTGAGTGACTCCTTCTCTTGCCCTCTGGACACAGTGTTGACAGGCCAACCTGTTCCCAGTACCTCTCTGATGTCCCTCCCATGCACATGCTGGCAGCCCTGCCTCAGTATCCTGAGGCTCTTCCCTGTGTAAAGGACAAGATAGAACTGCAATAACCTGACAAGTCACTTATCCTTACGGCATGGCTCAGTTCCCAGCTTCTTTCCTATTATGTCCTTAGTCTCAAACAATTTGCATTAAGGTCACGAGGGGATGACACTGCATAGCATGGGAGGCTCCCACATCTCCCAGACGTTTGGGGAAAAGGGTGACAAAGGCAGGCAAGTACTCCGTTGGGTGCTTCACACTCAGGGAAGAGGTGGAACCAGCCTCCTGCACCAGGAAGGGTAGGAAATGCTGGAGATGCCTGATTCCCTGCCCGTGCTTGGAACTGCAGTCATCTGCCAGCCCTGTTGTGCAGCAGTTTTAGGAGGGACGGTGGCACCCTGCAGCACCCTGGCTGCCCGGGGAGCAAAAGCAGGTTCTGTGCAAATGTGCTCCCCTGAAGGCTGTGATGGGCTGAGACCAGCTAAATGCTGATGCGGCTCATGCAGAGACTGTCATCCAGATGACTTGTGGGGAGCAGCATGGCTGAGGATGGAAGGTGCCACAGGAATTAAAATGACTGTCTCCAAATTATTTGTGAGCCTGGGATGGAGGCATTCATCAGCAAGTCTCTCTGTAGAGTACAGCTCCCCAACTGCTCTGCATTTTCTGCTGTGATGTGTATATATGTTTTATTGCAGCGAAGGCACAGCCTCTGGTGCCCTTGGGGACACCCCCAAGGTCCCAAAACATCTGCACAGGACTGGTGGATACAATAGAGGAGAGTCCCTTGCACCCTTGAAAGGCCAGGTGGGATCTCCTGGATGTCTTCTCAGGAGCTGGAAACCTCCACCAGACACATGAACTGCTCCCTCAAGGTCACAGAGTAGAAAAGCAGCTGGAGTTGGTTCACATTTTCTTTTTTTAAACAAAATGAGCCTTTACTTAGATACTGTTTTCAGGAATTTCACCAGGAAGGAAAAGATGGCTTTTATTTCAGGAACATTTTCTTAATGCTCCAAACTGACATGCACACTGACAGCAAAAACATCCTGAACACCCTAGACTTTTATTTTTTGCACACAAGAAAATTTGCATATGTTAGCATATATATTTGATCTATAATGTGTATATCCTCTGAAAAGTAATTAGTATTTTTTCAACCAGCTGCAATGATCACATGTTCCTAGGCTCCGTGCTGGCATAATTGGATGAAACTCTGTTGTACGAGTTATACTGCCGGTTTGAAGAACACATCCAAAAGTTCCCATCTGGCCCCAAGATTTCTGAATTTCTGTCAGTGTTTTAAAGCATCTCTACCGTGGCCAAAAGGTCAGTACAATGTGGGAGCTGTGAGGGCTGAGCCTGGGTATTAAAGGCCATGTCCAAAAAACCCATGAGAATTTGTGCTCACTCCTGAAATCAGGAGACTGGGGAGAGAAAGTAGTTTTGAAAGCCGCAGTCCCTGACAACACACTTGAAGAGCGGGGGCTATGGCTTGAATAATCTTGTTTCTGCTTGTTTTCAGTTATCACATCATGCAGTTAAACCTGGAAAGCCGCTCCTGACAACAACGTGTCATGGAAGAAATGGTTTCTTCTGAGGACACTGTGAAGGCTTTCTGAGGATAAAGAATAAAACTTGTGCAACTTGTTAAAGGAGCTGCAATACAGCAGGAAAACTGTTGAAAGGAGAACTCTGTGTATTGCTGAGGATACAAACAACCCCCCTAAAACTGATTGCCAATACGCTCCTGCTGTGGTTGGTTGAAAATGCTCCTCATCCTCGACTCTGGCTGGATTTTGTCATGCGGAAAGTAGGCAAGAGGCAAAATGCAAGGGTTACTTACGTGTTTTCCAATGCAGTAGATGGAATATTTTTTTTTATCAGCAGATTTAAAAGACTTTAAATCTTGGGAAGAGTTTGGGTGAAGAAGAGTTTAAGAAGTAAGAAAGCTTAAGGCTTGCTTTCAAGTCTCCTCCACCAGGAGTTTTGTTGATGTCTGTGCGCAAAGCAGTTTGGGTTTGAGGGGGATGAATTCCCCACAATTGAAAGGAGTTCAGCTCCACTTGTCCACCTTGCAAGGGCATTGTGGGGATAGGTACTGCCAAATGTTGAGATGCTACAGCAATCACACATACACTTGAGTTGGAAGGTTTCCATGTTGCCCAGAGGCAGCCATTTGCCAGTTGGAAACTCACTGCATTGAAAGCTTTTTTCCCAAAGTAAGCTCAGCCACAACAGCAAATGACATCCTGGTGTGTCGGGCAGTGAAGGATGACATGCTCTGAGGAGCTCTAACAGTGTGCTTTGAAGCAATTTTGAAGGAGCAAGTCTTGACGGCCATGCCTGTGGATGGAGAGCAGCATGGAAGGCCGTGATGAGGTTGTTGTTTGCTGCTTGTGATGTGCTGGCTGGAAATCAGGCTCCAGGCTTGAGACAGCACAGACACCTCAGATCCTCAGCCTAGATAGCAGCAGGGAACCTGTTTGCTGGTTCCCCTCAACACATTCTTGAGATAATTGCAAAATGTGAAGGGGGATGAATGGCAACAGAAAACATACCTGACAGAAGGCCTGGGAAAAGGCAGTGCATGTCCAAGAGAGCTTGGACACACACAAGCAAATACTGTTTTCCTTCCAGTTAGGCATCACCAACAAAGTGCAGCTACCATCACAGGTGGTGCAGAATCCAAAATGTGAAACAGTGAGAAACTTAATTTAGGAAGGCTGAGTGGGGGAAAGACGTTCAGGGATATTTTTATTTCATTGGCTCTATTTGTGGACAAATAGAGCCAATGCAGCCCCAGATTTCATGCTATTGCAAGCTTCAAAGCTATTGCTCTGCGCTTTCCAGTCAGAGAAACTCAGGCTTAGTAGGCATTCTCTGGTCAACAAGGAACAATTCCTCCTAGCAGAAGGATCACCAGTTTGCTGACATGGCAGCTGGTCCCTGGCAGGAGGACAGAACACGCAGCACAATGGCATGCAAGATGACAGCCCAGCAATGTCAGCGCTTGGACCTTGCTAGGAATCACCAGGGCCAGGAGACATCATTTAAAGCCACCTGATGATAAATCTTCCAGGTTTTCTAATTGTTTTCTCACTCTGAAACTTTCTTCCCCACCATGAGACTCCTGTTTCAGGCTCTGAGCATTACCATGGTGTTCAGGCCACCAGGATCACCTCACCAGCTCCGTCAAAGCCCCTTGTACAATAAACTGCTGAAATCACCGGGTGTCTCTGGGATTCCAGCACAGGGAGTGTTAGAGTTCTCTTGTCCCCAGAGCAGATGCTCTGAGATGTCTGAGGGTTTCATGAGTCCAGTCTCAGACCACATTTGCAATGATTTGTGCCAGCTGGAGGCCAAACTGTGCTCACCCTGACATCCCTTGTTGAACTCGCATGCCTGTGGTGACACGAGGGACCCAACACCCATGCTTTTCTCATGCTTGCTCACCTCACAACCTTACAAGGGTTACAGAATGGCAGGAATATTTTTTACAACTGGATTTTTTTACACCTCCAGATGTTCCACTTCCTCTTTTCCCTCCCACCCCCTGTGACCCAATGATGAGACGCTCATTCCTGGAACTGGGCTAAGATCTTTGCCTACCAGCTTGGGGAATTACATTTTGGGGGATTGCTATTAACTCATCTTTTCTCAACTCTAGCAGCTGCTGGTTACTTCCTTTTGCCTGATGCTCTATCACTAGGCTTGTTGTGCCCTAAAAGGACTCTGCTAAGCTCCAGCCCATCCCTGCAGAGCCCTTGTGAAGCCCAGACAGGCTTCCATGACTGCCCAGATTTGCATTTATGTCACAATTGTCCAGCTTTTCCATCTCCCAGTTTGATAAATCCTTTTAGGGCTTCTAACAATTCTTCATAGTTCTGTCCTTTCATCAATTTCTTTCCTTCTTCTATTAACAAATAAAACCCTACACAGTATGATGCCACCTGGATGGATCTCACCTCTTGCTCTGTCCTCTTGCTTCTCCAAACCATTAATAAATATTTTCAGTCACACCCCTCCCAAAGCTGGTCCCTTGAGTCTTTTCCATTTAACCTCCCTCTGCTCCAGGGATCATTTATTCACTCCTACCCTTTGTATCCCATTGCTTGAGCAGTTTTTGACCCACAACAGGATGCTGCCCCTTACCCTGCAGATATTTATTTTCCTTAAGAGTCTCCTGTGAGGAACTCCACCAAAAAGCCTTTAGAAAAATCCAAGTAAATTATGTCCAGAAGTGCCCTTTATCCCATTTGCTGTATTAACTCTTTCCCAGGTTTTGGCAGGCTCAGAAGTCATAGATTTCTGTGTGTGCTGTGTTCATGCACCTCCCCATGTGCTGTCTGTTCAAAAATCTGACCAGATTTTTGCAGGGCTGGGATGCTCTGAGCTATTCACCCAGCACTGGATTCCTCAGGATCCTACAAAACCAAAGATCCACAGGACTCCTGAGTACGGTGCCATACAGGGAGGGGTTTTAAAATAAGGGCAAAATTGTGGACCCCAGATGAATGTTTACTTTAATTTTTAGCACTTTAATTCAGTCTTCCACCTGGGAAATGTACTGGGGAGAGAAAAATTACTCCTTTGCATATTTTCAGGTTTTGATTAGATTTCTATATCTTTCATTTGCTGCTTTTATTTACTTTTTAAGTTTCTGGGGTTTTAGAAATATGTTAGTCAATGTTCAGGCTTCATCATGGGATCTTTTGGGCAATCATAGGACTTTTTAAAATGGAAACAAAAGCAACCTTTTTTTTTTTTAATAGAAAAAAATTCCATCTTTCAACATGAGATCCTGGGTTCATTCCCTGGCATGTCCACAGGGATGCTGCTCTTTACCCCTGAGTGCTGTGCAGCCCTTCAGAAGGCCCTTGACAGGCTGGAGGGAGTGGTAAAGAAGAACTGTTGAAAGTGCAGTGCAGGTCCTGCACAGGGGGAGCAATAAGCCTGTGTAGTCTGGGGTACACCCTGGTGGTAAGCAGAGCTGTGGGGGAGAAGGAGTTTGGGGTCCTAGTGGACGAGAGCCTCCCCCTGAGCCAGCCATGTTCCCTGTGGGCCAGGAAGGCCAGTGGTTTCTTGGCATGCATTAGGAGGAGCATTGTCAGCATGTCAGGGAGTTGATGCATCCCCTCTCCTGAGCTCTGTTAAGCCATCAGCACTGTGTCAAGTTCTCAGCTGCTCAGGACAAGGGAGGTGTGGAGCTCTTGGAGCCATCCACAATTTCTTGGTATATAAGACATGGCCAAGATCTTTGTTTGAAGATTATCTGTAAGTTTGATGTTCAGCTTTTGGAAAGGTGCTAAAAACGGAATGGCTGAAAAAAGGAGCTGAGAAAATGATGGCAGGCCTAGGAAAAAAGAAAAGTTGGAAATAAATGTGAAGAAATCTATTCTATTTAGCCTACCAGAGTGACGGGTAAGAAGTAATTTGACCTATAGGTACCTATACAGGAAGATGGTGTTTGATATTACAGTCCTCTTTAATTGAGCAGACAAAGCAAAATGATATCCAATGGCTGGAAGCTGGAGATGGAAAAATTAAAGGTGGATATAAGGTGCAGCTTTTCTTTTCTTTTTTCTTTTTTCTTTTTTTCTTTTTTTTAATAGGCTGAGCAATTAACCACTGGAGCAATTTCCAAGAATGGAAAAATTACCCATCACTCAAGGTTCTGAAGTCAAGACTGGATGGCTTTCTGAAATGCACATCCCATGTCAGTGCCCAGTCACGAGTTCCATGCGGGACTGCTGTAATTCCATGGATCAGGTCCTTCAGCAGGTCAAAACCAATTACCATAATTGCACTGCCTGCTTTAAATTCCCTGAATATCCATGGCCCTTTCTCCACCACGTTTCTAAGACACGACTACTAAGAGCTGCACACCAGAAACCTCTGTTTAGGTTGAAAATATATCTAAAGGAAAAATTGCCGTGATGTCCTTTCCTTTGCCCTCTGCAGATGGCCTTTGGGGGCACAGAGGCAGCACTGAACACTTTAGCACCTTTCCCCACTAATTTTGTCTTGATGGTGCACATATGGAAAGGCTGCCTGAGGCTGATTTCTCCCTGTCAATCCCCTCCCAGAACTGGGCATTGGATTTCCACCTGCAATTGCCTCTCAATCCTGGCATCCCCCAACCAAGCTATTGCCAAACCAACCACCTTGTGTGTTTCCCCACGGGTGCTTGTGTTTGTGAATTCCCTTCACCATGTTTGTTTTGCCCCAGTACTGGCAAACCAGGTCTGGTTGCTCCCTAAGACCACTGCCTGAAACTGGTCTCACTGTTTTCATGCATTTACCCTAAACTTCTGCCGCTTCCTAGCGTTTCACACCTTTCATTAGGAAAGGGAGGTTACCACGTGAACCCAAAACTGGGCAGCCTGAAGGTTCTCTTAATCTTACTGCCTGTCTCTGGCAGCACACAGAGCTGATAACAAAGAGTGAAAACAGGAACCATGCATGCTTTTGTGCTCCTGCTTCCAGGAAATTCTCCTTGTTGTTTGTTTATAGAGCACCTCGCAGAGCTGGCCTGCTATGCAAGTTCCCCAGGGGCATGCTAAGAGGAACCGTTACTATCAATTATTGCAATTATTGCAATTATAATAATTATTATTCTGTCACTTAAATTTCAGCAATTAATTTTTCCAGAGTCTAGTTCAAGCCATTTTCTCTATGCCAGATGCTGATCACAGCAAGAGTGAGGTGCAGCATCTGCTGCTGATCAGAATCCGGTTTAACTCATGAAACACCACAGAGGCAGGTGCCTGGTAAAGTGCTGACCTGGGTCTCTTTGATGGGCTCAGGGAGAGCACATCAAAGCAGCTGAGTGTGTAGTGTGATCTTTATGCTGCAGACCAGGCACGACATTAGTCTGGCTGTTGTAGGCTGGAGTAGGACTACACTAAACTGGGCTGTAAGGGTTCAGAGCCAGGATGTTGTCAGATTAAGGTGAAGGGTTGGGGGTGGATTATTCAAATTTAGGGAGCTGAAGGAGGTGTCTCTGAGCTATGGCAGCTGTCTAGCCACCCACCAAGAGAGCCTGGACATGCCAAGTTCATCCCATCCTTGTAGGAGCAACCAGTGCATCACCCCACCCTGTGGAGACACCTCTTTTTCTCTACTGGTTTTAGAGAAGACCAAAGGTTACTTTAGACCAGACACCTACTTAAAGTGGGAGGAGAATCCTACCCTTCATGTCCTCAATTGTGGGTTTGATAAGAAACCTTGACATGTGAGAGGAACCATCCCAGAGGTGTGGGAACTACCATTTCTGAATAGATGTAGGAAACACAAAGCCAGAGGCAGTTTCCTCTCATCATCCAGTATCAAGTGACACTAATAACACACTGCTTTGGCAAAAATGAATACAGAGTATACGGGTCACTTTCCTGAGTGACAGATCTGAGACCTAAAATGGGCATCAGTTGGACAGGTCCATTGAGAAGTATTTAGCCATTTCCTTTTGTATCAGCTCAGAGCTGGCTTACACCATATTTAGGGTGTAATATTAACTTCACACAACGAGGTCCTCCTTCCTTGGGCATCACTACTGCTCCTCATAATAAGCACTCTTCTTCTACAAACCGTGAGAAATTCCACACCCAGGCCAGCAAACTTGAAATGAAGGCAGGGAGCTGTACCTCAGGAGGCAGTCATTCTTGAAATGTTCATAATAGATATTCAGTTCACTGCTATAAGAGAGGGACTGAATGATATCTTTTACTCTTTCAGTAGCAAGACAGCAGGCAGGAACTAGGAGATTGCTGCTTTCTTCTTGTTGATATCATGTCCAATTCTGGGTTTCTTCTTTCCAAAAAGGCCTTTAGTTAATTAGAAGAGGATAAGGAAATTGCTGCCATAATGACTTGGTTTTGGGGAAGGTTGTCTTCTAGTGAGAAGTTCACTCATGTTATTTATCCAAGGGAAAATTAACAGGCAGCTGGATTGTAGCCTATGGGTCTGGGCATTGAAAAACAGTCTAGAGAAATAAATGGGACTTTGATTTCCTGGGAAAAGACAGCTAAAAATCCAGAGGTAGGCAGCAGAAATGAAGTCACACCGGGAAAAAAGTACAAAAAGTGAGTGGATAACAAGGAAGGGCTTTGCTCATCTTAAGTCATCTTAAGTCATCTTTTCCTTTACTCGTCTTAAAGTCAAGGCTGGGGATGTGCCATGGTGCACACAAGTGTCACGTGAATGATACAGAAATTAGTGGGGTGGAACTTTGCTGTCCTTACTGATGTTTGGTGTTTTGGATTCTCCAATTCCCAGGGCTACAAACAGCTGCACTTTCTCACTGATAACAGACAAAAAGTCTTTCTCACACACAGCAGTATGACTTAGCAGTGTAGCAAATAGTCTGCCATTTTGGGCACCAGGGACAAAGTCTGTTCCTGCTCTTAAAAGACACTATTTAACTTCACTCGTGTTTGTTTGAATGTTTCTTGGATTCATGGGAAGATACCCAGAGAAAAAATAAAATAAATGGACCAGAAACCAGACATGAAAGATCTTACTTTCAATTTGTCTTCTATAAATTAAGAAAATTGGAAAATAAAAGGCCAGATTCTCCAGGATCCACCAGCAAAGCCCACATTTAATGCAAAATGTGAATGTAAATGCTAAGTGTAAACTAGGGGAAGGTTTGAGTTATTTCAGTAGTCTTTCTAGTGAGCTCTGCTTTAGTGCTGGTGTTTCATAGTTCTTTAGCTGAAAAAAAAAAAAAAAAAAGGAAAGTAAGGATGATTTTTCCTTGCTTGATGGCAGAGCTGCAGGAGGCTGCAGCCTGAGACCCAGGGCTGTGAGTGAGGTTCCTGTGATGGGTCCAAGGCAAGGCTGGACCCTGACTCTGCTTCCACGTTTTTAAAACGCTTTGGAACAGCAAGACTGGAGGTTTGTTACATGAAGGCAATTCGGCTAAGGTAACTGATCAAAAAAGAGATGGAGAGGTGGGACAAATAAATTGTGTAAACCATTTCATGAGTGTGCTGTGTTTGACAGGGATAGAGTTAACATTTTCCACAGAAGCTACTGTGGGGCTGGGTTTTGGATTTGTACTGAAAACAGTGTTGATAACACAGGAATGTTTTATTTATTGCTGAGCAGGGCTTGCAGAGTCAAGGCCTTTCCTGCTTCTCACCACACCCCACCAGTGAGGAGGCTTGAGGCTGGGAGGTGACACGGATGGGACAGCTGACCCCAAGTGACCGCAAGGACATTCCAAACCATATGGCGACATGGTCAGTATATAAAACTGGGTGAAGAATCTAGGGGAAGTGGGAACATTTGGAGCGATGGAATTTGTCTTCCCAAGTAACCACGAGGCATGATGGAGCCCTGCTTTCTGGGGATGGCTGAACATCTGCCTGCCCATGGAAATGGTGGTTGAATTGTTTGGTTTGCTTTACCTATTAAGCTGTTTTTATCTCAACTCACAAGTTTTCTCAGTTTAACTCTTCTGATTCTCTACCCCATCCCTCTGTGGGGGAAGTGAGTGAGTGGCTGAGTGGGGTCTAGCTGCTGTCTGGGGTTAAAACCATGACAATGAGGAATAAGTACCATTTCTTTAATCCAGCAAAGGATGGTACCAGTCAGAACCAGCAGCTAGAATTCAATTGAGGCAGACAAAATTCAATTCAGAAGGAAAGCACAGGTTTTTCACTGTGAGACCAATTAACCACTGAAACAAACAATGACGGAAGCAATGGTTTCCAGCCCTGCTCATATATTTGGGCTGACATGCCATATGGAGCCACAAGTGGATCCAAAATGGGGTCAAAGTGGGCTATGTGAAGTGAGGGAACATCTCCTGGTGATGGTAATCAAGTGAAGATCTGACCTCCAAGTTATCACTGGCCAGAGGGGATGACCACGTGGCCCTTTTGCAGTTTCAGACACAGACAGGACTTCTTAACTAGGAACATGCAGAGACATTTCAAAAGGCTCTGCGCAGCTACAATTGCATAATGAAGTCCTTTAAGGAGTAAATGTTTCTGTTTAGTTCACTAATAGGGCTTCATTAAGAGGCTTTATAGGCCAAAAGACAAAGAGTAACCCAATCAAAGGTTTCTGATGAAGAGAAAACAGCAAAACAGGAAAACCAGGAATGTGTGAGCCCATTCCCTGCAATGAACAGAGACGCAGTTTCTTCCTTGACTTACAAGGATATTTAGTGCTAATTTGCATAATGAAAGCATGTGCACAGAGAAGAATAAGCCCATGGAGGTGTCAGCATTCCTGGGGATCAGTCCTGGCTGGGATGGAGGATATCCAGCCTGTTGTGCAGAGTACAGGGCAGTAGGTGTGAGGGTCTGGGTCAGTGACGGATGCATCCGGAGGATGGAGTCTGAGGGAGTGAAAGAAACTGCAGTTTGGTGCAGCAACAGGACAAGATCCAGCCCTGGCCATGCTCTGAGGACCCAATGACACACATTTGGCACCCTGTGTAGGACCAGCCTGGGGTGGATGGCTCCCCAGCTGCAGGTGCTCCAGGAGGAAATGCACACACAACTACCGAGTCACCCCTCCCTCTGTATGCCTAATCCAAGGGGTCGAGGGACCATGTGAATGATCCCAAATCTCCCAGCCCTTCTCTTGCTCGAGGACAAAAGCTCATGGGCAGAATCACAGCTAAATAGAGCCCCACAACCTCCATCTCCAATACCCCAGGAGAGGAACCCCTCCACTGTGCTTGTTCATGACCCTCTTTCCTTCCTGGCTGTGTCTGCTGGGTCTGAAGGGTGTCTGGCAGAGCCTGCAAAGGGAACCTTGCAGACACAGTTGCCTCTGAGCTTATTTTCTCCCGGCAATCAGAGATGTACAGTTCCAGCTCTGTCCAAGACACACCATGGTCCCTATGCCTTGCCAGTCAACACCAGGACCTGGCAGTCCTGGGAAGACAGACTTTTCTCTCTCAGACAAAAACAGAGTAAAAATAAAATATTCCCCATGTGAAATGTCTCCCTCGCAATGAGTTGTGGGATAAGATTTGCCATTGGAAAGGACCTCCTAGGCTGCTGCAGTCACTCATCCACAAGAACCAAAGCCTCTAATCCCATTAAGAAACTTATCTTTCCTGATGGACAAAAAAGCTTTCTCCCATCAAACGTCTATTCTGATGGAAATCTTTATACCAGAACTCTTTCTGTCTCACAAAGGGCCAGGGTGCAATCTAAGCCTTTGATGTTGTGTTTGGAGTATAATGAAAGGCATTAATTTGAATAGAATTACTGAAATGGCATGTCTGTTTCTGCTATTAATAGAAAAGTCTTAAAACAAAGAGCAGCAGAGATGGGGTGTATTGCAGTGAGCAGGAACAAAAGCAGAGCATTTTGCTCTGGTTGTATTACGGGGAGACCTCGGGTCTCTGATGTGCTGAGTTCTGCACAGAGCAGAAACAACAAACCTTGTACGAGGTTATAAGAGCAAAATCTTTGGACCTGGGCTCTGTCTGCACATCTCTTGCAGCTCAAATGCTGCAGTGCATCAACAGAAGCTGCACACAACACATTCCAACCAAATCAGAGGTGACGGATCTTCATTTACTTGGGCAGGTCCTTGCCAGAGGGTGCCATAGCTTCTAGAAGTTTATCTGGGCCCAAGGTGAAACTGAATGAATGCACAAGAGAAAGATCCAATAAGGATCAAGCCTATAATTCCCTAGTATTTGTAGCATGGGAAGGATGCAAAAAGGGAGGATCATACCTGCATGCCACGATATTATGCCTTCCTTATACACGCACTTTTATGAGGATGCTGAGATATCTGGGCTTTGATCTAACTTAACAAAATTGTTCTGATAGTCTTGAATTCTTCTAATCCCTGTATGTAAAGAAGTATTTATTCATATTTTTATATCTGTGTGGCATTGCATAATAAGCTGAAAATCATAGATCTAGGTGAATTCTGTGGTGAAAAAATAAAACTCCCAAATGACCCTTCCCAGAGGCTTGAATTTCTAATGACTTGTCTCTTTGTCTTTCCTGTTTGCTTTCCAGGAACAGGCTGACAAAGTCACTCAGGGATTGCTGGTCTGTTCTGGGAGCAGAGCTGCTGGAGTGGGATGAGACTCTGTGAGGGCACTGATTCCATGAGGAACTCACAATGGGAAGCATCTCAAGGAAAGCTGTCTGTGTGGGGTGAAATGAGGTTGCTCCCCTGTGGTCCAGGAGACTGACAGCCTCTGGGGAGAGATGGCAGGAACATGCTTTTGCCACAGAGTGTGACACAGAGCCCAAGAGCTCGAGTAACCTCAAGAAGAAACTACTTAGTGTTGGATACTACAAATCCAGCATCCTCAGCAGCTGTTTCCATCAGGGAAGGACCACAGGGAGGGGTGTAACTTCATTCTTTGCCTTGTCAAGCAAAGCTTCTATAGCTTCCTGACTCAGATAACCTCTTCACCTGTACCCACTTTACCTCCAGAGCTGGTTTGATGGGCACAGGGTGATGCAAGGCCCAGACACAGCTTTGGAAGGGCTAAGAACACACATGGAAGAATGGAGATCAGCTGCAGGAGGACTCTGGAGAAAACCCAAGTGCTCTGGGATGTCATTGTCAGCATTTCCTTCTGCCCTTCACCATACATAGAGCAAGAAGACTTGCTTTGCACAGCTGCTCTGAGCCCCTGGTGAGTCTTTGCTTTCTCCCCAAGACACCAACGACAAGGCTAGCGACATCCTCCCTCCTTCAAGTCCTTTATGATCCTTGATTGGGGTTTGAAAATATGCACATGCAGAGGTCCTGCAGGGCTTTGACAGAAAGCGATCAAGGCTGGAAATGACCCATGGTGCAGACAGAAAGAAGAGAAACCAGCAGTGGTTTTGCAGAGCAGAGGAGCAAGGGACAGGAATGTGAGGCTAGTTAAAATTAAAGCCATGAGATGGGGGAGACCAGAAGAAGCTGAGAACAGGAGGCAGCATCACAACTTCTGATCTTTGCTGCTCTGGTTTTAATTACCTGAAAAAGCCTCCTGTAACATTCCCATCCCTTTCATTCACAACGCTGGGGTTTCTTTCCTGTTAGTCACCACAGACGAAGCCAGCGCCACATTTTACCTTCCCCAGACAGGGAGAACAAGACTGAAGATTTGCATCTTCAAATGGGAGCGGGCAGCTTGGCAGACAGTGCCATTGTGTGTTGCTTCCACTCAGTGTGTGTGCTGCAGCAAGGAGCCTGCTCTGTGTCAGTGCCACCGAGCCTTCTGCAGGAGCCAGCTCTGCCAGGGCTCTGTGAGCTGACACAGCCCTCTGCTCCACCTGGAAGGATGCTGGATCCATCTGTAGGCCAGGAATCAGTGGGCTGGTGGCCACTTTATAACAGTTAAGGCTTGTGGAGATGCTGTATTTCTTCTGTGCTCTGTAGCAGTACCATAGCCCAGACCCCCTCCTTGAAAACCCTGAGCTGCCATCACAGATGCATCACTATTACTTTTGCATGCTGCTGCAGGGTGATGCTGGATAGATTATCCAGCCATGAGAGCAATTTAAGGCATGTTCGTATGCATAAAGGGTGTAAAACAAAAGTTCAGCACAGTGTGAAGGAGGGTCCACTGGGAAGCTGGAAGCAGGAGACCCACATTGCATCTCCTTCAAGGATGCAGTCTCAGGCTCTGGAATGATCCTTAGGACCTGCTTTGTGCAAGGCATGCTTCATCCCCAAGGCACCCTGCAACAAAACTGCCCAGAATGCATTTTTAAAATTTGTTTCATTTAATCCATCCCCCAGCTGCTGCACTATCCCCTCTGTCTCACAAGGCTCTGAAGCAGAGCACTGCAACATTTTCAGGGGGCTGTGTGGGCTGACATAGAACTGATACAGAAGCTTACTATACCTGAAGAACTTGCAAGCTGTAAACTTATCTCAGGCTTATTATCTGGGCTGATCAGCTGCTGGGTTTTCACACACGCTTCCAGAAGCCCAGTCTCCCAGGAAGACCAGCAGAAAGGACTGAAAACCAGTGCAAAATGACAAAGCCAATGAAGCTTTTAATGGTGTCAAACTGAGCATTTACAGCTAAGGCAGACAGAAATATGATACTGATGATGCATTTAGAAGGGTACCTCTCATGATAAAAGGGAGTTGCAGCAAGTAGATTTGTCCAGCCTTCCCTCTTTCCTCTTCTTAGCCCTCCCTGAAACTTGTCATGGTTGAGGAAAGGGCAAGACCTGCAGCACATGGCAGGAACAGCAAACACCACACAAAGCCTGGAACAGGCCCAGCAGCAGACAAAGGTCCACACTGTAACCCAGGCACAGATTCATTAGAGTCTGGCAATTCTGCTGGGTGTTAATTAATGCTGTGCCAGTCTGAATACAGCCGCACTGGCACCTCTGGATTCGCCCCATTGTGGCCCCACAGCAGCCCCTGCTCCACCTCTCATTGGCATTGCTCACCACCTTGCTCCCCTATGTCCTTTGGCAAACTTGTCCAGCACATATGGAAACAGTGAGATAAAGCTCACAAAATGAAGAGGTTTTGGGCAGGTTTTGGATCTATTGATTCGTCTGCTGGCCTTTCAATTGCTGGGGGTCACATCTCCAAGTTCAGCCACAAAATAACAAGAACTATAAATAAAACAAACAGGCTGAGATTTTTCTCAAGGCTCCAGTCACTAGCAGCTTCTAGAAGACAAAGTACCAGGTACTACAGAAGTCCTCAGGATGTACAACCAAAGCTGTCAGGCTGTAGTCCACGAACACTTCTCTTGCCAGACATATGGATGAATACCTCTCTCACCATCTCCCCTGCCTCCAGCAGCTATTTCTCCCCTGCCTGCACCACTTCCATAAACAGATGATGAGCTCGAGGTGATGTGGCTTAAACATAGGTGTATGTACATATTTCCATGTTTAATACACATATCTACACAGACAGCTTACTTTCTGCCAGTTCACTGACTGGGGTTGTCATGTGGCTTCAGAAAAAGGGGAGGCTTTCCCATAATTTCCACAATTTTCCATGAGCAATGACTGTGAGCTGTCTAGCCTGCCCTTAAATAATTTTAGCAGTGAGTCCTCTGACATCTTCCTATGGAGAGAGCTTGACAGCCAAAATCAGCTCTTCCTGAGAGCACTCCTCTCTAATCTTCAGCATAAATTTCCTTTTCCCTCTTCTTTGTGCAAAAGAGCTTTGGTACAATGAGGGTTTTAATTTTTTTCAGGTCATCAGCTCATTGGATTGTTTAGGTTGGAAAAGACCTCTAAGATCATCAAGTTCAACTGTTAACCCAGCACTGCTGTGTTCACCACTAAACCATGTGTGTAAGCACAGCTGATCTTCTAGAGAAACCCTCCTGGATCACATACAGCAGCTGCTGTGCAAATTCTGCTCATGGCAGGGGCAGAGGGTGCAGAGGGGGAACCCAGGGTGAGCTTGCCAGGGGGCTGCTGAGCTGAGGGAGATGGCTCTGCATGGTATGTGACTGACCTGGCGTCCCAAGGATTTCTGTGAACAGAGTCAAGACAAATGGATGCATGGAGACAAAGCTGTGGCAGGGCTGGACAGTGATGCTAATGGCAAGGAACAGAGTTTCTTGCCAGGAAATCGGGGGCCACCAAGAGGTTCTGAAGATCACTTCATTTAAGCTCCTTGCTCTATGGTTCAGAGTATTACTAAGGCACAGGAGTGGGTGAACATTTTGTCTGAGGACCCTGGGGTGCTGTGCTCTTGTTCCTGCTGCTCCATGGTCGCTTCTGTGCTTTCATTCCACCATGCTGAGCTCCCAGAGCTGCTTTGGCACACCAAGGCACCGTGCGTCAGCTGAGCCACATAACTCTGGGTGCTGCAGACAGAGTTAACAGCACTGAGTCAGTAGCACTGCTCCTGCAAGTGAGGAGGTTAAAAACCTCAGCCAAGAGCAACACAACTGCTTTCTGCTACCTGCTGGCACTGACAGACCACCCTGCCAAAGCCACCCTGTGACAGAAGTGCCACTGCTGTAGGGGGAGAGAAAAGTTGGGTCAGCACACTGCGAGCTGTGCATGTCCCTGCTTGGCATTTCACTTTCACCTGAGACTCCATCTCCCTTCTGCAAAATGGGAGCTGAACTTCCTTCTCCCCAGCCTTTGCAAGCTCAGCGCTCTGTATGTGGTACATTTATAACCAGAGGTCCTGCTTTTTGCAGGGGTGAGTCTCCTGCTACTCACACGGGGCTGGAGGCAGCTGGGTGCATTACCCTTTGCCTAGTCAGGTGTGAGCATCACCACCACCCCATGGGACTTTTGTGCCAGCAAGAACCTGTGAGAAGGATTTCCTCTCCTCCACCCAATGCCTGCTGCGATACCCCAGAGGCTTCTTGCCCTCTTTTGCCCTCTCTCCTGCTGAGTGGTCTGCATGCTCCAAAATGGGGACAGGAGGAACAGCAGCCCCCCCATGCACATCTGCGCTGAGGCACTGCAGGAGCAGATGCCTGTCCCTCAGGACACTGGGCAAGGAGAACATGTTGTGCCCCATCCCCCAGGAGCCAGTGTCCTCTGCAGGGGTGAAACTTGGCAGGCAAGGTACAAGGACAATTCAGGAAGGCAGGTGGTAAAATGTAATTTCAGATCCCATGCAGACAAGAAAAGAGAAAAAAGAGATACTGAGAAGACTGAATTATTTGCTAGTTTGAATGCTTAATTTTTCATCCTCTCTAGAGCATTTGCATAATCTTTTTCTTTTTTTTTTTTTGGTGCATGTAGGTTTTTTGTTTTGTTTTGTTTTGTTTTTTGCTTGTGGGTTTGTTTGGTTTTTTTGGTTATGAAACCCTTTTTTTGTCTGTGCTACCTTGGCAGCCTCTGTTTGAGCACAAGCAAATTATTCTGTGTTTACTGCCATCAGAAGATGCCAGCTCTTGGGAGCCTCTCAATGCAATTGCAGCCAGAGCCTTGGAAAAGGGGAGAAGCTGGGGACAGGGAGGTCACCAATCTGGCTGGTGCCACCATCACCATAGAGCAATGTTCCTGCAACCAGTGCAGCAGCCTGTGAGTATCCACAGCCTATCTCATGCCTGCAGGGCTGCTGAGAGTCCCTTTGGCTTTTCAGCCCGTGGCTGTGGGTTCAGGCAGGGGATGCTGCCCAGCATGGTGTGGGTGGAGGTGCTGCTGAGCAGAGCCAAACCTTGCTGCTCCTTGGCCTATTCAGCATTTCTCCTGATCAGAAACTACTAAAGCTCAGAAACTCAGTGGAGGCTCTGCCAGAGTGTCTCAACTGGTTATTGAGATCCCTTGCTAAGCCACTTCAGCACATCGTCAGGCTGACAAACACAAGCATTGCTGAAAAAATTGGAGACATTTCATTTAAAGATTGTGCTGAAACCCAGTGTTCAACCTTCTCTGCAAGAAAATGTGATTAAACATCTCCTCTTTAGCTTGAAAACACTTGCCAAGTTCAATCTGAAAATTCATTACACCCTGTCTCCACATACGTTTTTCAACGAATGCACTATTTATCTCTACCCTATTAAAAATATATATAAATATCTGTCTCTTGCTGTAATACCAGGCTCCAGGGCTCATGTATGGATTCAGAGCCAGACCTGCTATGAGCCTCTCCATTCTCCTCTGTGTCCATAACTGTGCTGCAAATCTCTGGATGATGAGCTTCCAATTATATCTTGGGGAAGGGAAAGGCCACTTGCAAAGAGAAAATTGAGTTAAATTGTTTAAAAAAAACCCAGAAAACCCAAAAAACCCCATACCGACACAAACAAACCAGAAAAACAAACCAACCCAAAATGTCCTGGAAATAAAAATGAGCAATCTTCTAGCTCCCTGGTTGCCCTGGAGCACCAGGAAACTGATCCTTGATGGCTAGTGCAGAGCTATCCAAGTGCTTCAGTCCTGATCTCCCCAACCAACCCTCCTCCTAATGGGGAATATTTATTCTGTGTTGACAGAAGTGTGCTCCAGGGTGGGAGCTAATATTAATTATATGACAAACACATCCTTGGGCAGTGATTTGCATGCAGCCTTACATCAAACAACTCAAGGTCCTATAAGAGAGGAGCGGAGTCTGCTCCTGCTCCCTGCTGCATATTGAATGAATCCAGGCAGGATATTTGATTGCTGTGACCTTCAGGAAGGTCTGAACCTTTTTTCCAGCCCTTGCACGCCCTTGCAGGTGACTGGCACAGACTTGGCAGCCCATCCTGGAGGGGCTCTTCAAAGAGTTTGGAGAACCCTTTGTGAAATACAGGGTGTGCAGAGGCACACAAGCTGAGGTCTGCCTCCTCAAACCAGCATCATATTTACAGCTTTATCATCTGCAGAGAACAGCTGGTGCCTCATCCTGCTGCATACTCTGCAGTGTGACTCTCTAACTTGCAGTCTGATTTATGGAGCATGCCTTGCTTTACTCAGTAAAATTTATAAATGGCACCAAAAAAAAGAAAAAAAAGAAAGAAAAAAAGAAAAAAAAAAACCAGAAAAGGAAAAAAGAAAAGGAAGAAGAAAAGTGCTTGAGTCTCTTTACTTCATGCTCCACCATCAGAACTGACAGGTAAAAGGGCAGATGGGAAAATACCTGCTGAGAATGAAGGAAGATCTACTAAACAGAGATCTATCTCAGCTCCACATGTGGTTATCAATGCTGTAGTGATCTGAGTATGAAAATAACATATTGTCAGAGCCAGGTGTCAGCAGAGAAATAGCCCAGCTACACAGGGCCTCATAAAGAAACAAATCTGGGGTGTTTGGAGTGGCCCAGCAAAGAGATATCTGCTCCCAGAGCTGTCTCTTGTTTTGCTGATCCATTTCATTACCTGTGGTTGTCTTTCACAGCCAGAAGACACGGAAACAGCACCATGAAATTCTCTGGCTCAAGGGGACCAGTTAGGAGATGTTTGGGAAATCTTATGATTTTTCCCTCCATTAAAAAAAAAAAAAAAAAAAAGTAGTAATTTCTGATTTCTCAATACCAAAATTTGCCTTGGGGAATGGTTGAGATTGATGGATTTCCCAACTCTAAAAGTAATTGTCTCAATACCTTTTGGAATTGTAAAACTAAGGGTCTCTGACTTCTTTCAGTGCTTACTTAGAAATGCAACCCCAGGGTAACAGAAATGTTTGAGGCGAGAGCAGAGCAGTCGACAATGACAGGAGTGAAATACTGTTTGACTGTGCCAAACCAGTCTTGAAGGATTCCAGTTCCGGCCCAGTCTGGAATAGACATTTTGTTTGTTTTCCTTTTATTTTTTCTTTTTTTTTTTAATTTTAAAAATGTTCACAGCATGGGAAAATAACTCTGGGCCAGGCTCCTGTTTTGCCAGAATCCTATCAACTGTGTGGGGACTACATGGATGTGGTACTACTAGGAAACTCTTGGGAGTAAAGAGCAGAAGTACAGAGAGCAGTCTTGCTAGAGTGGAGCTCCCCATGCCCTAATTGCATGAAACTTGGGAAATGCCTTACTGAAGCAGGAAAGATGGAAAATTAACCTATGCATTAAATTGAGTGTTTCCAACAAGCTGTCCAGCACTGGGCTGAACCTTAATGACTGGAAGGTATAAACCAGCTGTGTGGAGTTTCTGAGGGGAATCACTTTCTAATACCCATCACAAAGAAAGGACAGCCCAGTGACTTCTCATACCTCCATTTCCCTTGAATGCTTTGCTTACAAAGTTAATACCTTCTGGTCTTTTTTTTGGCTTTGAATTTTCCCTGAGCGCCTCCTCCCGTCAGCTGGGATTCAGGTCCTGCATGCTCATTTCAGTGGAGCAATTCTTTTTCTCAAGGAAAGCGTGAAGCTCTCTTGCTAGTGCTCTGCCTTGCCTCTCCATAAGGAGATGGACCTGACAATCCTGGGAAAGCTGCAGGGTGGGATCCAGGGTGAGCCTTAGCTGCAGCTGATGGAAGCCTCCCTAAAAAGAAGCTTCTCCAGGCATAACTATCACACACCTCACCCAGCAAGAGCAGAGTGCCTCAGAAATAACCCTCAGGACACAAGGTCTTTATCTTTTCCTTACTGATGTAAAAAAGCCCGAGTTATATTGGAATCTCATTTCCTGGTGATCCTGAGAGAGGGTGCACCAAGGATGGAAACAATTTTAAGCAGGCTGCAGATGAAAAAAAGAGGGAAATGAGGGGGAAGATGTTGCCTGATGGCATGAGGACTCTGGAAATCCGAGTATCAGGTGACAGAGTAGAAAAAGGAGGTTGAAATGTGGAGAACAGAAAGGGAAAAGTCTGAGAATGAAAGAGAACAGCAGCTGCCGATAGTGTGGCTTTGATGGAGAGGGGATACACACAGCTGCCAAGGATTTTTTTTCACCTTCATGTGTGAAAAGTCACGTGAATTATTTAATGAGCAGATTTGCATATTTTCAAATAAATTGCAGTTTATCCTGCCATTGCTTCTCATTCTGTTTCTGTTGACAGAAGCTGTTGCTAATCCTGGAGCTCTTTTTCTGCGAGGTTTTGTAGGAGGTGCTCACTGAGACACTGTTGCTCCTTCCAGGAACACACCAGGAGTGGGAAATGCCTGGGGACAGGATGAGATTTCTCTTAGGACACACACCAAAATCCCATTTCCCAGTAAAAACACAATCCTTTTCAGATTCCATGTTATGCTTCACTTAGGGTGGGAGAAAGCTGAAGGAGAGCTTGCAATGGTGTGAGGATCAGAGGAGTTAAAACTGTAGGGACAAGTCAGGAGCCTTTATCCTCTGCAGAACAGCAGGCAAAACAAATAATTGTGCTGTATTAATAAAGCCTGGGGATGGTTTTCTATAAATATATCTGGGGGCTAAGCACATGGGGGTAGGAGAGCTATTTCAGCCAAAGGATAGTGCTGGCATGAGAACAAATGTATATAAACTGGCCATGAATAAACCAGACTAGAAATTAGTCGAGGGCTTAGAACCATTAGAGCAATTGGGTTTGGGGCAGCCACCCAGTAGGAGCCATGGAGGCTGAAATCCAAATAGCTTTTAAGAGACAGCACTCCAGCTCTGAAAGGGAGTTATGATGTGTTGCTGCAACAGCAGGGATTGGATTTGGCAAGTCTGGAAGTCCTTGCCAGCCCCACGTTCTTGTGTTTCAAGTGTTTGGGAGGTTTGACTTTTTTTTTTTTTTTTAGATAAATATGGCTTTGTGAGCAAAAGCAAATAAACTGCTGGAGGAAAAATTTATTTGAACATTTTTCAAGGTATTTTAAGGCAAAAAAGGTTGAAAACAAAAGTTGAAAAGCCAGTTCTCACCTCCCTGTCAGACCTGTGACAGCCTGGGGTGTCCTTTCCAGATAAGAAAGATGAAAAATGAAGGTGTATGGAAATGTCACTGACCTGTGGGCTCAAAGAGGGCATGCAGATGGGATATCCTGGACACAGTGACCACCAAATTCCGGAGGGGTTCCCCAGTCTTAGATAGGAAAAGTGTCCCACCAGGCATTACTCAATGACAGAAAGGATCAAGCTGAGTTTCTGACACAAGTTCCTCCTCATCAGTGCCTTGACAGCCCCCTGGTTCATGTCCCAAATCAGCAGTGTACTTCCTGTCCTGCTCAAGGACATGTTTTTATTTGCTGGTTCCCACTAAGATAGGAATATCATGTAGTTTATGGATGAACAGCCCCATGCACCAATAGATGTCAGGGACCACCCAGCTGGGAAACAGCTCAGCAGAAAAAGCCCTGTGGGGGCCTGGTGGGCACCAGGCTGACCAGAAGCCAGATGTGTGCCCTTGCAGCAAAAAAGAATGAGATCCTGAGCTGCACCAGCCACTGCATTGCCAGCAGAACAAGGAAACTGATCCCTGCCCTCTGCTCAGCCCTGCAGCCACAGCTGCAGCATCGTGTCCACTTCTTGGCTTCCCACTATGGGAACTGGACACACAGAAGAGAGGCCAATGAAGTAGCACAGGGATGGTGAAGGGACTGGAGCATTTCTTACAGGAAAGGCTGGGAGATCTGGGACAGTTTAGTCTGGAGAGCACTGAGAGAGGATCGCATCAGTGCACAGAAATACCTGAATGGAGGGTGAAAGAACAGAGCCAGGCTCTTTCCAGTGGTACCCAGTGACAGGAACAGAGGCAATGAGCACAACTGGAACACAGGAGGCTCCTCCTGAACACCAGGGAACCCTTTGTTACAGTGAGGGTGACCAAGTATTGCAACAGGTTGAGGACTCAACCTATGAGATATTCAAAAGACATCTGGACGCATGTGCCCTGCTCTACATGGTCCTGCTTGGACAGAGGGCTTGGACAAAATGACCTCTAGAGGTCTGTACCAGTCTTAGCCAGCCTAACATTCTGTGAGCTCCACAGGCAAATGATGTTTTGTTTCAAAGGATCTATTTTATTTGCAATCTGCCATCTACAGTTTTCATTTGAAGCCTCCTAATTCCATTGTAAGGAACAGAAAGCAACTGGCTTCTCTCCATCCCTTCCTTCCCCCTCACAATCTTGCAGACCTTTCTCACGCTTTGGTTATCAGTTTGTCAAAACTTAGCCTCAGCTTATTTGGTTCCTCCTCACACAGCTGCAGTTCTAGTGCTTCGCTTGCTATTTTTGCCTTTTTCCAAACCTTTCCCAAAACAACTCGTTCTGGGGAGCATCATGACACTGGAAAGTCCCAGCTCACAAACAGCAGAAGACATTTACAATGAGTTTATAGGCCTCAGTCATATACAGAAGATGAAATCAAGGTCTCAGTGAACAGACAGGAGCAGTATTGCCTGGTAAGCTGACAGATCAACAGACAGCCTTGGGATGCTGAGCCTGCCTGTTTGCACCAGGAGGATCACTCTCATGAAGGAGCTCCAGAGGGACCTCCTAAACTAGTCCTAAAGCTGTATCCACTCACCTATGCAATGTGGCCAAACCCCATTAAATTCCCTGTCCATCTGAGGCCAGAATGGAACCTGTCCAAATTCACCTCTAAAGGACTCTGAGCATGATATAGTTGGGGTTCAAAAGTTGTTCCTCTTCTTGAACAGAGAGAGGTGGGAACTGTTACTAAGGTTTTCTGTGGCTTGCCTACACATCTCCTACTCTCCTTCAATCGTGAAGCTCTCTTTGTTTGGACCCATCATTTTCTGGCATGTGAATGGAGAAACAGCAATTGCCAGAGGTGCTGAAGCACTGCAATTTAGCTCTGGGTTGCTGGGCAGCAATTCAAACTACTATAATTTCAGGAGACCCATAGAGGAACCCTTCCCTAATTGAGCCTTTTTGCTTCAGTCAGTGAAAGATGCTTATAGAGAGGACAATGAGTCACTATAGGAAACATCAATATGAGAAGTCACTGGGAAGGAACAAGATCGAGTTCAAGCTGCCCACAAACTTCCTGCAAATTTCAGTTTGGCAGCAGCATTTCATAAAATCAACCTCCTCTAATATATTTTTTGAGAGATGCTGTTTTATTCTTGAAAGAAAATAAAAAGTAAGGGCACACACAAGAAAATTAGCAATAGCAATCCTGTTCTCTAGCTAGCAAAGTGTTTTCTGGTGTGTTGGTTTTGCTTAGCCCAGTTTTTGCTAGTGGGGAGTGGGCCCACAAAGATGGCTCCTGTGTGTCCTGTGTGAAAGTTCTGGAAGTTTTCACCATTTCCAGCAGAGTTGATCTCTGATGGCTCTGAAGATGATGGACATGCTGCTGGCCAAGCCTGGGCCAATTAGAGATGTTAGTTACGCCTATGCGAAAACATATTTAAGAAGAAATCAAAACAATGTGAGCACACACTTCATTTTAGCTAGAGGAGGAGGAGGAGGTGAGAATATGTGAGGGAAAACAACATGGAGACACCCAGCTAAGTGGAGAAGGTGAGGGAGGAGGTGCTCCAGGTGCCAGAGCCAAGAATCCTCTGCTGGCTGTGGTGAGACCATGGAGAAGCAGCTCTGCCCATGCAGCCCATGGCATTCTTGGGGCTTGTAGAGATCCACCCACAGCCCATGGGGAGGTGCCCATGCCAGAGCGGGTGGATGCCTGGAGGAAGCTGTGATCCAGTGGGAGTCCCAGTGGAGGGAAAGGCCTTGCTCCTGAGATGGAAGCAGCCTGGCCTTGGCTCAGAGGTCTGCACCCGGTGGACAAGGACTCATGTTGCAGCAGATTCAGGCAAACTGCTGCTCGTGAGATTTGGACCCATGCCAAAGAAGTTCACAGATAGCTGTCTCCTGTGGAAGGGACCCATGGCTATGCAGAGGATGACTCTTCTCCCTGAGCAGCGGAAGAAATCTCAGTGATGGACTGACCCAAACCCACATACCCTATCCCTCTGTGCTGCTGATGGGAAGGAGGGAGCGGGGTGAGCACAGAAACAGTGTCTTAAGAGCTTATTTTTACTTCTCATTATCTTCCTCTGACTCTGTTTTGGATTAGGTTAGCAAGAAATCACTTTTCAACTTCAAGTTTTCAGCCTGTTTTCCCCTTTCTTAGTGCGTCCTCCCCCGGTTCCGTATCTCAATTCATGAGCTCTGTGTGTGTGTGTAAACCTTTTTTCCCCCTCTCCTCTGCATAGCTGTGGCAGGGAAGAGTGGAGAGAGCAGATGTAGTAGGTGCCCAGCATTTGGCCAGGGTCAAACCACGACACCTGGTTCACTGAGACATGGGACAGGAAGTCAAAGATGAGCAGGAGATCCTTGCCCACAGCAAAGCACAGGGTGAAGTCACAGCTCCTCACCTGGACTTGGGGTCAGAGCAGCCCATGTGGGAACCCAAAGAGGTGACTTTGGAGCAGGGCTTTGTCTCACCACTCATGTCCTCCATGCTAAGAATGCTTTTGCTTTGAGTCTGCGTGAGCAGAGAGGAGTAGGGTGTGTGCCTGGGAGCAGGATGTGAGCTCACACCTCAGCCAGTACCACTTGTCCTTTCTCATTACGGCAGCCCTGTTTCCTGGCACTCCCCTCACAGCTCTAAACCCACATATTCCTTCTTCTTGTCCCAGTTTCTGAAAACATTAATTAAAAGCATCTGGGGCCAGTCCATCCTAGTTTGCAGGTGAATGTCTTTTCCATATTCATCAAACTTCACTCTCTGGTGCTTGGTGACAATTTTATCTTCCTCTGGGGAAACAAAAGAAGGAGAGATGATGTTGCTGTAAAGAGATGCTAATCGCACTATGGGGATCTCCTGAAGAATTCGCAGAGCTCTTTGTTGCGGGATGCCGGGTCTCCTTGTCCTCAGCTCTTTGTTTCCTCTCTGATTTCTGTAACACGTTGTGTGGGCAGGAAGAGAGGGTAGAATTTATAAGGATATTGAAGGGCAAGGGAAGGGCATTACTTAACATTGCATTGCTACAAGCTGTTTTGAATTGGGTCTGCCTTTTTATTGCACATGTGCAGTGCCTCACTGACAGGGACAGGGATCTGCTCTCTCCCTGAATCAGTGGATTCAGGGACCTTTTTCCTGTCATGATTTCTGGTTCCTTTCCAGCTTGCCAAGAGCTGAAAATGGATAACTGTCCATACATATGCATTTCTTCTTCTGGAGTTTGAGCAGACTTCGGGGAGTCTCTGGAGGAGCACGTGGAGCCAGGTGTGGAAGGAAAATGCTTCTGGATGGGATTGACAGTGAGTGGTAGCTTCAGGTGATTGTGTCTTTTGCAACACTGCCAGCATCAGACTCCACCTCCTAATGGCAAAACCCAGGGGCCATGTGCTCCTCCTCCAGTGAAACGTGCACAGGCTGAGGGCAGCTGTTTGCAGTCTGTAGGTATGTCCAAGATCCGCCTCTGTGCTCCCAAACACATCCTAAGAACCAGGTCACCTTCTGCTTGGGTCCTGGCCGCAGGGAACAACAGCCAGCTGGGCTGCAGGTTGCTGGTTGAAATCACCAGTCCCTTTGAGGGCTGCTTTGCTGTGTCCACCAACAGTAACTTCTTTGGATCCCCCATCATACCTTCAGGTGAGGCTACACATACCAGACTTGCCTTGCAAGTTGTTCCCAATGCCTGAGGAATACATCTGACCTCTGAACCACCCTGGCATGTCCTGAGAGTGCCAGCTGCCTGCAAAGCCTTTTGGCTCTGCATGCCACATCCCAATGCATGGTCTAGACTCTGTGGACTGGCATCTTCGATACCTTCAAAGAGTTAAATTCCCTCCAGATACCTTTCCCTGAGTGAAGTGACTTGAAACAGGGGCAGGCACACAGCAACACAGAACAGACTGGAGCAAACCATATGCTTCTGCACAAGAATAACAGCATCATTAAAATCCTGAACCAAGAACTCAAAGGAGCATTTGAAGAGTACATTGCAGCAGGTCCTGAATCCTAACTATCAGCTTCTCTTCCCTCGAATCCTTTGTACGGGCTGAATGTGAAAGCAAAATATGTACTCAATCACAGCAACCCACTTCCTCCTCAAGTGACTCTCCAGGCATGTGCTCACCTCAGGAGTGAGATGTAGCCTAAAACAGCAGGGAAACAAACAGGTGAAACAATAGAGAGAAAAGGAGTGTGGGGGGAGAGAGAGCAAGACAGAGCCCAGCCACTGCTTAAACTTTGCTTATTTACAGCTGCAGCATACATATGAAGATCTACAGCACTTACACCCAAATAAATCCTCCCCTAGAGACAGGTGGCAGATATCCCCCTCTATTATTTACAGCCACTTCTCAGTGAAAACTGCAAGCTGTAAAATGCCCATACAGTGTTGGTGAGATTTATAGTCCTCCTGTATTTCACACACTGCCTTGCCCCGCTGTGCTGCCTTTGGGGAGACATGGCAAATGGACTCCAAGGTGTTTGACAAAGATGAAGACTCATTTATTACTTGATGCTTTGGAGAGAAATATTTGTACGCAGCAGCCTACACGGGTGGCAAAGGTTAATCCTCTCCTCTCCTGTCAATTCAGCTTTTCATGGGCGAGGGGAAAGCAATGTGTTGGCAAGGAAAGGAGCAAGGAAGGGAGCAGCAGCAGTGACCCATGTCACCCTGAGTCCTTTAGCAGGGCCAGAGGAGACTGGGGACTTCGCTCTGTCTCTGACCCTTCAGCCAACCAAGTTTGATCTCAACTTTTTCTTTCACAGATCTTGGTCCTACAGGAAGGGGACTAACACTTCACTTTTCTGCAGCAGATGAGATTTCCTGAATCCTGCTGTTAGAGGAGACTTTTGGTTTGCAGGTCAAAAGCATCCATGGCACTCAGCAACCTGAAATCCAATTGTGACATGCCTGACTCCCCCCGGCAGAGTGGGCCATAGGACCACAAGGGCTTTTGGCAAATTTGGCTTCAAAGTGGACTTCAGAGTGTCTTATCTTAGGTTGGGACCCCACAAATACACCCTCTTGTCTTTTTCTGCTGGCGGGGCCAACAGTACTGCTCTCTCATCCCTGAAGGTGATCCCTGTGACTGGGATTGAGGCAAAGAGCCAGTGTGGTGCCAGCAGGCTGCTAGCATGCTGCCTGCTCTGGATATAGACAAAGAGATTCAATCTCCGGGGCTGTCGATAGAATGCTTTCCAGAAGCACTAAATTCTTGCAAAAACTCCAACATGAAAACATAAAAATAAAAACACGGTGTAAAAAACACACAATAAAAATATAACACCAAATACATCACTTAACTAAAACCGCTTACCCAGTGGCTTTGATGTTAATGCATTGTCTATAACAACGTGGCATTCCAGCTTGAATACTAACTGGCTGCAGAGCCCAACCCCAGCCTTGCTCCAGAGGTTGCTGGTTTTACTACACTGATTTCTGCAGTCAGTCTTCCTCTCCTGGTGTTTATTAGGTCTCGTCCCCTGCCATGATCAACTAAGAGCTGTTTTCACTTTCTCTCCCCAGTGTTAATTAAAGCTGGGGTGGAGTAAACCACAGAAGACTCCTCAGTGGAGGAAGAGGAAAACTGAGCCCAGCACGATGGCAGGGTTTGATCAGTAGAGAGCTGTGTTAACAAGAGCCCTATGGATGTGAGTGGGATGAACAGTCAGTGGGGAAGGCAGGAACAGATGGTACCCAGCTATGTGCAGCACAGCTCCCGGGGTCTGCAGGATATGCAAAAGCTCCTGCTTACTGCACAAACTGCCTTGTGCCTAATGACAGCACCAGCCACAGCCTCTGCTGAGCCATCCTGACCTGTTCCTGTACATGCAGCAGGGAAACAGCCCAGAGGGGATGTCTCCTGCTCCAGCCCTTGCATGCTGATAGCATGGACTCGGCCAGAAATTACTGACCCCTCTTTGATGGCAGGTTAAAGGACAGTTCCTGTGCAGACCCAGTGCAAGTCTGGCAGTTCTGAGCAGATATTCAACAACCAGGTGCAGGCAAAATGCTGAGTGAAAGCCTAGCAGGAAGCAAGACAGATGAGAAGTCTCATCTGGGGACTCTTTTGAGCTGTGACACCTGGAGGCATGACTTCTGGTCCATACTGGAAGAGGCACCAGTTGCTCCAAAAGATTCTGGTCATTTTGTTGATGGAGCACCTGGGTTTCAGCCTCACCTACTCTGGTCTCTGCTGAATACTGCCAGCCAAAGGGTGAGGGAAAGGGGTGAGGATGTCCCCTGTACGGGTTAGTCAAGTCCTTGCACTGTGGTAGCAGTTGAGGGGCAGGAACTGAGGCAGGAGACAAAGTGAAGGGCTTAACCCTGGCGGTTTTCACTGCAGACAACTTGTAGATTCTGTTTCAGCTACAGCTAATAAAGTCAGTACCACAGGGTGATGGCCCTGGATGGCCCTGCCTCAGCTCACATTGCTTGCTGAGACAGCAATTGCCAAACAGACAGCTGGGGACAGCTTCCATCCAGAGCCTGTAAATCCACACCCTGAGCTGCTCCAGCCACATTCTGTCCTTGGATTTCAACAGGTGGAATCATGTGGAGCAAAGTGATCCAAGTTTTCCATTCCTGCAAGGTCATGGTGACCACTCTCTCTTCGAAGGAAAGCATCCCATCTGTTCATGGCTGCTTCATGCTGCAGAAGGCAGGTGGTCCCTCTTCTGTCCCTGGCTTAGCTAACATTTACTTCCACACCCAACCTTCTTCCAAAACACATTTTTGTTCTCTAAGATAAATCCTGAGACAAGCATCAAGCAAATTTGTTGCTATGCTCCATGGCTGGGCTACAGCTCCCTGGAGCTTCTCCCAGGGCCACTTCCCTGCTGCTGGAAGGAGCGGATGTCCTTCGTTTCTCCAGCCTCCCACCCTTTTCCTGCCTTGGT
Source organism: Entomyzon cyanotis (assembly GCA_024500445.1). Lineage (NCBI taxonomy): Eukaryota > Metazoa > Chordata > Aves > Passeriformes > Meliphagidae > Entomyzon > Entomyzon cyanotis. The sequence goes on along the minus strand of JAKEPQ010001021.1, from coordinate 43,708,017 downwards.
ACAGATGGTGGTGCTGGGCTGGGGCCCATGGTGAAGCAGTCAGAGGTGTGCCTACTCTCTTTAATTCCGTGGCAGAGGTTAAGAGCACGGCTGTGGCTGTGACATGTGCTGGAAACACTGTGGCCTCTTCCTGGCTCTCTGAGTTTGGATGCCCAGCAGGGATGGCCACTGGGAAGAAGGCGGCACTGGTTAGCTGAGGTAAAGAAATTCTGTTCTGAATCAGTGGAGAAAGTGTCTAACTTGACCTAAAGTGAGAAAGGAAGGTAAGAAGCAGCTGAGGAGGCTAAATATTACCTGCAATCTTGAGAGTCTGCCCTTCTTTAATTTTTTTTGGCTTCTCATTGCAAGATGTTACTGGGTCTTGCTTTAACCTAGCTCTTGGCCTTGAGCGACCCAAACTGCAGCAAGGTTTTCTCCCACATTACAACACAATGTTCTTGAAAAGCTGTGCAAAATCCTTTTGTTCCTCCAGGCATCCTGAACTGTCTGGCGATGTTGCTGCTTGACAGCAAGGGATATGATGGGGAATCAGGAGGAGGAGATGTCTCCCAGTAATGAGTGATGAGTAGGAAAATTCCTCTTGTAAACGAGTGTACTCACCTACTAGCTGGCATCAGGGACTAGGAAAGAGAGACCCCAAGAGTCTCCCATCAAGGGTGTGATGTTGCCTGTCTGCCCCTCTCACCCAGCTGTGGATCCAGCTCTGCTTCCCACAGCAGCTCCTGGACTTGCAGTCCAGATCCACAGCCCCTGTGCCTGCTGCACCTGTGGAATGCTGAGATGATCATCTCCCTTCTGCTCTCTCATGCTCCCTGCTCCCACCAGAAGTCCAAGAGAGGTGTGATGCCCTGTGGGGGGCTCCAGCTTGTCTTGTCATGCACTGTCTGCTGTGTCGTGCGTTGGAAGCACTCCCTAGTTTTAATTAAGGCTTTGAGGACCCAAGTCAGGCAGAAAGAAGAGAAAATGCTAAGAACAGCTAATTTCTTAAGCTGCCCTCTGGCACCTTTTGAAACTTACCTCATGTAGCAAATTAAAAATGCTAATAGATGGCCAATAAAAAAAAAACCCAAAACCCTTTCTTCTCTGTAATTTCTGTGAGCTGAGTAGTTCTGTGCATCAATTAGTGGTGGGAAATGAGATTTTCTCCACTGGGGGATGGCCGGGGCGAACACAGAAACTCGTAGACTGGCTTCTGAAAGTGTTCTCTCCCCAGAACGTCTTCAGCAAAGGCACACGGGGCCATGCTGAGTTGTCCATCTCACTTTTATAACTCTTACAGACTTATTACTCCTCGTTACCTTTTGTCTCAAGGCAGACTCTAAGTCTGGACACTCAGATGGAGCAAGCACCACCCCTTGTTTTTCAGAGGGCTTGATCTCATCTGAGTGCTGCTTTTACAGCAGTAATTAATATGAAATTACAACAGACACTACCCTTGTACTGCCTGAAGTTGTCTTTGTGGAGATGCTATCTGTTACAACCCCAGCTGTTTGCCAGCAGCACCCATGGCTGCAGTGATTTCAGGCTGTGCTCAGCTGGGATCACAACAGCTTTAAGAGTTTAGAGAGCAAACGGCCCCTGGAGGCCTTGCAGATCCCAGGGAAAAGAGATGGGAAAACCTGCCTTCTCCCCTATCCACCCTTTGTCACTACAGGTTTGCAAATGAAATATATGAATACGCTCTTTTTTTCTTCCAGTCAGAGGTTTGGGTAACAGGCTCCTGCTAGCCAAGCCAAGACCAGAGAGTTTTGGATAGATATTGATGAATACTGATTGGTTTATCCAAAGCAGGACAGCCATCAGAATTTAAATGGTAATGGACACCGCCTGAAAAACCTGTCTCTACCCTGTGTAGATACCCTGTGTGTATCTACATGGGACACGAGGAAATCACAGGAGAGATAGAACTAGGGTTTGCTACTCTCATTGGAGTTCCCAAGCATCAGGATGACTGGAAAACATGAAAAATTCTGAGGTCCTTTGGATCTTGATGCTATGCACCAATACCCTCTGATTACTCCTGGGGCAAAAAGGGGGACTTCAGCCTGGAGAAGAGAAAGCTCCAGGGTGACCTTAGATCACCTTCCAGTAGCTAAATGGGCCACAAGAGAGTTGGAGAGGGACTTTTCACAAGGGTGTGTAGTGATAGGACAAGGGTGAATGGCTTTAAACTGACCAAGGGCAGGTTTAAATTGTACATTAGGAAGAAATTCCTTATTGTGAGATAGTGAGACACTGGCACAAGTTGCCCTGAGAAATCATGGATACCCCATTCCCGGAAATGTTAAAAGCCAGGCTGGATGGGACTTTGAGCAACCTGGTCCAGTAGAAGATGTCCCTGCCCATGGCAGGGGGCTGGAACTAGATAATCTTTAAGGTCCCTGCCAGGCCAAACCATTCTGTGATTCTGTGATTCTATGACCATGCTATTTCTACTGAACAGCATGAGCTTATTCCATTCTTGAACCGATCTCTGCACCCTTTCATTCTCATCTCCCAGCTGTCGTTTTCCAGAAATACCTACCTGTGATCTACATTTTTGAGGCCTTGGCCCAAGACAAGCACTCAGTTAAATATACAGTCCCGGCATATTGATTTTACAGGTCAGCTGGAACACCTGGGAGGTAAAAAGTCCAGGGAGCTTGAAGGAGGTCATGGACAGCATCACAGTCACACAATTTGGCCTATATCCAGTGGCTCTGTGCTTAAAAGCTTTCAGCCAACTAAAAGCAGTCTTGGAGCACCAGGAAGGTCTGAATAATAACTCTTGAGCATGGTTAATTAAACTTCTGTGTTTGGCATATTTCAGCCACATGGTGTGTCCCTTCTCCTTCTACCCTCCCATCACTGCAGTGGAGCAGATGGGAAAGAGTGAGAAAACTGCAAGCGGAAGCTTCTACTCTCTTTTTGAAATTGTCATGACTTTTGAGTCCCTTGAGGGCCACACGAGTTTGTTGCACAGCAGGCCCAGCCAAATGAACATTGACACCTTCGTAATTGCACTGGGGAGGGAACGCTTGGCGAGAGCGGGGGGAAGAGGATTGCAGGTTTCCAGGGCTCCATGACCTCCTCCTTCCCCTGTCACAGCAGAAGCACAGGGAGCAGGCAGATAAGGCAGCCCTGGAGAAGGAGAGGAGCACTTTCTGAGCAAGGTTTTGAGCTCAGCATTCACACACCAGGTGCTTCATGGGGTTCTGAGGCTGTTGTGGTCAGGAAGCTTCTCTGTGTGGGTGGGGAAGACAGGCTGTCCTTTCTGTGGGACAGAGTTAACAGAAGGGTCCCAGCTGGGTGCAGGCAGCTTCTCAGTCACCAGTCCCCAGGATACAGCGAAGGAAAAGGTGAAGCTGTTCAGACTTGGGGTGTTGAATATTTTTTCTCCTCATGGCCAAAACACAGAACCAACTTCTCTACACCTGAAAACCCCACATGTTCAGTGCAGCACAGCAAACACAACCCAGGGGTAGGTCTCCACGGGAGCAAGGCTAGCTTCCACTGCTGGCATGATGCCACAGAGGATTTTCTCACAGCTTTTTGCAGCTCTGTAGCAAACGTGCTTCAGGATCACCTCTACCTCCTTTACACTCACAGGCACACAGCAATGAAAGAGGGGCAGATCTATAGTTCCAGCCATGCTCAGTAGAACAGACTGAGGAAAAACAGCACAAGTTTGCAAGACCTTGGTGATCTACATGTCAGCAAATCGGGACTGGATAGTGATGGGACTGGATAGTGATGGCACTTGCCAGCACTGAGGAGCAGTTTCATGTGCAGTTTTTCAGTGGATGGTTGGAAATTTTCTAAAAGCAGTGTCATTATGGTTGTTTTTGAAAATTCACCTTCACTTGTGGTGGGACTGTGTGCAGGCTTTGTGTCCAGGCTTTGGGTGTCTAGATATTTGCCATATTTCAGGTCCCTTAAAGACAGAGACTGTCTCAGGAGAGATTGATTTTTGAGAGCTTTTCTTCTGTCACTTCTCAAAAGTCCTACTCAACCACATGGGTGTTACAGCCACAAGAACCCTTTTTCCTAACTAGGACAAGCTTCTGTGGTGCTAATCACGCTTTGACTTTCCTCTGCTGCAGGTCACTGCCTGAAACTTGTTGAGAAGTCGAAGTCTCTTCATGATTCCCCAGTGGGAGGTGGTTGCACTGTAAGCTAGCTGGGCTATCAGCAGATGCAGCTGAGACTCCTAGGACCAGGGGCCATGAAGGAGAAGACCCTGCTGTCCTAAGCAGTGACCATAGGGAGTTAGAACAAAGATATCCAGGGCTATAAGCTCTTTATCTTACACAAACATTAAATTCAATTTAATACAAAGGGGGAAAATGAGATTTCTATCTTCCAGATTCTGCTGGTCTGAGACACAAACTTAATTAGAAAGACTGAAATGTCATCATCTCCTGGAGGAGGGTGAGCATCTTTTTCCAAACCCTGAACATCTTTGTTGGTTGCACTCACTGGCCAAATAAATCTGCTATTTCTTAAATGGCAGTGTCTCATTGGAAAGAGTGGGGAAATGACCCTGTGGAAAAAGAACAAACCCCTGCTCATCCTCTAGTCCATTTAAGGAAAATTATTAACCTGGCCTATCCTTACCTGGATTGTGTGTGCTGTAAAGGGGATCCTGGACCTGGCTGTGGTTTTGCAGTCATGGGGAGAGTTGTAGGCACAGCTTCTCCTGGCCATGCAGCCCCTGGCTGTGCAGCAGCTGCAGGCAGGGCAGAGAGCATATGGAGGAACACAGGCCTGTGCCTCTTGGTGCTTGCCTCAGCTGTGCAAAGCATGAGCTGAGCAGAGCTGCAGTGACAAGCAATGAGCTTGTACTACCAGAGGCTGACATCTCCAAAGGGCCTGTGAGTTTTGCAAGTGACCATTTAATCTAGCGGGCGATGAGCAGTCTGACCTCAATGGCTTCCTAGTGGAGTAAGTGGTACCCACTCTTGCAGGACATTAGGGCTGTGGTTCCCAAACTGGAACCTGGTGTCTGTGGCACGACAATGAAGTCACAGAAGATGACCTGTGGTTGTCCTTGGGAACTGTACTAGTCAGCTTCTTCCCCAGTGGTACAAAGAGCCTTAAAACATCTTCCCTCTGCTATGGGATTAAAGCCAAGGTCAGACTGTTCCCATGGAACAGCCAGGTCATGGAGACATGTTTGTGCAGTGTTTTGTGTTTTCCATTCCAGCTCTGCTCTGTTCACTGCAGCATCTTTCACAGCTCAGGGAGGATGTGTGCAGGGTGGAAAATTAGGAGGATGGGGAGTGTGAGATGAAAAGCAGAGATAGGGTAGAAAGCAGTGTCCAGGATAGGTGGAGCATGCATTAGGAGACTGGGAGATGGAAACAGCCCTGGGACTGAAAGCTTGATTTGTAGAATATGTAAGAGTTTTGAAGGAGAGAGGGAGATGATGGAGAAGGAGAAGGAGAAGGAGAAGGAGAAGGAGAAGGAGAAGGAGAAGGAGAAGGAGAAGGAGAAGGAGAAGGAGAAGGAGAAGGAGAAGGAGAAGGAGAAGGAGAAGGAGAAGGAGAAGGAGAAGGAGAAGGAGAAGGAGAAGGAGAGAGGAGACAGATGGGTCTGTAGAATAGCCTCCAGATCTTTCTGGCACTTTATTTTGCCTAAGGCCTGCTCCTGTGAGTCAAAATACTTGGAGACTCGTGTATGGGGAGCAATCAGGCAGTGGTCATGGGAAATAAAGAAGATGACAGTTCAGGACTTCTCCAGTGATGTTTGATCCTGCCTCAGAGGGAGAGAGAGACTGGATTGCTTGACCATGGTGTGGCAAGGCAGAATTTGTAAGCTGCTGGCTTCCACCTGTTGTCCAGCTGTGCCAGAACTTTGCAGGGCTGACCCTTGTGTGCTCTTGGGTCAGGCATTTGGACCTGCAAGGGCAATCTTTTAGTGTGTTTGGAGCCCCTTATGAAGTTATTCACACCCTACCCCCAGGACTGCTTAACAACCACCCAGTGAATCCCAGGGCAGTGGCAGAAGGCTGGGCCAGGGGTGGTTGTGCAGTCTCTTCCATATGATATTTTCTGAACGAATTGTGGGATAAATGGAGGCAAACTAACAACCTTGGCCTGAGTCCTCTCCAGGCTGCTCTTGGACACATCCTTAGAGATGACAGATCCCAATCTGCCTCTGACAATCTGACACCCAAGCCCAGGTATCCAGTCAGTTTGGAAAGAAGGCAATCACAAGTCTATGCCAATGCAAGAACACAGCCTAGGCATGGACGTGAGACAAGAAGTCCTTTCCAGGGAGATATCAAGCTGAACAACACAGATAGGATGGTTCCAAGGAAAGCTGGGGAGTCCCTTGAGTATTGTGACCTAACAAGGATGGGTCCTATGCCAAACAGCAGTGGTCTCCCTGCCCCAGTATGGCCCACAAAGCACACGTTCCTTTCAGCTGAGCCCCATTAAACCTTCAATTTCTCAGTTTCCCCTCAATTACAGAGATCAATGACCCCTTAACTCTGCCTTCCTCCATACATTTCCTGCTTCTTCCAAATGTGGAACAGTTAATTGCAGTTCACTGCTCATCCTAATGTTTCCTCCCTTGCTCACTTTCTCTCTCTGCTGTAATTTACTGACATTTCCTAAGCACGTTTAGGCAATGTTGGCAGTTGGATTCTGCGATAAGATTTTTTGACATCTAGTGATTGTTGGTCGATAACATTTCTATCCCATAATGAACAGAGGAGGGGAACAGGGAGGGGAAGTGCAGACAAGGAGTGATCTTCAACAGTTAGGAGATGAGATCATTATCTCTTGGAAATATGGGAAAGGCAGAAGTGAAAGCAGAGAGGTGATGCAGTCATCACAGCTGAGAACAACCTCAAAATCACCTTTCACAGGACAGGCACTGCTTGGTACAAACACAGGTGTCCCAGGGTGCTCTCTGCTTCCCCAGCTCCAACCTTGGGATGTCTCAGGGAGGCAGTCTGACCATAGATCTCACTGCAGGGGATGTGGCCAGAGAGGGGGAAGTACAGGTCTTGCTTTCCCTCCAGCTGGAGTTACTGCTGCTGGCTCTGCCTGTGTGTTCCTGAGAGCTAGAGGGCAGCCACCACGGTGCTGGAGTCTACAGAGCTGTGGGATCACATCTTCCTCTGTAATTTTTTCTCTTTCAGCTGATCTAAGACCATGTTTGCACTTACAGACTTGTGCCTGCAAAGTCCAGCCTGGCTGTGAAGGCTGAGGAAACAGGGTGCAAAGCTCCTGGTTTCTAGGAAACGTCCAAAGAAATCGAGGCTGATAAAAGTCAGGATTTGTGTCCTTGGGTTATTAAGACCCAGCTGTGTTTGATCTGAGATGATAAGGCTTCAGAGTCCCCTGCTATCACAGAGCCACAGAATCATAGAATTGCAGAATAGTTTGGGTTAGAAGGAACTTTTTAAAGGTCATCTAATCCATCTGCCCAGAGTGAGCAGGTTGTTTAGGACCCTGTCCAGCTTGACCTTGAATATTTTCAGGGACAGGGCATCCACCACCTCTGTGGGGAACCTCTGACACTGTTCTACCACCCTCATCATAAAAAACTTCTTTCCTATGCCTAATCTAAATTGACCCATCTTCAGTTCAAAACCATTAAAATCATTATCCCTTGTCCTTTCACACTGTGTGAAGTGAACTTGCTGCTTGGGGTTTGTCTTGGCTTGGTTATCTGTTTAATAACAGGTTGAATGCACCTAGTACAAATGCTATCTCTGGTGAAGTGCCTCAGGAATTTCACACAAGTACTGTTGTGGGGTCTGGGACCATGCAGGACGGGTTTTATTCTGGCTGTGACAGAGGCACGGTGTGTGGAGTTGGCATAAGGACTGTCTTAGTTTTCCTTTTGTCTCCCACACTGCAGAGGGATGATGCTTCCTAGTCAGGAAGCTCCTCTGGCCAAGAGTTGCCTCTTCTGCCTGGCATGCTGGAGTTTTCTCCTGAGCTCCTAGGCTTTCACTTTTCAGCAGACATCAAAGATAGAAGTGATTTCATGACCTTGAGCTTGTGGTATGTGTCTTGTGCTGCTGTGTGAGCCTCACTGGGCACTGATCCTTGCCCTCAGCACCGTGGGATGGAATTGCAGCAGTGACCTGGACTGGCTTACTGGACCTCGACGTGCTCACATGGAGCAATGGGAGATGAGACAACACATTGCTTCTAACTCCATGCCCAGTTCAGATCTTCAGCGGGAATGTTTCAGCTGAAATCCACAGCATGCAGGGATTCTCCTTGCAGCTAGGCATCTGCCTGTCTCTGACTAATGGCAGTGAAGCCTTTTGCAGTCACAAAATTGGCGGTGGAGTTAGTGAACAGAGAACTGCTCACTGCTCGGCAAGTCCCAGAGCAGCAGATTGCTGCCAGAAGGGATGATTTGCTGGGGAAGCACTACTACAGGCTTGTCCTGCTGTGTTTGTTTGAGGCGGGCACTCCTGGCTGCTGTCAGGGACTTCTGGTGAGCCTCATTATTGATCACCTTTATCACCTGGCCTGTGACAGTGCCTCTGTCCCTCCTGGCTGCAGAGGGGGCTGAAAGCAATGGCACATCTTGTTAATGAGCCACATTGAAAAGCAGATAAGGTAAGGCTGGACCTTTGTTTCTTTTGCTGCCTGTCATTCTTCTCATCCCTGGATTCTGAAGGGATCTCTGCTTCTGCCCATGCCCAGCACACCCCAAATTTATATCAAAGGTCATAAGAACAGGCAGTGAGGGGCAGAACCACCCTCCTCCTCCCAAATCTGCCCTCTGCCACTTCTCACTAGTAAAAATTTTGGAGAAAAACACAAGAGACAAGGCACATATGGCCATAGCCTCCCCACTCCCACACCTCTCAAGATGGTATCTCTGCCCTTAATAGCTCTCGATGGGATTTTTTTTTCCTTTTATTCATGTTGCTGAGTCGCTTTTAGAAACAGATTAAACTCTTGTCATCTACAGGATCTGCTGGCAACAAGCTCCACAATTTGAACACAAACTGGGGGGCGGGGGCGGTGTGAGGATGGATGGCAGGAAAGCATCCTTTTGTGTTCATTTTAAGCCCATGGACCAGTGAATCCTTGGATGCTTCTTCACCCTTGTGTTGCAGGCAACAGCAAACAGGAATGCTTCATTTGCCACCTTCTTTTCACCTGTCAGGTTACTCCCAACATCTCCATTCAGCTTTTTCTCTGAGCTGCAGAATCCTAAGTGATTTAGTCACTTTGTGTCCAGAGCTGTTGTGTGCCTCTGATCAGACCTGTCACCTTTCCTTTCCTCTGCTGTTTGCAGCTCTGTTTCTTGTCTAAGACAGAGGTCAAGGCAGCATCCAAAATGTGGCCTCACCATGGTCTGTGTGGTTGCACAGGCATTTTCTCCATTCCTCCCCCAATAAGGCACATCTTTCTGTTTGCTTCTTTGGCTGCTAATGAACAGGAGGCTGAGAGTTCTGTAAAGCAATCCATGCCAAACCCCCTTTCAGGCAGGTAATAGCTTGTTGTCTGTTGGATAGAGCTGTGTGAGATCCTTTGTTTTTTTCCCCAGGTGCATCACTTTGCATTTGCAGGAGCCACACGGAGCCAGCAGAGCTACAGGCTACTCATGGCAACCACCATAACTGATTCAAGTCACGGTGTAAGAAATAAACTAATTCAGCACAGGGTTCCTGCACCCCAAATCAGGCAGGGCAAGGTGGGGCAGAGCTCTCTTTAGGCTGTTAAAATATTAATGTGTTTGCTGGTTCCTGGCATGGTTTTTAAGGATGTGTTAAGACACTCTCCTCTCCTCAGCCCTGCTGCTGTCTCTCCTGGAAGACACAAAGCCTCTGCTTCCTCAACACACCCTTTCTTCTTCTTCTTCCACCCACTGCTCTTAATTTCATCCCTCATTTATTGGATGAAGGAAAGAGGAACATCCCCTATGTTCTTACCAATCCATCCAGATAAAACTAATGGGATTTCAGGCTGACAGGACTCAGAAAAGACTATTTTATCTGACTGAGAAACATAACTACATGCCTCAGATTAATGGAGAATTACCTGCTGAGAGCCTGAAATAAAGGAGAGTAGCTGCCGGATGCTCTGTTTGGTTGTTAATATCATCCAACTTTTAAAACTCCTTAGTTATCAGATTTTGCAGATCAGCTTAAAAAAGAATTGCAAGATCTAAAAAACGGGAAGCATTTGCTCTTTGCTATATTAGGAATGCATCGCCCAGCTTTTCTCTGCAACTATGACAGCAAAGACTATGCTCCAGAAACTGAAAAAAACCAAGCTGAAATTCCCTGGAAGCAGCCCTTTTCCACCACAGGGAAGGGCATTAAAAAATTAACACCACCAAATGAAACCATTAAATGTGAACTGTGGATTGTCTTTTCGTCTCTACAGTTATCAGGGTAACAAGGAGAGAAGTAAGTAACACCTGAGGAAGTATTTTCTTGGAGATGCTTGTGGTGAGGATGCTCCAGGAATGGGACATCTGATTTTTGTGTCCTCCTCAGATCAGAAAAGGAGCTCAAAGACTCTTCACAGTCCTCCCAGCAGAGGGAACTGTCGGTCCTTGCTGGAGGCAGGTCACTTGGAAGCTGGGAGGTTTTGCAGAGGTAGCTGCAGTCTGCACTGGGGGCCACAGGCTGCTGCTGGTCCCTGTGCTGAGGTGGCAGGAGATATTTGCAAGCTCACAGGGCTGTGGAATCCTCTGAATCACAGTCCATGCAGCAAAGGCCAAGCCTAGCCTGGTCTTGGGCAGGGTTGTGGTAGCTCCTGCTGCCTCTCCTAGTCACCTCCTGCACCACAATTGTTCTGTTCTTCTCTCTACACACACATTCCTGTAGAAAAGTAAGGGAGAACGGATGCTCTGTCTCTCCCCACCACAGCCCCTGTCTGTAGAAACCCTGCCTGGATTCACCATCCAGTGCCCAAATCCTATGTTAACTCTGTTTACTTTCCAACACCCAAGGGGCATCATAAGCTCCTGGACTTCTGCACCTATAGTATAACCTCATTTTTATTTAAGAGACACCATAAAAGTGCTGAAAGCAAAAATCAACCAAGTAAACCCCAAAATCTATAAGGGAGAAGCTGTATTTAAGGCAGTAAAGTAAAAAACCACCATTTTTGCTGTTGCCAGAGTACCTTATTTCTGCCTCTCCCCACCTGAGCTGTCTGTACTGACACTCAAATGCACCATTTTTCATAGGTCCCCACATCTCATTTAATTTAGGACGTAGATGCACAAAGCGGATAAATTACAGTTAACCCAGATAACCACGAATTTCCTTTTCCCCAGCTTTTGCCAGCTTGACCTGAGGAATGCAACTTTCAGAGCAGTGTTTATGTGATGCTGCTGTGGCTGGACACACAGCTGGACACTCACACACACACACACACAGAGGCTATGGCCACACTTGTGATGCAGGCAGTGGCTCTGCAGGGAAGTGAGGGACTCCCAAGGAGTAGATTGCACCTCCCTTCACAGGCACGTGAGAATGCTCAATGCACTTCAAGCACAAGCAAATGGCTAATGAGTGGAGGAAACTGGTGTTTTATTGTGCAGTATAATAGGATAGCACGACAAAACACAATAAAAGGCAGACAGCCATATCTCCACAACATAAACGTGGCTGGGCTCTGGAGCACTTGGGGTCTATTACATGAAACTCCACGGCCTGGGGAAGGCAAAGGATTTCTGCTCCATTTACTGACATTAAGCAGGGCTGCTGCTCTCAGAGGTTCACCCCATTACAGCCACCTGGCAGGCTCTCCTGCAAGTTGTCTCTCCCTGAGATATCCCTGGAGTTATCTCAGGGTATCCACACAGGAGAGCTAGATGCTCCTGCAGATGCCACAACAGTTAAACCCAGTCTGGCTGCCCGTTGAGGTTTTTCTCATCATGGCTTTCATCTTGTCCCTTTTCCTTGCTTTTAAAGCCCCCAGTTATAGTCCTGGCAGCTCAAGGCTCCCCAGATGACTGATACAGCCCCAGCCCTTGTGCTCTTGTGGGGCCGTGGCTGATGGCTGTGCTTGCTTTGACTTCTCCCCCACCTCTTTAGAAGATGAATGAGCCTTGTTAACCAGCACATGGCTCTAGGAGAGGTCAAGGGGTTAACATACCTGCCCAGAACCAAGAAACTAGGTTTTCTTCTGTCCTCTGCTTTGATGTCTTGCAATGCATGTCACACCTGAGAGAGGAAGATTCAGAACTCTGAAATTAGAGCTGATTTGTTAGCATTCATTAGGCATATATTGTTCCTGAGCTGCAGAAGCCGTGGGCTCTTTCAGACTCTGCTATTCAGCATTCCCATGAGAAAAACCTTTTCCTTGCTTATATTCCCAGCCTTATGTGAGCCTTTCCCTGCTTCTGACCATTCCCTCTCTGATGCCGGGTTCTGAGTTGTGCTCAGTTTGTGGTGGCCCTTGACATCTCCATCAGAGATGCAGAGGGTGAGTCCCCAGGTGCACATGAGCTGCCAGAGCAGAGACGACCTGTGCTGGAGAATTTGGGTTTGCTTCACTGCAGAGACCTGGCTCCACAAGCAGTGCAGACAGGGTGCTCTGTCGAGGTAAACTTCACATGGCCAGATAATCCATCCCATGCTGCCTCATTCCTCCTCCAGTCACCGTTTCTGCTGCAGAAGAGCCCCAGCCTGGGTAACTTCTCCCTACCTGTAAACCATCCTCCTTTTCATCCTTGCCAAACCTCTTCCAGCTTCATCTTGATGAAAGACAGAGGAACAAAGCCACACCCTGTGCCCCAGGCAAAGGTGTAGAGGCTCTGTTCCACACCATAAAGTGTGCTAGGGAGGGCAGACCCTTACTAATAATTCCTGCTTCTTGCTTTGCAATTTCCATCACCACAGTTCACCAGTCTGACATTTCACACAGGTGTCTGCCACTCCATGAGTTTTTGCTGTGTAGCAATGCTTTGTTCAGAGCAAAGGAAAACCTAAATAAGCCTTTTAACATGGGCTTTCTTTCATAGGCTGATGGAGCAGCGTGAATGACTCCTGACAAACACCTGCTGTATAACATCCACAAGTACATGCTGCGGAGCCTGCCCTCTCTTCCTGCCATGCCTGCATTCCCCACAGCTGCATTTCACCCATCACTGCTCCAGCCTGCCTGCACAAACCTTCCCAGCAGGACAGAGCTGGAAATCAGTGGATATGGCTCCTGTGCTTTTCCCTCCCTGGGAAGCAGCAAGTCCTCTGCACGGGTCAGCGCATGTGTGTGGGTGTGCCAGGAGGCAGTGACACAGGGATTGGGATGCTCCCCATAGGAAGGTGACTCTCCATCAGGGATTCTTGGAGCAAAGTGTCCCACAGAGAAGCAAGAGACATGCTGAGAAGACACCTCTGCTCTGCAAGGCGGACATGGCATAGGAGCCCAGAGAAGAAAGAGGGGGTGTTTTCCCCTCCCCAGTGCTGTCCCCAGCCACCCTTGTGGTGACATCTCACCCACTGTTACCTAGACCCCATCTCTGCACCCTTGCTGTGGGTTGAAATGCTGTCTTAGAGAAGCACAGCTCCACATGTGACACCTGAAGGCAAATTGACTGGTTTAATATTACGAAACCTCAGAAAAACCCCTGATAGCATAGATGGAAGTGCATGGGAGGGTGGAGGCAGGGCTGTGGGAAGCTCATATGGTGGGGGGAGCTCAGGCATTTGATTGCTGAAGTGTTGGGGGAGATGGCTGTCCAGAAGACCTGCAGTGAAAGGAAATAGGATGCCCCAGGGATGAGGATGAGGGCAGCTCAGTCATGCCCAGAGAGGCAATGGCAACCAATAGGTTAATAAGGCAGAGACAAAGTCCTGCCTAAATATAACCACCATGCTGCAGGGTGGTTAGGCCATGTCCCCAGCAGGTCATTCTGGTCCTGACCTGATCCAGTCACAGTGACACGAATAGCCATCTGTGAGTTTTGGTGTGGAAAATATTACTAATTAAAATTAAAAAAAGGAAAGCAAAACATCTGTACTCGGCAGCATCTGTCATTCTTGCTTCTTCAGGGCATCGTGCTTGGAAACTTTAAAACAAGAGGGTATTTTTAGTTTGAAAAAAATTAAAAGCATAATTTTAAAATTATATTAAAAAAAAATAAAACCAGCTCAACTTTTTTTTTTTTTTCCCTGTGCAGCCTGAAGAAGCTCTGTGAGCTCCTGCCAAGGAGCTGAGCATGGGGAGGGAGGGGGTGTGCAGGAGGGTAGGGGTGGCAGTCTTATCCCTCCACATCAAGACCTGGCTGCCTTCTCCCAAAAGGAGGAATAGCTGAGCAGGAATAAGGTCTGACTTGAGTGCTGTCTCTGCCCCTCAACCCACTGATGGTATCGCAAGTGTTAACAGCAATGTTTTGTTAATTAGGATGGGTCTGGGTGGAGACCAGGGCAAGAAAATTGGGCAACTTTAAGAAGTCTTCCCTGCTAGCATATTGGAAGAATAGAAATAAAATGTTGCGAGCCAGTGGGAGACAATGTTAATTTAATCTGGGGAGAAAGACCAGGGAAGGTGGAGAAGAAAGCAGCTGACACCAAAATGGGGCAGGCATGCAGGTGGTGTGTGCCCTACCCAGGTGGTCACAGTCCCCATGACCCCAGTTCAGCCCCATGGTGCTCCCCTCTGGTCTGTCCCTCCATCTCTCCACCCCATGGACATCCCAAAGCCTGGTCCTCAGCCACCACCCAGCAGCACCCCTCTCTCCAAGGTACCATGTACAGCCTTTAGCCTCCAGAGCTCTGGAAAACAGGAACCAGAAGCCAAACACTTGCCTAAGCATCATACATCTCCCCCACATACCAACATGCCCTTGCCCTCCTCTCCCTTGCCCCACAGCCCTTGCTGCCTGATGGCAGAAGCCCCATGCTTTGGGGGCAGAGGGTGACCTGCTACAGAGGCAACCCCAGAGCTATTCTGCAGATCAGCTTGATTCCTGCAGCATCTGGGATGAGCTAGCTGGGAAATGGCAAGGCTTTTCTAAAGGGCAACAGAATTGTTTGCAATTTTTCTCATGAATGTTTTCTAGATTTTTAGGTTTGTTTGGTTTTTTGGTTTTTTTTTAAGCTGGTGGCAAAACTACCCAAGGGTTTGTGTGGTTGCCTGCCTTAATCCTGAGAATTTTGCTGTTATTAATTGGAAACTTGAAAGATTGTGAATGAAGCTGAAATCTTTGTCTGGCGGGCTGTGTCTGCAATAAATATAGAAAGCCCAAAGGGACAGGGCCAGCAGGGAGGTTTGGTATGGTCTGTAACAGTGCTGAGTGCTGCAGGATTCTGGCCAAGGTCTCTGCATTGTCCAGGCTGTCCTTTATCCCATGGATCACTCACTTCCAGTTTTAGCCATGCTGGTGACACCATCCTTTGACAGCAGGCTCGTCATTTCTTGGCTGCTGCCAAGATTAAGGTCAGCCACCCATCCTCTCCACACAGGGCAAACTTCAAGCTAGGGAGATCCAGGTAGGAAGTGCCAGGATTTATTCAATAGCCAGGCATAGCTTTGGTGTCCTTTCCCCCATGGATGAGCCTTTCTTTACTAGGTAGGCTCAAACCAAATAATTTCTAGGAGTAACCTGTGAGGCACAGCTGGTTTTCATACCTATTTAGGTGTCTGCATGTGCACTGTGATCCAAGTGGCACTTTGGAAACCTCAGAGAGATGCTCTCTTCCTGGGAGCAGATACTGTCATGTACCAAGCATGGTGGAGAGCATGGGGACCTGTTCAGGTACCTCTTGTCCTCTTGCCTTCCCAGCAGCAGCACATCTCTGCCCTGTGTCCTGCCCATCACCTGTGCCACAGTCATCTCTGCAACTAACAGGCAGGGAGGGTAGTGGTCTGCAAGAGAAATGTGCTGTTTTGGAGGGGATATCCAAACCATGATCTGCCACAAACAGCAAAAGACAGACCTGCACCACCCTGACACAAGATGCAGTTTGCTATTCTAAAATCAGTGGGGAAATCAGGTTAACAATTCCAGGCACGAGTTGTGGAGGAGCAGGAAGAAACTCAGGGCAATCTGTGACTCCGAAAGCCTTTGCACTTCCCAGACAGATGGCACAAGGCAGAGGCTGCTGTCGCGCTGCTTGTGTTTGAAGCCCAGCTTGCTTCTCTGGGGGAGGACAACCCATGGAGGGGAAAGTTGTAAATACTCCCAACCCCAAAATCTCCCTGTTACCAACCCACAGCTCTGCCTAGACCTTGGGGATGCAGGAAACATACAGCATTTTGGGCAGCAAGTGATGGTTTGGTGCTGCAGGGGCACTCGGGAGCACGTCGAGCAAGGTGACGTACACAGGGACACATGGCAAGTGCTGGAGGGGGAAGAGCACAAGTTGTTTAGTCCCTGTTTGTCAACAGCTTATATGGAGGGCAGCTGTTGTGGAGGGTTTGGGGGTTTTTATTATTTTCCAAAGAGTTTCCAGGTCTGCCTGTCCACCCTCTGGGATGTGCCAGGTGTGTGAGGCATGTGAATGTGCAGGGGCAGAGTCGCTGTGCAGGCAGAGCTGTCGCAGGGACGGGACAGGAGCATAACCCCACATTGCCTCAGCTGCAGCCCATTAGCTGACCATGCTCTCTGCTCCTAAATCATTTCCTGAAGGGCTTTTTGAAACCAAAAGGGAAAAATTCCCCCTCAAGATGGTGGTGGAGGAGGGGGGGGGGGGGTGAGAAAATGGTGAAAAGTTCAAACACAGCCTGATGTCTCAGAGCTGCTTTCATGCCCAGCTCCATCTGCCAGGAGCTTCATCTGGGTGTGCAAAAGGTAACACTGAGCACAGGCAAACCTCCCCTCTGTGGGGGTGAGAGCCCAGGGACCCAGACTGAAGCTTTTGTCTTTTTTTTTTGTCCTTTTACTTTTTCTGTTTTTTTTCTGCTTGTGACTTTTTAGCAGTCCTTAGGGGACATTCCAAGTATGTGGCCACGCATGGAGATAGTTTAAAACACATTAAGTTCACGGACAAGGTGTCATTAGGGCTTCATTGGAGGGGGAGAGAGGGAGGAATTATTTGAAGTTCATTTGCCCAGAGGGAGTGCTCTCTGAAGAGGAATGGTTTCGGGGCACGGCGGGTCTGGTTCAGGGTTTTTGCTCTTCCTGCGACTTCGAGGAGCTGCTTCGTTTGAAGACGTCGGTTGTTACCGTGCAGGACGGGACAGAGAACAGAAAGCATCAAAACTATTTCGGCTGTCCTGCCTTTAAAGTTGCTCTCCCCAGACTGTCTAGGAGAGCAGGTCGGAGCCCCAGAGTCCTGTTTCATGGGAAATATCGACCTCTTTGTTGTTGTTGTTCCAAACAGGAACGAAAAATGTAAATTTCTGGTCAAGCAAACATTCCTCAGGGCTGTTGTGGAAAATTGAAGCGACACTTTCTCAGCATTTTTGTTATATTAAAATTCAGCATGCAAATTGGGTGTGTGATATATATTACATAACATATTGTGAGCAAATCGCAACAGAATATAAAGTATAAATCTAAACCATTAAGTTGAATGATTTCCCCTAAATATGTTACCAAAATGATACTTTTCTGGCAAAAGGTTTGGATTCTATTGAAACAGCTTCCTCTGTTGTTTTGGAAAATTTGCCTGTTGCAAACAAATCTGAGCCGTCCGCAGGCATCATCCCAAGCCAAGCCTGCCCTTCCTCGGGGCCATATTTCCATCAGGACCATCTCCTGTGAAGAATGGGCTCCTTCCGCTGCTCCCTGCTCATATTTTGGAAGAGCTTCCTTGTGGCAGGGGCTGGAATTTTACCAGTTTGGGGTAAAACTGGGTCCATCTTCATACCAGTCATATTTTCTGGAAAAGACAGGAGAAAATTGGCCAGACCTAGAGGAGCTTCCCTTTTTTTTCCTTATTTTTTTTTCTTTTTTTCCCCCTGTAGTCTGCAATTAAAGCTGGCTTTTATTTGTTGAGGATTTTGTGCTGGTTATTTTTTTTTCCTTTTCATTTGGTGCTGTTGTTCATTTGTGCAATGATGCAAGCAAACTTTTCCAAGCCCTCACAAGCAGAAATGCTGCTTCAATACATGTACTAAAGTGTGTTCTGGGTGCTGAGGAAGATGAGCAAGGCAGGTAAGCCTGGGCTGGAAGTCACTGCTCAGCCTTACTTCAGCAATGGGCTGTGTCATAGTGATGTCCAGGGGTTTGGAAATATCCCTGGTACATATGAAACTTCAACAGGAGATGGGAAAGGGCTGTTTTGCTCTGGAAAAATCACAAGCTAAAAAGAAAGCAGATATGGAGTGACTTCTGAAGTTTCCAGACCTGAGCACTACCTCCAGCACTCTAGGAAGGAAACAAAGCATCTTTTGAAGACACAACTGACTTTGGATTCACATTGCACAATAACTGCTGCAGACCTGCCTTAGGCTCAGGAGGTACATAAACCTGAGCATCCCAGGCTGGTACTGTGCTTGTCCTTACAGCTTGGGGAGTCTGGGGGATCATGATTCCTTGGGGAAGGTCCCTGCTCCGTGCTGCAGCCTGGAGCCAAAGCCTGGCTGCTGTGGGGCAGCTGCAGTTCGATAGTTGCCTCAATGCAGCAAGAAGCCCTTCAGCTTCCAAAAAATTCTCCCTCCTGTCCAGCACCCCACTGGTGACACAGACAGTGAATGAGGGCTACAAGAGTTTCTAGCTGCCTTTTTTTAATTCAGTGAGGCACTGAGGAAAGCAGGGTTACCTGTGTCTGTAGTTATGGGATGATTTGGGGACGTGTATTTTTTGATGATAATCACTCCAGTGAAGGCTGCAGGAGATGTTCTGTCCTTAGCCTGTTTTTCTCCCTAAGGAAAGTCACCAAGTTGGCAGTTTAAATCTGGGGCAGGGGAAAATGTCCCTAAAAAGCTGGAATGGGATGGGGCAGGACCTGAGTCCAAGCTCTGTGGGAAGGAGAGATGTTAGCACCACTCCAGGATGGCACTGATTGAAAACCAAAACCTCTCGATCTTTAGAAACATCTCTGTAACAGTAAAGAAGGTGTCAGGAGGAGTGTGGGGCCTGAGAACAAGCTGTCTGTGATCAAAGCCTCTCCTAGAAGCTGCTTGCTGCGAAATGATGCTTTGATGATGTGTTACCTGTACAGCAGCTGGCAGGGCCCCCCTGGAGCAAGCGTCACCCCCAGCCCTGCCACCCCTGCACTGCAACAGCACATCCTTGCTGGGGCAAGAGGCTCTTCGACCCACAGGCTGGTGGTCACAGGGTGGAAACAGGAGCTGTGCCTCTCCATCAGGCCTC
The DNA here is from genome assembly GCA_024500445.1 of Entomyzon cyanotis. Lineage (NCBI taxonomy): Eukaryota > Metazoa > Chordata > Aves > Passeriformes > Meliphagidae > Entomyzon > Entomyzon cyanotis. The sequence continues at coordinate 43,688,829 of JAKEPQ010001021.1, read as the reverse complement.
CCTCCCAATGTGCAGGGCAGATCTGGCAGCTAAGAAGGTGTCCTGTAAGGCTGCAGATCCCCAGTCTGCAGTGCTGCAGCTGGCCTTGCTGGAGAAGGTGGATGATGTTAATTAACTCCATCCATTTCTAAAGCAGGAATGGTTAAAACTGTTCTCCTGTCTCAGGCCAGGGAGAGCATCTGCTCTGAAGGGCTTAGAGTGAAACCATGGGGTGAGACAGAGGGTGGAGGCAGAGGAAACAACTGTGAAGAGAATCACAGAGTGGTTTGGGATGGAAAGGACCTTAAAGATCATCTAGTTCCAACCACTCTACCATGGCCAGGGACACGTTTTAAAATAAAGCAACAAGAAAATTACCTGCACACTTACAAATAGGGTGGTGTGACAGTTCAAGCATCTGGGCAGGACTAGAATTCTAGGGAAGTTTACATCTTCTATAAAACTAACTGACATAGTTGGAAAAAGAAAAAACCAGCTTTTTTTGGGACACATCAAACCTTTTCCAGGTCTCAAATAGAAAGAGCAAACTTCAAAGGGAAATGCAAATGGGGAAGCATGGCTCAAAGTTTAATTGGACTTGTTAATCAGCTAGACTGGGGGAGTGAAGAAGTAGCTGATACATGAGCATAGTGGAGAGCCTGGGGTCTGTCCCACTGATCCAAAGGTGCAGAAGCACAGGCAAATCAACACATTTCACCAGTTTGATTTTTATAAAGAGAATAAAATCAGGTAAATTACCCAGTCACCTTCCTTGCTGAGGCAACAGGTGCCCAGGGGACCGGATCTGCCCAGTTCTGGTGGGCCAGCTCTCATCCTCACTGGGTATCAGGGGACCCCAAGAAGCTGCAGAGCTGAGCTGGGATGGGATAAGCACCCTCATGGATGGCCTGGCTGGGCTTCACAGACATGTCAGAGGTGACCAGAGATGGGAGTTTTCCTTTCTACTGAAATCTCTGATATTTCTCCAACAGAGATATTATGAGTGATCTCACTGAGCCTTTGCTTTGGGGGAAATGTGTGTCAGGAAATCAGGAAACCACCCTATTTCTGCATGCTGAGAGCCCCTTTGGGGATCACAGCCTCAGGGCTGTGTCTTGGGGCTGAAGAGAGATTTGTGCCCGGCATTGCAGACAGAAACATGCATGTCTGCCCTCATGGTGGGAGAACAGGAACTGGCAGTTCCTGTTTTTTTTTGCGAATTGCGAATACCAGCAATGCCTGCTCCCGAGGGGGAATTATGTTCAAAAGCCCCGGTCCTAAAAAGCCTGACAGTCTCATATTCATACATTTGGTCACTACAGAAGAAAACTGAAAGTTTTCCCAGCTTGAAGCACTCTGTTTTAACTTCCTGAACTTGTTCCAAGTGATTGGAGCTGGGTTAGCATCTCCTTGGAGATGGACATTGCTTTTGAGGGCGTTCCCCTCCAGGAGGCCAGTGCCTGTTTTTCTCCCTGGGTCCTTCTCCTGGCTTTGGAGCTGCATCTTCCAGTGCCTTCCTCAATAACTGGGAAGCTTATCTGGAGCAGTCTGTGCTGCATGGTGAAAAACAAGACATTTTAGGGGGAAACTGCCATGGGAGGGAATGATTCACTGGCTCTAGGAAATGCAATTCTCTGTGGGACCACGCGGGTAGATTTACAATTCCTCATCCCTTTTGCACAGCAAGAAAAGTTGCATGACAATAGCTTACCAACCTTGAGATGCAAATATCTGGCATTTCTGGAGATAGCAGAGGGCAGAGCTTTGTGCTGGGACTTGGTAGCAGCAGCAGTGTGTGACTGGCAGAAACTGATTTGAATAATTGGGTGTCACGTCTCTATTTTTCTTTCAGTTTAACTACATGTGCAATTAATTAAAATAATAACCTAAACGGTCTCCTGCTGGGGTTGTGTTTGCTGCTTCACTTCAGTCTGCCATCAATGCTGCTGAAAGAGTTTTATCGAGAGTTGCTTCTTGCTGAGAGGAGCTCGAGCAGAGAAAAGCTTTCCCAGCAGAGAAACCTTTAATGCTCGTGGCATCTGTGCTCTTCCCACCCATGTTGTCTGGGTGGTGGATAGACAATAAGTAGGGATTTAATGTATAACTTCCCACATCCTCTGTCTGCCCTGCACTTTGCCTGGCATGGAGAACTGCCTCGTCCATGTCCATGGGAAATTTGGTCCCTGTCCTGCATCCAAGGCAGCCTAGTAATGCTGTAGAAGGGCTTGTGGGGGTCACTGTAGAATCAGGACCTCCCCCAGGTGTAGACACAGAATAGCCCTGAGTATATATGACAGAGACAAGGTACAGAACACAAGAGCTGTGCTGCTGAAAGGTGCCCCAGGACATTCCCATAGAGCATCAGCATGTCCAAAACTCCAGGCACTGAAGTTTTCCTGAAAGTGCCAACTCCTTCTCCCCTAATTAACACTAACTTCCAACAGCTTGACACAGGTGCAGCTGCTTCCAGATCCTATCTGATCATTTTGCTGTCTGTTTCCATCCACATTCCCTGCCTCACCTCTGCTATGCAAGCCCAAGGCTGGGAGATGCCCTCAGCAGCCTTTGCAGGAGGAGAAAGCTCGAGTTCATGAGGAGACCATTACAGGCTCTTCATTCATTCATTGTTCATTCATTCATTCATTCATTCACAATCCTGCCTATGTGAAGGCCAAGATTTTGGTGCACACTACATCCTTTGCAATACCATGGTGCAGCTTATGCTCATTGCTTCCATGCTGCAGCTCTCTGTGGAAGAAATGAAATTACTTGGGGAACTGTGCTCCTGCTTCTCACACTTCTCTTAAACACCCTTTATCTGTGAGTACATGCTGTTACAGTGGCAGCAGGAGCATACTTTAAAAAATCAAGATGCTTACAAGTCTTTCCCTGTTACTGTATTCATTGCTGGTACAAGAAATATTGTTCCCCTGCAGCTGAGTGCATTCACATCTCATCTTGCTCCTTTTCCCCGTTCTTTTTCTTGCCTGGCTGATTCTTTGTCAGCAGCCAACACTAATCTATCCCTGGCAGTTCCTTCCATCCCTGCTTTTAGTTTTAAGGATGCTTGAGATACATGGTATTGACCATGGTTGTGAGCATGGTGCCAAGCAGCCCCTCACCCCACTGCTCCTGCCTGCTCCTGGCAACAGAAGACAATGATAGAGATTAAAGCGCCTGGCTGGCAGAAGCAAGATTACAGACTCGTCCAGAAGAAGCTGAATTGGAATTTAGCTGAATGGCAAAGCAATCAAAATTCAAAAGGGTTTTTTTGTTTTGTTTTTTTTTCAGTGCTTAAACTGACTGACTGAAGTAGAGTTCCTAAGACTTTAAACTGCATTCATAAACTTTAAGGACAGCGAGGACCATTTTGATCATCTGGTCTGACTTGTTCCTTGGTATGAACCTGATCCCTCCTGCCAGCCTGAGTGCTCCTGCTCCAAGCACAGGATTTTTGTACCTCTCTTGGAAAAACAGTCTGTATTGATAGAGAGATCAAGAGAACGGTGAGCATCTCATACTCTTCAGTAGTCCAAAAGTGCAGATTAAGCTGATTCATCAATTTTTTGAATAAAATTATGTCTTGTGCTCACCCCAGAGATAGTGAGGGTCTGCTTCTGTGCCCATTTCTGGGCACAGGGTTCCCAAAGCTTGGAGGATGTACCAGGAGGAAAAGACAAAACACTGAGCCAGAAGAGAAGGGGAAGGAATCTAAGAGCTTTATCTGCACTGCTTGGCAAAATGCTGTCACCACTTTCCTCCGAGCCCATTGTCTGAAAATAAGAGTTGGTGTGCATTTGTTTCCATCCCTACTTCAATTAGCATGGTGGGGACAGCCATTAGTATGCAGCACACTCCATCCAGAACACTGACCTACACAGAGAGGTCTCTAAGTACAGTTGTGATCTACAGGGGGTCACTGCGGTTATTTATCGCTGCTTACAGCAGTGAGTGGTGTGGCAGGAGCTGTTACACCCCGTGTAGCAGCATTACAGCACTTTCACAGCATGGGCGTGAAATGGCTGCTGGAGAGGGACATCTTCCTCTGGCCCAAACAATCCAGATGCCTGGGAGGTGCTGAGAGGCAGAGAAAGGTGAACTCCCAAACTGGGGTTTGCTCCCTGGCCAGCTCAGAGGAGCCTGTGGGAAGAATCCAGCCCGTGAGAGGCATATATGGAGCACTGCTGAGCTGGGCACAGCCAGAGCTGAACAGGACCACTGGTGGGAAGAAACTGGGATCCAGCATGTTGATATCTGGGCTCTCCCAGCCCCATGGGGAAATTTGTTTGTTTCTCTGTTCACTAATCTCTCCTGTTGCCTCTGCCTGCCTTTTCTGATGGGGTGCACATGCTTGGGAGAACACTCACTCATCAGCTGGTTAGGCTGTCTGCTACCCCTCTCTTCTGTCCTGTCCTGAATACACCCCTACTTCACCAGCCAGTGCAGATCTCACATGTGAGCCCCCACTCTCCTAAAAACCCAACTACACCCTCCCAGAAGCAAAACTGCTGTTCAAAACATCTCCTAGAGCAAGAGCCGCTTGAAGGTGTGGAAACAGGTCCTTCTCAAACCTTCTCCTCCATATCACTGCTGCTCTCCCGGAGGTGCCTGAGGAGCCCAGGACACACTTGAAGACATGGAAGGATCAGCCCTTGCTTCCCCACACTACGGTAGGAACAGGCAAAAGCCAGAGGAAGGATGTAGGGACAGCACATGGACACCGGGAGAGCTTCTCATGGATATTTTCATTTATTCCAGGCTGTAATGTCCAGCACCACTCCTCCCCTTCTGTCCAGACATCAGGTTTAGCAAGGGTCCCTGCCATCCTATTTGTCAGAGAACACCTATCTCATTTAGAGACCCCCCACACGAGGCATCGCTCACATAAAAACACGGAAAATGTGGGACCACCTTGTTATTTTACTCCTTCCCCCTGCAAGCTCAGCCCCTCGGCGTTCTGCACAGCCCTCGGCAGGCTGGGGGGAAGCATCCCAGGCTGAGCACTACCCTCGAGAGCCCCCGCGGCCGCTCCGTGAGCGCCGAGCATCCTCCCGCGGTCCCCGAGCGAGCCCTGCCGGGAGATGGCACTGCAGGCACGGAGAACCATCCCGCCGCGTTCCGCCGCTAGCAGCAGCCAAGAAAGCCCTTTTATTTGTCTTTCCCCCTCCTTCCCCCGAGACCCCGCTGGAAAAATATTCCTCTTGTCCCCGGTGATCGCTGCATCCTCGCCGCTTTGCGGAGTTTCTTTCACACCGCGCAAAACTCGCTGCTGAGGAGGCAGCGGGGGCACAAGGGATGGTTGGGAATAGCTGGCGCATCTCTGTCAGCATCCGGGCAAAGAGGGATGGAGGCAGAAAAAAGTCTGTGCCCTGTCCTCAGGTGATGAAGACACCCCTTTCCAGCATGGGCTTTGCAGTCTCAGACTCTGCCTGGCACCCTCCAGAGCATGAATATTTCAACTGCAGCCTCCTCCGGATTCATAATCACCCAAAACTTCCCTGGGAGCTTTTTTTTTTGGTTCAAACAAAGAAGCTCTGCAAGCATAATTAATTTTCCCGTCTCTAGGTGGGAAGCTTCACTAAAGTGGCTGTCAGGAAATCAAAATTTACAGTACCTGAAGTTTTTCTAACTCGCTGTTTCACATCGAGGTATCAGGGGAGATGCAGATTTTCTTGTTTCTCGTGAGAGCTTGAATCTCCACCTGGACGAAACTGAGAAATTTCGGCAGCCTTTTGCATTGCTGGCCCAATTTCCCAAGGAAATTTCATGGGCTTTTCCTCACCCTGCCAGATTTTTCAACACCTTTCAGGAAGTCACAGCTGAGCAGTTTTGGTCCGGATAGTTTTGCATTTCAGGGAGAATATTTGGACCATTAGGTCTTTTTGGCAAATAGTTGTTGAACACTCCTAGGATGGATGTTTGTGCTCCCCAGTGGTGCATTGTCCCAGGCAGCAAGGTGTTCCCAAAAAGGGATTTAATGCAAACCCAGTGAGAAGACAGCCATCAACTCTCTTGTGAAAACAGGTCTATTTGGGCTCAGATAAAAGGCTCCAAGCTGATGCTATCTGAGGGTTGTTTTTTTTTCCTGACGGTTCGGTGGTTTGGGGGGTTTTTGGTTGGCTGGTTTTGTCTTTTTTGAGGCAGGGTGGGGGTGTTGGAGGACAGAGTAGGGGAAGATGTTTTTTAGTTGGAAATTCTCAAGAAGTTTTGAGAACAGGAATATGTAGGTACCCTACCTGCTCTGACGAGATGATAAAAAGCAATTATGCGATTTGAGTTAATTGTGGCATTTTTGCAATGAAAGGTTTTGCTCAGTTTTGAGAAGGAGCCAAATCTGTAATGAAAAGAGATGAGTGCTGAAGGGTCACAATAGGAACATTTCAACATGGGCTAAACAGGTAGGTGGGCTTGACATCCTCTGATTGTGACAAGTGTGTGAGAGAAAAGTAGATGTTTGTCCACTTTTGGACTTGGCAGTGGTGAAGCTGAAGGAAGGGGTGGCTGGAATGTGGTTAATGGAGAAGAGGTAGAGATACAGGAAGATGGCAGAGGATGCAGGAGCAGAAAGAAAAGGGGGTATTTCTCCATTTTTGTGGAAGGGTTGTATGGTGCACAGCAGTGCCCATTCCGACTTTGTTAGTGGCCACAGTAGCCATCCATCTAAAGGTATGGATGTACCTCACACAGAGGCACCAAGGGTGAGGATGGGGCTTAGCCCAAGCAGGTTTCACTTGCTTGCTTGAGCTTCTGGACTTACAGGAATTTGTCCTTGTCGTTAAGAAAGAGAAACCCAGCAAATCATTATTAAAAACTGCATCTTTGAAAGGTTTGTACTCATTGAGAGCCAAACAGTGGGGGGCACAGGAATGATGGCAGTGGTGGTAGAGGCATCTCTTCCCAGGCATCATATTTGGGATGGTGACTTCCCACTGGAGCTCCCTCCTCTGAAGGCAGCCCATGGGATCTGCTATTAAAGATGGGAGCTCTCTCTTCTCTTCATCCCCTGCTCCCCACACCCGGCACTGATGTTTCCCAGGTGTTTCTGACTTGCAGGGCTTGAAACTGAGTCACCTTTGATTTCTCCTGACATTTCCCAGAGTTTTTTAAACTGCAATATTGTATTTATCCCAAATGTGGGTTTCTGGGGAAATCATGCTTTTTGGCTAAAGGCAATAGAGAAAGTAAAACGAAATTAATCTTTCCTCACTACCCCCCCCCCCAAAAAAAAAAAAACCAAACAGAAAATGTGAATTAAAAAAAACTAAAAAAAACCCCAAACCCAAACACCAAGAACCCCCAACCCTTTTGAAAGTCATGGGAGCAGGCATTTTCAAATTCCTCACCAAAAGACATTCAAAAAGCAGATCTTTCACTTTTTTTCATTCAAACCCAACCTTTTCATGCTAAAAACTTCAAACCACTCTAATCCCTGGCTTCTGCTTTCTTATGTGAGGAAGATGATTTGTGATAGAAGCCAGTCCTGCAAGCAGAGCAAGGAGCCACGCTGCAGCAGATGCTGGCTTGCCTTGAGGTGCTAATCCCCAGGCGGATCGTGGGATGAACCAGCCCTGCTGGCATCAGCTCGGCTTGGGAAGGGATCACATGTGGCTGGCGAATGGTGGGGTTTTGTGCCAGGGGCTCTCAGTCCAGGCAAAAGCCACAACCATCAGGACATCCTTGCTTTCTGCAGGGCAATGAGAGCACTCCTGCCATGCAGTTCTGGGTGCAGTTCTGCTACAGAAGAGGCTGGAGACAGAGGATTGAGGGCAGCGCTAACCTGGGTGTGCCACATGCCAGCCACATTCCCTCTGGACACTTCCAAGGCCCCTGGCTGTCGTTGAGCCCCTGTAATTTGTCCTGATCCATGGGGAAAAAACACCCGACCTGGCAAACTCACGGTGCTGATTTCCCCATTCCACGAGCATTGCAACACTAATCCTGTAATTCAGCGCACAGTGGTGCAAAACATGATTGCTTTAAGGCCTTGGTTCTTGCCTGAGATTTCATGGGCTTGCTCTTCTGGCACCACAGGAAAGAAAGTGCTGGAGGAAACCTTTTCCAGACCCCTATCCCGTTGTTCCTTGCTCAGAACGACATGTGCAAAAATGTATTTTAAATATGGCTTTCATTCCACGCTGAGCCTCTTCCGAGTGAGGAGCTGCCCGCAGTGGTCATGTGGTGAGTGGGTGATGGGACAGACGTTATTTATAACAGGTGTCAGGTGATACTTTGTCATCGATATCTTACCCAGCAGCAGCAGCAGCAGCAGCAGCAGCTGGGTAAGGAGGGGTCTCTCCATATGCCAATCTCTGTTCTCCAGGAGTTGGTTTGGTAACAGCATGCACCAAACCTGACATCCTGGCCCCACATGGAAACTTCACTCACTTATTTCAGCTACCTGGTGAGACCTGGTTCCCTCTGTACCACTCTGCATCACAAATCATGCCCATCACTCATCTCTGAGACACTTGATGCCCATGATCAGGGCTACATCCAAGGACAGGATTTTTTCCTGCACAAATCTTTGCACACAAGCATGGCTACATCACACTATGTTCAGGCTCTGGAGGTCCCCATGGCCTCTCTTTGCCCACACCTTGTTGAATGCATGCAAAGGCTCACCACCATCATCATGACTCTTCCCAGGCAAACGGGTAATCGGCTGGAAAGCCACAGCCAGGTCCTGTGCTTATTATCTCCATCTTTGTCTTTCGCACGCACCTCCCACTATCTACACAGGAAGAAGTTTGGCAAATGTAATAAAGACAAGGTGAAGTTTTACATAAAATATTCTCTCCTGCTATGAGTCCTGAGGAATTTTAATCAGTCCAGGAGTACCAGCAGAATTCCTTTGCCTGCAATCTTTTCATGATCTTGCTTTCCCCTCTTGTTCCTCGTGGGGAGCATTTGCTGAGAAGATGATTAAATTGGGCTGGTAAAAAGCTCGTCGGCTTCATAGCTTCCATCTTTTCCTGCTTCTTTGCAAGAACATTTGTACTTTTTTCTGGCCTGCGGCATGCAAGGTCAGCTGCTTTCTTTGCAGTTTTCTTGTACATTTCCTCACCATTGTTGTGGGGTTTTTCCCCCTCCAGAGAATCTCTTTTGTGCAAAGGCGAGAGACAAGGCTCCTAGCTCAGCCTGCTGTGTTGTTGTTCGCCTGAAGTCCAGCAGGAATTCAAGGAATGGTTCCCCACGTCTCCTATTCACCTTGCTCCTGCCAGTGGCAAGGGGTCGGGCAGGGGGCGGATATTTTGGGGAAGCCGTGAGCAAGGAGTGTAGACTCAGGGGCTGATGTGAGCTCAGGGATTTTGGAGGACTGAAACTCATCTGCTGTTGCCTGCCAGTAGTTCAGTGCAGGAATTTGGGCATTTTGCTTTGAACAAATGATTCACCAGTAATCATTTAATCAGCTCTCCCAATGTTTGAATAATCTGTGAGTAATTTAGTCAGATGTTTGCTACGGAGTATCAAATAAATGGTTTGGAAAGACACTGGCTCAGACTCTCACCTCTTATATGTGCAGCTTTGGGGTAAAACAGGCTAATACTGTCCCCTCAGCTTTGGCCTCGAGTGTCCAAGAGATCTGTGCTGCTTTACAACTGGCCAGGACCAGCGTCAAAAGTTCAGGATCTGACCATGGCTCAGCTGTAGTATATTTTTGCCATGCAGGTGTGAAGCATCTGCTCTCCTGCTTGGGGTACCACTGCTGCTGGGGGCAGGCGGGAAGGGTGTAATGTAGTAGAGTGGCATTTTTGATGATGTGTCCTGATTGAACATCAGTGTACAGGCTTGTGACGAGCTGCTTGCTTTCTCTGAGTGGCTCCCACTGGGGTGCTATGGACAGGGAAAGCAGCCCAGGGTGAGGGATGGACGCTGGTTTATAAGCTAACGGAGAATCATTTCCCCAGGTTCAGCTCTCTTCCCAGACCTGTTAATGCTCTGTTGTCTTTCCATTCCTCACAAAACCCAGGTCCCCACAAAACCACCTGCTCTCCTGACAGAATTCCCAATGGCATCTGAGAGCTGCTGATTCTTGCACAGCTTTTACTGCTTCTCTTTCAGCTCTGATCCTGGCTGACAGCAGGGAAGGATGGAGAGGGAGAATAAGGGCTTGGAATTTTTTTTCCTTTTCTTCCATATTGTAACTACTTCAATCTAATCCTGACTTTCTAGGCAGCAGGGTCACTCCCCAGCCCTGCTGCAACTTGCTGAACAGCCTTGGAGACTGTTTTCTCTCCTGGCTTTTTTCTGTTTTTCTCCTAGGACCTGCTATCACAAATTACCCCAGAGTCCCAACATGGTGGTTATAATTTGTGGATAAAACTAGTAACAATAAATAGATAATTTATTGTGCACTTCCATCTGAGACAAAACATCATTATTTCCATCCAATTAATAGTGTCTTTTAGCAGCATCAACGAAAAACTAGATAAAACCTGGCTCCCCCCCAGCCCCCTTCCTCTGCCTGTGTGACATTGTCTGCACAACCGCAGGGAGAGGTGGTGGCTTTGATTTGATCAACATTTATCTAGTTAGAACAAAAGAGATTGACTTTTGTAAGCTTGCCCCAAAGATTGACTTTTTGTTTTTTTCTTTAACAGGAAGATCAGGAAGAAAGTTCTGTTGTTTACTTATTACTGTTGTTTTCTTCAGACCAGGAGAAGTCCTGGGATGCCAGGAAAAGTGGGAACCTGCCAATGGGAGTATTTCTCCCAAGTCTCTCTGCAGAGTTTTCTCGCATGTGTTGTTTCCTGAGTCACGGGGATTTGAGCTGGGAACACTCAGATATCTAGAAGCTGGAACAACTTACTGCTGACCTGAATGCTGATGTCCAGGGAGCAGCACCCCAGCCCTGCCATGGTCACTAGGCTGGAGATAAGGGCAGAGGATGCACATAATGAGTTACAGGGCTCTGCAGGGCTCCCCAAAATCTCCTGTGGTCACTGGTCCCTGCCCCTTGCTGGCAACTAGCCCCTGGCAAGGGAGCAGGCTGTTTCTTCATGGGCATTTGTCTTTTCCAGGCTGGGAAAACAGAGGTATTTATCTGCACACTGGCAGCCAAGTGGGGGATGTGGCTGCAAAAGGCTATTCCCTCCAGGCCTCCTGCTCCATGGCATCCCCCAACCGGTGCCACCAGGATGCCAGTCAGCCTTTCCCCAAATCCTACCCGCAAGGTGTTTGCAATTGCCTGGGCTGCTGGCAGGAGTTGGAGGAGGGGGTGGATGTCCTGCAAGGGTGCCTTTGCCTCGGCCTCCTGCCCACCCTGCCCTTCCTTGCCCCGAGGCCGCTTGGCTGTCCTTGCTCACCCTCCCCATTGGCTCCTGCTTGCTTGGCCTCACTGCCGCTTTAATTTTAGCAATTCCTTGGAAAGAGTCATTTTCCATAACTCAGCTCTCAGCGGAGCCCTCTGCCTGCCAGCTCTGCCTTCTCACACGTGTTGCTGGCGTGCCCCAGCAGCACACGCCTGCACCTGCCCAGCCAGGCCTGCCTGTCCCAGCCTTTTGCACACCAAAGCCTCATACCCGGCTCCCGTCCCCTCTTGGCACATTTCAGCCTGGCACTCCCAATTCTGTTGTGTCATGGCTAGAGTGGGCAACCTGGCCCAGCTGCAGAGCCACCCCTAGGGCTTCTCCCTCATCAGGAGTAACTGAGCACAGCACAAGGGGACATTAGTCCTCCTAGTCCTGCAGACCGCACCCACACGTGTGACATCTCTCTTTCTTTACCTGCGATGGGAGACGCGGTGATCCGACATGCTACAGGGGACCCCACAGCCGTGGGGTTGTGATGGATGGGCAGGGTGGGCTTGTTCAGCACACACCAGCAGTTTTTATTGAAGTGGGGAAGGTGGGTGCAGGTGTGGCTGCAATGGCTGAGCAAGAGGGAGCACAGCCCACGCGTGTGTTGGGTGGTTGGTTGTGCAACGTGTGTGAGAGGGGTGAGTGAGGTGTTCTCGTGTCAGTGTGCACCTTCCTGTGGCGCTTCTGTTGGGCACTCCAGGAAGGTGTCGGTGTGAGGGTGCATGGCACTCACGAGTGGAGTGTGTGCAAGGACGAGCACAAGTGTGCACAAAGATGCTTTCTCTTGGGTTTGCATCTCGTGATGGAAGGAACGGGCTGTGCACGTGGAGGGCGCATTGTGCAAGACCGCGTGTGTGTGCGTGGGGCACGCGTGAGCGTGTGTATGCACCGGGGTGACCACAAGCCTGCTGCTTGCACTCGGGGCTGCATCTCTGGGGAGCTGGGGGGCCTTGCAGGGACTGCTGCTTGTGATATCCCCACGGTGCTTCCACGATTGTGCATTTGCACGGGGGTGTGCGGTGCCTCCCTCCGGCTCAGCATCCGTGGGGAGGGAGGAGGCGGCGGCGTGTCCGCAGGGGCGTGGAGCAGTGTGTGGCTGCGGGGGGTGCGTGTGCGGGGGTGTGCGTGTGTTTGTGCTTGTGAGCGGGGCTGAGTGTGTGCGGTGTGTGCGTGTGTGTGTGCGGGCGGGTGCGCGCGGCGCGGCGGGGCCGGGAGCGCGTCCCCGGCGCTGTGCCGGGGGGTGCGGGCTGAGCTCATCGCTGGCTCCCCGGCGCTCCTTACCAGTGGCTTCTGCGGTCACATGGGTTATGTGCTGGAGTTTAAAAGAGCTTATAGCCCCCGAGCCGGTGCAGAAGCAGCCGGTGGTTGCATGGGGTAGCGCCGGGAGCGGCGGCAAGGAAGGCACCGTGAGTACCGGGCGGCCGGGGCCACAGGGCGGCACGGGGTGTCCCCCCACCCACGGGACTGGGGAGGTGGCGTGCGGGCACGGGGGTCAGCGGAGGCGATCCGCGGTGCCCGCCGCCGAGGGAGGCGGAAAGGAGGGCGGGGGGGAACGCTTTTTTCCCCCGCATTCGCCCTCGGTCTGGTGCTCCCTCCCGCCCCGCAGCCGCGCACCTTTCCAGCGCCCGCGCGTGTCCGCGCCCCGACGTGGGCCGCGCGTCCACTCCCCGGTGGAGAAACAATCTGGGCAACTTTCCTGCCCCGCCGTGCTCGTGTTCCGGGCGGGGAGAGATGGGGGACAAGTGGCCGGAGAGTCCCCGTACCCTCTGGGGCAGCGGGTCCGCACCGGGGCGCGGCGGCGAGATCCCGGTCCCCTGCCCGGCGGGACCCCCGTCCCCTGCCCGGCCGGGAGGGCATCGCGGCAGGCACCAGGTTGAGGGCTGGAAGGGATGAGTCCTCCCTGCGGCAGTGCACGGGGCTGGAGCCGGGACTGCGGGGCGGCTCTTTGTAAACCGGAGCCCGTGGATTTCCTGGGCGGGAGAGCAGGCTTCTTCTCCTTGTCTCCAAAGGCGCAACCTGCCTTCTCCTCTGCTGTGGCAGTGCAGATTTTCTTTTCCCTTTTTTCTTTTTCTTTTTTTTGATTTTTAATTTTTTTTCTGAAGTGTGAGTTTAAAGAAAAGTGTTTGCAAGGCGCTTCTGTGGAACTGCTCTCCCCGGGCTAGGCAGGCAGCTCATCCCGAGCGTGAGTACAAGGGCTGCTTTCCAGAATTGCATAATACACACCGATCCCTTTGCTGCACAAAACTCCCTGACATTTCCACATCTTGGTGACTTCCCCCACTGCAATCTTAAAAACGAGCTGTGACTCCAATCAGCTCCTGAGCCAATTTGTGCTGCCTTCACTGGGGACAGAACCAGGTCTGCATGTTCCAGCTTCCCTGGCTCCTCTGGCAGTTGTTTCTTTAACCACTAAACTTTTTTGGTATAACGATCAGCACTTCTTCACTCTCTTACCCTTCCCCACCCCACGCTTACAAACACATGTGCAGGGTCTGTTTAGAGTGCAGGTTACAGGATGGGGATTGCTTGCAAATCAATTTCGTTTTCCCCTCTCTTTGTGTTTTGATTTGCGGGATGGTTGGGGAGGTCCTTTCCTCGGATTGCTTTTTGCTCAGGAACTTGCTGACTTCTGCTCGGATTTGGCGAATTTCACTGACTGTGCCCGCTCTCAGCACGCCACGTTGTGTACTCGTGTGAGGGACAAGACCTGCACATGCTGCTGCCGGTCCCGCTGGTTATGTGTGCAGGCAGTGAGGCACTGACATTGGCTGCTTCCTGAAAAATGTACAAATATGTGGGAGCAGCCGTTCTGGCTCCCGGCTCCCTGCCCTGCCCCTCCATGTAGAGTTAGAGCTTTGCTATGATGTCTGGAGATGTGCAGGGGATGCTCAAGTCTGACCAGGCAGCATGCTGGGACCAGAGCTCTCTGGGGATCAGTGCAGCGGGTGGACTTTCCCAAGACAGGCTGAGCTTTAGAAACGAGAGCCCCGTGCCTGGCAGACTTCCTTGCGACAGCTCTTCAAGATAAGTTTATCAGAGCCTGTTGTCAGAGCAGGCCAAGCCATGATCTAATGATCTTATGTTATCTTTGGTCTGATTTACCCCAGGAGGACCCCATCCTGCCAGGGCTCTGCACCCCCTTCCCCCTGGAAGGTGCTCAGCACCTCCTGGACTTTGGAAGGAAAAAGCCCTGGTACCTCTCAGAGCCACGAAGCTTGTGATGCACACACACATTCAAACAACTGTGCAGCCAAGGCTTAGCTTTTGGAGACGTGACTGACTCTCTGAAGTCGGCAGCAGGAGTTTTGTGGGTTCGAGCCCCAGCTCCTGGCCACTCTCAGTTAATTCCCTGCAAGCTGGAGGCACGCATCCTGCTCCAGCTCATGCTGGGGCTGGGTGTGCGCCTGGGGAGCCTGTCTCTCAGCTCTGTCGTTTATTATTGCTGCCGCTGCCATTATGCCTGACAAATGGGAGTTGCTGAGTAATGTGCTGTTTGTGTGTAAATATCTGAGTGCTCGCAGCTGAGCTCACTCCTGCCACTTTGCAGGAAGCCATCTCAGCACCTTTCCCCCTCTGAAGACCCAGGAGTGCAAAAGCATCCTTCTGCGGGGACCTTCCCACCACTCCCGGCAGCTCTAGCCTTCGCTCTCCGCTGCTTCCCTGCAAGCGTGAAGCCTCCATCCTCCTCGGCTATCGTGGCGGCCCTGCTGCTTTCCTGAGTGTGAGTCAGGGGTGGGAAAGGGCTTTGCGTGTGTGTGTGTGTGCGTGTGTGTGTGTGAGCACAGGCTCGTTTGCTCCCGAGGGTCCTTGTCCGAGACAGAGTGAGTTTTGGGGACTTTGACTGTTTTGATGGAGACAGTCATGCATAACTAGGAAAGGAGTTTCAGGTTGGTTTGGCATTTTTTTGCCTGCCTACTCAGCTTTGAGTTCCCCTTCATTTCATCCCAATACTGATGAAGATGCTAAATTACTCCTTCCCGTATCGTTTTCATCCCATTTGCAGGTTAGCATCCAACAGCCTCTTGCAGTCAGTACTTGCTCAGCCCAACTAGTCTGATCACAGCTTTTTTAATCTCCCCTAGTGAATCAATCCCTTCTGCCTCCTGATCATTTTTGTCGCTTGTTTTTCTGAAATCCCTCCAATTTGTCCATTTTGTGTCGGTGACGTATGCCTGGCCCTAAACATGATGTATACCAGGCATGGCAGTGTGAGGGAAGGACACCTCCTCCCCTCCCACCCCGCTGGGGCTTGTGATGCTTTGTCAGCACTGAACTGAGTTACTTCCCCATTATTCTAAGCTATAGTCCCTGCTCGGTGTTGCAGAAGAAAGCAGCATACTCAGGTCAGTGCCCTGGGGAGAATTCCTCCAAATTTTGGTGATGGGTTACTGAGGTTTGCTTGCATGCTGGTAGCAGATGTTGGAACGGGCTGGCGGTCTAGGTGTATTTCTGGGGTGCCTGTTCCCACAAGAACTAATAGTTGAACAGGAGGGATGAGGGAAATAAGAGAGGGTGAGCTGCGTCAGGGCTGCTGGGCAGATGGGGAAACTGAGGCACATGCACGCACATTTCCTGTGCACCTTTCCAGCACATGGCTCTTGTTTAGGTGCTCTGTGTGTGGGGTCTGGTCTCCATTGCACTCATTAGTGTTGCAGTCAGCATGGGCATTTTCCTAGGAGATGCTGGATCTTTGGTCAGGGCAGGCTGGTATGCAGGGATGCTGGGTTCTGAGCTGATTTTGTGCATTGCTTCTCATGCTCGTAGCCAGAGCCTGATGCCACAGGTGCTCTCATGGGGAAGAAACAGGGTAACGAAGTGCCTTGCATTTGTGCACTTTGAAGTTTTAGCATGCCAAACCCTGAGCTCCTAGCACCGAGCATTCCCAATCCCTGGAAGGGCCGTGCCCTTCCAGGGTCTATCTATTTTTAGGAGGAGTTGTATTCTGGACAGTGTCCACTGCAGATGCTCTCTGCCTCCTCCTCTTGGCCCTTCTCCAGGGACACCGCTTGGGCTAACCACTTGGGCTCTCTGCTGGAGGGGCAGATCTTGCCGGGGCTCCCCCAGAGCAAAACGGAGGTGGCACCGTGTTGGGCATGGGGACAGCTGGGGAGCTGTGGCTGCCCCGGGGTGCTGGGGAGGGAAAGCAAGCTCACACTGCCCTTCACATGACCTGTTGGCAATGGCATTTCACTATGCTCTGAGTGCCAGCAGGACGCGGTGGCAGCTTCGCCGCGGGATAAGCAAGGACACTGCCGGGGCCAGGTGGTACCCGGAGCTCGGCGGTGCCCGGTGTCGGTCCGTTCGCCAGGATGACACTAGGGGGCACGAGATCTGCTGGAATTCCTTTGTTGGGGATGGGAAAGGAGGATGCAAAGCCGCTCTTGACCCTTCAAGCCCCGTGCATCATCCCCCTGCACGCACATCATTCCCCCGCACGTTTTGTAGGATTACGAGTGCTAAACCCCACGAGCTGTCCCGGGTAACTTGTCCTGCTGCCAGGGCAGGACGCAGCTCTCCGGATGCTGCTCCACTGGGTCTGTCCCTCACTGGCCGTGGAAGCAGCAGGAGTAACGATGGAAGCACTCAGCCGGAAACATCTCCAAAACGAGAAGGAGATGGATGCAGCCAGAGTGCCAGGGAATCTCCGGGGAATCTGGGAAATCCAGGAAAACACCTTAGCATGGTTTTAATGCCTCTCTAGAGGCATTGTCCAGAGCAGGGATTAAGTTAGATTCAGGGCTGGCTTTCAAGATGCAGCGCGTTATGGTTTCATTTTCTGCTGGTTGTTAAGTTCATGCATGATGTCTCCTCAGGGTCATGTTTTCCCAAAGCAGCAGAAACTTTAGAGAGTCTGATTTAATGAATGATTCTGTTCGATCTGAAACATGGAGAGAGTGTGTGTGTGTGTGTGTGTCTGTGTGTGTGTGTGCACATTATATATGTGTCCATCTACATATCTGGGTAGGGTGCAACGAATATGTTTTTGAAGGTGTGTTTATGCATTTCTGCGTACATCCAGCTGTAATATTGTCCTCTGTCCTTAAAATCTATTATTCCAGCTGTGAATGTGTGTATATATATTAAAACACTGTATACTGGAGTCTTTCTCTCTTGTTATAACAAACCTCACAGAAAGCAAATAAAGAGACATTGTTCTCATAGCAGGCTTTTAAGGGCTCAATATTTATCTTCTATGAATTTTGATAGTTTTTGTTCAGCATGTTTGCAGTTATGATGGTGGTGGGGGTGTGCCTATCTACTTCAAATTTTTTGCTATTGGGAAACTGAAAACATTTGGATCATTTCAGTTTATTCATTACCTAATGAAAACAGAAATCAAGTTGCTGGATGGAAATGCTGGCACTTGATAACATTGTGGCATAATAATTTCTCAATGGTGAGGGTTTTTTCTAATACCTTCTCTTGCCAGTTACCAGGCTCCTTTGCTGGAGCCCTGCTTCTCTTGCAAGCCCCCAGGCAATATTTTTAGTAGGACACTGACGCATCGCAAACACTCCTGTTCTCCGAGAAAAAGCTTTGCTGACTGTTGTTGAAAGTAGCACTAGGATGGCTAGAAACGAGAGATCAGAGGAAGACGACGCTGGCACTGCGTCAGAGCGTTTGCTTTGTGCCTGCGATGGAGGTTTTGTGTCAGGTCGCGCAGGTGCATAGCTGTGCGGATGTGAGGGCAATTCCCCAGCTGGGCTCCGAGACAGGACTGAGGAGCAGAGGTTTATTTATTTTGAAATGCCTTGTGAAATGGAAGGAGGTCCAGGAAGAAGTGCCGAGTCAACTTTCAAGTCAATTAGGGATGTATCTGGAGGTGTGAAGTGTTTTGAGGAGGACAGGGTGATTTGTCTGAAAGTGTTGCCTAATTAG
The DNA here is from genome assembly GCA_024500445.1 of Entomyzon cyanotis. Taxonomy (NCBI): domain Eukaryota; kingdom Metazoa; phylum Chordata; class Aves; order Passeriformes; family Meliphagidae; genus Entomyzon; species Entomyzon cyanotis. The sequence continues at coordinate 43,670,671 of JAKEPQ010001021.1, read as the reverse complement.
AGGGTATAGTCAGGGCTCTAATTAGCCATGACACCCTAAAGATGTCATCAAAGCCCTCTTGAGGCATGGCTGATCCAGTGTCTTGGCTGTGAGCTGTTTGGTCAGTGTGGCTGTGCACGGCCAGAGCAGCCACTCTCTGTCTCAGAGGCAGCCCAGATGCTGGTGCTTGAAGAGGCTCTTTTCCTTTCAGGTGACTTGTGATACCCTCCGGGGCTGCTGCCAACATAGAGTGATGTTCACAAAGTCACAGAATGAAAGGAAAGCTGCAGCAGTTGGAAGAATTAATACTGGTGCCCATTATGTGGGAAATCTCCTGTCTTTTCCCCGAGGGGGATCACTTTCTGCTGCTCTCTGCCTGAGGGAGGCTGGAGGAGGAAGGCTGTAAGGGTTTGCATTAAATGATGCTGTACTAACAACTGGCGGAGGAATTGTGACCCCTTTCTCAGCATTGCCTGACAGAGGGGACATGGGATCACCTGAAATCTGGCTTGCCCAGACCTGGTTGTATTTAAATACTATGCAACACACCCTGTGAGGGGGAACTGGTGTGGGAAGCCGTACAAGAAGTGCTGGGAAAGAGGGAAAGGCCCCTGGGAAGGCTTTTCCCTGATATTGGAAGCAGCTTGCATCCTGGCGCTCTGCGGCACCAAACCCAGGTGGTGGGTGGTTGATCCCCCTTTGAGAGGGGGGACTGGGGTTGCTCCCTCTGAGGCTGCTCTCACTGCCTGTTCTTCACCCATCAAAACCATTGCTCAGTCTGCCCTGTGAGGAGAGGAGAGGACAGCAGGAGTTGCCCATTCCCAGCAGTGGTGCTAAGAGCCAGAAGGAGCCACCTAAAGCCAGGGAGGGGGCTGGTGGATGAGTGCGGAGAACAGGGCCCATTGCCATTCCCAGCAACAGCAAGCAAAAGCATTCTCTCCTCTCTCAGGGCTGAGGTGCCCATGGCTGCCAGAGCCCTTTGAATTGCCGGGGGGAGAGAAGCAGTGAGTGGCTCAGACCTCCTTGGCAGGAGGGAGCTACTGTTGCTCCCGTTTCAATGGGAGATAAAATAGATCCTGGGGCAAGAATATTCCCCGTCTGTTTCATCAGTGCTGTGAGCAGCCTGGCTCTGCAAAAGGACTGGTGACCAGCTTTGCTGTTTTAGGTGCTATCTCAGCCCCCCAAAAGCAAATACACAACCAGGCACACCCTCATGCTAACAGTTACCAAGGGATGCACCTGCTTTTAATCATGTGGGTGTCAAGCCAGTGAATTCATTTCATTCACAAAGTTGCAGCCTGGTATTTTCCCACTTCTCCCGGTCTCTGGTGGCATTCCCAGGCTCTGGAGTACATGTGCAAATAACTTGGAGACTCCTGCTTGGAGACTCTCCTGCTTGGAGAAGCAGCCTGGCTTGGGTACCTGGGTGTCAGGCACAAGATTTGGTTGTGAAATCAAACAATATCGTTTATAATAAACCAACCTTTTATCTGATTTTACTATAGATACACTCTCCACCTTTTGTCTAAGGCCTAAAAAATGCTGGTGAAAATGAGGACACATCCTTTCCTGTGGTTAAAGTGTGGTTCGCAGATGCAAAGGGGAGGCAGCCTGTGCTAGACTTTACCGCCAATGTGTGATTTACCCTCCTCTGTGCCACTGAACTAAGGGCTTGAAAAATAAATATGTTAAAAGGAAGGAGAGACAACAAAAGGCTGCTGCTGCTGCTCTGAAATTCGATCAAAAAAAGCTCTGTCCGGTCCTCTGGGCTTCTCAGTTAATGAAGAGCTCCAGAAATAATAGTGTTACAGTAAAGTGTACCCACACATAACTGTGGGTTTGGGGACAGGACTGCTTTGTTCTTGAGGGACCAAGATGAAGTTCATTTTGGGTATTTTTGCTCCCCAAAGAGGGGGGTTATTGTCACTCTGTGAATCCAGTGCCATTCAAAGCTGCCTGGGACCTCTCAGCTTTGAAATCCTTGTCTAGCCTGTTGTCTCTCCCCAGCATGCCAGACACACATATGGGTGGGAGGCTGTTGGATTTGGGAGCCCAGCTGGTGGGGGTGGGAGAAGTCACACCAAGTTGCTGCTGCTGCTTCTCCCAGCTCGGTGCAGAGCAGTTTCCTCTTGCCCCATATCCCAGCCATGTGCAGAGCGGCCGATTGCCCACACGTGTTGCACAGACACATTTCCATGCTGCCTCTTTGTGCCTGCCCACCTATTTGCAGCTGGGGGAGCTGAAGCTGCTTTTTCTTGTGATTCGTAAAAAAGTCTCTCTCTGGATGGGGTTGTCTGTGCTTTTATTGACCTGGTTACGGGAACGACAGAGGCTTTTCTGTCTCCTGGATGCATGATTTCTGCAAGGGCTCTGGAGCAGGGGCCGGCTCTTGCTGCTGGTGTGTTTCCAGTCCTCCTAATGTGATTAGTTTGACAGGCCCATTGGGTATGTTGGCCAGTCTAGTTTTTATTTTGTGCGGGAAAGTAAGTGCTATGACAGGGCACAGAGAACCACCTAATGCTGACATCTATGCAGGAGGGAGTGCTCTGGCAGGACAGTATTTTTGACCATGCCTCAGATGTGCTGTGCCACCTGCCAGAAACCCCTTGCCCTTTTGATGGGACATTTCTTTAATATCCCAACTTCCTGAACATTTTGGAGGCTCCTCCTTTTTGTCTGCAGTTGGAGTTGTTTTGCCAGAAGGTGCAGTTTGAGCTCTGTGGAACCTGAGTGTTGAGGACACCCCAAGCATGCATCTGGCAACTCCAGTGAAGGTTTCCATACTTCAGACGTCCAGCAAGCTACCATCAATCATTCCCATGGGCACACCCTGCCTGCTGGGCTCTGGTTTTGTGCGTGCTGCCATCTTCCTGCAATGCTGAGACACATCATGTTCTTGGGGGTTGTTTAGATGAGGACAGGATCATCAGTGCTTTTTATCCCCACTCTGCAAAGTGCTTTTTGCTATGCAGACACATCTGCTCTCCCCCAGCCCTCTTTGCTCTGTATCAGCAGTTTCAGGTTCACCCTAGCTTGTTCATCTGCAGAGTGAGGATGAAGAGGAACTTCGCCAACAGCCATGGTGGGTCCTTGACTTCAGGGACATGCAGCATTTGTGCTGCCTAGTTTTGGCACACCTGTACCTGCAGTCAGGCCAGAAATGGTGGGTTTTTTTTCAAGCAGGTCTGCCTTATGCACAGGGGAAAGCCACTTGTGCTCTGATGGACTGGCTATGTCCTCAGTGCTGCCACAGGAAGGAGAAGATGACATGATTTGCCCAGGCCAGAAGAGCCAATGGCAAAGGATATGTATTGATGATTTTGACTTTGTCTCTCCCAAGGAATTGATCTGGCCTGTCTTTGGGCATAGGACCCAAACTAGAGGTTTGACTCACTGCACGTCTGCGTTTAGGCTTGGAGGATTCCCAAAGCTGCTTGCTGTAGTACATTACCAGGGTCAGCCTTTAGCCTTGTCACCTCCAGGGCTTGGAGGGAAAGCATCATTGCCTACAAAAAGCGGAAGCTGAAACCTGGAGTGGCTTTGGGATTTCCTTGAGGTCCCAGAGCAGAGCTGGTAGCAGAAAACCAGATTTCTTGAGCTGCTAACAGCTCATGCCAGCTGTGGGACACATTAGTAAATACTTGAGTAGATCAAAGTAGAGCATCTGGTTCTTTGCGCAGCACTGTGCTTATCTGTCTTTCTGTCTGTCTTTCTGTCTGTCTGAAGTGCTTCTGGCAGTCAAACCCAAGATGACATTTAAAGGCTTTATGTTTTTCTCTCTTGCCAGTTTCAGATCAAATTTGCTGAGTTGTCAAGCTGAAGATGCTTTTCCCCTAAGTGCTGGCCCAGCAAGAGCTTCATCCCTGCATTGGAGGAGTCCAGCTGGGTTCCTCCTGCCTCCCATCACTGGCATTAACATGTGGGGGCTGGAGCAACAGATCTGCTGGTGGACACATGAAGAGAAACAGATTTTAGCTTCCTTTTTCTCCCTGTTGATCAGGCCATTCCAGGCTCAGCCAGCAGCAGATGTTCAAAAGCAGCAGACAGAGCCAAGTCTGCACTGAAAAGGGGTGTTGGGGTGGAGAGGGCAGTTAGAGACTTGCAGGCAAACCTTCCTTCTCCTTAAGCCTGCATCTGACCTAGGTCCTAGAGGCAAGCATGTGTGCAATGAGCTGGTGAGCCCTCAGCAGAGTCCCAGCAGGCTGGGTGTCTGCCTTGAGACAGCCAGCATGAGTGACTAATCAGCGTCTCACCCACTGGGTTTCAGCAAGGAAGGCTAGTGCTGTCCTTGTGTGTGCAGTGAGGAAATTGCTCCCAAGCCCCTGGAGGCTGTCACTGCAATGCTTTGCCATGCTCTGCTGGTGGGGAGCGGCACCAGAGGATGCCTCTGCTGCTGCTGTCTGCCTTGGGGACAAGCACAGGCACGTGTCTCCAGCTGGAAGCTGGCCTGGGGAGTGGAGAAACCTCCCCAGAACATGCATTTGCAAGCTCTGGAGTGTCGCAGTCCCTCACAGGCAGTCACAACCTCCTGCCACTGTGTGAGCAGGAAGGATCAGTGCCTGTTTCCTGGCATGGGAAGAGGATGGTGCTCACCCTGCTCTGGAGTAGGGAGCCTGGGGTGGCTTCAGGCAGTGTAGCTGGAGCCAGAGCTATCCCTTGGTCCCAGCACCAGCAGCCAGCTCCAGCTTTAGTCCTTGGAGCATTTCTGAGGGCTTTGTGCAGTGTGGTTTTACCTCCATCCCTTCTTCTTGTGCAAGCCTTCTCTTTGACCAGGTACAATGATAAAATCAATCCTAAGACAACTGTGGTTCACTGGCTTTTTCCAGGCTCTCACCTTCCACTTTACACTCACCAGACCCTCCATGGTGCCTGTTGGGAGCTGTCTCAGCTGTCCCTGAATAGCATTTTTCAGCAAGGATGGCAGTTCAAGAGGGTCCCCCATAACTCAGTGGGGTGCTGCCAGTTTAACCCAGCCAATGCCCCTCTTGCAACCCCAGCTGTGCCTGTGAAGGATACCAAGCAGCTGCTAGACAGCAGAGACATGAATTGACCTACACCTTGGCTTTTCAGGGCAGAGTTAGGGTATGTGGATGGAGCAAGGCTGTGTGACACAAGCAATTACAGAGTTGGCTTCAATGACCAGAGAAGCCAGAGGTTGTTCTTGTCACCCAGACTAGGAGATGGAGGAAGTTACTTATTGTTCTATCCTTCCAAAAGTAGCTCAGATGCCTCAGCAACAGGCAGCTCTCTAAAACTGAAATGAAAAATGAAGGAGCTCTTCTTTCGCTGTGTCCTGGACAGTTAACCCTTTCAGCCATACCATGTCCAGATGGTGTGACCAGGCTCCACAGGACTCAAGATCATCTCTCTGGAGACATCTTTGGGCATGGCCATGTGGCCCTATCCACAGGGCATGGGTGGATTTGGGATCTGCCCTAGGTAGAGCCTCTGCCTCAGTACTGCTCAGTTTGAAAGCCCTGCCTACTCGCTGTCCCCCCAACAATTGCTGCTGTGGACATTAATTTTTCCCAGATTTTTGCTTCCCTTTGAATATCTCTGCTATGGATCTGCTATGGATTATTGCATGTGTTAGCTGGTATTTTCCCAAAGCTGAAGCTTGTGCTATTTCCTGCCTGTCTTTCTATGCTTTCTCTTGCTCTCTCTTCTGTCATGCCTAAAACCACCTTGGGCTTTTTTTCTGCTCACGTTAGAAAAGACTTATCTTCTTCTGAAAGGTCATAAGATGGAAAGAAATGGCCATTTAAAATATGAAGAATCCTGTCCACCCACATCTTGCTTAGCACCTCCCCAGCTGGAGAAAAGTGACTCAAGACCCATGCTACATGGGGTGGGAGGATAAATCAGGTGTTTTGTGGATGGGGAGAGCCTTGCAGGGCAGGAGCAGGCTGCTGAGGCTGTCAGCAGTTAGCAAGGACTGCAAGGTGAAGCTCCCAGCTGCAGCAGTGATGGGAGGAGATCTGGGAGTTCCTGTGCCAAGAGGTGTGAAGAACCACATATGATGGTGAGGCTAAGAGTGAGGCAGTGAGATCAGGCTGGATGGGTGAGAGGGGTGTCCTCTCTCTGGTGTTGTAGCTTGGGTTTCATGTTGGGGAGCAGGAGGTGTAAAAATTAGTCAGCTATGTCCTTTAGCAGTGTTTTTCCACAATTCTCTGTAGATTCGGAAGTGGAAACTTATTTTAGGTTTGAAGTCACCCCAGTGCATTCTGTTCCTCTAGCTGTTGGTGCTGTTCAAGCTGAGGCTGTATGGAGAGCTTGTGATAACATTTTTTTTGATGTCTTCTTCTTTAGTTCTGCCCTCCTTAATTGATAGTTGAAGTCTTTTATCTCTTCCAGTTGCTGCACTTGTCTCTCCTGAAGGAGAGTGGGGCTGCAAGGAGTGGGACAGGATTGCTGTGGATCCTCAGGCCCTGAGCTGGGGACAGAGCATCCCAAGTGCCAGGTCCTATTGCTTTGCCCCAGTCCTCATGCTGTGCTGTGGCAGCTCCAAAACCCGTGGGCAGCCCTGTTTGCAGGGGGAGGCTGAAACAAGATTTTAAGAGGATGGAGTGGGAAGGGCAGCTTTACCTATCTGGACCAATGAGCCCCTTTGTGCATATTTTTTTTGTTTTAGACATTACCTTCCTTGTACCTTGCATCAGAGTAGCAGGAAAATACTGCTTTTCCCAAAGCCAGGTGCCAGGGGACCACCGCCTCATGCTATAAGCTCAGGAGTCAGACAGCAGCTTAAAGACTAAATATATCTGCCTCTGCAGCTCTTGGCTTCTACAAAAATAAATCTTAAGGAGGTAACTTTTTGCTGTGCAGTTCTCAGGGCTGGCTCTGCTGTGGTTTCCACTGAGATAGCGTTTGGCTAACACAGCCAACAAGGAGTGGAACAGGCCTGGAGCTGTATAGAAAGTGATTAAGATAAGGCAGGGTTATGATTTGCCTGTCTGATCCTGAAGCTTTGTGCATTATTTAGTGTGTGTAGCAGGAGGTCAGTAGCTTCCTGATAATTTTCATTAGATTAGTCAGGCAGGATAATCACCTGCTCAGGAAAAACCAACTTGACACTGTCTGTTCAATAGTTGGGGTTTAACAGAAAATAAATAGTCTTGTAATTATAAGGACATTGTCAAGGTCAAGAGGCTCAAAGACTCACTTTCTTTTTTCCTCTGGTATGTTTACAGAGATCCTGCAATTCTTTGTGAGATTTTTTTTTTCCTCCCTTAAATTCAAACCGAGATCTTCAGGGCTCTTAAAAGAAATTCAACACTTCCACAGCAGTGGACGTGAGTGGTGTTACAATAGCCAAGTGGCGCTTGTGCCCTGCTGCAGCTGAGTGACCCCATGCTAATGAGCAGGGCACTCGCTAGTGAGCTGGGAGTGTGTGCAGCGAGCCCAGGCGGACCTAAGCCAGGGTAGAGATGCTCTTCCCTCCCCCTCTGGCTGACTGTGGGATGCATCCAGCCCCAGAAGACCGGGCTGGGCTCAGGTGGCAGAGAGTATCCCCTCCTTGGGAGCAGTCAGCCCAGCAGGAGTGCCACCCTGTAGAAATGAAAATGTGCATTATCTCCCACGGGTGACTTGGCTGCTGTGGGCAGCTGAAGCTTTCAGAAAGCCCAGCAAGGAAGAGGTGGGAGTGGAGCTGATGCCCTAACCAGTACCAATGGGCTCTGCAAAGGGTACTCTGCTAAAGAAACAGATAGGTTATTAAAGCTGGGGTTGGTGCCTGTGCAGTGCTAAAATGCCTGCCCTTTTTCATACTAAAAGGGGTTGTGCTTGCTATTTATCTTCCTCATACAACAATAAAGCTCAGAGGGATCTTTGTAATCTCCTTAATCTGTCCAGCTGCAGGACTGGTGCTTGCTGGGTGAGATCTGGGAATGGCTTGCAACTGCTCAAGGTAGATTCAGAGGTAGTAGTTTTAGCCCAGGGTGATGGAGAGCTTGCTGTGTCCATGCTGCTGCTGTGGTTCCTTGGCAGTTCACTGCCGAGGCAGGTAGACTTGGTTTGAGCCAAGCAGTGGTGTGGAATATATGGGGGAAGCTCTCAGCTCTCTCTCCTGAGCTCAGCTGTGAGCCAGGAGAGCTGCTGGCTGTGCAGGGAGCCTTCAAAACTGGTAACCCATACTGCAGAAGAGGCAGTGCTTGCATGCTTGTGCTGGCTGTACATGTCTCTGCCATGGAAAAATGGAGTTGATGGGGTGGCCATGCGAGCTAGCTAATGCCCTAAGTCCTTGCTGCTTTTGTTTTGTTTTGTTCCCAGTCTAATTGCCCATAAGTGGGGATTGTTGTCATCGGAGCTGGTGGGGCTTGCACTCAGCCCATCTTCACTAAGAATCTGCTGTTCTGGCTCCCTGTCACGGGCTTTGACGGATGCCCAGGGGAAGGCGAGGGCACGGCTCGGCCTGATGTGCCAAGTGACGGATGGAGTGGTCTGATGACTGATGCCACGCGTCCGCAGCAGGCACGGGTGCTCCCTCGCTCTTCCTCCACGGGAGATGGGAGGAGAGGGGGCTGCCTTGACAGCTTGCTTTGAAAGCAAAATTACTCCAGGGCTGGATTTCTTCTCCCCCCTTCCCATCATCTTCTCCCCCCCCCCCCCCTTTCTTTTTTGCTTGACAGAAAAAGCATAACTCGTCTTTAATTGGTGCTTTGTGCCTGTCTCCTGACAGAACTCAGCAGAGAGGGGGCTGTCTGGATCAAAACAGCTCCAAGTTTTGAGACTGTTACATGTCTGGCCTCCCTGTTTAAAACAAAAAAAAGCCCTCAACTTTTATTTCTAGCCCTCCTCCCCATTTTAAGCCAATTCCTTGTGAACCATGAAACCAAGCAGCGGATGCTGTTCCAAGCCCTCCTCAGACATCCCACTGAGGAGCCCGACTGACGCAGGGAGCGTGTGGCTGAGCACAGCACACCACGCACTTGACCTTCTGCTGAGCCTGGGGTTTGGAGCATCTAATTGGCACGTACGTGGAAGGCTTCAGACCACTTCATCATCTTACAAATCAGACCTGCCAGTGCCTGAAACACAAAACAAATGTTGTACGGCAGATCAGGCGGGGAAGTGGTCTGCACTCCTTGGGCAGCGCTGCAGTGTGGTGGCAGCAGGGGGAACAGCCCTGGCCATGTGCTTGTTCAGCAGAGCTCCCTATGTGAGCAGGGCAAAAGCAGGATTATAGCAGTGCCCCCTGTCCCTTCAACTGCCCTGTTGTGGTTTCCCCCTTTGTTGAACATCTGAGATTATATGAGGCCAGGTAACTTCTGCTGGGGATGGGTGATGTGGTAGGAGGAAGGCCATGCCCTTGTGGTGCTTCAAGCTCCAGCTCTGGCAGAAAACAGCATTATGAGACCCACTGGAGCCTTTGCAGGCTGGGCCCACCCTGGTCTTTGCAGAGCAAAATCACAGAATGATGGTCCCCTGCCACAGGCAGGGAGACCTTCCACTTGACCAGGTTGCTCAGGGTTCCATCCAGCCTGGCCTTGAACACATCCAGGGATGGGGCAGCCACAGCTTCTCTGGGCAACCTGTGCCAGTAGCTCACCATCAGATTTTTTGCTGCAAGATGTGGCCCCTGCCTGCTTGAGCACTCCTCTCTCCAAGGGGCTCCAGTTCCTCTACTGGATTGCTGGAAGGGGCTTGGATGTCTCCTAATGCTGCTTGTTCCAGCCCTGCCTGTTGGGGTGGCTTCCAGGAATATAAGGCATAGACTAGGTGTATCATTGAAGTCCTTTCCAACTGGATCTGTCCCTGTGCAAGAAGGGGACAGCAAGAAAACCAATTGCTTTGTTTGGAATTGGAATTATTTTTCGTTTGTATGTTTCTACTATGGGGTTTGCAGGTGTTTCTGCCCTTTCCAGCCAGAGGCAGGGATAAGGCAGCTTACAAACTGTTCCTGGTTGGGAATCCAGCTGGGCTGTGCTCCTAACTCTGCTTTTGGTGCAGACCATCCCTCGTGCAGGTGGGGCAGAGATCATTGCAAGTGGCTTCACAGCAGTTGCTCGGTCCCTTCTGAGGCATCAAATCAAACCTGATGCAGGCATGATATTTCTGTAGGTGTTTCTGGTGCTCCCTCTAGGATGATGAGAGCAAAGTACAAAGTGATTTGTGGATAAATATTAGGCAATTCCATGGACATCTTCAGGAGCCATGCCATCGTTGGTAAGCAGCACTTTGGGGGAAAGAGGATGCTGAGCAGGGGCTTGGAGGAGGATGGAAAGAGGGGAATATTTGCAGCTGGAGACTGGTGACATCTTAGCAGAGCCTGTTTGCTCGAGGAAAGGTGGCTGCAATGAAGAGCACATGCAAAAGTGGGAGCCTGGAGGAGAAGGGGGCAGTCAGAGTGGTGTTACAGTTGGCATCCTTGAGCCAGGGAAGCACCATGGTGAGCAGATGATGGTCAGAGTGAGACTACAGTTGCTATGGAGACTTCTGGAAAGAGAACTGGTAAATTGGATTGTGCTGGGCTCAGCTGGAAGTGACAGCTAGGTCTCTATGAGGAGGAGTCAGAGTTATACTGCTGCAACTGCTTCACAGAGCCACCAAAGGGCTGTGAGGAGGGTCTCCTCAATGTTTGGTGGGTGTTTGAGTACAGATGAGAAGGGAAAGAGCTGGACCTGAGTCCTGGCTGGACGGATGCAAGTCCAGAGTCACGTCACTGCCTGTGGTGAATTGTGCTGCTGCGATGATCTTACCCCACTCTTGGGAAAGGCAAGGAAGGGAAACACCACCTGTGAGAGACCAAAGCCCTGATGGGCTGCACGTGTTGTGCAAGATGGATGTTTAGATTGTGGACAGAGCTGGAAGCCCAAAGGAAGAGGTATTTGAGGAAAGCAGACCCTTTGAGCTTGTTCCTTATTATATTCTCTGTGGGAGCTTTGGACCCTCTTAGGGAAGGGAAGAAAAAATAAATATCAGTTCCATCTCAGCAAAATCCTTACTTGCCAAATAATCGTGTCCAAGGCTGTCTGCACTCTGCATTGTAGGATTTTACTTCACTTTTTGGTGACTGTTCCAGGCATTCTCCCTCATGGGTGGTCTCTCTCTCCCATCCACAACTCTCTTGCAGCCACCCAGAGCCTTTGCCAGTTTGTTCTCTGCTCTGGGTTGAGCAAGACATTGATGCTATGGATTGTTCTTGTTTTTGAATTTGTAAAGTCTATTCAGCAGATCAGTATTTCAGACCCTCCCCAGAGCTGACTGTCTGGGAGAAGCTGGCAGCCACATTTGGGGGCCACTTTTCTCCTATTTTTACTTTCAGGTCTGCAGCCTCAGGGCTCTCACCCCACCATACCAACAGGTCTGGTTGTCCTCCTTGGTGATTTTTGAAGAAGAGCAGAGCAAGGTGCTGTAACCTGGTAGTTTAGGTAGTGATGTAGTGAGGTTTTTTTGCTTTTCCTTCTACCTCAGCTTTAGCTGCTGCTCTCTTGCCAGTGGAAAATAAGCAGTGTATACCCATTAAGTTCCTGAGAAGTCTTAACTTTATTTCTAGGCTGGAAATACCATATTTCATATAGCCACAACTGATGGCTGCAGTAATCCCAGCACTGCACTGTAGTCTCTGGGGAGCAGCCCACTACTTCTCCAGGACAGATGCTTTGTTGGTATCTCCTTGTTCTTGCTGCTAGATGTGTGATGGACAGCAGCTCCTCAGCCCTGAGTCTGGAGGAAAAAAATTGGGCAGTGATGTCCTCCAGCAGAAGAGGTTGGGTTGGGAGCTTTCTGCACTGTGCTTTGCTCTGGGGGCCAATTTTCTGCCCCTTCAGCCTGCTGAGAGAGCTCAACCTGCTGCAAGCTGCTGATGTGTGTGCCCCTCCAGGTGGAGAAAGTGCAGAGGCTAGAGGAGGGCATGGCCTCTTCCTGGATCCCTCTTCCCAAGCGGTGGGATTCAGAGCTGGGGAGAGAGTCCCTCTTGGAGAATTAGTGGGGAACCCTAATTGCCCTTCTTCCCAAGGCTCCTGTGCGTGTTAACGACCTGTAATGGGATGGGTTGTGCTAGCCCATTAAGCCCCAATGGCGTCCTTGTCGACTTAAAAGTGTGAGGAATTTCACTCAACCGCGATGAAACACTTCCACCCCCTTTAACGGCTTCACGCATTGATTTAACCCTATGGCACCTGGGGTTATTGGCTGGGAAAAGCCATCTGGCTCTCCCCAGCCTCCTGCCCTGCCTTCGCGCAGCCACTTTGGCCATCATTCGCATTTCTGGGGGATCTTATTAGCGGGAGGGCTGTTCTAGCTCTTGCCTTTGCGGTGCTCCTGGTGGCTGGCTCGACAGATTTGGTGTGGGAAGCAATTTTCCTCCCATCGCATTGAGCGTGGTCTTGCTTTGCTGCTTTTAATGAGAGTACTTTTGCCCTGGCTTGTGTCAGCTGCAGCCCACCTGTGCTGCCAATTACTCCAGCGAATCTTGTGTGACCTGCCGGGCTGGATGTCCGAGGTTTAAGTGTTTCTGAGCTGCAAGGTGTGAAAAATCTCACCAGTGCTGAAACAGCGGGGTGGGGGAGCGGCTTTCTGGGTTATGAAAGACCTGAGGACATGGTGGTATCAGGTGCTGTTGATCTCCGGGGAATTTAGAGAATCAAGGGCTTGGTAATTGCAGGCATGTTGCCAGCATGTTGAGAAAGAAATGCTTAATCACAGGCTCTCTACCCTGTTGTTTTTTTTTCCCTAGTAATTGAATTAGTTAAATGTGTATTGTAACACCTCGCTGCCTGGGTAGGCTGGGAAGGGTACACACACAGACCTGAGGTGTGCCTGTGTGCAAACAGACTGACAGGGCTCTGTGGGAGCGGCAGCGGCGGTTCTGCTACACAAACACGAGGCATCTGTCACACATTTCCCATTTCTGGAGAAGCTGGCATGCTAGCCAGCGTGTGCCTTGCTCACACTGACCCAGGGACTGTCCAAGATCAGCTCTCTGCGGTGCCCACGTAGCCGTGACTTCCTTCTGGCTGGTGCCTGATGCTCAGATTCCTTCCTGTCTCCTTGAAAAAACTGTTATTGTCATGGTTTGAATCATTGCAGGGCAGGTTTGAAGGAGAATATTGGCTGGGCTGGTGTTAGCCCATATTTGCTTTCTTGTTGCTCGAGGCAAAAGGCAGTGGTGGGGATGTGGAAATGGGGGTAGCTGGGGGATTGCTGAACCTGTCCTGGGGCTCAGTGTCTGTTCTTTTGTTTATGCACCAACAAGCAACTCCTGTGCGTAAAACACGGATATCTTAGGCACACATTTAGGGTTTCAGCTGGCTTGCGATCCTCTGGTAGGGCCCAGCATTGGAAGGCTGGGAGCAGACACAGCATTCTGGGGGAGAAGGCGCAGCATTTTGGATGCTGGGTGGGCTCTGAGGTGGCTTGAAGGTCCTACCTTGGTCCTACCTTGGTGCAGAGCAGGAGGCATAGTCCCTGGGGAGAGCAGTCCCTGGCAGCACAGCTGCATGTCAGATGTGCCACAGCAATAGCAACTCATTCTAGTTCTCACTTTGCCGAGGTTTCTGGTGTGGGGAAGACCTTGTCTGTAGCAAGCAGTCCTCTAAAGGCTGCACCAGGGTACTTGGTGAATTTCAGGGCAGCAGCTCTGCTGGCTCTTGCCCTTTGTGGGATCATTCAGAAGTCCTGTGCTCCCTAATAAATACCTCTGCAGTTAGGTGCAGGGAAGAGAGCTCCAGTTATTCAAGGTGGGGCAAGTGCAGAGAGAGCAGTGAATGAATCAATGAAGAGGGGTGTGCAGTCTCCTGCCTCAGAGCAGGGAGGGCAGGGGGGAGTGATGCATTTGAAAGAAATGTGAAGATGCTGTTGGTGAACAGCAGATGCTGTCTGTTTCAAAGGCTTAAACCTTCTCTGGACACCTGTGGCACAGCCTGGCCTGGGACTTTTCTTTCTTGGCAAGGATATGTCTTGTACGTGGAAAGCTGCTCTGAGTGACCTTCTGCGTCTAGCTGTCAGAGGAAATGTGCTGAGTCGAAGCAAGTGTTTCCAGAGCTGAGTGCTCAGGCTCAGGGTCTGTTTATCTCCCTGCTGAGATGCTGGGGTTGGCAGCCGGGCCGTGGTCCTTCTCGAGTGCCTGGGCTCGCTCCCAACCCGGGGCCCATCAGATCACTTGTGATATGAGCTTCCTTCTGACTCTGAAGGTCAAATGGCTTGCAGCAGGGTGACAAAGGAGCCCTTGATTTGAAAGAGATTGTTCTTGTGCCTTGCCCTAGGAGAGGTCTCATGGGCCGGGATGCATGCTGGCTGAAAGGAATGCTTAAAATGTTCTTTCTTTGCTCCTGTCAAAAGCCCTTGCAAATGTGAATCAAAATATCTGCCCCAGTGCTTTCCTGCTGCATGCTTTAGGCTGGCTTATTCCCTGAGAATGACTTGATCAGTGCACCCAAATGTCCCGGGGTTCTGTTCCTGGCAGTGGACAGTAGTGGACATGCAAGGAAAGGTATAAAAACAGGGTAAGCATGAACTATATAACTGCAGCCTTTGACAGTCTTGAAAGTAAAGAGATTTCTATTTTCCCTCTGCTGTGAATTTATCTAAGTGCATGGATCCAGGAAAGCAAGTCCTGATCCCCACACTACCCCCCCACTCTTGGGAAGAGATGAGAACCTGCTGGCTTTTTTTCCTTTCTTCTGTGGGAGCTCAGGTGCTGTCAGGGTTGAGTGGGAAACTTGTCCCTGACACTCCTTCAGTGCATGGCCTGTGGCTGTGTACCTGCAGCTGCAAGGTGCCCTCCAGTAAGGCTCTGTGCTGTAAGGAGTCTTGGTGATGCTGTTGCATGCCAGCTTTGTTCTGCATCCCTCCTCTACCCAGACATGCCTTGACAAGCATCTCCAGGTACAGGTTGTATGCTGTATGACAGTAATCTGGTTGTACATCTTCAGCACTGATGTGTGACAGCTGTAAGATGGAGCACATCCCAGCTGCACCTCACAGAGGTTTTCCCTGTCCCTTTCTGTTCCTGGGGCTTTGTTCAGTTACATTATTGCAATAAAGCAACTGAAGGTGCTCATACTGGGCAAATAAAATGTCAACATCTCAGCCTGAAGAATACCTCATAGACTTCTCTACACAACTTTAAATTCAGAGAGAGAACCTACAAACTAGCAGCATCAGTACTGGTGAGCCTTCGGCAGTCCCCTTTTGATCAGAAAAAAAGGGTCTGGAGTGACTTTGGCATGGCAGAAAGTTGTGCTGGGGGTAGAGCATGGTTGTGATCGTAGATTGATCAGCCTTAGTCCATTGGAGATGGTGTTTTAATTACTGTTGTCATGTGTAAATTGAAGGCAATGTGCAGGTGCTGGGAGGCAGTGACTCTACTTATGCACGGCAAAGGGCTTGCCAGTTGTAGCAGTGTGGCTGTATTGCATTTGTAGCCTGGTTTGAAGGCTTCCTGCTCTGCTCCCGCTGCAAGTGTGGCTTTCCACCATCTGCTTGCCCTTGAGCTGCAGAACACAGCTCTTGGCCAGGGCAGAGATGCACAGGGATGTTTGCAGAGCACGGATGAACTGTGCTGTATCCAGAGGGGAACACCAGCAGGAAAGATGCTGAGTGCTCCCAGCTCTGCCATGTGCCTGTTGTACTTCGCTGGGAGTGATGCTCAGGCAGATGGGAGTGTTTTGGTGGTGCTCCCCAGCTGTGTGCAGTCTCTTGCTCCCTGTGCAGATCACGGCAGGCTGGTTTGGTGTGTCCAGGTTAGGACAGCCCTCTCCAGGAGCTAGCCTGCAGACGTGGTGCACTGTAGTCTCAGCGGCAGTGTGCCTACATTCTTTTGGTTAACCAAAAGCTGAGTGGCTGTGGCTCTTTCCTTTGCAAAAAATAAAGGACCTGCTGGCCTGAGCTCCGCACGGTGAGGCAGGGTCTGAGCAGCCAGGCTGCAGTCAGAGGACAGCATGTTCCCTGCATGGCATCAAGCCTTGCACATGGCTGTTACATCTGGCTGTGAAGCGTTCGGGGGATCTCTCTGCTGTCTGTGCTGTGTAAGTGTAAGATAAAATCCAACCTACTTAAGATGCAGGTCTGTATCCACTCTCTCCATACTGCAGCTCTGGGTCACAGATGGTCACTTAAAAATCACAGGATTCCGTTTGCCTTGAACTGAAGGAGGCTGTTTGACCCTCAGCCTCAGACCAAGATGCTGCACAGGCAGGTGAGGGAGGGAGAATAGTGGGGTTTTTTAACCTTTTTTCCTTGTGCTGTCCATTTGAAATGATTTGAGCTATTTAGGGAGTGGATGGTCAGAAGGCTGGCAAGGATGGGAGAATGAGGATGAACTGTCACTTGGTGATGGTCCAGAGTATCCAAGGAGCTTATATAGGGCTGCCCAGACGTTCCTGCTGGCGGAAGATGAAGTGTCTGTGCTGTCAACAGCTGATGAAGAGCCCCACTGTGACGCCTCCCTGCATCTGCTGACCCAAGTGACCTTCCTGGGGAGAAAGGGACCTGCCAAAGGGTACTTTTGCTTTCCTTTCTGCTGTTCCCCACACTTGGACTGGGGATTTGGTTTTGCATTTGCTTACAAAGCTGCCATGTTTCTCCAGCATCTTCCAATTTCTGGGGAACAGGCATGGGTAAGCCCACACGGTGCTACCTGATGCTGGTGACCTTGAGAACTGAGGGGCCTAGGACAGAAGTGGCACAGTCTTCAAAAGAGCTGGTTGGTGTGCTTTGATCTTCCCCTCTTAAGCAGATCATTCAGCTGATCAGCAATGCTGGCAGGTTCCCTGTGACCAGGAGCGAGAGTATCATGGTAATGCAGGGAGCAGAGTGCAGAAGGTTTGAAAGTGCATGGGGAGGTCAGGGCTCAGATCCAGCCGAGGGCTGAGTCACCCCAGGCTCTCCCAGTGATGTGCAGGAGGATATTGCTATGGTGTGGGCAGTGCTGGAGGGATTGCTGTGATCCCTTTAACAGAGGAACTTAAGAATTAGGTCTCTGGCCCCAGGTACAGTGCTCAGTGCTCTGTTGTGTCTAGGCTGGGCTGAGGACAGCCTGGAAAAAGGTTACCTCATGGCACAGCATGAAGTGGGTTTGTTTCAAGTGCTGCAGAAGGAAGCAAGGAAGGAAGGAAGTAAGGAAGGAAGGAAATCTCCCCTCCTGTTTGTTTCCAAATCCTCTTCTAATCAGAGGGATTAGGCTGGTTGTTGGCATGGCAGAGCCCTGACTGTCCAGAAGATGACGACTTCCACTCTTTTGTCTTAAGTGATAGAAAGTACCAGCAAAAAGTCTGTTTGCAGGAAATTCATTAAAAACCAAAATTGTCTGATACACCATGTCGCCCCCCCGCCAAAGCTGTTGGTTTCTCACCTGCTCTTTGGCTGTACAAGAGCTTAGGCCAGCAGAACCTCAGGTGGAACAAGCTCCTGTTTTGTTGCTTGAGTGCATAAGGACACCTTGTCCTGCTGTTTAAGGCCAGGGTCTTGGCACATCACCTACATTCTCTGCATCAAGGAAAGAATGGGAGTTTTAAGGGTTCCTTGATTATAAGGCTTCTTTCTTTCCTGGTCTTGATGTGGCCACACAGATCTGAGCCTTCAGGGCTGCATTCTCCAACATTTAAGGGCCACTTTACCTCTTATGACAAAAATCCGTGGGCTGTTTTATGATATATTCCAACATTTTGTTGGACACAAACCTACTCTCCCTCTCCTATAGCTGCCTGTGTGTGCAAGTGCTGCTATGTGGCTGTAAGGTTTTGCCTTTGCAGTGGTTTTAGGGCTGCTCAGTGATGCCTTCAGTGTTGTGGGTTGAAGAGTGTTGGTCTAGGGAGCAGCATGCTGCTGCACAGGGCTGGGAAGGGGCACCTGGAAATCTCCTCCTAGCATGAGTTGCATTTCTCTCTTCTTGTTTCAGTCAGTAATGCCTGACTGAGCTCATCTTGCTCAGGAGAAGTTTGTGCCTGCCTTGCCAGCTCTGAGCCCTTCTAATACGCTTCCCCAGGCATTTATTCCTGTTCTTTCTCCAGAGCTGTCACCAGCTGGGAGCAGAAACATCTTCAAGATTGAATGCTCTTGTGTTATCATTTGGAAATACACGAACAAAAAAGATTTTTCTAGGGAATGATAATGACCTTGATGTGTTTGCAGTCAATGAAACATCAAGCTGCCTCTTCAAGGGTTCCTCTTGTGTGTGTGAAGCTGAAGCCTTTCTTTCAGGGAAGGATCTCTTGGTTGGTCACTCCTTCCAGTAGGACCTGCAGTCACCAGCCCCCTGTGATAGATTTGTACTGGGAAGTGAATTTTTCCTTGATTCAGTCATATCCTTACTGGGGTATTTCCAGGAAGGGAAGGGAAGCTGTGGGGAGAAGGGAAAAGGAGGGAAAGGTGTTTTTCTGTCCCCACCCCAGACTCAGTCTTGGTGTTGAAGCATCCTGATGTCTCTCTAACACCTTGGATGTGCTTATGCTGTGGGTTGCAAGCAGTGCCATGGCAGGTCTGTGTTTACTCTTCCATTGCTCCTGGAAGCCTGTCTGTGCCAGAATCCACCTTCAGACTGGCATCTGGCTGGCCCTCTGAGCTGTGCCACTGGCCAGCAGACTTCAAAGCTGGTGGCCCATCGGGGCGCAGTGCAGGAGCTTCTCTTGGCACCTTCTCTGATGCACTTGGCTGCAAGCTGCACGGTGTCTGCCATCCCTGCTTGGAGGGGACAGGCGTGCTGAGGGTTTGATCTTGCCAGCTGCTGGCAGTAGCACATTTTAATTTCCGTAATGGACCTGGTTCCTGCACTGGTTCCTGCAGTGATGGTCTGGAGAGAGATAAATCACACAACTTGGAAAAGAGAGGTTGGGGCAGCAGGTGAAGGAAGAGCCCATCTAGTTCCCATCCACTTTCTTTCTCTGTTTCTTGTCTTTGCCAAGGTAGACATGCTTCCTGCAGTATTGGATCCTCTCCAGTATCATATAGTTTACCAGACTGGAGATGGTATAAATCACAGAATTCACAAATGGAAGATGCTGAACCAGAGAGTTTCCCGACCCTGATAGGAGCAGGGAAGGAAGAAAAGGAGCAAGAAGGGCTGAGGAGAGGAGGGAGGTGAGGCTGGAGTGGGAGATGATTTCTGGGTAAGGGTGAATATGAAGCAAGCAGGAGCCTGACTCTGCAAACAGTGAGGATGTTTAAAGGAAGGTGGTGTGTTGCTGCAGCCTGTCACCACTGCCTCTGATCACTGTTTCCCCATCTGTCCCCACATTTGTCACAGCAGCTGCGGGAGATGACTTGGAGGTGGGTGGTGGTTCCAGATCTGTGCATCCCACCAACCCTCAGAGGAAAACAGCACTGCTGGGGGTAGTTCCATATGCAGTTACCCTCTGTCCAGTCTGGCCAGGCCTCTTCTGCTTCCCTGATTGAGACTAATGCTATTAAAAAAAATGCAGTCTGGTTTTAGTACATGGGCTGTGTGCAGCATCCCTTCTGGATCTCCATGGCTCTTCTGGAGAAAGGGACCTTGAATGTGCTGCCAAAGCAAATTTTTTCCCTCTAAGTCTTCTTGCTTATCTACTTTTTTGCTATATGTCTACCAATGCCTTGCTGCTGAGCATAGTTTCATAGACCATGTTTCTGCAGTGAGCTGGTGAAATGTGGTCCCTGAACACCTTTTTGAAAATTCTTTTAGTGGGGAGGAGCTGTGAGATGCTGCAGTGGAACAGTGAGTGACCTGGGTCCCATGTGTCTCTCCAGTCACCCCCGGGGAGGCTCCAACCAGCAATGGCAGCAGGGTAGAAGCAGCCAAAGCTTAGTAGCAATTAACTCCATGTGCAATGACGAAAAAACCCCAAACTCCCAAAGTTTAAGAAAACGACCAAAAAGAAATAAACACTTCCTCTTTTTTTCCAAGTCATCTTTTCGTTACACTGACCAGTGAAGTACTGTTGCTGAGGTTAGGAGGCAGCCTAAAGGAGGGCAGGACAAAACCCACACAAGTCAATAGATAAGAATTGAACTCTGCCTCTGTTAAATCCCAGGACTGCCCAGTTAAATCCACTCACTTGGATAAGCTCAAGGAAGCAACTTGGGCTGCGCAAATGACCTAGGGCCTTTGATACCCTGGCTTGAGCACAAGCTCATGTGTCTCTGCAGGTCCTTCAAGAGCTATTAAATGGTTTTGGTTTGGTTTCTGTGCATTCCCAGCAGCAGTCTGCCCCTTACCCCAGTGCTGCACTTTCCTGTTTGCTCAGCGCTAGCGGAGACCAGAATGTACCCCCCAGCTCGTAATGAGCATGGATAATATAGATCAGAAATGCTCTGGGAAATGATGTTTTCCTTCAATTATCTGTGTTTGTTACTTGTGGCAAGGAGAGGAAGTGTCTCTGAAGGTGAAGGGTGGGTAGAGTTCGTGCAAAACCAAAACAGTCTTTTTTTTTGCTGCTGCTTCAAGTCTTCCCTTGCTCCTCACAGAGGTTTCTTTGCACTGATGCCTGGAAGCCACACTTGTGCTCCAACCTCCATCAGTCAGGCAGGAATGTTTACAGATGAGCACCTCAGGCAGTGGAGAGGGAGCATACAGAGTGCTCTGCCCGCTGCCCTGCCTTCCTTTCTCTAGACCAGGTTTTGGTTTGGTTTTTTTTCCCCTCATCAGCTGCATCTGTACAGGCTCTAAATCTTTCCAGGCAGGGCCTCTTGCTGTGTGAGTGGTGTTGGAGCTGCCGTCCCAGCTGAAGGCTCTGGGAATGATGCAGAGACACAACTGCAGATGGATGGTGGGGACAAGGTGGCTTGGCACTGCCCCTGCTGAGGTTGAGAGGCAGCACTGCAGGCACACAGAAGTCTGGTGACCAAAGAACTTGTATTGGTTCTAGCTGCCCTCACGAGAAGGTGATGAGAAAGCTGACATCAAACAGTGAAGGACTATTGTGGGAGATAAAATGCCTGGGGCAGGATTCTCACTGTGAGGTTGTAGGAAGCTTTATATCCCCAGAATACTTTGCCCAGTTGCATTTTTAGGTTAGTAATTCTGTACCTGTGGAAACTGAAGTAGAAAGTGGACTTTAAAATGGGAGGCTCTGGGAGGTGTGAAGTGGCCCTGGAAAATTGCAACAGGGAGAGAACCAGGAAAGGAAAGAAATTATGAGAAAACATGCAGCAGTGAGGGATGTAAAATGGAGAAATGTGCTCATATGTTGATTTCTGTGAGCCTGGGAAGAACAGTCAAGGTATTGGGAATTTGTCTACAAGGATGCTGCAGGATGCCAGAGGGGAGTGTGGATGCTGTTGAGTTCACAACAGGATGAATCTCTAAGTTACAGTGTGAAAGTGTCTGAGCTGTATGATCTCAACCTTTTCAGCTGGTGATGGAAGCAGGGAGAGAGGCTTTTTCACAGTACTGCCAGGGAGAAGAAAATAGAAGGGAGACAATAGGTCCATTAAATAGAATTGTTTTCTCACCAATTTCTTTTCCTATCTCAAATGATTGAGATCCTTGCCATCTCTTTATACCTGTCTTTAGCAAGACTAAAAAAGCCCAAAGAGATGTGTGGGAGATTGGGAACAAAACATGACTACACAGAAATAGCTATTAAGGAAAGCTTCAGGGTACTTTGCAAGCACCTCAAATGCTTGGCTAACCTCAGTAAATACTCTTCAGGGCATTAGGGGAATTAATGATGGAATGTAAATAACCGTGTCCCTTTGCTCTGAAAAAAGAAGGTAGTCTGGTGCCAGGGGTGTTGACAGTGCAAAGGATGCCCCAGTCTGAGGGGCAAGAAGGGCTCCCAGTGAGTTGTTCTTGTCCACACATGAAGTGGTGTAATGCCTCTGCTCTCTCACATGCAAGTTCAGCTCCGGGATGCAGCTCTGAAATGGGATTACAGCCCCAGCGTGAAAGATCTGTGCCATTTATTACTCAGCTCAAAGAGGCATCCCAGGCAGCCTTGCCTTAAAGGCAAAGTGAGCTGAAGCTGGAGGGAGGAGTGAAGACCAAGCTTCGGTGTTGCAGATGAGTTTTAGAGTTGTGTCTGATGCAGAGCTTCCCTGACAAAATTGGTTTCAATACGGAAGCAGCAAAGGAAGAACAGTGATGGAGAAACACATGGAATGCCTCCTCTGACCTCTTAAGGTTGCTGGTCTGTCCAGAGTGATCCCCTTGATCCAGTGAGGATAGCTGACTTGCATTTTAGAAGCAATATAATCTGCCTTCTCTCTTTCCAAATGACCATTGGCCTGACTCTGAGAACATGGTCTTCTCCTCTGGCAAGTGCCTAGTGTGTGAAATGAGGAGATAAAGGAAGGTGCAAAGGGGCATCTCAGCATTGGCTGTCAGTAGATTACCTTGGTGCTGCAATGCAGGCTGGCTTCTGGTTCATCTTTTTGGCTGGTACATGGCACAGGGCAGGGGACCAGGGCATCTCCAGTACTCATCTGCCTTCCTCTGTTACAGCTTGAAGCGTAAGGGGTGGCTTGAAGTTGGAGCTGAGACCTGGGCATAATACTTGCCACCCCAGCCTAGTTTGCACTCTTAGAGCAACCCACAAGCTGAGTTGTCTCCTTTGCCTTTGCTGTGTGGAATCTGGGCAGCCCTGGAGGAGAGTCCCACTGCCAGCAGAAATCATCTCCCTGCACTGGTACTTCTGCAGGGGCTGATTAAGTTCTCTCCTGATCATCTCTTGGCTTATTCGAACCAATCGAGTGCTCAAGCCTGTGTCTGCACAGCAGGCTTTCCAGTTCCCAACTCATTTTCCTAATTCTTTTTGGAACCTGTTCCACTTCCACAACCTGTTTTTTTCGCAAGTGTGGATACCGGCACTGGAGGCAGCAGCCAGGAATAGTCTCACTGTGCTCCAGCAAGAGCTAATACTAAGCTCATGCTGTTCAGGATACTCCCTGGTGTATGCAGGGCATTTTTTCCCCTTAATTATATTACTGAGCTTGAACAGCCTGACTTGTGTGTAGGAGCCACAGAGGAGATTTGGAACTGCATTTTAGGATGTAGGAGGCTCGTTTAGGTTAACAAGTGGGCTGCAGTATTTGATTGTGCTGGGACACATGGTGCTCAGCCTGGAAGAGGAGCTGCAGCAAAGGGGACACGGCAAGGAGAGCCAGTTGCCATTGTGACACTGGGTGTGCAGCTGATGCAGCCTGCCAGGGTTTTGCTTATGCCATGGCCTCAGGTCTGAGGGTAGGGATGAAATAGTGATGATTACTTGGGAGGATCAGTTTTCCGCTGAGCAAGTAGGTGGAAAGTCAGGCAACAAAATTAGCTGAGTACACAAACAGTCTGGGCTGTACGAGGTTCTCTCCCCTGGGAGAGATTAAGGCATGTGGTGTCTTACGTAGCAGCGATGGCCGTGTGCGCTCGCCGTGCCTTGGCGCTCTGAGCTGACAGTTGTTGAGCTGTTGGCTTTGTGCTCTGTCCTCATCACTCCCAGCCTCTTTCCGGTGACTGGCTGGGGTAGAGGATCCCCTGACACATGCTCAGTCCTTCTTGCTGCTCTTTTCGCACAGGTGGTTGAGCACTCTGCCCTTTATCCCTGCGGCACTTGAGCTCAGTTTCGCATCTAGCCTGGATCTGTATGTGACTGTCTGGGTGTGAAGGGTGCTGTGGGACGGGCAGGGCCCTGTAAGCCCTGTGCCCTCTGGTTTGTGCCAACTGAGCTTTTAACAGAAGAGGCTGTACCTGTGAACATCATATGAGAGTTCAGAAATAACTGATTGCACTCAGACCGTTCTGGAGCTGCTGGGTACAAATGTCAGCACATCCATGAGCATGGAGCAACTGGCTTCTCTCTCAGCCTCTTTCCTGACACACAGGATCACAGAGAGGAGGTGACAGGTGCAGCTGAGCATAGCAATAAAAATCTTCAGATCCTCGGCTGTTTGTCTGCTGGAAGTGTAGAAATCAACAGGATGCTCTTGGTCCTGGCAGCAGGCTGGTGTGCAATGATTTTCCTTGGCTCACTTCAGCTGTGGTCTCTGTAGGAGGCTGTGGTTGACCAGCGCCCTGCATGTGGCAGCTGTTTCCAGTACAGGTCTGGTAACATCCTACCCAAACTCCATGAAAGAAACAAGCAAACAAAAAAAATCGTTTGTTGCATGATTTTTTCGTACAAGTGGGTCATATCTGCTCCTCAGTGTCAAAAGACCTTAGCAGGTGGTGACTTTTCTGCAAGAAAAATTAATGCAGGAATAGAAAGTTTTCAGCAAAGTCTTAATCCTATCTTATTTCCGAGAAGGATGAGAGCTCTTCCCCCAAACCTATCTAACAGGATGTAGATAAACACTTGGCAAGGTCTGAATGTAAAGTCCCTTGGTGGGTCAGAATTCACAGTACATGGCAAAGCAGTAAGAGGCTTGAAGGTGTTTTAAGTGGCATTGCAAGTAATCTCTTTAATTCTGCTTTTAATTTATGTCTGCTAATGAGTAGGGAGGAGTGGCAGAAGTCTTAAATTCATCTTGTGTAACTTGGAAAAAGGAATGAAACTTGAGGAGCCACAAAAAAAAAAAAAAAAGGGCAAGGATGTGAAAAGAGTGTAAGGAAACCAAAACAAGAGAGGATGAGAAATGAAAACTCCAGGCTACTGCATGAGGGAAATTAAATCCTAAAGTGTAAGGAGTTTGGATGTTTCCTGTGCTGAAAGCATCAGACTTCAAGCATTTTGCAAATGGAGTAGAGGGGCCAGGTTTCCTTCTGCAGAGTTTGGTGTGCACCATGCTGGGTTTCCGTCAGCTGCCTGGCTCCAGATGTACAATTGTCCTGCTTAGACAGGAGTGGGGATGGGAGGAGAGCTCTCTGGTGGTCTCCTTCCTCAGTGTGCATCCCTGGGGACTTCCCCCTGCTCTGAGGCTGCTGGTGTCTGGGCAGAAGTTGTGGGTCTCCAGGTGCTTGCAGATAGCAGCTTGACCTGGTTCCCTGGCTGGTTTGGGGTAAAAGGGTCACTCTGACTCACATGCTGCTTCTTTGGCAGCATTCAGCACAGGGCCAATAACCTTGATGTCTTGTAGCTCCTTTGCCATGGGTGTGTGTCACCAGAAAAGCAGTAAGGAAGGAGCAGGGGCTGTGGGAGGAACAAGTCTGGATTTTCTGTTCTCTTGCCTCAATTTCAGTCTGAGAAATCCTAAGGAGATGCCTTGAGGTGGAAAACACATATTACAGAGCACTGGAACTGTGCTTTGCAAGATCCAAAGATCCAAAGGTGGCTTGTGGTTCTGTCACCGAAAGTCAAAAAAGCTCCTGGGCTGTGCAAGGAGGGGCAAGCTTTTGCCCTGCCTCCTGCAGACCCACTGGGTGGGGCTTTACAACCAGGAGCTTTAAACCACAATTTGATCTCTGGCTCCTCGTGTCTGCTTCCAGACAACGCAGATGCTGGATTGCATCTTTGTATTCACCCTTTTACATCCCACTTGTATTTACCTGCAGATCCCCACAGCCTTGCCTAGTAAATTACCAGCCTAAACTTCTCCATGGAAAACTGCAAGGTAAATAAATATTCTCTTTTAGAAACTTCTTTCCTGGTTGAATTGACTCCCTTGGTACTTTCATGCATTTTAAGAAGTCAGAGCAGTTCACAATTGGAAACAAGCAATGTTTAGCTCCTGTGAAGGGAAATACTCAGGTACCAGAAAGGCTGTCATTTTCGCCATGCTCTTACAAAAGAGGGTGTTACAGTAAGCTTGCTTATTTCACTGGAGGAGAATTCAGCAGGCTTGATGGAAACCGGATGAGACAGGCAGGGTAAATGGATTTTGCTGGGCCAATTGAAAGCAAAGAAACACACACGTGTGGTGGCTGGTCAAGAATTAACTGCGTCTCACAGGAAGCAGGAATGAATTAGGGACAGAGAATTAGGAAGCCCTGAAACAACATCTGTCCAGCTGTATTTAAGAACTCTTCACCTGTGGTATGCCTCTGATGGCGCTTGGGTGCAGTGAGCTCTGTTGAGCTGTCCTGCTGCTCTTTGGCTCTCCATGGGCTGGAAGGATTAGAGCTGTTGAGCTCCAGCACCAGCTGCCATGGTGGTGGTAGGGTAAGTTGAGGAGGCTTCCTCTGGGTACAGCATCCCATGGGATCAGCATCAACTGCTGGAGCTGGCCAGGAGCTGGCGAGGAGCACTGGGGCAGAGTAAAGGAAAAGGTTGGATGTCTCCTGGTCCCTGATTCACTGAGAAGGAGTGACACCCAGCCCTGCTTGCAGGGGCAGGAGGTTCTGCAGTGTTTCATCACCTTTAGACAGTGGTGCCCAGTGAGAACAGTGTGGGGATCACTGTATCCCTTACAGGCACAAAGCACTTGCTCCCTGTTACTGATGCAGCATCAGCAAGAACCCTGCTGATGGAATGGGACCTCTCCTGCCTTGCTGGCAGCTGTGAAGGGCAGAGGAAATGGGGCACCGGGGAGGTGTACAGCATCCTATCAGTGCCCTCTTCTGCCATAGCTCACTGCCACAACGCGAGAGCAAGGCTCCCATCCTGGAGCCCTACAGGCACTGAGCAAAATTACTTGTTTGCACCATTATAGCTACAAAAAATCCTTGATGCTGCCTTCCTTCCAGGCTGGGGGCGTGGGGATGTATTGGGTTTGTGTGAAAGGTTGTGGCAGTGGGGGCTGCAAGGGTGGTTTTTGTGAGGAGTTGTCAGGAGCTTCCCCTGTGTCCGACAGAGCCAATGCCAGCTGGCTCCAAGATGGACCTTCCACTGGCCATGGCTGAGCCTACCAGCAACTATGGTAGAGACTCTGGGACAAGAGATTTAAAAAATGGGGGAAAAATGCAGTTGGAGGAAGAGAAAAGAGGAGTGAGTGTATGTGAGAGTAACAGCTCTGCAGAAAGAGGGAGGAGGTGCTCCAGGTATCATAGCAGAGATTTCCCTGCAGCCCATGGTGAAGACCATCCTGGAGGTCCATCCTGGAGCAGAGATCCACATGCATTCTGAGAAAGACCTCTCACCATAGCAGGTGCATGCCTGAAGGAGGCTGTAGCCGTGTGCTGGAACAGGCTTCTGGCATGACCTGTGGACAGAGGAGCCCATGCTGGAGCAGGTTTGCTGGCAGAACTTGTGGCACTGTGGGGGACCCACATTGGAGCAGCCTGTTCCTGACCCTGTGGAGGGGGACCCAGGCTGAAGAAGTTCACAAACTGCAGCTGGTGAGAAGGGCTCACACTGGAAAAGTTTGTGGAGGACTGACTCCTGCAGTAGGGAATCCACACTGAAGCAGGGAAAGAGTGTGAGGATTCCAGCCTTGCAGGAGGAAGGAGCAGCAAAGATAATGTGTGATGAACTGACTGCATCCTCTAATCCCCATTCCCCTGAGCCTCTGGGAGGGAGGAGGTCGAGAAAATTGTGAGTGAAGCTGAGCCCAGGAAAAAAAAAAGGCATGGAGGGGAAGGTGTTTTAAGATTTGGTTTAATTTCTCATTACTCTACTCTGATTCGATTGGTAATAAAATTAATTAATTTCCCCAAGCTGGGTCTGTTTTGCCCGTGACTGTAATTGGTGAGTGATCTCTCCCTGCCCTTGTCTTGACCGAGGAGCTTTTGCTGTATTTTCTACCTTTCCTGTCCAGCTGAGGAGGGCAGTGATAGAGTGGCTATGGTGGACATCCAGCCAGGGTCAGCCCACCACAGGAGACTCTGAGCTTTATTCCCAGGGGATAACCATGTGGGAGTCCAGCAGAAGGGTGGGCAGCATGGTTGGGAGTGCTGTGCTGCCCCAGCCTGATGAAAGAGCCTCAGAACTGCTGGTGGCTCTGTTCAGTGTGTGAGGACAGCTGCAGCAAAACAGCCTTTCTGGTGTCATTCTAAGGTAAACCACCCTGGCAGGGAAAATTCTGAGTGCCAGAATGAAATATCCTCCTTAATCACACCCCAAGATACTCCTCTAGCAGAGACTCTTCTTTTCTAAACAGGCGTGACACTGGCCAGGTATAATGCTCAACAGTGGACTCTTTGTGTAGCAAATGTGACCCAGAGTGTGAGGAAGGGGGTTTCAGTCCTTCCACATTAACTATCTTGCCTCCCTGGTGAGCACTGAGGCAGAAATATGCTCATTAATAAAAAAATATTGTGCTCTGCCTCTTGGTAGTGACTCTATTTACTTTAGTAAAGGCAAGTTATGTTCTCCATCAGTATAAATCAGGAATAGTTGCCAGTGCTGTGTCCCTTGGCAGGCTGCTGAGCTCCAGCCAGAGATGAGGAACAGAAATACTTGAATAGAGGGCAGATAATAAGCAAATTATAAAGCTTATCATTTATAAGCTTATAAAAGAATAAGCAAAACCAGGTAAAAACTGGGGACAGATGTAGGGGATCCCAGAATATGGGAGGCTGTTTGGGTAGAGGTGACCTGGGAAGTGCTTAAGAAATGCCTGTTTAACATTAGAGCAGTACATCCTACATGTAAGCCATGACTGCATTCTGATCTGTGGGCTGATAATTCAGGCACAGCCCTTGTACAGTTGCTGTATGTTTTCTGTGCATTTGAAGCCAAAACACCTGAGGTCTCTCTTCATCACCTTCTGCATGTGATGCAAGCTGGAGATATGCTTGGGCTCAAATCCTTGGTGGCAAAGTCACAGATTCACCTGGATCTTGCATGCTGTGTTGGAAATGGCTGCACCTGGAAGGCTCTGTTTTTCTGCTGGCCATCTGTGGATGTTGGTTGGTGACACAGACCAGTCAAGCATCATGGTTGGTGTCAAGGCCTGATATTTCAAGATGAGAGAGATGAAGAATAAATCTTACATGGGCCCTGGTGGTGAGGGTAAACTAAGTTTATTTTCTCCTTGCCAAAATTTAAATCCTTCAGCTTGCGAGGTGTACCAGCAGCACCTCAACTTTGCAGAGACTTGAGTGTCCCTCCTGTTTCCAGCACTGATTGGTGCTACAAGGTTCTGTGTGGCCCCACTACTGCTTTCTTCTGGTCCTGTCCCATGTCAGCCTCTCCCTTGCTCCACAGCTGGCACAGCCAGTGCTTGGATTTCTCCTCCCCTGCCAAGGTGCTGCCTGCATCTCCCTGCCTGGCAGCAGGCTCCTGTATGCCCTCTGAAGGGAATGGGACCTTGCTTGCCTGGAGCTCCCACTGGACCTGGAGGCAGGTGGTGCCTCAGGGAGGTGTAGAGCGATGAGTTTCCAGCTGCTGTCATGTCAAAAGAGGCTTGCTATGGCACCACAGCTGGGGACTGGGGAGAGGCTCTGTCTTGCTGGAGGGCTTGTTTTCATGCAGCAGCCTCCTTTGCTGGGTTAAAGCCTTTGACCTGGTGAAGCCTGGTAAGCTGGACTCGTTGTGAAGCTTGCTTTGGGAAGGGCATTGCTTAGTGTCAGGCTGAAGCTGCCCATTGCAAAGCAGCAGCAGAATTTTTACCTGGTGACAGCATTCCTGGGTTCAACAGCCTGGCAGGAGGCTGCCTGGACCCAGAGCTGTGTTTATCCAGCTGCTCCAGTGGCTTTTGCAGCATCCACTGAGCCCTGTGCCACTGCCAGTGCCGGAGGGCATTGCATGGGCTGGCAGTGCTTACAGGTGTGGCACTGTCACCTGTCAGGTCGTGTCCTCTCTAAGTGTCTGGCTCCTGGTCTCTCCCTCTACACCAGGAGGACAGGCAGGGTTCTACCTACCACAGATACTGCAAGAGCTGGGCATTTTCAGTGTGAGCTACCTCTGAGCCCTTCACTGGCTCAGAAATGTCCTAATCTTCATTCTAATGCACTTCCCCATTCTCCTCTAGCAGAGCCAGGCCCCCCTGCCCCACACCTCTGGATTTGTCTTCCTTACCTCTCCATCCTTTAGCTTAGATCCCCCACCCCAGCCTGGCAGTGCTGTGGGGAGAAGCATCCACTGGGGAATGGGTACCAGACAGCAGCAGGATGAACAGAGAGAGCATGTTGGTGCATCTGAGTCAGCAGTGCCACCTGCAACTGTCGCATCTCCTGCCACCCAGATGCTGCCCATGCATCCCAGCTCCCATGGGCAGGCATGGGGAGCCCATAGAGTGCCTTTTAGTAGGAGACCAAGGCTGCTTCTCGAAGCTGGGAGGACAATGAAGGCGCTGAAGCAGCCAGAGCACGGCCGGGGGCAGAGGGGGACAGGCAGGCAAGGGGAAGCCATGCAAATGGGGACTTTGATGTGGCTGCAAGGAGCGGGGCTGGAGCATTGTTCCTATCACATCACATCAGTTTCACATTCCTCATGCAGGAGTGATCAACGCTTTCAGGGCCAGACAAAAGAGCCGGGAGATGAACAAAAGCGAGAGGGGGGGGCTTTACCTACTGCAGAATAGAGGCAGAGGATGAATTGCTCTCTTGGCAAGCCATGGAGATGGGCTGGCGGTTGCTGTGCTTTAAAGCACCAGCTTAAAATTTTTCTCTTTTATTTAGAGGAGGGGGAAAAAAAAAGGTAGGAGAAAGGGTTTCCTGTGTGTAAAAGGGGGTATAAATAAGATAGTGTGACAAGTGTCTGTGGTCTTCTTATATTCCCTTGCCTGGTCTTCCCAAGTGATTACTCTCATCTTTTTGCAGAAGTGTCCTCTTGGGAAGAGGGGCTGGCAAACATGAGTTTGACCCAGACTGCAAGGTGAGAATACTTTCAAGGGAACCTTCTCCCAAAATTAGTGAGGTGAATGGGCTTGGAAGGGCTTGGCCACATACAGAGGAAGACTGGGCTCTGCAGACCCATGAAGGTTGCTGGCATCAGCCCTGGAACATGGGGAAGAGCTGTGTTGGAGGTAGCTAACCATTGTGTCCAGCTATCCTAAGCTGCGGTGTGAGGAGTAGAAGGGTGGAGGAGGTGAGGAAGCACCTAATCTTTGCTGCTGGCTGTTCTGGGTGTCCTGCCTCTTGCTGCAGGGGTAACTTGGTCAACTCCCTTCACTGGGCTGGGTTTTGCTAGGGCTGGAGAGCAGGGATAGGGCCCAAGGCAGAACGTGGCGCACATCCACGTGTGTGTGTGTGTGTGTGTGTGTGTGTGTGCTTCTGTGCTGCCATCTCAGCCTTTGCTGCAGCCCCATTGCCTGAGACCAGGGTCACTGAATTCTGGCTTTGCTCACTTGGTTTGCCATCCCTGATGTCTCCTGGCTCTTGCCTGTCACTGACTCCTCTGCTCTCCCCTCTGTTAGACTGGGGTCCCCCTTCTGCCTTGTCCTCAGCCTCCTGCTTTCTCTGGTATATGCTGCTATCCCCTTACCTCAGAAAAGAATGCATTGAACCAAATCTCTATTTTCCCCTTGCATGTGCTGTCTGCAATTCAGATTTTGCCCGTACTAAGTGGAACTGAGCCCCTCAAGGATGCTCTAGCCTCTCATCCTTTCCCAAAAAGCTTTTTCCAATGGAAGCAGAAACCTTGAACACTGTCCCACCACACAGCCATCCGTTGCTCTCCAAGCCCCATGCTCTGCTCTGGCTGCCCCCCCTTAGCCCTGACCCACAGCCCACTCCCCTCCCTCAGCTCCGGGCCCCTCTGCCTGAAAGGCTGTCAATCAGGCTGAATTGTCTGGTGGTTTTGTGATGTGGAAAGACTCCCACCAAGGAGTCAAGGGCCAGGCTGAGACCTTTAAACTCGATACCATTTGTGTCTTAAATCAAACAGGAATCCAGGTCCTGGGATGGAGGGGGAGGTTTAAGGGGATGCAGAGGCTCAAAAGCCTCCACTGCCCCCCCTGAGTTTTCCTGGAGCCCTTTCCCCACCTTGCACTGTGTGGAGCAGGGAATGTGCTCATGGCCCTGGAGTTCAGGGATTGTTTCCCTCTGTAGTCCTCTGCTCTGGGGGTTGGCAGCAGTGCTTCCTTTAGTGCTGGCCCTTTGAACCACCCTCTGCCTGGGGTGTATGGCAGAGGTGGTCCTCTGCAATGGACCAGAGCGAGGGCTGAGGAATGTGCTGGGAAGTGGGGACGTCCCTAGGGAAGGGAAGGTTTCTGGGATCTGCTGTTGGGAGCATATGGGGCTGGGGAGGAGGGCAGAGCTTAGCAGCATCTCTGGTCTCACCAGTTTGTGGTGGCTGCTGCTGCTGCATGGGAGGATGTGGGTGCAGAGGACAGATCAGTGATTGATGTCCTGCAGGTGGTTGCAAGGTTAAAAGTGATGTTTTAGCCTCCCCCCAAGACTCTACAGGTAAACTTGACCTCGCTGGACTGTTGTCATTGCAAAGAGGAGAGTGCCCTGGTTGCTGTCCCTGGTGTGCTTGTGTCTCAGTGGCTTGAATCACGCAGTGCCTGGAGTTGCAATTCATCTGCTTGTGCCCATAGAGAGGGGACAAAACCAAAATAAGATGTCCCAAATTCCCTATGTACTGCCAGAATAGGGCATCAGGGCAGGCAAGGAGAGTTAAACACCCTCTGCTTGTCCTTACTGTGTATAAAGATGTGCTCAGTCTGCAGAAGGAAGATCATCTTAAATGGCCAGTTGGAATTTCTACTTTTTTCTCTAGAAAGGGGTTTGACAGCAGCAGAGCTAGTGCTGCCCTGGGGTTGAGCCCCATTGCATCTCACAGGGTTTGCAGAGCCCCTTGACCTAGGGCTGCTGCAGAGGAGGGAGAGCAGGGCTGGGTGGAGATCTGGCTTTTTCAGCTCAGTTCATGGCTTTCTCTGCCCACTTGGGAGCAAAGAGTTTGCTATTCTTTTTTTCTTCCAACTTCTTTCCAAAGTCCACATAGGTCAGAGATTTCATTTTGTCTTCCCGAGGGAACGTTGCAAATCTCTCTTCCCCTGACAGAGCCATGTTTTAAGGAGAAGCCTGGAGCTGCCTTAAGACATGTACAAGCTCAGAAATGCAGTGGCTGTGTTTATTTTTTTGTGTTCTGGGCAAAGTCAGAGCTGCTGCCGGTGCTAAGTAAATACAGAACTACCCTCATGAGTGACTGCATTAGCCAGGGCCATACTTGCTGCTTGCATGAAACCAGATGGATCTATCTGGGGAGTGGAACAGCAGCTTTCTTGTGACTAGCAAAGGCAGAGCCACTGGCATTTGGATTACCAGCTCTCCTGTGCTTTTAACAGAGTGCCAATGTTTGACAAAACCATTAAGTTAAATTGAGTCCTACGTGTTTCAAATGGATTCTGAGACTTCTGGCTGACTCATTAGCAGAGCTGTCTCTTCTCCCTTTCGTCTTTCTCTCTCTTTTTTTTTTTTTTTTTTTTTTCTCTTCCCTCCCCCTCCTCCATTTAATTCCCTCTCTGTAGCTGGTTTTACTGCTGACATTTAAGAGCAACATGTGGAGACTCAAGGAGAGACCTGGCACCGGGATGGCCCTGCTGTGAGCCCAGACATGCCCGGTGCCGCTGCGGTGGGCAGGGAGGATACTTGGAAGGTGTTTGCTTAAGGCAAGCCCCGGGTCCCGCAGAGCCTGCGTATGGGTTGGCCAGGGATGCTCAGGGCCCTGCAGAGCCCACGGCTGCTCCGCTCCTACCCATTGCCAGAGTTATTTATGGCCCGGGTTGCTGCTTTGCTGGGCCGTTTCCAGAGGGCAGAGAAGGATGCCCTGCGTTCCCAGGGCTCGCAGCGCAAGGGCAGGGATAGCAGGGAGCATCGGTGGGAACAGCGGCAGCGGCAGCACGCTCTGTCCGAGTCACCTTGACTTGCCTCCGGCGAAAGTGAAGTACTTTAAAGAGGCACAGGGCGATGACCTTGTAAATGGATGCGTGACCCAAGTGCTTCCCTGTGGCGTCGGCTTCTTTGTGTCCCTGATACTGCTCTTCACGCCTGTGGGGAATCACTGGGGCTGGGGGTGGTTGCTGGGGTCTCATTTGCACAGCTGCGTCTCAGCTGTGCAAGCTCTGCTAGTCATTGGTGTGAGAAATGCTGTCACCTTCCCCATGTCCCTCAAACGCAACTTTTCTTGGGGCAGCAGAGACCCTGCGGGACCTCACTGTGGCTACCGGCAGAGCTCTTGCTTCCCTGGGGCATATTTTGGGGCTGGACTGTGGAGTTGAAGAGGGTGAGCACGAGAGGGGCACCAGCACCTTATGCCACTGGGATTTGGAGTGATGGATGAGCTCTGCATGAGGACCACTGCAGATGGGCTGGGGTTTGAGTGCTGTCAGGAAGGAGGGAGGGTGGTGGCATGGGGTGGGCTTAAAGGCCAGGGATAGAAAAACACTGAATAGTATTGGAGTGAAGGTTTTCCAAGCAGTTAATATGTGGACAGGGTTCTGATGAAGCTTCTGGACTAGGAAGAAAATACAGCAGTTGGATGGTGGAGCAAAGCTGGAAATAGCTTTCTGCTGCTGTCTAAGGCTTTGCAGTACTCTGATGTGCTGCTCTGTAGTCCTGGTTCATGGAAGCACATTGTGCCAAGTGCTGTTCTGCCAGACAACATCCCATATAGAGGCTCCCATTCGTCTGCCTGAAAACTTCAAAGTATCTGTTGCAGATGATGTGG
Organism: Entomyzon cyanotis; assembly: GCA_024500445.1. Classification (NCBI taxonomy): domain Eukaryota; kingdom Metazoa; phylum Chordata; class Aves; order Passeriformes; family Meliphagidae; genus Entomyzon; species Entomyzon cyanotis. The sequence goes on along the minus strand of JAKEPQ010001021.1, from coordinate 43,636,418 downwards.
GGACTGCAGGCTTTGGAGAATCTGGTCTGCACTGCTGGAACAGCCTTCCCACTGAGCAGGTCGCTGCTCTTTGCACTGCAATGCCCTCAAGCCCCTCTGCTTCTGTGCACCTCTTGCCCCTGGGTCTTCATTGCCTCGGCCCCATGTTTATCAGGTCACTCTGAGATGTGGCCTCCTGACGCACACGATCTCCCCTCTTGCTCTTCCTGCCACAGACTGTCTGGAGAGGAGCCAGGAGCTGCATGAGTGGAGCTTTCAGCAGATCAACATGATTTGGTCTCTGGTGTGCAAAGCCAGAGTGTTAACCCATGGAAAGCACATCTGGGTGAAGGCTTGGGGGAATGTCACCATGGAAGCTGCTCCCACTAACAGCTAGAACATGGTGCCCGCCACCGTATCTCCCTGCTGTGGGCACAGCTCCCGCCCCCTCATCAGTGTCTTGTTTCTCTGGGTGCTCTCTCGTTATTTCCATGTTCATTAATGCTGATACGCTCAATTGCATCAGCTCGTTTCGAGGGACCAAGTGCAATCCTGTGCCTTCATTTGCATCCCTGCTGCCTAGCTGTTGCCCAGGCAATGCCAGGTGCTTTGACATCATTACCCAGCCAACTGGCATCCTCTCTGCCCCATTAACCTTCCTGTAATTGACTTCAAATTGAACAGGGAAGGGAAGGGGAAGGGAGGAGGGAAACTGTCTTGAAATGGCAACTGTTTGTGCCACCATGGAGCGGGGCTCTTTGTTTTTTGAAGGCAGAACTGTGACAGTTGGTTATGTGTACAGATAGATTTGGGAAGTGTTTCTTGTCTGTTAGGAAGCTGTGCAGTCTGTCTTGGTTTGTGAAGTTTCCCGCTATCATCTCCTGGGGGAATGCAATGTCAAAAGTCCTTGGAGTGGTTGCGGGCAGGGGAACTCAGAGGGTTTATGGAGGAGAAGAATGATGTTGGAGATGCTGGGAGCAGTGGGTCTGTGCAGTCTGGGGAAGGGAATGTGAAGCAGGATGTTGAGGGGCATCATGGCAATCTCGAGCCTCTTGATGGGTGGGGAGAAGGCAGGAGATGAAGTTGGTTTTGTAAGCACCAAGGGACAGGGCAGCAGACCACAGCACAGTTTGGGGCATCTAATCCCCTGTCAGGCACTGAGAAATATCTTGTCCCCATGTCAAACACTGCAACAGGAGTAAGAGATGGGAAAAGTCCAATGTTTGAGATGCTCAGTCCTGACCTGCAGGAACCCCTGTACCTGAGCTGGCTGGTCCTGTGCCACTTTCATGGCATGAGGTTGAGATCGATCTGGGTCAGGCGACAATATTCTATAGCTCTGATCCTAAATCCATTCTGGTAACTAGAAATACATTCTTTTTCTCCTTTCCTAAAACTTAGATGCTGAAATAGTATAGAACTTCTCTGGAACTTTTCCCATTTAAAGATGGAACTTGTTTTTGTCCCATTTTTGTTTTGTCCCCTTTTGAGCCAAAGTCACCCAAACAGATGCTTCACAACAGAATCTCTACCCTGAATTGGCATCTTCTATCAACTTGAGTCAATTTTATTTATTCACCTTCTGCTTGCACAGCACTGCGGTCGCCAAGTCTTCCTGTGTTTGCTCATGACTTGTGCTGGATGTAATTCGTTAGGCTTAATTGAGCTGCCAGAGGAGAAGGGCAGTGTGAGAGTGGGATGGATGGAAATCTTGGCATCAGCTGCTTGATTGCCAAACCCAGCAGAGCTGGTGCTGCTCCAGCAGAGCCACTGGACAAGGCAGGTCTGTCCAAAGCTGGAAACTTCTGAGCTTCCCTTGCAAGAGAGGAGCGTCCCATGTGCTTCAAAGTTGGGGCAAAGGGGTGAAATACTTAGAACTTTACTTCCTCTTATTGAGGAATTCATTATTTACTAATATATATTTTTTTTACTTATTACCCATTACTTATTAAGAGAGAAGGTAATTCTGCGCTGTGTTCTTTGCTTTTCAAAAGGCAGAACTGAGGAACTTGTGGCAGGAGGGATTTCTTAAGCTCTAGGATCTCAGCTGGTGTGATCCTACCAGCCTGTCGTGGGCTGATTCTTGCATTGCTTCATCTCCTCATTCTCTGCAAGATGCAGGAGTCCACACAGGACCAAACAAAACGGGACCTTTTTCTACAGACCTTGAAGTTCTGCTGGGATGTGGTGATAGGAAAACTGTTCATCCCCTTCAAGAGAGGAAATCTTTATTTGGGATGAGCCCTGGGGCTGTCACCGCTAGTTGCTGTATTATAGAAAAAGTCTGATAGAGGCAATCACTGGCACTTGTGGGTGGTGGGTTTGCACTGGGACTGGGTGGTGGGACTGTCAGCTGGGAGAGGCTGTTCAAACCTTTGGTTGTCACAGTAGTTGGAGGATGTGAAGTATTAAGAGATCTCTGGACTGGGGTGTGCAGCTCGAGCCAGAAGTGGTATGACTGTGCCCTCAGCAGCTCTCTCGGGGAGGGCAGACACCTCATTCTCACTTGCAGTCAGTGAACCGTGGTGCGAGAGGCACAGCTCTGCCTCTGTTTCCCCTAGAGCTAACAGAGCTTAGTATCAATTAGCAGCTTAATTTGTAATTAATAACTTGCTGTCTCTTTTCTAAATGGCTTGCGGAGGGGGCTGACACAGGAGGCTCACACAACCTGCAACGTGCTGTCACCAACTGCTGAGGAGCATCCGGAGATTTGGGGGGTGGGTTTGGACATGGATGTTGTCAGAAAGCAGGGAAATAGCCCTGGCAGGGGTTTGGGATGCAGGCTGTCCTGGAGATGAATCTGGGACCTCAGGATGCTAATGCTTTTTTTTTTTTTTTTTTTTTTTTTTGCATCTAGGAGTGCTGGCTGATAATCCTGGGGCAAATGTTGCTTTAGCCTGTGACATCACTGAGCAGGGATCAGTCCAGGCAGTTCACTGTACTCCTACCCTTGCAGTCCTGCTGTGACAGCAGTGCTGGGGGCTGCCCCTGTGTCTGGCGGGTGCTGTGAGGGGCTGGCAGGGCCATCACTTCCCTCTGAGACTGGGAGCTCTTCCAGCAGCACAGGTTGAGTGTGTCCCAGTCCAGCTCGGGATCTTCCTTTCCAGGGCTGACATATGTCATCTTCCTTGCAGTTCTTTGTCAGTTTCCCTTCCCTGCCAGTATGGATTGCTGCTTTCCTGGCTGCACCATCCCATGATGGTGTGTGGGGACTCCATCCTGCTGAGTACCCTTTGCACAGGTCCCTGCAGTGCAGAAATTGGAGCTGCCTTGCCAAAAGGGGCAGAGAGTGAAGAGACAGCAGAGATGCAGGGCCACCCAGCAGGGATGAACTTGCCCTTTCTCATACCCTGGGGATATCTGCTAGCTTTAATGGGTACTATGTTGCTCTCCAAGTAGTCCTCCTGGTATTGTCCTGTAAGGAAGAGGTTCATTAAATGATGATGGTCCCATTTCTTCCCAATCCCCATTCTGCTCCATCCTTCTCTGGCATGCATGCTCCATGCAAGTGGTCCAGAGGACTCCTGCCTTGTGTCTTGCTCCCAGGCCTTGCACCATCTGCCCCTCTCACTTTTCTTGGACCCTGTACACATTTCAGGACAGAAGCCCTGTCTTTCTTTTTATTTAGTGCTTATTCCTGAATGACTGATTGCTGTTTCATTCTCTGAGAAATCAAAGAAGTGTCTGTGTACAGGGAGAAAAAAAAAATCTTCTATGCTTCACCTGGCAGAGGAGACAGCACAGAAAATGCAAAGTGGATGTGTGCAGCTGTGGGGACCACTGGAAAATTATGTCAGCATGTCAGTGCTGGGGGATGCTCTGCATGTCCCAGGCTGAGTGGGAGACACTGGTGTCTGAGGGGTAGATGTCCTGATGTCACTCCAGACTTGCTTTCCCTGTGTGAGCAATGTAACTGGGTCTGAGTTGTTTTTGTTTTTCCATTTTGAAGCTTTTCAATGCCCAGCTGTTTGAGCCAAGTGTTCCCTTAGCATTTGAGGCTCTTGTGCCGGGAGAGATTTGCATTTGAGTTGTTTGGCATTCATTTGCTGTCCAGTGGGTCTCCTGTCTGGAAAGGTCTTCAGTCGGGTCAGAAGCTGAGTTAATTTGCACTGGAAGGCAGGCACACTTTGTTTTGTGTGCTGGTTTCTCGCAGAAATCCCATTTGAGCTATTTGTTCTCTTCTCTTCTCTTTTTGAAGCCGTGTTAGGAGCCATGGCAGCTTCCCTGCAAGGCTGGGAAAAGAGAGAACTAGCCTGAAAGGTGCAAATTAAACCCATGCTCAGATAAAAACTGCTATTGCACTGTTAATGTGGGCCCTTCTCCAGAGTTTTGATGCTATTTGCTTGCAACTGAGGAAGAAATACTCACAAAGACAGTCCTGTGGGAAGAAAAGCAGGCTCCAGAGTTCAGTTTGTAGCTACATTGGATGAAATATTTCGAAAATCCAGGGGGAAAGTGCCAGAGGGTCTTTAACTCTCATTTGGATCAGCTCATGAAATGATCAGGCAGGGCAGGCATTTTGGCACAGCTTGCCTATGAGGAAGGAGACTTGGGAAGAGCAGCTGTTTGGGGTGTGGTGCTGCTGAAAATGGGGGGAAGTGTAGGGATGTGGCTACTGTTCAAACACTGGAGGTGTTCGGTTTGAAACTTGATAATCCAAAAGCTTTGTTATTCCTTGCCTGGGTGCCAGACTTGGGACCTTTGTGGGCCATCTCCCATGTCTCCCCATGAATATATCCTTCAGGGATTGCTCCAGAGCCCATTTCCAGCTCCCAGCAGTGTGTGTTTCCATCCCGGGTGGCTGTCACTGCTGACAGCCATGGTACCACAAGTGCAGAAGGAAGGATCCCAATGGGCTCTACCCAATGGTAGAAGTACCCCAAAAACATCTTTGTAGAGAAGGCAACTCCAGCTGCAAGTCTGGAGGGGATTGAAACTGGGAGAGGCTGTAAACCTAGTTTGCTGTTAAGAGGCTCTTGGTGACATTTTACAACTCTACATTGGAGATGCTGTTTGCAGAGTCCCCAGCTCATCCCAGCCTGGGGGTGCTCCTGAGGCCTCAAATACACCTTTTTCATGCCCTGCAGCAACATTCTCAGGGCTTTGACAGGTAGAAAGTGATCCCTATGGAGCAGTATCAGCACCTGAACTTTCCTTCACCTCCCCCTGCACCCTGACCAGCCCTGGAGGCAGCTGGGAGAGACACCCATCAGTGATGCCAGGGCTGTGGAGGGTCTGGTGCCAGTAGAGAGGCAGCTGTGGGCTGCAAAGGGTTAAAGAGACATTGACAGTAAACAGGAAGAGAGGACAAAGCAAGTCTGCTGTAATTATGTAGCATTTATTATTAATACGCTGGAATTGCTGGAAGCAGCCGCTGTAATGTGAATACTGATACAGAGGTTCAGAAGACAATTTAGCTCATCTGTCTGTTTATTAGTTCCCTCAGCTCTGGCAGGCAGTGAACTAAAGCCTTGTTTGCTACTGCCTTATTTCTGTCCCTCCTTCTGCCCCCGAACTCTTTGCTGATTCCATCAAGAAATCTTGTTTTGCTCATCCTCCAGCCAGGCGCTGCAGCCATGCGTGGCATGATCCTGGATATCCAAGTAGGCTTTAATCCTTGCCCTGATGCTCCCTGTTTGCCAGGCATGGCCCAGAGTGTGGCACTGGGCTGGGCAGAGCCATTGCTTTTCTGAGGGCAGCACAGCCACAGGTGATGCTGCAGTGGGATTTCCCAGCTCCTGGGGCACAGGACTGTCCACCCGTGGAGCAGCAGTAAGACCATGTGGCATGGGCTGCTGCAGGTTGGGGCCCAAAGTTCATAACAGGGTTGCAATGAGGGGAGAGGGCAGAGGAGCTTTAGGAAGCTGCCTGGGAAGTAATTAGGAAGCTGGCTAGGAAATAATTAAAGACTGCTGGGGTGAAGAGAGCAAGAAGAAGTTAAACCATCTGTCAGGGGTTGCAACAAGTTTCCTTTTTCTTTTGTGGCTTGGTAGGATTTGTCATTCTAGCTTCTGTCCAAGTTTCTGAGCTTCAGCCTGGGTTTTTTCTGCATATCCCGAGCATATAGGACATCCATTCCCTTATGTATTATACAGTAGTTTAAAGAGGATTAAGACAATAGCTAATCTAAATGATGAATGATGTAGATTGCTCAGCCTCTGAGCCACCGGGGTTTTTCTTGCACACAGATTAGTCAGCTGAGTAGCTAAATATTGGGGCAAACAGTATAAATCCATACACACAAGCCTCTCTGGCTTGAATAGGATAGAAGGATTTCGAAATGGGCTCCGACACCGCTCTGTGTCTTGTCACGGCGTCTGCGGCTGCCTCGCTGACACGACGGATGGGGAAAGAGCTTTAGGCTGCTGTGCACAGCCCAGGTGGCCGAGGAAATTCAGCATCCAGTGCTGCTCGGTCGATGCTGCTATCAGATATGGATGGTGGCAGGAGAGGGAAGGGATCGATGCTGCTCAGTTCCCTGCTGCTGCCCAGGGAGGCTGATCCAGTCTCAGAGAGAGCAGCCTACAGAGGGGTAGCACGGGCTGGTGGGGTTTTAATTCCATGACCAGGCTGGTGTGGCTGGTGCCTGCACTCTGCGCCAGCATCAGCACCAGGATGGTGCTGGCAGCCCCCAGGGAGTGTGACCTGTAGGAGAGCTTGTACTAGCACTGGACTGACAGCAGGTTTTTCTTAAGCTCTGGAGCAGAAGGATTTAAATCTTTTATTTATGTGTCTGGTCGAGTCTGTCAGAGTTGTGTCAAATGTTTTTGACAAGCAAAAATGCCATTTGCTTCAGCTTAATGAAAAATGATTTTTATTCCCCCCCACCACACTCCAGGAACTAAAGGAATTGTAGTTTCAATTGCAGACCCAAAAGCTCCTCAGGAAAAAAAAAAACCCAACACATTACAAAACAAAACCTAAAACCTTCTGATCGTTGTGAGAGTTGGCTGTTAAAAGAAGCTCTGGGTTGATGTTTTGGGTCTGCGTAAAATGAGGGTCTGGAGAGCATTCAATCATATGGTATCTCCTTTTATAAAGCTTTCTGGGCATATTATTCTAATGACGTTTAATGGCACTGATTTCTTCATCTTAACCAAGTGAGTCTTTTCCCAGTCCCACATCATTTTAATTCGTTCTCCTTCTGAGAAGTATGAGAGCTGGGACTGGCTGGACTTGGCACAGAAGAAGAGCTGTGTTGGTGGTTGTCTCATCCCTCCTGGTGGGGATGCATCTGTCTGTCTAATGCTGAGGGTTGTGTTGAGGCAAAGCTAGCATCAAGACCAGCACTTGTCAGAAGACCTGTTCTTGAATTTTCCCTGCTCCTCTGGAAATCACATTTGTTTTCTATTGTGCAGTAGGGAGCAGTGTGGACATTATGGTTTGGGTCCGCTCCTTCCTGAGTTTCAGGCAAGGCTTGCTTTGCCTATGCCCTCCTCTTTGGGCACAGATCTCCATAACCTCATCCCGTGTTTAGTAAAGAGAGACCCCTTCTTGGGTGCCAGCTGGGAGGAGGGTAGGGCAGTGGGACAAGCTGACAAACACTCACTGCTCATCCTGAGCTCAAGTGTTTGTCTGTGCATCCTGACTCAGGATCAGGCTGTGTCACTGCCCGGTTCCCTGCCTTGTGCTGCTTCCCCTGGGAGCTGTCAGGAGGCTGCTGGAGCCATGCGGTAACACAGGTCTCAGGGAGGCAAGCAAGGTCAGATGTCTGCTCAGAAATGAGATTGGCAATGATGCCACCGGTGCTGACAAATGGCCTGTCATTAATCTCTGACTCATGGCAGCAGAGAGGGCAGCAGTGGAAGAAACCCATGAGGTCACTGGCAGCCTCCCTCCCTGGGGACCTGCACACAACTTCCACCCTAAACCTTCCTGCATGGGGTGGGCACATCCCCAGGCATGAGAGGGAGCTCTTTCCCTACACGTCTGCCCTGACTGTTTGTGTGCAAGTGCATGGCGCAACTCCAGATGAGCTCCAGACAAGCCCCATAGCACCTGGGCACTGGCTGCCCTGTAGCACCTGGAGGTTATAGCCAAAACAGACAGGGTTTTCTGTGGCAGTGGGTGCTGGTGGAGATGCTGCACTCCCTGCTCAGCCATGCTGGTGAGCTGTGCTGGACTGAGCTGCCTTTTGGGGCTCCTGTTGGTGCCACAAATACAGCCTTTGCATATGTGCAGGGAACAGGTGTCTTACTCCTCTGGATTATTTGGGGGTTGTCTTAATCTCCTTTACGAGGAGACAGGATTATTCCACCCCTGACTCACTCCAGATGCTTGAACCTCTCAGCTAGTACTGGGGAGTTGATGGGCAGCAGCAGGCAGGGGTTGCAGTGTGGGATTGGGATTTGGATTTCTGTGCCTGGAAGGACAGAGGAAAAGGGTGCACTGATGGGGATGAGGAGGTGCTGATTTTGGGGAGTAAGGGCTGCCACTACCCCAGGCTGCTGCAGCAGTGGCACAGCCTGAGCTGTGCCCCCAGGACCTTCCCCCTCTGCCTCTGCTGAGCTACGATTTCATTTTTCACTTTTCTTCCATCCCCTCTTAACTGGAAGAAGTCCTAAATAAAGTTGCTGTCACTTTTATTTATGGGCACAGAGGAAGACACGGACAAAAAGCCTGTGTGCTCCTGACAGCTACAAAGCATCCGGCTGTTTTTCCTCGCTCGCCTTGGCGAGGCAATTGATCTGGGCACAGGCAACCACCCTCCCTGGGTGCATGGGGCTCCCACATGCCCCTGCCCAGGGCACTCCATGAAGATGGAGGGGAGGGGGCTGTGCATCTTGGCTCCTGGCTCTCAGCTGTCGCAAAGCCAGGCTTGTCTGGGAACACCTGTCCTAAAATCCTGGACCCCTGAAAATGCAGATGCATGAACACGCCTGCCTTAAGAATCCATCACAGGCTTCTTGTCTCCGTCTTGATTGGTTCCAGTGAGGTCAACTTTTTTTAATAACTCCTGGACTTCGGCAGGGAAAACTATTTCCTTCAGGAAATAATATAATTAAGGCTGCCTGACACTTCTGATTATAAGCCCCTGTCTTCAGTTGCTTGAAACTACGCCAGCCTTTAACCATTTGGACTGAAACTTCACGTCTCTGCCTCCGGCTGAATTTTTTTGGAAAATTTTAGCAAAGAGAGTTTTTAAGCTGCTCTCAGAGCAGGGTTTGGGGGAGAAAAAGGCATTAGTTTATCCAGAGTTAAAAATAAAATTAAAAAAAAGGCAGAAAAAATCTTGCATTTGCGCTGAAGAAATTCCAGTATCTTTGTGCTGTGAGACTCAGCCTGACAGTTTTGGGGAAGGTTTTCAGCCAGGCGTCAGAGATCTGCTTGCTGCTGACGCCACAAAAATCCACCTTTCCTGCGCCAAGTTGCGAGGCTCTGAATCGCGCTGCTGCGTGGGTGTGTTACACACAGCATGTGTGGGGAGCTTCCCACAGCAGGAACTGCGCTGCCTCGAGAGCAGAGGACTGCAAAACCTGTGCCCCAGCTCTTGCATGGGATGCCCTCCTGCTGGGAAATGTTGGACCCTTTCTGTTGGTGCAAGTAAAATTCATGGATCCCTGATCAACGTAGCCCCAGCTTGTGTTGGAGAGAAAGATTTTTTGGCAAATGCTGTGTGTTTGGATTTCTTTTTTTTTTTAAGCAAGTGGTTCATTTATCCATTAGCCCTCTCTGTGCCATGCAGATGCATTATGTGGGACATGCAGCATGCCATGGGTGCCAGGCTTCCTCCAGTGTTTTGCAAGGACCTGTTTAAAAAGTGAGTGCTTTTGCAGGCAGGTTCCTCTTAAATCAGCTTGTTGCTACAGAAATGGCCAAAACAGGAGTATTTCTGTGGGGCAGCCCAGACTGGCTCTATAAAACAGGTGTCACATTGATGAAGTGCCCTGACCATGGCATTGCTGAGACCTCAAGATCTGGTGATGCAGGGTGAGCTCAGCAGTGATGCAGACCTGCCTGCAGGGACCTGACCCAGGACTTGTTCTTGCTCCGTGGCTGATGACATTTGCTCCTTATGTGAGCCCACCTGAGCTGTGATCAAGGCTGTCCTTTGGTTATGGGGAAGCATAGCTCACAGATCTTCCCTCTGGCCCAGCAGTAACTCATGCCCCGAATCAGGTCCTTCTTGGTGACCTGCTTTGGACATGCTGAGTTCCTCCAAAACCCAGTTTGACCTCAAGCTGGAGTCCCCAGAAAGGGAGTAATGTTTTGACTTCCATGTGGAAAGCTGTGGCAGGGCTGGCACAGAGATGGCAGGGGCTGTCAGTCATTTCCATAGGAGCAGGTTTCAGAGATGTCTCTCAGGTAAAGCACTGAGATTTTGCACTTTGTACCCATAATACTGCACTCCCTCCCTCAGGGTACTCAATGCTAAGCTCAGTCTCTCTTCTCATGTCCCTGCCAAGCTGGAATTAGAGCCCAGGAAGGTCTCTGTCACGTAATGATGAACGAGCCTCATCTCTTGCTGTAGCCTGGTCTCCTTTGTTCCTCTTCATCTGTGGGTAGGGAAAAAACCCAACACCCACAACCAAAAACATTTCCAAAAAATAACCAAAGAGTTACATTGGCATTGGACAGTGAGAGGAAGCTTGCTGGGGTACAGCCCTCTCCCCTCCTTGCCAGTCACTCCTCAGCTCTGGGGTGCTTGGCAGAGCAGCTTTTTGAGGAGTTGTGGGTGCTGGGCTTGGGGCAGCTGGAGTTAAATTTCTTGGTGGCTGACACCTGACAAGCATGATAAATTGCGGCACACCGTGGCTGCCGGCATGACAAACAGTTGACTTCCCTCCTTGTAAACTCTGGGAAAAATTTGTAATTATTTCCAAGCACTTTGCAAATGAGGATTTCGCCATCAGGCGCCCAGTGGAGTTTCGGGGGGGTGGGGGGGGGTGGTTTATTTATTTAGGTTTTCTAGGCAGGCGGGGGGTAGATGGGGGTTGTAGTTTGGGTTTCTGTCTCATCCTCCCATTGGCTTGCCCAGGCTTTGCATGAGGTCCTGGGAGGAACTCTGGCAAAGCTCATCAGCTGAGGCTTGGGTGCTAATTAAAGCCTGTGGTGTTCCAGGCTTGGAGTCACTGTCACCCTTGGGAAAGAATCTCTGCAGGAGTGACTCCCAGACTTTCTTCTTGCCAGCGGGGTTTGGCCCCTATTTTTCATTTTTAATAATGCAGAACCGTAAGACTTTTTTTTTCTCTTCAAAGCATTTTAGAAGAAGTGGAGGAAGCAACACAACCTCAGCCACAAAAGCTGGATAATGAGCACAGATCTCGACTGATAATTTGTTTGTCTAACACAGAAAGAATATTTCCTGCTGTAAGGGAGGGCACTGCTGATTACACTAATGCCTCTGACTCCATCTCACCAGGCAGTGTGTCACACGTGGCACAGAAAGTCCCCCTCCTGTTTCCAGACCTTGGTGTCTGTGCTGCAAAGCCGTACAGGCATGCTTCCGTCTTCACACTACCGGGTTCAGCCCGCTTGGCCTCTCCCTGCACCCTTCAACACGTGTGTGAGGCTTTTCAGGATTATGGCTCAGGCAGCACAAGACCTCGTGGGCGAATGCCTTGGTGCTGGGCTGACAGTGTCGTGCTGCTGTGCTGCTCCGGCTGGGGAGCATTGCTGCTGTCTTTAAAGAGGATCAGAGATGCCCCAAGCTGCAGGATTCTTTTTCCCCCTCTCCCATTTCATGTCTCTGAATCGAAATAATTAAGCAAATACGTGCTTTGGGGCTGGACTGTGACGCTCTTGTGGGAGGACTCTTACACTAAACCAGCTTCGTCTTTGCACCAGTTACCCCCAGCTGACAGGGCTGGGAAACAGATGCCCCCTGCCTTGGTGGTTTCACAAACCTGAAGCAGTGGCAGAGCTTCACCTGACAGGTTGTCTCTTCTGTTTTGTTGAAGAAAATCCCAGATCTGAGCGGCGAGTGTTGGTCAAGCAGCCAGAAGAATCCCCCCGGACATTTATGAGAAATTGGGGACACCCCAAGGACTCTGGACCGGTGGAGAGGTAAGAGGTGGGTTAAAAGCCTTGCTCACCCAACTTGTCCTGAGTTGGTGTGCTCTGTGGGAGTGCAGGACACGTGTCTTCTGGCGAGGATGGTGTTTATTAAAGTGTGACAAAGTGCTGCTTGTGGTTCCGGTGTGTGAGCAGCCTTTTGGCTGCTGTGCAAAGAGGGCAGATTCTGAAAGTGGTTTCTTAGGATGTGGAGGGGCAAGTATGGATAAACAGCCTGGAAAATGCACATGTTATGGGCTGCCAGTGGACAACTTCTCCATAAAGAGCTCTCCCACCTGAAAGCCCTCTGGGCAGCTCAGATATATACAGTCTAACCACAATGGCAGAGGTCCTGTGTTGTGGCTGAACCGCTCTGGAGCAGGTAAGTGTCACCCAGCCCAGCTCCACTGTGAAAGGTGAATTGCCTCCTCTTGCAGGCAAGCACAAACTGGAGCTCTCAGGTTTGTTTGATTTTTTTTTCCTTGCTTTCCTGCCCTGTCAGGCTGCAGCATAAGGGATGCATACCCTTAAGAGACCACCACTAGCAGCAGCAGCCACAGGCAAGAGGCTGCCCCACCTGTGAGACCTGTTGCAAATGTGCTCAGTGTGGGGCTGTGGTAACACAGTACTGTTTGGGATCATGTTCTCTGAGCCATGGTGGGGCAGGGAAGGGACCTGGGATGGAGCTGCTCCACTTGGGGATGCAGACCCTGCAGAGCTATGCTGGGGAAGCCCAGTACTTGCTGTTGCTGTGCCTGAGAAGTGAAAATGATGAATTAAAATTTAACAAGTCTCTAAATGCCAGACAAGGACATCTTAAGTGGGAATTGTCACTGTTTGACTAGTACAGCCTCTCACTTAGCTAAAACTGCATGGCTTTAATTACATTGATCCTAGAAAGCAATGGGTTACACCGAAGAGGAGAAACTGTTGGCCAAAATAGCATGAATGATGAATTTTCCCTGTGCAGCTTCCCTGCCCTCTACCCCTGCATCATGCTTCCCAGAGTTGTTTTGCAGCCCTTTTAACCCTGGGTAAGCAGAGTCCTTTATCATTTGAGCCACAGGCAAGGACAGAAATGCTCCCTGTGTGCATGGCTGATTGTTTTCCCTGGAGTTAAAAGGTCAAGGTTAAGGAACCCAGGGGCAGGTAACACCTGATGGAATCACAATAAGGAGTGGGCTGGAGTCTGGGCATGCAGAGATTCTCTACAGCAGCAAAACCCTGCCCTTGGCATTGCTTCTTGGTGGCATCCAAGGAGTGGCATGGAACAAGGACTCCTTCCCTCCCCATCCTTGAGGTAGATCAGCCCACCCACGGGACTCCTTGCAGCTCTGCAAATAGAGCAGCTCGAGCAGGGTACGTCGCTAATAATACCAATTACTGTTACATGCTGGCTACAAGGTACACTGGCAGTAATGGGATCCTGGGGGGATGAAATGAAAGCGATATAATATGGTGAGATAAATTAGCGTAGTAAAATTAGCCATGGGTCTAGTCAGGGATCTGACAAATGTGTCGCAGCTTTGGTACAAGCTCTGAGTGCTGCTGAATTGGATTTAGTGGCCCAGAGCAGAGCAGATGGGAGCAAGGGAAAAAAGAGTTTGAAGGGTCTCCATACACACGTGCTAATGGTTAATGCTGCTTGTTTCTTCCTCGGATTTGTGGAATGATATATCCCCTGATGCCTGCTTGTTCGTGGCAGCAGAGGAGTAAGAGCCCAGCCCAGATGATGGGCTGCTAGAGGAGCTTGGGCTTGGCAAAGACATGGGAAGGGGGTTGGAGAAGCATCAGCAGGCTGGTGCTCCTGCCAGCGTTGGTGCGTCAGCTGCCGATCCCTGCCCTGCGTTGCTGGCTTCCTCTCCTGGGTTTGCTCCCAAAGGGTTCAGTGTGATGTGTGACAGGTGTTTGCACAAGTTTTAGCTGTGTAGGAAGGGTAGAAAGCTGGTTTGTGCTTCCTGTGTTGCAGCCTGACCTGTTTTCCTCGTGCCTGGGTGGGTTCTGGGGCAGAAGGATGTCTGGAGCTGGGCATCCCTCAGCCCAGGGACTTTCTCCTGTTGACCAAGGATGCACAACCAACTCTTTCCAATACAGATGCACACTTTATTCTTCACCCTGTCAGGTAGAGGGTGGGAGCAAGAAAATGGGGTTTTGTGCCTTATGGAGGCTGGGAAATGGATGTGGCCCAGTTCCAGTGGGATCCACTGCCTGGTGGCTCAGCAGGACAGGCTCCAATGCAGGGATGTGAACAGTCCTGCCCATGAGTGATGGATGGCTGGCAAGAGCCTCTCACATATTTGTAAATGCAGGCTAATTGCATGTTTAATGGCTGACACTACATGGAATCTGGGGAGAGTAAGACATGATTTAGGTCTGGTTTGATAAGGCATGTTATGTGAAACATAACATAATAAGAAAGGGAGAGGAAAGTTCTGAATATGCTTTGTAGTGCTCTGCAGTGGAGCTGAGGGGGCCAGAGGGGTGGTGAAGGGGTCTGTGTGAAGCCTCTCCCAAGTCATGCAATGATGATGCAAGAGGAATGCTGGGCACAGTGTCTGAGGGAGGGAACCAACTTGTGACATCCCTGGGGATGAGTTTGTAGAGGTCAGGCCACGGCCCTCTGAAGTTCTGCAGCAACACCAGCTTGAGAAACAAATCCCAAAGGATTGTCCCTGCACTGCCTGGAACATCCCAAGAGACTTGAGTCAATTTGTGTACTGAACCCATGAGGATGGAGACATAAAGAGACAAGCTGCAGTTTGTGGCAGGTCAGCTTGGCCACTGCCAGTGGTCCCCGTGTCCTCCTGCTGCCCCCCTGCTGCAAGCAGGGCACAAGGTGCAGTGGTGACTCACTTCAGGTGTATCAGACCCCAACCAGCCCCACGGTTAAGTTGCTCTGGCAAAACCAACGGGGTGGTGAACTGTGGCAAGGAGCCTCTTCCCTTGACTTTCCTGGTGGAGAAGTAGTGGTGTGGGACCTCAGCAGGACATTGAGCCAATGGCTGGAGTGACAGCAGCAGCACAAATAGAAATACAACTTCTCAGCTTCTTGTGCAGCTATGATATATCTTGTTTCTATTGACTTTCTTAAACCTCTAAAATACGTTGTAGATTGATCTACAAATCTGCAAAAAGCACCTTTTTTATTTTTTTTTTCTTTTAAGCCTAAAGCAATTTTCTGCCCGCTCCTTGTGGTTGACTCTGAGCAGACACATATTCTCTTGTCCTATTTGAGGCTGGCACGCTGCCACAGTGGTAGGAAGTTTAGTAATACTTGAGTTGGATCGATTCAAGCCCATTATCTGTGCTGCCTGGGACTTGGTGGCGAAGGGGAAGAAAATATTCTCCCCAAACACATCAAAGCCCTGTGATAAGGACACAAAGTTGAGCTCTATTTATAGATGGACAGATGTCTTGCCAAAGCTTTGCTGCTGTCATTTGATTATGCAGTTTTTTGAGTGTTTAGCAGTGCTTGGATCTGAAGGTGGCTGAGGTGTGTCCTCTTCAGGCACAGCCCCAAGCAGTACTGCTTCTAGGTGGGCTTTGTCGTTCCTCCAGGTAGGGACCTGATGTTTAGATAGTATGAATGAAGTGGCTGAGAGGTCCTGTGAGTAGTCCCAGAGCTGGTGACTAAGATAAGGTCAACAATCCCTCTTCCTGTTCTTGCATCTGCATAAACCTACAGAGGCCCTGGAGCTCCAGAGCAGAACTGCCATGGATGTTACATCAGAACACTGTGGCTGTTGAGCTGAGGGCTCATGGCTTAAGCATGGACATCCTCCATCTCCTGGGATACCTGGCTCTCAGCTGTGCCACCCTCCCACCAAAGAGATTTCTCCTACTGTTCACCCTACACCTCCCAGGCAGCCACCTGTGGCCACCGACATGTTGTATCTCATGAATTTTCCTTCTTTATCAAAAGCTATCAAGGATATTTGAATCAGGACCAGCCATGCAAGCTTCATGTTTGGAGTGGCTCCTCAGATCAAGTGGTCTCAGGTCTTGCAGTGTATGTGCTCATATATGTTCCATGAGTGTTTCATTTTAGAGGGGATGCTGGAAAGGGTGGGGTGCAATGGGTTAGCTAATCCAGATTCTGCCCCTGAAGGAGTGCTGGTGCTCATTTGACAGAGTTGCTCTTCATTTCCTTTCATACATTGCTCTGCCACAATAGTCATGAATTTGGAAGTGGGAGAAGGGCAAAAGCTGCATTCTGCTTAGCCTTGGGTGTTGTTGTCAAAGGTGCTGTGTTGTTTTTGCCTTGGTTCTGACCCCACAAAAAGCAGAGAAAAGCTTCTCCTAGCATCCAGTGGGAACCTTTTGTTTCAGCTATGCCCACTGTCACTTACCTTCTTGCTATGTGTTCCTGTGAAGAGCCTGGCTCAGTGTCCTCAGCACCTTCCCTGGACATTTCAGTGGCCCTGGCTGAATTTCCTCTAGTTAATTAACACTGGCACTTGTCTTGGGGCTCCCAAAACTAAGGGCAATGTCTCAATATGGTTGAAGTGCTGCATGAGGTGCTGGTTGTGCCTCTGCTCCCACAGCCCAGCCTGCTGTTGATCCTTTTGCTGCCTGGGCAGGCAGCTGGCAGGACCTGTGCAGGCACAGAGTGGGTGTTCCCATGTCCAAGCCCGAGACCAAACCACAGCAATGAGCTGGAGATTTCACAATAAGTGCTTTTTTTTAGGTCACAATGTATTGTGGCTCTGGGAGGGTAGTTGTCATCCGTGGGCAGGTTTGGAGACCAAGACCTGACTTTATTAACACATTGTCTTCATCAGGTGCATTAGAGTTGCATGATGGATCCTGGCTGTGTGCCATTCCCAAGGCTGGGAGAAAGGAGATTTCTGTTCCCCAGGGTGTCCGTAATGTGTTCGCCTGCACGGCTCCTGCAGAGCCCTCCGAGCACCGTTTGCTCTCCGCTTGGTTTTAGTCTGTCTCCAGGGTGCCACTCAGCTCTGCTCATACATTCCTCTGATGAGTGGGCAGGACAGGAAGCAAATACCTTTGCTACAAAACCACATATGGGCTTTCAGTGGGTGATGACACTTCCCCAAGCTATCTGTCTAGTGAATGCACTTTCCCTCCTGCTTGTTTATATTCACAGGAGTGTTGCTTAGCTGCTCAGGTGAGCCATAGATGTCAAGAAAGATGTCAGTGTCAGGAGAAGGCTTTAATGCAAGTCTTCCTGATGTTCTGTGTGACTGATGGTGGATGAGACCCCAGTGTGCCAACAGCCAGGGGAGGAGTGGGACAGGAGCCGTGGTGGGGAGAGTGGCCTCAGTAGCACTGGAGGTGACATTTTACAGCTGGCCCAGGATGTTGAGCTACATTGTGACCAAGAGGATAATTTAGTAAATAAGGGGGAGGCAAACTGTGTATTCCAATCAAAAGAAATAACCACCAGCAAAAAGGGCTGTACTCCTCTAAGGCCATCTCAGAGGGTGCCATGGGTGCTGTGTGTCTCATGGCTCTGGAGGGCTGTGGTGGTGGATGCATCATGCTCTGCACAGTAATGCTGGAAATCATAGAGCCATAAGGGTGAGGTGCATTTGCCTGGGGTGGGAGCTGCCCACTGAATCCTGGCTCTGTGCCATGGGGAATTGTTGTCAGCCTGGTGGAGGTCATATGTGTGTAAAGTGGGCACCCACTGCACCAGATGGAGGGGGAAATTGCAGACCTACCTTCTTGTAGTCCCCCTTAATGTGCAGGGAGGGTGGTTGGAGGTGGGGATCTACTGGAAGAGCTGTTCAGCTGTGATGGAGATGGGCAGGATCCCAAATCTAGGTGGGAAGAGGAGCAAGGGGCTCAGCTGCACACACCTGGATCTCTTCCACGGCCATGGCACTCTCAGGGTCATGTGTGCTCAGCACCAGTGACACTGTTCCAAAGAGAAGGTAGACAGCAGCATTGACTGCACTCCTTAATAATGTTTAATGTATTATTTCCCCCTTTAAGATTACTGTTTTTGAGCTCTGGATAGCTCCAGGAAGCCTCCAGTGAGGCCCACATCTCCAGGGCAATTTACAGCACACACCAGTCCCTCAGCACTCATTATAGCCCCCAATGAGGACACCTCAGCGCTGCCCTTCAGTAAGATCACATATTACTGGCTCTTTTTTCTTCCTCTTGCCCCAAATCGTTGCACTTTACATCTAAAAGGAGGGGCATGCAGGTGGGGAGCAGCACAATTTATGGATCAGAGATTTATATGCTGCTGCGACGCTGTATTTTTTCCCCACAGTGACACTTTATTGCCACAAATTACCAAACAGGCAAGGTTATGCGAGTGACAGCAGGCAGAGCTGTAAAGGACAGAAACAAACGGCAGCAGGAAAAGTACCCAGAGGAGAGGGGGAGGTCTGGCAGAAATAAAAGAAGGCAGGACAAGCATCAGAAATCAGTTTGCCTTACGGTGGGATGTGTGGGTGAAACATGGGAACCAGTATGCCATCTCTGGTACATGGGCATGACATGGGGTTGGGAGAGCAGCTGGTGGTCTGGGTTGGGATTATGTGAATCCTGGGTTTTTTACTTCTTTTTTCTCCCCCTCTGCCTAAATTGACAGGTCCCTCTGCAGGCTGCTTTTTTTTTGCTTCTTCTTTTTTTTTTTTTTTTGGAAGAAATGGCAGGTTTCTAATTGCTGAAGGTTTTTGTTTTCCTGTATTCAGAGTGGTGTCAGCAGGAAGAAGCATCCTTAGAAAGCAAGACTATTATCTTCCTTCCAAGCACCCTTCATCCCTAACAAAGCCCAGCCCATGGCAGGGGCTCCTGGGAGGTGGTGGTATTCGGAGGGTTATTAGGAAGTATTTTGCCATGCAAATGGTTGCTGTGTTTCCTTGCTTTATGGTTGTGGAGGATGCAAATATCCCAGGATTGCCCTTTGGTGGGGCAGGATGGTCACTTACGTCCATCTGTATTAATGCATTCAATAATATATTCAGTATCTTTGATGGTGTGTGGGGAGCAAGCAGCAGCCCTCGGGGAGAGGAGTGTCCGAGACATTCTTTGGCTTTGGTTGAGTGACTCTGTCTGCGTCCACTCACCCAAGTTAGATCAGCTTAACTTCAAACGAATGTAAAAACGAAGAGGCTGGAGTTTGGCAGAGGTATTAAGGGTGCCTTTGAGCTGGGGATGCTGCTCAAAGCTGCCGGGGAGCTGTCACTCCATTATTCTCGCAACAAAACTCTACCGGAGGAGCTGAGAGCCTCAGAGGCTCTGGAGCCACAGCCAAAATAGCATTTAACTTGCAGAAATGTGCTACAGCTGGGGGGCTCACCACGCCAGCCCCAGGGAGAGTCAGCACTGGCAGCACAGAGGGGATTCAGGGGCACCTTAGCACCACAATGGACCACTGCACAGGGCAATTTAGCTTGTCTGTTCCCGTGGTTGTAAAAGATAATTTCCCTTGAATCCCAATGCCATAAGCCAGGTATTTAATCTTGCTTGAAGGGAGCATGTCTGAAGCATGCGGGGCATCACAAACAATAGTAAGCAATCAATAGGCTAAATCCTGAGGTCTCTTACCCAGACTTTGCTGGAGTAAAGGTTGACAAAGTGCTGAGTAGTTACTCCAGAATTCAGCCCTGAGCTGAGGGCAGAAGTGATTGACTGATTTATTGATGATGCATTTCACTATGAATCTAGCCTGTCTGTTAGTCACAAATGCTCATTTAAGCATAAATTGTGGTCTGCCATGAGCAGATAGCTTGTCCTGCAGCAGAGCTGGGCAGAAAGATTTCAGATGAATGGCTTATTTGGTGAAAAATAGTTTTGGATCAACACAAATAGCTTGTGTTTCTGTGTTGTGTTTGGCAAATAGCCTCACAGAAGAAAGTGAAAGCCCACTTGTGAAAAAGATGAAGAGCTGGATTTTGACATGATGTTTAGATCTCCTTTCCAACTGTTTTTCAGTTTTCTTCCCAAATCAAAAAGCCAGACGAGTTTCAGAAGATTCCTCTGAAACCCCTTTTCCTTATCTTCTGTGCCGGGCTTCTGCAGAAAAACCAGCGACTTCTAAAACCTGATGCTGACTCTCTGTGAACCCACACCTCATTTATTTTTAGTTGGCCCAGCAGCATGAGGACTCAGGCTCTGGCAGGCATTCCTTTGGTGCTGCTGAGCTGTGGTCTGGGATGTGTAAGGCTGCTGGGTTTGCTGCCCTGATGGGGGACTGGGCTTATCCTGCCTTGATGGAGTCTTGGAAGGCTTGGAAGGGGGGTACAGCAGCCAAGAACACTTCATCCCCAATGCAAGGCTAGGCAAAGCGTCAGCTGTTCATGCTGCAAAAGCCTGTGCAAGCCCTTTGGAGGTGTCTATGACATCACCGTCACCCCAAACTCTCAGCAGCTGGTATGTGGCTTGCTTGCTCCCCTGTTGTCAAGTCATCGTCCTCTTTTTTGATCCCTTAAACTGAGCAGTTTCTTACTATTCAGTAATAAAACCATGCTGCTCTATCACCTCCATAGCTATTTTTCTTCCTCATAATGTTGTTTTTCCTTTGTTTTGAGCCTGGCTGCTGCTGGCTACATCTGCTGTGGCTCCCAGAGCCTGTGCTTATTGTGGCAGCACATGGCGCATCCGCGGTGGGTGCTGTAGGAAACCTCTCAGACAGATTTGTGCATGTGTATTTGCCTCTCTCAGTATTTCCTGTTAATTAATGGACACTGGAGTCTGTCGCCTGTAACAGCACTCACTGGCGGGTGATAAATTGTTTGTATGACAAGATGGCAGTGAAAGCCGGGCGAGCTGCGGCTGTCGGTGCTGGGTTTGGGAGCCAGGGGTGAACGTCACTCAATAGCTGGATGGGAAGAGGGATGGTGAAAAGCCCAGCAGCTGATTGCAAGATCCCCGAGGCATCCTGCCTGCTCGTGCTGGAGGAATCCTTGCTGTGGGCTCCAGCAAAAGGGCAACAGTGCTGCACTAGACCCCATGATTAACTGGCAGACCCTAGGGGTGCTTTTTGGTGTGGAGGAAGGAGGAGGAGGAGGAAGGGTCTTATGGCATGGTGCCCATCCCTGTTCCACAGGAATGGATGCTGGCTGGGCTTGTAAAGATACACTTGGAGCAACCCCTCCTGACCCACACTGGGTTTTGCTGCTTCTCATACCACAGAAAAGGCACTGTGCCAGGGCCTGGGATCTGCTCTCCTGCAGTGCTGCAGGTTCCAGCAAACCCTGCTTGGTAGCCGGAGTGCCAGCTCCAGAAATCCCTGACATGTTTTACCTGTTGGTGCCAGCGTGCTGGTGGTGGCACAAGTCTTGCCTAGGCATCTCCATGTGGGACCAGTGCTTTTGGTGACCTTACTGGGCAGCATTCATGACAGAAACTGTGTCTGTGCCTCTACCCCCTGTAACCAGGTTTCAAACCACCAGCAGCTGGTGGTTAAGGTGCTGTGTCGCAGAGCAATGCAAGATTTGTCCTCATGGATGTGCTGGAGTGTGGGGCAGGATAGCATGGATCTGAGTTGCTGGTGTTCAGGGTATTCACAGCTTGGTCAGTCATGGTCCTGAGCGCAAACCGAGCCCACACTGTGAGCCCTGCATAGGAGATTTATCCTAGGGAAAAAGCACTGGCCCCAGAGTCCAGCCTCCTGGGGAGCAGACGTGGACTGACATTGCTTCTTGCTGCATTCCCAGTGGGACTCATCCCTGCTGCAGCCCTCTGGAGCACACCATGCATGCTGTGTGCTGGAAATCCATCTCCATTTCGGCTGGCACACTGAAGCTGAGGTTTAATCACCCGTTGTGCTCACTGGGACTCCAGCAGTCAGAGCAGGGATCCTGCTCAGGAGGACAATGTGGGTCCCTGTGGGATCCCTGCTGCCCTGGGACCTGTCGTGCTTCCCACAGTGCAGGGGGGCACTCTGCATTTACTGGGAAACGGAATTATCTGCTTCCCCAAGTGGGGAAAATAATAATAATAAAAAAAGTGCCTTCCACTAGGTCATGAGCCATTACCTCGAGGGGCCCTTCATCAGCTGATGAATTCTACTTAATAAAATAAATACTGAGAGAAAATGTAATTGGATTTCATTTATTACCCAGTTCCGCCTAGCAGCCCCAGATTATACAAAAGCAATTAGAGAAAGCTCTCCATTAATAGCTATCTTCAAGCCGCCCAATGGGTTCATTCCATCAAACCTTCTGGCTTGTGTAATTTCCTTTCTTGGAGCTCACTCCTGGCCGGGGGAGGATGTGGGGTGCGCAGCGCCATTGCCAGCAGCCTGTAAACAAAAGCAGCCCTGTCTCTAACATTTGCACAGGCATCGTCTTCCCAAGCATGTGTCTCAGCCAAAGGGTATCCTGGTTTAGGGCGAGAAGCCAGAGCACCTGGGCAGTTTGGCTACAGACTGGGGCTTGGTTGTGCCTTCCCTGGGATGAGAGCATCCTTCCTCTGCTTGGCATTGCCACGCGGTGAATCTGTCTGTGCTGCTTGGCAGTGGGTGGGTGTGCAGCGTCCCACAGGGGCATCGGGGGTAATGCTTTCCACCTGAGGGCCTGGCTGGTTCTCTGGAGCTGATTTTTCCTGTAATGCCAGCATGTTGCATCCCAGCCTCTGTCTCTGGCACTTTGCAGGGACACACAATACAATACCTCCATTTCCTTGGGTTTTTTTGCTAGGAGCACAAGGAGGGCCTGGGACAGCTTCCTAAGGCTGGGCAGAGGAGGATGTCTCATAGCATCTCCCTAAAAGTCTTGTGGCAACACAAGGAAGTGTGTTTGAGGACTCTCACGGGGCATGGACAGATGTCTGGCACCTGTGTTGTCACTGAGGACAAAGGCAGGTTAATCTTCAGCAGAGGCTTAACCTCATATCGGTATTCACAATCCCTGTTTACAATGGTGGATGAGGAAAGACAATTACAGTGGAGGTGGCTTGTGGGGGGAGAGAGGCTGACTGATCCAGGTGGGTAGTTAGTGAGGAGTGGTCCGTGGTGGAAGTAAGGGATGTGCACATCCCTGTGTGTGTACAGCTTTTGTGTGTGTAGCATGTGTGTGCACAGCCATGAGAGGGTGCAGCCCTCTCCCCCACTCTTCCAGCACTTGCAGCCCTTGGACAGAGGTTGTCCAGCCATGCTGCCTACTTTTGGGCCAGTCTCACTTTTGAAGGGACCACATTTTTGTTCCACCACAGCAGACGCAGGGCTGGAGGGAGAGAAGGGACTTTGAAGGTTGGTCCTCTTGCACTGTGCAGGAGGAGGGAGAGCTTTAGGGACCAAAGAGGTTCTTAGCTTCTGCCTGGGGTGATATTTTCTTCTCATCCCAGTTGTGTCTCTGGGGAGAAGTCAGCACCCTTTCTCAGCTCAGTCAGTCAGATCTGTTCCAGCTTATGCCTTGGTGGAGTCTCGGGGCTCTTCAGGGATGAGTGGCTCTTCACCAGTGCCCATCATGGCTGGGAACCTACACTTGGCTCTGTCATCTTTGGCTACCCCTGCTGTGAATACACTCTCTCCCCCACTGCCTCTTGCTATCCCCTTTCCTGGTCCACTTTTCATTCTCTCCCTTTCATGCTGTAACATCCCCAGCACAAGGATGGGGTGAGAGTAACAGCACAGCCAGGAAAGAACTGACGCTTAGCTTCAGACAAGAAACAACATAAGGCATAATGCAACCGGAAAGGTGAGGGCAGATGGAGAGGGCCGGCAAGGCTGTGTGGCTCTTCATCTTCATTACAAGGCTGATGTCAGTGGTCTTGCTTCCGTGCTGCTTGCCGGCAAGGGAAGGATGGCTAGCGAGCAGAGACGTGCAGGGAGAGCTTTGTTTGCAGGAGGTGAGACTGGTCCTTCTGCATGGTGAGAAAATTATAAGGGGACTTACTGGGAGAAGAAAGCATGGGAGGAGGGGGATGCAGGCAGGCGATGCAATGGAGGACCCTAAAGGGACAAAGAGAGATGCTCTCCTTGATGGGAGATGGCAAATGCCTTTTAAATACAAGCTCCCTGCTCACCCTGGGTACTCACTCTGGAGAAAGGAGAAGTGAAGGGGAGTGTTTGACAGCATAGGAGGGGAGTGGTTGATGCTGATAAAACTATGGAGGCAGGGGCTTAATTTTGGCTGGTGAGCTGGAAGGTGGTATGGGGCCACCTTGCTCAGAGGGGGAAGAGTTGGAGCATGAGATGGTGAACTGTGGGCCTGAGAAGAGGGTTGAGGTGTGGAAGAAGGTGGAGACCTTTCTAGCATGGATTGAAGGATGTGCAAAGGTCAGACACAGACTGTTGGGCTGGCACTGACATTCCCTCCTTCCTCGAGCAACAGCTTGTCTTTGGCCTGAGGGTTAACCTTGGGCTCAGCTCTGAGATGACAGAGAAAGCTCCAAAAGAAGTAAATCCAGCCTCCGAAGAAGAGTGGGGACCTGAAAACTGCTTTTTCCAAGCCAGCCAACAGCAGTGAACACATGAAACCTTCCTTTTTTACCTTATTGTTTATTTTTTACAGGGGTCTTTTATTTATACCCCCTTAACATCCCTTCTGTTAAAGCAGCCTTATTAGGATGCTGTCCTTCACCAAGGAACTCTGCTATCGAAAAAGAGCATTAAAGATTCAACAAATAGCTGAGAATTGGGATTGATCCTAACCTCCCATAAATGGGAGTACCTTCCCCCATTAATCAGCCTTGGTTTTCACTTACAGGATGATGGCCTCAGTGCTACACTTCTTCAGGACTAAAAGCACGTTAAATATTTATCACAGCTGAGTATTCACTTCCCCCACTATTGCCAGCTAAGATCCCCTGCTTAAGCCTGCATTGGCTTGACAGGTTGTGTAGTGAGGTGGCATGCCATTAGGAAACCTCTTGTGCCAACTTGCTCGGCTCATTTGCTGTGCTAAGCACAGAGAGATGGTGGCATCTCTCATCTCAAAGCGTGGTCAGCATGGGATTGTATTATAAAGTCTCTCTGCCACTTGCACTAGTAAATTAAACATACTAGGGATAAGATGCTTGGGTTTGCTCTTTAGCAGAGGGCTGGATCATCCACACTCCTCCATGACTCTTTTACCCTCAAAAATAGGATTCTTGCATCCAAACTGTCTATACGAGCAGCCTTCTGTCTTTGCTGAGGCTTTGCCCCTTGCCAGGGTCTTCATTAGGAGTTCAACACCTGGCTGTTTACATTGCAGTGCCCGGAAACATTTCCCAGTTTACAGCCATGCGCACTCTCCTGTGCTGAAAGGATACCCATAGTACTCTGCCTTTCCTTAGGGTGCTGGGAGAGCGTTTTTATTGCCTTGCCAGCCTTGAAATGATGACAGAGTATTCAACGATCCAATTATTGGTCTATACATATGTAGATACAGCCTTACTAATTGTACCAGGTGTGCCCATAGCATTTCAGAGAGCAGCTATTTTAGGAGCATCTCTGGAAGCTGCCTTTCCATTTTGCTGTCTGATCTTGTGCTGGCATTTCTTAAAAGACGGTACTTGACTTTGAGAGCCACCGATGACCCTCATGGAAAAAGCACGGGCTACTCCATACCTGAGGTGCCCCGAGGTGCTGCTGAGAGCAAACCCTGAGCCACGATGGGAGCAGTTTATCTACAAAAGGAAGAGCTCCCTGCGATATCGGATGGAGTTCTACTCCTGCATCAGAACTCAGCACAAACTTCACTTGGCCAACTCCAAGAGCCAAGATTGCGCTGTTGTTGCTGGGTTAGTGCTTATTTTCTTTTTTAAATATATTTTCAACTTGTTGGATTGGCATCATCATGATGCATCTCCCCGTCTTGGCAACCCACCCCCCGCCGCCCCCACCTCCAGTTTGAGCTGCTGATGTGCACAGCCTTGTTGTAGCCGTTTACACGTACGGGCGCACAATGTGTTTCATTATCCTTGTCTCAAACTTGTTTTGCTGCTGTCACGCACCAGAAAAGTTAAACACGTCTGATCAAAGGCATGTAAACACAGCTTCAAAACAAATGCCCTCGAGTCCTGCCAAAAGCACAGAGCTGTCTCTGAGCAAATCACGTCTCGTATTCCCCTCCCTGTGCCTCCTGCTTCTCCGAGCGGGTGTGCGATGCCGCCTGATCTCCGGGAGCCTTGTGGGCTGCTGTTTGCAGTAGGGAAGAGTTGCTCAATGGTTGAACAGACTGCAGTGGGGATTTGCACCAGCGAAGCAGCTGGGAGGAGAGCAGAGCCTGAGCCCCAGGACAGGAAGGAAAAACTTGCTGCACCCTTGCACGTGACAGGCAGCAAACCCCAGTGGTCCGCAGCTCTGGTGGGGTGAGGGAGAGCAAAGCATGATGTGAATTGGCTGGAAATAAAGGTGCTAGGTGTGCTTTTTCCAGTTCTACCCTGGTGCTCCAGCTGGTGGGTGTATTATCCTGATGCAGTAGCTGTAGGACCAGGAGCATCCAAGGCTACTGCTGCCTGTGCTCCCAGGGCATCACTGGGTTTTGGGCTTGGCTTGTAGCAGAGTCAGCCAATTGCATCATTTGTGAGATGAGAGGGGCCAGGCAAAGGAGCCGGTGAAAGTTCCAGACCAGGAGATGTTTCTGCTCTGCTGGGTTTCCAGCCCTGGAGGAGCAGGGAAAGGTGAGGTGAGGTGACATTTGCACCCCGTGGCTCCAGGACTCTGATGTCACCTGATCTCCCATGATATTGATAAAAAATAGGGAATTCTCTATAGTTGCAGACAAGTCAGGTTTTCATCTTACTACAGCCTTAGGGAGGGCTGGATATGCATCTTAAATAGGAATGGAAATCTGTGGGCTTTTGCAGCCTCCAAGGGCTGGTGTTTTCAGAAAACACTGGCTCCTTTCACATCTGCCAAAAACCTATTCACAGCTTGGCTACCAGCACGGCCAGCAAAATAGTTTGGGAATTCATGAGCTTGTGAACTGACCCGGACTCTGCAAATGAGTTGCCCAAGGTCTTTGCCAAATGCCTTTGAATAATGGACATGTCAGAACCAGATGGGGTTGCAAATGGCAGGTTATTAGTGCCCGCTGCTGTGCCAAGCAGTGCTGCACATGTGTGCAAGCACGCAGTGAGTGCAGGGCTCATCCTGGGAGCGAGTGCAGTGGCTGGGCTGCTACAGGTAAGATGATCCAATGGGTCTCCTTCAAACCACCTAATTGCATTATCAGGGGAGATAAAACCTCAGTCATCCCCTCACACTGCTGCTGGACAGTCGCAGGCAGGCTGCAAAGTGCCCTGCAGGCAGTGGGGACATGGTCAGAGGTTAATGATGGTGTCAGCCTGCATAAATCATCCCTAATGAGAGCTGGGAAAACGTTGGGTTGCAGCTCTGACGCATGGCTTGGCTGAGTCGTCTCCCCTTTACTTTGGACTTTTTCTGCCATTTGGTTTCTAGGATTATCTGGGTGAAACCTTTGTGAGGCTGAAGGCGCTGGAGGTTTTCCTGTGTGGAGTGAAGTCCTGGGCTCTGCTCCTGGCACAGGCTGGCTTATGTGCTGCAGAAAAAAAATTTCCCCCTTTTATTTTCCCTAAGGACAAGTTCATGTATCCCAAGGGTGCCAGAAGTCTTAGGCTGGAGGGTATTTCCTGTGTCCTCGTGTGGAGGAGCAGCACGTTCCATGCCTGCTGATGCTGGGTTTGGGATGCGTCTGAGTACAACCTGGATTATGAAGACTAGCTGGTCCAGTGCTGCCTCTGGGCATCATCCTGGCCAGCCAAAGGACTTCAGTGACTTCTCTCAAGCTTTTCTTCCAGCCCTTCTCACCTGCACTGGAATCACATTGTGGGAATGCCACAAAGTCCAAACGCTTCATCTGGGAGAATCCTGTGCAGGAAGCAGGACTCCAAATAAGTTGTGCAAGGTGGGAAGATGGAAAGAGGTTATTGATATCCCCATCAAAGGCCACCTCTGGGGCTGGCAGTGGTGGGCTGCTCTAGGCTGTGTGTGGTCCCTGCAAAAGCTTCCAGACACCGGCCGGGACACTGGGAGGAGTGAAGCAGGGTACAGTGAATACTCCCTCCGATTTATTATTTATAAAGTACTGTCACAGCCCTGGAAGTGTTGGGACTCTCAGAAAAGCTGTAGGAATGTACTAATTAAAGAACACAATGGGAATGTAAATTGGGAAAGCTCCCCAGGGGGAAGCAGCCCTGGGGGGAGCTAATTTGCCAATCTCCACTCCTCCCCTGCAAACTGGCTGAGACACTGGAGCAATTAAGGAGGAATTTGAGTGTTAAATATAATCTGGAATTGTGTTTTTGGCCTTCTTTTTTTGTAATTGGTTTATTTTTCTCTTGGGTAACTGTGTTACCAATTCTGTAATTGCAACTTTAACCCTCTGTTCTGCTACATTAGGCGCTCTTTGTGGGATTTTTTGTGGACGTGGTGGTGGTCTTTGTTGTTGGAAAAAAATTCAGGTGAGTCTGCTAGCACTAAGGTGGCATGTCATCTCCTTGTGTGGTGAAGGATATATGGTCCCAGGGCAGGGCTAAAAGTAGCCAATCTGGTAAGAAACAATCCCTGGCTTTGGAATCACAGAATCACAGAATGGTTTTGGTTGGAAAGGATCTTAAAGATCATCCCATTTCAACCCCCCTGACATGGGCAGGGACACCTTCCGCTAGAGAACATTGTTTAGGGCTCCATCCAGCCTGGCCTTGAACACTTCCAGAGATGGAATGTCCAAAACTTCTATGGGCAAACTATTCCAGGAATAAAGTACTGATTTTCAGAGTTGTCTCCTGAAACCCATCCTAATAATATGGCTTCTTTGGTTGGTCTTTACTTCCTGCCCATTTCTCTTCTGTGTGGCCTGGCTTACTCTTTTGTGCTGTTTTCATTCATTCGTCTTGCCCTGCTCAGGAAGTACATGCATTTGGTGTCACTTGAGCTACAGCCAGTAGTGTGGGCTCAGGGTAGTGGCTGTGATGTATTTCTCTTTTCCTGTCAACTTCTTTTATACAGTCCAGGGTGAGCAGACAAATGGAGAGACTGTCACAAATGTGAAGTAAAGACATGCTGAGGCTGTGGTGGTCAGCAAGGGGTGACCAACAGCTCATGTGCTGCTTGGAGGTGGGTTCATGGTTCAGCTGCCTCCCTGTGGCCAGGTTTGCAGTTGAGCAAAGGGCTTGTGTTCTTGGGCTTTGGGTTTTTTGGTTTCCTTTATCTTGAGCACACACTTCAGTGTTCTGTTTACTGGATGGTGCTCAAAGCTTGTAAAAGAGAAGAAAAACTGGCGTGATTGTAGCTGGGGTTGTGTGTGATGGCTTGGTTGTTGGATCACTTTAAATGGTGCTATCAGGCAAGCTGCAACTAGTATATTGCAGGGTCCTCCTCCCTCTCTCATTTTCATCTTTCTGATTAGTTTGAATATTTATTACATTTTATCAATAGGCATTAGTTGCTTGAGATTGTCATCCACTGCTAGCTACTGTTGGCAAGGGTTTGAGAGCTCTCAAAGCCGAGACATCGGAAAACATCATAGATGTAGATTCATGTGATAATGAGAACCCTCAGAGCAGTAGGATTTTGTCTGCTTGTGGGGGCTGTGACGTGCTCTGGGTAAGCTAATGCTTTGCAATTCAACAGCATCCCTGGCCCTAACCCTGAAAAGCCTGAATTCAGCCTCACATGAGGGTTGCAGAGCATCCCCCTTCCTCCCAGGAATATTGGGAAGGGAAGCCCCCATCCACCCAGCCTGCTGGTTTCTGCTGCCAGCAGACCAGGCTTCATCCCCCAGGTCAAACCACAACACCCCAGGACCTCCTTGCTGTGGCTGCTCCTTGACAGCCTGGTGGCTCTCCATCTCCTTTGCCCATCTGTACCCAATAGCTGCATGCAGTGAAAAGTCATACCAAGCCCAGGAGCTTGGGGAGAGCCCCTTCCTGGCTGGGGCTGGACAAGCTTCTCCTTGGTCAGGGCAGGAGGGTCATCTGGTGGGGCTGCCACTGTGGCTCACATCTCCCACCATGGGCCACATCTGCCACTGGGCAGAAATGGGCCCTGGGATTTCAGCATTGTTCAGAAGATCATTGCCAGGATCCAGAGCAATCCCAGCCGTTTCCCTCTAAGCCTGCCTGTATTTATTGCCATTTGTTCTGGTTTATTTTTCCAAAAATAAAAGTTGGTTGAAGTAGCACAAAAGCTTGGGAGGAAACAGGCTGAAGGAGCCTGAGGAAATAAAGATTTAGAGATTGTGCTGGCGCCCCCTCCTCCTCACCCCCATCTCTGAAAAATCCATGGAAATGTGGAATCTAAAACCCTTCCACCTTTTTTTTTACTGTAGGGCCTACAGACTCTATTTATTACTTACAGTAAGTATTCTGGGGAGGCAAAACAGGAGAAAAGTAGTATTTTCCCTATATTTGAAGTTCAGGAGGGTCGGGCTGGGAAGCTGTGGTGGAGCCAGGATCATGACCCACACCTCTCAAATCACTGGCTGTCCCTTTCTCTACTTCCTGCAGTACCAGTGATGGTCTTTTAGAGACCATGCTGGGACCTGCTGACACTCAGGATTTCATCCCGTCTCCAAAACGGCATTTTCCAATGTCACCTCTGACCAGTCTGTGCTGGGGTATCCAATTCACCCCAGAGCTGGTGCTGATCATTCTCCCTTCCTCCCTCTCTCACCATCTGAAGTTAGTTTCCTCTGGAAGACAGGGGTCAGGAATACTCGGGTGCTGACGGATCAGTATGTGCTTTCCTGGATCGGGGCCTTGCATTCCTCCTGCCCGTCCAACTGGATGCAGGATCCCTCCTGGGCTTGCAGCGCTGGGGAGATGCTGCAGCGGGGCAGGAGACCCGAGCGGTGCAGCAAAACCTCTCGCTGCAGCCACAGCTGCTGCTTTTCTGCTGCCAGACAAACTCACTTCGATTGTGGCGATCAGTTAAGGAGCAACTGCTGTGAACTGGGCTGGGCCAGGCTGATGGTGGCTATCGGTGCTCAGCCCTAACCCCAGCCAGCTCATTAAACTTTCTGACCTGTGAGACAGCAGCTTCCCAC
Source organism: Entomyzon cyanotis (assembly GCA_024500445.1). Lineage (NCBI taxonomy): Eukaryota > Metazoa > Chordata > Aves > Passeriformes > Meliphagidae > Entomyzon > Entomyzon cyanotis. Next base: position 43,605,525 of record JAKEPQ010001021.1, on the reverse strand, counting down.
TGGTAAACAGCCCTCGGCTTTGCTTGTCCCGTCTTTGGGCCAGGGAAGAGGCTTCCTGGAAGCGGGGGGTCTGCGAGCTCGGTCGGGGGACAAGGTAAATCACCTTCTTAGCGGGGTTGTTTGCACAGCTGCGGGTGGCCGTGCCCGCTGCGAGAACTCCACATTCTTCCCCTCGCCGAATATCCGGGACAGGCATCCCTCCGCGCAACGCGCGCTTTCATTTCCGTCAGCGGGCTTGGGGAGCCTCACCCGAGCATCCGAGTGCTGCCAATGACCCTCCGTCATCCCGCTGGTGTTCCCTGCCTGGCCGATGGCACCGTGGTGCAGCCTGCTCCGGGCTGCTCAGGAGCGCTGGGGAAAGCCGCCCGTGGGAATGCCGCCTCGGAGTGCACACGCACTGCTGTCCCGCTTGGCGTGGCTCGCTGGCAGACAGGCTGGCGGAGCTGGAGGATCGCTGCGACCCCAGGGCGCTGACAGCCTCCCTGCGCAGAGCCTCCGCTGTCACCCCGCGCGTTTTGTTTCTTACCAGCCCTCCCGCTGCCCGGCCAAGCCTTTCCCTGCGTGCGGATTTTATGGCGGTGCCTCCGGGACACTGACAGCCTGCTGACATCCGCGGGTTGTGGGTTTTTTTTCAATTGCTCGGCTGCCTCCATCACCCCGAAACCCCAGCATGGAGCCCATCTCCATGCTAGCAGGCGTGTGAGGTTTTCATGGCTTCTCTCTGTTCTTTTCCTGCTTTGCAGAGAGCTCCAATCCTGCCCTATTTGTCCTGAGACCCCGCAAAGTGGCGAGCCCTGCGCTGACAGCACGCTGGGGCAGCTGCCCGTGCTGGCCCTGGGATTTACTACAGGCAGTTTGTTTTCCCGAGGAAGTTACTTTCCAAGATAGCATCTGGTCTTTTATGAGGTCTGATCAAATAAGGTGGTATGTGTGCAAGCAGGGGGGGTGGTGTTTTTATGTTTGTACATATATTTTAAAAGTTTTATAAATAGCGGAGTGATGAGATGCTTTCCTAGTCCAAAACTGCATCTCTTATGCCTGTGGTTTTGCTGAAATTATTGCTGGATCCAGAAAGCAAGTTGCTTCTCTGAAGCTACACAAGGGCAGTATAGATACTCATGCTTTGGAAGACATACATATTAGCAGTAGATGCTGTTATTTTCAACACTGATGTAGAATTATTCTCTAGGAGCCTTATTCACAGCACAAGAGGCAGTCAGACACAGAGGTTATGGAGGAAAACCAAATACTTCTGCACACAGCTTGCTGGCCCATTGAAGCTCTTCAGAAAATAGCAAGAGACATAGCATGTTCTTAGGGGTTTAGGGCTCAGTTTGCAAATAACTTTCCTGGAATAAAAAAATTAAAAAAAAAAAAAAAGAGGCTTCAATGTGTGTTTGTGGGCAGAGCTGGAGAAAGAAGCTACATACAAGTCTCCAAAGGCTTTCACAGCAAGTCCTGTGCACAGCAAGTCCTGCATGGAAAAAGGACTAGGTGGAAACTTGCTGTGGAGATGCTTCTGCTTGTATTTGTTGCTTTTAAAGCTTTGGCTGAAAGGAAGGAAACAAGAAACTGAGGTGCAGCTTTTGGGTGTTAGCTTTTGGAGGAATTTCTTGCACTAAAATTGAAAAGGGAAGGAGGGATTGGCTGTAAAGCATTGTAGTGATAGAAGAGGGGACTGTGCTATCTGTAGACCTTTCTTTAATGGGTGGTTAATAAATGATGTGCTAATGGTGTGGGGGGACGTGGTTACTTGTGGCTTTCCATCTGGGAAGTTTTAAAAGTATCTACAGAGCTGTCTCGTCTCATTTATATTTTAATGCTACCATCTCACCTCTTCCTCTTCCCTTCTTCTTCTGTGTGCCTCCCCTTCACTCTTTCTAGGCTGGCTTCAGCAGATCAGGTAGGCACCATCCCTTGGCACGGGGCTGTGGGCAGCCTGCCTGCCAGGGAGGCCACCAACACGTAAACTTCTCCAGGTCCCACCAGTGCTTTGGCCAGTTATGGAACCCACAGGGATATAACCACCCCAGTGAGACCTGCCCTGCCCTCCTGTTGGTTTTCTGCCCCTTTCCCCTGCCTGTAGAGAGGCATGTCTGGATGTGAGTGCTTAATCCCCTCTCCCGGGGTGACCCCTGCAGAGCCCACCCTGCCAACAAAGATAACACCACACCGAACCCACCCCTCAGTACATCCCCGGCTCTGGGATTTGTTTTTCATTTCCTCTTGGTCTCCCCTCTCTCCCACTGTGAGATGTAAGGGCTTGGCAGCAGATCCCATTCACCCTGTTTGCTTTCCTGCAGAGAATCATTTCTTCAGGATGTTGTGTTTGCAGCAATGGAGGGCTGAGCTGAAGGCACCGATGTCTTCTTGAAGAAGATGTGAAAAGCAAATCTGTGCTATGTGATCTGACCTCCTACCTCCTCACCACTCCCCAGGGGACCACCACCAGCTTCCCCAGCTCCTTCCTTTTTGTGCTGTTCTGTACACTTTATTTTTTCTTGTAAGTTTTTAAGCTATTCCTATAAACTTTTACAGAAAGGAGAGACAACATGTCACCCATGTGAGACAGATTGACAATAGTGCTAGTATTTCCACTACTTTAGAGAAAGCCATCATCAGATGGAACCAGAGTTTTCTTTGCCATTTCAGAAAAGCATTACCTAGAAGCAAAAAAAATCCCAAACCAAACAAATTCCACCTTCTCACCAGGATATAGAATTACCAGCTGATTTAGCATCTGTACCCAGGCTTTGTTGCTCAGCTAAACCTTCATCCTGGTGTCACTGCAGTCATTTCCAGTTTGGTACCAGCTGTCCTGCAGGCATTTCTGAAACAGTGCCCACATGATGACAATGTGATGCTGTGTGCAAGCACTGTTTTTTTATGAAGATCAGAGCTGCTAGTCAGGACTGGATGATATTTCTCATGACGAGCTTCTCCTCTTTCTGCTCCAGAAATGGCTAGGAAGCAGTTCATATAAAGGGGGAGGATTCCGGGGACAAGTTTTGTGTGTGTGCATGTTTATAAGGGAGGTGGAAGAAGTAAAGCCTTTTGATAGCCCAGTAAAAGGCCTGAGAAAATACAACCCTGAGCTTTGATTGAAAGCCTGGGTGCTGCTTTACCAGGAAAATGCTACTTGCTGTTGTTTGCACTGCTGCGAGATATTTACTCAGTGCCTCCTGCCAACAAGTGTTTACATCTCTCAGGAGCAGCTTGCCCAGCAGGAGCTTGCCTCATATCCTTGTTTCTGCCTGCTGGTGGGACACCCAGCCCTGTGGATATGAGGACACTGGGATGAAGGTGCTGAGCTCCCTGCAGCTCCATGGAGAACAACTGATGTGCCCATTGCTCCTGATTTAGCTTTTTCTGGAGACACAGTGCTCTCTCTAGAGCCTTTGTGAGATCTTTCCAGAACTTAGTGGAAGCAGGAGGAAAACACCTCCTCCTCGATTTTGTCCTTTGTTTCTGCCTCCACCCTTGCTTGCTCAGCTGCCGTCCTGCTCACTGCAGAGGGCAAGTCTGGTGCCATGAACAAACAGCACTGGGGACTTCCTGCACCCAATGCGTGTTCATGTCTGAGTTCAAAGCCATATTTCCATAAGGGCTTCATGAACCACACTGCTCCCATGCACATTTTTTACTTTTAGCTGGTTTTTCTGGAAAACAGACACAAACGGTTCATGGGAAATTATTGTGAGGTATTTGCTCAGTTCTGGCCATGCCTTGAGGACGAACGAGCAGTGCCTCACCATGACCCAGGAGCCTGTGCTCAATCCTCTGCCCTTGCAGAGCAACAAAGCAGATAAGAGATAGCTGCCTCATGTTGCACACTTTTTTCCACACAGCCTCTCATTTGGGATGAGGTGAGCATAAGCAGGAATTAGTTTGTTAAGCTGTGACAGTTCATTAAACTTCTTGGACTTTTTCTCTGTGTTTCCTCTCCAGACACTGCTGATGGCTGAGCTGGTGTGGGGGTGTGTGTGCAGATACTATGGGACAGGGCAGGCAGTGGAAATTTTTGAGATTTTAGTTTCCAGACACTCTTATCTATTTGCAAAGCCTGGCAAGTGCCTGCAAGAACTGTTGCATTTTAGATACTTCTATTTCGAAAAGCCTCTGGAAGTAAAGTTCATTTTCCATGGCTATTTTTTACCTCGAAGCAAGCCTCTTTTTTTTTTTTTTTTTTTTTTTTTTTTTTTTGTTAGGAACTGATGGCTAAGGCTTAGATGTGTAAAACTTGGCGAAATTAATGTGAGCCATGCCCTGAATCTCCAGCATGGCTCTTAAATCCTCTGACTTGTAAACAAGGAGCCTAGTTTGCAGCTGGCTTTCAAAGTCTGCCAGAAGAAAACCCAGAAGGCTGAAGGTAAAACTAGAGGGATACTCACAGGGAAGGGGAAGGGAGCAGTGTCCTGTTCCTTGATTAATCCCCTGTTAATTGCTGCACAAATAGTGAGGTTGGAGCTTGTGGTGGTGCGGAGTGTCAGGGCCATGCCGGTGGGTATCACCATCACACAAGTCCCTTTCGGCTCTGAAGCCTGTGTAACCCTATTTTTCAGGCTTTGCAAGAAGAGCACAGCACTCAGGACTTTCTGGGCTCACAGTGGGTTTGGCTGCCCTGTTGGGTTACTGTGCGTGGGAATGTGCTGCTGGCTGTACTTTTCCCAGTGTGAGAAAGTCATGTGGAAGGGAGATTATTTGCATGCAAAGCTGTGCCACCCCACAGTGAGTTTCACCCTGCACATAGCACAGAAGGGGCAGCTGAAGGTAGAGATGTGAGAGCATCTCTTGTGTAGCCACAGAAATCTCATTTGATCCTCAGTGGTGGGAAAGGAAACGAAGCAATAACCCAGGACAGTTTAATAGAGTTGGGGTGAAATACAGTTGTTTTTGTAAGCTGGTCTCTGTGCAGTGAGGGCTCTTTAGCCCATTTGTTGTGCTTGGCTCTGCTCTGGATGTTGGCATCGGCTGCTCTGCAGGTGCACGTGTCTTTGGCAGGAAGGAGCTGTGATTTGGGGATTTGCCTTTGTTGCGGGAGGGAGGAGAGCGGGGGGGTGGAGAGGGAAAAAGCAATGAGATGATGTTTGTGTCTTTCAAGTGAGTCGGACACACTGGGGAGGTGGAAGGACACAGCCCAGGGTTCAGTCCTGTCCCAGAGAGTTGGCTGGAGAACAGGATCCCCTCCCAGTGGCTCTTTCTCCTTTTCCTGGGACAGAAGCAGGAGTGAATCCTACAGGCTGTGGGGCTGCAGAATCAGGATGAGGCCATCTCCAGTGAGCAGAAGTTTGCCTCAAAGATGAGGGCAGCTGAGACAGGGAGAATTTCCTGTGGTATCCCCAAAATCTTGAAAGTTTGTGGCGGGGCGGGGAGTTGTGAATTTCCAGAGCAAAGTCCATAAGGGATTCAGAGAGATGGCATTTTGGGAGGTGTTTTGCCATGTGCATTCCTATTGTTTTCACCTCCACCTTTGCTCCCTCTTTCCTGCCTTGTGCTGGGGACCTGCAGAGGCCTAGGAGGTCAAAGGCACATTAACAAAATGGCTCAAACCCCAGGTGCCCCTGAGGAAGTGTTTTCACCCTCCCAGTCAGTGGTGGAACAGAATTCCCAGGGCAATTGGTCCCTGTGGCCCTCAGATGTAGTTTTAGGGGGCACCACTGCTGTGAGCACTGCTGTGTTGCCAACTGCTGCCCAGTTTTGGAGCTCAGGGACTGGTGGGAGCAGGCTGGGAGCCCCTGTAGCCCCCTGGACAGGGGCTATTTGGCCCAGCAGACACAGGAAGGGAAGAGGCTGATGTTTGCCCCAGCAAAACCTTGTGAATGAGCAGAGCTCTGCACGCTGGCACAAGCCCAAAGCATCTTTGCTTCCTGCCACCCTTTCAAATTAAGCAAACGATTCATTTTATTTCTTTAATTTTCCAAATGGAAGTGAATTGGCTGCGCTGGCAGGTGCCTGATTGACGTTCCAGAGATGATGGGAGCTGGGGGCTGGGGGGCGCTTTCTGATCCACGCCTGCCCCAGTAGGGACTCAGCCCTGCTGCTGTGGGCTACTTTGTCCTCTTACGAACAAGAAAGGGATAGTCACGTTTCAAGCCGTGGGTAAAACAATTGCAATGCTGAGCTCCTTCGAGGTCTTTCCAGGGCAGAGGAGGGAGTCATGGCACCCCTGGTGCCCCCTATTAACTCCTGGCTCTTAGTGTTTTATGAGTGTGGCTCTTCCTCTTGCCTTTATGATGCGTTGCAGAGCCTTTCTCACGCATTTGTTCAGTTCCCTGCTTCCTTCACAGGGATGCTATCAATAAATGACACTGGTGTCATCGGAGAAGGGGACAGAGTCCCCTCTTGCAAGGAGGTTTTGGGGTGGGATGTGTCCACTGGGGACCCATGGAGAGGGCCATGCAGCCCTGCCACAGGGCTCAGCACCCATCTGGGTGCTTGTAGCTGCACCCTAAAACCCCTGACTCTGCACACAGGTGCAGGGCTCTCTGCAGAGCTGGCTGCAACTCTCCCTGCAGTGAAATAAGTGTCCAGAGATGGAGAGGGGAAGATTATCCCCACTACACGACAGTGATTATCAAACCTATCTGCTGCATTGGTGAAATGAACGGCAGCTGGTGGCTCGCTGCCCGAGTGCGTGGCATGTAATTAAGGTCTGGCTCCCCAGTCTCTGTAAAGATCCCTTCCTAATCTCTGGCATCACGGTCTCGTTCTGGCTTTTTACCCCTGTCACTATTTTTCTGTGCTGTTTTTTTCCCTTGGCTGCCTTCCCCTCTCTCCTGGAGAGCAGCGGTGGGGTAGGAATCCTCCTCCTGACCTAGTCTGGGGTGCTGGAAATGCAAAACCTCAGGATTTGAAGGCACCTTTGGCTGTCCTGGAAATGAATCAATCCTACTCCGAGATGCTACTGAATGGCCAGGGCTTTTTCACCTTGCCTCCATCTCTCTGGAGCATCTTGGCTGCTCCATAGGGTCCCTGGGAGGGTCCCAGAGCTTGTACACCCCTGAGCTGTTCCACTGTGGAGCAAGAAAAACATGGTTGTGTCATGGTGGTGGTCCCAGCCTGAACACTAAAACAGCAGTTTAATTGGCCATTTGAGGAAAAAAGCAATTCTCACACTCTCCTCACCTGCTCTCAGGGAGGAAATCCCCCGAGTTGCAAACTGGGACTGATGTTCTTGGGACGCATGCTGCAACTCCTCTGCTTGGCAGAGGTGTCATCTACACTGCGTCTGTTTGTGGCAGTGGGGAAACTGAGGCATAGCATGCTAACACAGCACATTTGGTGCTGCTCATCCTATGTCCCAGGCCAGCAGGACTCCCAGCAGGGCAGGGACAGGCCATGGGACAAGAGAACCCAGAGCACCCCTGTGCCAGCCCCGTGGAGTGATGGGGTTGCACCAACTGCACCCCCTCTCTGCAGCATGTCCTGCTGTTCCAGCAGCCAAAGATTAGCTGTGCAGGGATTGCAAGCCCACAAAACTGGAGATTCTGCTTTCCCTAATGCCCTGCCCACGGAAGACAAACCACTGATAGTTTGAAAGAGGAAAGGTAAAACGTGATCTGTCTGTGAGGTGCATGGCAGCCAGAGGGATGCAGATAAAAGCTCTGCTGTCTACCACTGAGATAAATTTCATCTCTGGCTAATTCAGGAGTAAAAAGGAAACTCGGCAGCTGGGTTTTGTAATCCTGCACAGACGAGGTTTTCTGGGAGACACTAGAGCTGACTCATTTTTACGTGGTCATTAGAGATGTGACAACTTAATTGCGGTGAGTTCTTTGGAAGGGGAGCAAGAATCAATAGGTGTTGGGTAAGGCACTCGTTTGAAGATAACGTCTATTTGTTAAATTATAGTAATTTGTCTCCATGCAGTCTCAGAAGCTGTTAATTGCGAGCAGCCCAGAGGGTCGGCATGCTCTGTCCCAGCTTGAAACCCAAATACTGGCCATGCCCTTTGGATGCCTGGGATGGATGGACATGCTCGCAGTGCTGCCGGCTAGTGGTGCCACTGCCGCTGTTAGGCAGGAGGGTCGCCAGCTCCGGGGGACGCTGAATTCAAGCCCTTAAGCGTGTCCTGTAATCCCTTTTCTGGCGCGGAGAAGAGGCAGCCTCTTCAATTACCAGGGCATGGAGGGCCGGAGGGTATGCATTTCCCAAAGGCCAGCCCAAGGCTGCAGGGAGAGCAGCCAAAAATACTCAGCTTATTTGGGCACGGTGGGGATTCACCTTACAAGGCTGGAGAGTAGTTTGTTAAACAAAAAAAACAAACCAAAAAACAACCCACCCCGGGACCAGATGCTGAGTTTTGCATGCTGGAGTGGCAGGGAGGACTCCACGGGCTCCCCAGGACTGGCTCTGCTCCAGATGTGCATGCACAAACCTCCCTGCTCCTGCCCTGGTCCCACTGGGACATGGCTCTCCTGGAGCTAAGCTTTTTGTCTCCAGGGCTTTGGGCTGACATGGTCTGGGCTTAGAAGCATGTTGCAAACAGGAGAAGCTTCAAGGGGATGCTGCTGCTCCTGGATGGGTTTGAGGTGCGGGGACTCTCACAGAATCACAGAATGCTTTGGGTTTGAAGGGACCTTAAAGATCATCTAGTTCCATCCCTCCCCCTGCCATGAGCAGGAATACAGCCCACTAGATCATAGGGCTTTGTTGTGGGATGTTTGGACAGATAAATTTCCTGACCTGGTGCTGCTGCCTCCCCTGTGCTTATGGCAGCTCCTGACTCCACATCTCTTTGAGCCACTCTGTAGGATGTGGATCCGGCGGAACACTCTGCACACCTGCGTGTGAGGATGCCACGGCAGTATGGGATAGCTGGAGGTGATGTGTAACATCTGCAGGAACTGTGTCCTCCAACCCGTACAAGCCACTTCTCAAAAAACCCTGCATTTGTGTGTATTTTCACAAGAGGCAGGGAAGTCTCAACGAGCGCTGTGTGTTTTCTACTCAACGCTTTGCTTAGAGCATGCTTTACTTGTCGGATTTTTCCCTCTGCTTTCTCCGGCTCTTCTTCCGCTCCCCAGCCGTGCGAGCACAACCTGCTGCCACCTGGTGAGAGATAGCTGATGCTACACATCCCCTGGGCTGAGAGACTTCCCCGGGCTGCCTCCCTGACCTGATCAGTTTTGCCCTGCCCAGCTCCTCGCAGTTCACACAGCTGGTTCCCAAAAGCAGCAAGGGTCTGGGAAGACCAGCATCCAGATCAGAAAATTAAGCAGAAGAGGCTCTTAATGGAGCAAAGGGTCGTATATTCTCCCTGTCTGACAATGGGGATATCTGTTGTGCAGTGATCTGGTCGATGGTGCTTGAAGTGTCCTCTGGAGCACTCGGGATGAAGGAGCACACAGAACTAGTTCAGTGCTGTGCCATGCTGTGGTGGTCCAGCTGAGGGGCAGGAGCATGTGGGCCCTGGTTTTTCCTCCATATCCAAAATGCGGCTCAAAACCATGCAGAAAAACAAGCCAGGAGACAGTTCTTTCTGCATCTCAGCGCTTCAGTGCTGCACAGGGTGAGGGCCTTGTGTCAGCAGGCAGTGGCCACCCTGGGAGACCTTGTGAAGAGGACAGGTCATGTTTCTCCTGGAGCAGGTCGGGGCAAAGGAGGAGTGTCATGCAGTCACACCAGCATGTCTCCCTCAACACCCTGAAGGTGGCTGGGAAGATCTCCAGGGAGGGAAATACGCAGAGTAGTTGGGAGAAGAGTTGATCAAACCTCCTTTTTGTCAGTAGGGAGTGAGGATCTTGTCTCTGCAGCAAACATGAGGCAATTCTCTTTGCAGGCCAGGTACCCAGCAAGCTAGTACTGCTCACACAGGGCTTTCAGCCTTCTGTACAGGCCCCACCATGCTCTCCTGTCTGTCTTCATCCTCCACTTACCCATCAGAGTGTTAACCCCTGAATGTGGTAGTGGACTGTTAACTGAATTCTGCCTTTGGCAGTGGCTGAACTTTGGGTGCTGGTACTGGAGGGAGCAGGATTTGACCTTCCCACTCCCATGGTCTCTCGCTGTCTCCATAACCTGCAGTGATCCTGCAAGAAGGGTTCAGCCCTTGTTCCCTGACCTGAAAGGGCAGGGTGCTCCAGCACAGCCAAGCACGGAGCAACGTGGGAGTGCTTGGATCCAGGGCATTTACAGGCAGGTCCCTCCAGGGCAGCCAGGAAAGTCTTTTGCATGTGGGCTGGATGTGTCGGCCTGCACCAAGCTTTGTGTTTGCATGTTCAAAAGGATACGTGTGTTCATCCATGCCCATGCTCAGAGGGATAGGGAAGGTGCCCACGTCCCGCACGCCTGGGGTGCAGAGGTGGTTTCTGTGCTCGCAGGCTTCAGGGGGGACAGAGGCGTTCACGTGACAGTCTTCGTGCCTGCACACCGTCCACGTTGATCTCATGTGCTGAGATTCTTGCAGGCACCCAAAGGAGTCATCGAGCTGCGTGCTGATCGCTGCATGCTGCCAAAATCCTCTGGAATCCGCTCCCCTGCGTCGCCCCTTCCCAGGTCAGCATCAGGCTTTGCTGCAGCAGGTGCTGAAACCCGTCCCTCCTCGCGACCTGCCTCCCTTGCTTTTCCAGCACATTTTCCAGAGGTCAGTCATCCCCTCCCCACCGCTGGATTGCTTTCCTGCCCCTTCCCACCTGCTCCATCCACCCGGCAGATTTTTGGAGCTGGAGAGCAGCTATGGAGGAGTCTTGTTGGGGGAACATGACTCCAAAGGAGAAATCAATCCTATCCTGACCAGAGCTGAAGTCTTGGAAACACCGTGTTCTGATCCAGCAGCTCTCGAAGAACCAGGGCCGAATATGGCACTAGCTATTTCTGGCCACTGGCAGCTATTCCTGGCCTTGACCCCAAGGTCAGTCTTTTTTTCTCACCTCCTTTCCCGTGCGCTCGGGTGAGCTCAGTGCAGGGTGTGCACACTCAGCCAGCTATAAATAACAGCAGCCATGGATGACCCCTGGGAAGGGCTCTGAGCAGAAAGCATCCCTTGCTCTGTGGGCAACCAAGATCCCTTGCCCCAGCACAGCTGAGGATGATAGGCTCTGCGTTCCCTCCAGGGGGAATTGGATGTTTTCCGTGGGATTTTGAGTCCCAGAGCCCCAGTCTTCCCTATAAGCAGCCAGTGGACTTCCAGGCTGAGTGCCCATGGATGAGTTTATTTTTTTAATATTTCTCGAAAGCAACTCAAGCTGGAATTGCTGATCTGCAAGACACCTGGGTTGGAATATCTTTTTTCCTCCAGATCTCTCTTTTCCTCTGGGGGGTATTGAGCAACCCGGTGGATGTGGCAAGGGGAGTGTCCAGGCAGAGGCAGCTCTGCTGGAGCCTGCATGCCGCCACAGCCTGCCGTTTCCTTAGTGCTTTTCTCCTCCTCACTCTCCCTCCTTTCTTCTCCACACCCTCGTTTTCTCTGCACTCTTTCTCCCCACTATCTGTCCCCCCTTTTCAAGCTCTCACCTTCCCTCTCCCTCGGTTTTCCTCTGTGCTTTTCGTCCCTCTGTGTATTTCACTCCGTAGCTATCGAGCACTCAGATACCGTCCATTCCCTACTCACACTGTGTTTTACCCTCCTTCTATTACCTTTCTCTCCTTGATGCTCCCTCAGCCTCTGTCTGCAGCCGGGTACCGTTTTGCTCTGCCAACACCAGCTGCCTTGTCTTCCTTGTGGTGCAGCAAATGTTTCTGCAGTGTTGTGGAGGTCGCCGGACAAAAGGATCTTTTCATTTTAACTGTGGGATGGAGAGGGACTGCGCTGCTGGCCTGAGAGGTCGGGGCTCAGGTGGCTCCCACGCCTACATCCAGCCACCTCGCCAGCCTGAGCACTGACCCCCCTATCTGTGGAGATGAAGGGAAAGCCTGGTGGTCTCGGGGTCACTCTGGTTTAGTTGAAAACACCTGGCTTGTTTTCACTTGTTCCCCCCTCCTGCCTCTCCCGCTGCAAAACCAGTGTAATTGGAGCAGGAAATTAAACATTTGAAGCGTTAACGTGATAATCTGCTGGTTTAGGCTTTGTGGGGGGCAGGGATCTACAAGCTGAGCACTCTGCTGCTGCCATGGTATGCAGAGAGGGAGAAGGGATGTGGCACCGACAGGTTCTCTCCAGCATGTCCCACCTCTTGGCCCACCTGGGGAAACCACAAAGAGGGCTCTTCTGCAGTTTGCTCTGGCCTCAGGTGGCCGATAGGCTGTTAGTTAGGATAATTTTGTGTTATTCCTTCAGTCCTGGTAGCTGTGCCTCATTGTACTTGATGGTGAGATCAGGATCACTGCTGGTGTGTGGTGGCAGCCATCACCTGTGGGGAGTTTCTCAGTGTTTTGCTGATGCTGGTGGTGTACAAAGCAGCTGGGGACCTAAGCATGTCCCACATCCCCAAGGCCATGGTTTGGAAGCATTCAGTCTGGAGAAAAGTCAAAAAAAGCTGTAAGCTTTCAGAGATGCAAAAATCTCCCAGAGTAACCAGCCCTTGTGTCCCTGGGGCAATAAACTAAGGGGGTAAAACACAGTGTGGGAGGTTCAGGCTGAGTGCCAGGAGAAATGATCCTCATGGAAAAGATGGATAGATATCCAAACTGACTGCCAGGGGTTTCCATCTCTAGAGGTGTTGAAGAGCTGAGTAGATCCTGGTCAGGGTGACTCCACCAGGATGGTCCTGGGTGCAGTGGAGAATGTACTCCTCTGGAAGAGTTTGGGCACCAGGCAGGCAATGGAGAACAGGTGATCCCTAAGCTGTGCAGTAGTCTATAAAGATGACTGGCATGACCATGTTATGTTTTTTTAAATTCTTTTTTTTTTTCTTCGGTCAGGCTTGGATTGTCAAATAGAGGCTCGCAGTGTAATTTTTTACTTTAATAGGAATCATTTGTAGAAAGATCTGCTGAGCTCAGCATCCCAGCTAGAGCTTTTGCATTATGGAGAGTTGCTGTCTTTGCAGATGGATGAGTTTCAAGGATTTCTAAATACACAGGCCTATCTGTCTAAACAAAAGTTCAAATGCTGTGCAGTTCACTGGTTTGGAGCAAATGTCAAAGAGGCAGGACTGGGCTGTCACCACTAAACAAACCTCTGTCCCATTTTCTTCTGCACTTTCCACAAAATCCTGCACAAATTTGGTGTGATCAGCTCGTTTCTATTTATGGGGTGAAAAACCAGTGTGGAGCAGAGCTGTGGGGTTTTTTGCTCTGCTTCAGCTTATGAAAGGGAGGAACAGTGCCACAATTGCTATAACCCCCTTCCTTTTCCAAAAAGCCTTTCAGGGAAGAGATTGTGACATTTCCTGAGAAGCATCTGTCTCTGTTGGCGTGAGATGCTGAGTTGATGCCTTTTCCCAAGGATTTTAGATGAAGATGAAGCTTGTCCAACATGCTCCCTTATACTGGAACATAACTAGCATTTTCTCCATCGCCCATGTGGATGCTTGTCTCACTTTTCCTAAATAATACGCCAAAATAGGGGCTCTGGAGCCACTGCCTTCAGAAGTGGGACAAGCTTCTGCTGTGTCTCATGGGTTTCAACATGCTGCAACCTATCTGAAAAAAAAATCAAAATACAATGGTTTGCAGACAGGGATGTCACCAGGAGGTGCCCTTGGGGGTTAGTGTTTAACTCCTGCCCTGACCTTTGTCCCTTCCTTTGCTGCAGCTCTGAGGGTAGGGAGAGGAGAATGTGCTTTCCCCAGTGGCACTTGTAATGGAATGGTGAGTTGATATTTGGTTCGAGGCTCATATGTGTACCTCTCTAAGTCAGCGTGGACGTATTTGAAGGATTCCAGAGCAAGTATCATCTCCAGATACTTACTGGAGCCCAGTGGGCATGTCTAGGGGAATCCTCCTCTTTCTTTGCCTAGTCCAGTTCACTGACAAGCCAGTGGAGGGAAAGGATCATCCTTGGCAATTAACCCCTCATGGGGAGGCTTTGTGGGATGGAGATAGCAGCCTGGCGTGGGAGACGGGAGACCTTTTTCCCTGACACCTGCATATGGTGCGACTTCGGCACGGCCTCTCACATCCGGTGTTTTTTGTGTGTTTTCTGAGGCGTTTTGTGTTTGCTCCTTGGCCGGTGCTGGGAGGACTGGATTGGAAAGGAAAGGGATTTTCATACTTCATCTTTTTCTCACCGGGGCCTGAAACGTGAGTGCCTCCGAGGCGTTGCCGAATGAGGTGGTAATGTGTTCATCAGCTGGGAAGTCACCAGACCTCAGAAAACAAGGAGGGGAGAGATGGAGAGACACAAGGACTTGTGTCTGCCCATCTGCCCCTGGGCAACCGGGGTTTTAGGATGCAGCTGATGAATGTGAGGAGTGCAGTGTTGAAGAACATCCCAATGGTGTTGGGAAAATCAGGGATTCTAACTCAGTTTCCCCACAGCGGGCAGCAGCTGCTCTGGAGCCATTTGGACATGGTGTTAGTAGTGATGTGCTGGAAGTTGTGCTCCTCATCAAGGGTTGAGGGAGACACGAGAGAGAACTCAACTTATTAGTTACCTAAATATACCAAAGAGGTGCCCAGGAGAGCCTGACTGCTGCAGGGCACGTATTGACCCTTGATTCAATTGACCGTTGATCCAGCCAGGAGCAACTTGCTGTGGGAAACAGGTCTCATTTTCCTGTCTGGATACAGGTCTCATCCATAAGACCTCGTGCTGACTGTGGTGGTGTTTCTCTAGACCTTGGTGCTCTTTTTCCCAGCATGACTCTTCCTTCACCCACTCCCAGTGCCACCACACACCTATGAGTCTTCTTAGAAATAAAAGCACTTAATTTGTGCACTTAATTCTCCACTCTCATTGTTGTAGGTCTACTGGGTGCTCGGAGGCAGCACAGGCCGAGATCTGGCTGTGCACCAGGTTCTACATGTGTAAATAAAGCAGCTTGAAGTCTCCTTTTTATTTTGTGGACTCTCTTGCCTTTCCTGTATTCAAGGAGCATTTTTCGGCTCCCTTTCATTACTCTCTGCACCTCCTTTCTCTTCCTGTTTTTCCACCTCCTTTGTAAATTAAAGTCTGAGGCTCCACTCTTTCTCTGCATCTCATTGCTTTTATTGCCTGTCTCTGAACAGATACTCTTTACCCCTGATTTTTTTATTTTTTTTTTTAAATGCAGGATATCCAGGATTAATCAGAATGTACCAGGTCAGGGCATATTGTTGATTTACAGCATCACATATAATCCCAGGTCTTTATATATCACCTAACATTTTGTTTGCCATTTTCAATGCAGCCACAGAGCAAAGGCTGACATCACTTTGCTGCCTCTTTTCAGCTAATTTAGGCTGTAGCAATGTATGTGATTAGTTCAAAATCTCCCTTTCAGCATGCAGTGCATTGCGTTTATCATCACACCATGCTTCCTCAATGCCTGGCACTGCCACTCGCTTTGGTGGCCTCTCCTATCCATCGTATTCTTGATTAGCCTAAATAGTATTATCATCTGCCAGTTTTTCCTCCTCATTGCTCAGCCCCTCTTCAAAGCATTAATAAACAGATTATAGCATGCTAAGCCTCGTCCAAAACCACGAGGCACAGAGCTGGCAGTGCCAAGCTCCGTCTGGGCTGCTTTGGCTCCTTAATAAATTCAGGGTCTGAGACATGAAGAAGGTGATAGCAAAAGGAGACAGGGAAAACTCTCATGGTTTCGTTACAAATAAAAATGTTTCTATTTTATGGCATGCCCACATTGCTGCCCCATTCATTTTATGAATGGTTAATGCCAGTCTGCATAACCAAATATGCTCTTAGTGTTAATACTTTTAAATGCAACCATTGTGCATTTAAATCGCAAAGGCCTTTTTAGGAAAATACTTAGGACTTTGGTTTCATGGGAATAGCATAGTTTAATATAAAAAAAAAGTGCAGAGTATTATTGATGTGTGATACATTTAAACTATGAATGTGGACATACGCTTGCCGTTAGATCAATAAATGTTATTAATGTGCAAAGATATAATTTTTATGTTTCTTTTTTTTTCCAAGGGGTTTTGTGGTTAGTTTGTATTTTGAGCCTATTGATGAAAGAAGAGTATTTATTTTGAAAAGTCAATGATTCAAATCAGGACAATTTTTTTAATGGCCTGTAATTTGTAAGCAGCATAATAAATTTTCTTTGTCATTTACAGAAGTATTTCCCTTTGTGCTCGAGATGAATGTGACAGACTTCAGGTCAATGGCTCTAGTTTTCCCTAAGGTAAATTATGGAGGTGCTGAGCTGGCCTCTTCAGGGTGAAAGCAGCTTGCAAGCAAAATCCTTTAAAATTTGCATCATTTAGAAAAGGAAGCAAGGCAAGAGTGATCACAGCCGCGTTCACAATTTTCCTACGTGTTGCCCAAATTGAATAAATGTAATTCTTAAAGTACATAGGAAATGTGGCAGAAATAGCACGTCTGTGCTCTGGTTTGCAGCCTCACGGCTTCTTGGAAGCAGCTGCTGCTCTGGCGGCTGCATCAGCGTTAGCAGACCCGTGCTTCATGAAGGTCCCTTCCCATCTGCAATCAGGATGGGTGGTTTTTTTGTACAGTATACCCTGGCAGTGACTTCTGATGTTTTTCTTCTGAATGAAAACACCATAAGAGTTGTGCCTTGTGCTTGCTGTAACCAACTGTTCGATGGTTGTATTGAGCAGCCTGCAATTGCTGTGCTGGGTGGAGGAGCAGCCTGTGCCTCCCTCTTCACTTCCCTGGTTTATTTTGTTTGTTTTGCTTAGAACTTTGCTATGGAGAGTGGGAACTTTGCTTGGGAAGTGCACTGTAGCTTGCCTGCTCCCAAAAACTCTACATAACCTACTTTGAAATGCTAGCTGGGAAGTCGGAGGAGAGCTCCCACCTTTGGGGGGGATGCCCTACAGGAGCTGTGCACCCTCCAGTGGCTCTTGCTTTCATCTAGTCTCAGGCAAGCTGTGCTCTTCATAACCCTGAGCAAGAGCTTATAACAGATAGGAGAAGGACTCAGTTGGCTTTATTTTAGTCTTTTTATTGGTGGGACCAAATTTCTTCTCTGACTGAATTCACCTTGGGCCCCTGCTCTCCAGACTCCCAATGCACTCCAGAGCTGTTGGGAATATTGTTCTTCCAAAACCTCCATTTCCCCTTTTAGACGATGGTGGTAACTTTCTTCTGCTCCTATTTTATTCAGTAAATAGGATGAAAATAGATGAGGTCATTGGTGTCTATACAGGCAGATTTGGCCTCCATTTTCTGTTTACTAGGACTGCATTAGTTATGAATAATGGCGCGTCAAACTACTCGCTCCAAGCAATTTATTCATGGGATTTGGCCCTGCTTGCTGTCTGAGAGTTGCCTGCCAACAGGATCTGATTTTTAAAATACACTTGCAAACATGCAGCCGTTTGCCCAATCTGTTTGCAAATATATCTGGGCCTCTGGGTGCTCAGCCCTTCTCTCAGGGTACAGCTGGGCTCCAAAAATCACATCATGGTGTTTGAATCCCTGCATGGGCAGTGGCCATGTCCTTTGAACCAGTTAAAAGAGATGGACAAATATAAATCATGGGTGATTTTAAAGAGTCTTCTTTCTCTTTTTGCCCCAGGGAATGTCATTATGTGAAGCTGGAGGCACACACACAATCCCAAGCCTTTGAGACAGGATTCTTTCCCTGACCCAGGAGAGACGGCAGTGATTTCTAGCTCATTTCTTGCCGTCTGGCAAATTTTACATCTGATTTTTTGCTCTGTCATGTCCCTGCAGAATAACCATTGATTTATGTAGCGTCCGAATCCAAAACAAATGCTGGATACCTGCATTGTCTCCAAGAAAGGGTCCTGCTCTCCAAACTTGGATTAGAAAGCCAAAACCAAAGGGAAACCCTCAGTTTCTGTGATGTTGGTGAAGAAGGGCTACAATAGCCCACGTGGGATGGGAGGCAACCACAGGCCAGCCCAGCTCTGCTGCTGCTAGGATGTGCCCTGTGCGCTGCTCTTTTCCCGGGCATTGCTCGCTTGATTGATTGCTTAATTCGCGCACTTCTGCGATAGCAACTGTCATGCAATGGCTCTTTTGTCATGCTGGACTGAAGGATTTTATTCCTGGGAGACAGTTTAGGCTCCGAGATGCTTCCCAAGAATGCCTGGGCTGTTGTTCCCATGGGCCATATTTGGAAATCCCAACCGTTTCTGCTTGGCCAAAAGCACCAGTAGATTTTAAGGGACGTTTTGTTTGTGTTATTGTGCAAGTTTCTGGCCCCTGATGGTCTTGAAAGGAAAAAAAACCACACTCCCAGCTCTCAAGACATTTGTGCTAATTAAACAGCAGGGAATTTGCTTCTCTTTGCCACAGGTTTGATTTTTAGGCTCCTGTCAGGCTTGTTGCACACAGATTTCTACAAACCTCATTAATATGGATGGTAGATGTTGTACAAAGTTGGGCAGTTTTTTCCTCTCAAGGCTGGTGGGTTACAGACTGAATATTAGGGATGTATTCCCACCACCCAGTCCCATTTCCTGCAGTTCCAGATCCCCTCCCTCACCTCTCCAGGAAGGAGGCTCCTCAGTTTATTAGGGGGTGATTTATGCCAGGAGCCTGTCCAAGGTCCTCTGTGCTGCTGTCTTTCGCCTTGGATATAGAGGGATTTTGGGAGAGTGGCATCCCAGCCAAGACAGAGAAAAGGATGCACAACCTCCCCTGGGAACCACACCACAACTGAAAGTCTTACTACTTCCATTATTAAATTCTGGAGCCACTGGTGATCTTGGGAATCCCCCTTTGTCCTAGGGAAGTGAAGCAGTCCCTGGAAAGCCACCAATGGATTGGCCTTTGGCGGTTAACCTCTGCTGCCAGCAGAGCAGGCTGGGTGCCGTGACAGGAGAACCCTCTGGATTCTAATAGATGCCCTGGTGTTACTTGCAGTGCTGGGACCACAGGGGCAAAGCCCCTCCTGCCCCAGTCTGGAGGAAGGGACTGAATCCTTCAGCCCATGTCAGGGCAAGCCCCTGCTTCTTGCTCCGGCAAGGTCTCTGATTTTGACCACAAATTCCCCTCCTTCATCCAAGAGATTCTCCCTAAAACACCCCCCTTTCCAAGGAATCTGAGGGCTTTTTTTTTTCTCTCCCCCTCCCATGTAAAATCACACAGTCAACAAAATATTTTCCAGCGCTAATCCTCAGCTATGCCGGAGGACTCCTCCGGCCCCGCGATAGTAGGAGAGAGACAGATGTTCAGCAGATAATTAGTGCAGTTGTGCAGCGCCTTCCTGCCCAAAGCCTGCATGCCAGAACCTTCAAGTATGTTGCTGTGTGTCTGCCTCCGTTGCTTCATGCTGCAAGACCTCTTTGAAAAACTAGTACCAGCAGGACTTGCTGCTTTAGGAGACACCATGTTCCCCAGAAAAATCCTCTCTTGCCCCAGTTCCCAGAGCTGTTGCTCCTCCATTATCCATTAAAGCATCACCAAGATTCTCCAAAGTCTTTTTCCTGTGGGTTATCCCCAAAAGAGGTGCTTTTTTCCCCCTTTTGGAAGTTTTCTCAAGTCAAGGGTTAAATTTTGGGACAGAACCATCTTCTTCCCACTGAGGATAGCAGCACTAAATGCAAAGGGAATTGACAATTTTGGCACAGGTCAGGGAAACACTAAAAATTTCTAGAGGTTTCATTTCTTAATTTCTACTTTTGGGTTGTTTTCAGAAGCAGCCAGAAAAGGCATAAGCTGATTTTGGTTGAAAACCAGGGAAGAGGAGTCCTGACTCCTATTTGACAAACAACATGAAGTTGGATTGCAAATCCTTTGCAGAAACGGGGCTTTGTGGGAACAGGTGAATCCCTTTTACATTTTTCCGTGGTGGTCCTGAGGTCCATCATCAGCTTAACTGTTTCCTAGTAATTGGTTTGTGTGGATGTGATGGCATCTTTTAAAAAGCCAGGTCATTCACAGGGCAATGGAGTGCAGCTGGGGGTGTGACATGAGCCTGTCCCCACAGTGGGTTCCTACAGCAATATCTGAGGGTATCTGTGAGGAAAAGGTGCAGCCATGGTGCTCAGAGGTGCCCACAGTGTTAGAAGCATTTGATCCTCCTGCATGAGAGGTCCTAATGGTTTAACTCAATGAAATAAGAGGTCTTTTCCAGTCTTAGTGGTTCTGTGGTTCTTGTTTTATGTGGTCCATTTCCCCCTGACTGGGAGGGAGTGGAAATGGGGAATACTATTCCAGTTTTCCAAGGCAGCAGCATCACCCCTGAGGATGAGCACCTGCATCTCTTCTGGTGTCAACAAGACCTGCCCAAATTTCCTCTGTGGCTTTCCCCAGCTGCCTCTCCATCCCGGACTCCACTGGATCCCAGACTAGAATATTTTGCAGAGATCCTGTCCCTCCAATATCTGCTCCTCAGGTAAAGAAGGGCCATGCCTATGGCAGCTCATCAAAGGAGTGATGAGAGCTGGCAGCTCATTGCACCCATATGAAGGCAGCCTGGCATGGGTAGACCTACACCAGGGTCACCAGAGATCCTTTAACATGCTCTCCTGCAAATTTAATACTGTCTTTTAAATCTTGGTTATTTACACAGAAGCACTGCTTGCCTTTTGTGTGCTCATGGGGTGGGGATGACCTGAGAGGAGTCTGGCCATGTTTGGGCCCAGTAGTTGGAGCAATTTGTAGGTTGGTGAATGCTATAGCAACTGGAGAGCCCACAAGTGGAGCCAAACCTCTTATCCTTCCTCTGTCCTCCTCTGGGCAGCTTTGTTGCTTGCTCAGTATTCACCATGCAGCATGAACTGGCTTTTCACAGCACCTAGTGCTCTAAGATTAGTCTTTTGGGGTTCTTCTTTGTTTTAAAAAAGCCCTTTTTCAACAAAAAAAAAGGGCAACTTTTGATGCATGTCATTCCTCCCTTTTTGCATATGTTCATTTTTGATTCAAACACACTGTTGAAATCTTTCTTCCCTCGCAGAGCAAAATCCCCTGGAAAAGAGCAGAGCCTGCTTGTGCGCATTTATTTTTACTGGATCTTGAAATAATTTGTTATTTAAAAGGAGAGAGGGGGAAAAAATCTAGTTCCTGATTGAGACCATTGAGCATTACTGTGATAGAACCAAAAATAATAAGGTAACGAGCAGCTCTAACCTTAGCTTAATTAACACATCATTAAGATCAGGTGTGTGTAGAGTTAGCCGCTCGGTGTTGCTGAGCCTGGCATGATGCTTATGGGTGAACTGGAAGGTTTGACGACCCAAGAAATGCATCACAATTTATTTCTTATTTGAGTGTTTATTCTTTAGCCCCAGTGTATAACCTAAGTAATTTCTCCAGGACAGCCCTGCAACACACTTGTAGCAATTTTCAGGTACGAGTGGGAAGAAATGAGTATTGTGGGAAAGGGCAGTGTGTGATGAGGGAAGGTTTGCTCAGAAGTGCAGGCAGGTCCCAATCTGGATCCTCGGCTGCTGAGAGCAGTCAGGAAAATGGGAGATGACTGAAAGCTTTTAGTACCAGAGCTATTTGTTGACATCCGAGGCAGATCGCTTTCTGATCTCATCTCCCCTTGCGCTGGGCTTGGAACCAGAAGGAGAGGTAAATGGGTCAAGATTCCCAGGGGGCGGTGAGAAGGGCCAAAAAGCAGGCGTCCACGGGGGAAAACAGTCGATTTGGCAGGTCTGGAGTTCATTGAGAAGTTATTGCTTTGGAAGGCACAGGAATATCTGTTGGGAGTCATAGAAGAGTTATTGGTGTTGGAAGTTATGATGTAGAATTATGGTGGAGGATATAGAGACCCTTATAGAAGCTCAGCAAACCTGTGAATCCATCTATCTAAGCACCCTCAATTCCCACTGAAATCCTCTTGGAACAATAATAATCATTTAACAAAGGAAATGGTTTTTGACCCAGACAACTAAATGCATTTCCGCTTAGTGCTTCCCAGCCCTCGCCTGATGCTCAGCCGTGTGTTGAGGTTGCCTGTTATTTTCCCAGACATCAAAGGCTTTGAAGGGGAAAAAAAATTCAACTGGGGAAAAATTGATCGTGTGCCATGAAAATCTACCCTGAAAAGAGCAGTCTGAAGAACAATTAGCCAGAGGTATGCAAACAGATTGCAAAGGAAAACACAGCCGTGGGGGAGGATTCCCCTGGGAGAGATGCTGTACCATGCCCTGCTGGTACAGGAGTGGTTAAGGAGGATGAGGACATTGCAGGGACTTTAATGTCTCCTTTCATCAGGTTTTGTTAGGATGGGCAGCGGAGGGAGATCTACTCCAAAGGAGTGAGGTCAAGAGGGAATGGATGAAATCTGGGGCTTTGCTCTGCCTTTGGAATGCCAGGGCCTGTCTTAGACAACAAAACAGTACAACAACAATACAACAAAAGGCCAAAGAGCACCATGCCCTGGATGGAGGGCCTGATCTGCTGCTCCACTCTCTCCTTCAGCTGGGGAACTGGGGCTCTGAAGTACTGCCTTTCCTCTAACAGGAGGCGATGGTACCCACACACAGCTGCTGCCGGACATCTCTAGCACAGACACCTCCCTGCACCAGCTGTCCTTCTATGAAGCCCCTTTTGGGTGATGAATATTTAAAGCTAAATGATAATTTTGGATCATGAAAATTCACTTTCTGCCTGCAAGTTACAACATCTCTTCCTTGACAGTGGAGAGAAACAAATCCAGCCTTGTGTGGTTCTGTTTGCAGAAGATACTGTGAACATTTGTGAAGGACCTGAGTCCTCCCTGCAAAGCCAGTGCCATGGGGCCACATGCAAGCACTGAGCTCATTTTGCCATTGCAATCTCATTCCTTTATTTTTTTGTGTATTTTGGACTAAAGAATGATCATTCTGAGAGGGGATCAATAGCTCAGCCGAGTGTTCAAGTTATTAACTCACAAACAAACAGTGTCAAGGCTGATGGGAGGAGGAAGAATGTCAATTTTCTGTGCAAACGTTATTGCGAGGAGCTATCAAGGGGTGTTTTATTTAGCAAATCAGGGCTATAGGAAACTGCTATTCCCTTGCTGGGAGAAGGGAGAGAATGGGGGAATCAAATTATGTATTTGGTAAAGTGTCTCAGGGGGTTAACCTTCAGGCTGAGGTCAGCCTGAAGGGACCGTATGAGGGTAGGATGTCATGTGGGAAGGATTCCTCTCTTTTCTTACCCATCTTCTCATCTATCTTTGCTTCCTTCAGTGAAAAAGCTTTCTGCTAAGTCTCCTCTCTCCTCTCCCGTCATTTTTGGGATGTTTGCCTTGACAGGCGAAGGACATGAAGCTGTCATGATTCTTTCCATAAGATGTAAAAGAAGTGCTGTCCTCTTCAAGCCATCCTCTGTTGGAGATGGATAATAAAAAATAGGGAATCACCCACTCATCACCCTTAGGGCTATCCACAGGGCAGGGTGTATGTCTCTTCCTCCTTTGAATCTCCATCCTCTTGTTTAGACAGGTGTGCCAGCATTTTGCATTGCTTCAGATTGTTTCAATCTCATTGCCTTGTGCCCATGATGAAGAGTGACAGAGAGCTGGAGGGCCAGGCTGGCAGCTGGGGCTGTCCCAGTTCCTAGCAGATCCGACCATGCATTAAAATCTTTGAAATCCCAGCCATTTTCCCCTGTTATTTCCAGTGACTCAGTAAGTAAAATGTATTACCAAGGTCAGAGGGTATGCTTTGAAATCTCAGCTGCCACAGAGGAGGTGGCTTTGCAACATGTAAAATGTAGTTGGTGTCTTGCCACATCCCAGACTTGCAATGTTCCATGCAATGTGCTCTCTTGCCTGATGCTTAGGAAGTTCATGGGGAAAAAACACTCTTTTTCACTCCCCTGCGCTCAGGTTTGTCCTGCTTGTAAAAACAGAGCGGGTGAGGTAGGATTTCTCTAATGTCTTGGTGTGGATCTCTCTTACTGAAGTTTTTGCAGCCAGTGTGCTAAACCCTTACCCTGCGAGGGAGTTTCTGTGACACCAGAGAGCACTGGGAGAGCTACAGCAGGGAAACCCCAGGGCTGCCTGCTCCCTGTTAATGTGTTCCCTGATGAGCTTCCAAAAACTGGTGTTAATGTGGGGCAGAGCATGTGCTGGTGCCATCCCTCTGCCCTTTTCTGCAGTGCAAGTTGGGTGCTGATTTTGGGGAGGCAATGCCCTGCTCTGGGTGCAAGGGGTGGGAGGGCTCCTGACCACTTACACCACCCCACTCTGCACCACCAGGAGCACTCTGCTTTCCATTCTGCTGGTAAAACCTTACAGGTGGCAGGTCCTCAGGAAAACAGAGCCTGATGTTTCCAGGGACCTTTACAAGCCCATAACAATATGGTGGAAAAGAGCCTTTCTACTGCCATGCAGCCATCTGACATTTAAAATAAAAAAGTGTGCAATTGCGGCAAGCATCTTCCAGGGTGTGTTAGCTCAGCCCTGCATGATCTGGCTCTCATGAGGCCTCTATTTCCATAATTCTGTGGGGTTCTGTGGCTATATTGGGTAAACTCTTACCCACTGCCAAGGGGGTCTGGCTGCAGTGGTCAGCCTGAGGTGATCACAGCCTGAGGGCTGTTTTCCCCCTGGAAAGCAGCCAGCCAGTGTTTGGGATTCGTGATTGTACAGTCCTGATGCTTTCTAGGTGTGTAAGGCAGAGGGGCCCAGTGCTCCCGGACCCAATCATTGTTTCTTTTCTTGCTGAATCACATCTCTCAAGCTAGATTTTTAGGTCTTGATGTCCTGGTTGCTGGAAGCAACAGATGTTGTGCCAAACCCACTTGGCTGCACAATTGTTCCCTTACATACCTTTTGCTCACACATCTTTACATCCCAGGCATGCTCCTGTGAGCATTGCACTGTCTTACAGGCTAATGAAAAGCCTTTTCCTCAATTAGACGTGGAAAAATAGTGAAGGGTGGCAAAGGCTTCACATCCAATGGACTGCCAGTGCTGATTTGCCGTGCAGCATCATGCTGGGTTCCTGTGAGGAAGTGCATGAGGTGGGTGGTGCCTTGTTGAGCAGCAGTCATGCCCCAGAAAGCAGTTGTCTGCAGTTTTGTGTTGCATTTCTCACCCCAAAAAGCTCTTGTTTCCAAACACAAGTTGGCAGTGACTTCCTGCTGTGCACATCATGGCCTCTGACTCAGACACCAGGAGAGTCCAGGGTGGAGAGGGGTGGTGGTTTGTAGGGCAGAAGAGGGTGTGTGAGGAGGGAAAACAGCAAAAGTTTTGCCCTTGGATGAAACAAGAAAATCTGGCCATAATGTCCAACACTCTATTCCACATACAACAATTCTTTAAAAAAAAAAAAAAAAGAATGAGCCCTTCATATTTTTGCAGAGCTCTGGTCCCAATCAAATAGCTGGACTGGGAGAAGCATTAGAAAATGGGGGAACAATCTCATGTTAGTCCATTGGGAAAGTTAATAGACATTTTCCATCCCAAGTTTGTAGGATTCTGGGCTTTTTGCAATAGCTGTTTCACTTAAACCACAGCTCTGTGCATTGCCTTGCTCAAACTGACGGCTCCTTCCCCTCCAGCGGCCCCGCTTGTCTCATTAAAGCTCCCACCTTTCCGCTGCTCAACTGAAAATCAACAAAGGGAAATTTAGGCTGGATATCAGGAACAATTTCCTCAGGTTGACCGTGAAAATGCCTCCAGGGAGGAGCAGCGGAGGCTTCATTGCCTGCAGTGTTTAATGGGTTTCCCATCTAGGTGTGGGAGGGAGGGCAGCCTGTGCTCGGAGCAGTCTGGAGAATGCTGGGCATCCCTGGCTGTGGGCGATGGTCTTGCCCTTTTTTTGATCATTTCCCTAGGGAGAAGCAGAGCAGGTGTTGCTGATTCTCCTTCCTTACTGCTCTCACCCCAATGCTTCAAGCATGTCAGTGCAGTGGATTTCCCCATTAATAAACCCTGAGATAACTCCCTGCTTGGGACAGCGACCGAGGTATATTTGACTTGAAACAGCATGTGTTCACTAGCTGTCCAAAAACTGATTTCAGGTGAGAGTAACTCCACACATGTGCTGGAAAAAGCAAGCACCTTCAATCCATGACTCATGTTCTTTCAGCATCTCATCATTAGCCCTGAGTTCACTGGAAGGGGGTTTTGCTCACCATTTTGCTGTCCCAGGTTGGCTTGGTTTGGCTTTTCCCCATGATGGGGTGAGGCTGTGGCTGCACTGCTGGGTATTGCTGCTCTGGTATTAATTGTATGGATGGAACAGTGTTTTCCCAAGGAGAGTGTGGTGTCCTGCTCCATGCCCCATCACAGTGAGTGCACAGAGCACAGCTGGGGCTGAATCCTGGCACTGCCACATTTTTCCTTCTCTACAGCTCCTAAGGAGCAGTCACTGGAGAGGGTCGCAAAGCATTCCCTTCCTGGGAAGGCTGGTTGTGGCATGTGGCTGTGTTGGAATTTAATTTCATGCTGGACTTTCAAACTAGTTATTTTAATTGGAAATGCTGTGTCTCACGTCAGTTCTCCTTGACCAAAAAAGGGACAGGGAGGATGGAGGAGCTGCTACATTACAGAGGTCAGTCAGTTTGAATGGAGCAAACCATATTTTCCTGGAGTGAATGTTTGCTGCAGAATTACCATGGATGATGCTTTGGGGCAGAGGAAGCCTGGGAAGGAGCAGGAGTAGTCAGGGCTGCCATTTCTGGCTGGTGGTGGAGGCAGAAAGTGCTCATGATATGAACGGTTCTGAATCAAAGTAAAGCAAACATCCTGAAGAGCTAAGCTGAGGGGTCAGCTTGCAACTCAGACAATGTGAGAGATGGGAAGAAGAGGCAAGGAGGAAGAAACTTAAACCCTAAGGGGAATTAAACCTTTGCTTAGACCCTTGCAGCATGTTGGAGGACTTCTTGGAGATCAGTGGTGTTGAGGAACAGAGAGCCTAAACATTCTACAAGGGTATTTGGTCTTACCTTGTATCACTTTTAGCCTGGAAGCCTGGTACATGGAAAAAAGGCAAGAAAGATCTCATAGTTCAGCATCCCATCATATGGTTGCTGTCGCAGGAGCTTTAAAGGGAGAAGAAACCACATTTGGGGTGTGAGAGGGAGAGGAGTGTTTCCACAGTCCACATTCCTCATGGTGCCATATGAGTATTTTCTGGCTGCTCATGGGCATTCCCCTTGCAGTGACCTTGTGAGGCTGTGCATATGACAGAGAGAGAAATCCCAGGGTGTCTGGGGACCACCATTTCAGGGTGTTGGCAGGTAGTATCCCACAGTGATTTTTCTGGGTCACATGTCCTTCCTTTCCCACCCTCCCTCCACAGCTGGTGTGAATGAATGCAGAGGAGGACATTTAATCCTTTCTTTGAATATTTCATAACCTAAGGCTTAAGGGTACAGTTGAGTATGGCCTGTGGGGGACAGGGAACAGTTGAAGGTCCTGGTCAGTGTGACAGGAGGTGGTGTCAGTGCAGCAGCCGCCAGGCTGTTTTAAAGCAGAACCCTCTCTAGATAGCTTTTAAAAATGTACGTGATATCTCACAAAAACATGGTCGGGGTGTGGATTCCAGCTGTGCACTTCAGAGATTTCCAATCTTTTGTTTCCCGTGCATGAACCCAACGCACTAATCTGCAATTTGGGTCTGACTCTGCTCTTTGCTCCAGCCGGTGGAGCTGTGCCGGGAAGTGGGACGCCACGTGTGACCCGCAAGGGCTCGGCAGAGAGCAAGCCAGGAGCAGCGAGGGGGAAGGGGAGCAGGTCGGACTTGATTTCTATGGCTCAGTTTGCAGAATGCTGTCTTGCTGTGCAGGATGCTGCTGGGAGATGGGGCATCTCCTTGGATGCTCTTCTAAAGACCGTGGATCCTTGCAGCAACCTGCCGCCTTCACAGAAGAAGCACAGTGTCAGGGCTCTCCCAGTCTGCACCCACATCCCAGCTCTCTGAGGAGGCATTACTTGGAGTCTTGCCTTTGGTGCAAAGATGTGCCCTGAAACTGCAGGCTTTGGGCAGCAACCCATGAGAGTATAGCTGTCAGTGCAAGCAGGCTCTGAGTAAGGGCATAGCTGGTGCAAAGCCCATTTCCCTCATGCGTCACAGAGAACCAGCATGATGGAGGTATATCTCCATGCCTTTTCTCTATTAACATTGTTCTTAGCCCTTCCAAGATGGGCCCCGGGTGTCTTTGCTCTCCTGGGCACAGGAGCTTCATGGGCACACAGCATCCCTGGGGGGACTTGTGAAACATGATGAAGACCTGCAGCCCAGCACAGGAGCCAACACCAGCAGGATCTGTGTCCAGCAGTGTGGAGCCAGGGTGTACAGGCTGTGTGGGCAGCTGGGTACACAGGCCTCAAGAGTCTCTTTGGAAGAGGAAGCCACAGCCATGCAACACAAGCAGGGCTACGGGCTCCAGTAGCATGCTGTGGCCTAGTAATTCCCTTTGGGAAGCCCAGATGCAGCCCTGCAGCCTTTCCCTAAACTTTCTTAATTTTGTCACTGACTTCAGCAACATGAGGGTTTCCCTTGTGCCATGAATGTTTGTCTCTCAATGGAAGTGACATTTGTTTCCTGCAATGACGACACTTTGCCCTTCCAGAGCCAGCTGAATTCTTGCTAATCCTCCCTTCCCTCGATTCACACATTTTTTCTTCGTTCTGCTCCTAGACCACGGGGCTTTGCTAAGCGTCACAGTCAGCAGCAGGTAATTTAAGCACACATCTGCTTGCAATCTGGGAGGAAGGAGAGAGGCAGTTTGTCTTTGTTAGAAGCCTGGCGGTCATGGCTCTTTACATACCTGGTGGCATTAAGAATTTTCTGTGGCTCTGTGGGGGCCAGGTGGGAACCAGGGGTCAGCTGGGATGGGGACACGGTGCTTGGCTCTGATCCCTTGCCCAAGGGTATTGTTGGGGATGTCCTGCCAGGGTTGATGTGCTGCTTGACCCACCTTGAGTGCTCATACATGCCAAGTTTGGCTTCCTCACCTCTCTTCCCTTAGGCTCCTTTCTTGTGACTGCTGGACTTTCAGCCTTCTCTGGTGAAGGCTCACTGTCCTGCTGGCTGATGGCACCCAGGCCTGATAGGCAGAGAAAGCCACTGGAGTCAGTGTCCAGACCCATGCCCTTATTTCAGGAAAGCTCCAAGGCTTTGGTCCCATCCCTGTGGATGAGACAGGGAACATAGAATTCACAGGAGGAGGCTGGAGCTATTGCTGGTGGTGTGGGGGTGCTAAATAGCACAGGCCTGTAGGAGACCAAAGCTTGTCTCCTTCCAGTGCTTCAGAGCAAACTTATTTCAGCAAATCCTCCATCCCCTATTGCTATTCCATCTCTTGGGCTTCCTCTTAATACACTGAGCTGCTCTGTTTATTTTTGGAGCTGCCCACTTCCCACAGGCAGCACAGACATGCCAGAGCATTTATGTGTCAGAAAGGCTGAAGGTCTGGAAATCAGGAGGTAACTGCTGATTTTCCTGGGAAAATGAGAACATGTCCCTGTGTTTTTCCAAGGAACTGTAGGAGTGGAGCAGTGCTGAGATGCTACCATGAGCGATTTGGGCTGTGGAAGGATGCTGCAACCCTGAACGACTCCTCATGCACCCCTTGCAGACCCCTCCTTTCCTGCTCTAGTCCTGTGACTAGTTTTTAAATGCATCGAAGCCTTCCTTCATGTTTTGCTAAGTTTAGAACGCTTTCCTTTTCTCTCAGTGTCCCAAAACAGCTGCTCAATGAAAGGCAATCTTTTTCTGATATTCAATACCATAAGCAGGAGTGATTTGAAAATGTGTTGATTCCTTAGACTGTGGGAAAAAGACCTGTACTGCTGGCAAAACTGGGCTGAAAAGTAATGTGGGTTTTTTCAGGGTGGGGTTTTTTTTTTCTTTTCATTTTTTTTCAGTAGGTTCATGGAAAAACAACTCATATTTCTTCATTGCTTTGAATTTTCCCTGGAGGATTCTAAGGGGCAGAAGTCTTGTATTTCTATACACTTGTTTGCAGAGGCGGCAAAACACAGTGGATTCACACAAAAGCCTCAGATTTGGCAGTATTGGAAAAAGGGGATCTGTATAATGCCCCAAAGCATTGTTCTTACAGCCCACAAAAGCCAGACATCCCAAGGGGAGCTTGATGCCAGAATTAGCTGAACTCACAGCCACATCAGTGGGGTGAAGTGGCTGTCCCGTGGCCAGTGCCGGAGCTGTGCTTCCTGTCCCTTGCTTTGACACAGATGTTTTGTGTCACACTTGGGTCCACTGGCACAGCGCTGGGGCTTTCCACTCCCCGTGCCTTCAGGGCATCCATGAGGGAATTGTTCCCACCATCAGGCTTGACATTGCTAGCTAAGTGGGGGGTGAGAGGCTGATACCCAGGCCTGGTCCAGATGCTGTGCTGCCGGCTCTGCGTGGGCTTTCCTCCACCCAGACAGCAGCCTCAGGTCCTCTAAAGATTGCGTGTTTGAGATATGTGTAATATTAGTCCACGTAAATCACATCAAGCCCATGGTCTCCAGCACTGCTGGCTTGGGCTCTTGCAGACTGGCTTGCTGTCACTCAGCCACAGGCCGTCTAGGTTAGCTTAATGAGGAAGCCAGACTAAGATGAAATAATTAATGCAGCTGTAGGAGTCTTTGGGGAATAAGGGAGCTGGTCCAAATCTTCCTCCCCAACCAAAGCACTCCAGGCCTTTGTGAAGGTTCGGAAATTCTCCATTTCCACTGGGTGCTGAAGGTGGGTCTGTGGTCCTTCCAACCCAGGATGCTCCTGGGAACTCTGTGAATCAGCTGCGTAGGCATGGAGATTTGGAGCAGCTTCAGGGCAGCAGCTGGGCTGGGATTGTGAGCTGGGAGCATTGTGGGGGGTTATGGGTGTTTTGGGAGGGTAAAATTCCCATGAGAGGAGTGAGGAGAATGGTGCTCTGGAGGATGCTCTGTGGTTGGGATTCTCTTGTTGGCCCCAAGAGTGGGGAGATGGGCCAGAGACCTCTCATTCAGGGCTGTCCCCATTCCACCAGTGCAAATGGGCACTGACAAGGGGAGGCATCCGATCCCACTGTGGTCCTGCTGCTCAGCACGAGCCCAAATTAAAGAAGGTTTATTTAGTAAACCCATTCCAGGATAAAGCTTTTGATTTATAGGCACCGCGATAGCGCTCCAAGGAGAACTTGTACAACTTTAACTGCATTTTCTCAGCATCACACCAGCCCAATAAAAGAGAGCTCATATGCGCTGCACAAATTCTCACTTCCAATATAAAAAAGGTTTTATGAGACTGGAAGTCTCACTGGCTCTGCGGGGCCGGGTGTATTGGCGGATACTCTGCATGACAGACCCTTGATTCCTCTTTGAGTTGTCAGACTTCAGTAGCATTTACAGCTATTTAGCTATCAAATTTTATGTGCAGCTCTGAGAGAAATGTGTCTTTTAAATACTGCTCTGTCTCATAAACAGCAGTCTGTTAAACCATGTCACTGGTACAAGAAGTTCGTGAAGTCCTACAATGCTATCGCCTACAGGTCCACTCGTTACCTGAGCAGCAAAGTGCTGAACAACTCAACAAGTTAATTTCTCGATACAGTTGTCTTGGCTGGGGATTAGCTTGCCAAGCAAAACCTGGTAATAACCGTGCTCCAGCAGCCCACGTTCGGGTCATGTTTTAGGTAGAGTCTCACTTGCTCGGTGCTCACTTGGACAAAGATCTGGTGTTTGTCATCTGCACTATGGTCACATCAAGAAGCCATCAGCAAGTTCACATCCCTGATGTTCCAACACAAAACTTTGAGGCTCAGGATCCTCTCCTTTCTACAGAAAGACCCTTTGGTCTTCTCTTTGGCCCTTCTCCTCAGAGAAGGAGCTGGACGCAGGGTATTTCCAGGGTGCTGTCCTGGAAATTTTTGCTGAACAAAATCCCTTCACTGACCCTTCAAACCTCCCCCTAGGAACAGAAGCTTGCTCGCCCTTTTTGCCGATAGCGCAATCACGCCAGCACCAACACTGGGATATAATTTATGGACTCTGAGCAACAGTTCGGCGCTGAGCCAGACATGAGCTTTCAGACTCTTTTATTTCATTCTCTACTTTTAAAAAAATTTTTATTATTATTATTTTAGTGTAAACTGGTAACTTTGTGTGTGTTTTTGAGCCTGCGCCACCTGGAAGGTGCAGACTGTGCAAAGAGCTGGGGCTGTGGGTGCCTTCACCCCGAGGCGTGGGGTAACGAGCTCTTGGATGCCTAATTGCTGCCGTGCGCTGCAGACTGGGAGGTTTGCTCTCCCATCGCTGCCGTTTCCGTGTGCAATGAGCCGGGAGGACAGCAAGGAAATATATATACATATATATATATATATATATATATATATATATATGTGCGTGTGCAGCATGGTTATTTTCAAATATGAAATTACACCTGCAAAAATAGAAGCCAGGAAAAGGACTGGCAAGCAGCTTGGATCTGGGAGGCGCCATGCGTGCGGAGCAGAGATGGAGACGGCGTCTCTGAGTTCCTTTCCCATGCTCGCGACGCCTGATAGTTTTAGCGGACATTGCTTTTCCTCCCGCTTGCATTTCAATTAATCATCTGCTTGTCAGCGCTCTTCTCCCCAGCTCCCCTCCCCGCCAAGTCCCAGGGAGCGCTGCGCACACATGCAAAGTGCCCATGCACGCAGGCTGTGTGCTGACGGCCTTGGCCGCTCATTAATCACTTACTGGTGTCATGCAAGGCGGTCCCTGCAGAAGGAAGTTTGGAAAAGGGACAGACAGCCATCTCCTTGGTCTCCACTTCATCAACAGGGATGAGCTGAGCACAGGACCTGGCCCTGAGACGTTGCCGTCCCGCGGTCTCTGTTCATCTCCATGGTCTACATCCCACTCCAGGCAGAGAATTGGTCAGATGTGTTCACCCAGATTTTGCTTTCCAATATGTTTGAAAGGAGCACTGAGCAGAGCTATCCCCCTTAAAATCTGTGGGGGACTTCTTCATATTTGATTTTTCTTGGCAATGGCATGCTCATCCATCCATCCAGGAGAGAAGTGACCTGGGAGGTCTCTAGTCCAGACCCCTGCCCCAGGCAGGGTGAATACTGAGTGAGGACCAGTTTACTCTGCCTGTTTGTGTTTTGAAAACATTCAGGCTTAGGTCATGAGACTATGCCTTCCTTACAGCAAGCTTGAACCTCTCCTGTTGCAGCTCTTGCAGCTCATGCCTGTTGTCTCTCATCTTCCCACCATGGATAAAACAGCCTGTCTCCATCATCTCAGTAATCTTTAGGTTGGTGCTGTCAGGTTGCTGTTCGATTCCTCCAAAACCATCACTTTGCAGGCTGCAGAAGCCCTGTTTTCTCAGCCTGTCCTCATCCCCATATGCCTCAGCCTCCCCACCACCCTTTATGGACTTGCTGGAGGTCAACATTACCAGTCTTGTACCAGAGCCCCAAAACTGGGCACAGTGCTCCAGATGTGGTTTAAGGACTTTTAATTTCTTTTTTCCATAGCAGATCTTGCAGACCCTGCCTAGGCACAAACTTGGCATCAAATTTCCCCTCCAATTGGGAAAGGTTGCCAAAACATATGAAAAGTAATAAAGTCTGTGTGTATGTGTGCACGCTAGTGTGCATACTTATTTAGGCGTGATTCCTGTTTTGAAGATTCAGTAGATTTTTTTAAATACTTTTCACAAGTGTGCCCCAGAACTGCAGTTTGAGCCCTGCACAAAAGTGCTGCTCTGCTCAGAGGCTCCTCTGCATCCCCAGCAGGAACTGTGCCCTCTTCCTGAGCTGTCTTTGACTTCACTTCCACAGAGATAGTGGGATCAGATGGTTTCTTTGCCTACCCCCTCTCCTTGCCCAGGGTTTCTCTTAATTAGTGCTCTGAGGTTTTTTCTGCCAGGAAGAAGCTTTTTTTGGGGTCCAATCAGAACTGCTCCAGCAAGGGCTGGTAGGTACATGCTGTGCTTGGAGGTGTTGGAGCTGTAGAGAGCATCTTGATAGGAAAGAGGGGTGCAACAAGAGCTGGGGAAAGGGAGCACAAATGCTGTTTTTTTAGGAATGCTTAAAGAAGGTTGGGCAGCCCAGGCAAGCTGCAGAGGAGGAGGCAGAGCATGTGGGAGGTAGGGGCTCACAGAAAAACATGGGCTCAAAGGGTGGAGGGGAGCATTTGCTGGAGGCAAGGATCCTAGTGAGAGGGTGAGAAGATGCTCAGTGTGAGGTTGGCTCCATCCAGAAGAATCATGGCTTGTTGCACAAAAGCTAATGCTGTTGAGGCAGAAGCTGAGGGTGAAAGGGATGGAGCCAGCAGCACTGATGGGAGATGAAGGACCAAGCCATGGCAGTCATCGCCTTGCTGGTCAGGCTCTGCTCTGTGGCCACAGTGGAGCATTTTCAGTCCTCCTGGATTGTGCAGAAGGGCATTAGCTAAAGGATATACCCAGTGGCAAGTCCAGGATGAGCCAGCTTCACATCCCTGGAGTGGAGAGCTGGGATTTGGACCGAAACCTCTTGCTGTGCCAGGGAAGTGGAAGTCAGGCTCCCGCCCTCCATCCAGGCAGCATCAGAATGGGCTCAAGCAACCAGAAAGCAGCAAAACCAGGGGCAGAAATCTGTTTCCCCACATTTGCTGCTCATCTGTGGCTCTACCCTGTGGTGAGTGCAGCGAGCTGATGAGTACGAGCAGACCTTACTCTGGCTCGGTTTTCCCTTTGTTCTGCCATTGACAAGTATTCGGGGATTGAAAGTGAAATACTGTGTTTTCCTCTTCCAAAGGGGGAAAAAAAAAAAAAGAAGGGAAGGGAAGGAGCCCCTTTTGCATGCTGCACCGGCGAACCCTCGTCATCCTGTAGCAGGAGGCCAGCACACATGAATATTCCAGTGCAATATGCGCAAGTGATGAGCCCCATATGCAGGCCTTGGGAGAAATTAAATGTTTTCTATGGCATTTTCCAAAAAGCCTTTCTATCAAAGTGCTTGGTCAGGAGCCAAAAACACCCCAGCTTTCGCGGCCCCAGCTGGTTGACACTTTTTTATTATTTTATTTTTAAATGCTGATGAATATTTTCTAATTAAAAAACAAGCCCTCCCCTAAACTGAGTCTTGCCCCAGTGGATGGAGTGGAGCCAGAGATTGGGAGGGGGCTGGAGGCCGCTGGGGACTCCATGACTGCTCTTGGTTGATGGTTTTCTCTTCCTTCAGTGCTGGAGCTTGCAGGAAGGGTCCTGATACAAAAGGCACACGTGGTTCACATCTGCCCTGCCACGCCTGGTGGAAGGCAGCCTGCCAGGCAGGGGTGGCACCCTGGTTCCTGCCTGCTCCTGGCCCCCGAGAAAGGGGAGGAATGAGTGCAGGCTCCAAACAGGAGGTTTGAAGCACACCAACCTCCTGGGGTGGAGATTACTGGGGTGCAGGTAGGCAAGGGGAATTCCAAGTCAAATTTGGCATTGTGAGGGCTGTCCTTCATACACTGGCTGCTTTGCCTGCAAAGGTGAGAAGGAGAAATGCCATGATGTGATTTTAGATTTGGAAGAGATGGGGTGGTTGCTGGAGAGAAGAAGCAGCTGCACAGGATGAGACTTGGTGCTGGCACTGGTCTTGAGCACAGGTGCAAAATGTCTAGATAGTTTTAAGGCATATGAACGTGGTGCAGAGTTGGAGAGGGGCTGACCTGCCAGGGCCATAAGAGTGGGAGATAGGCTCTGGTTCTGTGGACTGGAAGGACAGGAGAGCCCCAAGAGCCCAGTGAGCACATGGCTGGTGGGGCAGCATGATGGTGCAAGGAGCGTGGGGCCAAGCAGGAGGAGGATCAAGCACTCCCCTGCTTACCCCTACAGTCTGGTAGCACAGCCGCCCCCAGACCCACAGCCCCTAGAATTCCTCTGGGAAAAATATAGGCCTGAATCTGTGCTCCTCGGATGGAAGTCTTCATGGCAGATCACAGAGGCCGCTGCATTCGTGTTTAGCATTTGGCTTTGAGTGTTTAGCAGCTGCCCTCACCTTCAGCCTTCTTTGTGACAGCCACATAGCTTGAGTGGGAGCTCACAGAGCACAACTCAGGTGATGGAGTAAAAGGCTTCTGGGATCTTGCAAAGTGGGACCTCTCCCAGCTGCATTGTTTTTCTCCTGTATGGCCAGATTGGCTTCAGATTGCTTCCAGTGTAAGTAGGTAGGAAGGTGATGGTATGTCCACCTTTGATAAATAAGAAAGGAACTGTACGGTTCACTAAATCAGTTCTGGGGCTTGGTACCAATGTATGCATCTTCCCTCCCTTGCAGGGCTGAAAACAAATTGGATTTTAATCCATCCTCTTCTTTGCTGAGTATTCATTTAATTCTGCTGGCTTTACATAGCAAAATCTTCCTCCAAGCGTACAGCTCCTTGGCTTTGTTTTTGGAAAGAGGCTGACACCGAAATACAGTCTTGCACCATAGCTCACCTGCCAGTGGCAGCACACAGTGATGCTGGGCTTGCCAGAGCCATGCTTGGAAGGAATCCTTGCTTCAAAAACAGTGTTTTGTTTCCTCCACCACGGCTGAACCCACCACACCACCCAGCACACATCAGTGGACAGGCACTCCATCCTCTTCTCTGCCCCACAGGAGCTGCTTCCCTGATGCCAGACAGCGAACACCCCCTAACAAACACACTAATTAAAGAGCAGTTAAAGCCCGGGGGCAGCGGGTGGTCACAGTCCTCACAAACAGATGGTGTTTTGTCCTTGATAATTAAACTTCCCTGTAGTTTTGGGCGAGATACTTTCTTGACTTCTATTTCAGCACAGCTGCCTCCAGCCAGCTCCATTTCTCCTTCCTCATCCTCTGCTCGCCCTCAGCAAACGCTGTCTGTGAGGTCTGGGGCAGGACCCTAGGGAGGTTGAGGGTCCCCAGGGGTTTTCAGAGGTGTCCTCAGCAGCCTCTTGGTCTCACCCCACATGCTCTGCTGGCTCCAGTCTCTGTCAGTCAGAGCCCCTCAAAGAGGCAGCCGTTGGAGGCCATGAGAAGAGCGCCAGCCTGGGGCTTTGAGGTACCCCCAGCCCATTTCAGCAATGCTGCTTCCACCTCTCATGGCTGCTTTTCCCTTCCACCAGCTGCATCCAGGCAATGTTCACCTGAGAGGGGGCAAGGGAGGAGGTGCTGGTGAGGTTCTGCTGCAAACTGAGGCTGCAGTGGTGCCAGGACAGGTGCTGTCATGTGGTGATGCTTGGTCTATGAGTAGAGCAAAGAGAGGTAAATTCCTACACACTGCTTTCCCAGGAGGGTGTTTGCAATCAGAAGAGGGCAGGCACATCAATCACCCCAGTCCCACTGCCAGCCTCAGGCTCGGTTCTGGAGCGGGTATCTGTGTTTACCAAAGAGGCTACTGGCAGCAGGAAGCCTCCTTCCAGCACCACCAAACCCAGCATGGGCTGCTCTGACTAAGGGGCAGGGTTGGTTCCTCCCTTTAATGCTGCCCTTTTCCCTTGTCATCTGAGCATTACAGAGAGCCCACATGCTTCAGTTTTCCCCCCTCAGCTGTCCACTTCAAAACGTGGGTGGTGCTGTGACATATGGACACAGACCACAGCAGGCTGCATGGGACATGCTGGGCACCTGTGGAACCACATGGGGTGAGCGGGGTGATGGAGCAGGGTGAAGCAAGGACCACCAAGCCCCATCTGTCTGCGTTTCCCTCCACGCTGCTTTTGCCTGCCCATGTTTTGAGCACCATTCTTGCAGTGGGCGGGAGGCAGGGACCAGTCCATATGCAGGTGGAGGGCAAATGTCCTTACTGTCACATCTGTTCTGGCTGCCTGGAGTGGCCTGTGCCCCCACAGCAGCTTGTGAGCCAGTGACCCCAGGCTAGCTGGTGGTCTGAAGGCATTAGAGGCATCTCCTGTGGAGCCTGGACAGGGAAGGACAGCAAGGAGGAACCAGTGGGGAGCACACAGTCCCAAGCATCCTGAACTCCTGTCTGCTTCCAATAGTGTTTCCTGCTCTCCCTGGGCCTTGGAAGCTGCCTGGCTCCTGCCTACCCCATCCTCCTGCCAACTTGTACTGCAGCCATGGAGGAGAGATGAAGCAAAGCAACGCAAGCCATAGTCACTGTCCCTGGAGGTATTTAAAATACATGTAAATATGGCACTCAGGAACATGGTTTAGTGCTGGACTTGGCAGTGTTAGGTTTACAGTTGGACTCAGTGAGGTTTTTATCCAACCTAAATGATTGATTTTATGATTCCATGATCCTGAGGCATCTCTGGGGAGGCAGCATCAGAGTCATTGCAGTGGCCTCCTCTATGCCAACAACTTAAAATACAGGAAGGCCAATCAAAAGCCAAGCTAAAATTAAAATGCTCAAGAAGCTCTGTACAGCTGGGTGTTCCGTCACTTATTCTCCCTCTACTAAGCCAGTATCTTTTCCCCTCCTTGGACAAGACATCTGCCAAGGTCTCTTCCAGTGCCTCTCTCTCCAATCCTGCCCACGTCCCTGAGCCCCTGCAACACAACTTCAGGCTCTCATCCTCCTCTATTTCTCTCAGCATGCTGGCAAAAAGCAAACCTTCTGTCTTTTTGAGCAGCAATGCTGTGGCCTCAGTCCTTGGATGCCTGTGTTGATTCAGGAATGAGCTGTAGCTCTCCCTGGCTTGGGGACAACATCACTGGGAAGTTTACTGGGGCCAAGCCAGCATGGTCCTGCCTGCACTGGAGGAAAGGGATCCTGCAGGGTGCCAGCAGCTGGGTTGTGGTGGCAGCTGGCAAGACCTATCTGTCCTCCCTTTCCTCTTTGCTTTGCTCAGGATGGCGCATGACTATGCCACAGCCCAATTTTAATACTAGGATGCTTTTCTCTGCCCTAGAGCTTTGCATATTAAGGGATGTTGGGTGTTTCATAAAGCAGCCTTGCTACAGAGTGTCCCCTAGGCAGAAAACAGGGTTGTGAGCAAAATCCTAGGGGGATTTAAGGGCAATGCAACCCCGCAGACAAATATCAGAAATGTTGCCAGCATTTGCCTGGAAAGCACAAAGCAAACCTAGTGTGAGACAGCAGGACCTTCCTAAACTATTTGGGGTCGTTTGTGTATGTGAGTTTGGTTTTGATTTTGTGGGGTTGTTTTGGTTTTGTTCTGCATCATTAATATTCTGGTTTTGTGGGTGGAGGCTGGGAATGGAATTGCTGAAAATCAGTGTGACACCAAGAGCTGCATCCCACAGTAACCACAGCCCAGAAACACAGAATGAGTAGGATCTGCTCCCAGACATGCCTCTTTTAGGTGATTTCTCCAGCTTCCAGGGAGGAGTACTCAGAAGCACCTGAACCACAAGCATCTCCCATCTCCAATCTCTCTCCCTTCTCTATCTGATCTCTTCTGCCTGTCCCTGACATGGCACCATCTATGGAAAAACACTGCTCAAGACCTCATTCTAACAGAGGCTCCAGATAAAAAGTGCTGGTTTTGGCAGTTCTTTAATAGAAGCAAAGATCCGATTGATTCCTGCAATCTCTCTCTGCAGGGAGCCGGGAAATGCTCAGTGCAGAGGAAAGTTGAGTAAAAAGAGAGGGGGAAATTACATTTTCCATTGTTGGTCCGAGCTTTCCTGCATCACAGAGGCTGTCTGGGTGTGGTTGTGGGGTGTGGAGAACTGGGGCTTGGGTATGGCAGCTCAGCTGAGCATCCTGCCCAGGGGTGTCCCTGACAAATAGTCCTGGGACAATGTTCTTTCTCTGCCATGGGGATTCAAGCCCCTCCTGCCCTGCTGCACTTCCTCACGGTGCCAGTGTTGAAAACATGTGATGCTTATTAGTATGCTGTTCCTTGCACTGGCTTTTATCACTGCTGGAGCAGATGGCTGGTCTTGGACTGTTGCCCTCCACCTGAAGAAAAACTGGTTGACATGGTGGGAGTTGTGAGGACAGGTATGTGCTGTGGGGAACATCCCCCTGAAAGGTTCCAAGCAGGAAGAGGGAAGGGGCAGCAGCAGGCAGCTGCTCGTGCAGCAGCATTGCCTCACAATGGACCCCACAATGAGGACTGTTGCTGGGCAGGGTCACTGGAGAGATTCCCATCGACTGTACCAGTCTGGTGTTCTCCTGGCATTGTGCTCTTGCCTGTCCTCGGGCCACGGAGGGATCATAGCACCCCAGTGTGTGTCCCTTGTCCTACCAGGGGCAGGGGTGAAGTGCACTGTCCTGATGCTTTAGGGCACCAATTTGAAGAGCTGCAAGGTGTGGTTGGACAGGAGAGAACCCATCTTGTTCCTGGAGCAGGAATCCCCCAGCCCCTAGAGCTGCAGGGTGACAACCTCACTCCTGGGGCTCTTAGGACCTTCTGGCCTTTCTACAGCTCCCTGCTCCAGTGGGAGCATATCACCATGATCCACAGAAGCAAGAAATTACTTGTCTTGGGTGCCAACTTGCCAGTTTGGCAGATTCTCAAACAGCCTGAGCCTTTTCATGGGTTTCTTGTTCTTTCCTGGACCCTCTCAGCTACCCACAGAGCTCCTAAACTGTGCAGTACCCCCTGCAAATCAGCTATGATTTCATCTGGGCTGATGGTCCTTCCCAAAGAGCTGCTTTCTTCAGCCCCATGGATATGGGGAGCAGCTTTGGTCATTGCTTTTCTCACCGAGACACCCTGCCAGTGACATCCAGGGAAGATGGAGCAACCTTCAGCAGGCATGCAGAAACTAAGAGCTCTGCAAGTGCACAGCTGCCTTCAGGGGCACATCTTCAACCAAAGCCACTGGGAAGTTTTGTGAGGACCATCCGTCCACGATTTGTCCATCTCTTAGACCACAAGGGCAGGAGGGCCTGCACAGCCACCTAGGGGTCCAGCAGTGCTCACTGGGATGTCAGAGGCACAGTGATGAAGGAGCTCTGCCCTGGGGTGCTCCTTCCTCCAGGGTGTCCTCTTCCTTGGGGTCTCCACTTCATTACCAGAAAGGGAGGAGGTGGAGGGAGGAAAGAGACAGCCCATGAGAGCCAAGAGTGAACTAATTTCAGCTGACCCCAGTAGTCCCTTCATTGTCCAGGGGGCAGTGCTAATTGCTCTATTGACAGTGGGGGTTTAAATTAGATTTAAGAAAGCAGTGGGGATTCTGTCTCTGCAGATAAGGCTTTCTGATACCACGTATGAAGGAGATGATAAAGTCCCTCTTTTTTCTCATTCTCTTAGGTAGCAAAGATGAGTTTAGTGCTGACAGGGCACTGTAAGTCCAGAAGGTTTTAGGGCTGTTAGCAAGTGTCTGACAAGAAATGACAACTATTTTTTCCTCTCCTTTCTCTCACTTTGCTGCTGGGGTGATCTGAAAGGAGGAGACAGCACTCAGTGCTTTTGGGTGCCCAAGCAATTCTCCCAGAGCACACACTGCTGCCCACAAGTGGTGCCATCCCTGGGGAACAGGGGCTGGAGGGTGTCCTCACCCACTGTAGTGCTTCACTGCTCATACCAGCAGCACACCCTGCCCTTGGAGAGGGATGGCAACTCATGGGAGGCACCCTGGATCCCCAGGGCTGGGGAAGCTGTGTTTGTCTCTGGCAAAGGCCTAGGCTGAGGAATCAAGAATGGCTTTGGTAAGGGTGTTGTTTCTCCTTCGGTAATGCTGGGGCCCAGGAGGTGCCTGCTATGTGTCTGGTGCAGGGGCATCATAATGGCTGCAGTCAGCATCTGCACTCCAGGCGTAGTTCCAC
This sequence comes from Entomyzon cyanotis, assembly GCA_024500445.1. NCBI lineage: Eukaryota > Metazoa > Chordata > Aves > Passeriformes > Meliphagidae > Entomyzon > Entomyzon cyanotis. The sequence continues at coordinate 43,564,033 of JAKEPQ010001021.1, read as the reverse complement.
ACCTCAGGGAGAGGCAGACTGTGGCCTCTTGTGCAGGATAGGTGAGCTGCAATGTCTGCAGTCAGCATCTGCACTGCAGGTGTTCAATGCCGCCATATTGTCATCACCTGTGGTCCAGGTGTAGAGTCCCACTGACACTCAGTATTCATGCTACAGGTGGTACCCAAGCATGGGCAGTACAGGCAAACTGCAGCAGCTACAGTCCATGTCTGCAGCACAGTGTCCATCCACAGCCCGTGTTTGCAGCAGGGGTGGTACCACAGCATCCACAGTCGCTGTGGGCAGTGCAGTCACACCCTGGTGTCTGCGGGTTCCTGCAGGACAGGCACTGCAAAGCTCCTGTGGAAGGTTCTGGGCAAGGCTGCAGGAGAAGGAAATGTCAGGAAAATTAATCCACTAACACCAGAGGCTTATGTCCAAAAAGGAGACAGAGGAGTCCTGGAACTTTATTCATGAATAAAGGGAGAGGTCACGGGCTTTTTCCATGGGATCTCTTGAATTAGTAGAGGATGCAGCCTCTTTTTATCCTAATTTCCCAGCCACATTTCCCTCTCTCTTTCCCCATTGGCTGAGGTACTTGAGAGGTACAGATTTTCCAAAATGCCTAATGCAAACCCCCTTCTAATATACATCTCCCCCTTCTTTTCTTATGTCTCTGTACTTGTGGTTTATTAACGCAGTCTTGGGTAAGTCAATCAGTGGAATTCCTATGGAAATCCTTCCCACTGTTTCTTCTCTCTCTCAGTATCAGTCTCATCTTACCAGCAGACTCACAGTTGGTTTTAAAGAAACTTCCTTATTCCTTTCAGAAACGACTAAACAGAGTTTGTTTTCCCCCAGTCCACCACTTCAGAGCCAGACCCCATAACAGCACCTGGTGGGGAATTGCCTGATGGAAGACCTTGTCTTGGAAATACTAGGTTTTAAAACTATCACTTTTCTTTCGTGGCAGCCGCACACTTCCAGAATGAGGTTTAATTTATTTTTCGTTGCTGAGAGCAGCCTGTGGGAGGTGAGAGTTGTGCTGGGAGACTGGGATGCAGCCCACATCCCTCACTAGACAGGGACAACCCTGTCCTGGAGCTGCTGCTTCTAGCTGCCAATTGGTAACCCATTACCAAAGCCTTGGAGATTATACTAAAGGAGAGCTGGAAAGGATCCATCCCTTTGCTTGCTCAAAAGAGGATAAGTTATCTGGGACTGTTAAGCAGATAGTGATATCCTACTTTTTGCCTGGATACACAATCCCCTTTGCCCCTGCTGTGGCACCCTGGAATTGTCCTCACCCCATCACGTTACAACAGCTGATGTCACATTGCTGTGCCCCTTCAGTCCTGATCCAGCTCAGGGGACACATGACTGGAAACATGCGAGGTTTAGACCAAGAGATGCTGGAGGGGACCTTATTCATGTCTGAGTTATCTTCTGCTAAGAGTGACCATGACTGATGTCGTCACTACCCTTGGTTTAGAGGACATGGCATGGAAAATCAACCATTTGCTGTCTCCCCAAGCAAGAAGCTGGGAACAGGGAGTATGGCTCCAGAGCTGCTGGTCCACCACTTCATATGCTCCCTCACCCCCTTCCTCCTGCCCAGGCTCCTCTTTGCTCTCCACCACCAAGAAATTATTCATTACAGAGGGAAAATCTACTTTTTGCACAGGAGATTGAGTTTCCCACTGCTGGCTTTGCTGTGTAATAAATGTGGTTCCCCTCCATCACCAATAAACTGCTCCCTTGCTGGCATGGAGACATAGCTCAGGAATCTGCACACCTGGTGAGTTGCTGCTCACTGGCCTGTGCATCCAAATGCCAGGGTGCTGGCTTTGCTAGAGAAACAGTTAAATGAACAAATACAGCAATGGAAATTTGCATTAGAAGCGTCTGTAGGAATTGCAAAGGTTTTGTTATGTGCTTGGGGAAAAAAATCAACATGGCTTTGGGCAAAACAGTCAAACAAAGCAAATACTGCATGGAAAATTGCAATTCAAGTGAGAAAAATTTGGTTTTCTGGCTAGATTTTTTGTACTAAAATAGATCTGACTACTGCCTGCTCGCAGGACTCATCTCTAAGAAGAAATGATGTTTTGCTGGGTGAGAGCAGTCAAGTGATGAATTCTCTGGGCTGTCACTGGAAGCCTCTGCCTGTGTCCTGGTCATGCCACAGAGTCTCCAGGGATCTCATCTGGGTCCCTCTGCTCTCTCTTATTCCACCTCTATCCCTTGAGACTATCAGTGTTTCAGCACAGGAATCATTCCCTGCCACATTATTGTGTCTGTTTCGATGCTGGCCCAGGCACATGGGCAGCAGCAGCAGCAATTATTTTAAGAGCTGATGAGACCAGGAGGGGAGGGCAGCAGGTGGCTCTGCTCCCTGGCAGGACCAAGAGATAGAGCAGGATGGTTAGTGATATTTGCACTGAGCGAAGCCCAAGGCTACATCAGGCAGATCTCACACTTTTCAAAAAGCAGGCCGGTTGCTGGGGGGTCCTGTCCTGCCTCCTGTCGTTGCCACTGTCCCCAGCAATAAGGTGGCTGCACTAGCTGGGGATACTTGGACTGTGGTGAAGGGAGGCTCTGGCCCCTGGTTCCTTGCCTGTTTCAATTCACGGTGCCACCCATCCACTTCCAGGGGTAGAGGAAGGGAATATTCAGTGGCAAATAAATTTGGGAGTAAATAGGAAGTCTCAGCTCCTGGGTTGCAGGTGGTTTCCAAGCTGCTCAGGGCTCCACATGCCAGGAGCGCCTCGGGATGCGGCATTGCCACCTGCCTCAGGTTCTAGCGATCACCCACTCCCTGAGCTGCCACTTGGTATGGCAGCTGGAGCACAGGTGGGGTGACAGCTGGGGAGCCACGCTACAGGCACAGAAGGGACACATGGAAAAGGCAGTGGAGAGCAGGCACAAGAGGAGCAGGAGAGAAGAAGCAGAGTGAGTGATAAGGATGTTGCAATTAGCACTCAGCACTCCTGCCCAGAGCTTTTAGAGGAAGGTCACCTTCATTATCTCTGTTTTACAGACTGGGGAAACTGAGGCATGGGGGAGGCCGTTTGAGTGATTTGCTCAAGGTGACCTGTGAGGGCTGGCAGCAGGGTCTGGGGCTTGCATGTTCATGCTGTGCAGCTCCAGCATACTGGGAATACCTCTTGCTGCCAGCCCTTCGAGCCTCAACCTAGCACCAAAAAATCAGTAGTAAAGGCCATGGATCCCTTCTCTGCCCATCTCCGGGCTTGTCCTTTTCAGACCCACTATCTCCCCCAGCATCCCTGCCCCTGAGAGGCATTTTAGATCAGGCTGGTCCAGCTGCACCCCAAAATCTGCCCAGCCACTCTTGCCTTCCCCTCCAGCTCTGCAAAGGCTTGCTGTGAACCTGAGGCCATCTGGGCTCCTGCAACGGTCATGCTGGGTAATGGAATATGTTTTGCTGGATTTTTTTTCTCTCGCCAATAGAGCTCCCCCTTTATTTAGGTCTAAATGGATGCCATCTGGCTAATGAGCCCATACTCATGTTCTAGATTAAAAGGCAATCCTGTGCACGTTACGGCACTGGAGATTAGAGAGGTTTAAATGGTTTTGAAGGTGCAATTTGCTTTTCATGCATGGTGCTATTTACCTCCTGGCGGGTGGGCCAGCATTCCCATTGCTGTCCCCAGCAGCTCCCTCCTGGCTCTATTCTCCTCTACCAGCCCTGGCTGCAAGAAAATAAGATCTTGGGCATCTCCGGCCTGGCAGGGCTGTGCAGGGTATTCTCGTAATTGTTGCTGCCATTTGTCCACTCCTGAGGGAGCTTACTGGTGCAGGGAGGATGTCTTCATTGCCTGCTTCATTCAGCTGTCACCCCTCCACACCTCCCTGCACCATAGCATCCCCTGGGACATGGCACAGCTCACCAGGACAGAGCAGCCTCTGTCCCTCTCCCAGCACACAGAGGTGGGGGACAGCTGTGGCCCATCAGGACGTTGGTGGCAGGTGGCTGAGGTTGAGGTCTGTGCTGAGATCTACATCTTGCCCATCTTCAGCACCAGCTGCTGCTGTGAACTACCTGGGTGTGCTCCCATCTCCTCAAAACCCCTGTGCAACCTACTTGCAGGGAGTGTTGGCTCCTAGGATGATGCTGCAGCTGCCAAGGAGAGCCCAGCACGATTTTCCAAACCATTTTCCTAAGGAAAATGTTGAAAATGAGATGGGGAAGATAGAGCATTTGTACAGGATGTATCATCACCTCCAGGCACCTCCCATGGAAAGTGCCACAGGCTATCGAGTGATGAAGCATGTGCCAGAAAAATGCCTCATTTTGCAGTGAGTTTCCCCATGGCTGCCATGGAGTCTGGTTTTGTGGCCATGTCCTTGCAGTCCCATCACTGAGGGCTCTCAGCACTGAGGGCAAACCCTGACTGCTCCTGCCTGTTTCTTTCCACAGATGGCTAACCCTGTCCCGTCAGCCTGCTGCGTGGTGCTCGCTGCGGTGGTGGTGGTGTACGCCCAGAGGCACAGCCAGGGTGAGTCCTTCACACCTCCCATACCTTGCGGGTCCTGAAAAATGGGAATGATGCTCCTCCAAACTCTCTCCTGGGGGAAGCTTGGTGCACCCTCCAGGTGTGCCTGTTATTACTTCTGTGCATGTTATCAATGTTCTCTGTGACAAGTGTCCCCTCCAGCCAATCACTGTGGGGTTTGGGCATCTTGTATCTCCCCCTGCTGACCTCTGCATGTCCCATGGTGTCCCTACTGCCAGGACACTGCTTTGTACCCCTTCCCCTACTCTTTTGTGGATGCTGCCCTGAGCAGCCCATCCATGAAGGGATGAAGACCTGGGAGGAAGCATCAGCCTGACAGCTCCAAACTCCAGTCACCCCTGACAGCTCTGTGACACCCTGTCCCATGATAATGATGGATGATGCTTCATCCTGCTCTCACCTCCTTGCGGTGACTTAATCCCCATTGCCACCACAGATCTGTGCCCACCACTTACTCACATCTCTCCAGGCTGGCAGAGGATTCAGGGTTTCCTTTGGTGGTGGCTTTAGAGAGATTACATCTTCGAGTCACTGGTGGCATTGGGAGCTGGAGGGCCTCACATGATCCTGGGTCTAGGTAGGAGCAGGAAGGTTATGAGGGATGGTTGGGTCTTGCTGTGGAGTCCAGCCCTGCAAAAAGGGACAAAATGGGCAACCTCCAGAATTCACTGCCTTTCCTGGCAGTCCACCTGCCTGTAGTTGCTCTTAGAGAATCTTAGAGGGGGATTTTGCTGATTAACTCCAGTGAAGACATCTGTGCATCCTTGGGCTCTGTGAAATTGAGGAACCCAGCCAGAGTGCCCTGCTGAGCTTCTGTAGATCCAGTTGGGTGGGTTTACATTGCCACAAGCTGCCAGGTTGGACACAAAGTAGCCAGGTTTTGGCAACACATCCGCATTGCATGGGGACAGCCACTCTCTGGACATGGGAGGACCTTGCTGGCTAGTGTTGCAGGAAGGTCCCCAGCCCCTTCCCAGGGTGCCTGCTCAAAGCATTTGGTTGCTGAGCTGTGTGCTGCTTGTGGTGGTGTGATGCTTCTTGCAGACAAGCAAGGCTGCTCAGTCCTGCTGTGCTTGCAGGACCCCTACCTGGGAAGCTGTGAAGGACCGAGCTCCAAGACTGCCAGAGCATCCTTTGGATGCACCATGCTGCTTCCTGCTGTGCTGTAGGAATGGCAGCCCAAACCTGTTCCACAGGGAGGTGCACAAAACACAGAAGTGCCAGGTACTACGTGGTTATACACAGCTGAATTGTGTTGTCTAGACAGAAAAAAGCTGTTCCTCACCAGTGAGCAGGACCATGCATTTTGCCACTGGGAGCTGGTGCAGAGCTGCAGTGACTGTCATCTTCTGCTCTGTGATCCGTCAGAATTTTTAGGTTTGGCAGCATGGCCTCCCATGTCCTTGTGTCCCTTCTGTTTTCCTTGCCTGCCTGTGTCTGGGAAGGAGGTTTCTGGGGCAGAAGCTCTAAACTGAATCTCCCGAGGCCTGTGTGCATCAACAAGTGCCAGAATGGGGTATGAGAAGTGAGACTGGGCTCTTCCCATCTGCAGGAGCTTCACTGGGGGACAAAAAAGAGATACAGGGTGTGAAAATTAGTTACAAGCACTGGAGGAAGGCTTGTAGGGTGCCTTCAGGACTGTCCTCAATCTGTTTTCCAGAGGCACTGCATGTCCCTCCCAGGAACCTCTCCGAAACACTGAGATGTGCTCTGGGCAGGAGCTTTGGAGCAGCAGTTCTCCTGCCCACCCCACCATGCCCAGCTTGGAGAGGCTGCACACAGGCAGGTCATGCTTGGGAACGTCTGCCCCACACTGGAGACCCAAAGCCTGTGCCCTGTGCCCCCCACCCAGAGCTCACCCCCTGCCCTGCTGTAGCCTCTCCTCACCAGCCGACCCCAGAGCTCATCCCCCACCAGCCGGGCACTCAGGCTGGAAAAGCTCAGCAGGAATGGGGTGGGAGGATGGATTAATCCCACTGGTGGCAGGGACCCGGTGGAGTGGGGGGAAGATGCTGGCATAGAGTCCATTCATCATGCACTTGAGGCACGTTCGACTTTAATAGCTCATGAAGCACTTTAAGAGATGCATTAGCACTGAATACTTGAGTGAGGAGGATGTGACAAGCTGTTAAGTGAGCATGAGCGGAGCAGGGAGCCTGGCCACCCGCTCCTGGCTCTCATATGCACCCTGGTGATTACTGGACCATCCTGCAAAGTGCCACATGAATTAATAAAAGCAGCATCAGGCTTGGTGAAGGTGAGGCTGCTCATGCATTAATCCCTCTGCTACTCACCTTTGGCCCTTCTCCTTGGAGCTGGCAGAGCACAGGGTGCATCTGTCTGGGATGTGGAAGCCCAGGATGATCCCCAGTCTTGGGGGAAGGGAGTGGAGGGGCTAAGAGGTCAGTGGATTTGGGGTTCCTGTGACCTTTGGAGTTACAGACCTCCCTTGCTTTGCACCCCTGGCTGGTTGCTCAGGGTTCACCTGCATCACCCAGGTGGGGACTGCAACTTCCAGCTACCCATGGGGGTGGTCACTGTGTGATGAGAGACCAGAGACATCCAGCAGAGCAGCCCCAGGGGGATGATCCAAGCCTGGCACTAATGTCCTGGTTCTGGCAGTGGGTTTGGGGTGTCCTGCTCCAGGGAGGGGCGGAGGGGCAATGGAAAAGGATGCCCAGGAGAGTCATCCCCAGTGCATGAAAAAGCAGCTTTGGATGGGGCTGCCAGGTTGAGCGAGCCTGCCTGCAGAGATGGGCATTGCCCTGGACAACCATAGGCCTGTCCCCATCTGCACACATCCAGCTGGCATGGAGGGATGGACAGGAGCTGCAGGAAGAATGGGAGAGGACAGAGCAGGCAGAACAGGCTGAAGACCATGGGGGAGAGCCTTGTGCCCTCCACACAGAACCACAGGATCACAGAATGGTTTAGGTTAGAAGGGACTTTGAAGATCATCAAGCATCAATCCCCCTGCCATGGACAGCAATGCCTTCATTAGACCAGTTTGCCTAAATCCCCATCCAGTCTGGCCAAGAACACTTCCAGGGATGGGACATCCACAGCTTCTCTGGGCAAGCTTCACCAGTGCATCGCCATCTTCACAATGAAGGATTTATTCCTAATATCTAATCTAAACCTACTCTCCAGCAGTTTAAAGCCATTACCCCTTTGCCTGTCACTGCATGTCCTTGTGAGAAGTCCCTCTCCAGGTTTCTTGTACCTTTAGGTACCAGAAGGTGCTATAAGGTCATCCCAGAGCCTTCTCTTCCCCAGGCTGAAGAACAGTCTCAGCCTTTCCTCGTAGAAGAATTTCCTCATATCCCATTATTGTGAATAGCTCAGTTTTCCTGCCCGTGTTTTGTTCTGCAGCCAGTGATTGTTTCCAATTTATTTCAGAATGGAAGGAGGTGATGGGGAAAGCTCAGCAGAGCACCAATGCAATGCTGCCTGCTGGGACACTCACACCTTTGGTTGTCCAAGGTCTCCACTGTGTGAGAGCAGAGGTGGTGGGTGTCCCTACAGTGCAGAGACCCTCACCCTAGCAGGGCTTGGGTGCCTGTAAAGGTCAGGGAGAGGACACAGCATGACCTTTGGGGCTTTACTTACGCTCTTATATGGGAAGTGTGTACATGGTGGAGATGCCTAACCACAGGTCAGGCTACAAAGTACACATGCATGGCTGATTTCAGCTTTTTCTGCTGAATTCTGTGACTGCCTGGTGCTGGACTTATCTGTTCTTATTAGACCAAATGCCTACAGCAGTCCTGAGAAGAGGGAGCTCTGCTTCCCCAGTCTCCTGCCATGACCAAGGCATCTTCCCAATCCATCAGCTCTGCCAGAGTTATGTCCACATCTGTCCCAGATTGAGATTTCTTTGCTTTTAAAAGAGGAGTAATTCTGCTTTATTGATTCTCACCTTGCTGAATTAACTCGTGTTTAAACAATAATTATGTTTTCACCCAAGAGAGGAGACAAAGAGATAAAAATCTCTGGAAATGAATGCACTTCAGATGCCACATGCCGAGGTTAATTTATTGATAGGCACAGAAGCTTCCATCTCCTCTCTTTCTCACCAGCAACAAGCAATTAGCCCCCATCATTCCTCAGCAGAGGAAAAGAGAGATTTTGTTTCATTACTTTCCCTTCTCTCTTGCTCTCTTAAGCCCTAATGCTAATCTTTTGCAGTTGGTTCTGCTGCAAAGCCTCCCGGGGCATCCAGTTTGCATGTGCCTCATTAGAAATGCTGCTGCAAAGACAAAGCCTGGACCGGTAAATAGCCTTCAAAATGCACAGCAAAGCCATGCAAATTGGCTTTTCAAAGAGAAACCAGCTGTAGATAGGAAAACCTCTCTCCCTGTCTCACATTGCCCAACCTTGTCTGTTTGGCATTTGTTGGGTAATGGGGTTGTGACTAGCTTTTTCTGGACTCTGTTACCTCCACGTAAGTCAGCCCATGCCAGGGAATGCCATCTGCCTGGCATGCTTGAACAAATCACTTTGATTTTGAGGGTGTTCTCTGGATTTTCTGTGTAGGAGGTGCTTTGTACATGCACACAGAGCTATGCGTTTTGTTTGTTGACATCTGTGTAGGTTTTGGTTGTTGTGCAAATGCAGCTGAGTTGGGGTGCCTGGATTCAAGATGTGTGATGGGATACCTGGGTCTTGAAGCTTGGTCTTGTGCCCATGGGCACACAGAGGAGATGTGCATCCAACCTAAGATGGCTCTGCAGAAGTACTATCTACAAATATACATTCTCCTCTCCTCTCCTCTCCTCTCCTCTCCTCTCCTCTCCTCTCCCTCTCCTCTCCTCTCCTCTCTCCTCTCCTCTCCTCTCCTCTCCTCTCCTCTCCTCTCCTCTCCTCTCCTCCCTCACGGCGCTATCAGAGTGTCCTTCAGTCATGCATTAAGTGACATGACAAACATCTGTCATTTGTTGTTTATTTTTCCACATGTTCCCCAGGGTGAGCTGCATGTGCAACAGTGTGATCTGGAATTTTTGTAATTGCCACAGCACAGGCAGTCGCTGGGGAAGGCAAGGTCAAAGGGACTGATTGAGTGTGCTGAGCAGCTGGCTGGGAGGCTGGAGATGGTGCCTTGTTCCAGACTGAGGCTGTTCTCGTTACATAGCACCTTCCAACCTCCCATGACACCTCCTTGTGCCTCTGGCCAAGTTTTGCTCTCAGCACAGCACACTGGCACTTTATCTCCATGTGGCTCCTGACAAGGCCTTATTGGTGTTGTCCTCCCCAGGACACCATCCTGCATTCTGTGAGGCTGACCTACATTCCTCCACTGGAGATGAATGGACTTGTGTTTGGCTGCATAAAACACATGCTCCTGCTGAGGGAAGGCTTGTATATTAAGTGCTCTGGACTCTGTGTGTGACGGACTCATCCTTTCCATTATATACATCAGCCCTTGTGTCACCGGCAAACTTTGCCAGCAACAGTTTTATGTTGCCTTCAAGATAATTGATAAGACAAGTGATTAGCAATTGGCCAAGAACAGATCCCTGCGGGACCACACTGGGAACACCCTCCTGCAATGATGATTCCCCATTAACAATTAATTCCCCATTAGCAATTACATTTTTTTAATCCTTCATGTTATAACTCTGGCTGGTCTCATTATCCAGCTGGCTGAAAATACCAACCTCTCTCCAAACTGCAGCCCCATTCAGCAGAGCCTGCTTAAATCATTCTGAAGGCTGCCATTCAAGGGCAGGCATCTGCTCTTTGCCTCCTTTGCCTAGCTCATTGCTGCTCACAGCTAAGCTAGCCCAAGCTCATGGCCATCCAGTGGGAACCTAGTCCCAGTCCTAGTGGGATTGCTGCATCTGCCGGGGGTCAGTTTGCTGGCTCATCCCATACTGGCCAGAGGTACAACCTGGCTGTGGTTCAAGTTGCCCTCTGATGCCTTTCCAAGAGAGGTCCATCATGTCCATCCCTGAGCATTCATTACTGTGATGGTCTTCCCATTGCCTCCCCATCTTCCCTGCCAACCCACAGCTGCAGGGAAGCAGCAGAGACAGAAACCCCACCTGCAGGGACACCCCTGCTGCAAACCATTGGACTCTGCTGCATGCTGTTAGGGTGTTTAAGAGCCCATGAAGTTCTGGGGTCCCCTTAGTTGCTCTGATTTTCCCTGGTGAAGGTGAACCCGTCTATGATGAAGAACCCCAGAATCAAACAGGCACAAACATCTGCATTCTCCCCTTTTCATTCATACCCCTCTCTCTATTCCTGAGCACCTGGATTTTTCCCTTTTTTTCCAGCACAAGATGCATCTCCCAAAAGGTTCTCTGTCTGCAAAATAAAAGAAAACAGCAAAAATAGCCCAAGGTCCTGGAACAACTTTTTCTATTACTGGACATCCCCCTGAGCTCAAGTAGATTTCCTGCCCAGACGCAGAGTGAATTATGGCCAAGCTCTCGGCAGCTGACCTTGTGGTCAGCCAGAGCACAGGCTTGCTAATAAATGTGGTCAGCCACTACCGCAAACAGCCTATTTTTAGTGCCTGTGCTTCCTTGCCCACTGCCTCATCACTCCACAGGTTCCAGAGCTGAGCATCCCACAGGGGTCCAGAAAGCAGTGCAGGATAGCCCCACAGGGAGCTCATCCCAGGCTTGCTCCTCCCTCCTGGGAGCTGGGAAATCAAGAGGGTTCGTTTCCACATGTTGTCTGTTAATTTTGCACCACAGAAAGTCTCTGGTGCACGGAGCAGTGTGGCCTGTCTTGCTGGGACACAGTGTGGGAGCACAGCTCATGCCTGTCAGATGGACTGGAGAGCTCAACGCTCTTACCCAGGATGTGTGTTTGAAAAATAGCCACAGGGCAGCAATAAGATTGATGTCCTGTTGTGTTAAGTGCTGTTGGATGCAGGAGGTGAGGTGTTCTAGAACTGAGAGTGGGGGGAGAGGAGAAGGACAGGAAGAAAAATAGAGAGACTGACACTTAGGTGAGGGGAAGCACAGCTTGGTGGTTCAGGGTTTTGAAGTCTTGCTTTTTGCAAGTTACCAGAGATTGTGGATTGAAAAGAAGCTGCCTGCTTTCCATGTACAAGTCTCTCTGGAGGCACTGGAACTAAATTTGCCACTTTTTGGAAACAGAAGTTTTTTGAAATGGAGCTGATGATGTTCTGGAGTGAAGTGGAGATCTGTCCAACTTGAGCCATCCAAGAGCTTGAAAAGAAACCTAGCTGGCAGTATCTGTGATGCTAACAAAAAAGGGAAACCTTCCCAAAAATAGGTCCTGTGTATTGAAGCAGATCACAAATCTGTAAAAGAATCAAAGGCAGAAAAGAAAAAAGAAAACACAACATAAGAGTATAGATATGTCAGGCTTTGGACAAGCCTGTGATCCCACAAAACTGGTGAAAATAGTTCATGTCTGAGGTGAGAAGAAGAAACTGCCAGGAGGATCGCAGTCTGCCAGGACTCATTAGTTCTGCCAGTGCCGAAGAAAAACATGTCTCAGTAGTCTCTTAGGCTTCATTACACATCAACAGGCAATGAAGGAGGAGGAATGGAATTTGTAGCCCACCCAGACATCTAGAGAAGCTTCAAGTGGAGGATTACTGCTAACATAGGGCAATGCTGCCACAGCCTGTGGGGCAGAGGCAGGACCTGCCAGGGTGTGGCCATGCAGAGGGGACAGCACCAAATTTGTGGATAATCTCCATAAACCAGAGGGCCCTTGCCAACAAATTCTTGTTGAAGACCACTGCTGAACAAGGCCTGCTTGCTGGGGTGAGGCAGGGAGAAAGGATTTGGGTTTCCTTCTTGGTATGGCATTGTTCTGCTGTGTGGAGCAGGAGCACGGCTTCCTCTGCTGACACATGGTTGTAAATGGAGGCATTGCCATATCAGCTGGGAGCCCCAAATGCTGACAGAAGCCAAAATTCCATTTTCACATATTTTCAGACCCTAGGAAACTGAGGTTTAGCCCAGCACAGAGAGAATAGCCATAAGTCTTGTTCTCTACATGAGCTCTAGCTGCTGAAGAAGGGCTGTGTCCTAGCACTGAGCTCCTTTTGGTGGGGGAGAAGGCAATGCTTGTCCATTTTTTACATCCTCAAATGCTTCCAGAAATGGATGATCGCATAGAACTGTTACAGGTGGAGTGGAAATCTTTAGTGCTTCAGGGATTTGGCTTCAATTATTCTCCAACAGCTCGGAAAGGTCTCACCTTGGAAGTCAAATGTGGCCATCCCAGTGAGGCAGACATCTCACATTTCCAGAGCAACCTGGTTCCACCAGCCCATGTGTCCAACAGAAGTTGGACTGAAAGTGCCACTCATTAGTTATCCAATCTGAAGGGGTTCCAGTGTCTGAAGTCCTGGATGCCCTGGGACTGCAAAGCCAATCTCCAGTTGGTCTCAAAGAGCAAAATGTGGCAGCCCCAGGGGCATCACTTGTAGGAGTCCCCAGCCCCAGCAGAGAGTGCTACAAATCATCCCCAGGTCATGTCACAGCACCTGTGTGTGGCAGAGCCCAGGACCAAAAGGTCAGGAAAGGCTGGGACATTCTGGTCCATCCATCTGTAGTGTTGGGCATGGAATGTCTTGCTGCTGTCTTTAGTCCACCTGTAACACACCTGGGAGCAAGCACAGTGCTGGATAATGAGAACACAGGCACAGCAAGACACTGAGTATAACCATCATCATCTCTGCTTCCTCAGAGAGCTTTTTCTAGGGAGGGAACAGGGCAAAGATACCATGAAGCATGCTCAGGAGTGCAGATGCTGGGACACAACATCCACAAGCCTCTATTATCAAGTCCTTGGTGAGGTTAATTTCTCTGAGCAGATGCTGTGCTTATGTGGAAAGGGAAATACCAGATTCCTAATCGGGCCAGGAGATGTTGGAGTGTAAAAAAAATAAATAGAACAACTTGCAAAATGTGCAGGCTGTGCTGTGGATGAAAAGAGCATCTTTCAGGATAAGCGGTCTTGGGCAGCACTAAATGGGGTGGATCCATGCAGAGAAGCCAATATAATTGTGGCATATTAAAAGGAGAAGGAGAAGAAGGATTGAGGAGGGGCTGTGGCAGGCTCGTTACAGAAGGGAAAAGCGATGTGTGTCACCTTGTAATGACTGCTCCAGGAAGGCCCATCAGGTGGAGAAGTGAAGTGAAACCACAAGGCAATTGACAGTGATGGAGGCAGGGCGGGTTACAGTAGTATTAGTCCTGTATGAACCATTGATCTCTTGGTGTACAATTTGCTGGAAAAGGCTGCTATCTAGGCTCAGCTGTTAGCAGGTGCTAATTGAAGCTGAGCGGTCTGGAGCTCATTGCACTGCTTTCCCTTGATTAGAGCCATGCTGGGGAGGCTGGTGTTGGGGAAAAGGTTTTGTGGGTTTGATTCACAGCATAGGGGGCTAAAACAGCCTTTGTCTCTACTTAGGAGACAAGGGGAAGGGGGAAAATATTCTCCTTGCACAGTTTGCATGTACCTGTGTGCAGGGAGAGTTCCTGGCAAGATACATCCACTTCAAAATTCCCTATGGATGGGGCAAAACCTCACCTCAGAGTGCACACAGTTGACAGAAAGGTAGTGCCTTTCATCCCAGGTTCAACACACTTGACCTTCCTAGCTTTTTTAGTGTGCAAAGCCTGCAGCATTTCCCCCGGAGCAGACCTGTGTTAGCAGATTGAAGTCATCTGCCAGTGCCAGGCTCTCCTTAGTTATCTATTCTGGAGCTTTGCAAAACAGCCAGAGGTCTGCAAAGCTGATGCTAGAAAACATTGACCTGCAAGGCCAGGAGCCTGTAGGACTTCTGCCAGCCAAGACCTCTGTGATTTGTAGGCAGAGGAGAGCTGGCACCATCACACTGAGGAATTGACTGGGATGCTTGAGCTAAGCAGAGTGTCAGCATGTGGCCTGTCTTGCTTGATTCCTGCTGGATTTGCTGAGGTGTAATGAGGTGTGCCCATGTGTGGCTGTATTTCTGATGTCCAGGCCTTGGGTGTGCTGCTGAATAACCGCTCTGCTCGCAGAGACATGGATGGATGTTTTGCTCCTCCAAAGGGCACTCCTGTTCCCTGGAGAAAGGTCTCCTCTGTGCTCAGCTGGTCTCTGCTGCTCACAGGGGGGCTACACCTGCTGCCTCCAGGACCCAAATAGAAATAAAACCAAGGAAGATGATGAGCATCCCTCACAGAGGTAACAGAGCGGCAGGGGGGATTAAGTGGCACCAAGGCAGGGGGGATTGTGAGTGGCACCAAGGCAGGCTCACAGCAGCATCAGCAGCTGAAAACCTGGGTGGTGCAGAGTGTGCACACAGGGGTCCACTGCTGGGACCTTGTCCTTGTTAGCCCCGCATCCACTCATCCATCCGAGCAAGGATCTTCTCCAACCAGGCAGTCGGGCTCTGCTCATCATCTGCATTGTTTATGCACAAATCCATTCCCAGAGGGAGCATAAATTGAGCATGGAGTGCTCCCGATGGGATTCTCCAGCCATAGCCATGAACTTGAGACTTTGTAGGATGAGTCACAGAGAGCCTCTGACTCTAGCCAAACCACAAGCCCTGGCAGGTTGGACTCCGCTGAGTTTGTGGCTTGCTTGCGCTGTGGTGTGGTTGCTCCAGCTGACAGGATGCTGTGCAAGGGAGAAACTGAGGCACGTGGGAGTGAAAGTGCATTAAATCCAGAAGCTAATGTCTGTCTGTCTAGTCCTCTCCTGCAATTTCCCATGGGAAGCCTCTATGTCTGGCCATAACTGTGAGCCTGGAGACATGCTGCAACCCATGCCAGCTGCTGTGACAACTGTAGAGGCTGAGTGAGAAGGGATGAAAATCCAGTGATGTTGCTGAGGAGTGGGAGGTATGAGACTCTTGAGCCCAGCAGGAACTCCTGCTTTTGGGAGAGGGTGTAGCATTATCTGGGATGCAGCAAGGCACAAGCCTGGTGGTCATATCCAAGTTCCTGTGCTCAGCAGACTTGAAAATTAGTTTTACCTTTGTACCGGAAAGCACAGCGTCTTGTGCTTTTCCTTTGTATGGGGGTCCCTCTGTGTGGCAGAGGGAATGGGCAGCTCAGGAGCTTGGATTCACCTCTGGATTCTAATCCTCACTCTTAGAGCATCATACAAGTCCTTCTGCAGGGTCAGGACCCAGACTCACCTGCTAGTGAGCTCCAGTACTGTTGCCACCAGTTCTCCAGTGAAGTCTGTTCACTCTCCTGGGACTCTTGCATGTGTCTTTTTCTCTCAAGGAGCCTCCCCATCTTCGTCCATTAACACCCAGCCCTTGCCTTCCCCTCTCCCAGCATCACAGGGCACATCACTTTGGGCACTAACAGAAAGGGCTTTGCTCCTCCTTGGTCTTGACGGGTGCTCATGCTCTGTCTCTGGCCCCACACAAGCACTCTCCTCTTAGCCTTGGCTGGGTGTAAAAGCTGTGCCAGCTCCGTGGTTCCTGTTGGCAGGGAGCCTTTGGGGATGCCTGCAGGATGCCTCACTGCTTTGCAGCTGCACTTTACACTGATTTACAGCTGCAGCTCACTGGGGTCTGCCCCAGCTCAGACAACTCCTCCAGCTCTCAGCTCTGACACAGACATGCCTATCCATCCTTCCTGTTTTGCACAGAGAGTTCCTGTTGTTTTCAACCCAAGTTGCTGGAGGCTGATCCTCGCTTTTATGGAGCATGAGCCCTGAATATTCAGGAAGCAGCACTGAAGTTGGTGTGACCATGGTTGGCAGGCCCTGGCCCTTAATTAATTAGCATTGATTGTACTTCCAACAGTGGAGGAGGGAGCTGCAGCTCAGGGAAGCAGTGAAGTGTTGCAATATAATCACTGCAGCTATTTTCACGCTGCTGGTTGGTGCTCTTCAAAAGTTACCTAGCTGCTGCATTGGCAGCATGGTAGACAGAAAGGAAAATCCCAGGGGGAATAGTAGCAACATGGGACTTTGGAAGCTGTCATTTTAGAAGAAACATCTGTCTGTATATCTGTGCAGGGTTGGGGATTTTTTATATTTTTCTTTTTTTGTTGCTTGGGGGCTTTTTGTTTGTTTTTTGCTTGTTTTTATTTTTGTTTTTATTTTTTGATTTTGGGTTTCTTCCTTTCTTTTTTGGAAATTTATGGGGTTTTTTATTAATTTATTTATTTTCTAGTTATTGACATTGTCTTAGCTTGACTCAGCCTTAGAAAGGGTGCTGTTCATGTCTTTTGCATGGCAGCAGGGTCAGTTCACCCCTGGGCCACCAAGAAGTGCTGTTTAAGAAGTGGGATGTGCCTTGTCTCCCAGGAAATTTACAGAGCTAGATCAGTCACTTTGAAGTGGAAGTGTCTGCCCCATCTGAGCAAGATACCCAGTGGACAGCCCTACCTCTGTGTTAGTGACCCCTCTCACTCTGTAATCTGGGCAAGTCCATTTCACTGAGCTCTCTGAGTCCATGGGCTTTTGTATCCATAATGCATTTCTTTCTCCATATTTTTGCAATTTTATTCTTGGCAGCTCCAGAGAGATGGGCCTGAGCATCCTTCTGTTGATCTATGAGAAGGACTTTGGGATGTAAACCCAGAAGGAAAATTTCAGGATTTAGGTAGACAGACTTAATCCCATCACATTCCTCATCCTGCCCTAAATCACAGCTCCAGAGTGAAGAACCTCACAATGAGAGCTGCCATGAGCACTCACAGCTCTTTTAACGCTGTTACCTGATGCTGCAGATGTGTCTCCCAGCCTGGTGAATATCGAACCCTCCTAAAAACGCTGAGTGTTTTTAATTCATGCTGTGGCATGGGACAGCAGCTCCCAGTCTTGTCCCTGCACATCCTGTAGCCCCAAAGCCAGCTGGGCTGTGACTGTGTGCTGGGAGCTGGGGCTGTGGGGGGCTTTCTTTCCCACATAATATGAGTGCACAGACGCCTTGCCAGGATTCTGGGAAAGCAGTGCCAGGTCTAGATGACAGGTGGGAAGTGGGTGTCAGTCAGCAGAAACCTTCAAATCAAGCCTGGTAGCACAAGGGATTAGTGGATACGGGCTGCTGGGTGATTTAATTGTGTTTTCTTTCCTCCAGTGGGTTTGTGCCATTTTTCTTAACTTGCGTAGCCCTGAAGAGTTTTTTAGTGTAACCAGTATTTATGGAAGGCTTTTTGCTTTGGTGCCTCAGAGGGAGTCACTGGTGTACACAGCAGCAGCTCTTCCATAGCCCCACAAACCATCCCTGCAGTGCCTGAGTGCTGGCATCCTGAGGGCCATTCAGGGGTCCTGGGTGAATAAAAAAGGATAAAAATTAATTCAGTGCTTTGTGGTTTTGTATTTCAGCAGTCAGGAGAGTCTAACCAAACCCTGGTGTCAATGTACCAGGTGCTATAGGATCACGGGGAAGGAGGAGAACCAGAGCCTAGCTCTGATGGAAACATCTCTCTGGGGCCAGTCATTTCATCTGCTTTGGGGACTTCAGCTCCATGTGTCAGACAGGGAGAATGATGCTCTCCTCGTTTGTCTCACTCATTTGTGTTGTCAGATCCTTTTGGCGGGTGCTGCATCTTGCTGGGTGCCAGCACAGAGCAGTGGATGACAGGGTGGCCATCCCTGGAGGGCTGCAGGCAGTGTGACAGCGTGAGTGCTGAGGAAGAGCTGCCTCTATCCCCTGTGCTGGGTTCCTGTGCTTCCCATGAGGGGCATCTCCGTCAGGGAATAAAGCACTTGCTGCCAATCTGTCCTGGGCAAAGCTGATGGGGAAAATCCTCAGGGGAGCCATTGTATGTTGGAAATTAAGTCCCATCCACGTCCAAATGTTTTACAAAATCATATTTCTCTGTCAGGGGAGATAAAAAAGAAATGAAGCATAGGGGAAGGGAAGGCTGCAGTTTGTCTTTCTGGTATTTTTTTAGAAAATACCTTGCCTTTGAATTAACCCCCCCTTCCCCTTAAAAAATCAAATGTTTTGCCAAGCCTTCTGTAAGACGCAGCATAGAAGTTTTGAAGAAAAACCCTAAAACACATGAAAACCTTTGGTTTCCTTCTGAAGGAAGGAATTTTGCTCTTTTGTTTGTATTTTTTCTCTTTTACAAAGAATATTTGTAAATTTGGACGTTTGCCCTGGTGGAGGCAGAGCAGCATTTTCAACTTCATGGCACCCTGAGCCTGCCCTGGCCATGCCAGAGCTGCAGGCACAGGATCTTGGAGCAGCCAGGGCAGCTCCTCTCACCCATTCCCGCTCCAGTGGCTGCTCTCCTGTTGCTGTCTGCAGCCTCTCTCCCTGGGTGGGCTGCAGAGGATCCTCTTATTGCTGTGCTCCAGTTTTTCTATTCATGATCTCAAGCTGGAGGTAGGGGAAGAGCCGTTTGCTGCTTGTAGCTGCTTTCCATGCATGTGTGCATAGATTTGCACTGATTTTCTCTCCTTAAGGACTCCTCATATTCCCCCTCCTCACAGGCAGTGCGTGTGGTTGTTCGCAGGCTTCTGCCTCTGGGCAATTTCCTCCTCCTCATTAGTACCCTTCACCCCCTCATCCCTTATCCTCTTCCTCCCTCCTGATGGAGACAGTCTCTCACAGCCGACTCATTTCAGAGATGTTTTTTTCACTGCTGAAGCCAAGATTTTTCTCTCTCCCATTGCACTTCATCTGGAAATGGGAGGAGGAAGCAGGATTTGGGTTTGGGTTGGATTTTTTTTTCAGCAATAAATAATTTTTGAATGCTGGAGAGGCAGGAGAGTGAAGCTGGCGTTAGGCTACATTGAAATACTCCATTTGTTCTGGGAGTCTTTCTCCCCCCTCCTCCAGAAAGCTTCCTCTAGTGTTTAATTTTAAAGCAAGAACACTATTATTTTTTTGTTTTCTTACTTTACAGAAGAGATTTCACTATTATTTTGGCTTGTCTGGAGATTTCCATGTACAACAGAATTTTTTTCCTTGGCTTTTCTTTCGTCTTTGATTTCTTTTCACCGGGGTTAAAAGCCCCAAGTCAGCAAGGTACTTAAACACATGCTCAAAGTTAAGGCCTTGCCTAAGTGCTTTGCTGACTTGGAGCCAAAGATATTTTCTCAAGTCCTTTAAATGCTTCAGAACCTGAATTCAAAACGTTTTACAGAAATTCCAGAATTCAAGTATCTCTTGTGCTAATAATAATTGTAATTCAGTACTGCCTTCAGATGACTGGAGCCCTGGACATGGTGAGCTTCTGAATAGTCTTACTTTCAGAAAATACGTTTCTCTAAAATCTTTTGCTTCAAACCCAAGAGCTCTCCAGAGAGCGGGGCACACTTACTTGTATTTCAGTCAATGAACATAACTGGCCTTTTAGCTGTTGTTTTGCAGTAAGACACTCAAAGCTTTTAAATGTTGAAATTTAGGAAATAATGCCCAATTGGTTCAAGTCATACTGAATGAATGTCTGCTCTTGAACTAACATTTGCTCATTGTACCCAACACAGGGAATAAAAAAAAACCACACCAAACTGAGGGCTTTCTGAAATGGCTGCATCAGTAATTGGAGGTTAGGAGATGCTCTCAAAGGCAGACTGAGATCCCAAAAGCAGCGCTGCTCTCTGCTTTTGGGAGTTGAGTCACAGGGATGGCAACAAAAGTGGTATGGAGAGGGAATGGCCATGGGTAGATAGGCAAGAAAGGCTGTGTTGAGGAGGAGAAGGAGGAGAAGAAGGTTTTTCTAGAAGCAAAGAGGATGCAAATATCAAATAGAAATTACCACATATTTTTTCAGGCTCTGCATGAGGAAGCCATGAGGCTTCTGCCTGATGAGGCCACCAGCAAGCCAGTGAGAGCTGCTTTGGAAATGCTCAGCTGCTGAAGGAAGAGCATTTTCTTCACAGGTTTTGGAAAGGGTGCTGGACATCGGTGTTCAGTGCACCAACAGGGCAGCAGGGCCAGGCAGGAACTGGCTCAGCTCACAAACCCTCAAGGAGCTGCATGCATCCTCCTCTGAAAACACTCTGTGATGCTGCTGAGAATGGGACCAACCCTGCTGAAAGCTCCTGGCTTACTGTCCTTGTCTTAAGGCTCTCTCTTCTGAGATGGTGTGATCTCCTGTGAGCTTCTGCTCTGTGCTTTGCAGATGGATGAACAGGATGTGTCCATTCTGTGATTCTGTGGTATGTGCACATCTGTCCCTGCCCATGGCAGGGAGGTTGGACTAATGATCTTTAGAGGTCCCTTCCAACCCACACAATTCCATGATTCTGTGATCTGCACAAGAAGGTATGCACAGCCTCTCTCTGTATGCCCCAAAGTACCATATGCCTTCAGTCCCCTGCTCTCTCACGGATCTACTTCTTGCTGCAGGGATCATCCCTGTGGTGTGAGGAACCTCCATCCTACATACCTAGAGACAAACCCAAAAGCCACTGCCACCTTTGATAGCTCTCTGACAGCAGAGTAATTTGTAAATACTCACACAGCCTGTGAATTTATGGGGCTCCAGCATAGTGCTGACCCCCAAAAGAAGCTCAGAAACTATTTGGGAACCACAGTCCTGCAGTCATGACATCCATTGTTCAGATACACTTTCCAGCCCTTAAGCAGAGTCCCAGCCTCCTTCAGCCCAGAGGTGAAGCCTGCTTCCCAGCTCTGCTCAAGATCCAGGAGCTCTGTCCTGGGGTCCTACTGTGTGGTCTGTAGTGCTCCATTAGCTATATGGAGCTATTTATTTTGTGTCTCTGGTGTAAGTCACACTCTTTCCAGCATGCCATGGGTCTGATATATATGCCCATCTTTTCCCCCAGAGGTACTTGCAGCCAGCAGATACTCTGTGTGATGGGTGGGCTGCAGCTCTGCTGGTTGCGACACCATTTAGCATGTGCTGGGGATGTTTTCCAAGCTTGGTTTTGCTTAGGGATCCTTCAGAGTGAAAGGCATGAAATGAAAATGTAGTATCTCATTATTACCAATGCAAATCCCAATGCCTTGTCTTAGTTGCTAATACTGCCCTTGCAGGGCAGAGTAGAGGAGTGACTTATTTTTAATATTGTTTTGAAATCAGCACCAGGCTCCAGATATGCAGGTGTTTCTTGGAGGAGTGGTGGTGACTGAGTCTGAAAACCCCTCAAACTTGGGAAAATGATTGCCTTTTTACCAGTATCTATTTTTCCCACCCTCTTCACTGTGCTGCCCTGGAAGCAGCTTGGTTCCTCGTCTATTCTGTAGCCACATGCACAAAGAAAAGTCTTGGTGTTGGTGCAGGGGGAAGAAATCCCTCTTTTAGGCAAAAACAAGTCCTGGGGTGTAACCTTCAGTGGATGTAGGGGTGGAGAGAAATGTAGAGGTGCTTCCCTGAGCCCATGGGCACAGGGAATGCCCTGTCCCTCCACGTCTTGGTGCTACCGGTTGCACCCTAATTTTGATTTCTCAGTCCAGCTTCTGTGCCACTTTTGAGTTCTGTCCCTATGTGCAGTGCACTCTGTGCCTCCTCCTTGTGGGGCTGAGCAATAAGGAGGAGGATGGAACTCCTGTACCTGTGGTTAAAAAAGTGGAGGAGTTTTTCCATCCTCGGGCCACAGGAATTCATGTGTTAAGTTGTAGTTACCCCAGCTTCAAGCCCAGCTGCTGCTGATCCACCCAGGGGCGTGAGAGTTACATCTGTAAGCGACAAGCCACTGGCCTACAGCAGGCAGAACCCAAGCCAACAGACAGACAGAAAGAGCCTGAGGGGCTGAATTTTAGAGCTATTAAATGATTAAATGCAAGGGAAAAAAAAGTTAATTTAGCATCGCGGTTGTGATTTTACACACCCAAGAGCCTGGAAATTGAGAGCTCTGCTTCTCACACAGGGATCGTAACTTGGCACTGCACAGATTGTACAGTATGTAAAATTAGACTGGAGAAATAGTAAATATGCTGCAGGGACCAATACTGTCTTGGCAGAAGCAGGATGGACTGAGTGGGACCCAACAGGTCTTTTACGCCTCTGACTTCCATAATTCTGTGCTAATAAAAAAACATTTCACAATGCCTGATGCTAATCCACAGCCCTGAGTGGGGTGAAGCAGGAGCTGGGTTGTTATGTGAACAAATAGCAGCTGCCCCTGGTGTATTTGAGTGAAGCAAGGCTGTCATTTGAGGGCAGGTGTGTGGGCATTGGCAAACAGGGATCAGGAGGTGTGTGCTGTGCACAGGGCTGGAAAGGCAGGTTGAGGTCGGCAGGGAGTGAGGCGCCCCGATGTCTCTATCCAGCTCTGCCTCCTCATCCCCCCTCCCCAAACCTCAGTAAATACAGGCGTCTTCACGCTGCTGCTGGACCACAATGAGCTTTTCTTGTGTTTATGGCTCTGATTTGGGCACCTAATTCTGAATCGTATTGATTTTCCCTTAAACGGCATTGAAAAGCCTGATCTAAGCACTCTTTTGTGGCCTGGAGTTATTTGTCCTGTCTGCATGAAAAAGCAAGACCAAAAAACAAGCCTTTAATTCACCCGTGGTGCTAACACCAGTCATTTGGCAGCAAAGGTTGAAGGCTCAAGTAGCCCAGCTTGGAGGATATTGGTGGGATTTTCCAGCTGTGTGCTGGCTCCCCTTAGTGCCATTCCCTCTGGTCTTCCAACACCTTTCCCTCCATAACATACCACCCCACATGCTGGGGCAGCCTGATGTAGTTGCAGGGAATTGGAGGAGTTGCTGCTTTGCCAAGCAACTGCACTTCCTCAAGATGAGTCATCTCAAGCTGATTTCACAAGGAAGCCAAGTGGGCAAGGTCTCATCCAGCCTTGCATTTGCCTTAGGATAAAAACAGTGTCACTGCTCAGCCAGTTGCAGCAAGGAGAACATTTGGAGTCCCAGGACACTTGGACCAGAAGAGCTAGGACAGACATCCAAGGGATGGTCTTACCAAGACCTTCTGGAAAACAGATCAACACATGAACTCAAGTCCCTGGGATGCAAGAACAAAGTGTCCTCTGGAAAAACCCAAAAAGCCAAGATCCTCAGCCCAAAAGAATCCAGACTTCTCTGCTGTGGAGCAGCTGAGACAGAAAAGCAGAAGTAGCAACAGAGGTGCATCTTCTCCTGGTTCTGGCTGTGGCAGTTTGGAGCAGCACATGATCAGTGATAGAGGTACGAGGCCACTGCAGATGGGTGCACACCAGCATTAGCAAGGTCCAGCAGAGCTCACTCCTACCCTGAAGCCATGGAAAAGAGCAGTTTCTTTGTGGTCTCCTACCCATGCATGACCGAGGAGACTCTGTTACTGAGGCAGGATGGATTTGGTTGCTGTTCTCAGTTCCGCTTGTCCCCTGTGACCAGGGTCAAGATATGCTTGGGGCAGCACATCACTGTACAGTTCCTACTGCTCCCAGCAAGAGCTGGTTTGATGGTGTGCAGGGAAACAAGGCTGCCTCTGACACAAAGTCCTTCTGGCTTGCAGCCAGGAGCACTGCCACAGCCCACGGCCCAAAAAGCACGGGGCATCCTAGGGGGCTGAGCCAGTGCTGCAGCAAGGACTTGGCCCTTGCTTCTGCTGTGAGATTGTGTGGCTTCTGCTTCCAGCAGTGGATCTCTGTTCTGTGACCTCCTGCTGGGTTTAGCACTGTGTTTTCTCCCCAGAAGGGTGCTGATGCCCTGCCACTGCGCAGCCTTGCTGGCCCCTGTGCATAAGCGATGCAAGTGACACCGCCCTGACAGTGCTGCCATCCTGACTGTGTTACCTGGAGCTCAGCCTGGGCAATGGCATGGGAAGCTCATACCAGTGCAGGCATCACACCTCCCCACTGCTGGACCATCAAGTCCAGGAGGGAGCCCAGGGATTTGATTATCATTTGTGACAATGGAACATTTGATGGTAAAAGTGTCAGAAAGGCCCAGTAGATGTTGCATTAAGGTTCATGGGAGAGGTACCAGCCTAGTGCAGTTCAGCAACTAGAAGGGCCACAAAAGCCCTTGCCACCCCATGATGGACATCCCCAGCTGCGTTTGGGTTGCAGCTTCAGAGGGAAGTGAAAGGTGAGTATGCTGCAGAGCTGGAGCAGAACTTCTCCAGGGGCAGCAGTGCTTTGCCAATGCTCACAGGGGCATTTTGTGACCACTTCCAGACTGAGGGAAGAGGTTTCCCTGCCCCAGATCTTGCCCTGAGCCAAGCACGTTGGAGGGGTCAAGTCCCTCCTTCACAACACTCCTGCAGCAAACCAAGGTCTGCTTCCACGCTATCTTGGTGTGATTGAGTACAAGTCCTTTAGCACCCATCTGTTATCTCTTAATTAAAGTTTCTTTCTAATTATTTTTTCTTGTCAAGAGCAAAGCTGCTGACTCCAGGGATTTACCAAAGTAGAGCAAACAAATGCGGGCTCTGCTTTCTGCAACTCTTCATTAATGGACAAAATTAACTTGGAACAGTCCATATCTTTGGCTACATCGATGACACTTAATTATGCTTGTTTCCTTACAAAGATGTATCCAGTTTTAAATCACTTGAGGAAGAAGTGCCTCCTTAAGCATGAAATTTCTTCTCCTTGAAGGAAGATTTCTGCTGGCAAGAAAAGTTGTGCAAAGACCAAGTGGCATCAGAGGGAATAGATGTGAGGAGATGATGAGTGGGGTATTCTTCGGGAAGCTGGTGTTAGGAAACCCTCTCAGGGGGCTGTTTCATCTCAAGAAGGGCAGACCTCAAGGGCTGTGAGGCTGCACATGGGAGCAGAGCCACTGGCATTGCTTGGACACAGTTGATGGACCTCAGCCTCACCCAGAGGCTGGTCAGGCCAGCTCTCTGTCCTCTTGCCCTCTGCATCCTCTGGGGCTCCCTGTTCATCTCCTGTGGGCTGATACATCTCATTTACAATGGGAAGTTGTGGAATGAGAGACTCTTCTGGGTTATACACTTGGAAAGCTCTTGGCATAGCCCTTGCATTGGGTGAATATTAAATGTGTAATTTATTGTTTACACGGACAGCTAATTAGCTGCAGAGATAATTATTTGTGGCTGGTTTCTCAGCTGTGGGAGGGACATATGAAGGCCAGTGGGGTGATGTGAAGGCCTCTGTCCAAAGACATATGTAATTCTCTGTCTGAAGTGCTCCATGGCCTGTCAGAGAAAGTGGGGCCTGGCCTTTCTCACTGCTTTGGTTTCACCATCTGCAAAAGAAGGGAAGAGCCAGAGGATGTGCTCATCCCTCTCCCCAGAAATTCTGCAGTGTCTTTTCCTTGGTCTCTTCTTTAAAAAGCCACAACTCTGCAGTGCATTTCAGCAGAGCGCTCAGAGGGAATATTTGTCCCAGTCTGCCTGCAAATTGCTGGGACAGCGAGGGTGGTTCTGGCCCTGTGCGTGTCTGCTGGATGTTGTCTTGCCACAGACCGTGCCCCACAGACCCCCACTGAAGGGCTGTGGTGATTGCTGGTGCCAGGAATGCAAACCATCCCCTCCACTTCCTCTGCTCGCTGTTCCAGTGACCCCTCAGGCATCTGGGCACAGACCCCACATCCGTGGCTCCATGCTGGGTAGGCCAGTGTCCAGCAGCATGCCTGCCATGCTGGCAGCTGCCCGTGCTGGCAGAAATGGAGCCTCAGCTGGAGCAAAGGCAGAGGAGTGGAGATGGAAGGTCCCAAGAGGAGTTCTGCTCCTTCCTAGCATAGTGTGTGCCAGGGTAGTCCTCAGCTTTTTACAGGATTTCCTTTTGTTATTGCCCTTCCAGTTTTAATGTATGTCAAGAGGAGGAAAATGAGGATGAGGTTTCTATTGCATTTCCAGCTGGATGGCTTTGGAAAAGCTGTAGTTACCCCAGGTTAGGGATATGTTTCCATGAGCCCCACATCTCAGCTGCTTTGTCCCATTTTCTCTCCACGTCTCTCTGCTGGATGAGAGAGGTCCCGTTGGTCCGTGTTGCAGCTACAGGACCTGTCAAGCTGTTACCCACTAGTGGAGCAGCAAAGCAGCTCACATTTCGCTTCATCAAGCTGCCCCGGGTCTAGTGGGTTTACCCCAATTGGCTCCCATCTTCTCTCTACTGCAGTTTGCAGGGCTGTGGGCAAAGTTGTAATTTCTGCCCCCATTATGCCTCAGCATGGCTCCTTTCTAGATCTGGGTCTTCCTGTTATAAGTCATGCTGGCCCTGACAGAGGACATGGCCCTTGGTGGGCTTGGATGCTGAGAGGGGTTGCTGGTTGGGGTGCAGCATCACAGCCCCTCTGTGATGACATCACAGCCTTGTGATGTCATTTGACCCAAAAGGCAGCATACTTTGGAGAAGCAGGGTGGGGCAGGGGCAGGGCAGCATCTTGTAGTGTCAATTCTAGCCAGTGATCACATCTGAGTTGCTGGGAAGGAATCTTTGGAGGTGTCTAGTCCAGTGTCTCACATGGAAAATGTTTGTCCTCAGCAGAAGATCAGATCAGCCATGGCTTTGTCAACAGAGACCTGACAATCTCCATGGATGAGGATTCCCCCCCTCTGTGGATACCTGTCCCAGCGCTGTGTCACCCTCCAGGAGAATAAATTATCCTTCATGTTCAGCTCAGATCTTCTACTGTGACACCCATGTCACCAGTTGATGTCCATCCAACAGGGCTGGCCGTTCAGCACAGGCACCATCATGGTCATTGATCCCATGTGTTACCAGTGACATGCTGACCAGGAGTGTGGACAAACCTTCCTTCCCTCCCTCTTCAAGGGAGCTGTGGAGCTCTGGGTGGGCTGGAGGGGCTCCTGCCCATTCCCAGCTTGCAGGAAGTGGACGGTCCCAGTAAAAGCCCTGGTCACCCCTGCCCATCTGCATCCTAAAGCAGAGCTGGTGTTCTCAGTGCAAGACAGGGCTGCTCCAGCATTCCAGGGGAGATGTCCCCATGGTGCCCCTTCCCAAAGGGGCTGCCACACATCTGCACATCACTGTGGTTGGGTGGGATTCCCACACCTGGCATGGGGCAAGGGAGGACATGGGGACCTGTCTCTGTTCCAGTAAGATCCTCAGCAAACCCTGCCAGGAGAATTGCCTCCTCTGAAGCCATGCTTTGGGTTTCTCCTTCATCAGGAACCTTAAATCATTGCCTTGGAAAGGAGCACTGCTTTCAAAGACCTGTCTTCCAGGAATGGCTTCCTCAGCCCTTCTGGATGAATGCCAGAGTGTTTGAACTGTGTTTAAGGACAAATAGGAAATAACTCAAGGTGCCTTTTCTTCCTTCCCAGCTTAGTCCTTCAGCCACTACCTACAGACAAGCTTTTGGCCACAGTCCTGAGAGGCTGAGCTAGGCACCCTAGAGCTTTCCCCCACTCTCAATCCTTCCCTGGGGCTAGGTGTTGGGCAGGCAGGAGCCAGGCAAGAGATGCAGGTTTGTGGGTCCATCGCTGCACTGAGCCTTTCTCCACACAAGGCTGGTGGGTGGTGCAGTGTCTCCAGTGTCTGTGCCAAGCAGAACTCCAAGCATAAGGACAGGATAGCAAATGGCCACATGTGAGCCAGCAGGAAACAGGAAGACAAAACCACTTATGCAATAGAAGAAATTAGAAGAGAACTTGGGTGAGATGCTGAAACTCTTACTTAAACTCTAGTATGTGTATTTGTCCATCCACACATGTGCCTGGTCATCTGTCTTTCCATCTATTCATCATCCATCCATTCATCATCCACCCATCCATCCATCCATCCATCCATCCATCTACCTCCAGAGCCATTCAAATAGCCAGCCATCCACCCAACACCACTACCATTCATTCTCCTTCCATCTCTCCTTTCCTCTGTCCCATTTGTGCTCATCTAGCCTGCTGTCCATCTGTCTGTGGTTACACACATTTATCCATCCACTCACCTGTCTTGTTCCGCTTCCACCTATCTGTCTGATTATCTGGTCCTACTCCAGCTACCTCTTCCCACACAGATGCCTCATCTTAGATGTTCTCCCCTCTTTTTGTGTGTCAGTACTTGCTCTCAGCTGTTTAAAGACCCTTGAAATACACTTTTCTGATCAGCACAGTTTCCCAAAGGTCCCCATCCTTGGGTAGTGTCAGAAACAGTCATGAGGCATCCCACCAGCATCTTACTCGCTACAACCCATTTTTTCCTTGTCCGTAGCACCCCCTTTTCCAGCAGGGATTACATCCCCAAAGTTACTCTATCCCTTCAGGCATAGCTGTCCTGATAGACCATCTGCAGGAGGGCTAAAACCTGCCAGGCACACCTCCAGGGCCAGCTTTGCAGATGGGATCAGGCTGTGGGTTTAGACACAAGGAATCGCTGGATCATGCCTGTGTGGTTCCACCTCTCAATAGGATGCAGAAGCTGATGTCTGGAGAGGGAGAAAAGAGAGGAGAAGCCTTGAAGGTGCTTCTCCCATCCCTCTCCACCATCAGCTGCCTGCAGTCTCCCAAGGCTCCAAGGGCAGCTCAGTGTTTTAAGACATGTCTTCTGCTATGGATTAATTTACTCAGTGTTGCCCCCTCCAGTGTTGACATCAACAGCATCTGATGGACATAGATTTCTGTAATTTAATCACAATTCGTGCAAAAAAAGACCACTTTCTTTTGCTTGTTTTGCTCCCTCTTATTTTATTAGGAGAAAGAGCAAGCAGTCCTTCTCTATTTGTCCTCTTCATGTCACTTATCATTGATAAGGTATCTGTCACATCTTTGCTTGGTTGTCTCCTTTTATGGATAAAGGGTTTGAGTCTACTAAACCATCCTTATGTGGCATGTGTTTCCAGCCTTAGCTGTTCCTGTTTCCTTCCTCTGCCCTGTTTCCAGTGGTGCTGTGCTCCTAACAGCATAGGGACAGGTTTGTTCATGGCTTTTGAGCTACAGTGCTTTCCATCTTGGGTTTGCGTTCTTGGTCACCATTGAGCTGATGTTTTCAGGGAAGTGAGTGTGATGGCTCCAGAATGTGTTTCTGGGGAGGCTGTGGCACATTTGGAACAATGAGTGTGTAGGGGAAGCCAGGCTTTGTTTTCCCTGTGTGCATCCCACTCTGCACTTATCAACACAGGGTTACCACCCAGTGGTCTGTACCATGATGTCCTTCTGCAACACTTTGGAGCCCAGCTGTGATTTGGCTGCCCTGACAGCCTCAGCAGCAATCTGTCTTCTCTCTCTGCCCTGACCCTTTTTACCTGTGAGTTACAAGGGTGTTGGGCAGATCTGATCCAGCTGGGACCTCTGTCAGACTTCAACACTGACATCTTCTACTGCTACACTGACTGTTTTCACCTTTGGTCTAATGACTTTAGCTGCTATAAATCCTTGCCAGGACTTTCCCCGTGTGTCAGGGCTGCTTAGTTTCCTTGGAAGGCACCTTGTCAAATGTGGTTTTGAAGCCCAGGAGAATTTTGAGAACTGAACCACTCTTGTCTGTGCACAAAGGCTTCATGAAGCCTTGAAGGAACCTCATCCCCCATTCATCCTCCCGACCTGCTTCATCCTGTGTCACGCACCTGCACTCACATGGTTTTATCCTTGCCACATGCAGCTCAGCACAGCCAAGTGTAGCAACACGGGAAATATTCTGCTGCTAAGGATCATTAATGAATGTCAGCTCCAGCTCCTGTCCAGAAACCTGAGAAAATTCAATTAGGCAGCTGGTGCCCAATGAGCTGTGTTGCCCCACTCGTGAGATGCTACATCAAACAGCTCAGCAAGGCATCATGTTATTGTGGAAAGAAAAGAAAATCCAGACAGGGAGACAAACAGCACTGCATGCACCAAGCAGCTGTGGCTTTCCACAGCATGGTCAGGTTGCAATCCTCCTGCCTGGTTTCCTGGATAGGGAATTGCAAGAAGAGTTACCTGCTTCCCATCTGTGCTAGTAAATACCTGGAGTTTGCTGGTGACGAGTCCTGGGGCTGTGTCATCTTCCTGCTGGGAGTTTCTGATGTGTGTGTGTTTGGTTTGTGTCCTGCAACAAGTCATGTAGATACAGGACTGGCAATGTCTTGCTGGTGTGTGTGTCTGGCCATGCTGTGGGGCCACACATGCACCCTGACATGTGTTCTCCTTTGCAAATGTGAGAAGAAACGATCCTGTGGTGGAGGTGGTCCATGAATATTGATCCTCTGCTATTTGTCAGCTGGTCCACTGTAGTCTAAAATAAAGCATTACTGGGGACAGGAGGAGAATCTGGGCTTCCCTGGCCACGAACAGAGAGTCAGTCCATGTCCCAGTCCCTCCCAGATGGGATAGTAAGATCTTATTTCCAAGGCAACTGTGCTGAGGGTCTCTGAGCTCATCTGTTTTTCTCCTCTTCCTTCCCACAGACAGCCACACCCAATATGAGCGGGTAGGTGCAGATGTGACCATGAAGTGTGGCTCCATGGAGTGGGATG
Source organism: Entomyzon cyanotis (assembly GCA_024500445.1). Taxonomy (NCBI): domain Eukaryota; kingdom Metazoa; phylum Chordata; class Aves; order Passeriformes; family Meliphagidae; genus Entomyzon; species Entomyzon cyanotis. The sequence goes on along the minus strand of JAKEPQ010001021.1, from coordinate 43,533,319 downwards.
CAGCCGTGACCTGGACAGCCAATGGCACCGACATCGATGAGTCCCACCTGAACGGGTCCTACCTGATCCTGAAGAATGTTGACCTGTCACAGAGCGGCCAGTACGCCTGCTATGAGGGCTCCTCCTGGCATCTCAAATACCAGACCTACCTGAAGGTGGGAAGTGAGTATCCCAGCACGTCACATGGAGGGGGACAGAGCCAGAATCTCTGCTCCTGTATTGACTCCTCACAGCCCCCTCCTCCTGCCATGCCAAGCCCTCTACTTCCCATACGTAGGGTTGTCACCTGCACACCACATATGAGCTCCCCATGGCATACTAATCCCAGCTGGAATCAGCAACTCTGCCCCAAGCTTTGCATCAAAGTCAGTAGATTAAATGATGCCTCAGGAATAATTTGAGAAGGGATGTAACTTCTCCATCCGGTCCTGTAGGCGGAAAGCACTGTCAGAGGATTGCAGTCAGCAAGGAGAAGCCCTGGCTGGGGTTACTGCAGTGTGGCTGTTTCACAGAAGCAGCCAGCACCAAAAGGTGTTGGTGATCCCTGGGTTTGCAGGCTCCTGGGTGCACTGGTGTGCTGGAGGACAGCTGCTCATTCTCCAGCATTTTGCATATCTTCAGCGCGGGATGCGCCGATTCATGGGTCTCAGCGGGGGAGATAAGAGTTGTGCTATATTTCACAGGATGCTGAGAGCTGATAGCAGCTGTGTGTTTTGAGGGCTGCTGTGTTTGTACAGCTGATAGCAACTGTGTGTTTTGCAGCACGGTGTACGCAACTGGCAGCAGTGGGTGTCTGGGAGCACCAGCTGGCAGAGCCGGCTGTGGGATGGTAACTGTGATGCACCAGCTGGGAGCTCCACTATCCAGGGATGCATTGTGTGGGTGGCTGTACGTTCCCAGGTTTGGAAGATATAGCAGAGTCTTCCTCTACTCCTTATCTCACTTTCTGCACCTTGCATCAGAGCTATGGTGGTGTTTCCATCCTAGGCCACGGTCCAGGGACAGAGGGTTGCAGGAGGGTCTATCAGAGAATCAGGAATGAGGGGTTCACTGCACCTAGAGAAAAGATTAGAATTTTAGAGATGATGTACAGTGCCCAAGTCATTTAGGGTCATGTGGGATGGATCCTGGCATGTGGGCCAAGGAGAAGGGGTGCTGGAAGGAGCTGGAAGGTGATGTGAGAAGCAGACAAGGGGAGGCAGTCGGCACAGGGCAGGGCTTACACCAGTGAGCAGGTGTGGGGGTTAGGGGCATGGCAGGCCAAAAGGCCACTGCCCAGCAAATGAGTCAGGGGCCTTCTAGCTGCACTGTCAGGTCAGGAGGTGTTCACAGCCAGTTCAGAGCCAGAAAAGGCAGGAGCTGGATCCCGTGCAGGCAGCAGCACAAGGAGGTTGTGCAGCTCCTCTGCTTGGGCATGTGCTCAGCAGATCCCATCTAGGGAGACATCCTAGGCTCTGCCAGTGTACAGAGGGCTGCAGCCCAGGTCTTCAGGAAATTGGAGACCTCTTTCCACTCTCCCTGCAAGGAGTGGAGAGAGGTCTGCAGCCTCCAACCAACTCCTCTGCAGCTGTGGCATCACTGTGATTTTGCAATGGCTCTTCCATCTGCTAAGCACCTCACTAATAGTAATCCCTGTCAATCCGCTCAGGGACCCGTGGGAATTGCTCAGCGTTAGAGCCCAAATCCTGCTGTTTCCTATTACTGTGTGTTCCCATTTGCTGGAGACTCACAGCCCCCCTGAGCACTGGGCAGCTGAGGAGCCCAGTTGGACACTGCAGGGGCCGCCAGCCCCAGGAGAGAGGGTGACAAATAAATAAATGAGTGTCTGGTGTTGTTAACACAATTAACTGTGCAAGGAACTAATCAGGTAAGACGCTTTTAGTGGTAATTAATTTAATTGGCTGGATTTTAATTTAAGGTTCTCTGTGAGGTTTCTTTTCCCAGCACTGCACCCCCAACCCCTGCTTCCCCCACCCCACCCCAAGTGTCCTGGCTCTGCTGGGCATGATTCCCTGGAGGTGTGTGGACTCCTGCAAAGGAATAGGTCTGGGAGCATCCCAGGAGGGAGTGAAGATGGGCTTGGGCACAGAGATGGAGATGGGTGACTCACGGGAGGTTTGCAGTATGGCCCTGTGGTAGCACCGCCGCTGCAGCTGAGTGCATTGGGAGCCCAAACCTGGGATTTTAGGGATCTTGGACTCATTTCATTCCAATTGCATGGGTAATTAAATAAAAACAGGCCTGTGCCTGCATTTTTCTCTTTTACTGGGGCAACAAGAAAGATGACTGCAGTGAGAGTGAGGGGCTGGGGCTGCACGTGGAGGAGTGCTGGGGATCTCATTAAATAAATGATGCTACCTGGAATGTGCCCCCCGGGCAAGGCAGGAGTGCTCCTGAGCATACAGCTCTGCAGGGAGGATGTGGAGATGGAGCAGGGAAGGGTCGAGGACCAGGAAAGGGTGTCAATTAGCAAAGCAAGCTCTGTCATGGGGGTCAGCGAGCACAGGGATAAAGGGAGACCTGCCAGGAGTCAAGCTGAGCGAGACCTTGCAGAGGAAATGAAAAAGGGGGTTAGCCATATAAATACAGAGCAAACGAGGAGAGAAGAGCAGAGCTGGTTCTGCAGAGAGGGTTCAGGGGAGATTAAAAGTAAACTCGGCAGAGCCCAATACCAAATGAACCCCGCCAGGTCTGAGCAGCAATGCTGAGACGCAAGGGCAGCACTGGCTAAGGGAGAGGAGGGAGCATAAAACCTGGAGATGATCCTCTGTCATGGAGCCACCTTCAAAGAAGACAATGCACGGAAGGCTTGGGGAGCACCTTATCCCCATGTGAGGACATCTGTTCATTAGCAATGCTCATTAGCAGCTGAGAGGTCAGCAGTGGTACCCAGTGCAACGTGTCTCCTGTGCCTGAGAGGAGGAAAAAGTCTTGATCAGACAGCCTGGCCCCATAGCACAGTGGGGCCGTGGGGTGCACTTGGAAGAGGGAGCAATTAAAGATGTGGAGACAAATGGAAAATGGGAAAAAAATACAGGGGGGCTTGCCAGGGATATATCACGGCAGATTAACCTGATAGCTCTCTTTGATAAGGGAACCAGTTTTCTAAGCCCAGAAATGTGGTCAGTGTAATCTGTCTTGACTTCAGTGAAGTATTTGCTATGATGCCACATGGGAAATTATGAGTTAAACCAGAGAAAATGTGGATTAGTATGAGAATTGGAACACAGCTTAGGAAATAGCTACAGGGGATCAGATTGTGCTGAAAGGGGGAGCTCCTGGAAGGGATGGGGAAGCTTTGGCACCAGGTTTGGACTGTGTTTGGGCCATTCTCAGTGATATTATCTGTAATGGCTCTGGCCCACAAGGACCAGAGGTCTTTGGTTGGATAAGCCAGTGGCTATGGAGGGCCAAGAAGATATGTGGGGCAAGGATTTCATGCTGAAGGGGCCAGGATGCTACATAATGGTGCAGGCATAAGTGTGTAGAGGTGTCTCATCAGTGTGCTTCAGCAGGCACGATGGAGGGCACGGGTTGTTCATCTGGTCTTTAAGATGGGGTTTGACACCCAGGTCCACACCATGGGGGTGTGGCTGGGAGTCCAGCAGCACCCTGCAGAGGCTGGGGGTAGCTGGGCTGTCTCACTCACTGCAGCAATGGAGACACTGGTGAACATGAAGTGGGACACTGTGCATCCAGGGATGGTGAGAAGGAAGGGCCCCCAAGCTTGTCTGTGGCTAGTTGTCCCATATCAGCCACATACAAGGCATGAATCCTCCCCAGCATAAACTGGCCTGCGGGAAGTGGGCTCTTCTCCAGGAGGACCCTCTTTCAAGGCACTTCCAGCAGTGACTTATTGGTCTGCCCCTTTTTTCAGGCAGCTGAGCATGAGGTGAAGCACAGGAGAGCAACCAGGTGTTTATCTTCAGTGATCACCTGCCCCACAGCCTGAGGGCAGCAGATGCCCATGTGTGGCCAGAAGCAGAGATGGGTCCAGATCTTTTTCCACACGAGGCATCCCTGGCCTGAGCCAAGGGCTGAGCACCAGGAGCAGGCCAGGAAGGGAGGGCAGGGCTCTGGGTAACAGGAGCATGATGCCAGGCTCCTGGCTGCCCGCACAAGCCACAGCTCTGCATTTGGAAATGCACAGCCGGAGGGCCTGGGGGTGGATATAACAAAGACATTGGGAAATAATGCACTCTTGAGGTTTGGCACACGGCTCTGTGCGTTACAGAATGTTATAAAAATACTGCTAATGGGCCAGAGAGGAGTGGAAACGCGCGTCGGAAAGGCTGCCAGAAGCTGGAGAGCGCACATGGGAGCGGGAAGGCCTTGTGTGCAAAGAAGAGAGGGCGGGAGGGAGGCAGCCAAGGCAGGCACCCTCCTTCCACGCCCATCCCTCTGTCCCTTTCTAACCTGCTTATCTCCATCCCGACCAGTGCCTCTGCTCCTTAGCCCTTCTGTCCTGCTTTGGGGGTGCCCAAGCTCTGGCAGACGTGCATCTGACCCTCATCGCTCAGCCCGCTGACCAAAAAGGCTGCTGCCTGATGGGATGAGCTTCAGGCAGGGATGGGGTCTGCATGGCAGAGGAAATACAGCAAAATCCCCTGCAGCGGCAAGGGCACAGATCAGGATGCAGGCAGTGGAGTCATCTTCCATGTCACAGTGGTGGCCTGGGGTGTTGTAGCCTGGTGGCAGCCCTGGGCCTGCCCCATGGGCATTGCTGCCTCCCAGGATGGTGGGAAAGGGACTGGCAGAGTACAAGCAGTCCCAGGCTGGCCTGCTTCCTCCATGTCTGTCACTGCAGCGGCTGGCGAGAGAAAGAGGAAAAAACATGCGGTTTGACGGAAAATGACATGGAAAAAACAACCAAATTAACAGAAAAACAAACAAAGCAAAACCAGAGAGAGGGAGGGGGAAAGGGGCAAAGCAACAGGAACCACATGTGAGTGGGAAGGCCAGGAGAGCCTGCGTGTTCTCTGGACTGATTAGCAAGCAATCAAACATCGGCCACTAATAAATAATCAGAGCCTCCCTTTTCTCTGCCTTAGAAGTCTTTTTCCTCCCAGCTGGGCTCCAGCTGCAGCCAGAGGGTTGTACTACAAGTTTGCATCTATTTTTTTTGTTGTTATTTTTAAAACATATTTTCTGTTTTACCTATCCAAAATAAAGAAGCAAACCAAGAAGGTAGTGACCTCTCCACATAAGACATGCACCTCTGGCTCCCCAGTAGCAGGATGCAGCATCAGGGCAGGCATGAGCATCTCATTATGGACGCTGGCTAAACAGTGGAGGAAGGCAGTTCCAGGGACTGATGTATGCCTGCCTGCTTCCATGGGTTGTTTGGGTGGAAAAAACTGCAGAAGGGCACTGATGACATGCCAGCTTGGGAGAACCAGAAGTTTGGCTGGCTCTGGCAGCCAGTGGTAAGGATTCCTCTGTCTTGCATCAGGGTGCCTCTGGTCAGGCTGGTGCTCCTGTCTGGATGCTGAAGGGGAAGCACAGGCTCAGGGTTAGTGTGTGCAGATAGTTTCTTGCTCATGTCCAGTAATTTGTGATACAGAGCTTGTTTTGGGTGTTGGGGTTTGGGTTTGTTTTTTTTTTTAAAGCCCTTTTGATGGATTTTTCCCCTCTGAACTCTTCCAGTCCCCTCCCATGTTGATGTAAACTTAGGCTATTTCAGGAGCAACAAGTAGAACATGACTGTGAACATTTCCCTGGCACCAGGGCCAGCTGGCAGGGAACAGCACCAGCTCCTTCGATTCATCCTCTCACCCTCCCAGTGTGCTCCTGCTCCGTGGGGATAGTCCTACACAAGGGCAGCCCAAGGCTGTGCCCAAGCAGTGCTTGAGGTACAGCATTAACATGGACCAAACCTACAGCAAGGGCGGAACTAATAAATTTAAGTGACTGCTAGTATTCCATTATCAGGAGATGCACCCAGGGCTGTTGAGTTCATTTCTATGGAGGGTGTTTCTCCATGTGCCTGAAGCATTGGGGGCTGGGTAGGTGCAGTGGTTCTGAGGCAATTCACAGCCAGACATTACCCCCCAATTCCTGGGAGCCACAGAAAAGGAGCATCAACAAACTTGTAGATATACTTCGTTCATTGAAATTTGGCTTTAATTCACAAGGCATGCAGGCTCTCCAATCGCTGCCTTCCCATGTTGTGCTGTCTGTTCATGGCTGGGAAAATTCAATGGATGAACTGTACTGCCTGCAACCAGATTTCGGGTCTTGGCCCGGCTAAGAGCTGGAAAGGCATACTGGGTAACAGCATGCAAATTACTATCCCGGCTCTTTAAGGAGAAAGCCAAAAAAAACCCACCCAAAAACCCCACCACGCTCCCAAATGCAATTAGCCCTAATCGAATTAGGAGCCGGACTAGAAAAACAAACACGTTTGCAGGCAGCAGGCGACCTCTCCGCCCCGTTCAGTGGGCTGCAGGCTGCCTGCCGCGGCGGGAAGGGCTGAATGAAGCCGTGCCCCGTGGCCCACGTGTGCACACACTCGTATGCTCGCACCCGCACACGCACCCGCGCCCCGCTGCACTCCTCTCCTCCTTCCCTCGTTGGGCTGGGCAGCCAGCCCAGCTGCAGCATAGCAGAGTGATGCTTCCTTGGCTCGCTACGTAAAACATGATAATCTGGGGCAGCCGGTGTCAGAAACAATAAAAATATCCCCTCTCCGTCCTTACGGCTCCCCCCTTCCCGCGGGGGAGCTGGGGACAGAAAGGAGCGCGGGGTGGTGAGGCCAATGGAGAGTCATGGGGTGTTTATGAGTTGTCATGGCATGGGATGGCAGCACCAGCAGCTCTGCCCTGGCCTTGCCCTGGCCTTGTTACCTGAGGGAAGAGCATGCCCATGAGGAGGCCAATGTGTCCAGTATCCCATGTCCCATGGCAGGTCCCCATTGGTACCTGGAGGGATGTGGCCCCACACTTGACCTCACTGACTGATGAGCTCATGCCAGCTCCGGGTGCTATGGAGAGTTCATGGCTCCACCAGAGTCATGGCATGAGCATCATGCGGCATGAGGACGCTGAGAAGGGGAGAAGGTGGTCACCCCCTTGCCACCCTCTTCCAATGGTGAATGCCAGGGCTGCCAGTGACCAGCCAGAGCCAGGGATGGAGTGTCCATCAGAGAGAGACTGCTTAAGATGCAAGAACCCTCTTAGTGAATGTGGGATCCTGAGCTGTGGACCTACTTGTGAAATGAGCCCAGAGGCTCCCTGTGCATCCTTTCCTGCAGCTGGGTTGGGAATAAGCTCATGGGATAGGACAGAGGGGGAGGCTGGCTCCAGCTGCAGGGCTGGAGGAGAAAAGGAGAAAGGTCTTTGGCAGCTTCCTGGAAAACCCTCCCCATCCTTGCTTAGAAAAAATACCAAAGGCTGCATTCAGCACCAACATCCCATATCCTGGGTGGAAGGCAGCACAGCCTCCTTCTGGTCTCCTGAGATTTGTTTATCCTGCTTAACATGACAAAAAGAGCTCCATAATTAAAGAATCCCAAGTCCAGTCTAAACAGCTTCCCACAGCCCTTGCTCTGCAGTGCCAGGAATTAGGGATGCCTAGGGGCTGAGACAACAAACCCTCCTTGGCTGGGGGATGGTGGCCATGGGTGGGGACCATGACTGCTCCGGGGACTGGAGGGGTTCTCTGTTTGCACTGGCCTCTGCTCCAGGAAGGATTTTATCTGAGCTGCTCCTAAGTGCCCCTTGTCAAAATATTTGGTGCAAGCTTCCTGCCTCCCACCAGCAATGTGTCCCCAGCTTCCAGGGTCCTGGAAGGGGAGGAACAGGCCAGGATACAGACACCTCCTGTCACTGCAGACATGGGACAAGGAGAAAAGGGGTCGATGCTGCACATGTAAATGCTGCTTTCCTTTCTCCACCTCAGCTCCAAACGCCTGTGCTACTTAAATGAGATCACCAATGTCACCAGCATAGGGTATAACTCTTGCCTGTCTCTGCACACTTGTCCCTATATTTGCAGGGACCCAGGCCAGGTGTCACCAGGGATGGGAAGACCCCACAATGGAGATCCTCTGTGGCCGCATCCCTCCTGCCTGGAAGGAGAGGAGATGGCAGGCAACAACAAATCCTCATATTTTCACAGTACCCAGTGCTTTTCCATCTCTCTATGAAATGTCTGGTTGTGGCTGGGAATGGTGGTGAGGCCCAGGCAGGCAGTGAGGTGCCAGCCAAGGGCTCACCAGGGTCAGGGCAAGGTCCAGGGTATTTCAGCATGAAAGACATTGTCATTAGCTGTGGTTTCTCGAGCTGCTGCGTCTGTTGTAAATAATTTAGCAGACTAAATGTGTGCTAACAGCAGGTCAGGACAGGGAGCAGAGGAGAAGGAGCAGAGCTTTGGGCCTGGAAAGCAGGGAAGGGCACCAGGATAAAGTGAGATTATTTTCCTCCTGGTAGCAGGACAGGGTGGTGGCCCCCCCTGCCAGAAAAGGAGTCAGAGGGTTCCCATGCCCGATGGATCCCTTCTCTCCCCAGTCCCTTCCTGAGCTGTCAGCATCAGTACCAGAGGCAACTGCAGGACAATTTCCAGTTGCTCTTGCTCCAAGCACTTTAATGCTGTTTAAACAATTACGCAGTTGATAAATTTTGACAAGAAGAGATAGAAATAGCCTGGGAGAGCCATGCAGTAGAAACGCTCTAAACAGATGTCCCTTTTCTCCCCCTCCTGTGCTCCCTGGGGGTCTTTATCGTTTGCTGCCAACTGAACAAGGCAGTGTTCGCATGAGTTAGGATGGTGGGGATGGGGAGCAAAATGCCTTATTAAAATGGTTTATGATACCATCCCTAGGGTGACGGCTGCTTGTTTTCTCTCCAGGATGGTCTTCTCTGGGCTGACGGGAGCCATACACAGTCTGCTGAGCACGGCTAACGTCAGGCTCTGTGCCCCTCTCTCCACCAGCTCACAGGGGACCAGCCTGGGCAGCCTGGCAGCTGGTGATGCAGGGGAGGGAGCGGGGTGTTTGCCGAAAGCGAGTGAGCAATGACAAGCTGATGTGCCAAGCAGTGTGGGGAAATTTGGTCTCACTCTGGGGACATGAAGAGAAGAGCCCAGCAGTGTGTGCAAAGAACCTTGTGTCAGCAGGGACCAGCAGTGGCTCCCCAGCACTGCAGTTTGCCCCAGCTGGGAGATGTGGAGGACAGAGTGATCATGAAACCATGATGGACCAGAGTCAGGTTCACAGGGAAACTCCATGTCCTGTGTGGCTGAGTTTGGATGTGTAGGAAGAGGAGGTTCTCCTCTGGAGGACAAGAGATTACTCAATGGGTCCATGCCAGGAAACCATGAGGAGATTTGGAGCTGTATCTCAGAATTTGGTGCTGTATTTTTGCTCATGTTGGGCTCTCTTGTTGGGCTCTCTTGTTCTGAGCATTTCCAACTCTGGATGTTTTTCTTCTCCACAGCTGGACAATGTGAGTGGCTTTGTGCTGAGCACACTCCAACCATGCACGTTCTGTGAGGAGCAGCCTTGCATGGCATGGGTAGTCACATGTCATGGATGCATCCTGTCTTCTTGGTCAGGGAAGAAAGCAGGGGGTTGCAAGCAGCTCTCTGCCTTTGGGCTGCTTTCTGGATGCTATGCAACCTGTGTTGGTCTGAGCCAGTGCCTGCTCCCAGCAGGAGCAGGAGCCAGGGATCTGTGAAATATTTTGTATGTATGGTGGATGAGCTGGAATTTGTCATCTCTTGATGTCTTTGCAGTTGATGTGGTGCCATTCACTTTTTTGGGGAATAATTGCTCAGCCTTCCAGAGCAGAGTTCATCCCTGTTCTCTGCATTTGGACCCAAGCTGCTTCCCCTTCCCTCTGTGCCTAACTTCCTTGAATTGCCAGCCAGGGGGATCTGCGCTCTGAAAAGGCTCTTTGGCCTCACCGGCTTCTTCCTCCTCTTTCTCTCTTGCCCTCACTGAAACCCAGGGACATGGACTCCAGTGCTGCACTGGGGATACAGGGCAGCTTGTGCCACTTTCCATTCCTCCCCCAGCTTGGTGGGGAAAAGGGATGTCAGAGTCTAAATAAAAAGGCAGAAGGGGAAATTAAGACAGAATGGGGAGGAATTTTTTGAAGCCACAGAACTGGGCTTAAAAACCTGTGTAATGATTCAGTGCCATCCTCACCCTACAAGGCTTCCCAATTGGGGTGTGCTGGGTTGGACAACCCCAATGCCAGGACTCCACCCACTCCAGCCCACCCCAGGGAAGCAGCACTCTCTGATCACACAGGTCTGCATGTTTCTACATCACACCATGGAGTGGGACACCTCACAGGCAGCCAGCCTGGACACACCACCCATGGGCATCCTCCCTTTTCTGCCACAGCTTCCATCATCCAGCCTTTCCTCCCATCCCTCCTCCCTCTCCTGGCCAGCATGTGGGTTTGCTTCTGCTTTCTTCTGCTCACAGAAGTTGTGAATTCTTAGGAGAGGGGAATTCCTGTATCTCCAGATGACCTGAAACATTAGATTGAAGTGGGCAGATAAAGTCCAAAATCAGACCCCTTCATTCCTGGAGGAAAGAGCATGGAGGGAGGTGCTGGTGCTGTGGGCAGCCCTGCTGCTCACATCAATGCAAAGCAAGTGTGATTACACTGCTGGATTGTTCTGTGCAAGAGCACAAGTCCATCCCAATGTATGGGAAGGGGCCAAGGAAGCATTTCCTCAAGGAAGCAGCTTGCAGCTCAAAGAGTGTTCCTTTCTGTGAGTGTCAGTGGTGTTACATGGCATTTGCAAACCCCACTTGCTTTGCTGGAGCAGCATAACCACACCAACAATGCTTCCATCACCCCAGAAGGCTCAGGAGGGGAAGCATCCTCACTGTTTTAGCTGCTAAAGCAGTGTTCATGGGTGTGATTTTTGCTATGGTGGTGTGAGGACTGCTGTGTCAGCCCATGGAGGGTTTTGTTCAGAAGCAGAGAAGAGCAGAGGGCTTTTTCATCAGCATTAAAAAGCTCACAAAGCTGTTGTGACACATAGTCATTTCAGGCATCGTTTTGCAGCATTCCCTTCTACCATTTCCCTGTCTCTCAGCAAAACTCAGGGATGATTCCCACTTGGAGTGAGCAGAGCAGTTGCCCAGGAATGGTGGCAGTTTGAGGTTTGTGCTGCCACACACCTCCAGGGCTTAATTAGGACCAAAAAAAGCAAAATTGCAAACAGCACAGGAAGACAGCTCCTGCAGGAGGGTGCCAGGATGAAGGTGCCCAAAACTGTGAGTTTGTAGTGAGACAGGCTGGCCAAAAAGGGGACTCTTGGGTCTTAAGTTGGGACAGCTATGCCAAATGCTGCATATGTGCAACAGAGACAATATTACGTCCTTGCTTCATTCCTGTGATGTTATCAAAGACATGATTTGAGAAAGACCCTGGGAAAACAGGGTAGTAAAGAAGGATATGAAGGGAGCAGGGGGAACTGCCAAAAGAAGAAAGAGTTAAAATAGTCTGTTCAGTGACTTCAAGGGAAGCTGGAAAGATGCCTTGACTCTTTTTGGAAATTACCTCCAAGCAGAGAAGATACTGGGTACTAAACCAGCAAGCAAAGGCATAACTAGAGCCAATAACTGGAAGCTGAGAACAACCACATTTGAATTAGAAATGAGGCTCATATTTTTAATAGAAAAAATGATTAAGCATCAGAACAAGCTGCCCAAAGCCATGTCGGCTCCTCTGTCGCTTGTTATCTGCAGAGCAAGGCTGGCTGCCTTGCTGAAAGATTGTTCCGTCAAACACGAGTTATTGGGCTCAATAGAGGGGTAATGGAGGGACGTAATGGCCTGTGCAACCCAGGAGGTCAGGTGAGATGAACTAATTTTCTCCCGTGGCCTTCAAGTCAGTGACATAAGGAAGGTGCATATCCCTGTCTTGCAGATTTAGCTTCGCGGTTTCTGTTTCTTTCATCAGATAATGTGGCTCAGGTGTTTGGTGGTGCAGATCAGGAAGGAAAAAACCTGCAGCACAGGAGCATGTGGGGTGTTTGGAGGATGCTGCATGTACCCACTCAGGATGCTCTTCACCCTGCTGCATCCCAGCTCCATGATGCCTTGGCTTTTTGTGCACCCTTCTGGCTGGGGGGAGACAAATGTTGCCTCTGTGCTGGCATGTTTGCAAGGCAAAAAAAACCAAAACATAGGATAAAATGGTCTGAGAAAAGGAAGGAAGAAGGGAGATAGGATGGAGATACTCATGTAAGCATTAGCATGAAGGAGAGAAAGCTCCCCCAGCCCTCCTTCGAAGGAGGGATTGACAGAGAGCTTTTGATGAGGAGCGGAATGGAGATAATGTGCCATCAAACTGCACGAACTCTGCCTCCAGCATGCAGACAGGAGCTTGGCACAGCACGCCCAGAAGCACTTACCTTCCTTAATGGCCAGGCAGAGCCTCCCAGGCCACCCCATTACGAGCTGCCTCCCCAGGTGAGCTGGCACAAAGTGCTGGGCTAGCCCAGGGAGCAGTTGTGCCACAGAGCCAGGGATGTTTCAGCCTTAGCAATCCCAGCCCCTCCAACTGGGTGTAAGGCAGACCCTGAGAGTACAATGGGGCAGCACACAGGTCTGGGGTCACACCTGGTTAGTTTGTCTGTTTTTCAAGGGGTCTGTCTGACCCCTCCGGAAGCAGGAAAACCTTGCATCACTCAGGGGGGACCATGCACCCTGCATATCATGGGGTGAGCTGATACTACTCACAGTGACACAGCCCAAGGCAGAAAGAGCTGGTGGCCAATCGGCTGTGGTGGGCTTGCAGCTGGAGTTTCAGGGTGGCGTTTCTTGTGGGAAAAGCAGCACCCACTCCCCCCAAGCTCTCCACCAGCACCCTGCAGGCAGCAGGCACAGCTGCTTATCCTGGGTGGGCAGCCCAGCAGACACAAGAGGAGGGGCATGCAGCCCCAGCACGGGGCTCCTGCTGAGCAGCTTATCCCCACAAAGGAACTAACACGCCAGCAGCTGCTGCCAAACACGATCTGGGGCGCACATCAGCACGAGGAGCTGGCTCCTGCTAGGAGGGGGCCAAGCTGTGTTCACCTACCACCCTGACAGTGCTCCCTGCCTTGCATGAAAGAGGTGCTTTGATTGCTGACATCTGTAGGCAATCAGATAAGAATTAGAGTTATTCCTCTAGGCATAAATGGTATTTCTAATCTCATAATCCCTTAATATTGTTCTCACCAGGATGTGGCTGGTGCTAATCCCTGAGAGTTTGTTCTAGGGCAAATTTCAGGGAAGCCAGGGAGGTGCAGGAGGAGGAGTTGCCCAGCTTCCCTCGTCTCAGTCCCAGAATGCCTTCTGGATGCAAAGCAAGCAGGGACAGGTGGTCAGGCTGCAGCCCCCTTGCCAGCTGGAGGATACTCACTCTAGGATAGGATAGAGGCATTTGCAGAGCACTTTCTCCACTGCTGCAAAGAACCCCTGCAGATCTTCCTGCCCCAATCACTGCCCCAGGTTTGTCTCTTGACTGATCAGCTCTACCAGCAGTAGCGTCCAGCCTGGTTAACCACTTGGCTGCTTTCCAAAAGCAAAGACTGATCCCTGAGGAGCCCCAAGGGCCTCTATTTCTGTTCTGAAGAGGTGCAGTGAGGGAAGCATTCTACTGCTGCAGGGCTGCAAAGTCCAAGGTTCCCAACCAGGTGAGGGTTACAAGTGCTTTGTAAGGACCCTGGGCTGCCTTTGGCCCTAGTTTTGCCTCCTCTTTGAGACAGAGTGAGGAAAACCACTTAGGTTGCTCCTTACCCCCCTGTCCTGGCATTGATGTAGTGGATACAGATATGCCTCTCTCCAGCAGCCCAGAGGGGCCCTCCATCCTGGCCACCTTGCAGGCATAGTCAAGGTGTAAATGGAGCTGAAAACGTCTCACCACCTACCCAGAAGAGACCGGGATTCCCGTTTCTCTTGTCCCTGCTGCATCAATCCGTCTGCTACCCAGCCCAGCTGTGTGTGATAGCTCCAGTGGCACTGAAGCACTCCAAGGGTTTGCACACAGCTCCCAGCAGAGCTGGGATGCAATTCAGCCTGGGTGATACCGAGCACCCCTGCCTCCTGCAGCCATGAACATCCCACCATGGTGCAGAGATGGAAATCCTGCTCTGGGCACCAGTCCCTCCCAATGGATGGGAAGGGACCAAGGTGGCATTTTCTCAAGGAAGCAGCTGGCAGTTCAGAGGGCCTGGTGTGTGCAGACACAGATCTGTGACTTTCTTGTCCCCTGGGTTCCTATGCTTTCACAGCAGCTGTTGTTTCTCCTGCCTCTTCAAGTTTTTCCCCACTTTTATTCTGCAGACAGGTTGGAGAGGCAGCACAAATGCTTCATCCATATCCTGGGCATCTCCTTCATGCTGGTAGGGTGAAGGTGTTGGAGGTGGCTTGGCAGCAGTGAATACCCAGCAAGTCTGTGTCTCTTTGTGAAGTTTAGAGAGCCTTACGCTGGTACGTGCCCATGGCATGGGCATGCAGCAGGACAGGGGATGTGAAGAGGCTCTTTCCCTACAGAAGTGTGCCCATCACTGTGCCCTCCATGCTCCTCTCACAGCACCCTACCCACCAGCAAACCTTCCCATCTGCCCTGCTGAAACCTGTCCATCACTGCCCTGCAGCTCTGAGTAATTTGTTACTGTGGCTACATTCTTCCATGTAGGGAAAGCTCAGATCTCTGCTGGAGCGAGGTCTCCCTCTCATTCTTCACAGCTGAAAGGAAAGGACAGAGCTTAGCCTGGACTTAGCCAGGCGCTGAAGACTGTGCCATGGGAATACTGTGATGGCAGGACTCAGGACAGAGCAGTGTGCTGTGCAACCTGTCCGGGAATCCCTTAGTGTCTTGCAAACACTGAAATTCTGAAAAGTCCCAGGGAAGAGAGGGGTGGATGTAGTTGGTTTGTAGTGAGCCAGCAAAACACCACAGTGTACTTCCCTCCTGCTCTTGGCAATTGGCAAAGGAGCTAGCAGGAATCCTCATGGCACTGGGAGATGCTAATCTTCACATTCCTAAGCGGTTTGCCCAGAAAGAAGACATGAATGGGGTTTCCTATTCACTGGCAACTTTGGAAAAATGCCCTGGAAGTCAGAGCCAGATGAAAATTTTTGTTGTATGTTGTTAGAGAGTTAAGCACTTGTGTTCAAGATTTTGCTCATTTTATTTTGGTTTGATGAGGTTTTTAATTAAATCAGAGGGAGCTCCAAAAGGAAAAGCCCTGAAAACTCAACCTTTCATTTAAAATCACCAGAAGCAAAAAAGCCCTGCTGTTGTTGTCATCCTGTTTCCGTTGTGAACAAACAGGCTGCAAAGCAGCCACAGATGTCTGAAAGCCTTTGGCATAGCCAGATCTGTGGTGTTCCCCAGGGCAAGGTGCTGCAAGGACAATTTGCTTTGTACCCGTTTGGGTGGTCCCTTGGTGCAAACAGGCCCTGCCTGCAGTGGCTGGGGAGGGGGTGAGTCCGTGGCTCTGGGTGGGTGAGCAAATGCCATTCTGGGGCTGCTAGGTGTTATTCTGTTAGCTCTGTAGGTGCAGAGCTAACAGGACAGAGCAAGGGCTTACCAAACCCTGAGACAGGAGGGGTGGGAAGGAGACTGGTAAATGTGTCCATTGACACTGGAACTGTGAACCTCTGCCCCTTTCCATGCTTTGCATCCTTGGGGTGTCTCTCTCTCTCTGCAGGACTACCACCCCTCTGCCCAGAATTTGACCTTGCCCTTTGTCAAATCCTGGTCATAAAGGTCCTGAGGTCAAATAGACATCCTAACCTTGCCTGGGGGAATCATACTGAAAGATGCCATAGGGCATAGGCAGAGGGAGGACAGTGAGATCATTCCCTGGACTCCGATAGCCTTCAGAAGTGGATTGTGCCTGTGTTATCCCCCTTCCCATGAGCAGCTCAGTCCCGGTCTCTTAAAACTTGTTTAAACCAGCCCTTTTTCTCCTTCAGGCTGGGATAACATTGCTGTTCACAGCCAAAGGCCTTCCTGCCTCCACAGTAATCATCCAGGGCTGCACCAGGAAAAGCAGATAATCAAATTCAGGCCCTTGCTTCTCCCCCATCAAGCAGATGCAGCAAGGCAGCAGTCCTACAGAGAGTTTATTTGGGGCAGGGGGCAAAAATTTCAGTCTTGAACTTCCCCATAGCAGCTGCTGCTATATGTCCTCTGAGCCGGGGACCTGCTCCCCCTATCTGGCCATGCCTCGCTGGCTTATCATTTCCAATCCTATCAGAAACAAAACTGCTGCTGCTTAATGCTTCATTACAGGCTGTTATGTGTCTCCTGCACTGCCCAGGAGAGCAGCAAGGAGGGCTCTGACTCTATTTAATAACTGTTTCATGGTTCCTAATTGACAGATAAAAACGCTACTAACTCAGTTTCATCGAACATAAATCATGGGCTGGAGCAGCAGTGCCCTTCTGGAGCCAGGATGGCAGCATGACTTTTGATCCATTATTTTGATGTGGGAAATCCATAACATGCCAATATGCCATCCTGATGATGGGTTTATGCCTCGTTTTTCCCCTCTGTTGGTTTTGGCTTTTGCAGCCTGGTGGAAGCTGCTGGGGAGGGATTTGGGGAAGGGTAGCCAGGAAAGACAGAGGAAGTGAGGAGGTGGCTGGTGCTTTATTCTGGGGGACCATTCCCCCAAGGGTCTGCAGCACGCCTGGCATGGTGCTTGGCAGCAAGCATTGGTTTTGCTGCACGTGCCCATGGGGGATCAATGTCTGGTCACCCCAGGGCTGTGCCTCACACTGGCAGGTCCCCAGCCCCAGGAGTGTCACCCTGTGGCTGTCAGGCTGAGCCATGCTTGTACCCAGGGACAATTCACCAAGACTTTCACCTCTGGTAGAAAAAGGCCCTATATGTGTTCAGATGAAATGGGTGAAGATTTATTATCGTAATTTGGAGATGCTGGTAAATCAGGGTGGGTTTTTGTGCCCTTTATGGTTAGCAGGCTTGTGTCATTCCCAGGGGATTTCTCCTGCATCTTTTTGCTGGTGTAGGTGACAAAGTGACCCAGACCTCTTCCATGCTCCGTGGAGTTCTCTGTGCTGAGAAACTCCAGAGAACCCCTGCTCCCTCCAGCAATAGTAATGACAAATGCTGGGATTCAAAAGCCACATGCTGGACCTGAAACCTGCTATTCAACCCAAACACTTTGGGATTTCCCTTATCTGATCCCACATGGGGCTGGCACTTAAGAAAAAGTCTTTGTAAATGAGATTTTTCAGGGCTTTCTCCTTCCATCACAATGTCTGGAAACTTAAATGCCAGCTGGGAGTCCCATAGGTATTTGTGACTGCTGCAGGGGTTGAATTGTACCTGGGGTGGGAGCAGCCTCACTCCCAGGAGGCATGGGCAGAGGTGGAGCTGCAGAGAAGTGTTGAGGGCTCATAGCTCTGTGCAGAGCAAAGCAAAGCTGACCGCCACTGAAGGCATGCTGAGAGGATGAGAGGTTATTAGCAGTAAGTGCTTCAGGGATAACACGGAAGATATTGATTTAAATAAAAATCACCATAACAGCAGCTCTAACAGTACCCTGTGGGTCACTTGGAGGAGAATCAGAGGCAGCAGAGCTCCAGTGCTGGCACACTCAGAGCATATCCTAGCTGGAAATATCACGCTGGAGAGAGCCAGGACTGCTGCCCATGCTCCTGAGCAGGGACAGGGACAGGGCAGCAGGCACTGTGCCAGGGTGTGCAGCACACACTGGGATGTCTAAAGAGCAGTGAGGTGAGAGGCTGAACCCACCGTGACCCACAGGGGCACATCACACTGTTTGCAGCTCTGCCGGGAGCCACAGTGCCAGGACATGGATATCCATGATCTCAGCCAGTTGCACAGCCTCCGTGGAGGTCAGATTCCCATGGTGTGAGTCAGCTGCATTCCTCCCCAGGGTCAGCGAACTGTGCTGGGCTTCAGCAGCCTCGGCTGTCTCCTGCTTGCAGTGATTAACTGCACTGGAGATGCTCGCTTTGGGTGGACAACACAAAGGCTAAGGGTCTCAGGTCAGCTGGGGACAGCTCCAGCTGCTCATCCATGGGAGAGGAGAGGAGCGGAGCAGTTTCTTGGCTACCCTTCATACCAGGAGTGCTTTTATCAATGGGGTGGGAAGGGGTGATAAAATGCTACCAGCTGTCTCCATAGACAGCTAATCCATTGGTATGGATTTTTTGTTGGGGAATCCAGCAGGCCCTGGCAGTTCCTTGTAGCTGGCTGTAACTGTCCTGCCATGGGCACAGCCACCTGCAACACAGCTGCTCTTATCACGATACAGAGCCATGTCATGAGATGCTGTCAGTGAACGGAGATGTGATGCAAGATAACAGCCAAGCTCTCAAGATAGAATAAGTCTCAGCACATAACAGAAGGGTTTCTCCACTCCAGGGATTTTTGTATGTGGAGTTTTCAGTGTGTTTCCTCCTGACCAGCGTGCTTCCATGAGAATTGGGCATTTTGCAGAGGAAACCTCCCATGCCCTTCAGCTTTCCCATCGAATGTGGGCAGACCATCTGCTGGACCTGCTGCACAGACAGCATGGGCTGCACCCAGGTGGATCCACATTACCAGATCTCTTGTCACTTCCTGCTCAAGGGAATTTAAACCACTTGGAGCTGCCCTCTCCCTCTGGGAGGACACAGCTTCCCTGGAGCCAGCTCACAGCCTGGTTCTGGCATGGAGTAGCATGTGGAAGGCTCAGTCCAGTCCATTCATGCATTAGAGAGAGTGAATGGAGACACCAAACCTGCCTGGATCCAGCCCTGATCCTGCCCACTGGGCTGTCCTGGGAGCATTACGCACCTGATCAGCATCACCTTCTCTCTGAGGACAAGGCAAGATGAGCAAACTCACCTGCTTTGAATGGCTGCTGGGAGTGCTCAGATGCCAGGAGCTGTGGCTGGGAGCTCCCTGTTGCTTTGTGTGGGGATTTTCCATGGTACCACAGTCTGCTTGCACTCAGACTCTGCATACAGACAATCACTGAGGTTTAATCTCCCTGTAAATGACATGTGTGGGTTTTTTTCTAAATCAGCACGACCTTTGTGTGGATGTGAAGCTCCCAGTGCAGTGCTGCAGTCCTCCAGCAACATCCCTGTGCTCTGGTACAATCCCTCAAAGAGCTTATTTCTACATGGAAAACCCCACAAGGGGCAAAACTGACAGAGATGCAGCACAATCAAAATCCAGCTGTCTTGGGCTGCACAAGTTTTACTGTCAGTGCATTCCAGCTAATGGTAGTATGAACATGGTGTCAGACAGCATCTGCAACAGGGATAAGGATATTTCCAGCACTCTTAGAGGCCGGTTTACAATGCTGGGATTCTCTCCAGCTAAACCACTTGGGTTCAGATTTTCACTAACCCACCTCATTTCCTCATTTTTCTTAATCTCCCAGAAAAAATTAAACCACTGGCTGCTTAGCTCCTTGCCTGGAATTAAATTACTAACTTCTGGCCACTGGTGGTCCTGGGCTGGCTTGTCCTAGGGAGAGAGCAGTGTAGAGTAAAAGACAGGTAACAGAGAGTAAAATTACAATCAAAGAGCTTTGGCCAAGCAAGCAGCTAGGTCCCCAAGCATTGTAAGGTGATTGACCCCAACATCCTTGTGCCATGGGAAAAGGTGATGTGTGCATCCCCTGCAGCATCCCTGTGATGTGGGATGTGAGGGAGACATGGGGGCCCAAGGCTGCTGCCTGCCCTGCTGTGTGGCCCCTGCCAGGATACTGCCCTGAACAGATCCATCCTTGAAGGGCAGCAAAACTGTCAGGAAAGTGTTCAGCCCTGATACAAAGACTTCCAGTGGCAGGGAATCCTCTTGAGCCTTTGCAAGCTCTTCCAGGTGTCAAAAACATTCACCATTCTTTATGCATTTTTATCAGGCATTTTTATCTCTTCTGTGTGATAATCAGTGACATGACCTGAGGGAATGGCCTGAAGTTGTGTCAGGGAAGGTTTAGGTTGGATATCAGGAAAAGGTTCTCCACCCAGAGGGTGGTTGGGCACTGGAACAGGCTACCCAGGGAAGTGATCACAGCACTAACCTGACAGAGTTCAAGAAGCATTTGGACAATGCTCTCAGGCACAGAGTGTGGTTATTGGGGCTGTCCTGTGCAGAGCTAAGAGCTGGATTTGATGATCCTGGTAGGTCACTTCCAATTCAGCATATTCCATGATTCTGTAAAAACGCTGCAGACAGGTGTGTACCCCGTTTAAAGGAAAGATTTGATTTACCTTCCCCAGATGTCTGTCTGTCCCCATCAAGCACAGCAGGAGTGGAGACAGACTGCTTGGCCCAACCAGCTCCTTTCCAGGTGGTTGAAGATAGGTAAAGGCAACTGGGAGCATCAGCCCAGCCTTTCAGAGAGGTGACTATCCAGCTCTCCATGGCATTCCTGAAAAGTTTCTCACCAGGTTTGGCTCCCATCAGGCTGGCATCTCTCCCAAGCCAGGGCTTGGGGAGCACAAGACTGCCCTGCACGTCTTCAGTCTATGACTCAAGTCTTCTAAATCCTGTCTTGAGAGACATCCTACATCTTGAAAGGCTTTTGGCCGTGTCAGGGCCAGCATCCCGATCTTGTAAACCCTCAGCTCCAACAGAGCTCAGGTGGTTTTCCTTACCGAGATCAATTGGTAGCTTTACGTTTAATAGCACATATGTGATGTGGAGTGGGATAGACCACTCCAGCTCTGGCTGGCACGTTATAAATCTCAGAAAAAAAAAGAAAATGCAAAGGGCCAGGAGGCTGGGGGGGTGAAAAAAAGCAGAAGTAAAGAGACTGTTTTCCCAGAACCTAGAAGCAGGCAGGGGTGGGGAGCGGGAAAGGCAGGGTCGTACGGCTCGCTGGGGCAGAGTGTGCAGTTGTTTATACTGGAAATGAGTTTCTGTTTATTGCAAGCTATGGTGGGGAGACCACAAAGTGAACGTAAAACAAAATGGGAAGGGTGTGGGAAAAGTCAGGGGAGGGGGAGCGGGTGCCTTTGACAAACTCCAGAAGTCACGTCCAGTAATAAATCAAGCCGGGATCTGTCCCGGGACACAGGACCCAGAACATCTGCTTGGACTGCAGGGAAGCCAGGCAGGAGAGGAGGGATCTCCCAGCCTTGCCTGGGGCCAGGCAGGAGACAGGGGCTTGGGCAGCGCAGCCATCCATGGGTGCTGAGCCCAGCAGTGCTCAGATGCCTGCAGAGGTGACTGAGCACCTGGGGCTCACCAGGGAGCTGCACTGCAGGCTGAGGGATTTAACAAACATCCTCAGTCAGCCTCTCCATCCTCAGTAGCCATCCCTCCCTTGATTACTCTGTGCCTCCATTTCCTTGACTGTAAGGTGGCACAGGATGCTTTTCTCCTATTTATCACTTTTCCCAAGCTTTGCAGCAAATACCACATAGGCAGGCAACTCCTACATCATTTCAGAGCTGGGGCATGGTGTAGGTGCCATCAGAAAGGGAGGTCCCCTGCCCAGGTCCAGGGAACCAAGAATTAGTATGTTAATGGGGCTGCTGGTGAAATGAGAGACAAATCTCACAATAACCCCACTGGGGCCAGCAACGCATCCATTCCGTGTACAGACTTTGAAGGTATTAAGTGCTAAGGATTTTGGTTTGACATCTGAATCCAGCTGCATTGTTGTGAGAAGCCCTTGCAGGTTATTGCTCTAGACCAAACTTCCATAAATAATCTATTGCCTTGGGTGTAGTGCTTCGGAAGGGGCGGTGAATGTTTGTTTTGCTGATTTAAGCATTCCCCTCCTCTTCTTCCTTTTCCCCTTCCTTGGAAAATGGATCCTATTAACCACTGCAGATGACACAACACATGCCAATACATTTGCAACCCATTTGGCTCACACTGACGGCTGCTTTCGAGCTACAAACTTCCTCAAGGGTCCAAGTAAAGCATCAGCATGGGGGTGAAACAAAGACAGTGTGTCTGCCCTGTGCGTCCTGGCCCAGTTCTTGCCTTTCCATCCCATATTAGTGCAGAAAGCAGGATAGACAGCCACCGAGATGCATGTGTGAGCTACGACCTCAAAAATCATTTGAGTTTCATTATGCTGGGCCATGATTGAGCTGCTCTGCCGTAATGCCGTGGTGCTGCTGTGGGATCTGCTCTCCAGAAATGCCTGTGAACAACTTTCTTGGCATGGGACAAGTACTGATCCTATGCCTCCAGCATCTTCCTGTAGCAGACAAACCCCATATCTTCCCATACTGGATCCTGGTCAGGTTCAGCCTCGTGTCACCACTGGAAAGGACCAAAACTTTGACAGCACCACAGCATTCTCTCGCTTCCTCCAGGCCTGTTGCCTTCCTTCCCATGCTGCTGGTGACTTCTACACCATGGGACAGACCTAACTACTTTGGCATTAACCCAGCCAGAGCTGTTTTTTCTGCTTCAGTAGAGGATTGCAAACTATCAGGTAAACGCACACTGCTCTGCCCTGTCTGGTTTTTGCCAGCACATCCTTGCAGCTCTCATCTGCAGCCAAGCCTTGGCTCTCAGACCTGTCCCAGCTGCTCACCTCATCTCAGAAGGATTCTGAGCCATCTGTGTCCACCGAGAGAAGAGTCCCTGTTGCAGGAGGCATTTGGAGTGTGCTCCTTGTTCATGATATGGAAGTGGGGCTCATGTGAGCCCGGACACCACAGCATCCTTATGCTGCTGGCAAGGTCCAGACCTCAGGGCTTGCTTTTCACCTGTAATTTTCTGTGCAACGCTTCAGAGAGCACAGCAAAATCCTTCAGTGACTCTAATAATGTTTCTCTCAGAAGCTCTAGGGTATTTCCCCCCCATCCCTGTGAAGTCACGCTTCAGGTCTGCTGAAATCCTAGCAAATGCCTCCTAAAATCCCCTGGAGCCCCTGCGACAGTTTATTGAGAGTCCAGGACTGTTTGACCTTGGAGGGGGTGAGAAAGGGAGGGGAAGAAAGAGCAGCCCTAGGCTTCCCTGCCAAACTGCTTGATCCATCGCTGAGCCTCTTGCAGAGACCACAGCACTGCCAGAAATCAGTCCCAGACCATTCTTGGGGTATCTGGGCACAGTGCCCTCTGCTCTCCTCTGCTCCAGGTCTCTTGAGGGTCTCCCACTGTTCTGGGCAGTGTTGCTGCATGCACAGTTTGGTGTGTTCCCCAAAACAGCAGCAGTGCCCCAACCACTTGTGCCTGGTGCCCATCCCAGCATCCTGGCCCCCTCATCCTGCCCAAATAGGGTTTTTGAACCTTCACATGACAACTCCTTCCCTGCTGAGGTGCATGGAGTGTGCAGGAAGGTTGCCCACTCTGGAGGAGCTCTGTGCTGGGGGTTCCCACCATTCCTCAGGAGATAATTAAAACACTGATAACAATATTTTTATTTGACCATAAATGCTTGCATTTCTTCTTTGTTATAAGCAAATCAGAGGATGCATGACAGGCTGCTGTCCTCCATGAGGAGGGAGAGGCTGTGCTGATCATCCAGGTTATTGCTGTCAGGGAAGACTTGGCAACGATGCTGCTCTTGCCACTGATCCGGTGCTGATGCTCTTGGGGAAGGTGTGTTTGCTTCTGGGGTTTCATTGTTAAAAGACCATCGATAAATTACAGGGAGTCCAGAGGAAAATTGATTAAAGAATTAAAAGATATCGTATGACCTAAAGGGGAGATTAAGGGAATTTAGTGAGGTGCTTGCTGCAGAGTGGAGCTGGGGGGAATAGGGAGGGAAGAAAATGAAAACAACCTTGCAAAGGTGGTGATTAGAGCAGGTGGAAACAGTCGTTGTGAGAAACTGAATTGGTTTGTGCCTCACGTTTTGTTTTGCAAATGTTGAGCTCTCATACACGGGTGGGAAAAGGCTCCCCAAACCCCTTCAGCTGTTGGAGCTGCCTGAGCCTCACAGGCCACAAATATCCCCTGGGGCTTGCCCACCACTGCTTGTGGGGATTTAAGCAGCGAGCCAGGATTTGAGGAAGATGAGCATCATTTTCATAAAGCAAAGGGCTTTTTTTTAGCTCCATTTCTTTACAGATGGGCTGGATAATGGGACCTCCCTTGAAGCCGGCTGAGTTAAGGACGCAGCTATTACTTCCAAATGCAGTGAAGTCTGTAGCTGTGTGACTTACATCATCCCAAGTACCCCATTGCCTTAAGAAAAGAATGAGGCCAGGGTCTGATTCAGGCCTGAGGATAAAAAAACAGACATTAGTAAAGAGAGAAGTGGTATTGAGCAGTGCTGTTAACTGAGCTGGTATCGTAGTCCAACACCTCCAGAAATGTAATTCCTCTGGTTTTCATCTAGGACATATTTTGGGTGAGCTGCAGAGACTGATGCTCTTCCTGCCTCCACCCCAAGGTACCAACAGCACAGGGGAGGATTTTGACTTGAGTTGGGAACACTCCTACTCTTAGTGACATGTCTGACTGGTGTTTTCTCAAAGACAGAGAGTGAGCAGCTAAGAACTGATGCACAGACCTCATTTCCTATGATAAATTAGGCATCTTTCCAAATGCCTGTCATTAATAGGCTATCATCATCCCTGAACAGCCAGATTAGTACCACAAACTGGAGCCACCCCCTGTGGTGTCCATCTCAGCTGCATCCCCACTACGGCCCACTGCTGGCATTTTTCCAGGGTGTATTATGCGGAAGCACATGTGGGATGGGCCAGGTGTCTTCACTGGATGTGCCACAGGAGGTTGGCTGCTTCTAGAAGGACTCACACATATCCAGGGTGGGAACAGCATGGGGAGAAGCTCCTTCTGGTCCTGTGTCAGTTCTCTACACCCAACTCCAGCCTCTCCCATGGGACCTCTAGCTGTTTTTGTGAGGTGCCTGCAGTTGGTTACCCAAAAGGACTGCAACAATGACATGAAGCTGGGAAAAGCCACCAGCATTACGGAGGCTAGGGATTTCACATACTCACAGTACGGTCCCTGGGGCTGAGGGACAGGCTGCAGA
The DNA here is from genome assembly GCA_024500445.1 of Entomyzon cyanotis. Lineage (NCBI taxonomy): Eukaryota > Metazoa > Chordata > Aves > Passeriformes > Meliphagidae > Entomyzon > Entomyzon cyanotis. The sequence goes on along the minus strand of JAKEPQ010001021.1, from coordinate 43,508,399 downwards.
TCAGCCCCAGGAGAAGAGCAGCATCTCACCAGGAGAGCATGTGGGGCAGAAGGGCAGCCCCAAGGATGTGAGTCACTGACCAGGGTATGCTGAGCCTGCATGAGCAAATCTAAAAGTAATGAGGATGGCCAAACACAGGATAAGGAAATGGCTCCACTGCCTGTGCACATACCTGGTGCACCATGTGGTACAGATGCCCACTTTTAAGACCCCTGTCCTGACAGAATCTGAGGTAGAGCAATCATTACAGACTCAAGGGAACCATGGGGCCTGCCGTGTGAGGGGATGGAAGAACAGTCTGCAGCATTTTCTCTAGCAGAACATGTGGGTGAAAGGAGAGGGTGGTTTTCAATAAATGCTGAAGGAAAGGAATTTTTCTTTCAAAAGCCAGTGCTAGTGCAAGGAGAAAGTGGTTAGGGGGTACGTGTGCTTACTAACCACTCCCATCAGCTCCTGCCCAGACAGGAGAAGCCCAAAAATACCCTTCTCTCCTGCAGAGAGTCAGAAATCTCTGACTTCTTGCTCTCCATTCCCCATGGGGTGAGAGGCCTCTCTGCCAGCAGGTACCTCCCTCACTGGGGAAGAGAGCAGAGAAGGAGATGTATCCAGACTGCATGTCAAGAGGGATGACGAGAGAGGAGGCATTTTTGGAAAGCTGCTGCCTGTTAGAGGCAACCCACACTCCCACACTGGGACTGATAGCTGGTAATATTCGTGGCTAGCTTGTTGCTCAGTGCATGACAAAGTGCTTATAGCATCCCTCCAGAGGCTCCTCCTGGATAAATATACAACTTCCAGGAGTTCTGGTGGGACAGCTTTGCTGAGCATACGTGGCTGTTGATGATCCCAGTTGTGTCTGATCACACCTGGTATTTTCCCTGTCTTCTCCATCTGGAGAGACGATGGATTGCTTTCTTGCAGCCATTAAAAAATGTGATGGAGGGGGCAGGGGCATTGCATGGTGTGGGTTGTACAGGGAATTTATTCCTGGAGCTGGGAAAAGGGGGAGAAGGGTGTGCTGGGTTCTCTTCTGCATGCAGTGCAGGCATGGAGGCAGAGGAGCCTCAGTGTGCTCAATACCTGAAAAAGCAGGTACCCTTGGGAGCACCCTGCATTCCCCATGGCTCTCCCTCTCAGCAGGCAGGGATGTTTCCTCTCTCTGGCTTTTCCAGCTGAGCTCCTGGAGGAGATTGCCAGGGGTCTGCAGGCTGCTCTGGTCAAGCCTTTTATCGAGGAGGACCAAGGGAGGCAGCTACTTCTCCCTGGAGATCAGAGCTGTGATGTGCTCCCATGTGCACCAACCACAACCCCCTTGGGGTGTGGAACAGCTGCTGGGGGAGTCCATGTGTTACAAGGAAGCATTTCCCCCCCTGCATTGCCTTGGCACAGTGCATCCAACCCCACATCAAGGAGAACAGTACCCTGGAAGGAGAAGTTATTTTGGCAGGGACTGGAAAATCCCGCGTAATTCCTGCACTTTATCCTTCCTAGCCATTTTATAAGAGACAGGCACAGCATTTGGGTGGGAGCTGCAGGGGCATCAAGCTCTCCTCTCCAAACCCCAGTGGTGGGAAGTCCCGTGAATGTGCAAAAACCGAGAGCACATCAGCCCCCTGCTCTCCCTTCCCCTCTGTCCGGGCATGGCAGACTGGCATCCTGGGATGCTGCAGCCCTGAGCTGTGGGCAGGGATGTGCTCTCCATCCCCAGAGCCTCACGAGGCTCCCTTTGCCGGCCCTTTTCCCGCGGTGGCTGCACACTCCATCACCCCTCACCACTCTCCAGGTCTCCAGGAGCTGGACGGGGGCCCGGCACAGTCAATCCCAGAGCAGCCGGTAACGAGGTTTGGTCATTACTGCCCGGGGCTATGTGCGAACCAGTGACCTGGCTCTGAAATGGTTTATGTTACATGCAAATCCCCTCGAAGAGGTGTTGGGGGAGGAAAGCCGGCCTCGCCGTGAACTCCCTGGGCTGAAGAGCAAACCCCAGCGCTGCAGAGAACTTCCCGTGCCCGGCGCGCTGCCGTGCTGCCGCATCACGCATTGCCGGTGTACCCATCCCAGGGGTACCACACAGAGCACCGCGGCCCCGGCCCCGCTCCAGGGCTGGCGGTGCTACTGTTATACACAAAACAATAATCAGCTGCCGTAACGACGATGCAGAGTAGCTGAGCTGGCTTCCCTGCTGTTGTGCAGGCTCCAAGTGGAAACAGCTGCATTTGGTTTGGTTAAATGTTTTATTTACTCACAATTATCCCAGATAACAGGTTTGCATTCGTTTGTTCAATATTTAATATTGTTTCAGAGCAAAGCTGCTCTTTGGTTTCTGGTGGAGTACCAGAGGGTCAGAAGGGACTTTCTGCTGTGGTGTGGTCCCAGGTGAAGGGTGGAGGTGTCCGGCATCCCTGGTGTGTGTCATTCCCTAGGGCACCTGGCCTAGAATGCTGCCCCATGGGGATAAAGCCACCTGCAGGAGCACAGCTGGGTTTGAGGTACTGGTGTGCTCAGCAGGATGGGCATTTCCCTGGGACTGCAATGCTGCCAAGCACCAGTGCTGCTGGAGGGAGTGGGAATAAGAGGATTTGTCATGAATTCAGGATTCCAGATGGCTTCTCCTGCCTAAATCACCTTCCCATAGCATACTACACCTTGGGGAGCATCTCCAGCAAAGGCTGCCATTCCAGCCAGCCAGCCCACCCCGTGCCAGGGTTGCCAGAGCCCCTCTGCTCTTGCTCTTTCCTCTCACAGGTCAAGGCAGTGAGGTTTGCTCAAAAATTTTCTGAAGGCTGGAGAGTGGTCAGATTTGAGGAACACCTCTACTGTGCTGGAAACAGCACGGCATCATGCATTGCAGGGTGGAGCAAACTCCAGTGAGCTTGTGGTCACAGTGGGAACTTGCCCTGCCACTTGGGCTGAAAGTGGGATGCTGGCCTTTCTCTTCTGGATGAGTAATGCCTCGCCCAAAAATTTACAGCGTTTCCTCTTACCATGCTCACTGAATTTTCTGCAAGGGAAATGAGAAAATCCATAGCTTGGTTTATGAGCCCCAATCAGTGTAAAACAGGGCCTTTTAGAAATTTATCTGTTGCTGAGTCCACCTTTTTCTCCAGCACCTTCTTGGGGAATAAATTCTTGCTCTTTGAGGCTGGGGAAATGGCTCTTAGGTGGCAGCAGGGTCAGGGAACTTTGGCTACAGCTGTAGGTGTCCCTGGCCATTTTGGGAGTTACCAGGGGATGCTGCAGTGTTGGATGTGAGGGCTGGGCTAGGTGCTGGCTGAATGTGGGCAACTCTGGGCTCAGTGTGGGATAACTCACACTTCAGAGGGATCTTCAGTGTCTAATATCAAGGGAAATGAATGTCCCTGTGAATATGTCCACTTGTTAAGCTTGGGGTGGCTAGACTGAAAGGAAGAGACATAAACCCTGTCTCCATCACTTGCCCAGATCACCCAAGAGGTCAGAGAGGAACAAACCCATATCAATCTGTGCCCCTGAACCCCTGGGTTCTCTAATTCTCTCTGAAATTAATTTTGCTGTGTCAGTTAAAAAAAAAAACACACACACACAAAAAACCCCCAACAAAACCAAAAAATCAAAACCAAACCCTTGCTTTATCGTTCTTGAGAAGTGGTGGTTACGGATGTGATGTTCCCAGAACACAGGGAGCATCATCTGCCTAGGACCCCCACTCTGCTGTGCTCTGCACCCCTTCTCATCCTCACACTTAGCCAAGAACAGATGGTCAAGGGGAATCAGAGCAAATTCAAAGCTTCACCTCCCCCCACTTTCTCCAGCAACAAAACAGAGTTGCACCCAAACATTTGGGTCAATGGAAGGGACTGTCCCCGACCACAGCCATGCTGCACTCCAGCACAGGTAGCACATGGCAGACAGATGCTCCCCTGATCCACCTGGCAGTAGAAATATGATTTATTCATCACTGTTTTCTTTGTTGTTTCCTACCAGCCTCCTGTGCACAAACAGGCTTTTAGAAAAGCAGCGTTAGATAAATAATGCATTGTGCTGGCAGCCAGCGTGTGCATAACAAAAGCATCTGTGTAGATGCATGTGTGGATGTGCAGGGTCTGCTGCTCTTGTGCCCACGTGTTCAGTGCTGGCATCTTGTGCCCAGGTGGATTCTTGTTGTGCTATCCAAGCCTCTGCAGCTTTGCTTTTGGTCACTTGGGTGGCTTTTTAATGTACTGGTACATACCCACCGCCTGTGGTGTGAAAAAAGTCGTTGGGTGATAATCTGGTCCTGCCAAGGGCACTGAAGTGCAAACAGCAGGAGTTTGGCAGCACAATAGCATTGGTTGTGGAGTTGTCCTGCCCATGTGCAGGCAGGCTGTGTCACAGCTGCACCTCTAGCACAAGCACATGCTGCTGTCATGGACCCTGGAGTCCTTGCTGGCCCAAGACCGAGATGATGAGTTATGCAGGTGACCCCAAAAGCACACTACGGGCTCATTATCCCCCATCAGTCCAGAGCCTGAATGTGCCCCGAGTGCATCAGAAAAAATACCTCCTACAGAAGTGTTTGAGAGGCCTCTTAAAACTTTTATTGGTGCTATTTTTTGTATCCCTCCACCTGTGGAGCGAGGCATCTTTAGTACATTTAGCCCTCAGCAGGAGAGGAAAATTATAACTGATCCATTTCAGAAACCTCTAAAAGTGACCTAAAATAACTTTTCTATATATAAAAGTGTCATGATTTTAATGTCCATTATCTCATGACCTAGCAGAGCTAGGAAAAGCTCTTGTAGATCATTTTTAGTGCTTTCTAAAATGGATTGGTCACACTTTCCCCCTGCTCAGTGGGACTGAGGGTACAAGGACAACTGGGCTTTAGAGATGAGGAAGAAAACAAAAATCTGTGTCTGTGCTGGTGTATCCAGAGCTATTTCATCCTTGAGGACCACTTGTGGTGCTCTCCCCATCTGAGCAGAAGTGCTGGAGATGGTCAAGCGAGTGTTATTTCCAACAAGCTGGAGAGAAAGAGGTTAAATGGAGGCAAAGCACGGGGCACTGTGTGGTGGGAAAGCCAACTCTGTCCCTGCGACTGGTATTTTTGGGACCTGCAGAGATGATGACCCTGGCACCAGCTTTCACTGCTATAGCAGTCCCAGATTTTGCTGAAGCATCTCATGGCTTGTGAGCCACGTGCCCAGATGGGATGTGCTCAGCTCTGAGCCTTTCATCGCCTCACCCTGAGCTTTTGCAGCAAAGCTGGTTGCAGCCCAAGCCCCTGGGAAGCTGCCATAGCCAGGCATTAAACACTCTGGGTTTTCAGAGAGGACATCAGCAGAGCACATGGGGGAAGTGGCTCCCTGCCATGTGAGAGGTTAATAGACAGATTAGAGAGGGCAGGCACTGTTTGTGGCAAAAGGAAAGGAGTTCTGCCTTTACAGAGTTCAGCAGCTCCATGAAGCGACAGGGATGTAAATATTTGCCAGAATTAGGGAGGCTGTGTGCAGGAGCCCAGGGAGAAGTGCCCAAGTAGCCCAGTGTGTTGTTCAGGCTGTTTTTGGTGTGGGGCAGATGCTCAGAGCTGGACATCATCTCAGGGAAGATGGAGAAGGTTGGAGCAAGACACCCCACACCCAGAAGCACTGCCCAAAACCTCAGGGCAGAAAAAGCCTTTAATGCTGTTCGCTTGATGGCTTTGTTTTCCTCCACTGCCTTTCTTGCTCTCTCTGTCGGCCTGATGGGCTGGCCCACCTCCAAAGACAGCATTACAGAGCGCCGGATCGATTGGAGCCTGCAATTTTATTTGCTGTCTTTAAGAGCCTTTGATGGGCAGCATGAGCTGTGCCAGCGAGCGCCTTTCCTGGGAGAGGAGGGGAGAGGAACGAGGTTGCAGGCTGCCATCTCCCATAGGCAGATGATGACCCTGCCACCAGCCTGGGGAAGACACCATGGTCGGGTGGACAAAGAGAGCCCTCCTGATGCACCAAGACAGCTGAGAAGGGGCTTGCAGCCCTCTCCTTTGTGTTTCCTGGCAGTGGTGGCCATGGTCACCTGCGTAGGGTCATGTTCACAGCCCCACGTGGCACACTGCACTGACCCCAGACTCTGACATGGGGTGAACATCAAGGTGGAAAGTGGGGTAGCTAACTGATAACTCACTCCCAGGACGCTTGTGGCTCTGGGACTCATGGCTCTCTGGAGTGATGGAGGTTGCAGGAGTGAGACAGCTTGCGTCTGCCCAGAAAGAGAGGGCTGTGGCTGGGGTGAGACAGGCTTCATACAGCGGCATCCCTTCAGCTGCGTCTGTCCTTGAACTCTGCATCAGGAGGGCAGAGATGCGAGAATCATTTTGTCCCCCTTCCCCAGTCTCTCCTTCAACCTTTGGCTTGCTAAAAGACATGAGAGATTAAGAGGTGGAGAGTGCTGTGGACACAGGGAGCTGGGGTGCAGCTGGGGTCCAGCCTTGAAGCAGAGGACAGGATTTTCAAGGCGTTCAATGCTGTGGAAATAGGGCATCTTCAAAGGCTGCTGCGGAGTGGGGATGGAAGAGAGAGGCTACATGGGCAGCCCTCCCTTCTTCTCCCAGCAAAACAAACCTGGAGGGGTCAGCCCGCCCCAGCCTCCTCAGCGGAGGAATTAGCACAGATCACAAAGAGACAGATCCGGCGTGATACTGGAGACAATGGAGATAAATTATGCGCAGATGGACTAATTGCGGCGCATAGCAGCGCAGCATCTGGAGCCGTGCAGGTAGGGCTGGACCCTGCAGGACTTCAGGAACGCTCGAAAAAGCCCCGCTTGCTTCTGCCCGGCTTCCCGGAGACTCCCGCCTCCGAGCGGGGACAACTGAGCGCAAGAGCAAGCGGGCGAGTCGCCTACGGTGGCATCCCCAGTGTCCCCAGCATCCCCGAGCAGTATTCCCAGTCCCATCCCGGTTTTCCGGGCGCCGGGCAGGTGCTGTAAGCCCACAGTGCCACCACGCGGTCACCCGGCGCCCAGAGGTTGTTCCCAAACCCCCCGCACCCCTTCAGCCCCTCCGGGACACCTCCCGACCCCGCACCGCACCCTGCAAAGGACAGTGCTGCGTTGGCTCCCGCCTCGCCTAGCGGAGGCAGGGAAGGGGTTAAGGAGCCTGCGGGGCGGAGGAAGAGGATGGAGCTGTAGCAGGGATCAGGCCCTTGTCTCTGGCTTTGCGATTAGCCATTCTGTTTTGATGTGGAGGGTCTGCTTGAATAATTTAACCGGGAGGCTCATTAACCAGGCTCTGGCCTTCGTCTGTCGGCTGAAGGCTGAAATAGCCATTAGGAGGAACACGCGGAGCAGAGCGGCACAGCCTTCCCCCCGCCGGCCCCCCTCCGTTCCCTCTCCCTCTCCTTGCTCCCTGCTCCCTGACTCTGCTGCTCTTGGCTCCCTTCACAGCTGCTTGCAGCTTCTAAGCCCTGCCCCAGGGGCGCCGGTGGGTGTGCGAACCGTGTGCCTCAGTTTCCCCTCTGTAGAGCATAGACTCTGTAGACTGCAGTCGCAGAGCTCCAGAGCCTCCCAAAAGCTGTGTCCCCGAGGGTGTCATGCCAGTGGCACCAGGGCTGTGCCTGCGTGGGGCTGAAGAGGCACTGAGGCTGGCAGGTCTGCTTGGTTTGTTTGAAACACTCTGCTTGGAGAGAAGAGCATGGCCTGGGACATTCCCAGTGCATGGATGGGGATGAGGGCTAACAAAGGAAGGGAAAGAGGGAACACCACAGGTTCACACAGCCTTTCCAAGGGGAATCCTGGTGCATATCCAGCCCAGGGAGTGTATTTTATGGCAAGGCACTGTGCCAGGGTGCTGCTCTTAGCAGTCAATGCAAGTGCTTGGGTACCAAGAGAAGTTGATTTCGGTGTCAGATCAGGTAAGACTTTTACCAACAAGGGCAAAATTTATCAGCCAAAAGGTATCACATTTCGTTCTTTGCATGCACTGGCTCTCAGCATTTTGCAGTTTTCCTGCTCCTGCAAAGGGCAGTCATATGTCCAGGAAAGCCAAGTGCAGTGCGAACACTTCGCTGGGTTTAAAATCCTCATCTGCCTCTAACCTCTAGGACCAGCTGACAAGGCCAGAGGAAGGCTGCTCCCACTGGGTGCTCTCATCCTGTCTCAGGCTGCCTCTGTGTCTCTTTGGAGGCAGGGCCCTGGGATGGGATGCTCTTCCCAATGCCAAAAGACTTAACACTGTTAGTCCTTCTGCAGAGCTGAATTCTCTCAGTTGGTTTCACATTATTCCTCCTCATCTTGCCAGTGGTCGTTTGAGGACCTCTGGTTGTTTGGAGGATCATTCCTCAATAAGTTTATCACTCCCCAGGGATGTGGCAGAGAAAGCTGCAAGCAGTGTGGACTAGTGAGGTCAACAGAGCAGCACCTCCTCCTCATGAGCAACATCTCTGTCACAGCCTTGAAGACAATTTCCCCTGCTACCTGCAAACCCTCTCTGTCACTCCATCCCTTACTAGAGGCAGTGAGCTGCCCGAGGAGAAGGTGATCTTTGCACAGCCCAGCCCAGCCCAGCCCAAAGTAAGGTATCATGGAGCACCTCAGGAGAAGATGTGGGATAAAGATAAAGACCCCCAGATGCTTCCAGCAGCTGATAAACACCTGCTCCCCTTGCAAACTCTCCCGTCCCAAGCTGGCAGCAGCTGGGAGTGAAGGGTCATCCCCTTGCTCAAAAGTTGGTGATAACCCCACCTCAGCAGGTAATTACCCTTTCTCTTTCCCCGGCAGTGCCCCCAAAGGAACCAGTGCTGACGTGCCGGTCCAACAACTACCCAAAGGGTTTCTACTGCAGCTGGCACCTGCCCACCCCTACATACATCCCCAACACGTTCAACATCTCTGTCATGTAAGTGTCTGGGAAAAAAGGGTGCAATGGGGAGAGTTTCAGTCCCTGCAGCCTGGAGCAGGTCTCAAGTAGTGCCATAAAGTCCTGGGGCAGTGGGTGTGACCTGTGCTGAGCGCATTGTACTGGTGTCCCAAAAACGGGCCTGGGGAACAGTTATCCAGGGGCATACAAACTGGTTGTTTCAGACTGAGACTTCGTGCCAAGAAAGTTTCAATTTCTGTAGAAGGGACCTAGAAAGTCCCCATCTCCCAGATCCCCTTTTCATCCAGCAGTTGTCAGCAGTGGATGTTCCTGCTGGTTTTTGGCACAATCGGCACATCCATGCACTTTTCTGCTGCAAGTTGGTTGTGGTTGGGCAGCAGCAGTGTCTTTCCCCTAGAACTGGCCATGGCATAGCATCACTCCCTGTCCTGTGCCCAAGTTCTGGCACAGCCCTTATGCAGGCTGGTGCTGTGCATTATATTCTGGGGTTTTGTCACCGTCAGAAAGGAGACCTTGTTCCTCTCATGACAGGGGCAGACCCAACCCCAACCCCAGCAGGGTCCCATTCTTTCCTTGGGGCCAGCATGAAAACATTCAGACATTCACTGCAGCTTCTGTGTAGGTTTGGGATTAAACCTCATACACAGAAGCCTACACAATTTCCTGGCAAGAGGAGAGAAGCCCTCTGGCTGCAGCAGGGGCTGGTGCATGGGGACCACTGGCTTAGTGGGGATACAGAGCTGCACAATCTGCCTCCTTCCCCCAGCAGCTTGGGTGCATCCACAGGTAACAGCTCTTCTCACCTCTGCTTTCCAGACACGGCACGAAGGACATGGTCTGCGAGAAGGATGCCGTTCCCAAAAACAGGTGTCATATCAGATACCTCCAGCTCTTCTCAACAGTGAAGTACAAGGTGACTCTGACAGTCACGAATGCTCTGGGCAAAAACTACACCGCTGTCACCTTTGACGAGTTCGCCATAGGTAACTTCCACGGCAGCAAGTGCCCTCTCCACGGTGGTGTTGGGGTTGGCTTGCTCTGCAAACAGTGTCATCCATTAGACAGATGGGGCAGGGAAGGGACTGGCTCTCCAAGTGGAGCTTCTACCTGTCCATGCATGAGATGGAGATGGGGTCTGAGCCACTCTGGTATCCTCCCTATGCCCCTCTCATTCTCATGGCCCTGACAGCCCCTGAGCATCCTGGGGGAGGCAGGCAAGATGCCCACAGGCAGCCTCCATGCTGGTCACATCAGTGGCCTGGTGCCATGCATGGTCCTACCCCCAGAGGCCAGATCACCCATGGCTGCTGAGTTCATCCCTGTTTGGGAGGCTGGAGAAGAAGCTGCTGTGTATCACAGCAGAGAGCTGTGAAAATCTTGTGGTCCAAGGGGTGTTGCTATTCTTTTACTCCTCAGAGTGTCCCTAAGGGAGAGGTTTGGTGTTTGTGCTGGAAGCAGAGTCAGGGGAGTTGGGATTCAAAGAGAAATTAAAATGTCACATTCTCTTCCCTCCATCCATAGTCATGATAAAGCTCTCCTACAGTCAGCCTTCCCCAGCCCTAACTTACATTGTCCCAAAAACCCTCTTCCCCTTTTTGCACCTCCTCACCACCCCATCAGGACAGGACATGCTGTGCAGTGGGGGACAGGGAGCAGCACCCCTCTGGACTGGGGTGTCCATGTCTCGGGCTGTGACACAGGGATGCTTCCCAACCATGTCCAGACCACAGTGGAGATTTGTCCTGACTGTGAAGGACAGGCATGAACCGAGCAATCCAGTGCCAAACACAGCAAAGCAGGGAGCTTTTGCCACCATCCAAAGCCGGATTACAGCTGGCGCTGTGACATCCTCAAAAAACAGGAAAAATAGGGGAGAACAGAGTTCAGGAATACGTTGAAAAACAATTTGCTGGTTGCATGTGGCAATTACTGAACCAGAAAAACAAGTAAGTGAATCACTGAAGTGCAGCCAGCAGTTGGTCTTTGCTTTCTATTTGCTATGCATCCCAGTATGAAGAACCTGGAAGGAAGTGCTGGAGTGCAAGAAGAGGAGCTCCACTGCTATACCAGATTTTCCCTTTCTACCCCGAATCCTGGAAAATACCAAACAAAGCACCAGCTCTGAACAGAGCAGTGAAATAATTTTGGAGCAGGGACTGTCCTGCCATATGTCTGCAGCCATGGTCCATACCTGAAGCTTGTGTTCATCAATGCATCAGGAATGCTGATAACAAGGCAGGGAGCTTAGCAGGAAAGTGATAGAGTTTCAATCACTTGGTTGCCTTTAAATGGAAATTGTTGTGTTTGTGGAATATACACTCCTTAAAAATGAAGGTAACCTTCAGCCTGCAGGGCCCAGGATAACAATTAAGCTACATTTTCCAAGTTCCTTGCATTCCCTCCTGCAGGAGTTCAGGGCACCCTCTCGTAACATCTGCATCCCACCCATGCCCTGCCTGGCTTCCAAACATCTGGTTCTCCATCCAGCACACAAGGGCAACTTCCCCTGGGGAAGCACACCCAGCTGCAAGCCTCGGGCGTCCCAGCACAAAACTGGATCCAGCCCAGCAGTTGAACTCGGCCCAGGTCAAAGGAGTGGTAAGCAGAGGCCAGCACTGCCCCAGGCCAGCCCTTAGCATGGGTGTACTATTGCTGCCACTTGCATGAGTGCCTGGAAGGGTGCAGGGTGCCTGGACACATCTCAGCAGTTGCACTGAGAGGTCAGACCACCCAGCGTCACCTGGCTCCAGGATGGCACTTGGAAAAGGGGTGATGGGCTGATGCCAATAGGAAAGGCCGTGTCCTGCACCAGCCCACTCCTGTAACCACTTCAGTATCCAGTGGCCTTTAAATCTCCATGTTCTGTACAGCTGTGAAATTCTCCTCCTCAGGATTTGACATGGGTGCCACACGTCAGTGTCACAGACAGGGTGGCGACAGAGTGCTGAAGCAGGCAGTCACAGGCTTAGCAGATCATTACAGCATCTGCAGCTGCTGAACAACTGCCACCTACCCTGACTGGAGCTTCTCCTCATGTCATCCTGGCATTTCCAGTTAAAACAAGTGCACTGCATTTGGTGCAGTTTTGCCCCACATTGTCTGCAGTCCTCGCTGAAGCTTACATGTCTCTTCAGCTCTCTTCTCTGCAGCTGCAATCCAGGACTGTGTCCCAGTGTGTTGAGTGCTGGAGGCATGGATCTAGCATCCAGTAGGTTCTCTGGGGATCTCAGCTGGACCAATGAGCTCTCATGTTGGAGGTTTTGCTGGGTTTCCCTTTGCTAGCTGAAGGGTGGAAAACCTATGGCTCTGGGCAAAGCTGCTGCTTCGGCTCATTGGAAAAATGCTGAGTGGGAACATTGCAACATCTGCACACATCCTGCTAAAATGAAGAGACACTGTCAGCCAGGACCTGTGTGATGCTTCTCCTGAAATCCCTGGGCAGTGGTTGTCAGAGCCTGCCTTGTGTTTTCCCTTTAGCCTAGAGAAAAACATCATATGCTCTGCATGGAGGTTAAACTGCAGCCATGTAGCCCTGATCTCATGTCCTGCTGGGGATGGAGCAACCCAGAGCTAAGGAGAGAGCAGTGCAAGGCAGGCAGCTCTCCCTCCCAGTGCCATCTGAGCTGGGAGAAGACCCTCTGCTGGGTCAGACCACCCACCCAGCCTGCTCAAGCACAAAAAGCCCCCTGGGAAGGAGTGACCTCCTTTGGTTTTGCTTCTTCACTCCTTTCTCAGTCCCTGGAGTCCCCAGCAGAAAATCCCTTCCCCAGCCGCTAGGAAGATGGTCTCTAATTGAGTGGAAAATGACTGGTACTTTCTTTTGCTGTCCTGAGCCCATGCCTTGCTGGCGGTCATGCCGTGCTGGTTATTAGCAGCCAGCTGAGAAGGGTCACTCTGCATTGTCATTTTCAATGATGACTGGAAAAGCTTTTCCAGCCCTCTGGCTCCCATCTCCCATTGGCAGGAGATCCAGATTGCCTTCCTCCTCATCTTGCTCCTGGAAATTGTTTTCATAATTACATCTTCTGCAAAAGTATTGATATTAGTAAAGGTGAGTGTGAGGAGGTCCTGCAGAGCCCTACGGACATCGGGGCTCCAGCCCCAAGAAGGAGGAGGTGGAAAAGGGACCACAGGGGAGAGGACCTGGAGGCAGAGGAAGATACCAGGGAAGAGTGAGGTGGTGTGTCACGAGCTGTGTCAGGAGCTTCTACCTCCTTCATGAGGGCTGGAACAGCATGGGGACATGTTTGGCCAGGCAGGATGCAGCCCCACCTTCCTCACTTATGTTTCAGCCCAAGAGCTGTTTTTTGCATCCCCCAGGAAAGTCAGGACACCACCACCACACACCAACACCAGCATCCTGCCTCAGCACCTTTCTCCTCGTATGGGGAAAATACAAGAAGATGCACAGCATTAAAAGGAGGAAGGCAGCCTTCGATGTGGCCTTGCAGATGTGGATGCCTTCTCCAAATCTGCTGTCCATCTCTCATGTGACCTTGGGAAGGTCATCTGATCCTTCCAAGCCCATCTCTAGGGCGTTGAAGATGCAGAGCATCTCAGAGAGGCTGCGTGATGCCCATGACTGTTTGAAATTCGGAGTCTTTGAACACAGGTATACAGTTGCCTAAGCAGAAGGTCAGTTCAATTCATACTACTTAGGGAGGCAGAATTAAATTACCTAGACTGACATTTGGCTAAGACATGGAGTTTAATATCCCTCTGCTCATGGAAAATGCCAGGGGATATTTAATGGCTGCAAGGGATCCATTTTAGTGCTTGCTGGAGAGACGGGATGGGCGACGGTCCGCTCCATGCCACAGGGTGTCAGCTGCCTTTCTGAACTGCCAGATTCATTTTGAGACATGTCTGACAACAGCCAGGGGCAATGGATAGCTAAAGACTCGCAGTTAAGTGTGAGCGTGCAGCGCCTTAAGGAGAAGCTGCTCTCTGATGCTCTTCTTGCACTTTGAGCCCTTGCTTAGACACAGCAGCCAAAAACCAAGTGGGAAGAGCTGTGAGTAGCCTCCTGGCCAAGTCCCCTTCCCAGGAATGTCTGATGATGCTCCCTCAGCTCTGCAGGATAATATTACATCTGGTTTTATAGCCGCTTAACCAGTACTCAGCCTAATGCCCATCATCCATTATTATTATTACTATTACTGCTTTTATTACGTTACTGCCTGCAGGCCCTCGGTGAGGACAGGGCTCTATTATGCTGGCTGATGTACAGCCAGACAGCCCCTGCCTCACCATGTGCAAGCTGAATGGAGGCAGACAAAGGCTGGGGAAGGAGGAGCACTCGTCCCTGTCTGCAGGGCATAAAGGACTCCTTCAAGGTCACGTAGAAATCAGGGAACTGGACACAGCCTGTCTCCTCTCACTCCTCTGCTGGCCCCTGTGGGACCAGCCCAGGTGTTTGCCATGATGAGCACAGCAGGATGAGGTCTGTCTTGAGAGACATAGGTTTGTCCTCTCTGGACTGGCTGCTAGAGGCATGGTCCCCTCTCCTGTCTGTTTTGCCCCCACCCACTTGGAAGGACGTGGCAGGAGCAGTTTTGGCTTTGTGCTTTTGGAGGGGTTGGCACTGCTGTGCTCTCTAGCCTGGGCAGGAGTCCTGTGGATGGAGGGACACATGAGGAGGTACCACAGATTTTTTTTTAATGGTTTTCCCATTAACCTGCAGTGCCGTTTGGAGGCTCATAGCAGCTGGCAACACTCACTTGAAGCCAAGACAGCCTCCCTCTGCACCAGCAACAGTCTCCAACTCACAGGACAGGGGCTAGGGGTCACATCCCTGCAAAATGGGCAGTTGACTCCCACCTCAGCACCAGGACACTTGTTTTTCTGACTTCCTCCAACCATCACAGTAGTATTTCTCATTGCTGCCCAAGCACATTTGCTTTGCCCAACTGAATTCAATCATCTCTTCAGGCTGGCATATTAAAAACCAGGGCCAGCCCCCCTGTATTACCCCAGGGAGTATCCATTGCATCCATCCCTAGCCCAGCACTTTCCTTCCCACTTCCTCACTTCAGAGCTGCAGTTCACAGTCATCTGCATTCGTTCAGCTAAACAGACTTTTGTTTTGCAAACCAAGCCTGCTGAGCCAATGCTGGATTTATACTTTTCCGTATGCATTTGGACTCCAAGTCCCTGTCGATGGAAGCTGATGTCCAGCCCAAGCCCTGGGATTCAAAGCGAGTGGAGGAATTGCAGAGCCATCTGGAGTAACTCAGCACAGCACAGCCTGAGCAAAGCATTCCTGCTGCTGAGGATAAAGCTTTAAATGGAAAATTGTGCCCCATCCTGCCACAGAGAGGGGTCTGTGGGAGCTGGGAGGTGGCACTAGGCACCTGTGGTCAGGCCCATGGGTGCTTGCTTTCCAGCCACTCCCAGAGCCTCTGGGAGCATCCTCTGATCATGAAGTGACATGGGAAGGAGGAAGCTGTCCAGCCCTCCTTGTACTGCTGTGAAAGAGGGAAGGTGGTGAAAGTCAGGGTGGTGGTGAAGATGACGGTGATAGAGGAGTGCAGCAGGATGTGTGCCGGGGTGCTGAGCAAGAGGAAGCTGGGGACAGACAGGTAGTGGTGGGCTATGTCTCAGGGAAAACATCCCACCAAGGTAGTTGGGCTGTGGCTTCTTTTCTGCAACTCCTCTCTGCCTCACCTGCAGGCAAGAAAGTGTGTTTTCAAAGCATCACAGGCTGGTTTCTCCTGGGAGTAGTAAGTGGTGGCAGTGCAGGGACAATTGCTGCGAT
Organism: Entomyzon cyanotis; assembly: GCA_024500445.1. NCBI lineage: Eukaryota > Metazoa > Chordata > Aves > Passeriformes > Meliphagidae > Entomyzon > Entomyzon cyanotis. The sequence goes on along the minus strand of JAKEPQ010001021.1, from coordinate 43,492,827 downwards.
GCCACCATCATTCTGGAGCAGGGGTGGCAGCTCACAGCTCAAGTGGGACTCCACTTGGAGCAGACTGGCCCCTCATCAGCACCTGATCCCATCTGAGTGAGGGAAAAATGCCCTTCACACACAGGGCAAGGCTGCAGGCAGGCAGGCTAGTGAGGGTGCAGGTCACTCACCATCCCCTCCTTCCTCTCTCAGGGTAAGCAAAGCCCCTGCGGGGACATCACCTCCCACTCACAGCAGATGAACCCTGGAGTCAGCATGGAGAAAGCCTCTGACTGCAGAGCAGGAGCTCTGCCAGGCAGAAGGGGGCTCCCCACAGCCCATCCATCCCTCCTCCATCCTTGGGAGGGGAGTTTGATGCTGACATCTTGACAGGCTTCTGCTCGAGGCAGGCAGAGCCAGGGGACCATTGTTAAATCCAGAAATTTTCAGGTCAGGAGGGATCCATTTGCCTGCATGTTGACTTGGAAGTGGGTTGAGGGTCTTCCCAGGACATGAGGACTCGTGCATTGCTATTCTTAGAGTGCGCAGAGAGCACTCTTCCACCTCTGGCATAGCTGCTTGCCCAGCTCCCTGTGTCCAGCTCCTTCCTGTCCATGATTAAAGGATAAGCATGGGCGTACACAAGTTTTTTAGCTTTGCTATTGCAATTGGGAATTTGAGCTGTCAGGATTTGATCAAACCCTTGGCAAAGAGCAAGGATTGCTCTGCAACAGGCAGTGACATTCATCACAGACTGACTGTGATGAGCTTCCGGCACTCTGGAAGTAGCTGCAACATCAAAGCACGTTGCATAGCTCACAGCCAATTAATATTCACCTGAAATACATGTCAGGTAGCACAAAAATATCCCCATACCCCAAAAGCAGAGCAGCACAGTGAGAGTGAGAGCTGGGGTGGAAGGTGAGGAGGGCAATACTTCCCCCTTAGCAAAAATGATGTGCCAATACTTTGAATCTTCAAAACCCCAGCCCTAAACCCAAGCATCAAACTCTGCCACATTATTATAAGGTAAGTGGGTTTGAATGTTGGTCAGGCTCACAGAAATCAGCAGGTGCCAGAGATGTGCAGGATTTGGGCTTGGTGGGCTCCTCACCCTGATCCAATTAGCCCTGTGTGGGAGGGATGATCTCTGTCCTGGCCTGGTTGTTTCCATTAGTCTTCAGTGCTGTCACCTCCTTAATGATGGTATTTGGAGCCAGGACAGCCATACTGACCAGGACAACAAAAGGTGATTTGCATCTAATTAGTTTAGGAAAAGGATGCATATTGGCTGCTGCTTTTGGAAAGCACATGGTGCAAAGCCCAGCCAGCTTTGCCAAGGGGTAGAAAGGAAGGATAACACATGCAAAGCTTTGCCAAACACCCTCTTTTCTTCTCTTCCAGTAAAGCCAGACCCTCCAGAGAGTGTGGTGGCCAAACCTGTGCCCAATAACCCTCGGAGACTGGAGGTGTCATGGCAAAACCCTTCATCCTGGCCTGACCCTGAGTCTTTCCCACTGAAGTTCTTCCTGCGTTATCGACCTCTCATCCTGGACCAGTGGCAACACGTGAGCGATGCTGCACTGCTTGGGATGGGAGGGAGCGGGGGAAGCTGGTGGAAACAAGCTGCATTATGAACAAGTGTTTGGGGACAAAAAAGATGTATATTTACTGCCCAGGCAACCTGGATCCTGTCCCTCTCCTCTTTCTTGTTCCTTTTCTCTTCCTCTCCATCTTTCTTTTAGCTCACGTTCTGCCTACAAATGACTCTGCAGCCTCTCCCTGCTCTGCGTTTTCATCCATGGCCCCTATCTACTTTCCATACATATGTTCTATATAAAACTTGCCAACGAGATGTAAAAGGCATTTAAAGTATAAATGTCACCACATTTAAATGCGCCTCTGCCACATTTAGATTTTGAACTGGAGATAAAATACCGCTCACAATAACTCAGAGCACAGTCACAGAGCAATTGCTGCGATGTTATCGTATTTCTTACTTTTATTTCTTGTTTCTTTAAAAAAAATAGTGAGTGAAATCCTTGGCAGCCTGGAGGACAGATTTCATTTGTTACTGCAGAAAGATAACAAACAGGCTTTTTTTTTTTTTTTTTTTTTTTACCTCTGTGCACTGTTTGTATGCTCGAGTTGTGTAGGAAAGCATTCTGTGGCTGGAGAAGAGGTGCAGCTACGCGGGCATAGCTCATCCAGCATCCCTTCTGTGCCCAGCCTGGGCCAGTTGAAAGCCAATTAGATACTTTGCTTGATAAAGGATTTTGAAAAAAAAAAAAAGAAGTCAAATAAGAGGCAGCACTTGGTCCCTGGGCACCTGCATCAAAGAGCCAAGTGGGATTTTCTTCCAGCCAGCTCTTCGTGGAGAAAGACACATGTGGGAGAGGGGATGGGACACTTGGCTCGTGGCTCTGCAAGGTGTCTTGGTGACTTTTTGCATTGGTTGGGTTTTTTGAGGAGGCAGCACCATAGGTCATGGTTCAGACTGCAGCATTTGCTGATGGCTTTGAAAATCAGAGGGTTTTCCTGCTTGCCTCTTTGCCCTTTGCTCCCCTACTGGGAATGGAAGAGCACCTGTGGATCATCCTGAAGGGTATGAAAGCAGAGGTGGAGTTTGGGTATTAGTTTTCTGCAGGTACTTTTTTTCATCTGGAGAAGAACTGCTCAAACTATAGAAGCTGTGTAAAAGGGGAAGGTTCAGCTGGAACAGCCGAACACAATACTGTTTTATTCAAGGTGTTCAACTATTGTGGAAAAAGATGATGTCTTTACCCTGCCACAGCCTGATCCAGCCAAGTACCCTGGTTTGCACCTAAAAATGGTGGGATAGCCACTGAGATATCTCCCACCTCAACACCCTCAGAGTGGCTGGTCCCTCCATCCCTGGGTGTGGGGTACCATATTTGCAGGGTCAAGCCTGCAGAGCCCTGAGGGGATGGTGTGGCCTCTCCATCAGTACTCTCAGGTAGGTAGTGATGGTGGGAAATATGTGGAAGTGTTAGTAACACAGGTGGCAGAGCCACCCTGGTTGGAAAAGACAGTCTTGGGCAGTAAAATATTGATTTCTTCTATATAAACATACCCTGAGGTGCAGAGAGAGCTCGAGGTCTGGGTGGATACAAAAGGATGGCTGGGAACGGTTCATCTCTCAGCATTTTGGGAAGGTACAGCACTCCTGGATACTGCTTTTAATCAATATCCCCTTGCAAGAGACATGTTCCTCATCACTGATGGATGGAGAAGAGTGTTTGGGGAATAATTTGCTCAGTGAGCGAGTGCAAGCATTCAGTGAGTGAGGTGCCAGCCTTGTTTTCTGACTCCCTGCCCTGCTAGCTGGGTAATGAAAAATCTGATTTGTGGATGATTTGAGGGAAACTGCCACTATTCATCAGATGAATTATTTGCGAAGCCTAATTCAATCGTTTCCCAAACACCAGGCAAAGGCAGTACTGCAGCAGCTGGAGCTGCTCTGACCCCAGACCCCATTGGCACATTCAGCCTGCTTAGCCCAGCTGGGCACCCTGCAAATGCAGGTGTTTTTACCCAAAATTAACCCCACCAATGTCAGCATGCTGGGAGCATGCCCAAGCCTCACTTCATTCTTTGTTTGACTTACTACTTGTTGTCATTTTGGACGGTGTCCCTGTTCCCCCAAATCTGGACAGAAGAGGGAAGGAGATGGTCTGGTAGGACCAAGCCTAGCTCATCTGTCCATCTTGTCCTGCCGTGGTTGTGTTGGGACTCGGCTCAAAGGGACAAGTGCCCTGAGAAAGGATGAGGTGGTCACACATGCCACACCAATTAAGACAGCATGGGGCTGTCTTAATTCTTGTGGAGGTGCAGGTCTCTTGCCACAAGCTATCCCCATCTTGGCTCTTGCTGTCCTCACTGGCTGCTGGCACAGAGAAGCCCTTGCTTTTTATGCCCACACAACGTGCTTGCTGACAATGGGGCAGCTTGGAGGTCAGTAGGAAGAGGAGAAGTCCCTGCCAGTAGTCAGGAGGAGCTGGGTAACCTCATGTTCTGGCGCATCCCTGTCTGCCCAAGGCTAGGCTGAACTCTATCCCTGCCTCCTCACAGCTAACCACCTCTGCACCAGCCACAGGTTTTAAGCACATAGTTGGCAGCCTCGTGGGAATCCCAGCATCCCTGCAGGAGAAAACCCACAAAGGAGCACTGAAGGCTGCCCAGAGACTGAATATCCATGCAGGCCCTGCTCACACGTGGTGTTTCTTGGCAGAAGAAGCAGCTCCTCTTTCACCTCTCCACCTCCCGTTATCTTTGCAGGGTCTGATTTATGCACAGCACCTCGGCAGGCAGGACCGAATGAGCACTAATAGGATCAGATGGATGTCGAGCTGTCAAATACCATAGGGCCTGATTCAATCAGCGTCTGCTTTCTTCCAGGCTCTTCCTTTCAGGATTTTAATAATGCCAGGGCTTGGCACCAGAAGATGAAGCCATCCGTGGCGGGAGCAGTGGATCTTATCGAGATTGCCACTGTGTGAGCTGGCCATAAATGCAGTTTCCCCTCCACCAGAGAAAGCCAGGTGATGCCTGGCCCAAGCATCCCACAGCATGAAGCAATCTCTGGGGCTGACAAAGACATGGGGGAGATACCCTCAGCCCCTTCCCAGCGCTTCGCAATTTGGTTTTGAGCCCCAGCATGCTATTTGCTGTCCCTTTCCCCTCAACTCCATTTCACCCAGACCACTTAGCAGCTCTCATGTTGCAGTTTGCTCTGGGAATTATGGTGATGTGCTCCTGGAATTATTGTCATAGAGGGATGATGATGAGTTTCCACATGGGCATGCAGTGAAGCATGTGCCAGATCATGCCACCTCACAGGCAAGCTCCCCTGAACAGAGGCACAAGCGCTTCATAGCTGTTGGGGATGCAGCCATGTCACATCATGTGGCCAAAGACTCCCCTCCACCCCACCAGCACTGAGCTCACTCTGAACCTCAAGCAACTTTAAAATCACACTCCTCCCTTTCTGGAAGAGGGGCTGGTGGTTTCTCCGCTGCCAGAAGAGAGATGGATATTTGTAGCCTAAACAGGTTTTTTATCCTCTCCTTTTGGCAAAATCTCCCCTTCTGTCTCCCAAATATAAAACATTAAATGTTTAGGGTATCCTTTATTTTTCTCCCGCTTTTAAGTTTGTAATTCAAGCCAGATTAGCATGGTTTCCTCTTCTGTTTTATAGCCCCATCCTGGCCCCAAGCGAGCTCTCCTAATGCTCTCAGATGTTCCTCTAATGGCTTACCTAGGCTGGAACTGGATACCCTTTCCTAATGGATTGCTAATAGCCTGTTTCTGGTTTTACAGGCTCCTTCAGTTAACTCGCAACAGCAGCGATTGCTGCACTCACACATGCGATCTCCCCGCGAGCACATCTGCACGCTCACCCTACGTGCAGACGGGTGGCCAAACACCACCCTGAGCATCTCTGGGTCTTGCACCCCGATTTTCTCCCCTCCCATGGCATTTTCTAGAGCAGGATCCCCCCTTTCCGCAGCTTGTGGAGGGAGATCACGTGCACTGAGCACTGGCCAGCTCGATGCACATCCCAACAATGTGGCAAGGCTCAAGAAGGTATTTCTTATGCAGCGTCAGAGCTGGTGGCCAGACTGAGGGAGGATTTCCTCCTGTGGGCTGCCAGCAATTTGCAGATGCCGTCGTGAAGTCTAATTGAACCCATTGGCCGCGCTGACAACATGAAATGTTAACGAACCGTGAGGCGGGCTGCGCCTCAGATCTTGAGATTTGCAGTAAAAGGTCATGAGATATTTAAAGCTAATAATGTGGTTGGGTTCTCTCCTTCCTCTTCTGCGTTGGAAGCATTAGGGCCATGTTTGTGAGCATTTGCAAAGGCTGGAAGCGTCCTTCTCTGGAAGTGCAAGCAGAGGTGTACCCACCATCATGGGGTTTTAGGAGCCAGGGCAAAAAATGAAAACCCCACACAGACATCGGTGCCTGCTCTGATCTGGGCGAATGATGGGGGTTTGGGGACAGGAATGGGAAGTTTATGGGTATTGCCAAATACTTAGTGTTGGGTTTGTTGGTGCAAGGATGGCATTGTTCTTTGGATTGGCCTTCCTCACCCATATTGGAAGTGGCTTCCCAGGAGGGCTCAGGATCATCTCCCAGCGCAAAGCAACAATTTTTGGTCAGAGAGGTGAATCTCATAGGCTGTCTCTGGAAGTTCCTGCTTTAGAACAGCCTGGAACAATGTGAAAGTGTGATCAAATGCATATATCCTGCCTGTGACAGGCAGGGAGAGGGATGGAGCAAGCTGAGGGGGAAGGCAATTAGTGCCACTGCCTGCCACAGCAGCGTCCCCGCCGGCGTGGTGGCAATGTCACTTTGCAGCGGGCGTGCCTCTTTGTGCCCATTTGCATCTCCTTGTGCCTCTGCTGCTTTGCCTGCACTCCCCCTCTGCAAGGCAACCTTGGCAGGGAGGTCACCCTGAGCAAGCTGGGTTACAGCTTCACGCCTGGTAGCTTTTACTGCAGCATTTCTCTCCCTTCCCCTCCTGGCTGCAAAGTCAGTGATTAAAAAAAGAGGTGGGGGGAAATCCAAAGAATTAATAGGTGGGAGCAAAATATCAACACTGTAATAGTGTCACTCGCAGCTCAGCTTGGGGCGGGCAGGGCTCGAGCAGAGAGTGTCTCAGAGGAGGGTGGGGGTGGGAAATGCCCAGAATTCACCTTTTCCATTCACCCCACCGGCCTCAGAGGCAGAGGAGGTTCAGGACCCTTGGCTGGCATTGTCTAGATGCTCTCAGCCTCCCTGGAAATCGCTGGTGACCTAGAAGCTCTGAGCACCTGGCAGCTGTAAATGTTGCTCTGAGCAGCAGAGCACTCACACGTGCGTGTCCTCACATGCATGCTCACACAGCTACAAGCAGGTAGGAAAGTGCTGGCAAGCCTAATTTTCCCTGCCCACATGCAGACCACACCAGGCAGGTGTCTGTGCCCTGCGATGCCCATGCACAAGCTGCTTTCACCCCCAGCCCAGTGCATCAGCATGGTGAATACATTTGCAGGCAGCATAGGCCACTGCTGGGTAGGTTAGAGATGTTGCTGGGTGCCCTCAGCATCCCTGATCCCATTTTCCCATTAGCCACAAGCAAAAGTGACCTCTGACAGTTGTCGTTTGGCAGGAGGGGCCAGCACATCTGGAGAAAGTTTCCTGTTATGAGTGTGGTTACAGCCTTCGCTTTCAAAGATGGTCTTTATTTTGAGCCAGAAGGGATCTGTTCAGCTGCCTCTGGTGTGGCACAGCCCAGGTTGCAGAGGAGCCCTGTGATAGCTCATCATCCTGGACTTGCAGCAGGCCTGGCTCTGTGCAGCAGCACCACAGCAGCCTTTTCAGGAAGGGCTAACAGCAGAGAGCACAGCTCAGATCCTGCTGGAGTGGCTTCTTCACTACCTGCCTGGCAGAGAAAAAGAGGGGGTCATTCCCTTCTCACAACATTTAATTATTGCAGAGTCCAGGTAGATAAGTTTGTCTGGGGTTATACCAACTCCTTCCGGTGGCTCTGGAGAAGAAGGAGGTATTTGAGGGTGCCTTTTTGAGCACTGAATGTCAGACCTATTTGCTCTCCAGGCATGGCTTTCAAAGGGAAAAAGCAAAACATTTCTTTTCCACATGGCAACATCTTTTCTCAAGCTGGACTGGCTCCTTACAGTAACCCTCCTTCACTTCCCAGTGCAGGAAATTTGCTTGGGAATTGCTCCTGTTTTTGGTTTATCCTGTTCTCCGGCACAGGTGGAAGCCCTGCTGGGATCCCCCTCCACTCACAGGGACTGAAGGCACCTGAAACAGCAGCTGCTTGTGTAGCTGAGTCCCTGCAAAGCTCATTGCATCCCAGTGGCAGGATCTGGCTCTTGTTGTGGGCTGTGAAATCGAGCCCACTGGGGTGTCCCGTCCCTATCCCAGTTCCCATTTCCCCCATCATCCAGTATAACTCGAGTAGCATCCAGAGGAGGAGGAGGCTGCAAGGATGCCAGATGTTTGGCAAACCTAGCCTGTGCTTGTAGAAGGAGTTTCTTTCCATGTGTGCTGAGGGTAGCATAGGCTGTGTGAGCACATCAGCTTCACCTTACAATAGCCAGGGTGCTCCTTTTATTTTTGGTTAGACAGATTCATCCAGGCTTGATACAGCACCTGGGACAGGTGCATGGTCACTGTCTTGTCACACACAAAGATGGTGCATCCCAGCCTTGGGACTGAGGGGTGCCAGTCTCCATCCCCATATTGCCAGCAGAGCACCCTCTTCCCACTCTGGGAGCTGCACTGGAAAGCAGGAGGTGTCAAGGAATGAAAAACAGAGCCACTGACACCATAGGGGAGCCAGCAAACACATTTTCATGTAGGATGCAGAGAAGGAGGCATCTGATCCCCCCCTTCTCCCCCTCCACCTCTCAACACACACCAGCCCCCAGCCCAGCTGCCAGAGCAGAGAAGGATGGGGTTTTCTTCCCTGCCCCTCTGCCCCATCCCCTTCCAAAGGCCATCTGGGCTTCAGACCTGCCTGTGCATCACCCTGTTCTCAATTGCTACCTGGTCACACCAGACCAGGAGCAGAGCCTGGGTGGGAACAAAGCACAGTGACCTTTTTCACTGCCAGGACACCCTGGCAGGGTGGGCTGGGGGCCAGAGGGGAGCTCAGAGGGGGGAAATGTCCTGCTTAACTCCTGCTGTACTGAGCCCTGCAAGGCAGAGACACCAGTCTGCAGGCAGGGAATGGAAGGACAGCACACATGGGTGTTCTCTGTTGGGGTGTGTATGGCTGCTGTGGATGTCCCCAGGCCTCCAGCACATGTGCAGGGGAGAGCAGCATGGGCAGAGGGAAACCCAAGTGCTGGGCAATCCTCCCCTCAGCCTGCCGGGGTGTCTGTCCCATCCCATCAGTGTGTCGCTGACCCCTGTGCTCATCTTGGTGCTTGGGCCTCAGGGTGGGCACTCAGCAGCTCCATAATCTTTCCAAGCAGGAATGTGAGGGTATGTGACCGTGGCAGGGAGTGGGATGCCACTGTCCTCAGCAAGCTGTCATCTGAATTACTGGGTTCAAGCGCTTTTTTTCATTTCTCTCTCCTCTCTCTCTTTTTTTTTCCTTTTTCCTTTTTCCACCCCTTTTTTTTTTTTTCCCAATGCTAATAGCTCTGCATTGCACTGGCTACTGATCCCTCATTAATCTGGGCAGCACTTCACAGCCAGTTGGAGTGACTTTTGGCAGGTGCACAAAGGCAGGCAGCGACATGCAAACCCCCACCCTGGCTAAAAAAATTACCATGTACAGCCTTCCTCCAACTTTTGTCTCTGTGTGGCGAGGACGCAGATTAAGGAATTTCTCCCTCTGCCTTTGATGCTGTGTGCCCATCCATCCCCCCACAGCCTCCCCAGTGTGTCTTCCTCCCTTTCTGAATCTCCTCTCTGTGTCCAATTGGACCCAATACCCCTGTGGTTTCCCGTTTGCTGAGGCATTTCTTGTTGGGTCACAGGCACCCACACATGGGGCTTTCTCCCCCGCCAAGACAAATGCTGGATGTGTCCCTGACTCAGAAGTTCTACATCCAGAGGTTGTATGTGTGAGGAGAGATGAATGATGTTGTCTGTGCTTTCTCTTTTTATCTGCTCTGTAAAGCAGAGCATAAGGCAACATCCTCCCTGGTTCCACAAAGAAGATCCTCCAGGTTCTCCAGTTTGGGTCCTGGGGGAACAGTCCCCCTGCCCAAGGAAGGCACAAACTTGACCCCATAGTGCCTGTGACACCCCACCTACAAACATTCAGCAGCTGGTTAGTTGTGGGTGGAGAGAGGCAGGAATTCCTCCCGAGGGAAGGCTGGGAAGACTCTTGGGATGGCGAAAATGCTCCTGATGGAAAAGCAGCATGGCTGGGTTGGCAGGGCCTCAGTCAGACTGCCCTGCCTGCAACCTGCTTAGTGCAGATCCCAGGGAGGAGACAGGGGGTTCAGAGGATGCTGAAAGACTTGGAGAGAGTCATGCACCTGCTGAATAAGCCCACGATCTTTCAGATCATTCCCCAGTTCCAAGACATCCCCCCACCAGAACAGAGCAAGTCAGGTCAGCAGGGATTTGGCAACTCACCCCGTGAGGTTTCATTTCATTTAATTATCATTAGGAGTTAATTTAACTTGATCGCCTTGGCATTGCCATCCACATTGGTGGATGCCACCAAAGAGCTCCTAAGATCTGGGTGGCAGAGACAGCCTCACTATGCCACTGCACTGCAGGGAGGTGCCCTCCCAGGCAGACCAGCTCATTCACAACCTGGTAGGTCTCCTGCCTACCCACCCCAGGGGCCAGGAAGGTGTGTCCCTCTGAGAGCTAGGTGCAGAAATAGCCTCCTCATCTCTGCTGGGTGCAGTGTTAGGTGCTAAGAGCCATCACCTCTATGGACCCTGGTCCAGTTTGGGCTTTGGTTCTGGGCTGAGGATGTGGGGCTGGTGGGATCTTAGCCAAAACTCTCTCCACGTTGGACTATCCAGAGTCATGTCCTGCAGAAGGAACTGGCATCCTCCTAATCTTTTCCCCATGCTCTCTTCTGCCCAGACTTCACAGGATTTCAGTTTTTACCTGAAAGTGAAATGGCCTGAAACAATTTTCCTGCAGGATGGGCTGTGCCTAGAGCCAGGATGGCACTTGCCTATGCCTCCCTGATACAGACTGCTGGAGACCAGACCTGTGAGCTGACCCTGTTATCTGGACGAAAGAGGCAGCACCTGAGACTGCGGGGCTGGTTGTCAGTCTCTTCAGCTTGCTGGGAACCCAGGGAGACCCTGCATGGAGCCCCACCAGGGTCACTGTGTTCATCTGCCTCTCATGCCAGTCTCGTTCCAGGCAGGCTCTGCCCTCAGGTCCCATTGGCAGTAGCTGTCCCCATGCCAACAGGTCAGACATGATGCTGAGACCCATGTCACGGTGGACAAGTGTCCTCTGGATGGTAGGGATGGACTGAGGCTTTGGCTATTGGTGTTTTAGTGCTTAGATATGTCTCAGCTAGGCACAAGTTTGCAGTGACACCACTAGCATTCCCTTGTTTGCATCCCCCAGCATCGTGGGGGTCAGTGCTGAGTCGGTGGTGCAAGGAGAGGCAGGACTCCCATCCAGCCCCAAAATCTGCAGCAATGAGATGGACACACCCCTTTGTCTGCGCTGCTGAGGCTTGGTAGCACTTCAAGCCTGACTGGCAGGAGGACACCATTTGCTCCCAGTGGCTGTGGGGGAGACTAGTCAGGCCTGTCTCCAGATGTACTCCAGATGTGGGGATCCTGCAGGCTCAGGTTGGGTGGCAGGAGCAGCTGGGAGTGCAGAGCCCAAGGGCTCTGATGTTCTGCGTGGAAGGCTGGATGCAGCCCTGGAAGTGGCAAGAGGGAAGGAAAGGATTTCCCTTGGAGCAAGAAAGCAAAAATACCCCTCTTCTTGTTAGGAACCTCCCAGAGAGACTGTAAAAGCCTGGAGGGGGCTGCAGCTTTCATGCCAAAGGGACTATATCTGTGCTGGGGTGTTCCATGTGCTGCATGAAGGGATTGGAAAAGGGCTGGTTCTTTCTCAGGGTGGGTTCCTGCTTTTAAGGTACTCCTGCAAGCCATGGGGTGATGGCATTGACCATATGGTGTGCACACCATGCCTTGTGTGTGTACAACCACACTGCCAGGGCAGCCTCATCCCACAGGTGCATTGGCCCAGGTACTGCCTGGGCACCACAAAGCTTGCTTGCTTGCTTCCTTCCTTCCTCCCTCCCCCCCTCCAGGACCAGGCAGAAATTTTCATCTTTCTCCTGTCACTGAGCTGTTGGTGCTCCCCTGGGTGGCTATGGAGATGTGGAGGACCCCACATGGGTAGCACCATGAAGTTCCCCACACCCATGAAGTGATGCTTGTTGTGCTTGAGTGTGAGCCTCTGGCTGGGCACTGGTACTCATAGATGGGCTGTGTCAGACCCAGTCCACCCCTCATCCTTCAGCATCTTTATTATCACTGTGTGTGGGGAGGGTGCAGGGAAGACAAGGGGTGTCTTGTGCGCACAGCAGGGTAATGAAGTGGGCAGCATGTTTGTCAGCAGTCTCAGAGATGGAGTGGAGGGCAGCATCCCACCTAGCCTCTGCCAGATACTCCTGCCCTGGTTTCCTCCATGCCCTCAGGACCCCAAGGCCAAGTCTGGCTTCATCCCTGGAAGGTCACTTGGATGATGAGCCCTCCCCCTCTGTCAGCCACACATTTGCTCACCGGTGCCTGGGCCATTTCTGCTGAGCACCTGCATCCCTCTGTCCTTGAGCCAAGCTCCAGGTGGATCAGAGATGCCTTGGAGGGTTAAATGGGATTAAACCATTGCATTTCACAGCAGAAAGGACAGCAGGACCTTCTGTGGCCCAGACAGCAGTGACAATGGGATAGAGCAAATGGTTTCTAGGAAAGATGTCTGGACACAACTTGATCCTTGTCCAAGGGCCCAGCTGGAGGGAGGCAAGTCAAAACGATGGGATGACAGCAGGCACGGGAGCAGGGTGGCCAGAGGTTGTGGTGGTGGGGAAGCCTCCTCCCAGCAGTGAAAGTGGTGCCCTGAAAGCGTGTTGCACACCGCACCCACTGCCTGCAATATCCAACTCCCGGCTCCCATCATGTCCGAGGGAGCCCGCGCACACATCTGCTGGCTTCTGGTGACCTCTAGAGGAAGCTGCTCCACTCTGACACCGTGAGTTTGGGAGTGGAACCAGCCTCTAGACCTTTAGTTTAGCTGCAGCTGGAGCATCTGTCTCCCCTTCCATCCCTGTCCTGGGCTCATGCCTTTGCCCACAACCTCCCAGATTTCCAAAAGTGCTGCAAAAGTCTCATTATCATCTTCTAGCTGAGCTAAATGTACTGATTGTCTTACACCTCCCGGGGGTTCCTCTGACCACCCTCCTCTCCCCACTGCTGCCCTCAGGTTGAGCTGTCAGATGGGACATCCCACACCATCACAGATGCCTACGCTGGCAAGGAGTACATCATCCAGGTGGCAGCCAAAGACAACGACATTGGCACATGGAGTGACTGGAGCGTGGCTGTTCATGCCACCCCCTGGACAGAGGAGCCCAAGCATCTCACTACGGAGGCCCAGATCACAGGTAAGAGCTCCCCACCTTACAGTACAAACAGGCTTCAGCGCTTCAGCCAGGAGGAGCCCAGGAGTCCAGGCTGAGGACCTCCTCTCTGGCTCCACCCAAGCTTTGTCCCCAGCCAAGGATATACCCCAAACACCAAGGGAGCTGCAGCCCTTCACCCTGTACTTTGCCCCAACCTGTGGCCCTGTCAGCAGGTGCAACCATGGCCCAAAAAATTTAGACTCAGCTCACCTGGGTCCAGCATCCTTCTCACCAGGATACCTGGGGTGGAACAATGAGGCTGGGCATTGTATTACTGTTATTATTGTGGTGTTGTTGTTATTGTTATTGTTGTTGTTCTTCTTCTTCCCTGGAGTGTTGTCCCCCTCCAGCCGTCCCTCCCCTCTCCAGTCCTACCCCCTCCACACTTCCGACCCCTCACAATGGCTCAAACTGATGCCAATTCAAAATAAAAGCCACCAAGTTAACAAGTCTCTGTTTCTAGGAAAGAGCTGGGACTGTGTCCAAATGGGTGTTATCAGCCCTCCATTTCCCAGAAGGGATGGAGCAGACCTGCACTGGTTTCCTTGACTTCTATGCAGAGAAACTCCTCTTTAGCACCCAGGAAGTTCAGGCAGCAGCAGGGATTTTCAGCCCCTCCCCATTCCCAGGTGGATAAAACCCCACAAGGAGTGCAAGAACACCTTGCAGCAGTGCTGCTGTCAGCGTTTTGGTTTTCCTTCTATACCCACCCTCATTGTGCTAAATGCAAATGCCCCTTCCAATGTCACCTCCCTGTGCAGGCACACACATGTCACTCACATGTGTGCCACTCACACACACGTCCCTGTGCATACAGCCTGGTGCAGCCAGGCAGGGCTGACGTGGGAGGCGCAGCCAGGCAGGGCTGACCCCGCCCTCCAGCACTAAGCCCCACTGTAACACCTCAGTGGAGTCTGAAAGATGCTGAGACAGATACCCTGTGGTCCCCAGCAATCAGCCCAGTCTGGCCAGGGACATGCTGGGGGCCATCTGGATGTGGCCAAAGCAGTCCCAGCCTGACTGCCCATGCAAGCACTCCCAGAAATCCTGCAGCCCTCCATAGGGACAGACAATCCATCTGGTCCAGTGTAAAGCAGGACAAGCCCTGTGAGCGCACCCAGCAGATGCAGCCTGCTGTGTCTGGGATGTTCTGTGGGTAAGGGACGCTCTCTGCTGAGCAGCAGTGGCTCATCATAATGTCTTAGCTGAAATTCCCACAGAGCTGGTGCATAGAGTGACCCAGCTGATCAGGATGGGGATGAGAAGCATGCCCAGCTCTGCCTGATGGCACAAACATCTCCAAGCAGTAGGTCCACTGTCACAGCAGTGAAACTCTCGTGGATCACACTATCCCTTGGATCATCCCAGCCCTCCAGCACAACCCTAGTGTGGTATAGTAGTGAAAAGGGCAGTTTGGGGTCGGGTCCTGTCCACACCAGCAGGAGAGCAGGGCTGCTCCTATGGGATGAATCCCAGGGCATCCCAGCTCCCCTCACCATCCACTCTCCTTCCCTGCAGAGACAACAAGCGCTAGCACCTCCTCTTTCATGGCACCACCCACCACCAAGATCTGTGACAAGGGGGCCGTGGTGGGCAGCGGGGCCGTGGCAGTGTGTTGGACAGCTGGACTGGTCATGGCTGCCTACAGTGTCCTCTTTATTTAGTGAGTACCTCCCAAATCGGTGGCATAAGAGGCAGAATGTGGGTGCTGGGGTGGGGCAGGGATATGGGGACCCCCAAGGCTCTGGTGTGGTTGGGAATGGGATGCTCCAGCCAGGCTGTGGGTGAAGGGCATTGAGAACAAGTAATTTGGGTTTTTCTTGCTGTTTTTTTGTAAATGCACCAAGACTGACTGCTTTTCCAGATAGATATTCAGCTGGAGATCTCAAAACGGTTTTTCAAGCAAAGCTGGCAAAGTGGTCAGTCTTTGATGTCTTGTTCTCAGCAGCCCTCTCCCCTCCTCACTGCTGACGTTTTTAAGAGGCAAAGAAACCACATGGAAATCTAAGGCCTTTGCTTAGTGATGAAAGAAAAATTGTCCGAGATCAGAAAATTCAGATTGCATCTCAAAAATGTCCTTAGTTTGGCTTAGAATGGAGCTGGCAGCCTGGAGAGCCAAAAGTGCCCCTCTGCTCTAAAGACCAAGGCCGCTGTCTCACAGTTGTCACACCCAAATGCCCTTTCGCTGTCCCCAGACTGCCCAAGGACGGGGATGGATCCTGGAAGAAGCCACATGGGTCACTTTAGGGAGATAAAGGACATGCCACCCATCCTTTGGTGCCCAAAGAGAAGCCCCTTGTGGGCAAGGTGTTCTTTGCTCCCCTCTGATTGTGTCATCTCACCTGTGACACTGGTGGTGGCATCGGGAGGGGTGGTGGCATGCAGCCAGGGGAGGGTGGGCAGGGCAGGAGGAGGGGGAGATGATGTGTTTGGGCACCTGGGTGTATTTCCCCGGTGGAAAAAAGTCCAAACTTTGGTGTGTTCCACCGGTGACTGGGCACACCTGAGCTCAGACTGCGACTGTGACCTTTCCGCTCCCTTCTCGCAGATCTCCATCTGTCCATCCACCACAGCCCAGCGCAGACGCCTCCCCGCCACCCACCGCCACCACCCCTGCCCTGCCACCCCGCTCCCGGGTTGAGTCTCTCAGCTCTTCGATTTTGCACACATTGAGGACGAATCACGCTTCTCGCCGTCACTTCGGAGGAGGACAGAGCTGCTGCCGTCCCCCTGGGGAGACGCAAAATCCTCTCCCAGCCCGGAGTGAGGAGACACATCCCCGTGCCCCTTTCCTCAGCGAAGCGAAGCGAGCCCGGGCCCCGCACCTGAAGCAGCTGAGGGCCCCACTCATACAGCTAACCCCCCCACGCCAAAGACGTGCCCGCCGCCCCCGAGCGGCAGCGCACCGAGAAAAGGGGATATGAAAACGGGGGGGTGGTGAGGGGAATGACGCTCCAAGCTGTGTACCCCCTCTTGGCAAAAGGGGGTCCCCCAAGGACTGGACTCGCTCCCCTGAGCTCTCGGCCATGTGGCAAAGCTGGAGGGGTGCACGGGTCAGGGGGAGTCTTGGTCCCCTCTGAGGGGATGGTGGAGGGGGGGGAACTGGTGGCTTTCGCAAGTGAGATGGGGTGCAGGGAGCTGGCAGGGTTTTAATGGGGAAAAAAAGGAAATGAAACACTGATAAAACCCTCCTGACCCTTGCCAACCACCTGGGAGAGCTGTCCCTCCACCTCCCCCTCCACAGCACCCTGCAGGAGCCTTCGCCACCCCCACCCCAACATCACCCCCAAACTTTTAACCATATTGGATACAGGGAATCACCCCCATTGATGTCTTTGTCTCATTCTCCAACAAAAGCAGAATAGCTCTGCTGTTGCCTTTAGAGCTGGAGCCCTACAGACCTGTGCCCTGCTGTCCCCCCGCTGTCCCCAGCTGTCCCCAGCTGTCCCCAGCTGTCCCCGTGCCTGCTCTGCTCTCCTCCCCATCCTGCCCAAAGTCCTGTTTTGTAAAGACACCTCCTCTTGGCCCTGCCTGGACCCAAGCGCAGTATTTAATACCATACGTCCGAATATTCCCACTGTTGACATGCTGTATTTGAATTTTTTATAGATGTATATATATAAAAAAAAGAAAAAAGAATCAAAAAAAAAGTAATAGAGGGGATAAAACTAAGCTCACACGGAGACAACGCACACACGCACACACGCACACACGCACACACACACACATGCACCAGGAGAGACTGTCTTCATTAAATGTTCATTTCATGATGACTGGTGGCTCTGGGTGTTATTACCCTACTATCTCGAGAGGGTGGTTTTGGCTGCCTGCTTCCGTGCGTGGTGCTGGTTGAGTTGGGGGGACATGGGAACAGGAGTGAGGGGGACAGGACACCCTGGAGCCTGCCCTGGGGTTTGAGACCATAGCACCATCTTCCCAGAGAGTAGGGAGACCCAAAAACTGGCTTTCAGGACATCCTGAGAAGGTTCAGGGGGGATGCCCACCCTGGAAACCCCTGGTGACAGAAAGGGGATGGTTGTCACCATCCCATGTGACACCCATGCTTTGATGGGGAAGTGCCACCTCTCTTTGTTCACAAGCCCTCAAGGGTCCCTTGTGTCCCCAAGCTCTGGCTGGCACTCTGACTTCTCTCAGGCAGGCAGGGGGATGGAGACCTGCCTGTGCCCCACTGCAGCCTGGAGGCTGGAGCTGGCACGTAGTCACGATTGATGCACTTCCCATGTCTGTTTAAAAATTTCATGTGAGGAAAATGTCCCTGGCCCAGATGCTCTGAATTAAACTTCTGTGAGGACAGGGCTCACAGGGACCCAGTGTGGGAGCAATGGATGCAGCAAATCACATTTTTTGAGTCTGCCCTGTCCCCATGTGCCTTGCTTGCGGGCACCTGGGGCAGAGATGCCATCAAGTAATGCCCAGGGGATAAAGCTCCATTTTTTAGCAAATCACCGGTCTGGTGCCCTAGCTAAGTCTCTACAGCAGGGAGATGGGTGTGTGGCTGGCAGGCTGGCTGGCTGGCTGGATACACACAAGCATGGGGTGGATGGATGGGTGAATGGGTGGAAGGAAGGAAGGATGGAGGTGAAGGAGCCACAGCCTTGGCTCTGCAAAGCCTGAAGGCAGCAGCAAGCCAGTCACTTGCTCCCACCAGACACTTGCTGTGATTTTAACCATATTGGGCCTTATTTAGGGGAGAGCTCAGTCTGATGCAGACCTGTCTCTGGCTTGGCCACGCCGGCGGCAGCGCTGACTTGGTTCACTGGTTAATGTTCCATTACCAGACAACATGCCTCCGTCATTTATTAATGTTTCATTAGTGTTAAAAACATCTGGTAATTAATTATGCACTGATTATGGATTCACAGTGCTAAAAGCTGGGGTAATCTACCATAGCAGATGGCTCTTTGGGGCAGGGGGAAGGGACAGCTCTTAGCAGAGATGAAAATGTCAGGCTCAGCCCTTGCCAGGGGGAAGCACCACAGACAGACAGATTGCCTTCATCTCCAAGCAGGATTTCCATGCCTGGTCCAGAGGCATGCTGTCTCAGGTTATTAGACAGATGAAACCTGTCCCTCTCAACCTGTTTCAGGGACCAAGGGAGTGGTTCTCCCACCTGCCCAGAGCAGCTGTGTGAGAAGCCATCTGAGAGCAGTGGTTTTCACACAGAGCCCCAGGCACCACCCAGCACCTGGCGTTGGTACTCAGCTTTCCACCGGCTCTGGGATGCCGTTTGTCGGCCCCTCTGTGGTGCCTGGCCACGTTAAGCAGCAGTCCATAAAGCAAGGGGTGTCATAAAAGCCCACTCATTAAGTGCCCCAGGAATATTATGTACAGATGTGCAGAGATGTTTCAAACTGGGGAAGGTCCCAGGGGATCATCCCTGCCAAGCAGAAAATCCATCCACTTAGCAGTATAAATCCATACAGGAAGAAAGAGGGAATTACAATGCTCAGAGAGACCTGTGCATCGCATAACCTGAAATCCAATACATCACCCGGGTGCAATGGGTCCCTGCATCTTCCCAGCACATATGTGGCAGTAAATCCCACCTAAGGTGTTGGTTTGGGCTGTTGCGGATGCGAGAGCAGCCTTGCACAGAGCTCCCCAAGCTCTGCAAGAGGGATCAGAAGTGTGACTGGAAAGCAGGAGCTATTTCCTGGACTTGAGACCTCAGAGGAAGCAGAAAGCCCCCACTTGCTTGAGCAAGGGGATGAACAGCGGAATGGAACAGAATCACTGCACCTCCTGCATCTTTCTCTGAGGCAGGTGCTAGCAGAGACATCATTCTCCCTCATCCAATTGTCAGAGAATCTACCTGCTCCCACACCAGCCTCCCAGGAGCCTGGAGCTCCCATGGGATAACAACCAGCTTATTTATCACAAATTAGTCTGACAGGGATGCGTTGTGTAGCCTTTGATGGGATGACATACTTTGATGGATGAAGGAGGAGCAGTGGATGCTGTGCATTTCAGCTCTGGCAGAGTGTCAGTCTGGCACCGTCACAGTTGAGAATGGGGAATGAAAGCAGGCTCTGCTGTTGAGAAAGCACACCCATGGCTGCACTGCCAGCCTTGAGCTGAGAGCTTGCTGGGCTGGGTGGAAATGCCAAGTGGGATCTGTTGAGCCAGCTGGCAGAGGAGAGCTGCTGCTTATTTCCACAGGGGTAAACCTGGTCCTCCAGGGGCAGATATCCTCCTCCATCACAACAAATAGGAGAAGTGGCAGGTGTAGGTGAAAGCAGTAGAAGCTGGTGGAAAGGCAGTACCCAGGATGAAAGTGTGAGGAGTAGCATCTGTGAGGGATGAGGTTGTAAACAATCAGATTGACTTGGAGGAGCCCAGACTCCCCCACTCCTCAACCTGCAGTAGTGTCAAGCCCAGCAAATACAAGAGCCCACCCCAAACCACAGGATATTGATTCAGAAAAAGCTTATGTCTCCTGTACAGAGATGTAGCACTGGATGACTTTGGGAAATTTTAGCCTTCCTCCCAGGGCTTTCTTCCCCAGTGGCAGGAGAGATATCTCAGGCAACAAGGTCCCACCATGAGGAAAGGCTCCTCTCATATTTTTGGTAGGAATGAACCCAAGATTTGAGTTATTGAAACACCACCACACAGAGAAGCAGACAGAGCTGCAGGTGGGGACTCTGGAGGTAAAAACCACCTTGGGCACTCTCACAATGCTGTAGGGCAGAGGCTTGTAGCAGCCAGAGGTGACAGATGGTCACAGGAGACCACAAATGAGTCTTGGACCATCTTATTTCTTGGTGGCTCCAAACAACAACTTGATTCATCTCCAGAAGAGACTGTCTGTTTGAAAACCTCCAAGCAGTGACTGTCTTCTTCCTTGTGTCCATCCTGACTGGCTCAGTTTCTGTCCTGGCACTGTGTTCCTGGTCCCCAGACACCTCCACCTGCAGCCTCATGCTCTCCCTCCCCACCAGACCAGCCCTGAAACCTCCTCACGGCCCAGATGGGCAGCTTCCACCACTGTTTTCCCATTCCCATCACTGCCCCATTGCTACAACCTTCCCACCTTCAGTCTGCCCCAGTCCCCTCCCTGCTCTGGCCAGGGTGACCCACACGGATTATCTGCTCACAGCATCCCAAAGCTCCCTACATACAGACAGCAGCCAAGCACAGCCCACCCAGCCCAGCTGCAGCGTGGAGACTGGACCACACCAGGGTCCTCTAATAAGCAATTGACTCTTTTTTCCTCCCTTTCAAGAAAAAGCCAAGCATTAATTTGGCTTCTGCCACTCTGTTTATCTAATAGCACCGCTGATTGATTGTCTTATTTATAACCCAGATCCGGTGTCTGGGCTGCTCATGGAGACGGAGTGATTGATGGGAAGAAGACAGCCAGAAAGGGACTTAATGGAGCCATGTGGCTGAGCAGCGGAGTAGTGGCTTAGGCATGAAATGAAAAGTGTCTCCCACAAGTCTGGGCTCCTCTCCTTTTCTGCATGGTTCCCAGGGAAGCTGCTAAGTGCTGGGAGAGAGCAGCATGCTCCCTGCGCCCTGCCAAAAGCGATCAGGGACCATGCTCAGGTCTCCTCCAGCAGCCTGGCCAAGGGGACACAGCCAGCAGGCACTTGGACTGCTTCCTGAGAAGGCGTCATACAGTCTCTGGGAAGGTTTCCCCCTTCCAGGGTGGAAGGGATGGTTGAAAGGTGTGAGACAGCCTGAACCCTGCCCAGCCACCAGCCTGCTGTCAGGATGCCTGTCCTGCCAGCTGGAAATCAGGCCCTTGCACAAACAGATGGTGCAGAGAGACACCTTTCCCAAAGCACCTTCCTGCAGGGTGGCAGCAACTTTCAGAGGTCTCAGCTCTATCCAAAGCTGGGCTGAGATATATCTACATACCTGGGGAAAATGTCTCTGTTCCTCACACCTAATGGTCACAAACGCCAGCAAAGTCACCAGCTCATATGTGAATCACCCCATGGACACAATCACTGCCATAAGGCACCAACAAACGGGGAAGGAGATGCAGTACCAGGAGGTGACATGCCATCATTCAGGGTCATGCTGGGAATGTGTGACAGCCAAGATACATTCCAAACCTCCAGCCTGTGAATTCACCCCAGAGCAGCCCATCTCCAGCTGCCAGGATCGAGTCGTGGTCAGGAGATGACCGACAGCTCCAAGTCCCCAGGAAGGCATTTGGCTTTGAACTGAGCCAGATCTAAACCCTCATCTTGTCCATAAAGATCAGTTTGGGAAGAAAAAACAACATACTGGTTCAGTCAAAATATTTCATCGCTGTTTAATGGTCTTTATTTCATCTCTGATTGTAACAGATAATCTAATACAAGCCTCAAGCAAAGCCAAACACAGTTGTTTCATTATGAAGGACCCCATCAGCCAGCTTTGACGTGGCCAAACCCCACTCTTTCCCTTTTTGTTTTTCTTCTTTTATTTTTTTCCCACATCTGAAATTTGAGCAAAACCAAAGCAGCTCCATGAACACTGCTGTTTCAGTGGACTGAAAGAAACCATCCAGGAGACAGGCCTCCGGTACTGGACATATTATTGTTCCTGACACCAAGGTTTCGCAAACACTATCCAATGCCATATGATAGGGTTTTATTCCTTCCAGGAGAAACCCCTCCTTGGAAAGCCCCCTGGACCACCAGGCATGGGCAGGTGATGAACATTCCCTTTGGCTGGGGTGTTCCCAGTCCTGGTGGTCCCTCTGTGGGTGATGCCACTATCACCTCACCATGTGTCCAGGGCTGCGAAGAGAAGGGACCAGGACAGGGCGATCCTTGCAGGATGTTGGAAGATGGAGGGGCCCCTGAGCAGTGGGAGCGGAAATGGCCTTTGATGTGGAAGCTCTCCTTTTGCAAACACAATGAATTGCAGAGAAGTTTTATAAACATGGCTATTGTTGCTCCATCCCTTTGGTGGGAACAGCTGGTCCGAGTGCTCTGTTTGGCCCCCCTTCCCTCCCCCTCACTCCCTATCCCCATTAATAAAGCCCCGGCAAGTCCAGCACCGCTAAGGCTTTCCCAAGGGGGATCAATAAATAAATGTAATAACAACAAAGGGGCCCATGCAGACGAGATTGGGTTACAAAGAGGCCTCGGCTCCCCTCCTCCTTTCCGGGTGAGAGTCACTGTATGCAGGCACTCTGGCCAGTTCGAGGAGATGTTCCTCCACTCTATCCCTACTGTCTGAGGGAAGCAGGGACAGGATCTTCCCACTGAAAGGGCCAGGCATCATCTGGAAGTCCCCACACTGCAGTCATGGATGGCAGGATGTGACCTTGGTGGTCACCTTGCAGCCTTGGCCATGGGACATTGATAGCCAAGCGGTTGCTCCAGATCCTTTCCCAGCAGGATCCCATCCAACACAGTGCACTTCAGAGCAGGCATCATGGCTTCGCCTTGGCTCACTTTTTGCCTGGCTCTGGACTGCTGAAAGATCAGGCAATTTTCTGGCCAGCTGGGAAGCATTGGTGACTCTGACTTGTTCCTCGGTGGTGTGGTGAGGTTTAATGCAGGACTAGGAGCTAAGGTTAGCTGTGATCAAACCAGGGCAGAGCAATCTGCGGACAGGGTATCCCTGTGGAAACCACCAGCATGCACCAAACACTGCCCATGAGGCTGCAGGGCAGGAGAGCAACTTCTCAGGAGCATCAGTAGGGTTAGAAAGTGGCCACAGCACCTCACCAGAGTCTGGATGTTGGAGAAGTCACATGGAGGCACTCCATCAAGTGGCCTCTCTATTGGGAAAGGAGAAGACCAGCTCCATGAAGCTTTCCAGGAACTCATCTACTGAGGAAGTGCCTGAGGCTGGAATATCACCATGAGCATGGCCCAGAGGAGACCTTGGTGATGTGCAGGAGGGACTGAGCAGAGGGCTTGATCCAAGAGCCACCTCTGAGCCCTGCCAACGCATCCCTGTTAGCTGCCATTGTCCATCCTCCTCCCCAGCTGGTCCCTGCAGCTCAGAGGTGATGGGATGCTGGTTTTATCAGTGCAGGACTCCTGCAGCTGGGGGTCCTTGGGATAAAACGTGTTTCACACACGCACATGCACACACTGCCGCCTCCCCTCTGAGCCACCCTGAGAATCCCTGCCTCCCCCCGACCCCTCGCTCATAAAATATAAAAACTCTCGATATCATCTCACACAAACGTGGATTTGAGGCCTCGTCAGTCACCAGACACGTCCCACAATCTGCACTGGCTCCAGACAGCTGGAGGGGCTTGCTGGAGGACCAGAATGACTTCATGCCGCCTCCCACGTACCGGGGGTTACCCAAAGTGCTTGGTGTGGGGAGGGGAGCCGGGGGCTGGGAGCACACAGCCCCATCCCCACCATGCTGCCAGCACGCCATGCTCTGGACCCAACAGGGTGGGTGCTGGCCTGAGGAACAACCTCAGGCACTGACAGAAAAGCTCTCCCGGGGTGCAGAGGCTCTCCCTGTGGGCGCAAGCAAGGCAGCTGGCCCAGGCTCCGGTGCCGGGGAGGTTTATGAGGGCTGACCCCTTGCACCGAGCGCCTGGGGCAGGATAAATCCCACTCCGCCTAACAGTGCAGGTGCACAGGGCTGCTGGAGAGGGAAAGGGACTACAGATGCATGGGGGATCCAGCAAGGGGGAGCTGGGGCCGGCCTCAAGCTGTGTGCTGCTTTGGGTCCATCCCAGTGTCGGGAATGGTCCCTTGCCTGCTCCAGAGCCTGCTGCATTGCTCTGCGGGTGCTCTGGGTAGCCTGCCATGGCAGTGCTCAGGGCTGCAGGAAGGCCTGAATCACACCTGTAGATGTGCTGCAGGATGCCCAGGGGAGACTCATGGCATTGTGGGGGTACCCACAGCATCCCCTGGGTACTCCAGGTGTTTGGAATGTGGATCCCTAGCTTTGTGCCTCACATACAGCCCTGGTTTAAATCCTATACAGGACATCCTAGCCACTATAATGAAGGCAACAGATCACCTAGTCCCTGTTAGTCCTGATGTCTCAGCCATGATGGCATGAAAAATGCTGCGCCAAATGCCTCAAGAGAGGATTCTGGTGATGTCCCCAGCCATGGGGGCTCCTGACCTTCACCCAGCACTGGGAGATGTTTGAGACCTACACTGGAAAAGGTACTTAGGATCAACATAGCCCTCAGTTCTACAAGCACAGCCCTGGGCAGTGGGTCCTGTTGGACCTGGGACATGGGGAATATCATGTGCAGGGCTGACAAAGAGCTCTGCAAGAGCAACAGGGATTTCAGCCCATAGCCCACCTCCCCCATTTCGTGTAGCACTAACCTGAATCCTTGCCTTAGGAGCCAAGCAGGGGGTTGGGAATGTTTCTCTGAATGAATTATAATCATCTTTGGAAAAAAAAGAAAGTAATACAAAGCAGGTGACTGAGATCAAAGGTGGATAAATGCCCATCACAGAGCACCTGGCTGAAGCCAAGTGCAAGCTCAGCTTTGTATTCTTTGAAGTCAGCACATCCTCATGTTCTCCGTGGGTTCTGGGCTCAAACCCTCCATGCGTGCCTTCTACCAGTTCTTTGGTAATTTATAGACATGTGAGGCTATTCAGAAAACTTTTCTGTGAACCTCCTGCATCAACCCAGTTCAGTCGGGTCATGTTTGCCTCTTGTGAACAGCTCAGTAGAAGCACTGTACAATATGAATCAACCCCAAAAGTAAATGCTAAGACTTGGTATCCAAGTCACAGACCACATCTCTCAGGCTGCTGCATGGCTACCTTACCCTACCTGACAGGCAGCCCATTGACTAACAAATGTGCACACCCTTTAATTACAACACAGTGAATCCACTTAGTGCTGTTTCGTTAGCTATCTTGTCTATTCAAGGAGCTGGAGCGGTACTCACTCAGCTCAGCAGCCCAAGTCTCTGGATTTTCAGGCCCTTAATATTCACTCTGATCTGTTCATAAGTTATTCATGGGGAGTGGGAAATGCCTTACAAGAGAACTCACTCCAAACTGCGAGTGCTTCTGAGGCACCTCACAATCTGCTTGCACAGGGTAAGGAGGGGAAGGTAATGAATAAATTATTGTTTACAAATTATTTACTTGTCTCCACTAATTTCCACACTGTTTACCTGGCAGCATCCTGAAGTCAGGAACAGTTAGAGAAGACTTCATCCTGGTGTATCAGCGAATGGAAGTTGAGCAGCATGAGGGGAAGAAAGCCAGCACAGCAAAAGAGCAAGGAGATAGCTTTGGCTGCCAAAATTGGCCACTGAGTGCAGTCTTGCTTGATCTTCACATTCCGGAAGAAATTGTTGTGCAGGGCTATATTTCTGTCATAACTCACTAGGATGCATAGGTCGTAGAAGTCCAGGACCATCAAGGCTGCTGAGAGTTGTAAAGTCCTTAAGAGGACTATGCTCTGCAGAAGATGACCAAGCCTTGCTAGGAGATCACTCTGTTACTAGGAGCCAGGGCTTTGTAGGAAAAAAAATGGGAAAAGGTCCTTGCTGTGAACTATGCAGCAGGTTAAGACCTGGCAGAAAGGCTGAGCTGTTTTGGTATCAGCAGTGTAAGGTCTGTGGATGTGGGAATGGTGGTGATTACAGCCCATGGCATGTTGCCCCAAAAATGCAAATGGGAACTCTGCCTTGGGGCAAAATCACCCCAGCAGATCATGGCTATCTAAGGCAGGCAGCAGAAAGACCCTGTCCTACTTAAAGCCATTTTAGGTTTCTCAGTCCCATCCCAAGATAATTTCCTACAGTAAACCAGAGACAGAAAATGACAGTGACAAGGGATGGGCATCAGCAAAATACATTTGGGGAAGGAAAGGACAATCTGGCTATGTCAGGAGCGCAGGACAAGGCGGGAATTGGTCAGTCTCAGCTGGGTTATGTGTCTTCTAAAACGCCCCATGTTTCATTCCCCTGCTGTTCCTCAAGGGCTTGTGAATTCCCTTCAGCTGAGCATTCAGATCCTGTATCCTTCCATTCTAGGTGCTGCAGCATCCTGGGAAATGTAGAGCTGAAAGGAGACACAAGATGCTTGCAGAGTGGAGGGAGAAATGCCTCCTGAAGCTTGAACCTGGACCAACACCAGCTGCTGACAAAGCTCAGGTGGGGGCTCAGGGTTTGGGTAATGCAGTTGCACAGTTTGTGATGAACTCACCTTGCAGGACAGTGACCCAGAGAAGACAGAGTGACACTGTGCATGACAGACTGACAAGGTGCACAGAAAGGACAGGTAGAAGTCAAATTATCTAGCTACAGCTGCTTTCATTAGCCAGCATGAAAAAGATGTACAAGATGGGATAAACTCACTCCACCAAGACCCACAAGCAGGCTGTCCCCAGCACTTATAGCTGCCTGTGCCTCGACCATACCATGGGGACAGACAACAATGTCCAAACTCTCAGGCTGCTGGAGACTGAGCAGGGCTGCAGGTATGGCAGGGATGGAGGGTTGATTTGGGATACTATGAACTGTAGCATGGAGAGAGAAAGCTGCCTGCAGACTGCAGGATACCGTTGGGACCTTGTCTTCTCCACTGCCCTCCCTGGTCTCAGCTGCCCCTCACTCCATCCCACCACCCCTCACTCCTCCATGCCCCAACCTGCTTGGCACAGACCCTGCTCCCTGCAGCCTTCCAGCTCATCACTCCCTGGGAGCAGCCTGTAAATCATCCTTGTACACATATCTCCCTTGGCCTTGGGGAGAGGAATTTATCCCCCTAGCTCAGCTGTCAGAGATCTCCAGCTGCCAGGAGTGATCAGCATGCTCCTAGTTCACTGCAAAGGGTACAGGGCTCCAGTGAAGGCTCTCATACCTGCTTCCCTGCCAAACCTTTGGTGCATGTCTGCACCCAGGCCACGGAAACTTTCTAGGAAAATTGCCCAGTGTGACTTAGATGCTGTGGTCCTTAATGAGGGCACATGAACCTGGGCAGGAAGCAGAGGGCCAGGAGGGGACTGCAGGCAGGACATGCAATTTGGGAGATCCAGGCACACTCCGAGGGGTGAGTATCTACATGGTGGAGGCTCTCCCAGCTCCCTGGAGAGTCCCAAAGCATCCAGAACAACAGACAGCAGGCAGATGATTCAGGATTGCCCTAACACTTGCCAGTCCCTTGTCAAGTCCATCATGGAAGCATGAGCAACACTTCCAGGTGCAAACATCTGGGTGTGCAGCCCCTCTTGTCATTGACCTGAGGAAATGGTGCAGCCAAGGAGGCAAGAGGGAAAAATGTGTGGAAATGCCTGAATGTCTCTTGCCCAGAGCATGGATCCAGCCAGGATGGGCTCACAGCTGGGTGAGCTGGCAGCAGTTCACTTGCTTACACCAGTCTGCTGATCTCCCTCCAAAGCCCCACCAGAGCCTGGATCTCTGGTGTGAGATGAACACTGAGCAAATACCCCCGTTTTCCTGCCACAATTACCCTCTTTAACTTTTCAACTTATCACCTGCACAGAGGTTTATAAAATTTTAAAGCTGATGGCGTCTCCAGTAATGATACTGCAGATGTACAAGCTGCATCCTGGGATGAATAAATTATAGGAGGCCAAGTAAATTGCAATGGGAAGGACAGCAGCTGCAGGATGGAAACAGATGGCTTCACCGTGCACCACAGCTTGGTCTCAGTGCAGGGTATGTTCCCAAGGCTGTCCCTTTCATGGTGGCCCTGAAGAACACCTGGGCACACCTGAGGCTGCAGATCCCCAGAGCATCAGCAAATGCTGTAGCCAACATGGGGGTCCAGGCAGCTGGTTGAGTGCTGCTGTGGGACTTGGGGCTACAGTGGCAGTCTGTGGGCCAGAGTAGAAGACCTGTCTTCCTTCTGCTGCTCACTGGGTTTTTGTGCAGGGGGAGCTAACAGCCCTCAGGAGCTCACAGTACACCTCGCAGCTTTCTTGAGGGGAGGTGGCTTGTGGTTATATTTACTGCTGAATTCCTCCCAGCAAAGCCTTTGCTGCCTTTCTCCACCCCTGCACATGGACAGTTTGTAGAGAAGGGCAGCTCATCCTACTCCTCTGCCCTACGGCATGAGGCACTCGGATGTATAATGAGGATGCACATGGTGTTGTGCATCAGGTGCATGTTTGTGTCTCGTTGATGTGACCAGTCTGATCACCACAGATCAGCATTTGGGCTCCTTCACACTGAGGAGCAGCACAGCCCCAGCTGAAGTCTGACAGTGTCACATTCCCGCAAAGCTTGCAGCACACTTGTCACATTGAGCAGGGTGACAGGACAGGGCTGTCTCTGTCCCAGAAAAGGGACAGATTAACAGAGCAGCTGTGATTCCCAGCTCAATTAAGCCACATATTCCCTGACTGCTTCGGTGCTCACCTTCCCCCATGCCCTGGTTCACATCCCAAACTCAACCTGAGACAGGTAAACCCTGTCAGAACATGTTCAGGGGTCCTCAAAAGATGCTGCAATCATGGCTTCAGATATTATCCAGACTGGGCAGACCCTCACTACAGGACTGGGATCTCAGCCACATGTCTGCTGTCCCCTCTGATTTGTTGCTGGAGCAGCTCAGCTGTGACACTGAAGGGATGCAAAGTAAGACGCAGGTGGCAGAGGAGCCAGGGATGTACAGACAGGTAGTCCCTAAGTCACTTGTTCCCTATTTCTCCTTGTGAGAACAGCTTCCTCTGGCCCAAGGCATACACTGTGGAGCCAGCCTCTGTCATGGGGACCTCAGTGAGGCTGATTAAAGGTGAGGGCTTTGCTCCCAGAACTGTCAAATCCATCAGAGATTCTCTGAAAAAAATACAGATCTTTAATATGCAGTTAGCCAGCATGGCTCCATCTCTGAGGGATCCACTGTTCATGCAAACCCACACCCTACACGCATGGGGTCCAACCAACGTCACCCCTGCTGCATGATGGCTGCACCACAATTCTCCATCCCATTCCTCACAGGTGTCCCTGGACCAGGTCAGGAGTGTGCAGGAGGAATTCACCCTCCTCTGGTCCGGATGCAGGAGTGGCTGAAGTGCCAGAGGATCATTTTAGCATCCTGAGAGACCTCGACAGGCTGGAGATAGGGGCCAACAGGAACATTATTAAGTTCAGCAAGAAGTGTGAAATTCTGTACCTGGAGAGGAATAACCCCATGCACTGATGGATGCTGGGGGTCACTCAGATGGAAAGAGCTGGAGATCCTGGTGGACACCAAGCTGAACATTGGCCAGCAGTGTGCCCTGGCTGCAGAGGATTTATCCTGGGTTGCATTGCAGATAGGCTGGATAGCAGGTCAAGGGAGAAGATCCCTGTGCTCCACACAGCAGTGGTGAGGACACACCTGGAATCTGGTGTCCAGTTCTGGAATCCCAGTACAAGGGAGATACAGACATAATAGAGAGAGTCCAACAAAGGGCCGCAAGATGATGAAGAGATTAAATCATCTTTCATGTGAGGAAAGGCTGGGAGAGCCTTGTCCAGTGACAGGACAAGAGGCAAGGGGCACAAACTGGAACAGGCACAAACTGGAACAGAGGATACATTCTTTTATGGTCCAAGTGACCAACCACAGGAGCAGATTGACCAAGGAGAGTGTGGATTACCATCTTTGGAGATATTAAAAGGCCTCCTGGATGTGGTTCTTGTCAGCCAGCTCTAGAGGGCCCTGCTTAAACAAAGTTCAGCTCTGGAGGTCCCTGCAAACCCCTGCCACTCTGTGATTCTGTGAATAACTTTGCAGACATTACAATTTTTGCATTACATTACAAATTTTACATGCATTACAACTTTTGCACTGTATTCTTCTTTGTGCCTGCAGGTTGGAGGCTGATAGGGCTACACACTCAGTTTCTGAGTCAGGAGAAAGAGGGACACCTCTGGAGATACAGCCACACTTTAGCAGAGTGGGAATACTTTCTCAAAGCCTGTTTAAATCCATGGGATAAAGGAGCTCAGCAAGAGCAACATCTGACACCAGCACTGGTGGGGTTCATTCCTTTGTCAGCAACCCCAAATACCAATATCAGGGTCCTCAGAGCATCCCCAGGGCCACGTTAAGAGCGGAGCTGGGAAGGGACAGGGCAGCCTCTGTCTTTGTCTGGAGAAAGTTTTACTGCACTGGGTAACACCATGTAACTCCACTTTCTTTCACGGATTCATTGCCTCGTTCCAGAGCGATTGAGCAGGCGAATGTGTCCAAAAGCAGATGGATCCGCTAAGCGGTTCTTTCTTGCGCATTATCTCATACAGTTTGGGTGCAATAAAACTTCCAGGCAGAACAAATCTTCAAGCTTGTGCCGTGCCTTATTTTTAGCTGCGAAGTACGTCTGTTTTAGTGCTCCTAATCCCTAGCTTGGTAGTAATTTATGGAGCAAGCTCTTGGCTTGCTTGGGCCAGAAGATTTGCAGTAAAACTTTTATAAGTTGCAGAGATAAATCCCATGGACTCTTGCAGTCTCAGGGGACTCTCCTCCAGAAGTGTGTTTTGCTGAACACTCCCTCAGCATGGGAGTATATTCAGGCGAGAAAGCATCAGATGGCTGAGAATAAACTATCCTGGGTGTCATCCTGATCTGCAAATCAGCTGGAAGGGGAAATCAGGGGAAGCCATGGATTCCCCAGTCTCAGACACTTAGCCAGAGTTTTGAGACTACCTTCCCAGCAGGAGCTGTTTGCCCCACATTTAGGTCCTTTGAATAGGGTCGGGCAAACCCTAGAGATGATCAATGTTATCAGGCCATCCCAAGAAAAGAGACGCCTGAGAGAAGAGTGGTGGCTCTGGCTTAATAGGGTAATTGGGGTGGCAAAAAACTTGCTTATAAAGGGATACCTTCATGTATATCACCTTGCAGATTTTAGCATGGTCAAGACTCTGGCTTAAGAACAGGGGCAAATGTGTATTTCTCTGCTGCCTAGGGCTCCCTCTGGGGAGGGCTTTGCAGGATGAAGCACTACTTCAAGCTTCAGTGGAGCAGGGGGTTGAAAAAGTCAAGGAGAAGGGAAGGGGAAGGGGATCGAGAAGTGGAATCCCACAGCAGTCCCTTCCAGATCCCAGTGGCAATGTGGGCCCATAACTGTGCTCCCAGCTCACCCATCCAAAGGCTGTATGTAGCACCAGACCTGGCTTTCTAGAAGCCCAGATGTTTTGTGGAACTGGCAGCTCTCGGACATGCTCTGTGCCTGTCCCTCAGCCTTGTCCCTGAGCCTTGTCCCTGATCCCAACAGCTGGGGCAAGAGCCACTGTACAATGACCACGGTACATCGCAGCAGGAGGATGGCGATTCACCATCTGCATACCATGCTGTGAAGGGCTGGTATTTGCTTTGCAGATGTTTTTAGATTCATGCAGACCCATATCCTCAAATACTTCATATTCCCAAGAGCACTTTTGCTGAAGAGAGGGAATATTTCCAGAAACCATAAAGGAAGGAAGGTCAAATCCAGAGAGGAGATGCTGCAATTCTACACAACTTTAAAACCCAAGCAGGTACCAAGGTTAGCTGCAGCTGATGGGTAGATGATCTCCTCGTGTGCTGGCTGCTGCAAAAATGGAGCAATCTTCTCTGTGCTTGGCATAGGATCATGGAATCATGGAATGGTTTGGGTTGGAAGGGACCTTAAAGATCACCTTGTTTCAATCCTACTATCATAGGCAGGGACGTCTTCCACTAGAGCAGGTTCCTCAAAGCCCTGTCCAACCTGGCGTTGAACATTTTCAGGAATGGAGGATACACAACTTCTCTAGGCTCTAGGACAGCCCTCTGGTGCTGTTTCCTGCTGTTATAGTGGGGAGAATGGGTTTTTCTCAAATGTTTCCAGGTAATTGTGTCAGAGATAAAGTCATCCAATGCCCAAATTTAGTGCCTTTGTGTCTGCTTGGTGTTCTTTGGCAAAGGTAGAGAGCAGAGTCAGTCCCATCACAACCTGTTGGGAGTTGATCAATCTGAGCTGAGCAGGGTTATGCCCTGAGAGGTATCCTCACACAGTCCTGGCTCTCCTCCCAGAAATACAATTAGTCGAGTTCCATTGTCCACCAGGGCTCTTTTCCTGGGAGGAAAGTCCTCCAGACACCTGCTGGAGCTGGGAAACATTGCAAACCTTGCTGTGTTTTCCTGTCTCCATTAATGAACAGTGTTTCCAATGAGGAATACCTGCCAGATTAGCAGCAGGATCCTGCACAACCTCTGCCTTTTCAGCCTCCTGACTGCCTGCTGATCCCAAAAGCCTGCTGCTCCCTCTGCAGCTCACAGCCCACACATCTTCTGCCCTGTCACCTTCCCCAGCCCCAGCCTCTTTCCCCATCCCCCATAGGAGCAAAGCTGGTGTCCTGTCACACTGGAGAGGCTTCTGTCATCCTGGGCATCCTCTTCTCTGCTCCGCAAGGTTCTGAGGGGGCACTGGGCTGGCCAGATCCCCCCTCCCAGCACCCACAAGGTTTTTGCCAGCATGGAACTGGCAAAAACTCCCAGTCCCTGTCCCCAGTGTCATACAGAGATGTGGCCAGAGATGTGGGTACACAGGGAAAATTCTGGGTGTTCAGGGCTCCCCTGATATCAAAAAGCTGGCTTTCTTTTCTCATGTCTTTTCCCATTTTTGACCTGATTTCCCCCACGAATAAGCAGGATTCACACAGCCTGAGGCAGATGACACACATCAGGAGTGATGTGTGCACAAGCAGGATGGTCACTGCATCTCATCCACCACTGGGAAAGGAGATAAAGTGTTTCTTGAGCCAGCAGCAGGAATTGCAGCAGCTCCACTCAATCCAAGCAAGCACTGACCTTCTGAGTTGGGGGAGCACCAGGCAAGGCCCTAAAGGACCCGTGCAGAGAATTGTTGGCAAGCAGGTGAGCAGGCTCTGGGCTGCTGCTGCTGCTGCTGCTGCTGCTGCTGCTGCTGCTGCTGCTGCTGCTGCTGCTGCTGCTCCTAGGCGGTCTGTGCTGCCCTCGCACGGCTGCTCTGGGTGTGCTGCGAGCATCCTCCAAATCGACCAAATGCACCCACAGGGCCAGGCTGTGCTGCTCGGCTGCCGCCAAGCCTGTTGGACACTCCGAACAGACCTGGATTTACTAACAATGCGACTCTGCTGTGAGATGTGTGCAGGGAACTCACCTCAGTGACACTCCCTGGAAGCTGCAGCAGGCGCTCTGCACTGGGGTGGCTCACACAGCCCCTCAATGAGGGAGAGACACATTGAGGATGAGGATGTGTACCCCTTCCCCACATCACCTGCTCATCCTGATTCCGAGAAAGAGGCTCAGACCATGAGCTATATTCCAGGGACTTACTTGAGATAGTGGGTTTGTGAAATATTGCATAAATCCCTCTTTTCTGGTCACAGACTTCTACATCTGCCCTACTGCTTCCCTCCTCCCCATGTACACCTCTGCCATGCTTCTTCTGCCACTGCAAATACCACCCACTGCTCCACAGGTGTCATTTCTTACAGGGAGCAGGTATGAATCCAGTGATACACAAGGAAACATCAGATTTTCCTGGTCTTTCAAATAAATCTCCAGCCCACAGCATCTCCCCGTGGTGCAGGGGTGGCTATATGGGTGGTCTGTTCTCCATCTAGACCTGTCCTTGCTCAAGGGTGGCTTGCTGTTAAATATTAAAGTTCCCTTTTTCTCCTGGTGCCTCTAACCTCAAGGTCCATCTTCTCATGACCCTGTGCCATAGATGCAGATGTCCCGGATTGTTATGCTCCTTCTCTCCCCGGTGTCCAACTCTGCTGGGAGCCACATGAAGCAGCAGCAGCTTGAAAAAGAAATGGTCAAACTGGATGCTCTTGCCTTTTTCAAGATTGGAAAGCTGTTGCCTGAAGGATCACACTTGGAGGATATACTGGCAAAATTCAAAACACTGGTGGAGTTTTGAATGGGGACAGGGAATGGTTTGGCCCCTTTCAGGAAATCTCTGGCTCACAGACATCCTCTGTGCTGCTTGTCTGTCCCTGAACCCAAGCATGTTTCTGCACTGCCAGGGATAAGAATTATACCTGACAAAGTCCACACAGCACCGCTGCCCTTTCCACCATAGCTTTCCTGACGTTTTACTTTCAAAACTATGGCTTTTCAGAGTTTTTTAGGGGTTGGGTTTTTGAGTTTTTTTGCTCAAAATAAAAAACTAACAGATGTCCCCGAAGCTCTGACTGTTTCAGGGTTCCATGGAGCCTCTGAGCACTCCTGGGCTCCTGAGCACCAGGCAACCAGGAGATCTGGAGCATGGAGGAGAAATGTACCTGTCACCTTCTGAAGCGCAAGCCACCACAATATCACTGCTTAAAGGGAAATTGCCTTTTAAAAAGAGGGCCTTTCACAAAGGCAGATAGTGATGGGACAAGGGGGAATGATTTTAAACTAGAAGAGCAGAGATTTATATTAGAGGTTAAAAAGAAATTTTTTTGCTGTGAGGGTGTTGTGGTTTGACACTGGCCAAACACTAGGCACTCACAAAAGCCACTCACGCACTCTCCCCTGCCACAGCTGGCAAGAGGAGAGAAAACAAAATAAATTTTAAAACGGGTTCATGAGTTAGGGACCAGAAAAAAACCCTCCAAGGGCAAAACAGGTTCAACTTAGATGTACAAAGTAAATTTATTATTAACAGAGTCAGAGGATGAGAATGAAAAGTAAAATAAGCCATTTAAGACACTTTTTTTCCCCCAACCCCTCCTTCCTTCCCACCGACAGTGCAGGGAGACAGAGCATGGGGGGTTTGGTCAGTTCGTCACCTGAGATTTTCTTCTGCCACTCAGGGAGAGGAGTCCTTCCCCTGCTGCACCATGGGGTCCTTTCCCACGGGAGACAGTTCTCCGTGAACTTCTCCAGTGTGGGTCCATCTCATGAGCAGCAGTTTCCCAAAACTGCTGTGGTGCGGGTCACTCATCCACGGGGTGCAGACCTCTGAGGCCAGGCTGTTCCATCTTGGGAGCAAGGCCTCTCTCTCTCTACTGGGACTCCCACTGGATCACAGCCTCCTCCAGGCATCCACCTTCTCTGGTGTGGGCAGCTCCCCACGGCTCTGAGTGGATCTCTGCATCCCCCGTGGACCCCATGGGCTGCAGGGGCACAGCTGCTTCCCCATAGTCCTCACCATGGCAAGCAGTGGAAATTCAGCTCCAGCACCTGGAGCACCTCCTCCCCCACCTTCTCCACTGACCTTTGTGTCTCCATGTTGTTTCTCTCACATGTTCTCACCTCCTCCTATTCTCTGGATAGAAAAAAATGTCCCACTTTGTTTCGCTTTTCCTCTTAACTATGTTATCACAGAGGCATAACGAACCTCTCTAATTGGCCCAGTCTTGGCCAGTGGCATGTCCATCTTCAGAGCCATCAGAGATTGCCTCTGCTGGACATGGTGGAAGCTTCTAGCAGCTTCTCACAGAAGCCACCTCTGTGGTCCCCATGCTACCCAAAACCAGGCTGTGCAAAACCAGCACAGAGGGTGGTGATGCAGGGCACACATTGCCCAGAGAAGTTGAAGATGTCCTGCCCCTGCAAGTATTCAAGGCCAGGTTGGATGAATTTTGACTCCCCTGTCTAGTGGAAGGTGACCTTGCCCGGGGCAGGGGAGGTTGCAATAAGGTCATCTTTAAAACCCCTTTCACCCCAAACCATTGTGTGATCCTATGACATCCCTGACATTGGGTATCCCAGCACTCTTTGTCACCAAGGGGAAGGAGCAAAGTTCAGGGATTTGAAGCCTGATGCTGTCCTCATCTCTGCCGTGACTTTCCCAGCAGTAAAAGAGGGGTCTCACAAGTCCCAGGGAAGCTCCAGTTTGATGGGTCGGAGTTGCTGGGTATTAATGGTCCTGTGGAGCAGGAAAAGGAGACAGAGATTTGCAAGCTGCAGGTCTGCAGCAGTGCAGAAATCCAGAGGAGGTGGATGCCGCTCGGGCAGCGAAGCTCAGCCCTGGTCGGCAGCCGGGAGAGGGCAGCCGCAGCCCGAGCAGCGCGGCCGGGAAGGCTGCCTGCATCCCGGGCCCCGCCGGGGACTGCTCCCTCTCCCACCGCAGCCTTCCAGCCTGGGGGCTGCTGATCCTGCTGGAATGTGCATTCATCAGCCCCATGTGCCCGAGGTAAACCACTACGTGATGGAGAGAGGCATCCAACAGGGTAGAGGGTTTTTAGCACTGGGCTCTCAGTCTCACCATTTTATCCCTAATTCCCAGCTCTGTTCCATGCTGCAGCATCACCCAGATCCCAAAGGCATGGAAATGGGCTCGCGAGGTCAAGAGCAATGGGACTTTTTGTATCAGCCATAATGACCTTTCCTATCCCATGTGAGCCACAAACAAGGAGAGGTGCTTAAGAAGAGACCCCATCCTGCCCTGATTCACAGATATCAGCACCTACCAGGGATGGCTTCTACCTGATTTTACACCAGCCTACAGGAGGTCAACCTGCCAACAGCCAGAAGCAGAGCTGGGGTAATTAGTGGAGCTGGTCCAGTAGGCACAGAGAAATATCTCCCGGCAGAGAAGTTTGGTGTCACAGGGACAGCAGCATCTCAGTTCCGCTGAGATTTGCTGGAGAGATGAAGAGTTATTCTGCCATGAGACTGAGGAGCAGGAATGTGACTGGTATGTCCCTGTGTCTGAACAACTAAAAGAGCCTGCAGACAGTCACTAAGAACTTCGGGAAGCAGCTGAGCCTCGCCCAGGCAGGGTCTCCTTGCACAATGCCCAGGAGGTGGCTCCATAGGCAGCATCCAGGTGCTGAGGGCTGGCACCAGGGAGATGCTGCCCAGAGCCACGAGAGAAATCCACCCTCTAGAACATTCCCATTTTTCCTTTGTAAATAAATTCTCATGTTCCACCTCTCTGGGTTGGTTTTGGTTGGTTAGTTGGTTTTTGCTTACTATCCCATCCAACAAATTTAATGCCTTCAGAAAGTCAGACTCACATATTGCCTGAACATTCAATGAATATTCAATGAATCTCTGCCTGGGCTTTATTTTGGTGAAAAACATAGAAACTTAAGATGCCTAAACACAACAAAACTAATATCAAGTTCTTAAAATCCTCCTTAAAAGGCAAATCTCTCTCTTTTCTTCATAGATTTAACTCTCTGTGACTCAAAACACTACGTCAACACTTCAGACCAAGTGTTTAGTCCTGCTTAGTAGGCTCCAGCAGTAGGCTGTCTGTTCTGGGAGGAGGGCTGCCAAGTTGCCCATGGTTTCAGAAGCTGGCTCACCTTCCCCTGTTTATCAGCTCACTAGCACTTTCTCCCTTTAATAGCAATGCAATCCAGCAAGCCATGTGACCCTGTGGGGACCAGGAGCCCTCTGAGCACCGGGAGGTTTTGTTTCATGTCCCCAGGTTGCTGGCTGGTGGTTTTGGACTGAGCTCCCTAAACACCAGCCCAGCCCTTGCTGCTGCCAGTCAGGTCCTGGCAGGAGGGCAGTTCCTATAAATAGCCATGTGTATAAGTCGCCTCTCTCTGCTTTGCTCTTCAGCTGCGAGTTTGCCTGTGTCCCTCAACACGCAGTGCTTTGCATGCTGCCTCCCGGGTGCTTGCAGGGCACCGTGGTGGGAGCAGCTGGGATGGCTCAAGCCCACACACAGGCAACTGTCCCCAGCCCCACATAGAGGGATTCCCAGTCCTCAGCAGCCTCCAAACCTTAAACTCCACCCTGAAAGCAACCAGAGTCACCACCGTGGTGTCCTCTCCAGGATGAGAGCTTGCCGTGGTGGCAGGGATGGAACAGGCTGTGTGAAGCTGCTGGCCATGGGCAACAAAAAACTGGGGTCCAAGGAGTCCAGAGCAACGAAAAACTGGGGCCCCAGGCTCTGCACATCGCAGTGGCGGCTGGGCAGTGTTCCCCACACCTCCCTTTGGGGTGACAGAGGTGGATGAAAATCCCTGGAGTAGCAGCTGTGGAGACCTAGGGCAATGCTCACTGCTGTTTTGCAGAGCAGAAGTGAAGAGCCAGGGAAGATGTAACCAGACTGGGACATCCAGATGTTTGTGCAGCTAATTACTGTGACGTGACATTGGTCTGGGCATCTCTCAGCAATTTCTCCTGGCACAGTGTGTCTGGACACATCTGGGAAAAGCCACCCTGCTTTCGGACAGGGATGATCTTTGCACAGCACCAAGCATCCTGACAGCTTGCTCCAGGGCAGGATTGCTCCCAGCTCCAGGATAGCAGTGTGAATCAGAGCAGAGCACGGCTAGCAGGGCAGGAACTGCACTGCAGCACTTGGGGTTTTAGCTACCTTCATTTCACAGTGTGGGCAGCCCAAGCTGTGACCATAATAAATAAAGTGACAGCCAGTGAGCAGAGCTCTCTGGTTTCCTGTACACCTCAGGCTGGCCAGGGTAAACACACAACAAGCCTGCACTTCAGACGGGGCCATGCCCACAGCACGTCAGACAGAGCCTGGACACATGCCGAGCCAGCCAGAGCAAAGCCACTGAGCACGAGGCTTCACAGGGCAAGACCCACACAAGGCAAATAGGCTGGTGCTGAAGGGCACAGCCCCATCACCCCAAGATGCCCTGCATCCAGCAGGCACCTGCACCTCTGGAGTGGTCACCCATGTCTCTGGGATGTCAGGGACAGTCACTGGGGTTGGCTTCCAGAGCATGTGTGTGCCTCCTCCTTGCCCAGGCTGCAGCGTTGTGGGGCATCACCAGACAGGCAGCTGAGGCAGTGCCCACCAGAAATGGGCACTGAGGTAGGAGAGGAGTCACACCATCAGCCAGGCCTGCACATGAAGAGACACCTCCTGTGGCAGTCCCCTCTGCACAGAAACCATGACAGGACACCACAGATTTCAGATGTGGTCATCTCCAGTCCCCACTGTCCTATTCCATCCATCCATCTGCTCCCCTCACATCATCCGGGCAGAAATCCAGCAAACACATCCAGCACAGCTGAGGACCAGCATCCCCATCCCTCAGCACATCATCATGAGAGGGCACCTGCACATCAGCATGACACATCTCACTTCAGGTCTGGCCCAATTCCAGCCCTCAAGCTCAAGAGCCTTCCTGATCTCTTCTCCTAGCCCAGCACATGGGAGCCCAGTTCATGGATGTGACTGCTTCCTCCTGGCAAAACAGCTCAGGACACCTTTGAGCACACAGCAGCAGCGAGTCAGGCAAAGCTGTGGACAGGGAGGGAGGGCAGCACACAGCTCTTATGGCCCAGTTCAGCTTGTCCTGCATGGGTTTGTGGCAGTGTAATATAACCCCCAGACATCTGCTCACATGTCCAAGTCTTGATCTGCCTGGACAAGAGCTGTCAGCTTCCTCTCTGCTCAGAGGAGAGGGAAAGGGAAGAGAGACCCTATGGTCCCTAAATTCAGTCCTTTTGGGCTGCTGAGAGGGAGACCAGCTGCTGGACAGTATGCTGCAGACAGCTTGAACATGTCTTTTCATGTCTTTTTGCCATGGAAGAAAGGAGGAGCTGGGAGGTGTTTGGAGTTCATAATCCTTGTCTGAGCCTGAGGATGGAGCAGGGAAGAGTTGCAATGTCAGAGCTGCCCTGTGCCAGGGAGGTCCTGCCCCAAGAATCCCTGGGTGCATTCAGCCCCATCAAGCACCCTGCTCATCCAGCAGACCCCATATCACTGTCAAACCTCCTCCTTCTTCACCCAAGATTGCAGCTCTCAAGCTTTACTCAGAGCTGGTGGCCGAACATACTCCAGATCCCCACTCCATCCCCCCTCGCGGCACACCACTGACAGGGCCAGCTCCAATCCCCTGCACAGAGACCCCTCCAAATCAAGTTCTGCTCTCAGATTCCCACCCCCAAGGGTGGCCCCAGCCCTGCAGAGCTGGGGGATTCCCCAGATCCTCGGCTTGG
This sequence comes from Entomyzon cyanotis, assembly GCA_024500445.1. NCBI lineage: Eukaryota > Metazoa > Chordata > Aves > Passeriformes > Meliphagidae > Entomyzon > Entomyzon cyanotis. The sequence goes on along the minus strand of JAKEPQ010001021.1, from coordinate 43,452,930 downwards.
CTCAGCTCTCCAGCACTGCAGCGGCGGAGCAAGCAGCGCGTGGCTCCCGGCCAGCGCTGGCGCCAAGCAGCCCAGCTCCCGGTGCACTGCGAGCACCACGAGGCATGGAGGAAAGCTCAGGGTCTGCTCCCGGGGGAGGACCCAAGGCCAAATGCGTGCTGCAGCCCGTCCAACTCTGCTCCTTCCAGAGGAGCTGGCCAATCCTGGAAGGTACTCAGTGTCCCTCAGTGCACGCGGGCTGCAGGGAGCAGACCAGTATCAGGAGGCGGGAAGGGGAGAGTGAGAAGCTGGATGGAGTGAGAAGCTCTCACTTTTCAGGACCAGCCCCTTCTACATCCCCAGGCTCCCAAAATCCACATGAGCCACTAGCTGAGGGCAGATGTGAGCAGGCTGGGGAACCAGATCCTCCTGCAAAGCACCTGAGACGCCTCATGGGCTGACTCAAGGAGGGACATCCCCAGCCTTGGCACAGCCCCAGCCAGCTCTTGCAGCGCAGGCAGAATGGATCTGGCCACATGTGGCTGGTGAGGCAGTAGCCCCAGCCACGAGCAGATGTACCACACTGGGCTATCCCTTGGGTGATATGGGCACCAAGCTTTAATATGACTGAGCACAACACTCACAGTGCAGCCAGGAGCTGGCACAGGCACTTCTCACCCCACACACAGCCTCCACCTCCCCCCAAGTCTGATGTAGTGGGGCTGCATGGGAGGGCTGGGATGATGAAAACCTGTTATCATAGGGATGCACAGGAGGTGGGATAGCTCATGGATGTGTTTTTGTGGTGTTGAAGAGACAGGATGGGACAGCAGCAGGTAAGCTTTTGTTACTGTGGAGTTCAGACATGTGCCAGGATGAGATGGGCAAGGATCAATTTGTCACTGTAGGGTTGCAGAGGGAGACTGTGACCCTTTTCATTTCTGCCAGCCGACAGAGGCTTCTGTTTTTGCAGGGGCAGTATTGCTTCATGGGTGCTGCACACACCTGGAACATGTGGCCATTATCTCTGCACACGCAGCTTGCCAGTGGGAAAGGAAACACTGGGTCCATCCCAGGGCTCCAGCAGTACCAGCCTCGATGGCATCACGTGGGGAAACCCCAAACCTCAGGTGCCACCAGAGAGGAAAGCTCCCAATGGATCTTCAGCAGTTGGTTTCCTGTAGCAGACTTTCAACACATTTTTCCCCTCCTGAAAATTTTCACTGTGATAAAATGGCACACCAAACCCATTTCCAAGGCAAAGTGGGTTGGGTGGTGGATGAGCCCTGCAAAAGAGGGATGCAAGCACACACCACAAGCTGTGAGGAGGAACAGACCTTTTCTTCAATTCAGGGACACAAACCCGGCGGCCAGATTTCACCCTGCATGTTCCCCATCAAATAAACCACCACAATAATAAAACCCAAAGAAATGCCCCGCCCAGGGGCAAGGGAAACTGAGTCACACGCAGGACCTGCCTGCCTCCACTCCTCCAGGATGCAGGGATGGGGACAGGCACGGTTGGTGAATGCAGGAGGTGCTGACCCCCAAGAGCACCCTGGAGGGTTGTGCACTCTCGGGGGGTTCCAGAGCCTCGGGGGAGTCACCCGCGCTCCGGAGGGCACAGCACATCAGTGCGCGACGGTGCGATCCCCATCGCAGCGCTCCGGCCGGAGTGGGACGGGGAGCCCCGGCGGTCACCGCGAACCTCGGGCAGGCGGCGGGCAGCGGGTTCGGATCCCTAACGGTCCCGGGGGGCGGCTCACAGGCAGGAAGCGTCCCGGGCTGGCGGAGGCAGATTGGCAGAGCCCTGCTCCAATGGAGCGGCGGCGGCAGCCCCGGCGGCTTCGCACCGCCTGCGCTACCGGCCCCAGCCAGCCCGGTGCGGGCGTCCCGCTCCCGGCCCCGCTCTCGCTCTCGCTCCCGGCCCGGCTCCCGCTCCGCTAGCGCAATGGACACATAGCCGCGGCGCCACGCAGGAAGGTAGGGAACAGTGCCCCGGTCCCCAGCCCGCGAGGGGAACGAGTTGCCGCCGCCCCGACATCGCGGTGAGGGACGCGCGGCTGCGGTCAGGCGGTTCCCGGAGCTGTTTGCTGCCCGGGCGGAGAAAGTTGTGCGGGTGTGTGTGGATGTCTGTGTGTCTGTGTCCCCTCGCAAAGCAGCTGCCAGCGACTTGCCCTCCCGCTCCCTCCCGGCTGCCTGTGGGTACCCAATGTTGCTCCCCCTTCTCCGCCCTCCGCGCCTCCGCCTTGCCCAGAGATGCTCGGGGGGGTTGATGTTCCTGCGGTGGGATGTTTGAGCCCCTTCCCCAGCCTCCACAGACCACCACCCCCATTCCCAATTTGGATACCCCCGCTGTCTCTGAAAGGAGTTTTCTGGAGAAAGACTGGAATACCAGGCAAAGCGCCCCCTGGCAGGGCCCCCTCTTCTCCTGGGGGGTCCAGGGAAAAGCTGCTCCCAATTAGGAGAGGCGCTGAGAGAGGCGCTTTCCCAAGCGCGGGCGCTGGCAGGGCTCTGCCTGCCTTGTCCCTCCTTGCCCCGGGATGCTGTTTCAATCCCAGCTTCTCTGTCCTGTGCCAGCCCCCATGAGTGCCCAGCCCCGGGCTGTGCCCACCGCCATCCTCACAGGCTGGTTGTGTCACCCACCAGGTCCCCTTCAAGCTCTGTCTCCGGGCTGGTGAAGGCAATCAGAGGGAGCCACGGGGCTGAGCTTGGCTCGGACATTACTGTCAGCAAACTTAGACCCCACTGTAATGGGGCCTGAGGGTGCCTTGTACCTGGTCCCCCTGGGTGGCAAGAAACACAGAGCTGCAGCAGTTCACTATTTTGTGTGTGTTGCCACGCACAAAATAGTGTTGGACTGACTGGCATTGGTGGCATAGCCAAAGCTGAGATGTCCGGGGCTCGCCAAGTGCCTTGTGTGCCAGAAGGTGACTGTCCCATGTCTTGCTGTCATGTTTGCAGGAGGAGCTGGCTTGTTGGCACTCTACCTGTTTATAGGAAGGCAGGTCGCAGTGGGGTTACGTGTGTGGTGACATGGGGCACACGGCATCCCAGCCTGGCACTGGGAGAGGAGCTTCATACGGAGCTGTGAGCTGGTGGAGGTGCTCCCGTGGCAGTGACGAGGGTGAGATATGCCTACAATGCCCCATCGTCACCCACTCACCCTCTGCCCCCACCAACCTGGCACATTTTAGGGGGAAATGAAAGGGGCAATATGTGCTCTCCAGAGAGCTGCGAACTGACCTCAGCAGCCAAAATGGGACTGGAGATGGGGAACAGGGTCTAACTGGTGACAGCAGGGGTGTGCTCAGGGCTGGATGTCAGGTGAACAGGGAATGTGGGGTTCAGTAGGATGGTGGGGAGGGCTCTCTGAGGCTGCAGCTAAAGGCAGAGCCTGCAGAAAAGTAGAAGAAAAGCAACTCTGGTCTTGCGCTTCCTATTCCAGGAAGAGGAACCTCACAGGGAGGGGAAAACTTGACTTGATTATATCTAATAAGCCACTTTTTCCCTGTCCCAGCAAGCTGTCCCAGCGGCGGGGGGAGGAGGATGCTTGGCCAAGTGCAGGCCCTGTTTGCAAAGGATGAATGAATGACTCACGGCACAGCGAGTCTCCCCGCCGTTTTCATCGTGGCAGCAGCAGCAGTTCCCCTTTGCAGCTGCTGGGTTTATCAGAAGCTGTCGTGCTGGGTGGGCACCCAGGCAGCCCACACCTGCAGCCCTCACATGAAGGTGTTCTGCCTCCCCTGCTCTTCTCACATGGCTCACCTGGACCATCCTGAGTGGGGAAACCCTCATGGATGGCGACAGTGCGCAGCATCCTCACCTGCCATGAACTAGCTGAGCACTCAGTTCAAACCCTTTCTTTCAACTCTGCTCTTGTTCAAAGGAACTCCAGACTCTTCCTGCTCACACAGGCCTCAACCTCCCTCCGGCTTCCTGCCGAGTGCGTTCCTGGAGAGCTTATTCCCTTGTGGGTTTGTGCCAACATTGTGCTTTTAGTTCAAGACCTCTTCTCCCTCTCCAGTGTTTACCCTGCTATATTTATAGCTTCCTCGTTAGGTTAAGAAAGCCAAAGGATTCTTGCCTCCTCTTTTCCCGCAGATTTGGCTCTGGAGGAAAACCCCTTGCAAGATGCTTCCCGCAGGAGGGGGCAGGTGCCGGCTTGTGTCTCTGCTTTTCTCCCTTAGGAAAATTTTAGCATCTCTCACAGCTGGTTTCCCCTCCTCTTGTGTAGGCACGAAAGAGGGTGACTGCCCCTGCCCAGGATATAATCGAGGATAGAGTTTGGGTGGTATGGGAGCTCTTCCCTATAGGCAATTCACTGGGGCTTCAGCAGCATTTGGGATGCTGATACAATGCCAAAATCAGGGATTAGCCCTGGGATGTCTGAGGTGGCTTGCTGGGATGTTTAGAGAGTTTTTGGTTTTTCTAAGTGTTCCTGTGGTTACAACAGCATCGCATATGTGAAAATCACCAAATCTCTCTGGCCGGGGATGTTGTGACCTTATGGCCCAAGTTCCTACCAGCAAATCTCTCTGCACCTCCCAGTGGTGGTTTTCTTCTCCCATCCAGGTTGTGAGGGTGCGGAAGGGCACAGATGCCTTGCAGTTGTGGTTGAGTCTTCTCCAACAGCCAGATTCCCATGGACCATTTCCGTCGAAAAAGGAAAATTCCTCAGGGGATTGGAAGCAGGTTTGCAGTGTCAGAGATCAGCATGTTAATAGGAATTATATCTCAAGTTTGGCTGCACCCCAGGGTTCTGAGTCACCCTGGCATGGGAGTGGGACAGGGTGAGCTTTGGGCTCTATTGTAAGGTCACAGCACGCACAGTCCCTGGGGGAATCTGGCAGAATCTGCCAAACTCTCCAGTACAGGTTGGGCTGGGCTGGAAGGTGCAATTCTTCTCTCTAGTGGTACGAGTCTGGGACTTGGGAAAAAATGCTGACAAATACCTTCTCCTGCTCTGGTGTTTGTGTTGGTGGGGGTCCAGGAGAAGAGGGACAAGAAAACTGTCAAGACCTGATTCACCTCCATCTTACCAGGACTGCTCACTGTGGTCACATTGCTCACATATGATCAGCTCAGTTTGGGCTTGCTCCAGCAGGTATTGATCATTGCTGGAAAAGCTTATGAGGAATTTTGGAAGAGTCTGGCCAGGGGAAGATCACGTCCACCTGCTCATACATGTTTCCTAAAGATGCTTTTGGAGAGGACAACCAGGCTGAAGGGACCTCAGGAGACCTGATATGGTCAGACGTGGGGCTGGCCCACGCAGGTGGCAATGGCCTGCGTGCAGGCAAGACTGTGCATCAACCAGGAGAAGAGAGGATGCTGAAAGCACTTTGGAAATCAGCCTGGGGCTCCCCAGAGACTGCTCAGCTCTAGTCCATTCCTCTCAGTATGGAGACAGCCGAAATAGAAAATGCCTAATGAAAATTGTTATGGACCCGCAGAGATTGCCGTATAGGGAGAGGTGGAAAAGTTCTGGGCTCCTTCATCTAATGAAATCCTGATGGTGGAAGGAAGACCGTTTGGGCATCTTCTGGTTTATTTCACCTCCCAAAGTGAAAACAAGGGATGCCAACGCTTGTTGAGAAGCCAGTGCTGACGACACACCGAGGGAGGGGAAGAAGGATGGGAGAAGCATCTGACTTTGGTGGGCCATCATCTCTGCAGCAGTTTGGGGAGGGTTTTCTGACTCATTGACTTTGAATGTTGTGCTCAGCTGCAGCTAAGTTTCATCCCGCCTTGGGGAGCCCCAGACAGGGCTCAGGGCTGCTGCCTGCCATCCTGCTGGCAGCCTAAAGGGTGTGGATGTCCTCACATGAGAGCACATGGGAGGCAATGGGGCTGGCACAGCATCCCTGGAGCCCTCGGGCTGGCGTGGCTCTGCCCGTCCAGCTGTTTCCTTCACCTTCCTGTGCTTTCACCATCTCCTTCCTTTGGGACAGAAAGCTTTCATCCTGGCCAGACCAATAGCCCCAGGCACATCATGAGCCCCTTTTTGATGAATCTTGGCATGGGCATTAGTGCCTTTTGAATTCAGTAACATTGTGAAAGGTGAAGTTCAGCCCTTATCTTCCTGTAAAAATAGATAGGGAAAACCAGAAGGGGCTGTCATGAAGGATCTTCTTTGTGGTGCCTCCCAGTGCTGTGCCAGTGTTGCAACACAGCTCACAACAGCTGTGCTGCAACAGCCCTGCAAAGGTCTCCAGGGATGGCCTGGCCACAGTGGCCTGGCGTGGTTTTGCAAAAGCTGCTGTCACGCAGGGTGCCCAGGCCAGCTGGCACACCCCCAGACTTCCTTGCAGGGCCAGGGGCAGGGCCAGCCTCTGGCTGCTGGGGAGGTCTTTGCTTTCCATGAGTTTTGCCTGAGGCCTCAAGGCTTAGGAGGAGCTGGTGGACCCAACTAGCTATTGCTCCATCCTTTTCTTGCAAAGGCCAACACGCAGCCCCAGGGGTTCCTCGGTGCTTCGGCTGCTTTTGATTTTTTTAGCTCCTGCAAGGCTCCCGCCGGGCTGTTTCATTGCTCCCTCGAGGCTGCTCCACCCCATCCTGGCTTTGAGTTTTGCAGCTTCATGGCTGGAGCATGGCTGTGCCAGGGGAGGCGTCTGTTTTCTCTGGCCTCCCTGATCCTGTGCCCAGCTCCATTTCCCCTCTCCAGCTGGGACTCTGCCCACGGTCCTTGCACCCCAGCATCCAAAAAACAGCGTACATAGAGAGGAAGGTGACGCCCTCCAGTACCCATGCTGGCACAGGGAGCAGTCAGTGTGAGGGACTGGTCTCTCAGGGTATCTTGTTGACACAGCTCTTGATCTGCTGCACATCCACATTCCTCCTTCCCAGCTGGAGGCTGCAGATATGCATTGGGCTCTCTGGCAGCTCCTGCAGCTGGGTGGTTTGCCCTGGAGATGCCTCAGAGGGCTCCGCTCAGCGAAACACTGAGGCTTGGACTCGGAGTGGTCTGGCAGGATAAGGAGATGCCCAAGCTCAGAGAGAGCAGCAGTGGCACTCATGCTTTGCCTGGGATGGATGGATGGATGGATGGATGGATGGATGGATGGATGGATGGATGGATGGATGGATGGATGGATGGATAGAGGACTTAAGGAAGGCAAGCTCTGTGGGGCCAGTTATCTTAGTTTTCACCCCTGAGTGCAGCTGGAAGAATGAGGTGGTGCTAGAGCAGCATGTCCTGCTGCATCCCCAGACTATGTCCCCTTGAGATGTGTCCCCAATAGGGTGCTTAATGATGAACTATGCATGGAGAACTTTCTTCCTCCGGTGCCTAGAAAGGTCTCTGAGAGCTTTTTTCCACTTGTTTTCCCCATCTATCAAGGGCAGAGGGACCATGCAGCAGCATTTAACCCTCCTGGGGTGTGCGGGGGACTGCACAGTGCTGCCGGCGACGTGGCCACTGCATCTCCATCAGCAGCAGCATTTCAGCAAATGCCTCTCTACCATCCCTTGCCACAACCAGAGGAGGGTGGAGCAGAGCCAGAGGCAGCATTTGCGGCCAGCTCTATGAATTTCCAATTACCAGCTCGCCTTGCCACTGTGTGAGAGGTTCCTGCACCTAATTTTTGGTGAAACGATCCATTTTTCTCAGTAATTTAATAGCGTGGGCAGGCTGCTTGCTGTCGGAAAGCCAGCAGCCAGCACCGAGGAGCCTGTGTGCCGGGCTGCCGGCCGTAACCACCTTCCCTGGGCGACGCAGGAATGCTGACCTAATAGAAAAGACATTTAAAGAGGAGTTTTGGAGAGCAGCTCAGCTCGGATTCGGCTCATGCACATGGCCGCTGGTTGTAGCAGGGTCTCTCCATGCTTCAGCAGGTCCTGGGGACCGGCATGGGCAGAGGGGACATCCCTGATGGGAGCCAGGCACCAGGGCATAAGCCCTGCCAGCCATCAATTGGCACAGTAGTTGCTTTATTTTCTGGGAAAAAAAGTTGCTTCAGGGAGGCCGTCACAAGTTGTGAACTGAAGCTGGGTTCAGCGCCCGGCTGCGGTTCTCCCAGGCTGGAAAAGCCGTGGCGTTTTGCTCTTGACATTTTCCAAATGAAATGTTTTGATTTATTCTTTTTTTTTTCTTTCAATTTATTTTATTCCCTGCCCCAAGGTAATGTTTGGAAGACAAATTTAGCTCGATTTAACTCAAACCTTTTTAAAAAAGTAAAACCACTGAAAACTAAACAAGGCCTATCATTTAGAACAAAATGTTTTGGTTTTCATTTTCCTTTTGGCATGAAAAACACAAACTTTATTTTTTTCCATTTTCCTCTTGACCTACAAACAATTTTACTATTTTCTTTTCTCCTCCTTGTTCATTCCCAAGACCGCATTGTGCATTGTGGCCAGAGAGCAGGCGAGCCCTGGTGCTGTTCCCAGTGGGATGGGGGTCCCAGGGTGGGTGCTTCCCAGTGGATACCAGAGGAATCTTGCAAAATCAAGCAGGAGCTGCTCTCCCCACTGCCAACACTGACTCAGCTGGGAGCTCCTTGTGGAAAAGGGAGGCCCCCGGGTGTGGGTCTGTTCCAGCTCTCTTAGGGGTATGTGAACCCCTGGGCAGGGCAGAGCAGTGCTGTGAGTGCTGTGCTCTGCTGCTGGGCATCTCTACTGGGAAGGGCGAGCTCTGGCATTGCCTTCTCTCCTTGTTTATTCAGGTTTAAAATTAATCTGACCTTCCCCTGCTCAGACTTGTGCAAACAAGGCACGTCCGAGCGAGGAGCTCCTGCCAGCCTGAAGGGAGCCCTCCCTGTCCCCAGCTTGTGGCATTACTGTCCCCTCTGCTTGAGGTTCCCACCAGGATCAGGGTGCTGGGGGATGGTGGGGCTTCTTCCTGGCAAAGGCAGCTCTGGCCATAAATCAGCATGCAGCTAATCCTCCGGTACAAGCTGCCAGAAGAGTCAGAGCCTGGATCTGTCATCTCTGGGCCGGGCAAGAGGTGGCTGTGCTGCTTCCATCCTAGGCAGGAGCTCATGTACCAAAGCCAGCAATTGTTTCCCCAGCCTTGACCCCCTCTGCTCCCTGCCAGCCCAGCCCTACATCCTGCACCCTTTGCCAAATCCCAGCTCTCCACTCTGCCCCAGCCTCACCAGGCTGTCAGCCGGGCAGGGAGCAGGGAAGGGATGATGGGGACCAGCACCGTCGCCAGATCTGGTGCAGAAGCAAGCACCCGACTCATTCACCACCTGATTTTATTTTATTCCCCTCTCAGTGCCTCGCTGCATACCACAGCCGTGCTTTTTATAGCCCCCAGCTGCAGCCTCGGCGTGCTCCCAGCCAGCTCCCCGCCGCAGCCCTGCTCGCTCCATGCCAGCAGCCCCGGCCAGGGGGGACGGACAACATTCCCGGGGTCCCTGTGGCGGTTCGGGGAGAGAGCATGGGCTGCGGAGGAAGGCAGATAATTAAACCCTAAACCGGAGCCACGCTCCCGTGCCGGCAGAGGCATTTAAAGAGCAGCATTAGTCACCCCCCTCGCAGCCGCCACGTGCCGCGTGCCAGGTCGAGGCCAAGTGCTGGTGGCCTGTGACCCTCACTGTCCCCTCTGGTGCTGCCCAGGCCTGGTTCCAGGCAGCCCGAGCCACCAGCTCCTTCCATGAGCCAGCCTGCTCTGCCAGAGGGGAGGTGTCAGCAGGAGGGGTACCCACTCCACCCCCAATTTCCCCCCAGCTTCTGGCCGGTTTACAGAAGTTAGAGGGAGATTAGAGGTTCCTGCCCACTCCCCGGGAGCATTTTTACGAGCATCTGGGGCTCGCTGCTGCGTTTCCGCATCTCACAGCCACTTCCACAGCTGGGATGCTGCAATGGGAGCCGGAGCGAGGAGGAGGAGATGAGGTATGAGGTTCTGCTGCAGGCTGCTTGGAGCACCCCTTTGTTGGGATGCGGGGTTTGCAGAGCGGGGGCGGCCGGCCAGCAGGCGGGGGAGTGAGCATCCTCGCTGGGAAGCAGCGGGGGGCCCCCGGCGCCTCATTCCCGGGCTTTCTCCAGACGTGATTTCACCACTGCGGGGAGGGAGCGCGGCCAAGGGACAGGCCCTGCTCGCCCCGACGGCACCCGGTCCGCTTGCCGCGGCGTTAGTCATTTGGGCCGTGGCTGGGGATGGGATGTGCCTCTGGTCCCCGTGGGGCAGGGGGACAGGGGCTTGGAGAGCCTGTGCCTTTGGGATGCTGTCAGGGAAAAGGGAGAGGCATGGGGGAAGGGATGGATGGGGGGAGCTTCTGGGCTTGCAGCCCACAGTCCCCTCCCTGCTAAGCTGGGAAGGGGGGCAGAAGGCAGTGGTGAAGCCAGATGTGTGCTGGGCATCTCCAGCTGAGCAGGTGGGCCAGGATGGGGCCACCTTTTGTGGGCTGATGCCTGCAACTGCTTCCCAGCCTCCTGATGTGACTTTCCAGAGCTGGAAATGGCAGCATGGAGACAGAGGTGATGCTGTGGAGAGGCAGCATCCTGCTTCAGGGGTGGATTTAGGGAGATGTCGCAAGGAGAGGGCTTCTCCAGAGGTTTATGGGGTCCCTGGGGATGGGGTGAGCCCCATGGGACCCTTCCATGTCCCCCTTATTCTGTGTGGGCGCAGGGTGTTGGGTGCCTGTGAATAATTTTAAACCTTGACCAGAAGACCATCGAGCTTATTTTAGTTCCAGCAGGGAGGCATGGGGAGGCCAAGCAGTGGAGTACCTACTGGTGGTGCTGCCATGTGGCTACTGCCAGGCAGCTGGGGCCAGGCAGCCTTGGCTCCATGCAGGCAGGGCAGTGGACAAGGGAAAGCAGGGATCTGCGGGGGCGTCGAGGAAGGGATGTGCAGGGGTGGGTTTTATAGAAGCACAGCTGTAATGTCGACCCAATATGGGTAGCTGTAGAGGGGGGCCCTCCCAAATCTGCTCCCTCCTGGAGACAATGAATCTCACCCCATGAGGGCTGGGGCCTTGCTGACAGCAACTCAGTCCTTGGGCTAGCTGGGGGTGGCAGGGGGGCTGTGGGAAGGGGGAGTTGCTCGTGCTGCCGGCCAGGTGCCGAGCATGACGGGAGAGGGGAAAGCCTCGGAGACTCGTTCTGAAACAAGGCTGCCCTTTTATTCTACTTTACGAGTGCATTTTAATATCCACAAACATCCCGCCCTCCCCGGGCTGCTGCCAGCAGAGCCTGTATCGCCTGTGCTTGGCCTGCCGAGAAACCCTGGCCAAACCCTGGGCCCCAGCGCAGGGGAGAGGATTATTTTTCCCCCCTCGTTTTTTTGTAAGATATGTTTTCTATAGCTCTAATTGGACAGGCTTGAGCCCCAGCCAAGCCAAACACACCTGGGGGAGCCTCACTTTACAGACCCCATCTGCTGTGTCGGGGGCTCTGCTCCCCACACAGCCACTGCCTGGCCCCTTTATAGGGGAGGGGGCTGCTGGGGGTGGGGGGGTAGGACCGCTCCCAAGCCAAACCACTGAGCAGCCTCCGTGAAGGAGGAGAACCCAGCGAGGCGGCACAGGGAGATGGTGCAGAGGCAGCAGGGGCACCCGGCAGAGCCCCGTCCCACAGCAAGATTCCAGCCCGGCGTGGAGCTGAGGTATCTCCCCCCTGCCAGTGCTGCTGTGGTGTCACACCAGGGTGGGATGGTGTGGGTGGGAGATGCAGCAGGTACCAGCAATGTTTTGTGTTTCTGCGGTGACAGCATGTTTATCAAGGGGTTGCAGTCCCCAAAATCTGCGTGTGCCTGGAGAGGGGGGATGTGGGCGCTCCCCAGCATGCCAAGGTGTGTTATGGGCTGCAGGACCACCTACCTAGTGAAACCCACTCAGGAACTGATCTGGAAAGCAGGCAAGGGACGTCAGCATGCCAGGCCACTCCAGTGTCTTGCGTTGACATCCAAATCCATGCTGGACTGAGCTTTAGGTGCTTCTTCCTGCAACTGTTGGCTTTTCTTGTGGGGCTTTTTGGCTGGGCTCTTCCCCTTCCATTTGTTTCAGGGTCTGCCTCCGATGCCCCCATTACCAGCAGGCTGAGCAGTGCTGGCACCCTTCTGCCAGGGACTCATGGGTTTCACCTCATATCTGTACTTAGCCAGAGCCCAGAGAGCTGCGGGGAGTCTCTGCTTGACCACATTGTGGTCCTGCCTCTTCTGGGACCAGAGCGCATGCCCTGATAGCATGATATGTGCCAGGGAGCAGCAGCACGCTTAGGTGCACCTTCTCCAGGCTCATCCTGGAGTACATTTCATCCTCCCTTCCACTCCCAGGGGGTGCAGGGCACAGTGCTGTGCCCCCACTCCATCCTTGCAGATGCGCACAGCACACCGTCCCTTCCTTGTCCACCTACCCGTGTGGTGACCTGGCAGCACCAAGGAGGCATCACCACTGCAGTCTGTGCTCCTGGTGCCACTGACCACTCCCAGCAGGAGCTCTGTCACCCGCTTCACTCTCTACCTTCTGGCTGATGCTGAGGAGATGCTGTTTGCAAAGGGAAATACTGTGTTTTCTTGGGGTGCATCGCCACACACCCTCCCCCCAGTGCACCCAACTACTTTGCAGCAGCACTGCCGACTTGGAGCAGTAAGAACTGAAGCAGCAGCGTAAAACAGAAAGGTAGGGTCCAGCCTCACCAATGTCTGCTGTCTCACTTTGCATGAATGGGATGAGCTGTGGGGAGTTATGCTGGCTGGGATGTGCCTCTGTCCCCCTTTGGCTAATGGGCCAAGCCAGAGGATCAACTCGTGCATGGAGGGGGGGGCTTTGGGGCACAGCCAGAGCTGTGGCAATGCACAGGGCAGCTCAAGCGTTCTGTGTAGAATTTTGGAGCTGTCTTGGCCTCCAGTCAGAGCAGGCTTCAACGGGAACATTTCGAAATTCTTTTGGATGAGGAAAATTCCACGGGCAGCCCCCCTCCAGAGAAAGTTTGGGATGGCTGAAATGTTTGGAGTAAGAGGCTGCTTGCTTTTGTTTACTCTGAACTATAACATTGGAGGGGGGAATCCAAATGAAAAAAAGAGACAATAGGAGCCTGTAAACAGAGCTGGCCCCAAGTGCGGCTGGGGCTTCTCTCCAGCACTGGAGAAGGAGATGTGTCAGCACACTCACTGCGTGGCTCTGCTTTCCCCCCTCTTGGATACGATCGCACTTAATCTTTCAGAACTTGGCTGAGATTTTTTCCCCTAGCAGAAAACGAGCTGGATGGTGTTTTTCCAACCTTCTCAACTTAGGCAGGGCTCAGCCCCCATCCCTTGGCCTGTACTGCAGACCCCAGGTTTTCCCCTTCTTCCCGATTTTTGCCACTTTTTGCCACTTTTCCATCTCTCCTATTGGCTTTGGGACTGCGAGCTGATTGGCTTGGCAGGAAGTGCAGTGTGGGGGCATGGATGCTGCCCCAGTGATGTGTTTTTCCAGCCTCTGTCCCTGCCACGTCCCTTGCACCCTGCTGCCTCTCCTGAGCTGCCTCTGCTTAGCAAACTCGATGATCTTAGAGATCTGTTCCAACCTTAATTATTCAATGATTCTATGAAAGCAGGTAGGGTTGACTCCAAGCCTGGAGAAAACACGTGATGGTTATCCCACCGGGTGTCAGAGACTGGCACGAGCATCCCCACATCACACATTGTCAGGGGTCTGCAACTTCCATCCCTACCCTCCTCCTCCCCACTCCCTCAGGGACACTGCTGGTGGTGTACACAGGGTTAATGGGCCACGCTTTGGTGGTGGCTTTATTTGGGCCACCCCTTGGTGACGGCTTTATTTGGCCGCCCAGGTGGTCCTTAATGACTCCTGAAATCCCTCTCTTGCCCAAAAGGGATTTTGTTTTGCAAAAGGAGTGACAGCAAATTGCTAGCTGGGGGAGCATTTGTGTAAGGTGAGCTGTTTATTTTGGCCCTGCTGCATTTTGGCTGACCTGTGCGCCTTCGTGCCTCAGGGATGGAGCTGAGCCTGATGGCTCCTGGGCTCTGGCCAGCTTTATAGCAGGGGGAGGGAAGGGGGAGCATCGCATATGGGGCATGCTGTGGGGCCCCTCTCCTGATCAGAGTTCCCAGCCCCAGGCTGGAGTTCATCAGAAGCATCAGAAGGAGCTGACTGTGCCTGGGGCATTCACAGGTATGTACATGTATGTCTGTCCCCTGATTTATGGGTGCATGCACTCCTGTACAGCTCCAGGGCTGATGGGGGAACTTTGTCCTGGGAGATGCAGATGGTCCTGGGGGGCAGCCTGCAGGCTGGTACCCGGCTGCTCCATTGTGCTGGGAGCTGCATGTTCACTGAATTCTCTGCCAGGCTGGGCTGAGCCCAGGAGCAGAAAAATGTCCTAAATCCCAAAATGTTCTGGGACAGGAAAAGCCTTTCCCACCCTGCTGTAATCACAGGGTGGCCCAGCTTTCTGCTGGCAGGTCCCACCCGTGTCCCCAGATCCAGCACTGTGCCCATCCCTGTCCTGTAACCATGTGCCAAGGACAGTGGGGATGCAGCACCCCCTCCCACCAACTTCCATGCCTCCACCCTAAAAATAATCTCTAAGCTGCAAAGAAGCCTACCAGCACTACAGATACAGCGCTGGTAGGTTTCTTTACAGCCGGGAGATTATTTTTAGGAATGGCTCTGGCACGTGGCTTCGGAGAGGCGAGTGTGGGGATGGGGATGGAGAGGGGGGCGCCCCTTCTCTCCCCGCTCGGAATGCAGTGCTGCCAGCTGGCACCGTGTCAGGGCTGCTGGCTGCTAACAGAGCCCTCGCTGTTTTGGCCCTTGCCGATGCCTCCAGTTACAACCGGGAGCCAGAGACTTCTTCTCGCAGGATGGAGCAGAGGAGAGCGGAAATCAGGGCGTTGGGGTGGGAGTTTCCCGGCTGGGGTAAGAGCAGAGCCTGACCTCCATGGTGCTGCTGGCATGCTGAGGTGTGTAGGGGGCCCCCTGGAAGCTGCTGGCTACACAGAGGAGAGAGGTGACCCTTGGGTTACGGAGGGGTTTGGGCTTGGCTTTGGACACTGGTGGGGCTGGGGTCAGCCACTGGATATCACTGGTGGATGCTGGAGGACATTGGTCTAGGCTGGATGGAGATGTACATTGTATCTGGCTGCGGAGATAACTGGTTCCCTGGACGGTGCTGGGTTTATCCCTGTGTTTGGGCTGAGCTGGGGTTAACCCCACTCCTGGGTTGCATTTGTTTCAGCCTCACATCTGAACTGTGTAAGCTGTGATTGGGCTATGCTGAGGTTAGCCCTGTGTTTGAACTGCGCTGTGGGTTAACCCCACTCCTGAGCTGTGCCGAGTTTAACCCCACATGGGGGTGACATAACCACATGCTTGACCTGTGCTAGGTCCAGCCTCGCATTTTGGCTGAGCTGGATTTAACCTCACTCCTGGGCTGGGCTGAGTTTAACGACACATTTGGACTGCACTGGATTTAATTCTCCTCCTGGGCTGAGTGGGATTTGATTCTCCTTCTGGGCTGTGTGGAGTATCATCCCATATTTGTGTTGCCCTGAGTTAAACCCTGCATCAGGACTATACTGTGTTTAGTCCTATGTTCAGACTGTGCAGAAGGCTTATTGGGCTGCACCGGCCTCACAGGGAAAGACTCCAACTGGTTTTACTGGTTTAACTGGGGTAATTCCAGCGTGCTGGGGTTGCACTGGCTGCAGCTGTGCATGTGTGTGTGTTCTGGCACAGCCCAGCATGGCATGGTAGCCCCCACAGCAGGCATGGGGGCCCATGCACCCCACCAAAGTGGTACAGAGGAAAACAGCCCTTTTTGAGGTCCCCAAAGCACTGGGGGGGGGGGGGGGGGGGGGAGCTGGGGAGAGTGCACAGAGCATCACCCCTGCAGTGCCCAAGGGGGGCATAGTATTGCCACAGGTGCTGCTGGTGGTCCTGGGGATTGTGCATAGCCCTGGTGGCCCAGGAGGTGGTGGGGGACATGCTTCTCTCTAGCACCCACTGCTGGGCTTTCTCTGGGCACCCAGGGAGGGTGCCAGCAGCATTTAGGGGACAGGGGTGGCTGTTGCAGGGGACCAACCATCCAGCAGTGGAGTTGATGCTCCCCCACCTCACAGGCACACGTTCATGCAGCGATGGTGAAAGCCACCAGTGCTGCAGAGATGGGGTGATTCCAGCTCCCCAGGCAGATGGATGGCCACAGGGATGTACTCAGACCGTGCCATGGCTCCTCAGAGTGGGGCATGGTGCTTCTGCAGGCCTGCCAGGAGCAGACGGGTTAGCAAGGCAGTGCTCCCAACCCCACAGGGAAACGAGGAGAGCTGCTTTGAGCAGTCGCTGGCAGAGAGGGTTTGTAGCACATGGCCAGTGATGCTCCCCTGGCTCGGGAGCAGGAGTAGTGAGTGATGCCATCTCTGGGGTGTTAGAGCTAGCTTTGGGTGTTTAGCCGTTGCTTTTTGCAGGTGAGGGACTCTGTCAGGGCCTGGCACAGGGCAGGCAGAGCTGCCAAGTGCTCTTGGGTTATTTGCCATATCTCTATTGCGGCAGTGCTGCCCCTGACCACCCTGGGAAGGGGTTAGGAGGCACCCCAGCTTTCGGTGCTCTGTGGGGAGCATCCCACATCTCCACGCTACCATCTGCAGCCCTGAGGCACACTGTCATCTGCTTCTGTCCCTGTCCCCACCATCCCAGCTCTGTGTGCGGCCCATTTGCTTTGAAGAGCAACTTCAAATGAAGCAAAACAAAAAAACACTAAGAAAACAAAACCCACTGTCTTTCAAAGCACCGAGCACAATGGAAAGTTGGCTTCCTCCAGGAATCTGTGCTGGGCTATGCCAGGCCACGGCAGGGCATGGCAGAGAGCAGCTGTGCCGAGGGAACTGTCTCACCCGACTTGGACATTGGTGCCAGTGCACATGGCCATGATTTTGAGGGATGATTTGGCTTACAGCACTTCAATTGGCATGCAGGAAGGGGCTTATATCAGGATTTCTCCCCACTACTGCCCAAGAACTTTTGCATGAGCTCAGATGGTGCCCAGCAGAAGAGCAGGATCAGGGAGGGATGGAGAGTGCCACCTTGCATTTCTGGCTCACCCTCAAGGCTGCCACAGGCTGCCTGGTCACCCTGGTCATGCCAGTGACAAGAGCATCCTATGCTGAGGGAGCAGGGTACAGCACTGCTGCCCTTCCTGCCAGGACCAAGCCAGGCCCCCAGGCTGAGCTGGGTCCCTCTACCCTGGCATGGCTTGGGGATGTCACCCAGCCCCAGGCTGGAGACAGGCATCCCTCCAGCCACGATTAGCATGCAGGGAGGAAGAAAAGCTCTGATTGTTCCCTCTGCCCCGGCTTGGCTCCAGGACCACTGTGCCGGGACTCTGTGTCCCCAGAATGTGTCACTGCTGGTGCAAGCATCAAGGGATGTTTTCTCTGCCTGTGTGCCCATCTGTGGGGGTGTGGAGCCACCAAGGAAGGTGGCCTGGCCACTCACACGCATGTGTTCATTTACATGCCGCTTTTTCCCTTGGCCAGGGAGTTTGGTGGCAGAAAATGAGGGGATCCTATCTGGGCAGGCTGTCTTGCAGCACCTGGCCCCCTGCCCTGCTGCTGCACCTGGGCCAAACAAGGGCTCCTGGTCTTCTCTGGCTCTGTGGCTCTTTCCCCTTGTATTTGTGGCCTTTGGGCAGGCGAGGAAGGGCTTGCCCTGCTGTTTCTGCAGTGATGCTCTGTCAGGGATAGGTTTTGGCAGTGCTCATGTGGGTCATTTACTGAGCCAGTGTCGGTCTGGCAGGGCTCAGTGCTGCCTTCCCACACTGTGCTGGCAGGGGTGCCCCTCTGAGGCAGGGAAGCTCATGGGGTGCTGTGATGACAATGGGGAGCTCTGGGAGGACCCTGGGACAAAGGGTGATGAAGGGTGGAAGACGTGGACTGACCCTCAGGATGAGCAGTGTTAGGGTTAAGTTTAGGGCTAGAGTTAGGTACTAGTAGGGTTAGGGTCTAGGTTAGTGGTCCCTAACTGGCCTTAACTACCAGGGTCACAGTGGAGACGTCTTGGATACCCTCTGCAGTGTTTGAATGAAAAACCAGGGTGGTCAGGAGAAAAAGTTATTTTATTTAAGCTATTTTTCTCTCTGTATATTAACACGCTCAGCCTTCTTCCTGACACACACACATACACCCACTACTCCCACACCCGCTCCCTGCACCCCCCACAAGTACCTTCACTCTGGCCCGCATGGTTTTTGGAGTTATTTTTGGTTGCTGCTTTTAAGACAAAATACACTCATTTTTGTCTTCTTTTTGTTTTTTTCATCGCCAAAATATTTTACTTTCAGGCCAAATGTTCCCTGTTACTTACCAGCATAGTTTTGGCAGAGAACTTTTAACTGATACTTCTTGGGAACATTACTGGGGTGGTTTGGTAGGAAAAGCTTATGACAGTCTCATGAAATTATTTACGTTTGGGGCTTGTGTTTGAGGCTCTCTGGCATGTTCAGAACAGGGTTGATGTGGGGTGCCGCACGCCTTCCCCCCTGCAGCAAATCGCCTTGTAGCTCTTCTTTCCTTCGCCAGGCGGTTTGGTCTGTGGCCATGGGCAGTCAGCCACAGGAGGAACCAGCTGCTGCTCTGGGGTGCCTTTGCTGGGCTGGAGCATCCCTCCCTCCAGTCTCTCAGCTGTTGAACCCAGGGGGACACAGATTTATGCCTACAGATTTATGCCTGCTCTTGGGGCTGGCAGGGAGCTCACTGCCTTACATGCCCTCAGCCCCTGCTTGGAGCTGGGAGCAGAGCCCAGCAGTGTGGATGTAAATAAACAGGCTTGTCCATTTGTGAGGGGTGGGCAGAGGAGTCTTCTAGGGAGAAATGCTTCACTTCTGATTGACAGAGGCAGTGTGGCGCTGCTGATAGGGATGGTGTGATGGTGTCCAGGATGGATGCCCTGTGGTGATGCTGGCTGGCACAGACAGGGTGACATGGCTGGTATGGACAGGGTGACACTGGCTGATATGTCCTGCTGATGCAGGACTGTGCAGGCAGGACCAGATGCTTTAGGGCAGTGCTGGCTGGCACACACAGGGTGCTGGTTGGGCTGAATACCACAGAGCACTGCTGGCTGTGTTGGCCAGGGTAACACTGTCTCGTGTGTGCACAGGAGGGTAGGTTGGGATGGAAAGGGTGATGCTGGCACGGAGACTCCAGTCTGTGGCAGGGGTTGACCCATGAAGAGCTGGGTGCACATCCCTGATCTGCATCCCCTGCCCCTCTCACCCCAGGCCTGCTGGTGATCTCTGAGTAGGAGGAAGGGATTTCAGGGCCATTTTCCCACAAATGGAGACCTACATGGACCAGCCTCACACTGGATGCAGGCATGGGCCATGATGTGTGACTTGGTAGAACCTGAGTGATCTCAGCCCTGTTCTCCCTGGCTACGTGAGCCTGTTTAGATCTCATTGCTGTCACCTGCCATGTAAATACAGGCCAGAATTTCTCCTCGGTCCTTTCCCACCCCAGCTGCACATGCACAGGTCTCTGGACCACCCTGGGGCTGGGAGCCAGCCAAAACTCCCAGCACAGGATTGCAATGGCAAAGAATCCTTAATCCTGCCAACCCACACAGCGCCGAGCTCCTGGTCAGTGTTTGCCCTCTGCATCTCTGCTCCAGGCAGGGGGACTGCTCAGCAGCCAGGAACCAGCTGTGACTGTGACACAGACACTGCCAGATACCCCAGCTGGGGTCCCAGGATTTGGTCCCTGTGCTGTCCACAGCAGGATGGGATGAGAGGGTGATACAGGATCCATGGCCCTGCAGGAATGCCGTGGGCTGTGGACTGTGCCAGCTGCCCCATTGCAGGGAATAACACCCTCTCCTCCCCTTCTCTGCCTCCTCCAGATGCACAGTTCCATCCCAGGCCTGGGCAGGGTGATGGTGTTCCTTGCAGCAGCCCTGGCATCAGCCTCCCTTGCCATTCCTGAAGACTGGGGAGAGGAAGGTGAGCCCCCCACCGAACCCCCATACAGGCCCACCATGTCCCAGGCATGAGGACCCTGAGGGCACCCCATTCCCACCAGAGAGGAGCACATCTACCAGGGCTACATGAAACACATCCCTACAGTGATGGCCAGCCTCTGGCCAGTGCCCACTATGGGGCACAGCCCTAGGGGCTGCCCACCTGCACCCCCAGACCTGGCATGGGGTGGCACAGAGTGCTAACAGCCATCTGGGGACATGTGTCTCTCCAGGTGTGCAGTATGGACAGCTGGGGACAGACGTGACCCTGTCATGCCCTGGTGCCCATTCTGAGTAAGTCTTTTCTGTGCACACCAAGGGATTTATCCAGTGGGATGGGTGGCCCTGGGGTGACTTGCCATCCCTGTCCTCTAATGCAGCCTGCCTTGTCTCTCATCCTCAGCTTGCCAGTGCAATGGAGACGAGCAGGTGCCACGTCACTGCCAGAGGGCTCAGCCATCCAGCAGGGATCCCTGGTGCTGCCAAGTGCCAGCTTGGCCTCCATGGGAACATACAGCTGCCATGGCGAGGACGGTGGCCTCCTGCACACTGTGTCCCTGCATCTGGGGAGTGAGTAGCATGTCTGTGAGCTGGGCTATTTATAGGAGGAGTGTGGTGCTTGCACCCCTGCCAGGGGTTTGCCAAAAGGGGGCTTTGTGTTCACACAGGCATCCCTGTGTGCTGGATGGGCTACGGGATGGGGATCCCTCGGTGACTGTTGCTTCCCCCGGACCCCAGACCTGCCTGGAGTCCCCTTTGTGTCCTGCAGAGCTTCTGACTATGAGAATTTCTCTTGCTCCTGGACCTCCAGTGTGGAGACCTTCCTCCCCACCAGATACATCACCACATACAGGTGAGGTCCCCACAAGGCACGGATTGGGGGTGTTACAGTGTGAGCTCTGAGTCACAGCCAAGGCTAACCACCAAATCCAGCTGGCCATCCCACAAAGGCCCTGGGTTCACATCCTGCCCCAAGGACCATGCTGCACCCCCGAGCAGGTCCTGTTTTGGGGTCAGCAGAGCACCAAGCATTTTCTTCCTCTAAGTGGGGGCTTCAGCAGCACTGGGGGGCTGGCACAGGCAGGCTCCCTCCCTGCTGACATGTCTGCCAGCACCAGAAGGGCAATAAAAGAGAAGCAGGTCACCTGCGAGCCTCGCGCTCCAGCATGCTTTTGGGATGAAAGGAGCCCTGACAGCATCACTGCTTCTAATTATCCCTGCAAGCCAAATTAGCGGGTGGCTTTGAAGTCTAACGGAGCTCATAAAGCACAGCCCTGCTGAAAGCTGCAGGAGCCAAGGGCTTGGTGGGAAGGGGGCTGAGTGGAGCATCAGGGGCTCTAAAGCGAGGGGGAGTGGAAGCAAGGGATTTGGGGGGCTGTAGGGGGAGGGTGAAGCCAGGCCCTGGGGAACTGCTTTTATCAATGTCTCTGTGTCCTTGCTGCTGTGTGATGAAACCCCAGGTAGGGAAGGGTTTCTTTTCCCTGGGGACTCCCATTTCTTTTCCCTGGGACCCCCAGTTCCAGGCTGTTCACTAGAAGAGCTGGAGATGGTTTTAGCTCTGTCCCCCATACTGTCTGTCACATGTATAGGTCAACATGGGAGTGTGGGGCTGCTTTGCAGTGTGGACCCCTGTTCCTCCTCTGGGTCATGGTGGGGTTCACTTGGTGCTGCCCCCTCATTCTTACCATCTGTTTTCCCATCTGTCTCCCTGGCAGGAAGAAATCGCTGACAGGCGAAGAAAAGCGGAGGTAGGACTGACTCCCACCCTGGTCCAACTCCCTAGGGACTGGCCCCCATCCCAAAGGCCATGGTGCTGTCTTCAGTGGGGACCCCAAAGCAAGAGCTGGGGGTCCCCATCAGGGAGCCAGCTACCTAAGCCTGGGAGTCTGGGAAAAGGGTTTGCCTCCGGGAGGGACCTTCCCAGGGGGAGTGTGGAGCTGGGATGAGGGTCCCTTCTGTCATGCTTGGAGGGACATGCCAAACTCTGAAGGGTGAGTGCAGCTGAACCAGAGGGGCTGCCTCTTCCACCAGGGTGTTGGCATGGGGGTCTCCCATGGCACCTCCTTGGCAGCATTTGGAGACTGTGCATGCTGGACATGTCACCACCCTGCCTCCCTGTCTGCAGGAACAAGAACGGGCACGTGGGGCTGTGCCTGCAGGATCCGTCCCGCCGCAGCACCTGCACCGTCCACAGGTCAGAGTTCTGGAGCTCCTACCGCCTCAACATCACTGAGGTGAACCCCCTGGGCTTCAACTACCGCCTCCTCGATGTCACCATGCAGGCTATCAGTGAGTCCCCATCCCCCCATCTGTCTGTCCCACTGTTTGTCCATCCCTGGGCAATTACCTCTGGGAGACAGCAGGGAGCCCAACACCCCTGTGCATGGCAGTGCAGGGTGACAAGGGCTTCCTGTCCTCTCCCACACAGTTAAGCCAGACCCTCCAGAGGGCTTGGTGGTGGAGCCTGTCCCCCTAGCCCCGCGGCGGCTCCACGTGAGCTGGAAGTACCCTTCCTCCTGGCCCAAGGAACCCCACTTCCAGCTGAGGTTTCGGCTCCAGTACCGACCCATCATCCACCGTTCCTGGTCTGTGGTAAGTGTGCAAGGAAAGGCAGGGCCAGCGTAGGAACGAGGTGTGCATGGGGCCAGGGAGGGTAGTGAGGGGTGTTCCCCCTACCCCACAGCTCCCCTCTGCCTGGCACAGGTGGAGACAGTGAATCTGTCTGAGGTTATCACGGATGCCTTCGCTGGGCTGGAGCATGTGGTCCGAGTCAGTGCCAAGGATTTCCTGGATGCAGGGAATTGGAGCGAGTGGAGTGCTGAGGCACGGGCAACACCAGTTAGAGGTGAGAGAATAGGCTGCAGCCCCCAGCAGCTTACCACGTTGTGTCATTCCTCCCCTAATTCAGCACCCTGAACTGCCCCTCTTCAGTCCCTTCCCCATGGCAGCCATTCCTCCAAATGTCAACCAGAGCGAGTCTCAGCTGCTGGGCCACTGAAAGCTGGGAGGCAGAGCTGCAGAAGGACAAAATATCTCCCAGCCCATATCAGTCTACTGCTGTGCTGATGCTATTTGGGGATTGCCCCCCACAGGCTTGGGGCAGAGCAGGGCTCCCAGAGCATAATTAACACTTCAGTGGCACCCTTGGGCTCTCTGGGGCACAAGGATTCCCTTCCTTGCTCCTCTCTGTGGGTCCCTGAGGTGCTGCACATGCTTTTGGTGAGTGTTTCCATCCCTCCTGTCCTTCCAGACCTGGCCTCCACAGCAAGCGAAGAAACCACTACAGATGCCAGACTGGAAAGCCTGGCTGAGGAGCCCTCCCAGGCTCCCAACCCTGAGCCCATCAGTGAGTAGAGCTGGGGGTGGTGGGCAAGAGTGCCATGTGTGTGGCTGAGAGCACTGGGAAGGCTCTCTTGCCCCATGCCTGTGTGTGACTGGGCTGCTGGAGTGTCCAGAAGCTTGCCATGGGGTCCGTCAGGTTCTGGGGACTGTGGCATCCCTCGGCTGTGACAGTGTCTCTGTCCCAGATCGCAGTGACCCATTGGAGAAGATGGCTGTCCTGGTGTCCCTCGGGATCTTTGCCTTCTTCGTCCTGGCTGCTGTTCTTGTCATCACCATCCTCATCTGGTAGGCTGGGTTTTGAGAAGAGGCTGTATGATTGCTGTCCACATCCCATCCTGAACCCTCAGCATGGAGTGCCCTGTGATCCCCCAGCCCTGCTCTGAGAACCCTACCAAAACAGATTTGATGCCCTTGATGCCCAGGAGTTTATGCTCCCCTTGTCCCTGTGCCACGCCAGTGCCTCTTCCCAGCACACCCAGTACTGTCCAGCCTGCCTGGGGTCTTTCTTATGAGCCCAAATCCAAGGGACCTTTCTCTGAATTGCCTCAAGATGCTGCTGCTACTAATATCCCCTCAAAGACTCTTGGCTTACTGGGTATTCTCACGCTCCAGAGTCAGCACAGACTCCGCTCCATATGTTTTTTGCCCCCTGGGAGTCCTGTCCCTGGGTCCCCTCTCATCCTGCCATTGTGGGGTCTCCATGAAATGCTCTGGCTCTGCTGTCAGTCCCTGTTCCCATCCCAATCCTACTCTGTCTTGTGACCAGTTCCTGCTGTAGCCCTGGAGCTGACACACTGGAGAGGTTAAGCTGAGCTGAGCAGAGCTGGGCACAGCTGGATGGGAATGCAGAGCAGGATCACTGGGAATGTGCGCAATCCCAGTGTTTGGGGGTGGTGGTCCAGATCTCCAGCCACCATTGCTCTCATCCCCAGGCTCCGGGTGAGGAAACATGGCAAGGACAAGACCAAACCCAACTTTTTGGTTGCTGCGACCCACTTGAAGGCACTACCAAGTGAGTCAGGGTGCAGGGTCGGGAAGGGGGGCAATATGGGGTAGAGCGTGCAGAGCGTGGGGCAGGGCAGTGTCCCCAGTATCTCCCTTGACTCCCTGTCCTCTCTCTCGGCAGAAGCTCAGATCCTGTAGTGAGCCCTGGCCTATCCCTGCTCCCTGCACCCGCTTGCCCACGCGTGGGACTTGATGCCACTGCTGGCCCCCAAGGACCCCACGCCTCCTGGGTCACCCCACAGCTGTGGACATTGCCGGAGCCCCCAACACCCCGGGGTTGCAGGATGGATCCTAAGGAGAGAGGCTCTGCTCCCAGGAGCGTTGGACTGCCTGAGCCCACCAGGAGCCAGCTGGAGTCACTTCAGGCTCAGGGTGACAGGCCAGCTCCACCTTGGAGCGCTGCTAAACAAATGGGGATAAGACACTGAGCCAGCCCCACTTCACTTCAGTGTTGAGGGGACCATGGGTGTAGGCTCCCGGGGATGCCAGGCATCAGTGCCAGACCAAGGGTGCTGATCCCTGCCTGTCACCCCCAACCAGCCGCCAGCAGGCGGAGGAGAACACCCCCTACCCCTTCCCTCTGCCCCAATCCCCCGTGCTGTGGCTGGATGGAGCAGCGATGCCAATAAAGGGGATATGCCAATGCTATCATTGGCACTGTCCAGGCAAAACCCATTTGCAGGTGCTGCTGGGCCAAGGGAGGGGTGAATGCCAGCTCGGGAATGGGCCTTGCAGGAGGTGCACAGGCAGCAGGGCTGCTTCCCAAACTGTTCAGCGCTCTCCCCAGGTGCCTGGAGGGGCTGAGAGAGACCTGTGCTGAGGCTAAGTGCCAGAAGAGGATGCAGGCAGCTGCATGGGACATCTCCCATGCCCTCACTCTGCAGCAGGGACAGGACCCTCTGCACAGCCCCCCTCACTCTGCACGTGGCCCCCTTGCCGCACCTCAATCCAGTCCCTCTAATGGCTTCCATGTGTTGGCACCTCCCGACCCCAATGCTAAGTGCCAGCAGTCCAATGAGGTCCAGATGGAGCTGGGTGGAAATTCAGACAGCAGCGACACATGGAGCATGGGGAGCAGAGCCAGGGCAGGGTGGGGATGCACCCGGATCCTGGCACTGCCTGTGAACCCATGGTGCAGAGGGAGCCTGGACTGGGGAACCTGCAAAGTGTCCTGCTGGGGACTGGGTTGGAGGGGACCAGGACAGGCTGTGCCCTTTGCAATGTCTTGTGTGCCCTCAGACTCCTTGCTGCCCCCACTGGTTGTGGGGTCATGAGGGCTGTCCGTGCTTGGCTTTCGGGGCTTCCAGCCCCTCACTGTCCCTCATGAGAGTCACCCTGAGTGAGAGAGATGTGGGTCAGCCCTCTATCTACAGTGTGATGCCGGTGTGGCACTATCCTAGGACCAGAGCAGGGCTGTCCACAGGGCAGGTAAGGCAGATCACCAAGCTGGGGAGATGTAAGGAGCCAGATCCTACCTGGACTTCTAGGTTCAGCAGCCACATCCCCTCTCCCAGGTGCATCCCAGAGCTTGACAGCTCCACCTGTATCACACTGCCATCACCTGCTGCGCTCTGGTCCCCAGCATCCAACCCAGCCAACACACATTCTGATGTGTCACGCAGTCACCATTGTCATGGTCACCCTCGTCTCTTCTCAGTCCCCAGAACGGCATGGGCAGCCTTTATCACTTGGAAAACTCCTCTTATCACCACCAGATCCCACTCTTCTGCCCCTATGGAAGGGATCAAGGCAGTAGTTGTCCAGAGATGCTGTGGAACACAGGTGATGTAAATCCCATAGCTGTGGCTCCAGTGTTTGCAAACAAGTCAGTAATTTCCTAGCATCTGGTGCTGGTTTAGAGGTTGATGCCTGATTGAGTTGTAGCAGCACAGCAGCCAGAAAATGAGAGAGCCTGTGAGACAACAGCTCTGGCCCCTGTATTCTGCCTGCTTATGAACTCCAGGAAGTCCAGGCATGCTCCAAAAAGAAGTGTGTTGCTGCTGGCTGGTGCACCCATAGATCTGTTGTCCCCACATGCCAAGCCCTGTGTCCCCTTTCCTCTCTGATGTAACAAGTCAGGTTTGCCCATACATTTGCAGCAGGAGATACCAAGAGCAGGCATGCCACCACAAAGTCCTGCCTGCCTGCTGGGATGCCCCAAGGCTCCTGTAAATGTGACACACAGGCCTTGGGGACCCAAAGGAAGCAGAAAATTCTGTGCTTTCCGGAATAAAGATGGCTGGTGCTGGGTGCTGCACTCCCAGTTGCCCAAGGGGAGGATGTGCTGGTGCTGGATGTGGGCAAACAGGGCTTTCCAGTGGACCAGAGAAGATGCAAGGGGAGGGCTGGGGTGAGCAGCAATCTGGAATAAAGGAGAGGAATCCAGATGCCAAAATCAACTTTGCCTTCAAGCTGCGGAGAAGAAAAACAGGAAGGGACCATGAGACCAGTCCCAGTGCCGGCACCTCCCTGTCCCACTGTGGGGCCAGGGCACTTCCTCCAAGGCTTGGGCTCTCTGGTGGCTCAGCAGCCACTGAGTGAGCAGGAGGCTTCCTGCTGCAGGCTGGAGCCCTGCCTGGATGCACCCTGCCCCAAGTAGGCAGAGGCACATCCAAACTTGCCTTTGCTGCCATATCCCACCCTCCCCAGGGTGGATACTATGCCAAGATCACCAGGGGAGCTGGTACAAGCCAGGCCTGGAGATGCTGAGCATGTGCCAAGTCAAAGCAGCCCATGGACTGCATCCACAAGGAACAGGGATGGGTCCAGCTGCCTGGCATGGAACAGGGATTAGCACAAGCCCAGCAGGAAAAAAGTGCAGGAGAACATGGCCTGGGGCATACTTGGTGTAAAAAAATTCTGTCAGGCAATGCTACACACCAGAGAAGATCCCCAGCACCGAGATGCAGAGAGGTCCATGTCCATTGTCTCCATCCAGCACAGGGCGGCCAGATCATGTCTCAGGCAGGGTCTTGTTTGGGAAATCTACAGCCTTGGCAAAAGCCAGGGCACTGGTTGTGGGCGGTTGTGCAGCACTGCATGGGCTGTTTGACTGCCACCAACCCTGCCAAATTTCTGAGCTAGCCCTTAGGACTAGCCTCCTCCTTTCCCTGCCTCGCTGCCAGGATCAGCCCACATTTTGCAGGGGAGGAGGCAAGTTGCACAGGACTGTGAAGCAAAACAGTCTCAACTTACCTGTCATGGCTGCTTCTGCTTCCTTCCCCACCAAATTCTGAGCCAAGGACAGAAGTAAAAGCAGCTTCAGCAGAATGTGGGAGACATAGGCCATGCAACATACATCTATATGTGATAAGATGATGTAGAGAGCAAAGGGTACATACACAGTGGTCCAGCAGCGAGAGAAGGTTGCATGGATTGAGGGAAGGAGATGTGCAGATGTACAGATGGATGCATGGACTGGTTGTCAGATGGATTTATAGATGAATGTATGGATAGGTAGTTTGGACACTCAATTACCATCCTAATCATTAAAGATGCTCACTGTGCAGGGGCTGACTTCTGAAGAAGGGGGAGATGCCCATGGGCAGAGCAAGGACTGTATTTGTGAGCAAGTCTTGGGTGTGACCCATGCACCCAGTCCTCATGTAAGTGGTACCACAGCTGACATGAGGAGACAGAGCCTGAATTGTCACCAGTGCAGGTCCTGAGAGTATTGGGGAGAATATGGGGCATCTCCAGAGGAATTGCATCCCCCTCAGAAGCTGCTTCCATCTCACACTGCCCAGACTCTGAGAGGGTAGGAACAGCAGAGTCCATGCCCAGAGACACAGTGAATCCAAACACAAATGCTTTCAAAATGCAGTGCTGAGCATTCACCCCGACCATGGCTTTCATCTCACCTGCATGAGGATACCTCTGCTGGGGAACTTGCTAGAGAGTCCAAGCACTCAACCCACTAGAGACCCGAGATCCCCCATACTCCCTCTTCTTCATCTGCCTCGCTTTCTAGCTGCCACAGCCTGAAAACTCCTTGCCCATCTTCCCTGAAACAGAGAAGGAGAGACATCACCTGCCAGGCCAGGTGTGCTGACGTCCAAACAGATGTGGAGAAGGGAGAGACCTGAGACATCTCTTGCTGCTGCATTGTCAGTTTTTCCCTCCAGAAATGTGTTGTTTCTTTATTTGCTTGCTGAGACTGGACCCTTCCCTGCCTCTATGATGCTTTTGGTCTTTCACAGATGGGAAATGCCAAGCACGTGGCCACAGAGATGCTGGGAGGCAACAGCCAGCAGTGCAGTTCTGCCCAGCACAGCTGCTTGTGATGCTCTAGGGAAATGCTCCCTGCTCCCAGCAGCAGTCCACGATTTTTCTGCTAGCTTTTTCCCTTTTTTTTTTTTTTTTTTGGCCACTGGTAACAGTCCTGTGTCCCAAGCAAGGGTTCCCAGTGTTTTATGTTCCTCCCTTGCATTGCAGTGGCACTAGGGGACACATGCTGTGTGCTCTCCATGCCCATATTTCTGCTGTGCAAAAAGGACTATAACTCCTTGGTACTGCCATGACACTTGCTCAGAGGATATCAACTCCTCCTTCCCCCATGACAGGAATTCCATCTTCTCTTCCAGCTGCCTTTGGAACAGCAGGGACTAAAACAGAGCAGGACATGCTTTGGGAGTTTCTCTGGGCAACCTCTCTACCTGCTCTCCTCCCACCAGCTGCAACTTGTGGTCCTCATCATCCACTGCCACATCAGCTGCTTTGTCTGCATGGACAGAATAAGAAAATAGAGGTTATGGACAGCATGGCCCAGCCCTATGCAGGAACCTCTGAACCAGCTGGGGCACTTCAGTGCTCCCCATGTTTCCAGGATTGCATGGAGCAGGCACTGGGCAGACAGAGATCCATACAGCTGGGCCTTTTTCTGCATCCTAAATATGATGGACCCGAGTTAAATGTGCCTCTGGGAGTCTCATGTGGCTTTGCAGGGTCACAACACATACAAGCAACTCCCAGCCTTTGTTCTGCACTGGAACATCCACCAGATGTGGGAGCAGCTGAGCTCCAAATTAATGCTCGGCACTGGCACAAGCGCAGTCACTCTGTGCTGATGGATCTGGTGGTGGTAAGGTGCCAAAAGTGTCAGATTTGTCTGGGATCTCCTCCTGGGACGATGACATATCCCCAGGATGATCTGCAGGTCTTAAAGGCACTGATTCCCAGGGGAACACTAACCTGGAAGGTACTGATCACCAGAAATATGCTGACCTGGAAGGCACTGATGCCAGAGAGGATGCTGACTTGGAAGCTGCTGATTGCCAGCGGAGTGCTGGAGATGCCAACCTGGAGGGCACTGATCCTCAGGAGGATGCTAACCTGGAGGGCACTGATCCTCAGGAGGATGCTAACCTGGAAGAGAGATGCCTGGGAGGATGCCAATCTGGAAGGCACCAATCCCCAGGGGTTTGCTGACCTGAAAGGCACCATTTATCCAGAACATGGTGCTTTTTCCCCTACTACAGAGCATTTCTTTCAGTTCCCCACTTAGGCTGGGCAGCAGCTCAGCCAGGGACCACTCCAAGGGCTTGGGCTAGGGATCCACACTCAGGCAGGCATCTGTGGCTGGCGGCAAAGAGCCTGGCGAGCTGCCTGCAGGGAGCTGAACCAGCACCGCCTGTCGCAATTTCCCTCCTCCCCGCAACTCCCAACTGGGAGCCGCTGCCCACCGATGGGCAAGGGGGCGTGTGGCCCTCAGATACTGCCAAAACAACCACAAGCTCCATCCTTCTGCCGGCAGTGACACGGACTCTGTTTTCCCACTAGATGGCAAACGTTGCCTTCAAAAACAGCCTTTGTCCATCCCTGTGAGAGGAGGCTGAGAAAACCATCACGGAAAAGCCCCGGAGGTGAGGCTGCTTCAGAGTGGGGCTGGGGGTAGCAGGGACCCCGGCATGCCCCTCATCTTGCTTTCTCCGTCATTTCTTAAATTGTTTTTCCTTTCACGTCTGCCTGGCTTCTCCCCGGTCCTAGAACACCCATCCCTTGCCCTATGCTGGTGGGACTGAGCACCCTGGGCATGCAGGAGAGGCATCTGGCTAACCCTGGGTAGCACCTTGAACTTCCACAGCCACAGAGTGAAGCCTAGAAGCTTTTCTGGGAATTAATTGCACTGCGGTTTGCAAACCAAATGTGTGTTCATTCGTCTTTGCAAGTGCCCGGGTCCACAGGCAAGCCATTATGCTGTGTGTAAATAAAGGAGGCAGGGATGAAGGCTGTGCATGGGGATATTCACACTTGTCTAAGCTCTTCTACCAACTCAGAAGTATTTCCAGGCTTGTTTAAGTTTTAATTCAGACATAGATTTTTTCCTGGTCTCTGTATTATCCTTGTGCAGAAGTTTTCTGAGTGTTTGCTGCTGGCCCTGGCACTGCTGCAATGTTAGTGTGTGGTTAAACATGATGTGTCATAGCTAATGAAGGAGCTAACTGTGGATGGTAAATGTTTAATATGGACAAATCAAGCCAATTAGGCAATGTCAAGAGAAAAGTGTGTCATCTCAGCTGTGTCTGTCCTATGCGGAGGAGAGGTTCTGTGGAAGGGTAAAACCCCAGCTGCTGCAGGATCAGCAGCTTCTAACACCAGCCAAGGGTAAAGACAGTGAATGCAGATCTTCCTGAAGACCCCCAGTCCACCCTGTGGATGCTTTCACCTGGGGGAGAAGGACAGTTTTTTCAGAACAAGATTTTGTTTCTGGAATGAAGACCTCCAGATGGCTGGAGGGGATGGCAGCCATCTCCAATGCCGAGCTGCCAAATGAGAAAATGAGCAAATGAGTAAATCATCCCACTTAAAGCACTCCTTGCAGACCCCCAACAGGACTTTTGGCCATTCACAGCATGCTGCCTGCTTTTGTGGCAAGCCTGTGGCCCCACAGCTCAGCAGTGCTCAGACAGGAGAACCATGGATCCCTAATAGTGGGGTTCCCAGTGGCAGCCCCCCCCTGCCAAGCATCAATTAACTCATGTCAGCAGCTGTATTTCCTCCACAAAGTGCTCTGGAGCTCTGCTCCTCACACCTTCCTCTACCTTCCTGTGCCTCAGTTTCCTCCCAGGCACACTGTTTGGTATCATTTACACTTGGTAGAGAAGGATCCTTCCTGACCGGTTCCTTCGGGACGAATTTATTTCCTCTTCTGCCACGTGGGCTGGCAAGTCCCTCACAAGGTTATTTATAGTCACAGAGAAAACTCTGGAAAATGAAAGATAAAATGTGGGGAATAGAAACTGAGGGAGCTGTCAGGAGCCAGTCTGTGTGGCTCAGGGCAGCAAGCCAGTGACGAATCGTGACAGCCACTGATTCACGAGCTGAGCAGGTAGAAAGCCCTTCTGGCCCTTTCCAGCCGGGCTCCCTGCCAGCCCTTGTGTTGGTGTGTGCGGATGCCTGGGGACAACAGGGAAGAAGCAGTGACAACATGGATGGTGTGGGCTCTGGTGCACCCCTGTGGCTTGAGGCTTCCCTATCCCTTGGTAAAACTCAGCCTCTGCACGCAACAGAGCAGAAGTTAAGCACAGGTGTGGATACTTCACTCCTGAAGTTGAGATTTACCAATCCAGGAGCATTTGACCCCCGCTCTTGACCAGAAGACACCAAGGAATGAACAAGTCCCCATGTCTGAAGCTGTCATATCTTTGCCCTGATGTGTGCCTGATTCCAGCTTTCCAGTGCAGGTCCTGGAAGTGCTTCTGGCCCTCCCCTCTCAGGCTCAGGGTTCTGGGAGTGGTTTCCACCAAGCAAACACTTCCTGCCTCTGCATGGCATGGCTAACTGGTGACAGGCTGCCATGGGCAGCGGCCACCCTCCCTCCCCCCAGCTGTCCTGTAAGCTCCCTCTCAGATCCCTGGAGGCTGGGCCCTGTCAGGAGTGGTGTCAAGATAACCAGCAAATCAGGGCTGAAGCAAACTGGGAGCAATGTCCTCTCCTGTCTGCAACAGGGTGACACCATCCACATCCCTCAGCTTGTGCTGCCAGGTGAGAACATCCTGTAAGCATGAATCTGACAAAGCTTCAGAAATCCTGATAGAGCTGCACTGAGATACTTTGGGTAAGGACCTGCACCTCTCTCCTGGTGGCCTTTCTCAGGGTTTTGGCCATGTGCATGATGTGGGGCACTGGTGGCAGAGTCAGAGAGGCTGCAGGGGGCTGTGGGGATGGCCATCCCCTTTGTGCCTGTTTGGCTCTTCCAGCAGATGATGGATGAGGGACATGGGCAGATAAGGTAGCCTAAGGAGCTAGGGAAATGCTTCTGTTGTGTGCAGAGCTGAGGGATGAGCCTCTCTAGGCCCATCTGACAGGGTAAAGGCAATAATCCACCCTGGCACACTGAGAGTCCCAGGGGAAGCATCGTGCAGAAACCAACACACATAGAGAGGAGCAGGGATGCTCCAGCTATGTTTGCATTAGGAAATCAGCTCTGGGTGATGGATCTGGAGGTGGTAAGGTGCTATCAAAGCCAAGGACTGCTTTCCAGTTGGGAACGCTGCCCACCCTTGGGGTCAGGCTAGCTGGCCTGGGTGAAAACCTGCCAGAAATTATGTTCAGAGTGTTCCAGTAGAAGGGGACATTGCTTCAGGTGCTGTCACCTGTGGTGCAGCCCTGATGCCCTGTAGTAGGCACCACTAGGTCTTCAGGGGCACTGGGACAGTCGAGAAGATCAGACTCCTGCCTGTAGCCTGGCTAAAGAGAGCTGCCAGGTTTGGGGGCCCACTGGGAGGGAAATGGAGGGAAGCATGGTACAATTTGTGTGCCACCGTTGCCAGGATGGCAGCCTGCTGCGGCCCGGCAGGAGGGGGAACCCAGCAGAAACCGAAGCCTCAGAGGAAAGAGGAAGAAGTTGGCGCTGTTGGTGGCTCAGATCCTGCAGTGGGTTAGTGGCCTCTCCTTCCTGCGGGATTTTTGCTGTTTGCTTATTCTTACTGCATAAGCATAGGAATTTGTCTGTGCTCCAGGGCCCAGTTCTTCATAAAATAACCTCTTTCTCTACCTTTTTTCCATCACAATCTTTTAAAAGCAGCAGTTCCTAAGCTGTGGCCTGAGGATCCCTGGTGAAAACCTGACAGGTGTTCTACAGACCTACTTCACCTGCTGCTTGCTCTGCAGGGCCGGAAACCTATAAAAATGTTAGAACTGAGATCTGGAGCCCAGAGGAAGTGTACTGATGCCTGAAAGGTCGTGCTTTCATTTCTTCAGGAAGGCAGTCACTTCAGAGATAAGGATCTGCCACATTCACTGGAACATCAGCTGCAAAGGGAAGTACAAGTTCCTCTACACAGGCTCCAGCACAGCCAGTGGTAACCAGTACTGTAATTCCCCTGGTATAATAATGCTGATACCCTTCCTCAAAGCACAGCTTTGATTCTGAAAGCAAGAAAAGCCAAAAAAAGACCAGGAGACTGGTTGTCAGGGTGATGGGCAGCAGCTGAAACCCCATGAGGTGTGAGAAGGGGGTGCTGCCCACCCACCTGTTGGGTCTTGCTCCTGTCACACCAAGGGAAGCCCAGCCTCTTGGTATCTCTGGGATCTGGGCTTTTGATGTCTCATCTCTTCCTGCGCTCTTCATCTTTGCCAAGAACAGCAAGGAGACAGCACCACTCCCCATTGCCCCTCTGCTTGTGGCTGGTGCCAGGAGTGACAAAGCCACACAATCCATCATCAGCAAAGGACAAATTAGCACTTGCAGTGCAGGAAGAGAGAGGACAAGATCAAGATGTGGGGCTTGCAAGTGTCTCTGCAAGGAAATGAACCTGCATTGTACCACTGTGAGTATTTACTCAAATGTACACTGGGCTGTGTGATCTGTAAACCTGAGCAGACTGTAAAAATGGGGGCAAGGTGCCAAGTTCTCCATTTATCATTTAGATTTACCTTCACTTTTCTTTTCTTTGAAGACAATTACCGGGCTACATTTTTGTATCTTGTACCCAATAAAGATATTGAAAGCCCTTTAATCTACTGCTGTGTAATCAGCAGCTTATTTCGCTGCAGAGGTAAATGACACTGGTGTGAGACATTAGCTGTTCATGGCTTGGAGCTCACTGGAAAACATCCTTGATTAGCTGGGAAGTATTCACTGGCATGCACCTGGGGCAGGCTAAGCAGGGTAGCCTTACCCCATCCCTGGTAAGCAACCAGGAAAGCAACCAGGTGTCTTTCAGTGTCCTCACACAGGAACAGGGGGCCATGCACAGCCTTGTAACACCCTCCAAGTACACTAGGAGGGTGTCAGGAGGGAGAAACCCAGCAAACGGCAGTACAGAATGTGTCTAGGGCACTGATGTGATGTCAGCTCTGAACCGACACTGGCTTACATGTATCAGCATGGGAACCTTGAAAAAGAGTAGCAGAGACACACCAGGATGGAGATTTTGGCTTCCTCTTGTGCTCACAGTGTCCTGTGCAAGCTCTTTCACCATAAGCCATGGGCATATGTGGCTGTCACCTGGGCTCAGCTCCCACTGCCTGGCTGCAGCCGCCCCTGGTGTGGGTTTGGCAGATGCCTTCTGCTTGCTCTGTGTTTGTGTGAGAAGGGAACTGTGGGGGGCAAGGCTTGTGGACCCATCCCAGCACATCCCAGACTCTTTGAGATGGTGTCTCCAACAAAGACAAGCATTACGTGACCAAACCAGGGGTCCCCTGGCCTGAAGGATTTTAACAGTGGTTTCTTGTGATTTTGGGACAGTAGGGATGGAAAGAGAATGCTTAAGCATTTCCCATGGCCCGTGGCAGCACTCAGCACAGTGGCTTCAGTTCCTGCACACCAAAAGGAGCATCAGCACTCAGATGCAGGATGTGCCAGCCATGTGTGCCTCTCCAAGCCACACAGGAACTGATGCTTTTGCAGGTGGTGTGTCCAGAGATTCAGACCTACACTAGACCCTAAAGCCCCCCCAGTCTCACCTAAAGAGACCAGGCATACAATAAATTTAAGAGTTATCTGTCACTCCTGTGCACAGGGAAGGAGGAGGACAGTGAGTGACACACAGAGACCATGGCAGTGCCACAGGAAAAGGATGAGCCTGTTGTCACTGTGGAGCAGATCTCAGCTGTCAATCTCCCACAACCCAGGTGCTCCTGGGCTCAGTAGCTACATCTGTCTGATAAACTCTTTGACACAGGCAAGGAGAAATTTCTTCTGCTGAGGTTGCTCCTCCACCCTGGGGCATGCTGATGACCAGGAGCATCTTCCCACAGCATGACCATGAACTCTCTTGTCCCTTTGGAAATGGTGTTTGGGACACAGCAACAGCAGCTGCAAGAAATTTAAAAGGAGGGCAGGCATTTGTCAGAGCAGCCTCTTGCTTTGTGCCCATTTCTAATTCCTGTCATGTTCACCCCAAGCGCCCCGTACACAGAAATCATTATCTTTTTAAATAAAAGGAACCAAAACAACCAACAAACAAACCAACTGAAACACACAAACAGCAACCAAACCACAAAACACTTGAAATGTGTTGTAGTGTCCCATCATCATTTTTTAGTCAATAGCACAGATGTTGTCCAGGGTGCTGTTTCCCCACTGCAAGGAACTGGAGGTGCTCATTGAGGTGAGCTCACAAAAAACCAGCCCAAACTTACACATCATGTCCTGAGCCCTGCACACCCCTCGATACCCTCAGGCAAAGTTCTCTCCTGCTTTTTTTATGCCTGCTGCCAGTTTCTGTGGGTCTCCAGGATGTGCTGCCACACACTCACAGCCTGGAATGACTCCCTGTGACAGCTAGCCTTGGACTTTGCCTGCCTGAACAAAGACAAGAAGAGACCTGGCGGTGCCTTCCTTCTTCCCAGTGGGTGGCTGCCTTTTTCTGCTGGCTGGGATTTTTCAGAGAGTCAGGGACATTGGGTTAAGCATTGCTAGAGCAGGGCAGAGAGCCAGGAGAGCTCTTGTTCCTGTAGCACATGAGGTCAAAGGACCAGCACGCTCCCTCCCGGACAGCACTCACAGCCCCTCTGTCTGCAGCCACTTCCTCAGGATGTGAGAAATGCTGGGTAGGTGAAGGCCTCCTGAGGATGAAGGACAGGGAAGAACCTCTGCTGGTACCCCTCATCCCAGCCCCCTGCAGGGTGAGGGATGTCTCAGCAAGCAGGATGCTGGGAAAGAGCAGCCACCCCAGAACCCTGTGGGGTTCATCAGAGGACACCAACAAGAAAGCAGAGAATAGGTTAATGAGCCTCTCTAATATTCAGAAGAGCAGCAATATATGCCTCTTGCAAGAATAAAAGGGTGTGAAAGGTATCATGTGAAATTTCACAGTTCAAATGGTGAAGGAAACAGCCCTAGAGCAGCAGTGCTGTATCAGGACAGACGCTCTGTCGCTCTGTCTCTCTCTCCAGCTGAGACCACCACTAGAGAATGGTGAGAAATCAGTCGGCACAGAGGAATCCAGAGTAATCCTTCCCTGCCGTCCCTTCCCAGCACCCAGGAGTTACCAATGCAGCTTTCCCTGGTGGGGCTTGTGTGGGAACCACGTGCACCCACCTGTGGTGGGTTTGTCCAGCTCCTGGCAGTGCCCCACTAACACCCTGTGCCAAGAGTTCAATGGGTTATCAACAGAGGGTGAAAGGGAGCACTCCTGTTGTTTTTAAACTTCAACCTGAGCATTTCAGTTATGGACATGGAACTGGAGCCTCTGGGTTGACCCCAGCAATGCCACAGTGGGCTGTGAGGAGGATGTTTCTTATCAAATTTGACCAGGGGTCCTGGGCCCCCTGGACCTGGGCTTCTTTCTTCCTGAAGAAGAAAGAAGATTTAAAAGAGCTTCAGGGATTCCAGGGGATCAGTGCACTTCTAATGCTGCAGGGGTAGTGTTACAAGGAGGGAGAGGAGCTCAGGGGCTTACTAACTTTCAATGCTGCCCAGTCTCTGATAGTTCCTTTCCAAAAGTTTAGGAGTCTAGCTAACACAATGGCTATGCTTGGAGTGGGATGCCTTTTCTTTTCCCATACTTCTGACTGTTATCTTGATGCCTGTCCCCTCTGTTTCCAGTAAGAAAGGATGCACAAGCAAGTCCTTCCTTATCAGGGCATGGAGCCAGTCTGCCTTATCAGCCACAGAAGAGCCAGCCAGGGACTTTCCATTCCGTGCTGCTGTGCCCTGCTAGGAATACCACCCTGGTACATCTTACATGCTTCAGAGACTTCCTCAGCTTCCCCTGTGCACTCTTGGTGGTTCTGTCCCAGAAGACTTTGTCTTGATTTTCTTTGATGTCTTTTTCCTGTTCGTGATCGGCCTCTGCCTGGAAATCCTTGGACGGGGTATCCCACAGGAAAAGTGGGAAGGATGATGTTGTTCTGGGGCAGTAGAGCCCCTCTGCTTCACAGGGAAGCCCTCAAAAACCCAGCCACTGCGGCCTCCTCCTGCACCCTTTGCAAGCAGCTGAGAGAAAGTCTCACTTGGGAATTTTGATGTTTGGCTCTTTGCCTGCCTGTCCCTGATGGCCCAAGCAAGCATGGCATGGAGCTGCAGTCTCTTTTCACACTGGAGCTGTATCAAATCTGGCTCTCCTGACTGTCAAAGAAAGCCCATTTTGGCAGGTCCACACCAAATCCCTGCAGAGCTACCTGCCCTCCACCTGCACACCCACTGTCCAGAGCAAGACAGCAGGAAGAGAAGGAGAAATGCTGAGCAGATTTGGGCTGTTCAGACTGGAAAGTACTGACCCAGAAGACTTTTGTGTAAGTACAAGCAGTCATAGTCAACAAGGGGCAAGAATTGGACCAGGAGGAATTCCTTACCAGAGTATGCTGAAGGGATTCTGGAAACAGAGAGGGCAATGACCCTCCTGAAGCCCAGCAAGAGCCCTTGTTAAAAAGCACCTCAGGGTCACATTCACAGGGGTGAATGCCCTGTTGAAAGAAGTCATTCTCTCCCTACCTTTGCCTACATGCACCACAAGGAAGGCTGCAGCCTCAAAACTGCTGAGCGTCAAAACAAGTGAGGCAGAGCCCTCTGGAAAGCTGGAAAGTTCTGCTCATCATGGATTTGTCCCAGCTGCCAGCACAGCCCATGATGAATGGCCCCAGCATGTTCCAGCACACCACAGCCCCCCAGCATTTACTTTAGACAGCTGCAGCACAAGGAAGACAAATGAGATTCAGAGAAACCCAACCTTCTGTAGGCCCCCTCCATCTCTATTTATATGTCTGTTTTCTCCTCCAAGGCCATGCCTCTCTTTTGTTTAGGAGAATGTCTGGCTTCTGATCTTGTTCCAGATGTTTTTTTGCTTGAGTCCTTCCTTATTCTGTTACAGCACTGAGCACAGACAGTTGAGTGCCTGCTTTGATTAGAACTCCCTTGACTCAAATGCTTCAGACCTTGCACCAACCCAAAACCATGGCCTCTGCTTGGCACTGCCCTGGGGGCCAGGCAGTGCACATCTCCTGCCAGCCAAACTCACAGCTGCGTCCCACTCCAAATCTTCAAAACCTCACAAGGGTGAGCATATACCATGAAGTGGAATGGTCTCCATCTCTCTGAGTTCTCCACAGAGAGAAAGGACCCTGCCAGGGCATCCCCCTCAAGATGACAGCCTGAGCTGTACCCTTGCTCCAAGCCTGGGCTGAGCATCAGGGTGTTGGCGATACCCCCATCCACTCCACCAGAGCATGCAGCAGCATGAGAGCTCTGCAGGGAACCCAGCCCTGCGAGGACAGGTGGTCTGGGAAGTGTTTGGCAAGATGGGAACAGCATGTTCTGCCAGCTAGCTCTCCAGCTTCAAACCAGCCTTTATTTATCTCTGAGCAAGGCTGCACAGCTGCTTTCAAAAGGCATTTGATGCTAAACTCCTTGGCTTCACGTTCGCCCTGAAGAGCTCTCTTCTGTTATCTCTTTGGGTTGCTTTCTTTTTTTTCTCAGGCCCAAACTCAAATTATGCTGGTGAAACAGAGCCAAGCCTGCCAAGGCCCTTGTCAGGAGCACCCTAGCATGTGGCCCAGATGGTGACAAGAATGCTGGTTTTCATTGCTGATGGTTCACACTCTACTATTAGTACTGCACAGCTTGCTCCACTTCAAAGGTACTTGTTATGGAAGACACACAAGATCTGTTTCTTTCAGTCTGGCTTGGCAAGCTTTTCCCATGCTCCCAAGGCACCTTAATCACATGGGCACCAGGTCAGATGCTGAATTTGCATCCAGAAATAAGGGTTTTTTTTGACCATAGGCAGCCTCACATCAAGCACCCAACAAATAAGTGAGGGCTTCAGAGTGTAACTCCATCCTCCCTTCTCCAACTTCTAGAGAGGTTTCCAAGGTCATGGGAAGTGAAGGGTTTCATGTAGCACTCAGAAGTACACCATAAGGCAGAGAAAGTCCATCTCACCAACTAGGAACCTGGTAGGACAGTATAAGAGGTGGGTAAGAAGGTTTAGGAAGGACTACGTGGGGTCATCTAACACATCTGTGCTGAGCCAGGGCCAGCACTACTTCCAGCTTTTTGACGAGCTCTGGTTCCACTGTAAAAGTTTTCAGCAGTGGACATGCAGCATTTCTTCATCTGCCTTTTGCTGGTAAATGGAATTTCCCGCAAAGTGTGACCCCTGTGGTTTCTTGACTTATCAGAAGTAAACTCAGTACTTCTTTTCACTTTCTCTTCGCTATATTCCTCTGTTTACTGGGACACCCATGTCATCCGTTCCTGGAAGCAAGATTAACTCAAGTTCCTTCGGCCTGTTGTTTGAGGCCAGTCATCCAGGCCTCTGACAAAACCTCCCAGCTGTCCTCCACAACCCTCCCAATTTGGTACACACCTTTCCAGAGTTCAGAGTTCCAGACCTCTCCCAAAGAGACTGAATTTATAATTCATCCACTATGGGACGATTCATGAGTGATGTTCAAAATCATGACTAAAGAAATCTCAGAGGTAAATTAAGCAGCTGTCCCTGCTGAAAGGGAAGGGGACAGCACCTGGATGCAGTGACAGCAAGTTGCAGGACATGTACCCCTTTTTCCTCATCTCCAAGAACTGCAACACAACCCTCATTTCTCCGTTAGCACTGCCCCAGCTGCCAAGTTGGGCTGGAGACCTGAGCACCTCTTGGTATGAGGCTGACTCACAAATGGCTCTTTGTGGTGATTTTTTGCTTCAGTCTGCAGTAACACAATTTCAAACACCACCTCTACAGCACACAGTCATGCCAGGAGTTGCTATTTTTTGCAACAACCACCTGTGTTGGATTTGCTGGCGGCAGGACTAGTGAGCAATTTAGCTGGAAACTAGACCAAGGTAGAGAGAGCATCCCTCCTACCAGACCCTGTCAAGCTGCAAAGTGTCTGCTGCTCCAAGTGTCTGAACTGGGGTGGGAAGCAAAGCAGTGCAAACAGGACAGAGCTTCCCTACCCAAAGTGACAAGTGCTGAGCTGAGTGACAGCATCTCCAGGACCTGCTGCCCTCCTGAAGCCAACTGAATCCCGCAGGTTCAGCAAAGAGCCACTGCACAGCACAGACACAGCCTTCAGAAACAGCAGGGCTCAACACAGCAGATTTCAGCATTGCTTTCACCCCAGGCAGTCAATGAAACCTCCAGCCCTCTTGGCTCTAACACTGGGAATTCCCTGGGGTAGCTGCCCTTGACAGGGTCAGAGGACATTGCAGTGGCTGGGAAATGAAACCAAGCACTGTGAGAAGAGGCTGAATCCGTAGCTGTAACGTATCCGGGACACTTCTGCTTTTGTTCTTTGCAGTACAGTGGCTGTCATCCATCACCATAAACACTGACTGGTGCCTTTCCAAAAGCTGTGTCAGCTAAATAAAAAGGTGGGAAACTATACGTTGCAGGTACTTGCAAGGAAAGCACTTGATTTATTCACCAAAGACCACCTCAGCAGCTCACATTTCTGGAGTGTTGCCCATCTGTCAGAAAGCTGAAAGTCACAGCTTGATAATTTAAACAGGATTAAGGAATGTCCATGTAAACACAGTTGTGGGTTTGCAGAGGGGGGGACAGCCAGTGCACATCCCAGCAGAGGAGGGGCTTTCCCAGCCCTAACATCTGCAAGAAAGAAAATATGGCTTTTTGTGGGAAAGTGGGGAAGAATGA
This sequence comes from Entomyzon cyanotis, assembly GCA_024500445.1. Taxonomy (NCBI): domain Eukaryota; kingdom Metazoa; phylum Chordata; class Aves; order Passeriformes; family Meliphagidae; genus Entomyzon; species Entomyzon cyanotis. The sequence continues at coordinate 43,411,655 of JAKEPQ010001021.1, read as the reverse complement.
GATGTGTTTGGAAAAGGACAGACCAAAGGCTGCAGCAGGTGAACCTCCCAAGCCAGGAAGTTTGTGGAACACCACACCTTGCTGATCTGCATTGACACAGCCCAGCTACGAAGTCCTCTGAACAGGCATAGAATAGTCACCATCCCAGTAAAATCTATCTAAGGCAGAAGGATCCAAGGAAATTGGGCAGCAACTGGGCAGCACAGGGTCAAGCAGACAGAGTGACACACCAGGATTAGAGCCTTGCACTTGTTAGATCTAAACAAAGATTGCAGGAAGAGCCCCTAAGTCTGCCTTACTATCAGCAATCTTCTGGCTTTCCCTTTTCATCGTGGACAAGGCAAGATTTCTCATGGATATAAGGCATCCCAGCCAGCCTCAGGCTGCACACCAATTTCACAAATACATGAGAAGCTCCAAAATCTTCTTTGCTTGCCCAGTTCTAGCCCCATGGCTGTCCCTCTTATCCCAAGCAGAGCTAACCAGATCTTTACTAGCCCACTCCAAGACCCATCCCTGCGGACCGAGCTGGTGGTGACCCTTCATCTCAGACTCTGACAGGTCCAGCTCTGGTTTGCCCTGTATCCAGGCCATTTTGCTGTGGTTGCAGAGCAATTGAGAAAAGAGGGATAGCTTCCCCGCAGCCTTCTGTCCAGGGGACATGCTGTGGGTAGCAGAAAAGACCTTACCTGGAGGCACAGCTAAGCAGGAAGACAGAAGGGAGAAGTGAGGACGGCCACAGAAATGACACTAAGCCTCCTGTCACTACCTATTGCACCTTTGAGAGGGATGGGTAATGGGTACTTTCCAGAGCCTTCTGTCAGCTGGTTAAGTCTTCTATTTTCTTGGCCTTCTGGTTTTATCTCCAGTTTTTACTGCTACTGTGTGTAGAGAGAAGAGACAGGTGCCTCCGAGGGCAGAGAGGATGGGTCCCCTCCTCCCTTTCCAAGGGCTGTGCTGAGCCCTGGGATGTGGGCAAAGCTATGCCTAGCCTGCAGCTGATCTCCCACACTGCAATGAGCTGTAGTTCCTGCTACTTCTAAAAACACAAAGCTGAGTCCTGTCTAGGTACAAGGGTCTCCATATAAGACAACTTCTGGGCTCAATTTGACTCCAGGAGCTTGGGCCTGGAAAAACACCCTGTTGCCTCACTCCAGTCCTGGCAATCAGACCATGGAGGTACAGGCTGGGCAATGGCACCAGGGAGAGCTCAGCTGCACCAGAGCATGGCAGGAATGCCACCAGCTCCTTCTTGGAACCACACAGCCTGGCTGAGAGTGCTGGCATCTTCCCACAGGACAAATCTCCGCAGAAGGTGTCCAGACAAGCAGCAGTGAGTGGTGATGATATGCTGGAAACGAGGGGAGAGCAAGCAGGGGCCTGAGGATGAGAGATGCCAGGTCTGGATCCTCTCCATCATCCACACGTGTTGTTTAGGCAAGAGCAAACTGTACAATGGAACAAGACTAAAGGGACTTTTCCTCACCTGGCTTCCCAGCCTTCTCAAACATCCACATATCCCATCTCCTCACATAAACCAAGACAAATCCCTGAGATCCTGCCAGCTGGATCTGGCACTTGTGCCAAGGGACAGCAGTGCCTTGCTGTGGCACCAAGGAGAGCAGACCACCAGAATGGGGAACAACTGGCCCCTGCACTGGCAAATGTGCCCAGGGCATGTTCACAACCTCTGTTGACTCTTGTGCACCAGGGATTCACATGAAGAAGCTGTGTGAAGGTCGTGAGGGCGAGCAGCTTTTAGCCTGCATGGTGCTGCTCACCTTGCCTGCAGGTCCATGTGGGAAGGGATGAAGGTTCCTCCACAGCCACTCTAGGAGCACCATGTGCAACACATGGGGGATGCTGGTGACAGAAGAAGCCCCTGCACCATCTCTTTGGAGGCAAGGGACAAAACCAATTCCAGTAAAGTGCCTGCAAATGGTATTGTGGCACCAAGGAGACCAGCACAGCATTTCCCTCTGGTGCCTTGCTCTTGCTGCTGAGAAGCAGACAGGTGTTTTTGCCATGGAACCTTCAGTCCTACCCCCAGATGGGTCTGCCTGTGCCAGATCAGACTTTGACACCGCATCTGATTGTGCCTGCTGTGGCTGGTGCCCCTTGAACTCAGCCTGGGCAGCATCCAAGACTGTTTTCACCATGCCAGGCAGACACACAAGTGCTCTCATGATCCCAGCTGCAAGTTCTGGCAGCCAGGGAGTGACCCAAAGCCTGCTCAGTTTGCTCACATAGATGCAGCCTTGTCCTTTCTCTCCTGCCTTGTGCACAGTCACCAAGAGAGCTGCTGCTTTGTCAGCTCCCTGTGAAAGCTTTGCAGTTATAGCATCTTGTTACTCCACAACATGTGAAATGCAGGTCCCAGGTTTGGATAAAGGGCTACAGGTGATTCAGCCAATGCTCCAGAGCCAAAGTGATCTCTGCACGTTACTCCAGAGCTACTGAGGGTATGTCTGCATCGCACTGCAATGGATTCTGGTCCTGCACCATGCCATGAGGATGCAGTGAGGGTAGGAAAAAAGCAGGAAAAACATGTCTGGGGAGAGAGAAACAGGAGGACTTTTTTACTAAAACTAGTTTTTGGCTGGGAACCGAGGTTTTTGACATGGCAGTGACTAGCTGCTTTCCCTAAGGAAAGTGGCTGCCTCCTTCTAAAGAGATCGTTGACATTTTGTATCAGACAAACTCACTCCCTAGTTTGCTCGGCACTGAACCAGGCTGTCTTTTGACAGATTTCCAGGAGGAGTTGGGCTCTGGAGTGGGGGGGACAGGCTGCTGCAGGGCTGGAGGAGGGACAACTGTCAGGACTGGTCCAGGACAGCATCTCCTTTAGTCCTCCCTGGGGGATAGGAGCAGCCTGCTGCCAGAGCTGGGATCTGGACCACCATCCACTTGAGAACGATGGCAGACAAGGACCTAACAGGGATCTGTGGTGTGTAGTTGCATTGCTCTGAGGAGAACACATTTACTGCTCCCAGGAGAGATGGGAACGCTGGGGTTTGCAGCCATGCTCTTACAGGCTGGTTGGCCAACACATCCCTCAAACCCTTATGGAAATAGATCAACCTGCTTCCAACATCCAAGAGATCAGTGCAAGCTCCTTCTCCCTCATTTTCCCTGGTCCAGGACACTGCTCTCCTTGCCATGGTAGCCTGCAGCCAAGGATGAATCTGATCTACCCCAGGCTAAGCCCCTCTGGCAGTCTGAGCCCTTCACAGGGACCTGCTCCAGCTGCAGCAGCTCAACCTCAGAGCAGATGTATGCCAAGCATCCTCCCCTTCCCCAGCCACGGCCCCCTCACAGGTCACTGAGTGAGCAGCAGGGAGGCTTCTGTCCAAGCCAGCACCAGTTATCCTCATTTCCCACTCACACTGTTTGTCTTGGCCTCTCTTCCCATACCAGCCTTCCCTCTCTTCCTGCTTCTGCCCAGGATTGAATTGCCGGGGCTGTCACTATAGTTAATGATCTGGGACAGAGCTGGTGCTCTGGGAGAGTCACGCTCAGACACATCTGAGTCTTGGCCATTGCATGTGCAGACACCAGGGAGGAGCATCCCAGAGGGGAGAGCACCTGAAAGAGAAGCAAGCCACCAATGAAGGGAGCCAGGGAGCCAGGGGAGGAGAGGGGACAGGATTAAGCTTGCATTCAGGAAGTGTCAGCAAAAAGCCATCAGGTACCTGGACAATCCCAGGCTTGAGCAGTCCAGCCACTGCACTACCATGGATGCCATCCCCCAGGGCCTGGTGCCCATGTCGCCCTTGCCTTCAGGAAGAGTCCATTTCACTCCCAACCTGTGCCCAGGCATGCTGGCTAGCACCAAACCCGACTAAATGATGTGGACAGTCACATTTGACACTGTGGTGTTTGGGATGAGAAGACGGTGCCTGGCTATTGGCTGCATAAATCCTGCCTGTGCATGTTCAGCCTGCACTTCAGCTGGACAGAACAGCTTTGTTCTAACATCACATGGCCTGGAAAAAGGGGATATAAGGACACCTTGAGACAGAAAGACCTTAGTCAGAGTGCACAGCAGACCCAAGGCTCAGGAGGAAAACGACCACAGACTCTCAACCTACAGCTGATGAGTGGCAGAAGCTTGGCAGCTACCATCTGTGCCTTATCCATGGATGTACCCAGAAATAGGTGTCTTCAGCAGCCTCCATTGCCCCAAAAGCTCATCTTTCTGCTCACCTGCACCCCAGCTGCCAGCAAGGACTGACCCACCAGGGCAATCAACCGCACTGCGCCTCAGTTTCCCCTGACTGCAAGGACAAAGCTCCTGTTCCTGCAGCACATCTTCCATGGTCCATGTTCCCATGGAAGCTGAGAGCTGGGCAGCCCCAACCCAGCATCTGCACTGGCCGGACTGAAGTGTTTTGGGCTGGATGGTGAGACACTGGCATGCTCCCTCCTACCCAATCCCTGCACACCTTCCCCTGGGGACCTGCTCCTGTTGCCTGGCTGAGCAACGCAGAGCAGAGTTCCTGCTTTGTCACAGTGCTGAGAGACTCCCAGGAGAGACCTGCAGCCCAGCTGCTGCATCTTTCACCCCTATGAATGTCTTTCCTTCTCCCACACTCCAGCACAGCCCCCCTTACCACTGCAGCATGGCAGGCAGTGTTGACTGCTCACCATACACTCCATGCTGGCTTTTGGGCTCAAACACGAGGCACAAAAATTATCTGCTGGCTTTTCTTTTTATTTAACAAAATCACAGCACAACATTAAAAAAAAAAAAAAAAGTAAATAAGCAGCATACACATGGAATTTTTGCAATGAACAGATCTAGCAGCAAATAACGTGAGAGCAGCATGACCTCCAGGCACGGGCACAAGGCAGGGCTGGAAGGTGGTGTCAGGCTGGGGGACTGAGAAGGAAGGCATTGTCCCTGAGGACAGCAGGGGCTACAGCTCTGAAGCTGCCACATTATTTGCTCGATTTCTACCCTTGCAAGGAAGGGCAGGAGGGAAACAGTGCAGAGGATTCAGGAGTGAGAGAGGAACCACCTCAGCCACACATTGTCTGAGGGCATCTGGGTTGTGCTCATCATGGATCAGCACAATTTATGGCCATTGTGGAACATCATCACTGCCCTCCATCTCCATACTGTCCTGTGCTGGCAGCCCTTCCCAGGGATGCAGAAGGACTCTAGGCTGGGGCTGGGAATGGAAACCAAAGGATCAGACTAGAGCTGGAGATCACAGCTGCTGGGCTGAAGGGAAGTCTGAGAGTCCCCATATTGCAGATCAGTCCATCAAACAGCTTCCAGGCTGCAAAGATGATGGAGCCCAGTAGCCCCTGGCTCAGACTGACACAGGTTGCTGAGTCACACTGAAGACAGAGGGAAAAAGAGAGAGCAGACAGGGCTCTGCCCATCCCCATGCACTGACACGAGCCTCAAGGAGGGGCAGCCCTGAGGCTGGAGGTGGAAGCAGGTCGGCTCCATTAGCATCAGATTCACAGCTGGGAGCTGGTCCCACTCCAGGTATTGGGACCAGCCATGGCCTTCTTCAGGACCTACTTGCCCTGGGGTTTGGCCTGGGGAAGGGAAAAACCCAACTGGTATTAGTGTGCTCCTTGGGGCAGGAGCGTCCCCAGACAAGCCTCTGCTGGACAAGCCATGGCAGTGATGGACCTGTCAAGGCCTGCAAAGCACCCACCAAACTCATCACAAGCCCTCCCCATGAAGATGCACAAGCAGCAGACTCCAAGCTTGCAGGGCAGAAGTGGAGAGGTGTTTGTTCCCAGTGCCATTTGCCATGGCACATGTCAGCCTCAGACAAGAGTGACACTGGGTGGACAAAAGTCCCAGGGCTGCATTTATTTTTGGGGCAAGAGGGACTGCCAAGGAGACAGACTGGTTCCAGTTGGAGGGGGGAGGAATGGAGACCAAAGACAAATTCTCCATGCCTAAGTAGAGCATGTCCCTGCTCCTCCCATCAGCCCAGTCACACAGGCAAGACCCTGTTTGTCAATGGATAAACTCACTGCCCAGCTGACCTCCTGCCTGGCTGAGAACAGCCAGGGTCCTTACCCTCCTGCCAGAGCTGGCATCCAGCCTCTCCTGGAGACGAATCACCCACGGGGAATGGAGGGGTGCACAGAGGCGCTTGCCCTTTGTGGTGATGAATCTGCCAGGCCCATGAAGGAAAAAAAATAAGATCTAATGAGCAGGACACCCCAGGACTGCTCAAGAACAGCTCAAGCTCACCCACTGCCTACCTCACTGCCCTCTCCCAACTCTACCTTTAGATTACTTCCTTCCCTGGCTTTTGTCCCATGCTCTTCCCTCTCAGCTGCTCACCCTCTGGCTGAACCTCTTCAGGAAGATCTCCAGGATCCCTTCCGCAACTCTCCCTATTCCTTCACCCTCAAATCCAGCTCAGCATCCCTCCTCCACCCTGCTCTGCCTCCAACTCTGCCTCCCTGCAAGGTCCATCCCTTGGCCATCACGAGGCCTTGTCCCTCAGCCATCACCACGTGGGCTCTTACATGGCAGCAGGGATGTCACAGCCATCCTGCACCAGCTGGATTTGGTAACCCTGCACGATCCGCCACGGGATGGGCATCTCACTTGTCCGCAGGCAGCAGTCGAGGACGTTGTTCCCGCTGTGCACTGGAGGAGGAACACACCATGCAGGCTGAGGTCAGCTGCACCTCTCCCAGCTTCCCTGGAGGGCGGAGGGGCTGCGGCAGGACGGTGCCTGCCAGGAATGCCGTCACACGCTGCCCCAGCTGGGCACACAGGCACCAGCTTTATTGCGTTCACACCCTGGTGCCGGGAGCCCTTTGCCTCCTTTTGACAGAAAGCAAAGGAGATGAGGAACAGCAACCAGGCAGAAGGCAACTGTTCTGCATGCCTGTGTTCCTCCTGCACCCCAGCTGGCAAGGCAGGGCACGGGGGTCTTTATTCACCCCAATTCAGGGTGCTGCAATACAGACATGCATTTCCGAGGGGCTGGGAGTGACTTCAGCTTTATTTACTGAAGCAATCACAGGTTTGGCAGCTACCCTATCACCAGCCCACCCCTCACGGATCATTCCTCTGACAGCTGAAGGACAGAGCTGTCTGCGCTTCCCTGCAGGGAAGGAGATTCGCAGTCGCCCTCCCAGCAAATGCTGCATTCACTGCTAACACCTGACAAGGCTGGCAGCACCCACAGATATCTGTAGCTCCCAGCAGCAAGGTGTGGCCCAACACCACAAGGCATCTTGACCCCCCACCTCCCCATCACGGAGTAGAGGGTCTGATGTCACACCCCCGGACAGCTGTGACCATTGCAAACCCCACGTCCAACACCAAGAGCCCCTCAGACCTGGGTCTCATCTTCACAAACACCTTCCCTCTGGCTCCCAGCCCTGACACTTGCCCCCAGGCTGCCCCACGCCACAGGGTGAGGGGGAATGCTCCCTTGGTGTACGGCAGAGAGTGAGACCAAGGCAATCCCAGCCCAGTGTGTGCAAGCTGGGCTAGGGCACTGGGAGGCAGGATTGCTCCATGACCTTTCCCAAGCACACCCTCCCAGCCCCAGAGTCCTGCAGGCTCCTTTCTGAACTGTGGGCAGGACCAAGTCCCTCTGGAACAGGTTACAAGCAGAAGGTGCAGGAGGGCTGCAATAGAGCCCCAGCCATGTGTCCCTCTAAAAGTCTGCTGGAAATGCAAAAGAGAAAAGAAACTGAATTCTCTCCCTTCTGCAGGAAAGGCAGCCTGAGAGGTCCCCTCTTACCATCCAGGATACATCCCAGCATCAGGAGACTGAGGCAGAGAAGATGCAGCCGCTGCATTTTGCTGCTGAGTCTGGCAGAGGATGGGCTGGAGGCAATGGAGTTCCAGGCAGGAGAGGTGAGCTCTGCACAGCTTCCCTGCGCTCTGCTGCTGCTGCTGCTGCTCCCCACTGCTTATATATCCTTCCAGCCCATGGCTTTCAGTTTCTTTGAACAGCTCAGCTGAAGAGAAGTTTGGAAGGCTGTAACAAGTCTTATTACAGGCTGGATTTTAATCTTTGAGCAGTTCCCGCAGATCCCAGCAGCTGCTTTCCCTGCAGCCAGCTGTTCTGTAGTCCTGTAACCAAACACTCTCTCACCCTCTCTGCCAGCACTCAGGCCACGGTGGTCAGGACCAGGCAGCTCCAGGGTCCCTTTACCCTATCAAAACACCCCAGGGCGCTGGGATGGCACATGGGGGATCTCACCCCACGCCTTGCCCAGTCTCTTCTCTGAGATATCTCTGGAACATTCACATTAAATATCACATAGGCTCAACCCTCTGATGCTGTGGGGGTAGAACTTGTCTCAACCCCATTTTTGGGGTGTATGTTGGTACTGGGGTGATGTCTGTCTCCCCCCAGAGTCTCCTCATCTTGTTGCTGAATCCTGTCTGCCTTCCCCTGCCCTCCCCAGGGCCTGTGTGGAGGCACATCCCAAGCTGGCAGAGGGAGGACAGCCCAGTCAGCATGCTCCACTCCAAGATGTCACAGGCCAAAAGACAGCCTGATTTCCAGGTATCCCACCAAATGGATTCTTGGCCAAAGGCTGATAGAGAGCTTCCTGTAAACAAGTTTTCTCCATGCAGGAGCAGAAATCCTCCACGGAGGCTGTGTGCACAGCACAGGGTGCCAGCAGCTCACCCGCTGCGTGGGCACTGCCGAGAGCGAGGACCAGCGCTTTGAATCTTCACAGGAGCACAGGGATGGGGGCTGTTTCTCCCTGGGCTGGTGACTCACCACCGTGCCAGTGTCACCTGCAGTGATGTCCCTTAATCCAGGCTGCTTCAGTCCCTTGTGGGAGGCAGAGAGCACTGGGTCTGTGCAGCCCAGGGAAGGAACGATGGAAGGTTCACTGCTGTCAGCAGCTGCTTTGTAGGGGGTTGGAGATGGCAGAGTCAGGGTCTTCTTTGAGGAGCCCAGGGGCAGGAAAAACATAAAGGCATCAAATAAATTCCCACTGACAACAGAAAAAACATTTTGCAATGGGTGAACAAACCCTGGAGCAGTCTCTATGCCTGCACCTTTTCCCGTGCTCAAGCTTTGGACAGTCCTTGCACCTCAGTGGAGAGCACTGTACAGACCCCTTCCATGTGGACAAATATTTACACTGGTGCAAGACACAGAGCTGGGACCAGGGACCCCCATGAGTCCCTCTGCTCCTGTCAACAACAGGAGATATCTAGCTCTGCCTCTTCCCCACTCCATGGTAAGAAGTAAGAGGAGGCTCCAGCCATGCCACCAGACATGGTGCTGCGACCCTGCACCGGCACCAGCACCAGTGCCAGACTCGTGTGCGGGGTGATCTCCTCCGTCAGGAAAGCATTGCCTCTGGCTGCTCCTGTGTCCCAGGAAACCAGCGCTGTAGCAAAGGGATCAGGCAGGAGCTGGTGGGCAGGAGGAGTAACACAAACAGGATGTGCCGGCTTAACTTCAGTCAGCACCTGCTGACACTCACAAGCCAGCAGAAGGCGAGTTTAGGTGGCAGAGGATTAGCATCCATCATCAGCCCCGGGCTCCCTGCAGGTTTGGGATGTGGGCTGACTCTGCAACCTGGTCTCTACTTAATCTCCTCAGGATGCTGCCAAAGAGATGTCACAGCAGGGAGGATGACAGCTCCTGGTTGCTGGTGGCCAGAGCTGCTCCTAACCCAGAGCCAGCTCCTCACTGGGGGGCTCATCTGACAGAGTGGAGCCCGCTGCAAAGAGTGGGTCCCAAGAGCAGAGCCCTGACCCACTGGCAAGGGCTGATGGAGGTGCTGCCCAGCAGCAAACCCTCACCTCCTTGCATGTTCAAGGCATTTGACAGATTTTGGAACACGACCAAAGGTTGGCAAGGAGTGGTGGGAGTCCCATGCCTGTGGTACCCTCTTCCAGGCACTGCTGGGTCCTGCACCCTATGGCACTTTGGGGAATGTGACAATCCCCAGCCACTTCCCTGGCACAAGGGTCTCCTGTCTGCTGCTGGTCCCCAACTGGCTCTACACCAAAAACATGCTGAGTAGGGAATATATCCTTCTGGGAGTAAACGTCTTAGCCACCCCTGGCTGCAGGGGATGCCCACCCCTTGAGCTGTCCACAGCCCCTGAAAACAGCATGGGCAGGAAAGGGAGCTGTCATTCCTCCTCATGAGAGCTGTCTGGGAGCCAAGTGGGTAAAAGCACATCTGCTTCACACGCCTCTGCTCCCCAGGAAATACAACAGAGAGTGAGGAAAGGGGCTTTCCACTAGTATTATGAAAGGACAATGTGGCGGGTTTCCCCCTCTTCTGGGGTCAGTAGGATTTCTAAGAAAAGTGTGGTCATCTCTGAAGTGCATCCCTGTGGCATGCAGGAAGATCAGCTATCTCCCTTGCAGGGCTGAGCCTCAGGGACCAGAAGAGGTGGTGCCGATGGGAAAGACAGGGATGCTCCAGAGTCCCCAGAGGCACGAGCAGGCAGGGGATTTGGTGGGGATGAGGAAAGAGCATCGTGTGCAATGACTCATTTAAGCCTCTTCCTGAGCAATTAGGGAGCTCTGGAGCTCGAGCCCTGAGGACACCACAGGATGAAGTATGAAGCATCCGAGAGCATTCACCCCTGCAGGAGCCTCGATAATGCAGTTGTTAATTCAAGTGGAAATCATAAGGGACAAATGATCCCTGTGGGAAATCCAACCCATCAAAATGTAAACAGACCATGTGAGTATCACCTTCACCTCTGGGCTCTTCTCAAGGAGCACTGACCATGCTGCTACTTTGCTGAAGACTTGACAGCCACAGGAACCCCCAGGACAGATGCTCCCCAGGCTGTCTGGTGGTGGTCTGCCTTCCACGTCAGAGCTACGGAGCTGGAAAGGGCAAGGGGGGAATTTCAGCAAATTCCAGCTACAGCCAGTCCCTGGGGTGGGATCTGGCCTGGCTGCATTCATTTCGTTGGGAAATACTGGGCAAGCACTGCAGCTGCTTGAATTCCCCTTGCAACACCCAGCCTGTGGCAGCTTCACACAGCTCCCATCACATTCCCGGTCCTGGTGTAGCACAAGGACTGAGGTCACAGCAACCTATGGGACTCAGAGCCCCACTGGAATTTCTCTAGCTAAGTGAACACAGTCAATCTGATTTTAATGGAGATAAGAGGGGTAAAAAGAGCAAGTCATAGCTTTGCCCAGAGGCAGCAAAGATGAACCTGAGGATCTGGCTCTTCTGATCTGTTTAATCAGAAGGATTAAAAAGGTGCCAATTCCTGCTTTGTCCCTAATACTCACTGGCTTCAGTGTCACTGATGTTGAGGTCACCATGAGTGATGATAGATACAAGAACATTCACCTGTGACTCACTCTACGCTCCTAGGCAAGCAACCATCTTCCAGGATCCCTGCAAGGCATGGGTCCCTCAGCATCACCTTTGGACTGCAGCTTCCCAGCCAGATGCTTCCCACAAATAGCACCGAGATGGCAGTGGCCAGGTGGGATGCTCCCAGTCCTGACTCCCTGCCCTCATTCTGCCTGTCCTCTCTGCAAGCCCTCCAGGGATTTCAGAGGGGATCACTGGAAACAGCTCAAAGACCTGTACAAAAAGCAGCCCATCAGCAATTTCCTTGACATCTTCTGTGTAGCTTGGCAGGTAAGGGTGCCCAGTGAGACTGCACACCAAATTCACCTGTGGACAGACCTACGAGCATATGGGACAGAACAAATCCTTGGAGGCTGCTCCCACTGCTCTGTTGACTCTTCGACAATGGGCTAGGGAGACTGTGGAGTTCTTGGTTTGTTGCAGCTCTGGGGCGTGGCTCAAGTTGGCCCCATCACAGGACATCCTCAGAGGAGAGCAGATGTTTTTCCACAGCCCAGGAGCAGATCTGCAATGCACAGCAGGATGGGAGGCAAGCAGAGGGACCTTGCGTTCTGGGGAATGGGAAGGAGGAGTAGCAATATGTGACACCTCAAAGTCAAGGGTCTTCTGACAGCAAAAGCAAAGGTCAGGGAAGGAGGGCACTTGGGAGTTACACACAGGCCATGAAAGGGTTGAGGAAGCTCTGGGCTGTGCCCTCTAGGGCAGTGTGACTCCCAGGGGATGGCCAGGACTGGGAAATACCTTGGGGCAGGAAGGGTGAGAGCCCCTGTTGCCCACCAGCCACTTTCACACACCCTTTCTGCTCTGAAGACCATGGCAGACCTCAGGAGAGCAGTGTTGGTGGAGAGAACACCAAAAAACACCTTGAAGCTTTGATTGGAATCCAAAGTCTCTCTAACACCTGTGCAGCCCCGAAAGCAGCCCTTGGCCCCCGTGAGGCTGCTGCAGCACAGACTGCTCCTGCTGCTGGGCAAGGACATGGGATAGAGGGACAGAGCTGGTGTGCCCATGGCCAGGTGAGCCTTGCTGGAGCTCAGCCTGACATCACAGCTCAGAGCACTCCGCTGCTGGCACAACCCCGGAGCATTGTCTGCACCAGCTAATGACTTGAGCTAATCATTTGGCTTGGGCTCAAGACTTTCTTGGCTGCACTCTGTTTTCTGTCTCGCCTGGCTGCTCTCCGCTGTCACTGAAGCTCTTCTGCTCCAGGGTGGATGAGTTTTCCCAACTTTTTGTTCTGCTTGACATTGTTTCAACTTTCTTCCCTGCAGACTGATTCTATGTCTAGGTGGGCTTTTTCAGCCCTTGCCCACCCACTACCCCAGCACATCAACACTGCCTTATTTTTGCACATGCGGCAAAACAGCAGGTTTGCCATGCCCAGGGTTGCAGCTGTGTGGATCCCTTTCTGCTGCTTCACTGCAGCACTGCCTTAGACCATCTTCTTCACATCTCTTGTCCCAGCTGGGATCTGTGGATTCAGCTCCTTCATGAAAAAAGAATTTTGGTGCCCGCTGCGTGCTGCAGATCCCAGCTCATTGCCCCTCGCAGGGAATTTCCTGGAGCTGTTTCCCTGGTGCCATGTCGCCGCAGCAGCACTGTGGCCACCTGCTTCACACCTGCCTCAAGAGGCTCCCCGTAACCCTGCCACCTTGTTTTCCTGGAAAGCAGCAGTCTGCAGTAAAGCTGGGAGGGGAGTGCAAACACCTGTGCGTGTGCAAACACAGGTGCACATGGAGTTACATTTGTGCATATGTGTCCATGATCATGTGTGCCTTCCTGAGCATGGGACAAATTCCAGTACGCTTTCAGACCCTGTTTTTAGGGTAAATTTTAGGGTAAATTAGGACACCACCACAGGCGTGTCTTTTTAACCTTTCAGCGTAATGCCCACCTAGCATTTGAAGGGAAAAAACCTCCTTTGCGGTGTTCACTTCCACAGTCCCAGAGACACCAGGGCACATTTCACACTCTGGCTCGCTCCTGACATCTTTTCATGCTTAGCTGTTTGTGGTTGCAGACGTACTCGGCTGGACCTCATTTCTAGAGAATTTTTGCAACTATTTCACAATCCCCTGACACCCCAGTGAGTGCAAGGAGTTCATCAGAGGCAGAGCCAACCTTAAGGCCTGCATGCAGTGTGTCCCCAGCAAACACAGGGCTGCCTCCAGCCCTCCCACAGCACCCACACTGACTCCTCGTGTGCAGGTGTCAGTTCTCAGGCTCCCAGCAAAGCTCAGTCCAGAGCACAGCCTCATTATTAATCTGATTTATTGCTGTTATCCCAAAGCAGCAAGGAGCACATAGCCCCAGCTTTGAACAAGCAGTCCGGGAGAGTTGAAGGGACAGGCTCTGCCATGAGCAAAGATGCTGTATCCAAACCAGAGTTGTGCCCATGTTTGCTGGCACCTCAGAACCCCTCACTGGGGACAGATGAGCAACGAGGATGTCTCCACCTTGCTGAGAAACACAGCTACAAGAGAGGGGACTTGTATTGCTCCTCTGTGCCAGCAGCTCCTAGCATGAGCACTGCAAGCTCTGCAAAAGCCTGGACCTGGGGTATGATGGTGTGTGGGGCAGGAGAGCACCCCGCCATGCAGCCCTTCCCACCCCACCAAAGCCCATCACAACAGCTGGAACGAGTGAGTTTGGTTATAAAGAATACATTTTATTGCTACACATCCTGTCCAAAAGCTGGTCTGGCAGACGGCCGCGCGCTCCGTGTGGAGGAGGCAGGAGCAAGGAGACAGCTCAGTGCCTGTCCCGTGCTCAGGGCCGGTATCTTGGACTTCACAGTTACTTTACATAGCCTTAAAATAATACACCTAAATGCCCTCTTAATAAAGCAGTCAAGCCAGATAAACATACTTGGTAGAAACACTCAGCTACAAGCTTTGCTTCAACAAACACACAGCCCATGCTGATACTGTTAAGCTCTGCAAATCCTATTATTGCATTTATATGACTTAATAGACCTTTACTGACCAAAGTCCACGTTAGAAATCTCAGCAAGCAGATAGCAGTGCGGCTGTAGAACAGCTATTCAATTTGCTCCTTCTCAGCATGCTGGGGAGGGTGGGTTGCAAGCACAGGGAGATGCCATTTCCCCTCCAGCCCTGTCCCAGTGGTCTGTCCAACCTCCTTTTGCAGTCCACCTAAAGGTGTCCTCTACTAAGTGACTTCTCCACTAAAGGCTTGGGATAGAGCTGTTCTCAAATGGCTGCAGGATGTCCAGTGATGAATTTTGCAAAATCTTCTATTCCCCCACCCTCACAGCCTCACATGCATTTTTCATCATGTGGGCTTTTCAGATTTGGTAAGTAAGTATAAGAGAGTATCTGACTTTTTTTTTCCCCCAGAAAACTAAGAATTTGTCTTAATAGTGTCTAAATCCCTGACACAAGCAAAGCCAGGGGAAATAAAATGGTAAAATTCCACTGAAAGGAACTATTTGTTCTGATTTCGTTGTAATTTTGTAGCCAGGGGAGCTAAAAGGGTGTAATTCCACTAAATTGAACAATTAGTTCTGATTTTATGGAAATGCACCTATAAAAGAAAATATAAAAAAAACAAAGGGACAAATTGTGGTTATCTTTATCCAAACTACAGTGCAACAGTGAACCATAAAAATTGAAAGACTGGAAGAGCCCAAACACAGAGCCACACTGTTACCCAAAATTCGTCATCTCAGCTGCAATTAATTGCTCTGCTAAGAGGCACCCAGCAAGCAGCTCAAGAAGGACCATGGGACCTGGGACCTGCCTGGTACCCCACAGCCTTGCAAGCCAAAAAGGAGCAAAGAGATGAGAGGAAAATAAAATGCAGACTTCGTTTATTTGGTAGAAAAATAAGAGAAATCTTCCAGAAAATACAACCTGCAACATAAAGGCTATTTTGTGAAGCACAAGGAGACCAAAACTAAAACCTTTCAGGAAGACGGAATGAAAGCACAGTTTTCAAATATAAATACAAACGTATAATATCCCCGCAAAAAAAGTCATAGGAAAAGCAGCCATCCTGCTAGGCTAAAGAATTCCCCTTCTGGGGAAGCCTGTCCACTTACCCCTAGGGGCTATGGCTCAGCTCCCAGGCCCAGATCCCCACCTATTTGCCCATGGGACAAGTGAAGACCTGGGTGCCTGCTTTGCTGAGAGCACCCAAGCACTGCAGGTGCTGGGGGATCTCTGTGTCAGGCATAGCAGCAACAATGAGGTTTTGGGGCAGAGGGAATCCTCCCCAGCCTGCCCCATCCCCGCCCCTGGTTGGCGGGTGGGTGGGTGTGTGGTTTGTGGGTTTCCATTGCCATTGCCGGGCCGTGGGTCAGTCACCTGTGGGAAGGCATCCGTCCTAGCAAAGGCAAGGAGGAGGGGGTGAGATGGAGGGGGTCTCAACAAGAGCACCCACCCCAGCTGGGGGACATTCCCTGGTGTGATATGCCTTGCCCATCCCCAAGCTTTGCCTTATCCCAGCAGCTCCAGAAACAAGTTTAATTTCAAGGCAAGCACAAGCTAGGAGAGAGCCATTCCCTGAGTGCCTCCGTGCTCCAGCCATGGCTCTAGCAGCTGTCCTAGGCTTTGCACTAGGAGCTGAACACCCACCCTCCCACACAGAAGGATCTAGAATGGGGTGCAACACCCTCACCCTACTGACCCACCTCACCTACCTCTTCAGGCCTGACTTAGACCCGCTGCTGCCTCTGCTTCTTGGGTTTGCCCTTGGGACGCTGGGGCTGTCCCTTCTGCCTGTCCTTGCCATTCTTGGCCTTCTTGTCCAGGCGCTGCATCAACCTCTGGACAGTGGGATCATTGGGAGAGGCACAGATTTTCTTGTTCTTCTTGGTGGTGAACCTGGGGGAGCAGCAGAAAGATTTGCTGGGGGGAGCAGCAGGAGGACGGGGTAGGGTTTGCCTGAAGCCAAACATTTCCAAATGGTCCTTACTGCCACAGGGTACTCACACAACAGCACGCAGCAAACATCCCGAGTCAGGTCCCTGGAGGCGGTAGGATGTCACCACGCTACCGGGGATGGCTTTCCGGCTGTGCTTCAGGCAGCAGTCCGAGGCTGAGCTTCCAATGCCTGTGAGCAAGGAGGGGATGTGGGATTTGGGAACATCAGTGAGTCAGGACACCTTCAGCACAGAATGCCAGCTGACAGCACAAGACTTGCTTGGTGTCACTGGTGGGGGAGATGCTGGGTGGCACATCGGGGTGGAAGCTCTCCACCCCAGTGCCCAGTTGCAGGTCATACTCAACCCCAGGAATATGAGCCAGCATATCAGAGGGTGGTGGAGGGGAAAATTAGACAGAGGGGAAACAGAGGCAGAGATGAGCTCCTTGGAAAGGAACTGAACCTTGTTCTCCTGACTTCTTTTGAGCTTGGGGTGCTGCTGCCCCACCAGACACATGCACACAGACACTGCCAAGCTGAGCAAGAACTGCAAGCCAATGCCACAGGCTCTCTCACACACACAGAGCCCTACACACAACTGCAAACCCCACACCTCAATGCTCTACAAACACCCTCTCATCACCCAGCTCCCTGAACAGACCCCACTGAGCACCCACACCTCCTGCCCCGTCCCACCAGGAGCAGGCAGGAGGGCTCCTTGCCCCTCACCTTGAGCCTGGGTGATGAGGAGAGTGGCAGCCAGCAGCAGCAGCAGTGGCAGGAAGAGGCGGAGAGCCATGGTGATGCCACGGGTGCCGAGCAGGACAAGGCTTGGGAGCAGGATGAGGCTTGGGAGCAGGACGCGCTCTGCTGCCTCGTGCCGAGGCTGCTCCTATTTATCTCTGGATTCCTTGCTTTCGTTTTCGGATAGCCTGGCAGGCAGCCCATCAGGCAGCCAAGGGCTGGGTGATGAAGAAGCAGAGGGTGGGGGATTCCTGTAAGCTGCAAGCCCCCCTTTACAGACACGTCCTGTCTTGTTCCCAGCTGCCCATCAGGGCGTGGGGTGCCAGGTGGGGGACATGCTGGAGTTATAGCTCCCATCACAGCTAGATGAGTTTGTGGGCTCCAGTTTCCTGCCCCGTCTCACAACCTGCCGCTACCTGCTCTCAGAGGGTCGGGTGTTTATTCTCATGACAGGGACCCTGGAAGGTGGCCAAGCTCTTAAAGAAACCAAGGAGTCAACCTGTTTTGCTCTCCCACTTCGTGATTTGCTCCCAAGCCAAACCACCAACACAAAGAGATGAGAAGTGGCTGAGCGTGACCCCACACCCCCTGTCCCTGAGCCCCACCTGTGTCCGGCTGCCTTGGGGACCTCCCCAAAGAGCTGAACACAGTTCTATGGCTGGGATGTGTGAGGGTTAGACTGTAGTGGAGCTGGGAGAAACAGCACAGCCCCCCACACTTTGGTGCTGATAGCAAATTGTGGGGAGCTGAAGATGAGTGGGGATCTTGATCAGCTGAAGGAATGTGCTGAGAAGGATGTGAAGTTCCACAGGCAGGATGGAATGAGTTGGCATAGCTGGACAGATGGGGACTTTGCAGAAGTGAACCCAGATATATGAACAGGATCCCACAGGAAACTTCCATGGTGACAAAAGCCATTCAAAGAGCTGGTTGTGTGACTGCACCAAGCCCTGAGCAGCTAATGTGACACCAGTCCTGATCTGGGGAAAGGAAGATCAGACACCTTTACATTTTCAGGTAATCATCAGAGCATGGTCTGGCAGAGACCAAGGATGAAGGTTTCACAACTGCTTTGGGCAATCTGTTCCAGTGCTTGAAATGTTCCCAAGTTGAAAACAATTCCCACACTATTTAATTGGAATTTCCTGTGATGCATCTGGTGTCACTTCCTCTCACCCTGCTCCAGAGCCCCTCTGAGAAGAGATGATGTCCCAACATCACTCCAGCCACCCTGCAAAGCCCCCCCCCAGCAAGAGGTCCCCCTTGCCATCCTGACCCCATCTTCACCACCCACTGCTAACAGCCCCTCTTCACCCACTCTAGCCTCCAGCTCCCTGGCTAGCTCCAGTCCCATCGCTCATGCCAGCTGTGTCCTGGGAGCCCCAGTGGGATGGGCAGCTCTCATGGGGTCTATCCAACGATTGTGGGGGTCAAACCCCTTCGAGTGTCCCACTGGCTGAGAGCTGGGTTGTAACCCTAGGATGTTCCACCAGTTCCTGATAATGATCTTCATAAACAGTCACCAAGGACAATGAGTAATCCAGGTGAAGACCAAAGTCCCAGCTGCTGTAGAAAGCAGTGCTGTGTAAGGTGGCCAGAGTTTTGTCCCCCCTTCAGTAGGAAGGCAATGCTGGAGTCGTGGATCACCAACAACTGCCCTTTAGCCATCTCTTGGGCCAGGAGACCAGCATTCCTCCAGGACTGGCTGGGGCAGTGTGCCAGGGCTGAACTCCTGGGGCTTTCTCCAACACTTGTGCAAGGAAATCCTATTCTGGGGGGTACCCACTTACCCAGCACCCAAACAGGGGGAGGTAGCTCTCCCACACACTTGTGCAACACAGAGGTTTGTGTGGAGTCAGGCAGCAGAGCCTGGGACAAACAGCAGGCATGTGACATGGGCAGCAGCAGGTTGTCTGCAGGTGCATCTCTCCAGGGTACTTGGCAGCACGGGGAATATTTCCCTGGAGGTTTCCTGTATATTGTTCATACAGGAATGTATGTTCACTCGTTCCTGCAATCCAAAAGCATTGGTGGCATCAGGACAGGGCAGAAAAAGGAGAGTCATGCTGGTACTTAGTGCTTGTCCAGCCCTTCCTTGTGCAACCTACCCAGACGGCAGTGCCCAGGTGCTGAGCACCTGGATGAATCCCCACCCTTGGCACAGCTGGAACACTGCCCCTGTGCTGGAGAAGCTGGGGAAGCTCTGGTCCCATAGCCATCCACCCTGGTCAAGTCTCTTCCAGAGCCTATGTGGTATCAAGACAAAAGGTGTAGAAGGACGGAGGGAATTCATGTCACAGGTGGCCACCAGCATAGACCAGTGCACCACAGGACTCCCTGTGCTCCCAGAGGAGCCCAGGAGAGCTCCGCAGTCCCAGTACAGAGCCCAGATTCCTTCCTTGCCCAGTCTGTGTCCCACCATGGCAGTAGGCTCCTGGAAAGTCCCTGGCTCTCTGAGTGTTTTCAAGACACCGCAGCAGCAACAACCTCTGGCCAGAGGCCAGCCACAAACACGGTCTGAGCTGCTGAGTAGGGTCAGGGCACACGTTTCCCTTCCCAAAGGCATCAGTCTTTGGCAATTCCCTGTGGCTGTGACTTGCGCCTCTAACAAAGCATCTAGATGAGCCGACTCTCACTTTTTCCGGGGAAGGTGTTTAGAGAGGTCCCAGGAGGGAAAGGAGTACTTGGCCATTGCAGGTGCATCTGCATGCCTGAGAAGCAGAGTCCTACGGAAATCAGTCGGGATGGGGGGGTCCATGCCCTGTCTCCCCCTTCTGCCTTCCTTCCCTCCGAGCATCCTACTTCACTCCTTCCTCTCAATGTCTTCCTCTGTTCCCTTCCCCCCTGCCTAGGGAGACCAGGAAGCTTCTGGCAATGAGAGATGAGTGAGCATCCCTGTTTGCAGGGATGACCAAACTTTTGGGATACAGAAACACTGCCAGGGCAGGAGTGGAGACAAGGCTTTTTAGGGTTCTCAAACACCATCAGCCTCCAGCAGCCACTCTGGCCAGGCACACTTTCTTGCAAGCACCCACATATTTTCACCATCCTGGGCTCCTGCAGTCACCAGCCTTTTCCCATAGCTCAAAAGTGCAGGACAGAGGCAGACACAGGGAGGGATACATAATCAGGCGGGGTGCCTCTCTGGGGTGCCTCAGCTACAGAAAATCCCTCTCTGACCACAGGGTCTGTGCCCGACACTGTACAGAGCCATTGAAAAGGGTCTTTGCACAATGGTGCCTCCAGCTACCCCCATGCTCAGCAGCCCACCAGCCCAGAAAAAGGGGGACCATAGCAAAGGTCACCTCACTGCCTTGATTGCAATCCTTTCCCAGGCAGTAAAACCACCATGGCAGCTTGTAGGTGTTTTCTCAAGCCTCCATCCCAAATGCTTCCCAAGTCTGCACCTTGCTCCAGAACAGCAGAGCTCCAGAGCATGGAGTTCATCTGTGGATTACTTCCCTCGTTTCCAGCATCACAGTTTCCTAGCATCTCAACCCATATTGCTAGGAGATCCTTTCTCCTGAGCTCTCAGCTCTCTGCTCATGCACACCTGGGCTGACCATCAGCCCTACAGAAGCCCCCAGCTCTGTCCCACTCAACCAGACTGCAGAGTCTGCTTCCCAGGCAGCTGGGGACTGGGAGCAGAGGCTCCTCGAACTGAAGGCATCAAGAGGGGGTCAACCAGTGGGACTGGGAATTTCCAAATCCTTCTGGATGCTGCCTACAAGTTAAAGTCACTGCTGACAGGAACAGGGTCGCACAGCTCAGCTCAACCCGCTGACCAGCAAATTCCTTCCTGCAGAGGCCCCGATTCCCAAGACTCAGGGCAGAGGTAGTTTGCAAAGTCCAGCATGGAAAACCCCCATGTCTCAGAAGGAGAGCAGGCTGCCAGGCACAAGGTATAGAATTGTCAAAAAGCGACACATTCCTTGGGATGCAGGAAAGAATTGCTGGAAACTGACGGCACATGAGCCGGGCAGGCTGCCTGCTGGCTGTTGCACCATCCCCGGCCTTCAGCGAGGCCGATGAGAAGAGCAGGATAAGCACAACGTGCTGGAAAGGGCAAGGAAATTGCTCCCTGGGAGTGCACGGGTGCTGAAGCCAGCTGGGCTGGGAGAGGGTCTGCAGCCTTGAGAAGTTTGCCCCACACACACTCGTCCCCAGATGGAAATTTGATTTCCCAGCTGTGTGTGGGTGCAAGTTAACCCTTTGGTGGCTAGCATGGCTGCAGAGTTGCTCAGGTGTGGACCAGGATGCTGAAAATTTCAGGGGCTTAGCAAGCAGGCTGAGAGAGACCTGAGCAGATCCTGCAGGCTGGAACAGTGCTGTCTTCCCACAGCATCCTCTGCAGGATGTGCATTGCTGCCCATGGTGCTTGCTCAGACCGAAAATCAAGGGACTGAGCAAGATCTGTGTTTTGTGCCCCCATGGAAAATACATGGTCAGCATTGCCCAGTTCTCAGCCCCCTGATCCAGACACATGGGATCCTTTGGACTGTGGCTGTTGTGAGTGTGCACTATGTCTCCAGAAAATATAGGGGTGATGATCCAGAGCCTCTCCATCTGTTGCACGGTGAAGACCTCCATGGGGTGGCCAAGAATTGGACAGGGGACAAGGCAGAGAGCAGGAGACACTTCAAGGAACATAGGTTCAACTGTTGTTTGCACAACCCTCCAAAAACGGTGTCCCTCTCAGCTAGCCCTCAACCCTTCCACCATCCACAGGCACAATCCTCCCTCTTCCATCAATAAGAGAAGTACATCAATACTCCATCCAGAAATCCCATGGGTCCTCGTACGGAAGCATAAAACTCAGTGGAAACTACTGGCGCCAACTCAGCTTTCACTGAAAGTGGAGATGTGACAAGTCATAAATCCTCTCACGGCAAAGCGAGCAGCAGCTCCCCAAGCAGGGCAGGCATGTGCCAGCCAAGCTGGAGCTCTGGGTGGTGGGAGATGGGTGGGTTGGCCAGGCACTGCCCAGGACGGGCAGATGCCTGCGCTTCGTGCAAAGACATCGCTCTGGTGTGTGAATTCACAGAGACTTGAGAAGCTGCTGGGGAAAAAAGTTGTCTGAGTGTTGCTGGAGAGGAAACGGCTCCTTCTCTATCTTGGGATGTCGGACTTTAACACCAGGCAGAGCCCTGCTGTAGACACCCACTCTGCCCCACGCTTCTGGTACAAGCTCAGATCCATGGGATGGAGACCCCAAGGCCTGCAGAGGAAATAGCAGCTGACACATCCAGTGAGTTCATCAGTAGGTTGGGTGGGGGGCTGTGTGTGTGGAGACACAGGAATTAAAGACAGCCAAAGGGAAATGTAGCAAAACATCAAGAAGGCTCTGGAGATTTTACAGAAGACATTACAGCGAGCTGTAAACTAGAAACTGGATATGCTTCAGCCAAGACTGGAAAACACCAGAGAAGGGCTCTGATCCTTGTGGTGGCTCAGCCCCAGCCAGGGAAGCAGCTGCCAAATGCCCAAGCAAAAGTAGAAAAGGCAAACTGCAGATAGAAAGCGAAGAGAAAGGAGGTGAAGCCCCAGAGGGGGAGTAGGTGCCAGGCAGTGGTGTCAGGCAGAGACCCACCCTGTTGCCTGCCAGCTTTATGGGCCACAAGCATCAGGACTTGGCATCAAGGAGCACCAGTGCCAGGAGAACACCTGAACAGCGGTTGGCCAAGGCGTTCCCAGCATCCTGCACAGAAAGGAAACAGCTGCTGGAAGAGAAGGAATTGGACAGGGGGTGCTCTGGGAGCTCAGCTATGCAGGGGACATTTCTCTTCCTGCCTGGATATAGTTAAAAGATAAGAAAAAGTTACATACTCCAAGGCTAATTATAACTGGCCATGAACAGGGATTCAGAGCAGTAGGGCAGAACAACGGAGCCTTCTGAACTTGGCAGCAGCTGGCTCCACCATGAGGCCAGCACTAGAAGACATGAGGAGTGACCTGAGGGTCATTTTGGCACCAGGCAAACACGACTAACACAGAGGGGACACCCTGCACCACCAAGGAGACCTGCATGATGCAGAGCAACCTCCTCCCAGGCACACACAGAGCAGGGACTGACCCAGGTGCACCAAGCACCTGGGAAGTCAAGACTGGCCATGTGACATGGCCATCATCAAATGGGTGTGTCCAAGAGGATGAAGAGGACACATGCCTAAACATGGGGAAAAACATTGTTTGGATCTGGGACACTGCTCAAGACATCACAGTCAGTCAGTATCTGCGGTTCAGTGGGTGGCTGCAGGCAGTGTGTGCTGTGATGGGCTGGGAGCAGTGCAAGTGGCTGGAAATTCCCTTTGGGGATGGGGATCAGGCAAGCATTTGTTTACAGCAAGGGAAGAGCTGCAAGGCCAGAAGCCAGAACATCTCCTGGCAGCAGCTGCCTGCGAAGGCTCCACAGACCCTGCAATGGCAGGACTGGAAAAGTCACCTAGACAGTTTGAGAGACTGTCTTTGACAGAATCTGGCTCAGGCATCAGGTCAAAAGGCAGACACACCATCATACCAACTGATGGGCTGCATCCCAGTGCCTTGGCAACAGAGCAGACCATGCATGCTGCAGAGACCTGGAGGACTCATGGCTGCCAGAATGAGGCTAACTGCAGGCCCTGTTCTATGTCCTCCAGAACTGTCACAAAGGGGAAGTCCCCTACCAAGAAAAGCCCATGAAGGCTGCAGCCCTACTTTCCAGTTGTGGAGAACTCTGCTCAAAGACTGAAGGTGCCATGATACTTGCCAGCATTGTAAACCCTATATGATGCACCAAGCCAAAGTTTGTGAAAGCAGTTGATACAGCTGGCATTTCTCAGCAGACAGGGAGAGTATCCTCAGGGACAGGCTGCCCAGAAAAGTTGTGGATTCCTATCACTGGCAGTGCTTTAGGCCACGCTGGATGGGGCTCTGAACAACCTGGTCTAGTGGAAGGTGCTCCTGCCCAAGGCAAAGGGGTTGGAATGAGATGATCCTAAGGGTCTTTTCCAACCCAAATTATTCTGTGATTTTATGCTGCTGTCTCTTTTGCCTGCAGCTCCTCCCATGAAACAGCAGATCCCTTACACAAATACCACAGCCCCCGAAGCCCCTCAGGACACAGCTCTGACAGATGTGGCCTATCCCACTCCCTTTGGCTTTCTCTCTCCACTCAGTAGGGAGATGAGGCCAGATCCAAATCTCCCCATGGGTTTCCAGATGCAAAAACTGCTCTGACTGTTCCCAGCTCTTCCTGCTCTTAGGTTCAAGGCTGAATGGGGCAGGACATGTCCCACCAGCAACTGGGGACAAGGGGGAATCTGTTCAAATGGAAAGAGAATAGGCTTAGATAAGATACTAGGAAAAAAATCTTTCTTGTGAGGATAGTGAGGCACTGGCACAGGTTGCCCAGAGAAGCTGTGGATGCCTCATTCCTGGAGGTGTTCAAGGCCAGGCTGGATGGGGATCTGAGCAACTTGGTCTAGTGGAAGCAGAAGGCCTGTGGCAAGGGGGTTGGAATGAGATGAGCTTTAAGGTCCACTTCGAACCTAAACTATTCCATGATTCTGTGAACTTACAGCGGTGGCCTCACCCTCCCATCACAGCCCTGGGGTAACACAGCCTTAACTTAAAATAGGCTGATGAGCTGTTGTGGGTTAAACCAAATAAGCAGCTAAACATATGGCTCACTCACTCCCTGCCAAGTGGAGCGGAGGAGAGAATCAGAAGGGTAAAAGTCAGAAAACTCATGGCTTGAGATAAAAGATTTAATAGGTAAAGCAAAAGCTGCATGCACAAGAAAAACAATATAAGGAATTAATTCGCTTCATCCCATCAGGAGGCAGGTGTTTACCACTTCCAGGAAAGCATTTATCATGCTGGTGAAGTAAATACTTCATCACGTGTGGTGCCTGTTTGGAAAGACAAATGCTGTAACTCCAAATATCCACCCTTCCTCCTTCTTTCCCCAACATTATGTTGCTGACCACAACACCATTGGTATGGGGTACACCTTTGATCTGTTGGGGTCAGCTGTCCCAGCTGTGTCCACTCCCTACTCCTCATGCACTCCCAAATTATGAGAAAGGCATTGAGACTATGCAAACACTGTTCAGCAATAACAAAAACATCCTTGCGTTATCAACGCTGGTTTTGATCACAAATGTAAAACACAGTACCATATGAGCTATTATGAAGAAAATTTATTCTTTCCCAGACAAAATCAGTACAATTTGGTACCACTGAGATTATGTTCAGGTCCCACACCACCTAATACCTCCTCATTAACTGTCTCCTCTCCTCTTTTCCATCCTTTGATTTATAAGAAGGCTTCAGTGCCTTAGTCTATTGGCCACCCCTCTAGAACATCTACAAAATGTCCACTGAATTTATTTAGTCCATGACTTTGGGCTCCATCTGTTATGGTGGTCACTGGGGCAGGAGAGGGGGTGTGTTGGGTGGAGTCACTGGGCACCAAAGCCAGCTCAGATGGGGTCACTGCTGCACTTGCACCACTTCTTGTGAGGCTCATCCTCCATTGGCTCAGATGGTTCCTAATACAGTAATTCCCACAATATGCAACTCAAATCCCAGGTTACCAAAATGCAAAGTGACAATTTCCATCTCTGGTCTCTTGTGGCTTAACACTTTGATGAACCCCTCCCCTTGCCCCTGCTCTGCTGTAGACTTATTCATGGGCCACAATCCCTTTAGGAGAGAGCCTGCTGTGATGTGCAGATATTTATGGCCCCAGAGACCTCGAGGTGTTCCAGCATGGCCTTATCTGTGGCACAGTACTCATCACACAGATGAGTACCTGCTGTAACATGGGCAAACCCATGGCCACAGACACCACACCCACACTCCAGGGACTCATCTACAGGCCACTGTCCCTTTTGTAGGAGTATACACTGGAGTTCCAGCCTGCCCAGTACAGGAGCAGCAGTGATGCCCTGGCTATCTGCCTGCCCAGGCCTGTCAGCATGGATGTTATCAGAATGTCCGCAGGAACAGCACAGGAAGGTGACAAGCTTCACGGCACTGCAGCAAACTGCTAAAGCAAAAAGCAGCCACTAAGAAGCAGTAGGCTCCAGTATTCAGTCAGGCAAATGAGCCCCATGGCAAGCACAGGAGCTCTGCCCACTGGCAGCTAAATAACAATAACAGATATAAATTCAGTCCAACACATTCCTATCAAATCTGTCATTATCTCAAACCCTTTGAGCACCACACTAGGTGCCCAAAAGACCTTTATCCCACACAAAACCAGGACAGCTGCAATATGTCACATGAATACCTTTCTATTCCATGATTAAGTGCTTCACAGCTCACTGCAACTATGCCCATGATGCCATGGAAGCCTCAGGTAAGCATAAACTGCAAGAGCCAACTTCCTTATGCCACTGAGGTCAACATGCAACAGTCAGGGAGATTTAATTTGAAAGACATGAAAGATGGGAGCAATGGTTAAGTTCAGCCTGCCTAACCACAGGCTAGGAGCTATCATCAACATGATCCGTCAAGTCCATTCTTCTTCTGTAAGCACAGCCCAGAGACCCTTGCTGTCCATCAGTATATCCAGTATCCACAATTTCAGTTGCCAAAATAACTTGTGTTTACAAAATGTGTGTCTGCCACTAACATCAGGGAATCACAAACAGGGCATTGGAGCTGATTTGCCCTTGGGCACAGGAGCATTGGGGAGGCGGGGGGGGAATGCTGACATCACTTAGCTTGGAGTCAACCTTTCAGGAAAAAAGAGGGACAAGGCCTTGAAAAAAGGATGAGGAGGGACACACCTGAAGGATGGGTTGACATCCAGAAGGACTTGGACAAGCTCTAGAAGTGGATCCATGGGAACATCATGAGGTTCAACAAGACCAAGTGCTGGTGCTGTACCTGGATCAGGGCAACCCCCAGTATCAGCACAGGCTGGGCATGAACAGATCAGAGCAGCCCTGCCTAGAAGGACTTGGGGTGCTGTGGGTGAGAGGCTGGACATGCCCTGGCCATGGCACTCACTGCCCAGAGAGCCAAATGTGTCCTGGGCTGCATCCAGAGCCCTGTGGGCAGCAGGGGAGGGAGGGAATTCTGCCCCTCTGCTCTGCTCTGGTGAGACCCACCTGGAGCACTGCATCAGCTCTGGGGTCCCTGCACAGGAGGGACATGGACCTGCTGGAGTGAGTCCAGAGGAGGCCATGAAGATAATTAGAGGGATGAAGTACATCTCCTATGAGGAAAGGCTAATAGAGTTGGGGTTTTTAAGCCTGGAAAAGAGATGGCTCCAAAGAGTTGCAGCCTTCCAGTATTTGAAAGGAGCCTACAAGGTAGATGGAGAGGGACAATTTCAAAAAGTGTGTAGTGACTGGAGAAAGGGAAATTGCTTCAAACTGAAAGAGAGTAGGTTTAGATTAGATATTAGGAGGAGGGTGGTGAGGCAGTGGTATAGAACTGCCCAGAGAAGTTGTGGATTCTCCATCCCTGAAGTGTTCATGGTCAAGTTGGATGGGGCTCTGAGCAACTTGGTTCACTGGAAGGTGTCCCTGCCCCTGACAGGGGTTTGGAGTGAGAGATCCTTAAGGTCCCTTGCAACCCAAACCATTCCATGACTCTATGATATGGCTCATATCAAAGCAAGAATCTCCCTTTATGGCACTGGGGAAGCTTTAATAGATGTCTCTGGTGGGGTAGGAGACTGGTGTGCAGCTTTCACAGGCACCCAAACATGTAGTGTCACACCAGATTTGTCCCATGACAGTATTCATTGGGCACATTTGCTATCCTGAAGCTACAGAGCCAGGCCAGAGAGCCATAAACAGTTCTCCATCTCTCAGTTTGGCCATGGAACAGTCTGTTCCCCACAGTAACTGCAATGGTGAGCTCTCTCACAGGCACAACATCCAGTGTCCATGACAAACACTCCACAGAAGAAGAATAAGCATCAGGTACAACCTCCATCTAGTATATCACAAGGAAATCCCACAATGGACAGCTAGGACTCATGGCTTTCCCAGGGAAGGAGAACTGAGGTCCTTTATGGAGACTGGAGAATATTACCAAATCCCCAGACAGCCCAAGGCTCCTCAGGTGTTGCCATTGTGTCAGAGCTCAGGATGAACCTGACTCAAATGTCCATTGTACCCCTGTGTTCCCAAACCATGACCAACTTCTCACTCCATAAGATCAAGTAGCCCTGGAAAAACAATCTTAGCTGGAAAACAATGAGGAAGCTGGCGTCTCTTCTGAAGGAGAGCCCAAATCTTTCCTCTCTGAGCTGGTGAAGACAGGGAAATCTGCTTTGGTCTGTCTGGTACTTCCCACAGTTCAGAGTTGCTGTGTCCCGATGGACTGGTGTGTCCTGTCTCCATCCTTGTCATGTGTCTCCAGAGCCTTGGCAGGCGGACACTGTCAGGAGGTCACCCAGCTTCTGGCCTTACAGCCCTTCCCTTGCCGTAAACAGCCACTCGCCTGATCCCCAGCTCCAAAGGGAATTTCCATCCCCTTGCACTGCTCCTGGACCATCACACATTGCCTGCAGCCACCCACCAAACCCCAGAGCCCAGATTCTGGCTGGCTCAGTGCTGTTCCTGTGGTCTGGTGGGTGCCTCTTGTGACTCCCCTTAGCAACCAGTTCAGTGTGATGTTTGGGGCCTTTTCCCCCTTGCAGAGGTGTGGAGGCAGCAAGGTGGTCTCAGCACAGCCAGGGCTGTTGTGGCATGTTCCCACTGGACAGAGGGACATCCCCATGCATTCCAAGCAGCTCTGTCTCTGGTGGCCCAGCTGATGGGTATCTCTGACATGCCCAAAGGGCCCCACTTTGTGTGCACAATGGAAGTCCAACTCCACATCTTAGGAACAGGGCTTCTGTTTCTGCCTACCCGCAATGGGTTTTGTCCTGACACCTTGGTTGCAGAGCAGACCCTAAGTGTTGCAGGAGTCTGCAGGAACTCAGTGCTGCCAAGATGAGATTCAGATCAGATCTTGCCCCATGTATCCCCCCAGTAACTGACTGTGGCTGTAATCAGGAAGGGAATTTTGCACTCCTAGAAAGATCACAAGGGCCATGGTCCTAATTCCCATCTACGCAGGGCTCTGCTCCAGTGCTGAAGGTCTCTGTGAGAATTGCCAGCATTGCAAAACAGCCTCCCTGGAGGGAGTGCGGGAAGATGTACAAACTAGCAGCAGAGGACTGTGTGCCAGTACAGTGTCGAAAGCTTTGGGGATGTTCCTGCTCCCTCTGAATTTACCCTGTGCTCCCACCCTGTGCACCCTGGAAGCAGGACCACTGGGGGTCTGCAAACCCAGAGCCCACTCCCCTGCTGAACTGCATGCCAGCTGCCCAAAGTAAGAACCTTTGCACTAAAATCCTGGTAAATCAGACTGTCTTCCCTCCTCACTGTACAATGTAGCATCCCTTCATGGTACAACACCCAAAGCTTTGTGGCCAGAGATGGAAACTCAATGTTGGATCTAAAATCCAGAGCAGGAGAGGCGAGTAGAAGAGTTCAGAACATCTCCTGCTGCTTCTGGATGGGCGTGGACAGAGGGCATGGTTATCTGTGATGCTGGCAGTGCTGTGGGGTTCAGAACAGCAGATGAGGAGCTTCAAACCCCTCACAGACACTCACTCTATTTGTCTTATACATCCAGAATCATGGAAGGGGCACCAGAAGCTTTTCTGAAAAACAGGACTTCCTTTGGAGCACCACCTGTATTTCCCCTTCCAAATAGCAAGATGCCAAACAGCCCCACATCTGCCCTTGCCAGAGGGATGACAGTGCTGAGGAGCAGGAAAAGGGGATGCAATCCTCAGCACAGGCACCATAGGATATCTGACAGGATATCCTGAACACACCTGGAGTGAGAGACTCCCTCCCTGCTGCTGCAGAGGTTGTGTGACCACATCAGCTGCCTCACCCTGTGCCAGCACATGTTGAGATCGGTCTAAGCAGATGTGGGGAGAGGGTTTGGAGCATAAATTTTCCTCTGTGCTTGAAAACACACAGGACACTTCACGCTCAAAAGAGGGAGACTGGTACAGAGAGATGCCAACCTCACACCTCTGCCCTGTCTCCAGCTTCCCATGCAAGTAAACTCTGTTCAGAGGACCCCAAAAGGACCCCAACGTGCCACCATCAGCCCCATCACACTAACCCAATCTTGTCCCAGTCCCTCATTAAGTGTCTTTTCACCTTCCATCCCCCTGGTGTTAGCTTCTTGCTGCCTGGGATAATAGATCTTCCTGGAAACTAATGAAATTTCCAATTGCCCACATATCACAAGGAGCTAAAAAATTAAGTATTTCTTAGGGATAATGAGCCCGAGTGGAGTGTCCAGCTGAGATCGCACACAGCCGCTTTGGCAAGAGCTCTTCAAAGATAAGGGTAATGCTCCAAACATCCAAGCAGCTCTTGGAGGTCAAGTTGTTCTCTCTTCCCACTTGATGTTATCTGCGTTGGGATCTGCTGGGTCACACAGAGACTTCCAGAAAAAATTCTGTCTTATTTAAAAAGTTTTGATTTCCAGAGACATCCTGCAGCTTGGGTGAGTGCTGGGGACTAAGTGCCTCACCAGACATGTGCACCATCTTTCTAGTCACCCCTGTACCCCTGTCAAATACTGGCATAACATTTTCTTCTAAATCTTCTGGAAATTCCCGCTGTCCTGAGACTTGGCTGGTGCCTATTCTCATCATGTTTTTCTGGAACAGACATTTTATATTTGCTGAAGCAAGTGATGTGGGACATTAGAAGAGTTTTTCTGGGGTGAGTGCAGCCTGTCTGATATTGTACCCCCAAATCTCCCTTTAAGGGCCTCCCTGAAACACTGTGCTGAGTTCATCCACCACCACAACAGTCCCTGGACTGTGAGACATTCCAGAGTGCTGCCCTCAGGCTTCCTAAGAAAAAAAATGGCTGCAGAAAGCTACAGCTGGTGGACCTCCAGCCCACACCACCCCAAACTCACTGGGGAATCAGCAGCATCCCTTGTGGGTTTCCATGAGAGCAGCAACACATCCTGCCCCAGAGTAATCAAAATTTTCTGTGATCTGCACTGTGCAGGGCTAAGACTGAGCAACCCAGTGATCTCCTCCAGCCTTAAACACCAACCCATTTAAGCAGAAGCCCAGACAAACTAGAAACAAGGGGAGATGTGGCACTCACTCCTTCTGCCCTCACTTCCCAGCCAGGGCTCTCCTGCCTATCCATGGATGGCAGAGCATCTGCTGGGCGAACATATTGCCTGCTCCCTTCTCCCACTCCAAGGATGCCCCCCGATGTCCTTTCAGTCCCTTGGCACTAAACTCAGTGCTGCAGTTTCTGGGAAGCTTTGGATCTCACATATGTTTGTCCCACTTCCCCGGCTCGCCAGCTGCCCAGCTGTTCCTTTCCATTTCAGCTAATCACAGAGATTAAGGCAAAGACCCAGCCTGGAAGGTTTGCAAACAGCTCCAGCCTGTTTCTGCAAGCAGCTTTTGCACACTGGCACAAAAGCACAGGGGCTAATAAACCCTGTGGCATCTGTGAAGGGAATTCCCAGGAAGGGCTCAGTGCTAACCCAGGCAAGTTAAATACCCACCAGCTTAGGGACACTTCGAACAACAGCATGGCCAGGAACACGTGCTTCATAGGGGAAGCAAAGGGAGACAGCAAGGCTGGGGAAAAGGTGCCCAGAGCTGTCAGAAAGGAGTCATGTCCATAACACATCTCACCAGAAGCCTGGGCCCCAGTGTCCTGTGTTCCCCCAGGAACTCTGCGCAGCTGTCCCCTCCATCCTCCTGAGCACATTAACACACTCACCCCTCACAGAGGGGGCAGCCCACCATCCTCTGGGCTCAGTGGAGCTGAGCAGCCAGCTCAGGGCAGAGCAGAGCCTCCATCACAGTCCTTTCAGCCAGATTCCCCTGTCCTTGTGCTGTCCCATGCCTGCAGGCACTAGATGCTGCCTGGAGCTGTTCATCAATCGATCAACTCCAGATTTTGCAGCCTTCAAACCCTTGTGGCCCAGAGACCTCAACACCACAGACTAGCCATCCTGCATCTGTCCATCTGTGTGCTGAGGTTTCTGTAGCCTCCCCCTGAGTCAAAACCCCTGTCCCTGTCAAAGGAAGCAGGCTGTCCTCTCTCTACTTACAAGCTGGAGGATTTACTCTGGACCCCCAGATCATCTGTATGGTTGCCACTCTGTGATGCAAGCAGTTTGCAGCTGGCCTTGCTGTGATTGCATGGAGAAAGAAGGGAGTGCAGCCATCTGGGGTTCCTGGTGGATGGCAGGATAGGATGAACAGTTGAGAAACACAGCTCCTGAGTCCTGAGGGACAGACACAAGGGTGAGCTGGGGAGGAAACAGAAGATAGATGCTCCCATAAGAGGGGCATGTGGTAGCAATCTGATGTTTTCCCCTGCATGGTGGAAAAAGTCCCCCAGTATTGCTGCTTTTGGGGTGTGGGAGACATTTCCTCGAGCAGTTTGTCTGTAAGAGCATGACAGTAGGAAAAAATGCACTGCCCTGATGCCAGTGTGCTTGTGGACACAGAATAGCTGCTGTGCCAGCACCAGGGCAGGAGCAGAGCTCACAACCCATCTCCTGACAGTACAGGGAGCCGAACGACCCTGACAAGCTCCAGGCATGTCGAATGGGGAGGTCTGTCCTTCTCTCCTTCCTGTCCCAGCCACCAGCCCCCTCAGTCTCCCCAAGGCCAGCACAAAGCAGGGCTGAGGGAATTTACATTTAGCCTTGATTGCAGCCATGCCAGGACCTCCCCTGCCTGCCCGTGGGCAGCTCTGAAGGCCAGCAACAGGCAGTGCTTGCGCTGTTGCCACACACGAAGCTCAGGCTAAGCACAGCCAGATTTTGGCAGGGCACAAGGTGACCAGAGATCTCAATGACCCAGATGCAAGGACCCTGAGTGCCCCATCTGTGGTGTCTCAGATACAGAAGATCCCATTCCCTCCTCAGCTTGTCCAGCTGTTCCCAGTATGATGTCTTCCAGGCATGAGAACCCGAAGTTTTGCCGGTAATACAAACAGAACAACTTGGACTCAAAACCTGGTCAGTTCAACCAGAAACATGGCTAAGATTTAGTGAGGAGATTTTGAGACAAACAGCTCAATTAATTAAACTGAGGAACACAATCAGAGGAAGAAACATTAAAAACACTTGCAATTGTTTCAATTGGTTTTTTCTATTTTTCTTTTTTTTTATTTTGTTTTCTTTTTTTTTTTTTTTCTTTTTCTGTAAGCATGTTCCTGAAAGCCTTATGGGTGAAAGTTGAAAAACATGGGTTTTCCAGTCAGGAAAGCTGCCAGAGGAGCACTGAGGACCCCAAGTTGACATGGGGACACTGTAAACCCACAGCACTGATGAATGCCCTCTCCCTGAGTCATGGGGAGATAGGTGACAGTTTCTCGCTAGTCGGGAGGACAAAAACATCCCAGAGAATCACATGGACATGACCAGATAGAGTAGTTTTTGGTACTAGCAGTCCATGGATGAGGGGAAAGGGAGAATAAAAGGATCCAGAGGAGAGCACACAGACATGACTTCCCAACTTTGTGACCTTTCTGGCTCTTGGGAAGAGAGAAACTGCAGTGGCCTTTCCATTTGTCCTTTTTCCCCACTGATTTCTCCCTAGCTGTATCCCCTGGTCTCTCAGCCTAGAAACCAGGGATCATCTATAGTTTCAGAAAACTCTCCTGCATTGGCTTTTTCCTCCCAATTACTACTGCAGAGTGACAGTGCTGCCCGGAAGTGATGCTCAGGATGCAGTGGCACCACTGTCACATCTCTGCTGGCAAATTGTCTGCACACTCCATCACAGGCTTTCAAACCAGGCCAGCTAATGCCAAGCTAAGTGCATGGGAGTGAGCAGAGCCAGGGACCATCCTCGAGGGATGGGGGAATGTGGCCACTCCATCCAGGGATGAGAGAGCTCAGCCCCAGGCTCTCCCTGCCAACTGGCAGCAGTGCCTGGTGGCTTTGTTGTGCACATTTAATCACCTCATCCAGACATGGCAGTTCCTTCATTAATCACTGATGAACACGGGTCCCACCAGATGCTGAGACAGCCCAGACATCTTCCTTGCCCTGTACGCCCCACCATTCCTTGATTTACAGCCTCCTTTCTCCGAGGCGTAGGCGTAACCTCATGTTCTGCTCCATTCCTGATGCAGATGTCAGCATCCCATTGCTTTTTCCCCTAGAAGGCAGTTCTGGCTGCCAGCACCCAACCAACTCAGCCCCGAGCCCTGATCAGGACCCCCTGGCCCCACACCATTCTCAGACTCTTGTCCCACAGCCTTCTGCATGAGGCCAAAGCATTCATAAATGCTTTCCAAGCAGCTCCATTAATTCCCCCTCTCCCATCTCGTTTGGAGCTGGCAGAAGAGCATGTTGGATGATTCTGAATCCAGAAGGATATGATTTAAATTGGCTTTATTTCTTATGAAACCTTATCAGACTCCTTGTGCTGTTTGGTCCTGCTTTTCTCCACCAGCTCCAAGAGTCTTGGGCTCCAGGCAGGTCCTTGCCAAGACCAATTCTCCTCCAGTCTCAGACGAGGCACCAGGGACTGGTGGTAGAGCAGGGCTGGGGTAGAGCAGGCTGGGCTCCCACCAAGTATCCAGCTTTCCCCTACCCAAGATCTCCCTCTGCCCAAGATCACTTTCAGTTGCTGATCTCCCCAGTTTCCTCCCCACACCTTCACAGACTAAAAAATTTACCTCAGGAACTCACAGAACAAAAAAGGTCTCAAGTCCAACTTCCATACAAAGCAGGGGCAGCAGTGGGATCAGAGAATCACAGAATCACTTTGGTTGGACCAGGCTGCCCACCTGCATCTTGAAATCATCTAAGGCTGGAGATCCTCCCAGCTCTCCAGGCCCCTCTTCAAACACATGACTGTGCCCATCGGGATGATTTTCCTATGCTGCAAGCTAGGTCACTTTCTCTCATGCCCCCCATTAGGCACCTCCATTAAAAGCTTGGCTCCATCTTCTCAATCATCAATCCACAGACACTGGGGAGCACCCCTTGGGTCTCCCCAAAACTATCCCTTCTCACAGGCAGACAAGCCCAGCTCCCCCAGTCTCTTCTTGCAGGGCAGGAGCTCCATCCCAAGCCATTTTAGTGGCTTCTGCTGAACTAACTCCAGTTTATCAATGTTTCTCCTGTATCCAGGGTGCTAAAACCTGAACACATTGCCCAGATGTAGGGTAATAAGAGCTCAGCAAAGGCACCACTGTAACATCCCCACTGTGATAGTGTCGCTGCTCACTCCCTGAGATCAGCAGGAAAGAGTTGAGCCTTTCTGCCTTTTAGCAGCTCAACGGTATTGCCAAAACTATTGCTCTGGTACCCTCGAAATGATGATCAGCTCCTGTGTGCACAAAGAACCTATCAGTGATGCCCAGCAGAGCACCAGTCCCATGTATCTGTGTTGCCCAAAACCTCAGCAGTAGAGGAGATCTTTTGCAGACAACAGATACAGAAAAGAAACAGGTTTCCTGCCTCTTTGGATGTCTGTGGGAATGAAGCAGCTGCAGGATGCATTCTCCTCAGTCTCAAAAATCCTATGGCCCGAGGGAGCCATCAGATGATGTTCCCACAGCCCCCAGGTCTCACTGGTGGCTGTGTAGCTGCCCAGTCCTTTGCAATGCTTGTCTCCTTCTGCCTGCAGATTTTATCTGCAATCATTTAATATACATTTCCTATCATTCTGAATGTCATCAGGTCCAGAAGTGGTCCTGGAGGAATACCCAGGCAGGTGTCACTTCCTTGCAGACAGCTACCAGTGCCTACTGTCCTGAGCCACCTCCTGCCTCTCCCCAGCTCAGGGCAACCTGACATCTCCAAGCTCTCACAGGGACTCCCACTCCCACTGCATTTCCTAGGGTACCTGGAATACTGCTCATAGCACAGGAAATGACCCAAAATGGCTGCAAAAACTGTGGCATGGACAAAATAAGTTGGAAGTTATTCTGGAGACCTGTTTTGCAAGGCAGGTTGGCGAGAAGCAGCAACTACGCACTATTTGGATGTTTTCTGCAGGCTTGTGATCAAACCTCCAAAAGGCTACAGAAAAGAGAAGGCCCATTAACATCCGTGCACACCAAAAGGAGGTGCTGTCTCCCAGCAGCAAGACACAGGGTGTCCCCGTGTCAAGGGAGAAGAGTTTCTCATCACAAGGATGGAGGAGGCAGAAGTAGAGAGCTAGACACAGCGGGCCCCTTCCCATGGGATATGTTCCCATTACCCTTTAAAACTTCATGTGGGAATTGCATCAGCCCTGCTTTACTCTGCTTGTGCTTTTCCCAGAAAGAGCAAGCAACCAGTCTGCTTTCAAGAGGCTTGTAGTAAGAGCCGTGTCATCTCTGTGGGCCTGACTCACATGAAGGATGTTCTGTGCTTCAGGGAACGTGGATGCCTGAGCAGAAAGATACCCAGCAGAGGTCTGTCAGCCCCAGCACCTCCTGGGAGCACCAGGGAAATTCCAGGCATATAAGAAGTAAAGACCATTGCAGCTAAGATCTCTCAGCCCATTTTTGCAGGGCTCTTGGGTACAATTTATGCGGGCAGCTACTTTTGAAATATTTGCCCTTAGTGTATGTCTTCTAGCATCCCCTATAGTGCCCTATAAACTGGAAAATATTTCACAGTCTTCATTACTTCTTCCCAAATACTGAATACAGACATTGCTTTCCTTTCTGCATCTTGCATAACAGCATTTTCTTTCTTTTGGGAAATAGTTTTAAAAGACGAGGATGTGTTTTTGCAGTAACTCCTCATCATCATCATTGCTGTGGTCAGCCATGCATATCTCCCAGAAGCATTCACAGTTTCATACACTTCCCAACTTCTCATTTGCATCTGCTCATGCCAAACAGCTCCTTTTGGGCAGCTGCTCCCCCTTTTTTGCTGAGCACACCAGTGAATGTGTGCACCAGCACAGGCATGACCCCCAGCCACAGTTCCAGTCCCTCCAGTCTAGTGCCACCTGTATTGTCCAGCCTCAAGGGGCTTTGCAGCCATTCAGAGACCCCAGGAAGCAGGCAGACCCCAGCTCCACAGGGGCTTCTCTCCCTGGGTCAGGTCTGTGTTGCTCAGGCTCTCAGGGGGCTGAGGCTCAGCTGCACTCCAAAGGGGTGGCCAGGCTGGGGGAAGGAGCAGGACAAATTGTGGAGCAGCAGAGGCAGAGGTGGCTGGTGCCTCAGGCTGAGGCAGCAGCCCCACTGCAGCCAGAGGAAGCATTGCCATGGTAGTCCCCAGGCACAGGGTGGGCAAGGGATGCAGTGCAGGGTATGTGTCACGGGGATCCTGATGTGTGACCTGCTCAGCTTAGCCAGGCACTTCGGACACAGGGGCAGTCACCACCTGCAGGAATTTGGGCAGCAGCCAGTGCAGCCTCTCCATGAACCACTGCACTGCTCCAGGAAGGTTCACAGCTTCATCTCCAGCCATTTTCCTGCTGTGTGCTTACTGCTTGTCTCCTGGCTCAGCTCCAGATTTGAGAGGACAACAGGCATGGCAGCATGAGGCTGGCTTTTGTCTTCAACCGTGCATGAGCATGGTGTGGTTGGATGGGTCTGATGGTCACATTTATTGGGCAGGATCAAGATTGGTCCTGCTGCAGGTTCTGCTGCCCTGTAGGCTGCATTGGGAAGTATTGGGGGGACTACAGGACAACCCAGGAGACCCTAAGCAACTTCTCCTCCATCCAGGAGAAGTATCTCATACACAATGTTCCCCAGTGATAGTCGCAGCTCTTCAAGCTCCGCTGCCTGGTTTGCAGCCCCAAATCTCTCAGTCCTGAAGGGCTTGGGGGCAATCAGGATCTGCAGGCAACTGGATGTGCCTGGAGAGCCCAGCCAGCATCCTTGTGTCACTGCCAGCAGGCTGGGAGGGAAGAGTCCAGGTAGTGATCACTCACAGAGAGACCATCAGCCTTCTTTGGCAGGATCAAAGCTCATCCTCTTGGCTAGTTCTGCCACCACTCCTGCTGCCTTGTTGGCCAGGCTGAAAAGGGCTGGGGGGTCCATATACAAAATGAGAGTGCACAGGGTCTCTTCCTAGTGCCCAGGCAGATCCCATCTGGGCAGAGAAAGCTCTCACAGAAAATATTCCCCAGCACTGGGGATACTCTTGGCTGTCACAGGCAAAGCAGCATGGACCCTCCCAGGCAGGGTCTTGCCTCCTCACATCCCCACAGAAGCGGTAGCCCCCCTCCCTCAAACTGTGGCAGGGAACCTGCCAGCCACAGCAGATGGCACCTCTTCCCTTGCTAATGAGCCGGCAGGATTTAATTCCTACCTCCCATTAACACTCATTAGAGTGTCACTTGGCCATTCTCCTGTGTCTATCACATCTCTGCGGCTTTGGCTTCAAGATGTTAATTTGCAGCCACCTCTGGGGTGGCCACCGTCCTCCCAGCCACCCTCAGAATTCTGCTGTGTCACTGTCCCCCAAACCCTGCCTTCAGTGGGTCTCAAGAGCAGGCAGGAACAGATCAGCACACTGGCACCCATGGAGCAGATGCATAGATACGGTCTAAACCTGCAGACCAGGTCTGGACTCAGGGTTTTCCCGTGGTGTCCCCACCCTCCCTGAAATCCCAACGCCCCATTGTAGGCACAAAGTCTCAGGAATACGCAGCCAGACCTACCACAGCTTGCTAGGGGACAGAAGTAGGTTACTTTCTGCCACGCATAGAAATGATGTGATGCATATTCATCAGTTACGGTTGTGCAGAGATTACAACAGTCGCATAAATTGCAGGTTTAGGGATCATCAGCTGCACTCCATGACTTTTTCAGGGCTTCCTCCCTTGAAAAAGAGATGGAAATTGGAGTCATCTCATGAAAAACAAAGGTCAGAGCTTTAAGTGACGTCTTAGAAAAATACTGTAAACTGTACATTTTTTGCATCCCTCAGGTGAACAATTCAATGATCATAAGCCTCATCTTATTTAAAATTATATTTGTCAGCTATAATCACTGTCAATACATTTTTATTCTCAAAAATCAATTCACCAAACTATTCACAGATATGATGGAAACAAATTGAATTCGAAGCCCTGCCTCACAGGATCGATGCTAAGCAGGTCATTGCATCTGTTTACAAAGGGAAAATATTCTTTCATGCAGCTGCCTTTGAGCATAGTAAAGCCCAGGGAGCTTAAAAGCTTTGAGAAGTGGAGCGGATTTGGGGATTGATGCTCTGCAATCACCCGTGAAGTCAGGAGCTGGGGGCAAAGCTGTCCCAGGGCATGCAGTCCTGCCCTCGATTCCCTGTTGAATGAGGCTTATCACCTCCAGAGCCACTTGTCACCAGCCTGCCCATGTCACCGTGTCTCCGGAGTGTGCCTCCTTGCCAGCCTTGCCACGTGATGCTGGATCCCTCTGAAGTGTTGACAGCATGGTAATGGCTTCACCCAGCAGTGAGAGCCCTCCCAGGTGTCACCTGCCTCGGGGTACCCCACAAAACGCAACACCCAGCACAGAGATAAGCTGTGATAAACCCCAAAATTATTTGGGTTCCTCTCCAACACAGGGTATTGAATTAACCCTTGGGGGCAAATGTACCTATCCATGACAGATGGGTCTCATCTGAACCACTGCATTTTGGGCATAGCTGGAAAGAAAAATGGATTGAGAAAACACTGATGTGAGCACTCTCTGTGCAACACAGACTCTGGGCAGTCAGCCCCTGGCAAATACTGATTTTTTCTGCCTGCTTCCTCAAAGAGCTCCAGCAGTGTCAGCTGCACGTAGCAAGTCGGCCAAGCTGCTGACCACTCGCTTTTTCACACTTTCAACTACTGCTGAAGCAGTTTTCTATCCTGAAAGCAGTACGGCAGATGAAGTATTACTGCCTTTCAGTTGCAGAGTGACTGCAGCTCAGAGCAACTGGAAGCATTTCAGTATTCCTATGTTTTGGGGTATTTGTTATCACAGAAAACAAAACAAAACAAAACAAAATAGGCTCTTCACAGCCAAGTTTTTCATTAATTTTTCATCCGAAAGACAAGTTAATATCCTAGTGTATAGATCCTTGTTTCCCCAAATGTGTGATTTTAACTATATGGGACTTAGGAAAGGCTATATATTTCCCAAGCAGGTGCTCTGAGTGCCTTGGGATAACACTACAGTTCCTTTATTGCTCCTGTAGTAACCCCTATATTATCATCTGTATTTTCACAATTCTCTATCAACAGAGGAAGCTGGGGGAGAGCCACTGTTAGGAGCAATTAAAGAATAGCTTCCGCGACCTGTGCGTCCCCCGCCCAGTTCCAAGGTGCAGGGATAATAACTTCCCTCAATCTGCTGGACACTCTCCTCCTAATGCAGTCCAGGATGTGGTTTCTCTTTTCCACGACAAGAGTGCTCTCTTGGCTCACATTCAGCCTAGTGTCCACGATAACACACAGGTCCTTTCCACCACCGCTGCCACTCCGGGCTCTGCTCTCTGCCTGGGCTCACTGCACCTCAGGCTGCACTTTGCAGCCCCCTTGATGAATTTCAGGGTCTTGGTGTTCACACTTATCTAATCTCTTTGCACTGAGGCCGTGACAGGTGTCAGCCACCCTTGTCTAGTGGCACCTGAGGCTTGGCTGAAGGTTCATCCCCTGTGGATATCCCCATTGCTGATGGAAAGCCCTGTGTCAGCCTCCAGGTTCTTCAGCCATTACTGGCCATCCACCAGCTGTCAAGCTGTTGGTGTTGACCCTTTGAGTACAGCACAGCTTTCCCTCGGAAAATCCCTGCTTGTCCTTTGCATGCTGAGAAATGTTTTCTGAGATGCTGCCCCATAACGGGTCTCACAGCAATTCCCACTTCCTGTACTGATCCTCACCAAGACACATCTCTCCTTCCCCCAGAGAGTGCAGAGCCCTTTGCCTCTGCATGGATAATTCCCACCACCCAGCCCTCCTCCTGCACCCCTATTGCAACAGAAATCACAGAAAGTGGGGGTCAGGGA
The DNA here is from genome assembly GCA_024500445.1 of Entomyzon cyanotis. Taxonomy (NCBI): domain Eukaryota; kingdom Metazoa; phylum Chordata; class Aves; order Passeriformes; family Meliphagidae; genus Entomyzon; species Entomyzon cyanotis. The sequence goes on along the minus strand of JAKEPQ010001021.1, from coordinate 43,370,739 downwards.
CCACAGGATGTCTCTGTGCACCCTCTGCTCTGGCTGAGCCAGGCAGTATGTCACAGGCAGACAGCAACGCCCTAAAATCTCCTTCAGTATGATCCATCTCCAGAGCAGAATAAAGATTTGGGTGATCCAGCTGCGACATTTCCGCACAGGCTGGAGCTTTGCATCCCAAAAGCAGCCTCAGCTAGTTTTATACAAAGACGTTAACGAAATTCAGGATATCTTGGTTTTGAAAGCACTGCATAATTGCAAGCTGTTATTGTCTGAAACCGCATTTGCAAGATGCAGTCTCAACAGCCAGGCAGCTTGGGGAAAAGAAGCACTTGTTCAGTGTGGGAGAAGCTCCTGCAGAGGCTACAATACCCTTGCCAAGCACTCACAGGTCTTCAGCTGCCCAAGCACCACCGTTTTCAAGCAGAACCCTGTGGGCAACATCCTACTCAGATTGCCCCCTGCTCTTGCCCTAAGCTCAGATTTTTCTGTTCCATTCCTCTGTATGCCATGCAGAAGCCTTCATCACACCCTCAGCATCAAGTAGCAAAGCCAATGTTTTCTTGCAAAGGGGCAGGTCCACAAGCCCCCCACCCTGAACTGCAACATGCAGAAAGCGCTGGCAAAGCCTCCACATACACATTTTGACCCCACTCACAGCACTGCTGCAGACTGAGCCCCTCCATGCAAGCACTTGTGACTCCTTCTTGACTCCTTTTCCTCATCTGCCCTGAAAATCAGAAACTGGGAAATGCTGGTTTTGATCAGGTATTGGCAAAGCCACAGGGGTGAGCATTATTTCAGGCATGGAATTCAGTGAGGAACTAGAGCACCCCAGGAAGAATATGGCTGGATTTTGTCTTTAGCTTTGCTGTTACATTTCATCCATAAATCTCCACTACTTTGGGCAGGATCCTGTATCTGCTCAAGCTCTGATGGCTCAGCAATGGTTCAAGTGACAAGTTCAGCCTTTCCCTATAGGACATCCCTCAGTCATGAGAAGTGGCCACAGGCACACCCCATCACAAATAGGAAATCCATGCAAATCCCTTCCCTCAATCCATGCAAATCTATTCCCATCCCTTGGGATGTCTTTACTCATCACAACTTTCCAGGACTTTTTAGGTCATACAAAACTTAGACTGTGCCTTCTTGAGATCACTTGGCCTTGGGAGGCAGATTTTACAGTGCATTGATTTTTTGTGACGTATGGGATAGTCCTGTTTGAAATCTGTCCCCAGGCAGATGATCTGGTATTTAGGGGCAAAGAGCCAGGACCATCCACAGGCTGACTTCAGTTTGGGGCATACCTCCTTTAGCCTGTGGGTGAGTGCAGGCAGGACTTTCTGGAGTGGGTGTCCCAAGTCCTCCAGGATCCCTGAAGGATGAGAGTTGGGCAATATCCCTGACAAATGATGCACTGGGTGCTGCAAGTCTGTTTGTGTTCAACAGATCAGGTCACAGGAGAGAGACCCTCTGCTAAATACAAACAGCTTAAAACTCACACAGTGGGCAGCATCCCCTGCCCCTGGCCACCACTGACCCCAGGGGAGGGTGGCAGGGCTGGTGGCCAGGCACAGCTCTGCACAGCCTGGCAGCACCAGTGTTAACCAGACTCTGCCCCGGCCTGCCGGGAGTGCACACTCGCCTGCAGAGCTGTGTTTCCAGAACACTCCTTGCAATTACATGCCCTGCCACAGTTATTAATATTTATTAGGCTCAATTATTCATGGCCTCTTTAGGATCCTGTTGTTTAAGTCCAGCTTGAGATCTCCAGGCTAGCAATCACAGAAGTTGCTTTCCAGAGGAATTACAGTAAATCAAGCCGTTGGAAAGGTTGCAAACAGATGTAAAACTCACAGACAGAGCTGCACAGAAAAGAGCCTTGTGTCCAGCACTCAGAGGCCCAGATGTGCTGCACATGAGCTCAAGTCATCCTGGGGTGGGATGCAGGGTCGTGGGACACCACACTCCTCCTCCCTGCCACCTGCACAGCGGTCACACTGACCATCTCCTTCTGGATCTGCAGGGGAGAACAGAGCAAGAATAATGGCTTGGAGGATTTTCCCTGTCAAAAGGACACAGGGTGAGGATGGAGAACAAAGCAAAATGTTTGTGGCCAAGCAGGCAGCAGCTAGGAAGATGCAGCTTGTCCTGGTGGCACAGTTGTGACAGGGAAATTTCTCGTCCCAGCTCCTGACTGGTGTTTGGCCCACAGCCGGGAAGCCATGGGCAGAGTGCAGAATTCTGCAGGGATACCCCAGGGTATCCTGCCCAGCAAGCACAACCCAGGCACAGGGCATCCCACTGAGACCTCTCAAATTGCTCCATCCATGGAGCTAACAGCACGCACAGAGTCTGGAGAGGGAGGATTTGCCTTCCTGCCCTGTGGATGCCCAGGTTTGCACTGTGGCGAGGTCTGGGTGAGTCCCAGCACCTGGCACTGAGCACACCAGCTCCCAAGGGTGTACAGGGGGACGCAGGGGGTCTGCCCACACACCATCTCCAGCAGATGCAAGCTGCCAGGGCTGCACTCTGCCAGTAGAAAGCCATCTGGGCCACTCAGAGGTGCTCAGCAAGGCTGATAAGCTAACTGTGCTGGCCAAGCTGTGTCAGGCTGCTTGCAAAGCCCCAGGCAGTACAGGCAACCCCAGAGCTTCCTGTGCAAAACCTGGGATACGCTCCTGTTGCTGACTTCTGCATCTGCTCCCAGCCTGAGGTTCACAGTAGCCATTCCACAGTCCATGGCCACTTCAGCAGCCCTTGGCACCGTAGGGATAGCAGGTGGGACAGGGGACTTGCAGGGGACCCACAGGGCACTGGAAGGAGCTGTGGTGTGGGCAGGGTCCCCCCCGGCCATTGGGCATGGCACAGGTGCCTGAAACCACTGTGACAAGGATGAGGAGACAGTCTCTCGTGGTGCTGGTTGTCAGGGCTTGTGAAGATTGCTTAGATGCCTGGGAGAGGAAGGAGAGAGTTCATTCCAGAACTCTCATTCCAGAGGAAAAGACTTCCTCCAGCCCCTTCCCTCCACAAGTGCTGGTCTCTGGAGAGCTGGAGCCTCTGAGGAGTAAAGCCAGGCAGGGAGGATGTGAATGGCCAGGAGGGCACATGGTGCATGGGGTCTTCTTCAGAGATCAAGAAACTCTTGAGGAGCAGCCTTGCCCACAGCGATTCATGGCTGAGCCACATCACCAGCATGAAGGGATGGAGGGATTCACTCAGCACAGAGGAGGAGGAAAAGGGGGGCTTCAAGGGAAGCAGTCTTACATGTTGAAGCTTTAGCAATGACCAGGAAAAAGGGACTGTCTACCTTTCCTCCACAGCCAGGGCAATGGCCCTGTGCCACCAGGCTCACATGCCACTCAGGTGGGGATCAGCCCAGCCAGGGGATGCTGGAGGAGAGAGGAACTGGGCAGAGGCACTCAGATGCCAGAGCAAGGACCATCCCAAGAGACAGGATGCCAAAAAGGCCATGTCATCCTCAAAAGCTTTGTTTCCTTGTATGTCATCCGTTCTCTGACCTGCCCTGCCTCCTCACCGTCTCTCCTGAGTACCTGCAGCAGCTGATGTCTCCTGTCCATGCCATGGCCCTCCTTTGCCCAAAATGTGCAAGTAACTGAAATCTGCTCTGCTCTGGGCTCCAGCATGGCCCAGAGTATAAAATTTTGATCTGCTAAATGGGTTTTCAGAGGTAGCTGGATAAGCCAGAGAAGGAACACACGTTGCTGCCATTCTCCCTCTTGGGGCAGCTCCTTTGCCTGCACCATGCAGGCCACTGCTGAGAGGCTGGAGCAGAGCTGGCAAACAAAGAAGGGCTCATACCATGCCAGTGCTGGCACCAAAAAAGCAGCCCAGAGCCTGCTTGGCTGGGCTGGAGGAGCTGGAAGGGCTGATCCAGCTCACAGAAAGGTCAAGTGGGGCAAAGAGGTAGATTTGGAAGAAGGGAGAAGGGACAGGGTCACAGCCAGGGAGTAGGACAGACAGTCAGCCCAGCTCCAGAAAACAGAGCAGGCACATGCCAGCAAAGGCCAGTGCTTCTGGAAGCAGGGGCCTGCTCTGTGCCCTGAGATGACAGCTGGCTGGGGACAAAGAGGGAACAGACCTGAGCTGTAAGATCTGCCCCACATCACACCCCAAGACACCTTTTCTTCCCTCCTGCCCTGAGCCATCACACCAGCTGCCTGCACCACCAGCCCAGCCAACTTTGGGGGTGATAGGTCCCCAGAGCCTGTACCCACCACCCATCCCCTCACTTCCCACTCAGGGTCCTGGTCACCCTCCTGTCACAGCCCTCCCCTCATCTTGCTGAAGGAACCAATATGATCCCATCCCCAACAGTGCACCAGACAGTCTCCAGCAGGCAGGGGCATTTTCTTTTTCCCCAAAAAGCCTCTGAGTCCCAGCAAGAGCTGTTTTAATCAGAGCTTTCTGCCCTGCAGGACTCAGCGTGGGGTAGTGAAAGAGGCACAGACAGCCCTTTTACTCTCCCCTCCCATCAACCCTCTGTTTGGCTTCCTCTTCTTTTTTTAATTCCATCCCCCTCCACATTTCAAGCCTGCTTGGTAAATGTTTGAAAGCTAAGCTGATGTGGTTGGTATGGCAACACCAGGCTGGGGCCCTTGCCTGAAACCCCAAACACACAATTAGCTGATTAAGAGGAGAGGCAGTGGCATGCTGGGGCTCTGATGCTCCGTGGGGCTGTTCCAAATCACCCCATCAGAGGTGCTTCGAGGTTCCTAAGAGGGAAGACAGGGAGCGTGCACAGCCCCTCACATGGGTGAAGGCTTTCCAGGTTTGGAGAGGCTGGGGATGAGCCTTTTCAGGAAGCCAGTCTGTAGGATGCTGCAGTATGGGAACGGGGCTGATGGAGACACCAAAAGGAATGTGGAGCATGCTGGACCACTTGCAAGCATCATGTCCTTGTCCAGACTGCAGCATCCAGCAGTCTGGGATCACTGCAGGTCACACCAGGTCCCATCTGCATGTTAGAGCAGGATCCAGCTGTGCTCCAGGGGGTGCAATGGCCAGATCCAGCACTCCCAGCTCTCAGCTGAGAGGAGAGAGGAAAGGAGTTGTGTGAGAGGAGAGGGAGAAGAGAGAGGAACACTCTCCTCTGGAGCCAGATAGGCTTTGCCTCCAGCCCTGAGGGCTGGCTGCTTGTCCCCAGATCCCTAAACAGACCATGGCAGTGCCCTTGCCAGTGGGGCAGAGGTATTTGGATTGGCTCCTCCCCCTCCCCCTCCCCCCCCTCCTCTCCTCTCCTCTCCCTCTCCTCTCCTCTCCTCTCCTCTCCTCTCCTCTCCTCTCCTCTCCTCTCCTCTCCTCTCCCTCTCCTCTCCTCTCCTCTCCTCTCCTCTCCTCTCCTCTCCTCTCCTCTCCTCTCCTCTCCTCTCCCTCTCCTCTCCTCTCCTCTCCTCTCCTCTCCCTCTCCTCTCCTCTCCTCTCCTCTCCTCTCCTCTCCTCTCCTCTCCTCTCCTCTCCTCTCCTCTCCTCTCCTCTCCTCTCCTCTCCTCTCCTCTCCCTTTCCCCTCTCCTCTTCCTTTCCCCTCTCCCTCTCCCTCTCTCTCTCTCCTCTGACACAGCTTCACTGCTCATAGAGTGGCTCAGGAAGGCAGCAATCATCCCAGTGACAGCCCTGGTTAATGAAGTCGGCCCTCATTAGGCGTTTCCGTTCCACTTGAAAAGCTCCTCTGTAAGGATGCTCCACCAGCCTGTGGCAGAGAAGGAGGATGTGGGGATGGGTGACGCTGCAGGGTGACAGCCAGGCTGCAGGATGGGCAGCAGGTAGGGCTGCATTCCTGTGGGGCTCAGCATGTGTCCTGTAAGGTGCTGTGTGCTGCAAGCCCACACCCTGCACCCATCCACAGCCCAAACCTAGCACTCCCCACCCAATCCCATTCTCGATCCTTCTCCCCATTTCCACGGCTCATCCTGCTGTCCAGAGCCCCTCAGTGTCCTGGGGGACAAGTCCCTGCACAGTCTCCACTATTTGACTACACCCATGTCCCTGCTTAGGAAAGGGGAGTCCCTGGAGAGTCGTGGGTCTGGCATCAAACTTTTCTGGGACTTGCCAGGTGGAGCAGAGGGGACAGGCTGGGAGGGACGTCCACTGTCTGGGAGCTGGCTGGAGTGGTCCTGTGAAGAGGGTCATTTAGCTGATGCCTGCAAGAGTGCTCCTAGATTAGAGAGCTCTAAATTGCTCAGCTATTATCTGTCCAGCGGGAGCACCCTTGTCTCATCAGGGCCACGCTTGGCGAGCTGCCAGCCTCAGGAGTAGGATTGAAAGGCCCACAGCTCCCTGCCCCAGCTACTCTGCAGGGAACTGCCACTCCAACAAAGGGCATCCCAGGATAAGTACAAGCTGTTAGTCTTGGGGAACATCTTCCTGCAGATCCCAGTCTTCAGGTGTGTCCACTGGGAAAGATGGGTAGCTGACTTCCTCCCGGGTGCCACTTTATGTCCCTGCTTCCCTCACCCCTGAACCTTCCCCCCAGCTCCTCATGGGGCATTTTGGCACTCTGACACTATCAGACCACATCCTTTCTCTGTACTCCCTCCCCAGGTCCTAACAGTGGTCTCCATCAGCTTTCTTCCTTTATCATGGGGATGAAAGCAGCCCATGAAGGAGCAATGTGGGCAAATGACTGCACAAGGTAACACAGCACTGAGCACCTCACACTCTTTCCAAGGCTTCTCAGGGCCCGGTCACATAGGATAAGGGAACAGCTAAGCCATGACTGCAGGACTATAGGGAGCAGAGAGTAGCATGCAGCTCTGGAAGTGAATAAGTGAGAGGATGGATCTTCTTCTGGCAGCTGGATAAGTTGATGGGATGCACTGCCTGCTCAGAGATGCATGTCCAGCAGATCTGAGGCTGCTATGGCTCAGCCTAGCAGGTGAGGGGATGTGCCAGTGAGGTAGGAATGCAGCAGACACAGACGAGGATGGGGAAGGAAGGAGCCCTCAGCTCTGTACCAGGTCAGGGGCGTGGATGGAGCTAAAACCACCCTGGGAAGTACAATGTGCTTATGCTCCAGGAGAGGCTGTTGGATCAGGCTGGAGTGGGACCTCAGACAAAATTTGAAGCTGAGCAAAGGAGAGGTGCTTCCCATCCACACAAAGTGGTGCCTGGCCATGCTGCAGCTGAAATTCTGCTGTGAATCCAGCCAGACCTCAATTGCAAACTCTCCAGTCCTGTGTGGCTGAAGATAGAAAAGTTCTATTGCAAGCTTTTGTATTGGGGGATTTTTGAGTACCACAAAAGCTGTTATGGAGGGGGCAAAACCAGCCCTCGGCACCCAGGCAGCATAAACAGGCGTGCTCAGTAATTATGTCCAGCAAGAGCTCTGCACTCTGGGATGGGAGGGAAAAACTCAAAGCACAAAAGCACAGTGCCACGGCGGCAAGGCACACAGCCAGCATCCGCAGCGTCTTAACCTACTTTGGGTTCGCTACTGTATGGCTGCTGATAGGGGACAAAGGAGGGGCTGCACCCGTGTTGGGCACCATCTGGCAGCTCCTGCTCAGGGCACTCTGGCTACTGAGGGCAGGGAGAAAGCCAGGACCTGCCATCCCCATCACCATCCCAAAGACCACGGCAGGATGAACGCAGGGAGCCAGGGAGCAGCCACCAGCCTATCACCAGTTTGCAATGGCAGTGGCACTGCAGCCTCACACCTGCAAGGGCACTCTGGTGGAGACAGGAGTGGGAGAGGGAAGGTATCAGAGCAGCCTAGGATTCTCCAGGATCCAGCTCCCCAGGGGAAACAGGTTTAAATTTTCAGGGTTAGTGGCAGAGGGCTACAGGTTCCCTCCCCACTCTGGCTTGAGCTGCAGAGAGGTGGAGGCTGTGGGGACTGATGGCTGAACTGTCAGGGTGTGGGAACACCAGAGGACAGCTTCATCAATGTAGGGAGTGAAAGGCAGTGTCAGTGATAGGGCCTTGATGCAGAAACATGATGAACAGCCATCAGCACCCTGCACAGCACCTGACTGATGACCAGCAGTGTGATGGACAGCCATCAATGAGCTGATGTGACTAGCCAGGGGCAGAGATGGACAACTGTCAGTGGACATGAAGGACTGACATCAGCAGGTGGCCTTGGGAGGTGCTGTCTGCAGTCAGCACTAGAAGGTTCCCTGCTTGGTTGCCAGTGGAGAGCAGGATCATGGCTGCAGCTGGGATCAGGTCCACGGGTAAGATCCTGATCTCCTGTCCCTGCACGGAGCCCACATATGTGGGGGGCATGGGCTGTGACAGCTGGAGGGAGCTAGGTGTGGTTTCCCTCACTCACAGGCTTGCTCTTGCACCGCTTATTTCAGGTGATGGGCAATGCTTTGCCATTCCCTGCCTGCAGTCTGACACGGCAGCCCATCAGGCAGCCAGTTTTTATCCAATTTCATGCTGATTTTGGTATCATCCTTCCCTTCTGAAATAGCTGCCATGAGGGGAGTCGATGCCTCTCCGAGCCCTCCCTGCAGCGCATCAACACTATTATCTCCAACAGCCAAACTTGCAATCTCCTGAAAAAAGATATCTCGCTATTTTGACAAGTTCTTTTCTCCATCACCCCCGCTGACTGGCAGGAACGCCGGCTGGCGCAGGCGCGCCGAGGCTGCTGCTCCTGCCAAAACTTCGTGTCCCCCTCCCTCCCCACCAAAGGCTGACCCCCCCGCCCCACATCCGCCCCGCAGGGCGCTGGCAGCCGCGGGTCAGGGGGCTGAGCGGGCGGAGGGGCGCGCCGGGGCAGCGCACGGCGTTCTCGGTCGGTGCGCTCCAGAAGCAGCCGCAGATGGTGAGCCCACACGCCGCGTCGCCGCAGCAGCCAGTGACCTACACGCGGGCGTCATGCGAGATTTGGGAGCGGGGAGAGGAGCTGACGAAAATGCACATTCCCGCTGCAGCTCAGCTCTCACCTCCGCCCCTGCAGCCCTCCTCCAGCAGACCGGTGGTGCCGGCTCCCTTGTCAGGAGCTTCCCCAGCCTGTTGCCGGTTACGCCGCTCCAGTGAGCAGCCAACCACGCTGTGGCTTTTCAGAGAGGACAGGGGACTACGTCCTCCTCTTCCCCAAAGGGTGCGAGACGATCCTTAATCTGGCAAAGGGTGGGGGCTGCTGGATGTCCTTGCAGAAGCGGATCTGGGCTGTAGCTCTCCCCTGGGGGGACATGGCACCTGCCTGCAGCAGGATCCCTGAGGCCCTTGGCAACTAGAGTAGGAGCAGGGCTGGAGCTCCTCCTCGCCTTTGCTTTTCCAGGAACCACTGCATTCGGCCGTGGGACCGCCAGGGCAGGGCCCTCCCCACAGAGTCATTAAAAGCTTTTACAGCCTGCCCGCACACTCCTCTCCAGTCCTCTGGGGCCAAGGTTCATCTGTGAAGATGTTTCCCCCTGGCCTCCGCTTTCTCTACCCCACAGCCATCCCAACACCTTTCCACCATGCTCCCCAGGCCAAACAATGCAAAATGTGATTCACCCTAAAGGGAAACATTCCTCGGGGAGGGCAAAGCACAGAGAGGCACCTAGGGCCAGGGCAGGGCACCCAGAGGCTCCATTAAGGCTCCTGCAGCTGATGGAGTGAAGCAAGACAGGACCTGATAGCCCCAAGCAGAAAACAGATAAATCCCGTCCCCAGCCTGGCTTTGTGAATCCCCAGCCTTGGGGAAGAGAGCCATGGACCAGCAGCACAGCACAGCACCCAGATGCTGCCTTTCCCAGCCTCTGGATCTGTTTGCAGATGGTCTCAGCTTACTCCCAGCTGAGACATGGGAAGGGTGTGTAATGAAGACACAGGTATTGTGGGATCAGTGTTGGTGCCCATAAGTCTAGGGAGGGCTGGAACAGGGTGTAGAATAGCAGTCAGGAGTCAGGAACCGTCCCACCACCAGCATGAGACAAAAGCATGTGGAACCTGGTCCCCTTGGAGTTGCCCTCTCCCAGTCACCTGCTCCAGGGAAGGCAGAGAACTCCAGGGGTGTTGGATGCTGCATCCACCACAGGTTTTTTCACAGGCGCAGAAGACCTTAGGGATGATGCTGCCCACGTTCCAGAATCCAGGAAGCTTCAATCATCAAATGGTTCTTAATCCCAGGTCTCCTGCTCCAGGCTCCGCATGCTCTCTGCTCAGGAAAGATGACATCCCCACCTCTTCACTGCTGCTCCCTGCTGTCCACAAATCCACTGCACTGAGGCTGGCAGATCTGGAGTCAGATAGAAGCTGTCCAATGCAGGGCACAAGGACTGGTGGGGCTAGAATGCCAGGCTGGGATGTGGGGGTCCCCAAAGCAGTATCCTGAGGATACTGAACAGTGCAGTGGGGCTGAGAGGAGCTTCCCTCTCCCCTAATCTGGAGAGGACCTGCTGTATCCAGGCTGGTCAAGCATCCCCACTGTCCAGGCCCCTCTGCTCTCATCTTCAACACTAATCCCAAGCCTGGATGGAATCTGCTCCTAGGAGGGCTCAGGGTGTGTTTCACCCTAAATCATCCCCTTGTAGAGCTGTCTATTCCTGAAGGGGAAAGCACAGCCCTTTACCAGTGGTAACCCCTTCCAGGAAGGTGTAGGGGGGCTGAGTGACCATCTCTACCAAGCTGATGAGCGGCAGCTGGGGATGCTGAAGGGGGGCAGGAGGGAGATTGCCAGTAGGGAGAGGAGGGCATTAGAAGCTCTAATTAAGCAAATATCATGCCTTCAGAGGTGCTGCATTAGAGCTCCTAATGCCCTCCTCTCCCTACCGGCGTCCTCCCTCCTGCCCCCCCTTCAAACCCCCCTGAGCCCCCAGCCCTGCTGCAGCCCTGTGGTGTGCACCCAGGTGATATATCAAGTTCTGGGGACTAGAAGAGCATAAAGCCCAGGTTTTGCATTGGACTGGGTAAACAGGATTGCACATAGCCAGCAGCCACCGTGCCCCTGCTGCACCGTAGTGTGGGTAGGACAGCACGCCTGCAGCACTGATCAGCAGTCAGTTAAAGCAGGTGCAGGTAGCCTGAGACTGGGACACTGGTCTGGGGAAGACCCCGCACAGATGGGGGCAGGTGAGACCTTTGCTCATCCTTGGATGCAGTCCCATCCCTGTAATCCTTGAGGTTTTTGCTAAGAAAGGCGGTTCAACCCAGGGGGCCAAAGGAGATGCAGGGAAAGCTCTTATTGGTATCTTCCAGCACACGTCAGCCCAGTTAAAAAAAATCTTCGTTTCTCGGAGAGCTTTTTAACGCAGCTCGGGCAGCAATTGGTACAGGGACAGCAAACCAGGCTGCATCTGCTCAGCCCCAGTCACAAGCTCCCTGCTTCCTCGGAGAGTGAGTGAGTGTGTGTGTCTGTGTGTGTCTCTGTGTGTGTGTGTGTGTGTGTGTGCGCGCGCGCTAGACACAGGCATCCGCTCCCAGCATCTCGCTGCCTCCTGCATCCTCCGGCAGCAAGTGCACGGCTCTGGCTTCCCGGGTACCACCCTCGCCGCTCCATCCCCTGACAGGGATTTGCACGCGGGGCACGGCATGCGGTGAGCATCCGGGGGTGGAGAGGTGCTCGTGGCCAGAGGCAGCGGCGATGGACACCGTGTGGACTGCTGTCTAGGGCTCGTGTTCCCAGACCGACCCTGATCCTGGTAAGTGTTTTATTTGCCATTGTTGGTGCTTTGCTGGGTGCGTGGCATGGGCTGTCCACACTTCGTGTCACCCTTGGGTGGGTTTCCCCTCTGTCCCCGGAGTCCTGGTGCCAGGGAGGGTGACCAGAGCTCCTGGGATGGGATGCCTGGGAGTGGGATGAGAATGGGGTGAGTGGGATCTGCCAGGCATCAGGGTCCTCATGTGGGTGCTGGGGAGAGGGACTGGGGAGGGAGAGGAGAAGGAGAAGTGTGGAGCTGGGCAGAGCTGTGTCTGCTGCAGAGGAAGGGACTCTGCTGTCACGGCATTTTCATCCCCCTCTGGGAGATGAAAGCGTGCGACACACCTATAAAATCTGCCATAGCGCGGCAGGATGGGCAACCTGATCCGGCAGGGAGAGCAGCCATAGGCTTGGTGTCCCCCAGACAGGGACACAGCACAGCTGGGGCTCCTGCTACCCCCATAGTTATACCCACTGGACTCCCAGAGCCCTACGGAGGGTGGGAGGGTATCATCAGCCACAGACCTCCCTGCCCCATGGCAAATGGATCACCTCGCAGCAGCAGTCCCAGCAGTGCCACAGTTCCAGCATGTGCTGTCTGCCTGGGAGAGGGGACAAGGGGAGGCTGCCAGACCCCTATGGCCATCTGCAGGTAGCTCAAGGAGGTGGAATGCAATGTCCCCTAAGCAGAGCCTGCTGCCTTCGCAGCCTGGCCCTCCCCTTACCCCAGGAAGGCAGCAACTATCAGGGTGTGTAAGGCTGTGCCAAAGCCATGCCAGAGCCATGGCAGCCCCTCCCAGCCCTGCTCCATGCCCTTCAGACCAAGCCCTGGGACCAGGCAGCCACAGGCTCCAAGGTCCCAGGGTTGTCCTCCCTGTTGGTACCCCACCCCTCTGCCCCCAGGGTCCCCCATGCTCCCAGTGAGACACAGCACTGTGGGGCAAAAGACGTAGGAGCCTGGTGAGGGCAGGGAGGAGGCCTGGCCCCCTGGCAGCCTGTGGGGATCAGGCACATCCTTCCCCACGATCGGGGAGCTTGCTCCTGGCACACAAGGGGGTTCTGCTCCAGGCGCACCCCTGACGCATCTCCTTGAAGGTGAGTGCCATGGACCCTGTTCACGGGTGCACCAGCCCAAGCACCTGCTGACTCTTCATTTGCTGGCAGGGTCTTGAACCAAGGACACACCGTGGGGTGGTAAATGTCAGTTCTATGGACCCTGTGGCTCTGCACTCCCATCTCCCCAGGCCGTCACTGCACACCACAACAGCTCACCCCGCACCCACGGCCCCCGAAAAGCACCCATCCCGCAACCCCAGCTGCCACAGACCCCAACCCACTCCCACAGCTGCTGCAACATCCCTGCACCCAAAGCCAGCACCCACGCCGTGCCCACAGCCTCTGCAACACCCTCCATGGGCTGTAACACCTGCCCTGCACTGCCAGCCATGCCGTAGCATAACCACCCCAAAACACATCCACCCCTCGCACCTCATCCACCCCGTAACACATCCAGTCCTAACAAACACACCCCCCCTGTGCTGCTCCCCGATGCATCCATCCTGCACTCCCAGCCACCACACCGCCCCCGCTGCGCCACGCTACACCCACCTGTGTGTCACCTGCCGCCCCGCACCCACCGCTAACCTGGCACCCCGTAACCCCGGCACAAGCCATGTGTGCTCTGCCTCGGGAGAGAGATTTTGCAGCCATGCAGGGGCCACTGGCTGTGCTTGCATCTCTGGATGCTCTGCCCTTTTCCTTCTCCTGGGATGCCTCCATACTAGTCACCAGCTCTGTTTCCACTCCCACCTAACACAGGCTTAATCCCCACTCCAGCTGCACCAAGCCTTGCCTTCACATCTCAGTTTCCCCCACTTAAAGGGGAGCATGAGGCTGGGAAAGATGCATCTATTGGTGCTAAGAGGATGAAGTGCTTTCTGGCTCAGTGTTTTGCTGCAGGAATGAAGCAGCAAGGAGCAAATACAAAAGAGAAGAGTGAGGGGAACGGGTGTTGCCCAAGGATCAGGGCAGGGGTGCAGGGCGCTGGGGGCAAGGGAATGGAAGGGATTGGGAAGATGCCCACCACCCACTGTGACAGCCCCCGGTGCTGGCAGAGCTCGGCGGAGCCGGGTGTTTGCAGGCAGCTCCTGCCTGAGCCCAGATTTAGCTCCTCTGTGGGGGCGACCTAAAAATAGCCCCACGGTGCAGCCTGGCAGCAAGGTCGAGGCCCCCGCACCTCGTAGGTCACGGTGAGACAGGTGGTGGCTCTGTTTGCCTTGGGGGAGTGGACACAAATAGCACTGGAGACACCTTCCCCCAAGGACATGTGGGGACGCAGGGGCTGCTCAGATGTCTGGGCTGCTATGAGGCAAGACTGCCCCTGGTCCTCCCTCCCGAGGAGAAGGGGGACTCTCCAAGTCTAGCAGAACCCCAGGTCAGGCCAGGTTCTATGTGAGGGTGAAATCCTACCCCACAAAGCCAGGCAGGAAAAGCAGGGCACAGGGCAAAGGCAAAAAAATGTGTGGAGAGTGCAGAGCAAGTTTGGGGTATCTGGGGAGCAATGGGGCCTGTGGAATGGCAATGGAGTCTGGAGACTGAGTTCAGGGTGAAACCATTTGGTTCTGGATGTGCAGTCAGAGTCCAGCTGTGCAGCACTAGCAGGGGCAGAGAGGCCAGCAGAGCTGAGAACAGACAGGTCATGATAGCAGTGACACTGTCCAGGCTCCAGGCACAAAGCAGCCAGTGGCAGAAGGCACTCAGGGTAGGCTTTGGACAGGAAATGAAACAGAGATGTGGGCTGGGATTTTCCAGCAGCAGCACAGTGCAGGTGGATGACTATGTCATGAACATACAGGGGAACCAGATTTGCGGGGGAAATACAGCTGGTCAACACACCAGCCACCATTCCATTGCCCACTGCACTGCAAGGTGGCTGGGGTTGGGGCACCCAGAGATCAGCAGCACCGTGGGGAAAAGCTGCCAGCAGGCTGGGATCAGGAACACCAGTGTGGGTACCAGGGAGACTGGCATGATGTGGGCCACACCCCTCTTTTCACTCTTCTCTATGAGCCTAACTCCTCTGGATGCTCTCCTCCCTGCTTCTACCCCAAGCCTTGGGCAGGAGTAGGCCTGGATCTGGCCAACACTCGGTGGTACAGAGACCTGCAAAGGCAGATCTTGGGGGGATTTCCCTGTGACATCTCCGACTCTCTCACTCGCAGGCAGAGCTGCAATGCTGCCCAGCAGCAGAGCTGATCCTGACCACGGCAGACGTGATCCTGAGCCAGCTTATCCAGGCAGAGGGTGGTGGCACAGCGAGGAGGTAGAAACACCCAGGTGTTTTCCTTCCCACTGGCACAGCCGCAGAGATGCTGTTGCTGTGGCTTGGACACGTGCCTCCAGCTCTGCCCTGCTCCCACCTTTGCAAAGCCCCGGGAGCTGAAGAATGCGGGCACCAGCTCCAAGCCAGGCACTGCGGCCAACAGGTGCAAATACCCCAGCCCACACACGCGCACGCTGCTGGGACCCCCACGCGCAGGACGGGGCCCACACGTGCTGCATACCCAGCTCAGCGCGTGGGAATCTGCAGGCAGATGGTCCCGCGGTGGTGGGGAGAGGCTGGGAAATCACATGCGTGTGCACGCAGTGGTGTTTGCTGCCTGCCAGCATGCTCTGCTCCACTCCGCTCGGCCCTGCTGCTGCGGGGTACCTGTAATTACCCTGACCAGGCTCCCTGCTACAGCAGTGCCCGCGGTGTTGAGTCCTCCCGCAGACCGTGAGATCCCGGCGCGTGCACGCATGCTGTTAATTATCCCACTACCTGGGGACTTCCCTGCTGAGGCTGGCGGGGCGGGAGATTCCTGCTTGGATCTCCCTGCTTTGCCTCCTGGCCCCTGGGCACCAGCTGGAAGTGCCTCTTTACTGCAGCATAGAATTAGAGAATGATTAAGGCTGGAAAAGACCTCTAAGATCATCAAGTCCAACCGTTAACCCAGTACTAGCAAGGCCACCACTAAACTACACCCCTAAGTGCCATGTCTATCAACATTTCCAGGAACGGTGATTCAACCCATGTCCTGGGCAGCATCTTCCATAATGCAACTCCAGCAGAGCACAAGGGAAGCGCTTGGACCCATGTGGGGTGATGCTGTGCCCCACTATGCTGGAGACCAGATCCTGCTTCTCCCCAGCCTCAGCTCACACCCAGTGAGAGAGAGACCAACTTGTTATTGCTGCTGCTGGTCTCCCCATTTTACCCTAAGATGGTCTTCCCTCGGTACTGAAGCCAAACATCTTTCTTGGGACCCATGTGCCCCAGTCCCACACACTGCTCCCCTTCCCTCTTGCACCCTCGCAGCCTCACAGCTGGCCCAGCTGCCCCACATGAGTCTTTGCAGGACGCAGGATGCCCAATGATCACCTCAGCAGCAAACACACATGCATGTGAATGCAAGAAAGGCAGGTGAGTGAAGAGAAATTTAAGGAAGGTGAGGGGTCAGCACCAGACCTGCTATGACCTAGTCCTGGGCAGAGCTGCCAGGAGGATATCTTTCACCCTTGACTGGCCACAGAGGCTGTCTTCAAGGCAGAAAGGAGATGCACGCAAGGAGGAGGGTTACAGCTGGTCCCAGTCCCTCTGGGATTTACTGATCTGACACAGGAACGGCGTGTATGTGCTTCTTGTTAAGCTGGAGTCTATAGAGCAAGGGTGGGGGAGGCACCCCCAAATCATCTCCCTGCCTTCCATCCCGCTCCCTCACCAACACTCAGACCCTCCATGGCCAGGGATCCATCTCCCCATAGCCACCATCATAACTCCAGCACCAGGTTGTCACAAAGACCCCATTTCTCCCTTCCCTGAGTTGCTCCTCATGCAGCTGGGGGAAAACCACTGGGACACCCTTTTGGTGTCAGGGACATAGTACCTTCCTTCCCACCGCAGAGCCATGGGGGTGCTGATGTCCAGGAGGCAGACGGTGGAGAGGGTGCAGAAGGTCAGCTTGGCAGTGTCAGCCTTCAAGGATGGGCTGCGGGAGCAGCCATCGACACGGCGTCGGGCAGAGGCGGGGAGCACACGCCAGGGGACGCTGGAGCAGGAGGTGCAGGAGGGAGAGGAAGAGCCATTGGCAGGACCTTCCCAGGCAGAGGAGAGCAGTGCCAGCAAGGCAGCGTGGGAGCGGCTGCGGGATGGCCGGGGCGTGGAGCCAGAGGAGTTTGACCGGGCCAACAGGTTCACACCACCTGCCTTCATCCGGCCCAAGAGGGAGCTGCATGATGATGAGCCCCCGGACATCAGCCTGGAGCAGAGGGAGCAGGTGAGTGCATGGAACCACAGAGATGGGGACAGGGCTGGAGGTGCACAGGGGAGAGCCCACGGCTGTACAAGCACCTGAGTGCCTGCCAGGTGACAGTCTCGCAGGGCACAGCAAAGCTCTGTGGAGCTGGCTCAGTGGGGCCGAGTGCCAGCGGCCAGGCTGGGCAGGTGGAGGTGCCACAAGGGGAAGGGCATGCAACTGTTCAGATTTGCCCTGGGGAGACCCTGGGGTGTCTTGAAAAGGAGAATTCACTGCTGGGCACGGACAGCTCTAGGTCTGGGGAGGAGAGAACAATTTGACCTACAGTTTGTCAGCCTACAGTCAGTCAGCCTGCAACTCAATCCATCTCTCCATACCTGCAGCCCTTACAGTCCTGCCCATCAACAACCCAACGGTTTATCCACCCATGCCCTCAATCCTATGGCCTACCCACCCACACCCACAACCTTACCCATCCACCCACCCAACAAGCCTACACCCCAGCCCACCTACACCCTTATATAGACCCATGCAAATGTAGAATATCCTGAGCTGGAAGGGACCCACATGGATCATCAAAGTCCAACTCCTGGCTGTGCACAGGACACCCCAAGAATCACACCATGTGCCTGAGAGTATTGTCCAGGCTTGGTGCTGTGACCACTGCCCTGGAGAACCTGTTCCAGTGTCCAACCATGCTCTGAGGCTATATCACCCAGGGCAGGCAGATAGTATACCCAGGTTAGTATCTCCTTGGAAGTGGAAATGGAAATGTGTAGAAAACCTTACAGTTTATCCATCCACACTTAAAACCCCAAAGACCAGCCAGTCTACAACCCTACAGTCCAACCACCCACGCCTATCATGCTGCACCCCAGAGAACCTCCAGCCCCACTGCCCCACCAGCCCTACAGCCAGACCCATCCACTCACCATTCATCCCCGCAAAGACACTCTCCCTCCTGTAACTCAACCAGCCAAGTCTCTTCTAACAACCTCTTCCCTATGCCAGCCCCATGCATTCCCATCTTCCCATCCTCTCTGCTCCTCAACATCCACCCCCACCTGCAAAGCACCACCCAGCTCGAGAAGCCAAGCCCCTACCCACACTGCTCTGGTGAGCATCAGCCCATCCATCCCCAGATCCTGAACGATGAGATGTGTGAGATCTGCGAGGTGTGGACAGCCGAGAGCCTCTTTCCCTGCCGCATCTGCCACCGGGTGTACCACGATGGCTGCCTGCGCCGCATGGGTTACCTGCAGAAGGACAGCGCCGTGGAGGTGACAGAGACAGCACACACTGAGACAGGCTGGAGCTGCTATTACTGCGTGAGTGCCTGGAGTAGGGGACACCAGGCTGCTTCTGGGTGGTGGGTGCTCTCCAGGGAAGTGTGCCCCACATGGATATAAGCAGGGTCTCACCTCACTGCCTGGTCCAGGGCCATGGCAGACCTGCTGCTCTCCAGTTCCCACTGCCCACCTTGGCCTGACAGGGTCACCAAATGCTGGGGATAATGGCCCTTTGCCACCTCCCCACCCCTGCAGCCAGCTCCCCCTTGGTGGGGCATGTGACACCACGGGCACATGAGATGCTATGGCAGGGCTGGAATAGCCAAAGCCCAGGGGCGTGGAGGTATCCCACTGCAGCACCCCTGGGTGACACAGCACAACCACCCTCTCTGGATGCCCATACCCACACACTTGCAAGGGATTCCAGTGCTGCCATACAGAGATGTACTCTCTCCACCCCATGCCGTTGCCCCATGGCTCCTCTCTGCTCCCCACCCTAGGACAACCTCAATCTGCTGCTGACAGAGGAAGAGATGTACAGCCTGATGGAGACCCTGAAGAACTGCAAGATCATTCCAGGTGTGTACCCTCCATGCAGTGGGTCCTAGAGGGCTGCGGGAAGCAGCTGGGGAGGTGGGTCCCCCCTCCTTTCTGGGCACAGCACAGCCAATCTGTCCCCTGCAGAGAGCTGCCTGACCCTGGATGACTTCCTGCACTACAAACACCAAGTGCACAAGCAGCAGTTTGAGCGGACCATGCCTGAGGCACAGGAGGAGCAGGCAGCCCTGCAGTTCAACGCCCTGGACCCTGACAAGAAGGGGCACATCGAGTGGCAGGACTTCCTCTCCCACGAGTCCATCCAGCTGCTGCAGAAAATACGGCCGCAGGTATGGCTGTGGCATCTGGGGCTTGATCCCATGGCTGGCACACATGGTCATAGCACCCAGGGCTGGCTACCATGGCCAGCACCCATGGCAGTGGCACCTGGGGCCAGCACCCACAGCCACAGCACCCCAGGTCTGTGCCTGTGACCAGCACCATGGTCATGGCAGCCAAAGCTGGCCCCTACAGCTCATGCCCATGGCTGTGGCACCTGGAGCTGACTCCCATGGCCAGCACTCCTGGCCATGGCACTCAGGGTGAAGACCCCCACAGCTCTGGACACATGAGCAGGAAGGTCCCCACGGGATGAGTGCTCCACCTTCGCTTCTCTGACCCCCTAGAATGCCCTTCTGCGACTGCTGACACCCAAGGAGCGGGAACGGGCACGGGCAGCCTTCCTGGCCCTGGACCAGGACAATGATGGCTTCATCGGGGAGAGTGAGTCCCGCCAGGCCCGGCACACCTGGTTCCGCAAGCACCAAAAGGAGATGCTGTCCTGCAATGTCAGGTAAGGGGATGCATACCCTGGTGCAGGGGTGATATCCTGTCTGAGACTCCCACCACAGCCCAAACACCTACCAAAGGGGCTCAGTACACAAATGGCTGCTCCCCCTTCCTGCCACCTGCCCCTCCGTGGCCCCTCAGCCCTGTGCACCCTCTTCCCCCACCACCACCATTTGGGGTGCAAGGAGTGGGGATGAAGAGCATCCTCTTCCCTGCCACAGCATCAGCCACGTGGGGCCCATATCAGAGGGCAGCCCTGCCAGCAGCAGGAACGGCAAGAGCCCAGAGAAGATCCTGCCAGCCACAAAGCAGGAGGAGACCAGGTGAGGCAGGGATGGTTAGAGGGATGGTAGACACCCCCATTTTGGGGGTAGACCCTGGAGGAGCAACATTGCCCGGGTGTCTGACATGCCCACATCTGCCCACAGGAGCATTGACTGGCTCGGATTCCTGCGGGACAATGTCGTCTACATCCTGGCCGCACGCCCCAACAGCGCAGCCCTGCACCTGCAGCCCCCCGCCTAGACCCCGCCGCGCCTCGAGGGCGCCGTGCCACGCCCGCCATGGTGACCTGCCCTGCCCTCCCTCCCCCCCGCAGGCACAGTCGGGCGCCGATTGGCTGGTGGGGAAGCCGCCATGCTGCCCTCTGCCCCGCCCCCCTTAGATTGGCTGGGAAGAGGATGGGTGCCGGGCTTTGATTGGTTGAGGGAGCGGGAGTGGTTCTCCGGTCTCTGATTGGTGGGGGGAAGCAGGGCGGGGCAGGGTGTGTCCCCATTGCCCCCCCCCCGGCACCTTGCAGGGACCACGGTGGGGAAGGGTCCCTTGCCCAGGGTCACCATGGGGCACAAGGGGCAGGGAACATGCTGCCCCCGTGATCCCAAATGCCATAGCACCCCGACACCCACCAGGGACCTGAGCCCAGGACCTGCAGGCAGAGCAGTGACTGCCCTGGGTAGCTGTGTAGTGACAGCAGAACCCAGAGCATCCAAGTGCCCCCAGCCTCCTACAGTGCCGTGGGGCAGCATGGCTGAGCCTCGTGTGCCATGGGCAGCACCCACAGGTCTGCAGCAAGCAGAGTCTCAGCAGACCAGCATGCTGTATCCCTGGGGAATGTGACTGACCCCTCTTGGGGTCATTGACATCCCTGCCCTGCTCCAGCAGGGGCTGGAGCCCGGTAGGTCCATCCTCGCATGCACAGCCTGTGGCTGTGTCTGGGGGACCATTCCCTGGCATGGCTCAACCCTTCCCTGCTAGCAACCATGCCAACATGTGATGGTGTGGGACGGAGCACTGGGAACAGAAAGCATCAGAGGGGCGGAAGGGCAAGGTCAGATGTATGGGAACACTCTTATGCATCTGACCTTGCTGGCAGCACTCCCCTGCATCCCTCCTCCCTTCCTGTACCCCAAGTTCCAAGCGATGTTCTTCACCTGCTCGCCATTCCAGTCCCACACCAACCCCATTTAGTTCTGCTCTCTACCCACCACATCAAGTAGGCAACCTCACCTCACTGAGAGCATTAGTGCTTGTGGTGAGGAGGAGGAGACAGAACCCAGAGCCGCCCCCAGGTGTCAGCTACAGAGACGAGGCATTCACTGGGCTGAGTTGGTGCTTGGCAGACCTAAAGTAGATAGATGCCCTCAGCCCATAGATGAAGGAGCAGGGAGCCCAGAAACCTTGCCCCAAACATGCCAGGGGTTGGGATGCCCAGGTCCAACGGCAGCCCCAGCAGCTGCTCTCTGCCTCTCTAATCCCTTCCCCGCAGTGCCCGCAGCTTCTCCCTGCCTGGGGTGCACCCTGGCTCAGCCAGGGCACCCCAGGGTGTGCATAGACCAGGGGTGCACCTGCAACAACTTTGTCCTTCCCTCATCTCCATCCCCGATGCCCTGGGGGCATCAGCCCAGTCCCCTTCCCCCAGCCAGGGCACAGTTCCCCTCTCCAGGGTCTCTCCCACTGCAAGACCAGGAGGCGCACCAGTGCCACGACATCTTCCTCTACCACCCTGGCACGCCAGGCCAATGGGGATATTTTGGATGCCAGGTCCGAGATGTGGCCAGAGCGCCAATGGGGATATTTCGGATGCCAAGTCCGAGATGTGGCCAGAGCCATGGCGAGGAGGCGGCCGTGGGTGCGTGGGTTGCAACTCCCTATCTGTACTGAGATACATCCATTAAACAGCTGTGTCCAGCTAGCCTCTCTCTGGTTGTACTTACAGGGATTTTGGCTTCTCTGCGGGAATTTCTGGGGACCCAAAGCTGCCTGTTCTTTTTTTTAAATCCTACCCCAGACTCAGGTCACTGTCCCATCAGGCAGGCTTGGCCTCCTGTCCCCAGAGTGTCCCACAACAGTGATGGCGGCAGACAGAAAGTGCACCCAGGACCTGGCAACCTCAGGGTGCCCCATGTCTCCCTAGGAAAGCAGACAGTAAAGGGAATGATCCTGAAATCACCACAAACACTGCAGTGGAAGGAATACCCCTCCACTGGAATGAGTATGCTCCCTGCCTCCAGAGGCACTGGATGCTGAGAGAAGAGCACTGAGTACTAGAGACAGTGGGATGCTGGGAACGGGCTATCTGCAGCAGTGTTGGGAAATCCAAAATAACCCCACAGAGACACCAAAGTTCCCCAGGAGAGTGGTCCCCATGGCTGGAATGCTCCAGCTAATCACATCCACAGAGCTCCCAGGGAAAGCTGCAGCTATTGCTGGCAGCACATGGTCTGTGGGAACCAGGCTGCCAGAAAAGGGGGCTCACCAGCCTGGAGGGGCTTTCCTTGCACAGTGCCTACTCTGCAGCTGGGAGGGGCATGGGATTTGAAAAGAGGATCTGGGAGGGAATTAGGAGGGGGGAAGCTGCCCTGGCAGCATCTGTGCAGTCTGTGGGGACACAGAACTTGCTGCTAAAATCTTGTCTTGGACATTTGAGCTCACTCCCACAGTCACAGTGGGACACCCTTGCATCCAGAAAAAGCTTGATTTGGACATTTAAGCCGACTCCCACAGTCACAGTGGGACACCCTTGCATCCAGAAAAAGCTTGATTTGGACATTTAAGCCGACTCCCACAGTCACAGTGGGATACCATTGCACACAAACCACAGCAGTGTTGTCCAGCTCACTCACAGAGAAAATCCAGCAAGCATTTCAGGCTCCGAGAGCGAGATTAGCCATAAAATTAGCTGCGTCACCTGGGAGAGGCATTCTTCACCTTGGGGAAGAGGATGGACATCTGCAGGAAGGGGGAGCTGACGGTGGCTTTGTGCCCGATGATGGGATGTCATGGATTGGTGACGATGCAGGCTCTGTCAGTGGAGGGAAGCCCAGGGAAGCCCTAGCCTGGCGAGATGGTATTAAATCACTGTGTTATTGCTCCGTCTGCTGGAGATGAAGAGCAAGCTGGCGCAGAGCATAGGCTTGAGGACCGTGGGAGTGGCGCATCCACTGCCAATACCCCAAAGCCACACCCCCAAACCCTAGCGGATCGAGACTGAGATGGCAGAACCTCAGAGGTTCTAATCCAACCCCACTTTGCACCCAGCTCTTCACCTGGGGAGCAAGGCACAAGCAGGTCTCCCAGCCCCAGCCTACCCTGACACCCTCTGCAGCAGCTTGGCACCCGTGCCAGGGCACACGGCTGGCTGGTGTCCCCGGCGAGCTGGCTAAGAGACAGGGGTGGCCGTGGTGGCCTGCAGCGCTGTGCTGTCACCACTGCAGCACCAGCTTCCCAGCTCTGTCACAGCTACAGATCCCCAGGGAGTGACCACCATGGTGCAGAATGTGCCCCAGCTGTGTCTCCACACAGGCAGCATCGAGATCTGAGCAAAATGTAGAGGTGTAAATGAGCAAGGTGTTGCTGTGGCTCCTCTTGGATGTCACCTGGTCCTTCACAACTGCTGATCTCAGAGACATTGTCCCAAGAAAGCCTCTGTAGCCCACAGACCACCCTCCCTAATGCTGGGGCAAGCCTGTCTCCAGATGCTGGGGGATACCTTCCCCTGCATGTACAAACTTCCTAAACACCTGAAATCTGGCACAAAGCCCTCTCTGGGTACTTGTGCAACCTTCTCACTGCACGATGGTGCAAACCTTTGCTCGAATCTCTCTGAATGCTGGTGCAAACTGAGTACTGTTGCAAACCTTTCCCTTAACAGCAGTGCAAACATCCCCATGGTGATCCCAAAGGCCTCAAACCAAAGGATCAGGATTCTCATGTGGGATTTAAGTCTGGGGCAAGAGCCAGCTGTCCAGCCCAACCCTCCCAAGCCCTATTGAATTGACAGAGCCTGTACAGCACAAATGTCTGTTGTCCTACATGTCACCCACCATCAAGTGCCATGCAGTGGGTGCTGTGCTCCCCACTGGGGGTTCCCAGCCTCACAGCTCCAGTCCAGCATCACCCAGCCTGGGGCCAGGGGCAGAGTCTTGAGGTCCTGAGGGGCAGCTCTGACTCCTGTGTTTCACAGCAGGCAGTGGTCAAAGTATTGGCCACCCTTCATCCAGGTGGCCTGCTATCTGGGAGGCGGCCTGGCTCAGGAGCAGCCCACAGGTGATGGGGTGCTGTCCCATGGGAGCCCCAGAAGATGGGGGGGTAGTAGTGCCTCACTCTATATTGAGGTCACCCCCTCTGCCAGGCTGCAGGGCCATTGCATAGGGCTGCCACCTACTCAAAAAAACTCCGTTAGTGAGGAAGGTGAGAAAAACTCACCTGTTAGTCAGGAAGATGGGCACTTGGCTTTGCACCCTGGGGTGCAGGATAGCACTCTCCTCTGGGCCTGGACACCTCTTCACATCCCTGGGTCTCCCCTGGGCTTGGCCATGTGCCATCAGGTCTCGTGTGTCCCAGAGGAGAAGTGACCACAATGAGCCCCACACCAAAGCCCCACAACCTTCAGGAGAGTTGTGCTGACACAGAGGGGAGAAAGGTGACCAGAGGCACCCACTGGGCAGTGTCACCATGAGCCCTGGCAATGACTATCACTGGGGAAAGATGTCAGAACCCCATCCCATCACTGCCACAGGATCAGTCAAGAGACTACTGGCAAGAAAAGGGGGTTCTCTGAGCAGCATGTTACAGTGACAGGGACAGCAGCAGCCACAGCCCCTGGAAGCAGTGACCCTCTGGTGGCCCCAGCCATCCTTCCCCTCGCAGGCCAGAGCAGGAGTACCCATGCAGAGCAGTGATAAATATCCCCATTTAGTGACATCACTCCAGACGCAACCAGGGAAAGGAGGTGGGAAAGCTGAGAGAATTTGGGAGGGCAGAATTGGGATGAGGAGATTGGACAACCTAGAAGTGATCCTCTTCACCACGAATCAGGGTCCTTAGGGACATCAGGACCCTCTGCGGAGACTTGAAGGAGGACTGGGGGATGAGTGGGCTGGCGAGGGGTGCAAGAGGCCGTAAGAAGTGTGCGTGTCCCTCGCAACAGGGAGGTGACCACGGGGTGTCGCCCCTGCTTCACGCCGGGAGCCGGCGGTGCCGCTCGGGAACCCGCAGAGAGCACGCAGGGAGGGAGAAAGCATGCAGGGAGGAAGAAAGCATGCAGGGAGGAGGGATGGAGGGAGGGGGGACGTAGGGACTCATTTCAGTACCCTGAAATCATTTCGTAGGCTGTTTTGTGACCCCCTTCCCCTCCTGCCCCAAATCCAGCTCTGACTCCAACCTCTGCCTCATGGCACACTCCTCCTCCCTGGTTATGTGCCCGTGGCTAGTGAATGGATGATCACACCCCCTGCCCAGGGAGCTGGGGCTGAGCCCGGGCAGCCCCAGGCTCCTAAAGAGATGGGCTCCATTCTCCACAGCTCCCTGGAGGTGGGAGACCTGGGCCTTGGAGAAGAGGGATTGAGACAGGGCTCCCTCCGGTTTAACATCCCTTCCCCATGAGTTGCATGGGCGATCAGAGCTCCCTCCTCTCCTTGTCCCCTGGCAGGAGCCCTGGGCACCCCCTCCTCTGTACACAGCCACGCACCCCCCCAAAAAGCTGCGTGGTCTGACCACACCCGGCGCTGCAACCTGGCTGGGAAGATTGTTAGAACAATGGAAATTAAGCCTGGCACGAGGTGTGGCAGGGGTAAGGACAGTGATGCCCACCAGCACCTGCTGGGACCAGTCACATGCTGCTTGGATCCACGGGGTGGTCTGGAGAGAGCCTGAATGGGAAAATGACATCCCCTCCCCAGCATGCACCCAGCCCACTGCCAGCTGTTGGATGATCTGCCCCAACAGGACACAACCCCACAGGCACTCCAGCATGGAGGGGGTGTGCTCCTCTCCCAGGAAATGCACATGGCCTAGGCCACCCACAGGAGCCCACACAGGGCCTATGCACAAGCCAAGCCACACATTGTGCTACCAGCTCCCGGAACCCCCACATTGCTGGCTCGGTGGCCATAACACAGTGCGGGGTTGCCAGACACTCCCTCCTGTTCCCAGCACACTCTCTCCCACTTTCCTCCACACAGCATGGCTGCGCGGGGGGACATAGTGTGTCTGCGTGGTGCAAAGGGTGCAGAGGAGGCCCTGGGATGAGGGGGGGCACAGCACAGTGCCGGGCATGGCAAGCTTCTTGTTCCCACAGCAGCTTTGCTGTGACTCATCCTGGCAACCCACCCAGCACTCAGGAAGGGTGTCCAGGTCCTCTCCTGCCTCGGAGCCAGGCCATGCGGGAGCAGTGCACTAACAGCACTTGTTGCCTGCCTCCTCACTTCCCTGATCATGCTGCCCGGGCATTACAGTGGGACTGGGAGCTAGCCCCAGCCCTGGACTTCCATGTTCCTCTCTGCACCCCACTGCCTCCATAGCAGCTGCTACCAAGCACCAGAGCTGGTGTGGAAGGGGCCATTGGCTGCCAAATGGAACAGGGAGTGAAATTATTTGGAGTACAGCAAAGGGCAGGACCTGTCTTTCCACTTTGGCTGTGCATATCAAAGTGGCACAGCTGGCATTGGAGCAGCTGCTGACAGTAGCACAGTGGGCAGCTCTACGGTGCCATGCATGTTCCTGTGTGCCACAGCATCTCTCCTCATGCCATATGTGTGCTGCACACCCCAGTATCCCCTCTCCTACTGGGATGTTCCCCTGGACCCATAAGACATCAAACACGGTCCTCTCAGCTCAGCCTCAAGTCACAGGATACAGATAAGAAAGCATCTAATGTGGGAGTTCAGTGGGGCCAAGGCACACCCTGCTGGCCATGGAAAGAGGAAGGCAGCCAGAGTACCTGGAAAGCAGGGATTTGGATCTGAGCCACTCCAGAAAATGAGCACTGTGCTTGGCATAGGCAGAGGCACCCAGCCCTCAGCCGACTGGGGACACGGAGCTCCATTTGGGGTATCTGCCAAGCCATGCAGCATCAGTGGGGCCATTCACTCCTCAGGAGTGGGGCCTGGGGCTCTGGCAGCAAGGATGGGAGTAATAACGGGGGGAGGCACCTCATGTTCAGCAGGGAGAACCCTGTGACCCAGCAGGAAAATGATCCGGGGGCTGGAGTGACTGATCTGTGAGGAGCCGCACAAAACTATATCTGTCTTGCTTGGCTGAGCGATGACTAAGGGAAGGACAGGAGAGCAGTCTGCACACCGCCAGGCAGAGGAGGAATTATTTAGGCTGGAGCATGGGGGTGGAGGGATGGGGGCTGTAAGGAGATGGGTGGAGGGAAGGTGGAGGCTAGGTGGGATGCTCTGGCAATGCTCCCCCTCTCTGCTGGAGGGACACCAGGTACTGGTGAGAAACAGGACAAGAGCTGGGGAACTGGGATTTCACTTTTGGGGAGAAGATACTTACAGCCAAAGGAGTGTCCTGCCCTGGCTCCAACCCTGCAGCCAGGCACTGGCTCAGAGATCTACTATCAGCACTGCAGGACAGACATCTCCCACACATGGGAAAGCACCCAGCAGCTGCCTGCACAGGGCCAGCCCCAGAGGGTGGAGAAATGGCCCCACTGCATGGCATCTCTTCTGAGCCCAAGCCCACAGCATTGCTCTCATGTAACCACCTGGCACACAACAAAAATCAAAGGAAGGAGAAGGGGATGCGAAGACCAAGGGACTCAGCATCCTCTGGGACCAATCCCTTCTCCCAGGAAGAAGGGGACCTCACCACATAAGCTGTTCCCAAAGCCAACAGGTATCAAATCTATTGTGTGGGGTCATCTAGTGCTTTGGGAGCTGGCATCAGGATGAAGAGCAAGTGACATACGCAGAGCCACAACTCATGTGAATACATTGATTGGGCCATCCTGCCTCATTCACCTGAAGTTGGACACCCTTTCACCTACTTTCCAAAGATTTTTGCAGCACAATTCTGGTACAAACATCCCAGCCCAGCTGGCAAGGAAAGCTATGGGAGCCTGCAGCCTGCTCCATGCATGGGGAGCACACTTAAGTGATCTTTGTGCCTTCCAGACCATGCAGCCGAGTAGGATGTTTGCAAGGGAGCATAATTTTTAGCTCAGAAAGTCCCTGACACTTGCAGCCAGAAGTCCTATCAGTTGAACATAACAGGCTACAAGAGCAGGACCGTGGCCCAGGATGGTGCAGGAAACAAAATTAAGGAAGGGTCTATAACCCAGCATGATTTCATGTCTGTATGTTCAACAGGGCTTGTCGAATAGTCCTAGCTTCTTTATTTGATGACTTTATAAATTCAGTGGCTAAAACACCATCATAGACATACCAGGTTGCTGTCAGGTCATCTCTCTATCACCCTGAGCACAGGAAAATGTTGGGAGGACCACTGGGAAATGCCAGAGGAGCACTGGAGAATGCCAGGGGGAGCACTGAGCAGTGTTGGGGGAGCACTGAGCAATGCCAGGGGAGTACAAAGCAATGCCAGGGGAGCAGTGAACAATTACAGGGGAGCACTGCAAGGCCAGTGGCCTGTCAGGACCCAGCCCTAGGGAGATCCACTCATCATACCAACTCCCACAGGCAGCAAGAACTCCGTCATTGCTTAGCCCTCTCTGGGATGGTCTGTGCCCAGCATGTCCCTGGGCTAGCAGCAAGGCAGGATTCAGAAGTCACAGCATCACCCCCGCCTTCATCTCCCATCTTCTCGTCTTCAAAGGAACCTGATGTCCTCTTCCAACACCCTCGGCGTAGCCTGGCAACGGCAGTACCAGCATAGAAACAGCTGTACTGGCATGGAAACGGCAGTACTGGCATGGCAACGCAGTGGTAGAAAGATAAAAATGTCAGGCAGAACCCTCCTTCTGCTTCCCAGAGCAACAAAGCTGCCCCGTCTCCCTAGGATGCCTCCAAAGGGTTCTGGGCACCAGACATGATAGACCCTGCCAGCCTCATCTCCTCTCCCCGTTACCCAGCATTGTGTGAGATGAGTTGCTGGGTCTCAGCCCAGATCTCACAGTCCTGGCATACAGGGAGCCACAGCAGCAAAGAGATGCCCTTTGTGGGTCCCTACACCTTTGTGGGGGTAGAACCATATCCCCCCTTGCCACTTTCAGGGCAAACATCTGGTTTGAGGGGCACAAATCTGTGAGACCCGAGAAAATAGTTCCTGGGTTTTTTGGCTGCCAAGGGCATTTCCCCGGCATTTTCCCTCTGTCTTGCCGTAGCTGGCTGGTCGTTCCAGGACACCCCTGCGGTGGGGAGGAAAGGCACATGGGACATAAGGACTGCCCTCCTCATCCTAATTGGATGAGGGGAAGTCTCCCCCGGCAGCAGGCAGGGAGGGCAGCCCGAGCATCCCACTCTGCCGGGTAAGGAGATCCGGTGGGGCATCGGAAGTTACACAACGCTGCGCTATGCAGACAAGGCAGCGAGCGCTGCGGGGGCGCACGGCAGCCCCCGCAGTGAATTCCCTGACGTGGCAAACATCTCCCGAAGCCCCCTCGGTGCCCACCTTCACACGCAGGCAGGAGCCCACGCACATACGCAGGCAGGAGCCCACGCGCTGGCACACGCCTGCCTCTAAAGGAAAAGCCTCGCCAGAGCCAAAGCTGAAATAGTGAATTGCCTCATTCATTCACCCTCTCCGGAAGCTTTGCCCGTACATGCAAACATACGCGCAGGCAGACATGTGTAGCAGACACGTGCGACCATCCCTACGCCCTCCAGGAATTCCGGGCCCCCCCCCCAACCACCTTCCTCACCACCCTCTCCAAACTAAAGTACAGTCTGCACCAGTGCATGTCCTGCCAGGAGAACCCTAGCTTCGTAGGAGGGCAACCCTCATTGGGGCAGATTCATGGCATGGTGGGGTGTCCCATATTCCCTGGGTGGGGGAAATCCACCCTTTCACTTTTTCGTCCCAAATCCAGAGATTCACATGGGACATACTTCCTTAGCACACATACAAGCATTCCCAGCCACATTTGCCCCCATGGCTCAGTGAAGACCCTTTTAAAGGGAGGCTGCTGTAGCAAAAACCCTCACCATAGCCAGGACCTCACAGGTCACTCCACTCCAAAAAGCCTGAGCTGGACCTGGCAGGAGCTGTGCAGGGCCTGGCACATGCATGGCATGGGGGTTACCTGTGTGCATTGCAGGCAGCGTGTGAATGCCCACTGACACATCCACGTGGGATGTGCATGGACAGAAACCTCCATTACTAAGCCAAAAGGTCTGGCCTGGAGTTGTCACACATCAAACACTTCCTAGGATGCACGGGCTCACAGGTGCCACAGGTGTCACAATGCACACCAGTATGCAACCCACAGCACATGCAGTCTGTGCCCACATGTGTGTGCACACGCCTGACACACTCCATGATGCCCTGCTGACCCGGCACACACAGGTCATTCACAGGCAAGGCCAGGCAGCAGTGGGGCAGAGCAATGCCTGCCTGTGCCCCAGCATGACCCCGCTCTGCCAGCATGTCCTTACATAACTCCAGCTGAGTGTGGGACAAGCCACCGCACCAAGCTGGGAGATGGAGTGAATTCAGCTCATTACTTTTCCTAGAATAACTTCACATCCCTCGAGATGCCCAAGAAAACATCCCATCTCCACCTCCCTCCAACTCACTCAGCAGCACCAACCTGCGAAGCAGTTGTGGCAGCCACCACAGTGTGTGTGCATCCATGAGCACGTCATCCTGCCCTGGCATGAAACCCTTTCCCAACCCAGTGCCAGGTCAGACCCTGGTATCCACAATGCTCAGTTGTCACAACACATCCCAAGTCCCATTCTCCCTCCCCTTGTACAGCAATGAGACACTGATGCACCTGCAGGTACCCCAGGACCTGCAGGACAGGTGCCCAGCTCTGTTCTCCCCTCTAATTGCACAGACATGTGCCAACATCTGCATTGGACAGGGAGCATTTCCTACAGTGGGTACTGGTGTTCACCTCAGAGTGACCCAGGGATTCAGACACTGGACACACACCTCAAGGAAGCAAAAGCATCAACACCCTCTCTGCCCCTGTCCCTGCTCACTCCCTCAATGATTGCTCTTCCCATTTGACTTTGAATATTCATATTTTTCCTCAACCTCATATAGAATTTGAGACCAGACACAGGGACTTTTATGTGCCCAGACCGCTGATTTGTCTTGACCTAGCCTGCTGTCTCCCTTGCTGAATGCTCCTTGTCCTCCACAAACACAGGCCATTCAGTCCCTCTCCAGCTTGAGCAATACTTTATGAAGAGGGTGGTTTGCCAAAGAAGAACCATACCTACCACCGTCACTGTGTGGCAGCAATCCCGGGTCCCCATGGTGCAGCTCAGTCTCTCTCCCCAGGCCCAGTACATTGAACCTTCTGTGGTTTTGTTCCTTTCCAGCGGCAGCAATTTAACTCCTCTCCGCCTCCCTCCCACTCCCCATCCTCCGGACTGTACTTCCAGTGCCGCTGCCCTTTCTGAAAGTTGAAACAAAGCAGGGAATCAGTTTGGGATTGATTTTCTGAAGCATTAATTCTTCTATCCTGTTCTCATGTGGAGACGCTGCTGCTCTCCTCATTTACTCCCTAATTACACAGCACTGTAACTTTTCCTTCTCCATGCTCTCTGTCTCAGCAAACCAGAAGGGTGGGGGTGCAAAGATTTACTTTCACCCACCACCATCCCTGACCAGGCTTGGATGTATTTTCTTTGTGCGTATTTGATACTTGGATGCCTCAGCTTTATCTGGGGGTCTGGCACCATGTACCAGGCTGAATCCTCTCTGCAGTTCTCACCATGGGGAACAGGACATTGCTTTGGGAATGAGAGCCCCAGTGCTCCACATGGGAGCTACAGAGCTGGTCTGCTGTGCAGGACTTCCAGATATCTTTGCATCGCCAGGGATCTGGCCTCTCTGGAGTCCCACTTCACAGGGCTGCTGGTGGAAGCATTGATGGGTGCTGGCAAAGAGCCAAACCCCCAATCTTGTGCTTTGGCCTGGGCTGAGAGGAACATGTGGGGCTCTCTCTGCTCTCAGGGTGTCCTCTCAAGTCTGTGTTCCAAAGGGGGAGGTGGCAAACCCTGAGCCCAACCTCTACCACCAAACCTGAGTGATGGAGGTCATGAGCAGGAGCACCATTCCAAGCTGAGCAAGTGTGGAAGGAAGAGGACACCTCAGCAGGTTAGTGGACACCTTTGATGTCACAAGACAAGACCAATCTCCTTTCCCCAAGGAGCAGAGCAATGCATCCAGCAAAAACACATGCTGAGAGCAGCCACTACAGACACTACACTCCTGCCAGGCAGGAGAGGATGAATGTGCTCAGATACCTCGTAATAGGCACCCAGGGAGACCACATTCAACTGAAACCCCCAAGGACTGCCCTCTGGATCAGAGGGACATGAGAAAGCTACTTGATGATCTATAACAAATGGTGATCTATAACACACTGTTAATCACTCCCCATATTATATATCACCTCCACACCCTACCCCATCTCCCCATCTTCTGCCTCCAAGCAAGAAACAGGCAGAGAGGAAAAACCTCCCTGCCCCAGCCTTCAGCCAGAGCACGACTCAGCCAACACCTGCCAGCATCCCCAGCTCACTCACTACTGCATTCCCTCTCAGCTCAACATCAACACTGGCTGGTGTCTTGGGCTCCTGATAAAAAGCTCTAGGCAGGACTGTTCCCTGCCAGGAGCAGATAGTGACCTGGAGATCTGCAGAGCCATCATACAACCAGCACGGTGCCATAAAGCAAGTCCAGGGGCTGAGAGGCACAAAACCCCATGAGACTGAGTCAAGATGCCCAGAGCCAGGCAGCTCCATATGTGTCCTTTTATTTTTGAAGACAAGACAGGGTCACCTCAGCATCCTCCAGCACTCCTTTCTCCTCTGCACGGGGATCTTCATGGCTTTACCTGCCCACTGTCCATAACCTTGTTGGACCAAGGAGATGGGATACTCAGGAAGCAACAAAATTAGAGAGATTGTAGCTGTAGGCTATGGGAGGCAGAGAAGCAAACCAACACCATTGCAGCACCAGTGGAATCTTGTGCCCTCAGAAAAACATGACCTGCATCCCTCTGAGCACCACCTGCTATAGGATCAGGGCATACACAGGGAAGGAGGTTTGGTAGGCAATGGAGAAGAGCCAAGACCAAAATAAAGGCAAGCTAGCCTGCTCTTTCAGAAAACTCTCCTTACAGACAACCCCTGTAATATTTTTATTTTTATTCTAGAGGTCACACATTTGATAGCACCACAGAGGTGTGAAGCTTCCTACAGCAGTCAACTAGGCACCACATTTCTGTCCTGATGAACTCCTGACAGCTCATTTGGCATATTAAGAATTAGATACTAGGTGGATCTGCTAAGGAAAGCCATCAGACAGACACACTTCCAGTAGATGCAGCAGGATTTGTCTCCAGCCTGGACACTACGCACCTCCGTCTATGACTTTCAGGGACAGCACCCCTGCTGGGAGCACCTAGGGACACCTCTGTCCTGGAGAGCAGGGACTCAGATTCAAGGCCAAAGTTTCCTTGACCATGTGGTGGCTGGAGAGACTAGAAGGGCTCAGTCAGTTTGGGCTCCTGGCACCCAAACACGGAGCAGAAGCAACTTGGTCAAAATGTAACTTGGAAAGACATCCCCAGGAGAAAGCAAGTAAATAACTTGGTCAAAATGTAACTTGGGACAGACATGCCCAGGAGGAACCAAGTGCTGCAGAACAGCTTTGCTGACTAAAGCAGGGCAAAGGCTGGAAGCTGAAACAGAGCCAATGCAAACTTCAGCACGAGTCCTCCACATGCAGATGTGTCCCCAGGGGTGACTGATGCTATTTGGGCTCCCTGGCAAGCTGGCCTCCCTTCCAGGGAGACGTGAAGGTCAGAGGCGAGTGGCAAGGAGGACGCCAGGAGCTGTGGGGGTGCTGCTGGCTCTCATTTGTCATCATCCTGCCTTGCTGGGTAGCATCTCAACCAGAGTCAACACACTCCAGATTCTAACCCCATGCTTGCTGCTGGTTCCCACAGTAGTCTGGGACAAATTGCCACATTACAGCATGCCAAATTGAGGTAGGAACACTGCCTTTCCTCTTTTACCTGCTTGGATGCAGGGCTTGAAGAGATGGTTCCACCAGGGGCTTTTCCTGCCCATGCACTCTACATGCCCAGTTTAGACCTGTGCGTTGGTGGTTCAGCAAGGG
Organism: Entomyzon cyanotis; assembly: GCA_024500445.1. Lineage (NCBI taxonomy): Eukaryota > Metazoa > Chordata > Aves > Passeriformes > Meliphagidae > Entomyzon > Entomyzon cyanotis. The sequence goes on along the minus strand of JAKEPQ010001021.1, from coordinate 43,336,632 downwards.
AGACAGCAGGCTAGGTCAGGACAAACCAAAGTGTCCAGAAGCAGAATCTGCCCAGTGGAACCTTTCTTTTCCCCAGGCTCTATCACAGAAAAAGCACTGCAGCTATCCCTCATGCTGCCCTTTCCTCCCACTCACTCCTACCCTCAGGATTTGGCCACTCCAGCAGAGCCTGAGCACAGGTGGGGACAGCAGGGGACTGGAGAAGACTGGAGTCCTCCCACACACTGCTCCCTACTGCCACTCGGCGATGCTTGCATGTGTCCCACACACCTCACACGGGTGGCAGGAGAGCCCTGCTGTGCTCATCCGAGGGGGCTGGCAAAGGTCAGCCCAGGAGATGGTCTCCAGCAAGGGCTGCCTGCCAACCCCCAGCTGGGAACCACTCAAGAATAGCGGCAGGAAAGAAAAAAAGAAAGGAGAAAAAAAAGAAAAAAGGAAAAAAAAAAAAAAAATGAAAAAGAAAAAATAACCCAGCTGGCAGCACAGACGCTGCCGGGAGAGGAAGCGGCAGGTTGAGACAAGGACATGGCTCATTATGCCACCCCCGCAGGTGCGGAGTGCCGAGCGGAGCGGCCGGCTCGGCTGCCGCCGGCGGCGCTAGCAGGGGGAAGACAGCGGCCACCATCCTCAGCCCCAGCCGGGGAGGACAAACTGAACACCATCATTATGGCTGAGAGTAGCTTCCACCCCCTTCCTCCCACATGCCCTGGGAGGCCAGTCAGGCTCGGGTGACACACAAGCACCACAAGGACATGCAAGATGCTGCTGGAACAAGCTCTTCTAGTGATGCAACCGTCCTTGGTGGTTTGCAAGGTCAGTCTGGACAAAGCCCCAAGCAGCACGTGCTGACCTTGTGGCTGATCCTGTTTGCAGCACGAGACTGCTGGGGACCATTCTGATCTGGAGTACCCCATGCTCAGAGCTGGGCAGGCACAAGCCCTCCACATGCTGGGGCTACCAACACAGCCACAGTGACTGGGAGCTGGTGAGAGCTGGTGGTTTCCTCAGAGAACAGGCCAGGGGCTGGATGCACCCCAAGGAAGAAAGTTCCCACATTTCCTGGACAGGTCTCCCCTGCACAAACAGTGGCTTCTGAAGGAACTTAAAGCCCAACCTGCCCTGGAAGGTGACCCACCAGTATCTCCTTAGAGATGCATCAAGCTCAGACCACAGCCAGGACAGCAGCAGGCAAGGAATGGAGCATTAATCCAGCAAAAAAAATACTGAGTGTGGATTTTTTCCTTACAGCCTTTTCCTCCTGCTGCAGCTCAGGGTGCTGGAAAAGGTGGGCGACAGCTCTGAGGATGGGAACAGGCAAGAAGGAGAGACAGCACCAAATGCGTGGGTGCTGCTCTCGCCATGGAGAGCAGAGCATAAACCCTGCTGCTGCCAAGCCCAGTGTCCTCAGATGCATCTCTCCAGCTCACCCAGCCACAGACATTGGAGTCTTCCCCATGTTGCACTGAGCAGGGGAGTCTGAGCGGGACAGGGAAGCAGCACAGCAAGGAACCAGTGCCTCACTCCTGTCCCATCTGTTTGGCCATGGGGAGATCCAGATCCAGCTTGCAGGAGGTGGAAGCAACCTGGGAAAGGTCTCCCTCACAGTGGAACGGTTGCAGAGCTAAGTGGCCTTCTCCTCTGCTCCAGCCTTCAGACACCAAGTAATGACGTTTTAATAGAAAAAGAGCCGAGGCTGCAGTTTCCTACCTTCCCATCACCACTGGAGGTGAGGCACAAAGCACCAGGAAGAGCTAAAACTCCAGGGGAACACACCATGCTGCTCACTCCTGCAATCTGGGGATTTCTTGCACCAGAACCACCATCAGTGGCTCATCAGACCTCATGGATTTCTCTTTTCAGGACTTTGCTCAATTACCTTTTGATCCCATACAGGTTTCTCATATCTTCCTCCACCACTTCACCTCAGGCCACTGTTTCCGCAGGTTAATGCCAAACTGCTTCAGGATATGCGTTCATGTCCTGAAAGGTCACTGCCTCTTCTGACACAAGACGCCCCATTACAGGAACTAGAGCAACCCTTCCCTGCTCACCATCCTTCCCCCCACCTCACAGGATTTTATTATTCCCCATCATGCCTCCCTCAGTCATCTCTTCCCCCAGACGGAAGAGAGCCAGTTTATGTAATTGTTCCATCTATGGAAACGGCTTCATACCTTTAATTATTCCTGCCACCCCTCCCTGCATTTTCCCGGCGTCTTTAAAAGGGTTCGGATGTGCCAACAAGGGAGACGGGCTGCGAAGGAGGTGTGGCTTTGGTTAAAACCCTCTGCACCCCAGGAGGGGAGGCTGTGGTCTGCCCTGACCCCGCTCCCGCCCAGCAGGGCCACCACAGCCAGCCCCTGGCCCAGAGCCCTTGTTTGTCCCCGGGCAGGCTGCACACCAAGCAGTTCATTTGTGAGCACGGGGACGGCCAGCACCAGCTCCCCCATCCCGGGGCCTCCAATGCTCCCGGCAATGAAAAGACAGAACAAAAAGCATTTGCAAGGCCAGGGCATGGGCACGGCGTGGGACACGCAGCACGAGCCCCCCCGCCACAGGGACAGGGCCACCAAACAACACACAGCAAAATAGATGGGCAAGAGTAAGTGCTGGTTTAGTACCACGATGACTCAGCCACTCCACGGGCAGTGCAGAGAGAGCTCCGACTCTCCCAGCTCAGAGGGGCTCCATGGACAGTCCATGGTGGGAAATGAGGAGCCCAGGTGACTGCTCACACTGTCCCCAGGGACTCCAGAGAATCAAAGACTACAGCCCAGGCAGGACAGGGAGACCAGTGCTGTGATCTAACCACAAGGGACAGGTGAGATGCGAACTCCAAAGCATGCTGTTCAAACATTCCATCAGTAAGGGGAAGCATACAGAGGTTACAAAAGGACAAACATCTTAACAGCCTCAGCCATTCACAGCAGTGCTCTGCTTCATCCACAAGCAGCAGCACCTGCACAACCAGATGCTTCCCCCCTCAGTCTACAGACAGGTGTTCAGGCAGGATGCTGTCCCCATGTTCCACACCAACTCGACAGCATCAAGAGATGGGTTTTCTTCTCAAGACAGGCAGGTTTCCCAGGACAAAATCCAGGTCACTGGGTCCAGACAGCTCCTCCAACAAGGAGACACCTCGCTCCTGCTCTAACCCAAGACAGGACGCTGGAAAGATCAAAGGGAAACTCACATGGCAAAACCCCAAACACAGCCCCACCTCAGAGGGGGACGCATGACAGGGCTTTGCAGAGGGACAGTGCTGGTAGCACTGCCCTCAATTACCCAGTTTCCCTCCTAGCTGGCTACAGCTGCTGTGGAGCTGGGATGCACCAATGTCAGAGCAGAAGCTGTTTTAAACACAGACACTGAACCTCCTACTGAACCAGGGCTTTGGGGTCCAGTGACTTTTCCACAATGAAAAAGCATAGCACAATGTCAGCCCTCACAGCCTCACACTGCTTAAGAGCCTCAGCCACCCTCTGTTGCATAAGGACTCTGGCCCTGTCATGTTGGGTGTTTGATCTGGCTAGGGCATTGTTCCTGGGGAGTGGATGCTCACCCACCACCCCTGTTAGACACCTCAGAGCGCCCCACAGAATCACAGAACCAATCAGTTTGGGAAAAAGACCTTGGGGATCATTGAGTCCTATGATCAACCTATCATCAAATGCTACTCTGTCAAGCAGATTTTGGACCAACTGCCACATCCAGTCTTTTCTTAAATGTCTCCAAGGACAGCTGACTCCATCACCTCCCTGAGCAGCACCTGATCACCCTTTCTATGAAGAAATGTTTCCTAATGTCCTAAACAAAACCTCCTCTGGTGAAGCTTGAGGTTTTGTCCTCTTGTCCTGTCCCTGGTTGCCTGGGAAAAGAGAGAGACTCCCATCTGTCTATAATCTTGTGTCAGAGTTGCAGAGAGTGATAAGGCTCCCCTGAGCCTCCTTTTCCCAAAACACCCCCAGCTCCCTTAGCCAGTTTTCATAGGACTTGTGCTGCAGACTCTTCACCAGCTCCACTGCCCTTCTCTGGACTCACTCCAGCACTACAATGTCCTTTTTAAGCACCTCAGGGACTTGGGGTCCCTCCTACCCCCACCAGTGCCACATGGAGCAGGACACACTTTAGTGCAGGCAGGGCTCTCAGGATGGGTACACTGCCCTGCACTCCCACAGCATGGCCCTGCTGGGACACACACTGGGCACAGAGCAGCAGGCAGCTTCAGTGCCTTCCACATGCCTTTTCCTCATAATTCCCACCCTGGGTCCAGCCTTCCTGGCCCTGCCAAGTGCTTCCAGGACCTTAAAGCTCCTTCAGCAGAGAAGGGCAGCAGAGCTGGGGAAGGGTCTGCTGCACAAGTCTGATGAGGAGTGGCTGAGGGAGCTGGGGGTGTTTAGCCTGGAGAACAGGAGGCTCAGGGGAGACCTTACCACTCTCTGCAATGGCCTGACAAGAGAGTGCAGCCAGATGGGGGTGAGGCTCTACTCCCAGGGAATAAGTGAAAGGACAAGAGGACAAAGCTTCAAGCTGCGCTAGGAGAGGTTTAGGTTGGACATTGGGAAGCGTTTCTTCACAGAAAGGGTGACTGGGCATTGTAACGGGCTGCGCAGGGAGGTGGCAGAGTCACTGTCCCTGGAGGTGTTTTAAGAAAATGTGTACCTGGCACTCAGCGCCATGGTCTGGTTGAGAGGGTGGAGTCCGGTCATAGGTTGGACTTGAGCTCAGAGGTCTTTTCCAGTCCCACTGACTCCGTGATTCTGCACCACCGCAGCCCTGCCGGCGCCTGGGCCCTGGGGGGCTGCCAGGCCCTGAGGGATGGGGCAGGGGCCCTGCCTAGCCCCCAGCCGCACACAGTGCGCTGGGTGTCCCCGGCGCTACGAGAACCACCCCCGGCCGCTGTACCGTCCCGGCCCGGGTCACATCCCCCGCTCCCCGAGCCCCCGGACCCGCGGGCGGCGGGGGAGGGGACGCGCACAGGAACGGCTTGAGGCGCAGCTCCTCGGTGACGTCACGCCTTTCCAGAAGATTCCCCCGGGGATCCCGCCGCTGGGAGCGAGCACCCGACCAATCAGAGATCTCCGAAAGGGCGGTGCTGGCTTGAACTGCCCAATGGGAGGAGGGGGTTGGGAGGGGCGTGGGGGAGAGGCGGGCAGGCGAGCTGCAAGGGCCCGCCTTCTCCCCGCCTCCTCCTTCGGGGACAGCCAATCAGCGCGGCGCTGTGCTGCGATGGACAACCCCCCGGGCCAACGGAGGCGTGGCACGCGCGGGCGGGACTCCCCTGACGTGGCGGCCGGGGGCGGGGGCGGGGGCGGCCCAGCGAGCGCGCGGCGCCCCGGGACAGCGGGAGCGGTGAGTGCCGGGGGGCCCCGACCGCCCCCGGACCCCCACACCGACCCCCGCAGCCCGGTCCCGGCTGTGCCACCGCGGGGTGACCCTGTGGCCATGGGGGTCAGTCCCCCTGCCCCGTGGGGTGACAGGGTGTCGCTGTGGGACTGCTGTGGGGTGACAAGTTGTTCCTGTGGGGCTGGGGGGAATCAGTGCCTTGGCCCCACGGCGCGGGGCGGTTCGCAGTGGGGGTGAGGGGGTCATGTCACCCCGCCCTGGGGGGTGGCAGGGTGTCACTGTGGGGCTGGGGCGTCACTCTGCGCCGTGGGGGGACAAGGTGTTGCCGTGGGGCTGGGAGGGGGTCAGTCTCCCTCAGCCCGGGGGTGACGGGGTGCTCCTGTGGGACCGGCGGGGGTCTTGCCCAACGCCCCGGGGGGTGACAAAGTGTCCCTGTGGGGTGGGGGGAGGCCCGGGGGTAACAGAGTGTCGCTGTGGGGTCAGTCCCCCTGCCCGTGGGGTGGCAGGTGTTGCTGTGGGACTGGGGGGTCAGTTCTCTGCGCCGTGGGGTGACAAGTTGTAGTCATGAAGCTGGGGGTCTGTCAGTCCCCCTGTCCCGTGGGGTGATACAATATCACTGTGGGGCTGGGGAGCGTCAGTCGCTCGACCTGAAGGGGTGACAGAATGTCACTGTGAGGTTGAGGTGGACAGTACCTCTGTCCCAGGGGGTGACAGGGTGTCACTATGTGGCTGAGGTGGACAGTGTCTCGGCCCAAACGGGTGACATGTTGTCACTATGGGGCTGGAGGCAGCTTGGCGCCTCTGCCCATGAGGTGACAGCATGTCCCTGTGGGGCTGGGAAGAAGCACTTGCCCTGCTGCATCCAGGGGGTGACAGGCTGTCCTGATGTGGGGGCTTCAACCCCTGCTTTATGAAGTGGTGGGGTGTCTCTGGAGCCTGGCAGGATCGACCTGTGTGCCGCCAGGGGTGACAGGGTTTTGCTGTGGGTTTGGGAGCTTGGGGCCTCTGTCCCTTCATGGGTGGGGAACAGAGGCTAGCCATGGTGTCCTGTCACCATGGAGTGACATGGAGTCTCTATGGGGCTGAAGGTGGGGGAGGAAGGAGTTGGCATCTCTGTGGGGTGTCAGGGTTTCTTGTTGGGGCTGTGGGTCAGGGTTAACTGGCCTGCCCTAACTGGTGTCAGACCACATGTCACTGTGGGTCTGAGGGGGTCAGGAAGGAGTTAATCCCCCCGAACCTATAACAGTGACAGTGCATCCAATTGGGGCTGGGAGAGAGAGGTTAACACCTCCTGCCATGGGGCTGCAGTACAGCCCTGTGGAGCTGGAGGGGGTGGTAAGGTGAGGGTTAATCCCTCTCTCCTGTTTCACTTTGGAGGGAATAATGTGCCCTGTTTGAGCTATGTGGTGTAGCCAGGAAGGGGTCAACACCCCTCCACCACTGAACTGAAGGTACCTGTGTATCCCAGTGACACTGAACTGGCTGGTGAGAAAGCTGGTAACCTCCCACCCAGGTGACAGTAACAGGGTTAGAGAGACCAGCATGGAAAGGGTTAAATCCTGTCCCCAGTAGAGGTGACAGTGTCTCCCAGGAGAGCTGACCAGGAGGAAAGGGTTAACCTGCTTTCCTCTTGGGGCAGACAGTGGCTCCCAGTGGGTCTGGGTCATGGCAAGGGGTCACCTCTGGACCCCTATGGATCTGTGTGCTGGGGCACAACACATGGGTGAACCCCTTCCCATGTGAGTGACAGTCCCTAAAAAGCATAGTGCCTCTGGGCTTGGGAGGGGGCTGAACCCCATCCCCATGAAGTTCTTAGCCCCACAGTGGGGCTCGGCAGGGGGCACGGGGTGGCAGTCTGTGCAGTGAGGGGGTTTAATCCCATTCCCATCCCATTGAGAGCATTCCTGGTGAGTCTGGAAATGGGGCACCCTACCCAGGGAGGCGGCGTGGAGGAGCTTGACCCCATTTCCACACAAGTGTGAGCAGCCAAGTGGGGCTTGAAAGAGAGGGACCTACTTGGGGAGATGCTGTGAGGGGATTGACCCCATCTCCACCCAGGAGCCAGCACCAGATAGGTCTGGAAATGGGGGACCCTGTCAGGGGTGATGGCAAGTGATACTTGACACCATCCCCACGCAAGGGGCAGCACTTCGTGGGTATGGAAATGGGGGACCCTCTCTGAGGACATTCTGAGCGGGGGTCCTGATCTGTGCCCACTCAGGAGGCGGCCGCCGGCAGGGCTGGCAGCGGGGGCTGTGCTGGCAGAGGCAGCAAGGGGAGGGTTAACCCCGTCCCCACGCAGGTGCCGGCACCCCAGTGGGGCTGTCGGTGGGGAGGGGGAGGCGGGCGGTGCGTGTGGGGGCTCGGGGAGGGGATGATTCATTGCGGGTAGTCATGACATTGCTGCCTGGTTGCCTGCGACTGCCATCCAGCACGGGCACGGGTGGCTCTGCCTGCCCCGGCGCGACAAGATCCCCACCAGCTCTCTGACTGAACCCGGGATAACGCTGCCATGCCGGCCATCCTGCTCTTCTGGAGCCGCGCCGAGAGGTATGCGCTACCTCGGCACCTGTGCCTCGCCGAACCCAGCCGGCTCGGAGCCCGACGGGACCCCAGCCGCTGGGGACGCAGCGGGGTGGGGACTGTCACCCGCCCGGTGTTTCGCTTGCCGCGGGTGGGATACAGGAGCTGCCTGGTGATGTCCCCGCTACGGCTGCCCGATTTCAGTGTAGAGCGTCCGGAGAGGATGCTCTCTGTGACTGCGAGTGACGGTGACAGACGGGGGAACGTGGTGGCTTTGGCTTTCTTTGGCGCGCCTGAAGGTGACTTCTCAGAAGTAGGTTTTGCGCCGTGAGCTTGGGGGACGCACCGTCCCCGTCCCACTGCCCTGCCGCCACGGGGAGCCTCGGACGCCAGGCGGGAGTGCGGCACTCAGACCCCTTCTGCCGGGGCACCGGTACCGGTGCCCGGTGAGGGGGGATACAGGGACCCCCATGCATCCGAACGGGAAAAGCTGGGGAGGTGCACATTGGTTAACGTGACTTTTTTTCCATATCAACGCCGCCCTACTTTTCTCCCTACCCGATTCGCCTGGCGGGTTCTCAGCCCTGGGCGTCAGCAGAGTCGTTTCTGGGGACACCGGGGGGCTCCTGGCTGCGCTCCCTGCATTCCTCAACGGGGGCTGCGTGGGGGACGTGACGGTACCGGGCGACCGGGTGCCTTGAGGCCGTGGGGAAGAGGAATGCTGGAGCTGATGGATTAAGCAGAAGTGTCTTAATCTGTCAGTTTAACGAGAAGGCGTCAAGAAACCAATTAAAAGGAAAATTACAGCACGGCGAGTGACTCCATTGAAGGGTCTCTCCGTGTGCGGCTGGGCAGCACACAAAGGACGGCAGCTCCCCGGCAGCACCGCATCGACCGGAGGAGCCCTTTCGGAGCCATCCTGGGAGCGAGGTCAGAGCCAACCACGGCTGCCAGGCTGGCGAGGAGCTGCCCTTTGGGTGTGCCGGAGGAGGTGGAGGGGGGGGCTCGCCAGCAGAGCATCCCTTGGCGGCGGCGGCATCCCCGGCACGAGCCGGCACCTTTTGCCCCGCCGCCCTCCTCCCGCCCTCCAGTGCCTCCCAGCCGGGCGCACAGCACCTGCCGCCGCCTGCGGACAGCCGCGATGTTTAAAATAAAACTAGAGCCTTTAAAAATGACGGCTTGGACTATGAATGTGTTCGTAAAGTTTCGGTAAGTGGGTTTCCACCTCTCGACCTTGTGTCCTCATTAAACCATCAGCGCCTGTCTCTGGCATCCTGCGGTGACCTTGCACCCTGAGATGGAACAAAAAAAGCCTTGTGCCGTTGCCAGGGTGGGTTTGTTCCCTTAGATGACTGCCGAGCGGAGGGATTATGTCAAACGATCGCTATTCAGCTGGCGTGCTCGCCCAGCGGTTGCTCGGGCTGATGTCATGTGCGGAGCCGGAACAAAGATTTATTCTTTATTTAATTATTTTTTTCTTTTGGTGTGGTTGCAAGAGGAGGCTGGAGGCTGGGCTGGCTCGGCAGGGCAGGGGAATGCCTGTGGTTTTCTCCAAGGCAGGGTGGCCGTGGCTTATCTGGAGGCATCCAGTTTGCAAGGGCAATGCAGGAATGCCTTTGCCTGTCTGAAACCCCCCCACCGCTCCCGAGGGGGTTAAATGGGAAGGCAGGAGAGGATGACTGAGCAGAAGGGGGAGAGGAGCGGTGGCAAGGCGCAGCTGATCCCAGAGAGGTGGGAGGGAAGGAGGGAGGCTCTGCGGGGACAGAGTCGTGTTTTACCACCATTGTGCATGTGAGCTGAGCCTCGGGAGTGTGCCTTAACGCACCGGGTCACCCGCCGGCACCTGGTCCTCTCTGGCACGGTAAACCGCGGCACCGGGATGCATTTCGGTACAGAAATTCCCCCCTCCCCATGCCCAGCCAAATGAAGGGATCCTCGGTCAGGAGAGTATCCTCACCAGGCATCCCCACTCCAGCCAAAGACCTCTCGGTGGGCAAGACCAGAGATCTTGTGGGTGGTGACAGCATTTTGCCAGGACAGAATGTGCTTTGATGGGAAGCACTGTGGGGCTTTGGCCAAGTGATGGGGTCCCAGTGGTGCTGTCAGGCTGGGCTCAGCGGGGTTGGAGCCAGACACTGTGGTCCCTGGGCAGGGACAATTGAAGGTTTGTCACCTCTGTGCTGCTGAAGCTAGGGCGTGATGGGGCTGTCTTTAGCACTGCTTGGTTTGCTCTCGCTGTGGGAGGGTTGGCAATGTCCAGATGGGGCCAAATCCTGGTCCCAGTACTTGTCTCAGGGAGCCTCTACCCTCTGCTGGAGGCTGCTGTGGGGAAATGGGATGTTGGGGTGAGCCTTGGTGAGGAGAGCGGACAGGATAGCTCTTGGCTCTCCTGCCTGTTGCTCAATCCAAGGTCTTCTGCAGCCCTCCAGGCACTTAGGGAGGGTAAGTGGGGAGGTTGGTGTGGGCTGGGGACAGAACATCCCCCAGCACCTACATGGGCTGGGTGCTGCTGGCATCTCTGCATGCAGGAGCTGGTATAGAAATGTGCTGGCATCCAGGAGCTGCCACAGGAGACACTGTCAGATGCTCTTCATGCCCTCAGGGACCTCCTCCCACCTCTTCTGTGCCCCCTGAGCTGCTGTACACTGTTTGCAGATGTCCCGATATCCCCTCACTCTGTCCTTCAGAGGTGCCTTAGCCCACCTCCCCATCTACAGCAAAGAACCTCCTCCAGCTGGAGCAAAAAAGAGCAGAAGTTGGTGGTTTGTATGTAGGTGGCTAAATGTGGGGCCAATTTCCAAGCCCCTGTAGGTGGCCATTGCCCAAGGCATGGCCCAAGGCAAGTGTTAGATGCTTGGTGTGGTTGCTAGGGGCTCAGTGTAGCACCCAGGCATGGATCCTAGGGGAGTATAGACACCCTTGATCAAGCTGCTGTGGTTGGGGGTCCCTCTGTGACCTCCGATGGGGGCTTGTGTAGCACATGGAACGAGAACCACTCACTGTATGCAATATGAATTCTGCCTTTATTACAAAGCTAAAGGTATATATAGTTTTTAGTGTGAGAAGTTGTCTTCTTGTTATTTTCTCGGTATTTTTACTATTCCTCAATGCATCTTGTCAGGTTTGGCAGCTAGTTTATTCTTCACAGGGGATAGCAGGAAGCCTTCTGTCTGCTTCAGATCCTGCGTTGATCGATACCCTTCCACATCCTGTTTTTCTGTTCGTGGGATTTTGGGGGCCTCTTCCTCTGCAACTCCACATTCATGGATAGAGTAAGGATGGGGGAAACATCTGGTAGCTTGTATGATGGTGAAGAAAAGGGCCAAGGCTCACACTCTGTGCCAAAATCCATCTGTTGGAGGGGCACAGTGGGTTGAGATGGCTCAGGTGTGTTTGGAGCAAGGATGGGGTGAAACCTGGACTATAGCTGGTAGCAGGATGTGACTTGTGGGAGTACAGGTTTGCTGGGGCAGCACCTGGGAGATGCAGAGTCAGCACTGAGTGTGAGAGGGGCCAGGCCATACCCTGAGCTTCAGGGTGTTTGCTGTCAGATAACCAAAGGTTGAGGAGCAGTGGGAAACATCCGTGGAGAAGCATGGGACTTGTTAGCTTTTGCCTGTACGAGCAGCTCTGCCATCTCCCCTGGCTACTCCCTGGGTAGCTGCGACTCCAGTGGTGACTGGGGGATGAATTACGGCCACCGGGTTTTCCATGCCTTAGTATAGGCATGGGCACGGCCTCAGCCCCCACACGATGGAGCGAGTGAGCCCTGAGTTCCTGGCTTACTGCTAGATCCAGTTGGAGGCTCTCTGGGAGTGCAAGTCAGGCTAGAAAGTGTTGGGTTTTTTAAAACAAAAAAAGAAAAAAGCCCTCCCACCATCACAAGATGTTTCTGTCTAACGGCTCCGTTCTCTCTCCGCTAAATACAAATTATGCCTCTGACAGCCGGAGGCGCTTATCTCCAGCTGAATGCCAATTGCTTTCAGGAACAAAATGTTTGAAGTTCCTTTAAGGTGAAGGCACAGCGTGGTCCCTGCCACTGCTTTCAGCCTCCGAAACCTGCTGTCATCACCCCAACTTGGGTCTCAGGTCCCCAGCTGGGAGAGAACTAGGCGAGGGGGTGGACACAGGCCAGCAGCTACATTTGGACATAGCTCAACCCTCCTGACTCAGCCAGGGGGGACGGACAGGGACGTGGTCCTGGCCTGACGTTAGCAGTGGCGTGGCCCCTATAATAGCACCGTGCCCCGACTTGGGCACTCTCTCCCTGTCATCCTCAGAGATGAGTCTGTCCATCCCTGCCGTGGGGCTCATCAGGGTAAAACCAGAGCTGGGACACATTCTTGCACCGGGGCTCTGACCTCTGGTGGGAAGCGTGGACTTGAGCCGGCTCTGGTGCTGCTGGCCCGTGGGACACAGGGAGCATCGGCTCCGTGATAAGTGTGTGCTGGTCCCATCCCCGACTGCTCCAGTGTGATATTCACCTTACGAAGAGCTGTCTCTCTCCTTTCAGGAATAAGTACTCGGCTCCCGGCAGTGTCACCGTCATGGGGAAGGACTATTACAAGATTTTGGGCATCCAGAGTGGCGCCAATGAAGATGAAATCAAGAAAGCCTATCGGAAAATGGCCCTGAAATATCACCCTGATAAGAATAAAGACCCCAACGCTGAGGAGAAGTTCAAGGAGATTGCAGAGGCTTACGACGTCCTGAGTGACCCCAAGAAACGAGCCGTGTACGACCAGTATGGGGAGGAAGGTAAGGGGATAAGCACTACCCACTTGGAGGCAGGGATGTGGGGTCCAAATCAGTTTTACAGGTGAAGGAAGGTTTTCACAGAGAGGTGTTTCAGTGTTTCATGCTTGCTCCTGAAATGGGACTGGTTGCCAAAGAATCAGGGAGAGTGAAGGCTCTACAGGTGTGAGAAATCACCCCTCATTCTGCTCCTCCCCAGGCTGCTTCACTTTTCCAATTTGTCACCTTGCTTCCTGGGGTGACTGGGCTCTCCCGGCACTCTGCCGCAAAACCCAGGCACCAGCTGAGAAATGGATGTGGAAGGAGTTCACCTCCTGGGTCATACCTGGGGTAATTTGTTAGCAGCTCTTTAAATTACTTAAATAACGGAGCAGAGACGTACTGCTTCTGCCCACATTCCCCCTGCACTTGGGCACTGGTCCCGCTGTCCTTCCCAGTACAGGCTGACCTACAGGATTCAAAGCTTTTCCCAATTTAAGTAATAGGCCCTTGTTTTGAAACCAAGTGGCTGCTGTTGTCTGGTGGTTGGCATGGAGGAGGAGGAGGAGGAGGAGAGCTGATCCAACACAGGCAGCCTTATTAGTCGAAGATGGAAGAGTGCAACCCCATTCGAGGAGAGTGCTGAATAGCATCTGCATTAATCAGCCCAGGACTTGGGTACTTAAAAGAGCAGGAGGTCTGGCAGGAGCAGGCTGCTGGGTGGAAGAGGCAGCTCCTCTCTCAGGCAGGTGCATCCCTGCACAAGCCACTGGCAGGATTAAGCAGCAGTGGGTTAATTGTTGACCCGTTAGTTATGTCAGGGCTATGATGGATGCACTAGGCACAGTGATTTGCCGCCCTGTAAAATGAGAAGAGACTGTCTCAAGTGGGAAACCAGCTTTTCCCGGGAGGCCTCAATGAAATCGGACCCTGCTCTGGCTGGCGTCATGGGATTAAAGGTGAAACCTCCTGGCTGTACATTCTATTAGGGATGGGGCTTGCTGGGGATTTGGCAAAATCCCTGTTGCCTGCAGGCATCTAAAATAAGAGTGAATTAAATAAGATGGTAGGAGTGTCTCCCTCACTGCCCCATCATGTTAAAGACCATATTCCCTTGTGCCCCATCAGTGTTGAATTGCTCATGGCCCATGACCCCCCCAAACTTTTTGTTTCCCATTTTTTTGATCAGCGGAGATCAGCATTTTGAGGAGCTTCTGGGTCCCTCATAATATGTAGGCAAAGTGAAGCGAAGGCCCCTCCAACCCACCCAGAACGCTGACTTCGTCACTCAGAAGAGACCCCCAAACTTGTCCTGCCGTGAAAGGGGGCTGGAGGGCTGTGACAAAGGACAACCTGTCAGAAATAGTCCTTTACTGTCACTGTGTGCCCTGAAAATAGTCCCTGAGCTAGGCTTGGCTTAACCCTTCCCACCCCTCCTGGTCAAAAATAACCTTGCAGAGCATGTGTGACCTCTTTGGGGGCCACTTGTCATGTGTCTTGACTCCTTGGGACTTGGGAGGAGTTGCAGTGACTTAAGGCTCTGCCTGGGACCTGGCAGGGGAGTTTCCTATGGGAAGGGTTGCCAGGAGACCCAAACCTGGAGCTTACTTGGAATTTTTTACAGCCAGGAAGCTGCATGCTGACCTGGAGATCTGCTCACCTCCACCTGCCCATAGAATAAGTAACATGGGAGAAGATCTCTAAGATCATTTAATGAAACAATGCCACATTCACCACTAACCCATGTCCCTAAGTGCCCCATCCACACACCTTTTGAGCACTTCCAGGGATTCCAGTGACTCTGCAACTTCCCTGGGCAGCCTGTTCCAATGCCTGACTGCCTTTTCTCTGAAGTTTTTCCTAATACCCAGTCTCAGACAAGGCTATTGGGGTAGGAAGGAGCCTGCTCATGAGGAAAAATGAAGATGGGCTGATAAGGATATGTTTTAAGTTAAAATTTTGTGAATTGTATGGAGACAACCAAAGACGTCCTTCAGTAGGGATAGAGGGGACAAAACCTGAATTGATTTTGAGCTTGCAGGGTTTAGGGGTAGGACTGTGTGTCATGCGTGGAGATGATGCCTTCACAGGTGGTTGGGCTGAAGGGGGAGACCTGCACACCCAGGAGAGGGTGGAATAACTGCCTGGAGGTGGTAGAGGCCATTCTGCCACCTGGGCAGTACAGTCCCAGCACACCATTCCCCCGCAGGGAGCATTCATATCTTCTCTTCCCCCGTATCTTTCAGGCCTCAAAACTGGAGGTGGCTCTTCAGGTGGCTCAGGGAACACTTTCCACTACACCTTCCACGGAGACCCCCACGCCACCTTTGCATCCTTCTTTGGAGGCTCCAACCCTTTCGACATCTTCTTCGCCAGCAGCCGCTCCCGGATGTTCAATGGCTTTGACCAGGAAGACATGGATATGGATGATGATGACGACCCTTTCAGTGCCTTTGGCCGGTTTGGCTTCAACGGCATCAATGGGGTTCACCGGCGGCACCAGGAGTCCCTGCACACGCGGAGGAAGGTCCAAGACCCACCTGTCATCCATGAGCTCAAGGTGTCCCTGGAAGAGATCTACCATGGATCCACCAAGAGGATGAAGATCACACGCAGAAGGCTCAACGCTGATGGCCGGACCATGCGGACTGAGGACAAGATCCTAAACATTGTCATCAAGCGGGGTTGGAAGGAGGGAACCAAAATCACATTCCCCAAAGAAGGGGATGCCACTCCAGACAACATCCCTGCTGACATTGTCTTCATCCTCAAGGACAAGCCTCACTCGCACTTCAAGAGGGATGGGACGAACGTGATCTACACAGCAAACATCAGTCTTAAAGAGGTGGGTATGGGTGGTAGATCCTATGGCATGGGAGGTGACACTGGTTTGTGGCATTTGGGGCTGAGATGGGAGTCAGTCCTTCTGCTCTGGATAGGAAGGACCAGGTAGGTCATAAGAAAGGAGCTTCAGAGACCAACTCATTCTTGATTTTGGAGGTGCTTGACTTCCATGCTAGGTGTGGGACATGGATGCTGCTGTCCCTGCTGAACACACCTCACTTCTTGAGCCAATACAGATGGTATTTATCCATTTTCTCCCTTTTCCATATGTCTTGTTTTTCTACTTCAGCATAGGGTGTTCATGTGGAACAGAGCCCACATCCTCTGTAGGAACAAGGGAAACCCAGGTTGGCTGGCATCAGTCTGATTCCTGTTTTTCTTGTAGCTGAGCCTCCTGTGGCTTAGTTACTGCCCAGGGTTGCACCAGGTGCCTCTCCCCCTGGGTACAGACCAGGATCACATGGAGGAAAGCAATCCCTTGCCTTCCCTGAGCACTGCTTTAGCTGTTTTCCTTTATTCTGGCTTTCCTAAGTAAAGAACCAAACAAATTAAATACCCAGGCAATGAGTAAAACTCAACACTTCCAGGCTGCCAGTCCTGGAGGTCACAGCGGGGCTGCATGCATCAGATCATCCAGCAATCTGTGCGAAAGTGGGAGAGGAAAGGGGAGATTACCTCAGTACAAGATGTGCTGTTCACCACTGCTGCTGTATAACTACCTTTTAATAAATCCCAGCTGGCAGCTGCATTTAACGTTGACATTTTTGGCAGCTGCCATTTGCTGTTCCTTTCAGACTGTAGACGCTGTCTGTCTTCTTAATGAGCTGATTTTTTTTTTCCTTCCTGAAGGCAGATTTATGTTCTCGAATGCATTTAATAGAAATAAGCTCAATGGGCCAGACCTAAGGTAGGGAAACGTGATCTTGTGAAGTGTGCCAGCAAGTCAGGAGAGCTCTGTGATAGCTCTGCATCCCAGCTCAGGCTGTGACCGAGTGTACTGGGGGCAAAAAGCACGTGGGCCAAGCAGAGCTGGGCACTCCTGCAGCAAACTCAGCTCCACTTAACCTGCAGACTCAGGAGTAGGGTTTCCCTCACAGTGCAAAGTGCAGAGGTTTATTCCTGCAGTAGCTGGTTCTCCTGGCTGATCCAGAAATACTCAGGAGAGACTGCCTTATTAATGGATCTGTGCATGCCATATCTCAGATATTTCCTTCTGTTCATTCCTCTTCTCTGCAAAATTAACTCTGAGCTGGCCATGCCGATGCCCAAACCATGTTAGCCCAAGTTTGTGCACTGCTCAGGCTGGAGGAACTCTTGCCTGGAGTTGACCTTTGTGCAGCAACCAGAGAAACCTGCTCCAGCTCCATGTGCTGTTGCACCAGAAGTGCTGGACACCTGCATTCTCCATGAGGAAGGCCTGCATGCTGGCAGTGGGTTTGCACAATGCAGTCACAAAGCGGAAAATTGCTGGTCCAGGCAAATTCCTCATCTCTTTCAGCTGGAATTTCTGGTTTCTGACCTCCCCCACCACAAACCAAACATGCTGGGCATCCTCATGGAGCTGCTGGTCTTGCTGTCATCCGCAGCCTGCTGCTTGCCAGGACAGTGTGATATTCTGCTGCATTTGTCTTCCAGGAAAAGAAGTTCCTTAAGTGCTCTGGAACATGAACAGGTGCTGGGAGCTCTCCAGTTCTGTATGCTACCACCTCAATATGTGACAGAGCACAACTTCTCCACCGCCTCAGCCTCTGGCTGTAGGCTTGGGTGCTCTCCTTGCACCTTCCTCCTTGCAAGGCTGCCTTTTCTAGCCTGAGTTTTAGTCTCTGCCACTGCCATGAGAGAGCATAGTGACATCAGGAAAGCTGGCAGGTGATGGGTGCTTTGCCCCACTCTCAGCTGTGCTGGAGGCCCCTCCCAGCCCTCATGTCTGATGCCTGGCCAGGGCAGTGCCAGCTTTTTGCCACCTGTCTGCTGCAGAATCACAGATGTAGGAGTGCTTCTCCAGGGACTCGTTGTCTTCCTTCCTAAAATCAGAGGCGTGTGCCACAGCGGGGAGCCGCGGGAGGAAGGGAGGGAGGAGACACACAGCTCCACCAGCAGTTGCCTCTGCCAGGAGGCAGTGCTGCCGGCAGGGCGTTGTTCCCACCCGGCTGCTGCCTAATGCCTGCCCTCGGCACCATCCCGCTTTGCATCCTTTACCTGGCGTCACCTTCCTCAAAGCATCGTCTGCTCATTCCGGCCGGGACATGGCCGATGGCGACGTCTTCCCCAGTGGCTTCGCTGCAAGCGGAGGAGGACCCAATGCTGACCTAGATAAAGCTCTGCTCGCACAGCATAGTGCTCAAACCCAGGGTGATTTCATCCCTAGGGATAAACCAAGTCTCTTTCTAGGATGCGGGGTAGCTCCCGTGGTTACTGGTGTTACTTCAGTAACCGTTTTCCCAAATGCCAGCAAAGTTGAGCAAGAAGCATGAAAAACAGGGACATACGGCAGAGGAACGATCGCCTCAGATTCTTGCGTCTTGGCTCAGGGAAGGAAACATTAAGATCCTGTCTGCCTTCGCTGTTACCGCCCGCTTCTGCTCACATCTCTGTCTGCTTTCCCCGTCCCCGTGTTCCCACGGGAAGTTCTTGTTCTCTCCAGTTTGTGGCTGGAGGTGTCCTTTCCTTGGCACTCATGGGCACGTGCAGCCATGGCACGCAGCACTGGGTGCCAGTGAGCCGAGGGCTTTAGCATCCTTGCCTGAGTCCACGACAGAAACTTGTTGATGTGGGGAGATTTTCCTTTGTTTTCCCCCATAACCTGCTGGAGATCAGCCAAGCACCTGCTGCTCACACAGAGCTGGTGATGGCATCCTTCTGCAGGCTGAAGACTTCATCCCTGGGGGACACCCTTTCCAGGAAGAGGCCTGTGCAGATGAGCCATGCAAGGAGACAGAACCCTCTCCCCTGTTCTTCAGTCACCAGACCCCCAGCCAGCTCTGGCACTGCGAACCCTCTCGTTCAAAGCCTTGGTTCAGCTACAGAAGCCTCATCCATCATCTCAGAGCCAGTGGCCAACATGAGATGTTTCTCTTGGTGCCCGTTGCTGCTCTGCCTCCGGAAGCTTTTCCCGGGGAGTGGAATGCAGAACATTCCCCACCCACCCCAGAAACAGCAATTGCATCTTCCTCCACTCCCCAAAACACAGGGTGTTTTGGGAGGGCTGGGACCCTCAGGACCCAGTTCAGAGGGACAAACCTGTGCAGCTTCCACATGAAAGCTTAAAGCTGTAGCTCAGCAAACCCCCACCCCCTTCCAGAAGCATCGTTCTGCAGTCCTCTCGCTCAGCCCTTGCTGAAAGCCTGGAGATGATCCTGCCCACATGTACAACAAAGCTGTCTGAGTTATTTAAGGACACAAGGATTTTCTTGCTGCATTCCCGTGTCACATGGCTTGTCAATGCAGGCTGGTGTGTGGCTGCTGCCGGGGGCTGGGGTCCAGCGAGGTGGCACCCCCGGCACCAGCTCTGAGCTGTGCAGTGGGATGGGTATGGGAACCAGCCCCTCCAGCCCTCCAGCTCCTAGGGAAGCTCAGTGCCACAGCCACACCATTGTCCCACGCCAGCAAAGCCTTGTGGGGGCTGTCGGTGATGGAGGTGGGACGTGGGACATAGGCTGTGCTATAGATAACCCCAGCACCGGGCAGAGCTGCCGTGCTCCGGAGGGTGACAGCTGATGGGCCGTGGCGGCATCCCATGATCTCAGCTGGATTTTCGGCTGGCTGAGGCTGGGCAATGAGGCTGGAAAGGGGCTAAATTTAGCCTGTGCTGTTGCTGTGGGTGGCTGAGCGCTTGCTGGTGGTGCCTCCTGGGCAGCCGAGGAGGTGGGGAGGGGCATCCTTCCCACCATGAGACCTGGAGCACCCCTCTCCTGGGCACCCCTCTCCTGCACAGCTCCTGCAGCCCAGTTCGTGGTGGTTGGACCAGGCTGGCACGAGCAGAGAGCTGTGCTTGCACTGGTGAGCATCACCCAATGCTCTTGGGCATCATCCAAAGGGAGCTGGGCCGTTCAACCCACGGAGCATCCGGAGGGGGGACAGGGTGTGGCTGTTGGGATGCTTTGGAGTGCCAACCCCATCTGATGGCCTGTCCCCTCTTCCTCCCTCAGGCCTTGTGCGGCTGCACCGTGAACATTCCCACCATCGATGGACGGGTGATCCCACTGCCCTGCAACGACATCATCAAGCCGGGGACAGTGAAGAGACTACGTGGGGAGGGGCTGCCCTTCCCCAAGGCCCCCAGCCAGCGAGGAGACTTGATTGTGGAGTTCAAAATCCGCTTCCCGGACAGAATAGCTCCCCAGACAAGACAGATCCTCAAGCAGCACCTCCCATGCTCCTAGAGCCCAGGGACTCTCCTCCAAAGCAGCAATACTCCAAACGCATGTGCCACAGCACCTGGCTCTCACAGAGCCAAGGTGTCACAGCACTTTTAAATGCAAAAAAAAAAACAACCAACCCCTCACACTACTTATCTCCCCCAAAAAACCCCACCCGACCCACCCCCTATCCATCCTTCTTGGCTGGTTTTTTACTCCAGCAATGGGGAGACTCCTGTCCACCGCAGCTCTCCCAGCTGCCAAACTTTCTTTCTCCCCAGAGGTCCATCTTTTCTGCCTCGCACGAGCGAGAGCCACGGGGCCTTTAACCGGGGAGATGCGTCGTGTTGTGGGTTTTTTATGTCACCTGCTTTTCAGGCCACTCTTCCCACAAGAAGCTGGACTTGTCGGGGTCCGGCACAGTGTAAATAGGACTCCGCAGGATCTGGCATCCCCGCTGCTGGTTTTTCTCTTCCCCTCTTTGATACTTGCTGCTGTTTGGGGTCCCGGCTGTACCGCGGTGCCGATCACTCCTGCCTGCGGTGGCCCCCCCGGTAGCCGGACAATTTCTCACCTGGAGCCACGGTACCGAGTCCAACCGTGGTCCACTCTCCTGTGCCAAGCCTACACCGAGCCTCGGCTGTGCCAAACAACGGAGCACGTGGGGATGGTCCATCCAGCCTCCTGCCCCTGCCCAGGGATGTCCCCAGTGCCCGTGGGCAGCACTTGCCTGCACCTGCTGCCCACAGGGCCCCAGCCAGCAGGAGGAGGGGGGAAAGCCCAGGGTGGAGCTTTCTTTTTTCAGATGTGTTGAGTTTGCATTGCTGCTTTTATTTTTTAAATACATATCTATAGAGCTCATTAGATAAACTTCGTAAGGGTTTTTCTCTGCCTGTATTGGGGATACTGGCCTGACGCACCCAGGCTTTTTTTTGAAAGGGGGATGATTCAGCCACACGAACAACAAACCCCCAGAGTGGGGTTGTGTGTGCGTGTAGCACTAATCTGGGTGCAAAAGCAGAGCCAAGCGTGAGCAGAGCTGTGGGTTTCACTAGTGTTTCAGGTCAAATTAGGGATTCTAATAAGAGAGGCGAGTGTATATATTTTTCTACAGGGACAATTCATTCAGGAGGTGTTTCTGGACATCAGGGCAGAGCTGGGAGGTGCATGAGGCAGTCTGTTTGGTGGCTCCATTTTCAAATACTGTATTTTTTTAAAACCTTTGGATTTCCATCAGGAGAATTTTTATATTTCTTACCTTTCTCGGCCCACTCTGCCTCATGCCAGTTTTTTTCCCAGTAAAGGGCTGCTATGGAGCAGGAGGCGCGTTCGACCTGGCTTTGTACAGCTCTTTTACCACAGCACTGCCGAGAAAACCCCTGCCAAAATATTTCCCCCTGCCCTGGGAATCCTTTTTTTTTTTTTTCCTAGTTCTTAAAAAAAAAAAGAAAAGAATTCACTGGCTTGAAGCAGGGGGTCCCTTGGGGTGGGGAGCTGTGCTTGGGGTGTCCATGGGGCTGGGGTACAGCTGAACAGTGTTACCCTACGGGGCAAGGAGACCCTTTAGGCACTGCTGAATCAATCACCCGCTTTGGCCAGCAAGGGAAGGCCACTGGTACCCTCCACTGGTCCCTGTGGATTTCGACGTGGAGCAATGTGGTGGACGCCGTGAGCGAGAAGACAGGCCAGCGCGCAGATGCAAGCTGATTTGTTTTTCTCGGTTTCAACGAGACCTGAATGTTTTATAGTGGGGTTTTTTGTAATTTTCTTTTTTTTTCTTTTTTTTTTTTCTTTTTTTTTTTTTTTTGTAATGTCAGTATTGAGAGAAATAAAGAAGTATTTTGAAAAATACACTTCCTTGGGGTGTCTTGTGATGGGAGGCGCCAGGCTGGGCTCCAGCAGACAGTGGGAAGGGGGCTCTGTGCCGGGGTCACTGCCAGCCTGTCCAGGTGCCCTTGAGGCTGGCAGGCAGAGGAAGAAATGCATTTGTTCTGGTACTTGGTGCACAGGACCCTCAGGGCCTGATAACGAGGGGATGGGAATTAATACATGACTTGCTTGGTCATGAGTGGCTGCTTCCCTCATACGTGGCCTTAGCTGTGCTGACCACATTGCTGAGGACTGGGAACAGAGAGTGCTGGTGAGGGCTCTGTCCCCTCAGGGCTCTGGGACATGGCTAGCATGGGCAGTGGGATGGTCAGTCAAGGTCTGCAGGGGGAGGCTGGAGAGAGCAGTGCCCATCTCTTCTCAGAAGGGCCCTGGAGCAGGGTGACAGCCAGAGGCATAACTTGCACCATGGAAAGTCCTGCTGATGCCAGAGAATGTTGCACGATGCTCCCATCAGGAGCAGTGCACAGGGACAGGAGATGAGTGCAAAACCCGTGGACCTTGTGCCCATCTCTCAAGTCTGGTGTGTGGCTCAAGAAGATTTGATTTTGGGTGAGAATAATCAATGAACTAACTGTATGATGTTAATTGCTACATAACATTGCATATGGTTTCCTGGCCACTATATTCCCACCACCACTGGGCATCTCACCTCTCCACATATGGGGACCTGAACCCAATTCTCCTTTGATTGCCGCATTAATGAAGGATGAGCTTTGATGAAGCCAGCTAAGCCCAGTAGTGATGGAATCAGAACTAGTTTCTAGATGTGACACCCACACACACCAGCTTTCCTGCCCCAAAGGAATCTTAGGACACATGAAGCCCAAGGTCATGGACTTAACAACCTCAAGGGACTTTTATAAGGGTGGTCCACGGACAGGGGGAATGGTGTCATCACAGAATCAAAGAATGTTTTGGGTTGGAAGGGACCTTTAAGCTCATCTCATTCCAGCCTCCTGCCATGGGCAGGAGCACCTTGCACTATATCAGGTTGCTCAAAGCCCCATCCAGCCTGGCCTTGAGCACTTCCTGTGATGGACCATCCACAGATTTTCTGGGCAAGCTGTGCCAGTGCTTTACATTCTCACAGTAAAAAATTTCTTCCTGATCTCTAATCTAAACCCCCACCCCTTTCATTTTGAAGCCATTACTGTTTGTTCTGTCACTACACGCCCTTGTCAAAAACTTTTCCCCATCCTTCTTGTAGGTTCCCTTCAGGGAGTGGAAGGGATCAAAACACTGATATGAAAAGACAGGAAAGGTGATAGGGTACTGGGAAGCAGGGGGACCTGGCATGATGCAAGTGGTACAGAGCAAGCAGTGGTTTCAGCTGGGATAGGGTTAATTTTCTCCCTAGTAGCTGGTTCAGTGCTGTGATTTGGACTCAGTATGAGAATAACGCTGATAACACACTTATGTTTCAGTTGTTGCTCAGCAATGCTTACCCTAACTCAAGGACTTTTCAGTTTCCCATGCTCTGTCAGTGACCAGGTGCACAAGAAGCCAGGAGGGAGCACGGCCAGGAGAGCTGACCCAAACCAGCCAGAGGGATATTCCATACCACAGAACATCATGCCCAGTGCATAAACTTGGGGGGAAAGAGTGAGTGGCTCTGTGGCACATAGTGAAACCTCAACAGTCCTTTCTGGTGCCCAGCGTGGGTCCAGAGGATGGAGTAACAGGCCTGAGCAGAGCGTGTTAAAGCAGGTTTGTTACAAGCATTTACTGTACTAGTTTAACAGTTTCTGGTCACAAAGTTGTTCTGTTTGCACTCAGAGTTCCTGTGCATATGCTCAGGGGAGCACCTTTTGTGATGTCCCCTACAGTGATGCTCATTCTCCATGGGGCCTGGGTGGGCTGTTCTTTGCAGTAGTGGCTTATAGGCGTCTCTAAGTGCCACATCTACACCATCCCTCAAAGTGTCCAAGACGTGCAGATGTGGTGCTTAGGAACATGATTTAGTGGTGCACTTGGCAGTGCTGGGTTAATGGTCGGACTCAATGACCTTAGAGGTCTTTTCCAACTAAACATTCTGTGATTCTATGATACACATCTTTTGAATGTCCTGAGGGATACACCACAGCCATGGCAGACTGCTTCAATGCTTGACAGCACTTCCATGAAGAAATTTATCCTAATGTCCAACTTAAACCTCCCCTGGCACAACTTGAGGCAATTTCCTCTTGTCCTCTCACTTGTTACTTGGGTGGAGAGACCAATCCCCACCTGGCTACACACTCCTTTCAGGTCACTGCAGAGAGAGATAAGGTCCCCCCTGAGCCTCATTTTCTCCAGGATAAACACCCCCAGCTCCCTCAGCTGCTCCTCACAGAATTTGTGCTCCAGACCCTTCCCCAGATCCATTGCCCCCTGTCCCAGTGGACTCACTCCTTCAACTCAGTGCCTTTCTTTGAGGGGCCAAAACAGCACTTGAGGTGTGGCTTCACCAGTGCCAAATACAGAGGGACAGTCACTACCTTAGTCCTGCTGGCCACACCATCGCTGACACATTCCGGATGCCACTGGCATTCTTGCCCACCTGGGCACACTCCAGCCCATGTTCAGCTGCTGCTGATCAGCACCCCCAGGTTCTTTCCCCCTGGGCAGCTTTCCAGCCACTCTGCCCCAGCCTGGAGCTGCCTGGAGTTGCTGTGACCCCAGGGCAGGACCAGCACTTGGCCTGGTTGAGCCTCACACAATTGGCCTCAGCCCATGGATCCATTGGTATAACAGAATCTCTGTGAGACAAATCTGATACAAGCGCACAGTACTGCCATCCCCTCTGTATTTCGGGAGCCATCTGTTGGGAGCTGTTCCTTACTGCACCTTTGGCCCTTTTCCTTGGAGAGCCAAACTGTGGGAGAAACATTTTCCTACATCTCCCTTCCTTCACGGAATCAGTCATAGAAAGGTTTGGGTTTGAAGAGACCTTAAAGCTCATCTCGTTCCAAGCCCCTGCCATGGGCTGGGACACCTTGCACAAGACCAGGATGCTTAAAGCTCCATCCAGCCTGGCCTTGAACACTTTTAGGGATGGGGCAACCACATCTACCATTCCTTCCTTCCTTCCATCTTCAGAAGTCCTCCATTCCCCCAGTCTGATAACAGTAGACATCCTTTTGGTGAAGAGGGAGGAGATAGAGGTACCTGGTGGCTTCACCTGAGAGACCATGGAGATGACCCAGGAATGTGGGAAGGAAAATCTACCTCGATCAGAGAGGCACGGGTATGGGAATTGCAATGGAAAATAATCACAAAGGGGGATTTTTCCAGAAAATTTGCTCCCCAGGCTCCAGTGGGCAGTTTCCCAGGCAAAGTTAAATGGTTGATTTTACTCCTGATCCTATGGCAAGAAGGGCGTGAAGCTGTGTCAGGAGGGTTTAGACTGCGTAGCAGGGAAAGGTTCTTCACCCATAGGGTGGTTGGGCACTGGAACAGGCTCCCCAGGGAAGTGGTCACAGCACCAAGCCTGACAGAGCTCAAGAAGCATTTGGACAGTGCTCTCAGGCAAAGGGTGGGGCAACACTTGTAGTCAGTGATCATAGTGGGTCCAGTCCAACTCAGAATGTTTTGCGATTGTGTAAGAAATCCTAATCCATTTCTACAAGAATTGAGTGGCAAATCCTATGGCCAGGACTAGAGGGGCCCTGCCTTTATCCAGGAGGAGAGGACAATTGGGTTTACTGGACTGTGAGGATCCAATGGCCTGGAATATCAGACCCACAGGAGTGTAAGTGTCTAGCAGGTAGTGGTGCACAGTGCACAGTGCACCCTGCAGCCATCGAGCTATGCAGGGCAGAACCCATCCGTATTTCTGGAGAAACAAAGGAACTTTTCAGTGTCCTGTGCTCTGCCAGTGACCAGGTGCACAAGAAGGCAGGAGGGAGCATGGCCAGGGGAGCTGACCCAAACTGGCCACAGGGATATTCCATACCACAGAACACCCTGCCCAGTGTATAAATTGTGGGGGTGTGGCAGATGGGGTGTGGCAGATAAGGTGTGAATGAGCAGCTGAGTGGTACTAAATTTGCCATCTGGGCTCAAATCTCTACAGGAGGAGAAACCCTTCAAGTAGGAGCATGCATAGGGAAGTGATATCCATGGGGCAGGAAATGTCAATGAGGAGGGCACATCCCTAATGCAGGGGATTATGGAAGAAGGATGCCCTTGGGACAAGGGTAGCCATGGGGAGGGGATGCCAGTGACCCAGGAGTGCTCCAGAGGAAGGGATGTCCTGGGGGTCAGTGATTCCCATGGAGCAAGGATGTCCATAGCACATCCATGCCTGGCCTGGAGCAGGAGGGAGACCTGCTGAGTGGTCACTCCTGGCCCTCTGCTGGCAGGAGCACCTGCTGGGCCCAGAGGGTTCTGGAGTGCTGCCAGAGGGTCCCAGTGCCTTGGATCAGGGTCCAGCTTCTAACTCCAGCACTGCAGCCCAAGGACAGGTCTCCCACCTTGCACCCAGCATGGCTGGACTGTGGTCCCTGTCAAGGCCCATGGTCCCCATGGGGTCTGGCTGTAGCGGGTGTAGGGGATGAAGGGGCTCTGGGGCCACAGGTGAAACCCAGAGGGGCACCAGGAGCTGCTGATCATATCGACAAAATAGGGTGATGCCTTCAGCTTCCCCCTCATTAATCCCACACCACCCAGGGCAAGCCTTAGTCAACAGCAGCTTCCTACCCCCAGCATCTTTGGGAGCTGCCCAGTCCCCCAGGCAAGGACCTGGGCAGGGGAGGAGGGTGCTGCAGAAAGGCTCCTGCCCTGGCAGTGACCAGGGGTCTCTGGTGGGAGAGTCCTGGAAAAGGGAAGGGCTGGGGACAAACCCCATCCTCTATACCAACCGTTCTCCTGGGGCTGCAGAAGTTTGCAGGGAGGGGCTGTGAGTGTTGATGTGGGTGACACCCTCAGCCTCCCCAGCACCTTTACACAGCCCCAAAGCAGGGGCAGATGCTCTTGGAATTCCTGTGCGTGCTGTGCCCCCCCCATCAGAAGCCACATCCCACAGATGGCAGGAAAGAAAGGAGGAAGTTTTCCAGCTCTTCTGCTGGATTTAGTGTTTGCAACTAGGAGCGGCAGTGGGGAAGATCTAGGCTGCCAGGAGCTGGGAACACACCCCACCCTCCCATGACCTCTTTGCCCCAGCCTCCACAGCAGACAGAGATGCCAGGGTGGATCTCTCCCTTGATTTGCTGAGTGGTGAAAGGAGAGCTCCTTTCCCAGGTGATAGAAAGCACCTGGGTCTGGTTCCCCTGTCGCCAAAGCAAAGCCTGTATCTTTGTCCCTGCAGAGCTCAGGGAGGAGAATCAGCCTTGGAGTAGAGGATGATACAGGTGATATTTAACCCAAAATCTGGCTGGAGCAGGGCAGTGGAAGCACCAGCCCTCCCAGCCTCAGCCCTGCTGCCAGAAGTGTCCCTGCCGAAGCCAGAAGGAGCCATTTCCACGGGAGAGGTAGTGTGAGGACAGGGACGGCGCTGCCTGCAGACAGCTCCCAAGTAGGGCAGCGCAGGTGAGCTGCCAGCCCGGCCCCCCGGGGCCTGCACCGCCTCCTCCCCCGCAGGAGGTTGTGCTATTTAAACACGGCGCTCCCAATTTCACTGTGGTTATCCCCACGGCTCTGCACAAGTCACTTCTCACACCCAGTCCCATCCTTCCGCCATTAAATCCTCTCCCCTTAAATACAGATGGCTTGATGGAGCCCTCCAAGATGTGCCAGGCTTTGGGACAGAAACCCCACAGCCCAGCCTCACACAACGCCTGCCCTCCCACTCGTGGCTGAGCCCCAAAGGCCTGGGGAAACGTTCTGCCACACACTGCATTTTGCCCTCTCTGCAGAAACCCTCAGTTCCTGCATTCTCTAAAAGCTGCTCTGTGCATCCTACAGCCACTGCCTCCCTCAGGCTGAGGGCTCAGCCACATGCAGCCTCCTGTCCTTCTCCTGCTCCCCAGGACCCAGGGCTTCCCTGACATAAAACAACCACGCACAGGGGTAGCACATTCTTCAGTTCACAGAAGGGAAAATAAACTAAGCAGCAAGGCAGAGAAGAAGAACAGGTGGAAAGGATGAAAAATCATGATCAGAACCCAACTGCTTAGTGTGGGGCACAACATGAGGCCAGCTGGCTCAGGAGATCCACAACCAACAGAAAGACACTGGGACACACGGAATTTGAAGTTCCTCTCTCCCCAACCACAGCAGTGTCACACTGTGCCACACATCCCAGAGACAGCCCAAGTGCCCCTCGTGCCTGGATGAGACCGGGATTGCTGGAGAAGTCCTTCACTGCAGAGCCACAGAAGCAACAGACCTGACAGCTCATGGCCATCCTTGGAGAAGCAACACCAGGTACCTGCTGCCAGGCTCTTCCCCAGTGCTTCCTGCCAAGCCCATTTCTCCTATTAACAGAGCTAAGAGGTGTTAAGCATGAAGAGCAGCCCTGTCCACAGCAAGGGAACACATGCACAGATGGGCTCCACTGGAGCCAGGAGCGCTTGGACAGCACCAGAGACACAGGTTTAGACAGTGCCAGCACCACACAAAGGAACTGCTGGGGCCTGGCTGGAGTTTCGTGGGATTTTTATTAATTTTTTTTATTATTTTTTGTGGGGTTTTATTTTTTTTAATACAGGCTAGCGTTGTACCCTTTGCTAAAGCTGCTGATTCTGCCACATAAACTAGAACAGAAATTTCTCAGAAATTAAGTCAGTTCCCCTCCTTGTTAATTCACTGCCTGCCTCCCAACTGAACACCGCTCTGGATTTGTGTTTGCAGAAAACATTCCCTGTACAAAGTCTGACGTGCAGCTATACTGTTCTGACTGAGGAATGAAGAAGCCAAGAGTCCACTGAACATTGGATTTTTCCCTGTACAACGTGGCCTGATGTGGAGTTTGGTCCACCGAGGACAGCGACTTAACCGTAGAGATCGTCGTCATTGTCTTCGCTGTACACATTGCCCCCGCTGACACCTCCTGTGCCTTGGCTCGGACCAGCACCGCCCTGGTTGCCTGACGGGAACCTAAACACAGCAAGGCAGGACAGGAGAGAAGAGATGCTGTTCAAAGCTTCCTTGCAGCTTAGCACCATCCCCTCCCTCCATGCCAACCCCCAGTGACAACTAGGATGGGCAAGGAGGAATGGGATGAAGCGCCTTAAGGAAGGTCAAATGGCCTGTGGCTGCTGCCTGTCGATTGTGTTAAAGGAAAAAAGGGACCTCAGGAGCACTAACAGAGCAGCTACAGCTGACCTGCAGCACAGCCTACACTAGCCACGCTGTGTAGTGGCCACTCTACATGTTGGGTAAAATGGGAATGTGCTGGGGAAAAGAGGTTTGCTGCCCAGAACCCATCAGAAAGCTGTCCCAGTGCTGTGCTAAGGGGCTGGCTGAGCCACACTGCCCACCCATCACACCCCACAGGTACCTGAAGCTGCCAAAACCACGGCTCTGCTGTAGGGTCTGTGCAAACATCTCGTATTTCCTGATGTCGTTGTCACTGACAGAGCGGCGAGCAAAGCGCATGGCCTCCTCAAAGTGATCCCTGCGGATCTCAGGAACCGGATCATCCTCCTCCACCTCCTGCAGCAGGACAGAGGACCAGGTGAGCTGTGCTCCCAAGCTCCACGGGCCCAACAGCTGCTCACAGCTTGCCTCCAGGTCAGAAGGCTCCCAGCACCCTCCAAGGTGGGGGCTGGAGAGGTGTGCATGAGTCAGGTCTGCAGCAGGCGCCTCCTGAGCAATGCTGACCATGAGGCATCCCAGGAGGGTCCTCAACCTCCCACAAGATGAGAACAAAGTGCTCCAGCTTCACGCTCTGCACAAGAGCCCACTCATCTCCGAGGATGACAGAGAACACATCACACCTCACACATGTGGGTAGGGAGAGCTCAGTGTCCCACTCACCATGGCAGAAGGGTTGGTCTGCCTCTCACGCTCTCGCCTGATCTCACTCTCGATGGATTCGCGGATGGCCAGTTTGCAGGCACGCTGGCAAATTTCTGTCAGGTCAGCCCCCGAAAAGCCATTGGTCATCTTAGCCAGGAAATCCAGGTCAACATCCTAGAGAAAAACACAAAAGCAAGAGAGGCCCTTCCTTTACACCTCACATCCTCAAGTAACAGAGATGTGTCTTCAGATCTCAGGGTATAAAGGTGCTGCCTTTAACTACGGCAAATTTTGGAAAGATCAGCTGTTAAGATTCTCATTTTAGGGAAAAGTTAGCCACTCACAAAAGCAGGCTACACTTCTCACACCCACCAAGAATCCACAAAGTGGCTGTAAATGCCTCTGCACTTACAGATTTAGGATATGACTTGCTCAGGTCTCAGCACGAGGAGTCAAACAAAACAGCACCAGACTGGAAATAGAGATGGGGCACAGGCAGACCAAGATAGCTGACCTCCTCTTCTCCTCCCCCTCAACTGAGAGGCTATTACTGCAACCTCCTTTGGAACTTTCCTACTCAACTGTACATAAAAAGGTAAACTCGGCATAAAAAAGCTTGGGTTCTCACTTCCTCTCTGCTTTTCTTTGATTAACTCTCAGCTGCATTACTGCCTCTCCCCAAGCAAGGGACACAGCTCTTGCCTATGACAGGGCTCAGCAACAACTCACTGCAGTGGCTTCTCTTCAATTTCTATTTCCCACCCCTGTGTTCTACCTTTATTTTTTTTCCCAGAGTGTAAGAATCTTTTTCATCTCACCAAAACAGGCTTTTCTGATCTTGCACCATGAGCAGAACCCCACTACATGACAAACACCTGCTCTGCTTGCAGACCAGTTTCCAGCTTTGCTGACACCTAACCTCAAGAGCTCCAGCTCTCTTCCATCCTACCATATGGATCGGCCTCTAGGTCTCTGTGCAGTCCACAACCTGTGAGGAACATGAGCAGCGCAAAGTGAACCCAAGCCAGAAGCAGTCAGGGCACAGATCCTACCTTTGCAACTGGTGATTTCCTCAGATTGGCCTTAAGGATTGCAACCCGGGACTTCTCGTCGGGCAGGGGGATGTAGATGAGCTGATCCAGGCGGCCGGGGCGCAGGATGGCTGGGTCAATGATGTCTGGCCTGTTGGTGGCACCGATGATGAAGACGTTCTTCTTGGTGGACATGCCGTCCATCTCGGTCAGGATCTGGTTGATGACACGATCCGCAGCGCCGCCGCCATCGCCGATATTCCCACCTCGGGCCTTGGCGATGGAGTCCAGCTCATCAAAGAAGAGCACACATGGGGCTGCTTGGCGAGCCTGCAGGAAGCAGTGGGAACCATTATTCCATGCTGCTATGGTCCAACGAGGAGCACAAAGACTTCACACCAAGCCTTCCTTACACTAGCACAACTCAGGAGTACCAGAAGCTGCTGCCACAAGGAGAGCATGGAACAGCTGCTCCAGCCCAGAGCAGTCTCCTGCCACACAAACCCTCTATTAAATTCTCCTGAACAAGCTGGATTTCCCCAAAGTGGGAACATTATGAACCAGGCAGAAAAATAGCAACTCCAATGCCTAGAGTGAAAAATGGACCCATTTTGCTGTACTAGAACACTCCCTGCAAGATCTGTGGATGTCAGCTGGTTATTCAGGCACACAAGTAGATATATCCAATGGAAGGGAGAAATCCAATTGTTGTCTTCGGCTACCTAATGTGTAGTTATAGGGAGCTGGATCTTCCTTCACAGTATACAGTGAAAGGAGGAAAGACCACAGGCACAAAGAGCTGCTGAGAAAAGCCCAGCAAGAAATAAGGAAAAAAATAGTTTACAATGAGAGTGCTCCAATGCCAGCACACAGGCCCAGAGAGGTCAGTGATTCTCCACCCTTCAAACACGTCCAGAACTCAACATACTGAGATGGTGAAATTTCAAGTTACTTCCCTGCTCTGGACAAATAGCTGAACAAGACAGTCTCTGAGGTTCCCTCCCACCTAAATTCTTTTCTACTCTCCTACCAACTTTGTTCTAATATGACCATCCCTGACCACAAAAGCAAGGATTCACAGGATAATGCATGCAGCCACCTTCAGGGACAGGAGATGACACTATGGGACAGCTGAGCATGAGTAAACTCCTTCCTAAACTATGTATATTCCATTACAAGAACTCACAGGATATTCCGAAAACATGTAGATGGTGACAGTTAATAACGTGTTAATGTAAGTTTTCAGGGACGTGGAGCATAGAAGTGCCATCCTAACCATAGCTTCTGCCAAAGGCACAGGGGAATTTATCACCCTTTAACAGATGCCAACTGCAGTCAGAGAAACAGTTTCCACAGCTATGCTGCTGAAGAGGATTAATTCCCCCAACACCAGGAAAGCAGCTCCTGATCTCAGTGCAAATGGGGAAAACACAGAAGACACAAATAAGAACCAGTATGACAGATGCAGTGGAGACAAAGTTCTGGGGAGTACCTCAGCACAAATATGGTACAGAGAGTAGAGAAACACGTACCTTGTCAAAGATCTCACGCACGTTGGCTTCAGACTCACCAAACCACATGGTGAGCAATTCCGGCCCCTTGATGGAAATGAAGTTTGCCTGGCATTCGTTGGCAATTGCTTTGGCCAGCAGTGTCTTACCACAACCAGGTGGCCCATAGAACAGAACCCCTTTAGATGGGGTCATGCCAAATTTGAGGAACTTGTCTGGGTGCTCCACAGGATACTGAAGGAGAACAAAACAAAAAACCTCTCATGATGAGCCAGAACAGGCCTCTACCTTGGAAGTATAGAATGCTTTGGGTGGCAAGGGACATTCAAAAGACCATCCAACCTAACTCCTCTGTCACGGGAAGGAACACCTTTCTCTGAGTCAGTCTTGCTTCTACCAGAAGCACTACCTGAGATTTCTGGTGGGTTAAATACAAGATCCTGCCTGGCGCCACTGCAGTTTTTAAGTGAATACCGGTTTGGAAAGGTGCTTAAAACAACCTGTTTACCTCTAGGAACCAATTGCCAGTTCAGTACTTTCCTAAGTACCAGTTCAGTACTTTCCAGCACACTTAACCTGAGCTTCACTCTGCCCTGCAGAAGCAAAAGGGAACAGCTCATTACCTAACCTATTTGCTCTGCTCTCCAGAGACAGGCAAGGTGTCTGATGTGAGCCTTTATCCTCAGCAATGAGGTCACATACACGACAGGTGATGATTTTAACATCAGAAAATTAGACTGAAAATTTAGATTCTTTTATTCACAGGCAGGATGTTTCTACAATGCTAACTGAAAGCAGGAATGTATCAAACCCAAGCCGTGCCAATGCAGACACCTGGTGTTTCACAGACCATTTGTAACATTTTGTCCCCATCTTTCCCTTTGTGGAGAGCGTCACAATTACTTGTCACCTGTTCCTGTGCTAAGGCTGATGGGGAGCCCTTCAGAAGCTCTCTGTATGAGCATCTTCATCCACTGCCTGACAGATAAAGCCACCATGTAGGATGACTCTCAGCAGTGGTCCCACTGCTGGTCTCCACTTAAGAGGCAGAACTGTGGCTGTTTCTGCATCTTGCACAACACCCACACAAAATGTCACTGTAGACCCAGCACAGGCAAACCTGATGCTGCTTCCCAGCACCTTCCTCCCCAAGTTTACTAAGATGGAAAAGCATGGTATTTATAGTCCATTACAAGTAGATGCCATAAAGCCTCTGCATTTACTCTGTTTGCAGACAAAACAGGAAACCGAAGACATTCTGGATTTTATTATTATAATTATCTTTCAAGCTGGCTAAGCAAAAAATGTGTTCCAAAGCCTTACCTGTACAAGTTCCTGGAGTTCTCTCTTTACGTCTTCTAGGCCACCAATATCTTCCCAGGTAACCTGTGGCACCTCCACCACAGTCTCCCGAAGAGCAGATGGGTTGCTCTGGCTCAGAGCCCACTGTCATTGGAAGAAATGATATTGTATGAATTCTAACACGTCACATTCTTTTGCTTCTGAGAGGCAATTAATTGCACCCAGAAGAACCAGGGGCACTACTGCATTACCCTGAAGTCATCCATTGTCACAGCCAGAGAGTTCATCACTTCAGCATCGATGGTTTCATCTTCTAGGTCTATGAGATCCATCTTCTTTCTGATAGCCTGAAGAGCAGCTTCTGAGCAAAGAGCAGCCAAGTCAGCACCAACATGGCCATGGGTCTCGTTTGCCACCTGAAAGCAGAGCACTGGCCATGACTCACAGAGACACAAGAAAGGGCAACACATGCTCTGGTCCCTCACTGGGAAGGGAGGACAGCAACACCAGGGCTTTGCTGCATATTCAAGACAAATGCGATCACTCAGGTAAAGACACTGTTCTTCTACTGCCTACTAGAGATCCAATCTGCATCTGAAATCAGATGGTCTGCAGAACGACAGCCTTGAGGACCGCAGCTCTTCCTTCAGGACAGAGCTGACAGGAACCACCCAGCTTACATGTGATGTCCTGTGACACCACAATGCTCACTCAGTTGTGTGTGAGCTGTTTCAGGCCTGTGGTACTTTTAAAGGCAATGCCACAGCAAAAAAACCCAGGAGGACAGTGGCAAAGCACTTCTAGATTGGAATGATACACATTTGTTTCACTTAGCCATGCCATTCTTAACTAGTGAGTGAGGACTTTTGGTCACTTGTAAATTGGTCATAAGGAGCCCCAGAGATCACACATTCATGTAATTTATTGCTGTTGTAATTGAGCTACTGCAATTACACAATCAAGCCTGAACAACTCTTCCACTAGAAAACAGATCACTGGGAATGACACAAGCTTCCTGAACAGCACACTACTCACCTGTTCCAGATCCACATCATCAGCCAGTTTCATATTTTTCGTGTGGATCTGCAGGATCTCCAGGCGCCCAGTGGCATCAGGGATACCGATATCTACCTCTCTGTCAAAACGACCTGGGGAGCACAAACACACCTTGAGTTGTTGATTCTGCATACCAGAGGGACTACAGTTACTACCTTCCTCTGACTGAACAACGTCATGTTTTCCACAGAATTTCAGAAAATGCCAGTGTTTTGGGTTTGTCTGCAGCAACTACCATCACAGTAGAAGAGACAAATCAGAGAAGGAGGAAAGGCATTAGGCATTTCGGGACTGGGAGACTACTCTATTAACAGTAAAACCTTGGGATTATACAGCACCGAGGATTATTTGTTTAGTACCTTTTTCTGAGCCTTGTTTTTGGGAAAATATTGGTTCACTGAGCCATACCATGAGACTTTTTTGTTTACTTCTACCTTTGTGTTCTGATCACAAGAATTAAAAAATACTGAGAGATTTAATTTTTTAGAACTTTCACAGCAGAACCCAAGTGGTGAAACACGTGAGGAAAACAGGGTATTCACTGCAATATTCACTAAGATATGTACATCTCTATTTTTCCTGTAGCCACAGGTGTGCTTTCAAATGGCTCACTACAAATTTAAGAGGCCATTTCCCCCTGTACACTTGACATATTTGCCATTACAGACTCTACCAACTGGTCATATACCAGACATTCATTCACAGTGCCGTATTTTGAAAACTTGAGTCTCAGAAACTACTGTATTTGTCATTAATAAAAGAAAGACAAATCAGGTAATTCACAGCCTAATGTATTAATATCCCCTTACCCATTTCCTCCTTAAGTGTGTCCTGAAATAGCTTCATCTAATAGAGAAGCTAGCACACTTTTCCCACATCAAAGCATTATTTTATTTCTACAAGCTCTCACCTAACATGGCACAGAAAACGACATCAAAGGCTGCAAGCCTGGAAATTCATTTCTGAGCAAAGAGCTGGAGACACGTCAATAGTTTATGTAACACATAAAAACTGTTCAGCATGAATTTCTGCTCAATCCTTACAGGGCCCCTGAAGCACAGCCTGTCACCAAGTGTGTGACAGACAGGGAAGAGAGGGCAGTGGCAGTTACCGAATCGCCGGAGCGCGGGGTCGATGCTGTTGGGTCTGTTGGTGGCTGCCATCACAATCACATGTGCCCTCTGCTTCAGCCCGTCCATGAGGGTCAACAGCTGGGACACAATGCGACGTTCCACCTCCCCGTGTGTCTGCGGGGACAGAAAGCAGTGCTGAGACCAACAGCTCTACAAGGAGCATGGGAGCCAGCACTGCATCGGAGCAGGCAGACACAACAGCCACAAGATGGCAAAAAATATTGTGAACTCAGTATGACTCTTCTCATGTTCAACCAAAATCAGGTGTTAAGGAAATGCTACTTTACCCTGTAGTCAAATGCAGGAATTCATGACAGCTGCTCCCAAAAAAGGACATACTAATTTACCTTCTACAGGCTCTCTTTACCTTCTCTCTCTTAGGAGCAATGGCATCCAGTTCATCAATGAAGATGATGGCAGGAGCATTCTTCTCTGCTTCTTCAAAGGCTTTCCTCAGGTTGCTCTCAGATTCACCAGCCAGCTTGCTCATGATCTCAGGACCTAAAAAACAGTGATGCTGTGGCACTCAGAAGAGAGGCAGCTAAGCTCCAAAAACACGCAGCTGAATTTTTTTAGTGCAACATCCACATGGGACAAGCTATATTTCAAGCCAAAGCAAATACTATCAATCCAATTCACTAAATCTGCAGCTGAAAGGCAAGACCAGCATGCAGAATTAGTTTCCATCATTTTGGTGTTTCCAGTTTACTCTAAGAGAATGCAGCACTAGTCAATGAGCTACCTTTAACTGCCTCTTTCCTTACCCTATTTCACACTTGGTGAGCTTCTCTGTAATGTGCCACCACACACAGTTAATGCCAGTCCTAGCTTGCAAGAGAAGCAATCAAATTATAAGGTGATGAATTATCACGATAGGGAAGGAAAAAGCTCTATGAAGCCATCTTTAGCTTACATTACACAGGCATTCATTTACCTCTGTATGATCCTATAAATTAGTTTAAAAAATCAAAACAAACAACCACAAACAAACAAAACCACAACCCCCATCTCCTCTCAAAGATTAAATAAAAGTGTAAAAACATATTGATCCCAAACAGACAGACAGCATTCCCCTAATATCTCCTAAAATTGC
This sequence comes from Entomyzon cyanotis, assembly GCA_024500445.1. NCBI lineage: Eukaryota > Metazoa > Chordata > Aves > Passeriformes > Meliphagidae > Entomyzon > Entomyzon cyanotis. The sequence goes on along the minus strand of JAKEPQ010001021.1, from coordinate 43,299,930 downwards.
TTAACGCTAGTGGCATGTTTACAGATTTATTCTGTTTTTAGATTTTGCTATCATGCTGATGGCAGTGGTAATGAAGAGACAATACGCTTCTAAAGGATCCATGAGAAATAAACCTGACCCTCAGATACACAAAGCTGCCAGCTGCAGACACAGGTGTGCACAGGTGCCCCAAGTGTCTCATTACAGGTAACTCACCAGCTCATATTAGCTGTGTCTACAGCACTGCCTGTAGCTCAGGATTGGGGCCAGCAGGCAAAGAAAGCATCGCTAACTCTGACAGTGTTATTTTTGTTATGCAATAAATGTACAAGCATATAAAGAAATGGCTGGTGCATTAGCTTTCAGTGACAGCTTCCACACACTTGGGGAAGTATATGACAGGGGTGACATATGGCTAAAATCAGCCCATTTGCATCCACTATCGTGAGACAAAAGCAAGTCACTAACCCTACTGCTGGTCACTGTTGTGCTGTGTTATACTGTTCTTTGCTATCATTGTTACATGATTCAAATCAGAGAAGAAAAGCTGCACTCCCCTTCAGTAAAGATGTTTCTTTACTCCAGCAGTTACTAAAATGGGACAGAAAAGCAGTGTGGAAAATTCAGAATCTGGTCCTTACTAGATTATCAACAAGCAGCCACCTCAACTGCTACAGGTGAGAGTTATCAATAGGAGTTCTGTCACTTGTACCTAAGTCCAAAGGACATCATCATACTTTTCAGGGAAGTTCCTTCCAATTAACGCTATGTGAAACAAAAGACGTCTTTGTGCTTTACTTGGGGAAAGAGGAATCCAGAGCAGCAGCTTCTTTTCTGAATGGAGTATGGTGGGAGAAAAGCCAGAAGCCCTGCCAGTTCTGCCCTCACCAACATAAATGGACAGACAGACAGAATCCAAATCCCTGTGTCCCAGCACAATCTTCCAAGCACTCTGCTACAACACAGTTGAGTTTCAGGGAAGTGCCACTACAGATACTTCCACACAAATGGCCTCCAAGTGTCTCCAGAGGCATGCTTCAAAGAGGTAAGGAAGGATGTCAGTAAGACAATGTGGCTCTACAAGCCCTGTTAACACCAGTCCTTACTATAAGATGGACAAATAAGCACACAGCAGATCTGGGGCCAAAGCAGCCACAAAACTTACCGTTGATCAGGAAGAAGAAAGCCCCAGTTTCATTGGCCACTGCTCGGGCAATCAGTGTTTTACCAGTGCCAGGAGGACCATACAGCAGGATGCCACGTGGAGGCTGAGGACAAAAGCAAGGGACTTAGGCGGTGAGTATCTCACTGCTTAAGTAGCTTCACAGTGAATTTGTAAGTATTTGATAATGCCAGTCTGAAACTGTGATGCAAACTCATGCAACAGCTGCCATCCCAGCATTGCTATCAACACCCTTACTACTTCACATGACACACAATAAAAACCTTGCCAGTAACTGGCAGCACTGATTTAAAGCATCACTCTGCTTTACAAGCTGCCAGTGCTTCAGTCTGTGTCCAGAACATGTAAGCAAATACTTTCCAAACACTAGCACTAAAAAGAAGAAACAAAAACCCACACTACAAATTAATTATTCCACTCTCCAATACCTCCTAAACCTCCATCATGAAGAGACATTTCCTAGGGCAAGCCCACTTATCCACCTGCACATGGGGACATACCTTCACCCCTATGGCCTTGAAGAGAGCAGGGTGTCGGAGGGGAAGTTCCACCATCTCTTTGATTTGAGCCAGCTGCTTCCGGCAGCCACCAATGTCATCGTAGCCCACTTCATTCAGCGACTCCTCCTCATCCTGCCCAGGAGGAAATACATCAAACATTTGAGTGAAAACAACAGTTCAACAACCCCTCCCAGTCTACAGAAGTCAGGAATATGACTTTTTAGACATTTCTTGCCTGTCTTGAGATTCTCCCTTTCAAGTCTTCCTGATGTCTTCTCTAATTGTTTCTTAGCTCTGTCTTCCCAGACATAAGAAGAGAATTGCCTGCACATACTAAGACTTCACTGAAGCCCACCCTCTGGGAATGACAGCCTCTGCTGCCAGGTTCCCTACAGACTCTAGCGCAAAACATGCTCTGTGACTCTGATGGGGCTAATGGAAGTAACAAGAGACAATGTCAGTATAAAATATACTTACTCCTTAGAGTAAATGCTATGTCTAACTATTTGGCATATTCTATCTGCCAGTTACTCATATGCAGTGTTACCTTTTGAGGCTGACTCCAATTAGCACAAAATTTTAAGGTTCAGAGATATGGGTAAGATCAGTTGTAACCAACTCCTGGAATCTCAGAGGGGCTCAGTTCAAGCCCCATCTACCTCACACAGGTCACTCAGAGGCTGGACCTAACAAGCACTGAAGATCTCAAGTTTGGAGATTTCTGCCCTGTCTGGGCTCTGCTCCAGGATTGGGGGAAACATTTTTTACTAGTATCTGCTGGGAATTTCCCTTGATCCAGCTTATGCCAGTGCATCCAGTCATGTCCCTGGACACAGCACTCCAAAGAGCCTGGTCATCTATCCCTTCCCACCAGGCAGCAGCCAGTAGGCCTATACATTTGCCTTCCCTTTTCCAGGCTGCATCACCCCATGATCCCAGTCCTTCCTCATTCATTCTTGACCTCCAGCTCCTCAAAGTTTGGTGGCCTTGGCTGAACTTGCTCCCATCTATTTCTGCTGTGGCCTGAAGAGGCCAAATTGGATTCATGGCATGCCCATATGCAGTCTCACAAGTGTCACAGAGATGAATTTTTCAGAAAGCCGCTAACCACAAACCAGCACTCACTCTATTTGCAGGCAGTAAAAGGTACTTATTGCATGATGTATGCACCCACCTTAGCTCATTTACCTAAGATTTACTACTCTGTACAGTAAGGTGGCCAAGACCTGTCAGACAAGCCTCTCAGGCAGCCACAAGTCACAATACTCAAGGCTAGACACCTTAACTGACTGGAGAATTTTAATTTTTTTAATGTCAACCATTTGGGGATTTCAAATTTCTCTCAGAAAAAGTGCCCATTGCTTTCTTGTCATACGGCATGAAATTTAGCACCACTCTAAGATCTCTCTGCTATGGATCAAGTGCACTGGAATTAAAAGATGCATCCAAGCCCAGTGTGAGATATCTGGAAGCAGATGCAAAACAGCTGCTGCCAAAGCATGGCATCCCACCAGCAGACCTACCCCCTGGCGGTCTAAGCATATGAGGAAGACACTGGAAATACCTTTCTCTGACTACCTTCAGCAGCAGCTCATCTCCTGAAACCAGAGCTTTTAACCATTACATTCAGTGGACAAAATGTCAAAACAGGAACTGCAAACACTGCTATCCTCAAGCACTGTCGCAGAAACAGACTTTGAGTGGAGGAGGAGGAGAACCATTTAGGAAAAACAGAGGAGATCCAGCAGGAGAAACACATGGCTCACCTCTCGTTTGATGGGCTCTCCTTCACAATGGATCACTGTGTCTGGAGCCACTATGCAGTACGGGCTTGGATCTGTCTCCACCACTTTGAACTCCACTGCACGCATCCCTCCACGCACCAAGAAGATGTCACCTGTAAAACCCCACACATCAGTGGCCTGTTGCAACTCACATCTGCAAAACCCCTATAAGACCACAAGCCCCACAAGCTCGCGAGTGTTCAAGGAAGTGGGTCACACAGGCAGACACTGTGGCATTTATAACGCTGCTTTGCATGTTAAACTCAGGAGCTGCATCCACTGCAACAGCCTGAGCACTGTTTCAGTTCTCAAATTTCATCAAGTAAAAACCAGAAAACAATAGAAAAGAATACTCTGCCCAAATACAAAACACAAAGGCGAGGAATCACATTTCTCTTCCATTCAGTTTCAATTTAACATTTCTAGAATAGGCGAAAAACCCTAACCTAATAAAAATTCATTTCAAGTTTATCATAACTAGCTGCTACTAGTTATAGCTGTTTGTTCCCAGAAGCAAGATAATATATGACACTTCACTATGACTCCTGGCTGAACTGGGCTACAGATGCTGGATAACTTCAACTTATGTCTATAGTGTACTTGCACCTATTTGTTGCAACAGAAGTGCTATGAGCACAACCCCGAAAGTACATTTGGGTTTCTACTCGTCCTCCCAGTTATTCCTTAAATTACTCTGAAGAAGCGAATTTAGTCAGGGGTGCCAGCTAGTATATTTGCCTTGGTTTCAGCTGGGATTGGGTTAATTTTCTCCCTAGTAGCTGGTTCAGCGCTATGATTTGGACTCAGTATGAGAATAACCCTGATAACACACTTATGTTTCAGTTGTTGCTCAGCAATGCTTACCCTAACTCAAGGACTTTTCAGTTTCCCATGCTCTGTCAGTGACCAGGTGCACAAGAAGCCAGGAGGCAGCATGGCCAGGAGAGCTAACCCAAACCAGCCAGAGGGATATTTCATACTACAGAACATCATGCCCACTGTATAAATTGTGGCAATTTCAGTGGGAGACATAAACACCAATGAGGGACAAGCTGAGCATCACTCAGCAGGTGGTGAGCAATAGTGTTCTGCAACACTTGCCTTTCCTGGGTTTCATCCCCCTCTTTTCCATTACTATTATTATTATACTTTGTTTCAATTACTAAAATGTCCTTATCTCAGCTTATGAGTTCTTCTTTTTTCCTAATCTCTTCCCCATCCCACACCTGGGTGGGGAATAAGTGGCTGTGTGATATTTAGTCACATGCTGGGGTCAAAGGACAGTAGTCCTTTTTTGCACCCAGCATAGGGATGAAGGGTTGGCATAACAACAGATCTGAGCAAAGCAGGCTAAACCAAATTTGTTATAAGCATTCAATGTATAATAGTAGCTGATGACCATGTTTATTCGTGCTTGTTCTCAGGGTGTGTTTTTTAACACCTCACTCGGTATAGGTGTCCCCTGTGGTGAGGTTTATTGTCCTTGGTAACTGGGCTAAGGTTATATTTGTGTTGGTCTTTGCAGTAGTGGTTTATGACACGATAGAATCAATGGTCCTGAGATGAATCTGACGAGTGAACTGAGCACTGCCACCTACTCTGTATTTCGGGAGCCATCCTCTGGGAACTACTGGTAACTGCATCTTTCCTACATCTCCCTCCCGAGGTCTTTCTTCTCCAGGCTGATCACAGCAGCATTTGAGCATTTTAAAGATTTTTAATATCCTTTCAATACACCTGAAGCCAGCTCGGTTCTTACCACAGAATATCCTAAGTTGAATGGGAGCCACGGGGATCATCGAGTCCAACTCCTGGTCCTGCACAGGACAGCCCCAAGGACCACACCACATGCCTCAGAGCATTGTCCAAATGCTTCTGGAATTCTAGCATGCATGGTGCCATGAAACTGCACGTTGCTAAATGTGGTTCAAGTCTTGTTTAACGTTAAGAACATCACCCAGGGATATGTCTAGAGGATGGACAGTTATGAGTGGCAAAGTGTGGGGAGTAATACGGGGAAGTGTCCAGGACAGTGGCTACCTACATGTGGAATTTTACTCCTGAACACGTGTAGAATCCTGAAAAACTAGTAAAAACTAGAAAAACGTGGAAAAAGGTGTACTGTCATGCTGGCAGCTCCAGAGAGACACAAATCACTGCAATGTGCTGGGATCTGGCCCAACACATTGGAAGCCTGATCAATGCTATTCCGTACCCTAAGGGGAAAAGAAGGTCTTTGGATTTGACGACAAAATATCATGTACTGAAGCTACTCCAATCCCAGGGACAGGCAAAGCATGGAACTGAGAGGGTGTATTGCATTCCCTATCATGCATCAGCCTCTGGAAAACCAAATGATGCAATGGACTGTTCATTACTACATTAAGAGCAAACTTTGGGACACATATTTAGCAAAAGCCACTTGGTGACTGCCCCTCCCCAACCAATACTTTTACATACTGCAGAAGACGACAAAGTTCCTGTAGTGCACATAAAAAACGTGCTGGGATAAACAGTCTGGGTCACTGATGCCTCAGGCAAAGCCAAACACACCCATGGCTCTGCTTTTCCTCAAGGACCTGGTTGTACTTGGTAGATAATTTGGGAAGATGAGGAAATTGAGTCCCTGGTGATTTGATTTTGGGTGAGAGCAGAAAAATTAATTGAATTGTATGATGTTAGTTGTTACATAACACTACATATTGTCACTTCTATGGCAGCTATATGCACATCACCACATTCAGCACTTCACAGTAGCCGACTCCACCACTCCAGATTTAAGGATCTGAACCTGACTCCCCTTCAATTACCACATTAATAAAGGACGGACTCAGGTGAAAATGGGTAAGCACAACATACACTCAAGTAACTGATTAACATGCAGGCAACTTCCCAATTACATTAAGTTGTAGTAACGTAGTTTAATGAGATTTTCTCCCAAGTTCCACCTGAGCCTCTTCTGATCCTCTTCCATCTCATATAGCTAAAAAAATGCACAAGAACTACCAAACGGCTCTGCCAGCCAGCAGCAATCACTCTTTCTGAAGCTTAGGGAAAATACAAATCAATGCTAGCAAAATCTCCCTCTACATGGTGGTCTAAGGCTGGTCTAAGGCTTTGCAGAGTACTGTCCAAGCTTCTAGAAATTCTTTGTGTTCAGTCTGAGGACTAGCTCACACTTGCTACCAGGAGGACTTCAGTGACAGGCATTATTTATTACCTTTCCTGATGGGTCTGTAAGCTTCCAGGAAGTAAGGCTTGAGATAGACCTCAAAGAGATTCCCAGTGATCCCTTCTACCGTGTCGTCAATTGGCAGCACGTGGATACGTTTGCCATATTTCACGTCTGGGCAAGGCTGGATGCTGAAACAGAAGAAAACTCCAGTTAGCCACATCATGCTGGACTTGCACCTCAATGCCACATGTGGAAAAGAAAAAGGATGTCCCTTCCCAGGAAAGTACATCCAAAGACCATCAAAAGGCCTGGCGAGACTTCCTACTTGCACAAGAATACTTCAGTCCTAAGGCGGCAAAAATCATACCTGCCAAGAGCTAGTCTTCACAACACACACTCACCTTCACTCCTTTCAGCCCTGTACAAGACCACCGGAGAGTTTCATAGTCTCCTCCTACCCTTCTGCTCATCTGCACACCCCCTCACCACCTTCACACATCACTAATGCAGCCTGAAGACCTGTGAGAGCCATGAGGTAGCTTTTATTTCAACAAGCTACTGCAGAATCAGCTGCAAGGAGAAATTACCTGGGCAAAATTCTTTGTTCTTTCCCCTCTCTCACTACAGGCACCAGAATCCTTGCTGCTGACAAACCTGACTCTGAGCAAAGCCTCTCACAGTACCAACCAGGGATAAACACCTTTGCAGCCAGGTGTATGTCAATCTCACTTCGTGGCGGTTGAAAATTGATTAAAGGCTGAAGGCCCCTTCCCCCTTTTTAAATACATGCTACAGTTATTTTGCAGTGTAGCACAACAGTCTACTGTAGCAACAGCTCCAAGTATCCAGCTGTGGCAGAAACTGGCTTCACCACCTAAGAAAAGCCTGCACATAACTGCAGCTGAGCATGCAGCTCTTCATATGTGACTTTTGTTAGAGACTCCTAACAGATTCTTTTACCACATGCTTTACAGAGTTGACATAGCAAAAGGGTAAAGGAAAAGACAGACTGTCTCAGAAAGAAAACATCTGACAGAGCACAATCAGGAAGCGATCAGCACATGAATCTGTATTTTGGCAGAAACCGGGACACACTAACACCCTAAGAAAGACTGGCAAGAAGAACTTTGAGGCCAAGTGGTGTGAAAATTCCCTGACCTCACCACGAGTCAAGACAATTGGTAACACATTTGGGAGGCTGAGAACCACTACAGACAAAGTGCTAACAGAGGAGAGCATGGGCTGTCATGCTAGAAGACTCCAATAGGAATCTCACATCAGGTTAAAGTAAGAATTCACCTCTATTTTAAATCCAAAAACACAAAGCACCATTCTGAACCAACTACAGTGGTGTTTAAAGCTTGCATTTTCAGTGGTAGAGAGATGGGTGGAACAACCTCCTTTCTCTCATCTACTAAGTTTGATGAAACACATTTTGCATTTTAAAATTATTACAGATATAACTTCAGAAAGTCTGGTGTCAGAACCCAGGCTCTCATTTTCCCAGAACATGTGGAATACTCCATCTCAAGACAATGCTCAGGAGGAGGAGCTGTTACCCCTCCCATATTTAAACCTGCAAACTACCATTTTTTTGTTCAGGATATGCTCATGTGCTAGCCTTCTACTCAGTCCTATAACAGACTGGGACGTGTCTCCCATAAGCAGAGATCCGTATTTCAAAGTTTTTCTACTACCTTTAAGGTCCCTTCCAACCCAAACCATTCTGTGATTCTACTTCCAGCAAGTGTTGCACAACAATATCCCTGCAACATTTTTTAAGCATTCCTAACTTTAAAATTAATTTTACAACAAAAATTGTAATATAAACATCCTTGGGGAATTTTTAATCTTGCTACCAGGTTGTTTCATTTTTTTCTGGCACTCATTTCTAACAGGGTTTAACTCGTTTTTGCAGTAGAGCAGCTCAGATACTATGAGATAAACTGTGATGTTGCTAAGGCCTTCCATAAGTAACACTGTGTCCTCACCTGATCACATCACCCAGGCGCACTCTCAGATTGTTGCGAACAACCCTATTCATGCGAATCTTCTCATCTGAGCAGGTATCATCTGACAGAACAATGCAGACTGCTTCTCTCCTCTTCTTTCCTTTGAGCAGGACAGTGTCTCCTCTGAACAGCTGCAGTTCATCCATTTTTGCCTGCAAACAGAATGTTAGAACAAGTTTTTGAAAAAAGCAGGAATTAAAACATTTGAAGGAGAGTTAGTTGACTTTGGAAATTACACCTAGGAAGTGATACACTAAATTCAGAGGACAGAGACTCTCATTATACTGGTGCAGAGCTAAAAATCAGAGGCAGAAATCAGAAGTAGAAAATGTAGAGCTAGAAATCAGAGGAATGGCACAAGCTCAACTGAATCCTACAAACTGAGATTTAAAAAACCGTTTTATCGAGGACGAGCGTCAGGCAATAAGACAACCCTCCCTCAGTGGTAACAGCTGTAGCTCCTGATGCAAACACTTGTACTCATGTTGCAAAGTTACATTTCAAGTTAATAGACAGCAACAGCTTGCAAATTACCCAATTAAATGCTTTGCCTCTACAGATGACGCACCTGGGACAGTGACACAACACTGTTGTCTTCATTGATGGCTTCATCAACAATTAACCGATTGGGCCTGTTCTTCTGCTTCAGAATCGCAGTCGATAAGTCATCGGCTTTAGAGCTGGGAGAGAAAACAAATCTTAAGAGCCTGAGTGATACATACTGGCCCTGTCCAGCCACCCCATTTTCATCTCCACTTGCTACAAGTTTCTTTGTTGTCTTGTCTTTCATACACTATACTTGTTTGTAGCACAAAGGAGAACACTACTTCCCAGGGACCACGTGCAGGAGTTCAAAGGACAACCTTTCCTGTCAGTAAATGTAACTATGAGCTTCCAGTGGATACAGCTATGAAGCTATCTATGAAGAGAAGTGGTCAGTGAGATGTTGCTGACTGTAAGATGTTTTGCCTCAATGAGTTAGTCAGACTCATCTGAAATCACATGTAACTGCTGCCAAAAAAACAAAAGTTCAAGTCTATTTGGTGTCAAATCCCAGATAAATAGGGGAATTACAGGACAATGCTGCAGCAACCCTGACAGGAAGAGTTTTAAGAGTTTAGACTGTCAAGGCCTGTTCGTTAAACCTAGCAAGTCGCAGAAGTATTCAAGTGCTCATAGAAAATGATTTTGTGTTGGGGTTTTTTTAGCACTTATCCATAATACCTTCACAGAAGTCACTGCAGCTCCAGCCTACAACGCCACAAGAAATACAAGAGATAATTCATTCTCCTTGACAAAATGGAGCATGCAAAACATCAAGGAAATGGAAGAAAGACAGATTAACTGTCCTCCTCCAAAATCTAATACAGCAAATAATTCACTCTGTGAAAGAATATGAATTTGAACCAAGTTATTCTTCCGCAGCTCTTGGAAGCTGTACATTAGCCACACACAACAGGGGTGGAGTGCTGCAGCTTCCTCCAGTAGGCACCTGACTACTTTCTCCAAGTAGGTGGCCATGCCAGTGTCCAAAGTCAGAACAGAAAACTTTGGACAGTCTGACTTGATTCTGAAAGAAAATAAAGAGAAATAAAGTCTTCCTTTGTCCTAAGCAAGCAGCAAGCACTGGCAAAGAGTAGGGGAGCTTTGTGGACAATGGTGGTAGTCATAACTTTGGCTCCATCTCACCCTTTCAGAGACAGAATAGCCACAAGAAACCAAACCTTGAGTGGAAATGGCAGCAGTGCATCACTTGGCATGCTTCCTGCATTTTTAGGAGTCCATCAGCAAGGGATGACATACCTATGGTGTGAAATTACCCAGGTCCGCCCCTCAAGACACAAGCTTTTCCAAGACAGGCTATAGAGTGTTGACTCCTTTCTCTGACACATAAAAGAGGAAACAATACCAAGCAAGCCTGTGAGGGCAGCCAGCTTGTTTTCCAAGAGGTTCTCAAGCTTCCTCAAAATCGTGGCAGCACAGGAAACGTTGCAAATCACAGGCAACATTATTTTAAGTGAACAAAACAAGCTTAAATCGTCTTTCCCAGACCATCAGCGCTATGAAAATTACCTTTTTTCCTCTCTTTTTTAAAGAGTGCAAGAGGTAAGACATTACAGATCTATTCTCTGAGCAAAAAAGGAACACAATAAAGGCTGCTGGATACATCCTGGAAAGGGCTCATGAATTCCATATTCTATCTAAAAATGTGGGTTTGTTGGAGTCCTAAAAAGTCTGCCATTTCCAGGAAAACAGAGAGAGCAATAAGGAAACTGAAAAAATACATTATCAGGGCAGATTATGGTTAAACAGCGCATAAAACCAACAACATACTTGTAAGGACTTTGCCTCATCGTTAGCTCCTGGCCACTAGAAACTAATTCAGCAAGTAGATTTCAAGATTTGAGCCAAGGGACATCAGGGAGACACAATACCCATATTTGGGTTATTCAGAGTGTGACTGTAACTCATCCCTCTGCACACAAGACGTGAGTCCCAAGGCCTTTGGATAAGAAACCATGGCCAGACCTTGGCTATGTGAAGTGGCGCCGAAAACTGTTTGTCCCCTGGGATGAAGGGACTGATACAGACTTAAAACCAGCCAGGGACACAATATCAAAAAATAAATGATAAATGAACTGGGTAACAAGTGGAAGCTTTTCAATCAACACTGTCCACAAACAAAAAGCTGTTAAAAAATGGAGAGAAAGTTCAGATACTTCCTGACATACAACAGTGCTGAAGAACACTGCAAGAATCCCCTTGGTTCTGCTCAATAAGAGAAGAAGTTTTAGTGAGGAAGAACTGAACCTACAGTTCCCTAAGAACTGGATCAGTATCAGACACACTTAGAGAGATCGAAAAGCTTGGAGACATTAAAAATGGAATAAAAGTCTTCTAGAACGAGCATCCAGGGAGCTAAAAGTGCAGGGTCAGCGTCAGTGCTCTGACCTGACAGTTCTGCAGAAGAAAAAAAATGGTGCTCCAAAATTACATGTCAGCTAGGCAGGGAAATTATATTTTTTCTCCTGCAGACAAGGGTAAGGCTTTGGACAGACAAACACTACCCATCTTTCAGCAGCAATTTCCCACTTTGTTATCATTTGTGCTCTCTGCATCTCTCCAGGGGCTCCTCATGCTGCAGCTGAAATAACAGGGCAAAAGAGATCTGTGCACCTCAACCATGCTCAGACAAACCCTGACATCTCTGGGGAGGGGAGCATGAACAGAAAATACCAAGCAGGAAAGCCTAAGGCATGGGGTGGGACTCTCTCCTGCCAACCTTCCTACTTCTGCTGGGAAACTTCAGGAAAGGACAGGGACAGACAGCTAACCCAGGTAGTTTTTAAAGCTCCTCGATGAGCTTCTGGTCAGAGACAGCCTGGTGCAAACTCTCCAAATCACCCTCCTGACCCACCCCTTTTGTCAGTTTTCTCACACACCTTCCCTCACGACCTTTTCTTTCCCTGACTTAACAAAGAGTCAAACTGAACACAGAACACAGCTTTACAGCTGTTTTGGAAGTAAAGGGAAATTCAAGGTCTGCATTAAGCTGCCCCTAAACAGAAGCCCGAAGAGATGACACAATCACTAGCACAGTGCATGGTCAAGCTTGCAAACAAAGTGCAAGAGATGTATAAAACTACAGGAAATACGTACTAGCCCTAAAGGCCAACCATAACACGTTCCCTGTTCACACCCTCAACCTCCTTCTCTCTCTCAGTGAAGCAGTTCAATAGCATCATTTCACACATGGGAGAACCAGGGGGACAGTCACAACTTACAGAATCACAGAATATCCTGAGCTGGAAGGGACCCATCAGAATTATCAAGTCTAACTCTTGGCCCTGCACAGGACAGCCCAAGGAATCACAGCCCATGCCTGAAATCGTTGTCCAAATGCTTCCTGAACTGTCAGCCCTGGTGCTGTGACCACTTCCCTGGGGAGCCTGCTCCAGTGCCCGACCACCTTCAGGATAAACCTTTTCCTCACATCCAACCTAAACTTCCCCTGACACAGCTTGTATTTACACTCCGTGGTTTCTCTCTGTGCCAGAGCTCCCCTTGTTCAGCAAGTGATAACACCCAGAGGCATCACAGGGGAGAGCATGAAGAGCCAGAGCACAAAGTAATTACCAATTAGTGATCCTTCTGAAAATTACAACCAACCTACCAAAGCCCTGATTTAAGTAAGGAAACAGGCTGTTCCTGAAAGTTTGTGCTAAAAATAACCAAAAAGTCACCTCCCAGAATGATTCCAGCTGCAGTAATGAAAGTGAAATCAGCAGTGTCTTCTGCACGCTGGCGTGACTTTCTACCACCATCTTTGTGAAATCACTTCCCAGATAAAACCCATGGGCAGCTTCTTACCACTTTGAACATCTAAATTACAGACTGGACTGCTTTCCCCAAGTAGGCATTAAAAAAAAAAAACCCAACGTTTCATAAAACGTGTTTATCACCAAATGAAGTGTCTGAGGTACGTGGTAAATGTAGCCACTTACTGAAACCAGACAACCATGGGGGGAGTTTAAACCCATTCTGGAGAAGCTAGACGTGTTTAAGACAGGCTGGCAAAGGAAAACAGGAATCCCTTCAGAAACTACACTCCCTTAGCTTTTGGAATGCTTCTTGCCATGCTGAGGCTCGGTTCAGCAAGATGGCTGCCAGCAGCAGTGACAAAAAATGGCATCTAAAAAGTAACCGTGGTCCAGCTGCAAACTAACTTTTGCTAGTTCCTACGTGGGTGAGAAGAACTTTGCTAAAGTAGAAATCCCTTTTTAAAAACACTGTTAGCCTCGCTCAGCTGCATAACCGGGGCCCGGGAATGTAACTTCCACTGCAGACAAGGAATGCCTGGCACACCTCGCTGGAACTGACCCGGCAGGACCAAACAGGTCTGGATTCCAGGAGTTGCAAAAGAAAAGAAAAGCATACTCAGAGAACACCAAAACATACCAAAGAGACCAAAAGTGCTTCTGACGAGGTCAAAAAGTCACTTCGAGTATTCTTGGATTGGGGGAAATTTATTTTTGGGTTCTATTTTACTCCTCTCAAAATGCACGTGGGCTGCGTGCAGAGACTGTTACTCATTTCTGAGGAGCAGGGAAAACGATCCTCAGCCTGTAACTGAGTAGAGCCAAGAAGAGTGAGGCAAGACATCCGAGACGAAACACCGCCGATCGGCTCGGCCATGCCCGGCACAACATGTCTGCCTCCGCTAGGGCCAAGTCACCCGCCAGGCCCGGCCCGAGGGCCCCTGCGAGCACCAGGAGCTCGGGAGAGGTTTGGAAAACAAAGCCCTCCGCAGTTCAGGGCCCGGCGGGCGGGCGGCCCTAGGCCCAGCAGAGGCACGGCGGGAGGCCCGGCCCGGCCTCGCCCCCCCGCCATGACTCGACACTTCCCGGCGAGGCCCGGCCGGAGCGGGGCGCACGGCGGGACGCGGCTCAGCCCCGTCCCGGCGCCGCCTTCGCCCGCCTGGGGCCCGCGAGCAGCCCCGGGTTAGGCGGGCGGGCCGGACCGGGCCCAGGCCGCGGCAGGGCCTAGGCCGCGGGGAGGCGGCGGGGCGCGCACTTACTCGGATCCCGAGGCCATGGCGCTGCGGGGAGGGGGCGAGGGGCGGCGAGCGGCGGCTCCTCGGGGCGGGCGGGGGTTCCGGAGGGTCGCGGGGGTCGCAGGCGGCTGGCGGAGAGTTCGGGGCGTCCGCGCTGGCTGAGCCTGAGCGCCGACTCATCGGCGAGGGGAGCCCCGCCCACGCCGCCTCGCCTGCCTAGCAACAGAGTGCGCCGGCCAATCGGAAATTCCGGCCGGCCGCCGCCTCAGCCAATGGGCGACGGCAAAAAAAAAGACCGAGGTGTCCGCCTGAGCCCCGCCTCTCTGAGTGCCCTGGCCAATCGCCACGAGCCAAGCCCGCCTCACCGCCGCCAATCGCAGCCCGGTTTTCCCGCCGAGCGACAGCTGCCGCGCGGCCAATGGGGAAGAGCCACAGACGGGAACATGCGGGAGGGAAGTCCCGCCCCCGCGGCCGCCGCTGACTGGGCCGCGCCCGAGGGCAGGGCCAATCAGAATCGGCGGGGTGCGCACGCGCTGCTCTTCCCGCCAGCCGCAGGCGCCTCGTTCCGTGTGGTGCGGTCGGCGAGCGGCATGGGCGGGAGCGGGCCTTAGAGATCATCCGCTGCCATCCCCTGCCACCGCCTGCCGCCAGGAACACCTCCCACCAGACCGGGCTGCTCAGAGCTCCATCCAGCCCGGCCTTGAGCGCACCCAGGGATGGGACAGCCACAGCTTCTCTGGGCAAGCTATGCAGCGCCTCACCACCCTCACAGGGATGAATTTCTTCCTAATATATAATCAAACTCTGCCCTCTGTTAGTTTAAAGCAGTCACACCTCATCCAGTCCCTTTATGTCATTGTCAAAAGTCCCTCTCCGGCTCTCCTGTAGCCCCTTGTGGGCATGGAGTCTCCTTGGAGCCTTCTCCAGACTGAACAATCCCAACTCTCAGCTTTTCCTCATAGAAGAGGTGCTCCATCCCTCTGATCATCCTGGTGGCCTCCTCTGGACTCACTCCAGCAGGTCCATGTCCCTCCCGTGCAGGGACCCCAGAGCTGATGCAGTGCTCCAGGTGGGTCTCACCAGAGCAGAGCAGAGCAGAGCAGAGGGGCAGAATTCCCTCCCTCCCCTGCTGCCCTCTGGATGCAGCCCAGGATATGCCAAGGTGTTTTCCTGAAGGAACTGCAAAACAAAGCCCACACAAAGCCCCTGTCTGTAGCTCCAGTGTTACGAGGGGGCTGCAGCAGCTCCTGTCTTGCACTCCTGATCTGTCATGCCTTCTTTCCGTAGCACTCCTTCTCTGCCTTGTGGGTCCCAAGCACCCATTCCCTTGTGGGAGGCAAGGCTTGCCAAAGGGTCTGGTAATGTGGTCAGGCGACCTTCCTCATCCAAAGTAAGCTCCACCAGACACTGAGCAGGTGCATGTGCTCCTTCCCCCCTGCTCACTGTTGCTGCGGGGCCTCAGGAACCCTGCGATCCTCAGGAACACGGGGGACATGCAGGCATGGGTCTGCACCCTGCTGCTGTCCCTGGCTAGTGCAGCACTGTGAAATTCAGTCCTTAGAGCTGTGTGCTTCAGACAAAACCACTTCCCTGAGCTGCAGAACAATAACTGAGCAAAAAGCCAGTACACAAAGCACAGGAAGGACAGACCACCAGCTACCCGGAGCCCAAGGGCAGAGCCAGCCCTGCCGTGCGAAGGGCACAGAGGATGAGGATATCTCTGCCCTTGACTGATCTTCCAGACACACAGGTACACCCCGTGGGCTTACAGCAGCTCCAGGCAGTGTCAAGGGCATGACTACAATGTTTTGCTCTGGAAAAGAGCAGGGAAAACTCTAAAGCTAAACAGAGCTGAGTTTTTTATTAGAGAAGGAGACCTATTCTGTTTCAGTCCTTTGGGAATCCAGCTTCATCACAGAGTAGTCATAGTTCTTGAAGGAGTCCTTAAAGGCCTTGTGCCAGCCAAGTGTAGGCAGATCTCAACAAGAGGGTATGGGGGGCATGGCCAGGTTAGTGTGATGTGTCCTGGGCCGCTGTCCTGAGGTAATCCTGTATGCTTCTGGCAAGAGTTTCACTGTGAGGGAACATCACCTGCTCCAGACATGAAACCAGGCACAGAGGGAGGGGCCTGAAAGAGAAGGGAACATGGCAACAGCGAAGACTGCTGCGTTCCTTTGCCATGCCCTAAGACATTTGTTCTGCAGATCCCCTTGCTCTACCTGCAGCCTCTGCCCTCCCCACTGGCTCCATGTCAGCTCTTCTGTGCCTCAGGGAATCCCTGCAGAGCCACAGCCTGTGGCCCCTCAGAGCAATCATCAGGAGACGCTCCTCAGACACCTAAACTGCCCTCACAGCCTGACACAGTTTGCACTGCTGGACCTGAAATCCCACCTATCCCTCTACACACCTTCCCTGCCCTTGCTGCCGCCCATCCTCTCCAGGGGAGCTCTGGGACAACTTCTGCCAGTGAGCAGCTGCCTCCTGCTTTCGGTTCAGCTTCCACAGGGCCTGTACCAGGTAGGAGGAAGCAGCTGGGTCACCTGCAAGACAGGAAGAAAGATCAGCCCTTAGCAGGGGAGGAGCAGGTCCTCAGCACTGCTGTGGGTTGCAGGGTGTTGCAAAAGAAGCTTAGAAGCCAGACGAGAGCAATGAGTGTGAGGAGAGGCGGTGTAATGGGGAGGAGGCCATCCCGGCTGTGTCACAGGCTCTAATTAACCCCAGGGCTGGCAGCCAAAGCAGATGGCATCAGCCCTGTGGCACAGCCTGCCACACCTCTCTTGGACACAGGCTGGAGTCTTCCTTGCAGGCATGTCTGTACCCCCAAAGGGAGGCAGCCGCAGTGAGGACTGGGACCAACAGGTTTGGCAAATCCTGGTGAAGCTCACACCTTTTCAGCCTGTTAGCACAGTCAGAGCGCTGAACAGGAGAGATCAGCCCTGTGAGCAGCACTAGCCATGCACTGGATGAGACATGTCCTCTCGCAGACCTCTGTACTGCTAGGCAAAGACATGCTGTTTCCTCAGATGAAGCACAACTTCTGTTCTGGGAAAGCAGACCTATCTGGGAGAACTCTGGCTGTACCAGGCTGGGGAGGGGCAGGAAATTTCCAAATTATCTCAAGGCACAGGTTTTTGCCAGAGTTCTGATATACTCCTCTGACAATAGTTTTGGTCTGTTTCTCCAGGGCAGTGAGCTGAAGGCCCCACAGAAGCATCTCTAGTATGTAATATTGCTAGTGGCCCTACTGTTGTCCTTGACACCTGAATGAATGTGGTCTAAAGCGTAAGAACTTCCTGCTGAAGACAGCAAAGCAGCCCAGGACAAATCCCCTGTGTTCCTCACCAAAATGAGCCTCTTACCTGGTGAGATCTGCAAACTGTGCTGGAAATCCAACAGAGCTTCTTTGTGCCTCCCCAGCTCCAGAAACTGTGTACCTCGCCCAATGAGAGAGAGCAACCTGACCTTCTGGAGCACCTCCACTTCTGGCTGGAGATTCTCTGTCACAGGAAGACACACACACATGGAGAGAGCATCCTCCAGATGTTCTTTCCCTTGTCCCAGCAAGCTGAGCCAGGTTAGCAGTCAGGATGGGCTGAACATTTACTTGGGCTGCTCATCTTCCAGCTCCGCAGAGAGATGGCAAAGGTGAGCCTCTCTGCCAGGCTGGAAGAGGTTGGGAGGCAGCAGAGGGGGAGTGAAGAATGTCAAGAGCCCAGAATGTTACATGGCTGTGCTGAACAGTGAACTCAGCAGCAGCCCAGCCTTTGGATGCCCCTCTGCACCACTGGCATGTGTCTTTTCCCTAAAAACTGGATTGGAGAAGCTTTCCAGTTCACAGTCCATTTAGTTGCTACCTACACAGTGAAGAAGGAGGCACAGCCAAAGGCAAACCCTGCTCATTAAAAAACCAGCCAGTCTCTTCAGAGGCTTCAGCATGGCCCAGAGCTTTGCACCCTGGGACAACTGCCTCTTGCCAGAGTGATGCTGGACCCACCACCTTGCTCCCATACCTGCTGCTGCCAAGCACACAGATCCTAACCTGGCCCAGGCCCCACACAGGTCCTGTGCAGTGTCCTACCTGTTGGTTCGACACCAGACCCGTGAAGCTGGACACGCAGGAGATCACTGAGGCACCTGTGGGTGGCAGGACAGAGGAGCTTTGGAGCTGCTCCTGGGCTGTCAAGCTGTCAGGGCAGCCCCGGTGCCATGCTGTGCCCTGCCCTGGCCCTGCCACCCATTGCTGCCTGCTGGGGAGGCCCCTTCTCCCAGCAAGGCTTCATCACCTGCTGAACTGCGTTACAGCCTCCTTGCTCTCGCCTAGCTTGGCCCATGCCCAGCCCTGGTGCAGGTATCCAGCTGCTCTCCAGGCAAGGCAGCACAGACTCTCCTTCTGGGACAAGAGTCCACCCGCCAGTTCTGCCCCTGGCGATGAGCAGTCTGGCTGCTTCAGCCTCTCCTCCACTCGTAACACACGTGGAATGAGGTCAGTCGTCCGGCTGATGACCTCCTCACACATGGTTATGGCATCGTGGTGCCTCCCAGCCTGCTCCAAGGCAGACGCTGCTTCCAGGAACACCTCTGGGATCCTGGGCAGAGCTGAGCTACCATGCAGAGGCACCTGGGGAGCAAAAGTAATGTCAGTGCTGCAGGATTGCAGAGTTCTCAGCTAAGCAGAATGACTCTGTGCATACTGGAAACCTAGAGCTGCTGCCCAGCAAAGCTCAAGCCCACTCCCACAGTCACTAGAGCCTGGTGGAGCAGGCAGAACATGTGAAGCACTCACAGCTCAGAAGTGTCAAGGCATCAAATCCCTACTCGGGAAGTGAAGAACATTCAGAATCAGGCTGACAGCTGCTCCCCACAGGGAAGGGGAAGCTGTCTGTCCAAATAGCAGTGGTGAGTGCTCTCCGGTATGAATCTAAAGGCAGCCACGCCACAGGTCAGGGGCGGCAGCCCCCACCTCATTTCCTTCTCATCTCAAACTAGACACTGAAGCCTGGAGTCCAGGGCTGATGCCTGGGCCCAGCCCTCGGGATTGGGTTTGGATCCCTCCAACCCTCATCCTCCAAGTCACTAAGGCAGCTCTTTGCCAGGACACCTACTTGCTGCTGCAGCCCCTCCTGAAGGAGAGACAGAAAATCCAGGTAATGTTCCACTGCATCAGCCACCCTGCAACAGGAAACAGGACATGTGCTGCAAGGAGCAGAAGTGCTGTCAGCCAGGTGAAACCTGGATTGCCAGCCCACAGTCTCTCCCCCACACCACACTCGCCACATTCCCAATATCCATGCTTTGAGCAGACCTACAACAGCAGTACTGAACTGGCTCATTTCCAGGAGCACAAGGAAAACTACAAAGCCCAAACAAGCAGCATGCTGCAAGCAGACCAGAGGCACTGTTACCTCCCATCCTGGAGACACCGCTGTGCTAGCAGGTACTTCACTTCAGAGGGGTGGTGATGGTAAAGGAGAGAAGTGAGTATTGGTGTGTGAACAAGCAGCTCTGTTTGCATTAGGAAATAGGGACTAGAGGAAGCAGCTGCTGGAGGGTTTTTTCCCAGAGCCTGTGAAACAGGAACAGAAAATGTGATCAACACCACACTGGTCAAGCCTCGGGAAGCTGCAATCATTTGTCACTTCTGGTATCTGGAGATGCACCCAGGCGAGCAGAAGTGCTGCTTTTCACAAGCACAGCTACATTGTTCTCATAACCACTTCCAAAAGAGCCACGAGGATAACACTGGGGCAGGCAGACTTTTTATCTCCATGTGGCACCAGGAGATTTGCAAGTTCATCGAGATCACCTGGTTCAAGGTGTCTTGAGCTGTCTGGAACACCATTTCCTATTGCAGCCACAGACCTAGTTAGACCATTTGCAAGGAGAGAGTTCCCTCTCCACAGCTCTGTACGTATCTGACAGTTTTCACACAGCTGAAGAGATAACTCAATCTACTGTGGCGACCTGCTGTCCCAGGCAGGTTCACACAGCTAATGCACACTACCTTGCAGTCACAATCTGCCCTTAAATGCCTCTTTACTATTACTTTATTAAAAGATCGATACTTTCTAACATGAGAGTATAACCTTTTCTCCCAAGTCATCAGGAACATCAACTAGGAGTCAAGGTCTTGCCATATCCAAATGTGGTTGTGAGCAGGAATTTCAGATTGCGCTAGGTTCCTTCCTGCCTACTTGCTGAAGGCAGCACAATGCTATTTTGGGGACCCCCTCCAGGGTCAAACAGCCCCACAGAAGGATGAAGCCTGCCTGAAGGTCTGTGCAGGCTCTACTGGGCAAACTCATCCCAGAACTACAGGAATCAGACAAACCTCATAGAGCAGGATCAGGGCCTGGAGCTCTGCATCAGTCTCTCCCAGTTCATGGTACACTGCTGCCGTGTGGGACAGGGCAGGAAGGCACTGGAAATCTACCCGGAGAGCCCGTTTCAGGTGCTGAAGGGCTGTCTGAGGCTTGCCCTAGGTGGATGGGAAGAGATGCATGTTGAAAAGACACCTTGCTGACGTCTTTACTGTTTGGTGGGATCCAGATTTGTGCTCTGCTATCCCAAAAGATCCCCACTAAGCAAGGGCAGCACTTTAGCCAAAGACAGCTCTCCTCAGGTTGGTTTTTGAGCTTCTCTCTCTGCAGCAACACTTTCCAAAGCCAAAATCTTTGCATGGATTTTGCAGCCTGTCCAAGGAGGCTGAAGCCACAAGGGCAACTTCTGTTCAAGACCTTCCCTCCCAGCAGAGGCCTTGGGCCATGCAGAGGCAGTGTGGACATCAGCCTGAGCCTCCCCACTCCACAGCTCTAAGCTGCGTTTCCCCTCTTTGCTGTCATTACCATTCGCTGAGCACAGCAGCCAAGGCAGGTGTAGATTTGGGCCAGGATCTTCTTGGAGCAGAATCCTCCTGCAGCTTCCTGAAGGAGGGAAAGGGCGGTGGGGAAGTTCCCAGCCTCCAGCTCCTGCAGCCCTAGGACAGACCCAACATCTTGGCTCTGTGGCTCACCTTCCTGCCCCTCCTGGTCCCCAAACAAGCATGGTGCCCTTTTCTTCCCAGTGCCATAGGGACCTGCCTGATCCCCTCCAAACCCAGCAATGCACTGCAGGATAGTGATAAGCTGCCATCTTTGCTTTAGTGGTTTTGCAAGAGAACAAGCCACTCAATGGAAATGTCCAGCAGAAATAACAGCAGCTCCCAAGCCCAGAAACCAAAATGTCTGCTTTGGCCCAGAACAAGGACATGGGTATGTGCAGGGCAGGTTCACCTCCACATTCATCCACAATGACAGCAGTGCAGATGGGGAAGCACACACAGAACCTCTGAATCTTTCCAGCACATCTGTGTCTTTCCCCAGCAGGATGTTTTGGGATATCAATTCATTAATATTTATCACAACTGGTTATTTGCTTTTCCTTTAGTCTTCTTTTCAGGCTTCCTTCTGAGGCATGTACCTGCATCACACTCACATCTGTCACCTCCCTGCTGGGAGTGCTGGTGCCACCCTAGAGTGTTTTGGCTCCAAGTCTGTGGGACAAAGCTCCTGCCCTGCCTCCTGGCAGGAAGGCCCTGTATGAGCCCAAGCACAGCGAGGCAGTGCTGGCTATCCCTGAAGCTGCTAGGGTTGTCAAAACAGTGAAGAAGAGAAAACAAGCAGGACAGAACAGATGAGGAATCAGATGAAATCCATTGCCTGCTGTGACACCAGGCTACAAAGCCTCACAACAGCTTTGCGTGGTTCTTGCTGCACTGCAATCCAACAGGAACAACTTCCTTGCAATGAGGCAGGTGACAGAAGACAGACAGAAGAAAGGAAAATCTTCATAAATCCCCTGCCAGCCTTCTGCTTTAAGATCACTGCAGGGCCCAGACAGCTCCCTAAAATCACAGACAGGCAGAGGAGCCCTGTGATAGTGCAGAGATGGGATGAAGAGAGGGGAAAAAGCAGGGAAGCTCTTTGAATATGGAATGTAAAAGTTGAGACTCAAGAGACTCAGCCCAGGCCCTCTTCCAAAGGAACAGCCCAGAAAATGCCAAGGGCCAGTTTGCTTGGGAAGAGAAACCAGGATAAGGGCAGGGAAAGTGGTCCTGGGACAGAGCAGCAGAAGACTGTGCTGGCATGAGTACCTGCCCCCAACAAACCTTGCAGGAAGGCTGCTGCAGTGCAGAGGATCTCCTTCAAGTCCTTGGCGCTCTGTACAAGGGGCAGGGAGGCCTCCTCAGCAGGGACCTGCCATGCCTTGATCAGGGACAGAAGCTTGTTCTGACCCCTACTGCAGTGAGCTCTTTCTGGGTCCTGTGAAGGCACAGAGGAGAGAGAGCAGAGAATGCTGAAGAGAAGAAGGAAACACTGGTCCAAGGGCACAAAGAAACAGAGGTCCCACCAACCTACTCGACACTGCTCCCAGCACTGGGGAGCAATGTCCTACCATCTACTTACTTCAGCTACAACCCCGTACAGCAGTGATTCCTGCCTGGCCTGGGGCAGCACCTCCCCACCTCAGAGTGGGATGCCCCTCCAGGGTCTCCTGGCATGGCAGATCCAAGTGCTGTTGGAGTTCATTGAAAAAGGTGGTACCCATCAGCAGCCTCTCAATCAGCAGGGAAGGTTCTTCTGCATCCCCCTCCTGTTGCCTGCAGAGTCTGCAAGTCCATCTGCAGCTCTCTTCCAGCCTGCCCAAGTCTCTTGTCTCATACACAGAGATCCAAGGCCCCAAAAGGCAGAATATTCTGAGATTCAGTAATGCTCTTAGGGCCATTAGGCTATGCTGGAACACTAGGGGGAGGATTAGTCATGCTGACTGGGCAGCATTGATGGGTTCAGGTGGCCAAGTGCCACAACAGCATTTTGCAGAGTGAGTTTTATGACAAACACGGTATTTATGCCAGCTCTGCCGGCATCTGTCTGTGCCCAGTTACCTCAGCAGTGCTCAGGAGCTGGAAGAGGCCAGCAACACTTTCAAGGTGGCCAGCTGCCAGCCACCAGGCTGCTTGCAGGGCCCCCAGATGGTGCAGAGGTGCCTGCAGCTCCTCCACAGTTACTTCTTGCAGCACCTTTTGCCACAGTTCCTCTGTGCCAAGATCCTGTCCACAGGCCCCACAAGCTTCAAGAACTGAAAAAAATAAAACCAAACAAAAAAGGCCTACAGCTGTAAGACAATGGGTTGGTGCCCTGAAAGAGACACCCTCCCAAGAGGAAGAGAAAGCCTCAAGCAAGCATGGGCTCCTCATAGCAGTGGAAGGAAAGGGGTTGCAGGGCTGGCCAGGCCTCAAGCAGAATGGAAACCAAGCTCTCAATGAGTGGAGCTGACAGCAGCAGACTCAGGAGACAACAAACGCAGAACTAAACCCCAGCTCGGCTGAGCCCTCCTGAAGTCATTTGCCCTCAGGTAAGCAAGTGCCAACACTGCAGATCCACCTCTGAACTGCAGCCTATTTCAGTGAGCTTTCTTTGACGCCAGCACACCGTAATTAAAGAAAACACTAATTTTCTACTGTCACTAAAATTTTTCTAGAGACGTGGCATCTTACACATTAAAACCCCTTGTTTCTCTCGAAACCTCCAGCCCACTCCTGCAGGCAGCAGCAGCAGGCAGCTGCATACTGTCCCTAGCCACAAGCCACCCCATCTCTAGCTCTTCCAGGCAAAGCCTGGATGTCTGCTCACAGATTCCCCCCATCTTCAGCCCTTCCAAGAGCCAGGCATGCCTGCCCACAGTTTCCAGGTGGAGCCAGACTTGTCTGCTCACAGTTTCCTACATCTCTGGCTTCTCCTGGCACAGCCAGAAGTGTCTGCTCACAGTTCCTGCACCTCCAGCCAGTCACCAAGTATCTCCAGAGCACAGAGAACGCTCTCATCATCCCAAGAACTCCTTGTACAAAAACCACATCCTTACCTCTGAGGAGCCCCTGGCGTATTCCTTCTGCTTCTCCTTTGATGGCAGATGCAGATGCTCCCGCAGTGAAAAGCAGGGAGTTGTAGAGGACAGTGAGTTCCAGAGGCAGGGTGGGGAGGGCAGCCGGCAGCCCTGTGGGCACAGCCAACCCAAAAAGAAATTTAGCTGGCTAAGAATAAATAGCCATCCATGCTCAGGTGGCAACACCTGTCTTGGTGGCAAGAGAAGTGGTCTGGCAAGAATTTTTTACTGACTGTGGTGTGATTTAGCCACTTGGGAACTGCAGTGCCCAGACAGATGGCACGTGTCAGCATTCCAGGAGCCAACATGGACATTCATTCCCCAGCTATCCAAATGCTGCAGTCCTCCAGGATTTAGGCCTTACAGCTCTCCCAAAAGACCATCAACAGCCTACTCTGTCCCAATACATATCCACTCTTTCACACACTGTGTCTCTCTCCTTATCACAGAATCACAGAACAGGTAGGGCTGGAAGGGATCAGAGTGGCTTATCTGGTCCAACCTCCCTGCTCAAGCAGGGCCATCCTAGAGCATGTGGCACAAGATTGTATTCAGATGGTTCTTGAGTATCTCCAGTGAGGGACACTCCACAACCTCTCTAGAAAATTTGTTCCAATGTACAGTCACCCACAGGGTAAAGTTATACTTTTTGTTCAGGTGGAACTTCCTGTGCATCAGTTCCTGCCTGTTGCCTTGTGTCCTATTGCTGGGCACCACTGAGCAGAACCTGGTCCATCCCCTCACACCTCTCTGCAGACACTGACAGACATTGATGAGGTCCCCTCTCAGTCACCTCTGCTCCAGACTGAGCATACCCAGTTCCCTCAGGCTTTCCTCAAGAGAGATGTTCCAAGCCCCTAATTATTCTCATTTCCTTCTGTTGGACCCTGTCCTGAAGCTCTGTGTCTCTCTTGCACTGAGCAGCTGAGAAAACTGGAAATCAGGCTGCCTTGCATCAGGCTTTCCCTGCACCACACCTGTGTCAGTCAGGGAGCCCCTTCCCTGACTTCCCAGGGCAAAGGCTGTCTCACTGTTTTTTTTGCAGAAACCCTAAAGCTCTGCCCAGAAAGTTAAGGTGGAGGCTGGGGCTGGACAGTAACCCTTTTGCCAGCCCAGGTAAGCAGGGATCATTTCACCCTGGTCTGTTTCCAGCACCGGGATACTGGAGCTCCATCCAGAGGAACAATGGCCGTGAATTAAAACACAAGAAACTCCACTTCAACTTGAGGAAGAACTTCTTTAAGTTGTGAGTGGCAGAGCACTGGAACAGCTGCCCAGGGAGGTCGTGGAGTCTCCGTCTCTGGGGACATTCAAACCCCACCTGGATGTGTTCCTGTGTCACCTGCTCCAGGGGGATTGGACTGGATGGCCTGATCTTCAGAGGTCCCTTTCAACCCTGATGATTCTGTGATTAACGCCTTTGCAGGCCCCATTCAGCACTGGGCAGCGGGGATCGTGTCTCAAGTTTGGTCCCAGCACCGGGATACCGGAGCTGCATCCCAGTAAACAGAGGTGTCCAGGGCCCGGCGCTTCCACGCCCACACGCTCCAGGCCCGGAACAGCAGCGGGAGGCGAAGGCGGGGCACGGCGGCCGCCACTCACCGCGGATACTCAGGAGCAGCTCCCTGAATTCGTCTCGCTGCTGCCGCCGCACCTGCCGCGCCTCTCCGCCGCACCGCGCCGTCTGCAAGGGAAGCACTTACCGCCGGCCCGGCTGGGAACCGGCACGGGCGGCAGCCCCGCGGCTCGGGGGAGGAAGCAGAGGGAAGGAAAGGGACGTGCCGCACCGTCCAGCGCCCGACCAGCGCCCGGCTGTGGGCGGCCCAGGCCCGCAGGCAGCCCCGTTGCTGCTCCGGCTCGGGCTCCGGGTCCGTTCCGCGCCGCCGCTTCATGGCCGCCGCCATCGCCCGCCGCCGCTTTCCCGCCCTCGCCGCCGATTGGCGGGAACGGCCGTCACCAAGGCAACGGGGAAGCGCCGGGCCGAGGGGGATGCCGCGGAGGGACAAACCTCGGCGCTAGGCGAAGCGACCGGTCACAGAGTCAGTTACAGACTATCCCAGCGGGAAGGAAGCCATCAGGAGCATGGAGTCAAACTCCTGGCTCTATGCAGGATACCCCAAGTTTCACAACGTGCGTTGTCCAAACGTTTCTTGAACTCCGGCAGGTTTGTGGCCGTGACCCCTACCCTGGGGAGCCTGTTCCAGTGCCTGACCACTCTCTTGGAGAAGAGCCTTTTCCTAAACCTCGAGAGTCTTGGACCAGAGTTCAACCTAAACCTCCCCGACGCAGGTTCAGACCAATCCCTCGGGTCCTGTCACTGGTTTCTGCAGAGAAGAGATCAGTGCCTAATCCTCCATTTCCCCTCAGGAGGAAGCTGTAGATGAGGACACCCAGGAAGGAGATCTTGGCTGGGTCAGGGAGAGGTATGGAAGCAGGAGACAACACAGCTCTCCTTGGCTCTCATGGTTTTATTTGCAGACATCATTTTCACAGCTGCCCGGAGCCCCATGCCACCCTCGGACAGCAATTCTCCACGCACGCCTCCCCACAATCCTGATTAATTCATTAATTAAGTAATTTAATAACGGAGCAACCCCTCCCTGACTGCCTCCCAGGGCCGATCCTGCCGTACCCAGCACTGCTGGATGCAGAACACCAGTCCCAAGGACTGTGGCTGCCAGGTGAATGAATACTGCCAACTTGCCTGTTTCAGAGGGTTTTTTGAAAGAAAAAAGGCTCTGCCTCCATGCAGAGACTGGAGCATTGCTTCCACCTTCCAGGTGTAGCTGCTGGATGTGAATGAAAGCATTAACAGCCAAATATGTAGATACCCAGGAAAGTGTAGCACCATGCTGCATGCAGAGCTCCCAGGTTGCTTTCCACAACTGGGTCCATCCCCTTTTTTTTTTTTCCCAAATGAGGGACTGAGGCACACAGAGGTTAATAAAAAATAAATAAAAAATAAAACAACAACCTTGCTCCAAGTCAGTGGTGCAACGAGTCAGGGTTCAGAGGAGAGAGCAGCACTCCCCAGCCCTGCTCCACACACTGGCACTGCTGCTTCCTGAGGGGAAGGGGGAACATGCACACCGAGAGTGGGACTGTGCCTTGGCATAAAAAAGCAGCCTGAAGAGTTAAGGGAAAACCAGAGAGATGGGACAGAGGAATGGCTGTGGGAACAGAGCTGGAGCGAGCCCTGGGCTCCCCAAAACAGTGCCATCCCTTGGGATCTGTGTCAGTCCCACAGACCAGAGCTGCAGGATGCGCCCACAACCCTTCACAGTGGCTGCAGCTTTTGGTCACCATTTTCTAGGCAGCACAAAAGAGACACAATTGAATCCTTCTTCTGTGCCAGGACCATGGGACACCCCATTCACCATGGGCCTGAGTCAGGGAAGTTTCCCAATAGTGCTCTCCCCTGCCAAGAAACACATGCACAACACTTGAAAGGTCAAAGTGCAGAAAGATTGTGGAGTGCAGGATGAAAACTGCTCAGCTGAGCACTCTGTCCCCTGTCACACTCAGCCAAGTGACACAGGGACCAGAAATAAACCACTTGGAATAACTCATCCAAGAGAGACAAGCAGGGCCCTACGACAACCTCTTTGGGGGGATGTGGGGCAAAACCTACTCCCCAGCACACCAGATTTCCCAAAGAGCCTTGGTTTGGACGAGCAGGCAAGCCCCTCTTGAGGTTTTAAATCAGCAAACACAGCCCTGTCTGCTCGAGCATCAGCAGCATGTTCTGCTTCTAAGTTCACCGAGCCCTGGACTGGCATTAACTCTGTAATCCCCGACATGCTCAGAAGAATGGCAGCCAAACAATCAGCTTGAGGGCAGCTGAGGAAGGCTGACAAAGACTAAAACAGTCAATAAAAAGAAGCAAGAGCATCTCCAGCCCTTGGAAAACTTGTCTTCATGAACTGAAATCTTTGGTGTAGCAGCCAGTCTGCCGTGCGTGAGCAGCCAGCACTCCGTGGCATCTCTGCAGTGACAAAAATGTACTTGCAGCTCTTCTACTGCAAGTTTTGTTTAGTCTCTAGTGAGATAAGTTTGTGTCCTTTGATGACGCTACAGCTCTGCTGTTCCCTCTGCTCTTCCTGGTCTCCCGGGACCAAGACCCTGCCCACACACGGAAGAGTGGTGACATGGAAGGGTGAGGAGAGGATGCCCAAGCCCCATGTGAGTGCTCCAACCATGAACAGTGGGCATGGGAAGGCTCAGCTGCACTGGAGTGACCAGTGAAAGAGGAACCAATCCCAGAGATGGAAGCCAAGAGGCCTAGGTGGCAGCTGTGTGGACGTCAGGGGCCAGTCCTACACTATCAGTGACCACAGGGACTTCTGCCAGCACAAATACAGTCAGGCAGAAAGCTCCTGACCAGGTTATAAGGTTACAACAAGACCTATTTGAGCTCCAGCCTTGGTATTTAGCAACGTGTGTTATCCAGATTAACCTCACATTAAATGAAAATTTACTGGGTAACTGCTACCTCCACCCCCTTCCTCCTCCCCATATCAATGCACCCCTCATTCCTCCAGAAGCATATAGCCACCAGGGAGTGAGCTTTCAGCAAATAACCTGTTTTTAAGGGTGTGACTGCCTAAGTCCATTCTAACTGTGGGCTGATGCATTCCTGCAGCTGCCAGCTTCCCCCACTGTTTGCTGCTACCCCTTCCTTGTCCTAGCACTGGTGTTATGCATCCAGGCAGTGAGGTAGGCCAGCATGTGATGCCAGCTACAAACTGGTCCCTGGTCGTGTCAGGTGAAACTGAGCAGGACCACAGAGTAGAGGAGATGAGAGCCTGAGGTAGCAGAGCACAGCCAGCAGCTCAGAGCAGGCCAAGCAATGGAAATGTAGTATTAGAGCAGTTTAAGCCTCCCTGGAATAGCATCCTAACATCTGAGCAGGTGTTAGGTATTTTGTGTTAGGTGTATTTTGCAGAAGTAAAATACAAAATTCCACCTGCCCTCAAGAGCCAATGCAACTGGGCACTTGGGAAAAACGGCAAGAAATGAAATCATGAGAGAGGGGACATTTTCCCTGGGTCTCTGCAGGGCAGAGGAGAGGAAGAGCCTGGAGTTATACTAACAGTCTGCAGTAAGGAACTCAAACAGGGGCAGTCATGGTGCATCAGTTAAAAATTAATGGGATCAGGCAAATATCATTGCAGAAATCCCAGGCAAGCAGGCCTTGACTCTTTCCAGAGGTGAAAGAGACAAAAGGTCTCATAGCACCAAGTAATGCCACACAGTGGTTCAGGGCAGTAAGGAATTCCAGGTCCAGTGGAAACTGCAGGATGAACTTGGATGTGGCCAGGCAACATGGTCAGCATCCTCTACCTGTGCCCATAAATAAAAAAACACCACATCCCCTGACTGTGAGCACTCAAGGGCATGTTTGGCATAGCCCAGTTGTGGCCTGAAGTCCCACAGAGAACACCAAGGCCAAGAGGGAGACAAGACCAAACATGGGATAATGGATGTGATTGACTGCAATGCCTGGAGTCCACAGTCCCCAGCACATACATAGACATCAGTGACTTAAAGTACTTCCCAAAAGAATTGGTGCCTGCTCAGGGCTTTCAAGTAGCTGTTCCCAAGCTCTGGAGCTTACATCAAGGCTACTCCTGCAGCTGGGACAGCTACTCCAGGCTACCCTTTCCTCCTGGCCAGGTCCACCATGGGGGTGAGCCCATATTCTGTCACTACATCCCCCTGCATCTTAAATGTCCACAGTCAACAACCAGCATCCACACTGAGGAAGAGATCAGGAGCCTTGGCTCCTATCGCCCAGCCCACAGGGACCCTGACAGGTTGAGAACAGAAATCGAGAGTTTCTTGGTCATGCACACAGTTGTCCCTGCTACCACTGCCCCAAGCTAAGCCTGCTGTACAAGGCAGCCCAGAGTGCTCCCCACTGCACTTCACAGGGCTGAGGAGGACCAGGAAAATGGGACTGAGTGTAGGGCAAGAGAGGCTTCACTACAGAGCAGCTAACCGACTGACTGTATAGAGGAGTAGCTGCCACTGAGGCTCCAGGAACCATCTGCTTGGAACCACGTGTAGTGTGATTCCAGTGCGAAAACTGAGCACATGAAAACAAGTGGTGGCTGTGGGACATTCCCTCCCTATCCATCCTCCTCTCCACTCCTCAGCAGGCCCCATCCCAGGAATCACTGTCATTGCAGTCAGCAAAGGTGACACCTTGCTGGCCACTGAAGCCTACCAGCTGCACATTATGATAGCTGTCAGGAAAGCAGCAGCAAGACCCCTGTTGGTGTTTCTCCAGATGAGCACTTCAGGACTCTTGCTTCTTGGGCTCCTGCAGCAGATTACTCCTGCTGCCAACAAAGGCCCAGCAAGAGCTCTGACCTCCCCTGCTGAGAAACACCATCCCCATGAGCTAGGAACAGTTGGCTCCAGTCCTTTTGTTCAGCGCAGAGGCAGGGAGCTGGGGATAATCCCCGACTGCTGTCGGCAGGCACTCGTTGCTGGCGGCTCGTGTATCCTTTCCAGCCCAAGGGAGGCAAGGAGACAACCACAGCCTCAGCCAACGAGCAGGTCAGGCTCCCCATGTCTCCAAGGCTACCTGAACCGAAGCTGGCTGAACCAGGTGCTGACGGCGCAATCCACACGCATCACCAGGGAGATCCCCAGCAAGAGGCAGATGCTGCTCACCACGAAGCCCAGCGACTCAAAGAGGAACCTGGAGGCACAACAGATGCAGTTAAGGATACAACAGCCAGCATGACTACAAAGACAGGCTGCTACCCTCCAGCTCACTGATTTTCCTGACAATGAGAGGCTGGTAGCATCCCACATCCTGAAACCTGAATTACATTCACTCCCCAGCAGTTGCTGCCTGAAACCTGGAAGCCAAGCACTTCTCTGGTTTAGAGGCTGCTCAGGATCTGTTGACTCAGGTAGGATTTTGAATCCCTCAAAGGCTGAGCCCGGTGAGGTCCTCACACCAACTAGTCCAAAGGTTTGCTGGTTCAGCATTTCTGGGTTTACCACTTCTGGTCCAGTATCCCTACTTTTGGCTTTCCACCCATATTCTCACCCTCCAGTTGGGCTCTGTGTGCCCTTGCAAATCAAGAGGAGGAGAAATTTATAAGCCCTAGCTCAAGTCTAGCTTCTGAATTTCAAGCAGGAATTAGTTACAGACATTCCTACAACCACTACTAGGTAATGAGTCAGAAGATCAATCACAGGGTCTCTTCCAACATTACTGTCTGTGAACTCTAGTCAAGATGTCAGGGATAAGAGCCTTAACCAAGCATCAGAGCAACTCCTGGGACTTACTTTGGGGCAAAGACCTTCCAGACCATGAGGTGTCTCCTGAGGATCATAGCTGCACAAACACAGGCCAAAAGCTGTGGGGAAGATCAGGAAAAACAAGTTACCGGTGACTCTGGAGAGACCTCCTGGGCGCTAGGTTCACATCTGAAGGTGGTACCAAACTGCACACGCCTGAGAGGCTGGCACAGTGCACACCAGGAATGAGCATCCTAAAGAGGACTCCCTTCCACAATGTTTTCACAAGCAGCTTGGGTACATACAGGCCCTTGTGGGGCCAGGCTGGGGCAGCACAGAGGAGAGCTCACACTGTGGCTAATCTGACCTACTGTTTCACTGAGAGGGGCACTCCTGCTCTCCTGCTGCAGGCTTGCCCCTCAGTTGCACTGTCTCTGGCCTGACAACACAGGATAATGATTTGAAGTGATACGTCCCAGAAAGCTATTAATTTCTTTCACAGGATTAAATCTTCTGGTGTTTAGCTCCCTATATCATCACAGCACATAAGAAAACCAGAGCTGGTGTGAGATAGGAATGGTCAGAAAGACAGGGAGTAGAATTATAACGCTGCAGCTCCTGAACAGACATTCTCACCCAGGAAATGCAGGGAAAAGCAGCCGAATCTGTATAGCAGCTTCCATGCTGCAGCCTTTCCCAAAGCACAGAGCAAAGGGCATGGCTGAGAAGGGACCTGTTTTTCCACCTGCAAACAGGCCCCTGGGCCTCTCTGTGTCCTGACTGACTCCTTTCTCCCATCAGAATGCCCAATTCTCACAGCACACCAATTTCCTCCTGACGGCCTTTCTCACAGCCACCCTGCCTCTGCCTGTACCTGTGCCCCAAGGACAAAGAGGTACTTCAATCCCAACTGCAACAGAGCAGTAGAGAACTTCTCCGGAGACTCCCGCAGCCTCATCTCCATCATGTGCTCCTCCACCTCCTGCAGCTCCTCCCGCGACTCCTTCTTGGGCTTCTTCTTCTGCGAGTTGGACATCTCACACACAAAGGGCCACAGCAGGAGCAGTGGGCAGCCAACTACCTCAAGGACAAAAGCACATGAAGTTACTGGAACCTGGGAAGTAAGGAGCAGTCTAGGCTCTGCCATCCTGCTCTGATGTGCAGGAAGCACAAATCGCAGCTCCAGGTCAGGCTGCTGTGGCCCCACAAGGAGACAGTGAGGATGGTGCTGCTCAGCTGGTGCTTGAGCCTTTATTGCCCCATGCTCAGCCTGCAGAGCCCCAGGCACAGCACAGCAGTGAGCTGTGTCTGCTCAGGCTCCACAGTCCAGGAAGAAATTGATTTACCTGCAAAGAGGATATGGGAGGCAAAGGTGTTGGCGCCCACCAGGACAGCAGGCAGGAGGTTTGTGCTGTGGTCAACGTGGAAGCCCACAAAGGCTGCATTCCAATGGATGGCTGGGAAGATGGGCTGGTGGCCTGTAGAATAGAAGAACTGGGAAGCAGCAAGGAGCCAGGAGATGACTGCATACCAGGGCACCGAAAATGGCTCTGAGAGAGATAAAAAAATAGAGGCAGGGGGTGGGGATATCAGCATTAAGGAACAAGACAGATCCACAGTCCAAAAAAGCCTAGTAACCTTTCTTCCAGGTTCCCTTTCCATGCTGGCTCTTTTGAGAGACAGGAACCAGCCCACCTCCCGCCACAGATACAGCAAGGGGTCAGCATTCCCTCTTGCTGGTGTCAGTAGCTCTGCTACTGGACTCTGTCAGCACCAGCGGGGTTTGGTGACTCTTCACACCCTGGACAGAAAAGATGGGTTTAGAGCTCCTTTCCCTAACCCAAGACACTCCTCCTCCTCCCACATTCAAGTCCCTGCTGCATGCACCTTTCTTCTACTAGAGGATTTAAGCAACACTGAAAATGCTAAGAGTATCCTGGGGATCAGTGCACCACTATTTCCCAAGACTAGAAACTGGACCCTGTTTCTCCCACTGGAATTAAGGCAAGGTCAGAGAGGCGAATACCAGGTCACACATCCAGTGGCTGCTCTACTGAACCTGGACTCACCAGCATCTCCAGCAAGGCCTCTGGCACACGTGTGGATGTGTAGCAGCAGGAAGGCCTCCACAAAGAGGAGCAGGAAGGCAAAGCTCAACCGCTCGCTGTGCAGCAGCATCAAGAGGAAGCCCAGGAGGGTGAGGGCTATGACCAGGGCTGCAGAGTACACACTGCCCAGCCCATACGCTGCAACCGTGGCCCTGCAGCTGCCCCGCTCCAGCCGGCTCTTCTGAGACTCCTGCATCCTCTTGTAGATCTGAGGGATGACGTGGAGGAGGTCAACTTCGGAGCTGGGAAGCCCCTGGTAGGGAATGACGATAGATCCTGTTGACTCCCATGTGTCCTTTGCAAACACCGTCAAGGGATTGCACAGCAGGAGCAGCAGTCCCACGGATGCTAGTCCATAGACAGCCCAGGGAAAGACAACAACTGCCACCTGCACCAGCTCCTGAAGCTTGCCAAGAGAGTCATCAGCACTGGAGGCAACAGCCCAGTAGCAGGCAATGCAGAGGACCACCAGTGGGAAACCCCAGCGCACAAAGAGCACGAGGGGGTCCGAGCTGTTCAGGTTGCCATAGTGCCTTAGCCAGCTCTGCACTGCATACACCAGCCCAGCCAGCAAGGCCACGCACAGGAGGTAGAAGAGGTTCTTGGCCCGTGTGTTTCTCAGGCTGGCAAGTGGGGAGAGGAAAACAGAGGGCCGGCACTGAGGAATTTCTTCACGGCACTGGTGGAAGAAACTGGAGAGGCGTACGCAGACCAGGAGCATGGCCACGAGGCACAGCAAGTACCAGATCTCTCTACGGTAAGATGAAAAGCCAAGGAGCTGCTGCTTGGGACCTTCTGGCACAGTTAGGCGACCATCCCAGTGGAGCTTCCCTACTAGCAACATCACCAGCGAGGCCAGCAGGAACGGGGCCACCCGTGCCTCGGCCACGACAAAGCTGTCAGAGAACATAGCTCCGCAGCGGAAGAACAGAATGCTCATAGGGAAGGCCAGCCCCAGCCATGCTTGCAGCCTCTGCCTACGGCCACTGCTGGCCAAAGGTGGCTGACTGCCTACCAAATGGACTCTCTTGGGATGCTGGCGCCACCAGTGCCAGAAAAAACCCAGCAGAGAAGCAGCAGCTGCCCATGATGACACCAGGAGCAGATCCAGCCCCTCCTGGGTGAAAACATGGGTCAGCCCAAGCAGGGCAGTGCCCACGAGGACCCAGAGTAATGGGTACAGGAGGCAGCCACGACAGAAAGAGTGCGAGGATGTGGCCAGCTCTGAGACCACGTAGCAGAGCAAGCAGGAGGAGGCAATAAGGATGCAGCCCCCCACCATACGCAGGGGGTGGAAGCGGGCCCAGGACTGGGTGCACACAGCCCGTGCCTCCCGCAAATAGTGCTGGAAGCGACTGATGAGGCTTCCCAGCCTGGACTCCAGCTCTGGAGACACCAACGTAGTCCCCTGCACATGGGCCAGGAGCTGTGTGTGTTCCTCCACGGCACTGGAGAAGAGCTGCTGCAGGTGCTGGAGCTGCTCTGCTGGCAAGTCCTGAGCCACCAGTGAGTAGGACTGCAGGAAGCGATCCACCTGCGGGAGAGGGGACACAGCATCAGACAGCAGAACTGGGAATATTGGGAATAGGATTCACTGCCTCACATCACCTCTTCAGAATGGAAACAACCCCAGTTGACCAACCCCTGCCACAGACCTGTCCCCAGCCACATCACCCAGTGCTGGCCACACAAATCCAGGATGTCACCACCAGGAAACTCAATCTCTGCCAAAGTGACATCCCTCTCAAGTGACGCATCCATCCCAACAGCCACACTGACTCCTGCAGCTACACTTCTGCTAACATCATGCATCACTGAGGGCTTTTATTGAGTCTTTGGCAGTAATAGGGCAAATGTCCTCCAGAAGCTTAAGTCATTACTATTAATGACTTGTTAATCTGCACCCCATGTTGAGTTTTACAGTTTTTTCTGAGTTAAAACATCAAATTAAAAAGCTTATAATGGATCAAACCAAACTGCTTCCTTTTCTTCAATATTAGCACATTAATCTACCGCACCATAACTTAAGGAAAGCTAATTCTTTTTCCTTTCTATTTCAAGAGGACATGAACAGAGGCAGCTATGATCCCAAAGTCATAAAAGAGGTCTTACTGGGGCATTAGCAGGGCAGAGCACCTGCACATACATCCATCTGCTTAGCAGTGTAGATCTGCTCCAGTCCTGAAATACACCTGTAACTTCACACACCTTCCAGAATCAGTCTGCCCCGGCACATGGATAGCAGACACATGCACTGGCTCTCTAACAGGCCTCCCTGAAATGCCATGGCTTCTTCAACACCACTGTTACCTAGCTAGAAACCTCCTCAAACAATGAGTGCAAATATTTAAACAAGCATGACTGGATAACACTGATTTCTTACAGATGATGACTGATATCCTCAGTGATTAATGGACACTAACATACAGTATGATCTTTAAATGTCAAAGCACTCTGCTGCTCTGTAAATACAGAGCTGAGAAGCTGAATATTTCTGTCTTCCCATCAGCAATCATATTCTCTCCAGCTCCTCACTGGCCTGCACGAGTGGTGTCCCACTGGCACTCCAAGGAGCTGGTTGGGCAGTGGAGGAGTTACTCCTGTGCTCCCAGCAATCCAGAGTTCCTCAAAGACGAACTGAGGAACTTAGTCCTTAGCTGAGATACATGCCTTGCAATGCCTGTGGCAAATCTGGCTCTGTAGCATGACCAGAGTCACAACAGATGGCCCTCACATCATCAACAGAGGTTCTCACTTAGCCTGCTCCAATGCCTAGGCTTCATTTATACCTGGTGTAGAGACTGTCACTCAAATTTTGTCATTCTGCTCCTGCGGTTCTGTATTTTGTTGCACTTTGTGTAAATTGCTCCTTCAGTATCGTACTTTAGTATTACCCGGTATGCAGTTATTTCTTTTATTTAGTCCTTCATTACTGTTTTCCTTCTTTCACTAATCTAGAAGAGCTTTTTGTTAACATGTTTCTCCTTCAAAACTGAAGCAGCATAAAAACCTCTACTTTTACTCTCAAATCTCCAATCACAAGACTTGCCTCTGGTCATCTTCAGACCAGAGGAACCAGTGTCCCCTATTACCAAATCCACTTCTGACCATCTGGGTCCAACCCTTCTCCACCTTCCCAGACAGTATTTTCCACACCAGTGCACTAAACAGGTGGCTCTCATTTCTCTTTGGGGAAAATAGTGCTGTCTTTTACTGGAGCAAACACTGCAAGGATGTAACATTTCAAAATAAGTTCCCCATGAAGATAACAGCATGTCACCACCCCACCTACACCTAACAGAAGAGGTTTGTGCTTAAAAACCCTTTCCTTCTGCCCTCTAGTTCAATGGGAGGCCTACCACAGGCCATACCTGCTTGGCGTTGATGTGATAGACTGAGAGCTGCTGCAAGGCTGCAGACACAGCATCACCATCCCCGGAGAACAGCTCAGCCATCACCTCCCCAATGTTACTGTATGGGATGGGCACACCCAGCAGCAGGGCCACAGTGGGCACCAGGTTCACCTGGGGAATGGTCTCAGGCTCCTGGAGAGACAGGGAACGAATCAGAAATTCAGAAAGAACACAGTAATGCAGCTTTTCACTCATGCAAGAGGACAACGAGGAAGAAATCCCCATTCAAAGGTGAATCCAGGCAGAGGCAGAGCTCTGCTCTCCCAAGGGTCCTATGGTGAGAAACATGCCTGCTGGGAGCTGCAAGTTGATGGGGAAGGTGCTGTCCGTCTAACAGCTCACCTGGCCCCACACAAGCACCCCTGAGCTGTAGGGGCCTGGACATGGATCCTCTGCATCCTGTGTCAGCCCTCACACTGTTCTCTTAGGACAAGGTGACAGACTTCCCATTCCTCTCAGTCAAGCTGAAAAGGCCAGTGAGAAGCACCACGGAAAGGGACCTGCGGGTCTTGGTCAGTGGAAAGTTGAATATGATTCAGCAGTGCCCTGACAGCCAGAAGGGCCAACCCTGTCCTGCGGGGCATCAGGGACAGCATCAGTAGCTGGGCAAGGGAGGGGATTGTCCCGCTCTGCTCTGGTCTGGTGTGGCCTCACATGGAGTCCTGTGTGCAGTTTTAGGCACCACAATACCAGAAAGACACTAAGCCATTAGGGAGCATCCAAAGGACAGCCAGGAGGATGGGGAAGGGTCTGGAGAGGAAGCTGTATGAGGAGAGGCTGAGGTCACTTGGTCTGTTCAGCCAGGAAAAGAGGAGACTGAGAGGAGACCTCACTGTGGTCTTCAACTTTCATGAGGGGAAGCAGAGGATCAGGCACTGATCTCTTCTCTGTGGTGACCACTGACAGGATCTGAGGGAACGGCCTGAAGTTGTGTCAGGGAAGATTTAGGCTGGATATTAAGAAATGGTTCTTCACCCAGAGGGTGGTCAGGCACTGGAACAGGCTACCCAGGGAAGAGATCACAGCACCAGCCTGAGAGAGCTCAGGAAGTGTTTGGACAGTGCTCTCAGGCACATGGTGTGACTCTTGGGGTGTGTTGTGCAGGGCCAGGAGTTGGACTTGATGACCCTATTGGTCCCATAGAATCATAGAATTCCATGATTCTATCACAGACTCCCCATGTCTCTCAACAGTCAAAACCGTTACTCTCTGTAATCCCAGGATGCAGTTTTCAGCCTTCATACCACACAGTGCAGTTACAGCTGAGTCAGCTTCTCACCTCTGGAGGGCCACTGCCAAACAGGGGTGTCCTGCTGTACACAAACAGTGCTGCGTTCACTTCCTTTTCACTGTCGCCACCGTGGTCTCCAGTTTCTGTCATGCCATGGTCCCCAGCCACCAGAAGAAGAGTGTCATTCCCCAGGTGATCCACCAAGGACCTGTCACCAAGACAAGGAAGGTCAGCTCCTGTCTGGGCAAGGGCCCCACTTACCTAGGTGGGGGGTGGACATCTCCCCACCAAGCCTGCCTGAACCACAGACATGAAGCCCACAAAAGGGTATGAGGAAAACTAAAGGCTGATGCAGAACTGTAACAGCTAAACCAGAGACCAGGGTGTTTTAAATTGGTGCTTTAAAGCCAAACTGAAAATTCAGAGTGGACAGATCCTGCTTCAGTCCCCAGCAAACAATGCCTTCAGGGATCTTGACAAAATGCAATTCAGAAGAAAGGTTCCTGACAGGAACAAAATTTTAGGCTGCTTCTATTTGGGTCATGTATCATGTTATGTGAACCATCTCCCATTTCAAAAGAAAAGAGAAGGGATTAGTCCCTGAAGGATGAAGTAAGTATGACACAATACATACTGCATGCTCAGATACAGCAGGGCAAGTTACCAACTCCTAGCAGCAAAACTTAAAGCAGTCCTAAGAATCAAAAGCTGCAGCATTTTGGGCTGAGACATATATGCATGACTGAAATTTCTGGATCCCATCCTGCCCTGATTCAAAGGTGCAACTTATGGGTCTGTGTGGTAAATGCAGCACTCATTCCCTAACCAGGCCCCTCCATCTGTTTCTCACACATTAGCCAGACCTCAGTGGGACAATCGCCATGTTAAAGATGGAAAGAGTGAGGCTCAGCTGTACTCCACCTGCACTATCATCTGACGGTTTGGTAGAGAACCAGGGCTCCAACACCTGAAGGCAGCCTTACCTGTGAAACCAAACCTCTCAACGTGCATCTATATGAGCAAGACTGTGCATAGCTGGGGTTCCAGCTGCTGCTGGCTAAAGCTGTTTTCCATGTTAACAGCATAAAAGGAGTTGCTCTCCATGTCTGTGAATTCCCTGGGAAGATCCCACCAGTCCGGCTGAAGGAACAGGCCATTTAGTAACCCCTTAGCTCTGCCCTAATCACCTGAGCATCTCATTCATCTGGGTGAGCTTCTTTGCCATCTCAGGGTGGTCTGGTCCATGTTTGTGCCCACAGTGGTCCACGCCAAGAAAATGAGCAATCAGCACGTCCCATTCACCACTGTCCACTGCGGAACAAGAGCAAACTTTTCACACACCAGCTTGGGATTCTAAGTCTGGATCCTCCTACCAGAACTTCCTGGTTGCCTCTGGACACTGCTGTTTCTTCCTGTCCTGCCACTGTCACTGCCAGCTCTGGAGGAAATCAATGTAGGTTTTAAGTGAGGCACACTCTTGGCCACAGGTGCCTTGGTGTGATGGCACAGGGACCTCCTGGCAAGCATCCCACAATCCCTGCTTTTTCTCACCATCCCTCAGGAGTGGAATGGCACAATGTCACCCAAGTGATCTTGAACACACCTCAAACTGCCACAAACTGAGCTAAACCAAAGGTATGCTCTAGAAAAGGAGAACCCAGAACTCCCATCCTTCCCTGGAGGTATTTTAGATTGGACTCATCAATGTGCCCCTCTGCATCCCACCCAGAGCATGGGCCTGGCACACCAACACAGTCCCTAGTTGAAAAGTTACCCTGGTCTCTCCCCTCTGCTTCAGGGCCTTGACATGTGAAAACCAACATATTTGAAGTTAAATTACAAACTGCCGCTCTCGCTCAAGGCACACAGACTTACTTGTTAAAGGCCACTGCAGCCTTGATTCACTTAGATTCATACATAGGAAAAGAAAGAGCATTTCCCTTAGTCCCAGGACCTCAGGGAGGTAGAAATCACCTTAAATTCACAAACCAATCTCACACTTCATCTTCTTCCCATGACTAGGAAGAACAAATGCTTTGCTGAGAGCAGTGCTGTGTCCCAGCCTCTTAATTTGTGTTTTCCCCAGAGTTTTCCTGCCTGAGCAGCCACGTGTCAAAGTTAAGCTGCTCCTCTGGCTCTATCCTGCCAGTGTATTTTGTAAGACAGATGTGGAATTCTAACTTTATCCTAACAAGCTGAACTCTATCTCAAACAGAGGAAGGGTATCTATAGAAATAGTCTGTGGGCTCCAAGAACTGGCTTATCTGTAGAAATAGAGCACTGTAATCCTTGGGCAGCAGTGTGTAACTGCCCAGTGCTGTTTAGTAACAGCAAACAAACTCGAATTTGTGGACTCCCACATTAGACCAAGGTTTATGCACACCCTGGTGAAAGAGCTGCTTACCAGTTGGATAGAGATGCTGCAGGATACCATCATCCACGGTGTGAAGATCCTTCACGTTAAAAGAAGGGAAGAAATATGAGCGGAAAAACTTCTTTGGGAAGAGTCCTTCCCACGTGTCATCCCCCATGAAGACCACTCTCCTTCCTGAGCCAGAGAGAAAG
The DNA here is from genome assembly GCA_024500445.1 of Entomyzon cyanotis. Classification (NCBI taxonomy): domain Eukaryota; kingdom Metazoa; phylum Chordata; class Aves; order Passeriformes; family Meliphagidae; genus Entomyzon; species Entomyzon cyanotis. The sequence continues at coordinate 43,259,248 of JAKEPQ010001021.1, read as the reverse complement.
GAACCAATGAGAGATGGAGCCCTCCTGAGTCATGCTGTTACTATAACAATTCAAAAAGCCTGAACAAACCCACGTCAGGGTCTGGAGCAATGGCTCCTCTCCAACCCACACTCAAACTGACCTAAAATTAAAACAACCATGTGGCTGTAAATGACTATGAATACAGGGAGGGATCAGCCCTATTTCTAATCCCATGATTACCCCCCCCCACCAAATCCACTGCATAATTTCACAACTTATCCCTGACCTGACACATCACCCCTGCAGAAAGACTCTTGGGCCCCCACAACACACATGGATACAGGGGATGCATCATGAAAGCAGACAGGGTCACTCAAGGCCTGTGACCCCACTGCAAAATGCAAGGCAGCAGACGATGGAGCAGAAGACGTGAGTCCTGAGCTCTGGCTTTTAAACACAGTGGTTATGGTGATGCCTAAAGCAGGCTACCTGAAACAGAGGCCAGGGCAAATAATGAGTATAAAAAGGGGACAAATTTATTCAAGGCCTTCAAGGTACATTTGGGCAATAAAAGACCCCTTTGTGGGACTACACCCAAAATGGATGCTGGGTCACAAGCCCTTCACCTTTTTTAAGTTCTCTCCTATTAGCATATTGGCCCCTAATTCTTCAATCACACCCTTAGGCGATGATGTTAACCACCCCAGGCCCACTCCCCCCATTTCACCGTTGTTCACATATTTTCAGGCTCCAGGGCAACGAATGTGTCCTTGGATTTTCTACTCAGAGGAATTGTTTTGGCTAAAGGTGTTGGGAACAGAGATTTTCATCACTTTATAAGAAGCACAGAACTACACCAAGTCATAGATATATGAAGAGTAAAAAACTAGAAATTATTAAGGCATCAATGATATTACAGATGTGGAAATGAGAAAGCAAAAGCATTGACGCTTCCCTCTGCCCTCGTTCTGCTTGTCCTGCAAGCCATTAACCAGCTGGGTCTCCACAGTGCCTCTCCAGCCTGGGAGTAGGAACCTCTTCTTCTGAGGCTGCTACTCTCACACAGACCTACTGGTGCATTTTGGCTCAGATGGTTTACTGCATTTGCCCACCTCGCAGACACAACATCATGTTGCTTTAGCCCACTCTAAGTCCAGGGAGGAAGTCTCTCAGGGTAACAACCCAGTGTGGCCTGTCCTCTTCCCTCTCCTCCATTATCCCACCATAACAAGCCCCTTACAGCTGCACCAAGAACCCCCACAGCAGCACCACACTACACTGAAAGTCAGATGAGGTCACTGCCTCACAGCTGCAGGCAGCTGGCCAGCACAGCACACCTGGCACCACCTGGCACACCTGGCTCCTCCCCATCATGTGCCTCACATGACCCAACCAACTGCCCTTGGCTTCCTACAGGCATTCCTGGGGGTGACCTTGTGACAAACGCCATCAGTGCAGCCACTTTCACCTGCTTTCTTGTCATCTTTGAAGATAGTCACAGCTACTCACTCCCAGCACAAGTTGGAGACACCCTGCCTGCATGACAACTCTGCCTTAGGTAACTGTCATTGAGCAGACCAAAAGAATTAGCTCACAGGGTGGAGCTGCTGTAAGCAGTGCCCTTCCCAAGAAGAAAGGAATCAAGGTTTTGAATACAGGTTAAACCAAGCAGGGGCTTGCATGTGCCCTGTCCCAGTGGGCTGCTGCCCTGCCCACAAAGAGCAGAATCATAGAATGTTAAGAGGTCAGAAGGGACCTTAAAGATCATCTAGCTCCAAGCCCTTCCCATGGGCACAGACACTTCCCACTAGATCAGGTCGTTCAAGGCTTTATCCAGCCTGGCTGTGAACACTGCCAGGGATGGGGCATTCACAACCTCCCTGATGATCCTGTTCCAGTGTCCCAACATCCTCATAGTAAAGAATTTCTTCTTAATATCTAACCTAAATTTTTCCTCTATCAATTTGTACCCATTACTCCTCATTCTATCACTACAGTTCCTGAAAAAGACTTCCCTTCCAGCTTCTCTGTAGGCCCCCTTCAGATAATGGAAGGCTGCTACAAGGTCTACATGCAACTTTCTCTAGGCTGAACATCCCCAATCACAGAATCATCAAGGTTGAAAGAGACCTTCAAAATTATCCAATCCAATCATCCACCTACCACTATAACCCCTAAAAACCACTAAACCACATCACCCAGCACCAGACTCAGATGCCTGTTAAGCACTTCCAGGGATGGTGACTCCATCATCTCCCTGGGCAACCTATTCCTATGCCTGCCAAAACCAGGTTTTTTTAATATCTACCCTGAAACTCCCCTGCCTGAACTTCAGGCCAGGAACCCACCGTTCTGCACCAGCTGTGCCAACAGGTTGTCCTCCTGGATGGCATAGGAGGCGAAGTTGCTGCCCACGTCGATGAAGGTGGGCAGCGAGCCGGTGGTGAGGCCCTTGATGCGCTGCATGGTGGCTGTGGGGGGGGTCGGCTCGGAAGCGGTAGAGCCGGGCGTGGCGGGGCTGTGAGGTGGCCAGCTGGTGCAGGACACCCAGCTTGTTCTCGTAGGGCAGCGGGCTGGCCTTGGCAGGGTCGAAGCGGGCGAACTCAAAATGGAGGGCATCGATGATGACGAGCACAGCCTTCGAAAAGCGTTGGGGTGCCCAGCAGGAGCCTGGCGGGAGGCTCTGCCTCTCCCACGGTGGTGGCACGAGTGGGTCTGAGCAGGAACTGCTGCTGGCAAGCTCGATCCGTGTGAGCAAGAAGCCGCTCATGAAAAGCCCGATACCAGCAAAAAAGAGAAGGCAAACCCAGGCCAGGAAGAGCACCACTGGCCACCGCTGCATCCTAGAGGGAAGGACAGGCAGGCTCAGCCCCAGCGGCTCCACCTGGGCAGGTACCACTCCCTACCAGCACCCACCCCTGGCCCAACATCTCTCACACACACCTGTCCCCCAGCAACCCTCCCAGCCCTGACACAACCCTGACTTTACTTGGTCTCACGCCGTGTCCTGGCAACTGCCCCACGCATCTCCTTGTACCCCCGCCCCGAGCGGGAGCTGAGTTCTGCTCCTTCCCGACAGCCCAGCGCCTCCCCGGCACCCTCAGCGCCTCTCACACACCCCCGGTCTCTCCGTGACACCCAGTACCCTCCCCTGCACCCCCGACTCCGGTCCTCCACCTCATACCCGCGGCACCCTTGTGCCCCGGGCCCCCTCCGGCCCCCAGCCCCTCAGAGCCCCTTACCGCCCCTGCTGCTCCTCCGGGCCCCGCTCCCGTCCCATCCCATCTGCGGCTCCCGGCGCCCGTCGCTCCCGGAAGCGCCGCGCGCGGCGCCGACCGCGCTAGAGTGGCACCGAGGGGAGCGGCGTGGGGAGGCCGCGCCCCCTGGCGGCTGGGAGGTCTCCGCGCGCCTCTCTTCAGGCGAGGTACAATCACAAGGGCGAAGGTGTTTTAATTAATCAATTAATTAATCAGCAGAGGCTCTCCCCACCCTGTGGTGCGCGCTGTGAGGAGTCAGCTACAGAGAACGCACAGTCACACATTGCAGGGCAGCTTCTGGGAGGTGACAGGAGCTCACACTCCCAGAGAGGAGACGCCCTGGGAGAGGGAGCCTTCCTGGGAGTGAGGACCCCACATTCACAGAATCACAAAATGGTTTGCGTCGGAAAGGCGTGTTGAAGGTCACCTAGTTCCAATCCCCCTGCTGTGGGCAGGGACACATTCCACTGGACCAGGCTGCTCAGAGCCCCACCCAGCCTGGCCTTGAACACTTCCAGGAAAGGAGCAGCCACGACTTCCATGGCAACCTGTGCCAGTGCCTCACCAACCCCAGAGAGAGGAATTTTTCCTTAATATCTAATTTTTCACTCTTGCATGTCACTGCATGTCCATAGGAGATCCCAGCAGAAGCCTGTTGAGGAGGGATGGAGCCCCTTTGGCATCGAATGCTGGGCACTTGAGCACAAGAAAACATGCTGCAGCAGCACTGTTACCATTTATTACATGATTTAAATCCAATACAAAATAGGGACTAAGGGGAGAAGAGCGACTGCCTGCAGCAGGACAGGACTGCCGGCAGGCCTCGGGAGAGGGTGCAGGATCCTTCCAGCCCTGTTAGCTGGAGCTGCCCTGTTCTGCCTTCAGCACCTCCGTGGCAGGAGACTGGGATTTCTCTTGGGCTGGGGGCATCTCATCTTGGGTCTTCACAGCTTGTGGCTTGGTCAGTGTGGTATATATCCCCAGGGCCTGGAGGGAACGAGACAGTTATGGGGAGGGGAGGAGAGGGCCAGGCCCCAGCACAGTGCCCTCTTCACCTCTCCAGTGCAAGATTCACTTGGGTGAGAGCAAGAATGGCTGGGGTTGGAAGGGACCTTAAAATTCTCATTTTCTAACTCCTTGCCACAGGCAGGGACACTCTGCACTATGCCAGGTTGCTCAGAGCCACATCCAACCTGACCTTGAACAGTTGACCTAGGATGGGGTATCCACAGCTTCCTTCGGCAACCTGTTCCAGTGCCTCACCATTCTCACAGGGAACAAATTTATTTCTGGCATCTCGTATCAACCTACTCTTTCAGTTTAAAGCCATTCCCCCTCATCCTATCACTACATGCCCTTGTAAAGTCTCTCTCCATCTTCCTTGTAAGCCCCTTTTAGGTACTGGAAGGTGCTACAATAGCTCTCTGGAGCTTTCTCTTCTCCAGGCTGAAGGATCCCAATTCTCTTAGCCTTTCCTTGTAGCAGAGGTGCTCTATCCCTCCCATGATCTTGGTGGCCTCCTCTGGACTCACTCCAACAGGTCCACATCCCTCCTGTGCAGGGACCCCAGAGCTGATGCAGTGCTCCAGGTGGGTCTCACCAGAGCAGAGCAGAGGGGCAGAATTCCCTCCCTCCCCTGCTGCCCACAGGGTTCTGGATGCAGCCAGGACACAAGGGACTACACTGACCTGTGCGACCATGTTGGTGACATCGCCAGTGTTGGCGGGCAGCAGGACGGTGTTGGAGTCTTTGGCAATCTTGGAGAAAGCATTCACGTACTGCTCTGCCACAGACAGGGAGGCAGCAGCATTGCCATGCTGGGGACAGAGGGACAAGTCATGTGCCACCAACAGCTCATCCATCCCTGCCTGTATCCCCAGCCCACCCCAGGTGATCACAGCTCCAGGACAGCAATGGTTCTCACTCCCTGCTGCTGCCAAAGGTGCCAGGCAGTGTCCAGGAGAAAATCAAGTGCCACCCCACACACGGTTTCACCTTCCCCAGTGCCAGCACCAAGGCAGTGGCTGCCCTAAGTAGCCATCGCTCACCTGCTGTGCCAGAGCAGCTGCCAGGAGCTGAATTGCCTCTGCCTTGGCCCTGGCCTTGACCAGCATGGCGTTGGCTTCTCCTGCAATGAACCACAGCAGAGTGCACATCAGAACCGCAACGAAGTGCTTGCAAGGAATGAATCTCAACCATTTCAGGGAGCAAATCAAGACAATTTCATGCATGCATGGCTGTCTCTTCCCCAAAAGCAGCTCTGCCACATGCCTCCTGCTGACACAGGCTGGGGCGGGGCAGCAACATGAGCTGGAGCTCAGCCTGAGGCCCCAGCAGGGAAGAATCAGTGCGGCTGAGGAGCCCTGGCCCACAGTGCTGTGGTTTCTTCCCAGTAGCACCATCCCTTAGTCCAGAGGGCTACAGATCCCAAGGCACTACCAGCAGCTTTGTTGATTTGTTCAGCCTTCTCAGCTTCTGATGCCAGAATCTGGGCCTGCTTCTGGCCTTCAGCCACGTTGATAGCTGACTCCCTCGTCCCCTCCGACTCCAGCACTGTTGCTCGCTTCCGTCGCTCTGCCTCCACCTGCAAACAGAGGTCAGACACCAGTTTGCCATGGCTGTGCTGGTGAAATCCCATCTGTGGGGCAAGAACATGCTCCTCTGTCCCACTGGGGCAAGCATGGTTTAGAATGCAGCTACAGAACACTGTGTCATCCTGGTTCTGCTCCTTACATCCCACAGCTCTTCCCAGCCCTGTCCACACCTAACTGGACAGCTGTTTCCCCCTCCTCCCCTTCCAGCCTGGAGATCTGGTGTCCAGTTTTTCTCAAGGAGAGACCTTCAGCTGTGGGATTTGCTTCCCCACAGAGCCCAGTAGGGATTTTAAAAGGAGCTGTCAGGGCTTGCATGTAGCAGGCGGGGGCCACCACCACAAAAATGATGACAGGAGTTATTTATTCAGCAACTGTATGTCTGCAGCCAAAGTGCCCTCCTGAGGTAAGGGGTGGGTGCTGCCAACTATAAACAGGTAACAATTATGAATCATAGCCTGTATCAGCAATAGTGTGGCCAACAGGACCAGGCAGGTGATTCTCCCCTTGTATTCAGCAGGGGTGAGGCCACACCTCAAGTACTGCGTCCAGTTATGGGCATCTCCATTCAGGAGGGACATTGAGGTGGTGGAGCATCCATGGAAGGTCAATGGAGCTGGGGAAGGATCTGGAGCACAAGTATGATGAGGAGCCCTTGAGAGAGCCAGGGTTGTTTAGTCTGGACAAGAGGAGACTCAGGGGTGACATTCTCACTCTCTACAACTACCTGAAAGGAGGCTGTAGCCACATAGGGGTTGGCCTTTTCTTCCAGGCAACCAGCAAGAGGATGAGAGAACATAATCTTAAGCAACACCAGCGGTGGTTTAGGTTGGACGTGGGGAAGAATTTCTTCACAAAAAGGGTGATTAGACAGAGAGGTGGTAGAGACACTGCTCACGGAGGTGTTTAAGCAAAGACTGGACATGGCACTTGGTGCCATGGTCTGGTTGACAAGGTTGTGTTTGGTCATAGGGTGGACTTGATGATCTGAGGTCTTTTCCAACATCATGGATTCTTTTATTCTGTAATGCAGTGTGGAAGAGGACGCTTCCCTCTCGTTCCAGGCCTCCCTGCCATAGAGCCTCACCTGCATCTGCATGGATTCCTTCACACGGGGGGCACGTGGATGTCCTTGATCTCGTAGCGCAGACACCGGATTCCCCAGCAGTCTGAAGCCTGGTTGATGGCATCCACGATGCTGGCATTGAGGGACTCTCGCTCCTGGGAGGCACAAAAGGGAGAGAAGAAGGGCTTAGCACAAGAGAGGTGTCAGGAGGCAAAAAGACAGTCCCCTCACAAGCCAGGGTCTGCCAGAAAACACATCTCCATCTTCCATCAGGGTCAGGCGCTTCCCACAGCTCTTGAAGGGGTCACCATCTCGTAGGATGGGCAGTGCCCCACACAGAAGCTGCTGGGATACATCATCTGGCATAGATCTGGATACAACAGAATGCCAACAACTCCAGTTTCTTCCCAACAAATGCAGCATGAGGATTATAGTACTCCATGGCCCAGGTCAGGGACATTCATCACCGGAACTGAGCAAAAAGTCACTGACTCAAGAGAAACACGGCTGGACCAGCTGGGTCCGGACAAATGTCACCTACCACCCCTTCCAAATAACCCAGGGCAGGGCAAAAAATAGCTCCTGTTAAAAAAACAACCGAAACAAGACCCATCTCCAAGGATTCACCAATAGGTCAACTGAAACAGAAGCCACAATCCCTCTAAGCAAATGGCATTTTGCTTTTAAGCACATCAGCCTGGCCGTGCAGACTGTCCTGGCGTTTTGAGAGACACTCACAGCTCCATGATCCACCTGCCCCTGCTCACCCGAAAGACTCTGTCGAGGGAGAGTTTGCCAAGTTCAGATCTCATGGTGGTCTGGGCCAGCTGGGTCACTGCGTACTCAGGATCCTCCACCCCGTAGCTGGCCTGAAGAGCAGAAGCACAAAACAGAGTGGATAGGGGTGCCAAGAGGGACCCTGAACAAGGCAGGAGGGACAAACAGAGCACTAACGCAAGAAACCTGCCGTACAACCCTGCTGAAAATGTGGAGTCTGGAGGCTTGGGAGAGGTCAGGGTGCCCAGCCCACCTGCTGGGCAGGGCACAGAGGCTGGAGCACAAATTTTGGGGAGCAGGGAGTGGGCAGAGCCAGGAGAAAGGTGACAAAGGGACAGAGGTGGTACCTTGTAGGGGTCCATAACCCGCAGGTAGAGCACACCATCAATCTGCAGGGTGACATTATCTGTTGGGAGAGAACAACAGCCCCTATTTACTGAAGCAGCAAAAAAAAAAAAGAAGGAAACCCCCTCTTCCCCAGCACAGCTGGGCAGGGCTGTGTCTTTCCATCCTGGCATAGCAGCATGGCACAAAAGAGGATTGGCTGAAATAGATCTCCTTATCTAAAGGCTTTTTTAAAAGGACCTTATGTTCCCTGGAAAACACTGTGTTGTTTTAAAATACAACAGGTTTTGATTTTCCAGCCAGAAGCATTTCACACTGTTGCTCTTGTAAAATAAAGACTTAAGGAGGAAAAAGCCAAAACAAACCACTTAAAACTAGAAATGTAACAGAGCTGTCCATTAACATTACATCCATTAACCTGTTCTAAAATGTTTTTTACAGAAACAGAAATATCTCTTGTGGTTCAATAAAGGAAAGCACATGGAAAATGTATTTCTGGCCAGATGCATTCAACTCAGCAAGAGGCAGCTGCAGCCCAGAGAGAGCTGGTAGCACCTCCTGGGGTGCCCCCTCTCGCAGCATCAGCCTTCCAGCACCTGAAGGGAGATGGAGAGAAACTTTTCACACAGGCATGGACGGACACGACAAGAGGGAATGGCCTTAAGCTGATGGAGGGCAGATTTAGATTAGATAATAGGAAGAAATTCTTCCTCATGAGAGTGGTGAGGCACTGAAGTAAGTTGCCCAGAGAAGCTGTGGATGCCCCATCCCTGGGAAGTGTTCAAGGCCAGGCTGGATGGGGCTTTGAGCAACCTGGCCTAGTAGATGTTCCTGTCCATAGCAGGGAGTTGGAACAAGATGAAATTTAAGGTCCATTCTAACCCAAACCATTCAATGATCTTGTGGTTTTATGGCCAAGCCTGGGTACCAAGGGACAGGGCTGAGTACAGGAGCTTGGGTCAATTCCACTCATCCCCACACTGTGCCTTGCTCACCCCAGATGCAGTGGAAGGAAAGGGGCATGACATGGAAGCTGTTCCTCACCCAGTGTGACAGCTGACTGCTCTGGGACGTTTATGACGATTTCTTTGAGACTTTGGACGTAACGAATCCTATCCAGGAGAGGGATGAGGAAATTTAAACCCTGGGAAGAAGGCAGGATTAGATGGTTGACGGACAGACTAGAGAGTGTTGTACAAACAATGTTCACACCACACACTGCAAACACATTTTACACACAGAGAATTTTGGTTACTCAGTTCTTTTAATACCCCACCAATGAAAATTAGTCCACAGGCAGCCAAAAGGATTTCAGCCTGGGAAACTAAGCCCACCACCCCTCGAATCTTCGTGCAAAGGACGCGCCTCGCTACAGCTTTAGGAACCTGCTCAATCCAGAAGGGGAGAAAAGCTGCTCCTTACAGGCTCGAGGATTCGGTGGAACTTGCCCATCCTCTCCACCACCCAGGCCTCCTGCTGTGGCACAAAGAGCACCCCGATGTTCACAGGCAGCCCAGAGTTCCAGCGGCATGGAGCTGGGGCCAGCCATGCCGCACGCTTCAGCTGCTGGGAGTGCTGGGGGAAGCAGACAGAGCAGGGTTGAGGCCAGCTGCTGGCACCTCAGAGCCCAGCTCCACACCTGTCACCCCATCTGGGCTCACAACCAGGAGACCAGGGCAACTAACAATGCCCCAAACAAGCCCATGCTGTGGGGACAAGGGGTGTTCCCACAGGGATGAGGCCTGGGTCCCAGGGCAGTCTTCTCCACTGGGAGCTCACTCCCATGCTAGAGCTTTCTGCACATCTCTGCTCCTCTCACATCCACCCTGGAGCAGGGAACAAAGCCTTCCTGCCACCGTAAGAGCAACGAAGGTGTGTGTATGTGGGTCTCCTCTGCCCCACTCAGCCCCTATAACCTGGTCAGGCCCACTCTCCCCAGCCCTCTCCCTCACTTCAGTTCCAGGCCACCCCCTTTCAACAACCTGTCCCTCCCCACCTCCAGCTGCCTCATGGGCTCCCCACAAAGCCTTGTTTTCTCCAGGCATCCCCCCACCCTCCTCCCCACAGATCCTCACTCACACAGCTCCCCTCAACCTCCCCACACCCCCACCCAGCTCCCACCTCCACAGCCCCACACATCCATTTCTCCTACAACAACCCAGCCCCATCTCACCGCTCCCCATACTCAGTGACCCTCCACTGACCCCTGCCCCACCCGTTCGTCCACAGCCTCCTCTGCAACGCCCCCCATATCTCAATCCCTGCCCAGCTCTCCCCCACCACCCCAGCACTTCTCCAGACCGCCAACACTCCCACAATGACCCCCCTCTTCAGTCTCCCTATACCTGTCTGTACTCTACACCACCGTCCCGCCCTTCACCTCTATCCCTGTCCAGCTCTTCCCAGATCCCCACTACTACCCCACTGACCCCTCTCAATCCCCTATAATCGTCTGTCCACTGCACACCGCCCTGCACCTTCTTCCCCCATCCCTGCCCAGCTCTCCCCCACCGGGTCCCCACACCTCCAGCACTTCACCGGATCCCAAACACCACCCCACTGACTCCCCCCCCGTACCCCCACACCCATTTATCCCTTGCACACCGCCGTTTTTCCATAGCCCTATTCCTGCCCAGCTCCTCACCACCACTCCAGCGCTTTCCTGGACCCCCAACATGACAGACCCCTCCATCTCCTCAATCCCCCGATACTCATTTGTCCACATACCCTCTAATTCCCCGCCCCAACCCCAACTCACCTTCACCTCCTCCCCGGACCCGCGAAACCACCACCCCACTGAACGCCCCCCTCCGACCTCCCCATGCCCGTCTGTCCTCTGCATCCCCCCCCACAGCCCTTTACCCCATCCCTGCCCCGCTCCCCCACACCTTCCACACCGCCAACACCATCCCCTCTCACCCCGGCGCCCCCAGCCCAGACCCCTTCTCCCGGCCCCTCCAGCACCTGCTACCCGGACCTGCCCCACGCGGACAGCCGCCGAGGGCTCCCCGTGCCCCCCCCACCCCATTCTCCAAACCTGCAGCAGCCCGAGGCCGGGCCGGGCCCGGATCCCCGCCCGCGACAGCATCGCCCCCTCCGCCCGCCCCGCTCGGCCCCGCCGCCGCTCCCGCACGCCCGGAAGGCCCCTGCGGCCGCGCCGCTTCCGGGTGCGCCGCCCACATCGGTCCCTCCGGCTCCTCTGGCCGCAGCCCCCGGTTCCGCCCGCCCGCGGTTCCTCGCGCTTGCGGTTCTGCACCGCCCACCTCGGGAGCGGCAGCGCCGGGCTCGTTCTGGAGCTCCAAACGGACGTTTATTAAATTACAAACGAACACGAAAAGTACCGGCACGGCCTTCGCGAGCCCGCATGGCCACGGCGAGAGGGGCAGCCCCGGTGACCTGGGGGCGAGGGGGACTCCGGTGACATGGCGGCCCCGGGAGCCCTGCCCAGGGCGGCGCGGGGAGCGGCCTGGTGTCTGGGGTGTTCAGGGTTCACATCCCCGGGCTGAGGGGTTCAGGGCCTCCGGCCTGGGGGAGCAACCCCCGCGGTGAGGGGTTCAGGTCTCCACCCCGCAGTGCTGCAGGGCGGCAGCCCTCGGCCCCCTCGAGGAGCAGAACCTCGCCCACACACCCATCCCCATCCTGGCCCATGCCCACACCCAGGCCCCGCTGGGGTCTCAGCGCCGCGGCTGGGGCTTGATGGGCTGGGGGCCTGTCCCCCTCTTCCTCCGACAGAGGGGCTGAGGCTCCCCACAGCCTGGACAGGCAGGGGAAGCCTTGCCGAGAGCCCTAGAGGGCACAGGGGTGATACAGACAGGGATGTGCAAGCTTGTTTTATCCTCCGCCCTGCCCCTTTCTGGATCAACCCCAGTCCCCCTCTTGAGGATCCAGCCCAACTCCCAGAGTTTGGCGTCCTCTGCTGCCTCCCCACTTCCCAGGGACTAAGCTGGTGCTCCTGCTCATCCTTCAGCACCAGTCTGCTGGCAGACCCCCCCTGCCCAAAGCTGCCTCCTCCATGGGATTTGCCCCACACCTGACCTGCAGACAGTGCAAGGTTCCTTTTCTTTTTGGCAATCTTCTCAGATCCACAGCACACGTGCTCTGGAGGCTCTTGCCCAGAGGGCTATCCCCATATTCCTGCACAGAGCCCCAGGTCCCCATCCACGTGACAGCTGTGTCTCTTACCTTCAAGAACCTGGCAGTGGCCACTTCCTTGACAGCCACAGGCCCCTTGGGGTCTGGCTTGCCCTCAAGGACTTGGAACACAAGCCCAGGCCTCCCAAAGCCACTTGGAGTTGGGCCCTGGAAAGCTAGTGCCAGCAAGGCTCAGCCTGTCACAAGGCTTTTAGAACAGCCCTGCTGTGGGAGCTGCACCCTGGCTAAGCAGTGGGTCATTCTCCCTTCCATTGGCTGAGGTGTTCCTGTCCTCAGTCACCCTCACAATCCCCACAGCCCTGCCTCAACATGGACAGCCCAGTGCAGGCAGGGCTGTGGGGAAGAACAAGCACAGCACCTCTAATCCTCTGCTCAAGCCTCCTGTGCTCCCAGCAACAATAAATACTAATAAATACAAACTCTTACACACTTTCTGCCCCCTGACCTGGGACCAGTGTGGGTGGTCTTACCCACAGCCCCAGTCCAACTCTTCACTCCCCACCCATGCATCTCAGCCAAGCTAGGAGCAGTGCCAGCAGAAGGCTTGGGCATATCCCTGGAGTGCCAGGGCTGCTCCTTAGCCCCTGCCCCTCTTGGTCAAGGCCCCTGGGTGATCCCAGCCCTGCTACAGAGTGTGGTGTCCATGCTGGTCAGGCGGGTGGGTGATATCTCAAAGCAGTGCTTGGTGGCCCTTTACTCATCTCTCCCCAAAATGCTGGGCTGGAGGCTCCCCAGTGGCCCTGGGGGGCAGGGGCTGAAGGAGGTCAGGCCCGGGGTGAGTAGCAGGGGTTCCTGGGCATCTCTGTGAAGGATTTCAGTTCGTAGGGGATCCCCGAATCCACCTCAATCGACTTGCGGGAGAAAAGCAGCCGGATGTCGTCATGAAGGTAGATCTTCCCCGACTTGGAGCTATGAAACCTGCATGGAGACAGGACAGATGGACCTCAGGCTCCCAGGCAAGGGCAGGGCATCCTCAGTGTGGGCCCAACCCCCTTTGACTACTTTGGCCCCTGCTCAACGTGGCCATCCTCTGGTTGCCTTCAGAGGGACAGAGACAGCTGCCCTGGGGCAGGGTGGCAGCTCCAACCTCCCCAGTCCCTCCTCCTGTCTTGCAGGCTTGGTACACATCGGAGAGCAGCCCAGGGATGACCTTGGGGCAGGTACCCATCCTTCCTGGCATGCTTTACCTTAGGTGCATCAGGTAGCAGAGGACCCTGCGGGGTGGGCTGGTGCCCAGTGGGTTGCTGGGGGCCACCGTGGACCCCTCCTCCTCTCCCACAGGCACCAAGAAGATGCGATGGCGTAGGAAGGTCATGTTGTTGGCCGGCATGTCCTGGAAGTCATACGTCACCAAGAACATCTTCACCACAGTCTTGTTGGGGTTAAATAAGGTCTGAGGGCAGATGGATAGGCAGTGAGATTGGGAAGTATACAGGGCAGAGATGGAGCATCTGGGAGCAGAAGGTGCTGGCCCACAGATCCAGAAAGCCACACAGCAGTCCCAGAGGGCTTAGACTGAGTGTCACAGGTCTGTCTTTCACATCCTATTCCCACTGCACATACACACTTTCCTGCCAAAACCCTTACCAACCTCTTCCTTCCCTGCATCTCCAAATCCCAGGTACCCTATACTCCCCTCTGCTGTGCTGTCTTGGTGATCATGTACCCTCTCTGCTTTCAAGCTGCTGCCCTACCTAACAACATAATGGAGCATACCCACCCCCGTGGGGCAACCAGAGCTCACCCAGTCCCATCTCCACAGTGATACTGCAGGCCTGGGAATGACTCACCACTTGGATGGTTCCAGCTTTGGGGACACTGTAACCCTTCTTTCCCAAGGCCTCCAAGTCAATCACTCCCTGGAGCAAAATAAACAGCATGTGAGAGAAGGGAGAAAGCTGAGGGAGAGCCCAGCTGGGAACCAGCAAGGGTCTGAGACTCCCTCACTAGGAACACCTGGCACAAGTCAGTAACAAGACCCCCAGTTCTGTCCCTCTCCAAACCAGGAGCAGCAACAGAGAACTGGTGACAAGAGAGGTGACAACACTGACAACCATGGCACAGCTGGGCCTTAGTATGTTCTGTCTTCCTTCCCCCCCCGAAAAGTTTTGCTTTTCGGGTTGAAGACTGCTCCTGGCACAGCCAGCCATCTCCACAAGTAGGTGGGGGCTTGAGCCACACTCTACAGCGAGGGGCTTTCCCAGGGTGCCAGGGTACAGACCCCCCTCACCTCCCCCACATCCATGTACCAGGAAAGGCGAGGGCACGCTGTGTTCAGAGATGTCAAAGTAGGTGACGTCGACAGGCAGGGTGACATGCTGGGGACAGTAGGAGCCACTGGCACCGATCTCTGCCGTGAAACCCTCAATCCTCCCCGATGGTGCAAAGCGCCCTTTCAGGATGGACTCCTGAGAGGGGAGGGAAGTGTTAGGGAACCTCAGACACCAGTCCTACCCCCTGCCCCCATGCTCCAGGTGAAGTCATCCCCATCTTCACTGCATCAAAGTGTCTGCTTGTGTGCCCAGAGACCTCACTCTGAGACAGACCCACCCTGAACTAGTGGGGTAATATCAGCCATCTAACAGGGAGAAGCAGTGAGAGTGCCTCGGCTCAGCCTCACAGCAGCCATCTCAGCAGGTTCCACAGTCTTGAGACCTCACCCAAGGATCTGCTGGCTGAGCCATGCTGCTGGTGGGTGGTGGCTGTATTGTGGCCACTGCACTCCAGCCCTTCTGGGGACAATCAACCCTCTCCCACACCAGGGCTCCCATCAGGTTCAGCCTCTCACACTCATCACCAGCCCTATGTGAAGCCCCCAGGAACCACCTCCCCCATTACCTCAAAGTTGCCCAGCAGAGCATGGCTGACAGTGGTGGTGGCCCAGGGTGCTGTGGGGGATCTGGTGCCCCTCCTGAGGCTGGTCCGGAGATGTCGCCTTTGAGTGAAGAGAGAACATTGGTGTTGGACTGAAGAGCATGCAGCCCTGGGTTGCTCATATGCCTGGGAATGTGGATCCCTCTCCAGGTGCCCTGTACCTTTGCTGGAGGTTGAACCCACTTTCCTACACCCCAAGGAAAGAAGACTGGGCCAAGACAGGGAAGAGGACTCGACCCAACCTGAACCTCCCACAGGACTGCAGGGTGCTGGAGTGGGCAGGCACCCGGAGCCCCCATGGCCATCCCACAGGGCTGCCAGGACACTCACGATTTGAGGCGCAGTCCACTCTTCAGCCTCCTCCCGACCGCAGTGCAATCCACAGAGCTCTGGAGGGGACACAAAATGGAGAGCCATGTTGGGGCAGCAACCAGGGCCCAGGCACCCCTGGGCGGTGCCATCACCCTTTGCCCTGCCCCACATTCCCATGAGGGTCTCAGCAGATGGAATAGGCTCCCATCCATGGGCAGCCATCAGTGGCTCAGCTGGGGATGAGGGTGTTGGTACCCAAGAGTACAACACACTATTCCTGCTTTACAAAGCAGGTCTCAGGAGCAGCCCCAGCAACAAGACACCCCTAGACAGAGCCATGCAATGACACTCCCTCACACCTCCCAAGGACTGGTGACACCTACAAGGAAGCTCCCCGACCAGCCTGGGAGGAGTTCTGTCCCCTGGTGATTCATGTAAAGTCCTCAGCAGTACCATCGAGCAGAGGAGTGCGTTGCCCACCCCTGCCCACAGCTAGGATCCGACAGCTGTGGCATGGAGGTTTAAAGCCACAGTCACACTGCAGCCTCCTTTTAAAGATGTCCCCTTTTCAGGGGTTTTCCCTTCTGGAAGCCACACAAAGGGCAGCACAACACAAAGGGATGATGGAGCTGGCTGGCATGACCGGGCGGGAAAACCCAGGGAAGCTGCTGGAGGGCTTCACTCTGCAAGGACAGTGCTGGGGGCAGCTGGGCTGGGGGACAGTCATGAAAAAGGCAGGCAGGGATGGAGCTGTGCCCAAGAATGGTGTGTCCCAGCTCCAAGCAGCATGAAGCCAGCATAGCTCTGACATCAGTTCCTGTGGGTTCCCACACCATGAGACACCCCAGAGACAAAGAAGACCATTGCAGGTCTGGCCTAAGTCTGCTGTAGCCCCAGCTGGTAGGACAGGGTAAGGGCAGGGAGCTGGTCAGTAGAGTAGGGTAAGAAAAGAGGAATCACAGGCAGCTCCTGAGCTGCCAGCATGGTTGCAAACTACAGGGGTCTGCCCCTGTGGCACCTTGGGTACATGGCACAGGCACCTCAGAATGGCAGAACAGCCTGTGGCATCTCTGCACACAGAATTGGGCTCCTCAGTCAAAGCATGTCCAGTCCCACTGCCTACCACCAACCAGATCCTTGTTCTAATGGGCATCATGGCCAGGAGTTCAAGCCCTCCCATACATCTACCTTCCTTCTCACCAGGCAGGCAGAGGTCAGCTGCTCTTCCCAAGCTTGCTGGTCTATCATGGCTTAACACAAAGCCATCAGACACCAAATGTGGTCCATGACATGTGTCTAGCTCTCACTGCCATGGGGAGGTTGTCTCTTGTCCAAGCAAGGCTCTCCAGGAGAAAAAGGTGGTTGTAAGCAGAGGATCCAGTGACTGATGGATGTCAAGATGTCACATCTTGACATCTTGTTTCAACCAGCTCTTGACATCTTGATGTCAAGATGTCAAGAGCTGGTTGAAACAGATCATGTGTCCCAGGGCTGTCAGCTGCTGTCTTGCTCATATCATGCTGCAGCTCAGGGACAGGATAGGGCATGGTGCCAATAGTGGACCACACTGCCCACAAGGACAGTCCTGAGCTCTGGGCATCACCAGGCCATTCCCTGCCTCCCCCCATGAGCAATGCTCACCTTGGCTGCAGGAAGCAGGTGATTCCAGAACGGAGCTCCCTTGGCATCAGTGCTGCGGCAGGCTGTAGGTACAGGATGGCATGGCAGGACCCTCTTCTTCCTTGCTGGCGGGGACAGGCTCTCATCCTCAGAGCAGGAGTCAGCCATAACCTCGCCAGCAGGCAGCAACTTTCTTTTGGCTGGGCAAGTACTGCTGAGCTGGCTGCTCCCACAGGGTGTCATCTCCTGGGAGCTCAGGTTGCTCGGCTCAGGGCTGAGTGCTGTCTGTGGAGCTGGGGTCTCCCTGCACCCATTGGCCACTGCTGGCCCTTCCACCTCTCCACTAGCCCTGCTGGTCTGAGCTGGGCTACTCCCTGGCTTCTCCCTCTTCCCACCAGAGTCCAACTGGGTTGTTTGTGCAATACTGTGCAATTCAAGATGAAGTACATTGTGGCCACTTGCCGGCTCCCCATTCTCTCCATAGTCTATGGGCTGATCCCCTGATGAGACAGGGCAACTGTCTCTCGTGTGCAAAGTACTGCAAGCAATGTGCCGGGGCCAGGAGGAGGAAAAGGAGGAGGAAGAGGAGGAGGAGGTGGAGGTGGAGGCAGAGGAGGAGGAGGAGGAGGCTGAGGAGGAGGAGGAGTGGGAGACATCCTGCAACTTGTCCTCTCTGCTGGCCTTGGGGCTGTGGCTAGGGCTGCCCTCACAGCGGTGCTCCACCACCCGCAGCCCACTGTGGGAGAAGTGCTGGGCAGAGCCACAGAGGGAGAGCTCCTCCACCAGCAGACCATCCTCAAAGGTCTCATCATCATCCAGAGAAGGCTGCCCAGAGCCTCCATCCACCCCCCTGTCACCCCAGTGAGTTCGTTTGGGGTCTCGCCCCCGCCTCCAGAGTTCGCTGCTCGGGGTATCCCTTCTTGACAGCTGGCCAGGTGCCTGCCCGCTGCTCCGTGCTCTCAGAGGAGCTGGAGAGATGGGAGAAGATGGACACCTGGTAAACCTTCTGGCGCTTGATCTCTGTCTCATTGTAGCCCATGAGAATGCTGCGGTGGGTGCAGCACTGTGAGGAAGGCTCCAAGGGTGTCTCCCCACTGGGCCGGGACAGGCTGGGGTCTGTGCTGCGCTCTGGGGGCAGAGACGTCTCTGTGTGGATGTGCCGCATGGAGCCTCACTTGCTGGGACTCCGAGTGGAGCCCATGCAGCAGCAGGAGGGGGACTGTAAAGTGCCACAGGTAAGGGTGCAAGGGCCAGGGGTGGGAGCTGGATCCCCTCTCACTCAGGATCTCTGTGTGAGCCCTCTACTACGAGCTGCTCTGCAGCACAGCATCTGAAAAAAAAGAGAGCAGAAGGATGAAGATCAGCCCAGGATCCCCATCCTCATCCAGACTTCTGGCTGCAAGGGATCTCCTGAGACATGGGCTGCTCCTCACACAGCCCCACTTGAACCTCACTCTCCAGGGACACGAAGAGGAACTGGTGTGGCTTTCTGGGAAACCCTGCAGCATCACCCACCTGCAGGTTCAGCACTTCCTTCCCAACTTGGGCAAGGAGAGAAGACTCCAGACAGGCAGGAGACTCCTGGGGACAAGTCTGGACAAGTGGGGAGGAAGAGGCCTGCCCTCTGCCAGGGACATGCTCATGCTATTGTGCAGCACAGGAGTCAGGCAAGTCAGACCAGTCCCAGGGGCTCAGGCCTGTAATCACCCCTTTGGGCAACAGCAGCAGCATCTCCCAGTGCTGGCCAAGACAACCTGTTCCAGCCACGTGCACTGAATGAGGCAGAGACGGGAACCTGGCCTAACATCCCCGTTACCTCTGCCAGCTTGGACCAGGCACCTCCAGCTCCTCAATCAGCAGCTGGGAAGTACCAGGGTCACCATCCACCCAATCCTGCCAGCTCCAAGGGCCTAACCTCCTCTGTGCTGCATGGTGCCTCACTTTTGATTTTCAGCCCAGTTTGAGAGCTGTGCGAATCCTGTCCACATGGTTTTTTTTTCTGGCATGAAAAATACTGAAATGGCTGGAAGAGCTGAGGAGATGCAGGAAAAGTCACCAGCAGACTGAAGACAAACTACCCATGCCTGGCAGTTCTGCCTTTTCCCAGTCCTTGCAGTTGTGACTGATCTTGTGGAGCAAGGGCTTAGAGGCAAATAAGCAATAGTGAAATTGGTTCTCCAAGTGGATCAAGGCTACGTGGAGAGTGAGGCTGCATATGCTATTTTGACCCTGATGTGATGGGGATGGGAAAATGGCAGGCCAAGGTGGTCAAGACCAGGAACTCTGTTTAAAAGGAGTGATAAAAGATATCATGGTTATGCACCGGGATATGTTGGGGGCTGACTGGTTGCAAAGCCGCACAACAGAAAAGGCCCTGGAGGTCCTGGTGGGCACCAAGCTGACCATGAGCCAGCAATGCGCTCATGGTCAGCAAATAAAAACAATAGTGCACCAGGCACAGCACTGGTAGCAGTCTGAGGGAACTGATCCTCCCTCTGCTCAGCACACATGAGGCAACACCTGAGAGAGTGCAACAAAGGGACACTAAGAAAAAATTAAGGGACTGGAGCATCTGTGTTATAAGGAAAGGCTGTGAGAGCTGGGACTGTTCAGCCTGGAGAAGAGAAGGCTCAGGGAGATCTCACCCATCTATCTATCTATCTATCCGTCTATCTATCTATCCATATATATATGTATAGATATAGATATATATGTATAGATATAAATATATATAGATATATATAGATATAGATATATATAGATATATATAAATATATATGAAGGAGGTTCCCTCTGAATATCAGAAAACACCATTTTGTTTTACTGTGACCGAGCACTGTAACCAAGAGAGGTTGTGGAGTCTTCATCCTTGGACTTCATTCAGAAGTCATCAGGACGCAATCCTGGGCAATGACTCTAGGTGGGGCTGGTCCAGATAACCTCCAGATGTCCCTGCCAACCCCCACCCCTCTGTGTAGCCCACAACACTGCAGCCTGTCCTAGCTGCCCCCCACACTTACCCCTCTGCAGCAGGACCTTCCTTTGCTCCAGATTAACCTCCCTGCCCCGCAGCAGGCAGTCGTTGGCACAATTAGCTGACGACACCTGCCAGTCAGGCACCCCCCAGAAGCGGCGTGGCTGCCGTGGAATGGCTCCCACCATCACGGTGTGCCTCCGAACCTCTGCAACGTCCTCTCCAGCTCTTCAGTGTCCACAGCAGCTCTGAGGGCAAGGAAAGGGAGAGATGCAGGGCTGGGGTGATTTAGATGCTTCCTGGGAGAAGGGCAGGAGATACTGCCTGTCTGCAAGGTCACACAGGTGGGGAAGGCAGCATTTAGGCTAAGCCTTTCCCAACCTTCCAAATCAAAGGCCACATACATATCAGCCACCTCAGACAGTGCTAACACCTTATTTCCATTTAAACCACAAATATTTTAAGCTAAGCTGTGAAGTCTCATACCTGGCTTGATTTTACATCCCTTTTGCATGCCTTCCTGTATGAAACCCTGTGCATAGGAACAGATTCCTCTTTCTTTCTGGCGACCATTTCATGCCTTGCTTTCCAAGACACTGCAGCAACCTCTGGGCCTCCAGCTAGCTCCTGGTCTCATATTCACCTCCTCCCCCTTCCACCCACAGCACAGGACACTTTCTGGCCCTACAGATAAGGAGAAGAGCTTGGAATTGTTTTCTTCCAATAAGAGATGCCTGTCAGTGAAGGCAGAAATGAGGAGCCTGACAGCCCTGAGCCATGATGGCCCCCCACCAGTTTTCCCCACCACAAAGAGAGCAATCCTTTCATGTGCACAGCACTCACCTGTTCAGACGTGCCCTTGATGCACAACAGAGATTTGCAGATACAACACAGCTCCCCTGTGGTCATAATCCACGGGCACTGCAGCTTTGATGCCTGGAAGAGGGCATGGAAGAGAGTCAGCTCAAGGAGCAGCTCATGGTGGAACACCTTCAGAGTGGGCAGGAGTCCTTGGGCACCTCTACCTTCAGCACCTCTGTGGCAGAGGCAGCTCATGGGCTTTGCCAGCCCAGGAACCTCCAGCTAAAGGAGGAAACAGTGCCTATCCCTGGGGGATCATGCCCTCTCTACCTCCCTCCCCATGCATCCCTCAAATGGGGGTTTACTGCAGTACCCACCCAGAGGGAAGTCACTGGGCACCCCAAGCCAGCAGTAAGTACTGCTCTGAAGGCTGGAAACAGCAGGGCCAGGCAGATGAACAAAAACCCCAAAGGGATTCTCAGAGGCAGCAACACACAGGTGCAAACCCCTTCTGGCACCCTGGTCTGGCAAGTTCTGCATTCCCCCCAACTTGCATATGGGAAGCCAGCATCAGCTGTGCTCGTTTCCTGACCTCACCTACCCCAGAAAACAGTCTGTTCTTTCATCACATTTCCAATAAGATTTGTAATTACAGGCTGTCATGACCAGTCCCTGACAGTTGGACAGCTCAAAAGCCACTGCCACTGCTGGGGAAGGGCACTGCCAGCAGCCAGCCAGAACAGGACCTGCTGGGATTCAATACAACAGCACCCAAGGAGCACTCACAGCAGTGCAAATCAATGCTGCAGCATAACAAACCGTGGGCCCAAAATCTCAACAAAAACCTTTTGTAAAGACCAGTTCCTCCTGGCACCCCATACGAGGCCTGCACCAAAGCAGGTAGGAAAGCAAGTGAATGCCCTCAGTTGTGGGCAAATGCTGAAGTGGTAACATGCTGTGCTCTGCCTGCCTGGAAGGTTGCAGTTTCCCTCCTCCGTCCCTGAGGCAGACTTGTACCATGACTTGTGTGGCACAATCAACCACTGGGAATCAAAATCAGCAACCAACAGCAAGAATCAGCCTAGTGCAGTGGAAGAAATGTGTGTCCATGCCAGAACAAATACACAGTTTCATCTGCATCCTTTAATTCTCTTTCCCCATGTCCCTCTGAAGTCACAGCCATTTTCTCCCCAGCAGCAGCTGCCTTTCAGGAGAATGGATGTATCAGGAGAGGCTGACCTGCTGACACCACAAATCCATCCCAGCCAAGCTCTCAACACCAGTCATCAGCTGCTGCCAGCAGCAGCCAGTAGAACACATGCCTGGAACAAGGGGCACCATTATCTGCCAGCCTAGATACTGTTTCTTGAAGCACAGTGCTGGAAAACACCAGCCCCACAGGAACAGGAACATGTCACTCCAAGTGTCTCTGAGAACACCCTAGGATATTCTTAAACATCCTTCTGAAGGAGTGCCCATCAGCCTGGGATGGAGAGCAGCTGGGGCAGAACACTGCTTCTCACCCTCCTCGAGATGCAAGGCTGTGTGTCCCAGGGAGGTTCTCTTGGCAGTCCCAAGTGCCTTCCAGTGTTCCTTCCTGCTGACAGCCCATCCATCTCGCAGTAGGGCTCAGCCTCTGGCAGCACCCTGGGAGCCCACCACCTCCCCACAGAGCAGGACAGCAACACTGGGACCATGGCCTCCTGCACTCCAGGCAGGGACAGGGAGAAAGCTCCTAGTCACCTCTGCCTTCTCCTCCCCTTGAGCCAGGCATTGCTAGAGCCCGAATTCTGGCCACTTGGATGGGACAGAGCCAGGCCCAGGGCCTCACCAGGTATTATCTCCTGGACACAGCACATGGGGCTCCATGTGCCCACACCAAGGCTTTGGCCCCTCCTAAGCCCACGTGATGACGATTTTTTTTGACAGTGTTTTAGCCCATGCTGGTGCTCTAAGATAGGACTCAAAGAGCTTTGCCTCTTGAGGGAAGCCCAGCCAGAGCTCTTCCACTCTCTGCGCTGCTCCTGCCAAGGCCCCCTCATTGCTCAGAAAACAGGCAGGGCCCTGTGCTTTTGCCAAGATCTCCCAGCACCTGGATCTGGAGCTAGGCCAGGCACAGCTTTCCTCTATTTCTTTGCCTGGGGAAGGGCACCACGCTTCAACACCCAAGAAATAACCAGTGCCAAAGGACCTGCAGGAAGGGAGCGTGTCCCAGGCACTGGGGCAGAAACACTGTGTTCCTTGGGGACACCGAGCCACCAGAGCCTGACGCGGAATAACACAGCCAGGCCTGATGGGGCTGGGTCAGGGACTTGGCTACCCTCCTGGTTCCATTCCTATTAGCACATCCAGGGGGAAACCAGGATTAACAGACCATGGTCTCAGTCTGGAGGCAACAGAGCAGGATGGCAGGTGAGGAGGGGTCTCTGGCTGGGTGATGCAGCAGCGGTGCCAGGCTGCAGCCTGCAAAAGATCTGTTGCTGTTTGAGCTGTGCTGTGCCAGCCAGAGAGGAAGGGAGGGATCGATCTGTCATGGCCCAGAGCCCTTAGGAGCCTGGCAGGGCTGAAAGCACAGCATTGGTGCAAAGAAAAGAGGAAGAGCTGTGCCCAAAGTTACCACACTCATCCAGGGGGAATCCAGTGGCTTCCCAGAGCAGCACTGCCAGCCAGTCAAAAGGGACACATGGCCAGGGGACAAGAGGCTTTGACCTGGGCACTGTGTCCTGGGACAGAGCATCAGCCTGGAGGCTGGCAGGGCCAAGAGCGGTCCTTGCACAATTTAGACCAAAAAAACTCCCCAAACCAATCCCTAAGTGGCTTTTGCTGCCTTCTTCTCTCCTGCTCCCTCTCCTGGGAACTGCTAAGGAGATAATGGCAGCCTCACTGGGAGTGAGGTATGAACCACACAGCCAGGAAGGAGAAGAGCCATCATTACAAGAGGGCAAATAATCATCCTCAGAACACGCAGAGCGCAAGGCAAGAGAAACTGCTGGAAACAGACTGTTTGGAGGATAAATCATAGCTCCATTGGTCCTACCTGAACCCAAGGAGAAGGAAGGAAATCTAACCAGTGTGTGCACAAACCCAGGAGCTCCCTGGCACAGGCTAAGAGCAGAGCTTGCGAAGTGCCAGCAGGCAGAAAGTTTCTGTCACAACCCTGAAGGATGGCAGCACTAACAGCAGTGCTGCCACCAGAAAAGGGTTCCTGCACAGTCTGACAGATCAGGCATCTCACCATCAGGAGAAAGACAGACACGTGAAGCTGGGGACTACCTCCAGCACCGTGGCAGAGGTGGCAATCCCACGGAGAAGCTGACTACTGAGATGCTAGAAAAGCAAACTGTGCCTGAAAGGAAAGATGACCACTGGCTATGGCTCTGGCACTATCCTGGAATTCAGGCTGAGGAGGAAGGAGCTGATACTTGGTGGAAACAAGAGGGAGGAAGGAGAGGGAGGGGGAGTGGATACAGAGGGAGGGAGCGTTCTTGCCCCACTGCAAGAGCAACTACTGCTCTCAAGAGTCCTCAGGAGGCCTCCTGCCATGCCAGATTTATGCCGTTGCAGAGCCTCACTCAGTGCTAGCCCCTGCTAGGAACAGAGAGGAAGCCTGAGCCCAGAGGGGAAGGATGGGGCAAGAGGCAGTGCCCATGTCACGAGTGTGATCTCCTAGAAACCACCAGACACAGCTTCTACAGAGAGAGAGACCCAACACCTCCCATGCCTGCTGCACCGTGTCTGTGAAGTGCTGCTGCTCCCTCCCATCCTGCAGGAGGTGGCACTGACAGGGTGCAGAAGCCCCCAGGGACAGAGCAGCGCTCTCTGCAGAGCATCTTGCTGGGGCTCCAGGCTGCAGCAGCCTCCTCAAGGGCTGAGGTCTGCCCAGCAGCATGCAGTGCCCTCCCCAGCCCCACACACAGGTGCCGCAGGGACTGAGCCCTTCCGCTCGGCCAAGTCAGGATAACACAATGAAACCTCTCCTGGGAGCTGGGGGAGCTGGAGCAGAGCTCTCAGCCCAGTGACTTACCCCTTGTCCCTCTGATGCCCCTCGTCCTGGCATGGATCACCTCCGCACACCTTTCCCAGGTGCCTGGCGTGCAGATGGCGATGCTGACAATAGCCTGCAGCTGGGAAGGGGGGCTTACAGGGTCTGCAGGCAGATCCCACTATGCGACAGCCACCTGTGTAAAGCTTTCTCCCACGTCCAACCCCTCTCCACCAGCCTCCCCTCCACGCACGGCTGCCCCTCTTCCCAGGAAAGCGCAGCCAAAGAATGAAAAGCAGCTTAAAATCCAACAGGACAATTGGGCAGCTCTCCAAAGCCGGCAGCACCCCCTGCCCACCCAGCCCAGCAGGTTCAAACCTCTGCGATACAGCCCACAGCTGCCCAGCTCCAGTGTTCGACCGGGAGCCCAGGAAACCTGCAGCAGGCAGGGCAGGGAAATCCCATGCAGCAGCTGCTAACTGGGAGGACAGCCCAGGTTGAGGACAGACCTTTGTCTCTGCCTGCCTGTCTCGCTCGCTCGCTGCCGGAGGAGGAAGAGGGGGGCGGTGGGGGACAGCAAGCAAAGATAACACCCCTAGGAGGGATGTCACAGCCACGTTAATCACTTGGAATTCCAGCCAGCGCGCCGCAAATATGGGCAGCAAATGGAGATGCTCAAAGCTCTAAAATAATTGGATCCTTTCACAAGAGCCGAGCCCAGAATCCAGCACAGGAATTCAGTCCCCGCTGGAAGTCGAGAGATCAAATACATGGAGAGGCAGGCGCAGCACAAGCAATCCTCAGCCACTGCTGTATCCAGCTCCATAGCCTTTGGCACTGCTTTAATCTCAGGTGCCTTCCCAGCGGGAGCGAGGGGGACCACAGCAGAGAGCCCGAGTGCCCAGCTGAGGACCGGCCCCTTCCCATCCAACTTACTCTACTTGCGGCAAGGTGCAGAAGCGCTGCCAATGCAAATAGGGTTTTGTGGAGGAGATCAGCTGTCTCGAAGCCTTGCTTGACCGGAGGAACAGTCCATGGAAAGGAGACCCCTGAAGCTGCTGTTTGGCCTCTGCTTCCCTGCAGGGGAGATGCCTAGCCCGGCAGGATTCCCAGCCCGCATCACATTCCCGGCGAAACGCACACGCGGCACATGTAGGCTCCTGCTCGGCGCCTCAACGGCAATGAAAAGGCACAGAGGCTTCTGCCAGAAAACAAAGAGGCAGCGGCAGAGCTGGGGGTGGGGAAAACTCTCCGCTGCCCAAGAGGATCCCTGCAGAGGCAGCAGGATGCTGCTAGGCTCCACCGCAGCTATTCACCCCCGTTAGCCCGAGGTGGCACCCACTTGCCTGGCACAGGGAGTCGAGGATGGGTAGCCCCCATTCCCCTTCCTGAGGCAGCACCGGGTGAGAAGTGCTGGAGGACGCGAGCCAGGCCCAGGACAACAGCTGTCCACAAGCAGCAAATTCCTCTGTGCTGGCTCCACTTCATGAAAAGCTGTGTCTTTTCACCTCGGGGTAGCTGCTACTCACCCTCGCTCGCAGGGGAAGGTGCAGTCAGCATTGTGCCTGCAAGCCTTGGGGAGCCCCGTGGCATTAGACTTCGGGCAGCACAGTAGCCTCAGCAGTCACCCTGAGGCAAGAAAGAATGTGAAAACAAGCCCTCAGCTACCCAAGCACAGGGACATGTCAGCCAGCTCCCTTCCAGCCCTCCTGTCCCTCTCCAAGGGTGGTGGCCCAAGGGACAGGCCGGGGGGACCTCAGACACTAAATAACCACACAGACTGGCTGCTCCAGTCCAGACCTTGGTGCCAGCTGAAACCAGTGGAAAATTTTCCACCATGTGATTACCAAGTCACATGCCTGTGCAGCCAGTCACAGAATGGCTGTGAGAAGGCAAGTGGGATCTGGCTGAGGGCAGGGACCACTTCTGGTCTGCACTTGCATGACACCTGAGGTCTCTGGCCATGACCAGGGCACCAATGCACAGCCACATTTCAAGTTCAATAAGGCTGTTTGTCCAAGGAAGGCTTTCCCCAGACCCAATCTGGACCAGGCCCATTCTAAGCAATGTACAAATATTAGCACCAAGAGTCCCTTTTATCTGATCTCTCAAGAGGAGGAATAACACTCTGTGGTTGGTGTCTGCATCACAAGTCCTGCAAACTGTATTCTAACCTGTTTAACTCAACTCCAGTGGTAAGACAATCACTTACAGTAACTCCCATCCTGTCAGCTCCCTGTCTTGGACTGTGTACCATGGGAAGCATGATCTAGGTGTACAGCATGAACAGCCCAGCCTCTTTTTCAGCACTATTGCCTGGGTACAGAAACAGGAGCCTCTGACAGGGAGCTCTAGTGGTGGGGTGGTGTTTTGTGAGCTGGGAGAAGACAGCACAGAAGTCAGAAGGCAATAGGACCCTTTTTGCTCCCACTTCTGCTCTCTCCTCTCTTCTCCCTCCCATATACAGCCACAGGCATCCACAGCCCCGTCTGCTCGTTACCAAGCCAGCTCCTTTTGTACCCTGATGCCCTGTAGCCATTCACACTGCCTAAACCCAAATGCACAACACTGCCCCTTCCCCACATCCTTCGCATGGCAGCTGGGCTCTGTATCCCCACAAGTGTGCTCCTCTTCATTCCCACCCCATCCTCCACCACCATGAGACCCTGTCTTGTTTCCATAAACCCCCAAGGCAAGCCCCTAGGTCTCATCTGTCCTCTGTTGCCTCCTGATTGCTGCAGTTCATACCTTAACTTACCCCAGGCTCCTCCCATTTCCCACTGCCACACACCCACAGCCCCACCAGCCCAAGCCTCCTTGCACACACTCCACTGAGGAGTCCCTGGCACCCGATAGACCCACAGCAGCATCACCTTTCCCTAGCTCCCCAAACAGTCACCTGGCACTGCAGGGCAGTGGAGAAAGTCCTAGGGATGCTGTATTGCTCTGATCAGCTCCGGACATGAGTGTCAAAGCTACATGTTGGGAGAGGGAGTAGGCAAATGGCCTGCAGTGGGGAGGGCCGCAAGGATTGTGCACTGCAGCATTTGACCCGTGGGAACTGCCCCTCCCCACCGCAAACCTTCTTGCAATACACTTCCTTTTACTGTAAGAGCCCTCCAAGGGAGGTGCTTGAGCACAGGCACTCGGGCCTCCTGCTTGGTTACCAAGCTGCAGCCTGCAGATAAGGCTGCAGCAGCTGTGGGGACGTTCAGCATCTTTTCCACTCCCTGTACTAGACATGTACGTGGCACAGGGGGAGGAGATACCACACACATACACACGGCTGTGCACACCCACCCAACTCACCCTTTTCCAGCTGCGATTTAGAAAGGCTCAAGTCTAGCACAGGCCAGAGTGAGGACATCCTAGGCAGGTATTTAGGCCATAAGAGTGAGGGTTTGTCCGTCTTTTATTGTTAAAAGATGGACACAACCAGGGCTACTGCAGGGAAGGAGGATTTCTACCATGAATTCAATGTCCTGCACCTTGTCATAGAAAAGGAAAGCCTCTCTTTCCTGTAGGACGGAAGGTGAGAGAAAAACACTGCTGGAACTAAGAAAAGGATGTCACAGCTGTCATCTAAACATTCACACTGTTGCCCATAATAAAGGCAAACACATAAGAGCAGAAGGCCCTAAGAAGGGAAACATGGGGGTAGGAGGGACTGGCATTCTGACTGTAGGCATATCCATATGAAGGGCAGCAGGAGACACAGTCCAGCTACTATTATATCCTCTGGAACTGCAAACCTAGTCAACACAGTAAACCATCCCGGGGTCCCATATACAGCAGAGGCAACTAGGTCAAAAACACCTTCAACCTGGTGGTTGATCTACACCACTGAGGACACACAAGTCCCTCTAGATCTGTCCCTCTTAGAGAGACAGAGCCTGTGAGAGACCGAAGAGCTCTCCATGGACTACCAGAAACTAGCTCATCCCCTGCAACATGGCACTTGCTCCTGCAGCTGGGAACAGACCTCAGGGACCTCTTGTCCCAAACCTCCAGATCCTGCTACTCCCAATGCCCACGGGTGTTGTAACAGGGACATCCAAGAAAAGCCAGGGTGCCCAGAGCAGTGTTGAGTTACAAGTGGACTGCTGGGGAAGGGAGAACGCACAATGGCAGCACACTGTCAATGAACCCAAGGGAAAGGCTGAGAGAAGCAACTTCAGAAGCTATCTGGGAACTAACACAGGTTCATGAGAATGTTCTAGACATTGAAAACCTACATAAAGGCATCTAGGGAGCCTGGACATCCACCCAGCCTCTGCCAGATGAGCAAGCAGATGTAGCTACTGCTGCAGGTCAGCTCAACCCGGGCGCCACGGCTGTGAGCAGACCCCTTTGCTCTGGTTCATTACTCTTGCAGACAGGATGGGCCAAACACTGTAAACACCCTCCGAGCACTTACACACCACACATGGGCTTCTGCTGCATCAGACACTGGTCAAAGCTCAGAGACACAATAAATCACAGAGTGAAGTTGTTTCCGAAGACAAGGCTCATAAGACTGCCAGCAGCCAGCCTTGCAAAAGGACAGGATCAGGAAAAGAGCAGCCATGAGAATAAAAGGCTGGCAAAGAAACAGAAAATACTGGGAGCAAATAATTCTTTCCAGACAGTCCTCTGGACTCATCTCAGCATCCATCTGCTGAGGATGGTCAGGCAGCTGGAACCTTTAAAAAAGCTACCAGCAACTTCCCTTCCAATCGCCACTATCTCTTGGACAGGCACCATGGGGAAGATAAACCTGGAGCCCTTCCATCTGGAGGGCTGGGGGCCAGCATCCTCATGAGCCTTCCAAAAACACCAGCACCCCCCTACACATCACAGCCCTGTGCTTCCAGCAAGAGCAAGGAGGATGCTTTACATCCTGTGCTTCACTGCCCACTGGCTTCTTGTGCTGTGTGGGGAAGAAATAATGCCAACTGCCAGAGACTTGGGTGCTCCAGCTAAGCGAGGCTGGGGCAAGTGAGCTGAGCAGCACTCCTAAGGCAGTGAGTGTCTCCATCTCCCACCACTGCTAATACCACACAAATGAGTCCAAGTGAGGGGAAGGGGATGGACAGAACACCCTGGGCCCTCCATGTGCCTCCAAGTTGGTCAATCCAATTGTCCATGAGATGTGACATTGCCAAGTTCTGACAATTGCAGAACTGAGGAACAACAGTGGGAAGGGACCTCAGAGGGTTTGGGTCCAATCCTGCTAGCAGCAGGGCCAAGTTCAAGCAAATTTCTTGGGGTTTGCCCATGCCAGGGGCTGAAAGTCACCAAGTGTGGAAACTGCCTCCTTTCTCTGGGTCCTATTCCAGTCTAACTGCCTTGCAGGGAAATATTTTTCCTAATATCTAATTGTAATTTCCCTTGTGTGCCATTGCTTCTCATCCTGCCCCTGGGCACTTCCCAAGAGATCCAAGCTGCAGATGCACTGCAAATCCACAGCTTCCAGCAACAGGCCCCCTTCACTGCCTTCCCTCTCCCAGGCTGCACAAGCCCACCACTCTCAGCCTCTGCCCAATGCAGCACACAAGAAGCCAGAGCTCCAGCTCATCTCTGGAGACTGCTAGAGCCTGCTGGGCTCCATCCTGCTCAGCCAATGGTGACACTAGGGAGGATAGGAGGTACCTGCACCCTCACACCTGGGGGATGTTGAAAAAAGAAACTCACCTCAACACTGAGATCAGCAGGGACTGCTTTTGTTTGAGAATTTAATCCTTGCTCTGGTTGGTAGCAATACCAATGCCTGCTGCAACACACCTATGTTATTCCAAAACAATTCCCAAGCACCTGCTCCAAGAAGTTTGGCCCTAGACACATAGAGCTTTGGTTGTGCTGCTGTAGCTCTGATACCAAGGCTGCCTCCACCATGCCCGCGAGGGACTTGTCTTCAGGAGTGGTAAGCAGTACATTCAGGAGTCCCAGCTCAGCAGAGACCCACTGTGCTAGATGGAAACCCAGCAGCCCAGCGCAGATCCCTCAATGAGGGAAGCAGCCATCTGCAATCCCTGCAATACACTCAAGGGCCTGCAGCACAGCCCAGGTCTTACAAGAGATTTTGGAGCCAACAACCAACCATGTCCTCAAATTTCCATTGTATTATCTGCATCCCAGCTCTTCCTCCATGTGTTCACTCAATCCAGAGCTGTTGGTTTTTCATTCTCTGCCCCAGCAGGTATCGCTCATTTTCCCATCCTGCATCTGCTCTCTCAGACAACTGGGCAGGATCTGACCAATACAGAGATCTGCTCAGCTTGCCCAGAGCTGGCTGGACACCCCACTGCCTGTTTGAGGATGAAGATCCACCCCATTCACTGGATACCTGGTCCCTGCACTGCTCCCGTGCAGTGCTCCTCTTTGGTACCTACAGGGAAAGCCTCAGCATCAAGGGTGTCCCAAGACTTTCCAGGATAGCAACATACCCACAGCTGGACTTCAGTGTGTAGTTAAGATCCTGTCCTGTTCCCAAGGCACAGGCATTGCCTCCACCTGCTAAGCCCTGTGGCTTTCCCAGCTCTCCTCTGGCACCCTCAGCCCATCTCCCAGGGACTCAGCCAGACCCTTCCGCTCCCTTAAAATCCCTTGTCCTGGACAAGCACCTGCCTTCTGCTTCCCGTTGACTCATTCCCCTGAGATTCACCCCCTCCTGACTAACTCATTTCTGCCACAGTCCCATGCACAAAGGGAGTGTGTGAGTGTGCAACATGGGCAAAAATATGGACTCTTCAAGGCAGCAAACTGCACAGGGATCCTGGCCTGGCCATGCCAGAACCCTTGCCCCCTGCAGCACCCGGCGACCAGAGGGGCAGAGGTGACACCACTGGCTCAAGTCCATTGTGGGGAGAAGGGGCAGAGAAGCAGGCTGGGAGTGCTGTCCTGTGCCAGCACTGCCAAGATAAAGAGCAAAGCAAGGGGAGGGCTTCCTCCAGGCTCTGAGGCTGCCTTCCAGGCAAACCCATTCCCTTTATCAGCCCTCCACCACTGGCTGTGGGAGGGTAACCCAGCACTGCCACAGCTCAGATCTACTGGCAAGACGTCTGCCAACTAAGCTGCCTTTGGGTACACCCAGACATGCCCCCCAGGCTGTGCCTCTTCCCAGTTTTACCCTCCACGGTGTAGAGATTCCTGGGACACACAAAAGGACTTCTTCTATGTATGGCTGTGGTCAGCTGGCATCAGCTAATGCCACTGTGCATGCAGGGCCCAAAGGCTTGGCCAGTTCCTGAGTGTGAACAGTGCAAGTCATGCACATGGACTTATGTACACTCAGATCCTCTGCAGGCTACTCCTCTGACTGGCAGTTCCCTAATGCTTGGGGCTGAGGCTCAAACAGGCTTTGTCTCACATCCTTTCCTTCCTTTTTCCACATCCTGGCATGTTCCCAAGCCACACGCATTGCCTCCACCTGCTATGCCCTTCTGAGGGCTGTCCTGGTAACCTCAGTCTCCTCGGAGAGACCAGGGCAGACAGAGGTGACAATAGGAAGTTGGCACTGTGCAGCTGTGCCAAGCACAGCAAGAGCTGTGTCACACACCTCCCAGCCAGCAGAGCGAGTGGCTCTGCACATCCATCTGTGACGAGGAGCACAGGAGAGCTTTGGTGTGAGCAGGAGATGCTGCTCTGTGCAGCACACCCAGTCAAAGCGCTGCGCCTCCACCTGTCAGAGCTAGGGAATCCATTACCTATTGACCACAAGAAAATCACTGGGATCATACAGGCTCTTCTCTCACACTTTTCTCTCCACATCCCACGGGTCAGAGTCATGCTGACAAGTGGCTCTGGTCCCTTCTGCCCAGGAGCACTTGGCCAGCTGCAGCATTTTGCCTGCAGCCATACACTTGGGACAAGCCCTGCTGATACTGCAAGAGGAGAAGTCAGTCAAGCATTATGTCTTTAGCAGGGTCATGCAGCCCCAGCTGGGACAGAAGACCCTGACACCCAGGAATTAAGGCCAAAGTAAACCATCCTTTGGCCAGGGAGTGAGGGACAACACTTTGGGCTGGAATGTCACATATTAATAGGCACAAAGAATGATCTTCTGCCAAAGCTTAGGACTGTATGCCAGAACTGCTGCTTCTCTCTGGACTTTTAAATTTTTGATCCTCACTAAGTATATACAGAGCCTCATCTCTTGTCTCAGGACAGAGAAATACAAGCTTTTGTCCCATGGCATCCTTATGGGACAGCAGTTTCCCTTGCACACCACCCCTCCTCAGGATGTTCCAGTAATTCAAGTCCCTTCTAGAGAAGCAGGGGGGACATCTATAGTCCTCACCATAAGTCATTAGTGAGGCCAAAGGCAGGGCCAACACCATGGTCGCAGTATCACCAAGGTCACAGCAACCTGGCAAGATTCTGAACAAAACTCAGCAGCCACCAGCAGGACAGATCTAGCAATTTGAATGCATATGCTTAAATCAGCCAGCCACCACTGAAAATATGGGCTTGTCTACAAACTCTGGGAGCCCCTGAGAGAGCAGCAACAGCCTATATGAGCCCTTGGACGGTCAGCTCCCTGACATAGCCCCTGGGCACAGCAGAAGCTGAGGGACTGCCCTAATTCCAGTTAAGCAGCTGGGGACTGATCCAATTTGAGCCAGACTGACTGACTTTTGAGCCAGACTTTCCTGCCACACCCTCTTTTGTGACTAACAGAGGGGTAACATCCCATCTGCAGCACCCCTCTCCAGCTGGGCTGGGAGAAGGAGCAGAGCAGAAAAAGCTGAGCTGCTCTTGACTGTGGCATCTCTCCCACACCAAGGGGAACACTTGCAAGTGCCCCCTGCTCCCCTTCTGCAGCCCAGGTGGCCGAAATAAGTGGCACAGTGTCCACCCAAAATACAGTGAGTAGACCCTGCTGTCTTCAAATAACACATTTCAGGTCAGCAACCTGGGAACTACCAGCAGAGAGCAGCCCAGTTATCCACCCATCTTTATGTTAGTGGCACACTTCTGCAGCGCAGGTGATGCCAAAGGACAGGGTGAGGAGAGAGGATAGGAGCAACAACAGATGAAGGAATTCAAGGCTTCGCAACATCAGTGCTAAGCAGCAATGAGTCCACAAAGTTGATGCTTCTGCTGAAACAGTTTCCTGGTTACTGGGACAGACACACAAGAGAATGACTCTGAGAACAGGCCAGCTACCAAGGTGAACAGATATTTTGGTTTTTGAGAGCTCCATCCAAACCAAGCCTGCCTTCTCACGCAGTTTTGTCTTCCTACAGTCCTGCCCTTCTGGTGCTTGAAAAAGTAGAAAACCCTCTAGGATTCTAACTTAGGTGGTGGCTGCAGAGACCCTCACGGATATATTCCCTGGAACCAGTTTTCATCTCCCAGGCAAAGCCCAAACAGTCTTTCCTTCCAAAAATCACATCTGAGGTCATGTGATCCAGCATAAAGATCAGAAGTGGAATTACTTTAAATGAAAGCTCAGATGGGGGAGCACGCCCGTGCCAGTGGATGGAGCTGAACGGCCAAACGCCTCCTAAGCTGGCACTTAAAACTTGAAAGTTTCAGGAGTAAACCACCTTTTTCTTTACATGCCTTGAATGAGTTGGCTGGATGGCTCATGCCATCCAAAGCTCGAGATGGAAACCACTTGTGCCCACTTTTCATCTTGCTGCAGGAAGGGAAACAGAGGTTACCGCCACCCATCCCTTCCCTACCTCCTTTTGCTGGACCCTCTGCTGCTGTGCCCCATGGGACATCCTGAGCAGACAACATTAGGAAGAGGGGCTTGGAAACCAGCTACAATTGGGCTTTTCTGCTCAACTACACATGAAAAACACAGTTTTATCTCAGGTGGGTATGAAGCTTCCCCTTCTGTCAAGGCAAAATGTGTCTGTAGGCACCAGGGACTGTCTCCTCTTCTGAATTTCGGAAAGATCCTCCCTTGCAGGCACTGCCTTTTACCATCTGCTCCCTTCACTAGCCCAGAGCAGGCTGGGGAGGCCCAAATTCTGGCTCCACCAGTGATGCTGAAAATTCAGGTGCCATGTGTGGGGGCAGCTGCAAATGCAATAGGGGGAAAGAGGTGGAATGAAACCAAACCACTCAAAAATCCCAGGGCAGAAGGTACTAAGCCTTGTGTTCAATAGTTATTTATTTCAGGACACAGTTCCAGTTTCCAGCTGGTCTTAAAGCTCTCCACTAAGTCGCTCTCATTGATTTCCACAATTTCTTTTCTCCCTACCCCACTTCCAGCAGGGATCTCAAAGGCTGCTGCCTCCCAGCAAAAGGGTCTCCATGACCTTTGTAATTCAACACACTGGGAAAGGCTCAATCAATTCCCTCTATTCCTAGGCCAACACAGACCTTAAAAGCCCTCTTTGTTCCTGTTACAAACCCTATCCCACAACCATGGCTTAACCCTTAGGGCACTGCCTCAAATGAGGAGAGTTTCACAGAAGCAAGGCGGTTTGCAGCATCCACGGGAAGCTGGACCTATCCTTTGCTTACAAAAGAACTGTACTGACAATCCGCTGGTGGCTCACAGGATGCATCAGATACACACAACAGGGTGGGAGGGATGTCTCTGGCCATGCTCATCATCATTACAAACTACTGTGCCTCACACTGCTGCACAGTCACGGGCAGGGGTTGGGCTTACACCTCTTTACAGTCTCCTGGTTTTGCTCTGCCTGCCCTCAGTTCAGCAGGTTTATTACAAAACATGCTCCATGCATGCAGATTTGAGGTCACATGGAAGAATAGGGATGAGGAAGGAAGCAGCTGGAACTGGGCACCCCCACTGTCAGTCTTGCAAGGACTCCTCTGCTCCTGCTCCCAGATACAGCCATTGCTTCCTGATCAGAGTAAATCAGAACCAGCGACGGATGCCAGGCTGTTACTACACAGCCTGCACACTGATTCTTTCTTTGTCTGAGATAAGCTCAGACCCACATCCTGATTAGCAGTCCATAATCACCCGTTGAGGGGGAAGAGTGCCATGGGACTGTGTGTGGCTACACACCCTGCACGTGGGAATGCAGAGAACACAGAAGGTACAGCCAGCTCTCCATTCCTAGCACAATCCCAGGCATAGGAGAAGGCAGCATGAATCAAGGGCTGCCAAAAACATCAGCTCTGCAGCTGGAACAGAGCTGCCCAGCAACACCCTGCAACATCAACTCCATGGCAGACAGAGCCAGCTTGTACCACTGCACCCCAAAACTCCACCCCTGCAGACAGGATGGGGTAGGACCACCTTGCAGCACCCCAAAATGCCATTTCCTATCAGCTGCTGTAACTTCCCCTCTGCACCTTTCCAGTCCTGCTCCACCCATCTCCTTCTCCTCAGGCTTCAGGGAAACTGAGTCACAGCATGCTGGCCCTGCCCTGAGGAAAGAAAGTGGTGGGCAGCCCCCAGCTCCTGGCACAGTGTGGGGAGTAGGGCAAGGGTGGTACCAAGAACTTTGAGAAACCCAGTGATGGGGAGGAATAAAAGTACCCACATGTGCTACATCAAGCAGCTCTCCAAATTGTGAGCCTTCTCTGTTTCCACCTCTCTTAAAGCAGAAGTTGGCCCCAGTCTGTTGCTGGCTTTATGGACTGCACCCAGCTCTGTTGGGCTTCACCTGGCCCCACAAACTGACCCACGCGATCTGTGCCACCAGCAGGGACCAGGGCATGTAGTAACTTAGCATAGCCCAGGAAAGAAAAAAAAAAAAAAAAAGCCAGATAGAACATTACAAATCAGAAGAGCGCCCTAGGTCTCAAAAGGCTGGTAGGGGACTGGATGCTTCATTGAGAACAAGTCATGGCATTCTTTACCTTGAAAGATTCATGTGTTTGAGTAAAGACTTGATTCTCTGGTCCAGCTCTAGGAACTGGTAAGTTTCCAGGTACTGACCTCAGGCTCTCTGTTTTTATCACACACCTACAGAAACCCTTTTGAGGACTTGCTTACCAGTTAAGCTTCCCAGGACCAGGTCTACAGCAGTGTTCACCCACAGCAGAAACTTTTAAAATCCCTGACTGGTGCAGTAACAAACCACCACCCATCTATCTGCCTTGTAGACAGAGAAGTTAAAGATCTGTTCATTCAGCCTCTGGGTCAGACATCTCATGAATGTCATTAAAGTTATGGCTCCTTTAGTACGTTTCTCAAGATTGCAGTGAGGTTAAGAGCTCAGCATTGCCCAGTTCAGCTGGGACACAGAATGGGAAAGCAGAACTCCAGCTGCAAAAAAATGCACAGCTATTACACACTGCTCATCTATAAGTCTCCTGGCATCTTTTCCGAGGCTCCTGATTCTTGATTGCCTCGCTCCACCTTCCTGGGGACTCTCTGAAAACTGACCCTTTCACCCCTCCCCGGGGAAGTGTGTTAAGGTGGTATTTGCTGTTATTGTCATGCAAAGCAGAACGTTATTGAAATACTCTTGCCCCAGCTCTATCTCCCAGGACAACATAATAGTAGATGAAATTCATTATCTCCTATCACTTTATGGTACTATCTTTTCATTTCTCTGTTAACACACATCAGAGACATATCGAGTTTCAGGCCGGCTCACTCCAAAGGAAATTCTCTTTTTCCTTACAGGGATTTGCACAAGTGATACCTTTTCTTTTCAATACAAAAAAAAGCCCCAACTACCACCAAAAAGTAATTAAAAACACCAACCCACAAACCAAAGAAAAAAAACCAACCCACACTTCAAAAATAGCACTTGGAGGTTCACTTAAGGACAGAATTTGCCTTTTCTCTCCAGACCACCACTTTGGTCAGACCTTTCCCAGGCTCTGGAGGGCAGCATTCTCACTGCTGCTCAAACAGCTTCATCAGCAATGTTTGGAGTCCTGCAGCGAGGAAGCTTTAAGGGTGAGATGCCTTTTCCTTCCCAAAAGTGCCCAGTACATGAACACAGGTATTTCCTAGTAAACTGTTCCTCCTTACTTCCAGCCTCTGCTACAGGGGTGGCCTCTGATAGCAGCCTTCCTCCGGAAACACCACCGCATTTTGCTCAGTTACTCTAACACTGTCATGTTGTAGGGAAACAAAATTAAACAGCTGAAATCTGTAATAAATCATTCCTACTGAGCTGCCAGGGAAATTGCTGCACAGAAGAAAGAGAAGAACTGTAAGTCTGTTTCCTCAACAAATCTAAGACACAAAACAGCCTTTGGTTACTGGGAACAGGCACAGCAGCAATAGGTGCACTTTCAGGGTGGCAGATTGATGCCACCAATTTTTCTGTTCTCTCTCTCCAGATTTATCACATGACCAGGAAAGATCATTGGAAATACCTTAAGATCCCAGACTCTCAGCTTAAAAAAGAGGTTGGGATACCAGATCTAGACAAAAAGCCTGAGAATATTCCAGTTCCTCAAAACCAGCTTATATTATTAGCTATTGCTACTGTTAAAAGATGAATTGAAAGCAAAGCTCAGACTCTCTACTTGATGCCATAACTGCTTTATTTTGCTGGCAGCCACAGCAGAGAGGATCTTGAGAATTACGCCCTTTGTCCACTGCTGGCCCAGCTATGCTAATCTCATCAGCAATGCAAACGCTGGTATAGAAAGGGCTGAGTGGCAGTGCTGGCCTGACAGCTCCAGCAGCGCTGACTGGCAATAAGCAAACCCTGGTACACAGCATCCAGGCATCTTCTCCAGGCCTGAGCTCAGCAAACAGTTGGTTCTTGCAAGATATTCTTCATGCATCTTCCAGACAATCTGTACAGCACCACTGGACTCAGCTACCTTCTCACAATTTAGAGAATGCAGGTAGGAACATACACCAAGTTTAAGTTTCCACTTGGTCCCACTGAGCTATCACCTCTCAGCTGAAATCCCACCACTCTTCCCAGAGCAGCAGCATTCAGGTTGCTCCTGATATCCTAGAGGGCACTGTACAATTTTTCAGAGTGACACAGCTTAGGATAGTGTCCCCACCTGATTACAAGTAGGCATGCATGTCCTGGACTTGCCTCAGGCAATGGCAGCAAAGCACAGCAGCATGTAACCCACACACAACTCTCCTAGCTTCAACACCACGGCTAAGCCAGGAGGAAATCTCTCTTGGCTGCCTCTCCCTAAATGCTTATTCCAGCACTGCCTGCCTTAACTCCTCCCCAAATCGGCAGCAGAGTATGTGACCCCATTACCTTTGGGCTTTTCTGATCCTTTGTGCTTAAAAACCTGTAGTGTGAACAGGAAATTCAGAAAAAGAGGGACCTGCACTTCAAAGATGACAGCGTTGTAACTCATGGGGTCACGGTGCCCAAGAGATTGAGCCTTGGGCAGCAATCTTGGCAGGCAAGGTGTTTTACAAATGATAAAAGAGAAAACATCCTGTGCCCTAGAAAATGGCAGTTCCCACCCCAACACATACACATGACCCCAGAGCCTCATCTGCTGGGCTCTGCAACACTCCATGATATTTCATAGCACATCTTGGGGTCTTGGTCCAGAGGAAAGAGGAGAAACCACAGGCTGTGAAAGTGGGATCAGAGGGAACTACAGTGTGGCTCAATGGATTGCTACCATGCTCTGCATCACCCGCACCCATAAAATATTGCAACACCAACTCTCACACCAAGTGCAGAAGGTCACTTATATGGAAAGCAGTGCTTAAGCTGCTGACCCAAAACTGCCTTCAGTGGAGGTAACAGTGTCCCAGGTTCCTCCACAGGAAGGAAGCTCCAGCTGCCAGTGCAGAGCAAGCTGTTCCCCTCTGAAAAGGGAAGGAACCTGTTGGAAGTGAGAGGGAGGAAGCAAACTGCTGTCTACCATGGGCGGCTTTCCCAGAGCCTCCATGTTCCAGCTTCCACCTCCTTGTTTGCTCTCCCTTGGGAACACCAGGGTCTGGAGTCCAGGGAACATTGTGCAAACAAGTCTAGCCTACTTGGGAGTTTAAAGATGACTGAAACTGTAGCACTGGAAAGACATGGGCAATCTATACAGATCTTAGAGTAATGTACATCACAGAAGGACACTATGGCATATTGGAAAGGGTGAAATAGTTTTCAGGGGAGTATATGAGGCCTTGTAACCTGGAAGGGAGGGGTCATAGCTCAGGCAAGGGTTATGACATTTGTTAAGTGCAGAGCTATTTGGGTAGCTCATAGAGAAGCATCTTTCCAATCAATTTTTGACTGAAAATCCAATTCACAGAAAAACTCCGGCCACAGGCACTAGAGCAGTGTGTGCCATCCCATGGCAAGCCCACACAGCTAACCTCCACACATCTCTAAAAGCATTGTTCCCCCTTCACTCTGGGCTGGGCGCAGAGCTGTGGGCAGGGCATTGTAGCTCACTGCCAGCAGTGACCTTTGAGAGGTGTAATGAGAGAGGTTTACAGCTCACACAGCCATCCATGTTGACACGGGCAAGCTGTGCTTGCTGCCAGCAGGTCCTTTTCCCTGGCTTACATCCAGGCCTTTAGGCATATCATGGATGACAGGTCAGGTCTCAGTCACACTCACATTACGGCCAGGCTGGAGATGGCTTCCTGAGCCATCCCCACAGTGAGTGCATGATATTCCCTGCTCCCTTCACCAACAGGAGACAGCTCTATTACCAGTATCTGGTAAGGAGCCTTCCCAAAGGCAGCTTCAAAAATGTTTAACTTGTCCTTTACCTGCCTCTGTCAGAGGATGGTCCCAGACCATATCACAGGGGTCACCAGAGTGTCTGCTCTCCCTGTATACAGCGTACAGATAGCCCGGAGCAAGGCAAACTGGCTGTGCAAGGTGGACAGCACAGCACAGGGCCAGGAACCCTGGGAAGGTGCAGTCATGGCTGGAGCCACTTACGTTGATTAAGTGAGGATAAGCAAGGGCAGCAGAATGACTCGCTTTCTTCCATGGCACAGTGAGAGGGATCAAGAGACTGGTTTGCTCCTGGCTGGGCCTGCTCTGCAGCTCAGGGCTTCAAACCAAACAGGTGTGTAAACAGGAGCTGCCTGCCCACGCCCCAGCGAGGGGTGAAAGAGGGGAGAAGATGGACAAAACATCCCTGGCCACTCACCCTGAGGCTGCTGCCAGAGGAGACCAGCTCCAGATGCCAGATCATCAGTCAGGAGTCCAGGGGTGCCAAGCCCATGGTACAGCTGGGCCTGGGCTGCATTGAGGGCTGTTGCACCTTGCACATTTGCCCGATAGCTCTTCTGCTTTGTCAGCGATGCTGCCAGCAGTGAGTTGCCATAGTAATACCCCCCAGCATGCTCCCCTACCTCCCCTGTCTCTGTGCCCCCTTGCTGTCCTCTCCCCGCAGCCACCCAAAAGCCTCAACGTGCTCCTAAAAGGCTGTTTCTCACCCCAAGGAACGAAAGGGGGCAGAGGTGGAAGCCCACTCCCACAAGCCATCATCCCTGCCCACCTCATGGGCAAGGAGCCTACTCTGGACCCAGGTGCGTCACACCCCACCTTGCCTATTCTCAAGGCAAAGCACAGGAGAGCCACGCTGCCAGACTTGGGGAGCAGAGGCCTTTTTAACTGCATCTCCTTCATGCTGTGGCAGGCAAGGATGCTTCAACATTCTCACCTGTCCCACAGTGCCTGCTCCATGGGGGTGACATGCACCCCTGCGCAGTCCAGCCCAACACAACTGTTTGCAGGTCAGAAAGCCCCAGGAGCTCTTTCCACATTGAGGCAGCACCAGATCTGATGGGAATGATGGTCTCAGACTCTTCTTGCTGCATCCTGGCAGGCACCTCCTAAGCCTCTGCTCTCCAATTCCAGACAGTTTCCACTTCAGACAGGTCTGTTCTGCTGCATCAAACCTCACTGTGGCTTGAATCAGAGACAGGATCCTGCTTCATTTCCTGCCTAAAAACTCTTCCCTAGCATTGCTAAATGCCACTAAACAGTTACCCAGCTTGAGTGGTAAGCAGAGCTCCTCTCCCTTTCACCTCTCTCACACAGGCATAACATGTAAGAAGACAAAGAATCCTGTTGAACCACATTCAGGAGTGATACCTGTCAATATCTTTCAACATACAAATTTAATAACTTTGTACACAAGAAAGAAATAATTTCTAAAAGCCCAGCTTCTCTCTCTGTTCTGCCCTTTCCCACAACCAGTTACATCAGTTGAGGGTTATAGCAGAAGCTAGCAAAGCCTCAGTCCTGATCCAGGATGAGTCATGGAGCTCCGGAGGCCATGCAACTTCCTTCTGATACCATCAACCATGCCTTACACAGCTAAAAATAAAGATGGGCCAAAACTGCAGA
The DNA here is from genome assembly GCA_024500445.1 of Entomyzon cyanotis. Classification (NCBI taxonomy): domain Eukaryota; kingdom Metazoa; phylum Chordata; class Aves; order Passeriformes; family Meliphagidae; genus Entomyzon; species Entomyzon cyanotis. The sequence goes on along the minus strand of JAKEPQ010001021.1, from coordinate 43,217,356 downwards.
GCCACATCTTGCCTCAACACGAAACTTAGCAATGCTCAGCGCTGCTGAAAAATTACCTGAGCAGGTGGAAACCAAAAGGTGCAGAGAAGCCCAGTCTTCTGGGAAGAAGGGAGAGGCCAGAAGGCCTCACCCTGTGCCACACTGGGCTGGAGGATGGTGGTGGCAGATGGCAAGTAGCCATCCAGCCATACAGAGGTGGCCAAAGTCAGGCTTCTGTCTCACTCAGCTGTGGGTTTTGGAGTATTTCCACACCTGGAGGTTTCATGGAAGGCTGTTCTCTGCAATGCATATTCCCATGTGAGACAACAGGAATCAACTGCTGCAAACAGGAAGGATGCTGCATTTTTGGCAGCAAAAGATTACTTCCCACCAGGCAACATGTAGGCACCTGCAAAGCAAGGTCCAAGGGATGTTTGGAGCTAAAGCTAGAAAAAGGGGTCACAGATATAACTGACGTGGCTTAAATGTTGAGGTAAGTGAGGAGTTCTTCCTAATCCCTGGGACACTGTGCCCAAGCAAAACTTTCACACATGAGGATACAGGATTCTCACACAGATCTTAGCAGGAAGTTGTAGGATTGCACACAAATAGGAGCTCAGAGGGACACCGGCAATGTGTAAACCTAAAATAGCCTCAGCAGATGATCCTCTGCTCCATTCTCGGGAGCAGCAAGACTTAAACAAGGATCCAGCTGTCCCAGCACTCCCATAAACAGGATCTTTGAATGCCCGACCTATTTGCAACAGATGGTAGGGAAAATAGAGGATTCCTTGCATAACTCCAGTGCCAATATCCACAAGGAACCAAGAGTCCCAGCTCTGAAAGAGGAGGCAGCATTTTCTTGTGGTTTTCAGTTGAAAGATGACCTAGTGATCAGCTGGTGAGACTCAGGCACAAGGGCAGCCTACACACACTGAGAGAAGGCTGAAGGGTGTTCGGCTGACTGCTTTCTGTTGAACGTATAAACTCCACTTTGCCCAGTCGTTGAGTTTCCCAGCAAAGGGTTCCATTCCATTTCCAAGAGAGGCACTGCAAGTCTGTCCATGGGTCTGCAAGCTGTATCAACTTCCACACTACTGCATCAGCTGCACTAAACTGAACCAACATTGTTAATTTAGCCAAATATAAACTCCCCGATATCACTTGGGTAAGGTGATATACAAATGAGAGAATAGGTTCATGCTGTGGCCAAGCAACAGTAGAAGATGCTGCTTTACACATAAATGGGAGATTTGCTGTCCATGGAGCTATTAAGCTAATTGGTTAGCAAGGAGGGGTGGTAAAAAAGTGGATCCAATACTATGCCAGAAGGTGGTGAAGCAGTGGCACAGGTTGCTCAGAGAGGTTGTGGATGCCTCATCCCTTGTAGTCGTCAAAGGCAGGTTGGATGAGACCCTGAGCAACCTGACCTAGTGTGTGGCATCCCTGCCTATAGCAGGAGGATTGGAATGTGATGTTTATGGTCCCTTCCAACCCAAGCCTTTCTATGATTCTGTGCTGAGCCCTGTGTTAAAATGCCCCTTGTTAAAAGGCCAGGAAGCCCTGAGAGGATGCTGTGGACTTAGTGGACTCGGATCTGCAAGCATCTCCAGCAGAACTGAGGGAAAACCTTTTCTCTGGTCTTTGTCATGTCTTTCATCACTAAGAGAGACGTAAAATCTCATCACGGAAAAGGCATCAGTGAATATCACCACCCAGCTGGATAAAGGGGCCACACTGCTGTCACTGCACTGTGTGACTGGGAATATGCAGTACAGAGCACTGGCACGAGCAAAGAACTTCTTCCTTCCTTCCTTTCACCTTCATGGATAAATCTATCCCTACCTCACCCGCTGTGGGTACCACTTCAGGATCAGGCTAAAGGATGAGATGGCCTGAGGCCCAGTTTCCAGCTGCATCTGGACTGGTCCCAGCTTCCCTGGCAGACACTTCAGAGGAAGAGCTGCAGAGCCTGGGCAGCCATGCATCCTAAATTATGTCTTGCCCATATAATCTCTCCTGGCCAAAGCACACCTGAGCTCTGGGGTGACAGAAGGGTTCAGCCTGTCCTGCTGGAGGCACAGTCCTGATGAGGGCTCCACTCCAGGTGACAGCACACTGTGCAGATGGGGCAAGCACTGCTGGAATCAAGGCAGGCATACAAGCATCCAGGAACAGGATCCAAGAAGCCCATCCAAGAAGCCCAAAGCCATTTCAGGCTGCTCCAGGCTGGTTACCTTGGAGGAGGTAATATTTCTTACCAGTGTCAATACAAAGACTACTGGTCCTCCTGAGACACTTCATTGTCACTCTGAGCCTCATACATCAAGGCCAAGTGACAAAATCCTGGGCAAATGCAGGGAAAACCCAAATGCTTCTAATAGAGAACATGATTATGTCTGCCACAAGCTTTGGGTAAAATCTCAGCTGGGTTCAGGTAAAGGACAGCAGGGACCTGCAGCTGGAAAATGTACCCATTCAATCCTGCTAGCATGCAGAAGGATGAGTGTGGCAAACGGCACAGACTGCAAGTTCCCAAGAGTTTGAAACGCACCACCCTTGAGCAGCTGACAACTGTGTGCAGGGTTCAACAGTCTTAGCAGCACTGGTTGCGCACATCCAGGTTCCCTTTGCCACACTGACAGGAAGGAGCCCTCCCACCCAAAAAGCCTTGGCTGTGGGAGAGCCTCACCTGAGTGACACCTGCTCTACAGAAGTATTCCTGTGAGCCAAGAGAAGAAGAGCATGGGATTCCCTGTTTTCACACAGCCCTGATAAGGGAAGGGAAATCAGTGATGGTTAAATGTTGCTAACCTGGGTGTAGTGCTGAAGCAGACAGGGAAGGCAGCTCTCAGCTGTCAGCACTCCCAGTGTGGCCTTGGGGTTACTTGTTCCGGCTGTCTTGGGTCACCTGGAAAGACAAGTCCACAGGCACAGGTTCAGCTTGGAATACTGTCTGGGCAGTAATTGCTCATCCAAGCCAAGTGAGTTAGTGGCCCATGTACAGAAGTGAGCGACCCCAAGCAACTCACCAGCTCAAAGATCCCACCACATCTTTTACCAGCGCTGAGGCTGCCCCTCCAGCTGCAGTCCTGACTCCCTCCTGGGTCCCAGGTACTCCCCCAGTTCCCTGCCTGACTCTGGGTGGGCGCACAGTTGGTTCTCCAGAGAGGGTTGCTAAGGTCACAGTCATAATCTCCCTTCCCTGATTTCAGTGGGAAATAAAGGCCTTTCTGTGCCTTTGGCTTTGTTCTTGTCCACCCACGCAGCTGTAGGTTTCTCCACCACACAGTTTTTGCTGGTACTTGAGTGGGTGCGCTGGCATATGGTTTATCTGCAAGAACAGGCACTGGCTGTGGTCCTCACAGGCCACCTGCTAAGCCACCCCATGGGGACACAGAGCCAGAGCAGGGAGGGACAAACTCCACTGCTGGAGAGACACCCCTCCCAACAACCCAAACAGACCAAGACAAATCCAATGCTGCAGCGTTTCCCAGGCTACAGGGAAGGGAGAAAACGACAATTGCTTAATAGAAATCTCCGAGAGGCCTGCCAACACCATCACAAAGATGTTGTTTAAGTCTCCTCCCCAGGCTCCCAGTGCTTTAATTACAGACCACTGGAGATCACACTTTGTGGGGGCTAGGTCCTCGTGCCTAGCAGGTCCTGAAAATGAGGACGGTATCAGCCTCCCCAAGATCAGGTCTGACCTTCCCCTGGCCTCAAACATGATGAGCAAAAGCTGCTGTGGGGCAGTCCCCCCGCTCCCCAGCCTGCCCAACCACCCTGCAGCACCACCCCAGCACAGTCCAGCTGTGACCAGAGCCATTGTGCCAGTGAGCAGAGCAGGTAGACAGGCTGCCAGTCCCCCGAAAGCACAGCCTTCACACCATGATGCAGGGAGGCATGGCCACACTACCCTGCTGGGGCACCAGCCCTTAAAACAGTCCTGAGGGCACCCAGAAAGTTTGTGCTTAATGTCATCTGCACTGGCATCCCAGGAGAAATCCTGTCTGGAAGATGTACTAGCTAGGCACAAGCGCTATCTTTTTGGAGAGCTTATAAGCAGAACAAGCCCCACTAAATGCAGCATGTGTATTTGTAAATATACATATATTTAAAACCCTCCACCAATTGCCTGCTCTAGCACACTGCCTTTCAGAGAAGGCATAAAAGGCTCTAAGCCTGAGCAGTGACAAGAATTGCATTGGACATGGCTGAAGTACTGCCACCCACATACTGCTGCAGTACAGGAAGTGATGGCAATGTATCTAACAGGGATGGGTTGAAAACACTCCCCAGGAAGAATGCAATTACCCCAAGTGGACCAAGGCCAGGAGATCTGGAATACCACCTCAGCTCCTGCATAAAGGGCTTTGCATCTTTTTTCACTTCCAACAAGAAGAATCACAGGGTTGACATCAGCCCTGGCCCGGGAAATGGATTCGTTACTAAAAAGCACTTCCAGCTGAATCACTAACTTCCCCTTTTGCAGCACACAGGACTCCTTTGAAGGTTTCCCATCCCAGTATTGTTCTACAATCCTGCTGCTTAGCTGGGGGGGTTGTCCAGGCCACAGGCAAGTATGATGGCAAACCACTAGCCAGTCCTGAAAAAGCTCTCTGAAATGCAGAGCGTGTGAGCCCAGCTGCTCCTGATTCAGGAATCACAACCAGCTGAAGATGCAGATAGAAACAGGATAAAAACATTTTAATTGGCAGCTGGGCATACACAGGCCAAGGAAGGGAGACTGTAAAAGAGAGGGGCAAAGCCAAAGGGAGAATAAACAGTGACACTTCCCTGTCAAAGAAAGTAATCTTTAACGCAGCCCTCAAACTTTGTGAGACCAAGTTCTCTGGTGGTTGTATTCACCTGGCACACTAGCTGAAGAGCAAAAGCAAAATCAAAAAACCAAGGAACTGAGCCGGTCAGAAAACAGGCTCCAGGGAGCAGAGGTGTCAGGTGCTGCAGACAAAAGAAAGGATCAAAACCACGGTAACATGGCATTACCAGGACACAGGGACCCACACAGCTCCCTGGAAGAAGGGGATCCCTGGGAATGATGTGACATGGAGAGATATCAGGCAAAATCCTCTCACAGAAGACTCTCACGAAGAAACCTGCAACAATCTCACTGAGTAACCTGCAACAAACCATCTGCCAACATACAAATGTCTCCTTCCAAGATTTCTCTCATGCTGCCCTCCACACCTGTCCTGTTTCAAACCAAACTCATTAATTCCTCCAGCTACCAAAGCCTCTGATAATTTGATTACAGCTCCATTGACAGCGTGCTGAGGACACCACTTTTCTAACCATATGGCTTCACTTTCTCCTTTCACGTCTGTGGTCACATACCTACCAACAAGAAGTTTTCTTGCTCTGCATCAGGAAGTGTCCTGGCCCCCAGGCACGGCGCATTTCCACACAGCACACGAAGATGCCAACCTGATCTAGCAGAGGACAAATATGGGCAGGCCCAGAGCAGTAAGAACATGTAAAGGACTTGGGAAGAGCCAAGAGTCATTGACTTTGAAGAGTCAGATCAATAACTATCCCTTTGAATAACCCTCAGACTCAGAGACCAAAGCCTGTATCTCTGGCCTCTGGTACTCAGCACAGTCATGCAGAAATGTGCCAGGGCAAGCAGCTGGTAGCAGACAGCAAGGAGGAAGACTAGGGCAAAGATGTACTACTCTGCCCTCAGAGGTCCCTTGAACTGAGGGAGGGAACTTCCTCCTCCTCCTGCTCTGCATGTTCAGAAGACCTGGAACAGCCAAGGGAAGAGGGGCAGAGAGAGCTCAGCACCACCAGCCAAGGGAGGGTATACAGGCTGGGGCCTTCATCAGTTTTGGAGTAAGCCACCAGGAGTGAAAGAGCAACCCTACCAGTAAATTTTAAATTCTCTGCAATTCCCTAAAGGCCACTTCTGGAGAGGGCAGACATGAAAAATAGAGCATGGAGAGCTGCCATGCACAACTTGCTGCAAAGGCAGGGAAGCAGGAGAGCTCCTCAGCAAGCTGTGCCTTGAATAGCAGAGTTGCAGCAGTCAGTGCAGAGTGACCCCACCAGCTTTCCTTCTTTCAGTGGATAAGAAACCTCTCATATGGCAAACAGAAGCAAGGCGGGTGAGTGGCAGAGCTGAAACAGTGCCAGCACTGCTCCAGCTGCAGCTGGGCCTTGGTCCACAAGCCCAGCTCACCAAGGGCCACAACTGGGGTGACAGCAGGGCTCTGCAGTCCCCACACATCCTGACCAGCCCTGGCTCCAAGGGAAGGGACGCATCCAGGCCCCACCAGTGTCAGCAGGAGTCCAGCTTTATGGTTAAGTGTTATGGGAGCAGGGGCTGGAGGTCAGGCGAGGGCAAGTGCTGACTCCCTGGCAACAAACACTGTGGCAGCAGTGTCCCTCGGAACCAGCCCTGTCCAAACCCCTCAGCCCTGCCAGCTCCCACCAGTCCCTGCCCTCAGCACAGGGACTGCATGCTGGGACATGTAGAGTCCCTATCAGGGCCCCGCCACTCATGCCGAGACCCACATCATGGGAATTGCTGCTGTGAAACAAGGCGGTGACGAGGCTTTCCAGGATGACTTCATTCTCCCAGCTCCTCAGCCTAAAGCCCAGCCCTGCCGAAAGTAACTCTAGCACTATCACATTGGGAGTTTTCTACTGTGTCACCTGCCGGACCTTGCTCACCTCAAGTGTTACCAAGCTTGCCAAGTCGCTGCTTTGTGTCAGGGTTCAAGCCTGCTACACTCTCCACAATTTCCTAACTTCCCCTCTTTGCTGATGCCAACAGACATGATTCAGGGAGAGGACAGGTCCATAAGCAGATCTCTGCTTGTCTGATGTTTTTAAAAAGGCAAGGAGGGGAAATGACTTTTAAAATACCCTTAGACACAGCACAACATTCCTCTGCCATACACTTTCCACAGCAGCTGCAAATTCCACACTCCTTCCTTTAAAAAGAAAACATAAATAAAAGGAGTGTGGAAACCCCGGAGGTGTCTGCCCCTCGTACTGATGGCTCACGTTCACGGGTGAGTTGTGAGCAAGCCCACCTCGCCAGCACCCACCACGCAGCAGAAGGCAGTTCCCCCTGCCTTCATAACACAGGCCACCTTTCCAAACATGACACCCGGGCTGCCGAGAGAACGCCGCCTGCGTGATTTCTCCACAAAACCCGCAAAACGCTTGAAAACCTCGCTATGTCGGCAGCTGCTGATTTCGGGTGGGTGATTGTCCCCGACGGGCCGTTCCGCCCGCGGCTGGCTGTCACCAGAGGGCGGCGGATGCCGGGGTTCACATCCGCCCCGGCGCCCACCCCGCAGCCCCACGCCGGGCTCTGGGAGGGACCCCGGGGGCAGGTGCCGCCCGAGCCGCGCCTCCCGCGCCCCCGGGGGACCCGGCCCCACCCCCGCGGGCCGTCCCAAGGGACAACAACCCACCACATCCCAGCTGGCTTGGAGCTGATGCCCTCAGAAGAAGAGGAGGAGGAGGATGAGGAGGAGGCCCCACCATGCGGGCAGAGCCGCGGACAAGCTGTCCCTGCCCATGTCACAGCGCAGAGGACGTGGCCCTGGTGGGCGAGACCAGGGGCAGCGCAGCCTCCCTGAGCTGCCGGGGAGCTGGGAGGCAGGACCGGGGACACCGCGCAGCACAGCCCGCACCCCGCTGCGGTCCCTCCCGCCTCACCCCACACCTGCCTCTGCCAGCCACAGCCCTCCCGAAGCCACCGCTCCCCCGGGCATCCTCCCCCCGCCCAAAGTCGCTCTGAGGTCACACCGCCGCCTGCCCCCGCCGCCCCGGCACCTCCTGCCACAGCCTCCCACAGTGACAGGCCCCTCGCCGGTCCCAGTGCCCCGGCTACAGTTCCCCACCCCGGTCACGACCCCCCAGGCTCACAGACCCCTGTCCTGGTCATGACCCCCCCAGCTCAGAGATCCCCATCTCGGTCATGATCCACCCCCCTCCCCCCCGGCTCATAACCCCCCATCGCGGTTACGGCCTCCCCGGTATTACCCGATCACGGCCCCTCCCGGTCGCACCTCCCCCAGCTCCCGCTCGCCCCAGCAGTCTGGGCCCCCGCTCCCCAACGGCCCCCCCGAACCTTCTGGAACCGGGGGATGGCAGCGGGGATGAGGCGCACGAACCCCCTCGCACGCCGCACGGGCGGCCCGTCCCCACCGAAGCCCGGTCGTGCCCCGCGCCCCCCGGCCCTGCCCATCGCGGCCCCGCCGGACCCACCAGCGCCCCCTCCGCCGCCGCCGCCGCCGCGGCCCCGACTGTGAGCGGCTCCTGCGCTCCTTCCGGGTGCCGCTGGGGACACGCCCCCCGCGCCCGCCTTCCGCGCGCTGATTGGTGCGCTGGGCGGGGCAGGGCGCGGGGCGGGGCGAGCTCTGGGGCCGCGCGGCCAATGGGCAATGAAGCACCGGGCCGAGACCCCGCCTACCCCACGCCCCCTCCACGTGCGGGAGTGTGATGACAGCGGGGAGAGGGCGGGCCTAGGCAGAGCGGCTCCTCATTGGCCAGCAGAGGCGGCGGGGCGGGGCCTGGCTCTGCGCGGGGAGGGGCTGCCGCCCCCCGACCCTGAGGGCTGAGCGGCGACCCGCGGCCGGGACTGGGACATGGCCCCGCGGGCACGACGTGTCCCACCCCACGGGCACGGCCCCACGGGCACGGCCCCACGGGCACAGAGTGTCCCGCCCCACCGGCACCCCTCATGCCCAACGGCAAGACGTGTCTCACGCCCGGCTCCCCGGCGTGTCCCACCCCACGCACACACCCACGAGCACAGCATGTCCTAGCCCCACAGTCACCCTTCCGCCAGCCCCACGCGTGCGACGTGTGCAGCCCCACAGACACAGCCCTCCCCTGGCCCCATGGGTATGGCCTTCCCCAGGTGAGACTTCCACAGTGTCCCTTGCCCCACGTCCCGAGTGGGTCACCCTGATGTTCCCCACTCCCCAGGTGGTGCCGGTGCCCCGCAGGCCCGGTCTGCCATTCACCCACGCAGCTGGTGCCATCCTGTGCCAGAGCCCACGGTGGGTGGCAGACCCGGAGGGACAGCTGCCCCCCCGGGATATGGCTGCTCAGAGATACCAAAGCCGTGCGGTAGCAGAGCTCTGCCACCCACCCATGGGGACCCCGGCAGGACCCACTGCCCAGGGGGGAAGCAGCCCACAGCTCACCAGCCTGACCACGGGCCATTCAGGTCAGGAAAAAGATGCCTTGACTTCATCACTTTTGGGTGAAGCTCAGTAAAGATCAGTCCTCCAACTGGCTCACCTCACTCCTCACTGAGCTGCAGCTGCAACGCCACTCTAAAAATAGTGGGGACCAGCACCGTCAAACGATAAATATAACCAAGATCTCGTCTTCTGACTGTGCCAGCATGCAGTGAGCTGGATGTGAACCTGCAGTGCACCGGCTGCCGAGTCCCTTGCCTTGCTGCTGATCCTGGGGCATTATTTTCGGAGGTGCCGTCATGGATAAAGCTGTGCTGGTGCTGTCTGGGAATAGCCATGAGCAGGGGCAGCAGGACAGACAGTCCTCTGACAGCCATGCCCTGCACGTGCCTCTGTGCAGGGAGAAATGGCAGCTCAGTGTCCTGCTACGTGGCCATGGAGCAGCTGCCAACACAGGACCTCATCTCTTCCTGGGGCCTCAGACTGTTGCTCTAGGAGACTTCTTGCTAAATAACCCCTGGCTGTCCCCAGATTCAGTTTGTGGGCCACTAAAGGGTATTTAATGTAGGGAACATTTTAATTTCTGGGTGTAATGACAGGAACATGTGATCCTCCGGTATTCCTGGTGGCTTAGGAGCTGCTGCCTCAAACTTCACGTGTGCAGGTGCTGCTGTCAGGAAGCTCAGTTCCCCCACATGCCTGCTAGTCCTTCACAGTGTAGGTTTCCTACAGACTTCCAGGGCAAAATTTAGCTTTTCTGCCTTTTGACCCTGTGTGTCATCTCTGCTGAGCTGGCAAGAAGCTCTGGAATTCAACCAGGAAGGCAGAGGAGGCCATGAAAACCAGGGATGGGCTGAAAATGGCTCAGTCCCCATCACACATCTACTTCCTTGAAACAGTCTGTGTTTCCCAATGTGAATTGGCTGAAATGAGTTCACAGTTTAAAAATGGTTAATGAATCTTTATTGGCCTGAACAGGAACTCAACTGGAAGAACTTCAGTCGAAACTGAACCCACCGTGGAGCTGAATCCAAAATTTTTGCTGGTTCATCTCCTTGGCTGTGGGGAAATATGGGCTCCTTTGTCCTTGACAAGAATAATACATTTCTGTTTATTGTGTGACCAGCGAGGGATTAATAATATCCCACGTTACTTACCTCCTGTTTTCGAGTGCTGAGGGTTTGTGAGCAATGTCCCTGCTAAGCACAGTGTCCCTTAGCAACCTCCCCTGATTTTTGAAATTATTCTCATTCCAGAAGCAGGATTAAGGAGCAGTCCATAAATGTCTCTTTTACCAGTCTGATGGGATGAGGGTGCTCCCACTCCTCTTCCCATGGGGCAGAACCTCAACCATGGTGATTTGATGGGAATAGTAACAGAGGCTGTGGTGGTTTGGAGAGCATCTGGAAATTTCCATATGTTCAGGTGGATTGGGGATGGAGCAAATTTACTGCACAAGCTGTACTACTTCTTTGCAGAGGATAGCCCACCCTAAGCCTTGCCAGGAGTAGGTTTCATCTATTCCTTACACACCCTGCGGGCTTGAAAAGGGCTTCACAAGGGTTGGTGAAGGCAAACGGGGGGATTTAAGCACATTAGGCATGGCTCTGCACCATGGCTGTCCGCCTTCCAGAGGCTCGCCTGCCAGGAGGGCCGGCAGAAGGGTGTTTCCCCAGGAAGATGAGGTGTCCCGAGCAGTGCATGGTGGAATGACGTCCTTCCGTCATGATCCCTTCTGCCTGCAGGGCTTCCCTTTGAAGGGTGCCCTGGTGAGGTGACTGAGTGGTGGTGAGTTCATCCCTGGGTTAGCTCCCTTCTGGAGCTGCCAGTGCTGCCCCAACCTGCCGGCGGCGGGCTTGGGCTGCTCAGCCTGTTTGCCAGGCTGGCTGCTCCCACTGGAAAGGCTGTCAGGTGCCGAGCTCCAGGATGTTGAGGAGCTGACACAAGCAAGGCTCCTGCCCCAGTTTTAATTTCATTGAATGGTTTTCATCATGGAAGAGTGACGTCCCCATGCACACACTCGTTTTGTTGGTGTGGGCAGGTTTCACAATTACAAAAGCACCTTCGAAAAGTACATGGATCATCTCCCAGAGCTGATGGGGCAGGATGTGCCTCCACAGGGGTGATGCTACATCACCTGTATGCTCCCCGTGACAGCAGGCTGTGCCATGCTATGCACATCTGATCCAAGTCCATAGGTAGGTAAAGCAATAAAGGACTCATGTGGAGAAATGAGCCTGGAAAGACCTGGAGTCCTGCCAGGGAGAGATTGTAGGGAATTTTAAAAGGACCTTGGAGGAAGCTGGTGGAAATCAGCTGTCACGTTGCTTGGGGGCCCCTGGCAAGTGGTGCTGGGCTGGGTGGGGTGTGGAGCAGTGGCAGGGCTGGACCAGGCACCGTGTGGTGACTCATGGCCTCATCCCAGCTGGCAGAGGAGCTGGAGAAAGCCCAAGGGGCAGGTGTGCTTGAGGAGCATTGGGTGTCACTTCCACTCTTAATAATGTGCTGCCACAAAAAAAGCTTGGGCTTTTGTATCTCTCACAGCCCCAGCCCTTGGTGTGCCGCACAGACTGTATATCCTGCAGCACTGCCTCCGGGGTTTTTCATGCTTCTTGTCCTCCCCGTGTCTAGCAACTAGAGGAGACAGAGGCCAAAGCCTGTCCCTCTTTCCCTGAGACTGGCACAAAGAGGGGATGCTCTGCAGTGCCCCGTGGTCGTGTGCTGGAGCCAGGGAATGTCCCTGGGGGAGAGTGAACCAGTGCTGCAGGACCTTTCCCCCACCGGAACCTGTTTCCACAATGTGCTTGGCTTACCTGTTTGGCCGAAATGGCTGTAAAACTGGAGATAGGAATCAAACTCGGAGAGTTTCCTGCTGGAGGAGCCCGCCTCTTCTTGGGGGTAGGGGTGGCATTCCCTTTTGGCGCTGTGGGAATCACTTGTGGTGTGACTGAGAGCAGGGTTTGGGATCACAACAGAGCTCAAGTGACTGCAGTACCCTGATTGAATCCCAATGCCCACCAAAGCCTCATTGCAAACTGGGCATATCTGATGGAATTCAGAGTCCTTATGGGAAAGGGAAAAGTGACAGCACTACCTAGGAAAGATGGATCTGATACCACTTTATCAAGTACTGGTGGTAGGGCCAGGCAGGGCTGCTCTTTTCCTCCCATACCCACGCCACATTCATAGCTCCAGTGTTGTCTCTCTCATTTGCTGTCTCCCAGCACCTTTGTAGAGAAGGGCAGCATCATGGCCCCCAGGGGACCATGGTGGGCCTTAGGAACTGAGGAACAAAGGCTGGATGATCTGCAGTCTGATGCAGATCATTAACCCAGTGCCACAGCCACCAGACTTCACTGTTTCTTTGTGTCTGAGACACATATGGGACTTCCCAAAACCAAACAGGCGCCCTGGCTATGTGCAAAACTCAAGAGGTCCATCCTGGAGCTGCTGGCAGACTGTGTTATAAGGGATGAGGCCTGTTGGCTGGAGCTCAGCAGGCTGAGCATGCTCAGCAGGAAGATTTTCTGTGCAGCCCAGGGCAGGGATCTCCAGGCCTGGGGATTTAAAGTACAAAGCCATAGCAAATATGATGCTGTGTTGGTTACACCCTGGTCTGAGCAGGAGGTCAGGCTGGGGATGCCCCTGCCTGTCCCTGCTACCCCATACCCAGTGCTGGAGCAACACCTAGGAACCGTGGGTTCTTATTCAATACCCATTTAGCCTATTCAGCTCTCCTTTCACTGTTGGAAATGTTGACCTCCAACTGCTGCCACTTCACCCCTCAGGGTCACCCATTGTCCCGGACAGTTCAACTTCACTTAATGGTCCTCTGCCCTGACCTGCAGCTGGAGTTGGGGGACGGGCTGTGGATTTAAGGTGGCATCAGGGACGTGCTCTGTAAAGGATGCCAGTGATCTGGGCGGCCCCTGGGAAGAGAAGTGCGTGGCCCCACCACTGGATGTGTGAATAGGTCCCTCCCTCGTTCCCTTGTTCATACGTAAGCCTCTCCCCCTACAGCTTCCCTGCAGAAGTGTTTCATTTCTTTCATGCCTGCCTTGAAAATAAAATACTAAAAAAAGAAAACTTGAAGGAACGGATAAACTCCGCTTACCCACCCAGCAGTGGCTCCAAAGAGCCGGCCGGTGTGGGCTGTGCCAGGTCTGGTGCATGCCAGGGCTGCCCGAGCTGGGCAGTGACGTCTCAGCCTTTCTGCTGCCCCCCGACTGCCCCGTCAGCCTTTGCCGGTGCCAAGTGTGCAAACCAGGGCTGATAGCAGAAGGCAAAGGTCCCCTTGGCGTCACCTTGGCGAGGTGGCAGCGGCTGGGGCCACCCAGCAATGCCTCTCAGCGCTGCAGGCTGCACCAGCGCCCGAGGTTGCTCGCTCATTGCCTGCACCTACCTTTTGGAATTTTGGCATTTTTCCTTAGCCATGCTCGGCATTTGAGGCAGAGCCTTTCTGCTGAGCTCTGTGACTTGGAGTACTCCAGGGATCCTGTGCCCCACACAGTGCCAGCACTCTGGGGTGCTGCACCCTCTCTCCAGCTCCCTGGCAGTTCCCCGAGGATTTGGCTGCTGGACGACAGGGCCAAGATCTGCACAGATATGGGAATTTTGAACCCCAAGGTGTGGGTGAAGATGGTTTCATGGAAGGACAACAAAGCCCCTTGCCTGCTCTGCAGGGAGGTGCTGAGTTCTGTGGACTTCATCTGGAAACTGGGATATTCCAGGATGTATACTGAGGGTATATGCCCATTTACGCCACTGAAAATGTGGGGTGATGGAAGATCTTTGGATTGCCATATGGAAACTTCCCATGCCACTCTTGGTCAGTGGATGCTGCCTGTTGGCACAAGGTGGCAGCCCAGCCCAGCTTATTTTCAACAGCACCTTTGTGGGGGATACTGGTCCCTGCCATGGCCTGCCAGAGTGGCCCGTGTTCCCCACATCTGGGGTGTGTGTCCCCCATGGGGGTGCTGCCCTCACCCTGCCATGGGTCAGAATTACAGGAGAGACAAGTCCTGCTGCATGGGGCAGCCCTGTCTGTGGGCAGCCAAAGGTTGAATTTTCACTATCTTGGCGCTGCTGTACCTTCCCTCTGTGGGGATATGAGGACAAGGGGCATGCTGGTGGGCAACAGTCCTGCAGCTCTTGGACTAGAGAGGGCTTGGAATGAGGCCACACCAGGTTCACGGTTGCTACCAGAATCTTCTTTCAGGGGTTTTCTGAGCAAGAAGGAGCAATGTAAATAAACATGGGGGAAACAAGCCAGCATGGCAAAAAGCAATGATGGGCTCTTCTCTGCCCTCTTAGGAGAGCAGGGACTCCCTGGAGTTTGTGATAACCAGTCCAAGATGGGGGTGTTACACTGAATTAAATGTGTTTATGGGCTTCTTACTCTTATATGCTCATGCACCTCCAGTAAAGGGTTGGAGAGACCTTTTACAAATTCTTGATGCTGTGGGGACTCCATTGTTTTGCCACCAGTTCTTACTTCTTGGGGTCCACCATATTTCCATATCCTATTGCTTCCCTCTGAATATGGCAGGTTGGAGGCTGGTTTGTGCCTGAAATTCCCAGTTACTATGTACAATGATACAGCTCTGAGGAAGCATGGCAGGTTCCCATTTCTTCCCTCGATCCAGGCTTGTTCTGCAGGTGCATTTTTGTGGGAACAAGAAGAGTGTGAAGTTCCTGATATGAGATTATTCAGGGGATCTCCCGATGGTGCCTGGCTCAGTTTTGGGGTTTATGCAAGTCCCTGAAGCAGCCAAAGCTGCTGTTTGTGCATGAATTGCTGGACAGACTCTGTTTTGATGTGCATTCTTTCACATTTCTGTTTGCTCATCTGTAATGGGGACACATGAGAATGCTGTTGCTAGATCTTGTTAGAGGCCTTGTTAGAGACCCACTCACATTTCCTTTGGGTTTACAGTCAAATCTCATGCCAGACCTGTTTACCCCTTGTTTTTGTCATCATCTGGACCTTGACTACCTAAGGCTGGGAGCTGAGCACCCCCAAACTTTCCTGTCTTTGCAGGGCCCCACTTTCCAGGTGCTGCACTTTTATCTTAAAAACAATTTTGTTTTTCATAGGAGTTGCCCCCAGCTTCTGTAGAAAACTGTGTCAGAAAGATGCCTCTCGGAGCATTGATCATCCCTTCTGTGCATCTTAAGATCATCTGCATCTAAATTTATAGATGAAACCACATCAGAAGGAGTCCATAGAGCTGAGGGTCAGATCTGAGTAACCTGGTCTAGCAGAAGGTGTTCCTGCCCATGGCAGGGGGTTGGAACAAGACAATTTTTAAGGTCCCTTCAAACCCAAACCATTCTGTGGTACTGTGGTTCTGAAGGAGGGGCTGCCAGCATTATCAGGGTGCGCTGGGCAGCACCAGCAAGCTGCTGGGATGCCAGAATGCCTGTGAGCATCCAGAAAAATCCTGTTTGAGCATCTACCTGCTGACAACTGCTCAGTGTGCTCAGATGTGCAAACACACCCAGCACCACAGTGTGGGCATCTCTGCACTCAGGAGCCAGCAGGTAGCAGAAAAGACAAACATTCCTTCCCCAAATCACAGCTGTTCATGGCCTGTCACCTCTGCTGCACTGGGCTGGGACCCTTCCTAAGGTTTTGGCAAGCTGCTTGTAGGCAGGATGGGAGCCACTGGCTCCAGCTGGTTTGCTGGACAGAGAAATGCCCACACTGGCTGTTATTTATGCCTTTGCTTTTCTCATCCAAAGGGAAATTTGGCAACAAACAGCTCTCAAACTGGGTCTTTTCAGCTCCTGGTGCCTGGCCCCTCATGCCTGTCCTTCATTTCAGTGAACGCACTCAATCCCTCACCAGGCTCTTGGGAGGATTGAGAATTAAACGATGCAAAAATCCCTGCCAGCTGCCCGCGTCGGGCTCCTGGATGAGTCTCACCGGCTCAGCGAGGGCGGGTGCACAAGAAACGAGGTCATGGCCACGAGGGAGGCAGGAGCTGTGGCCCCCGGCTGCAAGCACCACGGCTGCCCCCCATCCAGGAGCACTTGCCATGGTGCAGACCCCTGGCACAGTGCTGGGGAGGCACAAGGAGGCCCGGGGGCTGAGTAAAGCCCTTGCACCCATGGGCTTTGCATGACACAGCTGGAGGATGCTGCAGCCAGGCTGGCAGTGAGAACAAGGTTTGGGAAATATTTTTCGGCTCTCTGAAGAATTTTGCAGCCTGGAGGACCTACCTCCATATCTTTCACACTTAGATCTGGAAAAGTAAAAAAGACAAAAACCACAAAAGCCAAAAAAAAAAAAAAAAACCCAAAAAAACTCTCATAGCAGAGCTGGTTTGATTTTAGTTCAGAGGGAAGAAAATATAACACCCTCTATGTGATGTAGTGCTGATAAAACATAGAATCACAGAATAAGCTGAGTTGGAAGGAACCCACAAGGATCATCAAGTCCAGCTACTGGCCCTGCACAGAACATCACACTATGTGCCTGAGGGCATTTTCCAAATATTTCTTGAACTCTGTCAGGCTTGGTGCTGTGACCACTTCCCTGAGGAACCTGTTCCAGTGCCCAACCACCCTATGGGTGAAAAACTTTTTCCTTTTATCCAATCCAAACCTCTCCTAACACAGATTCAGGCTATTCCTTTGGGTCCTGTCAGTGGTCACCACGAGATGACAATCACTCAGGTGACAGTTCGTGTCACCTTATGCCACTAAGTGAGTCATTTGTTCACCATCTTCAGGCTGTGGAGGCAAAAAGACACACACAGCATGGCTTTCATCAGCAAAGCTTTGCATTGTGAATACCCAAGGGCCAAGGGAGGAAGGGATCATGGGTCTCTTGTTCCAGGTACGGGTGGCTGCACTGCAGTGGGACACACTTGGCTACTTTTGGGGTACCAATCCCCAGGCTGTGCTCTCTGAACACGCTCCATAAAGACATACTGTTTCCAGGAGCTGGCTTCTTGTCCCAACAGGACTGGCTATTTTTTCTCTCTGCTTGCTGCAGCTGGAATAAACACACAGGGGAGCACAGGGGTGCCTGTAGCTCTTGTAAAATGTTGCTCATCAGCCTTGCCTCCACTTTGATACTGAATGGGTGTAGGAAGGAAAGAGGATAATGTTCATGAATTAAAGTTACAGCCCTTTCCTCCTCTGCTACTAATCCCCATTCAGATTTAATCAGACAAAGAGTCCTCGTGGTCTGAGCTATTGCAGCAACAGCCTGCTCCAGAGGGGCTGTGCCTCAGCAGCTGTTGTGCCAGCTCACAATGAAAGGACAAATGTGGCTTTGAGAGGTTGTGATCTGAAACATAACAGCAGGTCGAGACAATGCCAAGGGGCATTGGGAAAAATGTCAGCCAATGCCACACGGATCTGAGCTTGATAGCTGAGCTAACCAGTCAGGTTACATTTTGGGAGTGTTGCAAGAGCAGTGTGAAGGGATGCTGAAAACCTCAAAGATGAAGACAGGCAGTGGAGAACTGGGAGAGCTGGATGAAAAACACAGAGGTTCATGTGGTTTGTCTGTAGGACTGTGTCAGCCAGATGGGTCCAACATTTGGCAGGGAAAAGATCCTTTGCCACAGAGTTCAGAATAGCTCTGATGGGAGTTTTGAATAGACTCCTTCCTGTGAGGGAAGGAGGAAAGAGGAGTGATGTTCTGCAGGAAGGCTCTGCAAGACCTTGGTGAAGAGGGTGTGGTTTAAAGTTGCCATATTAGTTATGGCCTGAAAAACTGGCATATATAATGGATAATGATGGATAAATAATTTTGTACTCCACTGTGGAAGGACTTCATGAATATGAAGAGCTCTGCTCTAGCCAAGTTGAACTTGAGGCCATGGAGTGCATCTGTGAGGAGAAAATTGGGGCAGATAAGGTTCATTTTGAACAATGAAATCTAGATCTGGGACAAAAAGACAAATCTGTGAGCATGAAGCTGTATGAGCTGGTGCCCATATTCAGAGTGAAAGCATTAGATTAATCTCATCTGACATTTGCCTTCCTCTCAGCTAAGGTCCCCAGGCTTTATTAATGATCAGTGGAGAAAAACAGATATATTCAGGGCATGTAATCTAGTTTGAATATATATTGCAGGGTGAAGAAACTGTTATCAAGAAGTGTTTGCATGGATTATAAAGAGGGACACAGTGGGAAGAACTCAGAGACAGACACCCAGACAGCAAACATCTGCATCTTCAAAGCTAAATCCCTACCCAGAGGGAATCTCACAGAAGCCCAGGGGCATTCCTGCTCCAAACGACACTCAGAGGGAATGAGCAATGAGAACACAGAACACTGAATCGGAAGAAAAACAGGGTATCCAGGAGAAAAGTGTGGCCAATAACCCAGTGGTGACAAATCAGAGAGGACAAAACATCTGGTCACCCTCTAACACTGCATCAGGACAAAGACAGGGCTAGAAAATTCTCTCAGGAGCTTTGCCAAGGAGCAGAGCAGTTCACAAAATCACAGAATGGCAGAATATGCTGAGTTGGAAGGGACCCACAAGGATCATTGGGTCCAACACTTAGCCTGCACAGGACACCCCAAGAGTCACACCATGTGCCTGAGAGCATTGTCAAAAATTGTGCACGTTTACACAAACTCAGTGTCAGGATAAAGCCAGCTGTCCTGATTTTGCTCCATGGCCAAGGCACTGGCATATTCCACATCTCCCAAACGGCAAAAGCTGCCTGAGTGGCTGTATAAGCATTCAAAAATATAGAAATTATGAGGCTGAGAGCATCCAGAGCTGATGGCCTTAGAATAAGGTGCAAGGATGAGTTTGAGAAACCCCTGTGGGCAAAGGGAAAGTCCTTTGTCTTGGTTTGATTCTGTGAGAGAGCTGCCAGCTCACTGCTAGCTGTGCTGCTTCCTTGGCTTTTGGCCAAGACTCCAGAGCACATCACAGCCCCCCTTTCCCTGCTGTTGGGAAGGACTCCTGGTTTGGCTGATGGCCCAACACACACCTAAAGCACTAGAACAGCTTTGCTCTTCCTTACAGAAAGATGAGACATGGTACAGATGCCAGCTCCCGCATCCCCACATTCAGATGTAATTAGTACTAAAACTTAGTACCTACAGTGTTGGCTTCAGAGCATCCTGCAGTTATATGTTTTGGTCTGTAAAAACTCACTCTGTCATCATGGAGTTGGTGAAACCACAAGGAGAAACTTCCACTAAATTACACCAGAACTGGGCAGTTTTCTGGCAAATCCTCAAATTACAAGCAACTCCCAAGAAACACTTAGGTTCAACCTTTGAGGCTCCTGGATACCTCTAGCCACTCAAACCTCTAGATCCTGCAGGGAAACATGCCCTTTATTGCTGCTTGATGCTGTCTTAGCAGATCTTCGCACAGAATTTGGGTTGCTTGGTAGTTTAATGGAAGACCTTTAGAGAAATTCATCTGCCTTATGGGAAGGTGTATTTGGATAGGAATACTTTTCTTCTACATCTGTGTCATGCCAGTGTCAGAATAACTGGTTTTTGGTTTTGGGTTTTTTTGGTGGTTTTTTTGGTGTTTTTTTCTTTTTTTTTTTTTTCAGTTAGGCTTGTGATGGATGCTGCTGGCTGCCATCAGCCTGAGGAACTGTTTTTTCCCCTGTGGATGTGTCAGCCAAGGCTTGGCTTTAAGGAGCTTCTGGATGCAGAATACAGCACCAGTGTCACCAGATGGGAACAGGAGGTGATAGCTGGCTGGATAAGAGCTGCAGACTAGAGGGGAATTACTGGGTATGGGAAGAGGCAGATGATGGATCAAAATCCTATGACAGAAAAAAATTACTTTACCTAGTATCTTTGTGAGACATCAGCATTTTTGTATGCACACAAATATTCCCCTGTAGATAAATGGCTGGCAATTAAGGATAAAAAGGCAGGGGAAAATTATGTTATCTGACTAAAATTTCTGGCATTTCAGATGCTGACTTTTCTTAGATTTGTGTAGTTGCAAGTCACCATTTTCCAAGCAGAATTTTCTATGTTAATGCATGTAGCTCTGAACATGAAAGCAAACAGCATCTGGAGGCAAACTACTTATAACGAGTGCCATTAAGAATTTCAATCTGCAAACCACAAAATGATCCCTAGCACATGTAAATGACTCTGCCAATCTGTTTCTTTCCTACCCACTAAGCATAACAATGACACTGTGTTTCTTTTCCCGGTTGGGGGGTCTTGCTGCTTACCTCGGCTTTATGAGCAGGCTGGATCAGCACCTCCCCAATGGAGAGATGGCAGGAGACTCCCCCACTAGCACGGGCAGTACCTGTCCTACAGGAAAGCCATGTAATGTGAAGCCATTAATAGAATCACAGACTCCAGACAACCCCACTGCCATGGGTAGGAACACCTTCCACCAGACCAGGCTGCTCAGAGCACCATCCAACCTGGCCTTGAACACTTCCAGGGATGGGACATCCATCATTCCCCTAGGCAACCTGTGCCAGGGCCTCACTACCCTCACAGTAAAGAATTTCTTTCTAATATCTAATCCAAACCCACCCTCTTTCAGTCTGAAATCATTCCCCTTTGTCCTGTCACTTCATGCCCTTGTGAAAAATACCTCTCCATTGTTCTTGTTGGCACCCTTAAGGTACTTTAAGGCCTCTATTAGGTCACCCCTAAACCTTCTCTTTTCCAGGTTGAACAATCCCAATTCTCTCAGCCTTTCCTTGTAGGAGAGGTGCTCCAGCCTTCTGAATATCTCAGTGTCCTCGTCTGGACTCACTCCAGCAGGTCCATGTCCCTCCTGTGCAGGGACCCCAGAGCTGATGCAGTGCTCCAGGTGGGTCTCACCAGAGCAGAGCAGAGGGGCAGAATTCCCTCCCTCCCCTGCTGCCCACAGGGCTCTGGATGCAGCCCAGGACACATTTGGCTCTCTGGGCTGTGAGTGCCATGGCCAGGGCATGTCCAACCTCTCACCCAGTAGCACCCCAAGTCCTTCCAGGCAGGGCTACTCTCTGTTCATTCCACAGCCTGTCCTGATTCCCCAATCTCTGCCAGCATTTAGTCTCCGATTGGCAATGGAAACAGCCTTGATAATGACTAGAAATCGTAAAACCATCAAATAATTTAGAGATAGGCTCCCTCGGGAAGAGTAATGGCATATGCGAGTGGTTACCTAATCACGGTCTAATTACCCAACTGGAATTTGGCCAGGATGCTGAGATGAAGAGCAGTACCCTAAGGAAAGGGGTTTAGAGTCTCTGGTGTGTGCATACACTTGGGATCTTGGCTCTGTACATTTAGCAGAAATTGTAGAGGGGCAGAAAGCATGGCTGGTACTGCCAAGAAACCATTCTGGGCTAAGCAAATGACATTGCAGGTAGGTTACTTCTTCACGGCCTCATATTTCTAAAAATTAGACAGCCATGTCTGCCTTCCAGCTGCTCTTAGATACCTCAACTATTAATTGACAGGGGCAGCTTTTGGTTGGGATAGTGGGCCCTGGCTTAACCTTCTGTTGGGCACACATGTCATGATCCTATCAGATTGTATTGATGGATATCACTACAGCCTGTGTGGCTTTGGTGCCCTGATTTGAGAAACTTCCCAGATGGGGAGAGGGAATGGCATCTCAGCAGACAGGGGAAGTTTGTTTCCCATAGGCGATGGAAGGCTAGACCCCAGCAGGTCTCCAATCCCTCCTGCACAGTTCTGCTTTCCACTGCTGCAGGTGACCTTATCTCAACAGCGTAACTCTGTTGCTGCTTTTCCTCCAGGGTTGTTTTGCTTTTGTGTTTGTCCCTTTCCTCAGTGAGAATCACCAGTTTCACGTGCAAGACCAGACCTGGCAAACTCATGCCAGTTAAAGCCATTTCCTGCATCCACGCTCTGACTGTAGGCTCTGAGAGAAGCTTCAGCTGAGCCCTTCTCAGGCAGATGGGAAGAGATGAGGGAGAAGAGAAGCAGAGAGGGAAATGACGACCCTGGAACCAAGGAGGTGCTGTTCAGAGTAGAGATGGGGGCTGGGGGTGTCAGTGGCCCCTGCTCCTTCCCTTTGGGTGGGTGCAGATTTGGACGAGTCTCTCAGGTTTGCCAGGGATGGCTGTGGACTCATGGTGCGCTGCAGAGGGCACTGGGCATTGCAGTGAGGCTCAGGGCTGCTCCATCACCCCACAGCTACAATCCAGTGACCAGGGACTGCTCACCCTTCAGCTTTCACAGCTTCCTGCCAAGGCAAACTCTGACTGTGGCAGGATCCTTGCAGACCCCTTATCACTGTGCCAATGTTTAAACACCCTATCTGTCCCAGGCTGTTTCCCTCCAACCTTTGCTGATTTTCCTACGCAACTTTATGTAATCAGCTGGGCTGGATTTCCATGAGTATAGAGCAAAAGCTTATTGACCTTGTTTGTTGTTTTATGATAGAAAAGAAAGTTGGAAGAACAGTATTTTCCTCTTTTTTTTTTTAAATTATGTTTTATTTCTTTTTATCCTCAGCTCTTAGAAGAGGCTCAAAGAGCTTGTGGATGATGTCTGTTCTTATTGCCACATAAAATGATAATACCCAGCCTAAGAAAGAGAAAAATTTGGGATAGTTAGTTAGATTTTGAATTTTGCTTTTTAATTTGTTTTTTATCAACTTATTTCATTCAAAAAAGTGAAATAGTCCCTGTATGATACCCACCCTGTTCAAGGTGTTCCTGAATTGTTATTCTTTCAACACTCACCCTCTCAGACCTGCCACCAGGGGTACAAGTTGAAGTTCAGCAGCATGGCAATAAAGAGTTATGGTCCATAAAACAACTTTCAGGCTGTAATGTTACATCTTCTGTGACTTATCTTCACCTGCAGTTTTTCTGTTATTAAGGGAACTGTGCCCCACAGCTGCTAGGCAGACTGTATTGTGGACACAGGTACATAAAATCTGAAGAGTCCTAATTTTTATTTTTGTTGTTTAAAGAAGGAGCTTTGAGGGAATAATGGGGAAAAATTACTATAGGGGCAGTGAGATGTTTCTTAATACTTATTATTGCTTGTCTTACACTGCAGCGATCAGCAGCACAGTGCTAGACATTGCATGGGCATTTAATGAAATGGATAGGCTTCTCTCATCTTTGCATTTAAAATTCTCTCAAAAATGATTTTTCTAAATTCTTTGGAGACAGGGACAAAAAAGGGGAGTGAAAATGTGAACTAGAGAGACTCCTGGTGAACTGGGGAGAACAGAGCTTTCTGCACACCCCTTTGAGGAGACTGGTGGCAAAAAGTGTCACAACGGGGCTTTTATTCCATTATTGCAGCTCCAGAAGCTTGGAGGAGGGAGGGCCAGCTTGCCTGCCTGCCTGCCTGCCTGCTTTCCCCTTGTTCTTCAGGTAGCAAGAAGGCATGGTACACGTGCACACTGGTTGAACTCCAGCACTATGGAAAAGCTTAGCTGGAAGGTTAAACAGCCTGTTTGCAAAGGAAGTGTCAGCCACTTGGCCTCTTCTAGAGGGCTCTCCTGAACTGTGTGAGGTCAGCTTTTCCCTGCTATGTACTTTATTCCTCTAGAAAGTAATTTTACAAGAGAACTATAAAAATTCTCGGAAAAAAAACTTCAACATGTTACACATAAATACAGCTAAATACCCTCCCATATTTTTCAGGATTCCTACCGAGGCATTTTTTACTTTTATGTAGAAACCCCCCTTCTGTCCCTGCTGCTCTCAGGTAGCAGGTACACTACAATAAAATATCATGCCAGAGATGAGAAGCTCTGGCAGCTGCCCACAGCAAAGTGAAAGATATCCAGTATTCCTAAAGGGTAACACAATTTCTCTTATGCCTGTGATACTCTTTCCTAGAGGTTGACTGACTTGGTGGCTTTTGACTGTAGTGTTGGCATAGCAATGCCAGCCAAGCAGGCAGAAGAGCCGGTTGTGGTCCCACGGTGCTCAGAGCTGATTGCTTCTGCTGTATTTGCCAACAACTTTAACTTTGACAAATAGCTCCTCTTTTATGTCTGACAAATGTTCATCTTCAAAGTATAAAAGCTACAAAAGCAAGAGAAAAGCTACTCCTCTAGGCTTCTCTATTGAAGAATGACCTCCTGCACTCCTCAAATATCTGCTAATGTGAACAAAAACTGAAGACGGAGCTGTAAGGTAGGAAACAAGCCTAGGTGGGTTAAGGGCGTTTTGCACCTTGCCTCAGTACAAAACAAGTGGCTCTTGTACAAGTGGCTCCTCTTAGGAAGGGAAAATATCTGACTTACTTAAAATAAAACCGTTATTGCCTCCCTTTGTAAGAGGGAAGCTGTGGCTCAATTAAAATATGAATCCAGTCAAAGAGGACTATAGAACAGCAGAATGGGGAACACTGGTCCTATTGAATCAGAAGGTGACCATCTCACAGAACTCCATAGATCTGTGTGGCTGATCTGTGGCACCAAGACCAGGCAATGCTGGTCTGATCCTGATGTGACCAGCTGTGCACAATACATGCCAGTTATACTTGAGAAGTGCTAACTCAAACTGAAAAAGTGCAAAACACATAATGCAGTCAGAAATAGTGATCCCTAGACTGCTTCGAAGAAAATGCCTCTTTTAAACCTGAAAATGCAAAATTAGAGAGAAGACAAAGTCGCTGCCTCATGTCTAGATACTGGAAAGACAGAAACACTATTTTAACTGGAAGGTGAACCTGGCAGAACAATGAACAATGTGAGTGTGTTGAGATGCTGGAAGGCCTCCTGTAAAGTTGCAGACCAAATACCCAAAATATTTATGAAGGAGACAGAGCTGGGGAAAAGGGGCAGTGTGACTGTAGGAACAAGGATTCTGATCCCAGGGGTCTCCTCAGTCCCGTGTCCCATATCAGTATCAGACTGCCAGACAGCAGGTATGTGTTGAGGAAGAGATAGCTGAGCTAAATGCAGCCAAGAATAAATATTGCTCAAAGTATATTTCTGCTGGTCAGAATGATCATTTCAGCCTAAGACAGAGGTGCTCAGAGCACCTGAGCATCCTTCAGCTCGTGGATATGCTAGGACAGAAATAGTGTGTCCACCAGGACCAGGAAAGTGACTGTGCCTCTGCACTTGGCACTGGTGAGACTACACCTTCGGTCCTGTGTCCAGTTCTGGACCCCTCTATCCAGGAGGAACATTGAGGTGCTGGAGTGAGTCCAGCTGGAGCTGGGAAAGGGTCTGGAGCACAAATCTGAGGAGGAGACAATGAGGGACCTGGGGGTGTTTAGCCTGGAGAAGACGAGATTCAGGGAGGACCTTATCACTCTAATTGGAGTGATATTGCACTGATAGCGACCTGAAAGGAGGGTGTGGCCCTGTGGGTCAGTCTCTTCTTTCAGGCAGCCAGGGACAGGATGAGAGGACATAGTCTCAAGCTGTACGACGGGAGGTTTAGGTTGGACCTTTGGAGGAATTTCTTCACAGAAAAGGTGATTAAACACTGGAATGGGCTGCCCAGGGAGGTGGTGGACTCCCTGTCCTTAGAGGTGTTTAAGGAATGATATGGCCACTTTGTGCCATGGTCTGGTTGACACTGTGGCATCCAGCCATAGGCTGGACTTGATGACCTCAGAGGTCCTTTCCAACCTAGCTGATTTCATGATTCTGTGATTCTGTGACACCTGCTTTTGAGGAAGCAGCAAGAGTAGCACTGTGCATGCTGGCTAGGTGAGGGATCACAGGCAGGCAGCATCAGTCCTAGCATGCACAGTTAGATCCCAAGGAATTATCTGTGTTGGGGTCTCTACTTCACACAGACCCTATGTTGCTGGCTTTGCTGCTCACTGCTTGGACAGACAAAGACCCACACTACATCTGTGTAGCCCTGGGTGTAGCCTGCAGTATAATCCTACTGTGTTGCTCAAGGACAAACTGCCCCAATATGAACAAGAAATGCCATGTTTGGGATGCTTGGGATAATTGTATGAGGAATGGGTTCACTTCTATCAACTCTGGCATAAGCAGTTGAGAGACTTTTCCGTGGAGCAGCTGTAATTGAAAGATCAGTTCCCATGGAAGCTGCTCTCATGTAGAGGGCTTTTTCCCTGAGATGAAAGGATCCCTCTTGCCTCTCCAGCTTTTTGAACACGCATTTGTAATCTAAAAGCTGGCAGATCTCTTTGTGCTGTTTTAAATTGTTATGTGGTGACAGTGTCCACACATCTCATCATTGCTAATGTATTTATATCAGGACACCCTTTGATACCTCCTTCCTTAAAGAATTATCACCACTTCCATTTTGTGGGTGGAGGACTAAGGCACAAAAACTGAAGCCTACCCAAGTGGTCATGCTATGCAGGGAGGAAAGCTAAATGGCTGCAGAGAGTTCCTGAGCATGCTGAAAGGAAAGGCTCAGTACAGGGACTTCAGTGCCACTGTGGTAGGTTGGACAAGGACAGTTGGAGGGGCTCTGATTCAAGAGGCAATTAAAAGTAAGCCCCTGGTTAATGCCTTAAATTTCCAGAGCACTGTCACTTCCAGATGTCATCAATCTTTAGGAAAGGACAAGACTGGGACACTGGAAAGAGGATGTCCCAAGCTGCAGCCCAAAGCTTGGCTGCTTGTTTGGTGGGGCTTGCTGCCCTGTCCACCTTGCTGCCCTGCAGGTGTAGAGGTTCTATCCATTTCCCGACCTTTAAAATTTTTTGAGAATTTCTGAGTGTTAAAAGCAATATTCTGGTTCATGTTTAACTGGGAGGATCTCAGGCTGCTTCCCTGTACATTTCAGTGCATATCTGTGGTGTTTTTCAGCTAGTGCACTGACAATAGGCTGCAATCCACTCCAGAGACTGACGCATTTCAAGATGTTATTGAAATGTCTCCTGCACACAGGTAAGACACCACACAGGGTTGTGAAAGAGATCCTGTTGTGCCCTAGTAGATGTGCAAATGTTACATTTTATCAATAAAAAATAGGTCAGAAATAGTAGTGAAAGCCATTTCAGTAGCCTGTTATTTTACAGCCAAATAAATCTGAGGGCTGCCTCCCAATATCAGAATATCAATCAACTGCTTACTCTGTATTCAGCACTGAATTCCTGCCAAATGTCATAGGGTAAATTAAAAGCTTTTCTTCCTTATCTTTAGAGCTTAGCCCCAAAAACCAGGTCTGAGATGATTTTTTTTTGTCAGTTGCATAACAGTAAAAAATGGTTTAACAGATCTAAACCCTTTCATTTAAAATAAAGCTCATGTGGGTTTGCTACACGCTAACTTTCAGCTGGAGCGATTCTCCAGAGACAAATACAAAACTCAGAAAAATGCAGAAGAACAAGAAGAGAAGAAGCAAACACAGTCTACTTAGACTGCAAATATAGCTACAGTATTGCTCTCTGAACAGGGAAACTACAGCAAATAGGCAGGTATAAAACAGCTGGCAAGCTGCAGTGACTGGAGTATCACCTGTTTATTACTTTCTTATTCAACAGCAGGTGAACCGAGACCAATGGCTGCGGTCTGAGTAGCCACAGAAAATTAACTCTTGCTCTGCAGGGAGTAAAAAAAATCAGGTGTCACTTTGGAATTGACACTAATGCCTCTGTTCTGAGTTTGCAGGGTCCCATTTGTTGTTCAGGAAGGCAGATATTCACAGTGTGTAAGGAGGTTACTGTAGTGTGCTCAGTGCACTGTGTTTTTCCTCATTAATTCTGTAGAATTCTCCAATAAAAAGAGTACACTGGTGATGGAGTATGCTGCCTGTGCTATCAGAACACACTGTCAGCTGCAGAATTTAGATCTGCTCTCCTACAACAGGTTTTAGGGCTTTGCTTCTAGTTAAGCATTTGTGAACCTGGCATCGCCTTTTGAAGATTTTTAGAAACAAACCTGGAAAAATCAGTCATGTTTAAAAACTTGAGGACAGCACAGGACATGGGTTCCTTTTTTCCCTCTTTCTACTGTGGCTTTTTATCACTAAACTATTTTTGTATTTATGACAACAATGTCCAAGAGGAAGAAGTAGAAACAATAACAAAGAAAGATGCATTGGGGAGTGTCACTTCAGCTGGGAAAACATAAGGAAGTTGATTTCAAAGAACAAGCATGATTTAGAGGAAAGTAACTCTACCTTGCAAAAGTTTCAGCAGCTTGATCCTTCTTCCAGCCTGTCTGAGATGGAAAGGAGAGGAGGAATAGACAGACACACAAGTACAAACGATTTCTTTTGATTAGACAAAGTCTGGTAAAACACTTGTGTCTAATTAAACCTCAGAACTGCAGGGAAATCATAACATCTGTGATAATCCCAGCGTTTGCGGTTACTGTTGGTGGTAAGAGATTTCATCCTAGCTACAAGACACTTACTTAATTGCCACAGTGCTGATAACACATTACTATGATTTTAAAATGCACATGACATCATCTGCCCTTGATGAGATAATTTCCCTATTCTGATAGCATTTACAAGCTGTGGGCAAGATAGGGACTTGCTGTACCAGGTGCCATGTGACGCAGTCTGTGACAATTACAGCCTCGAATGTTTTAATTTTTAAATTAGGACAGGCAGAGCAATGGGGCCCAGTAAAGGGAGGAGAGCAGTCATGATGAGATTGTGTGGTTGTGGCAGAAATTAGCATTTGCACAGTTTAAGGGATTTTGTTTGCAACAAGGTTGCAAAGAAGACAGGAAAGAAAAGGCATCAGGACAGCTCAGGGACCCCCAAGCACACCTTCTGCTGATGAAAAGCTGTGAGGCTCTGAAGAAATGCAAAGGAGTGATGGAGATCTGAAGAGTGCAGGGATGTGGCACTCTACACTGAGACACATGGGAGATAAATAATAATGGACTTTACAGAGAGAAACACTAACTTCCCTTCAAGTTAACTGAAAAGTCAGTGTTGTGCCCAGCTCACAGGTGGGACAGGCTTGGATGATGTACAGCCAAAATGCAGAGGGTGATGTGCTAGAGCCCTTACAGACTGCTGCTGCTACAGGTGATGAACACATAGAGATGCAAAGCAGAGCTTTTGAGGGGTCTAGCAGCATTTCAGCAGCACTGAAGCTACTGCAGGGGCAAGAACAGGAGATTTTTTTCCCTGGTTGCCTCAATGCTGGCACTTGCAGCTCCCTGCACTGAGAGTTCCCATTCACACTGCTAAGTGGAAGTGTCCCCAGTCCTTTGAGGCTGCGTTTGGTAACACCCTTAGCACACAGTCTGGTTGGTTGTTTGCAGGAATATCATGGTTTATCATTACAAGTAGTTCCTCTTCGTATCTCAGAGATTGGTATGTTTTTGACACATTCCCTTCACTGATGCACTTCTGGGCAGCAAACACAAAGGCAGAAAAACATGCTGTGCTGGACAGGGCAGAAATTAAATTTCCCCTGTCTGAGTGTGAATTTTGAGAAGGCTGGTCTTTGAAACACCCAATTAGGAGTCTTGTCCTCCACACTCTGTGCAGATTTTGCTGGTCTAAATGTTAATGGAATAGCAATCACATGATATGACATTATGCTGTTGAGTTTCAATTTCAGAAATTATTTGCTGGATCTCCTGTTTGGAACTAGAAGCACATTCTGCAGTGTTATGGCTATTTATAGTTTGGGATGGAGCAGCACTAAAAGCAATAGAGGTGGTCAGAGAAAACTGCTAGAACTGGGCTCAAAGGAAACCACCTCGGGAGGGTCTTTCTGCAACAGGCAGCCAAGTGAGTCACTCAATCAGAAGATGAGGATGCAAAGAGTTTGGAGTGGTCTGAGATAGACTAGACAAGCAAAGAGATGGAGTGGGTATTGCTAACCACACAAACACATCAGATTCTGGAAACCCTTAGAGCTTGTTGACCTTTGTAGCTGGAAGGGTACTGAAGGAGGACTTTAGGACACAGTAGTCACATCTGCTTGTCCTGCTTTTCCTTAAGTGTTGGCTTACGGCTTTTTCTGTGTGGGGGATAGAGATGGCTGTTGCTGTGCATAAGTTGAGATCCTTCAGCAGCAGCCGAGCTTCTTCACTGGCAGCTGAGATGGTGAAGGGCCTTGAGGGGAAGCTGTGTGAGGAATGGCTGAGGTCACTTGGTTTGTTTATCCTGGAGGAGACTGAGGGGACACCACACAGCACCCTGCATCTTCCTCACGAGGAGAAGCGGAGTGACTCTGGTGACTAGTGACAAAGACTGGAGGGAATGGCCTGAGGTTGTGTTAGGGCAGGTTTTGTTTGGATTTTAGGATAAAGTTCTTCACTGAGAGAGTGGTTGGGCACTGGGACAAGCTACCCAGGGAAGTGGTCACAGCACCAAGCCTGGCAGAGTTCAAGAGGCGCTTGAACAATGTCCCCAGGCACACGGTGGGATTTCTGGCTTATCCTGTGCAGAGCCAAGAGCTGACTCGACGATCCCAACGGGTCCCTTCCAACCCAACACATTGCACGATCCTTTTCGCTAGCAAACCAGCACCTGTCCGAGCACAGGACAGGTACGAAACCCTCCTGCGAAGACACATGCAGGGCGTTGCTCCTCCCGCGAGTTCCCTCCACCTTTCGGGAGTGGAACAAAACCCTGAGAAGCAGAGAGGCGAAGCAGCAAAACCCCCTCGCCCCGATCGCAGCCCGCCCCGGGCTCCCCCTCACGTCCCTCGTCACTCGGCCCTGCCCCGGCGGGACAGCCCCGCCCCGGCTGAGGCGCCGCCGCCGCCCGGTGTCCGCGGGGCGGCATGAGGAGAGCCGGGGGCGGCTGCCGGGGCCGCCATGTCGCTGCTGTGCGTGCGAGGTGAGCGGGGCGGTGGCGGCGGAGCTGGGGGACACGCCTGGGCACGGTTTGGCTTTGTCCTGGGCCAAGTGGGTTTCGGCCTCCCGGCGGCGGCCACGGGCATGCCGGTGCTTCCTGGCTCAGCCGCGGCCCGGGCCGCCACCTGCACCCCTGGGCGGTCGGTGCCGCTCGGCGAGGGAGCGGTGCGGGCTCCGGGAGCGGCGGTGCCGGCCGGGGCGGTGCGGAGCCGTGAGGAGCCGTGCGGAGCCGCGGCTGACTTTGGGAGTTGGCTCGGACACGAGTTGAATCGCTGCCGCCCAGTGCACGGCGCGGGCAGGAAGCAGGCTGCTGTCACTCCGTACAGTCGCCTTAGAGCATGCATTGTTATTTCACATACATTCCTAATTACCTCCTCATCCTGCTATCGAGCCTCGTCCCCTTGCTGAACAGGTTGCGGGCAGGAGGCACTTTCTCTGCGCAGTGGATCATAGTGCCGTCTCCGGTTTCCCATTCCTTGGTGCCTTGTGCCAGAAAATAATGATAAAGAAATCCCTGGGGGAAACCATCTGCCAGGGCTCACGCTACCGGGACGTGTCTCCCTGCACTGAGCGCCGTGGTCACAGGGCGTCCCCGAGCCAGCCGTGCCCTGCGGCTTAAAAGTGTAGTTTTAATGTTCTCAGCTCCTTTGCCAGGTATGATAAAAAAACTGGCGCTGCTGGCAGTTCAGCTCTTCTTTCACACACAGAGGTTTATTTGGTAACAGCTCCTTATCCAGCTGTTTGTCACCTTTTTGAGTCAAAACCGCTGTGTCGATGGTGGTGTTGATAGGATGCCCAGCAGAGCATCTTGAGATGTGTTATTCTGGGGAGAGCACTGTTCTTGGGGAATGTTTCTGAGTTAAGTTTCAGCCCTTTTATTAAACATATGTTGGGTTTAAGGGTTAGGAGAGGCGCACAAGTGCAAAGTTTATCTTGAAAATACTATTCCTACACTTCTGTGCAAACTGTGAAGCACAGAGTTGTCTAGCCCATTTTGAAGGCTTTGCCAAAATCTCTTCAATTGAAGCTGAGTTTTATTAGTCAAAGGATGCTTGTATGTTTTACAGGTGTTCCTTTATTCCTTTAGGTGGTTCATCCTCAAAATGTATTCATAGTGTCCTTTAAAGAATTGTGGATTTGATGTCACTTGAAGCTGATTGTATTAAAAATATATTTACACACCATTCACAAAGAATATTGAAAGAACATGAACTGGATGATTGAGTTGCAGAAAGTGTCTTCTCTTTTTAGGGTGTTTATTCTTGATCTGTAGAGTTTTTGGGACAAGAATATTTCAGGAACCCGGAATGATATGGTCTGGTGTTTAATTTATTCTTTGGTTGTGTGTAAAGAGCTAAAGAAGAAACTTGAAAACTTGAGGTGGCTGGTGACTGTGTGTGAATTACTGTGAAAATTATATCTTCCATTTCCATGTGCTGTGTGAAGACAGTAGAAAACAGCAGCATTCATTTAAATAGATGATACTGAGCAACTTTATTATAAGATTGCAGAATGTAGTCAATTTACTAAACGTCAAGAAACATGTTTTCTGAAATAGGCATGACTGAAAGGATGAGCTGATGAGATCTCGCAAGTAGCAACCATCAAATATGAAATGGAAGTATGTTGAAGTAGAGCAGTCTGAAAAACAAAACAGGTATGAGGAGCTGAGATAAAACAACTGGGGCAAGGAAGAGAAGGCTTTGTTAATTGTCACTTCTTTTAAAAAGCCCAACAAATGGCACTGTTCTTGATTTTTTTGCCTTTTCACTGAAATGAACTAATCTTGTTGAGACAGTGGTGAGCTGTTAATAAGAAAGTTGAAAAAGCTGATTTTTTTTTCCCATTGAAAATGGTAAACATATAAGACTACATAGTGGCGTGGAGTTGGATGGTGTAGAGCTGAGACTAACAAAGGAAGTCAACAAAAACCCCCATGGAATAAATATTGGTGATTGGGGCACTCTTAATAGCATCTGGATTGCAGTTTTACAGATAAAGGAAAATGTGGAAAAAGCCCTAAGTGTCAGTGTCACAAGAAGCCTGGCAGTCAGAAGGATAGTGTTTTAATTTATTGATTTATTTTCCACCCCCCTTGAATTACGCCCATTAATAGTATTTTAACGAACCGCTAATCTAAAACAGTGCTCACCAAACATGTCTGAGTGCTGCCTTTGTTCCTGAGAGCCCAGCTAGCGTAGATGGCTTCTTGATCTGGTCTTGAATGCTATATTTCTTTTACTGTTTCTTCTTGGAGAACAAATTTTTTTTTTTTGTATATGCTTTTTTCCCTTCCCCTCCCTTTGTTTGTTTGTTTGTTTTGGTTTGTTGTTTATTTGTTGTTGTTTTGCTATGTGGCATTTTTGTTTGTTTCTTTGGTGTATTTTTTTTTTTTTACAGAATAATTGAGCTGTATCTGCCATAGAAATAGGAAGCACCTGATAGAAAATCTAAGCTCAGAGGAATTGTGAGTCTGGGTTTGTCTGCAACTGTTTAGGGGACGTGTGAAATGAGCCAGTGGTAACGGGCTGTCGTAGGAGCAAATTAAAGGATTCTTTTGAAGCAGGAAAATGTGCAGTGAGTGTAAGTGAAGTGAAGGAGAAAAAAAATCCTGAATATTACATGATTGAGGCTTTTAGGAGACTTCTTCGTATTTTGATTCCACTGCTTAAGCGCTAGAGAGATTGCATACACTCCTGTTCAGAGCAGCTGTGTCTGGATTATGTCTGATAATCTTCTCTTGGCATAGTTTGCTTTATTAGTTTGCATTTAGTGTTGTATTTGTGAAAATAGCACATATTAAATAAAACTAATCCCAGGGAAGCAGTCTAGTTTTTCATATCAGTCTTGCATTGTTAACTTTCTTGGCTTTCTCTTGTAACTGTTGATTTTACCTCACATCTCAACTAAATTAAATTTCTTCTCCTGATCTTTCCTGTCTCCTGACTTGGAGATGGGAATAACTGCTGTCTCAGCACAGCTTGCAGGGGTCACAGCAAAGGGGACCCTGCTGAGGCTGGATCACCCGGTCACTGGCTGTTTGTCATTGTCCTGACACATACTTGATGCCCTTTCACTTGCTCGCTTTTATTGCATCCTGCTTTGTTCCCAGCCCTTGCTGTCTCAGGGCAGTGACGGTTCTCTTCTAGTTTTTCTCCTCTCTGCTTTAAAGCAGCTTAAACTGTGTCTTCACAGTTACTTGTATTCCAAACTGCTTGACCTACCTTGTCCTCCTGATGATTATAATGCCAAGGATGTTGGCAGTTGGGTTCTTCCCTCATCCCTGTGCACAGTACCTGACTTAGTCCTGTGGGGGCATAGTGCTTTTGTGCAATGCGCTTTTATCTTGGGGCCTGATCCACAGGATCTGTGTGAGATTTGGCTGCCAGAGGTACGTGGGAGATTGACTTGGGTGAGCTCTTGCACTCTAGAATTTCAAGTTGGCTGCAGTGTGAAATGGCACTGTCTGGACGTTAGGAATATTGTTTGCCTAATATTTATATTGTGGCTGCTATGAAGAGTTAGAAGAGCTTGTTACACAGTAATATTTTTGTCAAAACAGCTGCAGTGTTGGAATACTACTCAGAGAACTTAACTGTCCGTCCCTGTATAGCCAGCCAGATTTAAATTCCAGTACTGAACTATACTGAGCTCTGTTGACATCCAAGTGAAAGAAGCAAAGAAGGAAAATGGAAATGGGTGTTTATGATAACAGAAATGAAAACATGTTCATCTTGTTGAGAACTTAGAAATCTCTATACCTACAAGCCCAGTGGTCAAGTGGCAGGACCTTCCCTTTAAAGGATTTTTCCCCACCTTGATGCAATGGCCTCAACTTACCTCGGTGTTCTCTGTAAGACTGAATGCAGTGCCTCCAGTTTTCTGTTGTGACAGTATTGTGAAATGGTTGCAGAATTGAGAAAAAAGCCCTACCCATCTTCTTGTAGGTCAAACTGATGAAGAAGAGAATTGGACATTAAAAATAGTAGCAGAAGTGCAAGGTTATAACAGTAGGGTATTAAAATAACATAGTGATTAATTTAGAATTTTCTGTGTAACTATTATGAATTCCATTTCTCTAGTTGGACGTAGTCAGGAAGCTACCAGTGTAGGTAGTGTTGGAACAAAATAAGGTGCATTAGAAATTTGGATGATAAGGCTAAGATAAAAGTGTTATCTACTAAAAGAGCATTTTTTTTAGAGAGTTAAGTTTGAGATTTCTAAGGCTGTTATTGGAGAGAACTTTTAAGATTTCTAGCTTTATCTGTTGTGCAATAAAACTTACAAACCACATTTGGCTTTTGCTGCACGCATGATAATTTGATTTCCTGTTTAAAATCTTCACTCTTTCAGCTTTGGGCACTGTTGCTGCAAGTTTCAAGAAACAGTGTAGAATCTACTTTTTAGGTATTTAGGGACTGTGAATTTTGTGAAACCTCCTGATAGTTCTCAGTGGGATGAAGGGAATGTACAGAGGTGCTTCCTGTATTTGAATAGTGTCTGCTTCCTTCTTTCTCTCATGGTATACTCTGAGCTGACTCCTTCAGTTTGGGATCTGCCAGGCCAAACTTGTTAAAGTTGTTATTAGCATACTCTTTTAATATGCAGTAAAGTGCTGCATTTAATCTAAATGCTGAAAGAACCTAATTTTAAACTGTAACAGTCCGAGATCTGTAGTTGCAGCTTACACAACAGCATTGAAAGTCCAAGCAAATTAAACTGCTTTTTCAAATCCAGGACCTTAATTCAAATATTTGACTTGAATGCATGTGAAATGCGTATGTCTGATGGCAAATCATCTTCCTATAAATTTCCTTTGAAATTTCTTCCTGCTTTTTTCTTTTGCCTTATGGTCAAATTTTACTGGGTGTCTTGTAAAATACTTAAATCACTCAGTGAAAGCGGTTCTTGTTGCTCTTCCAAGAGATCTTGAACTGGAGAGAAGTGCCTAATAACTCTTTGTTGGTTTTTCATTCTGATAATTCACTGTGTGGTCTTGCACACAGATTAGGAGCTGCTGTGAAAGTGTGTAGGGTCTTCACTAACTCTGCCTCTTTCATAGGTTAAAGCTTACTAGTTAATACCTGGCATTTTCTTGGTGTGGAAGTGTATGAAATCAACTTGCTGTTCTTGCCTCTTGTTTGATAGAAAGATTTCTGGAGTCAGTAGTTTGAAAGGTTTCCCTTTAGCACTTGAATTTGCTTTTCTTTGCAGTCTTTATTTTCTGACTGTACTTCTAAAGTTCGTATAGTAGTGAAAATTGCTTTTAATATTGTTGTGTTGATCTTGTCATTGTTGAATAGAGAACTAAAATCTGCTTTACTCATATTGTTGGCTTGTGCTTATCTGTGCATGCTTTAGCCATGTTTGCCAAGAGCTTTCCTGAAGTAATGTTTTGCTTGTATACTTTGACCTGTAAAATTTGGCAGATGCTTTCTGTGATACGGATTCCTATTCTATAGGTATATCCTGCGTTTTTGGATCAGCTCTCTTTGCATTTAGAAGGATTTCAGATGGATTTTCTTTTATTTTAGGCCCTCCTTATACCTGACTAGGCTGCTATGCATATTTCTGCTTTTATTATTTGACTTCCGACTGGCTTCTGTGTCCTGCTTGGTTTTGTGTAAATGGCAAATGCCCAGTTGAGCAGGAGTGAAATATGGCAGGCATTTGGAATTGGAAACAACAGTGATCATGGCCAGCCTCTCAAGTGGCTATCTATTACTGTTTCACTGGATACCCACCATATTATGTCATTTTACACATTATTGAGACTATCCTACCCTAGGAAGTTGTATGTCTCAAAAAATTCCCTGTGTGTGGTATTTCAATCAGTCTTTCCAAGCCGGTGCTGAATAGTAGGCATCTTTTTTTTTTCAGAACTTTTAACTCCTTAGACATTTCAGACATTTGTCTGGAGTGCTCAGTGATCTGTAGGTACCTGACCTCCTACAAGTAAGTGTGCTCTGAGTGTCACCTTGGGTGTCGTACTCAGCTCTTCTTGGAGCCTCTTTTCTAATCTCGCTGGATGCATTTACAGCAAAAGTCACTGGGCTACAGACTACTTCACTGACATGAGTGGCAGTTTTCTAGACCTTACAATTTTTATTACTTGCACAGTGGATATTTAACATTATCTTTACTTGCCGATGGGCTGGAAAGTAACTGATCTCACAGGTGCTTCCTTCTTCCTGAGCATGGGGCAGCTGTTCATGGGATACCTAATGCTTTTTTGCCATTAGCAGTAAAATCAGCTGATGGGTTGAGAGGGCAATATCCTTGCTGGTGTTTTATTCTCTGGTCATGTTTTTTGTTATATTTAACTCTCTTGCTTTTCCCTGCATCTTAACTTTCTACATCTTGGGCCACACAACCTGTGTCACTATAGTTTATTTCTTTTATTTCACCATGGCTTTATGGCTCTTTGGGGTGGAATGGAATTCAGCTGTCCCTTTTGCTTGAGGAGTAGTGGCTTTTGGCCCTCTGTGGAAAACTCCTAATAAATGATTCCTGAATCTGATTATGACAGTTTTGGTTCAGATTTATTCTTCTTAGTCAAATTGGTAGTAACTACTCTAAACTTAATGAAATTAGTTGTGAAATGTCCCTTGTGTGTTTCTAGAGATTGTCTTTGGACAGCCCATGTTGTATTTGATTTGATCACAGCTACTGCATGTCGCTGTTGAGCCGCTAGCAGAGAAGAAAACCCGGATTCTCAGCGTGGCATAGAAAAGAGAGCTTTATTGTTTTGATTCCAACTTATATAGACTTTTCAGAGGTCACCCAGATTGGTCAGTCAGAAACCTCCCCCTGGGCCTGATTGGCCAGGTCTGAACTGTCCAAATCTTGAGACACTGTTTTTAATAACATCCAAACTTTATCTTTGTTTATAAAACACAGGAGAAAAATTCTCATGGGAAAGACCTGTGCTAGCCACAACTGCAGGTAACTATTAAATAATTGTTTTGTTGAAGAAAATTGGAGTGGTGATCCAAAACAGTTGTTCTGCTGCTTAACAGTTGTTGAGTTGGAATGCTGTTTGCAAGTTTTGAAAGAACTGAAGTAGTACTGGCAGGCATATGAGCTCTCCAGCATTTCTCTATTTAACTGTCTTTATATGTGTAATGCTGTCTTCTGTGATGAGCAGATTTCAGTTAAATACGTTATGAAATACATTATGTGCATCTATGTATCTGTTTCAGCCAGGAAGAAAGCTTCAAGTCTAATCCAGATTTAAAAATAAAAAGTTAAACTGAGAAATCTCTGGTTGATTATTTCACGAAAAGATGCAAATGTGATTTACTTGGTGCATCGTAAACAGCTGAGACATCAAAGTCTTTCACCAGGCTTTCAAAACAGATTTCTTACTGTCCTTTTAAGTTATTTTCCCCAGTATGAACTTTGAATAATTACACTGCAAAATAACAAAATGTTGACTACCTACTGGTATTAGCAGCCTTTCCCTTCTTGTGTAGCGTGGAGTGCAAGAGACCAACTGTGGTTAGAGGATCAAGTTAGATGATGAGAAGTCCTCAACTAAGGAATTCTTTTGGCTGATGGTGGTTGAACTTCCTAAGCACTATATATTATGGCCTCATATTGTGTCCTGCTGTTGTGGAAACAATGCAAGGAATTGGAGTACGGTGCTGGCAGGTATGCTGCCTCTCTGATAGCTAGGTGTGAGCATCCTAAAAATGAAAGGGAATGCTGCAAGCTAATGGTAGTGACTTAGTTTATGCACCCTCTGGCATACTGCTCTTGAGTGCATGCTCATCCTTTTGTCAGACAAGCTGGGGTGGGATTTGGATAGAACTGTACGGGAGTTGGGTCTAACATGCATTCAATATGGAATCATATGCTGAGAGAGCTTCAGTTCATGGAAACTGTGTGCCGAGAGAAAACTAAGTTGGGGCAGTGTCAGGTATGAAAAAATGTTGCCTGCTTTGTTGGCAGGACTTACTTTTGCTGGCCACGCCTAAATTTGTAAAAGTCCTAATATTGCTGGACAAGGTGCATGAAGTAGAAACTGTGTTAAAGGAATTAAAAAACCTGATTTTGTTCCCTTTTGGATTGCCTGCATCTGGGGAGTTGGAGCATTTAAAAACCTAGTGTTTCAACAGCTTTGTGCTCACCTCAGACTTTTGATGCTCTTCCTTGCAGATGAACATACTATATAAATGGAAAGTGAATTGGGCTGAGATCTTTTGTCTGATGAAGGATAAGAGGAGGTATCTTGTTCAAGATAATCTCTAGCCTAAAACTGGGGGCGAGTCTGAGAAGAAATTTGGCGTCAAGCCTTGACCGTGTTCCTTTAAGGAATACTGGTTTTAACCTTATTACTTAAAGCTCCTGTGACTTAACTCTCTTAAATCTTTACAACCCAAATGCTTTGCTAAACAGCCTGCAACATTTCCACCATGGAGACCTAATCATCAGATATAAAATAACTGCAGAATTAAGCTTCTGAGTATTGCCACATTTTTATTTTCTCTGCTCAGGCCAATGTAGTAATACTCAGCTTAAAAAACCATCACAAAAAAAATAACATGCTTTTCCCCATAATTTTTGGATTGCTGCTCTGTTCAGATGAAGTCTGCACCATGTAACCAACCTGCTGTTGTCTTTGTTGGCATCTGCTGAAAGGATTTTGGATCTGTATCTAAGTATGGTGGCTCACGAAACCCTTCACTTTTCTGAGCCATTGTGGCAGCACACTGTTGCAGTCCATGTGCCAGGGATGCAGGCGTGCTTGGATAAGGCAAAGTGAACTGTGAAGGAACTGCATCACCTGGGACCTGTTCTGAAGGATGTGTAATGCTTTTGTCCAACATCGTTACCAAACTCCATTCTTCCCAATTCTTAAATACTGGAAGGGCAAGGAGTGCAGCTTCCATAATAGCTTTTCCAACCTAAGGAAAGGCACACCAGCTTCTGCTGGTGATGCTGAAGCTACTTAACCACTTCAGCATAAAAAGCATAAATTTGTCACATATGATGATAATCAGCATAAAGCTGCCGAATATGTAGATACTGAATTTCTATACAGAAACTTATTAGAGACATTTTCCTTTCTTGAAGACTTGTATAAACTTCAGAACAGGTTTTCAGAAAATGTTCAGGGACCTCAGATTTTCAGTACCAATGATTATTCACTTGCAGTTATGACACACTTCTCTGTTCCAGCAACCTCAGTCCTTTGCAAACAAAGTCCTTGTGGAGTGTTACGGCTGCAGTTACACACTGGAGAGCTGCAAACCCGTGTTCTGGACATCCTTG
The DNA here is from genome assembly GCA_024500445.1 of Entomyzon cyanotis. Taxonomy (NCBI): domain Eukaryota; kingdom Metazoa; phylum Chordata; class Aves; order Passeriformes; family Meliphagidae; genus Entomyzon; species Entomyzon cyanotis. The sequence goes on along the minus strand of JAKEPQ010001021.1, from coordinate 43,177,240 downwards.
GTAATTGTTTCTTCGTATAGGGCCAGGACTACCAGACACATGATGCCAAGGTCATTTGTCAGCTTTGTGTGAGGAAGAAATTTGACTGCTGAGTAAACTGTTACATACATTGTAGAAAATTGTCATTCCTCTTTTGTTCACGTTCCAGATTTCATGAGTTGTGCTTCATCGTAAGATTTCTGTAAAGGCAAGCAGGAGATTGTTTGGCCTCTTCATGCGTCCTGTGGCTCCTCTTTGAGAGTCAGAGAGGTCATAAATTACTAGAAAGCTGAGATTGCCTTTGTTCTTGGATTTAGGATTTCTAACCCTACCAAAATTATAATGCCATTTTAATGCCAGATTAACAAAGTCTTGGTTTTAAATGAAATTCTCAATATTTTCTGGTTCAGAGATCCCCCAACCTTGAACTCCTGATAAGAACCTAAACTTGTATTGGGCAACTTGAATTTGGCATGCAATACGGATATGGATTAGTAGGGTGGGAAAAATGGATATGAAACGGTAGTTTTATCTCAGTCTTTCCTACCTGGTATAACTTGCTGCATGTGCAGAATTTTATTAGATTTTGACCTATCAAATTAAGTAAGTGGAGTCTGTGTATGCTCCATTTTAGTAGGAGATTCTTTGAGGAGATTAACTGCTTAGAAACGCCATAGTTATAAGGTCAGAATGGATTGTTGTAATCATCTAATATGACCCTCTGTAGTACACAGTATTAATATAACAACCTAGAGTCTTACAGTAAAAGATCAGATTCTGAAGTAAAATTGATGAAGAATTTTCTGTGGTTCTCGGCAGCTTTATGCTGATTATCATCATATGTGACAAATTTATGCTTTTTATGTTGAAGTGGTTTAGTAGCTTCAGCATCACAACAGCAGAAGCTGGTGTGCCTTTCCTTGGGTTGGAAAAGCTATTATGGAAGTTGTAACTTCTTGCCCTTCCAGTATTTAAGAATTGGGAAGAATGGAGTTTGGTAATGGGTGATATTTGAGTAGCAGCATGTGGATATTGTATTATGACTAATGTGAATATAATGACAAGTGTTCACATATTTTTCCAAGTTTAAAAAGAGATCAAGACATGCCATGACCTTTTAGATCGCAATGTTAAATCAGTGTATTGTTAAACTTTTGCTAGGTGAGAGGAGTGTGGTTTAACAGAGCTTGACTGACAGACCTTTTATTTCTGTTCAAAACTTGAGTTTGAGGTTACTGTTCTGTATAAACCTGACACTGTAGTTGAAGATGTAGAAACATGTTCAGGCTGTATTGGAGGAGGAGACCAGCATGGGACAGAAGTTTGAATATACATGAGTTAACCCTGTGCATGCTTCCTGGGGGGCCTGTGTTGTTTATTCCTTTTTTCTCATAGAACATCAGGGAAGAGCTACTGCTGCAGATGAAATTGGGGTTATCTGATCCTAAAATGCTACAGTTATATGAAAGTAAACAATGTAGAACATTTAAATTAGTGCTGTTGAGTTAGTTTTTCAAGGGGGTGCAAACACATTAGTGTTATAAAGCAAAATGGCAAACTTGTGACTAAAGTGGTGGGAAGAGGGCTTTTAGTGTAGGACTCAGAACTAGCCCCCAAAAGGTTAGCAAGAATCACAAAGAGTGGGGGTTATGAGGGAAACAGAGATGTTGGAGGGGATGTCCTACTCTAGAAAGAGAGGAATAGAGGTGACTGGGAAAATTCCACTGTGGTTTGGTGATGCAAAATTGTAAAGCAGTATTAGTGTGGATAAAAGAGAACCAGCTGGGCTGAAATTGCTTTGGGAAGAGCTGATAAGAGATTTTGCTGTGATAGCACAAGAGATCTACTGCACGTAGTCCAGGATTTAAATGTGGGTAAAAATCTCGTAACATGGATAGAGCAAAGTATTTCTGTGTATTTTCACTGTGAAAGACTGACTCCCCACACCAGAGAATATATGCTCTTGGTCATGGCTGGGTGCAGGGAGTTGTGTTATCTGGCAGTTTCACCATCAGACAGTGACTAAAGCCATAAAATTGATGGAGTGAACCGTAGATGTGGCTTTGAGAAGCACAGAAGATGCTTCAGGGCAGTTGGACATGGAAGTGAACTTGGTTTGAATGATCACAACTGAAAATTAGTTAAGGTAAATAGATGAACATGTAGATTAGCAATTGTCAAGCCTCCAGGGAAACTGAAGAGGCTTTTTGGTGAAGCAAGGAGGTTGGATACGGAGGAGGGCATGAAATTCAGGGAAGCTACAGGGGTAAATATTAGCATCTCAAATAAAAGAAAAGGCTCCACCTAGGAAATGACCCCAGAGCTGATGATTCACCTGTTCATTGCGTCAGGATATGCTGAGCAAACAGAGAACCTCTGAGAGGTGTGGGCAAAAAAACAGTTTGTAAAGGAAGGTGTATCTTGAAAATCAGGAAGTCCAGGGCTGAGGCAGGGGCTTCCACCTCACCAGACAAGGTGACATCGTGCAAATGGTAATAAAACAGGTAACAGAATGTGCTTTGGTCACATGAAAAGGGGAAACAGCCAGCCTCCACAGAGGAAGGAATCAGATTTCTGTGCATGGGGACAGGGAGCTGTGTAAAGATGGGGCTGGGTGTGGTCCCTGGGCTATAGGAATTGTTTCTTGTGAAACTGAAAATGATGCACGGGGGGTGGGAGAAAAGTTTTTATTATCCTGAATTGGAGTCTGGGAATGTGTATCCCAGAATGCTAAAACATGCAACACTTGAAATCTGAACTCTGCTAGCAGACGTTGAACTATTACTGTAAACAGGCAGTGGCATCACCTAACTGTAGAGGAATAGAGGTGGTTTCTGTGAATTGGCAGGAAGATAAAGGAGATAAGTGATAAATGTTGGCAAATGCAGATCTTGACTTCAAAAGCAGGCAAGACTGTGACAATATGTAAGGCTTAAAATATACTTTTAAGAGAGAATGATAATTTTATAGACAGGTGGAAGCAGTGTGGAAAGGTATCATGTATGAAATGTGGTGCAGGTTTGTGAGAGGAAGATTGTTCTGGGCTAGCCTTTTGTTTCTAGATAAAAGCAGGTGTTTATTTGGATTGCTGTAATATCTCACAAATCCCACAGCAGACTTTTTTTAAAGAAAATTGAAATTGGCAAAAGACGTGCATAGAGTATAAGGAGCTGGCTGTAGCAGAATCTAGTAATGTTGAAAAGACTAGTGGGAGAAGCAGATAGATGTGTTCCACTTGTGTCATGGCAAGAAAAAATACAAATGTGTGTGTCAAAGCTGTTCTTAAGACAAGTCCAACTTACATACTAAATTTTGAAGCAAATAAATATAATGCATGAAGGACTCAGTGATCCCTGAGGAGAGTGATAATGAAATGATAATGAAAATGAGTTGATGTTCGGTAAAAAAACTGTACACTTAGAGACAAATGACAGGCATTTCCGAAAGGAAAGGTGTTGGGGAGTCCTTGTGTCTCTACTGTGCTGATAAACAGAAACTGATGGGATCTGGACTCGTGTTCATTAAAAACATCAGGAAATTAAACATGGGTCGAGGAAAAACATTGAGGGGGGATGGTGTTGACATAAGATATGGAAGGTGTACACGTGCCATTAATTAAGGTGTTGGCTGGAAGGTAGGAATGGTTTTGAATTGTGTAAGTGGTGCAGGTGTTCAGAGAAGCAGTGTTAGAGTTGGTGATCCCAAAGGACCCTTCCAGTGTTGTTTCCTCACTGTACTAACTTCATTGTGATGTGAGTTGCTGTTCTGACAACTACTTGCTATACACAAATTGTATATTAAGATAAAATTTTGATGTAGCATCTTCCTTAGTTATGAATGTTAATAATAAGAAAAAGAACCTATGTGTGAAGGAACTTGTTCATACTCGATTGTTACCTAAGGCTGTTTATTTTGGTTAATGATTTTGATTCTCAGTCTATTTAACCTGGCGGATTTTCACCGTATTTTTTATGGAGGCCCAAATGCAAGCAAACAGCACAGCTTTCAGGAGGATAGTCTTGTGCACACTTGTCATTACTATGACCTTCTTATGGTTTAGTTCTTTGTGTACATGCTGTGTCAAAACAAAACATGCTGTGTCAAAAGTATTGGCAAGTGAGTGCTAATGTGTTTGTGAGGTGCAGCTCTTTTAGATGGCAATCTTACTGTCCTATTGCTGCAATTTGTGGGTGTCCTCCAGGAACCAGTATTGTCTGGGCAGTTTATGAATGTAAAGATTAAAATCAGACTGCCGAAGGTATAGTTTGTCAACAGTGTTTTGTTATTAGATCTCCTGTTCCTGCCTGGAATCTCATTCAGTTACACCATAACTCATACCCTAACAAGTTCTTTTGCTCTTTCTTAATTCTCACAGTCAAGCTTTTTTCTGTCTCCTAGATGTTCATATTTTCTCTGGTTTGTGAAGCCAAACGAGTAAATACTAAGTAACATAATAATATTTCTTGATATTTTGTATCAATAAAATTTTAAATATTTTAGTTAAAAATATTTTTCATGCTAGACCAATCCTACTTCATTATTTGGTGTGGAAAACACAGGTGCTGTTTTTCCTGGAAACTTAAAATTTACTCTAGCATGGTGGGCTGTTTTTGCTTAAAATATGTGTGTGTATATATATAAAAATTTACTGAATCCACTACAAATGTGCTGTTGCTTCATTTTTGAGTTTCCCTTTCAGTGAATAGGCTACACTTCTGGAGTTGAACAGTGATATTTGTTAGTATCATTTTTTTATCCCAGTGCCTTTCAGGACAAGCTTGTGCTTAGTCCTGCTTGACAAGTAGCCGTGTTCCAGTTGGCTGAGTGCTTGCAATCCTGCAACTTAAATCGAAACTACCAGAAAATAGACCAAGGCTGTGATTAGGTGGTGATCACTACTGGTGTGGTTAGTCAGCAATTCTTTTTTCCAGGGTGCATCTTGTTTACACGAAGTCTGAACAGGGAGTGTAGAAACCTGAGTCACTGGGGAGACTGTTCAGGTGACGTTTGTTGACAGGAGAAAAGCACACGCCAAAGGACAAGCACACAACTGGTTTTGTTCTGTCATTTCTGCTCTTTCCTCTTTGGTACTGCAGTATTTGTGTCTTCTAGCAGCTGTTACCTTGGCTGTGACCAGGCTGTGTGATTTGATCTAATAACTCTAGCAAGATTCAAGTAATTTAGGTGGCCTTTACCTCTGTGTACATCTGAGCAGAAGCTGCATGTGCTCTGTGTCTTGGAAGAAGTGATTGTGTAGAGGGGTGTATCTTATTTTCAAAATAAATACACCTACCCACACACCCAGACCTGAAGAAACCAATTTCTTAATTCATCTGGTTTCTGAATTACTGTTGAGGGTTTTTTGTTATGTGTGGGGTTTTAAAAGCATTTTTATATTTGCCCTTTGGGGTTTTTTTTCCCCCACTGAAGCTTTGATTATAAACTAGTTGAGCTGTTGCTTTGTCATCGAAGTCAGTTTACCAGCTCAGACTGGCTCCTAGCAGACTCAATACATTATCAGTCTGTCTCTTTTCCTGCCTTCTGGTGCAAGGATATGGCTCATTATGCATATTTCCTTAGTCTTTGGCAGCTGGAGGCACACGTGAGTTGCAGTCTGTTTTGTGTAAAATTAAGTAGCATGGGTTTTGTCCCCTTAATCAATTAAGGCATTTCCAATAACTTAAATCAATATATTTCTGCCACTAACTTAAAATAATATAATTCTGAACCTTGCAGAGTTTGAAAGAAGGGCATGTTATGCCTATGAGAATCGGAAGCCTCTTTGACTACTCTGTCCAGTAGTATTTATCTTATACATTTAAAAATTCTGTGTAATTTGATGTGTCCTTTTCTTTTCCATGATAAGGCACAGATTCAGGAGTAGGATGCTGACTTTTCTGATCATAAAATAGTTAAAAGCTCAGGAGAAATCTGTAACCTGTTGGGAACCCCTTAAGGAAAAGGACCAAAGTACAGTCTAACAGAGTACATCTGAGAGAGTCAGACACGCTTGCTCCAGTATATTGCACCCAAGTTGCTTTTTGACTAACAATATAAAGGCTGCAGGAGAATATTGGAGAGGCATGACAGCTTGGATTACTGTTTAGTTCACCTCTTAGTTGGGGAACCAGGTCGCCTGACAGAGCTGTCTATGTTGCCAGCGTCAGGAGGATTAACCTCTCATAATCTCTGTGATTTGAGTAAGAGATTTTGTTCCTGTCCTTACTGCTCAGTTCAAAGCAGCTGCTGAACAGAATCTTCAGTGGGTCTTCAGAAACGCGTCTGTGTTGGCTGGCCAAAAAAGGAAGAAATATATGTGAGGATTTCTCCTAGCTGTGCTTTTTAGCAACTGATTTAAGTGTTTGTAGGCTAAGTGTGTATAGGTGGATTTAGTTGTTCCCTGGAATCAGAGAAGTTGGCAAAATCCTCAGTTTCCTTTTTGTTTGCAAGGTGTTCTCTTACACAAATAGTATTATATCCATTTCTCCATCACCACACTCCGCTTCCCTAGCCTCTTGGAGAGCAAACGTTGGACAAAAGCATAGTCCTGTAGGCACGTCATAACAAAACTTTGGTTTGTGTTTGTTTTCCCACTTCTCAAGAAAAGCATAACTGATCCAGACCAATCAGTAGGGGCTGATGCTCACCTGCCTGTGCTAGGTCAGGCCAAAGCTAGGAGGGATTACTCAGTCAGCTAAGGTGTATGTATTTGCCCTTGAGGACTGGTGGTGGAGTAATAAGATACTTAGCTCTCTGCTTATAGCTCCACAAAATTTGAAGGATTTTCTTTTCTGTATTGTGGCTGGGGGGACACTCTTCAGTTTTAAAAAAGCCAGACTGTGTTTGCTGTGTCAAACAAATAGCAAAGCATCTTGCCTCTCCTTGATAGTCCCTTTCTTCTCCATGTAGAGTGGTATGGGTTTGCTTGTGTTGTGTGTCTACTTTAAAACATCGATACTGCTGTCTAGTGACAACAAATATGTATAGCAAAAAGGCTAAACTATGAAGTGAGGTGTCTGAAGCATGCATTCCCCCTTGGTGTTGAATTCACCTGAAACTTTTGGCACCCTTAAGCTTTGATTATATTGGGGATGGAGGAAATTTGGTGGTAGAACAGACCACGTGAAACTCTACTTTCAAAAATGTCACCTCTGTGTCCTAAGTCAGGGGGGCATATCAATTTGTAGAGCAGATACTGCTGTATTGTCATGTCATGCTCTTTCCTCGGAATTGTCTTGCTGTTTGTATGGATAGGATAAAGGCCAGTGGACTTGTTCTGCAGCCCTTGCTCTCATGATATGGTTTCTCTTAATACAAACTCCTGCTAAAGATATGGAAAGAGCCCCTTGGTCTGCCAGATGGAAGACACCTGGTTTGAAACCCAAGTGCAAGATGTCATTGATGTTAAAGTGGTTCTTTGGGAATTCCAGCATCTACTTTGAGCAGTGGGACTGTCAGACTTACTGAAACAACTGATGTTTTGGAAGCAATGAATTACAAATCTGACTAGCATTGTCAGCGTGCTGGTACTGGGAGAGGCAGTAACCAGAAGACAAACATCTGTGAGACAGCAAAAAGGGTCTTTGTGGCATCTTGCTTGTGAATATTCTTGTGCTACTTGAATGTGTTCTTTGTGGAGAAATAGGACAGGAGAGCTGACACTTCAGAGCCTTTCCTCAGTGGAGAAAACCAGCTGAAGATAGTTTGAGTGCTTCACTAACTGTGTATCAGAGCCCAAGCGTTTGGTTTTGAGCAGCAAACATCTGTTGAGGTGACAGCTAGAAGCAAAGTGAAATTTCAGGTACATGTTAACGTGTCTGTGGGAAGGTTATGAAGGAGAAAAGCACAATTTTAAATAAGCATCTAAGAATGCTGGGTCTTGCCTTGCTAGAATTAACTTGTTGGTTTGCATTGAGATCGTGATTGTTTCCAGATAAGTTGAAGGGGTGAATTATGAGGTAAAGGGCTCTCTGCAGAGCAGTGTGCAGGCTGGAGGTGCCCTGTACTCCAGCACTGGCTGTGGGGCTCTTGAGAACTGGAGCAAATACTTCCTGCACGGTCTTTAAGGACAGTAATGAGATGCATAGTGTAGAGGAAAGATACTTGTCTGGGCGCAGGGAGGCTGTCATTTCAGCAAGTCCCAAAGTGGACAGAAGATGCCTCATAACTATCAATTATTGTTCTAATTACCTGAAGGACAGCTTGAACTTAGGTGGTTGGTCTGTTGGTCTTCTGCTGGAGAAGTGCTTTGAGACCAGCCTGCCAGCTGAACTGGGGGATCATGCGGGTAGGAGAAAGGGGGGTAGATACACTCAAAGCCTGGGAGAATGTCTGCAGTGATGGGAATTTCTGGAATAGTGTTTTGGTATCGGGAATTCCACTCCCCAACTGCCACCTCCTTCTTCTCTCTCCTGCTCCATGTTTCACCACACAAGCTGCCTGCACATAGAAGCTTCTGCACTTTTTCTAGTTCCAAGTTTATAGCATTTAAAATCTGGAAAATAATACTAGGCTGTTGGCCCTCTGGAAGTGCTAATCTGTTTCAGGAGGTTGTAAAGTTCAAGACTCGTATGTTCCTGCTTTCTTTACTGCTTCCACCATCTGATTCCAGCTTTCTTGGCTGTATGGTTCATGAATACATTTTTTTCCCTTCCAAACAGAAGAAACAATATTGTCAAGCTTTTTGAACTGTTCTTTATCTGAAATCAATTGAATGCTTCCTACTGCCTTTCAGGAAGCTTTTTCTGGGATCAGCTGTAAGTAAACTTCTTGCAGCTTCTTTTGCAAAGCAGAAGTTTCACTAAGTGCTAATGTTTAATGTAATAAAGATTGGAGCTGTGGTTTACCAAATAGCTTATCAATGTTTTAAGCATTTTATTGTTACGATCTCCTGAGGCTTTTTTGCATAAAATGACCTACATGTTTTAAAGTGCTGGATTCCTTTTGCAGCGCAGAATGGTCATGATGTATTGACTATGTTTTGCCAATGTAGATCCTGTTTTGTGCTAGATTTTTTGTAAAATCAACGTATTTATGTAAAAGTTCAGAGATGAGGGTACTTCTGGGTTTTGGGACCTGTTGTATTGTGTGTCTCCTCCCTCCCTTCCTCTCTGTGAACCCTGTCCCAGTTGCTCTACCTCGGATATTGTTTTCAAACCAACAAACAGCAGCCTGACCTTGCATCCTGATACTACTTTCCTGAGAAATGCTGGTGTAAGGATTCGGAAGAGAAATCTGATGTCTATATCAAGGAAGGAATCAGTTGCAGACCTCTTTAATTTTCCTGTTGCATTTAGTTCCCTGTCATAGTTGCTTTCTACAAGTTGTGTACGTAGTTTTAATTTTTCCTGTTCTGTAGTACCCTAGTAAATTCAGTTTGTGTTTGATACACGTTTAATTTTTCTGTCCAAAACTCTGTTCACAACTGCAATCCCCTTATCTTCTGCAGCACTGTTTATATATTTTGTTTTTTAATTGTTGTAGTGTTTCTTCACCTGTGAATTTCTTTTAAAGAGGTATTTCAGGCCAGGTGAGTTCTTGAGTTATGCAGCAAACAAGAATACATATGAAACCCTTCAGTTCAGGAAGCTGAAAACCTGTGTGATGTTAAATCAGTGTGTCAAATCAGATCTGGTGACAGATTAACCTGTAAACAAGACACAGATGTGTCTCTTAACTGCCTAAATCTATTTTGTCATTGAAAGTGTTTAGAAGTCTACTTACATTAACTGCCTAGTACATTAAACCAGAATAGAAAGTAAATTGTCACCCCTTCTGTCGCCTGAAATACCTTTTAGAGATGTAGAACCTTTTAAAAGAAGGCTTCTTTTGCTGATGTGGACTGTGTTTTATTATAAAATAACCCCCACAGTTAAAAAACTCTTGCCAAAGGATTTGCAAAGTTTATCTGCTCCTCCGGGTATACTGTGAGGATGTGGGGAGTATGTGCAAATGCCAGAGAGGGTTTCCTATGCAGTTTTTTAATTTGTTCTGTTTACATTGTCTAGTAACTTTGGTGGGGATGGAAGAAGTAGAACCCTGTAAAGCTGTGATGCAAGCTGAGCTGTGCTGTACACACTTAGTAAGTTTTATGCAAAAGCTGAGATGAAAAGTGATATTTGGAGGAGGGAAGAAATTACCTGCTTTACTAAGGGGATCAGATTGGATGGTTGAGCAAAATAGTTGAATGTGTCTCTCATTTTATAACTGGGTCAGCACAGTGTATGAACTGTGATTCTGCTCAGTTTTGTGTACATTTGCCATCGTGTTGTCCTGCTGACTCCCCCAGGTTTATGTGCATGAAATACTGGGGAATAGTCCAGATACCTCGTCACTGTGCTGTGTTGCTCTGATGTTCGTGGGCTATGGCAGTAATAGAGATTCAGACAAGATTGTGATATATAGCTTTTACATATAAAAGTTAGGCATTTTCTGCTTAGATTTCAATACTTTGTTCACCAGAGTTCGTCCCATGCAAGTGAAAATTCTGGCAAGAAACAAATGGTGGGGTGAAGCTGAGTGATCGGAACCAGGCAGCAATATCCCCTTGGGACTGATCTGTCAGCTCCACGTTGTGGAGGGTCTGGACTATGGAGGGGAGCAAGTGGGGTGCTGTCTTCCTGCATCTTGTAACACCTGTGTGTGTGTGTGGCCTGCATCTTAACTGACCAGAGAACTCACAGAGGAATAGGGGAGTGTCTAGTGAGGCTTGGCAGCGTGGGGAGTCACTGTGATGTGTACTTTATGTAGTGTTTTCCTGGGAATCCTCTATGAAATTATGCTGAACCTTGAATGGAGTTAATATTGAGTATGTGTCTGCTTAGCACAGAGATTTGGAAAACCCTACAAGCAGTTGTGTCCCAGCTGCTATCAGTCACTGTCCAGTGGGCAGGAAGAGTGGAGTGGCTGGTAGAAAGCTGTTTGTTGGAAATTGTATTGTAAATCAAATAAACTTAGTGGCATTGTGTGCCTCTGGACAGGATAATGAATATGCAGATTATCTGAGCAGGAAGATGCTAATTCATATGAATTACGAAGGATTCTAATTCATTTTCAAGACATCTGGCAATACAGAAATCTCTTGGGTAGATCAATTTGCTATCACAGACAACAGATTAGAATCTCTTTTGCTGTCCCCTTTCCTGAGAAGAATCCTTGAGTAATGGCTGATTGCCAAAGGGAATGTATTTTCCCTTTGTTTGTCATGGTTCCCAAGGCCTTGAGAAGGGCAAGTCAGTTTTTCCTGTGGGCTTTCAGAGCGGTCAAATTGAAGAAAGCTCTTTGCTGCATGATTGGGAATGCAATATATAAGTGCTTTGTGGTATGTTGGATTTTTTTTTTCATTTCTATGAACTATTAAAAATTAATGAACTCGTATTGTGTCCATTCCATTTATTCTGGACTACTTATTAAAGCAGATCGATCCCTTGGTTCAGCTGAGGTAAATTTGGCTATCTAGGTTCCCCCACAGTTGCCTCAATCAAAGAGGTAATGGATTTTTGAAGGACGGTTGCAAGTACTATGTCAGAAAAATTCTGTCCTTAGATGCAACCTTAGTTCTTTGGGTACTGTTGAAAATCTGCACTATATTTCTGCTCTCTGCCAGTTACCAAGCAGAGTGGCATTTTCCAGTGACTCTTTTTCTTTCTGGCAGCAGAGCCGTTCTCTGATCAGCCCAGCCCTCCTTTCACAATTAAGCAATAACAGAATGTTATCACTCATGCACAGTGAATTCAGTCTCAGCTTTTAGGACTGTTGGTCCATGAGGATACCCACTGTGTTTCCATCACGTCATTCTCAAAGAGAACACATCGGGGCATAAAGTACTTTCTTCCCTGCTTGAGTGGTACAATGTTTGTATGTAAACCAGTGATTTTGTTTTGCCTGGCAGAAAAAGAAAGTATAAAGTAATGAATGTGACTTATGTCTCTCAGTGACCCCTGAGGCTGAAGGAACCTCATCTGCAGTAACCACCCCAGCTCTGCAGGGCTCTGCTGGGAGAAGTTGGAGCCCAAGCAGACCCTGCTCTGGGCTCTGCAGTGACAGCAGAGCTGTTGAGGTGCTGCTGAGTGTTGGTGGGTCCCTGGGGCCTCCTGTGCAATTATCCTTCCCTAGTTCAGGGAAATCTTTTCCTTCTGAACATAATTTAACTCCAAATGTATGAGAATGCAGCAGGGCCTTTCTTTTTACACCTGTCTCAGGCTGGGAATCTCAAGGTGGCTGTGTCACATTGAATCTTTGCAATGGACATGAGAAAGCATTAAACATCTGTTTTATCCACCTTTTCCTTTCTTAGGAATTATGAAGGGAGGAGAACAGTTTCATGGCACAGTCAGTACCATTGTGGTACTTGCAATTGCATTTAATTACATAACTGGTGCTGCTGGGGTTTAATAGAGATCGTGTGAAACAAAACAGTAACTAAGTTAAAATCAGAAGTGAGGTCACTTCATGGCCTCTGCTTCCTCCAGCCTGCAGCATCTTTTGGGTTCAGACAGTGGGAAAGAAAAGGGTTCCTCACCCTCAGGTGGAAGATGTGAGGGTGTGCAGAGTCTGTGTGTGCTTTGATTTTGAAGGGAGAGAAAGAAGTTATGGTCTCCCTCACCAGAGATACTCAATAACTCTCTGGACACAATCCTCTGCCCTGTGCTCTAGGATAACCTTGCTTGAGCAAGGAGGTTGGACCAGATGACCCACTGCGGTCCCTTCCAGTCTTACCCATTCTGTGATTCTGTGAAAAATCCTTGTGTGTCAGGGTGGGATCTCCAGGGACAGAGCAGTCCTTGTTAAAAGTGCCAGTCTTGAGCCACTTGCCAGCCTATCGTGGATTTTATCAGTAACTTCCAAGAAGTGAGTAGGAGGTGTTGAGTTTCTGGCTCTGTGGTGGGTGCTGTAGCTGTTGGTGCAGTATTCAGGCAGCAAACTTGTTTCCAATGGTGAAGTAGTACAAAGTGTAACACGAGTGAAGGGCTGGAGCACTACCTAACCATTGCACCCCTTCCAGAAGGGTTTCCCTCTCTTCTGCATGCCTGCTGGAGGGTGCACTGTGAATTTGGTGTCTTGATTTAGTCTTGGGTAGTATCAGCAGCTTGCTGTGGTCTCTTATTTCTGTTGTTCAAGCAACCTTTGCACCTTGAGCTGCATGTCACTGTATACTGAAGTCTGAGCACCTGGAAAAGGTGAGAAAAGCAGGGGGCAATGGAAATACATATTGATTCTCTTGTTTGGCTGGCAAAAGTTACTGTAGAAGTTAGAGTGCTCTCGAAAACATATTAACAACTGCATTTGTGTTTCACAGGGAGGAGGAAGCTATTTATCACATAGCTGATCAGGAGAATGCATTTTTGTCAGCATTGCATTTCTTTTTAAAAGTGGTAATTAAAACTGCGCCCTTCCATTCTTCTATTTTCTCCCACAGCCCCTCCACGGCACTTTATTGTCCCCTGTGAAAGGATGTAGGTTTTGTTCTACTATGGGAATGACCGGGTGGTAAGTCATGTGCTGGATTTAGTTAGAATGTAATCTTTTGGCCATCTGCTCAGGCATTCCCTGTGTTGCATTCCTCTCTTTTGAAAGCGTTAAAGGTGATCTGGGATGTGCAGGTGTTCAGAACACTCAGGTTCCCTTTTACTGAATATGATTGTATGCCTGCTTAGGAGGTTTGAGCGTGGTGTTTTCTGAGCCTTGCAGTAATTTGGCATGTTTAATTTTAGTTATCTCACTGGTGTAAGTAGCACCTGCTCAGGAAAAAAATTATCTTCCGGACTGTGTGAAAAATGTGTGGATAACAAGACTTTCTCCTTAGAACTGAGTTTGAGAATACCCTGATGTATGCTCTGCTTTTGTTTTTTCGTCCTTCCACAGTGATTCAGGACCATTTTTTGCAATTCCTGGCTTGTATTTTCCTTTCGTAGTTTTTAGGAGTTTCTCTGACCCTGCAGTCATTTGTAAGTGATGGCTGTAGAGCATCTGGACCCTTGCTCTGGCTTTTTAAAAAATTTAGTTTATTTTTTCAAGTTGCAGGCAAGACTTCAACTTAATTTCATTTTTGTCTCTTTATTAGAGTAATGCCAAAATGGTGAGAGATGCTCAGCGGGAGGAAAAAAAATCTCTTGATGAATTTAATGTTTACATGAAGTTTTGTGTGCTTTCTAATAACTCCTTGCAGTAGCTGTATCTCTGATATGTTCAAGTATTTTTTGGAGATTAAATGAATCTTCATGTGCAGGGAGAGCAGGTGCATCTCTGTGCATCTGTTTCATTAAGTACTTGCACATGGCAGTGGAAAGCAGTAGTTTCCTTTCTAATTTTCTATCATTTTCATTCCCTCCCTGGTGTCCTACTCGTCCTGTGCAGTGGCATAGGAGGATCGGCGTGGTTTGATGTTTGTGTCTGAATGGATGCACTTAGTGTGCTGTCCAGTTTGCTGAGAGAAGCTGTTTGAAACTGAACAGAATTTGACATTGCCAGCTGGTTTAAAAATGCTACTTCCCCAGAGACCAGGAGTACTGTGAGATTAATGGGAGTGAGTCAGGAAATACCTGATCTAGACCATTAACTTCCGTTTAGGTTTTTACTTTGTGGCAATGCAGGAGCAACTGTATCTGTAAAACCTGGTGTTGCTGGGTGCTCTAGAGAATGGTTTCATTTTGTGGTACAGGTTTTATATTATAAAAATGAGATTTTATATTATAAAAATTTACTGTTACACATGGCTTGATTTCAAGCCTACTGTCATGCTGCATCATGTAGCAATGACTTTTCAGCCTTTGCTGTAACGCTGAGTAATTAATGCATCAGGCTGCTTTGCAGCTTCATAACTCCTTTGAGTCCTTCCTTGAGTGCTTGGCATAGAGGAGCTCTAACCAGACAGAAGGAGTGGGTGTGGATACAAAAGTTTTCCTAGTAGTGTGCCTTTGGAAGGCTGTGGTCCTTCATGGCATGGTGCATGGTGTTCAGTGCAATGCACCCTGCGTGGGCTGACAAACACGCTGGCCTTAGCAGTGCCTAGCAGCCCATTCCAGCTCTGAACTCCCAGAAATTCAAGCTCTTGTATGGGGAATCCTGCAATCTCCCAGCCAGTCCTGGGGGATGTTGTAGGAGCGGCACCTTTGCAGTGCTTTCTGCACACCCCTAGGAATGCTTTCACGTAGGGCTAACAAAAACGTGTCCAAATCACTTTTCGTGGGAACTTTCTGGACATGCTGTGCAGACTTGCAGGTAGAGCAAAAGAATTACTGTTGAGACGAGCCTCCTAGGTTTGTGATTCAGCTCTTAGTTATAAGCCCTGTTTCTAAAGCTAAAGGTGTATTTATTACATGTAGTTTAGAAGCATGGTGTTCATTCCTGGGAGTTACCAAAGATTCCATTTTTGTCATGTGGGTCTGTAGCAGGCTTGTGATCTTGGTTTACCCCCTGCTTCCCCTTGATATCCCTGTTGCTCCAAGCCCTGGGACATTTCTTGCTGAAGCCTCATGCAGGCACCCCTCTCAGCTGCTGAGGCAGTGCAGGGTTTGCTACCTTTCCATCAGAGGAACCTCTGAATATTTAGAGGCTGAGACCGGAATATACAAACAGCATCTGTCTCTTAGTTTGCATATTGCTCACTGCAGAGGCTGTGTCTCATCTCTGTGTTTGGGAGCCAGTGGCCCACTCCAGCTGCCTTTTTTAGCAAGTAATATCAAATCTCTACACTGGGGTTGCCCCTGATTCCCTGCTAACAGCAGTGGAGCTTGTTAAAAACGGAGAGACCAGCTGAAGCTCGCTGCAGGTCCCCTGCTGTCCTTTCCCTTTTTTCCCCAAGCACATGCACTTGTTTCATTGTCTCCTGCCTCTTGCAAAGGAGGGGAGAGGGGAGGTTCAGAGAAAAGCTGGTGCCTGCCCACTCCAGGACAGTATTTCATGAAATTTCTGCTTTTGTGTGGTATGCAGAGGCACCTAGAAAGTGGGTAGATTTTCCTGTATATTTCTCAGTGGTTAAACAGACTGATTAGGAGATTAAAAGGCATCTGTATCTTCAGACAGCAAGTGCACTGTCCCACACTATTGTATGTTTTTCTTGCACCATTATGTTTAGCATCAGGAATGCTTCAGGCCCTGAATCTGGGAGAAAGCTAATCAGTTTATTTTGGACCTAAAGGCTCATGAGCCTTGTCAGTCTAGGTGAAAGCTCCAATCTTTTTAACAGTAACTGTTCATACTGTACCTGGTACAGCATTTTTCTTCATGCAGACATCTACCTGGACTGTAAATGCTCTCAGAGGAGATTTTCTCAAGCAGCAAGACTGTTCTCCAGCATCACACTCCTCTGCAGCTCTGCTTGTAACTGTGTCAGGGCATTTTATTTATTTTATTTTATTTTATTTTATTTTATTTTATTTTATTTTATTTATTTTATTTTATTTTATTTTATTTTATTTTATTTTATTTTATTTTAATGTTTCTTTCTAGAGCTTTTATCTTGGGAGTTGGATACTGTGAGCCTCTAATAAGTATTGCCAGCTCTGTTTTTTGGGGGAAACTTCACTACACCAGCTTTTGAATGTTTTTGCTCTCTGTTGTATCTTTCTTCCTAGCTTGTTAAGTATGTGTTCTTCTTAATGTTAGTTTTCCACTGGGAAAACTAGCTGGAGCCTAGAGATGTCTTCTCTTGGTGCTTACACTTAGCAAATCTAGTGCGGATATGAGCTTGCAAAAGAGAAATGTAAACAAAATCTCCCCTAGGTAGACATGGACCGTCTCCATCTGGTGAGATAAGAGCCAATACTGTTTTATGTTTTAACAATTCTATTTTTATATATAAATACAGTCCTGGAATTAAATTAACAGAGTAGAGCTTGTAAAAATGACATTTGAGTTTACACTGGTGTTTGTTTGGCTTATTTAATTTACTTGACAATGTCATAGTATAGAGCTACTTATGGAGCTGCTATTCAGGCTTGATTATTTTCAATTTGTGGTTGAAAGTCTGCTATACAGTGTTAGAATTTCTTTGTTTATAAAGAAGTGTTTATTTCTTCTAGAGTGTTTTTAAGTAACTTTGTAAGTGAGGTGGTGTGAAATGGCATCTTGCTAAGGAGCCGTAACTTCTGGTTGTAAAGGGCTGATTTTGAGATTGCTGTGCATTAGTCATACCACATGGCTTTCCAAACATTAATCCTTGATTGTTTTTTAAATGCATCACTTTAGAGAGGTGCCATGGGGTACAAAGGAGTTTTTGTCTCCAGATCTGTTTGACTGAGTGTTGCCTTCCAGCTACCAGATCTGCAGGGAATGTTGTCCAGTCAGTATGATTCACTGTGATGCTTGAACTCAAAGGAAACTGTTGCAGGATGAAATCACTAACTGCTTCTTATTTTGTTCTTTTCTTTTTCTTCTCTTTACAGTAAAAAAAGCTAAACTCCATGGACCACCAGGTAAGCCATGCTCTACTGCTTGTTTGCAGTTGTGGAGAACCCTGCTCTCTCAGTGCTGTTTGTGCTGCTCCTTCCAGTTTTCCTCCAAGTCCTCTCAGCTTCTCCGTGTTCTCCTTAGGAGTGACATAATGTACCTTTAGAATCCAGGCAGCTTCAGTTAGTAGAAAACTTGAGGCTATGACCTAGTGTCAAAGTAGTAAAAGCCTCTGTCTTTTCAACCTGACCTCAACAGGTGATGAATGAGGAAATGTGTTCCTTTACTGTTGCCCTTCCCCACCCACCTGGCCCTTTCATCTCATCCTGCCTCTCTGTCCCTGTTCAAAACAGGGTCTGAAAATAGGCAGAACTGGTGTGTGCCTCTGTGAATTTAGTGCCTTCTCAATCCTGGGATTGCGGGATAAAACTGCAGAAGTGAATCATGTGGCAGTCCATAATGGCAGTACTTGGAGTTAAAATCAAATCCAATAGGTTTTGTGCCTGCAAAATAAAACAAAAACAAGCAGCTGGTGACACCCAGAATTTACAGTCTGGACAACTTCTTTTCATTATGGTTCAGAAGCTAGCAAGGAATCCATTAGCAAGCAAATAGATTTATCAGTTGAAATTTGATGTGCAATTTACAAAAGAACAGCACTTATGTAAAGTACTTATAAATAAAATCTTCTGTAATTACACCTGTTCAGGTGTTTAGATCTGAAGCAGTTGCACAGCTGTATTCATAACTATTTGTTCAGCTTTATTCTTTGAATATAGCTGTCCTCAGGTTATGGCAGAAAACTTTCCAGAAAGTGCACCAACCTTGAACTTCCAGGGAAGGAGAACTGAGTGCCCAGACTGGAAGGAAGATAGTATGTACTTTGTCCTTTCTCTAATCAAGAAGCCTGCTCACAGATGCAAAAGATTTGTCCTCTAGTCTAGGTTTAACTCAACCGAGGTGTATGGTTTCACTGACAAGCCCAGTGTCCCAGGAGGGTGCAAGAGTAATGTAGACAGATATGAGTGGGGTAGTAATGAGTAATTGGATATGAAGGAATCTGACTTTCAGAGACTCCTGCTTCTTCCTGAGCTTCTGGATCATGTGATTGCTGTTTTCTCCTTTTACATTAGGATATTGGAAGTTAGATGCTGAGATGTACTGTAGTAACCCACAGTGATGATAGTCACCAAATCATAGAATGTTAAGGGGTTGAAATGGATGTGAAAGATCATCTAGTCCCACCCCATACTGCCAGGGGCCGGGACAGCTCCCACTAGACCTGGTTGCCCAATGCCTTATCCAGTCTGTCATTGAACACTGCCCAGGTCGGGCATCCACCTTTCTTTCATGTCTTGGGCAACCTGTTCCAGTGTCTCACCACCTTGACAGTAAAGAATTTATTCCTAGTCTGTAACCTAAATTTCCCCTCTTTCAATTTCCATCCATTACACATTGTCCTATCACTACAGTTCCTGACAAAGAGCTCCTCTCCAGTTTCCCTGTTTCCTTCTGATACTGGAAAGTTGCTGTGAGGTCTCCAGACAGCTTTCTCTTCTCCAGGTTGAACAGCCCCAACTTTCTCAGCCTGTTTTCATAGGCGAAGTGCTCCAATCCTCCTATCAACTTTGTGGCCTTCTCCAGGAGGGGTCTCTAAAGAGTAGAGGGGAAGAATCACCTCCCTCGACCTGCTGATCGTGTTTGTTTGAATGCAGTCCAGGATACATTTGGCTTTCTGGGCTTCAAGCATTTAATGCTGGCTCATGTTGAATTAGTCATCCACAAGCTTCATGGGTCCTGCACAGCCTCTCCAGCCTGTCCAGGTCCCTCTGGATGGCATCCCTTTCCTCCAAGGTGTGACTGCACCACACAGCTCGATGTCATCAGTTAACTTACTGAGGGTGCCCTTGATCCCACTGTCCCTGTCACTGACAAAGATACTGAACAGTATCAGCCCCAGTTCCGACCCCTGAGGGACACCACTCGTCACTGGTCTCCATGTGGACAGTTGCTGACCACAACTCTTTGGGTGAGGCCAGCCAGCCAGTTCTTTATCTGCAGAGTGTTCCATCCATCAAATCCATGGCTCTCGGATTTAGAGACAAGGATGTTGTGCAGGACAGGGTCAAATGCTTTGCGTAAGTCCAGGCAGAAAATTACTCTGCCCCTATCCACTGGTGCTGTAGCCCTGCCATACAAGGTCATCAAATTTGTCAGCCATGATTTCCTCTTTGTAAAGCCATGTTGGCTCTTATATCTTTGTTTTCTATGTGAAATTTTGACAGTATTAAAGTTGACTGAGATCAAACTTACACTGGGAACAGATGCAGTAGAACGCCGAAGTATTAAAATAGGTACACTGCTCTCTGGCTATGTAGCATGTCTTGTTCCTGTTTGAAACTGATAGATTGGCCTGAGGTGATTTGGATGCCCATATTCAGACTTTGAATGTGTCTGGGCTGCTTTTGGTTTTATTAGTAAAGAGACAGCAGGTACTAGGAAAAAAATTTCTTCCAGAATTTTTCTTCAGATTGAAGATAAAAACACAAACCATCTAAACAGACCCTGTCTTGTCAAGATGTGAGTGTAATGTGTTTTTTCTAGGTCAGGTCAGTTTCAGCATACTTACCAACAAATCTATATTTTCCTTGTGCCCCTGACTGGCCTGTAAAGTCCTTTGTGGACTCAAGAGTGGAAAACTAGGTTGGAACTAGGAGAGCAGCTGGGTCAGAAGGGAAGAGAGGATGAATGCAACTGCTTACTTGTATGTTTTATGAGTCTGTTTTTCACTCTGCTTGATATTCACGATGGGTCCTGTGCCTTCAAACTGTCTCTTCTTCCTCTTGTCTGCATATCAGGAGCAGCATCTTACTAAGTGTCTGTGTTCTTTAGGATTTTACACTCTTTGTCCCCGTCTTACTGCAAAAACTTGCCTGTTTTTGTTCATTTGTGCTTGGATTTCTGAAAAAGCTGCGATTGAATATTTGATGGCTGAAATATGCAGGTGAAAAACATCCTGACCATTTGGCTCCTTAAACTCAGTGATGTCTTCCCATATGGTCTTTTCATTTGTGGTCTCTCTGGATGCACTGTACGAACTGAAAACCTTCAAGTGTTGTACATGGTGTGATGAAAGGGTATGACAATGGAGATAACATTTTGTGTCTCACTCCGCAGATAAATTCAATACGTATGTGACCCTGAAAGTGCAAAATGTGAAGAGCACGACGGTGGCCGTGCGAGGTGACCAGCCTTGCTGGGAACAGGACTTTATGTTGTAAGTATGGTGGTGCACAGTGTGAGGTGCTTGTGGTTGCATCCTTCCACAGCCCTGGCATTTGTACAGAGCTGCTAGTGTGTGCATGAATCAGAATGTTTGAGTAGATAAAATGCACAAGCCTGCTGACAACCTAAATAATTTTCTTTCCCATTGTACATGTTGTCCTGTGGTGGAAGATGTATGTTGGGAGACTGTCCCTGCCAGTGCCACAATCTGGCAGTTGCCAGTCAGGTCTGTAGTGAGGAGCCAAGTCTGGAAAGTTACTTTGGAGGCTGGATCCAGATGGATGTTTTACTTGGCCAGTATGTGCACAGCTGTGGCTGTAAGCTCCAGGCACACACGCCCCTACAGCATAGCTTAGGCAAGGACCAAAGGCCCATAGCTGAGCTTAAATGGAGCTCGTAAGCGTGGGAAGGCGAGGGTGTTGGCTGCTGCAGAGGCTGGTCAGGGCAATTAAGGGCTGCTGTTAGTGCACTCAGGGCCTCTGCAGGGTGATCCTGGTTACCTCAGTGGGAGCTACTCCATGCGCAACAGAATGAGTTCATTCGAGCTTTTCCAGAGCCTTTGGTGCAGTTGGTGCTTCTGATTTGCTTTGGTCCTCACAGACCTGACATGTAGCCAAGGATTTCCTGGTATCTTTTAGAACGATGAAGTTTCTTTTCTGATGGATGAATGACTTACTGATTATACTGCATCTGCTTCTGTTTCTATAGCTTTGTAAGGCAAATGGAACTAAATTTCCTAAATGGGGGCGGAATGATATTATATTAATCTTGTGGGGTCAAATTAATGCTGCTGTTTCTGAGTGGGTTTGAGGTGTTTAAGTAGTATCTGCAGTAAGAGATCACCATGGAATTTTGTGAGTATGTTCCCCAATCTTGCAGCAGTTGTTTCTCCTCAGCTGAAACTGGGAGGTTGTTGCCTCAGGTTGAGAAGGTCACCTGGGTCAGTACAGTATTTCCGTCATAGCTGTGGTCCTGCTTCCCTTGTTTGGTGGCACTCTGCTGTTGGAGCAGCACAAGAGGTGTGTGCTCCTGCACGGGGAGTCTGGGGCCTGTCCTTTGGCATCTGGTGAAAGACACATGCTCCTGAATGCCACCATCTGCTCAGCTCTGCAGCTTCTGGTCAGACAGAGGCCATGGCTGTCACTGATGTAAAACATTCAGGACTGGGTGAGGCTGGGACAAGGAACTGTACCTGTTCTCCACACGCCCATACCCAAACTTCTAGCTCTTTCTGGCTGTGATTTGTGCTCATTCTGTGGGCAGGAGCTAGCTTTAAAGGTGGCCAGCTACAGAGGAGACTTCTCAGCAGTGATTTAAGAAAGGCACTTGAATGTGTTGCACGAAGACTCCCTCGGTTGCTACTCCTCCCTCCCCACAAGCAGCTCCTGGAGCTGCACTCTGGTATCAGCTGGGAGCTTAGCTAGTATGCTGTAAGGTCATTGGGACACTCCATAATTAGTTGCTAGGGAATATGGAAGCAGAATATTAGCTGAACTACCTCACCATTATTGTTCCTGCTTTAGCCAGGCAACTGCACAGTAGTTCTGATGTCTCTTCATAACATAAATGTTACATGTGGGAACGCATGTGTTTTGCATGATCCTGTGTACATTAAGTTGTCCCAGGGGGAACAGTGCTGGTATTCCTATACTGCTGTTTTCTAGTTTGCTCTTTTTCTTTCTGGAGTTGGGAAAGGATTTTGAGCACATCAGTTGTTCCCCAGGGGAAGGATGCTTTTACTGTCTGTGCTCTGTTTACCTTTTTCATGAGGCATAGTAGAAGAACAGACTAGAAGCAAAAAGTGCTTCTTGTATGTGTTGGTTTTGCTGCCAAACTCCTTGTGAGACATAACACATCAGAATTTGGGGCTCTGGGGTTATTTGAGATTTGGTTATTTATCAGACCAGTGAAGCACTTCAATGTATTCCTTGGGGGCATCTTCTAATTTTGAAGCAGCTTTGAAAGAACTGCATTTTTGCTGCATGTTTGCTATATATTTTCTGCATATTTGCTGCATACTTGCAGGAAACATCTCTTGAATGAAAGTGCAAACTGATGTTTAGAACACAGTGATTAAATTAATGTCAAAGTTGTTAGGAATACCTTTATTTAAATGCTTTGTGTGTATGGTAAGGGAGGGACACCAAATTTCAATCTCAGCTCTTTTGTTCTTAGAAGTTGTTCTGCATCTAACCAGAAGGTGGAGAAAGGGAGACACAAAGGCAATCAAAGCTACTGTACAGAAATTATTTTTATTTATTAGTCTTACCTGGTGACCTGTCCTTTGCAGTTCTCTACGAGGAGCCCATTGGGTATATCATGATCAATGATACGGTCTTCTGTAAATGTGTGTTGAGGCAAAGTGTATGTGGTTTTACCCTGTGACCGAAAATTCTCTTCCCTTTCTGGCCTCATAGTGTTCCAGCTAGCAGACAGCCAGTCATCATCAGACTGCAATCAGATGAATATCAAGCAGGGTGAGGGTAGAGCGCTGCTGGTACAGCTGTTGGTCATACTGAGTAACCCTATCAGAACAGAGGATGTTGAAGAGTCAATTACAAGATGCTATCAGTAAACTCATAAAAGGCTGTGTAATAGCTTGATTTTCAACTGTTGTCGTTTGAGACACCCAAGTGTGGACACTTCTGACCTCAATTCCTGTGTCTCAAACAAGAACAGAAGCACTTGGATTTAAAATAGACATTAATGTGTTTTGCTCTAGATGTGGGGTTTGTCTTGACCCTTGTAGATACAATGTTCTCTTTCAGTTGCAAGAAGGAGGCAAAGTTCAAGTGGGTGCTCAGATTTGCAGCAATTCTTTCCTATTTTGGCCATGATGGCAGTCTGTAGAAATAAGGGACTAATATGCTTTTAAATTTCCTTGACAGATGTAACATAGATATATTTGGGCAGAGGGCAGCAGCACTAACTGTCCAAGATACCTACTTTTGGGGATTAACAGTTGCAATAAAGCTTGCTCGAAACAGTTGCTCGAAAAATTACAGATGATAGCCTTTCATCATTAGAAGTGTGAAATAGCTGTGATATCAACAGACAGATACGGATTCTTCTCTACTTTATTGTTTTTACCAGTGTCTGCTGTGTATGTGTTAGGCTGTTCTGAAGTAGGCATGTTATAAACCAGAATGCAAAGGTGAGGCATAAATGCTATGAAACATTGAGAAGAAGCAAATTTGAGATGCGTCCTTTCATTAATGAGAGGAGAGATGTTTGTGGAAACCCTTAGTATTTCCAAGAACCTGTCACTCAGTGGCCATGTGGAAGCAGCTGGTACTGGAGTAGAAGTGATGCAACACAGCCATGAGCGATAGGTAGTGCTGCTGATGCAGCTGTGCTGGATTTGGGACTGTTACTTTTGGCATGGAGTAGTTCCACCCACAGGTAAGTATCGGCATGTTTGCGCCTGCCAGAGTACACTTGTGTTGCTGTGCTGCCAAGGGAGACACCCACTGTTTTAGGAATGGGGTGCCTGATGACAAAGAACAGCTCACCTCCAGGTTTTAGTCCAAGGTACACTTACTCCTCCAGTGTACATAGCTGCAGAGATGAGTTCCCAACTGGCAGTTCATGCATGACATAGTTCACAGTTTTAGTTTGCAGTCTTTGTGTAATTAGTATTAAACTGTGCTTTACTAGAAACTGGCGTTCCCTGTTAGTATGAGCTGCCTCAGCCACACACTTCCAGGAGCTCTCTGTAGTTTGACACAGCTTTGTGGAAGTAGTTCACTAGTATAATCATGGTGGTAATGCAGAACATGAAACAAAATTAGGTTGTAGTCTGCATTTTTCTCATCTGTGCTGCCTTTACTTTTCTTGCAGTGAGATCAGTCGGCTGGACCTGGGCTTAATTGTGGAAGTATGGAACAAAGGGCTGATATGGGACACCCTCGTTGGGACCGTATGGATTGCTCTGAAGGCCATTCACCAATCTGATGAGGTTAAGCTGACAGAGAACCTTTGTTTGCTCCAGGGTTGATAATTAATGCATTATAAATCTGGCCTGATGCAGCCCAGACTGAGCTCCTCAGCAAAACTTCTGTTTGCAAAGTCAGGAGGGCTGAGTGAGCAGAGAGGACTATTTCATCACATTGGTTTTGATTTTGAAGTGAGATCACAACTGAGCTTACACAGGGTTCTTTGGTCTCATTTCACTCATGTGGACTCAAGAACTAAGTCCTAGTCTGTTAAGGAGCACATAACAAGACAAGTGTCTGAAGTCTTAAGGACTGACTGCTTAGTCCTATGCTCAAATTTCTGTGACTTACTGCTAATGACCTCTGTCTTGTCCAGCTGACAAGGTAGGCCCAGAGCACATCTGCAGTATCTTTTTATGGCATCTGGTTGCAGTGTAAAAGGTGTCTACTTGTGCTAATATATGTGGACAAAAGTAGGAAGTGGTGTCAGTGACTGCCCTAACTCCTGAGTTTGGCAATTGTTGCAGCTAAGCATTTTTAACTCAAATTTCAGGGTATTTACTTAGAAGATTATTGGATTTGAGCAGGGAGAGATAGATTATATTTTCCATAAAAGGAAAAGAGTGGGGATGCCCAGCAGTGTGGCCGTTAAGTCTGGATAGTGCTCAGTTCCTCTCGATGTGCAGGCACTCCTCAGCCCTGCCTTTGAGGGTTTAGCTTTACAGTTTCACTTCTTTTTGCTGCTTTCCCTGGTAGACGCCTCTGAGATTTGGAAGAAATCTAGTTTGGAATAAAAAGCCAGCGTGTACTGAATGGATGTAATTTGATATTAAAACAGGGTTGATAATGCGGTAAAGCTCTTTTTGGACTCTTAGAAAATGTGAGAGTTGCTGCAAAAAGTTCTTCAGACTTGAATGTTCATTCACTTAAGGCTTGTGATTCACAGGAAGGTCCTGGGGAGTGGTCTACGCTGGAGGCAGAAGTTGTAATGAAACATGATGAAATCTGTGGAACCAAAAACCCGACTCCTCATAAAATTTTGCTGGACACAAGATTTGAATTACCTTTTGGTGAGTGCATTTCCATAACTTATCCAGGGTGCTGACAGTGCAGTGAAAGTGGGAACAACTTGAGTTTTATAATTGTGCTCATTCTCCGTTTAGTCAGTGTAGTTCAGTGAAGGTCATGTGGTTGGTAATAATTTTTTTTTTGCTTCTTTCTAACAAGATGCAAATAAGTATGAAATATTTGAAGGTCCCTGGGTGCTGGAATATTTAGACTAGTGGCAGTTTTTTCTTCTAATAGTATTTCAGGATTGTGTAGTCGCACATTTGCTTCTTTAAATCTAGACAAATTCAACTCTAGAAGAGATCGAGTGCATTGTTAGAGCTGTTCTGTGATGAGTGCACGTAGCCCTCTTAGATGTGTGCAGTTCAGTTAGTGAAACATTAATGCTTAGTGCTCCTGAACGTTATCATTAGCAGAGTATATAAATAACTTGATGTAAGAACTGCCTTTCTGGCAATTACTCATGGTTGAAAAATACAGAATATGGACAAGCAGCTAATTGGAACAAACTGATCTCAAGTTAAGTTGTATGTAATTTTATTTTACTTTAGCAAACAAAAACAAACGCCAAACCAAACAAATCCCAAAAGTAAGGCCTTAGCTAGAATGCATCCCAGGCTTACATAACTTCTCTTTCCAGCTCTTACCTTGATGCTTGGGATCAAGAACAGAGATGATGTTTTTGGGGTTGTGCTATTTTTTTTCATGCACTGAGCATTGAACTGTTTCAAAGTTGTCTGTAATTGCAAGGCTTATCCCTCCCCCTCTGCATGTTGCATGCTTTTTGCTGCAAAGCCCCAGTCCGTGTGAGCAGTTTGTATCACACTCTAAGCAGGGACAGAGAATTTGTGCAGGCACTGGCATTTGATAGCACCTGTCGGGATTGTCCATCTGCTGTGGGAAGAAGTTAGGACATCTGTGAGTCTCATAGCCCCCTACCGGTGCAGGAGAGGATGCAGGGCTTGGCCCTGCGGCTGGACAGTCCATACAGATTGTGTTTTGTGCTGTGAGTGCACTGTTGTGAGTGCACAGTCCCCTGGAGGGTTGTACCTCAGCATGAGCACAGTGCTTTATAGATGTAGTGGCACTGCTCTTTGACTACAGTCCAGTGTGCAGAGGGGAAGGGGTACCTGGCACCTCAGCTGTCCTGACAGCTGTCTGATGCTGGTCAGGAGCCATCCTTCTTCCCCATGGCAATATCCTGGTGATACACTGCTGCTGTCAGCCTCTCAGTGGGAAGTTTGTTACTGAAATTGCTTGTTATGCAACAGGAAGAACAAACCTGTTTCACCTCACAAGGAAATCTTGGTTCTTTGAGACAATGTTGAGGCTTCTGGGAGGGACAGAATGAGCGCACAGAGCCGAAGGCAAGGCTTGTAGCCACTACCTTCTGAGTTCATTCTGATACGATTGCAAACTGTCGCTGCTTTAAAAGAAAAGGTAGTTCTGATGTCTCCCTTTGTATTCAGAGAGTGTCCAAAAGAGAATTTGCTTTCTTCTGCAATTCATATTGTGGACTGCATTGCATTTTGCGTTGCTTTTTCTTTTTTCCAAGTATAAGAAAACAGACTCTCTGTAAATGTGTTACAACATCTGAATTTTAAAAATCAACATATTTCAGGTAATAGTGTATTTTCTCCCTAATAATATACTCAGAGGATTTTTTCTTTGTTTCTTTTGGAATGATTTACACTACTATTTTAAATTTTTACATTTGGAGAAGTAGCATTTCATGAAGAGCAGTAAATAAATAAAAGGATTTTTGTGATTCTTCTGTTTTTGACACAACTGATCATTTAAAGCACACCTATTACTTATTTCTTTGCTTACCATGCCAAATACTGAAATAACAAAGATTCCACACTGCTGTATTGAAGGGTTTTTGCTTTAGGGTGTGAAAAGTTGTCTGCCTGTCCAACATTATGGACCCTTCATAATGTCCAGGATAAAATGGGTGTATGAGTTAGCTCTTTCAAGGCTGCTCTTCCCTTGAAGAGTGCTGCAGTTTTTGCTTCGATCTCAGTTTTCAGTCTGAGGTACCATAGCAAGGTCAGAAGCAAGTTGAAAAGCAGTAGGCAATAAAGGTGTGTGGTACTCCTCTAGAAAGTGGCATCTGTCCACGTCACCTTCTCTAGTGGTACTTCCCCTCACACCATGACTGTGTCCTGCCATCAGCTTTGGGACAGAAAAGGACTCTGCCCCATGGATTAGGCTGTGTCTCCTTGTCCAGGGACTGTGAGACCTGGAGGATGGATGGAGCTCACAGCACTGCCTCTGCATCTCTCCCGATGGATGTGCAGGTCAGTTTCCCTTTAGGTGGATGGCAGCAATATGGGTTCTTAGTGCCCTACATGTTAATATTCTTTGTCATATGAGTTGGGAACTGCTGCTTTAAACCTACACTGGGAACTAAATGGATCACTGATGTGCTGTGGAAGTTCTTAAGTCAGCATCTGTGCCGTAGAGGCAAGATTTTAATAACAGCAGATTTGGAGTGACACTTTGGAACATTGTGTATTGTGTTTTGTTTCCCACGTGAAGATTTCCTGGCTATTGTAGATACATGAGATCCAGGGTGATATGTGGGCTCTTGTACAGATTGTGCTGCCTTTCAAGTTTGGTAAAACATTGCTGCCTGGGATAGCAGCTTTGAAAAACCTGTGTGTTCTCCTGTTTGGCTGTGCTTCTGTGCTCTATGACTTCTGGCTGCTGTCTTACTTAGGTGCACATGGATGCAGTACCCCAGGTTATTCCATGCATTTAAAATATTTCAGTGTATTTAGGTGGAGCTTGAGAGGTTTTTAAGGGTTTGTAAAAGAGAATAAATGAATTTGAAAACCAGAAAAGCTGAAGTCCTTGATCCAAAACGTGATTATGTACGCAAAGAGGTTTAGAAACTGGTTTGTTGCTTGCACTATATTTATCCCGGATTAGTTTGCTGCTTCTGCTTCCACCCGATACATTCAAGATTCTTCCTTCCTGGTATCTCTTCTCCTGGTACTCTGGAGACTGGCAATGGCTAAAGCTGAAATAAATGCAAAACATGCCAATGCTGATAGTAGTAGTACATGATGAAGGCAACTTAGAGGTTTTTTTTTCCTGTTTTTCTTCATATAAAGCTGTTTTCAGGTGTTTACCAGGCTTGCAGTTGGGAAGCAGTCATCTCCTAACAAAGGCTGGCGGCATTTAGTGTCTGCTCCAGGTGATAGAGGATAAGCTTTCCTGAGGTCATGCAGGAGTTAAACTTTGTCAATGGCCATATTTCTAATGGGACAAGGGATACTGATGGTGGCCTTCACATGTCCCCCGTGTGTCCCCCAGCATATTCCAGATGCAGCTCTTGCCTTGTGGTCAGTCAGTGTGACATCAGCACATGCTGCACAGGGGTGGGCAGATCTGTGAGCCTGTCTGTGTTGCAAATCCCTGTGTGATGGACTGCAGTACTGGGGACCAGACTGTCACCTGATGCTCTCTGCCAGCCCCATGTTCTTGAATTTTCAGTCTTGCAGAAACAGAACAACTGAAAATCCTCTGCTATAAAAGTGCAGCAAAGAGTGAGGATGAGATATGTGAAGTGTTAGTGAGAGTTGATATTAACCTGTAGGGTGAGAAGCATTTTTGTGCTTGGTATTAAAAATGGCAATAAACTGACTTCTTCATGGGAAGAAGTGGTTGTTAGCCAAGACAGGCTGGAGCCACTTTCTCTTGTGATCGTATCTGTTTCCTCTTTGGAACAAGACAGACAAGAAAGGGATACAGCTTTCCTTGGTTGGTTTAGAAAATTTTCTGGTCGGGAGAAGCAATCTTGCTATTATTGTTTTGATGCAGTGAGTGTGTGTTGGCACAGACGTTTCAGGATGCAGCTTTTCAAGTGTAAAATTGTTCTGTTTGATAGCAATTTTACTCTGTCCCCCTTTTTTAGAAGTGCAATGACTGTGTGCAAATCCCTCACAGGATGCAGTACTCAAAAATGCTTTTGGCTCCCAAACTATAGCAGTTTGGTTCTGTGCCAAGCAGTTTCTAATTCATAATTGGAGTGAAAATGCTTTTAGTGTTCTCACCACTCCCAGGCTGGGAGCATGCTGATCTGCATCTGACCATGAGGTGGGGTAAATGTGCTTTGTTATTTTATTGTCTTGGGAACCAAACAGAAAATAAAACTCAGCTCTGCAAAGTCATTTCAGTGAGAACTTGTGAAGATTCCCATACATTGGAAAAGAGAAGAAATTGGGGCTGGGAAGAGGGGAAGCCAGCTGAAGGGTTGTAGGAAACTGGGGAGAGAGAGGGTATTGCTTTTACTTTCAGCATTTGTTCCCGCTCCTACCAAGCTGGATTCCAGCTCAGCATTTGCTGCCTTTGGAAAACTCAGGAGGCACAAGGTGATGTGCAAGGATCAGAGCAAGGACCACCAAGCCTGAGGAGATGAAAAGCTTTAGAGCTGAAATGCTTGGTCATTGCCACGCTAGAGATCTCTAAGCAGGAATGCTGTCATATTTAGCTGCCGTATTATTTATTATTATAGCTGCCATATTTAGCTGAGGGGGGTCTAACTGAGTGAAATGGTCGGTATGGATGCACCAAATTCTCCTCTATTTCCTTCCTCAGTCTGTCAAGTCACTGTATTGCTGCATGCCCATTTCAGGTGGCAGGGCACTTATTTGCTCTGAGCAGCCTCACCTGGGACCTCCCCCCACACCACTGCTCATGTGCCCAGAAATCCCACATCACTCAGGGTAAAAGCTTGGAGCCTTTACCCTGAGTGATGCTGCGGGAGTTACTGATTCCCCAGCCATTGCCATGTCTGTGCCTGCTTATGGACCCCACAGATTCAGGCCCAGAGGGCCAGGAGCTCAGAGAAAATGGGGTTCAGCTCCCAGCTGAAGACGGCAGTAAGAGCAAGGGCAGTAAAGCTTGCAGTGTTTCTGTGTTGGTTTCAAATTAATAAGCACCGAAAACTGTTCCATCTCCTGCCCATCTTGTCTCTGTTGTTTTTCACTGACATGTGGCCTTGCTCCTTTTGTTCACCAAAGCTTGATGTCAGTGGAGTCCTGAGATGGCATCAGGTGGCCTCTCTCTGGGCTAGTTAATCGTTTTATCTTGTGAGCAAAAGTTAATGTAGCAGAGTAATTTCCATTGTAGTCAAAAGCTGAGCAGTGATGTAGGAGCTAGGCACTGGATGTGGCCTTGCAAGCGGTCTGTGATCTCTGCACTAGGGATTTCCACTCTGTGCATTCCAAAGAAGCAGCTTCAACAAAACTGCTGACTGAGGAGGAACACAATGGAAGCTTTCTCAAAAAATTGAAGTTCTATCTCACTGGGATTTCTTTTGAGCAGGTAACTTGTCTCAAGATCATAGGGCAGTTGCTTCATGTTTAAAGTTTGCTATACAGGAATTTTACTGATATTAGTATTGATGACAAGAGTTTCTCTGAGATCAAGAAGATGTCCTTAAAGCAGCAATTATCTGGACAGTAACTGATTTTTATCTCTGACTTGCATAAGAAGCTGTTCCAATAGAAGCAGCAATCCTGCAGAAAAAATCTGATAGCTCTGTTTATGAAATGGGCATCTGGGATATCTGATAGGACAGTAAATCCAAGAGACAAGTGTTGCTCCTTGATGCCTGGGCATTCCACTGCACCATGGTCTATGGGAAAGCGTTGAAGCCTACCCTGAGACATCCTCACTTTCTGAAGTGCTGATGGTAATCATTGCTTCACTCCTCCTCAATCTCTTTAGTTTTGATTTCAGTCTCCAGATTTAAGTTGTTTGGACTCTGACCTTTAGTCCTCAGTTAAGGAGTTTTTCTTCATGTCGTCGAGAAGTGATGTCTTTTCCAAGACAATTCCATGGTCTTTGCTGTAATTTTTGGACTGTTTCAGGTCATTGTTGGAATTTATCCTCCTAAATCTTACGAGGTTGTACGCTGATAGCCATTCAGTTCACTGGTGCCTTCTTTCGAGATCAGTTCTGTCCAGATTTGCTTTGAGTGCCAACCCTAATTTGTGCAGAGGCTATCTAGTAAATTTGTGCAGCTGTGTTCCACAGCCCTGATGATCAAAAACATGCATGTTTTTCTACAGCTCTTGCAGTTGTGGAAGACTCTCTCATGTTTCTCTCACCTTGTTTTCTAATAAGTTTTAACTACAAAGTAATACACTGTACATCAGAAAGAGCAGCTGGCTTTGTGTGTTTTGGTTAAAATAAATTACTTTGGTCCCTCTCCAAGCAAGGAGAAATGGGTTGTCTTGTTTTCTACTTCGTGCAGGTTTTTTGAAGCCAGGTACTTAGCTTTCGTAAAGGTGTCTCAGGTGGGAAGTATTTTAACCCCTTGTGTGGGTGCGGCTAGTTGCATAAAAATTCAGTGGTGTTTCTGTTGCAAAAATGAAGACATGAATTCACAGTCCAAGGAAATACCTACTGCTGAAACTTGAAATTCCACTAAATCTGGCATGTACCTGTTACCAGTGGTTTGTGTTCTCTTACCCTCAGTGTTTTGGGGTCATTGCGTTCATAAAATGATGGCTTGTGTGGCTGAGAGAGGACATATGTAGAACAAACATTCCCTCAAAATACAAGAAGAAACCAGTAATTGGTTCTTTCTGAAAGCATCATAGGTTCCAGTGGAATGCTCATCTGGCAATAAATTTTGTTCTGTTTTTCTGTGATGAGTGAGAGTGGATGTAACTTCTAGAATCACCTTTTCATCAGGAAAGGCTTTTCATCAGCCGCCCTATCCTGCTTCTCCCATTCTTTCCAAGAGTAACGTAGTGTATCATTGTGGTGGTGACTCTGGGGTACAGTTCATTGCAGGGAAACAAACTACTTGGATGTAAACTTCTTGGCTCCTTTTGAGGCCACTTGAGAGTGTAAAGAGTTACAGGAGATGGGAAAACCAGCTGAACTGGTATAGCACTATCTTCCTGTCAGCTTGCAGGGCTGGTGGTGTTTAGTTGGAACACTCCTTCCACTTCCTTCCTCTGTGAGTTTCTGCATTGGTGCATTTTCAGGCCACAAATAGCCAGATTTCAGAAGTTGCTACAGTCAGGGATATTGAGTGGCTAGAAAAGAACCCAAACGAAACAAACTCCAAATCCCTCTTTTTCCTTTTCTAATGTTTTCACACCACTCCATCCTTAAATAATTTTGTGCTGTTTTCACAGCAGGTTATCTGCATCTCCAAGCGTGTGCTTTGAAAGGTGAAATTTTGAGTGGCAGAAGTCAGTGTTCCATTAGGACACTATATTACTTCAAAGTGTGAAATAGAAAATAGTTACCAAAATAAAGGTGATAATGCTTGCTACTCGTTGTCAGCTTGGTAACTCTTCTAGATGGTAAAAGCGTTGTGATTCATTTCACAATTAAGTTGCAGTGTGGTGTAAAAGTAAGAATGTGCTTTCCTGTGAATATGATTGCCTGTAACACTGTTTATTCCCTCAAAAGATTTGGCTTATTGATGGCAAAGAAATAAGAGACCATTTATTTTTTGGTGCCTAATTTGTGTTACACCAGGAGGTGTGCTATTGGTGTGCATAACGTGTGCTATTCAAAGGCTGCCCTTGTTCTGCTGAGGTTATAAAAAAGCCTCCAGAAGAAGCTCTTGTTATGTGTTATCAAGCAAAAGCAAGTGTATTAAAATGCTGTTGTGAAATGGCTCTCCATCAAACTAATGTTTGAATTAAATGTGAATTAGTCTGTCTTTCTCTTTCCTGTCTTTGTGTAGTGTGCATTTAGTTAATCAGCTTTAAACAAGAAAGCAGTGGAAACCCTTGAACTGTGCTACTATTTACAATGTTTATTTTCCGTCTTAGTGCTAGCATTAAGGCAGTCCTGTTTCTTCAAAATCACATGTGCGCTTTTTCTTTGTGATCTTTAATGCTAATGGTGATGAATGCAGAGTTGCCTGGTTAATAAGGTGGTGTGACTTACTCTTTTAACATAGATATCCCTGAAGAAGAGGCCAGATACTGGACCAGAAAATTAGAACAAATAAATTCACTGGGAGATGATGAGGTAAATATCTAAATCGAAAGAATAATGTAGCCCTGGATGTCTTACAACTAGCTTTTATTCTTTGTATTATATCCCTGTGATTAGGGTAGCTACTTAATGTTGATCATTTACAAGTCTTCCATGAGCTGTTTGCAGAACTCTTTTCTCAAGTGTGCTGTGTAATGTTAAGGAGAGGAATATTTTTCTGCATGCTGTAAGTGCTTAAATAATGTTTTGTTTCTGTGAAAATGTTCAAAGGAAAGGCAACACCATGCTTTACCTCAGCAGAGAGTGAAACCATTTTTGACAGGCTGTGGTAGGTTCTTTTTGTGAAATCAAGTAAAAAAGAACTTTTTTGCAATTGACTGTTTTCTTGAAGAAGACAAAGCAAAATACTGAACGTTTATTTGAACTGAGGACGGTTGGAGCTGTTGGCTTTTGTCCTAATCCAGTTATTAATGGCTCTGTTTATATGAATCTTGTATTAGAATATGTTGTAGCTATGGCTTTGGTTTCCTGGCTCCAGTGTAGACTTGGCTTAGCAGCTATAAAATAAAGGTTACTTTTTTATTTTTAAGAGAGTGTTGCATGACTAAAATTTTGTTTACTGTTCATATTGTTTCCAGAATAAGATTTAACATGTTAATGCCTGTACCAGAAAGGAGGCATATAAAAAGCCCCAATATTCAGGTGTCAATGAGAACATCGAGTAAGAGCATGGTGCTGGTGAAAACTCTTTGACAGGTCTCTTTCACAGCAAGAGCTTCCCTAGCAAGATAACTTGCAAAATATTCTGCTAATGCAATGACTTCAGGAGTTTTCTCCCTCATCTGTTCTTTTGTGTTCATTATATGAGTAATTTGGTTTACTGTGCAGATGAAGGAAAATAAGGTGGATTTTCTTTCTGACTGAGGACAGACCAATATTCGGGTGCATAAAGGCTTTAGGGCAGCCTCTGCTGCCTTCCTAGAAGTTGGAGAGCCTTTAAGAGTCGATGAAAAGCTCAGTCTCTGAGTTGTCCTGTCAGTGATGCTGCTGTGGTGCCTCCCCGTGGAGTGGAGCAGCAGTCCAGGTACTTCAGCGAGGCACAGGTGCCCTCTAGTGCTTCACTGAGCTGGTACTTGCTGAAAGGTATCCTGTGCTTTCCCCTTTCCCTGCAGTGCCATTCATCTGCTTGCTAGCTGCATGCTTTCATCAAATACCAGTAACAAAGTAATAGATCTGTATTTGTGACCTAATGCTCTCAAATTTCATGTGGATGTTCCCTGGGACCGGTGAGAAAAATCCTGTGCAGGGCCTGGCCTAAGGTTTTTCTCAAGTTCTCCATGTTTGCCTGTCACCCAGAACAGGGATGAGATCTTTCTTGCATATTCCCCTAACTGGCAGTGACTTGTAGCTCAGGAACTTCCAGAGCCAGAGGCAGTATCTTCGTGTTGAACAGCACTCAATGGATTTTTCTATTATGGATGTCAGTTGCCCTTTAAATGCACCCAGGTCAGTTATGTTTTTGCAAAGGAATTTAGCACCTTAATTGTGCATTGCCTGAAGAAATATCTTAATTGCTCTGAGCAAACAAACCCAGTGTTTGAGAAACCAGCTGGAGGCAGGTTTGTTTGGAGAAATTAAATGACTGATCCTCATGCATCCAGTCTGTGCCATTCAGCTTTACAGAGCTCACCTTTTGGGCTGCAGAATCCTGGTCTGCACAGTGTTTTTTAGCACAGGACAACTTTGTGCACTTTTCTTCTTTAAATTCAGCTATCTCTGTTAAGAGACGATAAATGACCAGACTAAAGCTGCACAGGAGTATTCAAGAAGCAGGTTCATTTGGAGTTCATGTGGTGTCATAAAAATGCTTTCCAGCCTCTCTTCCTACAAATATTTAATATTCCATTTTCATTTTGGGACTCCTGATAGCCGTTGGGCTGATGCCTTAAAAAGAACAAACTGCTCCCATTCTGAGATCTCTGAGGATAATAATTCAGAACCACTGCTGTCCTGTGCTACTGAAATTGCTCATCAACAGACTTCCTTTCACCACTTTGTCAACCAGTCAGTGCTGTGAGATCCGGTAGTTCTTGTTTTCACAATCCTGATTAACTCAGTGGGTTGGCAGTTTGCTGATGATAAGACTAACCACCTTTCAGGATCCCTTGTGCGTTTTAAATAGCACAGATTGGAAGAAAACTGCAGCGGAAGTCTGCAGGTTTTCACCTTCCATGCAAAGAACTGGTCATTAATCCCTGCCAAATCCAAGGAGGGACTGTCTGGTGGTTGTATTTTGCACAGGGTGCAGCACCAGCTTGCTAAGTTTGCCACTTCCTTTGTTGTCAGATCTTCTTTTCCTAGCAAAGACTGTTCTCATTATTTCGGTCAATTGTCCTAATTTTCTCATTTCTCTGTGTAATACAAGATAGAAGAGAATAACAAAATAAAACCACTGCCATTCCCCTCGGGAAACCTTTGATGCTGTAACAAGCAGCTTTATAAAAAGTCAAAGCTGGC
Source organism: Entomyzon cyanotis (assembly GCA_024500445.1). Taxonomy (NCBI): domain Eukaryota; kingdom Metazoa; phylum Chordata; class Aves; order Passeriformes; family Meliphagidae; genus Entomyzon; species Entomyzon cyanotis. Next base: position 43,141,088 of record JAKEPQ010001021.1, on the reverse strand, counting down.
TAATTGAAATACCTCTGTGTTCTCTAATTTAGTATTAAATGAGATGAAAAATTCTTCACTTTGGATCTAAAGTGGATCACAGGAGAGTTTGCAAGTGTTGGCTGGACAAATACTGTGTTCTTGCCCCGCCAGGCACACTAATTACCTTACTGCTTTCATCTGCTGCTGCAGAGTTGCTGTGAGCCCATATGAGTTTTGAACTGTTGAAGCTGTGCTGGAGTGTCTAAATGTAAACAGGCTAATTCCCAGTTCAGAGCTCCCTATCACACCGACATTGTGGTGTGTAGAATCAGGTTTTTTAGATGTCAAATTGGAGGTCTCAGGATTGGTAATATGGCATGTGCTTGTTCTAAAGCAGACTTCACCTTAAACAGAAGTGCACTTTGTAAAATGATTTTGGCACAAAAAAGGGGACACTTTTGGAAGTGTGTTTAAATACAGGTATAATGGAGAATATATTACAGATATTATGCTTATAGATATTATACTTCGATACTACCAGGGATATTTTCTTTTATGTGTGGCATGCTGTCATAAAATTACCATTTGCTTTCTTATCTGTCTATGTTCCTTCCCTTTTTTTCCCTTCTCCTGTAGTATTCCTCTCAGGAGGAAGTCCAGAAGAAACCATTGCCCAGTGCTGCCTCCCAGTGTTGTAAGTTAGACTTATTTCTTCTCAATATTTTTTCCTCTTTCAATGTACTTGATTTCCTTCTGTGGTTAGTTATCAAGTAATGGTACATCTGAACAATATTTTCTTATTAGAAGTACTTAAATCTCTGTGCAGTTACGAAAAGCTGTGCACCTCAAAATGTTGTGCTGAAGCTTCTGATGCCAGGAAGTAGAATCAGGCATTGAGTCTTTAACCTGCTGTTGTCCTTTTGTGCAATAGGAACAGAAAACGTATTCAAAGTCTCTAAGATTGTCAGGCTCTTGTAATATTTGTGCCAGTAAGAAAATGCGGAGTTTTTTCATGTGATTACATCAGGCTAATTTCTTAAAATTCTTATGTTAAATATAATTTCTATTACTGTTTAATGAAATTTTAAGAGGGAGAAAATAGACGGAGACAAGTACTACTGGTAGCCTTTTAAAATGCACCAGAGGTTTGTGTACTTGATGTCTAATTTCTTCAATATTACTTTTCAATGCTGCGTTGATGGATGGAAAAATATTTTTACTAATTTCTGCTTATCTTGTCTTGCATTTTTTATGCTTCTGAAAACATGGATGGAAAAATAACATAGCACTTTCTGTATCTGATGATCTGCAAAATTAGATTTCTGAAACACTGCTTTTAACGTACAATAGATGAAAGCTCAGTGATGTCTCTTGTGAATGTCTTATCTACTTTTGGCAACAACATTAATAAAATTCAAGTCTCATAATTTAAACAAATCCTTTATCCTCTACTTCAAATCCTGTAAGATGTGCATATTACACATTGCAGGCTGTTTATCCATTAGGCTGATTATAGGATCTCCTAAAAACTGATAACATCAGGAAATGCTAATTACTGTTTACCTTTTTTGAGTAGAATTAATTTCTCTGTGTACTATTGTTATGTTATCTTAAAAGTATCTTCAACCCCCTATAGACATTGACCAATTGCCTATGAAATCTAATTGTGTTGTGTAGCTGGAACATGTACAGCTCTGTGTCAAAGTACTCCAGTAATACTTCTGTTCTAGTTAACACTGAGTGTGTCCTCCCTTTTTGAGGGGGAAAAAAAGGTGTATGTAAAGAATAAAGCAGGGTTTTTTTGTTTGTGGTTTTTTTTTAAATTTTGTTCTGCTGCTGTTGTTCTGTTTTTGGTTTTTTGTTGTGTTTTGTTTTGTTTTTTAAATGGTCAAAGGGATACAATTGATTTGTTAAGCCTACAAATATGAAACGTTTCGGAAGAAACTAATATTTGATTAAATCAGACAAACATGGTATGCAGAACTCCTAATGTGAAAAGGTCAAACAAAAGCTGTTTGATATGAAGTGTCCAAGAAATTAATATGGTACTTGGTGAAATTATTTTCCTGGCTCTGTGCCCTGGGCTTTGCTTTTGTTTGAGGGAGGCTGGTTTGATTGAATCTCCTAAGTATTGAGATGTATGGGTAAATTAGAGGAAATGCTTCTGTGTAGGGAAAATAGCTGAACCTGTTCCCACAGTAGGGTGCTTTTACATCCCCCTGTAGCTGGTTTCTCCCCTGGAAAACCAACGGGGCTCTTGCAGACAGACCCAGTGAGGAGCAGCACTACAGCCATCCTTGTTGTGCTGCCTGTTAACAGCCTGCACCTTGCTGGGAAGTGACCTTTTGCAATATTCAATTGGAGGCCCCTGGTTTGAACAATTAATGTCACATAAGAATTAATACAATAAGTCATGGGATTAAAACTCTCATTAGAATGGATGTTAAACATTTCATAGCAGTCTGTTGTTAATGTATTTAAGAATTTTCAATAAAGCTGATGGCACCGCATGTACTTTGGCTTGTTTACTGCCTGCAAGTATCTGATGTCTATGAATATCTATTTACATGGAAAAATACAAAATAGACATTTAATATAGAGGTACTTTTGAAAAATGAACTCTGCCTGCATCAACTTGTGCGTAAGAGTTGTCAGCTTGCCTGAATACAGCACAGTCCTTTGGGACTCAAGAATTTAACCCAGAACATGCACAGATTGTATCTCTATTGAAGGCTGACCTGACCTTTGCATGTGACACAGGAGCTCAACCCTTTTTATACAGGAACAGGGTGAGTGTCCTTCATCACACTAAAACATGTTCAATAGGGAGTGTTCTTACTTACCATGTGGGTAAATAATTTATAGGTCTATTTTTAGATACAATAAAAACATCCTCAAAAACACTTTTAAGACTCATGCAATTTTCCATCCCATCATTTTTCATTTTCATCATCTAGCTGTGCTAGATGAGTTATGGGAGCAGGACACAGTCAGCTGGATAGCAGACTAAGTATTAATTTAAAAGGAGGGAAGAACACTGCTCAGTGTAAATAGGTTTTGCCCCACAAGAATGCCTTCCCAATCCTTCAAAAAATAAAAAATAATCTTAAAACCTGATACACTATGGAGCAGAAGTGCTGCAAAACACTTCATATAGCTTGCACTTAAAAAATAAGGGTACATAACTGCATGTACCACTGTTCTCCTGTTCAGCCACTCCTGCAGGTCTCAGAAGGCCATTTTGACATCCTTGTTTCAGCTAGAGAAAATCCTACTTCAGCAGGCAGGATTAGGTTCATTAATTAGGGAAATACATGTCCTTGCATGTTAAAATTAGGTTGTGCTTCTGCCCTCTTCTGCATCTGTACTTTCCACACATCTTTTACCTTTTTCAAACCACCTTTTCTTGTGGTGGTTTCCCGCCTCCTGCAGGGATGCAACTTGTTCTGTTATCTCCCCTGACTTGAGAGGAGAAGGATGGAGCATGATGTGAGAGAAGAGAAGTGGCCCTGTCTGAAAGCCAGCCTCTGATCTGACATGATGAGTTCTTGTCTCTGGTCATGTATGGGCTGCTGCCTTGGCGTGGTACCATGTGAAATCTCAGCCCACACTGGGAGCTCTAATTTTTCCAGAGATTATTGAGCTTTCAGGCCCCCTTTCACAGTCTCAAATGCTGTTTTGTTCTTAGAAGAGTCTAACCCATAATTTCTGAGGTAATGTGGGATTTGGGTTTACTACCTATTCTTAAATGAAGCAGGTGGTTCTGTTGTATATACATTCTTTTCTAAGCCCTGCTGATCTTGGCACTTCCTGCCTCTTTCCTTTATTATACTTAACCATTTCATTTTTAACTCCCAACTGCTGTGCTTCTCTATATATTCCTCCTGCCCCAGAAACATCACATGTTTCCAATTGATTTAACTGTCAGTGATCCCAAGCAATAAACAAAGCACTGTAGTGTCCATGGATCCAGTTTTGTTTGCCTTTCTATTAAATGTAGTTATATTATTAATTTTCTGATATGTTAGAAAACTGCAGCATATTGGCTTTTACCTGCAACCTGAAATTAAACGTAAATTGAAAAGAAAGCAGGGTTTTATTGTCTGGAAATTAATTTTTTATTAAGCAGATTGAAAACATATTATTTGATTACTTTGACACTGAGTCAATAAGCTCTAAGTTATTTATTGTGAAGAGTTATAGATATGTCCTCTTTCTATGCTCAGGATCATTTCTGGACACACAAAAGTGCATTACAATCCACAAGTGAGTCACGCTTTGAGTATTTTAAATGCAGCTCCGACTTGGATCAGTCAAAGTGCAAACTGGAATGAAAAAGATACTCTGCATCTTTGCAGAATCATTTTGGCAGACTTGGTGAATACCAATTACTGTAAATACTGCCCTACACCGTTTGTCAGGGAGTTTACAAATCTGGAAGAGAGCAGGTTTGTTCAGTATGATTCTCAGGAAAGATAACCTGAGTGCCACTGAATCAACCAGTTACTGCTGTTCTCTTATCTCTGAGTGATAATCTTTCTGAGAATGCTTTATTGTTCCTTTTCTGCTTCTGTGTTTTTCTTCCATTTCCTTGCGTCCTTTGTTCTGTAAAATCCTTGGTTACCAGAGCTGCTGTGGGTGGTAGATTTTTATTATTTAGTTTTTGATTTATTTTTTGTTGCGATTTTTTTCTATTTGTGTATGTGTGTGTGTTGTTATTGTAGGTTTTGTTGTGCCTCTTTTTTATCAGAAGGTGGTAAATTTTTTTGCTTGGCTCTGGATTGTAGGTTGGTACCAGCAACAAAAGAAGCAATAGCTTCTGATATACTGTTTTACCAGCAAAAACAACCAAAGGTAGCCTGTGCTTGGTCTGCCATAAGGTGAGAGAGAAAAGAACAAGATTTCATCTCATATTGCTCTCTGGAACGTGTGTGTGCACATGCATGCAGGAAAAAAATGCTGCGGCTGTATTTTGGATACATAAGCAGCTTTTTATCTACTTAAAATCTGGCAAATTGTATTATACAAATTATAGGAATGGATGTAATTTGATGCCAGATCAATTTGTTGTGGTGATCTTTCTTTCCCACTGATACTTGAAGAAATCTGTTTCTGCAAAATCTTCTAATACCTATGGCATGCACTGTTATTTCAAAGGTACCATGAAGGCGGATTTTGAGACGTTTCATTCCTGATGCTCACTGGTTTTCTTTTTGGGATCTCAAATTCCACTGGTGCATCAGGAAGGCATGTTCCTTCTCTTGAACAGATTGACTCTAATGCTGAGATGGTGGTGCTTTCCAGGGTGCTGGGGAGAAGTTCTTTCTGCTTAACAGCTAGATGATTGCCTTTCTGGGCCCTGACTCCCCAGCAAGCTCCCAGACACTGATTTGTGCTGTACTGTGGGGGCAGCATCTTGCTGTTGCCATTTATGAGCCACTGGGTTGGGGTTATCCTGCCCTGCTGCAGGGTGAACTGACCCTATGGCAGCAAATGGCAGAGAATTTGCTTTTCTTCTCCTTCGGTAATAGTGTATAATAAAAGTGATCTGCTCTACCAGTCTCTCAAGGCCAAGCAGCATCAAAACACTTAAGCAAGCCAGAACAGGACCCTCCTAATTGTTCATAGAGGTGTATGATCTGTGATAGTGGAAAGTCAGGCAGCACAGTTGTCTTGAGAGTGCTGGGAGCTGACACTGCCCTTCTTGTTGTAAAGGTGTGTGCTAAATATACATCAAGATTCTGGCTGCGTTTTTGTTTTGGTTTGGTTTGGGGTTTTTTTGTTAGCCTGATTCTGCACTTAAACGACAGAGGTCAGCAGCCACCTACAGCATGTCTAGTCTACACCAGTTTGGGAAGTGATTATTTTACCCTTCTCAGGGGTAGGTGACACTGAAGATTGTGCTGCAGTCATTGAATAGCTGTGCTCCAGTAAGAGTAGAACAACTGGCCACAGTACAGTTACAGCTCAAAAGACTGTTCAGTATAAGTGTAATTCAAAGCAGCACACATGAATGACTTTATTTATTTATTTATTTGCTTAGGTTAGGCCGAGGAAAAACTGCTTTAGTCCATACAAGGGGAACCATTGTATGAGCTTTTTTATGGTAGTTTACTGATGGGCTGGGAAATTGAGTTTCTTGGCCTCTCTGCTTCTGGGTGACTGGCAGCTCCTGTTTCTCTTTGTTTAGGATAAGTCCCCTCTGGTATACTTGTTTTCTTGTGGCTTTGTGGCGCTCACTGTCTGGGCTGGCTGAAGGCATGATAGATCTGCTAAAACAAACACAGATTCAAGGTTTTACTCCAAAATATCTGCCAGCAATTTTAGGATAAAGCTGCTACTTCAGGACTAGATATGTCTAAGGAAAATAACTCGGCATATGGAATTTAAAAATAAAAATACTGCCTATATTAGGAGATTATACAGTAACAGAGTTTGGTGTACTGCTGAACTTTAGAGAACTGTAGGGCTTGGATTTTGCTGCTGATCCTCTAAATACAGTTTTTAGTTGTTGTTTTCCTGGAGTATGGGTTGCATTCTGAAAGGTGGTGGCAGGGAAATGAAGCTTTTACTTTTAAATAAACCTGAAATGTAAAGTTCATACTGAAATGCTTAACACTGCTAATACTAACGTGTGTCTCTGTAAGCAGTGATCAAACAAAACAGATACTCAGTTAAACACTCTAGCTTTCATAATTTGTCTAGTGCTCTTCATGAAACCTTCTCTCTTTTTCTAGTGCAGTTTTTTTTAAGGACTTTAGAATTTAATAGTAATCCTTTAATATCATAGCAATAGAAGCAAATCAATTTGAATTTTTATATTCACAACAGTGGAATGTAAACTTAAAAAATTAGATTAAAGATTTTAAACTGATAGAAAAATGATTGCCCAACTTTATACACAGTCCATAAATGTGTCCATGAGCAACAAGACTTGTACTCAAAGTCCAAGATTAAAAATCAGAAGAAAAAAGGCACCAAATCTTTTACCTCTGCTGCTGTAGAACATTATATTCCTTTTTGTAATTATGCATATATATAATGTTAAGTGATCAACTATAGTCCAAAATTTTATCTCAGGAAGGGGTATAAATATAAATATAAATCTTTTGTCTGTAACTGTGTTTACGTCTCTTAGCCAAATAGGCCGTATGACTTGGTAGCCTGGAAATTCATGAGACAGCAAAGCCATGTTAGTGCAGTGATGGGAATGTTACAGTTTTCCCCGTGAAGATAAAATTAGGTGGCACTCTGCCTGATCCTTTTTACTATCGTTACTAGTGAGTTGCACGAGCTTGTAATAACTTAGTGGGTACTCTCGATGATTTGATGGTGATCCAAGCCCTGCTTAAATTCTCAGATCTCAATCTCATTTTGTTTAGCCAAAGTAAAGGTGGCCAGAAGGGCCATTTCATTTACTGAAATAAAATACCCAAAAATGTCAGCATAAGCCAAATGTGGTGAACTGGGGAGCAAGGAGAGCACTCCAGTGTCACACTCCAGTGCCTGGCCTCGTCTCTGTCAGATCCTTTTAGGTCATTTGCCTCCTGGGCTTTCTTATCTCCTTTTGTGCAGAGGCATTGGCCCTCATCTGTACTGTTCCAAAACTGAACTGGAAGTGGTGGTACTTGTTGTGAAACCTTCTTTGGCATTGTGCTTACTGAAAACTTGACTTCATTCTACAAAGCTATTCAATGTATGTTTTGTATTTCAGATGCTTATTCCACTAAAATATCACCTGTTTAGTTTTGGGAAGTACATTGAACACTGGAAGAATGTGGATTTTATGGAGTCTGAGGTCTGTTCACACTGCATTGAAGGTATTAGCCAGGGGAAAAGGAGATTTATTAAACCTAGAAAAAAGAACTGACCACAACATTCTGCAAATGGTACTTTATCAGAACCAAATATTCTATCTGGAGTTGGGTTTGTTTTTATAAACTTATTTAGATGTGTTCTGTTTGTGCTAAGCATGAGATAGAACAGGAGGATTAAATAATTCACCAGCATGACTATAAGCAGTGGACAGCAGCAAATGATAACGTTTTGAAAAGGGTGGTAGGTCCCAACCAATCTCAGAGGCTTGTCAACAGAAATGAAACAAAATGGCACACAGGCAGTCAAATTAGACTGCATTAAAGACTTGGAATATTCTGCTTTTGTACAGTATCCCTGCTGATCCAGGCTTCACAGTGTGAAGTGGGGAGGAGGAGTTCCTCCTTGAATAGTTGCATAACTGATGCACAGAACAAGCATATGTTATATTCAGCTAACGGTGGGAACTTAGATGTGCTTTATAAAATGTGTTAATGACAAAAGTGTTGTAGCTTCCAAGTCACCAGGCTGCTGGCATTGCTTAGTCCTTAATTGGAGGTTTATATGAAGCCTCATTTTTTGAATACTGAAGTTTACAATTACAAAATAATGTGATAACCAAGACACACACTGCTGGTGTTTAAGAGCACATGAAGTGACTAGTCTGACTTGTCTGTATCATGTATTCTGTTGTTGGTGTATGTTGTATGGTTTTAAAATTACAACTTCCCATTTTCTATCTGTCTGGACTTCTTGGTGTTTTAATTTGAGTTAGTAGAGGTTTAAATTTGTTCCCAAAGGTGATCTGGAAGGGATTTTTTTCTTAACAAATTGTGGTTATGCACATTATTTTTATGAAGCAGAAAAACAACTTGAAAAGGCTAAAAAGAAATTCTGTTTTCATTAACCTTCAAAATATCAAGACTGTCAGCCCAGGTCTTCTGTGATTATGCTGAAGGACTGAGATATATACTGTTAGCTCCTGAATCTTAAATGAAGCAGCATATGTGTTGAATCTTTAATAAATTCATCTTTTTTTCCAAAATGTTAGACACTAAAGTGAAGTGGGTGTTAGTAAAAACAAACAAAAGCAGAGTTTTGAGCTTCAGGCTGAAAATCCCTTACTCTCTTATTGCATCTCGTTCTGTTTGCTCCTGCAGTATTGCCTTCCCCAGTCTACAGCTGTAGCATACCCTGGTTAGCCAAGACCCAGCTTCTCAGTGTGAGAAAATGTGCAGGGTAAGGAGCTGCTAAGGGCAGCTGCTCCTCTCCTTGCCCTGCTTTGCTTGGCATTGACTGCTACTTGTCTTGGGAAAGTCTTGTTTTTGTGGAAAGTCTGTGGGATTTTCATGCTGCTCATAAGGAACTTGGTAGCAGTGAGGTGGACAGGTAAGTAGCTGGCTCAGGATTGTCACTGTCACTTTGAGGACTTTTCTGTCTGTGGGAGGTGGTAATATTTCTCCTCCAAGGACAGACCTTGTATCCATGAGGGTTGTTTTAGCATTTGCTGGTTTTCTCCTTGTTGCAGTTGCAAATGATGAGTAGTGTTGTGCCAGCCACCGGGCCTGTTCCTGTCAAGGAAATAGTCATTAGGATCATTCTCAGCTGATTTCAGAGGTCACTCCTTCCCTCCATGCAGGTTGCCTACAGTGGCTTGTGCAGAGACTGGCAGTGTGGGATTTTTATCTTTTTGAAACCTTGAGGATAGATAAACTCCATTTCTTCTGTCATTTTTCTGATCTGCATATCAGCTTTATAGGAAATTTATGGTTATCTTCTAGTATTTCTTTCCCAGTTGCACTGGGGTTTTACATGTGCATTCATTTGTGAATAATAACATGCGTTTTGCTAGCATAATGCTAGCAATAATGCTGAGTCACTACAGAGTTTTTCTGGGTCTTTAATAGTAATACAAACTGCAAAAGTCTGAATGTTCCTTCCTTTGCCTCTTACTGTTCATCTGAGGTACAGACTTTTTGATGGAAGGATGTGCTGGGGTTGCTGTTATGTGTGTTAGTGTCTGGAGATTTTCAGGAATGAGATACACATAAGCTATTGTTCAACTTCTACTTTAACAGGAAATTGTCTTTTCTCTAATGGGAGCTATTGGTTACAGCAAATTAAAGCTCAGTGCAGAGTTCTGTTAACATGTTTCTCTTTTTCCTCAGTCCTTTTTCCCATGTCCTTCTCTACTGTCTCTGCTCTCCCTGCATCTGATTTCTATACCCTACCTCCTGGTTGTCTCCCTTTTTCATTTCTTTGCGCTGTCTTTTACTTCTGTTTTCTTTGCCAGCTTGGTTGTGCGTTCCTCTTTTTCCTCTCCTTTGCCCCTGAAATAACACTCAGACCTCTGTCAAAGCTGGTATTTAGGCTTTTTATTGTTGTAAAAAACAAGCCTGAGATGATAGCTCTGTGGTCAGGGTCATGGAAACACTATTGGGTGGATCTTGTCAGGTTTCTGATGCATTTGGGTACATCTTCATCTTGCCAGCACACCTGGCACAGGTGCATTGTCACACTTTCTGCTGTGGGCCAGAGATGCGGTGTTTGTCTTGTGTCAGGCTGTAGATTGCTGGTGCTTGACTCGATGGACTTCAGTTTTCTTCTCTTGTCAAATTCAGTAAACAAGAACTTTTCTACACAGGGGAGGAATAAACCTTTTATACTCCATGGTAACTGCATGTATTCAGTATTGTACCAGTTTAATACATGGTTCTTTCTAAATCATAAAAATTGTCATTCAATTTGTTCCACTTAGTCAGGGCTGCTTCCTTTAATGACCAAAGCAAACATACATGTGTTACTTTTTTTTTCTCTAACTACTATTATAGGAGCCAGAAGGCAATGGCCGACCTTTGAAACTGTGCCAATGTAAAAATGTGCCACTTGAACCTAAGCAATGCCTTTGCCTGTGCAAAGCACCACACATGTGCTTGTCAGAGCCTAATCCAGGGGCCTTGAAGTACTGATGAGTATCTGAGGGACTGTGCTGCTTTGCAAGCCTTTTATTTCTGAGAAGAAAGGAGCAACCTGGTTGTAGCTCTGATGCACCTGTATGCTTGGCTGGTAGCTAGGGATGGTAGCCAGGAGAGAAAGCTCTTGCTTGTTCTCTGCCTACATGTGACAAATTTGTTCATTGTCTGCTGCACTTGATCCATCAACACTACCATAAATACCACTTTTTAAAGCGTTTTTTATACATTGTCTTCTAGAAATGCTGGTTCTGAAGCATTTTTGGAGTTGAAATTTGTGTGCATGCTTCTGAAGGGCTTTGAAGGCTGTATGTACTGGTTTGTTGCCTCCGTGGTACTGAGTATGACCTTGAGGTGACAGCATGGGTATTGATAAGTAATAACTTGGCTGTCTTACTGATTTGCTGTTCAGCTTTAGCATGAATTTGTTTTCACCTTCAATTTTAACATGGAAAGTTTGCTTACTGTTGCAGAATTAACTCATGGTTGTTTGCTTTAAAATATGGGAGCCTTTAACCTTTTTGCCATTGTGTATATCTGCCTAACAAAGTACTCTTCACATGGTTTACATGCACGTGGTTTTTCACGTTGTTGTTATTGGAGTAATGCTTTCACCACTGGGTTAACTTTGTTCTGGAAAGGGGGCAGAAATAGAAATGTGAAGCAACTTTTGCGGCTTGATTTGCAAAGTTTAATATCTGATATCTGATTATCCTGGAATCAGATATTGCTCTAAACTGGACTCTGGTTTCTGAGACATTTGACTACACTAGGATATAACAGTGTTTAACTGCTCTTGCTAGATAGTATGTTGATTGATAAATATTTTGTCTTCTTGTGTTAATAAATGCATGTTTGCGTATCAATTCCAAGAGTTTATAATGATCGTAGTTTTCAAAATGTCTTACAAACAAACTGGACACGAGGAGTAAGCTCCAACATAATGTTGTATTTATAAAGAAAAAATCCCTTACATTTTCAAGCTCACAATCTATAAGCCATTTTAAATACATGAAAAGTATGCTTGTGGTTTGTTTTTTCTAAGCTTTCTTTTTCCATTCCTATTCTTTTCTGCCATTTGTGTTACATGCAGGCAACTGGAGTTATTTCGGATGGGGAGAGCAGCTGAGTACGTAACAGTTTGATTTCTTGCAAGCTTTCTGATTGTATAGTGATGCAGCATGCTCCAGTATGAAGAAAAGTGGAAATATTCATGCATATAGAGAATCTGTTCTGTTGTATTTTCTTTTACTTTCACTTAGTCTTCATATTTGTGGGGATGGTTGGCTGTTCATTTTTTTCACTTTTTAGCTTTGTTTTGGTCATGTTTTGAATGAGTTGCTTGTGCATTCTACTGGAATTTGAGGACATGATGGCAGAATTGGACTATTATTCCTTTCCTGTAAAGGTGATTCTAGTTTTTTGCTTGTGTATGTCTTTTGTGTTGGTCTTCATACCTTTGTAAGCCCAAATCAATGTTTGGAGTAATGGAAAAACACAAGGGAATCTGTAGTCATTGTCTTACTAAGATACAAAGATATGGTGGAAATATATTCCAAATACTGCAAATAGGAGTAAATCTGAAAGAAGAAATGACTTTTGCACACCAGTGGGGTTGTAAGTATTGTGTTGTGTTCAACCTCAGTGGGACAGTATCATGGCAAAAGTGACAGAGCTTTGCTTTAACTAGTGCTGACCAGCCTTGGACGGGTAAAATTCAGATACTGCAGGTGTCTGTGATCTGTGGAGCTGATGCCACACCTGGAGACAGGTGTTATCTTCTGGTTAGGCTGCAAAATTTTTGTTGTTTTTTCCAGAAAATGTGCATGAAACATGTTCACTTTCTGAAAGTGCTACAGGTGCCAACAGGGAAGGCTTCCGCTCAAGATATATTCTGTGGCTTTTACAGTCTATAGAACACACAAAGGTTGATCCATCAGTCTTAAAACAAAGGTGTTTGTTCCCTGTGTAAAAGACAAGAACCAGAGTGTTGCTTAGGGGAGTGTGCAAAGAGAGATCACTGTGACTGCATCCAGCAGGGAGGAGATTCTGCCTTGTGCTTTTCCATTTTTGACATAATGGAATTTGGAGAGGATGCTCCTACTGCTTCTGAGTCTGATGTGCAGCTAATGTTACAGTGCATTTCATACGTGGACCTGTTCTGCATTTTAGAAGTCTTCCATTAGTGACTTCCTCATTTCTTCTCTCACAACATTTTTTGTGCTCCTTGTTCTCCTGTCTTTGATCAAACATAAGTTCTTTGTGCATCAGCAGTGTTGACCAACTTGCTTGTGCTGTCAGAACTGGATGTCTCAATTGTTTATTCTTAGAGGTGTGGTAGGATAACTGAGAGGTAGCTTTTTTACACTAATAAAACAAAGACTAGTGCCCTAAACAGCTTTTTTTTCTGTTTTTCTGTATTTGGGAGGGAAATGGGGTATTCAGGCATTAGTCAATGAGAGATCTGGGAGGGCTGTGCAGGTGTATTTTTCCTGTTTATCTGGAGAGTTGATGTGTGGTGTTTTTGCTTTAAAAGGTACTTGTATTCATGAGGCTCCCTCCCTCCCTCCCCTTCATCCTTGTTGTGCTGTCCTCTTTGAAATAATTTTAGCATCCTTACAGTCAGGCTTGGGCCAGTGTTGATGATGTTTCCAAGTGAAATCCATTAGCTTGACAGTATAATGAAAAACACACTTCTAACTGTAAACTTTAAACAGCAGCTGAGAAGGAAGCAGCAGAAACTGTGTGTTGGTAGCTGGAAGACTTTTTTGTGGTGAGAGATTCTTGAAGAGGAGTATTGTAGCCCAGACCCTTGTTAGTTGGGCAGATGGCACTTTAGGAAAGGGGCATCTGGTACTGCTGACCTGGTTTCATTTCAGGAAAGGGAAAGTCTTGAAGAAGGAGGGTAGTTGTTCAAGGTAGTCTTTACACTTCAGCCTGTCAGTTCAGTTCTTGGCTGTTAAGTGTTTCAGCAGCAGAGTATTTTCAAGTGGGGAAAACAAAATTATGAAAGCTCTTAAGCTGAAGACATCATATTGCAAACATGCTGTCTTAAAAATATGCAAATTTCTAATGTGTTTTTAAGTAATGAGGGCAATACGATAAACTAATGACCTGCAAAGTTGCATTTAAATACTCTCTCAAAACCTAGGCATTTTTAGCATTAAGAGTTACAGAAGAGCCTCAAAAAATACCCTTTTGTCCTTTTGAGATTTTTTTTTCCTTCCTTGTTATTTCAGTAGTCCTCTTTAAGCCAGTATGCATTTTGATTATAAGATTTTAGAAAGTGCATTTGAGTGTCAGCAGTGAGCAATGGTTCAGTAGGCAGTGGAGCAGTGGGTCTGAGACTTAAGCAAAGAAGCTATTGGCAGCTATAATGAAAAGAAGTTTAAATGGATGAAGGGTGGGGAAGGCGAATTGCAAAGGCCCTTGGTGTGGAGCTGGCAGAGACCTTTGCTGACCTAGACTCGAAGTCAGTCCTTCAGTTAAAACATTTTATTCTCTTTTACCATTATTAAAATAGATAAAAGCTGTGAAAAGCTCAGTTCTTGTTTTGGAGAACTGATGAGAATTTTGCTTTTGTCCAAGATTTTGCTCAAATCTGTGGAGGGTAACTGAGCTTGGGGGACTGGACCTCAGCTCCCAGGGCCTGATGACACATGGTGCTAGAAAAATGGGAGGCAATTTCGGCTGAATACAGCCTTTTGAGAGGAGAGCCTGCTGTGCATTGGGACCTTAAACCAACAGAAACACTTCAAGTGCGTTCATCCAGCCACCTGTAATAATTTTTCCTTCCTGTCCTGAAGTTTGATTTAAAGAAAGTTGCTAAAGGCTAAAGGTGACTGATTGATCTGGCATAGAAGGACTGTCAAAGTGGTTTTGAGGTCAAGATATTAAAAACTGTATGTGTTCTGCCCTGCAGCAGTCATATTGTAACTTCTGTGGGCAGGAGTTAGGGGGAGGAATAACAGGCAGAGAAGATATCTCCTTCCTTGATTTTGCCCACTCTGTGAAATCCTATTGTGTGATGTGACTGCCCCACTGGGTTTTCTTCTTATGCTGTCTATATGCATGAATATTCAATAATGAAACATGAACAGCATGCTTCTGCCCTGCCCTTCAGCCTTACCCACAGCTCTCTACGCAATGGGTCCAGTGACAAAGAAACAGTTTTCATCCCTTGAGAGCTCTTTGGTATATGTGAAATTTCTCAAACTGGGGTAAAACAACTACTGTCTTTTTATGTTTATTGTTTTGTGTCTTGTTACTAATTTAACTGATCTTTGGAGACTGAGGCTAAGATCCAACTTCACTTACGGAAGACTTGTTGTATCACCTGTTTGAAGAAAACAGTGTTTGAATTTATCACACAGTGTGTGTTGTGAGGGATATTTTGCTGAAACATGGGTTGTAATTCCTCCATTTGAAGGGGCGCTGCATCCCCAAAGCCGCTTCTGCAAGTTCTTGTCAGTCTCTTAACTAAAATGGAAGCATCAGGTATGTTAATGAATGGGATCATCACTACATGTTGGCATTTCACAAAATACTTTCTTGCAAAGGAAATGAGTGCTATAAATCACATATGGGCCAGGTTTTTTGATCAGACTGAGTAATGTCTTCACTTGAGAACACTTCTGTTTAATAAAGTGAGATTGCTCATAGGGTAGTTGCAGTTCAGCATGAATAAGAGTTGGCTCTTACTTATGAGTCAGTTGAGGATTTATGTCTGGTTTTAACACCTATGGATGTTGTTAGGTTCATGGTGCATGCATCAGAGAAAAAAACATGTTCCTGTCTGATGGAGCCTTGCATCCTTTAAGCATGTGTCTGGGAGGCATTTTATGTCATGACCTCAAAGAGACTTCCTCACGCTAAAAACCGGTAAGAACTGAGAAAGTTCTGGTGTCAGCTTTTATAAACATATATGCTCTAAATGTTTGATTAGCATTTAAGGTAGTCAGCTATTTTTGGATGTTACTTAGAGATATTGAGGTTTATGTGGGAAATCTTCGTTTGATAGTGCAGAGGTGAGATGCAATGACTGGTTAACAAATCCAGGTAGTGCTTCTGCAACAGTCTGATTCATTTGGAATTCTCTGAGCCTGTCAGCTGGTAGAGTTGCTGACCCATAGAAACAGTGTCCTGCTTCCTAATAACCCTAACTGCGTAAGTCTTTGCACTCCCAGTATTAGTGAATCACTGAATTCAGTTTTTTTCACCCAGGCAATTGTACTACTGATTAGTACTTTTTGTTATACTTTCGAGGTTAGCTAAATTGTTTATCCCTAAAGCTGGTTGCTTTTACTAGATCCCACACCTAAATCTCAGGCTGCTTTCAGCCTCTACAAGTGCTGGGATGATTTTGCAGCCACAACTGAAGAACTTTCTGTCATGCCAGAGTTACTTAGACTTTACCTTAGATGACAGTTACATCTGATGGACAAAGATATTAGTTGAGCAGCAAAGTGAGACATTAAAGACTCTTTGGAGCAGTGTGTTTTCTGTCCAAATAGAAGTAATTATTGTTCATTAGATGGTAATGGCTCAAGTGTTGAGCAATAAAAAGGACATTGCTCAGCTGAGCAGTAGCTTGTTATTCTTCTGAGGACAGTGTGAGCCTTGTGATTGACAAATAGATTGGCCCTTGCTCCAAAGGCTGGAAGTTTGGTGCTCCTCAGTGGGGTTTGGCACTTTGGCATATGAAATCATTTTTGTGTAGTAAATTTTCAGTATTTCTCCTAAGCACTGACCTGTGATAAAATTGATGGGCACTGTGCTTTTAATAAAGCTGAATAAAGCAGCATATGATTGCTATTCATTTTATTCAATTGACTAGAGACTGACAAGAACCCTGCAGCGCTTAAACAACTAAAAAGCAGGGGGCTTAACTCCATTTTTGGTGTGGACAGTCAAATTGAATTGGTTCCATCTAAGAGTGTAGAGCGTGGGTTTTTCAAGTGGCTGATATTTTGCAGATATTTTCTGCTGCTGTCCTTTTCTCCTCTTCCATCCACTTTAGAGCATTAATCTTGCTGTGTTGTGAAGGAACTAAAAAGATCACCAAGAGCAAATTTTACCTCAGATAAAAAGAAATGGGAATTGAATGAGAGGTATGGGAAGTGCCCGTGGAAGAAGAAGGGGTTCCCTGATGCTGCATTCCATCTGCTTGGAATTTCAGCACTTAAATGCAGGGTTTTTTTGGGATCTGACATGTAAAGAACACTTTCACTTTGTTGTTCAGCTTCATGATGAATGACTGTGTAGGGCACACACCAGTGTAGGTACCAGAGAGGGCTTTAACTTGATTGTCCTTTTTAGACAGATTTGGTGGCAGAGAGAATGAATAATGGCTGATCCTTATTTTCTTTTGTTTTGAGCATGTTAATGGTGCACTCCACTGCCTTATGGTGTGTGTATTTCACTTGAAGCTTGCAAAGATAACCTTGCATCCTGCACAGCTATACACAGTCATGTGTTTCTGATACCTTTCCTCACTGAAACTTGGCATTCTCCATTGCTGAAGGGTTAACAAGCAAAAATGTTTTTGTGGGGAGAAGAACTCACTGGGAAGGAGCTTTTTCCTTTGTGGAGGTTATTATTAGTGTTAAGTATTATGCTTAGGCTGATTTACCTGTATGTGTTAAATGTAGTTTTCCCCCATTAGAAGTAGCATAATTGCTTATAAGCAGAACTGCTCTCCCAGTTCTTCTGATTTTCCTACTGAGTACTTTCCATTAATTTTTCTTAACTTAAACTAACACTTCTCAAAAAAGAGAAGGAAAAAAAAAGGCATGAAAAAATGTCCAGAACCCTAAAGTTCTGGTTAGGAATGCTGAGAAGGAAAGACAGTATTAGAGCTTAAAGGTTGAAAAGTTTTCAGAAAGAGCTCCTTTCCACAAAAAAGTGTTTTTTGGTTTGTGGTTTGTTTTTTTTTTCTTTTCCTATATCTAAAGCTTCATTTTGGCAGCAGAAAAGTACCTGAAATTTGGGTGCTGGGGTTTTTTGATGTGTTTTTTGTTTGTTTTCTTGTTTGTTTGGGTTTTTTTGTTTAATTTGGTTTTTTGGTGTTTGTTTGTTTTGGTGTTTTGAGTGGTTTTTGTTTGGGTTTTTTTGGTGTTGGAGTTTTTTGTGTTTTAAATAAAGATGTCTTAATCTGCTTGTTAGTAATGACTAAAGAGAAGTAAGTTCCTGTAATAGGAAGAGGGAAAGGAGGGTGTGGATCTGATCACTGCAGTTCCTTGGTGCACACTTGAGAGGACTGGAGGCTATAGCCAGCTCCCAGATGGAGATACAGCCACAGCAGAAATTGTGGGGTTTTGTCATTCTTCCAAAACTAAACAGGCTCCTCTGTCCCAGCAAGGCAACTTGAGAGAGCTGTGCCCTTAAACTACTTTTATCTCTTAGCCTTTGAAGACGCTGACAGTGCTGTGGATGACCGGGACAGCGACTACCGCAGTGAGACGAGCAACAGCATCCCTCCTCCTTACCACACCACCGTGCAGCCCAATGCCTCCGTGCACCAATTCACTGGCCCAGCTCGCCTGCAGAAGCAAGGGGTCCTGCGGGATTCCTGTGCTGACTCCCTCCAGAGCTATGATCTGGATTATCGGGAGCACGCGGCCGTCAGGTGGGTGCTGTCTTACAGGTAGTAGCTCTCCTTTCTCCCCATTGTTTTTCCTCTGCAGACCACGGAGGTGTGGTGCTACCAGGGGAGGGAAGTCAAGGGCTCTAAAGTCTTCTGATTGGTCTGGTGTTACGTATGTTGCTAACACTGGATTCTGCTGTGGTGAAGAACTCATGAGGGTACATGTTACACCAGATCTGGCAGTTTAGGGCATTACCTGTAAAAGGTATGCTCAATTTTGAAGTCATTTGCTCTTGTTTTTACTTTCCCCTTACCTTTTGAAGGCCAGAGTAGTGGCCAGTTGGTTGTTCTGGTACCATGGCATATGTGTGCCTCCCAAGCCAGCGAAAAACATTCTAGCAGACTTATCCTATTGGGAGCTTCTTTCGTGATGCAGATTTATATTCTCTTTTGGATTAACTCCAGTTCTATTAGATCTGCCAAAACAATGTAGTCAACAAGAAAGTCTGTAACAGATTAGTTGTTGGGTTTTTTGTCCTTTTGTTCCTGTTATCCTATAACACTGTTGAGCAGTGTGCTCTCTCTTTAGATTTACTTTCAGCTGTGTGAAGGATAGTTTTCTTGCTCTGAATTATTATTTTGACCATAAATCAGTGGTTTCACAAGTGTTTTTGACTTGTTTAAGTATTGACCATTGCAACACTAACTTACCAGTCTCAATGGCTGGGAACTAGAGCCCATCGTTAAGGGGAGAGCAGAAGATTTTGGACAGTGCTGGTCAGATTGGTAAGAATGGTTGAGTAGAACAGGTCATGATGCTGCTTCTGTCTTTGGTGTGGAAGGAAAAAGCAGTTTCTTAAGCACTATCACAGTTAGAGGTGCAGAATTTTATTTGTATTATAACTGATTTGTTCAACCTTATCTCCCTTGGTGAGAATGTTCTTGTTTCCTGAAGCCTGAACCTAAATTCAGTTATTGTCATGGGTGACTGAGGCTAAGTTTTGCTCTTCTTGATGTATGATCGTTAATGGTAAAGGGTGAAGTTTAATGGTAACATCTAATGTTGTTACTGTTACAGAGGTTTCAAGAACAGAGGCAAATGTGCCAACAAAATGCATTTACTGCAGTGTGATGTGTCACTCCTAGTGCTCAGTTCCTAGTTCATTAAGTATCTTTTATAAGCAAGTTATCCCCGTTCCCATGTAATCTGTGCTGCTGTTTTGCAGTGGTAAAATTGCTGAAGATCTAACTGAGAGTGTGTGAAGATGAGCTGAGGGTTTTTCTTTAGGGAAGAGCTGAGCTGAACAGTGATGTTTGAGCCCCAGTCAGGGCAAGCCAGTGGTGGCTACATATTTTTGGAGTTGTGTGATTTCTTGGAGTGGTATTAACAATACAGGTAGTTTTTCATGGCTCACCTTGCTTGAAGTCAGCAAGTATGTGAGCTTCTATCTGTATCTAAAAGATAAATGTGTTTGTAAGACCTTTCAAAGAAGCACTGCTGGTTTGAATTGTTAGAGAATACTAAGCTGGAATATATTTCTTCTTTTTCCCCTGATTTTCTGAAGGTATTGATGTGAAAGGATCTGGACTGGTAAAATTTACTTAAAAACTGTGAGCTTTGTAGTCTGCTATGGTCTAAAATTACTTTCAGTCCAGAAACGCAAATCCTCGATGGTGATCTGAGCATTCTTCTTCCATGTGCATTTTCCACATGCCCAACAAGATTTTTTGTTGCATATTTAATCTTAAAACATAAAATATGCAAATAAGCTTTCCAAAGAAGCTATGTGGGCTTCTCTTACTTACCAGAAAGGTATTTCTAACAAGCTGGCTGAAAAGAAGCACGTGGGTAGATCTTAAATATTTTCAAAACAAAGTTGTAGCAGAGTATTGCAGAAACGAATTGTGTTTGACTTTTGTTCGTAGCAGCTCTCAGTGATGTGGACCAGGCAGTCACCTGATGAAATCAGTGTTCCTGGCAGACTGCAGGTGGTGGTGGCTGTGAAAATGAGGGCTTCTAGAAGGCTCTCCTGGGCAGACCCGAATCAGACAAGAACCTGCCAAAACCTGTCTTGAACTGAGCAAAAGGTTGTCAGTGCCAAAAAGCCTCAGAGGAAACTGTCTGTTCTAAGACCTGGTTTATTTTCTTACAATATTTGAGTTAGGATGAAAAAGTTCTGCTTCTCTTTATTAGCTGTTCTGTATGATCATATTCCTTTGATAGAAGTAATGTATTTTCCTCCACCCTTTCCTAAGTATGACAAGAAATATTCTTATCTGTCCTTGGAGTGTGTTTTGCTGCCAACAGCCGGTTTGACTCCAGAATAGCAGACGTCTTCCCCACAGATTTTTTTGTTGTTGTTCGTTTTTTTTGTTTAAGCACTAATTTTTCTTTGCAGTGCTAATTTTCTTTAACTGTTTGTGCTCATGCCTCCCTAGTCTTGCTCTGTATGCTTCCAAGGCAATATAATATCAAAGCACTGTGAGTGGCTTCACTGACCTAGTGTCCACATCTGAGTCTCTCTAGATCTGTCAGATGAGGGAGTTACCCTCTCTGTACCTCTCTAACTGTGTCCACACTGTTGCTGCTGTGAAGTCTTCCTGTGGTACATTTCAGCTGATACTTGCTGCTTGCCTCAGCTCTTTTTCAGATCTGTAGTAGTTAAATGGTGGGCTGATGTCTTTTTCTCATCTCATGTTTTGGGTTTCTCATCATTGCTTTATTTCTAGTAAAAGGGATGCTTTGTGAAAGAGCAGGGGAAACACATACAGGGAAAAGAGCTCAATTAGAAAGAAAAGTAATTTTCTTTATGCCTAAATTAGTCAATTTTTGATTCAGCATTTACAGATAATGGCTCTTCAGATATTTGTGTAGCTCCCATTGCCTTCAGCTGAGTTTTGGAGGGTCTTGATCCAGTAACTGCAGTGGCCAGGGGAATCTTTTAAAAGAAAATTATTTTGATTACTGGCTTAAATGTAGTAAGTGTTCTAAACTATGTATAACAGTACTCATTTAAAGTAATGAGCATCCTTCCAATTAGTGGAAGTTAGCTAATACTGTTGGAAATGCAGCACTAAAGCAGCAGTAGAAAAAGCAATGACCCATTTCTCTCTTAGGGCTATCCTGTTTGTATCCTGTGTTGGTGTGCTCCTTGCAGCTCTCATGGTGAAGGCTCTTGGATTAGCAGTATCCATAAAATGTCCATATGCCCTCTGTCCTTTCCCTTCTCTGGCATTCCTCTTGCCGGGTCAGAGACACACATGCTCTCATGCTCCTTAGTTGTCAGCAGTGGGTGATGTGAGGCAAAGCTGCAGTGCATCTTTCAGATGTTCATTTTGATGTTTTTACATCCACTTTCTACTTGTTTGTTTATAGGTATATTGTCAGGAGCTGTCTTTGTGCGACTTAGATAAAGAGGAATTTTTTTTGCTATTGCCCTTGGGATGGTTGAAGAATTGAGATAATCCTGCTGACCACGGGCTAGGACTTAATTTAAAAATCCCTGGGGTCACTTGCTTGGGTTTCTGGGAAGCATTAGATTGTTTCACAGCTTAATCCATTCTCCGACGATGGACAAGTATAAATTGCTGGATCTGTTCAGATGCATTATAAATGGGAAGTACGGATCCTGAAAAGCATCTGAGGTTTATGATGGGCTAATATCCAGTACCGGTGTTTTGTTTTGCCTTCTGGTCCAGTAACAGCTCTGTGAATCTTAATTTTTTATTGGTAGGGGCACTTTTAGGCCATTAGCTGCGGAAAGAGTTCTCCCAGCAAGGAAGAATGGTGAAATAGCTGAAACTCCTCTTGTTGCTGGCACCCTGGTTTTGCATTTTGCCCCCTGTCCCAACTTACCTGGAGTCCAGTTACTTCTAAGTTTCCAGATGAAGCTCTGTAGCCACCCCTGGGAGACCCTGTGTGCTTTATGAATACTGCTAAAACAAAGTCTGCAGCCCAGAGTGACTGAAATGCAGGCATAGCATAGTGGAACGGTGCGCGTGGGCACTGCATCTCAAAGTAGTGCTGTTGCTGCAATAAGTGACTTCTTTTCAGCACGCCTAAAAAAGCAACAGCAGAGTACTGGAACAGCCAAGGCTGTGTGCCCTCACTTGATCACAAAAAGCTGTTCTCCCTCAAAAAGACATTTCTAAATTTTGTGCAGACATAACCGATGGAATCTCACAACCCATGCTGCTTTTTTTGACTATTTGATTGAAATGTAATGGTGGTAGATTGGCAGGTTTTCAATTTTGTTATTTCTGAATGTTTCTGATTTTAATTTTCATTTATTTAATGCATGTTTTTCCATTACTATTTTTTCTGTCCTTTCTATAGCTTTTTAAAAAACTGTTATTTTTCCTTTCCTATTTTTTTTTTGCTGCCTCTCTTCTTTTCCCTCCCACTCCCTTTATTTCTCATCTTAGACAAGGATCTCTAGCTAGAAATGAAAGAGTCAGGATCATTCCATTTGATACTGAAGATGGAGAAGAAGAACAGGAGAGTAACTATGAAGAGCTAGGAAAACTGCTAATAGAGGAATTCTTAGAAAAAACTCATAAAACTAGAAGTTGGCATGATAAAAACATAAAAAAGATGCAAACTCTCTCAAAAAGAGAAAATTTCAATCATTGTGAAAGATCAAGGTGCTGCCAAAATGTGTGTCTGGAGTCAGGGTCTGTAGATGTCCCTAGATATCCTCAGGAATATGATACAATCGATAGAAGAAGGAAAAAGAAGCTGCGATACAATTTTCAAGATAGAGAACGATTAAGCCTGCAAAGTAATGGAGGTCTGCAGTTTCCTGTGGAGAAAACAGTTTATTTCAATGGTGTGGCAACTAGTTCTGAACCCATTGATGATTTCCCAGTATATGATAGAATTGGAAAATATACCAGTAACTTTGAAAGTAAGGAACGGTTGCCTGCTTATCCAATCCTACGTCCATACAAAAATGGGTTAATGGTTAAAAGTGGCAAATTGCACAACAAGCAGGGGATAAACCATGATGACTCACTTCACCTGAGTAACACTGAGAACATGAAACACATGGGGATGCTAGAGAACATTTTTGTGCCTGTGGATGTCCTCGAGGAATTTGACAGCAGTGCTTCTGATGAGTTCCAGTACTCGCCTGTTTCAGATGATGAAATTGAGGAACTGGCTACACTTTCAAAAAGATGGCATGATTCTGACATCAGCCATTTGAGAAACATAACTGCTAATTTCCCTGCAAATACAGGCTCCAAGTTAAAGACTAGCTCTGATAAAAAACATAAAATTAAAGAGAGCAAGCGTGATCATCCCGTACAAGACTTAATGCTGTCTCCTGTTGAGGAACCCAATGAGGAGTACATAGACACGATGGATGAACTTCAGTGTCTGGTAGAATCAGTCTCTGAATACTTGGCTGAAAAGGAGGAAGAAATCAGCAAATTTGGTACACTGCCAGAAACAAAAAAAAATGTTGAGAGCGTGCCACTGAAGCAGGATAATGCTGATAATTCAGCAGAAGCTAAAAAGTCTGAGCAGACCAAACATCCTGCTGCAGAGGAGAGTACCAAAGGCAAATCTGAATCTCTTCCAGACTTGTCAGGTGTGAAAAATACAGTGAATTCCCTGTTCAGCTCTTTCACGGAAAAGGTGGGGTCAAGCACAAAGCAGCTCACAGCCTCTGTTGAGAAACTTGTTTCTTCCACTCCAGAGAATGCAGAAAGCAAAAATGCATCAGAAGGTGGAATCTTGAATGTGTTTACTAGTAAGTCTAAAAGTGAGAGTTCTTCTGGAGGGGCAGCAGATAATAAAGCTGACACCAAGTTCTCCATTCAGTCCTTGCTACCATCCCAGGTGAGTGGTGATAAAAGAGCCCAGAACACAAACTCCAACAAGCCAGAAACCACTGAGACAGACAGTAAGGCTTCTGCACCACATCCTTCCCAGCAATCACAGGGAACTTCTGCTGACAGCCAGCAGAACCAGCATTCGGTTGTGAATTCAGTTCTAGGAATGTTTAACCCTTTAAAGATCTTCTCTGAGAAGGAAGTGCCAAAACAAGAAGTCACAAAAGAGGAGCCCACCAAGGACAGCCATGCTGTGAAAGTTGAGGAGGCAAAAAAGCCTGAAACACCATCTGGACAGATGTCAGCCAGGACCAGCAGCACTGCTCCAGAGGCACAGAAAAGTGAGACTAAAAGTGAGACTAAAAGTGAGGCAGAGGTAAATGCAAGTAGCACTTCTGTGTCTTCAATCTTTGGCAGGCTCACAAACTCAGTCAGTTCATTCAGTCTGAAAGCCAATTTTGACGGTCTCTTGGCTCCCAAGCAGCAGGATATGCCACAGAAGCAACCAGATTTGCATCCTGTTACAAGTCAGCCAGGTGCCGCTTTGGCAGAGGGTGCTCCCACTGCCAAGGAGCAGCCTCCTGCAAATCAGTCAGAGGATCAGCATCCTGTAGGCCATGGACTGGCAAACAAGCAACACAGAGGTAATGTGGAACCTAAGCCGCAGCCTCAAGATCAGGGTACAGCATCTGAAGGCTTTTTCAGCCCGCTCAAAAAGTCTTTCAGTCAGTTCTTGCTTCCTTCTGCTGAGCAAGGGCAGAAAGAAAGTACATCTGAACATGTTAAAAACCATAAGTCTGAGGAGGATGTAAGACAAAATAGTTCATCAAAGGAAGAGCACTCAGTGCCTTTCACTGGAAAGCTTCCTTTTTTCAGTGGGCTGGGTTCTTCAGCAAAGCAGGAGCAGAGGAATGAGAAGGGAGGTTTTATTTCATCGTTATTTAAGTTTTCTTCTGCAGAAAATCTGGCACCTACCCAGGACCAAAAAAGTCATCAGGGTTCTAGTGGCAGTTCTTTGCCTGAAGGCAAAAACAGTAATTCAGGAAATGCTGTTTCATTAAAATCTGTCTCAGTTCCAAATTTATCAGACAATAAGGAGGAACTTTTACAAAAGAGAAATATGAATAAAGAAAACCTATCTACTGTCCAGGTAAACAGAGAAAAACACCAGGAGAGTGCCTCTGCCACCCTTAAGGCCAAAGAAGAGCAGCAGAGAGCTAAGAGTACTCAAGAAGAACCTAGAAATGTCAAAGGAGGAGTGGTGAAAGAAGGAGTAAATGCAGCAGACTTAAGCAAGGGCTCAGTTGAATCCACCTCTTCAGCCAAAGTGCCAGAAACTCCAAGTGCAGATGATACACAGAAGAAGCTCACACCAGGTTTTCTTTCTGGGTTTCTTCACATTTCTTCCAATGAAAACACAGCTAATAATCAAGACTTGACTGCTAAAAGCGATGCTGATAGCCAGAAAAGCACTACTCCTGGGTTATTTTCTGGCTTGTTTAGGTTTGCCTCAAGTGAAAACTTGTCTGAATGTAAGCAAGAAAAGGCAAAACCAAATTCTCTGGGCTTCATGAAGCTTTTTGATAGAGGTGAGGATTCTAGCTCGGAGACAAATCCCAGTCATTCAGGAATGACTTCTGACAGTCAAAGCAGCACTGGAGAAAAGCAGGATGCTTCCAGCTTCTTAAAAAATCTCCTGCCCAAATCAAAGGAGAAACAAGATAATGTGAAAACAGTGGAATCTTCCACTACTGACCACCCATCCAGTGCAACAGTAAATAAAACAGCTGACCCCCATGTTCCCCGTGGTGGGCATCCTGTGCTCCCTGAGGCCCTAAATCTGCAAGACAAGGTACAGGATTTATCTGGAAAGCCTGTAAACAGTAGGCATATTCCTCACCAGGAAGCAGAATCTAGAGTTCCTCCAACTCCTTTAAACAAAGGATCAAATGAATTTCTCAATTTGACTAATAAAAGCTATAACCCTACAGAGCAGTACTCAGCCTATCAGGAAACAAGGAGCCATTCTAGCTTTGAATGGGAATATGAAATGGGGGGACTGGCTGACACTCATGGAATAGCAGTACCAGTTTACTATGTGTTAAACCAGAACTCTGTTCTGCCCCCTCAGTTCTTGGACTGGCCTGAAAATGATGTGGTAGTGAATCTCTGTAAAAAGGATGGGAATGCAAATGTGATGGATTGGCAGACTAATGCCAATTTTGATGGGCAGAGTTTGGATTTAAGTGCCATGTCATATGAGTCATTTGACCAGTTAATGTTTCAAGATATTTGTTTGGAAGAAAATGATGCATGGACTGCTAATTCTCTCAATGAAAGTTACAGTAACTTTCCACCCTTTGAAAGAGATGGCAGTTACTCATTTGAAGAGTTTCCCATGGATTTGAGCTACTCCTCTGGCTGTGATGGAGCAATGTGGACACTAATTGACCAAGAGACTTTAAGTATGGATGAAGGCTTAATGTACTCATCCTATAGCCGGGAGTACCAGGAGTGGATAATGATGCTTGAGCAGGGTGTGTGGTGGCCATCAGAGGATGGTGATTGTGGATACTACATGTACAGTGACAGCCAGTATGTGTACTCCCTGCTCACTGATCCCACTGGGCAGTATGTCTACGTGTGTGCTCCTGAAACTTACTCCTACATGGACTGTTGGGATTATAATTTCCAGATGGATTCCATTCCAAGAGCTGTGCTAGAAGACAACACAATTGCTGTTTGTGGTTTCAAAGTCCCTCTTGGCGGTGAAGATGAGCTGTTTTGGTTTGCTGAAGAGACTCTAGATGATTATACAACAAATAAACCCCTGGATTTGTCAGTAGCTTTGCAGAGGAGTGACCAGCTAATGAACATGAATTTGGAAACTTTTTCACAAATGTTTGAGGAGTCTATTTATTATCAGAGAGAGCAGCCATTAGACTTCTCAGGTTATAAACTTCAAAAAGTCAAAGTAGATTTCAGACCTGAGAAGGAAACCCCAAATTATTCAGAGGAACCTCCATTAACGCTTGATCTCAGGACACATTCCAGAGCAGCTGTCAATAAATCACTGAGTAAGGAAGTGCACACCAAGGAGGTTGATAAGGCTGGCCCTGTGACAACTTCTGGAAGTGGATCATCGGGATTCTTTGGATTCCAACTGTTTCAGTCTACTACTAAAGCTGAAGAAACTGCAACATCTACTGAAAAGGTAACAGAAGCAAAAAAGACTGAGGAAGATAAGAAAACACCAGTGAACAAAGTTAGCTCTCTATTTTCTGCTTTGGGTGGACTAATTGGAAAGTCTACAAGCCCTGGCTCTGAAACACCAGAAGATTCTGCCTCGAAGAAAACAGACACACAGTCAACATCATATGAAAATAAAACTGATGTTTTATCACTTACACCAAATAGAAAATTAGATGAAGAACAAGCAGGGCAGAAGTTCCCTGTTACATCAGAACCAAGAAGAAGTACTTCATCAGAACTTAATTTGGAGGCTGCTAGAAATGAAAAGCCAGAATTACACCAGACTGGAAACATCCGTGTTAAGAAACCAGGATTAACAAGATCTCCTTCTATACTGAGCCAAACTGCTGCAGATGGCAAACCCATACAAGAAGAGAGACCTGTTAAAACAGCACCAGCTCCCAGGCGTCTTGAAAGGCATACAACCATTAATGAACCAAGTCAGCCACAGCCAAGTCAGAGCCAACCAGCCACTGAGCCTGAGGAGACATTATTTAAAAGTGCTCTGAAATTGTTCAGTCTTGGAGAAGATTCTCCTGCAACCTCAACTGCCAACAAACCCCAAACTTCTGGATTTTTTGATTTCTTTAAAACGCAAGTAAGCAAAGCACCAGAGCCACCACCAGAAGTGGAGAAAAGGCAAAGTAATAAACCAGAAGAGGTGAAACAGCCAGAACAGAAGGAAACCTCTGGCATCTCATCTTTATTTGGATCCATCGGAGATCTCTTCAAAGTGGAGCCTGTGACTTCTCAACCAACCTCAAGTACTACGACTCTGCCAAAACCCAGTGGCAGAACTGTGGCTGAGCCGAGACAGAAACCTGAGAAATCTGGGGGTCTTCAGAGTGCCAGTATGCCGTGTCTGTCTGCCACCCCTAAAGAAGGGGTGAGAACAGAAGGCACGGACAATCAGGTCTCTCCTAGCCCCAGGGTGCAAGTGGAACAGCAAAGCAAAAAAGCTGTGGAGCAGCCTCCTGAGGGTAAAAAAGTGCCTCCTGGAAATGCTTCACAGAAGCCAGTGAGTGTAGGTCCCAAAGTAAGCCAGCTGGGCCAGCCAGCTGGGCAGCAAAGCAGCACACCCACAGTTACACCAAAGCAGCAGGGAGGTCGCGTGGGAGACCCAGCTAATCAGACAAAACCAAAGCCCAACCAGCCACCCAAAGAGTCAAGTTTCAGTTTGCCATTCAGCTTTTCTGACATCACTGCTCCAAAATCCCAGCCAGCCGGTAAGAGCATATTCTCCTTCTTCACTGGATCAGATGAACCAAAGCCTTCAGCACCTGCTGCTGCTCCTGCTAGTGGGAAGCAACAAGAAACAGAGGGGCTGTTTCATCTGCCCTCCTTCTTCTCCAGTGGTCCAGCTCCTGACAAGAGCACACCTCAAAGAAGCACTAGTTTTAGTTTCTTTAATTTGACATCCTTTTTGGATGAAAAGCCACAAACTGCTCCAGCACAGGAGAAAACAGCTAAACCAGTGACCTCTAAGCCACCAAATGCTCCTAGACAGGAGAGTAATACAAGAGCAGCTAAAGCAGTAAATGCTAAGCCACATATGAAGCAAAGTGTTTCCATCGACTCTGGTGTCAAAACCAGCAGTTCTACCAGGCAACAAGACACAGATAGTAAGAAAGAAATTGATGATATTATTGCAGCAGTGACTGGCAAACAGACGTCTAATGATGTCGTGATCCCAGAAAATAAATCAGAAAAACTGGCAGTGGAAAATATAGAAAGTATTGCTGCAGTAGCTGAAGAGAGAGGTTTAGAAAAGCTTCCACAAGCCAATGAAGAGAGTGGCTTAGAAAACCGTCCACAAGCCAATGAAGAGAGTGGCTTAGAAAACCGTCCACAAGGCAATGAAGAGAGTGGCTTAGAAAACCTTCCACAAGGCAATGAAGAGAGTGGCTTAGAAAACCTTCCACAGGCCAATGAAGAGAGTGGCTTAGAAAACCTGCCACAGGCCAGTGAAGAGAGTGGCTTAGGAAAGCTTCCACAGACTGAGGACACTGCAGTAACCAATTTGTCTGCTCCTGGTCCTTGCCTTCAGACTCCCACTGTGCAGGAGGGGTCTCAGGACCAGCAGAGTATTTCCCGTGCGGCAGAAGAAGATGCTTCGGGTAACATGGAGAAAGTGGACTGTGTTGCATTTCCTACTGAGGGAGAGCCTTACTCTTCCAAAGAGCAAACTTCTGAAAACATTGATCATAGCGTGGCCTCAGGTGATAAGATGGGTTCACAGGGTCTAAATGACTTAAATAGTATGAGTGACATGAAAAATGAAGTGGTCTCTGAAGATGTACGTGTACAGAATGAGTTGCCAGAACAAAAAGTACCTGAACAAACTGACAGATTACAAAGGGCACAACAGCCACATGTTCCTCCTAAAATGCCAGAGGCACCTAATTTGCAAAGCAAACCAAAGGAACCTGAGAGTGACAAATCAGTTCTGGATTCTTCAGTTGAAATGTTTTCAAGTTTCATGACAAAAATGAAACCACCTAAAACATTTTCTGGTTTCTTTTCTCAACCTCAAGCTACTGCACCTCCTCCTGCACAGAAGAGGAGTTCCTCTTTCTTTGGTTTCTCATCCCTCCCAAGTGGCCCAGCACCCACTTTCACAAATGATATATTTGGCATCTTCAAAGGTCCAAAAGAATCTCCAAAAGAGATGCCTCCAAAATCCACCCCTAAACCTCAAAGCACTAGCATGAAAGATGTCACTGGGTCTGTTCCAGCAAAAGACTCCAGGGAGACAGAAAATACAGCTGCAGCCAGAGAGTCTAAAAGAGATGTCTCTAGCTCTGTGAAGAAGGATGTAGTACCTGTTTCAACAGAAGAGAACTCCACAGAAGAGTCTCCTGTGAAAACAGAAACTGAGGAGAAAATGAGCTTGGAAACCTCTAAAGAGGAACCTTTGAAGGCCACTCCAGAAGCAGGAGTTTCTAGTGAAAATGGAGTCGTTGAGGTATCCCAAGTATCACAGCAGGATAGTGAAGCACAGCCCCCTGGGGTGGTAGATACTCAGCCATGCCAGTCTGATCTCATTGGTGCAGTTGATACAGTGCAGGCTGAGGCCACTGACCAGGCTGATGTAGGTACTTACCAACCAGATCTGGGGTCTTCAGGTATAGCAGAGGAAGAAGCTGCTCCTGCAGATAAGGCAGCCACTGACACCCTTCACACTGACACTACTGATGAGCTTGCACAGGAAGTGGAAGCCCAAGTTAACAAGGCAGACACAAACCTTTCCCAGTTAGATGAGAGTGCTACACTCGAATCAGAGCCTGCTGTTACAGGAGATAAACCCAGTGCTGGTATTGATCAGCAGGACTTGGTCAGTAGTAATGATAAAGAACCCACAGCTCCATCTGATGAGCCCAGTGTTCATCTGCCTCAGCTGAATGAAGAAAAGACAAGTGAGGTAGAACAGCAAACTGTTGAACAGCAGAAACATTTAAAAATTGATGAGGTGCCTGCAGAAGGAATTGCTTCCAAATCGGATTTGAAGAAACAGGGCAAAATTAATAATATTGCTCCAGACACAAGCAGTAGTAAACCTGTCTTTGAAATACCGACCATACCCAGTTTGCCAAAATTTGGCTTTATGTCATCTTCTGATAGTGGAAAACCATTTGGGTCATTCTTCTCTCAGCAGCCACCGTCTGCTAATAAAGCAGGAACAGATGAGGGCCTTGTGTCCAGTTTTAAGAAACTCTCTTTTTCTCTGTTTGAAGGAGGTAGTGAAGAAAAGGTGAGTAAGCCAGAGAGTGCCCAAGGAGCAGTATTTGGGAAAAAGCTAGATTTCTCCTTTCCCTGGCAAAAAGACATCAAGGAGACCTCTGCCAAAAAGGAACCACATGTACCACCACAGGCTTTGTCAAAACCAGATGACAAGGTGTTAGGAACAGTCAGTTCAGAAGAAGACTCAAAATCTGCAGTCTCGGATCAAGTGACTGATGCAAATATAGAAGTAAAGTTGTCTTCAAAGCAGCCTGACACTGTAGACAATGAACGTTCTGAAGAGCCATCTGGTGCAAGCACTGTTGATGAGACATCCAACAAAGAGCTGGGAGAGAAGCTTGACAAAGAGTCAGAAAATCAGCAGAACGTGATTTCAGGTGAACTGCAGAAAGAAGATCAAGTAGAAGAGCATGTGCCAGACAAGCCTGAAGAGAAAGAAACTGGGCTTGATTCTGCTCCTGATGGAGCAGTGCTGCATCCTGACACACTGGCTGCAGATCTGCCTAGCGTGGAACAACTGAATGAGAAAAGGCTAGTTACAAATGAGGCATAATAAATGG
Source organism: Entomyzon cyanotis (assembly GCA_024500445.1). Taxonomy (NCBI): domain Eukaryota; kingdom Metazoa; phylum Chordata; class Aves; order Passeriformes; family Meliphagidae; genus Entomyzon; species Entomyzon cyanotis. Next base: position 43,109,364 of record JAKEPQ010001021.1, on the reverse strand, counting down.
CATTTGACCATTTATAATGCAGTGCTGCAGCAGTAGACAGTGGCCTTGGTGTCTGATGTTTGTAGCTCAGTCCCAGTCCCTACCTGTTGTCAGTGTTTGTGATATCTCTGGTGACTGTCACAGACAGTACGGCAAACTGCAGTCACTAGTTATATGCAAGTCTTTAGACCTTTTAGACCATTAGACCATTTTCTCACCTTTTTCCACTCCTTTTCTGTAAGTGTAATTGAATTTCTCATGTTTTTATAATGTGTCCCACTGAATGAGATGTTTTTAGTGCTAATTTCATTAGACTTTCAGAAGTTATAGTATTTGTGTGCTACTTCTGCTACATACAATTCATTTTGCTTTCTTGTTTAGTGATAATAGTATTGTATTTGCTAAGAAAAAAAATAACAGGTAGAATGTGTTGGTAGGAGGGAACATTTTGTTTTCAAAATGCAAGGTGAAGGCTTTTAATTTTAGAGAGAAATTTAACTTACTGATGATGCAGTATAGAACTGCTTAAGTTCATTTCACATTATTGAAGATCTTAAAACATTTTCAGAGACACCAGTGAAGGTATTCTAATGCTTGGTCTTCCTAAAGTTGGTGCAAAGTTTACTTCATGCAGTTAAGAAAGCCACTAGAGGAGGGCAACAGTATTTTATGAGTCTGTATTCAGTCCTGTGCATGTGCTAAGTTACAATTGCCCTTAAAAATCAAAACAGAGACTGGTTTAAAGTATAAATTTCTGCATAATGTAAGTGAAACTTACTCCTCTGATCATACAGTTGCAACTCTGCACTCACAGAACTTCCTGGCTCCAAATTCTCCTAAGACTGCAACAGAAAAATATGAGTGTTGCTAATTAAGCAGCACTATATACTTGGCTATAGTTTTCCTGACTGCATGAGAAATTCCCATCTGCTGTATTTTGTTTGAGGATTCTGGGAATTCAGTCCTGAAAGTGGTGTCTTGAATCATGGAGGTCACACCCCTGCGATGCATGGGTTTCTATATAAAATAAATAATTGAGAAAGCCCTACTAGAGTGAGACATGTGGCTTTCATTTGAAAAATTGCTCCACTTTTGTAAAAGGTTGTAAGTTGATGGTCTTGACAGTCTTAATCTTGACTGAAAAATACTTTTATCATAAACTTTTCATATATAAAAGTAAAATTAACTTTAACTGTATTTTTTAACAACAGTCGTCTTAAATGGTCATGATAAAGACTCCAGCTGCAGCAAAACTGCAGAAGACAGAAACACTTTCACTCTGAATTGCTGTATTTCCATTCTTATTCCAGTCTGGTTATTAGAATATCTTCACTGCAGTTTCTAGCAGATGTAAGGTGACGCAGGAGGTTTTTCTGTGTATATATATACACACATATATATACATATATGTATACAAAAAAAAGCATATATGGTCTATATGCCAGTAGGCTGTGTATGAAGTATCTCTACTGCCTACCAAACTTTGGAGGTTCAGAAGTCTATATTTAGATAATAATCATAAGAACAGAATGCTTAAATACAACTTCATAACATGTCCTTTCAGTAATATTAAGTGTCCTGCTCAGTTTTTTAGATATGCAGGTTGTTTTGTGTTTTTCCAAGCCTCTGTTTTTTCTGATGGACTTCTTTGTTCTCTCATAGTCCTGCTGGCAGTAGTAGATATGGCTCCTCTTGCAATGTCAGCCAGGAAAGCTCTCATCTAAGTGAGCTGGAACATTCCCATGAAAGTGCCCATGGCTCTGAGCAGGAAGATGATCACCAGGAAAGGCAGTCAAATCACTCGTACCACAGTTCGGGCAGCTACCAGAAGGATGGTCAGACGTGGCTCAAGGAGCAAGAGGAGCTTCAGGGCAAAGGAGAGGAGGAGAAGGTCTGCAAGACTGAGGAAAAGCCTGCAGACCATTCTGCAGCTAAGATACCTCTGGAACCTGAGAAGCCCAAGGATATTGATGTAGGAGTTCAATTGAGGTAGGTGAAACTATTACCAAGTTATTTTCAGCTAGTTCAAAGATGCTTCTTCTATTTGCCATTTCCTAGGGCAAATTATGTACATTGGTCTTGCAGCTGTACAATTGAGTTGATGTTCCTGATCTGTGAAACATCTATTGTGCAGGACCAATTACTTGTGGGACGTTTGCTAAGCTGAAGCTATGTTTGCTGTGTGGGCAAAGAGGAACACATGCTAAACCATGGGTTTGTGTATGTAAAGAGGAACACCAGCTAGTGATTTGAAGCTCATGTGCTGGATCTTCTGTTTCTGGTTTGATGAACATACTCTGGCCCCAAAATAGCTGCTTCCATTGCTCATGTGGGATCAAGTTTATGCTTGAGCAACCAAGAATTACGTGTTTTCATGGTTAGAGCTTCACTAGTTCCATTCCTGTGTAGTAGACTACCACCATTTGAGTTAATGTTTATGTAGTTGTAGGTTGTAGAATTATGGCATGAATAGACATTTTGCTCTGACTAACTGTGGCAGCTTTTCTTGTCCTTGTACTTTGATTTTCCAAGCTGTCAACAGTACTGAAAAGAGGCTTCAAAAGTATTTCATCTAAGTTTGGGGGAGTAGAGTACTGGGTTTTGCACAGGTTTTACAGGAATTTCAAATTTCATTGCTTAAATTTGGGAGTGACATTTTTCCTTGAGGTAATCAAGTCATTGCAGCCCCTGGATGTGGTTATACTTTCATAAGTATGAGGGACTTTTTTTTTTAATCTGGTTCAGTTAGATCCATGGGAAGATGTCTGCCTGTCTCTACCTTTTGGAGGGTATGGCTGGTGTCACTGCGCTTGGATGATAGAATTAACTGCAGGAGTTCATGTGTAGGCAAGCCTTACACTAAAGATGAAAAGAGGAAAACAAGACTAGAAAAGTGTTAAACTGTTTTTAAACTCTGATTCACTTTCCTCTTTTCCTTACAGAGCAGCAGGAGTCTTGTCCCAGAATGGCTGGCCTATATTTGTTCACAGGAAAGGTTATTCACATAGTCTGTTTCAGGCTAATTTAGGCATCTAGCCTGGATGCTCCTGCCTCACTGGCTCCCTTTCTCTCCACTTTCTGGCAGTGCTCTCCTGTCTCCATGGAGTATGCATGGAACTGAGCTCTGAATTTTGATCCCTAGAGCTGCACCTGTGGCATGGATGTGTGCTGCTTTCAGCTGTAGGGTTGTTTTATACTATCAGCAGTGTGGGGTGCTTTGCAGGCAGAAAAAGGTGTTTTTGTGATTTACACATCAGCAGCATACAAAAGGAGGAATGCCATCAGAAGCCCAAGGTTTCACAAGGTTAGGGGTTGCAAGATGTGCTGTGGGGCACTGAGGTGGAGTGTTGCTGACAGATTCACACATCCTCTTGAAAAGATGTAGGAAAGAGTGGAGTGACAAAGGTTCAGTGCACAGGGGAGACACGTGGCTGAGCACTGTTGCCAGTGTTTCCACTAAAGAGCAGCCGTACATTTGTAGCAGGAGGAGAAGGAAGGGACAGTGGGCAGAAGGGAACTGCAACAGGCATGGAAATATAAAGTCTACTTCTTTGTGTCTGTAATAACAATACCATTGAGTTGCATTGGCTTGATCAGATGTTGTAGATTGCTTTCCTGATGTTCTCACAAACATCATCTTCCTCCTGGGTTTGGACTGTGTACAGCTCACATCTTGCAGCTTGCCAGTTTCCAAGGCACCTCCTGTGTCTAAGGAAACCCCTGCTTTAGCATCTCACTTCCCAGAGCACATGCAGGGCTGTGTTGACTGGAGCCTGTTGGTTCCTTCAGCTTCCACAGATGAAGCTGTGATTGCACCATGTGGTTGAAAATTTAATGCTACAGGTGAGTGTTTTACATGTAGTGATTTCCTGTTTCTTGCTTTCAAGCTACCAGGGTGACATCGAGCTACCACCGTTTCCTCCAGCAAGAGCCCATTGGATTAGAGCCATTAACAAAGTGCGACTGCAGCTTCAACAGGTAGGATGAAGTATTGCTTTGCTCCTTTTCTGAGCTGCTGTGGCTCAAGGTTTAATTTCTTCTTCTTTGTAAGGCAAGTGTTACAGTTTCGATGTTTTGCAGGCAAAAATTTCATCAAATGAGATTTGATCAATTTGATCAAAAATTTCATCAAATGAAATCCAATCGTATAGGATTGCAGCATGTTGTGGTGGTTCTAGAGTTGTCTGATTCTACCAGACATTTTTAACAGCATTGTGTGGAACTAGAGATGAATATCAGAAAAGATGCAGAAGCTGAGAAATAAGCTCTGAATTTGTAAATAGTAATAATGGTGTCTGGGACTTAAATGGTTTATTCTAAATTGTTTGAAATGAAGAGTTTTTCTCAAGGCAACTTGAGGATAGCTTGTTAGTTTTGTAGGAGTTATCTGTATTATTTGTAGTGTGAAAATGTTCCTTGGGAAAGTTTGCATCAAATATTTTTATATATACTTATTGAAAGTGGGTGTATAGTAAGTCTTGGTATTTCCATTTCATGAAAGTAAGATTTAAAAATAAATAGTCTTGATTTGGGAAGTCAAAAGGAAAAGGTTGTGACATTTTCTATAACAGTATAAACACTCTTGTTTTAGAAAACAGTATTTAAGAACCAAAAAGTTGGATTTTTTTAAAAAAATCTTATGGTTTCATCCATCTATATGCCCACAGAAAGATAACATATGGTGTTCATGTTCCATGGATGATAAACTTTTGCTTACTGCTCTAAGTGCAGAGTTAATATATTTCACTTAAAAATACCACTTTCTTCTAGAGATGACTTGTTTTGTTTTTATAAGAAATTATTTTACAGTATCTGTCATAATCAGGACTTTTGTTTCTCTTCTGGATTTTCACAAATTTTCAAGAAAGTGATTGTTGTTATTGCTTTGCATGTGGGGAGGCCAAGTAGTTTTTCTCTTGTCTTGTCTGGATTGTAAATGCTTTTTCATCTAATGATTGCATCACTTCTGGTCAGAAAGGATTTGGATCAAAGCTCTCAGCATGACATGGAAAGTGAAGAGCACCTCTAGTATCTTAAGAAGAAATTAACTTCTGCTGTGATTTTGTAGAGTATGCAAACAAAACAGTTTAGTTCTGTGCCTTTTGGTAAAACAAGTGCACAAACAAGGGACAAGAGATTCAACAACACCTATCCATGGATGTCTCTCTTTTTCTGAGGAAATAGAAGGTCCATAAAGTTCATCATCATTTTGTGATTCTGCTGAATTGGAAGAAAGACATGCTTTGAGAGGATTGTTACTGAAACAGTACTTTAGTTATGATAGCAAAATGTCATTATTTGCTTTGTCTTGCTGAAAACTATTGATCAAAAATTCCCTTAAACCAAAAAATGTAAGAATTGGAGCTTTCCAGGAGCCTGCTCTCGAGCTTAGCTGCCTTTACTGTCCAAAGACTTTTCTTTACCTCTGCTCTAGGTCTCTCTTGTTCCATATAAATCCATTTCTCATCATTAGTACAAGGAGTACTGGAATAGTAAAGGGCTACTGCAAAAACAGGACAAAACCCCATTTGCTCTTCTTGTGTTCACTAGATGACCCTTTTTCTTTCAGCCTTTTCTTGCCAGGTTTTTTAGGAACTCTTCAATCAGCCTGAGAGAATTTTTAAAATTCTCTCTCCTGCTCTTGCCTTTATTTTCCCAGAAGTGCAGTGTCCAAAGCTGAGTGTGGAAATCCAGCTGAGAGCATGCTCATGTGCACTATAGAGCAACCAAGGCTTAGTTCTCCTGCCTGTCACCCTGATATCTCAAGGTATGTCACAGCTGTCCTGCTGTGATGGTGCTTTTTTTATCACAGGCTATCACTGATGCATAGTTAGCCTTTTACACTTTTCAGAGCTGAGGTTCCTTCTGAAAAATGGCATTGTCAGTTGTTTCATAGCCTATATCTGTATTGGATTATAGCTGAATATGGATTTGGACTTGTTCCTAAAGAACTGTAGGGCTTTTTTTCATTTTGTAAGCACTTTGTTGTCTTCCTCACCTTTTATGTGAACAAATAATTCCAGTTGTCTGTGACAAAGTTGTGTGGTACCCAAGCTGATGGGCTGTGTGCTACCAGAGTTGCCTGAGGGATTTTGCTTGATACATTCTTTGAATTTGGCTACCATGATTATAATTTTTTTAACAGCATGTTTGCATCTTTTTTAACAGCTTCATCCAGATCACAGGGTATAAAACTTCTATTATTCTCTCTCTACCCCTTAGAATAATTTACCTTGTCACAGAAGGAAGTTAAATGCATTTGACACAGTTCTACTCTTGATGAAACCATGCTCACAGTTATTTCTCTCCTTTTTATGTTCTAGAAGATTTGCAAATAATTTGATTATTTGTTCCATTCTTCAATCCCCAGGGAACTGTGTGTGTGTGAAGTTAGTTCTTTTATAATTATCCAAGTCTTTATCTTACTATTTTTTAAGCATAAATACTTGCTTTGCCTTTTTCAAATCTTCAAGTGCATTGCCTGTTTCTTAAGTTCTTAGTACTTAATGACTATCAGTGTTGCAACCTAGAACCTGAGGATAAATATTTATTAGAGCCAGCTGACTTAACAAACAGATAAGGTGGTTATTTCTTTCAATTTTGTTTTTCTTTACTGCAGCCTTTTTTGTTATGACTTTCTAAACCTTTTTCCTTTAAAAACCCCTCACCAATCCAGTATTAGTTCTGTCAGCTGCCTTACTGCACTCGTCCCTGTCCCTGAAGACCTGAAGCAATTAAGGCATCAAATTTCCAGCCTTCTTAATGCCAGCTGAGGATACCGCTGTCTTCCTATGAGAGGCATCCATTGTGTGACAAATACTGTATTGTGGTATGTGACAAGTATTGTGTCATTTGTTCACTGTTAGATGTTTAACTTTGTGCTTCAGCCTTTTGATTCCTTTCCTGTACAATCATTCTTGTCCTTAAAAACTTCCTCAAGAAGAGAGTTCAAGCCCTTCTGGAGGGGAGCAGATGTCTTCACTGGGTCAGGTTCTGATTTTTGTTAACAGCTGTTAACAGCTTCCTGAAGTCCCTGGTCTGTTCAGTCTTTCTTGTGAGCTCTAGACACTGACTTTCTGAGTTTTTATTAGTTTGTGCTCTTGAATTGCATAGTGTTTTTATACTTGTCTAATTCCTTTCCTTCTAAGGTATCGGGATGACTCTCACAGTTTCCTCCGATGCATTTGCATCCTCATTTCTCTCTGCACTTACGCTCAAATCTAGAAGAGCATCTCTGCTAGTTGCTTTCTACGCAAGTTGAATCATCAGCTTGTTCATAGGTTTTATTTGAAAGTCAGAGATACAAATACAGACTTACAGATGCGGATCAGGATTTTAAAGGTCCCTGTGGTGATAGTCTAACCAGGTGATTCTCTTGATAGCTAGAAAAGATCACGTCTCATTTCTCTGGTCACTGTATTAACATCTTTCCACCTTCTGTCATTACCTAGAAGCTTTGAAGAGGACTATCCTTGTTTGTTCCAGCACTTCAGAGCTGAAGTTGGTGGTTCTGTCCTCAGTCTTCAAAGTGATGTCTCCAGCACAGTTCTGTGTTGCACTTTCTCCATGTGCCATATAATTTCATGAATACACATAGAGCTCCACCTCACAGATCTGAGGCATGGACTCCTATCACATAGACTACTGAAATGACTCTTATCACTCTTAATTGTTAATGATCTGACTGAAATTTGAAAGAATAAAGTCCAAAAAAGAAACAGATACCCAAGAAGTTTCCATATGTGATGTGATTATAAATCCCCTGAGGAATTCAGCCTCCTACCTGGGAAAAGATTAATATTCATGTGAATAATGTACATGCATCCTACATTCTGACCATGAGTCAGAGAAATGTAGTATTTTAATTAAGACTTGACAGTTACAAAATGGCACAGGAATTTGTAACTGCATGTTAAAAAAGCTTTGTTGTAGCATGCACGTACGTTTTGTTCTTCACTTCTGCTGTTTTTCTTGTTCTCTCTCTCTGTGAAGAGGAAACTTAATTATGCCAGAATCAACTAGGGTTTTCAGCCCTGCAAGGAATGACTCAATGATCTTCACCTTCACACTTAAAACTTCGACTACAAAGAGGGATTAATTGATAGCTCATCTGCTGCAGTCCCTCAGTGGGAGCTTCTTTTCCAGAAGAAGAACAACACGTAGCTATTGCATCTTCAACTTGCATCCCTCAGTAACTGAAATAGCCTCCAGCTAGGGACATGGCTGTGTAACTTTTAAAATTACACTAATTTGAATCTGACTTTTGTATAGCAGAAGAATTGGCAGACCAGAGAAGAGCAAAAATTCAGTCAAATCATCAAATTACCTCTCTTACCAAGTCTTTCAAGTATATTTAAATTAGAAGGGAGTATGGCATCTGGGATTTTCTCCACTTACACAGAAGTTGTTTATGGGGGAAAAAGTCTTACGCATAATTTTCCTTTTTTTTGTCAGTAGATTAAATACACCAATTGACTTGTTTTTGTTTCAAAACCAAAGTAACTGGAGCACTGCTTCCTCTTTTTTTTATAATACCATTTAATACCGATTATTTTGATTTAACCTTTGTCTTTCCCAGTTACAAGTCAATAGTCTGTTCTTCTTGACTGATACGTAATGAGATCATGTACTGAGATGGCAGATGTAGTTCATGGCAGTGGTTTTCTGGAATATAATGATCACCTGCAGTAGCAGGAACCAAAGGGATTTTCCTTTAGTCTTACAGGTTATATTCTTAGTCTGATTTTCCCATGTTCCATAGCTTCACTTCTGATCAAGCACCTGCAAATATTTAAGAACCATTAGGGTCTCACTTTTAAAAGCCCTGATCCTGGGATCACTTTTGTTGATGATCTTGTGGTGTGAAGTCCTGTTTTAAGTTTGAGAAAGCAAGCTGTTGGTGCAAAGCACCACTATTCCCTTCATAAGCAGCAGTGGGATGCCCTAAGGAGCCCTTGCTGGACTTAGACTCCTAGTGAAGAGACCAGCAATGTCTGGTGCCAGCTTTGGTTGCAACTTTGGTTATAAGTTATTTACCTCTCCCTCTGTGATTGAAATCAACCCCCACATGTGAACCCAAGCCCTGTGATCAGTAAAACCGTGTACTGTGCACCAGCTCTTTTGGCTAGTGGAGAACAAACTGCTTTGAGCCCGTCATGAAAAGACTGGAAGCTGTCCCTTTTCACCTCTCATGGACTTTGCAGTCCATGCAATAGTTTACTTTTGGCATTTTATTTCCCTTAAGCTTTGTTGCCTAGGTGTCTTTTTATCAGTCCCGTGAAGATGAGTAAGCTCTGCATTTTCAAAGCCTCCCACACAGTGGCAAAGAAGCAAACTGAAGCACTGTGACTCTAACAGAGAGTTACTGGAAACTTCTCTATGTGCAGAAGTTAAATGTCTTCCTTCTTTCTTAAAGAAGGATTTATGGATTTATGGATTTATGTCTTAACATCCACCAGAATTCCAGCATTCCTGATCCAGTCCTAGGGATCAGTGTTGGTGGGGATCTGTAGAACATTCTTGAATTTGGTCTTGAATTTGCTGTTCCTATGCTTAAGCAGAGATCACATTGGTCAGGCACGATCTGAGGGTTGCTGCCAGCTGTACTGCAGACTGTCTGGTGTTAGGTGGCTGTGGCAGTCAAATCCTTTCTGCAAATGCAGCTTTCAGATCTCTTAGGGATTGCACAACAATAGTTATTTAGAAAGCATTCAAATACAAAAGTAGTGGAGTCTGTCTTCTCGTGCCATAATTTTGGTTCTCTCTGTTGCATCTGAGTTTGCGTCTGACAAGTCTTGTGAGACTCTCCAAAGCCCTTTGTGCCTTTCCCAAGGTAGCTTTTAATGTGGGGTGATTCCTTGGTGTTTGAACAACTTCTGTCTGTTGCTGCCTCTCTGTCAGGGAAGGTTCAGCTGACGTGCTGTACTCCAGTGAGGGAAAGCTTCCTTCTTCTCTGAGTGTCTTAAATAAAATGTCTGCATATTCACATCTGTTTGGGATAAAGGCCATTTTTGTTTATCCTTTCTGATGTTCCCTAAGACCTACTACATTTTTTTAATGTGCTTCACAATGAATGTTAAGTGATGTTAGAGCAAAGATTTAATTATTTGGTCATACACACCAGGAAGCAAGTGTTATGTCTCCATTAGCTGCTGTTACGATTTTTGAGCAGCTGTTTGTTAACCTTACGTCCAGTGGAAGAGATCAGCAGCCTTTCCCCTTGTAGAGTAGTTAAAAGAAATGCTGTCTTGTGAAGCAGTGTGCAATGTTTTCCATAATGACCATTGCAGCTCAGAGCCTGCTCAGTTGCAAACGGGTCGTTCTGCAAGGTTCTCTGAACTTATCAATATACTGATATTCATCTCTGCTAAAAGCCAGTTTTGGTGTTGATGATCTGTATCCCCTGGCATACTGGGCATCTGTCCCCTTCAGTTTTCTCCATATCTTCTCTTTGCTGATTAGAAAAAAACCCAGACAAGATCTGGGGGTTTTGCTTCTCCAGTCTTGTGTTGGAAACTGTATGTGTCTGTAAGTCAGAATTGTTTTGAAGCCTTTAAGTGGAAATCCAAGATTAGTTTGCTTTTCTTCCACAGTTTATTCCACTGATTTCCTTAAAAAGAAAGGGAAGGTGTTTGTGCAAAATCTGAGATACAGTTTGTTCCACAATCAGGTTCATCTCTTTCTTTGTGCAAGTACTGCACATTATGGTCAAGTAACCCAGTTTGGCTGAATTCTGTGCTTCTCTAAGATCATAATAATAGCACTGGTTGCAAATAGACTATCATTATACCTACAATTTTTTTTTAAACGATGTATATCTAGAATAAGGGGCAAATAGAACTCTGTTCCTCATCTGAACTGAACAATACTGAGATTTTAACCTTGGTTTCCCATGGTTTAGAAAAGTTCATTGACTGCTAAGATGTAACTCTCCTCCAGGAAATGCACTCTGCACTCCCTCAACTGTTTGGATGTCTTAGACCAGAGAAATAGTCTCATTTGAATTTGTTATGTTCTTTAAAGCAGATTTTGATTCCAACAAGTTGATGTTTTCTAAAGAAAAAGGTATTTTAGTCACCTTCACTCCTCTCCATGTAAGTGTACCTCTTCTGATCAGAGAGCAAGATATGGGTGGTAGCAGTGAGCCGGTGATGTGGATAGATAACCTGTGTCTTGTACAGCTCCTGGATTCTTGATTAGACTGTGTATTCAAAATTGCTGACTTTTTTCCTCTGGCATTTCTCATAGACCATCTGGTCACAGCAGTTTCTGTGGTGGTTACGTCCAGAAGTGACCTGAGTGTTGCAGGCTGAAGGAATGATCTGTATGCACCACAGCTCATCCCTCTGAACTGGGGTGAACTACAGTAGGCTCTTTTCCATTGTCTGATGGTGCCCAGCTTACATTCACATTTGTACCAAGACTCTTCCAAAAACCTTTCTGATCAAGTGATTGTCTTTTCTCAGGACCTGCTGCAGTAGTGAAGCTTTCAGTAAAATGGAACCCAGATCTGTACGAAGAGTGGACCAAGTCCACTAAGTAGTATATAGCAAAAGCTGTAGAAGAACACCAAAAATGTTGGAGCTGAGACAAGCATTGCCACTTCATGCAAAACACCCTTCTTTGTACCTTGTTTTGGGGATATAATGGCAGACAGAAGTGGAGCAGTGTGCTCTGGTGATAGAGGTTGTGTTTGATGTGGAATGGGTCACAGAAACCTGAGGTGTCCTGACCATCCTGACACGACACTTGCGTGTGGTGCTCATCAGTAAAAATCGTGCGAATTTCATCTGACACTGGAGTAAGTCAGTTGCTTCTGCTCAAAATAGGGGTGCAATGGGAGAGGTGGGTGGGGGGACTCCTACCTGCCACATACGCAGCCCTTAAAAATAGCATTGGCTGTTGGGAGAGCCAGACTTCACACTCTTATTTTTAAGGATCTGTGTGGGAGGAGGGGATATTTCCCAGTGCTGTGTATTACTGAAACAATCTGTACAAGAAATGCTGCACCAGAGAGATAGCAGTGGGCTTCAGCTTACAAAGCACAAGAGTTGAGGAAAAGATGAGCTAACCAGCACTGGCTGAGAGCATCATAAACGAAGCAATAACTGTTCATGCAACATTAGCAAATGCTTTGAATAATACCGTAACTTCATAGGAAAAGCCAGTAGGTCAAGAAAAAGGGGTAGGACTTTACAACTTTTTAGTTTCGCTTTTCTTTCAATTGTTTCTTGTTTTCCAAGCTGTGTTGTTACACAACTTGTTGAGATGTAGGGCAGGGTTGCCTTGCATTCTTCTGAGCTAATTTTTTGAGTCTTGTAAGAGTTGTATAACTGGAGTCTTCTAGTACTGTGCATCCAGTTTGATTGCTTTTTTTCCGCCCCATTGTGTAAGTGGTATTTATAAGTTAAAAAGCTGGTAATATTGCATAATACTATGCCTGAAGACATCAGTACTCCAGTTCTGGTTCTACATAGTATGTAAAATCAAATCACAGAATAGGATAGGATGGCTTGGATTGGAAGGGACCTTAAAGATCATCTTGTTCCAACCCCCTGCCATGGGCAGGGACACCTTCCACTAGACCAGGTTGCTCAAAGCCCAGTCCAACCTGGCCTTGAACACTGCCAGGGATGAGGCATCCACACCTTCTCTGGGCAACCTGTGCCAGGGCCTTACCACCCTCACAGAAAAGAATTTCTTTCTAATGTCTAATCTAAACCCACTCTCTTTCAGTTTGAAACCATTGCTCTTTGTCCTGTCACTTGTGAACAGTCTCTCCATCTTCCTTGTTGTACCGTCAGGTACTGGAAGGCCACAATTAGGTCACCCTGTAACTTTGTTTTCCCTAGGCTGAACAATCCCAACTCTCTCAGCCATGCTCCATCCCTCTGATCATCTCAGTGTCCTCCTCTGGACTCACTCCAGCAGGTCCATGTCCCTCCCGTGCAGGGACCCCAGAGCTGATGCAGTGCTCCAGGTGGGTCTCACCAGAGCAGAGCAGAGGGGCAGAATTCCCTCCCTCGCCTGCTGTCCACAGGGCTCTGGATGCAGCCCAGGACACGTTTGGCTCTCTGGGCTGTGAGTGCCATGGCCAGGGCATGTCCAGCCTCTCACCCAGTAGCAATCCAAGTCCTTCTGGGCAGAGCTGCTCTGATCTGTTTATGCCCAGCCTGTGCGGATACTGGGGGTTGCCCTGATCCAGGTACAGCACCAGCACTTGGCCTTGCTGAACCTCATGATGCTCCTGTGGGCCATTCTTCAAGCTTGTCCAGGTTCCTCTGGATGTCATTGCATCCTTTAGGTGTGTCAGCTGGAAATAGCACTTTTATTTTCTGCATAGAATTCGAGCCACTTGAAGGTCTTGTGATGCAGCAAATGAACACTGCCTATTTAGGACATAGTTCTTACCGAGCGATAACAAAAACTTCCTTTGCATCCAGATTCATTTCTTGGCATTCAAATGGGTTTTTAAGCCATATCATGGCCACACAGATACTGTCTGCTGTCTGCTTTATATTTGCAGTCTGGACAATTTTATGACATTGTGGAGGACTGATCAGATGAGGCAGATCTTGGTCAAACTGTGGGTTCATTTCCATTGCTTTGATGGTTAATCACTGACATTTTCAAATGGGCTTTTTAGTAGGTCCCCATTGGCTTAATTTGAAACCCGGAGGTGGTAAAGGTGGGACTGATTCTTCCTCTCCTTGGCTTTTGAATCCGTAAGAAAATCCCTTCAGCCTTTCCTGGAAGTCTGTGAGCTGGGTCTGTAGTGCACCTGCTCTGCTGAAAGGCACTTGAGAACATCAGTGTTTCAATATATGTTCTGCAGGAAGAATTTGCTGAGGTTGTTGACAGCTTCATCCTTTGTGTGCTGTAAAACTAAGGATAATTAAGGCATAAAGCTGCGGTGAAATCCCAAATGTATCTTGAGATTCTCATCTGTTGCTCGTGTGTGCATGTACCAGATGCTGGAAGGGCTGAGGTAGATCTCAGTGCCAGTTTACTGGGGTGCTGTAGACAGCGAGTCTCTTTTTATACAGGGTGGCCTTTGCCTTCAGGTTTGCAAGGTGGTGTAGTACCAGTGGTGCTGTCCTCTGGACTATGGGAGTATCTGCCCAAAACAGGAGGATCCTGTTTAAGCCACACAGAGGCATTGAGTCAGTAAGAAAAGGAAGGGCTGTTCTGAGTAACTATAAACTCATTTTGTCTGCCCTCACTAGTGGCGCTGTAGAAATAGTTATGAAAGAAAGCCTTACTGTCTGGAAAATGAGAAATTAGTAAAATTATTAATTGCATGCTGCTTTATGCTCTGTGGTACACTGTAGCAAACCAGCTAGGTCTCTTCTGTCTGTATTTCTAGAATGTTTCTAATATGGCATGTAGGAAACCACCAAATGATTTGGAGATGATGGGGACTACTGCAGACATCCGAGAATAGAAGTGGGAGAGGGGATGTCAGGGCAGTCCTGGTAGGAAAGGTGCTGAGGTTGTGTGAGATGAGACCAAGCAAGTATGGCTCAGCTTAGCAGACTGGAAGCTGAGAGCAGATGTTGCTGCCATGTACTAACAGAGCATGGGAGTAAATATTGGCAAGTTTACTGCTGTTTAAGTGAAAGGTTAATGTTAGCACAAGAACAGAAGGGAATAAGCCAGTTATGAACAAACCAAGCTAGAAATCAGAAAGCGATTTTTCTAATTGTTAATGAACAGCTTCCAAATTGGTTTCTTTGCCCTTTCAGTTTCTAATTAATCTAAAAACAGGTCTTTTTATGATTACTGTTATATGACGGTCGCCTGTGGGAGCAAAGAATGGGACTTCATCATCCAGAAAGCCTCTAAGTAGGCTGTCAGAAATGCCTGTGGAACCACAGCCTCCGTCACTGTTCTTTGTAGAGTGGCCTCCTTGTGTTCACTCTGCCCACCTGCCTGCTTTGCTATCAAGCTGTGCCACATTGCAGAACTCCGTGGATTTCCAAACACAACTAGAGGTGTGTAGAAGATGTATTTGCTATTTAGAAGCTCTTCCTGCAGTCAGATTATGAAAATCATATTGCAGCCCCTCTTGGATGGTGGCTTTTCCCTGCAGTTGGCACAGCAGATATTAAGGATGCTAGACTGTGTGAGGGGTTTCTTGAAGAATGGGTGTTCTTGGTGACTCATGCCTGATAATGAACCTGTCATAGATACAATTTTGTCTTCTGACAAATGTTCAAGTGGTAATAGTTCAGAAAATATGGTGTAGTTTATAAACAGGTTTGTTCTTAAATCAGATTTCAGAAATTCCTCATGGGATTTCAATGCTTATTTAGGCACTAAATTGCAATTTAATTCATAGTCATTAAAAGTTTTTTAAAAGCTAGCACTTGAAAATTATTTTATAGGAGACCTTGAAAAGCAGCAGAGACAAAATCAGGGACATGCGCTAAAAAGGATATAATAGAGCTGTCCATCTAGGAGTGAATGTAGATAAATCAGTTCAAGACTCAATTTATTTAGCCTCACTTTGGTTAATACTTTAGGTTGTTGCATACAAGAATATTTGAAATACAAATAGAAATTGCTTTATGTGAAAGATCAGTTTATTTTAACCGTGTCTCCATCTGGGTTTTATTTTTGTTAATGAGTCAATATTCACCTTGTATTTTAAGACAGCAAACACATTTTTGAGAAACTGTTATTGAGAAACTGAGACTGCTAAATTTTAATGTAATTTATTTATATTTTTCTATTTTTATTCAATGTATTATGTTAGTGCAGCAGATTGAAATGCACGCAAGTTTTTTTTGTGGTATCTCATATAACGGGTACTTGAGAGATCCAGTTTTGTCTACACAAATACCTATGGATTGGCTGGTGTATTCACTCTGAATTTCGTTATGCCTAATTTAAGGAACCCAATTTAAAGCAAGTTCCACTCTCCTTCATATTTTGTGACATGGATGTGTGTTACTCATCCAAATTATGTCACGCTATTTTTAGCTTGCAGTAGTAATAGCTTGTTAATATACAACTGTTTACAGCTGCTAGAATAATCTCTTTCTAATCTTGCCTTTACACCCACTTCTCTCTGGGAAGGTGGAGTGGCTCCTGTGACCTGAGAGCACCGAGCAGTGGCAGCAGCTACTGGAATAATCCCCTGTGCCCCATCCCTGCTCAGTATTTTGAGTGTGTTTTGGTCCAGCTGTGCTTGCCCCTCCCATCACAGGCTTTTGCCAGAGGTCTAATTGGACTCTCAGTGACTTGACTCAGGTCAGCTATGTTATCAGAGCCTGGTTTGTAGTGCAATTTTCATCCCCTTGCAGAGGGTTTTTAAGTCCAGGCATTTTCATTTTTTTGCATTAAATTTCTTCCTCTGAGCTAGTCAGGGGAGCGGACTGCCTAGATTCCAGAGCCACTTAATTCAGGCCCAATGTGAGGCTGTGAAGTGCCTTTACTGGGGGTGTGAAAGGTGTGTCTGAGTTTATTAATGTGGAGGTGATTGCTGGAGTTGGCTTTGTCAGACCCCTGATGTGGCAGTGCTCCTTTTTTTCTCATTTAGTGTCTGTACTAACAGTGTCCTCACAGACTGGCAAAGGCTTGTACGTGGTTCACAGCAAGTATTTGGGGGGCATTTTGGTTCATTAATCAACTGCTGCCTTCAGCAGGGAATATAAATGCACAAAATTATTCCCTCCTAAAAGCATATTACTTAAGCCAGGAGACATAAAGGTGAAGGTAGGTCAGTAAAAAGTGTTTTCTCCTTGCTTTTTGAAAGCTCGGTCATCTGTAGCATTGAGAAGGAAAGTGCTGGTAGAGGACACAATCTCAGCAGAGGTAGCTGGGCATTGCTGTGTGGGATTATTGGTTGTTATTCCCCTGCCGTGCTATTACATGATGCTGGACAAGCCACTGTTACTTTTGAAAAGGGTTTTTCCATTTCCTCTCTCTCAGATCCATGAATTGATTTCTGGTTATTTGATTTAAGGTTCTGGAAATGAGTCATCAGAGCAGTAAGTGAAGTAGCTGCAAAGCCAGACTTTTTAGTGCTTGATATGCTTCCAGCTTAATTACTCTGAGAAATCGGGGGTTTGTTGTCCAGAGATAAGTGTTCAGAGAAGAAGCTCTTGACCTGCTGCTGCCCTCATTCTTCAGTTGTAACAGGGACTTTATAACTTCACAGGTATGCTATCAAAACACCAATTAAGCTTGAATTACTTTAGTAATATGATCCTTAGCTCACTGCATGTAATGCTGGTGTAACAACACGTAGTGATAGGGCCTGGATGTGATATAATTAATAAAGCATGCCATCCTGCTTTGAGTAACACCAAGGAAACAATATTAAATAGTTTCTTGTTTAGTGGGCAGAAGGACCCCCCGTATTCTAGCTGAGAAAGGGGTTTACCTCCAGAGAAAGAATTATGACAGTTCACAGAGTGTTACCCTGTAGGATCAACACACTTAATTCCTTCTGCCAAATCCCTGTGTGTTGGACTGATCTTGCAGAATGCATGGACAGTGCTGTGAGGGACAATTTTCCATGTTCTCATTTTCAAGCTCAGGTAGGAAAAGCATTTTCTGCAGTGTCTGAACTAAACTGTTGTGTTGTGGGAAGCAGAGTTGTCCTGCAGACCATCCGTGGTGAGTAATGTACCCTCATGCCTCTTAGCCAGCTATATGTGTTACCACGTAGTTTCCTACCTGAGATAGGCTCTGGAAGGATAAAGATAAGGAGCAATAAAACTGAGACATGAAGAGATTAACTAGACCATCTATCTTCTCCAAAAGCATCCCTTAAAAATGTGTGCACTTCCACTTGTTAAAACCGTCTGGGATAGAGATTTTTTAGCTTCCCTTGATAATCCGTGTTCACTTCTGATTAAAAGCTTTCCAGGTGTCTAACCTAGCTTTCCACTGCTGCAAGTTGAGTCTGTTACTTATTTGTCTGTATTTACAATTGAAATGCTGAATAGTTTACTTCCCTTGTGCTTGCCTCAACTCATTCACATTGGAAGGTTGTTACGTCTACTTGAGGTCTACATTTCATATCATCTGCAACCTTTCCTTACCAGCTTTCTTGATCAAAAAAGCAATTACAGCTCCAACTGAGAGTATAATTACAGGTTTTTCCACCCACAGCACATGTCTGTGCCCAGATGCATTTGCATTTTAGGATGCTGATTATTTAATTAGATGTGCAATTAACGCATTGATTGTAATTTTCCAATTCCATAAGATATCAAGTCTTTACGTTTTGGATGTTAGGAGGGAGAGACATGTAATTTGAAGGAGGAGGCAGCAGAGGGAGAGTTTTCTCTGCTATAAATGCTTCCTCACTGCCTGTTGACCTAAGGTACTTTAGCTGACTCTAGTTTAAAAAACCAACATAATAGTTGTTTCTGGAATGGGGACATCCAGATGGTTAAAGTTTTCAAGTCATTTAAGTTGCAGAAGGGACCATCATTTTTTCAAGAGTCCATCTTCTAACTGTCCGTATTCTAACTGTACTTCTTAGCTAAAAATAGAAATGTCCATTCAACTAGAGAAGGGCTTCTGCACTTTCAGATGGGCAGCCAGAACACAGGGCAAGAGCTCTGGGGTTTTCCTGATGTTTTCAGAAGTACATTAAAGAAGGTTTTATGTCTGTCATTGCTGGGGCACAAGGAGACGACATGCTTCCCACGGCCTGTCACCTGAGACAGCTCTGCTTTTAAAGTCTTATCACCCTGATTTTGAAGGCTGGTGTGGGCTGTGACAAATGGGGTTGACGTTGTCTCGGCAGCAGCTTCTGAAGGGAGCGTGGTGTCTGGGAGCTAAGGCTTGTTTGTGCCCCAGAGTGGCTGCTGGAACCTGCTGAATGAGGAATAAAATAGCCATTTCTGTGAAGTGTGGGGTTGCAGAGCTGACAGTATTTGAAGTTTTTGTATCCAGAAAATCGAGAGTACAAACATCCACATGGAGACAAGAAATGGACGAGCAGGTTTAGCTCATGCATTTAAAGGCTGCCTCACATCTCTGAGGAAAGGCATTGCCATTGTAACAATGATGCCTATAAATGAATCAAATGGAGGATGAAAATATGAGGGTTTCTAACCTAAACACCAATACTCCTTTAAGGACTTTGCACGTTAAGACTTCCCATGTGAGATTAGGTCTGTTCAGCCTCTTGAGCAGTTTTTTGACTGGTGTGGCAGCACCAGCCTCACAGATGGGAGAACTCATTGCAGACAACTCAAAGGTCTTGGATTACTCCCTGCCTGATAAAGATTGGCCTAAACTGTGAAGTAGTAAAGTTTGTGTCTCTTAAAAAATATTAGTGCTATGTTAACTCATTTTTTTCATTAACCTCACAAAAATCCCACTCTTTTGATCTTATTACATTCTTGGCCTTGGAAATATCCTTTATTCCCAGGTATGTGAAAGTCTTTCCTTTTATTAGTTCAGAAATGCTGATGGCTCAGGGTTCAGCAGATGTCCTTACAGTTATCCAACTGATCTTTAACATATGGAGCGTAAACATCTTTCCTATGAAGATGAGTCAGGCAGTGGTTTGGTCTCAGCCATTCACAACAAATGAACTGAGGCTGCCCATCTTTGGAGCATGAGAAGTCCTAATACCTCCAATCTGTAGCATTTTTTTTTCAATGAGCTAGTGCCATTCTTGTCTTTCTATAAACAAAATAATTCAACTTGTATGAGAGGGAAAAAAAAACTTTTTAAAGGGTGAGAACTTTGGAGAAGATTGTCTCCTTCCCTCTCTTCAAGTGTTTCAGTGTAATTTCTGGCTGTTATCAGTTTCCAAGGTGCTCAAGATGCTGTGGGGGGGTACCTGTGCCTTTATTCCTTTCCAAGTTTGTATGTTGCCTTTGCACCTTGCCTTAGCCTTTCCTAGGGGCAAAAGAAAGCTGTCAGTGCTTTGAATGGCACCTTCTGAAAGTTGTTGCTTCACCCAGCAGCAACCAGTCTTAAGCATATGTTTCATGAGTGTGTTCTGGAGCTACTGTAACCACAGCAGCATCATTGACAGGGCAGTTTTAAATGCCTGAGAATATACAGTCTCCTCTCTTCCAGGCTCTGTCTCAGCAGCACAGCTTGGGTTGTGTGATGCACAGCTCCTCAAAGCTGGTATTCACTGGAGGTCACTGCTTTTTCATTAACACTTCGTCTTTAGACTGCTGATTGATTTAATCTTCTTGTGGCTTTGAAGAAGATAATAAATAGCATGTTTTCACTGCTGAATGAATTGATAAACTTTACGCTGTGCATTGAGGTTGTGAGGTCTAGCGCAGTACTGAACTCAAGCTGACTCACTGAGAACTCTGTCTTTAGGGAGTTGCAGTAGGCAGTTTCACCTGGGACAGATGGTTCTTACATTTTTCCCAGTGAAATTAAAAATTTGTTTTAGAGAGCTCTTGGCTCAGGGATGTCCTGGGTCATTTGTGAGATGAATTAAACCTGAGAGCGTGTTAAGCATTTTTCTCTGCAGTTCCAGACAAGCCTCTCTTCATTGACTTTTCTCTCTTAACTGCCCCTCACCTTATTTCTTTGTTTCATCTTTGTAACATTTTTATTCTTTAATTTCCGTAGCCACTCATTTTTGTATTTCTCCCAGATCCAGGATGGTAGAAATGCTCTTGCTTGTCTTCCTGCAGGGAGAAAGGCGTAAGTGTGCAAGAGGGAGGAGCAGGACCTGTGCTTGAAGAGTGCTCATTTTCCTTTGGTTAATCCACTCGTGCTCATGAAGGAATTGCTTACTTTTTACAATTTTATCAGTAATTCAGTACTTTACAGGAAGTTGGAATGAAATAGATAATGAGGATTAAAAAAGAAGAAAGGGTAATGTATACCTCGCAGACATCAAAGCATTTGGCCTATATAGCTGAGCCAAGCTTTATCAGTTTTAATAATTCCCTGCTGGCTCAACCTAAAATTAAAATCTGTTGGTGAATTAAAAAATTGCAGTAAGAAGTATTTAAATTTTTAAGTGGAAGTTTGTTTCTCTAGTAGAAAGCAAATAACTCAGTGCTCTGAGCCTTAAGGTAAAGCATACTCTTTCTTACAGAATATTTGTAGGTGCAAGTCATGGCTATTTTTCTAAATTCTCAATTATCTTCATTATGTCAGAAAAAAAAATCCCTGAAAAATAGAGCCTCTCTCAATATCCTGTGTATTAGGTAGGGGGTTCTGGATGTTTGAAAGGTGCCATATTCCGTTCTTCTGAGGGCACCTGGTTTTTTATCTTTCTTAGCCACATTGTGAGCTGTGATGAGGGCAGTGACATTTCCCAGCACTTCATTGCTCATGACCTCCTTTAGTAATGTCCTCTGGCTCTGTATAATGAAACTCGCTCACTTTTTCCACGGGTTTTTCTGCTCCTGTTCATGTAAGACAGCCATGGCAATATTGAGATTTTATGTGTAAGTGTTTGGAAACTTGCACGGGCTCTTTGGGTCTCAGATACTGTGGCTGGAGCATTGATTGTGTTTGGTCCCAGTACATTTTTGACTTTGATGTGTCACTGTCTGGGACTGATGGCTGCAGGGATGGGCAAAGACCAAGGAAGGAACAGATGGGAAAGACAGAGGCAGTGATGGCAGGATGACATTGGCTCCACTGGTAGTAGGATCTTTGGAAAGAGTAAGGCATGTAAAATGCTGTGAGGCTGCCTAGTGGTTACTTCAAGTGCTGTAGAGAGTTAATGTAAATAAAGAAGTGTTGTTTGATGGATACTTACTATTTTTTTTTAAACTATTGCAATGTAAGAGACCTCTCTCAAGATCTTTTTCATCTTACTTGTAGGCAGAGCTTTGAAGATGCTAAGTGCCCTTCAAATCCTGGATTGCATTTTATTTTCTCAGCTGGGCAGTCTTCAGCCTTATGTGGATGAATTTGGTGCAGAGCTTCGACTCTGAGCTCAAGAGCTATAATAGGTGTGTTTAGTAGAATCATTTCTATTGCAGTCGGACTCAGTGCCCTCAGTTGGGCAGGAACCCTGCTTTCCTGGCAGAATGCAAACATATAATGAGAAACTCAGGGTCAGACTCTTAAAATCCTTTAAAGCTAAATCACTTCTGAAAATCTGACCTATAGTCCCTGCCCCTGCAGCAAGGGAAAGAGCAAAAATGAGAGGGTGTTCTGTGGAATGGAGGATATGAGTGACCATGAGGAACATTAACCTTACAGACGATCTGAAAGGAGGTTGATGGCATGATTTTTGTGCAGGGCTGAAAGGGGCAGTGGTGTGGCTGCGCATGGAAAGAGCAGGGATACAGCTCACCAGTGGTGCTACTGAGACAAAGTATTGTGAACTGTGACATAAGTCTGTACGTGGAACTTGTTAGCCAAAACAAACAAATGATCTGGGGAGAACACCAGCATGGCAGTTCCCAGCTGGCACTACAGCAAGGTGCTGGGGTGGAGCTGTGGAAGCAGAGGGTTGAAGATGCCAGGAGAATATCCACTGCAGTGAGGACAGGACTGGGAGCACAGTGATGCTTGTGGAGGAAGTGGTGAATAAAAGTTGATATGGGTGTAGGTAAGACATTGGAGGGGAAGTATCGTTCACAGCAAGGCTGGCTCACAAGGCGGTAGGAGGTATTTGAACAGATGGGAGGATAGTGGCATTTCCACAGCTAAGTCATATAGGCTTCTTCAAAATCCCACCCCACACTGTGAAAACACACTGTTTTGAAAGATGCAGTGAGTTGTTCTTGAGCAACATCAGCACTCACACAGTGCCTTTAA
Source organism: Entomyzon cyanotis (assembly GCA_024500445.1). Lineage (NCBI taxonomy): Eukaryota > Metazoa > Chordata > Aves > Passeriformes > Meliphagidae > Entomyzon > Entomyzon cyanotis. Next base: position 43,086,657 of record JAKEPQ010001021.1, on the reverse strand, counting down.
TGCTAGAGGCAGAGAAACAGTATTTGGGAAAGAGGTGGGTGTTTGTGTTGGTTGCATGAAGAGGGGGGACAGGATAAAGGGAGCATTTGTGGGAAGGGGAATGTGAACACGGATCAACTGTCCAGTGAGGTTTTCTTGTGTGTTGGATGCCTCTGGAGCAGGTTGTGGGGCAGATAAATGGTGCCTTTAATTCAGGCACTTCTTGCAGGATGAGCGCCTGCTGCTGCTCACTCCCAGGAGAGAAGTGTCAGTACAACGTGAGTGGATCTGATTCTGTGCACAACACTTCTGCAGTCATTCTTTTATGTAACAATGTGACTTTTATTTTTGGGAAATGAGAGATCAACGGGTGTTCAATCCCCCACACTTGTAACAGAGCTGGTACTAGTCTTCCTTGGAAACTGGATTCATTTCAGCAAGGGCATAGCTGAATCTTGTGGGTTAGTCTGGGGGTGAACAGGAGAGATAAAAATAAACCTCTATATCAGAGCTGGGCAAAAAATCTTCATGGAGCTGGTTAATTATGTCGAGTCCTGGGCTTTTTTTCCCAACCCCCCTTCTCCACAGTCCTGCAGAATGCCAGAGTGCTTTTCCAGCAGAGATCCGCTCACTGCGCTGCACTGCCTGCTCTTGTAATGCCAAAGGAGTGCGTTTTGTCTTTAGTCAGATTGGCTCCATCAGTTCGTATTTCCTTCTGAATGGATAATAAAGTGGAGAATCATTTTGAGGCGAGGAGTGAAGAGGGGAGGCTGCGTGTGTGAGGAGCTAGGCAGTAGGCAGCTGACGAGGAGGAGTAAAGTAGCTGCACAGCTTTCTCTCTGCCTCTGAAGTACAATATTTTCTGTTGAGTCACATCTGAAGAGAAGGATGAAGTTTTAACTGTACTTGGTACAGCCTGAGAAAGGGAAAAGATGCACTGTGGTGGGGAACTAAAGAATTTCTGTTGAGGGATGCTCCTGGAAACCAAAAGGATTTCTGCATTTTTAGCTTTTGCAGTCATTAGCTTCTGCTGTTTTTTGCTTTTTGGATTTTTAGTAGCTGTTTGCATTTTTTTATTCCCTTCAACATGCCTTCAACTTTACGTGATTTCTCATCCTAGTGCTGCTGTGGAACGGGAAACTCTTGGTGCCTTTAACGTTGCTTTCCCTGATACCTCAGATGGGACACCAACAATATGTTGATAATCTCCATAGTGAAAGTTCATTATGCGGTGAACCTTTAACAACATTAGGAATCCTTCAGGACTTGTATTTTCTATGAGAACAAGCTGTTGTATTCTGTAGTTTTCTATTAATTCTATATATTTCCTTTACATTTTAACCTTTTATTTTATTTTGAAGCAGCAAGGTAAGTGAAAGATTGGAACAAATTAAGTGCCTGGGTATAAACTGCAAGTAGGCAGCAACTAAGGAGAATTGCTCTTTATTTTTAGAGTAGGCTCTCTTTATTTTAGAGTGTGCATGTCTGTGTGTTTACTTTAGCAATACAATAGCTCCATTGGAAGCTGACTGGATTTTAAAATGTGCTTTGTAAAAACAATTTACACTTAGTATGTGCATTTGTATGCTCTATTTCTTGGTTTTTGTTTGCACCCAGTAGACACTAATTGTAGATGTCTTACAACTGGTATAATTGAGGTTGTGTCTGTTTACTTCTCATACTTCTCTGTTAGGAGGGTTTGTATCTCAGCTGGAATTTGACATCAAAATCACTATGGGAAGAAGAGTTTAAGGGAAAGGAGCTTGGGGATAATTTAAATTTGATCACTTGAAAAGCAAGTAACTTGAAGTAATTAAGTTACTAGTTTGATTCTTCCTTAAATGTCACTTAAGAAAGGCTTTCTTTTAACACAGAGTATTTGTCATTGGCCTGATTTCTTGTGTTGAGAAGCTTGTGAGTTGATGAGATGGAATGACTGGCATGCAGGAGCGATGAGGATGCTGTACAAGCTTGTGAATCAGAGCAGATGGTGTGACTGTTTTCAGATATCTTTTCAGTTTTCATTCCGTTTATATGGGCAGCTTTCTTTTGCTAATGGAGCATGCCTTTGGGGGATAAACCTAGGGAGTTAATATAGAATGCTAAGATCCTCAGTCCTCCAGATGAAAAGGAGAGAGCTTATAGAAGTAAAGCTGCAATTTTAGCCCTGGAGGATTTTAGTTACCACGTGCTGCGTTTTAGTATCGTGAGCTGTAAAACCCTAATTATTCCATTTGCTGCGTACGGTACCTTCACCCAGCCTGGCTGAACACCGCCAAGTGTCTGCCCTAAGGGAGTGCAGAACAGGTCAGAATCAGTGAGTAAGATTGTGTAGCACCAGTCTGTACCAGGGCTGTGCTCTCTCTGCCCTTACTACGGAAGTTGGGTCTCCTAATTCATCACCCTGTACTGGTGAGTGCTGCCTGTTCCTCCCCTGCCTGAATGTTCCTGTGAGCTGAGGCACTGTCACCTGGAAAACCAGCTCCAAACCTCCTCAGTGAGTCATCAGGGTTTTGAGAAATTTTTTACGGATGAGTGTTTTACAGTGGCTCTTGTCAGAAATGCAGCACTTGGGGAGCTCACACCATTGGTCCAGCAGTAATTCAGCACTGGGGTGTAAGTTGGGTTGCAAGTAGAGGAGAGGTACAGCATGTTCTGTTTCTGTTAGTCTAGGCAGAGGTCTTAGCATCATTCAGCATTTTCATAATGGTGCATGCAGACCTTATTTAAGCCAGAGGTACTGTATTTGTACTGGCAGTGCTGTGTGTTCCCTTTCTGGTTAAACATAAATGAAAAATCAGAAACCTTTCCCCAAAGTCTAGCAGACATTTCTAGAGTTTTTGTCCCATGGCCAGCCAACTTGTCAGCATGACCCGATAATTTTGTTTCAGTTCTTGGGGCTATTTCCTTTAAACAAGAATTTGCTTCTCAACCCTGGCCCATCTGTTCAACAGAATGCTTTGTTCCTAGGATCCTGATTTGGGATAAACCTGTTTTAAGGAACAATTAGAGCTTTAGGCTGGCATGGGCAAACCACCTACTCATTGATTCCACTGTGTACAAAATCCCCATGCTCTGGAAATAAGGGGCCTGCTGAACTTAATTGTTTCCCCATTTGCTCTTAAACTGCTCATAGTTGCTGCTCAGGGTTTGTGTTTGCTGAGGAGTGAAGCAACTTTTACATAAGATAGACAGAAGCAGCCGGGAAGTCTATTTTCAGTAGTCAGTTTTCCCTTTTGCCTTTTCCTCAGCACAGGGTTGTCTCAGAACTAGGTAGGTGCCTCAGAGTTAGCTTGCTGCTCACTGGGCACGAGGCTTTGCACTGCCATGGTCGACAGCTTCCAGCCTGTGCCTCCCTCTGTGCCTGGGGACAACCCCTATTTCTGTCTCTGGATGCTGCCTTTTCCTGGCTGCCAGGTGGTGACAGACCTCGTTTGTTACTGCAGGCGATGCATCGCTGTGCCAGGCACTGCTGCCTCCAGCTTGCAGGAAAGGCTGGGATGGAAGGATGTGGCTGCAGAGGGAATGAGCACATTGAGGCACTGAAGAATGGAAGGGCTGCCTGGTGCTGAGGTGCCCTCCAGGGGTTCCCGAGGCAGCTGGACTTAAAGCCTGGACATCTCAGTCCCTCTCCATCTGTGCTCACAGAAGGGGTGCTGTGTGGATGACAGACGTTAGTCCCGTTTTACAGACAGCTGAGACACTCTTAACTTTGTGGTGTCTCCTAAGTTTGTAGCAGGTAAAGGAATTAAGGCAGAGGTGCTATCTCCTCCTTTGACTACAAAGTGATACTCTTTAATTACTTTAGTTTAATTTTATGCTGTTTGGCAACAGAAGTTTTTACATTGGTGAATGCACCAGCGACACTTCAGTGGGTGTTTTACCCTCATAGATTGTGATTTTTACTGTTCCTTCACTTTGTATCTACCCTGATAACTTGCTGGTACAGCAAAATTTTATTCAGATGTGGTTTTTTTCCTTGGTTGGATGGCCTTTTGTAAAAGTTGAGAAACAACTGTGATGTGGGAGGTGCAGAACTGTGTTACATGCAGTGTTCATTGGATCAGTTTTCCACCATGGGGATGACTGACTACACCTGACCTTTTGTCACTTCTATCAAACTGCTTTGAAAGGTTTCAAGTATGGGTCTTTTTTTCTGAAATATGTCAGGTGGGAATGCTGGTTGTCATTGATACCTGCATTGAAGTGTTTTGTCATGTTTTTTGCTTAGCTGTATTGAAACAAATGTTGTAGGTACAGATGCAACCTGGAAAATATAATTGGGAGTGCTTAAAAACTTTGAAAAGTTCTACAGGTGGGGCTGGGATGTGGTTTTCCAGCTTGTGCTGTAATTCCTGAACAGGAAGCGTTGAGGCTTGGCTGCAGAGGAATTGTGAAAGGGTTACCAAGGGACAGAGTAATATGTCTTCTTCTCACATTGTTTTTTGTAAAATTGTTTTCATCCTTTTGTAACTACTGTCTTTGCACTGGCATGGATGTACTTCCTCTTAAATCCACTGTGGAGTTCCATGTGTCTCTTCTGCACCCTACTTTTATCCGGAATGTCCTGAGGTGAACATGTTTCTCAAAAGTATGTTTTGTTCTCCAGCTCTGCTGCCTTTTACCCAGGATTGCTCAGCTCAGTATCTTGTTCTGATCATCCATGCCGGTACTCACAAGTTAGAATTTTTGTTAATTATCAGGAGAAGGTTTGAAGAGAGACACATTCTCAGAAGCAAAGCAATAATGTTCAGGTATGATCAAACCAAAAATTAAATCTAATGATATTAATTAGAAAATTGCAGGCTCATCTCTAGAAGTCAAACAGCAAAACTGATGATAACCCTTCATACCTCTGTCAAGCCTTGTTGGGATTCTTTCAGCAATTAATGTGTTTAAAAGTGTTATAATATTCTCAGGAAGAGTCAATGTTTCAGCATGCTGAGTGCTAGGGCGATGTTGCTATGGCAGCCTTAGCCACGATTTCTTTCTCTTTTTAATGCCAAAATCTTTTTCCCCAGAATGTCCTGAATTTTAGTTATTGGTATTCTTCATGTTTAAATGACACTTTATAAAGTAGCAAGACCATTTACCAGACATTTTATTGCTTTTCCTAGTGTAATTGCTAGTACAGGTAATGCAATACCACTTTGTGTGAGCGATACTGCAAATATAATCTAATCAAAAAGATTTCTCTCAGTAGCATGAGTCAATAGCCAGAGAGGCTGCTGTGAAATGTTTTTCTGATCGTTGTTAATTGGTATTGTATCTCTTTTCATGGGACCTTGAACATCACATCTACCCTGAGGTACCAGCACCTTCTAACATGACATTGTGGGGTAAATGTGACTCAGTATTTACCTTGGTGTGATGAAAACCAGACAGCCATTAACAAGGGATGCTCAGACATTGGCATGAGCTGCCCATGAGAGTGGTGGAGTCACTACCCCTGGAGATACTTAAAATACATATAGATGTGACACTCGGGGCTGTAGTTTAGTGGTGGCCCTGGCAGAGCTGGGTAAATTGTCGGATTTGATGATCTTAAAGATCTTTCCCAACCTAAACAATTCCATGATTCTATAAGATAAACCCACCTCATTTTACCAGAGTTTTCGTGCTAAACCCCCTTGTCTTCCACCAGACTGCAGCTGACCCACTGCAGTGTGGGGCAGTGCTGAAGGCACATAATGCTGCCTTTGTTTTGACCCATGCTGGTCCAGTGTCTCACAGAACTGAAGATGCTGCTCAGAGAGGGTTGCAGTCACCACCCCTCTCCCTGGTGAGAGCCTCGCCTTCCCTGCATGATGTGAGTGTAAAATATGGCTGATCCCCAGCTGATGAGCAGAGATAACATAATTGCATTTTATTCCTTCATGGGATTTCTCATGTTCTTTTTTTCTCATTAATGGATGCTGGCATGACTTTTTTTTACTCCTGTTGTCATGGCAAATCTGTATGTCAGGAGGAAAAGTAACTGTTGTTCATGCATTACAAGGGTATTTCAGAAGTGTGTCCAGTGACAAGGTGACAGTGACAAGCTGTGACAAGCTGTGCAGTGTTCTTGGTAGCTCACCTGTTTCCCCTCTTCAAAATCTTAATATGTCAGCTTTGTCCTCATGGGAATAGCAAAATAACCCAAACATCCCCAAGTAAAGCAGCAGTGTATTCCTCATGTTGAACTTGAGTCTGCCTTTGTTTTGGGAAGTTGGGGAGCACAGAAATGGTGGTGCCTGTGCATGCTGCTCTCCAGTCTGCACACCCAGAGACAGCTGCACTGAACTGAGCATGGAGTTCTCCTGGAAGGAAATGCCTGCTAACAAGGCAGTCAGAACAAACCTTGTGTAGTCAGTGAAGGCTTGCAACATCTGGCAAGACACCAGGATCCAAGTATTTTTTCCTTAAAGACTTGATTTCTTGTTATGTGTTGATGTGATTCCTGGAGTCATCCTGGAAGAGAAAAAGACTTCAGCAGACATTTGCATCTAGATTAGGTTTTTTTTATTGGCTGAACCTGAATTAACTTTTACTGTCACTTTACATGACTGTGCTACAAAAAAGCATGGCTCTAACGCAGACAACATGAGAGAAATAAGTGATCTTTACAGGGGACAAGTGACTGCAGTGTACTTGTGTGGAGCAGTGGAAGGGGACAGGACGACACACACAGCCCAGGGTGGAGAGGCAGAGAGAAGGACCTGGCAGGAGGTGCAGAGGCACTGTGGGGCCAGTCCGCAGAATGAGTGATGCCCAGAGCTCCAGGTCTCAGCGTGGGCTTGGGGTGGGGAATGGAGGGAGGAAATCTGTGGGAGAAGTATGAAAGAGGGTGATTCTCTTACTTGATTCTGGGCATTGTACTCAGTGGGCAGTGATTTGATCTTTGGTGGTAAACAGCAATTTCCGTTCTTTTCCACCCACTTTAGAGAGAGGTAGAAAGGCTTCCCTCTGAGCCAGAGCTGCTGTCCACGTGTTCTGCTCTGGCCTTGTTCCCAGCTTTGGAGGAAACATTTTCTGTCCTCCTTGGGGAAAGCTGGAAAGATACTGCTGGTATTTGATGAAATCAAAGATATGCTTTTGAAAATCTCCAACCAAGTAGATATTCCTATGTATATATATACACACATATATACACACACCTATATATACATATATACATATACATATGCCAGAAATACTATATATATAAATAAAAATGACAGCATTGTACTGTTTGTACTGAGCTGCCAGCTTTGGAGCGGCTGCAATCCTGCAAGTAAGTGTTCAGCAGGAAAAAGTGATTTCTGTAACAAACTGCTGCTCTTGAGTGTTGTAACAGACAAAGGAAGTGAGAGTAAGCTCTGTCTTGAATTGATTTTTTTTTTTTTTTAAACTAAAATGATCATTAAGCTACTCTGGTGTCTTGAAAGCTGCATCCAGAAGGAAACATGATGAAGATGGAGCTTTCTGAGGGAAACCTTGCACAAGCACATGTGGGCTTTTCTCCTAGAACTTGAATTTCAGTATGCTGGATAGTATTTGAAATGAGCATATCTCTGTGCTACCCTCAAGCAACATGTGTAGGGAGCCACAACTGTGGAACTCTTTTTCTTGGCTGCCATTGAATCTAGTTGCTTGCTCTCCAAGGGTTTCACTTCTTAAGGCTGGTGCAGAAGTGATTTTTTGATGTTAAACATCAGTTACCCACTCAAGTGAAAATGGCTAAACTGTGTGAGTGGTGGGAGAGTCTGAGAAAATACTCCTTATGTCAGCGCTGTTCTATGAGGGAATAGTTAGATAAGAAGGACATAAAAAAATCCCAACCATTTTTTCTGGACCAATGGCCTGAAAATTCTAGAAAATTAAAACTTGCTTTTTTAAAAGCAGCTGACAATCAGTCTCACAGAGAATTTGTTCAGCCTACACAAGGCCAGGTATTGCCTTTGGTAGGGATAGGAAGTTCAGCTGAGATGCTTGATGATGGGACCTGAACCTGAAGCACAGATGCAATCTCTTTTATAGCATATTAATTAAGCTCTTATTATAGAGAGTGGTATTTGCAATGCTGCTTCCTCCAGATCAAAACACACTCTCTCCTCTCCTGCCCACAAAGTGAAACAATAAAAATGAAAGACAGTTACCAGAGGTCTTAAATAAAACAAGAATATGAGAAAGAATATGTGCTTCAGGCAGCAAGTCCAAACTGAATCATCAAATACACTTGTGTTCTCCAGTCACCTTGCCTCCAGGAGGATCCTGTGTGGGTCTTCTCTGTGCCCTACTCTCTGGAGGAAAAAACTGACTGTGTGTTGCTTAGTAAGAATGGCAGTGAAGGCACATGAAAGTTTAAAGTAGTTAACATAGTGGGGTTTTTTGTTTTTGTTTTGCTCATTACAGAGCAGATTTAAATCAGGAAAATAATCCACTGCAAAATCTTCAGAGTTGGAGTAGAAGTGACATGCAGAAGCTTCATGCTGTCAGCTCAGCCTGTTTGTGCATATGCTGAGTGTGGCATATTTAACTGCAGGTTAGCTGGGGAGCTTGCAAGCTTTGAGGTTTTTTTGGTTTGGTTAGTTTTTTGGATTTTTTTTAATTGCTTTGTAGCAAAATATTAAGATTAAAATATTAAAATAGCAGAAAGGTTTTACTCCTAAAATCTGTCATCCTGTCTTCTTGCCACTTTACATCACTTTGTGCAATTCCTGTGGGCTAGCTGGTACTGCGCCAAGTTAAATTTGATTTCTGCTTTGGTTTAAAGAAAGCAAGGAGGAAGATTGTGAACTTGAAAGGAAAGGAAATGTGCAAGGATAGAATTTCTAATGTCAGAATTCTGTATTCGGTAGGGTAATTAAATCACACAGTGCACAATTGCCAGGAGCTCAAGCTTGAGAGAAATTTTGCAAACCTGGTAGAAAAACGGCCACAGAATTGCTCTTTGAATTTGACTCTTTTTTTTTTTTTTTTCTTTCTTTTTTTCTTTTTTTTTTTCTTTTTTGCTTTCTTGAATAGAAGAGGGAGTGAAGAACAAGAACCTGATCTGGGGGGATGGCCAACACCAAGACAACATCTATATTCTTTAAATAGCACATCTCTTTCTGTCTGATTTTATGTGTATGCTGGTTTTAGGTTTTTAGGTTTTTCATTCTGCTGCTTAAGTTACCTCGGATATTTCTATCTGAACCAAACTGTAATGTTTTTCTCCCCTCTTTTGGTAGCTGCCTCATGACAAAATAAAAACTGGATGCAAGTTGTGCATTGGGAAGTGATTGATGTGTGCTTGTGCAGCTTGTAGCACTATGAGAAACACAGGTGCAGCTGATGATGTTTGCTAGAAGTAGATTGAAAAAGCAAGAAAATGAAATTTCACTTCTGCACAGAAAACCTGTTGTAAAACTGCAGGGCAGGAAGCAATTCCGGAAGCAAAAACTCCATTTGTTTCTGCGGGACAAAATGAAGAGGCTTCTCCAAGGCCAGGTAGATGACAATTCAAACCACGCACATCGCTGCCAGCTCTCCCCAGTGGAGATTGAATCAGACATGTTTGTTTGTGGAATCAAGAGGAGCTCTCCAAGCACTGAATTTTCCACGGCTGGAGGGGACTTTCATCAGGATGGAGGACATGATTCCAAGGGAGTGAGTGAAGTGTGTGTTGGTGAGGTGGAGCTGAACTGGGATGGCTACGTTAAAATACCATGCTCAGTTCAACAGAAGAAGAGGGACTTGCGGGGGAGTTCTTCTCATGGTATCATGCAGACTTCTTCTGAAATAAAGAGCAGAGTGTCTGAGGGGCAGGACCTTTCTTCCCTGAGCATTACCATGAGCTGGAGGGATGCAGCTGAAAGGCAAGGGTGCTTTCCACAGGAAAAGACCATTGCATACAAGAGTCGTAGAAGGCAATCAAGAGACCGCTCAGCTGATGTGGTTGATTACATTGTTAAAGAGCTCCAGGGAATAAGTCGAATCCAGACAGAGATTGCAGAGCTCCGTCAGCACCTCACCTTGATAAAAGGCTCTGTGGATGAAGTCTCCAGCTGTGTGGACACGGTCTTGAGCGAGATAGAAGGCCTGCAAGGTGGTTCTGGTGGCAAGACCCAGGGTATGCATGCTCGAGAGCCAAGAAGGGAGGTACAAAAGGAAGAACCGGTGTTATATTTTTATGGCATCCCAGAGAAAGATGGCGAAAACACAGTAGAGCTTATCTGCAGCTTTTTGTCTGAATATCACTGTTTCAATGGTATTCAGTGCAGTAAGTATATAAAAGATGCTTATAGGTCAGATATTGGTACAGGCAAGCCATTAATGCCAAGACCAGCAGTTGTGAAACTTGTGAGTTGTGAACAGAGAGACTTTATTTTACAGAAATCTATCCTTCTGCAGAGCTCGGGGGTTCGGGTTGCTACCAGTGAGGAGGAAAAGCAACAGAATGGCCAGAGGGGCCAGAAAACAGATTCGGTCTCTTCACAGTCTGGCTTCAAGAAAAATAATCAGAACTCAGTGAATCCTGATGGAGCTCAGAGAGCTAATGCAGTTGGGCACCTTGAGACAGACTCATGCCAGGTTAAGTATAAAAGCATGAGTAGGAGAGCACAGTGTGATTCAATGCAGAAGTCAGCCTTGACCAAGGACACCTTGATACCTGAAACAGAGAAGGAAGCACAAACAATAAGCTGCAGTGAGCAGGCTTCAGATGACAGGGACATTTGCCAGGCCCTTGCTGAATCTCCACAGGTGACCAATTCACCCAAATCAGGTGATGGAAATAACTGCTGCTCATCTGACTCTTCGGGCCATGCAAGCCAGCCGTGTGCTTCAAGTAATGGTAGTGAGCAGAGGCTTGACACTAAAAGCGTCACTGAGAATTCTTCTTCTCTTCTAGAAAAAGATGAGGGGATAACCACAGAAGAAATTGAAACAGACTATGATAACTCTTGCAAATTTACCAGTGCAGAGAAAGGTGATGTTCAAAGAGAAGATGTTTCTAGTGGGGTGACAACCATTAGCTATGATCATACAACAGATGAAATGGCTGATAGTAGTGACAGCTTGAAAGATATGATCCAAATGGACCTGAATGATCAAGATCCAACTGATCAGGTCTTTAGGGATGTCCTGGAAAATTCCCAGTATTTTCTTGACCACTCCCGGGATAACATTGATCTTGTAGACATGAAGTTTTACACTAACAAGCTTGGGAAAGCTATTCACCACTTCAGGTCTGCTCTGCAAGTGGTGTTCCATAAACTGGAGACAAGTGATTCTGAAATCCTTTTGGAAAATGATAGTGGCTTACAGATGGATGATGACAACACGCTTATGCTGACCAGTTCAGGTATGGGTGGCAGCTCTGACTACTTTGCAGAAACCCCTCCTAGTCAGTCCTCTGAGAGCCAGGCAAACACAAATGTCAACAGTGAAGCATCTGCTCAGACACAATTTACTCCTTCCAGTCTTTCCTCTGTTTTGCATGAGCCTCCTGGTTCCAGTTTGAATCCATCATCTGGCTGTGAAATCCCTACTGGGCAGCGATTCCCTCCTGAGGAGCTTGGGGAAGATGTGAACCGTCTACCTGAGCCATCAAAGGAGTGCAGGCCCATGAGCCTTGATAAGGTGTGCGCAGAGACCATCTACCTGAACAAATGCATCAACAATTTCAAAAACGTGCTGAGGGAAAAGAGACAAATGCGTAGGAGACTCTTAAAGGAATTAGCACAGGAGGGAAACTGGATTTCTGCTGAGGAGACAAATTCAGGTAAAATGAAAAAAAAAAATGTTTTTAAGGAGATGTCAAAATCTGGTATTTGTGCAGCCAGCGGCCAACACTTCATTCTGTGGGTGAACTGTGAACATTCTGTGAGTTTATTAAAGTTATGAGCAAATAGTTACAAAGACAAATACATGCGCTGTACAACAGTACTGACAAAACCCCCTGAAATGTACTCTGTAACACACTGAAATGCCAGTTAGCAAGCTTCACCTTTTTTTTTTCCCCTTTTTTTCAAGAGAAGGAGATTTGCAGTGCTTCTTCAAAATAGCAGGTGTTAAGGTTTTTCGTCATAATTCGTGACTTGGTTTCTTGTTAAATATAATAGCTAAGACATGTGATAACAAAGTGTGCATTTGAGCTATAAGTAGCCAGATTGGCAGTTTTGTGAGTTAAGTGGATCTAGACTTCAAGTGACTCTATCACAAAGTGAGAGTTCTCAGTGTTTAATCACTGCAAGATGTTATCCTAGTAGACACCTTTAAAAATAATAAAGAAAATACTAGTAATAATAGTAGTAAAAAAATGTAAAAGACGAGACTTTTATTTTGGTATTGTTGTATTGTTGCCATAACTTGTCCATAAGATGAAAATTTTTTTGTTTCTGTGGAATTACATCCCTTATTGTCAGCACAGATAGTGAAATGTGTGACCACAGAAGATGTGAGGTGATACAGAGGTGGAATGGTGCTGCTAAACCATTTCCTGAGGATGTGGGAGATAGAGCTGACTGGCATCTTTTGCTGGGACATGTTTTGATAGGCCTTGATTTGATAAAACAGAACCTAAAGTTGAAGGGTAAGTCCATCTTCCCTCTCCCTCTCCAGGCAGTGAGAAGGCTTTCTCAGTGTCATCTCTAGAAATCACTACACAGTTAAGGAAAGAGGCTTTGTTTCAAGAGTGGAAGTTTTTTAAACTACAGCTTGAAATCTTCACGTACTTGTTGTGAACTTCCTTGTATCAAATACTGTGTTCACTCTTCTTGCAGTCATGAAAGCTGGTCAGGATAATCACAGGGCTCCTCTCCCCACTGAAGGAGTCATCTAATGCCAAGTGCTTTTCCAGTGTCTGTGCTTTCACTGTGAAGAAACAATCTGTCAACCCGTATTTGATTTCTGTACTAGTGATCTTCTCAGTTATGCTGATCATAAAGCTGGTAATCAGCTCTCTGCTTTCTTATTTTGTACAAGGTCTTTAGTATAGAGTTGGCTCAAACAGTAAGTTTTTTTATGAGGGAAGCACTGGGATTTGTTAGTGGGCTTGGCACAGATACTTTTTTTTTTTTTGGTAGTGTTTGTGTAGTGCTCAAGTCCTGGACATACGTCCTAATTTTAGAACCTGACGGAACACACAGTGGTTTGGATTAGCATTTGTCACAGTACAGCAAAAGTACTGAAATAGCCTGTTTCTGAATGTGAGAGGAGGCTGCTCATCTCAGCAGAGTTTGAGCAGCACAGGCTTGTTCACAAGGCAGGAAGTAGCCAAAACAGTTAAGGGGGAGGAGAAACAGAGCTGGGCTTTGTACCTTAGATCTGGCTCCAGGGTGAATTGGGATTTCTGATCCTCCCTGGTTCAGTTCTCCTCAACATCGTCTAGTGATGTGACAAAAAGTTGATGGCACTTGTGTTCCACTCCTGTAAAGGTGGCTCTATACAGTAGATTTGGTACTTGAAGCTATAAAAATAAATACATAATGAAGTCATGATGCAGGAAATGTGGTCTGAGAGACAGAACGAGTCAAACGAGTCAAAGGTGATGGAAAAAAACGGGTAAAGGATAAGAAAAGGGAGACCTTGGGAAAAAAAACTTGGAGATGCCAGGAAGCAAAGCAGCCCAGACCCTGAAAGCTAGACAGGGAAAGAGTTGGAACCAGATGACCTTTAAGGTCTCTTCCAACACAAACCATCCTGTGATTCTGTGGCTCTTCTGAAATAGTATTGTTTCAGCATGCATCTTTCAAGAAAAGGAAGCTGCATTTTATGTCCTGTTTCAATGTACTCAGTTTAACCCAAGCTTTTACTTTCTTCCTTTGGAAAAATCATCATACCTGGAATGCAATGAAATGTTGCTGGTTTGCTTTTTTTCCCAGCTGTAGATGAGTGTTTGTGTCTTACTTTAAAAATGTAATTTGTTGTTTATAGCTTTTCAGTTCCCAGATAAAGTCCACTGAAAATCCAATTCTGCTGTTGTTTTTTGGTTCTGAACACGAACCACTGTGTTACTCACGTTTGCTTGAAAGTTCAGTTCAAGGTACTTTCTTAAATACGTTTGGCAGCAACCTCCAGCAAAGGAATGGAAGATAAGTTTGAAGGTGTTGGTAAATATGCATGTTTTGGTGAATCAGAGATGATGCACTGGCATAAAGGTTTAAATTATTTATAGTTGTAGACAGATGCAAATTACTGAAAGAACTTGGAACTTGGCAGATGCATATAAATAATTGTTGTATTTAATTGGAAGTGAAAAGAGAAAAAAATAAAATACCCCCTGAAAATCTGAGGAAGCTTTTAAAGTTTGAATTTGAGAAAAAGCAAAAAAAAAAAAAATTGTAAATGAAGATGACGATAATTTGAATTTGTTTAAAGAGAAGCCCTAAAATGGTAGAGATTTCTGGAGATTTAAGATAACTGCTTGAAAGTGAAATGGTGAAAGAATTCTGTGATCAGGGTTTAATCAAGTTAGTCACCGCTGATGAAGCTGTGAGTGCACATGCTGTAATGAGACGCAAGATATTAAATCTATGTCTGCAGTTACTTAGAGTTTTGCCAAATTTTACATTTGGCCTGAAACTGTCCCTAACAGCCTTAAACTGGTGGGGCTCAGAAATCAAAGATATGTATGGATTTTAAGCCAAAATATTTTGTTGTGGATTTTTGGGGTTTTTTAATTATAAAAAAATTAGTGTAATGCAAGACTTACTGCTTTGTGTTTGTATAAAAATAAGTTTGACCTATATTTAAAAAGCTCTAGTGCCCTGAGGTCTTAAAATTTGGCAGTGCTAGCCAGTGTCAAGGAATTTTCTGTGGAAAATCAACGCCAAATGAGCGAAGTGAATATGCTTTTGAAAAATGTGTAGTTTGCATATGCTCACTGGTAGCTTGCTACTGTTGAGCTGTTGCACTGCCAGAGACTCCATCTGTCCTCAGTGTTTTCCAGCCGGGGGCTAAAAGCAGGGCTTCCCTGCTCGACGTGACTTGAGAGCCACAGCAGACCTGAGACGGGACACGAGTCCAGGTCTTCTGCATCTTCTGCGCTCCGAGACTCCACAGGAGATGCCAGGAAGGAATAGAGTTCAAATGCGAAGGAATTAAAAACCTGGGAATGAGGGAGGTCTGGATCTGCCTGAGATGCACTGAAACAACCCCAGGGACCAAGTTGGGAGAGATTTGGCTTGGTTTGGAAGGGCTTGGGATGACTGTAAAATAGAAGGACAAAACAGAAGACTTGAAGTGGAATTGTGTCTGTCTAGGTGAGAAGGTTTTGCTTAGTCAAACAAGACAGGAAGGAAGATGGTACAGAAAATTACTTTAAAGGAGAACAGTCAGAAGGGTCTATGCCCAACAAAACATATTCCCATCTGAGTCTGGAAGGGACCCCAAGTTTCCTCAGTTTCTCCAGGTCAGCAGGCCTGTGAAAAGCTGACTGTCAAAACGCAGCACTAGTGCCACACTGGTGGCTGCAGCATCCTGCTGCTTGTGATTTCCACTCCTTTAGCTCCAAAGGAAAGATCTGCAGGGTTGGTCCAGAGGCTTTCTTCCCTAATGAGCACCCATGCTGGCTTGTCTTCAGGTGGAAAGTAGGGTTTTTATTTTAGCTACAATCCAGCACTTCGTTTGCTAAAGTAATTTGACTTCTCCTTAGCAATTGAATTAAAATAGCTTCTCTATTTTCCTGTCTTAGTGATTGCATGTCTGTAATTACACCCATATAGACAGTAACTTCAAAAACTATTTTTGCTTTTAAACCAATTTGAGTGTCTCCTGTTGCCATGAAGATATTCCTTCCCCTCCATCTTTCATACACAAATGAGTAATATGATTCTTCTGTGCACATAGAGAATTGTCTGATTGGAAGACTTAAAAAATATCACGTCTGTACCGGAAGTTTTGAGTATGACTCTCATGTAACTTTACTAGCCTTGAAATTGCCTATCCATAAACATGAGATTTAGTGTAGGAGGCTTCTGGATTTTTTTTTTGCTCAGAGGAAAATTGCCTAGATGTATAAACCCAGAAAATATCTCTCTGCATTATGGTATTTGCAAAAGCAAAATGTGTTTCGTGGGAGCTGCCAGTTTCCTCGTACAGGCAAAATGTACAGGGGCTGAGGAGGGAAGCAGGGGGGATGTTTCAGATGTAGGCAGTGGATGCAGTCTGGGGGAGAGGGGAACAAATTTGTTCCTCTCTATAATAAATACGAAGTTTTTTTCCTGTATAATAAATGGCAGCTCCAATTCCGTATTAAGATTACTTAAAATTCTTCAGTTAATGAAAGAGGAATGGTAACTCTAAAAAGAGCTCTCAAAGCATATGTTTTAATGCCTGTACCGTTATAGATGAAATTTGATTACTTTAACGCAAGGTTGTCTGTTAGAGATTAATTGACTGGTGCAAGTCCCAGGAAGCGCATGAGAAAACTCTCTGCTGCACAAACGTGTTATCAGCTTGGGGCAAAGCTTTACCCCAATTTCTGAAATCATTTTACAAAACTTATGGCAGAAATCTGGTCTACTAACTTTTGTTCTTCTCCTTATTATCTTTTTTTTTTTTTTTCTTTGCAGAAGGAGGTAGAGGAGAGCTTCAGGTTGTACATGTTGTCCCTTGTAACCAGCATCTCTTTTTGAAACCCCTATGTGTGCATGACTCGTCTGTAGCCAATTGCTCCTGCTGAGGCACTGAGATTCAGTTTAGCATGTCATGGTTGTCTGAGGCATTGTGGACACTGTATGAGTTAAGAGTCTGTTCAGTGCCTACGACCTTGAGGAAAGAAGAAAACAAAGACGAAATCATGAATGCTGGGATGATCCTTTGATGATCTGTGGTGTGTGTGTGAGGTGCACAGGCACTGCTTTAGCAGAGGATAAATTGCTCATCTTGTCTTTTCCAGTCTTCTTCTCTATGAATCTTGTTTAAACTGAGTATTTCCTGATTTTCCTTCAGTTATATTATTTCATTTCATCACTGTCTGACTCGTCCACTTTCATCAGTTAAAGTCAAAAGTACATCTGTGGGCTGTAGCAGTGAGGTTAAGCAAGACTGGATGCTGAAAGGTGTCCTCTGCAGGTCCCATGCCTTTCTAGGTAGTCACTTTGCTTTGAGCAGAGCCCTGTGCCCCATGGAAGGGGCAGAACTTTTCCCTTAATATCTACAGTTACTGTCTTTCTACTCATGGACTGGCTACCTTGTTGCCCCTTACCCGGTGGGACACAGGTAACTCTTTCCTCCTAGGAGGATCTGCAGACTCGTTTTGTCGGCTGCTGTGTGCTTTGTCAACAGTGGTGTTAGTAAGTGTACCTCATGCAGAGAAATTACAGGCGTTTGTATCCTCAACTGTTTCATTTTCATGACTCTGTGCTGTCTGCAGTCAGTGCCTGCTGTGTTTCCCCTCTCCCGTAGCTGTATGAATAAGGCTAAACCTGCTTCCAGGAGAAGCTGAACTGTGCACATATTTTGGTCCTCCATGCAGATGATCATCCCTTGAGTTTGATAAATTTCCTTTCTAAGCTTTATTGGCTCACGTATCGGCAGCTTTGTTTCATTCTTACTGGTAAATGTCTGTCCATTAATGCTTTTCTGGGAATGCAGGGATATCTGGTGTCAAGTATCAGTGTTAAATTCAGTGCTCTTTGGGCTTCAGTGCAAAACCACCGTAACCTCCTTTAAACTGCTCATCTGGCAGCTGGAAAAGTGGTACTGGATGATACATCAGGTGGAAGGAGCTTCCTCAGGGGCTCTTCAGTCTTTAATTAAATTGATGCTGGTGCAGAATACAGACTGAATTTAAAATAATCCCTTGACTTGTTGCAGCTTTGGTTTCCATGTAAAATGCAGCATACTTGAGTCAATGAAGACATTGAACCACAAGAATGACTCGTTTAATTGGGAAGATTTAGTTCAGTCTGACTCTGTTAATGGCACTGAAGAAATGCTCTAATTAGGCATGACCAGAAGTTTAATTTAGACAGTGAAACAGTGGCTCTTTGTTTTAGCCTGATTCAGATTAACCTATATCTAACTAAGGGTTTTGAGGTTTAATAATAAAACATGATATTTGAAAACAAGTTAGGATGATCTTCAAAACAAATAAAAAGTCACTATTGATTTTTTTATCTGTTTAAATAGAGCAGCATAAAGCAGCTTTACATGTTTTACATCTGTTTTATATTTTAAGAGGATAATGTGCTAGGCACAGTGCTTAAATATGATGGAAAATTACATTCTTAGTAAGCCTTTTATGTGGAGAGATAGATTTATATGGAGGGCTAACAGATCAGCGGACATTCTTCCTTTCCTTGTGCTGCTCCGGACTTTGTGATTTCTTCCATTTTTATTTTTTTTAATGTTCCACTGTCCATTTTATGGACTTGCTCTTCCACAGTGAAGTAGAAGTACATAATTGTTCTGTCCATTAAAGTATCTTCTTATGTATAGGAGAATTTGCAAAATTTAGAAATTGCAGCCTTGTTAAATACATCTCAAATTACTTGCAGGCCTAACTGCTGCTTTTCCTGAGTAAGCAAAACCCTTGTTGTTTCCTTTTTAGGCTTCACCAAATGTTGCCTTCCCTGTGACTGAATACTTTGTCTTAAGTGACCATGTCTGTTCCCGTGTTTAATCCGGGGCCTTGAATTTATTCTGCTCTGCCACTGGCATTGTTTTGCTAACTGGTTCTTGGTTGATAGAAACTGTAATTATTTGGAGAAGACCTTTTAGCAGCTAGTTATGGCAAGCTTTACTGTGAGTGAATATACTGCAGTGCTAGGGGTGACAAGCACTACCCCAGTGGAAGCTATTTGTTGGATAGTAGGTATAAAAATGTCATCCACCAGCATCAGAAATACAAAAAAGAACCAAATAAGAATGTGATGGCCTTTTTTATTTACATGTTTGTTTCTCCATAATTTCAGTGCTCCCTTATATGCTTAGTGGAGATTAAAAAAAAATTAAATTTGAGATTCAGCCTGGTCTGGCTGCTTTCAAGGGAACATCAAGTGACAGAGTTGTGCAGAGAAGGCCATAAGCCAGCAAAACACTTTCTGTGACATGCAGCATGTGGATGACAGGGTGTTAAGTATGTCTGCTTTCCCTTTGCCCGCTCATTTGTTTTGGGAAGGACAGTGCTAAAAACTGTCACAGTTGTTCCAGTGCTCTTTTCACCTGCTTGTTGTTCCTGCAGTTTGCCCAGACTCTGACCAGGTCAAGCTACTGCCACGGGCTGAACTTGAGCAGACCCACAGCTGGTGACAAGTCCCAAGGCAGCTCCTGAAGCCCTGCTGTGTCCTGGTGCAAGTGTTGTGTTTGGAGGCTTGGAAACTCTGCACCTGCAGCAAATCCGTCTAGATGGACAATGTTGCTGTTTGCTTTCTTTAAATGTGGAGGAATATATGAACAGCTCTTGCCCACATTAGAGGTGCAAACTCTGGATTACTTTGTTTAACTAGCACTTGTGAGGTGTCTTAAGCCTCATGCCAGTACTTGTAGCTAATGCATCCTCTCGTTCTTTGACTACATCTGCCAGTGCAGGAAGGGACTGCAGAGGACTTCTTGGTGACTGTGCAGTATTATGCCATTTCCTTATGTATAAACCTCCCAGCTTTCTTCTCTAGAACTGGTTAGGTTTGGTGTCTGCTTCTCCTTTTGAAAGACTTCTACAGAACTGTCACGGTGAGGCACCTTTGAATTTTCATCCTCTGTTTTGCTGCAGTTCTTCTCCCATTTGCCTGCCTATTGAACAAACACAGGAAAAGGTTCTTTTTGCTAGAGTAAACAAGATTCTTTGTCATTCTCCTATAATGTGTTTACATCCTCCAGCTGCTTTTGCCATTTTCCTTTGTGATTTTTTTTTTACTTCAATACAGAATAAAAAGATTTCATATGCTTTTCTGAAGGAATCTTGCCAGCACAGTACAAAGGTATTTACGCTTTTACTTCTGTGGAGACATTTTGTTGGACATACTCTGTGGATTATGTTCCCTTCCTACCTGGCTGTATCATAGAGGCTTATGGCCAGTGTGATGACTAGAATTCAAATCCATTGTCACATGCTTTTCTCCACTGAGGAACATCTTTTATGTACTCAAATTCATGGCAGCCTTTGGGGCTTTGACCTGACCTTGCCATTTGTTCTGTATATAATACCTTGTTGTTGCAGTATTTACTGCCATCAGTTCTTTCCACTGGACCTATGAGTTCAGTATCAAAAATTCTCCTGGGTTTGTCATTTCCAGATTTTATCAGCAGATCCTACTTACTCCCACTAGCTTCCTTACTGCGTTGTCCATGGCTGGCTCAGTTACAGTTACTTGTTTATCTACCTGAAAGCTCCTTCCTCCTCCTCAGCTTATCTGGCTTTGTTAACGTCACATGGCACTGCATCAAAAGTTTTTTATTAAAATGAAAATTCAGTTCATCATTCATTTTATGGTTAAAGAAAAATAGTTGTTTTGTGAAACAAACCCAAAATGTTTGCAAAATTGAAGTGCATCTGTTATATTTTTTTGTCTGTTTTTCAGTAGCCTCCATCTTAATTCTTTCCTTCATGTTTGCTCAGAACCCTTTCAAGCTGTTGAAGCCAGTAATGGTCCTACACTAATCTGGATCACATTTCCTTCCTCCACACATACACCTTAACTGTGGGTACTGCATTGATTCTTCTACAGTATCAAGGCATCTGCTCTTGTTTGATGGATGTCAGGTGGTGGTTCTCTTGGCATTTTCCCGGGGAGAAGGCTGCCTGGAGCAAATTAGCTCCTTAACTTTGCTTTCAGCAGGTGGTAACTCCTGCTTTTACACAGCCATCACCTGCTTTGGTCCTGTAACAATATTGCCACTTACTGAAAGTCCTTTCTTCTGTTCTATGCTGTTATCCCCAGATGATTTTTAATCTTGATGCTAGAGAAGCTCTGCCTCTTGTTTTCTTTTTATTTGCATGCCTGAAAGACTTGGTAAAAATAAATTATAGTTTTGCTCATTTATTTTAATTATCTGGAACTCCTGGAAAATTTTACTTTGCACATCACAAATCTGGGAGATGATGCAGGTTTGTTTCCTGATCATACCTTCTGCCCACCCCACATCCACGTTCCTGGCTGTTCTCTGTTGACTCATGGTTGCCTGTAGGAAATAGCTCAGCTAGGTAACAGCCTCTCTTGGATCTTTTCCCCCCTTTTTCCCAGATTCTTCATACTCTTGTGGTCTCCAGTTTGCAGTGAACATGCTGTTTTGTGGTCTGTTACTGTCTGAAATATTAGTCACTAATATTTAGCTTCTTGGGTAAAATGACTGACAACTTGTTCGTTATACTAATTGCATTTGCCAGTCAGTGTTGCCGCATTTGTGTTTGTCATTCTCTGTCATTCAGCACAGCTGAACGGTCGGTGTCAAGCTCAGTGCAGTATGGAACCTTCGTCCGTTTTAGTGGTGCTTTCTAACCATAGCTCTTCCAAATGTTCAGATGCAAAGGTAGAGATGTCCTCCCCTGTGAGCTCAGAAGGATCTGGTTGCATTTGCTTCATGAAATGTCTCTTGACGAGCATGCTGGTTCAGATCTCTTGGGAGGAAATGCAGGTTTCAGGCTGAGGGGTTTTGGAAGCACAGCTTAGTGGAGCCTGGTGTGCTGCTCCTGCTGTGGGGAAAGGTGCACAGTACTGGGCTGTGGGTCTGGGCCCCTTTCTGCTCTGCAGGCCTGTCTGATCCTGTCCATTCCATAATGGATAACATTATTTTGTTCAATCTGTTTAAACATTAAATAATAAAAATTACTAATATGTAGTCTTTAAATCTGCCTATGCCCAAAGTTGTAGGACTCAAAAATACCAAGTTTGCACTTTTGCTTCTGTTCAACTTCATACCTCAAAGAGAACTCCTTTTCCTTGGTTATTTTTCCTCTTCTTGGAAGTCTTTGTCTGTCATTTACGAACAATCTGGGGTAGCACAGCTCACCCAAAGCACAGGTCAGAAGAAAAAAAAATGGAAAAAGAACTTTCTTTTGGGGCTGTGTTCTTTCATCTTACATAGAGTTGGATCTTATTTCCTGACTCGAGCTCCTTTACTTTGTCGACTCTCAGGTTGTGAGTCCCATGGCTGGAAATACTTTCTTTTTCACTGTGTGCAAGTTGCAGCCTCCTTACTCTCTTGGCAGATGTGATTATCTGAGGTTGGAGTTTTAGCTGTTATCATCATGACTTGCTTAGTCCTGTGTGAAAGCAGCATTCCTTTCAGGAAGTGCAGGAGAACATACAACCTGTGAGCTGAAACAAAGAGGTTTCCAGTTACAGGTAACCATTTTCCCCTTACCCAGAACCTTTTGTTTCTTCCAGGTCCATTACAAGGGTTTAACTACTTATCACTTCTAATCAGTTCACTGAAGATCTGCAATGAAGCAGAACATCACTCTGTAAAACCACTTCTAATATGAACATGAGAACATGGTTTGAATTCACAAATATGAATCCCCACATTTGCAGTCTGTGGTGTTTTCCATCACACCATGGGATCCCAGTTCACCTGCAAGTGGTTGCCCTTGTTTCATGCCTACTGGAAGTTAAATACTTTCATATAAATGGATGAAGCTGTAATGGGACCTCTCTGCTTAGGGGACAAAAGAATCTTTGCACTAGAGCATGAGCAAAGCTCAGAAGTGTTCGTACAGAAGTTCATGTTAGTCCGTCATTTGTACATTTCATACAAGGACTTTTAATTAATAACATCTTCATCATGACCACATTCACATTAAGTGGTGGTCTGGAGCTCTCTAATATTTCATTGGAGTTGGAAAAAAATGAAAAGTTGGTCTTCAAGACTGCCTTTTGAATGCGGAGTTGCACTGAACAGGCTCTTCAGGTTCCAGTCACAGCTGTTCAATGAAATTGCATCGTCTGTGTGTGTTTGTATGACTTATCTTGGCATCTTGGTCACTGGAGGTGCTTGAACAAGTTTCTGTATACATTTGCCTGCATGTAGTGTGGTCTGTTACCTTTTCCACAGAATACAATACAAATACTTTTTTGGTGTTTTTGGAAACTAATTTCATGTTGTTCTTTTACCTTCCCCCACTTCAGGGCCAAGATGAAGCTGATCCATCCAAACCACCATGGCTCAAAGGAGGGTAAGTGGTATTTTGAAACCTTTTATCCCTGTATTTATAATTACAGTGTACTTTAGGGGTCTGCAGTTCAGTCTAAGTAAAAATAGCATTTTTGATGTTTTGAATTAAGTAATGAAGTGGCCAAACCTCACTTACAGCCAGGCTGCTTCTATATTTCAGTCTCTTCTCAAGCAGCTGGAGGTGGGCTTTGCAGCTCTTCCAGATCTGTGGTTAAGAGCAAGGCTATTGTTGCAGTGTATAATCCGTAATATGTTGGTGGGAAGCGCTTATGGTAGCAGTATTAAATTATTGCTACTGAGCACCTCAGAGTGATCTGGATGAAATATTTTCTCCTGAATCAGTCACTGCTGGCAGCAGAGGGGGAAAGAGTAGCTCTGAAAGGGTTCTGTGTCTTTTGCTCTTCAAAGAAGGTATGTTTGGGGAAGTCTTCTCTCTTTGCAACGAATCCTTGTAGTGGTTAAAACTGCACTAACTCTAGAAATGATTGCAATTTGTATTTTTAAAGCAATGCCCATCATGCTTGTTTTGCACAGATGAGAGTGAACTGGTCATGCATTCTCTCCACAGCACACTACGTGCAGCAAATGAAGCAGACAAATTCTGATTGTAATTTCAGCATGACACTCTGTAGTAGTAGGTGCCAGTACGACAGCTTCCCTGGGATCCTCTGGCAGGAAAAAGACAGTGACACATTTTACAGGTTATGTACCTGGTACACGATCAGGGCGATTTGGTTTGGTGGTGGGGCACCCATTAGGAGCTGTCAGTCAGCAGCAGCAAGATTTGCCCTGAAATCTCAGCCAGAGGTTAGCTTGCTACACACTTAAGTTAATTCTCATACTATTGAATAAAGCTTCCCTAATAAAACTTGAAGTTAAATTGGAGGCTTCATTACATGGCTTTCTGCTTTTGGAATCATTGTTCTCTGGTGTTGGTATTCTCACAGAGTGTCACCTGCAGATGCCTGGAGCTGCCTAGCATTTCCTAACCTGAAAGGTTGATACGCCTACAGTCCTGAAACATTTAAACCTGTGTTTTGTCAGTTCAAGGCATTGTTTGCTCTAGTCTGTAATTTTTTCCTCTCTGTGCAAGGTACAACTAAACAGTCTGGCTAATGTAGTTTTGGCAAAAGTTTGTCATACTCACTGTATCCCCCATGCAAGGAATTCCCAGAAAAGGCTGTTGTGGGTGGTAAACCTTTAATTCCACCCTTAGCCATATTTTGGCCTATTAGCCTCAAAGTATATTAAAGCATTTATGTTTGGAGTTGTTTTTCAATATGAAGATTTCAATAGGAAGATTTCAATAGGAAGATTGTGGTGTTCTTTGAAGGCAGTAGTCATCCTCTGTCACTGCAAACCACCTTAGCTTGCTTAGATTGTCAAGATGTAATGGAAGCATCTGTGTAATACAGCTTTTGTTAAAAGATAAATACATGCTTCAAGCTATTTTCATTTTCAGTACAATGCAACAGTAGCTTCCTGTCTGTAATCAATGGCTTTGGAGAGATCACTTCAAAAAAAAAGGTACAATTGGCATTATAGATCAGTCTGTGGGTGTAATATCTCATATCTATATCTTTTATTTATTAGTGCAAATCATCTCCTACTGAAACGCTATTCACTGCTCAATACAGCTCTGCATAATAATGCTATAAATACTACATTCACTGCAGAAGAGAACTACCCTATTACATATAAAGCTACACTGTGCATATTTGAGGCACTGTCAATTCTTCTGCCTGTGCAAATACTGCAATTTTATTAAGTGGGGTAGCAGTTGTGCTTGCATAAAGAGACTGAGGTAGCTGAAAACACAACACTTTTGAAAATTAGGAATTGTTGAATTTTTTTATTTATTAATATTTACAAGGTAAAAGCAGGTCATTTGGGTGTGTAACTCTGTAGGACACCTCTTTTCAGTGACGAATACCAGCACCTTTCAAATGTGTTTGTCATCCTGGCTTACCACTGATACTCTCATAAACCTCAATCTATCAAAAGTATTTTGCAACAAACCAAGACGTGTTTCTCAAGCACAATAATTTGAATAGGCTCATCTTGAATTTATAAAGCATGCAATTTTAATGGGTTTTTTTTCTGTCAGAGTATCACAGTTTCCTTTCAATTAAATTAGAAAAAAAAAATTGAAATCATGTAGGAAAAGACTGTTAGCAGGAGCATTAACTCTGGAGTTTTACTTGTGACCATTTTGTTGCATCTTTTCTGATTATAGGCTATCTCTTTCTATTTTTTATCTGCTTTCATCATTCAAAGGATTTACACAAATCCTTGACCCAAAATTTATCTATAAGCTGTGTTGTAGTTTAAGTAATCCTGGGATTCTTTGCATCATCTGAGTAGTCTTCCATGCCACCTATTTTACCCCAAAACAACATCACCAGTATCAGAAAGGTTTTGTAACTTTGGGGAAGCAGACAAATATGGCAATATAAACATATTTCTTGATGTGTGTGAGATTTTTCTGTAATACCTCAGAAGGGATTATTGCAGTGTGACTTAGTCAAAAAGTTTTTCTGGAATTCTCTATTGGAAATGACGATAGCCTCTAGTGAAAAACAGCATGGCCGTGCTGTGAGGATTCCCAGTGTTGGAAAACTGCACTGCTGGAAAACTGAGGAGCTGACACGGCTCTTGCAGTTACACGACTGCTCATCTTCCCACCAGGCTCGTTCAGCTAGCAGCAGCTGTCAGCTCAGCTGTGGCTTGGACATGTCACCCTCCTACACCTCATCAAAAAAGTCAGTTTTACTATTACAATTCTGTCACGTATTTCTGTAATAATGGACTGTTTTCCTCTTCGGCACAGCCTCGTGCTAGGCTGTCTTGTGACATCCTTGTCCTTTCTCAAGCTTTAGTATAGGTTTGGTCACACTGGATATATGGTTGGTTGGTTTTGGGTTTTTTTTTTTAACTTTTGGGTGTATTTAAGGGGGCTTGAATAGGCCCTACTTTCTGACGGCTGCAGGTTGCATCTTGTCATTTACCAACCTCCCAATTTTCATGGCACGTGCAAAGTTGTAGTGGCAGTTTGATTTCCTAGAATGTTTTGAAAGGTAGCTCCATGTGTGGTTTTTATGGCTGTCAGAACAGTTCGACCCATACTCCTTTTTCCTGTAATTTTCCTGCAAAGCATTTTGATTGGATATGTTGTACCAAATCAACAAAATATCCAGGTTGAAATTGGCAGCCAGTTTATCACACAAATACCAAAGCATGTAAGCCAGAGTGGTAGGGAGTGAAGACTAATGTCTAAGGATGGAGGGACAGAGGATTCCTTTGCAGTCTCTGTAATCAAAGAAAATACCTCAGGAACCATATTATTTATGTTAGTGAGGCCTGAGAGCGGAGTGGAAATGGGCAAGGTGAGAGAGACACTGAGAGGCATTGTGGCTTTTGCCTGCTGGGCTGTATGCTCGTTGCAGGGAGGAAGCCACAGCAGAGAAGTGTGTGCTCAGTTTCCAGCTTTAGCAAAAAGCATTATCTAAAATCCTTAGAGGGGGATGCATTTACTGGGGGCCTTTAAGTTGGATTAACAGACCTTCTTCAAGAACAGTGTTACATCCATATGGCATTAGCAGTGAGTGGCAGGATCCAGGTATAATTAATTATCCAGGCTGGTCTGGTCAGGAGGGAAGCAGGTTATAGTGTTTTATTTCCTCAGGCTCTGACTGTTGCTGGGGTAATGGCCCTTTTGCTCCATTGTCACTTCTGCCAGCAAATGCCATCTCTTGTGTGTACAGGTCTGCATGGCTTGAAATGCTGAGCGCCATGAATGGTCTCTTTTACAGAAATAAAAATTCTATCTTTTCTCCTCAGATGTCAGGTTTTTCTTAATAATTATATGGACCTCAAGGGCTGGTATTGTGTTCTAGACTAGAATCAGAAGATAGGTAGCAGCCTCCTTCCCTGGGCTGATCCTTTTCAATGTGCTCCCTCCTAACCACCACCACCATTCAGGAATGTCTGGATTGTTGAGTGTGAAGAAGATAAACACTTTGTCGTTTTTAGCATTAACTTTACACTTTCTTAAGTATAATCTCCTGGCTATTTTTCCTTCTTCCAGGAAACCATCCCCCTCTCCCCCCCTCCCAACCCTAAATTAATTAATTTTCTTTTCCTCCTGAATTTCCAGGCCTGCAGGTGGTCTCTATGGCATCGATAGCATGCCTGATCTACGCAAAAAAAGCCAATTCCACTTGTCAGTGATCTGGTAAGAGATTTGTTTGTTTCTATTCTGCCACACAGCCATTTGTTCAGCTGGCTTTACTTTTTTTGATATATGGGCACGTTCATTGTCACTTCAAGAAGCTGAAGCATTTTGTTAAATTTATTGTTACGCTAAAGGGTTAGGAGTAGTGCTTGAAAAATCTCAGTGAGAATGAGCTATGGTTTTGTAGACAATTTCATTCATTTGACTGAACTAGGGTATTTTTCATGTTTATCCTTTTTTCTTCTACACGAAATATTTGTTTTTAAGCCTGCATAATTTTTAAATGTTTTGCTAAAAATCACATACCTTAGGGAAAGTTTTAATGTCCATGTGAAGTTTGGCAGAAGGTTGGAATTTCAGAGGATAGATAAACGAGCATATGTGCTTGGATTTTAAAAGCTATTTGCAATATTGCCAGTAGACTTCTGCACTGAGGAAGCATGAGAACCAAGTGAGTAATGCGGACAACTTTCATATGCTTGTATGATATGGTGAAATAAGGCTTCTGCAGGACAAATGGTTTTCTGTTGGCTGTATTCAGTACACACAGCAATTTCATACTTGAGAGAAATGCTGTAACAGCTGAAAGACCAAAGTTTCTATATCCTGTAATTCATGTGAAAAGATGCATACAATTTTGTCTGCCAGCTTATGCCAGGGCAGCTTGGTATGTGTCTAGCTAACTGCTTGTATCTTAAATCTTTTCAATAACGGCATTAACTTGTGTTACTTCCCTTGAATGCATTCATTCTCTCTCTTCACAGGCCATGGTAAGTGGAGGTGAAGACTATCCATCAAGTCTTCACCAGAAAAAAAAAACCTTACTTTGCCTTATTTTCCCCTCTACTTCTTTGCTTTATGTTTTGAACCTGCGGTATTGCAGTGAATGCGTATCCAGCACTCTGTCCTGCTCCATCACTGTTGGAATGAACTTTTTTAGTCTCTCTTGAAACAGCATAAAGCAGAACATAAATGGTACAAAACTGATAGAATTGGATGATTTCAAAGTATCTTTAAATATCCTTCTCTGCCTTCATGTTACTGGAGTGGCTGCAGAAATCCCTTGTATGCCACTGTGAGGTGCTGCAAAGACACTGCCCTGTGAAGTCCACAGCTGCAAAGCAGTGTTGGCATGATGTGAAAGGCATTTCTTCGAGGGGGAAATGCAGTTCATTGTGTTCAGTGATGGCTGATGAATGTGATACACTGTCGCATTCAAACCTCTGCTCCCAACTCACTCCCCTTTCTTTTATCCTTGTTACTTGCAACCTCTTTACTGTCACATTTTGGGGTGTTGTATGTGTTGTAAAGCTGATGAAATCATATCCTTTTGGATATGAATGAAGTTAGATATAGAAAAATTAATCTTTTTTTGTGACCTTAGACAGTAGAGGGTTACTGTTGCTACCAGAATGTGGAAGTGGAGATGGGAACCCAGGTTTCACTGGCAGTTCTTTCAGAGAAACAAATAGAAATTTGCTAGAGACTGATTATGGACATATGGAAACAAGCTGGAGACCTTTCAGAAGTATACATTTGACTCCTCTGAGATGTGAGCAGTCATTTAACAAACCAACTTAAATGCAGTAGATATCTGGTTTGGTGTCTGGCATGACAGAGTCCCCTTGCTCACATCTCTGGGCATGTAAAGCCATTGCACTTGCACATAGTGGTTGTGAATAAAAAAATTTCTTCCTTCCTAGTCACTGGTTCAGTCTCGAAAAGCCGGAATTACCTCAGCAATGGCCACTAGAACATCTCTCAAAGATGAAGAGCTGGTAAGTGGGAGGGTTGCTTGGCTTCTCTTAATTCTTAGTAAGCAAATTAAAGGTATTTGGCTCTCTGAGATGCAGAGTGAGCTTCACAGGTATCTAGAAATACAGATACAAAGCTTACTGTATAATTTGTTTAAAGAATCTAAACACATAAAAATAATATTTAATGTATCAATATAATCCTGAAAAATGTAGAAACACAGGATCACAGAATGTGCTGAGTTGGAAAGTCACCCATCGGGGTCATTGAGTCCAGCTCCTGATCCTGCATAGGACACCCCAAGAATCACATCAACTGCCTGATGGCATTGTCCAAACACTTCTTCAACTCAGTAATCTTAGCATTTCCTTCTGTGCTATCTGCTATAAGGGGCAGTGTGTGAAACTTGCTTTATTCAAGATATCAACAAACATTAATTGTTGTCTTCCAATTTTTTAAATGCCTGGGGAGATATTTTTGGAAGGTGAGGTGTGTCCTCTGAAACTGTGTGAAAATTTGATGCATTTTTCCACCTTAAATGTGTGGCTTTATTGCACTGGTCATGCCTTTTCCTGTAAAGCTCTTGTGTTAACCAGCAAAGATAGGCTCAATCACCTTCCGGATGTTGCTTTACGTGTGCTCTTGCCTTTCAGAAATCTCATGTCTATAAGAAGACCTTGCAAGCCTTAATTTACCCCATCTCTTGTACAACCCCACACAACTTCGAGGTGTGGACAGCCACAACTCCAACCTACTGCTACGAATGTGAGGGGCTGCTGTGGGGCATTGCGCGGCAGGGAATGCGCTGCGGGGAGTGTGGGGTCAAGTGCCATGAGAAGTGCCAAGACTTGCTCAACGCTGACTGCCTGCAGAGTGAGTAGTGGCCAGTGGAGTGGGGCTGTTCCAGAAATTGTTGCCAGACCCTTCCTAAATGTATTGCTGGTATCTCAGAGATCGGTGAAGCTGCAGTGATTAAAGTGACTGTGTGTTTTCTGAAAAGGTGCCATTGGGCTGAACATACCCCATGTGGGCACAGGCAGCCCCACTGGTGCAGAAGAACTTCATGGCATTGTGCTTGATGTTCTTTAAAAGAAGGTTTAATTCTTAACTCTTTCATGTCTGTTTGTTGGTTTTGGTTGATTTTTTGGTTGGTTGGTTGGTTGGTTGGTTTTTTGTTTTGTTTGCTCTGTTTGTGTCAGCTCGGGTGGTGTATTTGCCAACTAATCCTGTGTGGAAGAGTGGACTGGGTGAATAGGGTATGAGGCTGAATATTCTGACATTTGTTCTATCCCCCCTGTCCTGATACTACAGTCAAATTGCTTGTTCCAACCATCAGTCTGTGCCACTGTTTTAAGCTTTTTAGAGCAACACTGGGTTCATGCTTAGGAAATAGAATCCATGGATTTAGCTTGGATTATCTGTACCAGCAGCAAAATGCCTGGGAAGGCATTTTGTCTTTTCAACAGTAGATCAGCTTGGCTGAATCACTTTAGAGACCTAGGGCTGAATTAGCAGAGATGGTGTGAGTCAGATACAAAGGTGTTGTTTGAGTATATGGGCAGTATTTCATCTTCCTGCTAGCATTTCTGATTATTTTGTTAGGGTTTTTTTCCACAGTGTAAAAAACTAAGTCATCTCTTTAAGGAACTCTGACTTTGCAGAATAAATGACGCCTTACACAAACAACGGAGAAGTTTAAAAGGAATTTGATTAAAGGGAAAAAAAAAGAGAGAGAGAAAAGTATTCATTTAGGCATCTGCCTTTGCCCAGTTATTTTTATTTGCTTGCAAATCCATCTCTTAATTTGGTCTCAAATTTATATTACTGCTTGAGAGCAAAATATCTCAGTCTAAATGGAATAGAAATTTCTTTCATGTGTATTAAATCTTGAGTAGAAAGGTGGGGCTGTTTCTGTTCACTCTTACTTTTCTTGTTGTTGCAGCTTGATGGACTAAGTCTAAGGAATCAGAAAAGTTTGTGAAGTATGAACAGACTTATTGCAAATTCCTGTCAGCAATTACAGGAATATAAAAAGTCAAATCTTGTGTCAACCTTAAGCTGTTTGGGAAAGCCAGGCTTAAATGATTTGGCAAGGGGATACCAATGAGTCATAGGTCATTTGTTTTTTCTTATGGCTTTTCTTAACACCCCAAATGGATATTGTTTATACTTGTATTTTTGATGTGTGCAGAGTCTTAAATTTGTCATAGTTAAGGTTTAGGGCTATTTCAATGGCTTATTTGTAAGACCCATCTGATCCTGGCCAAACATCTCTGTCCCTCAGTTGCTTAGCAGTTCTAGATTTTACTTTGAGGGTTGGGAGGTGAGTTTACACCATTTGAACTGTTGGCATCATTGGCACCTTGGCTTTGTTGAGACCTTTTTGTGGCTAAGCAAAGATCTAAGCAAAGAGCTACATTCTTCTGCATTTGGTCCAGGAGAATGTAGCTCTGTCATAGCTCAGTTTTCTGTCGCAGTCTGATGCATAGGGTCAGTTCCTGAGCATAACCTTTTTATTTCTGGAGTTCACCAGAACTTTCTGCTAACTGGTAATTTTCAGTATTTGAGATGAAAAGCTGTGCATCCAGGTTTGATTCAGATGCATACCCATGATGCTGTAATGGTGCTAGGGAGTTGTGGTATCTCAGAAAGGGGGAAGTCTGTGGAGAACAGAGAAAGATTAGGTTTGTGCCAGTGGCTAAGAGGAAATATGTTCCTGCAGAGGAAAATTGTGGCTATCCGTGTTCAAGAAGGGAGACTTCAGATGGAGGTGGGTACTGGAGAATTCAATAGTAATGGAGAAAAATATGAAAATATCTTGAGAGAGGATGATATGAGGTAGTTAATCTTCCAAAAGAGAGGCTTTGCAGTGTGGGGCAGGAGGGCAGGAATCATGCAGTTTCAAAAAAATAAGAGCAGCCATATGAGGTCTGTCCTAATAGAATGTTTCTGAAAGGATGTTGGGGAGCCCAAGGGAGAGGTATAAGACATGCATATAGTGCACCTGTCTTTCTGGGCAGTAGATACTGTTTCATAGCTGGCAGTGATGGCTCTGTGAATTGATTTAATCCTTGTTTGGACCTGTTTATGCTTGCACCATGTTGGGGAAGAGGGAGATAAGCCACAGGGAGAAAGAGGATCTTATTAAGTTTGCTGTTTACAAAAGAGAAAATGGGCTGAGTTTGCTGTGAGAAAATTAAAGGTGGAAGGAGAAGACAACTTCAGTGATTCAGACTGAGAACAGCGAGTCTCTGGAGCTGAGACACTGAAGAATAATCATGGGGGAAAGTTTTCTTATCTCCAGCTGTAATTACATAATCTTATGCACTGGGCTGTGGGATGTGATGGTGGCAATACTATGTGTTTTTCCATAGGACAGAAGAAACAACTGGAAATTACTTTTCATATGTAGAAAAGCATTAAGTAAGAGCTTATTGTTTTATTCGGGGGTTGCAGATGTTTTCACGTTTTCTTTCAAAATGTAAACTCAAAATACTTTGTCATGCATAGTGACAGAAACGGAGGGGAAAAACTGAGAGTACACCAGGCTTAAAATGTGTGAAGCAAGTAGAAAGGTAAAACTCAACCAAACAAAAATTTTACTTACTGAGTTATTTGGAAGCTGTCCAGAATCAAGGAAGATGGATGGTGGGCATGGTCTGCAGTGTTACCCACTATGAGTGTGGAGGGTATCATTAGCTTGGGTGGAGATACAGAGGAAACTGGAGATGGTAATTCTGTAATTAAAAGACGGAGAAGACAGAGGATGGTGCTGCGAGATGGAGAAGATGATGGGGTCGATATGTGAATGTGCCTCTGGAATGGGAAAACAGTTGTTACCAATACTAGAAATATATTAAAAGGCAATTTCAGGAAACTCTGTTCTTTTTTTGGTGTGTTCATGCTAAAATCCTTTTAAGTGGAATCCAAGAAGTCAGAGGAAAATGGAGAAGTTAAGGTTTTTTTATACAGATGTTTGAAGAATATAGCCTGTGCTTGAGGAATGAAAGAAAGTTTGTCTGGGGGACAAACAACAGTTTAGAGAGCACATAAATTCAAGACTGAACTTTCTTGTATACTGAATTCAGGAGGGAATTTTTCCTAACAGAAGCTTTGTTGTTGCTGAAGGCAAAAAAACCCAAAACATTCTCAGGACGTATCTTCACTTAGGTCTATTTAGAGCTTCCAAAAAATGCTACAATGGAGTAAAATGAATTTTCAGACTGGTAACAAATACAATTCTATTGATTATACCTTGATGCCTCAGGATATATATTCACTTCAATCTGTGTAAGTCTTCCAGAAAATGTTGCATTGGAGTAAAATGAATTTTCAGGCTGGTCACAAATACTTTTCCATTGTTTATGCCTTAAAATTTTGGGTAGACACTGGGGATTTTATTCCTTGGAATCAGAATGTGCTGTTTATCCACCTTCCATCCTTCATACCTTTCTGGAGGAAATAAAAAAAATCCCTTTCTCCAAGTCTTATAGAATTAAGTTTGGTTATCTCTTCTGAGGGTATTTTTCTTTGTATCTATGTGTTCAAGAAACTTGTTATCTGATACACTCAACAAATTTATCATCAGTGTGGGACTGCACTGGTGAAATACTCAAATACAGCAATGCTTTGTTGCAATTTGAATCAAAACCCATTTGCAGACTGCTTCAGCAGGGCTATTCCATGAATTGGTGGTGTCTGAAGTGCAGTAAACTGGAATCAGTTGAAGTATGTGTACTGCAGCCTCCTGATTTATAATAGTGTAGGTACTTAGAAGTTAATATTCTGATTTTAGGGCACTTACCTTTTTATCGTAAACTCATAAATACTTGATCAAGGGACAGTGCTTTCTTTTTAGCCTTTTGCTGTTCTTGGAAGTAGTTGAAATCTCTGCTGCATGGCTACATTTCCTTTCTTACTTGACCGAAAGTGGATAGAGGGATGGTTTTTAACATCCCCATGGCGTCCAGAGCTTTCGGAAACTGAGCTTTTATCTCTTGCCTTGAGCACTGGTGTAGTACTAACTAAATTACAGTGGGTTGGGCAATTCTGGTGTCAAAGCAAGAGTAAATCTGGGGATGAATGCGTAGGGGACCAAGGAACAAATGCAGAGAAGTCATTACCAAGAGGGTGGAGGGCAAGGACATTATGTGAACAAGAGCCTAATAAGAGTACAGTTCAGGGCTAGCTTTTTTTCAAAGCATTTGGACTCAGGACTGTGAGGCAGGTGTGTTTGTTGCTTTTTGGGTGAGAAACTGAGTGTGTGATGTACTCTGAGTTCAGAGGCTGCAGTCCTGTGACTGAGTCAGTGAGTAGGGTTTAGTCAGATCAATTAAGTCATGTGCTAATCATGTTGGCTTCTGAGTTGAATGATGGTTAGACACCGCGGTGAACAGTTGTTTGCTCCCAGAGTTGTATGTAGGAAAATATTTGCACAGAAGGAAGAAGGATACCTTTATTTGAAACTTGAATATCTATTTTAAGTTTCGGGAATATGTAATTTCTAAGCATTATCCGCCTACTGAACAGCTGCTTTCTATCCTGACAGAGTTGCTTTCTTGAATTCTTCTTCTTAAAGCAGAGAATAGCAGCACTGGTGGTTTACTAATAGCTGTATCAATACAATTCCCAATATAGATATATTTGCTTTCTGTTTCCAGTCATAAATTGACTCATAATTTAGTCTTAGAGAGGAAGAAAGAAAGCCCAGAACCTGTACACATTACTTGTGTATTCCAATGCCTTTCTATTGCCATTCACAGGATTTGAAAAGCTGATCCACTGACGAAAAACCTCTTTGCAGCTTGAAGAAACACAATCCCAGTCCAAGAGCAGGAAAGGCACCCTCTGCCATTCAGAAAAATTACATGTTTTGGGTTTAAAACACATACATCATAGTTAATTAGTCCCCTAGTGGTTGTTTCGGAAGCTCTCTTGGTTTTGTACCAAGAAGCAGGTGTCAAAATTAAGAAAGAGTGTGCTGTTGAGACAGCAGAACAGATATTGTCTGTTCTTTATGTTAGTCTGTATTGTTAAATGAGGTGTCTGTCTGATTCTGGCTTTTGCACTGCAGTTCAGGCGCAGTCTCTGCAGGGAGAGAAGGAACTTTTCCAGGAAAGGAGTAATGGAGCTGCCTGGGCAAATTACTTGGGCAGAGTTGGGAAGCAGCATGGATGGAGGTGGGGGATTTCCTCTGGAGTCACAAGACAGAGCCAAGCCTTGGAGGTGACTTGAGGGCTCTAGGGGTCTGTGTGTCATGGCTTGAACATCCTGCAACCCAGGGTGCCCTGGACTGCTGCTAGGCTTGCAGAGGGATAAATCCACTGTGCAAGGTCTCTGAAGGTTGTGGTGATGTTAAATGTGTTTTTGATTAGAATTCCTCCATTTGTTCAAATTTGCATTCTAAAGCCTCATTTGATGCTCCTGCAATGCTTGCATTAAGGTGAGTTTTAATTTGGTTCATAATTTCCTTAAAGTCAGAAAGGTCAGGGCAGAGTTGGTTTCTTTGGATCATGACAGATTTCAGAATTCCAGCTTAGGAAAGACAAATTGTTCATTCTGGCCTTTCCCAATTTCCCAGTAATTTTCTGTAGTTCTGCATATATAGTATAGAGTCCATCACCATCCCCAAGAGACCTAGTTCTGTTAAAGCTGAATAGCACTTCTTATCTGAAGTTCAAAGCGTAGCTCCTGGTATCATTTCAGTTTCATATTCCTTTAATAAATGTTACGTGCATCACCGGTGAGTAGAAACAGCAAGGACTGTGTAATTAATTCCAGTATTTTTGATTTCATTTCATCTTAAACCAACAACAGGAAACTCTGGGGCATGTACTTTTTATTGTACTAAATGAAATACTGAACCTCAGGCCTCTGGCAAATAAAATGAAAATGTACTCAGGTAGTGTAAAATTATGGCTTGTTTTACACCCAGGTCCTTAATAACATGCCTTGCTATGCAGTGTTCTTAATGAACTTTTGACACTTTGGTGGTTACAGTCTATTTCAAACTTCTTATTCTCTTTGGTGTTACGTACTGCTGGGCTCCTCTCTCTGTGCATGTGTGTGTGTGTTTGTTTGTATGTGTTTGGTTTTGTGTGTGTGTGTGTGTGTGTGTGTGTGTGTGTGTGTGTTTTCACAGAACTTTGTTCATAATTAGTCACTACTTGCTGAAAGAGCTTTGTATGCAAAACTGTAATTCCTCATACCAGAGATGCTTCAGATATCACATGTGCCCACTTCTGGAAGAAAACAGTTTTATGTATCTTTGTGATTGATGACTCCCTTTGCACACACCTTGCACCTCCTTTAACACATATTTTTAAGGCAGTTTAATATTTGGTGAATACCCAAATGAGGACTTTTTTCATAGGGCTAAGCTTTCTTTAATTAAACTATCCTGGAGAAGAAAAACAAACAAAAGCATATTACATTAAACAGAAAGGTTGTGACTGAATGTGTTCACAGGACTTTCATACTGGTTTAACTTAATCTAACTTAAGATCATAATTTGAAATTGCTGCACAGTGTATTGAGAGACTGTGTGGAATCCTGAGTTCCTGCTTTTCATTTCTCACCTGAATTATCTGCCGCGTTAGCTCACATTGTTGCTTTTATCGATGCATCTCACATCTGACACAGTAGTCAGTTTCTAAATTTTGACAGTAAAAATGACTGTCAGAATTGAGTAGGACGTATTTGGTGGTGGGAGTAGTTTTATCTCATAACTATATGAACTCTGAAATTTTTTAAGATGAATGTAAGCGACCAGAGGCTTCTCCTTTTTCAGATGCAGTTGAATACCTGTGCAGTTATAGATTCTCTGCCTGGTTCTTGTGTCTGCAGGTGCTGGACACTGTACTAGCACTGCATAGTTATAATGGCCCAAGTTTTGAACTATTGAATTTGCTATCTTATAGGTATTTGTTATACTTAATATAACTGTGCTTTTCTAGATATTGATTATTTGTCTCCATACAAACTGATAAAATAGAATGGCATCTAGAGAGGTACTCTATGTGTCTGCAGCTTGGTGCCTGATCCAAACAGGGTGGTTCCAGGCAGAATAATACATAGATTTTCAGTGATTCTGGACTGAGCAGGGAGCTCTGTGGCATACATGGGTAGAAAATGCCAGCAGTTTGGACCCATCTGCATTTCTGTTCTTCTGTGGTGTTGAAGTGCAGCACTGAGACAAGCTCATAGGTACTATCTGTAATGGAGATCCTATGTCCTCTTCTTGGCACTTGCCCAAGCAGTGATTTATTTATTCAGTGAAAGGTGATGAGAGCAGAGGGCATGCTGATGCCTACTGTTAATGTTAAGAACCTCACTCCTGGGTGTTCCTCAGCTGTAAGGATATTAAATGAACCTGTTGTTAGAAGGGCAATCTGATCCCAGATTATAGAGGAACTATCCCTTCCACCTCCAAATGGTCCACGTTCTCTGTGTATGTTGAAATAGGGGGGACTGAGTATAAAAGTCAGTATCAACAGCCGTCACGTGAAGGGTAACTTGTAACTTTGATCCCCTTGTCCAGATTCAGTGAGATATGATTTTGTGTGTTTGTTTTGGATGACCATTGTGTACTTTCTGGTGCACAGGAGCAGCGGAGAAGAGCTCAAAGCATGGAGCTGAAGACCGGACACAGAATTTCATCATGGCCATGAAGGATCGCATGAAAATCCGGGAGCGGAACAAGCCTGAGATCTTTGACTTGATCAGAGACGTGTTTTGTGAGAGCAAAATGACACACGCTCAGCAGATGAAGACAGTGAAACAGAGCGTGCTTGATGGTACCTCAAAATGGTCAGCAAAGATCACAATCACTGGTGAGTGGGAGAGTCATGGGTTCTCTTGGTCTCACTTGGGAGCCTCAAGCAAAAGAGCTGGTGTGAAATTAGAGAGAAGAAAGAGGAAGGGCTTCTCTGACCTCTGTGTCTTTCTGTTGAGTGAACATACAGGTAGCAGGTGGAGATACCCTTACTGCAGGCACTGTAATACACCATGAGCTGAGGCTCATCAGAAATGCTCTCATTAGTGATATTCCAGTTTCTCTGGCCGTTATGAGTTGCTGCTTCACGTGGTGGTCAGACACATTGTCTTGTTGCAGGGTGGTGGTAACCCTTCTCTTTTCCTTTCAGTGGTGTGTGCTCAGGGTCTCCAGGCCAAAGACAAGACTGGGTCCAGTGATCCATATGTAACTGTTCAAGTGGGTAAAACAAAGAAGAGGACAAAAACAATCTTTGGGAATCTGAACCCTGTATGGGAAGAGAAGTTTTACTTGTAAGTGTTCTAACAAGTACTCTCAGCCCCATGTCACCTGTTCATATGATTTGTGCTGTGACAGCTGTGTCTTTTCTCTGAGTATGCATTCCCACATCACCTATAATCTGGGATGGTTCTGTTTTTGCTCAGCATTGTGTGTGTGGTGGTGTGCTCTACATACATCTTTAACAATGTGCACACTTATTTATCCCATCTCTCTTCCTTGTGTATATACAAATTGTCTGCTTTGTGAACACTTTTATGTTGATGTTCCTAGAGAATGCTAAAGAGAAAGGAAAATATTTAAATCAGCAGCTATTGTTCCTAGTTAAAAAAATTCTTTGTAATATGAGAGTAAAATTTGTGTAAAAGACTAAGGAAACTTCTGTCACCTATTTCTCTGACCTGCTACCAGTGTTTGGCAACCAAATTTAAAGGTGATTGGTTGTCAGCTGTCTGTGGCACCAGAATTCTCTTCTTTCAGTTTTGAAAAATCAATGTAACAATAACTTGCAGGAGTTATTGTTTTGAGACAAAGCTTTCAAGATGACCAATGTATTGATGTCTGAATTGAAAGCAAAGACTGGAGGCACAATTCTTTAGACAACAGCTGCACTCAATATATATTGTTCCATCCTGCTTTTATTGAATAAGTAAACATTACCCTCAGTTTGCCATTGGAGATGTTATTAACCAAAATGGAGACATGAAATCCAACAAGTGTTTTCTGAAAATTCTGGGTGATGTCACTCAACATCGACAATCTATTTCTTTAAATGTGTAAGGTCTTCCATTGTACCATCCCTTTCTTTCCTTTTTTTTCTTCTCTGCACTTTCCTAAACTGCTTGGGCGGAGCTCTGTCTGCAAACTGCAATTTGTTTGTGTTTCAAAATCAGATTTATATTTGTCCAGCTTTGTCTTTACAATGTACAGTACAATCAAAATTATTTTTAAGCAGTTTTGAGCTACTCATTAACGTCAGAATAATCCTACTGCTATTTTGAGCAAGTAAACCCTTGGCTTTATTCTTAGTTTAATCCAAGGTAACGTTGCTGCTTGGTAAGTAGTAAGAATGCTTAGGTGCCATTTGGATAGCTCTAGTCACAATAGCAGCAAGTCTGTGTGGGAGCCTTAAGGACCTTGATTTACCATGCCAAGTAGTTACCATGGTATTTGCAGGGTGCTTCCTTCTAATTTTAGGAGCTTCAACAAATACTCTGTTTAAAGATAGATAGCAGAGTCTGATAAATGTCATAGTTTTAATGGTGCCACTGTGTAGACTTTGTCGCCATGTCTGTGATTCAGCAGATAACTCTTGGGCATTAGAGTTGATGCTACGTTCTGTCTTGCCTGTGGTCATTGCCTTCACTGCCTTGGAATAGCAGGAGGAGATGAGGGGAATGAGCACAGTGTCCACACTGATGGCTGTAGAGCATTCAATACTGGTATTGGTGTGTTGTTTCATTAGTACATGGCAAAGCTCACCTTCTGCTGGATGAGAAGAGAGTCATTTAGAAGTGTGTGCAGCAGTGGTTTTCCGCACACCCATCTTTCTATTTTGCATTCATGGATCTTTTTGCAGCTTACAGCTCTTGAAGTTCTAAAATTTTCTACCCCATAATCAAATGGAAATTTAAATCAACACATTCATGCCCAAAATACCCACTATGTACCAGGCTTTTTTAGAAGAGATTGTCAGGTCAGTCAAGAGATTGTCAAATTTTAAGAAGTTGGATAGGAAGGTGTCCTTGATTCTTAGAATGAGGTTAATTTCTTGTAGTGAGAGAAAGGTGTGCTGGTAGTTACTGAAAGCCTTGCAGTAGACATATGAAAGCCTTGGTATTCAAAATGGTCAAACAATTTAAAGGGAGCAAGATGTGTAAATAGAGAGGTCAGGTCTGTTACTAATGTGTGTGTCAGCAATGCTGTTCCTTTTCTGTTTAGCTTGGTGGATTTGTTTGTAGCTGATGTTCATTAGGTGCCCAGTGCCTTTCATATGATCACAGTTCCAGTGTCTTTTCAAAGGTTGAATGTAGAGCTAGAAATCTGTGTGCATCAGTAATTAGAATTATAACACTGTTATTATAATCCATGGCATGAATGAAAGTGGAGTATGTACAGATGAATGATAGAATTCATTCTACAAGCTCAGTAAAGTTTCTTAAAAGCAGCTTAAATAAGTTTAAACATTTTTAAGGCTCTGATAGCCTATTTTAAATAGGAGGGTTTGTGCTTATTTACAGTGACGGATGGAAAAGTATGTAAACTTAAATATCTCTCCCTAAAAATTACTTTGTTCCTTTTCCATATATTGTCAGAAAAAAAAATAATGTGGTAGACTTGACCCAATTCCGAATTCCAGATTTAGAAGCATATTTTAGAAAAGGCAAGGTTGAAAATGCGTTGCGTTTCCATTATAAGTGCTATTCAGGTCATTACTAGCCTGTGTAACTGTAGGCATCTGCTTAGATTAATCACCAGTTCTTGCAGTGTGTTCACGTTGCCTGAGCAAGTGATGTGCAGGCTGTTTCTTTCTGAAAATTATATCTCTCTATATTTACATCTATAGCTTTAGGAAATACGTTGTTATGGAGAGATTTTTGTATATTTCATGAGAGTTTGAAGACCTTTGAAAACATAAGGTGTTGATTTTTCTGCTCTGTTCAAAGTGTTGCAGGCTTGGTGCAGAGACTGCATATGTGATGCTTGGCAGCAGGGAGCTTGATGGGGGACTCCAGCCACTGCTGCAACACAAACGTGTCCTGTGAGCATCCACTAACAAAGCTCTGCTTCCTGTGGGTTACATTCCTTTCTCTCCCACAGTAAATCCAAATTTCTTTCCTCTAGTTATGATGAACAGGCTTACAGATGTCCTCCTCCATTTGCCATGTGCTTTTCTCCCCTGTGCCCTCAGCTCTCTTCCCTTGCCCTAAGCCCTGGCTGGGCAGAAGGCAACATGTGTCCTGCCTGCAGTTGGATTCCAAGTTGTCTGTAGTGGTTCGTACATGAGAGCCAGCTGGCTGCAGGCTTTCCAGGGACAGCAGCTGGTATGGGTTTCTCCTCTCCATCTAGCTGTTGTTTTTTCACAAAAAGTGTTGGAACATTGAAGCTTTCCTAACAAGTCTGCATAACTCTTGTTTTCTTACGAAGCAGTCCAGTAATATTAGAGGGAAGCTATTTTTGCCATATTCAGTGCAATTAGAACAAGAAAGTAATTCCCCATTTGGACATGTTTTAGACTGTCAGTGGAAATTACAGGGTTTCTGGAATCTTTTTTGTCAGTAAAGGCTGAAGCTGAGCATCCATTTGCATGGGTTACAATAGCAGACAGTGCTTAGGAGGATAAACGTGACCACAGGGCAGTTTCAGATTTAAAGGGAGAGCTCTGGGCTAGTTTGGAGACTGGTCCATACCTTTTATTCAGGGAATGCCATAGTCTTTAAAGACTGTGAGGGCTAAATGTAACTGGATTCAAACAGGACATTGCTGTTCTTCTAGGCGTAGGTGCAAAATTACTTGTTCATTTTACAGTAATATCCCCTTGAAGTTGTATGATCTAAGTACAGCTGTGTCTGAAGCTTTGAATGGTGGGTGTGCAGTCATTGCCTGGAACAGATTACATTGTCTCTGAACAGGTTGCAAGAGACATGTTTATTCTCTCTCACCACAGAAGAACAACCGAGTTAAAATGAATGCAGGGCCTCCTGCTAGCAGACAAGTCAGTATTTTACTGGGATGTGCAGAGCCCACATGATATACATACCTGTTAATCCTTTGGGAGTAGTGCTACTGCTCAACTAACCACTGGCTAGTTACCCAAAGACTTCTATTTGATTCCCCAGTTTCTCTTTCAGCTGCTGAGCCTGTTGTCAAGCTCAACATCTTTCCGTTATCTCTGTGATTAGATGTAACTGTTCCAGAGCTGTATTTTAGACTTCCCCTTCTGAGACCACTGTGTTTATAACCACTGTAACTCTGCCCCCTCAGCCTCCCTTCACCGTGTGGCAGGGACCCATCCAGTTTGTCTTGCTTTCTTTA
Organism: Entomyzon cyanotis; assembly: GCA_024500445.1. Classification (NCBI taxonomy): domain Eukaryota; kingdom Metazoa; phylum Chordata; class Aves; order Passeriformes; family Meliphagidae; genus Entomyzon; species Entomyzon cyanotis. The sequence goes on along the minus strand of JAKEPQ010001021.1, from coordinate 43,044,322 downwards.
ATCTCCAGGTACTGCAGATACTGAAACTGGCACTCTGATAAAATCTCACTTATTTTCCCTGCTCAGTTACCAACATGAGACTTAAATCTGATGCAGACCTGATGCCTCGTGGCAAGCACCTCTTGGAAAGCTGAGTTAATGTAGCTAGGGATGTAAACCTCAGAATCACTTTATCTGCTCTTTGTAGTTAGCAGAACTGCACCATTAATTTGTCAGTTGGCATTGTAACATTGGGTAACAGCAAATGATTGTACTTGTTCTCCTAAGAAAAGAGCTTCATGCTAGTAAGAACAGAAAACTCATTTCTTTGTTCTTAGAGATCAACAGCCTCTCAGGGCATATTATTGTGCTGTCGTGCTTAACTTATAAGGTACTGAGGATTTTCCTTCGTTTTCTTTCCACTCTGATTTTGCCTTTGGTGTTTTCTTCACTGTCCTTTTTTCTCCCTAAAAGTCATGTCATTGTTTAAAAGTGAGCCTCTTCTGAGAAGTTTTCTGCCTTCCATTCCCACTGCTGTTGGCCACAGCTGAGCTGCCAATTGGACCCTGCCATGTTACGACACTTCATTTGAACCACAATCAAATCCTTCTGCTTTTTCAGCCACACCATTTCCCGAAACAACTTTTTTCCTGCCCCGCCTCTGTATATTGTTGCAACTTTCTACTGGACTTTCTCATACTGGTTTCTACAACTACTCTTTCCTTTCTCATTTTCCAGAAATTCTCTTCTTTTTTTTAGGCTTTGCTCCTCAGAAGCAGAACTGTCCCACTGAAATGAGGTCACAGGTCCTAAAGTCTTGCTGATCATTTTCTCCTTTGCATTTTCCCACTGCTTTCACTCTCATCCATTATTTCTGCTAGTAGCTCAGCACTTTCTTCCTTTCTCTTTCTCTGTCATTGTATGAAATGTCCCCTGCTCTGGACTGTAGAACTTTACAGGCCCTTCTTGAGAGTTGTGTCGGCAGAAAGGAAACTGCTCACAGAATATGGACATACAGACATTCACTAGACTCTTTGAACCATAAATAGATTTTAGTATCAAAATACAATAAAACGACTCGATTCAGGGCTTGACTGACCTATTTTAAAATCTGCAAAATGTTGCTGCTTCCTCTGGTTCTTTACTTTCATTGCCTGTTTTTGCTTAAATCTATGTGTTGTGTTTTGTCTTTATTAGCCTGTCTGCTCTACGGGGCAGAATTAGCAAATTCAGCACAAATATTGTTGGGGTTTTTGTTTCAAAATATTAATCACTGGTTCAAAAGTGGTGTTCTGGTCATTTTTAGAGACTTCTTCCTCTTTCCTTCCACATTTTGGAAGAGACGAGGCACAAGCGGTGACCTTGTCCCAGACCCCTGACATCATCCAAGCTTATCTGGCCCAGGCTTTACAGATGGGCAAAGATCTCAGAACTAAGAATCACTTCCTACAATTTTTTTGCAGAAGTTGGAGCTAGATTAAAGGGATACAAATTGCTAACTTCATTGTGGGAGGAACTACAGTGTAAATTCAACAGTTGCTTGTTCTGTTTAGCCACCAATATACTAATTACTGAGTGTGTGGGCATGTCACTGTGTGAGCAGACCAGAATTAACTAGAGCTTCGTGTGCTCTCGTGCTTCCCCTCAGCTGGGCATGGGAAGAGACCCAAATACTGACAGTGCAGGGGATGTGTGTGGGTGCAGGGGCTTCAGTGCTGTGTAAGACTAAAGGGGAACGTGACAGAATAGATGGAGGTAGAAAGTGGGATAGCAAACAAGTCAGCAGAACCAGGCTCAGCTGCTTCCAATGTAGCAATCACTGGCTTCGGGCAGAAATCTTAATGGAAAAAAAAAAAGCAATTTTAATTTTTCTTAAAGATTTTATACGCTGTTTCTGGAAAATGTTACTTCATTTGGTAGCTTGAAGTGTCAAAGTAAGTTCTTTTATAAAAATGGCACCACTGCAAATGCTGAGACCATGTGGATAAAAAGAAAGGTTTTTAGCCACGTACACAGCAAACTTGGTTTCCAGTTTCTTACTCTCTGAAATGGACCTGGAAGTATTTGGTAATTTCTTTCTTTTGGTGGGGTCACAGAATGTTTCTTTTGTCTGCATCTTCATGGGAAAAGCTGTGAGAGTTCAGCTGTGGGAGGGTGGACAGACATACGTGTGCACACAGTGAAATCAAGCTTCATAAAAACATAGCAAGAAGTGGGGCAGGCATCTTGAGAAATGTGGCAGCTCCTGTATTAATGAGGGGAAAAGCTTCTAGCAGCAGGGCTTGTTAGCCACAGTCTTACAGAGTCGTGTCGTTGTCACAAATTCGAAGCTATTTCTCATTAGTTAGAAAATTGTTACCTGTCAGCAAGCTGAAGTCTCCCAGTGTTCATGATTCTGTTTCGGGGTGCACACTGAAAAGTGAGCTGGTTTTGACACATCTGTGTTACTTCACCAAAAGCAAGGACTGTTGTTCTACAGACTTAGGTGTTTGATGGTAAGCCACCAGTTCAAGGCTTTCAGTTGCTGTGAGCAAGTGATAAAGCTCACTCTCTGGCATGGGACCAACACAAAGAAAGCAAGCTGAGCAGTCTCTTTAAAACAACAAAGAAAGGTGTGGTAAAATAGAAGCTTTAGTAGCTCAGTAAATGCTCTTGGAAGGTTTCCTGTAGGATGTTGCAGGGAGTTGTGGTGCAGTATTTGAGTGGAGGATGATAACCAGCCATCATCCCAGGAGTGGGGGATGATGCATGTGGGACTGCCTAAGTCAGATTTAGGTTTGAACAGCAAACATTTTCCTTAAGGAAAGACCACTGGAAGCAAAGAAACAAGACCAAAATGGTTGTAACAATGAGCAGTTGGCCAGAAGATGATGTCTGAAGAAGTCAGGAGTTAACTTCCTAATGCTTTGTAAATGGCTCTGTGTGCCAGTTGTGTTTTGAGGCAACCACGTGTTTCTGAACACTGAGCCTCTACAATACTGCCAGGCTGTACATTAGTGCACCATGTCAGAAACAGAGGATTTATTTTACATGCTTAGGCTGTGTTGCTGGCAGACATGGCAAAGCACTCAGATAAATTTGAGAGCTACAAGGAGCAGCAATTCCAGCCATTCCCTGCTTGTTAATACTTGCTTGCATGGTTTTGTTGGGAAGACATTCTTGAAGTAGAGGAGGAGGGAGAGGAGAGTGAAGTTGGGAGACAAACATTGAATCTCTTTTATTCTGAACTAAATACAGATTTGATTGCAAAGCAAAGGCAGGGAGCAGTGATGTGCTCTGCCTGTGATCAGAGCTGCAAGGAATTGCCTCTAACTTTGTCCATATAATTCCCAGCTATTCCTCTCTACTAGAAAAATCAGTAGGAGCTGTGTAGATGTCTGTTAAACGTTGTCCTGAATCACAATGGTGGCAGTGAGAGCCCAAATGGTTTCTTGGCAGAGAGCATGCTCATAACCAGTCACTGCCACATCCTATTGACCAGGCTTCGCAGATCTCTTCTGACCCATTTCTTCTTTCTCCCTGTTGCTTAGCAACAGATGCAGCATGTTGATGTTAAAAAGGCTGGAAAACAGGCCTGCAGTAGCAGTTGCCTGTTTTCATAGATTTTATTTGCTTGAGGGTAGACATTTGTAGTGGTTACTGTGAGTAATCACCCTTGTCATGGTCTCATCTGAGCATTCAAATTGCTTTATTGCATCCCCTGTAAATGAGCAGAGCTGTTATAATACGGTTCTTCTACCCACTTCTGACATCCAAGAGCCTGTTTGGATCTACAGAAGATATCTGAGCACCTGAAAAAGTGGGAGAGTGTGGAAATTCTCTCTGTGCATTAAACTGGAGGGTGCCGATTCATCAAACAGTAAACTGCTTCTTTTAATGGAAATGTCTTTATTGATCTGCCCAGAGCATGAAGTGTCAGTCTAAGCTGTGAATAGTAGGCAGAATCAATTCTAGTAATTAAATACCAATGCTGTAACTACTGTATCACACCCATTCCCCTCAGGCAATATGGTGTATCATCTGATTGCAATGTATTGTGCATTGATACACTTACTGTCTTGAAGTAAGAGATCTACCTCCATCTGAGCCATTTACCCTTTGTTAGAAACCAGCACAAAGGGTATTCATCACAGGTTTTCACTGTGCTGTCCTAGAAACTGTAAAGACTGGCAGCCCTTACTGCCTACAGCTGAACAGGAGGTCATTGATGGGAGAGAGCTGTTGAAACCAGTAGGATGCTGATTGTCATTTTTGGGGGGTGTGTGCTGGCATTAACCAGCCTAGCTATCCCTGGGCTTCTGTGGGCTTAACAGCAAAACCAACCAGTTGTTCCTGTGGAGCTTTGGAGAGAATTCCCAAGTTCTATGAGCTGCTGCTGAGAGTGAGGACAAGCAGGAGAGTCACAGCCACTTAGGAAGTCAGAAGTTGGTGGCTGAGGTCGGGGCAGGGTGGTCATTCAGCATGCATCTGGAGTGCAGTATCTGGTGTATCACAGGTGTTTGGAGTGCACCAGAAAGTTGTTATGTGGCTCGTACCAGACACTCCACTTTTGAATAAATAGGCATTGTTTACACTTTGCTAATACATCTCTCTGATGTTGGAGGAGTGGGTCAAGAGGAATGCAGAGCGTGTGGCATATAAATGTTGGCTGCATTGCACACTCTTAAAATTACATTTTCTCTTGTTTGCAGTGAGTGCCATAATTCCTCTGACCGGATCAAAGTGCGAGTGTGGGATGAAGATGATGACATCAAGTCTCGTGTCAAGCAGAGGCTGAAACGCGAATCAGATGATTTCCTGGGACAAACAATCATTGAAGTTCGTACTCTGAGCGGAGAAATGGATGTGTGGTACAACCTTGGTGAGCAGGGCCTTGGGACTGAAAACATGTGATGTGTTGGTTTGGGACTGTTTGAGAGGACTTGGATGCATGTGGACAATTCACAAGAAGTGGAGAAAAGAAGCTGACATGGTTTCAGGGGCATATGATGCTGCTGCAGAGTAGCTGCAAAGCTGATCCCAGTTAAAATGGAGCATAACATGTCAGAAGGTGGATGGTTTTTCTCTGTTAGGCATTGAAAAGTACAATGGGAGAAATTATTGGAGCAGGACTGTATTTGACCTCTGCTGGAGACATGCTGTCCTGTGTTCTTTTTTTTTGTGTCAACACAAACATTTTACCAGTCTATAATACCGTCATGTGCACAACACTGGGTGGCAAGTTGTTGAGACCTTTTCCAGTGACTGTTGTAGAAAGTGCTAGCAGGTAACCAGATGTAGCTGAATTGACAGGCACTGTGGCCCTGCCAACTCCTAGGAGATCCAAAATCTTTTTGATAGGGACAGCCAGCAGTTCTCAGGATTTCAGAGCTGTGGCGAAGTTAAGGACAAATTCCACATCAGTCAACCCTGTTGTCAGAAGAGGAATCTGTCCTTGGTGGTTCTAATTCAGCTGACTGAATCCAAGACCCTGTAGCACATTTGCTGACAGAACGGCTGTCTTATGCCTAAAAATGTACATAGTTCTATTAGATGTGTCATATTGAGGGTGTATCATGGCAGTTGTTTTGCTGATGTCTGCTTAGTATTCAGTGTTTTGAAAGAAAAGTTTTCTCTGTGGTGACTCAGCCTGAGCTTCCAGAGTTTCTTTTGCCAGTGATGTCACCCCAAGATGGCAGTGCTCTGAGCATGAGCATTACATATAATTGCTGATGTTATTGCCTTCTAGAGAAGCGAACAGATAAGTCTGCAGTGTCTGGGGCTATTCGCCTGCAAATCAGTGTGGAGATCAAAGGCGAGGAGAAGGTGGCTCCATATCATATTCAGTACACTTGCCTTCATGAGGTAAGAAGTGGGAATGTCACTCCGTTCATTCTGACCATTGAAGAAGCAATTTTTTGACCTTTATTTCCTTTAAATGTTCCTCCTTGCCCTAGGTGAACTTTCTTTTCCCTGCCATGCAGGCCTGGTAATACACTGAATCATCAAACCTACATCTGTCAGGGAGGCAAAGGCAGCTTTAAGCTGTCTCCCCCACGCTGGCAACTGGCAGGCTCAGTCTGTCCCACTGTCACAGCTGTGCTACTGTCAGACAGAGATCAGGCTTTGGTTCCACTCAGAGCCCACAATGAGTTTAAGATGGAGAAACCTCTCAATTTGCTTGAGTGATGTTTTCAACATGTGCTGTACTCCTGTTTTTCTTTAGAGGAAGCCTACTAAAATGTGTTATCGAGGAGGGAGTCTTTATTTTGTGCTGTTGTGTGATGCAGGTATGGGCAGTATAAATTCTTTGCTGCTGCTGCTGCTGCATTGGTGTGCAGTTATGAACAGCTATTGAGGAGCAGAAGATAAGCTGAGGTTTCTGGGTACTGATCTGTCTCAGGATGGACTGAGCTGGACAGGCAGTGCTGCAGAAGTTGGAAGAAATCCAAAGATGACTTCTGAGAAGGACTAAAGGGAAAACCCTGTCTTGGAGAGATGCCCAGTCTATCTATGTCAAAGAAAAGGCAGGCAGCAGGGTCAGTCTCAAAGTGCCTGAATAAGGAAGAGCAATCAGAGCCCTGTATACAAGAATATCCTGAGGTCAGTGAGGGTTAAGCAAATTCATCTCAGACAGAGAAGGACAGTTGTATCACAAAGAGGAATGTTCATCTGCAGGAACAACATATTTATCCAGACACTGAGCTGGATGAGCTCTGTGGTGTCTTCTGGCCGTACCAGGGAGCTCTCTGTGAGACAGAGATGAAGCTCAGAAAGTAGGGTTCTTTTAGTAGGCTGTGTTGTGTTATTCAGTACATATTTATTGTTTTTTAATTCAGTGATGGCTACTATTTGATAAGTTGTTTTAGTTTTGTCCTTTGAATATGCATGATCACTTGCTGCTCTTTTTTTTGCAAATAGGTATCTTTTTAACTACCACCTTCTTTCTTTTGTGCATTCTAAAATGAAGATGATTTGCAGCAAGAATAATATAATCAGGAAAAATAGTAGTGTAAAGCAGAGTCCTCTACCTACTAATGAGATCATTAGACTTTTGCATTCCTTTCTGTTGGGAGCCAGCTGTCTGAGAGGCTGATGAATCTGTAAGTGACATGAATTTGAGGATTACTGAGAAACCCACTGAGCTGAATGTGCAATTTCTGCACAGCAATGATAGCTGAAAACTTTTGCAGTGTTAGATAAAGTGAAAGGTTATGTTGAATAATAATGCAAGTGTCTAGTTGTTAGGGGTGATCTTAAGGGTGTCCTTTTCAGGGAAAAAAAATGTTTGGACGGTTCTGTATGATAATAATTACATTGCTGATACAGAGCTGTAACGTCAGCTAGTATAAATAGCTTGTCCATATTAAGGCATTTCATTCCAAGGACAGAAATGCGTAGGTTTCAGGAAAACTAATTAGTGTGTGGTTTCAGTGCACTGAAGCACTCTTCTGCATCATTCACAGTGTCTGCTGGGTAAAGTTGTAGGTATGCATGTGAAAAATTCAGCTGTGAGATTCTTTCAAGAAGAAAAGAAGGTAAAAGCAGAAAATACACAGTGGGCTGGGGGAAAGAAACCAGAGGAGAACAAAGAAATTTCTGTTAGTGCCACAACCTTAGCAGTTCCAAGCTCTTCATGAATCTTAGAGGCTTCAGCAGCCTCACATACAAACTTATTCCTGTTCTATTTTTCAGAACCTCTTTCACCATCTCACAGATGTGCAAGGGAATGGGGTGGTGAAGATCCCTGATGCCAAAGGAGATGATGCATGGAAGGTGTATTTTGATGAGACAGCCCAAGAGATTGTGGATGAATTTGCAATGCGTTATGGCATTGAGTCAATTTACCAGGCCATGACGTAAGATCCATTTCCTGTGTTCCTTAGTGCAGATCATTGGTGTTACTAATTGATGTGACTTCTACTATTTAGAAGATGAAGTGTATTGGTAATGGAAAGCTTGGCAGTGACAGCTGCTCCTCATGGGGCTTTCTGTGAGCGGGAAGAGACTGCCTGCCTTTGAATTGCTGGTGTCCTCAAAGTCCAGAAATTATTGTCTGCCATTTCTGTTTTGAGACTCTCAAATCTCTGTTTGAGAACTCTTCTGTTAAAAAGGTGTTGCTCAAGGTTCCATTGAAGATTTTTGATCATATGGGAAGGGATGAGGTTTTGTGGAAGTATTTGTCCTGTATGTTTGTTGTGGCAAGTGTTACAGTCCTTTGAAGTGACTGATTTCCCAGGTGCTGCTGAAAGCATTTATGGAAAGTTTGGGTAATGGTGCCACTGATTTGTCCTCTTCAGAGCTAGGCTAATTCAGTTCTGTATCTTAAAAGAACCTTTTCCTCCTAACTATACTTTTACTTGGATTTGGGATTAGTCATTCTTCCTCTTAAAGACTAGTATTGCTATGCTTAGCTCATTTCTTATTTCAAATGTAATATAAAATATAGCAGACAAAAGTGAACTTTTTCACATTAGAAGCTGAAAGTTTTCAGTTATGAGTCCTTAGATGGGTTATGAGCTGTACTTATGTCACCTTGCAAGCAGCTTTTCTGCCTATTGGTTTAAGCCAAAATAGAAAAGAATTGTCAGGTTTCTCTGCAGGACTGATAGTCACTGCTTATAGCAGGGCTAACTTGAAAGTTGGACCAGGCTGCTCAGGGATGTGGAAATTCTCCAAGGATGAAGGTCTGCCACCTCTCTGATTAGATCCCCACTCCTCACGGCTTCTCTTCTTAAAGCCAAACAAAGCCATTTCATGTGCTTGTATTTATCCAATGCCTAAATGACCAGTTGGTACATAAGTGTCATGTAGCAAGCATGGTTTTAAACTTGAAGAGGTTAGATTTAGGACAGAAAAAAGGAAGGAATTTTTACAGTGAAGGTGATGAAACAGTGGATGGATTGGCTAGGCTGCCCAGAGAGGTAGTAGATGTCCTGTTCCTGGAAGTGTTCAAGGTCAGGTCCAATGGGATTTTGGGCAACCTGATCTGGTTGAAGGTGTCCCTGATCACTGCAGGGACTAGATGACCTTTAAAGGTCCCTTCCAACCCAAACTATTCTATGATTCCCTTGGGACGAAAGCTATATTTGGCAAATAGTTCCCAGATTTAGTCTGGGTGCTCAGTGAGTATTCCTGCATAAAAATGACCCATCTCTTACGCTTCTTGAAATGAACTTTACTTGCCATTTCCCATGATTTAAGGCCTCTTAAGCTCTGAGTTTTTTTTAGGTCTAAAAGATTAATTTTTTAAAATTTTTTTAATCATTTCACAAGCCTGGATGCTCCTAGCATAATTTCGAGATTTCCTGGAGGAGGGTTTCTTGCATTTAATGAGAGAATGGGAAAATGCAAATGAGTGTGCATGCTTCTTGCAGGCTGAATAGGTTAGCCATAAGGAATCACATATCAGTGGAGCACGGAAGTACTAGTGTGTGCTCTCACTGGGCATTAATGCTTTCCAGTTGCTGCTGGCTCATGACACCTCAGAACCTGTGTCTGCCTCAAGCAGCAGCAAATTGTGTAAATGTCCTTGTGTCAGGCTTGGTTCTAGGAATTGGCATCAGGACCCAGGGCATCGCTAAGTCACGTACTGTTGGTAATAAATGGTTGAGAAGCTGTTTTATGATCTGTAAATGGCTGCAGTGAATGGATTTCTCTTTGTTTTGAGCTGTTGTCTAGATGGCATAGTTCTGACAAAAGCTCTGAGATGCTGGAGTTTTACATAAAGGGATGAAACATAACTTCCATCTGTTCATGGTGCCCGCCAGCATATGGGGTTCTATTAGAGGGATAAAGTCAAGTCCTGCTGCACAAAAGAGACCAGAATGACTTACATCACTGTCCTTTTGCAGGCATTTTGCATGTCTCTCTTCTAAATACATGTGCCCTGGCGTGCCAGCTGTGATGAGCACCTTACTTGCCAATATCAATGCTTATTATGCACACACCACTGCCTCCACAAATGTGTCTGCTTCAGACCGCTTTGCAGCCTCCAATTTTGGGGTAGGTTTGTGTGTTTGGTGTTGTTGCAATTGGACTTCTTTAATTTGCCTACAGTGCTTCCACCCTTCAGTAAATAACTTGTTCTGTTCAAGGAACATTAAATCTGTGAGGAGTTGGAAGCACTGGAACTCTTTTAGACCAGACAGAGAGCATGGGTTTATTGTGGTAATCATCACAGATTTCAGGTATCAATCAGTGTAATGCATTGTGATGTTTATTCTTTGTGTTCACATTACAGTGGAGCACAGATGGTATGGAATGAACAAACAATCCTAACTCTGCATGTTAGTGCTGTTGGTAAAATATACCATGTGATCTGATAATTTCAGAACTTTGTTTTTGAAAACACCAAGTGCTTTAAGAAAAAAAACCCACCACCATAGAAGAAGTCTATTCCCCTAATGGTTAAAATGTTTTGTATATAACTTGTGGTGGAGTTGAGCATGCTGGACAAGTATTTGGAAAAGCTCATGCTTTCCATCAGATTGAGAATTTATAAATAGATTGAGGATGTGTTCACAATGCCACATCAGAATTCAGTGGAGAGACCTGACCTCAAGAAGTTATGTCACAAGAAGCCTGTAGTACTTTTCACTGATCTGTGTAAGATCATGGAGCTGTGTCATTGCTCTGAATTAGACCCTTTTCTGCCTGTACTTTATTAATCTCTGAATAAATATTTTCTCTCAAATACAAATTTGGTGTAAATTGCAGATGGCAAATCAGAGAGGTTTCTGTTCTGGCTCTACTTCAGAGGGAAAATGGAGTGTTTTTTCTGACCATTCTGGCGTTTCACAGACTTCAAGAAATACTTACAGCTTAAAAGTAAATCCAAGAATCGAAAGAAAATACTGTTTGCACAATGCCATATATCCATACTGCTTCCTCCTGTTCTCATGAGATCTGACACTGATTACCTGATACCCTGCTGCTTACTTTGAGCGTCAGTTGGACCGTGGTGATATGTGAATGTTTATTGTTGTTTTCTGCCCAACAGAAAGAACGATTTGTGAAGCTTCTGGACCAGCTTCATAATTCACTTCGGATTGATCTCTCAATGTACAGAGTGAGTGGGAATAACAGAATCCTTTCAGGCATTCTCGTGGGCAAAGGGGAAACACACCAATTGGATTTCTCTTACATTTCTAAATTCTGGCATAGTTTGTGTCTTAAGGATTTGTCATGACAGGCTTGTTGCTCAAATGTACCTTTTTATTTTCCTCATGGGTAGAACTTAGACCTTGTTTTTTCTTCCATTATAATTTCCTTAAAGCTTCTGAAATAATTTGAGGATTGTGAACTGTGCTCATCTCTGATACTTTCCCAGAAATTTCCAATCCAAGTTGGATTGAATTAAATAATTTGAATTACTCTTATCAGCTTTGGGTATCATCTAAAAAGGGAAAACAGACTTGTTTTCCCCTACTATGGCAGAAATATTTTAGAGGACCATGGTATCATGTATTTTAGGTTTGGCAAACTCGAATCATGACGTATTGTCAGGTTTGAGATGCTCCCCCAAGTTGAGCAGATTGTGAAGAGATGAGTTTCAAATGTTGGCATTAGTCCATCAAGCTTCATAAACCCTCCACTTTCTTTCTTTGCTAATCCAGAGTCACTATAGTTTTATCATGTGACTTGGCACTTTTTTCCCTTAAATTCCTTGCTATATTATTTCAATTGGTGATTAATTCATTGAAAATTTTGAAAACAGTGGCGAAATGTGAGCTTTCATTTTATTTAGTTATCCTCTTCTGATTTTAGCATTTACCTGAATCACAGAAAAACATAAAGGGGAGAAAAATATGAGCAGATTAAGAGAAGTGCATTAGGAATACAAATCAAAAAGGAAAAGGGGCAAGGTGCAAAAGAAGATAAAAGGAATATTGTGTGAAGAGCTATTTTAAAGCTACATTACTAGTAAGAGAAGGTCTAAATAGAGCACTGATCTCCTGAGTAGCAGAGGGAGAGTTATCAACACATGGCAATAGGAATCTGTAGCAAAGCTGCCTTGTTTGTTTGCTTAGTGTTCAGTAAAAGCTGGTTTTTGGTGGCTAATGCAACTGAACTGTGCACAAAAAAGTAAGATCTCACATAAAGGACCAGGCAAGATTTGTGTAGTTTAAATAATTTAGGTGTAATCTAATTGCCGTTACATTTAGAGAAATGGCTGAAGCATTATGGGAGCATTTAGTAATTATTTTAAGACCCCTGAAGGGCAGTTTAAGTTCTGGAAGAAAAGGTGTTAGTTAGCAGCTTTCCAGACAGGAGATGGCAATTTACATTCATCAGAGGGTTTGTGTTTAGTTCTTGAGCCATGGAAATCTTTGATTGTAATGAATACCCTGAGCTCCACAGAATCCATGTGTGGACAACTTAGCTCTAAGAGGAGAGTTGTCTCAGAGGGAGCATCTACAAATGACTGCAAAGAGCACTGAATTGCCAAGAGTGGTTAGCTGAACTGCAATAATACTCAATTACTAGTGTCAAGAGGCAGCAAATTTTTCTGCAAGTCCTCAGTAAAAAGTGAAAACTTGTTCCCCTCTGCCCTTTTCACCTTCACGTCTAATGATTTTTGAATGTGCAAATGTGAAGGGGCTGAGAAGTTAGCTGAGAGTGGTTAGCTGAATTGCAGTAATACTGTGGAATGTCACAGGGGACTGACTAGTTCCAATACCTTGTTATGGGAACCGTGCTAATTTTTCCTTCTTGATCTTGTTTATTTCTCTGAAGAGCTGTTGAATACACCACACCCCTTGGCATCTCCGAAGAGAAGCCAAAAACCCAAGCATTGAGTGCAGAAAGGAAAGGGCTCACACAGCCTCGGGCAAAAGGCCAGGGCTGCCAGTGGTGAGGCTGTTCTCAGCCTACTCCTACAGCCAAGGAGAGATTTGCTGCCACCGAGGGCTGTCAGTCTCCTGGCATCCACAGACTTTACATTTATATGAGAACCTCTTTAATTAAGCAAACAGATAAGCTCCTGCAGCAAAAAGGCCTTATTTACTGAGCATTGTTTTGACTGGTACAAGCTTCTTGAGCAGGAAATGTTTCCAAGACAGTTTCCTTATTTAGCACATGCTTGAAGCCTTGCATGGATCTGGCTGTGCTTTCCAACAGGATTTCCCTTTTCTGTCAACAGAATAACTTCCCAGCCAGCAGCCGTGAACGGCTGCAGGACCTAAAATCTACAGTGGACTTGCTGACCAGCATCACTTTTTTCAGGATGAAGGTAGGGATGTGGGTGGGGATGGGATGGCATCTCTGCAGCTTTTTCCCCCCAGGAGTTGATTTCCCATTTTCAAACCATTGTTTCATATTGCTGTGCTTTAGACACTTAAGGAAAATGGAAATCATCTGCTGACCATAAATAGACATCTGCATTTTGTCTTTACTCCTCTGTATTTTCCATTATGAAGATGTTAATTGTTTTTTCACTATGGTTCTTCAGTCATAAAGATGGTACAACCCTCCCCCACCCTCCACCCCCCCAAAAAAAAAAGAAAAAGAGGAGGAGGATGAACAAAGGAAAATGTCTAGTTTTAGGAAGATAATTTTCTTTTTTAATAACATTGGGAAGCTTTTTCACTATCTAGTAAATATTTTAGAGTTTCTGTCATGGAGGATGAGATACTGAAATGGGATAATATCTCTCAGTAGAGATCCAAGAGAGTTGTTGTGAATGTTAATGTACTGGTTCAGTAGTTAAGTTTATTGTCCTAGCAGTGTGTAATGAGATTATTTTATATTCCTGATTTTTGGCTTCTTAACTTTTTTTTTAAAGTTTACAATTTAACATTGTCAGTTAGCACATGTCACATAATTTTTTTTATCTTATCAAAAACAAAGCAAGTGTTTAATTTGAGCTATTTCAGGAAGTGTTTAAAATTTTACTCCTAAGCCCTAGGACAAATTATAATTTAGAACTTTATTTTAAGAGTATTCATTCAGACAGTCTGTCTGTGTTGGAAGTTTGATTTATAGAAATACTCTGAAAAATTTATAGATACTGAAAATATCAAAATTGTCAGGTTATAGCTGTATTTGCAGGGTGATGATTGCCTGCCTGTTTAGTTTAAAGTACCCCTGCAGCACTCTTCTAAAGCAATGTAACAATGAAATAATGAAAACTGCTGCTGTTGCAAGAGGAGAAGGTGTATCAGTTGGCATGTCCCTAGGGATTCTGGTGTGCTTTAAAATTCAATAAAGCTTGTGATGAAAGATGCCCTTAATGAAAGTTTTTTGTATTTAAAGGCAGACGAGTGGTCTTTGGCAGGACTTTCTAGATCAGATGTAAACTGCTCTGCTGGTCTGCTGCACATTCTTACAATGCTGGGGAAGATTGCCCGCTGGCTGTGTAACAAAGTCCTATAAATTCAGCCGAAATTGTGTGTTGGGCTCAGGTTACGCACATATCAAACCACATGGTCTGTCTGTTCTGGGGAATCTTCCTTGCACATCAAAATCTCTTTATGCTTCAAATGCTCCTGTGGGGAGATATGTGTTGTCACTGCTTTTTTGTGCTTGGGAAGAGTGACCCATTTGTAGTTTCAGGTCACTGATAGCACAAGTTGCTGAAAGCAGATCCACCAAGCCGTGAGTGGTCTCCAAAACAGTGCTGTGTTCTTTCCCTGTTTGATTTATGAACCGTGCTTTGTTTGACTCTCTTTGTCATCCCCTTGCCAGGTCCAAGAGCTGCAGAGTCCACCCCGAGCCAGCCAGGTAGTGAAGGACTGTGTAAAAGCTTGCCTCAACTCCACCTACGAGTACATTTTCAACAACTGTCATGAGCTGTACAGTCGGGAGTACCAGACAGATCCTGTGAGTAGCTGAGAAGCAGGCAGAAATCCAAGTTTTCTGATTTTCTTAAGATAACAACAAGAATACTAATTGATACAAAAAGCCAGCACAAAGTTGTGTGACTTGTTATCTTATGAATGCACAAAATTTGTAATCAATTAATGAGCACCAATTAGTAAGGGGAGGATGATATTTGTTTTACACTAACTAATTATGATGCATTTTGCCAGCCTCAGCAGTTATTTGTGAAGGGAAGGTTTGATGTAGCTTTGAGTGAGTAGAAACCAATTACAGCAAATGTAGGCTGATCAAGGAAACTGTCTTTAGCATATGTAAACCTCAAGTAGTGAGATTTTACCTTGGTTTTTTTCTAGGCAGCCAGTGTCTTGCACTGGGTTTAAGAGGTACCTCTAGACACAAACTTAGGTCAAATGTAGGAAAGCTCCACTGGCTGCTCTAGTAATGCACACACAAAATGTCAGCAGGGATATACACACCAACTAGGTGCCTAAAAAGCAAGTATTTGGAATAAGCTTAGGGCAAATGATGTCTCAGCAGGTTTCATGGAGCCTGGCCTGCTCTTGGCATGATAAATGACAAAACAGGGATTAGTTGGGTTTCAGGCCACCAGTTAGCAACATGGTTTGGCATGTTACAGTGCTTTGCCTTAGGTCAGACAAGTTGCCAGCAGTCATTAATGATTTTAAGCTCTTTGGAAGAAAGGGTCCACAAGTGACTAGTGTTTGGAGTTTGCATGGTGATCTGCATTTGGCAGCTTTTTCCTTCGCCTTAAATTTTATGCTGGTTTTCCAATGGCTTCCTTCCTAGAACAAAACTCAGGACCTTCCTCCTGAGGAACAGGGCCCCAGCATCAGGAATCTTGATTTCTGGCCCAAGCTCATAACTTTGATCGTTTCCATCATAGAAGAGGACAAGAATTCGTATACTCCAGTCCTGAATCAGTAAGAATACTCCATGTCATGTATGGCTAATGCCTAGTTTGTGTGTGCTCTGCTTTATTTGTTAAACTGCTTTCTATCTCTTCTGTCACTTGTGCATTTATAGAAGTACTTATCTTGTCTGTCTGTCTTTCTGTCTTATCTGTCTCTGTCTATATAAATAACTTTTTGATTGGGATGGAAGAGTTTCAAAAGGTTCAGTTACGATGGCGTTCGAGCACAAACACCCTGATTATTACAATCCTGAACTCAGGGAGGCACCTGCCACTGGGGTGAGAGTTCTTTTGGTTTTTTCTGATATTGAGCAGTTCAGGGGTGCACATTAATGCACACAGTGGTGCCGTGGTGCCTTACACTGTGGTTTAGGAACATGGTGTTCAGTGCAGCACTGGGAGATTGCATTGGGTGGAGTTGGCATAGCTTTGGAAAGAACCCTGAAATGTTTAACTGGTGGATACCCCTCCTACAGTCCCACAGGGCAGGAGAGAGACAGAGATCCTGAAGGTATTACACACCAAGATGTGGTTTGTGCCCTAGTTATCACTGATTTAACATGATTAGCAATCACCTGTCAGCCTAGTAACCCTCAAAAAGGACAAAGGAAAAAAAAAATGGACAAGGAAGGGGAAAAAGGTGCAAGGGCATTGAGATTGCATTCCCAGAATTACTGTATGCACCTCTTCTTGGAAGGACATCCAGGGCCTGTCTTTTTGAGTTAAAACCAGGTTTTTTAGGTTACTTAATCTATGCCAGAGAGTCCAGTCCATGATCTCTAATTTTTGCCTGGTCCTTTATCTAGGGTGAAGGAAGCATCTGTAATGTTGAGCTTTTCAGCTTGTAGTGTAGCTCAGAGCTAAATAAAGAAGAGCCCTTTGCTTTGACATGTGCCAGAGCCTTTTCCAAATGTCCCCTCAGGTTTCCTCAGGAGCTTGTAGTTGGGAAGATCAGCGCAGAGGTGATGTGGAGTCTTTTTGCGCAGGATATGAAGTATGCCATGGAAGGTAAGAACATGTCTCACTGCTGCCAGCTGACTTATTGCTGATCTCTTGTTCTCCATCCATTTGGGTGAAAATGAGGCTTAAGCTCAAGAGCAGCGCCAGTGATTGGAGCAGGGATTTCTAGTGGTTTGTTTGTTCGTGCACAGCTGCTTTATGGGTGAGAATTGAAGCTGAGATCTGCGTGAGCTGTAGACCTCTGTGTCAGGCTGTGTTGCAAGCTGTTTGTTGACATCCTGTCTGGCTTGAAATCAGAAGTTCATTTTGGCCTGATGATATGATGGCTTAGATCAGCAGCCAGCAACAGCTTCATTTTGCATTGTACTGTGGTAGAAAGGGTTGGAAAAGTAGATGGACTCGGGGTTGTGCCATGGCTTTAGTTCCCTGGATAATAGAGCACAGATTGTTTAAGCCATTGGCACAAAGATGCTGTTAAAACAATTCTGCTGCAGACATCTTCATTTCAAATTAGTATTTGCATAATTCCACCTCCTAGTAAGGAAGAAATTTTACTGTTTCTGAAAATGAGTTAGGCATGCAAAACCCAGCAAACTTCGAGAAAGGAATTCTGCTGCTTGCAGTACTGTTCTGATGGTTGGTTTCTGAACTTTATTTTAGTTCTATGCATTGATTTTCACAATCTAACCAACTTCTCGCAAGTTTAGGAGAGCATCCTGATCCCACTGGCTCTGCAGGGTTGGGCTTTATGATCATTTGTAAGGTGATACTGTGATAAAACAGAAGGGCCAGTGCTGTCTGTGGCATGCTAGCTGTATTCGTATTCCAAACCCAAAGTCAAGATACTGCTTTTGGCCAGTCACAAAATTTTGTTCAATCCACTTGTGCGCCCTTTGATCTAAGCTCACTTATAGGAGTGACAGCCAATTAGACTCTTACTTCAGATTGCTAGGAAAAAAATGCTGCCAGTAAGAGAGCTCCCTGCATTTTGTTCTTTGGAAATAGTCTGTGGGGTTGCTCTGTAGGTGAAAAAGATTGACTCTGTTATTTTATTAATCACTGTCAGTGCAACAGATGTAGACACTGTGCTGTGGGGGGACACTCTTCGCTAGGTGTAGGCTTGCATCTGACAGGCTGCAGGGCTGCATGAAATATTCTCAATTCTGTGTTAGGAACTTTATATATGTGCTTGTACCCCACAGTGCCTTTGTCTTGTGAGGTCAAGCTCATGTAAGAACAGATGCTGTGAAGAAGGACTATGACCTACTAACTATGTTGAAGAGTCTCTTTTATAGTGACTGTCACTGCTTGCTTATGTGTTAGAGATAAGGCAGTGGTGATAATTTCATATTCTCTTTCCCTAGGAACTGTTTGCTCCTGCAAACCATTTTACCTTCCCTTTCAATTTTGTCCTTATTTATATAGGAGGGATGGAGCGCCTCTCCTGTGAAAAAAGATTGAGATAATTGGGTTTGTTCAGCCTCCAGGGTGACCTAACTGAAGGGAGCCTACAAGAGAGCTGGAGGGGGACTTTTTACCAGAGTGTGTAGTGACAGGACAAGGGGGAATGGCTTCAAACTGAAAGAGAATAGGTTGAGATTAGGTATTAGGAGAAAATTCTTCCTTGTGAGGGTGGTGAGTCTCTGGCACAAGTTGCCCAGAGAAGCTGTGACTGTCCCATCCCTGGCAGTGTTCAAGGCCAGGTTGGATGGGGCTCTGAGCAACCTGATCTCATGGAAGGTGTCCCTGCTCATGGAAGGGGGTTCGAAACGAGATGATCTTTACAGTCCCTTCCAACCTAAACAATCTGTGGTTCTTTCTACTCCTGTGTGCTCACTTTCAGGAATTTGTAATGCAATTTGCTCTTGTGTTGGAAGTGCCCCATCCTCCTCCTTTATACCATGAGTTCCTCAGTGCAGAGCAAATACTTGCTGAAAAGGGCATCCCTCTTCAAAATATTTATTGGTAACAAAAGTTGATAAAAATGCAGCTGGTGGACAGAGAATTTGCATTTTGAACAAAGATTTAAAAAATGCATGGTAATGTATTTGTAGTCTAACTGTGCAAGTTCTGCAGGAGGGTTGAACAGTGATAGAGGTTGTGTTGGGATATGTCTCTTCCAAATATATATTCAAGAAATGCTTAGGGTGCAGAATTCTATTTGAGGCAAGTGTGATTCCTCACTGCTTTGCTCTCCAGAAACTTGTGAAGATAACCTTTAGAACAAGCTCTACTGTAATTCAATTACGGGCCTTACTACATACATTTTAAATACAGATGATTGGATTAGCTCACTGCATTTTTTTTTTAACTAGGGAAAAGGGGGATTAAAGGAAACTGATTAAATGATGTGTAGGATGATAATTAGATTTGCCATCCTCAGCTCTTGGCTCTGTCATTTCTCAGATTCAGGTTCAGTTGCTGGTTGTTCTACCAGTTAACCTGCACCAAGAGTTTCATATTCCTTTTCCCAGTTTGTGGCATAATCCCTGGGTACACTTCTGGTCTGCTTCAAGATTTTTGTGCATCAGAAGCTCTCTGCAACAAAAGCTAATCTATTTTTTGGAGCTATGTGCACATGAACACAGAGTATAACACTTGCCCGTAACTTACATCATGGTGTTTTCCCTTATGTTCTGTTCCTAAGTTCTGGATCACATGAGCTCATTCACCTCACCAAGTGGTAAGTTCATGCTCTTTGGTGGAGCTTGTAGCTGTGCATAGACAAAGACTTTGATCTGTTACCTGTAGTTTTAGCACTTTGAATGTAGTTGTAACTCTAGCTTTAGTGTTCTGTAGTTTTTATGCCAGTGATAAACAGATCTGCGAAGAAGACTTGAAAGACCATACTTCTGCTGTAGAAATGGAGACTTTGGAGTAGAAAGAGTGCAGACCTGGCTGCATGAAACTGCCCCCTCTGTCCTTCCAGCCTGATGTTTCCACACTGCTCTCCAGCTGGCAGTGTGGAAGAGAGCTGGGAGGCTCAGGTGGGAGATGGCTTCTCTGAGCTGGAGAGCAGTGCCTGGCTGCCTGAATTGTTTTCCTTTTTCCCCATCATGCTTCTCCCAGCTGGAGCTTTCCTATGTGCACCATGCAGCCTGTGCAGGACAATGGATAAATCCTAATTTATACCTGGAATATTAAGGTCTTCAGATCCAGAATTCGTGCCAGCCTGTGGATGCTGCACCGTGTGTCCTTTGGGCACCTTCTGAAGAGTTAGATTGCTAATGTGTACAATGTTGAGTCACAAAAACGAAACACCTATTCTCTGTATAAAATATGTTCAGCAGCTGGTAGCAGTAGTCACAGCAGCAGTGTATTTGACTCTTGGACCTTATGCCTTTGGCTTTCCTAAGGAGACTCAGTGTCTGATGAGACACAGCAGAAGCTCCAGGATCTACCCCACTTGTTTTCTCTCTTCCCCAAAGCAGTGACTACTCAAGGCACCATTCACTGCAGACTTGGCACTTCCCTGTTTGCTGGCAAAGGCAGCACAGAATAGGTCTTTGAAAAGTGTCCCTTGTCAGCCATCAGCCCAAGAGTAAAACAGGTCAGATTCATGTGTTCGAGGCTTGGCTGGCAGGCTCATGCTACCCTGGAGTCAGTGTAGGGTAGGGGATGATTTTGCAAGCCATACAGTTGGCCCCACCCCTGGGACACTGCCTGGTGCTCAAGAAGCTGGATAGCCTCCCTGTGAGCCCTCTGGTTACTGTAGTTAGTAATTTTCTTACTGTCCTCTGTGAAACCTCTGTCACCCAGAAAACACAAACACTTTGAGAAAAGAGGCTTCTGCTCTTCCTTTGCTAGGAACACCTTAAAAGACAGTAATAGAAAATCAATGTCATCCTTGACAGCGACATTTCATCTTAGTTTGGACACATCAGTATTAGGAGAGCTGCAAATTGGAAACATCTCTGATAGGAAGAGAGACTGAGTAGACTTGGCAGGCAGGATTGAAATAAATCATTCTGCCACTTTCTCACTTCTAATAAGGAGAAGGGGATCGGAGGCACACACACAGATACCAGCTATCTAAAGTGTTGGTGCTTCAACAGCCTCAGTACCTATTAGAGTTTCTTTGCAGAAACTTGGCATTATTTGCTGGAAATTAACCCATTAAAAGTAGGCTAACAATCAAGAAAAAAACAGTGGATTAAAGAATGTGGTAGAAGTCCTGTTCTCTGCCTGAAAAGTAGAACAGGATATAAGACTGGAAAGTGTGCTGCTAGGGAGCAGTTCCCTATTAATTCCTTAATAATATGGCCTCGGTGACTCTAAAAGCTTTTCTCCGTAGGAGGCTGTTTGCAGCTGAAATCTGCTAAGGAAGTGTGGGAGACTTACAGAACTCTGTGGTCTTTTCAGGATAAAACACAGCAGTTGCTGCACAATGTCTGTGTGCTGTTCTGCTGCTGCTGCTGCTGCTGCTGCTGCTAAGCTCTTTAAAGGCCAGCAGGTTATAAAGCAGAACAGAAATGTTCTAAGACTGATGGCTGCCAGGATCTTCATTTTACTTTTTCTAAAATGGGTTTTCAATGTATGCCTCTGACTGATGTGTTTCCATGTGACCTTCAGGTGGTCTTAAACATTTCCTGATATGAAGGAAGCAACTGATCAAAACTGTGCAGGGTGCATTGAAGGGGGAAAGGCAGATGGTGCAAGCGGCGGATGAGAGGGGTTTGGGTCTACTGTTGGCTTTCTTTGTTCTCCAGAACGTTTGAGCTGTTCATTCTTGTCTTTTTTCTGTCACAAGCCCCTCCTTTCTTTCGAATACGTAAAGTTCTCTTTTATGGTGGTAAGACCTCTTCTTCTTTCTTTTAGTTTCCTGTGATTTATCCCTTAGTGTCAAGTGTCTCCTTTAGTGCCTAGATGGCCAGGTAGTCCTAGTAGCTGTACTTGGGCTTATGTTTCTGTGGTGGCTTTGCATCTTGTTCTTCTGCAACTTAGAAGTATTTTAAATGTCCTAGAAAACAGGAAAAGGCTTGAATTGCTTGCTTTTAGTGCACTGTTTAATTTTGGGGAACTAAATCTGATTTAAGTCCTTTTTACATCCAAGTCAGACCTTTCCTTGGCGGGAGCAGAACTTTCCACATGCGGGAGCAGCAACTGGCGGCAGCACATATCCGAGTTAATAAAGTTACAATTGTCCATCGGTTTCCTCACTCACAGGGAGCAGAGCAGGCACAGTTATTGCTCTGTTTGTTTCCAGTTTTAGATATACAGAGGGAGTTCTCATTTTCTTCTGCAGTTGCTTGAGGGATAGCAGAGGGTCAGCAGTTCAGAAGCTGAGTATACTCCTGCTTTCCTAGTCCTCAAGAAAGATACGAGGTTATTAATGTAAAACAGGAATGGACTTTACGCAGCTCCCTGTGGAGTGAAATGGACCATAGTACATGTAATTTGTCCATTGAACCATCACCCCTGAGGATTATGTCTCTCAGATATTGGGCATTTTAATTTCTTTAAAAGAAAGGTTGGGTTTCTTTCTTTCTCTTTTATTCATTTTCTTTTTTTTCCCTGAGATTGTATCTGTGAATCTGCAACATGTGAGCTAGAAGGAAATCTGTATTACACTGTTGCAAAAGCTTGCAAGCAACCCACTGGAACATTCAATTGCTTGGCTGTTGACAAGGTTTATGAAAAGATTTTGCATGAAGATTTCTCTGGATTTTGTGTTTTCAGTCGGATAATTCACACTTGATTTGGACTTTATTCTTGTGCATGTTGATGAAGCTTCAAGAGACATATGGAAGTTTTTTTAATGTTTTTAATTAGTTGCAAGTATTCACCTTGCAAGTATTTTACCTGAAAATAGATGATGTTTTAAGATAAGCTTGTCTATCAGGTAAGAAGCGTTCAAAGTTAAGAAAAGACTCTCACTTTTTAACATAGCTGAAACCTGTCTGCACGTCAGCAGCGATGCCCTTCCATCAGTGGTGAGGTTTCCATGTGAAAAGTAGAAAGAAGAGTCTAAAATCAAATACTGGGATAAAAACCTGAGTCTAAGCCAAAATCATGTATGTTTTACTATAATATCTCACATTGTAGTCATGGACTAGCAGCTTGCTGTGGTGCTAGAGTGAACAAAGAAGCTTGGCACAAAGTGTATTCCTGCTGTGAAGCTTGGCAGGAGGAGATGGATACAGACAGGAGGCACTGGGGAGCAGCAGTGCAGAATTGATCACCTGATAATGCAGGGTCACAGTGCAGGCAAAAGCCAGCTGCTGAGTCTTCATATCATGAAAAAGGAATTAATTTTAATCTCTTCAGGGAGGATTTTGAGAAAAAGCAGTATTGCACTAGAAGGAGCTGCCTGTGTAAGCACATGAAGGATGGCTTGGGAGAAAGTGTTGAGCTGCTTTTGGGAGAACTTAAGTATTTTAAAAGCAGGGATTGTGGGCTGATCAGAGGTGGGAGTCAATTGCTAAAAGATGGTAGTGTGGATGTAGGCTGTGAAGGGCCTTGAGAGTGAAGACATGGACATTTCTCCTGATAAGGAAGGGGAGAAGTGGTGTGGGGAAGTGATCTCTGCAGAAACACAGATCTGAGTATGGCCAGTGCTTTAGTGGCGTGGGTGTGTGGGAAAGGTTGTGATATGGAGGTATGGGCATTATACAAGGAGAAACTGCATTTTCCAGCATTGCCTCAGTACAAAAATGTAAGGAAACCTGGCAAGAGGAAAAGGCTCAGCAGCAGACTTTGCCTTGTGGAAGAGAAATATCATTAATTTCTCCAAACAGGGGATCGGGGAAGGCTGCAGTTCCTGTGTAGCTTGTTTGAGCTTGCTTGTGAGTCACACTGTCAAACTCCTGGTGCTTTCTACTCTTATCTCATAGGGGATGTAGTGTAACATGTTGGTATTGCCTTTGTTTATATCCAAGAATGAACAGATTTGCTCGCCTTGATTTTTCCCCCTGCAAAGATGGAGTTTCAACGGTGCTATGTTAAATGAAAAGGCCATAAGAGATTGCTCTGTTTTTATTGCTTTGACAACAAAAAAATCTTCAACAAATGGAAGTATTAATTGGAGCTACAGAAAAAACTCCAGAGCCCCAATGGTTCTGACCTCCAAGACCTCCTGCCTGCTGCCAAAATCCTGTGTTGTGAAGATTTTGTGGCTCTGTAGGTGTTTCATCCTCAAAACCGTTGCATACTGCGGACAAGCTTTATAAGTCCTTCCCATGCCTGGTGTGGTGGCAGTGGTAAATTCAGGCCTAACTGCTTTTTTTTTCCCTTCCTTACAGAGCATGAGAAACATAGACTGTGTAAAAGTGCGGACTATATGAATTTACACTTCAAAGTGAAGTGGCTGTACAACGAATACGTTCGTGATCTGCCTGCCTTCAAGGGACAAGTGCCTGAATATCCATCGTGAGTGTTTCATGCCTCCTGTAGTAAATCCCCACTATCTGCCTCCTTCTGATACCTTAGGGGTAGGGTGGCCATTTGGTTGTCCTGTGGCTGCCTTCAAGATACATCATGCCTTACCTCCTGACTTTCTGTGTTTATGTGTATGTTTGTCCCCTGAGCTGTTCTGTGCCACTGCCCCTGCGCCAGCTCAGTCCATTATTGTACAGTACCTCCCAATCCTTCCAAAGCTTAGCAATGGCATGGACAGACTTCAAGCTACTCTGTGCCTGCAGTGTGGGCATTGGTCAGTTCTTGAACAGAAGCTGTGTGCGTACCAGGTATCTTTATGTGTATGTACTGTACATGGATGTACTGTACATGGATGTGTATGTACTGTACACACACACAACAGGATTTGGAAGTAAAGATAATGTTTTCTCTTTCTTAGTAAGACTGGTTGTCTTAGTTGAAAGCATCAGATAAGCTGTTGCTCTTGAACTCTAAGCAATTGTTTGCAACTTTTATTTAACTTTAGAAGAGCAACAATAGATTTCAGACCTGGAGAAGGTGTAGGAGACCAAAAGGTTGTGAGAGCAACCTGGTGATAATGCTGTAGCTAGGGTCCCACACTTGCCTAATGCAAGACCAGGTATTCTACGTCTGACCAATGCTTTAACTGGTTTTCAGAGGCTTTCAGTGATGGCTGCTCCACATCTCCTTTTTTCCTGTGCTTCACTGTTACCACTCCATAGGGCTTTGGGGATTTAATATACACTTTCCTTTTCACCCCCTCCAAATCTTCTTTGCTTCAGTTTGAGCTTGTTGTAGGCTGGGCATAGAGAATGAATTGTTCCAGCTTTACAGGAGTAAAATGTCATGTCTCTTCATTGCTCATGTCTCTTCATTGTCTTCTTCTGGTTCTTGTTTGTTCCTAGCTTTCCTTTTAAGTGAGGTTTACTCACCTGTTTCTGGATGATTTGTGTTTGAACACAGTACTTGGCCTTAAATATTGATGTTTCATTTAGACCTTGCCTTGCATTGCCTTGCAGGCAGTGCTGCTGCTCTCATGTGCTTTGTTGACAGCAACCTCTTTTTTTCCTTTTATTCAGAGATATTGCTGACTGCTGGTGCTTCCAATGGGCCACTGGCCAGTCTGTAGGCACCCTCAGCATTGTGTCCCACCACGCTGCAGTTCCCACCCTGTACAAGAGTGTTCACTGCTGTCTAAATGCAGCACTCTGCCCCTCTTGACAAACACATTTTTCCTGGACTGTGTTTCCAGTTTGGCACTTTGAATTCTCTTGCCATGTTGTTGTGCATGCAGTCCTCAAGCCTGGTGCTAGCTGCATACTAATCAGACTTGTGGCAGTTGGACGTAATTGCTCGGTGTGGGCTGTGGGCCTTGATTAACAAATCAGGTCAGCAAGAGGCATAAACTCACATCAGTGAACAGGGTGCTGGAGTGACAGTCTCAGAAGCCCTCGTTCTCTTCGCTGTGCCTCTGAGTCAGGGCAGTCTCATGCAAGCTATCAGATACTCTTAATATCTCTTTTTCCCCTGTGTAATCAGGGTAATGATGCTCAGTTTTGTTCTGCAGTCTGTTCTGCTCTGCTGGCCTTTGAGGTAGACCTTCAGTGCTCATGTGCATTTGCAGCCACTGGCTTTGTTACTTCACTCTCTTGTTTTAAGCACAATAGCCACATTGTCAGACATAGGTGATGTTTATCTCAACCGTTACCTTCACCTGTCACAAAATATCCCCTTGATAAGAATTGTCCTTTGATTTGCTTCATCACAAGTGTTTTTAGCCCTGAAACTTGCTTAAACAAAGGAGTCCACGGATCAGGTTTGCACACTGGTAAACTCCTTAGATGAAACTAAATTGCTACTGTCCAGACAATGGTTGGGTTGTCTGTCTACTTGTCAGACAAGAGGCTATCCACTGATTCACTTTTCCTGTTTAAACTATGAGAAACCATATTTCTGGTAGCCTTGAGATATGATTGAACGAAGTGCAGGCTCCAAGGTATTGAAGCTGAAGTTTCTATACTCCCTTTATTTTCTGAAACTCAGAAGCATTTTCTGAAATGGAGGTAACTGTGTACCTGGGAGTGCATCTTCAAAACTTCTCTCTGCCAGCTAAAAGCTGTGAAGTGTCAGTTTCTGAAAAACCCCAGCTTTTTAGGTGGGTAAATAAGTGTTATGTGTTGTGTTAAATACTGATCTTAGTATGCAGGTAATATTGTAGCTGTACTGGAGCCTACCTCCTCTCTGGTGGGGGAAGATACTCCTTCCTTTGGGATCCTGTTGACTTATTCTGGCTCTCTTCATCAGACACAGTAATTATTCTTTTACTCATTGGAACCCTGCCTTCCTTTGTGCCTCAGCACTTGCCAGGCCCCAGAGACTGTTCCTTAGATACCCACAGCAAATGAGCAAGATAAATGCACCTGCAGAGTGTGACCAAGGGAACCAGGCTCATGTCCAAGCTGAAATGGTAGCTTTTTGTGTTACCTCACTTTTGTGCAGCCAACAGAGGTGAACTTTCATTTAGTCCCGAAGCACTCCTGCCTTTCCCAGCAGGCAGGACTGAAGTGTGCTCTGTGCAGACCTTGTTTGGAGAGTTTGGCTGTGCCATCTGGAGGCAGGCTGTGCTGACCCCTGCGAGCACAGAATGTCTCGGAAGCAACACCATGAGCCACTGCCGTGTGTGCTGGTGTGTGAGTCATTACAGCGTTTGCTTCCTGACCAATAATTGAAGTAGATGAGGGAGAAGATATTGGCTGTATAACAACATTTTGAGGCTATTTCTGCGTGAAATGAGATTATTTTAATTTGTTTCTGTGCTAGATAATTTTGCGTATGGTTCTGGATATGTTGCTTTTGTAGTCCTTGGAGTCCCCCTGACTTGCTCAGCAGCCTGATAGTAAAACACTGTAATGGGTATTTGGCCTGAGATAACTCTAGGTTTGTGCTACAGCTCAAAGTATAGTTTGGCCCTGACTGTACACATGGGAGCATTTGTAAGTTATTTGTATCTCTTGGGTTTTTCTGCCCACCAAAGGACAAAGTCGAGGCTTTGCAAATGTACTTACAGAGTTTCCTGATCTGATTCACTCAACATTCACAGTAAACCTGTGTAACCGCAGTAAACAAACCTGAAGGTAATGCCTTTTTTTAATGAGAGGGGGAGCCAATACACCACTCCCACCCACCCAGCAGTACCTTTTTCTTTGCCACCTTTGCTTAGTCAATTTGGCAAGACAGTTAGGTACCTATGCACTTGATTTTGTGTAGCAACATATGGTATCCATAAAAATGGGCAGTGACTGTTCTCAACAGCAAATGGCCCTTTCTTGTGAACGTGGTGCAATAACTAAGGATGCATGATAAAAAGGAAGTTTCTCTGCTTCTCCGAGTGAAAACTGTGGCTTCTGGCACAAGCAAGTAATTCTAACTGCACACTGACCTGTGACATGTGAAGCAGTCAGCAGCTCACAGCCTGGGAACTGCGAAACAGGTGTAAGCTGTAGAGTTGCTTCCTTGTAAACTGCCTGAGTTCCTTCCTAAGGCTTGAGCTGTTTAAAATACACTATTGCAGTTTAAAAGAAAACATTGAAAGCTTGAGAAACTTGCAGCAGACTTCAACATATGCTGACTTTTAGGAGCCTGAAGTGCCATTCAGAAGAATTCTTCCAGAATATAGGAAGTCCATATGTCTGTGACAGTGTTCCACTGTTGCTGTCTGTAATAAATAGGGCTACATAGACAGGTTGCTGTTGGCATTTTAACGCTGTGTCAGTTACAATTTCCAATATTAGCATTGATGTGCTTTATATTTCAAAGTGTAGAGATTATTTAAGGCTATCTAGTATGCTCTGCCTGTGAATTTGCTCTTGATCTCCCTCTCATGTCTGGCACATGCTTTCATGTTCTTTGCAAACTCAGCCCACAATTAGCACCATCTCTATGAACACAGCTGCTTGTGTAGAGAAGGCTGTACTCTGTACAGCTTGTATAATAATCTTTTGTATGGACTAAATCACACACAGGCACTTTTTTCTCTTTTTTGTGAAGGTTGTTTAGTAATATTTGAAATGAAGATTTGCTTCAGCTGTGCTATGTTGGCAGTTGCATGCAACAAACTCTAGATAGACATTTAAAAAAGGCTGTAAGTGCTATGTTATTGCTTAAACACATGCAACAAAAACACACACACACCCTTTTGTACTGTGTGTGTCCCTCAGAGCAGAGAACAGAGGGACCAGCTGTCAGATCCCATCACCAAAGCTCCTTCTCAGCTTGCCTGTTCCCACACTGCCTATTTGGTACGTCCAGGTGAGCAGTGGCACAGGTGCCTGTGGGTGTGGAGGTCTCCCTTGCGCTCTCTGGCATGTGGATGGAAGGGAAAGAAACAACAAAAGTGCTTTGAGGTGATGAAAAGTTAAAGGTGGTTTTCAAGGCAGGTGAAAATGGAAGAACAGGAAAGATAGAAAGAAGGACAAAACGAGCTCAGAACCAGGCAAAGTGATGAAGATACTGAAGCTACCCTGTTCACCAGTAGTTTGTGTACAGGTGCAAGTATATTTGGAAACTTTGACTGCACACACTGACAGCAGCATTTTGACATCGGACAGTATTCACAAGGTTTGCTGGTGTTGGGGTGCTCCATTTCCTGCTGTAACTTCTTGTCTTTCCTTCCCTGCAGGTGGTTTGAACAGTTTGTGATGCAGTGGCTGGATGAAAATGAAGATGTTTCCTTAGATTTCCTGCATGGTGCTCTGGAGAGAGATAAAAAAGATGGGGTATGTAGGTCACTCTGAGTGTAAGACTTGGTGCTACATCATTCAGTGCACAGAACCAAATAAAACACTATAAATTCAGCTGTCATACAAATGGAGGATGTGGTCCTTTTTGCTTGCTAAACAACTGGGAAACTCATTTATTTTAGCACCTTACAGGTCACAGAGAACTTAATAGCAAGGTGCATATAATTCATTTTTGTCTGTTCTGCTGCTGTTAATCTGTCAGCCAGTGGCTTGGTGCTCTCTTGGCTCTCTCTGTTTGGGAGAAGTAATTGAAATTGAAAATTGAGGCACTTTGCATGTATTTAGTCATGCAGTAAGAATGTGACCTTAATCCACTGACAGACCAATCTTACTCTTAATTTGCTGAGTATTGCCAACGGAGAGAAGAGCTTTCCTGTTATTCAGTGACTGTTGGCACTGTAGACTGTGATACTCATGGAAACATTCTCTTTAATAGCTAAATCTAAAAAAAAAAAATTAGCTCTTTACTCTCTCCTTCTTTCCTCATTAACTGACATTAAGGATCTCAACATCGTGGTGCATTTCCCTGGTGCTTGTCATGATTATAGTCAGTGAAGGACAGTAAATATAATACAACCAAAAAAGACTGTTTAGCTCCTTTAGGCCTTTAGAAGAGTTTTTGACTGATTCTGAGAAAGGTGTGGGTTTTGGTAAAGTTACCCTGCCTTCACTGCAACAGATGACAGTAACACCCATGAGATGCGGGTATATTTCAGATCTTTCCATTTGACAATGACTCTTTGTACTTCTGTTTTAGTTCCAGCAAACATCTGAGCACGCCCTGTTCTCTTGCTCAGTGGTGGATGTGTTCACCCAGCTCAACCAGAGCTTTGAGATCATTAAGAAGCTGGAGTGCCCAGACCCTGTCATTGTTGCTCACTATAACAGGAGGTTTGCTAAGGTAATACCCTCAGCATCCAGATGGTCTATCTTTCCTTAATGAGGTGTAAAACAGTAAGATTTTTTGTTCTGTTTCCTGGAGTTCTCCTGCAGTGGTAGAGGACAAGTAACAGTGCTCACATCTTGTCTTCACAGACTATTGGGAAAGTGCTGATGCAGTATGCTGACATACTCTCCAAGAGCTTTGAGTCCTACTGTTCCAAGGAGAAACTGGTGAGTTATGCTAAGCTTCTCTTTTCCCCTGAAGAATCACATATTTGTCCTGATGAAACCAGTCTCACATTGCACCTGATAATGGTGACGATGTAAATATTTTCAGTATTGTTTTTATCATCATTGGGTGCTTTTGCAGATTGAATTCTGGCTTGGTCCTAAAATAAAAATAGATCCTGAAGATGTTATGCAGGGTTTGGAGGCTATCAGGTCCCCCTGAAATAAACTTCCACACTGCTTGTGTTGTGTAATTTAAGAAAATAAAAATGGGCACAGATTGCTCTGTAGATTTGGTACTTAGCAGAGACCTGCTGATCTGGGTGTTCTGGAATTGATCATACTATTTCAAAATGGAGAAAAATTGACTTGGGGTTTTGGTTCTTTTATGTTTGCATGCTGACATCTGTGCATGCCCTGCTTCCTGTGTAACTCTTGGATCTGGTGGTACTTGAGGAAGGGTGTAGAGGCACAAGGTCTCCCACTGGTGACAATGTGTTGGTACCCTGAGCAGTAACAGTAACCTGCTTTTGTCCCCTCAGCCCTGCATCCTGATGAACAACATCCAACAACTGCGGGTGCAGCTGGAGAAGATGTTTGAAGCCATGGGTGGTAAAGAGGTAAGAGAGCTCAGAGACTGAGCGTTATTCCTCATTCCTCCTGCACTGTTGTTACTGGCTCGTTTGTATTATACTGGTGGTACTGCAGACATGATGAGAGCCTTGTGACACCTGGCACTGTAAGTGTAGGGAGACAGCCATGACTAAAGGCTTTCCAGCTAAATCTGTCATAAAATGCAGAAGCAAATGTTGTGGAGCACAGAATAGCACAGAAAAGGAAAGAAAAGATTGCCTATTGTGCTTGTGTGGTTGTGGCTAATGGATGTCTGAGAACTGTGGACATTGAATCATTTTATATGACACAGTAGGACAGTGCCTTTAACGTGGAATGTCCAATTTCTAATACATTACAGTCATGCAAATGAGCTCTGTACTCATGTTTTGAGTGATATTCAGATGTGTCCATTTGTTATATGATGGTAATTTTCACACAAATAATGTTTTACCCCTCCAGATCACTGTTCCTGTTCTGATGTAATATATGTATCTTTTTTTCTCTTCTTTTTTTCATTGCTTTTCAAGACTCAGGAAGCTGAAGAAAAGCCTGCTGATTCTGATGTTAGGAAAAAATTATTTTCAAGTGCATTTTCTTTAGTTGTGTTGTGATAGAGCCTGTGCTATAATCTGTATGCCAAGAGAAATGTCAGCTTTGCTGATGGACAGCTCAGTGTTTGCCTGTATTGCTTTTCTAAATCATGCTTGTGCTCAGTGGCAGAATTCTATGAAGTGGCAAAAATTTCAACAAACAGATTTGTCCCATGGGGCAAGGAAAACTGCTGTCATTCTTTCATGTTACCTCAGTAATCCTAATTTCTGAGCCCTGCATCAAGGACTAGCAAGATATGCTTCCCGCTGTAATAGCAGCAGTAGCTAAATGCTCATTTTTGGGAAAAAATAAACTTGTGATGAAATGTTTGTGAAGTGGCCTATAAAAGTTTAATACCTGTGCATTTAATTTCCCTTGAGGAATCAATTTGCTACTATTTTCCATAGTGGTAGCAATTAAGTAGGGTTTCCCTATGCTTCAAATTGAAAATAACCCTTGATAGTGTATTAAATAAGTGGGGAAAAGAGTGTTTCATGAGACTCGTGGCTACTTTCCCTAGCCTAGATCTCTTCTCTGCATTCTGGTCTTTAAAATGTCCTGCAGGAGATGTTAGTAAGGTAAAAAAGGGGTAATGAGCCCACTATTTCCCCTGTGGTGTGGAAACAAAAGCCTTCGGGAAAGGGGTGAGAAACCCAGTGAGCAGTAAAACACACAGGAAGAAATGTGACAAACACACTAGGAAGCTGGTTTTTGGAAGTGATTTTTTTTTCCCTTTTCTTTTTAAGTGCTGCTTATTGCACTTCATAGGGCTGCCGCTGATCACCAGAAATAAATCGTGTTGTGTTAGGTGCCTGCATTATCTGCTGTCCCCAGGGGTTTCCCTCTTGGTGACTCTGTAGTACATCGCTTCTTGACTAGAAACCCGCCAGGTTCTCTGTTTTGCTAGAGTAAACAAGGGCTTGTCCTAGTTTGGGTAGTCTTTCTGATGTAGATTGAACCTGACTATTCAGTAACAATTGGTGAGACAACAGCTTTGAAAATAGAACTTCGTGGAAATGCATCTATGGGATTTATCCTCCATCAGGAAGGACAGTTCTTACTTTCTGTGGCAGATTTGTTCCACATACATGACGCAGTAGCTTGCACTTAAGTAAGCATTATCCTGACTGCTCTATCCAAAAAGGAACTGCTTCCATGGGAGAGTGAGAAACTAGCATAGTGGCATACCCTGGTCTTGAGCTGTTCAACTTCTTGTGTTCTCAAAGGTGGTTTTGAGAGCCAGGTACCAAATATTCCATTGTTCGTGCGGCAGGTATGTTACTTGTGTGCAGCCAGACCTTGGGGAGTGGTTTCTGTTAACTGTGTGCTTGTGGCTTCATCTGCTTCCTATTCCCAGATCCATGTCCATCTACAGCTGTAGCTGTAGCACTGCACAACTCTGGAAAGCTCTGAAATACTGCTCCTACCTGGTGTTCTTGCCAGTGGGTCCAAACTCCACCCCTAGGGAAATCCAGATCACTAATTCCCTTTTGCAGCCAGGGAAATTAAGGGACAGGGCTCACACATAGTCACCCTGCAGTGTAGTGGCATAATATGGGAGTGTTTGCTCAGTACTGTTGATTGAGATTGGGCTCCTGGATAATAGTGCCCTTCTTTACTGCCTCCTCCACCCACTGCCCCCAGTAAGTTCTGGTACCTTTTCCTCTCACTTTTCTTATTCTTTTCTGAACTGTAGTAGTCAAAACAGGGCAAAAATTGCCCAGCATCTCTGGGTTTAATTTGTCAACATCGTGTGGTCTGTGAACATTACTAGTCAGAAACAATAAGGACAGCAGCAGAGCTTTAGAGAGCTTTGTTTGGAGGGATTCCCTTGGGTCTGTGCTTGAGAGCTCAAGGCGAATATATATATATTTATATATATATATGTATACACAGAAATACATAAGCACGCGGGTATACGCAGAGAAAAGTACATTAAATAATTTTTAGGAATTATAATTAATACTTTTATTTCCCTTCTGAGCTGCATTGATCTCATGGGATCAAAACAGCTTTATCATGACTCAGGAGCATTCTCAGACATCCCTAAAGAATGTTTTAGAAAGGCAGTGTTTATGAAGTGGCAGATAGCATTACAAACATAATGAACAGTGAAACTGGGAGGTGAGTCCTGGATAAAATCAGGGTACATGAATACCTTTTGAAACCTTTGATTCCTCTGAATCATATCCAATACAGCAACAGAATGGAGATTTTAATTTAGCTTATTGCTGAGGTGGACTACACACATTCAGTGCTAATGTTTGCCTGAATTTGGCCCTATTTATTTAATTATTCATACTTTATCTAATAAAATTTAATGTGACTTGCATTTTCTACCCAACTCTGTGATTTTCCAGCAGACTTCAGCCTGCAGACCATTATTTTGCTTAGCTTTCCATGAGTAATGAACTCATGGAGTGTAATTAAATGGTACTGTACTGCATTGCACATTGCTGGAGTCTAGATGCAGTGTGAAAGACTAGTTTAAAATGTTTCTACAAGTTTTTTCCCCAAAGGAAGCATGTGAGGTGAGTATCAGAGATGAGCGCTGCCTAGGGAACCCAAGGAATTAGCTCCTGAGTAGCAGCATATTGTCATACAATTTTCATGCCTTCGATTTCAAGTTAATCTCCACAATTAAAGCTTCAGGAAACTCTCCTCTTAATGCTTAGCCAGGGTTAGCCCACATTTTAAATCCTAAGTTAGCCATCTGAATAACAAATTGCAGGACAGCTTAGAAACAGCCAAGACTTAAATAGGAATATTATCAAAGGATTTGTGGAATCTACTGTTTGCTCCTCTTTAGCATCCCACAAGCCATAGCTGAGGCTGCCCTAGTACATGAGAAGTTGGCAGCTATTGTTTGGATTCAGTGCTCCATGTTCTTTCCTCTTGATTCCTGTAGGAAAGTGGGGAGATGCCTGAGAATTCAGTGCAAGTAAGTCCCTAAAGGGGGGTGGATCTGCTGAGCTCCCAGGGGCTGGTGGAGGGAGGCAGAACAAAAATCAGCAGCTTCAAACTGAATGATGAATTCAGATGAATTCCATAAAGCACAAACTAACTTATCAGGGCATAATTCTTTACCTGTTGATATGCCAGATCAGACCTGATGATTTCACAGTGTCTCTGCCATTCAGATGTGAATTGATTAACATCTTGAGCCTTCTAGAAGGCAAGAGTGATTTCTCTCCACCAACACCACCCACAGGGAAGCCTTCCAGTTCTGGCCACTCACGCTTCACCAGTGTGTGTGGAAACCAAAGAAGAACTAATTACATCTCTTGGAAAACTTGGAAGCCCATCACTGCAAATTTTTAGACTCAGGGGTTCTGTTTCATGCATGAGGAAAGAATGTCATCCTAAATTCAAGTTGATAGCACCTTGGTATGAATGCCACCATTCAGATTAGTAGAGAACTTGAGGTTCCAGCCCTAAATGGGTTTAGATGAGACTTTGAGTCCCAGATTCTCTCAAATGCCAAGTCCCAAATATTTTCAGAAAATTAACAGAGCCTTGATTTCTCCCCTGAAACTTGAATACAGGATTAGCTTTTCCCTCTTTGCACCTCAGTTTTCAGCATCCCACCTTTAGCCTCAAACACAGAATTATGGCTGCACCAGCCATTCTTTCCACTGGAATTGAAACATTTGCTCAGAGATCAGAAGCCACCTCACTGTGGGTCCCATGTTTTGCACAGAGAACTGTTCATTCTTCCTCCAAATTATCTCTGATACACCCACAGAACGGAGATCATAAGCATGCTGAGAGAAATGGTGTGGATGTGACATGTGGCAGTGACCCAGCTGCCTAATCCTGTTTTCTGCTATACCAGCCAAATTTATCATGCAGTCCAAGTAGCATTTCCTGCTATCAGTGATAGCTGATATACTTAAAATTCATTGACTGAGCAGCAGCAGCAGTACCATTGCAGGTTCATTCGAGCGCTCTTATCAGCTCTTTACCACATTGGCGAAGTTAGCCGTTAATACCACATGCTGCAGTACTCTCTAACTGACATGTAATTTATGTGTGGGGAACAGCAGTACGCACCTACCAGCACCTTCCTAATGGACTTAAATCACACTTAGGTAATTCTCTGAAATCTGCTTTCGAGCCAAAGTAGGCCAATGCCCAAGCATTAACCATCGGTAATGTGTGATGTAGAGTCCTTCTTCCCTAGAAGCAGTTGCTCAGAAAACAACAGCTTTTCTAGCATGACAGGGGACTTTGTGGATGCTGAACCAGAATGCTTACCACCAGGGTTTGGCTTCCTGGTGGTGAGACTGGGCACACCTCTGAGTTAAATCTGGGCAGTTGTCTTTCCAGTTGTACCCAAAGAGCTGTGAGCTGATGTTCTGGAGCAACAAGAGTTCCTACCCACAGATAGTAGAGCTCATCCCCTCAGCAAGACATTGTTCCAGTGTCTTGCAGTACTGGGACAGCAGTGCATCTGCTATGAGGAAGATCAATTTGCAGTTATACACAACATCAAGGGGAAGCTTAGAGGTAACCAGTGAGCTCTCCAGGCCACCTCACAGTAAAATAAATCATTGATTGAATAGTTCATGAACTATTCACAACAAATTGTTGATTGACCTCTAGACTGTGTTTATCTTATATCTGGTAAAGAAGTAGAAGTAAACTGTGAAGAATAATTTTCTTGTGGCAAATTCTTCTGGCTCTTTTTTTTCTGACTGGAAAAGCAATTAGTTGGAATGTTTTGATGAATCATGAACTGGTCCTACCTCAAATCTGTCGCAAAATGGCTGAAATCAGAGGGCAATTCAGTGCCATTAATTGTAGAGAGCAAATCAGACAGCTCATGACTCATTGTGCCTTTACGCAGTAGGAGGGAAGGATTAATGTAGGGGCAAGAGAAACCACCACCACCAAATGCTGTTTTTAGTTACCTACAAGCTTGGCTAGAATGAATGCTGACTGGCATGACATTAGCTTCCTTCTGCCATCACAGAGCAAGGGTGTTATAAAGATAATAGGAAAAGAAATTTACTTTAGTAAGGGAAAAATAATCAGAGGCAGCAATGCCTGAAGTTACAAGGTCTAAGTAATCATCGTTTGCTTGGTTGTTGATTCTTACTTTAATTACTTTTAAAATTCTGATCCAGAAGTTTCATTAGCACAGGTTCAAATGCTTAATAGAGTCAATTTTCCATGCCAGCTTACAACAGGAAAATGAACGGATCAGATTCCAAATCCCCTAAGGCTTGTCTTTCTCTGACAGATGCTGAAGGAATATGAAGAGGGCTTCAGCACTGATTTTAGAAGTGAGAACTCCTGTCGTGTTCAATTCCTGTATAGATGGATAGACGATAAAAATCTAAACTGATTTTTAACCACTGTACTGGTACCTGGTTCATTACATTCTTAAATAGATGCTCTGCCTTAGAGGAAGCTTTTTGTTTTACAAACGTCTTGCCTGCTTGCATACACAGGCAAATCTGTTTTACAAGTTACTTTGTATAAGCAAAACATTCATCCTGTGTTGCTATGTGTACACACAGGTATGTTGCTCAGAAGTGGCTCTTTCAAGGCTGGAGGGGTCACTGCAGCTGGAATACAGGACACTGTAAATCATGTTCAATTTAAAAACAGGTAGCCTTGGGCTGGTAAGAATGGAGGAAGTACTTTGTTACAGAACCTGCCAAACAGGTGTCAGCAGCATTCATGTAGTGCTTGGGCAATTTGTTTGTTGTGTTCTTCCAAACACTTGCATACAAAAAGCTGTCTGGCTCCATGTGAGAGTAGAACTATGTTTGCTCAATACCAGTAGCTGAGATTTTACTCCCCAAAAATGATCAACAAAAGTGCACAACAGCTCCTGCCATGATATTGTGGCCAGATTTTCAAAATAGCTGGAGTCCAGCCTTCTGAGAGCAGTGTCTGGGTCAATCTTCAGTTTGAGTACTTCACAGCAGAGTTGAAGGTGAAATAGCATTTTTTAAGATTATGCGTGGAGAAATGCATGAGTAGTAACAACCAGTCTGAAAAGCCCTGTGCCCTTCTAGATTCAGAGGAGTGAAATGACCTGTGAGCCCAGTGTAATGCACAGTACTCAATGGATTCTCAGCCTAGATACACTCTTGGCCACAGGGAGTTCACATTCCCTTTCTTCCTCAACTTTACAAACATCAGGAAGGATATTGAAGGGTATAGGAGCCTGGGGAAATTACTTGCTGCTTTTTAGGCAAATATTTGTTGATTATTTCACAGCTTCTGTAGCAGCAGCAGCAGCAGCAGGTGGTGGAGGAGAACTTCCTACCTGGCAGAGTCCAGTGAGGATAATTCACCTGCTTATTAAGTGTAGCCTCAACAGTGGAGAGAAACACTGCAAAAGACAGCAGACTGCCCTCTGAGTTCAAACTAAATCTTCTTTTTTCGTCCACAGCTGGATGCAGAAGCAAGTGACCATCTCAAAGAGCTCCAGGTGAAGCTGAACAATGTTTTGGATGAGCTCAGTGCAGTGTTTGGTAACAGGTGAGTACTACAAGGTCCTTGTCCTTGAAGCATTACTTTCTTTTGTCTAATCTCATTCAGACAGGTTAAGAAAAGAAAAGAAACTCCTGTGAACTGCATTATCTTTTTCTTTTTGTCCTAAATTCATGACCTTTCAAATACTGAGACCATCTAAAGAAGTGAGAAACATTTTAAGTCTTTCTCTTCTGTATTGCTCTGCTTGGAAAGGTAACATGGAGATCTCTCAACTGTGAAATGTGTTTGAATTACATAGAGTGATTTCTTTTTTTTCTTTCAGTAAGTAGTGCTTGTCAGTAACAGAGCTGCCTGCTCCTTTACTGCTCAAAAAGCAGTTTTCAGCTTAGCATTTATGAAACAACATTCTTGTTTAAACATTCTGCTCTAAATGTATCAAACAGCTGACTGATTTCTGATTGTTAAATGAATACTGGAATAAGAAGGAGACAGGTTTGGAATTTGAGATTGACTTATTCTAATGCTGCTGCAAATGTTATCTAGTTTTTCAAGGAGCTCTTTAAAGTATTGCCAGAGTAATGGATGTCAATTAGGTTTTATTGCAAATCATCTTATTATTTACCTGAGGACAAAAATGTGTTCAACTTTATCAGACTTCTGTAGTGAACTATAAAGGATGTCAGCTGAGTAAAATCTGAAAATAGAGAACTCCTGACTGATGTTCAGAAACAACCACTTCTCCTTACAAACCCCATTCATTTCATATTGTGCTGCATAACAGGATTAATGCAGGCATTAGCTGTAGTGTAGTTCAAACATGGGCAAGGCAGAGCAAATTGTATCAACTTGGTCTCCCAGGGTCAACGGGTTTGCAGCTCATATGGCTAAAAAATGATGGTGGGATTTGTCAGTGACTGGATTTCAATGACAAAGCTCAGCAGGGAGATAAGTGAGTAGTTGCCATTGCCAGTAATGGATGCTACAGCAAGAAATTGAAAGAGATTGTAACTGAATGGAATCAGTAAAGTTTATAATCAGATGGAGGGTGACTGAGAAATAGTGATTAAGGAGGTGAATTTTTTTTTTCTGGATATCGTCTCCATGGTGTCATTGCTACAAAGCAATTAGGGGACAATCTTGACATTTGAAAATATGATTTAAATAGATTATTCATTATCAGCATACATACTGGGGAGTGTTTCTTAGAGA
Organism: Entomyzon cyanotis; assembly: GCA_024500445.1. Lineage (NCBI taxonomy): Eukaryota > Metazoa > Chordata > Aves > Passeriformes > Meliphagidae > Entomyzon > Entomyzon cyanotis. Next base: position 43,005,496 of record JAKEPQ010001021.1, on the reverse strand, counting down.
GATTAGCCAGCCAGAGATTTAGTCACTCAGATGGCTCAGGTGCTTCATTTATTCCTTAACAGTCTTAGAGACTGAAAAGCAGAGCTGCAGTTTACTATATAAGCATGATCTCCTAAAGGATATAAACTTAAGAGATAAGGGAGATATCCACAATATTATGTGCAGAGTCTGTAAACAGTTGCTGCCTCTACACTGTGCACACCTGACACTGCAGATCTTAACTCTTCTTCATCTCTGTGAGATTAATTGCATTTGCTGAGAAAGCAGCACATGTCCAGACAGCCTCACCACCCTTGTGCTGAGAGAGGATTTTGTCTGTGCACAGAAGCATTTTCAGCTTTGAGAGGAGTCTTGCAAGGGTTTATCCTTCATGCAAGGCTAGCTGCTGTTTTGTTCATGGAGGCTGTGGGAGTGAAGGAAGGAATTCCTGGAGGAGTTAGAGAGCAGCAGGCCCTGTCTGACAGCATAGGTAAAGTTGTTTTTTAGCTTGCTGCTGCCAAGGGCTCCTGTTAAGCCGTACAACTACACAAGCTTCACTTTCAGGTGAACTTGTTGCTACAGTAACTGATCTATTATTTTTCATAAAATTGGTAGCCATTTTGGCTCATATTACTTTTTATCCATGAAGGCATCATTATTCTCCATCCCTGACTGCGGGATTTAAAGCATCTTGAAGCAGGGTCCCTGCAATTGATGTAGTGATGGGAGAACCGTGGGGTGGGGTTGGCCTGCGACAGAAGAGGGACTGTTAAGGCACAGGAAATTTTTTATGCTATTTTATTTGATGTGGCTTAGGTCTCTGGTTAAGCTGACATTGCAGCCACAAGTCACTGCTGCAGGACTCTTTCTACTAGAAATGGGGAAGGTGGGAGACAGCTCTGGAATTTTTCCAGTGAGAGACAGGCTAGAATTGAATCAGAAGGACCATGAGGCCGGAGGTGGCAGAGCAGGAAAGGTGGCCAGGTGGAGAAGGAAGGTGAAAGCCGTGGGGCAGAGAGGTTGCACACTCACACCCAAACCACAGGTGTCCTGGGTGCCTTGCACATCAGAAGTTCAGATAATATATGCAGATATAAAGCTGACTTCCAAACTTTTGTATCTGCTCTTAAATCTTTAGCTCCTAACACTGGCTTCCCTTGCTGGTTTCAAACCTCTGTGCCATTAATGGATAGTTAAATGTCACTTGTAGTGCCTGTTGTTAGTAACTGTTCTTTTAAATGTCAAAGCATTTTCCTTTATTTGCTGAATTGATTTGTTGTCAGCTCTGCTGATCTATTCATATTTTTTAATCACTGCTTTATTTAATTTTGAACCTCCTCTTAGCAGGAAGAGGAAGAAAAGTAATTGTGCCTTTAATGCCTTGTGTGTCACCTCATTACAGGGACACTACACTTTGCACAGCTGAGCCCCACATCCCAATTTGACATTTGGCATGCACTGTATGGCAGTGGACTGGTTTAAGCTGGTGCCTGCCTTCAGGCTGTCTCTGTTATTTTAAAGACTTAGCCTATGATGGGTCATAACTGGATTTCTGCTGATGGACTCCTGGGTGCTCAGAGTGGGGCATGCATTGTGTCGTTGCTCCATGTGATATCCCAGTCTCTGTAGTGGAAAAAGCGAAAGATACAGCAGGATGCTTTGAGCTAAGAATAACAGCGTTTCTTGAAGTCAGGAAAGGATCATTTCTTGCTGCAAGATGAACGAACAAGCTCCTCTGAAATGTGTTCATGTCTCACGTTCGGAGGTGGTCGGCTGTGTGTGGGTGGTGGGCATAAGGAACTGGAGAGCATGCCCCTTGGTACAAGGAAAAGAGCAGCAAGTCTTGCGAAAGAAGAGTGTGAAACTGAGTGAACTTGAAATTTTTTACCTGGTATTTCTGCCACTGATAATCTTGTTTTTGCCTCTCTCCTGTCTGTGCAGCTTTCAGACTCGGATTGATGAGTGTGTCAAGCAAATGTCTGATATCCTCTGTCAAGTGAAAGGGACAGCAAATTCTGCTGCTAATGCCAGAAACACAGTTGCACAAGATGCAGATAACGTCCTGAGGCCACTGATGGACTTCCTGGATGGAAAGTAAGGGAGTGTTCAAATATATGCTACACGTACAGTTCACTGGATTGGAACTGTCATGGGAAACGTGAATGGGGCAGAGGGGGAAATAGCTCTGCATTCTTAGACTGTTACTGTTCCGGTCTCCAAATTTTCAAGAAGAATTAATAGCTTTTCTTCCCATATCTGCCTCTCACAAGCTGTAGATAGGCTCTTCAACCTTCATTCAGTGCCAAAGCACACACTCAATTCTTCTTTCTACCTCTGGCAGTTATAGCAATCAGCAAAACACACTGCTGATCAAGTAGTGAAAAAGACTGAAATTCTAAATTTTCTAGCTGTGGATTTTTTTCCTATAGAGATTTTACTATAGCAAATTAGCAAACATATTGCAAACAGTGCTTATGTACTTGATACATATTCTGCTCATTATCACAGTTGTGTCAAATGTTTATTCTAGTCATACCTGGTGCTGTTCTGCCTAGCAAATAAACTTCTGAACCATGCGATGTGTATAAGGTTGATCCATTGCCTTAATTAACTGCTGCCATTAATACTAAGCAGCACATAGTTTAGCTGGAGAGGGACAGCTAAATGTGGGTAAACCAAGTCTTGAACTGCAAAGAGAAATCGTTTTTATCCTTGTAGAAGTTAAACTTCTTGCTGATGCGCATCCGTTCTTTATTTAGAAAGGGATGGCCAGCAATTCTCACAATGAATGCCACAAGAGATGTGAAGCTTCTCAAGTTAAAAATGTAGGGGTTGATTATCCCATCTTTCTTTTGGGTCACTGTGTACTAAGTAACTCTCTGCAGCAGTCATTACATCTAGGAGCTTTCTCATTTGATCATTTTCCATGCATGCCTTCATAAATCCTGAAAAGCCAGATTCCTTTGTACCACAGGGAACTTGGTATGCTACAGGCTTGTCGTCCAGCTGTGGAGCAAGTAATTTTCATTATGATAATCCAAACCTGGATTATTTTTTTACTCTTTTACAGTAGGAGAGGTTTTTTTAATGCTTCCTACATCCCACCCACATCAGTCCTGTCCCTGTTTGGTTTTGTTCATTTTCTGTCTAACCAGCTCTGGGAAGAAGGGAAGTTGGGAGAATCAGCTGTTTGAGTGCTACTGGCCACAGAGTTCCTGTTCTGTAGCTCTTCCAGCGTGATCAGTAAATACCAAAGTCCAACAAACATTTCTAAGGAGATTTTAGCACTTGTTGGCCTTTTTGATAACCTGTACAAAAATAAAGGAGGAAAAACTAGTGAGATGAAGCTCTTTGTGTTACAGTAGATAAACACATGGCAGGTGATTGGTGAATGCAATCATGACAAAATATGGAATAGTGCAGGAAATACTTTGGGATGGTTTTAGAGGTGAAAGATTTAGAGACTTCACCAGCTATCAGAAGCTGTGCAGGACTTTCTGCACAACATTCTGGGAAGTATTAATTTAGGTATCCGTGAAAAATCATTACAGTAACCCCTTGAAGTTTAAAACCTATTTTTCTATATTTGTAATTTTTTGTATATATTCTGTAAACCAAATATTTCTTTGTAAAGGCATCCTGTTCAATGGTACCTACATGTATTTAGATTATATATATATTATTCCAAACCACCTATCACCAAGTGATTCCTTAATTGACCTGTAATCCCCAGGTCGATAAATAGAAATAGAAATAAATAGAAATTATTGAGACCAGAAATGTCAATCATCCATTTGGGCCAGTGTTTTCAGTGCTGTAACTCCAAGGGTGAACACAGGCTATGCTTTAAGAAAAGGGAAGATTTTTACCCTTAAAGCAATTTTTATGACAAACTGCTTTGGATAGAGCACCGAATCTTCCATATGAATCTCCTTTTTCACTGCATACTGTGCTCTCTGAACTTACGCAGTTCTTGCTGTCTCCCTGCAGCCTGACACTGTTTGCAACTGTGTGTGAAAAGACAGTGTTGAAACGGGTGCTGAAAGAGCTCTGGAGGGTGGTAATGAACACCATGGAGAAGCTGATTGTGCTGCCTCCTCTTACAGACCATACGGTAAAACATTTTCTTCTTCCTGACTCATACCAGAAAGTGTTGCCATTGCCTGTGTATCTCATCCCCCTGACCTGGTGAGTCATCCATCCAGGTAAATTTGTCTGCATGTAGCCTGCCTCAGGATGGAAGAACATGTCTGCAACTTTGTAAAGAGAGAGTCTCTATTTATGGTTGTGAGATACAGAGCCCACTCTAGAAAAAATACGTAATTCAAAATCCATGATCCAAAAGGGGTTTCTGTCCAGTGTATCAATTTGCATTGATTAAGGCTTTGCAATCCTCTCAGAGCTCTGTGTGTGTGTGGGATGGTTGAGCAGTTAGGGTTGTCTTCATGGCATTAGGTCAACACCTATAGCCACTTTTGTCTGATCATCTGTTAGCCAGGCTGCCTCTCTATATAGATGTGGTTAATTTGAGCTTGATTTTTAATCACCCATCCCCTGTTTTATCCCCCCAGAAGGCTTTAACACCAGCACTGGCTGGCAGGATTTCTCTCTCTGTGATACTGGGGAGTTGGAAGCGTGTCCAGATAGTTTCCCTTCAAAGGCAGTCTTTTGTATAATTGTTCAGCTGTGTGGACATGCTGGATGAATGTGTGTCATGAATGTAGTGATGCCTTTAACAATGGAAGATTAACTCTTCCCCGATTTTGAGAAACCACAGAAACTGATTAAATGTCACTCATGCATGCCCAGCTGCTCTGGGGGATGACATTCAGTTGGAGGCAGTTTGAAGTTTGGGCTGTAACCTCATTATTTACAGATGATCCAGAACTTCTTTTCATCTCACTGTTAGAGAAAACTTGCAGTCTGTAGTTCATTTGCGCAGACTTACTTTTTCCCAGTGCTGGGTAGAACAATAGCGGTTTTCACTATTTAGCAGTTCCCTCACACATTTGGAGTGGGCTTCTTGGGTTGCAGTGTCCAGGGAAGGGATGCAAACTTGTCTCTTGCTCTAAGTGTTTTTTACTCTGAGGCAGAGACCCTTGCCTCTGACCTTGATGATGATGATGACTTTAAATAAAACTGTTGAGATGAAGTGTGCTGTCCTACCTACAACCATAAAATTAGTGTGAAGTGTAATTTGCTAAAGACTGCTTTCTCTGAGCTCAGATTTGGAGTAATCATTTCTGCTTGCCTTTATAATTTGTAAAGAAGAAAAAGAAAATAAATTTAGGAGGATGAAATCTGTCTTGGTTGAATTGCTTTTTAAAAGGAGTCTTTGGGGACAGGTGCTAAAATCATCATGTAGGAGCAGCATTAACATGACCCATTTGGAATGGAATCAGTGAGATCAAGGGCCTCAGAGAGAACTAGGGCGGAGCTGCTTGAGCTTTATACTTGCTAGTTTTGGATTTCAAAGGCAGAGTAGGAGAGTGATTCAGTGCTTGTGTCATGAAGGAGGCAATAACTATGATCAGCCAGTTCTTCTAACCTGCAGGATGTTGCTATAAGCCACTCAAATTTTTTCATAGTTTCTTGTTTGCCATAATTTCAGTTGCAAATTGAGAAGCAAATTGAAGCGCATACTCACTTGTCTGAGATAACGCAAAATGCTCATAGCTGTATTTTTTGGTGTCTTAATTAGTTGTATGGTAGCAAGGAGGCTGAACTAGTCTAAACTGGAAAAGAGTTTCTATTCCAGAAGGACAATTATGAACAAAGCAATGATTAAAATGGCCATGTCAGTAGTCCTTGAGCAGGGAACCTGTGGTGAGGGTGGATGAGCTACAAGGATGAAGAGCTGCTTCCACTGTTCCCTGAGGCATAGCAATTTATTCTGTCACCACCAGATTTTCATCATACCCAGCAGCGAAGGCTAGCAGGGCAAGCCAAGGCAAAACTCGGGGTTCCCAAGCAGTACTTTAGTACTTTCTTTTTGCTATTCTATTTCTCTTTGCTGTTCTACTTCTGTGCGAAGCAGCTCTTATCTAATTTGGCTTGCCTTTTTTTTTTTTTTTTCCTTTTTTTTCCCTTTTTTTGCCTTTTTTTTTTTTTCTTTTGAAGGCACATCAGACACAAATAGCCTCGGGCACTGTAATACACTTTCCTCCCAGCCCACAGCAACAGAAAGCCCTGGTGGGCTTGAAGTGGTGTTTGAAGGACCACTGATGGGGATTTCCATCCTAAAACTCATGTGCAGCCCTTAAGAAGCAGGGTGTTATTAATGGTAGAAAAGAATCTTTTTTTATGGACTATTTTCTCTTCTTTCTGCAAAATTGCTGGAGGTACAAAAGTCTTTTTGATGGAAATTATGGAAAGCATACTCAGGTAGAAGGTTCCCATCACACTGCAGTTTGCCTCGCCTGTCACTTGTGTAACCCTGCCACTGCACAGGCCTTAAATGCTGCTCTCTAGACTTAACAATTCCACTGAAATTGGCTTCTGGAAGATTCTGTGCTGTGTAGAGCTCAGGTGAGAAAGTGTCAGCACTGTGAGGGATCCAGTGGGGACAGAGCAGTTTTACTCTGGTTACCTGAGCTGTGGGTCCTTCATGACTTTCAGATGAGTGACTTCAGCGTCTCTGAGCACTCTGTGCCTGTGGCTTGTGAGATTAGCAGCAATCTCCAGTAACTCACCAAGTAATTCACACCTCACTAATTTTAAGATCCAGCATGTAATTAAACACCTCCTGTCTTGGTTGAGTGGATATACACTCTGGGAATCCTTATTTCGGGGTTCAGTGCACAGCGCTTGGGGATATCAACGGATTAGTTACCCATTTCTTTCTCAACTGCTTAGGATGAAACTCTACCGTGCCATCAGTGACTAGTCAGGTGAGAGAAGAGGTGCTTGGTTTATACTCAGATGATTCCTCTGGAGCTTCTCCTTTATTTATTTCACACAGTACACTGCAGCCATTCACGAGGCTCCGTTTGTGATTGCTCCTGCTGAGCTTTTTTCTACTTGTCAGACTTCTCTTCACTAAATGAGAACATGGTCCAAGATAAGAACTAAATTTTCTTTAAGCTGAGGACAGAATTTGCATGTGACTTCTAGCCTGTCTGTTCTTCAGGCTCACTGCCTGAGTCACTCCAAAGCTACTCTGTGGTGGAGGAGAGTGTGGCTTTAAGAGGTTTTCTGAAGCCTTTCTTAACTTCTGTTAGTTTAAATGAATTGTCTCCCTTGTACTAGATTGGAGCAGAAAAGTTCAAGGCTGCCTCTGTGATGAGGAGAAAAAGCTTGCTTAGCCTTGAATCAAATTACGGTCTGTGAGCTGCATATGTGCCTAGTTCTCTTTACAGACACATAATTATTTTCCTCTTTTCATCCCCACTTTTGAACCTATTTTGTCAATTTTTGTGGTTTAGTGCACCACAACAACTAAAAAATAGTTTTATTTTAATGTATGCTAACAAACATGGCCAGATACAATAGATTTTTAAATGAACTGAAATGCTGTTAAATTATGTGATCTTATTGGTGTTGAACATAGGAATAAAGAAAATATGGGAAAGGAATGTGCAATACCAGATGATACTTCCTTTCACTGTTATGTCTCAGAAAAATAAGCACCACTAATAATATGGTTGCCAAAAAAGGATTGGAATCCAGAAAATTTGCAGTAGGCTTTTGTTTCCTAACTTTGTCAGCAGAGCAGTAGGACAGTTAAGCTTTAAGGGTTTGAGTCACTTGGATTATAAATCAGTGCAGTTCTACTGGCTTCAATTAGACTTGAGTCACCTGATGGCCCTTCTCTAAATGCTTTTACTGAAGGGATAATAAAGCAGCAGACTATTAACAAGGAATTTAAAATCTATGTGTTGTGGACTATAGGTGTGTTTCTTGTTTCTAAAGAGTTGAGGAAGATATAACTAAAAGCCAGAAAAACCAGCATGAAGGTCCTTTCCAGCTGTGTTTGCCGCAGAGCTAGGCATGATTCATTATAAGGATTTAATTTGTCCTCATATTCTATCCTTGACATTTTAATCAATTCCATTGTGGGTAGCTTTTCTCAAAGCTACCTGAAAATTTAAATTCAGTTGTTTTCACTTTCTGGCACAACTGGAATAGGTGCTGTCTGTAGAGCTTTGTGGTATTTGTGGTTTTCCATGCATAAATAGCTTTTCTGAGGAGTATGGCATCATGTTTACAAGAATGCCATTTGGCAGAGGAAGGAGCTGTCCAGATTTTCATTAGATGTTACCATCACTGATGACAAACTCAGTGTCACAGCAAAATAATTTCTCCTTGCAGATGCATTGACAGAGATTGTCACTGATTGATGAAGATTTTCGTAGCGTGCAAGAGCTAGGACTTATCTGAGCAGCTCTGCTCCATGAAGCGTATCCAGTCACTGGGTATTGCTCAGTGTTACTGAACTGCTCTCCTTAGATGCCTGAGGCAGGGAGACTACGTGCCTGGGCTGGTTAATGTTGTTGTTCAAATGTATACTAAAAAAAGTGTCCACTGAATGCTGAAAATACTGAGTTGAGAAATGTTGATGTTACTGTGTTTTGAGGCTACTCCCCTTTTCAAAATTCAGGATATAAAAACGTTTTGGTCTTTGTTTACTGCTTGGTCAACAAGTTCAAAAACCTTAGATTTTAAGACCCATAAGTTAACAAAATTTCATGGCAAATTGTACAGAACAGCAGGCATGTCTGTTGGGTAGCAGAGTGTTGGTGAAACGCGGTATTCTGGTGGGTTATTTGGCATGGCCCACAGTGAAATCTGTGTTGCTGCTGGTGTGCAGTCATGTTCAACCCTCCTTGGAAATACATGCAAATCCATGCTATTTCAGATTAGAGAGGTGTGCTCTTTAACACTACCCATTGGATACTGACAGCAAGTCAAGCTCCCAGTCTTATTTCAGCAGGTTTCCTTTGTGGATTCATTGTGCCTGCCTGCACTTTCCCCTCCTGCCAAAAGTTGTGAATTTAATCATTTATCAAGAGCTTCTGTTTAGCTACAAAATCAATAATGTTCATTCTGTGTCAGTTTGTATTCAACAAACATAAAAACCTGAGAAACAGTGAGGGTTATCTGGTGGTTACAAGTAGAGCAAAGCAAGAGGTCATCCGTGGTTTCAGGTCACAGTCTTTAGGCTTGAAGAAATTTTCAAAGCTGGAAAAACAGAAGAAAAAGCCCCTTCACCTTAAAAATTCAGTTCTGGACTGCTGTTTGAATGGGCAGAGGGTGTCCAGTTTCCCTAGAGCAGGTCTTGGGTTTTGTAGTGTTATATCTATAAACTGCCTGGTTTTTTTCTGCTTCCCCAAGCAACAGGTATAAAGACACTTTTTGCTGAGAGGAAACTTTCAGAGGGGCTGATGTTTATTTTAATTTTAAAGGAAAAAAAAATTATTTCAGCTGTGATCTTTGCAGTAGTAGCCAGTTCCTGTGTGGGACGGTTCCTGTTCCGAGGAATACTGACCTAAAAGGCAATGAAGCAGGGAAGGCAGCAAAGGAAAGCTGGGTGGCATAGGTGGGAGCAAAGGGCAGTATAATAATTCTGGGTCTGCATCTTGCGTCATTACAGTTTGAGGTATTTTGGGGTGGGGAGTGGTCATGGCTGCTGTGGGTAAGTGGGAGAGTTGAAGACTGTTAAGCTAAGAATGGATAGTAAAGGAGAGGGAAGGAAAACTGAGTTTGCTTTACTGAAGACCTTTAGCTTGTGAAACCAAAAATCCTCATACAGGATGCCCCATCCCTAGAAACATCCAAGGCCAGATTAGATGGGGCTCTGAGAAACCTGATCTAGTTGAAATACGTTTTATGTGTTAACATTTTTTTTTTTCAAATGCGTAAATAACCAACTGGTACATAGGTATCATGTAGCAAGAATGCTTTTAAACCAGATGAGGGTAGATTTAGGCTAGATAGAAGGAAGACATTTTTTACAGTGAGAGTGGTGAAGTGACTTGAAGCAAGATTTCCTGTCACTGGGTTTCATCTTCCCTTTATGTTTCTTCATTGGTTGTACAGCTTCAGTGAGGCACAGTGGGGGAAGAGCCATTGGCCAAGCTCTAGGACGTTTGAAGGTGATGCTGTAGTATTCACTAGACTTCGGCAATCTCTTACCCCTGAACAGCTGAGGTCCAGTTTTGTTTCTGATCTGAGCTGTGTTTACCCCCATCCTGATGACTGAGCCCTGCCTCTACTCAGGGATTCTCATCAGCTGTGTGATCTTTTGCTTTGGCAAGTCTTTGCTGTCTTCATGTGTATTTAGGTGTGAAACCTAAAGGAGTGTTTGGAGATGGCCTTCAACCCAAGCCTGTGCAATCCATTTGAAGGTTCATCTTGTATAAGTGAGTGGCTGCTGTAAGCAACAGTGAACTGGTTAGCATGACATAGTGCTCTGAAATAGCTCTTGATGTGGTATCCACGGAAATGCCAGGGTTTGTACTAGGTAATAAACTGGCAAGGAGTGAAGTTGTGACTGGCCTTGGGGTGGCTATGTAAAGTTGCTGTGAACTGACTTGATTTGGTCAAAGGAAAAATATGTGAAGCTTATTTATAACCTTTTTTTTCCCCCTCCTTTCTTTTCTAACTTCTGCAACCATAGGGCACACAGTTGATTTTCAGTGCTGCTAAGGAACTGGGACACTTGTCAAAGCTGAAGGTATTGTCCTGCATGGCTTGTATTAATGTCCCTGTATGTAAGCATGGAAGTGTAGTAGTGCATAGCATGTTTTGTGCTTCCAGTGGTTTGTTGCTGAATGTAGTTGTAGAGAAATGCCTTTAAATGCATTAAATGTGCTTTAAATGCATTCTACTAACATTAGCATAGTGCTTAACATTAAATCTTATTGTGGGTTTAATCATCAAAGTAGTTTTTCTCTTCTGTATACACAGTGATCAGTCTGGTACATTGATTTAAAATGAAATAAAAGTAGATTTCTCAATATTTGGCCAGCTCCTCCGTATCCCCATTTATAAAAGGGAGTTCCTAATGGTTGGAAGGATGCTTGTGCTAGCTGTAGATGAATTACATGGACTGTTACAAAAATAACTGTTGCTTATGGAAGAGAGCTTGTGTCTGTAAATTCCTTCTGTGTGGGCTCCCTTCACAGGCAAGCTGGCATTTAGCATGAAGGCTCTGTTGATGTGTTTTGACAGTGCATGACGTGACAGTGCATGACATGAGCATTATGAAGTGCACACCACCTCATCATAAGCAAATCAAGCACTAATTCACTGATCACGACAGGACTGGTATGAAAATAGTGATGCCTTACAGCACTCAGATTGCACTGTGCTGTGGTTGGACTTGTGCTACAAGACAGGTATTGTGCAAGAGGAGGAGGTGTAAATCTGCAGTGGCACAGTGCACAGTCTACTGCAAGGGAGGTGGAGCTGGACCTGAACTCTGTCTTGGAAGATGATCAGGGAAATCTTCCCAGTGCAAAGGACATTCTCCTATGTGATTAGTGCAATCTCAAAATGCATTTGTCCCTTCCTGCAGTTTTTTGGTTTTGTCTTGCATGCTCAAAACAGCTGTCTTCATACACCTATTTCCCTTGCCCAACAGATACATTTTCCATACGTTTATATGGCCAGTACACAACTCATTTAAGGTAGTGCTTATTAGCAGTCCTAGCAAATGATCAGGGCATGCAGGTGTGTCATTAGTCTTGCACACTCTACTCCAGCAACATTTTGAAGCTGTTACATAGCAGTTAATAGTAACCTAGCATAAACTTCCAAGTATGGCTTCCCAGGGGAAGAGCTGTCACTTGTGCTGAGTGATGGCCTTATGCACTCCCACAGTCAGGCTGTCATCCCTGGTGACATGGTGGCTCCTGAGGATTGCATTTCCTTCCTTGCTTCCTGCACTTAAAATGCTGTGTATTGCTTCCATGGGAAACATAGGGAGAAAGGAGCTTTGAGGACAGCCTGGGAGAGTGGCAGCTGAACAACAGCATCAAAATGTGAAGAGAAGCCATCCCTGCCCTTTTACATGTACTCCTGGTGTCTGAAGGCAGAGCTCTGAATTTGCTGTTTCTTCCCCCAGGTCACAAGGACAGGCTATGAGTTCCTGTGGTTTGGTTGCATTCTTGGGCATGGCCACTGACATTCGCTGTTATTGTCTACTTGCTCCATGTTTTCTCATTACTGGAATTTCTAAGCATACACAGGGCACCTTTTGCCAGGAATGGGTTGGAAGCTTTGCTGGTTTCCATCTGCACTGGTCAGGTGAAGGCCATCCCTCAGCAGTGGTGCATCTGCAGTTCAGTTACTGTAAATTTTAACTTCGGTGACTCTGGACTGCATTTTTAGAAATGCACATAATCATGCAAATCCGGCAAGCCCTGGTGTGTGTTCAAGCCTTTATTTGCATATCCACATAGAGAACTGCAGCAGTACAGGTGAACAGGATTTTATATGTGGCAAGAGAGTCATGCTCAAGTGTGAAAGCACCTGAATTTTGGAGACCAGAAGGAAAATGACATTGTGTCCAAAAATTTCCAGAAGAATAGGAGTGTTAAAAGAGTGTAAATTGTTTGAGTCCATGTAAGCATCATGGATATTATGTTTTTTGTTCTTTTGTTTTTGCAGGCACATACAAGCTAACAGGGAAGGCATGGTTCTTCAGAGCCCCTCTCCTCTGCATTTTGCAGTTCCACTAAAAGCCGGGGAAAATTATGGAATGGATTTTGAGCTTTATTGGTCTTAAATAGAACAGGGAGGACAGTGCCTTAGTGAATCAGATAACTCAGCTGAAAACTGAGACTGACAGACCTGACAAGCACAGGCTCTTGTCCTGATGACAAATCAATTTCACAGTGTATTTTAAAATGCTCAGAAAGCAACCATAAACCTGGCTTCTTGGTGCCACATACCTGCCTCCCACTTATTATCAAACTCTTTCTCCTCAGTTTGCTTAATAGCCAGCAACTGGAGCAGGGAGCAGCTGCCTCCTTTCTCTTGTGCTGCCCCCAGAGCAAACAGCCAGGCTCTGACCACAGAGTTTCTTCTAAGAATACCTGCGGAGAATACAAGGATGAGTCTGACAGATCAGGAAAAGTTTGTCGGGTTGTCAGGGGTTGTTTGTTTGGGGTTTTTTTTTCACTTCTTCTGCTTGAACTTGCATAATTATTCGATGTAAATATTTGTTTCTTGCTCCTGGGTGGCAGCCTGGGAAGTGCAAGGTAGCACTGTGCACAGTTCTTTATATGAACAGTGTGGGATTTGCGGAGGGCAGGTACACACAGAAATGACAGTCGTGGGCTCTTCTCTGAGTAGGTGCAAGTATTACCAGTCCAGTCTCTGGGTTATTTTTACATAATGTGTTTAAGAAAATGACACTGGGAAACTCAGAGAAAGCAGTGATGTGTTGCTGTGCATTGACAGCATGGGCACGGGCGGAGTGACCGCTCAGCGGGGCTGAATGAGCTCTGTAGGTGTTTGAGAGAAAAGTGCTGACCACCTGGTTCCTGTGGCAGTTTGGGGAATCTGGCAGGCAGGCCTAGAAAGTCATTTTAGCAGATGTGAAAGTTTCTCTGCCTTGGGAACACAGCTACCCTGATTAAATTGGCCTCTCCCATGAATGTGGCCTTGGGCTCTGGCTGATTTTGAACTTAATCTGACTGTCAGACAGAGAAAAGAACGCTTTACCCTCCCTGTGCTGAAGACTCTGTGTACTGAAGTGTGAAGCCACATCATCTTCAATTGAATTACCCCCAGCTCACAAAGAAGAGGGAGGAGAGTTATTGCTCCCCTCAGGACAGCATATCACAACAGAAGACACACTGCAGCTCACCAAGTACTGTGCACACCCTGCACACAGATCCCCAGACCAGGGACTTCCTGTGTGAGGGAAGAGGTGTGTTGAGGCACATCTCTTACTATTCAAGAGAGCAGACTGTGAATTTGTCTGAGAAACTGACAACTTGAGAGGAATCTTCTGTGCAGTTCAAGGCTGCAGTGTGTAAAGTTGATAGCTAGATGTCTGTGAGAAGTGTGGCAAATGCCTTCTGCTGCCCCTAGACTGCAGAGAGCCCTGTCTAGGCCAAGAATCCATCAGGCAGGAGATGGATTGCAATGGAGAATTAATGGGGACAGCACCAGGCAGTGTGAAGAATCAGCAAGCTGCAAGATAGCCAGCAGGTCTGTCGCTGTGAAACATGCACATGATGCTACACACTAGTTGTGCTTTACAGAGAGGCAAGTTAGCAGATGTGTCTCCTGGAAAGTATCTAGGGAGGCTATGACATGTTTAAAGTAGGGATATATAGCCTTTGCCTGATTTGCCTGCATCTTTTTTATTAATACTTTGGAAGCCAACCTGAAGTCAACTGGTCGGACCTTCCAGCAGCCCGGTTTGTGCAAAGCATTGACTTAGTAAAATACGCTGTTTTCCCCTGAGACCTAGACTAAGCATCAGAGAGAAAGAGCTTAGTAAAATGCCAAAGGATGGCACAGCTGCAGTCTAACAGGAATGCGTGTCCACTGCAGGAAAGGGAATTCTTTCCCAAGTGATTCCTGGCTTTTTGTTATTAGAGTTGGTGGCTCTTAATGGGAACAATGTCTTCTTTTAGCAAACCTATTTGCTTTTGTTTTTCTTCTTCTACACAAATGACAGAATGAATTAGTGAACTTTATGACTGGAAGAGTTTAAAAAATCCGCAAACTACATGTAACAACTTTGACTAATATCTAGTTCTCAGAATTCCTTGATTTAAGTGGTATTTGGAGAGTTTTGTTGTGGCTGCTCTAGAATGACAGTGGTGGCAGGCAGACTTCTGTTTGGGTTTTCTTGTGATTTTAAGTTGTCACTTACCTTCGTCCAGTTCTTTCCTTATTTATGTCTTCTGTGCCTGCAAGAAAGAGAGAAAATGAGTTTATTTTCAAGTTAAGCTGTAATAAATGACTCTGGGAGACTCCATTAAACATTCCTTGAACAGCTGAATTAATGCTGTCACCACATAGATACAGCATGAATCCAGAGAACGTGGTGATACTGGGGACTCATTTTCCTTTAGCCTCTGCCAGCACACTCATGTCATACAATGGTTGTTTGCAGGATCATATGGTGAGAGAAGAAACCAGGAGCCTCACTCCAAAGCAGTGTGCTGTCCTGGACCTGGCACTGGATACAATCAAAGTAAGTGATTCCATTTCTGTCTTTGCAGTTCCCTTACTCCGTTACCAAATCCTCTTTGGGAGGATAGTGCACATCCTGGTTCAGGAGATGGTAGGAGTCTGTCCCTGCTGTCACAGTGATAAAGCCTCTAAGTGAATACTGCCATGTTTGGGTACACCTGAATAGTATCAGGTGACTGGTGTGCTGGGAGTCAGCATATTCATATTTAAGTGCCTTGGAAGAGGAATGCTGTGAGCAGTTGGTATCAGCTGGTCTAAGAACTAGATTTCCAGTACAGAAGCTGTTTTGTGAATTTTTGCAGCTGTTCCCTCTCCGTACACACAGTTGCACATACATGTTGGTTACTGGTTGCAATTCTTGCTATGTTTCCATTTTCTTTTTACTCTTAGCAATATTTCCATGCTGGTGGCAATGGTCTGAAGAAAACCTTCTTGGACAAGAGTCCAGACCTCCAGTCACTTCGATATGCTCTCTCCCTCTACACTCAGACTACGGACACTCTCATCAAAACCTTTGTCCAATCTCAGACAGCTCAGGGTAAGACTCTTCTGTGTTGTTGGCAGAATTCAGTGGAGCTCTTGGCTCTGTTCATAATTTCTCTCCCTTGTACTGCCAGTTTTTAGAGTGCTTTTGGCAATAACATTTCTGAAAGCGTGACAGTTCAGAGCTTTTGAAACTGGGAAGGAGCGAAAGGGGTTATTTCCCACTCCATGACTACATTTTGAGAGAGCAGAAATACGTGAAACATAAGGCCTGGGGTGTTTGTGGTCTTTTTTTCTCTGCAATCCTCACTTAACAGTCACGTTTCATGAACTAATGTGGGTGGGTGGCTTAAGTGAAATTTGAAGTTACTCTACTGAGACTTGCACGGTGGTGTGAGGCACCATTTCAGCAAGACACCACTGCAAAAACCATTCAGTGCCTGTGTCACAGGCCAACTGCTGTCACAGTCCATGTGGCCCTGACTAAGGCTGAGTGACAGCAGTGTGATGAGTCATGGAGCTACAGGCTGCCTGTAAAGGGAAGAGGCTCTCAGGAGAGCAACAAAAGCACTGTTTTGTCTACAGCCAGTATAGGGTATGTGGGAGCAAGGTGATTACAGATCACTACAAAATATTAATATGCTGCTGGGATGGGTCACCAAAGTGTTTGGTGACTGTCTGAGGAGCTATATGGCTTAGTGGTGCTGTTTCGTTGAATTTGGAGGGGTAGACAGCTAATTTCATTGCTTTCATGTGAACATCCCCCTATTACTGTACAGAGTAATTTGGTCTCTAGTCAAGGACCTTCACTAGCTGACTATGAATCTCACTATTCCCAGTAAGAGGAGCCAGATGCTATTAGGGGTAGGGTCTAAACCAAAACTAGTATTTTTAAGCTTTCAGGCTGATTAATTAAAAGCCTTGCCATTAAGCTACTTCATCTCAGCTGCAAAGTCTGAGTCTACAACTCCATGGGGCTGTCCTTCTGCCATCTTTTTGCATGGGATCCTTTTTATTTTAATCCTTTCAAGCCTAAGAAAGCTGTGACCCCACAGAGCTGTGACCCCACAGACTGTACCAACTCATGCCATCACACTGAACCCCAGGATCAAGGGTAAAGCACTCCCTAGCTGACATGCTTTCCCTTGTGAGCAAATGAGGCTGCTTGATGCTGGCATTCCCCTAGCAGTGTAGGGAGTTCAGAGATTTCATGATCAAAACAAGGTTTGTTTCTAAAGAAAAAAGCTTAGTGTAGTTTTTGGGAGCTGAATCATCAAAAGAGGAGGCTCAGAGGGGACCTGAAACTACCTGAAAGGAGGTTGTAGTGAGGTATGAGTTGCTCTTTCCTGCCAAGTCTCAACTAAAAGGATGAGAGGAAATGGCCTGAAGTTGTTCCAGGGGAGGTTCAGGACAGATATTAGAATTTATTTTTTCATTGGAAAGGTGGCTAGACATTGGAGTAAGTTGCCCAGGGAGGTAGTGTAGTCACTGTCTCTGGAACTGTGCAAGAGGTGTCTGGATTTGGGGACACAGTTTAGGGATGATTTTGATGGTGCTGGGTTGACAGTTGGACTAGATGACCTTGAAGGTCTCTTCCAACTGTGATGGCTCTGTGATTCTGGCATCCCTGCCTTTAACAGTACCGTCTTGTCTTCCTTATGTTGAAACATACTGCATTAAAACACTGGAATTAAATAAAAAATCAGTTACCTTTGAGAGAATGGTCCTGTAGCTGTGTCCCAGCAGAGCAACAATGACATCCAGTGGCCAGACAGGTCAAAAACTGCTACATCCACTAGGGACTCCAGGAACCTGGCTGCTGCCATCACTTACACAAACCACTTTTTAACAGGGAACTTGAGTGCACACTTAGTGCTTACAATCTTTGCTGTTCCATGCACATTATTTTCCGATATATATTCAAACCATGAATTGAAGCTAGTTTTTTATGTGGATACTGTTTTATTGTCACGATGAGCTAAAATATGAGGGAGTGTACAGCACTGATGTTTTACAGTCCATGCTACAGTCAGGAGTACTTAAAATAAGAGAAAGAAAGTGCTCCATTGAAGTCACTAAGTGACATATTTAAAGCTGATACGAGAAAGCAGCTTCATGCAATGCATGATTTGACTGCAAAACTTCACTGAGAACAACTATCTAGCACAAACACAAATATATTGGGACATTTTCATTATGTCGGAGAAGCAGAAGTATACAGGGCTGCCACGGAAGTGGGTGCAGGGGTATTTATGTATTTTTTAAGAAGCTTAGAAAGAATGAAGCTCTGGCTTTAGGACATAATATACATGTATTATGAAGTCATCAATTAAATCTCATAGCTGACTGATGACATTTCTTTGTGACTTAATCTGAGCCACTGTAGGGAACAACTACTGGGCATGGTAGGGCATTGCTCCAAATCAGCATCTTGTACATCAGTAGGCTTGAGAATTTGGGACCGTTTGAGGAACAAAAGATTTGAGCTACGCCACCTGGTATCTGCAGAATCAGTGCTGGAATATCTCAGAGAAAGGCATGACTCTGGTATCTTCTCTGTGGTGACAGTGACAGGACCATAGGGAATGGCCTGAAGTTGTGTCAGGGAGGTTAAGGTTTGATACCTGACAGAGCTCAAGAAGTGTTTGGACAATGCTCTCAGGCACACGGTGGGACTCTTGGGGTGGTCCTGTGCAGGCCCAGGTGCTGGACTCAGTGATCCTTGTGGGTCACTTCCAAGTCAGCATATTCTGCCATTCTGTGACTCTCTCCCAGGTTTGGGGCTAAAGAAGGATATTACTTGGTTACACTTCTCATTAACCATGGCTGGTAGATGGGTTTGGAGAGCTGCACACAAGTTGGAGGGACAGAAGGGACAGGACCACTATTTACAGCTGACATCTCCTTACCAGAGCTCTGAGACTCAGGTTTCTCTTTGCATAAGTCCCACAAGCCCATGGGAGGACATGGCTTCATGAAGAATTATTTAAATGCTGTTTGCTTGTCTTACTTCTCTGTTCAATGGTTGCACCTTCCACTTTGTGAGGTACCTGCTGCTTTCACTTCTTCACTGAGCAGGCTTCATTATGCTGCTAAATGTTTGCTCTGTAGATTTGGATCAGGGCAGCAGTTTAGTTATGCCAGCACAAATTCTGTTCTGTTTTAATCCAGACTATGCCTTACTTGCAGACAGCCTTGCTCTCCAACTGCCTGGTGCAGAAGATCTAGGAGGATATTTTGTCTGTTGAGAGCTAGAATATTTGCCTTGTGTTTAAGTGACATTGCTAATTGTGTTGTAATTCATACTCTTCTCTCTTTATCCTGCTTGCTTTCTTGCCTTTTCAATTCATGTCTCAGTGCATGATGGGAAAGGTATAAGATTTACCGCTAATGAGGACGTTCTTCCTGATAAGGGTATGTTCAAGATTAATGTTGTTACCATAACAACATTACCCAGCTGCCTTGCTTTTGAAATCATCTTGCCCATGCTCAGAAACCTTTTCCAGAGACCTATTCCCTGTAGTTCCTGTGTAGAAGTGAACTTCCACCGAATGCTTGCATCCCACAGACTGAGCCACAAGGTTGTGTGGTTTACAAGTCTGTACCTTGCCTGAGAGCCTGTTCCCAAGCTTGAGATTTATTCACGGGATGTGAAAGGTGCCTTGAAAATGGAGTGGGTTTTGGGAGATGCTGCAGACTTGTTTCCCTACCCTTACCATGGGGTGTGTGTTTCAAGTCCTGGACTTGCATGCGTGTGGTCTGCTGAGAAGGGCTACTGTAGTACATGGGAATGTCTGATATGCATTCAAGGTTACAGCCAAGCTTGAACCCTCTGGCTTGAAGCAGAGTTAGCTAAAGGTCTGGATGCTCAGGAAACCCCTAACTTTTAAGTCTTACAATGTTTCATCTCTGAATTTATTTTTTGCTGTCCAAAGTGTTTTTATTATCTCAGGTGAAACACATCTATAACCCATTGCACGAGCTCAGTTCTGCAGTTTCACCTTTCAGTATTGCAATACCAGTGAGGCTTTCATGTCAAGAATTAAATCTGCTTGTCACTAGATGTACAAGTATGTGTATGCACACAGTTGTACATGCTGAGAATATTTTTATATGGTTTATAAACCATCTTCAAGTGGTTTTTTGTCTGTGAAAATTTCAATTGATAGAACAAGATTTTTGTATGAAAAGACAAGAATGAAGGTAGGAAAAAAAGTAATGTAAGTTTTGTCTTCTTCAAAGGCACTGGGATGATTCTGCTGTCACTCTTCTGAGACATCAGCATCTCCTTTATAACCTGTTAATTACACTAAAGATCAATAAAGTGAGGACCTCAATATTTGGTGACTGATATTTCTGTGGATGTGGCCATTACATACTGTTGGTAATTCTGTCTGTTCCTGTGGAAAATGCCAACAGTGTAAGTGACAGACGTACACCATCAGATGGGTCAGGTCAATAATTAAGCCTACCGATTTTAAAGTTCTGTGCTTACATACAGAAAAAAGCAGCACTGCCTTTCTAAGAGGGGAGGAAACAGTACATTCAAGATCATATTTGTTACAGCCTAAAGATTGTTTAATGTACTAAGGTCAAGAATGAGAAACTACCCTGAGGTAATAATTTGAAGGTCTGTTTTGGTTGCTCAGATACTTTTACTTGTATGTTAATGTGACTTTCACTGCCTGTAATTATGTGGCATGTAATTTTCCTCAAGAGAATTGTGCAGGTTAGCTCTCAACCTCTTGGTTTTTAAATTAGTGTTTTTGCTGCCTGCAAGACCATTCTTGTGAAAGTTGACTTGTTGGATCAGTCTAATCAAAATGTTTGTTTAATGACATTCTTCAAGCTCCTTATCTAGAATTCCAAACAATTTTTTCACTTAGTAATGTATCTTACCCTCAAATTTGACAAAATAACTGCTGTTCATAGGTACTAAATTGCCCTCTAGGTATCTCGATTACACCACCATGGGGAATTGTCAACCTGAGGTCAGGCAGTTATCAAAGAGAAAGACTAATCAATCTCACTATCTTATCAAAAACTTGATTTTCATTTTGCAAAGCAGTCATTTTCTGTCATTTACATGACATCTTATTACCCAGAAAAATGTCATTTCCACATATTACATTATGATAATGATGATTAAAAGTTAAAAACCTGAAAAAAAATCATAATATATGATGTGTAAGGTTCATGAGATCTCCCTCTGTTAAAAAATGTTATCTTTTCCTTCTGAAGCTACATCTTGTTTTCTCCCTGACTAATTGATTAAGGGAAGTAAGTATGCAAATTGTGAGTGCTTTGCTCTCATCATTTTTGATGCACCATAGAGAAGGAGTTCCCATCATCCTCCAAGGGGAAGCAGATAGACAGTCAGGATGACAACTTTTAAGTGCTGTACAACATGCAGAAAGGTTCTTTGAGGGTGAGACTGCACTATGGCTCTGTGCAAACCCCTAACACCTGTATCCTCCTATTTTTTTTCCCCTCTGAATTTCCTCTGTTGTGTGATGTCCTCTCTTCCACTTTCTGTTGTTGCTGAGTTTTTTGTCCTCCTTTCTTCCCTGAGCAGACAGGAATGCCAATGCCCACCACTGGAATGCCTGCATGTACGCACAGTAGCTTGGCAGGAACCTCTGAAAAATCTTTACTCCCTGTGAAGGTCCACTGCTGAGCATTAGGTCTTCTAAATTCTTTTAAAATCCTCACTGGTGTTCTCAATATGATGCAATCTTCGGTGAAGTGGAGGAAATGTTGGTGTTTATGTGTGTTGGGCATGTGAGCCTGATGTTATCTTGCACTACTGTGACTGACTGAAAAGCTGGCTCTGGGAGGTGTGCTGTGAAAACACCACATTGTCTTCCTGAGGCCATAAATACTTGTGCCAATAACCAGTAATCCATGTATGCATGGTGGGGGGGTGTCGATTTTCTTCCAACAGGCTCCGGTGTGGATGATCCTGTGGGAGAAGTGTCCATCCAGATTGACCTGTACACCCACCCAGGAACTGGGGAGCACAAGGTCACAGTGAAAGGTAAGGCAAAGCATGTGCTGCTGCTCAGGCTCGCTGGGGCAAAGCTCCAGCTGGCAGTCAGGATATTTCTGTGTTAGCTGATGCGATCTCAGGCCAGAATTGTTTTTCTCTGTTTCACATCAGGGACACGTAGAGGAACAGCAAATGAGCTTGTCCAGCCAGTGACATGGCAGTGCACAGCCCGGTTGTTTATTGGCAGCGATGTGTGGAAGTAAACAAAAATCAGATGATGGCTCTCGCCAGGCGCCACAGTTTAGTCTGTGCTGCAGAGAACAGGGCAGGCTGATCTTGTGAAACTGCTCAGTCTATACCCGGGGATCACAGAGCCAGGGAGAGTTCAGAGGCTTCTCTCCCCCATCCTGAAGGCCACTGAACAGCCACTCTGAAAATAACCAAAGCAGTGATTCATCCCAGGGTTCCTTTTCCTCCTTCACCTTCTTCACTTGAACACAGCATACTTAACTACTTTTAATTTCCTCTAAAGATTTATGGAGACAGTTCTTCAGGCCTTTCTTCTGGTTAAATCTACACTGAAGTGCAAAAGCTGATTTTCAGAGCTATTTCCTCTGCTTCAGTCTGTTCCCTGCAGTGACCTGAGATAGAACGAGAATTAAAAGCTAATAATACTGGATCCTGGAACCACCCACACAGCTCATGGGCTTTGTTTGTCTTACCTGCAATCCCATTCTCCTTTTCAACAGAGACCTTAATATTGGCCTCCAAAATGCCCCTTTTTATTCTTAGCCCATACATAATGGTGATGTAGGCACAGAACTGTCAGGGCAGCCTGCCTGGAGCTGCAGGAGTGCCTGTTTCCTTGGGCTTATTTCTTGACAATCCGTATGGCAGAAGTTACATGCTGTCCCAAACATTAAACTGCCTTCACGGAACTTAAACTAGATCAAAAAAGCACATATCCTTCCATTACAAAAAAGTCCTGTCCATGTGTGTTGTGGCACTGTCACGTTTTGAGTTAGAAACAAGAAATTGAAAGCAGGGCAGAGCGGAAGGATGTCCAGAGCAATGAGTACAAATGAGTATTTACTGCAAACTGGGTTGTGACTCTCTTTTCCAGTTGTGGCAGCCAACGACCTGAAGTGGCAGACGTCTGGCATGTTCCGTCCATTTGTTGAAATCACCATGATTGGGCCCCACCAGAGTGACAAGAAGAGGAAGTTCACAACCAAGTCAAAGAGCAACAACTGGGCTCCAAAATACAATGAAACCTTTCATTTGTAAGTGTGAAAAATATCCTGGGGATCTGGTGTGGCAAGTGCAGATGCAGAGGCCAGACAGGGTTTTCCAGTGTCCCCAGACAGCCTGGTCAGGTCCAGATGAGTACATGAAACAGTAGCTGGTCCTGTCTTTGGTGTCTTGGCAGAAAAGCTGGATTGTGGAAGTCTTTGCTGCGGGTGGGATGCGTAGGTCTGTTCTATACCAGCCAAGTCCTTTGGCAACCTTTTGAAATGCTCGGTCCTATGAACATATTTTACTGTGCTCTGTCATTTTAATGAACTTTGTATTTTTTATTGGTAGAGTTGAAGCTAAAAGTTAATTTTTATTTATTTCTTAATCTTAATGTGCGTTTTTATCCCAACTTGACCTGTGGGACATGCTTTTGGAACTCGTTTCCACGGATACAGCCCTTGGAATTGGTAGTAAGTTGCACTGCTAAAATTGCAGTGTTTCTCAGCATCAAGTATTGATCTCTTCCTATTTCATTTTCTTTCATTATTACAAGGACATATTCCTACTTGGAAGGATTAACAAAGGGAGCTGCAGGCTTGTGCTCTCCCAGCTGTACATATAAAAATGAGATGAGCAGAACTGACCAGCAAAAGGCTGTAAACATCTAGGGGAGAGAGAATGTTCAGTATAATTTTTTTTGTTCTGTGAGGAAAGGCAGGCTTCCTCTAAGTGAAGAGATTTTGTTCCTTTTATTCTTTTAATGTTAGAAACATCAGAAGGGTTGGGGATTTATTTTTATTAGCTTTTGCATTAATGGAAGGTCCTGAATCTTTAACAAAGACTTCATCTAATTAAAATAGTAATTCTGAAATGAAGCAACCCTTAGCAGAAGCAGAAATGTTTAAAGTCATCTGAGTTGAAAATCTATTAGCATGGCTTTTATGTTTCCTGCTCCTCTCATTTCACAGTTTAACACACATGCAAACACATACAAGTTGCAAAGGCAACTTGAAAGAGGTTGTTTGTTTTTTCTTCTTGAGTAACCAGGTTTTCTTTATCTGCTGTAAATCAGAAAAAATGCCCACATGCTATAGGTTTTACTTCTCTCTTTCTGACCAGGGTTTTCTGTAGAAATGAGTTCTCTGTGGCTTATCAGAGCCCTCCAGTCAGCTGCTGGCACTGTTACTTTGCGCTCCAGACATTCTAAGCAAACTTGTGTGTGTTTTCCAGCATCCTGGGGAATGAAGACGGCCCTGATGCCTACGAGCTCCAAGTCTGTGTGAAGGATTACTGCTTTGCCCGGGAGGACCGGGTACTGGGGATAGCAGTGATGCAGCTCAGAGACATAGCAGACAAAGGAAGCTGTGCTTGCTGGTGCCCCCTCGGGCGCAGGATTCACATGGATGAGACTGGACTCACAATCCTGAGGATTCTCTCTCAGAGAACCAATGATGAAGTTGCCAAGGAATTTGTGAAGCTGAAATCTGAGTCCCGCTCCACAGAGGAAGGCACCTGAGCTGAGCTGTGTAATGTTCCCTTTTCTCTTCTGCCTTGTGCCAATATGTGCAAGTGTTTAACAATTCTCTTTTATTAATTGCAAAAGGTTTTTTTCATGTTGTCTTTGTCAGCTCCGATAGCGCACGTGTGCTGTATAGGAAACAAATCCATCAATCTGATGTGAATTATTTATTTTTTAGTAGCTGGGTAAGACACCATAGAGAATGAGACAATCTCTTCTTATTTAACATGTAAATTCTGCTTTATGTATATAAATTATTTTATATTGGAGGCTGGAGTTGCTGGGTTTTGTTGATATGCAGCACTGTGATTTTATCCTCTGAATTTGGCAGGCATTAAAAAGGTTCTGCGTAATCACACTACGATGCAAACACACAACTGTGTGGAAAATGGGAGGAGATGATTTGGGGGGGTTGACAAAGCACAGTTATCTCTCACTGAATTCACGTACTGTGGAGCTGCCTGGGGATCTTCTGACACAGATTATGCCAACGTGATATACAGACACCTCAACATCTGCTTAAAAAAGAGGTTGCAGATGGCTCTGAAGATGCACACCGAATGAATGTATGTGCACGGATGTGCTGCTGTGGGCAGGGGTGAGACCAGGGGCATGAGCCCAGGCTGAGATCTCATAGCCAAAAGCTGCAAAGGCAGCGCACCAGGAGCAGGCTGCAGCTGCCCTGCCGCTGTAATTAGCTGGTGTGTCTTGGAGAATACAAATCCCCACGTGCTGCTGGGAGTCCCTGATGGCCGTGGGGGTGCTGTAAGCTGCTCAGCTCCATCAGGCGTGCTCGGGCTGCCGTGACCGACACGGTCGGGAAGGGATCAGCGTTAGAATCGTAGAGTTAGAGCCATGACGAATATGTGGCTGCTATGTGCTTTTTCCACTTCAATA
The DNA here is from genome assembly GCA_024500445.1 of Entomyzon cyanotis. Taxonomy (NCBI): domain Eukaryota; kingdom Metazoa; phylum Chordata; class Aves; order Passeriformes; family Meliphagidae; genus Entomyzon; species Entomyzon cyanotis. The sequence goes on along the minus strand of JAKEPQ010001021.1, from coordinate 42,980,234 downwards.
TGCTTTTGTTAGTGTTTGACAGAGGATTGGATAATTTAATATTGCAGGCTTTCTGTAGCATTTTATTACCCTGGAGTAGCTAAGACCATTCCTAACTATGAACCCAGAAATGATGGCTTGCTCAGGAGAGAGGAACACACCTCCCCTCTGCAAGCCCTCACTCTGGAGTGCTGGTCAAGGGGCAGCACGTGCATTCGCTTCTGATCTTGGAGATGCTGTTGGCCGTGCTGTGGTTGATCCATGCTGGTTGTCATTAATCTTATAATACCATTGACAATACCATTGAAATATTTTTGCACTGTCTTAAAGAAGCATCCTGCTTTTGTTTTCTTAAAAAACAAAACACTGTCCTGAGCAAAGTAATTGCAGGGAGGTCAGAACTTCTGACTGAAAATTTGTAAGCAGGAAGGTCTGGAGTGGTGATTGCACCTGAGGCATGTTTGTTGGAGGGTTTTTATTGGGGATATTTTTGCTTTTCCAGCTGCCCTTGTGCTCTGGAAAGTGCAGCTGGAACAAGCCAGTCCTTGCCCATAAAGTACTGTAATACTGTCAATAAATTCAAGGACTGCATATTGAATGACTTTTTTTTTTTTTCCTTTCTATTTTCTCTGACACTTGTATAGCTGTATGATGTGACTCCTGTATTTCATGGGCTTGCTTGTAGAGTTCTGAGACAGCACATCTGCTTTTTTCTTGTCCATGGTGTGTTATAATAATGCTCTTCAGAACTCCACGCTATTTGTCATGATTTTGAATCATTGTACGTGCCATTGTTATGAGAACTGTTAGTATGGTCTTTAATAAACTCTTTTAGCAGCATTTGGGGTTGTCTGCTGGAGTGTAACTGTGACTGCGTTTCCTTAATCATGGAGGGCAGAATCACTGCTGCATCTTTGGAAATTATTCTGGTAAAATAGGTAGATTTCTTTAGTGCTTTAGATGCCCAGCAAGGAGTGAGAGTCAGACAGTTCCCCCCTCCTCCATGGCGCCTCCGTCTGCGACATCTTTCCCTGAAGTCCTTGGCTTCTGATAACACTCAGACATCACGGAAAAGCATAAAGAATAGCTTACTTACTTTTTTTCTCCTGTCTGGCCTTTAAGTCACATTTTCTTTGTACTCAGGGAGTCTCCTGGAGGTGCTGAATGGAAAGACTCAGACAGGGCAGTTGGGTACTTTGCAGAAGACAGATGAAGAAAAATAATTATATACTGAACTTGATTCATAACTTTGAGCCTCTTATGAACATTTATACTCTCTAGATGGTATGCACAAGAGATGAAAGAATAAGCCTTCTTGATGTCAAGAAAACTACTCCCCCTCCTCATTTTCAGGGATTCTGCCAATTTCCAGCAGACAAGGTCAGATAACTCAGAGACTCATATTTCACGATAACATGGGTCTCTGAATTTCTGTGATCAGAGATGCCATATTTTCCTTGGTTAACATATGCCTAGTAACAGAGTCCCTTGGGAGGCAGTCCTGAAGGACAAAGGAATCAGGGAAGGTTAGGTACTCTTCAAGAAGTAAATCTTAAAGGCACAAGGCACAGAGAGTAGGGCATCTCCATGTGCCAAAAGATGAGCAGGCAGGGAAGAAGACCAGCCTGGCTGAACAGAGAGCTTGTGCTGGAACTTGGGGAAGAAAGTGAACTTTCAGGCCTCTGGAAGAAGGGGCAAGCTGGGAGTACTACAAGGATGTTGTTGGGTTATGCAGGGAGAACACTGAAAGGGCCAAAGCCCAACTAGAACTTAGTCTGGCTACTGCCATAAAAAACAGTTTCTATAAATACATCAGCGACAAAAGAAGGACTAAGGACAATCTCCGTCCTTTATTGGGTGTGGTGGGAAACATAGTGACAAAGGATGAGGAAAAGCCTGAGGTACTTAATACCTGCTTTGCCTCAGTCTATTACAGTAAGAGCAGTTGTTGTCAGGGTACTGAGCTCCCTGATCTGGAAAACAGGGATGGGGAGCAGAATGAAGCCCCCATGGTCCAAGGGGAAATGGTCAGCGACCTGCTGCACCACTGGGATGCACACAGGTCTGTGTACCTTGGGATCCACCCAAGGGCACTGGGCAGCTGGTGGAAGTGCTCACCAGACCACTTTCTATCATTTACCAGCAGCCCTGGCTCACCAGGGAGGTTCCAGCTGACTGCAGGTTGGCAAAAACGATGCCCATCTACAAGTAGGGTCAGAAGAAAGATCCAGGGAACTACAGGCCTGGCAGCCTGACCTCAGTGCCATGGAAGGTCATGGAGCAGATCATCCTGAGTGCCATCATGGACTCATACTGGATAACCAGGGGATCAGGCCCAGGCAGTGTGCATTTATGAAAGGCAGGTCCTGCTTGGCCTGCCTGATCTCCTTCTGTGACAAGGTGACCCATGTAGTGGATGAGGGAAAGGCTGGGAATGTGTCTGCCTGGATTTCAGCAAAGCCTTTGACATCATTTCCCACAGCATCTCCTGGGGAAACTGCTCATGGCTTGGATGGGTGCACTGCTCATGGGCAAAAACTGGCTGGATGGCCAATCCCAGGGAATGGTGGTGAATGGTGCTGCATCCAGTTGGCAGCCTGTCACCAATGGTGTCCCCCAGGGCTCAGTGTTGGGGTCAGTCCTGTGTGATATCTGTATGGATGGTCTGGATGAGGGATTAAAAGCACCCTCAGTCAGTCTGCAGATAACTCCAGGCTGGGTGGGAGTGTTGATCTGCTGGAGGGCAGGAAGGCTGTGTTGATCTGCACAGGCTGCATCCATGGGCTGAGGCCAACTGTGTGAGGTTCAACCAGGCCAAGTGCTGGTCCTGCCCTGGGGTCACAGCAACTCCAGGCAGCTCCAGGCTGGGGCAGAGTGGCTGGAAAGCTGCCCAGGGGGAAAGGACCTGGGGGTGCTGATCAGCAGCAGCTGAACATGGGCTGGAGTGTGCCCAGGAGGGCAAGAAAGCCAAGGACATCCTGAATGTGTCAGCAAGAGTGGTCAGCAGGACCAGGGCAGTGACCATCCCCCTGTGCTGGGCACCGGTGAGGTCACATCCCGAACCCTGGGTTCAGTTTTGAGCCCCTCACTACAGGAAAGACACAGAGGTGCAGGAGTGAGTCCAGAGAAGGGCAGTGGAGCTGGGAGGGCTCTGGAGCTCAAATTCTGTGAGGAGCAGCTGAGGGAGCTGGGGGTGTTTATTCTGGAGAAAAGGAGGCTCAGGGAGGACCTTATCACTCTCCACAATGACCTGAAAGGAGGTTGTAGTCAGCTGAGGGTCAAGCAGGTAACAAACAAGAAGATAAAAAGAATGGCCTCAAGTTGCCCCGGGGAAGGTTTAGGTTGGATACTAAGAAGAAATTTCATCACCTAAAGGGTTGTCTAGCACTGGAACAGGCTGTCCAGAGACATGGTTGAGCAAACATCCCTGCAGATATTTAGAAGATGTGTAGATTTGGCCCTTAGGGACATGGCTTAATGGTGGAGTTGGCAATGCTGCGTTAATGGTTGAACTTGATGATATTAGAGGTCTTTTCCAACTTAAATGATTCTATGGTTCTGCAATTCTTGTGTGAGTAACTCACCTAACTCCAGTACAACTCCAAGTCCTTGCTTTGTCTTGGGGAAGTTGCTGAAGTCAGTGGCATATCCTGCATGGTGTGTAGTTCAAAGCAAAACTTTAAACCCCAATTCAGTATCTGGTCAGGTGATTCACAGGTTTCTCACTCAACAGAATTCCTGCTTGTCATCACTTCAGCAAGTGCTGCAGAGGAGAGAAACCAATACAGAGCAATTCTGAGCGAAAAAAGTGCTGTCTGCATCCTTGGGGAAGAGGCCTGGGCAGGGCAAGAGGTCTGGCTTTTACAACAGAGCCAGGAACCCAACTCTGCTGAAGGGATTGCTTATCCACCAGTCTAGCACTTCTCTTGCTATCCAAGCTTTTGAGTTTTTTAATCGTAGCATCAGTTTCCACAAGTGCTGCTTTGTAACATGTTTGCCTAAAACTGTTTGCCCATATTGCTTCATTTCTTGGGTTTGCAGTAATTGTGATGCTTTGAAATTTTCCTTTCTGCCTGAAAAACCTTGCAGATCTGAGCTTTGAACACTCAGGCTTCTGCTTGTACCTATGGCAACAATACTGTGTTGTGCACATTACTGTATTTGCTCTGAACAGTCCTCAGAATAACAGCTGGATGGATATAGGATATACACTGTAAGTATCATATATATAATAATAATTTATAAATATCATGCTTATTTTACAAATATCTGCATGCTGGTATACCTGGGGTGCCTTGACTTGGAAAAGACTGTTCCAAGAACATTGTGGCAAAGATGACAAGCAGCAGGGAGTGCTAAATGACCTGCTGTCCATCCAGGAATCATCTGTGGAATGCAGTGACACCAACTTATGGCAGGACAGGAGGGAGGTGAGAGCTGCATGCTGGAAGCAGGTGGGTGAATTCTGCCAAGGTTCTCACAGTTCTTGCCCAGGAACTTTTTGTGAGGTCTGTGGGAACAGCAGACTGGTTTCAGACCACAGATCTTGCCTCCAAGAGTGGTTGCAAGCAGCTGTCCAGAGAAGAGTAAGAACAACGTAAATTTAATGATGCTTCCTTCTTATGCTCTTTGTGGTGCTGGTGATTTTTAACTTGAGGGCTGTTCCTGACTTTATGATTTCTCTCTAATAAATTCCAAACTATCCTTCTCCTACCCCTCTGTGCCCCTGAAAAGCAGTTCCATGGATTTACAAGTTCTTCTAGAATATGACCTATCTTCTTTTATTTTGAACATGATTCCAACTAATTAATTTGAAACCCTCCATTATTTTTTCACACAGATGCTGAAATGCTGGTCCTATCCACCCACCTCTGGGCAATGCAGATATTGTAGACCTCTATCTTATCCCACCCTATTGCTCCACCCATTGCTCTCTGGGGTGGCAGAGTCATGGTTTCTTTTCCCCCAAACCTTTGATAATCTTTGTTCTTCTTTGAACCTTTCCCATTTAAGTGGATGATTTCTGAGCTGTGAGGACCAGGAATACGAGGACCAGAAGAGTATCCAGCATTCAAAAAGGCTTCCAGGAGGAAGCCTTTTGAAGATAAGAGAAAAGAATCTTAAGAGCAATAGTCACTAGCTCAAAAAACACTTTGGTTTTTGATCAGAGGATGCTGGCAGGATGCTGGAAGGAGCAGACATGCTGTCAGACCTTCCCAGTGACACGGAGACCTTTTGTAGGATCCCAAAAGGGGAAGTTCAAGAGTTTGCTGCAACTTGGGACACCAGCCTGAGACAGAAAGAAGTAACCCTGATGAGAACTGGTGGATAGTTTTTTTGAGACCTTTTGACAATCCTTCTATTTCTAGACTTCTAATACTTTAAAATATTAGATAATTTTGTAAGAATAGAGAGAAGACAAGCCTGGGTTTTGGGCTTCAGAGACTTTTTGATCTTTGGGAAAGCACCTTCAAAGCTGTGGCCAGCTTGGGTCATTGACATCATCAGAAAACTTTGCTGGAGGAGTGAGATAGCTGGACTGAGAGGGATGATGTGTGTTTGTGTGCACATGCTGGGGATAAAAGGTCCATATGGGAAAGGATGTTGTGTTTCTGGGTGTGTGATGGATGAAAGCAGAGACCCACAGGCAGGAGTGGGAAGGGTGATTTATCAGCCTTCCTGGAAGAGATTAGCAAGTTGATGGATGGAGATAAGAAGACTGGGAGTGACTAGCATAGATACTGAGCAGGCAGATGGCACTTGAAATGTGGGATTAATTTCTGGACAGCGTCAGAGAGGGAGTAGGCAGTGTAGTAGCAGTGGACTAGGTCAGGCTGTCCATGGGATTTCCTCCAGACTTGTCATCTTCCCCCTTTTCTGCTCTTACACTCTCATTTCCTCCCTTCCAGAGAAATCTCTGGACGTGGCTCTGTGAACATCTGCAATAGTCTAACAAGGCTGGCAGTATTCCCTAGAGCTTGGTGGAACATTCACTGTGGGTCTGAGCCCTCCCTGGGAATTGTGGTTGATAATCCCTCAGACTTCTCTTTTAAACTAGGAGTTTGGATGCCGGAGGATTTTTTTCAGTATATCATTTCTCTGGTATTTTGTCTCCTCAGCTGCTGCCTGAGATTTATGTCCAATGTAGAAATATTTGTTCTTACACCAGTGTTTTTTATCACAGTAAAGTCTCCTGGTGCTTAGATAACATTGTCATCTTCACTAAACTTCGTTCTGCTACACCAGACAAGAGATGGGTTTTTGCTCATAAGCAGTGCACACCATTTCCAGTCCCATGTGCATAACTTCTTTTTGTTTCCCTAATGTACATACAGCCTCTCTAGCATCCCTTTCCCCTAGCTTCAAGAAGTACTTCTCGTTATCAATCCCTGCCTTTGTGGACTTCTCAAATTTCTCTGCCCATTTCTATTATGTCACCTCACGATCCTTTCACCAGCTCCAGTCTCCTCCTGTTTCACCACAAATTCCCATCTGACATTGTATTCAATGGGCTGTTTTTTGGGGTTTTTTTTGAGTCCACCTAGATTTGAGCTGTCAGATTTGTACCCAGAAATTAAGTTTGCCCACCCACAATCTGTGGGAAGATTCAGCTGGCTCACAAATGACACTGAATGCCTCTTACTATCATGTATTTGTTTCTTGAAGCAGCCAATGCTCCCACATAATCTCAGAAGCAATGGAGCCAATTTACAGAAATGTACACCTTGAACAGGTTAGAGTTGGGAAATCACTGATCAGAGCCAGGGTTAAGTTGATTCTGCACATTCTAGCTCTGCCAAATACATGTTGCAACTCGTTTCTCCTTCTATCCTTCCGTTTACTGTTCTTTAAGACGTCTAAAGCCTTGAATGGTGCTCGGGTCAGCTGCAAAATTCAGAAGTCACTTGGATATGACACATATTCTGGACAAAAGCTCCACTTTCACAGATGAATAGACCCTCTCTGCTCTCAGTTCCACATGTCAGTGTTACAAGAAGTGTAGCATGGAAGTGATCCTTTCCTGGGGATCGGGGGAATTTGAGCCCTCTGAACTTCTAGTGACCATAGCACAGTATATTCTATTTCCTTATTTTCTGTTTCAGGCAGTTTCTTTCTCTATGGGTGATGTCTGAGGCCAAGTCCTTTTGTGGGATTTTTTTCATCTGCCTGTCCTTGCCCACCTTCTTCCTGATGAAGAGCACATGACAGAAAGGACTGCCTGTCCCTCAGTCTCCGTGACCACAGAACAGGCTTTAGACTCGCAAGAGTCCCCAGAACATCAGCTCTGCCCCACCTCACCCCAGAACACCAAGGAAACCCTCCAGTATCACATCAGCAAGCTCAGAATTGCAAGAAACCACAATTACTTACGAGGAGAGAGCAAACCAGAACTGCAGCATTGCAACCAACTTTGCAAATTCCTCACTCCTAAATGTGTCCAAATCAAGGAGGGGCACAAGAGCAGGCAGGTGAACTGTGCCTCTCTAATCCAGACCCTGGTGACATCTGTCAGTCTCACCTGGGGATCTCCATAACCACAATCCTGCTTAACACTGAGCAACAGTAAGTTTGTGAGATGGTTGAGCTGATTCCTTTGCACATTTTGTGCTTTGCAAAGAACACTGAGAATCAGAGCACTTGTGCCCTGGGAAAGAAGAGCAATGGTTTCTGGCAGCCAACAGGTGACAAGGAGAAGTCTGGGAGTCTAGCATTAGTTATTTCAGTACAATATAAAACACTATGTGACAAATAATGTAAGCATATTGAAAGTTCAATGAATATCACATAAAATTTGGACCTCCAAGCACTCAGGATGTCCACAGACCTGCAGTACTCATCACAAACTGAATCAAAGACTTCTTCCAGTACAGTACTTATTTCATTCTGAGAAAAAGGCATTAGCTTCAAGTTCTGCCATGACAAAGTACATAGGGCTCAGTACTCTCAATTTATGTGCCTCAAAGAACCTTTATCTTTTCCCCTGCTTCCTTGGCCAGATTAACTCAGATGAACTTTAACCTGTTCTTATTTATCTTTACTTGATTTCGTTTTGTGAAGTCTTTCGTTGTTTCAGAAATCAAAACCCTTTACTTAGCCTTATGTATAAACTACAGGTAACTGTTCACTGGACAATAGTGCTTTTGTAAGTTACTCTTTCTAGTATTTTTGCTTCTTATTGGAACTAGACCCAGAATAGAATAACACCTCCTTTTATCATCACTGTGACTGTGTAGTGACAAAACTTGTCAGCTGTCACATCTGGTAGTGCCATGATTAATAGAAGCTATTCACCAATTGCTGAGATGCTGTTTTCCTGTAATGACAACTGTCAGCCAAAAGGATTTTCACCTATTTTCCATAATTCAGATAATGTGAGAACACCAGCCCTGTGAATGAACCTCTGGGGAGGTGCATCTGAATTAATTGAATTCTGCAAAGAAAGAAGTGCTCCCACTGCCTGCTGGGAATCTTCTCTTCCCTCCCCTGCCCTCTGCCCTTGAGATGCCCTTTCTCAAGACTCCCTCATTACCCACTGGTGTTTGGCAAACTAAGGAACATAAGCCTTGTCTGTCAGCATCTCCAGAAGCAGAAAATACAATTTACAGTGATTTGCCTCCTTCCTAATCACAGTTAGAGGTGCAGAGAGGTGCATGTCTTTGGCAGCTGGAAGAGGTGATGAAATCAAAAAGCCTCCTTTAATTTAAGTTGCTGATAAACATGGTCAGTTTATCCTTCTCTGGAGCACAGCAGCTTGTCAGGCTGCAGGTCCTTATTTGGAATTATTTTCATGTGCCTGGAGTCAAGCTTAGGTCATCAGTTTCATCAAAGGAGGAAGTTTCTGAGGATGACCATCACAGATGCAATAAAAACACAATAGAAACCAAGGTTTTCTCTCAAAGCTTGGCAGCAGCAATACCTTATTCCCCTGTGTGTATTTGTGTGTGTGGTTTGGAGACATAAATACCCTCTGTGTTTCAGGAAAGTTTCTTGCTCAGTTTTCAAACATTTTCCAACAAACTCACACAGCCTGTTACAAATACCCTCAATCCCCACATGCTACAGGTGTGAAGTTTTTGGGGCATTTTCCTCCATGCCTTTGTTCTCCACACTGGAAGTAGCAAAACAGAAGCAGAAGTGGGAAGTCATGGCCAGTGCTGGATATGAAGCTACTGAATTACAGCTGATTCCTGCAAGCCACCCTTTCCTGACAACACCTGATTGCACTGCAGAGCAACCCCTGCACATTTTTATGCAGAGGGAAACCTGTAATCCAGCCTAGACACTGGAAACAAGAAAAACAGTATCTTGTTCTCTCAGCTGGAGTCCAAATTAACTACACTCCTGCCATTATTCCCCAAATGTAAGAGTTTGTGAAGGCTTCAGTCACCTGGTGAGTGCCAGACACTATCAAATCAGAAAGTGATGAGTTATGAAAGAAATTAAAGCAAAATCTCTGTTAGAGGAAGTTTTGCTTCACAGATTTGTAGCCCCAGTGACTTTTTGGGGGGGGGGGGGGGAGGGAGCACTCTTGGAAAAGTGAAAACATGAGTGTGTGAACCCCAGGATGACAAACCAAACCCGTCCCACTGCGTCAACTCACAGTCTCATATGTTCAAACGGTCTCTATGTTTCTGTGCCAGCAGAAACAAGGATTCCCATAAACCAGCACATACAAACCACACTTCCCAGTAGCCATCTGATAAGTGGCACAATGGCACTTGGTGATCACCTTTCCTCAGCCTGGTTTGGTCCCTTTCACAGTAAAAGGTGCTTCTTTAAGGAATACACAACCCTTAAATTTTATAGTTGTAGTGATGCCAACAAATGCTTTTCCACTAAAATTAGCAATAAACGATATGGAGACTGACACATTTTGCCTGGGAAGTCTTTTTCCTCTTGACAAGTAATTTAGTGGCTTTATCTTTTATGTCACATTTTTCTTCTCCAGATAGCCAAGGTGAGTTGTACCTGTGTTCAATATTTTGATTCTGACATCAAAAAAGTCTTCCAAAAGGATTCTTCTGTGCCATCTGGACCAACTGTAGCATTCAGTCATTTTGCTGAAATTTCAAAAATTTTACCTAATATGCATCAGGTTTGAACCAAGGGGAAGCAGGTACAAGAAGGTAACATGGCTTGAGGATATCCACCACTAGTTTTCCCTGCATGATGTGGGATGATGAAATGGGAAGTAAAGAATTGTGTTTTGCTTCTTGACATTGATACATCTCAGTCTCCAGGGTCTGTCTGGTGCTCTCCTGGTGCCAAAGCAGTAACAGCTCACCTTTGGTAAGAGCTCTTGTCTGTTCTGCAGAGCACCACCTTAATGAGCATCAGTGAACCAAGAGCTAATGATGCTGCAGCCAATTTTGTCCATGCTGTAGGTTTCGTCTGAGTCATGTAATGTGGTCTGAGAACACTGACAGAAAAGCTTGATTTGTCAGAAAACATTGCTAGTTTTCTAGCAACATTGTGAGTTTTAATAAAGGCCGTCCACTTCTGTGAGAGAAGAACCCACCACTTCTCTCATTGTTTTACTACCACACCATCTGTCCAGCCCACTGCAGACTTTTCTTATATTCACCACAGCAATGATGACTGCAGGATGTCCCATCCCTGGAGGTGTTTGATATCTGGCCTAGTGTGGGGCATCCCTGCCCAGAGCAGGGGAGTTGGAACAAGATGATCTTTAAGGTCCCTTCCAACCCAAACCATTCTGTGATTCTACAATTCTCTGTGTAACATTTGTAAAATTAGAGCCAGGGAAGGACCAGCAGATAATTTCACCTCATCTACGGCATTGCCCAGGCCATAGTGCACAAGCTGTGACCCCTGTATAGAGCTCAGTGGTTTGGAGGCATTTGTCAACTGTACCAGAAAAATATTCCTTATCTTGCTGCTGAAACACTAACAAATGGAGATCAGGTGTAGGTGGTTTGCCTGTTGGTAAATGGTTTGCGGGTTTTTAGCTTTCTAACACTCATTTATTTGGTTTGAGACTTCGAGACACTGGTTCTTTTTTTAATACACATTTGTGACAGAAGGTCAAGTGTTCAGAGCAAAAAAGTGGGCGAGTTTAACTGGTGCTGTCTATCTGAAGGTTTACCAGAGCAGCATTAGTTGCTGAAATGAACCCACATGGACCCAATCAGTCCAGAATGAAGAAGAAAGAAATGCCATGAGGTAACACACCACTGCCAGGCATTTCCAGGTATTTTGGTATTTCAGAAGCCTCCTGGAAGGATCAGGCTGTATCCCACCCCTCTCCATCTCACTGAACAGCTGGTTAGAAATAAGCTAACTAAATATAAGTTTCCTTCTCCCACCTTTCCTGAGAGGCATTAGAGATTGATCTTACACACTCCTCCATAGTTTATGGGAGGAGTTTAACAGAAGCTCAAAACTTCTATTTTCTTCCAACATTTGGTTGCTGCATGTCATGGTTTAGGAATGGTATTCCACAATTTAGTAGTCCTGCTAAAAAAAACACCAACAGAAAACATGCTGCCACTGACTTCCACTCCCCCTCCAACTGAAAACACAAAATGCAAAGAGATAATAACAATTTACTGGAAACAGCAATGAGATAAGAAAATTAACAGTAACAGTGACAGTAATAACAAAAGGTATGGCACAAAGATATGATTTACACAGAAAGCCCACACCAAAATACCGACCAGCTCTTCCCCACCACCCCATATTTCCTTTTGACTGGAAAGGAACATCTTTCTTCCTGGAAGTGACTGTCCCTTTTCCCCACCCCTGGCAATAATGTGAGGAGGTATCGAATTCTGTGATGCCTTGCCCACAATCCCTCCCACTGTCGTGGGTGGAACCAGGACTGGGCATCTCACTCACATTCCCAGGATGGTACTGGTAAATGGATTTGGGATCAAGCATAAGTATTCTCTCAGGTTGTGTTGACTGGAGATGCAGGGGGTTTCCACCCAGCTCATCTTCACGTAACTTTCCAAGCTTCTTTGTCATCTCTGCCCCAAGTAAAGCTTTCTCCAAGAAAAGACCTTGCCCATGGGAGGCCTCTCAATTAATCCCACTGCCTGTAATGAGCAGGTCAGCTCTCTCAGGACTGAGCTATTTTTATCAATTAGTGGTTTGGCTTCTTCCCACCTCCTCATCTACACCCAGCCTGTTCCTCAGAGCATCTGAACTGACTAGAGAGTTCTGCAGGATAAGAAACCTAGGCAGAAATTCTTTCAATTCCCCTTTTTTTCAAGTGTTCCCAAACAAAAAAGAAGTGTCACTGGTGTACAAATATGGCAAGCAAAACTTCTTCCAGCAGAGATTTTGCTTCCATTTCTTTCATAACTTGTCCCTTTTGGAGAATGGGTTTGATTTTGGGTGGATTTCTTAGCCAGATTACACAGGTCTCTGGGAGCCTTTGGGGTCCCACAGCGCCCCCAGCTTTGTCATTTGTATGGAGCACGTGTTTTGTAATTATGTAATGGATGCTCTGCAGAACTAGGAACACTAACTCTGGGAATTTGGTGATGATAAGATTTTCTTGTCCAATGTCAGGAAAGCAAACCTTGTTTTCTCTAAAGCATGGCAGCATAAGCAGAATTCCCACATTCCTGCTACTCCAGCATGCCTGAGTCCTGGTCTGTTTGTGGGCCTTCAGCCAGGAGTAACACATCCTTCACCACTGCTGAAGGTCCTGCCTCCCTCAGGATGCTACCTTGGGGAGGCTGATACTGCACAATCCAGGGCTGTGCAGACATCCAGGGATGAGATCCTGCCAGTGCTGTGCTTTTGCTGGCTCACTGCCACCCCAGCCAGCCACAGGCTTCTCCCTGCCAGGTTAATTGTATTGCTTTTCTTTGGACCTAGGTCTGGCAGAGATGTTGCTCCAGTATAGCACAATGAGTTCATTAATAAGGAACTTGGAACAAAGACTCATGAGACATGATGAAAATCATGAGAAATCACGATTGTCTGGGAAAAAGGTATTTAAAATAAAATGGTGGAGTGTTGCTGCATATATGTGATCACTGTTAAAACAGCATTAAGTGCTATTCTAACAGAACTCAGACTTTGGTTAGTTTTCATGCTGTTGGGCAAGCTGACTTTTCTGGCACTTCATGACAGCCTTCAGTGGTGCCAAAGGCTGTGCAATCACAGTGTGTATCCATGTGTTGAATGCTTGGCATTAAATCAACCACCAGAACTGAAGGCACAGCTGGAAGGGCAGCTCTGTCATCAAAGAATTGCACGATGATTTCACAGGTAATCGCAGGACCTTAAAGACCACCTTGTCCCCAACCCCTGCCATGGGCAGGGACACCTTCCACTAGACCAGGTTGCTCAGAGCCCCATCCAGCCCCATCCAGCCCCATCCAGCCCCATCCAGCCCCATCCAGCCCCATCCAGCCTTGAACAATTCCAGGCATGAATCACCCACGGTTTCTCAGGGTGGTGAGAGATTACAGGTAAGGGAATACCCAACAGTGCAGGAACTTGTATGCAGCCATGATTTATGCCTGGAGACCTGAAAAGGCTCCCAGGTGACCAACTGGCATAATCTTTGTGAACTGGTCACTGCAGTTAAAAGAGGGGGCAGGAATCCAAACCCTCAAAATACGGTCCATACTTTGCCAAGGTCTAAGCACCTTTCCCATGAGATTGCAGGACAGTGCTGGCTTAGTCAAGGGCTTGCCCACTGGTTCAGGTAGCTGTTTCGAAGTGAAAGATAACACATAAATATATGTTTGTGTCTCTGAAGCAAAGGGCAGTATATCTAGTGGTAGTATTTCACACTCTGACTCCTGCAAGGAAATAAAAAAATACCCCAAAGCGTCTCACGAGCATATTTCTCCTTGGATACAGTTCATTGAAGTTCAGCATAGAGCCTGTCCCGAAAAACGCCACATCCAACCCAAGCCACTCTATGATCTCCTAGGACTGACAGTGTCCAGAGGCAGTGGAGAGGGAAATTGGAGCGATAAGTAGAAAAATAACTTTCCCCTCTCCTTTGAAGTCTTGCAGACGCAGTGCTGAAACCAGCCCTCTTGGAAAGCACAGCAGCTCGCTGCGTTGTAAATTCACGTACGCTGGGGCTCCTCCAGAAATCTGTGAGTAGAGAGTTGAGAGACATCAAAGCCTTAGGTAAGTAGGGCACCTATTATAGAGAGCATTTATCTTTTCTTGAGAGGAGATGGGAGAGAGAAGGAAGTTTGATGATTTTGCAAAGCTAAACCAAAAGTTTATTTCTGTAGCTGGGGGATATCAGAGACGTCTTCACAGTGGTTTTGAATTTGCATCTCTCAACATTTGATGTCCCCAGCATGCAAAGAACATACTTGGGCACTCCAAAAACATGTAGGGAAAAGGGGAAATGATGCTAACAAGGTAACATCATTGTTTGACTTACTCCCCTGACAGTTTAAACTCTATTTAGGGTTATCGCTTTTGAAATTATTTCTCTTGTTCTTATTTGTCAGATGACACTTTTCAAAAGCCTAAATAATATTGCTGGGTTAAACAGAAGCTTTCAGGTATGTCTGTGATATTGCCTTAACTCAAATTGTCCTGGGAGGAGATGGAAAGTTCTTCACATGCTCAGAACATGGGAATATGAGAAAAGTCTTGGAGAAATACAATTCCTGGCTAGTTTTTTCTCCCCAAAACTATTCCAGAGTCTTGGCAATTTCAAGCACCTCTTGGGACACATCAAATAATGAAGAGCCAAAAACCTGCGTAAGGTCTTCAGTACAGCAAATCTTGGGAATGTGAGCAGTGGGATGTATTCTCATCTGCTGGACACTGCAGGTCAGTTTCACTGAGAGCCCTTGGCACCGACTGCCTAATACTGCGGGTTGGAAACAGCCACCTGGCCTGGAAAATCCAAAAACTTGGGCCAATCCTTGGTTAGCACATAGTTTGTTGGCTTCACTTCTGACTTAAGCAGGGACAGAAAATGGCCCTCAATAACTCATTCCACAGGGGAAACTGAGGCTCGTGTACTCTGCCTTGCCTGTCATGCTCAAGGAGTGTTTTAACTTCAATGTTTTCTTAAAAACAGAACTAGACATTATGCTTCTGCAAGTCCTTCACCAAAATCTCTCCTCTGCCAGAATGGGTACTGGTGTGTTTGAGTCTGCATTTGTGGGGGATTAAAACTGTATACATTATGTTGTTCTTTTTACACTGTTGTGATTGCACTTGTGATATGTTCAATAAAAGTATTTTCTGCTGTTGTAGAGTTCCCTGACCAATTCAGGGTGGATGATGCCAGACAGACATATGTCAGCAATTACTTGCAATAATTTTTTTTTTTTGTTTTGGTAGAAGTTAATGGGTGTTTAACAATTTCAAATTTAACACGTGTTGTGATCTTTTGCTTGTTTGCACAGTTAAGTGCACGGGGTCAAATTCTAATTTATGATGCCATTGTAAATTCAAAGTCCTGTCACATTAATGATATTACCTATGAACCACATCAATGGTGTTAACTGTGAATCATGTTAATGGTGTTAATTTCAATCACAGAAAACATGAGATGAACCTGAGCAGAAACCTTGCACAAGACTTGACCTACCTCTAAAAAAATGATCTCTGAACACACTGTTGACCCCTATCCAAGGGTCCCTTTTACCTTAATTGGGGGCAGATTTTATTCTGTTACTGTTCTCTAGCTGCTATTTCATAGAGATGCCTCTCACGACTTTTAATGTTCTTTCCTTGCAATGTTCTCTCCATTTAACTGCTGGTCAGAGAGCCAAAAGGTTTCTCTTCAGGTATTCAGCCATGATGGAAAAATCTCAGTTTTTCTGGAAGCCTTAGAAATTGTTGCTTTGAAGGTTATGTCATTGGTATTCTCACAAACTGCTGGGAAACTGAGATTTTCACAGCAGCCAAAGGGAAGTAGAACATGAGTATTCGTGAAATTCACCGCAAGGTGAAAACCACACTATTGCAAAAGTTGAAATGGAAACCTTGGTCAGGAGTTCTCATGACAGCAGTGGGTTGTAGTGACTACATGACCATGTGCTGCTTTTAGACTCAGATTGTGGCACCCGTTCTTTACTTAACACCTCTTATTTTTAATTTTTCATCATGATGAAAGCATCAGGGAGTCTGTTTGTGCAACAAACACTTGACATGCCTTAGAACAAATCAAACCAGTACTAAAAGCACCAGGGAGGGCTGTCTGAATCCTAATCAGGAACAACAACCCCATTTCTACAGAGCTGTCCTTCCCTGGGGTCTCATGCTATTCCTTCATATGTTTCAGAGTGAAAAGCTGTTTATAGCCCCATTATAGCATGTTTAGCATTAAATGTCAGGAAGCATCTGCTGGCATATTTCTCAGTAGGAGACTTCTAAATTCTGCATGTGAGTTTGGGTAGCTGTCCTGAATATAAATGGGAGTTCCCTGCAGAGATTTAAGTCATGTCTTTGAAGGCAAGTTAATGCTGCCTCATTGCAAATACTCTTCATGAAACAGTGCTCTCAGTAAATGGTCAGGCTGAATATTCAGCAGCAGGTATTTTGTTCTTCCCTCATTTCAGTAACATCCACTCTGGCCCACGTTGTAGGCACCACTGGGAGACTTCTACTGCTGTTGTTTCTGCCCTGTGTGAAAGCACACTCCCATGAGACACTGGTTTCAGTCATAATGCTGAGTTAAACAGTTAACCTCTGCCTAACCCTGGCACCACAGTTTATTTGACAGGGATTGTGACAGTGCAAGCCTTTGTGAGACCCTGTTTTGAACTCAGTGGCTGAAAAGATGTATTTTTTTAAACAAAGAAAAAAATTTAAAGCCTTTTTGTCTGATTTGTCTGGCAATAACTTCAAGCAGACACAAGCGGACCTCACCAGTTGTCACTGCTTTAATGCCAGTCAGTCAGATCATAGACTCATAGAATGGTTTGGTTTGGAAGGAATTTTAAAGATCATCCCATTCCAACCCCCCTGCCATGGGCAGGAACAACTTTCACTAGACCAGGCTGCTCAGAGTCTTATCTAGCCTGGCCTTGAGCACTTTCAGGGATGAGGCAAAACCACCTTCTCTGGGCAGCCTGTGCCAGTGCCTCACCACCCTCACAGTAAAGAATTTCTTCCTGATATCTAATCTCTGTTTATTCTCTTTCAGTTTGAAGCCATTCCCCCTTGTCCCCCTTGTTTCTACATGCCCTTGCAAATAGTCGCTCTCCATCTTTCTTGTTGGCTCCCTTCAGGTACTGGAAGGCCAATTAGGTCACCCTGTAACTTTTTCTTCCCCAGGCTGAACAATCCCAGCTCTCTCAGCCATGCTCCATCCCTCTGATCATCTCAGTGTCCTCCTCTGGACTCACTCCAGCAGGTCCATGTCCCTCCCATGCAGGGACCCCAGAGCTGATGCAGTGCTCCAGGTGGGTCTCACCTGAGCAGAGCAGAGCAGAGAGGCAGAATTCCCTCCCTCGCCTGCTGCCCACAGGGCTCTGGATGCAGCCCAGGACACGTTTGGCTCTCTGGGCAGTGAGTGCCATGGCCAGGGCATGTCCAGCCTCTCACTCACAGCACCCCAAGTCCTTCTGGGCAGAGCTGCTCTGATCTGTTCATGCCCAGCCTGTGCTGATACCAGAGCTTGCCCTGACCCAGGTGCGGGGCCTTGCACTTGGTTTTATTAAACCTAACGATATTCCAATGAACCCAATCTTTGAGCTTGGCCAGCTCAAGGGGGCACATGGGATATCAGGGTGGTTGCACCTTCTTTGACCTTCCTCTGCTGGTTAACACAGCTGTAGAAACCCTTCCTGCTCTTCTCTGTGTGCTTTGCCATGTTCAGTTCCAGCTTGGCCTTGGCCTAATTTACCCCATCCCTGCAAAACCATCCCTTGTCTCCATACTCCCCCCAGCTCACCTGCCCTTCAGCTGGCTGTGCATTTGCAGTTCCCTACTCAGCCATACTAGTCTCTTGCCTTCCTTGCCTGACTTTGTACTCCTGGGGATTGCTAGCCCTTGTGCTCAGTTGGAGATGTCCTTAAAGATCTGACAGCTCTGTTCCAATCCCTTGTTCCTCTGGGCATTGTCCCAGGGGATCTCCCTGAAGAGCTGGAGCTCTGCACTCCTAAAATCCAGGGTCCTAAGTTCAACAGTCCTGACCCACATCCCTCAGGACTAAAACCCCATCAACACATAGCCACTACAGCCCAGGCTGCCTCTTGTCTTGATGTCCCAAATTATCTTGTTTGCATCAGTGACCATCAGATCCCATATCACATCCCCTCTAGTAAGGCTGCTCATTACCTGGCTCAAGGAGTTATCCTCCACTCCAGGAGTCTCCTTGATTGCCTACAGCTCCCTGTGCTACTTTTCCATCAGATGCTGGGGAGGCTGAAGTCCCCAAGCAGGACAAGAGCCTCCTGCAGCTGGAGCAAGAAGGTTTTGTCAAGAGGCTCCCCTCGGTCAGGAGACTGTAGTAAACACCAGCTAAAGGGTTCCCTTTGTTTCCTCACTCTGATTCTTACCCACAGGCATTCAACTTGTTCATGACTGTTCTTCAAAGACAGCTCTTCTCAATCCACTTCTTGATGCAGAGGGCAACCCCCCTGCCTTCCTCTCCTCCCCTGTCCTTTCTGACAGGCTGTTGCCTGTAGCCACTCATAGCTGCACTCCAGCCATGGGATTTGTCCCACCAGGTTTCAGGAATGGCAACAAGGTCGTAGCTTTCCAGCAGCACAGTGGCTTCCACCTCCTCCTTGACTATGCCATGTGCATTGGTGTAAAGGAACCTCAGGAGGCTGTCAGCTGTGTCACCTTCCTCAGGCAACACCCCTTAATCCCAGTGAGAAAATTTCCTGGGGTTTAAGGGGAATACCGTAAGGGAAACTATTCAATAAAAATGCACTTTTTTCCCCCACAAATTAGCTTCCAGTCTGATGATGGGAGCAAACAGAACCTTCTGGGGGTGGGTTTTGTGTTGAAATGGATGTCCCATGAAACTGCCCTGATGGTTGTAGGAATCTCTGTTTGCAGGAAGTTCTGTGCTCTCTGTCTGAGGTTTGGTGTCCATAAATCAAAGTGTCCATTTCTCTTCACACCCAACCAGTACATGTTCTTAGATACTCAGTTATGTATATCTGATGACCTGTATGGTCTTCATGGCCTGCATGGCAAGACCTAGAGAAGCAAGTAGGAATAGTCCTTGTCCAAAATGAAATCATGTGGCTAATGAATGCACCTGTGTTTCAGGACCTGTTCCTCCATTAGATTTTATCCTTTTTGGAGATACAGAAGGGCAAACCCAAATACCTGCTGCTTCATCTATCAGTTGAAACAGTAAGTTTTAAATCTAACAGCAAAAAGCTGTTAGACAAATGTTCCTAACAACAATTTTGAGTCAAAATTTGGAACATATCGGGAATTTATTTACCATAGACACGTTTAGAGAAACAACAATTTTCAGGCATTTATATACACCAAAATATCTGAGATTTGTTTACAGACACTCCCAAAAGCCTGCTCAATTTATTGTGTCATGCTATAGGTGTTTTGTTTCTTTTAGTTACTACCAGAATATCTCACTTATTTTTGTTTAATGGATAACCCAACTTTTATCCAGCTAAACAGTGCTTTATTAAATTTGCTGTCCTGGTTAGACCATTACTATTGATTAAGTTTTCTGGGCTGCACAGACGTGAAAAGTTGCTCCCTTACTGCACCTGCAATATATTAATCAAGTTTTCTGGGGTGTACAGGCCTTTGACTCCTTAACTTTCTCAAGCAACCTTTCTTGTTCTATGACTTCTAATTAATCTCTAGTTATACGATAACTATTAAACAATTCTTTATTGAATTTTGTTCTTCAGCTATTGAATAATTTCTCTAGAGGATATGGATCCATGGAGTTACTTTCTGCAGGTGCATTGAGATATTTTTCCAGGGTTTTCTCCTGACACTCAGCCAACACAGATTTAAATCAAAACCAGCTAAAATCACAGTCAAACATTCCTCAACTAATCAAACATAGTTCACTACAAAACATTTGAAGAGCCAAAAACTCCTGGCTAACTAAGATATAACTCACTGTCACAGTGTCATTATAAATTTTCTAATTCCAGGACGTCTGGTGTGCTTGTTACTGGCAGCATGAGTGTCCATAAGAATTAACGAGAAGTCTGTCCATTGCCATGCCTCCTTCCCAGCACATGACAGCTACAGGAGGAAGCTACAGCACAGCAGGATATTTCTAAGCAGAAACTGAGGGTGAAGAAACTCCCTCAGTAGCTCTGAACAGACACTGAATTCACAGAGCACGAGAAAAAGGAGGTTATTGGTGTGACCCATAATCCACAAGATGGGAGAAAATGGGAAATGCTCCCCAAAACGTTGTGTTTTGGAAAGGGGACAACAGCTTTTGAAAAGGCTCCTCTGGAAGTCATCTTCTGGAAAAGTGTTGAGGGTCATTAAGGGAAGAGCAGATCATGTAAGCAGTTCTTGCAACACTTTCTATCAGGCAGCAGCATGTCTTTCTTTTTTCCCTTAAAAATTGCATCATTCTTAAATAGTAGCTTTTAAACTCCAAAGGGAGTTCTCATGCTACCAAAAAACTTTAATCTAAAACTGTACTCCAAATTGTTAACCATTGTTAATTTGAAGTTATTTTTACATTAGTGACCAACACAGCAAAGACCGGAAAGAATTGTAATTTTGTGCATCCTCCAAGACTAATTCTGAATGCTATGTAGAAAGGCTTCCTATCAGCTCTCTGACTCATAGATGCAGTGCTTGGAGGCAAAATGCTAACAGGAGAGGCTGTAATATTTCTGTTGCACTCTATGGCCCCTTTTTTTCCTCAAGAAGGCTTTCTGATTCAATAATAGTATCATGAACCAATACAAGAACTGGAAAGTAAACAGAAAAAGAGCTTTTTCATTTGTGATCCCCAGAAATTTGATTATTCCCAAGGGGGTGGGTGGGTGGATGTGTTTAACAGGACTTTGGGACAGCCTCAGCCTTTGTTACATGAAAGAGACTGAGAAAATCTCATGTTCTGAGGTGTTACTGGTGTGTCTCTGAACACCTTGTAGTTGCAAATGTCTCCTACTTGGTCTCTGGATGAAGCGAGGCATTAGTGTTCCCTTTTATTAATAAGGAAATAGAAGCACAGCAGCATTTATTGACTTGCCCAGGATCTATCACAGATGAGAGAGGGGGTTTGAGTCTCATTTCAGTGTTGCTCAGGCTGTTATCCTTCCTTCTTTAGGTCATGTCCACATGACTCTATTAGTCATAACCATGACCTATTATCTACTGCGAGATCTTTATATAAAATGGTAAGCTTTCACTGCTATGTTTGCAATCCCATCTGCTGCACGGAAAGCCAAAGAATAGATCTCGTTTGAAAAAGGCTGCAGGGAACAGTGGTACTGATGAATCTCTTTTCATTAACCAAGAACAGACAGAACAAAAAAACCCCTAAGCGATAAGGTGGTTAAGGAGGTGTGAATTACCTTTTAGAAGGGCTTCTGCTTCAATAATTTAGCATATTGGAAGGAATGTTAAAAAATAAAGTTTCTTTGAAAAAAAATCTTTATCTTTCTAAACCTGACACTAATTTCCAAAAAATTGGAATTTTTTCAGGCAGAAGGTGTCATTAAACCTAAAAGTAGGCTGCAAAAAGACCTTAAAGAAGCAAATCAAAACTTGTGAATTAGCACTGGAATTTTGCATTATCAAACTGTAGGAAAGTATGCAACACTGGCGTTGCAGATAAATGTCATTACTTAGACAATTTAATTTTATCGCAAGTTTTCACATTGCACCCTATCACCGCTGTACTTAGGTGGCTTTTTTAGATTAGTTCTGTCTCTTCTCTGTCTCAGATTTATCTTTGTAAACCTTTTATTTAGTCTGAAGAGGGCATTGAAACAAAAACTGTGTCAAAAGCTGGATCTACACGTTTTTTTCCTCACAACCATGGAATCCAGAATTGTGAATCAGATCCTGCTGTATTTTCCCCATAAAACTCCCCAAGCAAGCAACTACCCCACGGAAGTAGTGTAGTTTTATACATTTTATACGTCCTTATGGGAGGCAGTGAAATGTCAGATCTGTAAGAAAGAATATATTTTGCCATTGAGAATCTCCATCTGAGTGCTGTCCAAGAAGACAAATCTGCTGACTGCCAAAAGTTGAGCTCAAGGTCTCGCTGTTGCTTTAGCCGGGTTTTTAGGCTGCACTTGTCGGAGATGAAACACAGAGTCCTGCCGATGGTGTACAAATCTTTGCAATATCTGGTGTCACACCCGAGTCCAAGGATCACTTTGGTTTTTATTTACTCAGCGCTGCGCGGTGCCACTGTGTTCCACCCACAGCCCCGGGAACTTTGCCTTTCCCCTCTCCGCAGCCCTTATCGAGGACACGGAGCACACCGAGATATCCTGTAACTCCTGGATCGCGATCAGCCTGCCCCTGCTCGGGTTTGGATCCTGGAAAGCGTGGTGTTCCCTCGCCGGCTTCTCCTCCCGGCCGGGCGGCTTGCAGGAGGCTGCGGCTCTTCGCATGGTGCTGAAAACAATCCCTTCTGCTCGTCCTGACAGACAGCTCCAGGCTGAAGAGAAGACACACAGCAGCCAGGTGGGGCGATTTATTTTTTTCTTCTTCAAAGACAAAAGTGGAAAAACTTGCATAGAAGCCCAGATTTCAGCTAGCTTTTCCTATGCAACTTTTCCCCCCCTTTTTAAAAAATTTTCTTTTTCCCCCTCATACTGGGATATTACTGCATCTGTAAATGTTGTTTCTCAGTAATGAGCCTAGTGTCAAGAGTTTTTTGTAGTGCCAGCCTCAGTGTGTCAGCAAGCTGGGGCCAAAGCAGTGTGGCTTTGGCACAGCTCTCCAAAGTCAGTGTGAAAGTACAAGCTCATTTTACTGGCTTTGGATCCAGGCCTCTCTTCTCTCCTTGTATTAATTTCTGAAGGGAGAGCTGGGCTTCTCCTTCTCTGTGGTAGGTGCTCTGAGTTCTCCCTATCATCATTATGGGCAATTGCATTTTAATTTAACAATAAAGACATGAAGTAACACAGACCTCCATCATTAAGGGGTTTGCATAGTAACTGACTGTCTTTGGAGGAGAGGTGCCCTCCCTTAAACTGGTAGATGGGCCAATTAGCAAGTTGTTTTCTGGCCTGTAGCGTGCTAAGTGACAAATGGTCTCACTGCCTTTAAAACTGGAGGGTATGAGACTGGGAAAAAGCATTTGCACTACTTGTTTAAGACCCTTATATAGAAATCACAGCGTTAGGATTCTCCTGGACAGTCTTTTCTTGGCGTAGTTATTTTTGTTTCATTAAGGCACTATGTGACACACTGCAAAAGGGAGATTCGTGGATGCCCAAAGACTTTGCAAAGTCTTTCCTAGAGGAAACACATCCGAAGTATCTTCTGTACTACTGAGAAAAATCACCCCTTCGCCCCCCCAAATCCTTGCTCATCAGATATACAAAGTCCTCTGATGTTTCCTCACATCTGGCACTATTTTGACTCTCATCCCAGCAGTAAGACACTGCAGCATGTATTGAAGGAGGATTTTCTCCACCAAGCATTGCTTTTCTCTCTCTGCCCGTGACTACTCAGGTATCCTGACACAGGCAAAAGAAGTCCCATGAAAGCCAGTAGGAGATTTTGCTAAATGAAGCCATGGGGGAAAGAGCCTGTTTGTTTTAGATGAAGTGAACTTGCAGTGCTACCTAACTCTGCAAATGTTAAATTACTTCAAAGAGAGAATTGAAAGCAAAGGCTAAGGCCCTACCATTGGTGATACAAAGCACTCTCTTAATTCCTCAGCATTAACTTGGTTGCAAGGCATCACAGGAAGGTAACACTGCAATTCACAGTACTGAAGTAACTGTTTACTTCCTTTCCAGTGGATGGCTTATTTTTCTAAGTGATAAAAGCTCCCTGTGGATCTCTATTTAGTCAAATGTGTGACTTACTGCACTTCAGCTTTGGTTCTACGTGTTAGCTTATTCATGACCTACACACCGTTTTGCATTACTGAAAGTCACTATCCAGGCTTAAGCAAAACAAAAAATCACTATAAGGAAGGAAACAAAGATGTAGGCTAATTTGCTGGTATCACAGTAAATCACGCTCTTGGTTACAGTATAGCTCCCTTCAAATCAGCCAGGAAACACACTCCCAGTTTCACTGGGAATAGTTTATCAGAGAAGACAGATCCCTGCGTTATGACCAGGCAGTCGGTTGTCTGTGTCAGAGGGACACTGTGCTCTTTGGAGACTCACCTTCCACACAGTTAGATTGGCAGTGTTTAGTCTGGGTAGCTGTCCAGTCCCTCACACCCACGGGTCCAGTCTGGGACTCATACATGTTCGCCTGTGCTCAGCCCTGGGGGTTCTTGCACAAGTGTAAAGTGGTGTGGAGGCAAGGAGGAAAACCCACCTGAGTACCCGAGATTCACGCAGCAGGAAAGGTCAAGGAGGTGAGTTCTGCTCTACTGTCTATAGATCTTTATCTAATCTACATCTGTATTTAAATATTTAAAGCTGATTTTCACAATTTAAAGGTGGAGTGTTTTGATTTTGCCAGTGCTTCCCATGCCATACTCCTAGCAGGAGCAGTGAAAGGTCTGTAGAAAGAGATGTGATCCACAGATAAACATACTCCTTTTGCCTTCCCCTGACTCACTCCGGGGGTGTGTGCAGCTCCCTGCTTGCCTCCGTAGGTGATTCAGTTACTCTTTCATCCATTACTTCCTTCCTGCTCCGTTGTTCTCGTGAGTCTGAATTTACTGGGATGTGGAGCTGCTGCTGGTTGCAATTTCAGTGGGAATCTGGATTACTTACTAGTTTAAGACCTTCACTTGCTTTCCCCTGCCCTTCAGTAAGAGCTGCTGTGTGCGCGATTTATACTCTTGTTGTCGTTGGAAAATGTTGCCAATGCACTCCCCACCTGTCATTTCACTTCTTGGACAAACAGGGCTTAGTTTACTTTTCCATCTTAAATGAACAGATTTGCCTTTACAAGAGTACAAAAGATACAGGTACAGGGGTGAGGAGAGTCAGAACAATGGGTTTGCTTAATTTATGCATGTTTGCAAGGGAGTGATGTCTTGCATTCCCATTAGGATTGCTCTCCCTTGTCTTCTAGACCCCTCTGCCCTAGGAGCCATGTCCTCCGAGTGGCTTTTTCCCCCAAAGGCTCTGTATATCTGTACTGGCTGGGATGAGTCTTCCCCCCAGCAAAGCCATCCAAACTGATGTGTATCTCTTCCTGAGCTGCTGTAGTTTGTAGGAACTGTCATGTGAGAGTAAACTGAAACTGATGCTGATTTATGTTTATTTGTGGGACTGCAAACCATGACTATTCCAATTAACATCCTCTCCAGCTCTATCTGATGCAAGATCAATTGATGCCTCACTGCCTGTGTCAGACCTCCCAGATACATTTCAGGAACCTCAAGGCTCTCCTGCCTGCAAACACAGGCATCCCACATTAAATCTATTGGTTCCCAGTGCTTTTCCTTTCTACTATATCCATCAAGCAATGGCTTTGTGTTTCAATTTATGTCTGATTATAGGGCTGTTTCCCTTCATCCTGGTATGCTCCTAAAGTCAATCCTTTTGTGTCTGCTGCCTAGCCTTCACAGCTCCACAAGTGCATTCCTTCTTTCTTTGACTCTTCCCCTTCATGTGATGTAAGAGCCTCCAAGGAGGTCTCTTGTTGTTTCACTAACTAACAGAAGAGTTGAAACACAAACCAAAAACCTGAACCAAATTGTAGATTGCTTGCAAGATCAGCTGCAGACTGAAACAAATTTCCAAGAAACCATCCATACAAAATTTTTCCACTACATCAGATATTGATTAATGAAGCAATATACTCTTTGGTCTATTTAAATTTCATGCCTCACTGGCATGGTTGTCTCATGTCCCAGGCATTTTTGGGAGTCTCAAGGTATAGCTGTGTGAAGCACAACTCCACCACATGCCAGAGAGGTTTCTCAGCTTCAGCTGGACACCAGATACTATTTTTGACTTTGTGATCTTGCCAGAGATTGTCATTCTCTGGACTGTCATGAGTTTCATTTCTGATCAGCCCTGGCTGCAAAGTTGTGCTGCAGGTCATCTGGCCAGGCAAATGTGCTTTTCTTTATTTGGTTTACAAACAGCATTTTTTCTCAACATTTTTTTTCTGGACTAGTGTAAATATGCTCTTCCCAAATATGCTCTGCAAAGTCACTTGGGACACTGCCTTTGACTATCCCCTCTGTGTTTAATGCTGTTTTTTTCTCCCATGGCCAAAACAGCAATCTGATGGTAGGAAAAAATTCAAGTCCTTGGTTGAGCAGACACCACCTGTTAAGCAGATGGCATCCAGAGAAACACTCAGACCTCTGTCTGACCTGTTTACATCTCTGTACCACACTCATCCCCAGAGCTAATCCAATCTTGCTTTCCTAAGAGAAATTATGGCTTTCATTTACTGACACAAAGCATTTATTCTGTTCTGATTACACCATCTTTACAAAGTCTTTAGGGATTACATGTGTTTTCTAGTACTTGGCTTCACCCAGGGAACTTGGCCAGATACTAACAGTCCTTAGAAGACATTTCTGCTTAACTCAAGCCCTGTGAATATTTGCTGTCAAACCAGCCTAAGCAGTTATATGGGCAGCTGGGCACGGCGGGTACCAGCAGCCCAGTGTGGAGCTGTGTCACACAGGCAGAGCAGTGCAGAGCTCTGCTTTTGAATTGTGACACATCTGGAATGAGGAATGTGTTGTCTTTGCCAAGATTCAAGGTTATAATCATAGAATCACAGAATGGTTTAGGTTGGAAGGGACTGTAAAATCATTTTTTTCCAGGCCCCCTGCCATAGGCAGGGACACCTTCCACTAGACCAGGTTGTTCAAAGCCCCATCCAGCCTGGCTTTGAACATTTGCAGGGATGGAGCATCCACAGCTTCTCTGGGCAACCTGTTCTGGTGTCTTCCCACCCTCTCAGTAATAATTCTTCCTAATATCTAATCTAAACCTACTCTCTTTCAACTTAAAGCCATTCCCACTTGTCCTATCACTGCATGACTTTGTCAAAAGTCCCTCTCCAGTCTTCTTGTATGTTCCCTTTGCATGTTAAAAAGCTGCTAAGAAAGTTAAAAATGCAGATTTGGAAATAATGGAACACAGCACAAAAATAACCTAAAATAACAAAACACACCCAGATGATTTTGCTTAAGAGCAGTTTCTCATTGTCTGCACTAATCCTCATGCAGTTTCCACCTCTCTTTCTATTATTTTAAGCTGGGATATCCTGTGATTATCTAAAGATTATCTATCTCGTTGTGGGGAGGAGGCATCAAAAATTGTTGAGCTTTTATGCTTCGGTGCCACACCAAGATAAAGGACCATGGGTTTTGTGGGGCTTTTAAAACTTCCTTATTAAGAAAACTACTTTCTTTATTTCTCCTGACTAGGCATTTGGTGCTGCACAGTACTGCTGAAAACTTACTTCATTCCCTTTAGTCCCAGAGTCTTTGATTATGGTTTTTTTGGGAGGTTTTCTTTTTGTGTATCTTCATTAGCACATTACCAGCTTGAGGCTGTGTGTCACTGCCTTCTGGAGATACACCAACCAAACCTTGATCACTCTATCAGAAACAGCAAATGCTGTCTCTTCTTATGTGGCCCACAACTTATTTAACCCTTATGCAGCACATGAAAACCAGAAGTGGTATGAGAAAATTTAACATTGGGAATAGGGTGCTTAATTTAAATACCTGCCCCCCTTTTCATACATCTCCTTGATTTTAAAGGGATCTTCTGTGATACTGCATCATACCCCAACAGCAGAAATGGCAATGATTAACCTCAAATGAGCTACACCCCCAGCATCCTGGTGGCTGTGTGCACTGCACATTTCCCTGCACTGACTTTGCTGCTGCTGCATTCTTCAGGTTCCCCTGAATTGCTGGGAGAAAAGCATGCCCTCCTTAACTCTAACATCACATCCTGAAGGCCCCAGGTTGTTCCTCTCTTTCATATGGCTGCAGAGGGATTCGCATCCACAACTTCTATCCCAGTTAACAGGAATTCACTGCCTAAAAGATGACTGCCCACACGCAGGGAGATGGGAATAATACAGGTCTTTGCTCTCAGCTATGCAAGTGCAAAGGAACATGCACTTCTGTTAAATACCTGGAGAACAGACATAGGAACAATATAACACAAATCAAACCTGCACTGAATAAAAAAAGGGTGGCAGTGCTGGGACCTGGCATGTGCTCTGGCCATGCTGGCAGAGCTGTGGATATATATGGCTTATTTACTGCCAAGGTGGTGCTGCAATTGAAGTGCAAACTGTTGATTAAAATGTCATGCAGTTTTGTTGGGGAAATATCCAGGGAAATAAATTGGTTTGTGCCTATTTATGTAATATGGCATTAGCACAGATATTTTAGATCATTGGTAAATTATCCAGTTTGATGTTCCAGAGGGAAGCTGAGTTCTCTCTTGTCAATATATTAGTCTCCCTGGGCCTTGCTTTATATGATGGCTATTTTTTTTTTCCTGACCATGCTCCTTTGCCACCAGGCTAGAGCTTCCTTGTTCTTCTCAGAGTTCACAGAACTTGAGTTCTGACAGGTCAAGAAGTCACTCAGTCCCAGACATCAGCACTACAGATTATTGTAGCACTACAGTATTGTACTCCTGAGTGCTCACATCCCCTTTTGGGATCATGGATTCATGGAATGCTGGTCCTGCCACACATCCCTAAAGTGAACATCAGCCAGTGACTCCCAAAGCCCTCTGACCTCTCCAAAGTGGGCCAGCTTATCACCATCTAGCCATCAAATGCTATCATAATATTATAAGGACATAATTATAAAATTGTAGAATGATTTGGATTGAAGAAACCTTAAAGATCATCTTAGCCCCAACCCTCTGCCATGGACAGAACACCTTCCACTAGACCAGGCTAATCTAGCCAGGCCTTGAACACCTAATTCAGTAAATAATACTATAAAAGATGCAAAAGGTCATTGATACTAGGGATAATTTTATGGAAGGCAGCAAGTTGTCTCTATATTTTTCCTGGCAAGATAGATATGATTTTAACTTGGAAAACAGACAGTACTGATATATGTGCATGCAGGATGTTTAATTTGGAATTATGGTTAAAATGCTTATGAGCATAATGGATGTGACATGATATTTACAAGAATTGTCTTGGAACACTGCTAGGTCTTTCATGGGATGGATAATTGACTGTCAGAGCAATATGTAATGAAAACCATGAAGGACTTAAAGAAATAAATTTCAGATCTCTTGGCTGATGGTTAAAGGAATGCAGAAGCGATCTACCCCATACATATCCAGGGATTTCCCATCCTTTCCACACATACCTAGTGCAGAAAAGTGTGGAAGATTCTGGGAAGACTGTAAAATGTGGAGGTTTGGCATGGGTTGGATTTCCTCTGTGTTCAACCATGGGGTCCAACTGAGGGGTATCCTAATTCCTCAGTGGTTTGAGCTGGGCTTTTTGTTGTTGTATATCTGAGGAGTAGCCATGTGATAGTGTCTGAAGTATCACCACGCTCGGCATATGTGTTTTTAGCAGCCACTGCCTTGTGCAACATCCCTGTTACAAAGGGCACTCTCCTCAGAGGCTCTAGCGAGTTGGGCTTCTGCTTTGCCCTCGCCTATTGATTTTTTTTTTTTCTATTCACATTGGCATGATTAGCTTTTTACAAGCCCTCCCAAGTATCCCCCTTGGATTTCCCCCTTTTTCACTGGCAGTGATTAGGAAATATGTGTTAAATGCAGTGTAGACACCTCTGGGGTTTGCTGCAGGAGCTGATTAATCCCTGTCCTTTGCTGGTGCAGTCGGGTATGTGCAGTGCCATGGGCTAAGGAAGAGACACAGATTTTTATTCCAGGAACATAATACTGAGACAGGTGGATGTCCATCAGCTTCCACCAATATCTGTGTCCACCAAATCACTATTTCTCATGGGATCAGAGCAAATATTTCAGGTACCCAGGAGACTTCTCCCCTTGCAACAGGCTTTTCTCTACCAGAGCAGTGAAATTTTTGGCCAAAGGGCATTTGTAAATACAAGATCCTGAATCTGGTGGGAACGGGACTCAGAAATGAATTAGCCTTGGGCCTTGTTCTCTGCAGAATTGATTTTTTCTGCAGTTCTGTCTGCCCTTCAGTGTAAACTGAGGGCAGAATAGTTAGTTCACAGTAATCTGTGTACCTGGATGAAAGTTTTTTGGCCAAAATGTTTTCAGTTCTGCTGCATTTCCTTTGGGCTGCAAAGGCAACAACTGAGAGAGACACTATTTCAATTTCTGTTTTAAAACGTCAGATGGTATCACATTTGCAGGTTTTGGTTCCAGGAAGATGAGGTCAATAGTTGCCCGAGCAAGTTGTTGCTTTCCTTTAAAGACCTGAGTCTGGGCCTTTGTTGATTTCTCATGACTTCCTTAGCTGGCCGTTGTTAAGGGCTTGGAATACTGGGCAAGGGGCGTTGGTGGAGAAAAGGCATCTCTAGCCACACACCCTTCCTTCCCTGCTGCAGGTAAGTGGCAGTCCACTGTATCCTGATCAGTATGACTCATGTTATTCCACACACACTCACAGCAGCTATTTTCTGACCATTTCCATGTGGTGTGTACAGGGACATCTCACAGTTTCTGGAGCAGCTGGTGAAGTGTGGGAATACTTCTCTATGAGCCTGCAGTGCTAGAGCTGCACAACTCAGATTATACCCAGAGAGATGGATGCATACAGGTAGGAATCCAGAGCATCCCTTCAAATTAAGTTACTTTGGAATTCTTTGGAGGAGTGGTCAAATGAGTTGGGCAGAGTAGCTCCCAAAAGGCAAGGACAGCCCTGGAGCGACTGGTCACTTCATGACATTCCTTCCTCTGCCCATCTCATTTTCCACCCACAGCAAGGTCGTGGTAACAGGAACATGTAGGATTTCATTTTCCCTTCCTCTGCAGAGTTGTGGTGTGCTTTCTGCTTCCAGTAGGACAGTTCCATCTGCCACATCCTCCACAAGGATCAAGGACAGTGCCAGTGCACTTCACATGTGGTAACACTATATTCTGGGACCCCTGGTCTTTCGTTATTCACTTTATGACGGTGCTGGTGTTTCCTGGACTACAGCAATTTGCAACTTGGATGTTCTCCTTACACTCTATTTTTGAAACAGTTTTCTCACGTCAAGGGATGGACAGTAATGTCCCGATTTGTTCCTTTTAGTCCTGTATCTCTCATGCATCCTACACTGACTTTGGACAGCAAGAGGATACAGAAAGTCTCTCATAGGAAAGCCAGTTGGGACAAGGTGGTCATATGACCCCTTGCACCCATTGCAGGTGCTCAAAACAGCAGATGTTCCAGGCATCCCCACAGTGAAATAGGCTACTTATCCCTCCCCTATGCAAGGAGCTCCTGACTGGTCAGGACTAGTGGGGAAAGTTGGGACAAGGAAAGCATAGGCTGCAGGAGGAGATTCAGTCATCTAGGATCGGCCCTTGGGGGTGTGTGAGGAAGCCCTCCAGTGTCATGTAGAGAGGCTTTTCTGGAACAGTGACTAGCATGGATAGGATGAGCAATGCACTTGTGCTGTTCTGGGAGGTGGAGATGAGGTTGGGTGGGTGGATCTGGAGATTGCACCTGCTCTGGGCATGTGAGGAGCCCAGCCTGGCTCACTAGCCACAGCTGCTTCTCTAGAGAGAGTGGTAGCAGCTGTGGTAGAGCAGGTCGAGCTCCAAACCTTGCAGTTCAGGAGTGGCAGATTGCAGTTATAAGACTGTAAGGGAAAGCAAAGACCACCAGTGCTCCTTGTGAACTACATTGGATCTTGGACCATTGGGAAAGCATCAAGATGACAGTAATTTTAAAAATGGCATTATCATAAGGAAGGATTCTCACAAGGACTGACATTGGGTTTAAGCCTACATTGTGGGATGCTCCAGCATGTGCTGCTCTCTTGTTTCTGTCCTATCCTCTAGTTCTCCCCAGTTATTCAAGGGCATAGTAAGACTTTCAAAGCCTAACTAGGTGATCAGACATGTTTGGGTTCTGGGTGCTCCAGAGAGGATCCTCTGCTCGGTCAGCTTTGCTGTTTGGAGTGAGAGAGAATCTGATCTGGAGGGTGGGCTGAGGGCACCCCTTAAAACACTGTCAGTGAGGCTTCAGGTTTGTGTCTTGATCACAGGTGAAATGCTGCAGAAGCTGAGTGACTGGAAGTCATTTTCCCAGATACAGTCCTAGGATAAGCTCTTAATGGCATGAATTTAAATCCATCCCGCTCTAGCTAGCCCTCTGTGACTAGTGGGCAGTTGGGAAAGTGGAGGATTCAAAGGTGAGGGAGCACAGTATGGAGGAGGCTGCCTGACCAAGAAAACAGCTCATTTACTGGAGAAGCTACAGTTTTAACTTCTTCCCACCACAATGGATCTCAGCAAGTCACTGCTGCCTGACCAAGAAAACAGCTCATTTACTGGAGAAGCTACAGTTTTAACTTCTTCCCACCACAATGGATCTCAGCAAGTCACTGCTGCCTTCCTGCAGCTGAATCTCTGCCCAAACCATGCTGGCTGCAGGGGACACTCAGACACCAAGCATATGTGTACACCCTTTATACAGGAACTGAAATTTCGACAGGTGACACTGCAGGCAGCAGTGCTCCCTGGAGTGTTTGGAAATCTGCAAAGGAGGATGCAAATCCTGTGGCAATTGGGAAGATGCTATCCAGGAAACAAAGTGTAAGGCAAGGACAAGAGAACCCAGAGCTGGGTTTATAACCCTGAGTCACTCCTGCTCTTCTGGGTGCTTCCATGTATGTTGTGCTTCCCTATGTGAGCAGGTTCACTGGAGTCCACAAGGAAAGCATAGCAGAAGGAAAAAGTCATGGCCAATGTATGTGAGATGGATTTCAGTGCCAAGAAAAATCATTAACAAAACAGCCTACTAAACTTTTAGCTATTTTGAAGTCTAAACAAGCCCCAAGGCTGGGTGACTTTATGGTTGGTGCCACTTGTATGTCAGAGGAAACAGACAAACCTAACTCTAGGAAAGAAAATATGACTGTGGCCGAGATCAAAATGGTATGAAGCAAATATAAAGACAAGCAGCAAAGAAAGTAGGAGTAGTGTAGAATGACTCGTCATCAACCAACATATTAAAATGTCATGAAGAAAAGCAGATGAAAGTTATAAGAAGGAGGAAACCTCCAGAATGAGGCAAAACCAAGGGGCTCTCCAAATATGTAGAAGGACTGAAATTAATCCAGATCCTTGTACTTTTGCTTGCAGGAAAAAATGTGATACTAGGGCTGTTACTGTTGAAATGAGGTGTGGGTGGTGAGAATATAAGAAATGGCTAGTGCAAGGGGAGTTTCTTCTCCAGTTGGATGCTTTCAAGGTCATAATCATCTGAAAATGACCTGGGTTTTGAGGAGATCAGTCCTATGCCATGTCCCGTTCAAATTAGGAAGCCAATTCAGCGAACATTGTCTCAAATTGGTGTGGCCTGGAATATCCCTGGAGTCCTGGCAAAGGAAAGGCTCTTGTTCTTCTTTCAGAAATTGCTTATGGTGCTGGAGTGTCCTCTTGATTGTCACTCAATCTCAACCTTCATGACCACTGGAATACTGCCACTGCAGCTTCCAGAGTCCTCCACACCTTTCCTCTTGACAGGAGTACAGAAGATTTCACTTTCTAGAAAATACTCTTTGGCAAAGCCTTGACTCTCGTGTTACTATAATTAATCAGCTGATTAATGCATTCAAGTGGGTAGGTTTGAAATTAATTTTAACAGTGTTCATGATCTTCCCAGTACGAAAACTCAGAAGCTGAAGGCAAAAAAACAGACACAAATACACATGGAAATGTTAAAGTTTCTTTTGTTGTCACAATAAATGGAGATGTTCCTGGCATACTGTGAACATGACTGTGTAAATAATATGGTGCTTTAAAAATAATTGCAATTCACAGGTACAGGGAAGCTACGCACAGATTAAAGTTGTAGTTGCCCCAGTTTTGATCTGGAGATTAGAGCACCTGGTAGGTAAAATGCCAGGGGACTGGCATATAGGAGGGCACTGTATTGTGAAGGGTCCCACAACTTGGGAAAAAATGCAAATGTTTTGTTCCTTGAAGGTGGGAAGAGGTGGGAAGGTTGGAAGGCTCACAAGAGTGCTGGAGGGTTCTGGTGAGGAGGGTCCCTGTGAGCACAGTGAGGCCAGGCAGGTGTCCCAGAGGGCAAGGGAAGGTCATGCTCTCGGGATGAGCAAGCAATTCGGCGCCGAAGCAATCCTCTGGCTGGCTGGAGGAAGCTCTGTGGTTGGGTTATGCAAGTGTGCTCTATGAGGCTTTTCTCTGCAGAGTTTTTGCGAGTCACAACTTTGGAAAGTGGGTGAGGTGGAGCCTTGGGATGAGCTTGTAGGACTGTGTCTCTGGGTTTAAGGAGTCCTGACTGACTCCAGCATTACAGACACAGAGAGAAGGGCTGCTGCTAAGAAATGGATCCCTTCCCAAGTTCATCCTTTTTGGAACGAATTTGATATGTTGGACTCTTTGACTCGCTTGCTTTCTCTTTGAAAGCTTCCTCGTCGTCAAGAGGTAGGTAAAGTGAGCAGCTGCTGCCTCTGGAGTTAATTGGCGTTCCCCAAGCCTAGGTGCTCTGCCTTTCTGCTTTACTCTTTCACGGTTTGTAACACTGAAGCATTTTATTTTTAAGGGAGCTACTACACTCTCCCTATCTACAGGAAACAGAATATAAAAAAAGGGGAAAGGGGAAAAAAAAAAAAGAGAATTTGGCAAGGAGCCAAACCAGTCACTGAAGTAAGAAGTAGGGAACTTGGAGTAAGTGTACTTGCCGGGACATTGTATGTCAGAGCGAGTCAGCGGCGGGTTTTAAGGGTGTCGGAGAGGACCCGCGATGCCCATCGCACAGCGCAGATAAGGTGAATGTCCTGGCGCTGCGACTGCGAGCGAAGCTGTCGGTCCTGGGAGGGGATAAAGCTGCGTGTAAATGAGAAGAGAGGAGTGTACCGGAGTGCTATGGAGGGCAGCAACTTTGTTGTTGTGACTTTTACAAGCCTTCAAGGGTAAGATTTAACGCTTTCCTTCCTCTCGCTTGTTCTCCCTGCCAGTTTTGGGGGGCGCAGAAAACTTGCGGGGTTTTTTTTCAGACCCAAGAGTTTTGCGAAGCTTAATCAAAGCGCTCGGGGTTGAGCTTTTCCTACGGGCGAGCTGAGAGACGTCTGGGTGGAGTGAGCTGAGCTGTGCATGATTCCCAGCAGCAGCAGGAGCAGCAGCCGCCCGGGGAAGCCGCTATTGTTTGTTTCAGAGGGATCAGACTGCCTTTCTCTTTGGGAACCCGCTCCGCCACAGCTGTTGATCCGTAACCTGAGCGTCCTTGCAACTAACTCACCCAAAGGAGCTGAATGCAGTTTTTTGACTGCCATCCTGGTGTCAGTTTAAAGAGTGTTTTAATGAAGACAGATGGAGGATGTTGGATCATTACTTTAAGACGTGGCAGATAACAGACTGAGCCTGTTTCCCAGCAATTACAGCTAATTGCATTGGCACATTTGAGTGTAGGGGTGGGAATGCAGAGTTTCATGGGTTTCTGTATATATAGCTTGGAATAGGACCAGAAAATAGATGTAGGGCTGGCTCACCTCATCCGGGATACCTCTTAGGTATGGAAAAAGTGGGAAGGTTTCAGGGATACTTTCAAGCACTTTACCCTGAGTCAGTAGATTTCAACCGGAGTCTACGCTCCTTTTGTAAACTGATGCCAAGAGTGACAATTTACAGTGCCTTAAACTTGTTCTGGGTTTAATTCTGCCAAATCTGATTTTAGTCCTGAAAAGGATTAGTTTTGGGATTCAAAATACACGTTCTGGTTGTCCACTCTGCAGCTCACTTTCTGTGTTTGCAAAGCGGGGAGTGGTACAACACATGGTATTCCCTGTTTTGCTCTGGAGGTATTCAAACACAAGAGGACGTAAGGAGGGGTGGAGAAATGCAAATAGTAATGTATTTCAGTGCTAAAAGATTATTAGTACTAAGTACTTCTACCGGCTGGAATTTTTGCATCTGCTTTTGATAGGGAAAAGCAAAGGCATTGTTCTCTTTGGAACCAAATTTTGACAAATTTGACTGAAACAGTTGGCACAGCTGTAGTTCAAGGAGGCGCCTTTGCAAACATGCCTTTGTGTGGCACATGGCAAGGTCAGTTTGTGCCAGGTGTGCCAGGCCTTTACGCTGCTCTTACCAGAGCAAACACTTACCTGGCAAGCACTGCACTGTGATGTCCTTAGCAATACCTGGGAGTGAATATGACTGTCCAGTTCTAGCCCATGGCAACAAAGGCGTGGAGAAAACAGGGAGGTTGAGGACCTACTCTACATTAAACACTTAATATTTTCTCAGTTGTGCCTCCAAATGCAGTGTAAAGTGATACATGTTCAAAATTTAGGGACTTATGTCTGGTGTTTAACATCATTACTTCATGAAGAGCAATGGGCAACACGACAAAGTTTCGACTTTTTCTGTCATGATGCTCAGTGCTTGGGATCTACTTCCTCAGACATTGAGTTATTGGTTGGATATTTAGTACTTTAGCCTGAAAAATAATAGAATTCTAAGACCTGTGGGTGTTTGTGATCATTACATCAGCTGAACACAAATTTTAAAAAACCCAAACTTATGTGCAAAAACTGACCTGACATGAAAAGGTGAGTGGAGGCATAATATGCTTTCTGAATTTGTACCTGCACAGGGTTGTTTAAACTTTTTTGTGTGTATACATACCGCAGGATATTTGGTGGGAAAAGTGACTGGAGAAATCTTGTTCTTCTGACCAATTCCCCTCATTTCTGGGTGCTTGCTTCTCGTACTACAGCACAGTTTGCTGCCCCCTCAGATCTGATACGACCACTGCCTGGGCAGGAATTTCAGTCTGTACTGATCTACACCCCATGATCTGGATTAAAATAACCCTTCCAAAAATGATTGTATTTAACATGGGTCATTTCACAGAGTCTGGGAATTAAATGATAGGAGCAGAGGCACCAAGTATGTTCTAATTCATATTTATCATTGAATCTGATGTATCATATAGCTTTGTCTAGAGAAACAGGGCCAAGAAATGAGATGTGTTTTCCATCCACAGCATCTGCTCTGCATTCATCCCGGTTGTGCCATGTCTTTTCTCATTTTGCCACTCAAGACTGTGGTGGTGGGAAATGCCTCCCTCCACCTCCAGTTTGCAGTACAGCCCTCAGTGAACCTCTATAAATTCCACATATTGGAGCTTCTCACGCAGGAGGAGTTTTGCAGTTCTGTTTTCAAGCCAAATCATTGAACTGTAGAATGGTTTGGATTGGAAAGAACCTTAAACATCATCCTGTTCCAACTCCCCTGCCATGGGGAGGGATACCTTCCACTAGACCAGACTGCTCAGACTCCCATCCAAGCTGGCCTTGGACACTTCTAGGGATGTGGCACCCACAGCTTCTCTGGGAAACCTGTGCCAGTGCCTCACCACCCTCACAGTAAAGAATTTCTTCCTGATATCTAATCTCAGCTTATTCTCTTTCAGTTTGAAGCCATTCCCCCTTGTCCTGTCACTACATGCCTAGCCAAAAGTACCTCGTAAACTCTTTAAGTACTGAAATTTGCTCTAAAATCTCCAGAAAGCCTTCCCTTCTCCAGGCTGAACAACCCCCACTCTCTCAGCCTTTCTCTATAGCAGAGATACTTCATCCCTCTGATTATCTTAGTGGCCTCCTCTGGACTTGATCCAACAGGTCCATGTCCCTCCCATGCAGGGACCCCAGAGCTGATGCAGTGCTCCAGGTGGGTCTCACCAGAGCAGAGCAGAGGGGCAGAATCCCCTCCCTCCCCTGCTGCCCACAGGGCTCTGGATGCAGCCCAGGACACGTTTGCCTCTCTGGGCTGTGAATGAGCATGGTCAGCTCATGTTGAGTTTGTCACCCACCACCTCCCTCGAGCCCCTCTCCTCGGGTCTGCTCTCAATCCAATCTCTCCCCAGCCTCTGCTTGGGATTGCCTTGATCCCTTCTATCTCTCTTAAATAAGGCTGAATCTGGTTTGTGAGGAAACAACCCTTCCCTACTCAAGACTTGTCAAAGCAGCTTCTCATTGTGGATATTTAAAATACTCAGAGCCTGTGATCAAACCACAAGGTGGATTGTCTTTGCAAACGTGCAAGCAATGGAGAGACAATTCACAGAGCCCGGTGGGTACAAAGGTGTTCTATGGTGAGAGGGGATAATTTATTTGTAGCTGGTACCCTCAATTCCCCAGAAATGAGGAGCTGGGAATTTGAACTTTAAATAATTTCTGCTATAGGCCCTGAAAACATGGGGAAGCAACGTGTCCTGTTAATCTGAGGGGTTGGACCTGCATGAGTGCTCACGTACTCTGAGCCCCAGTTGATTACTGAACAGTGCAGAGTACTTGCACTGTTCAGTAATCTTAAAAGAAATTAAGAAAACAATTTTAAAAAATCAAGTGGAAAACAACAACAACAACAAAGAGTCCAGAAGTGTTGACACAGACTGTGGAAAGCAACCAGAGGAGACAGAAGGAGCTCTTCACTTTACCTGACCATAGCTGGTGCCAGGGAAAATTAAGACAAATAGGAAATTGCCCCTTTTTTCTGACTATAGAATGTTTTTTGTGTGTTTATGAGTTTTTAATTAATTCAGGAAAAGGAGGCTATGAAGTTGTCCTACCAATATTTGAGAGGTACTTAATACCACACAACAAATTAAATAGGAGATTTGTTTTTTCCTAGATCATTCTTTTTTCCCAGAAAGCACAAAGAGAAATTAAAACTGTAATGAAAAGTGGATGTCAGTGATAGGAGCCTGATGACCCATCATTGATATTTTGGAACGGAAACTGAATGTCAGATTTAAAGACCAGAAAATTAAAGAAAACTGAACAGGGGCGTGGATTTTGATTACAAGTGAAATCTGTAAGAAAAAAAAATAACGGGGGAGAAAAAAATCTCCTGAGGGAGACTGTTGATAAATAGAGGTGCAAGGTGTTGGACCCTTCAGGTAAAATTGAGAGTCTAAAATAACCCAAGAAAAAAGACCTGGGACTGAAAGGCAGGAAGAGCCAAGGTCAGCCAAGGGAGCACATCTGTCTGCACAAGCTGTGATGAGTGAGACAAACGGGAGCAGTACCTGTCACTCCACCAAAGGGGACAAATTCACCATTACTTGCTTGTGTTTGTCTTCACACTGGCAGCCGGTGGTCAATGAAGTCTCAGACTGAAAGCAGACAGCTGGAAGTGTGATGGTGTGCTGTCACAGAGGGGGTGTGAGCAGGCAGCCTCACACACAAGCTACAGCCAGCGTGAGAGTGGCTCTCCTCAGTAAAGAAGCATGGGGATTAGATGTGTGAGTCAATAACAAAGCAGCAAAGGAAGATATTTGCAATATTATGAAAATAAAGGGAACACCTCAATGCAATAGGGGTGTGTCCAGCCCTTAATGCCATCGTCTGTGTGCCCGCTGAATACTGACACATTCTCAAATTAGGTTGTGGTTTGGGCAAGCCAGGAACTGAGTTTTGCCTAAAGGATCAGGTCAGCGTGGGAAGGATTCATAACTCCTGGGATTTGACTAAGTGAGCAGGTATGCCAAGTCTGTGTGGTGGAAATGACGTACTGGAGATGTAATTGGTACAAATGGATGTGGCAAAGTTATCTCCCATGTCTGCCCTAAAAGGCAAGCTTTTGTGGGAACGGAAAGCCTATAAGGGTGTTTGTGCTGGCCATGATGGTAAATTAAATTTACTGCTGGGTGAAGATATTAATACAGCTGTGGGAACTACATGCCTTCCATATCAAAACAGTGTATTGTTTCAGTCTTCTTGTCACGCTGCAGCCCCACCAGAAACCAGGGTTCAAAGAATCACAGTAATTAACAAAAGCCATGTGTCAGAGCTTAAGGAAGTTTCAGGTTTTTGTTTGGAAGATGTGAAAGTCTATTGTTTGTTCATGTTATTACTGCTGAAAGAAGGCTTATAACCACCTTCTCTTCTCTGCTCTCCCTTAAAAATATAAACATCCTTTTTCCACCGTCTGCTGAAATTATATGCCATGTCAGTTGGGTACACAGCTGGGAGAGTTTCGGTAACTGGGGGTTGTTCTTCTAAAATGTGTGGAAAATACAAAAAGATCCAGGGTTCATATGGATCGTGTAATCATCAATATGATGATTACAACCAGTCAACCTTTTGCATGTTTGTGCTGATGG
This sequence comes from Entomyzon cyanotis, assembly GCA_024500445.1. Taxonomy (NCBI): domain Eukaryota; kingdom Metazoa; phylum Chordata; class Aves; order Passeriformes; family Meliphagidae; genus Entomyzon; species Entomyzon cyanotis. The sequence continues at coordinate 42,939,962 of JAKEPQ010001021.1, read as the reverse complement.
TGAACAGTGACTATTGTTTTTCTAAAATGTTTCGCAAATACTGCAACATCCAGAGTTCATACGGATCATGTAATCATCAATATGCTGATGACAACCGGTCAACCTTTTGCATCCTTGTGCTGCCAGGATTACCAGATTAGTGATTATCAGATCTGTGGCTCCTGGTGCTTTAGGAAATCTGAGGTCTTTACCTCTGTGTGTGGGTAGTGTGTCTCACTCTTCCCACCATCTTATGGGGAGCCCTTTATTCTGGTTAGTAGAGTTTTGAAAGACACAGTAGGGATTCTAAAACATGGAAGAAATATGCTGAAAGTGATAGACTGAGGTCAGAGATTAAAAGTAATTTTGGTCAGCAGGGTCGAGAAAGCTTTAGGTTGTGACATTGCATATTTTAACTTAAAGTTGTTTGGCTTCATGGGCAGAGAAGTTTTTGGGAGAGGTGTTGCCAAAGCATTTGTCATGATGAGCAGTGGCAATTGGGTTGAGTGAATAGAAAAAGGACCTCTTCCAAATAGAATGGGCACAGAGAGGCTTCCAAAGCCCTCACTAAATTCAGTGCTAAATACAGCATCTCGAGTAGAGATCTGTGCAGAAATTAGGATAGATACAATCCTATGCAAGGACTGTACAGTTTTCCTTTGAGTTTACCTTTATTTTCTGAAAAGACATGAAGCCCAGGCTAGCACTGGTGGTGTTGTATCAGGCTTGACCTTGGGCAGTAGCACAGGCTGTATTTGCAGGTGTGTGTTTCCAAAATATGATATATTTGCTACCCCTGTCTCCTTAGACACCCTTGCTTGGAACAGATAGCATAGGATCAAGTGCAAAAACTATATTCTGTCACCTCGAAAATTTGTTCTGGAGAGATTATGACTCCCTCAGGTGTCTCAGCTTGGCTCACTGACCACTTAAGCAACTGTTGATTTAGGCTCCTGGTCACAGAGCAGTGCCAGCTTTTCCCATGTCCACAGATCCTCTAGGTTGTCAGCACCAACGTCACCTCCAAATCCTTTAAATAAACTTGTCTTATGTTTGCGACACTGAAAGTTTCACTACCAGCCAGTTTTGATGTGATCTATTTTTTTTTTAATGCTCAATTCCTCTCTGCCTATCAGGATATATTCAGGGCCTTAAATGCATTTCTGGTACCTGGATTTAGGCTTCTGGGCCAGGTAGTTTGCAGCCAGCAGGGGAGATACTTTATTCTAGTCTGCCCCAAACATGCAAGGATGACCAGCAGTGGACAACAGCGTGAGCCAGCATGTGTTGAGCAGAGGCGGATTTACAGGAAACCAGTGCTTCCCGCTGCTTCCTCCTCTTCAAGGAGGCTGGTCATGCTCTGGGTAGACACGCAGTTCCTCTGTAGCTTAAGTGCAGCCCTGAGTGTGTATTTCGCATTTTCATATAGCACCAATGTAGTGGGAATGTCCCTTTGAGTCTCTCCTCCACTGGCCCCTTCTTTGTGCAATGTCAGGAGATGAATTGATCAGCATGTCCAAGGTAAGGTAGCCCACTGATGCAGTGCAACCTGAAAACCTAAGATTGTTTTGCATTTTAAAGCATTCCAGATTATAAACTGTAGCTGTTGGCCACAGTGGTTAGGAGTTTGTTTCCCCCATTTTTGGGGCATAGAATTACATGTATGTGCTGCTGTATGTGTTGTGAATTGCCTTCTCTTTTTTTCTTGCAGAAGTTCCATGGAGTTGGACTAAAATAAAGTTTTGGGATGTCTCTATTTGGATTAAAATTTGGAAAGAAGAAATTGAAAGGTGAGTGTGGCCATGCCATTGTCACATGAGCAAAGGAATGTGAATACAGCACAACCTTGAGCTCATGGTTGGGATCATGTCCTGCCCTTGCAGAGCAGGTGGGGGAAGACACACTTTGTTTCCTTTTCTTGTGTTTCATACTACCTTGGAGCAGTGGTGTGGACTGGGTGCCAGTGAACGAGGGCGCATCTGCAACAGAGCCAGCTAGAGAGTTTGTGCACTGCTGTGACACATGACTGCCTTGGGGAAGTTGAGTTTTGGTGTTTTTTTAATTCAAGAATCCTTTGCGGGAGTGGGTGGATGAGAGCAATGCACAGTGCAGAGTGCCAGTGCAGTCTCTGGATGATGAAATGTGCTGGTGCCTCTCAAATTCTGTGTTCAGTTTCAAGCCACTCACAAGAAAGACTTCGAGGAGCGTGCCCGGAGAAGGCAAAAGAAGCTGGTGAAGGGTCTGGAGCACGAGTCTTATAAAGAGCAGCTGAGGGAGCTGGGAATGTTTATCCTGGAGAAGAGGCATCTCAGGGGAGGTATTATTGCTCTCTAAAACTACCTGAAAGGAAGCTGTGGTTAGGTGGGGGTCAGTCTCTTCTCCCAGGTAAGAAGCAACAGACAAGAAGAAATGGCCTCAGGATACACCCGGGGAAGTTTAGATTGGATTTTAGGAAAAACTTCTTTGCAGAAAGGGTTGTCAAGCACTGGAACAGGCTCTCTATGGCAGTGATGGAGTCACCATCTCTGGAAGTGTCTAATAGATGTGTAGATGTGGCATTTAGGGACGTGGTTTAGTGGTGGTGTTGGCTGTGCCGGGTAGACTGTTGGATTTGCTGATCTTGGAGGTCTTTTCCAACCGAAACAATTGTATGATTCTATTTTATGATGGCAGTGGCCCAGATATTCCCTTCAATCAGAAGGAGGAAGAAGAGTAAATAAGAGAAATGCACTCTGAGAGCACAATCTGTGCACCCCGAGAGACCCAGTGTGCAATCTCTGGTCAGGAATCCACATCTATAGACATGGTGAAGAGGGAAAGTGTCTAGCCTTTCCTTTCAGGGTGTTCCTCCCTGTATTTGATGAATGTGGAATTATTGCCCTACTTGTATTTTGACATGAAATTATTTTCCAACCTCTCTGAGCTCAGAGGACTGAACAGCTGTTTCCCAGGGGTTTATTTTTGCAATTGTGCTGCTATTTCCCCTTCCTGGACCAGGGCAGACTGTGAGTCCTGGTGTTAAGACAGGGGCATCCGTTTGCTTCTCTGACAGTCTCAGGAGAGGAGGTTGTGATTGCTCCCAGGGAAGGATCTCTGCCAGCCTCAGACCTTTTTTTTCCCATCTTGGCTTTGCAGATGAGGGAGCACAGGTTTGTCTGGGAGCCACTGTCTGCTCAAGGCATCCCCACTGGTAAAGCAGTAGCTGTTTGATTATCAAAAAGATTCTGTTGCTATATTAGGAAAGTTTTGTGTTTCGCCTGGGCCTGTGCCTGGGTTTTAGCAGAAAAGAGTTCAGCACCCCCCCTTCCAGTATGCATTTGAGAAAGTCAGATCTTTGTAGATATAAACCATGTATTTTGTTGGGAAAAATAATATATGTTCACATCTGATCATCAGTTCAAAACCAGTGAAGGCAAACTGGGAGAAGCTCAGGGGATAAAGGAAGTTGGGGTGATCAGGGAATGAGGAGCTTCCATAACAGGAAGCTAAAAGAGTGTTTTCTCCTCCCCCTTTGTTTTTAATTATTTTGCCTTGCAGCCCTAAAGCTATGATTGCTCCTTGCAAACATTTCACTAGGTGTAAATGCCAGTGTTGAAGTGCTGTTTTAATTTCAGAGTCTAAAAGGCTTTGTGTTCGCAGAAGTCTGAAGGACTGTGCTGCTTGAGAGCAGGCAAGGCCATCCCACAGGAAACATCCCATGTGCTCATCTTGGAGGGGCAGTACTGCTTATGGAAACACCAGATTTCTGTTCCAAAAACAAAGCTGGATGATGTTTAACCTTGTTCAAGAGTCATGCTCATGGTATGACTTTCATGGGAGGGAATGGATTACCTCAGGCATCAGGATTGCTCCCATGAGATTCAGCATTTCTCCTCACCAGGACATGGTTTCCACATGAGCTGAGGTGCAGATGAAATTGGATAGGTGTAGTTTAAGAGGACAGGTTACATGGTCCAAGTTTCTTGGAGATAAGAGTCAGGCTTTTATAATTTCAAGTTCTTTATAGAAGTAATCAGGAATTTAACTAAGCTGTAGTTCATGTCAGACACACAAAGATGCCTGGAGGAAACCAGTTCCTGGATAATATTGGTGAAGCTCTTCCAGCTGAAGCAGGGAAGTAAAACTCTTAGATGAGCAGCAGCAGAGTTTCTGTGGAAAAGGTGCCTGACATCTTTTACACTGAGGTTTGACCTACAGTGAACGTGGGTGAAGCAGAGAGGAAGGGGAGCACTTTTAGTTCACTGAGTATTTGGAAGGTTGGAGATGGCTGATAAACGTGGAATATCTCTGCTCACTGGCTTCATACCATGGCAGTCTAGCTCAGCATTGGAGCTCCATACCTCAAGGACAGGGAGAGGCAGGTACTGTCCATGAAAAAAATGGGAATAGGGAGCAGGGAGAATTCATGTACACAGGTGGAAGAGCAGTCATGGCTGCAGTTTCATCTCCATAAGCCCAGCCTCGGGGCACTGAGAGAGGAAGGTTATAAATTGAGCTAGGGCATTTGGGAAGCTCCACGGGGGGTTTTCCTTCTTGCTGCTCACCAAGGCAGCTGGGCTTGGAGCAGGTGGGCTCTGGGCAGAGCTTGGCAGCTCATGGAGGAGGCAAACCATGAGTGGCACTATGGGACATCGAGCTCAGCTGCCTCCTGGGATCCCCATTCTGATCTGATAGGAAATGTCTCACCACAACAGACATTGAGTATGAAAAATGTATTTATTTTTACATAATTTCCCATGAGGGAAATAACTGTGAATTGAAAAACTTCTCAAAGTTCATTTCAGAGCTGTATTTATTTTTGATTTTTTTGCATCACTTCCTATCACTGTTCACTGCTGTTATTAACAACATGTCCAGTTGTGTCAAGCTGTGGCATTTACCAGCATGTCTAGGAGATACTGTTTTCTAGTAAAGGAAATTATATGTGCCAGCCAGCCACTGTCAGACTAGTTTTGAAAATAAAAACAAAAGACTATTTCAGCTGCTTTTTTTGGCATGCTAATATTAGTCAAAATATTGTGAACTACTATTACAAATAAAACCAGGACACAGAGTGATATAAAATTCTAAGCCAATTGTGTGTGGGGGGAAAAATAAGGTCTGTCAAAATGAAGAAGAGAGAATTTCTACTGCTATATATTTGAAAATTTTATGCTTTCATTCTGTAGTGGACTGAAACAAACATGAAAATATGTGGATGCTTCTTGAGAATTAATTTGTTGCCAAGCATTTTTGAGGAATGGTGAGTCCTGCTTCTGCCCAGAGCCAGGGCTGGTGGGTGAGACATTTCCAGGAGTAGGAAAGGAAAACCAGAACTGGTGTTACTGCAGGAGATAGAGAAAGGGAAAGATGAGTTAGCTTCTGTCCCTTCCTAGAAAAACCTAAATGGGAATATTTTCATGTTTAAGGTTATCTGACACTTCTTCTACCTGTGTCCCAGGAGTGCTGTTTTGACCACAAGTGTTGTACACACTGGGCAAATCTGAGGTATCCTTTTGGAGCTCTCTTTCCTTCTTTTCTCTCTTCTTATGGTGATAATGTAAAATGCTGATTTTTAGAAAAGGGCAGGATCTACCTCTGAACTTGATGTTCATATTAAAAATTTACTAGACCTGAGGTGGAAATACTTCCAGTTCACCCTCAGGGTTTTATATTTCAGACCTTTATTCTGCAGTATGAAAATGCAGGAGGTCGGTGTATCACCTAAGTAGGCCCTCTGCTAGTGATTCCAGTAGCAAAATAATTTTGCATTGTATACCAGGGACATATGAAATGTTTTATCTGTGTGAGAAATTCCATTATGTGTGGCATTTGTTTGATGCTTTGCAGGAGGCTGAGCTCAGTACCAAGCACAAAGATGCAGTCTGTGACCACAGAAGTGTATTTCTTGCATTTTATTTTTTCAGGAGGAAGGAGGATTCCTGTTCATTGGTTGGGTTTTTTTGAGTGGTTTTTGTTGGGTTTTTTTTGGTGGGGGGTTTTTTTGAGGCAAAAAGACATAATAAATATATTTATTTAATAATGGAGGGACAGGAAGGAAAAAATAGGGCTAAACCCATTGATGGTGGTGTCCCTGTAATGTCATGATGCATGCTTTTTTAAAATTAAATGCCTCATACTCAGCACAGTCTACTCCATTTCAGAGATAAAAATGTATGTGATTGCCAGCATAAATGTTCTCCAGCCAGATCAGCCAGAGAGTCTCCACAGAAGAGGGGGCATCTACACATTACAAATGTGTGGGTTTGTAGCATGGAGCCCTGGAGAGCCCCTCCTTTGAGTCAACAAAAACCCACATGTTTGTTTGCCAGGCAGCTGGGCATGTTCCTGGTCCGAGCTGGGTTTGGCTCTGACCTCCCTCTCCCATTTCCATCCCACTGGTTTCTCACTGCTCCTGCTGCCCCAGCCATGCTCACTGAACCCTGCCAGGCTCTGGCTGCAGTTCAGGGCAGGGATGGGCTTTGGTTTCGTGCTGCAGAGCAGCAGGTGTGTGGCACAGGTCAGGTTACAGCGTGACACTCAAGTAATGAGGGTCCAACAAATGTCTGTGCCCCAGACTGGCTGTGAAATACAGATATTTAACCAGCATGACCCCCAGACCTGTCATATGGCTCTTTGCTTCACGCCTGCATCCTCTGATCCATATTAGATGATGAACTTTTTGTGTAAAGATCCTTGGCTTTGGTTTTGGATGGAGTTCACTCATTGCAGCTCTGATCCTGTCAGGGCATTGCTGTGTTATGAATGTGAAATCCTGTGGTATCAGTGCTGTAAGAAATAATCCATTCTCTTTACCCCAGTGACAGAGACTCTACCCAGATACAGCACCTGCTAATCAAGACATTTGTTGCATGGTTCTTTCACCCCTAACGATTTCAAAAAGGGGCAGTCATTGCTTTAAGGTGCAAGGAGATTTTAGCTATTAGCTAGTATAATAACCTCCTAGGAGAAAAAGATTTTGGTTGCCTAACTCAGTACGTGATGACTTGCCCTCTCCCATGGAATTGCCTTTCAATGGAGACTGTAATTCCCAGGTTTTTTGAGGGGAGGATAGAGGTACTGACTCACCGTGGCGTTTTCAGTCTTGTGCACATGGAGGAACAGTCCAGCAAAGACCTGAAAACAGGGCTGGGATTTATTTGCCTGTTAAGAGATGGGTGATCTGGATGCTGGGTGTGAGGTGGTGTTTATGCCGCAATTGAGAGGTGGCACCAAAAGCTGGGCCACACAGTGATGATGAGGTGCCCAAAAGTAGGGGCCACAAAGGTAGGAGGGAGATGGGACAAGGAGGAGGTAGCAGGAGACACATCATGAGGTGTGTGACTGGAGGGGTCTTCTGAGACTGTTGATAGCCTGGTGCACGGGAGACCTGAATTACAGTCTCAGTAGGGTCAGTTCTGTGCCCTTGGAACCAGAACAACTGTTACAGCTTTCACAACTTGGTAAGGATAACAGCTTTGCTAAGAACCACTCTGTAAGGGGAGCTAGCAAGATGAGTCCAGCTCCTGAATGCCACTCTTTGTAGCTGGTCCAGAGCAGAGTTTTTGCTCTTGAGGTCACTTGTTTAATGGGTGGAGGAGAGATTATTATTTTTACAGAGTTTATGCGGTCTCTGTTCTGTTGTCAGGGTTAGTTACGCAGGCGCTGCCCTAATTGGGCTGTGTTCATTTCGTGCACGAGGTATCAGTGCCTAGTTTGTATAGGACTTGGCAAAACCAGGCAGATCTTAACCTCCCATTTCTTGGAGCCGCAAGACCCAATATCTACAGAACTTTTCCAATACCCCATTGAAAGTACTGCTCTTGGCACATGCTCCTTAGCATAAACCAGAAACAAATTTCCAGGCTGTCTGACCAGATCTTGAGTCTAACCTTTTGCAGGACTTTTCCATGCAGCAGTCCTAAAGTAAGAAGGCTGGTGGGCTGGCCAGTTACATTTATAGCTGATTTTTTGGCACAGGTTTAATTTTATTAAATACAGATGTTATTCTGAGGTTTAGCTTCTAAAACTGTCTGCTTGAGAAAACAGGCACTTTCCCAGTGACTTGGTCTTGGTGGTTAGACCAAGAACTGGGCACTAAGCCATATTTATGTACACCGAGTTTCCACTGATGAATAATTTAAAATAGTTTTCAGTGGCAGTGAAATGATAACTTGGAGCACAAATACCATTCCTTCTTTCCAGTGAATGCAATTTACAGAAGCAGAACCTTTGACTTGCTCAGAGATATATTAAAAAATTTCAAGAAATGAAAAACTTCTCATCTGATATCCGTACAGCTTTCCCCTCCCTTTTTCCTCATTGCTTTCAGAATCAACAGGGCATGATAAGACATGCATGCTTGGATCTACAGCCAAAAAACCGTGAGTTATGGTTCCCAGGCAAAGCTGGTGTAATGCTTGACTTTTCTTAAATTTTTGTTTATTGTGATCATCCAAGAATCTTCATTTCTGTCCAGACTGTTCCAGAAACAAATGAGTTGCATGGTCTGTGATGGTTGAGAACTGCTGGACTAGGAGGCACAGCAGTAGGACCTCACAGTCCTCAGCTGGTGAAAACCACTGAGGCAGTGATGTTGTCCTGTGCATGTGGTCAGAGTGGTTCTCCTTTGGTGTAGCCAGAGGACAGGAAGTTCTCCTTGGTGATGATGTTGGATGAGGCTCCCTGTGAAATTTATTGTGGTGTTTCTTGATTTTAGCCAAAGGTATTGGCTGTTACCCAGCAGGAAAGATTAAATTCTCGCCTCTAGAAATTAGCCTCATATTTTGGCCTTCAGGGATGCTGCCTCTCAGAGGGATGGATGGCTACAGTAGCCAGAGGCTCCATTCAGTTTTGAACCAAGTTCACAGTTACCTGTGGCCTTCAGAAAAGGGTTATCACAGCAAACCTGCCCTTAGGTGCCATATGGGAGTGCAGTGCCTTGATTTTCATTTGTGTTCTGTTTCATGTCCCACTGCCTCATGTTTCTGTGCCATCCAGAGCAGTTTTCTGCCGTTAATGTTTCTCACATAAAAGCCATTTGGAGAGTGCATCTCTGACTGTTCTGAGAGGCTCCTTTCCTCACTGGGGCACATACATGTGTCAGCTTCTTCTAAGAGCATTTGAGATTCTTGAGTTCAAATCCATGTTTCAAGTGCCTCCTCCCTGGCTGCAAAGACCCTGGGGGCAACCTGAGAAAGGGGATGGCTTCTTGCTCCCACTGTGTGTCCTGGGAAGAGCAAAGGAGCTCAGAGCATGTTCAGCTGCTGCCTGCAGCACCTGGATTTCCGCTTCTGCATACAAAACAGAAAGCCACTGAGGACTTGAGAAGCTGCCGTGTGACACCGAGGCTCTGCCGTGTAGCCCAAGAGGCTTTCAAGCTTTGTCATCTATTCCTATTTACATTAACACCATTTATCTTTTCTGTGACATTTCTTCCAGCCCTACACTTGGAACCCCTGAGGAGGGGATAAGGGTGGCACTTACTGTATGGCAGGAAACAGGCAAGTGTTGGGAAGTTCTGTTTTTAACAAATAGCTTTATCTTTCATCGGCTTTGAGAATACCGGTTGCTCTCAGGAAAATTCCTGAAGGAGCACACAACACAATAGCTGAAGCCCACCGAGTCTGAACCTCTTGAGCTCTGCTGCTGTTTTCCTCTGGGACACCAGATAAGTGACTCTGATCTCTCAGTACATTGTTCTCCCCATTGTGAAGATAAGAAAAATTTGTCTGAGAAAAGCAGTGAAGGATTAAGCACTTTGAGGGTATTGAATGAAGCCACTGTGGTTGATCTGAATCATCCATTTGGGGCAGATGGCTGATTTCGAAACGACTGATACTGTTAGATGTGGCTGAAGAAGGAGGAAAGCACATTTGCCTGCTAACATAGCTTTACAATAGTGACTAGAGGGCTTGATGAAAACAGCCTACAGAGACCAAAAATGGTGATCTGTAAAAGGGCTTAAAAATTAGGGATGCTGTATATTTACAGGATCATTGGAGGAAAAGGAGGAAGGATAGCAGTTCAAAGCACTGAACAGCTTAGATGCTTGCTAATGCAAGAGTGAACAAACAGGAAAAACTTGATGTCTTAACACATCATTTAATAGGTGCAACAAACATGTGCTATGATAACTCACGAGGCTGGAATATTAATAGAAAAGAATAAAACTAATTCTGTAAGGTTAACAGAGGCTTCCCTTGTATGACTGTGTGGTCTGAGATGCAGCTTGAAGAAAGAGAAGAACAAATTGCAGATCTCTGAGTAATGCTACGAGGTAAAGAACACAGGCATAGCAAACCAAGAAGGGCAGTGTTTTGTGGGAAAAAAACCCCAAGAAAGTGTAGTTTTATGAGAGGCAGGACATGGTGGTAAATTAAGAAATGCAGAGGCAGAGTTGGAGAGAATTGTAGAGGAACCCGACTTACTCAGCTGGCACAGAGTATTGGTGCAGAGGTGGGTGATCTTTCGGAGAGGACAGGAGGTTGTTTTAGAAGTGATTCCCTCCAAAAGGGAGGGAATGGGAGGAGCTGGCTGGTCCTCTGAAAGCTGGAAGGATGTAAACAGGAATAATTATGAAATGATGGGATGATACTTAGGAAAAAGTGACAATATCAAATCGTTTAACATTGACTTCAAGAAGGAAACCTTCAGTAAATGTGAAGAACTAATAACTGAGATCTCATGGGAAGGAATCCTGGGGTGGAGGGAGAATTAGACAGAGCTGTCATTTCCTTAAATTATTGATATTAAGGGCACATACATTATTAATTTATATTAAGGGCACATATATTATTAATTGATACTAAGGGCACATGTACAAGTTATCACCTTTCAGAGAAAGGCTCAGAAGGATGAGTGAAACGGTGAAATCAGAAGCTCCCCATTTGCTTCAGACAAAGGCAGGATGCCTGTAGAAGGTGCAAAACAGTTTGTTTTATCCAGCACAGTGTGGCAGAGGCTCGAAGTGAGAAAAGGCTATCAAGGACATAAAGGGCAATAAAAGTTGTTCTATAAGAGTTGGGGTCTCTGGGGAGGCTCAGTGGAAAAAGCCTAGCAAATAAAGCTAAGAAATCAGAGGGGGTTTGTTGTGATGTTTTTTGGTTTGGTTTTTTTTTTTTTCCTCTAGACATCTAACATAATCCTTGCCAGAAGCAGAGGAGAAAGGGGTAGGTTTTGGGCTGGAGTAGAGAGAGAATGGGTTGAGTGGGTAAGGTAAAGCATGCCCTGGAGCAGTGCTGCTTTTGAGAGTCTGGCTCACAGGCAGGCAAAGTTCTGAAGACTGGGAAGAGAGCAAGCACAGCATCTATCTTGAAACAGGGGAAGAAGAAGAGCTGAGCAATTATGGATGTATTGGCTTCACTTGAGTAAAGGTTAAAACAATACAGCAAACCACTTCAAAGTAACTAGGAGTGTGTGTGTGGGGACGAGGTGATTAACAGTCAGCAGCCCTGAGAAACCGCATCAAACCAAAATTAATTCTGTTTTAGTGGTAGCTGGAGGGCTACTGAAGAAGCCTCAGATCGCTGCCATGTATCTTGACTGTCACTTGTGGCATTTTTACAAGTAAACTGGAGATACATGCTTGAGTTAAAATCATAATACAGTGACTGCCAGATTTTTCAGAAAAAAAAAAAAAGACTTTAACAATAGATATTGATGACTGATTAAGAAACTTAAAAGGTCCATCCGGGGTATATCCAATCCTGAGTCTGGTATTCAATATTTACTTCTACATCTTGGCTGACAGAATAAAGAACACACTTAGTACATCTGTGAATGGCACCACACTGGCAGGAGCTACAAGCACACTTAAAGACAGGATTAGAATTGACTAGTTGGAGAAATAGTCTGAAAGAATTTGGATGCAGTTCAGCAAGGACAAATGAAAGATTTGCATTGCCTGATGAGACATCTGGCTCTGCCAGAAAGGATCTGCCAAAATGGATCATATTCTGGGAAGCTATCCTCTGTGTGCTGGTGGTGCGTAAGGATTTTACTTTAAATTACTTCTGGGTGAGTTCTTATGCATGATATGCATTGTCTGCCTGGAAAGTTGCATGCCCCTTACGCTCTGGTCAGCTTTGTTAAGGCCTCACTTGCAAAACAGGGCCGATTTTGGGCATTCATCCAGGATGGGGTGAACAAGCTGGGAAGCCTGCTGGAGAGCAGCAAGAGTGATGCTCCTACTGATGGAGTAATGCACAAGAAGTGACTGAAGAAACCAGAGCTGCTTAACCCTTGGGGAGCCTAGTGTAAGGCATAACAGCCTTCAGTACACAGTGAACTTGGAATCACAGAATCATGGAATCTTTGCACAGAACAGCCCCAAGAACCACACCACATGCCTGAGAACATTGTCCAAACACTCCTTGAACTGTGTCAGGTTTGGTGCTGTGGCCGCTTCCCCCAGGAGCTGTTGCAGTGCCCAACAACCTGGTGGAAACCCTTTTCCTGATATCCAACCTAAACCTCCCCTGACACAACCCCAGGCCATTCCCTCTGGTTCTGTCACTGTCACTACAGAGCAGAGATCAGTGTCTGCCTCTCCCCTTCCCCTCCTGAGGAAGTTGTAACTGCAGTGAGGTCTCCCTTCAGTCTCCAGGCTGAACAGACCAAGTGACCTCAGCCACTCTTCACACATCTTCCCCTCCAGTCCCTTCACCATCCACACCACTGTGGTGCCCAAAACTGCGTACAGGACCCAAGATGAGGCTGCACCAGTGTAGAGCAGAGAGGAGCAATCCCCTCCCTCAACTGACTGTATTCTGCGTCCTTGACAAGTAGCACAGGGAACTGAGGGGAAGCAGAAGAGCGGCTTTGACCCTTCCAGGAGAAGATAAAATTTCTTTAAATTAAAATAATGAGTTTTATGTTACGTAATGCAGAGAAAACCTGCCCTAGGAGGAGGAAGCTTCAATCCTGGAATAGGCAATTGAAGAACAGGCACACTGTAGCTTTCTGTGACATTTTTGGGTAGAGACAGGCAAGACCTTGCCTTGGTGTAAAGATCAGATTTAACGACCTTTTGATATCCTTCCAGTAATTTTTGATTTCATGATAGCTGTGGTGGTCACACCCCATCAGTGGGATGATGCTCAGAAATGCACCTGTATTGGAAGAAGGGCACCAACAGTGGGCTGATGAGCTCCAGAGACTTCAGGGGGAAGAGATGTAGCGGGGCAGGAGCAGTTAAGTGAGAATTCCACCCAGAAGGTGAACAGCCTGTAGACCCAGCACTGGCATTGCAGTGAGTTGTGGGTAGAGGAGAACGGTGTCAGAGTGCCATGGTACCAGTCCACAGTGCTGCTCCATCAGTGCCACCAGCCACCTCAGGTCCCTGACATGGCACAATTGGCACAGGGCTCCGATTCACTCCCTTTTAGCAGCTCTCCTCACACTTTCTGATGCTTCATTCCTATCAGTATTGACTCTGCTTACCCTCAAGCATGACTGATGTGTTTCCTCTTCTTTGCAGAGGAAGAGAGACAACTTCAAGCAAACAACCGGGATTTCAATCTACAGTTTGAATATGCTGTAAGTAACCAGCGTATGTTGTTTCATGCAGATGTAGTCACAGATGTAGCTGCATCTGCTTCATGTCTCAAGTGTTGCTTTAAAGGGTGAACAGAACTGCATGCCAGCTATGTCTCTGCAAACCAGGCAAACACATGCTAGATGAACCATCAGAGGTGGATTGCTGCTGAGTCAGCCTGAAAAATGGGCAGTTGAAGGAGATCCGATTCTGGAAAAGCATGACACAGTGACTTTGCACACTTCCAGAAAATTATTTCTGAGTCAAAGGGTTTGCAGGATCAGGCTCCAAGGCCTTTCAATTACAGAACCAGGGAGGAGTTTTCTGTGGAAATTTGTCTCCATTTAAAGTAAAACATGAAAGGAAATGTGTCAGTTCCTCAGCTTTTGCAGTGAAATCATCTCAGTCAGGAAGGTTGTGAATCTGGCCATCGTGGCTTTCTGCCAGCTTTTCTGCCATATTCTTAACAGCCTGCTTAGGTTCACATTGTGCCATGAAATCTGTGATTCCAAAGAGCGCCTTGACACGGGCTGGCTGTGTCCCAGGTCTGCCAGGATAATTTGCCAGGGAGCCCCATGAGCAACTTGATTTCTGAACCTTGTGGACCATTTGTTGATGCTGTATGCAAAGGAGGGCTAGCTCAGTCTGTAGATCTGTCCTGCCTGCCTGCAGGGTCATCCCCCCTGTGAGGCTGTCCTGAAACTGCATTCTTTCAAAGTGTTTGCAGCTGCCAATTAATACTCAAGTAAATTATGTGAATTTTTGTCTTCTGAATATCTGAATTCCAGCAGCAAAATTAATCATTCAGTGCCTCGAGAGCTCCTTTGAATCATGTTTTGGTTTAGGAACACCACAAGTATTTTCTTGGCAAGAACTGAAAAAACTCAGCATTTTAGAACAATCTAATTTCTCGTTACAGGAGCAGTCTGACTTGCCAACAGGTTTGACTAATAGCAGTATGGTGGTTTTTAGTGGTCACTTTTCATCCGCAAACTACATCACATAGGTTAGAGAGTACCAGGGTCCAGAGCTGCTGCATATGATCTGAATATGAAATGCATGGAAGTTAGTATTTATGTGATGTACTATGCAGCATGAATGTCTTATCAAGACTGGTGATCTGAGACTGGAGAAGTGCACTTGATTTGCACACAACCTGTCAGTATGTATTGCCACTACATACGGTTTTGTCATCTTCCACTGAATGATTGCAATGTGCAGTAGTGGGACAGGAAAGTAGGAGGAAGATGGGCAATTATGTCAGGGTAGAGAGAACAAGCAACTCTGCTGGTTCCGCGCCTTTTTCTGTGGAAAGCCATTCAGAAAACTGACTTTGCATGACACTGCTTCCCAGCTGATTGCTTGATTGTGCCCAAGGATTTGCAAATAGCCACAATTAGGTAGATGACTTTGAGAACACTTCAGAGTTTCCATAAGTCTGTGATGAGGTGATAAAATGAAGGCAGCCAAAAAGCCGGCTCAGTATAATGTGTTAAAACTTGGCAGTGAGTTTCAGGAATCATTCCCCTTATTTTAGTCAGCTATGGCTCGTGATTTCTTGACTGCAGTATAGACCAAGGCTTAGGAAATCCAGAAAACAGCCCAAAAAGAGCCAAGCCTTGAAGTGGTGAGTGGATGGTGATGTACTAAAAGACTTTAGGTGGTGATGCAAGCACTGCCCTAACCATACAGGGCTGCACATCATGTCCTGGGCTGCTTATTTCCAGTAAGTCCTCACAAAAGTTCAATTTATTAACCCAACATTACTATGGTGGATGAAAAGAACTAACCTTGCTCATAAATTAGTTCAGATGCCATGCTATAGATTGCTGATGAATGTAGAAATGACAAAAAAAGGGAGATAGTCTCCTGGCATTCTGCCATAACATACCCATGATGCTCCTGAAAGTTAGCTCTTCCAGGCAAGGGTTAAATTTGGGCACCTTCCTCACATTGAGATTTGACTGATCGTGGTGGGGTTGCACTGCTGAGCGCTAGGATGTGGTTCAGGGTGAAATATCACTAAGATCCAAAGGAAGCCCACCAACATAACAAAGCCTAAAAGCAATCTCAGTGAAAGCCACAGGAGTGAAGTTCCTTACGTGGTAACTCAAGGCCACATTAGCCATAAAACCTATAGAACAGGTTCTTGTAACAAAGCTAGGTGAGGCGGTAAATGTTTCTTTAGGGTGAGGCAGTTGCTGAGAAAGGCCAGTAAGGAAAAAGAAAGGGAAATGCAAACTGAGGTGTTGTGTATTGACTTATAGCTGTGGCCAGCCTTAATGTCCCAGCTGGTGTGAAGGTTTGAGCCTTTCACTAAAAGGAGAGTTTCTATTATGTAGGCATAGATCAAGGGTACAGAGAAGCTTTGTCCTCCCTTATCACAGTCAGAACAGAGAAGTGGGAAAGTACAACCAGAGGTGGGTGTGTTGTCCTGGAATATCCCTGTTCCTGGTGGGACTTCGTCTCTTCCTGGTGCAAAGTCTGCAGGGTATCTGTGAAGGGAGAAGAGACGAGCTGATAAGGACTTGAAAACTCTATCGTGTGTGGAGTCTGACATCAGCTCTGGCAGGTGCTGAAAGGTGACCCTCCTGGTATGAAGCAAGAGTCCCGAATAACGCTCAAAACCAGCTTTGCAGGAACCTGGTGCTGCGCTGTGTCTGCCAGTGCGTGCAAGGGCATGTCCACATCCATCACACTAGAACTTGCAGGAGACTTCAGAGGGCAAATTCCCTCCCAGAGCTCGTCAGAAAATACACGAGATGCTAAACTGCAATGTGTCCCTGCCTGCCGTGCTCCTCCAGCTATAGGGCCTCTTTAGCTGAGCAGGAGGGTTAAAAAAATTGAACAAACTTTGAAACAAAGTGCTGTGCAGTTAACTGGAAGGGCTGAGTGTGAAGGTATGTACACTACCCACCAGCTCACAAAATTAGTTAGGAATGACTCAGAAACGGAGTGTGAATGAGTGGCATGAAAAGGCACTTAGAGCAGCACATAAAAGTACTTAATATAGGTCAGTAAAAATGAAAAGTCAAGTCCTAATCCTGTGTTTATTCACACTGCAGACAGAAAGATCCTTCCTGAATTCAGAAAAAGGTTTGTCTGTGTAAAGACTGAAATAAAGTGAAAAGCAGGGTGGCAGATGTGAAACAGCAAGATTTAAGGACTTCAGTAAATTTAATCTGTCCGCACTGTCCACAGCACAGCTACAGAGGGGACTGCCTCTGTGAGTCCACCACAATGGGCTCTCCAGCACACTCTGGAGAAGAAAATCTCTTCTGAAGGCTTTTAATGTTTGCTGTGATCCTAGCTCCTTTTTATTTCTTTGCTTTCACATTGGAATTTAGCACAGCTGCACTGGGACGTCATGAAGGGCTGCGAAAACAACTTTGAAATTGGCTTTCAGACAATAGGAGAGGAAATGCAAGGCCTATGAGTCAATGACAAATTTCATCTTGGATCAGGACCCAGGGTCAAACCAGCATTCTTTCATCAGGACCAGCAGCAAGGGAGCCGCTTGGACTCAGGTCACCCAATGAAGCCTTTAGTGAAATCAGAGGGATGTATATAACTTCCTATAGCCAATACACATTGCCCTGGGCTGGATCAGCAGCTGGGCTCTTATCTGTTTGAAATTTAATCAGAGAGCAGGGAGCTCTGTTAGTGGGCTCAGAGTCTGCTCCATCTCCTCTGCTTGCATGCTTTGATCTCAGAAGGATGCCTGGTGGGTGATCCTCAAGGACTTTATCAGTGTGGTCAGAGTCCTGGCACCAGCTGCCCCCTCTTCCTGTCCCTGTGACCTGTGAATGTTTCCCAGTGTCCCTCACACTCAAGGCTGAAGGGAGTGTGGTCTGATCAAGTGAAATGTGGTCTGAGTTTGTCCCTGAAGGAATATCTGCAGCAGCAACCTGCACTGCTCCTGTATTTCCGAAGGTGTAACTTGAATTAATCCAAAGAGCAGTTGAGGCACTGTCAGGAGCAGCCAGAGCGGGGCTGTACTATGAGAAGGGGCAAGCTGGGAGTGGAGGTGACCCAGCTCAGGCAGAGCTGTCACTGACCAGGGTGCAGCCCTGCAGCATCTGGCTGGCAGGGACAGGGCAGGGTCATGGGGTCAATCCTGACCATTCTAGACAAAGTGAGGTGATGAACCAGGTCCAGGGCCCTCTTAGGGAGCCAAGGCAGGAGCAGCAAGAGACAGCACTGGAGACAAGTTACACCAGAGGTCCAAGATCCATCAGGGAAGTAGAGCTAGACAGATAAATCTGGAAAACTAGGACAGGTGACAGTCTGTAGATGGGGACTCCTACAAAGTAGCTCAAGTGAGGCTAGAAGGGTCGTGGCTGAGTTTAATTGAGCTCTGAGCTCTGGACAGGGGTTGTGGATTGTGACACCAGGTGAGGTCAAGGCCCTCAAGGCGTATTAGGGCCCTGAGAAGCACAGAAAGGCAGAGCTGTGCCAGGTGTGAGTGAAGTCCATAGACCCCTTTGGATGAAGTCCTCCACTCTTCATCAGATTAAATCTCATGGAGAGGAAACTCCTACTGCACTGGTTGGGAGTCTTGTCGTGTGAGACCTTAATGAACACAGCACAGTGGTTTGGGGTTTGCCACTCAGCAGTGCTCTGCCCTCCCCTTCCTTCCTCCTTCCTGCCAGGCAGCAGGTCAGGTACTGAGCCAAGGCAGAGGAGAGCACACTGTTGTCGAAGGGGATGACTAAGAGACAAGACCTTTAGGTGCTGTGCTTGGCCTGTCTGTGAGCAATGACGTGACGCTGTCAAGCCATGCCACCCCTGTATCCTCCTTTGCACCACCATGACGAGGACACTCACCAGAGTGATGATTACCTGCTCAGTAATGGGATGACACCAGGCAGAAGGAACAACACCGGAAAACACAGCCAGTGACCACACTTTCCTACAGATTTTCCTGGAGTACCCAATGTGTGATGAGATCCTGGAACTCACTTCATTGGTGCTGTCAAGAGAGAGTTGAGGGGTACAAATGTAAGACATTCCCATCCTTTTTCTGTTAAAAGGAAAAAAAAATGGGGGGAAAAAAGGGAAGAAAATTGGAAATTAGTATTTTAATTTCTGGTGTTTGGTCAGTCTTTTACTCCTGGGAGTTTGCTTTTTTACAGGGACCTTTACAGGGACCAGTTTAACTACCGCATCCTTTTAGCCTTTATAAATCTTCTGTTGAGTTGAGTCCACCCTGAGGAATAAGTCAGTGAACTTGGGAGGATTAAAACTGATCTGGTCTGACTGTTTCATACTCCCCGCTAAAACAAAGCTGCAGTGGCACCATATGCACTGATACATGAGTTTATAAAATATCTTCATGAGCCCTGTGGTCACATCTCTGCTTATGGCTTCTATGTGCTTTCCAATGGCACTGCTGCAGTTAAACAGAGTGCCATGGAATTGTACTCCTGGCACCTCCTTGGTGAGGCTTTATCAAAACAACTGGGAAAGACCTTTCTGCTTCTCAGCTTTCCATTGGTCTTTACCTTGTACTACACAGGTACAGGGAAATTGCCAAGTGTTGTGGCTTAACACCTCCCTGTGGGGTCACCAAAGCTAAAATTTGCTTTGGGCTGGGTTGTCCAGCAGCTGGAAACTTTAATGTCACTGAGCCAGGGGTATATATTCAGAGGGTCAACACCTTGCCATAGCCTTTAGCCCCTGTAATCTAGCCACAAAAGCAGCAGTGTCTCTTACTTCCAGTGACTTTTATGGCAAGGAGATGATTTGTTTGCTCAGCGAACTAAGGTAGGAGCCATCTGCTGAGTTTTGCCTGCTGTCGGACGTCACAGGCGGGCTTCTGAAAACACCCCCAAAGTAACAGCTCATCTGCCAGATCTGGACTTGTGTAACTGTGGTGAGATGAGCACTATTCTTAGGGACAGCATTTTGGTGGAGTCACACCTCCAGGAGGTGTGAATCTAGCCCCTGAAAAGAGCAGATGAGAATAATCCCTCACCCACAGACAACAGTGCTCTGGTGTCAAGCTTCGCATCTGGGGAGCTTCAGGCTGCCTGTGGTTAACCATGCTCAGACCTGCTCATTTGGGACACAGGTGCATGCAGGGACTGCCCTTGGACAGCCAGAAGTCTAGGGCAGATCTGGGAGTAAATGTAAAGCTCCCCATCCCTGTCTTTGTGCTTAGCCCACAGAGCTGCTCTTCCTAGCTGTGGGTTTTTATGAATCTATAGGGAAACCAGAAGTTTTAGTAAGGCTTCTCAATACCTAATTGCTGTTACAAAGATTATTCCCCTCCATGACTTCTTCTGTATGGGAGTCTCCCTCACTGAAGGCAAAGCATGGGGAAGGTGAGGCAGATGATGTGTTAGAGGCATTGCTTGTAAAATGATGGCTTCATGTGGACTGTTTAACACTCTGGGGTGCTGCAGGCTCCCGTAACACCCCTCCCACTCCAGAGTGCGGTTCTGGTACAGCTCTAAAGAATGACAGGGTTTGATGATGTTAAGAATCACAGAATAGGATAAGATCAAGAGCAGAGGCCAGCTGAGATTTTCCTGTAGTTGGCCAAGAGCCTGAGCTGTCAAAGCACATGGCCCTGTCGTATTGCCTGAAAACATAAGTGATACCTGAGAGAAGTGGGCTTTTTCAGTCTGTGACCTAGGCTTCAGGGTGACTTAACTGTGGCCTTCCAGTGCATGAAAGGAGTGAGAATGATGGAGAGGGACTACAAGGGCATGTAGTGGCAGAACAAGGGAATGGCTTCAAACTGATAGAGAGTGGGTTTAGATTAGGTATTGGGAAGAAGCTCTTTACTGAGAGGGTGGTGAGGCACTAGAATAGGTTGCCTAGAGAAACTGTGGATGCTCCATCCCTGGAAGTGTTCAAGGTCAGGCGGGACAGGGCTCTGAGCAACGTGGTCTGGTGGAAGGTGTCCCCACCCATGGCAGTGGGGTTGGAACAAGATGATCTTTAAGGTCCCTTCCAACCCAAACCATTCTATGTTTCTGTGATTATGATACCTTGCATAGTGCTGCAGCTGTACCTGTGATGTGGGAATGCAGAGCTTTGATTTGGAAAGGGTGAAGTTTTTCTTAGTTTGTCATTATAATTTGCTATTGATATTCGTTTAGCCCCTGAGGTCCGTGAACAAGTTACGTGTTTATGGTAATTACAAGTTCTTTTTTTCTGGTAATTAATTTTAATTATAGATTCTAGAGTAAAGAGAAGATCCACGATAATACTCCCTGTCCTTATCCTAAGTCTAAAGTGCCTTGGTGTCCCAAAACACAGTATGTGCCCAACAGTATCATGATCCTGAGCACTAGGGAGAAAACACTGAATGTCCTGATTCCCGCAGTTAAGCGTTTGGAAGCTGTTATGTCTGGGTTTTTTACCATGCCTAATGGCAATAGGAAATAAAATGAATGGCTGTGGTTCATTCAATGATTTTCCTGACGTAATTAATGGACAGAAATAGAAGGCAGGAATTGAAATAAACCACTCCCATTCTTTTCTTATTCCCCTCTGAGATTTTTGCAGGCAAAGATGTATAAACTTTATCTGAGTGTTTACTGAGTATTTTTTCCCATGGTATATGTGACCCTCTGAAATCTGTTGACACACAAAGGTCAAGTCCCCTGCATTTACTTTTTCCTGCAGCTACTGTCGTCTCTTTTTTTTGTAAGTAAGTGACCATGGTAACTTTTCCTCAGAATAGTGGGCAAGGAGCGTATTTAGATCAGTTTTTATTAAAAAATCTGCTAGACTCTGTGCCTGGTGGACACCATCTTGTCAAGCAATTTAGTTCTCAGTACCCTGGGTTTGCAGAGGGTGCTTCTATTCCATTGCTTCTGTTTCAGGAGTGTCCATGGAGGCTGTCTGCAACACATATGCTGTGGTTAAGGATTTTGAAATAAACCATATTTAACTATGTGTCACGGCACAGACAGAGTTAACCATACTTGTAGGTGGCTACATGGTACCAGGAGAGAGGCGATGTTGTTTGTATGATGATCACTGATAAATATATTTTCTTGCTGGAGTGCAACCAACAGGAGGATTTTGCTAGCTCTTCTATGAAGGCTGTTTTCATTTCTGCCCTTTCAGAGATTTACTCATTTGGCTTGTCCAAGGTATAAAATATGAATTTAATGCTGAAGAACATATGCTGTACTGTGTGTCGGAACATAGCGAAATCCAGTAACTGCCTAAAATGGAATAGCTTCCCCCACACATACCTTTCAAAGGTAACCTGAAATAATTGGTTTAGTGCTGGAAACATGCTGATGCATGTCAGTGTAGATGTCGAGATCCTGGATTAGTGCATGGATTAGAAGGGGGCTGTGATTCATACTTAGTAGGTCCTGTCCTCCCACCAATTTACCGATATCTAAAGGTTATTACAAATACTGCAATCACCATTTTCTCTGCTGATGAACCAGCATATTTATTATGGAATTCAGGTGTGCTTCACCTTGTGCTGTCACACCTTAGGTACTCTGGGAGGAGGTTAATGGGCATTGTCTGGAGATCTTACAGAGGGAAAAATTTTAAGATGCTCTCACAACAAGTGACATTCATCAGAACTAAACGAGGACCAGGGCCTGTTAAACTTCGTGTGAAAAGAAGGTCTAGCACACCCAAAAACTGAAGGGACAGCCCCAGATTGAGCCTGCCTGGCTGCTCTGATCTTTGGGGAAGAAAACACCCAGTTCTGCAATATGAAGCTGAGGTCTTTCTGTGGTTTGCAAAAGACAGACTGGGGAGTAGCCATTTCTTGTGGCTGGAAGAGCTGTCCACAATTAGAAAAGGAAACTGGAAATAGGGAACAGAGCTGCAGTTCGCTTACTGAAGTGTTTGCACAACACTGCATCCAAGTGATTTTTGTGGAGTAGAAACAGGCCACCCCTTGAAGCTGCTGAGTGAAAGGTTGCTGAATCAGCTGAAAATGGTAATAATAATAATGTCATATTCTGCTTCTGGGAGGATGTATACTGGGAGATATATGGATATCCTGGGAGAATTCCTGTAGGGTTCTCCAGCCAATGGGTACTTAAGAGCCTCAGACAAGCTACAGATGGTTGACCTGGCATGTGTTTGCTAACCTTGCTTTGTAGATGCTAACAGCAAAATTGTTGTCTTCTGGTTACAGTTCTCAATTTTCTTTGAGCACTGTGTATGTAAGAATGCTGTTAATAAAGGGAAGATGAGTCTCTTTGTGAGCAACTACATGCAAGTTTATCTACCTGCAGCAGCACTGGCATAAGCTGAGCATCATGTTTTCACCCATTCCAAGAGGAATTCTCTGTTTGTCCAGGCTTGGCATGATTGTGTGGGGGAAAAGGAAACGGTTTTTGGCTGCTGTTGGAAACAATGCTATTGCTAAATATAAGCAAGTAAGACACAGTTGAAATGTGTTGTGCTGTAATTTTGTTTCCTGTTTTACCAATCCTACTTATTTTCTTTTTTTTCCCTACAGAACAATTCAATTAAAACATCGAAATACAACTTCTTCACTTTCCTACCTCTCAACCTATTTGAACAGTTTCAGCGAATAGCCAATGCTTACTTTCTTTTCTTGCTGATTTTGCAGGTATGAAATCACTGTGCTGTTTCCAGCAGATTGTGTTTCTGTTATCAAAGCCAGTCTATGTTTGATAGGTGTAATGAAGTGCAAGCATGAATTAGCATCTTAGTTAAACCTTACAGTACATAGAAAGTAGGGCAGAAAAAAGCAATTTTCTCTCTTACCTTTGAATATGAGGGTTTGAACTAAATGAAGAAAAAAAATGTAATTAGAGTTTTCAACAAATTGTGCAACTTTTTCATGCCCTGCCCTACTATCCCTTTGTGTCTACATCTGAGTGCTCCTGGCTGTCCTCAGGTTTGCATTACTTATTCATCCTATAGTATAAAGACAAGTTGTCTCTTACCCATAGATTTTAAAGCAAATTCCACAGGCAGTCGCAAAAGAAACAGCAGGAAGGACAGATTGGTAACCTGTGGTGCTTCCCTGGGAAGGAAGGAGTTAACATCAGGAAAGCTCAAGGTTGTGGCTCGTTTGCATAAAGCTGCACGTTGCTGCTCCCTTCCCCAGGGTGAGGAGGATGTCCAGTTTGGAGTGTGTCAGACACTGGCAGCACTATTGAATCCGGTGGGTTGTGAGGCATTGAGTTGCACTTTGCTCATCACTGTTGGTAATGATACCCTGAAAGTTGAACACACTGGATAAATTGATATCAGGATTTCTGCCCCTTTGCACCTTGCCGTGTACTCTGCCATTGTTGAGTCATATCGGAATAGACCTTATCAGAAAAGGGGTATAATCTTGATTATGTTTCAAGCATGATGTTTTAAAGTTGACTATTTCACTGCACACAGATTTGCAAAATAACCCATGTCAAATGTGGTTTTTTAACCACTTTAGCTCAAAAAAGCATAAGTGAAATGTAGCTAAGCCTGAAGCAAACCACGTACCTTTTTTGCTTATTTACAGGGAATGAATTTTTGAAATATCATTGCCTGTATGTTTTTCAATAAGCCAGTGAAGGTGGCTTTTCAGCTAAGCTGAGAGCACAGTTCCTGCGTTGTTGTACTGCACTCTAGCTGTTTGTCTGTCAAATTCACAGTATTTCAAACTATTTGCCTTAAATTATTCCACTGTGTGTTTTGCTGGGCCATCTAGAGTTGACAATGTATAAAAGCACACAGCTTTTTCTTTACATCAAGGTAGTCTAAAGAGGGCAGGCATTAGTCTGTTATACCTACATATTGCTCCATTTAATTTTTTTCCTCACTCCATCCCTGTGGGACAATTCCTGCATTAGGATTGGATGTGATGGGCAGGCTGCAGGGACTCTGTCTCCCACTCCTTTGTGACAGACCAATGGGAAATGCAAGTTCCCAGTTAGATGAGAAGGCAGCAGTTGCAGCCTCTACAGCTGAGCAGGGCTATGGTGCCTGTAGAATCCGGGCTGTGACAGTGCATAAATACCAACTTCGCAATGCACATGGAGTTGACACTTCCCAAATCCAAACTGATGGACATACTAATGCTGGTTTCACCATTAGGGATTGCTTCCATTCCTAGTGCTGTGCTTCTAGAGGAAGGGGAGAACTCTGTGTGGGTAAGACTTCCCCTCTGCATCATTTAAGGCATGACAGAATAACCTTTAACTCTTTGGTCCTCTCACTGTTAAAGATGTAGGAAACAAAAATGTCTGTGTTGCTCTTGGGGGAGAGCAAGGTCAGCCCTGGCAACAGCTGTGCATTGTTCAGAGATGCGAAATTTACTTCAGCAAAATGAGAAAAGTTACTGAGACAAAGAACAGAAGCTTTTGACAGCTCTGCACAGATGGTTTTGCTCAGATAGCTCGGAGTCCCTCACAGCAGGCTTGCCCATGTCAGTACTTCCAAAGAAATCCACTGGGGACTTTGCAATCCTAATGCTGCAAACAACAAGAAAGACACTTCATGATGGTGCCATTTTTATATCTTACATTATAGCTTGTTTTGTAAGTAAAGCATGGGTTCCCTGGCTTTCCCACCTTTTGGGGGGTCACATATCATGGATAAAGCTGCACTTCTGTCCTTATTCTATATTCAGGCATCATAGAAAAATGCTGTCTGAAGCTTGATTAGGAAGCAGTGGTTTTCTGAACTGGTAGGAAATGTCTTAACTCAGATCTTTTCTTCCCACAGTTGATTCCTCAGATTTCCTCACTGGCCTGGTTTACAACAGTGGTGCCCCTGGTGCTGGTGCTGGCTGTGTCAGGAGTCAAGGATGCCATTGATGATTTTGTAAGATCTATGTTTCTAACCTTTACTTTGGAGTTTGCCTGTGATTCTTCAGCACAGTAACTGAAATAAACCACTGAAACACAGCTGGTGGCAGGCACTTGGAGAACTGGTGTGTGGCCAAGATGGGTTCTGAGATTAAGTCCCCAAAATCTATAATTTGTTACTTAAAAAGGAGTTAGAATTTCCAAATTGCTGAGCAGCCAAACAGCTCCATTGATTTTCTCTGAAACTGCTCAGCATGTCTGAAAATATGGTCACTGAGAGATACATCTGGACACAGGCACAGAAATCTTTTCTTAGGCTTCCACTCTGGAGAGCTCATCCTCTGTCATCTAGCACAATGTAGGTGGAAAAAAACCCATTTGGTAGGAAGCAAGTGCTCAACCCACCTGTGATTTTTCAAACGTGCCCAGCTTTGGCCAGAGTCTGCTACCATCAGAGCTAATGGTCAAAAGCCCAGCTGATGTCACAGAGTGATATTAGAGCTGAGTTTAACATCTGATTTTCTCTCATTATTAAAATTATTTTGATGTGCAGTGGGGCAATGCCAGAACATCAGGGGCCACCTTCCATTTGAGAGCAGAGGAATTAATTTCTCTGGTGTTTACAAACTGAGGTGGGTAGGAGAAGTGCCAGCTGAGTCAGGGCTGTGCTAAAATGACATGTAAGGCTCTACCCTCCTTCTCCAAGAGCAAGTCCAGTGTTGCCTGTTGTCCTTTGCAGTCTGGTTATGCCCTGTGTTACTGCTGTAAACATGTGCTGGACACTGACCCAGTTGTGACCCTAATCTGCCTGACCCATTCAGCCAGCTGGGTGGAAACCTAAAATGTTAATGAACTGCCCACAGCTTCTGTGTGTTTGGTTTCTTCAAAATGCCTTTTAATGTTCTGATCCAATTTTCAGAATCGACACAAAAGTGACAAACATGTCAACAACCGCCCAGTCCAGGTCCTGATCAATGGCATGTAAGTCCTTTTCACTGTAATTCTGACAGGGAAAAGCATTTTATTAGTAATATTTTTGGGTTTGTGTATATGTGTGTGTGTGTGTGTGTGTGTGTGTGTGTGTGATTCTCAAGGATCACTAAACAATTTAAAATCAAATTGTGTTTCATACCACTAGTTCATCATGCAGTTTTGGACTATGTGTCTAATTAATGATCCCTAGACACAGTACCACAATCTGTGCAGACATTATGGCTGTGACCTTGTGCTGACAAAAACACTCTTTCTCTGTTCCTGGGTATTTATATTTAAGTAAGAATTTCAAAGTCTTATATTATTTTACTCCTTACTCTAGAAATAACAAGCAAAGTTATCTTTTGTGTCCATTTATGCTCATAGCTTAAAGCAAAAGTAGGCATTATCAACAAGTTATTTCAAATTAAGAAGCTGGAATATCTGCCTCATACACTTCATTGTACTTTGAGCGTGTGTAGCACTTCTGGCTTAGATGTACCCAAAATATTCCAGCTGCGTGCTTTGGACATTGTACTGCTAGCACTGTTCTTTCCTGCAGAAAAAAATAGCAGAGGCTTTGGCTTTCATGGCAGACAGATGTGCTGTTTACTTGCAGTTCCATGGAGTCCAGCTATGTGTACAACACAGCTGTAGGCAGCTGTGAAGTCTTTTGTGACTTTTTTCCATACTGTAGATAGCAGTATGTTGTGTAAACTCCAACAGATGATCAAACAGTTAAAAATACAAGTGGAAACTGAAGAATAGGAACATACTTTTTTGTGCTCTCTGCTAAGTAAACCAGTTTCTTAGTTTACTGTGTATTAGTTACTGTGTCTAGGGAACACATTTTGACACAGAAATTATATAATATTTTGCCTTTTTCAAAAGCTGTAAACCACAGGCCCTGCCCAGCTCTGAATAAGCAAGACTGAACTGAGTTCAAGCTTGAGCCCCCAGTCCTCTGTTTTGAGACAGAGACTGATATTTCTCACCCCTAGAATTTGCATATACAGCTATCATGACTTGGCTGTGTTGGTGCTTGCAGTTTAGCTGCTGGCATGCACATCTGGCTTAGTGTTGTGGAGACCACTGCAGACATGGCTCAGACAGGTGCCCAGTGCACAGCCAAAGCACTTGCACTGACCTTCAGACAGCTGGCTGCTCTGGCCCTTAATACCACTTAAAAAACCTAACAAAACCTACAGTTTTCCCAGGGAAAGTCTCTAACACAAAGCAGAGAGGTTTTTTTCAGACAATGTGGCTCTTTAAGAGAAGGAAGGAAGGGAGTAGTCAGTCCAGAGGTAAGGACAAAGACAGTGCACAGGGACTGTGCTGCTGTTGTGGGGCTTGGTCTCAGTGCAGCATGGTCAGGCCAACCAGTGCTTTTACCGATTTTTATTGCGGTTTTTTTGTGCTGTGGTGGTCCCCCAGCTTAGTATGGATGAGGACACATCATGGCAGGCCCTGCTCCCAAGCCCTGATGGCACCTACAGGCTGGCTCCAGGAGCAGAGCCAAGTTTTCCACCTTCCCAAGTGGCGTTTGCTGTATGTGCTTACTAACAAGAGGTTTTCTTGCAGGTTAAAGGAGCAAAAATGGATGAATGTCCAAGTGGGGGATATAATAAAACTCGAAAACAACAACTTTGTGACAGTGAGTACCATTTCTCTCTATCCTTATCACAGTTAATCTCTGCCACTCTTATCACTCACAAGAAAGTCAGTCATGGTGATGATGTGGCAGTAACCACAAGCAGCACTGCGGTGCAGTGTCCCTCACTGTGTGAACTCATGCCAAGTCTGTCTGTCTGTCTGTCTGTCTGTCTGTCTGTCTGTCTGTGCTCAGGCTGATCTCCTGTTGCTGTCAAGCAGTGAGCCACACAGCCTGACGTACATCGAGACAGCTGAGCTGGATGGGTAAGTGAGCCCTGGCGAGCAATCGCTGCCATCACTGCAAAGCCACATTCCTGGTGACCCTGGGTGCCACGGGCATATCTGCAATAGCTCTGGTAGCAAGAGTTTTATAAAAAGCAGAATAAACTTTGGGTAGGTATCTTGAAAATAACATCTTCTGGTGGATGCTTTTTCCTCTTGAGTGCAAATGTCATTTGAGGAGAGGACTTTACTTTCCAGTAACTGTTCTTCTAACACTGCAAGTTAGTTAGAGACAAGTTCCTGCAATATCACAGGTCCCCACCAGAAGCTGTTACTTTTATCTCCTTTAGTATTTTCTTTGAGACAGATTGTCTGGGTGAGATAATCATAATGAATAACTCCAGTAATCTCCTTTTGACTGTTACAGAATAATGTCAATGCAGGCACACAGCAAAGGCTTCCAAATGTTGCCCACTCCAGGACACAACTGGCCACAAATCAGAGGGCTGCAACTTGTATTAATTGGAATAAACCAGAGGTGACCTCATCTTTATGACCCAGTTTGCATTACCTTTTTTGCATTGCTTGGAGCTAGCAACAGTCTGAGGGTCTCAGCAAGACCAGAGAGTTCAAGAAATTGTGTCTCTCCCAAGACCCTACAGACAGCCCTCTGGACTTTCCCCATCTGATCTCCACTGAAAAGGAGCTTGTGCTTGTACACCCAAGTGCCACTTCTAAGAGGCCCTGAACAAATGCAGTATTCTTTTGACATTGCATTTCAAACTCCCCAGTTTGAAATACCATTCTGATGAAAATATTCAGAGCTCTCCTATATGCTAGATACCTTGGGGTTAAATGTGTCATGAGTGACAGGATAGGTAGTGGGGTGCTCTGTGGTGAAATTAAGAAGGCAGAGACTTGGTACCTTTGGTACCATGCCCAGAATTCCTCTGAACTGCCTGTCATTTTGACTGAAAGAGACAATCTGCACACTTTGGCCAGGTGAAACAGGTATATGGTATCACAGTCCTTCTGTTGTCTAAGGAAGAAGACTGTCCTCATCACGGAGAGCTTTCAGTTCACATATGACTTTCAGTTCATGTTTTTGTCTCATGTTGTTTGTCGCAGTGAAACAAACCTGAAGGTGAAGCAGGCACTGACAGTCACTGCAGAGCTTGGAGAAGATCTTCAGAAGCTGACAGAGTTCAATGGTGAGTATAAATGAAAAATTCACTTTCAGAGGATTTGCCCAAATTACAGAGAGGTTGGGACTCTTCATTCCAAGCTGTCCACTGCCCCCTGCTAGGACTTCTCTGGAAATGGTGCCAGCAAAACAGAACAGGCACACTGCAGTCTGTACAACAGGTATCAACACCATATATAAAGGAAAACGTCCCTCTATGCTTGCAGGTCTTGGTGCCATGCATGGCTATAACCTGACACTGCATTGGTGGCAATTCTGGATGGACACTTTTCTGTCTGCACATGTCAGGATTACCCACCTTGAACCCCAGGACAAGAGTTCATGTAGCTGCACAATGGAAACTGTTTTCCCAACACCTTATGCTTAGTTCTGACCTTGAAACGTTTTCACACTGCATTTTCACACTGATTTAGGAGTGCTGATGCACTGATTACATTTATCTTCTGATCAGTGGCACTTTCCAGACACCACACAGACCTGAAGACTAACTGTGCACACAGGACAGGTGACTGCTTCCCAGCCTGAAGCCTCACCCTGAAACCATTCCTTTCCTCTCTCAGTGCCACAATAAGGACTGAATTTTAAAATATCTAAAGGCAAGCAGTATAGATGTGCTTAACAGGAAGTGTGTCCTTTCTCAGCACTGTTTGCTAAATCAAATACAAGATAGGTTAGGTTAGGTTAGGTTAGGTTAGGATATAGGATAGGATAGGATAGGATAGGATAGGATAGGATAGGATAGGATAGGATAGGATAGGATAGGATAGGATAGGATAGGATAGGATAGGATAGGATAGGATAGGATAGGATAGGATAGGATAGGATAGGATAGGATAGGATAGGATAGGATAGGATAGGATAGGATAGGATAGGATAGGATAGGATAGGACAGCACAGCACAGGACAGGATAGCATAGGATAGGTTAGGATGGAATAGGATGGAATAAGAATGGAATGGAATGGAATGGAATGGAATGGAATGGAATGGAATAGAATAGAATAGAATAGAATAGAATAGAATAGAATAGAACAGAACAGAATGTTTCAGTTGGAAGGGACCTACAATGATCATCTTGTCCAACTGCCTGACCACTTCAGGGCTGACCAAAAATTAAAGTATGTTTTTAAGAACACTGTCCAAATGCCTCTTAAACCTGAAAGGCTGGGTGCATAATCACCTCTCTAGGAAGCCTGCTCCAGTGAGTTATCACTCTCTTAGTAAAGAAATGTTTCCTAAGACATCCAGTCTGAACCTCTCCTGGTGCAACTTTAACCATTCCCATGTGTCCTGTTGCTGGATACCAGGGAATACATAGCAGCACATACACAGAACGGAGTCAGGCTTGTCAAAACTAGAATACTCCATGCTCACACATCATCTGTCTTTGGAGAGAACATGAGGGAACAGCCCAAGAGGTGTTAGTCACGTTCTGCAGTGACCCGCTGGCTTAGATACGAGGTCAGGATTACAGGAGGAGTCAGTGTGGAAAGGGGTGGAATGAGTGCTGCTGTCCTTGGAAAGCCTCAAGGATTGCAGACTCTCAGGAAATACTTTTAGATAAAGAGGCAATATAATTCCAGAAAAAAGAGTTTTTGAAACAAGTAGATGATTCCAGGACAAGTGGTGGGGATGTGGCAAAGAGCATAGCTGAGACTGTCTGGTAGAGTTTCTTTTGCCTTCTTTGTTGAGGTTTTATGCAATAATGTGTGTGATTTTTGCCAAGTGTCAGCTCAGTACATCAAGATTTTTCTGAAGTGATGGCTGAGGTTCTGAGTGTTTTAGGTCTTCAGAAATATGTTTTTACAGGTGCACTTATATTGTTTATGTTAGTAATTGGAGTGGCATGCCTTAATTTTCCTGTGCAGGCTGAAGTGTCTATCAATTTGTAAGCAACATCTTAATCTTAGATAATTTTTCAAGCATGTTCAGTGTGATACTTATCTAAGGGCACTGTGTTCTTGGAAGTGCTTTAATTAAACAAATGTTTGAAAATATTCTGGAAAATTGAGAATTTTCTTATCGGATATTTATTTATTATGCAGCTCTCTATTTTACTTATGTTGTAAATAAAAGTGCCCTGTTCATAGTACTTAAAATGAATAAAATGTTTCCCAGGATGATTTATATTTGACAGTGTACTGGGAAGAGTGCCTGGAATCAGACCCAGCCTTGCATTTCCCTTAGCAAACCTCCGTAGAAATATTTAAATATTTATGTAACTCTTTATCTAATTACTTTTTAAGACAGGAAGAGAGAACAGGGTTGCTCAGCTAATACAGGCACTCAGTGGAATGCTTAATGTGAGTTATGATGTTTGTTTGATGGTTCAGATAAGGAAGATGCTTGCAAAACCCTGAACTTATTTCTTTGATTTGGGGAACTGGGAGACCGGAAAGACAACAATACTTTTCAGTTACAAACTACTTGTCAGCTTGGCAGTATTTAACTCTTTCAGCTGAAATGTATTCCTGATATCCTATTGCTGTCAGTGGGAGAGGGGCACAGGAGGAATGGTGCCTGGCTGGGGTGCCTTCAGCTGCAGTGGGCTCAGTGCAGCTGTCCTGGGGGCATCTTTAGGGCTTCTCACTCTTTTGTGGTCAGTCTCATCTGGATGAATCCCTTCTGATCTCAGAATCAGCATGATCTCAAAACCCTGACCTGCCCATTTAGGGAAAAGCAGACGTGGACACACAAGGTGCTCTGAGGAGCCCACGGCAGGCACAGTGTTCCTGGTGGGCAACCATGCCCTGGGTTTGCTTTGCCAAGCATTGTACTGTTTGAGGTCACAGAGCAAAGCCTCTGTTTCCTTTGTGCTTCTCGAGGTTTTGCAGGGGTGGCAGTGAGATGGTTCTGGTTACTGCAGACTTTCAGAAATGATGGGGTACAGGTCTGGTTGTTGCTGAAGTAACCAGATGGTAAAATAGAAGATTAACACAGTTGTTACGATGGGTTCTGATGTCACATGTGTCACTGAATTTCCTAATCATTTGATCTTTCAAGTCTGATGATTTTTATGCCCTAGAGTAGAACTACTTTTTTGATTATTTTAATTATTTTTTATTTTAAAATGCATAGTGCTGAAGACTGCTATGACACTTAGAGCTGTACTTTTCTTCTGGAATTCTCTGGATTTTGTTTCCAGTCTCTTGAGCCTGGTGTGTTAATCTGAGAACAGCCAGAAAAACTGTACTCTTTGCAAATGCTAGTCTTTTTGTAGGTATTTACAGCCTGTGGTCAAAATAACTTTAACGTTCCTGCTGATTAAGTGAACAGACTGAACTCTTAAATTGCCTTTCAATAAGGCATATTTGTGTTTTCCAGTTCTTTTCAATACATCCACAGGGCTCTGCTTTGAATCTTTAAATGTCAGGTGCAGCTGTTGATTTAAATAGTCATTTTTATACTGAGGTATCTGAACACATTTTATTACAAGAAATGAATATAAAGCATGGAAATAGACACTCCAATCACTTACAGTGTCAGCTGTGTGGCAAAAGAAGGTACTGGTATCTTTTTTATGTGCTCCTGGGACTTGAGTTATAAAAGAGATGAAATTAAAAACCAGTGAACAAAAACACCTCAGTTAATTACTCTTCTGCAGCCTTTAGGCTATGATTTTATTCACTTGGGCTCTTGCAGTTGAGGGGAAAATGAAATAGGAAAAAAGGTGATGTCAGCACTTTTAGCTAAAGTTATCCAGTGACATCGTACTGCTATGAACTTGCTGGGAATGGATTAAAAGTATGTTGCTGGTTCAACATTTCTTCTCACCCACATAAAAGTTGTGGAAACTTTGTTTTGTACTCTACCAACAAAAAACTGCCATGTTCAAAGAACTGGATATGTCCAAGTTCATTGTGGTCCCTTGAATTATGAGATGAATATGGGGAAGGAGCAGCATCCCAGGACATCAGTAAATATAAGATATAGAATGGGAATGATAAGGGTAGGAGTCGACTGCAACTACAGTGTGAAATATTGTCTCTCTGAGGAACAGCTGGGAATGCAATATTGATGACACCTTTCTGGACCAAGATTTCCATTTTCGCTTTTACCTTCTTTTTTACAGGAGAAGTCAGATGTGAGGCACCAAATAACAAACTGGATAAATTCACAGGAACTCTTACTCTTCGAGGAGAGAAGTATGCCCTGGACAATGAGAAGATGTTGCTGAGGGGCTGTACTATTAGGAACACAGACTGGTGCTTTGGACTCGTTATTTATGCTGGTAGGTAAAAGGACTGACTGGTAAAAATGTGAATTGCAAAGCACAGCAGCACTAGCATGGAAGTACATCACACCCAGCATGTACAAAGGAATCAAGTATTGTTTCCTTTGGAAAGTATGTTTCCACCAGGTATGAGAAGAAAAATGTTTCTTCATTTCAGAAATGCACGCAGCAAAGTACAGGAGGGAAGTTTTGATTGATGAGTAAGAGAGAGTGTAGCAATTAAATTTGGTTAAGAATTCTCTGAAGTGTATTGTATTAAACACTACGTGTCATTTCTATGTGATTTTAATCCATATTGGAATATCCGGATCATCAGTAATATTATTGATGAGCTCTATGCTTTTCACGAGCATAGTCCTTCTATTGTTTCTATACTACTCTAGACATGCAAGATAATGTATCATATGTCACCAATAACATAGCAACATCAGGTATTCTGTGAAAACTAATTAAACCTGAGAGGGAGGTTTGAATGTTGAACGAAGAGAGTAGAGTCAAAGTCCAGAATTGATGGTTTTATGTGATTCTCTCCATATAATCTCAGACAAATGCCTTAGCCTGCTCCATCCCAAGTTTCCCACCAGCACTCTGGACTGTATGTACGTGAGTTCAGGAGAGCTGTGATGGTTATTTATGCTGAAGAGCACAGTGGGGCCTCAGAGAGAATCAGCTTTAGAACAGCTAAGATTTATTACTAAAATTATCAAGTGTGCTTCATCTCCAGGGCCAGACACGAAACTCATGCAGAACAGCGGAAAAACAACTTTTAAGAGAACAAGCATTGATCGGCTCATGAATGTCCTTGTGTTGGTGGTAAGTCTGATTAATGTGTCTTCCTTTCTTCAGATGTGTTCATCATTTCCAGATGCTCCACCTCTTTGTCCGCACAAATGGGGGAATATCAGAAGTGACTAATGATAAAAAGAAAAAGTACATCATAATTTATCAGCAGCCTGAGTTCTGCAGCGCCTCTGCCAGCCCGTCTTGCAAAGCAAGGCCATTGCATTGACAGAATTCAGGACTTTTCTTCTGAGCTTGTCATTTTCTCTGCTCTCCCTTGCTCTGCATGTTTGTGTGAGAAATATTTTTAAGCCTGCAAAGTCCTTTTTTCTTCTAGTAATTTTGTCATTTTCTATTTAAATAAACATTAGCAGTTCTCTCTCTTCCTCCTGATTTCTTGGCATCTCTGGTGATATCTGCACAGGACTTGGTAATTGAGTTTGCTAATTTACATGAGGCCAGCTTCTGACTTAACACGTTAGGAGAAATTACTAGACATGGTCTCATTAATGCTGAGAAAGTGGTGTTTTTAGCAGCTGGGAAATCTGAGAACACTAATCCTACATAGCAGGCACTCTTCTCAGATTGAAAACCCGATCTAATTTGAGGGTAAAGCTCAAAGTGGTTTTAACAAATGGTGAATACTTCTAGGCAGAAATAGTGATTCTTTTACAGACTCTCTCAAGATTTTACTGCTTGAGTTCAAAGCCACTCAGGGGAGGAAGACATACACTCTGACACTACTTTAATCAATGTTGCTTGAAGAAAAGGTCTTTAGTTTCAGACTTTATTTTCCTTTGAGTGCAAATTTCTCATGCTTTTCCGTGCATGCTGCACCACCTTCCATTTACGACACTGGGACGGTCTGGTGGTCAGTGGTCACTGTCCCTGCTTCTTCCCTCCTGCTCTTGCTCTCCAGATCACCCTAGCAGGCAGCTGGGAATAGGATCCATCCCCAGGTACTGGAGCAAGCCCTGGAGGAGGCATCCAGCAGCAGTCTGTGCATCATAGCAAGGCTGTCCTGACCTCTCCCTGCCCTCTCTGACCTCGTGCCTCCTCAGCACTGAGAGCACAGACATCTCCAGGGTGGCACTACCCACTGACCTCCATACTCAGCCCCTGTACTCCTGCTTTTTTTTTCTAGAGATCCCAAAAGTCCTTTGAGTGGGCTCAGGGATGCCCAGCAGTGCCACAGCACAGACAGCCACTCCAGGGTTGTCTTCAATCCCTTTTGAGGCCTTGCTCTGTGTACAGTAAGGACATGTCCCTAATTTTAGTAAGCTTGCACCAATCTCTGCCAAGGGAAGATCTTTGTTATCATTACCAGCTTGGTTCCCTCAGTGTTTTCTCTTTGTCCTCTTAAGGGGACAGCAAAAAAAAAAAAATGGTTTGGGCCTTATTCGTGAGCATTTGAAAAACTTCACATATTCATAGGTGTTCTGCTATGCTCTTACTGGAGAGGAGAAAGGGCTGTGGGGAATCCACAAGGCACAGAAACAGAGCAAAGAAAAACTGAATAGGGAACTTGGAACTTAACTTTCAATTAAGATTTGCTAAATCTCCTTTCACAAGCCAAAGGTTCCACCCACCCAGAACTTTCAGTCTGTTTGGCCTCTCTTTATAAACACAAATGCGATGAATTTACCTCCTGGCTCTGTTTTAAAAAAATTGAGCAAGTTGCAGCCGATTGCATCAGCCTGTGCCTGGGTTCTTGGGCGCTGGAGGAGCCAAGGGTGTGTTTGTCTCCTTTACACATTTTTAAGGAACCTAAAATTTTGATGTCTAAGTAAAGCTCTGTCATAGCTTGAACACCAGACTCTTTGCACACCTAAGGGGATGTGGTTTTTCCAGTTCACTGGGTGGTCGAAGGTTACAGAGTGTGGTCATAAAAATAGGCAGTATATTGTGCTCTTGAGTTTGAGGATACAAAGCAGCCATGACTTACTATAAATAAGTCATTTAAATGTAGTGAAACTTATTCCACGGTAACACTGGCAAAGTTATTTGTGTTTATTTGCCGTGAAGCTTCCAGGCACAAAGCAGTGTTTAAGCAAGTTCACCAAGGGAGTGCCTGTTAAATATTGCCATGGTCTATCCCAACAAGGGTTAATCAGGACTGAACCTTTCCAGATGGCAATCATAGCTGTTTTTTCACATTTGGGGGTGTTTCTCATCGATCTGAGAGAGAAGTTAATGCTCCTCCACTGGGGATGCACTTGCCAGCTCCAGAAATGCTTTTTTCTCCAAAAGCTGCTTCTTAGCAGTCTTGGGAGAACAAATTTTCAGAGAAAGAGCTCTCACGTTCATGTCTTAAACAACTTGACTAGTTCAAATCCCAGAGCAGAACTCAAAGTACCAACCAAGAAACTGAGACTGTTTTAATTCACAGTCCAACAGTCAATGTATGTCTTGAAGTTAAAAGTCACCTCCTCTTTACAAGATGCTTAGCAAGAGGATCTTTAGCAGGCAGTGCATGGGCAGGACCCAGGGAGGGAGGATGTTCAAGAAGACCCATGAGCATGCACAAGTCTATGATTTTTCATGTCCTTCTCTTCAGGGCTGTGGTTACAGTGGCAACACCCTGCACACAGTTGTTTCTGTGCACAGAAATTAATCTCCACGGTTGCTGTTAATGGCTTGGTCTTTTGCATTTGTCTCAGAGCAGTCAGTATGTTAGTGAGCTTTGTACAAGCATGAGTGTTGCACATGAGTGGGGTTGTGAGAGCATTGACATGCCCAATGCACAGAAAACAAAATGTACATAAATCAAGTGCCATTGTAGGCAAGAGCTGCTGTCGTATAGAATCACTGAGTGGTTTGAGTTGGAAGGGACCTTAAAGATCATCTTGTTCCAACACCCCAGCCACAGGCAGGGACACCTTGGAAACTTCAGCTTCTGTCTTGCCCCATGTATATTTCTATTGCTGAATCACGCATTGAAATTCCTACAGGGATTGTGATATTCTGCAAATGGATAATTTTTAACCTGTGAGGCAGTGAGGTGGGTCATGCCTCTCATAATATCCTTAATCCCTTATAATTACAATAGCGCAGATTGAAGTATGTTTTAATTTCTGGTTCACAGAGGTTTAAAAACACTGCACCACATTCCTTACCAGCAAGCAATATTGTCTCTGTTTCACAAGTTGAGTAATTTATTTGGCTTCGCACAATTAAATAGAAAAGCTACTACTCATGTGTGAAATAAATGTGTCCCCTGAAACTCAGCCTGCCACCTTTTCTTACTGCAGTTCCCTTTTGTGGCTTTTTGATATTAAAACTTGAGTTGATCAGGCATGAACTTTTCACCAAGTGATTCATATTGCTCCATAGAATTATCTTTCTTCCTCCCATAGATTACCTCAGCAGTACAAATATTAGTTTTACCATCAACGTTTCTATATTTGTACCTCAATTACTGTTTTTTAAAAAGGTTGATTACTGTTTTAATGTGATTGTTGCTGTATGGCCTTTACAAAATGGTCCAACTTACTGGTATTTCTTCCCTAATGATTATACTTGCAAAAGATGATTTTTAATTGCTCTTTTGTGCAGCCTGTTGACTCCATATCTTCACTTTTTTATTATTATATTGGTTGTTTCATGTCAAATGTTTGGAAAAGCCTGTGCCAAAAGAATTATTGTATTATCATTTGTCCAGGAAGGATGTCAAGTTAACTACAGTTTGTCTCCCCCACCATCACCATTTCTACCTTATAAATGTTGTAATTACATTAACAGGATTCCAGGATGGTGGGGCTTCCCAGTTTTTAAAGCATTGTTAAAACTAACCTTATTAAAGGTTAAAAACTAACCTCTAAGCTTCTGTCTTTGAATTAGATGGACCTGCCACATTGAAAATTCTTATTAGCAGATAGAGCCACTAGCTCTGTGTCAGTGAACATAATCTGCCTTTTTCATCTACTGTAGGGCAGATAATTCCTTCTTTTTCCTTCCTTCTTCCTCCTGTAGGACTGACTCTTAACACAATTGCTTTTCACACACTTGTTTATGCTTTATTTTTTTCTTCTCTTGATATTTTCTGACTCTTGGATATTCACAGTTCTAGAATTCCTTGCAGTTTGTATAAATTGCTGTTAAATTTGCTTCTTCTGTTCTTTTTGTATTCTTTTCCAAATGCTTGTACTGCTACAGTCTTGTCTTCTTTTAATAAAAAAATTGCTTTATGACCTATGTAATGTTTTTGTGTCTGTTAAATGGTGTTCCTGAGCAAGCCCCAGTTTTCACTAAGGTTTCCCACTTGGAAATTCGATTCCCAGTTGCTGTTGCCCTGGTTGCTTTAGGCTTCAGGAAACAGGCTTCTCTAAAGCCCAAGGATACATATCACTGGTTGGTGTTGCTTTTTGTTTGCTCAAAGGAAATGTAATCAAATTGTGAGGGCAGATACCAAGGCAACCATTAGCTTTGAGAAAGCAATTAACTCTCCTCTAACCATCAGAATAATACCCAGTGCAGAATTCCAAACTGTACAGTGCTGGATTGTCCTTATTAGTTTTTCAGAAATTGTGAGGAAGACTGTGATCTATCTGGCAAATAGCCAGGTAAAGTCCTCCAGGCAGTTTGTATTCCCAAGTGTGCAGCCAGATGTTTAAGGACCCTCAGCTCAACTCTTCTCTAATGAGATGTGGTGTTCTGCAGCTGACCCCCCTAGTTGAGATGTCTGCTTGGGATTTAAATCCCCAGCTGTTTGAGGACTTTTAATTCCAAGTTGCCAGACTCTCCACTGTGTAGTTTTGTTCCTGAGGTAAAAGTATCATAATTTTGCTCCCTTTTCCTCCCTAGGAATGTTTTCCTATGATTCAGGCTATCCAGCCCTATCTCATCTCTGATTAACCAATACATAAAAAATTACTTGTTTCTAAAATGCAATACATTTTGGTTGGTTTTGATTTGTTTGGTTTGTTTTTCTATTTTCAGATCTTTGCATTTTTAGCACTGATGTGTCTCATCCTAGCCATTGGCAATGGTATCTGGGAGCATGATAAGGGCTACTACTTCCAGGTGTATCTGCCCTGGGCAGAGGGTGTCAATTCTGCCTCCTACTCCGGCTTCCTCATGTTCTGGTCATACGTGATCATCCTAAATACAGTGGTACCAATTTCACTCTACGTCAGGTACGTGCCAGAAGCTCCTTTCACTTTTGATCTTCAGAGAGGTTTAGCTTTTGCCTAAACTGCGAGCAGCATTTTCCTTAAAACTTAGCACAGCCCCATTGGAGATGATCCTATACAATCATGGTGATGTTTTTCTTATTTCTGCTGCCTTCGTAAGTCTTTATCAGGGTTTGATGGGGACAGCAGTGAGCTCTGGAAGAGGAGAGGATGATTTTGCAGTGAAAGGGGAGGTGTAGGTGTGTAGGACGCTATACGAGCAAGGCTGGCAGGATCTTGCTAACAGTGAATGAATGGGCTGTGCTTTGAGGAGGCTTTAGGACTCATGTGAGGATTGCCAGGCAAGTAGGTGTAATCAGGTTGAAGCTCTTGGTGCTATATGAGCAGTGTGAGTGTTGCCTCTTCCCAGAAAATGCAGAGCTGTGTTGGTTATTAGTGATAGCCAAGCAGGGGTGACAGGTAGCCAGTGTGTCTGTGATGCTCTCAGAACCTGGGGCTGGAGTAGAGACTGCATAGCCCTGTTTAGTTTATCATTGTACTACCTTCAGTCAGCTTTGCTACTGAGACTCTCTTTCATGTTGGTAAACATGAGGAATGGATTCAATTCCTGTCCGGTATGTCACACTGCAAAGTGAAAATTCATGTCATCTGTGAGCTGATGCCACTCTTTGGTTGTACTGAGTGACACAATAGCTCTGTTGCTGGGGAAGTCTGTGTTGTTTGAGACATGGTTGTGCTCATCCCCTGGCACTGGGCTCTGCCCAGCCCACAGCTCTGCTGGAAACCATCTCCTGAAACAGCACCCAGTGAAACCCACTGCTCCTGCCTCGCTTCTCAGTCTGAAAACTTCTGAAACATTCCAAATACTTTTATAAACTACTGTTTTATAAACAAAGAAAATGAGTTTGCTGGGAACTTAGCAGTGGGACTTGTTTCAACATCCTTTACCACAGGCCACCTATGGGCAGATGAATTCAACCTGTCATTGCCTTCCAAGCTGTCTTCTAATTGCAATTGTTAATGGTGGTGCTGAAGATAAAAAGCTTGTCCCTTAAGCTAATGAATATTAATATTTCATCATCTTCTCTTTCTGTTTCATCAGTGTGGAGATTATACGTTTGGGTAACAGTTTCTACATCGACTGGGACCGTAAAATGTATTACCCACTGAATGACACACCAGCTCAGGCCAGAACCACCACACTCAACGAAGAGCTGGGGCAGATCAAGTACATCTTCTCAGACAAGACAGGAACTCTCACCCAGAACATCATGTGTTTCAACAAGTGCTCCATCAACGGCAAATCCTATGGTATGTCACCCATTTGTCTTATTCTCTGGGTTTTGCTTCATTGTGTGCCTCTTCATCCACAGAGACTAAATCTGATATACAGAACAGTGTGCCATGTAAGGGGTTGCAGTGATCAAGTGCAAGGCTGCCCATCAGGGATGTCTGGACAGCCTGATTACATCATTTGCATGAATTAATAGTTTTCCCTTTTTTCTCACTCTTTTATCTCATTTTTTCTGCCACACTATCATTCCAGCTAAAGAACCAACACTATTAATTTCTCCTCATTTGTCCCAGATTTACAGCATCTGTACTCAAATTTGGTTGGGTTTTTTGTTGGGTTTTTTTTTTCCCTGATATCACTAGTTAGGTAACCTCACCTTTTTATGGTAATTTTGACATGGTCACCCACGTATTGCTAACCTTGCAAAACATAACATGTAACTCACATGACTAACTCCCTCCTAATCACTTATGAAATCAGCCATCCATCATGGGGCTCTCTGCAAATTTTGCCAGCTTCTTACACTTTGTGTCTCACATTCAGCAATTTCTCATGTCATGAGCAGTGATTTTCCACATCTTCTTCAGGTAGCTGGACTAGTCAATGGCCTGGTCTATGTTTTTAGGCCTGCCATTTTTCACCTGCCAGAAGAGAGAAAAGTTTATAGGGAGTAGGAAAAAATAAGAAACAAGCATCATTAGTTCTGATGGATCCTAGAAGTCATTGATTTAAAAGGCTTGTTCATGCTGTGGCCCCAGGCAGTTTTCTTCATACTGCTCAAGAGGTGCTAACACTTTTGCAAACTGCCTAATTGATTAACATCATTAGATGCCCCAGAGAAATTAATCACTGCTTATTTGTATATGGATGCATGCTTTGCCTGTGTCAGACCTTTTGATGGACTCGTGCCAGAAAGCTTGCATCTTTTTTCAGTGCTATCAGCTGACCTAATAAAAGAAGATATTTCTTCCTATGAATCTGTGCATATTTGGAGACCACCATATCTCAAATAGTGCTACTGTGATATCTAACATTATCATAGTTAGTTTGAGATTTCTCTCATCATGTCTCCTTAACAGACTTTTCTGAAGCAGAAGTCACTAACATAGATATAGCGTAAGGCTTCAAGAAATGAATGGGAAATACATGAAAAGAAGGCAAACAATCTATTGCCTGTAGTTTTCTAAATGTTTAGCTTCTTCCTAGCACAGTACTTCTCTGGATTTGCTGCTGGGCACCTTTAGGAAAGCCATGCCAGAAAGGTTGATTTATTTCTGCTCTCCACTGGAGGAGGAGATGTACAAAAGCCTCTTGGCTATGGTTCCCAGGGAATCAGCTGATGTTTAGGTTCTCAGGAGAGAGATTTACTGTGTGTCTTTTACACTCTTGGGGCCTTTGTGAAGGCACACCAGCACTACAATTGACTTTGGTCTCAGTTGAGGTTGCTGATGCAAATATGAGTCAATCATTCCTGTAATTCATTGCATTTCAATTTTATTTTAATGAAGTGTTGGGACTGGCTGGCCTTGGTACAGTCCAGACCTTACAAGTGAAACCTTTCTCCAGGCAGAAGTTCTAATTATGTTTCCTGGAGATGAGATGTCTTCAATTCCTATGATCAGATCATCTGTTCAGGGAAAATCAGTAAAGCAGCCTTGCTACCTAGATGTGAGAAAAATGGACTTCGAAAACTCCTTTTCTGTGGGTGTCCAAGGACAGCTGCAAATATAGTAGGATCCAGGAGCCAGGTTTTGAAAGAGCAAGATACAAGAGAAGTCATCCCCTGGAAGGACTTTAATTTCCTACCTAGCACGTTAGATCCTCTCTGGGTTCAGCTCAAGACAAGTCTTCTTTACCCCAAAGTCAGTCATTTTTATGGTAACTGCGTTGTATTTCAAGCACCTATCAGTCTCTGGATTTTGTGATGGACCAACATAGAAACTGACTGTTATGTATCATCAGTCTTCAGTGCCCATGTCAATTTACGGAAACTTTTAAAATAGATTCTAGCTTAGAAACACTTCAACCAATTTTGTGGCTCAGAGACTGCACTTATCCGTGGTTCGTGGCTATAATTTAATCTTTCTTGCTTGCAGGTGATGTGTATGATATGTCTGGGCAAAGGATAGAAATAAATGAGGTAAGTGCTCAAGTGCTATCAGGATCTGTGCTTTCAGTGGACTTGGATAAAGTACCAGTGGACACAGCCCACAGAGGCATAGCTAATGCTTTTGACCCTGCAAGAACTGATGGTCTTGATGCTCATAACAGTGATGTGTATTCCTCTGGATGTCAGAGAATTCCCTCCTCTGGATGTCTGAGAATTCCCAGAGTTAAGTTCCTTTCCAGTAAGTCTGGCTTAAACCTGCAGGTTGGGAACAGCCCACTGTCCCCTCTGCTTCACCTGACATCCTGGTGCATGCACAGCTTCTCTTGAATACTTGACCATTGGTTTCTGTTGAAGGCTTGGACACTGGTGAATTTTATTAACTTTGCCAATTAACTAAATCTTTAGTGAGGAATTAGTGCGTGCAGCTCATACCAATAGCAAGGTCACTGTCAACTTCCACTGATGTCTGGACTTCAGAAACTATGAAAATGTGTCATTTCTACATTTCTCTTTAGCCTCTGCTTGCTGGCACAAACGCACATGTCTTCATTTTTAAAATGTCTGACAGCTGCATGCAGTAATCCAAATAACAAACAGCAAGACGATGATGAAAATCCCACTCCTCATTCCAATGATTCATTTCCAGGCCATTTAGAACTTAAATTGCCCACTGAAACAGGCTGTTTGTGCTGAATACTGTGCCTCCAGCCTGCCCTCTCTCTGTCAGCCTTGCTCGGTGACACACACGCTGGAGTCCTGCCAACTGTCCACCCCACCCTGCTGCTTGTGACGCTCTCTGGAGCAGAGTCCTGCTGCCCACACATCCACGATGTTGCTGTGCCTGGACCTCACTGCACAGACGA
Source organism: Entomyzon cyanotis (assembly GCA_024500445.1). Lineage (NCBI taxonomy): Eukaryota > Metazoa > Chordata > Aves > Passeriformes > Meliphagidae > Entomyzon > Entomyzon cyanotis. The sequence goes on along the minus strand of JAKEPQ010001021.1, from coordinate 42,896,243 downwards.
GTGTGGGAGGGGTCGGTCTGTGCTCTTGGACCAAGTGCTAAATGTCAGCATGCAGAGGTCAAAAGGATGATTCCCATCCTGGAAACTCTGAGCTCATCAGGGATGGGGCGGGAGGCAGAATTGTCCGAGGCAGGCTTGGCAGTGCGTTACTCCCTGACACATCATGCTGTGAGCTTCTGGACATTTCTCCAGCATGTTCCACTCTGCCTGGGGCTCCTTGTTTTTTGACAAAATGGGCAGTGCCTGTGGAGTGTAACCTTTATGTCACCTGTCTGTCCTATTTTTTCCATATTAGGGTTTTTTCTGTGTTTGGGAGAACATGGTGGATAATACAGCCTTTTGAATTGTTTTAAACTGGGCTCCTGCATTCCACTATCACAGGCAGCCTTTGACATCACGAGCATAATGCCTCCAAGCAGGCATGTGTTGAAGGCAGGCACTTCTTTGCTGCAGGAATCCATTGGCAGGGATTCTGTTGGAGCATTAGCTGCCATTGAGAGAGGCAGTTTAGCTAATTGGTTCTTACCCTGAGTGCTGCTCTGAAAGGCACATCTAGTGCCCATCCTGTCCTATGATTAAATACCTCTCATGACTTCCCACTTCCTTAAATCCACCAATCTCTGCAGTGAGCAGCCCTGCAAGATGGGGTCCTTTGTAAATGTGGGGAGGAGAGAGGGGCTGTGTTGGGTAGGCATTTGTGTACAGCCATGTGAGAGCTCAATAAATAACACCAAGCCATGTTCTTTCAGAATACAGAGAAGGTTGATTTCTCATACAACCCATTAGCCGACCCAAAGTTTGCCTTCTATGACCACAGCCTGGTTGAAGCTGTGAAGCTGAATGATGTCCCAACACACAGATTCTTCCGGCTGCTCTCACTCTGCCACACAGTGATGCCAGAAGAGAAGAAGGAAGGTGAGGACTGTTGAAAGTGCCAGAATGAGCAGTTATGTTCACTCGCACCACAGCATGTCTTCTCTCCACAGAAGCTGTTATTGGTCCTTTTGGCTCCCTGGTGACTTTCTGTAGTGTATGGCTACACATAAATCAGTGTCTTTGGAGATTCCACAGGGGAAGAGAAAGGACCAGGGTCTCCACTCCCTGTGTGTTCCTGTGGTGGAGCCGACACTACTGCAAACACCACATCTCTGGAGTGCGGAAATGCAGGTGCCACAGCTTCCCTAAGGTGGCAGAGGCTTGCCCCACTCTTTCTCTACTCTGCTTCTAGTCCCAAAAAGCAAGGACTATAGAACACCTAGACTCATTAGCTCCTCTCACCCAGTGTTCCCACAGCTACTAGGTCAGCCTCCTCAAATCCCAGACAGGATGAAAACCATGCTTTAAAGGCTAGAATTAATTGACAGATACCAGGTGAAAATACTGAGCAGAAAAATACACGCAGATCTAACAAAAAGGGGCTAAACCCAAGCAACTTGTCCTCTCAGTGGGATGTTAGACTCCAAAGAGTGTGATTAAAGTTCCCAAAAGAATCCAGCTGCAAGAATCTTACACTGTCCTGGAGGATGGGTTGCTGGGACTTGATGAAGATGCGTGGGTATAAGGTGCTTTTTAGTGCTGCACTTCTGTGGATAGACAGAAAAGCAAAGGGATAACTGCTATATAATGTCTTCGATTTTGTAGTTTTCTAGCTCCGAAATAAGTCAGAAGCCAAATTACTTTCTTTTCTTGTATGTCAGGTAAGTTGGTGTATCAAGCACAATCTCCTGATGAGGGGGCCCTAGTCACTGCTGCCAGAAACTTTGGATTTGTGTTCCGGGCTCGCACACCTGAGACCATCACTGTCGTGGAAATGGGAGAAACAAAAATCTACAAACTCCTGGCTATTCTTGATTTCAACAATGTTCGCAAGCGAATGTCCGTGATTGGTATGTTCCCTTTGCTGCTTTCTTTCCTTCCTGACCTTTTAGGTTCTGGATCTGTCCCTCATTCTGCTGTGATGCATTTTTCTAGGAGAGCTCCTTTGCAACATGCTTTGAATAGCATTTATTTCTGGGGGCTTGAGATGGGCTGCCTTGACTTTTTAATTACACAGTAACAGTGCCAGAAAAATACTTAAAAGGAGGCAAGTGGGAAAAATCTCAACATCTGGACCACAGTGATGCAAGCCAGCCTCCTGAAGACACTAAGCTTTTCATATATATTGCTGCCCCCGTTACAATGCAAGAAAGGCCTTTCTTCTAATCAGCTTTTAAATTGTCAGTGAAATTTCAGGAAATAGGAAAGGAGAAAGCAAGAACAAACTGAGAAACCCATTTTCCCAAAGAGAAAATGGAGAAATTATTCAGGAAACTTTATGTAGCCTTTTTTAACCCTCCAACATACTCAAATATTTCAGGAATATTATACCTGAAATATTATACAGCTCACTGGTAGGAGAAATAGGAGAAGTAGGACCAGTTCCCAAAAAACAAGTTGTTCTTAACTTTTGAATTAAGTTCTGTCTGCAGGGAGAAGGTAGTGTCTGCTCAGACCAGTGCACTCTCTTCTTTTCTAAGCAGAGCTTGTCTTGATTCCTGCGAGTTTGCCAAAACTTCAGGAAATTCAGACACCAGTAGAAACTTTTTTTTGTTTTGGTGGAAGGGCTGTGTACCCCAAAAGCCTCAGTCTGAGATTTGTATAATTTTTTTCCTCTTTCTCATAGTGCGGAGTCCAGAAGGTGACTTGACTTTGTACTGCAAGGGGGCTGACACCATTCTTTATGAACTGCTTCACCCTTCCTGCAACTCTCTCAAAGAGGAGACCACAGAACACCTGAATGTAAGTGTTTCCTTTTCAGTAACATCTCTGTATTTGATGTTTTCCTTCTTTCCAGGTAAGGAAGTGTACTTTGTCTTGAGACAAAAACTGACAGATTTTAGAAAGAGCACCTAAGCACCAATTTTTAGTCATGGAATAGAAAAAGAAATTAATTTCTGTGGCCTTAGGTCTCAGATTGGTTGCCTAAGTATGAGCACCAGGTACCATTTGAACTGCTCCAGGACAGTCAGCAGATTGAGGGAGGTGATTTTATCCTTCTACTCTGCCTTTATAAGACCTCAGCAGGAGCACTGTCCAGCTCTGGGATCCTCGATGTAAGAAGGACATAGAGCTGTTGGAGTGAGTCCAGAGCACGCTATGAAGATGATTGGAGGGCTGGTGAACCTCTCCTGTAGCTGAGAGATCTGGGTTTGTTCAGCATGGAGAAGAGAAGGTTTCGGGGGAGACCTTATAACACCTTCCAGTACCTCACTAGGCTATAAGAGAGCTGGAGAGGGACTTTTTACAAGGGCAGGTAGTGATAAAGCAAGGGTTAATGGTTTTAAACTGAAAGAGGGCAGATTTAGATTAGGTATTAGGAAGAAATTCTTTACTGTGAGGGTGATGAGACACCAGAACAGGTTGCCCAGAGAAGCTGTGAATGCTCCATCCCTGGCAGTGTCCAAGGCCAGGCTGGATGGGGCTCTGAGCAGCCTGGTCTAGTGGAAGGTGTCCCTGCCCATGGCAGTGGTTTGGAATGAGATGATCTACAAGGTCCCTGCCAACCCAAGACATTCTATCATTCTATGATTCCATAATATGGACGGAGATGGCAAATACAATGCAGGACATTCAGAAGACCCGTGACCTGTTCCTGATGCACTTTTACTTCAAGCCTGGGGAAAAACCTCCATTTTCACAGATGCATCTCTGCTGTTGCACCAAACACTGAGATGCATTTTGTCCATCAGCAAGCACAGTTAGAAGGACTTGCTGAGATGCAATGACTGGCTGTGCTCATGCTGTGCATTTCAGCCAGAATTCATACCCTAAAAATGTTGAACCCACATCCCAGATTCAAGGCTGTGTTCAGTGTTTATTTAGGTCTCACTATTTTGGACCTTTTTTTAGAAAAACAAGCCTGAGAAACAAATGCCTGCTCACTGTAAAGCTTTAGAGCCAGAAAGCAGAAAAGCCCTTTTGAGGTTTTTCTTCATAAGGACCATGGATGTCAATGATAAAATGGTCTGGAACTACTATTTAAAAATACCCCAATATTTGTGGCCTAAGGTGTCATTTTTTCACCTTTCCTCCACAAACTTCACCAGGACACTTTTACAGGTCTGCTTTCTGAGGGTCCTTTGTAAGCCCAGGCGACCAGACTGTTCTTCTTGGACCTTTCTGCCTCACCACTGTCTTGCAGGAGTTTGCTGGAGAAGGTCTGAGGACACTTGTGGTGGCCTATAAAAGCTTGGAGGAAGATTACTTCCAGGATTGGATCAGGCGTCACCATGAAGCAAGCACTGCCTTGGAAGGACGGGAAGACAAACTGTCGGAGTTATATGAAGAGATTGAAAAAGACCTAATGGTTGGTAATTCAGGGAATCTGGGCCAAGCTCTGGGGGAGGCAGCGAGGGTGGTGGTTTGTCAATAAACAGCTCAGCATGACTTCGGTAAACACCGCTCTGCAAACAGCTCAGTGGGCTGTGTGACAGGAGCAGTTCAGAGCATGGCAGTCCCGGGTGTTTGCTGGCACCTCCGTCAGGAGCCCAGAACTGGGGTGTCAGCCACCAGTGCAGGGGAATGGTTTTATTTTAACTCACGTGGGTGTCAGAGTAGCTTTCTCGTGATGAAGTGACATATCAGAGCCTGCAGGAGATGATGTGGACACAAATATTTCATAGCTATCCTTTGTATGTGCAAATGGCTGATCTCTTTATTTTCCAGCCTTTGAAATGGCAGGCAGTGAATAATTCCCAGTGCCCCTGAGAGTGTCTCCTTTGTTCTTCCACCCCTGGGCAGGATGGGTAGATGATATCCATGAACATGTTTGTGTCAATTTGAAATGGAGCTAAACTCTGATCTTCAAGTCATTCTACTCTCCCTCAGTCTTGTTACAGTTTTTAAATGCCCTGGAGGTTCTGCTTGTGTTTAGAGCCATGAATAATGACTGAAAACGATGTGTGGGATCTGAAGAGAAGCAATCCAGCTTTTGCACTCGTGGCAGTGCTTTCCTGAAATCCCGGAAATCCTGGGAGATACCTTTGCTCCTAACATTTGCTGTGTGCTCAGGATGCCAGCAGGGCCCAGGGAAGAAGCAAGTGTGAGCTGGGGAGATGTTGGCCTTTGGAAGTTGCAGAGTCTCTCTGGCTGGATCAGGGACTAGTGTAAAACAGGGATTGTACAATTTTGAGGACCGTATAGAGAAGTTACATCAGAGCTGTTACTTACACTGATAATGCTCATAGCTGATGTATGATGGACAACCCAGGATGCCAGAAGGGATCCTGGGCTTAAAGCCAGCCCCTGAATTTAGTCTCCCAGCAGCAGGAGGTAGGTAGTAGCAGTGAAACCTGAGGTAGCAGTGAAACATCCATGTCCCTTTGACATCAGGTTAAAGCCACCAACTATCTCCAAATAGCAGAAAAAGCAGTAACTTTAAAAAAATGAAGGTTTATGTCCTAAGCAGTCCATGGTTTAGCTGCATGACAGTGTGGAGCAGAGGTGGGGACAGGTCTGTCAAGGGCTGGAGAAGATGTTTAGCAGCTATGTGAGAGCTGCAGTACAGCACAGCTGGGAACAACCTCCACACAAGAGGAGGTTTGGGGACATGGATCCAGTGTCTTTGTCCCTCTGTTAAACCTCTTTCTGCTGTGAAGAAAACATATGGAACAACACAGACCTGTAGCGCTGCAAACATTCTTGCAAATAATTTCATGCATATTCATAATCCATCACAGCCTGGGGGGATTAGAGACAAGAACATCTGCGGGATCAGGGCTGCACTCTGTACAGTAAATTTGCTGAGGAGGAATGGCAATCAGTACAACCTTATTCCTCGGGATTTCATTTGTGTTTGCTTGAGTAATCACCTCTAGGTTTAACACTTTCTCCTTTGGTAGCAATGGGAGGACTTAACCAGCTCCCTGCCATTTCTGTTAAGCTGCTAGGTGCCACAGCCATCGAGGACAAGCTGCAGGATGGGGTCCCACAGACAATTGAGACTCTTGCCAAAGCCAACATCAAGATATGGGTTCTCACTGGAGATAAGCAAGGTAAAGGCACTACAGCTTTGGAGGCTTCTCTTCTCTCCCGCAGGTGGGGTGGTTCTGCTAAGATCTGGATTTTCATTCTTTGAAAACTGCACAGAAGACAAATTTACAGGGCTTTGCTTCATTGCCAGCTATGCAAAATTTTAGTTATCTGGAATTAGAACAGATGAATGTAGCTCGTGCCTCTCCTTAATTTCTGTCCTGAGGATGGAAGCAGGGCATTCTTTACCTTTGGAGAAGTGACAGTAATCATCCCATAGTCCCTGACATAAACTGTGGAAAACTGCCACTTCCATCCAGTTGATTGTTCAGATGAAGGTGAAAAAACTCTTGTCCTGCTTTCCAGTAACTTTAGTGTTAAAATGGATGCTGGGTGAGTTCCAGTTTGTTTCTGGCTCTCATAATCCAGAACAGAAATGGAGGAATCATAGGCTTTTGGAGATGGAAAGAACAGCAAATAGACTCAAGTGAATTCTTTTGGAGACATAATATCTTCACTGAAAGAATGGTATTTCAGGGAGGTAAAAAGTGTTTGCAAATAATTTCATCCAAGACATGAGCAGAGAATATTTGAGAAAAATGAACTGTTTCATTTTGTCATGTTCCAAATGCAGTAATTTTGCTATAAAATACCAAAATATGTTTTCTGGAATTTTATGGACAAAATGTCATATTCTCTTTCAGAGCTGTGGTTTGGGGATTTTCTGGAACTAGGGAGAGGGCAAGCTAAAAATCCTGAAAAAAGAATTTTGAATCAACATGAAATGTTTTTTGTTGCTCCAAGTATGTTGGTCAAAGGGTGTCTAAAGCATTTTCATGTTGGTAGAGTTATTTTTTTCCTGTGGTCTTGTGAAGACAAATTTGCTGCTACCTCCATCAAAGTGACTCTCCTGGGTGTCTTACTGTTGACTCTGAAAGGCTCCAAGCTCTTTGGAGTCAGAAAGAGAGCTTCTGTCCTGTGTACAAAAAGACAACATAAGTGGGTGAATTTGGGGCTGCTAAGATGGATTATCTTCCTGGTTTATCTTTTCCAGAGACAGCAATGAATATTGGTTACTCCTGCAACTTGCTGAATGATGACATGGAAGATGTTTTCATTATTGATGGCAGCACATCTGATGATGTACTGAATGAGCTGAGGTAAATGGCTGGAACACAGTTTGACTGCTGTGCACTAGCACTGTTTGTGTTTTGTATCATTCCACCTTTGTTTTCCTGTCAGCTTTCCTTGTTGCAGTTCATTGAGGGATCTTAGATAAGGGAGAGCTGTCTCCCTGGAAAATGCAGAAGCTAAACACTGAGAGTAAATGCTGAAGCTTCTTGATCCAAGAGCTCAAATGAAATAAAGATACAAGAAAGCAGAGCCAGACAGGGAGTATCAGCTGGCATTCATGTGATCCTGAGCCACAAAGGCTTTGGCCCCAGACTTGAGCTGTGCTGTTGCTCTACTGTTGTTGCCATTCATTCACATTGCTACTTCCTTCCTCACCTCCTCTGTAGACAGAGGTTCTTAGGTAAAGGTGGAAAATGGGAATGGTTTGCAGGCCTTTTCTGTTGGAGTAGATGGTTGCCAGACAACATGCACAGAAAATTGGATGCTCTTTGGGATACTATCCTTCATGGCACTCCGATGGTTTGTTTGACTTTAAATCAGAAGAAGTTTAGCAACGCTTGTTAGAGTGCATATTGCTGTAGGGGTACAGTGAAAATTGGACTGAACTGTCAAAGGGAATCATCAGTTTTTTGTTTTCATAAAATTGCTTTAACAGAACATATAAATCTCAGCAAGATTTTCATTATTATACTGAGTTTCTTTCTTTCTTTTCTTTCTTTCTTTTTTTTTTTTTTTTTTTTTTTTTTTTTTTTTAGGAATGCAAGGAAAAAGATGAAGCCAGACTCCTTTCTAGACAGTGATGAAATCAACATTCAGTTTGAAAAATCTTCTAAAAAACAAATGATTATACCTGATGAGCAAGCAAATGGAGTGTATGGTCTGGTTATCACTGGCCACAGCCTGGTAAGGAAGGTTCAGAACCTTGTTAGGTTAGGGATGAGTTCCCTGAAGAGCTTACTGGAAGACATACTGGAAGTCTGAAAAATGCTTTAAAAATTCAACTCTAGAGGACAAGACTTTTTTTTCCCCCTAATTGAGAATGAGGTTCAGTGGTTACCTGAGACATCAAAGTTCAGAAGATGGGAACAGCGAGGAGTTGGCCCTTATCTTTGGTGAACAAGAGCAGTAGAGAACTGGGTCATTTTTAATTTCTGGAAAGATACTAAAAAAATAACCAGGTTTGTGTTTGCAGCAAGAAGATAACATCAGACAAGGGTTTCAGTGCCAAGGACAGGTTCTACTAAATACAGCTGAAAACATATATGCTTAATTGATAGGCTATAGAAGCTATGACTTAACTAATATATTGTTACTCTCTCCCATTATGTTCTTCCAAGAAAACTGAAGTAATGCACTCTAGATGAAATTGCTAAGTGACAGATTAAAAACTGCTTGGGAAGTGTGGTTCTGAAGGGCTCACTGTTGATCTAAAACAACTGAAATAGCTGTCATCTGCAGAGGGTTATCCCACATCTGTTTGTGCTCAGTGTTTGCATTAACTGCTTAGAAAGAGAGCAGGTAACACCAGGCTTGCAGAGAGTACAAAGAAAATTGAGAGGAGCCAGGCATGATCTGGAAAGCATAGGGGGAAACTGAGTCAGTTGGGATTTCTGAGCCTAGAGAATACTGATCAGTCTTGGTAATACTCTTCAAATTATAGCCGGTAAACGAAGTAATGGAATTAAACTGAGATAGGAGAGTTTTGGGTGAAGTGTCTTCCTCATGAGAATAGTGAAGCTCTGCTATAAATTTTCCATGCTTGGAAATTTTTTAGAGCCAGTTAGAGGAAAGAAAAAACAATTTTAATCAATTTAAACCTGTCTGCAAGTAAAACTTAATTTATGTCAGTTTTATTTATCTGTTGTATTTTACTTTCCCAGATCTCAGTGACAATAAATAGACATATTTAGTTCTGGGAGGTGCTGCCTCTCAGAAACACGGTGCTTCTGTTCCCTGTGGTTGCTGCCTCTCTTGATGGCAGTCCAGAAATTTTCATTCCCAGTTCTATACCAGCCCAGCAAATTACTATTGAGAAAATATCATCTTGCTCTTCTTTTGGCTCATGTGCCATGTATACAGACCCCAAACACTTTCAGACAGTGTGTAGGTTAAGTATCCTTTTTCCCTCTTTTACAGTCACTTCCTCTTGAAGTCCAGCGCCATAAAACCCTTTATATTCCCACTGCAAAGCAGACATGAGGTCTGTCAGGTTTGGTCCATGTGCATCGCATGGACAGCAGGCCTCTTGCCTGCTCCTACTCCATCCCTTCCACCTGCAATAGTACCCTTCATACCCTTCAGACCCTGCGTGCTGTGCTACCAAAACACCACTGGCAGCCATGGCAAAGCTTTCCTTACTTTCCTGGAGAAACACACACTGACCCACACCCTGGCAAAGGGAAATGTCCCACGCTAAGAAACTCAAATCTGGTGTGTGTGGGAGCAGCCAGTCCACACAGAGTGGACACAAGTCTCACCAAGACGATGGCTTTCTGCTCGGTGGGGACCACAAGGACAGTGTAGACAAATCTAGATGTCATTTATTTATTTCTATGAGCTTGAACAATGGTAGCAGTGCTGATACTGTCCCACACACAGCATCTGCTCAGGGCTACATCCCTGCCTGCAGAGGGGTGGGAGGGCAGTGCTGCGGTATGCACGTCTGGCGTGGTCTGAACAAAGCAGTGAACAGAAATTCATCAGCATCTGTAATGGCATCATGATGCCAGTTAATTTGCGTGCAGTTGCACCATTAATACACAAAATGACAACATTTTGCTGTGCTGGGCAGTGAGGATGTTGAGGCAAAAACCATCTCTGACTGCACTGACCAGCAGCACACAAGCTAAACTATGGAAAGGTCAGTTGTTGAGCAAGTCTGCTGCCACTGACAGAGGAAAGTGGGGACACTGGTGACTCACAGCTTTGTTTTAAAAAGGATGAATATGTGGCCTAAGGACTGTCTGCCTTATGCAGAAAGGGCAGGGGGCTTGCTGTAATGGCTCTGAGCAGAAGTGAGCCCTGTAGGTTCCTTACGTACACGTCTGCTAAAAAGAGACAACAAAGAACAGGGCCAAAAAGCATGTTCTGAGAGAAATATGAAAAGCTAACACTGCTCACTCCTCCTCATGCAGAGCTGGAGGGGTGACTAGACATCCAATTATCTCAGTGCTTCCTGAACAGAAATAACACGGCTGACTTATTTAAAAGGTCAGCACTAAGAGCAAAGCAGCTTTCTCCCTAGTTTTGTGTTTTGCTTTGTCATACCCACCTGAGCTTAACTCTTTGCATGGTTTTTTTTAATTAAGCACTTAATAAATTGAAATCTTTCCCATATATCTCCCAAATCTTAAATAGTAATCTAAGAGGGATGAGCAGAGACTGTCTCATATGGAGATACACAAGGTTGTCTCAGGCCCTACAGCAACTTCCTGCTCTTGGTGTTTGACACTTCTGCCTTCTGTCAGGTTACATCAGCCAGAGCAGCATACCCAGCTGTTGAGCACACCCAGCTGTTGTGCATATCCAGCTGTGGTGCATATCCAGATGTGGTGCACCCAAAGTGCAAGCTTATAGGTGTAGGGTGCAGAGCCTGATATGCAGTGTGGATCTCCCTGTGTCTGGGTGGATGGATTCACCCACATGAATGGAAAAGCCTGGCTTAGCTGTCATTGCCACCTCACTGCACCCTCTTTGTCAGGCCAGGAGCTGCTGTGAGCCTGCCCTGAACACCCCCTTTCCTCCTTTCCAGGCTTACGTGCTGGAAGGGAACCTGGAGCTGGAGCTGGTGAGAACTGCCTGCATGTGCAAAGTGGTGATCTGCTGCCGTGTGACTCCCCTGCAGAAGGCCCAGGTGGTGGAGCTGGTGAAGAAGTACAAGAAGGCTGTGACCCTGGCGATTGGAGATGGAGCCAATGATGTCAGCATGATCAAAAGTGAGTGATGGCCAAGAGCCAGCATGCTGTAGCAGACTGACTCAAAGATGTATTTGCACTCTGAGGTGGGCTAGCAGTGGGAACACGTATCTGAGAGCCTCCTCTTTGTGGAAACAAGTGTTTGTATCCTAAATTTTGGCAGGTCTCTGCAGAGCACTCTCACTACAGGTCAGTTGTGTCTTCTGCCTTCTCAGTCACACTGGGCTCCTTTGGGAGCAAAGGTTGGACTAAGTGCCTATTTTTCTGTTTCTACCTTGCAACAGACACAATAGTTGGACTCTGTGATCTTACAGGTCTTTTCCAACTTAAGTTATTCTATTATTCTGTGAAAAGCTGTGATGTGTCCATCTGTGTGTCTGCACAGCCACCAGCACAAGGGCAATGTATATGGCAAACAAGTTTATATCACAGAGGGCCTGCCTCAAAGCAGAAGTAAAATCTTTGTGTCTGTAAATATTCCATATAATATTATGTGGGGTGGGTTTTTTTAGCATTTCTTTGTGTTAGGGCTGTTTGTTAATTATCTCCCTTGAGTTACAGTTGATGGGCTTCCAGGCCCCTCCATCCTTGAGCATCATTTGATGCTGCATTACCTCAGTGAATTTATGAAAAAAATCCTAACTAGGTATAATTAAATTAAGATTATTCAGAAAGACCTATTGCTAATCTTCCTTGTGTTAATTTGCAAGAATTGATTAACTGGAGCCTTTTAATTAAGAAAGAAGACACTAAGTAGAGAGCTTCAAGGGAGATAAGTCAGGTAGTCAGCAAAGAAAGGAGAAGAAAAGTTAAAGTGTACATAATAATTAGAAACTAACCCTCTCACCCCACAAGAGGATTGGGATTTTGGGATTTTATCAGTTCAGCTCGGTGGAAAGCTCTGAATCCAGCCAACCTTCAGCCATCAAGATTGTATTCATTAGTTAAAGCTGTGTAATTAGCTGTCACATTAAACTTATGTCCATGACTAATAAATGCAAGTTAGTAATAAAAAAATAGTAACTCTTCTATCTGATTATTTGATTGAACTAATAAAGCCCTGAAAAATGTAAAAAAGGCTACAGTCTGCCTTTTAGCATAGTGACTGAGAAACTTAAAATGGTTTGAAGATTTTGCCTGTCTGGGATGATGTTTTAAGCTGCTGGAAGGACATGCATGCATGTAAATGAAAGTCACATGTCAATATAAATTCAAGTTATTTTTTCATAACAGCAGCCATTTTGAACAACAATTTTTGTGCTGCTGTAAATTGTTCAGAAAGAAAACATAAACTGTCATTGATCATATAATTTCATTCAAATAATACAAGACCAGTTATGGGAAATGTATCACAGAGCCAAAACCATAGTGCTGCTGAAAGAATTAGTGCACCAATTTTTTTTTTTTTAATAACTTTTCATTATGACTTTATGAAGACTGTGAGGGAATTAACACAGTGTTCAGTGCAGGGTAACTAATTTTAAAAACGGAGTAATGAGAACTCTCAGTGTAATGACATGACCAATGACCTTCTCATTGCAGCTGCCCACATTGGGGTTGGCATCAGTGGCCAGGAGGGGATGCAGGCAGTCTTGTCCAGTGACTTCTCCTTCGCACAGTTCCGCTACCTGCAGCGCCTGCTCTTGGTGCACGGCCGGTGGTCCTACATCCGCATGTGCAAGTTCCTCAAGTACTTCTTCTACAAGAATTTTGCCTTCACCCTGGTGCATTTCTGGTATGGCTTCTTCTCTGGCTTCTCAGCACAGGTAGGTCCAGCTTTGGTTTTCTCAGAGCTGTGGAGATGGTCAGAGGGTTCCTCTCCTGTGAAGAGGCTGGGGGAAGTGGGGTGGTTCAGCTGGGAGAGGAGAAAGCTTTAGGGAGACCTTAGAACATCTTTCAGTACCTAAATGTGCTACAAGAGACCTGTGGAGGAACAGCTTAGCAGAGCCTATTGCAATTGGACAAAGGGTAACGGTTTTAAACTAAGCTTAGATTGATAGAAGGAGGAAGTTCTTTACAGTGAAGTTGGTAAAACACTGATACAGGTTGCCCAGAGAGGTGTTGGATGTCCCCTTCCTCAGTACATTCCAGATCAGACTGGACAAGGCTCTGAGCAACCTGACTTAGTTGAAGACGTCCTTGCTGATTGCAGGGAGGTTGGAATACATGACTTTTACAGTACCTTCTGACCAAAACCATTCTATGAGTCTTTATCTAGTGTTTTCAAGAAAAGTACCTGGAAACATTTTACAAAGAAATAAACTAAGCCATTCCTCCCACCTCACTGAACAGATCCAGGTCTGACTTGTTCAGCCACATGGGTATAAAGCAGATATTGCTGCCTTCATTGTGCTGATGGGGGGATGCTTGGAGACAGAATATATATATTATAGAATCATACAATTGTTAAGGTTGGAAAAGACCTATAAGATCATCAAGTCCAGCCATTAAGCCAACACTGCCATGTTCACCACTAAACCATGTGTCCAGGTGCCACATCCACATGTGTTTTAAACACTGACCACCCTTTCCATGAACAATTTTTTGCTAATATCCAGTCTAAACCTTCTCTGGCATTTAGGTGCATTATGAAGCACATCCGTCACTTGCAGGATTTTCAAAAGTATTCCAAGTGATTACAGCCATCAGCTGATGACACAGATTAGAGTTTGGTGCAGATCTTGTAAGATCTATGCTTGCGTTGTTAACATATTTGGAGCAAGCAGTTTAACTCAGAGATGCCTGTGGGCATTAGGAGCTTGCAAGAGGACTACCTCTAGAGTGAAAAAAGTGGTGTTAATTCAAGGCAAACCAGCCTCCAACTAAAGCCAGCTGTGAGCAGTGCTGATACAGGGGCTGGGGGTGCAGGGTGGTGCAGAGGGATCCTTCTGTGGCTGCAGCCAGCAATGGGTGCTGAGCAAACAGTGCTGGCGTGGTGTGATCCCTCCCCTGTTCAGGGATGCTGAGCTTGAGTCATCTTATCCCTTTTGTTTCAGTAACATCTCAAACCAAGGTGTTGCAGCAATTAATTGCTTTCAAAGGAATGGAAAAGACAGCCTTTTGCTAACTTCATGCTTTGTTTTTGTTTTTTTTCCAGACTGTCTATGATGAGTGGTTCATTACGCTTTACAATTTGGTATATACCTCCCTCCCAGTGCTTGGAATGAGTCTCTTTGATCAGGTACTGTTTCTGTCACCACTTTGGGGATTTTTTTCATGGGGGGTTTTGTCTCCAGGTGCTTTGAGCTGGTTCCATGAAGCAAAAGCAGCTGACCTTTTGGCTAGATACTGTGGTAACCCCTGAAATAATATCCTGACAGGGAGAACTTACACCACAAAAAAAGGATGTACCAGAGAGATGGTGTATTCCTTCCTAGTCATATGATTTAGGTTTAGGTAGGCATGTGAGGAGCAGGGAGTTGAGATATATACGATTACCCTGATTTGGCCTGTAGGTTCCAGTGTGTGATGAGACTTTTGGGTTAGGCTGCTGCCTACAGCACTGGCTGCCACTGCAACACTCCCCTGGAGCAGTCATACCCTACTACCTGTGCTCCTAAAGTCTGGCAAGTGACTTTCTAATGACCAGACAAAACAATTAATTAACTGGATCTTTGAAACCTGATTTTGCTAGTTCAGCCTTTCTGGTGAGCTCTTTCTGCAGTAATTTTACACACAAATTTCAACCTCATTTTTATTGTTTGACAAGACAAAGGAGCAATAAGGCCATTTGTATATGCATTTTGCAAGTTACATAAATAGGAACTGGCAACTTTGCAGTGGTTCAGTGCTCTGCTCTGGACACTTAAGGGATCCAAGTCAGACAGCCTTGCCTGTGTGGGGAGGTATTTTCTAACCCATAGCTTCTTGTCAAGTCCCTGGAGAACAGAAGAAATGTATGTATATATGTATATATAATTTTTTTAAATCAGCTGTTAATTTTTTTAGCACAAGAAAGGTAAAATACAATATGGAAAGTATGCCCAGGTGACCTTGGGATGTGCCATGCCAGGAAGCACAACTGAGTGAATTGCATGCTGAGCTTTTTCCCATGGAAATGCATGGGACATGGCAGCCCTAAGTGGGTCTGTGTGCTTGGCTGGGGGGCTGCCAGCAAATCTGACCATGTCCTCTCTGCCTTCAGGATGTGGATGATCGCTGGAGCATGCTGTTCCCTCAGCTATATGTGCCTGGCCAGCAAAACCTCTATTTTAACAAGGTGGTATTTGTCAAGTGCATGTTGCAAGGGATCTACAGTTCCCTCATCCTGTTCTTCATCCCCTATGGGGCCATGTACAATACAATGAGGAGTGATGGGAAGGCCATTGCTGACTACCAGTCCTTTGCTCTGATGGCCCAGACCTGCTTACTGATCGTGGTGTCTGTACAGGTAAGGCATCCCAGGTAACATTTTTAGGAATTAGTTGTTGTTTTATGATGGCAGTATCTGGAGGGCAAGTTAGGGTGCTGACAGCATTGTATTTGCTACTGCATCATGCACTCTTGAAGAAGAAAAGTCTCTTGATGCCAGATTAGTCTCCTCAGTTCCACAGAACAGGAGGTTTGTTATGAAAGATCAGAGTGACAGGAAAGAAGAGTCTTTGCCTTGGAAAGTTTGCAGTCATAACAGACAAATCAGTTAAGGCAGAGAATATAACTTGTTCTAGTTTTATGGGAAGGGTTTGAAGCACAGGACTGTCTGTCTGCCATCAGGCAGTTATTTATAGGTTCTCCATTATGGAGATGTCTCTGCAGCCTGGCCCGATGCGTGATGTATGCATGGTGCAGCCTGAACTTCATGGAAGAAATAGCTAAGACTTGGGTGGTAGAAAATTCAGATTGGTACTATCAGGATGAGAGAGATTTCTTACAAGAAAACCTATCAATCACACCTCCCTGGATAATAGTTTCTGCTGTCTGAAGACTTGTAGCGTTGTCCTCCTAGCTTTCAATGCTACATCACAGCTTAGGGGTGGGGAAAAAAACATGGCTCATTTGAACTTATTATGTTAAGCTCTGGGGCCTGCAAGATAAAAAGAATAAGGACCTGTTGGAGCAAGTCCAGAGAAGGGCCATGAATTTGATCAGAGGGCTGGAGCACCTCTGCTAAGGAGGTTGAGAGTGTAGGAGTTGCTCAGCCTGGAGGAGGCTCCAAGGAGACCTCACTGCAGCCTTCCAGTACTTAAAACAGGGGCCACAAGAAAGCTGAGGAGGGACTTCTGACCAGGGCATGTAGTGATAGAACAAGAGTTACTGGCTTTGAAATGAAAGAGAGTGGGTTTAGATTAGATATCAGAAAAAAATTCTTCACTGAGAGGGTGTTGAGGCACCAGCAGAGGTTGTCCAGAGAAGTTGTGGATGGTCCATTCCTGGAAGAGTTCAAGGTTGGGCTGAATGGAGCAACCTGGTCTGGTGGAGGGTGTCCCTGCCTACAGCAGTGGGGTTGGAATACGATGATCTTTAAAGTCCCTTAATATCCTGTGTCCAGGACTGGCCACTAGTGATTGTTTGGGAAGAGGGCAACAATAGGATAAATGTAGTAATCTTGCCTTGAATGGTTTCCCAGAATCTTGTGATTTTCGACTTGTTATTTCTTGAGACTTGAGTGAGTAGCATTCTCAGAGGGAGATGTACAAAGCAGAGGACAAGCTGTGTTCAGTACAAATGTGCTAAATAATGAAGGCACTGACAATGGCTGTATCGCTCTGTTCTTTCAGATTGGCTTGGACACCTCTTACTGGACAGTTGTCAACCAGTTCTTCATCTGGGGCAGCCTTTCTGTTTATTTTGCCATCACCTTCACCATGTACAGTGATGGCATGTACCTGATCTTCACAGCCTCCTTTCCCTTCATTGGTAAGCCTTGGGACAAATCTGGATTGTACTCAGAATGGACATGCTGCAGGGCTTAAAGTTTCCAAGTGCTTCTAAGTATATTTCAGAATATATGGGCTGGCTTTTCTGCGAGAAATGCCAGGACATTATTTCTGAGGGTTGCTGGGAGTAGTTAGAGTCCCATCTGTCCAGGTCAATGTGTGCCATGTTCCCTTCCTTGTGTAAGAGTGGACATGAAATAAACCTACTGAGCTGGATGGAATGCTTTCAGTTGCTCTTCTATATTTGGGGTCCAGGTGTCCAATTTTTACACATATCTAGAATCTTACTTGCAGAAAGATGTGTGATCTTTGTAAATAAGTTAACATTTTGGCACAGGAAGGCATAGAAGTACAACGTCCACTGATTTATAAGAAAAATACCATGTGATTGTGATGAGCCTTCTGCCAAGTTAAATGGCAAATTCCCAACAACAAAACATACCAGTGATGACCAGCTCTTTGTAGTTATTTTACGTAACACCTTTCTGAACACATGCAAAAAATGAAAGCTAACATAAAAATGAGTCCATCTCCCAAGACCTTGGCCAGGAGGAACATATAAGTTTAGCAGAGTAATTCAGATGTTTTTAATAGGTCAGGGCATCCGTAGCCAATACAGATACAAAATTGTTACGGGTGTCTACTTATGAAATCCCAACAATTTTTATTTCAAGTCTCAGATTTTTTTAGTAATCAATGCCTTAATTTTTGACTGGCTTTTTCGGTAGAAAGTTGTTTTGCCTATCTTCACTGCAATAGCAAGGTGCTTAGCCAACTTAGAAATATCTGAGATGGAGGTCAGTTGGTGCAACATATTTTTCAAGCAGACGATCACATCCACTTTGAGACAGCTTTTAGAATCAAAAATGCTGAGTGAGAGAAGACAGGATGTCTGTTCAGTTTCCAAAAGCAGGTGGACAGCTAGACTGGATGATCTTGAAGGTCTCTTCCAGCCATGATGATTTTGTGATGATTCTAACTCACTTGCCAGGGGTATCTCATCTGCTGCCCTGTTACTACTACATTGGTCAATGTAGCCATAATGCTGAGGGCTACTTAATAAGGTCTCAGTCTGAAACCATTTTTAAGGAAAGTGTTTCTAGTCTGGACTGAGACAACTTGTTTACTTAAATTTCAGTGGAGTTGTATTACAGCAGAATTTGGCCAACTGGAAGGAAAACATTCAGCAAATATACTGCCAACAACAGCATCATTAAGCCCTGTAATGAGGGTTTTGCAGACTGTTTGTTCTATCTTTCATTCCTTCAGTTTTGGAAAAGCCAGAAGTGAGCACTTTGGTTTCAAAGAAAGTGTCAGTGACATGCCAGCACATGGCAGTAGTTCTGCCAATACCCCCATTAGGCTATGCTGTCTGTGCAGATCCCCAGAGCATCCCCCTTCAGGAAATGGTGCTAGAAGGCAAGAAGGGAGTATTTCTCCCTCTCCACTAGAGTCCTGGCAAAAGCTGGGAGTCCTGGGCTGCTGGTGAAGGTCTCCTGAATGTTTATATCAATCCTTTGCAGTGATTTGACTCTTCACAGAGAGAAGAGATTCACTCTGGTTCCCTTGTCTGCCAGGGTTGTTGCTTCAGTCATGTCTGGACATTGCATTTTTCTTTGCTCATCTCAGACACTGACACTGGTTATGCTGTCCTCTCTACAGCCTGTTGATTTCACTGTTGGAGATGATGTCTGCCTTATATTTTGGTCTGTTTGCCAGGTGCTCTGAACTCACACAGAGCAAAAGGGAGTAACAGTGGGAGGTGCTGTTTTACTGTTTTAATCACACTTTTGTTTTCCAGGTACGGCTCGAAACACCCTCAGCCAACCAAACGTGTGGCTGGCCATCTTCCTCAGCATCACCCTCTGCGTGCTGCCAGTGGTTGGCTATCGATTCCTGAAGACTCAGTTAAAGCCAACTCCCAGTGACAAGGTAAGGAGATAACCTCATTAAACCAGAAATCCTGCTTACCAAGGCCCAGGCTCACTGTGGAGCCACATTGCACGGGCTTGGAATTGCTTGGAGTGTGTGTCCTCGTCGGTGCAAGTGCTGCCATCCGTCTGTCCCCTACTCCCCAGAGAAGGAGGATTGAATTTGGGGTTTGGCACGGTTCAAACCATCTGCAGCTGGGCCCAAGGCTGAGATTATTTAGATGTGGATTGGACTGCTCTGAGGCAGGAAAGCTGCACTATTTTTAGGTGCAGGGTTTAAGCGCTGTGGCTGAGTGGCAAAGGAGTGGCATGTTCTTCCTGCCCTGATGCTGTGCAGTTTTTAGCCTAGCAGACTGCAAGCCTTCACCCTCCACCCAGGAATACGTGCTTGCTGGAGATTTTTTTATTTATTTCAGGATTTGCTGCTTTTTGTAGCCAATGGTTATATGCTCCTTCTAGAACCAGCTTCCCTGCCATCCCTGGGAATATGAAGATGAGGGCACTAGGGCAAGGAGAGGCAGGGAGTGATGGAGTGGGCAGGGAGCATAGAGCTCACTGCAGCCAAGGCACCCCTCAAGAACATAAGTGCACACAGAGCTCCCCGGGCTCGCGTGCAAACAGGAGCATTTGCTGAATGCTACTGCCACCTCGTGCTTCCTTCCTCTCCCTGCGCCGAGCTGCCGGGAATCCGTGTCAGAGCACAGCCCCAAGGGAATGCACCGCACTCGATGCCCTCCCTGGTCATCCTCGGGATGTTTGTGGCGCTCCACAGGTTCTCCAGGACTGTAGGAGAACGTGTTAGGGGAATTCTCAGCCCTTGCAGAGACGGTAGGTGGGTGCTAGAGAAGACTGCTGGGTAGGGAGATCCTTGGGACACAGTTCAAAGCAGTTAGGGGGTGTAAAAATGGGCTGAGCTTACCCCTCAGCTGAGTAGAAGTCAAACACAGCTGCTACCCAGAAGCCCAGCCTCACTGCTGAGGTTGAGCATGTCTCTCTAGCACAAAATTACTTTTCTGCCTCCTCCTGGAAGTGAATGGTTGGAGGAGAGGAGTGGGTTTCCTGCTCCATGGAATTCCTCAGCTGGCAGTAAACAGGTCTGATGTTTAGAGAGGCCAAGGACCTTGCCACTGCCATTGAGGCAAGCAAGAAGCACAGGAGTCTGGCAGCTGGGGGTTCTGTTGAGCCACAGGCTCTCAGCACCAGCCTCCTGCACTAGACAGCCCCATTCTGAAAAGAAGCTTGACAGCAGATTAACTCGGTGTCCACATGGGAGCAGAAAGCCCATTAGCTGCAAATAAAGTGCAATATTTATTTCCCATCTGACAAGGAATACAAGAATCTCTTGATCCGTGTAAGCGTTCAAGGCCAGGTTGTGTCGGGTGCTGATCAAGCTGATATAGTGGCAGTGGGGTTGGAATGGGATGATGATCAAGGTCTATTCCAACCCAACCCATTCTATGATTCTATAATTCTATGACGATCATTATCATCATAAAAAGATTTTACATATCAAAAATTCCCTTTAGTAGTCTGTTTTCTATATTAAATATGCCAATTCTTACCTGTTTCTCTATTTGTTTTCTGGAATTTTGACTATCATTGAGGTGGCTTTCACATTTTGGGTGATGTGACTGAAAATCCTGCAGTAGTACACCAACCATGGCATTGCAGAGTGTGGGGAATACATGGAAATCATCCCCTCCCATGATAACAGACTATGCTCCCATTAACATCTTTTAGAATAGAATAGAAATTGCCCTTTCCTCACTTTTGTCTTTGGATCCCTGCTTTTGTTTCTCTTCCTCTGCTCCTCTTCCACTGTGCTTGTGAATAATTGTGCACTTTGCACTTTTTATGCCTTATTTTCTGCTTTCAGGTCCTGATGAAGATCAAGGAAGCCAAAAAGCGTCCGCCTCCACCCTCACCCAAGCGCCGCCTGCGCCGGACCAGCACCCGCCGTTCTGGCTACGCCTTCTCTCATCAGCACGGCTTCGGAGCACTCATCATGTCTGGGAGAAACATGCGGCCAAAATCACCTTTTGCCGTAACGGGAACATTTTCACCAAATAGTGAAAAATATAAACACAAAGGATTGTAACCAAAAAAGAGAGAGAGAGAGAGAGAAAAACAAAAGATACCCCCTTATCCCTCTTAAAATTAGCAAAGCAAACCAAAGTAAAGGGCTGTCAGGAGAGGAGGCTGTGCTCCCTGCAAAGCACCAAGCCGTGGCTGCCCAGAGCTCTGCCCTCCAGGCTACCAAAACAAGGACTTGGGCCTTTCCGTTCACCCACATGCACCCTCTGATTCCAGGTTATTTTCCGAAGACGTGTGCTGCTGCTGAGGAAGGTGGGCAGGGTGAGTTAGAGTTATAGGGTATCCCAGAGGGCCTCCCTGGGACAAGACACAATGTGCTATGGGAGGCATCTCCGCTCCCTGAGATTGTTCATAACACTATTTTTTTCTCTCCCTTAACTACATACCTCAGAGCAAAGAGACTTCCAGTCTGAGGAAAAGGCTGAATTGGCAATGTCTTTCATGTGCCTTTATTTTTCTTCATGAATCCACACTGGGCTGTATTACTGGGGTATTGACCCCAGGTGTGCCTTAGGTCCAGCCACGCAACCCACAAATCCACAGCCTTTCTAACATGTGTGATTTTGTAGCCTTTTGATTGTAATCCACTTTCTCAAGAGATGGCCAGTACCCAAACACCACCCTCTTCCTGCATCTGCCATCAGGAAGTGCTGCAAGCTCAGAGAAACCCTTAGTTGGTCAAGGGATCAGGAGCTGACACTCATCAGCCTGCCCTGTTATATCTGCTTTGCAAATCTGCTCTTGTAAGGGATCATTGTCCTCAGAACCCTCTTAACTTTTGTAACTGGGCACCAGCCATTTCATTTAGACTTAAAATAAAAGAGCAGAAGATGCTCAGGCTCCCTTATGGATGAAACAATGAAATCTGAGAAGCCTGTGCTATGGTTAGGGCTCACCTGAGCTGCCAGGACCAGGCGTCTGCCCCCGCTTAACAGACTGAGGTACTTGCATATCTGGCTTGACGGTGATCCCACCAGAAGTATTGGAGCCAGAGATGCTATTTCACGGCCAGTAGCTGAAATAGCCTTTACTCCATTGGTGCTGTGGCTCAATGCAAGGGACAAAGCATGACATGGTGGCTCCCTCACCCTTCCCCATGAGTGGAGTGGTCACAATCCAGAAGAACTTAGTGAGGCCTCAGGAGTCTCTGCAGTGTTTCAGAGCTGCAGTGTGTCTCTGTGCTGGCTCAAATTTTACTTGGGAACAGGTTATCTGTCAGACACTGGTGGTAGAGAGCTGAAAATCCTACTGGTCTGACTGCCAGCAGAGGGACCTAAAATGCACAGACGTAGCCAAAGACATGCTGATATTGAGGGACTGGGATTTGCTCGCTGTTTTGTTACACCAACTCCTTAATCAGCAGGGTTACTGGGTGGAAGGCCAGCGTGGCAGCATAAGAGTCTGTCCTGCCAGCACTGCTGAGCTGTCTAAATGCAGCTTTTTCTTCTTCTTTTTTTTCCCTTTTTTTTTTTTTTTTTTTTTTGTGCAGAGGACTAAGCCCTGGATGTTGGGTGGTTGTTTGGGATTTTTTTGGTTGAGTTTGGGGGTTTTTTTGGCCGCTTTGTACCAATTTAGACTCCTTCCTTCTTTTGAAATGGATTTTTTTGTGCAGTAACCACCTGATATTTATGAGACTGTGCTGTGAGTCTCTGAGCTGTCAGTGGAGGCAGCGTATGATGGCAACAGGCCAGCCATGTCCCCATTTCATGGAACACCCTGCTGCTCGTAGTCCCAGTTTCAGCAGTTACTCTGTGAGATTGTTTAAGCTGTAATAGAAGGTTTCATCTCCCTGTGTTTAACTCAGCACAGAAAAAAAAAAAAACGACCAAAAACCAAAACCAAACCAGTCTGTTGCACCTGCTGCTTGGGGAGGCTTGTTGCAATCTGTGGTATTAAATTTCAGTATGGCCAGTGCAAAACTGGAGCTGGGACTGGATCCAGACTTCAGTGTCCAGGAGCTGCATGCTAGGGAAGGAGCAAATTATCAGGCGATCTCCCCTGCAAGGAGACACCTGAGTAAAGTGAGAGCCTGCATTCTGGCTGAGGAAACCACTGTGATAGTGCTTGTCACCTCCCCCTGATTTACCATTCACTTTGCAGGGACAATCATAGCTTTCTGATGAGGATTATGTCTTTCACAGACAGCCTTCCTGGGGTTGGAGGAAAAAGGAGAATTTGTGCAGATAAGCAAATGTCCCCATGATACCCAGACTGATCTGTGGATTGCAAGTCCTGTCAAAAGCTGTTCCTGGCATCTGATGCAGGAAAATATGTTGCAGAGCAGCAGAGGCAGACCTTGTGCTGACAGAGCAAGGAAACTCTGACACGCTGCCTCTCTTCTCATACGGTTTACGTGCAAAGTACTCACCTTCTGGCTAAAAGGGGATTTGAAAATGTTGGATACAACATGTAGGGGATAATAAAGCTGTCGGTGATCTTGCACCAGATAAAATTTTTTCAGTGGTTTGACAAAATTAGCATTTGAAACACATCAGCTGGCAGTGATGTCTGTCCTGCATCACTCCTGATTTTGTAAAATAATTTTTTTTTAAATAAAAAGAGAATATTAGGATGACAGATTCCTCATCGCTCTGTTATTGATGTGAGGAGTTTATAAGCAGAAGTGCACGGGGGGATGGTCTGTGGGACAACGGGTCTGAGACGGCAACCTTTTTCATGCGGTATCCTGATGCGGGAAGCACACAAATTCCCAAAATTTTCCATCCTGGCTGGGATGTTTTAAGAGGAAACTTAGAGGAAACGTCAGACATCCTTAGGCGGAGGACCCAGTGGGGGCGGGCAGCGTGGAGAGCCCGCCCCTGGACCGGCTGTAAACAGCGGAGCGATGCGGGCGAGCGGTAAGGGGCGGCGGGGCGGCGGCAGAGCGGGCGGGACGGTGCGGGGATGGTGCGGGGTCGCTGCTTCTCGTGTGTGCGGTGCTCTGCTTGGCCCCCCCGGGGGAGGTCGAGCCGTGTGTCACCGTCTGTGCCGCGTCTAGAAATTATGATTTAGTCTTTTATGAGGCTCTCATATTTCACAGATGTGTCAAAACTTAATCCCTGAAATAGATCTTGGATTTTTGTTTTCACCCCCCCCCCTCCCTTTTTTTCCCTCCTCATTATTCCATAATATAAATACTCACAGTTTGAATATTGTTTTGCTGTTGTGCCTATACTTGTCACCCTGCTGGGCTGCAGTTTGGAGGTCAGAGAAGTTGTGGATGCTCCATCCCTGGCAGTGCTCAAGGCCAGGCTGGATGGGACTCTGAACAATCTGGTCTAGTGGAAGGTATCCCTGCCCAGGGACAGGGGGAGTGGAACGAGATGATCTTTAAGATCCCTTCCAACCCAAACCATTCTGTGATTCTTTGATAACTGGTGATGACATGGTTCCTTTCCTTACACTGCAGCAGAGGAGAGCTAAGAATGTCTTCTCTCCCCCCTGAATCCACAGGGTGACACTGAGCACCTTCTGTCCCTAATACCAAAGGGCAGGAGGTGCACTTGGGCAGAGGCACCTCAAGGGTGTTTTCCATTCCCAGCTGCTGCACCTGCATTCCTTCTAGGCTGCCTGGTAGGTCTCACTTTATCTGTGTGCTTCCACATAACTCTCTCCCACTGGCCTGTAGCCTGGAAGTCCTTACTTGTGAGCAGCTCTTAGGAAATGGGAGGGCAGAGGATGCCCTGGGCTTGCATGCTTGCCCTGGGCTCTCCAGCTGGAATGATCCTTAGCAAAGTCTGTTGTATGAATGGAGACATCTCAGTGGTGACCCATGCTAATTACCAGCTGGAACAAAAACAGGAGCATAAGGGAGCTCTTGGATATCTGTGGGCACGAGCACTATCTTCTAACCCCATCAGACCACTGATCAAATTCATCCTAAATCTAGCATTCTAGTTGGAAAGCTTCCTGTTCTGAGGGTTGATTTTTCTCTCTAATTTTCAACCTAAATGTGTTCACTGCATTTATTCTCTTGTTGTCGTGCCAGCATTATACTTTTGCTTCAGCAGTTTTGTTTGTCTCCTGTGATATATTTAGACAGCAATCCTATCCGCTCTCTGCCTACATTTGGCTAGGCTAAACAAGCCAGGCTCTTAAGTTTCTTCTTGTTTGATAGGTTTTCTGTTTCCCTCAGGCCCTTTCTGCACCTGTTCATTTGAGTTTATAATTTTTAAATGTGGGTGACCAGAATTTTTTTGCATGATGCTTCTTTTATCAGTGCCTATACAATAGCTCTGGTATTCCACTGCCTCGCCTAGACTGTGTTTGCTTTTCTTAAGGCCTCATCATCTCTGAGCTTTAGTGGTTATTTTCCCCAATTTTATTATGAATATGCACAATTGTTAGCTAAATTGGGTTAGCTACATAAATACCTCTCCTCTCATGCCTGACAACATGGGGAGGAGCTGAAGTCATCACAGCATAAGTCTGCGCATGCTGATGCTTTAAACTGGTGCCTTGTCCTCAGGGGCAAGCTTTTTCCATGAAGGCTGGCAAGGACATTTTGCCACATCTGCTGATGTGTTGGTTGATGTAAATATGCTGGAGTGAAGGAGCTGCCATTTCTCCCAGCAATAATCATGGGGCTGAGTTCCCAGCCACAGTTCCCACATGGCTCTGTCCCTGTCCCTGTGATAAAAGTCTGTGTTGCTGCAGGGCTGGATGTGATGAAGGGCTCAGAAGAAGGACACAGAGTCCTGCAGCCTGGGCTTGACCTCTGAGTGCTTTTGGCCATATCTGCAGCACAGCTACTCTTCAGTTTTTCCAAAGCTAGTCTTCTGCTGCCCTACTTCTTATAATTCATTTAGGAGTAGAGAGTATTTTTTCTCTTCCTGGCACTGTCGAGAAGCCACCTCTCTGCCATCACTCCCAGCTTGAAGGGAAGTGGTTTCCATACCCCTGTCTCTTTCTCCAGCCTGCCTCTCCTCTCCAGCTGGGTGGAGCTGACTGTACTGAGCTGTCAGCTCCTGCTTTTCCACACAACACTGAGCACTCTGCCAGACTTTTCAGCTATAAATGGATCTCGACTTTTCCAGCCTCCACTCTCAACACCAAGAGATGTTGCGGGATATCAGAGCTGGGCCAGGCTTCCTCTGAATTAGGAAAACATATGACCCAAGTGCTCGTCTTTTGTAGGTTCTCTGTCAGCGCTGTGCCTGGCTTTGGGGGAGCTGTGTGTGCCCTGGTGAGGGCTCTGCTGCTGCATTCCTTGTGTGCCCTGCGAGAGCAGCTGTTCCCAGACGTGAGTGCCAGGCTGGATCAGCGCTGCAGGTGCCATCCCCAACCCCACACATCACCCCACAAATGCAGCACCGTCTAATCCAAGTGCTGTGTCTCCAGGGAAGGCCAATGTTTTTGTTACTGGCTGCATCCTGCCTCCACATCCGAATCAGGCACTTCATCAAAGAAGCCTTTTGTACATAATAAGCAATATGCTTTGCCTCCCCTTAACTTTGGGATTTATGGCAGAGATCCTGAGATCTTTTAAGCTTTATTGCATTCCAGCTCCTCCGAGAGGCAGGGAACATGAGTATGTCCTCGTTCACCAGGGAGCTGGGGCCTGAAGTATGCACACCAAGGTGACTCAGGGAGTCAGTAGCTGCCCTGGATTTTAAATTGAAGTCTTCTGTGTCATCAAGTGCTACCCTCCATCAGCCCTGTGGGCATCCAGGCCATTCATTCCATATAGAGTACAGGTCTGTATTTAGAAAACTAGTTAGTACTCTCATATTGAAAAATTGCAGTCTGAAAGTCTCCTAGTTAGTGTTCTTCGTAGAAGCTGCTGGGCAAGGTTCCAGTCTGGTGACCTTTTGCTGGCAGCATTGGGTTTGCATTCTTTTGACTTAGACAGCAACACCTAGAGCAGCTGCTTCAGAGGCTTCCTTACCTCCTGGCAGTCATCCCTCA
Organism: Entomyzon cyanotis; assembly: GCA_024500445.1. Taxonomy (NCBI): domain Eukaryota; kingdom Metazoa; phylum Chordata; class Aves; order Passeriformes; family Meliphagidae; genus Entomyzon; species Entomyzon cyanotis. The sequence continues at coordinate 42,869,378 of JAKEPQ010001021.1, read as the reverse complement.
GAAACCTTCAGGCTGTGGATAAGGGATCATAGAATATTCAGAAGGTGCAAGCCTGGTTTATGGCTGTGCAGTATTCTGTCTGCAGGTCTGCTTCTGGTTCAGTTTTTGCTGTGGCAGCAGATGCTGTCTGACATGTTTTCCTGCACAGAATGCCTTGTTTCCTGTATTTTCCCTACTCAGTGGTTTGGTTATGCTGCGTTTTGGATGGATCAACGCATCTGTTGACAGGGCAGTGTTCGATGGACAATGTGCAGGAATAATCTGTTCCTTTTTTTATGTGAGCTGGAGAACATAATACCCCAGACCATGATATTACGTAGGGGTTTCTGTCTCCCTTCTGGGACTGTGAGCAGTATGTTGTGCTAAAAAGGTGAGGCATAGATGTAATGCTCCTTCACCCTTTTCCACTCCATCCCTGAGCTTTGAGCTCTGGGAATATATGAAATGCAGATACTGTGTGTAGTTGCAGCTGCCTGATGCCCTTTCCTGGGGTAACCTCTGCTGCAGCTGAGCCATCAGATGCTGCTGGTTTGCCAGGTCAACTTGGAGTGCCTCTGGTTAAACTTGGTTGTGAAGTGTCAGGGGAAACTTGGCTGGGAGGAGTTTTGCTTGTAGTGTCCCTCCCAGATGTTCAGGGAGTTTGGCTACTCCCAGTTCTTTCTGGCCTTATGTAATCTGCCTCCCACTGAACACTTAATTCCCAGTTCTTCACCAAAGCCCTTGACTCATAGCAGGGTGTTTTCTGAGGTTTGCCAGCTCTAGTTCTCTGTTCCTCTGATTCTGGAACATACAGCCTGGTTGAGGTTTTCCTACTGATACCTGCTGCTCAAAGGTGATAGTTTCTCCTCCTCTTCTCATTCTTGTGTGTGTTTGGCTGGACTGGAAATTATGATTTCCACAATTCACATCTCTTGTGCCTGGGGTGAGTGTTTGGCAAGCATATTTGTAGTCCTTACGCATTGACATGGACTCTGTACTTCCATCTGAGTCCTCACTGGAGCCATGGATGGGAGTATATCTCAGCCACACAACACCGCAGGCTCTGTCAGGAATCCTTGGCAGAATGATGATGGAGCTGAATTGTATTTTCAATTCAAGCTTTATTTGCATAACAGCTTCCCAGTGACCAGGAAACAGAATGGTTTGGGTTATGTAGCATTCGTGGTCACTGTGCTTGGGGCACTCCTTGTCAGAGGCTGTGCTTTGCAGGTCGTCACAGCTCTGGTACCTGCAGCGCCTAGTCCCACAGGGATCCCTGTGCTCACATCTAGCTGTGGTTTGGAAGACATTGTGAAGACTGTAGTTTTCCAATGATCCTAAGTTAGTCAGAGTGGTTGGTTTGAAAACTTTGTGAAAAATTACAGGAGCATCTTGTAGAGCTATTAGCATAATAAAACAGCAAATGGGAGATCGTGCTGATAAATGCCACATGTAATGGTGATTTGTAAAGAGTTTATAACTGTGGATTGTTAGCTGAGCACATCAGTTAAATGTTCAGCTGTAGCCAAAAAAGCAGAACTCACACTGGAAACAAAAAATAAAGGTATATATTCTTGCATACTAAATATACATCTTGTTCCTGCATCTTGAGTACCACATACCAGCTGGTCACCCTCTTTCAAAAAGACTGACATAGACATGGAAATGATAGAGGAAAGTGGAATGAGGATGATTAATATGGGATAGCTTCTGTAGGAAGAGAGATCAAACAAAGAAAAGTAGATGATAGTGGGAAAGAGCAAAGGTCTGTAATATAGTGTTCAGCAGGGAGAAGTTGAGTACAGAATGACCTTAATAAACTTTACTGTTTCTCACAGTGCAGGGGAAGCACATCCAGCAAAATAATTTATTAGACAGGAGGTTAAGGAAGTCCTTTTTCAACACAGTTGATTTGTAGAACATGTTGCTACGAGATGGCATGAAGACTGAAAATATACCCAGATTCCAAAAGGAACCAGACACCTCAATGGCAGAGATGTGTTTCAGTGTCTGTGAAACATGATGGTCAGTCTGTGACCTCCAGCTCTAGGAGTTCCTGATTGTTGTAGGCTGGAAGCATGTGTCCTTAGGGGAGATCACTCGTGATTGCACTCAGTGAAATCACTCTGTGATTTTTATGTGCCAGTGGCACATTGTCAGAGATAGGGCACTAGACCAGAAGCATTCTTGGTGTAACCCACTGAGGTGGTTCTGGTTACCAGAATGTGCTGGAACTGTGGGGTGAAAATGAACTGATTTGGTTTTGAGCACTTCTGCTCTCATGACTCTGCTGCAGGAGTCACGCCCAAGTCACCATGGATTTTCTTACCACTTTTATTGGCAAGTCTGGAGGGACCTTCAGGAGGCAGGAGGAGGGGACTGGTGTAGGCATAGCCCATCGGCTGGCTCTGGGTGCCAGGCACTGCTGTGGTTGTTGCAGGGTGTGCACCCCAGTGACCACTGCCCCGCCAGGCAGGTGACATGCCTGGCATAAGCTGTCCAGTCCTACCTTTGTTCCCTCTTGGCTTATGATTAGGATATAGTTTATGTCTTGATGGACAAAGTCTGGATTCTTAGAGCCTCTTTTTCACATAACTATGGGCGGTGCTGTTATTCATCCAAATGTCTTGTCCTACGGAAAAGGGAAAGAACAGGCTATTTGAGTTCTATTGTGAATTCCTTTATCCTTTCCAAGTCCTGTGTTGTAATTTCCTTCACAGTCTAAATAGCGAAATGTCTCCAGTCTCTCTCCACAGAGAACTGTGAAAGTTTGGAACTGCAAAGCCTTGAAATGTCTATTTGCTGATAAATACGCATTTTAGGACCATTATCAGAAGCCACTGTGATTTGCTGCTAACCTTGTTGAAAACTTAACACATCAATATTTCTCAGGTTTTGGTTTGGTTTTTTTGTGGAAGCTGGCCGAGGCTGTAACAAAATCAAAAAGCAGTAATGGACATATTATTTTTGTCTGCCATTCAGCTTGCTGTGAGGGGATTCGTCACTGATTAAACCTGAGCATCTCTCCACAGTGTGATTTTGGGAGGACTCAGAATCCAGTAATCATTTTAGTTCTGCCTCGTTCCTTGAACTGATGAACATTAGAATGTTTGTGCCTCTTTCAGTGGGACGGTTAAAGAGTTTTAAAACCCAGTTCCCTGCTCCCTACAGAGAAGAAAAGAAGTCTCCTGGCAGCCTCAAGCTGTTTTTAAACGAGACAAATGCCCATGGTGCCTGTCTGCCAGAGCCCCCAGCCCCAACACCGAGTCCCTTTTTAGCACACTTCTCCATGCAGCTATATCTGGCTCCAGTTCCTTGCTCTGGGAACGTGACCTCATCGTTGTTTTGGTATTTCCAGTGATTCAGCCTAGTCCGGGGCAGGGAGGAGTCATTCCTGGTGCAGGCTGACAGGGTGTTTGTGCGTTTCTGGAATTCCAGAGCAGTGCAGCCTCAGCCCTTCCGCTGCTTTGACAGCTCGGCTGAGGCTGGGCTGGTGCACAGCATTCCTGCCTGGCAGATGGCCTGGGCGCAGCTGGTAGAAGGATTGATGCTCCTTCTTTTGGGGGTAATGGGGATCCCTGTCTTTGCAGGGTACCTACTGTGGTGAGGGTGAAGAAAGCTGCGAGCCGTAGTGTGTGTCAAGGGAAGCTACGAGGAATCTCTGCTTTATGGGTGGGAAGAGAGTCCCACAGAATGCTCATTCCTGTTTACAGGCTGCCAGCATCCCATGACGAAGTTAACTTTGCAATACCCACTGCAGCTTGGTAAGTGTTATGGTCCTTGTTTTTCGGGAGGGAAACTGAGGCACCAGGCGGGGAAATGGTCAGCTTGAGGTTTCACACAGCTGAGCTGGAGGTCCCCCATGTCCTTATGGACTACAGTTGCTTGAAAACTATATGAACTCCCTGTTCTTTGTTGCTGGTTTTTCACAAAGGTCACTGATGTGAGCTACATGCCTGCCTGGCACAGGGCTTATAGGCAGTGCCTGCTGTGCTGAAACAGCTCCTTCCCAGCCTCTCCCTAAGGCCTTCCAAGGCTTGTTTAATGGGCAGTGGTTGAAACCAGCAAGACTTCCTCTGCTGCTGGTTCTAGTTGAAGGCACAGTGGAGGCAAAGCCCCCGAACCCTTTGACACCTTGCGTATTAACCCTGACATGAGCTCAGTTGGTTCACAGTTGGTGCTGGTAATGCCAAGGTTGTGAGTTTGATCCCTGTATGGGCCATCCACTTAAGGGTTGGACTTGATGATCCTTGTGGGTCCCTTCCAACTCAGAATATTCTGTGATTCTGTGCCAACCTAGTCCCTATGCCCCTTGTTCCATATTTGGTGTAAATCCAGCTGCAGCACAGCTTGTGAAATTACCATGAGATGGCAGGGAAGGAAGAATCCTGGCAGGAGGTACCAAAGACGTTGAACTGGGGATACAGGGTAAGTCTCAAAAATGTGGACACCTGGAGCCCCCGGGGGGAAGGCCTGGGCAACAGGAATGGGCTTCTGCACCGTGATCTGGTCTGACAGGTGAATGGAGCAATGCTCCAACCAGCCTTTCTCCCTGGCGTGGTGGGCTGCTGTGGCACTCTGCACCAGAGAGGCTGTGGGACTGGGGCTGTCCCAAGTGGGGCGCAGCACGGGAAGTTGGATGGGTTTGTATTACTGCTAGCAAGTACTGCATATGGAGCTTAGGAGTTGATGGAGAATGTGGAACTGGGGAGGTCTCCCCTCGCTAGTGCTCACTTCACCCCTTGGCTTCCCTGGCAGGCAGCTGCGCTCCCAGCCCACTGTCCGAGCAGGCAGGCAGTGCACCCATCCCGCACAGCCCTGCCACGCTCTCCCTGCTTTCTGTGCCTGCTGTAAATGGCTCTCTGTAACACGAGCTGCATTTCTGCCATAGCCCTCTCCTGCGCGCATCTGTATTTACACTGGGGCTTTCATTAGCACTCTGGCCCTCACTCCTCTCTGCTGCCCACATGCTCCCTGAGTGAGACCCTGGCACCGCTGTGCCTGACGGGGGGCAGGTGGCTGGCAGCAGGAGGAATTCCTCAGCCAGCTCCTGTCTGGAAGAAGTGCCTTGTCATCTTGCCTGTTGCCCGCCATCCTGCATCAACAGGGGAGCAGCCGGCGGAGACTCCCCGCAGCACGGCTCGCTGATCCCTGAGCCGGCACGGGGACAAGCTGGTTTTGCTTTGGATTATCGCTGGCTCTGCATGCTGTGCTCCTCCTGCGGCTCTCATGCCATTGCTGCTGCGCTCGGCTTCCAGCTGCGGTGAGCTGAGCCCACGTCCTGGGGAGATTGTATCTGGCAAGGTAGGAGCTGATCCCTTCCGTTTGTTCTGCTAAAAGTAATGTGACCAGTCCTGCCTCTGCCTTTATGGCATGTGTCAATTAGTGGGTTTATTTTGCATTGTTCTGTTGCTCTGATTAACAGTCAGTGTGCTTGCTCAGCCTGTAGCCTCATGTGGGGAAAGAAAATGTATGTATACATTTTATTTTTACCTGCACACTGGAAAAACCAAACTTGGGGTCTTTTTCTGCTTCAAGATGGAGTCTTCTCTTTTTGTCTTGTCTGTTCTCATGCAGCATCCTATGCATTCTCTCCATGTCATGTCACCTGCTTCCTCAGGAGATGTGAGAGTAGAGAGCAGTCTGATGTGTCTTGGGAGGAAGGGGGAGGGAGGAGAAACTCACTGAAGACAAAAATCAAGGAAGTTCAATGGGCTCAGAAATGGCTTTAGAGAAGTTATTTTTAATCCAGAGAACCAAACAGGGGAAGAGCCTCCTTTCCCTGGATAGTCTCAAAAAGGTGGCTTGGTTTTGATTTTTTTTTCCCCTTTTAGTCCTTTAGGGCACACTGTTTTGATATGGAAAGGCCTGAGGCTGCTATTGTCCCTAGGGATGAAACACAGTCACTCTTGTTAGTCTGATGCCCCCTTTCCAGTGGACCGTGTTGACATTTAGTGCTTCACCTCCTCCCTCCACTGCGCACCTTTGCTGCTGCCACATTGGGAAAAGAGGTGATGACCAGCAAACCCAACTCCTGCTGGATTTCCCTGCAGCAGCCAAGGAGAGATAAAATAGGAAGGCATCAGCATTTTCTGTGTTTAGCCACAACTGTTCCCTTTTTAGTCCACAGCAGCTGGGATGTGTGCTCAGCCATCCATCTTCCCCGAGCCTAATGTACCTGGGCTTCCCTCCCATATGGACAGGAGTCTGTCTCCTCAGCAGGGCAGACAGGGATACCAGGCCTCCTGCAGGTGATGGCTCACTTCTGAGGAGTAGCCCAAACAGCAAACCATGTTTTAGGGCCCCGCTATATCCCTGTGAGGAGGATAAAGGGGTGCTCTAGCTTTCCCCAGCATATCCTGCGGTGCTGCCAGTGGGTTTATAAATAGTGCCCACAGTGTACTATTTTGGTGACAAGCTCTTCCCAGGATTCTTCCAAAGAGTTATGTGAGCAAGTGTTAAAAATAACACCAAGCCCTGCCCAAATGCTGGCGTCATTTCAGCCAAAGTGTTGGGAATCTTCCATAGACAGCAGCCTTGGACCCTTGCTGGGGGGCAGCAGGAGGGGGCCCAGCACAGCTTCCCCTATTTTCCTCCTCTTGATGTCCTGCTGACCACAGACGACTGTGACCCTCAGCTTCAGCAGATGTGCTGGTGACCGAGAAGGTGTGAGACTTTCACTTCTAATTAGGTTATTTGCCGCTGGGCTTTCCCTGTGTGTTCTGAGTATTATTGATGGGTCTAATGAGAGGTACAGGCTAGTTTTAATCTAGCCTGCTTCCAGGTCCCTGCTGGTGGCTAGAGCTCACTGCCTCATTAGAAAGTCTTGGGCTGTAAAATGGCATGTGGAGGCATTCTTGTTCTGGGTTAGGTTTAGCCTGAGGACTGGTAGCTGGAGATTAGTTTAACTGTGGAAAGGACATTAAATCTGTGTGTTGCATTATGGCTACAGCTCTGGACCTTCTTGCTATCCATATGAACATGAACATTATCCCCAAATTCTGCTCTTTCTATGGTGTAGTTGGTGCTTGTAACTGAGGGCTGGACCAGACAGCAGAGATCTCTGGGGAGCCACGCTCCCTGAGCTGTGTAGCCAGCACAGGATGCACCATCCCACTGTGAAGCTGGGACTTGGTTTGTTTCCCTCAGGCTGGGTTTTACTTGTTGTTGGTCAGGTTCTATGCTGGTTATGCAATTCAGCTACTCTCATGCTGCAGCAGCATCATGCTGTGTGTTGGAAAGCAGGAGACCTCACTGGAAGGCAGCAGACCTCACTGAGTCCTTGTGCTCAGTATGTGAAGCCCAGAGCTCACAAAAATGCTTCTTGAGGGGCTCATGCTCAAAGAAACCCTGTCTGAAGAGCTAATCCCTCTTGCAGAGTGAGGATGTGGCTCCACCCTGACCTGGTCTCATATGGGATGTAGAAGCCCCTGTGGGAGTAGAGCACCCACTCCTTAATTACACAGCTTAATACACAAAGCCTCAGACACAGGAGAAGGGAAAGAGATGAGATATCCTCTGGGTGCAAACACAGGGGCAAAGCTGGGGTTCACCTGTCTGCTCTGAGCTGAAAGCAGCAGTATCATGGACACAGACACATCTCTTTCACATGCTGGAATTCAGGATGACAGCATTAATCCCCCTTTGCAGCTCTGTGGCCCCCATGTTTGCATCCCGAGATACATCAGTTCCAGTTTCTGGCTTTGTAGAGGAAGGGGTGGATGCTTATGGCTGGACTTGATGCTCTTAGAGATCTTTTCCAATCTAAATGATTCTGTGATTCTGTAGTCTTTGAGCACTTTCAGAAGGCCTGCGTTTATTTTAAGCTGAAAGAGAAGGTTGCTGTGAAAGCAGCAGGCGTGCGAAAATTGCTAAAAAGGTCACAAGTGCTGTTGGACACTCAATGCTTCACCTCCTCTGATACAGGATTACTAATTCTGGCAGATGTTCCCAGGGATGGAGTGCAGGTCCTGTTAGAACATCATGACCAAGCGTTTTCTCTGGCTGTGGCACTGAGAATGAGTGAGAGCAGAGAAGATGCTTGGCTTCTGGCTTGGACTGTTGTATGTCCAGTGCTCCATTCTTCTCCCCCTCTCAGCTTTTGGCTGGTCTTCTGTTTTCCATGCTGTGTGTCAAGAGGCACAGGCTGGGTGTGTGCACAGGATGGAGTGCTTTCTGAAGTGTGTATTGACAGCATAGACTTCAGAATTGTCCGGAGGTGGAACTATGTCATGGAGATGAAATGCATGTTTCTGTTTCTCCATTATCATGCTCTGGGCAAACAGTCCTTCTTCAGGGGCTTCCTGCTCCTCAGTTATTGTGTTCCTTCCTGCTTCTCTCCCATGTCATGCCAACAAAGAGTTCTCTGAGTCATCATTGTGGCTGCTTATTATAAGGCCTCAGCCAAGGCTCTGTGTATCATTGTATATTACAGAGCTCCTGAGGGCTCTTTCAGGGCTCTTTGCACCCTAGCATGCTCTTGTTCTTCCGACTGGAATGTGTCTGGAGTGCCTTGTTTGCTGTCCTTAGGCACCTCTTTGCTGGACGTTCCTCAATAGCTTTCTAGTAGTTCTTCTATGTGGAACAGCCTTCTAGACTATTCCCTAGTCTGTGCGGTGCCAGAGCTGCACACCAGGGATTCCAGGAGTTTCTGAAGTGCCAAGATGTCTCCATGGGGAACTTGCAGAGCCGTCTGCCCCAGCTCTTTCATCTGCCTACAGGAGGCTGAGCCCTATTTCAGTCTGCCCGACACAATCCAAGCTTGGCACGTTTGTCAGCCATCTCCTGTGACCTGCTTTGCCTTCGTGGCCTCCCTCACCACTGCTGCCTGGGCTTTGCCTCTGCCAGCTTTTATCTTCTATTTTAAAGAACAGGACAGGATTTCCTCCCACACACAGATCCCCTTTATCCCTATAGTGTTTCTTCACAGGGGGTCTGTCTCCAACCTGGGCAAAATCATTGCTGGCAGCCAACAAGTTTCCTATTTCTGGCTCTTTGTGCCTGTCTGTGTATGGGACGGCTGCCTGTTGGTTGAATGTGACTTTTGGAGGAGGTAGACCTTGCACAACTTGCACAGCAGCTGGGAGCTGTGAGTTAAGACTCTTTGTGTTAATTAAGTGTACACCGATAAGCACATACAGCCACAAGGTTGCTTAATCATGGGCTGACCTGACATGGAGACCTTAAATACAGCTGACTGATGATCCATGACAGCTTGCTCTGTTAGATGGGAAGACATTAATGATAACCAGAGAGAAATTCAAAATGGTTCTCAGCTGTGACCAAGGATCATCTCCAACATGACCAAATTCTTGAGGAAAAGGTCTCTTCACTGTGGCGGATGAAAGGAGGATGAATCCACTGTCTGAAAGCTCACACTATGCATATTCTGCTTAGGGAGAAAATGCGTCTGGAGTATGTTTTTAACAGCCAGGTGGATTAGCAGCCAGATCAGCTGGCACAGTATGCTTTTCCACTCTCAGCTGCACCTGTACATTTGCTGTGTCTTTCCAGGAGAACGTTTCTCCAGGTATACTGCCTCACAGAATAAATTGCTCTCAGCTTTTAATCCCGCATTAGAGGCTTCCTGATTCTCTGAGTCAAACAGAAGTCACAAGACTATAAGACCTCCAAAAGCCATGTAATAGTCACGTCACCCTGACCAGGCACAGTGCAGTTGGGCTATGCCATTCCTTGGGTTTCCTCATTTAATCTCTGGAAGCTGCCACTGTTAGGGACATTACCTGCTGCATCCTTCATTTTAGCAATCCGGTCCCTTCCTTTTCTGCATATCTCCTGATGTTGTGGGTTGACCGAGACTCTAAGATGGGTATTTGTTTGGCACCAAAGCTGGAAAAATACATTCTTTCCAGTTTTTAACAGTAAGGGCCTGTGAAGATTAACAGGAGTGCATGTCTGTAAATAAGTAAAGCAAACAGTTTGTGAGATATACAAGACTTACTTGGGCCAATCTTACCTCCTGACCGTTGCACTTTTTTTGGTAATTGTGAATGGCTAGTTTTATCTGTTATACCTGATGTCTAACCTCAGCTTCCCTGTCTGCTCCTCAGGGATCCTCTTCTTGTTGAGGATGTGAAGAACAGCTTGTCCACTTGCTCTTGGCAGCAGCCTTTTGTACATTTTGGAACTGCTTTAATGTACCCCCTGGTTTCCCCCAGAGAACTAACCCACTTGCTTTGCAGTTTACTCCTTTATCTCCTTTTTTCCTTACTGTCTTTGAGCTCTCACCAGTTTGTCCACTTAGGAGATGTCCATGAGCCGTGTGCCAGTGTGGGCAGAGGGGAAGGATGACTCCAAGCCTTGCATATGACATGCCTATTCATACAGCCCTACCTATCGTTTGCCTGCTTCAAAGCAAAATGCCACTATTGCTCAAGCTCAGCCTGTGATCTGCAGTAACCACAGATCCCTTCTGAATGAGCAGGTCACGCACGGTGATTAAGGGTGGGGATGTGCAATCCGTGCTGCGAGGTGTTACGGTAATGGCTATAATTTATGTCAATTTGCTGTTTGTGTATAGACTTTACCCCTTCAGCTACAGTACTGTAGACAACACAGGTGAAGAGTAAAAGACAACTGCTCCATCTGAGAGCCAGCAGGTTCATGTACAAGTGGTGGATAGGGTCTTGAGAAATTTTCAGTGGTCCTGTTCCCTCTCCCCTCTGCAGTTTTTCCAGGTGCCTGCTGGGATGTGGATGCTCAGGAGCCCAGGCAGTCTCATGTGTAGCACTGGAGTCCTGTACCTGCCGATACTGTGCTGTTGCATTGCTGCTGGTAGGTGGGGATTGAGTGAATCTTCAAGACTCTTTTAATCACAGAGTGCTTTGCAGCTGCCAAGACATTGCTCTGTTTGCCATTAAGACATAGGCAGCTGGGGCAGGTAACACTGCAGGAGCAGTGCTGCATGTCCAGTTTGGGAGGTAAATGGAGAAACTTAGAGGGGAAATCAGTGTAAACAGCCATAACTGATCTCATGTGTCTCTAATAAATCAGACTGTGGTTATGTACTCCCTGGGCTTTGTTGCAAAGTGGAATGGGAATGTTTGAGAGCAGGGAGGTCTGCTGGGAACTTGCTGTTCTTTGTGGCGAGTTCACAGATCTCTCTGTTTGAGTTTTGCTGTTGCTCGGAACAGGGATGGCAGGGAAGGATTTTGGCACGTGCAGAGTGATGTTAATGCGGGTTTTCTGTGTGAATCATAGGATCGTAGAATGGTTTGGGTTGGAAGGGACCTCATAAAGATCATCTAGTTCCAACCTCCCTGCCCTGGGCAGGGAAATCCAGACCAGTTTTCGTACTTACTGTTGCCTTGGAAAACTGAAATGTTTATGACTCAGTCTTTGAGCAAGAGGGCGGGAGGTTTTTTTCCATTCTTGGATGTGGCCTCTTGTGTATCCAACAGTGATGTTTTTCTTCTCTGCTTGCCCTTTCCCTGCTTCATCCCTTCCATTGCAGTCCCTGTGAGCTGAGCCTCGTGTGTGGTGCAGTCACCCTCACTTTGAGTCAGCCCGGCTATGCCCCTGGAGTGGGAAGGGAATGTCACTTCGGTGCACATCATGGGAACCATAGGCAGTCTCCATCCTCAAGCAGTGCATGCTGTGTGCACAGAAAAACATTTCAGGGCTGCAGATTCAGCTCAGCCCTGCAGCTTTTCAGCTGCTTAGTTGGAAGTACATAATTTTTATTTGAGGTCAGAATGCAGCAATGCTGTGACTGTGAAGTTCACCAGCTCCAGTGTATTATGTTATGTGGCAACTTAAGGCTCTTCTCATGGCAGTGGGCAACTATTGAGTTATTGTGAAGCTGGTCATTTAGGTAAATGGTCCTTTAGGGGCAGCACTGATCCTGTTTTGAAAAGTAATTTTAATAGGAGTGAAACCAGTAACACCTTAATATCCACTGTTACCATGGCTGCTCAGAGTGATTGTTTGCCAGATTGAAAGGTTTGGTTTTTTGTTGTTGTTGCTGGTTGGGGGTTTTTTTTGTTTGTTTGTTTGGTTGGTTGGTTGGTTTGTTTCTTTTTTTGCTTGTTTGTTTTTTGGGGGTTTGGGGTTTGTTGGTTTTTTGGGTTTTTTTAATAATCCCCTTTCTGCTTCTTTTGCCAAGGCTTTGACTGGTGAAAGTTTATATTCCCAATCAGTGTAGCATCAATATCTGAGTGAGTGCTTGAAGAAGCTGAGCTTCTACTTAAAACACCCTGAAACCTCAGGCTGGATCAATTATGTCCAGGCTTTGCTTTAATTCAAGATTTTCTGTGCAGCTTTATGAGTCTGGCTTATCAGATTGAAGCTGAGCCTTCAGACGTGATTCAGGATCTGCGCTGCTGTTTATGTTCTGATTTCCTTCTGTCTAGAAATGTTCAGCTCTTTCTTTGTGCTCTTGCTTGGGCAGTACTAAGTATTAGGAGTAGAAGATGGGAGCTAAGAGTTGGGTTGTAGGGTTGTTTCTCCCTTTCCCACAGAATTCTGAGTGATTCCCATCTCCCTGTTATCCCAGTCTCCTTTGGGGTACAAACATACTGGAATTCTGGGCTGGAAGGGACTGGAGACAGACAGCTGGTTGTAGGCAGGGTTTGGTTTTCCCATACATGCCTCAGTAGTGGGGAGTTATGTGGAACTGAGCCCAGCCCTGTGGGGAACTGTGCCAGCACTAGCCCTAACTGGTAGTTGTGACTTTTTATGGAGCTTGTGAGGGCCTCTGTTCCTGGGCAGTGAAGCATCAATTGCCAGCACTAAGGAGGGATTTGACCTCAGCACTGGAAGTTGGGAATTCAGATGGTGATTGGGATGGAGGAACCACCTTGTCCCGTATGATTTTTCTGGCAGCCGTTGCAGGTGGTCAGCAAAGAGGGGAAGCAGGACACACAAGTATCCTATCCTATTTTCTTTTTTCCAGGAGATTTGCTGTTATTTTTTTTGTTTAGTAACCTGAAATTAATCTCTCAAGTGCCTCCCCTTGAATCCATGTATATCTTCCATCTATAGTACCTTCTGATAACTAAGAGGCAGTAAGCAGACTAGAGGAAGACAACAGGAATGTTGAAAGAGGAACTAGTGCTCTGAAGGGAAGTTGTTAGTGGAGATCAGCCTTAAAATGGAAGCTATTCAATACATGAAATAATGCTCTGTGCATTAAAAAGTAAGACTTCACTAGTCTGATACTTCCTAAAGACACAAATCTAAGGAAGCATCATCAGAGGCTGTTCAGTGTTATTCAGCAGGCAGAGCTGGGATTATTCCTTAAGGAACAATACAAATGGGAACTGGATAGTTCAAAATTGCATGGCTGTGTGCATGAGAAATGAGCAACATGTTCAACTCCATTTGGGAGCTCACTGGGGGAATGTGAGAGTGATGGGGAGAAAACTCAGGGTCTCAAACTGGTGTGCAAGATAACTATGAGCGTCTAACATGATGTAGCCATGACAAAGATAAATGTCATCCAATGTGGCACACTGGACAAAGCGTTTCTAGCAGAGATGGGGAAATTTTAGCTTATAAAGGCATGGGAGACCTTTCTTGGAAGACTGTGTACAATTTCAGTCACTCTCTGAAGGCTGTGTGCAAACTGGGTCGGGTCCAGAGAAGGAATATGGGTATGATCAAAGAAATGGAAAGCCTACCTAATGTGAAGTGATTAGAGAACTCAGATGATATAACTTTAAACACAGGCTGGATAAATGCTGACGTTAAAGCTCATTTTTGGAACATGAGTGAATAGGGGTGAGCTGTGCATGGATAAAGATAAGCTGGAAATTCAGAGAATGTTCTTAAACATCAGAGGAATGAACTTTGGGAATTAATTCTGTTAGAAGACAGTTAGCAAGAAGCAAGAAATGTCCAATTTTTTTAAAAAACAGCAACAACTTTCTCTTTTGAAGCTGTTTTCTCATTTGCAGGTGTGGTTCCTGCCTCGGGTTGCTAGCCCTGAAGAAATCAGTACTGGTGGTGTAGGCAGGGCTCACAAGGACACAAGGTCATCGTGGTGGGCTGGTGAGAATGTGTCTTTGACCAGCAAAACTCCACAAAATCCTGTGCCTCTGTCCTCAGATCCCCTTGGAATGCTGGCTCGGTGGGGATCGGTTAGTGATCCCCCAGGGAAATGTGAGGGCTAAGGGTAGACATGTGCTAACATGTGTTTTTATCAGTCTGCTTGGATTTTTGACCCCTTGTTCCAAAGCTCCCATATCTGTTCCCACTGAATAGAAAAGATGTCGAGCGCATGTCAGTAATGATCAGCCCATATTGATCTCTGTGTGTCAGAGAGATGTTGTTTGACCTTGAAGCACAGGACTTGAAGGAACGGGGAATTATTTTGCTTTCTGTCTATGAGAATTTTTTGTAGTTTCATCATCTGCTTTCCTGTTGGCTTCTGTATTCTGGTTCCCCCTTGCCCCAGTTGAGCAGAGCAATGCTCTTAATTAAACTCTGACCAAAATCCCTCTCTCTGACATTTCCCAAACAGCCTGGGTGGGGTTACCATGGGATTTAGATTTCTGCCACAAGCAATGGGTAAGCAGGTGGGAAGGCACTGAGCTGCTTTCACCTTGCTCCTAAGCGGTCCAGCACGTGGGAAGGAGTGAAGATGTCCCTGTGGCCACACTACAAATGTGGCCAGAATCTGTATCCTAGGCAGGTTCCTGCTGTTGAACCTGCAGATAGCAAGGCACAGGCTTTCTGCTGTGATGGAGAGCTTGCTGCTGCTTGTCCCATTTTCTGCTTGCTTGAGAGGCATGGACACACTGAAGGTAATGAGAGCTTCGTCAAAATGCCCACCCTTTTGGAGGAGGTGACAGTCAGCTCCCTTTGCCAGGGTGCTGCTGTGAGCCAGAGGCAGGAGCTGGGGCTGCCTGGCAGTTTCAAGGGTGGTCAGGTTGTGTCCCATACCTGATGGTGAGGGGTGATAAAGACCTATTCTAGCACAGTACTAGATGTCAGGGCTACAGCCCCAACAGCTGACTGGAATCTGGGGCTGAGCTGTTTCCAGTTCACACATCACTGGAGCAGCTTTGCAGCAAGTAGGTGGGAGGCTGGGTCAGCTGGTGGGTGATTTTGCTGCACAATTGTGGCAAAAGTGGAATGGGTTCTTGTATGTGGGCGTGTGCTGACCTTAGCAGCCAATTCCTGCGTGGTATATGAAGAAGCCCAAGCCCAAGACAGAAATGTTTTGGGGTTTTTAACACCCAGTAAATCTATTTGTGTCCTAGCTGTTGTCAGCAAGAGCTTCAGGTACATGTACAGCTGATGTCCAGTGTGTGAGAACAGCACCTGTGGCTCACCCAGAGTGGTAAGCTTTGCTGCAGCCTAGGACTGGGAGCAGGATGTACCTCCTTACTGGAACTCACAGGTGGGAGATTGTTGTGCATTCAGTTCTGACAGCCCTGGAGCAAAGGGTAAGGAGGCAAGATGGCAAAAAACCTGTCTGACACCTGGGAGTCTTGTGGATAAAGTGGGACTGACACTTCTTGTAAGGAATTTTCTTCTGCCAGGCTGCCTACACCACAGAGTGCTGGAGTTTGTGGGAAGCACCTAACGTTACCTGCCCAGGTGAAGAAAGATGGGAACCACCTTTTAGGGGTAGGCATGTCTTGACAGCTCCATCTCCATCCCCTTCCTTCTCCAAGGAATACAGTCACCAGCCTGCTGTATTCCTGCTCCCTCCTTGTGTGACACTGGAGTCAGCCATGCTCCCCTTCTTGCACTGACTCATCTCTGTGATCAAAGAGAAGTCATCTCCTGGAAGACAGTCTGCAAGAAAGATCTTTGTTCTTCCTCATTAGTGCCTGAGATCTCCTGCTGCCTGCAAAGCTTTGGGACAGGCCATCAGCTCCTAGCACTGTTGCCGGGAGAGGTAGATCGGGGAGGGAGATGCGGCAAATGGGTGTGTGCTGCAGAGGGTTGAGGCCATGTGAGTTTGAAATCTGGGGAACATGCAGGACGTATTTTGGGGAGGAGGATACAGATTTTTATGCTGGGAACAGATGTGTAAATAGAAGTGTTTCTCAGGGAGCTCCTTGTCTGCTGCATTGCTGAGTCTGATTTTTAATAAAATACCCCCGACTCCATCTGCTCTGGTGTGTTTGTGTCTGCCACACAAGACAGGCATTGCTGTCAGTGAATTGGTTAATGCCAGTGTCCTGTGGCAGGGACAGGACAGGGATGAAGGCAAGCACTCAGCCTGCCAGCATTTATACCTCCTGGCGTCAGCATTGGCAATGCTTGTGGAGGACTGGGGTGGGCACCGAAATAGTTTCCATTCTCCTCTCTGCTGTGGGAACGAGTCTCCTGGGTAACAAATGCTCCTTGTTCTGCACAGAGCTCCACAGCTGAAACTCTCAGTCTCTTTCCTCGCTGTTGTTCCCTGACTGTCCCAGCTGAAGGGGCCGGAGATGTCTGCTAGAGCCTGCTTTAATTAACACTGACAGTACAATGGGACTGGCCATACCGGGGGTTGTGGGGCTGCACGTTAATGGGAGCACAGTAAATAGTCTCATTTACTGCAGCTTGGTTGGAGCAGAGCCTGCCAGAACTGACTTTCTGCTTGCTGTAATGGCCAGGCATGGAGGTAGGTCCCTGACTCCTGCATCCTCTTGGGGGCTTGTCCCTGCTGCCTGAGCAGGATGAGCTGGTGGTGTGGGTCCCAAACATCCCTGGAAAGGCAGGCAGTGGGCTGGGAGTACTGCCAGTGCCACTGATAGGACAGCTACATCGACTTCCCAGGAAGGGCCTGCGGAGCCTGACCTCTGGGACTGGTTGAGGGATCTTTCCCCGTGTTTTGGAGGTGAATAGCAGAGCTGCATCTGTGATGCTGGCTCCAGTGCATTGCAAACAGTCTGCACAGCTCACAACCCAAGGCCCTTTCTGTTTTTTAGTGGAATGGTCTGTTTGTGCCGGGGGAGTCCTGGATTCGTACCTCTGAAGCCCTTGGTGGGAACCACCCCCCCAGCCCCTGGGTTTTCTGTCAGAAATGTGATTTAAGTGTTACTTGAAGAGATATTTTTAAAGTTTATCATGTTTTTGGGTCTGAGGTAATTGGCAGTCACTTCCAGTAATAAGTCTAACATTTTTCTGGCATAACTGTTTTTGTGTTGACCTCTCCAGAGGCAGAATCTTCTGTAAAGTGATACTGTCTGGATTGTTGTATTTGTGTTACTTGTTTGTTGCTTTGGGTACAACGTGGCATAAAGTAAAAAGTACTCAGATTTAATTAGTTCTTAATTTCGTTGAATTTTGTGTCCGTGCGACAATTTTACCCCTTCTCTGACTTACTTGCTCACTTCCCATGGATCCTCAGTTTAGGAGATGCGATTTGGTTTGCACTCATAGGTTTTGATTTTTCCAATGTGGATGCTCCAATTTCTCAGCTCTGCTTGGCTCTGTGCAGGGCTACAGACACAGGGCTGGGTGAGAAAGAGCAGTGATGTGAGCGGTCCCTCCAGGATGGATGCTGCTCCAGTGCTAGAAACGCCTCCCCTGGCATGGCACAGCCTGGAGCACATGAATTTCTGGGGATTGTGGTTATGTCCCACCTGGTAGAAAATCAAAAGTGGCCACATTTGTCCCTTGCACAGCTACGTGTGCCCTGCCCAGAGCTGCAGTACTCTGCCTATGGAACAAGTTCCATCACCCCTTTTCACCAGCTGCCTCTGGTGAAAAGGGATACGGAAAAATCCTTTCAGATGGCAAAAGAGGCAGAGTTTTGCAGGTGGGGACTCCCTTTTTCAGTTAGGAAGATCTGCTGTAGGTTGCTTTGCCAAGATGCTGGGATTTAGCTCAGGTCATGGGCAGCACTTCAGTCACAAACTGGAGCTAATAGTTGGTGGGAACTTGATTTGAGGTCCCCTGTGAGAGCAGGGCTTGCAGACATCCTGCCCCTGCCAAGGGGTTCGGCCCTGTGGGAAGTGCTGGTGGTTGCATCTTGCTCTGGAGGTGGCTGTGTTTCAGGGATGCTGTGTAGATACTGTTGATGAAGCTGTTTAGGACAATGCACTACAGAAATTTAAAGAAGCTTCAGGAAGCTTCTTGCATTTTTTCCCATCCTCCTCCTCCTGTGCAGACTGCCATTTTATCTCCAAGGGTTCTAGCTGCCATTATCAACAGTAGGAACACAACAGTAGGAACATAACAGTCCAGTCCATTTTGCTTTCCTTTGCAAAGACAGGGTAAGAGATCAGACAGCCTGCAAGCACACAGCACCTGAAATCCAAGCTCATCACAGAATAACATGCTGCAGCTCTGATTTTACGGCACAGGCTTCGATCTTTTTATTTCTCCTCATTCTGCCTTCCTGATTTCCCAGTTCCTGTAAGAATCAATCCTCCATCATCCCCTCCTTTTCTGCTCCCTCCCATCCTGCCTTGTCTGAGGTTCCATAGGGACTGATTGCGAGCTGGAGCGGCGGTGCTGTGGGCATGCTTGCTCCTTCACACGCAGCAACGTCACAGCAGCAGCAGCAGGAGCATCGGAGATGTGATTGCGCAGACCCTCTGCATTGCCAGGGATGCAGCTGTGAAGGGGGAAAAAAAAATCTGACCAAAAAAAAAAATTGACTCTGTGTTTCCCACAGCATCCTGGTGAGAGAGCACGGAGCCTTCTGGAATCTGAGCGCTCAGGAGTGCCAGAACAGTGTTCACTGACAGGAGACGGGGAACGAAGGATCTGTGGAAAGGTGAGATGAAAAAATTATCGGGTTGGGCGTCAATTGTGCTGTTGGTTTTCAGGCCACTCGCTGCCCTGCACAGTGGCTGGTTTGTTTTTGTGGAGGATGCCAGCTAGCCGATGAAGCTTAAGGATTTTAGGATTGCTTTGTCTCTTCAGAGGCTGCATTGCTATGGAGCTGGCGGTGGCTGTCATGGATGTGAGCGAGTGAGAGGCTGTGGCTGCTGCGCAGAATGTGTGTTTGTCCATTGTGGCTGTGAAATAGCAGTTGTCATGTCCGGGGCTGGTTGTTCAGAGGCGAGTCGTGCTTCGCCCCGGCAGTGCCCCCCGCACAGCTCTCCATTGTGCCTGCCATGACAGCCGAGCCCACACGGATTGTTGTGGTCCCACCAGCTACCATGCTCTCCGTGCATCCCTGGCGGTGATGCTGCTGTGCAGCTCAAAAGCTGTTTTGACAGACAGCGCTTCCATGAAAAGACACAGACAAAGGGCTCAGACAGAGGAAAGGTTGCTGTCACTATGGCTTTTGGCTTTTTTAAATTTTTTTTTTTTCTGCCCTGCTTCTTTCTCCCTCTTAAATACCGGTAAATTATTTGTTCAGAAGGCATTAGGGTAAAACATCATGGCATGTAAAACCCATCCTTCTGAGAGATACATGGTCTCTGTGCAGGCTGGAGTCCTTTGTGTTGCCGGGGTGTGTCTGTGCTGGCTGTGTAAATGGATGCTTTCTCCCTGTCTCTTTTCACGGATCAGATGAGAAAGGTTATCTAGGAATGGAGGAATTACTGCTTTTAATTACTGAAATGAATGGTCCAGGCTGGGTACCAGTTACTGGAGCTTAATTACATGGTCTTGTCATAGCCAAATCCCTCTTTTCCCTCCCCGCCTTCCTTCTTCTTCCTCCCTCCCCCACCCTCTGCACAAATCCTTCCATTAAATTGCCTCTGCAAACAGGAGAAGGGCTGGAACAAAGGGAAGGATGTATGTGGGATAGGGATATGGATGCTGAAGGGGCAATGTTCAGCATGACAGTGAGAACAATAAAGCTGAGGTATAAAAGAATGAGATTTTGGTATATGTGTTAAAGTGACGTGGCTGTAGGGGAATGTGCAAATGGGAATGTCATAACAAAAGGAGATAATCGAATAGCAGATTCAGTCTTTTGGAGTTATGGAAAATGCTGAGCATGTGGGGTTGCAATTGCAGGATTTTGGGAGGATGTGGAGTAAAATAGGAGTCACAGAGGAACATATCATACAAGGTGTGGATTGATGGGTGTCATAAAGGTGTATTGGAGTACAAGGAAAGTAGAGATCTGCATTTTTATCTCCACTCACCTGCAGCTTTTTATACCAGTGCTGCTAAAGAGTGAGCTTGGCAGGTCTTACCATTAACAAAAATTTTCTCCCATTTGCCAGCAACCCAAAAATAATTCAGACAAAGCTTTTTTAGGCCTATAAAGAGCAACAGGATGGTAGAAGAAATGTAGATAAAATGGTAAATGTTTGGCAGAGGTGTAGAGGAACCATGGAAAGAAGAGGCAGTTGAGAGGCATTGCAGCTCTGGGGGAGCAGGTTTGGGTCAGAGACCAGTAGGAGAGCTCACAGAGGGGAAATTCAGGGTTGTCATTGTCAGGGAATGCAAATGTGTTGTTTCTCTTGTCATTCCCCAGCCTCTCACTGTGTTCCCCGAGACATTTGGTGCTGTGTGCAGCCCTGCAGGGTTTGTGGGGGTGGGGGTGATCCTCAGCACAGCCTTTCCTGCAGTAGTTCTCCGGAGGAACCATTTTGCTGCTGCCGGTTCTGGTTTGGTTGCTCCCTTTCCATCCCTATGGAGGCAAAAGGCTCCACAGCCTTTACACCTGGTGATGAAGGCAAACCTGGAGTTCCAGTGCAGGGTGCCAGGTGAGAAGAAGAGGGCTTCCAACAAAATCTCAAAGCAGCATGTGGTCTTTTTGCAGATTGGTGACAATATTCTGGAAGCACCATAAGGCTGCCTGAACTGCAGCTCCTTCTCACCCCTGTCTTGCTCTTGGACTGAAGAAAACCTCCCTGTGTCTCCCAGAGTCCATCCCTTTCAGGCTGATGGGAGCAGGGAGCAGGATGTCTCCTGCAGGTGTGCACCAGACTGGGTTTGTGGTGCCACTGCAGAGCAGGTTCCTGTGGGAGGCTGGTGTTGGGTAACCTCAGTATGACTGTGTACAGCACATCATGTGGATGTGCAAGAGAACGTACAAGACACACATACCTGTATCAGCGTGAGGAAGAACGTTCATGAATATGTGGTTTGTGTGGACCATGTGTGCCTAAAGAAATACAAGAAAGGTGATGCAGCCTTCTTCTCCGAGGGGTGGGAATGTCCCCAGGGCATACAGACTGTGCCTGACTAGTAGGTACCACTCTTACAAGAACATCTGTTAAGCAGTGAGAGTGCACAGATAATCTCTGCCTTGAGAGGCTTAAAAGATGGGCAAGAGGTTCTGGTGACTGGGGCTGACTGAAATGATTCACAGGAGTGTGTCTTCCTCACTGCATTGATGCAGATGATGGAGATAAAGTGGATCTCTAGATACAAAAGACCTGAACCTGCATTGCAGAAAGTGCAGGTGGCCCAGGAGAATGTGCTGTGAACTCATGAATGGCCTGCCCACAGCTCCATTACTGCCACTCAGGTGTCTGAGGCTGTGAGAGCAAACAAAGAGCAAATTTTCAGTCCCAGACATCTGTCTTTTCTTCCAGTCTGATGTTCCTGGTGAGTCAAGATTTCATTCTGGTGTTACTCCTGATACACAGTTGAGGTTGCCTTTTGCAACCCCTTGTTGTGCTTTGGCCTGTTTTTAATTTATTGTCCAGTCTTTTTTTTCTTTTCAAGTGTCTCCTGAAAGACTTATGTAATAGTAAGGGCAGGTTGATAAATCTAACATGGGTCACTTTCCCTGCCCTTGCAGAGCAGCTGCACACCTTTACCTTTAATATTTGTCAGCCACATGGTTTCACCTTCTTCCTCTCTTTTCTAATGGGTATTTTTATCAAAAGCACAGTTGCCAGCTGTGATCAACCAGCTATTCTTTCATTGTTCTGGGAATAAGAATATCATGTCCTTCTGAGTTGAGTGCTTTCATCTTCTTGAATTTGTTTCCATTCAAAAGCTCATATCCTTTTCTGCACCTTCCTCCCCCTGTATTATCTAGCCTGTCATTGCTGCAGCTTCAATATTTGTCTTGCCAAAATAGCACGGAAGATGCTGTTTTTCTTACCTCTAGTATCCTTCTTGGTGTGGTTACTCATTCAGGTTGGTCAGGAGTCTTTCTCCAAGCCTTTCTCCTCTAATCTCCTCATCTTCCTTGGTGAATCCAGATTTTTTTTTTTTTTTTTTTTTTTTTAACTTACATTCAAAGTATTTTCTGCAGTACTTCTTCAAGCTCTTTGTTCTTGTTGGCATTATAACTGTTTACCCTGACATGCCGGAGATCTGCTCTTTAAAAATTAAAAAGGTTTCATTAGAGCTCTGTTTGCTTTTTACTATTCTGTTTAATATAAACTGGGTCAGCTTGAGATACTCAATCCAAAGCCACTCCTGTATCATGGATGCTGGGTGAAAACTTATCTCAGTAGGCACAGTTCTGATAGTTGAGCCAAAAAAAAGTAAATCCAAAGTAAGAGATGTGGAGATCTGTGCAGGTGGTTGAGAGGTGGAGGATTAGAGGTTGGAGGTACCTCCCTGCCAGCTGTGGAATCAAGGACAAGAAGATTTTGTCCTCATGCTTGTGGAAGCCATTGAAATATGACTGGTAGCAGAAGACCTCACTTGTCTTCCACCTGTGCTGCTTCGTGGGGAGCATTCTGATGTGGGTAAAGTGCTTCTGGCTGTCCAGTCAATAAGCCCAAAAGAGCCAGAAGCATTCCAGAGATGTGCAAAAGGCTGCAGGATAAGGCTTGAAGAAGCTAAGGGAGCTTGGCTGGCAGGGGGTGAAATCCATAGCAATGATCAATGACAGCTGCATTGGTAATGAGCCTTACCAGGGATTTGCCATGTTACCTGCCAAGCAGGCTCCCTGCGTGCCCTCACACTCATCTCAAAGTTGGTTACTCTCCAATATGAAAGAAGTGGGCTGTCAAAATACCTCTGGTCCCTGATCCTGCTCCAGTTTTCTCTCTTGATGAAGATGATTTTAATGTTCATTTTCTGAAATAAGAGGGTCAGAGCAGGCACGTACCTGTTAAGATGAGCACAAAAGCAGGCTGGTCCACAAGCTCTTCTTCTCCCCACCATAGCTGTGTTGCAGCCTCAGGATCATGTAGACAATGTTTTTTTCTATCCCTCACACATAGCCAAATACTTTTTACTGGGCGAGGCTGATGATGGCTGTATCAACAGATAGGGGGATAAAAAAACAAAAACAAAAAAACAAACAAAAGCCCACCATGTTTGTCAACTGCTGTAAATCGGATGGAGGGGGAAGGCAGAGCTGTAATGTAGGTGAGTGGCCATAATGTGGCCAATAGCTTCTGGCTCAGGCTCAACCTCTGAGTTTGGACTCTTGGAAGAGAGACCATGTGTTGGTCTTTGTGCAGTGCTGAGGGTGTGGGGCTGGCAGTACCTCTGAGTGATAAATAATCAATATCTGAGTGATGGCAGCAATGCTTTGTAATGACCCTTGGCAAGTGATAGGAAACTGGCCTTACCACCAAACTGCTACTCTCTGCTCCCACACAAACTGCTCTCTGGAAGCAGAGAAAGAGTGTCACTGTCCTGTTGTTGTGCTTTTGGGGACAGTGTCAAAGATATCTCAGAGTGTATTAATGCTAGCAGCTCCTTCTGGCAAGAGCGGAGTTTCCGCTCTGGGAGTTACAGGGAAAAATATGAAATCAGAGCCTGTATGGAAAACCTTGGCAAATAGACAGCAGGTTTTCACCTGATACTTGCCTCAGACCCACTGTTACCTTAGACTGGAGTCCTTGCTCCCTGCACATTTATACTAATCTCACCAGTTTGACTCCAGAACTGCCCTTTATTCTTTATAAACTCTCAGCAGCTGCCATTGCTTCTGGAAGAACATGCCCTGAGTGCTTTCAGTGGGCTGGTTCTTCTCTGTTATGCTCTGTTTGCATTGCTGGAGGAGCAAGCACATGGTTACTTTGCCTCCTTTTGCCCATAGGCCAAATTTGCCAGCATTGTTCAGCAAGATACCTTCTTTTGATCCCTCTCTGGGGGTCCCATGGCAAAGAGCAGGGATGTGTGCCTCAGGCTTCATGGTCACGTGTCTCCTGTGTAAGCTCAAATGGCATAGCTGCACTCCCAGATGCCCTTCTTAGCAGGGAGAGTGACCTGTCTTGATTATTGTGCTAGTGCAGTTTTCTGCTCTTAGCTGGCAGGTTCATTACAGTGTTTGCTTACATGGCATTTTTCCCTGTAGTTCCACCCTCAAACCTTTTCCAGTAACTCAGGTGGCAGAATGGTAAGCCCACACAAAGAGAAGATCCAGTGGCAGGAATAAATATTTCATATCTCTGGTCTCAAGATACTGTTGGCCCACATGGGGTATTTTCTTTGGCTTTGCCTAATTCGTTCTGGTGATTGATAACCTGGAGTCCGCCCTGGGGTTTGGCTTACTCTGGTCGACCTCTCCTTCACCGCTTGCTATTCTGTGAGTTGTTGTAGCAGCTTCTAAGGGATTTCTTGCCCAAGTGTGTCTTACTCTGAGAAGTGATTGTAGCTCTCTTCAGAAAATCAGCAGGAGGATTTCAGCATGTACCTGCACTTAGCCATTTCCTGCTGGCGACAAGCTGTCCTCACTTGTCCACAGCATCTAACTTACCTATCTGCTGAGGGTTGTCCTCCAGCTGCAGATCATAGTGCTTGAAATGGTGTTGAGGAGAGCATTGTCCTTACCCAGATGTCTCCTCCTGCCTTCAGCTATTTGTCATATGCCTCATTTCATTTCCATAGGCACTTGCTATTTATAATTACTGTCTTTATAAAGCACTCTGAAGGTGGTGACTGCTTATTACAGTAAGCCTGAGAGCCTGTTTGTTCCCATGTGCTCCTCAGAGTGGCTGTTTTTGGGGGAGGACCGGGTCAGAGGAGAGGTGAGGCAGCATGCCTCAGGGTGACCTCTGGCATCCCTGACCCTTGTCAGGGGGACTAGCCAGCTCGTAGCACAACAGGAGAGGAGGAAGGGGGAAACTGCAAGAAAAAAGGTGTGTCCTGGCACTGACAAGCAATGGCATGAGGGTGGTTAATGCACAAAGGTGGCAGTGTTCCAGCCACAGCCATTCAGTTTATGCTTGGCCCTATCTGGTTGAGACACTGAGAGTCATTGTTGGCCCACTGGGGTTTCTGCTATCTCTGGTTTTCTTGGTGACTTTGCAAAAGTTTCAGAGACCCGATAGAATATTTCCATCTCCATAACCCTGACCTCTCCCAGGCTTTGTGCTGGTGACCTGATTTGGTACCCCAGGGTAGGGAAACGCCCCAAACTGAAATAATGTGTTTGTCCCAGAGGCATTGAGGAGCGATTCCCCTCTGTACCAGAGCACATTCAACAGCCAGGATTTTGGTCCAGTGCCTTATTTCTGCTTTCCCCTTGGCATGAGTTTAGGTTGAAAAGAAAAACCACAGCAACCTCTCAGCCTGCCCATCAAAATGAAAGGGGAATCTTCTTTCCAGGGTGTAAGCCACTAGACCTCACTGCTTTAGTGAGGCAAATTCACTGTGGAGAAATACCTTTCAGCCCAGACCCTGGTAAAGTTTGGCAGACCCTTTTATCTTGTGGGGGACCTCAAAGAGAAATTGAATGTGGACCTGCCAAGAATTTCTGCAGCCTGAGAGACCAAACCCCCAAAACCCACACTCCAGAGAGGAGGGAAAAGAAACTCCATTCCTCAGAGAACAGATATGTAAGAAAAAATCCCCTGATTTCTTCTAGGGTAGTCTTGTTGCAAATCTTGAAATTTTTTAGCTTGATGCTAAGTTACATAAGCGTGTGTAAGAGAAGATAGTCACAAAAGTATACTTTGTCAGATTCCAAATGATTAAACTGATTAAATGCATTCCAAGTCATTAAACTGATGTCATTAAACTGCAAAAAGTAGTTGGTTGTCACCCTGGTCTTAAGGGACGTTACCTGGTGGGCATGTACATATGGATGTTAAGATACATAAGAAATGGATTTGGAAACTATTTGATAGCTTCTAATCCCACTACCAATTGGACAACTGTGTGAAATTAGTCACCCCAGCTCAGAAGCATGAATGCATAGCTGGAGGGGATTGAGAAACTGCCTAGGAAACTGAACAAGTCCCTGGAAAATGCTCCTAAGAGGAGAGATTGAAGAAATGGAAGTTACTTGTGTTAAATGGGAAACAGTAGGGTTTGTGATATGAAATAATGAACAATCTAGAAAGAGAAAATAATGATTTATGAGGTGCCCTGATAATAATGTGAAACCACTCCAGGAAATTAAGGAGGATTATTTGAAACTGATAATATGAATACTTTTCACATACTGTGATTAATTAGTCCATGAATCTTGCTTCCAAACTTCAAAGCCCAGCAGTATTCCCAAATGGCTTGGCATTCTTGTGAATAAGACTACCCAGTGTATTTATAGTATGTGTTCAGAAGTTGCAGAGTTTTAAAATCTTGTG
This sequence comes from Entomyzon cyanotis, assembly GCA_024500445.1. Classification (NCBI taxonomy): domain Eukaryota; kingdom Metazoa; phylum Chordata; class Aves; order Passeriformes; family Meliphagidae; genus Entomyzon; species Entomyzon cyanotis. The sequence goes on along the minus strand of JAKEPQ010001021.1, from coordinate 42,843,075 downwards.
GTTTCGTCGAGACCCATCTCAGTGCAAGGGCTTAACACAGGCAAACATTTGTCTCAGCTGCTTGTCTTCTCTGAGACTTCTGGTCCAGAAAGGATGCAACAGCTTCAAGAAAGAAGATGTTCAAATGTGTGTCCCAGCTGTGAAGATCTGGGAGCCTGCAATCTTAGGATGTCTCCTCAGTTCTCTCAAACACCTTGAAGTGATTAAAAGGAGTCTGCTCACAGAATGATAGGATGGTTTGGGTTGGAAAGGACCCTTAAGTTCCCATCTCATTCCACTCCCCTGCATGGGCACCGACACCTTCCACTGGACCAGGCGGCTTAAAGCAGACCTGGTAGAGAGCTCTGACTGCTCTTCCAGTACAGAGTCAAGGATCATCCCTGTTTGCCCTCCTTTTCTCTCTGTAGTCAATAGGTCTGTGTAGGCAAACATCCTCAGCAGAAGACCTTGGTTAATCTGTGGTTATCAGATTTAGTTTACCCTTAATGCTCTGTTGAGCCCAGTCATTCCAAGCCTAATTAGCACATGAGCTGTCTTGTGGAGTGATATCCTAAAATAAACTGTCCTGAATAGAGCTTTACAAACTGAGCTTGGTTTGGGTTGCCAGTCCCTACAAGGGATATGTTTCCCTCTCAGAAGAAAAGTATGTGTAATCATTAGAAGTGCGTGGTCTGCTTCATAAGTATTTTATTAAGGTTCTGGCTTGCCTTTTGTTAGTTCTGCTGCGTGGAAAATATTTTGTTATATAAACTGATGCCGTGGTTTCATCCAGATCCTCTTGAGTTCTGCCTTCCTGCCAGCCATGTGAACGTACAAACACACCCACACATCAGGAGGACACTTGGAGAGAGGTTGGTAATCAGACCAAGGATCTGGGAATACTCTTGTACTTGAGCAGAATGAAGATCTTGGCACTGAAGGTTGGCAAATGGAGTAGAAAATATGATCTGCATGCCCTAGCCCAAGGACAAGCAATGAAGTTAAATATCCCTATGTTCAAAAGTACCGACAGATAACTACTAGTGTGGTGTGTAATTTGGTGTGGATGGCACTGGTTTGGGAAGTTACAAGCTCTAAAAATTTGCAAGAATTCCGAAAAACAAAAGGGACACTGAGGGATGACTTTATAGTCTCCTTAATTTCTATGGGCAGGTTATGAAACCTACTCTGCAATGTAAACTATTTCCAAATGAAGGGAGCTGCTTGTGACTGGGTAGTCTGACGATGGCCCAAGGATTTGTCCCTACATCAATCACTTCTTGTCTCGTTGTCCCAGGAATCATTATGCCCTTTTTGTTTTTCCCCACACTCAACTCTGCTGAAATGACATTCAGGTGTCATTGCAGAAGACCTCTTTTTTCAGGTACCTGGCCAAAAAAAGAGTCAAGAAATGCACAGTCTTAACAGTAATCAGGCAATTTCCATTTTCAAGTCTGAGTGCTACAGGATCTTTTCCTCCAGCTACCTTCAAGGGATTGTAAAATTCAGCCTGTGGCCTAAAATAATTTGAGTATCAGTTTTATTATTATAAATATTTATTTATTTATTAATCTATTGTATAAGTAATGTATTATATATTAGATATATTAATGTGTTAATATAATTAATCATTAACATATATATTATATGTGGTCTTGATGTCTTCAGAAGGAAGGATAAATTTAATGTATTAATCTCATCAGATGCTGCCTTTATTGGGCTACTCAGCCTTTTTGCTTTGTACAATGCTATCATCCCCAAATCAGGGAGTTGCCAGCTTCCAGACCATTGTGTATTCTTGCCCTGGAGACACAGAAAATGTTTCCCTGTATATCCAGGCATTTTTTCTGATCTTTGTAGAACAGCCTAGGGCTGGGAAGGGTTAAAGTCTCCTGCAGCCTTAGCTGGAGTCAGCTGTTGGTCACAGCTGCTGATTGAAAAACCATTTACATGTGTGGTGTGGAAGAGGAACATCCAGTAAAAGCAGGCTGCTGCTGGGATGTGTTGTGTTTGTGCCTGGTTTTGGCTTCCCTGGTTTGTTTGCACGCAGTGTGCATTAAATTCCGTATAGGATTGCATCATTTAATACAGCTCTGCAGATGCAGGCATTCAGGCTGCCAGGCAGATCTGATGTCCATCACTCCCAGGTAATGCCATACCTGCACTGCTTCTCCTCTTCACTGGGATGTGGCAGCAAACCATTGCAGCACTGCTGTGTTCCAGTCGGAAAATAATCCTGCTGGAGCTTTTTGACATCACTAGCTGCTTTGTTCACAGTGGCTTGTGTGGTAATACATTTTTATTTCAAGAACTGGGCCTGGCTGTGGTTTTATTTCACTCTCCCGTAGCCACCTCTGCTACCCGTTCTGTTTCTGCTGTTGTGCTAAATGAGGTTGTACATCTGTAATCTGCCATCCCAGAAATGTTTGTTTTTCACTTGACAGTGAGTGATTTCTACGTATGTGGCACTCTGGGCTGAAGAGACAGTAAACATCATTTTACAGCCTCCTTAACTGAGTTATCTTAAGACTGAGTTCCTTACTTGTCAGGCTTTCTCAGGTGGTCACTGATGTTTTTGCCTTGCAGGGAGGGTTTTTGTTCTTGCAGGGATTGTTTTGCAGCTATGATTCCTGCAATGCATGGTCTGCATGAACAGAAGGGCAATGCCAGTTTTAATCTGCTCAGAAAGGAAGCAGCAGGAAAGATATGCTGCCATGGAGTAGCTGGGGTCTGTATGGATGTGCTGAGCTGTACTGCAGCAGGATCTTGTTCACAATGAAGACAGACCTTCTTTGTCCATTTTAAGACTTAGCTTGTCTTTTTCCCCAAGTCATGAACGTGGTAGAGGATATAGGACTAGCTGAGGTAGAACTGGCCTCGTGCTTTTTTTTGTGCAGATGAAGCTTGCTCCTGAAATTATCCTCCCGTAAGCTTTGGATAAGTAGGTCATCTGCTTTGCCATGGTCTGGCCAACACTATGTTGCCTGAAGCCAGATTCCAGTAAGTGTTATGGAAGAAAGTCCAATGCAAGTAATTTGAGAGGTCTTTCCAAAGGGTGGTGCATGGTTGTGTGAACTGATAGATGCAAGTAACCAAGGCGACCACAGCTGGAGTGGGAAGAGTAGATCAATCCTGTCACCTCTTTGGCTGGTAGATTTCAAAACCAGATAGAGACACATACCCTGCTAAGCTTATTCCATCTTAGCAGGGGCAAAAAGCACATGAGCCCATTCCCCAGTGACAGTATCTCAAAGGGCCTGGCCCATGTGCAGTGCTTCACAGTTCTGTGCTTTCTATAACGTCCAAGCTTCTTACCTCTCTTTTTCCCAGTGGGGAGGCCCAGACCTGTGAAGAAGGAGGTTTAAATCATGGACAACATTCTCTTATTTTCTACAGAAATTCCATATCTCAGGACAGACAGAAAATAACACAAAGCAAACACAATATGTGAAATTTCTCACACTGTATATTCTTAGCGTCCCCCAGCTGCTAGGTCATCTTGCGTGAAAACAACTCTCTTTTTCCTCCTTGCCAAATCTTCCACTTTCAACCCTTCCCTCCCTGCAATGCTGTGACTCTTGGGGTGTCTTGTGCAGGGCCAGGAATTGGACTTGATGATCCTCTTGGGTCCCTTCCAACTCAGCATATTCTATGATTCTGCAGTTCTAATTACAGGCATGCTACAGATCCTCATCAAGCCCTGAAATCTCCAGTGCTGTTGAGACTATTTCTGTCCAGAGGAAGCATCTGTGCTCTCTCCACCTCTTGGTGTCATCCTAGAAGCCTTCACCCCTGCAGTGCACACCTGAAGCAAGAGCAACTGCTCACTCACCATCGCATGTAGAGATATGACAGACTTAGGGAGCAGGAACAGGTCAGAGAGCTGGCCTTCACTGCTGAAGCTGAGCTGAGCTGCGTCTGCCTCTCTCAGTCAAACCCGCCATTCCCTGCCTCCAGTGGCTGTTGTGGTGGAGAGCTTTGATCTTACAGCTCGCAGGCATAGGAGTTGCTAGGAAAGCTTTCAGTCCAGACTTCTGCTGGCTTTGACTCAGGTTCACCCACAGGTGCTGGCTGTGGTTTTGACACCACTCAGCTGCTGGTTCCTGGCGCCCTCAGTTGGGCATGTCTGTAGAAGGAGCCCATTGATGAAGTAGCCACCTGACAGTCCTGCTTTGCACAAATCATAGAAGCATACAGTGACCTGGGTTGGAAGGGATCTTGAAGGTCATCCATCTAGTTCCAAGCCCCCTGCCATGGACAGGGAAGCCACCCATTAGGTCAGGATCACTGAGCCCTGACCAAGCTGCACAGTTAGGGAGGAGTTAATCTTAGCATCTTTGGATACTGAGTGTGCGCAGAAATTTCATTTGCTTACACGATTTTTCTTTCTTTGTGCATGGGTTCTTGAATGCTCTGGTGACCCTGCTGCACCCAGGTTCCAACACCTAGGCAGATCCATGTTTCAAAATGGAATTGTGTGATTTCTGCTGTTGTAAGATCTTCAGTAAGCTTTTAGAGTGCTCAGGCAGAAAGATGCTATACAAGCATAGTCCCTCCTCCTGCTGCTGCTGCTACTAGAGTGTCTGTGATAAGAAAGGATTTACTGTGTCTGCAGTTTAATTCAGCAGCAGTTTCTGTGTGATATGAACAGCTAGAAACATCAGTCTTTTTCTTCTCTGCGGATTTGCATAAAGTAATTAGGAGCATATGTGGTGGGGGCTGGGGCAGGGAGGAGGAGGAGGAGCAGGTTCCATCCCAGAGCACCTCAGTGGATGCTCTGAGTCACGGCCTGTAAATGGCTCTTGCCGAGTGCCACATGCCAGATGATGAGTCACAGTGCAAGGGAGCACAGAAATGGGAGAAACTGGTTCGGTCACTGTCCTGGCTCCTGCATTAGCTGGTATAGATCTGCTGCTTGAGCTATTTCTGATGTCTTGCGTAACTCTGAATGCACAGAGCAGCTGGGGTTTCTTGTCCTCTGACTGGGAGGCAGTACCTGCCTCATGCTGGTTATGTCATCGGCAGGAATACATACACTACACCTATTGCATATTTTTGTGTGTGCTGGTGACCCCTCATCCCTGACCCAGGCAGCTCCTTTCTGCCAGGAGCATGAGGGCTGTGACTGACTCACGTGCTGTGGTTTCCATTTGGAACACATCATAATCCTATATAGTTCTGGGATGTAATGGTACATTAATCATGGGCTGAGTCAGGCTGTCCTGGAAACCACTGGAAAAAGCCCTGGCCAAGGCAGGGCTTTGTGGAAAGGGAAGTGGTCTTTTCAGGAATCACTGCACAGCACCACAAGAGGAGCCAGCCTTAGCTGAGGCAGAAATTTAGCAAGTATTTAGTCTTTCTATTCTTCTGCAGCTCCCTTTAAACATAAAGTGCTGGTATAGTCACCCTGGGAGCATGCAGACCACCCTGACTATGCTCCCTGTCCCCTGAAGCAGGGAAGGAGAGCTGGAGGTTTAGGATGAGTCAAATAACTAGCATTTCCTTTTGCACCTTTTCTTTCATTAAACAGACTGGATGATTTAATAAAGTGTTTAATGAAGGTGTGAATTTGACAGAGATGTATTAGCTGGCAAGAAGTAAACAGGTGTCCAAATAAATACCACTACCTAGACCCATCCTACAACAACTTACAGGCTTCCTCACCTCCACCCTCTGCTTCCTCAGCCCCATGGTTCAGACCCCACCCCAGGCCACTCACCCTGTGCCACTCAGCCCATCCATCTTCTCTGATGCTGCTCCTTGAATGCCCTCCAGTTTCCTGGAATTTTCCTGATAAGTTTTTGTTTAAAACCATCCTGCTTTCTGGCAGCTTTTGGAGTGGCAGAGCTGAGGCAGAGACAAACTGCAGTATTGGTGCTGGATACAGTGAGCCCTGAGATCCCCCACACTGTCTGAAGGGTGGCTTTCAGCTTGGATTAATCTCCCAGCTCTTTTGCTTGGAGGTAGACATACAGGGAGTAGACTGAATATATCTCCCCCTATGGAGCAAAGAGGAGATGTCTGCATTGTGCCTTTGTCTGCAAGATCACACAAACCATTGCTTTTTGAAGCATTTCTGCTGGTGCTTGTTTTGTAGGGCTGTTTGTAGGGCTGTATGGTTTCTTGAGGCATGTTAGTACAAATGCACTGTAGGAGTCAGGGGTTCACGTGGAACAACCCTCAAAGAACAAGCAGCTCTGATACAAAAGAATTTTTTTCTTCTATGAAACTGAATGCCTGGTAAATTTTTACCCATTTTTCCATCTTTCACCCTTGAATGACACGATAGGTCTTAGTCCATCTGAGGAGGGTGATGATGACAGTGAAACCATAGCTATACAGAAAGTCAGCAGCAACCCTCACACTTAAAGGTCTCCTTTGGACACTCAGTTTCATAGATGAAGTGACTGAGGTTTGTAGAAATAATGATCTGTTCAGAAAAGCCATCCTACAAAAAGCCAGCATTGCCTCCAGCTGACAGTTCTCATGATGTTGCTCCTGCCTCTTCATCCTCTGTGCTCTGTGTGCAGTCCTTTTACATTTAAATCACATTTATTTCTTATATCTCTGCATGCCTCCTCCAATGCATTATGTTTTATGAGGAAGCCTGGGTAATTGTGAGCTGAACCCTGTTGCCCCACATGTGGGCAGGGGACAGCGCTGAGCCGAGCTGGGTATTAAGGGTTCAGGTCTAGAACTCCAAAATCGTGGAGTTTCTGCCCTTGTGTAACCACACATAACTCATCAGCCCTTGGAGGCAATTGCAGCCAGGTCTGGTGGCTTTTGCATCTTCTCAGCAGTGTTACAGAGGCAGGAGTTTGTACCCAAGGAACCGTGAAGCTGCACCTGTGGCAGCACAGATTCTTTCCCACAGGAATTTTTCTCTTCTTCTTTTATGTTTTGTAAATAACAATAAAGTTTCATGTTATTGAAAGCAGCTTTTGGAAAACAGGCGCTCAAATGCCTGGGCCAATCAATCCCTGGGGGGTGGATGATTGTTGGCCAATCCGAATAGCTTTCTCACGTGTATATAAATCTGTTAATTATTTAATAAATTTAGTCATTTTAGCACTCTCTGACGACTCAGGACTCTTTACTCCGCCATAGGTGCAACAGCGCCATGCACCAACCACCTTTAAATTAGCACAGTGTCCTCAATATTAGGGGTATAACAGGAGTGGGTTCTGGGGGCCTCTGCGTAATGGTCAGCAAGGACTTGAAGCTTAAAAGGCATGAAGTGCTGAGCCCAAAGGATTCTGCCTGCTTCTGTTACCTGCAGCATGCTGCCTCCTCTCTAAAGCATGGACATGACCTGGTAGGCAGCTCTCAGGTCAGTGTGGAACCATCCTTTGCTGCTCAGCACTCATCTGCTTTTTACCTCGAGCTTTGCTGCAGCTTAGGAGCTTTTGTTGTGTATATTTATTTCCATGGGGGTACAATCATTCATGAGCAATTCCATACCAAATGTAGGCATCTTACAAAAAGCCATTCTTTCTGCTCTGTATTATCCTGATTGGAATGAAACACCCACAGTGTGGCCCTCACCTTCTCTGGGTAACCCTTAGCACCTCAAGAAGGAGCTCTCTGAATAAATAAGCCATATCTGCCATGTTGCAGCAGATGGTGTCAGTGTGGAGAAGGCAAGAATTCTGACATTTGAAAATAAAATGGCTGATGCATAGGCATGTTAAGAGTCGTGGTGCTCACTGCATGCCTCCCTGCCTTGCACTGCCATGACATGCTTTTCTAGGCAGGGATCAGTGCTGGATGCTGTTGTGTATAACGCTGAGCAGGATTCAGCACAATTATAAGAAGAATTTACTGATTTGGCAAAAAATGTTCAGGTATGAACTGCCTATCCAGATCTGGAAACTTTCTGCTGCAAAAGAGGAGTGAGGGCTTTACAAAGAGCTGATCAAACCCATCAAAATATGAAACTAGTCCACTTGCTGCATTTTATTCCCCAATGTCAATCCCAGCATAGCAGAACTTGAGTAGGAAGAGGGAGGATCCTTCTACATATTCTAGACTAAGGAAGGGTCAACTGATGGTGCAGCCAGGGAGGATGCTCTGGTGTTGGGAACTGAATAATCCTTGTGCTGGCAGTGCCATTGCCAACCTCGCTGCACCCCTAAGTCTGGAGGAAGCCAGGAGAGGTGCTGCAAGGGAGAAAAAAAGAGTCACTACGGCACAAAATGCCATGTCTATCCCTAGAGAATTCATCCGAATGTCTCCCGGCAGGTGCTGTCTTGCATGTTGCCTGTGCTCCTGCACCTCAGAGCCTGGTGCTGGGAGCAGGCTATGGGTGCAGGCAGGATGGGTGTCTGTCTGCTGCAGCGTCTGTGGAGGGCACTGAATCACAGCCCACCCGGGCATTCTGTGCCGCCACCGGAGCCAGAGAGCTGGGCAAATCCACGTGTTGCAGCCAGAGCACCGGAGACACAGATGGGAAGTGGCTGCGTGTCAGCTCTGACATTTTGCCGTCAAATGTCAAAGTGTGTCTGTGCAAGCCTCGTCCTCCCACAGCAGCTTCTGTGCTGATGTGAATTGTGTGCTGCTCAGCCAGGCCTGTCAGCAGATGGGTGCTGGGAGCCTCATCCAAGCAGCCATTTCCCAAAGGCAGCAGAGACGTGGTGCCTCAACAGTGAGGGGTGCTGCCATCATTGTCTGTATCCTCAAAATTATGCTTTTCAGGTGGTTGCGTTGTGGTAGCACACGCGATACAGAAAAGCCTGCTGGAGAGACATGATCTGAGCATTACAGTCAGGTACAAGAGCAGTAACAATGGCAGGGGAGAGCTATATGAGGAGATAGGCACTGGGGGACCAGCTTTTTTCCCAAAATGCTTGTGAGGTGGGGGTGGGAAGATTAGGATAGGATAAACCCCTGCTGAGTTAAATACAAATAAACTCAGGTAAACCCAGAGCTCCTGCTGTGCCATCAGTGATGCACAAGGCCCAAACTGGGGCATGAACACAACTTCAGCAAGTGTGTGTATGTGTGCTCTAGGCTCAGGGTCAGGAGCTGCTGTTATCCACAGAGGCTCTTGCACAATGGGATCTTAGGAATTCTTGATGAAGAAAATCTGTCCCCCAGGATCTGGGCTGAGTACAAATCAGCCTCTGTTGCAGCATTTGTGGGAAAGGAGCCAAGGGCTTGTAAGACAGAAGAGTCACTGAAAGGGATGTAAAGGCTGATAGAGTTTTAGGGAGACTAAAGGTGAGGGAGAGTTTAGGGTCTCACAATTAATAGTCCAGTTGGATGTGGTCCAAGTGATTCAGGTGATCCCTCTTCTTCAGAGCATAAACCTGGATGAGACATTCCAGGAGAAGCAGACATGTAGGGAGTGTCCCAGCCATTTAAGTCTCTGGTAGTATCTACTAGAAGGCCTGTCTATTCCAACACTGGTGTTAGCATTAACTTTTGCATTATTGGGTGTTTACTGTAAACACTAGCTCTGTTTCCATCTTTGTATTTTTATTTCCTGCCAGCATCATCCTCTGTCTGTGAGAAGCACTACTGTGCGTGGGAGGAGAGTACTTCTTTTGATCATTTTTATCATCTTCTAATTGCTGTTCTTACAGCTTGAGGCTGAAAGAAGTAAAGTTCTTGATGTTTCTGTGTAGCTGTCTCATTGCTTATGCTCTTGTTCTAACTTCACTTAACCCACATTTCTCAGTTTTCCTCCTGGGCTCCCATGTGCCTTTGCAGGTCTGCTCCAAGTCCGTTTTCACCGCACAGTCACAAATGCTGGGGTAAGGTTGGCAAAGGCCGCTGTGAATACCACTTTTCTGGAGTCTGAAGGTCAGTGTTGGGGGTCCTGGAATCCAGAGCAGGATCCCAGGGTGCAGTTTGCAGGGTGCAGTGAGCACCGAGGATGCCTGGATGAGTCACAGGATGTGTAATGCTGACCAAGGGTGTTTGGGCCAAGGTCTTCAGACCAAGTGGTAGATCTGTGAGAGCATTAGGTCATTTTTTAATCTCTGAGACTCATCCTGGATCACTGGTGTCTTTTGTGGTTTCTCCCTATCCTTGCTGCCTTAGCTGCCCTCCGATGCACTTGTCTGAGTTGGATTATCTGATGTGTGGAAGGGAAGGCAAGAGGAAAACCCCTGCAGACTGCGCTGGAAGTACTTGTAGGCTCGACCTCTGGGATAGATGGGGAAACAGAAATGAGTTTGTCCTTTGCTCTTGCATGTCAAATGCTGGTGAACATCTACAAAAAAATGAAGAGAGACTTTTGACACAATCAGGGCGTGACAGGACAAGGGGGAAAGGCTTTGAGCTTAGAGATGGTAGGTTTAGATTAGATATTAGGAAGAAATTCTTTACTATGAAGGTGGTGGGGCACTGGAATGGGTTCCTCAGAGAAGTTGTTGATGTCGCATCCCTGGCGTGTTCAAGGCCAAGCTGGATGGGGCTTTGAGCAACCTGATTCTAGGGAAGGTGTCCCTGCCTCTGGCGGGGGTGTTGGAGTGAAGTGTTCTTTAGGGTCCCTTCAAACCAAACCATTTTGTTTTTTCTCTGTCTGTGAGAACCTGCTGTTTTCTGAACACAGGGAGAGAGGGGCTCTTAGTATCCTGCCTGTGCAGTGCCCTGCCTGTATGGTTCCTAGGGCTGTGGCATTCATGCAGTTGTGAAGTGCAGCAGGTAATAGGATAAGCAGGTAAATACCACAGATAATGTGAACCAGGCCCCCCAGACCACTGTAGGGACCAGTTTGAACTGAGGCTTCACCATCAGTAAAAGGTCAGCAAGAACCAGTGTGCTGTGTGGGACCTATTTGACCAATGCCAGTGGCTCCCCATGGCCCCACTGAAGTCATCCACTCCTTTTCACTGGAGAGTTGTGTACATAAGTAGTTGCATACTTCGGCATGTTCCCCTGGGACCATTAAAAAGGCTCAAGACCCCACAGGGTCTCCTGGATTTTGGAGAGGAATGATTGTTGCTGCTTTTCTGTTCCAGTCTGCTCATGCTTTCCAGTCTCTGCCTGGACTTGTGTTTGTCTGTTGCAAGACTGTGCAGTGTTTGGTTCTTGAAGGAAAGTTCAATAAAAGGAAGCAAATATGTATGATCCAGTGTAAGATAGACTGCACTCACCAGGGTGCAGTGCTTCACTTCAGACCCTGTGCTGTTTTCCTGTGAGCACACAGTGCCATCTGCAGTGAGGTCTTTGTTTGGCCCAAAGCCTTTACAGCCCTTTGGCCACTTGACTGAAATCAGTTACTCTCTTCAGATAACTTTGAGAGGGGTCAGGTGGAATCACAAGCGTTGTCCTAGGAGCCTGCAGGGAGGGTGATGTGTTTGTTTACCATTTTGATGGTTTGTTTCCCAGAAGAAGGACCTCGTGCTCAGGTACTTGTGCTGACAAGGAACCAGTCTGTTTGATCCTTGTCAACACATGAAATCTTCAGTCAAACCAAGGATGCTTTAAATAGTCACTGCCTTTCCTGAGAGGTGACTTCCTTTGTGATTTTGTCTCTCTCTAGGTATCTGAATTACCTCATGAGAAGTGTCTTCCCTGCCTCTCATGTGCAGCCCTACCTGTTCATGGGTGGTACCAGCTTCACTGATGCCCTGAAGAGCATTCCTCACCATGGATAGTCCACCCAAACTGACTGGTGAGACGCTGATTGTCCATCACATTCCCCTGGTGCATTGCCAGGTCCCCGATAGACAGTGCTGCTCCGTGAGCAAAAGGACCAACCCCTTCTGCCAGCCAGAGCTCAGCATTACACGGACCTCTGCCCTTCCAGACAGAGACCTCTCACAGACTGACTCCTTGGTGTACAGCAGCTTTCTCCAGACCTCTGAAACCTCAGCAGAGGCCTCAGACAACAAAGAAAGAAAAGCAAGGGATCTGATTGTCCCTAGTGTCAGTAAGCGACACAACCCTTTCCTACTGAGTGAGGGTGAAGACCTCAGCATTTTTGGGGATGACCTGGGTCAAAAATCTTTCCACCTTCACAACTCACTTGTCGATGGAAAACCTCCCTTCAATCTGCAGGATCTGGCCTTGCCCCCTTTCCACCTCCACGACTCCAACCATATTGTGAAGTCCTGGAACATGGCCAGCCGGTCTGGTGTGGTAGATGGGCAAGAGGACAAGCTCAGCAGCGATGACATCCAGAAGAGGAACAATGCAAACAGGTGCCACCAGGCCTCAGAACGCATGGAGCTGGATGAATGCAGCTGCCATCGTGGCAGCTCCTCCAACTTCTCCTTTGACAGCGGTGACCAGGAGTGGAACCAGAACACGGATGAATCGCTGAGGAATCAGGATGCCCTGCACAGGACATGCAGTTGTTCCAGCTCGGAGATCCATCACTGTCGCTGCTACAGTTCCTCAAGTCAGTCTGAAGTGATTGACCAACAGATGGGCTACATCAGTGACTCCTCCTGCAACAGCTCTGATGGAGTACTGGTGAACTTCAGTGCTCTCTACAACAAAATGAATGGCCAGTCTCAATCAAACCTGAATTCAGCCAACCTGTCCTGTGACTCTTCCTTCTGCAGCCACTCAGACACAGGAGCTTTTTACCTGGATTTACATTCATCACCCACTGAATCCAAGATGTCTTGTGAGTCGCATAACCCAGAGAGTTCGGGGAAGGTGTGTGGATGTCAACACTCCTCCTCACCTGTCCTTGATGCTAACTGCAACTCCTACCACCTCCACTGTGAGCCTTGCACATCAGAGAGCTCAGACCTCACTGCCTGCTTCCAGAGCCAAGCACGGCTTGTTGTGGCTACTCAGAATTACTATAAGTTAGTCACATGTGACTTGTCTTCCCAGTCATCCCCCAGCCCTGCAGGATCTTCCATAACTAGCTGCTCAGAAGACCAGACCAAGGGTAGCCCAGCCCAGCCCACAGAATACTATCTGTTTAGAAGGCCCGACCTGAGACAAGAAGAAGGCAATGTAGAGTGCAGTGAAGAGGAGCCAAAGGGAGAATCCAGCCAGAACATGATTGAGGGTCAGGTCTATGTAAATGTGTCACCACCAAATCTCAACACAAGCCGGCAGCGCTCCAGGAGCTATGATCAGAACCTGGACAGGAGTCCTGGCAGCAGGCTGGGCTCCCTGGAGCGCATGGTGAGCTGTCCAGTCAAGCTGAGTGAAAGTCCAGCAATACCCATCCAGAACTCTCCCCCCAAGAGGGTGACATCCTTTGCTGAGCTGGCTAAAGGACGGAAAAAGAACGGCACCTCCCCACCGCTCCGCTCTAGTGGTGATTCTTCCCTGGAGTTCTCTCCTATTCCTGAGACCCAACGGGGTTGCCCAACCTTCCTTGAAGAAAGAGCTCGGCGCAGCCAGAGTCTTCCACCCATGCCCTTCATCCATGGCCTGAACCGGAGCTGCGAGGGTTTCTGTTTGAATCATGCTTTTGGGGACAGCCAGGCTTTGTGTTCCACCGAAGACTCGGTCTCCAGTGAGAAGGTCCCCAGTGGGCATGGGGCAGGTGAGCAAGCCTCTCTCTCCCTGCTGACGGAGGCAGATGCCAGCTTCTCAGGTGGCTCTGCCAGTGGCCACGAACAAAAAGATGTTAGAGCCCGAGCAGACGGTAAGGAGCCCAACTAGGCAGAATGGAGAAGTAAAAAGGAAGGCAGCTCTTTGGGATATGAGGGGACAAGCAGGGGAACCTGCATGGTGACAGGAGACCAGTGTCTGTGGTTTCTGATCTGCTGGTCCCTGGGACAAAACCTTGTTGTGCTTACTTCAGTCTCATATCAGTGCAAATGTCTTGTCCTTGTATTCCTGAAACCTCCTGAGGTTTTGTTCAAACCTCTCATATAGTGTAAATGAGGACATGGCATTGACACTGAGAGAGTCTGTGCAGCTTGAAGGGTTGTATCACTTCCAGGATATTTACTGTGCTTGTCCACGAGAACCACCTACCCTTAGCTCCAAAGACAGAGATGTGAAGCTGCTCAGCAGAGTCACAGATTTTCTTCTTTGGAGCTGCTTGGGGCAGAGGTGGAGAGGGAAGAGGCATAGCCAGCAGTCTCCTCTCCATGCAGGTTCAGGGAGCTCATACAGTTTCTGCTAGGATTTACCGTATGAGTCCTACATAGTGTAATCTGTGTGTCTCTGCTGGAATATCCTGGTCATGTCCTCCACAGTGCTGTGGATTGCAGCAAAGGTTCCTGTGGAGAGCCATTGTCACAGTTACCTCTGTAGGGAAGCCTGAAATATGGGAGTTGTTTTCCATGTTGATACTGCTGTCACTTGTACTCCAAGTGCGACACTCCCTTTGGAGGTATGGCCATTTCTCCAGCATTGTGGGAGACCTTTGTCTCTGCCCTAGGGAGGTCTTATATCTGCTTCACAGGTATAATCCCGTCTAAAATGCCCCTGACCAGACCACTGCAGTAAATAGCCCCTACCATGTCAAAAAACACAGTCTTCACTTAAGGTCCTGAAAATTTCTGCAGGAGATGAGAACATGTCGTTTATTGCCATGGCAGGGCTGGGAGATATTCTGGCCTTTGGAGCAAAAGTTTTTCAGTTATTTTCCTGTTTGTTTATTGAGCCTTTAAGATGTGTTTGGTGTGGGATGGCAGTGAAGGCAGGCCTCTGCTGGGGGAGGACAGCATGGGAGCAGCCCTCTTAGCTTCAGAGGGAGGGCTTGGAAAGAGCAGGCCCTGCTCAGGGAGGAGGGGGCAGACAGGAGCTTTCAGGGAAATATATCCCAGCAGTTGCTACCTATCTCCTGGACAAGTTCCCTCCCTCTGCACTGTGACAGCAAGGCAGGCATCAGGAACAACAGGGCTGTGCAGGAAGCTTCTGCCTACAGCTGGAGATGGAGGGATATCTGCCTTGCTCTAGCCCAGGCCAGCATGCAAGCCTAGAGGCTCTGAGAGGGACTAGAGGGAAAGCAAGCCCTGCTAAAAGCTGGCTACAGGGAGAAAGTTCTGGAACACCCTACAGGCAGCAGGCAACACCAGGGCTGATCAGGGATCTCAGTCAACCCCCATGTGTGTATCCAGTGCTGTCTGTGTTCTGCACTGAATGCACAGTGTGTCACGCTTCAGCTGTGTCCCTTGGGATGTTTGGCCCCATCAGGAGCTGCAGGCATGTACCCATGGAGATCAGCCCACTACACTCCCTCAGGTCATCCCAGTACATCATTTGTTGGAGCAAACTGGCATTTTCCAGGGCTGGAAGCAAGATGTTGGGAATGTCCTGCTCAGGTCTGGTGGAGGCAGGGGGATGGAGGAAGCTCTGCGTTCCAAAGCAGGGACAGTTACAGGAGAAGAAAGAAGGAGGGAGAAGGAGAAGCAGGCAACCTTTGCAACAGCACCTATATATTGCGATGTGGGATGCAGAGCTGCAGTGCTATTGCATGTAAGCTTGTGCTCGGCTGTGCAAATCAGCAGTGCATGTGGGAGGGGACAGGTCTTTGGGATGAGAAATCTGACTGTACCACAAAGTGTTGGGCCATGACTTTGTGGTACTGCCTTGTGGTACTGCTGGGCAAAGGCAGCTTAAGGGCAGGCACCTAACCCCATGGCTTTGTGCTGTCCAGGGCGCAAGGGATTGAGAAAGAATGTGAACCTGCTGACCCTACCAGGACAGACAAGATCCTGGTGCAGTGTACTGCTCTTCCAGACAGCTGGAAACTCTGCATTTGGGGCCACATATCTTTATCTTGCCAGCTCTTGATGTGTGTAGCCAGTGCAGGCTTGAACCACTGTATAACTGGCCTCTAGCTCATCCTCTTCCTGCTTCAACAGAGAGAACATTTCCTGTTGCCTGCAATCTGCTTGCCTGAGGATGATTGTTGCTCTGCCCGTCCTCACACTTTCTTCCCCTTTCTCTCCCTGAAGGTGGTGGCACAGACAGCAAGCCCGTGGTGCGCTACAGCAAGGACCAGCGTCCCACAACTCTGCCCATTCAGCCCTTTGTTTTTCAGCACCATTTCAGCAAGCCACCCAAGGCACGTGCCCTGCACAGCCATTTTGCTTCCAGCCTTTCCCAGCTCTACAGCTTGTCCAGCAACCGGTCTGCCGGCCGGGAGATCTCTACTTCCCAGTCCTCAGCCTTGGTCACCTCAGCAGAGCAGGTGGCAGTGGCAGGGAGCCAAGCCCATGGCACGCTCGTGACCCAGCGCTCAGCAGACGGAGCTGCCTCGCGCGGCGATGGGGGCATCAAGAAGCCTGGCCCCGAAACAACCCGTCCATCCCCGCTGGGCAGTTACTCCCCCGTGCGATGCAACGTGCCTTTCTTCCAAAGTGTGGACTCCTCTTCCTCGCCCACCGCGGAGAGAGCTGAAGACAGCCAGCCCCCCAGAAGCAGGTCCTGCCCCATCTCTGCCAACCTGCTTCCCACAAGGTCATCGCCTGCTGTCAGTGCCATGCAGCCCTCCAAAGCCACCAAAGCTGATACCCTGAGGCAAAAGGAGAACCCCAAGCTGCTTCCCAAGAAGGAGGCCCCGCTGGAGGCGAGCCCACCACTCTCTGAATACCGGCTCCACAGTGGGTCCCTTCCACCCCTCTCAGTGGGTGGCATGTCCATGAGCAGAGTCGGAAGCCATGCAGATTCCCACTGGAGAAGTGGCAGTGAGACCAGCAGCTCTGGTCCCCTGAGCAGCATGGGAATACGGCCTGTCAATGGTAAGTACCCATCCTCCAGGACCTGCTAGTCTGGAGCATCTCCAACTCCCTATAGCTATGGCTGTTCCCTATAGTACCACCATTTCTTACAGCCACAGACCAGGATAAAATTTCATCTGAGTGCTGCAGGAAGATCTACACTAAGACCATGTCCCTTCCATCCCAACTCTTGCACTGTGTCTCCAGAGAGGGCAGTGTGGGCTGCTGATCTTAGAGCACCCCGTGCCAGTTGTTTGCACCCCAAGCCTGCTGCCTCTATGCCTGCAGCAAGGGCACCCAAGCCCCTCCCGTGCCACGCAGTGGCCTCCACCTGTCTCCATGTGCATGTGCTAATGTCCTGAAATGCTGGTGGACCTCTGAGTAATGTGCTGTCTCTGTCCTGCTTCTTTCTCTTCTTCTCTTCCCATTTCCCTTCTGCATCCTCCTGTGTGCTCTCATCGTCCCGTCTGGTGCTCACTGCCTGCGGTATCCCAGCGAACCACCTCTCCCCCCAAGCGCTGAAGTGGCGGGAGTACAGGCGGAGGAACCCCCTGGGTCTGGACCGCGTTTCGGGGCTGCCCAGCTTAGCAGGCAGCCTGGACAGGAGGCAACAAGAGCCTCGGCTGAACCGGGGCAACCCCGTCTTTGAGCTCCCTGGTGCTCTCAGCACCAGCCATTTCCACTGCAAGCTGAACGGTGCGCACCACCTTTCTGCTGGGGGGTCTTGGGAGGTGACCTTGGGACTCAGGCTCAGTTTTCTGGGGGCTCAGGTTAAGCTTGGATTCATCACTGCTTTGCCTGCTCAGAGCAGGAGGGATGATACATCTGTTCACAGTGGGGCTGGAGGGTTCAAGAAGAAGGTGAAAATTGCTTCACTGGTTCAAGTCTTTGTGGAGCCTTCCTTCTCCGTGAGGTGAGAGCAGTCAGGACCAGCTCTGGGCTGCATTGAAGGGGAATGTGAACAGCTCAAGAGCCTGCTCTGACCTCAGAAAGTGCTCCTGGACTGTGGTCCACTTGTAGTTTGTCTCACACAGGAGTTGTGTCCCTTGTCTGTGCCCCACAGTGCCTGACCATCTGCCCCAGCCCAGGCAATATACTGGGTGCTGAGCTGTAGCTTTCATGGGGCAGCTGACAACACTAAAGACCTTCACAGGACTCTGTCTTCTGCATGCTTTTCTCTTAAGGTCTTCCCTTACCTCCAAAACCTGTGCAGGAGGGGCTGACAGGGGCAGGCTGCTTTTGACTGAACCTCCAAGAGTCCTGTGGGGAGAGCAGTGTAGTCTGTCTGTGGGAGGGAGAGCATTCTACAGGCTAGCCTCAAGCCATGGAGAGAATTCCTCAAAGCCTTACACCTCACTCTGCCAACCCAAACAGTTTCTCCATCCTTTCTTCAAGGGAAGATGCATAGCACAGAGTCAGACAGATGGAAGTCAAGCACATGAAAGAACTACTGCAGATGTCACCCCTTGAAAACAGAGGCCATCCCAGAGGACAGGCAGCAAACATGCTGTCTGCAGGTGCCTGTGTGTGAAAAGGAACGATTTTCTCTATGCTGACTTCTGACCCTGCTTGCAGCAGCATGGAGAGTCTGGTGGCAAGGTTTTCCTTAGCCCCAGCCCATGAGAGTGAACCTCCCACAGCCTGTTCCATGGCTCATGGTGCCCCAGTCAAGCTGGAGATGGATATTGGGTGGGCCATGGGGATCAGCTGTACAGGCACACACTGCAAACCATTTCTGGGGTAGGAACAAGCCTGTTGCCTTGCTGTCCCAGCACAGGACAGGCTGGGATAAAGATTGCTGCTGGTTTCTTCTGGGAAAAGCAAACAACATGGAAGAGGCTTTGGGGCTGATCCTTGTCTGCTCTGTCTTGTCCCTGCAGGACAGTCTATGAGGCAACTCCAGCTTACCTACAATGACTTCTTCCCTGACTACTTCTCACTAGCGGAGAAACCCCCAGCTGAGTTCTGTCTCTCCCCAGATGGCAACACAGAGTCCATCTCCATTGACTTGCTGCAGAAGAAAGGTGAGTCCCTGCCTCTCTGGTGGACCATGCAATGTGCCACAGAGTGTGTTTGAGCTGCTTGTCCGGGGCAATGTGATTAGAAAGGATCTTAGGTACACAAGAACAAGCAGAGAGAGCAGACAGGCACAGGAGTGTGACCCTGAGACAGGGCATGCTACCACCTTGGGCTCTACAGACAAAGTGTGTATCTGTGTGATGTTGCAGATGTGCTAACCTGAGATTTTTTAATTTAGGTTAAAAGTCTGTTCATTCCTACATAAATAATATAAAATTATATAAATTACATAAAAAGGTGGGAGAAGGAATTCCAAAGCTGGACAAGATACAGCTGTCATGGGATCCATGCTAGAGGCAGGGTTGGAGATTGGGTATTTGACAGCTGATTTGTTATCATTTCAGAGGCAAGGAGTGTGCAGAAACGTTCCTATGCCTTTGCCAGCTGTGTGCTCATGATTACCAGGTGGCAGCTTTCCCTTCTGTTTCAGTTCTGTTCTCACATTATTCTGGTGCAGATGACAAATTGCACAGCACTGACTTGTTACTGAAAGTCATTACAGAACCTGCTGAATGCAGGGCTTCTGCCCTGCCACCCTGTGGTATCAAGGCAGCCAAAGACTCATTCCCTCAGATTCCATCTCTCCTGCCTCCAGGGATGGGCTGTGTAGGTGATAGTCCCTTTCCTGTGGGAATATTGATAGGTTGTCCTACTGTCAGGCTGCTAGGTGAGTGCTAGAACCAGCAGGGACAGATTTGGTGAGGATTTAGGAGAGTCTCTGCATGTTTTTGGCAGAGGGCATGTGTGTAGACATGGGCTTGCAGTGCTGTTGGCTGATCACTTCAAGGAGTGTTTTGTCAGGGTCTGTCCCAGCAGCCTCTCAGCAGCTCTCTGGCCTGTCCTTTCCCTCTAGGTCTGGTGAAGGCTATTAACACTGCTGTTGACCTGATTGTGGCTCATTTTGGAACCAGCAGGGATCCAGGGGTGAAGGTATGTCTTGCATGCAACATTCTGACACAGACAGTATGGAGCAAGATTGCCTCTCCATTCTTTGCCAGTCAAAAACTTCAGAGTATCTAATGAAGGCAGTAGTACCAAGAACAAATCAAACAAAGGTGATGGCACACCATGCAGCACATATTAAATCTGGGACAATTCCTGCTGCATGATGCAGTAAGTACATGTATTTAAAGGAAGATCAGAAAAACACAGGAAGGGAAATTCACTGAGGTTTACTAAACACAGGGATAATGTCCAGTTTGGTCTCTGAGTTGAAAGTAGTTAAGTAGTTGCAGGCTGTGAAAGTATAAAGGGCAAGTATTATATATGTTTGCTCTGGTTTAACTCTTTCTTATATACTTACCATGGCTCTTTATAAGAAAAAATACCAGACCAGCAGCCCTTCTGGTCTGATGCAGCAGACCTCTTTTCTCACTCCATGGAGAGATGTGCCTCCCTCCTCCATGTGTCCCATGATTCTGGCCTGGTACTTGGTGCCAGGGCACAGTGCAGTGTTCCCCATCCCTCAGTGTCTCACAGGGCTCAGTAATGATAAAAAAGTGCATTAGTCATGGCCCATCTGGGGCAGTTGGTCTCGCCCATGATAGCCCTTACCATGAATACATCAGAGTATTCAGAGCACATCTGTGGGGCTGGCTGTGTTAGGCCTGTGCTGCCTTCATTTCACATTTCTGGAATAACACAGAAGTGCATCTAGGTTGCCCTGGGGCTGGCTGTCTTTGGCCTGTGCTCCCTCATCCCCCATTTCTGGAATAACACAGAAGCAGAGCAATTTTGCTTCTGTTTGTACCAGGCAGTGTTTGCAGTCCTGTGACACCCAGCATGTTTGTGGTGCGTCCTCTCAATCCTGAATGCTCGGCTTCAGTCAGGCGGCTGTGGGTCAGCAATGTGACACTATTTGGACATGACAACTCCCCTGGCATGCTTTCCCCAAAGGGAAACCTGACTGGGATGGATTCCAAAACTATTCAATCTTATCTCAGAGCCCAGAGTAATTTTTCCCTAATTACATCTGTTGCTGATGCAGAGATTGCTGTGCAACATAAACGAAGCTGTTGAGATTCCCATGGCTTTTTAAGGTTTCCCTGTGAATTCCCAATTCTTGCAGTGTAGTTTGGGGAAATATTCCCCCATTACTTATCAGACAATGCTGTGGTTTTAACCTCAGGTTTCTTAATGCATCAGTGTGCCACGGGCTGAGCATTCACCTGTCAAAAGGCGGCATCCATCCCTGCTGCTGCTGTGCTCAGTGGATCTGACAGGATTATTCCTGAGCCAAGTTCAGTTTCAGTTCAGGGCTTTTGTGAACCTGTGCCAACTGGTCAGTATAATTCCAGCTCAGCTGGTAAGATCTGTGCCCTGAACACCATTGCCTGACCCATTTGGATAGACCCCTTGGCAGCTCAAAGACTGTAAGCAGCAGAACGTGCCCCTGCTCTGCTGTTGCTGGGCTCTTACATGCTTCCTCTTCACCTCAGTCTGAGCTCTGGCCATCCATTTTGCCCTCATCCTGTTTATTTATAGTAATCCCTGGGAGTTAGAGGTTGACGTGTCTCTGAGTTAAGTGTTCCTTAACCCCTGGGTGCTGGTAGCTCTATGTCGCTTGGTGCTTCCTGCTCCAAAATTAGCAACAAGAAAATCTACAGCAGCAGGAAAATTCCCAGCTTTTTTCTTCCTCCAGCGGGAGTGCCCTGTTATATCTTTTGGGAGAACCAGGCATCCCTTCTAATTGCGATATCCTCTTCCTAAGCTAGGATATTATCTTCTCAAGGTATTGCCTCTTCCCAGCCTGGGGGAGACCTTGCACAGAGCAATCCAGAGCTGGTGTATGAAACATCAGGAGTGAAAGCAAAGACCCTGCATGTTCGAGGAGCTGCTGAGCCTGGATGTTGCTTGCTGGGTGTCTGTAGTATGTAAGCGGGGCTGAACTGTTTCCTTTACCTTGAAAACAGTTACCAACACTCTCCCTGTTGCCTATTGTCCATTAGGCCAAACTTGGGAACAGCTCCGTGAGCCCCAATGTGGGGCATCTGATCCTGAAATACCTGTGCCCCGCTGTCCGTGATATTCTGAGTGATGGACTCAAGGCTTACGTCCTGGACATGATCATTGGCCAGAGGAGGAACATTCCCTGGAGCGTGGTGGAGGCATCCACCCAGCTAGGTATGGATATTGTGCAACTCTGTGGTAGTTGTGGGTGAGAGGTGCTGATGAAGTTTGGGTCTAAGGATGGGTGAGCAAAGTTCTCGATTTACCAGCATGGAACAGGGTGCATGTTGACTGTCTCCTGTCTGAAGGGAGAGACACTGTGCTGTTCTGCCCAAGTATTTATTGGCATTTCCCCTGAAATTTGCAAATTCTCCTGTAACAGAGCAAACCATTAAGAAAACACAACATAAACCAAAACAAAATGAATTCCCCACTGATATCTGCATCATACTGGGAAGCCTGGTGATGGCAAATCTTCAGCTCTGGGGTTATCTCCATGATTGTAGATACCCCAAATTATAAGCACCCACCACAACATTCTCTTTACGTACTGATTTTGAGCCAGTGGCTGTGATGGTCACTGACGTGTGGGAGGCAGGTCCTTGTGGCATTGAAACTCTCCCAGAGTTTTGGAGTGGCAGTCTGGTACAGACCATCTCCCAGGTGTAGTCTGTGTTGGGATGGAGTGAGCTCATGTTGGCATGGTGGAGAGGCCGTGCACACACAGACATGGACACCCAGATGATCTCTGTCTTGCCTTGATGCTCCATCCTGTGGTGCAGTTTTGGCTTTGCTCAGCACAACTAATCTCTACAACTCACGTCTCTCCACAGGCCCCTCTACAAAGCTGCTGCACAGCCTCTACAGCAAGATCAGCCAGTACACAGAGCTCACCAACCACACCATGAGGTTCAACGCGTTCATCTTTGGCCTTCTCAAGTAAGCAGGACGCCTGGGATGGCTGCATGTCACTGTCCAGGGCTGGCAGCAGCTGTTGGTCCTTGACTGCAGGCACAGTTGACCATGAAAAAAAACTTAAAAATTTGGGGTACCACTTCCCAGAAGTAGGCAAGGGAAAGAGGAAGCTGTAAGCCTCAGGTAACTCCACATGGATCAAACCTTCCCCTGGCAGGTCAGGACTGAGAATGGGTGGCTGTAGCCAAATGAGGAACAGGGTCAGTCCGTTTTAGCCCCAAAACATTAGTTGTCTGTCCAACTTTATATGAGGTTAGACATAATATATGCATTAATTACTCCAGGAAATCCCTGCTTAAACCACTGTTCCTGGAGCTGCAGTGGATCCCAGGGCATGAGGCTCTGGAATCAAAATTAGCCTCATCCCAGATTCCAGACTGGCTCTTCCAGTTTGGATAAGGAGTGTGCACACTCTGCTCAGTGTTTAACAGAGGAAGACAGCAGCACCTTTGTGCGGGTGAAGGGGTAAGTGCTGCTAGGATGGTGTTTCTCTGCTCCTCTGGTGGTCAGCAAGAGCTCTGGCAATGGCAAGAGAGTCCCCAAGGTCTCCAGATGTTGTAGAACTCCTACAAGCAGGAAGAAGCTCTGCCCTGCTCTCTCCATGCAGAGTGGCCCAGCTCTCCCCTACTGGAACAGGATACAAGCATATTTTGCGCCGAGCCACCTGCACTAGTCTTAGTTTTGTAGATGATTTGCCTCTTCCACAGCAGCCTCTTCTCAGCAAAACAAACCTCTGCCAAGGACATAGGAGCAGAGTAGTGAGTAATCTGGCTGGAAAAATGGTTGTTAGGGCTTACAGTTGCACATGTAAAGCTGCATGGATGTTCAGTGACAGGCTGGGTGTCTGTGATCAGGGCATGCTGATAGGACAGAGCCACTGTCCTTTTCCTGAAGTTCATGCTCTGTAAATGCCCTTTTCCAGCCACACTTCTTGTGGCAGAGCAGGGAGGATGAATGTGGTGAACAGATTTTCACTCCTTTTTTCTTACCCTGCTTATTTTCCATTCCTGCAGTATCCGGTCCTTGGAGTTCTGGTTCAACCACCTCTACAACCATGAAGGTAAGAGCATGAGGGCTGTGGGCTGCAGTGGGAGCCAAATTCTGCGCACAAATAGAGCATGGGATGGAAATGTGTTTCTATTGTTGCTCTCTCAGCTTGGGCTGCTCTTCTCTGCCCTGAGCTGAAGGACTAAGCTATACCCAGTCTCAATGTATCAGGGAAATTCCAGGTGGAAGTCCAAGTTCCATGCAGCTCTTTCCACCTGAGCCTGGACATCCATTCTCCTTCCCACCTGCAGCTGGTACCCAAGGGTATCAGTGCAGACTCCTCAGTTTGTCTGCAGGAGATCAGATCTAACCATCCCCAAATTTCTGTGTTCCCTGCCCAGCGGATGAGAGTTTTATATGCCTGGAGATGTCCACACTTAGCTGAAACTCTTCAGGCATGGGAAATAGAAAGAAATGGAAAGGAAAACCTGACAAACAGAAAGCAGATTTTACTGGATGCATGTGGAATGGAATGGAATGACATAGAATAGAACAGAACAGAATCTGCATATCCCGGTTTTCTAAAGCAGAAGACAGCCACCTAATTCAAGCCATCATTAAGAACTGGAAGTGTGAGCAAAAGTTGGGACTGGCAGGGGGATGAGGGCTAGGCAGAGGGTTTGAAGGTAAGGTGCTAGTCCTGTCTGTGTAGTTTGTTATCTCACTGGGGCCAAATGGCCACAAATCCTATTCCCAGCTCTCTCCCTGGGAATGAGACCTGACGATAAATCAAGACAGAGGGGTACTGTGGGTGTGGTCAAATCAAGTGAAGAATAAATGTTACAGGTAGAAATGCTAGTCCATTCTCTGCAAAGACCCACAGTTTAGCCCACAGGTCCCTGGAAAGACTGTACTCAGCTGTGCTTGTCATCTCTGTCTGCAGGGTACTGGTACTGGCCATATCTGCAGCGCCTTGTTCATCTCCCCAAACTGGAGAACACAATTTTCATGTGTGCCAACCCTTTGATGCTCTTTATTCCCATCCTACTTCTATGGCATTCTGTGGCAGAGGTCATCCAGGCTGATAGTCTGCCAAGCAGGTCCTGGAAAGCAGTGTCTGGGACAGTTTGCTGAAACCTCACAGAGCATCTGATGCTCCCTGACCCAGGCCTGAGCCTCACACTGTGAGCAAAAACTAGTGTCCAGCTCCTTTCCTTGTTTCATGGTGACTTTGAATTGTGGCAAGAGCCTCGCCTCTAATTAATGTCTGTTTCCCTACAGATATCATCCTGGCACATTACCAGCCAGTGGGCTTCTTATGCCTGTCTCACAGCGTGTGCCAACCGCTTTTTGAGGAGCTCCTGCTCCTGCTCCAACCACTCTCCCTGCTGCCCTTCAACCTAGACCTTCTCTTCGAGCACCACCTGATGCAGATGGGCAAAGAGCAGCAGCAGCAAAAGGAGCTGCTGCGTGTGAAGCAGGACCTGCTGCTTTCCGTGCACTCCACCCTGCAGCTGATGCGAACCCGGGGCAGCAGTGAGGATCCCGACGGTTGCAGCACCACCCCTGAAACATGCCAAGGGGGTGCCAGGGATGGTGACATCTCACCAGGGCACAGCCCACAGCAAGCTGTGAGTAAGAGGGTCAAGGGAGTGGGGGCCTCCTGTGGAGATGGTGACAGGGAAGAAGAGCAGAGTAAGTTGCAAGAGAGTGCATGGGAGGGGAAGAAGGACAAGCAGGCAGGCTGGTGGTACCAGCTCATGCAGACCTCTCAGATTTACATCGAGGGCTCGGCCGAAGGCTCAAAGTTCATCCGCTCTGAGAAGAAGAAGGCAGCTTTGAATCCTGTGCCCAAGTCAGTGGAGACCCACAAGGCACCACCTCCCCGAGAAGGGGTGGTGGAGGGTGCAGAGGCTTGTCCCATTGCTGAAGGCACCTTGGAGGAGAGGCCCAAGGCTGCCAGCAAACCAAGTCCTGAAGCTGTGGAAGAGCCCTTGGAAAAGCCCCAGCAGGTAGTGGTCGGTGAAGAGGTGAAGGAACGGAGCTGGCCCTTCTGGATGGGCAGCCCCCCAGACTCTGTGCTTACAGAGCTGAAGCGCAGCAAGGAGAAGGAGACTCAGCAAAGAGCAGGAGCAGCAGCAGCAGCAGCTCCCCAAGAGGACAGCAGCACCAGTGCATCAGAGAGCAGCCAGCCCATCAAGTGGGGACACTTGTTTGGATCCAGGAAGGTACAAAAAGAGCCCAGGCAACCAAACAGGTAAGGGCAGAGGTGGTTTGGGGCTGAGAAGGGCTGGTTAACCTGGAGTGTGGCAGTACAGGTGGAAGTCAGGCCAATAGCTGACTGCTGGGCTACACCACAGTGGTACATCAAGGGTCTGTAGCCCTACTCAGCCCTGCCAGCCTGGCTTAATTCCTCCCATATCCTTACTCAGTCTATCTGAGCCTTCCTCTTCTGCCTGAGCTCTACCACTGCCTTGGCACCTAAACCCTCTGTCCAGTGGAAGGACCCCTGCTACATGGCCCCATCATCACCTCCCGAAGCCTGCCTCCCAAAATCACGTATTGGAAACAGAACATGGAGCCATCCCTGTTGCTCACCACAGGGGAGGGGGAGGCATGAAGTTGCCCCCAGTATGAGACCTCCCTGCATTGCCTCTCCCTCTATACACCCTTACTGCTCCTGAAAATGACCACTGGAAATGTCCTTCCCAGTCTAGGCTGTGGTGTTACAGCTGAGTCCTACCTGCCAGGAGACCTAGGGCACCACCTGGGGACTGCAGTGCACTTTGTGCATGAAGCCAAACCTCTGAGGTGTGACCTTGCCATGACAGCATCTGCTCTGTTCCCCTGACTGACCTTCCCTGCCACTAACTGCTTCTCTCTCCTCCTTCCAGGTTGCCCTCTGGCTGGCTGAGCTTGGACAAGTCCATGTTCCAGCTGGTGGCCCAGACGGTTGGGGCAAGTATGTGGCGTGAGGCAGCCCCGGAGCCAGACCCTCCCCATCCAGAGCCACCTGAGACACCCGCTGTGGCACAACCAGCCCGGGGGATGTTTCCTCACCCTACCTGGTGAGTGACATTGAGTGGTCAATCCTGCAGATGCTGGAATGTGGTAGGTGAAGGGTGGCACAGCTCTACCTGTTGCAGTTTGGCTGGCCTCCTTCATAGTCATGGACCAGAGAATAGTTCGGGGCAGTGATGCAGTTTATGCATTCCTCCACCACAGCTCTGCAATCTGCAGGTGATGGGGAGCTGGGGGGCAGCTGGGAGCCTGACTGGGAAGGGAGGCAGGAAGTATTTTCCTCCCTCCTCTGCATCTGTGGTGGTCCCTGGGTGGGGTGAGTGTCCTGAGGTAAGCTAACCCTTCTTTCCTTCTGCCTGCAGTGAGGTGAAAGCTCTTTGCCATCACATTGCCACTGAGGCAGGACAACTGAGCTTCAACAAAGGGGATATTCTGCAGGTCATCTCCAAGGTGGATGGTGACTGGCTGCAGTGCAGCCTTGGCTCCGAGAAGGGACTGGTGCCCATCATGTATGTCACCCACCCAGAGGACGAGGACTATTGACACGATTAGGAGGCCAAGCACAGTTCCCTGGGCTGCTGAGGCTCTTCTGGGGTAGCCTACCCTGCCAGAGGAACAAACACAGCTTCTTGCTAGTTTCTTACCTTTCCCGCCATTACAGAATACAGTAACCGTAGGTGGTTCCTTCTTGCTCCTCCTTGTGCAGCTGCCAAAGGCCAACTTAGCCCCCGGGGTCTTCTGCGAGCTGCACCTCATATTGCCAGGCATCGCCATGCATGCAGCCACACCAGGGACCGCCTGACCCCCCCTCCGCCCCCACACTGTCTCCAGCACCCACAGGCCATGGACTTGTACACTACAGGAGCCCAAGCAGTCCCTGCTGGGGCAGCGCTGCCCTGCTGCCCAGCTGTGGGATGCTGGAGAGTGCAGGATGCTGGCTGTCCCCTCCCTGCGGGTGGCAATGCAGTCTGTACCCTCCAGCATCCCCGGCATCCTCAGCCATAGGGGTGGGAGCACCCTGCGTTGGCAAGGTCCCTGCAAGGCTGGACTGATGGGTTGTGTTTGATGGGGCACTGCAAGGCAGGCTCCCCCACACTGGAGCATCCCTGTCCTAGTGTGCCGTAGTGCTTCCGGGTGGATTGTACCAGGACAAGTGGCCTGGCAGTGCCACATTGCAGGGCTGGGGCTGTGCGTGGCCACAGCCAGGGGAGGGGGATGGGGTATGTGTGTGTGTGTGTGGAGCAAAGGGGCGTGTGGGGTTGTGAGGAAGGCACAGGCATGTTCAGTGTTACGTAGGTCAGGGATGGGTAGTGCCACCCTGTGCAGAGATGGGTGCTTTGGGGGGAGGCCCTGTGCCCTTCACACTGAGCTGGGAACCGGTGCCTGGGAAGCCCTGGGATGCTCAGTGGAAGGGTGCTGGAGGGGAGGGAATGAGGGCAGGGTCCCTGACTGGGCTAGGGATTAGGGGGCAGTGCTCCCAGCAAGTAGATTGGGGGTGCTCCCAGAGGGAGCTGGGGAGCCTGGGGAGGGAGGGGGTGGTGCTCCCTTTGGCACAGGGTTTCTGGTCTTGCTGAGCAGTGCCGTGGGGTGGGGGGGATAAGTGTTGTGCACAAACACAAGGGGATACTGGAGGTCCTGGGGTCCTTGGTCGAGGCAATGCCAGTCAACCCCTTCCTTGCCATGTTCATGCCGCCTGCTGTAGTGGGGATCTTCACCTGCCTGTCAGGTGGGGAACAGTGTTAATGAAAGGCCATGCCAGTATTTGGTGCCATGGCCGGCTTGACGCTGTTCACAGCATCGTGCCTGGGCTGGCTTCACCATGGCAAGGGGCCCTGGTCTTGCTAGGTTACCTCCTGCTTGTACATCGCTTAGCGGATGTTGCACCATATTTAATTTGTATTTCCCTGTTAGAATGAGGTGTCTCGCCTTTATTTATTTCTTTATTTATGATGCATATTAATAAAAAAGGTGCTGATTGAGCTCCCTGCTACCCAGCTTTGTGATTTCGGCGCATCTGTTGGAAGGGTCTGGGGGTTACCTGAGCTGGTACACTGCACTGTAGGCTTTCTGCCAACTTCACCACAGCCTACACCAGACCTTCAGGAAGAGATAGGCTGCCCCAGTAATCAGACCTGTGAGTTCAGGTCTGAGGGGTGGGGGGAGTCAGCACTGCAGAGGGTGATATGGCTTGGGGAGACAGCACTCTTCAGGATTCCTTGTGCATTGCTTGCAGAGACCCAAGCAGGTTTCAGACAGGAGATCACATTTCAGCCTGGAATCTGCTTCTCCTGGATCATGAAAAGGTGAAGGAGGGGTTGTGGGCTGAGACCCATAGCCTGGGACAATGTGGCCATGAATTTCAGTGGCTGTGAGTCACTCACAAGGAAAGACTGCAGGGATTTTAAATTTAGACTCACAACAAACACTGGACCTCCAAGTCTGCAATAAACCCCAAGAGCCACCTCTTTACTTCTCAGTAGCTCTAAAGAAGATTGGAAAAGCTCTGCCTGAGGCTCCAGCCTTCGCTGCAAGAGCACCACTCTGGAGTTTGCCTCATCCATGTGGACAAATTATATGTATGTGTGCAGTGTGTCAAAACTGTTGAAAAAATTGCACAAATGAAGCAGCATAAAGCCCTGGCTTGGCCTGGAGCAGCACAGAGCAGCCAAGGTCCTGTACATAGGCTGGTGTGATTAAGCTCTCAGAGGGGGCAATGGTCAGGGCTGTTTATAGATTGCATGGAGCCAGGCTGCTCTCCCCACGTGCAGTGGCTGGCCCAAATGAGGAAGGGGACCTTGCTGAGTCAGCCCTGGGGCAGGAAAGGGGATTGCCAGCTGCCTGCACTGTGGGTGCTGACAGTGAGCAGCTCACTGGGTGCTTGCTGCTGGGACAGCATGGGATGCAGGGGAGGCACAGAGGGGTGGTTAGGGTGTCAGAGGCGAGGCTGGATTTGGGATTGCTGCTATGGGGCTTACAGCTGCTGAAGCCTTCTTTGGGGTCATCTGGGTAGAGTCAAGCAGATCCAGGTTGGTGGCTATGAGATAGTCTGTGCCAACCAGGAACTGGCTGTGGGGCACAAAGCCCTTGAAGCCTGTGAGGCTGGAAGCACACAGCAATGTGCATGGGATGTTGGGACAATATGGGTCAGTACTGGAGCTGTCACTGGGTTGTCCTGCTGATGGCCTGGTACTGGAGAGTCAGCTGTAGGATCCTGATAGGCACATGGGTCTATGAGCTCTGTCAGGGTCATGCTAAGCACGAAGAAGAGACACAGGCTGTCTGTAGATACTCATCATGGGGACACTGCTGACCAGAGCCAGGCCCCTCAGCCGGTCCAGGCACCCTCACAGGTGCAGAGTGAGGCCAGGGGCAGCTCTGCACCTGCATCAAGATGCACAGTCAGTTCTGCCTGTCTCGTGTCACCTGTCTCATGTTACCTGAGCAGCAGCAATATCCTCCTCTCCCACTCCTCGCAGGCAACTCTGAGTCACTGCTCAGCAAAGTTGTTCCTGGCTTCCTTTGAGATCTCAAAGCAGGTCTTAGCAAAGTTCTGGGCTCTGTGGGTAAACACTGGGAGCAGAGGTTCATCCTGTGGGAAGCAAAGAGGGGCCCAGTTTCATGGTACAGGAATCTGCTCTGCATGGTATAGGAGTTGGGGGTGATGACATACATGGTATGGGACTCAGTGGTGGGAGGGCTGAAGTCATGGGGTGACAGCAGGGCTGGGGCAGATTATGGATGCTGTGGGAGTCCAGATGTGCATGACAATCTGAAGAACGTGTGCCACCTGAAAGGGGGGATCTGCTGCTGTCAAGTGCTAGGGTGTCTTGACAGGTCCTCATGGGCCTTCTCTGCCCAGTTTGTCAGGACCTGGCTCATCCTCGGGTCAAAGGCTCTAACCATGGACTCCAGGTGCCTGTCAGTGCTGCAGCAACTCCAGAATGCATGTGCCCAAAGAAAGGCCTGACACATGTTGGAGGAGAGAAGGGAATGCCTTCCCTTCCTATGGCCCTCCTGGCAGCCAGATTCCATGCTCAGACTGCAAGTTCAGTGGGCAGTGGCACACACACAGTTCATAAAATCAAATAATGGTTTGGGTTGGACGGGACATTAGAGATCATCTGGTTCCACCCCTGCATCCGTGGGCAGAGATGCCACTCACTAGACCAAGTTGCTCAAAGGCCTATCCAGCCCAGCCCATCCTTGAACATTTGAAATTCCACAGGGCTCCATTCAGCAGCTGCCAGGCTGGGGATGAGCTTGCAGGTGACTCTGACATACCTGTGACCACTGCACTGGGGACATAAAACTAAGTAGGAGCTCATACTAACCCCTGACAGCTTTGTGTGAGCTCAAAACAGCTGAGCATCCAGCTTTTGGGCCAGCCCAGCGGCAGCCTAGCTTGAGGACAGGCCACCTCCCTGCACTGCCACTGCCCAGTCCAGGGTCACAGGAGCCCCTTTCCAGGTCCCTGGTCAGTGTGACCCCACTTGTGGCAGTGGGCCAGCAGTGCTGAGGCTGAGCTGACACTGGGGCACAGCCTGGTTCCCCTTCAGCTGGAGGAAGGACAGCGCTGCTGTTGTGGCACTATCCTGGGGCCTGGCAGTGAAATCCGCTCCTGCTGTGCTGACTTCCTCCCTTGGCCCCTTTGCTGGCTCCTTCTCTGCCTCAGTGTCTCCAGCTGTACAGTGAGACCCAGGAGGCTTCCTCTGAGTGAACTTCAGTGGCAGCATTGCCCACAAGTGGTTTTCACGGCCCAGGGCCCTTTCCCCCTGGCCTGGATGCTTGTGGGGCAAGGCCTAGTCCGGCACCAGGAGCTGCGTGTGTTCCATGGCCGGGTAGGACTGGCAAGCCTGATGCTGCTCCTCAAGAGCTTTGTGCAGGGGAGGAGCACATGTGGGTGCAAGCACTGACTTGCAGCTGCAGGCAGAAGACATTTCAGACACTGATCTCTCTGTGGTGACCAGTGACAGGACCTGAGGGAATGGGCTGAAGCTGAGACAGGGAAGATGTAGGTTGGGTATCAGGAAAAGATTCTTCACTCAGAGGATGATCAGCCAGTGCAACAGGCTCCCCAGAGAAGTGATTACAGCACCAAACCTGACAGAATTCAAGAAGTTTGGACAGTCCTCTCAGGCCCATGTTGTGACTCAGGGATGTCCAGTGCAGGGCTAAAAGTTGGGCTCGATGAACCTTGTGGGTGCTTTCCAACTCACCTTATTCTGTGATTCTCCAACGTATGACCCCAGTGATGGGGCTCCTGCTTCAGAGGAGGGATGCAGACCTCTTTGCACCATGGATACACCTTTGGGTACAGCAATCCCACCTAATTGCTGATGTGAAAGGAAAGGACAGGGTGTAGTGCTTCTGCTGTTAGCCTTCAAGCACCCCCATGTCTGGTTTGCAATACCAGGCAGGGGCAAGCAAGGTGTCAGTGTGGGACTTTTCCACATGCACCACGAGACTGAGGGGAAAATGGGGAACTGAGCTCTGTGCAGGAAATATGAGCCAAGCATGTTCCTAGGAAAGGGCTGCCTGCTGGTGACAGCCACAACATGCTTTGTTTCCATGACACTGCACAATTACCAAAGATTGAAAAGTCCAGGAGTGTCTTAATCAGCATCAGAGAGGGGAAATACGTGGAAATGAGGAAACTCAGATAATGCAGTCTGGTCACAGTGTCCAGCAATCTTGCAAAGAGTTGATGCAGTCTTTCAGGTCTCCTGGTATCAAAAGGTAGAGAGGAAGCAGCAGGCATAACCACCAGGGGCAGAGGTTACTCAAAACAGAGAGATCCCTTCAAAAAGAAGAAGTCATGTCTAGAGGACAAAAATAGTATCAGACAGGTAAGATGTAAATTCTTGGTAAGGCAAACAAAAAAGGGAGCAAAGAACGGCCTGCAGAAGCAGCCAGCAGCCCTCTTTGCAAACACTTCATGAGCTCCAAATCTGCCACAGTATCTGTCGGATTGACAGCAGACCATGTCCTCACAGCAGTGACGTCCCCAGGGTGACATGATTGCTGCAATACGTAGCTCCAGTGCCAGCACCCTGCAAGGCTTGTGGTGAAATGGGACACACTCAGGCAGTGTGCCTGGGCCCTGGCATTGCAGCAGGACACAGCTCCTTGTCTACACCTGCTGAGATCCAGCCTGTCCATCCTCCCAGCTGAGCCAAACCTGCCAGGTGCAGCTGTCTGTGTGGCTTTCAGTTTGCCTAGTGTGACCAGAACAGGTTGGACCCTCCGGAGAAGGCAGAATTGTCTTGCAACACCCCTCCATCCTTCCTGCGAGAGCCTGGGTTACACTCAAGGCTGAATTTTTCTGATGTGGAGCAAGGGGAAGTGTGAAGAATTAGACATCTCTCTGACGGCTACTTCGGCCACACTTCCTCCATGGCTTTTGAGGTTTTACATGGGGCCATGGAGGGTTTTCAGAGATGCCAGATGTTGATAACATAGGAGCTGAGAGCCATTGTGCTGCTGGGATTGGTGCAGAGAGGGACCAGGGATGACATTTTTTTATGTCTTTTTTAATTTATGGAATTCTCCCACTCCTTTTCCAAAGATTCTCCAAATTAAAGAACTTTCCTGCAGACACCAAAAGAGCTTTTGCAGCTCTTCAGTTTTTTTCTTGAATAGGCAGGGAGTAGGGAGAGGTGACTTCTTATAGTTGCTGCTCTTGCTGGAGGCAGAGGAGCAGTTACTTCCCCCCACTTCCCAAAATCTCCCAGATACCTGAGGCAGAGCACAGCTACCTCCCAGGTACCTCCAGTCTGTGCCCTGCTGTGATGCCAGGGTCCTGTCTGTGCACTTGCAGCTCCAGGACACCTTTTCCAGGACAAGTGAGTTTGAGTGCAGTGAACTCTGTATGGATGAGCTTCATATTTGAGCAAAGGAAATAAAAAAGGCAGGTTTGTGGGGGTGGGGACCCCTGGCCCTGCCAGCTCTGTTGGAGGAAGAGGTGAAACAGACAAGGGAGAAGAGGTTGAGACTGCCTTTCTGAGCCTAGGAGGGAATGTGGCTGGGCAGTCTCCAGCTCTGTCCCTGAGAGGTAAAAGACTGTGGGAGTATCTGCCCCCAAGCACTTCCTATATTGGCAGAAAAATAACAAAACAAGACTTTACCATGTTTTGCTCACAGCTAGCTTTCAGGAATGGCTGGGGGGAGTGTATTTGGAAAGGATCACCCCACACCAGCCTGCTCAGTGCTGCTGAATAAAGGCATTGCAGGGTGTGCAAATCTGAGGAAAGCAGAGCCTGACCCCAGGAGTGGGAGCACCAGTCCTTTGCCAGGAGCACCAGTCCTTTGCCAGGAGCACCACAGAGGAGGGTCATCACAGGGGGTTGCAGCCTGGCTCCAAAGCCTGAGAGAAGATTTCAGGGCTTGCTCTTCTCCCAGCTGTGTGTTTCAGCTGCGATGCAGGCCAGGCACATCCAAGCAAGGGCTGCTGGGTGGCTGGGAAAGCACAAATTCAGCACCTCCTGCCCTGGACCACCTCTGATTGTTGGGTCTGCTGTTGTGGCCATCAGTCTCCAGCTGCACAGACAGCCTCACCAGCAGCCCTTTTCTACCCCACTGCCCACTGTCTGTGCTGACCTCTCACTCCTTCATGGTTATTCCTGCTGCTGCCATGTTTTGACAACACACGTGCCGCAGCACTTGCATGCCAGGTCCCCAGGGCTCTTGTCACCTTCTGACCAACCCTCTTCTCTCAGTCCAGTCCTGAGCACCCAATCACTTCTGGCTAAACCTTGGCTTTCCCATCCATGGCACACACTACTGGGTAATTAAGATCATCTGTGTCTTTCAGAAGTCCATTTTATCACAATCCTCATCAAGGCAGCAATAAGGTGAGGGTTGTCCTGATGTAGTCACTGCTTGACTTTCTGGGCGAGTATGGAAGCCACATATTCTTCCCAAAGCCCAGCCATGAACCAGAACACCTCACAAGTCCTTCTGAGATCTGTGTTGGGATAAGAGGCAACCCAGCTGTGGTTAGTAGCTGCTCATGACAGAAAACCTAAAAACTGTGATTTTAGACAAGCAATTGGAGAGAGGAAGATTGCAAAAGGGTCATGGAGATGAAAGAAAGAAGGCGGCGCTGACACTAGCAGAGCTTCCTTCTCCAATGAGGAAGCCTCTTGCACCATATGTGATTTCTCTGCGTGCCTGTTTCCTTTTCGTGCCTGCACCTCTCACAATCAGATGGGTGTGCAGTGAGGCAGCCAGCGTGGCTGAGACCTCAGTCCTGCCCTGGGAGCACAGGCAGACATGGCCCTGCAATGGATGTTTCTCCTGCTCCTCCCCCCTCTGCTGGCAGCGCAAAATTATGGTAAGCCCTATCCCAGCAATTATGGAAAGCCCCAGGAAGGAGGTAAGAAATGCTCATTCCTCTGCCCCTAAGAGAAGGTCTTACTGCACTTCTGCTGCAGAGCTGCTGGGCATCTTCATGGCGTGCAGAGTATGGCAGCTGTATCGGAGAGGTCTGATGTTCACACTGGGGCCCAAGTCCACCAGCTGGGTGTTGGTTAGGTGGTGCTCCATTTGGGGATGGAAGGCAGCAAAGCTTGGGTTGCTGGGAAAGCCTCTGCAGGGTCTGTAGTGTCCCCCCATGGAGTTTGGAATACAAGGTGTCCATCTGTCCTTGCACAGTGTGCGGGTGCCACATCCTCACCACAAAGGAGATGGGTGCTGGTGCCCAATAAAGACGTGGGGAGCCATGAGCTGAGTCCCTGGGTGTCCAGGAGAGCCTGGAGACAGGAGTTATAATGCTCTGGGATTGCCCTTTAATGGGCTTTCTTGGTGCTGGAAGGGTCAGAACACCCCCAGGGTTCTGCTGGGCTCTTCTTACACAGGCTGCACACTTTGATGCCAGCAGAGTCAGTGGGAATTTTCAGGCCCACATGTTAGCTGCCCTCCCAGCAGACTGCATTTTCTGGCATTTGAACTGTGGTCCAGGGACTGTGACCTTGCATTGTTCTGTATCTCTCTGAACTGGAGTATTTCCCTAAACTAATTTTCTTGGAGGTAGATGATAAAATCATTAAACTTGGAGCTAGATGATAAAAATCGTTAAACTAGTGTCTAATCATGTAGTCCTGGTCCAGTGTGCTGCTGTGTCTGGGTGGATGCAGGCTAGAGAAAACTGCTGATTAAGTACCCTGGCTGTGACAGGGTCCAGGGAATGGGATCAGAAACTTTAATTGCTGATGTGAAGTGACATCAGGGTCTGTTCTGTGTGAGATGTGTCACAGGACCCCATTTCCAGGGAAAATGTGTCCATGTGGTTGCAGAGAGAGTAAGCACAGCAGACTGTCATGCAAAAATGAAGGCTAAAACTGCAACAGAGGATATTCTCCTTCCCAGAGTGTCTTCCTGTTGCCGAGATCCCTGATGAAGCTGTTCTCCCAGGCAGGCCAGCATGCGCAACCATGTCTAAGCATTGTGTGGCTTTCCTTTTTGTTTTCAAGGTGCACACTAAGACCAGGATCTGTCTGTGTACAGTGGGATGCAACAGGGACCTATAGGCCAGCAGGCTCTTGTCACACTCTGCTGATCTCACATTCAGCCATCCCCAGAGTCTAGGGCTGCCTGTGACAGAGATGATATTGCTGAGTTTGCACCTTGGTGTTTGTGAAAAGAGGAACTAAGACAAAAACATGTGGTGGCCACACCCAGTTGTGTGAGCAGCCCTGCCTGCATCCTCAGCACGTGGGCTCATCCCATCCTGGCATCTCTGCTAAGGTCCCACCTGACAGATCAAGGTCCTTCTGTTGCAGAGGGACAGGGCAAGGAAGATGGCCAGGGTGAGGCAGAAGAGTCCCTCCCATCCCTGCTTGGGTGGAATGGGCTGACAGTGTCAGTGGGGCAGGGTAAAGCTGCTGGACTGAGAGGGGGGCATAAGGATGGGATCCCTGTGCATGTCCCACGACCCTGGCCAAGAGAGGTCAAATACAGGGATCCCTGAGCATATTCCATGACCCTGGTTGAACCCATTGTGCATAGTGCCGCAGAGAACAGTGCAAGCAAGAGCAGCACAGCCACAAGCAGAGGATGTGGTTGGTACGGGTGGTTAGCACTGCTGTTCTTCTCACTCTGTCATGGGGACACCGTGCACTGAGCAGGGTGCATTGTCTTGTCTTGTTGTCACCTTATTGTCTTGCTGTGCTGCTCTCACAGGGCGTTTTTCCTCCTTGAATTGATTTACCTGTACAAAACTTTCCTCCCCTTACAGTCCCAGTGCACCTGGAAAGCAAGCGGAGAAGTTACTAGGGCATGTTTTCTGTCCAAATGCAGGATCTGGGATCAAAGGTAGCCCTGGTCCCTTTTTCATCAGGGTTGTTTCATACTGTGTAGTGATCTAGGGGCAGCTGACAAGAAGTTCTAACGAGGAGCATAGATGCAATGACCAGGGGTGGGAGGGTGGTAACTAAAATTAAGCCACACCCAATCTGAAAGGTTTTTCTGTCAGTCAAATTCCAAACTGTGTCTAGAGTAGATCCTGTGGGGAACATGAATGCTGAGAGGTACTGCAGAGAAGTGCCTTGGGCAGGAAACATGAATTTTGCCTCCTTTTCTTCCATAGCTCTCAGATGCCCTTTAGCATCTGGCGGACCAGCACAGGTTAAAGTGCCACCATTTCCCAGCTCTTCCCACAGTGCCTCGTTCAGTGACTTGTTTTGCCACCTCCTTTCCCTGCCATGACTCCCAAGCAGAGCATCCCTGAGGTCTCTCTGCGCCTTTTCCATCACTCTTAAAGCCCACTCAGCAGCTTTTGTTGCTAGTGAGGAGTACAGAGATGCTCCAAGACCCATGTTTGTGTCCTCAGTGCCTTGCAATGCAACTCTCCACTGGTGGAAAGAGTGATTGCTTTTCTTAGCTCCTCTCAGCAAGCACATGGCATCAAACACAGCAAGACTGCAGTGCACTTTGCTATCACCTCTCTCAGCTGCTGAGCTGCCCTGGCAAAAGGGTTGAACTCTGCCTGCTGCTTCTTAGATTTCACCTTTTCCTTTATTCTTTGTATGTGAAATAATATAATGTAAGAAAGGACACCTTTTGCTATAAAGCAAAGGGCTGAACCCAGGAGCCTGACCTGAATTACCAGCACAGCTACTTCCCCTTTCTCCTGGCCCATGCTGGCACTTTGTTTAGCCTGCCAGGCTCATAGCTCCTTGCAGCAGGGACAGGCAGTCCAGATATTTCTGTAAAAGGCTTTCTATATTCATGAGTAATAAACAATATCAGTAAGGAGGGTATTCATTTAATAGTATCAACTAGAAAAAAATCTCCAAACACTAAATATCTGCCTTTAGGAGGCAAATAGACAAACCTTTTGTTACCACTCCCATCTTAGGCATTCAACATTTCCCATTTCACAGTGAGCACACATTGCACATTACAAGAGGTGCCTATTTGGTCATATCTACACCTTATTTTCCTTGCTGAAATTTCACTTGACTCAGCCTCTTTCCTCTAGCCGGGGCGGAGAACGTGTGGGCGGCTCTCTGCATGCCACTGTGCAGGGTGAAAAACAGTTTCTGAGGACTGTTCCATTACTCTCCCAGATGCTGTTAGTCCCTACAAGGCTGGAAGCTGTTTCTTTCCCTTTTGTGTCTAAGCACTCTCTCCATCAGTGCCCCAGCCCCCCACGTACATTCAACTGCTTTGCACAAGGGGTGAGCTCCAGCTCTCCGGTGGAGATCCCTTAACAGCTTCCCATGGATACCACCAAAGCACTCAAACAGCCACCCTGGGTTAGAGCTCAGGCTCTTTTGCTCCGAGGTGTCCTCTTCCCATGGTAATTTTTACAGAATGATTTGGAAAGGAGTATAAGGAAGGTGAGGACGGAGGGGTCCCTCCCAGCCTGTGCACCTCGAGTGCACCCAGCAGTCATGGATTAGTTTCTCCCAACGAGTCTCAAGTGCTAATCACATGCCTGACAGGCTTGTACTTATTGGAGATGTGAGGTCAAGCTGGGCTGTATTCATTGATGTTCTTCAGACGAAAACAGACATGGACCGAAAGTGTCTTCTCTTCCCCATTCTGCAAGGAAGCAGCGCCTTCTAGGATTATTTACCCTCAAACAATCATCAGAAATGCCACCAGGAGGGACTCGGATCGCTGTACATGTCTGGATGCAGATGGTGTCAGTGCTGTGAAACTCTGCATGTCTTCAGCTCCCCTGCAGCCACAGGAATGTGGGCAGGAGGCAAGCCCTGGAAGAGCTGTGATGTTTGGGCACTACAGGCAGGGTGCTCTGTGTGCAGGAGGTAAATAGGCTCTGGCAGTTCCCCAGGTTGCCTTGCTGGTGTACACTGCCCCTTTGCAAGGCAAGCAAGATTGTTTTGTCATACCCATCTCTCAGTCAGACAGGGTTAATTCCCAGGATAATGTCTGATGCTGGTGCATTCCCCTGTAGTTGAACTCTCCAGTCTCTGGCTTCTCTGAGCATGGGGATGAGCTGTGGGCTCTGCCTGCCTTTTCTGATCTCTCCCTCCCAGACCTCAGCCTCTGCTCAGCACAGTCCGTGCCCAGCTTGGGTCACATACTTGAGCACAACAGGGGGACATCGGGCAGGCCAAAGGGCATGGAGAGCTTGTAGAAAATTTTTAAATGGGGCCAAATCATCACCTCCATTCCCAAGCTCAGAGATGTGCTCTAAGACCTATGTTTGTGTTCTTAGTGGCTTGCAGTGCAACTCTCCACTGGAAAAACAGTGGTTTTCTCTGTGGACACAGTGGTTGCTTTTCTTAGCTCTTCTCATCTAGCACATGGCATCAAACACAGCTCAGAGAGCTTGGAAGGAAAGGATGAGTCACAGAAGACAGGAATCCCCCTGGTGCTTGCAAGGGGCTCTGTGGGCAGAGGAGGAGCAAGGAGGGAACAAGAGGGTTTGCTCAGGACTGCTCTCCCCTGTAGTCTTTGCATACGAAGGGCAGATGTGGCCACTGACACCCTGCTGGCACACCTGTGGTCTTTGTAGAAGCACATTTCATGTGTATACCCTTGCCTGGAAACCACGCTGCATCCCTGGAACATCCCACCACCCCAGCTCAGCAGCCAATGACAGGAACACTGAGGAAAATCTGGAGCAAGTCTGCAGCTCTGTGAAGCCCTTTTCACCTGAAACAAAGACAATGCAAAATAGGCTGATGTTCCTGGCAAAAGATTAAGTCAGATAAGTGCCCAGGTTTAAGAGAAATTATTCACTGGAGTCCCAGTGAAGGTGAACAGCCTAGTCAGAAATCTGTGGCTGTTATGCCAGCTCAGTTCATGCAATCCCTTCATACCTGTTTCCAGTCCAGGAGTCTTACACAGCACCTATTTTCTTGTATCCATACCTGAGGGAAAGTAACCTCAGTTGCTCAGTTGCAACCACCTGAGTTGCAGGGGGCTAAAGTAGGGACTTGGAAAATGAAGACCAGCCTGCTGTAGGAGATGATCAGGTTTGAGAGAATCTGAGGTACCTGAAGGTACACTAATCCATGGGATGTGATGAGTCCTGAAGGTGGAGGAAGAGGCGAAGCCACTACCAGTCATATTGAGAAGCTGTAGCAGGGAACTTCCAGTAAAG
Source organism: Entomyzon cyanotis (assembly GCA_024500445.1). Classification (NCBI taxonomy): domain Eukaryota; kingdom Metazoa; phylum Chordata; class Aves; order Passeriformes; family Meliphagidae; genus Entomyzon; species Entomyzon cyanotis. The sequence continues at coordinate 42,802,911 of JAKEPQ010001021.1, read as the reverse complement.
CTCCCACTGACTGTAAAAGGAGAGGCACAACCCCCTTTTTAAAAAAGAGAAATGAGGGAGACCCAGGGAACAACAGACCAGTCAGTCTCCCTGGCAAGATCATGAAGCAGTTCCTGCTGGAAATTATTCTAAGGCATACAGAAATGATTGGTGATGGCTTCACTAAGAGCAAATCATGTCTGAGAAATTTGTTGGCTTTCCATGGTGGGGTGACAGCATTGGTGGATAAGAGAGGAGTGACTGACATCATCCACCTGGACTTGTGTGTTGGTTTTGCTCAGCCTGGTTTTTGGTAGCAGGGGGGGCCATGGAAGTGGCCTCTGTGAGAAGCTGCTAGAAGCTTCCACCAAGTCCAGCAGAGCCAATCCCTGATGGCTCTGAAGATGGACATGCCACTGGCCAAGGCTGGGCCAATTAGACATGTTGATTATGCCTCTGTGATAACACAGTTAAGAAGAAATTCAGAACAAAGTGAGAGCACGCAGTTTTTCTCCTAGCCAGAGAGAATTGAGTCAGACAATGGGACTAATTTTTTGAATAATCTTATAAACTCCTGGGCAAGGAGACATAGCATTAAGTGGATATATCACATTCCCTATCATCCACAGGCCTCTGGGAAGATTGAAAGGTATAATGGGCTGCTGAAAACTATGCTAAGGACATTAAGTAATGGGACATGGAAGCACTGGGATGTGAACTTAGCAGAAGCCACTTGGCTACTGAACATGAGGGGATCTGCTAACCACCCTGGTCCTGCCCAAACTAAGCCCTTAGACACTGTGGAAGGAGGCAAGATCCCCACACTATACATAGGGAAGTGGCTGGGGAAGTCATTGTGGATTTCTTCCTCCATGGAAAAAGGCAAACCCATTTGTGGTATTGTCTTTGCCCAAGCACCTGGATGTACTTGGTGAGTAATGCAAAAGGATGGGGAGACCGGGTGTGTGCCTCAAGATTTAACCTTGGGGTAAGAATAATCTATGGTGTAAATTGTATGTTGCAGGAGGTAAAGTAGCAGGAGTGACAGGAACTGATGAAGATGGATGGGAGTGGGCAAAATCTTGGGGGGAAGGGCACAACCAGGCCACATGACCCAAATCAACCAAAGGGATATTCCATACCATGTGACATCAGCTCAGATACATAAAGCTAAGGAAGAGAGGAGGAAGGAGAGACATTCGTGACTCTTCAGTGTTTGCCTCCGAGAGGAACCATTATGCATGCTGAAGCCCTGTTCCCCAGGAGGTGTCCAACCATCGCTTGCTGATAGGAAGTAGAGACTGATTTTTTTCTTCACTTTTGTGCGCACAGACTCTTGCTTATTGCTTTCCTTTCACTGTAGTAAAACTGCCTTATCTCACCCGCTTGTTGTTCTCCATCTTACTCTCTCCCCCATCCCATTGGGAAGGGGAGTGATAGAGTGGCTTAGTGGGTACCTGGCCAGGTTCAACCCACTACAATGAAGAGTCACCAATGCCCCCCTTCCTCCTCTCTCCCTTAGCTTTATGTATCTGAGCTGATAGCATATGGTATGGAATATCCCTTTGGTTGATTTGGGGCAGCAGGCCTGGTTGTGTCCCCTCTCAGGATCTTGCTCACTCCCATTCCTTTGACGGGGGAAGGAATGTCGGAGGGACAGCACTGCTCAGCAGTAGCCAAACACTGGTCTGTTATCAGCATCATTCCAGCTACTAAAGCAAAGCACTGGGAGGGCTGTGAGGTTTAATTCAGTCACACCCAATATGACTTGTGCAAGGCATTTTACACTGTCCCACAGACATCCTTGTCTCCAAACTGTGAAGGTGTGGAATGATGGATGGACCACTCAGTGGAGGAGGAGTTAGCTGGATGGTGACTCTCAAAGAGTTGCAGTCAGTATTTTGGTGTCCACTGGAACACGTTGCCCAGAGAAGCCCAGAAGGAAGCCCAGTAAGCCGAGAGAGGCCCATTCATGGTTGTTTTAGCTGTAACAGCTTTGCTATATGACAAGACTCAGGGAAAGCTGGAAGCAAGGCAGAGTTCTTCTGTACAGCTGCCATCACCCCTGCCAGCAGAGCATCCATGTTTGTGGGAAAACACTGGCCCAGATATCTCTTGAAACCTGCACCTGTGTCAGCAGGGTGCCTGCAAAGGAAAATTTCTTGTTTCCTCCTGGTTTTCTGCCCAGCTGGTTGTCATGTGGGGTGCTGCCAGTGGGGTTTTTGTGGTGTGGGGACTCTCACAGCTACCAGGAGGTGTGGAACAGTTACAAAAGGAAAAAATTATGAGGCCTGCTTGCACTGAAGTCAAGAGTGGGGCAAGGTAGGAGAGGCCAGCCATGCTTGTGAGTGCTCACAGCCCCCTCAGCTTCTAAGGCTGCCTCCACTGGAGAGTTTTCATCCCCTCAAACTGCTTCTGGCTTCAGGCCAGGCCCTGCACAACTCTTCAAGCGACAATTTCTGTGGTGACTCTAGGATTGAAGAATATCCACCAATGAATAATTTCTGTACAGGCACAATTTGGGGCTCTGAAACACACATTAAAATGTGGGAAATGCCTTCATGTGCTCTCACCTGCCTGAAATACTTGTTGCTCAGTTTTGCTAGGCTGGGGGTATTTGTTTTTTTCCACTTTTTCATGAGGTGCTTCATTCTGTCTGGGGTGGTGCAGCTGTTGTGGTCCACTGAAGCGCTGCATGAGGCATGCAGAGCACTCCTGGTTTTGTGGTGAGTCTTGACACAATTTGGGTGTTGTAGGAAGCAGTGAAAACTCACTGTGCCTTCCTGGCTGCACACCACTAACTTTTGGCAAAATTTGGGTAGCTACAGCTAAATTTGTTGCATGGATGAACACTCATAGAGAGTTGCATTTCTTATTATATGAAAAGTGGGATCTGGGCAGAGGATAGAGACACAGATTAGTGCCATGCAGAGAGCCAGCAGCACAGCTGTCTGCAAGAGAGGGATTTGGAGTTGAATGCAGTAACCAAAGAAGATGGACACTGTCAAAACCAGGGCAAGAGATGTCCCATCACACCTTTTCCCATCCTACTTATCTGCGCTGCTTCTTCTCTCCTCTCTGCAGAAAGTTGCTACAAGCCCCAGTGGGACTCAAGGCTTCGCTTTACCCCAGATCAGCGGTCTTACAGGCTCAATGAAGAGGTGACAGTGAGATGCTTTATGAACACTCCTCCCCTTGCTACGATCAGATGCACAAACAGGATTTCTCCAGGTTGGAAAAAGGCTTGGGAGGCAAAGGACATTTGGGGAACATGGCATATGTTGACAGAGAGCCTGAACTGCACCATGGGTAAGTTGGGTAGAGACCAGTAGGTCTCCCCCACTGCATGCACTTCTTCCTGTGGAGGGGACCTGGACATCCTGCCACATCAGTGAGACACCTTGGGCACAGCTCAGAGACAGGTCCCAGTTGGGGGCAGTCTCCAAGATGGAGAGGGTTAGAAGCCTTCCATATGGGACAGGTTTTCTCTGTCCCTGCATGTCCTCCCAATCTATTCCTGAGCTGTAGGCCATGGGGAAGATGGAGGGGAACAGGTCCTGCCCCAGTGTCCTGTATCACCTCCTTGCCCAGGCACATGCTCCTTTTCTGCTCTTGGGCCCTTGGGTTTCCTCGTGGTATTGAATGCTGATACCACAGTCAGTCATGGAACAGCCTTGGTCTCTCTACTGCCTGAGCATTCCCTGTCTGAGAAGGACTCTCACACATTCTCCCTGACAGCTCAAAAGTGCTCAAAACCTCAGTGGGATGTAAGACTTCAGTTCCCAGGAAACAAAAATAAATACCAACAGAATAAAGAACTGACACTCACCTGTCCTGAAGGTCTCCAGATATCTTTCCCCAAGGTCAAATGTACAAAGGAACTTCAGGAAGTGAGTTATGGAAAACCACTCTATGATGATGTCTGGTGGGTCAAGAACAGCACAGGTGCCTGGACGCACATTGAGAGGGACATAGTGTGTATGGGTAAGTGAGGCTGCAGCAGCTGTCCCATGTCTCCCCTCTACCTTCTCCCTCAGCAGCCTGACTCAGCAGCAGACACACTACAGTCCTTCCTTGGGGCTGTGTTGCCTGTGCAAACTGCTGAAGAGGAGAACCCAGCCAGGAGACAACAGACCAGGCAGTACCAGCTGGGCAAGCTGAAAGTTCCTGCAGTGGTTCCTGAGCAGGCCAAGTCTGGGGCTCCCAGATGGGTGCCTGGCCTTCGGACAGGATCCAAGGCCACCACCCAGGCACCAATGGAGGTTTCATGAACTTTGCTGTGGCTCCAGGTGCCACCCTGGAGTGCACAGGTCTGCTTGTTCCCCTGCTGGTCCATGGATAAGGGACCTGGGGAACATGTCCTGCACCTGCAGGAGCTGGAGCCAAGGAGAATGAAGGGGACCCTGATGGTGCAGGGCTGACTCAGCTCTTGGCATTGGGACTGGAGGTTGTATGGGAAGGACCTAGGGGAAGATAAATGCTGTCCATCAGGGGATGAGGATGCAGAGCTGTCCCAGGCAGGAACAGAGCTGTGCTCAGTGTGGGCATGGCAGTGCGTGGCAGTGCTAGGAAGAAATGGGCAGGGAGAGATAACATGGGAACATCCCTGCTCTGGGCTGTGGGAGGTGGATACGTGTGTCCACAGACAGAAAGCATGTGGATAAGGGAAACTCATGGAGGAGTGGTCATTCAGTTTCCATGCATAAGGAAAGCCCCCCCCCCCCCCCCCCGCAAGGCTTGCCTGCAGGTCATATCCCAGCAGACAGATGTGTCACCTTCCCTCTACCTTCAGAAGCTGGAGAGTTGCTGGGGGTTTCTCTCCCACCACTCACCCCTACCCCATCTCATCCCCTCCCAGCACAAATAACACCCCCTGTCACCTCTGACAGAAATATGCCAAAGGCCTCCATGGGACTCCAGACTCCAGCTAGCACCAGACCAGGAGAATTACGAGAAGGATGAGAAAGTGATGCTGAGCTGCCCTGAAGGTTTCCAGCCATCTTTCACAGAAATCAAATGTCAGAGTGAAGTCCAGTATGATTCTTATGGGACACATGAGTACAGACTCTTGTGGAAGGCCAAAGACATCCATGATGACTGGATTCAGATATCAGAAGTGAAATGCATTGGTAAGAGAGGGTTGAGGAGCAGGATAGTCCTTTGCAGGGGGGATCCTTAGAACGTCTCTGAGGGGGACAGCATGGAGAAGGGCAGGGTTTTTCCTTGGGCCCAGTGCTGTGGGGTTGGTGACTGTGGAAGCAACTCCTGCTTCCAGGTCAGGATGAAATATCTTCTGCCATGCTCTCCCATGGCACCAAAGGATGAAACATCTCCTGTTGTTCTCTCCTGTGGCACCAAAGGATGACTGCAGCCACACACAGCTCAGAGGCTTTGAGGGAGGCAGGATGCCTTTGCTGTGTCCTGTGAGCTGTGATGTAGCCCAGCTGGGCACACACTCTTGGAATCCCTCTCTTCCCCCCAATATGTCCTGATGTTTGACTGAACAGGTGTAGTTTTCTCACAGGGGAAATTCACCCAAAGGGTCATGTTCAGTTTCCTTAGTACACCATGACTCCAAACACATCCTGCTCCCCTTTGAGAAAGCTGGACCGACCACCTTCAGTCTCTCACATTCCCTCCTGGCAGGCTGGGAGGGCAGGGTGACAAAGCTGCTGGTTGTGGTGCTCAGCTGGGTATCTCTGGCCTTCTGCTATCAGGGCTGTTTGAGAGCAAAGCCTGGGCATAAGTGGCTTGTCACCAGCGTTTCCCTTTGTGGCTGTTCAGAAGTTGGTCTGAACCTTGGGAGATCCCTTGTGTGCCCCTGTGGGAGAAGGAAAATTATACTTTAAGGTCTTTCAGGCTTCACAGAGCTTCTTGCAGAGACTTGGACAGGCAAGAGCTCCTTCCCAGGAGACAGCAGCTTTGTCTGTAGGAACTCATTGCCACAAAGCCTCTCCCTGTGGCACTGGACAAAGTGCTGGGACTGACTGTGCCTACTGAGTCTGGAGGGTGGTGAATTTGGTGAGGAGGTGACATGAAGAAGGAAGGGTTGTTCCAGGAGAAAGGGACAGGGACATTGGTAACGCAGGAGATGTGCAAGGAGAAGGCATTGCTCACCCCCATGTCCCAATGCCCAGCAGTGTGGGGCAGAGGGAGAGCAGCCAAGGGGCTGAGTGAGCCACAGCAGGGACCCCACAAGTGTAACAGGGGCGTGGCTGATCCCAGTGGGACGGATGAGCCATGGCTGAAGGGACATGCATGCCAGCAGGAGTGGTGGTGCGTCGACCCAGCAAGTGCCACCTGAGCTGGGTTGGGTGACCTTCCTGAATGAGAGATTGGAGGGAGTCTCCTCATGCAGGGATGACTGTCCTGGGAATTTCCCTGGGGTGAGCTATGGAGAAGAGAATCTGGTGTCCCTGGACACAGAGAAGTGAATGGGGGAGGTTGAGGGATGAGCGATCCTTCACGCTTTCCATGCAGAAGAAAAGACAAAATCCCCTCCCAACAAGGCTTGCCTGCAGGTCACATCCCAGCAGATCGATGTGTCACATTCCCTGTCTCTTCAGAGCGTTGCTGGGGATTTCTCTCCCACCACTCACCCCTACCCCATCTCATCCCCTCCCAGCCTAAATAACACCCGCTGTCACCTCTGACAGAAATATGTCAAAGACCCCGGTGGGACTCCAGACTCCAGCTGGCACCAGACCAGGAGAATTACAAGAAAAACCAACAAGTGATCCTGAGCTGCCCTGGAGGTTTCCAGCCACGCTTCACCCATGTCAAATGTGGGAGCCAAGTCCAGTCCTTCACTAATGGGAAACCTGTATACAGAGAAGTCTGGACTGGAAAAGACTCCAGAGGTATCTGGGTCTACATTCCATCCAGTGTGGAGTGCATTGGTAAGGAGGCCTCAGGAGCATTCCTGGCTGCCCTGCTCTGCCCTTCCTGAGGAGGAAAAGCAGGATGTGGGGGCACAGGAGGTTTCTGGCTCCATGCTGCCTGGGGAAATGGCAGATGCTGATGAAGGCAGCATTGAGTCCACTGGGGGTGTCACAATAAGGGTCTCCATGGGAGGCTTTGTGGCCTGTGTCCTCTCAGACCGTGCAGCTGTGAGTACCACAGCTTGCTCCCTGTGGGCTGGGCTCCTCCGGGCTCTGTGGCATGGTGGGTGCAGGCTTGGCATCATCTTCTCACAGCTTAGGACATTCCTGTCCCCTCCAAGAGAGAACTGAGCTGTACTTGTTGGACTGTAGAGATTCTGGGACACTCAGACACCTCAATTTTGAATCAATGGGGAAAATTGCTTGAGCAGTACAAGTCCACTCATTCACCCACATTTATTCCTGTTCAACTCCTCCTGCTCCCCTTCGAGAGAGATGGAGTGACCACCCCCAGTCTCTCTCACATTCCCTCCCACCAGGCTGGGTGGTGAGCAGGCATGTCTCACTGCAGCATCCTTGCACACCTGGGAGAGGCAGGGAATAGACTGACCCTCTGGCAATCTTTCCTTCACAGAAGCCCTCCACATTGACCCTGAGACTTTTGAGATTTCCAGCACCAGCATCAAACTGAACTGGACCTGCAGGTTCCCTGATGCCTGCCAGGGCATGAGGGCCAAGTGCCAGCTGGCAGTGCCTTCCTCACCTTCCTATGAGGCTGAGGAGGTGAAGGTAGAGGAGATATTACATGGCCAGGAGGGAACATTCACCTGCTCCCCTTTGCAGCCCTCCGCTGAGTACAGCGTCACCATTGACTTGCCCCCCAGCACGACCCTTTTCTCATGGTTGCTCAGGACAAAGGAAGCAGGTATGTGCACAGAAATATTGGAGAAAAGGGCTGCGTCACAGGTGGATAAATGGTCCCCTCACCTGTCAGCTCAACCTGATCATCCCAGGCACAGGCCTTTGAGAGAGCGGGAATGACCACCTTCAGTCTCTCACATTCCCTCCCACCAGTCTGGGTGCAGGTCATATCCCAGCAGACGGATGTGTCACCTTCTCTCTCCCTTCAGAAGCTGGAGGGTTGCTGGGGGTTTCTCTCCCACCACTCACCCCTACCCCATCTCATCCCCTCCCAGCACAAATAACACCCCCTGTCACCTCTGACAGAAATATGCCAAAGGCCTCCATGGGACTCCAGACTCCAGCTAGCACCAGACCAGGAGAATTACGAGAAGGATGAGAAAGTGATGCTGAGCTGCCCTGAAGGTTTCCAGCCATCTTTCACAGAAATCAAATGTCAGGGTGAAGTCCAGTATGACTCTTATGGGACACATGAGTACAGACTCTTGTGGAAGGCCAAAGACATCCATGATGACTGGATTCAGATATCAGAAGTGAAATGCATTGGTAAGAGAGGGTTGAGGAGCAGGATAGTCCTTTGCAGGGGGGATCCTTAGAACGTCTCTGAGGGGGACAGCATGGAGAAGGGCAGGGTTTTTCCTTGGGCCCAGTGCTGTGGGGTTGGCGACAGTGGAAGCAGCTCCTCTTCCAGGTCAGGATGAAATATCTCCTGTCATGCTCTCCCATGGCACCAAAGGATGAAACATCTCCTGTTGTTCTCTCCTGTGGCACCAAAGGATGACTGCAGCCACACACCGCTCAGAGGCTTTGAGGGAGGCAGGATGCCTTTGCTGTGTCCTGTGAGCTGTGATGTAGCCCAGCTGGGCACACACTCTCTTGGACTCCCCCTCTCCCCTTTGAGAGAGGTGGACTGACCACCTTCACTCTCTCACATTCCCTCCCACCAGGCTGGGTGGTGAGCAAGGATATCTCACTGCAGCATCCTTACATGGCTGGGGTGGGAAGTGAATAGTGTGACCCTCTGGCAATCTTTCCTTCACAGAAGCCCTCCACATTGACCCTGAGACTTTTGAGATTTCCAGCACCAGCATCAAACTGAACTGGACCTGCAGGTTCCCTAATGCCTGCCAGGGCATGAGGGCCAAGTGCCAGCTGGCAGTGCCTTCCTCGCCTTCCTGTGAGGCTGAGGAGGTGAAGGTAGAGGAGATATTACATGGCCAGGAGGGAACATTCACCTGCTCCCCTTTGCAGCCCTTCACTGAGTATGTTGTCATCATTGACTCGCCCCACAGCACGGTCATATACAGAAAACGCGAAAGGACGAAAGAAACAGGTGTGTGTCCACCTACATGAGATGTAAAAGTGCCTTTCACCTGTCAGCTCAGCCAGAGTATCTCTGCTCCCTGCAGTGATGTGCTTGGATCAGGGCTGCCTGGATCCTGGGGGGCTCTGGGGAAAGGGCTGTGCAGGACCCTGAGCAGGGCATGTCCCCTTCTCATTGTCCCACTCTACACCACACTGTTATCCTTCCCCCTGCTGCAGCACATGCAGCCTTTGCAGGGCACAAGCCCTTCTTAGGGAGTCCCTTTGCAGCCTGTTCCATGGCCAGGAGCTGCCTGCACCCTGCTCTGGCCTCAGCCCCTGCTCATGGGCCTGTGTGTGACGCCATCCTCCTGTGCTTCCAGTGCCGGACAAACCGGAGAAGCTGTGGCTGGATCCCGACAGGGGCTCTCTCAGGTGGAAGGCGCTGCCCCCCTGCAAAGGGGAGATCATCGGATATGAGGTACCAAGGGACCAGGGCAGAGCCTCACCTCTTGGCCTGGAACTCTGTGCAGACAGACTGGGAAGCATGGGAAAGGGACAGCTGGGATGAGCCAGAGTTCCCAGCCAGTGAATATCTGGCTTTGATGAGCACAAGTTTTTCTGTTTCATTCTGAAGATTCCTCATGCTGTGGAGATGCCCAGTGAGGTGTTGTAGGCTCCCTGCCGTCTCGGCTTACTTCCTGGGGGTGCTCTGCTTTGGGTTTGCCAGACTTTTGCAAGCTTGGTGTGCAACGCATGATGCTGTGTCTTCTGGGGTGGCATCCCATTGTTTCCTGTGTTTCTTGCGTACTCACTTCTGCTTCCTGCCACAGAAAAAAACTCTGGTGTGATTAATCCCCTGAAAGTCCCTCCTGAAAGCCTTTCCTCCAGAGAGCTGCACCGTTCTGTTGAGTTTTCCTCAATGCAGAGCTAGAAGCATTTCCTCTGTCTCTGTATTTGGGACCACCACTTTCCACAGCTCAGCCCTGCTCTCTAGCATTGGGAGGGGGATTTTGTGTTGATGAGATCCTTCTTAGAGTGCTCTAGGCCCTCGCTGAGGACAGAGGTCTCTACCGTGTGACAGGGACCTCACATGCTGTTTCTTAGCTCTTTCCTGGAAACTATCACACAAGATCTTGATGACATTGTTTGTGAGCTTGTTCAGCTGGTTACCTGCTCCCAGACACCTGTGTTTGTGGAAAGAATCCTTTTTTTCCACTTTTGAGCCTGGTGGGAGGGAATGTGAGAGACTGAAGGTGGTCACTCCAGCTCCTGCCCATTCCTCTCCCATGCCTTCCCCAGCGGGGCAGGCACAGGGAAGCTCAGGCTGGCACGAGTGTGCCAGCAGTGAGCACCTTCCCAGCGGGCAGATGGGAGCTGCTGCTGATGCCTAAAATGCTGGTAAAAAATTTGAGACGCAGACACACAATATAGGAAAAGGGTATTACCTTGGTTTAATAGGATCCCAGGTGCACTACGACGAAAAAGAGAGCAACGATATCACGCGTATACAATTTATGGACCCCACAGATTAGCATACCTATCTAAAATTCCCCAATAAGAAGCTTAACAAATGAAGTAATTGCCTCCTTATTCAAATTAGTTCCCCCAAAAAAAAGGTTACAACTTAGTTTACAAAAACATGTCCCAGTGATGGGGCTTTTTCAAGGTTGGTGCTTCATGCTCTTGAGATTGTGGAGACTGTTTCGTCTTCCCCAAAGAATTCTGAGCAAGGCTATTGTACAAGGGTTATAAACATGTGGGGCTAGATACAGGGAGTAAAAAGTAAAGGAATGGGAAAGGGTAAAAAGGATATAAAACCAGTATAAAAGCATAATGAAAAAGGACAAAAAACCCATCAGGCACCACTGCATTCCAGCTGTGTCTCCTGTCCGCAGCTGAGCATCACAGCCAGGAATGCAGGCGACAGCAGCATGCTGGAACACACGCAGCTGTGGCTCAATGGCTCCGTCACCGAGTACCAGCTAGCGCAGCACAGCCCTGTCACCAGCTACGCCGTGACGATGCGGGCACAGACGGCTGCTGGAGACGGGCCTGCGCTGGTCAGGGAGTTTCAGCTCAGCAGCTCCGGTAAGCTTTGCTGTGTCCCTGTCCCCGGAGCCTGGGCACAGAGGAGCTGTGCTCTGCAGCCTGCCTTGCCCGAGGCTGCCCCTGCTCCTCGCACAGCCCTGCCATGCTCGTTCCCCGGCTGTTCCCCTCCAGACACCGCGCAGCCTCCGGGCATCCGCTGCCGCAGCGTCCGTGACATCGCCCCATCCCAAGGGACGGCTGTGCTTCCCCTGCGCCCCATCGCCCTTCCCTCTGAGGGATCCATGTGAGTGCAGCCCCCGCAGCTCTGCAGCCCCGGGATGGTGCTTCCCACCCCAGCAGTGGCCTGCAGACGCCTCCGTTCCACTGTCCCCACTGTCCCTGCAGGGAGCACTGGCTGCTGGTGGCCCCGACGCACAACACCTCCGTGATCGAGAGCATCTGCTCAGTGCAGCCACAGTTCCTCAATACCAGCATCTACCTGGCCGCTATTTTCAACCTCACAGCCCCCACGGACTTTGTGCTGGGCGACGGGAGCCGCGGGCGGGAATACCACAACGCTGCCCTCCACCCGGGCTGGGACTACACGGCCGTCCTCTTCCACTTCTCGCAGCAGGTATTCATCGGGGGGCTCCTGCTCTCTGGGGATACTGGGCCCCTCGGGGTGTCTGGGCTGGCTGTGAGGGCAGATTCCTCTGACATGCCTTGGCAGGATGGTGTCCCTGGTGTCCCTGGGGTCACTCAGTGGCCCTGGGTGGGGACGTTTGCTGCCAGGTAGGGTAGTGCTGCAGGAGTGGGCTGAGCTCTCCCTTGTGTCTCCTCCAACAGGTACAGAAGGTCATCTGTGTCTGCTACAGCTTCTCCCTAGGTAAGGATCTCCTTGCTCCTGGTGCCAAGCCTGTCTCCTGCCTGTTCCCTTTTGCCATCCTGGCAGCTTCCCTGGAAATGAGCTTGCCCAGTGCAGATGTGGCTGTGTGCTGTCCTACTTCAGTCTTCATAGAAATTCTCTGGGTCCTGAGGTGATCTATGGTAGATGGACTTTGGACATCCTCAGGACACTGGGGCAGGTGTGGCCCCACTGGCTGCTGGACCTTGCGCATCACCCCTGCCATCACCCTATGTTTAGTTCTAGTCCCAGTGCTCCCCCAGTGTATGTGCAACCCCTAAATGCAAGTAACCTTGCCAGATGCTGGCAGTGCCTGGGCTGTCAGGGCTGACAGGGACTGTCAGGGACACAGGGTCCATAATAAAGAAAGCACCTGCTCCTTCTGCCCCAATTTATCTTTTTTCTAATGCACAGACTAGGGTGGAAGACAAGGAAAGTTGCTTTTCTCACCATGACCATATGGGATTTCCCAATGCTTGCTTCAGGCTGTGCAGGAGCCTGAGCCTGGGCTGTGCTTCTTGCAGGGCTGGAGCCATCATCTCTGCTGGACAGGAAGCCTGTGGTTATAGCAGTAGCACTGACTGTTGCATTCCTGGCACTGGGGATTTTGCTGCTCTTTGTTCTCTTCAGGTCAGTATGTTCCTCACCTTTCCTTCCCTGTGTGAGGCATTCAGCAGCTTGAGTGGCAGGGAGTGTCCAAATGGATCCTGAGATGAAGCAGGGTGGGAGGCAGGGTGTTTAGATGGGCAACAGCCTCTCCTCTGTCTCTCTGTTCTGCTGGTCTGACTTGCTGTTTTGCAGGCTAAAGCGCAACAATTCAAAAGCGTCAGAGAACAGCAGCACTATACCCTTGAGAGGATGTCAAAAAGGTGAAGTATGAGCAAAGGCCCTGTGTACCTTGTCTAGACAGGCTGTCTGTTAAAAGCACAGGCAGGATGATTGCAGGCCCCATAAGGTCCTTGCAGGAACAAGGTGATCAGAGCTGGCTGGCACAGGGAAAGGGATGCCTCCCAGGAGAAGGGACCTGTGTGGGGAAGGACAATCTAAAGTTTGGAGAGGTCCTACCAGCTGCAATGCCATCTCAGTCCCAGCTGCAGAGTTCCAGGGCTGGCCAGTTTAGCATCAGCTGGATGCTGAAGTCCCAGCTGCAGAGTTCCAGGGCTGGCCAGTTTAGCATCAGTTGGATGCTGAAGTCCTATCCTTGTGGTCTCTGCAGATGTATGCAAACCAAACACACAGATTCCAGTGGAGGAACTGCTGGAGACTCTGAAGATGTTTAAGAGGGAAGAAATGGAGGCAGATCAGACAGATGATGAATCAGTCGACAGGCATGATGCTGGGCTTCTTAAAGAATATCAGGTCTGGTTTAGCTTTGCTTTCCCAACCAGCTGCACTGCCCACCCAGCCCTCACCCCTTCCCTGGATGTGTGACGCAGTTGGCTTTGGCCAGCCCCAGAATACATGCCAATGCTGAGTGGTCTTGTTTTCTTCCTCTGCAGCAACTATCTTCCACTTTGTTGCATCCCTGCCAGGCTGGGAGGGAGCTATGTAATCAAAGCAAGAACCGCTACAAGAGCATCATCCCGTGTAAGCAGAGCTCTGCAGCGATTGCCTCAGGCACTTGAAGCTGGTTGGGGTAGCACAGGGTGCTGAGCTGGTGTAGGTGCCCCTCCAGTGCTTCAGGAATATTGAGCTATTCATCTCATCCTCCATGGCCACTGAAACCCAGAGGGATTTCTGGCCCCACTGTTCAATATCCCTTGGAGTTGGAGAGAACAAGTTGGAGAATCCTTGTTCTGCTCTTCAAATCCTCCTGCAAACTTAATCAAACATCACTATATTCCTGTTTCTGATGCTAGTTATTGCTGAACACTGCCATGTCCCACCCAGAGGCAGGTATTTGTGGAAAAGTGTGACCCAATTTTTTCCAAACTTCAAAGCTCCTCTGGGCCCCACATGGTGTGTACATTTGGCCATTTCATAATCTTCTCTAAAACCCCATTGCATTTCCTGCTGTGCCATGTCACCCTTTGTCTCATCAGCCGTTCTTTGCCCCTGAACATATCTTGAGACCTGGTGTGCTGCTGAGGAGACAACAGACAGTCACAGACCTTAATAAATTACATCTTCCCCCTTAATCAGTCTCTTTGTGGCTGCCCTAAAGCATCCACCTCCCTTCTCTTTCAGATGATCACTGCCGTGTGGTGTTGCAGCCCTCTGACACTGGGAATGGTTACATCAATGCCAGCTACGTGGATGTAGGTAGTGAGGAATTGCTGCCCTGGGAAGAGTAGGAAAGGTGCCTGGCTTGAGGTGCTGGGTGAGGACAGTCCTGCTCACATGGGAGGCTCTGAGGTCTGGCACTTTTGCCTTCAAGTTCTAGCAGGTCTTGGGATGTTGCTTCCCCTGAATCCACTCTGAGCTGCCTGGAGTACTCTGGGTTTGAGTTCAGTTCTCATCTCTAACAAAAAGGGACCTGTGTGAGGGGACAGGAGCTGAGGTACAGCCCCTGGTTACCCACTCTCTGTGCTGGCCAGGAGCAGTGCTGTGGGACACACTGTGCTGGGGGCTCTGGGTTTGATGCCTGTGGAGGTGGATCTTTTATTTCATTCCCTGTTAAACATTTAACCCATGTGATCAGAGCTGTTTGAATCTCTCCCCTGCAGAGCTACCGAAGTCCACACTTCTTTATTGCAGCTCAAGGTAGGTGCTCCCAAACCTCATCCTCAGGAGATGCCAATCACTGCCATGAGCAATCTGGGGAGTGGGGAACTGGGATAGCAGCCAAGGAGCTGTGAATGGCTCAGTCCAAAGCCCTGTATCTCCAGGGTCTCTGTCCTGGACAGTGGCTACAGCTGCTGCAGGATGTGGAAGGTCTCAGTGGTGGCTTGGCAGCAGCTGGAGCTGGTGTCTGCACTGCCCAGTCTGAGGATATGGTCCTTCCACCCACAAGCCTAGTTTGCTCCCTTTGGCAGGGGGGCATGACAGGGACAATCCTGCAAATGCCTGTCACATCTGCTCCCAGTTCACTCGGACCCAGACTCCTCCCAACAGTGCAAAGCCTGGATGTGTTTGTCTGCTCTGTGCAGCATGGAATGAGGAGGTCTTGGGCTCCCTGCAGAGCTGCAGAAATGCTCTTTGGGAAATAGGACCCTAAATGTGGGAGAAGCTCACAATCATCTCGAGGGTCTGCATGTGGGAGACCCTAAAGCAGCAGTGAATCCCTGACATGTCCTGGGCTCATCTTCTCTCCCTTCTCCTTGTCCTAATTCCTAACATGGTGATGAAGCCAATGTGCCCAGCAACCCTGCCAGGTGCTGATGCCCTCTGTCTGCACCTCTGTTCCTGGGGAGAGAGAAACCTGGGAACATCTGAACTGTTCTTGGGAACACACCCCCATGGCCTGAACACTGGCATAGGGCTCTCCTCTTCCTTCCCAAGGCCCCTTGGCTGGGACGGTGGTGGATTTCTGGCAGATGGTCTGGCAGGAGAAGACCTCAGTCGTTGTGATGCTGACGGGCTTAGTGGAGCAGAACAAGGTAGAGAAAACCCCTCAGACCACACTCAGCTTGGGCACCGCCAGAGCCCAGACTTCCACGCCTGCTGTGCTCCCAGTGTTGCTGTCAGTGAGGGCAGGGAGCAGCTCTGCACCCCTGCAATGCTCCTCTTGTGAGTTTGCTTGTGCCCAGAGGTCTCACTGCTGTTGACAGATCAAGTGTGAGCAGTATTGGCCGGAGCAGGAGCAGGTCTACGGCAACTTCACTGTGACACTCAACAACACCTGGGCCACCACAGGCCTTGTAAAACGCATCTTCTGCCTGCAGAAGGTAAGCCTGGCATGGAGCTGAGGTGGGAATGCAGGATACAATTGGGTTTCAGCAGCTGGTGGGAGCTGTCAGCCACTTACACCATGGGGAGCCCAGCCTGGTCCCCAGCATGAGAAGGTCTAGTGTTAGCATGTTGCTATCACTGGATTCCATGCCAGGACATCAGTCCCAGGTTTCTGTGTCAGGCAAAGGCAGTCAATCATCTCTGGTGGTCACCCCAGATGAGTCTGGACTGATAATGCACATGGGAATACTGTGGATTCCTGAGGGCTCGGGTGAGGTGATTACAAAGGGTATAAAAGCAGTCAAAAGGTATAAAATGGAAGTTCTGCACATCCAGGATGATGGGACAGGCCTGTCACCTGAATCAATCTGCAAAAGGTCCACACTGAAGCTCCTTGGTCACTTCTAGTCCTAAACCTGGACAAATAATTTTGAGAGTTTATGGTTTAAGATAACCTACATAAGGTTGTTTCTCAAGATGGGTGCTCCTGCTGAAGTTATACCTAAGATAAAGAGGATAAACTGAAGGAGCTGCAAGGAGGGAAAAGAGGTGCAATATAAAGAAATTGCAGTTATGCATATTCCTGGCTTTTCTTGTCTTGCCCAGAGCAAAATGTAGCTGAAAGATAGAGCTTCAAGAGCACCTGATGGTAAGATGTAGCATTAGTTCATTAGTTCATGCCAAGTGAATATGATGTTTAGGGGAAAATGCATAATGGGTTGGTAACAAAAGTGACTACATTCGCATCTGTGTAGTAACAGCCTTAGGCAGTATCTTTTCTGGGCAAGCCAGGTCTTTTTGATGACTAAGGAAGCACCCTAAATTGTGATTTTTATAATTTCCTCTGGGGCACAAGCGGCATTTACTGCATTGTGTTCACTGTTCACAGCACGGTGAAGCAGAGAACAAAATTAATTGCATGGCTGTGTGATGGATGAATCCGCCCTTTTCTGTCTAAGGAACTATAGCAGAGCCGTCCCTATGGTGTGGGTGCTGGAGGGAGCAGTGTGTGCTGGTGCCCCTCAGAACCAGTTTTCTCCACTGCTCCCTCCTTGTTGGCATGCAACCACTTCACACAAGTTTCCTGGTCGCTTCCAGCTCCATGTTGCCAGCCATGTTTGTCTCTTTGCAGGCAGGCTGTGCTCTTCCAAGAGCAGTGGAGCAGTTTCATTACCTGCTGTGGCCAGACCATGGAGTCCCCAGAAATCCTTCCCAGCTCCTGTGCTTGGTGGAGGTGGTGAACAAGCGGGTTCTGGAATCGCCTGCTGGACCCGTGTTGGTGCACTGCAGGTACTGGGCTGGGGGTGCTTGGATGCTGGGCATGGCTGGCAGGGGTGGCACTGACCCACAATTTTCTGTGTCCTCAGCGCAGGGATCGGGCGCACAGGTACCTTCATCGCCCTGGACTTCCTCTTGAAGATGGGGAAGGCTGAGGGGAAGGTGGATGTGTTTCACTGTGTGCAGCAGCTGCGGGAGCAGCGGGTCAGCATGGTGCAGACCAAGGTGAGGAGAGTTACTTGTTCCCTGCACATCTCAGGCTGCAGATCCAATTCCCACCTGTGGGAGCTGATAAAGCCAGGTGACCAGAACAACCACAAAACTATGGCTGAAAAGCAAAGAGTTAATTTATTTCATTACTTTACTAGCTGGAGGATCCTGAAGCAACACCCAGGAGGTGACACAAAACAGGAATGCTGGCACCATCAGGCTCAGTCCATCCTGGGGGATGGCAGGGCTGCTGTTTGTCCCTTTTATCAAGAGCCCAAGTGTGTGTGGTTTACCAGCTGTGCTGTGACTTCCTCTGGGCTTTCATGATCTCTGGTTTTCAATCTCTCTCCCAAAACAGGGAGCTCAAGCATGTCTGTGAGAGTGGCTTCCAAGTCTCTGTAAATACCTACATTATCACTACACAGAGTTTCTACTTCTCAAAGCAGACAGAGGGCAAATAGCACTAGGCTGTTTATGTACAATATATGGGATTTCTCACACTGTCATTTCCCAGCTGTAAGGCCACTTGAGTGAATCCACCACCCTCCTTGCCATTCTTGTGCTTCTAACCCTTTGCTCTCAACACCACCCTTCCCAGGGATGTGGCATGAAAAGCCACACTACCCATGCCAGTCATCATCTAGCCACAGGGACTGGGGCTGTCAGGTGGTGGAGACTGCAGGATGTTTTCCCAAACCTAGTTGGGATCTGTGTTTCCCTGAGACTGACGTATCAGCAGTATTTGTATGCACTGGTTACCCTGATGTAGAAGGGCTGTCTTCTAGGCAAGGATCATTAATGAGAGTCCACCTGTCCCTCAGGCTTTCAAGGTGTGTGCCCTCCTAGCATCTCCTGGGCAGCCATGTCCTGGTCTAAGGACTATGTCCCCATGCTCTGCTTAGTGCTGGGTCCCTTTGGAGAAAACTACGTTAGGCTGGACCAACCAGATACTTGTCAAAGGTTTTCTGGGCTGCCTTCTCCAGAGCAGGGATCTGGTCTGGGAGGGAGCATTAAACCACAGGAAGATGATCTTTTCTGGGTTGCTGGAGTTGCTGGCTGTGTCCCAAAGCAGGGCTAGCTGCAATGAGGAGTGTCTGGCCTCAGGCATCCGCAGCAGGAAGGTGAAGGATGAACATGGCTCACTTCTGGCACAGTTTGATGACAGCTAGTGGTCTGGAGTTCCAGGGTTCCTCCTGGAGTGTCTCCAGACTGTACAGCTGACCCGTATCCCCGTGCAGGAGCAATACAGCTTCCTGTACGAGGCACTGCTTGAAGGCTTGCTCTGTGGCAACACCGGAGTCCCAGTGGAGAGCATCGCCACCCTTGTCCACTCCCTTCGAGAAGATGAGACCTCAGGCCACAACAGTGTCCTAGAGAAAGAGTTCAAGGTACCAACAGGATATGGTGCACTGGTGCTGGTCTGTAGTGCCAACCCCCTCGCTGCTTCCCTCCCCAGCTGTGGGGTGGACATGGAGGATCATTTCTCTGGTGTGGCTTAAGGTGAAGTGCTGACAGGCAGGACTGATTTGGGTGAATCATTTCTACAGGCCTTGCAGAGATTTTCTGAGTTGTTCCAGCTCCTGCCATGCAGAGAAGCAGGGAAACCCCGAAACCAACTCAAGAACCGCAAGCCAGGGATCTTGCCAGGTAACGCTGGCCAGTCTGAGCAATGCCTTGCTTTAAAACCCAGTGCCTGATAGCATAGGGTACACTTGGGATAAACATGTCCCTGGTCTAAACTTTCCCAGTGGAGAAGCTCAGATGAGGCACATCAGGGAGCAATGGAGAGGGTGGACCTGCTGTGCCTCTACCCATGGAGTTTTGGACATCCCACATCCAGGTGCCCTGAGCTGTCAAGGCCGTGGGTCTGGTGGTGCCTGTCCATTAAAGCCTCTCCAGCCCATGTCTCAGGGAGCTATGTTGACCATACCTCTTTCAGGGAAAGCTCCCTGCCTCTCTGTAGGGGGAGGATGACCCACCATTTCCCTCTCTCTGCCCCTTGCCTCTGCAGCGGATTCCTGCCGGCCCATGCTGATGTCTTCCGTGGACGCAGACGGCTCTCCAGCTTACATCAACGCCGTGTTTGCCAGCGTAAGGCTCTGGCCCCAGCGGGAGAGGGAGCCGCTCAGGGCGGAAAGAACCCTCCTGTGCAGCCCTGCTCAAGGCCAGGGCAGAGCATCCCACCCGGGGCGTGTCCCAGCCCTTGGGCTCCTGCTCAGTGAAGCTGGCCCTGCTGCCAGGAGATGGCCCCCGCGATCACGATCGGCTGAGCCCTGCCCGTGCAGGCAGCGCAGCAGCCTGCTGCTGCTCCCAGCCTGCTGGGAGCTCAGCCGGGGTATGATCAACTGAGAGGGCAGCAGGGCGCAAACCTGAGCTGCTCTGAGCAGGGCTGGGGTGGCCGGTGTCTTCTCCATCTCGGCAGGGAGGCAGGGAGCTGTTCCTGCTGTGGGAAGGGCTCTCGAGGAGAGGGTTGTGTGGCTTTCCCCTCACACTCATTGCGGTGTGTTTTGCAGACATACACCGAGGAGGAGAGAATCATCATCACCCAGCTGCCTTTCCCCACCACGCTGGTGGATTTCTGGGCTCTGGTCTGGGACTACACCTGTACATCGGTGGTTGTGTTGAATCAGTTCCATGAGCTGGACAAGGTCAGCAGCCTGAGCACATTTCTCCCCTCTCCTGGCTCCCTGTGGAGCCAAACAGCATGATTTCTGCCTTTGACCCTGCATAATTCCTACCATGAGAGCCCTGCTTGCACCAGGACCCACTGCTTGTGGGGATCCACCTGGGAGAATCCTGAGGTCAGTCCCAGCACCACGCCACCACAGCAGTGGTCTGTCCCCAGTCTCACTGCAAGTGAGCATCTCTCAGGTTTTGTTTACCCTGCCCAGGTGTCCTCTCTGCTGGAGTGTTATTTTCTGGCTGCAGCACTGGGTTGGTGCCCAGCAGGTGTCTGGCAGAGCTGTGTTTACACAGCTTATGGGTGAGGGGCTGGTGTGAGCCCACCCCGCGAGGTGCCAAGCCCTGCCCTGTGTGCAGGTTGGGGCTGTGTGTGATCATGCACCTCTCCCCCTCCCCCAGACATATGTGCAGTTCTGGCCCACCCAGGGCGAAGATGACTATGGCCGTTTCCATGTCGAGCTGATCTCAGAGGAGCCTGGAGCTGGCTTCACAACCTGGACACTTGTCCTCACCAACAGGCAGCAGGTGGGCCCTTTGCTCAGAGAAAGCAAACTCCTTTGAGAACAGCCTTTGCAAGAGCTGGGAGGACCAGCTGCCAACAGGCTATAATTTGGGGTCAAAGGCACAGCTAAAGATGGCAGAGGGATCTGGTGGAGTCCTGGGAGGGCACTGACCAGAGCAGGGTCTTTTGCCTTGGGAGAGAGGTTAATGCCAAGAAGGTGAAGCTGCAGGCAGAGGTACAAGTCAAAGGTATCTTTGTGTGCCTTTCCAACTCCAGCTGTGGTAGGAGTTTGTGCATTTTGGTGGATCATGGAAGGGGATAGGCATTGCCAGTAGCTGGACATGGGACTGGTATCAGTCTGAGCTGCACCTGATGCTCAGCTCCTCTCTTGTGCTCTGTCCATCTGCCAGTCTCAGAGCACTCAGTGGAAAAGGGCAAAGTCTGGGGCTGGGCTGTCCCATTGTGGAGCTGCTCCCTTGATCCAATGTTCGTGGCTCAGCCAGGACTGGCATGCACTGTTCCTCTCCTCTCCTCCATGAAGCCAAGAGATCTCTTCTCTGCTCAGCCCACTGTCGGTCTTCCCCACTAGCCCAAGAAATCTGCAGTGGAAATCCAGTTACATCAACTAACAGACTGGCCCATGCAACAGCATCTTCCCCCAGACCCTGACACCATCATCAGCTTGCTGGGGAAAGTGGAGACACATCACCGTCAGAGCCAAGATGGACATATCCTTGTCACCTGCTGGTGAGTGGTGTCTCCTGGAGGAGCAGCCACGGCACAGAGCTGGACACAGCTCAGGCTATGTCAGTGAACTTGGGTGATGTATGTGAATTCCTCTGTGTTCAGGGAAGAAGGCTTCCCTGTGGAGACTGACTGGGTGCAGGACCTATGGGCAAGATCATCCTGAGAAGTGTGGGTGTCTGAGGCTCAGCCCTGCCACCTGATCCCAGAGCAAGTGATTCTTCCCTTGCCCTCCTCCACAGGGATGGAGCCAGCCGGAGTGGGATCTTCTGTGCTGCTGGTTTCCTGTGTGAGCAGATCCAAAGTGAGGGAGTGGTGGATGTGTCCCAGGCTGTGAGGATGCTGAAGAGGCGTCGGAGACAGCTCATTAAAGATGTGGTAGGTGCTGACTTCAAACCCAGCTGGGATGGCAACACCAAAACAAGAGCCATATCCTCAATTCCCAGTAGCTGCCCTAGCCCCTCTGTGCTCAGATCATCCTGGGGCCAGCAGGGTGGTTGAAATCTTTGAAAACCCCATTTTCTGTGGCTGGGACATACCCACCCACTTGGGCAGGTTCTGCAGAACAGAACAGGCACCAAAGCACTCGGAATGATGGCCCCTTTCTGGTCCACCTGGCTTCTCAACGTTTTGTGCTGTGGAGGCTGGCTCTCCTCCCAAAACCAGCTGGCTCCAGCACTGGGGTTGTCCAGCCCTCCAGCTCCTGGAGCACATGCCTGTGATTCCTCAGCCGGGGAATCCAGCTGTGAGGAGGGAAGTGGACTGTACCTGTGCCCGGCATGCTCAGGAAGCTGTTGGAAACCAATGGTGACATTCCACTGCAGGTGTTGGTCTACCAGTCTCATGTGCATCCTTCTTTCCACAGGAACAGTACAGGCTCTGCTATGAGCTAGCCCTCAGTTACTTGAATTCATTTGAAACCTATGGGAATTTCAAGTAGGGGCAAGACCACAGCACATCTCTGGATGGGACTTTGACTCCCTTAACAGCCCTTCATCAGCCCATGAACAGTGGAAGCAAGAGGAAACTAAAAGGATGTGCATGGCCCCAAGGTGCTTTACTCCCCTGAAAAACCACCCCAAAGGTCCTCTGTGGCTGCAGAGCATAGGCTGGACTGTGTCCAAATTGTGGCCAGGCTTTGAAATGGGAACCTGACTGTTTGCCCAGCATTTGTGCAGGAACTTATCTGGAATCACACCCTGAGTATGCAGACCAGACCAGAGGCACTAGGACTTGACCTGTCCTTCCTGGCCAAGGATGAAGAGAACATCCAGGTTCCCTTGTCCCTTCAGGTAGCCCCAAGGAAAAGAGGGTAACACCAACATCCACACTGTGTTTGGTTAGGGAAGTATCAAATTGCTGTAAGATCCATGGTGCTCAGAAGCACAGGATATCTGTCCTACTTTGGGAGAAGCATGAAGTCCAAGGCCAACAAGAGCCAAGTGTGGGGCAACCCATGGTCCTGCAGGGCTAAATTGGTACTTCCAGCCCCACACAATCTCTTCCTGGGGCTCCATCTCCCTGGTGCTGCTCCAAGTGTCACTGCCCTACCAGTTCCAGAGCGGCTCTCTCGTCAGCCTGTCTGGATCCACCATGGCAATCCCACGTTATAGTGGCTCAGCTTGAATATCCTGGATGTGGTTCAAGTGGCACAGCAAAGGCAAGAGACTTCAGAACCAGGAGTGACCCCCATGGCTCTCTGTCCTGTGTCTCACCAATAAAGGCCATGGTGGTGGTGACCTCTGATCTTCACTTTTCTTCCAGGTTTGACCTGTTACAGGGGCCACAGAGGAGCTGAATGCACAGAGATCCCTCAGCTCTGACCACAGCATGGGCACAGAACACACTCTTGGCCAAAATGTGTGTTGAGGGACATCCCCCTTGATGGATTCCTACCACACATCTGCTCCAAACTCAATGAGAGCTGTCTAACAGAGCCCAGGAGGTCAGAAAAGCTGTCAGGCACCACCAGGGGAATATGGGACCATAGCAACCCTGCTTGTGGTTTCCCTCAACAAGGAACAATCAGCTCCCTACAAAGGGATGTCACCCCACAGGGGCAATGATGGGACCAGGCAGGAGCTGAGTGGGACAGGCAGGTCCTCCAAACCATAAGCCTTTATTTCTTGTCCAGACAGAACAGTCAGAGTTATAAAGCAGTCTAGCCAGGCCAAGCAAAGCTCTGGGTTTGGCTGAATATCAGCAGAGAGAGGGCAGAAGGGTTGGGAACCCTGAGCACAGCAGGAGAATGCCATCAACCTGAGCCTGTGTGAGTCTGGGATTGGGAAATCTGGCATACAAGTCCTGCTTCCAGGACAGCAAAAATGAAAGCAAAGCCTGAAAAAGGGAACTACAGAAAGCCAAATTCAAAGACCTTACAAAAGCGATAAGCAAAAGCTGGAAGGTGAAGAGGCTGAGGAATGCCAAACCTCACAACCCTCCGTGGCCTCCTGTTTTCCTCTTGCCCTGCTGAATTGGATAAATTGCATGGGATCCCCATGCTGGTCACAGTCACAGGACAACCAGGGCATGTGGCAGCCATCAGCACTGAGTTGGGGTCATCCTTCGTATTTTCTCTCCTTCGGCATTGCTCTGAATGTCTCCATGGTCCTGGCTGGGGCTGAAGTGACTGATTTCTAGCCCAGACACATTTACCTAGGGAGAAAAAGGGCCCCCAGTGTCAGGAACAGGCTGGAGCATAGGGCAGTGCTCCAACCCTCCAACCCAACCTGACCCAGCCTGACCCTTTCATCCCAGCTGTGTGCAACCATAGGGCTGCAGAGGTGCCTGTCAGTGCCAAAGGGTGAGCAGCAGTCCCTGAGCCTGACCCTTCTGAGACCCCTCCTTGCAGATCTATCCCCTGGGAGGGATGGCACAGACATGGGTCCTCAAAGGGCTGAGCCATGAGCCACCCTTTGGGATCCCATCTTTGCTCGCTTCTGCCCCTGCTCCAGGCTGGAAGCACTGCCTGGAGCCACACTGTGCTGCTGTATGGGGCTCAGTGGGCAAAGCCATCCTGACCATCCCCAGCTAAGGCAAATGGGGAGATGTGTCAGAGCAGTGTATGAGCTGCTGCTTCTTCTGACACTCAGAATCTCCTGGGAGATTGCTGATCTCATCCCAGCTGTCCCACAGCCCTGAGGTCCCCACTGTGATGGCTGTCTGTGGAATTGCGTTTTCCTACCTTTTTAATTATCCTCCTTGGTGTTGTTGGGCAAATACTTCCTTTTCCTGAAAAGGCAAAGGGGAGTTCTGCGTAAGAGACTGGCACTGTGTATGTCCCTGCTGAACCTGTCCCCTTCACACTCACCTGGAGAGCACAAGCCAGAGGATGACTGCAGCCACGAGGAGGACTGCCAACAGCACAACCAGTCCAATCACAATCCCATGCCATTGGCTCGCAGCCTGCCCTGAAACTAACACAGAGCCAGAGGTGGGTGCCACAGCCTGGCCTCCGGCTGGCAATGCCCCCATGGATGGTGAAGGGTATATGCAAGTGGGTAGGTCTGTGTCCTGGCTTAGGATTCTTCTGGGAGGGAGGACCACCCTAGGTGTGGGAAACAAGAGTTCGTTTTGTTCCATGTGAGACTCAAGAGGTCAAACCCCTGGGCAAGCTCATTTCCAGGGAAGCTGCCAGGATGGCAAAAGGGAACAGGCAGGAGACAGGCTTGGCACCAGGAGCAAGGAGATCCTTACCTAGGGAGAAGCTGTAGCAGACACAGATGACCTTCTGTACCTGTTGGAGGAGACACAAGGGAGAGCTCAGCCCACTCCTGCAGCACTACCCTACCTGGCAGCAAACGTCCCCACCCAGGGCCACTGAGTGACCCCAGGGACACCAGGGACACCATCCTGCCAAGGCATGTCAGAGGAATCTGCCCTCACAGCCAGCCCAGACACCCCGAGGGGCCCAGTATCCCCAGAGAGCAGGAGCCCCCCGATGAATACCTGCTGCGAGAAGTGGAAGAGGACGGCCGTGTAGTCCCAGCCCGGGTGGAGGGCAGCGTTGTGGTATTCCCGCCCGCGGCTCCCGTCGCCCAGCACAAAGTCCGTGGGGGCTGTGAGGTTGAAAATAGCGGCCAGGTAGATGCTGGTATTGAGGAACTGTGGCTGCACTGAGCAGATGCTCTCGATCACGGAGGTGTTGTGCGTCGGGGCCACCAGCAGCCAGTGCTCCCTGCAGGGACAGTGGGGACAGTGGAACGGAGGCGTCTGCAGGCCACTGCTGGGGTGGGAAGCACCATCCCGGGGCTGCAGAGCTGCGGGGGCTGCACTCACATGGATCCCTCAGAGGGAAGGGCGATGGGGCGCAGGGGAAGCACAGCCGTCCCTTGGGATGGGGCGATGTCACGGACGCTGCGGCAGCGGATGCCCGGAGGCTGCGCGGTGTCTGGAGGGGAACAGCCGGGGAACGAGCATGGCAGGGCTGTGCGAGGAGCAGGGGCAGCCTCGGGCAAGGCAGGCTGCAGAGCACAGCTCCTCTGTGCCCAGGCTCCGGGGACAGGGACACAGCAAAGCTTACCGGAGCTGCTGAGCTGAAACTCCCTGACCAGCGCAGGCCCGTCTCCAGCAGCCGTCTGTGCCCGCATCGTCACGGCGTAGCTGGTGACAGGGCTGTGCTGCGCTAGCTGGTACTCGGTGACGGAGCCATTGAGCCACAGCTGCGTGTGTTCCAGCATGCTGCTGTCGCCTGCATTCCTGGCTGTGATGCTCAGCTGCGGACAGGAGACACAGCTGGAATGCAGTGGTGCCTGATGGGTTTTTTTGTCCTTTTTCATTATGCTTTTATACTGGTTTTATATCCTTTTTACCCTTTCCCATTCCTTTACTTTTTACTCCCTGTATCTAGCCCCACATGTTTATAACCCTTGTACAATAGCCTTGCTCAGAATTCTTTGGGGAAGACGAAACAGTCTCCACAATCTCAAGAGCATGAAGCACCAACCTTGAAAAAGCCCCATCACTGGGACATGTTTTTGTAAACTAAGTTGTAACCTTTTTTTGGGGGAACTAATTTGAATAAGGAGGCAATTACTTCATTTGTTAAGCTTCTTATTGGGGAATTTTAGATAGGTATGCTAATCTGTGGGGTCCATAAATTGTATACGCGTGATATCGTTGCTCTCTTTTTCGTCGTAGTGCACCTGGGATCCTATTAAACCAAGGTAATACCCTTTTCCTATATTGTGTGTCTGCGTCTCAAATTTTTTACCAGCATTTTAGGCATCAGCAGCAGCTCCCATCTGCCCGCTGGGAAGGTGCTCACTGCTGGCACACTCGTGCCAGCCTGAGCTTCCCTGTGCCTGCCCCGCTGGGGAAGGCATGGGAGAGGAATGGGCAGGAGCTGGAGTGACCACCTTCAGTCTCTCACATTCCCTCCCACCAGGCTCAAAAGTGGAAAAAAAGGATTCTTTCCACAAACACAGGTGTCTGGGAGCAGGTAACCAGCTGAACAAGCTCACAAACAATGTCATCAAGATCTTGTGTGATAGTTTCCAGGAAAGAGCTAAGAAACAGCATGTGAGGTCCCTGTCACACGGTAGAGACCTCTGTCCTCAGCGAGGGCCTAGAGCACTCTAAGAAGTATCTCATCAACACAAAATCCCCCTCCCAATGCTAGAGAGCAGGGCTGAGCTGTGGAAAGTGGTGGTCCCAAATACAGAGACAGAGGAAATGCTTCTAGCTCTGCATTGAGGAAAACTCAACAGAACGGTGCAGCTCTCTGGAGGAAAGGCTTTCAGGAGGGACTTTCAGGGGATTAATCACACCAGAGTTTTTTTCTGTGGCAGGAAGCAGAAGTGAGTACGCAAGAAACACAGGAAACAATGGGATGCCACCCCAGAAGACACAGCATCATGCGTTGCACACCAAGCTTGCAAAAGTCTGGCAAACCCAAAGCAGAGCACCCCCAGGAAGTAAGCCGAGACGGCAGGGAGCCTACAACACCTCACTGGGCATCTCCACAGCATGAGGAATCTTCAGAATGAAACAGAAAAACTTGTGCTCATCAAAGCCAGATATTCACTGGCTGGGAACTCTGGCTCATCCCAGCTGTCCCTTTCCCATGCTTCCCAGTCTGTCTGCACAGAGTTCCAGGCCAAGAGGTGAGGCTCTGCCCTGGTCCCTTGGTACCTCATATCCGATGATCTCCCCTTTGCAGGGGGGCAGCGCCTTCCACCTGAGAGAGCCCCTGTCGGGATCCAGCCACAGCTTCTCCGGTTTGTCCGGCACTGGAAGCACAGGAGGATGGCGTCACACACAGGCCCATGAGCAGGGGCTGAGGCCAGAGCAGGGTGCAGGCAGCTCCTGGCCATGGAACAGGCTGCAAAGGGACTCCCTAAGAAGGGCTTGTGCCCTGCAAAGGCTGCATGTGCTGCAGCAGGGGGAAGGATAACAGTGTGGTGTAGAGTGGGACAATGAGAAGGGGACATGCCCTGCTCAGGGTCCTGCACAGCCCTTTCCCCAGAGCCCCCCAGGATCCAGGCAGCCCTGATCCAAGCACATCACTGCAGGGAGCAGAGATACTCTGGCTGAGCTGACAGGTGAAAGGCACTTTTACATCTCATGTAGGTGGACACACACCTGTTTCTTTCGTCCTTTCGCGTTTTCTGTATATGACCGTGCTGTGGGGCGAGTCAATGATGACAACATACTCAGTGAAGGGCTGCAAAGGGGAGCAGGTGAATGTTCCCTCCTGGCCATGTAATATCTCCTCTACCTTCACCTCCTCAGCCTCACAGGAAGGCGAGGAAGGCACTGCCAGCTGGCACTTGGCCCTCATGCCCTGGCAGGCATTAGGGAACCTGCAGGTCCAGTTCAGTTTGATGCTGGTGCTGGAAATCTCAAAAGTCTCAGGGTCAATGTGGAGGGCTTCTGTGAAGGAAAGATTGCCAGAGGGTCACACTATTCACTTCCCACCCCAGCCATGTAAGGATGCTGCAGTGAGATATCCTTGCTCACCACCCAGCCTGGTGGGAGGGAATGTGAGAGAGTGAAGGTGGTCAGTCCACCTCTCTCAAAGGGGAGAGGGGGAGTCCAAGAGAGTGTGTGCCCAGCTGGGCTACATCACAGCTCACAGGACACAGCAAAGGCATCCTGCCTCCCTCAAAGCCTCTGAGCGGTGTGTGGCTGCAGTCATCCTTTGGTGCCACAGGAGAGAACAACAGGAGATGTTTCATCCTTTGGTGCCATGGGAGAGCATGACAGGAGATATTTCATCCTGACCTGGAAGAGGAGCTGCTTCCACTGTCGCCAACCCCACAGCACTGGGCCCAAGGAAAAACCCTGCCCTTCTCCATGCTGTCCCCCTCAGAGACGTTCTAAGGATCCCCCCTGCAAAGGACTATCCTGCTCCTCAACCCTCTCTTACCAATGCATTTCACTTCTGATATCTGAATCCAGTCATCATGGATGTCTTTGGCCTTCCACAAGAGTCTGTACTCATGTGTCCCATAAGAGTCATACTGGACTTCACCCTGACATTTGATTTCTGTGAAAGATGGCTGGAAACCTTCAGGGCAGCTCAGCATCACTTTCTCATCCTTCTCGTAATTCTCCTGGTCTGGTGCTAGCTGGAGTCTGGAGTCCCATGGAGGCCTTTGGCATATTTCTGTCAGAGGTGACAGGGGGTGTTATTTGTGCTGGGAGGGGATGAGATGGGGTAGGGGTGAGTGGTGGGAGAGAAACCCCCCAGCAACCCTCCAGCTTCTGAAGGGAGAGAGAAGGTGACACATCCGTCTGCTGGGATATGACCTGCACCCAGACTGGTGGGAGGGAATGTGAGAGACTGAAGGTGGTCATTCCCGCTCTCTCAAAGGCCTGTGCCTGGGATGATCAGGTTGAGCTGACAGGTGAGGGGACCATTTATCCACCTGTGACGCAGCCCTTTTCTCCAATATTTCTGTGCACATACCTGCTTCCTTTGTCCTGAGCAACCATGAGAAAAGGGTCGTGCTGGGGGGCAAGTCAATGGTGACGCTGTACTCAGCGGAGGGCTGCAAAGGGGAGCAGGTGAATGTTCCCTCCTGGCCATGTAATATCTCCTCTACCTTCACCTCCTCAGCCTCATAGGAAGGTGAGGAAGGCACTGCCAGCTGGCACTTGGCCCTCATGCCCTGGCAGGCATCAGGGAACCTGCAGGTCCAGTTCAGTTTGATGCTGGTGCTGGAAATCTCAAAAGTCTCAGGGTCAATGTGGAGGGCTTCTGTGAAGGAAAGATTGCCAGAGGGTCAGTCTATTCCCTGCCTCTCCCAGGTGTGCAAGGATGCTGCAGTGAGACATGCCTGCTCACCACCCAGCCTGGTGGGAGGGAATGTGAGAGAGACTGGGGGTGGTCACTCCATCTCTCTCGAAGGGGAGCAGGAGGAGTTGAACAGGAATAAATGTGGGTGAATGAGTGGACTTGTACTGCTCAAGCAATTTTCCCCATTGATTCAAAATTGAGGTGTCTGAGTGTCCCAGAATCTCTACAGTCCAACAAGTACAGCTCAGTTCTCTCTTGGAGGGGACAGGAATGTCCTAAGCTGTGAGAAGATGATGCCAAGCCTGCACCCACCATGCCACAGAGCCCGGAGGAGCCCAGCCCACAGGGAGCAAGCTGTGGTACTCACAGCTGCACGGTCTGAGAGGACACAGGCCACAAAGCCTCCCATGGAGACCCTTATTGTGACACCCCCAGTGGACTCAATGCTGCCTTCATCAGCATCTGCCATTTCCCCAGGCAGCATGGAGCCAGAAACCTCCTGTGCCCCCACATCCTGCTTTTCCTCCTCAGGAAGGGCAGAGCAGGGCAGCCAGGAATGCTCCTGAGGCCTCCTTACCAATGCACTCCACACTGGATGGAATGTAGACCCAGATACCTCTGGAGTCTTTTCCAGTCCAGACTTCTCTGTATACAGGTTTCCCATTAGTGAAGGACTGGACTTGGCTCCCACATTTGACATGGGTGAAGCGTGGCTGGAAACCTCCAGGGCAGCTCAGGATCACTTGTTGGTTTTTCTTGTAATTCTCCTGGTCTGGTGCCAGCTGGAGTCTGGAGTCCCACCGGGGTCTTTGACATATTTCTGTCAGAGGTGACAGCGGGTGTTATTTAGGCTGGGAGGGGATGAGATGGGGTAGGGGTGAGTGGTGGGAGAGAAATCCCCAGCAACGCTCTGAAGAGACAGGGAATGTGACACATCGATCTGCTGGGATGTGACCTGCAGGCAAGCCTTGTTGGGAGGGGATTTTGTCTTTTCTTCTGCATGGAAAGCGTGAAGGATCGCTCATCCCTCAACCTCCCCCATTCACTTCTCTGTGTCCAGGGACACCAGATTCTCTTCTCCATAGCTCACCCCAGGGAAATTCCCAGGACAGTCATCCCTGCATGAGGAGACTCCCTCCAATCTCTCATTCAGGAAGGTCACCCAACCCAGCTCAGGTGGCACTTGCTGGGTCGACGCACCACCACTCCTGCTGGCATGCATGTCCCTTCAGCCATGGCTCATCCGTCCCACTGGGATCAGCCACGCCCCTGTTACACTTGTGGGGTCCCTGCTGTGGCTCACTCAGCCCCTTGGCTGCTCTCCCTCTGCCCCACACTGCTGGGCATTGGGACATGGGGGTGAGCAATGCCTTCTCCTTGCACATCTCCTGCGTTACCAATGTCCCTGTCCCTTTCTCCTGGAACAACCCTTCCTTCTTCATGTCACCTCCTCACCAAATTCACCACCCTCCAGACTCAGTAGGCACAGTCAGTCCCAGCACTTTGTCCAGTGCCACAGGGAGAGGCTTTGTGGCAATGAGTTCCTACAGACAAAGCTGCTGTCTCCTGGGAAGGAGCTCTTGCCTGTCCAAGTCTCTGCAAGAAGCTCTGTGAAGCCTGAAAGACCTTAAAGTATAATTTTCCTTCTCCCACAGGGGCACACAAGGGATCTCCCAAGGTTCTGACCAACTTCTGAACAGCCACAAAGGGAAATGCTGGTGAGAAGCCCCTTGTGCTCAGGCTTTACTCTCAAACAGCCTTGATGGCAGAAGGCCAGAGATGCCCATGTGAGCTCCACAACCAGCAGCTTTGTCTCCTGCCACACGACCATGATCCACCCCAAGCACAGGCACCCAGCCTGATCCTGCCCCAGCCCTTCTGTCTGGCAAAGCAGCTGCAAGTTCCCTTTGCTCTGCTCTCAGCAGGCACAGTGTCCCTCAGGCACACCTGGGAATAGGATGTGTACAGAAGGTGACACCTCTTCTCCCTGAAGACCCTTCCCCTGATTCACAGTGTGTGAATTCACACCTAATTCATGCCCACTGTCTCCAGGTAATGATTGGCAGACTGGTTTTCTGGAGGGCATGACTCATCACTGAACATCCAGCCCAGTCCTATCTCTCCCACAGACCCCCAGGGTACACTGCAAGGTAGCTCCTGCCCCTGGGGCAGAGACAGTGGGTGCCCCAGCTGACACAGCCCTCAGAGGTTCATCTGGGCTCCAGCCCAGGGCTGTGCAGGCAGTGTAGATGAATACCCAACTTAGAGGAGGAAAGGCAGCAAAATCTTCCAAGGGGAAGAACCACTTCTTACCTGTTCCCTGGGGCTCTACTTGGGTGCTGAAATCCTGGCTCCATGCTGACAGCAGAGATGCAAGAGCCAGGAGAAACCTCACAGCTAGCGACTGCAGGGCCATTCTAGCCTGAAATCCCCAGACAGGACTGAAATCTCAGCCCCACTAGCTGCCTCTGAGCCTAGGCATCCGTATCTGACTGCAAGGCTTGCAACCACCGGAAGGAAATGGACACATCTCATGAGATGCAGGAAGCTTCCTCTTTGGGCAGGGAACCTCCCATCACTGTCAGCACTCCTGTCTTTTGATATCTTTTTGCCACAGGTGCATCCAGGCTCTGGGACTCAACAGAAGGAACCTTGTCACCAAGATCCTAGAGTTTCCTCCCAAAACCCTCCTAGTTACCAGAGCATTCAAGAACTATTACTCCTGTTTCTGAGGTAATATCCAAGTGCTTCCTGACACTGCGTGGGTTTTAGAGTGGTGATGAGTCACTTCCCCTCAATGATCACCGGAGATGGAGGACCTTTGAGAAAGCACATAA
This sequence comes from Entomyzon cyanotis, assembly GCA_024500445.1. Lineage (NCBI taxonomy): Eukaryota > Metazoa > Chordata > Aves > Passeriformes > Meliphagidae > Entomyzon > Entomyzon cyanotis. Next base: position 42,770,567 of record JAKEPQ010001021.1, on the reverse strand, counting down.
AGAGCTGGTCAGAAGCACAGACAGGAATGAGGACATGAACTGCAAGGAGTACTTCAATGCTTGAAACAATCTATGGCCCTTCTGAAAGAAACACTCGACCCACACGCTCTCTCATCCTTCCCCGCTTCTCTATCCTCAGCTGCCTCCTCCTCTTGCTCCCTCTCAGCCTGGCAGCACTCTCCTCTGACCCCAAGTGTGCAGACCACGCAGCCCTACAGTGCCAGCTGGGTGCTTGAGCAAACATTCACAGTACTAAACCATCCCCCTTGCTCTTCAGCAGCCACCGCTTTTCTCTTCCTCCAGAACCTCCCGTTAACTTTGGATGTCTCAGGTTACAGAAGGCTGGGTGATCAGACATGAGGGGCTGCAGAGGCACTGAGACTGTTCTTGTCACTCAGCTTTGAATGTGGCACGTGCACAGGACACCCTCCTGCCCAGGAAAAATGGTGTCCTACTCATGACTCCCCTCAACAAGGTGCAATTAGCTCAGCACCCCACAGGGAACAGCACCTCACAAGGGCAGTGAGAGGACTAGGCAGGAGCTGGGGGACAGCAGGTAGCACCCTCCAAACCACGAGCTTTTACTGTCTGGACAGAGAAGGGGGAGTCATGAGGCTGACAGCCCAGGGTATGACTGGGTATGGGGATATGGAATGGGAAGCAGGGTAACCAAGGAGATGGCAACTCTTCTTCCGTATCACAAGCCTGCTCATTCCCATTCCTCAAACAGCAGCAGCCACACAGGTTTGCGCTCCCCTTCCCCCCTCTGCCCAATACCCACAAAGAGCGGCTCCATCAGGCACACAAGTCACACCAGCAACAGTCCACAGGAAGGAGATACTTTGGTCCCAGGGGCCAGTTACAGTTACTGTGGTGATAGGCAGATAGGTCATATGAAAGACTGTCAAAATATGTCTTTACCAGCACATGCAAGTCATCCCAGGCTAAAAAAATAAAGATGGAGAAAAGAGAGGTCAATTGCTCTATCTTCTGGCAGCGCACTCCTCTACAAGGAGAGCCTTCAGGCTGCCCCTCAGCCTCCAGGTTGCACTGCGTATTGGTAGGTTTGACAGGGGAGAGAGATAACACTGAAGCAAAAAACCCATGGCAGCTCTGTGTTCAGGGCTGTAAAAAGCTCAGCCAGAACCAGTTTGTCATACCCGAGTCCAGGGAACTCAGCAGAGCCTGTGTGCCCGAGGGCAGGAGGAGATGGAAAAACCACAAGCAACACTCACAGCAGCAGAAAAGAGAGGTTGATTGCCCATTTTCCAGCAGTGTGCCCCTCACCAAGGAGAGCCTTTGGGCTGTCCCTCAGCATCCAGGCTGCACTGGGCACTGGCATCCCACAGGGTGGGAGGCAGTGGCTGTTGGAGGGGACCTGGGGCAGCAGCAGCAGCCAAGATCCCAAAGATCTTGGCTCCCAAAGGCTACAGGACGCAGATGTCCCAAGAGGGTCAGTGACAACTGTTCCTCTCAGAATGGGAGATGAGCACCAACATCTACAGAGGGGCATGCTGACCAACACGAGGTCCAGCTATGCATAGTGGCTACAGTGCTACCTGTAGGATGGGCAGGAAGAAAAGCAGCCACCCAAAGCATTGCACTGGGAGCATGCAGCTCATTAGACATGCTTCCTTGCCAGGGGCTGGAAAAGCCTACTCCAAGCTCTTCCATGAAGATTCGTGGGGTCAGGTCTTTCACACACAAAACAAGGAGGACCCATGGCAAGGTGGGAGGTGGTGTGGGCCAGGCAGCCCCTGCAAACCAGAACAAGGTATTGGTTGTGCAGACAGAGCAGCACGGCATCCAAAGCAGCACAGCTGGACCAAACTTGAGCAGAGCACAGGGTCTAGATGGATACAGGGATACACAGGGTGGAAACAGGTATCTGTTTCAGGGCAGAGTTGCAGGCACCAGAATGCCAATGAGATGGCTTTGCCAGAGCACTGCAGAACAACCAGGACACATCCTTGCTGGCACAAGCAGGTCATCCCATGCCTTGAGCTGCTCCTGTGCTGTGACAGAGGATTCTGGAGCTTGATGAAGGAGAAAATTTGAGAGGGAGCAATAACCCACGACAAGATTCATGGTCCTACTTCTGGTGATGCCTTGACAGGCTTACCTAAAACAGAGACTAGACAAAGTTAAGATAATAAAAAGCATTTATATTTATTGAAGGGCCCTCAGGTACATTTGGGGCAGTCACAGCCCACCCAGAGGCTACAGCCAAAATGGATGACAGGTCACAGGTTTTTCATACTTTGTAAGTTTTGTGCATTTGTATGTCGGTGGTTAATTCTCCAATTACAGCTTCAGGTAATGAAGTCAGTTACTCTAAGTTTGCTCCTCCCAATTCAATGTTGTTAACATATTTTGGGGCCTGAGACAGTAAGGTGTCCTTGAGTTTCAACCTTAGATAGGAGTTGTTTTATCTAAAAATGCTGAGACCAGTAGCTTAGCACCCTATATGTAGCCTAGAGCTATACACTAAAAATCACAGGATTGCAGATACATGACAAATATAGAAGCTAAAATCCTAGGACGTCACGGTGGTGGAGGACCAAGCCTCAAGAAGTGCCATCACCACGGAGGCTCCGATGTCCACTTCGCTTCTTTTCTTCCTCACTGCTCTGACTGTCTCCTGAGAATTCCAGAACAGGCAGGGTCTTGGGAAATGGCTCTCCAGCCTGATTACATTTACCTGCAGAGAGCAAGAGAACCCAGGGCAGAGGCTGCTGCATGCACTCTGCAGCACTGGGAGCTCAGACACTCCATCCCAGCTGCCAGTCCCCTCTGTGCCACGTGGAATGACACACAGGACAACCCATTTCCTACCTGCATCTTGCTCTGCCAGAAAAGTCTCGATCATGCAGTAATTATCTACGTTCTCATAGGGCTGGAGCTCTGGGGAGAGAACAGGACAGAAACAGCCTAAGGGACTTGGGTGCTGTGGAAGAAGGAGCAGAGCAGCCTCGGGGAGCATCTCTGGGGGCTGCAGATCACCCTGGGATGCACACCATCAGGACAGCAGGGCTGGGAAGAGGTGAAAAGAGGGTGAAAAGGAGGGGCAGCTCCCAACCCTCACTGGCACCACAGGGAGATCCCAGCCAGGAGCTGCTGGAAGAAAGCAGGGTCTCAGCTGAGAATACATGTGGGACACACTGGTCTAACAGGTCAGCCAAAGCCAGCTGGGCTGCCTGCAGCCACCTCAGAATACCAACAGGTTCTCCTGAAATACACCTGCTTCCCTCCCAGCTCCAGCCCTACAGTCACTTCTGTGCTGGAGACCCTACCTGTGTAATGATCCTCCTCAGCTTTGCTGGGCAAGGCCTTCTTTTTTCTGGGAAAGGAAAGGGCAGTCCTGAGTCAGGGAGAGGCTGATGTGGGCCAGAGCCTGCTGAACCCAGCAGCAGTGGCATGGAGGGCTCTGCACACCCTCCCTCTGCCCTGGCAGGCATTGTCCACCCACACCCCAGGGGAGAGCAGTGGTGGCTGTAACAGTAGCAAGGGGAGAGGGTCTCTTGGCACACAGGTTCCCTGTCCTAGCCTTGAGGATGACACTTAGAGCCCCAGCCAGGAGCCTGAGAGCCAAACTGTGGTAGGACCAGCCAGCTGCATCCTCTGCACCCAGAGAAGGGTGGGAAACAGCTGAAGAAGCCTCTCCATCCCCACCCACCCCACAGCACAGCATGGCCTGAGGCAGAGATGAGACTCCAAATCTCCTGCCACTCACCTGGACACCACAAACCAGATGATTCCTGCAGACAAGGGGATCAACACCACCACCACCACCACTACCGTGACTGCTGACCCAGGCCAAGGGTCCACAGGCTGCCCTGAAACTGACACAGAGAGGAGTGGGTGCCATAGCCTGGGCCAGTGGTCCCAATGCACCAGCAGAGGTCCCAGTCTTGGTGCTGGATGTCTACATGTGTGCGGAAATGTGTGTCCAGGCCCTGCTGCCCTGGCTGCTGCAGGGACAGGCAGTGAGACAGTCTCCCCCTGCCTGCACTTGTGCTTGGGCTCTGGAACACAGGGACTTGTCCCATGTCCCCAGCTGGAGGGTCTGGCAGCCTGCTGAGCCATCCTGCACACAGCAGGAGGACACAGACCCTGGCTCAGCAGCCCTAGTGCTCTCTGACCGTGAGCTCCCCGTGCACCTGTGGAATGCAGGGATGGATGTCGCCTTCCTTGCAGCAGCTTGGAAAAAACCAGAGATCACTAGTTCATCTAGTAGGACCCCTCATTATTAAACACACTTTGGTATTTATCTGTTTCTTCTGTGGGAAAGTTTTGGGAAAGCGCAGCAGGACAGACAAAACAGCCAACACCAAACCAAGCACCGGCAGAGCAGATGGTTTTGCCCTAATCAGTCATTCGCACAAACACAACTCCCACCCAGCATTTGGATGGCAAGAAAGGCATCCACACACAGGTGTTCATGGCTAGAGTCAATCCTTTGGTGTGCACTTTCCAAGGGGAACAGGGTTCCTTATCAAAGTCAGGATTACTGCAGCAGGCCACTGCTTCTATACAGAGCCCTTGAGATGGCTGCAGCAGGCTGCTTCTACATTCTTCAGTGGAAGAGTAGAGGGAGCAGGTCTGCTATCAAAGGCACACACAGTGGCTGAAGGGGTGCAGCTCCTCTGGGGACGTGGCAATGCAGACTCTCGAGGCAGGACTCACCCAGCCTCATGCCCACTGCTGAGCCAGGTGCCCACACTCCCTGTCCCTGTCTGAGGTGGGATAGGGCTGATGCACACACGGGTCTGGGAGCTGCTCCAGGCTCAGTACCCAACCCCCAAGAGGCCACCCCAACCAGACCCAGGGCAGAACCACCATTACCCATGACGTAGGTTTGGAATTCCAGCTGTGATGCAGCCCCAGCCCCAGCTGCTGTCAGGCCCTGCACTGTCACCAGGTATTTGCTGCCAGCTGTCTGATGGGGTGGCACGTACTCCGTGACAGACTGGTTCACCAACACCTGATTGAATTCGAGGAAGCTGCCGTCATCTGCTCTCATGGTGGTGATGTTCAGCTGGAGGAAGGACAGGGAGCTGCTAGCACCAATGTCCTGCTCCTGCACTGGGCAGCTCTGTGAAGAGGGGTTGCTACTGCTGGCTGGGCACAGGAGGCTGGCCCCACTAGGAACACCAGAAGTGTACAGCCTGTGGGCCCTGGCCAAGGAGGGCTTGCATCTCACCTCAGGCTGCCTGCACAGAACTCGAGGCAGGGAGATGCCTGACAAGGTGGGGTAGACCACAGGCACTCCATGGACCCTGGTACCTGGTATCCAATGATCTCCCCTTTGCAGGGGGGCAGCGCCTTCCACCTGAGGGACCCTGTGCTGGCATGCAGCTGCAGCATCTCTGGTTTGTCTGGCACTGGAAGTACAGGAGAACAGGATTATGCATGGATAGCAAGTATTTGCCCCCCACAAAGGCTGCTTGTGCCTCTGTAGCAGCAATGGTGTAGTGAGGAGGGGGAAAGTGAGGAGGGGACATGCCCTGCTCAGGGCCCTGCACAGCCCCTTCCCCAGATCCCCACAAGCTCCATGAAGCTCTGATCCCAGGAACATCACAACAGGGAGCAGATGCCCTGGCTGAGCTTCACGGTGAAGGGCATCTTGACATTTCATTTAAACGTACCTGTTTCCTCTGTCCTGAGGAGCCGTGTGTACAGGATTGTGCTAGGTAGCAGGGAGATGGTGACACTGTAGACAGTGGAGGGCTCCAGAGGGGAGCAGGTGAAAGTTCCCGCCTGGCCTCGTAGCATCTGCTCTCCCTTCACCTCCTTAGCCTCACATTCTGAGGAGGAATGATGCTCCAGCCGGCACCTGGCCCGAATATGCTGGCAGGTGGCAGGAAGCTTGCAGGTCCAGTTTAGTTTGATGCTGGTGCTGGAAATCTTCAAGCTCTCAGGGACAACCTGGAGGATGTCTGTGAAGGGAATGTTCCAAGAGGATCACTTCTTCCTTTCCCCTTCAAGCCTTGACACCGAATTCCATTACCCCCACTATTCGCTCACTAACCAGTCCCCAGCACAGAGTGGACAAAGACATTCTGCCCTCTCCTAGACTACAAATGCCAGAACTGCCAACAGCATGGACGCAAACCAGAGATGCATCCAGAATTTTCTCTGGATTTCTCTGCCATGCCCTGACCACCCCAAGCACAGGGCACAGATCCTGGGGCGCACATGTTGCACTGCCCTCCACGCCTGGAGAGCACTGACAGAGAGCACTGGGAGAGTGTCTGACTTACCTACACAGGTCAAGTTCTCGTTCATGAGGTGCCAGGTGTCTGTGCCATTCCTCACTATCCAGCCACTATGAGAAATCATGGAACCTTCCTTTGGCTTCAACATCACGCATTTAATCTCCATGGGTGGGGGCCAGTACCCCTCAGGGCACCTCATCTGCACCACTTCATTTGGGTTGAAGATCCCCTGTTCTTGGTCAAAGATAAACTTGGGGTCCCACTGGGGCTTCTGGCATTTCTCTGCACCAAAAAATGGGAAGGTGTTAGCTGGGCAGTGCGTGGCTCCACAGGGCATTCCAGGGGATGGAGCAGGGCATCCCCTTCCCTGGCCCATCAGGGCAAGAGATGGAGCTCCAGCACACTGCATAGAGTGGGCCTTCCTCATCAGATTCTTGGCAAGAGGATGAGGACAAGAAGGACTCCAAACTTCTTCCCCCAGGTCACCTGGGAAAGGTCAGGAGAAGATGGAGTCAGGGACAGAGGAGAATCCATGAGGGGTTTGTACTGTGCACCAGACCTGCCCAGAGACTCTGTTGCCCTGTTTGTCCCTCAGGCAGGATGACAGCACCCTGACTCCTCCTGAAAAAACACAAAGCCTGAGCCCCAGATCTGGCTCTGCAGTGACAGCATGCAACAGGGACAGGGAGGGGGAACTAGCACATGAGGAGGGGGCCAGCACATGAGGAGGGCTGGAGGTGAGGGTTGGTCTCTTCTTCCAGGTAACAACTGATAGAGAAGAGGAAACAGCCTCAGGTTGTGTCAGGGTGGTTTAGATTGGATATTAGAATAAAAACCCTTTACTGAAAACATTCCCAAGCACTGGAGCAGGCTGCCCAGGGAAGTGATAGAGTCACTATCCCTAGAGATATTAAAAAGATATGACACTTAGGGGCATGGTGGAGTTGGCAGTGGTGGTTGATGGTTGGACTTGATGATCTTAGGTGTGTTTTCCAACCTAAACAATTCTATGGTTTCGTGACAGAGAGCAGCATCCTGTGGTCCTCTAGACAAGGCTTCTCTGTCACCTATGCCACAAACACCTGTTAGACCTACAACACTGTAGCTGTGACTTCTTTGCACATGCTCTTGACAGAAGCCCTCAGGGAGACTTGTGTCTCCCACACACCTCCCAGGCACCTGAGAACACAGCCTGGAGCCCTGCATCGTTCCTGCCCTCCTGTGCCATGGGCAGTGTTGGTTACTGCCAGAACAGCTACTTTGGTAGCAAGGTGGGGACCTTTGTACCAAAGTTCCCTCTTGCCAGGACCCTCAGGGACAAAAGCTGGTATCAGCCCCCTCCCTATCAGGGCACCCCTGGACCCCCAGGGCAGGCACAGGGCAGACTCAGGAGCTGCCTCGACACTGCCATCAGCAGCACCTGCCATGTCCCCAGGCAGCATACAGCCAGAAACCTCCTATGCCCCCACAGCCTGCCTCCCCTGCTCAGGAAGGGCAGATCGGGGCAGCCAGGAATGCTCCTGAGGCCTCCTTACCAAGGCACTGTACCCTGAACATGGGCTGAATGTTGATCCAGCTGCCTCTGCTGTCCCTTCCATTCCAAGCTTCTCTGTGTACAGGTTTTCCATTGACAATAGACAGAACTTTTCCTGTACATTTGACATGGGTGAAGGGTGGCTGGAAACCCTCAGCACAGCTCAGCATCACTTCTTCATTCTTCTTGTAACTCTCCTGGTCTGGTGCCAGCTGGAGTCTCTGGCCCCAGCGGGGTTTTTGGCATGTTTCTGGCAGAGGTGAAAGTGGGTGTTAGTTGGGCTGGGAGTTTTCAAGGAGGAGCAGGGTATGTGGGGGGTGGTCTCAGCAATCCCCAGCTGTCCCTCTAGCCCTGGAAGGAGAGGGAAGGTGACACACCCATCTGGTATCATGGGACCCCTTGATACGTCCGCTTGGGATGGGGCTGTCCTTGTTGGTGTCAGATGGGGCTGGTGCCTGTCCAGGCAGGTGGTGGACAGAGACGTGCCAGAATTCAGTTCAGTAGGGGAATGGTCTCAGGTATCAAAAGCACTGAGATCCGAGTGGCCCTGACATGGCATCAGAAGTGCATACCTGGCCACAGTGGTGATGATGGAAGCTCAGAGATGGAGGAATGGGGCAGGATTTAATCACAGAGCTCTGTAGGAAGCACCTCCTGACACCCTGCTTACCAATGCACACTATGTTCCCCTCAACTTCAATCCATACATCATTGCTCTTTCTCCCCAGCCACACATCTCCCTTTAGAAATCCAGAATAATTGGATGGCTGAACCCTGTTTGCACATTTGATGTGGGTGAAGGATGGCTGGAAACCACTGTTGCAGCTCAAAGTCACTTCTTCATTCTCTTTGTAACTCTCACGGGCTGGTGCCAGCTGGAGTCTGGGGTCCCACCAAGCAGGCCTTTGGCATCTTTCTGTCAGAGGTAAAATTGGGTGAGGAGTACTTTTGGGAGGTGATGAGGGAAGACTTGGAACACATCTCTCATGACTCTGCCTATTCACCCTGACACAAATGAGTGTCCCTCCACTCCACCATGTGCCCAGCCACTGCCCAAGAGCACAGGGCTCCTCATCACCCCATCTCCAGGACTCACAAGCCTCCCTTGGATTCCATCCAGCTACTCAGTATTTGAGATCCCATTTTCTTGTCTCCCTCATGCGCAGGTGAGCCATGCAGCAGTAACAACCTCCCACACCAGAGACAACCTAAACCCTAGAGAAGCTTTCCAGGCAAACAAGCAGAACCCCTGCAGCTATTCCTACTCCATGCTGAGGCAGGAGATGCTGGCTGGGAAGGATTCCTCTCCCCAGGAGCATATACCCCAGCAGGTGCCTACAGCAAGGTGGTGAGACAAAAAGAACATCATCACTGCCGGGACATGGGGGAAAGCCAAGGCATCCAGCTCTCCCATTCCTGCACTGTCACGTGCATGGCCAGGTCATGGAGGGTCTCTCACCATCTCGGGACCCTGGGTCACAGTGATGCAGGGCTGTGCTTACCATTGCAGGTGGCAGTCTCATTCCACTCAGCCTGGGCCCCTCTGGAAATGCATCTGATCTGGGTGATGGAGGGCACAGACTCCCCAGTACAGCTCAGCTGCACCAGTTCGTTCAAGGCATAGATGTTCTTCATCGGGGTAAACTGCAGCTTGGGGTCCCAGCTGGGAACTTTACATTTTCCTGTGTGCAAAGGGCAGGAAGGAGAGCCTGAGGGTCACTGGGCTCTGGCAGTGTCCTCTGGGGTGAGGGTGTTTCATCCAGAGGGGTGCCAGTCCCCCTCTCTTCAGAGGAGTGGCAGAGATGCCACCTCCCAGGACGAGCTCCAGCCCCCAGGTACTTTATCCCTCCTCACACCCTCAGGGACAGTGCAGCAGAGTTATCCACAGGCCATCCTGCCCACCCACCACTACGGAGGGACCCCAGCCAGAGGCATCCAGCAGCCTGGTGGGTACTGCTCTCTCCCGCAAATACAGGGGCTGTGGGAGTGCACCAGACCCAGAGAGTCTCTGCTGCCATTGCAGACTCCACAGCTTGGTCCCATGAAGTGACTGCCAGAATAACAGGAGCAAAGTTCCAGATAACAAGCAAAAGAACAAAGCAATTCAGCAGTGGAAGCAATAACTACAGGAATGAGGCAGAGAGAAAACAAATTGTCTAAGTCCTTGAAAGGGAAAAAACAAAAATGATAACAACCCTTCTCATCCAGGATGTTTCACTGGGAGCTAACAAACGCCCCGTTTTGACGAGTTTTGCTACGTTATTCATCACCCTAGTGATGAATCCTTGCTCTTAATAGTTGTAAAAAACCCACGTCCTAGTTCATTTGCCTCCTTCTCTCAAAAAGACCACCATTCACCTAGCATGTACCATGACTTCTTGGAACACTGTGCTTTTACAGTGAAGAGGGGAAAAGATGAGTCATAGTAAGGCAGGCAAGCAGTGACTTCAGTATATATTGCTATACTAATAGCCAAAGATGCACTAATAGCCAAAGATTGTCTCTGTGTAAGTGTACCTGTTTTTTTGTCCCTCACTGTGCTGGCTGTGTGGATTTGCCACTTAGCACACCTTTCTGTACAGAACAGTAAATAAATCAAATGCCTTGACTGTGTGTTAATCAGCTTCTTCCACACTGAGTGAAAGAAGCTTTCAACTAGAGTCTGCCCCTCAGACCACCCACATTCACACCTCTGGCCACAGAGCTCACACCCTGCTCAATGTGCTCAGCCCAGCCTCTGCACTTCACCCAAAATAAGTCTGATTTGCCCTGTCCTGGCAGACACGTCACCTAGACTTGCTCACTCAGTGCAAAACAAGTCCATGAGGAGGCACTGAGCATGGAGGCAGCCTTCCCTAAATGAAGATGAAAGACCTCTCTTCAGCTACAGCTGCCCACTTCCTGCCAGCCAGCACTCACCACTTCCCTTGTCTGGTAGCAGGTTTCCATGCCATCATCTCACCCATGTTCTCAGCTGAGGACAGTGAGGACAGTGGTCACCAGCCCCATCCTTTTAGACCACATGGTGCAGACACGAAACTTATTCCCCTTCAGCTGGGTCCCTCCAAGTGCCCTCAGATCACACCCTTCACTGTGACAAACAAACTACCTGAAACTTGACTTGGTCCCAGCCTCGTTCAGCATCCCCCTCACGCACCTTCTCCCCTCCTGCCATTAAACCCCCTGAAGTAACACACACTCTGCCCAAGGGTGACATCCAGGATCCTTTTGGGTCAGTACCAGACATGAGTACAGACTGTGAGAGGAGAAGAGGCTCCATCCTGCCCTGGATAGCTGAGAGCTGCCCATTGCTGGAAGGGCAGCATCACTTCAGCCACCAGTGATGGGCAGCATGATTCACGACCCATCTGACGATTTGGTAGCCACTTCTGCTCCCACTTCCCTACAGAGACAATGACTCACAGCTCAGGTCCCCTAGCCATGCTGGGCCCCATGGGGACCTCAACAGGTACCACCAACCAACAGTCACCATAGGAAAGCCCACCTTCTTTGTAGGAAGAGCCCAGCAGAGACCCAGGAGGTGCCCCTAGCCCTCCAGGCATGGAGAAAAACAGAACAAGCCTCTCAATGTGAACAATACCACCAAACTACAGCCCCCTCAGTCCCAGGGCCTGAGGGATGGGAAAGAGCAGGCATCCCATCTGAGGGCTGAGAGGGAATAATCTCACAGCTTCCCACATCTTTGATGAACACCATCATCACCTTTCCCTGTGACATGGGTGCTGCTTGGACTGCCCAGAAAGGCCATCACTGCTCTGATTACCCCAGATTTATCTGTCTGCTGCATAACAAGACCCAGCCACGTCCAGCTCCCAGGGACACTACCCACTTCCTAGTGGGACACTACAGCTCCCACCCTCATGGAGGGTTTCCCAGCACCCCAAGGCTTGCTGCTCTCCATCCCAGTCATCTGAGCTTTGCCCCACCACAACCTGAAGGATGCCTGAGTGTCTCAGGCTGATACAGGCACCAGCTTCAGCCCTCCCACAGCCTCAGCTTTGGGCTGAGCAGGGTAAGGCCATGCAGCAAATATGCAGGTACAGGAGCAGCAATCCCATTTTTTTGAGAGAGAGGCACAGTCAATTCTTACCTGCTTCCTCATATGCCTGCGGACTCATAGGACCGTGAAGGGCAAGGACCAGGAGACATGCCAGAGGCAGCCCTGGCAGGGCCATGCTGGCATGAAGTCCCCAGGCAGGACTCCTTGTGAGCCGCTCAGGAAAGGTGTCTGTGTAACTCCGCACAGGAGAGACACTCAGCACAGAAATGCTCACACGCAGAGGAATCATGTGGTGCAAGATACTTCCTCTTTGGGAAGAGAGCATCCCACCAGCCTCGGTGTTGATTCTCACCCATCTTCCCCCAGGCAGTGGGTACAGGCTCAATGTGGTCTCCCAGCTGTCTTGGTCCAGCCTTTTTCCTGGCTACCTCAGGTTCCCATAGCCCTGCTCCCACAAACACCTCCAAAACCTTCTCATGTCTATCTCTCTTCTCTCTCCTTCCAAATTCAGTGGAGGATGTAGAGGAACACACCCCGGATTAATGTACCCAAGGCCACCCTAGGGCGCTCTCATCATGCATCACTTTCACCTTCAAATCATGGAATCATTCAGGTTGGAAAAGATTTCTGGGATCATCAAGTCCAACCACTAAGCTAGCACAATAAGCCCCCACTAAAACATGTCCCTAAGTGCCACATCTACCCATCTTTTAAATACTTCCAAAAATCTCTCTTCTTATTACCTTGAACTGATCCAGCTACGAAATTCTTGCTGTTGGACTCCACCAGCAGAGTTTCCAGATCAGCCAAGCTCCTGAACCTGGAAGTGTTCTCATTTCCTTTCTTCTCCAAACATTGCTGCTACCCTGTTCTGAGCTACCCTTTGTCAGTGCCTTGTAGGATGTGAAACCCTCAACATGGGCACAGTGTGCACAGTATGGGACTAAGAGGGTCTTCCTGGAGCTGGATGGAGGTGCCTTATTCCTTTTATTGTCAGAGCTGGATGGAGGTGCTTTATTCCTTTTATTGGCAGAATCAGGCAGGGTCCTTGGACATGGGAGACAATTCTTTAAGTGCTCTCCATTTGGGGCTTGCTCACACTCCCCCACTCTCCTGCCCCTGCAGATGTCACCACCAAGTTTTTCTCTGAGCCCTTTTCCATCTCACACACTGTTGCATGGCCTCAAGCTTCCATGAGTCCTGACTCCCTGTGTCCTGGCAGCTCTCCTGGGCCCTTCCTCTTTCATCTCTGTGGTTTACACAGCCTCCCTGTGTTTTCCTAGACAGACAAGCACAATTGCTGTATGGTTCAACACTAGCAGCGTTCTGGGAATGGGTGCTGTCACCCAGGGTGTTTTTCACCACCCAGGTGGGACTTGCTGGCCCAGAGTTCCCTGGCATATCCTTCCCAGGAACCACCATCCTAAGGACAGTACTTGGTGTATCTATCTGTATTATCCCAGTAAACCAGCCACACTGATGGGTTTCTGTAAACTAGGTCATCCAAGGTCCATTTGGGAACATCAGTACATCGTGTCCAGCTGTGTCACATGCAGCTGTTGTGAGGTTAATGGGGGGAATCTTCTAGAAAGCTTTCAGCAAGAGAAGCAGCAGCACTAAGCCATGTCCTCCTTGTTTCCGTGGTGGAGCCCTGTGCTTTGGGAACCAGGCTTTTCTTGTCCCTGTGCAGTCAAAAAGGGTTCAAGCACTCAGGAGAATGGCCGCAGCCAGCACTCACTGGGTAATGCCCTGATAAGATCCCAGAGTTAGACACAGACACTCTCACAGACTCTCTTTGGTATGTGAAAGAAGCAAAACCAATGAAATTAAACAGCCAAGCTTCAAAAATTCACATGTGATACAACAGGCTTCCTATTGCAGCTGATGTGATTATGAAACATACTGAGGCCTGGCAAGCTGTGTTTGGCCTCTTCCTCCTCAGAAATTTATCATTGTTTTGAGATTCGTTGTTGTGCTGGTGTATAACATCCACTAGAAAACACTGAAGAAATACTGAAAGCCAGCACATTCAGCCGTATGCATTGAATTCAGTATCATTGCAAACGTGATTGATGGTCTGTTTCCTGAAGGTCCATTTGGACACTGAAGAGCTACCCAGACTCAGACTTTCAGACTGAAGAGCGAAAAACCCAAACCACCTCAAATTTACAATCAGATTTACTTATGATAGAGAAGAACATTGAGGGCTCAAAACCATCCACAAAACCACAAGGAAAAGGAGAAGTAGCTGTGGCTTTTGGGAATCAGGCTTTGTGAAAAGCACTGCTAACACAGCCACCATGTTCCCCGATAGTAAAGTCTATTACTGTGTCAGAACTTGCAAATAACAGAAGTACATTAGGGTCTTATCCCCATGCCTACCTCATGTGTGTCCCTAAGGAAGCCCAATGTGGGGTGTACTTATAGCTCATCAGATGATGGTCAGGTGATGGGGGCTGGGACGTCATCCCAAGGATGCTGGGTCAGGATCAGCCCTGAGGAGGGTAACCCAGTCAGGTCCAGCTCCAGGAAAGCCAGGAAGGGGCTTGTTCCCTTCACAGCACAAGCACATGACCCTGTGTGATCTGGGGGTCTGGGTCCCCACATGCTGCTGGTCCCTTTCCAGGATGCAGAGTCTGCCTCAGTCAAGGCTGCAGCCTGTGCTGGCAGAGCATAGAGCCTCTTCTGGCTGGGAGAAGTGGAAAATGCCCAGAGGATCTCAGCCAGAACCCAGCCTCAAACCCAGCTATGAGCTCTTCCTCACCCCTCCAGTGACTTCCTCAACCCTACCAGGCCCAAACCTCCTTCCACACAGGGATCTTTTAGTGCCACCAATAGGACAATGGCCCATGTTCCATGCCCCCCGGAAATTAGGAACCCTCCAGCACCTTTCCCAAAATGAGGACAGAACACAGACATCTCAAACTGCTACAGCTCATCTACAGAGCTGGGAGTAGAACCCCAGAGCTACGGGCAGAAGCAGGGTAAGGGGAATCCCAGTAGAGTTGGTGTGCAGAGAGATCCCTCCAAAGTGACAGCCTGGTCATGATCAGTTATCATGGTCTGCCTTGGACCCAGTGAAATACCTGGGAGGTCTGCAGGGAGCTTTGTTGACTTGAAAGAGTGGTGGCACTGGAGCACCTTTGGTGTCACCCAGTTGGTGACAGCAGCAGGGGCAGCAACTCCCTCTTGTGGAACAGGTCGCCCAAGGCTACCAAGCCTGGCACAAGGCTACTGTCTCTGCTCCTATGGTGGCCTGAGGAGCTGCCAGGCCTGATCCAGGACAGGTGTGCTGAGAGCAGAGCTGTGTCAGGGGAGAATCCAGCATGTTGTAGGGCTCCCAGGACGGCACTCTGTATGCTGGGCAGAGCAGGGGTAAGGCCCTGGGGGCTGGATAATCCCTTTGCTATGACTGCTGCACCACCTCTTCCCAGGGGAGGGAGCAGGATCTGCTGCCTCTCCCCACAGGGAGCATCTCCCCACCTTTCCAAGTCCACTTGTGCACTTGGAAAGTTCTCCCCAGAAGCACACACCCAAGCCAAGCAAGACTCTGCCCTGGCACTGCCACCTTGCAGGTCCCTCTGCAAATCTGCCAGCCCATTGCTCCCTGCCCAGGCCCTCCTGGCCTGGCACAGCAGCCCACACCAACCCCAAATACACCCAAACTCCTCTTCATGCTCAGACTGCCAATTTCTCCTGTTTGCCTGTGCATTTGCTGACTGCCCAGAAAGATATTTTTAGCACATAAAATTGGACATAAGCAGTTCACAGCTGGGAGCAGGGTGGAGTAAGGCTGGGGCGGGTGTTGGATGCTGGATTTTGGTTTGAGGAAGATGTGTTTGTAAATGGGGTTTCCAGCTCTGACATCCAAGCAGTTCCACATCTGGCCCACCTATTCCCTTTTCCATCCCCAGAACCATCTTCAGCATGTCCCACCCTGGTTCTTGGATAGGGAACATGGCTAAGCCCAGCAGGCGGGAATTTTAAGACTTGGGGCAGCATCTCAGGTCAGAGTAGCTTTCTCCTGAACCCTGCTGCCTGAAGACTGTCTGCACTGAGATCAGAGCTCCTGATCTGCTCTTTCAGCCCTCGTGCTTTATACCCACTTCCCACCATCTGCTCTCCATCACAGGTGGCATATTGTGCCAGTGGTCTGTCCCACTGCCTGAGCAATTATTTCCTTGACAGACCCTTCACTCTGCACCTCCTTCTTTGCTCAAGCCTCTCTGCAT
Source organism: Entomyzon cyanotis (assembly GCA_024500445.1). NCBI lineage: Eukaryota > Metazoa > Chordata > Aves > Passeriformes > Meliphagidae > Entomyzon > Entomyzon cyanotis. Next base: position 42,754,562 of record JAKEPQ010001021.1, on the reverse strand, counting down.
TGCTCCCATGCGAACGTTACACCCCACCCCATGTGCTGACCCCAGTCATTGCAGTTCTTTCATAGCAAACAGATGCAGTGTTTGGTGGAGCCCGGAGTCTCTCCTTCTATCCCATTAAATAAAGAGCTTGGACTTCCCCTTTACAGTTCTCTGCCTGTACAGCTTCCAGAGAAAAGCAAATCCTGAGAAACCACCTATGCCACTCAGGGTATCTAGGAAGAGAGAAATGCTCAAAATATACTGACCCCAAAGGGAACCAGATGAAAAGGGAAGAAAAAGCCAAGCAGTGGTTTCTCTAATGAAATGAAGCCAGCAGCATAGTGGAGGGGAAAAGCTGGCACAGCTAGTGATGCTATCTGGTCTTCTGTGGTCTGCACAGCCCCATCATTCTGCTTGGTGCTGCATCAGTGGTGCATTGGAAGAGGCATCACTGCTGCCAGTGGGACCCTGAGCTGGCACAGCTCCTTCCTGACCTATTCAGGGATGCCTGTCCATGTCCTGGTTTGCAGTTGCCATCACCAGGATGCTATGCTTCCCCAAAGTAGCTTCCTCCACACATAGGACACTGGAAAGGTGAGCTCTTGGCTGGGCTCCTGCTCACCCCTTTCCTCAGTGTGTGACCCTGCAGAACCCCCGGGAGCCTGCTGTCTTTCCCAGTCTTCAGCTGCTGACCAAGGCTTGCCATGGAATGATCCTGCTCCCCACAGAGGCTGGGCAGGTGGGGGAGAAGGAGAGAAGAGGGCACAGCGTCCTGGTAAGTCAGTGTGAGTGGTGTGGATGGCACAGTGCCCGGAGCTCAGAGAGCAGCTGCCCTTTGTTGTACAAATACGTGCAGAAAGTCACGTGTGCTCCAGCCCAAGATCAGTCCAAGGGCAAGATCCTGAGCAGACCTAAAGCAACATCACAGTGGACCTGGGGGATAAGGAAAGGTCCTGTCTCATGCCACAGCTTCCCATGGGGAGCCCTCTGCCCCTTCAGCCAGCAGAAACACAGATAATGCTTTTTATTGTCCCTCTTTGTGAGAGTCCAGGCTCCAGGGCATCCACAGAGATGCTCCTGAATGACCCAGAAGGAAGGGCCTGCCATGCATCACGGTGTGACTTACATCCCAGGTGCTGGGCTGGTGGTGACACACTTGGCTCACCCACAGCCTGCAGCAGCGGGTGTCTCTTGTCTGTAATTACCCCCCAGAGACCAGTCAGTCCAGTGCTGGTGCAATCGACCACTGCAGAACAAGGGCTCCGCAGGGTGGGGTGACCAGCCACCCATGACACAGGTGGACAGAAATGAGGTCACAGTAATCAAAGCTATTAATGGAATTGGGCTCCAGCATGCAGGACACAGCAGGATCAAAGCCCTGCCCCATTTGTCTCAGCTCTGCCTTGTGCTGGAGCCAGCATATATCCCACCTGCCACCATTTGTCCTGGCTGAAGTATCCTTTGCTTGTGCTGCTGCTAGCTTGGGACCATCAGGCTCATGTTTGACCCTAACAGAGCCAAACGTGGGACCCACCCTCTTTACCCATTTTTGACCCACTCTGGAGTACAAAGCTGCTGTCTGTGGATAGCACTGTGTCCTTGCTGTCAGGCTGTTGAGATGTCCCCGCTTAGAACAATACACACCCCTTTCCCTTGCTTCTGTCTTTGTGGAAAATCCCAGTACACCTTGTCCATGCCGGATCCATCTGTGTATGCCGGGGTGTGAGTTTTTCATCCCGGGCCACATGGAGTGTGCTGAGGCGCTTCCTCAGCAGTCAGAGTGCCTGGATTCATGGAAGGACACAGGACACGAGGAAGGTTGGCAGGGCTGCTCACGGAACTCACTAAATATAATGAGATTTTCAGCAGCTGGGGGAAGCAATAAAAGAGCTGTGATTGAATTGGCTGCAAGCAGCGGCATCCATGACAAACACAGCACTGCTGCCTTCCTTCCCCACTCTGGGACGTCATGCTCAGCCTGTGCTGCCTCAGCCTGCCCTGCCTGGAAAGGGCACAAGGACACGGGAAAGGGCAAGGAAGTGCCTGCAGTCAGAGAGCTCCCAGTTTTCTAGTGCATATAGAACTGATGCTTCACTTTCCAATGCCTCCAACACCTGAACACATCATCACTGCCCCCACATGGCTGTGGCAATGGTGACCTCCAGGGGAAGGGCTCTCATGGGCATCCAGAGTCCAGCATTGTCAAACTGCTCCCCCGTGCCCTGGCACGGAGAGGGAAAGCCAAAGGGGAAGGCAACAGACAGAGGAAGACAAGCACAGAAATAAATTCTCTGCCTGGAGCTGGCTGTGTCCATGTAGCCTCTTGTGAATAATCTGAGCAATGACCTCCCTTGAACCTGCCCTATTTAGCCCAGACCATAGCTGTGTCAGGAAAGAAAACTGCATGGTGTGGATGATTACAGGACCATGGGCAGGCTGAGGAGATACTCAGAGAGGTGCAGCCTGAGTGACCACCGTCTCAGGGGTGAGGAGCTCCTTGCAGCACCCACCTCTTGCTCAGGCATCTGGGAAAATAAGCAGGGCTCCACTGTCTCTACCTGAGGTCAGGAGAGCAGAAACGACTTGAGAGCGTCTCTCTCACCCACGCTGGTGGAGCTGGGGTGGGATGTGCCCTTCCCAAACAGAAGCTCAGCATTTGAGGGAGAATGGTTCTCCAGCATTGCTTCCCTCCAGAAGGTTTTCTTTTTGTCAGCTCTGGAATAGGTATGGAAGCCAGGGCAAGCAGGAAGATCTTGGTTTGTTAGTGCAGGGTCTCTGGGGTGAACTGTTCCCATTGGGTGTGTTCTGTAGGGTCTCTGGCAGATGCAGTGCTGAGCTATGCATGCCCTCACTGGCCTTTCCCTACATACTGCTGTGCTGCTTCTGAGTTTCTCCCTGCAGCACCATCAAGCCATACAGATCAAAGGGCAGTGATGAATCATGGGTGAAGGCTCTTGCCGCCCTGATGTCGCAGTTTAACTGCAGCCAGCCACTCAGTACCACACAGATGTTCACTCACTCTTCCTCTGCCTTGGTGGGGAGGAGATTAAGGGGGAAAAAAGTAAAATTTGTGGATTGGAATGAGAGAGGTTTTATAATTTTTAAATTGTTGTTGTTGTTACTGTTGTTGTTGTTACTGTTGTTGTTGTTGTTGTTGTTATTGTTATATACAATAATATTAAAAATAAAAAATATAATTGTAATTAAAAGGAGAGGGAAAAAACTCAAGTGAATTAAATGAGACACAGCACAATTGCTCACCATCTGCTTATTGGTGCCCAGCAGTTATCAGTAGCTCCTGGGCATGATGTTCCTACGGTATGAAATATCCCTCTGGCTGGTTTGGGTTAGCTCTCCTGGCCATGCTCCCTCCTGGCTTCTTGTGCACCTGGTCACTGACAGAGCATGGGAAACTGAAAAGTCCTTGAGTTAGGGTAAGCATTGCTGAGCAACAACTGAAACATCAGTGTGTTATCAGCATTATTCTCATACAGAATCCAAACCACAGCACCAAAACAACTAGTAAGAAGAAAATTAACCCTATCCCAGATTAAACCAGAGCACTTCTTCTCCTGCAACTGGTGCTGTTGGTCACAGGCACCCCTTGTCCAAGGCCAGTCCATTCTGGTATGGCTCCGCTTGTCCCATCACTGCAGCCAGATCAGGTTCTTGGCATCTATGCTCCTGGCTCACATCTGGCAGAACTACAAGCCCTTCAGGTCAGTGTCCCTGGGGAGTGTTACTCATAGCCTGGCAAGATGCAGGAGATAGAGCAAGGCTGGCACAGCCTCCTGGGATGAGCGTGGAGCTGCTGAGAGCCACATTTCCCAGGTTCAGGTCAAGACGACAAGGAGAAGCCGTGTTACCTGCTGGGCAGTGTTGAAGAATGGGAGCATGGCCAGGCATTGTGAGATAAGCAGTTCAGGCTAGCTCAGGTACAGGGTGGGTGATGCTGGAGATGGTAGCATCATCCCTACCTGTTTGGTATTAAGTGACCAGCTCATGGTGATCTGTGAAGGTCCCTGTAGTGCTTATTCACAGCAATAATGTAGACATGGAACTGTTGGAGTAAATCAAAAGAAGGGCTATGAAGATGATAAGGGGACCAAAGGATCTCACCTATGAAGACAGGCTGAGAAAGTTGGGAATGTTCAGCCTTCAAGAGAAGGGCGTGTGGACGTCTGATAGCAACCTTCCAGTATCTTAAAGCGGGCCTACAGGGAAACTAGAGACAGACTTCATCAGGAACTGGGAAGTGATAGGACAACAGGAAGTGACTTCAACCTCAAACAGACTAAGTTTACATTAGATTTTAGGAAAAAATTTGTCCCTGAGAGGGTGGTGAGGTACTGGAGCAGGTTGCCCAGAGCTGTGGATGTTCTAACCCTGGCAGTGTTCAAGGCCAGTTCGGATGGGGCTTTGAGCAACCTGGTTTAGTGCAAGGTGTTCCTGCCCATGGCAGAGGTATTGGAACAAGATGATCTTTAAGGTCTTTTCCAACACAAGCCATTCCATGATTCTCTGTAGTTGTGCTCACATGGCTGCATGTCACATCGCCCTGGGTTACACGTGGTGCAGGCACAGACAGAGCTGCCTGTCCCTCCTTTTCAGAAGTGGTGGCTGGCTTTATTTTATCAGTGTTCTCAATGTTTTCAATTTCACTGCCCCCTTGGGGCTTCCAGCCGGCACACACTCAGCTGGGTTCAGGCATCAATGCCCCCCCGGGCACAGGCACTGGGGTTTGCTTCAGGAGTTGCAGAGCAGGGAGCTGAAATCACTGCCCAGCACTAAGAGACAGGGATGGATGTGGATGCTGTCTCCATGGATGTCACGGCACTGGCACCCAGGCATGAGAAGCATCGACAAGAGATAACAGGAGGCAGCAAGCAAATGCTGCCAGGTGCTGTGCTGACTATGCTTGAAGAATATTAATGACAAAACAAATATTTGCAGCCCTCATGCTGCACACAACCCAGCAATGGCTTTGCAGCTGGAGTGACAGGGAGGCAATGGGGGCACAGCCAATGTGCCTGCACAGCAGGGACCTTGCCAGTCTCTGCTTGCAGCTGGATGAGGGCTGCTGCAGCCTGCAGCCATGGTGCTGGGTGTGGAGCACACACAGCCCTGCCAGGCTCAGCAGCTCACAGTGCAGTGGGAAATGTAGTCCTTCTGCATCACCTGTACTGGGTGCTGCTGGATATCACCAGGCAGGGGCTGGGACCTTCTCCCATTTACCCTGGGCTCCTTGAACTGACCAGGCCTCCTAGTATGGTGTAACAGCCCCTGCTGTGCCCTCCTCTCCTATTTCCTACAGGGCAGAAGCATGAAATGTTTTTCAGGGAACAATCCTCTCATAAGCAGTGAGCTGGGGAACATGCAGGACATGGGGGAGGTCTGCAGTGTGATGTGTGGTAATGTGGGAAAGGAGCAGAGATTTTATGGCACAGGAGGAAAGAGGATACTTGGGACCAAGAGGCTGCACCTCCATTCTGGAGACAAGCTCCAAAAGGAGTCATTTGAGTCACACAGTGCTCCATGTCCTGCTCACCCCTGTGTCTGCACAGCCCCTCCAGGCTTGAACACCCTTGTGCACTGAAGCCTTGTATGACAGATTCACACACTTCCTCCCAGAACCCCTGGCAGCAGCAGCCATTGATTTTCCAGAGTATTTGCAGAGAAGGAGGCTCAGGTATGGATGGGCTCTTGCACATGGGCGCAGAGGAGGGCACTGCACAAGTTCTGGCTCTGGGGCTCTGAGCAGGGCAAGGCTTTGGTCAGGGCAGATTATTGTTGGTTCATCCCACTCAGAGCTGTCCTGCAGGGACCCCAGTGCCACAGGTGCTGCTGTGGAATAGAGGTGGGAGTGCAGCAAGGACCAGGTTTTCTGTGTAGAGTACCCCTGCACCCCTTACTGCCCTGCACACAGCCTAGCCACCCCACACCTGTAGTGTGCCCTGATCCTTACACGACAGCCCCTGCACTTCTCCAGCTCCAGCCTCCCTAGACTGTTTGAAATCTCCCACCCCTGCTCTGCCTGGGTGATGCACCATTCCCAGCAGGCAGGGTGAAGATGTTTATTAATCCCTGAGCCTTTTCCCTGGGAGAGAGGAAGGGTGCAGAGCCCAGAACGAGAAGGGCAAAGAGGACAAAGCCCCCTCCTCTCTTCCCTGCAGATCCACGTGAGCAGAGTACAGCCAGGGAGACCTCTTTTCTGCTTTTCCTCACCAGGGATTGAAGAGCTTAATTCAGAGTTTGCTGCAGGCTCAGCCCAGCCTGACTGTGCACCCAGCTGCTCAGAGTGTACTTGCCTGCACCATGGGAGGGATTTGGGGCACTGGAGACTTTTAGCCATGTCTCAGCCCAGCCCTGCTGTGCCAGGCAGGAGCAGAGCGTGATGGAAATAGCACAGTAGAGTTACCAGTGCTGATGAGAAAAGGGACTGCAAATCCTGCACCAGCAATTTCCACAGTCAGAGCCATCTCCAGGGCTTTAATTTATCCATTACAACTTAATTGGATGTAAACCCAGTCACTTGTGAGCAGCAGGAGCTCTGATCAGACAGTGGTCCTGTGTTTCTGTCTTCAAGATGCCTCACCAGGACTCCCCATCTCTTGTAGTGCCTTGACCATCAGGAATCTGCTGATTCCTGCACTCAAGTGGAAGGGAGATGCTCTACTTCTTGCCCCAGCTGAGCTGGCTGTGCTCCTCTGAGCAGTGTCCCACACCACTGAGGAGCTGGTCATTGAGGTGTGGGTGCAGCAACATCCTGAGATTTCAGGTAGCAGGGCTGAGCCCAGGTAGGCACCCACTGCCACCCATCTGAGCAGCTGCAGCTCGACACCAGGGTGGGAGGGCACAGCTTGCAGCTTCCTGTCCCCACAGACAGTTGCTGGTCTCTCATCCATGAAGCTGATCCTGTCATTTTGTCAGGCTGTTGTCAGCAGGACAGATATATAAGGCTGAAGAAACTTAAGAATGTGCGCAGCATTGGCTGCAAAAGCCTTGCTGGCACATGCCATCCAGAGCCCTGGCAGGCGGGAGTGGTACTGGTCAGACAAAGGATGGCTCAGACCCTGTGAGACAGGGACTGGCAGAGCCCTGTCCTCAGGCTCTGCCTCCCTACATGTAGGAAACTTGCCCTGCACAAACCCACTCCCTCTGCAGGCCTGGAAGAGCAGGAATACCATGAATTCCTAGGGGGAGGGCAGGGCACTGTTCCCACCATAAATAAGTCAGAGGCTCAGTTCCCTGCTTTAGCCTGGGAACCTGGCTAAATAACCCTGTAGGGTTATTCTCCCTTCTGAGACAAGGAGAAAAACTCAGGGCTCATGGCCCATGGTGTTCATGCTGTGCTTGGTGGTACTTGGAGCCAAGCACTGGCCAAAAAAATGCCACACCAGGAGACACTCTACGTGGCTGCTTTTCCCAGCAGGAAAAGCAGCTAGAGTGGTGCAGGGCATGTGCAGCCAGTCCTACCACACAGGGAAACAGCTGGAGCAAAGCTGTTTGGGGGAGCTGCAGAGTCAGAGCTGTGGCAGCACCCGGAGAGGCGGCTGGGGCAGGGCTGGGCCAGCACAGGCAGGTGGATGCCAAAGAGAGCACAGCGTCAGCAAAATGTGTGGGACTGAGCAAGGGCAGATCCAGCTGCAGAAAGTCCCTGGGCTGGAAGGACAGGACAGATCAGCCTCAGAGTAGGCAAAAGGCCTGAAGTGGGGGAGCAGGAAGCATAAGGAAACCAGGGAAAAGTGGAAGAGCTCAGGAAAACAAGGAACACGAAAGGGTGCAACGGGCACCAGGCATGCTGTCACTGAGAGGCTGCACTTCCCTGCTCCTCCGGAGGACAGATCCCACTGCCCCTGGGACACCTTCCAGGCTGGGGTGGATGCACAGGAAGAATCAGAGCCCCTGTGGAGAGATCCAAGCCTAAACCAATGGGGCTCATTCTGGCAGCAGCTATTTGTATGGGGGAACTGGACCCACCACACTGCATAGGGTGGGGCTGGATATACGGGAAGATCGGATCAGATCTTCATGCCTTTTGTCCATCCATCAGGGACTGGGTGCTGTGAGGACAAAGAGAGTCCCGTAGCTACACGGGGAATCCGGGCAGGGCCCAAGGGAGAAAGGAAGTCCCCCATCTACAGTGTGCATCCAGGTGGGACCCAGGGGAGGGAGACTCCCACACCTGTAGCGCGCATCCAGGGTTGGGGACAGTCAAAGCCCTGTGTCCGTGGGGTCTGCCCAAGCCGTGCCCCGGGATCTCAGGGCCTCACAGCCCCCCCCGGTGTGTAGGGAGACGCCCTCTCGGCACCCACCGGAGGCCAGTGCCGGTGGATGCGGAGATCGGGACGGGCGGGACGCGGCGCTGCCCGCCGGGGCGGGGCGGGGCAGGGCTGGGGGGCTCTCCTGCCGAGCTCGGCGGCACCGGCAGCGTCAGCGTCAGCGGGTCCCAAGGAGTTAAGGGCTGTCCCCGCCCCAGCCCCGCCCCGCCGGTGCCAGCGCTCGGGGCGGCGGAGGCGCAGCGCCGGGCCGCTGCGGGGGTCGGGGGGGCGCCGGGCCATGAGCGCGGAGCGCCCCGGCGCGCCGCCCGCCCCGCGCCGCCGCCGCCGCCGCTAGCGTCGCCCCGGGGGCCGGGAAAGCGGCGGCGCCCCGGCCGCGGGGCTGCCCGGGCGGGGATGTGAATGGCGCTGGGGGTGCTCGGCGGGACCGACATGGAGTGGGAGAAGCTGCCGCGGCGGCCCGGGGAGGGCGAGGGGGAGGCGGCGGGGCCGTGGCCGGGCTGCGGGCGGCTGCGGCCCTCCTCGTACCGGGCTCTGCGCAGCGCCGTCTCCACCCTGGCGCGCATCGACGACTTCTACTGCGAGAAGATCGGGGCCGGCTTCTTCTCCGAGGTCTTCAAGGTGTGCGGGGCGGGAGCGGGGATGGCGGTCCGCGGGTCATCCCGCCGGGATCGGGCATCCCCCGGGACCGCGGCGACAGCGCAGCCCCGGCCGCGCCCTCGGCTGGGGTCTGTGATTCCCACCTCCTCCAGCCCCGGCAGCCGGCGAGGCCGGGGGATGTTCGAGGCGGTGCCATGTGGAGGGGACCTGGGGACCCCGGCGGGAGCCCCGTCCCGGCCGGGGCGTTGTGCCTCCATCCCCTGGAGCAGGGGGAGGGGAGCGCCGGCTCTGTTTACAGCCGGGGAGGCTGAGCGCTCCGAGCGCTGCGCCGTGGGTTGCGCGGGGGGTCGGGCGGCGGGCAGCCCAGCCCCGGGGACCCCTGTCAAAAGGCTGGAGACCCGAGCCCGCCCAGAGTGCGTCTGTGGCATGGAATCCAGGTAGCGTTCCTAGCCACGCCAAGGTGATGTCCGGCGTTGCCGGGCCTGCTGGGCAGGTGATATGCGATTCCCCACGGCAGCCCCACGAAGGTGTCTGGCTGTGGGACAGGGGTGTGATGCCGTAGAGCAGCACGGGGCTGACCACTGCCTGGGACCCCAGAGCTGCCTTTGTCCTCCCTCCTCCCTGGGACTGTCACGGTGGGGATGGCTGTGTGTGGCCCGAGCCCGGGGTAGGAGTGTGTGAGTGCTGATGGCGAGCTCAGGGTCTCCAACAGTGAGGCAGAGGTGCATGGTGACAGTACCCTGCCAGCCCAGTGCACTGCTGCTGGGAACGAAGGGCTGTGCCTCGATGTCACCACCACCTCTCCCGTCAGCAGGGAGGTGTGTGCATGTGTTGTTTTGAGCCTCGGCATCACTTAAGGTGCCATAAGCCACTGGGCAAGGACTGCCATAAAGCAGTGATCTAGTGGCTTCATATCTCTCAAAGAGCAGCTTAAGGCTGAGCACAACCCCCACTGCCTGCCACCACAGTCACTGGGGTCACGGGCAGCACTACTGGACATCCACATCCCGGCAGTACCCTGTGGTCCCTCTCCAGCCCTGACACCATTCCCCACTCAGCAGGGAGATGCCAAGACCCATCTCCTCTTCAGCCACAGAAGAGATGTCCTGTGAGGGGCCATGGAAGGTGTGCAGAGGGTTCTCTCTCCTCCATGCTCCCTCCTGGAACTCACAGTGGAGCCATGACCTCCCTGCTGGCTAGGTTCCTGCTATTGATCTCTGGCTTGGAGCGCACAGCAGCACCTTGGAGCAGAGGGAGGCATTTAATAATGTCAGGCGTGGATATGGCTCTTTAATAATGGATGCTCCCGTGTCTCAGTGAGGCCACGGTCTCTTCTTGCCTTGCTGTTTGTTTTCCCAGTCTCTGCAGGAGCCACAGAATGCTCCTTCTCCCACACGTTGTTTATGTTCTTGTGGGGCCGCTGGCGTGTAGGATTTGGGGGATTGGCAAAGATTGAGGGGTGGGAAGGGGAGCAGGAGTCGACATGCATGCATGGTGGCAAGGAAGCAGGGATGGGAGGGGGCCAGATGGGGCTTTGTGTTCATGTGGTGGGTTGAGTCCAAGAGCTCAGCAGGATGGTGGGGCAGGCCTGGGATCTGAGCTGGGGTTTGGCTGCCTGAGCTTGTGAGGAGGACAGAGCTTGGCAGGGCAACCCAGGACCCATTTTCCTCCCACCTCCACTGTTCCTTCTGTAGCTGTCCAAGGCTGTGGGCACTTGAATCTGCCTCCTCTGTGTGGCTTCTGAGTCCTACTTCATTCCAGCCTTGGTGGGTGTGAAGGACAGGGAGGGGACCTGGACATCTCTGCCCCTGTGCAGGTAGCAGTCCTGATGTGCAACTGAGCCAGGGCCAGGCAGGGTGCTGACAAACATCTGACTGTCTTCTCAGCATTAAAGCCAAAGGGCACAGTGTGTCCAAGCTCTGGTGTCCCAAGGCAGCCCCTCTGGTGAGCCTTATCCTTTTCCAGCCAAGCACCTCTGTCAGAGAGGCTGTCCAGAGCAAACGGGAGACATCAGTGATGAGAAGCTGCTCTTTTTCATGGCGCTTGTTCATAGCTGATCCCCCACTGTGCTGCAGAGCAGGGCTGTTTCCCTCTGGAGCAGCTGGTTCTTGTTGCCTTTCCCTGTGCGATTTCAGAGGCACTAGCCCCCCCATTTTTTCAGATACACAGACATTGCACGAAGCCACCTCTCTATTTCCAATTGACTGAGCAGATTGAGCCAGGTCTGTTTGTACCACGTATTTTCTCCAGCCTTTAAGCCACTGTTGCATCTCTTCCCAAATCCCTTGCTTACTTTCCCGTGTGCTGTCTGCAGCAGACCCAAAGTCTGTTGGCAGCATCCTTGAGGCTGTATTCAGAGGTCTTCATTCATCCAGATTTCAGGCCCCAATGTTACACATCCTCTTGGAAATGCCATTTCCTAGGGTGCAGCTGTTATGTGCTCTGCCCAACACCCCATTCCAGAGCATTTTGTGTGTGCATGCATGTGGATTAGTAGCTCCCAGCATGGGCAAAGCTCAGGAGAGGGTTTTGGCACCGTCACCTGTCCGTCTCTGCTTGCTTCCCTGCCAGCCTTTGGGATTTTCTATTTACTTCCAATTTTCTGGTGGAACTAATGAAGCAACTCCCTCCCTCTTATCTGTTTTCCTTCATCAGCGGACCTTGCCTTGTTTTTTGAAGGAGAGTGAAACAGCATGGCACCGATGGGGAAACTAAGGCAGGCAGGGAGGAAGTGAATTTGCCAAGGTCAGCCAGTCGTGGCAAGGCTAGGAGAAGCCCTGGCCCCACTGCTGCCACTCGGGAGTCCTGGGCACTGAAAACGTGTTGTGCTGACCAGCTGGAGACCTGCCAGCCCCTCTCCTACTCTATCACGGGGCACACTCCAGGCTTGCCAGTGAGGGCAGGCGATGATCTGCCACCACAGTGCCACACTGGCACTGCCCTGGCTCCCGGTGTGCCCACAGTGCCGCTCCTGGGAGAACAGGAGGTGGAGGCTGCTGATGCTCAAACACTCTCGAGGAGCAGGTGCTTTGTCTCTTCCTCCAAGAAAGACTGTCTTGACTGATTCTGCCTGTTACATTTGATGAGCACGTTTTCCAGTCCCACCCAGTCGTGTTACTGGGATTCCTGTGAGCTCAGATGCAGCCGTGGAGTGGCTGCAGGGTTACCAGTGGCACTGCTAGCTCCCTTGCCCCCTCCTGTCTTCCCCTCAGAATTCTCTGGGGTGAGGAGTGCAGAATGGTGTGCCTGTGTGACTGTGCCTTGCCTGTGTGGGGCAGGCAGAAAGGGAATATGCAGAGAGTAGGGCTGTGTGCCAGGCTGTCTCCAGCACAGGGTGCAGGGGGGCTGGCTGCTGAGACCGCTGGGTGGGGAGATGTCGGGGAGCTTTGCCCCATGTCTAGATGGGAACGCCGGCTGTGAGGAGGGAGCAGGCCGTCTGCTTACTCTGATTAGCATGCTCTTTAAATAAGACTCTAATTTCCGCTGTTAAAAGAGCTCAGATCCCTTGTGCCCAGGCTGGGGCTGCCGCCAGCCCGTCCCATCCCCCAGCCCTGCCTGCTAGCGACAGATGGGATGGGGACCAACATGCCACAGCACCCCGACTCAGCCGTAGTACCCCCATGAAGTTCCCAATGGACCAGCCATGTGGAATGCCGGGGAGCACTGGTGAGGGGTGAGGGCTTGCCTGTTTCCTGGGTGGGGGACAAGCGGCTTGCCCTCCCCCTGCAGCCCCACAGGCTGCCCAGCTGAGCTCAGCTCCAGGGAATGCACTGGGATTCCTGGGCGCCATGCCAGAGTGCATGAGAGAGGCGAGAGGGGACACCTTCCTGCCCGAGGAGGTTGTGCTGTCCGATGCCTTCCCTAGACGTCAGTGAGGGAGGAAACCCCCTTAGTGAGGGGCTTCATGCCCCCTGGGATCATGGCGTGTGCCATTTGTTGCTGTGTCTGTCAGAGAGTGGCCAGGGTGCTGGGCTGGTGTTAGCACCTGGACAGACTGGGTAAACTGCCCAGTGCATGTGGGAGGCATGGGAAGGGAGATAACTCCTTCCCTGCTGTCCCAGGTATGGGCTGGCCATCAGCCACAGAACGTGTGGGGGAGATGGCAAAACAGGGCCTCTCAAGCGAGCTCAGGGCACTGAACTCCCTCAAGGACATCATGCCCCATGGATATGGGGCTGAGAGCCCCTGGAGCCCTTCCTGCCCCTGGGAATGGAGTCACAGCAAAAGACATCAAGGCAGGGCTGTACTGGCCAGCAGCTTCTGGGATCCCTGGGATAATTCCTGGAGAAGCAGCTTTAACCAGACCTTCCCTCCCCCGGGCTGCCTCTCCTCCAGTCTTAAGGTGTCCTACACCATGTGACTGCACTCAGACCTCACCCAGCCTATTCCAATGGCAGGTGGCTTTTTAATGAGGAATTAAGCCACGGGCACATCCTGACCACGTGGGGCTGAGCTGGTGCCCACCAGACTCTTCTCCCTGATGCAGGGCCACTGCTGCTGGCAGGGAGCTGGCCAGCCCTGCGGCACATGGCCACCAAGTGCCAGCATTGTGCATGCCGCACAGCATTCCCAATGTGGGCGCGTGGCGCCGGAGCCTTGCCGCCTCCAGCCATCCCGGCGGGGATGAGCCTGCCTGCGCTGCTGAGCCGGGTCCTGCCGTCTAGCAGCTGCTGGTGCCAGCCAAACTGACCGAGCCAGTCCTGCCAGCCCCACATGGCGTGGGAAGGGAAGGAAGCCCTGCCGCCAGGAGAGCTGGGTTAGGAGTGATGGGTTTTGCTGGGCAGCACGCAGTGCCAGCGGCTTGGCAAGGCTATGGATCCCGCTGGCCTTGTCCAGGCTCTGGCTTCGTCAGCCCCCAGCTCTGTGGGGAGCTGGAGGAAGCAAGGGAGACTGTGCCCACCCTGCTTTGGTCACACAGACTCCTTCAAGCCTGCACTGAAGCCTGGCTGAGAGCCCAGTTTCTGTTTCTAGTGCTGCCCTCAGCTGCCCCGTCGACAGGGGTGGGATGGAGGGAAGACAGCGGTGGTGGGGATGGGATTGGGTTGCCCCTTGCCCTTGGTCCAGGTGTGGCCACGGAGCCCTAGGGCACCAGGATGGGGTTGGCAGCAGCTCCGGGTGCTGCTGGACTCTGGTGGGGTGAGCAGGGTAGTGAGCGCAGGGAGGACTTGGAGCACCATTAGATGGAGCTCTCTGGGTGCTCCCCACAGCAGACACCTGGACTGTGTGACTGGACACCTGGACTCACATCCCTGAGCCCAGGAGCTCAGTATGTCCAGTGCTCAGCAAGGAGGAGGCGTGGGGAAATCCATCCTCCCTTCTCCCAGCAGCATGGTGGGATGCCAGGATAGGGACCTGTGGTGGCAGGTGTCTGGGGTGTCCCCTTCCCACTTGTCCAGGATCCATTCTGAGCTCTGCTGTCACATGGCCCTTGGTGGGTCAGGAGTGCCAGCTGGCTGTCTGGGGCTGGCTGGAGGTGACACAGGTGTAACTGGAGCAGTGTGCCCGCAGGCAGGTGTCTGCTGAATTATTCAGAGCCTCTCCATGAACTCAATGAGCTGATGGTGGCACAGCACAGTTACTCCCTCTCACTTCCATTCTGACTAGGACTGGTTTGGCATCGGTGCACACAAACATGTAGAGGGATCTTCATAAAGCACTCATTTCCCCCAGGCCCTTTTGAAGAGATGTGCTGTTGCCCATCCCCTGGGTATTTTCTGCTGGATCAATCCCCATCATGGCATACACCCCAGGACAGCTGCTCCCTGAAGTCATGCCAGCAGCCATGGTGTGAGAGGAGAGCCGTGGAGGGCCCAGCATGCCAGCCTCCCTCTGTTGAGGTGGGGACAAGGGCCAAGCTGCAAGCAGGATGGGGGTGCTGGGGATCATGCCCCCAGCCAACCCCGTGTGTTTTGCCTGTGAAGGCAATCCCTGAGGTGAGGGGTATTGTGGGGGGTGTTGTGGGGCGGGCCAGGGGCTGGCATCGGCACAGCAGCCTCAACCAGCATTGACTAAAAAGGAGAAGAGCAGGGAGCTGACGGCAGCGCTGAAGAATGCCTGCGCCTCCGTGCACAGCTCCATGTGTGCTGGGGGGCAGCTGGGATTCACTGGGTTGTCCCCCCAAGCAGCTGCTGCTCTGAGGTGGGGGTGGCATCCCACCCCCAGCACCTGCTCAGGAGGGGACCCTCAGCACTGGTTTGACCCCCCCAGTGCAGTGCTGGGTCAGGGCATCCCCTTGCTGCTCTTCCCTTGCCCTGCACATGCCAGGGATCTGCAGATGGACAGGGTGTCCGTGCCTGGCCACTCTCCAGCTGCTGTTCTTGGCAGGGGACCAGGCCCCCAGATCGCATGACAGCGTCGCGCTGAGGCTGGCTAAATATACAGCTCATCTGAGCGCCATTCCCTGCGAGACCAGGGTCAAGCACTACAGCAGTGTAGGCCACACCCAGGGATGGTTCAGAGGAACAGTGTGCCCCCTCTGTTTTCCATACCATGCTGGTAGGCTCTGGCTGGATGGTGCTGACCCAAAAAATGTCCTCCCTGGTGTTCCCCAGTCCTGCTCCTGCCTGTTCCTGCAGTAGGACTGGGCGCACAGTTTGTGGGAGCTGTTGTTGCCTCTCAGGAGTTCAGGGCAGTGTAGCATGGTGGACAGAGTATAACAAGCAGGGTGCCCCAGCAGGGATGGGGATGTGTGTCATCAGTACTGCGAATGCTTGGAGATGGGGAGAGAGTGCCCCCCTAGCCCTAGTGGTCTGTGGGGTGCCTGTGCCTTCACCACATGGGATGCTTAGCTCCCCTCTCTAGGCCTGGGGTGGGAGCTGGGTAAAACGTGGTGTCCAGAGGGGCTGTGGAGGTACGTGGGGTTCAGCCTTCCCTGCATCTGCCTCCAGGTGCGGCACCGCCAGTCAGGACAGATCATGGTGCTGAAGATGAACAAGCTGACCAGCAACCGGGGCAACATGCTGCGGGAGGTGCAGCTGATGAACCGCCTCTCGCACCCCAACATCCTCAGGTAGGATCTGCTCCCCTGCTGCTGAACCCACTGCACCCTGTTTCACTAGCCTGGGGCTTTGGAGCTACTGCTGATGCTGGATGAGCTCCCAGGGCTGGTTCCTGCCACAGCCACCCTCAGGTCCCCTCTGTCTCACAGGTTCATGGGGGTGTGTGTGCACCAGGGACAGCTGCACGCGCTGACGGAGGTAAGAGCGTTGCAACAGCCAGGAATTTTTGGGGTTCCTGCAAGCCTGGGGAAGGGACAGTGATGCCAGTGGGGACACGTTTTTGGCCTGTGACACGTGTGCAGGCAAGGCCTACTGGGAGGCTGTGCTGTGGGGTGGTTGGAAGATGCATTAGGATAATAGATGGGCATCCAGTATTACAGGGGGGAGGGATGCAGTGATGCGATGGTCCGGCTCTTCCTGTCAGTACATCAATGGTGGGAACCTGGAGCAGCTGCTGGACAGCCCTGTGCCCCTCTCCTGGTCCGTGCGTGTCAAGCTGGCCCTCGACATCGCCCATGGCCTACGCTACCTGCACTCCAAGGGCATTTTCCACCGTGACCTCACCTCCAAGGTATGAGGTGCTCCAAGGCACCACACTGCCCTCCTTGTCCCATACTTGTCTTGCTGCTGCAGGCATGACAGGCTGGGGAGTAGGAGGCTGTGCTGTGCTGGGGCATCCTGGAAGCAGTGGCCAGGGAGGCAGGGCTGGTGCAGTTGGTGTGACAGGTCCTCCTGTGCCCCCAGAACTGCCTGGTGCGCTGCGAGGCCAGTGGCTACACAGCTGTAGTGGGTGACTTCGGCTTGGCGGAGAAGATCCCCACCTACAGGTACGTGGGCAGCGTACATGGGGCTGGTGAGGTGGTCTGTGGCAGGGGGGACTCCAGGAGCAGGTGGACACTTTGGGGTTGACTAGGAGGGGATGGAGACAGGGGTGGTGTGACTGGGGAGAGAGGAGTTTGTAGGGTGCATGGAGGAGGGCTTGCCTGGGAAGGGAGGTGGAGATGGTGATTTGGGCTGCTGCAGCAGCAGGGTGGGAGATTGGACATTTGGGGGCCTGGGCAGCCCCTGATATTCCACTGTGTCTCCCAGCGAGGGCAGCGAGAAGGAGCCGCTGGCTGTGGTGGGCTCCCCGTACTGGATGGCACCCGAGGTGCTGCGTGGGGAGATCTACAACGAGAAGGTGAGGCTTCTCTGCATGGGGCTTTACTCAGGCTTGGGTTGCCAGTGTGCAGAGTTTGTGGCCCTGGGGTGCACCTAGAGGTAAGGAATTGGGCATCCCTCTGGTGATGAGGTGGTAGAGCCCCAGTGTGGCTCTGCAGGGAGGAGGAGGGCTGTGGCCTTGCAGAATGGTGGCTCATCTCCTCAGGGCTGTGGGGCACCCCCATGACTCCCCATTCTCTGCAGGCCGATGTGTTTGCATATGGCATCATCCTGTGTGAGACCATCGCTCGTGTCCCAGCTGACCCTGACTACCTGCCCCGCACTGAGGTGACTCTCTGGGATGGGAACAGGGAACAGGGGGAGGAGTGGTGGGCAGCAGCATCAGGGCTGGGACCACTTTATCAAACAAGGCAGGCCATTCTATGTTGGGCAGAGATCCATGTGCAGGACCTGCCCCACATCTCAGGGCAGGGGTGCTGTTTCCCACTTGCAGCCCAGGGAGGGATGATCTCTGCCGGTAATGTCAGAACCCACAGTCAGCCTGGATGGGAGAACAGGACACTTGGATTGAGGCAGAGAGCAGAAGAGATATCTGTTTCCCAGCATCCCCCAGCCTTAACCCAGTTTGGGGTGACCTCAGGGTCCTTCCTTACTGTGCCCCAGCTGGGGTTAGATCCACAGCCCTGGGTGGCCTCAGCGCAGGAAGTGGGTGGCAGGCATTTCAGGTCTTGTGATGCCCCAGGAGACCCATCCTCCCTCTTCTTCCTTTCCCTGGTGCAGGATTTTGGTCTGGACATCACTACTTTCCGCACCATGGTGGGAATTGACTGCCCGGCGGCCTTCCTCCAGCTGGCATTTCACTGCTGCAGTGTAAGACTTCACTGCCCTTCCCTGCCGGGACAGGCAGGCAGGACAGGCTGCTTTGCCTGCTCACAGGGAGAGCAGGGAGCTGGCTTTGCTGTGCAGGGCTCCCTGGGGTGCTTGAGGAGGCACAGACCTGACGGGGAATCCCTCCTGCCCACAGATGGAGCCCACCTCCCGCCCCTCATTCCTGGAAATCACGCAGTGCCTGGAGAGCATCCTGCAGCACCAGCTGGGCACCGAGGGTGCCGGGGCCACCCTGTTCGGCATCGGGGAGAGCCTGCCTGCGTCTGGGACTGCAGCCACACTCGGTGGTACGTGGGCACCTCGGGGACAGGCCATAGCAGGGTGCAAAGACGGGGGAGTGTGAGGTGTCCCCTCCCTACCCCGTCAGCTGTAGGGGAAGGAGATGGGGTTGTGTGAGGCCTGCAGGATGGAGCTGGTCCATGTTCCTCCCTTGAGGTGCATCCCTAAGTTGTTGGGTGCTCAGCACCCCGTAGCACCCCGCATGGGCAGGTGCCGGCTGCTGGTGACACTGTCCTGTGCCCATGCCCAGGAGTGGCCAGGAGGTCGGCCAGCCACACCGAGCAGTCGCCCCTGCGTGAGCTGGGGACACAGCACCTGCAGCCAGACCAGCGCCTGTCCCGCAGCCAGTCTGACATGTTCCCTCCCAAGTCACCTGACCTGCTGGGGCCACTGGAGCCTTACAGCGGGGCCAGGCCCAAGGAGACATCCCCTCGTGTCAACCCCTTCTCCCAGCGTGAGGACCTGAAGGGGGGGAAGATCAAGCTCTTTGATACACCAAGCAAGTCGGTCATCTCACTCACCTTCGACCTGCCGCCCCCTGCTCCACTGCAGCTCAGCACCCCCGTGACTCCCGAGCCCGCCGTGGAGGTGCAGTGTGACTTCTCAGCACCCACCACCAGCCCCCGCAAGTGCCACTCTCTGCCCGCCTCTCCTGAGCTGCCCCACCGGGGGGGCCTGGAGCTGGGTGTGGGGTCCCCTGAGCCCACTAATGACCCCCAGCCCCCCACCCTCTTTCCTGCCCCAGCGTGGGGAGGAGCCCCTACCCCCAGCTCCAGAGCAGAGGAGCAGATGGACTGCTGCCCTGACAGCTCTGAGCCTCCGCAGCCCACTGCGCTCCCCCTCAGCAGCAACTTCATCCGCACTGCATCCTCGGGCGCACGGCCCTGGCAGCCAGACGTGAGAGCCCCCAACGGGCTCCTCATCAACAACAACCACATGATGGTCAGCAAACCTCTGGCCTGGGGGAGTGGGCTGGAGCACGGCTTCTCTGAGCTCAGCATCTCCTGCGCGGCGGCACTGGAGCGGACGGAGCGCTCGGCCATGCTGCCTGGGCACAGCTCTGGTGCCGTACTGGAGCAGGATGAGGTGCTGCCCTGCCCCGGCTGCTGCCTGAGTCCCTTCAGCTTCAGCTTTGCCTCCATCTGCCACCGGCCAGCGCCCAGCCCGCCCCGCTACCAGAACCTCAACTGCGAGGCCAAGAGCCTCATCTGCCATGATCGGGGCCGACACCAGAAAGCCCCGGGGCCAGTGCTGGCTGAGCCCAGCCTGAAGCTGCCGGAGGCACAGTCTTAGTGATGGGGACCCCGGGGAGTGGGGCTGCGTCCAGCCACTCTTGCACCCCTCTGCAGCCACAGCACTAGGTAGTGCAGGAGCCTGGTATGTCCCCATGGTCTGTTCTTGCTCAGCACATGGTGGACACCAATGGCCATGGTGCTATGTGCTGTGGCTGCTGCGGCACTGCCCAGGCGCTCGGGCACCCACCCCACCAGAATCAGCCTTGGGGATCTGCAGGGAACCCTGGAGGTGGGCTGGGTCTCTGCTGGGGACCAAAGTGCAATAACACCGCTGCCCTGAGCACTGCCCCAAGCGGCAGGGCTGGTCCCCCGCAGGGGCCACGGGGCTCAAGCCCTGGATCCAGGGCCCCTTTCCCCAAGGGCTCAGCTCTGCAGGCTCTTGTGTAGGGGTGTACAATGAGCCTGCTACTTCGGGAGAACTGGGAGTGCCCTCCACGCAGGAGGGTGAGAGGGACTGGGCTGGGGTAGAGAGGTCAGCGTGTGTATGTGTGTTTTTGGGGATCCTGGGAGGCTGGTGGGTGAACCCATGTGTTTCCACAAGCGTGGGGAGCACAGCCAGTCCCTGACATGGGGAGAAGAGGGCAGGGGACCGGGAGAGGGGCAATGCCCATGGGCAGTGCACGGGGAGGATTGCCAGCACTGGGGTTGTCCTTGCCTGCCTAATGCTGAGGGCTGGGTGCTGAACCAGCACAGTGCCTCGCATCCCCCTGGCATGCAGGTTTGGGAGCAGGATGCTGGCAGAGGGGCCAGGATGCCATCCTGGCATCATGGGGATGGGGCCAGTGGGCAGCACGGCTAGGCTGCCTGGCCCCGGCAAGGGTGGGAGCCGGCTTTCCTCCCTCCTGCACAATGCACTGGTGAATGCAGAACTCTTTGTGTTTTTTATTATTAATAATAATTGCTAGTAATATATACCCAGCTTATTTAAAGTGTTCAATAAAAACTGAATGTCCCATCAACTCAGACTGCTGATTCTGTCTCGAATGCACTTCAGATGTGGAAGGGATTCTGGGCCCAAAAGATTGCATGGTCTTGCCTGGCATTTTGGGGAGCTCCTCCAGGACTGCAAACCAGCCTGGCCCAGCTCAAGATCTCAACTCCCCCAAAGCACCCATCTCGACTGACATGGCTTCAGACAAATTCCCATTCATTATTTAGGTTCTTTGGGTTCATGCCTTTGAGTCCGTGTTTGCTGTGGTACACAAAAAGAGCAGACAAACTGGGTCTCTTTATTGCTACAAAGTGGGTTCAGCCAGCAGACTAGACAGATGAGTGACACGTGCCACCTCCAAAAAGCATGCCTTTAACACCCTTCTGCTCTTCATGCAAGCTCACTCGCATAGCAGTTATCAACTATATATGGCACACACCACCCCATTGTAAACCGAGAGCATTTTTGCCTGGTTGAGCATAACTTCCTCTGCTCTCACCTGGCCGCAGTGTTACATCAGGGCTACTTTGCTTAATCTTCACATGTGCACGTGTGTAGCAGCTATTTAAAGTCCTGATGAGTTCTCTCGAAAAGCTAAGCTCAGCTTGCTAAGTGCCTGAGTTAACTTTTGCTTTTGAAAGGCACAGTCACACCATACGACCCTAAAGGTCACTGCTCTACTTTCTAATTAGCACAAAAAAAGATTCCCAAACGTCAGCACAGGCATCAGCCAGTTTAGGCTCAGCTTCCCTCCTTGGGAGCTAAGGCTTTGCTGAGGCTGTTGAGTGCTGGAGTTTCTGAAAGCTATGGCCAAGCTGCTCCTGCAGTAGGGTCAGGCAGAAAATGCCTGCTGTGGGGAGGGGATTGTGTGGGTGTGGGGCTGTGCTGTCCCCAACTCCTGCTCCTGGCATGCCAGCACCACAGCTCGCTTCATGCTGAGGATGTGGCATGGCTCCAGCGTTGTGTCAGGGCTTGCTCCATTCTGCAGTCAGTTCCAGGCTCCCCATTGCCCACTAGCCCCCGTGCTCAGGAAGACCCAAAGTGTCCCATGCAGGTGTGGGGTGGGCTGTGGGGCATGTACTACTCTGCCAAAGCACATAAGCTGGGGGCTAAGGGCCACTGGGCATTGCTGGGAAGGACCGGAGTGGCCCAGGAGCAGTGGGCTGTGAGAGGGGAATGGTTTGAGTGGATGGGATCGTGGGCAGGGACGCAGCAAGGCTACAGCAGAGGCAGTGCAGGGTGCAGGTGCTGCAAGGGAAAGCAGAGGAGGGTGAGGGTGAAGGTGAGGGTGAGATGCTGCCCAGTCTCCACCACATGCAACGGGGCTGGGAAGGCACCTTGCTAAGGGTTTTCCCCCTTCTTGCCCCTTTGCTGAGCGGCAAGGGACAGCCACAACTTCAGGGAGTCCCCTTGAGCTACCTCAGACCAAGGACAACATGGCAGTGAAGGGATGGAGGCAGGCTCCATCCAGCACAGGGAGGTGACTGCATTCCTCTCCCTTTCCAAGGGAGGAGGTCATCATGCCCCAGGCAGAGCTGCAGGCTCCCTGCTTTCCTCCCTGCACACCCCACAGGCCCTGTGCATCCAGACTCAGCAGAATGTCATCGTGTGGGCAGACTCACCACAGCAGTGCTGGGGCCAGCAACCATCATCACTAGAAAGGGTGGCTTGGCCCTGCTGTCTTCTCACAGATCCAGAAGTGCAGGTCATTTGGACTAGTGCACTGGGTGGGTTTGATGCTCCCACGGCTAATTATGGCACAGGTTCCATTCGATTTTGACTGCCACGGCCTGAATGGGGAAACAACACATCAGGCACTGACATGGTCTATCTACAAACCCTGCTGAGGCAGCTGCAGCTGCTAACAACTGCCTTTTGTACCCTGGGGCTTGGATTCTGCAGTCAAAGTGGGGATCCCCCAGTCCTCCCCTACTGATTTCACAGGCTGAAGGCTCAGCTGATGCATCCTTGCGCTTCCTTGGGCAGGCTCAGGAACACTTCTGCAAAAAGGTCTGCAGTGCTTGCAACACCTTTCAGCATGCCCCCTCTCAGACTTGCTGCTGGAGGCTGTTCCATCCCTGCGCAGGGGAGAGCCAGGTCCTCTCTGAGGGCACGTGGATGACCAGAGGAGCTGGCCTGAGCCCTGTGTGCGCTAGGTGCAGCCACCATGGCGGGGCTGAGGATGGACAGCCAGGTACCCAGAACCTAGCCAGACAGGTTTGTTCCTCTCCACTGCTCTCAGACACTGCAAGAGGAAGCACAGCAAGCTGAGGAGGTGGTGCACGTGGCAGGGAGGAGCCCAGGACTCTCCACAGATGAGAAGGCTTGATCTCCCTTTGGAGAGGAATCAAGAAGGCATGTGGGGGATAGAGGTGGTGCTCAAACACCACCTAGGTCTTGCCTAGGCCCCAAACAAAACTTGGTGCTTCTTTTGTCCACCCTTGCTGCCTCCTGCTTCATATGCCCTGCATTTTACACCCCTCCAAGTCTTGGCTTTCCATCTGCATACCCTCTACCACTTCACCCACATTTCCTCAGTCCCTGCTGCTCTGATTGCTCTTTGTTTCCCAGTGCCTGTGCTTGGAACTGGGTACTGGTGGGATTTAAAATGCTTCTTAGAGTCATGCCAGAGGAGGGGAGCTTTGGCAAGAGGCAGTGCTGCCACATACCTTTCATAAAGGGAGCCATCCACCCAGAACCAGGCCTCTGAGGCACCTTCGCCATCCGGGTCCTCTTCCTCCAGCCAGCCATAGTCGTACCAGGGGAAGCTGCCCTTCTGCAATCCAATCCAGTATGGGATATCTGCATTCTTCAGGAAGGTCTGGAGAAGAAGAAAAAGTGCCTTTTTATGTTTTATTCCATGGCACCTGTGTACTGCAGTACTACGTGCTTCCCAGGAGGGTGATCACCTGCCCAAGGAGCCACTGACCTGGAGTTGCCCCAGTAAGCCCTGCTCCAGACTGGGAAACATCCAGGGGTGCCAGAGCCTTTCTGCCCCATGTCAACCACCAGCCATGTGCTCCAGAGATCAGCCTTGCACCCTCCAATGTTTTGGCAGGACAGGGGACCCCCAGAGTAGTGCTAGCCCATCTGGGGACCCCATGGCTGGATACACCAGATCCTGCCCTCAGCTCCCCCAGCACCCTACCGGCACAGTCCAACGACTCCAGGATTTGGTGACCAGGAGCTGAGAATATGTCTTCTCACACTCATCTCTGCTATCTTCCCATGTCTTCTTCTCCGAGGAGATGAAGAGGCACTTGCCCCTGTATAGCAGCCAGCCCGAAGGGCAACAATCTGTGGGTAGGGGCATAGCTCAGGGGCTTGCTCAGCCACAGACACCCTGAGTGGGGAACAAGGAACAGCCCCACACCTTCCCAGCAGACATCACAGGCTCAGCCTCTGCTCCAGGCATAGCTTCAGCCTTTAGACCACCCTGTCCCCACCACATGCCCAAAAACCCAGTACGTGTCTTTTGGCACCTGCTGAGGGGTGCCAGTCACCTGGGGCACCCCATCCCTGCTCCATCATCACCCTACCTATAGCTGCGCAGGAGCGCAGGAGGGCCACAGTGCTCTCGCTGTTGTTGAGCCTCCCCTGCACCTCCTGCACCTCCCTCTCCGTCCTGCCCAGGACCCCCATGACACGACGCAGCTCCGCGTTCACTCTGTCCAGCTCCAGCTGGCTGATGTTGCCCTCGCGCCATGCTTGCTGCAGCTCCACTCTGGCCCGTGCCAACTCCAGTTGTGTCTGCTCCAGGCTTTGCTCCCGTGCCCTCAGCTCCTGTGACAGGCGGCTCTGCTCGGCTGCGTTTTCACGGGAGGTGTCCTTCAGGTTGCGTGTGACCTGCCAGTCTGGGGACAGAGTGGGGGAGCTGAGGCATGGGACAGTCCGGATGGGGGGCTGACCCTGCTTAAGGTGGGTAGGACAAGTAGAGCAAGGCAGGGAGTTATCCATGGTGAATGGGAAAGGATGGGAGGGAAGGATACAGCAGGGAAGAGTACGGCTGAAGGTTGGGCAGGATCTGGCGGGCAGGCAAGGCAGGATGGGGTGTAGGAACAGACACAGCAGGGCAGAGGCAGGGGCAGGGATGGAGCGGCAATATGAGGCAGGGCAACACCAAGATGGAAAAGAAAAGGAGCAGAAATGGAGAGTAAGGCGAGGAAGATGGATGATGGGAGGCAAGGGAAGTGCTCAGGATGTGTGGGGGATACAGGCCAGCTTGTGGCAGACAAGACAAAGGGACTCAGCAGTGAATGTGCATGGGCATGCCTCTATTCAACCCCCGCTCACCCACAGTGCCCACCCCAGCCCAGCTGCCTCCCTGACCCACCCCAGATGTGCACAGCCCCCCAACTCACAACAAGCCCCCAGGGCCACAGTGGCCACCAGCAGCAGGCAGGCTGCCAGCAAACCCACAGGGATGCACCACCAACGGGACCAGCGCCCTGCAAGACACAACAGGCAGCAGACATCACTTGGAGAGCTGGAAAACCCATGGCAGCCCCCAGACCTCCTTCCTGAACACAGTGGAGTGTTGGCATGATGGCACAGGTGGCATGGTGTGGAGGATAGGAGTGGGAGTAGCCCAAAACACCACCCACTGCCCACACCAGAACCACCACTGGAATCCAGCTGGATACTCACCTGGGCTGGGCTCTGCCCCGTCCCCATCCTGCCCTGCCAGCTCCGGCTGCGTGTTCTCATAGGGGCTCTCTGCCTCATTCATGCCGAGGGCTGTTGGAGGAAGGCAGGGGAGAACAGCTGAGGCCCTGGGGGTGGGCATGGCAGCAACAGTGTGGCGGGGCCGGTGGGCTCTCACCTGCCTCCAGTGCCTGGCTGGCCATGGTCCGACCTCCCATCACTTTGGCAAACCTCAGGTCAGCATAAAGCTGCGCCATGTGGGCAAACGCTGGGCAAGCCCTGAGCCCTGCTGGGTCCTGCTCCGCCCTTGGGATGCCTTTCTGAGATGTCCCTGTTTCTGGTGACTGCGCCGTCTCTCAGAGGTGCAAAGGAGAAGTGCAGCCAGCATCTGCAGAAGAAGAAGTTTGCTCTGCACTGTGGCAGATGAGACCAGTGAGGCATTGCTGCAGGGACCAGCACCCTCTCATTGGTCCCAGAAACACCAGCCCGTCCCCTCCCACACCCTAAAAGTGCTCATGGTTTCCCTCAGCACAGGGAAGGACCTGGGCAGCACAGTCAGAGGTCACAGCAGTGGTGGAGCAAAGGATAGACCCAAATCCATGGACTAGGGGAGAGTTAGAGGAGAGCAGGGCAATCCTGAATACAGGAGCAAATTGCCTAGTGGACAGCTCTGTGGAGGGCTGGAG
This sequence comes from Entomyzon cyanotis, assembly GCA_024500445.1. Taxonomy (NCBI): domain Eukaryota; kingdom Metazoa; phylum Chordata; class Aves; order Passeriformes; family Meliphagidae; genus Entomyzon; species Entomyzon cyanotis. The sequence continues at coordinate 42,728,822 of JAKEPQ010001021.1, read as the reverse complement.
GTCTTCACAGATAGAGATTTCCCCTCTCAGCCTCCGAAAATGGGAATTTCCCCATGAAGTACTTTGTTCCACTGCCTCTCATCCTCTTCCTGGTACCCTCCTAAGATGACCTAGCTTTGGCATTGCTCCAAAATGCCCTTGGAGAGTTACAAACGTCAATGGCATGCACTTTGCCCTGCCTTTGCAAAACCACAAGCCCAGCATGCACAGCACCTTCTCCTTGGTGTCTCCAGCCCCTCAGCATCTCAGAGGTCTCTCCTGAACAGCATCCAGAGAAAGACAGGTTTCAGAAGGGATGCTGAGTTGGGGGCCAGATGGGCACATCTGGACAACAGCCAGTCCCTGGGACAGAACTGGAGGAGCACAGCATTGCGAGGCCACTGTCCATCATCTCTGTAAGACCAAGGGAAGTTCTTCCTCAGTGGAGAAAGGCAAAAATCAAAGCCAGCTTCACAGGGGACAGGAACGAAGTTTGGAAAGCTGAAGGTTGGGCAGCCTCTATTCAGTCTCCTGGAAGAAAATGGAGTATGTCCTCCTGGGCATGCAGGGGCCCAGCCCAGGGAGAACACGCTGGAGAAAGGCCAGTGGGATTTATTGGGTGACTGCCCAATGTACCTCCTACTGCTTGGAAGCACCTGGCTGGGGACAAGGGGAGAGCAATGGGGCCATTTATCATGACTCTTCTATGTCGGGGATGTAGTTTTCCATAGTGCTCTTGCTGGCAGAGCGGAGAGATGTGGCCATGATGAAAGAAGAAGTGAAAGCTCATATTGCAATGTGGAAATCCCTTTTAGACATTAGGGCAGTGATGCTGAGATCCTGGAGCAGAGCACAAAGAAGCTGAATACAGCACATCCATCCTGCATGGGGTCAGCAGCAGAGCTACCTGTTCCCACCTGGAAGCCAGATCTGCTCTCCCATGCCCTAGAGAATTTGGTCAGTTCTCTGTAGGCTGAGCCCTACAGCTCTGCCCAGTGCTCCAGCCCCAAGCCGCACCACCCCAGTGCCATCCCAGGGGACACTGAGCAGTTTCGGGGTGTGGAGGGGAACAGGATGGTAGTGCCGGGCCAATGACAGGGCGCTGATGCTGTCGCCGTGCTTTCCCCTCCGCCGCACCCCAGCGCACTTCTGCTTCTTCAGAAACCAGCTGCACTTTGCCTTTGAGGCGGAGCAGAGCCCGCAGGGTCATCGGGGCAGCCCGGGACATGGCCCAGAGCGTGGTCTATGCCGACCTGAAGTTTGCCACGGGCCCCCAGTCCACCGTCCCCGATGACGATGACAGTCCCTACGAGAACGTGCCGGTGGGGCCAGTGACAGAAGCACCCAGCCCAGGTGGGAAGCCATCCGCTGCCGCGGGGTCTCCGGCGCAGGGTGGTGGCAGGGGGACCACGGAGTGATGCCTGCGGGTGCTCCTCTCTTGCAGGGCGCTGGACGCGGCGGTGGCGCGTCCCCACGGCGCTGCTGGCAGCCAGCCTGCTCCTGCTCCTGCTGTTGCTGGTGGCCATCGTGGCCCTGGGGGCTTGCTGTGAGTCGGTGACTGCCGCGGGGTGGGGGCAGCCGGGAGGGCAGCACCAGGAGCGGGTGTCGGGCTGGGCGAGGGACAGGCCGCTGGGGGCTGTCAGGGAGGAGGAGTGCTTGGGCTGCGGTCCGGTGCTCTTGCATGGCCGCCAGGAGCTGCCTCCCATCGACTTTCCCACTGCCTTTCCCACTGCCTTTCCTACTGCCTTTCCCACTGCCTCCCACTGCCTTTCCCACTGTCTTCCACTGCCCTCCTACCCGTTCCCATAGTCTTGCCCCTGTCTTCCCACTACCTGCCAATCCTTCCCGCTGCCTCCCACTCCCTGTCACTGCCTCCCATTCCCTCCCACTGTCTTCCCACTGCTTCCCATTGCCCCCTAACCCCTCCAGCTGCCTCCCTCTCAGTACCTCTCATTCCCTCCCACTGACTTCCCACTGCTTTACACTGCCTCCCCATTGCCTCCCACTGCTTTCCCATTTTCTTCCCACTGTCTCCCATTGCCTCCCACTGTCCTCCCACTGCCCCACAAACCCTCCCACTGCTTCCCATTGCCTCCTACTGCCTCACACTCCCTTCCACTGCGTTCCCACTGCCTACCACTGCCTTTTAATGTCTCCCCTCCACTTCCTACCATTAGGGTTTCCTTTCCCTTCCCACTGCCACCCCCAGGACAATCTCCACCCACAGCCAGATACTCTTATCCTACTCTCCCTTGCAAGGGCCATGCCCCAGGGAGGGCCCCATGCCTATGTCCAGCTCACCTGCCCTGTCCCCAGACTGGCAGGTCACACGCAGCCTGCAGGACACCTCCCGGGAGCACATGGCCGAGCAGAGCCGCCTGTCACAGGAGCTGAGGGCACGGGAGCAGAGCCTGGAGCAGACACAAGTGGAGTTGGCATGGGCCAGAGAGAAGCTGCAGCAAGCATGGCGTGAGGGCAACATCACCCAGATGGAGCTGAAAAGCAGGAATGTTGAGCTGGGACACACGCAGCAAGAGCTGGCTGTGTTGCAGGAGAAGATGCAGGTGGTGCAGGGGAGGCTCAACATCAGCGAGAGCACTGTGAGCAGCCTGCGTGCCTGCGTGAACACAGGTAGAGCCTGAGGGGGTCAGGGCACAGGCAATGTTGCTGCTTTGGAGATGCTGGGGCTGAACCCAGCCAAACTGGGCCCCCCAAGCATCATGGAAGGATGAGAGCCTAAGCTGTGCCTCTGCCCCCAGATTGCTGCCCCTGGGGCTGGGTGCTCTACAGGAGCAAGTGTCTCTACATCTCGGTGGCAAAGAAGACCTGGCAGGAGAGCCAGCAAGAGTGCGCAGGGAGATCTGCTCAACTCCTGGTCCAAGATGATTGGGCACCATTCCAAGTGCCGGTACAGAGCAGGGGGGTTGTGGTACCCCAGGAGGGTGGGGCTGGGTAGAGCCCCACAGGGCCAGCTGCAGCAGTGTCTGTGGAGGTGCCGGCGTGGCACTGTGAGCCCCAGCTTCCCATCCTGGCAGTCTGGGGGGAGAAGAACAGCCAGCCCTGGGGCTCCTGGGCACCAGACAAGTGCTGGTCATGAAGCAGGTGGTTGACAGCTTCTCTCCCCACCCCAGCAATTTGTGAAGGAGTCTGGTATAAGGTACTGGATTGGAGGAAGAATGTTTCCTGACCCAAAGAGATATTCTCTACGGATTGACAGCAAACACTCCCTGTAAGTCCAAGTCCTTGGCACAAGCACCTGCCCTTTTGGCATGCTAGAAAGGTGCTGTTTTACCCCATAACACCCCTCAGCAAAGGGTGTGATGTTCCCATGAGCAGTGCCCCAAGGGAGGGTGGTGGTGGTAGAACCAAGCTGCGGGGTGCAGTGCCGAATATCCAAGTGGCAGAGAAGAAGAGTAGGAGGAGGGAATGTGACCCTTCCTCAGACTGGTCTCTGTGCCAGGTGCCCGGCCTGTCCCAGCTGCACTGGGACCTGTGGGAAGTGGTGTCCATGGTGAGGATGTTGTCACTGCTGCTCTGAGATGTACCCTCTTTCCTAGGAAACAGCATAATTCAGACTGCTGGTCAATAATTAATGGGGAAGTGTGGCGTGTGCAGTGCAACGGTGCCTTTCAGTGGATCTGCGAGATATTCCCAAAGCTGGGCAGTGCATCCGACAGCCAACCTCCTTTCCTGGCCAAGGCCTGACTGCTGTCTCTATTTTAAAGCAAGGATTATGGAGAATAGGCCTTATTCCCTTCTCTCACACTCATGCATACATGCATTATACTGCTTTGTACTGTGCCTCTGCGTGTCCCCGTGTGCCCTGGCCAGCGCAGCTTTCACCCAGGTCTCCAGTGCAGAGCCCCAGCTCCCACCTTTTGTGTTCCCTCAAGGGTGCCAGGGGGCAGGATCTGCCATTTGCATCTTTTTAGAGCTGGGGGATGACACGTTGGTGTCCCAACGTGTCCATTTGGGGGAGTCCTGTGCATTTAGAGCCTGTCCCTTCTCTTGGCATTGACAGCTCTTGTCCTGCCCTTTCTCCTGCGTGCATCACCTGCCCAGGGCTTTGGGCTGGGTTTTGCCTGGAAAGGGTGCAGGCAGAGGTGCCATCAGCATGAGAAACTGCTGGGAAGCCCTGGGACCACATGGGAGATGGGGGAGTACTGGGGATCCTTGAGAACATGGGGGATGAATGAGGAAACCCCAAAACAATGGGAGGAAAAGGAGTGCAATGAAGAGTCCGAAGACCATGGGAGTTGAATGTGGGAATCCTGAGACCATGGAAAGAAAGCAGATGCAGTGGACCTGCAAATAAGGGTGGTCCTGAGGAAATGGAGGTGCACTAATAAGACAGAGGGAGAGAGGGGGGAGCTCTGGGGAGACATAGGAACATGGGGAAGAGGGGAAACCCCTGCCACCAAGAGGGAGAGATCTCCAATAACGTGGTAGGACTTGAACTGCCAAAGGAGGGTGATGAGAGAGCCCTGCCCAGGACCCAGCTGGGATGGGTGGGGGAGTTCAGGGGCAGCACTGACCCTCCCCATCTCACTCAGTGTTTCTGCAGAGAGGGGGAGGTGTTGGGAACTATTTTGCTAATCTGGACTTGAGAGAGCTGGCACAGCTCCACCACAAGTCCTGCCTAAGCCACCAAGTGGCCTTCTACAATGGTGCGATTGCATCAGTGACCAAGGGAAGCGCTACAGATGTCTTCTCTCTGGACTTCTGTGAAGCCTTCAACACAGTCCCCCTCTAAATTGGAAAGAGATGGATTTGATGGATGAACTGTTCAGTGGGTAAGGTTGGACAGCTGCATGCAGAAGATAAAGGTCAATGGCTCAGTGTCCTGATGTGGGCATTGGTGACAAGTGTTGGCCCTCAGGGATCCATACTGGGACCTATGTTATTTAATGCTTTCATCAACAACATGAATGGTGGGATCAGCTGCATCCTCAGCAAGTTTGCAGGTGACCAAGCTGAGTGTTTTTTCACACACCTGAAGGACAGGATGGCATCCAGAGGGACCTGGACAAGCTCAAGGAGTGGCCCATGGGAATCTCATGAGGTTCAACAAGGCCTGTGTTCAATGTGCTGGTGCTGTACCTGGATCAGGGCAACCCCCAGTATCAGCACAGGCTGGGCATGAACAGATCAGAGCAGCTCTGCCCAGAAGGATTTGGGGTGCTGTGGGTGAGAGGCTGGACATGCCCTGGCCATGGCACTCACAGCCCAGAGAGCCAAGTGTGTCCTGGGCTGCATCCAGAGCCCTGTGGGCAGCAGGGGAGGGAGGGGATTCTGCCCCTCTGCTCTGGTGAGACCCACCTGGAGCACTGCATCAGCTCTGGGGTCCCTGCACAGGAGGGCCATGGACCCACTGGAGTGAGTCCAGAGGAGACCAGTAGGATGATCAGAGGGATGGAGTACCTCTCCTTTGAGGAGAATTGGGCTTGTTCGGCCTGGAGAAGAGAAGGCTCCAGCAAAAACTTACTGTGGACTTCCAGTACCAAAAGGGGCTACAAGAAAGCTGGATAGAGACTGTACACAAGAGTTTGCAATGAAAGGACAAGGGGAAATGGCTTCAAACTGAGAGGGCAGCTCCTGGGAGAGCTTCCACAGAAAGAGGCTGGTGGAGCCAGCCTGATGGCAGGGGAAGGCTGGGACAGGATTGCAGAAGGTCCCATACAGTCTCAGCTATCATGCAAAACAAAGATTTGCTGTGTCTGGCTTGTCCAGGGGAGTTCAGACATCCTCCCTGGTCCCGAAGCCCTGAACTCCAGCCTCCACTGCCCGCAGTGCCATAGTTGCCACTACAAGGACACACTTCAGACCCCACCCAACTTCTTGTTCATGGGTCCCCCCCACTGGTTTAGCATGGCTACTTACTTGCCCATCTTGATATGCTGGGCTTCTTCCTTCCCAGCTGCAGGATTTGCGCTTTCACCCACTCCAATACCAGCAGGCTCTCATCAAAACATTTTTCCAGGACTCTCTGTACCCCAGTCCTGCCCTCCAGTATACACACTACTGGCCAGTTTGGTATTGTCCCCCAGCTGCCTGAGGCCACGCCAAATCCATCATCCAGTGCACTGATGTAGGCTTCAAGGAGCATAAACCCAAGGATTGACCCTTCAGGGGTGTTGTCAAGGGAATGAGGGCATTGCTGATAACCACAGCAGCCCTCACACCATTCAGGTTTTCCACCCACCCTCTTCTCCTGGCCTCATATATCCCGTTTGCCAGTGAGGAGACCATGGAAAACCATGTCCAAGACTGCAAAAGTTCATGATTAATGTCCCCCATTGCTATCCCCTTATCCACAGCCCATTGTTCCCACAGCACCAGGCAGGTCAGGCAGGCATCACCTGCCCATGGTAAATCCTGCCTGACTTTCCCCATCCATCCTGGACCATCACATGCCCAAGAGGTGAGCTACATCTTCTTCCCGGTGTCAAGGTGGGAGAACTAAGCTCAGCTCTAGGCACGTGATGTAGGGATAAGAAAGGGCAGGACAGGAGCCAGCAGCAAATAGTGACAGAGGAAGGGGGCAGCCAGGAAAACCAACGGAATCCCCGGGGCGACACCGTTTTACCCAGCTTCACAGGGTGCAAGAGGCTCCTCCTAAACCACCCTCAGTGGAAGGGAGCAGAGGTGAGCTGGGAGGTTGGTACAGACGTCCTCTTGATGAGGAGTAAGTCTGCCCCAGGTAGCTGGGCTTGCAAGCTGCAGTTAGAGATGCAGATGGAAGCGCAGACTGAGCTCTGGGTGGGAGCCCGAGACAAGAGGCTGTGAACTGCCAGCCTTTGGGATAACAAAGGGCAGGAAGATGGGTGGTGCCAGACAGGTAAATATACATTGAGAGACACAGCAGGAGCCGGGAATAGCTGACCCTTTAGGTAACAAAGGAGACAACGGGTGGCGCGAGCAAAGTGGATGGACACAGAGACGGGGCAAGAGAAGAGGACTGAGGAGGAAGAGCGAGGCTTGAGTGCGGGCAGACTGTGAGGGGATAAAAGCCCAGGGGTTCCTTTGTTGAGGGTCCCTCCTCGGAGGAACCAGCTCTGTTTCTGTGTTATTGCGCTGTGAATAAATGGCTTTGTGGAACGAGACATCTGAGACTCTTTTATGGGAAACCTGGGGTCGAATCAGCAAGGAAACCTGGTATGACTGTGTAAATGGGGTGTGGGGGGAGTCAAGTGGGGACCTGTGGACTCACTCGAGCTGCCCGCTGTGAAGAGGCTTCGGTCTCTGCGGTGGAAGTCTCTGGCACTGGGACTGTGACTGCCAGGGAGTTTCTTGAATGGTCAGGCTGGGAAGATTCCTAAACACCCTCCCTGGGTCACAGCAGTCCCTGTAGGGCAGGGACTGGGGATGTCAACATGACCATGAGTGTGGAATACAAAAATACAGCCTCCTTTCTGTAAGTCTGGTTTTAAAATGCAGACACCTCCTGCAGGTGGCCAGGATGGAACAACTTCATCTTTATACAACTTCCCATACAGTCCCTTGGGTTTATCATGATGATTTCAATCACATGCCTGTTCAAAATGCTAGTGGGGAGACAAGCTGTTGACCACCTGTCCCACACACAGCATCCTCTTTGTGCCCAGGAGCCCTAGGGCCAGCTGTGTTCCTCTCTGCAGACCACCAGGATGGGAACCCAGTGTCACAGTGCCACCCCAGCACCTCCACAGAGGTTGGCCGCTGCTGTCCCCATGGGGCTCTGCCCAGACCCACCCTTCTGGGGTACACAGCTCTCCTGATCTGTACCATCCATGATGGCCTTGGACCCAGGACCAGCAGCTGAGTGAATTTCCCCATACAGTTGTAATGGCTGGTCAACCAGTTCTTCTTTTCTATCGAGATGATGAGACATTCCTGCAGGGCACCCAGACTGAGGGGCCGCAATCTAGGGACAAGATGAATGCCCATGGGCATCACCCCATGGTCCCACTGCCATCACCCTGAGGTGCTGAGGTATCCCTGTGGCAGTGGACACAGCCGGGTTCTCATGCCGGCTGGACACTGTCAGGACCAGCCCCAGCAGCAGGTTCTCATAGTGGATGTCATCCTCATTGGGGTCTGCAGGGCAGGTAGGGGCAGTGAGCAGGGGTCTCAGCAAACTTCAGGTCATTGTAGACCACATTCTGAGCCATGAAAGTGGCTGGGCAGCAGCAGTCCAGGACCACAGTCTTGTCCTTCTCCATTGTGGTCAGGTGGCAGACTGTGGCTAAGACCATGTTGGGTGGTGACACATCTTTATATGCAGGAAAGCAGAAGTAGTTGCTTTATTTGCAAAAAGTGGTTTGTTTCTGCATATGCTCTCGCTTTGGGGAGTAGGGGGTGCCTGAGCTACCTCCTGGGCAGCACACTCTGCCTCCAGGTCCCCAGGCTGTGAGGAGCCCAAGGCCATGTATACTGGCCACAGCAGGGCTACACTTCCCCATGCATCACCTTGTCCCTCCCAGCCCCTGCTCAGGCTGACAGGGTGCACTGACTGTGGGAGTTTGGTCTTTTGCATAGACTGGGAGGGAGTTCCAGGGATGTCTGTGCCAGAGCTGCAGGCTGCTGGAACAACCCAATGGTCTATGTTGAAACCAGAACAGCCTCTGGGACCAAATGACTCCGCATTTAGCCCCAGCAGGCCTTTTAGGCTCTCACACATCACCCAGTCTCAAAGCAAAGTGAGGGTGTTTGCTGGCACCTCCTCAGACAAGGAAGGCACCAGCAAACAAGCTGCTGCCCAGCCCAAGTCCTCTGTGGGACTGCAGACGCAGAGAGTCACCTCTCGGCAGCATGCCCCAAGAAGCATAAACCCCAGGCAGCCACCATGATCAGAAAGCCCAGAGCTTTCAGGGGACCTGTGTCAGCCTGCATAGGAGCTGCCTCACGCTGCCATGAGGATTCTCGGGTTGCTGCTGGCTCAATGCTGGCTCCTGGCCACAGAGCAGCAGATGCAATTTCCCACTTGTCAGCGATGCAACTGAGTCAGAAAACTGCAGGATGCACCTCCATCCCACCACCCTCATAACCCAAAGCCAGCTGCAGTTATTGGCAGTTTATTGACAAAGTGCAAAGTTCCAGGGGGTAAAGAGGTCTGATCCAGGAGTGCCTGGGAATGTCCATGCACCAGGGTCAGGCAGGGAACAGGGTGGTGGCACAGGCTGGAGGCCCCCATGGCCATCAGGGCCTCACACAGCTGTAGGTGGTGTTTCCCCAGAGGAAGGCGGGAGGTGAGGACTGCAGCCACTGCAGGGTGGCTGCACTCTGCTTGCAGACCCATCTGAGGGCTTCCGTGCATGCACCACCTGACAGTCCCAAGCCTGACACCCTGCCGCAGGCCTGGAAAGACCTGGTGTAGCGCAGGATTGGGGAGATCCTGCAAGGGAGACAGTGGGCTGAAATGGGATGGGAAGGAAGAACTGAGGTTGTTCCATCAGCAATCCCTACAGTCAGGGACCAGATGCTGCACAGGGATGCTGTGGGGGCAAAGCTCACCCTCCCCATGGAGCACAGTCTCCTGCCACCCTCCTCCCAATTAGGCCACATGCCCTGATGCCCCCAGCCCCATCACTCATGAAGAACCACAAGGTCACTCCCAGCACAGCTCAGCACTAATGGCACCAACCAAACCAGGAACCTGCTTTTGGGGGATTCCCTGCAGCCCCTCAACCAGGCAGAGTGCGGGAACAAAGGCCAAGCCCCTGATAAAAATGTCCCTTCCCTAAAATTCCCCAATGCAGTCCTGGGAAGACAAGCGGCAGCCAAAATATGGACCACATCACTGCACGCCAGTGGGTTGCCTGTCCCCCTGTCACCTCCCCGAGCCCTGGTGCTGGACTGTCACCAACCCTGGCTGGGAACAAACTGACAGCCTCACCCCTCCAATGTGGTACCATCCAGCCACTTCCAGTCAGACCTGAAGCCATCCTGCTTCAGCCCCACGTGGAAGATCTCCATGTTAGCTGTGCGCACCAGGAAAGCCTAGCACAGGAGAGGACCTGCATGAGTCCCCTGGAGGGACACCCAGCCCAGCCTCACAATTAATGATTCGGGCTGTGCTGTGTGGGCACAGCATTGCCAGCTCCCTGCCTGGAGGCTTTGCTAGGCTTTGGGCACATGGGCCAGGGAGCTAAGACAGTGCTGTGGGTGGGTGACTGCTGAGGTGGTCACCAGCACAGCCTAATGCTCACAGGGAGTTGGACAGGCCAGGCTGGGTGCACTCACCAGGGTGGTGTTGGCTGGGATGGTGACCAGCTGTGCCCCTCTGGAGCAGCAGTCCTCTCTGCTCTGCTCCCAGCTCTTTTTTGCAGAGGAGAAGTAGTAGCACTGCCCTGCATCCCAGAGCCAGCCGACTGGGCAGAACTGGCATCGCCCTGCACACCAGAAATGCAGCAGCTGTGATGGGGCAACTCACAGGGGCCGCACCAGCCCTCAGCACAAGGAACAGGAAAGAGACAGTGGACACTCAGGGAACCAACCCACCCAGTGTGTTTGTATGTCTGCCCCACAGAGACCACTCAGCACTTGCCCTTACTTGGGAGCCCAGCTCCGACCTTCCAGTGCCAGAGCCCTGGGAAGAAGGGCTAGTCACAGGAATGAGCAGGCATTGGGCAGGGCGGGGAATTGCAGATTGGGGAGGTGATACAAACACAATTTCCAAAGTGCTGGGAACTCAGTCAAGGTTTCAGGTGCACCAGAAGCTGATGCCATCTGGCACAGGAATGCTGGTGGCATCCATGAGCCTGGTGCTGGTGTTGTGCCCAGGCAACACTGAGCCATCTAGGGTCATCTCTCCTAAAGGGATCTCAGAAGTTCAGCCTGTTCAGCAGTGCTGGGACAGCTCTCCATACCATGAGCCAGGCAACAGGAATATGGGTGAAGGAATGTGTAGGGATGAAACTGGGGGAAACATCCTTGAGTATGGACAGATCCTGGTGCTTGAAAGGAGCAGACAGGCCCTCTCCAAACCTTATCCAGGAGCCCTCAGCCTCTCTTACCTTGCAGTGTCTGTTTCCCATAGCTGGGGCTCTCCTCTGTGCTCCAGGGACTGTTTGTGCAGCTCACTTGTTGTTGCACTAAATCTACAGAAGAAGACCTCAGGGGTGTCCCAGTAACTCTGGGCTCCTGCTCCCAGCAGCACCTGCTGCCCTCTCCCACAGTTTAGCCCCATGGCTGTGGGTGAGGTGTCCCCTGCTTTAGGTACCCAAGCCTGCCAAGGTCCTTGCAGTTTTTTCTGTGCTTGGGAGACCTACACACAACAGGCTTTCGGGGGAAGCACTGCTGTCTTTCCATTTCAGTGTCAGCGCTCCCTCCTGCCTTCCCTTCATTGCCATGTGATGGAGTGGCTTTCCCCAAGCCCACGCTGTCGCCCCATCTTCCTTTCCCAGCCACATAGGGGGTGTCTTGCCTCACCAACTTTCCTGCTTGCCCCAAAACCCTCAACACCCTCAGCCCCAAGCAGAAGGGCCCAGCTCCATGGTGAAGCCTGTTAGCACTCAGGTGTTATGGTGCCAGCCCTGGCCCCAGAACCCCTCCTGCACACATGGCTGTAGGGATCCGGGCACTGGAAGGCCAGTACTTACAGTGGAAACTCAGGCTGACGAGGATAATTTGTGCCAGCAGGAGCATCAAGGAGAGGAGACCCAGGCTGAGAGCTGCCCAGCACCATGGCAGGCGCACTCGCTGCTGAGGAGCTGAGAAAAGCAGTTAACGTAGACTGGGGGGGGTGGCTTGGAGGGAGAAGTGGGGAGTCCTGAGCTAGGAAAGGTCTGTGAATCCCAGCAGGATATCAGAAAGCAGTGGGGGAGCCTGGGAGAAGTCGGGGAGAGTCCATTTGCATCAGATTGGCTGCCCTAGAAATTATGTCCCTACACATAAGGTATGGTGGGGAAAGCAGAGAGGAGGGTGTGTGTGTGTGCTGTGGCATGGAGGTGCAGGGGGCATTCCCTGCCCTTGAGCCCCTCCTGCCCCCCACCCTGAGAGCAGGCAGTCTGCAAGAGGGCTGGAGAGGAGCTGTTTGAGAGAGAGGACACCCAAAAAGAGGGAGTGGAGGGAACAGGTCTGGGAGGACATTCCTGGGGAGGGCAAGGAGCTGCAGCAGGGCAGGGAACCCACTGAGAGAGCTGGGGGGACATTACCTGGTGTGGGGCGAAAGCGCAGGTCAGCGTACGTGACACCCTCTTCCATCCCTCCCTTGGTCTCCTGCTCTGCAGCCCACGGGGGCGACGGCAACCCTTTCCCAGCCCCAGTTGTCAGACGGGTGTGATGCAAAGTGGAAAGTGTCACTTCCTGGTGGTGTCCCCAGAGGCACCACCTGAGACAAAAGCCCGGGGGTGTTGTGGAACTGCCAGACACCTGGGGCAAGGGGAAGCCCTGTCGAGGCCAGCATCCAGGGATCCCGGCAGGAGGAATCCCCACACTTCTGGCTTTGGGGCAGCAAGCAGTGAGGATGGTTGCTGGCTTAAACATGGAGCCAAGGCTGGGCTGTGCAGCCATGTCATGGAATCATAGAATGATTTGGGTTGTAAAGGACCTTAAAGGTTCCAGTGTGTCGCTTCCAACTCAGAATATTCTGTGATTCTGTGAGTAATATCTACCTTATCTATCTACCTGACCTGCCCTCTGTCAGTTTGAACCCATTCCTGCTCATCCTATCACTACACACCCTTCTAAAAAGTCCTTCTCCAACTCTCTTGTAATCCTTCAGGTACTGGAAAGCTGCTTAAGGTCGCCCCAGAAACTTCTCTCATCCGGGCTGAACAACGCCAGCTCCTTCAGTCTAATCTGCCTTAGAGACTGCAAGGGAAGACTGGGTATTCTTGGGGCACAGGACACATTTCCATGCCACTCTCTCCAGGCAGCAAGGCCATGGGATATTTGCTTACAAGTGGTTTCTGCTACCCTTTTTAATTTTTTTTTTTTTTTTTTTTTTTTTTTTTTTTGCATGGGGCTGCAACTGCATCTCAGCCCTGGAAAATGGGGGGCTGGGGTGCTCCTTCCCCAGCCTTCAGCATCATGAGCTGCCATGATGGCCATCCCTGCCGTGCCCTCGACTGGGGAGCGGAGGATTCCCCGCGGCCCCCGGGAGCCTGCGGGCAGACAACGACCCCGCTCCGGGCTGGCGGCTTTCGCTGGGGGAGGACATCTCGTCCAGGACTACGTTTCCCAGCGGCTCCTCCCGGGCCTGCACATGCTCGATGAGGCTCCCGGCGCCTCCCGGCAGCTCCCGGCGCGGCGCCCGCTGCGGCGCAGGGGCGGTCGGTGCGGCTCCCGGTGCGGCTCCCGGTGCGGCTCCCGGTGCGGCTCCCGGTGCGGCTCCCGGTGCGACCGGCCACGCGGCGGTACCCGGCGCGGATCCCAGGGCGGCCACCGGGGCGGCTCCCGGCGGCTCCCCGTGCGGCTCCCGGTGCGGCTCCCGGTGACGCCCCCGGCGGGGCGTCCTCCCGGTGCGCCCTCGGGAGCGCACGGCCGAGCTCGGCGCTGCTCCGTGCCCGCCGCCGGCCCGGGCCCGAGCGATCCCGGGCAGCCCCGCCTCGGGCCGGCAGGATGCCCCGCGGGCGAGCCTGGACGCAGGCGGAGGTCAGCAGCCTCCTGTCGCTGGTGGGGGGCTCGGGGGAGGCCGCCCTGCTCATGGCCTCCACGTCGCGACCCAACGAGGCGCTGTGGCGGGAGATCTCCCGGGGTCTGGCGGCGGCCGGCTACGGGCGCAGCGTGGCCCAGTGCCGCTCCAAGTGGAAGGCGCTCAAGCAGGCTTTCCACTCGGAGCGGGAGACGCGCCGGAGGGCAGGACACCACTCGCCCCGGCTGCCGCCGCACTACCGAGCCATGAAGAGCATCTGGAAGGCGGCCGGGCGGCCCGTCTTTGGCGAACGGAGGATGCCAGGTGGGTGCCGGGGACGGGCGTGCGGGCTTAGCAGCGTGGCTGGACATGGGGTGCTGGTGGAGCACTGGTGCTCCGTGGACACCCACAGTCTGTTGATGGTCTTTCTCTTATACTAGACGTGGTGAAGCTGCCCTCCAGGAAGCGTAGGTCAGCCCTTGCCACACGGTCTCCATCCTCACCAGAGCCACCAGGTACCCGTGGGCTCAGGCAGCCGGAGTGGGGCTTGTCCTGGCTGCGAGATGGCAAACACCCCTCTTCTCCCAGTTATTGAAGCTCTTTTCTGCACCCCTTCACCTCCTTCTGCAGAGCACGACGTTGGCGGGGACACCCCCGGCACACTGCTGTCACCGATGCTGCAGTGTGCGAAGGACGAGCCAGACAGTTGTAAGTACCGAGCTGCCCTGCTGCACTGAGCTACACAGCCACGGCTCCAGCCCAAGCTCGTGCCAGCATGATGGCAGTGGGAGGCTTAGGAGATCAGCAGATGCATTACCTGTCCCTCAGCAGGGATGCTCAATGGGTGTTTTGGAACTTCTGTCTCCAAAGGCTTTGGCTCCAAACCAGCCCCAGAGCATGAGGGGATGAGGATGGCTGGGCTGGGGCAGGAGGGGGTCCCAGCCTGAGGGCATGGCAAGGCTGCTGGCTGCCCTATGGCTGATCACAAGGTGCAAGGTCTGTAAGGGACAGTGGCCCTGATACAGCGCAGGGATCTCTTGTGGCTGGTTGCACTGCAGGACACGTGACTCTCTTTCCTTGAGCAGTTCCTGGCTCCCCACTTGCCCAGTAACACCATAAGGTTCGGATGAGTTAGGGCTGTGTGTGAGGGCCAGAGCTGCCTGCAGCTCCCCTGCCGTGCAGCCCCCCTGCCCTGGAGCCCACCCAGGCACATATCCTGCACCCCCCCTCACTGTGCGCACTCCCAGGGATTTGGCACTGAGGTGATGCAGGATATGTCCCTGAGTCTGATTTGCATGGGCGCCCTGGCCAGCCTCCCACCCTGGGTAACTACCTTCTGTCTCCCCAAATTCCCCCTGCAGTTTCAAGTGGATGTGGGACTCTCCTTCACTTCCAGTCCTAGTCTGTTGTGTAGCGTTGCTGCGCGCTGCTCCGCCGCTGCTGCCTTCCAGCCCAGAGGTGGCTGCATTGCAGTGGTGGGTGAGTGACTCCTGCTTTTGTACCTAGCTCTGAAATGCTTTGGGGCCCTGCAGGGCACTCTGGAGCTGTAGCTAGGGCATGTCAGGCTGTGGGGCTGGCCGGGGCAAGCCGGGCAGACCCTGGGCTGGCGGTGATCCACCAGCAGGTCCCTTCAGATGGTGTATCTCTCCTCTCTGCTTTCTCCCAGCAGCTGATGGGGACCATGTTGCTGGAGTGCCACCCACGCACCCCACCATGCCACGTAAGGCTTTCCTTGCCCTGCTCAGCCCAGTAAACCCCCTCAGCCCCACAGGCAGGGTCTGATATGGTTCTTGTTGCAGACGCCGGTTGCTGCTTCCCTCCCCTCTCCCTCCTGGGTGAGTACCATGCCCTGACTACCATGATTGTGTGCCCTGGGGCAGGAGGTGGCTGCAGCTCACAGGCTGTCTCTGCTGTCCTTGCAGGCTGTCACACTGAACTGAAGCAGGAAGGAGCTGAAGGAAAGGCTGGTAAGTGCCTGTAGCTTTGAATTCCAGGGCACAGCTCTGTCTTGTCCTGCCAGTGGGAATGCAGGGCATGGGCTACCAGAGGCAGTGCTCTCCCAGGGCTCTGTCATGGTCAAGCTGAGTTTGGGGCTTGGTGTTTCCATCACTCTGGTTGTTTCCTCCATGCCAAGCTTTCGTGACAGGTTTTCCTGGTGAGATGTCCCTGGGGACGGGAAGAAGAAACCAAATGCTGCCAGTGGCTGCTGCAGCCACAGGCTCCCACGGGACAGCAGCCATGAGTGAGCAGCCACCAGCAGGTGAAGATGCATCAGACGCAAGCCTGCATGGTGGGTGCTCCCTACAGCTTCCTGACTGCCTCACAGAGAGCTCTTGGAGCCATGGTGAGGTGCCACTGACCCTTCTCTCACAGCAGGGTCTGGCGTGGCAGGCTTGCTCCAGAACGTCCAGCAACTGCTGGTGCAGATCCTGCAGACATCACGGCAGCAGCAGGCACTACTCGAGAGCCTGGCCAGTGACACAGTCTCCCACCTCCACCTTCTCTCCCACAGCCTTGTGCAGGTGGGTGAGACCCTGCACCAGCTCCTGCTCCGGCCGCAGACCCATCCTGGCCCCATTGGCCATTACATCCCCCACATGCCTCTTTTTGAGGGTGGCCCCAGAGTGCCCTGCTCCCCTGGCGCTCCCCTCACTTCCCCGGATCACAAAGAGGAGCCTCAGCTGTCCCCTGATGTCAGGTGCATCCCCCCATGAGTGCCACCATCAATGGCCCCAGGAGCAACGGCTTTGCTACGCAGCCACGGCATAAATCTTTATAGCAGAGGTTCCAGATATTTTGAAAGTTTATACTAGAGAGACATTTTAATAAAAATAGCTTTTCTACCAGCAATGACAATTGACCAATTCTTTCCCTCTCTGGGGAATGTTCCCCTTCTCAGTTTCGAGATGAGCAGGAGGGGAACTCAGCTATTTACAGACTCTGACAAACTCCCCTCCCTACCCACACAGCATAGGGCAGATGTACGTTGTCTACCCCTTCCAGCACTGCCTGGGGCAGGCATCACCCTGCCTGGGGAACATGCTGCTGAGTTGTGGAGCAGAGCAGGGCTGCTGCCAGGACTGGAGAGCAGGAAGCCCAGACTGCCAGGCTGCATCCTTCTCCACGGGAAGAGGCTGGGCTGAGCAATGCTGGGCAGCACTGGGGCTGGGGAAGCAGTGTGTTCAACAGCTGTGGTCCCTTGATGTCCAGATCCTTGGCAGGTCCCTTCCAGGGGACAGTCTGGGGCTTTCACAGCCAGTGCTGCAGACTTGCACACACTGCAGTGAGGCCCTCCTGCTCCAGCATGGATCCTCCTGCTTCAGCACATGGATCACCACCAGGTAAGAGTAGTTGCAGACATGCCATGGCCACTGACTCTTGCCTGGACCCACCACCTTCACCATGAGGATGAGGCTATTTGCTCTCTGCCTCCAGAATCTCTTTGCCACATCCAGGGAGAGAGAGAAGTTGATACTGCTGCTGTAGGGTGGGTAGACATCATGACAATAGTCCTGCCATGCCACATGCCACTTGCTGGAGAGCTGGCATGTGGCCTGCCACTTCTGGAAGAGGAGGGGCACCATGTAGAGGCTGGTCCATGCCAGGTCAAGCCCAGCCAGGAAGGTGGGCAGGCAGTCCATGTTGAAGCAGTTGAGGATGTATTGATGATGGATCTGCTGCCTGGATGCCATGCATGACCTTCAGGCTGAGATTGCAGTACATGTCCCTGTAGCTTCCCAACAAGATGTCCCTGAACTCCTGCCCTTCCCACTGCACACCGTGGTCCGTTGCCCGCCCCACCATCTTCCAGGGGCTTGCCAGGGCGCCCAACATCCTCCAGATGCATATTCCGGCCAGCTGGAACACCCTATGTGTGGCTAAGCCATGGAGAGGGACCAGGGGTACAGTCACAGTAAGGTGCCAGCGCAGAGCAGGTGTCACAGCACCAGTGAGCAACAACATCACAGCCCTGACGTCATTTGGCAGGGGAGAAGCACGGGCAGGCAGTGCTGGGAAAGCCTGTGACCCCCCCGTGGCACCATCCCTCATCCCACACCAGCTGTGCACCCTGAGTTGGAGAGAAGGGCATGCCACAGAAGCACGCTGGGCTCGTGATGCAGTGGGCTGTGGGGGCTGCCGGGAGCAGGGCCAGCCCTGGTGCTGATGGTGCTCCCACCACCACACACAAAACATCCTCTGTGCTCCCAAGTAGGAGCAGAAAGCAGCTGGCTGCTGGCTGGCAGCTCTGGCCCCGAGCCTCATGATGATGGGGCCACCGCCTGCAAACATCTCTGGCATGGATTTCCCTCCCTGTGAGTTATCAGGGTGGGCAAAGATAGGAGAAAGGTGGGATCTCCCTTCCTGAGCCCTACTGCTTGCACCAGTGAGGTTGCAAATGTTGGGCTGTGGTTATCCATGCTCCACTCTTACCTTGCTGTGTTCCCCATCATTCCAATGATTACTCTGCCATGCTCCCCATCACCCCACTGGGTTCCCCGTCACTCTGTTGCATTCCCCATCATCCCACCACACTCCCCAACACCTTGGCTTGCTCCCTGCAATTCTGCCATGTTCCTTACTTGGGGGTACAACCTATTACTTCCAGCCCTAGGACACCATGGCACCATTCCCTCAGCCCTGGGGTGCTGGGGCAGTGGGACAGGCTGTCCCCTCTCCATGCAGGTCGCTGGCGGGAGGTGAAGGGCAGTGAGGGGTGCTCTGAGATGGGGGGTGCAGGAAGGGTCTAGCTGCAGAGGAGGATGGTGTTGCAGCAGGGACTGTGGGGCATGTCCTGGGGGCTGCAGGTCAGGAGTGCATGGGTTGGCACCAGAGGTGCAAGTAAGCGGGAGACAGCAACGTGAGGTACCAGGAGCCACGGGGGTTCGACAGAGTGTGCAAGGAGGCGCAGGGGGCCACAGTGAGAGGTGCATTGAGTGGTGCAGGGGGGTACAACAAGGGATGCAGTGGGGTTGCAGTGAGGTTTGCATCGAAGGGTGCAGTGAGTTGCAGTAAGGGGCGGTGCAATGAGCAGCACCCGGGCTGCAGCAGGGTGGCGGCGGGCTGCAGACGTCTGCAGCGGGGGTGCAGCATGGGTGCAGTGAGTTGCAGTAAGTGGTGCCGGGGGTGCAGTGAGGCTGCGGGGGCGCAGCAGGGTGCCGAAGGGGCTGCAGAAGGGCGCAAAGGCGGTGGAGCGGACGCACTGTGACCCCAACTACCGCAACCCCCGACGCGCCGCTCCCAACTCCGTCCGCACGGGGCGTGGCCTGTCTGGAGTGACAACTCAGCAGCCAATAGGGACTCAGAAATGCGAGGCTGGGCGGGTCTGGCCGAGGAGCTCCACCCAATCGCAGGGGCCGTAGCGGAGCAGGGGCGGGCGCGGCCAATCAGGCAGCGAGGCGGGGCATGGGCGGGGCTCCCCGGTCGGGCGGGCCGGACTGGGGCGGCCGCGGGGCTCCTGAGGGAGCCGCACCCCGAGCGGGTGGGGCAGACCTGCCGCGGGGCTTCTGTGGAAGGGTTGGGTGTTCGCTCCCCGAGCGGGCGGGCTGGGGTGGCCGCGGGGCTCCTGAGGGAGGGTCGGGTGTTCGCTCGGTCAGTCCTGCACCGGGCTGGGCCATCGCCACCTCGCGGACTGTGTCCCCAGTTCCAAGGCGCTGACCCACCTCCACGCCCCTGAGGCTTCGCTCCCCGCCCCTGCGTGCAGGGGGCTGATGGGCCGCTGTGGGCTGTCCTGCCAGGGGCACGCTGAGGCACTCGCGCGGCATGCTCTGCTCCAGCCTCTGTCCGCAAAGTATCCCATGCCCCAGGCTTCCAGTGCCCTCTGCTCCCCTCCAGCTCGGGCTCAGGGCGGTGCCAGAGGGGCGGTGGGGTGGGGCTTGTGTCTAGCGTCTTTCTAGCGAACCCTCAGTACTGGGATGCGGTGCAGGTGGTGGTTCCAGCAAGGGTAACGGGCTGGCACGAGGGGATGGAGGTGTGGAAGGGTCTGAGATGGACACAGCCGTCGCCTTTCCTCGGGGTGTCCATCTAAAACAAGCCCTGTGCCTGGTGACACTCTCTGGCCCCAGACACATGCAGTGTGTCTGCACTCGCAGGGCTCGGGTGAAAGCCAGGAGAACACACAAAAAGCTCAAAGAGTGTGGCTAGCACAGGTCTTTCCCATGAGAATTTCTTTTGTGTTTTATAAACAAAGATAAAGTTTGGATGTTATTAAAAACAGTGTCTCGAGATTTGGACAATTCAGGCCTGGCTAATCAGGCCTAGGGGGAGGTTTCTGACTGACCAATCTGGGTGACTTCTGAAAAGTCTATATATATGTTGGATTCAAACAATAAAGCGCTTTTTCTATGCCACGCTGAGAATCGGGGCTTTCCTTCTCTGCTAGCGGCTCAACAGCGACAAAAGAGAGTAAAGTGAGCTCCTTCTGGGGCATATACGTGTGAAAGCACCAGCAGGTCTCAGGATTTCAGTGTTGCTGTCTGGTGGCCCAGGAGCCATGAGGATGCTGTTCCGGGCACCCTTGGCATGCAGCTCCTTCCGCCCCCATCCCACAAAACATCTCGCAAGAGGGCAGCTGAAACTCAACAGCCAACTGCCAGGACAGCTAGAACAGATCCCTGGTGTAGAGGAGGCTCGGAGAGGATGATTTTTCCCTGTTTTCAACACGTTTTGGAACAAATCAAAGATGTACAACTCTCCCAATCCTCTCCCTCCTGCATGGCCTGCCTCAGCCCAGAGCCAATGTATAATATCTGGAAGAATTGAAATAGTAAAGTTGTCACCTGCCAGCCGCAGCAAACCCTTTGCACCTGTACCTGCCTCCCAGCCAACCCCACCTGTAGGTGATGCTGTATGCCCACTTAAGCTCAGTTCGATCTT
Source organism: Entomyzon cyanotis (assembly GCA_024500445.1). Classification (NCBI taxonomy): domain Eukaryota; kingdom Metazoa; phylum Chordata; class Aves; order Passeriformes; family Meliphagidae; genus Entomyzon; species Entomyzon cyanotis. The sequence continues at coordinate 42,708,415 of JAKEPQ010001021.1, read as the reverse complement.
GCAAACCCAGAGTACATGTAGTGTGACCCAAATGACTGCCTTGAGAGCAGCTTTTGGCTGTGTCTGCAGCTGCTTGCCAGTAGTTGAATTCTCAGCCCTGCAGCTTCCCCAGTGCATCAGCCCCTCCTCTTCTCTTTCCTGTCCCTAAGAGTGCCCCAAGCCCTTAGATGGCCTGGTGACACAGACCCCCTGATCACACCTCACCCTGCAGCCCAGCTCCGATGGCACCCTGATAAAGCCCCCGGCCACAGCAAAAGCATGAGGTATTGGCATCAAGAACAGCACCTGGCTCTTGAGCCTCTCAAAATTCTTCATATAATCTCAAATACCAAAGGAAAGGTATACTATGGTGGATATGACTTGCATCAGCACCTTGTGCACACACAGTCCCTGCGTCCTCTCTCTTCTCCCCGTGCCAGTGGTCAGTGTTCACACCTCAGTGCTCTATCCCAGGCTGTCGAATGCCCAACCTGCTGCCAGGGATGGGCCTGCAGCCACTGTGGGCAGGGTGTCTAGAGGGATGGACACTGCTGGGCACTCAGGCAACACAGTTGGCTCTTGGGCACTTCTCTATTGCACTTTCTTTTAAAAACATGATGCTTTTCAATGGAAATAAAATTGGTTTCACCAGCAGCTCTTAGTTCTTCACAGGTAGAACAGAAGGCAATGGCCAAGTATTTAGGCTCATGGGCATGACCTCACACACCACAGAGCAGCACCCAGAATCTCCCCCACCAAACAACCATCCAGATGGGATGCAGCACAGCATGGGTTAGGCAGAAGTATAATCCCAAAATCCAGAATTTAAACAGGAGAGGGTGTCTAAGGACAAGGAGAGGAAACTGCTTTGATGTGTATCAGGATGTTTATCTTGGTATCAAAAGCCCTAGTTCCCTTTTTAATGAAGTGACTCCTCCCTTTGAAGTGGATCTTCCTGCACTGCGCATGCCTGTGGCTCAGAGAGATGCAGCATAGACTTCACCCTCCTCAGACGTTAATTTTTCTCTTGTGATTTGCTTGAAAATTATGAGACCAAAGTGAAAACTCAGGGATGAGGCAAGCTGTCTTTGGACCCGCCAGACAGAGGACAGGGTCAGATGGATTTTTGAAGGCAGGTTGAAGGCAGAGTGCAGGGAGATGCTGTGTCTGGGAACACTTGGCACCTCCCTGCAGCAAGTACATCCTTGGGGTGTACAAACATTTTTGAGGTCCCTTGAGAGGAGCTGGGTGTTGCTCCAGGTCCTCCCCCACAACAGGGAGGAAGCCTCTAGCTCAGATTATCCATCTTCCCAACAGGAGACTACTTCATTAGTTAATTAGAACAACAATCCTCCTGGGCTCATCTGGGATTTGTAGTTGCGCTGGCAGGAGATTTGCTGACTGCACGCAAGCCTTGGGGCAAAGCTTCTCGGGAGGACTTGGCACATGGAGTCTTTGGGGACTTACCTCCCCTCCTGCTGAGCCAGAAGTCTCCGGATTGTACTTGTTCCCGGCCTATTTAATTTCAGCCAAAAACATTCCTCTTCAGAATGCAGAGCCCTGTGTTTTAGCTGTGGAAGTGATGAAGCATAGTTATGTAAAGTAAGAATAATCTGTAATATTGCTCTCATTGTAAGCACCTCTTGCAGTCCAACAGGAAGCTTCAATGTGATTTCTTTAATGCAGTCTCCACTGAGAGCACTGTTCATACATAAAAACATATTGCTTAGCACTTGGGACTCAAGGGAAATTTAGTGATAGTGTTTGAGTGGGGGGAAATGTTTTTAAGGGAAAACTTTAATCTGCAAGCCATAAAGGGAACAGTGGCTTTGCATCGTATGGACAATGTTCTCAGCCTCTGCTAACATGATTTCATCTTCCTCTGCAGGCTTGCTTCTTAAGATAAATTTATCCAGGATTGCATTTGGTGTAACAGCTTGATTTCTGTTGGTGCAAGGCTGATTTCTCACAAGAGCAACTGCCTTAATTTCCTACCAGTTGACAGCAAGTCCAGCTACATTTTGTGGACTTTGATCTTACAATCACAGCCCTTCCCCTGCTCACTGGCCAGGATATGCCAAGGCTGCTACTTCAGCATCACCCCTCTGTGGGTCCTAGATGTCTGCCTCAGGGATAGAAATACCAGACTTCCTTGTCCTTACAGAAAGAGCTTGCGGGACTCACAGATCCTACCCCAAGATTCATCCAAAGGGGCGGGTCGGAGCTGCAGCACTCTGATGCACCCCTGGACATCCCCAAAGTCTCATTGCTATGGCAACAATTTAGCAAATTTAGCACTGCAAAATTATTTGCAATTTTAAGCTGTTGCCAAGATCTTCCTCAAAGCCTCTTTGGGGGTTGTTTTGCTCTGGTTTTTCATGTAACCTTCCCCCCGCTTTCATGTACTTTTCATTTTGGCACAGCGCCCTTCCTTGAGGAATGACCTTTCCCACCCATTTACTCACTCTGCTCCTTGGCCATGCTGGCCTTGCAAATCTTGTTAAAGGACGTGTTCATTTACTGGAAGTCAGTATGCGGATCTAAGCGGTTCTCATGCTGTCTGCAGGCAGTCTGCCCCCCTGGCTGCTCTATTAATTTCTCTTAGCAAGCTCCCTGATTTCTATGCAGTTCCCTTGATGAAGTTAAGCACAACTCAAGTGGTTTTTCCGCTCGACAGAGCAGGTCTTCAACAGCCCTCTTCTAAATTGCCAGGGATAAAGTCCTGAGTCCAGCCCCCCCGCAGGTTTCCCCACCAACCTCTCCAAGAAACTCAATTAACAGCAGCTGAAAATCGTGATGCTTTGCATCACCACCACATTTTCCTGATTTCCCATGTCTAAGTGTCCCCCTTTCCTGTCTGCTGCTCCCTTCCAGCCATGTGACCATCGCAGCTGCTGTTTGTCTCTTGACACATTCCTGCTGCAATGCTCTGGTCCCACTGGATACATTCAAGCCTTTTGTCCCTCAACTCCACAACCTCTGCATGGGGACAATGCTGGTTTTTGATGCCCCAGGTCCTCCTCAGAACCCTTTGTCCCTGTTCTGGGCTGACTTTGTCATGCTCAGCTCTATCTCCGTTCTATGGGACAGGTGCCCCGGCACGATGCTTCCCAGGAACAGGGACTGGGAGAGATGCCCTATGCCATTGGAGCTGGGCTTTCTCCATCTGTAGCTATATTGCCCACTTGTGTGTGCCTGGCTCTCACCTGGTCCTCACCCAGCATGCAGCCGAGTGGGGCTGAAGCTTTGAGGGATCCCTGATGTGGGATGAAGGCTGGGGATGGCAGCAGAGAGGATGAGAGTTGGGGCTAGGGGATAGGGGAAAAGGAGGGGTGAGCAAGCAAGCTGCACATGGGTTCCTCCAGGGAAAACAGGCTCCCTTTTCATGCCCAGAGCTGCTCCCCCAGGCTGACCATGGTGCAGGCACTGCCTGCAAACCTGAGGGATAGCCAGGGACAGAGCAGGGCAGGCAGGTCCAGCGCCTGTGAGCGGTATGATGGTGCCAGCCATGGGTGATGGATGGGTCTGTGTGGGGAGGGCGGTCAAGCCTTGCTACTCTGATGAGAAAATCATCAAGTGGCTGCAGGGTGCTTCAGGCAAACTGCAAAAAAAGAGGGAGCAGACAGGGCATTCTCTGAGCCCTTCATCATCCACAGAGCGGCACAGTGACAGCCATGTCCGGCCAGGGAGCAAGCTCTGTCTGTAGCCACCATGGGATTTACATTGACTGAGGTGGAAAGGCTTTGTCTCCCTGGGGTCTGGCAGCACAGCGAGCAGGACGGATGAGGACTCCCAGGGCAGCCTTAGGGGATTTGCTCCCTCTAGACTTGGGGTTTCATGAGGATACAGGGAGAAAATGCTGAGGTGGGGACAGGGCAGGGTTACACATCTCTCCCTGCACCCCACTGGGATAACACCATGCCTGGGGACCCACCAACCCCAAGGTGACCAATCTGGTGACACCAACATCCACCCTTCCACCCACACCTCCCAGCCATGGTGACTAGCAGGGGGCACAGCACCCTTGTGCACCCACAGAGACCCCAAAAGCTGGGACCTCTCTCCAGCCCCCCCCCACTGTTGCCTGGTTGGGCACACATGGGCAGGGAGAGGAGGAGAGATGCCAGGTCCTGCCTGTGTGCACGCAGCCTGCTGCAGGGCTCAATAATTCAGGCTTGACACATTAAAGTTGCATGGCATGCAATTGCCATCTGCAATGACAGACTGCATCAGGGCTGCAAGGTGATGAGTCTGGACAGCAGGCATGGGCAGGCAGTGGTGGGAAGGCCTGGGAGGGCAGGGTGTGGACAACAGGCAGAGCACCCCTGCAGTGGGGACTGGTGTGGGAGGAGGTTGTGGCAGGAAGCACAGTACCAGTGTTTGGGATACACATTTCCAAGGAAACTTGTGTTGGACCAGGGAGTGCTGGCCCCGTGGCACTGACAGCCCAGCAGACAGTATGAAGCTGGGATGCAGGAGGTTGAGTCAGGATGACACTGTTCCCAGAGCTACCACCTTCTTATGCACCCCCTGTGCCAACTGCGGCCTCCCTGCCAGGACAGAGGCCACGATGGCTTGTACTGCCCCAGGCACCGAGTCAAAAACCCTTCCCAGCTGTGTCTGTCCCCAGGTCCCTGCCACCACTTGACCTGGTATGGCTTGAACCACTCCCCCCCCATCCCTTTCCAGCACTGAGGAAGCAAAGCCCTTCATCGGCTGTTCCGGGGAGTTGGTTGCCATGGGGATGTCAGATGTACCTGGCTGTTATAGGGATACTGTTGCCATGGTTATGTGGTTGCTGTGCCTGAAAGAGGCAGGGATGGAGCATCGAGAAAGCTGTTTACACTGGGGGAGTGGAAATCACAGAAACCCCAACTCTCTGAGCAGGTGGGGAAGGCAGGAGAGTCCAGCCTTCACCCCAAGTGCATCCTGATAGGGCAGAGGCTGGAGGCCAAGGGGAGCCATGACAGAAAAGCTCACTCAGACCCACAGGGATGGACACGCTGGTGCTCCTGACTCTGTGACAAAGGAGACGTGACTGAGGGGAATCAGCATCTCCCATGGTGCATCTCAGCATGGTCCCAGACAGGCTTGGTGGGACAGGCACATGCACACCCCCTTTGCTGGGTGTCCCACAGGAGAGACCAACTTCTCTGTGCTTGGTGCTAGGAGCAGTGAGCAAAAACCCTTTCTGTCCTGTGAGTCTGTGTATTCTGCACTTACAATGCACCTCAATGTCCCCTGAGTTGTGCTGGCCTTCTGGGAAGGGGAATGGGTTCCTGCCCACCCTGGGACTGGGAGAAGAAGTGGGAATGGGGATTCCCAGCTCTCAGCAGGCAGCCCATGGGCCCCCAGGGACAAGCTGGGCTGGCAGAGAATGCCTGGATTGCCTCCAGTGCTGCTTGGCCGAGCTCCCTCCTGGGCAGAGCGGTCAGATGCATGGCCTGTCCTTGAGATGAAAAATGCAATTGCAGGTTTAATTAAAAGGAGAGGGAGTTCTGAGCTGCACCAGCAGCCCAGAAAAGCAGAGTCTAGCAGAGCTGGTGTGTGGCTCCTCCAGGCTTCCCTGGGCAGCTCTGCTGGCTAAAACCCCTGCCCACCTCTGCCACTACCCCTCAAGGGTCCAGTCCTGCATGTGTCACCCATGATGTCTGCACAGGCCAGGGGCTATGCAGCTGCTTTCAAAGGGAAAGCTCATCCCACCAGTGGGTCTGTTATTGTAGGGTTTTCACAAATTTGACAAGCAGAGGGTTTGCACTTCAACCGTACAGCAGTGAGACAAGGGATGAGGAATGGGTAAGGATGCTGTAAGGAGCCCTGACATCTCCATGACACTGGGGTGCATTGGTGCAGGACCAGCCTATGTCCAGTGTGCACTGCACTCCAGCATGTTGCTCATGTGAAAGCTAAAGCTGAGCTCTTCATCCTCTGGGGGCTGCTGCTGCAATTGGACTTGGTGAAATGAGTAGTGTTTTTAATTAAAAAATTAATCCTTAATCTGCCACCTGGCTAGACCAGACATGACATTCTGTGTGGCAGAGAGAGGGCTGGAGGGTGAGCTCTGGGGGTAAGGAAAATGGCAGACACAGGTCACCCAGACTTTGCACAATGACTGGGGCTCCTCCACAGGCTGCCCAGCACACCTCCACGCCAGGCTGGCTCTCCATGAACATATCCCACACCAAGGCCCAGAGACAGAGGCAGCAAACTTCTGAAGCGCACAGCACTGCCATGGTTCTCGCCACCTCACCCCTCCTCCTGCTCTGCCCACCCCATCCCCACAGTCCTCTCCAGCTGCCCCCACAGCTCCCCAAGCCCACCCTGCTCTGGCCAGCTGGGGCCCAGCTCCCAAGCAACAGTTTTAATTAGATTGCAATCCTATTATATAGCTGCCTGACCGCCTGCAGTTGCTAATCCTGTTAAGCATCCAGTAAATCTCCCTGTGCTGGGCTCTGTCCCTAGGGGTACAGAGAGGGGGGTTGCCGGCAGGTGGGCTCTGCTGAGCTAGGATGTGGCTGCTAGGATGCAGAATTTTGCCTCGGGATTCCACTCTGAAGACCCCTGCAGGGTCGAGAAATTCTCAGGGGATTGGGGAAGTCCCCAGTGGGGTGAGAAGTGTCAGTGGAACTTTCCCAGTCCTCCCTAGTCCAACTTGACCCCTCTGGGCTGCCGAAGCAGAGTGAAGACCCCTTGTCCTTGAGGCACACACACAGCCTGGGTGTCTGTCATCATACCATGGTCACCGCTGGCTGCAGTGGGTGCTGCATTTACAGGTCTGACCATAAGGCAGACAAGGAGCCAGGGCTGAGAAAGAGTCACCCCAGCTGGGTCACAGGGTATAGTCCATGTGATGACCCTCCCACTGGAGCCCAGTGCCCTGCAGCAACAAGGCTGGTGGCAACAGCAGGGACACAGAGTTACTCGTCCACTGCTCCTTGGGTGTAGCAATATGTGGGGTGCTGACACAGGAGGGGAAACAGGCTGTGGCCTCCTGGGGATGTGATTCTTACAGGCAGGACACTCTCAGACCTGTGCAGTGCCAGGGCAAACAGCACCAGCATCATTCTCCAGTGGCAGCCACCCCCACATCTATGGGCTCCCCACAGTCCTGCAGGGTTGGAGGCGATCTTGGCTGCCCTGGAACAGCACAGCTGTCCCTGGGTCAGATATTACAGCCATCCTGTGAGAGCACAGTGCCCCAACAAAGACATCCCAGCCTTGCAGCCTTTCTTACCAGGAGCCAAAACACTGCAGCCTCTGGTCCCCATCTCTTGCCAGCCACTTTGCTCTATGTCAGACCTGCATCAGCTCCAGAGCAGCTATCACAGAGCAGCAGCTCTTGCTATAGACCACTGACTGGGATTGTTGCTGTTCCTCCCCTCCACACCCAGCCACCTCCTCTCCACAACCCCATGGCCTGGCAAAGAAAGGAGTGTGGCCCAGCTCAGCCTTGACCCCCCACAGCTCTGCCCCAGACTGAGCACAGCAACTCCTGGAGACAAGTTCAATCAGGCTGTAATTGGAAGAACAGGGTGGCACAGGTGGCTGTGTGCCTGCCCGGAGGAGTCCTGGCGCTCCCAGAGATGGGTGGCCAGCAAAGAGAGCGGGTGCCAAGCCCCACAGGGCTGCTGTCCATGCCGGAGGAGTCTGAGCTGCCATCAGCATCAGCTGGTACAAATACTATTGATGGAGGCCACAGCGGGGTCGACAAGCCCCAGCTCCTCCTGCTCATTGACGCAGAGCTGGTACCCACATCCCTTGCGCCGGGGCAGTGGCCCCAGGCGTCTGCTGGGCTTGGCACGGGGTGGCAGCAGGAAGCCGACACTGCCAGCGATGAGCAGGTGCCAGATGCTGTGGATGTAGAAGTAGTTCTCCTCCGTCTCCACGAAGGCGTAGAGCAGCACAGCCGCCGCTGCGATCAGCGCTCCTGGGCACAGGTAAAAAGCCCAGCGCTTCCAGGTCGGTGGGTAGCAGTGGCGGCGACGGATTGTGCGAGCCGTCTGTGGTGGGGAAAGGATGGGCTGGAAGGGGGAGCCACGGCAGGGATGGGCACAACCCCTGTACCATGGTGACACATCCCTCAAGAGTCAGGGAGAGGGGTACACAGGGAAGGGTGAAGACAGCAGAGGGCAGATGCTGGCAGGGGCAGGATACTGAGCGCAGCCACGATGGGGACATAAGGGACACCATCTTACCCAAGCGACGGCCATTATCCCCAAAGCGAAAAGGCTGGGCCCCAGCAGGTTCCAGAGCCCATGACGGTCCATCTGCAGAGCCATGGAGAGCAGCATGGCCCCCAGCAGGTACAGCACCTGTGCGGCAGTGGGGCACCCATCAGGATAAATCCCTTCCATGCCTGCCCTGCATGGTACCTCCCCACACTTGCCTGCTTCACTACGGGCTGGAGCCGGGCCATGGCGATGACAGTGACCCAGACAGACATGAGAGAGCCCAAGAAGTCACAAAACTGCAGCACATCATACTCCATGATGCAGAACACCACAATGCCTGGCTGGTCACAGGCATGGTAAAACTGGGGTAGCAGAAAAAGGATGTGACAGCTGCCCTGCCCAGCCCCTACCCCTCACCTGCCCCTCAGCTGTCCCACCCCACACTCACAGTGGAAAAGAACATGGTGAAGATGTAGACAGCAGCTTCTAGGAGGTAGTGGCTGCGGACAGCAATGGCCACAGGAGGCACAAACATGACATTGCTGAGGCACAACAGCAGTGTGGAGAGGAGCTGGAAGCCATAGGAGAAAGCCTCAGCATTGTCCGTGCAGCCCCAGCCATTCCAGCCTGTGACCAGGAAGAATTGCTGTCACTGCTACAGCACTTGCAGGAGCTGGAGGGGAGCAGGGAACTCCCTTTCCAGCACCCTGCAGAGACCTGGCATGAAGGGACTAACAGGATACAAAACCCTCAGGGAAAAGGCGAGGATGCTGGGGGGTCTGTGGGTGCCCGGGGCAGCTCTCACCAGCTTTGCACTCGCAGGCAGCATACAGGTAGTTGTTGGTGCGCAGCAGCTTGCACTGGCCGTAGATGCCGCAGTCATTGATGCAGGGTGAGAGGTAGGCGCGCAGGTACACTTCCGCTGTCACGTTGATGCAGGGCTCAAACCTGTGGGGCAGGAGAAGGGGATCAGCCCTCACCCCGTGGCCTTGAGCAACTCCTGCCTCTATCAGAGCCTCTACCCAGACTTGGCAGGTAATGCAAGACCCAGGGTTGGGGTGAGCCCAAAAATGAGCTGTTCTGGTCCCCAAGGATCCTGTGTGCTGGACATATGCTGGTCCCCAAGGATCCTGTGTGCTGCAATTGTTTGTGCCAGCCTGGGCAGGAGGAACGTGGCAACACTTAAACCCCCTTTGCCTTTAGCAGCACATTCATCTGGCTCCTATTTAATTTGGATTTTACTGTGCAAACACTGTGCCCTGCCCTGCAATGTCCGTGTGTGAACCTGACAGGAAGGACTGAGTACAACTGGCAGCTCAGCATGAACTAGAAACGCAGCAGAGGATTCAGGGCAGGCACACCCCCCACTGCCCCGCACCACCCACGCACAAGACTCTGGGCACAGCCAGCACCTCCTCAGCTCCACAACACCAGGAGCACAGGCAGCCCCACAGGCCAACAGCACACACCAGCTGCTTACTGTGCACACACAGGCACCCCAACACGTACAAACATGCACATAGGGTCGGCTGCACGTGTGTCTGCTGTCCACCCATGTCTCACACAGACAAATCCACGTGCGTGCAGAACATACACAGCCCTGACTGCTTGAACAAAGCCCTGACTGCTTGTCCAAATCAGAACATGCAAACAGAGCTGGCTGCATGTATACCCCCAAACATATTTTGCTTGCACCAAACATGCACAAAGCATCATCCACACTCATGTATCCTTGCACATACCCACACACACACACATACACACCAGCCTCTCTCCTCCACAGGGCTCCAGGCAGACACAGAGGCCAGGAGCAGAGCTGCAGCACAGAACCAGTCCCTGAGATGCTGAGCAGAACCCCAGCCTGACCAGAGATGCCCCCTGACACGCAGAGCAGAGCCCTGTCCTCCCAGTGACAGCCCGGTCTCCTCCCGGGCACGGGTACAGATGGGCCCTGCCGCGGAGGCGGAGAGGCACTGACAGATGCCCGGCGTTCGCGAGATGACAGGCACTTCCTAACCGCGAGACAGAGGGAAGAGCCGCGGGGACCCACAGATGGTCAGGCAGACGCGAGATGGAGCCATCCGTGCCCACGCAGCGCTGGCACAGTGACACACAGCCCGCAAAGCCACGTGCACACACATGAGCGGAGACAGGTAGCGCAGGGGACAGGCATGCCGACAGACCCACGGCACACACAGACACAGGTCACGGTGGGGACATGCCCCTGAGGGCACAGGGAGGGGATATGCTGGGGCTCTTACCCATGCTCCGTGGCACAGAGCGAGCGCAGGCTCAGGTACCAGCTGCCTGTCTGTGGGTAGGGAATCCGTAGGCGGCTGAGGCTGGCTGTGGCATTAACAGAGAGCAGGAAGCCTGCCAGAGACTCTGTGGGCCAGGAGAGCTCTGGGTGAGCAGGGCAAGGTGCAGCCCCCTGCTCTGGGCAGAGCTGGAACAGGGACAGAGTGCCCTGTGGCAGGCTCCATGGCCACATGTCCCCATGATCTCTGCAGCCTCCCCCCACCCAGCCTCTTGCCACACACAAGGAGGGTGTGACCCCATGGCCATGTCAGGATGGACATGCACAGCCCAGCCTACCTGTTTCGCAGGTGACCGAGGTGTTGTCACCGGACGTCAGCGGGACTTCGTGGTTTAGACACCCAAACACTGTCACATTCTCACCACACAGGGAGCTCTGACAGCAGAGGAAATGGCCTTAAACCAATGCCAGGGATGTCCCCTGCTCTGACAGCACTTAGATCACAGCACACCAACTCGCAGTGCCCTAACCCACTGCCCTTCATCCAAGAACACCCCAAACCCAGGCAATCATCCTGCCCTTGGAGCACCCTAATCTATCCTCCATCACCCAAAAACTCCACAACCATTGCCCATGATCCAAGAGCACTCCAAATCCTGTTCCCTGCCCTGCTTCAACCTTGACATCACCCATCTCCCATCCTGCCCCCTGTCCCAAGGTACCCTGCCCCATTCGGAGCATATGTGGCCACCTCACCACGTTGAGCCGCAGCTCCAGGTTGAGCACCCCACCACTGTCCAGCACTGGAAGGAGGTTGATGACGAAGACGGCAGGGCGGTCGGGTGGCACTGACACATTGGGCCCAAAGAAGATGTAGAAGTGGACGGAGAAGGTGTCCAGCTCGTTGCGCAGCGTGGGCCGGACAGGCCAGCACCGCTCTCCAGCGTGTGAGGTGATAGGGATGGGGACCGGGTGCTTTGTGTCGTTGGGGCTGGTAGGTGGAGGGCTGTCCCCCAGCGCCAGCCCGCTTGCAGAGCCGAAGGAGTGGGGCATGTTCATGGAGGCGCTGGAGGGCAGGAAAGGTGGCCGGGCCAGGCTGGGTCTGGAACAGTCTGGAGGGACAGAGCCATCAGCCTGGGGACCACACAGCTCCAGCCCCATCTTGGTTCCCATCTTCCATTTTTGCCCACCACTCACCTCCATGTGCAACCCAGCCCCAGCACCTTCCAGCATCCCCATCCCAGCAGAGCTGGGTATAACCCTGTGCCCAGCTGGGGACAGATCCTGTGGGCATCCTTTAACCCCCACACCAAAGCAGAGTCAAGACCATGCCTCCACCCACAACTCCACATGCACCCTCACCTGTGAGCTGCACGGTGACCTGGAAGGAGATGGTGCCCGGCACCCCGGGGTGTTTCTCCACCAGCACGTAGTACCAGTGCTGCCAGAAGGGCAGGTCCTGTGCCAGCTGGCAGGGAGTGTGCTCCCGGCAGTCCAGTGTTGTGGAGTTGTGCAGAGGGGGAGCCTTGGCCCGCACACGCAACCAGAGTGGGCAGCCCTCAGCCCCACGGCACCGCAGCACCTCCACGAGCACTCGTGACGTGTAGCTGGGCACAAACACCCTGTGGGACAGCAGTGCTAGGTCGTGCCCATCACTATGGACCAACAGGGCTAGGGAGGGAAGCCAGAGGGATGGGACACCCTCATCTCCCCACCCTGAGGACACCCCTCCTTAGGACACCCTGTCGCACTCACTTGTAGAGGCAGGAGCGGTTGTGCGGGGCCATGCTCTGCTCGGTGACATGACCAGGGTACAGCACAGCGATGTTCACCAGGCGTTGCACAATGAGCTGTGGTTGGAAGAGATACTGGCACTCCTCGTAGAGCCCCTGCACCAGAGGACAGTCAGCACAGGGCAAGAGTCAAGGGCACTGCTCCCACTTGGGACACCTGCCCTGGGCACTGGCACCCCAGTGCAGTCAGACCCCAGCTCTGCCACCCCACAGTCCCTCCAGGCCCTTCACCTTAACGGAGATCTTGCCCTCATCTTTGGGCAGGTGGGCAGCCAGGAACCAGTCCCCAGGCAGCGGGCTGGTGACATTGAACACTCCAGTGGTGCGGTTAGGCAGAGTCCAGGTGAGGGTCAGTGCGAAGGAGCCAGGGACGGCCGTGTCCCTGGGGGAAGTGCGTGTGCAGCGGGTTAATGACGGAGGGAGCCCCTGAGCGGAAATACCTGCAGGAGAGACAGCAGTCAGCAGGGTGTAGGCTGGGCATCGCGGCAGGGCCAGTATGTCCTATATGTGGGTGTCTTTCCTCTGTGCTTAAGACATCATGAAAGCCATCTGTAAGCTGGGACCTTTCTGGAGACTATGAGCTTTCCTGAGTGGGTGTTCAAGCAAAACAGTTCATCTATGAGATGCACAAAAGAGTGGAGCCTGCAATGGTCCTGGGAAGATGAATCATGGGGAGGGAGCGTACATGTTGTCTGGGTTTTGGCTGGGATAGTGTTCGTTTTCTTCTTAGTGGCTGGTACAGTGCTGTGTTTTGGATTTAGTATGAGAATAATGTTGATAACATACTGACGTTAGCGCTCCGCAGTGCTTACTTTAAAGCACTTTTCACTGTCCCATGCTCTGCCAGTGAGCAGGTGCACAAGATGCCAGGAGGGAGCATGCCCTGGAGAGATGACCCAAACTGGCCACAGGGATAGTCCATACCATATAGAACATATTCCATTCCATATAGAACATCATGCCCACTGTATAAACTTGGCAGAGTTGGCAGAGAGCCACCAATCACTGCTGGGGGACAGGTTGGGCATCAGTCAGCATGTGGTGAGCAACTGTGTGATGAATCACTCATCTTTCTTGGGTTTTATTTTTCTGTCTCCTTCTCATTAACGTTATTATTATTGTTGTAGCTGTTTTGTCATTAGTGTTATTGGCATATTTATTTTGATCAGTAAACTGTTTTTATCTCAACCCACAAGTTCTACTTCTTTTTCCATGATTCTTCTCCCTACCAGGGGAGGAGGGAGGGTGAGTGAGCAGCTGTGTGGTACTCAGTTGGCAACCTGCTCTAGTGGAACATGTCCCATGGTAGCAGGTTGGAATGAGATGATCTTTAATGTCCTTTCCAACCCAAAGCATTCTGTGATTCTATGATTCTTTGACTCTATATGTACACATGCCTGGGAGAAAAAAAGCAGGCAAGAGCAGGCAAGCTGTGGGGCAAATCCAGGCAGGAGCAGCAGAGGCAGGCAGGAGGGAAACAGGCAGGGCAGGCTGCTTACTCACACGGTGATGCTACGGTCTGGGCATTGATCCCCAAAGGTGCCACCTTGCTCCTTGAAGGTGATGAGGTTCCAGACGGCGATGACTGTGTCCTCGGGAATGTGGAAGTGGAAGAGCTCAATGCTGGCAAAGGAGCGGAAGGGGCTGAGCTTGCGTGGTGTGCGGGTGAAGTAGTCAGTCACAAAGAGCCCATCTGCAAAGGAGATCCAAGGGGCTCTCAGTGGGATAAAGGACTGGGGAGGGGGTTGTGTAGCACCCCTCCTAGAGCAGGCCCACCACCCAGGCTCTGAATATGTCTCAAATCCAGCAGCCTGGAGGCAGGAGGGACTGGGACAGTGCCATTTTGGTGAATCCCTAGGGCTGATGTCAGTTGTCCCCCACTGTGTTTCTTAGTCCTGGCACATTCCTGGTTCAGCATTGCCTCGAGCCCAGTTCACTGAGCTGCGGGCACTGATTGTCTGAAGTCTGAGGAACCCAAGGCCCTGACTCCTCATGCTCTGCTCCCTGCATTTACCTGCAATAAAGGCATATTCTTCATGGCTTCAGCCATGCCCTAGCAGGTCAGCTCCCACAAGAACACAGATTCCCCCTTATCTGACTCCTGGGGAGGCTCAGCACTGAGCCCATCATAAAGTGCAGCATTTCACCCTAGAGCCACAAGACGAAGGAGCAAGCAGAGCACTTCCTGCACAGCCTCCCAGCTCTCCCATGGTTTGTGGAGGAGGAACAGTGCACATATGTGTGCACATATGCACACGGGGGTGCTGTCTGCATGCACAGCAGAGTGGAGGCGTGCAAACCCACGTCCATGGGGGTGTGTGCTTGTGCACAGCCCCATGTCTGAAAGACACTTCCTGCAGGCCCGCAGCACACGTGGGGGATACCTCCCCCTGACCACCTGCCTGACAGTTCAATTTTCAGGGATTTCCAGGAGCCCCAGCAGCAGGGAGGCAGATACTTCATCACAAGGGAGAGCAGGACTCTAGGCAGCCGCCATAACTTCACCTACCATTACCACAACCCCCCAGTGCCAGCCTTGGGAGACCCATCCATTATTCCCCAGAGCTGCAGCAATGAGATGCACGTCTTCACGAGCTGCTGGAAAGGGGGAGGCCAGCAGAGGGTGGGCTGGGAGCAGGTCTGTGCCCGGGAGGAGTTGTCCAGTGTGGAGTGGGATAGCTGAGAAGAGGGTCTGCTTTGCATGGCATGTTCCTGTCTGGAAGTGTGCGCATGTGCTTGTGTGCACGTGTGTTTGTGCTGCGTGTGTGCAGCCCCAGCAGGCTGTACACTGACATGCATCTGCTCCCTTGTCTGGAACAAAGGCAGCTCCCCCTCCTCTTCACTCCCCGCCGGCACAAGCCAGGCATGAAACACCTGTCTCCTCAATGCAAGAGCACCCAATCCCAATTTCTCCACCGTGAACCACCAACTCACTGCACAGCCTCATGTGGGGACAGTGACCTGGCAGGGGACCTCAGGGAGGGTGTTGAAGCTGGGGGAAGGACCCGGGACTACCCAGTCCCGGTGCAGTCCCCCCATGCTCACTCGCCCACTGCAAGGTGAGGGAACTGGCTGCACACAGAGGGTCAGTCTGAGGCACCGTGGCAGTGCAGCCAGAGCATGGAAGAGGTGCTGGAGGATGGGGCAGGACTGCTATCCATGGACGCGGAGCGGATTGAAGGAGAAAAGCCAAAGGCCCTCTGCTTCAGGCCAGCGGCCGAAGCTGCAGGACCCCAGTCCCGGGACCACAGCCTCAGGTCTCGGCCGGCGGTCAGCACCGCGGACAGCTCCACGGCCGGCGGTCAGCACCGCGTGCAGCTCCCGCTGCCGCCCAATCGTTGGCCGCACCCCGGCACTGGGAGCCCCCGGCCAACTACCCCCCTTCCCAGGGCATGTCCCCTCCATGCCCCCAAGTGTCCCTTCCGCATCCCGGTCACAAAGTCAGCTCGCTGCCCCACAGCCCGCTCCTGGCCTCACATACTCCCGTTGATGTGTCTCCTGCACATCCTGACGGCCCGCTGGACACAGGCTGTCCATCTCCGCTGCCCCTTGCATGCACGCAGCCTTCTGCCCTGCATCTGCAGCCCCCCGGGCCCACTCACTGCCCACGCACACGCCTTCCTCCCGGGGTGTTGCACTGCCTGCGCACTGCCTGCGTCCTCCTCACATGCACAACTCCGTGCCCCACTGCACAACTCCGTGCCCCACTGCACAACTCCGTGCCCCACTGCACATCTGCCTCCGTGCCCCACTGCATGGGTACTCCGTGCCCCACAGTAAGCTCATCGCTGTGCCCCACTGCATGCATATGCACGCATCCCATTCCACAGACATCCGGTACCCTCTACACAGGCATCCCTGTATCCCATTATGCAAACACCTCCCTGCACACGCATCTCTATGCCCATCGCACCCACCTCGCATCCCACTGTATGTACACCCGGTGCCCTATGGCAAACACACCCCCCACAGAGCTGCATATCTGTACTCCGCTGCATATCTGCCCCAAAGCCCACTGCATGCTCGCCCCATCCCTTGTGCCACACTCACCGTGTCCCATCACATGTGCACCCCACATCCCAGGAGGCCATCCCCCGTCATAGCTGTGCCCCCGTGCTCCACTGTCATCCGCACCCTGCCCCACTGCACGCAAACCCCACATCCAATTGCTCATCCCAGTCTGCAGATGTACCATCCAAACCTCATCCCCTGCACCCCACCACACGGACCCCCGCACCCCACACCTGCAGCCCTTCTGCCCACTACATCTTACCCACTCCTTGCCCCACTGCGTGCGCATCCCACATCCCATTGTTCGTGTACCTCACACCCATCCCGAGCTCATCCTTCTGCCCACGGCACCTCACAGAGCCCCGTGCCTCACACCTCCAGCCCTCCTGCCCACCGCACACACCCCCGTGCTCCATTCTCACCTGCCCCCGGCCCCACTGCGTGCACAGCCCACATCCCATTGCTTGTGTACCTCACGCCCACTACACGCTCATCGCCCTGCCCCACGGCACCCTGTCCTGTGCTTCACCACACGGACCCCCGGGCCCCGTGCCTGCAGCCCCCCTGCCCACCGCACACACCCCCGTGCTCCCTTCTCACCCGCCCCACTGTGCACACACCCCACGTTCCATGGCTAGCGTACCTCACACCCATCCCAAGTTCAATCCTTGCATCCCGCCGCACGTAGCCCCGCGCCCCACACCTCCTGACCGGCGCACACACCCACGCGCTCCATCCTCACTGGCCCCCGCCCCACTGCGCGCACCCCCCGCATCCCATTGCTCCCGTACCTCACACCCATCCCAAGCTCATCCCTTGCGTCCCACCGCACGTACCCCCCGCACTCCGCTCCATCTCTCCCACCCATCGCGCACACGTCCTCCGCGGTGTCGCCTCGCCCCCGCCGCGACGGCACCCTCGACGTGCGCTCCCGCGCCCCGTCCCGCGCTCGCCCCGCCGCCCCACACCCGCGCCCCCCGCCCCGGTCTCCCGGCGGCGCTCACCGGCGGCGGGCGGCGGCAGGAGCAGGAGGGGCAGCAGCAGCAGCGGGAGCGGCAGCGGGAGGCACTGCCCGCCGCCCCCGCCGCCCCGCCGGGCCATCGCCGCCGCCGCCGCCGCGGCTGCCGTGGGGCGCGCGCCTCCGGCCGCCCCGCCGCGCACCGGCGGCCCTGACGTCACCCGCCCCGCCCCCACGGGGCCGCCCCCAGGCTGTCATTGGTCCTCGAGCACGTCAATCTTCGGCGGCCGTGCCACGCTCCACCCACCCCGAGAGACATCCCTCCCCCCATTCCCCCCGGGAGGGACCCGGCGCTGACCGGGGCACTGGGGGACAGCGACACGGGCGGGAATGGAGATGGGAGGCTGCGGGAAAGAGACACCGGGCTGAAACCCGAGATGTGGGCCGGGAACGGGGCACGGGCTGGGGACAGGGTCACGGGCTGGGGGCAGGAACAAGGCGCTGAGGGCAGGAACATGGTGCTGGAGCTGAGATATACGTGTGTGCGGCCGGTAATGGGGTCACAGGGCTGGGGTCAGGGGCATGGGCTGGGGACAGGGATGTGACGCTGGAACTGAGGTATGGGCTAGGAATGGGGTCACAGGGCTTGGGACAGGGACATGGTGCTGGAGACAAGGATATAAGCTGGGAACAGAGATATGGGGCTGAAGGGCAGGAACATGGGGCTGCAGACAGGGACATAGGTTGGGAGAGAGGGACATGCGGCTGGGGACAGAAACAATAACTGGGGACAGTGATGTGGGTCTGGCGGACAGGGAGAGGGCCCTGGGGCTGGGGATAGGAATATGTCCTGGGGACAGAAATATAGGGGTGGTGGAGAGGGACATGGGGCAGATGGCATGTACTGGAACTGGGAAAAGGGATGGGAGGCAGCGAGGGCTACCTATGGGAGCTGTGTAAGGGGGTCAGGTGGTTTTCTATCAGAGGCTACCACCTTCTTACAACAAATTGTAACATATCTTGGAGAAGGGGTGTCCCACAGAGGTGGTCTGGGTACTGCCTGAAGGGATGAGGGCATCATGACTGGAAATGCTCTCATCGCATTTTCCCAAACTACCTGACATCATCCCCAGATTCCCGTGATATCACCATCCTCCTTGGCCATGATGGAGGCAGTAGGTTACTCATTGGAGTGCTTTTCTCCTAAGCCGTGCTTCCCACAGGCCACCCTGGGAGCTGGGGAGCAGCCACCCCACTGTGTCCCAGCCTGACTGCCCAGCAACCCTCCCCAGAGCAGAGATCCCTTCCAGGCATGGATGGGGGTCCCCTCCCCAATGCAGACCTCACAGACGCAGCTCTGGGGCTGGCGGCCTCTGGCACAGGGATGTATGAGGCCCACAGTCCCTCCAGGAGGCAGCTGGTCATGCTCGCCTTGGGAAATGGACAGAGGAAGCTGTCTCCCTTCCAGATACTCTCCAAAAGCTCCAGGGTCCCACTAGAGCCCCACAGGACCAACCTGAACTCTGTGTAGGTACCCATGGGGGCCTGAGGTCAGATGGGTCCCTCATGGGGAGCCAGCAGACACCCTGTGGGGAGGAAGGAGCACAGAGACAGGGTAAGACTGGTATCCCCAAGGCCAAGCAGGTGTGAGGTCACACGGGAAGGGCAGGGACTAGAACATCCTCAGCCTTCCGGACTTTAACCCCACATCCCCCAGGTATTTGAGACTGTCCCGTGGCCCCACACCCCACTGGTATGTGGGGTATCCCATGGCCACACAGCCGGAGCCATGGAAAACCAGGTGTGTCCACAGCAGGACTCACAGGGGGATTCCACTGCTCTGGAGGTGAGCAGAGGGCAACAATGCCCAAGCACCTGCTCCCAGTTCCGGTGGGATCCTGTCCTGATGGCTCCTCAGTGCAGGTCCTGTTCCAGCCCTATCCCACTGTTCACCCCACCAAGTCCTGTCCTGGTTTCACTGCTTCCCCTGCCCCCGTCCCGTCCCGTCCCGTTCCCCTCGCGGTCCCACCTGCTCCCCACGCCCATTCCCGTCCCTTTCCCGACCGGGTCCCACCGCTTTCCCCGACCCGTTCTTGTCCCGTTCCCATCCCGGTCCCGTGCCATCCCCGTCCTGTGCGCTTTTATCCTCCGGCCACCAGGGGGCGGCCGCGCCCCAAATGGCTGTGCCGCCGACGGCGTTCTGTCCCGCTGCGTTACCGGTCTCTCATTGGTGTGCTGAGGCAGCAGCGCGGCGGTAACGTCATTCGCGGTGGCCGCGTCGCCCCCAAGGGGCACCGGGACCCCCGGCCCAGCCACGTGCCGCGCCCTGTGCCCACTGCCGCAGCCATGGAGTTCCCGGCCGCTCTGTTCCCCTCCTACTTCGGCGCCGGCCCGCCGCGGGAGGATGGTGGCCCCGCGCCGGTTGCCGGCTGGGGCGAGCACGGGCAGGTGCTGGAGGGCGGCCCCGGCCGCCGCCAGGTGAGGCCCTACCGGGGGTCCGGGCCGGCCGAGGGAACCGGCGGGACATGCAGGGGCCGCTCTGACTCTACCCCTTCACTCCCCGCAGGCGCAGCCGGCGTTTGTGCCCCGCCGTGGCGCAGCGGGCGAGAGGTGGGAAGTCGCCGACGCTGCGGCCGTGCCGGTGCTGCTGCCCAGTGAGGGTGAGAGCCGCGGGAGCGGGAGGGAGCGCGCACGGGGTTTGGGGGGGACATCCCTTCCACCTCTATCCCTGCTGCTGCCCCGCGGTGCTGAGCAGTGTCCCGGTGCTCGTATAGAGCCAGGCAGCCTCTGCCCTCTCCCCGCAGACTGCTGGATCCCCTCACCCGCCCCTCAAGACATCCTGTACCGCAGCGGCCTGTGTAGGAAGCTCCGGGCAGGCAAGTCTGGAGCCACTCTGGACTTCGCCAGGCAGGTGGGATTTGAGATGCTGCATCCTGGCAAGGACCTGGGAGGCAATGTGGGACGTTTGAATGCACTGACCCTTTCCTGTCCTTCCCACACAGCTGGGCCATTTCTTTGTGGATCACCCAGAAGACGCTTTTGGTTCCCTGGGGCATTTGCTACAGAAGAACTTCTACCTGGGCCACTCCAAGCTGAAGGTCACTGTCTGTCCAGGGGTAACAGTGCTGTTCCTTACCCTTCCCCTTGCCAGTCTCAGCCTCTGTCCCCTTCTCCTATAGAGACCAGCACGGAATAGCACCATCCGGATGACAGCCCTGGTGGAAGATATCAACCGCCTGGAGGCCCGACGGTGAGTGTTCCCATGTTCCCTGCCCTGCAAAAGTCTGGGGGGGCTCCTGCTCTGTCCCCTTGCCTTATGCTGTCCATGCTCTGCAGTGGCTGCCCCCGGCAGCACTTGGCTTCCCGCCTGCGCTGGTTCTCCCACCTCTGCCGTGACTGGCTCTTCGAGGTGCCACTGGGGCTGCTGGCAGACTGCTTGCACGAGGAGCTGATGCTGCAGTGGTCCAACTTGCTCTTCGATGACAGCCTCACAGGCGGGGCTCTGGCCTGGCTGCCCCTTGGAGATGGGGAGACACCTGTGGGCCGCCTGGTGCACCCTGGAGGGCAGGCCATGAACCACCTTTGTATCCTTCCCCACAGGGTGTCCCTGGGGAGGGAAGATGGGGTCATGTTGTACCACCCTTAGCCAGCATCCCAGATTTTCAGGACGTGGTGCTGGAGAACGTGCCCCGCACCCGGGGCTCCGCAGCGCAGTTTGAGCTTAGTGGGCACATCCGGCAGGTGGCTGCAGCACGTGTGGATGGGGAAGGTAAGCCAGCCCTAGGATCCACATCTCAAGGCAGACAGGATGTGGGGAGGAGGGGCAGCAGGGGGCCCCTGGGATGCGTCCAGCTCACATGCCACCTCCTTTCCCGTGACAGATTTCATTGGGGTCCGCTCAGATTATCACTGTGGTGTTTGGAGGATGCCAGGCAGGACAGGTGCAGCTCCCACCCCACTACAGGTCATCCGCACAGATGTGCCTTCCTCCTGCCTCACTGTCAGGTAAGTGCCGGAGGATGGGGCTGTGCGAGGAGGGAGCTCTGCTGATACAGTCCTGCTCCCTGTGGGGGGTACTGTCACCCCACAGTGATGCTCTGCACCCCTGTCCTGCAGCCCTCACCTTCCTGGGGAGCTGTCCGTCTGCACTCAGAGTGGGACCGTCTACCTCTGGAACGTCGAGACAGGGTGAGATGGGGCAGTCAGCACTGTCTAGGGGCTCATGCAGACAGTGGAGTCCAGGGGGTGGGGGGCCCAAGTGACAAGGACAGCCCTGCCCCATGCTGACCACTGCCATCTCCCCACAGGCTGCAGCAGGTCCGCTATGACCCCCAGACCATGTTTTTTCGGGACCATTCACCCTGGCGCTGGAGTGACTTCACTGCCCACCCACGGGTGCTGAGCTGTGCTGACCGCACAGGTCTGCAGTGCCTGGATGCCCGGGTGAGCCTGGGAGGGAGGGCTTGGGGCAGACAGGGAAGGGGGTTCCTCAGCCCAAAGTGCTGACTGCACCCTGTTCTATTGCAGGCCCCCAAGAAATGCCACTTCGACTTGTTCAAGGTAGGCGAGGAAGCCGGATGCCAGCAGGGTGAGCGTGTGGTGCTGCCCATGTACCTGGGCAGGGCTCACCCCTCACAGTACCTTATCACCACCCAGGTGAGTCCTACCACAGTTGGGAGATGGGGGAGACACCCTGCACAGCTGAATCTCCCAGTGCCTGTGGGGCATAGAGATCTCCCAGCTGAGGGGGGCTACCACAGTGTGTTGGGTTGTGTCCCATCTGAGCCATGCCTCATTTACTAGTTCTCTGTGTATGTGCTGGACGAGCGGTTGCCACTGGTGCCTGTACTAAAGTGGGCACACATGATGAAGGCCCCTCCGCTCTTTGCCCATGTGATGCCAGGGAATCCTGGGAGGAGCCACAAGGTGCTGCTCGGTGCATCCCGCACCCAGGAGCTGTTGCTGTTGCAATACCGGGGTAAGAGATCAAGCTCTAGGGCCAGGACTCTTCTGTGCCCATGTCCCAGCCTCCTTGCTGCTGGGACCAGCTCTTGCTGGTGTCTGTGCTCACCAGCTAGATTTTGGGGTGTTTCCTCAGGGGGCAGCCAATCAGCCTGTCAGCTGGCGGGGACTCCACGGAAGCTGCACAGCATTGCAGGGTGCCTGCAGCACCTGCCCACCCAGCTTCCGCACCGCCACCACCTGCTCCAGCAGCGCCTCACAGCCCCGGCAACAGGTGAGTGTCCCACGCTGCCCCAGGCTGCAGGTTCTGGCAGGGGAGAAGATGGAATAGAGTGGGAGTATAGCCCTTGTCATGGCCTGGCTGGAGGGTGGCTGAAAAAGCAAAAGCAAAGCCCTGAGCAGCCCTGTGCAAGAGATTAATGACCTACAAAACGATGTACAGGGCCGGAGCCAGCAGTGAATGTGCCCACTTAGGGGTGGAGGCAGCCCCCACTTGCTGGCCAGGCCCCTAAGGATCCCCAGGACTGGAACCCTGGTGACAATGCCTTGCCTGTTCCCGTAGGGATGGCTGCTGCACTGCAGGAGGATGGGCTGCACAAGTCCATGGTGGTTTTCCAGCTCTCTGAGGCCGGGGATGTCTTCTGCCAGAGACTGACCCAAAAGGCAACACAGCCCTCTGCACCCCCATCAAGGGATGAGGCCACAACAGCCCCTGGCTCTTCCCCTCTCTTTGAGGCTCCAGCCAGCAGCCCACAGGGCTTGGGTGGTGAGGAAGAAGAGGAGGAAGAGCAGACATTCTACTTGTCCAACCTGGAGGTGATTATCAATGAGGAGGAGGAGGAGGAGGACATGGGCACACCAGCACCCCTGGAGGAAGCTGAACTCCCGCAAGAGCCCTGTGCCAGCCCCCAGTCCTCTCCAGCAGTGCCCAGCCCAGCTGCAGCCCTGCGGTACCGCCGCTGGCTGAGGGCCTTTTCCAGGGCCTGCAGAGAGTCCAGTCAGCACACCTGGCTCCCCAGGCTCAGCCAGAGGCGCCTCTTCAGCCGCAGAGATTTGGAGGAGTCAGCAGGCCCCACCACCCTGCAGAGGCAGATGCGCCAGCGGCTGCACCAAGCCATGAAGGAAGGGGGCCTCATCCAGTGCTGGGAGCCTTCAGCTCTCCAGCCTCCTCCCCTGCCACAGACTCTGGAGCCAGCAGGGGGTCTGGACCCTCTGAGCGCCCGTCTGACAGCAGCCTGGGCTGGGGACTGGGAACAGTGGTGGGAGGACAGGACAAGCTTCAGCGTGGCGCAGAGACAGCGGGCACTGCGGGAGCGGCGGCGGCAGCAGAAGCGAGCACGGGGGCACCGCAGCCTTTCGGCCAGCTTCACCTCCTCCCTCACCTACCAGTCTGAGCTGTCTGAGCTGAGTGATTCAGGCCCGCCACTGCCCTCCCCTGGCCGTCCACCCATTTTATCTCAGGAGGGCTCCCCACCAGCCGGCAGCCCTCCAGTCCGCAGCCCCCCGACCTCACCGGCGCCTGACGAAGCCCTGCTGTCCTCACAGAGCCTGCGCTGCCGCGGCATCCCCAAGGAACGGCGGAAAACGCTACGGGACTATCTGTCAGTGTGGGCCGAGGGGCCCCCTGAGCCCCCAGAGCCCCCTGGCAGCCAGGCCAGCCAGCTGTGCATCCCTTCCTCCCAGAGCCAGCTGTGCATCCCTTCCTCCCAGAGCCAGCTGTCCTCTGCCTCGCAGCCCCGCCGCAAGCGCCCACGAATGGGCTTCTGAGTGCAAATAAACCTGCTTGGCACAGCCTCCTTCCCGGCGTCAATTGTTTGTCAAGGTACCCGCCCTTGGGGCAGAAGAGGTCGGAGGGATGCCCGAGTTCGGGACTGCCCCCGGGGAGGGACTGTCTCCCCGAGTCGCAGGGTCCCCGCCGGGATGCTCCGACGCAAGGGTCACCCCCATGCCACGCGTGGTCGCAGGCAGGCGCGGGCGCTTTAAGGGGGCGTGGAGCAGGCATGGCGTGTGAGTGACGGGGGCGGGAGCGGCGGCCATGGCGGCGGTGCTGGCGCGGGGGCTGGCGCGGGGCGCGCTGCGCTCAGGGCAGGTGGGCGCGGGCGGACGCGGGGATGGGGTGGATCCCGGGGCAAGCGGGGGACACAGCGGGGTGTGGGGGAGAACAGGGGCACCGGGCCGGATCCGCACCGTGCTCGCCGTTGCTTCCACACTGGGGCAAAGTCCGCGACGGGCATGATCGCTGGCCCGCGCACCCCAATGCCACGGCACGGGGCCTCGGAGCACCCGTGTGCATCCACCCCCATCCCAGCCTGCGCCCCCGTGGGCACCGCCCCCCGCCACCCCCCTTGGGCACAGAGCCCTGTCAACCCCGTGGACGGTCCCCTGTTGCCCCCGTGGGTACAGTCCCTTGTCACCCTCATGGGCACAGCCAACTGCCCAGACTTCGGGTGGAGGGTGGCACAGCCCCCCCTCAGCCCCCTGGGTATCTCACCCCGTCACCCCTACGAATGTCACCTTCGTGTACACTCCCCAATTGCCCCCATGTGGATCTCCCTGTCATACCCAAGCATCGTCCCCACGTGTACCCCACGATCACTTCTGTGTGCACCCCTAGGACCCCTGTATGTATCCCACCACTTTCCACATGCATCCCCCATTCCATCACCCCCACATGCATCCCACACCCATATCACCGTATGCACTCCATGTCACCCCCATGTGCATTCCCCCACGTGCACCCCACCATCACCCCCATGTGCTCCCCTCCATCACCGTTGCATGCATGTCCCCTACGTGCCCCTGCCACCCCTGGCCGTGGTGTCCTTGTCCCCGTGAGCACCGGCTACAAGCCCCATGTGCCCTCAGCCCCAGCGATGTGTGTCGGCGCCCAGCAGGCAGGATGGGGAGGTGGGCAAGGCGCAGCGGGCAGCAGTGGCCAGTGAAGAGGCAGGAGGGCAGCCCACCATCTTCAGCAAGATCATCGACCGCACCATCCCTGCCACCATCCTCTATGAAGATGACAAGGTAGCTAGGACAGCAGGATCTGTGTCCCCACCGGGGCAGGGGAGCAGAACCCACAGGTGTGGGGCTTACCCTGCTCCCCCTGGCAGTGTCTGGTTTTCCGTGATGTGGCCCCACAAGCCCCTGTGCACTTCCTGGTGATTCCCAAGCGCCCCATCCCCCGGATCAGCCGCGTGGGTCCCCAGGACACTGAGGTGAGTATGGGGGATCCCTCGGACATTGTTGATGGGGGTTATACCATGATGACCCTCCCACTCCTGCCTCCTTCAGCTCCTGGGTCACTTGATGGTGGTGGCTGCACAAACGGCGCAGGCAGAAGGGCTGGCTGATGGCTACCGCCTTGGTGAGTTGGTGTCCCCTGCTGTGCTGTGGGGCAGGATCTTTGCTGGTGATCCTGGGGGACTGTGGGCACAGTGGGCTGGCCTGACCCATGTCCCTCTCCTGACAGTGATCAACGATGGGAAACATGGCGCACAGTCTGTCTACCACCTGCACCTCCATGTGCTGGGGGGGCGGCAGATGGGCTGGCCCCCTGGCTAACCTTCACTACCCACTGCCCCCCAATAAAGTATATCCTTGGTGGTGACTTCAGTGGCTCTGCATCGGGGTGGCTTTCTTGGGGGTGGAGGTAGCTGGCCTGGGCAGGGCTGGTCTCTATTGTTACAGCAGTAGAGAGTTGGTACCCTGCTTTTACAGAGGGTCTCAGCTGCCTACACTCCAACCTGGCCGTGCTGGAGATGCTCTGGATCCCCACAGTTGAAACAAAAGGGTTTTGTGGGGCTGTCTGCAATTCACAGGCAAAAGACTCGTCTTGGTGCTGGGTTGGGGAAGCAGGCTGGGTGCCACAAGGGTGTGTCCCTAGGCTGGGGAACATCCAAGGGGTGTCAGTAGCACACCATGTCCAGGGCTGCCCACCCGGCACCACACAGCCCCAGCATCCCTGAATGCCCCTGCTCTGCCTCAGGTTGCCCTCCCTGCCAGCACCCATGTTGCTGCCAGAGCCCTATGCTGGACACTGATGCTTCTCTGCTTTTCAAAAGCAGTTAATTGCACTAGATTGATCTAAAAGCTCTCAGAGCAAGCTTGTTGACTGCACATGTACTTCTTGTCCACCCCAAAGGGGCCTCTCTGGGAGCTCGCAGGAGGATCATAACCCTGAGCAGAGCACAGGGCAGAAGAGGGCTACATGGTGGGTGGACCTGTGGCCCCCTCCATATCACCCGTGTATTCCCCCACGCTGCACCTGCCACACCACTTGTGTCTGCCATGCAAAACTCACTGCACTGCTCACCCCCGACCCCCACATCTGTGCACCACCGAGGGAAACTCACTGTATTAACTCACCCCAGACCCTCCTCCCTCCAGCCGCACACTGAGGAAAACACACTGCAACATTCACTCCAGACCCCACAAATGAGAACCACTGAGGGAAACTGCGCACTCCAGACCCCCCTGCACACAAAGCAGCGCCAGCACCGTGCATGCACAGCGCTGTTTACACCCCTTGACCGCGGTCTCGTGCCTGCACGTGTCCCCGCCGGCCCCGTGAGCGGAGCACACGCCGGGGCTCGGCGCATGTGGCTGCCTGCTCCCTGCCGCGTGCCTCCCGCGCCCGCTGGTCCGTGGCCGGGTGCCGTGGCTATATTTAGTGGCAGGGGCCGGTGCTGGCGCGGTGCACGGCCCACCTGGCACCGCCGTCGGGACCGCCTGGGCCCCCGCCAGCCGCCGCGCAGGGGACCGCAGCCCGCCGGAGAGAATGGCGGCTCTGTTCATCCCCCGGCTCGGTGGCGCTGGCGGCGGGGGCCCCCGGGAGCTGTGGCAGAGCCCAGTCATTTCCCACACATACACACCCAGTATAGTATGGGGAATGTTTTCGGGGTGTAAATGAGCCTTAAAATTGTTGATGCTGCTGCTTCCTGCCTCTGAGGCTCAGCGCGGGCTGGAGCCACCCTTGGAGCCAGGACAGCCCTGCCCCAGGGATGGGTACCTCAAAGAGCGGCTGGGTTTCCCTGGGGAAGTGGGGACACTAAAGGGCTCAAGGATCCCCAGGGCATCATCCGGCAGGGCTCGCTCGGAGCAGTCCCCTAGGGAGGGCTGTACTGGGCACAAGACACGAGCTGGCACGCGAGGTCGGGACCAGTCGCCTGCCATCTCGTTTCTTCCTGTGCCAGGTTTATTTTGTCAGTCCCCGAGCAGCGGCGGGGCAGGACGGTGGTCCCAGCCCCATGGGGCCGAGGAGGGGGGGAAGAACGGGGGCCAACTGCTGTTTTGGTTCCTCAGCCGGAGAGGATCACAAATGACGCAAGTTCCCAAAAGAGCCGGGCGGGGGGGCTGCGGGGGATGTGTCAGCCGGCGAGAGGCAGCCAGATGTGCTCCGGCAGCTCCAGGGCTGCTGCCCCGTGCTGATGCTGCCAGAGCACAGCCCCACAGCGATGCCCCATAGGCCACTCCAGGGTGGTTTGCCCCACAGTGAGTGTGTACCCCCGGGGTGGCATCGCCAGGCTCTCCATCCCAACAGTGGACTGGGGTGCTGTTAGTGTCCCTCCAGTGTCCCTCAGGCTGACCCATGCTGCTTCGTAAGGCTTTTGGCAAGCCCAGGTGTGTTTGCTGGGGAATCTGGGGATGGTGCTGTCAAGACCACCCAGGGATGCAAGCTGGGGCAGGATCCCCAAGCTGCCACCCCTTCAGCATGAGCTGGTGTACTTCAGGGGCCACTGGGCCCGTGGCTGAACATGTGGGCACGACCAGCAGCATGTACCCCAGAACCCTCGCAGCGAGCTGCCAGCCCTGGGGGCACCCTGGCACCCCAGTCCAGCGGCAGCAGGGCCGATATGGCCCCAGTATAGGGGAGCCGTGAGATGAGCTCGGGACATGTCTCCTTGTCTCTCCCTCCTCCCCGCAGCTGTGCAGCAGATGGGCTTGGAGGGGCCCCTGCTTGGCATGGGGCCGAGCGCCCGCAGGGAGGAGCGGTCCCCAGTGGGGCCCCCCGGCCGGCCGAGGCCAGAGGGGCCGAGCACATCCCAAGCCAGGAAAAACAGAGGCCCCAGCGTGGAGTGCACGGTGCCCTGCCGGCGCACACCGCAGAGCACTGGAATAACAGCCCTCGCTCCCGAGCCCGCCGCCGGCTATCAAAGGGCCCTTCTTCTCCTCGGCCTCTGTGGGGATGGGGCCGGGGACCCGTCGAGGAGGCAGCTGCTCCATGCCGGCGGGCACCGGTTGCACCCAGCCAGGCGCCGGGCACGTTCCGCCCCATCACCAGCTGGGGGTCCCTGGGGCAAGCGGGCATATCCCCGTGCAAAGGGCCAAGCGGTGTGGGAGTCACTTGGGTCAAGCCGTGGGGACCAGTTATGTCCTCAGGAGACCTGGACACCTCCCTCCTGCTGGCCCAGTGGGGCTGTGCTGGCCCTGCCCAGGCACGGTGCACCCCCGAGAGCTAAGTGGCGGCCCCAGAGCACCGGGAGAGGCTGGCGCGGGACACATGGACCCCAGGGGTGGGGACAACCCCGGTCCTGAAGTGCAGTGCGGTACCCCTACGTCCCTGCAGTCCTCCGCTCCCATCCCCCTGCACCCCCATCCCTTCGCATTCCCGCCCCCTGCAGCCCGTCCCTCCGTGTCCCTGCAGCCCGTCCCTCTGTGTCCCTGCAGGCCTGTGTCCCATTCCCCTGGACCCCCGTCCCTCCGTGTCCCTGCAGCCGATCCCTCTGTGTCCCTGCAGGCCGTGCCCCATTTCCCTGGACCCCCATCCCTCCGTGTCCCTGCAGCCCGTCCCTCCGTGTCCCTGCAGGCCCGTGTCCCATTCCCCTGGAACCCCGTCCCTCCGTGTCCCTGCAGCCCGTCCCTCCGTGTCCCTGCAGGCCCGTGTCCCATTCCCCTGGACCCCCGTCCCTCCGTGTCCCTGCAGCCCGTCCCTCCGTGTCCCTGCAGGCCCGTGTCCCATTCCCCTGGACCCCCGTCCCTCCGTGTCCCTGCAGCCCGTCCCTCTGTGTCCCTGAAGGCCCGTGTCCCATTCCCCTGGACCCCCGTCCCTCCGTGTCCCTGCAGCCCGTCCCTCTGTGTCCCTGAAGGCCCGTGTCCCATTCCCCTGGACCCCCGTCCCTCCGTGTCCCTGCAGCCCGTCCCTCTGTGTCCCTGAAGGCCCGTGTCCCATTCCCCTGGAACCCCGTCCCCCCCTCACCGCACCCCCTCACCGCACCCCCTCACCGCACCCCCTCACCCACCCCGCCCCATAGACCACGCCCATTAACGGCTGAATCAACATCTTGCCACGCCCACTGCAGTCTCTGGTCACGCCCCCTCCAGGGCTCTCCGCCAATGGGAGACGCGTACGAGCTCGGCTCCACCCACGAGCGCGCGCCCGCCGCGCACCGTTTCCATGGAGAGCGGCGCGTCCCGCCGCACGCACGCGCCATGAAGCCGGCGGGCGGCTGCGGCTGCGGCTGCGGCCCAGGCCGCGGGCAGCGACGCCCCCTGGGGTAACCCCGTGGGGAGAGTCGGGGACAGGGCCTGTGCAGCGTTAGGGGCCAGGGGGGAATGGGAAGATGGTGGGCCCGACCGGTGGGGAGGTCGCAGCAGGGAGGGGGCTGAGCCCAGGCAGGGGTGTGGGAAGGGTGTTGCTGTGGGAGGTCAAGGGGGAGAAGGGAGTTATGGAGACCTTTACAGATCGCAGACTCAGGAGCACGCACTGCTTCTGTCCCTCAAACGGGGAGGAGTGCCTTGTCCCTTCCTCCAGTGTGGAGGTGACACTGCAGGGGACCTGGGGTCAGGACTCTGTCCATGCTGGTGGGGGCTGGGGACGTGGTTGGCATTGGGGGATGCACCCTGCTGCCTTTCTTCGGGGACTTTTCCCACTTGCAGAGGGGTTCTGACAAGCCATGTGACTCCCAGGTATTATGGGGAGAGGCCACTGTACAGGATCCAGCGTGATGAGCCTCTGCCTGAGGCGCCCCTGGAGAGGCTCCCTTGCTGCACTGAAACACTGACAGCCACCTCCAAGAGGCTCCACGAGATGTCAGGCATAACCGAGCTGTCCCAGGAGATACCAGACACAGATGAGCTGCCCACTGAGACCCTACCAGTCGAGCCCAGCACAGCGCCACCCCCAGAGACTGGGAAGGTTCCCTCTGGAATTGAGCTGCCTCCTTGGCTTGGAAAGTGGGGGACTCAACCCAAGAAGGAGTCACCCACAGCAGTGCCGGCCCTGCCCCCCACCCCACCCCTGCCAGCAGAGAAGTTCAGCCAGTCAGTGCCCCAGCGGAGCCGCTTGACCCGCAACTGGCAGAAGGAGGTAACTCCATAAGGCTGGTGCCCCTCAAAGCTGGCCCCATCGTGTCCCACCTGCTGATCTTGTGAAGCTCCCTGCTTCTGGGCAGACCCCTCTCTTTAAATAGCCACCCAGATGACCTTGAGCCCAGGAGAATAGAAAAGGGATGAAATTCGATAGCACAAAAGCACTGGCAGGCACGTGGGGAGTAACAGCGAGGCCTTGGGAGGGAGCCTGTGATCCTGCTGCTGGGAAACAGGAGCTGTGTGTCATGGCCCATCACAGTGATGTGGGTATGTCTGCTTGGGCAAGCCAGGATGGGGGCACCTGATGGGCTGAGCTGTGCCACAGCCTGGGGACCTCACAGGTTGTTCAGTGCCATAGGAGCACTTGCCCAGGGGCAGTCTGGGCACCTAGGTGCTTGGGACAGCCGTACAAGGCTGGCTGCCCTCCACCAGGCAGGATAGGTCAGCCCTGCCAAAGCTGTGTCCCTGCTCCAGCTTTCCTAGGTTTCTGCCCAGAAAGACCATAACCCTTCTTTGCAGGTTATGCCTCTAGGGCTATCAAAAGGAGCAGGCATGGGACACTGCAGTATGGCCCCTTGCCCCCTTCCACAGCCCCCACCGTCCATCACCAGGTACTCGTGGATCCTCTGGACTCTCGGCCAAAGGATCTGGGAAGCGAGGACTTCCAGCATGGTTACCGTGGACTGCCATTCCACCAATTTCTCTCTTCGCTCACTGACACCTCCCCCCGAAGAACTACCCACGTCCCAGGGTCCAGCTGGTGGGGCAAGGTGAGGCTGAACCCCCCAAGCCATGCGCACCCCCAAAAGGCAGAAGGGGAATCTTAGCTGGAGGACTGATGGCACCTTCCCCTCTGCAGGGCAGCGGAAGGCCACACTGGCAGCCATGCTCTATGAGAAATACAGGCAAGCCTGCACCCCCTGCATAACACCCACCCCTGGGGCTATGCCTGACAGGAGGGAACCTGGGGGGCAGGGATCCCACAGTTGAGGGGTGTGGGGTCTGCTCTGACTGCAGTAAGGAGACGGAGGAGGAGATCCGTCCCCGCCCGAGGCGCATGGAACTTATCTCTACCACGCACCACGACTACAGGGCCATGGGTTTCCAGTCCACACCGCAGCCCATCACCCAGGTACGGGCAGTAGACATCCCCCCACCAGCCTGCAGCAGTCTCCAGGGAGGCTGCAAGGCTCCTGTGTCCTGCCGAGCATGCCATTCCCCCCTGCCCACATTTTGCTTTCACTGCAGCCTCACAACTACTTAACAGAGCAGCCAACCAGCTTCTGGCTGGAGCAAGCCCGTGGACTGCCGGTAAGCTCCCCACCACCCTGCCCTCCCAGCACAATGAGGGTCTCAGCTGCTGACAGAGACCTCTCCAATTCTCTCCTCTCCAGGGTGACACCACCATCTTTGGCAGAAACATTCCCTTCAAGAAGAATTCAGAATTCTCCACTCCCATTACTATGTACCTAGGGCATCCCGCGCCCTTCAACCTCAGCAACCCGTACGACCCCCTAAACAGCCAGCTCCAGCCCCACAAGCAATAAAAAACAAGGGGACACAGGTGGTCCCAGCTTCCTCACCTACCCCAAAGCTGTCCTCAAGCTGGATATTTGCAGAGGGAGCACTGTGTCCCTCGGATCTCAAATCCCGTGGGACCATGAAGCAAAATGGGAAACCCTTCAGCCCCGTTGCAAGTCACTGTTGACCCAAAACACACTGTGCCTTCAAGACTTCCCTCCTTGGGCATGGAGGGAGAGCCCCTGGCACAGCCGCATCCCTGGGACATGTCCTCTCCCGGCGCACGCAGCGGGTGACACGCATCCGCTGCTCCAGTCCCCAGGCACAGGTGTGTTCCAGTAAGAGGCGGCAGCGGGGCGGCCAGAGCATGAGCTCAGAGGAACGCACTGCAGCCCTCACGCCAAAGCAAACCCCGCCACGGCAGCCCTGCCTTCCCAGCACCGCCCAAGCCCTCAACAGCCGCTGCTACGACTGCCCAGCACCGGCTCCCCGTGCCCACACCCCAGCCCTACGCTGCAGACAGACCCCTGGGATACGATCTCTTGGGACGTTTCAGACAGCCGTCCCCAGCCCAGGCTGAATTCCATATTGAGATCCCCCCGGCCCCCCTCCCCACTTAGCACGCTGGGGCAGAGTGAAGCAGAGGTCATGGGATAGATGGGTCTGGGGAAGTTTGTATTTCAACAAAATAGTTGCAGCAAGTCCTATATTTACACCTGGAGGAGGGGTGGGTATTTACATGACCCAGTGGGGTTATATACAGGGGAAGGGAAGACTGGGGGAGGGGGGGATCTGCGGCATTGAAGCCTGACCTGGCCAAGGAGTCAGTCTTGGCAGGAATCCCCATTTCCCCCCCACCCCAGGGAGGGGTTGACATGGGCACGGCACAACTTCTGCTGGGGGCCAGGTACTGAAAAGAGACGGCAAAGTGCCCTGCGGGGCAGCCAGGCCCCGGAGAAGCTCAGAGCCAGCTGAGCCACAGGGGAGAGGACAGGAGTGGCAGACCTCAGAGGGTGGGGGAGATACAAGGTCCCTCAGGCTGGATCAGGACTGGTTACCCCACTCCAGCAGAGGCTGTGGGGAAGGTGGGCTTTGCTGGTGCTGATGAAGGGGGCAGGCGGTGCTGTGGCCGCTGCCCCACCTTGCCCAGGCCCTGCTGAAGCAGGGGGGCTGCAGAGGCGGTGGTGGATGCAGTGATGGGGGGTTGCCGGTGCATCCTGGGGCACTGGAAAGCACTGGCGGCCCCATAGAGCTGGGGTTCTGCCATAGCCACTGGGCTCAGAAGACTTAGGGGTCTTTCCTCTCGCCCAGCAGCCAGTATGTCCGCATCTTTCCCTTGCCCTGGAGGCAGAGGTGAGCAAGTCAGACCCTGCCCACCTCTGGAGCTGCTCCTTGAGTGTCATCCCCAGCATTGAGGGCAACAAAGGGAATCTGTCCCAGCCCTGACCCACCCCCTCATCACATGCTCCCGTGGTGGGACGAGCTGGTACCCCACCAGCCTCGCTGTGTCCTCACCTTCATCTCAACATCCCCACGCAGCTCCAGATCAAAGCAGCCAAACTCATCCAGGACTTCTTTGGTGGCAGATGAGACGTGTATCTTCAGGGCTGGGTAGCACAAAGGGGCAAAAGAGACATGGCTGTGTCCTACAGGAGCGGGACACACCTTGTGACTCTAGACCCCACCTGCCAGTCCCATGGCTTACCCTGGCCATTGGATTCCATGCGGGATGCGGTATTCACTGTGTCCCCGAAGAGGCAGTACCGCGGCATCTTCAGACCCACCACTCCGGCACACACGGGACCTGCAGGCACAGAGGCACTCGGGGATGCTGCAGGGCACAGGCAGGTGGGTGGGTGAGCACCCCCCAACCAGCTGGCATGGGAGCTCACCAGTGTGTATGCCAATGCGCAGGTGGAGCTGGTCGTTGGGACGGTGACGGATCTTGAAGGTTTTGACGGCCTCGAGCAGGGCCA
The DNA here is from genome assembly GCA_024500445.1 of Entomyzon cyanotis. NCBI lineage: Eukaryota > Metazoa > Chordata > Aves > Passeriformes > Meliphagidae > Entomyzon > Entomyzon cyanotis. Next base: position 42,674,480 of record JAKEPQ010001021.1, on the reverse strand, counting down.
GGGCCATGCGGACAATCTCACGGGCATGCAGCTTCCCGTTGCGCACCGGCAGCCCCGAGACCACCATGTAGGCATCCCCAATAGTCTCCACCTGTGGGGGCAGGGGGAGCAGGTACAACCTGGGCTCCTTGCTGCCTGCCTCACTTTGGGGGACTGTACTTTCTCACCACCCCATTCACCTTGTAGACGTCAAAATTGTCAATGATGGCATCAAAGCAAGTGTAGAGATCGTTCAGCAGCATCACGACCTGAATGGAACAAGAGTGTTGTGTGTGTGTGGGACTAGACATGTCCTCCCAGCCCCAGGGATGACACTGCCGGGGTGTGAGACCCCCACTTGCCCCACAGAGATGCTGCCCTCAAGCTCTGCTCTCACCTGCATGGGAGTGCTCTCTGCTGAGAGGGCAGTGAAGCCCACGATGTCACTGAAGTAGATGGTGACACTGTCGAAAGCCTCAGCCCGCACTGTCTCTCCACGCTTCAGCTGCTCTGCCACAGAGCTGGCAAGGATGGTGGTGAGCTCCACCCCAAACCCCTCACTCCCTCTGCAACCCTTGCCCCACACCAGCATGTAAAGCTGGCACAGGACCCCATGCTTGCACAGCAGCAGGTGCATGCTGAACCCATGCCAACCCTCAAACCCACACACTCCCTCTCACTGGGGCAGAATCTGGTAGAGAAGGTTCTCCGCCTTGCGCTTCTCCTCCAGGTAGGCCTGTGTCCTCTCTTCCACCAGTTTTTCCAGGTTGTTGGCATACTGCTCCATGCGTGACAGCAAGTTGTCCAGGATGCTGGTGCTTCCCTCCCTGTCAGGGTGCAGGCAGCTGGCACTGCAGGAAGAGGTGCCCCCCGACCACCACCCTCATGGCTGTCCCCACTCCCACCCAGGACCACAGTCCCCACATGCCCACCACCCACTTGTTGAATCTACGGATGAAGATCTTGATCTGGCTGAAGTCAGGGCGCTCGGCTGGCTCCTGCGCCCAGCAGCGCTCCATCAGCACTGCCAGCTCCTCGCTATGCACCCCGATGTCGATGGAGGGGCGGAAGAAGGGCTTCTGGCTGTTACGCACCTTCTGCACGATCTCTGACAGGGATTGGCCAATGGTGAACACCAGACCTCCCTGGTGGGGACAGGACCTCCCCATACATGCCCCCCACCCTCACCTTTGGGGCTCAGGTCCATGCCCTCGATATAGAAGGGGCCATTGCGCAGAGCAACCTCCTGCACGATGATGCCAAAGCTGTAGACATCAGCTTTCTGCATGCCAGGGCTGGGCAGGTGCCCCTTCTGCAGCAGCTCCGGGGCCGTCCATAGCTTCTCTGGTGGAACAGAGCAATGGAGCAGTGAGAGAGGGCCGCGCCAACAGGCTGGGTTCCCCCAGGTAGGCACTCACTGGCATAGAGTGCATGTGTGTCCTCGTTGTCACTGGGTGAGCGGAAGCTGGCCAGTCCATAGTCAGTGATCTTCAGCACAAAGCGGCTGTCCACCACGCAGTTGGATGACTTGAGGCTACCATGGTGGCCAATGATGCTGTTGTGCAGGAAGGCCATTCCCTGGGACAGATGGACACAGTGAAGCTCATCTCTCTCAGGCACCTCCCCCAGCCCCTCGCACCCCTCAGTGGGTACCTTGACAATGTCATTGATGAGGGAGTAGCGAAACATCCAGTCCAGGTTGATGCTCTCATTCTCCAGGACATCCTGGTGTAGCACATTGAGTGGACCCCAAAAAGCACCCAGGGCATGGTGACAGCAACCTCACCAAGTGCCAAACTGCGGGGGTCTGCAGCACCCACCCCCACCCCTCCACTGGCCTCTGGTGCCAGCTTGGACACCTCAGCTCTGAGCCTTGTAGGGCTCAGGTGGCCATCAGCATCCACAGCACTGTCCTCAATGCCCAGCCCAACAGGGTCACCAGGAGTGGTTAAGTGTCACCCGCAGTATCCCCAAGCCCCACTACCTGCAAGCTGCCCCGTGGGCAGTACTCAGTGATGATGCAGATGTTGGGGGGGTCGATGCACGCCCGATGAAGCGGGTCAGATGGTTGAACTGGATGTCCCGCATCTGCAGGTGGAAGCAAACCCAAGACAGTCTTGAGGTCAAAGGGGATGAGCTGCTGCTCCTACTACCCTCCCACACTCCGAGGACCAGTCCCTGCACCCCATAGCAAGTTGCTCACCCCAGCCCAGACCCCAAACCTACGTGTTTTAGCTCGAAGAGCACCTGCCGCGTCAACTCGATGCGCTTCTTGTTGATGTGCTTAATGGCCACAACATTGCCCTGGGGTGTTTGGGAAGAAGAGGTCAATACCTGCCAGGTGACTTTGTGGACAGGAGGAAAGTGCCAACATCCTTTGGGGTGGGGGTGCAGCCAAGGGGGAACACAACAGAGCTGGGGCATTTCAGGGGGAGGGCTCAGTTCCCTGCCTGCTGCACTGACCTTGAAGTGACCGGTGTTGGCGAAGATCTGGTACTTGCCATGGGTGGTCATCAGGGAGCCATAGCTGGAGCCGCGCTGTGGGAAGGAAGGGATTAGGGAGGGAAACCTTTAGGTGGAGTGCTGGCAGGCACCAATGGAGCAAGACATGGACATCCAAGGGTGCACAAGGAATGCTGCAGGATGGGCTCTATAGGATAAGGATAAGCTCTGCATGCTCTGTAGCAAGGGTGAAGACTCTGGGATGAGGCATGGTGCACTGCATGGAATGCAGGACATAGATAAGGTATGTCTGTGTAGGAGATGGAGGAAACATAGGGCTTGATGAGGTATGGTGCTACATAGGGGATTCAGGGCTGTGTAGAGGATGGATCTATAGTGGCTCTGTAGGAGATAGAAAGTCATGCCAGGGATGGATGGACTGCGTCTCTGTAGGGGACAGAAAGCTATGTAAAGGATGAAGGGCTGTGTTGAGTAGAGAGGCAATGGGGCTGTGGCTCTCTAGGAAACAGAGGGCCACGTAAGGGATCAACAGGGAGGGGTTTTGTGCAGGGAGGGAAGGCAGCACAAGGGCAGGGTGGTGCCCCAGGGATGGCTTCTCTCACCAGGGACAAGGTGAGACGGCTGCCCGCTGCTTTGTGGTACCGCTCAGGACTTCCAAAATGCAGCTCATCCCAGCGGATCCTCCAGAGCATGCTGGCAAGCTCCTTCTCCAGCATCAGCTTCCTGGGGGACACACAGGGGTGAGGACCCCATTCCCCCTGCCCTACCCACCTCCCCCCACCAGACAGACACTCCCCCAGAGCTGACTGACCTGAAGATGAGGAAGCTGGAGATGCCAAACATGACAAAGGTGAGGCCTGTACCCAAAGCCACGATGGCCAGCATGGAGAGGGGGGCTGCAGACAGGAGAGGATGTCAGAGTGGCCCAGCTGGTTATGACAGCCAGGCTGACATGAACCCATAAGGAAGGGTGCTGGGGTCAAAGAGATGTGGGGACCCAGGACACTCACTTTTATCGCAGGAGGGGTCATCCACATCAAAGACACAGGGAGGATTATCCAAGGGGGGAGCTCCCTTCACCCAGGGGATGGGTCGTCCCAGCCAGTGGATTTGCTTCTCCACACCTGAGTAGTGTCCCACCACCTGAGGCAGAGAGAGATGAGGCCACCCCCAGACCCCACCATCCCATCCCCAGCCCCAGCCAGGGGGAACTTGGTGCTGGCCCCCACCTCGTACTGCCCAGTCTTGGGGTCGCTCATGGCCCATAGGTTGAAGTCAGTGTCGCGGTCATTGTTGCTGTCCATGCTCACAAGCCCTGTCACACCTGCAGCAGAAACAAGACCCAAGTGGGACCAGGACTGGGTTCCACCACCCCCATGGCACCCACAGCCCAGCTTCCTCCATTCCAGTATTACCCTGGAACTTGCGGTCCCGCATCTTCTCGATGATGTGGGTGGCGTTTTCTTGGAGCCGCCCTCGCGCAGCGTCTCATTCAGCACCATGGCGTACAGCAGCATCCCATCATAGAAACACCCCGCCACCAGATTCATCTGCCAGGGGGAATCTGAGCACACCCACAGCCACGCACACAGGAGCATCCCGGAACCTTCACACTGGGACCACGCGCCCACCCGTGGCCCCATAAACGTACTTGGGCCAACATGAACCCTGCAGGCATGGCAGTGCCTGTGGCTGTTCCCACCAGGGATGGCTCCTCTGGCATTGCCCGTGGCTGTGTCCCACCCTCTGCATCCTGGTGAGGTCCCTCAGACCCATATTAAGGGGCCCCACCAACCCATCATGCAGGGGGACTCACTCACCAGGGAGTAGTTGAGCTGCACCCCAAATTTCTGCTTAGCTCGCAGGATGAGCTGGGTTTGGAAATGCTGGTACTCAGGGTTTTGGGGCTCGTAGTAAGTGATCACCAGCACCATCTGCAACCAAGCACAGCACCCTGGTTCACACACTGCAGCCAGGCTGGAGACGTCCCTGTCCCCAAGCAGGTGGGTGCAGCTCACCTGGAAAGCCTCGCGCAGCCTTGAGTCCTGGCCCGGGCTATCCTGCCAGGGCTTGAAGGGGTCACGGGCAGAGTCACCCCTCAGGCTCTCCCCGAAGACATCCAGGTAGAAGAAGACATAGTCGCCGTTGGTGAGATTCTCCTGCTGCGCCAGCTGCATGATCTGCCGCAGCATCTCTGGTGGCCCGCAGAGATACACCACTGCCAGAGAGAGGCAGGGGTTCAGGGGGACAGGGACACCCCACTGCACCCTGGGCACACAGCCAGGAATGGGGCAGATGGGGCAGAGCACCCCGGGAGTGCTCAGTGGCTGAGGGGGGATGGAGCAGGTGGATTGGGCAGTGCTTGGCTCACTGCCTCCCTGTGCCCCACAGCCAGACCCACAGCCCTTGCTGGCACAGACCCGTGAATCAGTTGGGCTGAAGGGGGAGAGAACAGGGGAAATCTTGCCCCAAATCATGGGGTGGATGCCCCAGGCACGGACCCCACACTCCCTGACCCATGGATCCATGTTCCCCCCTGCCTCAGCTTCCTAGCTGCTCCATGCCAGCCCCAGCCAAGGAATCAGGGGGCTGGGAGAGGCACTGGAGCCGTGCGCCAGAGGCCCCTGGGGAACCCGGGCTGTGGAATGGGACAAACCCATGTTTGGGTTCGTGGCCGGCTGTCTGTGCGGCAGGAATGCGCAGGTTCCCAGATTCCAGCACCTTCGGCCGCCACTGGTGCTAATTGGAAACAGAGCATCTCGCCGGTGTGACCCACACGGCAAGGGGGTGCCCGGGCCCCGTCGGGCCGCCCCGCCCGCCCCCACTCTCTGCCAGGAACTCGGTCAGCCCCCATGGGATGCCCACCCAAGTGCTGTGTGGGGACGGCACGGGGCTGGCACAGAGCATCACAGGCTGTCGGGACGGGCGCCTGAGAGTGTCCGAACCCCCCGAGCAGGGGCCCTCCGTGCCCTTGCTGAGGATCCTGACACTGCCTCCTCCCTCCCCCCGGAAAACCAGGGCCCCCGCTCCAGCCAGCCTGGCTGGGAACCCGGGATTGAGCAACGGAGGAGGCGGCGGCAGCGGGTGCTGGAGGAATGTCACGCTTGGGCGCTGGCCCCGGCACACAGCTCTTCTGCACGGGGCCCAGCGCCCCGGCTGGACCTGGAGAACGGGAGGGGATGGGGACAGCAAGGAAGCCCCTCACTCTGGGAAGGGGTCTCTGCTGCTGCAAGGCACCCAGCCACGCAGGCACCCAGCCACGCGAGTAGCAGGGCTGGCAGGGTCACCCACAGGGGCAGTGAGGCAGCCCACAGGCAGGAGAAAAGACCCTGAGCACAGGGAATGCATAGCAAGGTGGGGAGCTGCTCCTGGGCACGGGGGAGAGGGAAATCGCAGCACCGTGGGCTGTATGTGAGCAAAAGCCTGTTCCAGGGTTTGAAATGGTTCTCTCTGAATACTGTAATACTTCAAATTAACATTCTCAGCTTCCCCACTTCGCTAGTGCTGCACCCAGAAATGTACCCTCCCCAAAATTCTCATCCAGGCTGGGCAGCTCAGCACCTCCCCAACATGCAGAGCCTGAGGGGCCGTCCCCGCCGAGGACATAGACGGGACCCTCCCCATCCCAATGCAGGCGCCAGGAAAAGGCAGCCATAGGGGCTGGGGAGCCACAACAGCTGGTGGCAGATGGTGGGACACTGCAGGCAGCCAGCCCCTGTGGCGGCAGCGAAAGCCTGCCTGGTCAAAGGCCACCAAGCAAGGGGATGGACGGCGCCTGGACGGCTCCCAGAGGACAGGTTGCATGAGCCTTGCAGAACGAAGGGTCAGTGCCTGGGGCTCTCCCCGAGGCGGGCAGCTGCCTCTAGCTGGCAGCCTCCTGCACCGGCAGTAGCGCCTCAGGGGGCTCACGCACCCCCCAGGGGCCAGCAAATGGCCAAAGGCAGCCTCAGCATCACCCAGGACTAGGGGAATGGAGTCCTGTAAGTCTGGAGTGCATCCAGCCCCACGACATTTATTTAGGGGGCGTCTGTGGTGTGGGAGGCCAAGTGCCGGGTCCCAGGGAAGGGGAAGGACCATGAGTGTGTGCAGATGAGGTGGCAGAACACTGCTTGACTCCTGCATGATGGAAGATAACCCTAAAGTGAGGGCAAATTCTGCTTTCAAGGAGCAAATCCCAGTTTCAAGCAGCCCCACCAGCACAGGGGACTACAGCGTAGAGACTCTCACCCTGGCTAAGCACCATCTCATGCCCAGGGGGAGTGTGGGGGTGAGGACCAAATGCACTCCCCTCCAGCAGCACCACCCAGCCATCTCCCCAGGCAAGGAACCTGGCCTTTTTGCAGGCAGATGGTCCAGTAATTCTCTCAGCCACAGCTCTAATTATATCAGTGCTTTTGCAAATGGCAGGAGAGACATGGGCCTCTGCACGTCGCCAGGGCACTGAGGTGAGTGAGGGAGGTGATCCCCCTCCCTGTCTCGTGCCCATTTATTAGACCTGAGAATATCAAGAACCAGCAGTGTTAGGGATGTACGGTGGAGCAGGGAAACAGCTTTCCCCAGGAAGGGATTACCAAACTCCTGTCCACGACTTGGGAGAAGGAAGGTGATGCCAAGAGGGATGACACATGGTATTAATGCAGGGCATGGACATGGATGCAGCTGAAGACCCTGCTTCCCTCTCCATGCTATGCCATACAGGGGTCCCAACTGCTAGGACAGCCTTGCAGGTCCCCACTCCCTGCCCCACACATCTAGGTTAGGAAAGGACCTAACACCAGATTTGCAGCCCTGAGCACTCACCTCCATAGGGCCAAGCATTCAGCCTCATGCCCTGGCCCCATCTCTGAGCTGTGGCCACAGAGGCTCAGACCCTCTCCCCATGGCAGGGGGAACGGAACTAAATGGTCTTTAAGGTCCCTTCCAACCCAAGCATTTCCATGATTCTGTGAGACTATGACCTCAGGTTAAAAACGTTCATGTCTCTTGCCCATGCCTGGCCTTTTCCCCCAGCAGCCACGACACCCTGCCTTCACAAGAAGGGATTGATTCCCGTTTGGGTGATTTGCGGCACCAAGCTGGAAAAATGGATGGGAATCACTGATTTCAGCCTTCCTCTCTGCAGAGTCCTTTGCTGCCATTCCATGAGAAGTTCCAAACTCCACAGCTGCTGATGGCACATGCAGGACCTTCCATCCCAGAGGAGCAGCTATGGGGTGCTCACTCCATGGACTCAGCCCTGACAAGAACCCAGTCCAGCACCCCAAAGCACCACACCACCCTCCCGCAGCCTGGTCCTGCCCTGCTTTGGACACGAGTCCTGCTGCCCCATCTGGCTCCACTTATCCCAGCTAGATGTCCTTCTTAATGACACAGCATCTCAGAATCCATTAAGAAGCACTGCAGAGTGGCTGACTCTAGGATCGATACACCCCGCTCATCAATAATGAAAGAACATCAGGCTGCCCTTGCTCTCCAGCTGCCTCCATAAGCCCCTCCATTTCCTCTCGCTCCCAATATAGCTGCCCTCCTGGGGCACTCGCAAGGCACCAAATTGATTTATCCCTCCATCAGCAGGGTGGGGCCATCACAGCCCCATCTCAGGGGCGTAGCAGGGACAGGCACAGCCTGGGTCCCCAGGTGCCAGTCTGGGGGCTCTGCCTGAGCATGGCACAACTACCAAAGTGTGTTGGCACCAGGCTTCTCTGGGCACGTAACCACAGCTGATGCTGTTCTTCAGAGACCTACATCCACTCCATCGCCTTTAGCCTCCGGGATGTGCCTGGTTCACCCCGATCCTGCTAACACAGAGGGTGTGGTGGCCCCACAGGGTGCCCCTCACAGCACATGAGCACATGTCCCACCAACGTGGGGGTCTCCTCCAGCTCTTGCTGGCAAAAGTTGACCAGCCTGGGATCCTGGCAGGGAGACACTGTGCCCCTCCTGCTGATGCATCATGGCCCCACTGGCACAGGGCTTGGCCTGGGGGGGCTCAAGTCCTGTCTTGTCCCCTGTGAACTCACCTTCCTGTGCAGGTTCTGCAGCTCCTCCAGCCCCACTGTGACAAAATGTGCCCAATCCTCACTGCACCCCGCATAGAATCCATTTTGCACTCTCCTCCCTGTGCCCCACACAGGTCCCACTGCGTCCCCAACCCATCCTCATGCCCCACACAGGTCCCACTGTGCTTCCAGCCCCTCCTTGTGCTCCCACAGGGGTCCGACTCTTCCTCTGGCCTCTTGCCACATCCCACCAAGGGTCTCACTCTGCCCAACCCCTGCTGCACCCCCCCCTGAGTCCCACCAGATCCTTGGCCCCTTGCCATGCCTCACATGGGCACCATTTTCCTCTCAACCCCTCACAGGTCTCACTGTGTCCTCAGACTTTCATGGTGCCCCACAAAGTTGCCACTGTCTCCTTGGACGGTTGCTGCACCCCACATGATTCTACTGCATCCCCATTCCTTTGTTGCACCCCACATGTATCTCACTGGCCTCTCTGATGCTTTCTGTGCCCTGTGTGGATCTCCATTCCCCCCTAACCCCTTAGTGTGCCCCAAACAGGTCCCATTGCCACCCCTGATCCTTTTTTGTGCCCCACACGGGTCCCACTGTGCTCCCAGTCCTTTCCTGTGTCCTGCAGTGGTCCCACTGCATCCCCATCCCCTCTCTGTGCCCCAGATGGGTCCTGCTGCTCCCTTAACCCCTTGCTGTACCCTACATGTTGTCCACAGTACCCCAGTTCCCTTGCTGCACTCCATCCTTCCTACTACTGAGCCCCAGGCGGGTCCAACCGCCCACCCTGTCCCCCACAAGTATCCCACTACACTCACAGCCCCTCGCTGTGCCCTGCGGAAGACTTTGCCTCCCCCCCACGGAGCCCTGCGCAGATCTCCCGAGGGGAGCCCCCTCTGTTCTCCCTCCCCCCTCACCCCCACACCGCCGCCCCCGCTCCCTGGGCGCTCAGCCCCATCCCGCCCGCGGTCATCGCGGCCCCCCCCCACCCCACGCCGCGCCACCCCACGCACCGCGCCCGTTGGCTTTGATGAAGTGGACGGCGCTGTCGGGGCCGCCCTCCTCGGGGGAGTAGATGTGAACGTTGACGGTGAGGTTGTTGCCATCCTGCAGCTCCTGGTAGACACCCTCGACGGTGAAATAGTAGGGTCGGTCGTCGGTCTTGCGGTCCACGTAGAGGAGCACGGCGCGGGCGCTCCAGTTGAAGTGCGCGTGGAGGTGGGAGACGAAGGCGCCCAGTTTGGGTGCCGAGGGCCCGGTGCGCACCGTCGTGCTGTAGTGCTCCCGTTTGCGGCTGAAGCCCGCGGCCACCGCCCCGCCGGTGATGAGGGGCAGCCGCCAGTGCGAGGCGAAGCGCCCCACGGACGCGGCGGGGTACACGCAGCCCGGCCCGAACAGCACGTCGGGGTCGTGGTAGAGCTTCAGATCCACGGCGTTGAGCGGTGCCACGTACTCGGAGCAGGCGCCCTCCAGCTCCGAGCTCATGAACTCGACGCGCACCGAGAAGGGCCGCGGCAGCAGCGGAGGCTCGCCCCGCTCCAGCGCTTCCAGCGCCAGGCTCAGCGCGGGACCCACGCGCGGCCAAGCCCACGCGTAGCTCACGTTGCGCTCCGGCAGCACCACCGCCACCGTCAAGTTGGCGGGCGCCCCGTCGGGGGTCGCCGCCCGCCGCCCCGCGCCCGCCGGTACCGGCAGCAGCAGCAGCGCCAGCAGCGGCAGCGGCAGCGGCGGAGCCATGGGCCGCGCTGGCTCCTCCGCCCCGGCTGCCGCCCGCCGCTCCGGCGCCCCCGCCGCGCCCCCACTCCGCCGACCGCCACCGACCGCCCTCCCCGGGGGGGCGGCGCCGCCGGTCCCCGCCCGGCCGGACGGGCACGGGGATGGGCGGCACCGCGGCGGGGCGGGGGGCGGTGTCCCCGGAGAGGGGGGCCGGGGGTGGGGCCAGTGGGAATGGGGGGCGCTGGTTGGGGTGGTGGGAGGGATGGCGGGGTGCTCGCCGTCTGGCTTCCAGGTTAGGGGAGAGCAATGCGGTCTCCAGCGCGGGGTTAGGGAGCGAGGTCCCCAGGTCTGGCCGCCCCTAGTCGGCAGGGATTGAGGAATGGGTGCCTGTGTTTTAGGTGTTCTGGGGGGGTGGTAGGGAGGGGCATCCGCATTCGGGGTGTCCCCAGTGGGTGGGGGGCCGAGGGACGTGTGCTTTGATTCTGGCGAGGTGCAGTGAAGGGGAATCAGAGAAGAGGGCACCGGTTTGGGGCAGGGGGCTGGGGTGCTCAGCTTCTGGTTGGGGGGGTTGGGGGCTGACTCAGGGGTCCCCATCGGGGGATTAAGAGAGGGAAGTCCCCAGAACCGGCGGCTCCCAGTGGGCAGGGATTGAGGAGGGGATGCGTGGGATCTAGGGGGTCGGTGAGGGGAACTGGGGAAGGAGCATTAGGGTTTGGAGTGTCCCCAGTGGGTGGGGGGTTGAGAATGAGGTACCTGGGTCTGGGGAGATCCAGTGAGGGAGCATCCTGATTGTAGGGTCCCCCACTGACTAGGGGTTGGGGATGGGATGTCTCATGCTGGGAGTCCCCAGGGTTTGGGGTGTTACTGGGGTGCAGGGGATGTGCATGATGGGGCAAAGGGGTACCCTGGGAAGGGATGCAAGGATGTGAAGGGGCACACGGCTGTGGGGTGGAGCCAGCTGAAAGGGGAGAAGATGTCCTGGGTGTGGGTGTCCCCACAGGGGATTTTGGGGGGGTCTTAGGCTGTGGGATACAGGAGGAACCAGTCTCTAGGGAGGGGTTGCTGGGGATCTGGGTGCCTCCCTTGGGGGGACTTCCAGTGTCTTGGATGTGGGTATCTCCCTGGAGGCAGGGGAGGAGGTTGGAGAGGTCCCCAGGGATTTGGGATGCAGGGAGGCAACCGGGGAGTTGGACCCTAGAAGCTGAGATGCCTTGGGGATCCAGATGTCTCTGTGACCCATTGTGTCACCCAGTAGTGGAGGGTGTACTGCGGCCCGTGCGCAGGGACCTGCTCGACACATGACCTGACAGGGCAGGGGGAGCTGAGGCAGGGGATGGCAGGGGGCTGGAGGCAACGGGCATCTCACTGCTGCGGGTTTTGGGGCTCCAGCCCCTGTGCTGTGGGACACAGGCCTGTGGTGGGGTAGGAGGGTGGACACCTACGAGGGGACCACAGGGGAGCCCTCGGGGTACAAGATGTGGCTATGGGGCAATGAGCGTTGTACAGCCCCCGTGACGCCGTGGGGCTGGGATAACGCGGCCAGGGCAGGGCTGCCGCTCCTCCCAGGAATTTGGGAAGGACCTAGGGGGATGCCATGGGGGGCTGCCCAGCCCGGGGGCCACAGAGGTGCTGTGCGTTTCTTTGCCGGACGCCTCGATGGGGCAAGGGGTGCTCGACAGGGGCAGCATGACTGCGGTGCATTCCTCGCATTCCCAGCCTGCTGCTTGCTCCCATCGGGCGGGGGTGGGGGGCGATAGAGACTGGAGGGGGGCGTTGGGGGTATTGCCAACCCTCCACTCAGAGCTGTGTGGGGCAGGATGCTTGTGTGTGGGAGCACAGGGGAGCGCAGTGGCTGCACGGGCAACCCGCAGGTCTTGCGGGTGTCCCTGGCCCTGCAAGGTCCCGCGTGGCTCAGAAGCGTGAGGGATGCTGCGCTGAGCAGCCGGCAGGGTGTCGCTGTCCCCTGCCGGGATTTTGGGACAGGCCACCAAAGCAGAGCAGCACCACGGGCATGGCACCGCAGGGTGCCCTGGCGTGGGTCCCTCCATCTCTCGGGTTGCCGGGAATCACAGTTCCTCTCACTGTCCCCTGCTGTTCACACTGCAGGTGTCCCCACCATGAGTGGCACGTCCCTCCCGTCGTGGGGTCACGCAGCTCGGCTCACTGAGCCCGGCACAACCTGAGACGAAGGGATTGGATTGCGGGCTATAAATATCTCAGTCCAGTGTGGTGCGGAGCTGGCAGCCGTGCCTGAGCCGAAGGACAGTGAAATCCAAGCGACAATGATTACATCCAGAAATGAGAAGCTGGAAGGATCTGGAAGAGCTTCCCCATGGAGCGTGCGGCTAGGCATGGCAGGGTGGTGATGGTCCCACTCCCACTGGAGAGCACAGCGTCTGCGAAATCACCCCTGCTCACGGGGCATGGATGACTGCAGATCCTGTATGGTCCAGGTGCCCCCAGCCCTGTCCTGTCCTGGCCTGATCCTCCAGTGGCACAGGCCGGGGGCAAAGGGGACACAGAGGGGCTGGCAGGAGCCGGGGTGGGAGAAGCCTCCTCCTCGATCTCTCCGGGAGGTGGTGCTGCTCCCGCAGGACCTGCGGCGGGCGGGATGCAACCAGGCGAAGAAACGGCTCTGGTAAAACAGGTAGAGATACGCGGGGGGAAAGCAGAGGGGGCGGAGGGAGCGAGGGAGAACCCTCGCTCCTGGAGGGATGGGGTGCGTGGGATGCCCGTGACGGGGGATGTGGGTGCGGGGGCATCCAGTGTGTGCTCTGTGCGCCAGCAGAGGGGACCCTGTCACCACCCCGGTGCCACCCACGGTGCAGACAGACCACTGCACACACCAGACACACACCCCATACACACCATACTGACCACACACCCCATACCCACACTGCACACACGCACCATACACACCCCGTACACAACCCATACACACCCCATACACACCCCCCACACCCCCCCACCCCATAACACACCCCATAACACACCCCATAACACACCCCATAACACACCCCATAACACACCCCATACACACACACTGCACACACCCCATACACTCACTATACACACCCCATGCACACCCCATACACAACCCATACATACCCCATACACACCCCCACACACCCCATAGCACACCCCCGTACACACACTCCACACACACCATACACACAAACCATACACTCACCATACACACAGATGTATCATATCTTAGGGTTTCTCTAATTCCATTGCACCTTCCCTGTCCCACAGTGTTACACTGAGTTTTATTGGCATCCCACACCTTGGGGATGACAGTCTTCCCTTGCACTGGGCTGTGCCCAGCACCCCAGTCCTGGTGGTCTACAGTGGTTCACGGCCATCTGTAATGGTCCATGGAAGTCCATGGTGGTCTCTGGTGGTCTGGAGCACTCCAGAAAGGCTCATGGTAGTCTGTGGTGGGTTGTGGTGGTCCATGGGAATCCATGATCTCCCACTGTGGTGCTGCATTCCCCTCCTGCTCTTCTAGCCTCATGGAGATCTGAGAAATGCTTGTTTTGCCTCAGCCTTTATTTACAGCACTGGGGCTCAGCTCTTCTCGAGCTTGTCAGAAACCCTATTTCCAGGAACTGCTGTTGTCTAACAAGCTCCTGCTTTCTTTATGAACAGCGTTGCAAACTTCTTCCCTGAATGGCAGAACATCCCTGTTCTCAGATACTCAAAGAAAGTGCTGACCCAAAATGTGGCAAGGATAAAACATTGTTATGACTAAAGCCCACTCCCTTGCGACCCTGTAAACAGTGCTCAAAATGAGAACCTTGGAGCTCTCCTGGAACTGCAGCAGGGTGTGACCAACAACCTTCCTCTGAGTGAGACACCTCTCAGAGACAGGGAACTCTCATGTTTGAGTACTTGGAACCAAGGAACAATGGAACAATGGAACCAAGGAGCAAGGAACCAAGGATGAGTTGTGGGCTGACACCCCCACTCCTCAAGGCCCAATCCTTTGCTCGTTGGGTCGATGTAAAAGTATTAAAAGTGAGTATTTCTCTACCTTTGAGGGAAATTTTTCACAGGTACCTTGCTTGTACTGACTTTTTGTCTGTGTGCATGCCCCTATGGACATGGTATAGCAAATCTCAGAGAAATGCTGCTTTGTTAGATGTTTAAGTACTGCGGATATCTAAGGAAGTTAGACCTGTAAATAAGTTAAAGACATAATTTATAAGCTACGTCAAATGCTTTCAAGTGTTGCTCTTTTGCTAAATTGTTACATTTAAGTTATATATGTTAGATGCTGTTAAGTGTTATTCCTCTGTTAAATTTTTCAGGTTAAGTAATAAGTTCTGTTAAATTTGAGTGATGTTAAGCTTTTAGGCCACGTTCCTTTTTATCCTTGCCTCACTATCCTTTTGTCACACGCACTTAAACACACAAACACACAGACATACACACACACGCACACACACACACACTCACACACACTCACATGCACACACACATGCACACACACACACTCACACACACTCACACACACACTCACACACACTCACATGCACACACTCACACTCACATGCACACACTCCCACACACCCCTAGATGGTTGTCAGTTAATTTCTGTTTTGATCGACTGGATGTTGTTTGCTGTTGCTTTCTTTCCCTTGCTGTGCCTTAACTGTCCAGTAAGTGGTAGAGTGAACCTTGCCAACAAACTTTGTTGTGCTGCTGCTTAATATTAAAATCTGGTGTTTGCTGATACCCTTGCTGGTGATTTTTAAGTGATCTCAAACGCTCATTTGTAACACCCATACCTGTTCTAGGATTGCAGCAGATCATGATGGGCACGAAGGGCACAGCCACGCTTGACTGGCCTGTGGAGCTCCTCCCCGCGAGGTTCCAATCTTCTTTTCCATGCTCCCAGCAAGCAAAACCAAGCCCCTGGTCCCCAGAGCTGGCAATTGATTTTCCACCCCCTGGTGTGCAGCAGCACAAGGCCACGGGCTGCAGGATCCTGCCAGGCTCCTTCACCTCTGCACTGAGAGTGGAGCCAGAAACCTGCCAGCCTCTGGAGGTGGCTGTAAAGAGCATGGCAGGCGCCACAAGTGAGTGCCTGCAGCAGGCTTGTCTCTGCCAGGGCCAGGTGAAGGAGTTGTGCAGACACTGCTGTGCCAGGGCACAAACAGCACTGGGTCATGGGGAGGTGTAGCATGGATGAATAGCAGCCCCTTCCTGCTGGAGGCTGTGTGGAGAAGATGCCACTGAGGACTCACATTTCTACTCAAGTGGGAGTCAAGGTTCTGCTGGGGTCTCTGTTGTTGGTGCTCAAGGAACCACCCCATCCCAAATGGGAGAGTAACACCTTCAGAAGGTCAGAGAGGCCTTGGCCAGGTGGGCACAAAGCACACAGGGACTGGTGCAGGTATGTGGGGTGACCTTTTCACAAATGGGCTTCCTGTACTGCTGTTGTCCAGGGAAACAGAAGGACTTCTTGTTGGGATTTGAAGTTTGTACGGCAGTAATGGAAAAATGGGAGCAAAGGCAAATATTTTAAAGGGAAAATGTGGAAAAATGTGGCAGCTGTGTCACCTTCCTGGTTCAGGGCAAGGGTTGTCCCTGTGTGTCCATGGGGAGAACCCCTAGAACCCATGCCTCTCTGTGCCCCAGACCCAGGGTGGGACCCTATGAGTGTCCTTGCAGGGCACCAGGACAGGAAGTGTCACCCATGAACCCCTTCAGGTTGGTGCTGCCTGTGCCAAGCCAGGGACACTTGCTACAGTGCTTTCCCCTCCAGCTTTTCTGGGACCCCCAGATGGAGTATGTGGGGTCCCAGCCCCATGCCTGTGTGGTCTTTTCCACCATGAAGCCATCAGCCATCCATGGCTTTTCCTGTACAGTGTCCATAAAGCAGGGTAGCACCCCAGGGTGGCCCTGTGTGTGCGCCAGTGAAACAGCTCATGATGTACTGGGCCAATTCACTGTGCAGGGGGATCTGTTTTTCCTATTTCAGAGTGAGGCCAAAGATCTGCAGTACCCACCCAGGACGCAGAAATCCTCAGGGCTTCCTGGGTCTCTCCCTGTCCCCGCATCCCAATGAAACAAGGTGCCCAGGACCAGTCTGGGAGTCCCCTGGGGGTCCTCAGCATGTCCCAGAGCATTTATATGCTGGGGTCAAAGCTGGTGTCATGACACTGCCACGGCCAAGTCCCCTCCACAAAGCAGGGTGCCTGGACCCTTGATGTTCCCGGCACGTCCCCAGGCCCACCAAGTGTCTGGCACTTTTTTTGGCTGGTGTGGCTTCTGCATGGCCTAGGAATGATTTCCCAGGATTACTTCTGACTCACAGGGCAGGAAACATTTTGGGGTTTAAGCCAAGCTGAATAACATGCTCATTTCCTTGTGCCGACTACAAAGCACCTGCTCCAGGGGATTTATGGAGTGCCGGCCTCTCGCACTCACTACCCGGCTGCTTGCCCGGATGTTTTTATTTTCCTGGTATGGCCTGTAAGTGCCAAGGCCTGTTTTCCTAAACACCCCATGACCTCCTGGCATGTTTCCTTGAGGGGAGCCCAGGCAGAGCCACAGGTTGTAGCACATCCATGCTGGGGTATCCAGGGTGCTGGAGAGCCAGGGTGGGTGCCAGCACCCTGCCAGGGCGGCGGGTAGCAGGAATGCTTGGCTGGCCCACTGATGCCAAAACCTGCCCTGGTGCAGAGCTAGGATAAATGACCTGGGAGAGTGCCAAAGGAATGGGGCATGGGCACGAGCAAGGGAGGATGAGACCCTGTGAGAGATGGCAGGAGGGCATGAGTGAAGCACAGCCTTCAGAACACAGAGCCCATCCCATGACTAGGGACAGACACCATCCCACAGCAGGTCCTGTCCTACAGCAGGGAACCCACAGACACCCTCCAACCAGATTTGTAGGGTCCCTGTAAAATACTGCGCCTAACCCCTGGGGTGGGAACATCTCTCCCCTGCAGGGAGGGTCAGGGTGTGGGTGCTGAGGCCAGGTACTCCCATGGAAAGTACAGGACATGCCAGCATGCCTCGCGGCCCATGCTGCTCCAATGGCATCGAGCTCCATCCAGCAGGCAGCCAGCCTGCAGAGTAAGGTGACATCAAGTTTTTAATCATGTCCCAATGCTTTGTCCCCTTTTTGGAGCAACAGTCATTGCTGGTGGGGCTGGGTCTGATCTCACCTGTACTCCAGCCTCTGTGAGCTATTCCATCTGGCTTACCAGCTGTGGGATGAAGGATGCCATGAGACACCTCTCATTCCCTGGCTAGCCCTTTGTCTCCTCCTGTCCCCCTTCCCAGCCCCTGGCTGCCTATCTCTTTCTCCTCCCTCTGCTCACCTCTCCCCAGGGTCTGGCCATGCCAGTGAGCAGTGTGCCTTCATGAGTGGTCATCACTCAGAGCTGGCATCTACCTGCACCTGTTCTTGTGTTCTGGGGACTCTGGGGCTTGAGGTAGCCTCAAGGTGCTGGGTGAGGAGAGGTGCCTACATCCCAGAGGTGCCCCAGGTTCCACAGGAGCACCCAGGCAGTTTGGCCCAGTGATAAAATGGGGTTGTGGGGTTGTTCTTTTTTTTTTGTTTTGTGGTTTTTTTTTGTTTAGAGAGAAAATAAAATACCTTTGGGGAGCAGGAGCCAAGCTCCCCAGCGCCTAAAACAGCAATCACAGCACTTCCTCGGATTTATGGTGTTTGCTTTCACAATGCCAGCCGGGATCCTGTTTGCTTCCTGCTCTGCAGCTGCAGCCCCAGCTGAAGGCTCAGGAGATTCAGGTTTTATAACCCTTCTGGATTCTGCTGATGGCAACTTGTCCATCATCATTTATTACCCCCCGAGCCTTCTGCGGTGCTGGGGTGGGCTGTTGTCACCTCAGCCCAGCACCCACTGGCTTGGGTGCTCATCCCTCCCCATCCATGGGGTCCCATCCCTGGCATTGGGCATTCTGCTGCCCTGCAGAGGGATTGCTGGGAGAGGAGGCCAGCAGTGCTGTGCCCTTGGTGGGGTGCAGCACCCAGCTTTATTCAGGGACAGCTACAGTCAGAGAGCCAGGCCAAGCAGGAGAGCTGTGTCCTGCTGGGAGGATGCTGAGGCACAGATATGACCTTCTGTGGGATCCTGGGATACTCAAAGGTGGTGGCTGCTCCTCAGTGGCACACATAGACAGGCAGTGGTGCCTGCTGTTGGGCTCTGCCTGCTAAATTAAAGTGACCAAACTTCCAGAGAGGCACTTCTTCCAGCCCCTTTATCCTTTCTACAGTTCTTCCCTGGGTCTCGGTTTTCCCCCAAGATGTGAGACCAAAAGCAGCTGCCTTCTTTCAGTCTCTGAAGCAAAACCTCCTCCAAGCTGGCACAGCAGGAGAGGGTGTCAGCTCCTCCTGCCACAGCCTCCCTCAAGAACCCAAGCAGAAGTTCTGAAGCACCAAGTCCAGTTCCAGGTACTGCTTTCCAAACTCCAAATCCCCTCCTGCAGGAGCTGGGGTAAAATGCTCTGGATCACCCATGGGGATGTGTGTGCTGGGGCCAGGTAGGTGCCCAGGAATGCAAAAGTGGGGGAAGGGAAGTTGTCAGGAGGGGAAATAGCAGGACTGACAGGTTATGGGGGACCACCAACCCCTTCCCTAATGCACAGCCACAGTGTGGACAATGCTCCACTGCCCAGGTCCCTCTGCAATGTGCCAAGAGGTGTCCTGACACTCTTTCCTCTCCTTCTCTGCATTTTCCCAGCAAAGCACTCTGATGAAAAACTCAGTGGCCATGAATGGTCTGGTGGCTTTAACCTTCTATTTAGTAAACCAGAATGGCTACAGAAATCCTGGGAATGCCTCCCCATGTCCCTGATGTAGCAGGGGCAATGCCCTTCCACACAGCTGAGAGATGCTGTTGCCACAGGTTTTTTCCACTCTTCTGGAAGTCTGTCCAAATCCTGTGAGCCTCCGAATTAAACCCACCACTTTTTAAAAAACATTTGCTGTTCTTGTTGCTGAAACAATGATGGATTATTTCATTGCAGTTACTAGCATGCCAGACTTCTTTTTCCAAATGCACAATAGGAATATTAATTAACTGCTCTGAAGACGAACGCTTTTATCCTCCTTATATAGTAACAACTCTGCACCACAGGGCAAGTTCCATTTGTCACTGATACACTCCACCACCCCGGCTCATGGCCCCGTGGTCAGCAGGGGATGCCCAGCATTTCTGTGATTTATTATCTGCCTTTCCCAACACATCCCATACTTGCTGCCATCCAGCCACCTCGCCAGGGGACACAGCATCATCTGTGGCACTGCAAGAGGGCTGGGGTAAATCTCTGGGGAAGAACGGATGCAAAGCCAGGGCTGCTCCCTCAACAGGGAGAGCACAAGTTGAAGGACAGGAATGCAATGGAATGGCAGAGGGGCCCAGAGCACCAAAGGGAAGGGACTATGCCTTCAAATCCAAAGGTGGCGAATCCAAAGCGGATAAAAGGAAGAAGACTTTTTCTCACTCTGTGCTTAATTACACTGCCACAGGAAAATGTTCACGCCAGAGTTTAGCAGGATTCAATGACAGATTGGGCACTTATGGGTATAAGAAAAATATCCAGCTATAGTAGTGGATGCCAATACAAATTCTGGAAGGGATATTAAGCCTCACGCGTCAAGGTGTAAACTTATCCCAAACTCTCAGAAAGCAGGGAGCTTAATGCAGGGGCAGATGACCCACATATGCCACTGCTACTGATGATGCCTCACTGCCGGCACAGCCCTGTGCTGGCCGAGCCCCCGGCTGGACCGTCCCCAGAGCCCTGTTTCCTGCTGCTGGCAGCACCTCTGACAAGGGCTGCAAATTTCTTTTGGCAAGTCAGCACTTTGCTTGTAGCTCTCCAGAGCCATGTGGCTCCCAGGGCTCTGACCTCCTCCCTCTTGCCCATCCCCTTATTTTGCCAGCTGATAGAAGCCTTATCACTTCTATCCAGAAGCAGCCCCTCTAGGTGAGGGTCTGTGAGGTCTATGGGCACATCTGTGGATGGTGTGGCATCTTCCCACAGGTCCGTGCTTCCAGCCAAGCCTCTCATTTAACTCTCAGGTCACTTGTTGCCCTAAAGCACTTTTGCCTCCTGATTTTATCCCTCCTTTTTCCTGCTTTTGCTGGGACTGGTGTCCAGTTTCTAGAAGGGGATGCTCAGCTCCACTATCTTGTGGGTGCTCCAAATGCACAGGCACAGCTCTCTTTCATGGGCACTGCTCAGATGAGTCCTGGGTTCTTCTCCTGCTCTGCATCAGTGGCAATCACTGTACTGTCAGCTCTGGTCACAGCACCAAAGCTGCCAGAGCTCAGTAAGTGTTTGGATGATGCTCTTAGGCATGTGCTGGCATTCTTGGGGCATCCAGCGCAGGGCCAGGAGTTGGACATGGCGATTCTGATAGGCCCCTTCCAACTCAGCATATTCTATGATTCTATGACTCTATGATTCTGTGATTCTATGAAAAAACCTGCTGTTGCTCCCAGCCCATGCATGGCCACAAGCCTGGTAAGGCTGCAGCCCAGGGTGGGATGAAAGTGCCATGATTTGGTATCCAGGAGCTGGGTGCAAGCACCTCCATCCCCTAATGAGCATGGTGCCATTTGCATCCCACACTTTGTTAGCAGCATGCTTGTGCTGCTCTGGTCACTGTGAGATGGGATGCTCCCAAAACCTTGGCTACTGTGAAGGAGCAGTGACAGCTCAGCATGACCAGAGGGGAGCCTGGAGCTCTCCTGGTTAGAAGCCAGGGTCTCCTGTGCTTGCTGCTTACGTGCTCACCACGCTGCCAAGGGCAACGCCGCTGGGGACCTTTGGATCTCCCCTCGCTGTGGAGCTGTACACCCACAGGGGCTTCCAACTGGAGAAATTTCTGGAGGGCATGAATCAGCTTTTCACAGCTTGTTAAAAATCTTGATCCTACCTCTTGTTTTCATGCCTTTCAAATCAGGAAATGAGTTTTACAACTTTTCCAGTGGGGCACAGCTGGTGGCCAGGGTCGTAAAGCTGAACTTTATAAATATCTCTCGTAGGGATCAGGGGAAGAGCATTAAAAAGGCAGAGAGAGAGAAAGAGAAGGGAAAGGAGCAAAGGCAATAGAGGAACAAAGGCAATAGAGAAACAAAGCGAACAAGTCCAGCTCAACACTAACCATGGCCATGCAAGCACAGAAGATGGGGTGTGCTTGGGGCAGGCTTTGCCTGCTTCTTTCCCTCCTCCTCCAGCTGCCGGGCTCCCAGGCCAAATGCTACTTCCAAGCTAAAGGTAAGTGGGGAGGTGAGATGGGAAGAGGCTGATGGGAAGAGAAGGCCTCACCTTTCCCAGCATGGCAGAGCTCTTGTCCTGTGCCTGCGAAGGGTGGAAGGGACTGTGCTCAACATAGGAGAGAGATAATGGGCCAGTGGTGAGTGGAAGGAGCAGTCTATAAACCACAGAACAGCTCCCCAGGGCTCTGGCTGAGAAACAGCTTTCTGGGCCATGAAGACTCCGGGCAGGAGCCTGGCTGGGGCCAAGTATGCAGTTCTAACAGCACAGGGAGGAGGGCAGCTCATCATTCCTCTACTGCCTCCCCCCAGGGCTGCAGAAATACCCAGACCCCAAGGGGAGCTGGATTTGTCCTCTCCAGGGAAGCAAGAGCCACTTGCTTCTTGCTCTATGCCCATGAGGTAGTGGGGAGAGCCACAATGCATGGACAGGAGAGGATGGATGGGCACATAGCCCATGGCAGATGACTGGGCATTCCATACCTGCAGGATGGTGGGCAGACCACCAAATACCATATCTTCCACACCGTAAGGTGGGTGGGAAGTCATGATAACCTCTTTGTCCCCTCTTTCAGGGCACAGGGGTGTCAAGGAGGCTCACACTTGCCCTCAGCACAGGCCCATGTGTCCTCATCACTGCTGTTTCCTTTGCAGCTCCCTGTGAGTACGAAGGGAAGCAGTTCTCCCTTGGGGAATCGTGGCTGAGCACCAACTGCCTGCTCTGCACCTGCCTGCACCCCATTGGCGTGGGCTGCTGCGAGACGTGAGTGAGGGGCTGAGGGGCGCTGGGGAGGGCCATGGCTTCCCACCACAGTACTCCTGCACCTGCAGTGGCGGGGTCTGGTGGCTGCAAATGCAGCAGATATCAGGGCCCTGGGCAGGCTGTGGGGCACCAGGGCCTGGGGAACAAGAGGCAGAGGTGGGCAGGACCCCATCAGGGCATAGAGGGTGGTGGGGTGAGCTGGGGAGGCAATGGGGTGGGAAAGGATGTCTTGGCACAGCAAGATGCCCAGATGTGCCAGGAGCTTTGTCCCAGCCTGATCTGAGCTGATCTGGGAGACATCCTGTGCAGGGGATTGGCAGCAGGAAGCCACCCAGTGCTGTTAGCAGCCCCCAGCATTAATCAGGGGGAGCTGATGGCACCATGTCCTCTCCCACAGCACCCAGCACCCCATTGACTTCCCTGACTGGTGCGAAGCTCACTACGACTTGCAGACCTGCCAGATCTCAGTGGTGCAGAAGGCTAACCCCAGCCTGCCCTGCGTGAAGAGCATGGAGCATGAGTGGGGCTCGGCGGGCACCCCCGAGCCGCTGGTGAACAAGGTGCTGGGTGCAGGGCTGAGCAGATAGAGGCTCAGCAGCACCCCGTGCCCATCGGCACCACCCTCCCTGCTCCAGAGCACACCACCCGCATGCTCCAGACCTGCCCCACCCACCCTTGTAGAGGCATCAGCGCCACCACTTTTGAGGAAAACCACTATCCACACACCATGGTATCAAGCTTTACTTCTGCCTTCAGCTTCCTGAACCAGGGCATGCTCCCGGTGAGATGTTCTGCCCACCGTGGAAATGCAGATCCCATGGGATCTACTCCCAGGTGGGCAGAAAACCTCCAGTGACTAAAAAAAGGGCTACAGGACTAAATGAGCCTGCTCCATGGCACTCCTGTATTCCCATATCCAGCCTCAACTGAAGCAGCTCCCTACTGCCTCCCAGATTTCTAATTCTTGGCATGGCCACCACAGGGAGCTCCCTGGGGAACACCACAGCCCCTCCTGCAGGATCCCCACACCCTGTCCGGCCCCTTACCTGCTCCTGGAGTGCAAGGGGCATAACCCATCTCTGGAACCACTAACGCCCCTGCTCCTTAAGCTCCTGGGGTCCCTGGCACTGTAGGCCAGCCCTGGGCAACACTGCAACAGAGCCAGCCCAGGGTGGATGGCAGAGCAGGGGGAACCACTGAATGTCTCCAGGGGAGACCCCCATCCCCACTGGTAGGGGAGCAGGGTGGGGAGGGTTCAGGAAGCAGAAGCAATCCCAGTGCCAGGGTGGAGGCAGCCACCCTGGCATCTGCCCCAGTTGGTGCCATGCCTGTGTTGTGCAGAGCCTTGTGTAGATGTTTCTGTTCTTGCAATAAAGATACTGAACAAAGAAGAGGTCTCCAGCCTGTGACTGCTGTGCAAGGAAGGATGTGTCCACCACTGAGAACAATGTAGGAATAAGGCTCTTGAGAAGGCTGAGCTTTGCACATTAAGACCTTTATTACACTTAAAGAGGAAAGCTCATTGGAAAGCTTGGTAAAAATGGGGAGCTGGCTGATGAGCAGGGACACCTCCATCCCAGCTCTTGAATGCATAGCATACATTCTGTACAGTCCCCCAAGGATCCAAAGACCAGCAGGATGCCTTCACATCCAGGAGCCCAGGCAGACAACAGCCCAGGGCTCAGTGCTGCTCAGTTTTGAATCATCATGATCGAACTGACACAGCATGGGCCTGCATCCAGGTCACCAGCACAGGCCAGCAGCACAGGGCTGGCCTGCCAGGACCTGCTTCGTCCAGGTGGAGGTGGCTGGAGCACTGAACTGTGTGTGGGACAACTCTCCAAGAGGCAGGACATGTGCCAGGGCAGGAGAGCAGGCTCCCACCCAGCCCAGGTGGTGAGTGTGCTTCACATGGATGCCAGACCTCTGCTTGTAGGGTTTCTGTAAGGGCATAGCCTTCACCCAAGGGTTCACTGGAAGAGCTCCCCTCTCCCGTCCCTTGGCTAGGCCTTTCCTTCTTGGAAGCCCCACGTGGGATGAAGGCACATCAGCCGTTCCCCAGGAAGGCAGATTTCTTTTTGCAGAGTGCTGGGACTTGCACCTTTACCCAGGCAGCAAGGGTCCAGCTCCAGCTGAGGGCTGCAGCACAAGACACTGCATCAAGCACAGTGCTCTTCCCCCCTTGGACAGGAGAGAGTTGCCTGGTGCCCAGCTGGGCATCACAGATGAATCCAAGGGGACACTGGTATGCGTGCCCCACAGCATACTGGTGACAGTCCTGCGTGCCATTCTCACTGGTGGCACATGCTTGCAGCTCTGCAGGCCAACCACCCCTTCCTAGTTCATATGGTGATGGAGTTAGTGCTGGAGAACTGAGATACGTAGGAAGCCAGGATGGGGTTGGTGGGAAGAACTTTGATGGGCAAGTCCCAGCTGAAGGTGTCCACTTCCATCTGCTCCATGCCAGTCCAGGTGACAGCCTCTGACTGGCTCCCATGAACCAAGCAAGTCCTCGCCGACTCCCCAGAAGTCACAAACTCAAAGTGCAGCCTCCACTTCAGGGACACTGTGGGTAAGAGGGTGGTCAGCAGACAACACCACAAGGGCCACGGACAGCAGCTGTCTCAGCACTGTCTGTCCTGGCAAGGGGACAGCAAGTGACACAGGCCATCAAATGACACAGGCCAGCAAGGGCAGGGCTGGGAACATCACAGTCCTCCTGCAGAGACAAGCAGGGGTGGGTCCCTTCCCTGGTGGGTACTAACCAATGTTGGTGGTGAATCCTGGAGTTGAGCTAAGTGGGATGGGCAGGCTGAAGCTGCTCTGTGCCGTGTGCAGGCAGGACTCCTGATGGCGGGCGTGCATGGTGAAGGAGACAGGCTGCCCCCGCCGGCGCTGGAACTCCTCCTGGATGCTCTCCTCTGTCTGCAGGCTCACCGAGAACTGCAGGGAGACAGGTAGGGTGTTTGTTCTCACAACCTCATACACACCTTGTGCAAAGCCCAGGGGCTCTGCTTCTTAAACGAGCCCAGGACTGGACCATTGCCTACCTCACGCTCCAAGGAGACCTCAGCTGCAAAATTCTCAACCAAAAACCCTCACAGCCCAGTGCCACCCCAATCTCTTCTCCCACCCTAAACCCCTGCCTCTCCCCAGTAACCCCAGAGATAGCAATGACCTGCAGACATGGGATGTCTCCTTCTGAGAAGTTAAAGGTCCCAATGACATCCTCTCCAATCTTATACACTGTCTTAAAGATGCAGAACGTCCCCACCTTCCCACGAGTGTTGCTGATGTTATACAGGTCTGTAGAGTAAGAAGAGGGTAAGGGTTGCAGCAGGACTCAGAGCAGGACTCATGTTATTTACTCAGAGCACTGCTTCATGCAGTGCTCTGAGTTAATAACATGACCCCATGCCTCCTGCTTGGGTGTGAAGGACAGTCCCTAGAGGTGGTATTCCTTTGGGAAATGTCTGCAGAGAGCAAGAGCAAACCACACTCCGGCGTGTGATATGCTGGGCAGAGGGTTTCTGGCTGAAGTAGGAACAGCCTGAGACTGACTCCACAGCCACAGCTGGAACTTCACTTTGTCAGAGAGAGATTTTTTGCAGCTGGCCCTGAGATGTTCTCCATTCCCAGATTCTTAGGAAGGACAGCAGGTTTGAGCAGGGAATATGACCTACGCAGGCTGCGTCGGGAGGTGGCCACCATGAGCAGCTCTGTTGCTAGGTCCGCCAGGCGAGAGTCTTTCTTCAAGCCCTCTTCCTCCTCCAGGAACGGGTTGGAGGGCGCAACAGCCTCATCCTGTGGGAACTGATAATCCTTGAGCCCTGGGAAGAAGGCGAGAGTATCAGCAGGGCAGGGTGCAGCCCAGCCTGCATGTGCAGGGAGGGCAGAGTGTGGCCTCACCATGCAGCACAAGGACACGGAAGGGCACGCGCAGGAGCTTGATGGGGGAGTTGACCCGCTGGCAGCCGATGGTCAGCTTGTACACATACTTCACAGACTGTCCCCGGAAAGAGGGCGGGCCATCGACAGGCAGTGTCTCACAGTACGAATCTGCAAGGGGAGCAGAAACTTTGCTTTCCAAGGCAAAAAGTAAGCTTGCAGCTGTCATGTAAAGGCTCCCTGCACCAAGTGTTAGGACCAGCAGCAGTGCTGAGCTAGGGACAGTGCCTGGTGCTTTCTGCTGTCTCCTCTTTCCTCTACAGGCCAAGAACAACCCAGCTTCCCTGCACCAGGCAAACTGCTCCTCACATCACATGCACCATCATCCAGATACTGCTTCCAGCACATACAACCACACACACAAACTCCGTCTCCAAAGAATGTGAAAGATGTAAAATGCAGGAACACAAACAGATGAGTGCTAAACCTACTCATCACGAGTTCAACCCAAATTTGCCTCTGTGCACTCTTCTGCCCACCGCTCTCACAGCGCAGCCTCCTCTACGTCCTGCCCCATGCGGGTGTTGATCAGCACCTCACTCCTCTTTTGGTATTTGCTTTACACAAACCACCAAACTCAGCAAAAAGTTAGCTTCCTGTGTTTTTCTCTGAGGACTGTGTCTAAATGATCAAGAAACAATTCTGAGACATTCACAACAACCCCTCGACAGGCTGATGACTTAGACCACAAAGCCTCAGAGTCTGAGGGCTCTGAGATACCAGGGCCTGGCTTACACCACATTCAGCCCTCCTAGAGACCCTTGGCCACCACACAAACCTCAATGCCTCTTGACGCAGTGTGAACACTTCTGCAGCTTTCCCAAACCACATGCTGTATAACAAGAAAGACACAAGCAGTGAACTGTGGAAAGTCTCCACCTCTCTGGCTTGCCCACCGTAACGCAGATACGCCCTGCCAGAGGAAGGGCAGCATCCTGCTCTGAAACCACAGATCCTTCCCCATGTCTGGCACATACTGAATGTTGAGGCTTATATTCAAAGTTAGGGTTACATTTTAAATATAACTTCTGGATTTTTAATAACAGGACTGGAAGGAAGAAAAAGCCTGTGCTAGCATGTAGTGTCCACAGGATGTCACACCTTAAAACACAAGGCTCTCTTTCTGGACCAGGATGCAGATAAAGCAGAGGACTATCCAGACAGGGAGGAAAATCAGGTATTTCCAAGGAAAGAAGCAGATTTCTGTAACCCCTGTACCAGACTTAACAGGAGTGCTCACAAAGACCTCCATGCCCAGTGAGGATAACCTAAGCAGAGACCACTGCTGTCAGAGGAGGATGGGCCTTTTGCTACCTGGCACAGGAATGCCAAGACTCAGGAAGTCCTAGCTTCCGTGCATATCCCAGAGGGAAGCACATTTCTGGCACTACAGATACCTTCCTTACCCACCTGCTGTGCCCTCTGGCTGGGCTCCTGGCCTGTGTCCAGGCTGCTTCCATTTCCTCCCCTTTCTGTGATTTACCAAATACTTAAAGGTATTACAAAACCAGAGAGGAGGCAAAACCAGCCACAGAAATGAAGACTCAAGAAAATGCTTCATGGTGACAAATTTAAAGAGCTCAGCCTGGGCCATGTGTCAAAGGCCTGGAAGATGAGTCAACTTCAACACATAGGCACCATAACAAGAGTAAGGTATTGGGGAATAAGTTGCTCAGCAATCAAAAACAAGTCCTTTTATCAAAAGACAGTCTGACACAACCTCAGCTCTATGTGCCAGCTCTGGCTGCAGTTCAATAGCATAGTATATTGCTGAAACAGAATTAAGATTTTTTGGGTTTTCTGGTTTGATTTTTTTTCCCCTCTCCAAACTGCGTAGCAGAACTCAAAACTTCTGAAAAACAGGAAATGAAGAATTAAGATACACACCCACACAGCCTTAACTCTCCCTCCACAGAGCTGGCAGGAGACCCCAGGAATGATGTGCAAGCGTGCCAGCTGCAGTCTCGCGTGAGAGCAGCAGCACCACAGGCTGATGGGATGTGTGTGAGCAGCCTGGCAGTGGACGAGACCAGGGCTGTGATTTGGGGATTTCAGCGTTAAAAAAACAGTGCCACATGCAGCCACATCACATGTGATGCATGAAACAGACAGGTGCATCACACAGCCAAGGGGAAAGGCTGTAACATACAGCAGATGAACCTCAAAAAAATAGAAGTTGGTGTCCTTCCTGAGGAGCTGCGTTCAAGCAGTAGGCAGATGCAGGCTGTTTGTGCCAGTGCCACCCAGAGGCAGACAGGACACACACACATCACGTCATTGAGAAGGACAGACAATCCCTAGCTGAGCTGGGGGCTGAACAGCTTCTGCCTGCTAAGCCAGCGCCCAGTCAATCCTCAGTCCACCCCAGCCACCTGGAACCTAGGCTGTCGTCACTGATCTGTCATCCCAGAAACTGCCCAGCCTAATATGTGCCAGAAAAAGGGACTTCCATCTGCTCCCAAGGAATTGATGCTCCAGCCCCAAACCTGCAAGCAGCACGGAGCACAGGGGAATCCAGGTAAGCCTCAGGCCACCTGAGATTTCTGCCTCCTCCTCCCTGCTGGCACGGCCAGCTCCTTTCCCCAGCATGCTGCTGTAGGATAATAAGCAAATAACCAAATGTCTTCAGACAACTGGCTCTGCAGTTTAGGGACACAGCCCCAAGATGGCACTGCCCCACCCCACTAACCACCAAGCCAAGCCAGCCTGGTTTCACCAGGTTCAGGTCCACCTTTGCCTCCAGTCAGGCCCCTCCGAGGCCAGAAAGGCAGGAGACAAAACCAGCATGTCACAACCCTGCAGCTGCTTGGCCTCACTTGCAGCTCCGCTCTCAGCTCTGCAGAGCACAGTGATCCAGCAGAGCCTGCCTCACCATAGGCACTGTGTCTCCACTCCCTGTGCTCCGCAGCTTGAGAAGTCTCCATCAATCGTTCCCAGCAGATCCCTGGGACAACCTAACAGAGCTCTCCACACACAGCCTGCAAGGAATAACATCACTGCAGCTAGACCACTGCTGCTAGAATGCAAAGGAGATGTGACATGACCTGAGCAAACTGGATCACAAAGCCACCAACCAAGAGACAACAGTGCACAGTGCTGTTTTCACAGCTGTCTACTCAGACATTAAGAGCTTTGAGCAGAGAAGATGAGGAGTGCCCACTTTCACAGCAGGAAAACCAGAACACACACACAAGACTGTTATTTCCAGGACAGCCACAACCTGAAGAGGAAGCACAAACCTTTAGAGGACACCAGCCGAAATTCTAAGAATACTCCAGTGTGGCTAAAGAAATAAAGGTAAGGTGTACTACACAGGTGTGTGTAGCCATTCCTTCTGCTGCAACCACGTATTTAAAAAGTTTTATGCCTTGAAGCTACACAGTGGATCTGCAGCAAAGGCCAGAGGCCAGGGGCAGGATTGAGGAACATGTTGCAGTACACAGCCCTAACACAGCAGAGAAGAGACTGGATGATGCAGCAGCTCCTCAGCACTCACGCTTCCACCAAAGCACCTCACCTTTTGAAAGTACCAGGGTCTCACATTTACAGCACTCAGGTCTGCAAAGACAGTTTTGAAAGTAGAGCTCCCCAGAGGACAGGGGAAGAGGAGATAGGACTCACAGGACTTTGACTCCCCAGGATCCAGTCGCAAGTCACAGAAGAGAATCTTCGGAGGGGTGGACAAGATACACTGACCCCGCTCTCCTGGAAGAGAAAAATAAACATGTGAATGCTGCCCAGCCTCAGGCTGTGTCCAGGTCAGTCAGGGCTTATCCTCATGGGGATGCACAGGGAGAAGAGAGCCAAGGAGGAAACATCTCTTGCCCTGGTCATATAATGAGACATTCCCACCACAGCTGGACAGACAACTGTCATATTTTGATCCAAGCTAGTGTAACTTTGATTTCAGTATTAACAAGGTCCCACAGCATCCATCACCAAAGAATGACAAGGAAAGCAACACAGACTTCCCACTCGTTCTATGCATACTGCCATCAAGACACACACATTCTGGTCTGCTTGACTCCTTCCCACTGTGTTCTCACTGTGCCTACTCAGGTGACAGGTAGAAGTGGCACTCACCTCTGTTGGGGACAAAGACAGTCTCATTTTCTGCCTGCACATCATGCTTGCTGCCATCAGAGGGAGGGAGTGCCACCCGGTTCTCACTGGCGTGAAACTGGCAGTGGATCTGGGCGCTGGCCCACGCCAGCATCTCACTGAAAGCAAAGAGCAACACTGATGTCTATGCTTTAAACCTGAATTACAGCAGGCAGGAACTGGGAGAAGAGCAACTCTTGTCTGCTCAACTCCATGCAGGACTGCTTGTCTAGAAGGAAGAAGGCTGTGCCTCACTGTCACTGAAGCCAAACTCACAGTCCCCCTCAAAACAAGCCTTGGGAGTAAGCTCAAGCTGGGGTGCTGACTCAAAGCCACTTCCACCCCAGCTGTTAACAACAGTTTCACCCAAAGGCCTGGCTCTCTGGCCCAAGGACTCTTTCTAAGAAGCAGTGTTTGCAGTCTGAGCATAGGCACAGCACTGACACAGCACAAGAAAACACATCTGCCCTGAGAAACTTGCCGTACACTCATGACAGAAGAGAACAGGCAGTGCAGGTCAGCAGCTCCTGTCCCCTTCCACGGGAACAAGAGACGAGGTGGCCTGTGCAAAACTTCACAGGCATCTTCCAGCAAACATGCTAAGATCAAGTGTTCCAAGATCCAGTCCAAAGCCATACTCATTTGCAGATCTTTCTCATCAACCACAGACTGGAACTGGCGACTCACTGCACCCTCGAGAAGACACCTTGAGTGGCTGCACACGGGCCCAGCCAGGCAGAGGACTCTATGCCATGACAAGTTAATCCCAAACCAGAGATGACATACAGAGCAGCACTCTGGTAACAACACAACCATGAGGGAAGTGGGCAAATTTTAAAGCAAAAAAATATCTGCAATCGGAGTTCAGCTGCCCCTGCCCACTGCACCCAGTTGTCCCAATCCTTGGGGCAGAAAGGGCACAGACATGCTCCCTCTGCCCTCACAGCACCATCCCCATCAAGAACATCAGCTGCTGTTTGTGCCAGACCAAAGAAGGATGTTTCTAGGTCTTTCATTAGGACCTATTTTCTTCTCCTTATGGAGAACAAACCCTTAAGGGGTTTGCTGACGGCAACAGGGGAGGCAAAGGTGTCATTTTGACCCCTCTCTGTACAGCCACAGGAATGAATGTAGGCCCACACATCCAGCACAAAACAGTCTCATGGTTTGGACTCTGCTATGACCTCAGCCATTCCACAGGGCATTTCCCATGGTACTACTGACACCTTTCAGTTTCCTAATAACTCCCCTATTTTTATTTCAATAGTGATCTCTATAGTTCAACCAGTGAATAATTCCTCTGGTGTTTTCTAACATAATGATCAGATTAGTAAGCACTAACACCAGAGCTTTAGACGGCAGAGGGATTTTTTCATGGCTTACAGTTGTCTTTCCATGTGACACATCAGAGCAGTTAAAGGCAGATGAACCACAGAAAAAGGAGTGCTGTGTTTGTGTCAGCTGACTAATGATGCACTATTTGATCTTTTGTATGTGCTGGCTGCCCTTATCCAAACACACTGCAGTTACTACACCCAGGTGCTTTGAGCCCTGCAATTGTAGTTACACATTTTCAAAAGTACCAGCATGGCTCTTCCATCAGGGCTGCCATACATTTTTTTATTGCAAGGTATCTGCTGTTTGGAAACAGAGACCTGCTCTTGCTTGAGGCAATGTTTGCTAATTTTATGTAAGCTTAGAATGATTACAGGACCTTTAAAAACCTTTCTTTCTTTTTCAGTATTGCTCTACAATATGTCACTGGTTTGTTTTCATTTTCTCTAGCCAGATATCCAAACAAAATTTGCATATCCTTTCCTGCCAGCAGACCTGGCTTGCTCAGCTGGTGCTTGTTCAGCAGTGGAGGATCCTGCACTGGTGCTGAGGTCACTTCCCTCCAGTCTCACCTACCACTCCAACTCCTGTAGCCTGTGCAGGACACACTCTGTGCAGCCTCTGGGCAGAAGATATTTGTTTCTTGTACTCTGCTATCAAATTAATTTCCTGCCTTTCCTTCAGTTCTGTCCCTGTGATCAAAATGCAGCCTTTCTGTCCCTCCACCTGTCAGCCCCAAAACCTTCCAGTCCCTGACAGGTCTATCTGCCTGCTGGAGTCACTGTGCTTTGATCTGGCTTTTGCCTTTACGCAACCCACAGTCTCATTTTCCAAACCACCAATCTATTTGGTGTTGCCACTTGTATGACTTAGCCAGGTCATGTCAGATTGATCACCTGGCATTTTTCTTATTGTTTTTAAAACTTTTCTTTTCCACGAGGCAGTCTTCTACAGACCACAACACACCTGAAGTTCTCAAATGTAGCTCTCATAAACACATTGCAATCCTCAGACCACACCACCTGGTACCCTTGCAGTCCCACATATTTCAGAACCAGGCGAATCCCTTGTCATCACACCGAACAAAACTCTGGGAAGCTGGATGCCTATGCCACAGCTGAATTTGAAAGCTGAATTCAGCAGGCAAGAGGAAGCAGGAAGATGGAAAGTTAAGGAAGTCAATAAATACAGAAGTCCTACAAGAGATTGCTCTGCTGCCGAGACTGCAGGTACTGTGAGCAGGCTCACCAAAACAATCACATGTGAATATTGTACTGGTGATGAAAACATATGCTGAACCCAACAGGGCTGGAAACAGACATTTCCCAGGAAGGGCTCAAGATGAGAAAGCACTCTCCACTCCCTAAAGAATCAGACAAGGCCACACACTCAGCGGACGTGAAGGCTTTGGGTGATTACTTGTGACATGGAGTCACCCCCTGTGAGCCAATATGGGAAGCTCCCATCTTTTCATATTTCCTCAGCACTGCTAAGGGGAGAGGCAGTCCTCAAGGCTGGGCCACAGAAAATGCTGCTGCAGAGGGTGCCCCTTTCAGACCCCTGGCAGCATGCACTCCTTTGTCTGCCATCTCTGGAGACAGGGATCACATTGATCTATCCAGCACTGCTGAATAGAATAAAGCTCCTTCCACAAATGCAGAAAATAATGACGCCTGGATGTTGCTCTGTGGGACTGTCACCCTGGTGTGACCAGATATCCCACTCTGACAGCCAGTTTGGCTTCATTTTCTGCCAGTCACTGTAACTGAGAGCTCACCTGAGGGACAGAGAATCTCTAACTGCATACTTCTTTCTTTGTCTCCTTCTTGGGGGCAGAAAACCAGCATAATTACCTCCGCTTCGCACCCAAAATTGCGATGGTGCAAGGCTCCCTTAAGGGAGTGCCTTGAGTAGGGAAGTCACAGGGGGCTGAGCTGGCACCATTGCCCCACAGCCCAGCTGTGACTACTGCTCCAGAGGGAGACGGAAGAGAGGGTGGGCCAGTCCTTCTGGAGGGACCCAGACAGCTCCAACATTTGGAGACGCCATGCACAGACTGACTGACACAAGCCCTGTACCTGCTGGCGGAGGTCGACGAGGCTGATAATGGGTTGGTGAAGGTGATCACACACTCCAGAACCTCCCCTGCCAGGAACACGGGGCCACGGCCCAACTTGGCCAACACTTCGATCATGGCTTGGACAGTCCTGCTGCACACCTGCCAAAAAAGCCAACAGCGGGCATGGAATCACAGAGTCAAAAATTCAAAGAATCACCGAATGGCTGGGGGTGGAAGAGTCCTTAAAGATCATCTTGTTCCAACTCCCCTGCTATGGGCAGGGATACCTCCCACCAGACTGCTCAGGGCCCCTTCCAGCCTGGCACTGAACATTTCCAGGGATGGGGCAACCACAACTTCTCTGGGCAACCTGTGCCAGTGCCTCACCACCCTCACAATAAAGAATTTCTTCCTAATATTTAATCTATCAAAGAACTATCTTTCAGTTTAAAGCCATTCCCCCTTATCCTGTCACAGCGACACGGAGAGAGGACTGGGCGCTGTAACCGAGGGAAAATGGGAACACAAACAGAGATACAGGAAGTGTGAGGGGGAAACACGCACAGTCCTGGCCTTACATATACATACATCCTCTCCCCGAGTTCACACAGGTAAGGGGGATCAGGACAAACCGTGAGACTAGGGAAGGACAGCCCTGACACTCCCAACCCTGCGGTCCCTACCGCAGACAGACACACGGATAGGTCTACCCGAAGGATCTACCCGAAGGTCACAGGGCAGCAAAATTCCCGCAGCTTCCGCCTTGGGCCCACTCACCACCCGCACAGGCCCCGCTCTGCGTCCAGCAGTGGTGCAGGCCCGGCTCCCCTCAGCTGCTCGGCGGGGATCGGCAGCGCTCGGGCAGAGTTCGGCAAGGCTCGGGCCGCCCTCGGGAACGCTCGGCAATACTCGGGATACGCTCGTCAACTCTCGGGCTGCATTCGGACACCCTCGGGAAAACTCGGCAACACACCCTCAGCGCTCGGCAACTCACGGGCAACACTCGTCGACTCTCGGGCTGCGCCCGGCAACGCTCGGGCAGCGCTCGGCAAAGCTCGGCAATTCTCGCGCGCCCCTCAGAAGCGCTCGCTCAGCGCTCGGCTACTCTCGGAAGCCGCTCGGCCCGGCTCGTCCCGGCGCCCCCAGGGACCGGCGGCGGGGCGGGTCCGTGTTTCCGCCGTGCCCCGGGGGCGCGGGCGGGGCGGGGCGGGGCAGTGAAGAAGAGGGCGCGCGCGGGGCAGGGGGCGGCGATGGCGACAGCGGAGGCGGCGGAGGGGCCGCTGATGCGGCGCTACGAGGGGACAGCGCGGGGCCGCGGCGTGGCGGTGGCCGGCTGGCGCGTCTGCCTGGCGCACAGCTTCGAGGAGCTGCGGCAGCCCTACGGCGCCGGGGACGTGCCGCTCCGCGACGTCCTGCGGCACATCGGCCTCGGCTTGCGGTACGGCGGGGGATGGAGCGGGCCGGGAACACACCGGGACGGGGGAGAAGCGTCCTGCGGGGGACACAGTGTCGCGGTGGAGCCGCTCGGTGCCGCGGGGGGCTCGCCCCGGGAAGGCACCGGCGGTGTCGCCGGTGTACGGAGGGCAGAGTCCGGCAGATCACGGAAGGCCCCGCGCTGGCGGGAGCCGCCCTCCTGCCGCCCGCAGCCGCCGGCACCCTCCACCCTTCCTGGCGCCGGCGCTGGGAGCACTGGTGCTGAGGGGCAGCACCCGGCGCTCGGGCTCCTCGGAACGGGGGGAGCCGGGAGGACTGGGAGCGTCGCTTGAGGCTGGGGACCCCCATCTCCCACCCTCGGAGCTCATCGCTGCCGCATCCTCCCCGGCATCGTCCCCAGTGCTGGCAGCTGGAGGTTAAACTGGGGCCACCTGGGAGGGGTTTGGAACGCTGTGTGCTGCGGCAGGTTTAGGAACGGGGCACCTCTCCCGGCTTTGCGTTGGGGTGAGCTGGAAGCAACGATGGAGAACACGCGTGGAAAGCGAAAGTGTTGTTTTAACCTTTATAGCTGGAGTCCGGGCGCTGGCAGTGTTTGTGCACCCGTCAGCCTGAACGCTGGGACCAGTGACGGCGTCACTTATTTCCTTGTGCTGGATTTATGTCTCCTGTCTCCATTTTCTGCTGGTGTGCTTGGAGGCTGCTGCTTGCCAAGCTGGTTCCTGCAAAGCTGGATGAAAGGACAGATACTGGATTGCTTCGGGGTGCACGGTGTGCCGGTCTGACCTGAGACACCCTGGCGCAAGCCTGGGCATCGGGCAAGGGAGAGCGTGGGTCATGCACTGGAGATAAATAAAGGCTGCTGGAAAAGCTGCCGCAGCAGGTTGGGATGAGCTGAGCATGTGGGAAAGCGTGAAGTTCTGGTGGGGTGAGCAGGGAGGAGAAGCCATCCTGGAGAGGCTGCTCCTGGCCTGTTCTCACTGGAATTTGGAAGGGGCTTGTATCAGTCCTAGGAGAAGGTTTTTAAAGCAAGAAGTTCAAACTATTGCCTCTTCTCCTGTTCAAGCTTAGGAGATAATTTGCATGTCATCTCAGAATGCTTTTACAAGGACAAGAGCTTCCTTGCAAGGAGATTCCAGCCTCAAGAGCAGAGGAGAAAAAGTGTTAGGGTCTCGAGAAATACCTATATGTGTTTGAGTTAAAACGCAGGGGCAGCATTGTTGGCTGATGAAGGGTGGCTGATTCAGGGATGTGAGGATGTGTGGGAGGCTGCATGCTCCAGGCATTGGTGGGCACCTCAGTTACTGCCTGGCTGGGGCAGCCAACTCATGGAAACCTGGGCACTGGTGCTGTGAGAGGAACCTGGAGCGCAGCCCTGCAGTGTGTGGTTGCAGGGATCTTTGAAGCCCTGGAGATTGGCCTGTCCTTTCCTGAATGACCCATGGTGACTGGCCCCTGTGCCAGGGGTGCTCTCAAAACTTGGCATGGCCTAGTGCATCAAGTACATAGTCACCTGGTGCAGGTGCTCATAGCTACCAGGAGCACCTCCGGATCACTGCACATCTTCAACTCAGGAAATCCAGGACCTGCAGAGGAGCCACCACATCCTGGGTTGATACTGTGTTGAATTAAACATGATTATGGGTGCCCTCTTCTGCAGCACCAGCCCTTGATGCAGGTGGCATGGCTGGGGGTGTTACAGCCCTGGGGCAGGATTTTTTGTTAACCAGGGCTCATCAGCGTAACCATGGGGGACATGCATGTCTGGAAAGAAAGGATTGTGCAGAGGACTCAGCTAGGGCTGGCAAGGCAGGAGAAGAGGTGCAGGTAGGTTTCTGCAGAGGTGGCTCATGTGTCCTGAGAGGGGTCACAGCATGAATCCAGATCAGCCGGGTAATGTTCAGACAGGTTTTAATTCCACTGCCAATTTGGAGGGAAAGAAATGCCCTCCAGCCCTTACAGTGCTCGTGGTGCTACAGAACAAAAAGATTTTCTCCTGGTTATTCCGCAGCCCTGACAGAGCTGTTAATAGCCAGCAATTGGGCATTGACCACTGGCCGTCTCTTCTTGGCTTGCACGATATTGGGAGAAGCTGCCAGGAGATGAGTGTGCTGTTGAGATGGTAGAATGAGTCTGGCAGTGGCAGTAGATCCCAAACTTTTCTACTGTGTGCTCCCAGAAAAACTGCTTTTTGAAACCCATCTGCTGCCTCCTTCCCAAGGAGTCAGGATGCCCCGCTAGGCTGTGCTGCAGCCACTCTGCCTGGGCACCTTATTTCCTGTTGCCAGAAGCCTGCTGGGGAAGCAGCTGGGTTGGTTCCGTGACTCTGGGTTGAAAAAGAATAATAATAATTTCCTTGAGAGAGAGAGCACTGCCAAAACCTTGTCTTGGCAGGGTAAGACTGGGGCTGTCCTGGCTGGAGAAGAGCAGTTGCAGCAGATACAGCTGGAAGATAGTGGCATGCCGTGGTTCAGGGCAGTCATGCAGGACAGGCTGGTTCTCATCATGCCCTAAACCTCTGTGAGCAAAATGTCTATAGGCAATCAAACACAAAGCTGGGTCTGTAGGAGTGGTGAGCAGGCTGCAATCAGGTCCTGTGAGATTGCAGCACAGAAAATCTCACCCTGAGAAGGATTTAGGGACCTTAGATATTGGTGAATAAAGGTGAATGCCAGTGAGCAGCAAAAAAGTCAAGTGTGGGTTGTTCCTGCTGGGGTAGCGTAGTGGTAGGTGTCTCATGGAAGAGCCTCTCCCCCCTGGGGGTACATGTCCCAGGGGATTATTGCTCATTGCCTGTGCTTTGCATCCTGTGAAAGCAGGAGCAGGACAGGCTGTGTGCTCCTGGTTGGGGTGGTTTCCTGCTCAGCAGTATGACATCAGTGTCTGCAGGTAGCTCAGGGAAATTGCCCACCATGGGGGCCCCGTGCCCCCACACTCCACCTGGCAATTAGGGCCAAGGAGCTGGCAGTTGGGTCTTGCCTGACTACTGGGCAAAGTTCAGCAGCTTCTGGTCTGGTAGCTGGTTTCCGTGTGCTAATTGTCTTTGTATAGAAGGCTTAACTTGGGGCAGTTTATTAGCAAAAGCCAGTCCTTTACAAGCACTGACTCGGAGCCCAGCCCTGCTTCTCTTGCCTGGAGTGGTGCTGGCACGCCCAGCTGCAGGTGTGCCCCTGTTTGGGTGTCTCGATTCCCAGACCTTTGGGTGAGAATTTATCTGATGGGCAGTGCCGGTCTGTGCAGCTGGTGTGCCCAGCGTCCTGCTGGCTGCAGACAGCAACCATCACCACTTCCAGGGAAAGGCTGCCCTGTGCCCTCTGCCCCTGAGGATGTGGCACTGTGTGGCAATGGGGACGTGGAGGTAGGAAGAGCGAGGCTATTGTCCCTGGAACTGTGTAAGGCTTCTCTGGGAATGTACTTCGGCTTCTCTGGGAATGTAGCTCAGCTTCCTTAGCAGCACACTGTGCACCAGGCATGGAGGTGGTGGTGGTCTTTGTGTGCATTCCTACTTCTCCATGGATGTCTGGGAAAGCTTCCTGTGCTGCATGAGTTGGGAGTCCTGCTCTCGAGTTGTTTTCACACTGTGCCCTCGCGGTCAGTCCTGAGCTGCCTGAGCTCTGGCTGTTCACGTGTGCTGACTGATGTGTGCTCCAGATGGGTGACAGAGGCTTTCACCGCTTGTATCCTGGATACAGGGACACAGGTTCCTGTGTATATCTCTACAAGAAGGGGAAACTCAACCTTTGCTCATCCTGCCCAGTGATACTGAACGGATGGTGTTGCCTGCTTCTTTCTTTTTTAATACCTCTCCTTCCCTTGCAGATACTTTAGGTGGTGGATCAAGAAGACCTGCATAGAGAAGAAACCTGCCTTCATTGACCTCTTGTGTGCTGTTCCTCTACAGCAGATCTATGGTCAGCCTCCACTTTGGGCACTGGGGTGGTGCAATGCCAAGTGTGTGGGATGGGCAGGGATTCACATGGGGCCATCAGGGTGCTAGATGGAATGAGTGAGTCTTGGAGCTTCTGAGGTGAGAGTGATGCTGATTGCCCCCTGCCCCCCTCCCCGCAGAGATTCATGGGAAGAGGTTTTGAGCCACATCCCACCAGGGAGAGGAATGGGGTTGCTAACTTTTGTTGTCTTTGCCAGGGTGTCCGCTGGGCGGGATTGGGGGAGGCACCATCACCCGTGGCTGGCGGGGTGAGTTCTGCCGCTGGCAGCTGAACCCTGGCCTTTACCACTATGAAACGGTCATTGCCAACCAGGTATGGTCTGCAAGGGGAGTGAGCGGCACTGCAGCAATCTGGGCAGCTGAGACTTCTGACATTGGACTGATCTCATCCCCTGCTCCTCTCCTCTGCAGTTCACGGTGTGCCTGCGGTGCAAGGGGCAGACGATTTACCAGCAGGTCTTGTCCGTGGAGAGACCCAGCACCCTGCAGGGCTGGAACTGGGGCTACTGCGGCCACTACGCCTTTTACCACGCGCTGTACCCCCGAGCCTGGCTGGTCTATGAGCTGCCGGGGCAGAATGTGGTGCTCACTTGCCGACAGGTCTCTCCTGTCATCCCCCATGACTATAAGGTGAGGAGTTGACGACATCGCCGAGGGCAGAGCTGCCTATTAGCCGGGCTTTCCCAACATTTCCCGGTGTTTGCACTCAGCAATGGTCCCAGGCAGGGGAAGCCCTGCAGCCATTCGGGAGCTGGGGATTGCAGCAAGGGATGCCTCAGCTGCCGCAGTGCCCGTGCTGGCTCCCAGCCCCAGGCGAGGGTGGCAGCTGTGCTGCTGACACGTCTGACCTTCCTCTTACCCCAGCGCAGCACGTGAGCCTGTATCAACCTGCCGAGCAGATGAGTGATGAGACACCGGGCTGAGCCTTAAACGCCGCTTTCCGTCTCTCTGCTGCCCGGCGTGGTGTTTGCCTGCCCAGTGCTGCTTTTCTGAATTTTGTCTTGCCTGCCTCCCAAATTCCTCAGCTCCTGCTGCTGCTCCTCAGCTTGGCACCGCACTCCCAAGACCGAGTTATTATTGCTGGTGCTCTTGCTTGTGCTGTGTCCTGTGTGGTGTCCCCAGCAGAGGAGAAAATGATGCTTGGGCAGCTGCCCTTGGAGCACCAGCCCTGTAGACATCGTTGTGTGTCTCTGCCAGGACTCCAGCCTGCCAGTGGGAGTGTTCATCTGGGAGGTGGAGAACGGGAGGGATGAGGACGTGGAAGTGTCCATCATGTTCAGCCTGCAGAACGGCACGGGAGCGAAGGAGGACAGGAGCGGAGGGCACTGGAATGAGCCCTTCACCTTCCAGAAGGATGGCGAGCGCGTTGCTGGAGTCCTGCTGCACCACTGCCCGGCTGTGAACCCCTTCACCCTGGCCATCTCTGCCCGGGAGAAGGTAAAGGGCTGGCCCTGGAGGTGTGGCTGCTGCGGGGAAGGTTGCGCAACCCTGCTAGATGCGGGGGAGCTGCTTGCAGGCAGCTGGCAAAGGACGGGTGTGCAATGTTTTGGGACTGGCACTGGTGTTCAGCATCTGCCGGACCCCAGGAGCGGGGCCATGACCTCTGAGAGGGCACCCTCTTTGGGGGTGAGGTCAGGAGAGCAGCTGAGGGTGAAGCTTGTGGGGCAGCAGGTTTGGAGTTAGAGTTGCTGGGGAAGTGAGCGTGATGTCCTGGTGGTGGTGTTGGGGAGTGGAGAGCATTCATCTTCTTCTCCAAAGTAGCAGCCCCTGACGATGCTCTTCCCTTCCCCAGGCTGGCACGGGAGTCACCCATCTCACGGCCTTCGATCCCACGGGATTGGGTAGAGAAGTGTGGCAGGACCTCCTGCAGGATGGCAGGCTGGATTCACCCACTGGTGAGTCCCTCCATCCTCTGTGGGACGGGTGGAGGGGAGCAGGGGGAACGTGTGACCACACTGGTTCTGGGCACCCAAGCCAGGGCAGAGTTCCCTTCCTCTGGCTTCCTTGGTTGGCAAAAATCACTCCAGGATGCTATGGCTTGTTCCCAGCTTTAGGCTGTATCCAAACTTCCTGTTGCTTGTCCTTGCTGTGGTTTTCCCAAAACTGTTCATACTACTTTTGGTCTGGTTTTGACTATATCAGTTACACATGCCATTATCTCATTAGTCTGTGTGTGGTTGCTCACCAAGCTGAGATTTCTGCTGAGTAGACGGTGCTGCCCAGCCACCTTCCTGCAGTTCCTGTTGCCAGATGAACGAGCTGTATTCCATCAAATTTGTTCCAAGAGGTGTTTAGCAGTGCTTGGGGTTTAATGCTGCCATCATTTGCTGTCCTTTTTCTACTGTACCCTTTCTCTGAAGATCTCTGGTATTCCCTCGATAATTCTGCATCCATCCTCATCTCTGTGCTCACTCCCTTGGGAGGAGCCTTGAAGCTGGGTGGCATATCTGTAGCCTTTTCTGCTCCCTTCCTTTTGCCATAAAAGGTGGCTATTTGCCTAATGTCTGTCAGTTTTTAAACAAGGATGATGTTGACAAACTAGTGATGCTGACTCTGGGTCTTTGCAAGATTTCTTGAGGCTTAAATTATGTAGATGAAGTGTTCACTATGTAATTTTTTTTTCAGAAAAATAAGCTTCCTGCCTAGATGCACTCAGAGCTCTCCAGGCTATTGGGATGTGGTTTTCCTTCATGCATGCCAGACATTATCATAGTCAGAATCTGTGCTTATGTTGCTCTAATGAGTTTACCTTGTACACATGTCAGAACCAGCATATAATTATCGAGCTGCCTCAGGGCTTTTCTTAAATACCAGCATGGCTCAA
This sequence comes from Entomyzon cyanotis, assembly GCA_024500445.1. NCBI lineage: Eukaryota > Metazoa > Chordata > Aves > Passeriformes > Meliphagidae > Entomyzon > Entomyzon cyanotis. The sequence goes on along the minus strand of JAKEPQ010001021.1, from coordinate 42,632,637 downwards.
GCAACCTGCAAAAAGCTGGAAACAATGACTGTCCCTAGAAAGTCACAGTGTCTCTGAGTGCAGTGCAGATACAGAGTCATGGGATGCTCTATACCTTCCATTCATGCGTGGTGGCTTTTCCTGCCTGATTTGTTCCTGTTCTTGGATGACTGAATCCTTTTAACCACTCCTTCCATGGAAGGTATTTTTTCCTGGGGCAACATCATCCCTTAAAACCCTGGGGATGTATCTTCCAAGTTTTGCAGGGGCTTTGGTATGTCCAACAGTCTCATCTTTCTCAAGGTGTGTGTGAACTTCAATTACCCCCCATAGGTCTTCCTTGGTTGCTTAAGAATATCTTAATTTTTCTTGGCAGGTAAAAGCAGCCCAACAGAGAAAGGGGAGGTGACAGCAGCAGCAGTGTGTGCCAGCTGCAAGGTGCCTGCCCATGGGCACAAGACACTGGAATTGGCCCTGGTTTGGGATATGCCCTGTGTTCACTTTGGCTCCAAAGAGAAGCTGCACCTCAGGTAGGTGGGCTGTCTCCAGTGGTGTTTAGCTCATGTCCCCAAAGCCCCCTTTTCCCGTCCTCCTGACTTGTGTACCATGTGGGAAGCCTTGTGCCACCCACTCCCTATGGCTGCAGTCCTGCCAGCTGAGGGAGGGGACCCTCTGGCCAGCCCTTGCTCCCCACTTGCCCCTGACGCAGCAGCTGAGATTTTCTGCTGTTCACTCTAGTCCAGTGTCGCCCTGTGGTGTCCATGTGGGTTTTCCAGCTGGAGCCCACAGGGTGCTTACCAGACCCTCACTTGGCAGGCGATACACCCGGTTTTTTGGCAGTGGAGGTGATGCTGCTCCTGTGCTGTCCCATTATGCCCTGACACACTACGAGGAGTGGGAGAGGAAGATTGAAGTGTGGCAGAATCCAATCCTGGAGAACAGGTATGGGAGATGAGAGCATCTTCTCCCAGTGGCCTCCTGGGGTTGGCTGCTGCAGGATAATCACCACCTCAGCCACTGAGGGTGAGTTTCCCCTCTTTCCCACAGCCAGCTGCCTTCCTGGTACAAGTCAGCCCTCTTCAATGAGCTCTACTTCATGACAGATGGGGGAACCATCTGGATGGAGGTGCCCCCAGACTGCTGTGCTGAGGACCTGCAGGGGCCAGCAGGGGCTGGACTCTCCCACCTCCTCCCTGTCCTGTGGGAGTACGGAAGGTTTGCTTATTTGGAAGGTAACTCACAGGGATGACAGGGAATCTCCCACCTCAATCCCTCCCATTACTGTAGCCATGTGCTTTTAACCTGCTATGGGGATGTTTTTCAAACTCCAGTGTGCAGGGAGCAGTGGTGTTCCCAGGAAAACCAGCCCTGTAGGTTATGGCATGAGGTGTTCCCCACATCACTGGTGCTCTATGCAGGGAATAAAAGCTGCTTCGAATGGGAGCCTCTGCCTGTGCTGGGAAGGATCCCACTGTCCTGGGCCATGTGGAGGGAGGACCTGCCCCCATTTTCCCCTCCCCATGGTCCTGTCCCTGACCATCTGTCCTGTCCTGCCAGGCCAGGAGTACAGAATGTACAACACCTACGATGTCCATTTCTACGCCTCCTTTGCTCTTGTCATGCTGTGGCCCAAGCTGCAGATCAGCCTGCAGTATGATATTGGTGAGTGTCCCCAGTGACCCTGCCTTGGTGCCTGCTCAGGGCTTTACCTCAGGAAGAGATGGAAGATTTTGGAGAGGTCCTGCTGTACAGATCTGTGCTGTGGAGCCAGCATCCCCCTCCAGCTGCTCTGCTGTGCCCAGGACTTGCAGCCCCCAATGCTGCTGCCTCAGCATGTCTGTGCCTAGCACTGGGGGTACCTTGTGCCATGGTGGGGGTGCACAGCAGGCTCTGCCTGCCCTGAGAGAACTCCTGGTCTTCCCAGCTCTGTTTTTTTGCCCCTTGCAGAGCAGACACACAGAGCTGTGTGCAGACCCTGGTGCCCTGGCTGGGCTTGGTGGCTGCTTGGTGGTGGCCCAAGCAGGGGTGTAGAGCACAGCCTTTGTTGGGCTCTGGAAGGGTTGAGCCCGCTGGTGTCCCTTCTCAGCCCTTCCTTGAGGGGGTGGTGACAGTGGCATGTCTCCTTCTGAGGGGAGGATGGGGAGCAGCGTGTTGTCCTCTCAACCCTTTGCAGAGGGCTGTGATACTGGAACCCCAGAGGGCAGCCTGGCATGCTGGTGCTGGTGGCCCTGCTGGTTCCTGGGCTTGGACCTTTCTGCTGGAGCTCCTGCTGCCCTTCTAACATGTTTTGCTCTGTGTCCTCTGCAGCTGTCACTGTGGTGAACGAGGATGTCAAGCCCCGGCAGTACCTGATGTGTGGCCAGACAGCCCAGGTGAAGATGAAGAATGTGGTGCCTCATGACATTGGAGACCCAGGTAAGGGGTCTGTTAGACCTGTGTGGGGAAGAGGTGGTGCCAAGCTGTGGGAAATGGGTATGATGCATGAAACATGCTGTTTGTTGTTGTGAAGCATTGGAACAGGCTGCCTGGGAAGTTGTGGTGTCACCATACCTGGAATATTTAAAAGAAGTGTAGGTGTGACACCGAGGGACATGGTTCACTGGTGGGCTTGGCAGTGCTGAGAGGTCTTTTCCAACTTAAATGATTCTATGATTCTGTTTTCTGGGAGTGGAAAGCTGGATGATTTGGGGTGGTGATGAAGACCATGCTGCATGGAGCTTTTACAAGGGAGACGGAGGGAAGTAGCAGGAAGGCTGTTCTCGCTAGAGATGGCACAGGGTACTTCAGTGCTGTTTGATCACAGCTCCCTTGGGTCCTTGCTCCTGTTGTAGGAGGAGGGATGTTTGTTGCTTGCTGCCCTGCTGCATCCAGTCTGTCTTTGTTTAGCTGACGAGCCATGGCAGCGTGTCAATGCCTACCTGATGCACGACACGGCTGACTGGAAGGACCTCAACCTGAAGTTTGTGCTGCAGGTGTACCGTGACTACTACCTGACACACGACTCCCTGTACCTGCAGGACATGTGGCCAGTGTGCCAGGTACTGGGAGATGAGATTGTGGGGCACCACCCTGTCCCACTTCCCTCGAGACCCAAGCAACTTCCTGAGAGGATGGATGCTCATGAGGAGCTTCCAGGATGTAAGGGCTTTGTGACCATCTCCTGCCTCTCCCACAGGCTGTGATGGAGTCAGAGATGAAGTTTGACACAGATAATGATGGACTCATTGAAAATGGTGGCTTTGCTGACCAGACATATGATGCATGGGTGGTGCATGGTGCCAGGTGAGCAAGAGAGGCAGGTGGGGCTTGGAGATGGGGCCTATGGGGTGGGGACATAGCTCAGATCTGGGCATTTGTAGCCCATTTGTCATGGAACTCTTGAGGTGTCCCACATTGCTGATGCTTCTGTCCTTGTGCTCTGGCAGTGCCTACTGTGGTGGGCTGTGGCTGGCTGCTGTCTGCATGATGTGCAAGATGGCAGAGGTGCTTGGGGATACTGTGATACAGCAGAAATACCTGGACATCCTGAAGAAGGGCAAGGAGGCATTTGAGAGGATGCTCTGGAATGGTGGGTGCTCACCGGTGGGGAACCACCCTCAGCTGGCCATGTGTCCCTTGGGAGGGGGGTGGCTCCTCCTTGGATCATGGAGACTTGTGGGGAATGGGTAAAGGAAGGGAGATACTGTCCTTCCAAGCTGGGGGGAAGGAAGGGAGATACTGCCCCTCTAAGTGGAGGGGAAGGAGCAGGTATCAGGGAGGGAACAGGTATGGGAAAGGAGGAAGAGTCCTGTGGAAAAAGCAGCTGTTCTTCTGCCACACACACAGGGAGATGTGTCAGGACAGCACACATGAGCCTGTATGTTAAACTATTGATTTTAAACTGTTCCCTGCCTTTTCCAGGAAAATACTACAACTATGATAGCAGTGGAAGTGACACCTCCAGCAGCATCATGGCAGACCAGTGTGCTGGGCAGTGGTTTCTTGGGGCTTGTGGTCTGAACCAAGGGGAGTTTGAGGTAAGAGAAGGGGTAATTGCTGTGGTTGGGGTAAGATGGGACCTGTGGCAGGACGGAAGCAGCAGCAGAGGTGGCGCATATTGGGGGTTACACGTTAGGGCTGGTGTGGGGGGCAGCTGCCTGCTCTCCCACTGTGCACACTCCAGTGGAGGCTGTTGGATGGATACAGCAGAATCCACCTTAAACGAAAATCCTCTCACAGAGAGCCCACACAGCAGAGATACAGAACTTCAGTTAGCTTTGGCCCCACTGGGTTTTGCTCTGGGCAAGATGCTGTTTGTTTAAAAATGGTAGAAAAAAGTGTATGAAACTTGCGACATGTTATTTGGTGCCCTAAAAAGTCCAAAATGAATATCAGAGGGAGCTACATCTTATTTAGGGCCATAAAGACTGTTGCTCATGGGTTGCTAGACAAGAATTGCCTCCAGACTCCTCACATCTCATGAGATGGTCAGAGCAGCTGCTGGTGCTGCAATACCTGCAAGAAACATGGGCAGTGGAGAACCCTTGGGTTATTTATGCCCTGTGGGCAGTTGTCAGAGCAAAGCTTTCTGGTGGAGATGGATAGGCAAACGCCTCTGCTGAGTGAAGGGAGGAGTGGCTTTGTCCGTGGGAGGGTGACAAACCATGTCACAGTCTGTTGGTAAATCAGAGGGGAGCTTCAGGTGCCTTTACCTGCTCATTCCCTCCTCTGTTTAACCCAGTGTGGGATTGGAGCTGTGCCTGGGGCTCCAGGCAGCATCTGGCCCAGCCCTCCTGCAGTAATACTCCTTTGGGAAGGAAACAGTAAATGTGGTGCATTCCAGAAAGTGGCCTGCCTTTCCCCAGCCTCGGACTCCTGCTGCTGAAAGTGGCACTTGTCCCTGCTCCCTGGTGAGCTCTGAGCTCACTGCAGGCGAGGCAGTTGAATTCCTCTCATCTCCTCCTATGACCATCCATGGTTTTTTTTCCATGTATTTTGATTCGTTGCCTGGCTGGCATCACCCCGTTGGTAACCTCATTACCATGCCCTTGCTGCATGCACAAGTCAGCAGTGAACAAGTCAGAAATGTGATGTAAAAACAGCCTGTGATGCAGTTCTGACGAAACTGTGCCCCAAAAGTTTCTGCCAGAGAAGGGCACACCAGCCCTTTGCTGATTGCCACAGCACCCGCTGGCTTATCTCCAGAGCTGCGCTGGAGAAAAATGTCTGCCAGGATACTTGGCTTGAGCATAGAGTGATGGGATTTGGTGCTTTTGCTTTGAGTCTGCCAAAGCTGTCTGGTTGGACTGCCCAGCCTCCTGTGGCAAGGTCCAGTCTGGTGTCATCCCATTCCCCTGACTCTGGTGTCACCAGACAGAATAATTGTCTGGCATGTCCCTGGGCTGCACTGATGAGCTTCCTGGCTTTTGCTCTCTTGCAAATGTTGACCATAAACCAGATGAGGATGGTGTGGTTGGCCAGGCCTCCAAAGCAAAGCCTCAAGAGTTGGGGAAGGGGCTTGGCCGGTGACTGTGGGTGAGAAGCTGTTTTTGGAGATGGACTAGTTGGATGACTTGTCAGCCTCCTCAGGAGGAAGGTGGAATGTGTTTCAGCACCTCCCTGTTACGTACTTTGGGAGCTTTATTCTCTCTTTGGGGAAAGAGGCTTTTCACTTCCTCATGTTATTTTCCTGCGTAGGGAATTTGTTGCTATTGATTCAGTGAGCAGTGTTGCCCTTTTCCTCATGGAAAATTTAATCCTGCTCCGGACCCAACCTGAGGGGTCCACGTGAGCACTGAGCCCATCTCTGTTTGCCCAGGTTTTCCCCAAGAGCCACATTCTCAGCGCACTCAAGACCATCTTTGAGAAGAACGTGCTGAGCTTTGCAGGTGGCACCATGGGAGCAGTGAATGGCATGAGACCTGACGGGGTGCCTGACACCTCCAGCGTCCAGTCCAACGAGGTGTGGATTGGTGTGGTCTACGCTCTGGCTGCCACCATGATCCAGGAGGTGAGTGGGGATGCTGGTGCCAGATTCCCCAGCATGTGCTCCTTGTGCTCCATGAATGTGTTGATGGTCCTCTTCCCTCTCCCAAAGGGGCTGGTGGAGGAAGGCTTCCGTACAGCAGAGGGCTGCTACCGGATGGTTTGGGAACGGCTGGGCATGGCTTTCCAGACACCTGAGGCCTATCGGGAGAAGAAGGTGTACCGCTCGCTGGCCTACATGCGGCCCCTCAGCATCTGGAGCATGCAGCTGGCCCTGGAGCGCTGCGCTGGCCTGGCACCGGCACCCACACAGCTCCCCCAGGACCCCACCCATCCTTGAGACTTGTGGCCCTGGGCAGGGCAGGGGGGTGCACCAGGGGCTGAAGGGGCCACAGATGGCAGGCAGGGACCCTTCCCTCCCACTCCGTGCTAGTACTCACATTGCTGTTTTCCTTCCCTACCTCCACTACATGCCCTTGACCTCAGGGGGCTTCCAGCCACTGATGGTGAGCACAAGGGGGGACCAGAGGTGCAGGGGATGTCTCCTCAGAGCAGGGTGGGTTAAGGAGTTGCTGCTGGAGCCTGTGCCTCCCCTGCCCCATCGCTCAGAGCTCTGATACCCTGCAGGTTCCCCACCCATCCCAAACTGCAGTTGGTACCTTGCCTAGGGCCACAGGAGACCTCTCTCCTGCAGTCATTGGGCTGGGTAAGGTGGGGACCTGTCCTGCAGGGAGAACAAAGGGGGTGGGTGAGCGTGTGTGTGACGATATTGGACTGGTGCACTCAGGCACATGGATGCTGTAGTTGTCCTGGGGTGACACTGCACATACTGACTGGCTCTGCCCCAGGAGGGCCTGTGGCAGGTACAATCCCCAGGGGAGACCCGGCTCCCTGGACGGTGACAATCTGAGCCCAAGAAGCAGGTCCTGGTCTGGTACCATGGCCCCCCTCCCTGCTGGCACCGGGGGCAGGCAGTGGAGCACATTGAAGGGGATAAATCACTTCGATTCTTAATAAATCTGTCCAGCTGTCTACTCTGATCTTGGATGTCTTCTTTCCACCAGGCCAAGCCAGAGGTGGAAACACTTCCTGCTCCTGTTTTTCTTCTTGGGTTGTGCTGGTGGGCTAGGGATGCCGGGAGGGGACAAGCCCCAGTGGTGGCTGGCTCTTGTAGAGTTTTGCTAAAGGGAGCAGGATGTGCCTTCTTACCTCCACGCGAGATCTGCTTTTTGCTTGTCTCCTGGCTTTATCCTGCCTTGCAGGCAGCAGAAGAGAGAGCATTCCTCCTGAGAAGGCCTCTGTGGGGAGCAGCTGAGCCACAGTGCTGGGAGCCCTTGACTACTAAACCGAGTCTCCTGCTCCACGCTGGGCACCTTGCTTACTTTTCCTCCCTTTTCTGCCAGCACAGCATTTGAAGGCTGCACCAGCCTGGTCTGGGAGGGAAAGAAAGGAGGGAGTTACCATGCTTTTTCCTTTGTGCCCCCAGACACACAGATGTCCCTGGACAGATAGATGCTATATCCCTTGGATGGTGAGAAGGACACCTCAGTCCTCTTTGTGTAGCAGGATGGTCTGCCTGCTGTGGGGGTAAAACAACTTGAACAATTCCCTATTTGCAAAGTCATCAGTGGTGAATGGCGAAAGGGATGCCATGCTGCTTTTAGTGCTGAATAATGCTGAAATGAGTCTGACTCGTCAGTCCCAAAGTTAAACATTGGGAAAGTGATGTGAAGATGTGATAGAACTGGCAAAGAACCAAATAAAAGAAACAGCAAGTGATACTACCAATAATGTATCTGAAGCTGCTGGCCTGACACAGCTGACATCTGGCTTACAGTCAATCACTTGCCTGCTCCCAGTTTCGAAGGGCAGGGTGTTCTAACACACCGTGTCCCCAGAGTATGTGTGGGGATTCCTCCCTTGCGTGGAATACCCCTTCCATGAGGCTGAACCAAAGGGATTTGCCCACAATCTCTAGTATGGGTGAGTAACTTCAGGCTCTACTTTGTAATTGGTTTTACTAGCTTTAATATAATTAATACTGCTTCAAAATAGTGCATCATACTATACAAATAGTTATCACTTCTAATCTGTAGCAAATAATTATTATTAAGATATTTTTGTCTAATATAATAATTAATTTTTATATAAATTTATATTTAAAAATATAAATATATTTTAAATTTATATTTTATAAATATACCTGGTTTGCCATCCTCAATCCTGTGGTGCTATGTTGTACAAAGTTTCTATTGCATCTGTATAATCTTTTAGACATAAGCCATTGACAAGTTCTAGGGCTAAGTTTGGATCCAGCTGTGCCCAGACTCTTCTGTGGGGAGGATTTTACAATGTAAGGGAGTCCTTTCTGGACCTTGTAACCTTGTGACTCAGTGAGAGGGCTATTTTAAAAAGTGTATTTGAAGCTCCCATTCTGCCTGTGACTCTCCCAGAGAGACATCCCCACAATTCCACATCTCCTCCATGTCCCAAGGCAGGAGCAAATGTGTGGGGCCAGTCCGTGCCCACAGCTAGGGTTCCTCTGAGTGCCATGGGAGATTTGTGGTATCTGGCAGGGGGCTCCCCCCTCCCAGCATGGGCAGGGGATCGCTGGCACTGCTGTACCTCAGAACTGCCACTGTACAGTGAAGCCAAAGGTGGGCTGTCTCTTGGCACCAGGGTGCTGCTGGGCTCCTTGCAGGGGTGACACCAGGATCTGCTTGTTGGTGGCTGCCACTGCAGTGTGGTAGGAGCCTGAGAAGGCCCCAGCTGTGTTCAGAGCCAAGACAGTCGTATTGGAGCCCAGCTCCTTCCTCCACTGGCCCTGCAGGTGACCCTGGGGCTTGTGTGGGTGGCTTAGGCAGTGTTGAGGTACAGTCCCACTTCCAGCCTCCTTAAGCAGAGGGATGTGTGTCCCATGGCACAGCTCCCCTGTGTGGCAGCTGGGACCAGTGGCATGGGCATGAGCTGGGACAGCACCTCTCCCTCCCTGGATAGAGCAGGGCAGGGTTGAACTGGGGGTGCTGGGTACCCCGTTTCAGGCGTTGGTGACCACCAGTACCTCTAGAGACAGCAAAGACAGAGCTGGCAGCCCTCTTGATAATTTATGCTGCAAGATGTGACAGCAGGGCACGATGTGGGATGGCATGGCACAGGACGGCACACTGAGAACATGCAGCGCCTCAGACACAAACTGTGTGTCCTGGGGTGGCACAGGACAGCACAACATGGCACACAGAAAACACACACTTCAGGAATGGCACAGCCTGGCTGTGCCAAACCTCACCTGACACCCTGCACCCCGGGACAGCACAGCCCAGCATAGTCAGACTCTGCCCCACGGCTGCAATTACCTCCCTGGATGCAGCACTGTGGGGCACGAGCAGGGCCAGGGCAAGCAGCAGCAGCAGCCCAGGGTCTCCATGGCGGTGGTGGCCATGCATGGTGCTTCTGGGTTCTGCCCCTTCTAGAGCAGAGAGGACTGAGCCTCCTGCCAAGGCACAACCATGGGATAGGAGAGCCTTGATTCCTCTGGACAGCAATGGAGTCTGAGGGGAACAATGAGGAAGGTGGAAAGGACCATTGCCAGGGCAGCAGATCAGAAAAGCATCAAAGATACCACAGAAAGGGCAGAGGATGTCTGGGGATGTTATAAATATTCTGATAAAATAATTGATTTATTCATATAAAAGAGTCAATTGTGACTACAAGTAGAAAGTTTTGAAGTATAGGGTCCAGGAGTGTTAGCAGTGCTGTATTTAAACTATGCAGCCACAGAAAGCCCTCCACACCTCCTCCCAAGTAGTTCCTGGAATTCCTGTCTTTTTCAGGAAAGTTTGGAGACTGTCATGCACACCAGTTACACTGACTGGAAATGTCCCACCCGTCCCATCTAGATTCGCTATCGGAGATTCCAACCAAACTTGGAAACAGCCAGACTGTACAATTTCCTGGCCAGAGCTGCCTCCCAGAGCCTGGGTACCACCCACCCACCTCACAGCAATAAAAAGGAGAGGGAGCAGGAGCATCGACAGAGAGCTGCAAGGAGCACATCCCCAGGTATATCAGCTGTCTGCCTGCTGCAGAGATGGTGCAAGCAACTCCCTTCCTGCTGGTCCTCTTCCTGGCCCTGGAGGCTCCTGGCCTCTTTGCACAACAGGTACCATCAGGGGTGGGATGCACAGGGTAGGGTGGGCAGGATGGGAGAGCAGGGGGCTGTGGCTGCATGCTGTGCTGTGGCACCAGTGCTGAGTTCTCTCCTCTCTAGTGCATCCTGACCGGGACCTGGAAGAACGACCTGGGCTCCAACATGACCATTTCTCCTGTGAATGCAAATGGTGACTTCACTGGCATCTACAGCACAGCTGTGTCAGCCTCCCAGAAAATTATTGAGGACTCACCACTGCTGGGGTCCCAGCACCTCCCAAATCTGCTGAACCATCCCACCTTTGGCTTCACTGTCCATTGGAGATTTTCAGGTGCTTAATCTATTCTTATCATCCCTGTCACCAGACCACCATTCAGCAGTCCCTGCAGTGTCCTTGCTGATTCCCTGCCTTCCCCTGCACTCTCCCCACTGCTCTCCCTCCCCTCTGCTGTCCCTGAGGCTCCCCCATCCTTGTCCCTGGAGCTGCTTGCTTGCTGTCAGCTCCCTGTCCCAGGGTGCAGGAGATGCAGCAGAGGCTGAATCCTGTGCTGTCTGCCCATCTCCATGGCACACCCTCAGCCCTCTGAGCCCTCCTGCCTACTTTCCCCATCCCCATTGTCCACACAGGCCGGGGACACCAGGGGTCTGGTGTCACATGTGCTGGGACAGACACTGAGCTGACACCTCGACCACCTCCTGTCCTGTCCTGTTCCCACAGAGTCCATCGCTGTTTTCACGGGCCAGTGCTTTGTGGACAAGCATGGAAATGAGGTTTTGAAGACCATGTGGCTCCTGAGGGATCATGCAGACAAACTTGGAAACAACTGGAATGCAACCCTGTAAGCTCTCTGTCCCTGCCATGCAGAGGTCCCCTCTGCACCCCTGAGGGGTTGGGGAGCTCACAGATTAATGCTTTAAGTCACTTAGGAGTCACGGTCACATGTATTGGCAAAAGCAGATTTAATATCTGTTTTCAAAAGTGCGACTTAACAAAGTTCGATGGCAAGGTTCACTCGATTGCTTTGTGCATGGGTAAAACACAGTGAGGAAAACATGGGCTAGAATCAATTTAGAATGATTTACATGGAGACTGGAGATGGAAAATGAGAAGGGAGACCCCCTGATTGAATCACAAAGTTCACAGGGTTACCCATTTCTTTCTTAACTACTGATGGATTCTAGCGGGGGCTGATTCAACTCTTACACTGAGACCTCCTCAATGGTTTCTGTCTTAAGGGTTTGGCAGTACTTAACCTAATTGACTAATTTAACAATTGTAAAGTGATTTGGGAGGCTTTACCACAATCACAGCAAAGAAGTAATTATAGGTCCAACCTGGCAGCAATCACACTGCACTTGCTATGGAGTGTTCACATCCATTCACTCATGCACTCAGAGGGACATGGTGGCACAGCTCCCTGCAGTGGGCTAGGAGAGCTTGAGGGGCCTCACTTGGGAACTCTGCTGTTGTAGAGTCATGGGATGATTGACCATAGTCATCCTTAGTCAGTCTTCATCCTGGACCTAGTACAAGATGGGAATTAGAGGAATTTTTCACAGCTCCAGTAATGATAAAATTGTTCCAGTCAGGCTATGATCCAGGCAAGTAGCATCCCAATACTCCCTATCAGAGTATTGGTTTCCTTGATAAGGCAACAGAAGCACCTGGTGTGCACAATACAGCTTATCAGTGTCTCTGATAAGCCCAAGAGCAGCTTCACCACCTGAGAGACATTAGCAAAGCCAAAGGCCTAGGAAGGAATCCTGAATGGCCCAAGGATGGGGATGAAGGGTGGTGCTCCTAGCCTGTGGTGCTCCCAGCCTGTGATGCTCCCAGTCTGAGGTGCTCAGTACATGGCAGAGCTGCTGCCAGTGTGGAAGGGAGAGAGGACAGGGTGCTTGTGCACAGCTTCCTTGGAGGCCTGCCAAGGTGCAAATGTTTAGGAAGAATACAGGGCTGGGTGGGCATTTGCCCACTGCCATGTCCCACCCTTCTATCTCCTCCCTCTGTGCACCCACAGGATTGGCCATAATGAATTCAATCGCCTGGAACCGCATATGGAGTGAGTGGCAGCACTGGAGTTCCAGAGAAGAGGCAATGCCAGGCTTATAGCACTTCCTCCTGCCTCAGCACCTGCTTGTCCCAATAAAGCCTTGCTGCAAACACATATTGTCTCCTGTCTTTCATGGATCAATGTCCCTTTTCCCCTGTCCCCACCATGGCACTCCACTGCCTCTCTTGTCACCATCCCTGAAGGCCACTATGTGACCCCTGCTGTGACCCTCCATGGCTTGGGCTCTGCCATGGCAGCCCACCCACCTCATGGTGCTCCTCAGGACCCCACCTGGCCCAGGCCAGCAGGACCCTGCTCAGCCCAGAGCGATGGCCTGTGGCCCATCTCCCATGGGGAGTCTGCACACAGCTCTGTGTGTCTGCTCTGCAAGGGGCAAAAGGACAGAGCTGGGAAGACCAGGGGCTCCCTCAGAGCAGGCAGAGCCAGCTGTGCACCCCCAGCATGGCACAAGGCACCCCCAGTGCTGGGCACAGACATGCTGATATACTAGCACTGGGGGCTGCAAGTTCTGGGCACAGCAGAGCAGCTGGAGGGGGATGTTGGCTCATTGAAGACGGCTGACTTGTACCAGGAAGGCAGCTGGTGTGGGAAAGAGGGAATCATTGAGCTGGCAGCAGCAGCAGCAGCCACAGCTGGGGTAAGTTGGGGATTTAGGGTTTGAAAGTGTTTTACAGCTGATGCCTTCATCATTTCTAGTTTTTACTCATCATATATCTCTAACATGGTGTAGTTCTGTGCTTCTTATAAAATGCTCAAAACCTCTCTTCCCAGCACCTTTAGCCAAAACAATCCTGAATAGAAAATCCAAGCACACATTTGCTGCTCTGGAGCTTGAAAACATGTAAACAACAGTGAGGTAGGGGGAAGTGGGCCTGGGGTGGTTCACATCATAGCCAAAGGAGTGATTGGAGAATTAGGGGCCAATATGCTAACAGGACAGAACTTACAAAGGGTGAAAGGCTTGTGACCTGGTGTCAATTTTGGGTGTAAGCCCATGAGTGGGCTTTGCTTATCCTGAATGTACCTTCAGGCCTGAATAAATTTTTCCGCTTTTGATTCTCCTAACTTTGTCTTGGCCTCTGTTTCAGGTAGCTTGTTTTAGGCATCACAGCAGGGTCCCCAAGATCAGTGACGCCTGAGCAGGAACCCAAAGCCACATCAGAACCCTGGCGAGCCAATGATTTGGGGAAGGGATGTTGCTAGATGAATCCATTAGAGATTTAAGGTGATTCAGGGTGTGTGAATGACACAGAGTGGGGCAGCCAGGGTGGGCAAACAGGATGTGACCCAGCAGAAGGATGTGACAGGACAGTTTGGGAAGGCAGGGTGTGCAGGGAGGTGCTGCAATCGTCCAGTAGGTCCAACCTCAGGAAAATGCTAAGTGCTCTGGGCCTCTGCCATAATGTGGAGGACTCCACTCAGAGCCAAAACCAGTGTGTCTACTGAGACAGCTCCTGATCCATCTGCTGCTTCCACCCAGACGGAACTGGCAAGGAAAGAGAAGTCAGTACAGGTGGTAACTTGCAAAGGCTGCCCAGACACCTTTCCTGGAGAAAAGGTAGTGCCTGCACAAAGTGTGCACAGATGATGGCCTGTTGCAGCAGGTGGCTGAGTTACAAGAGACAGTTCATAGGCTGTGCAGTATTAGAGGGGCCGAAACAGAGATAGAGACGTGGCTTCAGAACCATCCACCTCCAGTGGATAGCACTGAGCCTGGGCCACCTTGCACCCCGGTGACCCCCAAAAGCAGGGATCCAGATCAGCCTCCACCCTCCAACATCCAGACCAATAACAGATAGGATGCTTTAAAGCCTTAGAAGTCCATGAGCAATGCCAACAAGGAGAACCTTCACCAACAGCTTGCAATGGTTACTATAGAAAGAAAGGCTGAGCGATTGAAAGGAAAAAGGGAATGTCTTTACAAACAGATGACTGGTAAAGATAAGACCTGAGTCTGCTGGTAAGATAACTTTGATACTGAGAGATAGAAGAAACAATGGGTCAGATTTCCTTAGGAATTTCCCTAAGTGACTTACCCAAGACTGTGTTAATAAACTACAAGAATAGAGACACAAGAAAAAGAAAAGGGGAAAGTGTATTGGGGGTGTCTGTATATTAATTAGGTGTTCTGGGAAGTCTGTACCTCTCAAGTACCTCAGCCAATGGGGAAAGAGAGAGGAAACTGTGGTCAGGAATTAGGATAAAAGAGCCTGTGTCCTCTAGAAATCTGAGAGAGAGACCCCATGGGAAATGTCCATGACCTCTCCCTTTATTCGTTAATAAAGTTACAGGACTCGTTTGTCTCTTTTCTGGACATAAACGTCTGGCATTTGTGGATTAATTTTCCTGTCAGCAATGGTAGTGGGTGACTCTCTTAAGGGGCACTGAGGCTCTCATCTGCCTGCCTGATCAAGAATCATGAGAGGTGTGTTCTCTCTCAGGGGCAAGGTCTGTGATGTTGCTGACAGGGTACCCAGCTTGCCAAGAGCACAGACTTGTGCTTCCTTTGTCTTGTGGGTACAAGCGACACTGGAAGCCAAAAAATAGGTAGGATCAGGGAAGGTGATAATAACCCAGCAAGGTAGGTGGAAAACATCGATGATCAGGTCATCTTCTCATCTGTGCTACCAGTCAGAGCAAAGGAGACAGCCAGGAGTAGACACATGGTGCAGATCAATCTCTGCCTTCACGGCTGGTGCCATTGAGGAGGTTTTGGCTTCTGTGACAATAGGTTGTGCCTTAATGATTATAGCCTGTTAGGGAGGTGTCTTGCATGGGAGACAGGAGCTTTATGAATTTTTGCAGTTTGATAGAGTTTAAGATAGCTAGTTCCCCAAGACTTAGTCCCGTTCGCAAGATTCTTTGATATCTGGCCGATTTGTCTAAAAATACCATTTATTTGACACAGAACATAACAAACATACAAACATAGAACAGATTGACACACATAAACATACAGTGAATGCATAATTGCAACACTACAATAGTTAAAAATGCAATAAATGCTTGCTTGAGCTAGCTGAAATGCAAGTTAAGAAAGGTACCTATAAATTAGCCGGAATAATACAATTTAGGAAACTCAAATGATCTTACCAAATCCAATTTTTGGAGCTGGGGATGCATTAAGATTTCCTCACTCAATCCCTCGGGAAGTAACCACAGAGCCTGGGTCCAAGCTCAGGGGAGAAAGCTTTTACTTCACTCTCCAATGTCCATGTAGAAAGCTTCTGCTTTTGCTGAGTTTTTCATGGTGTTTTATAGGGAAAAGAGTGTGTATTTGCGGTCACTTGAAAATTCTTCACATTCTCTCGGTGTCTCACCTTGGCCTTCCAGGTGCCAGGACTAGATAGCCAGGATTAAGTTTATCAACTTAATCTGAGCCATTCATCTCTAGCCAGCGATCAGGGAGAGAGAGAAGGGGGGGGGGTGTTTGTCCTGCCACAGGAGGGATGGGATCCACCTGTCTAAACTGGGCAAGAGAATTCTTGGCAGCAGGCTGGCCAATTTGCTGAGATTGGCTTTAGGACTTTACCGAGCTAAAGGACTTGGAGGGTAAGGTCTTAAGGAGCAATGCTCGTGCCACTGCTTCTTCCTGGGGAGCAGATCATACCAGTGCAGTGAAAGATGTCCCTTGACTGCCTCTCAAGATGAGAATCATAGGGCTAACCACTTCAAGGGTGTTTATGGTCATGTTCATGGTTTAAGGGTGAAGAAGAAGCAATGCAGCCCCTCAGACACAAACTCTGTGTGCTGGTGTTTCAGTTTGAAAGACAAGTGTCTGCTAAGGAAGACAGGAATCTCCCTTGGATTAGCAAATATTACCCCCTTCTTTCTGAATTATCACTTTGAAATCAAGGTGATTTCAAGCAAAAGATACGGGAAAAGGAATAACAATTTTTTACTACTGTTTATAACAATACTATTAGCAACAGAAGTGAATAATACAGAAACAATGGTTTAAACTGACAAAGTCATAATACAACCTACCAACCTGTTGCTCAGGGTGGTGGTAGAAGTCCCATTAAATGGTGGCTGCAGGCTTGTTGGAGTGATGGGTGTGGTTTTGTTAAAGTTGTGATCCTGAAGAAAAGTCTAGTCCATCTCTGGAGGTCTAGTGGAAATGGTGTTGTAGTGTTCCAGAGCCTCATCTTTATATGGAGGTAGGAAGGTACTTCTGGGCAGGGCATCTCACAGTGGGATGATCTGATTCTGTGAGTCATTCCCGGAGACCTTGAAGACCCATTAGCAGAGATAGCCACCCTCTCCCCACCCTGCTTGGTATTATCAGGGCAGTGTCATGCCAAGATAAAGACCTCTGCCACACCTCTTTTTAATAGTTTATGAAGGTGGTAATAGAATACATATTTTTGGTTATAGAATACATACTTTTGGTTACACCTTCGATGTAACCCAAGACAGCTGGGGAGGCAGAGGACAGCACAACAGGGCACACAGAAAACACACACCACAGGAATGGCACAGCCAGGGATGGCACAGCTGACACCCTACACCCCGGGACAGCCCAGCACAGCCCAGCCCAGCCAGACTCTGCCCCACGGCTGCAATTACCTCCCTGGATGCAGCACTGTGGGGCACGAGCAGGGCCAGGGCAAGCAGCAGCAGCAGCCCAGGGTCCCCATGGTGGTGGTGGCAGTGCACAGTGCCCCTGGGCTCTGCCCCTTCTAGAGCAGAGGGGACTGAGCCTCCTGCCAAGGCACAACCATGGGGAAGGAGAGCCTTGATTCCTCTGGACAGCAATGGAGTCTGGAGGAACAAGGCAGGAGGTGGCAGGGAGGATGGCCGTGGCAGCAGATCAGATGAGCATTAAAGACATAAGGAACAGATATCTTTATATAACAGAGGGAGGGGGAGGTGAGGGAATGCCACAGGAAGTACGCTGGCTCTCTGGGAACAACACAGGAAGGGCAGGGGAGGTATGGGGATGCCACAGGAAATGAACTGGGTCTCTAGGGACACCACAGGAAGGGCAGGGGAGTTGTGGGGGCACCACAAGAAGAGCTATTAGCTCTTTCTGGCCACATCAGAGCTTTTTTTTGTACCAAAATGCTCCCTTAATACTCAGCAGCTATCAGGTCTGGCAGGTAGGAAGCAGCCTGTTGTCCTCGCTGTGGCCATTCTTCAGCAGATCACCATGCTGCCCCAGTGCTGCCAGTGGGTGACAAATGGTCTTTTCTTCACTCCCCAGGGGAGTATTTCTGTGCAGAGGAATAATGTTACCTGGCAAGAGGAAGCTGCCAGATGCAGCCCCTCTGCACCTGCTGGGGTCTTCCCATATCAGAGCCCACAGCCAATGGAGAGGGACAGAGATGCAAAGAAGCTCTCCCTTAGGGTCACTGTGATGAGGTTGAAGGGATACTGTGGTACCAGGACGCTGGTGCATCTCACCTGGGCTGTCCACCTGCATTAGTCTTGGAACAAAGACTTTCTGGGAATATCAGCTGTCACCAACCCCACTGATGGCTGGTAAATTTAGGAACAACCAGATTGCACAAGGCCCTGGCCAGAGCTGCCACCCACAGCCTGGGTACCACCCACCCACCTCGCAGCAATAAAAAGGAGAGGGAGCAGGAGCATCGACAGAGAGCTGCAAGGAGCACATCCCCAGGTATATCAGCTGTCTGCCTGCTGCAGAGATGGTGCAAGCAACTCCCTTCCTGCTGGTCCTCTTCCTGGCCCTGGGGGCTCACGGCATCCCTACAGAAAAGGTACCGTCAGGGGTGGGATGCACAGGGTAGGGTGGGCAGGATGGGCAGGGGGCTGTTGCTGCACGCTGTGCTGTGGCACCAGTGCTGAGTTCTCTCCTCTCCAGTGCATCCTGACTGGGACCTGGAAGAACGACCTGGGCTCCAACATGACCATTTCTCCTGTGAATGAAAACGGTGACTTCACTGGCATCTACAGCACAGCTGTGTCAACTGTCCCACCACAGATTGTGCCATCACCACTGCTGGGGTCCCAGCACCTCCCAAATGAGGTGAACCAGCCCACCTTTGGCTTCACCGTCCACTGGAACTTTACAGGTGCTACATAATTTCTTATCATCTTTGCTGTGTCCCCTGACCATCCCTGCCCTCCCTGTGATGTCCTTGAAGCTCTTCTGCCCTCCCTGCAGTGTCCTTGCTGATTCCCTGCCTTCCCCTGCACTCTCCCCACTGCTCTCCCTCCCCTCTGCTGTCCCTGAGGCTCCCCCATCCTTGTCCCTGGAGCTGCTTGCTTGCTGTCACCTCCCTGTCCCAGGGTGCAGGAGATGCAGCAGAGGCTGAATCCTGTGCTGTCTGCCCATCTCCATGGCACACCCTCAGCCCTCTGAGCCCTCCTGCCTACTTTCCCCATCCCCATTGTCCCCACAGGCCGGGGACACCAGGGGCCTGGTGTCGCCTGTGCTGGGACAGACACTGAGCTGACACCTCGACCATCTCCTGTCCTGTCCTGTTCCCACAGAGTCCATCGCTGTTTTCACGGGCCAGTGCTTTGTGGACAAGCATGGAAATGAGGTTTTGAAGACCATGTGGCTCCTGAGGGATCATGCAGACAAACTTGGAAACAACTGGAATGCAACCCTGTAAGCTCTCTGTCCCTGCCCTGCACAGGTCCCCTCTGCACCCCTGAGGGGTTGGGGAGCTCACAGATTAATGCTTTAAGTCACTTAGGAGTCACGGTCACATGTATTGGCAAAAGCAGATTTAATATCTGTTTTCAAAAGTGCGACTTAACAAAGTTCGATGGCAAGGTTCACTCGATTGCTTTGTGCATGGGTAAAACACAGTGAGGAAAACATGGGCTAGAATCAATTTAGAATGATTTACATGGAGACTGGAGATGGAAAATGAGAAGGGAGACCCCCTGATTGAACCACAAAGTTCACAGGGTTACCCATTGCTTTCTTAACTACTGAGGGATTCTAGCGGGGGCTGATTCAACTCTTACACTGAGACCTCCTCAATGGTTTCTGTCTTAAGGGTTTGGCAGTACTTAACCTAATTGACTAATTTAACAATTGTAAAGTGATTTGGGAGGCTTTACCACAATCACAGCAAAGAAGTAATTATAGGTCCAACCTGGCAGCAATCACACTGCACTTGCTATGGAGTGTTCACATCCATTCACTCATGCACTCAGAGGGACATGGTGGCACAGCTCCCTGCAGTGGGCTAGGAGAGCTTGAGGGGCCTCACTTGGGAACTCTGCTGTTGTAGAGTCATGGGATGATTGACCATAGTCATCCTTAGTCAGTCTTCATCCTGGACCTAGTACAAGATGGGAATTAGAGGAATTTTTCACAGCTCCAGTAATGATAAAATTGTTCCAGTCAGGCTATGATCCAGGCAAGTAGCATCCCAATACTCCCTATCAGAGTATTGGTTTCCTTGATAAGGCAACAGAAGTACCTGGTGTGCACAATACAGCTTATCAGTGTCTCTGATAAGCCCAAGAGCAGCTTCACCACCTGAGAGACATTAGCAAAGCCAAAGGCCTAGGAAGGAATCCTGAATGGCCCAAGGATGGGGATGAAGGGTGGTGCTCCTAGCCTGTGGTGCTCCCAGCCTGTGATGCTCCCAGCCTGTGATGCTCCCAGCCTGTGGTCCTCAGTGCTTGGCAGAGCTGCTGCTGCTGTGGAAGTGTGGGAGGACAGGGTGCTTGTGCACAGCTTCCTTGGAGGCCTGCCAAGGTGCAAATGTTTAGGAAGAATACAGGGCTGGGTGGGCATTTGCCCACTGCCATGTTCCACCCATACATGTCCTCCCTCTGTGCACCCACAGGACTGGCTACAACAACTTCTGGCGCCTGGAACCGCATATGGAGTGAGTGGCAGCATTGGCGTTCCAGAGAAGAGGCAATGCCAGGCTTATAGCACTTCCTCCTGCCTCAGCACCTGCTTGTCCCAATAAAGTCTTGCTGCAAACACATATTGTCTCCTGTCTTTCATGGATCAATGTCCCTGTTCCCCTGTCCCCACCATGGCACTCCACTGCCTCTCTTGTCACCATCCCTGAAGGCCACTGTGTGACCCCTGCTGTGACCCTCCATGGCTTGGGCTCTGCCATGGCAGCCCACCCACCTCATGGTGCTCCTCAGGACCCCACCTGGCCCAGGCCAGCAGGACCCTGCTCAGCCCAGAGCGATGGCCTGTGGCCCATCTCCCATGGGGAGTCTGCACACAGCTCTGTGTGTCTGCTCTGCAAGGGGCAAAAGGACAGAGCTGGGAAGACCAGGGGCTCCCTCAGAGCAGGCAGAGCCAGCTGTGCACCCCCAGCATGGCACAAGGCACCCCCAGTGCTGGGCACAGACATGCTGATATACTTACATTGGGAGCTGCAAGTTCTGGGCAAAGCAGAGCAGCTGGAAGGGGATGCTGGAGGGATCCAACCTCTGGCCTTCTAAATCAGTTCAAAAAATTATTATCCAGCTTGTAGTTACCCCAAAGCAGTAAATTCTAGCCCCCCCCCAAATCAGTCTCCTGTTTTCTATAAAATCAGTAAATTCTTTTACTAGTAAATGGATTCTTCTTCTAGCAAGCTTCTGCGATAGGTATCTCTCAATACCTTTCCATGCACATTTGATAAAGTGGTTAAAATGGATAGCCTCTTTAACATCCTATAATTCCAAACAAATTACAGAACAGATAGCACAAGACTAATAGCTACCAAAATTAGTAAAATAATTATGGGGTGACATAATGTATTAAGGATACCAGTTGCATTGGGTGACCATCCAAAAAGCACGTCTCACTAATGATGATCCGCATCCTGTCTTGCTCTTTGTAAGACTCTGCTGATTTCCTCTGCAGCATGGTGAATGGTTATTAAAGTTTTCTTCCCACTTTTCTGTATTCCTTTTAGGATGTTAATTAAGTCTTGACACTCTACTAATTGTCTTACTAATGTACGGTTGATCCCAATATGTGTTGATAATAATTCATGATACATTGTGTAATTGGACTTTATCAATTGATGAGACATAACTGGTGTCAAATACAAAATGTCACACCCAATGATCTTCACAAAATTACAAATGCAAAAATTAGAATGATTCTTAACATCCAAAGTAACCTTATCATTGTCTATTTTTATAAAAACACAAGTTGTTCTTAAGCAAACACAACCGTTACCAATATATACAAGTACTGTTTTCTGACTAGTGTCTGGGTGAACTTCAAAGTGGCAATTGCTTTGCTTGACATCTAAACATACATCTTTGGCATCGATTGTGTTACTCGCACAAATAGAACACCAATGAGAGTAACTTTTCTAATTGAATTCATTTTACCCAGCTAAATTTCAATTTCAGTTCATTATTGTTAGAAGCCACTTTCCAAGGGGTCTCTGGAGACTTCTTCACTTCAGTATGATGAATCCAGGCGTTCTGTTCCTTGATTTTGATTGCAGTGAAAATGGTAAGGAGTACTTGAAATGGTCCTTCCCACTGTGGCTCCAAAGTTTTCTCTGTAAGAGACTCAACATAAACATAATCTCCAGGTTGAATGTTGTGTACTGGGCTGTTTAGGCCCCAACTCCAGGTTCCAGCCACATGCTTTTCAATTTTCTTGAGTTGCTATTTTGGTTTGAAAGACAGGTGTCTGCTAAGAGAGGTTGAACCCTCCCTTAGGACAGAGAATGTGATTTCCGCTCTCTCTGAATTATTTTAATTTTGAAATCAAGGGCTTTCCGACAAAGGTATGGGAAAAGGAATAACATTTCTTTACTAGTACCTATAAACAAGCAATAACAATAATAGCAACCACAAACAGAACCAGAAACCAATAGCCGATGACTTTTTGAGCTGCCAAGCACTTTCCTGTGCGGTGTAATCACGGTCACAAGCAGCAGGGGCGCTGTTGAGCTCTTGGTTGGGCAGGGCAGGTGTGATGACTGCCGAGCGGCTGCAGGTGGCGCTGTGGCGCAGGGTCAGGTCAGCTTCATGCAGCTGGTGATGAGGAGCAGCCAGTCAGCTTGGAGCAGCGAGTGGAGAGGCAGCGGGGCTGGGGCTGGCTCTCCCAAGCTAGCCAGCGAGGTAGCGAGGATTCTGCAGTCACGGCAGACACCGCAGTCTCATGCGGCGGAAGTGGGGTGGGCGGCAGGGACAGCTGGACTCCCCGGCTGCTGCTGCAAGCAACACAGCCAGGAAAACGTGCATTCCCAGTGGGAAAAAGATTGAATTAAAGCTCACCCAGCCAGGAGGAAAAGACAGAGCACAGCTGGATCTCCTGTGGTCGCAGCCAGAAGCAAAGAGCAGTCTCTTTCTTCCCGGTGTCTGACGACAGAGTGTCAGTTCCAACAGCCGGCTGCCTCGTCTCCTTGCCCCACCCAGCACACCCTTTTGTCTCTTACAAAAGACTTGATGGCTCTAATCACCTAGAGATTTGTTGCTTAGTAACAGGGATGGAGAAAAAATTCCAATGCTCCCCAACCTCTGACTGTTGCTTACTCAAGGCCACCATAGAGGTGGTCAATGTTTCCTCCCCAGCTTGGGTGGATAGTCCTTTCTGTACTCTGTATCGTCTCCCATAGAGCATTTCAAAAGGACTTAATTTTTCTTTGGTTCTGGCTTTAGTTTGGATTCATAATAATGCAAGTGGAAGAGATTGGGGCCATGTCAATTTGGCTTCTTGCCCCAATATTGCAATTTGCTGTTTGATTAGGTGGTTCATTTTCTCTACCTGATCACTTGACTGTGGGTGGTATGGGGTGTGAAGTTCCCAATCTATGCCTAAATGATGGCTAACTTGTTGTACCACCTTTGAAATGAAATGTGGTCCTCTATCTGAGGACATCATGGCTGGAACTCCGAAGCGTGGTATTATTTCTTGCAGCAATACCTTGGTTACCTCCTGGGCTTTGGCAGTTCTAGTGGGAAAGGCTTCTGGCCATCCTGAAAAGGTATCTGTTAATACCAACAAGTACTGATACCCCCCTTTTCTTGGGAGTTCCGAAAAATCAATTTGCCACTGCTGTCCAGGCCTATTCCCTTTTCCAATTTGGCCCAATTTTGGTTTGGGGGTATTTTTAGGGCTAGTCTGGAGGCAAAGGTCACACTGTCGGGTTACCTGTGTGATGGTAGCATATAAATTTCTGGCAATAATTTTTTCAATTAAATATTTCTGTAGGGCATCTATTTCCCAATGTGTCTTTTGGTGTTCTTTCCTTACTAATGACCAAACTAAATGAGAAGGAATGACCAACCTCCCCTGTGCAGTAATAGCCCAATCCTCTTCATTATATGATCCATCCTCATCTTCCATTAGTTTTCTGTCCTCTTCATTATAGGTTGGCTTACCTTCTAGGGAGATTTGGCCACCTGGAATTAAATCTG
Organism: Entomyzon cyanotis; assembly: GCA_024500445.1. Lineage (NCBI taxonomy): Eukaryota > Metazoa > Chordata > Aves > Passeriformes > Meliphagidae > Entomyzon > Entomyzon cyanotis. Next base: position 42,609,141 of record JAKEPQ010001021.1, on the reverse strand, counting down.
GAATTAATCTGGAATTAAACCCCCTTCAGTAGTCACCTCACTTTTTGCTGCTTCTTTTGCCTATCTGTCCACCAGATGATTTCTTTCTTCCAATTCTGAGTTCACTTTCTGGTATGCCTTAATGTACATGATTGCTACATTTTCGGGTAACTGGACTGCTTCCGACAGTCAGATTATCTCTTGTGCATGTTTAATGTTTTTTCCTTGTGAGTTCAACAGTCCCCTTTCTTTCCAAATGGCTCTGTGTGCATGTACAACTCCAAATGCATACTTAGAGTCTGTATAAACGTTTATCTTTTTCCCTTTTGCTATTTACAAAGCACGGGTTAAAGCAATTATTTCAGCTTTCTGGGCAGAGGTGTTTATTGGTAGGGGTCCAGATTCTATTACCTTTTTGCTGGTGCTGACTGCATACCCTGCATGTCACTTTCCATTGACGATGTAGCTGCTTTCATCGGTAAACCAGGTCTCTGCATCATCCAAAGGTGTACCCTTCAGATCTGGATGACTGGACTATGTGGCTTCAATAGTTTCCAGGTAGTCATGGTGTACCTGCTCCCCATTGTTTCCACTGAGGAAAGACGCTGGGTTGACAATGTTAGTGACCTCTATTTCCACATTGTCCTGCTCTACCATGATGGCTTGGTATTTCAAGAATCTCTGTGGGGAGAGCCAGTGTCTGCCTTTCATTTCCAGCACTGCAAACACTGTGTGGGACACAGTCATTTTCTGGCCAAAGGTAAACTTGTGTGCTTCTTGAATGTTTAGCACAACTGCTGTGACAGCCCTGAGGCACCTGGGTCACCTTTTGGCTGATGCATCTAGTTGCTTAGAGAAATAAGAAACTGCCCATCAATATGGGCCCAGGTGTTGTGCTAGTATTCCCATAGAAATCCCCTGTGTCCCATGGGAAAACAGAAAGACTGGTTTACTCACGTCTGGAAGGTCCAAAGCTGGAGCTGACATCAGGGCATTTTTCAGTTTTTTGAAGGCTCTCATGGCCTCTTTCGTCCACTGAAGATCTCTGCTTTCCTTTTTGATGAGCTCATACAAAGGTTTTACAAGGACCCCGTAACTAAGGATCTAAAGCCTACACCATCCTGTCATCTCCAGGAAAGTCTGTAGCTTTCGGGGTTTCGGGGTTTGGCAAATGGCCTCTTTCCAGTCTTGTCTCAAAGTTTGCTGCCCAGCACTGATTTCATTGCCCAAATAAATTACTTTTGATTTTTCTACTTGAGCTTTTTTCTTGGACACCCAGTACTTTTGGAGCCCCAGGAAATTTAGTAAACTTACTGTCCAGAGTACACAGGCTTCTTCCGTCCGGGTAGCTATTAGGATGTCATCAATGTATTGCAATAGCTTCCCTTCTTCAGAGAGGGCTTCCCAGGATTCCAGGTCTTTTGATAGTTGATCCCCGAATAGGGTGGGACTGTTCTTGAATCCTTGAGGCAACACCGTCCAAGTGAGCTGAGTTTTGCGTCTGCTTTTGGGATTTTCCCATTCAAACGTGAATATTTTCTGACTGGCTTCATGGAGAGGGAGGCAAAGAAGGCATCTTTCAAATCTAAAACAGTGAACCAGGTTAGTTCAGGTGTTAGCTCAGTTAGTAGTGTGTAGGGGTTTGACACCACAGGATAGAGGTCCTCAGTTATTTTGTTTACTGCCCTTTTGTACCACCCAATGTGACTCAATTCCTTCCTTGTCTTCTTTCTTAAGGGGCTATTGTTTAACTCTAACTGGTTGTTTCCCTTCTTTCAACTTAATTTGTATCGGGGGTGCCTTTTTAGCTCTTCCAGGTACATTTGTTGCCCATACACCAGGGAACACTTGGCTCATAATTTCTTCACTAATTTCTCCCTCAGCCTCTGAGGTTGGTAGATTGTTGATCATTTACCTCCAGAGTAATTTCCCCATCATTGAATGAAATGGTTGCTTGTAACTGTTCAACAGATCTCTGCCTAAAAGGGCTTTTTGGAGGTCTGGGCATGTACAAAAACTTGTGAATACCCCATTGCTTTCCCAGTTTATACTTTAAAGGTTTGCAAAAATATGCTTTTTCAGATTGGCCAGTTGCCCTTTGAACCATGATATTATCATCCTTCACTGGCATTAAAGCTTTGTTTAAAACCGAAGATGTTGCCCCTGTGTCCACCAAAAATTCTATTTCTTTTTCTTTTTCTCCTAGCTTTATTATAACCAGTGGATCCACTAGGGTGGAGTCCTCCGGTCTTCTTCAGTCTTCTTTCACATATGTGACAACCCCTTCTTGGCCTCGTCTTCTTTGCTGGTTGTTCTGCTTTCTTTTTGGACATTGGTTCTTCCAATGACCAAATTCCTTACAGTTAGCACACTGATCTTTACTTAACCTAGATGGGCCTTGTCTGTGTGGTCCCCATCTGGGTGGTCCTTGCTCATGTTTTCCCTTTCTTTCTTAAAAACAACATTAACTGTAATAGTGTGTTATATTCTAAAGACCTATGAAGAGGCCATCTAATTCTGTCTTCTAGCTTGTGCAAAGGCTACCACTGTGTTAAAAATTTGATAAGAGTTCTTTTACCTTCTATACCTCCACTCCCTGCAATTTCCTTCCAATGTGCTAAAACACAGCTAAGTGGAGTTGTTTCAGGAAATTCTTTGCTTTGTCCATTTCCCATCTTATCTACTTCTTTCTCTTGGTTTTATCCCATTTCCACACAAACCTCTTTTCTCACTGCCTTACTGTCTTTTCCCAATTTTCTTCACGCACTGACCAAGTTTCAGGAACTAAATGACTCTTTCCCCACACTAAGGCAATAACAACTGCTTCTGACCACTCTGTCACAATAGTAAGCGTGTCTCTTTCGTTAAGGGGCTCCGCTTTTTATTTCAGCTATTCTATGTTGAGCTTGAATTTCAAAATCCTCACAAGCTGGACACCACTTTGATCTTAAATGGAAAACACGATACCACTTTTTGTGATATGCAGCACACTCACACAATGCCCAAACCATACAGTAATTATTTTTACATTTAGGGCAAAAAAGTATTTTTGGCATCAGACAAGCATCTCATTTATTTCATTCAAAGTCAAGCTGCTATGAGAGAGAGAGAGAGAGAAGAAAAAAGGAAAGGTCAAGATAAATTGCTAAGAGGGAGGAAAAAACAGGAAAAAAAGCAGCCACTCTTTCTATGCTGCTTCCCCCCTCCCCCCCCAACTAAGCAAATTAACTCAATATTCTCAATACTTTTCTAAAATTGCACTGCTAACAAGGGACTTGGTGTTTTTGTCCACACAAAACTTTTATAATGCTCCAACTTTATTTTCTTTACAACCTCCCCAGTCATTCTCTGACAAGTTAAAAACAGTATCTCCTAACTCCATAAGCCTGCAAACCTCACACTGTGTTAAAACCCACTAATCATACTGTGGTGCAGCTGCTGTACTACATCCACATAAAGCCAAAGGTCCGGGGGCTATGGTACTTTGATATAGTCACCGGGAAAAGACAGTGTCTTCTAACTGGCCACAGTGAAAAGTTTTCCTTTATTCACTTGCCATTAAAATTTCAATCAACTGCATACACTCACCCAAAGCTTTATAACAACTTCAAACAATTACACACAGCATACCCTTACCCTAACACAATAACCACTTATTACAACACAACAAACACTTTTTTACAACCACAACAACAAATTACAATGAAGATTCCAAAAACCAACACTAATATACCAAAGCAAATAATTAACAACCATACCCAAATAATCATTCCAACTTTATTAAACCTTTTGCTTCATCTCTTCACCAACCAATCCCTCACTTGCTTCACAAATTCAAACTATTTAATCTGCATCTCATAGACACCTACACACACAAACACAACACCAGTGTTAACAACCGTTCAAACTAGTTTCTTTCAGGATTCACTCGATCCACCACCAGGATCACTAGCTTAGAACTAACTAGTACCAGTTCTGTGGTCCGAGAGCAGGATGTTCAGTCACACTCAGTAGTTTTTCTCAAGTGATGCCTGATGGGTTTTTGTCCTTTTTCATTTTACTTTTATATTCTCTTTATATATATCCTTTTACCCTTCCCCATTCCTGTACTTTTTACTCCCTGTATCTCAACCCTACATGTTTATCACCCTTGTACCCTTGCCCTGCTCAGAATCCTTTGGGGAAGATGAAACATCACCACAATCTCAAAAGCATGAGGCACCAACCTTGAACAGAGCCCCATCACTGAGACATGTTTTGTAAACTAAGTAGTAACCTTTTTGAGGGGAGGTAATTTTAATAAGGGGGCAATTACTTCATTTGTTAGACTTCTTATTGGAGACTTTTAGATAGCTATTCTAATCTAAGCTGTCCATAAATGATATACGAGGGATATTGTCGGGGCTTGCTCATCGGTGTGCATCTGAGATACTATTAAACCAAGGTAATACCCTTTTCCTATACTGTGTGTCTGCGTCTCAAAATTTTTTTTACTAGTGATTTAAGGCATCACAAGTATATGGCTTTCTTCTCTATATCCTCCCTGTTACTAGGTAGGCCCAATATGATTAAGCAAATGATGCATTGTCTTCAGCAAGCAAATCTTAGTAAATCATTATCCAATCTCTGGCCTTCTAAATCAGTTCAAAAAATTATTATCCAGCTTCTAGTTCCCCTAAATCAGCAAATTCTAGCCCCCCTAAATCAAAAGGGGGCAGGTCCTCCCTCCACAGGGCCCAGGACAGTGGGATCCTTCCCAGCACAGGCAGAGGCTCCCGTTCAAAGCAGCTTTTATTCCCTGCATAGAGCACCAGTGATGTGGGGAACACCTCATGCCATATTCTACAGGGTTGCAAGGGGTTTTCCTGGGAACACCACTGTTCCCTACACACTGGAGTTTGAAAAACATCCCCATGGCATGCTAAAAACGCAGTAATGGGAGTCGTTGAGTTGTGAGATTCCCTGTCATCCCTGTGAGTTACATTCCAAATAAGCAAACCTTCCATACTCCCACAGGACAGGGAGGAGGTGGGAGAGTCCAGCCCCTGCTGGCCCCTGCAGATCCTCAGCACAGCAGTCTGGGGACACCTCCATCCAGATGATTCCCCCATCTGTCATGAAGTAGAGCTCATTGAAGAGGGCTGACTTGTACCAGGAAAGCAGCTGGTGCAGGAAACAGTGAGGTGGCAGTGGCAGCAGCAGCCACAGCTGGAGTAAATTGAGGATTGAGGGTAAGATAGTGTTGTACAGCACGGTTCCAAAGGGCAGGGACACCTGAGCAGGAGCCCGGCGCTCCATCAGAAATCTGGAGAGTCAATCATGTGGGGAGGGGATGTTGCCAGCTGCACTCATGGGAGATTTAAGGTGATCCAGGGCATGTGAATGACACAGAGTGGGGCAGCCAGGGTGGGCAAGCAGGACGTGACCCAGCAGAAGGATGTGACAGGACAGTTTGGGAAGGCAGGGTGTGCAGGGAGAATGCTGCAATCGTCCAGTAGGTCCAACCTCAGGAAAATGCTAAGTGCTCTGGGCCTCTGCCATAATGTGGAGGACTCCACTCAGAGCCAAAACCAGTGTGTCTACTGAGACAGCTCCTGATCCATCTGCTGCTTCCACCCAGATGGAACTGGCAAGGAAAGAGAAGTCAGTACAGGTGGTAACTTGCAAAGGCTGCCCAGACACCTTTCCTGGAGAAAAGGTAGTGCCTGCACAAAGTGTGCACAGATGATGGCCTGTTGCAGCAGGTGGCTGAGTTACAAGAGACAGTTCATAGGCTGTGCAGTATTAGAGGGGCCGAAACAGAGATAGAGACGTGGCTTCAGAACCATCCACCTCCAGTGGATAGCACTGAGCCTGGGCCACCTTGCACCCCGGTGACCCCCAAAAGCAGGGATCCAGATCAGCCTCCACCCTCCAACATCCAGACCAATAACAGATAGGATGCTTTAAAGCCTTAGAAGTCCATGAGCAATGCCAACAAGGAGAACCTTCACCAACAGCACACAATGGTTACCGTAGAAAGAAAGGTTGAGTGATGGTAGTGGGTGACTCTCTTAAGGGGCACTGAGGCTCTCATCTGCCTGCCTGATCAAGAATCATGAGGGGTGCGTTCTGTCAGGGGCAAAGTCTGTGATGTTGCTGACAGGGTACCCAACTTGACAAGAGCACAGACTTGTACCCACTCTTCCTTTGTCTTGTGGGTACAAATGACACTGGAAGCCAAAAAATAGGTAGGGTCAGGGAAGATGAAAATACTCCAGCAAGACAGGTGGAAAACACTGGTGACCAGGTGATCTTCTCATCTGTCCTACTGGTTAGAGAAATGGGGACAGCCAGAGTAGACAGATGGTGCAGATCAATGTCTGCCTTCATGGCCGGTGCCACTGAGGAGGTTTTGGCTTTTGTGAAATTGGGTTGTTCTTTAATGATTGTAGCCTGTTAGGGAGGGATGGGATCCACCTGTCTAAAAAGGGTAGGAGAATTTCTGGCATCAGGCTGGCCCGTTTGCTGAGATTGGCTTTAAAGTAAAGGACCTGGGGGTTAAGGTTCTAAGTGGCAACTCCCATGCCATTGCTTCTTCCCGGGGAGCAGGTCACACCAGTGCAGTGAAAGATACTCCTTGACTGCTTCTCAAGATGAGAATCATAGGGCTAACCACTTCAAGAGAATTTCTGGTTATGGTGAAGGGGAAGCAATGCAGCCCCTCAGACACAAACTCTGTGTGCTGGTGTGGCACAGGACAGCACAACAGGGCACACAGAAAACACGCACCACAGGAATGGCACAGCCAGGGTTGGCACAGCTGACACCCTACACCCCGGGACAGCCCAGCACAGCCCAGCACAGCCAGACTCTGCCCCACGGCTGCAATTACCTCCCTGGATGCAGCACTGTGGGGCATGAGCAGGGCCAGGGCAAGCAGCAGCAGCAGCCCAGGGTCCCCATGGTGGTGGTGGCAGTGCACAGTGCCCCTGGGCTCTGCCCCTTCTAGAGCAGAGAGGACTGAGCCTCCTGCCAAGGCACAACCATGGGGAAGGAGAGCCTTGATTCCTCTGAACAGCAATGGAGTCTGAGGGGGACAAGGCAGGAGGTGGCAGGGAGGATGGCCGTGGCAGCAGATCAGAAGAGCATTAAAGATATGACAGAGTGGGCAGGGGAGGTTTGGGGACAACACAGGAATGGCAGGGGTGGTGTTGTGACATCACAGGAAGGGCATTGGATCTCTGGGGACACCACAGGAAAGGCAAAAGAGTTCTGCAGGCACCACAAGAAGGGATATTAGCTCTTTCCCAAGAGAAACACTGGACTTTTTTAACATAAACACCACACTATATCAACAACACTGGATAAAGTATAGAATAATAATCATTAAGTGTCAGCCACTATGCTTAACCACAACTGCTTCCGCAAAGATAAAACTGCTTTCCTAAGCCAAAGAGGCCTAACCCTAGAAGGTGTTAGGGTGATAAGAAAGGAATGATAAGAAAGGTTAGTAGGCATGACTAACCACTTTCTTGCAAAACAAAGACCTAGCCCCCCTCCCCGTGGGCTAAGCAATAAGGGAGAAGCATACTATAGGGGAAGGAAGCTACTCTTACTGACAAATGAGAAAAAGAATCATCACAAAAGAGTAGAAAAATATAATTTATTATATGTAATGAAGAATAGGAACATAATACACAATTATAGATGAAGTATAACTAATAGAACAACAAAGTGTTTAGCAGTAAAATTGTCTGTGTATTAGCAAATAAGTGTGCAATAAATGTATAGCATGCTGTGTCTGTAACCCTAAGACAAGGAAGCTACAAGTTATGTAAGAACCCAACCCTTAACACCATACCTATAGATAAATGAATGAAACTAGGGCGGATGCTGAATTTGTAAACGTACAAATAAACTTTGCAAGGTGAGCATGGTGGACATGCACATGGAGGTGTTAACCCCTGCATGCTCCCCTGGCTGGTCCAATAAAGGTCTGCTTTACTTTACAGTACCTCACTGTGGAGTAGATTCCTTTGAAACAGCTTGGTGAGCCAGGCAGAAGAATCTCCTTTCAGCTGTGGGACCCCGTGGAGACGGGAACGGTCTAGTAGGCGCCTCTGGAGACTTCTCCAGGTAGACCACCTGTGCTCTGGTGGATCGACGTCGAGACAGACAACATCCTGACATTAAGGTATGCAAACTTGAAAGCATTCTTTACCTGATTTTACACTAACTAGTTAAAGTAATACACTCCATAAGCTGTATGTGGGATGCAGCTATATCAGTTTGCTAGCACCTTTTAAGATATATGTGGGTAATGTGGTATTAAGCCCTTGGGAGGGAGTTCCAAATTGGGCCCCCGATGGTTTGTTTTTTCTTCTTTCATTAAATGTATTAATGAACTTTCTGTATCTTCTAGGAGACTGGTATCAGAGCCGTCCTAGAAATAATTGCCTATTTTGTTATTCTGTTGGGTATTGCCTTTGTCATTTTACATGCTTCTACTATGCTGTGGGTCAGAATTTGGGTTAGGGGTTGGACTGGCAATTTTATTATGCCTGGTGATTTACTTTGTGTATACTTGCTTTAAACCGTCCCCTGCCATCCCCAGTCTGTGTTAAACGTAAGTAAAGGAAAGCCTAGCTGGGGCTGTGGAAGGGGCAGGGGAAAAGTGTTCCCTTCATGATGTGAGTTGTGTGGAAAATGCCATCTGATATTCCTATGCATCTTTTGTAGACAGTTTGGTTTCACTGGAAGATTTAACACAAAAGAGAGGATTTGTTGGTTTTGTCCAGGCTGCCAGTGGGACAAAACCTCTGGTGACTTTTGGTTAGACAACATAGTGTACTCTTCAGGAAGGAATTAAACCAGTTTAGTGTGGAAGAGGGAATTTCTGAGGAGCAGGCAGTATATATACTTCAAGAATCACTGTTGAATGAGGTGGTGAAAGAGGAAATACTAGAATTATTACAGGGACTGGCTCTAATTGCCTTGATAAAGAGGTTTATTGGAGGGTTCTCTTCTTATATCAAATGAAGTTGTTTCCCACTTTAGACTTCTGTTGGGGTGGTAAGAGCAATAATGCTATCCTCTCTTCCCTTTCGTTTCTTTACTACAACACCCCTGCAAGCTGCTTTATAATTGTATTTTATTTTTTCTTGTATTGCTGAAAGTGAATGTCAGTGTGAGTGACTGAGACATGCAATTAAGCATGCAGTGGGTGTGGAACTCTAACTTGTGTTTCCATTATCCCATGAGGGAAATGGCCAGGAATGAGTGAAGCGAGTCCCAAAGTGATTGTGTGAGAGCAAAGAGACATGACTGAGATACATGAGGAAGTGTGAAGTGAGTGGGAGCTCTAATCCACGTTTCCATAGGCCCACGAGGGAAGCGGCTGGAGAGGAGTGAAGTGAAAAGAGAGTAAAATGGGAAACAAACATAGCCAAGATCTAGCGGCCAAAAGCCCATTGGGAAGCATACTAAACCACTGGAAAGAAATTGGGGGGCACCAGGGAGAACTGTTGATAAAAAGATTCTTATCAAGTACTGTAACTGGTGGTGGCCAATTTACAGACTTGAGGGAGGGGAGAAGCGGCCAGAGAATGAAACGTTAAGCTATAATACTTTACTACAATTCATCTTGTTTTTATGTACAGAGGCAAAATGGGATGAATTGGTGTACGCAGATATGTTCTTTGAACTCATGGACCACCCTAAGTGGCAAAAGGAGTGTGGTATTAATTTAGCTCCAAGAGACCCTTTTGTTTTAACTGTAGAAAAAGATCATTTGAAATGGAGAATAGGAAAACTGACATGATGTTGCTCAGCATATTCCATAGGAAAGTATTGCTTAAAATATCAAAATGAGCAGCCTGAAGAGAGAATTGAAGACCTTGTCAGTCTACCTGGGGCAGATGGGGGAAAAGAAGATTAACTTTCTCCCCAGCCATCCCCAGAAAGGAGAAGGCACATGGAAAGAGGAAGACACTGGGCTTCCCTTTTACCATAATTTTCATCTCTGAGCAGACAAACTTGAGGGAAACTGAGGATCTGCTCACTTTCTCCTGCGACTTGGGTGCCTGCTTGAGAGGTTTTGCAGGTCCCTCTGAGAGAGGCTGCTAGACTCACAGGGCCAATGAGGCTAAAAGTGAACTTTTCAATGAGGGATTTGGATAGCTGGAAAGAGATGGCTAAAATATACTGGGATGACTCATCAGGAATAGCAAAAAAGTTTGGAGGTTTTGTAAAAGCATTGGAAGATACTGATTTGATGCTGGATGCACTACACTGATACAGAAAGAGAACTTGTTTTAAAGGCAGCCAGCACCCATGTTCAGGTAGAGACTACTGCACAGACTTTGCAAGGCACCATAGACGATTATGTGCTCACATAAAAGCCTAGATGGGACTATAATAACCCAGATCATTACCAACTATTAAAAAGCTAGCGGGGGTGGATTAAATTCAGGTTGGAAAATGCATACCTAAATCTGTGAACTGGGGGCTCTGTATGCAATAAAACAGAACACAACAGAAACTCCTACAGAATTTCTTGGTAGATTATGGGAAGCAATGCGGAAATATACTACCCCAGAGCCCTTAGGGGAACAGGGAAAGCAACAATTAATTTCCCTATACCTTGGGCAGTCCTCAGATGACATTCGAGAAAAGCTGCCAAGAATGAAAGATGAAGACCAAAAGAACCTAGAGAAATTAATTAAAGAAGCGTGGCAAGTATATCAAAACAGGGATCTCCTGGAAAAAAAGAAAATTAAGTAAAGCCTTAGCCAGTGTAACTATTGCAGCTCTGGGAGAAGCCGGAACAGGCAGTAGGGGCCTTGAGGCCAAGGCTTGGAGGTATTTGGGGACGAAGGGGAGACAGGCTGTGGCAAGAAATCCCTTGCCTGGGCTGGCTATCAACCAATGTGCCTTTTTGTAAACAGGAAGGACACTGGAAAAAGGATTGTCCACAAAACAAAAGTAACCCTTCACATAATCCTCTTCCCTTACTCGCAGAGCTGCAAGATTGAAAGGTACAGGTGGATCCCCACCTAGCAGGCCCACTGGTTATAATGGAGCTGGGAAAACAAGAAAAAACAATTAGAATTCCTAATCAACATGGGTGCTACTTATTCAGTGTTAAACCAATGTTTGTCTTTACAGCATGAAACTTCTGTGAATGTTGTTGCGGCGACTAGCCAACGACAGAAAGCACACTTTCTGAAGCCACTCAAATATAAATTGGGAAAGAGCATTGGCATACCTAAATTCCTGTACACGCTAGATGCTCCCAAATCATTATTAGGCAAAGATTTGTTAGAAAATCTGGAAGCTACAATTGAACTCAAATCCGGTTAGGTGCAATTTAAAGTAAAAGATGACAAATATTTTAAGTCTTGCCCTAACAACACTTGAAGTTGAGACTATAATACCCCAAGAAATACTAAATCAAGTGTATCCTGCAGTGTGGGCAAGTGCAAAACCTGGAAAAGCTAAAAATGCAAACCCAATTATGAATAAATTAAAACCTGGAATGGGACTGGTACGCATAAAACAATACCCCCTAAAATTAGATTGTAAAGGTATTAAACCAATTATAGATGACTTTTTGAAATACAAATTAATAGTGGAATGTGAATCAGAATATAATACTCCAGAATTACCAATAAAAAACCCAGAAGGGGTAAATTGTAGGTTAGTCCAAGATTTAAGAGCCTTCAATAAAATAACTGAAGATCTTCACACAGTAGTAGCCAATCCATACAGAATTTTAACCAAATTAAATCACAAACTAGTCTGGTTTACCATTTTAGATTTAAAAGATGCCTTTTTCTGCCTGCCTGTGGGCCCAGCCAGCCAAAAGCTTTTTGCTTTCAAGTGGGAAAACCCAGAAATGATGAACCCACGGTGACCTGGACCATGTTACCACAAGGATCCAAAACCAGTCCAACCTTTTTTGGAAAACAACTAGCAAAGGATTTGGAGAAGTTGATATCACCAACGGAAACTGGAGTATTATTGCAGTACATAGACGATCTCCTGAGAGCAACTGAAAGGGAAGAGAAGTACAATGAATGGACAGTAAGTTTACTCAGTTTGTTGGGACTTAATGGATATAAAGTTTCTCAACAAAAAACCCAGATCACAAGAAAACAAGCAGTGTACTTAGGATATGACAGCTCTGGGGAACAATGAGAGCTGGGATGAGACCAAAAGGAAGCCATTTGTCAAACTCCCCAACCACATATGGTGAAAGAACTCAGAACCCTTTTAGGTATGACAAGATGGTGCTGATTATGGATCTGTAACTATGGACTTCTGGTAAGACCCTTACATAATATACTAAAAAATGAAAGTAAACACTTGGTCTGGACCGGAGAGACTAAAAGATCATTTACCCAGCTTATACAAGAATTGATGAAGGCACTGGCTTTAGGCCTTCCTGATGTGACAAAGCCCTTTTGGTTGTTCTCCCATGAACGCCAAGGCATAGCCCTAGGAGTATTGACCCAACAAATAGGGCCATACAGGAGGGCAGTAGCCTGCTTCTCAAAACAACTAGATGAAGTGAGCAAAGGATGGCTGGGGTGCCTCAGGGCAGTTGCTGTTGTGGCACTCAACATAGAGGAAGCCCAAAAATTCACACCGGGCCAGAAAATAACTGTGGTTGTCTCGCGCATGGTATTGGCTGTACTGGCACAGAAAGGTGGCACTGATTGTCTCTCTCTCAGTTCCTTAAGTACCAAGCCATACTAGCGGAGCAAGATGATGTGAACATCATCACAACTAACATTGTGAATCCAGCTTCTTTTCTCAGTGAAACATCAGCAATCTGGGATCCCATAGCACATGATCATGTAGAGACTATGGAAACCATTTATTACAGCTGATCAGACCTGAAAGAAACACCTTTAGAAGAAGCTGAGGAAATGTGGTATATTGATGGAAGCAGCTTCGTCAAAAACGGGATCTGAAAGGCAGGATGTGCAATCACCACTACTAAAATGGTAATCAAAGCCCAACCCCTTCCTGCAGGAACTTCAGCTCAAAAGGCAGAGATCATAGCTTTGATCTGTGCACTGGAACTGGCAGAAGGAAAAATTATTAACATCTGGACGGATTCAAGATATGCATTTGGTGTGTTGCACGCCCATGAAGCTGTATAGAACATCAGGGGACTTCTAACATCACATAGAAAACAAATTAGGCATGCTAAAGAAATCCTACGACTACTAGATGCTGTCAGCCTACCCTTAGAAGTAGCAATTGTAAAGGACATCAAAAAGGTAACACGAAACAGGAGATGGGAAATCAATTGGCAGATTTAGAAGCCAAAAAGGCAGCAGAAAAAGAACAGGTACAGGCATTGGCCCTGATACCGGATAGTAAGGCCATAACTTGGGACACTAATAGACCCTATTCAAAGAAAGACCTTAAACCTATACAAGATTTAAATGGTCAGTTAAAAACCAATTTTTATATTATCCCTATTGGGCAAACTGTAGTACCAAGTAGGATATTGTGGAAAATAGTACAGGAAGAACATAATAGGACTCACTGGGGAGCAGTTGCCTTGTATAGTGGCCTAACCAAGAAAACAGGAGGAAAGCATTTATACACTAGAGTACAGCCGGTCACTAAACAGTGCGACGTGTGTATGTGGAATAACCCACAGACCACTAACAAGGTCCATCTGGAAACTATAGGAAAAGGTACACTCCCAGGGCAACCATGGCAAATTGACTTCTCAGAATTGCACAGAAAAGGGGGATGCTGATACCTTTTGGTACTCACCAACACTTTCTCTGGTTGGCCAGAAGCCTTTCCGTGTCAAACCAATAAAGCAGGGGAGGATTCTACAATTTTACTATATCAGATCATTCCCTGATTTGGGGTACCTGCAACCATATCCTCTAATAGAGGATTGCACTTCTGTGCTGTCATAGTTAAAGAGATCAGTGTCTCGGTTTGGAAGACAGGTATCTGCTAGGAGAGGTTGAAACCTCCCTTAGGACAGAGAATGTGATTTCCCCTCCCTCCGAATTATTTTAATTTTGAAAATCAAGGGCTTTCAGGCAAAGGCATGGGAAAAGGAATAACAGTTCTTTACTAGTATCTATAAACAAACAGTAACAATAATAGCAACTACAAATAGACCCAGAAACCAATGGCAGCTGACTTTTGAGCTGCCGAGCCTTTTCCCGTGTGGTGTAATTACAGTCGCAAGCAGCAGGGGACGCTGTTGAGCTCCCAGTCTGGCAGGGCAGGTGTGATGACTGCCAAGCGGCTGCAGGTGGCGCTGTGGCGCAGAGTCAGGTCAGCTTCACGCAGCTGCTGATGGCGGAAGAGGCTGAGAGGCAGGCAGGCAGCGAGCAGCTCGGAGCGATGAGCAGGGCAGCAGAGGGGAGCAAGGGGCTGGCTCTCCCCGGCTAGCCAGCGAGGTAGCAAGGGCTCTGCAGTCACAGCAGATGCCGCGGTCTCATGCAGCAGAGCAGGGCAGGCGGCGGGGGCAGCCGGACTCCCCGGCAGCTGCTGCGAGAAAACGCAGCCGGGGAAGCATGCACTTCCCAGTGGGAAAGAGGTTAAATCAAAGCTCACCCAGCCAAGAGGAGAAAGGCAGAGCACAGTTGGATTTTCCTGTGGTCGCACCCAGAAGCAAGGAGCAGCCTCTCCTCTCGGTGTCGGGATGACCAGAGCTCCAGTTCCAACTGCCAGCTCCTGACTTACCCTGCCCCGCCCAAGCACACCCTTTTTTCTCTTACAAAAGAGTTGATGCCTATGATCGCCCAGCTGTCTGTTGCTTAGTAACAGGAATGGAGAAAAAATTCCAAGGCTCCCCAACCTGTGACAATCAGTAAAATACTTGGCATAGATCAGCAACTACATGCCCCTTACAGACCACAAGCAAGTGGCCAAGTAGAGAAAATGAATCACTTGACCAAACAACAACTGACTAAAATAAGCCAAGAAACAAATTTACATTGGCATCAAGCTCTGCCCCTTGCTTTATTGAGACTAAGAACTAAAGCACAGCACATAGAAGGACTCAGTCCATTTGAAATGCTCTATGGGAGATAATACCAAACTCAGTATTGTGGTGAAGACCGTCACCAAATGGGAGATTGGCATCTAACAGATAATCTAATCTTACTGGGAAAACATATTGATCAAATATCTAAGAGAGTGGCCGGAACCAGGGCGAGGGGCCTGGATCAACCCATACACCCTCATAAACCTGGAGACTCGATTTTTGTTAAATCCCTTGCAGGAAATACCCTGGAGGAGAAATGCCAAGGATCCTTCCAGGTCCTTTTAACCACCTTCACAGCTGTAAAAATCCATGAACTACCCTCTTGGATTCATTACTCCTGGATGAAAAAAGCACCTGAAGGACAATGGCAGATGGAACTAACAGGACCAACCTCCTTAACATTAAAGTGCTGCTGCTGGTGATTGCATGGACGAATGGACAGAACTGGAAATGTGTTGAGCACATGGAATCAGAACATGAAAAGTCATGGCTGAACTGGAATGATTGGAAAGAATCCAGATATGATAGAAACTCAGGCCTGAACAACACAGACCGGTGAGGACAGGTTTTTAAGAAAATTACTACTGTATTGATGGTAGGTGAAACAAAAATTGTAAAAGGTGAGCGGGAAAGGAAAGCACAGAATTCTCCATTCCAAATACAAGAAAGTGAATCACTAACAATAAGATGTAACTTTAAGCCCAGGGAACTGCTCCATCCAATAGCCCTAATATAATTTCATATAATAGATGCTGCAAACATGAGTCACTACTTATCTTTCATAACCTGCATTCACAAAGAAACATATACTTGTGATTTTACTTTCACCCATGAGGTGATCCTCTATTGTACAGGATATACTATGGAACTTAGACAGTGGAGACAGGCCCATAGAAGTGTCACCTTACTTCTGAAAGAATCACAGGTCCCACAATCACTGATAGAATCAATCGCAGATATCAGTCCCTGATAGAATGAGTGAGAAACCCACAGCAAACGATCCTGTGGGGACAGTCTGTAACTATAAAACCCCAAAAGACTCACATCTTCCCCCATTTATAAATAATTCTTTTGCCTTCAATTTTGACGGGGAACCTCTGCAAAGTTCTGGCTATTCAGGACCATTGGGAACAATCCTTCTGGATGAAGGAGAAAATATAGTATCTCTATTTAGAGTACTCGAGCCAAGAGATAACAGAGGGGGAGGAAACAGTGACGTTGAAAAAGAGATCAGAATGGAATCAGGATCACCAAATAACTACCTTTTATATACCAACGAATCAGGCAGTAGTTGTAGCATGCATATTTTCAACAATTGGTCATGCCTCTGGCTTTACAAACATGACATAAAAATCAAAAGTACACATGATGTTACTAAATGTAGTATCTTCTCGTGTACTGGCAACATTTGTATACAAACCACAACAATTACCAAACCCACAAAAATCTCCTGTACTGGGAGGACAGGAATGGACTATAGTATCTTCAAACAGATGCTGCAACATCCAGACCTGGATGCTATGGCAATACGTGTTAAAGAAACCAATCAAAGAGCAATACTGACTGTCAAACATGATCTTGAACGAATCAAGGAAATAGTGGATTCCAGTGGAAAAATGGAGGGACACCACTGGTGGGACATTTTCCTGAATGGACTCAATCACCTAAAACAACGCAGTTGTTTAATTTCTTGATCCACCCAATTTTAATTTTGTTACTAACAACCATAGCTCTTACAGCTGTAAATCTATGGATGTGGTGAAAAATATGGACCTTACAATCTCAAGTACGGATAACATCACAATTGCAAAAGAATTTGCGAAAGTTGTAAGAGAAGGGAGAACTTGCAACACAAGACTCTTTCAACATAAGCACCTCAATATACCAGCAACATAGGATAAAGTATAGAATATTAATCATTAAGTGCTAGCCGCTATGCTTAACCACAACTGCTTCCGCAAAGATAAAACTACTTTTGTAAGCAAAAGAGGCCTAACCTTAGAAGGTATTAGCATGAGAAGAAAGGAACGGGAGCTTGTAGGCATGACTAACCACTTTCTTGCAAAACAAAGACCTAGCCCCCCCTCCCCGTGGGCTAAGCAATAAGGGAGAAGCATACTATAGGGGAAGGAAGCTACTCTTACTGACAAATGAGAAAAAGAATCATCACAAAAGAGTGGAAAAATATAATTTTTTATGTGTAATGAAGAATAGGAACATAACACACAATTATAGATGAAGTATAACTAATAGAACAACAAAGTGTTTAGCAGTAAAATTAAGTCTGTGTATTAGCAAATAAGTGTGCAATAAATGTATAGCATGCTGTGTCTGTAACCCTAAGATAAGGAAGCTACAAGTTATGTAAGAACCCGACCTTAACACCGTACCTGTAGATAAATGAACGAAAGTAGGGTGAATGCTGAATTTGCAAATGCATAAATAACCTTTGCAAGGTGAGCATGGCGGACATGCACATAGAGGTGTTAACCCCTGCACGCTCCATGGGCCAGGCCAATTAAGGTGTGCTTTACTTTACAGTACCTCACTGTGGAGTAGATTCCTTTGAATCACACATGAGAGCTATTTTTTGTACCAAAGCGTGGCCTTAATACTCAGCAGCTATCAGGTCTGGCAGGTAGGAAGCAGCCTGTCCTCCTTGCTGTGGCCATTCTTCAGCAGATCACCATGCTGCCCCAGTGCTGCCAGCGGGTGACAAATGGTCTTTTCTTCACTCCCCAGGGGAGTATTTCTGCACAGAGGAATAATGTTACCTGGCAAGAGGAAGCTGCCAAATGTGGCCCCCCTGCACCTGCTGGGGTCTTCCCATATCAGAGTCCACAGCCAATGGAGAGGGACAGAGATGCAAAGAAGCTCTCCCTTAGGGTCATTGTGGTAATGCTGCAGGGATCCTGTGGTACCAGGACACTGGTGCATCTCACCTGGGCTGTCCACCTGCATTTGTCTTGGAACAAAGACTTTCTGGGAATATCAGCTGTCACCAACCCCACTGATGGCTGGTAAATTTAGGAACAACCAGATTGCACAAGGCCCTGGCCAGAGCTGCCACCCACAGCCTGGGTACCACCCACCCACCTCGCAGCAACAAAAAGGAGAGGGAGCAGGAGCATCGACAGAGAGCTGCAAGGGGCACATCCCCAGGTATATCAGCTGTCTGCCTGCTGCAGAGATGGTGCAAGCAACTCCCTTCCTGCTGGTCCTCTTCCTGGCCCTGGGGGCTCCTGACCTCTTTGCACAACAGGTACCGTCAGGGATGGGATGCACAGGGTAGGGTGGGCAGGATGGGCAGGGGGCTGTTGCTGCACGCTGTGCTGTGGCACCAGTGCTGAGCTCTCTCCTCTCTAGTGCATCCTGACCGGGACCTGGAAGAACGACCTGGGCTCCAACATGACCGTTTCTCAGGTAAATGGACATGGTGACTTCACTGGCATCTACTACACAGCTGTGTCAACCGTCCCACCACAGATTGTGCCATCACCACTGCTGGGGTCCCAGCACCTCCCAAACGAGGTGAACCAGCCCACCTTTGGCTTCACCGTCCACTGGAACTTTACAGGTGCTACATAATTTCTTATCATCTTTGCTGTGTCCCCTGACCATCCCTGCCCTCCCTGTGATGTCCTTGAAGCTCTTCTGCCCTCCCTGCAGTGTCCTTGCTGATTCCCTGTCTTCCCCTGCACTATCCCCACTGCTCTCCCTCCCCTCTGCTGTCCCTGAGGCTCCCTCATCCTTGTCCCTGGAGCTGCTTGCTTGCTGTCAGCTCCCTGTCCCAGGGTGCAGGAGATGCAGCAGAGGCTGAATCCTGTGCTGTCTGCCCATCTCCATGGCACACCCTCAGCCCTCTGAGCCCTCCTGCATACTTTCCCCATCCCACTGTCCACACAGGCTAGGTACACCAGGGGCCTGGTGTCGCCTGTGCTGGGACAGACACTGACCTGCCACCTCGACCACCTCCTGTCCTGTTCCCACAGAGTCCATCACTGTTTTCACGGGCCAGTGCTTTGTGGACAAGGATGGAAAGGAGGTGTTGAAGACCATGTGGCTCCTGAGGGATCATGCGCCCGATCTTGGAAACAACTGGAATGCAACCCTGTAAGCTCTCTGTCCCTGCCCTGCACAGGTCCCCTCTGCATCCCTGAGGGGTTGGGGAGCTCACAGATTAATGCTGTAAGTCACTTAGGAGTCACATGTATTGGCAAAAGCAGATTTAATATCTGTTTTCAAAAGTGCGACTTAACAAAGTTCGATGGCAAGGTTCACTCGATTGCTTTGTGCATGGGTAAAACACAGTGAGGAAAACATGGGCTAGAATCATTTTAGAATGATTTACATGGAGACTGGAGATGGAAAATGAGAAGGGAGACCCCCTGATTGAACCACAAAGTTCACAGGGTTACCCATTGCTTTCTTAACTACTGATGGATTCTAGCGGGGGCTGATTCAACTCTTACACTGAGACCTCCTCAATGGTTTCTGTCTTAAGGGTTTGGCAGCACTTAACCATTGACTAATTTAACAATTGTAAAGTGATTTGGGAGGCTTTACCACAATCACAGCAAAGAATTAATTATAGGTCCAACCTGGCAGCAATCACACTGCACTTGCTATGGAGTGTTCACATCCATTCACTCATGCACTCAGAGGGACATGGTGGCACAGCTCCCTGCAGTGGGCTAGGAGAGCTTGAGGGGCCTCACTTGGGAACTCTGCTGTTGTAGAGTCATGGGATGATTGACCGTAGTCATCCTTAGTCAGTCTTCATCCTGGACCTAGTACAAGATAGGAATTAGAGGAATTTTTCACAGCTCCAGTAATGATAAAATTGTTCCAGTCAGGCTATGATCCAGGCAAGTAGCATCCCAATACTCCCTATCAGAGTATTGGTTTCCTTGATAAGGCAACAGAAGCACCTGGTGTGCACAGTGTCTCTGATAAGCCCAAGAGCAGCTTCACCACCTGAGAGACATTAGCAAAGCCAAAGGCCTAGGAAGGAATCCTGAATGGCCCAAGGATGGCGATGAAGGGCAGTGCTCCCAGCCTGTGATGCTCCCAGCCTGTGGTGCTCAGTGCTTGGCAGAGCTGCTGCTGCTGTGGAAGTGTGGGAGGACAGGGTGCTTGTGCACAGCTTCCTTGGAGGCCTGCCAAGGTGCAAATGTTTAGGAAGAATACAGGGCTGGGTGGGCATTTGCCCACTGCCATGTCCCACCCTTCTATCTCCTCCCTCTGTGCACCCACAGGACTGGCTACAACAACTTCTGGCGCCTGTAATAGCATATGGAGTGAGTGGCAGCATTGGCGTTCCAGAGAAGAGGCAATTCCAGGCTTGAGGCCCTTCCTCCTGCCTCAGCACCTGCTTGTCCCAATAAAGCCTTGCTGCAAACACATATTGTCTCCTGTCTTTCATGGATCAATGTCCCTGTTCCCCTGTCCCCACCATGGCACTCCACTGCAGGCGTGGCCCACATGGCCATCCCTGAAGGCCACTATGTGACCCCTGCTGTGACCCTCCATGGCTTGGGCTCTGCCATGGCAGCCCACCCACCTCATGGTGCTCCTCAGGACCCCACCTGGCCCAGGCCAGCAGGACCCTGCTCAGCCCAGAGCGATGGCCTGTGGCCCATCTCCCATGGGGAGTCTGCACACAGCTCTGTGTGTCTGCTCTGCAAGGGGCAAAAGGACAGAGCTGGGAAGACCAGGGGCTCCCTCAGAGCAGGCAGAGCCAGCTGTGCACCCCCAGCATGGCACAAGGCACCCCCAGTGCTGGGCACAGACATGCTGAGGCACTAGCATTGGGGGCTGCAAGTCCTGGACACAGCAGAGCAGCTGGAGGGGGATGTTGGCTCCACAGCACAGATCTGTACAGCAGGACCTCTCCAAAATCTTCCATCTCTTCCCGAGGTGAAGCCCTGAGCGGGCACCAAGGCAGGGTCACTGGGGACACCCACCAATGTCATAATGCAGCCTTATCTGCAGTTTGGGCCACACAATGACGAAAGTGAAGGAGGTGTAGAAATGTACATCGTATGTGTTGTACATCCTGTACTCCTGGCCTGGCAGGAAAGGGCACATGGTCAGGGACAGGGGACCTGCCATGGGGAGGGGAAAAAGTGAGGTGCGGATGGACTCCACAACTCTTATTGTTATGAAGTAGGTATGCATTTATTGCAGCTGGGGCGCATGGGGAGTAGCCCCTCCAAAAGCATGCACACCTCAGCAGCACTTCACTAGGTTTATAGTAGGTTACAGGTTACATATGCATGAAGTTACACAAAGCTCCTATACATATTCATTACCTATCCCTCCTTCATATTATAATGAGTTCAAAGTTCATTTAAATACACTGGCGCAAGCACAATGTCACTTAATTAATTGAGGCGGTGGTCATGCGAGAAAGTAACCGGAGTGCTCCTCGAGATGAACTCTTCACCTTGTTTCCTTGCGCATGCTCTCCTGGTTCTTGGTCCAAATCCAAACCTTAGAATCAACTTGTACCAGTTCTGTGGTCCAAGAGCAGGATGTTCAGTCACACTCAGTAGTTTTTCTCAAGTATTTGGCTTTCTTCTCTATATCCTCCCTGTTACTAGGTAGGCCCAATATGATTAAGCAAATGATGCATTGTCTTCAGCAAGCAGCTCCTAGTAAATCATTATCCAACCTCTGGCCTTCTAAATCAGTTCAAAAAATTATTATCCAGCTTCTAGTTCCCCTAAATCAGCAAATTCTAGCCCCTCCTAAATCAATCCCCCCTTTTCTATAAAATTAGTAAATTCTTTTACTAGCAAATGGATTCTTCTTCTAGCAAGCTTCTGCGATAAGTATCTCTCAATGCCTTTCCATGTACATTCGATAAAGTGGTTAAAATGGACAGTCTCTTTAACATCCTATAATTCCAAACAAGTAACATAACAGATAACACAAGGCTAATACCTACGCAAATTAGTGTGCTGGTTTTGATTGGCTGAGAACATCAGCAAAGTATCTTTAACATCTAAGAGAAATTTAAACCCCTCAGAAGCTGTTGTAGTAAGCCTGAGGAAGTGTCTGAGGGGTGGGGAGTGGCACAAAGATGGCTCCTGTGTGTCCTAAGTGAAAGTTCCAGAAGTTTTTCACCAAGTCCAGCAGAGCCAATCTCTGATGGCTCTGAAAGTGATGGACATGCTGCCAGCTAAGTGTGGGCCAATTAGACGTGCTAGTTATGCCTCTGTGAAAACATATTTAAGAAAAAATCAAAACAAGGTAGGCATGCACTTCTTTGTCGTTAGAAGAGGAGGAGGAGGTGGAGGTAAAAATATGTGAAGGGAAAACAACATGGAGACACCAAGGTCAGTGAAGAAGGTGACCTTCACCTTCAGGCATCAGAGCTGAAAACCCTCTGCTAACCACAGTGAAGGCCATGGGGGGGCAGGAGGTCCCCCTGCAGCCCATGGAGTCCACGGAGGTGCAGAAATCCACCCACAGCCCACGCCAGAAGAGCAGGTGGATGCTTGGAGGAAGCTGTGAACCAGTTGGATTCTCATCTAAAGAGTTAAAGTTGCAAAGGCCTTGCAAGGGAGAGAAACGCCTTGCTCCTGGGATGGAAGCAGCCTGGCCTCAGCTCGGGAGAGTCTGCACTCTATGGACAAGAGGACTCATGTTGCAGCAGGATTCGGGCAGGATGTTGCTCGTGACATTGGACCCACACCAAAGAAGTTCTCAAAGGACTGTCTCTCGTGGGAGGGACCCCATGGCTAAGTAGAGAACCCCTCTCCCTGATGGACTGACCAGAGAACAAACCCCTCACCCTGCCCCCTGCCCATGTTGTTGGTTTGGAAAGAGGGGAGGAGGGTGAGCAGAGAGACTGCTTCTTAAGAGGGAGGGGGTGAGAGCAGCAAAACTGTCTGGAGAGAGAGAGAGATAAGTAGAGACAAAGAGTATTTGTAGGAGAAGAACTGTGGTGATGAATAGATTTATGGACCTGCTCTGTGGACTGAGAAAATACCTTACACCCTGTCCCCCCTACCTGAGCTTGTTGGTTAAAATGAGGAAAGGGGGTGAATAAAAATGGGTTCGTAAGAGGGAGGGGTGAGTGAACAAAATAGTGTATGAAAAGTTTATTTTTGCCTTGCATTTATCTTCCAACTCTGTTAGGTGATTAAATTACTTTAAGTTTGGAGCCTGTCTGCGCTTTTCTTCCATGTGTCCTCCTACCAGTGTCCTACCTCATTTAACTCATGAGATTGGTGTGTGTTTTTACAGGGTTTTTTTTGCAGCAAGAGAGAGTCGAGGTGCCTGGAGTTTAGTCAGGGTCAAACCCTGACATCCGGGAAGTCTGTACCTCTTGAGTACCTCAGCCAATGTGGAAAGAGAGAGGGAACTGTGGTCGGGAATTAGGATAAAAGAGTCTGTATCCTCAAGAAATTTGAGAGAGAGACCTCATGGGAAATGTCCATGACCTCTCCCTTTATTCATGAATGAAGTTACTGGATTACTGTGTCTCCTTTTTGGACATAAACGTCTGGCATTTGTGAATTAATTTTCCTGACAGTGATGGCAGTGGGTGACTCTCTTAAGGGGCACTGAGGCTCTCATCTGCCTGCCTGATCAAGAGTCACAAGAGGTGTGTTCTCTCTCAGGGGCAAGGTCTGTGATGTTGCTGACAGGGTACCCAACTTGACAAGAGCACAGACTTGTACCCACTCTTACTTTGTCTTGTGGGTACAAACAACACTGGAAGCCAAAAAATGGGTAGGATCAGGGAAGGTGATAATATTCCAGCAAGGTAGGTGAAAAACACTGGTGACCAGGTCATCTTCTCATCTGTCCTACCACTTAGAGCAAAGGGGACAGCCAGGAGTAGACACATGGTGCAGATCAGTCTCTGCCTTCACGGCTGGTGCCATTGAAGAGGTTTTGGCTTCTGTGACAATGGGTTGTGCCTTAATGATTGTAGCCTGTTAGGGAGGGATGGGATCCACCTGTCTAAAATGGGCAAGAGAATTTTTGGCAGCAGGCTGGCCAGTTTGCTGAGATTGGCTTTAAAGTAAAGGACCTGGCGGGTAAGGTCCTAAGGAGCAATGCTCGTGCCATTGCTTCTTCCTGGGGAGCAGATCATACCAGTGCAGTGAAAGATGTTCTTTGACTGCTTCTCAAGATGAGAATCATAGGGCTAACCACTTCAAGGGTGTTTATGGTCATGTTCATGGTTTAAGGGTGAAGAAGAAGCAATGCAGCCCCTCAGACACAAACTCTGTGTGCTGGTGTTTCAGTTTGAAAGACAAGTGTCTGCTAAGGAAGACAGGAATCTCCCTTGGATTAGCAAATATTACCCCCTTCTTTCTGAATTATCACTTTGAAATCAAGGTGATTTCAAGCAAAAGATACGGGAAAAGGAATAACAATTTTTTACTACTATTTATAACAATACTATTAGCAACAGAAGTGAATAATACAGAAACAATGGTTTAAACTGACAAAGTCATAATACAACCTACCAACCTGTTGCTCAGGGTGGTGGTAGAAGTCCCATTAAATGGTGGCTGCAGGCTTGTTGGAGTGATGGGTGTGGTCTTGTTAAAGTTGTGATCCTGAAGAAAAGTCTAGTCCATCTCTGGAGGTCTAGTGGAAATGGTGTTGTAGTGTTCCAGAGCCTCATCTTTATATGGAGGTAGGAAGGTACTTCTGGGCAGGGCATCTCACAGTGGGATGATCTGATTTTGTGAGTCATTCCCGGAGACCTTGAAGACCCATTAGCAGAGATAGCCACCCTCTCCCCACCCTGCTTGGTATTATCAGGGCAGTGTCATGCTAAGATAAAGACCTCTGCCACACCTCTTTTTAACAGTTTATGAAGGTGGTAATAGAATACATACTTTTGGTTACACCTTCGATGTAACCCAAGACAGCTGGGGAGGCAGAGGACAGCACAACAGGGCACACAGAAAACACACACCACAGGAATGGCACAGCCAGGGATGGCACAGCGGACACCCTACACCCCGGGACAGCCCAGCACAGCCCAGCACAGCCAGACTCTGCCCCACGGCTGCAATTACCTCCTTGGATGCAGCACTGTGGGGCACGAGCAGGGCCAGGGCAAGCAGCAGCAGCAGCCCAGGGTCCCCATGGTGGTGGTGGCAGTGCACAGTGCCCCTGGGCTCTGCCCCTTCTAGAGCAGAGGGGACTGAGCCTCCTGCCAAGGCACAACCATGGGGAAGGAGAGCCTTGATTCCTCTGGACAGCAATGGAGTCCGAGGGAGGGACAGGGCAGGAGGTGGCAGGGAGGATGGCCGTGGCAGCAGATCAGATGAGCATTAAAGATATGACAGAGTGGGCAGGGGAGGTTTGGGGACAACACAGGAAGGGCAGGGGAGGTATGGGGATGCCACAGGAAATGAACTGGGTCTCTAGGGACACCACAGGAAAGGCAGGGGAGTTGTGGGGGCACCACAAGAAGAGCTATTAGCTCTTTCTGGCCACATCAGAGCTTTTTTTTGTACCAAAATGCTCCCTTAATACTCAGCAGCTATCAGGTCTGGCAGGTAGGAAGCAGCCTGTTGTCCTCGCTGTGGCCATTCTTCAGCAGATCACCATAGTGCCCCAGTGCTGCCAGCGGGTGACAAATGGTCTTTTCTTCACTCCCCAGGGGAGTATTTCTGCACAGAGGAATAATGTTACCTGGCAAGAGGAAGCTGCCAGATGCAGCCCCTCTGCACCTGCTGGGGTCTTCCCATATCAGAGCCCACAGCCAATGGAGAGGGACAGAGATGCAAAGAAGCTCTCCCTTAGGGTCATTGTGGTAATGCTGCAGGGATCCTGTGGTACCAGGACGCTGGTGCATCTCACCTGGGCTGTCCACCTGCATTTGTCTTGGAACAAAGACTTTCTGGGAATATCAGCTGTCACCAACCCCACTGATGGCTGGTAAATTTAGGAACAACCAGATTGCACAAGGCCCTGGCCAGAGCTGCCACCCACAGCCTGGGTACCACCCACCCACCTCGCAGCAACAAAAAGGAGAGGGAGCAGGAGCATCGACAGAGAGCTGCAAGGGGCACATCCCCAGGTATATCAGCTGTCTGCCTGCTGCAGAGATGGTGCAAGCAACTCCCTTCCTGCTGGTCCTCTTCCTGGCCCTGGGGGCTCACGGCATCCCTACAGAAAAGGTACCGTCAGGGGTGGGATGCACAGGGTAGGGTGGGCAGGATGGGCAGGGGGCTGTTGCTGCACGCTGTGCTGTGGCACCAGTGCTGAGTTCTCTCCTCTCCAGTGCATCCTGACTGGGACCTGGAAGAACGACCTGGGCTCCAACATGACCATTTCTCCTGTGAATGAAAACGGTGACTTCACTGGCATCTACAACACAGCTGTGTCAACCGTCCCACCACAGATTGTGCCATCACCACTGCTGGGGTCCCAGCACCTCCCAAATGAGGTGAACCAGCCCACCTTTGGCTTCACCGTCCACTGGAACTTTACAGGTGCTACATAATTTCTTATCATCTTTGCTGTGTCCCCTGACCATCCCTGCCCTCCCTGTGATGTCCTTGAAGCTCTTCTGCCCTCCCTGCAGTGTCCTTGCTGATTCCCTGTCTTCCCCTGCACTATCCCCACTGCTCTCCCTCCCCTCTGCTGTCCCTGAGGCTCCCCTATCCTTGTCCCTGGAGCTGCTTGCTTGCTGTCAGCTCCCTGTCCCAGGGTGCAGGAGATGCAGCAGAGGCTGAATCCTGTGCTGTCTGCCCATCTCCATGGCACACCCTCAGCCCTCTGAGCCCTCCTGCCTGCTTTCCCCATCCCACTGTCCCCACAGGCCGGGGACACCAGGGTTCTGGTGTTGCCTGTGCTGGGACAGACACTGACCTGCCACCTCAGCCATACTACCCTCTACATCCTGTCCTGTCCTGTCCCTGCAGACACCACCAGCGTTTTCACGGGCCAGTGCTTTGTGGACAAGGATGGAAAGGAGGTTTTGAAGACCATGTGGCTCCGGAGGGCTCATGCAGGCAAACTTGGAAACAACTGGAATGCAACCCTGTAAGCTCTCTGTCCCTACCCTGCACCCCCGAGGGGTTGGGGAGGTCACAGATTAATGCTTTAAGTCACTTAGGAGTCACTGTCACATGTATTGGCAAATGCAGATTTAATATCTGTTTTCAAAAGTGGGACTTAATGAAGTTCAGTGGCAAGGTTCGCTCGAATGCTTTGTGCGTTCAGTAAAACATAGGGAGGAAAACATGGGTTAGAATCAATTTAGAATGATTTACATGGAGACTGGATATGAAAGGATGTAGGGAGACCCCCTGATTGAATCACAAAATTGACAGGATTACCCATTGCTTTCTAATCTACTGATAGATCCTAGGTGGGGCTGATTCTCTGCTTTGGCTCAGACCTGCTCAATGTTTTCTGTCTAAGTGGTTTGGCAGCACTTAACCTAATTGACTAATTTAACAATTGTAAAGTGATTTGGGAGGCTATACCACTATTACAGCAAAGAAGTAATTATAGGTCCAACCTGGCAGCAGTCACACTGCATTTGCTATGGGGTGTTCAAATCCATTCACTCATGCACTCAGAGGGACATGGTGGCACAGCTCCCTGCAGTGGGCCAGGAGAGCTTGAGGGGCCTCACTTGGGAACTCTGCTGTTGTAGAGTCATGGGATGATTGACCATAGTCATCCTTAGTCAGTCTTCATCCTGGACCTAGTACAAGATGGGAATTAGAGGAATTTTTCACAGCTCCAGTAATGATAAAATTGTTCCAGTCAGGCTATGATCCAGGCAAGTAGCATCCCAATACTCCCTATCAGAGTATTGGTTTCCTTGATAAGTCAACAGAAATACCTGGTGTGCACAATACAGCTTATCAGTGTCTCTGATAAGCCCAAGAGCAGCTTCACCACCTGAGAGACATTAGCAAAGCCAAAGGCCTAGGAAGGAATCCTGAATGGCCCAAGGATGGGGATGAAGGGTGGTGCTCCTAGCCTGTGGTGCTCCCAGCCTGTGATGCTCCCAGCCTGTGATGCTCCCAGCCTGTGTGCTCAGTGCTTGGCAGAGCTGCTGCCAGTGTGGAAGGGAGAGAGGACAGGGTGCTTGTGCACAGCTTTCCTGGGGTTCCTGCCAAGGTGCAAATGTTTAGGAAGAATACAGGGCTGGGTGGGCATTTGCCCACTGCCATGTCCCACCCTTCTATCTCCTCCCTCTGTGCACCCACAGGATTGGCCATAATGAATTCAATCGCCTGGAACCGCATATGGAGTGAGTGGCAGCACTGGAGTTCCAGAGAAGAGGCAATGCCAGGCTTATAGCACTTCCTCCTGCCTCAGCACCTGCTTGTCCCAATAAAGCCTTGCTGCAAACACATATTGTCTCCTGTCTTTCATGGATCAATGTCCCTTTTCCCCTGTCCCCACCATGGCACTCCACTGCCTCTCTTGTCACCATCCCTGAAGGCCACTATGTGACCCCTGCTGTGACCCTCCATGGCTTGGGCTCTGCCATGGCAGCCCACCCACCTCATGGTGCTCCTCAGGACCCCACCTGGCCCAGGCCAGCAGGACCCTGCTCAGCCCAGAGCGATGGCCTGTGGCCCATCTCCCATGGGGAGTCTGCACACAGCTCTGTGTGTCTGCTCTGCAAGGGGCAAAAGGACAGAGCTGGGAAGACCAGGGGCTCCCTCAGAGCAGGCAGAGCCAGCTGTGCACCCCCAGCATGGCACAAGGCACCCCCAGTGCTGGGCACAGACATGCTGATATACTAGCACTGGGGGCTGCAAGTTCTGGGCACAGCAGAGCAGCTGGAGGGGGATGTTGGCTCATTGAAGACGGCTGACTTGTACCAGGAAGGCAGCTGGTATGGGAAAGAGGGAATCATTGAGCTGGCAGCAGCAGCAGCCACAGCTGGGGTAAGTTGGGGATTTAGGGTTTGAAAGTGTTTTACAGCTGATGCCTTCATCATTTCTAGTTTTTACTCATCATATATCTCTAACATGGTGTAGTTCTGTGCTTCTTATAAAATGCTCAAAACCTCTCTTCCCAGCACCTTTAGCCAAAACAATCCTGAATAGAAAATCCAAGCACACATTTGCTGCTCTGGAGCTTGAAAACATGTAAACAACAGTGAGGTAGGGGGAAGTGGGCCTGGGGTGGTTCACATCATAGCCAAAGGAGTGATTGGAGAATTAGGGGCCAATATGCTAACAGGACAGAACTTACAAAGGGTGAAAGGCTTGTGACCTGGTGTCAATTTTGGGTGTAAGCCCATGAGTGGGCTTTGCTTATCCTGAATGTACCTTCAGGCCTGAATAAATTTTTCCACTTTTGATTCTCCTAACTTTGTCTTGGCCTCTGTTTCAGGTAGCTTGTTTTAGGCATCACAGCAGGGTCCCCAAGGTGAGGGAAGCCTGAGCAGGAACCCAAAGCCACATCAGAACCCTGGCGAGCCAATGATGTGGGGAGAGGGTGTTGCCAGGTTAATCCATTAGAGATTTAAGGTGATTCAGGGTGTGTGAATGACCCAGAGTGGGGCAGCCAGGGTGGGCAAACAGGATGTGACAGGACAGTTTGGGAAGGCAGGGTGTGCAGGGAGGTGCTGCAATCATCCAGTAGGTCCAACCTCAGGAAAATGCTAAGTGCTCTGGGCCTCTGCCATAATGTGGAGGACTCCACTCAGAGCCAAAACCAGTGTGTCTACTGAGACAGCTCCTGATCCATCTGCTGCTTCCACCCAGATGGAACTGGCAAGGAAGGAGAAGTCAGTACAGGTGGTAACTTGCAAAGGCTGCCCAGACACCTTTCCTGGAGAAAAGGTAGTGCCTGCACAAAGTGTGCACAGATGATGGCCTGTTGCAGCAGGTGGCTGAATTACAAGAGACAGTTCATAGGCTGTGCAGTATTAGAGGGGGCGGAAGGAAGATAGAGACTTTATTGGAGGTTGGGGAATTTTCCCCCATTTTGTTGCCAGGGGACAATAACAACGGGGTACTTAAGAGACAAAAGATGTAGCTGAGGTGGGGTGAGGGGAGGAGAGCACCTGGCCGCTGGTAACTTCACTTGCTCTCGAGATACGGAAGTGGAACAGCAGAACTGCTGTTTTCCTTTCGCTGCGACCGCGGGAGCCCAGCTATGTACCGCCTTTTTCTTCCTTGCTGGGTGACCCTTCGTTTGGAAAAAGCACGGCATCCCGACCGTGTTTTCCCCTCCTGGAGTGCGAGTCTCCCCGTCTGCGTTCGGCAGCTGCTGCAGAGGAGCCTGGACGTAGCTGCCCTGCACCCCTTGCCTGTCGGGACACACTGCGGTTCTTTCCGCAGCTGCGCAGTTTTGCCACCTTTTGCTTGCTAGCCCGGGTGAGCCAGCCCTGCCGCTCCAGCCCTCTGCCCTGAGCTCTCCTGCTGCCCTCCCCGCCCTCCAGCCCGTCCGCCATTACTGCCTGAGGGGAGCTCGCCCGGCCTCGCACCACAGCGCCCCCTGCAGGCGCGGGGAGCCATCGCCCCTGCCCAACAGCGCCCCTGCCGGCTGTGACCGGAACTGCACCGACGGGGAAGTGCCCGGCAGCCCAGAGGAAGCTGCCGCTGAATTTGTGGTTTTGTTTGTTGCTGTTATTGTTGTTGTTGCTTGCTTGCCTCGTTATAGATACTACTAAATAATTGGTTGTTCTTTTCCATATCTTTGCCTGAAAGCCCTTGATTCAAAGTTATAATAATTCAGAGGGAAGAGGGGGTCATATTCTCTATTCTGAGGGAGGTTCCCACCTTCCTTAACAGACACCTGTCTTTCAAACCGAGACAGACATGGCTTCAGAACCAGCCTTGTCCAACCGATACCACTGAGCCTGGGCCACCTTGCACCCCAGTGACCCCCAAAAGCAGGGCTCCAATGCAACCTCCACCCTCCAACATCCAGACCAATAACAGATAGGATGCTTTAAAGGCTTTAGAAGTCCATGAGCAATGCCAACAAGGAGAACCTTCACCAACAGCACACAATGGTTACCGTAGAAAGAAAGGTTGAGTGATGGTAGTGGGTGACTCTCTTAAGGGGCACTGAGGCCCCCATCTGCCTGCCTGATCAAGAGTCACAAGAGGTGTGTTCTCTCTCAGGGGCAAGGTCTGTGATGTTGCTGACAGGGTACCCAACTTGCCAAGAGCAAAGACTTGTACCCACTCTTCCTTTGTCTTGTGGGTACAAATGACACTGGAAGTCAAAGGCAGGATCAGAGAAGATGGTAATACTCCAGCAAGACAGGTGGAAAACATTGATGACCAGGTGATCTTCTCATCTGTCCTACCAGTTAGAGCAATGGGGACAGCCAGGAGTAGACACATGGTGCAGATCAATGTCTGCCTTCACGGCTGGTGCAGTTGAGAAGGTTTTGGCTTCTGTGAAATTGGGTTGTTCTTTAATGATTGTAGCCTGTTAGGGAGGGATGGCTGTCTAAAAAGGGCTGGAGAATTTCTGGCAGCAGGCTGGCCAGTTTGCTGAGATTGGCTTTAACGTAAAGGACCTGGGGGTTAAGGTCCTATGCAGCAATACTTGTGCCATTGCTTCCTCCTGGGGAGCAGGTCATACCAGTGCAGTAAAAGACATTCCTTGACTGCTTCTCAAGATGAGAATCATAGGGCTAACCACTTCAAGCGTGTTTATGGTTATGGTTAATCTTCTTACATCCCTTCTATGGAACCTGGATGCTCTGACCTGTGTATGTACAAACACACAAAGCACATGGGATAAAAAAGAACTAGAAATCTCAGAGTGGTCACGGCGCAATGATCTCATTGCAATTACTGAGACAGTGGGATCGCTCACATGACTGGAGTGTTGCCATGAATAACTGTACTTTTCAGAAAGGACAGGTCAAAGAGGCGAGAGGGTGGAGTTGCTCTTTATGTGAGAGAGCATCTAGAATATATCAAGTTCCAGCTAGGGACAGACAAATGAGTTGAGCTTTATGGGTAAGAATGAAGGGTCAGGCTAAAATGGGTGACACTGTCGTGGGTGTTTACAGCAGAGGGTCCAGTGGAGGCCACAAAGATGATTTGGGTTCTGGAGAGTCTCTCTTAGGAGGAAAGACTACAAAAACTGGGCCTGTTTAGCCTGGAGAAGACTGAAAGGGGATCTCATTAATGGATACAAATATCTCAAAATGGGTGTCAAGAAGATGTCGCCAAATTATTTTTGTTGGTGCCCAGTGATGGGAAGAGGAGCAATGGCTATAAACTAAAACACAAGAAGTTTTAACTCCACACAAGGAAGAAGTTCTTTCCATTGAGGGTGGCAAAGCATTGGAACAGCTGCCCAGGGACGTTGCAGAGTCTTCCTCTCTGGAGAGATGCAAAACCCATCTGGATGCATTCCTGTGTCACCTGTTCCAGGTGACCCTGCCTTGGCTGAGGGGTTGGACTGGATGTTCTCCCAACCTGACTATTCTGTGATTCTCTAATTCTGTAAACTCACCCACAGTGGATGAGGTGGTGATGCTCCTGCTGCAGCCAACCCTAGAAGGCCACTTGGAGGGTGCTCTTATTTCCCCTACCTGTTCTCCAGGATGTGGTTCTGCCACACTTTGATATTCCTCCAACATGCCTCACAGAGTGCCCAGGTGTAACTGGTATAGCCAAGAACAGCCAGAAAGTAGTATGAACAGCTTTGGGAAAACCACAGCAAGGACAAGCAACAGGAAGTTTGGATACAACCTAAAGCTGGGAACAAGCCACAGCATCCTGGAGTGATTTTTGCCAACCAAGGAAGCCAGAGGAAGGGAACTCTGCCCTGGCTTGGGTGCCCAGAACCAGTGTGGTCACACATTCTCCCTGCTCCCCTCCACCCGTCCCACAGAGGATGGAGGGACTCACCAGTGGGTGAATCCAGCCTGCCATCCTGCAGGAGGTCCTGCCACACTTCTCTACCCAATCCCGTGGGATCGAAGGCCGTGAGATGGGTGACTCCCGTGCCAGCCTGGGGAAGGGAAGAGCATCGTCAGGGGCTGCTACTTTGGAGAAGAAGATGAATGCTCTCCACTCCCCAACACCACCACCAGGACATCACGCTCACTTCCCCAGCAACTCTAACTCCAAACCTGCTGCCCCACAAGCTTCACCCTCAGCTGCTCTCCTGACCTCACCCCCAAAGAGGGTGCCCTCTCAGAGGTCATGGCCCCGCTCCTGGGGTCCGGCAGATGCTGAACACCAGTGCCAGTCCCAAAACATTGCACACCCGTCCTTTGCCAGCTGCCTGCAAGCAGCTCCCCCGCATCCAGCAGGGTTGCACAACCTTCCCCGCAGCAGCCACACCTCCAGGGCCAGCCCTTTACCTTCTCCCGGGCAGAGATGGCCAGGGTGAAGGGGTTCACAGCCGGGCAGTGGTGCAGCAGGACTCCAGCAACGCGCTCGCCATCCTTCTGGAAGGTGAAGGGCTCATTCCAGTGCCCTCCGCTCCTGTCCTCCTTCGCTCCCGTGCCGTTCTGCAGGCTGAACATGATGGACACTTCCACGTCCTCGTCCCTCCCGTTCTCCACCTCCCAGATGAACACTCCCACTGGCAGGCTGGAGTCCTGGCAGAGACACACAACGATGTCTACAGGGCTGGTGCTCCAAGGGCAGCTGCCCAAGCATCATTTTCTCCTCTGCTGGGGACACCACACAGGACACAGCACAAGCAAGAGCACCAGCAATAATAACTCGGTCTTGGGAGTGCGGTGCCAAGCTGAGGAGCAGCAGCAGGAGCTGAGGAATTTGGGAGGCAGGCAAGACAAAATTCAGAAAAGCAGCACTGGGCAGGCAAACACCACGCCGGGCAGCAGAGAGACGGAAAGCGGCGTTTAAGGCTCAGCCCGGTGTCTCATCACTCATCTGCTCGGCAGGTTGATACAGGCTCACGTGCTGCGCTGGGGTAAGAGGAAGGTCAGACGTGTCAGCAGCACAGCTGCCACCCTCGCCTGGGGCTGGGAGCCAGCACGGGCACTGCGGCAGCTGAGGCATCCCTTGCTGCAATCCCCAGCTCCCGAATGGCTGCAGGGCTTCCCCTGCCTGGGACCATTGCTGAGTGCAAACACCGGGAAATGTTGGGAAAGCCCGGCTAATAGGCAGCTCTGCCCTCGGCGATGCCGTCAACTCCTCACCTTATAGTCATGGGGGATGACAGGAGAGACCTGTCGGCAAGTGAGCACCACATTCTGCCCCGGCAGCTCATAGACCAGCCAGGCTCGGGGGTACAGCGCGTGGTAAAGGCGTAGTGGCCGCAGTAGCCCCAGTTCCAGCCCTGCAGGGTGCTGGGTCTCTCCACGGACAAGACCTGCTGGTAAATCGTCTGCCCCTTGCACCGCAGGCACACCGTGAACTGCAGAGGAGAGGAGCAGGGGATGAGATCAGTCCAATGTCAGAAGTCTCAGCTGCCCAGATTGCTGCAGTGCCGCTCACCCACCTTGCTGCAAACCATGCTTGACAATGGTTCCATAGTGGTAAATGCCAGGGCTCAGCTGCCAGCAGCACAACTCTCCCCACCAACACTACTTCTTTAAAAACAGAATAAAAGATGTTTGAAACTTTTCACTTGTTATTTACTTTCTTTAAAAATCCTATTTGAATATGTAAGGGGACTAAGATTTGTTCAGGACCCTAAAGACTGTTGCTCATGGGTTGCTAGACAAGAATTGCCTCCAGACTCCTCACATCTCATGAGATGGTCAGAGCAGCTGCTGGTGCTGCAATACCTGCAAGAAACATGGGCAGTGGAGAACCCTTAGGTTATTTATGCCCTGTGGGCAGTTGTCAGAGCAAAGCTTTCTGGTGGAGATGGATAGGCAAACGCCTCTGCTGAGTGAAGGGAGGAGTGGCTTTGTCCGTGGGAGGGTGACAAACCATGTCACAGTCTGTTGGTAAATCAGAGGGGAGCTTCAGGTGCCTTTACCTGCTCATTCCCTCCTCTGTTTAACCCAGTGTGGGATTGGAGCTGTGCCTGGGGCTCCAGGCAGCATCTGGCCCAGCCCTCCTGCAGTAATACTCCTTTGGGAAGGAAACAGTAAATGTGGTGCATTCCAGAAAGTGGCCTGCCTTTCCCCAGCCTCGGACTCCTGCTGCTGAAAGTGGCACTTGTCCCTGCTCCCTGGTGAGCTCTGAGCTCACTGCAGGCGAGGCAGTTGAATTCCTCTCATCTCCTCCTATGACCATCCATGGTTTTTTTTCCATGTATTTTGATTCGTTGCCTGGCTGGCATCACCCCGTTGGTAACCTCATTACCATGCCCTTGCTGCATGCACAAGTCAGCAGTGAACAAGTCAGAAATGTGATGTAAAAACAGCCTGTGATGCAGTTCTGACGAAACTGTGCCCCAAAAGTTTCTGCCAGAGAAGGGCACACCAGCCCTTTGCTGATTGCCACAGCACCCGCTGGCTTATCTCCAGAGCTGCGCTGGAGAAAAATGTCTGCCAGGATACTTGGCTTGAGCATAGAGTGATGGGATTTGGTGCTTTTGCTTTGAGTCTGCCAAAGCTGTCTGGTTGGACTGCCCAGCCTCCTGTGGCAAGGTCCAGTCTGGTGTCATCCCAGCCTCTACTTCCCCTGGCTCTGGTGTCATCAGAGTGGAAACAAGTGTGTGGCATGTTGTCGGGGGTTGAGAATTTCTTCCCATTCCCGTTACTAAGCAACAAATAGTTAGATGTTTAGAGTAATCAGAAGACAAAGGTGGGCTTGGGCGAGGCAGGGTAAGGGAACACCCAGCCCTTGAAACGGGAGTCTCACTCGCTCTCTCGTGGTTCGGACGCTGAGAGGAGAGGCTGCTCTTTGCTTTTCGGCTGGGACCAGAGGGAATCCAACTGTGCCCTGTTTTCTCTTCTCCTGACTGGGTGAGCTTGGATTCAACCTTTTCTCCCCACGGGGAAGAGCGCGTTCCCCGCCCCCGGGCTGCGTTTCCTCGCGGCTGCTGCTGGGAGAGTCCCGCGGCCTCTGCTGCCTGCCCCCCCCGCCCCCTGCCGCACGAGACCGCGGCGTCTGCTGTGACTGCAGAAATCCTTGCTGCCTCGCTGGTGGCTGGGGGGAGAGAGAGCCGGCGCCCGCCCTGCTGCCCTGCTTTCTCGCTGCTCCGAGCCGTTTCGCTGCCCTCCGCGCTTTCTCAGCCTGTCCGCCATCACCAGCTGCTGGACACTGACCTGACCCTGCGCCACAGCGCCACCTGCAGCCGCTCAGGAGTCATCGCGCCTGCCCTGCCCGGCCGGGAGCTCAACAGCGCCCCTGCTGCTTGCAACCGTGATTACACCACACGGGCAAAGGCTCAGCAGTTCACAAGCCATCTGCTATTGGTTTTCTGGTTCTAGTTGTGGTTGCTATTATTGTTATTGCTTGTTTATAGATACTAGTAAAGAACTGATATTCCTTTTTTCCCATACCTTTGCCTGAAAGCCCTTGATTTACAAAATTGAATAATTCGGAGGGAGGGAGGAAAGGAAATCACATTCTCTGTCCTGGGGAGGGTTCAACCTCTCTTGGCAGACACCTGTCTTTCAAACCAAGACAGATCTTGGCGCCCAACGTGGGGCACGAGGGCATTGGAAGAAAAAGGAATAACAGTTTCTGTGAGACCTATCTTAGTGTGGTGAACATGAAAACCTCATTGAGTGGTACTATGTTGAGTATACCCTGGTTTGGTTGGCACATACTTGTGACCACATTTTTCCCATTTGCAGCTCCCTACCTAAACATGGGCCCTATAACTAAGGTTATTGTGGCTGTCATCCAGTTTGCACAATGGGCCAATAGAGTGAAGAATTTCTGGATCTTTCAGTTCATTTTAACGGCAGGCACATGGTTACAGTTTTTTGACACAATCAGTACATGTTTTTGGAGTTTGTTTGGTAATGGTACCTTTTGTGAGGAGATAACACCAGGAGAAGGTTTTTCTCAACCTTTTATTCATTACTTTGGGCCTACCCAACTAATGCTCGAAAGGTTTGGAAACTCTCTAAATGCTTATGATATCATACAGTGGCTGATGCTGCTGTGGCTGATAGGTCTATCCTACTTTGCATTCCGGGATAAGGTGAAAATTGCCTGGGTAACCATTCCAACAGCTGTGTCAGGGAATAGGGATGCGGCCACAGAGCCCGAGGCTGTCCCAGAGCCTGGGGATACCCCACAGCCTGACCCTGTCCAACAGCCTGCCTCAGAAACGAACCATCCAGAGTGGGTGGGGGTGCTAGTGGAGGAGATGATACATAGAATACACCAGCTGCTGAAGGAATACATCTCCCTAGCAGGTGTAAAACGCTCTCCTCGCCCCAAAGGGAAAGAGTCTGATGGTGCAGCAGTGGAACCCACAGATGTTACGACCATCCAGGTTCCAGCTGAATCCCAAGAGCAGCCACGGCCAGCCAAAGTTGCCCCTGTGGTGCGTACAAAATATAAGACCAAATCAGTACGCCCAGTTAATGATGATGGGGAGCCATTGCCCGCACAACCAGCAGTGGAATCTGAGCCCGTAATCATCACTGAGTCCTTCCACTTCGATACTCTCCGTAATCTGCGAGATGATGTTAAGCGACGAGCGCACGAAGCTTTCCAAACCTGGTTACTTCGGGTTTGGGACCTTATGGGCCCAGGTGTGCAGCTGGATAATAATGAAGCAAAGAATTTGGGACCCTTGGCCCAAGACCCGGGTGTTGACAAAGTGTTCACGAGGGAGACAGGGCCCCTTTCTCTCTGGGAGAGGCTTTTAATGGGTGTAAGAGAGAAGTTTGTCCACAAAGACAGAATGCAGGATCCCCACCGTAGATTGTCCTGGAAGACCATTGAGGAAGGGATCCAACGGCTGAGAGAAGCAGCCATAATGGAGGTGCTCTTTGGGAGGGATGGACAGCACGAAAATGACCCTGATAAGGTCAGGTGCACCGGGCAAATGTTGTGGAGCCTTGCAAGGCAAGGGCCAGACCAACATGCCACCTTCCTTGCAACTATTAATGCTGATGACAATCGAGAGACAGTGGGCTCAATAGCTGACAGGCTCAGGTATTATGCAAGCGTGATCAGTGACCCGATGCAGGCTCAGGTCTCTGCTGTGGTTAAAGACCTCAGGGAGGAGATGAAAGAGGAGATGAAGGACCTGAGGGAGGAGATTAGGGACGAGATGAGGAGGATCAATGTGGCACCAGTGAGAGTCACAGGCCCCAATACCAGAGCCCGACGTCCCCCAGCTAGGGAAAGAGGGTACACCCCACGAGCTGAGTTGTGGTTCTTTCTGCATGACCATGGGGAAGACATGAGGAGGTGGGATGGGAAGCCCACTACTGCCCTGGCAGCACGGGTGCGTCAGCTTAAGGAGGGAAATGCTGGCCGAGGGGGTTCTGCTAAAGCGAAGGTAGCCTCAGCTTCCCGTGGCCGACCTGCTAGGTACAATAGAAGGGAAGATGATGGGTCAGATCCCCTTGAAGGAACCTCTAGAATGTATGACCAGGAAGGGAATGATAACCAGTGCTAGAGGGGCCCTGCCTCTAGCCAGGTAGAGGTACGGGAAAACCGTGTTTTTTGGACTGTGTGGATTCGATGGCCTGGCACATCAGAGCCACAGAAATATGAAGCACTAGTTGATACAGGTGCGCAGTGTACCCTAATGCCATCGGGACTTGCGGGAGCAGAATCCATTTCTATTGCTGGGGTGACGGGGGGATCACAGCAGTTGACCCTGGTTGAAGCCGAGGTGAGCCTGACTGGGAAGGAGTGGCAAAAACATCCCATTGTGACTGGCCCAGAGGCTCCATGTATTCTAGGCATAGACTTCCTCCGTAACGGCTATTTCAAAGACCCAAAAGGACTCAAGTGGGCTTTTGGAATAGCTGCTGTCGAGGCAGAGGGCGTGAGGCAATTGAACACTTTGCCTGGACTATCAGAGAACCCTTCTGCAGTTGGACTTTTGAAGGTGGAGGACCAGCAAGTACCAATTGCCACCTCGACAGTGCACCGCCGGCAATACAGGACTAATCGAGATGCTGTGGTTCCCATCCACAAGATGATCCGTGAGCTGGAGAGCCAAGGGGTGGTCAGCAAGGCCCACTCATCCTTTAACAGCCCCATCTGGCCTGTGCGCAAATCTGACGGAGAATGGAGATTGACTGTGGACTATCGTGCCTTGAATGAGGTGACTCCACCTCTGAGTGCTGCTGTGCCAGACATGCTGGAGCTCCAGTATGAGCTAGAGTCCAAGGCAGCAAAATGGTATGCCACTATTGACATTGCAAATGCATTTTTCTCCATTCCTCTGGCAACAGAGTGCAGACCTCAGTTTGCTTTCACCTGGAGGGGCGTGCAGTATACCTGGAACCGACTGCCCCAGGGGTGGAAGCACAGTCCCACCATCTGCCATGGACTGATCCAGGCTGCTCTGGAAAAGGGTGACGCTCCGGAACATCTGCAGTACATCAACAACATCATTGTGTGGGGGAGCACAGCGGAAGAAGTGTTTGAGAAAGGAGAGAAAATCATCCAAATTCTCCTGGAAGCCGGTCTTGCCATCAAGAAGAGCAAAGTCAAGGGGCCTGCCAAAGAGATCCAGTTCCTAGGAGTGAAGTGGCAAGATGGCCGACGTCAGATTCCTACCGAAGTCATCAACAAGATCACAGCGATGTCCCCACCAACCAACAAGAAGGAGACGCAAGCCTTCCTAGGCGCCATAGGTTTCTGGAGGATGCATATCCCCGAGTACAGCCAGATTGTGAGTCCTCTCTACCTGGTGACCCGCAAGAAGAATGAGTTCCACTGGGGCCCTGAACAGCAACAAGCCTTCGCTCAGATCAAGCAGGAGATCGCTCATGCAGTAGCTCTTGGTCCAGTCAGGACAGGACCAGAAGTGAAGAATGTGCTCTACTCCGCAGCCGGGGGAAATGGTCTGTCCTGGAGCCTTTGGCAGAAGGTGCCTGGCGAGACTCGAGGACGACCACTAGGATTCTGGAGCCGAAGTTACAGAGGGTCCGAAGCCAACTATACTCCCACCGAGAAGGAAATCCTAGCAGCCTATGAAGGAGTCCAAGCCGCCTCAGAGGTAATTGGTACGGAAGCACAACTTCTTCTTGCACCCCGACTGCCAGTGCTGGGGTGGATGTTCAAGGGAAAGGTTCCCTCAACCCACCACGCCACCGATGCCACGTGGAGCAAATGGATTGCTCTCATCACACAGCGCGCCCGTATTGGAAACCCGAATCGCCCTGGGATCTTAGAAATAATTACAAATTGGCCCGAAGGTGAAAACTTTGGCCTCACAGATGAAGAGGAGCAGGAACAAGTGATTCGTGCAGAGGAAGCTCCACCTTACAACCAACTGCCACAAGATGAAACATGCTACGCTCTGTTCACTGATGGTTCCTGTCGTATTGTGGGGGCAAATAGGAAGTGGAAAGCAGCTGTATGGAGCCCCACACGACGGGTCGCAGAGGCTAAAGAAGGAGAGGGGGGATCAAGTCAACTTGCTGAACTCAAAGCTGTCCAGCTGGCCCTGGACATTGCTGAAAGAGAGAAGTGGCCGAAGCTGTACCTCTACACTGATTCATGGATGGTAGCCAATGCTCTATGGGGTTGGTTGGAAAGGTGGAAAAAAGCCAGCTGGCAGCGTAGAGGAAGACCAATCTGGGCTGCTGATGAGTGGCGGGACATTGCCACTAGGGTGGAGAAGCTACCTGTGAAAGTCCGTCATGTGGATGCCCATGTCCCCAAGAGCCGAGCTAATGAGGAACACCGAAACAACGAACAGGTGGATAAGGCCGCAAAGATAAAAGTGTCACAGATAGATTTGGATTGGCAACACAAGGGGGAGCTGTTCCTAGCTCGATGGGCCCATGATGCCTCTGGCCATCAGGGCAGAGATGCCACCTACAAGTGGGCACGAGACCGAGGGGTGGATCTAACCATGGACTGTATCTCCCAGGTAATCCATAATTGTGAGACGTGTGCTGCCATCAAGCAAGCCAAGCGGGTGAAACCCCTGTGGTATGGTGGGAGGTGGTCTAAATATAAGTATGGAGAGGCCTGGCAGATTGATTACATCACACTGCCTCAAACCCGTCATGGCAAGCGCTACGTGCTCACAATGGTAGAAGCCACCACGGGGTGGCTGGAAACCTACCCTGTGCCTCACGCCACTGCCCGTAACACCATCCTGGGCCTTGAAAACCAAGTCCTGTGGAGGCATGGTACCCCTGAGAGAATTGAGTCAGACAACGGGACTCATTTTAAAAATAGCCTCATAAACACCTGGGCTAGGGAACATGGCATTGAGTGGGTGTACCACATTCCTTATCATGCACCTGCTGCTGGCAAAGTGGAGCGATGCAATGGTCTGCTAAAAACCACCTTGAAAGCTTTAGGCGGGGGGACTTTTAAAGGTTGGGAACAGCATCTAGCCAAGGCCACCTGGCTAGTTAACACCCGAGGTTCCACCAGCCGAGCTGGCCCTGCCCAATCTGAACCCCTGCAAACAGCAGACGGGGATAAAGTTCCAGTGGTACACATGAGAGGCATGTTAGGGAAAACTGTTTGGATTAATTCTGCCTCAGGCAAAGACAAACCCACCCGTGGGGTTGTTTTCGCTCAGGGACCAGGGTGTACCTGGTGGGTGATGCAAAAGGATGGAGAAGCACGATGAATACCGCAGGGAGACCTTAGTTGGGGTTGAATTGCCCATAACACTGTGCCTGTATCCATATCTGTATGTATATATGTATATAATTAGAGTAATGCATGTGTGTATATAATTTAAATGTTTAAGCTCAATGTAACATGTTGGAATGGGAAAAATTCGGGGTGGATGATGTCGGGGGTTGAGAATTTCTTCCCATTCCCGTTACTAAGCAACAAATAGTTAGATGTTTAGAGTAATCAGAAGACAAAGGTGGGCTTGGGCGAGGCAGGGTAAGGGAACACCCAGCCCTTGAAACGGGAGTCTCACTCGCTCTCTCGTGGTTCGGACGCTGAGAGGAGAGGCTGCTCTTTGCTTTTCGGCTGGGACCAGAGGGAATCCAACTGTGCCCTGTTTTCTCTTCTCCTGACTGGGTGAGCTTGGATTCAACCTTTTCTCCCCACGGGGAAGAGCGCGTTCCCCGCCCCCGGGCTGCGTTTCCTCGCGGCTGCTGCTGGGAGAGTCCCGCGGCCTCTGCTGCCTGCCCCCCCCGCCCCCTGCCGCACGAGACCGCGGCGTCTGCTGTGACTGCAGAAATCCTTGCTGCCTCGCTGGTGGCTGGGGGAGAGAGAGCCGGCGCCCGCCCTGCTGCCCTGCTTTCTCGCTGCTCCGAGCCGTTTCGCTGCCCTCCGCGCTTTCTCAGCCTGTCCGCCATCACCAGCTGCTGGACACTGACCTGACCCTGCGCCACAGCGCCACCTGCAGCCGCTCGGGAGTCATCGCACCTGCCCTGCCCGGCCGGGAGCTCAACAGCGCCACCTGCAGCCGCTCAGGAGTCATCGCGCCTGCCCTGCCCGGCCGGGAGCTCAACAGCGCCCCTGCTGCTTGCAACCGTGATTACACCACACGGGCAAAGGCTCAGCAGTTCACAAGCCATCTGCTATTGGTTTTCTGGTTCTAGTTCTGGTTGCTATTATTGTTATTGCTTGTTTATAGATACTAGTAAAGAACTGATATTCCTTTTTTCCCATACCTTTGCCTGAAAGCCCTTGATTTACAAAATTGAATAATTCGGAGGGAGGGAGGAAAGGAAATCACATTCTCTGTCCTGGGGAGGGTTCAACCTCTCTTGGCAGACACCTGTCTTTCAAACCAAGACACATGTCCCTGGGCTGTGCTAATGAGCTTCATGGCTCTTCCCTTTCTTGCAAGTAGATTCTGTGGTTACT
Source organism: Entomyzon cyanotis (assembly GCA_024500445.1). NCBI lineage: Eukaryota > Metazoa > Chordata > Aves > Passeriformes > Meliphagidae > Entomyzon > Entomyzon cyanotis. The sequence continues at coordinate 42,566,334 of JAKEPQ010001021.1, read as the reverse complement.
CCGTGGCTTCTGCTGCACCGACACTTCCTATCTTTATTGCCAATAATGAAAGTGTTGCAATGGCTGTATGTGTTTCCAGCTGTGTGCAGAGGCTTTTCAGCTCAATATAGTCTTTGCTGTGCTTCTGCTTTTCTGCTTTTTGTTTGGCTGGCAGGTTGTTTCATGCTCAAGTAAGGTTCATTGTTTTTGGTTTCTTTTTGTTTGCAAGGTTTCATTTTGTGTTTTTTTGTTCTCTTTTTCTGTTTTGGCAATAGCTTGCTCAGCATGATACTCCAGTCTATTCTGGTAAGTACTTTGAATTCTTACTTTAGTTTTTTGATTTTTTTTTCCTTATAGTCAGAGGCAGGTTTTTACTTTTTCCTTATAATCTCTTGAAATAGGTGCTTAACCAGCAAGCACAGCTGATCTTTCAGAAGTCTTTAACTTTCCCTTGGGGGAAAAGTTTCAGGTATCTCCTATGAGACACAGAAAACCATCAGGGGTCATGTGTATCTCAGTCTGACCTCTTCATCCCCAGGCTGCCCCTTCTCTCTCCAAGTTGCCCTCTCTAGGCCACAACACTTTGCATCATCACCTGATTACAAAACTGAAAGGATTAAAGTACTGTGGAACTCACTCCAACTAAGCTGTTTTTGTTTTTTCCTTGACCTGAAGCTGAATTTTTCTTGTACTTTCTTTTTCAAAAATTCCCAGCATTTGCCAAAACAAACCTAACAGTATCCACAACATTGACTTTGCAGGTGCAAGACAAATTCTGATGTCATCAGACCGGATTGGCCTCGCTGATCCTGGACAGTTCTTCGTCCACATCTGGCCAGTGTCCCAAATTTGAAGGCATTGTGATGCTTCCTGCAGCTGATGCTGAGGCTGAGAGGATAATACAGTGGAGGAAAAATCTGGTCTTCAAACAGTCCTTAGCCTAAGAAACAAGCAGTAGTGACCCAAAACCAGATGAGGATGGTGTGATTGGCCAGATCCCCAGTGCGCAATTTCTAGGGTTGGGAGGCCTTTGACTAGAGGCTGTGGGTGAGAAACTGTTTTTGGGGATGCACTACTTGGATGAGATGTCAGCCTCCTCAGGAAGAAGGTGGAATGTAGCTCAGCACATCCTCTGTCGAGCAGAATTTTTAAAAATCTTTTTGAGGAAAGAGGCTTTTCACTTCCTCCTGTTATTTTCCTGAGGTGGTATTTAGGGGCAATTGACCCAGCGAGCAGTGATGCCTTTTTCCTCATGGAAACTTTAATCCTACTCCAGACCCAGTCTGAGGGGTCCACATGAGCATAGAGCCCAAAGCCCCCCATCTCTGTGCACTCAGGTTTCCCATCGCTCAGAGCTCTGATAGCCTGCAGGTTCCCCACCCATCCCAAACTGCAGTTGGTACCTTGCCTAGGGCCACCGGAGACCTCCCTCCTGCTGGTGCCAGGGGCAGGCAGTGGAGCACATTGAAGGGGATAAATCACTTCAGTTCTTAATCAGTTCACTTCAGTTCTGTCCAGCTGTCTCCCCTCATTTTTCTTCAGTGTCTTCTTTGGCACAGGTCCAGACTGGAAAAGGGAACCTCTGCAGTTCCCCTTTATCTTCATGGACTGGGTTGGACAGCTAGGGATGCAGGGAGGGGACAAGCCCCAGTGGTGGCTGGCTCTTGTGAGGTTTTGCTAAATGGAGCAGGATGTGCCTCCTTACCCACCTCCCAGATGTAATGGCTGGCAAGACCTGACCCTTGCTCTCTCCTCTGCTGCCTGCAAGGCAAGGTAAGGTCAGGAGCCAGAAAATGTGGGGAGCAGCTGTGTCAGCAGCTGGCTCTTAACCAAACTATGTGCTGTTCTGCCCAGGGCTGGGCACCTTGCTTCCTTTTCCTCCCTTCTCTGCCAGCGCAGCATTTGGAAGGTTGCACCAGGCTGGTTAGGGAGGGGTAGGGGTTAGGGAGGTCTGCTGCCTTTCCTGTAGTGTTCCCAGACACACAGTGCTGGGAATTGCAATTTTTAATGGGTGCCTTGGTCAGTGGTGAGTCACAGCCCCTGCTCCAGCCTCCCTAAGCAGTGGGACACGTGTCCTAATTGTGTGGGGCCAGCATGGCCTCTCCATGTGGCACCAGGGACCAGTGGCACGGGCACCAGCTGGAATAGCACCTCTCCCTCCCCAGGCAAAGCAGGACAGAGCTGGGAATGCTGGGTACTCACTCCCTTATGCCAGGGGTAGGTGGTCAACAGTCCCCGCAGAGACAGCACAGCCAGAGCTGGCAACTCCCATGGTCATGGACACTGCACCATGGCATGGCATGGCATGGCATGGCATGGCATGGCATGGCATGGTGAAGGATGGCACTGCAGGGCAAACAAGAGTGTGCAGCCCATTAGACAACATGCTACAGCACAGTCAGTACATGCTGCCCCTCACCCTGCACCCAGAGCAGCACAGCACGGCTTGGCACTGTCAGACCCTGCCCCAGGGCTGCCCTCACCTTCCTGGATGCAACATTACCAGGCACAAGCAGGGCCAGGGTGAGCAGCAGCAGCAGCCCCAGGGTCTCCATGGAGGTGGCAGTGGTGGCCATGAACAGTGCCCGGGCTCTGCCTGAGCTGCTGCCCTGCATCCACACAGCCCTTATAGCAGAGGGGGCTGAGTCTCCTGCCAAGGGACACCCATGGGCATGGATGCACAGGGCACCTGTGCAGGACAAGGACAGGGGGCTCACCTGATCTCAGATAGGTCTGGGCAGGAAAAAGAGCATGAAAGACATCACGGGGAGGGCAGGGGAGCTCTGTGAACAGCACAGGTAGGGCAGGACATCTCGGAGGACATCTGAGTGAGGAGGGCTGAGGAGGAAGGGCTCACCACAGGAAGGGCCGTAAGCTGTTTCTGTCCACTTTATATCTTAGTGGTCCCTAGTCTTTAATAGCCTTTAGGGCTGGGGTGGGAAGAAGCCTCTCCTACCTGCTGTGAGAATTCTTCCTCCACTTGCCTGTCCTGGGAGCTGGTGCAGGCAGGGGATTGCTGTGGTGGCCCAGTGCTGTCAGTGGGTGACAAATGGCCTATTCTTCACTCCCCAGGGGAGTGTTCCTGCAACCACATGGGTAGAGGAACAACAATAACCAGGAAGGACAGGTTGTCCTGGATGCAGCTCCACCAGAGCACCCAGTGTTATCCTCACATGTCAGAGCCAACAGACAATGGAAAGGGATGGAGATGCACTCCCTTAGGGTCACTGTGACAAGGCTGGTGTGACATGGGTGCCAGCACATCAGTGAGGAACACCTAGGGCTCCCACCTCTATTTGTCTTGTGTTGGCAGCTTCCAACAATAGCAATGAAGTCCCAGTCCAGCCTGCAAGGGACAAGAGCAGGCACTGAGGTCAGCACAGCTTCTGGCTGGACTGGTATTGCTTTGACGTATCAACACCGTTCCTTAAGCCCAGGCAACATGACTTTCAAGGGTTAGGGTGTTCAGTCTGTATAAAATGATATTTCTGATTTTTCCTCCAGTTTTGGTTGTATCACCTCAATAAATCTTGTATCTGAATGGGTCAGCTTTCATTGGCTTCTGTATGGACGTTGCTGAGGGGATACTTCTCGGTCACAGACATTATTTTCCTCAACATTTGCCTGTACTACTGTATTTCAAGGCTGACTCAACCCCAATTTGAGCAGCAAGTTAAATTGTTCATTAACCCTTTCTTACTGTAATTCAACAACATTTATTTTTCATAACACCCTGAACATGCATGTGTTTCAAACCACAGTTCTGCTGATTTTAATTTCTTCAGTGCTTCCTGCTTTGGATTTCTTTCCTGCCTGCCACTTGCCCCCACTTCCTGCTGTGCCAGGGCTCAGGCATGGCACTGCAGAATTTAGTCATGGTTTGCCAGCACCAAGCCACTTCACTCTCTGATATTTGGAGGGCGCAAACCTCATGGAGTCAACCCAGCGCTCAGCTGAGACCAATCAAGAAATCTGCCTGCTTGAACACTGAGCTGGCCCCTGAATCTGGAAGATAAGCCACAGGGATTGCTAAGTACAGGAGAAATACAACTTATGTGAAGAAATAAACAATATTGTTTGTGTGATGCTAAAATAAAGCTACAGCTGTGAATGAGCTGGGGGTTGCCAGCAGCACCATGGAGACTTTGTTTTGCCCATCCAGAGGAAACCTGCAGGAGCTCCCTGAGCCATGGTGATGGTGAGGGGGTGATGGAGAGGGGGTGATATCTGCCCCTCCTGCCCCTTGCAATCTTCCCAGATTGACTTTTCTTGTTATTCCACGTGTTGACTATGCTCCAGGCAACACCTGCTTGCCAAAAAACAGTCAAAGCAAACAGCAGCTATGTGGGACAACATACCTTATTATGCAGTTGATTTCTGGGACAGCAAACACTGGGGCAGGAATGTCCAGCTGGCAGCCAGCTCTCTGGACAGGGATCTCTTCCAGACAGGGGTGCAAGAGGGTTGTAGGGCTTCTGCAGGGAGGAGAGGGAAGAGTGGAGATGCCAGCAGCAGAAATACCATGCTCCCCAGCCTGGATAGCAATGAAATTTATTACCAGAGAGAAACCAGGGCTTAAACGTGAAATTAAAGAGAGAGCAAAGACTGAGAAGTATTTTTGAGATGTTGCAAAGAGCTGCCTTGTCTCCAGTTTGCAAAAAGGCTTATCTTCTGGTGAATAGGCTCCATCAGAGTCTGCTATGAAGACTGGGGAAACTAAAATATGTATTTTAGGAGACTGCCTTGAAAACCATTTGAAATGGGTGAGAAACTCTGGGCTGAATCCATTCACTTCAGCCTCCCTGGCCAGCAACATGGATAATGTAAGGAGAATTACACAGATATGTACTTAGAATTGTCTAAGAATCGCTGTGTAAATACCATTTTTGTCACCATTAAAATCCAACGTCCAAGATATTTGGCGAATGCTGGTTTTTCATTAACTAAATAATTTCTTTCCAAGACAAACCATTTTGTAAAAACAACAGCTATCATTCACGTCAGACATTTCTAGACCAATCAGTACTGGGTGTGGAGGGGGGAAAAAGCTAAGTCCCAAAAGAATCTGGGTGGTGGGTGGGTTTGCACATGAGCATGCCTGGTGAGGAAGAGGAGGGCGAGCCATGTGCTGCAGCCAATCCTGAGGTCACCAGGATTAAGTGTTCTCAATGTCTGGGCACAGACATGGTGTGGCAAGTGGGTGACAGAGTGGAAAACAGCTCCAGAAAGGGGTTTTCCCCATTGACCATTTCTCAGCAGCCACTGATCAGCAGGAGCTGGGCCCTCCCTGCAAGGTGCCAGGGAGGCAAGGACGGACACTTTCAGCACTCACTTCTGGGAATGTTTGCTGAAATTACCCCCTCATATGGCTGGGAACCACAGGTTTGGAAACACCCAGATTGCACAATACCCTTGGCTAGAGCTGCCACTCACAGCCCTGGCAGCAATAAAAAGGAGAGGGAGCAGGAACATCGACAGAGAGCTGCAAGGAGCACATCCCCAGGTACATCAGCTGTCTGCCTGCTGCAGAGATGGTGCAAGCAACTCCCTTCCTGCTGGTCCTCTTCCTGGCCTTGGGGGCTCATGGCGTCTCTGTGAAAAAGGTACCATCAGGGGTGGGATGCACAGGGTAGGGTGGGCAGGATGGGCAGGGGGCTGTTGCTGCACGCTGTGCTGTGGCACCAGTGCTGAGTTCTCTCCTCTCCAGTGCTCCCTGACTGGGCGCTGGGTCAATGACCTGGGCTCCAACATGACCATCTCGGCCGTGAATGAAAAAGGTGTCTTTGAAGGCACCTACCACACAGCTGTGACAGCCACCACGAACAAGATCCAGGTGTCACCAATGCAGGGGTCGCTGCAGCGCAATAACCAGAAGGGCCAGCCCACCTTTGGCTTCACCGTCAACTGGAAATTTTCAGGTACTTCTTTCCAAGCCTCCTTATGATATCCTGAACCTCCCCTGCCCTCCCTGTGATGTCCTTGAAGGTATTTTGCCCTCCCTGCAGTGTCCTTGCTGATTCCCTGCCTTCCCCGCCTTCCCCTGCACTATCCCCACTGCTCTCCCTCCCCTCTGCTGTCCCTGAGGCTCCCCTATCCTTGTCCCTGGAGCTGCTTGCTTGCTGTCAGCTCCCTGTCCCAGGGTGCAGGAGATGCAGCAGAGGCTGAATCCTGTGCTGTCTGCCCATCTCCATGGCACACCCTCAGCCCTCTGAGCCCTCCTGCATACTTTCCCCATCCCACTGTCCACACAGGCTAGGTACACCAGGGTTCTGGTGTCACCTGTGCTGGGACAGACACTGAGCTGCCACCTCGACCATCTCCTGTCCTGTTCCCACAGAGTCCATCACTGTTTTCACGGGCCAGTGCTTTGTGGATGATGATGGAAAGGAGGTTTTGAAGACCATGTGGCTCCTGAGATCACGTGTGGAGAGCATCAAAAATGACTGGAAAGCCACCAGGTGAGCCCCCACTCCCTGCCCTGCACAGGTCCCCTCTGCACCCCCGAGGGGTTGGGGAGGTCACAAATGAGTGTTTAAGCCACTTTCAGAGTCAATCTCACAGGCATTTGCAAAAGCAGATTTAATATCTGTTTGCAAAAGTGTGACTTAACAAAGCTCGATGGCAAGATTCACTTGATTGCTTTGTGCATATGCAAAATACAAAAAGGAAAAACAGCATCCCCTGGGGTTCTGCTGGGGTGCAAACGCGGGGGTGAATACATGGCTGGGTGGGCGTTTGGACACTGTCATGTGTCTTACATCTCGTCCCTCTATGTCCCCGCAGGGTCGGCACCAATGAGTTCACCCGCCTGTAGTGGCAGCACTGAGGGTAGCAGCAGGGGTGTTCCCGGGCCGGGGGCAGTGCCAGGAGTGTGGCCCTTGCTCCCACCCAACCACCCAGCCACTTTATCTCCAAATAAAGCTTTGCTGCAAATACAGTGTCCTGTCATGTTGTCGCAAAATGTGGGATAAGTAAAAAATTTCTTAAGAAGGGATGTTTTTTGGTGTTTGAGCTTTTTATGCTTTTGAGCCTAATCAAAAAGAAAGGAAATTTAATCTGTGAAACAAGATTAAATGAGAGGGGTTAACAAGCTCCAAGCTATGTCTAAATGTTAGGAAGAGATATTACTTGGTAGAATTGCCATGTTAAGGTTTAGGTCTTGACACACTTCAGTGATCTCAGACCTGGGTGGAGGTTAACAAAACTTGGGATGAAGGATGTACCACTGGTAATGGACACAAAGAGTGCAGAGTCTACAGGACATTTGATAGAAACCCCAAAATGAGAAAAAAACTAATAAAGACAACTTAGCTACTGAATCAATGAATACTCAGTGCTGAATCAGCTCCGACAGGGTAGAAGGCAAATTCTGGCAAGGGCAGATCTTGACTTGTGGCCCACTGACTCAAGAAAGCCACCAGCTCAAGAGGAGAGAAAGGCTGTGCCTGCAGATTTATTAGCATGAGAAGCAAGAGAATCCTGAAATAATAGGAGAGAGAATAGTAATTAATAACAGAATTAAATAACTTGTAGCCAATGAACATTAATGCCTTTGTTTGCTAAAATGTGTAAATAGCAAGAAGTTTTGATAGTTGGTATACTTGATCTTTGGAACAACACTGAGGACCCAGGCTTGTGAAACTAAAATAAATAGTGTCTCTCTTGTGTGTGTAATTAGTGGTTTGTTATGCACCAGGTAACAAAGCCAATTTTTCAGGGCAACTCTGTCACAACTCAGCACACACAGTACCAATACCCGCCATGGTGTCCCATGGTCCATTCTGTCACCATGCCCAAGGCCTGATGCGTGTCCCCTGCCATGGCCCTCAAGGGCAGAGAATCCTCCTTTTCAGCCCACTTACCCGCCATGATCCTAGGAACCCCCACCTGGCCCAGGGGAACAGGAGCCCCTTCAGCCTGGAGCAGTGGCCGGTGGCCCATCTCCCACCGGGTGTCCTTTGGCAGGAGGCCCGGCTTGGGCAGCCACTGCCCGGCCACAGCCCACTCTGCCAGAAAAGGGGCCAGGTGGGCGTGGAGCAGCAGCAGGCAGAGCCCGAGGGCACCGTGCACGGCCACCACCACCATGGGGACCCTGGACTGCTGCCTGCTGCTCGCCCTAGCCCTGCTCGAGCCCCGCGGTGCTGCTTCCAGGAAGGTAAGAGCAACCCTGGGGCTATCTGGCCGTGCTGAGCCGTGCTGGGCTGTCCGGGGGTGCAGGACGGTGGATGAGGAGTGCACAGCCTGGCTGTGCCATCCCTGTGGTGTGCTGGAAATGGCCAAGGGGCTGCTTGCTCCTGCTCTGCTTTCTGGTGCCGTGCTGTGCTCTGCCGTGCTGTGCCACTCCAGGCTCTGTTGTTCTGCACTGTGCTGTGCCACAGTCTGCTCTGCCGTGCTGTCCTGTGCCATGCTGTGCCACCCCTGGGCTGCAGTGTGCAGGGCTGACAGGGTTGCATGTTTTCACCATGCCATGCTGTGCTGTCCTGTGCCACCACAGCACACAGTGTTTGTCCCCTCTTATTGTGTCCTGCTGTGCCACCTCTTGCCACCCCATCCCATCCCATGCCATGCTACCCCATGGTGCAGTGTGCATGACCAAGGAGCCTGCCAGCTCTGGCTGTGCTGTCTTTAGGGGTACTGGTGGTTACCTCCCTCTGCAATAGGGGGGTACCCAGCACCCCCAGCTCTGCCCTGCCGCACCCAGAGAGAGAGAGAGGTGTTTTCCCAGCTGGTGCCCATGCCGCTAGTCACACAGAGGGGCTGTGCCATGTGACACACATCCCTCTGCTTTAGGGAAGCTGAAGGGTGGCTGTGACTCAGAGAAGCCTCAACACTGCCTGAGCCACCCACATGACCCCTGGTCTCCAGTGTGACCTGCAGGGCCAGTGGAGGAAGGAGCTGGGCTCCAATACGACTGTCGTGGCTCTGAACACAGCTGGGACCTTCTCAGGCTCCTACCACACTGCAGTGGCAGCCACCAACAAGCAGATCCTGGTGTCACCCCTGCAAGGAGCCCAGCAGCACCCTGGTGCCAAGAGACAGCCCACCTTTGGCTTCACTGTACAGTGGCAGTTCTGAGGTACAGCAGTGCCAGCAATCCCCTGCTCACTTTGGGAGTGGAGAGCCCCCCAGCTGGTCTCCCAAATCCCTTATGGCACCCAGAGGAACCGTGGCTGTGGGCACAGATTGACCACACATACTCATTCCTGCCACGGGGAGTGGTGGTGGGAGAGCTGTCTGCAGTGGGTGGTGGGACTGTCTGGGAGAGGTGGTGGGAGTGTCCAGCTGTGTGTTCAAGGGACATGGCAGGGCTGGTGCCCAACTCTTGGTCCAGGTGTGGAAGCATTCCACCTAGCCGACTTGGCAGGGAAGTCCATCTCTCTGTCCAGGACATGTGGCAGGTGATGTTTGTTTGTCTGCCTGCCAGGAGCAGGTGGTTCAAGTTTCCCTGTCTTGAGATGCAGGCCTTCACCCTCCTCTGCCTCTCTCGATCCTTGCCCGACTCCACCACTGTCTTTGTGGACCAGTGCTTTGTGGTTCACCATGGGAAGGAGACTCTGGAGACCACAGGGCTCCTGCGGGAAGAGGTTCTGTCCCACAAGGACACCTGGAAAGCCACCAGGTGAGTTCTACCCTTGCCACTTCACCCCAGGGCCCACCCTCCCGTCCTGTTGACACATCTTGCCTTCAGGGTTGGCACTTCCATCTTCAACCGCATCAAGTGATGGGAACAGGGACCAGAGCTGCCTGCACCCTGCTGTGCTTCTGCATCCCCAAGTCTCTCCACTGTCCCAGTCCCAAGCTGGGCTCCTGGCAAGGAAACACACTGTCACCTGGCCCTGCTTCTTCCAAATACCTCCCAGCAACCTGCTGGTGGGGCTCCCCCTCCCCACACTTGCTGCCCTCACGCATGGAGCCAAATAAATCTTTCTCCACATGGCACAGAGCTGCATCCCTTGTGTCCCTGGGATCCCAGCAGCCACTTTGTTGCCATGGGCAGAGCTAGGTGGTGGCAGGGTGAGCACAAAAAGTGTTTTGGAGGGACAGGGAGAATTGGGACTGGGGGACAGTAGCTGGGTAATTCTGCTTCCTGATCATGGTTTCAGGCCTCAGCAGGTGCCTTCGTGCCTGTGCACCCATTTGGAACCATTCACAGGGGCCCTGCAGTACGTGGCTCCAGGCAGCACCCGCAGTGTGGAGCAGCAGGACACCCACAGCTGAGGGTCAAGGTGAAAGCTGCATGCAGGCAAGCCAGCCAGCACTCTCATCTAGCCTTATCCTGTATCTCTGCACTGCACTCTGCCCCATCTTCCCATCAAACTCCCTTTTCAGCTACAGCTCTGGGTGGGAGTCTCGGTGCTGTGTGCCCATAGCAGGAGAGCTGAGTGCCAGCCCCCACAGAGGGTAGTCTGGGGTGTGTGGGTGGTCCAAAGTCCAGGCTGGATGCTGGGGGGACCAGGAGAGAGACCTCAGACTCCAGGTGGGGCTGCTGGGTGGCTAAAGACAGATACTGAAGGTGCATTTGTTTAATGTATGCAAGCATACCTGTATTTCCCACTGACTGGATGTCACCTGATCAGCCAGGGGGTGGAACAGGATACAGATCCTTTCTGGTGCTCAGAATCACAGGATGTTATCTGAACATTAAACTTTATTTTATCATCTCATTAGGAAAGGAAACAAATCAAACAAGGGCCCAATGCCCTTTGCACTGACTTAACACTTGACCTCACTAATCCATCATTTCAGCAACTCATGAAGTTTCCAATTCATTAGTTACCTAATCCATAACACACAGCTCCTAACTCCTGCTCCTGAGCATCACAGGGAGAGGTGCAAAGGGTGTGAAGGACTGTGCTGCCTGGAGGCTCAGGGCTGCTGGAGAAAGAGACTGCTGGATTGGGCAGGGACTTTGAGACAGACAGCAGACAGTGCCCCGAGAAAGTGTCAGGGCCTGTCCACCATTCTGTTCCTCTCACAGTGTACCTGTCCTTCCCCTGCCTTCGCTCTTTTGCCTCATTCCCTGCTGGACTCTGGAGCTGCTCCCAGAGAGTGCACAGCCCTGAGACTGCCCAGGGTATGCTTGTATTGACCAAGCACAACTGGTTGGAGTGCCTGGTGGTCCAGCTTTTGGTCAAAAGCCACCCATTCACCCTCATCCTCACCCCATCTTCCTCATCCTCAACTCTGCATTCCACACAGAGCCCTCAGTTCATCCGCACTGATCCTTGGCACTGCCCTGGTTGTGCTGCACTCATTTCCTGCTCCCCTCCCCAAACACCCACTGTGGCTGTCACCAGCACCATAAACACCCAAAGACATCTCCAAGTGATCTCTGAGGCTAAAGACTTGGGACCCTGGAGGAAGTGGAAGGTGAGGCTGGAAGCTCTGCACAGTGGGAGACAAGGCAACTGAGAACCATGAGGGCCCAGGGCATAAGATTTAATTTCTGTCCCTTCATTAGTCCTTCAACTGCAAATTCCCTGGCTCTTGGACTCTCCTAAGAGGGCAGTCAGCAGGATAGAGGATGATGCAAACATTGGGCTTACTTAATAGAGAAACTGAAAGTAAAACCATAGTGTTTCGAAGAAAGCAGCACTGGGAGCACCACCCCCTCTGCATCATAATCTGTGCTTGTCAGCTGTCCTAATTGTCCCACATCCTGTCCCTGACCTTGATGTGATCCTGCCCTTTTGTTGCCCTTTCATTTGGCTTTTTCTCTTGCCTGGTACGTGCAACCTGGGCTGCACACCTCCAGCCTGCAATGCCCTACTATGCAATAATGTGATTATGCAATGCCCTACCTAGAGGTTTTCCTGCTGGTGTTGGGGCAGGTTTGCTTCCTTCATCTTCCAGATCCCTGGACCCCCTGCCGATCACCTGCTACCCCCACCCACATACCTTGCCCAGCCCTTCTGTCTGGGACTCTCTGTCCCTCTGTCCATCCCCTGCAGTGACTAGGGTGTGCTTTGGGACACAGGAGCTCCTGCAGGGCAGGGTGAAAACTTAGACCCAGCCCTCAACCAGTAGACATGGGGCTAAGGACTCGAGGATCAGTGGGCAGCCCCACAGAATCCCTCCTACTTCCCTGTTTCTGCCCATCCCCAACCCCATGTCCATCCCTGTTCCAGTCCCCATGCCTTTCCCCACACCTGCCTCCAATCCCCCATCCTTGCCCCCATTCCTGCCCCGTCCCCATCCTTCCCACCCTTTCTTCCACCTCCATCCCTTTCCCTGTTCCTGTCCTCATCCCTCCGCACATCCTCCATCCCTCACCCTTGCACCATCCCCACCCCAATTCCCGTTCCCATTCCATCACTCCCTACAACCTCTTCCTCTCCTCCATCCCCATCCCTGTCCCAGTCCCCATCTCCAGCTCTGTCCCCATGTCCGTCCTTACCCCCGTCCCCACCCCCGTCCCCGTCTCCGTTCCCTTCCTTCTCCCTGTTTTTCCTTCTCTCTCCGTCAGGTACCGCCCAGGGCTTTCCCGGAAAGCAGCGGCGGAGCTAAAAAACAAAAGTCCGGGCGTCACTGGCACGGCGTGATTCACTGTCGCCGCTGCATCCCGAGCTGCATCCCGAGCTGGATCCCGATGAGCCGCCGCGTCCTCTCCGTTCTCGCCCTGCCCGTAGGGGTGTCGGTGGCGGCGGCCGCGGCGGGCTTCCAGGTGGGAGACACACGTGGGAAGTTCGGCTCCGGGGAACTCTGTGTGGCAGCACGCCTGGGAGTCCCGGTGTTCGGGGAGGGACAGGAGTGGGAGACTCACTGGAGGGGTGGAATACGATACGGGAGATGCAGCGCTTGTTAGGGGTGGGACACGCGTGGAAGACCCAACTGCAGGGGAAATACTGGGCAACAGGAGGATCCCCTCCTCCAGCGGGTATCCAGACGGGACCCCCGGCCGAAGGAGGTGAGGGGAGGGATGTTCCAGGCTTGTCGCTGTCCCCGGGAGGGATATGCATGGGGATTCCTTCCCTGGTGCAGGGGGCATGTATGAGGAAATCCCCCACTTCCCTCCCAGAGATTTGGAGGGAAGCTGAGTCAGGGGAAGCATGGGGACCCTGCCCCAGTGGGGTGACATGTCCCTGTCCAGGACAGTGCAGTGTAGGAGAGAACAGGCAGTGCCCAGAACATGAGACAGAGCCTTGCAGGTGGGATGTGCAGGGCTCTGTCTGAGACAGAGCCCACCAAGGACCTGAGGGCTATGCCCATCCCAGTGGGCTTCCCTGTCATGCCACACATGTGCTGAGCACAGCACAGGTCCCCACAAACACAGGCAGATGTGCCCTGGACTCACACAGCTCATCTGCCAGGGCTGCAGCAGGGGTCCCACCCATGTTCCTGCCTGTCCAGGGCTCCCGCCTCTAGCTTTTCCTCTTCACGACCCCCCCCCCCACCCCTTTGCTTGGCTTATCCCAGCCTTTGTCGCTCTTCACATGGCTGTGATAGCAGCAACATTATAAATAATGTTTTCTATAAAGGAATGCTCAAGCACTCGCAGGAGTCTGGAAATACTCAGCAGTGTCACCATCCACAGCCTGACCTGTGTTTTGGTTCTTTTCCAAGCTCCTCTGCCAGGAAGATGAGCCCCACAGGGGGAAAAAGGCCAGTGAGAAGGAGGAAAAGGCGACTGGCTGCAGGTGGTGGTGGTGGAGCCGCCAGCAGAAAGGCACAAGGAATGTCAAGGTGAGTGGCAGCACCCCGTGGGCATCAGGGGCTGTAAGCAGGGGGCTCAGGCTGTAGGGGCTGTGTGCAGGCAGCCCCCAGGGACACGTCTGCTCATCCCCAGCAGTGTGACCTGAGCGGCTGGTGGAAGAATGATCTGGGCTCCAAGATGCAAGTGTTCAAGGTTGAAAATGATGGCACCTTCTCTGGAGAGTACCACACCGCTGTGTCAAGCGCCAAGAATCGCCCCCAGCCATCCCCACTGGTTGGCTCTCAGCACCTGGATGAAGATGGACAGTGCACCTTTGGCTTCACTGTCAACTGGAAGAAATTCTCAGGTCTGTCGCTGCACAATGGCTGCTCCTGGATGAGGTGGTGGGGTGGAGAGGGGAGCTCAGGCAGGTCGCAGTGCACATTCCAATCCTTTTGTTCTCTCTCCTGTCCCCTGTGTCTCCTTCCCTGATCTCTCCCCACTCTGGGTGGTGTCTGCAGACAGCAGGACACCTCCCAAGACAAGGTTTGGCTGAGGCAGCATAGAGTTGCTTTGAGAACATCTCTGCCACACAGCATTTCCCTGCAAATATTGGGATCCACTTGGGCTCCATGAGCATTAAAGCCCCTGATACTTGTGAAGCTCCAAAATCAGCTGGGGTCCTGTTGGGGTGCTAACAGCCACCGCTGCTCTAGATTCCACAGCTGTCTTCGTGGGCCAGTGCTTCAATGGGGATGATGGGAAGGAGGTCCTGCACACCTCCTGGTTGCTGCGGGAGAAAGTTGACTCTGAGACAAATGACTGGAAAGCCACCAGGTGAGCCAGGGTACCCCTAGTCCATCTGGGATCCCTACCCCTCTGCTGGCTGGGCACCAGTGGGCTACTGCTTCCCCACAGGACTGGCCGCAACACCTTCACTCGAATGGACTGCAAGGAGGGAGAAGCATCCCGTTCCAGCCAGATTTGGGAGACCAGGAATTCCCTCAGCAGGATCAGTGTGTACTAGCAAGCTCTGATGTTATCAGCCCTGGGGAAAGGTGTCTCAAAAATCACCAGATAAAATTAAAGATATTTTCCAACTCAATCTTGTGCAGTGTGTGGATATGTCCTGAAAAAGCTGGGCTAAAACACTGTGATGAGTGTGGGATGAAACTGTCATTGCCTTAGTCTGGGACAAGACTGGCCCCAAGAAAGCCTCTTTTCCAGCCCAAACAGGATGGTGCATCCCAAAACTAACACTATGACAATAAGTGAGGCCAGTACTCACTCTTTCCTGCTAAAAGCTTGCTGAGTGTGATGGGACAGTAAGCTGGCGAGATTTTCTGCACCCCAAAAAGCTGTCTGGGAGATTCCTGGCACTGACACAGCCCTCAAGCAGGCAGGTGAGGGGTCTTGGCTGTGTCCATACTCCTGAAAACTCTCAAGGGCTGCTCTGTGTCAGCCACACAGGGCCAGTCACTGCAGTGCATCCAGTCCAAAACTCTTCCAAGGAAATGTGTGATTTACTGGAAACAGTGAACAGCAAATACAGCTTCAAATCTCTGCCCATGGACTCTGTGACTAAACATAATGGGCTGTGCTGCCTTAGGCACGCCTCTAAGCCAAAGCAAATGATTTCCAAGAAATCAGCTCTGTTTCTGAATCCGAAACTGATTCTCAAAATAACCCATAACAGTGCTGCATCTCCTGAGCTGGCATACTGCCTGGGATTTGAGGAACTTAAATGTAGGACTAAGCTGCTGGGGCTGCCATCCCCCCACTGCTCCCCTGGCTTTTCTGCCACGAATGCTGTGTGTGGGAGAGCTTTGCTAACAGCATCTGTGGCTTCAGTAAGTTTGCCTGTTCTGTGTTTTCACCTGTCTTGTTGCAAACTCGCATGTGGTTTGCTTCTCACATCTTTCTCCCTGTGGTTTATCTTCCTCTTCTAGAGTGGTGCTGCTGTTCCCTTCTTGGTGCCTCGCTGGCATTTCTCCAGCTTTTTCAGTTCCCTTACAGCCTTTCTGACCAGAATGCCTTTACACCAGCCCACTGCTATGCACATATGTATCTGCACAGCCTTTTATGTGCCTTTACAGGAGGCTGAGGATTGGGACAGTGAGAGGCAGAGGGACCATGGGACTTTGGTCTCACCTGAAGTGTGTCCAGCTCAGCAGTGAGGCACTCTGCTAAGCCTTCAGCCTCACATCATGCATCCTCCTGACCTTGTTCATACCAACATTTCCCCAAGGCAGGGCTCTCCAGAGGCTGTGCAGCATTCCCAGGATGCTCCAGCAGGGCAGCAGTGCTGACCACAGTGGGAGCATCCTGCAAATCCCTGCAGGCAGCCATGGTGCTGGTGAGAAATGTGGTGGCATGAGCTGGCAGACCTTTTGCAAGGCCAGTCCCTATAGGAGGGCTCCCAGCAAGGCTGCGACACATCCCTGGCACACCTTGGGTTTGGGGTGGCAAGTGACAGGACATGGTGTGCCGGAGTGCCTGCAGGCATCTGGGAGTGGCTGAAGATGAGGATGTTTCCCCGTGTAAAATCCCAGCACTGGGCTTTATCCAGCTGCAAACCTGCTCATGGTGCTGGTCTGCAAACCCAGCACCATTTCCTTCTAGCATGGCCTCATCAGCAAAGAAAATGTGAGCAGGGGTTCCCCTGCAGCCCCACTGCAGACCTGCCTCTGAGAGAAAAACTGCTGCATGTTTCTGCTGCATGACAAGCCTTGATCCAGGTCATTCACACATTGTGAATGCCTCCAGGGACAGGGGGACCTGGCAGAGGCAGGAGGCACTTGCAATCACATGGACATGTCTATACAGCACAGGTGCTCACACACATAGTGTATCAGTTTAAAAAAAAAAAAAAAAAACAAACTAATTTATTAGGATTTTGGCATGGGGTAATGCTTGTATAAGGATTAAATCCCTTCAAACAGATAGCCACAGATAGATTAGGATGGAGAAGGACTTTCCATTGCAGGGTTTCTCCAGCACTTACATGTCTTAACCACAGGCAGAAAACTGTCCCATGCAATCATTTCTGCAGGAACTGCTCCTGCCAACCGTTTGTGAATGTCTCAACACTGAACATCTTGGTGCCCAACATTTCTCCCAGTGCAGATGTTGACCCACCTAAGCAGATGCACACAGGGAGTTCCCAGCTCACTGAAGGAACTCCATGGCTGCTGGGTTCAGGTGTGTGCACAGGCAAAATCTGGTATGCAGCCACTCTGCAGTGATGACAAAAGGGTAAATTTATTTTTCAAGCTGTAACTTCACTGATGAGTGAGAACACATAGCTCACATCCCCTCCACCATTTCTGCGTGGTCCTCTGGTCAGGACCACACTTTGTGCTCTGCACTTCCACATCTCTCCATAGCCCAGCTCCAGCTGCAGCTTTACCAAGCACAGACGATTATCCTGGGAGGATGGAGGAGTTCCTCAACTGTGTTTGCAGACCTTCCTGGGGCTGGTTGGGAACCAGGGCACCCTCCCAGATGTGTTCAGCATCCCCATCCTACAGCTGAACTCATCACTTTTTATCGGTATAACCCCTTGTGTTAATGAGGCTCCTGCAGCGTGTCCAGCTTGCTGTACATGGCTCAGAGGATTACTCACTCCTGCCACCCTGCCCCAACCAGGCTGTGCTGCAGCACCAGTGCTGAGTCCCCTCCACTCCACTACGCCCTGAGCAGGTGGTGTGTCAATGACCTGGACTCCAATGTGACCATTTTGGCTGTGAACAGAAAAGGCAACTTCACTGGCTGCTACCACATGCTGGGAATGAGTAGTGGGTGTCTCTGCTGGAAGATCCAGCCCACCTTTGGCTGTCAATTAGAGCTTTTCAGGTGCTTCTCCTTTCCCATCCTCCCTCTTGTGTCCCCCGCTCTCCACTGTGATTTCCTCATAGTTTACCTGCCAGCTCAGCTGGGCTCATGCTACCATGTCCTGCATATCCCACGCCTGTTCAAGGTCCCAGCAGGACAGGAGGTGGGGGAGGAAAACATCACCCACCCACAAGCAGCCTTTCCCATTGACAAACTGGCTGCCTAAGAGGGACAGCCCCATCCCAGCACCCTCTCATCCCATCGCTTTACAGACTGCAAACTCCATCGCTGCCTCCATGGGCCAATGCTTTGTAGATGAGGACAGAAAGGAAATACTGAGGACCATGTGGATCATGCAAGATGAAGCTGACGGGCTCGAGGATGACTGGACAGCCAGTGGGTGGGCTGCAGGGCTCTTGTCCATCCTTACTTGGTACTGGGGCTGCACCTGCGGGTGCTGATGGAGCTCACAGAGGAGTGCTGAGCCCTGGGTGATGGGAGCCAAAGGGGCAGCAAGCAAGGGAGAGGGGTGTCAGGATCCCAAGGGCTTTTGGAGAAAATCCCTGTGATGGGAGCTGCACACAGCTCTATATTTTTTTAATTTAAAGAAAGTGCAATTTGAACATAGGCTTTTCCTTCTGAGGAAGAGAAGAATGGGTTTCGTTGACTTCAAGTTCGGGAAAGATGAGGAGGACTGTCAAAGCAGATCTCATCCTTTGTGCTTGGGCAAGGGCCAGAGAGGTCCCTCATGATCTGGACACAGCCACATGCCACCTCTGTCCTCCTCAGCAGCATCGGCAGTGACCATGTTCACCTGCTTAGAGTGATCTCTTAGAGGATGTCTCTGTGCCATGTCCCTGTGCAAGGGCCAGGCAGTCTGAGCACCCCTGGCCACCTGTGCACCCCCATTACAGTGTTGCACCATCAGGAACCCCTTGGGAAGGGTCAGACAGCGCCCTGCCCAGTCTCGAATCATCATGCATGTGGCACCACCTCCCACGGTGTCTAGGGAGGCACCATGGACAGGGCATTCCCTTCCACAGGGACAAGCAACTTTTAACATCCGACATATCTTTCAGGAAAGCCCTTCCGCACTTGGAAGAAAGATTGGTTCAAGAGTTCCTGCTGCAGTGGCGGTCTTAGATCCCAAACCCAAGGAAAACCCAGCACAGCTAGGACGAAAAACATCTGAGAAAGAGCAGCAGACACTTATAATTGCAGGAGAGGACGGTCACAGGGGTGAGCCCCAGCGGGGAGACACAGCACCCTTCAGGGCAGACAGAGCTGGCTGGACTGCGCTTGCTGCAGCCTGTATTTAGGTGGCAGCACCGAGCCGGTGGCAGGGGGACAGTGTCAGTCCGTGTCCGCCCACAGGGCTCCGGCGCTGAGCGAAGAACGGATCGGCAGAGCCTCTAGGATAGCGGATGTGTAAATCACCCCTGCATCCCCACCTCCCTGCACGGCCGTGCTCATCCCCGCGTTCCTCCAGTGCTGCCCAGGTCACACAGACCTCCTCACCTCCCCTGGCCTGGGCACGCTGACATCAGGACACTCATCCCGCAACTGCCAGCCGTCATGGCTCCGGTTACAGCCCTATAAAGGGGTTTGGAATGCAGGGCAGGGAGGGAGCTGTGCCTGGCGTTGCACAGCCATGGGGAGCGGCGCTGTCATCCTGGTCCTCGCCGTGGCCCTGGCAGAAAGTGTTGTTCCTGCAGAGAGAAAGGTACCGGGATGGGTGACAATGGGAGCGTGGCAGCCATGGCACTGGGATGCAGTGTGGGCAGTCAGGAGCTCACTCTTAAATACCCTTTTAGGCTTAGACAAGTAGGAGAGCTTTGCAAGCTCCTAGTCCAGGTAGAGGGCAAGTCATCCTTGAATCACCCCCAGCCACCTGGTACCACCTCCAGAAAGATTTGCTCCCATGGGGGAGCAATCATGTACAGGGCATTCCTTCCCTTGGGGTTTGTGCCTGGGAGCACCACACATGGGGCATCCCTTCCCATGGGCTCTGTGTCTGGGCATACCGTGCATGCTGCAGGGCTGGCACATGCTGGCCTTGCTCCACCATCCTCAGCCGCCAGCAGCACCCTGGGGCAGCATTTCCCCAAACGGGGCTCAGGAGGAGCCATGACCTCATGGCTTGTGGCTCCTGGTGTGGGGCAGCAGCAGGGATGGGGTCCCTGTGTATTGGGACACAGAGCATATGTGTGTATTCCCTCAGTGCCAGCTCAATGGACTGTGGAGGAATGACCAGGACTCGCTGATGGAGATTTCGGTGTTGAGCGACAACGGGGATTTCCAGGGACAATACCTCACACGAGTCAACCTCTCTGGAGGCTGTGCCCAAATCTCTCCCCTGAAGGGCATCCAGCAGCAGCTTGGAGATGGGGGCTGGCCCACCTTTGCCTTCACTGTGCGCTGGGAAAAGTTCTCCAGTGAGTGCTGGGACACCTGGGAATGGCACTGCAGTGTCAGTGGGAGCCATACAGGCAGCCAGAGGGAATTTTCTTTTGCCAGAGATTCTGCTGGGTGATGTTTTAGTACAGCTAAGCAGCAGCACCTGCACAGCATGGGGCTAAGGGGCATGTACAGGGCAGCCCCTCCTCACCCAGCATCTTTGGGGTGTCCACGGTGGGTTCAGACACCATTAGGGCATGTGGGATGTGGTGCTGCAGATCCTGCCTGGTCTGAGGGAAGCACAGGGAAGGGCAGGACCCCCCAGCATGGGATGGGTGGGTGTGTGGCCATTGGAGCAGGAGCACAGCTGTGTCTGGGAGGATAAGGGGGAAGGGGAAGCAGCCAGTTTCCCCATGGATCTCCCAATAAGTGCTTCCTTCCAGATGCCACCACTGCCTTCGTGGGGCAGTGTTTTGTGGATGCGGGTGGAAAGGAGGTGCTGACCACCACATGGCTGCTGCGTGAAGCTGTCAGGTCCCTCGAGGAGGACTGGAAAGCCACGAGGTAGTGAGGGGATGTGGGGGACACTAATTCCACAGAGGGGTCCTCTCTTGAGGAAAGTTGGGGGGCATTTAGGGACACCCCACCACCTGCCAGCACTGGCAGCTCTGAGCTGGCAGTGTCTGTGGGTCATCCCACAGGAACTCTTAACTTCTCACAGGGTGGGCAGAAATATTTTCACACGCAAACGCACCACAAAAGGAAAGCTCCTGCCGAGCTTTTCCCCACCCTGTGAGGATGTGTCTTCTCCAGCCCCATGATGGGATGGTCTGGCTGCAGGCTAACCCTTCATCAAGGCAAGAAAAACCTGCCTCCCAAATGAAAATAAAATTTTAAAATCATCATCTGCGGTTGCCTTTTTTTACAGTCTGCCCTTGCTACCCCTTCTGTTCCCAAAGATACCCTTGCTAAGGTAAGGCCTCACCACCGCCCTTCCCCAGGGACATCTGCATCTCTCCCTGATCCCACCCATCTGCTTCCCTGGGCTTCCCATCTCATCTTAACCCAAACTTCCACACTGTGTCATTGCCTCTGCTTGGCCAGTGGCAGCAGAGCTGGCAGCAGCATCCTGAATCCAGCCAACTTCCTTGCAGTGCCTTCATATCCATTCCCACCAGATCCTCCAGCGCAGGACTGGGCAATGCAGTCAACATTATCAGTAGATTTGGGATGTTGATTAAGCACTTCCCTTGTGAAATACAACAGCCCAAGTAAAATGTGCACAAGTTAAAGCCCCCATGCCATGCCATGCCATGCCATGCCATGCCATGCCACCCCATGCCATGCCATGCCATGCCATGCCATGCCATGCCATGCCATCCCATGCCATGCCATGCCATGCCATGCCATGCCATCCCATCCCATGCCATGCCATGCCATGCCATGCCATGCCATGCCATCCCATGCCATCCCATCCCATCCCATCCCATCCTATCATCCTGTCCTGTCCTGTCTTAGCCTAGCCTGTCCTATTCTTTACCATCCTGCTGGGTTACACTCAGGGATTTTCCCCTTCTCTGCCACTGCATTTTGGCAGTGCCACTCTATTTGCTGCTGTGGACACCTGCCAGACTTATTCAGCTCTTTCAACACAAAGCTTTTGGCAGATCCATGGGTGAAGAGGAAGCCTCTTGAGGGAGTGTTACAAAAATATCCCAGCCCCAGGGATGACAGCACAGTGGCCACACAGTCCATTAATCCAGGCCCAGCTCTGGTGAGGCTTTAGCACAGTGCCGTGAAGTGGAGGGATATGTGCCACCTCCCTGGCATCTCTAGCAAGGTGGCTTGACCCTGCCAAAGAACACAGAAAGGCAGGAGGTGGTGTTGGGTGAAAGAACAGAGGAAAATTAATGCAGGAAAAGAGCAAAAGAAACCCCAGGGGGAATTTCTTTGAGCCCCTGTAACAGGCCATGAGTTTGGGACTGAAAAAGACAGCAAGGAGGAGAGATGTGTTGGGAGAGGTGTGTTTTCCACTCAAGCCAGCTTTTGGGGCTACCTAGATGAGAGATATGCTGAGCACAGCGTGCCAGGGTGTTCCAGGGCTAGGAGTGGGCACCGAGAGGTGCCACCCCAAATGGGGACTCCCCCACCCCCCAGTATGCACACTGCAGCCCTGTTGCCAACCCCTGCCCCAAACACTGCTCTCTTGGAAACAGCACATGTTGCTTCAGCTGAATCCCACCTGAATTTTCAGCTGCCACAGCCACATGCCTGCTCCAGGCATCACAGCAAAGATATGTCTCAGGAACACAGGGGCAGCGCACACTGCATTTTGTATATCAAAGGGCCTTTAACCCAGCCAGCACAAGGAAGAGGTGTGAATACAACGCTAGTTTATCATGCACTCTGTGTTTAGTCAGCACACTCGCTGGAACCTCAGAAACTCCGCTGCGGTTATTTCTTCCTCTGACTCTCATAAAAGTAAAAGCAAAAGCATCAAAATCAGCAGCTGATATCCAGAAGATGCTGGAGAAATGTTATTGCTTCTAAAGTGACTAAGCCTTCTCTCCCGTACAGTGCCGCAGCCTCTGCAGCCAGATGCCCTGGCACCACCTGGGTGACACTCTGTTCAGGCAGTGGCACCAGCAAAGCATGGAGGGGGTAAATGTTGAAACAGGTGATAATTTCCAGTCTTCTTGCGCGGGAGGCAGACTCCCAAAAAAGGTGGTATTGATGCTTTCCAGGATGCTATAGGACCTTATAAAAATCTGTGCCCCCAGCCATCTGCACAGCCGTGCTCATTCCTGCATTCTTTCAGCACTGACCAGGTCAAGCAGACCTCCTCATCTCCCTTGCCAGTCCCAGGCACCCTGACATCAAGCCATGCACGTCACAGCTGCCATCCTGGTCCTGGTGGGGCTCCAGTTACAGCCCTATAAAGGGGGCCAGGCTGCAGAGCTGGGGGGAGCTCTTAGCAGCCTTGCAGCCATGAGGAGAAGTGCTTTTGCCCTGGTCCTCGCCCTTGCCCTGGCAGTGTGTGTTGCCCCTGCAGAGAAGAAGGTATGGGGACAGGTGACAGTGGGGATGTGGCACTGGCACACTGCTAGACCACAAAGTCTGCTGCTGGGGCATCACAGCTTCACAGAGAGCCAGGACAGGTCTTTGGAGCTGATGGGCGCTCTGCTGTGCAGTGCTGAGGGAAGATGCAATGAGATTGGAAGGAAGGGACTGCTCCAGCAAGGATGCTTCCCAGTGCAGGAAATCATTCAGAGGAAGGAAAACAGAGACATACCCCAGACAACTCCTGTTTTCCCCCCTAGAGCGTAGGGAAAGCAGCACATCTGCTGCTTCAGCATGGTGGGGACCCACTCTCCCTTGGGTGGTGAAACTGCCCCTGACAGCGGCTGGGATGAAGGCAATCGGTGCTCAGGCATGACGCTTACACCGAGGTGGCAATGCCAGGGACACATCGAGTCCATGGCACAGCAAATATCTCTGGGCAGAGCCAGGGTGGTAGCAGGATGCCCCCCTTCCTGGAGTGTGGGCGCTCCAACCCACAGCACTGACCTTGCAGTGCCTCCTCTCCGGGTCCTGGCGGAGCGACACCGGCTGCCGGATGGTTGTGTCCACCCTGGGCAAGGACAGCAGATTCTCTGGTTCTTACCTGCCAGGACCTGCCACTGGTAACTCAGAACTCCTCACCTCACCGCTGGAGGGTTCCCAGCAAGACACAGGGCTGGTCCAACAGCCCACCTTCTCCTTCACTGTGAATTGGCAGCTCCAAGGTAGGCAGCAAGGGACCATCATCCTGTAGTGGGGATGCCAGCAAGACACAGGGTGCCTCATTGCCTGACTTACGTCACCTTAAACCCTTCCAGACTCAGAGACTGCCCGGACAACTGTCTTCCTGGGCCAGTGCTATGTGGACCCCAACGGGGAGGAGACCCTGCATGCCCTGTGGCTCCTGCGAGAGGCAACCGACAGTCCAGCCGAGGACTGGAAAGCCACCCGGTGAGAGCTGAGTCCCAGTGATTGCTGTGCCAGGGTCTCCTGCATCTCAGGCTGGAGAAGGGAGAAATCCCACTGGGTGAATCATGGGAGGACTGTGAGGGTGGAAAGGGTTTGTCACCAGTGACATGCAAGAGCTGAGGTGCATCCCTGTAGTACGGTCAGCCCCTTCATGGCAGATGTGCTGCAGGGTGGGGGATCCTGGGATGGGGTCTGGCCGCGGTGGACTCCCCTGCAGGACCATCTTTCCACTCACCACAGCAGGGAGACAGGAGGAAGAGATGGCAGCACCTGGCACAGCCTCTGCTGCGGGCTGTTGGAACCCATGGTATCCCAGTCAGACATGCAATGCTCCCCTTGGGTTTCCCCTCTGTACCCTCCAAAGCATACATGACCCCAGCTGATTTGGTATTTTCTGCAGGATTGGCACCAGCGTCTTCACACGGATAAAATAACAGCAAGTGGGGAAATCCAGAATGCTCAGGACAGCAGGGAGTCAGCGTTTTCCCTAGACAGACTCTGCCCACACTGATGTGATGCACTTGAGCAGCTCTCAGCCCAGAGGTTCACGCTTTCTCAGGCAAGTTCACCTGATGCAAAAATAAAGAGTTTCTGTGGGGATGCAGGGCTTGGCTCTGTTTTCTGCCCTGCCTCAAACTCGTGGGGTTTGTCTCACCCGGCAGCCACCCTCCCATAGGGAGGCTTCGCGCTGCACGGATGAGGGCAGCAGGGTCCCTGGGGATGGGGGCTGCCCCAGCTCCCCTCCCTGGAAGTGTGCAGCAGTCCTGTGCCTGCAAACCTGATGCTGTGCTGGGGGTAACATGTCCCTCGGGCTCACTCCCAGATGTCCCCAGAGACGGGGGACAAACCGGGCTGTGAGCAGGCGGAAGGATGAGGCACAGCCCCAGTGTGCTGCCGCGCAGGGCAGTACCGCAGATCCTTCCCCATGTGAGCAGAGCAGAGGAAGTTCTCGGGTGCCTGAATGCACGGGGAGGTTGCAAACGACTCTTGCAGAGCCGTCAGCCTCCGGTTCCCAGCCC
The DNA here is from genome assembly GCA_024500445.1 of Entomyzon cyanotis. NCBI lineage: Eukaryota > Metazoa > Chordata > Aves > Passeriformes > Meliphagidae > Entomyzon > Entomyzon cyanotis. The sequence continues at coordinate 42,541,443 of JAKEPQ010001021.1, read as the reverse complement.
CGGCGGATGTGCAGAGGTGGCCGGCTGCCAACTGCCTTCCCATCCCAGGGCTGGGGAAAGCTCCCAAATGCACCGCCCCAAAAGTCACTTCGGCACGGCTGTGTCCCCTGAGTGAGGCATGGGGGCGGGGGCGGGGGGTGAGTCTCGAGCCAAAACCCTGATGTCCACACATGGCCAGGGAAAAAGAAGAGGGTAAGGGTGCATCTGGCACTGGCTGGACTTTTTTAGGCATCACAGCCCGACCTCTCTGCTTTTTACCTTAGGCGCTTTGTCAAAGTGGTCCCAACATGACCCCTGGGGGTGCAGCATGTCCAGGGCTGAAGGGCCCAACTGTGGGAGCTGGAGGGAGGCAGTGGCTCCATCTCTGTATTTCCAGCTGCTTTTTAAACCACTTTGCAGATTTCTGCTAGTTTTTCTGTTTCCACCACTATCCAGCAGCTGGTGCTAGTGGATAAAAATAGGATGGATGATGACACAGGATTTAGATTTCCCCGAAAAAGGTGGATATAGCTTGTTTCTGCTACTGACTGAATTTCCCACCTCTTCCATAATTTATTTTTTAAAAAGGGGAAACCTGACTCCTTTAAGGCCTTGATCAGGAAGTGTTTTGCATTGGTTACAGAGCCTAGGCCTTCCTTGGCAATAGAAAGCAAATTTCATTTAATGCTTTCATGATTTTTAATACATCACTGCCACGGAAAGGAGATGGCACGACTGATACTCAAGGAGCCACCAAGCAAAAAAGAGCCTGTTTCCATTTGGCAACACCCATCCGGGACTTGTCAAGGACTGTGCACGATATTTTGCCCTGAAAGGCTCATGCTTCCAGTCCGCCAGCATAGTTTCACAATACTGACACAGGCACTTGCTGAGACACAAGGGAGATACAGGCTGACCTTAGGCATGACAGCAGGAAGACAGTGGGGAAGGTGAGCAGGGACCGTAACGCTGACCTAAGGCAGAGCACAGAGGTGTATGTGCATGAAAGCAGCACCAATGCACAAGCAGACCATGCTCTGATCCTTGCAGAGTGCCAGGAAAAAGGATGGGGATCTGCAGCAAAGAGGACAAGGAGGGTGGCAGGTGCCTCCTGCTCCTCTGCTTGGTATAATGAAGTCCTCAGCCAAAGGACTCATCATCATTGCTGCCCTTTAACCTAAGGTGTGAGGTCTAAGCTTCCTTCCTCTCCCCAGCTCAGAGCTGCTCACTGCAGGACTGGCACAGGAACACAGAAAGCAATGAAAAATAGCAGACATGGGTCACCTTGAGCTGAGACCATGGAGCAACCCTCCCCAAAACTCCCAGCTCCTGGTTCCCTGCCTGTTCTCCCAGTTATCTCTCTTCCTGACATTTGGCCAAGCAAACCAGACTGCTACAAAGAGCAATACTGACCTCAACGTGCTTGGGCAAACACCAATTCATGTTGCTGCTCCCTACTTTGCTGGCAACACCACCATATATTACTCCAGATGGCTCATTCAATATTGATTAGTGCTGGGTCAGAGACACCATGTGACATCAATGACACTACACACCCTGGCACTGAACTGCAAAAAATGAAACTAAAGTGGGAACAGAACATTATGCACCTTGGCCTCAAACTGCAAAAAAAAAAAAGAAACTAAAGTGTGGACAGAGTCTTAGATTTTCCTGATGCCATGAACAGCTCCTGGGGGAAAAGGTCCAGTGTTTCCCTGGTAATGTTCAAGGGCTGGGAGCCCTGGCCAGGGTAGAGTGTGTGTGACCTGGCCCTGTCTTGAAATAGATCCCCTGGGTGAGCCCCTCCTTGGCTCTCTCTCCTCCCGGCACGGTGTTGTTTTATATCTCATTTGCCTTTGTTTCCTGGGTGGGCTGCAAGCATGAAGCTTCCTACACCCACTGCCTTGTTGAGCTCCCATGCTCCCAAACCCCACCCTGGGCTCTGAAGCCTGAGCTCAGGGTCTGCCAGTGCCTCCTGCAGACCCAGTGATCCCAATCAGACCCAGAGCCAAACCTGAATTTAGCAACCCCGCAGGAGGCAGGGCCCACCCGCTGGCTGTTGCAGCACCCTGGCTGTGCTCCACTTCCTGCAATTGTGCAGCTCCCCATTACAAAAGCAGCAGTGGGGGTTGACACCGGCTCCTCACGCTTCCTCCCAGGGAAGCTGCTCGCTTCCACAGCACTGGGGGCTTGGGTGTGCGCCATGGGTGCTGGGTGCTTACCACATACACTTTACTAAAAATGAGTGGTTTTGCACCCTTGAAGCAGCGTGAGAGCAGAGCAGCAGCTCTGTAATCCTGTGCTGTGCTTCAACAAAAGCCCCTCTGCACAGCCACAGCCATGTGGAATTCCCCTCCACGGATCTGAGGGTGATCACACTCAGCCCTTCCCTGAGTTTCTCCCACAAGGCTCCCTGCCCCAGGTGCAGGCCCCAGCCCTCACCAGCACCTTGCCAAAACAACCACAGAGGACACAGTACACATCATTAACATTTATTTAGACTCTAATAATAAAGAAAGCTATTCATTATTATTCTGATCCAACTGAAGCTGTCCCTGCTCATTGCAGGAGGAACTGAACAAGATGATTTTAACAGGTCCCTTCCAAACAAAATCATTCTGTATGACTATGAAATGACCTGAAGTAGGACAAAGAGATCTCTACAGGTACCACTAAGCTGCACTCTGGCAAAGACAGCACTCACCAGCCCACAGCGGCTCTGCTCAGCCCAGAACCATTGACTGCGTCACCAGCCAGCACAGCAAGGCTTGGGCACACAAGGACATGGCTTTGAAACCTTCCTGTGGCCAGGAAAGCCTTCGGAAGAGCAAGCAGCTCCACTGCTCTTTGCTACGTGCTGCCTCAGCAGTCTGGCTCGAGACATGCCTGCTCTGAGGCCCAGAAGCCTGCAGGAGATGAAAGGCTCAGCCCTTACAGTAGGCAAACAGCACACATGGCTCAGGAAGGACTCCACATTACCTTCTCTAGCCAGGCTGGGAGCTGCGGCCATGGCTCAAAAGCTAGCAGGAACAGGCGACATGCTGGGTCTGTCGCAGCAGCAGGTAGGACCACTCCTGTGAGGGCACTGAAAGTCAACTTGCTCCCTCACACCTAGAAATCAGGCAGCACTGCAGGATTAAGGGGCAGGGACATGGAACAGATGTTTGGGGCCACAATACAGAGTAAAAAGTGCCTGTTCATCCCCAGCTGGGCAGTGAAGAAGTAGGGCAGTGGCTTCCACCACCAACTGCATCCAGTCAGACCAAGTAACGGCACCTCAGCCCGACTGCCTCCACCCTCCCTGCCACAGCCCATCCCCACAAGCCACCAGATGCACTCTGGGCTGCAAGCCACATCAGCAGCCATAGCGAAATTCTCAGAATTTCCTGTCCCATCTCAGATGGAGCCTGATACAAATATAAAATGTCAGAATGATTCCTCCCTGATAAATCCTCTGAGCTGCTGGCAATCAAGAGAGTATTCAGAAGAAACTGTGTGGATACATTATCTGTTAATGCAGCTCTGCTCCCAGCCCACGGGACTTTGCCCGGTATCATCCCAAGGAGCAGGACCGCAGCATTGGTCACATCTCATTGGCATGGTGCTGCTGGATGAGAACTCTGTCAGGGTGTTCCACCCACTCCTGACCCTTGGCTTTCCATGGAACCAGCACTGCTGCTGGTAAAGGGTCACTCTGGGGCGGACCCGGCTCAGAACCTGCTGCTGGCGGAGGGTCAGAGGATGAGTTGCTGTTGAAAGACCTGGGACTGGGGTTGAGTGGACTCTGCCCCTCTTCCCGTGACTGACTGAGGTTGCCTGACAGTGGGGGATCCCCAGGCTCTGGGCTGAAGCCCTCCAGCTCAGTGTCGTGCTGCATATCAGGTGCTCTCTGGTTCGGAAACTCGCGGATCTGCCGTGACAGCACTGTAAGAGAGGTAGAAGCAACCCTGTCATTTTCAGCCTCCCACCCTCCTGTGGCAAGCATGGAGTCACCACAGAGCTCAGGAGAGAGGACAAACTGTTTAACCAGGACTTCCTCCTCCCCGGGGAGGAGGGGAGAGGATCCTGCACAGCTGCCAGGCACAAGCACAGTTTGTGCTCCAAGAGGGACCGGATCTCTCCTGTCCTTGCACCGCCCCTGGCGCAGGGCCCTACTTCCAGGCAGTCCTCTGCAACAGGGCTGAGTAAGAGTCCAGAGCTAGGGCAAGACAGCAAGCCAAACCTAGTGGTCACCCCAGGCAAGGGGCTGCTCAGTTTGAGCTGCCCCAGAGTTCAGGCTGTCTCTGGGGAAAGTGCTGTGCCCTGGAGGGCTACACTTCACCTGGAGCCACACCTCAGCCACAACCTGGGCACTCACCCTTGAGCTCCTGCTGTGGCTCTGTGCTCGCGGGTGAGCGGATGCTGGGGGACAGAACGAGGCAGAAGGACAAAACCACAATCTGGAAACAGAAAGATAAGCACAGATCTCAGCAAAGGTGATGACAGGCATCATTGGCCACAATAAACACCTCTCTCCCAAACTTGTAAGGACAGCAGAGACTCTGCCACAGACACAGGGGCTGAAGCCACTTACCATGGTGCAGGTTTTTCTTTTGGTAGTTTTGGGGGTGGACCGTCTCACCAACGCCTGCAGTTTCTGCAACTGCTTGAGCAGTGACCTGCAGGAGAGCAGGAAATGCAGGTTAGCAGAGCAGCTGAACCTAGAGCTGGCACACTTCCCTCCACCCTCTGCAGCCAGGGACAGGCCATAGTCCCAAGAAAAGGAACAGACTTCCCCACGAAAAGTCCTGCCAAACCCAACAAGAACTCACATGTTCTGCTTCTGCAGCTGCTGCACCTTCTTCTCCAGTTCATGGTTTTCAGCTGTGCAGGCAGCCACCCTTCGCAGGAAAGATAGACAGCATGGAGAAAAAACAGAGATTTTGTTGGTCAACAGCAGGGACTTCACATCAGTCACCACCTCTGGCTGGTGGGGGCAGACAACATTGGTCCTGGGGACTACAGGTATCACCTGCAGCAAAGCCCAGAGAGCACCACCTCATACCAGATATGGGGAGGGATGAAGCCCTGCCCAGTCCTGCAGTTGAGAGAAGCCATTGACTAATCCCTACGGATGCTCGCTCCCAGTGGCACACCAGCCCTGCAGATCTGTGACATCAGGCTGTATTAAAAACTAGCCTGACCTGGAAAAGACATTCGACCTGGCAGGTCAGCTACCTGGCCTGAACAGAGCAGGCTCTGGGCCATCTCCAAGCACAAGAGCACTAGACAGGCTTTTTCTTGAGGTTCTGAACCCTCTGCAGAGAGCTGCTGCCCCCAGGGTCAGCCTCACCTTCTGCTCAGGGTGGCAAGAGACCAGCAGCCAAACAGCACAGCAGCTTCTGATGGGCACCCGCTGTTCCCAGACGCAGCAATGTAGTCAGCACAGCTAAGGCCATGTACGAGGGGAGCAGCCATTCTGTGACTGACCAGGTCATGTATTCATTCCCTTCCTCTCGTTATCAGGCCTTGAAGGCTCTGTGCACCAAGTACCAAAACATTTCTTCTCCTCCATGCCAGCCTGGAAGTCCCTGGGCACCAGGCCTTACTGGCCTTGAAGGTCCCAGGCACACAGCCAGCTCTGCGCTGCTGACAGCCCTATCACAGAGCACAGAATCACAACAGCACAGACTGCACTGTCCACAAAATCAAGCAATTAGAAGTCCTAAGGGGGACCTTGGGAGTAGAGTTTCTGGTGTACTCAGGATCCTCAGCAAGGCTCAGGATCCCTCTGCCCAGGCACACGTCTACCATTGCCTGTTTCCTCCCACGACTGAGGGAGTAATTCGCATTCCTTTGTATCATTTTTGAATCTTTGTTATGATCATTATATGGATACACAGACCTGTCTATTAAGATGTGATCCAATCTGCAGAGGGCCTGGGTGACTAGAAATTGTAAGTTAAGATGTAGTAGAATGTAGGTGATTTGAAATCGTAAGTTAAATTGTATGATAAATCCTGTACTACACGGCTTATAGATTGTACTGCATTGATTCTGCTTGCAGAAAAACTGTGCCACTCTAATCACAAATCCTGTGCTATACTAATCATAATATGATACAAAAATGAAGTTTTAGTTGAATCTACAATTTAGTGCCATCATCATTCTGCCAAGGATCCCTAAAAGAACATATGGGTCCCCTGAGTGCTGGATGACAGAGCTGCACGACCATACCTGTTTTCCAGGCCATCCACGTAGATCTTCCTCCGGCGACGACTATCCTGAGCTGCCTGCTTGTTCCGGATCTTACGACGCACTTTTCTCAGAACTCGCTCTTCAGCCTGCAGGGATCATCTCGTTAAAAACAATCCCAGGGTGTTGGCAATCCCAGCCTCTCAAACCCTGCACAAATCTCAGCACCCAGCCCAAGTGCTTGTGTCCTTTGTCCCTCCCACACCACTGAATAAATTGCAAGGCCAACTCTGGCCGGCTGATGCAGCAGCTTCCATGGTGTAGCAGAAGTAAGACATACCTAAGGGAAATGAAAAGCTCACAAGCTACTAGGCAAGCAGGAAAAAATAGCTGGAGGCACTTGTGGTGTAACTGCCTCCTGCAAACAGCTGTGAGTGGGAAAATTGACAGCAGCCAGAAGCTGCTGTGCACATTAACAACCTCCAGACTCAAAAGGAGAAAAAGGACACCAAGCCCTGACAAACAGCAGCTGAACCCTGAGCATAGCACTTGGGCACCAATATTTTCATCAAGGTGCTGTCCTGTAGTTTCAAACTCCTACACTAGCTGACACATTTCACCTTGGTCAGTGGCAGACAGGTTGGTAATGTAACACCTTCTTTTTCCAGGAGCTGCTTCTCCTCCTCTGTCAGGACCAGCTCCGGGAAGTCAGACTAGAAAATAGCAAAAATAAGCCTACTGAGAACGTAAAATACAGGGAGTCCACCCTGGCCCAGAGAGAGCATGCAGCAAACACACAGAACTGGAATCAGTTCTCCCAAAACAGCATCATGCTTTCCCTCAGAGATATCCCACTTAGGAGCCAAGTCAGGAGAGAAAGAGAGGTGTGAGCAGAAGAAAACGCTGGGGTCCACATGCATGGGAGTCAGTACCTGCGCAATGGCTCCAGGCACAAGCTGGGGTTCATCTTCCACAGCAACAGCAATGGGGGAAGTGGTGCTCTGTTCCAGTGCCGTGCTTGTGCCTTCCAAACCCACCCACGGCCCTGGAGAAGGAAAGGGGAGTCAAGTGCTGGGCCTCAGTGAGGCAGCACCTGACCAGCCAGCCTTGAGTAGCATGAAACAGCAATTTTACAGCAGCAGAAAGCCTCTCCTCTCAGCTCTCTCCATCACTGCCTCGCATCCACCAAAACAAACCAATATGGGACTGCTTTCCTGCCTCTAGCCAGGGCAGAAAGAGTCCATACACATCACTCACCCAGCTCAATGGTAACATCTCCTTCTGCCATGTCAGACCTCACACCTTCCAGCACAGGCCAGTCCTGGTGAAGGGAGTAGTTGTGATCAACCTGCACAATATCTCGGCTGGCAAAATTGCTACCAAGGCAATGGGACAGATGCTGATTCTCAGAAATGCTGCTGTCATTGTTGGCAGGCAAATAACTGAGCCTATCTGGTTCATCTTCTAAAGGGCTCAGCAGTGAGCTGATGAAGTCATCCATCTCCTTGTCCAGAAGCTGCAGAGAAACAGCTTTTACTCAGCAGGGAGACAAACCTCCCAAACCTCAACTCAGCAGCAACTCCTCACAAAGAACTCACCTCAGGCATTGGCAGGCCCCAGTCTTCCAGCAGACCATTCTGCTCCCCTGGGATTTCAGGGCAGGGAGCATCATCCTTCAGGAGAAAGTCAAGCAGATCTACATCTGCCAGGGCATCCAGCTCCTCTAGGCACGACATCTGAGCAGGACACCCAAAGTGAGCACAGGCACAAGGGGAGACACCAGCATTGCCTTAAGATGTCCCTCAGACCCTACAGACAAAGTATCTCCATGCAATGTCAACAGCAGGGATGGCCAGTTCACAAGTACTTTCCCAGTAAGGCTATTATAGCACCACTAGTGACAATACACTGTTTTCCCCACAAGGTTACTGTGACCCAGCCACAAGAGCCACACTCCACCCAGAGCATAAAAGCTGCAGGAAGAAGAAAAATTAAACAATCCCAGAGTTAATGGTGTGGAGAGCATGCAAGATCCTGCTGTTCCACAAAAGCCTGAAGGTGCCATACCCCCTGCTGTGCAGCCAGCAGGGAGAGCTTACTGTCACAGCAAAATTATTAAGAACATTGTTAAGGTTTTAACAAAGGGGATTCTGTTAATGATTAAATGACGATCAAATTCTAAGTAATCGCTGAGTGAACAGAAATTAAATGGTAATCAAATGGTGATTAAGTGATCATCGAAGGGCAATTAATGAATGATTTAACAAAGACCTAAATGATGACTTAGTAATTCAAACAGCTGTGAAACACTGTACTATTTGACACACTTGTAATAATTAAACTATAGATGGATATACATAAATGTCACTAGTACACAATATACCTTTAGGCTGAAAGTAAAACACTCCTTACCTCACTGTAGAGATCAGATGCTGGAAAAGGGTCTCTCAGCCCTGAGGAGTGACTTGGAGAGCCGTCCCAGCTCCCAGGGAGGTCAAGGCCTGGCAGCCCAAGAGCAGTAGAGCTCAGTGGCTCAGGGAGGCCACAGGTACTTAAGAGGGCAAAGCGAAGCACTTGCAGCCAAACACTGCCCTGGCGCTAGTGCACCTGTGTGGCCGTGGCAGCTTTAGCTTTGTCTGGTCCCAGCTCGGGCTGCTGCTGCTATGTCCTGACAAGAACATGGCCCAGGAGCCTCAGTCCCTGAGGAGGTGCAGCCTCGCATGGCTCTCAGCAGGATCAGCTTGGCCGGCTGGTGGGCGATGCCTGAGCCAAGGCACCACTCAGGCTGTCAGAGCACGGGCATCCACCGCACCTCTCCATCAGCACTGCCAAGCTTTCACATCTAGCTGTCAAGTGTCACAGTCTGAAAAGAAAAACCTATAAAAAACAGAATGCCACCAAAACCACCTGAAACCCTACCCTTAATTAGAAGGCCAGGGCAGTCCCCAGCCACAGGGCTGCAGTGCCAGCTGACTGGGAGCAGGGCTGCCAGCAGAAAGTGGAGCAGTGAGAGGAAGAGGAGCTGGGCAGAGCCCAGGCAATGCCAGGGCCCATGGCTTCCACAGCCTCGGAGGAGTTTTCGTGCGCCAGCCGGGCAGCACGGGGAGGACGGGAACAGGAGGAGCAGGTGCGACAGAGGGAGGGTGACCGGAGCGCAGGGGCCGCTCCCCGCGCCGGGACACCCATCCGAGGGGAAGCAAGCAGACCCTCTCAGCCCCAGCCGAGGGCCGGGCCGGGCCGAGACCCCGTGATCCCCGGGCCCCCTGGACCCTCAGAGCCGCGGGCCCCCGACCCCAGCCGCGTCCAGCACCTCCCGCCCCTCACCTCAGCCCAGCCGCTTCCAACACACCGCGGTGACGTCACCCCGTCTCCCGGCAGCCCCCGCGCGCACCGCCCCTGCCCCTCCCGCGCTGACGCCGCGGCCGCCCATTGGTTGGGGGTGGTCCGTGGGCGGCGGGAGCGCGCGCGGGTGGCGGGAGCGCGGGGCGGGCGGGGAAGGGAGGGGAGAGGAGGGGAAGGGAGAGACGGCGTAAGGGGAGGGCGGTGGGCCCGGGGTCATGCGGGGCACCGAGGGTGTCCCGGGGCGGGCGGGCGCCCGGGGGTGCGGTGTGAGCAGCGGGTGGAGCACGGCCCCGGCACGCGGGCGCGGAGCCGTGCCCAGCCCCGGGGCGTCGGGTCGGGTAGGGTCGCGCGGGTACGGAGCAGCACTGTTCGTGGGAGCGGAACGCCCGCGGTGCTGTGTGCGGGCGGAGCGCAGCCCCGGGGCACCGTGCGGGGTCGTGCCGTGTCACCCAGCGCCGCGCCGTGTCCCGGCGCATGCGCGGCGGCGGGGGGGAGGGGGCGGGAAGCGGGCGGTGCCGCCCGCTCAGCTCCCCTCAGCGTCGCGGGGCCGCCGCGCTGCTCCTGCCCGCGCAAAGGTACGGGGACCGGGGACGGAGGACACGCGGTGTCCCGGTAACCGGGGCGGGAGGGCCGCAGAGAGAGGTCCTGAGGGCAGGCAGCGTCCTGGCTCTTGGGGGGCTTCCGGAAACGGATGTCCTGGGGACCCTGCCCCCGCACCCCGCCCGGTAAATGGCGGGGAGGCAAGGAGGGAGCAGCTTCCCGGTTACCGGGTCTTCCCTGCTCCAGCTGTGGCTTGTCCGTGGCGCTGCGGCGACCGGGGGCTTCTGGGGTTCACTCAGACTTTGGGGCGTGCCCATATCGCCCCCGGGGCGGCGGGCGCCATCCGAGCACCGACGTCCACCGGAGGCTCCGGGGCAGCACGGGCTGGCGCGGCCACGTTATCCCCGGCCACGTTATCCCTGGCTCTGCCCTTGCCCTGCCTCACCCGGCCTGGACCCGGAGTCCTCCCTGGCCAGGCCCAGGCCAGCATCCCCACCTCGGGGGTCCCTAGGGACCGAGCTGAACAAGCCTGGCCGTGGCACCAGCCCGCGGACCAGGGTGCGACCTTTAGGGCAGGCCAGGCACGGCTTTTCCCCCGGCACCCAGCCCACCCTGCCGGGGCGTGGGGAAAAGTAAGTGGCAAGGGTGTCTGTGTCCTGCTGCGTGGTTTTGGGTGGGGACGCGAGGGGAGAAGCTCCCCATGGCCACAGCGAAGCCAGGGAGGTCGCCGCAGCAGTTCCCACCGGGACAGACAGCTGGCCATGGGGCGCTGGGGTGGGTCTCCTGCCGGGCCGGCCTGGCTCGCATAGGGGGAAGGCCGGGTTCCCACCATATGCCGGTCGGAGCAACTAACCAGGTAGGGGGAAACCCTGCCCCATCCTCTGCCTGTTCCCTGCCGGATCCTGCCTGAGCCCCTGCAAGCTCCCCATCCCTTTGAATCTGCCGGCAGGATGTCTACATGCTTCTGCCGTGGCTTCATCGCTGGCTGTTAGATCCATATTTGGTAGCAATAATTGTTTACTCCCTTCTCTCTCCTCGAGCCTCACTGCTGAGAAGGGGAGGGTACATATTTTTGGGATCTTTAGTTTTGCCAAAACCTGAGTTGCCCAGTAAAGGGTCCAGACCACCTGCCTCCCCCTAGACCTTGGGGTGAAATGCCCCAAGAGCTAAATGAGCCAGTGATGGTGTGTAGGGAGCACCAGCCAAGCACTTGGCTTTCTTGCTGAATGGCAGCAGCAGGAATTTGGTGCTTCCTGAAGTGACACGTCCCGTCAGATTTAGGGAACAGGGGAGTGGGAGGGCTGAGGAAGGGGGAAGAGGAACCTGTGGAATGCCCTCCTTTTCAGAGCTGAGCTTTGCTGGCTGCTGGGTGTAGAAATGACCCCAAAATACAGCCATGCTCTCACTCTTGTTTCGCCTTTTTGCTGGTCCAGCAGTACAGTGCTGAGCAAGTTGTGTGTCATGGGATGCATGGGTGCCTGGATCACCCATGGGAGCATCCACTGCAAAGTCCAAAGTCCATGAGAGCATCCACTGCACCTCAGCACTGCTTTTGGGGTCCTCTGCCAAAGGGCCGGCTTGCTAAATGTGCAGGAGAGCTGCGGCTGGAGTCCCGCTTGCCCCCATGCCTGCTTTGGTTGTGGGCAATCTGGATGATTTGTGCTCCATGCCTTTGGAGGTCGGGATGCTCAGCAGGGGCAGACAGCATGTGAGATGTGTGCAAAATGTGGGCAGTTAAATGGCTGGAGCTGCTTCAGCTTAGCGAGTGTGAGTGGGCAGGCAGGCTGTGGCTGTGATACTCCAAACCGGCTGTCCAGCCCCTGCCCATTTCCCATGCAGAGCACGGCTGCCCTCCCTGCTGGTCTGAGAGGATGCTCCTGTCCTAGCCATGGGTAGCAGCGGAGTGGTCACAGCGGTGCTGTGTCTGGCCTTGACAACCACTCATGCTCCCCAGGAGCAAGCTCAGCCTCAGCTGGAAGAAACTGTCCCATCCGACGTGGACATGCAGCTGGGAAAGAGGAACTGGGCTGTTCAGGCTCGGCAGTGTGTGACACTATCACCAGCTGGGGCTGCTGGCTCGGCCTTCCCATTGGTGCAGGGCTGAGCCACGTCTACCTCAGTGCCTGCTTTGGCTGTGTATGCTCGTCTCATACTGGAGAATGGAGGAGAGCTTAGCCAGAGCTTGGTCTGGCTTCTTACCAACCAGATTTTTGACCCAGTTGATGGTGCTGGCATGCAGATGCTGACATGCCAGCCAAGCCACTGCTGAAGGCGTTGCATTTTGGTGGCCTGGTACCTGCCTGGCTGTGCCAGTGGCTGTGCTGACTGGGCTGTGCTCTTGGAAAACCCCAGCAGTGGAGCAGTTTGCAGCTGATAAAGCTTTTTGCAGCCAACTCCTAGTTCAGGGGTGGTCTGCAGTGGGGCTTTGCCCAGGTGAAATTTGGTATTGCTGTTTAAAAAGGGGAAAAAACCAAACCCCACCACCAAACCTCTTGCAGAGTATCCCTTAAAAGAGAGCATAATAAAAATGACAAAATGATTGCATCTGAAGATTTGCAGCTTGTTCTGGAAACTCACCACAAGTGTTCCGGCCAGCTGCAGTTGAATTTTGGTTGATTTTTTTTTTTTTTTGTCTTTTAAGATGCAAGCCCTCCCCCATAACCATTATTGCAGTGGTAAACTCAGCCGACACAAATATAGCAATTATGTCACGTGATGGAAAACTCACTGTCAGTGGTCCCCAGCAATGACATGGTGGTTCATTGGGTCACACGGTGCTGTCTGCCCACAGCCATCCCTGCCTACACTGACCCTGCCGTCAGGCAGCGCCCGGACGTCTTCAACACCGTCTTGGTTTTGCTCAGCTTGTGTGGGGTGAGATGGAGGAGGCTGCAACGGCTGCTGGGGGAGGTGGTGGAACCCCATAAAAGTTATGCTCTGTCACTTCATCATTTTGGGATCAGCTCAGGAACATGCCCATGTTTCAAAAACGGCTGTACACAGCTTGCTATGAAATGCAGAACTGTGTTAATCCGGCTGCTCCCGTGTCTTATCTGACTTTGCATACCGACAACGTGATTGAGAATAGGTTTGACTGAGAATAGGTTTGCTTGCTCTGGAGGTAAGCCAGTAAAAATTTGGTGTGTGTTCATCAAGACTTGGTTTGTTTGGGTTTTTTCTTTCTAGGGGGACAGCTTGAGTTTCACTGTCCTTTTCCTTTATGTTTCTGGTTTGCACTGCCAGGCTCCCACGCTGTCTCATCTGTTACATCTAGTTCTGCTTTTCTCTCCCCACATAGTTCCCGGAGGAGAGAGGTCCACAGGGGCTGAGCCCTGCGTTGGTGCCCTCACACCAGCAGCAGATTTGCAGACTTCATGTGATTAATTGCCACGTTTTGCTGACAAACTTCACCAGGGTTTGAGGAGAGAGCATTTCTGCTCTAGACATTGCTGTCAGCAAAGTTCAGCTGCTGGAGCCCAAACTTTTTCCATAGAATATGGCAGTTGAAGCAAACCATCTCCCTTTTCTCTGAGGTCTTCTTCGATGTCATCAGTATCTTCCCTGCTGAGCTCTGTCATTTTTTTAAGTGTTTGGGAGTGGGAAGGCTAGAGCAGTCATCTTCTTGTGTGGTCTTGGAAAGCACAGTGCCCCCTGGGAAGGGTGTGCTAAGGGGTGCCTCTGGTGCAGTGCCTGATTTTGGGTGGCTTTGTGAGGGCAAGAAGAGGATCCAGACATGGTGGCAGATTTCTGCCACCAGGGTGGAACTGGCCCTGGCTCCTCTCAGTTCCTCTCTACCGTCCAGCCTTCTCCACTCCCCTTCCTCCGTGGTCTCTGACCTTGTCCTGTCAGTGTCATGTTCTCCTTTTCCTGCAGAAGGATGGAAAGCAGCTTTATGCTCAACTTCAGAATATTTTTAGATGTAGAGAACTTGGCGTGGTGACCGCAACAGCCTGCCCTGCATATAAAATACTTGGAAAACCCTTTCCATGACAGGGTGTTCCTCGTTTGTTCAGCCCCACAGCTTTGCTGGTGCTTCCGGATAGATGGCAACGGCACAGGCGGGTGCCTCTGCCACCTCCTTCCCTCTGCTGATGGGCTGCCTTGCTCCAGAGCTGAAGTGCATTTCATTCCTCGGCAGCGGAGACAGTGGGGGCCACGGGCCTCCGCAGAAACATTGCAGAACGGCTCAGGAATGCAGAGCTGGAGCCACTCCATGTGCTGGCGGAGGCGGCACGCTCCTTGGTCCCTGCCTCCCACCCGCACCACCAGCATGGCTTTATGGCTCTGCTGGAGCAGGGCCCCTGCCCTCTGACTTGCTGCTAGCCAAAACTGGACGCCGCTAGGCTGCTCAGATCTGTGGTTGGGAACAGCCTGCACTGGTGTACTCCCTCCCAGGGGGACCAGAGCTGGCAGCACCAGGCAGGGATGCACAGATTCTCCATGTGCTGCTGCAGCGCAAGGAAGGCTGCCAGCACATTTTGCCCAAGAACCTTCCCAGGCCAGGCTGAGGATGCAAGATCAGCTTTCTCTGACAGCCATAATAGGAAGCCTGGTAGGAGCAAATCAGTTTAAAAGAGAACAAGCAGATATGCATCCCACCAGTCCTCTTGCATCCTCCCACCACTGGAGTTTAAGGACAAGGCAGCCTGGATCAGCAGAACAGGGGACTCCCTCCCCATGGGCAAGCTCTCAGGGAGAGCAAAAGGCATGTCACTGCTGGAGAGCATCGGGCTGGGGCCAGATGGGGACAGGGAATGCTGAGAAGGGCATGGAGCTGTGGGGCAGGAGCAAAGGGCCAGCGCAGGGACCCTGAGGCATTTGGCAACCTGGGATAGCACTGCAAGCTGTTGCACAGTGGGTAAACCCAAAGGAAGGGGCTCTTACAAACTGCATCAGGCAAGCAGGGCACTTATGTACAACCTCTTCTGTTATTTTTTTCAGATTTTACTGTGTAATACAAATATTGCAGTTCTGGTTAGGTGTTATTAAAACTGGTGTTTCAGAGCCCTTTTGAAGAGTGCTTGCTCTGAAGCTGCTCTGTTCAATTCTTCGCAGTTGAACTCTATAACTACCTGAAAGGAGGCCGTAGTGAGATGGGGGCTGGTTTCTTCTGCTATACCCACAGTGAAAGGACAAGAGGAAATGGCCTTAAGCTGAGACAGGAGAGATTCAGATTAGATGTTAGAAGAAATTTTTTCACTGTTAAGATGATTAGGCATTGGAGTAGGTTGCCTAGGGAGGTGGTGGAGTCACCATCCCTGGAAGTGTTTAAGAGGTGTCTGCATCTGGTGCAGGGTGATATGATCTGGTGATTTAGGCGTTACTGTGGTAGTGCTACAGGTATGGTTGGACTGGGTGATCTTCCAACCTTGATAATTGTGTGATTTTATTCTGTGAAGCTGATCCTTCAAGCTGGACCCAGCTTGACTCCTGTTTCAGGTGGCATGGTATGGCTGTTGTACACCGTTGCAGTGAGACCTGCCACAGGTGGTCCCTTGCCCTCCTGCATGTCATTCTGTGCCCTGGGTTGGTATCAGCTGCCATAGACCCTGATTTCTTGAGCACTCCTTGAGTATGAGTGGTGCTTTCCCCAGGTAATTATATTTAACATGTGATTTCAATGCCTGGTGCCTTTATTTTGGTTTGCTGAGCAGCTTCAGGCTTTTCCGTCCCTCTGTGCTCAGGCTGCCAGCTCATCACCGTCTGCTGGTGACATGAAGGGGCCTGATATCTGGGCCAGGGTGCCAGCTCCGGGTCACAGCATGGTTTTCCTCTTGTGGCTTCTGTGTCATGGCAGGTTTAATTATAACCCCTTTCATCATGCACTCCCAGCTTATCTAGTGTGCTCTCTCATGCTCACTTCCTCTCTCTGGCAGTATCTCTGTTGGGTACCAGCTGCTGACACTCCTGCAGGCAAGTAAAATTGGCTTTGGGACCTTGGGACAAGGAGGCAAGGGTCCCAGTGCTGGCCTGAGGTCCCAGCATCTGGAAAGTGGGACCTCTCACAGGCTCGCCAGCACAGAGTGCAGCCCTTGCTTGCCACTGGAAGCTGAGTCCCGGCTTTCAGGTGCTGCCAAAGGAGGAGGGAGGACCCTGCACACTGGTGGGGTCAGCAGTCAGAGCTCACCAGTCTGTCTCCTCCGGCAGGTGACGCAGGAGTGGGGACAGCCCAGCCGCCACCATGGTTGCCCTCTCGCTGAAGATCAGCATCGGCAATGTGGTGAAGACGATGCAGTTTGAGCCCTCCACCATGGTGTACGATGCCTGCCGGATGATCCGTGAGCGGGTGCCTGAGGCACAGATAGGACAGTGTAAGTCTGTGGTGGGACTGGCTGCTGCGCCAGGGCCACCTTGGCTTAGCTCCTGGCATTTCACTGGTCTCCCTTTTCTTTTCTATCTGTGCCTCTTTGGCACTTTCCCAGAGAAGTGGTGGAGCGGGGGGAGCAAGGTCCAAGTCCTCTTGCCCAGTTGAGCTGAGGGTCTGAGCTTCTCAGACTCCCTCCTCAACATCCCGGAAGAACATCTGGGGGTTTGGAAGTTAGGAAACCACATTTGGAACTGAAATACTCATTAAGCAATTTGAGTCCGCTGCCCTTTCTGTCTCTGCTCCTCTGTCCTACTTTGATTCATCACCACTAGCCAGGGCTACATGGGTTTAAAGAGTTGCAGGGGTCACAGCAAACATTAATAAACCATTTGAGTTAATATTTCCTTTCTTGGGATATATATATAATCTCCACTGGGTCTGTCGGCCACTGGCAGCTCTCTGCCAGACCCGAGCTGCTGCTCCATTACCTTTCTAGGCTGCCTCAGCTCTAGCATTTTCCTGCTGCCACTAGCCTTACAGTTTAGCCTATGGCTCATCAGCTCATGATGTGACTCACGCCCACGCGGATGTGGCCTATCCCCATCATGGATAGGGGGTTGGAGCTCTGGGACGCTGTCTCAGGGGCTCTCCTGAGTCCCTGCAACCCCTGAAAGCGGCTGTGCCACAGAGGAGAGACAGCAAAGCAGAGGTCAAGAGTCGTGGGAAGAGGAGGGGGAGTGCAGTGACATCTGGGAGCAGCACATTCCTTGAGGTTGAAAGGAAATGCCTTCTCTCGCCGTGCCCTGTTGGTCAGCAGTCCACCAGACCATGGCTTTCAGTTTCAGCGAGGGACTGAATGTCTTTGGATATGCAGGACTATAGTGGTGCTGGAAGGAGCATTGCATTTCCTGCTCCTGGGCGTGAGCCAGCCTGTTTATAAAAAAGGGGGGCGAAGCAGCAAGGGGAAGGCCTTAAAGGGAACTTCTCATTCCTGCGTTCCTTTTCAGTTGCTCACGGCTTTTCTTTTTCTGTGTGTTCCTTGCAGCTTCTATTTCTCTTTGCTTTCCTCACACACAAGCATTCAGGCTCCTTTTTTGAGCTGTCCTGGTTTTTTGTCACCTTTGGGCTGGGGGAGCTTCGGTGTAAGTTTCCAGCTCTGTTCTTGCTCTGTCTCAGGAAGTGCTTCTCCCCGCCCAATCCATGGATCTGGGGCAAGCTGCTCAGTTTTCAGTGCTTTGGATTTATCCTCTTGGAATTTGCTTTGAAAACAGTTTGGTTTTTTGTTGTTTTTTTTTTTACTTCGAAAATAAAATGGCAAGCTTTCATGATTTTTCTGCTCCGTGTTTAGTAGGATCCTAACGGCAGTGTTAGACAGGCAGGCGCAGGGCGGCTCAGGAATTTGTCCCTCCCCAAAGAGAGCTGCCAACAAGATGACGAGTTATAAATATAGCCAACCAAGACAGCCCGCGGCGCAGGATTGTTGCAGAGGTGGAGAAGGACCTTTCCAGGGCAAAGCCAGGCGTGGTCCTGGCCTCTTGCTACATGAAAACGGGCCTGTCCCTGTGGGTCTGAGCTGGGGAGCTGTCGCTGTGAGCGGCTAGCTGAGGACTGACCCAAGTTCTCAGACAAGCGAAGAGAGGAGAAAAGCACTTTATTGTTTTGAATTCCATATATATAGAGTTTACAGAAGTGCCCCAGATTGGTCAGCCCGAGACCTCCCCCTAGGCACAATTGGCCAGGCCCGAACTCACTCAATCCGGAGAAACTGTTTGCAAAACATCCAAACTTTATCTTGTTTATGAAATATAGCAAAATGTTCCCACGGGAAGAACCTGTGCTAGCCACAGGGAGCCACTGCCCAGGTTCCACCAGCAGCCCTCTCACCAGGTATCCCACTCTGAGGGAGCAGGATTTGGTGAACAGTACTTACTCACTGCCTCTGAATTCTTGTAAGCCTTGAGCACAGTCTCCTTCAGCCTCCTCATCTGCAAACAGAGGAGTCACAGCTCCTCTAGTCTGTCACACCAAGATTCCATCATTGAAGTTGCCTTTCTGTATCTTCAAACTGTACTGTGACCTGGGGAGGTGCAGATCTTACTACTAGGGAGTACTCAAAGTGTTGATTGCCTAGATTTTATAGACCAGTTCCCAACATCCTGCCTGGTGATCCCCAGGATTTTATTACCTTATTTTCACCACTACTACACATTGCACTGAAGATTTCAGAGAGCTGTCAGCCACAACTGCAAGCTCTTCCTTCTGTGGTGTCTGTCAGTTCCAAGTTCAGTGTTGCGTAGGCATGCTGCAGATGATTTTTCCATAGATAACTGTGGTAGAGCCTCGGAGCTTGCATGCCAGCTTTGTTGCCCACTCATTAGGTTTAGGCACCAGTGTTAGCAGGGCTGTTGTGCTTCATGGACTGGGCTGCACTGGTGCATATCCCTGGGCACAAAGTGGTGCCTTGATGGCCCTGTCCTGCTTAGGACTACCCTAGCAGAGACTTTACCTGTTTTTCAGCCAATGATTTTGGCCTGTTCCTCTCGGATGAAGACCCAAAGAAAGGGATCTGGCTGGAGGCTGGGAAGGCTCTGGACTACTACATGCTTCGCAATGGGGTAGGTATCCGTCCCACATTCTTCCAGCTATATCCTTTGCTCCATGGTTGGATGTGCTCACAGCATGGAGGTGGTGTGGGTGCCTGCCCTGCTGCCTTGCATCGTGCCCTGCAGCACGCCATGTCACCACCACAATTGCACTGGGCAGAGGGGAGCTGTTGGCCTGATGGTGGAGTGTGGGTGCCCTGCACTGGTGCCACTGCTGGGAGTTGTGCTCTGCTGTGCCTGCAGGATACCATGGAGTACAAGAAGAAGCAGCGGCCCCTGAAGATCCGCATGCTGGATGGGACAGTGAAAACAGTGATGGTGGATGACTCCAAAACTGTCACGGACATGCTCATGACAATATGTGCCCGGATTGGTGAGGAGAGGACAGCA
Source organism: Entomyzon cyanotis (assembly GCA_024500445.1). Taxonomy (NCBI): domain Eukaryota; kingdom Metazoa; phylum Chordata; class Aves; order Passeriformes; family Meliphagidae; genus Entomyzon; species Entomyzon cyanotis. The sequence goes on along the minus strand of JAKEPQ010001021.1, from coordinate 42,522,108 downwards.
GTGAGGGGGAAGAAGGGAGGTGGGGAGAGAATGGCACAGTGTGAAAGGCTTCTGGGGGAGCAACAGCAGCTCTGTGGCAGATGGCCTGGCAGCAGGGGTGTCTGAGGGGTGTGTGACATTGGGGAGGGGACACTGCTCTGCACCCCTGTGTTACTCTGTGCTCTGTGTTTGGCAGGAAAGTCATACTGAGTTTGGTTCTCTGCTCTCCTGCAGGCATCACCAACTATGATGAATACTCACTTGTACGGGAGATTATGGAAGAGAAGAAGGAAGAGGTTACTGGCACCCTCAAGAAGGACAAGACCCTGCTGCGAGATGAGAAGAAGATGGAGAAGCTCAAGCAGAAGTTGCACACAGATGATGAGTGTAGGTGCCTGGATGTGCTGGGAATAGAGTCAGCCTGTGCCAGGGGCCTTGGGGAGGGGAGCAGGGACCTCTGCAGGGGGAAGAGGGCATGGAGGGGACTGCAATAAGGGAGCGTGTGCCCATGCTCCCTGGAATGTCTCCTGCCTGGGGATCCAGGGCAGGAGGGTGAGAGCTGGGATGCACCAGGCGGACATCTGTTTCTCACTTGGCATAAGCAGCCCTGGGGCCAGGACCAGCTGTGCCTTGGTGCCTGTCCCTGCTCACACCGTGGCATTGCCTGCAGTGAACTGGCTGGACCATGGCCGGACCCTACGTGAGCAAGGCATCGATGACAATGAAACACTGCTGCTGCGGCGCAAGTTCTTCTACTCAGATCAGAACGTGGACTCGAGAGATCCTGTGCAGCTCAACCTGCTCTATGTGCAGGTACAGCTTCCCAGAGCACCCGGCTCCACTGCCTCATGCCAGCCCCTGACAAGGCTGGTGGCTGAAGGCTTTGTCAGGAGGCATGACAGGGGGGTACTCTGGGATACCCACTTATGTCCTGGGTAAGAGCCAACCAACACTGGCAATCCCAGCCCTATTCTCTGTGTACTCCGAAGCTCCCCAGGGAATCCCATGTCAGCTCTGTCTGGTAAGAACCATCCTGAAATCCTTCTGTTGTTCCTCTCCCAGGCTCGATGCTGTTCTCTGTAGGGAACAGCCTACATGCTCCTATTTTTCAGGGCCACTTTTAAGTCTGGAAAACATGTTGTGCTTGGTGTGGAGAAGGGCAGTGGCAGGGCTGTGTGGCTGCCCAGCCCACAGCAGTGTCTTCTATTCCCTCGCAGGCTCGTGATGACATCTTGAACGGTTCCCACCCTGTCTCCTTTGACAAAGCTTGTGAGTTTGCTGGCCACCAGTGCCAGATCCAGTTTGGGCCATACAACGAGCAGAAGCACAAGCCAGGCTTTCTGGAGTGAGTGTCTTGAGGATCCTCTGGACTTGTCTCAAGGTGGCTGGAGCAGCTTGGCAGTACCCAGCACCACACCACCATGTGGAATTCTGGGGGTTTGGGTGCCTCCGGTGCAACCCCTCTCCTCCCTACAGCACATGGGCGATCCATGCCAGCTGTGAGGGGTGCCAACCCCCCCATCCTGCTCCTTCTGGCAGCCCTATAGGGACATGCAGTCAGCTCCTATGGGTGCAGCCCCAGCCCATCCTCTGGCCTGCCTTGATGCCGCACAAAGAGCTGCATTCTCAGCACCTTTACCCCACTCTCAGCTAGGGCAACTCCAAGGACAGCTTTCATTGCTACAGCAGTCTCTCCCACATTCTTTCTGCTTCCAAAAATTCCCAGCTTGTGCCCTGGCAGGGGTTTGTCCAAGGCTTTGGGTTGGGCATGTTTATAGTCAAGGACAGACACTGGCTTTGGGCTCTGCTGCTAACAACTGGCTTGGCTGTCTCTTGGCAGGCTCAAGGATTTCCTTCCCAAGGAGTACATCAAGCAGAAAGGAGAACGCAAGATCTTCATGGTATGTGCAGTGGGGAGGTTAAGATCTGGGCTTTTTGTTCCTCCTCAGTAAAGGCTGAGGTGCTCCTGTCTGAGGAGGCAACATGTAGCAGTCTGTTGGGTGAGAAACAGGAGCAGGAGCTATAGAGGGGCACACAAGGCAGCTCCCGAGTTCCCAGAGATCAGAGCTGGGGCAGGGGATGGAGGTGAGGGGGGGAAAGCCTGGAAAGGCTGTGCAGTGGTGTCAAGGCAGGACTGTGAAGCTGGTGCAATGTTCTGTCTTTGCTGTTGCAGGCCCACAAGAGCTGTGGGAACATGAGTGAGATTGAAGCCAAAGTTCGCTACGTGAAACTTGCCCGTTCCCTCAAAACGTACGGGGTCTCCTTCTTCTTGGTCAAGGTAGAGCAGCAGCCCCCCTGTCCCACTTCTAACTGAGCAAAATTCTGCTTCTTCAGCATCCCTCCATCTGTTGTGTCTCCCGCTGCTACCCCTCAATCCATGTTGGCCTTATTTTCTCTGCATCTCCCCTGTCCACCTCTGCTTCTTTCTTTTTCTGTCCAGTGCCTTCCTACTCCTTGGTTCCTGCTTTTTCTCATTGTCAAGCTGCATGTGATGGTTGTCACCACCAGAAGGTGTGGCCATGCGTGTGTTTGGTAGCCATTGCAGGCCTCAGATATCTCTGCCTGGATGGATCCATCCCAGGGATAGCCCACAGCCCTTCTGTTGTGACCCACAGGAGAAGATGAAGGGGAAGAACAAGCTGGTGCCACGGCTGCTGGGGATCACTAAAGAGTGCGTGATGCGCGTAGACGAGAAGACCAAGGAAGTGATTCAGGAGTGGAGCCTGACCAACATCAAGCGTTGGGCAGCCTCGCCCAAGAGCTTCACCCTGGTATGGACCAGCACTGGTCCCCCATGCGCCCTTCCCTCTGGTGCCCTTATGCCTCACTGGTGCCTGTACCACCACCTCTCAGTTCAGCCCCTCCCTCAGGTGTTGCTCCACGGTGGCACAGCCTTGCCCTCCTCTGGTGCCTCTCCCAGTGCTTGCTGTGTAGGCTGGCGCTTGGGTGCTTAGTGCATACCAGAGGGGCTCAGGATGGCTGCCAGTGCCCTGCTCTGGTGCTACCCTGTGCCCTGCTGTTGCAGGATTTTGGAGATTACCAGGATGGTTACTACTCAGTGCAGACGACGGAGGGGAACAGATCGCCCAGCTGATTGCTGGCTACATCGATATCATCCTCAAAAAGGTGAGGCTGTGCTGAGAAGGGCACTGATAGCCCCTCTCCAGAGAGGGGGTGGGCCTTCCAGCTGCCTCCAAACAGCCATTGGCACACATGGTACTACTGGGAGAGCTAAAGAGAGGGGAGGGAACCGTGTGGCCCTGGTACAGTGACTGGGCTGCAGGAGGAGAGGAAGGCTTGTGGGGTATCATCTTCTCTTTCTCTTCACAGAAAAAGAGCAAAGACCACTTTGGACTGGAGGGGGATGAAGAGTCCACCATGCTGGAAGACTCCGTGTCTCCAAAGAAGTAAGTGTTCCAGGAGCAAGGCAGCTGCTAAGCAGAAGTTGAATGGAGAGTGTGCTCTAGCCAAGCTTGCAGCGCAGCAAGGAGGAAGAGCTGCCACTCCCACAGAGCCTGGTGCCAGCACTGTGGGCATCCCTTTACGTGGTATTTTTCCCCATTTCAGGTCACAAGTCTTGCAGCAGCAGTTTAACCGTGTGGGCAAGGCAGAGCTGGGCTCAGTGGCCCTGCCAGCCATCATGCGGACAGGAGCTGGAGGGCCAGAAAACTTCCAGGTGGGCACGATGCCACAGCCTCAGCTGCAAATCACCAGTGGCCAGATGCACCGAGGGCACATGCCTCCCCTGGTAAGCTCTCCCCGTGCTCACCATAGGGCACAAGCCCTGAGAGGTGCCTGTCAGGCTTGTGTAGACCCATCTGTTTGGGTTCATGGCCATACTGTGGAGAGCAGGGGCTCTGTGCCACTGGCCTCATGTGCTTGCTGGCCTGGCTGAGCTGGCGTTCCCCTGCACCCACTCTGCAAACATAGCTACATCCCAGCATTTTCATCTGGCTGATGACTGCAGCCTCTCATTTGGGTTGTGACTGAACAGCCCCACTAGGGCTGTGGTTTGCCGCAGAACCCAATGCCACATTTTGGTGCCCCCATCTCCTGTGCAGCTGGAGGAGCACTTGGAAAAGGCCATGAGGAGGCTGATTTCTTTGTGCCCACTCAACCTGCTGTTGTGGCTTTCTGTGAAGGCCTTGTGGGATCCCACAGCTTCTGCTCCCCACTCCTAGAGCTGGTTAACTCTGAGATTTCCTTGTAACTGTGCTGAGATGAGGCATTTCCCAGTGGGAGGTGCAGAGGGGAGACTGCCTTCTTGCTAAGTGCATCCGACTTTGTGGAGACCTACCTAGAGCAGTGTCATCAGCAGCACATTGCAGGGTAGCATGTGAACCAAATACGTAAGCCTGGATTTCAAACCTTCGCCATATCTCAGTCTGTCTCTGTGTTGCAGACCTCAGCCCAGCAAGCCCTGACTGGCACCATCAACTCCAGCATGCAGGCTGTGCATGCAGCCCAGGCCACACTGGATGACTTTGAGACCTTGCCACCTCTTGGACAGGATGCTGTGAGTACTGGTTGAAGGTGGGGTGCTGGGGGTGGACCTTGCTGGAGGCTGGGCTGGGTGAGATTGGCCACATTCCCAGGAGAAGTGTTAGCAGTTCCTGGGAAGATCTGCTGCCTGAAAAGGGATGGGGTTGTATCCCACTCTGGGGACAGACATGGAGGAGACACTTGGTCATGTTGCTTGGTCAGCATGGACTAGAGAGTTTGGATGGTCACAGGTCTTCCCTCTCTTTTCCTTATATCGTTCTCCCTGCACTTCTCTGTGTGAGCATGTGTACAGCCACCTATCACCTCTACTACCATCTCCTGTTCTCCTGACCCTGTTCTCCCCATTTCAGGCATCCAAAGCTTGGCGCAAAAACAAGATGGATGAATCGAAGCATGAGATCCACTCCCAAGTGGATGCCATAACTGCTGGCACAGCCTCAGTGGTCAACCTCACTGCAGGTATGTGGAGGGTTGGAGAAGAGGGACGCCTGAGTTCTGGAGAAGGCTTGGTCTCTCTTTTCTCGCTGAAGGACTCCCCCTGCTCCCGGAAAGTGACAGGTGTGGGGATGCTCTTGGAGCATCACTTGGAGTGCATCCCATTCTGGCTTGTCTCCCTGTGCAGGGGATCCAGCAGACACAGACTACACTGCCGTGGGCTGCGCCGTCACCACCATCTCTTCCAACCTGACGGAGATGTCTAAGGGTGTGAAGCTACTGGCTGCACTGATGGAGGACGAGGGAGGGAATGGGCGGCAACTTCTGCAGGCAGCCAAGAACCTGGCGAGTGCCGTCTCAGACCTGCTGAAAACTGCACAGCCTGCCAGTGCTGAGGTGGGCAGCTGGAGGCGTTGTGGGACCAAGATGAAGGGGGAAGCCAGGGGGAACCACTGAGTGAGGTTTTAAGACTTGCTCACAAGCCTGGTGTTGATTTTGCCTTGTTCTTTGCAGCCTCGCCAGAATCTCCTGCAGGCTGCTGGCCTCGTGGGCCAGACCAGTGGGGAGCTGCTGCAGCAGATCGGGGAGAGTGACACTGACCCCCGGTTCCAGGTGAGTGAGCCCAGCAGCAGCCAGGGACACCCACTCCCTAAAACCATCAGCCTTTGCACAGGACCTTGCAGGAGGGCTCCAGGCCGAACATTTGCTGGCACCCAGTGGTGACTTTGCGAGGGAGGGGACAGGTCACTGCCCATCTCCGTCTCTAGAGTGATATAACATCTCTTACCTTGTGGATTCCATGTAGATCCCAGAGAACCGGTGTGCTTGGATCCTTCCTGCCTCTGAACCAAAGACGGTAAAACAGGGCTCTAGGCTTGGTGGTCCCTGGCATCTCACGGCGTGAAGGGGGCTCCTCTGGGAACTATCATCTGAAATCTTTGGAGAAGGGCTCTTGTAAAATTCCACTTTTCTGGTGGTTGGCTCTCAGAAGTCCATGTACTCGGGTTGCTGCTGAGGCAAGTCCTGCTCTGGGGATCTTCCCTTGCAGCCACCTCAGCTTCTGCCTGTTGCTCCCTGCCTGTGGGAGCTCCCTAGCTGCCCCCATCAGAAACCCAGTATGGTTGGAGCCTTGTGTGGAGTTTTTTTTCAGATGAGCTGACTTCCAACTGGCTTGCTTTCCCATGACTGCTCCTTCCAGCACAAAGGAGGTAGCACACTGTGCTAAAGAGGACGATCCAGACATAGTATAGACCAAAATACCCCAGAAAGAAGGAGTTTCTGTTCATGCCAGCCACACAGCTTCGACTGAGTAGAAAGGCCTTGACAGATATCCAAGGGGAGCAGAAAAGCTAGTACCAGGGCAGAAAGCCATGTCTGGCCACACTGCACTGCCAGGACAGAACATTCCCAAAGAGCAAATTTAGGACTTGGAAGACAATTTGCAGCTGAGCAGCAGGATGTTCTGCCTTACAGCTGTCAGACCCGAGTGTATGTACTTCTTCCATGGGCTTGGATGTAGTGGTCTGGGGACTCTGGAAAAGGATGCATGCACTCTCTGGTTTTTCCTACTGTCGCAAAAGGTGGTGGATTGCAGTGGGAGTAGTCTTGGCTTGCAGGAGGCGAGGGGATGCTGTGACACTTCTGGGCTGGGGGCTGGAGACTTACCGGTTTTGGGTGCAGGGCTGCTCTCTGTGAGCACACACACAGCAGGAAGTTGGCATGTGCAGCAGACAGAGAACCCTGCCCTGCCTACCAGGGTTTTTGCTGTTTACTGCTGGTGCTTCTAGTTTTCACCAGCAGCATGCCACAGGGGCTAATCATGCAGGCTGCTGTCATGTCTGGTGCCCTGCAGGAAAGCAGTTTGCCGTGTGCTGGTCCCTGCCTGTTGCCTGCTGGCACCTGTTGTGTACCTGCCACCCAGGAGAGAGGAGGCTGGTTGCTTTGTCATACCTCTCTTTTAGCCTCAGGAATAAGAGCAAAGATGTATTATAGCCTGTCAGCCAACAAGCTAGAATTGAAAATAAAAATAGCTGGCATGCCTGCAGTACAGGTGACCAGCATGGGAGCATCTCCCACTTGCCTCTTGCTGGCAGCATGCACACGTGGATGTGCCACGACTGGCTTGTGCCTGCTGTTTGGCTGGAAGGGTTTGTCATTTTTTTGCTGTGTTCAAATGCTTGCAAACCCAATCAAATCTAGGCAGTACCAGCAGTGCCTTGTAGCAGGTTCTCACTGTGGTACAATCAGGGATGGGTGGTTGCCTGGGAGTGGGTGTGAGGGTGATGCTGAGCATTGCCCAAGCTGCTGTGGGTGATGTTCATGGCAGTGCAGGCTGCAGCTGAGGACCAGGCTACAGCCTCACCGCAGCTGTAGCCCACAGTGGAGATGGGATCAAGGTATTGCCAGCCATTCAGGTATTCAGTGCTACTGGTGCTGGGACAGAGTGGATGAAAGGCCCCCAAGGGCTCACATTTCCCATCTGAATATTTCACGAGAGCCCTGCGGAGAGCTGCAGCTGCTCCCACTGCCATAGCTGTCTCACTGACCCTTTCTGTCCCCTCGCAGGACATGCTTATGCAGCTGGCAAAGGCGGTAGCCAACGCTGCTGCTGCGCTGGTGCTGAAAGCCAAGAACGTGGCTCAGAAAACAGAGGATGCCGCACTGCAGACACAGGTGATCGCTGCGGCCACCCAGTGTGCCCTCTCCACCTCCCAGCTGGTGGCCTGCACCAAGGTAAGCAGCAAGGTTAACCCCTGCCTCAGCATGGCTGTGAGCTTCACCTAGCCGGGGGATAGCTTCACAGCAGGGTCCTAGGTGTGCCAGGACCACATGGGCCACATGAATCTGGCACAGGAAGTGTGGGCTGTCTCAGGCTGGTGTTCCTGCCACTTTGCCCAAGCAATGAGGATCCTCTTTGGAGGAGCAGAAGTTTGGAAGAGTTGTCCCTGCATGGCTCCTACAAGGAGCATACCACACTTGCTGCCCCGCCTTTCTCCTCCCTTCCAGGTTGTGGCTCCCACAATCAGCTCCCCAGTTTGCCAGGAGCAACTGATCGAGGCTGGCAAGTTGGTGGCCAAGTCAGCTGAGGGCTGTGTGGAGGCCTCCAAGGCAGCCACCAGTGATGACCAGCTCCTGAAGCAGGTCGGGGTGGCAGCCACAGCTGTCACCCAGGCCCTGAATGACCTGCTGCAGCACATCAAGCAGCACGCCTTGGGCGGGCAGCCCATTGGGCGCTACGACCAGGCCACTGACACCATCCTCAACGTCACGGAGAATATATTCAGCTCCATGGGTGATGCAGGTGAGAGGGGCTGGTGGCACCTGGGCAGAGCACAATGGATGGGGAGGTGTCAGGGAGCCCTTGGGACTTGCTAACAGGACTCACTTGCATTCTGTTCCAGGGGAAATGGTGCGTCAGGCTCGTATTCTGGCCCAGGCCACCTCTGACCTTGTCAATGCCATCAAAGCCGATGCTGAGGGAGAGACAGACCTAGAGAATTCACGCAAGCTTCTGAGTGCAGCCAAGATCCTGGCTGATGCCACTGCCAAGATGGTGGAGGCTGCAAAGGTCAGTGTGTGGGAGAGGATGTATGCTAGCTTTGGCCTTAGCCCTGTCTGATGCCATTGGCACAGTGCTGAGGAGGGGATGAGCAGCCCCTGGTTGAGCAGCAGTTCCCAGAGCAAGGTCTTGCACTGATCCAGGGACCTGTGCATGAGGGTGGGCTGTGAGAACTGTGGGTAGTAGCAGAGGAGCTGTTACATCTCCTGCTGCTGGACTCTTCTGGAGAGGCTTTGGGCATCTTCTGGGCACCATAAGCCAGGCTGCCCTGTGGGGGACTCCCTGACATCAGACCAGACCAGAGGTTCTGCTTTAGGAAGAAAAGGGACTCCATGGTCCCTGCACAGTGTGATGGGTTTTCTGCTTTCTCTAGGGAGCTGCAGCCCACCCAGACAGCGAGGAGCAGCAGCAGCGGCTGCGTGAGGCAGCAGAGGGGCTCCGCATGGCAACCAATGCCGCAGCCCAGAACGCCATCAAGAAGAAACTTGTGCACAAGCTGGAGGTGAGATGCTGGGCAGGGGTCTGCGAAGGACAAGCAAGCACAGTCAGCAAACAAGATCTGACCAGGAGCCCCCATATCCAGAGGGATAAAATCCTTTTCGTGTACAGTGTCTGTGCTGCATCACAGAGAGACCTCCCTTCCCTTGTGTGCACCATGTTGCTTTGGAGTGCTGGGCATTAGAGGTGCTAGGGATGCTCAGGTGCCACAGGTGTAGGCTCAGGAGAAGTTGTTTAGGGGATCTGGACCCTGATCATGGCAGGGGGGCTTGATTCAGAGTGCCCTGCTGCCAGAGTTAACCCATGCTTCCCTGTTGCCAGCACGCAGCCAAGCAGGCGGCTGCCTCGGCCACACAGACCATTGCCGCCGCACAGCATGCCTCCTCCTCCAACAAGAACCCCGCTGCACAGCAGCAGCTGGTGCAGAGCTGCAAGGTAAGGGCCTGGGCCTGATCCTGGTTTATCCTGTGCTCCAGCTCCCCATCCCCTCTCCCATCAGCTCTTCTGGTGCTTTGTGCTCAGCCACAGTGGTCAGACTGGATCTCGGGGTCCTCACTCAGGTCCCTCAGGAGCTGATGTTTTGATCACTGGTCTTGGGTCGAATCCATCTCCTTCTGACAGATCCCTTCCAGTGACCCTTTTCTCTGGCAGGTGGTGGCAGAGCAGATCCCGATGCTGGTGCAAGGTGTGCGAGGAAGCCAGTCCCAGCCAGACAGCCCCAGTGCCCAGCTGGCTCTCATTGCTGCTAGCCAGAACTTCCTGCAGGTACCCACGCTGCCCAGAGCCTCCCATGCCAGCTCTGGCATTACAACTTTCCTACCGTGCCTGTCCCTTTTAAGGCACTGGGAGACCTTCTGCACACAGGCAGCTGAGATGCTGCATGTTTGTCCCCTTCTCACTGCTTTTTGTTCTGGCCCGACAGCCTGGTGGGAAGATGGTAGCTGCAGCCAAGGCCACTGTCCCCACCATAACGGACCAAGCCTCTGCCATGCAGCTCAGCCAGTGTGCAAAGAACTTGGCTGCAGCTTTGGCTGAGCTCCGCACAGCTGCCCAGAAGGTGAGAGGCTGGGTCCCTTCCTGCAGTGAGTCCCATCTGCTCGTGCAGAGCAGCAGGGAGCAGTAGGGACAGCCTAGTGGCAGGTCACAGTCTCTGCTGCAGCCAGGTGGGCTCAGTGATCACCCACTCACCTTCCCTTCTGCCCTATCACAGGCTCAGGAGGCATGTGGACCCTTGGAGATAGACTCTGCGCTGGGTCTGGTGCAGAGCCTGGAGAGGGACTTGCAGGAAGCCAAGGCAGCTGCCCGCGATGGCAAGCTCAAGCCTCTGCCCGGAGAGACGGTGAGGGTGCAGGGAAGGGTGGCTCAGGCGACACCATGGGGCAATAGAATTGCGAAAAGGTTCAGATCACCAACGTGTCCCAACTCATCCCCCTACAGATGGAGAAGTGTGCCCAGGACCTGGGGAACAGCACCAAAGCTGTCAGCTCTGCCATCGCTCACCTCTTGGGGGAGGTGGCCCAGGGCAATGAGAACTACACAGGTACTGGCCTGCACAACAGGGCCTCGGGAAGGGGCACTGAGCCAACAGCACTGACCTCTCCATCCCTGCAGGAATTGCTGCCCGGGAAGTGGCCCAGGCCCTGCGCTCTCTCAGCCAGGCTGCCCGCGGTGTGGCAGCCAACACCTCCGACCCACAGGCACAGAGTGCCATGCTGGAGTGTGCCAGCGATGTCATGGACAAAGCCAACAACCTCATCGAGGAGGCGCGGAAAGCAGTGGCCAAGCCCGGTGACCCAGAGAGCCAGCAGCGCCTGGCGCAGGTGGGGGGAGTGGGTACCCCAGTGTGCCCCAGGCTGTGGGAGGGGTGTGAGGCTGGATGGGAGGTGGTGACTGCTCTTTGCTTCTCTGCAGGTGGCCAAGGCGGTGTCACAGGCCCTGAACCGCTGCGTTAACTGCCTGCCAGGGCAGCGGGATGTGGATGCTGCCATCCGCATGGTGGGAGAGGCCAGCAAGAGGCTGCTCTCAGATTCGGTGAGCTGAGCTGGAGTGGGAGGGGAAGATGGAAGTCTGGGGATAGAAGCCAGTCCAACTGCGTTGGGTTCCTCTAGCATATCCCAAAGCATATGCCAGACTTTCATCCTCCATCTCCACTCACCTCTCTGCCTCTCCTAACCCCTCTCCTTCCATCCAGTTCCCTCCCAGCACCAAGAGCTTCCAGGAGGCGCAGAGCCAGCTGAACCAGGCAGCAGCAGGGCTCAACCAGTCTGCCAATGAGCTGGTGCAGGCATCGCGTGGCACCCCTCAAGATCTGGCCAAGTCCTCTGGCAAATTTGGGCATGACTTCAATGAGTTCCTGCAGGCAGGAGTGGAGATGGCCAGCCAGTCCCCGGTGAGAGCAAATGCCTTTTGGGGCATCCTGAGTGCAGTGAGAGATTTGGGATACCCGAGAAGGTGGCTGGCCAAAGGCAGGGTGGCATGCAGTGGTGGTTGTGGTGGCTGTGGCTGATGCATCCAGGGGGATGGGATCTGGAGCTGTGCAAAACCACAGCAGCAGGGAGAAGGTGTGGCTTGGGTTAGTTCAGCAAGAGTTGCTGTTGGTGGACAAGTTGGATGAATGGAACCAGCTCACCTTGAAAATCACCAGAGAAGACCCAGGGTGGGTGCGGACTTTAAAAAGGTGCTGCAAATAACTCTTCTTGGCTCCTTGCAGAATAAGGAAGATCAGGCACAGGTGGTGTCGAACTTGAAGAGCATTTCCATGTCCTCCAGCAAGCTGCTGCTGGCTGCAAAAGCTCTCTCTGCTGACCCTGCTGCTCCCAACCTCAAGAATCAGCTGGCAGCAGCAGCACGGTAGGAGGAACTGCTCACTCAGAGCTGCTGGCCATAGCAGTGGGGTTGGATGGTGGAGCGGGGATTTATCCGTGGATCTTTCTCCTGTGTCCCTGGCAGGGCTGTGACTGATAGCATTAACCAGCTGATCACCATGTGCACCCAGCAGGCCCCAGGCCAGAAGGAATGTGACAATGCCCTGCGGGAGCTGGAGGTAAGAAGCCGCATTGGCAAGGCACTGAAGGGGTTGAGATGTTTGGTGTGGGGGGACCTGCACCCCACTGCAAGGGACAAGAGGGAATGAAGAGGAGGTACAAGTGGAGGATGCAGAATTTTCCTCTGAATGTGACACCTGTGTCCCTGCAGACGGTGAAGGAACTGTTGGAGAACCCCACCCAGACTGTCAATGACATGTCCTACTTCAACTGCCTTGACAGTGTTATGGAGAACTCCAAGGTGAGCCCTGAATAGGGGTTTGGGGAAGGACATGGAGGGCTTGGGAAGGATATGGGAACAAACGGAAAGGTGGCTCCTCCCCTGCTGATGAAGTGCACTGAGCTCTGATCCTGGGAGCACTGGGGGAGCCAGAGGCAGTCTCCATAATCAGTGCATGGTGTGTCCTGCAGGTGCTGGGAGAGTCCATGGCTGGCATCTCCCAGAATGCCAAAAACAGCAAACTGCCCGAGTTCGGTGAATCCATTAGTGCCGCCTCCAAAGCTCTCTGTGGGCTTACAGAGGCAGCTGCCCAGGTGAGCCACACTCAGTCCCAGCCCTGAGACTTACCCCAGGGGCACAGCTGTTGTGTGCACCCTTGCCCTGCCCTTGCAAACCAGAGGGACAGTGCTGCCCAGCTCCTCTGCAGCCTGCTCTGAGCCTCCCTACGGTGTGCAGGCTCTCTCTCACCACTTCTCCCATGCTCCTAGGCTGCCTACCTTGTGGGGGTCTCAGACCCCAATAGCCAGGCCGGACAGCAGGGCTTAGTGGACCCCACTCAGTTTGCCAGAGCTAACCAAGCCATCCAGATGGCCTGCCAGAACCTGGTGGACCCTGCCTGCACTCAGTCCCAGGTGAGTGTGGGGTAGGGCTCCATTACAGGCATTTTCTTGCATGAAAAGGAGGATGAGGCTAGTTGTAAGAGCTGCATCCCAAGAGTTGGCCAAGGTGATGGCTAGTGTCTCATCAGCTGCACTGGAAACCAGCTGGCAGCTTTGGTACAATGGTGACAGTCCAGATGGAGGGCTCTGTGGGCACGCAGGATATTGGTGATCCATATTGGGTCCCAAGAGGGATGCCTGTGGTCCTTGGTGCCCCACACAGGGTGGGTGGGAAGGGAGAGCTGTGGGGATAGGGCATCATGGTGGATCCTGCTTTACTCTGCTTTCCCCTGCAGGTGCTGTCAGCAGCCACCATCGTAGCAAAACACACCTCAGCCCTGTGCAACACGTGCCGTCTGGCCTCCTCCCGCACTGCCAACCCTGTGGCCAAGCGCCAGTTCGTCCAGTCGGCCAAGGAGGTGGCCAACAGCACGGCCAACCTGGTGAAGACCATCAAGGTGCGGTCCCTTTTGAGGCACTGTGGTGGGGATGGGATTTGGGGCACAGTGGGGGTTGGGTAACTGCTCTGGTCTCTCCACTCCAGGCCCTGGATGGCGAGTTCAATGAGGAGAACCGGGAGCGGTGCCGTGCTGCCACTGCCCCTCTCATAGAGGCTGTGGATAACCTGACAGCCTTTGCCTCCAACCCAGAGTTTGCCACTGTTCCTGCCCAAATCAGCCCAGAGGTGGGATGCTGTTGGGGCAGGGAGGATGGGGCCTGGCTGTGACCAGGTCTGCTGTAGGGTGGAGAGCAAGGAATAAGCTTGTGCCTTCCTCAAGCTTGGGATGGAGTCCCAGTGTGGCACTGGTGCACTGTGGGGTGTGATGGGGAGGCGGCAGCAAGCCTTGGGCTGCCCCACAGTAAGGGTCATGGGAGAAGGAGCAACTTCCCATGCACGGTCCCTTACCTCACCAGTTTGTTGTCTTGCTGTGCAGGGCCGCAGAGCCATGGAGCCCATTGTCACTTCAGCCAAGACCATGCTGGAGAGCTCTGCTGGCCTCATCCAGACTGCCCGCTCTCTAGCTGTCAACCCCAAGGACCCACCGCAGTGGTCAGTGCTGGCTGGCCACTCCCGCACAGTCTCGGACTCCATCAAGAAGCTGATCACCAACATGAGGTGAGCAGAATTCTGCTTCTGTGGCTGTGGCTCTGTCCTTGCTGGCACATACTGTTTCTGAGTGAGCATTCCTGGGGATGTTCTGGCTCATCATCTCCCTGGACACCGCTGGTGCAGGGAGGCAAGGGATGGGATGGGATGGGATGGGGTGGGGTGGGATGGGATGGGGTGGGGTGGGATGGGATGGGATGGGATGGGATGGGATGGGATGGGATGGGATGGGATGGGATGGGATGGGATGGGATGGGATGGGATGGGATGGGATGGGATGGGATGGGATGGGATGGGATGGGATGGGATGGGATGGGATGGGATGGGAGATGCTGTCCATCTTGTCCTTCATGGGAAATGTTCCTCCAGTTCTCACGTGGATTGATGGGAACACACACTGGTGTGCCCAGGCACTATCACATCGGTTGCTCCAAAACCTGGGAGAGGGGTCCTGCCCCTCACCAGCACCAGCCGAGGCTGGGGGTGAAGGGGTGGCACAGCAGCTGCTAGTGCTTGGCTGATGCATCTCTCACACAGGGACAAAGCTCCAGGACAGCGGGAGTGCGATGAGGCCATTGAGGTCCTGAACAGATGCCTGCGGGAGGTGGACCAGGCCTCCCTTGCTGCCATCAGCCAGCAGCTGGCTCCCCGACAAGATATCTCCCAGGAGGTGGGTTAGGAACATGCTGTGGGCAAGCCTAAGGGAGTGGGCATCCTTCCCCCACCTCTCAGTGGCATTCAGGGACCCCAGCCCGGCTGCAGCTTCACACAACACCCTCTCTTTGCACAGGCTTTGCACAACCAGATGATCACAGCTGTCCAGGAGATCAGCAACCTGATCGAGCCCGTGGCTGCTGCGGCACGAGCTGAGGCCTCACAGCTGGGGCACAAGGTAACTGGTGTGGAGTTGCTGACGAGACACTTGGTGCCTGGGGAGGGGAGGTACAAGGCAGCTAGGGCTGGAAGCTGCTGGTGCTGACGTTGCTCTTCCCTAGGTGTCCCAGATGGCTCAGTATTTCGAGCCGCTCATTATGGCAGCTATCGGCGCTGCCTCCAAAACACCCAACCACCAGCAGCAGATGAACCTCCTGGACCAGACCAAAACACTGGCTGAATCCGCCTTGCAGATGCTGTACACAGCCAAGGAGGCTGGTGGGAACCCCAAGGTGAGCAGGAGGGATGTGTGCCAGTGGCGTGCCCCCCCACTTTGCATGTGGGTGCTGCATGGTGCACACGTGTGCCAGACATGGAAAGCCCAGGGTCAGTGTGCAGCATCCCTGTTGGGAGGGAATCTTCTGCCTGCCTTCCCTGACTCTGGCTTGTCCTTGCAGCAAGCTGCCCACACCCAGGAGGCTCTGGAAGAGGCTGTGCAGATGATGAAGGAAGCAGTGGAGGACCTGACCACCACCCTGAATGAGGCAGCTAGTGCTGCAGGTGTTGTGGGAGGCATGGTGGACTCCATCACCCAAGCCATCAACCAGGTGAGGGGAGCACAAAGAGGACCTGGACTGGGCTGGTTGTGGGAGAGAGGAAGTCAGGGTCAAACCTTACAAGCTAAAGACCTTGTGGGCCAGAGCGGAAGCCAGAATCTCCTGATGGTCTCTTGCAGCTGGACGAGGGGCCCATGGGTGAGCCAGAAGGTACCTTTGTGGACTACCAGACCACGATGGTGAAGACAGCCAAGGCCATTGCAGTGACTGTGCAAGAGATGGTGGGTGCAAGCAAGCTTGTCACTGTACAGTGCACTGCCTGCCACCCAGACAGGCTGCTGCCCTCCTTGCCCTGTCCAACTCCTGCTCTTCTTCCATCAACAGGTCACCAAATCCACCACCAACCCAGACGAGCTGGGCATACTGGCCAACCAACTCACCAATGACTATGGGCAGCTGGCACAAGAGGCCAAGCTGGCTGCCCTCACTGCTGAGAATGAGGAGGTGCGAGGACGGGGGGAGGGCAGGAGTGTGCTATGAGGCAGAGCAGGGGATGTTTGGGCGTGAGAACAGGGATATTTGAACCTCCCAATGGAGCTTGGGGCAGGCAGCTTTCACACCTCCCCTGAAACATGGCATAGAAACAAGGAGCAAAGCTGTGCTTCCTTTTTCCTTCTCCTGAGTGGGAGGATTGGGAAAGAGGAGCTGGGTCACGGGTGTTTCCCGACGGGTATCACAGATGCAGGGCTTAGTTCCCTGCTGATTCTGTCATGCACACATTCCTCTGCAGATTGGCTCCCACATCAAGCGCCGGGTGCAGGAGCTGGGTCATGGCTGTGCTGCCCTGGTCACCAAGGCTGGAGCCCTGCAGTGCAGCCCCAGCGATGCCTACACCAAGAAGGAGCTGATAGAGACTGCACGCAAGGTTTCTGAGAAGGTAGGTGGATGAGAGAAAGGTTTGACAGCATGGTGAGGTGTGATGGTTACTGGATTCAGCCTGGGACCCACTCTACTGGGTTCTCTTATGGTCCTGTTTGGTTCCATTGGCTCTCTTGGCCACGTTCCCCCTGCCCAGCTGATAGGGTGGAGGATGGATGCCCCTCTGCAGACACCATAACAGCAGCTGGTGCTTGTGGGGGGGTGCGTGTGATGTCCAGGTGCTGCAGGCTGCCTGGGAAAACCGATCTACACACTGGTGACAGCCCACAGCTCTCCAAATACACTCTTGCAGATTTGGGCAAAATATTTGCAGCAACACTTGCAGCTCATGCTCAGTGATCAGTCTCCCCTTCACCTTTTGCTGGCATCCTGTGAATCGAGCCAATCTAAAGAGCACACATCTGAAGAACAGATGAAAATGTGGCTTAAAAAGTATAGTTGATAAGGATAGAGCAGCAGTGCTTGTAAGCAAAAACACAAAAATATATGCTTGTTGATCATGCCTGGCGCTTGCATTCTCAGGACCTCCTGCAAGTCCTGCCTTTCCATGATTGTTTTCCATTAGGAAGCTTTTTCTCCTGAGTGATGGCCCAAGTAAAAAAATCATGTTTAACAGCCAAAAGAAGGAACAAGTTGTTATGCTGTGATGTTCTGATGCCCATTATGCAAATCTTACTTACTTGAAAACTAGCAGAGTCCAGCATCTCTTAGACCACCAAACATGATAGGTGCAAGGTAAAAGTAAATAACAGGAAGCTAAGAAGGGGTGTGCAGACCAAAGTATTCCCTGTTGCTCTCCTTGGTATGGAGCAGCTCCACTCTTGGAGGTGTTGGAGGTGTGTGTGGTGAGTAGAACAGACAGAATCTGTCTGTTCTACTCTCTCAGTCACTTTGCTCATACCCCACAGGTGTCTCACGTGCTGGCAGCTCTTCAGGCTGGGAACCGTGGGACACAAGCCTGCATCACAGCAGCCAGTGCTGTCTCGGGCATCATTGCTGACCTTGACACCACCATCATGTTTGCTACAGCAGGAACCCTCAACCGGGAGAACTCTGAGACCTTTGCTGACCACAGGTACTCACACGGTACTGGTGCTGTGTCCAGCCTCTGCTCAGCCAGAGGCAGGGGTGTCAGGCTCTGTCCTGTGGTCTTTCTGAGCTGTGGACCAGCCCCAAGGAGACCTTCAAGTTCAGGTCATGCTGGCTCAGTTTCCTCTCCAGCTTCTACGTAAAAAAAAGCAGGGTCCACAGTCTCTCTGTACCACAAGGACCATGTGTGCAGTAGAGGACTGCGTCCTCCCTGACTCACTTTTTCTTCCCAGGGAGGGCATCTTGAAGACAGCCAAGGCACTGGTGGAGGACACCAAGGTGTTGGTGCAGAATGCCACAGCCAGCCAGGAGAAGCTAGCTCAGGCTGCCCAGTCCTCTGTATCCACCATCACCCGCCTGGCAGAGGTGGTGAAGCTGGGTGCTGCCAGCCTGGGATCTGAAGACCCAGAAACCCAGGTGGGATTGGTTGTGAGGGCTGAGCAGAGGCTGCTGGAAGCTTGCTTGGAGGGGTTGAGGGATGCAGGTGTCATACAGTGGTCTGGGCTAGATCCTGAGAGCTGGGGAGAGAGGGGGCTGAGATTTGGCCAGTTCTGCCTGACCTGGACTCCCTGTGTACCCTGTGGTGGTCAAATCTCTCACTGCTGGGCCACACCAGTCCCAGCCTGACTGTGACCATAGCTTAGCCATTCCCTGGTCTTGCTCTCCCTAGGTGGTCCTGATCAATGCTGTGAAGGATGTAGCCAAGGCGCTTGGAGACCTGATTGGTGCCACCAAGGCAGCTGCTGGCAAAGCTGGGGATGATCCTGCTGTCTACCAGCTGAAGAATTCTGCCAAGGTCTGTGCTGGTTGTGATGGGATGGAAAGGAGGATGAGGCAGTGGGGCTGCAAAAAGAGAAGGGGTTTTGTCTGTGTGTCTGGATGCAGGAGCACAGTTTGGGGGCAGTCAGGGCAAAAGAGTAGGAAGGGACACATAAAAGGTGGAACACAGCATGCAGACGAGCCATTGATGAGGCAGTGTGAGCGGAGTATGGAGGTGGGGCAGTTTTGGACCAATCCACAAGGGAGGGACAGGCACTGGCAGGTGGCCAGAGCTTGTGTGGGGATTCACACTTTCTCCTTCCACAGGTGATGGTGACGAATGTCACTTCCTTGCTGAAGACAGTGAAGGCTGTTGAGGACGAGGCCACGAAGGGGACACGGGCACTGGAGGCCACAATTGAGCACATTCGCCAGGAGCTGGCGGTGAGTATGGCTACGGTGCTGTGGCTGGCACGCCACTCACCCACCCACCCACGCTTCACCGCTGCCTCTCGCCTTGCAGGTCTTCTCCTCCCCTGTGCCTCCTGCCAAGGTCTCCACCCCGGAGGACTTCATCCGCATGACGAAAGGCATCACGATGGCCACGGCCAAAGCGGTGGCTGCTGGCAACTCGTGCCGGCAGGAGGATGTCATCGCCACGGCCAACCTGAGCCGCCGGGCCATCGCAGACATGCTGCGCTCCTGCAAGGTGGGGTGGGCAGGGGGTGTGATCTCTAGCATGGGTTTGTGGGTGGAGGCAGGGATGGTGCTGGATGTAAATCGGGGTTTCCCTGTCTCCACGTTGCAGGAAGCAGCCTACCACCCGGAGGTGAGCGGGGACGTGCGGCAGCGGGCGCTGCGCTTCGGCAAGGAGTGTGCCGATGGCTACCTGGAGCTCCTGGAGCATGTGCTGGTGGTGAGTGTCCCCACCCCCATTCCCTGGGTGGGCAGAGGATGACCATGGATGCCTGGGTGTCCCCAAATCCCCAAGGTCCTCTGGGCTGTTCACCTCTTCCCACTAAGGCCTTTGCACAGCCCCCTTCACTGCCTGTGCTGGCACAGAATCTGTCTGTGTCCGTGCTCCTGCCATGGAAGCAGATGTCAGAGAGCTCAACAGGCTCTAAGAAAGGTATTTTGTTAACAGATGGATATTAACTGGCTGTAAACAGATGGAGGCTGGAAATCAACAACACGGTAGCATAAACTTGTGAAAATACAGCTTCCAGTAAAAGTGATAGAAATAATAGACTTCAGGCAGTGGGAAAACAAAGTGTGTCATGCCCACAGCATGTGGGAAATGGACAGTGCCTGCCACAGCAAAGATAATAACTGCAAGCGCCCGCTGCACCCTTTTGATCCAGCCTCCCTCTAACTGAGTTCTCCCAAGGACTTCAGCTGCAACATTAGTTTACAAGAAGTAAATTAAGCCTCTAGCATGGTAGAAAAGATCCAGTGAAGTCCTTCCAGCAGTTTGTATTCTTGGCAAGACCACAGAAGTGGAATCAGGCACTGTGGGGATGCGCACATGCAGTCTATGGTGTTGTAAGAGCCCTCAGATTGGGGTCAGGATGAAGACTGATGGTGATTCAGCTCTATGCAAAGGTTTCACTAAGCTGGTTAGTGAGACTCTGCTGTCCAGGATCACCAGATAAAAAGTGGTGGAGCCCAGGCTGTGGTTTTCTGCAGGGAAAGCCCCCTTAGGCAGAGGGTAACCAGCGCTAGCAACAGCAGGAGGAAGTGGGCAGGAATCAATGGCTAGAAATTGAAGCTGAGTAGAGGAGAAGTCAAAGGGTGGTTTTATTCAAGGGAGGTAACCACTGGGGTACAGTTCCAAGGGGAGCAGTGAGTTTTCCATCCTCTGCATCTAGATCAAATGTCTGCCTGGAAGATGCTTCAGGCACACATGAACCATGGCAGCCAAGGCTGGAGTGCTGAGTAGAAATTCTCTGGCTGACCTGTTGTTAGCAGATGATTAGGCTAATGACTTAGTGTGGCTGTGCCTGAGGTCAGCCTACTTGCAGGAGCACGCCAGTCCCCTGTATTTTGGGTGTTACCATCCCGCTGCCGTGCAATGTTTTGACTATCATACATTGGAACATCACTTGAAATGTTCACTGGAGGTGCCTCTTAGTAAGCACATAGCCTCCGGGGTGCCTTCAGCTCCAGACAGAGATCATTTAGCAGTTTTAAACACGTTGTCAGAGCAGACAGCAGACTTAATAATAAGGCATTTAGACTAGATGTGCTCATTAGGGCAAACCAGCCATCACTGTATGCTGTCAGCTTGAGTACTCTGAGCCTCATGCAGCTCTGGTGACTTTGCTGGGATGGCCCAACACAAGGCCAGGAAAAAGCCATGACTGTCCCCAGTCTCCACAGCACTCTGGTCTGTGAAGGCAGGAATGAAGCTCATAGGTCCTGTTTATCAGAGGACAGCAGGTTCCTGGAAAACCACAAGCAGGAAGGATCTAGGGGAATGAGAGGGCAGATGGCAGACGGGGTGCTGTCTCATTCCCCAGCAGCAGCAAGGTCATTGTTGTACACTCTGTCCCCAAAGGAACCAGTGCCTTCCACAGCGCATGAACAACTACAGTTAGGGTTCAAGAATAAGGGTTATTTTTCTCGGGCTGGAAAACATGGCTCCCGGCAGAGGAGTGGGAAAGCCTGCATATTTCACTGGGGAGGGGTAGGAATTTGAACCTCCATGGGGACTTGATATTTGGTAACAATAGGTCTCTCCCTCCAAAAGCAGGGAGATCCCGTGGCTCAAAACTGCAGTGAAGCAATTCAGGGTGGGGAGAAAAAAGGTGTAAAGGGTGTCAGGGGGAGAGTGGATCCATGGCTGCTCTGAATGTAGGTGGCTCCTCTGGCTGTGAGAGCCTCATCCAGGTGCCCTGTCTCGCCTGCTCCTGTAAGGCTGAAGAGCTAATGATGGCAGCACAGCTCCCCACCCAGGATCTCTGATCCTTTGTTCGCACTTCTCTTGGCTGCCCTTCAACCCTCACCAAAAAGCACCCACCTTCCCCTACCCTCCCCTATCCCCCTGTGTCTCATATCCTCCTGGCTGGGGCGTTCACTGCTTTCTTTTCTCTCTTCTCCCTCCTCTCTGTCAGCCGGTGAGTAAGGCAACACTGGGGTGCCTGCTAGTCTCTAACCTCAGCATGAGCCTTGCTCATGACATGTCTGTGTGCCCAGCCCAGTGCTGGGGTGGCACTTGCGTGTGTCCACAGGGACCCTGGGGTCCGTGTGTTTGTGTGTGTGTACTCACCCCTGCTCTCGCTGATGGGCAGCTGCTGCCTGTGTGGTGCAAGTCAGGCCAGCAGTGAGCTCTGTTTGTGCATACAGACCCCGTGTGTGTGCACATGTGTGCTGTGGTGTGTGCATGTGTCCCTCCAACCCAGGGAAGGACCCTTAGGGCAGTGCCTGCCACCTTGTACCGATGGGGCCAGCCCTCCTCGGCCGGGGTGTGGCTCCAGGGTACCCCCCTTTGCCCTGCTTGTGTTTGCAAACAAATCTCCAAAATGGGGACAGCGAAGGGAAAATGCTTCTGGAGCTTGAAGTGATTTGCATTGGAGAAATCTTGGTGTGGGTAGCTGCTGAGAGCAGAAAGGCTTGTGCTGAGGGTCTTGTGCCTGCGAGATGTCCCAGAAGCTGTGGATGCAGGAGGGCCCTGAGGAAGCTCATCCCATCCAGGATCACAAAGAGAATAGACAGGAGTCAGTTGATAAAGCATCTCAGACAGTGCCTGATGTGTACACATGTGGGAGAGAGCTGGGGGATCCCACCCTCCTTCCCTGGAGAGCGTAGCCCAAACAGATCTTTGAAGTCCCCCTCTTCCAGGTGCTTACATCTGCTTCTTCTCCCCAGATCCTGCAGAAGCCAACTCACGAGCTGAAGCAGCAGCTGGCAGGCTACTCCAAGCGCGTTGCCAGCTCTGTCACTGAGCTCATCCAAGCAGCCGAGGCCATGAAAGGTAAGGAAAGATCCTGCTCAGAGGGGCAGGACCAAGGGCTGGGAATAGGGTGGAGGGTCCTGCAGCTGCTGGAGGAGGTAGGGAAAGTCAGAAATGAGGCTGCAGGCAGATGTAACCTGCCTGGCTTCCTGGTGTTCCTAGGGACGGAGTGGGTTGACCCAGAAGACCCCACTGTCATCGCTGAGAATGAGCTGCTGGGGGCAGCAGCTGCCATTGAGGCTGCAGCCAAGAAGCTGGAGCAGCTGAAACCAAGAGCCAAGCCCAAGGTAGCAGTGCTGAGCCTTGTCTGACTTGTGTGCTCAGCTTGGGGTGGGCTGGGGCTCTCCTGCCTGTGCTTGAGCCAGGTTTGAAGTCCCATCTGACAGCTGGTCCCTCCTGTACTCCTGCTACCTCCCACATCCCCAGATGGACCTTCTGTGGGTAGCCCTGCCCTGCTGCACCCCACAGCCCTTAATCCAGCTTTGTGCCCCCTCAGCCCCCTGCAGCCATCCTCCTGTTCTGCTCCATCTGTCCCAGCACTCCTGCTTGGAACTCACACTCTGCTTTTGCCCACAGCAAGCAGACGAGAGCCTGAACTTTGAGGAGCAGATCCTGGAAGCTGCCAAATCCATTGCTGCAGCCACGAGTGCCCTGGTGAAGGCAGCCTCAGCAGCCCAGAGGGAATTAGTGGCCCAAGGAAAAGTAAGGCCATAAGAGAAGAAGAATTAAAAAAATGTAGAGAAGGATTCTCCCTTCTTTTGGGGCTGCTTGTAACCCTCATGTCCCATGACAAGAGGTGTGCAGGGTGGTGACCCTTACTCCTCTCCTCCTTCCTCATAGGTGGGTGCCATCCCAGCCAACGCAGTGGATGATGGACAGTGGTCCCAGGGTCTCATTTCAGCCGTGAGTATCAAGGTCATGTTGAGGGGTTGAGGGGGAAACCTTCCTCTTGACTCCTGTTGCAGACATAAGGATACTCTGTCCTTGTGCTTCTCCTCAGTGGAAGAAGCAGCCATGCTTCTTTCACCCTCTCCCACATGGTGTGGAAGCTGGATCTTTTCATCCTATGGCCCACAGCCTCCTTGGAGCCGATCAGGGCTCCTGTACCCACCCTGACAGCCCCTCTTGCCACAGGCACGCATGGTGGCTGCTGCCACCAACAACCTGTGCGAAGCCGCCAACGCCGCAGTGCAGGGCCATGCCAGCGAGGAGAAGCTCATCTCGTCTGCCAAGCAGGTGGCTGCTTCCACAGCCCAGCTCCTGGTAGCCTGCAAGGTGAAGGCTGACCATGACTCGGAGGCCATGAAGCGGCTCCAGGTGAGTCCCAGTCTGCCTCTCCAGCCCCTATTGCTTGAGGGGTGGCTGGGAGTGGGGTGAGGGCACGTGGCTGTTCTCCAGGGCTCGTGCTCCCTGCCTGTATGCCATCAGTGGGAAGTTCATTGGAGCACAGGTTCTAGGTTGCTTGGTTTTCACTGCAAGCTGTGTGCCAGGCATGTGAGTGATGCTGGGCTGCTCAGCCCAGCAGCATTCAGGAACAATGAACTGGCACAGGAGTACCTGAAATGGGTGCACTTTCTCACTGGTATTCAAGAGGTTAATGTTGGGGAGGACATGCTTTGGAGCACTTTTAATCCTCAGAGGCCATGGCACACAAGAGGTTAATGCCCATGCGTTGTGGGGTTAACATTGGATCTCAGCACTGGGGCCAGGACTGGGGAGAGTTAGCAGGGCTGCCTCTCAGTCCCTGCCCCGCTCAGACAGGAGCCAGAGCCTGGCTGGGAGCAGAAGTGCCTGAAATGGTCATGAGCGGGTGGCAAGGCAGCAAGCCTTGTAAAGGAATCCCTGCCTGCAGCTCCCAGCACTCCTGGCTGCCTGTCCTGCCTGCTGGCCTAGCCTGGGGCAAGAGTTCCTTCACACCCAGAGGAAGCAGTCCTAGCCTGGGGCTGTGACTCATGCTGACGCTCCCCTCCTCCATGCTGCAGGCCGCTGGAAATGCCGTGAAGAGGGCGTCAGACAATCTGGTGAAGGCAGCACAGAAGGCAGCTGCCTTCCAGGACCATGATGAAACGGTGGTGGTGAAGGAGAAGATGGTCGGAGGAATTGCACAGGTGAGGAGTGAGCCTGCTCCAACATGCAGGAGCAGCTCTAGGTGCCACCACAGCCTGTGTAAACCTGTCTCAGGAGCATGTCCTACCACCCACCAGCACAGGTCATGTCTTGAGAGAGCCTCACGAAAATGCGGTGGGTTCATCCATCCCACTGAGCATCAGTTACAGAATGAGGCCTCACCCCGTCCTGCCACAAGTGGCAGTGAGTGATGGTGCTTGGTCCAGTGCCCACATTGTCCCAGTGTCCATGACACATGTGAAATGCAGAGCAGCGGTTAGAGGGCAAGACCTACTTGGTGTGGGGTGCCACAGTCCCCATGCTGGTTCTGTGCAGCTGAGACCCTCTACAGGGCATGTGGGGCTGAGCCCTGGGAGCTGCACTGTTCTGTTTAGCTCCAGAGTGCTCCCACCCACAGACAACAGCTCTCCTGCCCAGTGAGGCAGTGGCTCTAACGGGAGGGAAGCAGCAGCCGGAGAACCCAGCTCTGGGGTTGACATTGCCATGGCAGAGGCTCCGGCCATCCCTGTGGGAGGCAGCTGTGACCATGGGGCTCTCTCCTGGCAGATCATCGCCGCCCAGGAGGAGATGCTGCGCAAGGAGAGGGAGCTGGAGGAGGCGCGGAAGAAGCTGGCGATGATCCGGCAGCAGCAGTACAAGTTCCTGCCCTCGGAGCTGCGGGACGAGGAGCAGAACTGAGCTGCACGCCCTCCGCTGCTCACCGCACAGACTGCTGCCTGCCCGCCTGCCTGCCTGCTCCTATTTAAGACGACCCGCCACAAGCGAAGGGCTGTCTGGGCTAGACCTGAGCTCTGCCCGCACCCAGAGCAACGGGACTAACTCAGCTGCCCCTCCAAGCCGGTGCCGCACCAGCAATTCCGCTTTGCTGCCCAGCCCACCTTCCCATGCACACCCAAGGCACAATCAGAGCGCTCGGAGGGACTCGGTTGGGGTGGGAGCCGGGGCTGCACTGGCTCAGGGCTCACCCACCAGCCCCGGGGTGCGGGCCCACAGAGCTCTCCACTGCAAGGGGATATTTACTTGTGCCTTCTTCATTCCCTCTCGTGCCCCTTTTTTCTCTCTCCTCTGCGCGGGATGGGGACAGGCAGGTGGCTTGCCCTCTCCTGTGCGATGGCGTGCAGGGAGCAGCAGCCCCTCGCTGAGCTCTCGTGTGGAGCTGCCTTTCACCTCCAATGCCTTATTGCTGGCTGAATCTTCCTCTTCCTCTACAGCTCCCTTGGAAGGCACTGAGTCTACCCCATGAGTATCTGCTTCAGCCCAAGCACCTCTGGGGAGCAGCAGGGCTGGAATCCGCAGTGCCTCCCCTCAGGATGGGGGATGATGTGATGAGTTTACCCCCAGAGCTGTTTTTTGCCTTCCCGCAGGATTTGCCCCCGACTGCGGCCCCAGCCAGTTCTGCCTTCCTCCTTCTTCCCAAGTGCCTGCATTGTTTTCCAAGATCTACAATATTTTTGTAACTTTTCCATTTCTCTAGTATTGAGCCTGCAGCTTTCAAAGTTCATTTATTTCCCTGCCAGCTCATGCCCTGCCCACTAACACCCAGCTCTCGCCGGGGTCCCGTAGCCCAGCATCCCACCCCTCCTTGGCTCTGGGACCCCCGTCCCTACCCCTTTGCACTTGCTGAGGCTTGTCTCACCATTTTGATACTTTAAGCATCCCATAGTAAAGATTGAAGGAAACCAGCTCCCCCCAAGCCTCCGGGGTGGGGTGGGGGATGCCAGTGTCTCCTCAGAAAGATGTATTCATCAATAAAGTCTGGTTTTCCTGCTTTCTTGCCAACTGGGTATCAACGGGCCTCTCCAGGAGACAGGGAGGGCAGGGGGGCCTGGGTGCCTTCGCTCCCGGCAAAGGGAGGGGGAGTGTACCACGGGTGCTTATACAGCATGGAAAATATTTGAGGCACGTCCAGCCCCAGGCACCCGGCAGGCCGGACCCCCGCTGCCAGCCATGTGCCGGCCTCGCAGGTGCTGCCGGGGGCCACCACTGCAGGAGGGGCCCTTGGGGATTGTGTTTCTGGAGGATTTGGGCCTCAGGGAAGGCGGGGGGGGGGGTATGTATGCCTGGAGCTGAGCTCCTGGCCCCATTCCTGCTGCCAGCCAAATATACTCCTGGGTAGGGTGCCATAGGGTGCAAGTGGGTGACCTCCCACCCCATAGTCACTGGTGGCCCATCAGTGGGGAAGCAACAATCTTTAGTGTGGTGTGGGTCTGGGAATGTGGCCCAAGCCCTCCTGGCTGCCAGCGTTGATCTTACGCCCCGAAATAGCCCCCAAGAGCCAACCTGTGCAGGCAGCAGCTGCCCCAACGTGTCCCCACCTGTTCCCACCCCGTCACTCAGCAGGGATTTGGGGGCCTAAGCAGTGGCAGGGCAGGCGGGGGTGATGTGGGGTGCAACAGGGACATTGCAGGGTGCAACAGTGGCACAGGCAGGTTGGCAGGTGTCCCTTGCCTCTGGGGCTGTTCCTGCTAGCATGAGCAACAAACATCATCGGTGGCAAGGGCAGCATCCCATAGTATCCCAGACAGCAACTCCTGTCCCCTTGTGGTCATGTCCCTGGGGGTGTGGAGGAGCTGTTTCTCCTGAGACACTCACCCCTGGCCAGGCTCCAGGGTGGATTTGTGGCTCTCACAGGCATCCCAGTCCTCCCAGCTGTCCCCTGACAATCTGCGCTGGCCTGACCCGGCACCAGGCTCTCACCCAGGTACCAGCT
This sequence comes from Entomyzon cyanotis, assembly GCA_024500445.1. Lineage (NCBI taxonomy): Eukaryota > Metazoa > Chordata > Aves > Passeriformes > Meliphagidae > Entomyzon > Entomyzon cyanotis. The sequence goes on along the minus strand of JAKEPQ010001021.1, from coordinate 42,495,097 downwards.
GGGGCATGGGGCCCTTCAGAGTGTCCGGCAAGGACAGTGAGCGGGCACAGCATGGCAGCAGCCCTGGCCTCATCCTGGCATCCTGGGGATAAGGGAGTTCCAGCAGCCCCTGCACAGTGCTGCAAGCACATCCACTCTGTGTCCTCCAGCTTGGGTACAAGAAAGAAGTGGTGGCACAAACACTAGGGAGGGACATGGGGGTGTGATTAACCAGCACCTCTCAATTTCACACACCACTCAAGGGATTATTTTAGCAGGCACGTTCAGGAAAGCACAAACAGAAGTTTGGAGCTGGGATCCGCTGCAGGGATCCAAATCCAGCTCAGATGGAAGTTAGCAGGGAATCCGTGTCCCAGCTTCTTGGGGAGATCAGGGATGGGACAATAGGCTGCAGCATGGATAGCACCTGGGAAGATTCCACTAGTTGTGGGGACAAGCCTTTCCTTGGAAGTAAGGTCTGACCCCCAGAGTGAAACATAGAGGAGATTGCCATCCTTGGAGACCTCAGCCCAAGACAAGTGTGGGCATGGGGCAGCAACGGAAGGGATGTGCATACACACCTCCCTGCACCCCTTGTCCCACAGGTTACCCCAGAGGATGGGCTTAAGAGCAGACTTATGGACCTCAGTACCTGCTGATTCCAGCAGTGTCCATCAGACATGGTTATGACACCTGGAGAAAACTGGAGGGGGCAGAGAGGGAAAACTGCATCCTTTAGGGGCACATCTGAGGGCTGTCCCGGCTCTGGGGCAATTTCCTGGCTGCTTGCACCATGCCCATCATTATCTCTGCCCCATGCACCGAGCTCATGAAGTTGCTCAAGCCCATGAAGTTGCTCCAGGCTGGAACATCTCACAGAAAAACAATTATTCTCTCCCAGGAATGATGGGAGATGGATCTTCCCCCTCCTCTCAGAAGCCACATGCTGGCAGTTACAGACTCTTCTTGTCCAAATATGTGCCTAATTCATCAGTACTAATAGCTGCTCTCCAGAGTCCAGCAGTGGCTCTGTTTTCCTCACGGAGCCAGAAGCTCCTTGGTCCTTGGCTGCTCCCACCTCTCCCATGCCCTCCACCATCCGGGCCTGGGGGCTCCTAGAAAGGCACTTTCTCCAGCTGTCAAAAACGTTTTGTTCCTCTCTGCTTGGAGCACTGGTGCCGAGAAGCTGCATCAAGCAAGGGCTGGCTGCAGCCCAGGGGCAATGGGCCGGGGGATCCTGTGCACCCCACATGTCCCCATCCCATCCCAGCCTTCCACACGTGCCACACGGCACCCTTGGCCCCTCCGCCAGCTCCTTCCAGCCCCCCGACCCACAGCCCACCCTGCAGCTGGGAATGTGCCAGAAGCATTTACGATCGTTATTAAAGTACAGGTTATTTTTGGAGGAGCTGGGATTTGAAGGGTTTGCATTTTTTTGCCTGTGGAATACAGTTTATTTACAGCAGAAAGATGAAGAGGGGCAGTGAGCTGCCTGTACACCCTGTGTCACCCTGAAACGCCACCCTATGGTCTGTGCATGTGCCAGGTGTCCCTGCGGGTGCCAGGGACAGTGGCATCAAGATGCAAGGCAGGGGGGAGGTGGGTTTCAAGAAGTCTGCACAGAGCTGGGGCTCTCCTGCCCCACCAGCAGCTGGGTGGGGATGTCAGGGGCTCTGCTCACTTGTCTCTTGGGGGATTTTCCCCATGTGGGCAATGGAAGCCAAACATGTCCGTCAGGGCAATCACAGCCTGAGTGTGCCCCCAGCATTTCAGGGCCAGCCCACCGGTGTTCCCTAGTGCCATGCCAGCCCTTGAGGTGTCCCCAAGCCAGTGCCAGCAAGCAGGGTCCCTCAGGCCCCAGGGTGCGGTGACAGAGCATGTGGTGTACCTAGGGCATTGCCAGCTGTGCAATGTCGTCTAGCATGAGAACAGCTCTGACTGGAGCCAGTGTCACTGGGTACCCCTACTCAGTGCCCAGGCTGTCCCTTGCCCGCTGCCACTGGGGCACCCCTAGCACAGTGCTACAGAGTGTCCCTCAACCCGTGTCACAGGGGTACCAGCAGAGTATTTCCCCCGGGGTGTCCAACGCCCAGTGCCACCAGGGTACGCATAACACAGTGTCCCGGGGTGTCCCTCGCAAAGTACCATTGGGCTATCCCTAGCGCAGTGACCCGGGGTGTCCCTCGCCCCCGTGCCCCGGTGGGTGCCGGGTGCCGGGGCTGCGGCGATGCCCGCCGTGGGGGCCGCCCCCCCGTCCTGCTCGGTCCGAGGGCCGGTGGCGAGCCAGTCCCTAAAAGGTGCTGGCGGGCGGCGGGGGAGGTACCGGGGCAGCCCCCGCCCGGCGCGGCCCCTCCCCAGCTTTTAGGCAGCGCGGCGGGGCGGGGAGCGCAGTGCCGGTGCTCCCGCCGCTCCCGTCGCTCCCGGTGCTCCGCGTCCCTCTGCCGTCCCGCTCCCCGACGCCGACACTCCGCCACCATGGAGGCCATCAAGAAGAAGATGCAGATGCTGAAACTGGACAAGGAGAATGCCATCGACCGCGCAGAGCAAGCGGAGGCTGACAAGAAGCAGGCGGAGGACCGCTGCAAGCAGGTAGGTGTCCCACGGGCTTCCCCGGCACTGGGTACCCTTCACTCTAGGGGTGTCCAGCCCCGACACCCCACTCTGCTGGAAGTCCAGCCTGGACACCCTCCACCATAGGGTTGTCCGGCCCTGGAAACCCTGTCCCTCTGGGAGCCCAGCCCTGGGGATTCCATCCCACTGATGGTCCAGACTGGGGACACTGCACTGTCTAGGATCACCCAGTCCCCACACTGATCTCCCCGTACTGGTTGTCTAGCCTGGAGTCCCCTCTCCTAAGGATGTCCTGGCCCAAGGACCTTGCCCCACTGGGTGTCCTGCTTGTGGATGCCAGATCTAGGGATTGACAGCTCTTGAGACCTGACCTCACTGGGACCGTATCCCCAGGGATCTCACCCCATATGGGTCTGTCCCCAAGCACCAAGGCTTCAGTCTTTTCCTTGACCCCTTATGCTGGTCCCCCCAAACATGTCTTATCTCAGTGGGACACCCCGGTGCTACCTCCCTGTCCCTGTGCCAGGGAGAACCCTGGGGACTGCATACCCCCACCACAACCACACACAGATCGGAACACAGACTGGTGTCCCTCAGAGCTGTATCCTCAAGTCAGGAACTTCCCAGTCCCCTATAGAGGGAGCAAGACCACCACCCCCTTGCCTCTGCCAGGCTCAGGTGATGCCTTAATTATTTCTAGTTTTCACTCTTCATGTGTCTGTAACATGGTGTTGTTGTGTTTCTTAAAAATGCTAACAGTCTCTGTTCCCAACACCCTTAGCCAAAACAATCCCGCCTGGAATAGAAAATCCAAGGACACATTCGTTGCCCTAGGGCCTGAAAAGATATGAACAACGGTGAAATGGGGGGAGCACACCTATGGGTGTGATTGGAGAATTAGGGGCCAATATGCTAACAGGACAGAACTTGTAAAAGGTGAAGGGCTCATAACCAGCATCCATTTTTTTAGGTGTAGTCCGCCAAGGGGGACTTTGCTTGCCTGGATGTACCTTGACGGCCTTAAATAAATTTGTCTGCTTTTTGTACTCCTAATCTGGTCTAGTCCTCTGTTTCAGATACCCTGTTTTAGGCATCACAGGGATGATGGGGGTCCTGGGGACTGCTCTACACAAAGATGTGTAGAACCAAAGCTGTTAGAGAGGACATGTCCATGGTCTCCTGCTGTGTCCCTACAGCCTGGGTGTACCCAGGAGGAGAATAGGCATCCTCAGGAGGATGGGAGGACAAAGCCCCTTTGAGCCTTGCAGACACCACCATCTCCCCTGATCCCCACCCTTTGTCCTTTCCCCAGCTGGAGGAGGAACAGCAGGGCCTGCAGAAGAAGCTGAAGGGCACTGAGGATGAGGTGGAGAAGTACTCCGAGTCTGTCAAGGAGGCCCAGGAGAAGCTGGAGCAGGCAGAGAAGAAAGCTACAGATGTAAGTAGGCATTCCAGCAGCTCCTCCCCTGCACAGGCTCTGGATCTCGGGGGGTTAAAGGAAGAGGGGGCCCTTATATGGAAAGTGTCCGAGGGGAAGACTGTCAGGATCCCATTCCTTCGATGCTGACACTGAACTGGGCTGATGGGTCCTGTGTAGGGTGTGGGGGCCAGGCCAGCTGTGGTGAGCAGTGCTGGGAGCGCTGGTCCTGTCTGGAGCTTTGTGGGCAGCCTCCAGCCTGGCTCCCCAAATTTAATGAGGACAAGTGTCCCAAACTGTGTCACAAGTCCCCCAGGCACGCACCTGCTCAATGCTCGCAGGAAAAACTGTGGTGCTTGCTAAACTGTGGTAGAGCAGCGAAACGGAAAAATCTCTTGCTGTGGTTAGCTGCTGAGTGCTAGCTGCAAGGAAGAATGTTTGGGGTGTGTGGAAAGGGACTTGGGTGGATTTGGGGTCCAGTGCGCTGCTTTGTACCCTGAGAAGGACAAGGCCAGGAAGAGTTTTATTTAGTGCCATGACTGATGTTTCTCCTGGGAAATAGATCCCTCTGGGGAGATGTTAGGAAGGTGTTGAAATTGGCTTGTGCCTGGCCAGAATGAAGGGTGGAACAGCTGTGTGTGGCCACGGGGTAGCTTGGGAATGGGGTATAACGACCTGCGGTGCCACACAGGGTATTTGACACCCTATAAATAAATTCTCCTTTTGATAGCCAGCCCCTCTTTGATGAAAACCAACCCTGGAAACTGGAGGAGAAGCTAAAGGAGAGCTGTCTGGAGCACAGCCAGCAGGGCATGGCCAGGCTTTTTAGGATTGAGAACTAAAAATTCAATCCCAGCTGGTTTATGGAGCTAAATGGGGGAGATGTGTCAAATCTCTGAGGCCACCGCCAAGGACAGGGGTGAGCGCACAAGGACGAGCAATGGCAACACCAGTCCTGTGGCAGCCTAGAGCTCCTGGGCTGCAGCCAGGGGTCTCCTCAGACCTCTTTGCTGATCCCACAGATGACTCTCCTCTAAAAGAGAATCCTCTGGAAGGACACATTGAACCTGGCATGGGACAGGCATGTCAGGCTGCGCAGGGTAGCTGCTCTCTCTGTAGTGGGGTTCACACTAATTGGCTCCATGCTGGTGTGGGACAGGGCAAACTCAGTCTGGTTGAGAGTGGATGTGACGTTCCCAGTGCAGGGCTCAGAGGAAGGGGCAAACAGGGGTACTGGGCAGGTGTTGGCTGTGGGGTGTGGGGTGGTTTGCTGCTGGCACTCCCTGCTGGCAGTGGGCTGTGCGATGCCATCCTGGGCAGGGACGGTGTTTCCCTGCTTTTGGTCTACAGCAGTTGGCAAGTCTGTGGGCTTCAGTATGGAGAGCCCCATACCACAAGACACAGTGGATGGGAGCCAGGGAAGGGTCCGAGCAGGAGCCATGGTGAAGGAGCAGTGTCAGGCTGCAGGTTGGTGGCAGCAGGACTGGGGCTCCATCACCAACACAGCACTCCCAGATTCATGCCAAAGCCTGGACAGGCTGCACCATGTGCGGGGCCCTGGGAGTCACCCCTTGGTGCCAGGGACCTGAATGTGCTGACAGCTCTAAGTGCCAGGACTGGTGTCACCTCCTCCCTGGTGCAAGGCACAGCACAGCTCCTGCTTCCAGCAGAGGAAACGTCAGGTAGACCACCAGAGCACACCCACCCCAGGCACCCCCGTGTCCTCCCTGGCTGCCAGGACAGTGGGTGCCTGAGAGCACAGAGTGTACCCATTCCTGAGATGGGTCAGGCTTATACCAGTGATCCAGGCAGCCTCCTGCTCTTGGCAAAAATGTCAATGCCTTAAAAGAATAAACATCCACCTCAGTATGGCCCGGGATGCCCTGCTGCTGGCCCTGGATGGTGGGGCACAAACACCATGGAGACTGCACTAAAGAGTGCAAATATGATACTCCAGGCACTTGGAAAGGTGTCAGATAGTGGCACAGAGCAGGCAGTGCCTAACTCCTGATCAGCAATTCCACAGAGCTTCCCAGCAGCTTTGTGAGCCCACTGAGGTCCCAGCACCTCTTGTCCCTGGCAGGGACAGCCCAAGGTGCCCAGATCAGGACGTGGGCAAGGGCTGCTGGAAATAGTGCAGCTGGGACAGCAGGTTTAGCCAGAACAGCCCTCTCCATAGTCCCACATCCCCAGCGGTGGCCTGTCCCCAGCCACTCCAGAGGGGCCTTAGGGAAAGGCCACCGTTCCCAGGCCACGATCCCAAAAGCTTCACCCATGTTCCCGCCCCAGCTGCTCTTCCCAGCCAAGACTTTGCTCTTATTTGGCAATTCCCTGAGCTGGTGGGAGGGAACGGGACTCTGCTGGGAAGTGACTGCATCTCGGGGTGGGGCCACAGCAGGAGGCACCTAGCCTGGGTACTGCAGGACCAGGGTGGCTGCCCCCAGCGTGTCCCTCGCCTGTGTGCAGCTGGCTCATCTCTGCCCCACTGCTCCCAGGAACCCTTGTCTCTGCTCTGGGCCCCTGTTTCCTGGCTCGGGAGCACTACTAACATCCAATCCTGGGACTGGGAGCGGGGCAGTACCACCTGGGCCCAAGGCCAAGCCCAAGGCTGTGTGCTCCCAGGGGACCCACAGTATCACCTCTTCTGCTGCCTCTTGGCAAGGGGACATGGATCTACAGGGTGCAGATAGCAGTGTGGCTGAGTCAGCCCCAGGACCCCTGGGCCTGGAGCTGATGCCAGCTGGTGAGGTCAGCCTGGGAACTAGCATTCCTGGAGGCAGGTGTGAAGTGCAGCCAGAGAGCTGTAAGTGCTTCTTAAGGGAGGATTGAGTGCCAGCAGCCCCAGCTTCTTCTGATGGATCAAGACATGTGCCCCAGCCAGGACAGAGAGCCAGGAGCTGGAGGTCTGACCTCACCCACAGGGTACCCACCAGGGCAGGAGGTACCAGGGTCTCCATGATCCCCATGAGTCTCTGTGGGGCTGCTGGACAGGTCCTCATGTAGGGGAGCAGATACCAAGGGACTCAACATGATGGATGCTGGGGACCTGGCTGCTGCCCACGTACCCCCAGAGGATGCCCAGGAGTGGGCTCTGCTCATGACTCTTACTGACTTCCCATTAGGAAAAAGTCCACAACTCTCCTTAGCTCTGCAGCAAGGGCTGTGGAGGGGAGTGCCTGGGGAGTACCTACGGGTACATTGCTCCTGTGGCCATGGGGGCTCACACAGGACAGGCTCCAGCAATCACAGACTCCATGGACTCCTGGCAATGAGTCCATTTCCCTGGGGTCCTCTCCATTGCTCTGGAGGATTTCAGTGTGACTGTGCACCCCTGCCTGCGGGGCAGCATGCATGCTGGGCACAGAGAGGAGTGTATGTCCTGCCTTGAGGCCACTCTGTGCCCACTCTGGGGGTGCCATGCACCCTTTCCGTGGGATCCATGCATCTGCCTGGGGGAATGTGTGCTGACCCGGACTGGGGAGACAGTGTGCTCTGCCCAGAAGCCGCTGTGCATCTAGCTTTGGCAGGAATGTAGAGACAGTGACCTCTGCCTGGAGAGGACCATGCATCCTGCCCAGGGGCACCCTCTGTCCTGTTTGGGATGAGGGGCACTGTGCATCCCTCCCGGCGTGGGAACTCTCTCTTGCCGTGGGTGAGCACCGCACGCCTCGCCCAGGGGAGCGGCAGAGCAGGTCGGTCGGAGGCAGCAGTAGCAGCAGCAGCGGGAGGAGGAGGAGGAGGAGGAGGAGCAGGAAGGGATGGAGGCAGGGCGGGCGGCGGGAGCGGCCGCTGCCTGAGCGCTTCCTGCCCGAGCCGGGCGGATCCCACAAAGGGCTCGGCGGTGTGGCCTCCCCGCCGGCAGCCCCCATCATGGCCAGCGCCAGCTCCATCGATGCCGTCAAGAAGAAGATCCAGAGCCTGCAGCAGGTGGCTGACGAGGCGGAGGAGCGCGCCGAGCACCTGCAGCGGGAGGCCGATGCCGAGCGGCAGGCCCGGGAGCGGGTAAGGGCCGCAGGGATGGGAAGAGGAGGGAGGGGGGCACCCCGGCAGCTCCCCGGGATGCCCCGCCGGCTCCGGCCCCGCTGCCGGCATCCCTTTGGCAGGCCGGCCCCGGCCCCTTCGAGCCCCGGTAGCCGGGTTGGCTGCCCCCGGGGCGGAGGAGCGCCGGGGAGGTCCCGGGGAACCGCGGGGAGCTACCACTCAGCTGGCGAGAGCCCCCGGGGCAGTCCCCGCCTGCCGGCAACCTCCGCCAGCCGCCTCCCTCCTCCGTGGGTCTTGAGAGAGAAGATGCTGCGTGCGGCGCGGCTCCCCAGGGCTTCCCGGCTGGCCGGGCGCTGGGAGCGGGCAGCGGCAAGCCCTGCCTTGGGAAAGGATCCCCTCCCTCGGAGGCCGGCGTGCACAGCTCAGAATCCCACGCCCAAGCTCTTGTCTGGCTTCCAGAGGACTCTGCGGTCCGGGCCGCCGAGCTTAGCTCTCCAGCCTGTCCCTTCGTGGGGACAAGCCACCCCTTCACACTGCCTCAGGCCAAAATTTCCATTCTGGCAGTGGGATGGCATTCCCAAGCTGCAGCTTTTTCCTGGTTTGTCTTTTTAGTTGCTGGAGCTTCTGTTTTCTTCCTTTCTTTCTGTTTCCTATGCCCACTCATTCAACATTCTCACCATATCAGGAGCGGCAGAGCTGGGTGCGGTACCCGGGTTGTTGTCACTCGGGCTGTGTGTGGAGGAAATGGCCCCTTCCTGCAGCGTCAGATCGGGTTCCCTGGTCACTGGGAGCTGCCGGGAAAGCTCATGTTCCCAAGTGTCCATCCGGGCAGCTCCGACCCATTTTGGGGGTGATTCCCTGGGAAAAAAAATCTACCGACTAGATGAAGCTGATGTTGCAGGCAGAACATTGCCATGTGGGGGCCAGCTCCAGTTCCCCGTTAGGTGGTCTGGCAAGGGACAAGCTCTCAGAGAGTCTTTGAAAAGATGTTTGTGGGGTGGCGGCGGCTGTGGGGCTGGCAGCCCTCTCAGAGAGGTGCTGGCTGTGCCTGTCCCCACCCTGCCAACCCCTCCACAGGGGATTGTGGGTGCTCAGTGGGGCCATGCAGGGTGACAGCCCCTTGCTGCTCCCATAGTTCCTGTGCTTAGCGAATATTCCCTGGAGCATTCTCAGTGCTGGAGCATGAGGCTGGATGTGTCCAGGCACTGCAGCCAGGCAGTCCTGCTGCAGCCTGTGAATAAGCAGGAGACGTTATCTCCTGGGTTGGTGCATGGGGCTGCTCCCCACGGGGAGGTCTTACTGCCACCCATCCCTTGATATCCAGGGGTTTGTCTTCCTTGCACCCCCCTGGTGGGAAGCTGAGAGCTGCTGAGGCAGCATTTCCCGACTGTGGCACTGGAGCAGGAGGCCTTTACCAAATGGAAAGAGTGCAAGGCCAGGCGTCAACAGGCTGGCGGAGGGCCAGGGCCACTGCTCCTGGCCAGTCCCAGCTCCCAGCCCTGTGCGTGGGGAGCCTGGGAAAAGGAGGGCTCTGGTCCTGCCAGCCGCATCTTGGCCAAGCACCAGCCTGCTGAGGGCGACTCGCTCCACTGCCCCCGGCACTGTGCTGTACATCAGCTGGGGGGCTCCATGCTTGGCTTCAGGCTGCCCTGTTGCACAGGGCCCTGGGGGTTCCTGCAGGAGAAGCTCCCAGCTCACTCCACCGCCTCTGTAAACAGGAAATCCACAGGCAGCTCCGATCTCCTTTTCGGGAGCGAAGCCGCACAGGGCATTCCTCCCCCTTTACTCACTGCTCTGCAAACCCCAAATACCATCCCTGTGACGGCATGGCTGCTATGGCCACCCTACCCCAGTGAACGTGCCCTGTCTCCCTCCAGGGCAGGAGTTGGAGATGCGAGGACATGGTGCAGCTGCACACGCCTAGCTGGGGTTGCAAGGCTGGCAGAAGCCAGCATCAAACAGGCCCTAGGGATGGAGATAATCTTCTTGTCCCTTTAGGAAAAAAGAGGGTGCATGGTCAGGTGTGCCATTCCAGTGATCATGGACTTGTTGCACAGTGTCAAGGGGTGTTCTGGATGGTAAATGTAGAAGCAACCAGTGAAAGTGTTTTTTTCAATGTATGTATGAGACACGGGGTGACTGAGAGGTTTCTGTTCACCCCCAGGCTGAGGCTGAAGTGGCTTCCCTCAACCGCCGTATCCAGCTGGTAGAGGAAGAGCTGGACCGAGCCCAGGAGCGCCTGGCCACTGCCCTGCAGAAGCTGGAGGAAGCTGAGAAGGCGGCTGATGAGAGCGAGAGGTGGGATGGAAAGGGACAGTGGGAGTGGTTTCAGGTCACCATTGCAGACAGTCCCTTTAGTTTTGCAGTGGGGTCTCTCTGAAGTGACCTTATCGGGGTTTATGTTGATTTTCCTGCAGACTTCAAAGGGAGAGAGCAAAGCCACAATGCAAAGAAGTTCCCCAGATGCAGACATCCTTATACAAAGCACACATAAAATCCTGAGAAATTTTATCTGGTATTTATAAGAGCACCAGACTGTAACCAAAGCCAGAGGAAGACATGAGCATGTTCTATTCCCCAGAGCAGCTTTCTATGCTCAAAGACACAATAACAGCCCAGGAGGGAACCTCTGTGCTGGTAACTCAAGGTCAGATTTGAGAACAAGACAGCCTCAATCAAAAGGAGTTCTACCAAGCATAAGTTGCCCCATCTTCACGGCAAGCAGGTTTCCCAGACTGGAGCTGTGCAGACAAGGGCACTCAGGTTGTTTGGGAGTGCCCAGACATGTCACAGCATTCATGACAGTTACATGAGCTACATGAGCTCTTCCTTCCATTGGCAAAGACCAGTTTGAGCAACAGCATCTGAGTGAGAGCAGAACAGTCTGCAGGAGTTTCTTCTGTGGGGATTTGCAGGGTTTTGGTAACTCCCTGTTTGTGAGCGTCACCCCAGATAGGAAAGCCTTTGCCACAGGATGTTTTCCAGTATTTGTTAAGGGCTGTCAGGCATTCTTTGTCAAGGTTGTGGCTGGTTCATCCTGAACTGCACACTTTTTCCCTCCCAAACATGGGTTCAGGACTTACCTGATTGAGTGGCACCATAGTCATACCTCACTCTGTAACATAGCCCTGGGGCCAGCTCCACTGTAATTCTGCACAGGAGCATTTTTGGGGTACTGCTGGTGTGACTCTACTGCATGGGGTGACCAGCAAGTGCCATCCTCCCTGAGCAATGTCCTGCGTCTCTAAAGCTGGAGGATGGTGTCGTTAGGGTACAGGATGTACAGATGGCTCCTTGACCCATACTAACATCTTCTGGCATGATCATTCCTCAGAGGCATGAAGGTCATCGAAAACAGGGCCATGAAAGATGAGGAGAAGATGGAACTCCAGGAAATGCAGCTGAAGGAGGCGAAGCACATAGCAGAGGAGGCTGACCGCAAATATGAGGAGGTGTGTACCCCCATCCCCAGTCCTGACCCCCCAGAAGCACTCAGAGACATCTCCTTGCAGTGCTGTGTCCCCAGCTGGGGCAAGCACAGGGCCAACACGGGCCTCTTGCTGCCATCAACAGGTCGCTCGCAAGCTGGTCGTCCTTGAGGGAGAGCTGGAGCGCTCAGAGGAGAGAGCAGAGGTGGCAGAGAGGTGAGCGGAGCTTCCGGTGGGCAGCATGCAGGGGTCCCACACAGCCCTTGCCCCAGATCCCTGGCAGACATGGGGATGGGGATGTCCTTCTCTGGAAGCAGCAGAGTCTGTCATTGGGGTGGTCCTTGGGATTGGAGGCTGGGGGTGGGGGCTGCCAACCCAGTGTCATCACATCCTTGACCCTGTTCTCTGCTGTCGCCTTCCCGGGGTGCCCCTCTTCCACCCCAGCCGAATGAGACAGTTGGAAGAAGAGCTGCGGACCATGGACCAGTCTCTCAAATCCCTCATTGCCTCAGAGGAAGAGGTACTGGGGCAGGGGCATGGGGCTATGTGCAGCAGCCCCCTCTCTCTGTTGCTGTCTCTCAAACCATGCGAGCCACCTCTCTCCTTTCTGCACCACTGCCTCCACCACCGGCCTCCCCTTGCCTTCCTCTCCAGTAGGTGCAGGCTGGGCACGCTCCTCCATCCCTCCATCTCTGCTTGCCTTGGTGAGGCCAGTGAGAGCCTGGCTGGTGGTGATGCACGAGGTATCTGTGCAAGGAAGCACAAGGAATGGATGAACAGATGCGTCCCGGCAGCTCCCGCTCGCAGCGGCTCTGCTCCTTGTCCACCTGCACTGAGTTTTCTCCTCTCTCAACTTGTTTTCTCTCTTTCTTTCCTGCTTCCCCATGCCTGTTCTTTCTGCTCCTGCCTCTCTCCTGCCCTCTGGCCCCACTCCCCCCCCTCCTGCCGGCTCTGCTTGGGATGTAGTAAATGTGGTGACCTAGAGGAGGAGCTGAAAATTGTCACCAACAACTTGAAGTCCCTGGAGGCCCAGGCTGACAAGGTAGGACCCAGTGAGGCTGCTGGAGCTGGGAAGAGTGCATGGGGTCTGGGAGTGCTGCGGTCTCTTGCTGGGGTGAAGGACGGACGGAGGTATCCCTTGAGACTCACAGGTGCTTGTCTCTGTCTCTGCAGTATTCCACCAAGGAGGATAAGTACGAGGAGGAAATCAAGCTTCTAGGGGAAAAACTGAAGGAGGTAAGCGTTGTAGGGCCTCCACTGAATCAGTGTAGGCATGAGCTTGCCATCCTGATGGGTTTTGACCCCATTATGCCCATGTCCTCTCATGGTCTCCTAAATTGCAGCCCAGCAGCAGAGCAGGTACCTGGGTCTGGGATGACATTCACTAGTCTGTTCTGCTTTAAGGGTGCAAGGCTCCCTTGAGCCCTAGGCACTTCTTGTCCCTCGCCTTTCCCACAGGAGGGCTTTTGGCAAAGAGTATCAGAGATGCAGATGGAGCAGATTGGGAGTGCAGTGCAGCCTGCTCCACCTCTGTTCTGTCCTGTAGCTCACTCTTTGCCCACTGTGCTTCCCACAGGCTGAGACTCGTGCTGAGTTTGCAGAGAGGTCTGTGGCGAAGCTGGAGAAAACCATTGATGACCTAGAAGGTAAAATGACCCCAACAGCCCTGTGTCCCTTTTTGCTGGGGCAGCACTGGACACACCATGCCCCCAGTGGGGCTGGACAGTGCTTGGCCAGAGGGAGGGGATGGGCAGGAGTTCTGGGAGCAGGGAGGCTGGATGCTGTAGTGTCTGGTGCAGGAGTGCAGAGCTCCTGGGGTCTGCCCTTGGGTGGGGAATAGGGTCACATCCATGCTGCCTGTGCCTGCACACTCCTGCTGCCCTCAGCCTGCCGCTCACATCCACTCTCTCTCTTCACCTTGTGCCCTCCACTCTTATTTCACCGTCTGCTCCCCACCTGCCCCCACCTGCAGATGAAGTGTATGCGCAGAAGATGAAGTACAAAGCCATCAGCGAGGAGCTGGACAATGCACTTAACGACATCACCTCCCTCTGAGCCCCACGCTGGGCACCAGCACTGCACCCGCACCCTGCCTGTCTCTCCCCTCCCCAGCTCGGCTGTTTGCCTGCCTGGCCATCCCACCTCTCTCCCTACCCTCTCTGTCCTCCTCTGTCCTACCAAGCCTGTGCCTGTCCATCAGCTCCTTTGGGACAGGAGCTGACCTGGGGTGTTCCCGCTGTACCCCTCTTTGGGGAGACAAGAAGTAGGTGCTTAGAGCTGTTTGTTCAGGGCAGGAGAGCAGCCCCACATACTGACTGGACAGTGTAGTTGTAGGCCCATGCCACAGCATTGCCCTGGGGATCAGGACTGTGCCCAGAAGCCCCTTGTTCGAGCAGCTCCCTCCTTGGCTCCCCAGCAGCAGAAGCTCTGGGGACCCTGCAGTTCCGGGGCTGGGGGGCCATTTCCCCCCCATATACTTCCAGCAAAGTCCCCCGGTGCTGCTTGCTGGCCCCAGCATGGGGATGACCTGCACTGGGGAAGCGGCACCTCCACTGCCAATGCTCAGGCCTGGCGGATAGAGGGTTGGATCCAGCTGTGCAGACACCCTGTTCCGCGGCAGGCAGGCAACCCCCACTCCTCCCTCACCCTTCTGTCCTTTGCACATTGCTCTTCAGTTTGCATCTCACGACTTTTCTTTTGTGTTCTGTCCCTCTGGATTAATGAGTTGATATCAATAAAAGTTTAACATTGGTTTCGCCTTTGTTTTCTTCATGCCACTCTATCCCTCATCTCCTGCCTGTCTCATGTGGGTACTGTCAGCAGCGTGGTAGGAGGTGGTTGCAGGCAGCTCACAGCCACGGGTCCCTAGGGTGACCATGGCTGAGACCCAAGAGGCTCCTGTGCTTCCAGACTGAGCGGGACAGGGCTATTGTGCTGACCCCAGCCACCCTCTGACCCTTGTACACAGCTTTCCTCATCTCATGCTTTCTTCTCCATGAGTCTTTTGGCATGAAATAGCAGGGTTAGACCTGGTCCTGTCCATTCCCTGACCCCACTCCCAGACATTGCCTACAAGCAGCAATCTCAGCCTCTTCATGGCTCCTGCATCACCTTCTCTTGGTGAAGGGGCTGATGCTACCCTTCAGCAGTGATCTCTTGTGATCCCTAAATTGGTCCTGATCCCCCTTGTCCTTCCTCACCACCCTACCACATCCCAGAACCCAGTCTCCAAATTGATGGACCTACAGCCTTGTCCCATCAAGACTGGCTGCCTCCTCCTGTGAGTCCAGCTGTATCCCACCACTGGCTGGGTGGCTTTTGGTGTTTCCAGCAAAGGCTTTCAGAAATGCTGTCTCTTTTAACTAACTCACTTTTTTCTCTCTCTTTCCTGTGCTGCGTTGATGTCTTCATTTTCTCTAGAGCGCTCTCAGCAGGAGGCCGAGAAAAACCGTATTCTCACTAACGAGCTGCGGGTCATCCTTACTGAACTTAACAACTGAGCTGCCCAGGGCTCCTGGCCCCAGCCCAGCCTCCCTGCCCCATTTTGGCCAGGCTGGCTCAGGGCTGGGAGCCCCTTTCTGCTCCCCACTGGGGTGAGGCAGGGTGTGAAGCCTTGCCTTATCCTCACAGGGGTAACTACCCTGCTTGGACAGGACAGGGAGCCCCTCTGGAGTTGATCAGTTTTTTGTGGGAGAGATATGAGGGGGGTTTGTGATGTCCTGGGATGCCCACATAGTGATGGCTGTCCTCTGGCATCATCCTGGCTCTGTTGGGGAGAGATGTGATGGTTTGTATTGCAGCCTTCCTCCCCTTGTCCCAGGAGTCACTGGGCAGCCTCTTCTGGCTCACTCTGGTCACCCCAAACTGTACAGGGAGGATCTCCTTAGAAAGGTTGCAGGGTGCTGGGAAGGCTGGGATAGGAGCTGGGGACCCAGCAGCACCCACTGCCCCAAACTTCGGAGAGGGAAGAGCCTACCAAGGCATACTGAGAGATGGGGCTGGGTGGACAGCAATCCTACTCCATCCCCATCTCTGGGGGAAGGAGGATGCCATTTGGAAGTGAACACCAGAGGGAGGCTGCCTTGGCAGCAGGCTGCCTGGCACAGTTTATCCTTGTAGCCTTGTTAGCTCTGCTCCTTATCTCTCTTATCCTCTGCCCACTCTCCTGGGCTGTTTATGGGCTGTTTTCTCACTCCTTTTCTTCATGGAGCGCTGCTGGGTCATGCAGCAGGCACTAGTTCTCCGCTTCCACTGGCCAAGGGTTTGTGCATGTGCCCATAGCTGGCCAGTGGTGATGCCCTGGTGTCTGGCCAAATAATGGTACTCGCCAGCAGCACTTGCGCTGTGGAGCGCTCAGCCATGGGCAATGGGGCACTGTGGGAAGATGGAAATGCTGAAGAGTGGTAACTGCTTGCCACAGTGAGCAGCCTGACTGGCCTCACCTTCCGTGGCAGGTCCCAGAGTGGCTGGACTCATCCCTGCCAGAAATGGGGCTACTTTTGTGGACTGTGCTCCACAGGGGACGCCCCGTTTGACTGGAGGCCATTGCCATACTGAAATGTCCATCCGTGTGTGTGTGTCTGTGCTTGGTGTGATGTGTGTGGGTCCTGCTGCACCTGGGTACCTTTGGGCTGTGTCTGTGTGCGTGGCTGGGTGTTCCTTGTATTCACAGAGAGCCTGGCCAGTGCCAAAGAGGAGAATGTGGGGATACAGCAGGTCCTGGACCAGACCTTACTGGAGCTGAACAACCTCTGAGCTGCCCTGGCGAGCCCCTATCCCTCTTTCCTACCCAACACGTGCACCCCACTGGCATGCTCAGGATGTCATCAGCTGATCTGCATCTTGGCCAAATCCACACATCCATTGAGAAGGGAAGCTCTGCAGCCTTGCACTGTTGTTCAAGGGGATATTGTTTGTGCACAGCCTAACTGGCTCTGTCCTGTCTTCATGTCCAAATATTAAAGCAGTTTGACAAGATGGATGGCTGTGTGTGGTCTTTTGGGTGGGTACAGGCTTTGGGAGAGGATGTGTGGGTCTCTCTCCCCAGTTTATGCAAGGAGGGTCTGCAGGACCTCTGTGGCTGTGGTGGGCTCGGAATAATAACCACGTAGCTTGGACTGTGTTCCCTCATCTCCATCACTTCCTTGGAATCCAGAGGAAACCTCAAGCTCAGTCCAAACTCACCATCCTCTTCAAATACACAATGATAAACCATGTCACTGGTGTGTTCCCTTCCACAGTCTGCATACTACTGGCTTGGCACCTCGGGAAGCCCCAAGGTCTTTGAGCTATCCATGGACAGTTCATATTTACAACACTGAGAAAACATACAAGCATGTGATCATGTGTCGCTGTTGAGTGGCTAGCTGAGGACTGACCCAAGTTCTCAGACAAGCGAAGAGAGGAGAAAAGGAACTTTATTGTTTTTGAATTCCATATATATAGAGTCTACAGAAGTGCCCCAGATTGGTCAGCCCGAGACCTCCCCCTGGGCCCAATTGGCCAAGCCCGAACTCACTCAATCCGGAGAAACTGTTTGCAAAACATCCAAACTTTATCTTGTTTATGAAATATAGCAAAATGTTCCCACGGGAAGAACCTGTGCTAGCCACAATCATGCATGCACACATAGTTGTCAGGATCTTCTCCAAGCTGCTCACCCTTTGTACTAGTTGCATCTTCTACTCCCAGTGACTGAATGCCAGCCTGAGGGACAGCTGTATAAGCTAGCAAATATTAATGCAGCAAAGTGTTCAGGAAGTTTCTTCCTGTCTTGCTGTATTTTCTCCAACATAAATTGAAGAGCAGCCGGAAGTGTCTCATTGCTGTCACCAGAATGGGCTGGATTTCCTGGGGATGTTCAAAGTCATGATCTAGTCCTGTCTTTCATTTTGGGCCCCTCCATGATGTGCACCAAGCCCTGCTGTCCCACGCTACCCAGCAGATATTCCTCCAAAAGCACATCCACGTACTGCCAGGAAACACAATTCATGCTGACCTTTTTTGAGCCAGAGCCAGCAAGAGACTGGCAGGGATAGCTTTTGTTATCTGCTTTTCTTTATTTGCTGTGCCTCTCAGGTCAGGAAAGGAGAGTGTTGAGATTGCATCTCTTTCCTGCCCAGGTGCTGCTGGCCTCCTGCCCTCTCCCTGGCCCAGAAGTTCTGTTTTGTGGTTCTAATGCCTTCTCCAACAGGGAAAAAAGCTCCTCGTGCATGGGGTGCTCATTTTCAGTTTGTCCTTCCAAGGCTCCAAGGTCTGCTGTGAGCTGCAGCCTCCCACCCTGGCCTGGAGGAGCTGGAGGGGAGGACAGTACATGGTGTCTTGGACTGCTGAGCTGTCCCTGCGCAAGGGCTGGAGCTCCTCCTTGGGCCCTTGTGCCTTCCTTTTCTGCAGTTCATCAGTGGAGCCATTCTGTTGTTTAGTCAAAACACCATCCAGGCAGGGGGTTGTCTGGCTTCAAAGAGAACCAGATTGTAAAAGCACCTCTTCCCTGGAAGCCTGCACCCTGCACTGCAAACAAGTCTGCCCTGTGCCCCGGTCAGGGTGCGTCCCAGTGCCCAGCCTCTGGGAGTCCTTCGCCTTCCTGCTGCGACAAAGAGCCCTTTCACACCCACTGTTTTTAACACATTAGCTGCTGCTGCCTCCTGGTTTGGATCAGTCCACTTGACTTAACTATTTACACCTCGCTGCCAGGGCCTTTTTAATCCTTTGAACTGCCTGTGATCTGGCAGTGAGATCCTGACTGCTGTTCCCAGGTGATGCTCAGCCTGGGAAAGACATGAGCAATGTCATGGTTCAGCAAAGCTTTGCATTTCCTCCATTCTCCCACCCATCTCCTTTCCACTGTAGCCCCACAGAGAAACATGCAGGCCAGGAAAAGCTCTGGGAGCCTGGGCACTGTGGAACTGTTGGCATGGGAGCATGTCTCCCCACAGGTGTCACAGACCCACGCTGGTGACCGAGGTGTCTGTGCGCTCCTCCCTTCCTCTCTCTGCACCTCTCCCATTGAATTTCAACCTTTGGATTTGTTTACCTTGGCCTGGCAGACTGAAGATCTCCCCAAAGAGCTTTCAGCTATGCCGTGGGCTGCCACCCCATTGACATACCAGCACATTAACCTTCGGCAGCCTTTCACCCCTGCTCTCTGCTCCAGTTCTCTCATCTCTCCAGTGCCTCATTTCATCTCTGAACCCTTCCTGTTCAATGCCCTTGAACTACATGCTGGAGGGGGAGGACCACACAAAGAGCATCTGAGAAATTTTGATGAGACTTGTCGAGCTGTGCAGAGCCAGGCACAGACTACTGCCACCCCTCAGTCCCTCCCTGCATCTACAGCTTGAAACATCGGGGTGAGGGCCAGGAAAACTGTGTTGCCAAGTTGTGAGGGTTTTGCAAGGCTCTGGGGGATTTCAAAACAGGCCAGACCACCTAAAGACAAGTGCCACACAAATCTCCCAGCCCCAAAATCGGTATTTCTGACTTGTCAATGGCAATAGAGGCAGCTGGAGGGAAGCATAGATAGCCATGGGTACATGGTGCTATCTCATTTTTGTGTGAGCATGCTCCATATGTAGTGCTTGAGGCTGTTCTGTCTGTGACGGTACAGTGTGCAGTACAGGAGGATGTGGGGCCCCTGCTCCACTTGCTCAGGGGATGTGGGATCAGCACTGCAGCATCTCTGCTGCCAGACAGGCCAATGACAGCGTGACAGGCAGCAAGGGACCTTTGGGGAGCATTCGTTGCATTGGTTTAGTGGTTGCTATTCACAAGGTTGATTCATTGCCTTTCAGACCGAAAGAAAATAAATTAAAAGTACTTGTTCTCAGGGCTCTGTTATGTCATGCCTTTCTTGCAGGATATCTTCCTATGTTTATGTTTACTGTCTCTGTGGACTGGGCTAGGATCATTATTTTGGTGAACTTCATAGCATTGCCTTTGGAGATGATAAAATCACTGGTCTTGATTTTATCACACTGGCCCATGTGCTGGGCAGGTCCTGCTTTGGAATCACAAAATAATTGGGGTCAGAAGGGATCTCTAAAGACCATTGCCACAATGAGCGGGGACATTCTCAACTAGATCATGTTACTCAACAGCCTTACCCATCCAGCCTTAGCTTGAATGTTTCCATTGGTGATGGATAGGGTGGTCACCAAGAGCTGACACCACTGTGGGCACCTTTGAACTTCTCCTGGCCTTTGTCCTCCTTGCTGCTGAAACTCTCCTGCTCCCTGCAGCTGGCAGAGGCATGCTTCCTTTGCCTGTCCAGACAGCAGCCCACAGTGACCAGGACCAGGGCTGCTGCAGCACCTCAAAACAGCCACTGCTGCTGCACTGCAGAAAGGAGTTGGGGCCTCCATGGTGCGTGCCCCTTTTCCCCTTAATCAGCTGCAGCAGCCAAGTCATCTCGTGATGAAGATATTCCTCACACTCTTCCATCCATTTGGCTGAGTCCATTTGGGTCTGGTCATGGTGCAGCAGTCTGGGCTGGATGGTCAGCAGAGCCAGGAAGAGCACCAGAGTTGGAGCCAAGGCCTGGTGGACAGAAAGGGAGCTCATCAGGTCTGGGTGGCAGGGAGCAAGGCCCTGGAAACACCCAGCATGTCCCCAAAGCCTCGCTGGGCACCTGCCACCCCTGAGAGGCCTAAGCTCTTCTTTCAGCCCCAAGTGCAGTTCTGTGCCCTGTCCTGCCCTGAGAGGCTCATGTCTCTTCTCATTAGAAACCCCCTGGGAATCTGCCCCTGTCCCTATCCAGTCCAGCATTCCTCTGCATGCACACTCACTGGTCACCAGAATTCAGCTGCAGTGGAGCTGGGGCTGCCTGGTGATGTCCCTGGTGACACCTCCTGTTGTGACCCATCCTCCCTGATGTCGCAGCCACCAGAGCTGCATCGCCCAGCTGGCAAGCCCCAGCCTTCATCTCCACCCCTCAGTGGCTCCTGGGTATCCTCACCCAGGAAACTCTCTTGACCAAGTGGGCAGATCTCCCAGGGCCATCACTGAAAGGAACATAGGGTCTCTAAGTGGATGTCCCCAGTTTACAGAGTGAGATGTGACTTTCTCCAGGCCAGATGGTCTGATTGAGCTGTTTTGCAAAGAAGCCACAAAACCTTAGGCAGAGACAAAATTACTGCCCTCTCTCCTTCTTTGGGATCCCTTGTGCTGGGGCATGACTTGGCCCTGTAAACCCTGGTGATCAAGCCAAACATCAGTCATTCCACTTCCTCCAAACGTGTCTGGAGGAAGTGGAAAAAAACATGTGATTCCCATTTCCAGCTATCAACTTGCTGTCTGCAAGGGCAAGCCCATGAGCTGGAGGGGATATTTTGGGACCCACATCTCGCTGCTCCTCTGAGATTCCCTTGGTTCAGGAGAGCCCTCTGTACCCCAAGTGGGAGTGCTCTGCTGTGAATTGTGCCTATTAGAATCAGGGTCTATGTTCCATGAGTGAATGAGACCCAGACCCCTTAAAAGCCTTCTCTGACCTTGCTGCATGTGTGCCAAGATTGGCACGGGCGCTGCGTTTCTGCCAATTCAGCATGTGCAGAACTCTACATCCAGTGCACCCGTCCAAAGTCTTCTGGAGGTGGAAAGGGTGTGTGCTGGGGTGTGGGTGTCAGTATGTGGAAAGTGCCCTGAAGTGCACTTCCCTATTCCTGTGTCGATCCCGTTGAGGTGGGGGACTGAAGGTGCCAAACGGAGGGAACACAGACCCACTGAGGGTGGGCAGCCTGCACACCTCACCCAGCCCCTGCTCCTGGGGGGCTACGCAGGGCCCCACTCACGGGGTGGCAGTGGGGACAAGGCCAAGCTCGTCTGGGCGCAGGCTGTGTCCCCTCAGGATCACAGGACATCCCGAGCTGGGAGTGATCCACACGAATCATCGAGTCCAGCTCCTGGCCCTGCCCAGCACACCCCAAGAGTCGCACCATGTGCGTGGGAGCACTGTCCAGATGCTTGGTGAGCCCTGCCAGGCTGGTTCCGTCACCCGTTCCCCGGGGCGCCGGTGCCAGCGCCCCACACCCTGCGGACAGGCCTTTCCCGCCATCCAGCCCCCCGCGCCCCCGTGACTGACGGGCCCGGCCCCGCCCCCCGTCCCGCCCCGCCCCGGGACGCTGCTTCCGGCGGCGGCGGCGCGCGCACGTGTGACGTCATCGGCCCCGGAAGGGCGGCGGAGGGGGAAGGGGCCGCGGGGCCCGTCCGGTCCGAGCTCCGGGTCCGACCCCGGTCCCGTGTCCCCGCTCCCGCCGAAATGACGCTCGCCGTCTTCTTCGGGTGCACCTTCATCGCCTTCGGGCCCGCGTTCGGCCTCTTCATCTTCACCATCGCCCGTGACCCGCTCCGCATCATCATCCTCATCGCCGGGTCAGTCAGCGATGGGGGGGCTGGTGCTGCCGTGGTGTGGGACCAGGATCGGCTCCGGGAGCGCTGCGGGCGTGCTGGGGCGTGCCGGCGCTGCTACCGGAACGATCGTGATGGGGGCACTGATTCTGCTGATGGTGCTGGTACCAGTGTGGGTGTGATGGGGTGCTGGTCCAGTGCCGTGCACGGCCGCTGGAGCCGTGACAGGGGCGCTGGCACCAGTGACGGTGCTGGCACGGGGTGGGTGTTACAGAGTGCTGGTACGACTATGGGTGTGACAAGGTGATGGTAGCATCGAGGGTGTGATACCCATGTGACTGGTAGTGGCTGAGGCACCATCGTGCATGCAATGGGCACACCAGTGCTCAGTCTGGTGCTGTTGTGGGCTCACTGGAGTCACCAGTACACATACTGGTGCTGTTGTGGGCTCATTGGAGTCACCAGTACACATACCGGTGCTACTGCTTGCATGACAGGAACACCAGTATTGTTTCTGTAACTGTCACAGCCATTGCCACATCGTGGACACCAGCACTCATACAGTACCTCTGGAGGATTGGTGATGGTACTGGTGCATGTGTGCAGCTGGGGAACTGGTAGCAGTACCACTGTGGGACCAGAAAGATGTGGTACTGTAACTGGTACTGGTGTGGGTATGAGCCTGGCACAGGTGCTGGTACTGCTGTGGGCACAACAGGGCCACTGGTACCAGTTCTGGCGAGCAGTGGGTCAGGCATGCAGGCGCTACCTGCCCAGCACTGGTACCAGAATGGCACTGGTTCTGGTAGGAGAGTGGGCAAGGCCAGGGCACAGCACTGGTGCCAGTCCCAGCACAGCAGGGGCTCTGGCACAGCACTGGTGCCAGCAAGCTCTGTCTCTTACAGGGCTTTCTTCTGGCTGGTGTCACTGCTGCTCTCCTCCCTCATCTGGTTTATCGCAGTGAAAGCCAGCGACCCCCAGGATGAGCGGCTGCAGAAGGGGCTCCTGATTTTTGGGGTGATGTTCTCTGTGCTGCTGCAGGAGGCCTTTCGCTTCCTTTACTACAAGCTCCTCAGGTAATGACATCTCCCCTGCTGTGCCAGCGCTGCTGGACAGTCTTCCTGGCCATGGTGGTGCCAGATATTGTCTGTGAGCTGCTGGGTTAGGGGGAGTGTCAAGTGTGGTACCAAGCTGCCTCAGTGCTTACTGGGAGCACATGAGTGGCACCTGTTTTGGTGTGTTGACCTTAGTGGGTCTCAGGTGGTGGAGCAGCACAGCCCTAAGGTATGGAGGATCTAGTGCCCTGACCAACCTGGGACACAGTCTCAGTGCAGCCTCAGCAGCTCCTGGCCTTCCTCATACCATTATCTTGGAGCATGGGGATTCGTGCTGCCGGGGGAGCACGTGCTGCCCCCTGTCCTCTGTATGTACGAACACTACACTGGGGCTGGGCAGGCAGGCACGGGAAGGTGTCCTTCATACCCCTTAACCTTCCCAGATGAAAGCTGGGAGAAGGCTGGGGCGGGGAGCCGTGTCCGCAGGCTCGTGCTGCTCCCTGCGGCACGGCACTGTCAGAGGCGGGCAGGCAGAGGGTAGCAGAGCTCCACGGAGCAGCCTCTGACATAAACCACTGCGTTTGCTTTGCCTTGCGGATCTCCGGTCCCGAGTGCTGCTGTCCTTCTCGGGCTGAGGAGCTGTGTGGCATCCTCCTCACCTGTCACACCTCTAGCTGGTACAAATTATGAAGCCTCTCTCCCAGTTTCTCTCCCCAAAGAGCTCTTTAAGCTCTTCCCTGCACCTCCTCCATTGTTTGTCAACATCTTCTTAGTATAAGTGCAGAGATCAGGTACAGCCTCCCACGCCTGCAGTGGGGCCTCTTTCCATACGGGGGTGCTGCTTGCCTTACACCCAATGTCCTGCTCACACCAGCCCTGCTCTGCCGGCCTGGCTGGCACCCGCATTCCTCTGTGGAAAATCTTTCTATGTGGCTTCATGTGATTTTCACATGCCTGGTTTGTCTGGTGGTACAATCATAGAGACAATCTCCATGGTGGGTGTTGCTTGGGGAGGGGGAGGTTGCCAGGAGGGTGGCATGGCGCAGAGTGAATACTGCACCATGCTTCAAGGGGTGGCTTGGCTTTGCTGGACTTCAGTGTGCTTTCACCCCACAGGAAGGCCATCGAGGGGCTGGTGGCCCTCAGTGAGGATGGCTGCTCCCCCATTTCCATCCAGCAAATGGCATATGGTGAGTGTTGTGCATAGCAGGGCAGGGAGCGAGGCTGGGGAGGACGGAGCATGGTGCTGGGAGCAAAGGGAGATTTCTCATGCCAAAGCTGGCTGAGAGGTGCGTGGGGTGGCCCTTGGGAGGCTCAGAGCTTAACAGTGTCCTTGTCCTGGCAGTGGCTGGAGTGGGCTTTGGTCTCATGAGTGGCGCCTTCTCCATGATCAATCTCCTGGCAGACGCGTTAGGGCCTGGCACTGTGGGCATCCATGGAGATTCACAGCTGTATTTCCTGACCTCAGGTGAGTAACTGGCACCCTTCGCTCACTTGTCTGCACCAACACAGAGGCAGCAGACTGTGAGCTGGAGTTTTCCCTCTCGGGTTGTCTGTCCATGCTGCATCCACACCTGCCTGAGCCCCTGCCACATCTCTGTGCCAAACCCTTTTTGCTGTCCCCTGTGACCCTCTCTGTTCTTCTTTTCATGTCTCCCACTCTCGAGGTCTGAGCCCGCACCACCCAGTCCAGCCAGGCTGTTTCTCTACCCCCATTTACTGACACATCTCCATCCCTTCCCCAAGCCTGCAGGCTAGGTCAGGTAGGTAATTCCCTGGTGACATCTCACTGCTTCTCCCTGCAGCTTTTATGACCATGGTGCTGATTTTCCTTCACACCTTCTGGGGGATCCTCTTCTTTCATGGCTGCGAGCACCGGCGCTGGTGGGAGATCGCAGCAGTTGTTATCATGCATCTCACTGTTTCAGGGTCGGTGAGTAAATGGGAGTAGGGCTCTGCACCCACAACTGTATTTGGAGTAATGATCCCTGTGCTGGGGTGAAACAGCCTTTGGCACTAGCAAAGCAGCTGGCCCTGCACAAACCAAATCCTGGAGTTGGTGTCCCCTGTCCCATTCCATTTGCTGAGGTGGTGACATTGCCACACATCCTGTCCCTGTCCTCTCCTGCTTCCTCACACTTCTCCTGCCTCTCTCCACAGTCATTTTGCAACCCCCTGTACGTGGGCAGCCTGGTGCCCTCCTACCTGCTGATGGCTGCTGCCGCTGCCTGGGCTTACGTTCTCTCGGGGGGATCTGCGCAGAACCTGCGGCGCTTCCTGCTCTGTAAGTGCTGCTCCATAAAGGGGGTGGGGGACACTTTGGGTCCTGTGAGGTATCAGGACTGGTGCTGGGATGTCAAGAGGTTTTCCCTGTGGCTCAAATAAGGGCATCATCGCCTTGTCTCCCAGACTGGAGGAGCATGTAATTTTTGGGGACATGGTCGGGTTGTTGCCTCTCCTAGGTGGAGTGAGATAAAGAGTTTGGTGAAAACTCACTGCTTCTCTTCTTGGTTCCTGCAGGTTTACGGAGCGGAGCCAGCCCCCAACCAGGATCCTGAGGCCCTGCAGGATGTTCCAGTCCCCATCCACCCCTACCTTCCCCTCCTATCCTGGCAGCAGGATCAGCCATCACCTTCTTTGCAATATCTTTTCTCCTGGACTGGGGGACCCCGGCCAGCACTGGCAGGGCAGGCGCTGGGGTTCAGCTGTGGCAGCCAGCCTACTGGTGTGGCTGAGACTGGCTCACTCCAACGCCCCTTTGGGAGTCCCTGTAAAACATCTCAGTTTTGGGGGACCCGACTTTGCTAGCCCTGCTGTGAGCTCAGCCCCAGTTAGCCTGCCTGTGACTGCCGGAGGCTTGAGCCCAAAGAAACCCATCGCTTCTCCCCCCGCTGCCACAGATGTGCTGCCCCCTGTGCCAGGGCGGGGGGCCCGCGTTGCCTCCTCACTGCAGGATGGAGGAAGGGGCTTTGCAAAGTGCTGCCATGCCCTGGGTCATAGCTGGCTACTGTAGTGCTCCTTACTTCACCTCTCTGCCCAGTCCTGCTGCCCCAGGAGCCCCGGCCCCGGCACTGACCTGCAGTAGCGCAGCGAGTCAGCATCCTGGTGCAGCAGGATGGTGCTGGGGGACCCACAGGTCCACCCACAGCATGCAGGGCAGGAGGAGAAGAGGGAGAAAGACAGTATCCAAAGGACCCAGTGGACATGGAGGGTGGTGGAGGGCTTGGGAGGAGATGCAATGCCACAGCTGTTGCCGGCACAGATTTGGGAGGGGGTTCAAGGGACCATTCCAATGGATCATTGCCCTCTCCTGTTCTTGGGGATTTTCAGGCGGGTACCAGCCCTGGTTCTGTGCCACAGGGCTGGGAGGGAGAAACTGCCATCGGGCTGAGAAGGCAGTTTTATCCACAGTGGGCTTTTATACCAATAAAATTAAGTACCACAGACAAGTGGGGCTGTGTGTGGCCATTGGCACTGCCCTTGGGGGGAGAATGCAAGCAGTGGTGACAGTGGCCTGTGCTGGTGTGACTGGAGCGGGATGGTCTGGCAGTTGCAGACCCCATTTGCCTGCAGGCTTTGCTCCTGCTCTGCCCATCCTAACAGTGGCTGAGCTCTAGTTTTACTGCTTTGAGGTGGAGTCTGCTGAGGGCTGGAGACCTGCAAGTTCCTGTTGTCTCCCACAGGGCCAGTTTCTCTTAGTTTTGCCATGGCTATAAAGCTCCCTGGGGCTTGGCTCCAGCTCCACTGGAGGCACCACAAAAAATTGGAGGTGGCCATGGATCTAGGGGTTGTTCTGGCTAACCTAGCTATCATAAAGCTGGAGGTGAGCTGGGTGGGGGCTGGCCAGCAAACAAGCAGGGGCTCTGCCACCTTCATCTCTGCCTCTCTTCAGCTCTACCAAGCTGCAGCTATGTTTTTCCAGTGCTTTGCACAAATAAGAAGAGGAAGAAGTCCCAGAGTGATGGAGGGCAGGGCTGGACTGTACAAGAAGCTTTGTGCTGCTTACTCTGGAGCTTTTCCCAGTGCACAGAGGCTGATGCGGTCTTTGCTGGTTGGGAAGGGGTCCCTGCACACCTCTCAGCTGTGAGTCCAGCTGCACCAGAGTGTACTTTCCTGCCCCACGGCTTCTCACAAAAACAGCAGAGACAGTTGGCACCATGGGAGGCTTTTATTATTTTTTTAGTAGTTTTTACCACTTTTTATAACAAAAATAGCTATTGGGGTCAAATGCTGCCCCCAGACAAACAGTCCATGTGGGCAGCCCATGCAGCCAAGTGATGCTGGAGCACTGGCTCTTCCTTGACCTGTGGTGGGAGTGAGGGGAGGTGGGGTGGCAGGCTGAGCCAGTGGGGCTGGGACTGCCATGGAAGCATTGAGTTTATGCGGTGTTCTCAGTGCTGGCTGCTGTGTAGATGACCTTGGATTTGCTTGGTGAGTCTAGCCTGGTGGGGAAAGAAAGAGTGGGGGAGTGTTAGACCAAGCAGGGGGTCTTGTTGCCTTAGACCATCCTTAAGCCCTGTTCTCATGCCCTGGACCCGTCCTGCCCCCACGCCCTGTCCTGTGTCTCCCCATCACTCACCGTGCATTCTGGCTGCGGTGCTTGTAGATGTACAGCAGGAAGGCCAGTGCTGTGACAGCAAAGAGCACCCCGAAGAGCACAGCCAGCACATCTCCTGCAAGCCAAGCATAGGCGTGTTACACTGGGGGTGTTCTCCTGTGGCTACTGGCTGAACAAGATGGGGCAAGGAGCAGGCTGGTAGCTCAGGAGCAGAGGGGACACAAAGGAGCAGCCTCGGCTGGGCATGCTTACCTGGATGAAATGAGCTGGAGTATCCTGCAAAGGAGACAAAGACGAGAGGATGAGAACCAGTGGCATGGATGCTAGAGCAGCCCTGCAAACCCACAGTGGCTGCCTGCCTCCCAAGACGCCAATTTCCAGGCAGTTACACCGCCGTCTGCCTTCCCCTCCTTTGTGCCAGCCCATAACCTACCTGCTGTTGCTGAGTCATCACTGCCTGTAAAGAGAGAGGATGCAGTGAGGAGGTTGCCTGGGGTATTTGGGGCGGGGAGTGTCGAGCCTGCAGGTCTTTGGGCCCCACTTCCAAAGCAGGACTGCTCACAAGACTCCCTATCACCCATGAGAGGAGACATGCCCCAAAAGCTTGCAACAGCTTGTTGCACGAAGCCCAGCCCTGACACCCTAGCAGAAGCATAAGGAAAAAGGGATCCCTGAATCCCAGCCCACACCCTGAACCTTGCTGAGCCCAGCCAGAAGCTCCCCCCACTGCTGTTGCCACTGCCTAGGAAGCAGGCAGGGTGCTGAGCACTGCAGTGTCCCATGAGTCCACCAGACCTCACAGGAGACCACAGAGCGGGACATGCGCTGAGCCCAGCAGGTAGCAGCCAGGTGGACAGTTGTCTGCAGCAAAATGGTCAGCAGCTCCCAGGGAAGAGGCAGCCACCCATTGTGGGTAGGGCACCTGGCATGCGGATGGCTTGGTGGCCCTACATGCTGGGAGGGGGCTGTGCTGGGCAAATGTTTGCCCTGCACGAAAGCTGGCTTTTAAAGAGCTGCATTATCATCTGTACATGGCTCGGGTATTGTGCACAGAGTGGCACTATCTGTGGGCTGTATCCAGCTACATAACTGCTGCAGGAAAGCCTCCACCTCCACCCAGCAGCTGGGGACAGGACCGGTTGTCCCGAACTTGGGGTGACTGAGAAAAAGATCAACAAGTGTGGGTGCAGAAGGTGCAGCTGCAAGCAAAATGAGATGTGACCCCACAGCACTCCATCTCAGTGCTCAGCTGCCCCAGGGGTAAAAAGCAGGCAGTTAGCACTGACGTGGGGAGAAACCAACAGTGCTGTGCACGCAAGGCAGGGGACCAGTAACCTCATCCAGGAATACTGGGACATTGTCTTGGCACTTCAGGAACAAGGGCTTTGTGGCTTTGTTACAGTAGGAATCTTTGTATAGAAATAGGAAATAATTAAAAGAAGAAGAAAAAAAAAAAGGTAAGCTGGGCAAGTCCCCCCTTGCCCCAGCATTGGGAGGCTTTGGAGGAGCTTCTACAAGAAAGTGCTAAAAGAAAGGCTTGGAGGTAAATGGAAAATATGATAAAGTATCTAACAGGTTTACCA
Organism: Entomyzon cyanotis; assembly: GCA_024500445.1. NCBI lineage: Eukaryota > Metazoa > Chordata > Aves > Passeriformes > Meliphagidae > Entomyzon > Entomyzon cyanotis. Next base: position 42,466,184 of record JAKEPQ010001021.1, on the reverse strand, counting down.
AAGATAGAGCATGCCAGCCTAACCCGATATCCTTCTTTGATAAGTAATATTCCAGACAAAGAAAATGCGGTAGATTTTATCTCTCCCAGCTTCAGTGAAGCATTTGATGCAGTGCCACATGGGAAACTGCTACCCAGGCTTAAGACCACAGTGATTAAAAGCCTACAGCCATTAGCAAGCTGGCTGCAGGTGGGACGGTGAGGGAAGTGCTTTGCACCGCAGTGTGTGGTTATTGAGGCATTGCCCAGTGGCCTGGGACCAAGCCTGTGTGCTGTTCCTATTAGTCACCTTCACAAAAGGTGTAGGAAATGCCATCAGAACAGAAAAGGAACAGGATGTTGAACAGAAAAACCCTAGTGACCTCAGAGAGCAGCAATGGGCAAAAATTCAGTGATGTGGAGCGATAGTCACACCTGAGGATTAATAGGGATTTCTACCCATGCCTGGAAATCACCAATGCAAGAAAGGCCTTCAAGGAGAAATAGAGGGTGGGCAGACAGGCATCCCTCAGACAGGGGACCGTGTGCCTGGCCAGGATGGCTGTGAGGCCCCACTGGCAGAGTGCAGCCTTCAGGAGGTGTCCCCAGCACTGCCCTTCCTGCAGGATTTGGAGGAGGTGTGTTCACTGCAAGCTTGTACCTCTGGCAGCTCCTACTGAATTTATCTATCGTATTTGGGGTTGAAGTAGCTAGCTAGGACCTGGCTGTTTGCTCTTGACCATGTAATCCCCTAGTCCTGTGATTGTTATGTGTGCAAGACTAGGGAAAAAAAAAAAATTCTAAAAACTGATCTTCCCCAGGCAGGGTGAAGGAAGAGCAGAAATGGGGGAGAGCAGGACCCCAAGATCAGTGCTGCCACGTCACTTGCCAGGGAGGTCTAATCCATGCAGATGCTGCATTTCTGTAAGAGACACAAAGCACTGACTCCTGCTGCTTGCCCCATCACCCCATCCCTGCAGCTGAGAGCAGCCTGAGCACGCTCACACACTTCTTACCAGCAGGAGAGTACTTCTCTGAAGAGAGGGTGGTCTGGAAACTAGCCAGCACCCGTCGCCCATGCAGGCTCTGCACTGGCCGGTAATTGTTCCGCAGAAACTTGCCGTCATCACCTCTCAGGCTTGAAACCAGCACTGACATCTGGAAGGAGAGCAGTGTGAGCAGAGTAGCATCCATCCCACCTTTGGGAGCCAGATGAGCTGCAGATTGCTGGCACAGAGCACCGTCACCAGCTTACAGGAGAGGCTGGGAAAGACCCATTGCAGAGCTCTGACAGACCTGGTGATGAGAGAGCAGCATGGTCTGGTTGAAGACTGTCCATTTGACGGTCTGATAGCAGGGAGGGGTGGTCAGAGAGCCATTATAGTGGAAGTAGAATTTCAGGTTGGCAGGCAGCAGACCTGCAATGTTGAATCCGGGCACCAATGTTTCCTGTCCTGGGGGAGGAAACATCATGGGAGTGAGACTGGTACAGACTCCTTGGAGGACAGCGTCATGAAGATCATGAGCAGTTGGGCTCTGCATGTGCTCCTGCAGCCACCAGAGGAAGATCAATGGGTTTGCCCTGGAGACGGGAAAGCATGTGGGCTGCCTGCTGCACCCTCACTCTGCTCAGCAGCAGGTTTCTCTGCTGGGCTGCAACCCCTGAGACAAAGCATTAGGTGGGACACGGCCTTACCTACTTCTGGGATTTCATGCAGATGCTTAAGTATTTCATGGTAGTATTGGTTCTCCCCATGCCCAACCTGCAACACAAAAACCCCACAGTAATGTCAAGGACAGGGACCAAATGGAGACCAGCCAGTGATAGCAGTGCTAGAAAGGTATCACTCCTTGAGAAAGACACCACATCCCAATGATCCCTCCATTCCACTGGGGCTGCTCTGCCCTTTCTCCCATTATTCCAAGGTGCATTTGCACCTCTGCCGCTACCCTGAACTGTGTCCAACTCTGCCCACCCTAGTCCCATCCTCCCCCTGCTGATCTGTGGAACTCACCTCCAGAAAGGCCCCCAGCACAGCCAGGCCATCTGGCTCAACCATTGCCTCTGCAATGCTGTCATACTTGGTGTTGTAGTGGACCACATGGATCTGGAAGGAAAACATTCAATCCCAATGCAGGATGGGCACCACTGGGAGATACTCACTCCCACAGGTCTACAGCCTGCTGATGTGAGGGCTCTGAGAGACATGCAGATGTGATGAGTATCACCTCAGGGAAGGGAAAACGCTGATGGGACCAAGAAAATCTGCTGCTGCAAAGCAGCCAGGATGAAGGTCTGCTTGCAGGAATGTCCCTGGTCAGGAACAGCAAACCAGCTCTCTGTTCTGCATACCAGGGGCTCGTACTGCAGAGCTGGGCCCTGTTTGAGGACACCAGATAGAGAAGGAGGGATAAAACTAGATGGGAGCTGGCAGAGCAAGAGGACAGTGTATACAGAGTAAACAGTTCCTGTAGCTCCCTAAGCAGGCTCACAGCCTCTGGGGAAGCTGGCTTCCACAGGCTGGGGTCTGCCACAGCTCCTGCTGCATCAGCCCAGGACCAGGCTTCAGTATGAATTTGGCTCAGCACCAAAGTGTAACCTCCTACACTTAACTCCACTGCTGCAGAGCTGTCCAGGATCCTGGCCAGGGGTTACAAACTACATCCAATGACAACCAGAGCCATGAATGAAAAGCATGACAGCATTCCAGTGCTCTCCCTGCCCAGCACCATGACGGAAAAGATGGATCCAGCACCACGAGGGCTCCTTACCTCGGCAGCAAAGCGTCGCCCATTTACCGTGTGCTCCGATCCAGGTCCTGATGGGGATCCCCAGTGCAGATGCAGCTGTGCAGCTCGGTACTGCTGGGCATAGCCACCAGTGAGGGCCAGGGACTCAGGCAACTCAAGCATAACTGCAGAGGCAGAAGGAAGAGGTCAGTAGTACAACATAAAGCCCAGTCCATTCCACACATACTCAGAGGAGATGTCCCAAGGGAAACAGGCACCTTGGGCTTCTACAAACTGGTCATAACAGAAAACCTTGCTTTTCCTCTGTCATGAGGCTATGGGCAAGCCTGCCAATGTGTCAGGGTTCAGCTTCTGACTTAAGGTTGTAGGATACTGCAGTAAATACGTCAGGTTCAAAAATAGCTGCTATGAAAATGCTGGAAAGTAAAGAGCCCCTCTGCAAAGACTCCCGGGGCCAGCTCCAAGCCAACTGTTATCTAACAATTTATTCAGTAAGTGAGAATAATATAAAGAGACCATGGACAAAATTCATAGAGAAAGGTACTGGCAGAGTGGTGAATATCTATGATATCAGGGCATTTGGACAGAGAGCTGCAACTTTTGGCAAGCAGGGACCTTTCAAATAAGTCAGCGTGCAAGTGTCTGACAGCACTGGAGCTGGTGGCACAGAAGCATTAAATATTTTGAAAGCACTTGGAGCTAAAAATTTTCCCTGCTTGGACACCATAAATTGATACGTTGTTTTCCTTTACTTTAGTGTGGTTTTCCCAGCTATTCTGGATTTAAGCAGCAATGTGGCAAATCTAAAACTGAGCTACCTGGACATGTGGCAAAAATATCAGGAGCATCCTTGGACCCTGAGAAAGGCTGTCCTATCCTTTTAAGCCCATTTTCCTAGTTTTCAAGGTAAGTTCTTTTCCTTTTTCCATTTTAGATGAAGTACCCCGTAGTCACATCACCAAGCCAGGGCAGAGATTTGGGATTAACCATGTAACAGGGCTGTGATGAGTCATTGGCCATCTCAAGTTCCTTGCCACTGGGTTCAGAGATAGAAAACTCAAATACAGGAAGTGAGAAACTGTTCCCTCCCTATGAATTTTTCTGCTTTTACACTTCTTTTGTATAGCTAAACCATTGTACTCCTTCTCCTAAATACCTGAGTCATTTTCAGACCTACAAAAAAACTTACATAGCATATATACTTTGTTACCAAGATGAGTAACTGTACAAATATCTTACTGGACTAGCAACTTTTTATTTATTTATGGCTTTTTGTAAAGCAGACCAGTTGCCACAATAAAAAAGGCATCTTAAAAGCATGAGAGAAAGTACTTCCCCCCTCCCCAGTGAAAATGCTCTCACTGCTTTCCTAAACACCAAGCAACACCAGATGCCAGGGTGTCTAAAATAGCAACTACTGAGCTCAACTAGTTTAACTCTGCAGGCACATTAGGGCAGGAGGCCACAATATTGAGCTCTGTGCATGCACCATGCAGCTGATCTGACCATACACAGCATGTCTGACCTGTCAAGTTTGCTGTATACACAGGTCAGCTCCATCTCGTTGGCTACCAGGGCAAGGAGGTGCCTTATCACACGGTCAGCAAATTCCTAAGTCCTTTTCTCCATAACCTTTTCTTAGCTTGGGGGCTGGCAGACACCAGTGTGCACAAAAAGTTCTGCTTCCTCCAAGAAAAAGCTGGTAGCAACCAGGTCCAACCATCCTCAGCTGTGGAAAGATGTGCTTTTCCTCCGTATTTCGCATACTGAGGCTGATACTAAAATAACATTAATAAGTTGTGTCAAGAACTTTACAAAACCCGTTATAATACTGGAGAAAGGAAACAAAAGACCTTTAAAATTTCTTAAGACCTTGAGATGGAATACTTAAGTTCAAATTTAAAGTAAGGTGGTCAAAGTTGTGCCCTAAAAGACTGATGCAGGTAACTTAAAGGCTAAGTCACATGCAGAGAGTGATGAGTCCTTTGAAAGTGAAATGCAGGGGAAGAACCAGCAACTGAAAACCTGCATCAGAAATACCAGGGGCACATTTTTAGAGAAGATGTGGAGGTAATGAATTTCTGGAGCCAGCTCCCAAAGGCTTTGGACATCTCCAGGCTTCTCACCTAGTCCAGGAAAACACATGGACCTGTAAAAGTTCTACAGACAGATGCTTTCCTTTTGACCTTAAAGGTAACAGGGCTGCAGCCTGCAAGACAATCTCCTTCCCAGAGCCCAGGGGAAGGGCATCAGAGAATCCCAGACCTGCTGGGAGAGTCTGAGTGTCCTCTGCTTGTGCTCCAGGCCCTGAAGGTGCCTTTGCCCTCACCTGTGTGCCCATTGTTCTTCAGCTTGAGCAGCTTGTTGGCGGGCAGACTGTAGCCAGAGAGTTGGATTGGCCGGAGGTCAGGGCAGAAGATGGCCTGAGCTGTGTCAACATTGATGGGTGACTGCTTGGTGCCCCCACAGTCCAAGTAGTCCGTACTCCACTGCTTCAGGTCTGGTGCAGGAAGGAACGGAGAGACTGTCAGTGAGATCACCAGGGTGAGGAGACCTCCAGAAAGAAGGTTTGGGGGTCTTGGGGAAGGGGACAGGCACTGGTCAGGGCATTAGCCATGCACATAAGGTTAGCTTCCATGAAGTTAGCTCTGGAGCAGCTTTATGCTGCCATGTGACTGAATGCAGCTGTACCAGGAAAGGTCTCGCAGCATGGTGAGCTGCCAGGAAAGTCTATTTTTGGGGTGTTTAGGAAGAGTGCAAGAAGATCATTTACAAGTGGACTTGGCAAGCTGAGGAGCTGCTGCCCTGCAGCTCATCACACTCTTGCTGCCTTGCACAGCCTGGCCTCTGGCAGGTATCACCCCCACTGCTGCTTGAACAAGGTACCATGGTGCTGCTGGGCTCTGTGGCTAAGGGACAGCTCATGTGGCTGGGATGGGTGCTGAAATGGCCACCTCTTCCCAGTGCCACAGCTGGGATAAGCACGGCCGATGCCCCAGAAACCTCCCTTTGTACTGCAGAGGGCTGCTACCAGAGTGTCGTGGGCCAATGCAAACCTGGGCTTGCCCCCAGGCCAGCTCCTTGCAGAACTTCTGTAAATATGGAGCTGGGCATTAGTAGCTGAGCCAAAATCCTAGAGTGATGGTGCAGCAGTAAGGAGTGCACCTGCCATAGCACTGTGGGGATGCCCATCATGAGTGCTGTGGGGATGCCCCCAAAGCCAGGGAGGGCAAGGGGGCAGGATGGGGAGGCAGGGTGACAGAGGGCAGAGGTGCAGACAAGGTAATCCCTGGCCTGGTCAAAGTCCCAGCATGGACTGCAAGTCCAGCCTGGGGAGTACAGCCTTTTCCCCACTTGGCACAGGGTCAGGGGAGCTCCCATTCAGGGAGGATCCCTTCCCTGAGGGGCATCCCCCCACACCCACGCAGCTGGGAAACCCCTTCTTGGAGCTGCTGCTTCCTGCTGAAATCAGAACAAGCCCTGGCTCTTCAGCCCATCCATGCCTGAGACACTGTGCGGGCACTGTGTCAGGGTCAGGCAGCAGGGAAGGGTGAGTCTTGGAGTGCACACAGAAGCCCTGTAATCATTAACCACAGCTGGCTCAGGGCCAGGATCTGCTGGGTAGTAGGAAAAAAGCAGAAGTAACTGCAGGGTATTTACCTTCATAGCTCCAGTGGCTGTGGCCTTAAAAAAAAAAAGAAAAGAAAAAACCACATGAATGGAAGGGAAAGGTTGTCAGCAAACACACCTCTGACAGGCAGCGGGTCCCCTGGCTCCCCCTGCCTTCAATCCCCCTCCCCGCCTTTGCTTCCCCACTTCTCCCTCTGTCCCAGCAAAGGGCATGTTCCCAGAGGGTAATGCCTCCTTGGAGCAGGGCCAGGTCCCCTGCAGTTGTCAGACAGAGGGAAAACCACAGGGCTGACATTTTGTCATCATCCTTATAAAGAAAAAAATCAGAGATATTGGTTTCCATCACTGAGCAGCTGTACCAGCACTCTGGCAGCTACTCCAGAGCAGCCAAAACCTCCTGTTGCCTCAAGACAAGACACTTCACAAGTGCAGCTTCCACACTCTGTGGGGAGTTTGGGCAGCAAGATGCACTACAGCATGCAGACACCCTCCACCCACCAGGGAAAGTTGTTCTGGGACTGACAGCAGAGGCAGAAAACGAGCATCAAAACCTTCTCTTTACACCAGTGTCTGCCCCTACAGTAGGGATGGGTTTTCACAGGAAAATGTGCCAGACCAAACACTCAACTCCTGTCCCAGCAGCCCCCTGTTGTAACTCATGTGACCACCCAAATGCCCACAAAGAGCTGCAAAAGGGTCCTACCATGCAAAAGAGTCCTACCCTTTCCTTAGGAAAAGCAGGAGGGAGGATGGGGGATCCTGTGCCAGGACCTCTGCATTTCTTGTGTCACCCATGGGTCACATAGAGATCACAGCAAGGCAAGATGGTACCTGAGCTTCCCACAGCTGGTGGTGTGTCCACTGTGCAGATCTAGAGGGGACAAAGCACTCCTGGGAAGGTCCTGAGACTATCCAGTACTCAACAGGCTGGCCCTCACACAGTCACTCTCCTCCAGAGCTGCTGGCAATGCCTGGATTCCTGGCACATCACTGGACCTGGTCTTAGAAGTGCACCAGAACCTTTTCTCAAATGCCCCGACCAAACACCTTGGCTATCACCAGCCCTTCTAAACAAACAGCTCCAGGCAAAGGGATGTGGGGGCTCAGATTTACCCCAGCAGGGAAACATGCCAGAAGGATTATGTGCTTGCTCTGACTGGCACAACAGGTAATTCATGGGCTCCTCTTCTGACTTGTTCTTACTGTTTGTCACTGCAGACAGGCTCTTGGCACTTTCCAGCCCATGAGTGCAGGAGCAGAGAGTGCCAGACTGGGACAGGTTTGGGGCAGAGGAGGCATTCATACAGCAGCAATGACATGGGGGAGCATTTAAGAGGTGCAGCTAAGTCCCCAGTATCATCTCTGTCCCTTGGTGGGGGCCTTTGCCTGCCAGCCTTGCCAGGATGCAGGAGGGTCTCAGCAGGAGCTGCTTCGACCCCCATTCCTGCTGCTGACAAGAGCTATCAACACCCACTTGCTATTAATAGGAGTGGATTCCAGCTCGGGGGTGAGAAAGGAATAGGCAAGCTTTCCCAGGCCCAGATGTCCCATGGAAGGGCCTAAACCCAGCAGGACCCTGCCCTCCACTCAGCAAGGATCCAGGCATGGGCACTGCTGGGGGTCTTGGTGCATCTGCTGCTCAGGACAGTGGATGACCACGGCCAAACTGGGCTGGGGAGGGCTGGAGGTTGTTTGGGGGCAGTGTGTGTTGCAGAGATGGGAACATATCTCAGGGTTCGCTCCGGCACGACCACTGACTCACCTTCCTTGCATTTCTGATGTTCAGGAGCAATACTCAGGAATCTCTTGGGTATTCCCAAAGGCATAGAAAGAAGGAGCAGCAAGCAGAGGACTGGGCAAGCCACAGCTGAGTGCACCAGGACATGTGTGCCCCGGGACAGACTGCAGTGACCTCTCCCTGTCTGCTTTCACGGCACTGCCCTGGGATGCACTCAGCTGTGCAAGCAAGCTGAATTAATTTATCCTGCCCACCTTTCTCACATAAGGGTTACCTGCTACCCAGACACTGACTGTGCACCCAAATCCAGAGAACCTTCCTCTGGAAACACCCAACATCTTCTCCCACTCTGCTCCCACTCTCCTGGCACTATCTGCACAAAGGGATGCTCACATTGGGGCAGTCCTGGCACAGGAAAGGCACAGCACCCCAGGGCTGGCACGTGGTTCCTTGGTTCACTGCACATGCCTCAACTGGCACAGCCTGCTCTGACACCCCACTTTTCTCTCATCTCCAGGGACTCTGCCTTGACTCAAAGCAGCTCAAACATCACATCACAGATTGAGCAATAGCACCGTGCTGACACTTGCCCTGCTTTGTCAGGTCTGTGCCACCTACCCCAGGTTCCCACATCTCCCAGCACTCATCCATTCCCATAGCCAAGGGTCTCTGGACCATCCTTGCAGTCTCCTGCCAGCTCAGCTCGGCAGCTTTGGACGCCCTGAAGGCTGCAGCTGCACCCAGGAGCCAGTTCAATCAATCCCAACACAACAGGGATGTCTTGGCATCAGAACCACGAGCTCTTATCCATCCACTGAAACCTCCTCGACTGTGTTTTCCCATTCCGTGGATCTGGGTGCAGTGACGACACAGAGAGGCCACCCCCTTGGGCAGGCATCTCTCAGGCACAGCTGTGCAGAGCTGGGCCCCCTTGGCACACTCACCGAGCGCTGCAGAAGAGCACCGAGGTGAGCCCAGCCCTGGCGCTGGGTCAGGCTCTCAGCATCAGCCCCTGCCTCGGCACGGCTCGGATCGCCACGGCTCGGAGGAGCCCTGCGCTTACTATTCTGATCCCTTCCACTTGGAAGGGACTGGGGGCATTTGCAATCTCGCAGCCCTTTGCCATGAACATTAACCCACTGCCCTGCCCAAGTGTTGATTTGCATAATTTCATTCTGCCTCCCACACTTCCCGCCGGATCACGTATTCTCCTCCAAAAAGCCGTGTGATGCCAGGTCTCCCTCCTGCTGAACTGCTGCCACTCACCACGAAATATGTGGCTGCACCTCGGCAGCGGGTGCTGCAGCCCTTTGCATGGTTTGCCTTACCTCTGAGCACCCACTGCACCGGCAGGGACTTCAAAGCACTCCCAAAAACGTAGGGGGAAACAACCGGGGGGATGCGATGCGCACACCGGGAGCTAACGTGCAATGAGAGGGCTCCTTGCAGGGGTTCCAGCCGGAAAACACAGTAGGGTGCTGGCAGGAGCTGCCTGCCCTTGCAGGCGACAACGCCTCCGTGCTCAACCGTGCAGAGCCCCCGCTTCACCTGGGTACTGCCTGCCACCCTCCTTCCCCAGCAGCTCGCGATCCAGCCAAGTTTCCCACGAGTTTCCCCCCTTCACGCCCTCCCTTTTGCTTTCTCCTGCTGTTCCTTGCTCCCACTCAGCCCTCCCATTCTGGGATACAGGCTTTGCTGCAAGTGCCAGCTCCCTTCCCTCCTTGACATCCAACACCATCCAACAACACTTTCCTGCTGAGTTCAGGCAGACGCTGCCATTACCAGCGTGCTGCTCTGCATGTCCTGCAGCCCGGGAGGAAGGGTAGGAGCAGCTTTCGGCAGGGTGAGGAGCCAGCTCAACCACTGGCTGCTGCGAATCACACATGGGAAAGGCACTGATGCAGCAAGCTGCTGCCGGGAGACCTCACCAAGGACACGCAGGGATGGACTGTGCACCCAAAGGACTCAGGATCATTTACACAGAACAAGGGGCAACCCTCAGCAAAGCCAGACAATAAGGAAGGAGACCAGAGGGTTTGCCCTATAGCTCTGCACCTCCCATCCTGATTTTTTTGTATTTTAGGGGCTATGCAGTCTGAGGCTGCTTCGGGGCACCTGACAACACTGAAACACATGTGCTGTTCACAGCGTGGATGCTGCCTGACAGCAGCACAGCCACTGGTGCTGCCTGCTCTCCTGGAACTCCAGAAGTTTGATGGCTCATGCGTGGCAGGCAGAGCAGTGGGCTCACTTCTAGCTCTTCCGTCCTGCTCTCTTATCAGCTGGGCACATGGTGCCCTGTGCTCAGCCACAGGGAGTGCTGCCATCCTGCCAGAGCCTCCTCTTCCCACTGGCACCCAGTCCTGAGCCATACCTGGGTAAAAGCCCAGTGGGATGAGCTCAGCTTGCAGATGCCAGGCCAGGACCCCCTTGTTCTGCCCTGTCTATGGATCAGTGCCAGGCTTTGGCGGGATCAGTGGAGCTCATGCCCCAGAAAAGAGGGTAAGCAGGGTGTTATTCCTGAGAGTCAGTAAGCCAGGACGTACCAGGATACACAGAGACAAGCAGAATGCAAGTCACAAAGTAGAGATGAGCCACAGAAGCTGGGATCCAGCTTACAAAACACATCTAAATACCATCTCCCTTGAAAGCAATATCCTGAACGTGGTGTCTGGACTCTACCACTATGCTCATGGTGCCCAAAGTCAGCTTTCCAGTCTGTGGCAAACGTGGCACAGGCACAGGGTCTCAGCAGGGGGTTGCATAACCTGAGCATCCTCTTGCCAAGCCCCACAGGAAGTCTCTCTATGGGAGGGCTGTGCCACCCCAGCCCCACCTCCACCACGGTTTCTCCATCCAGACACACCCCGTGCAGCAGCACCCATGTACTTTCAGCCCAGGACATCACCCCATGTGCTGCCCATGGGGGCACTGATCCCTCCCAAGCCTGGCTGCATTAAAGCCCTTTTGTGTTATAAACTCTGACCCACTGCAAGACTTTGGGATCAGCCTTTAATCTCTCACTGGTAGCACAGGTCGCTTCAGGGATTGTTCTTTGTTCTCCTGGGGAAGGACTGCTTGGGCTGTGGAGCCCAGAACTGTGCCAGCTCCCCCGAGCCGGGCAAGAGTTTGGGTGGAGGAAGGCATAGGGCAGGTTTTACTCCAGGGCATGTTCCTGCTCTTTCTGAACCCAGCGAATGCTGGGGGAAACAGGAAACAATCAGAGCACTGCAGAGAAAGGGTCATCCCAACAAAAGGGATAAAAATGGGGAAATCCCAGAGGGCAGATCAGTGCTTGGAGCTGAGGCAAGAGATGAATAAAGAGTATTAAGCAAGAAAAATATGTTCACCTGGAAGAAAAACACATTGGAGAATGAGCAAGAAGAGGACACTGAGAGCAAGACACATCTGAATAGAAGGGAGAGGAAACAGGGAAAGGGAGTTACTGCTTCCCAAAGACACACTTAGCACAGGACTCAGACCTCTGGGCAAGCCAGTCTTCTCAGAGAAAAACCCGATGGCAAATTCCTAAGGATGCGCTGAATGCCCAGGGCTGGGGGGCCACCAGCCCTACCTGATGCACAAGCCTCGAGGAAGAGGGAACCAGCTCATCACCCGGCAGAGGTGCCGAGACATGCAGGTCCTGGCAGCTGGCAGGAGCCTTGGAGGGTTCCAGCCATGACCTGCTTCTCACGGGACTCCATCCAGACCTTTAGCCTCTAACACTGGTGTATCACAGGCTAACTCGTCTGTTCCCTACCTACCTCCTGGCCACCTCCTTTCCCCTTCTCCCTCCCAGCCTCCCCACCCACCCATGCTAAACCTCCTGCGGTGTCCAGCCCCTTGGCCAGCGCAGCACACCGGTATGCTGAACGCCCGACGCCCTCCCATCCTGTGGCCTGGGTTACTTAATTTGTGTGGCAAAAACCGTCTGCATCCACATCCCTGCCCAGTGCTCAGCCCGGCAAGAGCGGCTGTGGTCAGAAAAGTGATTCATCTCAATAACAAAAGCAGCTCCTGGCACCAAACAAATCCCGGTCCTTACCACAGGGCAGCTGTCCTGGCACAGGTCAGGACAGCTCCTTACCGGGGGCAAAACCGAGGACACATTATGAGGCTGAGCCTGAGAAACAGACCTGTGGGCAAAGTGGGGACAAGGAGCGTAACCAGGGACGGCAATGTCCCAGCGCAGCGCTCAGCCCCAGGCGAGCAAATCCACAGCACTCCCCCAAAATCCCTGCAGAGCGCTGTCAGTACCACAGCCTCCAATCAGAAAAGGAACCAAGACCAAAGACCCAGGACTTTCCCCCTGAACCTATAACTCCGAAAGCCCCCACACCACAAGCAAGACATCTCACGGGGAGGAGGAGGGGCTCACACACACAACCCTGCAGCCCTGCGCTCTGTCACGTCCCCCGTCCCCCATCGTCAGCCATGGGGCAGCCCAGCTCTAACTCCGCAGCAGGGCCAGACCCCGTTCTTGGTGGGCCGCGGGGGGACAAGGTGGACGCAGGGCAGTCCAGCAGACCCGCTATAGGACAAAGGGGACCGGCCACCGCTCATCACGCCGGGGTGCAGGTTTCGAACCTCCGGGCGGCCCCCCGGGAACAAGCGGGGACTGCTTGGTGCACAACTCTTGTACCCCCATCCCAGGAAGCCCTGAGCCCCTCAGTCTGATGCAAGCGGGGCTTAGTGAGGGAAAAGGGCTGCGGACAAAGCGAGGGCCCAGCCCCTGGGCAGGGGTCGGGCCAGTCGAGCCGCACGGGAGTTGGCGGGAGCAGGGACAAAGGCAGGGACTTGCTGGGGGGTGCACAGCCCGCAGCTGGGCAATGTTGGGGGCACACATCTCCGCAGGGGCACCTCATCCTGGGGCGCACCTGGAGTCCTAACAAGGATGCAGCAGGAGGTACAGCAGCCCCCTCCCCCCCAAACCAAGCAAGGGGAGAACTCCCTGGCATTGGGGACACCCCTCCACAAATCATCAGATATCCCAAATCTAGCAGCCCTTGCACTAAGGCTCTCCACTCATCAAGGATCCCAAACCCAGCAAGGGAGGGAACCCTGTACATCACGGAACCCCACGTATCAGAGACCCCAAACTCAGTATTGGGGTGCTGCACGCATCAGTGTGCTCAGGCACTGGCGATCCCAAACTAAGCTCCGGGACGCCTCGTGCACGGGGACCCCATATTCAGCAGTGGGGTGCCCCACGCCTCATGGAGCCCCGCGCACAGAGGGACCCCCGCTCACCTTTCCCCGGGGAGTGCGGGTGCTCTTCGCCGCCGTGTTCCTGATCGCTCTCGCTGTCGGAGCCGGCACGGCCCAGGGAGGGCAGGAGCAGGAGCGGGAGTAGGAGCCAGACCCGCAGCGCGGCGCGGTTCATCTCCGGCAAGTGCGCGGGTGCGGGACGGCGGCTCCGTGCCTGCCTGCCCGCCCGCCCGCCCGGCCGCACGTAAATCAGAGCGGGCGGGGAGGAGGCGGTGGCTCTGACTCACGCCTCCGTTACCTTTTATAGGGACTGGAGGCAAAGTCTGCCGCCGCATGGTCCGGCCAGGTGAGCCGCCCGACGCAGGATTCGAACCCAGGACTCCCCCGGGGGTGCCCCTACCCCACCCCAGTGCCCCGCCGGGACATGCGGTGGAGCCGGGGGCGGGAAAGCCCAGCTGGCTCCTCCGTGCCTCAGCCGTGAGTGTCCTCTCTCCTCAGTGATGGGTGAAGGAGCCCTCAAGTGTGGGGGTCCCTCTCCCCAACAGTGGGTGAAAGACCCCTCAGCCATGGGTCTCCCTCTCCTCAGTGATGAGTGAAGTGACTCTCAGCCACGGGTGTCCTCTCTCCTCAGTGTTGTGGTTTGGATCACTCAGCAGTGGGTATCCCCTCTCCTCAGTGATGAGTTTGGGATCAGTCAGCCACAGGTTTCCACTCTCCTCAGCAACAGGGTTAGCACCCCTCGGCCATGACTGTCCCATCTCCTCAGTGGTGGGTGAGGCACCTCTCCATCATGGGTGTCCCCTCTCCTCACAGATGGGTAAAGAGTCCTTTGATAGCGGCTGTTCCCTCTCCTCAGCAGTGGTGTTGGGACCCCCGAGACCATGGCCTCTCAGTGGTGGGTGTCCACTCTCCTCAGCAATGGGTGAAGGACCCTGCTGTACTGCGGTGCAGAGCCCTCAGCCATGCCTGTCCCCTCCCCTCAGCAGTGGGTGAGGGACTCCTCATGAGTGAATGTCCCCTCTTCTCACTGATGTACAGTTCAGTAAAGCATTTCTGTGAGGCAAGAGGGTAACACAACTCTACTTTGCAGAAGTCTTTCTCCTGCTCCTCAGAGGTGGCAGGAAGCATGTGGGAGCTGCTCAGTGCATGTATATGAGTATACCTGGATACTGAAAAGCTTTGAACAGGGTTCTGCACCAAATGTGACCAGGCATATTGATAACAGACTGGGGTCCAGGTTGGTAGATGCAAAGTGATGCACATCTGGTGTAATCAAGGACTCACAACACAAGGGTGGGATTTAATCAGATAATGAAGCTCACAGAAGAGACCAGAGGGTCATGGTGACGTCAGTTCACCATTTTCCAAGAAAAAAGTGAAGTAAGCATCAGGCATTACCAAGAAAGCAACAAAAACCAAACCAAGACAGAAGAACCCACCCCCATCTTGCTGTTGAATAAATCTTGGGTGAAACCTCCTCTCATTTTTTTGCCCATGGTTTTGTTTCTCCCATCACAAAAGGGTCAGGAACAGAAACAGCATGCACAGTGCCACAGGGCTGTTTGAGGGTGAGGGTGGTTTCCACGTAAAGGAGGAACAAAGCAGGCATGGCTGCCCAGCCTGGTGGAGTGAACTCTGTGCCCGTAGCATCCTGGCTTGTATGGTGTTGGAAATCAGGGAACAAGCACTCACTCTCTTGGGATAGCGGATTTATGGCACAATCAACTAAAATCATCCAGTTGGAAGTTTGAGTCCAACCAGCAAATTATTTTTTCATGTAGTACAGAAGGGAATGGGGAAAATCCTCTCCCTCAATGTGTGATTTGTGCACACACAAAAAGGCACTGGACAAGTTAATGGGACATTGTGCCTTGCTCCGTGGCACTGCCAGATTCCTAGCTCTCCGCCATGCCCCATAGGCTCCACTCCTCTGCTAAACCAGTTTTCCCAGCTCTTTCCCAGCCCAAATCACTGGTCATCCCCACATGTCCCTTTATGAATGTGCTCAGCATAGCTGTGTGAATACATCCATATCCACAGGCTTGCCATCACTGCAAGAGGGCTCAAGATCCATCAAGCAGTGCAGAAGATCTGGCTGGGGCTGGATTTTGTGCTGAGCAGGAGGAACCCATACCAAAAAGCTGGCAGATTGGAACACAGGCTGCTAGCCATTGGCAACTTGGCACCATGGGCTTCTGCCATGTGCTGTGCCAGAGGTGGTCCCTAACTCCTGGCCTTGCCAGAGAGCTGTGCCTTCAGGGGTGACCTGCAGGTAGGATCAATGCAATTATCCCGATTCACTTTGTTCCTTCCAACACCAGATAAACTGAACCATCGGATAAGAAGACATTCATTTACCAAGGCTTAAGGAAACAGGGCTGTGAGGGTAAAATAAACCATAAACTGCAATTCCAATGCTCTCTCCTGCTCATGTTCCTGTGGTTTGTCTAAACCATCTTCATTCTGAAGGGAAATGAAGAAGGTAGTTTTATACAGCAGAGGAATGACAGACTCAGTCTACCCTTATTTCAGGACAAGCCTCGTGCAATTCCCACCTCACACTTGAGTCTATCAATTCTGCTTACTTCTCCAGGGAGGTTGCCAAGCATTCTCCTTGCTGCTCTGGCTTTCTTAGGTTTCAATATCCCTCCTCTCTATCTCTCTTCAGGGATGAGCATATCATATCACGGCTGCTGTCTTCTTTCCACCTATGATCTCTTACACTTTGTCAGTTCTTTTGTAAAGGTGACACTTGGCAGCTGTGGACACTTAGAATGAAAGGTGACTCCATCATCAGGGCACTTGGTCTGGATGGTGCCTTCTGGGAATGCTGGGGTTTGTAGATCACAGCCACACTCCATGAGCCTTGCAGGCCAGGCAGAGGAGAGCACAATGGGTTTGTCGTGCTGTACAAGATTCACAGCAGTGCTATACCCTCACCAAAAAGCTGTCACCTGGGATTCCCTGGTGGAATTACGCCAGAGGACATTTGATCAGAGGGATTCAGGCCCCTGCAAATAGGCCAGCACTTTGCCCTTCTTTGCTGTGAGATATCTGGAAACACGCAGCACCAAACTACTTTTGCTCAGCTCAGCACAGATCCAGCCCGAGGCACAAAGAACTGGTGTACCAGGGAGCTTCTCCAACCCTGCACAGCACAAGATGCACCAGCCTGAGATAGAGTGGGTGTACACTCTATCTCTATCTGGAAACACTGGCTGGTCTTGTTTTAGCTCCAATGCTGTAGGGAGGGACGACCTCTAAATGCTTGTAAAAGGGTTTATTCTCAGTAAAACTGTCATTCCCTGGAAAATTAACTCATGTTAATGAAAGGCTTGGATGTCTAGAAGGATTTTGGCATTTTGCGTCTGATTCAAAACTGTACCAGTAATCCTTTCCCACGGGATATACGAGTGAATTCTGGAGCTTATTGAGGGCTTTTTGTCTTTTAACGTAAAAACAACAGACGCTACTTTATGAGGGCTGCTGCTGTGCCTATTCACAATTTAGAGTTAAGTTCCCTGGATGATTTCCAAGCAAAATTAGGCTGATCTATGTCACTCACCGAGGTGAATCTCCAGTGCTGGCACCTGCAATTTGTATTTCATTACTGAGATTTTAGTAGAACTGCCTAAATAACAATCTTTTCTTTGAGGTGATATTAGGTTGTTTCATAATTGCAAAAGTTGCAGAAATGTCTCCTCCCAGTTATTTTTATTTTCATCTCCACATCCGTACATTCTGTTGCACTGGTGCCATCGGCTGCCCAAGCCCTACACCAACAGAGTGCTTGTCTCCAGCAAATAACCAGCTTTCAGTGCCTGAGGGTAGGATGACAAGGGCTATTTTGAGTCAAGAGTGTTAATTAGCTTGTTGCTTGTTGGCTTGCTGCTTTCCCTTGAATATCTAGGGCAATAGTTCCTAATTTCAGAGTAACCCCAGCACCTGTGCTGTGGGGCTCTAGACCCAGTCGAGATCCTGGTCTGCTCCTCTCTGTTGCCAAACTGTAGGAAGCAGGTAGCCAGGGGAGCCAACTGTCCCGGGAGCTCCTGGACCTGGGCCAAGCCCAAGGCATGGGAGCTGCTTTAAAACTATGAATTCTAGCAGCTGTAGTAGGGGTGGGTTTAAGATATACATTTTAGTGTTTCTATACAAAATTATCACGTATAATATTTACACACACATTGTTGCCTATTGGTAAAAACAACTTGAATAATGGGAAACAGAATTTTGTTTTAACTTTAAAAGACTTGCTTCCAGATCTGAGCCTCAAAATACCATAATTTCTGTAAACTAAAAAATCTGGCTACAGGCTAAATCTACATAGGAACCTCTAGATCCTTATGTGATTATGTTCCAGGTAGGAAAGCAACCTGCCCAGAAGCTGCTGGCAAGCACCAGTTATAGTGTTGTCCCAGCAGGACAAAAATATGGATATTTGGAGCTGGCAAGCACTTCCAAAAGCACAGAGGGGTGTCATGATCACTCTTTAGCAGTGAATACATCAATCTTTTTAATTGTAGCGAACAGAACAAGAGTTTACCTGCAGCTCTGTCCAAATTAGGACTGACAACGCTTGCCTAGGCACTGAGTTAGATCCCCCTTTTTTAAAAAAAAGTTTCATGGCCTTCTTCATGACCAGGTGAAGCTACATGTGGAAAGCAGTGGTCCTGCTGCTGCCCTGTGTTTTCTTGGTCCTAGTATAAAACCTCAGAGTTTATGAATCTTCTTTGAATTTTCCTTTGGAGTGAATTTGTTTGCTTCTATATGAAGGCTGCCCTTTAGGCAGCATTTATTCCCTAATGTATTTATAGGCAGCAACTCTATCCCATCTAAAACTGTGTTTTGAAAGTTTAGAGCAAAGTTTAAAGGAGTTTATCTTGTCAGAGAATAAGTGCCCCTTCTACTCTAGGTCCCATTAACCTTCTGTGCCTCTTCAAGTTTTAATTAATCTTTTCTGAATCTGCTAAATTATATATTTAACCTAGATAGAAAATCCTTCTCCTGCCATATGTGAAACCACTCTGAGTAAGCACACAATGAGGTGGTTTGCATGCTCTTCTTTTATTGTTTTCCTACAGCATTTTTTTACCAGGAATTCTGATTAGCAACTCATTAGCACTCAGGAACACAAGGTTCCGTGACAGGCAGTCTTCACATCCCTGCTGCAATAGCTTGATTTCAGCTACTCAGCAGCTTTTTCCAGTTCATGTCATTGACATGTTCTTCCCCCTTCTTGTGAAGATCTCTAATGACAGTATTTATGAATGTGGGTTCTAAAACCCACTTCAATTCATTTCACTAATACAATCTTTACTGTGCAGGGCCTCTTTTCTTAAGATGGTCCATTATTTTTCCTTTTTAAAAATTGTATCTTTGTATTTCTTATCATCTTGACTCTAATTAATACTCACATTCGAAATTATTTTAAAAATGTGTTGAAATCCTGGTAAAGGAACCCAGAATATTTCCTTTGTCCAGAGAGAATCTAGATTAATACACTAAAAAATCATTGTAGCAAATTTGTATTCATTTTTTATCCTTCTTCCTTATTCCATATACACTTATGATTATTCCATAACTTTCCTTCTTCCAAAGACATCCAGATTCCTTTTCTCCACTGAAAGTGCAGTACCTTTATTAGTCTCTCCTGTGGCATCCCCTCCAGCTGGACACCATACCTGTAGGCCAACTATTGCTTCTTTCAGGTCTCAGGTTTCAATTTTCAAGCCCTTTCAATACCTTAATCTCCAGACTTTTTTCTGGATGAGGTGGCCTTATACTTGCTTTTTGCTTTGTTCTCTTTTTCTGTTCCCCTGTCTCACAACATGCAGGTGGATGCTTGTCCAGTTGAGGAGTCACACCTGATTTTTAATCTTCACACAGGTTCCCCTCCTCTCTGCTGCTCTCCCAGTCTCCTTCAAATACTACCAAAGACCATTTTGTGGAGCTTTAGAGTTTTCTTCGCAGGTTCTTAAATGGGAACGACCCCTAGGTTTTCCATGCACAACTTGACCTCCAAGTCAGAGCATCCTTTGCTGGTTGACCACTATTTATTATTACACAGATTCTTAGTTCATTCTCAGTATCATTCACCATAGATATACAGCTACAGATGGCTGGAGTCCCCACCTAAAATATTTATGCATTATTCTGTTTCAAATGTTTTTTGTACTGAGGGAACTAAAAAATTCCAAGGCACTCTGTTCCACGCCAAGTCCTCGTGCTTCTCAGCTCAGGTGATTTAATTAACTAGTTCCTGTAATTTATTGCCCTAACTTCTGTCCTTGAAATTAAGTATCATGATTGTAAACACTTGTAACCTTTCACTTGCTGTAATTAAAGTTTTATCAGTGGATATAAGGTTATTTTCTGTAACCAGCCTGAATACAACGATTTCCACACTCCTAAGAAACAATGTTAATGACCAACGACTCAGGCTAGTTCCCTGGATGTTTTAATTGAGCAAGCTGTGGCTGGTGTAAGCAGCTTCAGAACAAACTCTGAGTCGTGTTATAGTCACAGGAAACTACCAAGCTACTCCCCTGTTGTGAACTGGCATTAGAGAAAGAGAAACAACGTCTCAATGAATAAGAAATTAGCAGAGTTGAGGATCTTGCCTGTAATTTACAGAAAATTGTGAAATGCTTCCTGGTGAAATTTCCTCAGCACCGCAAACTCCATACCATAGAAACCAAACATGTTTTCACTGCTTAGGAGGTACTTGGTGCTGGTTAGGACTACTCAGACAGACCACTGGCATTGTGGATGACTGTGTGGTGTACTGCATGATGGCTTTTTCTTCTGTAAGAGCTTCTCTGAAAAGGGAACACAGTAGCAAAGCCTCTGTTGGGGCATAAGACTACAAGACAAATATACAAGGAAAGGGAAATTCATGGAAGAGCAGGTTAAAAACCACCACCCTGAACTATTGTCACAGTGTCCTGTTGGCCTAAAGTAGTTAAAACAAAATAGAAGGAATGGAAGATGGGTAGCCCTGTGGCAGGTTAGAGCTGCAAAAAGACTCGCTAGGCCATTCTACCAGGCATCACCTTGCCCAATGCCCCTGGCACCCTGCCTGGCAGCTTGCACATGATCCAGCGTTCACTTCTGGGAAACACATAGCTGGAGCTCATAAACCTTCAGGGGACTCAAGATTTTTCTTAGAACTCTCCTCCAATGGAGGTTGAAATGACAGACTATGTATTTGTTTTTCATTAGTTTGATTGTAACACCATGCTGCTGCTTCTCATTCTGCTGTGTGGCCAGTCCACGATTCTGGTATGGTATTTTCCCATACTTTACTCGAAGCACCTCCCAGTAGCCACCTTGATAATTTAATAAAATAAAACCCTTTAAATTCATCTCTGGAGGACACTTTTCCAGCCGAAGAGTGGTCTATAATTTCTCCTGTGACTTCTCCAATTTTCCATCCAAGTTGTTTCAAAGATGTGGACACCAGAACAGGACACTTTATATGAGCCACAGTCTCACCAAAACTGCTCATGGAGGAGGAATCTCTTCCCTGTCACCACATGCTAATCCAAGATCCAGGCTGGAAGATGTTCTTGCCCAGGGCAGGAAGATTGGAACAAGATGATCTTTGAGGTCCCTTCCAATCGAAACCATTCTGTGATTCATTGTAATTTATCTTTGTCTGGAAAGGCATTAGCTCTTTCTGGCACAGTATCCTGGTAGGAATTCATACCATTCTGCTTTGTACTCAGTTCTATTTTCTAACATCTGGATTTCCATGGAAAAACCCTTTATTTCCTAACCCTGCCTTTCTCCCCACCCTCATGCTTGGCTTTCACGTGCCATGACTTTGAAACAATCAAGGTCACTCAGGCTTCAAAGTAAATCCTCACTTTGCCAGTCTTTGAGGACAGCTGGGATTTTGCTAGAGGGTCCTTGTATCAACCTCCAAACCAGAGATTACCCCCAGCCAGAGCCAGTTTCTGCAGAACCCCTGACAGCCATCCCAGCAGGTTGTTTAGCAATGGGAGAGAACAGCACTGATGCCAAACATCCTCAGAAGCTGAGCTGTGGAGCTCACATGCCCTGAGCATCTCTGGTTCTGCTCATGTGGAAGCCCACAGACAGCAAATTGTCTTTTTAACAGGTTGCAGGTCAGGGTATCCCAGGGTTAAGAGAGATCAGTGCACCCTTTCACCTCTGTTCTTAAGAATCTTCCTCATCAGAGATGACAAAACAGGCTAAAGAAAAGGAAGTCAGAATCACAAATGATGTCTGCAGGGTTGTGACACAGGAGGGGAGAGCCAGAAAGACACACAGAAATCATGAAGCTCTAACATATGCCAAAGAGACTCCCCCAAGGCAGTACAGCCTGGCACAGCACAGCTCATCCCATGGGGATGCTGCAGCCTACCAACACCTTTCTGTGCCTTGGTGACAGCTGCACACACAACCACGGAGCAGGGGCTGCACCTTTCACAGAAGGGCACTGGTCAGAGGCAGAAAGATTCAGCACAAAAACAAAAGGGGTTTTACTCATGGCCACTTGGCTTATGAAAAGCTAATAGGTCTTAAGTCTCCTCAGCAGGTGCCAGCCCTTGACTTCTGCAGCCATACACAGGGACCAGGCTCTCCTGGATGTGACAAGCAGCAGAGGAGGGACAGGCAGGGATCTCAGAAGGGACATGCAGTCAGAGCTCCTGCTGGCAAGACTTGCTGCCACGTGACACCTACAGAGTGAAGCTCACACCCGTGACTGCTGCACAATAGTGCAAACATCAAAGACCTATATACCAAACAAGCCAAACAGCCCTGCACAGCAGGGCGCAGCATGTCCCTCATCACAATGGGATGAAACTTGGTTCATCTTGCCAGACCCAAGGATGAAGAGAATGTGGAGGTGAGGCTGCTTATCACAACCACAAAGCATTGCTTTCTACCATGCAACCCAGCGTGGGCATCACGGGTCTGCTCTGTACATCTGTGGACAACGTCCATGCACACATCAGCTGGAAACAAAATCACCATGGAGAAGGGCTGGGTAACAGCTCTGGCTGGGCAGCATCCCCAGGGCCAGCACTGCCTCCTGAGAAGAGTCTAGTGCTGCTGGGTGACAAACGCAGCTGTGAGGGACCTTCACAGAAACTAATTTCTTAGAACAGGAGCAGTATAGCCAAAAAATGGTCTCTTGGGCTGAAAGGACCAGTTCCCTGCTTTGTGAACACCATATCCATGCTCATCCCCTGTTCAGTCCTTTTGAGACTTTATAAACCCCAAGTAAGGCCTGGCAAAGCCTCTATTGTAGCCTTACAGCACTATAGAATCATAAAATGATTTAGGCTGGAAAAGAGTTCTAAGATCATTGAGTCCAGCCATTAACCTAACACTGATGGATCCACCACTAAATCACTTCTGAAGTGCCAATATCTACATGTTTTTTGCACACTTCTGGGGACAGTGATTCCATTACTACCCCGGGCATTCTGTTCCAATGCTTGACCACTCTTTCAATAAAGAATTTTTTTTCCAAAATCCTATCTAAACCTTCCCTAGTGCAACTTGAAGCCATTTCCTCTTGTCCTATCAACCTTTCCTGCCACAGGAAGATCCCAGTTCTGTCTTCCCTGTTTTCTGTCTGCTGCTGAATTCCTACGCATGGCAATGCTCCACCTCTAAGTGACACAGCATTTTATGAGACAGGGGAGCCCAGAGGCTTCAGACCAGAGGGGCCTGGGAAAAGCAGCCCCCCCAGCCTGAAGGCTGTGACTGATGTCTTCTGGGAGCAGAGCGAACAGCCCAGCACCTCTCGGGTGAAGCCCTTCGGGAGCCGGCAGACCATGTCTGCATCAGTTGCATGACACTGGGGCACTGTTTTAATTTAAAATGGATTAGGCTTTGTTTTCCTTTTAGCACAATAACATTGCACGCATTGTTGGGCGATAAAACCCACAGATAGCTCTGCCAGCGGGGTGTTGGGGTGGACGTGATCTGCAGCACAGTCTGAGCAGAGATGGCGAAGAGCCTGGGGAAAGCCTATAGAAATGTGCTGCTGCCAGGTCCTGGGGAGGCCCTTACACAACTGCTGCCAGTTGTCCTTCCTCAAAGAGGGAGAAGGGGCTGCCCAGAATTTGGATAACAGCTGGAGCAGGACACGGGTGTGAGGCAGTGGGGACATGTGTGAGCCTTGTGTCACTCCTACTCACAGCCATGCGAGGGGGATGGTGCTGATGACTCCTGGGAGCACACTGTGAAAAGGAGGCAAGGATGTCTCAATTCACCACAGCATCTATTACTTAACAGCTGTTTTTCCCAAGCTAGTTCTGACTCTCCCTGTGTGCTCCTCTCCTGGTTTTCCTGAGCTTAAGCTCTGCGTTTAGTTCTGGTATATGAGGGGAACATTGCCTGAACGAGGTGCACTGGCAAAATAATTTTGTTCCCTGGGTTTCTTGGCAGGGCCCTGGGATCACGTGCACTAGCTTCCTTCACTACCCTAATCCGTGCCTTTTGGCTGGCAATGGCACAAGGCAGAAGGGGTGTAACTCAGCAGCACTGACCCTGAGTTGCAGGAAGCACTCCTGGAGCATGAGGGCGTTGGGGTGTCTCAGTGCCAAGCAGCACTGTTTGGGAACACTTACCTGCACTCCACAGTGGTGTTACAACTATAATTTTTGCCTCCTGCAGAAACAGAGGATTCCCTAACAAATCTTTCTACAGCCTCAACAGCTCACCAATGCAATATTACCAACCAAGCTGGCCCTTGCAGGTCTTTGACCCAGTTGTTCCTGAATCTCCTCTTCAGTCACATTTTCTCTTGACACGTGTGATGCCTGAGGAAGATGATGCAGCCAGCAAAATGCAGCAGGAGTGTTCCCAAGATGCTCATCTAGCAGCTGAGGACCTGACCCCATGCAGCTTTCTGCACAGTATTCTCCCAGTACTTTCTTGCCTGAAACTCTTCATAACCTCTCACGGCTTTTTTTAGCATCGGTTTTGCTGCTGACGTGCTCCTAACCAGGCAACCCTTGGCTCAGAAGCTAACAGAAGGCACCAGGCTCTCCTGGGATCATTTGTCACTGCTAGAGGGACTGCTGAATCTGATAGGGTGAAACCTTTTAGCAGGGCCCTTGCAAAAGAGCAGGGGGCAGGGGTGTTAAACTGAAAAACTATCAATACAAATTAGATACAAGGAAAAAGTTATTAATAATGAGGGTGGTGAGGCTGTGGCACAGGTCGCCCAGAGACATTGTGGCTGCCACACCCCTGGCAGTGTTCAAGGCCAGGCTGGATGGGGATTTGAGCAACCTGGTCTAGCAGAAGGCATCCCTGCCCATGGCAGAGGTGGCCTTGATTATGTCCTTTTCAGCTTAAACTATTGAGTGATTCTATGAGCTCCTGCTGACATGGTGTGGGTTGGGCTCAGAGCATGCTGCAGCACAGCACGTAGTGCAACCATCGCTGCTGCCTCGGGCAGGAGGGCAAGACCAAGGGAATCAGAGGCAGCATGAGAAAGCCCCTAGTTCTGCGTGACGCCAGTGTCCATCTGCCCTGACCTGCCAGGAAAGTGGAAAAGCCCAAAGCAGCCAGGCCTCAAGTCTGTGCAGGTCCTGGTAGCAGTGAGCTCCCAGGAGAGAGATGCCTGAATGGTACCTGCAGGCAGGCACTGCTGGCAGGAACCCAGCTGCCTAGGGAGCAGGAGGAGGGCAGATGTTCCACAGGGTGCAGGAAGGAGCAGCCACTGCTGCTCAAGTGATCCCAGGACAGGCCACAGCCACCAGGAAAGGAGAGTGTCTCTGCGTGAGGAAGTGGCCCAGGGCACTTAGCAGAGGCTGATGCACCACCAAAATCTCAAGTAGACTGCCTTGTCAGAAGAAGACAGAAAATGAGGTGGGATAAGCCAAGTGTTAGTAGCAAAGCCAACACACTCCCAGAGTCCTGCTGGAAGGAGGCCTTGCATGATGTGAGGACTGCTTGAAAGCCTTCCCCTGGGCCACCACAGACTTCTGGCCAGGTGATCCTGTGGTGTCTTACGGACCTAGTACACCATGAACCGACAAGTTCTTTCCTGGTTGCAGTTTAATTAGACCTCCTTGTTACGCAGAGACTCTTCTCTAACAGGTATAATTACAGCAGAAATGCAGAGAATACAGTCTTAGTTCCATCAGACATGGATAATTTCCTCATCCCACAGTCTTGCAGCATATTATTTGTCTGACACATAAGATCCCATTTTCATAAAGGGGAAAAAGGATCAGCAAAACACTTAGCAACAACAAATTAAGTGTCATTAAGTCAGACAATTGCAGGGCTGTGACTTAATGCCCCAATTTATCTTCCTCTTCCTACAGAAGAACTTCTCAGTGCCATATCACTCCTGTTGCTGTTGGATGTTATCAGGACTCAAGCGCAATGAAGATCCTTTGTGTTTGATCTGGACTGACATTGTTCCTTCCAAGAAGCTCTGTTTCACCTCCTATGAGGATGACTTAGATATGATGCTGCCAAGTCAAAGGTCATGCTAGAAATTCAAGACTAAAGACAGTACCCAGCTACTGAAGAAAAACTCTCTGCAAACAGTAGATTCTCCTCTCCTACTCAAGTCTGACTAGATCAATCATCTCCTTGCAGTCCCTACAGAAAGGGATCGAGTTTACATAAAGGAGGTAAAAGATCAGCAACTGGGCAGTTTCTGGTTGAGAGAGGCAGGGAAGGACTCATTCAAGTACAAATTGACCATTCACAGAGTATATTAAGCCAGTGTGAAGCGAACTGGTGGGAAGATAACATTGAACCACGATGTTAATCACTGAAATTTTGAAAGAACACAGAACTATATATTTTTTAAAAACATATACATATATGTATATATATGAGAAGAGGACGTAGAAAAGCTTCACATCACACTGAGTTTGACCAGTGCAGCCAGAAGACATCAGGTGTTTATTACAAAACCTGGAGAACTGCAAAGTCATCTACACATGCTGCAGTGGAACCTGGGCCATTTATTATTAAAGTGCAAAACAACCTCTTTCTCAAACTGTATCTTCTACAGACAAAAAAAAACTGTCCGAGAAATGCTGGACTTGGCAAAATCCAGCAAAAAAGGAGGAACCCCCACCACAGAGTTTGGAGTTCCATGTCCACTGTGATATGACGTGTTGCTCTCCTTGTTCTGATGCCCATGGCAAGGCTAATGCCTGGGGACAGCCGTGGGGTCCATGAAGAGCCCAGCCCTGTGGAAACTCAGCCCCCACCTCTCACTCTGCTGCAGCAGGACCACGAGGGGATAACAGGATCAAAAGAGCAGTAACGAGCTCTGGGAACTTGTCAGACAAATGTGTTTTTAACCAAATCCCAAATGAGCCGCTGAAGGGAAGCATTAGTGCTGTCACGTGGAGCACATGATTTTGGAATTCATTAAGCCTTTGATGCAGTGTTAGCAGCGCCATTCCCTGCCCCAGCCATTAGCCAGCTGGCTGAAAAGCAGCCAGGTTTCCTTCACCCCAGAACCAGAAGAATGGCCTGTGTTTGCAGCAGGTTGCAGGAGCTACACAGAGTTAGAGCAAGCGTGCGCTAGACAGGCTGATTGCACTGTTCTTGAGGAAAAATGGCACCTCTTCTTGGAGCCCTCAGCACAAACATGCCACTCCCCGCGTCCTGTGAAGCTCCCTCAAAGAAATCCGATGATTCCAGAGAAGCTCCCTTTCTTCTTTCTCGGAGACAGGTTAGAGAAAAATTTAGTTATGGAGAAGTGGAACTAGAGATGGAAGTCCTGAGTTTAGCTACTGAGAACTAGAGCAGGTGCACCTAAATTTTGGTGAAACCAGAAGAGAACTGCAGTTGAAAGCTAAAGGCAAGTGTTGCTGAATGTTGCTGGCTAGAGCATAGGGTTATGTTTTTTTCAGCCCTATCTCAAATACAAAGTCCCCTGTGAAACTCCAACTCTCCCTTGTTTGAGGACAGTTTGTAAATTAACCTTGCTGTGGATGTGAAGACACAGAGGCAGCTCATGGCTGATGTGAGTAGTGTGGTGCAGAGCTGTCTTGGAGCTGGAGCAACACCCGTGATAACAACCCCCCTGCCCCAGCTCCAGCATCAGTGAGCACAGTGGGCACCTTCAACCAGCTCTGAGGGAATGGTCTGTGTTAGGAATATTGAGCTGTGGATCAGAGGTGAACATGCTGGATCCAGGCTGGTTTCTACAGAAGCATTTCTGTGTCTTGCACTGGCAAATACTTTCCATTGCCTAACTCACCAGGATTGCAATCTGTTCCCCCTCAGTCTTCATCCAGGATAATAGCAAACTTGTTGGCATACAAAGACACTAGCTCCCTCTTACAGCCACATTTTCCCTGGACTGTGCAGAGCTTCTGGAGTACCTGTGACTGTCCCCCTCCTCTCCTCCTAGCACAGAGCATGCAGTGTGGGGAGGCTGGTGCAGTCTCAGCTCAGCAGGCTCTCAGCTGTGCTGCTGCTGTCATTCCAGCCAATATTTGGTGAGATGATGTCTCTGGCAGGGACTGAGCAGCTGAGCTGATGCCTGCCAGACCAGCCACAGCAGGGCTTAGTTGCTGGCAGACACCTCCAAAGCACAAAAGCAGTGGGAGAAACACTTTGAAACTCTCTCCCAGGTCTCCTGACAATGCGGTGTTTCTTATTAATTTTCCAACATCCTAATTTGCCAAATGTTTTTACTTGACTGGAAGCCAAGCACAGCTTTGGGAACAAAATCTGTGGTACACTGGGGGTTCCCCTGGCTGTCAGCTGCCAGGACCTGTGATATGAGGAGCTGACACCAGACACAGCAAGCAAACTCCATGCACAGACCAAAACACAGGCTGAAAATCCTATAGGCTGGCCTGCCCTGGCCAGAGCAGCTGTGAGCCTCAGAAACAAGCACTGTACTTCCTCCAGAGATTCTGCTGCAAACATGCAGCATTCCCAACATGCAGACCTTAAGATCATCTATTTCCAACCCCTTGCCATGGTAAGGGACACTTTCCATTCTGCCAGGTTGCTCAAAGCCCCACCCAGCCCTGCCCTGAGCACTGCCAGGGATGGAGCATCCACAGCTTCTCTGGGCCACCTGTGCCAGTGCCTCACACCCTCACAGGGAAGAATTTCTTCCTAATACCTAATCTAAATGTATGCTCTTTTATCCAAAGGCCATTTCCCCTTGTCCTATCATTACATGACCTTGTAAAAAGACCTCCACGTTCCAAACTCCTCCAAAGGGCCTCTAAAAGAGGCCAACATGAAACTGCTGAAATCTGAAGTGTTTTTTAAAGCTGGCTGCAGGAGGTAACGGTGGCTGATAGGATGCGATTTTCTAATGGGTTTCCAGGAAATGCCAAATTGTGGAAAATGAAATTAGTGTGCAAAAGTGAAAATGAGAAGTATCGGAAAAGACAACCCACTCTTTTGAGAATATTTCAACACCTCCAGCAATTCTCTGAAGAACAGTAACCACAGCAAATTAAATGGAAAACCATAAAAGAGTCTGTTAGAATGATAAGCTGAAAAACGGAAAAAAAAAAATTACAAAAACCCCCCAAACCCAAAAACCTAACCACCAAATCATTCCAAATAAAAGAAACATTTTCACCCTGGAAGTATGCCATGAATAATATAACAGAGGTGTGAAAGACCATTCAGAGAAGGTAGAGGCCCAGCAGAAAAGCATAATGAGTAATCCACACCAGCAAGGAATGAAGGGAAATTCCTATCCTGCACGTCATTTTGCAGGGACAGACACTTCAAGTGAAAGCAGTTAGCAGGGTATGTTTAAATCCAAATTGGTAACACAAAGAGTAAATTATATAAACAGTATTTAACCAATAGCTCTGTAGGAATTCCAACAGAGTGCTATGGAATAACATCTACAGGCACATAGAGAAATGGGATTAAAGGGGAAGAAACAGTCCCACCATAGCAGAAGAAAGTCATGTCTCACCCTTTTAAACGGTGAGGAACCCAGTTTAATGGATGTGGCTGGACAGATGGATGTTACTGAATGCCCGAAACACTTTCAGCAAGATCCCACACTAAATGTCCTTAATTGCTCTCCTCCACAACATACTTATTCTCATGGTTAATAGCAAGGCAGAAGATAATGAATGGATAATAGTTACTATTTAAAATGGAACATACCAGTGTGTCCTGTCAGGATCTTCTAGGGATTGAGATTTTTGATGTATTCATAAATGGTCTGTGTATGGGCAGTGATGGGGAAGAGTTTGATGGTGAGGTTGAAGAATACAGTGAGGTGAAAACAAACA
The DNA here is from genome assembly GCA_024500445.1 of Entomyzon cyanotis. NCBI lineage: Eukaryota > Metazoa > Chordata > Aves > Passeriformes > Meliphagidae > Entomyzon > Entomyzon cyanotis. Next base: position 42,436,629 of record JAKEPQ010001021.1, on the reverse strand, counting down.
AGATCTCAGAATGAAGAGCTGGGTGATAAAATGACAAAGTGTTGGCATGTGTTATTTACAAGGAGAAGCTCTGCACAAAGAGTTCAGACCAGTTATCCCCAGCTGGGAAAGTGGCATTGGGGTCAGTTATAGGTTTTCTCCCTTCCTTCTCAGAGAAGGTTCAGTGGAAGTAAGAAGAAGCAAAAAAAAAGGGGAAAGGGAAAATCAAATGCATAGGATAAAGAAGACAGACAAGGGAGACAAATTGATGTATTAAAAACCATTTGCAGTGACTGAGATAATTTGGAAATGATTACTTGTTATGTTTTAAAGTATAGGAACAAAAGCATATTAAGCGATGACATAGCAGGTTAAAGCCCAAGCAAATTTAAGTACTTGGTCACTATGCATTGTGGAGTCTCTCTCACTGGGGATATTCAAGAACCATCTGGACTCAATCCTCTGCAATGGGCTCTAGGATGACCTAGAGCAGGGAGCTTGAGCAGGGAGGTTGGACCAAAAGTGGTCTGTTCTGTCCTTGCCCATTCTCTGATTCTCTGAGTCTGAGGAATTAATTAATTAGGATTTCTAGGGTGCAAAATGATCCAGAATAGATTAAAAATAATCAGGTACTCTCACAAAAGAGCAACCCAGCAAGAACTGCTAGACAAAATTGTACTTTGGTCAGAATAAGATTAAACAGAGAATTGCTGAAAATATGTGGCAAAAGGAGCATGACTTTATGCCTACACTGCTCTTCCATCTGCTCCAAGCATACCCCACTGGCCACACTCGTAACCAGAACCTGGTGTCGGTTTGTCCCCTAAATCTCACAGTAGTTTCTATGCTCTTGTAAGGCACCAGGAGGAGCAAGCTGATATGCAAAGCCCTCATTGAGCAGCCATTCCTAAATGTTGCTGCAAAGCCAAGTCACACCATGAGCAGTTGGTATGGACAATAAAATTAACTAGAAGATAGGAAAGACTGTATCTGAAAGGTGCTGTCACAACACTCCAAGGTCACTTGACACAAGCTGGAGTGAGGCTAAGAGCCGAGTGGAGTAGCCCTTGTCTGGCATGAGGGCCAAATTTGGGGAAGGAAAATGACAGCATACACTATAACGTTGCCCAGGAAGAAAGCAAATAGCACGAAGGCTGCCAGTTTTGTGATAAGGGTGTAAGTGCCATACTGGTTCTTGGGTTACAGGTTTGCATTCCTAAAGCTCAAGTGTACACCAAAGATGATGGCCAGACTGAGGTGAGGAGAAGAAAAAACAGAACTGTGAAAAAGCAGAACAAAAAATGTTGAGAATGGAAAGAGTGAAAATTTGGTTTAGCCAGCCTGATGGGGAGTTGCTAGCTAGGTACCTCAAGGGCCAAAGGCAAGACAGAGTTTTAGTTTGGACAAAACTAGACTAACCTGGAGTAGGTCTTAGTCCTGAGGTGATTGGCTAAAAAGTCTGCAGCCAAGATCATTCAAAGGTAAAGGACTGAGAGAGGTAACAAAGGGGCACAAAACCCTTCTGTGAAAACATGGAAGCAGGTTAGGGAAGCTCTCTAAAGGATGCTGTGAAGCACCAGTTGTAGAGATGGAGTGGAGGAGGATGACTGTGAAGGCCCAGATTATGAAGCAAAATTCCTCCCAAGCCTTCATGCCCAGAGGAGCACTTCCAGTTCTCACTGCCGTGGATTGCAAATCCTTCTTGCTGCTCTTCCCACCTTCCTGTGTGCTGGCTGTGCCCAGCTCCCCACACCTATCTTTCTCTCAGAGTTCAGCTTAAATCCCATGGGGCATGAAGTGCAGTGCTCAGGGGATCCACAGGCTGCCTGATCCTCTTCTGGGTGCTGTCTCGGCTCACTCAACCCAACACAGGCTGATGCCCTCTCTGTGAGGGCATCCTCATCCCATACAGTTCATCATACACCAGATGAATTATAACATGGTGTGTCATGAGAGGTCTTCCCACTCTGGCCTACATGATTTATTCTTCGCTTTTTTTGAGACATAACTTTCCAAGTGCCACAAGGAAAGCTGCTGATGTAGGAAATGGGGTAGGGCTGCTCATGTACCTGCTCAACTTTATTGGATAATTGGATCACAGTGGATAAAGAGGGTCACAGGAAGGCTTGGGTTGGAACAGACTTTAAAGATCATCCCATTCCAACTCCCTGCCATGGGCTGGGACACCTCCAACTAGACCAGGTTAACCATGTAGTCTGGCCTTGAACACTTCCACGGGATAGGACATCTAGAGCCTCTCTGGGAAACCTGTTCCAGCATCTCCACCACCGTCACAGCAAATAATTTCCTCCTGATATCTGATCTAAACCTGCCCTCTGTCAGTTTGAAGACATTGCCCCTTGTTCTACCAATACAGCCGCTTGTAAAATTCCTTCTCCAGCTCTCTTGTAGTGCATTCATGCACTGGAAGATGCTATAAAGTCTCCCCAGACCCTCTTCTTTTCCAGACTGAACAATCATGACCCACACAGCTTGTCTTTATAGGACGGGTCATCATCAGTGAGAAGATGAAATACATTCTAAGCTTTCACACAATGCTGATTGACCATGAGCTGGTGGCACACAGGCAAAGACCACCATAGAGATATCAAATCTGCATTTTATTCTTCAGCAGCCCATTGCACTCCTAGCTCTACCTTCAGTTTTTCCCAACTGCTGGTATACATTTGTGTCCATGACAGTCCAACACCAGCCACACTGCTCTCCCGAAGCTCGGCTAGACTTTGTGTGTAGGCAGGGCACTGACTGTTTGCTAATGACTCTGCAAACCAGAGCCTTGCAGAAATTATGCCAATGCCTCCCATGTTGCATAACCTCCCTGACTAGCAGCTCTACCCTCTCTTCCCTTGGCTCCCTCCTGCCTTGTCACAGAGCAGAAATAACAGATGTGCAAGAAACTTGACCTGCCAGCACAGGTGTGCTGCCTGGATCTGTGCCAGGCTCCTGGCTGCACACATCGTGATTCCACTTCCCACCGATTGCAACAGGGGCAAAAGAAATCTGTGATTGATCTGCCCTAGTTTGGGGAAGCTTACCAGATGTACCATGTAGCAGGGATTTGTCCTGACCCTCCTCTCATGTCGTTCCTCTCAGTGTCACTTGTGAGCTGTGCCTGCAGCAACACTCAGGAGGTACTGGAAGAACTGCTGGGGAAGAGCTTTTCACCACACTCTTGGTGCAGCATGATCCCTGCCAGGCTACAGGAGCAAACAGTGTTCTGCAGCTGGATCTCAGCCCTGGGCTTGTACCACGCTCTTTGGCACAGGAACTAGGAAAGAGTTACTGAAGGACTTCATTACTGACATGCGTTTCTCATACATGTCTCAGCTCTGTGCATGAGTTCCTAGAAATATTTTGACCATGAAGTGGTTCTGTGTGCTAGCCAGAAGGCAGGCTTCCCAGTGGCCCAGCACTGGAGTAAACCAAGGAGAACACTGGAAAAGAGGCCAAGGCTGCCCAGTAGAATGCCCCTGGGCTCAGCCAGGAAGAACCTGCAAACAGCAGCCTTTGACTGCCTGGACTGGTTCTGTCCTGAACAGCTTCAAAGCAGCTGCCAAAACCCAACATAAGGAAATGGTGTGTTTAATGCTGCAAGGCAGTGTTGGGGAGAGCCAGGAACAGCCACTGCTTCCCTGTCTTGCAGCCAGCAGTGCTGCCTTGTGATCTAGCACAGCTCAGCACCAAAGCACAGGGAGGGAGGATAAACAGCCCCGTGACTAAAGGCAGTGCTGAGACATTGCCACTCACACCCTGTATCACATTGATAACGGCTCAAGCCTGGACTCAGCTGTGCTCATGCCTCCCAGGAACAGGGCAGGCAGGGAGGGCAGCATGGCTGTCCTTCCAAGCAGAGCCAGGGAAACACTGAGCCAGAGGGAACTCAGTGCATGCACAGGGAGATGAGGCTGGCACAGGAGGAAACTGTTACAGGTGGAGTAAGGAGTACTCCAGAAGTACTTCAGGAGTAAGGAAGTACAGGAGTGGCTGTTCCAGCCAGCAGTTGTATGCCAGGGTTAGTGCCCCATGAGTGTTCAGCTTCTCCACTGAGACACTGCACATGGCCCTGTGTCTACCCTTAGAGGTGTTAGCTGCTCTATTTAACTTGCAATCTCTGGCTGAACTGACTGCAGGTAACAGCAACAAAGAAAATGGTGAGCTTCTCTTTTAAGGAATAAAAGATTTATTTTAAATGGTAGGAAAGACAGTACAAGGAGTCTGGTCTTTATGTTCCAAGCCCTCTACCCTCAGTGTAAAGCATGTTGTCCAGCCCGGACTTGTAGTGATTCCAGCCAGGATGAATCAGAGGGTTTCACCAATGATTCCCTGACTGCAGCTCTGGTTAAGGACTGTGGAGCAGTGTGCCAGCACACTGGTGCAAGGGCAGTGAATCCCCTCTACAAGAAAGATCTTCTTGACCTTGTGTCAGCTTCTGTTCAAGTGCTCCTGCACTCAACAAAAAGGACACTTCAGTTTTATTTCTTACTGCCCAAGCCCATTGTCCTTTAGCTCCCAGAACAGGAGATACATAGGATCAAAACAGAGAATATTTGAAGAGGAAGAGGTAGGTAATTAGGTATTTGTGACAGAACAGGTAGTTGGAAGATAGCCAGTTTGCGACTATTCACAGTGCTAGGTGAGGAGTCTCCAGGAACATTGAAGCATTTGACACACAGACTGTCATGCACTGTGGGTCTGTGTAGGGTGTGACTGTTCCCATCCTCTCTCCTCTGCCAGGATCAGACTGGTCCAGATATTGCAGCGGCAGCACAGCTCAGTGCTGAGGAAGGTTAACTTCTGCATCAGCCCTGTCTAAAAGCACAGGGCCAGGTCATTGCAGGAAAGAAAAAAAAAAAAAGGAAGAAAAAAGAAGAAGGCTGCTGTATGTCTGGATATGTTCACTGTTAGGCAAGGCCCAACAGCACTGGAGGAGGATGGGTCTGAGCCACTTGGACCTGCAAGACAGTAAAGAAACACAGCTCACTGGAGGATATCATCCAGCTATGCCAGTACAACAAGCTTGCAGTCATCTGTGCAGATCCCATGTGTTTTATCTTTCTTCTGCCTAACCTCAGACACAGGGAGCATCCTCAGGGTACATCAATTAATGGTACACATGGGAATGAAGCAATCAAGTCAAACACTTCAGGGAGCGGATTTCCTCAGCTGTCAAATAGATCCTGTCTTTCTCAGCTATGAAGAGAAAGACAAGACAGGCCCCAGCTTGAAAAGCTTTGCTCCAGCGTGAATCCCAACATGGGAGCAGAACCACGCTCCCAAAACTTGGCAATCATGGGGCGTGGCTAGAAGCCCTGCAATGGGTCAGCAGTCAAAAGCATAGTCTTCTGATCCCTCTCCACTCTCAGCTGACACATACCCAGATCCTTCCAGAGGCGTACAACAGCACTACTACAGCTCCCACCTGCCTTCAGCAGCTGAGTGGGACAGGGCAGCTGCTCATCCACCGGATACTTCAGACACGGCAGAGTCTGTCAAAAAGCCTCTTCTGGCCCACTCCAGACTCCCGCAACCCCGTCCACTGTATCACAGTCTCAGTAACCAGCTGTGTTTCCACTGCTGAGACTTTGTTGAAAGTCCTCTTTACAGCAACAAAGTTGTTGCCTTTTCCTAAATTCTGAGCCTTGCCTTCAGCCTCTGCCCCCCCGCAGGGCTCCCTGCCCAGTGCCTCTCTCCACCCCACTGAGCCACTGCTGCTGACTGCTGTGGTGTGCATTCTGATAGTCCTCGTCCTTCCAGCCCCAGGCCTCCAACAAACTGTGAGCTCCCTCCAGCAGCCTCGCCATTGTACTGCAAGCACTCTGTGCACCACAGCTGCTGGGAACCCAAATTTAGGCTCATTTTCCCTGGTTTTCCCTTTTGTAGCCCTGCGATGGAAGCTGGCTGCTGCCCTCTGTTTTTCCTGCTCTGTCAGCTTGTGGCCAAGAGAGGCGACAGCTGGAACATGAAGGAAAAAGTTCCTTTGATCCTCCATTTCCCAGGAAACTGTGATTGTTGTTTTTCCTCCTCTTACCGTATCACTCAGGCTGTACATCCTCACTGCAGAGAGCTCCTCTGTTTAGACATGTTCACGGGAGTGGAAGTGAACTGCAGTGAGAAGCAGAGAAACAGCATTAGTGGGGAGCACAAGCTGGCAAGGAATATTCCAAGGAATTCAGTCTTGATGCCAAGACCACCAAATAAAACATAGGTCCCAGGTGCTAAGAAACCAAGTGCTACTTGTGGAAGCCTCCCCTCTCCTGCCCCCGAGCAGGGAAACTCCATTTGTCCCAGAGAGGCTGTGGCTTGGCAGAGGATATGACCCAGCTCACCTGCTGGATTTCCTGCATTGCCAGGCGTATGGAAGAGCGGAGGCGAGGGAATGCTCGTTGGCTCCTCTCTTCAGCGTTTGGCTTTGTTCCACTCTTGTCTGGGGTTTGTTGGTTTTGGAAATTGTTGGTTCTCCTGAACCACTGCAGAACAGGTTTGCCGGTGGAAGGCATGGAGCGGCAGGACTGCTTCTCTGGAGCGGTCTCCCCCTTGTCTCCTGGGGAACTCAGCGTGAGGCACTCCAGATTTTCATAATTCAAACTCTCACTACTTTTCTGGAGAAAGAAGGAGTGGATTCAGCAGTGATTTACAGACCTTTCACACACACTGAATAGCACAATGAAGAGAAATGCCCAGCTTTGTCCACTGCTGACATTCAGGAGGCAGGGGGGTGTCATCCACCTGCCAGTGTCTCTCCCCTACCCCAGGACACCCCAGCTAGTAGCATTTCCCAGTGCATGCTGAAGCAGCCAAGCTCTTTGGCCAGAATGGGACATGCCCCCACAGGAAGAGAAAAGAGATGCTGCTCTTTAACCACCCAGAAAAGAAATGTGACTTTAACCAGTCAAGGCACAGTCCATGCCCCATCCTCTTTTCCCACTGCAGATCCTTGATATTTACCTGCCCACAGGGAACAGTCAGCATCTCCATAAAGGGCTGGATGCCCATGGTCTGGTGATACCGAACCAGCTCGGTGAGTGAGGCGTGAGCCCTGTCCTCTCCCAGGATGACATAGCGTGCATTGGGCTGCATCTGGATCATGTAATGTCTGCAGCGGCCTTCACCCCTGGGGACAGGGACAGGTAGAGATAGTCATGGCATGGGGCCTCAGCATGTCAGAACCTGGATCCTACACTCATGGTCTCCAGAGGCCAGTTGTGATCAGGATCCTCAGTAACAAGTACCACACAGAGACAGGAGATGCGCTGTGCACTAACACGCTGTGCTCATGGGACTCAGTGTTCTTTCCAATGTGGTCTGTCCGCTCAGCCATAGAGAACAGCCTAAATAGAACTTCTACCCTTGGAGCCACATCACCCCACCCACAAACAGGTCCATTTTTTCAGCAAGAGACAGATTCTGCAGTGTCCCATCTGCTACTACAAACTCTCTGAGGCACCCACAGCAGGAGAGGCTGAGCACCATCCTCACTGGACTCCTCTGTGGAGCAGGTCATCTCCTCCAGTCAAGCAGTTTTATAGAATCACAGAATTCAAGAATTCTATGACTGCAGAATTCTAGTGTCATAGAATTTCATGCAGAGCTCAGTTTCACAGAATCACTTAGGCTGGAAAAGCTTTTAAGAGTCTTGAGTTCAACCCTTAACTCAGCACTGCCAAGTCCACCATTAAACCATGTCCCCAAATGCCACATCTACACATCTTTTAAATACTTCCAGGGCTGATGACTCCACCACTGCCCTGGGCAGCCTGTTCCAGTGCTTGACACCCTGTTCTGTGAAGAAATTCCTCCTGACATTCAGCCTGAACCTACCCTGGCACAGCTTGAGGCTGTGTCGTCTTGTCCTGTTGCCAGTTGCCTGGAAGAAAAGGCTGACCCCCACCTAGCTACAATCTCCTGTCAGGAGTTGTAGAGAGCAATAATATCTTCCCTGAGCCTCCTCTGCTCATTACCTACCGGTATGTCAAGATGTAGCCTGGTCGGCTCTGGCTGATCCGAACAAGGAAGCAACCCAAAGGCTTGTCAATCAGCAAGTTTTCAGCTTCCCTGGAATCAGGAAAGAGTTTTTCAGAGGAGAGTGAGCAGCTGCCTTGCCACACAGCAGGGATTCGCACCCTATCTCATGTGCCACCGCAGCAGTGTCACAGGGAGCCCGGCATCTGCTCTTAGCTAGGTTGGCGGTGCAGAAGGCATGAACAGGCTGAGGGAGCACAGAACTCTCAGCCAAAGCCCCTCCAAACAGGGCTGCTCCAAACCTGCTCCAGCAGTCTGACTAATGCAACAGCAACCACTGCCTTCCAGCACCAAGCATGTCCCAAAGCATCACTGAGATGAGGAATCTGTGCATGTGTGCACTTCCCATGGTCCAGGGATGAAGAAGGCAGGATGTTGTGGGGTACTGGGTAAGCCGCGAGCCTGGAAAAACACCAACTTGGATTACACCACTCTGGCTTTCTAAACTTCCTGCTGGAAGGAGGTCTTCCCCCTCTCTGCCCAAGAGACAAAGCTCTGCTTTGTGCTTGTCATGTGCCTTGCTCCAGGCTAAAGGTGACTGCAAATCACAGAGCAGTTTGGGATTGCTCTGGCTGCTCCATTTCATGAAGCTGAGCTCACACTGCTGTATGTTAAGTCTCTGTTTAAGCACCAGTATTTTTGAGAAGGACCTGCCATGACCTTCATTGTGTAGTGCTCATGGCTAGTCTATATTTGAATTTAGACAGTTTTGTCTTCCAGGCACTAGTTCCTCTCCTGCATTCTTTGATATGTAGACAAAAGCATTAATACAGGTCAAGGCCTTGATAATTATCTTTAAAAAATTACAAAGAAATGCAGCTACCAGGGATTTATGAACTGTTGTAGTGTCCTTTACTAAGCTAGTGTGCCGTGCAATGTCTCTGAATAATGTTCATGCTGATAACCTGACAAAGTTTAGGAACCTCTAATCTAATAAGACTGAAGGAGAATTGCAGTTTGAACAGAAAAATGTTAGAAACTGGAGCAAGATGATGAGGGTGCTCAAATGTTAGCAACATTGACACAGGAATCCCACCAATTACGGGATATTGGCAATTAAAAAAGTGTGGAGCACCACAGATCAGTTTGCACACAGGTGAGACTATAACACCATCCTGCTCATATGTGATCACTGGCATAATCAGCATTTCACTGATATTCACACTGCTTGGAAAGCAGTGCTTGGCTCAGCCAAGAGAGTGCAGTGTGAGGCGGACCTGGTAGAAAAACTTCAAGCATTTAAACAAAGTCTTGTGAACAGCTCCACAAGAAAGAAGGGCTTAGTGCATGTCTCTCCCAGCCTAAGAAGTAAATGCCACCTAAGAAATAAATGCCACCCATGCTGCACCCTCCTTAGACGGGCAGAGGCACGAACAAAAACCCTTCCTTTTCCTGCATCAGGGGACTTTGGTAGAATTTTGCCACTGGGTACTCACTAAAGACCCTCCTAATACTTTTTAAAATAAAAGTAAGCTGAATTCTGTATTCTCATGCTGTAAACTGGGGTCTCCTCCTGACCTAAACTGAAATATGAAAAACAGTCATAATGAATTAACCCGGAAGTTCATCTTCATGTCTCTGCAAATGGTCCACAACAGGGCAAATGCGTAGGTGTATTTCCTTTCTTATTACTTTACAAGCCTCCCTTCCCTACATGGGATCTGTATTTAGGGGCTTACGGTGGACTTATTTACCATGAGTTTCCATAATCTTTCAATGGACCTACACAGCATTTGCAGCCTATGACAAGGACTTTTAAGTTTCCCCCTAAAGGTTTATGGGATTAAAAGGGAAAATTTATGCAGATCACTCCCATTCCTTGAGGAAGTAAAGCCTGGCCAATCCAACCTGTGCAGCTCTCCTAAGGACACAGTGGCTTCAGCCTATGGCCACTTTGTCCAGAGTTCTCACCTCCGACTGATCATCCCATGCAGCCAGCTTGGAAAGGCCCCATCATCCTGCATGACCTTCTGGGCCTGAGTCTCTTTGAACCAGCGGAGAGTTGCTCCTCTCTTGAGTTGCCTCATTTTTGCTTCTTCCCCGGTCTGTTCCTCAGTTCCCAGGACAGGACGATGCATAGAAGGGTTCAAGAAATTATCAAAAGGAGTGGACTAAAAGCAAGGAGAGAGGGAAAGTTAGCATGAAAGTAAAGTCAAAGGCAGGGGACATTTGAAGAGATCACTTTAGCAGGTGGCCCCATTTCTGAGTCCCTTAAGACCAGACCAGTTGCCAACACAAAATGCTGCTTTTAGTTCCTCAAAGGGCCTGACTGTCCTTTTTAACTAACTATACTAGGACAAGACTTACACTTCTCATAACAATGAAAACACTCTCTTGGGGCCACATGCAGGAGGACATGTGCATGCAGGAGGTGGGTGGAGCAGGGAACCACCACACCTGGCTAAGGGGTCCCCAGCAGAGCCAGTATTGCTACCTCTGTTAGTTTGCTGCGCGGCCGTGGCACTGGTGGCTGCTGTGACTTATCAGAAGGATGAGGACTAGGCTGAGGGCGCCTCTTTCGTGGCATGGGGACTGGAAGGGAGTTTCTTTCTGCAACAAGAAGAAACAAGGAGGTGAAATCTAGCATCCAAGATCCATCTTCCACATGCCCAGGACAGTGACAGGCTCTGCTGCATGGATTATGTGGGGAAAACAGCCTGGCCCTCCTTCCAGCACAGCCAGGCAAACAACCTTCACCATGCTGCTCCTGCTCCCCACAGACAAAGCCACACTTCCAAAGAGCAGAAACATCATCAGCTCCCTGCCCACCACACTGATGGAGCTCCCAGCACAGGAGAGCCAGAGCAGGCCATCATCACCTGGAGCTTACAGCACTTCAGGGTGATCATCACACCAGTGGACACACACAGGGGGAGTGTGAGTGAGAGCAGCTCACCTTGGGCCTCTGCTGCCAGTGCCAGCTGCCGAATTCTTTCTCTCTCTGCCTCCTCCTGCAGCCGCTGGGCTTCAGCTCTCAGCTCAGCCACCAGTTTTGAGAAACTCTTCTTGCATCTGAATCCCCTAAAAACTGTTCAGAGAAAAGCTGTGGTTAGGAAAAAAAAGCTGTTCATGTCTTTGCCATTCTCTCAGGGAAGAACACTGAATGAAGGTGATAGTCCCTCATCCAGTACAAAGCCCTTGACACTTGAATCATTTTAATAAAGAGCAATGGAAACTCTACTGTGAGCAGGCAGCCAAAACCCTGTGACAAATGTCTTCTACTCTCTACAATGCCAGATCATGGATTTATAGAAATCAAATTACAGATCTAAGCTCTCATCTCTAATTCCAGGGCACTAAATACCCAAAAAAAGACAGCCTCACAGAAGGGCCTGTTAACCATCTATCTCCCTGCCACCATGAAGAAGACAAGATTTCCTTGATGCCAGCCCACAGGAAAACCTTTCCCATAAGCAGCCATCACAGGGTTCACCAGGAGCATTACAGACACTGCATGATCCCACCTACTCCATCACTTATTAAAGCACATGAACTGAAAGCTGCACCCTCTCATTTCCCACTACCCACACATCTTCCCCATGGATGACAACAGTGCACAGCTTGTGACAGTCTGATGTTTGTCACACTGTATGGAAGCTGGAAGCTGCTCAGATGTTCCAGCAGTGCAACAACCCATACAGAAGAAAAGTGCAGCAGAGAGGGACAAGGCAGGGTGACATTCTCCTCCTCCTCCTCCTCCTCCTCCTGGTTGCACAGTCCTCATGTAGCCTGTGCGAAGGGAAGTACCAATCTGCCCACAGCCACTTTGTAGAAACAGGCTGCTAGACCAGATGCTACATGGAAAGGAAAGGAAAAAAAACAGAACAAAACTTCACCCCCTTTTGCCTGTCTCTGAAAGCAGGAATGAGATCTGCTTCACTCATTTGCCTCTCCTCAGTTCAACACAACTCACAAACAATCCTTGCTCCAGAGGACAGGGAGCCAGATTGCAGGACACAGCCAAATCACATGCCTGCCCTGCTCAGCCCAGCTCTCCTGAACACATGTTTTCCCTTTCCAAGGCTCACCCTGTCTGAGGGCTCTCCCTGATTCAGGATGAGCACTGGGGATGTGGACATTTGCAATAAGCACTTTGACTTCAAGGCTTTGACACAGAGATGACACCTGTCCTACCCTATGTCCTCTGCAAAGGAGGAACAGGGACTGCAGAAAAGGTTTTCCTTCCCCTGGTCTGAGATCATCACTGAGGGATGCTCCTGTCCCAGGGCTCACCTTTCTGTATGACAACTGCTGCTCTTTCTAGTTGCTCCACACACTTTGCCAGCTGCTCCTGATGCCAATATTTACAGAAAAGTCGTGACTTTCTGTGAAGTTGGGAAGAGAAAGATGCAGTGAGAAACACTGTTTGTCTAAACTTGCATCCATCATCCTTTGAAGAGGCCATTCCTACATTCCTACAGCCACAAAGTTCTCCCTGAAGAGAGCCAGGTAACAGATTACATGTATAAAATCTCTGCAATTTAGGCTTCCCATTCCCAACAACAGGAATCCACACCTACCCACAAATCCAGCCTTTCAGCTCTGTACTTTGCAGTATCTCCAAGCAGCTGAAAGAGAGGAAAAAAGTGAAATAAATAATTTTTCACCCAAAGCAAACACCACAGTTTTTAGACGCATAAAGGGGCAGAAAGTGCCTCAGCAATTCCCAGTAGTCAGTAACTGGCTGTCAGTCTTCAATGCTCCTTGAGGTACAGCTAAGATCACATTTGGGAAGAACATCAGCAAAGGGGTTCCCAGAGGCAGACTTCAACTCCCTGGGAGGTAATTCTGTAGAGCCTATTTTATTCTTAGAAGTGTTTTTCCTCATTTTGTTTCCAAGCCCTTTGGAGGACACAAGTTGCGAGGTCAGCACAGCAAGACTTCCAGGAGAAAGTCTGTTTTCCAATTCCAGTTCCATTTTGCAGACTCCAGTGATAAAATTTGGGTCACTCAGAAAGATTCCCTGACACTTGGAACTGAAAGCAGCTCTAGCTGCAACACACAGAGAGCTTCCTCCCTCTCCTGCTAATCCAGGCTGTGAAATCATAGTGGCACTTTTTGCTAATATCTCATACAGGAAAGTAGAAGTGTTTTTCCTTCTGTCTCAGCCAACTTCCACAGTGCTACAATCCATATCCACAGCACTTTTTTTCTCAAATGCAGCCTATGACTTTTGTGTCTCAAAACACACCGTGCTGCCTGTTTACAATCATCTTTCCCCATCTGTGAGATTCTCTTGTGACCTCACTTGGGTTTGCCATTCTTACTATTCAGAAGCATCAGGAAGTTCAAGAAAGCACTGTGAAGGCAGAAGGAGCTACCGCCAGGAGAGAATTGTTCCAGGAGATCATTCAAATCCTTTACTTAAATGACTAAAAAAACCCTTCAGCTGGCTTCCTTACATGATTCATTCTCACTATCAATCACAGCTGACACTGGCAGGAAAAAGAGGCTGGGAAAGTGGAGAAGAGGAGGTGGGGAACTAGTGCCCTAGATGTAGGAAGGAAAAAGCTGGCAGGGTAAAACTGTGTCTTTCTGCAGAGCTGGAAGAACATTTATATGTGTAACAGTCAGGTTCTGAAAGTGCTGATGGTATATTTTGCCTGTACAGAGACAAAATTCTTGGATTAGAAACATCTCTAGCCTGGGAGACATTCAGTGCTGGCTGCTTGTTCAGCATTGTTTTCATCTTCTCCCACGTGGCCATCAGGAAAAAGCCTGGAGAGGCACCTGACAACTGTACTTGAGCCCATGCCATGCTGAGTTCAGTGGACACCCTTGACCATTATTGTCATTCCCTAAACTGAGTACATCGGTCAGTTTTCATTTCACAGCACAACAAGGCTTTATAGTAATTGAATTTAATAGCTACACAACAATTCAAGAAAGAATTCAGCACTGTACTGAATGCTTTTTAAACATTAAATATCCTTGCCTAGCATCCATGTTCCTCATCACCACAAAATCCCATCCTCTTTTTGTCTATCCCCTTTACTTGGTTTGCTATGGTGCTCAGAGTAAAAGCCTCTGAAGAACAAACCAGACTGCACGCAACAAAGTAAGTGTTCCTACCTTTCTTTTGTGAGGGGAACACCAGGTTTAACTAGAAGAATTCCATATCTGTGGAAAACAAACCAATACAAACATGTAAAAGCCACATCCTTGATGGGCTGAGCTGATCCCTATCACCCTGACAGCAAACAACAATAAGTCACTACCTTTCCCACTCAGCCTCCCACAGCAAATAACCCCATGACCTCAGACTATATGAACTCTGAAGAGGCTGTTTTACTCCTTCCCCATATCTGGTTATCAGGGTCGTTTCCCTAATAATATCTAACAAGGAATATTGAGACGTTTTAACAGACCTTTCAGCAAATTCCTCAAAGGAGGGTCTCCAGGAGAAACCGTCTCTTCGGATACGGATTGTCTCCAGAAGCCCATTGTACCGGAGCTGATATGGCACCACAAAGAGGATCACAAAAACAAAGAGAAACAGGTCATTACGACATCAGTTTGTTCCTTTGCAGCCAGAAATTACTTCACTCAGCCCTAAACTTCTCCAGTTCAAAATGAAAAAGTCTTTTTCTGAAAATGTTTCTTTGGTTAAGGACTGAATTTACCACATCCTGTAATTCTGATTAACCACTCTGAGTTAGAAGTTGGAAACCCTAAAAACCAATGACTGAAATAACTTCACCTTCCAGCCATGGGTACTGCTTTGCCTCTGTCCCTTAGAGGATAGCTTTATATTTCCAAATCTGGACACAGAAGTACTCTGAGGCATGGATGAACTTCCTCTTAATCCTATCCTTTCTTATATACATTAAAGAGGCCACTGAGTTTTCTGAAGTTTTCTAATCATTTTCAGTATTCTTTAAAGCATCTAGACCTCAGACCTGACAGAATATCCAAATACAGTCATATCAGTGCCTTTCAGATCCTATCAAAGTAATCCCATCTTGGTTCCTATTCCGAGTTGCCCTGGCTGATGGATGAAAACAGTCTCCTCTGGGAAGCATTTTTTCCAGAGTACTGTCTGTACCAGTCCCCATCCAGGAGGAGATGCAAAGATGAATCCTAGTGCCTGACAAGCAGGTCTCATTGCAAGTCATAAAAAAGAAACAAGAGAGAACTAAAATTGCAAAATCTGGACCTAGCAGTCTATGTCATAAAAACAACCAAGTACCTAGAATCTTTACACATATACAAAGCGTGGCCACCCTTTCTCTTGCAAGTGGAGACTCAAGCGAGTCAGCTTCCACAGCCTTTTGGTGGAATCTGTCCTCCCACTGAGATGCGGCAGAAGAACACTGCTTTTCCTCACCTGCAGCAGCACCACCTGGTTGTCCAGCACACCCGGCTCCTTCTGGCTGTTGGGCTTTATGCAGCGCACAAAGTGTGGGTTGGCAGAATACATCCTCTCCATGAGCACCATCAGGGAATGCTGGCAAGGGCAGAGGAAGATCAACACTCCATCAAGCCAAAGCACTGCCAGATGTGCAATATTCCTGCAGCAAGAACTGTTTTCTCACTGCACAGCAAATTCTTGTGTTCTGGAAACAAGGGGGTCAGTCCCACCATGATCAGCCCTGCTCAGCAACCGGGAAAATCCCCATCTACATAATGTCTGCTTTAACCACTCTGGAAGCAGTGCAGTGATATTTGCAGTGGTAAAATTATCACTGCTTTCATCTCACAGGGCACCTTGGGGCAGCAATACCGTACCCGGAACTGAGCTCCAGCAGACTGTTTCCGTGTACTGTTGAACTTGTCATCTGCTCCTGGTATGACCTGAAACCAGACCAAAACAAAGGATCAGCCCTGGAAGGAGTGCTTGATTGACAGCCAAAGAGCGCAGCTGGAAGGCAGATGGCAAAAAATGAGGGAGAATGGATTTAATGGAAGGGAAGACAAGTTAAACATAATGGCAGAAGCAAGCAGAAAACATGCTAAAAAACAAAGGAGAAACTGTTGAAAGCTGTTTGCTGTCTGCTCTTATTTGAAACCAATTTCTCTGCTCTTTTTCAGCCAGTTTCTCAAATAATAATCATCAGGTAACATTTATCACTGTCATGTGGACCTGAAGTGCAATACCTTGGCTTTCACATGAGGCATCAGGGTCCCCGTCCTGGAGACAGTGGCTGGAAGAACAGAGACAATTAGTTCATTTTCTACCTTTACTTGCAATCAACCAGGGCTAAACATTCAAACCCCACTTCACACACAAGCCTCCTTACAAATACTGAGTCACAGACAGGGTGTTAGGTTTTGCCATGTGGAACTACAAGGAAAGAGCTATAAAAAGGAAGAAGAAAATGCAAATGTATGAAGCACACAAGACAGGCAATATTATTTTCTGCCACTGAAGAGACATGGAAGTCAGGTTATTAAATAAATCTAAATGACTTTCAATAGAAATATCATCAATGGGAATCTACCTGTGCAGAAAAAACGGTACAGGCGGCAAACAGGGAGCTCACCTAGAACACTCAGGAGGTTATTTAAAGCCAGATAGCTTAACAGTAATTCAGTGACAGGATGAGAAAATCAGGGAAGTTTAATTTACTAAAGGATCTAGTAACAGCCTTGTTCACCATTGATGCAATGGGTTCATGTGGATCATAAAATTCCAGAATGAGGTTGGGAGTGTCCTTTGGAGGTCATCTGAGCCAAATGCTTTGCTCAGCACCTAGAGCCATTGCCCAGGACTGGACAACCAACCTGAGAACAGGTTATGTCTGATGTTTATTAACTTTGAAAGAGTAAGGACTATGCTAAGTAGCTTCAGTAACAGTGCAGAAGTGGTAACGAAGAAAGATATTCTTGAGCAGCAGTTGAAAAACACAGGGGAAAATAGAAATTAAATTCATCAGTTTCTTGTAAATCCCAGAAAGTGCTGTGGAGTGCATGGGACAAAAAAAAAATTACAAAATTTCTATACCAGAAGCACTGTGTTCAGCCAGCCAGTTTCCAAGGAAGCATCCACCTGACCTTTCTCTAAATTTTTACTTTAATTAGAAGCCTTGGAGAATCTGAAGGCTTATTGGTAACTGGAAAAAGGGAGTGTAGTGGTAGGAGAAAAATAATGCATGACCTCAGAGTTTTTTCAACAAGTTGTGAAGTTCCATTTTTAGAAGCTATGATCTTGACCAGTTTCATTTCTAGACAAGAACAGAGTGTATAGAAAGAGCCAGTGGAGACAGTCCTGTACTGGCCTTGGAGAAGATGGGATGACATCTGAGCAGTGGCTAATTCTCTGGAAGGGGATACAACCTGCTCTGCTTTCCATGGCAGGGAATAAACAGCTCTGACAGCTCAGTATTTGCCAGCAGCCCCATTCCAGGCTGCAGCATTCCCAGAGCCTCTCTGGGGCTGCCAGAGGTGAAACACATGAGCCTCATGCCCACACTTAACTCTTGCCAAGGTGGGTTTTGGCTCATGATGGATGTGGAGAGGGACTTGCCTGTGAACAGCACACTGAGCAAGGGGGTGACGCTGTTGATGAAGAGCCCACGGATGTTGGCTGGCAAAGTGTCTCTGTTCTTCTCTAGAAAGCCCTTGGCAGCATATTGTACCTGGGAAAAGGGCAGCAAGTCACTGAGGAGAGCAGTGCTCACAGGCTGGCTGTGAAAGCCACCTCCACAGCATGCCAGGAGCTGATCGTGTGTTAAACTGAATGTACTCTGGCTTGCACATGAATTCTTTAAACACACATGCACCCCATTCAGTGCCAACCCTGAGGAACAAAACCATGCACATGGCACAGGCATCAGAACCACGGGAGTGCAGCACAACACTGAGGTATCCACCTTTTAGACGTTAAATGTTAGTTTTTGTAATAATTAATATCACAAATAATAACTTAGTCACCAATGCTGAGATTAGATTACTAAATTGCATAATCCAATGACTTGAGTTGTCATATCTGCTTCTGTTCCAAAACTTATCTCAAATCAATTCAACTTGTGTGGACCAATGCTTTCAAAATCGGTGGCAGTAAAGTTACACGTGATAGTCCTAAATCTCAAGCTGCTTAGATACCATTGAATGTATAAATAACTGCCTCCACTTTCAAAACATTAATTACCTGGCTGTTTACACAGTGTTCCCAGGTGTTTGCAACAAAATAGTCACTGCCATGCTCTGGAACCCCCTAGGTAAAGCAAAAGCCTTTAGCCTGTCCTTTGGTGCTGTATAGTGGACACAACAGGGCTTTTATTTATAAAGCACTATTTTAGGACTAGTAGTCCTAAAAAATCATCTAATAGAATGATGACTAGAAGAACAGCAGATTCTTCTAATGCTCTACATGCCCCAGAGCCTCACTTTCCTCAGGGGTCTTCTCTTCCTGTACCTCTTAAATAAATCCCAGGGAATTCTAGGAGGCAATCTGCTGGAACATATCACTTGTGTTAGTGTCATCCTCAGACCACACATTCCTTAACATCAAAGACTTATCTGTCAGGCAACACTTCCACCCCGTTCAACATACACTACAACAGCATTCTTCCTGCAAACAGTACATACTTTCCCAGCATAGTGAACGATGCTGAAGCCCAAAACACGGCCTTGGGCTGGCTGGAAGTGTAAATTCCCCTTAAAGCTGCTGTTTAGTTTATCCACAAACGTCTTATCAGTTGCCTGCAAGAGAGCAGATTTTATAAGCTGCAACAGAGACCTGATGAGGACACATGGAATCAAAACAAAGTGCTGGAAGTATCCTTGGCTGTGCAATAATCTTCTGCTGTACTTTCTCTCTGACTCTTCACAGGGATGCCAATGCCGTTAGGCTGCCCCTGATCTGGTTGTCCTGTCTCATAAGTCACACATGAGGACATATCTGCTTGTCCTGCACTCCAACCTAAGAGCTCTCTCTGCAGCCCAGATATCCATTGATATATTAGCCCCCAGAGCATTATCTCTGCCTCCTCTCTTATGCATACCTGAGGGAATGCACTCTGCTCATCCAGAAGAGACAGCAGCCCAAGGGGCTTGGCCAGGAGCAGATTCTGCAGGAAAGGAGACACATGACACATGTCTGAAGCAGTGCAGGGCATCCCCTCTCACCCTCACCACCCTTTGCAGACATTCTTCCCTGGTGTATCTCCTCCCCATGATAGAAAGAGCAAGACTTCTCTCTTGGCTAGATAGAGCAATTATATTCTGTCAGACCTCTCACTCCACTCACCAGAATAAGTTCATTATTGTTGAATGTGATGGTCTCCCAAGGCAGCCCTTCTTCCTTATAAGCAGCCTGCTCCAGCTGGAAAATGTGCTGAAATAAAGAAAAAGGAGATTGAAGCATCCAGCAGACTTGGCTAGACAACCCTGAACATCTTCCTTCCTGCCCCAAACAGAGGACAGAGGTGCTGGCACTCTTAGCCACAACATGAGAGGTCCAAGATGAAAGATAAAACTGCTGTTCTCTGTGATTCTCTGTAACCCTGGCACTCACTGGTGCTCTTGCATAAAGCAGGAACACTTCTCAGAGTGCAAGTGTCTCTGCTCTTATGACTTTGGTTACTGCTTGATCCTTCTACCTCTTCCTTTCCTGTCCCAGTGGCTCCCCTGCCCCAGCAGGCAAGGTTGCTGCTCTCTATTCTCCTTCACTAATCACTATATCTGTCTTTCCAGGCAATGTATCTGTTTTTCTCCAAGCTCTCTTTGCCAGGTAGAGCAGTGTTCTGCTTCCTCTGCAACACAAGGTGAGGTCACTCTCAGCAGACTTACATGGTTGAAGAAATGCTGTAGCTGCTCATTGGCCAAGTTTATGCAAAGCTGCTCAAAACGATTCACTGCAAAGTTTTCAAACCCAAAAATATCCAAGATGCCTAAAAAAAGGGAAGAAGAGCACATTATGGAGCCTGCAGACCATCCTTGAAGATTACTATATACACCAACATACAACTAAATTGCCTGTAACCCAATTCTTTTGGCACAGGGAAAACGCAGACAAGAGAGACACTGGTGGATGCTATGGAAGAGCTCTACAGCCTCACAATTGCTTCAGATCAACTGACTGCTCAAAGCTGAACAAGGCCCTGCAGAGCTCATGCTGGTGACTCTTATCTCTAGCAGGATCCTGGCTCTGATAATGCATCCCAGCATGCAAGCTCTGTGAAACCTCATGCTGTGCCTGTCCTTCGATGTGGCTGAGGCATGCACATTTAGAACAGAACAGGAGCAAGGCAGGCAGAACTCACCTATCTCCCTCAGCTCCACCTCAGGATCCACATTCTCAGCCAGCAGCTCATTGATCTTGCAAACAATCCAGCCAAACACTCGGCCATAGGCCACCTTTGCGATGGAGTCCCGAGCATCTGCACAGAGGGAGCAACAGCAGTTCACTGAAGAGCTCACAGGAGAGGAAGGGACACACAAGCTGGCTCAATACATCCACCTCCGCAATGTCCGTGTAAAGTTACTTTAAAGGTCAGATAAACATTAGATGCCTGATTGTCCCTGTCCTTTGTAAATGCAAAAACAGCTCTTTAATTCCAAAATCTTCACAACCTTTCTACAAGATCACACATCCCATACCAGGGCATTTTTGAGTAGTGACACTTTTTAGAATATCCAGAGACTTGTGTTCCCCTCTGAAGATCTAAGCATGGATCCCCTCACTGCTAAACCAAGGGAGAAGCTCCAAATTTTACATGGAAAATCGGATGGTTCTTTTCCTCCTAGACCACAGCTGCTAAGAGTTTAAATGCTAGAGGCAAGAAGAGGATGCAATTGATGGAAAGCTTGCTGACAGTCTAGAAAGGAGACTGAATTAAAATGACCTATGATATGGTAAGAGATGTATATTTTATTGTCTAGAGAACTTTGTAAAACAGAACTAGCTAATCCCATTTAATTTCCTTTTTTCATTTATTTTAAGCAATAATCTCTCTTTTGAATTAGTTTTTAGAATACTGAAATAAAAAATATTTTAACTGAAACTTTTGGTACAGATTACCTTAGATTATATTCTTGTTTTATTGAAGGGGAAAATAACACCTTGTGCTTGCTATTTATTCTTTTCACTCCATTCCTGATACTGTGGTATCTCATTGTTTCTGTTGATTCTCCATCTATTACCTAAAGCTCTGCACGCTGCCAGCACTCTGCAACAGGATCCTTCCCCTCTTTTGCACAAATGCCTAGAGTTTCCTTCTGGGATGGACTGAGGGAGCAAGCAAAGCTAATTCCTTGGTTTCTCATTTAATCTCTGCAGTCTCCTGGAGATCAAACAAAAGCAGCATTCATGGCCCTACATGTCAGTGAGAGACTAAACAAAAAACCACTGACATACTTGCCTCTGTGTGAGAGGAATGAAGGGGCACAGAAGGACATCTTTGTTCCCAACGACCTGCACATGTGTGGGGATACCCCTCCATCAAAAACCAGTTTTTCTAGCCAGCACATCTGCAATTCATCGTGTTTCCTACCTTCTGCCTGCTGCTGGGTGTGAAAACGCTGGATCTGCTCGCCTCGGGTCACTGACGTCGTACAAATCAGGCATTTTAACAGCTCATCTTCCTGGACTCCAAACTGACCCTGGGAAACAGGAAACAGAGGAGGACAGTCAGTTGTAAACCCTTACGCTGCTCATGGGGATTGTATCTGCTGTGTGCAACGGGGTCATGGTTCAGGCTCAGGCCTTTGAGCCCCACTGTAAGGCAAGTGCTGCTGCTGGAACTGGAGTCAGATGTGGGCTCTGATCTGCTCCACCCCCACAGTGACTAACCTCACGCACTCTCTCTCAAACAGTTTTTGTTTTGCTCTGCCAGTGCTGCCACCTTTCACCTTCTCTGGGAGCCACGCCAGTCCCCGCTGAGCGGTTTAATGACTTATTGAACAGCACCACATGGAGGTGACTGTGCAGGTGCCAAAGCATCTGAGCTTCAGAATCACACCAACCCACACAAGGGGCAGCAGAAAAAAGCCAACTCAGACACACTGAGCCGCTCAGTGGTTTAACAGGAATTCCCCTCCTGTGGGCAAAAAAATGAGGAGCAGGCTTTCAGAAGTAAGACAAAAAGAAGTTGGCTGCCGAACAGACATAGGTGGTTGTTTCAGGTATGGTGTAGGAGGGAAACAGTCAAAGAGATGGGAGGGAAACCAAAGAGCAAGGGTGCTGGGATTTCAAACAGGTCAAAATAAAAAGAAATAGAAAGGGGAGAAATATGTTACTTTCTTCTGTTCTGTGTTGTTAACAAAACAGGATAATGTATCCATCCCGTGTAACAAAAACTGAATGGTCCCGGGAAATACACCCTTCTTTATTTGTGATAATTTCGTGCAAAATCGAAGAAAGCTTAATTCAAGATAATCAACAAAAAAATGATAGCACTTAGAGTGTAATCCTTGAACAAAATCCGATGAAAACACAGAACTGATGTATAGATACTGCACACCTGAATTTCTCCAAGGCATTGTCACACTCAGTAACATAAAACATTTAATTTTTAAAAGCCCATATTGTATGAAGTCAGGAAGGCATATGTTGATTATGTAAGACACTGGTTCTAGACACACAAGAAATAGAAGCTGAGACGTGTCTCTTAGGGCATGAACAGTAGAGAACACAAATGCAGTCATGGGGTCAAACTGTACATTTCAAAAAAACCCCTTGCTCTTTAGAAGCCTCAACACTCTGAGGCAGAAACATCCTCTGCCATCTCTGGCAGGAACAGCTCCTGTAGTCACACAGCCTGTGGGGAAGAGCATCATACCCATAAGGTTTCTGTCAACATTTCTTGTGACTCACCGCTGCAGCCTTCAGCCATCCCCGGGAGGCTTCACTGACTTTTACAGACCCATTACTCTCCTCAGGCTCAAAGGTCACATTGCCCAGAGACAACACACCAGCCAAGATAGCCTGCATGTCCACTTGCTCCTAAAACACAAAAGAAAGGTGACCAAAAAATTTCCCAGCATGTAGAACGTACAACACAGAGGACCCAGAAGTTGGAGAGGTTAAGGGAAGAGGCACAGGCAACCTGTGGGAGAAAGCTCTCCACAAAGTCTGGCAGACTCAGGTGGTCTGAAAGTAACATGGAAAATCTAGAGAAAGAAATAAGACTAGGCTTCAAAGGAGCAGCTAGAAAGAAACCCTATGCCTGCAGGAAGCACAGATGGAAATGAAACAACCCCAGGACTAACCTGCTCTTGGAAGCCCACCATGTCAAGGGCATTGCAAACCTCTTGGTATTTGTGCTTCCAGCGTTCAGCTACTTCCTGTGTACCAAATCGTCCACTTATGTACCTGAGAAAGTGCACATCCCATATAAAACTTTCACACAATCAGCACTGTAACTCGGTCCTACCCCACGGGAACAAAGCAGATCACCAGCACTGGAGACAAGAAAGGGAAAGGATCTTTTCCAAGGTAATGCAGCAGAGATCACAGACCTCCCAGCTTCCATGGTGATGATCCATAATACCTCTTCATGTAGCTCTGTTCAGATCCCACTCCAACTTCCACTTACCCACAGATAAAACCCCAGGGCAGGGGCAAAATCTCCATTACGCTGTTTTCCCCTTTACCACCCACCACAAAGACTAAACTAGGGTCTGCCTTTGACATACCTGTAGAGTGAAGGATCCAATAATCCATACATCTCCTTCTGCTCTGAAGACAGTCCAGCAAACATGTAGTAGAAGATGTGGAAATTCCTCTCCCCAGTATCTTGTTGCACCACCCGTGACTTCTCTAGCAGGTACTCACTCAGCTTTGCACCTTGCACTGCACACAAAAAGGTGACAGAGAGGGGAACTTCACTCTGGGGGCCATGGAGCTGCATGAGCTGTCCCGCATCTCTTCTTTGGTGATAGAAGTACTGAATTGCCTAAATCAACTTTACTGTGTGCAGACCCTCCAGGTTGCCCAGTACACTGGAAATGGACCTCTCCACGCTTCCTGTGGTCTTACCGATTTCTGTTCACCTCTTTTAGCAGAAACTAAGGTTTCTAGCATAGCAAAGTACTCCTGATATTTACCCTGCACTCTCACCCCCATATCCTTCCTGTACTCCCACTCTGTCCAAACCCAAGCCTAATCCTGCTCAGGTCCTATTCAACAGTGGCTGCTGTGAGATTTTACTTAATTGCACACCCATCCCACAGGGAGCCACATGCCAAAATTTTACCCTCCACAAGTTTTGGTTACGCAGTCCACTCCCTCCAGCTCCTAACCACTCCCCAGGGTAGTAACTGCCCATGACTTCACCTGTATTTTTCTGGAAACGCAGCTGTATATATTTTCCAAAGCGGCTGCTGTTGTCATTCATCACAGTCTGGGCATTGCCAAAAGCTTCAAGCAATGGATTCACCTAAAACAAGTGAGGAAGCAGAACAATCATTCTTCAGATTAAGTGATCCCATCTAACTTGGAAAAAAATTATCTTTAGCATTTGCTATTCAGCATTCAGAAAAAGGAACCACTCTGTGAATATGGAAGAGGACCTATTTTATCTTTGCCTGGATAAAGAAATCCAAAGAGGCAAAAATCACAAAGACTAAGCAGCATGAGATTAACGACAATCAGTACAATCAAATGATGGGATCCCAGTGAGATCACTGAGTCATCTGTTAAAAGATAAGGTTGGTATAACTGATTTCCACACAGTATGTGCTGTCACTAGATAATTTGAGTGCTATACTACATCAATAAACAAGGTCAACATGGCACTCAGTTAGCTACTGAAATTTGTAGACATAAACTCAGTGAATTATAAAGAAATTAGCAGAACAATCAGACCACCTTGCTAAGACGGATGCAAAGGTGGCAAAATGACAAATCTTCTGTATCTGAGCAAACAATGTCTCTCCACTGGAAGAACAATGCCTCAGGATAGACACTGGGCAACCTGTTGGACACAGCTTTAAAGTATGACACTGTAATCCCACAAAACACTAATTTAGTCCTTGGAAAAAAATTATCTACAGGAACCAAATAAGATGCATATTTATTTCTTCACCATCACCTCTAGGCTTACCAAGGGCAAGTCATCTGAGCTAAAGGAAGTGTTACTTCCAGTGAAGGAACTGCAGGCTGGCTCTAGGCACTATGCTGCGCAAACACAGCTCTCCTGCTTGTGGAACCTGCTCAGGTCAGAAGCAGCCTGGTAGTGTGGGCCAAGCCAGCTCTAAGCAGAGAGAGCAGGTGTATTAATGTTATGTTGCCACAACAGAGCACAGGCCTTCACCCTGGATCCATCATGAATGATACCACACTGAAATAATACAGCATTCCAGAGCCCAAAGCACAGCATGGGACATTGGGTTTACCCATCAATATTTTGGTTGTAGGAGGAGCTAGAGGTGGCTTCAGTGAGGAGATGGCAGATACTTTCCCCATGTCCAAGAGAGCCAATGCCAGCCAGCTCCAAGACAGACCTACACTGGGCAAGGCCGAGCCCATCAGTGACAGAGGCAGTGCCTCTCAGATAAAACCTGCGGCACACCCACAGAAGAGAGAGAGGAGTGAGAATGTGTGAGGAGCAGCTCTGCAGCACAAGGTCAGTGAAGGAGGAGGGGCAGGAGCTGCTCCAGCTGCCAGAGCTGAGATTCCCCTGCAGCCCCTGGTGCAGCCCTTGGTGGAGCAGCTGTGCCCCTGCAGCCCACGGAGGTCCATGGGGGAGCAGAGATCTACCTGCAGCCCCTGGAGGAGCCCACAGCAGAGCAGGGGGATGTGCCTGAAGGAGGCTGTGACCCCAGAGGAAGCCCTGCTGGCAGGACCTGTGGCCTGTGGACAGGAGCTCATGCTGGAGCAGGTTTGCTGACAGGACTCATGACCCTGGGGGGGCCCACACTGGAGCACCCTGTTCCTGAAGGACTGCACTCTGTGGAAGGACCCAAACTGGAGCAGTCTGCTCCTGAAGGACAGCATCCCATGGAGGGTACTGACACTGGAGCAGCCTGGTCTTGAAGGACCACATCATGTCTAGGCACCCATGCTGGAACAGACTGTTCCTGAAGGACTGTCTGCTGTGGGACCCCATGCTGGAGGAGGGAAAGAACGAGAGGAAGAAGACAGTAGAACAGATAATCTGTGATGAATTGACCTAAACACCCATTCTCTATCTGCCTGCACTGCAGGAGGGAAGAATGCAGAGAAATTGGGAATCAAGTTGAGTCTAGGAAGAAGGGAGGAGTTGGGGAAGGTGTTTCAAGATTTGTTCTCATTTATCATTATCCTACTCTGATATTAACTGACAAGAAATTAAATTAATTTTCTCTAAATTGAGTCTGTTTTGCCTGTGATGGTAGCTGCTGAGTGACCTCACAGTTCTTATCTCAACTCACGAGGCTTTTGTTGTATTTTTCCACCCCAGTCCAGTTAAGGAGGGGGAGTGACAGAGTGGCTTGGTGGGCACTGGTTGAAGTTAACCCACCATAGAGAGAAAGATTTCTATGTTTCTACAGGAAACCTGAGAAGACAGACTTTAAAGTGAAGTAGTCCAAGAACTCACTCTTCTTAATCTATCACACAGAAGGTTTAAAGAATGATTTGTTTAAAAAAACCTCACAACTCCCTGGGGAGAAATTCAAGAGGAAATATTTCAGACCAAAGACACAAATATGTTTCAAAATGAGCTGTCAAAGATATATGAAAAGAGCATGGATGGCAGTTAGCCAGCTAGCAGGTATGTGCCTGGCAGTATAAATAACGAAGGAATGGTTATTAAAGGCTGTGTGAATTCTCCATCTCAGTGTACCATTAAATCAAGATTTCATTTTTCTAATTAAAGTCCTTGTTCTACCTCAAACAAGATATTCTTTAGAAAAATTCCAGCAATCTCTTGTAACAGGGAACATTACAAATGATTGCAATAGTTTTCTATAATTTAAGAATCATCTTCAACTAACAAAATAACCAATCTACTAACCCTTCTAATTTGTGGTCAACTATTTCACCATTCTTACCCACTATTTTCTCCTGTGTCTTATATGTGTCTCCCTGATTTCCAGTGGTGATTCACCAGCAGGCTTCCTAAGCCTAATTACAGAGGTGTTGCTTCTGCACCTTCAAGCACCATCCTGCAATGTCTTACCTGAAGGATCTGCTGCTCCAGCTGTGAGTTGCCTTTGCACAGGTTCATTATGTGCTGCAACAACAGCTTCGTACTCTCTGTTTTCCCTGCACCACTCTCTCCACTGCCAAGAGAAAGCAAAACAAATTCCATCAGCCTTAAAGAATAGTTGTTGTGCCCATTATGGTTCAAATGCTCCATCACTTGAGAATGCTCTACAAGAGTTTCACAACTTCTTCAGCAAAATAGCAGGTGTGAGTACAAACACACAGACCACAGCTTTACGCAGGGTGTCCCATGAGGTTCCGGTCCTTCATCAGGGAATTTGTCCCCATCTGCAAGGTGTACAGATATACCCCATGCTGTCACTTCTGGATGAGATGCACCAGACAGACCATTTGCTCTGTTTCAAAAGTCATCTGGTACATCAACTCCCTCACATATGCTGGAGTGAACAGCTTCCTCTTTTTCCAGAGAGATTTGCCCTATCCATATCACATCCACAACTGGATACTGATCATGAGATGATGTGGCAGTCTCAGATCTCAGGTGTTTCACACATCCATGTGCCTCAGCTGGCAAGGAACATGGGTGCAGAGCTGCCCACACTCCCACAGTGCCAGCAGTGCACGTCACTCTGCTGTCACACATCCACGGTGCCTCCACCTCCAAGTCAAACAGCCAGCACTTGGAAAGTGTAGTTTCCCTTGTCCTGGGGGGCGTGGAATTTATGATCAGTGAGACAAAACATCCTTGAATGACAACATCACACTGGCTGAGAACTTCAGTATATGCATAGGGGAAAAAGAATGCAGGAAATGCTGGAGGTATACTTGAGGGCAGGTCTCCGTTTCCTTAGAGCCGACCTTTGAGCGTGTGGTGTGGCTTTACTGCTTTGTAGCTCCCAGTTGCTCTGCACTTGGTATCAAGTATGTGTCATAGGTGGTTAAGAATCTCAAATACTACAGCAGGTCTCAGGGACAGGTCAGACCAGCACCAAACAAATATACACAAACAAAATAAGACCATTTTGCCGGTTGAGAACATGCCACCCAATGTCCCTGCTCAGTATGTCAGAATAATTTTTATTTTTCAGTAACTTCTGTCCTCCACAATAAACCGATCAAAGTGCACTTCCATGGTTCAAGCTTGTCCTTAGACCCTCCAAACAAGCACAGCACCGTCACAAGGTCCTGCAAGCAGAGCAGGTGTGTAACTGGCCCTAGCTGTGAAGAAATGCTAAGTCATCTTCAGGTTACCCAAGTGCTGTACCACAGCACACCCAGGCAATGACAAATGTCCTTTGGGATTGGGAAGGCAAGAGGTGCCAAGGGAATTTTTAGCTCAGGACAATTTGGTAGCAATGAACTCTTATCACCTGGCAGCAGCTGCTTCATCCAACATCAACCTCTGAAGCATGCTATCCAGACCTCCCAGACTCAGATGGGGACACTGAAGAGACCACAAAGGACAGCAGATTCTGGTGTGTCCCTGTGCTGTTGTGGTGAACTGTGGTCTAACAGGAGTGACCTTATCCTCCCCATTCACGCCAGTTATGCTCATGTTAGGGAAACCTGTCAATTACTGCTTCAGTTTTTCATAGAGGGGAAAACCACAAACTTCCTGTGATAGCAACATATAGATCAGGTAAAAGGTTGCAAGATGAACAGGAGTACATCAGGCTCATCTCTGAAGTGCTGGCAGAAAACCACCAGACTACTGATCTCTTGTCAAATCTCACAGGTTTCTTGTCTTTCACCTCTCAAGACAAATACAATGATTGCCCTCTCTCTCCCAGAGCCCTACCAGCAGTGCCTCTTGCACATGCTGACTCCAAAGCCACCACTTCCTCAGAGCACTTTGTGTAAGCACAGCCACCTTTCTGGACTGGAGGCTAGAGATATGAGTGGGGCTCAAGTGATCCTCAAAGTCAGCTCCCAGTCCTACCAAAACAGCAGTAATTCAGCAATTCACTTCCAAACCATGTAGACTGAAAATACTGTTAAAATGATCAGAAGGCAAATATTAAGGAGTATTAAATCAAACAAGCTGCAATTAGCATTTTAACTGGGATGACATTTAAACTGTCCTCTGCAACACCCAGCTGTAGAGAAGAGGCAGTTAATGTTTCAAGGCTTTCTCCTCCTTGATGCTTTCTCTGGGAGCTGATGTTTTTTGAGGCTTTCTCTGCTAAATGATGCTACCTGCTGCCCTGCAGAGTTCCAGCAGAACAAGAGTGACACCACGGAGTGAAATATTCGTGATACTGGTATGCTCTTTGGTTAAAAGAACACTTCTTTTCTCACTTCTAGTGCACAGAACTACCCATGACAACGAGATCCTCCCTGAACAGATTGCCAAAGGTCTTAGAGTAAAACCTCATGTTTTAATTCCTCCTGTTCTTTGGTTACTCATGGGAAACTTCACTTTGTGAAAACTGGTTCCTTCCATTATCATCCTTCCAACTTCTACTACAGCTTTTACCATGGTAGGTGTGTTGCCAAATAAGAGCACCCTATGGCTTTTCCCAGAGCTGGGTAAATCTTCCCGATGGCAGAGATCCCCAGAAGCGAACCTGACATCTTTATTGTCGTAAAGATTGCCGGGCAAGCTGCTCCACGAAGGCCAGTTTTGTCTGCCCACACCTCCTCACGACCTGCCCACTCTCTTGTCTGGAAAGCGGTCGGGATGAGGGATGTGCTGCCAGCGCAGATGGATTTTGACCCACCAACAGCACTGGAGATGAGCTTCACCTGAACGTGGAGCGGGGCGATCCCAGCGAGAGCTCGGGCTGCCCCGGCGCCCCGCCAGCCCCGGGACCCCGGCCGCCGCTCACCTGATGAGGATGCACTGGTTGCGGGGCCCGCCGCCCCCGCGGCCGAGCATGGCGTGGTAGGCTCGGCTGGCCACGGCGAAGATGTGGGGCGGCAGCGCGTCGGTGTGGAGGCGCCGGTACCGCTCGGAGACCTGCGGGGAGCGGGGGAGGACAGGAGTGAGCGGCCGGGGGGCGGCGGGGACGCGGCGGGGGGCGCGGAGCTCACCTCTCTCCCGTAGAGCGGCAGCTGCTGGAAGGGGTTCATGGCCACGAGGATGTCCCCGATGTCGGTCTGCGGGAGCGGGACAGCCGGTCAGCCGAGCGCCCTTTCCGCCGCCCCCCGCCCCGGCCCGGCACTCACGTAGATGTGCTGCTGCACGAAGCGCTCCCGCAGCCCGGCCAGCAGCGCCGCCTCGTCCAGCTCCGCCAGAGCCGCCAGGTCCCCGGCCACGCCGGGCGGGGGGCGAGGCTCCCCCAGCGACACCATCGCCGCCCGCCGCCCTGCCCGGCCCGGCCCGGCCCGGCTCGGCCCCGCCGCGCTCCGCCCCGCTCCGCCCCGGGACCGCCCGGTGGGGCGGGGCGCCGTTTGAACGCGGGGCGGCGGCGGGAGCGGCAGGTAACGGGCGGCGGGAGCGGCGTGGGGCCGGTGTTGGTGCCTGTGTTGGTGTTGGTGTTTGGGGGTGTTGGTGTTGTGGTTGTGTCCCGATCTCCACCCGCGGAAAGGTCCTGGGCAGGACGAGACCCTGAGCAGCCCAGCCCAGCTTTGGTGGTAGCCCCGCTCTGGGCACAGGGCTCAACTGGAGGACCCCTAAAGATCCCTTTGGCTAAATTAGTCACTGATTCCACCAAGTATTTCCTGAATCCATGCCACAGTCAGAGAAAAACATTTGGCTAACGTTTAGTTAATACTTTTCAGTGGGCTAATTTTTACTGGAAATATTAATTTCTTTAAAACGTATTTCATTTGATTAAAAAGAAAAACCAAACCCTGATAATGAGTGAAATGCTTCATTTTGGGCCAGGAAAAATATTTTGTTCAATCCCGCAAGAGTTTTGATGGATCTTTTCTCATATGCTGAAAAAATATAATACCCTTGGTTTTGACTGATGCAAAACACACCTTCGATACACTGCAGCGCAGGGGAATTAAAGCAAGAACAGGTGTATAGTTTACCTACAGAATTAGCTCGTGCAGTATTTACTCCTTTACTCGTCGGGGTGGCTGAGGGCTGGCTGTGGGACCCAGGGTTTCTCCCTTTTCCTTCCTCTTCCCCTTACCTCACAGTGTGGGATATGGGGCCATGTGGCCCTTGGAGCTGATCCACCATGTGGTTACACTCCTGAGACATCAAGAGAGGCTGTGCTGCAATAACGGGAGATTTTTTGAGGGTGTCATGGGTTTGAGACCGGACATTGCCAGGAGGACGCACGAAAAGAGGGTAACCAGGCTCTAAGCTTAAAGTTGCAAAAAGTGTTTAATTACCTAACAGAATTGGAGGATAAATGTAGACAAAAATAAACTTTTCATACAGTTTTTGTTCACTCTCTCTTCTCTCTTATGAACCTATAGTATTCACTTTCTTTTTTCTTTTACAGTCTACAAGCCAGGTGTGGGGGGGGGGGGGGGGGGCAGGGTGTGGGGTCTCTTTTTAGTCCACAGAGCAGATTTTCAAATTTATTTATTACTACAATTCTTCTACTACAAATACTCTTTATCTCTACTTGTTTCTCTCTCTCTCCAGACAGTTTTCTGCTTTCACCCCCACCCTCTTAAGAAGCAGTCTCTGCACTCACCCCCCCCTTTCTCTCTTTCCAAACCAGCAACACAGACAGGGGGCAGGTTGAGGGGTCCTCTGGTCAGTCCAATCAGGAAAAGAGGTTCTCTACTTAGCCAGGGGGTCCTTCCCACGAGAGACAGTCCTTTGAGAACTTCTTTGGCATGGGTCCAATCTCACGAGCAACATCCCGCCCAAAATTCTGCTGCAACATGAGTCTTTTTGTCCATAGGGTGCTGTGCAGACTCTCCCGAGCCGAGGCCAGGCTGCTTCCATGCCAGGAGCAAGGCCTTTCTTTTGCAAGGCCTTTGCAGTTTTATCTCTTAGATGAGACTCCCACTGGTTCACAGTCTTTTCCAGGCATCCACCTGCTCCTCTGGCGTGGGCTGTGGGTGGATTTCTGCACTCCTGTGGACTCCATGGGCTGCAGGGGACCTCCTGCCCCCCCATGGCCTTCACTGTGGCTAGCAGAGGGTTTTCAGCTCCAGCACTGGGTGCCCCTCCTCCCCCACCTTCTTCACTGACCTTGGCGTCTCCATGCTGTTCTCCTTCACATATTTTCACCTCCACCTCCTCCTCCTCCAACTACAAAGAAGTGAAAGAAGTGTGTGCTTGCTTTGTTTTGAATTTTTCTTAAATATGTTTTCACAGAGGTGTAACTAGCACCTCCAATTGGCCCAAACTTGGCCGGCAGCATGTCCATCACCTTCAGAGCCATCAGAGATTGGCTCTGCTGGACTTGATGTAAAAACTTCCAGAACTTGCACTCAGGACACACAGGAGCTATCTTTGTGCCACACCCCACCCCTCAGACACCTCCCCAGACCTACTACAACAGCTTCTGAGGGGTCCAAATTTCTCCTAGATGTTAAAAACACTTCACTGATGTTTTGGGCCAATCAAAACCACCACAGAGGGTATTAAAAAAATTTAAAATTTTGAAGGGGACACTGCTAATGGTGCATGACAAGGCAGTTAACAGTAGCAGAGGGTGTTCAGTGGTTTGTGAATGGAAGATGGGGGAAGCAAGCTGGAGCAGTTCTGCCACCCATAGGTGAAGCGTTTTCTAGAGTAACCACAGGCTGCAGAGAGCTCTCAGGGTACAGACCTTGCACTGTTAGAATGTATTGAGCAGTAATGGGAGTGTTTGAATTTCTTTATGTGAGCAGGAGATTGTCAAACCTGGTGTAACTTTTTTTTTCTTTTTTTTTTCTTTTTTTTCTTTTTTTTTTTTTTTTTTTTTTTTTTTTTTTTAGTTATTGTTAGTTAAAAGCAATTGGTCTACAAAATTAAAACCTTGACTGCAGTCTACTCTGGCTAAAGGTGCCCTGCGAATGGCAGCATTTTAGTCCATTCCTGGTGAGTACTTTTCAACTGCACATGAATAGAATCACAGAATGGTTTGGGTTGGAAGAGACCCTAAATACCATCTCCTTCCAACAGCTCTGCAAAGCCCAGGCACACCTTCCACTAGACAGGGCTGCTCAGAGCCCCATCCAGCCTGGCCTTAAACACTTCAGGGGGAGGACTAATGCTAAGCTTTGTGTGGTGCTCCCTGCAGTGCTGCCTTGCCTTCCACGCCAGGTCTGCCCTGTTTGACCAAGACGTGGCCTTGGCTAGGCTTGTGGTTTTGCTGTGAGTAAATATGAGGATAAACCTCTGGAGAAGCTCCTGCTACTGTAAAATGCTGCACACGTCCCTCAACTATCCGGACTTTTGCCAATTCATTAAATGAGTCCTGGTATTCATTTAATGTGAAACGTTTGCTTCAGACATTGGTTTACATATCTGAAATGTCTCTGGAAGATGGTGTTTGACAAATCTCCTTCTCTATGATGACACATCTTTCTGTATTAATGTATCTTGTCCATGTGGGAACCAGAACTTTTCAGAGGTAACTCAGCTTCCAGTGAAACTACAGACTTAATGCTGGGTCAAGTGTGCAACAGCCTGCACTGCC
The DNA here is from genome assembly GCA_024500445.1 of Entomyzon cyanotis. NCBI lineage: Eukaryota > Metazoa > Chordata > Aves > Passeriformes > Meliphagidae > Entomyzon > Entomyzon cyanotis. The sequence continues at coordinate 42,403,035 of JAKEPQ010001021.1, read as the reverse complement.
TTTTCATGAAAAGAGCAATATCTAACTGGCATTCTGCCTCTTTTGCTGAGAGAGTGTGACAAAAGAGGGAACATTTTTCTGTGTAACAAACTCATGATATTGTACCAGAAATGCAGGGCAGGAGCAAAGCAGTGCTCACCTCTTCACAGCAGCTGCTCTGCCTCTCTCACCTCTAAAAGCACAAACTACTGTTAAAAAATGACAAAGCAAATTTCTTGTCTGTTAGTAGCCTCCATGGGAAAACAAGCAAGAATTCTCTCTTTCTCTTCTCTTTCCCCCCCCAAGACAAATCTTATGGCTGTTTTCTACTCCTATCCACAGCACCTCTTCCACCCATTAATTTGCTTGAGTTTAAAGAGAATTTCACACAAAGAATGGGGTGGGCAAAGCACAGGAAGCAGTGGTTTGCAAGTGGGATTGTGCACTGAGATTTGCTTACAGATGTATGGTCATGTAGTGCTCTTTCTTTCACAGCCTGCTCTCTCAGATGCTGTTCTTCTGGTTGATGCAGGGCCCTCGTGCCCACGGGAGGGAATGCAGAAGGAAACTGTTAATAATGGTTACTGGCAACAGACTTCCCTTATTTCATAGGAAAGTGTAGAGTTTTTAGCTCAGAATCCTACCCTGCAACATACGTTATTCTTTTGTTGTGTGTCCATCTTGTTTGGCTCTTCAGGATCCTTTACCTCTGTGTACACCAACCCTGAGTCTGCCATGAGTGTCTCATCCCTGCCATTTGTGGTTGGAGCAAACACTGTGGAAGACCAGAGGGCTCGGTGGGAGAGAAAGCGCAGCCGGACAGCCAAGGAGCTGCTGGAAACGGAACACAAATACCTTGAGCAGCTGGATTTGGTGCTCACAGTGAGTATTTCTGCCCCTTCTGATATGTGAGTATCTTCAGACAGCACATACTTACTCGTGTTGTCATGGGGAAGGGTCAAGAGCAAGTCTTTGTTACATCCCTAATGCCTGGGACACCTGCTGTGGATGAAAGGGTTTTTTTCTTGTTTTCTTTTACCTCCTCTTTAATATTCAGTAGCTCCTGGGTTTGGCCTTTTGGCTTTGTTCTGCACAGAGACATAAATCTTTTAAGTTTTGGTTGAATAGGGGGCTCACCTTAAGATGCCTAAGATATACAATCTATATAGTCACAGACAACACAAAAATTATGGACAAGATAGTAAAAAACAGATGCATCGAGGATGCTGAAAGAGACTTTTATGAGTGCTGTAGTACTGTTTCACGTGTTTACAGCTGTGGTAAGAGTTACAAATAAGGCTTTTGTCTTATTTGTAACTCCTGGATATCTCAGGTAGACATTCACAATATTTTGTATTCTTCCAAGCCAAAGAGTGCTCAGGCTGCAACTTCTGGCTTCTGCTGTGTGCCACATGTAGCCTTTAAATGACCTTGGAGTTTAATAACCTTTGCAGCCTTCTGGTACTTGAAGGGGGCTTATGAAAAAGAGGAAGAGAGAGATTTTACGCATATAGGGATAGGACAAGGGGGAATGGTTTAAAACTGGTTTAGATTCGATGTTAGGAAGAATTTGTTTACTGTGAGGGTGGTTAGGCACTGGCACAGGTTGCCCAGAGAAGCTGTGGATGCCACATCTCTGAAAGTGATAGGCCAGGTTGGATGGGACTTGGATGGTGTCCCTGACCAGGTTGGAACTAGATGGTCTTTAAGATCCTTTCCAACCCAAACCATTCAGTGATTCTATGATGAGCTGTGAATTCTGTCTGTTTGAAAATCTATTTTTTTTCCTACTTAGTACTTTGTGATGATTTTAAAGGCCAAAGGGACACTGAAACCTGCTGTGTTGGAAACTATATTTGGACCCCTGGAATCCTTATATTCAGCCAGCCAGTAAGTGGACACACAGACGCAATTCCTGTAATTATATTGGGAGTATTACATTATATTATATTACATTATATATTAGGAGCATTATATTATATTGTATTACATGATATAGATATTATCCTGTATTACATTACTTTCTATGCTGATGAGAAAGTAAGATTTGGGGAAATAAGGCTAACACCTCGTAAAACAGGCATTCACTCCTAGCACTGCTAGCCTTGGTGGCACTTGGAGGTGTTGCTGGGAACTCCTGATCTGTTTCACCTATCTGGGTACGCAGTTACTGAAGTCTGTCCCACAATCTGTTTTTTGACTTACTGTCTGACCTCTAAGCACATATTTGGCACAGTAACTGGATGTGAGATGGAGAATGGCAAAGTGTCAGCCTAGGAATGAACCAGAGGGACCTCTGAAAATGCCATGAGTAATGTATCCCTCACAAACCATCTTTGCTCCTTGTGGACAGTGTTCTGTCACTTCACCTGGAGAAAGGGAATTTGGGACCAGGACTGGAAAATTTTTGTCAGAGTCTGGATCTTTATGGCCACTATGCTGAGAATTTGGAGCAGGCAAATAAAACCTTGAAGGTAAATACCTACTTTAGTCTTCATATTGTTTCTCTTTTTCCATTCTGTGAAACTGCCACATCCTTTCCTTTATCATCTATTCCTGGAGTGATCAGTGTTCTTACCTTTTCTGGACTGATGAAATTCAGGTTTTCCTCCATAATAAAATGGTGAAAATTATTTAGAACTTCAAATTTCTTATTTCAGGAGTTTGTGTATGTATGTGCATATGCTGAGCACAGCTTTCTCAAACAGAGTTCTGTATTTACTCCCACTCCTTCCTGGATGGCAAGCCTGGAGAGTTTCCAGGCCTTCACTAGGATACAGTGATCTCTTTCTAGGAATTGTCAGGTCTCCTAGTCTTTCCCACTAGCACCAACTGCATCATAGCAGTAGGATTTCCTTTTCCTTCACAGTTTTTTTTTTTTTCTCTGATTGAAGAAAATCTTTTTCTTCCCACTTACATCTCCAAATACAACCTGTCTTCAAGGAATTTCGCCAGGATACATATTTATTCCAAAGTCCTGACAGCTGTATCTGGAATTTAACCACTCAGCTTCCAGTTTTTATTCATGCTTGTTCCCAGGTGCAGAATATATTTGGATGTTTCCCTTCTCTTGTCTTTTGGTGCATATATTCATGCTTTTGATATCCCCAGAGAAAAAGTCATTTTGGCTATTTGTCTTGAGGTTACAGGAGTACAGAGCTGCATTTCTTTGTCTTGAAAGGCATGGCACAAAGCCACAGGTGCACTCCTTGTTTTCCTAACTGGATCAAACTTCTCTTTTTCTTTATTTCCATTTGCTGTGCATGTATGAACGGGGAGATATTGCTTCCATTACCCACTGGAATGGATGGTCAGGAGAAAGGGAATGGCTTGTCATGGCCAAAAAAGAAGTTGATGCTTGTGGTTAGGACTGGAGTCCTAAACTCTAAGGGGTAGGGTTCCAAGCTCTGGTGCAGACTACAGCACATAGTTCTTTTTGTATTATCAAAGCTATATCCCTTTTCTGCTGCACACAGGAGCAACTGAAGAAAAACAAGTCATTCCGGCGGTTTAAGAAACTCCAGGAGACTCGACCTCAGTTTCAAGGGAGGGAGCTAGAGGATCTGCTTCCTTTGCCCCTGCAGAGGCTGCACCAGTAAGTAAGCAACTGTGAGTCCTTAAGGGGTTACCATGAGAAGGGAAAAAGGAACATTCCACTGTCTTGGTTGCTACGAGAGGTAAAGTTGCCTAATGTGTCTCAAAATCAGAGCATATAGACAGCAATGAAACAGACCTGAAGATGTGCCTGTGAAGTGGAATCAGTGTACATGGATGGGAGATGATGCAGGAAGGTAGTTGTGTTTAGCCCTGGCTCCTATGCCCTTCCTCTAGACTTTGGGTAGAATTGGAGGCGTTCTACCCTCTCAGTAAGCTACTGAAGTTTGGCCCTGAATGAAAGAAACCTGATTGAAATGCTGCTGATGTGGTGGTCTCTGCCAAAGATGCTTTTGCTCCACTTTTTGTGTAGGCTGCTCACCTGGAGCATTGTGACTCTTGTAGATGGCTCCTTTTGGAGAAAAATGAGATTAATGAACACAGGAGAGCTTCTCTTTCCTCTCTGGTTATTAGAGCCATATGCTTTCCTCAGATTTGATGCCTACCACATTTGTCTGAGCCTGGACAGATCCACTCTGGATCACTGCATCTCCCTCTTGAGGCACCAAGCCTTCCAGATTTCAAGAAGTGTTTAGAAAACACCCTTGGACACATGGTGTGATTTTTAGGATTGTCCTGTGCAGAAGCATGAATTGGACGTGATGATCCTGGTGGATCCCTTCCAGCTCAGGATATTCTAGGATCATGTCCCTTTTGCAAACTGGCAGCATGAGGAGAGTGCTGCATGCACTCACAGGCAGCCCTTTCTTGGGGACAGTGTGTGGGTAATAAAAGTGGTTTTCTGGAAACACAGCAGCTGCTGCTGCTGTAGATCAAGTGGCTGTTTTTCAGGCTGTTTTAGTATACACTAAAGCAAATTTGAGAGATTGAGCACCTCATATCTTTGAAAATAACTTGGAGAGATCATACCACAGTCTTTCATGTAGCTTTATGTAATGTTTTTAATCAGCTTGGCAGAAGTAAACATTAAGCTGATTGGTGTTTTTTTCCTATAATTCTTTGGTCACTTCCTTTAAATTTGAAAATCAGCAGTATATTTGTTGCTGTCCAATTGTCTCTGAGCTTTTAAACAGAAAGTCTTTTTCATTAATCAGCTCTATCATGTTCAAGTTTCTTCAAAATTCTTTTACCATATGCACTAGGTCATATGTGTTCTGCCAGTTTGTGAATCTAGTAAATTCCTTCTGTTTGACTTTATTAGGAAAAAGCGTTTGCAGAGATCTTATCCTTTCCAGTAAAGACTGGAAAGGAAAAAAGAAAAAAAAGGCAGATCCTAGTTCTTATAGAAATGCCTTTATTTTCTTGTGTGGGCAGGAGACATGGTATGAATGCCACCATTCAGACACTAGTAAAAATAAATAGTTCAAAGAGAAATTTCTCTCTTATTGAAGGCATTTTTATGTGAATTCTGAGAGAGCCTCATGAGTTTAAGTGATTTGAGAGGTTGATTTAATTGGATCCCCAGAAAAATCCAAAGGTTTGCAGATGTGTAAAATACTTGGGTTAATTTAGTTGAGACATTTGACCATAAAATGAATGTGACTGAAGTGTGACCAAAACTGCTTGGTTAGGGTTACTCTGTCTCCTGGTGGAGTGTTGTTTGTCATGCTGTCACTAACAGGAGGTGCTGCTGCTGTTCCTGATATCTTATGAATTAAACCTGCTCTCTCCAACTTAGGTACAAGCATTTCTTCAGAGACCTGCTGGAGAACACCAGCCCAGACACTGCTGAGTACCAGAAACTTGCAAGTATGATTTCACCTGTAATGCTGGCACTTTGATCAATGATAGACTCCTTCCTGATAATATTGTGACTCCCACCTCCTCCCTTCTTCCACAGGAAGAAAAATCTTCCTCTGGGGTTCTAGTGGATTACTATTTTCCTTCTCCATCTTAATCAAGATGTCCCTGAGAACACATTAGGAATAAATATATAGAGTAACTGCCTGTGAAAATGGCCTAATAGTAAGGGTTGGAGAAATGGCAGCTCTTTCTTTAAATATTTTTATTTTATTTTTTTTTTAACTCTGATGGTTGTGGGGCCCTGGAACAGGTAGCTCAAGGAATTTGTTGATGTGCTGTTCCTGGAAGTGCTCCAGGTCAGGTTGAATGTGGTCTGAGTGATGTGATGTATTTGAAGGTGTCTCTGCCCATGATAAGCAGTTTAGAACGAGATGATCTGTAAGGTCCCTTCCAATCCAAACCATTCTCTGACTCTCTTGGTCACATGCCTCAATTTACTAGGACAATTCACGTCCTTCATGCTATATCTGGTCACTAGAGGTTTCCCCCAGGACTCAGTATTGGCGTCAGTCCTTTACTGATGATCTGGATGAGGGATTAAAAGCACCCTCAGTCAGTTTGCAGATAACCCCAGGCTGGGGGGAGTGTTGATCTGCTGGAAGGCTCTGCAGAGGGATCTGCACAGGCTGCATCCATGGGCTGAGGCCAATTGAACTGGTGAGGTTCAACCAGGCCAAGTGCTGGTCCTGCCCTGGGGTCACAGCAACTCCAGGCAGCTCCAGGCTGGGGCAGAGTGGCTGGAAAGCTGCCCAGGGGGAAAGAACCTGGGGGTGCTGATCAGCAGTGTGTCCAGGTGGCCAGAAGGCTAATGGAATTCTGGTCTGTATCACCAACAGTGTGTCCAGCAGAACCAGGGAAGTGATTGTTCCTCTGTACTCAGCACTGGTGAGGCCACAACTCAAATCCTGCGTCCAGTTTTGAGCCCTTCACTGCAGGATTGACATTGGGGTGCTGGAGCAAGTCCAGAGAAAGGCAGTGGAGCTGGGGAAGGGTCTGGAGCACAAGTCCTGCGAGATGTGGCTGAGGGAGCTGGGGGTGTTTATCCTGGAGAAAAGGGGGTCCTGATCACTCCCTACAAGTATCTGAAAGGAGGTTGTGGGCATTTGGGGGTCAGCCTCTTCTCCCAGGTAACAAGCTCCAGGTAACAGGATGAGAGGAAATGGCCTCAAGCTGTGCCAGGGAAAGTTCAGGATGGACATTGGGAGGCATTTCTTCGTGGAAAGGGTTGTTAAACATTGGAATGGACTGCCCAGGGAAGTGGTAGAGTCACCATCCCTGAAAATGTTTAAGAAATTACACTTGATGCCATGGTCTACTTAACAAGATAATGTTCAGTCAAAGGTTGAACTTGGTGATCTCAGCAGTCTTTTCCAACCTAAATGATTCTGTGGTTTTTACATGCAGTTTACACCACTTGTAGGGCATTTTTTCCTGTTTTTGCATCCAAATCTAGGAAATGAATCCTCTCTCTAATGTTTCATTGGCAAATGTTTCCTAGAACTGCAGAATTGTTGGCTGGGGAGAGGCCTCTGGAGGTGATCTAGTCCAACCTCTTGCTAAAATTCCTGTTGTTAGTACTTGGTTTAAAACTTTGCATCTTAATTTCATATTATCTTTTCTTAGTAAGGTGTATAAGGTGAAATACACAACTATTTGCGATAACCTCACAATGTGCTGCTATAATTTCAGAGGCTGTGAAGTCTGTTTGTGAGGTATCTCAGTGGGTCCAAGACATCCTTGATAAGAGAGAGAACTCACTGCAGCTACTTCGGGTTCAGAAACTGGTGAAAGGACAAAAAACTCAGGTTTTGGCTCCAGGTGGGTCTTACTGACATCTCTGTTTGTCTTCTGCCGTGCTGAGATGCGTGGAGATATGTTCTCCTTCATCTGCAACTCAACTTATATTGCCCAGTTTTTCCCTTTCTATCCTTCAGATTCCACAGAAAAGTGGTAAAGGAATATGACTAATTCAAGCATCTTTTTTTTTTTTTTTTATTAAGAATTTTTGGGTAAGGATGAGCAAGAGCTTAATTGCTTGACATTCAGATAGGAGAAGCTGATGACATGTAGTTAGAAGTTAGGAACCCAAGAAGGTCAGGAGTATAAGTCCTGGCTGGGAATGAAAGAGAGACACTAAATTCTTTTGGCAGAGTGTAAGTAGTGGTATTGTCCCTACTCCATTGCAGGAACCATAGATTTCCAAGTGTCAAGGGCACAAGAACTGTATTGTTGTTTACATTAAGCTACAAGATTCATGGAATTCTGCTTAGACCCTACATATGAAGAATTTTCTTTTATCTGGATGGTTAAACTGTGCCAGAAATGGGTGTATCAGTGTTGATAGCTGAGATACATAAAACTACAGTCACTGGCATGTAAGAACATCTAAATGGATAACAGGTTTCTTATGTGACTGTATGCCCTCAATGCTCAGACCACACTCCAAGCTATGTATGAAATATTGTGAGAAATGTGCCCAATCTGGGCAATTTTGAAATGGTCACTTGTGGCTTCATTTGTACCCTTACTAAACTCTGCTGTACCTCCAGGTTCTTGTGAATGTGGCTGTAATTCATACATGTGGATCTTCGGCCGAAACAAATCTTCCCTAGTGGGATGGGGAAAGACTCAGAATGGTAAAACTGAGAAAGCTTGTGGGATGAGATAAAAACAGCTTAGCAAGTAAAGCAAAAGCTGTTCAGGCAAGCAAAGCCATGCAAGAAATTCATCCACTACTTCCCATGGGCAGGCAGGTGTTCAGCTATTCCCAGGAAAGCAGGTCTCTACCACAGATAGTGGTTACCTGGCAAGACAAGTGGCATCACTTCAAAACTCCTCCCTTTCCTCCTTCTTTCCCCAGAATAACAGGCTGAACATGATGCCATATGATACAGCTGATATCTTCCCTTTGGGGTGTTTGGATCAGCTGTCCCAGCTGTGACCCTTCCCAAAATCATGTGCACTCCCAGCCTCCTCACTTGTGGGATGAGGAGCAGAAAAGACCTTGATACTGAGCAGTGCTTACACAGCAATACATAAAAGATGCCTGTGTTGTCAATGTTGTTTTCAGTGCAAATCCAAAACAGCCACCTGCCAGCTACTATGGAAAAAGTTAACTCTATCCCAGCCAAACCAGCACAGGTAGAACAAAGGTTACTTATCAAAGGTTATTCTCCAAAACACCCGAAAACAGTAGACCAGAGATGGTCATTGTTTGAAAGTGTTTGGTCCACTGATTTTTGTGATCTCTGAAAATTCTGAGACATAGTAGGATGAGTGTTGAGGGTCAGTAAAGGCATTTCCATTATCTAGGACAGAGAATTCTTGCAGCCATGTTTTCCATTGGCTGGAGTTACATAGTTACCATTGGATATGAGAAGCAGAAACATAAGCGGCAGCTGGGGCTTGCTAGTTTTGGGCCAGCTTTCCAGAAACAAGATAGCTTTTGCAGAACAGTTAAGATTGTGTCCTGTTGCCAGCAGGACGCACGACACAAAACAAAATGCTGCAGATTCTTACCAAAGTGGGGTGTTGGAAATGTGCGTCTCACATCTGCCAGTGTCTCTGAGATGTACTGCTCCCAGTGAGGAGACCCTACTTTTCTTGCTGCCTTCCATATTTAGGACAAATACTGTATCAGCCAGAACTGCTTCCTTAAATGAGCTCTTTGTTCTGTCATCCAGAGCTTCCCTAGGGATATTTTATTGCCCTTCTTTCACAACAATTTCCTAGAACTTTTACTCCTGGGAATCCTGGATGTGGATCTATATTCCAAAACTTCCAGTACAGTCTGGGTCACATTGTATGCCTGTGAGTCTGATCACAGCACAGCCTGAGGTAAACAGCTCCCAGTCCAGCCCCATGATGCTGACACTTTCCTTCCATCTGTCTTTTTAAACCTGGATGTATTCCTGCACCTCATCCTTCTCTTCTTCAGTTTCTTATTCAGATAAGAGTGGTTCCTGTGGAGTAAGCTAAGCAGTAATACACTCTCTTTGTTTTGTGACTGTGGCATGTTAACAAGAGACAATCCATAATTAAAACAAAACTGGTTTTTTTAGAAGGTACTTAATAACTCCTGCAGGAGTTAAGGTGTGAAAGAGTGGCTGAAATTCCATGGCAGATGTTTCCTAGACAAGACCAGGTGGCAATACCTTGTTATGGATTTACAGTTTTATAAATAATATTACTGGCAGGTGTCTTCATAATTCCCATTAGTTGATGGCTATCTTGCACAATAATCCTAGTAAGATTATTTCATTTACTTCATTATTCATTTTTTTAAATTGCTGTTTACAGCAAGGTTTATCAACTTGTTTTGATTATTTTCCTGCTGCTTTCTCTTCCTCTTATTTTATCACATTTCATTTCATAGTTGGATGACACTGGACTCTGTTCTGCAAGAGAGGTTGACAAGGTTGCCCATTTGAACCTTCCTCATTTTCCATCTCCTTTGATGTCTTCTCTTTAGAACAGTAGTCTGTATTCTGTAATCTCTTAGCTACTAGAGGTTTTTATATAGTTAGATGACCTGTGAAACTTGGTTTTGTTTTGTTTTTGGAGTGGTTTGATTGTATGTATTTAATTAGCACACCCAAGCAAAAAAATAAGGGAAAAATAATAAATTCTCAAAACTTAAGCTAGCTTCTGTTTCACCACTAATGACAAACAACTGGGCAACACAATTTAAGATAGTTCATAGTATGTTTTCTGAAGGCTTATGTTAATTTAAAGGTACATATACCGTTTTCAAACCGTGTTTTTGCTCTGATCACTTTATACAGATGTGTGTATGATTACATATCCCTAATTAACACAGCAGGTTTATAACAACTTCAGCTGCTCCTCATTTGCTAAGCCTTTTGGGCTGGTTACTGCTTTTGCTCAGGTGTTATCCGTGCTGGTGGGCTGCACCCAGCTGACATCCAGTGCCTTCTAGTGGTTGGAATTGATGTAGATCACAGTAACCTACAAGGGTGGCTCACACTGTGTTCCTGTTTGTCTCATTGCATCCTTTACTTTTTTTTCCTGCCTGCCTTCCCCCAGATCTCACAGCTGTCTCTGTTTCCCTGCATGCCCAGGGCGCTGGTACATCCGGGAAGGCTGGCTTTTGGTGGTGCCTTCGAAGGGAGAAGAACTGAAGCGCAGGATGTTCTTCCTGTTCTCTGATATCCTCATTGCAGCGAAGCCCTGCCACCCACTGCACCCGCTGAACTCGAACAAACTGTCCTGCCAGGCTGTCTACCCGCTCCACCAGTGCTCAGTGGATAAAGTGTTTGGCCACACACGGAGCCAGGGAGGACTCCTCAGTGTAAGTCTTCCCACCTGTGCCTGGCAGAAGCACCAGTGGAGTCAGAGCTGAAGTATGTCTCCAGCTGTGTCAGCAGCGGCAGCAGCAGGACTGAGATGATAAGAATGGGGACAAAATGCAGTGAATGAGTCTGAGTTAGGGCAACCCTTCTCTTCTTGAGTGATGTAGGTGCTTTTCCTTTCCACGGTGTAAGCCCTCCTGCACACTCTGGGGTTACAGGATGCTGGCTGCTTCACTTAGATCAGGTAGGGAAGCTCCACTAGGACTCTGACATGCCCTCATCAGAGCCACAAGTTTGGGGGGACAGCCCCACAGTCACGTGACAGTGAATATGTGGCATTACATTGACTGTGGACTGAACTTGTAGAAAAAGAGAATGAAAAACGTGGGTGTTATCACAACAGCTTATGCACCTAACTCCCTGAGGACTGCAGTGTCCTCAATAGGGACCAGTCTTCTGTAGGAGTTTCAAGGTCACTTCTTCCAAGGTTGCACCACCTGGAACTGTGTCAGCTCTTTTCTTGTGAGCTATGACAAAGAACTCTTTGGGTGAGCTGTGACCTGTAGATGATTGTAGTGGAAGGACCCCTAGGGACAGCTTGGAATATGGTAAAAAACTGGATAAAGAGCTGTTGAGAACTGTAGTTGCTCACCTCCAAACAATGAAGTCAAATTGCACATTCAGGTGTGGCTGGAAAGAATGGACAAGACTGGCACTTGCTCTACTGTTCAGCCTCTAGCTTCTCCCAGCACTAAGGCTAAATTTTTCAATCTGGGAAGGAAAAGTGTGGATATCAGCATGCAGGGATTGAGTTAAATTCAGTGGTGATGACTCTCCTTTTACCAGAGTACTGCCTTGGCAAGGAATTCCACAGATTCTGTTTGCCTTTCAGCTTTCCTTTCCACACAAGACACTGCTGCTGATGTCCAGCAACCAACAAGAAATCAATGACTGGTATCGGAGTCTCACAGCTGCAGTCAGGTAGGCATCTATTTTCCAGAAGTGGAAGGGGCTGAGGGAAGGGGACAGGACATAGAAGTCACAATATGGACCTGTGTATGGTTATAAGGGTGATGGAGAAGGCCTGACACTGGCAGCCAGGATACAAGGGAATAGTAAGGACAAATTTCGCATATTAACTGTGAGCTTCCCCTTTGTTTTCCTATACAGGAAGCTGAAAACCTGACCCACCCGAGCACAAGACAGACTGGCAGGACAACCACTCTCGTGGCAGTAACTTCCACAATTTTAGAAAATGTTCAGGGACATACAGTAGCACTGAATTGACAGGGACTACACACTGCGCTTGTGAGGACAAATACTTTCTCAGCTACCCTGATGTTCATGCAGATACTGCAAAAAATGCATTTGTAAATTAAAAATAAAAATCTGCATAAAGGATTTTCCTCCATTTAGCTTATAAACTTCTAGCTTTTCTGCACTTTAGTAGACTCAGACTATTAACTTAAAGTCAAGCAGATGAAAGTGTGACTTGTTTTCCCTCATTAAATTTTTTTTTTAAAGGTATTTTTGTATTTTGTTAATGCCTCAGCATGGACTTTTAACAATGAGGGAGTTTTGCAGCAGTTTCGTTCAGAAAACATTTATTTGAATATGGTCAACTGCAAAGAGGGCAATTTCAAGGTTATTAGAAACATAAAGATCTGTCTGAACACTGAGCTTTTAGCAGTTCAACTGTGTTTCCTTCTTCCTTGAGCAGTACCACCCATCTTAAATTTCTCACTGGGGTTTTTTAAAACAAGATTGGTACTGTGCGGGTAAATGCCCTGAAGAGAGAATACATTACCTTTTGCTTGTCTTTACATACAATTGACTTGCTATACAGGATCATTCATTGAAATGTCTCAAGTTTGTGAAACTTGGGAGGAAAAAATGCAACAGGGTTTTGGAAGCTACACTGGTTCCACCATTTTTTGCCAAGAAAAGGTTGGACCAGGTATTCTTGAAGTCCCTTCCAACCTGGTATTCTGTCCTGTGGTTTTATGTTTGGGTTGGTTTTGTTTGGGGTTTCTTCATTTCGAAGTTATAGCTACGACTGTCAAGTACTAGTCATGCTTGAAATCAAAGACAAAGCTAATGATTTAAGATTCTTATTGCTCAGTAGTTACATCACTCAGAAAAAGTTCAGCTACTCTCCCTTTTTGTTATAGAATAATACAGAGACTTCTTGCAATTCTGCATTTGAAGCTGGGGCTCTTGGAGCTCTCTGTCAAGCTCTTGCTAGAGATTACTGGGACTCCTGCCTACGTTACTACCTTAAGTTCCTCTGGTAGTCTCTTTATAGGACTTACCTTAGTGTTAGCATCCTATCTGCATTCAGTGCTTTTGAAACAGCAGAAGTATCTTATTTTTCACCAAACTTCCTACCCTGAAATGCTGAACACTGGCTCCTAGAACACACTGCAGCTCTGACACAGTGGTCATGCTCTAGAGCAGGGATGTGGGACCAGAAACTGTAACAAACCCATTTTTACGGAGTAAGTTACTAACTTAAAAGCACAGGAATTACGGTGTGCCAGGGTAGGTTTATGTTGGACATTAGGAAGAATTTATTCACAGCAAGGGTGAAAAGACATGAATGGGCTGCCCAGGTGGTGGTGGTCACTGTCCCTGGAGGTGTTAAAAGAAAAACTGGATGTGGCACTCAGTGCCACAGTCTGGTTGACATGGTGGTATCTGATCAGAGGCTGGACATAATCTCAGAGGTCTCTTCCGACCTAAATGATTCTGTAATTCTCCGAATACAATTCAAATACAAGCAAACTGACTTTCTGAACAAAGTTTATTTACACACAGCATATCAACCATCAGGGCTCCGAGCTTGATTTCCCTCTCCTGCTGAGTCTCTATTCAAACCACTGGAAGAAGCCAGCAAACTCAGCCCTCACCACAGCAACTTCCATCACCCTCCAGCCCTCCTGACACACCTTCCCGTGCCCCAGGACAGCACCCAGGTGCGTTGGCAGCTCACCGGGACCCCGGGACCCCTAGACAGGGGTGCCCCGGTGGGCTGCCGCCCGCTGCGCGTCCTGCCGGTATCCCTTGAGCAGCTGGTTCAGCAGCGTCTTGTCGGAGTCGCGGCGCGGGCGGACGAGCGGCGGGAGCGGGTTCCCCTTCAGCTCGATCACCGCCATCTTAGCGCGGTCCAGCCCGTCCCGGTTGGGGATCTGCAGCAGCCGCGTGTAGCCGCCCGGGTGCGGCTGGAAGCGCGGCGCCAGCACTTTGAACAGCTTGTGGATGAGGTCCTTCTCCTGCGGGGCGGCACGCTCAGCCCCGGCACGGCGGCGGGCCGGGACCCGTGTGGGGCTGGGGGGTACTTACGGTCAGCCAGAAATCCGCCATGCGCATGGCGCGCTCGTCCGTGTCGCCCCGCTTGGCGTAGTCGATGAGCTGCGGGGAGGAAGGAGGCGGCGGGTCAGGCAGGGGGCGGCGGGTCAGTGAGAAGGCGGTGAGTCAGGGTGCCTCGGCCACCCACCGCCCCCCGGTCCCGCCCGGCCCGGCCCGCCGCTCACCCGCTCGGCGTAGCCGCGCATCTCGTCGGCCCGCGCCCAGGGCGTCTCGATGCGCTCATGCCGCACCAGCGCCGTCACCAGGTTCCGCAGCAGGTCCAGGCGCGACCGCGGGCTGAGCCCGAACCGCCGGTACACGCGGCCATGCGAGATGGCGGCCGCCAGCGACAGCCGCATTCCGCCGACAGACGGCCCGACCGACAGCCCCGGCCGCCGCCGCCGCTTCCCGGCAGCGCCCGGGCGCCGCGCAGGTCGCTGGGAACTGTAGTCACGGCCACACAATCCCGGAACGGGTCAGGTTGGAAATGGACACCTGGTCCAACCTCCCTGTTCAAACAGAGGCGTCCTAGGGCACACGGCACAGGAGTGCGTTCATGCGGTTCTCCTCGATGAGGGAGACTCCACAGCCTCTCCGGGAAATCTGTTCCAGTGCTCTGTCAGATCGAACAGTAAGCAAGTGCTTCCTCGCGTTCAGGTGGAACTTCCTGTGCATCAGCTCTGGCTGTTGCCTCGTGTTTCCCATTGTTCGCCACCACCGAGCCGAGCCCGGTGCATCCCTTGACGCATCCCTGCAGATACTGACAGGCATTGATGAGGTCCCCTCTCAGCCGCGTCTTCTTGAGGCTGAACATACCCAGCTCCATCAGCCTTTTCTCATAAGCCATACTCCAGTCCCTCAATTACTTTTGTCATCGTCGCCTGGACCTGCTCCCATGTCTCTCTTGCGGTGAGGAGCTCAGAACGGGAGACAGCGCTCCATGCTGAGTAGAGGGACACGATCACCTCCCTCGGCCTGCTGGCACTGCGCTTCTCGTGCAGCCCAGCCCGCAGCCGCGTACCGGGAGCTCTGACCGGGACAGGGCGCCGGGACAGACCCGGCGGAGCGGGAGGGTGCTGCGGGAGCAAAGGAGCCGCGCCGCGCCAATCCAGTGTCCCGGCGGTCCTCTGTTAGTTCTTTTAAAACTATAGGATGTGAGCCGTTATTAGCTCACAGATTTTAAATCTAACCAGGCAGATTAAAAAACGTCTAACTTTCATACACTGCTGTGTAACTGGTTAAAATTAAAAGGACTGCATTATTATGTCATATGACTACCATCTGGCTTTCCCCAATTGCAGACATCAACGAACAGATTCTGCTTTTCATGAATTCTTGACATTTCTGTTCTGTTACTATCCTACAGTCACGGAACAATAATATTAGTGGTATTCCCAATACAGCTGGGAACTCCTTTGTCTGCCTTTTAATTCTTAGATCTGCTACCCATAGATTTTTTTTGTCTTTAACATTTTGCTTGCACTATCTACTTTCTGAAATCCAAGAGAACTGTTCTATGACTATTCCAACTTCCCCCCGCTCCAACCAGCTTGCCCTAGGGTCCAAGAACCATGACTGTATAGTTCAGGTCCAAGAAAAATGCTGGAAGGCAGTGTAATAGGTTTCCTGCCATCTCTGCCTTCCAGCCAACATTGGTGTTTCAGAGAAAGAGCAATGTGTAACAAAAAAAGCAGCTACCAACAGTGTAAGAAAAAATATCTTTGTTATTATGAATACATCATAAAATCACAGTCATCTTATACACATTTTAGTATTTCATATATAAATAAAGTGAACAGCATAGTTATTGGAATGTGTAAAAGGAACAAACACGGACTTTTTTTAATGTGAAATTAACAGAAAATTGGACCCCGCCTCCATCTTTTGTTGCTGCTCTGGGACTTGGTACATTAACTCTGAAATACTTGTAGGCAGAAGGGTATGCGAGCTGTGATGACAACAATAACTCTGGGGATTATTCTAATTCCATTTACAATCAATTTTCCTCTCCTTTTCTTAGTTTAGCCTGACTATATAGGAATTCTTGTGTGTCAGAACTACAGCTTTGCAAGAAAGACTAAACCTTTATGTATGAGGCAGTGTTGGAAGAAAACATTTTTTGAGATTAATGATTTTGTTAAACCCATTAACAATCAGAATTTTCCCATCACTCCACACTCTTGCAAATGTTTCCATTAAATATATTTCTAATATTAATAAAATAACAAATTCTTTATTATCCTTCTGCTTATAACTTGATGTCTTAACATCAAAATAATATTTCTTTCTATAAAATTATACATAGCATTTATATGAAACAAAGTTGTCATGTGCATGAGCCTAGTAATGAGAGTAGCCATGAGTGTAGAAGTTTTTACTTTCTTGTTTTGGGTTCTTGGGAGAGTTTGTTATTTTTGGAGCCACAGAGTAATAAATAATTTGCAATGTAATGATTTCTCTGACTACCGGTAACAAAACTGAAGATTGGAAATGATTCCTCTGTTCTGGCTTTATGAAACATTAGGTATGCTGAACAAAATGACACTTTTCTGAGTCTATGTGTGTTTACCCCAAAATCCTAATGAAATGTTGCTGATACAATGTATTATGAGTTACCATACAGTTAATCAGAAATGAGAAAGTTCTATGCAAAGATCTCAGCTGAATGCAGACCGAAGGCTGACCCTTCCCAGCCAGCTGTGCTCGGAGGGACTCTCCCTGCTGCAGGAATTCCTATGTCATGTTGGGTGGACTTGTCTTTGCCATATTGTCCCCTCCTTGCTGCTGGGATTTGAACAGTTTTGGGGCAGGAGGTCTGGACAGAGGAGGGTAAGGACAAGGAGAAACACAAACCCAAGGGACACACTGAAAGCACTGTGACAGCCAATGATGCCAGCTCCAGAAAGGGAAGTCACTGAGGTTTCCATTCAGAAAGGCATGTAAACTTGTGCTATGTTTGTATTCATGGATCTCTAGGACAACTTTCTACACTTACAGTGAAATATGTATTTTATCTGCTTTTCTGGTCCAGTCTTAGAATATCCCTTTCCCAGATACTTTTACACAGCAGGGCAGTTGTGACCTCTCCCTGAATTTGATGGTCAAACTGTGGGAACTTCTCATTTGGTATGTGTCTCTATTTGGAAAAGCAGAACTTAGAACTAAAATAAGTCCCTTTTTTAGAATACCTCACCTTGTGGGCAGAGGACAATAGAATTTAGTTGATATGTTGGAAGTGATTCATCAAAACTAAGTTAGATCATTCAGCATCTAATGGTCAAAAACCTACTAATTCTCTAGTGGGAACCAGCCTGAACCAGCAGGGTGCAGTAATAAACATATGCAAGAGTTCCATAATTCGCTAGATTTAAAATTACGACATTTGACATTTAACAAATTTAATTAAAATTGCATATACCTAAATGATGTAATTTATACTCAGTTGCCTGCTTGAAAGTAAGAAGATGAGACATAAATGTCTCAGTTCTTGCTGTCTTTGAGGTTTTTTCCAGCCTGCTACATATAAGACTGTCCCTCTTTTGGCCACAGGTTCCTTCCTCAAGTCTCCATTACTACGTGATTCACAAGATTACTTGCATCTGCAGCTGCTGGCAGAGCTCCTCCCAGACAAAGGAGAAGCCCAAGGACCACAGGGTGAGATCACTCTAATTTTTTTTCAGCTATCCTCACAACTTAGACATTGCTTTGTAAATACTGATACATGATAACATGAAAAAAATACAGAAGACTCATATTCTTAAAAGCTAATGCCCTTACTTGTGGCTTAGTGGCAGTGAGAAGTTGGGAAACGGCTACAGGAATGAACGCATCCTCTTAAGACAGTACAGAAGTTATGGAAAAGTCTAGACAGCCAGATGTTTATACAGCATGACCTGCACTGATTGTGTCAGGATTACAGCAACTACCTTTTGGCCCAGAGAATATGGAAGGGAATCCAAACCTATACATATTATCTGAAAAGGCCCTTCTTATATTTTTACCTGTATTTATTCTACTAGAATATGCAAGCCCTGAAAAACATGGCAAAGTAACAACTTTTTCTTTGCATTTTTAACATGGACACTACTGAACACTAGACATACTGGAGAAATAGCAGCTACACAGACACAACATTGAAATTTTGTGCTTAATATACTCCTTTATAATCTAAGCATGGCAAAGTCCTCAGCAGCTGTGGTAATCAAAAAGAAATGGCAACATACATCATCCATGAGGTATGGTATAACTTGTGCATCCAATTTTCCAGTGTAAATAAAGGGCACTCCCTTTTATCCCCATTCACAAGTATAGGATCCCATGTGCAGTACCTCACCTTAGCCATCCTCGTACCAGTTGAAATGTTTTATCATGTGCACCCCTGCACCGACTCACACTTCTCATACACCCAGCCAAACACGCTGCCACTCTGTGTTACAGTTTGGTGAAAGCCATTTAGGTTGGTCTCATGCAGGTGAAAGCTCTTTGCAAACATGAGGCCTCTCTCTGGTGTTGATTTCACTCAGACTTCTGAATTTCACCAAGGAAGATATGCACCTGCAGGAGATCAGAATCTGACTCTTTCTGCAAGGCTGGGATATATTTTGTGCTTGCCAATAAACCTGCTTGATTCACTTTTGATTTGGTTTCCTGCTTTAAACATCCCCTTTATCTTGCTCATCTTTGTGTAATGTATCCAACATTAATCTGTTGAGAAAGGCAACTGGCCTTCACACTGAGCAGTGGAACAGTGGTAAAGAAAAATTAGTATTAGTTTAGGACAAACATCTTTTGACTGTCTTTGAATGATACTCTAGCAACACAAAGTCCAATAATTTCCAGATCAAGCAGCAGCACCCTTGTTTAACCCTTCAACTTTTTTTTTTTTCCCTTTTTTGCCATGATGAGGCATAATAGAGGACACATCTCACTTACAGCTGGCCTCTGCTGTGGAACAGGGATCCACTTCTCACACTCTCCTAAGCCTGGGGACAGTAGCTGGACACTTGAGTTCAGTGGTACAATATATTTGCATTCATAAAGTAATTGTGGACCAAGGTGTTCATTATTGACATCATTCAAGAATGATGTTCAGCTATCCCTCTGTCCCTGGCAAAATTTGGGTACTGGGTCATTTGGACATAGAATGCAAGGTAGGCAGATGGAATGCTGTGGTCTGTGTTATTAGCTAGAGCATGCCTTTATCATATTATATGCTAAGAAGTTTTTTTGATAGCTAGGTAAAATGCGCAGTGCAGGCTTGGCGGTATGGAATTTCTGCAAGGAGGCTACCATGAACCAGGAAAGCTACAGTACATATATATATATTACATTGTCAGTGCATTTTTTTATATTGAAGAATTCTAAAGAGGCTTTGTTTTTCAGTAGGCATAGCTAAGGATGGTCTGCCTTCTGTATCCTGGCATTTCTGGATGTTGCCCGTGGTTTGTAGTCTTCTCCGGATCCAAAATCTACTGTGTCATGATAGTTTGTGAATTCCTGAGGTAATGGGAACTCCTCTGTTGATGAATGAGTCCTGTGTCCAAACACTCTCTCTTGCAGCTCAGCGATGTCGTTTCTGATGTCTGCCATCATCAGCAATAGGAAATCAAATGAACCCGGTGGGCCCTGCAGTCACAAGGCACTGTCATTAATAACAATCCACCTTGCTCTTACTGTTTTCAAACCGGCTGATAGAATTACTCCTGCAGGGGCTGTTCAGTAAAATACTGCTTTGTATCAATTGCCAAAAGCTAATGGTCTGGTTTTTAACCAACTTTGCTCAGAAAACAATTTTCAAAAAAATCAAACATTTTTGCAGACAGAGCTTACATTTACAAGACGCTCAGCCCTTTTGTCACTTAACAATTCCTTTGCTTCATAAGAGTATCTTGACACCTCATGGGAATAGAGGAGATAAATCTTGGTTCCTTGTCTTCTTGCTTATTAAACTGGCAGAAATTACATCCTTAGAATGATTAATCAATAAATTCTTTTAAGATTGCTGTTATTTGGCAAGTGTCTTTTAAGTATGGTAACTTTGCTACTGTTCATTACTTACTAAATATATTGGTAATTACAATGTAGGGAGTACCTGATTTTACAAAATCATTATTTCTTTTTAGCTGACTTCACACAGTAAAATAAACTGTTTAATACTGAGCACACGCTGCTGGGCATACTCTTAAAAATCAACTCCACCAATGAGAAAATACTGTAAGTAAACTCATAGAATCATAGAATGGTTTGGGCTGGAAGGGACCTTAAAGACTGTGGGCAGGGACACTTTTCACCAGACCAGGTTCCTCAAAGCCCCATCCAGCCTGGCCTTGAGCACTGCCAGGGATGGGGCATCCACAGCTTTTCTGATGCCTCACTTTTGCCAGTGCCTCACCACCCTCACAGTAAATCATTTGTTCCTCATATCCAATCTAAACCTGCTCTCTTGCAGTTTGAAGCCATTCCCCCTTGTCCTGTCACTACACGCCCTTGTAAAAAGTCTCTCTCCATCTTCCTTGTGGGTTCACTTCAGGTACTGTAAAGCCCCAATTAGGTCACCCTGATGCCTTCTCTTCTCCAGGCTGAACAATCCTAACTCTCTCAGCCTTTCCTCAGAGGAGACATCTGATCAACTTGGTTGATATCCCTCTAATCAACTTGGCGCCATCCTCTGGACTTGCTCCAACAGGTCAATGTCCTGCCTGTGCTGGGGATTTCACCTGAAAACAGGTTGTCATTACTCATTCCTTCTTCTGAACTCAAAACCTATAGTTTCCCAAATCCAAGAGAGATGAGGGACAGGATTATAAAAGGTTCCAGGGATCAAATTCCCATTGGGATCAGAGGTTGAACTCTACTAACTAGCACTCTGCATCGTCCTGCCTTCTAAGGGTGTCCCAGCACTGCTGTAGGGCAGAAGTGCACCTACTGCCTTTGGTCACACACCCAGCAAGGGAAGAGGATTGTAGGGAAAAACACTTGGATGAAAACAGTTAATTGCTTTGTTCCCAATAGTATTCTCTGTATATGAAAAGTATCTGTTCTCTTGGCACAGGAGTTTTTTTTTTTATAACTTTTGGCTGACCTGTAGTTAGTAGTCAACATCACTCTGTTGTGGAAATTCCTCCTGTGTGGTATACTTACAGGTATCCCCTTTGGTCCTGGTGCTCCTCGTTCCCCCTGTAATCAATACCACCTCAGTTAGTTGGCTGTGATTAAAGGAAATTAAAAAGTCACTGTTTGCCTCTGCAGCCTCCCTTACTTACAGTCCCCATATCAAGAATCATCAGCTGATGCTTTCTGGAAAAAGAAAATGAGGTGAAGGAGGAATGCAAGGAAATTGCTGCTGATTGTAGTGGGAGCAGAGTGGGGCATTTCTGATATTTCTCCTGGACAATAACAAGTGAGTCAATGAACAGGAAGAATTCACAATGAATGGAAAGGGCTAAAGCATCCATGTCTCTTCATGGAAAAGCGAAAAGAGATGCAGAGAAAGAAAAGAATGCTGTGTGACATACAGCCCGGAAGGACTATTAGCAAAACTTTAGGAATGGTGAACACAGAATAGCAGAAGGATGACATGAAGGAGTGGTACAACAGGACATATTCGTCTTAGCTAAGGAAATGAGATGGTAAAAGTGTGTAGAGACTCTCTCTAGCAAGCCTGCAGTTCACATGTGCATGTGCCCATCTTATGGAAATTAGTACTTTTCCTCACCTTGCTACCATCTCTCCCTGGGGCTCCAGGTGGGCCCTGCAAGAGAAAAGAAAGTGTTCACAAGGGAGTGGGAAGTTGTGGAGCTAAGGGCAATTGTGCAGAGCATGGCAGGAGACAAGAATACTGACCACGGGGCCCCGTCTGCCCTGCTTAATGTGTGATATGTCTGGAGATGGGCCCATGGGTCCCATGGATCCGCGAGGACCTGGCTGTCCGGGAGGTCCAGGTAATCCAGGAGCTCCTTGGCTCCCTTTAGGTCCTGGAGCCCCTGAAATCAAAAGCAAAAGTTACCTGCAAGGGAAAGCCTTCAGGACACTTGATCAGTGCAAGAAGTAGGGAATGACTGTTTTTAAAGATCCAAAGGCCTGGTTACTTTAACACACCCAACAATAAAACCAATATATCTGCATCTGCACATCAGTAGCCTTCTGAGTCAACACTACCCCTTGTCACAGTAGCTACAAGAGATTATCTCCAAACAATTAAATCTCTTGTGTAACAAGAATCCAGGTCTGCCACTGCCATGTGCTTAGGGACACAGACTGGGAATGAAAAGAAAAGCAGAAATGCCTCATTTTCACACAAAGAAGAACAAATCACATTTGAGGAACATCTCATAAAAAGAAAGTCTCAGAAAACTCATGGGAATTTTGGGTCAAGGACATCTACATGACTGATGGAAGCAAACTCTTTCCAGTGGTGACCTGCACATCTCTTTTGCCCAATGCAATAGCCAGTCTGTTAGGGGCAAAAGAGGCTCTGTTCTTCCATTTTGCTTGATATTGTTTTCAGCTTCTGCTCATTCGGCACAGCATGTTACTTTTTAGGAAGCAGTCAGGCAACAAAATATATGTTTAGCTCAAGAGAACCACTAGGAAATGTAGACCAGAAAATCAGGCACCTGAAACAACATTTGCAGAAAATAAAAACCATTGAAGTGTCACTAGCTGAAGCACTTCATGGGCTGAGGGGTAAACATTTCTCCTCATAATGAGGGCCCACGAAAGACATAGAGAATGAAAGGCAGAGAGTAGAAAGGATTCAGCAGGACTGAATATGTAGTTAGGATTTTCAAAAGGACACAAGTCAAATTCAGTGGTGATTTCCTGTGACTCTTCCTGGGGGAGCAGCAGAGGAGGTGAGCAGAGATGGTTTTAGGGGCAGCAGATTTCTACAGTACCTCGGACAGCTCAGTCATGGGGAAACCCAGTGGGTGGGAGACCTGCAGGGTCAGGCATACCTTGGAGGGATTGCAAAGCAACCCACTGTACCCTTCAGAGCCTGTTGCAGAACCTCTAAACATACTGTCCTCGCACTGACAATAAACTGAAGATACTCATCCTCCAGGAAAATGGGATAAAGATTCAGAAAACAAAGCAAGACTGCAGAAGGGGGTATAACTGGCAAGGTGGGGTGCAGCTCAGGAGGGAGTAAATCAATCCTTGTAAAGAATATTTGCAAATACTCTGTAAGAATCCTTCTGAAATCCAGCACAATGCTAAAATTCCTTGGATTTGTTGCTTACCCAAAATTAGATTTGCATTCAACAGAATTTGCAAAATTTTGAGTATTACTAGCTGCCAGGTGCAAGGTGTCTGGATTAAGTTTGAGCTTTAGGAGCTCTCTGTTTTTCACAGTGTTTCAATCCATAACTTAGCAAAGAAGGTGTGAGTGGAGTTATACTTTTGCTTTCAGATTCCTTCGAATCTGGAGTACAACATGAAACCAACAGGTGAATCCTTGTGAATCAGACAAGGAAAAATAAAAGAGTTGGCACAAACTCTCACAAACTGAAAGCACATTTTCTCCTCTACTACTGATAGAGAGCTAAGGCAATAGAAATTCTTGAAATGAAATGGAGCATGCTTGAAGACATGGTTAAAGCACAGGAAATGACAACTGAACCAGGTGAGATATCCCAGGGAGAGGAAGAAATTTAACACATACAGAACAAACACAGCTTGCACACCAAGAAGCATATGGAGTCACAATGGATTATGTTAGACAATTGGCAGACGCTTACAAGAACAACCATAAAGTTTTGTTTTGTTTTTGTTTGTTTGGTGTTTTTTTTTTAATTCAGCACAAATGCAAACACAATATATCAATCAAAATGTGAAACAGATGAAATCATATCACACAGGAAGACTGAAGTTCACTTTTTTAGTCCTAGCACTATTGCACATTCACATCCCTCTGGCCTTACCTGGAGGGCCTGGTTGGCCAGGCTGGCCTGGGGGGCCAGGGATATATGCATTAGATGCAAGCACTTTTTCACCAGTGATTTGCTTGCTAAGATCAGCAGCATTATTAGGCAGCAAAGCAACCTGCCAAAACAAAAAAAATATCTATGTAAGACCTTCGTTGTTCTGCCAGATAAATCACTTTCAAATTTAAGCTTTCATGTGAACAAAGAGCTATATAAATATTTCAGGAAAATATAAACTGTTTATTCATATCCTTCATTGATATAATCAGAAAAACATTCTTATTTTGTGAGTCTGTTCACTTTTCAAGTCACTGTGGAAATACTGCAAGCCAATCCAACAGAGGACAGGAAATTCAGGAGATGTACAGCAACAAGTTCTGAAAAACTTTAGTCTTGTTACTACTTCTCAGGAAACTTATTTTTCCTTATTTGGAGTTTCCTCTACTCATTTACTGCCTTTGCTCCGGGTAGCATTTGCTCAGATATTTAAGTTCTGAATTGCTGCACAAGCCACTAATTTTCCATAGGTTTTAATGAGAGCCCCAAATCCTTTGCAAATCTGGGCCTAGAAAATAACCACACTATTTAACCCAACAGATGTCTGGATCTGCTCTGCACAGAGACACAAAGTGAGAATGTAAAGAGAATTTCACACTACAGTTTAAAGTGTCGTTATCTATTACATGTTCAATTATCCATGAAACATTTGTCTGTCCAGTTGAATATATTTAATAATTAAACATATTTAGAAATATTCTGCAAATGTTTAGTCTCTCCAGAGGCAGCTGAAGGGAGTTAACAAGCCAGGAAGCTGGTCTGCAGTGAGGAAAGAAGTTTATAAGTGGTGAGTAGCTGCATGTAGATTTACGGATTTTGCTCTGCCAAATGGAACTGAAAAACTATTTCAGCAATACCAGTGCAGACCTACCCGTGGGTGAGCTTTGTTGCTTCTTGAATGAATTTGGCTCATTGGATAATTTGATGCTGAATTCTGCAACATTTTCCTGGGAGAGCTGCACTGAATAATAGAGATGATGACTCCTGCTATCTGACAAATCTTTTCATCAGCTAAATGGAATTCTCTGAGCTGGGCCATTCACAAGACTCCTACCTGTTTCTGTAATTGTTTGACATACATTCTTCTGACATTACTGCAAACCTAATGCTTGTAAAGCACAGGGAAAAAACCAAAACAATGCTATGCACCTGCAGTACCTACTTGGGCAGATTTCCTTTGGCAAAGCTATTGCTTAAGGAATACAATTTAAAGGCAGCCAGTGCTGCTTGTAGTTTGGGGTTTAAAACACAGAACAGTTCTGAAGAAAAAAAGTCAGGAAAAAAAAAGTTGGAAACGCTTAGATAGTTCCCGGTAGCATTTCTGAAACACCAGTTTGATTTTTGAGACTGGAACACAAAATGTGATGACAGGAACACAAGAATTTATCAGCCATTTGCAAGTTAGGTTTTGGAGACCATTGCAGTTCCAAAGACAAAATGACTGCACTTCAGGCAAATTAAGCATCAGGATGTAACCTTTACAAGAATTTGGTAGATTCACTCCACCTCTGGAGAAATCAGTGGTTGGATGAGGTCATATTTTCACAGAAATCCCAAAGGGTATTTCTTATATGCTAACTCCCATGAATGTGCTTGCACAAAAAATGAGGATTCAGCACATCTATGGCTCTGGGATGAGCTGTCATCTCTGCTTTTTCAAAGGAAAACATCTACTTTGTTTACCAGTGACCCTGCAGCTTTCTCAGCCAACTTCCCAGCCATTGCAGCACAGACCAAACTGTGGGGCTACTGAAGATAAAGGGTTTCTCAGTGGGTCACAGCACCCTACCCCTCAGGCTGAGGTGGAAAATTCAGTAGCTGGGGGCTCTCACAGCCACGCTGGCCAGAGACCAGCATGGGAAGGTCTACTGGCTGGCTATGGTCAGCAAATTCTGTTTCCTGGAGGTGTGTCTGCCCTTTCCAGAGCAGGTTCCTGGCTGGATACAAAGGAAAGGCTTGCAAGGACCACCATGCTGCAAAACATCCACTACGTGACACAAATCAGCCAAGGACTCTGCAGTGCCAATGCTGCCGTGCTAAAACCGAGACACAAAGTCAAATCCTGTGGCTGCCTGAGAGTATTATATTTTTCAGGTAGTTTTTGGGAGAATATTTTCAGTGTCATCAGTGAGTGCTTCTCCTGAGGGGTGGCCACAATTGAGTGACAGATTAATTGAGGTCCTCTTTTTAGCTTGTGTGTAAATTTGTCAACATATCTCATTCTGGGGATCTATTGCTGTATCAGCTGATAAATAGATGTCACTTAGTACATAGACCCAGCCATGAATACTCTTGAGGTTATACTGCAAAGGGTCAGGCTGGAGTAAAAAGGTGCATTTAATGGCAAAGACCCATCATGAAGAGGATTTGGAAGTGTATTCCTTTCTGATGCTTAAATATTTACTTGTTCCTGCCAGCAAGGGTGTTGTAACAACTAAGTAAGTTAGAAAAGAAATCACATAGCTGCTGTGAAAGCATCTATGCATGCTTCTCCACTGACTCAGCCGGACTTGAAGCGTACACTAGGAGTGCCAAAATACCCAGGCTCTGGTCTAGCTCACTGTTCTTTTGGCTAGAAAATGGTTGTTACATGCACTGGGCCAAACCATGTGTTTTTGATGTTGACTCACATCTTCTTAGGTATTGGCTGCACTCACTGTATACTCACTGGACTAATTTCTGTTTCACCTTTTAACTGAACCAGGATCCTGGTCCAGGGTGACCTTGGCTTTCTCCATCTACAGCTCCAAATCTTAATGGCCTTTGGAAAATAACAGGTTTTTGGCTTTTTTTTTTCCAGGTGCATGCAAATATTAGCAAGGGTAAATTTTAATGAAAGACTGTTCTAGAAACAAGACTTCCCTGTGCTGTGTTGCATGCTGCATTTGGAGTTTTGTGTAGTTTCTAGGAGGTCTGTGGTTTAGAAAATTGGACAGTGCTTGTCAGGAGTGATGTGGAACATGGCTTTCTAACTAAAATGTTTAAACATATCTGTGCAATAGGATCAAACTTAGTGGGTTTTTTTTGGGTTTTTTTTGTTTGTTTTTTTATTGTTGGCTGTGTGTCAGCATGTCAGATATCTTTCCTCCAGTTTTTCAGCTTTCCACTTTTCTTCCTTTCATCAAGGTCTTAGATCAGCTGAGGACTGCCCACAGACCTCTAGTCTATCAGGACAGTGCACCTCATTGGATAACAGGCTTTTCTGCTAACCACAGTTTTGAATAAAGTTCATAAAATCTGAAAGCCTTAACAACAAGACTGAAGACTCTTTCAATAAACTGTCTCCCTGACAGACAGAAATGAACTTTTCTATGCAAAACAGAACAGCTTTAACCACAGCTATTGAGAGACATCCTCCCCAGAAGAACTTGGCCACAGGCAGTGGCTGGTGAAACATGAATGTTGATGTCTCCCTGGGCAGAGAAGCACTATGAGGCCAGATCTTCACTAAGCATAGACAAAAGCTCGCCTCTCTGTGGGGTAAAAGTTCCTGAGGGTATCGGGAACCCTTACAGCTCTTTCTGTGTGGAGCACAACCCAGTGGGCTCCCTCTGAGGATGCCATATAGATCAAGTCTCACTAGGAAGATACTGGGGGAAAAATTAAGCTATGACAGGACTTAGATATGAAGCAAGAGTGAGCTGCTTAATTTGTCCACAGCTACTGTACAAATGCCCACAGTGACAGGTGTCAGCGGTCTGAGTTTTCCTGGAATCAGTTTTGAACAGAGGTATCCAACAGCAGAAGTTAGACACAGAAAACTTTCCATTAATTCCATCAATAAATCCTTGCAGCAAGCAGCGTGGCCAACAATGTGACCCCCAGATCCCTCCCTGGAGGTCAGTGTGAGCCTGCTCACCATCACAGACAACAGCTGGAGAAAGAGCCACTCAAAAACATGGACCCTTTTTCAACCTCTCTGCTACCATTTTTTTGAGAAACAGAATTTCCACCACACATGAGATTCTGTCACTTCCACATTTGTGTTCATGCTGATTTAGAAGGAACACATGATGTTTTGAGATTTTGGAGATAAAGACTATCTCTAACTTCACTGAATGTCATTTTAATGAAGCAGATTTCTTTCTTCCTAATATCAAATTGATAACATCAAATGCAATGAGTGAATGCACCAAATTGTGTTTTGACACAATGGAATGAAATTAAATGAGTACCCTGGGTGAAATAATTACAGCCTGTCAGCATGAATTGCTGGGAATATTCCTACAGATTGTTTCAATTTGGGAAAACCTCCATGTTCAAAGGAGATGTCACCAGAAAAGCCGTTACACTTGCATCCCTGCATTTGGCTCTCCAAATCTGAGGCTGGGTCTTTGCATTATTTCAGTCCTACTAAAGTGCAAAAGAAGGCTACATGTAGGAGCAATTAAAGCCCAGGGCAAATTTCTAGGTGCACTATCCTCTACTTGCATGGAAACAGGGGAAGACAAAAAGGTTTTGTGACTGAGGGTTTTTCTTTTTTTAAAAGGAAAGTCATATTTAAATCTAGTGATGTTTTTGTTTAGCCCCACACATATTTGGCAAGAATCCCGTATTGGCACCCTATTAATGCAAAATCATGTTCAGGCATCTATGAAATGTCTTGGATTTGCTTACTCTGAAGGTGGATCATGTGCAAAATCCTGTGCATTCAGAGTGAATGAAAACCTCAGGCCAGCACAGATTGCCAAGAAACCTGAGCTCGGCCTAGGATGGGTGCTTGCCAGATTCTGTTATCACGAGCTTGGTAATGCAGCTCCATGGACTTGGGGAGCAATCTGCTTACAAGTCATACAGCAGCATAATGGAGAGATGCCATTCCTACATGATTTTAAAATATATTGCCATTCTCTTTATATGTACAAGAACCACATGTCAGTGACAGCTCCAAACATTGAAATTAGCCTCAGTTGTGGTAAAACATGTAGGTCTGGTAAAGACATGACTGAGCAGTGTTCATACCTTTTGCTTCAGCTGTAAAACTGTCTGCTTTATTTGATGGAATTCCTTACAAGAGGCACAGCATGTCCCTGGTTTTGCCACATTGTCAGATTTCTCAGGAAGCCCAGCTGAAAGAAAGCAGTTTCCACAATAAAGATCCAAAGGAGAGAAATTCATAAAGTGATGGCCAAAGCAACTTGAAGGTTGTTACCTTTCCCCAGTCTGTGAAAAAAGAAGAGAATCTTGCCATAATTAAGTCTTTGACTGAGAATTTCTGTGTAAGGCTGAGAATCTTTGCAGGCACATCTCTGAGCACATTTTTAAAACAGCTGTTTCCAGTTAACAGTGCTCAAAGAATTCATTTTTTAAATACCTGGAAAAGTTCACACCCTTTCTTTTATCTTTTTGTTTAGGGTAGACTAACCCCATAGATCTGAACTGATTTACAATCCCCTGAAGGGCAAATTTTCATATGCTATAAATTACAGTAAAATCCCTCACAATACGTTTGTTTCGGTCATTTTGCACAAACTGCTCTTTATCATCACGGGTTATTCTCCATGTGACAGAATCAGCCTGAGCAGAGATGGGGATTGAGATTAATGACAGGGATTTAAATCCACACAAGAGGAAGGGTCACATCTGTTGATACTATGCATGAATGGGATCTTTTCAAGAATCCATTAAATTATTCAAACTGTGAGAGATATTGCAAATGTTATTTTTGTCCTTTTCCCAGTACCATACACAGTCAAGCAGTTCTGCATTGCAAGCAAACAAGCATTGTTGTAACAGATGTCTGCTTAAAGACAAATCTGGTTTCCAAACCACAGGGTGACACATACTGGCAAACTCTAGGTGAGGTTTTTCTCACTTCAACAGTGCTGAGAAATATCAAGTGTATTGAGTTTCTGCATATGATGTGTGGCCTTGTACAATGTTACCTGGGAGGGTTGCTGGGCACGTTTGAACACTGACCTTTCAGAGCATGCCCCACAATGGAAAAACTCTGCTCCTGGTTAAAGCCAGGGAATCTTCAAAATCTTCCAAAAGGATCAACTGCAACGCATGGAGCTATTGTGTTACACTTCTCACTTGGACGCACCCTTAAACAGCCTTCATTTTTTCAGAAATGTGTATTGGGTTTGAAACATCTGCATCTTTTTAAATGAACCCTGAAGTCTCCAATACTAAAAATATTATGTGCTTCTTGACTTTAAATATTCGCAGGGCCCAGTAAGGAAGATTGCATCCATCTGATGGCCATCTATGGACCACCTATGCACATATTTATGAAAAACTGATTTTCAGTATGTTTAGTCCATTGGATATATTGACATATCACATATGCTTGCTTTTAGAAGACAAAAATTTATCTCACTTATCATTCAGTTAGGAGAGGGTTGTAAGGGCAAGATGCTGGAATAACAAAGAGGATTAAGACTGGTATTAGTACTTAACTGATCAGAAAATTGGGACACAAAGGCCAGGATATCTTTCCTAGTCATGAACTGCCTGTTCCCATAGCTGGACTCCAACAGCCTGACAATATTACAGCCTTACACATATTATTTACCATTTTTATGGCAGCAAGCATACACTGCTCTTTGAGCTTCCCTGCCCTTTCTGAAAGCACAGGCTTGGTACCTGACCAGCTTTCTGTGCAGTGTTCAGGTGGCTCAAAGATTTAAGGCCAGAAGGTACTACTTGGTGTTTTCCAGTGGACTCACAGCATAGAACAGAATTTCACCAAATTTCAGCCATGCTGGATCCAAGACTATTTGTCCACAAGACTCTCCAAGGAATTCCAGGATTTTTGTGAAGATACCTGAATACACAGCATTTGCTGCTTTCCTTCCTCTCTCTTGTATTCTTAATGCTAATAATTCTGCCTTTGAATTCCTACAAAGCCTCTTTGCCCATGAGCCTTTCTTTGGTAGATGAAAAAATCTGCACCATGCATGGCTTTTTTTCCTTAAGAGGGAACTGGTGTGCTGTAATGAAGACAACTCTTGACATTTCTATAAAATGAATTTTCTCTTGACCACAAGTCAGTTTTTTGGAGTTCTTCCTCCCTCTCCAATTCTTCATCTTCCTGTAAAAAAACCCAGTGTCTTGACATGCCCATTTTTGGACCTGTGTAGGAGTTACAGATGCATATACATAGAGCCATTAGAAAAAAAACCCCAACTTTGTTTTTTTCCTTTTTCAAACACCAATAAAGTCTGGATTTTGTACTAGTCTTAACAAAAAAAAAATTAATAGCTATCTCACCAAATGAGTTCTATGATTGTGTTAAGAAATGTTGCTGAAAGCAACATACAGTCATAGGGAGAAACTGCCAGACTCTCTGCTATTGGAAACCTAATGCAATCCCACCAGAATCAGTGGAATTATATGCAGATTAAGAAGTGGCGAATTTGGCTTCATGTTTCATTATAAAATCCAGTTTATCTTCCAGAAGGATGTGGCACACGGGGCTGACAAGTACAGATAAAAACAGGGCTGTAACAATCCACGGAGATGAATGCTGGGGGGATCAGCTAATGTTTGGGAAATGTCATACCAGGGAGATTTCTGCAAATCCGGTTGGATTGACTTGTTGGAGCAAAAAGTCCAACATCCTTGTATAAGCAAGCATGAGCTGCATCCCAGGAGAGAGGTGGAATCCCCCTAACTCATACCAGACAGAGGTGATGATTTGCCCAGGGAAGGAGTCATCCATCAGACATTTGCTCTACCCCCATCCAACCCTGTGTCAGGACCAAACTACAAGTAAAGCCAGAATAAAGCATGGATAAAGCCAGAAGCCACCTGGGACAGGCCAGAGGGGGCAAAATGCCATTAGATGGAGCCACCCACGCATGGTGCAGAAACTGAGGTCACCTGCCAGGGTCAGCTGGGCCAGCACTGAGCAAGGCACTTACATAACCTGTTTCCATTGCACAGAGCTACACAAGGAGACTGAAATTATCTTGAAGAGGGCTTAAACCAGCCCCATTTTACAAAGGCTTCCCAGAACACAAAGTCTAGGGCACACATGATGTTGCTGTCCTGATGGGGGTACTTTAATCTTGGTGAGACGCTGGTGAGCCCTGTGGCACTTCTTGCTAAGAGATCTGCTTGGGGGAATGATGTGTTTTCTTTGTGTATGGGCTCAGAGGCTGTGCCTTGCTGATGCTGGAGGAGGAGGAGATGCTGGCAGGGGAGAGCTCTGCGGGAGCTCTGCTGCTGGAGGTCCTCGCGTGGATCATCTGTGTTGTATTATCTGGGCTCAGCCTGCTGAGTTGGTTTCATCTGCCTACTTCTGCAGTGGTAGCTGCATTGTCTCTATCAAACATGACTGGATGCGGGAAATGATGCTGCCTATTCTTGTGTCCACCAACGGACCCAAAACTCTCTGTCAAGCCACTTACAGAGCCAAAAAAAGTGACCACATTGCATCCTTCAGGCACAGAACAATGAAAACATGTCTGTATCTCCCGGAAGGCATGCAACCTCATTAGAGATGGAGAGAGGTACACGTGTTTTTGCCTCTCACACTAAATTTTAAAATAAAATATAAGTGTTCTGGCTACCATGAAAAGCAAATGATCTATTTATTAGGAAGCTGCTCCAGCACGGATGCAGTGCAGGGCTGGGGTTGGCCGCGGGGTGGAGTGTCACTACAGCTGGTTCCTCACACAACCCTTTTCCTTGGAATGAATTATGGACACGACTCCTCTCATTTTCACCACAGGTCTGAAAATTCGTAGCATTTACATGGAGTGTAGTGGGGTAACTGAGCAGAAAGCATCCTTCTTTGCTTCGCACTGCTGCTTTTGGAGTTATATGGGGAGATGGTGGGTATTTCATTCCAGATTATCTGCTGGAACTGACGTTTTTTATGTGTCGTGTATATTCCATGTAAAAATGGTGGTTTTCAAACAGTAGAATTATTTCCACAGCCTTGAATATTTTGAATGGTTGATTATCCTGAATGCTTTGGACATTACTGTATCAAGAAATTTGAACTACCCAGAGGAAAAGTTAACAAATTCCCCCTATCTGTAAGGGGATTATCTAGGTTATATCTCTTTCCTTTATCATACACACATACACACACAAGGAAAATATGTATCTGGAAACTACAAGAAACAGTTAAAGTTAGTGGAGTGGCTCCAGTTACACAATTTCAGATGAAAATCAAAATTATAAATTGCTCTGGCCATCCAGTGGGATTTGGATCACCCTGTGATACCACATTCAGGCATAAATTGATGAACCTGTGGTTAGTCACCATTCATCAAAAGTTGTTGGGGTTTTTTTCCAGAGCACTGTTCTCTTCGTCCTTTCTTTTTAAATTTTCATATCAGCATTTAATCTAAGTATTCTAAATGCTGTAATTTAAAAACTGAGATGAGGTCAAAACCTTTAAACTCATTCATACACAGCACACGTATACACTTTGGACCATCGGTGAAATGCAAGAGCAAGCCCTTACATTTACCCCTTTCCCATCACATTTCATTTTCAAAAAATAATAAAAAGAAGAAAGAAAAAAAAATCTGACCCCAGCCACGGGACACACAAACTAATTGCTGGTCAGCAGCATTCAGTCTTGTTCAATGTAATTTAGAAATGGATTTAGGCAATGGTTGAAAAATGTGTTGGACTCCCAGGCACATATTTTCTGAGCCTCCAGGGACCCAGGGGCACTAGCCATGCCACCCAGGGCTGTTTGCTAATCTCAGATGTGAGCATGTAAATACAAATTAAAGTTACTGAAATCAGTTAATTAACAGGTGAAATTAATGAATTTTTTTAAAGCCCATCATCTGGTAACATTTTTTTTTGTACATCTCCTTAGCTCTGGACCACAAAAAGGGTATAATCCAGGTTAGTGTTAGAGCAAACTTTGGCTTTTAGCAACTGGATCCAGCAGAAATTGTCTAACTGAAGCTGTAATGGTAAAGTTCACTACTCAGCCGATCTGCCTACCTAGGAGAAGATGCTTTCCACATCCCCCAGTGTCCTGATGCACTGGGGGAGAGAATGTGGCAGGGCTGCTCCACAGGTGCTCAGGTGCACAGCGAACAGCCTTGGCTGCCCCAGGAGTATCAACTACATCCGAGCTTCAGACCCCCAGCTCCAAATGAAGCACTGGAGCTCTTCATGGCAGGCCAACCCTTTAGACAACCATTTAGACAACCAGGATGTTTAACCTGCACTAGCACCTGCCTTTATCTCCTTTGGTGCAAGTCCTGCCATCCTCCTCCCGGACATAGCCTTCGTGACACTCACACCTGTAGCTGCCCACGGTGTTGACACAGATCTGAGAGCACAGTGTCCCGTTGCTCGTGGCACACTCGTCGATATCTGAGGAGAAGCAAAAGTTAAGAATGTCATGTAGCTGGAGGTTTCAGACCTCAAATACAATAAAAGACTTTCTTTAGCAGTAAAAAGAGATTTTTGTTGTTAAATTTTTGTCGTGGCATACTCGTTGATATCTGAGAAGAAACAAAAGTTAAAAATGTCATTGTAGCTGAAGGTTTCAGACCTCAAATACAATAAAAAACTTGCTTTAGAAGTAAAAAGCAATTTTTGTTGTTAAATAAACAAGTAATTGCAAGTAATTACAGCACTGCTGGAGCCTTTGGTCTCGCTGGAGCTCTGTGCAAGCTGCACTATTTATTATTAATACACCTAGCATTTTATCAGTTAACATTGCTTGACAGCCTCCTTGCATTGAAAAGCTCACAAGCAAAGCTCAATCCTGCAAACCTTGGCTCCCTGGCACGGCAAAACATGCAGGGCAGGGCAGGACTAGCCACCGCAGGACCACATGTAAATGATCAATCCTGAATTAGATACTGGCCATCTGAATCAAGCCCCAGGGACTAGTTTTCATAATTAGGCCTGGTGATAATGCTTCAATATTCAGCAAATATGGCTCACAACCTGCAGGAGTAATTAAAGGAAAAATTACATCAGTCCAACACTTCAAAGTGTTTGGGTGTGTATGTCTTGCTGTAGGTAATACCTCCTAATAATTTCAGGGGAATCTAGATCTCTCAGTTCTTAACATAGTTAATCCCCATATTTCTTCTGTAATAATATTGAGAATAAGAAAGGTTCCAGATCCAAAAAGAATCCTAAAAGACCCAAGGGAGCAAGATGCATCATTAATCAGGGAGGAGCTCAACAACAGACATTTACCCACCCAGGCAGTAAGGCTTCTCTCTGTTCCTGTGCCTCTCCCGATCATATCGGTACCCAGGATAGCAAGTGCATAAGACTCGCCCAAAATTATCTGTGCACTGCTGTTCGCAGGGAGCTTCAGCACAGACATCGTAATCTAAGGGAGAGAAAAACATGGTTAGGAAAAATACTAACGGCAGTAGCTGGATGATACTTAGACAGCGAATATTTCACTTCTCTGCTAAATAATATAAAGTTGAGTTACATTGTTTTTAAGGAATGAAGGAACCTAGATATAAAACATTCGCGAGCCATAAGCAAAGAATTATATTAAAATTGCAATTGCTACTCACATCTTCACAGTAGTTAGACTATTTCTTTAAGTTGGATTTTAAGCATCACTTTTGCTGTTGGCAGAATTTAAGAATTCTTTTCACAGAAATATTGAATTACCTAGAACATTTTTGTTGTTTTCTTCCACAGATTTTTAAGTCTGATAGCAACATTTCCTATGCAGAATACTGTGAAAAAACATGAGGCTAACTGCCAAAGCCAGACAGAAAGTATATCACCAGGAAAAGTTAATTACATCACATTAATTACATCACAAGATATAACCCTTCTTGCAAAGAATGCATTGTTACAAAACCATCATCTCTCTTTATAACAGCAGCGTTCAGATTAGGGTATGCCAGTGAAATCCCAAAAGACTGAAGTCCCTGTTTGAAACCCAATGGAGGGAAAATCTGTTTCTAATTTCACTGCTCTGTAGCAACAGAGCTGAAGTGTGGGGAATGGACCAGAGCGCAACAGGGTCTGACCCATATCCCTGTCCTGCCAGGGGCTGGATTTGGCCCCTGGCATGGTGCTGGTGGCAGGGCTGGGGGAGAAGAACAGCTCCCAGCCGTGGGTGTGAGGGTTTTGCAGCACTATGGGAAACATCTGCCAGGAGACACTGGGAGCTGAAGTGGCATCTGATCTCAAAAGTAGCTCGGGCACACCCTGCCCAAGGCCAGGTTTTACACCAAAGCAAGTGGCAGTTTCTGTGACCATTTTGGAAAACATCACCCTGCAGAGAACATCGAGGTGGCTGTGACAATCCAGTGACTGCGTGCTGGGGGCCGCAGCAGAAATACCTCATCCATGCTCCAAACCAAACACATCCATACAAAATCTAAGTGGTTCATGCGAGTTCCCAGCAAAGCACTGTGTTTCCATATACATAATTAAAACCCAATCTCATTATGACTCACCCTAATGACTAGCAGATACCTCTGGGTACAGTGATTGTTCCAAACAATTAAAATGAGCTAAGAGATGGTAAAGCAAATGAAACCACGTTTTCAGTACGAAGTATATACACCACATTCGTAGCACTGATGTTAAAAGTGACAGTGTGCCAAAGTACAGAAAAGCCCAAAATGAGACCTAACAAGATGCTGTATCTCATAAAAGAGCTCCTTAGACAAAAACATACTATTGTAATAGTCATACTACGGCAATAGTGCCAAGCATTCTCCTTGACACCTTTTGAATAACAGGAATCCTTTCTTTTCTTCTTGCTTCACAACTTGAAGTCTGCCTGCAGTGCTGTGGCCGTGAATGGCAATGCTAGGACGCCCAGCAGTAACCAGGGTGAAACAGCGCAGAGCCATGAAAGGAAAACATAGCTCTTGCCTTCAAACTGTTCAGTCTGGGGGTAGTTTGGACTCTCTAGGTAATGCTGGGGCTGTAAACTCCTGTTACATTTGGCACTACTAAATAGTCCCAACTATAAAGTATTGCTAGTGTTTTTGCTGGGCATGGTTGCAATTTTCGTTTTCCACTGAAATAAAATCAGTGTGAGAACAGGATGGTGTGCCCAGCATGGAGGTGAACATGCTGCTCCTTAGCCAGAGTGCCCACACAGGTGTGGGAATTGGCCTGTGCTGTGTTCAGCTCTGCAGAGTGGAGGTAAAACAAGCTCTGGCTTCC
Source organism: Entomyzon cyanotis (assembly GCA_024500445.1). NCBI lineage: Eukaryota > Metazoa > Chordata > Aves > Passeriformes > Meliphagidae > Entomyzon > Entomyzon cyanotis. The sequence continues at coordinate 42,365,903 of JAKEPQ010001021.1, read as the reverse complement.
CTGTACTTCCATGAATAGACATGCCCTAACAAAATCAGAAAACCACCGTGCTGGAAGGGACCATCTCCCATCACAAGCATGAGTAGCTAGGCATAAACTTTTCCTAGTTTTCCTTTTCCCTGAGGGATGGATATGGCCCACCATGTAGTCCAGTTCCAAAATGAAATATCCTTGCAGACAGAAAGCTTTTTACTCATATCTAATCCAAACTCCCCTTACAGCCACTTAGGCCCATTATTTTTGTCCTCTTCTCCTTGACCATAAAGAGCATTTTACTTTTCCCCTTGCAGCAAGTTTTCACATACCTAAAAACTGTTATCACATCTCCCCTCAGCCTCCTTTTCTCTAGACTAAACAATGCCAGTCCTTTTTATCTGTCTGTCACCATATTTAATGTAACCAGTCTTTAAACATGATTTTCATGTCCACCTCAGCACAGCTCCATCATGTCCATTGCCTCATTTACTTTCATACAAAGCTCGTGAAGGGTTCAGGAGGTACCAATATCCCTGCTGGTGGTCCCACACAGTCAACCCAGATCACACAATGGTTGTAGGCAGGTCCCAGAGCTGAGTCCCAAGGGCTTTGGTCCCAGGCAGCATAACTTCCCTAGAAACAGTTCTCACAACTGGGATGAAATTAGGCAAAAGCTGCTTCACCACCTGTGTGTGCTCTGCGGAGCTGGGAATGCACATTCCCTCCTGTATTCAAACCCCTTTTTTACCAGCTCAGCCTAAGTAATGTGGTTTGAGGATGAATCAAAACCATACAGTGAGGATCAGGCTGTTCCAGACTTCAGGAAAATGCAAAATCCAAAGCAGAATAACAAATGTCCCTACATATGTTTCAATGAACTCAGAAATGACAATGCAGCACGGAACGTTGTACCAAGGAAATGTTTGAAACGTTAGTAAGAAAAGAGCAGACCTGACTAGAGCTCGCCTGTAATAAAGAATTTTATTCTGAATTCTTCCACAGAAACTTAAGTAACAAACCAGAGATAGGAAGGGTGGTCTCCAAAACAAATTGTTTTTTACTATCTGTCCCTTCTTCACTCTGTGATGCCATGTGACAGGACCCAAGACTGGACTTGGCTGGAGCTGTGAGTCTCCAAAGCAAAGAAAAAGGAGATCATACAGGAGAAAAAGGTGAGGAGCTGCCTTGCAGGTGGAGCAGGAAGAGATGTTACAGAGTGAATCAGACACACAGAAGTAACTCCACTCAATGTTTCCTGAGGTTCATTGCTGCCTGGTCCTGCAGGTGAAAGGCAGGGTAAGAAGGTGAGTACACAACAAATGAAATGCAAAACCTGGAGGCATAGACACATACTGGACTGTACTGGTTTCTTTTCAAGGGCAGATGAGAAATAACAGGACAGAAACCAGTAATAGCAGTAATAGACATGGACAAAGACACAAGCCTTTGGCAAAGAGTCTGTTTAAGGAACAGCTGTCCCAGAAGGAGATTGGGTGTCTCCCCAAGGCAGCTATAAAAGGGTGGACAAGGGAGGATCTATACCTCTGTCAACTCTCCTCCCTGCAGCCACTGCTAAATCACAGAGAAGACAGGGCTGGAACAACTTCTCACAGTTTCAGTGTGCCAGGACTGGATTAAAAGGTGCAGATGTGCTCTAATGAACTCACATCTGTAATGCATTTATGTGGCTGTGTTGAGATATGGATTTCATACAGCTACTCTGTCAAGATTATGCCAAAACAATGTGTGAAGAGCCAAGTGATGTCTTGTAACAGAGTAAGTGAAACGAATACTTCAGTGAATCATGTTTCTCATCCCTTTACCAAGGGCCTGTGATTGTCTCGGATGTTACAGCAATCGCTGTGGCCGCTGAAGTTCCAGGCAAAATACAGATAAAGCTGAAAAAGGGGAATAGAGAAACAAAGGGAGAGAAGCTGCAGCCAGCAGAGAATTGAATTAGGGGTAGAAACTCTCAGGTTACTGAGATGCAGTTAATAGACAGGATTAGGCAAAGTCAGTGGGCACATAATAAAAGCTGCTTTCATAATCACCTAAAATCTCAAGAGATGAAAATTAGAAGCCAAAATAATATATGGCTCTCATTTTATTTTCGCTCCTATTAGTTCTCCTGCTGTATCCATTATATTCAGCAAATAGCCAGTATTTAAAATTCTTAAATCCATAGGAAAGCTGGAGGCCAGACTGTAGAGTCCTGGCTTCTTTCCATCCTGAAAGGATTCAGGTCTTCTGCCTCCAACACACACAACTGCCTCCTCCAAGTGTCTGTCTCATACTGGAGCTGTCACCCTGTATCACACACGTTGAGACAAAACTCACTGCAAAAACATGGGAAGAGGAACTCCGTGTGTACATCAATTTCACTTGAATCCTACCCAGCTCCTCCAGGCTCAGGGTCATCATCAGCTGTTTCTCTCCTCCCCCACCACCCCAACAATTGTTTTAATGTTTCTAGCCTGCAGCAAGAAGACACAAATCAAAAACAACAACAGCAACAACAACAAACCCACAACAAACCACCAGATTTAGAGTTTGAGTTATAATCCCTGTTGGCTGGAGACTGTAACTCAAAACCAGCTGACTGTCCAGTATGTTAATTTGTCACTTTTTCTTCAAAACATCACCACCACAAACTAGAAAAATTCTCAGATCAAATCAAGGCTTTCCATATGTCATCAAATAGAAGAATGTGTTGCCACAGGCCAACTTTTTAACCTGCTTTTTTGGAGCAGACAAAGTTTAGTGGCATGTTGTCTCTGGGCATTTGCTCCTGCCTGACAGCTCCTGTGGTCCTATAACTTCAGAGCCAGTTTCATCCAAATCAGATCCACTTTTACCACTGCATGAACTACCCTGACTAAACCTGCACCTTCCTTGGCCCCTGGTAACAAGGAAGCCATGCCCCTGGGAAACTAAAGGCAGGACTAACTCACCTACTCACCATCTCCCTGTGCACAGGGAGGTCAAGTCAGCTGTCCCAGATCCAAGGGATAAAAGGGGAAAGCCATCACCCAGGAAAGGTGTGCTTCTGGGTGCACAGAGTGCTCCCACCTACCCAGCCAAGGGCAGAACACTTTCCTCTGTTTGCGGTGCAACAGGTCATGGCACAAGATCTGTGCAGCCACGTGTACTGGGGGGAGGATCAAGGCTTGGAATGCTAAGCAAAATTTTTGGAAGTTGTTGATCTTTTTGTTTTCCCAATAATTTCTTGGAAACAGTTCCTCCCCACACTGATACATGAGCTATGGCCAAGCCTGTGCTTATATCAGGTTGCTCTTCCAAACAGACAATGTGGAGAACAGGGCAGATGGGGAAAGGCAAATGCATGGGGACATGATGGGTAAGAACACTGAAATCACATACCTTCAGGGATGCACTGTCCAAGAACAAACTTATAACCCTTACAGCATTTTTTCCTGAAAAACAATAAAATAAATAAATGAATAAATAAATGTATTCTCTATAGATTGGTGCTGCCTTTAAAAACAGCCACAGGTGGATTGTGGATGTGATGAACCAAACACGACGAGGATCCTGAGCACTGCAACTGGAGGTCTCTCAGCATTACAGAACACAACAGGGAATTGTACCACCTGGGTCTGGAGGCATTTTACATGGCAACATGTCCAGCTACCTCAGAAACCTGGGGCTGAGTACCCCAACACTGACCCACCCAACATCCCAAGTAATTTCCAAAAATCCTACTCTCTTGTGTTGACCAGATACAGCACACTCAGTGCTGTCCAAATACACAGTTAGGGTCATCATTTTCATGGGACAGTGAAGGGTGTTTTCAAACATCTGTCATTACGATGCAAACCTGAAGAAAGAGGTAAATCTCAGTGAGGAGTAAACAAAAGACAAATGTTGTCAGCCATTTCTCATCTTCTAATAAACCTGGAAGAGGTAAATTAAATATATTGGGTATTTCAACTGGAGCAAGGGAGAGTATCTTATATAGTCTGAGGGACAAAACTGCAGTTTTTAGTCAATAAGATCAGACATTTTTTATGTGCCGATGATATGAACGAAATCTGAACGCTGAGAAATTACTGTTTCTGACACACTGGCCTGTAATGACATTTAGGCATCTGGCTAAACCAGCTGGTATTGCCTCTAGGCAGAAAATCACATTAAGTCACCTGAACTGCAAGCAGCACTCAGGAGCCTTTTCAAATGGCTGTGTCCCTTATCACCCTGAGAGTGTCACCGCAGGGACCTGGTGACCTTCAAAGGGTCCTATGTTGGGAACTACCAGGACTGCTTCAAAACAAAAAAACTGCTGCTCAGTGCACTATTACATAAAGTATACATAAATCGGAGGGGGTAAACACCTAGTATTTTACAAATTCACAGTTCGTCATGCCTTGTGGACATAATGAAATATCTCCAAAACTGGGAAACCATCCATTTGGTCTTTTCTTTTAATTCAATAATTGATGCAGAAGAGTGCTAAAGCCACGTCAGTCAACGGCATGACACTCCCCTGGACAACATGTAGCCATCACAAATCATCATTATGTTGAATTTAAATCAACTATCAGTTGCAACTGATGGCTTAAAACAAACAATGCATTACTCCAAACAATGTACAAACAAACTCTGGCTCCATATTTTACTCTCTTCCAAAGATTAGCTGGAATATAAATTTTTCCTAATGAGTGTTGAACATCTGAAGAGGAAGCCTTGCTTTGTTATGCAAACAGTGGTGCCTCATTAGACTTCTCTCCAAACACTGCTGTGAAGTTTTATCTGCAAGACAAACAAATGCAGGAGGAATGAGTTCAAAGGTGGATTGGGGAGGCTGTTCACATGCTGCAAGCCATGCTGATGGCTTTCCAAGTGCACATTCATCTCTTCCTGTCTGCAGAGGAAGAGAGGCTTGCTTGTAGCTGCTCTTCAGAGGAAGATCCAGCCCAGCTTGAGAGGGCTGTGAGATGAGCAAGGAGAGGATGACATCCCTGCCATGAGATGCTGACCTCTGGGGTTGTGCCAGTCAGAACTAAAAATAAATAGGGAGCGGCAGCTTCCATAATTTGTACTTTTTCCATGGAATTCCTACTTGATTTTCAGTCTTAGGACCCTTAAGAGTCACAACCTGGGAGTGGCCTGTGGCAGCAGATGATGTGACAGCCTCCCTCTGGGTAAGGGCTCACCTGCTGGGAACCTTGCAGGAGCTGCCTCTCTCCTCAGCTTCTCTGGTGATGATTTTTGGCTGGACTTGTTGGCTTTCTTGTGGTTAAAGTGAAGTTTTACCTACCTGACTGGGTTCTCCCAAAAGCCAAACCACTTGCCTTGATCAAACCCTTCCCACAGACACACATTGAGAACCCACCACATGCCAAGGTACAGCCACTAAATGATGCCCTAGCAGCCTGATATCGCCCAAAAGCAAGCACAGGCTTGCGTAGCTTTCACTTAAAACAACCAGAAAATTGTTCTCCTGGCCAATATCCAAGCATTTGCTGAAATCCCTCTCTTCAGCAACTTCTTGCAATAGTAAGTTCCACCGTGGGATGAGTTAGTTTTGAGAAACCATTTCCTTGGTTTTGGTCTTCATCTCATTTTTTTGTTTGAATTTTCCCAAGGCTTACTGGTAAGGAGATTTTGAAATATTTTCTCTAAATACATGGAGATTTTTCTGCATTGTGAAAGTTTAAAATAATACTTAAGGAAGTGTTTTAGAAAAGGGATGCCCTGTCTTCAGACCACATTCCAGAAACAAATTTCCCATGATAATTTCTTCCCAGCTGAGTTACAGATCTCTTCATTAGTGCAGCCTGTACTCAACAACAGCCTTGAGCCATCAGCATGATTTTGCCAGGGAAACTGCTGCTTTAGGGTTAATGCAAAGGAAACACAATACAATACCTGTTTCTCTGAACATTACATTGCAGCTCTGGGATTCCTACGTGCTTTGGCTTTCTACATTCTTAAAGTGAAATCTGTCAAGATGATGGACACATGAGCATTAGCAAAGGCATTTTAATAGCAACACTCATTTTCAGATGTCCAGGCCCAGGCTGACATGTCTAATCAACGTTGCACAGCAGCAATCTCGTTGTACATAATGAGAGGTAAGAGGGGGCTCCTGCTGATAATTTTAGCTACTGGATAACTTTCAGCAAGGTGGTTGCTATGCAGCTGTACATGTGACCATGCATTAAACACAAAAACACGGCTGTGTAAGAAGCTCCGTCACTAAAACCTAAATCTCTGGGGAAATCAAGTAGGTTCATTAACTTTAAATCTGGTTTACAAAATAGGAAGCTTCTGGCAGACTGTTATCTGATACAGCATTTAATGGGGTACTTCAGGAATTAAAAACATGGCAACTTTTGATTCTCATGCAATCTTTACTCAGGAACAGGCACAAGCCCAAACTGGCAGAGAGTTTTGGACACCATGATTTTGATCACTGCAACATCCAGCTTTTGTGTTTACCTGTAAGAAAATTCATAGTGATAGGCACACCCCAAAACCAAGTCACCATTTTTTTTTTTCTGGCAGGTAGCTGCTGGAGAAGCATGGAAATACTGACATTCTGCCCTCTGCTCTGAAGGCCAAGATGCTCCTGGATCACTAAATGCCAGAAGATGGGATTTAGGATCAAATTTTGATACCAACAAATATATCAATGACCAGACAAGTGGCAGATCAGTGTCTTTTTTCAGGCTTTAGTGGCCCATTACCTTGCAAATTGAGAGAGGAGCTCAGCTTTCCAGTGGCTCCTATGTCCCATCACCTGCAGGCCCCCCAGAGAACCCAACACACAGGGGTTCACCAGCACAGCACCCCTGGCCCATCCTGCAAAGCAGTAGCTGCTTGATAGCATCATCTCAGACAGGCTGGATGAGAGGCAAGATGGAAGGAATGTGGCTTAATTAAGCCACTGCTTTATTAAGTTAGCTTATCTGGCAGCTATCAGCAGTAACTCATCCAGCAAGGACCATGTTTTTTTCCCATAATTGCTTCCACCTGGCAGAGCTGCCGTCACCCCAGCCCACCTCCTGCTCTGCACGGGACACCGCAGCGATGCTGGAGACACCGACCAGGGCATGCTGAACCCAGAAAATAAATACACTGTGTGAGAGGGGAAGGAGTCACTCAGGGTCCTACAGCTGCTGCAAATCTTCAGAAATGCAAACAATAACAGGGTAAACATTTAAAATTATAATTAACCTGGATCTGTCTGCAGTAACATGGCAGTGACTTGGGCTGTAACAACAGCTCCTCGGTGCATTTACTGTGGTTTTGGAGAGGCAGCTCTAAGACTCTGCCATGGATCATGTTGAAAAAGATACTGATGATCGTTTAGTGATTGAAAAAAGGGAAGGCAGAGGGGAGATGCAAAGGGAAGAAGAAAAAGACAAGTTTTATTCTGGTTTCAGGCTAAACATAATATGTTAAGGAAGCTTTTGCTAAATATGTCAAAAGTAGAGAGTCTGCTCTAAGAAATATTTGCCTCCTAGGAGCAAAGCAGACACAGAAACCTCAATGCTGAGACCGAAAATGAGTTCTTAGGATAAAATATAGCCCTTACTTTATCTCTTCAACGCTGACAGGCAATCAGCCTCCAGGCTGACTCCTCCCAGACAGAGGTAGTTCAAGCAGAGGCACTTTACCTCCCATTCACTGGGGCTGGGAGAACACACATGGACAGTTTCTAGAGCTCAGCTGAGGCCTGAGGTCCCATCACTGGAAGATACAGAAACTCCACAGGTGGTCAGGCAGGTCAAATCCCTCCCCTCCAAAATGCTCTTTCTGACCCCTGAATGTCAGACAGATCAGCTCCAGTTTAGGGGGCAAAACAGATGCTTAAGATTTTATATACATTTAAATATATCAGCACTGTTCTTCCAAGTCGGTGCTGGTAGAAAGCAAAGATAATATACTCAAGAAACGTCTTTAATAAAAACCCTCAATTTCCTATTGGGAAAGGAGAGAACATTTTTTTTTTTTTAAATACCAGACTTCTTTAGCCTAAATCATAACTTTAACTCAGAAGAACTTGTGCTGTGTTCTGAAGATCTGAGTTAGCAAAGGCCATGGCATGGTGTTTTTAATTGAACAAAAGGGTCTTTGTTAGACCCCTCTCCTTATCGTGCCTGCCCAGTGTTTCTTTTTTGATCACCCTGGCCTTGAGATACACACAGTGTAGCAAAAATGCGGATATAAAAGACAGAAATGAATGTACAGAAAAGTATTAGACAGCTATAAATGCAAGCCAGCAAGGTACACTAAAAATCAAACTTAACAAAAACAACCCCCAAACTTACTTTTCTCCCACATAAAATCCAAATGAGGGACAGGTTTGTCTGCCAAAGCACGCACAGACAGAACCCATATACAGCACAAGTGCAACAGCTCAGTAGCTGTGCACAGTTTCGCCTTAATTCACATGGAGAGAAGATTTATGTCAACATGGTGTAAAACTGAAGCAATGCACTTTATTTTTGTTTGCCTTTCCGTGGAACACATACCGAAATCTTGAGTAAGAGGGGATGGTCTCCCTGCAGACACTTGCTCAGCATACACTTTGCCACGATTTCCAGACTTAGTCCTTTTTCACAGTTTTGTAAAGAGATAATTTATGTTCACATTGGGTGTAATACAAAGTCCAAGGCCAGCCCAAGCCCTTCCAGTCACTGTCCCAGCTGAGAGCAAGTCTTCCGGTGCTGCAGCACCTATGACTGCTGTGAGCTTCTTTATGCTGCTTAACTCAGTGATCCAAGCAGGGTTTGCCTTGAGCAGCCCTGTAGAACTCAGACCTCTGAGAGCAAATCACTGCAACCTACCAGCTGATTTCTGTGGAAGTCAAATTTTCAGTGGTTAAAGCATTGCCTGCACCTAAGCCTTGTTTTTTGTTAGCTACTTCAGTCAAATAATTTTGCCCACATATAATGGTTTTCTTTCTCTTGGAAGAAAAAAAAAAAAGAAAAAAAGAAAAAAGTGTTATCTGCTTTTTTGCTCAACTCTGGCTATTAAGACAGATACCAGAAATGAAATCACATTCCAGTCATTGCTAATGGGAAAGTTTTGATAAGATTCACAGTTTCTGGACTCCTCTTGTGTGAACACAAGCCAGGGACCTGATCCTCCTCTGGCAAAAGCCACATACCTCTCTTGACTCCAAGGAACTGTGCCAGTTTTTACCCTGGGAGACCCTGACTGATGCTCTTGAAAGCTTTCAGACATGCTCCTTGGCTGTTCCTCACTGTTAACTGACTCCTCCCTGCCTCAAATTGCTGTTTCATGTCATCTTTTTATGGTCAAAGGGAAATTTTTATGGTGGTGAAGCATAAACTGTGGTTCCTTCTTCTCAGAAGAAACCTTCCAAACCAATATGATGGTTTACAGCCCCTGCAGAGCACAGTATTTGTGAATGTGTGAAGCTCATTCCTCTATAAAAGAGAATAAAAATACTTTGAGGAGTGGAAGAAGCCCCCTGGTACCCACAGGGGTATCAGTGGGGCTTGGAGGAGCTGACCTGCATGAAACAGAGATGCACAAAATGCAAAACCTCACAGGTCTGGCAAATTTAGCCAACAAAAAAAAAGTCTGTTGGTTTTGTAGAACATCCCAGGCCTATGCTCTCTATGGACACAGTGCAGGACACCTCTCCATGATGGGGTTTGTGGTTTTGCCTAAGTAAATGAGATGGGGTGTAGTGTTCAGTAGAAATTTCAAACAACCTCTGGGCAGGCAGACCATTCCCCCAGCACATCCCCCTGTGTCAGCAGATCAGCACTCCAAGAAGACCATCTGTTTTGGACTTTTTTAGGGCTTCAGGATGCAGAGAAAGGGGTTAGTGTGAAAAATCCTGCAGGCAACCACACCAGAAAAAATTCTCATGAGCTTCTGCTCGCTGCAGAAAGAAGTGGCAACTAAACCTCAGCTTTCTGTCTCTCTTTTGGGCAGAAAAAAAGACCTTTGGAAACATTTCTTGTGATTCTCCCTTTCAATGTGTAGTGAAACAAAAAGATCCTGTTGGGATTTCCATATGATTTTCCACACCACCAAGGTCCCACATTTTCGGGGAAGTCTGACACTGTGCAACAGGGCCAGAACCGATGTTTTCCCTCGTCAGTCCCTGGCCCACCCAGAGCCTTGGGGCTGCAGACACACTGACCAAGCACAGGCTGATCAGCACCTTTTTCTGCAGCGCAGACCAACTGGCGGCACTGGTAACCATCAGTGCCTGAGTCTCACTTAGCATACCAACGTACAAAAATGACTAAATAAAGATCTGCCTGTGAATGTTCCCTAAGCAAAGAAGGAAACTCTCGGCAGGAAAATGTTATGCAACTTCAAAAAGGTAATGACCTCGGTTGCCACTGGAAAAGCCATTTGTCGGATATTTTACATGCATCATCCTCGAAATCACATACAAGATTCCTTCAGTGCTGCACTGTACTTGCTTCCCTTCTTTCTTGGATTTTTATTTCACTGTTGTTTTTTTCTTTACATGAGGGAATGCTCATGTGGTTTATCACTAGACAACATGTCAAAACCAGAAGAATGATTAAATAAAAGGCTTTTGACTGTTTTCATCTGCTTAGACTCAGCTTTATATACATGCTGTCAGCTTTGTCTTGCTCTCTTTTCTTACAAATGTCTTTTTTTTTTTCTGGCATTGTACCAAGAAAATTATTTTGTTTAGTTTTGCAGGTGAAGTTGGTATGGATTCTGCAGAGTCAAGTCAATGTTTGACAGGTACGAAATCTGAGGGGAAGAAGAAAAGGAATTTTATACAATGATAGCACTGTTTGCATTTAATAAAAGGTCTAATGAACTGGCAAGATATAATGCATCCTTATAAATATATTGTCATTTCTATGAACAAGTAGCCCTCTAAATCCCAATTCAAATGATCCAAGATTAAGCCTGTGTTTTAAAATAACTCACTGCTTTGAGATTTAAAGTACAAGAATTGAGCAAAACTCTTCTTTTCCACCACCACTGACTTCCAATTAGAGGAGTGCAAGCCAAATTTCCTTCCAAGTCTGTAAGTAGTATGTCTTGCTGATGGCACACATTCAATTATTTATCTAACCCAAGGTGAGCCAGAGTACAGGACTAATCACAGCACATCTGTCCTGTCTCTTGGATTTTTTTAAACTTCCATGACTCTTCATTTCATAGCTCCAATTCCCTACCAAGTATCCATGTGAGATAGAGAGTAATAAATTCCATTTCAGGAGGGAAGGCAGAGCCAGAGCAGTGCTACGAGGAGCTGCACTCATGGGCTGGCTGCTGTGCTGGTGCTCGGTCACTGGAGTCAAACAGCAATAAATTGCTGGCAAGCTCTCAGGCTTACTGAATCCAGTCCAATGCAACCCTGTTTATATAGCATCTTTCATCAACAAGATCACAAAAACGCTGCATAAGCAGCGTCTAATAAACTCGTTTCGATAAACAACAAAAGGCAAGCGCCTTTTACACATGCATGCACAGAAAACCACATCACACAAACTGTGCCAGGAAGTCAGATCTCAAAAGCTGGATCTCCAAACAGGACATAAATTCCAATTAACCTTCCGAGACAAGATAGCCATTCCATCTACATTTACTTACTGCTGTGCTGATATTAAAGGGCCTGATCCTGGTTCTGCTGCACTCCCTGGCAGCTTTGCCAGGAACATGTGTCAGATTGGGAACAGGCTCGGACCAAGACTCAGGATGTGGGTGAGGACATGCTCAGCACTGAAGATGTGCTTCAACTGGACATCTTGGAAAAATAGCTCCAGAAAATCACTCCAACACAAACTTAGTCGAGTCTTGCTGACACTTGTCATTAGAAATGGTTCCAAAACTCTTCCTAGTTTTGATGGATTTGGGATTTGACGTGTGCCATGGCTCCTGTACTCCCCCCATGGGCACAACATCCATTTATACCTTAGACCATACACCTACACCCTAGACACAGATCCAGATATTTAATAGATCTTTCAACTTGTTTTTTGAATGGTTTTTGAAATTCCACTCCAGGAAAACGGTAAGTAAATAAGTCCAGCCAGACTAACACTTCCAACTTAAATAGTCTAGAAGTGGGGAGAGCCAAGCACAAAGCCTTCAGCTTTCAAGTAAGTCAAATAGCATGGAAAAATGCTTGAAGAAAGACACATCTTTGAGCCCCTTGCTTTCCACACTGGCTACCCATGATGTCCAGATGATACTGTGGTTTCCAGCACTTGGCTGGAAACTGACTGCATGAGGACAACGTCTGTGTTTGGATAATCTGCCTGTCTGTGGAAAGCTCATGGTGAAAGGACAAGAGGTACACAGGGCATGGAAGTTTAGTAGAATGTCCCTGATCACTGGGACAGTATGAAAATCACAATGGCCACTCTCTACGCCATCTACAGACAAGGGTTGTGTGATGGTTCCTCTCTTCAGAGCACACATTGTGCAAAAGGCATAGCAATCTAATTTCATACATTGTGAATCGCATAAGGGTGCTTAACAGCTGCTTATGCCTGAGGATCTTCATCCTGCCAGAACTGCCTTGGAGTCACTGGGGCATGACCCTGCTTCAGCACAGCCGAGGGGATTTTTCAAGGCAAGGTTTCAGCCAAGCAACAGAAACAAAACCCCCATAATTTTAGAAAAAAAAATCACAGCATAATTTCAGTTGCAAGGGACCTTTGGAAAGCTTGTGGTCCAAGTGCACCTGACAGCAGAGAACTGCTCAGAGACTTGCCCAGAGGAGTGTTGAATGTCTTCAGGGACGGAGATTGCCTCACTTCTCTGGGACCCTCTTCCAAGTGCTTAACCACTTCACTGCCCATTCCCCTCTTCACATCTGCTTAAAATGTCCCTGCTGCAACCCGTGGCTCTTGTTTCATGACATCTTGCAGAGCACCTCTGATGAAGGTCTTGCTTCGTCTTCTCTATATCCCACCATGTCTTCCTTGTAACTCCCCACTGGTTTGTGGGAGACACCAATTAAATCTGCCCCTCAGCTCCCTCTTCTCCAGACTGAGCAAACACAGATCTCTTGGGATGCCCTTGAATACAGTGTGCTCCAGCCCCTGAGCAACTTCACTCCAGTTTATTGGTGAGTGTATGAAACTGTATGTAACCAAATAAGAAAGTAACACTTGCAGATATTCTTTTAAAATACCAAAGAAAATAGATACAAACAAACAAACAACTGAAAAAAAAAAAAAAAGGTGACCTGCTAAATTGCAGTGGAATGGCAGCTTTGGTCCCCTATTTCCTCTTTCCACTTTATGTCCACAATAGAAGTTTAAAATGAGAAAAAGGTTAAAACAAAAATGTAGTGAAACTTGAATGAAATACAAAAAATGCAATTTTTTCATTAAAGTATTTTCAAACCGAAGGGTTGGTCAGTTATGACCACTATCTAAGCAACAAGAACTTAAAATTGTTTTTGTAATATAATTTCAACATCAATAGCAGCAATGGAATTAAGTTCTTAGTGTAAGCCCTTGGAAATATCTATAAAGACACTAAAAAGATAATATTTCAGGAGTGTTCCACTGATCCAGATGTTTCTCTCTTTTTCCCCTCTGTTTTATTGTTCCCAGAGAAGACCTTAGAATTGCTGAAACTGCTTATTAAGTACACAGACTTAATGAATTGGGCAAGGAAAGAAATAATTCTTAACATAACATGTTCACAAGTCAGACCCATGTTTATTGTCAAGAGAGATGATAGCAAAATACTCTCTATGCACAAAGTAGTCTCTGTTAGGACAGAGTCTGTCTCCGTGAACCACTTCCAGCATACAGAAAAGATTAATTTCTAAGACAACGCAGTATGGAAGTTTGTTGAATTATGTAGTGATGCTGCACCATGGCCCCACTGCCAAGGTTTATTTTAAGAGCCACACATCTGCAGGTTATTTGTTGCAGGATGGGGTGGATGGAGTGAATCCTTAAACGATTTGCTAAGTAGGGAAGCACTGCTGGAACGAGCAGTTGTTTATACAGTGTCACTGGAAGGCCTGGGATCTGGGATGTGGCACTTGGAACCTACTTGGGTAGCTGAGACAACTCGGCTTATGCTGCAGTCAGCAGACATGAGGGAAGCTCACGAGGCAGCTTTTTGATATGGCACTCAGCTCCTCTGTTCAAAGTGTCAGCAGCACGAATGCCATCCAGCCAAAACATGGGCTGCAGGGATTTTGGCACGGAGTGTGGTGCCCTCTCAAAGCCAGGGCATTCTGCTCTTTATAAGCAAGTAGGTGGTACGATGACAGTTTTAAAAATAAAAAGCAAAGCTGTTTTCAGAAACTTATCCCCATTTCCCCACCACGCTGTGTCTGACACAGGGCTCAGCTTTCAATCTAGCCAGAGCCAGAAATTGGAGTCAGTTGCCTGCTAGCCAAGTACTAATTGCAGGAGCGACCACACCATGCCCTAACTAATCAAACCCCCGCCCCACTCCCAGTTTTTATTGCCTATTTAATGGAACTGGCATTGGCTGCTGCTCTTCTTTCTCACCCTGCTGCTGGAATATGGTTTTAGCTCTGAATAACCTACTGAGGTTGAGCACAATACTTTTATGAGATGCTGAAATGCTATCGAGACAACGCACACCCATTTTACTCTGTATACTTGATATTTACAGCCATGTGCTAGTTGAGAGAAAGACTATCCTTGCCCCCAGACCCCTCTAACCCACTGCCCCAAAAATAGGGATGAGGTCTGCTACCAGGCATGGCACCTGGGCAGCCTGAGGCAGGACAAAAAAGCACTTTGCTTTGGACAGCTATGAAACACTGAGAGCAAAGGGGTAGAAATGAGCTGAAAGTGAAGTGGATCTGCTGTGGGACAAACCCTTGCTGCTGGGTCAGAGCCCTGAAGGCAAAAGCTTTTGGGATGCACGTGGGAGCTGAGAGGAAAGGTCACAAACCCATACCTGGATCCTCCCATCCTCAGGTGGCCAGTGAAGATGTGGTCCTGACCTGTGATGAATGCATGGAGAGCCCCAAGCACGATGACTTCTGAAAGAAAGCTGTTGGCCTGCAGTATTGTGTAATTACCCTTGTGTTAATTACACCTCACTTTGAAATGGGGCTGTGTTTTCAGTTGCTAGTGTTTGCAGGCATACACCAAATTTGTATTACTGCACCCTTTCTTAAAACCAATGCACACGGCGGATGACTCTGCTGGAGCTGGTGTAGCAGTTCCAGATCCAGGCAGGAATTCAGAGCTGCAAGCACCGGAGTGACTCTGGTGTCTGAAGCATCAAAATGGGCTTAACATTTGGGCTCATTTCATTAGGTTTCTCCTCCATGCAGATCATCCTGGACAACTGCCCTGTGCACCAGCCCAGTTGTGACATTCAGTGGTTTTGTCTGTGACTGCAGGGTCTTTTCAACTCACTTGCAAATGTTTGTTTTCTTCTAGTGATGGGACTTTGCTTTGTCTGCCTCATTTCCGTGACCCACAATGAGGGTAAACATCCTGCTGGGTGTCAGTTTTAAGATGTGCTTGCTGCTGGTCATGTTCTTGTTTGCCTGTGGGAACCTGTCTCTCCCCATCACTCTGCCATGGGCTTTTGGTATTTCTCTCACAATATCACTTCTCTGTTGGCTAATTTTGGGTCAGGCTGCTGTTTCTTGACAATGCTTAGCTCCATGTTTCTGGTTCTCCCTTTGCCATTAGCATATTTAAGGTATTACTGCATAAATATATTGCTACCATACTGCCTCTTCATATCTAGGAAATATGTGAAAAGACGGTCCTTGTGGAAGGACCTACCTGAACCTACTTGCACAGCCCTCACTGGAATGGCACCATAAACCTGACAAATTTGGTATTGTTCACACAAAGGTTAAACAACTGCTAAAATATGTGCCTTCATCTCTGCTAAAGCTTTATTCTCTGTACAGTATTTAAACATCTTTTCCATGTCACAGCAGTCATGGCTCAGAGGAGGCCCAGCAAAAACCACGACGATGGCCATAGGCAAGAGTCACCACCTTCACCTAAAGCAACCACTGGGGAAACTTCAGGTGATTTCTTTCTATTAACTTACCCTCCTCTAATATGTTTCATGCTGTGTCATTACTCAACTTTCAGAATTTTTCAAGCTGATGTTACACTTAAATTAGTAAATACACAATGACTGCCAAGGAAGTGTAGAAGATAAAGGAGCAGTGTATTTTTTTCTGACTGGCTTATCATGACTGGTGTGAATGTGGGTGACAGTCATTTTGGCTCTCCACGAGCTAATTTTAGTTCTTCCTGGAAAGTGCATGGTGTGCCCAAAAAGTGATCTTGCAGATAAACAAACTGTATACCCAAGGTATCTGTGCTAGGCTGTAGAGACAATGGTAAATTTAGACCTGAGGCTAAATCAGTATTAATAAAAACAAGACTATAATTGCAAGATTCATACCTCAGAACATGCATTTTGTGTTTCTGTTCCTCTCAGAATGTGCATTTTGTGTCACTTTGTACTACTTCAACATTGCCACCAAATTACCTACATTTAATGCTTGTGCATTGTCTTTGAGAGCACTAGTCACACCAGAATACTTTTGTAGAGGTAATATTTTATGCAGAATAAAACAAGCTAGTTGTTTTCTTTCCTACACTGTTCACAAGTTGGTTTTCATTTCCGGGACACTCCAAGGAAGAATATGTAACATTTTTACAGGCTGAGATATGAATCTGATTCTGCAAAGTTGTTTGAAAGCACTATAATATAACTGGTGCACTCTTAATATATCTGGAATAAAGGTTTGGCATGTGGTGGAAAGCAGACTCCCCTAAACTTATGAGTGCAAGCAGCAAACTGAAATCAATAGTATGTGCATTCCTCAAGAAATTTCATCTCAGTTTGGATTTTTTTCCCACCTTTTCTACTAATGAAGTGCTTGTTCATCAGTGTTACAACCTGACGGGCACAGTGCGTATTACATTCTCACCATCTGCATCATTTACATTCCCAAATGTGGAATCTCAGCCAGATGTCTGACTTATCTCCAAGGCGCTGACTTCAGACATATGGTTTTTATTTAAATGAATCACAATACTAACAGAAATCCAGTATCTATTATCTGTCACAATTGCAGATAATAACTCAGAATAAATTTAACTTGAGCTTTTTATTGTTGCCCACATAGACACTTCCATGGATGAATCTCCTAAAGTGCAACAATAAAAATCAAATGAAAGGTAAGGCAGGATATTAAGCAGAGTGCTTCATTATGGATGAAGTTTCAGATTCTATTGCAAGCAGGAGAAAAATGTGCAGCCTTTAGTAACATACAGATCCTGAAGCAGTCCACTACACTGAGAAACAATTCAATGCCAGGACATTAGGCAACCCCAAGACCATAGCTCTGTCAAGTCTTTTAAGGATCCAGCAAAATTCACTATACTAGTGCTCAGCAGTTATGATGGTCATCATGTTCAGAGGGGTTCATAACCTGAAAAGAGCATCACACTCTCCCGTTTGCACACAGAGCTTGAAGCTTCTGCTGAGAACTTGTGGGGTATTTGCTGGCACAAAACACCCCACTTGAAATAAAAAGTACATGTTCATTTAGAAACATGTTGGGTTACATATTTTGCTCTGACTTGAATTTCTGGACCTTTCCACACTCTTAATTAGAACTGGTAGTAGTAATAATATGTTTTACTGCCATGATGTTAACCACTAGGGTATGAATGCTGCAAATAGAAACTAAGTTCAACATAAGGAAAATTGATAGTTCCTTACTTAGATTTCTTTTTCTTCCCACTTGGATAATTCTGTGACTCTAATTCCTTAGTTTTGCTACCATATCCACACCACTCTTTATCCTTCACAGAAGAAAAGTCTTGGTGCTTACACTAGATTGACATCAAAGTGTGCCTGTCATGGACCAGAATCTCAAATCTTATGCAAACCCTGACCAGAACAATAATTCCTGACTGAATATATTTTCAGCTGTGACAGAGTGCAAGAACCTGGATGGAGTTCTCCACGTTAGCACATGGTGGGTGCAGGAAAATCAATGCCATCACATTCCTTATTATAACTGTACTCAATTTTCTGTGAAGTAGCTGAATTTCATATCAAAATCACCATATCAGTGTGCACAGGGATGTGGCTAAGTACAGGTGCCTCTGTCTTTCACAGGGAGGGGGAGATGATTCTGGAGAGCATCTCAGCCTGGCAGTGGCATGGTAAAACTCCTAAACCCAGTGCCTTGAGACATGTAAAGAGAAAACCTGGGCTTGAATGCCCAAATTTTCAGCAGAACTATCCAATTTTTTAAAACTCTTTCAGAGCTTCAATCCTAAGGGAGGTGGTCAAAAGCCATGAAATGATGAGATTTGCACCAAAACCAAGAGGAGGAGGAGGAGCACCCCATGCACAGATGTATCACCCCGTGTGGGAGGCTGGGTGTGTGGCTGTGCTTTGACAGCCAAGCATTGTGAACCCAGAGCTCCTCCAGAGAGGGCTCAGCCCTGAGGGAGCTCTGAGGGGAACTCTGTTTGCAGAGCTGGAGACAAGGGTAGCCACCCCCTCAGTTGCACAGCTCCTCTGACTCTCCCAGTGGATCAGAGCTGTTTCATAAGCCAGGGAGAGTGCAATACTAAAACATGATTGCGTTTGGACCTCTGAGGAAACCCTTCCAAAAATGGAACTTGAAAAAAACTCCAGACTGCAATCATGTAATTACATGCTGAATCACAACAGAGAAACACAGAAGTCCAGTGAAAATTGTGCTGCCATGTGGTTAACGCTGGCTTTCCCTAATGTGTGAGTGCCAAAAGCCTTTGCATGTTCACAAGGTCACTGTCGTGGGCATTGGGGACTTTATTTGATCACTGTTCCCAGCACACCAATTTCCCTTTCAGTGCTCCTTGAAGCCATCACAGATCATGCTTGTCACCCTGCACTTTTTCAGCTAATATCCAACTTTAATACTTCATCTGCCAGAATGTTTTAATGATGCAGTCCTGCAAAGATGGGGCCAGAGCACCACAGAGAGACACCATGGGCTGTCACAGCAGCTCAGTGCCAGCCCAGGGACTCTGCACCATCCACGAGTGCTGGTGGATGTCTAAGAGGGGACAACTGTAAATCACAGTCTGGGGTTAAAAATCATGGGAATGGGCACTCCAGGCTTTATGTCTGGATGTTTTCTATGCCAGTGTGGAGTGCATATACCTATGTCAGGGTCCATGAATTAACCCCCTTGAGGAACCAGCTGAGGCTGCCCCACAACTGAGCACAGCCTGATTCTTCTCCAACAGCTTGTGCCAGGAAGCCTCAAGCACTGCCCATGTTCACTACCTGATAACATGGACACTGGCCTCCCTGGCACACAGCTCAAATCTCTCAATTTTCATGCATTATTTCACTGTTCACAGACATTGTAGTGCAGCAGTGCTCAAAGGTGTCCAAGCCAGTTTTGAACATGCCTGTGTGGGCCTGGAAGTGGGACAGCTGCATGAATCCATTGCTCTGCCCAGGCATTGCTCTGTGTTGATGTATTTCCTTGTTCTATGGCTCTGGGGACAAAACAGGGACAACAGGACTTTTATTGCACTTTTACTGACATCACCACAATCACAGTAAAGTAGCCACTCTGATCAGTTCCTGCCAAGGTAGGAGTTCGAGTAAAGGCTGCTGGGGATTGAAAAAAATGGCTGATGGTTTTGCTTGAGGAGCAAGCTCAGTGGCTTTAGATCATACCCCCTTTTTTTACCTGTGCAATGCAAAACCAGCACAGAGTTCAGTAGAAGCCTCCTGCCCCTGAAAAGCTGCACAATTGTTTAGGTGCTGCCTGATTCCACCAAAACTGTCCACTAAAGAAGGAGGAGCAGGACTCGTCTGCCCCTCCATGAGTGATAAAGCAGTTAAGAGAACATACAAGATCTTATAAAAATGATTAATTCACTCCCCACTGAGAGTCCAGTAAGTTTTATGCTGCTACCTACAAAAATGTCAACTGAAAAGTTTCTCACTGGGATTTAGCTGTTGGGTTTTGACAGCAATGGAAAAGAACAGCAAAATGGTCAAATCTGCTCCTATTAGAGCTGGGCAGTAAATTACATGCTCTGCTCAATCCACAAAGAAATGTTTATCAACTGCTGCCAAAAGCTACAGCACCCTGGTGTTTCCTCAAGCTTGCCTTCCATTTCTACAGCCACTGAGGAGGCTGTTACCCTTGGGAAGTCTCATTTAGAATAAACAGTTCTTTATGTTCATTATCGTGATTCCCAGAGAAAGGGCTGGAGGAGCTAATTAGCAACTAAGCATGACTGGAAGTGCCAGGCTGGACCCAGCAGATCTGCGAGTGCATCCTCCAGGCTGAAGAGCTACAGCAAGCCTCATGACTCTTCATCTGGCCTCAAGGACACTGGGGCTTTGAACTGGGGAATTTCTTCTTTTTTATTGGGATGACAAACAGTGCACTGGAGGGCAGGGCGGAAACCAAACTACAGTGCTGTTTCAGGAAACGACTGATTGATTCTAAGAAAAATATAAGATGGACCCAAGGGCCAAAGTGTTCCAGTTCCTCACCAAGAGGTGGTATTTGCAGATCAGACTTGATCACCTGCTTCACAAGGACAAAAAGGAAACTCCAAACCGCCAAGTCCAAGTGTTTTGGGGGAAGCCAAATTTGCATTGTTTGGAGCTTCTTTGCAGTTCAGTTCAGCCTTTGAACCTGTTTGTCACTAATTCAGTCTCATCCTTGTGATGATGGCAGGCCCAGCTGGGCAGAGCAAGCTCAGAGTTCAGGCAGGAGCACCCAGTGATGCTCACATCATCCTCATCTGCATGGACCAAGGGCTCTGGACCACAACAGCAGCTTGCTCAGGTGCTGGGGCTGGGGGCTCACACCCAGTGTTGCCCAGCTCATCCCCCTCATCCCAGCAGACTGTGGGTCCTGGACCTGGAAGATGTAGTCCATCATTCAACCAGTGAGGGGAAAACAGGATTGATAGGCTCCCCTTCTCAGAGCAGGTCTGTTTTAAATACTAGCATGGTGAAGCATTTTGTTAGTTAGGGAGTTAGCCATATACTTGGCCAGTGGCACAGATTTTTGGTTCATCTTGTTGTACTCACCAGAGATTTAGCTCAACTTCCAATAATTGGGGTTAATCTCCTCTAGTCAACATGGCTTATTAAGAGATCACAGTAATCCCTGTACGGGTTCAAAATCAGCAAGTTAAAAATGTATTAACCTACTCAATGCCATGGCAGGTTAAAAGAAATTATACTCATGCTGTGGCCTATCTGTAAACTGGGCGGTGGATTTTGTTCTGCTGATTCTACTACCTAGAGGAGCTGTTTGATAAAATATAACTTAATTGCTGTCTAAAGTTTTTCTAACAGGCACAGAGGTTATCTCACTTTTGAAATGTCTAAGATTTCAAAGACCCACAAAGACAGTCTTCCAATTCCCATTGCCCTGCAGGAAATGCTTGTAACTGATGAGTTTGAACCAAAGCAGTGCACTTTTATCAAATCTTGTTCAAGTTACTTTTTCCATTACCAATTTCTCCCCCCCAAATCATTATTTACTTATACATTCTTTGCTACTTAGAAACACAGGAGAAGAGAACAAATGCATCAGCCAGCAATGCACTGAGGATCATCTCTGGAAAGGCTAACGACTTCTCACTCAGCAATCAGAGTTTGATGTAGGCATGTCTAGTCCAGAGAAGGGAGCCAAGAGAATGGCACCATTTCACATGCAAGCACATAGAGATGGCCAAAACACTTATATAACACAATGGGATCGTCAGTGTGGTTATAAACAAAACCATCACTGTGGTGCTGGACTGTGCTGTATCCACGGTGCCCTGGAGACCCGCCTGTCCTGGACGCAGCAGGATGTACAAAAATCTGGGCTACTTACACAGATGAGGAATCACGGCCAGAATTCCACCACATCCACAGAGCCTGGGTTAGCCAATGTGCTCTGGACATGCAGGGAGAGCTTTGCAACTGCACCAAGATGAGGACATGCTGCATGGTTCTCTCTCCCTTCCCCACCTCAGCCTACCTGGATTTGTCCCTGCAGGCCTGCAGGCAGAAAGGAAAGCGGAGAAATGAGGTCTGGCATGGGGGAAATAATATTTTAAAAAGGCAACATTTAAGTTTCCTGGTGCACTGAAAGCCAGATAACACACGCAGGATGAACTGCAAAGGCAGGTTTTAATTTGTAGGGAAATCCAGCATCTCTTTGCTGCAAGACCGCACAGGAGCCCCAAAAGGCAATAACCTACTTCCTTCACTTCAGTGTTTCCAAAGTACCTAGAAAGGCATGGCACTGTCTTATGAAAGCAGGACAGCAATGAGGCAGCCGTGTGGCTGGGGTGACACCACAGAGCTGTTCCCTCCTTGCAGGGACCTGCTTCCCCTGCTATCAAGGCATTTGGAGCCAGCGGTTTTCTCTCATCAACACAGAGAGCCATTGCCTGGGGATACCGAAAGAGATGGGCTAATCCTGGGTACCCCTTCCTCACCTCTTGTCCTGTACACAGCATCACCCAGGAAACCGTGACTCCAGGAGCCCTCCCTCCACTGCAGCCCTTAAACAGACTATGGGGTTGCCAGTCTCTAACCCACCAGCTTGCCGGCTGGTGAAAGGTGTTCCCAGGATCTACAGGTCTGGGACAAAACACCTGAAGGTGACTGTAAAAATGTAGTGAATAGCATCCCCAACTCCCAAAGAGATCTCCAGAGGACACTCATACAGGCAGATCCTAGAGCGGAGGACAGATCTTCAAATGTCTTCAAAAATGTCTTCAAATGTCTTCAAAAACAGACAGGGATGTTCAAAAGCATGGAACAGTACTGCAAAGAAAACTTTGTAAATAAGGCAAGAAGTTTTCAGTGTTTAAAAAAAAGAAACACATGGTGAAAGGGAGGTGGAACAATGGGCTGGAACTACAGAATGGTGGGGAGCAGGCAGATAAGGAGTACTGCTGTGCTGCATCTCACTTCATAAAGTCCAAAGATAACCCAAGGAAATGATGAGGCAGCGGAATTAAATAAACCAGATAACAAGTACTTTTTCATGCAACACTAAGCTGCAATATTTGGGGTGAGTTGGAGGCTAGAGGATTAAGGAGGTTCACACAGGACTCAGACAAATCCATGAGGATGGGCTCTAGGTAAGCACCACACATACAAGCCTGCCTGTCCCCAGTGTCACAGACAGGCACAGAGATACTGCCAGCTGCAGAGGGTTGATAGGCACAGCATCAATCCTGCCTTGTGCTGCTTTTGTGCTGTCACACACCACCATTTTATCTAAGCTAACACTAATCACCCTCTAAGATCATCAAGTCCAACCATTAAGCCAGTACTGCCAAACCCACCACCAAACCATGTCTCTGAGTGCCACATCCACATGTCTTTTAAACACCTCCAGGGATGATGACTCCACCACTTCCCTGGGCAGTGTGTTCCAGGGCTTGAAAACCCTTTTGTTGAAGAAATTTTTCCTAATATCCAAACTAACCCTGCCCTATACAGCTTGGGGCCATTTCCTTTGGTGCTAACCCTTGAAGCTCTTGCTGCAAGTGGCAATGCTGAGGAAGAGCAGCTCACTCTTAGCCTACCCAGCTACCTGGGCTAGTTTGAAAGCAAGATAAAGCAGCCGCCTGAGTGTTATGACAAGAAGCTTTTCAGCAAAAATGAAGCAGAGAGACTCTGTTTATAAGAGCCCCTTGTAAATGGAAACCAAGACCCAAATCTGAAAGGAAAACCACATGGCCATAATCTCTCTCTTGTGAAAGGAGCAGTAATTACAGTGTCACACAACAAGCTAAATGGTCTTCTCTGACCAAATGAGGATTACAACCGCATTCCTGGATCATACCTGACCTGGAGAGTGCTCTGAAGTGTGGGGAGGGGATCGGACCTCCCCCCCAGCTGCGTTACATGTCCCTGGCACAGCTGGACAAAAGGTTACAGATCAGCTCAGTGAAGTTTACAGAACAACCCAAATGATTTTCCTGGAATGAAACCCTGACATGAACATTTCCAGTGGGGATGGATACCAGCCTGCTTCCACCATTTCCTTGTCAACAAGAAATGTGTGAAGTATGTGACGGGATTTACCGTGTTTCATAATTCAACCTATAGGTGCTAAGTAAGTGTGGATTTAGGGGGCTGTTGCAGTATTTATTCTACCAGCAGATGTTCCATGCACACCCTGCACTTCAATTTGTACTTCATCCCAGCTGAACGATGGGTTAGGCTTGGATTTGCTCTGAAGGACTCTGCAAGAAGGGGTTTAAAGCAAAAAGTTTTCACACCATGGCTCTTAATGCCTTAGAGCTACAGAGAGATTCACCCAGGGGCTTCTGAACCTCCATTCTGGCCATTGGAATGCAGAACAACTCCAGGGCTCAGCTCCTCCAAACACCCATCTGCCTCTGACATGGCACCCATAGAAATGTAGGGCTGGCAGAAAGTCTAAAAGCCAGCCAGGAGTGCCAACGCAGCTGAAAAAATATTATGGGGTACTGGCTTTGCCACACTGAGTAATGCCAAGAGGGAATGAGAGACAGCCTCTAAAGACCAAAACCAAGGTCTGGGTTAGAAGGCCCTTATCATCAGCTCTGAAAAGAAGACAGCAGTGTGCACAACACAGGACATTCTGTCAGAGGAATAGTTAAACGTGTAAGAAAACAGACAAGCCCTTGTTCTCCTTGGGAAAACTCAGGAGACAAATACTCTTGTACCCACAGAATTAAGCATCCTATTGCACAGCCCTGCAACACGATTCTCACGGGTTTTCACATGGTGGGCACGATGAAAGGGCTCACTGCAAAGCCCTCACATCAGCAGGGACCTCCCCTACTCCAGATCACCGCACGCAAAAAAAGCAGGCACTTGCACGAAGTCTTTGCCCTCAAGCACAGCCATCCCCTCCTGACACCCACAGCCACTGCTCTTGGTGCATGGGGAAACAACACAGCCCAGCAAGTCACTAACCACTGCTGAGCACTGCGGTGGAGACAGAGGCAGCAGTGCCTGCAATTCACAGCATTCTCCCTGACCAGCACTTCGTGTGGCAAATGCTCACATTAAAGTGCCTGAAAAACCACTGCAACCAGAGCTTGCCCAACCCCAGGCCCCAGTCAGCTCAGATCCCCAAACTACTGCTGTTTTTCCCAAGTAATTTGCAACTTTCAGCTTTCACTTGAGAACTCAATATGCTGCAAATTCCAAGAAAACTGATATTTTTAGCATTATCACACTCAGAAACCAAAATCAAGAAATAATCCTTAAAGCATAATCCAAAAGCAAATAATTCAAGGAACTAATGGCTGCACTGACACCGTTTTCTAACTAAGCACTGGTTATGCCCCAACATAATTCTCCTGATTGAGTGGAGGCACATCTCAAGCTTTCAAAATACATCAAAAATACAACAGTCATTTTTCAAGAGCTGAAATTTCACCAGTGGCCACTGGTCACTGTGCTAACCATTATGACTGGCTGGCTTTTTGCAGAAGGGAGTTGTTTTCTTTGTCAATTATGCCATTATTTCCAAAAACATGCTTTAGATGATAGGATATAAATCTCAGTGGGCCTCTCCTAAGCACATTCTGCCCCACATAAATATCAGCAGTGAAGAACCATTTGACAAAAGCATTAGACCCAGAACAGGAACAGGCTGGGGGGGAACACTGGTGAGAAGCACAGCTCTGCAACAGCATGGCAGCCAAAGAAAACAGTGCTGCTCTGAGGCTGTCCTTCATGCAGATGAAACAACAGATAAAAAACCTTAACCCCACAGGTAGAAGCCATGTCGCAACTAGTGTGTTTCTAGTTCCAGGTGGTGTTTGTGATTTCTCTTCTTCCAAGGGGTTAGAGAATCTTCAGAGATCCTAGCAGTTTGCAGGAGACATCCATAACGCAATGCACGCTGAAAGTGCTGCACAGGACAGGGACAGAAGCACCGCTGGATTTTTCTCGATGTTGAAAATACCTTGCAAGATTGTTCTATGTGCCCTGCAAGATGAAAGTAAAGCTCAGACAGGATGAGGACAAACAAGACAGGACTGATCTGCAGGAGGAAAGAGGGAGGTAAGAGTGCTGCGAGTTGCTGCTGGGTGCTCAGGCAGGCAGCTACCTCACCGCCGGCCATTTGTGACAATAACAGCATCAGAAAGGAGATGGGAAGAACTCATAAGAAATAACCCTGTCCAGATGAGAAGGACCCCAGGAGTGACCAGAAAATGCATTCACTGAGCTCAAATGATTCATTCACTTCTTCAGTTATATGATCTGCTGGTACAGATTTCTCTGTAGCATGTGACTGGAGACCTGTGGTTTTGTATTTTTGGAAGGACATTTCACCTTTCGCAATAAATTCTTGACTGAGGCAAGCACAAAGAGATGCAAAGGAAACACTGGAAGTAATCTTACCAAGGGGCTAAGAAAACACTTCAAACCCACATGTCAGCTGAGGACAGATTCATGTGCAGCACGTGCTTATCTGTGCTATGGCATTTTTTGAAACTATTATTGTTATGAGAGATAAAGAAAATTTACTAGTGTACATACATTTCCAAAAAACATTTTATAGGATTCAGATTGGAGATCAGCAACTGCAGCCAAGAGGAAAGATTACAGGATTAAAAACCCTGTATTGAGTGCAAAAGTCAAAACACGACTGCTCAGTCAGAATCAGGATTCTATCAGTTTGAAAAGATGAATGTGTTGCCCAAGAGCTGTTTGCTAACATTTCATATAGCAAATTTTATGTAGTGAGCTAGGCACACACTCTTCTATATGCATGCAGAAATAAGCAGGTTCTGTGAAGCTGATGGACAATTTCCTACTTTCTTTGACTGGTAGAGAGCTGAAACACAGGGAAATTGACACAGACACACACAAAAAAATCTCCACTTACTGTGGAGCAATTTGTGCTCGCAAGAGGCTGCTTCTTCAGTTTTTGCACCATTCTGTGTCTGAAGCCTGACTTCGGGTTCCCACTGACTCTGGGTCTAGCTGTGAGTGCTCTCCTCTACTGTAAATGCAAACCAAAGTCCCAAGCTAGGTGTCGCCTGAGAAAACGGGTTAAAACATTTTTTGCACCAGAAAGGACTGAAAGGTGAGCTCCAGATGTCCCCAGGCTTTGCCTTGTGTAGCCCTTGCTTTTTTCCTACACATTCTCCTCCACCATTCCAAGAAGCAAAGGCTTGAAAAGAAAAAACCTCTTGATCATGTCTTTGAGAGGAGGGAAGGGGACGGATGCATGCCTCATCCCTGGACCACCTTCACAAAGAAATTTCCTGTGCAACCATCATGTGTGGGGTCTGCAGCACTGAGTACCTCCTGGAATATTGTAGAGGATTTGGGGGTGTTTTTTCCTCCCTCCCTTCTTCACACACTTGCACATAGAATATTGTCAGGTATTGGTCCCCACACCCTTTGCCTTCATGCTGTTGGACAATAGGAGAAACATAAACCACAGGACAGGAACTTCTCACATTGATAACATTGCAAGGTAACAGCTACCCGTGTTTTTCTTTTTACTTTAAAAGCTCAATAACACAGCCACTACTCCAAAATGAATTTAAATAAGTTCCTGTAGTTGACTCTGTGCTGAAATATTATTTAATTTCATGTTTCTCAACTCTCTGGCAAAGCCAGAAAGCCAGCTATACTATTAGGTTTCTCTTTAGATTTCTTTTCAAACACATCACTGCAATGCTTAGCAACCCCAGCTATTCTAATGAACTCTGTTTTAAATGCAAAACATGTTTTTCAGCACTTAAAAATCAATCAAGCTGCCAGAGATTGCTAAAATAGCTCATATGAATTCCCTGCCATTTTCTACATGCAAAGGTCAAGCCTGGGAGATGAGCAGGCACTATGAGTTTGCAGACTGGCTCCATCTGTTACACATAAAGTTTGGGCTTGGCAGTGAAAACACTAGAGGAAGGAGGGGGAAACCCAAGACTTATTGTCTGTGTTTACTAACTGCAGGGCCTAACCTTGCAGGGAGCCGAGTGTCTCAAGCCTTGGTGGGGTGGAGGGGACACACTGGTGTTCTCCCATCTTTGAGGACCTGCACAGAGCTCACCTCTGCTTGTTTTTATTAAGTCACAGAAAGCTGCATCCTCTTTGAAGCTTTCACCTCAGCTTTCTCTGTGTCTGTCCCACTGGCTGGGATGCCTGTGACTGCTCTGGTGTAGGAAACACATCTCCACCTGGGTTGCCCTGTGCACCCATAAACATGGAACAGGGGTAGTGAAAGGCTGTGCCTGTCTGAACTTCAGGATGGCTGATGCTGCTGGCCACAGCTGTGCCCTGTCTGCAGACAGTGATAAAGAGGGAGTCATGTTTTTAATACCAGAATGTGAGAAGACCTTGTATCAGCAAGGACACGAGAGAGCTGCACAGCTGCCTCCCCAGCATTCCTCCCTGTGATGATTAATGAGCACAGACCATCGGCTTCGTGGCCAGAATTGAGGGTGACACGGCAGCAAAGCCTTGTTTGTGCAGGGAAGGAGACAGCCCAGAGCTGCTCCGGTGGGAGAGGAGTGACGGGAGCTGGAGGGAAGGCAAGGGCACTAGCCCATCCTTTGGATGCTCAGCATTCTGGTGTTGCCCGCTTCACCTTGGCTTACACCGTGCCCGTGGAAATCCAGGACAGAAGGATATCTTTTCACCTTCATCTCTACCTTACTTGCTCATTCAAAGGGTTAGGTGTCCCTTTAGCACTGGCGGTATTTTTCTCCTGTTGTCCCTTTTTCAGTGAATGCCAAACCACGGCGGCAGCAGAGGGGATACAAAGGACACAAACACACCTTGCATTGACCCGGAAAGGCTGGAAAGCCACTGCTGGCCTGGGGCAAATCCTCGGCCAGGGCATTCCTCCGAGGTGAGTCACATCACGGAGCAGGAGTGCCAGCCTGGGTTACTAGCTAAGCAACAACCAAAACCAACCCAATAAAGAGAACAATGTTATTGCATCTTGAAATTACGCTTGTGGTAAAATGAAAACCTTTGCAAGAAACACAAAAGTCTGCCAGATTAGAGCAGAGGGCAGGAGGAGGAGGAGGGCTATTAAAATGGAAGTCAGAGCTGAGCTTCTTGTCAGGCTGAATTCTTTGCTGTGAATAATAAGCTTTTACCACAAAGAGAAAAGAAAGTTTGTTCACTAGCTGGGGTTTTTCCAGAACCCACACAACATCTAAAATTCTACAGGCTTTCTTATCCCAATGAAAAATAATTATTCTAAAGAAAATTCTTCAATGAACCCTTAGGGGACAAATTATGATACTTCACTGGAAACACTCTGTTCTTTTCCCTTTGCAAAAACATGTTCTTGTGCTTGTTTCCAGGAGGTAGGCAGGCAAGCACCGCAGCCAGCATAAAGGCTTTTTGGTAATCCATTTAATATCTCATGTTCTGTGGCAGCTTTACTGCACCACTCGTGATGGAGATGCTTCAATTTTGTACAACTCAGCAGCATCAATCAGAAGCCCCATACAGCAGCATCCCTGCAGGAACCCCCAGCAAAGGTGCTTTACAACCCAGGGTCAAGCACTGCAGGCACTCCAGAGACATGCATTTATCTGCATTTGTCAGTGTAAATCTTCCTGTAAGCACTGGGGCAAATCTGGCCGGCAAATTTGGTTTTAAGTATCCAGGAAATACAGCTTGTACACAACACAATAACTATTTTAAACAGGATGCAATAAGCTTTTCATGTAGGATATTTATGTTGCAGCAATGTGTATAAATAACAGAGGAAAAATAGTAAATAAAAAAGGATTGGACTTCTCGTGAATACACAGACTGTTTCAATCATGTCAGAGGTTGCCAAAAGTGCTACTTTATTGTGCCTCTGTAGCTGCCACCCATCCAGAGTTTCAGATACGCCTCAAAGAAATGTGATACAGGTCGGTGATGCTGTGAACAATCTTTGTTTTCAAAGACTGTAGGGTGCATTTTTAATATACCTCCCTATCTCATCTGAAGAATTCTTGACACAGGTGTCAGAACCACTCCTGCTTCCAAACATGTATTACCACTAAAAAAGAGTGAAAAAGAAAACCCTTACCTGCACTGTGGAAGTGTACAATCCAGCAAGATGTTCAGGGTGTTATTAATGCCTCATTTACTATGCAATAATTAAAACATATCCTTGACATAAGTATATTATTACAAGTGGAGTTACAGTGAGGAAGGTATTACCCCTGTTACCTTACCATATTTTTGATTGAACAGCACCGACTAGAAAAGTGCTGGAATCAGTTCACATGCAGGCAAAAATCCAAACCAGAATATTCTTAAAAATCAGCATTCCAGATCGAGCATTTTAAAATAGCTACAATAGGAGTTATTTTACTTGCTTTTCCTTTCTTTATGTACAACAATGGTGTGTTCCAGGCTCCCAGGAAAATTGTTAATAGCATTTTGTTGACGTTGAGATGGTGGATTATGCTCTGCAGGGCAGGCAGGGTGCATTCACAGGCTCCTGCCTAGCAGCTTTGCAGCGGTGCTGTGCAACTTGTTTATTCCAAACTATCCTTTCCTGCCATCTTCCAGAGCCTCCCCTCACCATCGTGTTCTCTTTACTCAATCCCAATGTGATTATTTCCCACTAAACAAACGGTGCCTGTGCTCTCATGTCATGAGAGGGCTCACAGACCATAACTGAGAGGAATGGGGTTGCTTGAAGTATTTGCTGTAATTGTACTCCACAAGGAAGTGAGATATTATTCTGTGCTATAACATAAAGCAAATTAATTCAGCTCTACAAATTTTCAAACTGATCTGATCCCAATGTTGTGTAAATAAATCTATATACATGTAGATCTATTGAAATTGATAAATGATTAACTGTGAACAACTTATCCGATGAATTTTGCTTTTGCTGCGTCACATGTAAACTACATTATTTGAAAATGAAATCCTATTTTTTCAACTATTTCTCAGGAGCTCCCTCCTAAGTGGCTTGTCGCTGACTTGAACAGGCCTGGTCAAAAACTCCAGGCAGACCCATCCAGTACAGGAAAATGCTGATTAATCACAATTCAAGGGCTTCCTATGACTGCATCAATTTTGATAACATTTTCAATAGGAAAAAAATCCCAGATAATTCAAAGAAAATTACAAGTTTTCTTACACAGAAATAGGTCAGGCAACAAAATACTTTAAAATTCTTATTTTAGCCCTTAAATCAGGAGATAGCATGCCCCAAATATTGTTACTGCCTGTTTTCTGACACATTTTTTTGTGAATTCTTTAATACAATTAGCCTCTCCTCCCAGCTTGTGGTGCTCAATCAATCCCAGATCCCTTGGGTTTGCTCCCAGCAGGACAAATGACAAGCCTTGCTCTCCAAAGGACTGAGAACGGGCAAGTGCTACCAACCACAGCCAGGCTTGTGGTGCTGCCAAATAACTCAGGTAGCTTTGGTGGCAAGGGCTAAGAGATTAATTTATGCCTGAATGTCAAATCCTTACTTTTGAAAATGGGTATCTTTGCAAGAAGTATCTGAATAAGGTGAGATTTTTTTTTCCCCTACAAACAAAACACTTAAAAGCCTGTTTTCCTGCTACTCACAGTGCCTGTAATTTACCCGTGAGCTTGCTCACTGATTTCAGCAGAGAAACCACCCAGCACTGATTTGGGCCAGTTTGTTTGCTATGATTTACTTTTTCATGCAATGCAAATAACAGTGTCCTGTTTCCATGGGTTATTTTTGATCTAGCAATGCTTCATTTACACACTGCAATCAGTAATTTTTCTCCTGGTTTGGTTTTCAAACGTGGCAGAACTGTTGCCGTTCCGCCCTGCTCTAAAACCCCCAAAATTCCACTCATTAAGGACATCAACTAGATAACTGCTGACACTGAAAACATGTCAGCTTTCAATCTAGCTTATGAAAGGACAATTTCATCTTGTAAGTTTGTATGGCAACAGTCTAGGCCACCCCATGCCTTTGCACATAATATGTAAATATAGACAGATATCACGTGTGCAATTTGAGATCTGAGGTGAAGCAGTTGTGTGAACATTTCCATTAAAAAAGCATTAAGCAGCTGAGTGCCACCAGTGCAGCTCAATGTGGAGCCACCCCATTTTCCAGCTCTGAGCACACCACAGGGCAGCATCACACATCTGCTTTCCAAACAGAGGGCAGTGACTCACAGTGGAGATAAACCAATAAATCCCTGGGTAAACAGGCTCAGAACGCAAATATTAGAAAGGGGGATCTGTAGTTTAATAATGAGTAAAGACATCAGGCAAGCCCTGCCGTGATCTCGTTATAGCTTCAGTCCAACTCTCCAAGTCATGCCAGTCAGTGGTTTGATCTGCCTGGAGATGTGGTGGTTTCTGATGCTGGAGCTGCATGACAGCATTTGCACATCATTCTATTAACTCCTTGGCAAAGTGTAGAAAGAGAAGATGTCCCTGTAAGAAGAAGATTGGTCCTCATGAAATCCTTGCAGGAGGAGCATGCCTTCACATATAGACAGAGAAGAGACAGTTATATCCTTCTCTAAATATACAGGACAGGTATCATCAGAGGAAATGAATAGTAAACACTGAGTTTGAGGAATTGGGTCAAGCAAAGGAAGGAGAAAGCACATGTGAGGAGAAAGCCTGGAAAATGATCCTTCATGATTGGAATGACAGCTGACACAGAGCATGAATTTTATGGAGTGTGGAAGAACACACAGCAGTGTGCCTTTGGCTTGCAGTGTGCAAGCCCTATATAAGGAATCAGAAAACAGTCCAAGATCATCTTCTCCTGTAGCTTCTTCAAGTACTTATGGGGATGACTTTTCTTTCTCTTCTAATTTTCAGCTGGCAGTCAAGCAGTGATAAAGTAGACATCTGCCTTGGCAGTGCTTGCCTTTCAAGAGGCTGCACAAAGCAGGTGGTTAAGATCTAAGGAAATTAAATTATAAATCTGATACAAGGATAAAATTCAATATTGTCTTTTAGCTGCTGCTGTGGTACAGCTGAGCATTGGGGCACACCCACCTTGCTTAGCCATTACTTTCCAGGGTGGTCCAGGTTCTCCCCAGGTTATTTCTGCACGGTGGGGCAAAAGCCCAGAAGGAGACCTGGGGCCTGACCCACATGCTAGCTGGCTTCACAGCACAGCAGTTTGCTGCTGCTAAGGGCCTCCAGGAGGAGATTTTGGACAATTCAGACATTTCCCCAGGCTGTACGTACTCTGCATAGACCAGCTGACAGCCCCTACCTGCATGCTTCAATGTGCTGATTAACATCAGGGTGGAGAATCTGGTTGTCCCAAAGGCTCCCCAAGGCAGCCAAAGCTGAATTCAGCTGAATTCAAAATAGACAGTAGGAATTGCACTTGAAGATGTGGAAATGGTCATGAAGGAGGGTCTTTTGTATATTTTTGTGGCGGCAAGGAGTAGTTCTAAGGTAATTGGTGGCAATGGATCATGCACTGGAGCAGGGCCAGAAGGACTGAGTGAGCTGAGCAGCACAGCAGATTGGTGAGTTTCACCTCATCCTACTTCAGGGACCTCTGCAGTCGTGCCTCCTGCCAGCTTTTGGGCAAGACTCAAGTGTTCTATTTGAGAGGTTCGATTACCTGAGCAAGTTTTACGCTATGCCAACATCCCAGTAATTCAGTTTTGGGAACTTTTTAAAGCAAGCATTGTATGTGTGTGTGTGTGTGACAGGTGGAAAAATTGATGACAAGAAACCCCCACATTTTATAGAGATAAGAAAATGAAAAACAAGGAACATACTGAAGAACGCAAGAAGAATACTGTAAATCCACTGACAAGATTGAAAGCATTGATGCCAAGATACATGCATCAATGTTAGATTTCCATGGTATGCAGAAGAACCACTGAACACCACACAGGAGCTGGTGAAAATAACTCCTACTTAAGTGACTTACAGAGATGACAAGAAAGTGTCATACAGGCACTGCATAAATTAATAACAAATAGGGTGTCACAGAGACACCAGTGGCTCTCACAGATGAGGGGGCTGATGCTACTCAGTAGCAGGGAGACCCTGCACAGTCTTGGTTTAAATCCCTGTGTCATACATTTGGGAAGCAGCAGCTGCTTTGTAGCCCCTTGGCTGATCCCTTTGCTGTTGTGTGCACCAAAAACTTTGGAAGTTCTCCCTGGTGACATGCCACCAACACTCTTGCCTGGCTCCCTTATCCCAGTGTTCTTTATCTTCATCTTGTGTCTTTCCACCCCAAAAGGCACAACATTTTGGCAAAAGGGCTGTTCCTCCTGCTCTGTGTTATGCAAGTATCCTCTGCCGGAGCTGGGAATGAAGAGCTCTGGGATGGCACAAATAACAGCAATCCAGACCTCATTTTCACTTCCTTAGCTTGTGTAAACATGGGCATGCACAGGCTGAGGAAGGGAATTGCTCATGGATTTGGTCACTTTACTATTTCCACTAACCTATGCGTCCATAGGCAAAACGCAGCAGAGCATCCCTGCATACCAGCGAGTCGTTTCCATTGTTGGCTGGGGTTTTTGATTTTCAGCATTAAAACAGACTCACACTCAAAGCTTTGCTGTGTATAATCCAGCTGAAGCAGTACTTTTGTAGCAGTTGAGAATTAAACAGGTTTTAGAAGCTGGAACCAATTGCCAGTTACAATGAAAGAGGAACCTCTACATAAATGGCTCAGGATTTCCTGTTATTGCAGATTGATTTTTGTGATGCAAGGCAAGATTCATTTTTTTCCCCCAATAATTAAACACATGTGAAGTAGCATTCTTTCCAGTCCACAACAATGACTTTCCTGGAGATTGTTTTGACAGCGCTTTCAACTGAAATATTTTTCATTAATATATATAAGTTTGTTTCTTAAAGTCATGACTACACAATGATATCACAGCACACCAATCTATTTTGTGAGGAAAGAAGGAGTGTTATTTTAAGAACGTTCACAACACAATTCCTTGGTAAAAGACTATCTTAATCCACTCCATTTGCTGGAAATTTTTGGGCTTGCTTGCAAACATAAGACTGGTGCAAAAAGCTATAGCAAAAGAAAAGTAAGATAAGGCTGAAAAGTAAGATAAGGCTTTAAAGTAAGTAATTTTTTCATAGAAGAAAACTTAAAAATGACAGTGATTCAAGTCCACTGATGTTTTTTTCCTATATGTTACTACAAAGGTAAACTTCTCAGACAGTTTATTGCAGCTCATCTGTAGAACAATTCCTTTCGATACAAAAAATGTGCAGGGCTTATTACTGCCTGGAAGTGGACTGTGGCCCCAGTCCAAAGCTTGTTGATGTTATTGGGGATTCTTACACAGAGTTTAGTATCTTAGTTAGCAGGAAATGCACCATCAGGAAACTTGTTTTTCCAAATACCGTGATCTAACCACTAGAAATAACTCAATGGTTTCAAACGAGAGTTGAAAATACTGACAGGGTAAGCAAAAACTAGGACCAATTTGTGCTATTCCTAGTCAAATGGAACAGAGACTCACTCCATCATAGTTCTGCTCAGCACCTTTCACTGCAAAGCCCGTGGTCTCCACAGTTCTGCCAAGCAGCCCACTTCTGCCCAAAGCTGTGAGTGCTCTGCCTCTTCCCCAGCCAAGCCTGATTCATGCTGCATCCTACTTCCTACCTGCACCCCAGGGTGAAGCACTCCATGATTAGCCCCATCCCCAGGGCACATCCAGAACCCTGCTTGCCTTCTCTCCTCTGCTGAGCCCTCTGCCACCCCTGGAAAGATGAAAGTGGATCATATCAAGGGGATTTAACCATAAACCAGAGAATGGGCATGTGGCCACACAGCCCACACTTCAAAGGGCAATACACTTCTTGGGTCTCTGTCCTGGAGAAAGGCCTCTGTGCAATAAACATCAGATAACTGAAGCCTGAAATGAGCTCTTTGTATTTTCACTGTTGCTTTTTATTAAATGTGGGATAACATATCTTTTATTACGTCCAGTGAAGCAATCCATTTGTACCCACAGTGGCTTTGGGGAAAGACCCAACTTCATTTTCACCTTGACTAAGCCCTTCCACCCCTTGTCCCCCCTCTTTACTGTTGCTTTTTGTGCTGAATGAATGAATGCTCACTCAGGCTTCAAAGTACATGGCATTTTAAAAGGACTTGTTTGTTAAGATCTCCCAGCCGTCTGCTGGGGAATTCCACACAAAAGCAGATCTCCCCTTAGGGATTATTTCGCTACCTTTGAAGACTGTTTGCCAGCATGACTGCTTTTTATTTGCAGAGGTATTTCAGCCTTGTGAACTGATGGACTGTGTTACGCGCTAGGGATGGCTACGCTAAAACAGCTTCACAGGCCAAGTACCCAAATGTTGACTTACTGATATCCAGCTTCCATGAGACTTTTTTTTCCATCCAGCCCAGTCCTTTGAAAAGCATTTGGACAAATCTTCCCACTGAAGCTGAGATACATTTAAGGATTAAGGGTGCAAGTCCTGTGCCAATTGTGATGTTGGCAGCCCTGCTGTTTGCCCCCAGGGACATGCAGCAGAAGGGCACCAGCACCATGTTCCCGCCATCACCAAGCCCCCATGCACCCAACACCAGCATTAAGGCTCCCACTGTCACACAGGGCTCATCACAAGCATCTTTCCACTTTCCCCATTAAAAAAGGTGCCTGCAATCCTGAAGAATGCAGAAGCTGCAGGAAAGGACTCCAAGGCAGGCAGTGCAGAATTGAGAAACATCTTAACATAAAATTCTCCACTGGCTTGCTCAGGCAGCACCACCATCTCATGGGCTTTCATGGTGCTCCCTCATTCAGGTCCTTTTTTTTCCCTGGATGTGTCTGGATGTCTGACTTTGGGATCTGGAATTCATTAGGTAACCAAGCGCCTAGAAGTCAGCCACTGCAATACCAAAATCCCTTTGGGATTAGCCCAAAGCAACATGCCTAATGACACCCAGCAGCTGTAGTTAAGTCTAGAAGGATTAAAGATGGTCAAACATGATTGGAAGACCCACTCCTGAACCAATCAGTCTCCTTTCTAAAGATGTATGCAGCATTTTCCTGAACAAGACACAGATGCATCCTATCTTCTCAGCACTGAGCACACACATCTCTCTCTGATTCCAAACAGGGATTTAGAAGTGCTGAGAAGTTTTGAAAACTAAAATGCAAGGTCTGAGCCTGAAAAAGCACCAAGCTGATGGCTTTAAAACTCATGATCTGATAGATGGGGGCCAGCACAGCATAACCAGGGGAGACAAAATATGGGAGATAGAGGACAGCCCAATGCACATCCTCTGTGCAGGCAACTCATTACTCCCTTTGCCAAGTTTCCTTAATATCTCAGAGCAGATAAATGATCTCCATTACACTCTCAACCATATCTCACTCTTCTCCAGATAGCTTGAGGGTAGGCAAAAAGAAAAAGGAAAGAAATTAAAAGAAAAAAATGAAAGGAAAGATAGGCAACCCCCACACACTTTAAAAAGATTAATTCGATTGTAAACACATTTAACATTTATTTTAAATCAGTAAGTTTAAGAATTAGTTCTGGGCATGTGCTGTAAAAAATCCCAAAACAAACATAAAATGGTTGGGTTTTTTTTATTCCATAGCTACAATAATGAAGAAGTTGCACAGAACAGTTATAACTGTTATAGCTCATTTGTCTAAACCATTGCCCTACTTGTCTGAACTTCGTTTTTGGAAATTCACCAACCGAACCAAAACGTATTTCTAAGGCCAAACTGGAATGAAATGAAGGACTTCTCCCATGAGGTAATCCCATAGCAGAAGACTGCTTTGTCCCCTGAACAGAGCTATTACCCAAACACTGCCAAGCTGAAGTTTCTGCTCAAATTCTTTGTGTATGTTCAACTGGAAAACTGTATGAGGAATGGCATGGATTAGCTGTACTTGCTGTTACTCATGGAGCAGGGCAGGCATGTGAGGCCTGTTGTAGTACAGATGGCAGATGCTCATCTTCAAAAAGCTGCACCTTCAAGTAAAGTGTAGAAACCCAAAACTGACCTAGAGCCACAGCCATATATTTACACCTGGAAAAAAGCTTGGCATATCAAAGCTGAAAGATTAAGGAGTAGCAAACCACCACTTCTCATTATGTAGAAGATGTACAAACTAATGATTTATTGTCATTACTGATACTACTGATACTGTTATGGGCCAAGAAGTTAAAAAATAGAAACATTCAGAATGAAAATGCGGGCAGTTTCCAACATTAAGTGAAATAGTAGGATAATAACCTGCCCTTGCTATTAAAAATAATTAATGGCAGTTAATTATCAGCTGCATAAGGTGGGAAGATCTTGGCAGACAAAGCAATCTGGAAAGCTGCATTCACACAAATCCAAAAGACACCTAAAAGCCAACAGACATCCCAGCGCCCTGGGAAACTCACTGGAAAGAAGCACAGCACATCCCAGAAGGAGCTTCTACACATTCATAAATTTTAACTGAATGTGAAACATCCAGGAAAGAGACCTCAGAGATGTGAGGAATCCAGTGAGAACATCTGTTCACTGCGCAGGAAGATAAGTTACATAGCCAAGAAAATATTACATTGCCTCAAGAAAGATAAACTAGTAGCATTAATATTCTAGCAATAGGCTTGAATTTCTAGAAATAAAAAAAGCTAACTCTTATTTAAGGGAAAACATAATTCAACCTGACTCTGAACCACTCAGAAAACCTAGTCTTCAGAAGGTTATTTATGCTTTGTAATCACAAGAGGGGATGACCATGTGAGAGAGAGACCTTTGAGCAGGGAGAATTGCTCTGCAGAACCCTGTCGGAACCAGCCTGTGTATATGGCACTTGGGATAACAACCAACTGGCAAAATAAATAGTGAGCATTAGCAGAACTCAAGAAATGCTTCCAAGAGCTTAAAAATATGCAGCTTGTGATGTCAAATACACATACAAAATTAAAAGAGATGGTAAGAGCATAGCTGGTTTAAATCTTACAAGGGACAAAGAAAAAAAGCCCACAAAGACTGGAGGAGTTTTGGTATCCATCACAGCCATCCTTTATTTTAAAGACACCCAGTCTAGTAACACAGCATCTGTGCTGACAGTGGGAAAATAATGTCACTCCCAGCAGCTGCTGAACTCATTAGCATCCAGCCTCTCACAGCCACCCTGAGGACATCCCAGAAAGTACAGAAATAAGCCCTTTTCTCAGCCTCCAATGTCTCCCACCCAAATGACACCCACAGCTATCAGATACTCAAGCTAAGCAGTTATCTGAGGAGCCACTTATCCTGAG
The DNA here is from genome assembly GCA_024500445.1 of Entomyzon cyanotis. Lineage (NCBI taxonomy): Eukaryota > Metazoa > Chordata > Aves > Passeriformes > Meliphagidae > Entomyzon > Entomyzon cyanotis. Next base: position 42,326,714 of record JAKEPQ010001021.1, on the reverse strand, counting down.
TTTAGTTAAAAAGCTCACAGCTGCTTAGCACACTTCACGGGCTTTACCTCTGCTTTTCAGGAATGGCCTTTCCAGTAGTACTTGGTGAAAACTGTAATTTATATCCTGGTTTGCATGCCACATCATGCAGAGATAAGAAGCCTTCAGTTCACCAGCTCTCCCCTTTTCTGCAGTTTATCAGTAAATCCCATGATCCCTGTGTGTAAATAAGTCACCTATGGAAAATGCCTGTGGCAAAGCACACATCTCTGGAGAGCTAACAGCAGGCTCACCTCCTCTTTCCTAACCCCCACATGCATCTGTCCCAGGGATGGTCATTCCACACCCAGCCCAGATAGATGCTGGACCAGCTGCTGCTTTGGTAGGTTCCTACCTCGCTGGGAAGCTGACAAAGAAGAATTCCCCATGTTCCCTGCTGGCCCCAGCATGGTGATACACCAGCCTACACATGCGTGACTGAAGAGCTGCTCCTTGGCCTCAGCAATGTCAGACCCACCAGTGGGGATGAGAACCAAACAACCTGCAGGTTACCTGCTGGACATGTTGTGGGCAAAAAATGGGGGGTGAGGATGAACTTGTCTCTGGAAAGGGCCTGGTCAGGACATTTAGGGTTAAACCCATGCAGGGAACTGGCCCTGGTCATGACCACATGGCAGTGTTGCCCCAGGGCTGGGGATCAATCCCTGGAGCTGGGCTGTTGGCACTGTACAGCCTTTCACACACCAGCCCAAAGCAGGTGAGGCACTTTGGAGGTCGAGGACAGGTTACAGCCCTTGCACAGAAACCAGTCACAGGGCTGGAGGACCAGCTGTAGGAAAGAAAAGCATCACCTCAAGGTGGCCTAGAGGTAAGCCTAGGGCAAGCCTAGAAATCTGCTACAAATCCATAACAATGCCATAGCTGTCAGGTAAGGAGGTTTTGGGGAACTAAATGAGTTGTCAACCAAACCTGTGCCAGCAGAAACAGCCCCAAGCTTTGTAGGTGCCAATCTGCCAATGCTAAATCTGGCCACAATTCCTCCCTGTTTCTGCAGAAAATCTCAATGGAAGTGCATCCCTCAATAATTTCTTTCCTAATTGACTACAAATGAGAAACCTTTTACTTAACGGAAAATATGTTTTAAGAAATGTTTGTCCCAGAAATCAGATTTAAGCAATATGAGAAATTAGAAACAGAGACTTTATAGGAGGAACTTTTGTGCTTGAATAACTTTTACCAAATAAATGCCTGTAAAATATTCTGGAGCCTGCCACGCTGAAAAGTCTCAAAATGCGTGATTGAATTGTCCCATCTGATGCTAAATCACTGGCACACTGCAGGAAACAGGGGGCATCAGATGAAACTAGTAAGAATCAGGTACAAATGAAATAAACATAAGTTTTACACACACAATGGCTCTTTGAACAGTGGAGCTATTTGCCAAGGGATGATAAACCTTTCTTCAGTCAAAGGGGAAATTGAATTAAGTCATACACAAGTAATCCATTATTTTGACTAAATATAACTGAATTTATAGAAAATGTCTCCTGCTCTGTGAGTCCCTGAATTGAAAATGGTTGAAAACTGGGGGAAAATTACAGAAAACAAAAGTATAGTATTGAGGAGAATGGCTCTGGATGCTGATGAAGGTGACATATTGGGACTGGTGGACTATCAGCATCACCTAGCTCAATGATAGTGGTGTTTTTAGGCAGCACTTTAGGCTGTGGCATTGCAGCTTGGTGGACAGCAGGTGCCAGAAATATTGAGTTTTAAAGTTTGCCATTGCACAGGGCTGTGGGGAGCATCTGCAGCCTGTTCACCCGAGTGCCCTGGTCAATCACATCATACCGGAGTGGGGAGGATCCACCAAAAACCAGGCTTAGGCCATTTCTGTGCACAGGAACCAAAGAACCTGCTCCAGTTACACAAGTGAGAACACCTTTACCCCAACACCATGTTGGCACAGATCCCACACCTGAAGTCAATGTCCACACCAGGTTGTTTTGTCCACTCTTGCTGGTGTCACCTCAGCTGCCCTCATGGGGTGGAAGACAAAGAGCCTCCACTGCTGCAGCTTGAAAAGGACTGGCTTTCTTGTGGCTTAAGTCTTAATATTGACATACTTTTTGGCAATGGTTTGCGCTGCAGTTCTGTTTTGTTTCATCAGCTGGCTCACAAAAGGTAAACCATCCTCTAACAGGCATCCCTGGAAAAAACATGGGCATGGGACCAAAATGTCAGCACTGCATGACCAAAGTACAGGGAGGTTGTTAAACAAAGGCCCTACAATGATCCCAGAGACCAGTTGCACCTGCAGGTATAAAAGATGTTCAACTGGCACAATGAAAATAGCATTATTGGGAAAAACCCAGAAAATACATTATGTAAAAAATAAATGTATAAAGAGTTGAAAAAAGACTTGCAAGTAACCAACTGATATCTTTTGCTTTTCTGGACAGATGCTCCCACAGAGTAACCTATCCTTTTATCACTTCCATATCAATCCAACCACAATGCCAAATATTTCCCTTAGACATGTTATAGGGTATCAGCAGTCATAACCCTGGAGCTATGGACATTTGGCAAAAGCAAGAAGAACATAGTTAGCTGAAAAAATGTTAATGGTATAAAAACTCACTAAGCTACTAAATGCAACTCTTCATTACATAATGTGGATGAGTTTAATGTTGTTTTAATCTGAAAGTAACAGAGCGTCTAAGGTCTTGCATGTTTTCAGCAGCGAGGGAGCATGGGGAAGCTGTTGAGACCATGAGCTAAAATGGAGGGGATAGGTGACAAACAGTTTCAATAAATCCAAAACATAGAGTTGCCTTCCTTTCCCTTCTCACCAGAATGTTGTATTTTGACAGCTGAATGTGGCTGGCTCTCCTGAGAGATGCAAAGATACAGACTGGGACTTGACATCACCAATTGCATCAACACTAAGCAATAAACAGCTGCACACAGTGTCTGCAACCAAAGTGTTCCTTTACAGAAAACATGGAAACTCATGAAGTATAGGTTAAAATCATAGTGGAAACGGAGGCTGCAGATTTCAGTCTGTTCAGAGATTTGGTTCCCAATTGCACATCCTGGCGTGCATGGTCCGCCCTTGGCAGAGCAGCCAGGCATTCCCCTGCCTCCTGAGGTATTGCAATTTTCCTATTAGTTCTAAAAAAAAAAAAAAAAGAAAAAAAAAAAGAAAAAAAATCTTGATATAGGCTTTCTCCCTGCAGGAGCACTCACCCCTCCAGCAGCCCATGAGCAGAGCTGTGTGCCTTGCCAGTGGCCCCACAAAGACAGCTTTTCTGAGCCTGGAAGAGAAGTTGTTGTGGAGAAATCTACTCCCTTGGAGAAGGGGAGGAATTTGGAGATAACACCAGCAGAGGATATAAACAATGGACACCCAGAGGACTTGCGCACATGGAGCAAAATGCCCTTACACAATAGAAAAATGCATAAGACACATTAAAATGCCCACCCAGGTTTGACAACACTGCAGACAGTCTCCTATACTTTATCCTCCAGAGTCATATACAAAACAAAGGGATATTTTTTTAAGATTAAGAGCAGAGACAGTGGGATTATATGAAAGATTTGACAAAGTGTGTAATGGACAGACTCAGCATGCAAACGGGTTTGGGTGGGTGCCAAAGGCTCAGGTCACAAAAACTACATTGTTTCTTCTTTCCCCCCTTTTAAAGTCTTTATAAATAAGCATCGTTGGACACAAGCTATTTTTCTTCCTATTTCTAGACATCAAAATGATTTCTTAATCTTAGAAAGCATTTCAAATCCAACTTCAGAAATCAGAAATTTGAATTTAATTTTGCTTCTGATGATAAAAACAAAATAGTTAAATAGACACTTCTGCTATTTGGAGTTAAGAGAAGATACTCCTTTGTATTAAGTTTGGTAACATGAATAGCACCAATATTACCCAGCTTCCAGAATACCTTCTGGCATTAGCCTAAAATGTTCTAAATGTACAAACACAAAACACAAGTAACCTTGATGCTCTTGCAAGATAATATTAACCCCCATGCTAATAATTGAAATTAATTCAGTTGTCTCACAGTGTTCACTTTAGAATTGAACATGCACCATTTAGGGCAAAATTCACAAAGCTTCAGGACTCTGTTGTAAGCAGTGACTTTTTGCTGTTGCCCCCTGCAAACAGTCTGGCTGCTCACAAACAAAAACCATAGCATTTGCAGGTGAGTTTGGAAACACAGGTTTTCCTGTGAACGCTCTTGGTGTCAGCCTGACGCTGCCGTGCAGGCAGAGCAATGAAGGGACAAACACCAGGGGATGGGGAGACAGCAGAAACCTGCAGTGCCAGCAAGGACTCTGCACCACGGAACTGTAGATGGAGCTCTGCTTGAAAAACACCAGAACAGCAAACAGCATTTCCAGTGGGATACTCAGGCAGATGCCATCTCTGTTTTTTCTAGCACCAAAGTCAGGCCATTCTGTATGTCACATCAAGGAGGTCCAACAAGAGCTACAGAGAGGGAAGTGATCTTCAACCACAGCTGTTCTTTGGACCCTAAAGCTGCAAGGATTGACCTGGGCTCATAGGGATGGCTACCACAAGAGTGGGATCCCACCAGTGCAAAGTGTCAAGGAAGGCAGCTTGCAGCAGGCATAGGGATACTGCACAGCCTGGGGGCTCTTCACTTGATGTTTTTCACTTTTTTGGGGGAGTATATGTTCTGGAATCCCTCTACAGAAAACAGCTTAAAAATAACCACTGGCAACAAGAAATCCATCCCTTCATCCCCTAAGCATAGCTTTTTCTCAGGACAGCCAGGAATCATCAGCTCAGGTGTTAAGCAAGACCTTGGACACAAGATTCCCAATGAAACTGAAAGGCTGAGCAACTCTGCCACAGTAGCCAAGGTTCCCATTGATAACTCCACAGGTTGAGAGTACTGTGCTGGCCTTTCTCTATCCAGCAAAGTTGCCAGATGTTTGATTCAAAGCTTCCCTCATCCTCCAGGAATCCAGATGCAGCTTTTGGCATGATCCTAGCTCAAATTATTTTTAAAGCCCCTCTGTGCACTTGACACTATAATTAAGATCAGAAAACAATAATCAATCCAGAATTTGATAATACCACTGAAAGCCTAAGAATGAGCAATTAAGATTGGTTTTAGTTGTGCAACCCATGTGTAGGATGAATTTGTTAGAGACAATCTGGATAGGAATCTCTTTAGTAAGCCAAGAAGTTTAGGAGAGATAAAAGGAATGTATTAGTGCATCCAAATTGTTAAAACAAATTTCAGAATGTTTTGTCATTTTTGAATGTAGCATTTTGGCTCTTCAAATCTTTCAGGGCTTTTTAAGAGACATATTTTATTTTCAAGTTACTGAGAAACTAAATCAGCCCATCACCTCACTAAGTACATGCATGTGTTCTCCAAGTACTCAGGAAGATGAAACACTGTAAAACAAGATTATTTTGGAAATTATTACACAAAAGAGCATCCTAAATAACCAGTGATGATAAGACCAAAAAACTGCTATAGGTAGGTCAGAACAAAAGTCCATCTATCCCAGCACTGTCTTAAGCAATAGCTTAAGGAAAGAGTATTAAAAATGGCCAAGCATGACGTGGTTTTCCTCCTGCATCCCTGCCCCAGCAATAAAGAGGTGGCATTCCAAGGAGGTGGCACACACAATGTGGAGTTTAACAGCCAGAACCAACAAAGCTGGGGTTTTGCCATGTGGGTGTTTTACGGTGGCAAAACTCATAGAGTTGCAGCAGAATCTGCTCCAGCCTGAGGTGCAGCGTCTGCATGCTATACTCAGGGCCAGCATTGCTCCCCAGGGAGCTGCATCCCTGTCTGCCTAAAGCACCCTAAACTGCCCTGATGGTGAGTGGAAAGCCAACCCACATGGTGAGTGGAAAGCCAACCCACATGGCCACCAATAAACCCATCATCTGTGCCTGATGGAGCAGGAAAACTGACCCTCAGAGTGTCCAGAACCTGGCCAGCTCTTCACCTCTTGGGCAAAGAATTTGGCTGAGGAACTGAGACATCTTTGTGTCCTGGCTCCATTGGTTTGGGTTTCAAAATATTCCCCAGTCCATCCCAGAAGAGTCAGGCTCCTAACACAAAAAATAAGTAAACAGACTTAATTTGCCTTTGAAAATGTTGGCTTCTCTAAAGCCAGTAAGATACATCTCCTTTTACCCTCATAAACAACTTCAAACATCCCATAACTTTCTCTGGCACAGGATTTATTCAATATTTGAATGGACCAGGACAATGTAGACAATGCCTTTTTAAAAGCTCTCAATTATATAAACACCTCAGCTATTTTTGGTAAATGACTGCTGGTATAAAAATTGTGAAAAAGAAATCACATACCAATTATTATTATTATTATTATAGCTATTCACAAAATAATGATATGATTATTTTTGATTAAACAATGCTGTACTCATGGGATTACAGGGAAAGGTCAAACAAAGGCTTTGGTGCATTTATAAAGCCACTCTGAAATCTTGGAATGGCCTCAAGTTTCTTAACAGTTTCATCCACCATTTGGAACTAAACTGAAGCTGCAAAGGTACACTGTGTGAGGGAGCAAAGTGCCTCTCAAGGGGACGCCTCTACAAAGCTGTGAATTTGTACATTTTTCTACCAGTTCTCTGTCTCTCAAGCTCCTTGCTGTCCTCATTCCTTACACTCTGTCCCTCTTCTTCTCCATCCTCCTTTGTAAGGTTGTACCTGAATTGCATGATCCTGGCACACATACAATAGTGTCAGCGCTATTGACACAAGTCAATAGTGGGATTGTGGGCTGAGTGGGAAAGAAGTTGACTCAGAGTGCATTAATTTAGGCTGGATAAGAGATTTCTCATTGCTGGGTACTGCTGACAGCTCAGGGTGAAGGGGAAGGAAGGATGGAATCCATGAGCCAGAGGGAGAGGGCCTGATAGCAGTGACACAGCATGTCCCAGCCTGCAAGACAGTTGAGGAGTCAATGCCAATGGCATTTCTCCTCACCTGTGCCAAGGGAAGTGGACCTGGCACAACAAGAGGTGCACTCTGCAGTAGTGTGGGTTTTTATAAACACAGAATGTTTCCTTGGGCACTGTTTTCCTTTTCCTTTTTTTTTTTTTTTAACCCCTTTGAAAATTCCAATTGTGTTCTAAATTTTAATTCAGATGTTTAAAGCTGATGTTAGAAAAGCCTATAGTAAGTTATGCTCATGTAAATTAGCCAAGGTTCTCTTTTCCTCAGTGACACAGCTCATTTTCAGCTCTGGCCACACAACTTGTTTTCAGACCCAGCTCCACAGGATGTCCCCAAGATAACAAGTAAAGCCTGAGTAAGGAGAATAAAGAAGTCCACATGACTGACTGTTTCAGGCTCAGAAATCAGACCCTCTCATTTCTAAATTTTTGCCTTTCCTTAAATCTAAAACTGATTTCATATCATACATTCACAGAAAAACATTCTGGCTGCAGAAATACAGCAAAGTAATTCCCCTCTTGTATGGACTGCAACTTAAGAAATATCACCGTGCATCTCTCTGTTTTAAGGAAGGGTGAAGCTGGGAAGATGCTAGAAGCAGAACATCTGACATCTGCTTTGACCACTAGGGAAATCTCTCTGTGCAAAAGTCTGAGAGCACAGGCTGATTTTAAGGAATTTTTCAAGTGCTGAATGATTTGGTGCACACTGAGATTTTTGCTGGCAGAGTTTATGTCACTTGGAAGAAACTGGGACAGAAACATCAGGAGTTGATCTGCTGGTTAAAGCAGAGCCCTGGCCATGCACAGGGCAGCTATGAATTGCCAAACCACTGCTGCCAGGGTGTCCTTCTGCCCTGGGCTTTGCTAATAAGCTTTACCTTCCTTGTTCCTAATCACGGTGATTGCCATCTCATGGGGCTGCTCTTACCCTTGGAGATTTGTACAGAGCTCCAGCCAGGCCAGAGACCCTGTGTCTGCATCAGCACCAGCTCTGGTGGTGTATTAAACCCCAAAGTGGCTGCTGGCGGCAGATATCTCACGATCTCTAGTGTGGAGATGGTGCAATCTGAACCAAAAACCTGCTGCCTCCCTTAAGCATGGCTCCGTAATTCCCTTCTGAGCCCACACATCAGCAGAGAGGGACAGGCTGCACCACTGTGTGAACATGGACAGGACTGTACATCTCACCTGGGCTTTTGCTTGGCCTTGATAGGTGATCTTATCAAACAATATGGAAAAAAAGTTGTCCAGTACCAGCCCAACAAATTAATTCCTTCTGCATTTAGCTCTCCTCCTCACAACAGCAGTGTTTGGGTTGATTTTCTAGACATCTACATATCTGGCTATCCAATCGAAACACCATAAACTAAAATTAAACTCAATACACATCAGGGCACATGATTGATCTGTGGAACCAAGATGTATTTGCAAGGCATTGCTCTGACACCTGTGTCAGGGTTTACACACCTGAGCTCCCAAGCAATTTGGTCACTTAGCTCAGTGATAAGCACACACAGATGGGAAAGTTTGAGCCTCCTTTTAAGGAACTTAGCCATAGAAAATATGGCAGTGTTACACCACCCTTGAGAGACCTGGCCTCCAGCTCCAAACCAGGTCTCGGTGCAGAGGAAACAGTGCATGCACAGAGCAGCTGCCCACTAAAGATTTCAGGGAAAACAAACAAGCCATTAGTATGCATGAGAGTTCATTCATTTCTTTGTTATTGTTCAACAGAAAGCACTTTGGAAATTCTGCAACTGAGTTTTAAAGGGGAAAAACAAGGGATAACTGTAGCCAAATGAACCTTGACAAATGCTCCTCAGCACTATACAGATGGGAACAGATGACACAGTTGCTTGCAGAAACATACAGGTTTGCTATTACATTTCAGAGGCCATCTCTATTAATGATTCCAAGTATTTGGAAAAGTTCATGCACTCTGTCTGAGGAATTTTTGATTAGGTAAAAGATTTTTTTTTTTTTTTCTGAGCCAAGTATGTACACTGGCATAGTACATACTTGTATACTGTCATACTGGCAGAATGACACATGCCCAGTATGATTCCAAAACTCTATTCACCTGGTGGCAAAATGCTGCAAGTTTTTCCTGCCCATGGAAAAAGGACATGAAAGATAGAGAGAAATGGTATTCTTTAAAATTAAGAAAATAAAAATTTCCATGAAGAGGATAAAGTGGGTGTCTGTCCTGGCAGAGGAGGTCATAGGTGGAACGAAAGCCTCCAGCAAAAATCTCTTCAGAGGTTTCTTCAGACAGGTTTAAATCACACAGCTCTCTATCATGCTGGCCTTTGACTCCTGCTATCATCTGCCCCGGGGCACTTGGCCACACAAGCTTTCTGAGGCTGGGTTATGAGACATCTAAAGCATCTTGGTGAGCGGGGAGGGAGTACAGCAGCCAGGCTTCACGGCAGGGAAGGGCTGATTAACTGGATGGATGAAAAGCCCGATTAGTAAAACATGCATCAAAAAGGCAAGATCGAGCCACGCCAGAAGTGTCTTGTGGAAGAGATATGATTTAAATAAGGAACAGAGCTAATTAGGCTTTAGTAGAATTATTATGGATCATATGATTTACTGAAGAGTGAAATGCTTGTCAAATGTAACTGGGATTTATTTAATCTTTTGTGATTAAATCCCCTTTATAACTCTAAGCTTTGGAATGACTCCCTCAGCACCAAAGGACAAATTAAACCCTCTAAATGTAGTTAAATTATACTCTGATGGCTATCCCCACTGCCACTAAAGGCTGAGAAAAGCCTTTGGTGCAAATACCACTACTAATACATAACCAAAGTGAAGTTTCTACTTTATAGCAATTATTGGTTTACTGTTCTTTTGATGCATTTTATTTACATTGAATGTGCAACGGCAAAAAAACCCCACACCAGGGAGGATGATGCAGTTGCAATTCTCTTCTGAAAGCAGACTTCAGCCTGCACTTTGACAATGCCAAATATGCAGCCCTATGGTAAATCAACAAGAAAAAGACACTAAAATTTGCTGAGGTCAAAGACTCTGTTCTGTCCCACCAAGCAAGTTAAAGTTCTCGTTCGAACTTCATTATAAGCCTTTCTCTCAGCATCACATAAAGCCTAGAGGAACTAGTTAAATTTGGGGGCGCCATTGTTTTCTTTTGCCATCACTGAGAAACACCAAATGATCACAGCATGGATAATAGTTGAGGTCCCTTTCCTAGAGCTTTGAAGTCCCAGGTGGTCAGTCATCAAGGCACAACCTCATCCTCAATTATAGAAGGAAAAAATCCCACTGTTGTTCCTGATAAGCCAACCATCAGTACTGCTGCCTAATTGCAAGCATGATGAAAGCATATGGAGTTTATTTTTTATTTACATGCTCAACTGCTTTCTTAAGTGAATTGTCAAGAGCTTAAGACAATTACGTCAGAAGATCCTGGATCAATTAACTCATAGACCAAAGACAGGCCATAGGCAAGAAAAGTATGTAAGAAAATTACTTGTAGGTATCTCTGCAGTTTTAGAGGAGGCACTGAATGGGTTGTATTCCTTGCTGCAGTGTCATTTTACCAAGCACCATCAGAATCAAAGACTAAAAATCTCTTTAAATTTGCAATCTGAATTTGCACAAGAATTAACACCCAAGAGATCACTGGTGTGTAAGGATTCGCCTGCCATAGGAAAAATATTTACGTACTGTGTCACGGACATAGTCTTGTCCAAAACTGGAAAGGCTAACATTATTCACAGGAATTTTAAAAAGCAGCACTTCTGTTCGGAGGATTATGGATCTGTTTGCAGCCTCAGTTAATTGTGTGGCATTAGCAAATCCTTTGGTAACAAAACAATCACCAAAAATCAATGTTGCAACAGTCACTATGACTGAAGGTCTCACAAAAAAGGGGTTTTTACCCAGTGTTGGCTAACATTTCAATGCAGGGAGTCGTCTTCATTTTCAGTTTGCCAGCTCATCTACTCTAAATTCATTAACGATTACTCCATTTCCTGTGGCTATACTTAAAACCACAAAGTTCTTGCACATACAAAAATTTAGACAAGAACTTTCCCTGTATTAATTTAGCATTACCAGGAAAAGATCAGACCCTTGGTTAAGCCCAAGGAGAGGATGTCCTGTCTTGTCTGGGACATGACTGCATTTCCAGTAGCATGTGTCTGTCAGACATTCATTTATCACCACAAACCCAAAACCAGGTGTTACAAAACACCAGCTGCGCTTAGGCAGAAATGAATAATCAAATCACATACCCTTTATTCACCCATATTCAAAACATAATGCAGACTGTAAAAATATTGGGCTCTCACCTTCAAAAAAACCCAATTCCATAGAAAATCTCACATATAGCAAGGCACATTCCCAATCTGGAGAAAATCTGGTTTCATTACTGACACTTGAAACACAATCAGTATACTAGACCCGTGTTGGATCTCAGTCTTCTTTTAATTACAGCCCAGGACAGTGCTTGGCTGGCTGGGGACGTCCTTTGGACATGCAAGATGCAAGTACAGAAACAGATTTTCTCCCCTGTTTCTGGGCATGGCATCTTATGGAAACAGGAAATTACTCTAAATATTTCTTCATTTTAAAATACTTGGAAATTACGTAACTTCAGATGATGATTTTAGTGTTAAGTAGGCTGTGTTTTCTTATCAATCAAACGTGAAAAAATGTATTTAAGAGTACAATTTTTTCATCTTTAGTGAGTTTAATGACATTTACCTTCCTATGGTTTACTTGAGGTTTTATTAGTAACTTTAACAATGGTTCATTTGAGGGTTTTTGCAGCAGTGTTTTTGGAACACTACTGAAGAGAGATTATATAAAATACAAAGTATAAAATATTATATCAGCATTACAAGCAATCAAGTAGAAAGAGCTCTGTTAAGACTGATAAAATACAGACTGCAGCCTGGTGACTGTAGAAGCGTCTATTCACACCTCCTTGTAAATATCAATACAAAAGTCACTTGTAATTTCTGTGACATGGTTGATGATAATTTCTATCTAATTTGATATTCCAACATTTTTCATAATGCACATGTAAATTAATGTGCATATTTCATAATGCACATGCAAGTTTCATTGACCTTTTATATTCCCCAACACAGCTACTTGACCAAGCTCCTGTCTCTCTGATGACTGTGTCAACTCCAGACCCAGAGGGTTTGAAAATGGAAAAATATGCTCTGTGTTTGTGCTCGAAGAGATGGGGAGAGCAGTAAGCTCTGAGAAATTTTAATTCAATGAATTGTGACGTTGACAAAACACATTCCTGTAGTTTTGTGTTGTTTGGAGCAGAATTTTCCTTTAGTCAGATCTTAAGCGGTTGCCTGCACGTCCATTTACTATCTCATTTGCTCTTGATAAAACTTCGTAGTTTGGGAAATCTCTTTCCAAGCATGAAGCTTTGGAACAATTTATTCTCTGCTGGCCAATAATTTTAAATTACTAAAAAAGAAGCCAGGGACTCTTGAAAGATAATTATCTCCTGCTGGGTATCTGCCAGGAACACAAAAGCTACAAACCATCCTCTCAACATTACCTGGAGATTCATAGAGAAACAAATTAAAAAACCCAAAATTGTAATATATTCCTTTCCTCCGTTGTTTAAAATACATTCTAACAATATGAAGTTGAAATATTGGCATTTGTTTTAACTTCCTTTTTTACAATCTGTTACGCTTAAGCATGCCTTTCCTTTGGAGAGGATCTCAGGAGTTCAGGGATGTGTTGGCCGTAGAAAAAGCTAATGTGGATACCACCCATCGGCGGGACATGCTGGTTTCCCCGGGGATGTGGAAATCTCATTAAGCTGTGTAATGAAAGACAGTGTACATGGGTATTTGTGACTTCCCCAGCTGTGGGGCAATTCACACTGAGTCGCAGACACACAGCTAGGCTGTGGGTATGGAAAATAGCTTAATGCCATCAATGCCCGGCATGGTTTCATGGTTTAGGACATGTATTGTTTGAAGACCATGACACTGTTAAATGCAAGCAGAGCCATGAAACCAACCCTAGCTCACAGCTTATCTCACATTTACTCGATTAAATGGTCATTAGGATTTCAAAAGCCACAGCAGATGAGCCAAGCCTCTCTCAAGAGGCTACGCGCCATTTACAAGAAATGCACATTATGGCCATTTTGACAAACAAATCATAAACTAAGCAGAGAAAATGTGAGTCATGGGCTTTACTGAGAAAACCACCACATTTGTAAAGCCCAGCAGACACCTGGCTGCTAGAAGACAGTCATTTTAGAGGCAGCCCCCACACCTCAAGCCACCACGACCACAGAAATTTGACATTGCATGCACAGATGAGGCATTTGACTCCTTGTCACCCCGGGTTTTATGGCTAAGTCATCCAAAACATAAGCAATGCCAATGGCCAGATCTGATGCTCAGCAGAAGAGAACAGATGGAAAAGGTCCATTTGGTCTGCAAGTGTTTATTTCTCCAAAATCAACCCATGTCTATTCTTGGATTATGGTTGGGGGCATACGGTGTTTGTTAAAAATGTCAATAATACAGGTGTAAAATCTGTTTAAGAAATGCATCCCAAGACTCTTTTTTTTTTTTTCAAATCAAGTGTTTACCGTAACTGCTGATGTGAATTAAGTGCAAGGTCCCAACCACAGCACGCTCCTGGGGCTGACTGAAACAAGACGGGCAAAGTTGGCCAAAAGAAAAAGCAGAACAAAACCAATAAAAACAGTGTTTCCAACCTCTCAGCAAACTCCATCTGCACGCAAACTGAAAGTTACATAAATCTGTTTTGAAGCTGTCCCCTCAACAAACACCTTCCAGCCTGGGTGTTCTTGTGGAGATCTCTGCAGCTTTTCCATCAGCAGAATTTATGTTAACAGATGAACGAAGATATAGAAGGTATTGCTTGTGACTATATTGTCACAGCAGCATGGAAAATAACTTTGGCCATAGTTACCTCTAATAATATAATTTTCAAAGTATTCTTCAGATGAACTCTTTAAAAAAAGAATGTCTCCATTTACCTTGTGATTAAAAAAAAAAGAGAGAAAAAAGATTATTGTTTTTAAACTATCTCTGGCATGCCTTAAAAAAGCCCTATAAACAGAAGGGTTAAAAGACCACAAAGTAAAAGTTGTTTCAAATTCAATGAAAGTTATCTTCAATTTTCAGGTTTTGTACTTTCAGTAACTGCACTTTTGTTCTTTCAGTAATTGTTCTTTTAGTTTCTCCCCTTTTCCCAGATTCCCTCTACAGGATGCAGGCATATTGAAATGGAGTAAGCTGAGAAAAATCCCTAACTTCAACCTAAGCCAAAGCAAAATAATAAATCTTCTTGAAAGGAAGCTCAACAAAAATAAAAATAATTTCATGTTCTTTCTTGAGCCAACAAAAAAGTAAAAATGAGATACAATTAGAACTCAAAAATCAATGTGTTTAATCTTCAACAAAACAGGACTTCTGGGTTTTACAGACTAGTACTAAATATCTGACCTTCTGTCATCTAAGACATGATGATTTCAACTACCTACACTGAAATCCCAATTAAAAAGTAATTTTTAAAGAGCTGCAGACTTCCAACTGCAATCTCACTGAAAGAAACCTTTGCTACACTTATACAAATACAACGCATGAAATGATGCCTTAGGGAATGATAGAGAGATTTTAGTGTTACATATATATATAAATAATATATATACAAACCTATAAATATTTAAGATTATATATGTATTATAAAAAGTTTATTATGAACATAAGAAAGATGATGCCATATATTTTAGCGTATTTTGATATATTTATACTAAAAGTAAAGCTTGTCTTAGGAGCATTTTGTGAAAACAAAACTTTCTTGGCAGTAATTAATAATGCAAGCTTTCACATCTGCATGTGTGAAGTCCCACCAAGTATGCTGATGCTATCAATATTCCTATCAGTTTCCAACTGGAAAATGGATTTTATGAGGATCAACAATAATGAAAAGCCTATTAAAAAACCCTTCAATCATCCTCTTTCTTAGCAGGGGTTAAAATCCTGCCTTACCTACATTTTCAGCAATATCTGACATATATTAAATTTTCTCTCTCTTGATGAACTTCATCAACCATTTGGATCTGTTAGTCTGTTTATACTCCACAAGCGTGCTAATCACACAAGTGATAAATGCAGTCACTTGGGTATTTTGCGTGTTCAATTGACTCTCAATAACTCTTAAAATTATAAACATTAGGTCATAGTCTCACAGCCTCTCCTTAAGAAGGCAATATATCCTGGAACACCATTTTCCTTGTGTGGTCTTGAGCTCTTAGACACCACTGGCAAAATATCAGTGAAAACGCATGCAATTTAGGTTTCTATCCCACAGTCAGTATCACATTGTTCCCAAAACCAGATCACAGTTGGAGTTTCATGGGCACTTCGTGGAACCTCCTATCCCTTCCCTTCCCAGTGAGTTTTGGTGCCAGTAGATGGGAGATGCTGATATTGGCAGGAGCTTGCTCCTTTTATTAGGCACAGATATGGTTTGGACTTGTTTCTTGAGTGTCCTCAGTGGGATGTGTCCCATCCCCGCTGTGCACCCACATGAACAGCCCACATCTCCTTCCCTTGGGAAGCATCCAGAAGGATGCTCGGACGTGGGGGTGATGAAGGCTCAGGACTATTTTCCTCACAAGTTACTGTGTTTGCAGCATCCTACTCAGAGCATTTACAGCTCCCCCAGCTTCCCCCGCATATGAAACACCAGTTGTATCCTCAGGGCCCCTGTGGTGCTTCATTTATCTCATCCGTGCTATGTAACAGAAATTAAAAACACCAGCCTAGTCTGGGAGAAAAACCCCAAACCACAAACCGACCCAATGAATGAACAAATGCCGTATGAGTGTCTAAAAATCTTCTGTATGGGAGGTGGTAAATAGTAATCTATATAGGAGAAAAAAGCAATTTTTATACCCGTTAGCAACAGTCATCTCTTTTCCCCCCAAAATCTTGCATGGCTTGAGGATATAAGGAAATGTATCTAGTTTCTACTTAAAAAACAGAGTTTTCTGTGCTCATTTCACTCGGCAGCATGAATTGAGATCATATTCCAGAGAAGTGAACAGAGATTCTAAAACCTATTAAATTATGGCTCTTTTCTAGCTTTGCCTTTTCTTAAAAATTATGGCAAGCTTACAGCTGTCACAGCTTAAAATACTGTTTCACATTTCCCTGTAACCCAGGTATAAATTACTGATAACAGAGGGTGTCAGAGCCTACAAAGTGCTTTCCAGCCCTGATTTTACCTTTGGATTTTCATTTCAATTGATAAATACAAGAGATCATATATTGTCTGAGAAAACCTTATTACTGATACCTCTCCAGAGAGCAGAGATAATTCATTTTCTTCCAATCTCTCCCATAATATTTGGTCATTTTAGACTTTTCCAAGAACATTAATGCTTCTTGAGATCTCCACCCATTTTTGCTAAACTGTACCCCCTCTGGAAATCCCTGCCAAAATAACAGCATGAGATACAGCTATTGGCTTTAGAACTGGAACCATATTTTCAGATCCTGAACTAGACACAGTAACTGTTCTTACCTTGTAACAACCAATTGCAGAAAAAATATTTGCTTTATTTCTGACTTCCTTTGCTAGGTGCCACAAAAAAACCCCCAAACCCAAAACCCCTAACACCTCTGTACTAGGAAACAACAAAAAATCAAACAGCAAAAGTCAAATTGGAGAATGAAACAGGATACAATTGTGGGAAGCATTTCCAGCCACCTGATCCATCTGAAAAGGTGGCTGGATCCTCAGTGGCACTGAGGTGTCAACTGCTGCTTGCTGGTATTCCCACAAGTTCCAGGGGCAGTGTCTGTCCAGACTCAGGGATTTTAGGCATGGGATTTGTTTTAGTTCAACATTGCATTTGGGAACACACTGACCCGCAGCAAGTAACTTCATCATGTGAGCATTCTCATTTTTTTGAAAAGTAAACACGAAAACAACAACAACAACAAAAAAACACCCCACGAGCTGAAATCCATGGCTTTAATTTCTGTAAAATTTTTTCTTTAGCTCATTTTACCTCCTGGTCTCAGACCTGTCAGGTTGTTAAATTGACATAGAATATTACATTTCACTTAACAATTTCATCAGGATCTGAAAAAAAAAACCCTTTAGTGTTGTTTGTTTACTTGCATTTCTTCCATTCTGTTTGTTTCATATATGAAGTTACATGACTGTCACCACCTGGCATGTGCTAAAACTGAGCACCTGTGAGGCTGCCTTACTTTTCCAGTATCTTCCAGTACCCTGAGTCCTCGTGGCAATTAGTTACCACCTCATGTGGTGGCTCTTTCTAAAGACTTAACCACGTCTGTGCCTAGGTCTAAATGTGCCATAACTTGCAATTATTTTGCAAGCTTGGGCTTCTTTTTGTTAAGTGATCATAATGCCTTTGGTGGTGGTCTGCTGCCATGACTCATGATTGAGCTATATTTCATTCACATCCCAAGGACCTGAAAAATAATAAAAAGAGCAGAATCTGCCCCAGTATGTGTGATAATGACCCTTAAATACAGAAGGCTGGGGGAACATAGCTCCAAATGCTGGGTTGGAAGTTGAGTGGATGGCTGGGATATGTTTGCCTTGACTTCATCCTGTAAATCCTCATTCCACAGTAAAATCATGCTCATGGTAAAAATCATCTAGATGGAGCAATTTCTTCAAATGGCAGAAAACAGAGCCATAGCCTCTCTCTTTCTGGCCACTGAGTCATTTAAACTTGGTGGAAATTATTTTCTCAGAGACTCTTCTGTTCTCCTTGGATGAGAAATACACTGAGAAGTTCAACAAAGCAGAGAGCTCATTCTAAAAATGCTAATTATCCTGTTTCAGATCCCTGTTTACAGTAGTATAGAATGGATGTATTTTGTCTTCACATGGCCTTAAGCAAACTCAGGGTCTGACCCTGCAGCCTCTGGAACACAGTCACGACTGCTGGGGAGATAATATCACTCATGTCGCTGCTCTATCAGCTTTCCGCTGGCATCGGTTCAGTTCTTCTTACAGCAACAATCTCCCTGTTCTTAGCCCTCAGCTAATTTTCAGCTTTTACTGGTGCAACTGCTGCTTTCTCAGTTATTCCAGCTTTGTGGGTCACTGGAGAGTCAATCTCCAGATTAAGTCTTTGCTTTCTTACTATCTGGTAAAGAGCACCTCTGAAAATCACCTAAACAAGACAACCCACTTCTTCACTCTCCGAATGGAAGACAGCAAAGCCAAATTCTCCCAGCTTGTGTACCAACAGCCTCCAGGCTGGATTTGAGCAGGCAGCATGCATACAAAAAGTTCTCTTTTCACATGTGTCTTGAGACATTTAATTCCAAAACTGCCACTTGGAACAACCACATAAAGAGCAAAAGCTCTGTTCTTCAAACAACACCATGGCTGTTACCCAAAACTGTATCCCTGTAGACACTGTGATTGATGTTAAAATCTGTGGATCAGGTACTGAGAAAAGCAGACTCAAACACTTCTCCCCACCCTCAAAAATTAGTACAATACCGTACTGTAAACTAATTAAAATGTAATTTTTCAAGAATTTGTGCACAATCATGACATTAAAACTCTAACTTCATTTCAGGTTTTAAATCATTCTGTACAAAAGACTTTTCATGATTTAGATGTAAGAAAGAAACCGTGACATTTCAAACGCCCCATGTTATCCTGCTAAGATTCAAAAGGAAAAATCATCATTCAGAACTAGACAAAGAATGCTCTGCTCTAAATGTGTATTAGTAAGCTCCTTGGGAAAACCTTAAATTTAAACACAACTCTGGTTTATAGCAAATATTTTCTATATTTCCTTGGTTTGTTTTTTTCCAGGGATCTTTGTTCCCTGCTAACAATGACAAGGGAGACATTCATAAAGAGACAGCACCATCACAGGATGTTGAGCACGGCCATGGAAGTCACCCAGACAAGAGATAAGATTTCCCACATTCACCACATTCAATAACAAGGCTAAAAAGCCCAGTGAAAAGGAAGGAGCCTGTTGCTGTTGAGCCGCTAGCTGAGAAATGACCCAGGTTCTCAGACAAGGAAAGAGAGAAGGTGTCTTTATTATTTTGATTTCCATATATATAGAGTCTTCAGAGGTCACCCAGATTGGTCAGCCAGAAACCTCCCCCCTAGGCCCAATTGGCCGAGCCCGAACTGACCTAATCCGGAGACGTTGTTTGCAAAACATCCAAACTTTATCTTTGTTTATGAAATGTAGCAAAATGTTCTCATGGGAAAGACCTGTGCTAGCCACAGGAGCCCATGATTTTAAGGCACCAGATCATGACTGTGTGAGCCTGAGGATTTCCATCCTGCTGAAGTAATCAGTGGTAGAGCCACAGGCAGTGGTGCAAGTGTGAGGGGTTGAGCTGGTGTCCTGAACACCCTCCAAGCTGGGTGCTTGCATCAAGATGCCTGCAAGGTGCCATCACCATGTCCAGAATTCCCAGTGCAAACCAATTCCAAACCCAGAAGATGATTTTCACATGAATTTGGAACCACATCTAACAAGACTGATGTCTTAAAGCTTGGTACTCATCATCACTCAAATAGCTACATAATTTTTTAACTAGGACTGCCTTCTATGGTTCCAAGAGGGATATTGCTTCTTTCCATCTCTAGACCACTTCCCTCTTCCCATCACATGGGCTGTACGTGTTTCTGGAAACCTTGTCCCCAGATGTGCCTTATCATCATTGAAAGTTAACAACCAGGACCACTCAGGCTCTTCCAGCTGAGGTCTCGTCAAGGGTTTGCACAGTAATATTAAAAATTTCTCACCACTACGGAAAATACTTCCCCACTTAGACTGTGGCACCACACTTGACTTTCTCACTTCCAGTTCTGGTTGCCCAGTAACCAAACTTTTCCTCCTGTGCCTTGCACAGCTGATAAACTTCTCACTTGAAGTGTTATCTCCTGAAAGAGACAATTGCCCCAACGCTCCGACTAGACCAGATAAATTTATTTTACCTACAACAAATTGCCTATTTAAAGGATACATGGAAGAGCAGATGGTTTAGGTAATGCCTGTTGGGGTTCAATTCCTGCCAGGTTTAGGCCACTATCTATTTTCTCTCATTTCCAGACATTTAAGTACCAGAGGTGATGATCCACCAAGCAAGAATGTTAGAAAAGCACAAACATTCCAGTGTTTGCATATATTCCTCTAGGAAAACACTGGAGAAAGTCTGACTGGAGTGACATTTCTAAAGTAGACAGAGTGTGCAGTTTTGTCCACTGAGATGCATTGGCTCTTCTCAGATGACAGAACAAGGAGCACTTCAGACCACCTCCTCACAGTTCTGGGCACCCCAGGGGAAACACTGCCTCTGTTTTTCTCTGAATTCTAACAAGAAGTCCAGAGTTTGCAAAGACATAATTCTCCCCTTATTTATTCAAGTTAATGGGCTTTTTCCTCTTCACTACCCAACAGACTAGTGGTTTCAGGGATGCTCGTCCTGCATCTCTACATTTCCAACTCTACGTGTCCCGTAAAAATGATCCATGATTAGTTTTCTGTTCAAAATCAAAATCACAAATGCATTTTTACATTTGTGATCAGATCACTTTCTTTAATTTCCTCTAAGACTCGCTGCATGGTACCATGTCACACAGCATGGAACAAGGACAGTGGAATCCTGCCATGTCCCGATGCTGGTGGGGCTTCCCCTCTGGGGCATATCCAATTCCTGCTTTGGCAGACTTACACACTCCCCACAAACTCCTGATAAGGCTGAAGTGTTTTCCATCTCTCCACCTACTTGCAGCACTGTTTTAGTCAAGTTAAGATATTTGCAAGCAAATAAAAAAGAAAATATTGAGACAACTTTGCACAGATATGCATAAACTTCATGAGTTAAGGTGATACATTGAGGAAGGAAAGAATGCAGACCTGTCACAAAAACCACTCATGAGATTCCTGGATAATTAACAGGGAAAAGAGAGAGTATGTTCTGCATTAGCACATGGAAGGAGCAGACACATCCTTAAAATTAAACATCTTTTCTGCTCTCTGCAGTTTGGGGATGCGGATAAATACAGGAGAATTCAGAGAACTGAGAAAGTGAAGTGAAGGTGAGGGAATACAGAGCATCACCCTAGGTGACTTCACAAAGATATTGAATACAGACTTGATCATATTCTAAAATTATATTTGTGACCTGTTTTGTTTTGTTTTTCATATCAGTGAGTTACAAAGTTCTACCACATACCAGAATTAATCAATCCTTCCTAATCTTTTTATTCCATATGCCCTCTACTTGAGCACAGGTCCTCAAATAATACATAGGCATTGGACTCCTACCAAACTCAATGGCTTGAAGCATTCAAATGGTTTGGTCATCCATCTGTTAGGGCATCACAGGGCTGAGAATAAACTTATGCTGATCTTGACAAGACAGAGTTAAAAACACAAAGTCTCATAGTCTTTGGTAAAGATACATCAGTTCATTGAAATTTCCAAGTTTTTTAAAATTGCACGTTTTATTTATTTATTTATTTATGTAGAAGGAGCCCAGAAGTGCTGACTAGTGGAACAAATTATCCAAGAAAGCTGGGTTTTGTTGGGTTTTTATTGCTTTGGGGTTTTTTCTGTTTTTTTTCCTTTAATCTTGCAAAACCGACAATCAAAAATAATTTAAAAAATCTATGGTGAGACAGAAGAGTCCTGAAAAAACAGAACCTAATTGCTCATACACAACAATTGCTGAGTTAGATGATTCACTGTAAAATACAATCAAATTACTTCATCCTGATGGGAACTGGGAGACCTCACAACGTCAAATTTCACGGACTAAATCTTATTTTCACCATCAATTAAAGCAGCATAAACCTAGAGAAGTTCAATCAAAGCTGATGGAGCTATAGCCAATTTGCACTGGTGGTGCAAAACAGGTTTTGACTCCAGCTAATTTTTTTGTTCACAGGCACTAAAACCAAACACAAGGTACTATTCTTGTCTTGGATGAGACAATTATTTATGTAGCATTTTTATGTGCATATGTTGTCATATCTCAGTCTAAATTTCTTCTAAGAGAATCCATGCTTTGCCATTACAGACAGCTAAGAATTTTTCAGAACCTTTCTAACTTCAACAGCTGAGCTGGTAAGTTTATAAATAATTTCCTTTTGTTATGATTTTCAGCTATATGCTGTAAAAGGAAAACCTCAGGATGGTTAATCCTCCCATCTAAACATAGACTTTACAAAGGGAATGATGGACCCTCCAAATGTAGCCAGTGAATTACCTCAGAGCAGTCAACAGAAAAATACATTGTGGAAAATTTACTCTTTAAGAAGGAAATTTATTAAAAAAAGTTGTATGAAAATCAGTATGAAAAAATGCAAACAAAAAGCAGCAGGTGTCTGTGACTGTCCAAGTCCTTCAAAGATATGCATTTAGTCTGAGATGATCTGCCTTTAGCAGGCAGATAATCTGCTGTGCTCTATGTGTCTGGTACCAAATGATGAAAAATATCTTGCATCTACTTGTAAAACTCGTATTTCAGTAAGAAAGCCTGCAAAAAAAATTTCTGCCCAAGAAACTAAGTTACATTTCATAAAAGTATCATGAGAAGTTTCAGGGAATCTTTCAAATGGGGAATATTTTCCTGCTATGCAGTAAAAGATGGAAAAGCATCTCCAAAGACAAACAACTTCACTTTGTCTCCAGGAACAAGGGAAAACTTGGACTTATTTAAACTCTTCAGTTTAGCCATTTTAAAAAGAAAACTTACTTCTAATAGAAGCTAGCATCAACTTCTGTATTTTCAAGAACCTGCTTCTCCAAATAAATCTTCATCATAAACAAACGTTTTTCATGCACACAAATGGGCTTAGGAACTAAAGATTTCCCTACAAAGAATCAGGGTTAAAGTAGCTTTTCATTCAGAAGTTCGTACCCAGGTGAGAACACAATTTGACACTTGACTTCTAAACCTGTGTTTTGGGAGTCTCTGCTTCTCTCTGCTATTATCATCAGATAGGTAGAGGTGATGTAAAGGTACATGGTCCAAGTCTTCCCCACAGCAGCCTGACAGGAAAATCAGGGATTTGATTAGGATCACTTCTAAAACTCGTATTCTCAAGCATTTCTCACAAATATCAACCACATGCCTACAGAGAAAGACATCACACAGCCATTTCCAGTTCTCTGCTGCTTTGCAGCTCTTTTCCACATGCATCCCATCGAAGCAGGCAGGATACTAAATCTTTTGAAACACTTAATCTTCTCACAACTGAGACTAGATTTCAGTAATAAACACTTGCTGTAATTTTTCAACCTTTGGGCCATTGTATTTCCAAGAAGCAAGGTCAAGATGGCATTTAATAAAAGGGTTGCTAGATTTGCTTAGTTCTTTTTTCCAAAAGAGAAGCCTTACAGAGGCAAGTAACAAATGGAACAATATGGAATACAGCCAGCGTCTTCAGACTTAGTACACAATTAAGAAGAATCTGAACACAGGAAAGTTTCCCCTCTAATTCCATCCTGAAGATATATTTGTCCTGTATTAAATCTGCGTCAAGTCCTTGAGGAAAATTTCTTGGAAGAGTTTTCTTTTCATTGGAACTACTTGTAACTGTAATGGCTGCAAGGTCAACAAAAATGTTTGAAGTCTACTTCTATTGGTACTTAAAAATATCCAGAGGTCTATATTGCAAACAAGGATGTATAAATAAATATATGTGTATGTTTGCCATTGTTGTTCCCGACTGCTTGTTTTCTACTGCTCTTTTCACTCTGCCACAGTTATTTTCACTGGAGATATTCCAGTGATATACCATTAGCTTACTCCCACTGTGGAAATACTCTGGATAATTTTGAAACATAAGAAAACATCTCAAAAATCTAATTTGTCTCTTGGTGGATATGAAAAAAATACTTTTAAAAACAAGCATTTTTTCTTCTTATCTCAAACAGTAGTATTTTGTTGAAGTGGAATGACAGCAAATCACCAAAGTAAACAAAGTCTAGCAAGTTATTTGAACACTTGATTAACAGCAATCTTCTTTGCTGTAGTAGCAACGCTACATCTTCAGCGTTAGATTTCAAGTTCCAAGGCATAAATTAGGCTTTTTCCCTCCATTTTATATCTGGAGAATTAGATAATACTGACACGTTAGAGAAAACCTTAGTGGGTAACTGAAAGCAGAATTTGGCACGATACATCTCCTTGATGAGAGGAGAAATTAAGCCCAGAACCTAGAACGGGACTCCTGGAAGTCACTCCTAAGGTTGAACCCCACTGCCTCCCTGGATCACAGTGCTCCCGCTGATGTAAATCCAGAGGGGCACCGTCAAGGACCCTTCCAGGCACGGTCAATAAAACTGCAAATTCAAGTATGGGTCAGTGCGAGGACAACAAACAGTACAAGCAAGAATCTGGCCAAGAATCTCAGCTTGGAAAACGGGGCAGAGAACTCGCTTCGTTGGTAAGATGTGTTCAATCTGCTTTAACATCTTTCTGCATTCTTTATTTTTTCGTGGAATGCTAAGAATAATTATGAAGAATTCCCCAACTGACGCACTTTGGTGTAGGTCCAGGGAAGTGAGTAGAGCTATGGAAATGCAAACCTCTGCAAATCTTTTCATACAGCCTCTTTAGTGCCCATGCAGGGACCAAGACAGACGTCCTTTAACAGAGGTGAGCTTCTAAGAAAAATCAAAAAGGGACCAGTCCCGCAAACACATTCAGGAAGTGTTCTTAAGCTCCTGCGCCACAGAGAGAAATTTCTGCAGGAAAAGGACCTAATTTAGGATCAAATACAAGGAGAAGGTTTGACTGCACTTTGAATTTACTTCAAACTCAGAGGAGATCCAGGAATGCAGATCTATCTTTATTAAACTTCATGGATAAAGCTCTTTGCTGAGGTTATATGACAGCAAAATTTCCATTTCTCCTTAAGAAGTTTTAAAACTAAGAGGAAATATATTCACTTGCTATGAAGGGCAACTCTTTCCCTTTCTCCTCTTTGACCATATGTAGAGAAAAGAATCAGAGCCTGGACTACTAAAGCAGACTCCAAAGAGAAATGTCTGAAAACTGGGAAATGTCAGATTGTCCCATTTCCCTCTGTCATCCTTAATTTACTGTGCTTTGAGAGAAGTTAGAAATGTAAGGAACTGAAGTGTGACACTGAGCAGGGCAACACTCGTAGAAGTAGCATGTTCAGTATCTTCAGTTTGGCTATTAGACAAGCTAGACACAGAGCAGGATAATGCAGAATAAAAATGAATCCCATGTTCTCTATTTCTAAACACATTCCACATGCCATTTTGTGTTTCTTAATTTTAAAATCAGAAGAGTTTGAAATGAAAATTTTCCCATGAAAATGCTAAAAAAAAAGCAAGCAAAACAAAACAAAACAAAACAAAACAAAAAAAACCCAACCCCAAATAAACAAAAAAGAACAAACAAAACAAACAAAAATCTATTTGCTATAGGCTCCTTATCTCTCCAGGCCTCCAAGGAAGCCCAGTGGAGTAGACATGTACTTTCCTCAGGGAAAACAAAACAAACAAAAAAACCTGATAAGCTTTTAAAATCCAAATATGCATCCAAACAAACTTTTTACATCTGTCTAAGCAAACATATTATTTTGCACACAAGCAGCCTATTAAGTAACTGTGGTGGTTTTTCTTAGCTCAGAACATCAGCAAGGTATCTTTAACATCTAAGAGAAATTTAAACCCTTGAAAAGCTGTTGTGGTAAGCCTGAAGAAGTGTCTGAGGGATGGGGAGTGGCATAAAGATGGTTCCTGTGTGTCCTAAGTGAAAGCCCTGGAAGTTTTTCACCAAATCCAGCAGAGCCAATCTCTGATGGCTCTGAAAGTGAGGGACATGCTGCCAGCCAAGTGCGGGCCAATTAGAGGTGCTAGTTATGCCTCTGTGAAAACATATTTAAGAAAAAATCATAGTAGTCACGCACTTCTTTTTAGCTAGAGGAGGAGGAGGAGGTGAAAATATGTGAAGGAGAACAGCATGGAGACGTGAAGGTCAGTGGAGAAGGTGGGGAGGAGGTGCTCCAGGCGCCAGAGCTGAAAACCCTCTGCTAGCTGTGGTGAAGACCATGGGGGAGCAGGAGGTCCCCCTGCAGTCCATGGAGTCCACAAAGATGCAGAAATTCACCCACAGCCCATGCCAGAGGAGCAGGTGGATGCCTGGAGAAAGCTGTGATCCAGTGGGAGTCTCATATAGAGAGTTACAGCTGCAAAGGCCTTGTGAGGGAGAGAAAGGCCTTCCTCCTGGGATGGAAGCAGCCTGGCCTCAGCTCAGGAGAGTCTACACAGAACCTTGTGGACAAAGAGACTCATGTTGCAGCAGAATTCGGGCAGGATGTTGCTCGTGAAATTGGACCCACACCAAAGAAGTTCCCAGAGGACTGTCTCTCGTGGGAGGAACCCCATGGCTAAGTAGAGAACCCCTCTCCCTGATGGACTGACCAGAGAACAAACGCTTTACCTTGCCTGTTGCCTGTGTTGGTGATTTGGAAAGAGGGAGGGGGGTGAGCAGAGAAACAGTGTTTGCAGTAGAAGAATTGTAGTAATGAATAGATTTATGGACTAAGAAAATACCCCACACCCTGCCCCCTACCCAAGCTGTTGGTTGGAAGGAGGGAGGGGGTGAGTAGAAAAATGGTGTCTTAAGAGGGAGGGGGTGAGTGAACAAATGGTGTCTGAAAAGATTATTTTTACTTCTCATTTATCCTCCAACTCTGTTAGGTAATTAAATCACTTTGCAACTTTAAGTGTGGAGCCCGCTTTCCCTTTTCCTGTGCATCCCGCCACCAGTGTCCTATCTCAACTCATGAATCTGGTGTGTGTTTAACAGGTTTTTTCTTTCCCCTCCCCTGCATGTCTGTGGCAGGAGAGAGTAGGGGGTGCCTGGCATTTAGTCAGGGTCAAACCCCGACAGTAACATATCAAGAAGTCAACATCTGAGACACAAGAGTCAGTCTGAGGCACCACCTGCCCGTAGACTATCCAGGCCACTGTGCAGATCAAAACCTGGGCTCATCATGCTACAGAGCTCCAAGCAGCAGCCAGAGATCAGCCCAGACTGTCAGGATTGTCTGTCAGCCACTGCTCCTTGCTCCTGCCTTCAGAAGCTGCATTTAAAAGCACATATTCCCAGTAGGATTAAGCATTTACCAGACAGTAGCTCTAGTCCTGGTCCCTCAAGGCTCTTTCTCACTCTCCACTTCTCAACCACTTAGAACTACCAAAGACCCTCAACCCTGTTTTCACCTGTTTTTTTTTCCTCTTCCCACAGATGCTGTTTTAAAGATTAAATAATTTTCCCTTTGGCTATTTTTGTTTCAACTCTCCAAGGCAATAATCTCTAAACTAAGGGGTTTTGTCAGAATTCCAGAGAGCAATGTTTAGGAAACGACACCACTGTTTTGGTGCAGCTATGATAATAAACTCTTTAGTGAAAATTGGGTATGATAATAACAACTTATTGAATAGGCAAGATGTCCAATTTACAACGTACATTAAATGTATTCAGTGTGATCACAGAAAAGTTCACATTCCAGAGAGACATTGGAGCTCTGGGCAAGAAGTTATTTACAATGAACAAATGCATCCGATAAAGTTATTTGGTCTCTCTTAATAAAAAGATTCTGAGCCCACTTTTTTCTGGGTGTACTTTCACTTTTTGAGCATCTATTTCTCATGAAATATTATGATAATACTTAATGTTTTTCTTCACCCATTTTGAAGATTGAACAATGTAACTTCTTCGACTTGCACACCTTGTTACAGAGAATTAGGTGGTCAACCTTCATCCTCGAAGGCTGATAATAAGATGATGAAGCCAACATGAACACTGCAGTTTTACACTGGAAGCTATGCACCACTAATTTCTCCATAGAAAGAGTAATAATACACTTGCTAGCCCTATGAATACTGTCTTGTATTTCTCCAGACTCACACTCTACAATAACTTGCCTCTGAACTATAACAAGCTTATCCATTTTCCAAGAACAATCCATTTAAAAGCTCGTATTATAGCTTAGATTTTGCCTCTCTTTCCCACTTAAAACTCTGTGTATGCACCATTTTGTCTCCCAGCCCATTCAAAAAGGATGGAGAAAAATTCTGTTTAATGTGTGCTTACTACTGAGCGGCTGCTAAAATTAATACAGTTAATACAAACCCTTTGTATTTCACTTAATTTCAATTACTGAATAGACCAACAATGAAAACGAATGTGGTTAGAATTTGAAACTAACAGAGAAACTCAGAAGAACTTCTTTTTAATAGCTGGATGTATGCTAAATGCTTGATGGTCTTGCCCTTAATTTTTTGAACCAGGATCAACAATGAAATCAACACAACACAATGGAAAACACTCTTTAAGGGAGAAGGATTTTCCAAATACTAAGCTCTGAGATTACTGTCTAAAACTGAAAATGTTTTTCTCCTCAACTGTGAAACAGAGCTACTCTCAAGGAGATGCAAACAAATTGCTTTCTTTACTAGGCCAAAAAGAAATTAAGTCAGCACTGTATGGATTCTGCTTTCCATTGTTTCTTACAATTGGAACCACATACAAGAAATGGCAAAGTTGAGCAGCAGAGTGACATTTGCTACTGTTAGTTTACAACAGAAGCCACTATTAGTTTGAAAACTGAAACTGAGCAAACAGAAAATGGACAACACAGAGAAAAAAAAATCTGAGCAGGCTTTGGGGAAAGCTTTATTTTACTGCAAATCAAAGGCAGCTCAGCTTGTTTGGGATGGTAGGCACAATTAAAAAGAGGAACCCTGGAGGGACCCATGTGGGTCTGTATGAGATGTAAGCAAAACAAGATCTCCAGAGAAGACATCTCTGCCACTGACTCATGACAAAGCCCTGTGCCATCCCCAGCAGCTACAGCTGGAGTGACATGGGGGTACTGAACACCCAGCAGTGACTCACAGTTTGAGACAAAAACCATCTCAGGACTCAGGGCACTGCAGTAGAGGCAAAATGAAAAGATTAAACTCAAGATGGTGAGCATTCAGCACAATCTCAATAAAACCCAAATGACCCACATGCCCCAAATGACCAGTGTGGCACAAGAGTAAGTGCAATCTGAAATGAGATATATCCCAGGTACAGGGCAACTGCTTATCTGCAAATCAGCATCAGGCATCTCCCACATACCTCTTTTGTATGACCTTGTTCCTCACACACAGTAGGTTCCCTTCCAAACACACAGAGACAGAAGAACATACCAGCACAGCAGAGGTCTCAAAAACCTGTTGCTCATATGTTCTTCATTCAGGGCAATGGTTTCCACAGCAGAATACAGACAATCCCATATTACCTGGGATCTTTAGCAAGCCTGATCTACTTACCCAAGAATAGTTTAACTATTTCATGCTCAACTACTTCCCAATAACTCTTTGTTGCAACAAGGAGCACACGCAATCTGAACTGAGCTAGACTGAAAGGGAAATTTAAATATCTGCCTGTAAGTTGTCTCTCCTGCCCCTGCACAGAGACACACTTTACAGAGAGGGACAGAGAGGGAGAGAGATTTTCCAGACTGAGGAAGGAAGGAAGGGGAGAGGCTGTCAAGGGAAGATGCATCAGCGCTTGTAGCTTAGCTCCAAGTCTAGTTGGGAGAACAGGAATCCTCCCTGGGGTGCGTGCGTGTGGGTTTTTGTCTGATTTTGGCTGATGCTTTGTTTTCATGGTTTCAACTTAAATAGAAGCCTGGAAGCATTTAAATTATACTTCTTTGGGGAGTGATTACCACCGTACTGTCACACACGTATCTGTCACAAAACCCACCACCAAGATGGAATTTTTCTCTTTTTATGGCTCTATCAATTCTTTTTTCTGCCTGCTCTATGCCCCGGGGGATTTTGTCCTTTCTCTTCATTGCTGCTCCATATCTTTATCCTTCCATTCCTGCCTTTTCTCTCTTGCCTATTTTGTCTGCAATCAGTACAGCACAACTCAGCTCAATGGGTGTCTACCACAATGGGAGCAGTAATACAAGTATTAATAACATACTGCTGTTAGCAGGAGAGACTACAATCACTTTTTTAAGGACGAAACAGCCTGACCTTAGGGACTGTATACAATACTTAGGATAATTACAAACGTCATGTTCCCTTTGGCGGCCTATTTTTATTACCTATTTCGTATCAGCCATGGGAGGCCCTGGGGCTACTATTTTGTTAGTCTGGAGTCTCTGAGCTAGACGACACGGCCAGGAAAGTCAGTTCATATTTAACCCTATATTCTGTAGATGAAAACCATAATGCAAAGCACCTGGGTTTCATTATCAATCAAACCACCAAGCAGGGCACTTATCATAAAGCTCTCAGCTTGCCAGTTCTAAAATTCTCCAAACTGCTTTGAAGTGAACATCAAAAACTCCTGGACTACGTGAACAACCACTTGCCTGACCTCATCCTTTAATTAGCACATCCTACCTGAGAGCACCACTCAGAGTAATTATGCAACATTCTTAAAGACCATTAATTAAATTGTTTCATTTTGGAGTGAACTGGCTGTACAGAGGAGACACTGCAGAGGAAACCCACGGGAACACCAAGTTTTGCTGCAGGGGTCTCTGCTGCAGCCAGGGGCATCCACATCTGCTGAGATCCCAGGTATCCCTAACATCACCAAAATCCAAAATTAAGTTTCTTACCCTTAGGACCTGAGACAAAAAAGTGACACAGAAAGTCATGGCCACCCAAATGTGCTATGGAAGCCTACAGACAATTGTGTGGTGGTGGTGTTACCCTTAACCAGCAGATACTCACAATGTGTCTCAGTAGCTGTGAGCAATCTGTTCCTTTGGCAATAACAGCAAAGGAAAGTGAATGAAACTCAGGACTGAATGCAGTCAGAATCACAAAAACTTGAAGGTGCTGCTTCCAAAGACATAGTGACAAAAATCTCTACAAAAGCTAGGAAAATGTCCTGAAACCATTGTAGCATACACTGCTTTGTAAAACTGCAGTGTATTGAAGCAAAATTGTATTTATAGATATGCACAAAATTCTACCCATGATGGCAATTCACTGGAAGATTTTTTTTTAAAATGTGTATATATACGTATATTCTCTACACTTAGTTTTCGAAAACCAAAACAAAATTTGAATCATGTTCTCTTTTAAATTTTCAGCAAAATTCCACCATGGAGTGCATTTCCCTGCAAGATAACTGGAGATTAGGCAGTACTTTGCTCTAATCAGAATAGTTGCTTGTTTAGCTATTATATTATAATATATCAGTTGGGCCTCTTTCAATGATATGGAAGAGTCAGCAAAACTTCAGAGAGGAAATGCAATAGCAACTATAAAAAAGAAATTTATGAAAAGTAAAGTTAGAAGATAAGACGACCGAATGTTATCCCTGCTTACTCCAGCTGAAAGCTCCAAAACTACATACAGCAATTTTTTTCTCATGTTGGAAAGCTCTGCTACAAGCTTGCTGAGTATCTGGGAACCAGGAATTGCATATGGTCCCCAAGGGCATATTAGTGAAAGTGCTGCTCTTTGTGAAACAGCTACAATCCAACTTATTTGCAATTACTTTTATCTTTTAAGGATGTGCAAAATGATTCAGTCTATAAAAATAGAAGGCTTCACCAGCAGTGTCAGCATTCAAGAGGGTAAAAAGAAATGCTTTTTGAAGGCATGTGATCTCTGTTTAGCATCAGAACTAAGAGGGGTATAAATATACATGCATTCTCTTTCACGATATATTTTAATTGTCCTTTGGTTATGAAGTGTAGAACAATTTTTTGCAGTAGAATTATAGAAACCTGGAATGCTGGGAGGGCCTATGCAAAATACCTGTAGCTGCTAGTTATCATATGAAGAAGCTGACAACCTACACTGAAATGTGTTCACCCTATTTAAAAGACCTTTTAATAGCAAAACACTAAAAGAAAAAGTTACAGATTAAGTTCTAAACCAAGGCTTAAGTGCCACAACATGGGGCTTATTTGGAGATATACCTAAAGATTGGTTTATGTTTACCAAGATTTGACCATCATTAGCTAGGATTGCTCTGCCCAGCACCCTAATTCTAAACTTCTTACTCTTTGCTGGTCCCTCAGAAGGAAGGACCAGGAGCAGTCTCCATCCCTATACACAAAAAATTAGGGTATAACATGTCCTTGCATGCTTCATTTTCAGCAAAAAAATGCAGGACAATACTTATGGTGATGTCAGAGAAAGATGGATAATTTCTCTTACCATGTCGATAGTCTATTAGTTTTAAAAAAACCTGTTTTGCTAATGAATTTAGACTAACAGTTTCATCTGAATAAAAAAAGAACAAACCCAAACCTTCCTGTAGCCTATTAAGGCAAATATTAAAGTGTTCTTCCAGGCTATGCAGATCCAGGTCCAAATTTTAATCTGCCTGATTTATTCATTCTGGTTTCCTTAATTTAGCAATATATAAAAATTTTCTGAGTAGGAGCAAAATTTCTTTCAAGTCAACTTACAGCAATATTTAAGTGTCTAGTAGATGGGCACAGTCCGGGGATAAAAATATTCTCATTTTCCCATGTTTCATGCTTGAATGTTCCTACAACTTACAACAGTTCCCACTAGCAAATGTTTCTGTCAAGTCTATATATTGCCTTTCTAAACAATTTTCACTACACTCTCTGAATTCTAATTGAATAAAATATTTAGCTCTCCTAAATACATACAACAGTTACTGAGATGATCAAGTTTGCTGGTTTAAAAAAAAGGGAGCAGCTTCAATTAATAAACTGTACCAGATTAGACACTGATCCTCCTGAATTTGGAAGTGACATCACTACAACTCCCTTACGGGAACGCAGCTACACAATCAGAATGAAGCAAGGGGATGCCTGTTCCAGATGCTGCTTTTCCTCCTGGACCAGAGCAACAATGTACAGTAGTGCTGTTTAAAAATAAAGTGAAGGGAGGACTGTAATGAAAAGGACTTCTGCAAGGATGCACAAAATGAATTGTCACAGGCACTGGAGAAAACTGCAACATACGTGTAATTTTTCATGCCAACAAAGTGCTTAGAAGTCCGTCTGAGAGTGAAACAGGTTAACATCATATCCAAATAGCAGAAGACAGTAACAAGAGACTGGGGCTTCATATTCTCATACTGCCCAAATTTCTTAAAATTTGATGAATTTTTGCATACAATAGGAATTCAAAGTCTTGCTGGACCATACCACATCAACATACCTGCAGAAATTCTTCTCCATACCTACCTGATGGGGACATTAGTACTGGGTAATTTGTGCATTTATATACAAGAGTTTAAGTGAGATTTCCACAGAAAAGGTTTTGTATATGCTCCCTCTGCTTTTTGCATCTGTTCCTCTGTACTCTTATGAAAACAAATACAGAGGATATGTAGAAAAAAAAATACAAATCAAACTAAACCAAGGGCCAGACTGCACACATTCAAAAGAAGAAAATACATCTGATTGTGTATGTGGTTGCTGTGACCACAGGGAAAAATGCCAATATATTCTCAGTGCTTGGACCCACTTCTGGCTTGGCCCTCCACTTAGATCATCTTTAATCATGAGTAAATCTGGTTAAAAAAAATAAAATCAAGAAATGTTTTTTGTGATGAAAAGATGCTATTTTTATTGAAGTGCTTGAAAACATGCTGATTTTCATTACAAATTCCAGCAGGAGGAATAAAAGGATTAAATCCTTTCCATCAAGAATTTTGTCAGGAATTTTGATGTCTAACTTCATATGTATTCCTTTCTTTATTTAACTGATTGCACAACAGATCATCAGTAGTGGTGCATGTTGCCTTACGCCTGATGTGTTATGACATAAGATAAATTTTGTGTCAGTCTGTATAATTTCTACACAAAAGGTACTTTAACCTAGAAAATAAGTTAGGTGTGTCTGCTAATAGTAAATAGAAGCTGACCTTAACTATCCCTTTATCTACCTCTAACAAAGTATATAAATTACATTTGTATAATTTATATACAAAGTATATAAATTACATAAGTATATAAATTACATAATAAATAGTAATTTCTTAATGACTATTGTCATTAAGAAATGCTGTGAAAAAAGATGTCTAAGAAGATAAAAAATTAAGTGTGGTAAGAATAAATTCTAGAACATCAAAATCAAGCTCATCTGAAACCTGGAGTGAAAGCTTCTTAAAGCCACAGCTGAGTTTCCAGAAAGCTGAAGTTCTTTAAATGCTGGTTGTCATTAGAGAGATGAAAACTGAATCCTTAAGCTCATGAATGTCCTATGAAACAAAATCTGCCTGGAGGCACCACAGGATTAGTCAACACTTGCAAGTTTCCTGTCATCTTGTTAACAACCTCAACCTCAAAATATTAATGAATATTACATTAAAACGTGTTCTGCCAAGGGTAATGCCACGTGCCTGCTGGGAGCACACCTTGCTACCAGGAGCAGTGGGGATGCTGCTCTGCTCCTGGGGTTCAGCACCTCGGGTGGCTGATGCTGCTGGTCTGTGTCAGTGTGGCACAGCTCAGAGGGGCAGGACTGCCAGCAACTGCAGCACACGTTTGTGCTCCGTGCAGAACTGCCCTGCTGAGCCACACATCTCCCCCTCAGAGATGCTGTCCTGCTCTTGTGCACATGGACATCACAAAACAGACCTCACAGGGTGGGGAATGGAACCCTTGCTTGACCCTACAGATTCAACCTTGAAAATATGTGATTACACAGAAATGGAATATTTTCTAAAGCAAGGCAGACCTAGCAGTCATAGATACAGAAAAGGTTGGAAGTAAAATAGCCAAGAGTTCAATGCAGTAATTTGGAAATGATCATTCACACAGACAGTGGTGGTTTGGGACAGTGAATATCACTTGGGGCTGTGCAGAGGGAAAGCTGGGGAGGGAGGGAGGCTCATCACAGTCAGAGCCCAAAGGTCAGAAATACCTCAGGGAGGATGAAAAACACAAGTGGGACTTGGCAGCTGGACAGAGTCCCCCTTTCTTTGCACAGCAGTCCGCAGCAGCCAGTGGAGCTTATGTAGTCCTCTTCCATCACACACAAAGCAGAACCACTTTCCTCAGATGGATTTTGGGACATACACTATAAAGCAGGATGGTCATGTGTGTGCTGTTTTATGTGCTTCCACTCCGGCTTCTTCATTCAATAGCTCTCCACTCAACACAACCTTGTCCACCCCAGAGCTCTGCTCCCAAACCAGAGAGATGCTGCAGGTTCAACCAAGAACCTGCAACACCTCCCCTGCAAAACTGTCCCTCTCCAAAAGGTGTTGCCACTGGGTGCTACAGAGCTGCTTGTAGGAGGGCTTTGCCTCACCTTCACAGGGACAGGGACAGAGAGAAGATAAGGGAAGTAGGAAAGGGTGCTCTCCATTCCCTGCAGAGCACTTCCCAGAGACTGCGAGGAAGCTAATGCTGCTAAGAACTGGGTAGGACACTGTCCCAGGTGGCTGTGGTTGCCAGAGGGCAGCCCTGAAAGCATGGGAGAGGGACAACACTGCTGCACTGTGTGTCTGCAGCTCTTTGGAACTCATGCCAAACAGAAGAAAGTAAACGGACAATCTCTGTAACATTTTCTACATGCGTTATCGTATTTTTGGTACACATAAGTGGCTGCCTGCCACATGCAAGCATACACACACAGGCAGAGCACAGTTGCCTCCACAATGCAACCTCTCACAAGAAACAGCTTTCATCCATGAAACATCTCGTCTGTGGGGATGGGGCTAACCCAAGGGCATCAGTGCAGGAGTACATGTGTGCTCGCACTTTGTGTACAGCTCTTCAAAAAGCACATCCACTGTCAACTGTTCTGGACAGCTGTCGTCATTGAAACAGATAATGTTTCTCAAACACACAGCTGAGAAATGAAAACTCATTATTAGATTCATCTTACTTAATTTGAGAGGCCTCTGCCAAATTTGTCCCCCAGAGCTGGTTGCTGAAGAAGTTAGTCACTCTGAGGGTATGATTCATCTACCTAACTTATGTCTTTTGTGTGGCATAAATCTGGTCCATCTCACTGATTATCCTGCAACTGATGCAGCTGTAGCTCCAATGTGCTCCTGGACACCCAGGTCAGAGGAAGCCTTTCTCACCGCGTCAAAAACTGTCGGTGGTTAGGATATGGCAACGAGAACCACACGCGCCCTCTCCAGCGATGTCTCGGAGATGACGTTTGCAGCGAGTTGCTGAAACCCTTCCCTGGGACAACTGCAGGACTTGCCAGGGGAGATGCCGAACGCGGGAGGGATGTGACCAAGTTACCTGCAGTCGGCATGCCGGGGTGGGCTTGCACAGAGCGGGAGAAGACAAACAGCTGCCACAGCTGTCGTCCCTGCGCCTGACACCAACACGCGTGTGTCCGCCGCTGCCTTCCCCGCGGGCAGCGAGCCCCCAGCCGCAGACACGCGTGTGCCCCGCGCCCCCTCTTCCCCCGTCCTCCGCGGCCGCGGCGCTCACCTGAAGCAGGTGGTGAGCTCGCCCGTGGGTTTCAGGCAGGGGTAGCGGGTGGTGGCAATTTTGTTCTCGGAGCAAACCTCCCTGCAGGGCGGGGAGTCGGAGTATTAGGAAAAAAACCATAAGGTAGGAAAAAGAGAAAGAAGGTAGTGGATGGGGAGGAAACGCACAGAA
The DNA here is from genome assembly GCA_024500445.1 of Entomyzon cyanotis. Lineage (NCBI taxonomy): Eukaryota > Metazoa > Chordata > Aves > Passeriformes > Meliphagidae > Entomyzon > Entomyzon cyanotis. The sequence continues at coordinate 42,290,077 of JAKEPQ010001021.1, read as the reverse complement.
GCAGCCGCGCTATCGCAACACCCACCTGTCGCCGTCCTGCGGCTCCTCCCGGTAGGTCCAGGCGTGTCCCAGCGCCAGGAGCAGCAGCAGCCGGAGCGGGGCCAGGCTGCCGGCCGGCCGCCCCATCGGGCCGCCGCTCCCCTCCGCGCCGCGCCGGCTCTGCCCGCCCCGGCCGACGACGGGGCTGCGCCGACCCGCGCTCCTCCCGCCCCGCCGCGGAGCCGCCCCCCGCCGCCGACAGATGTGCCCGCGGGGAGGGGCCGCGCGAGCCCAGATGTGCCGGCAGATGCTGCCCCGCGGCGGGGCGGCGGCCAGATGTGGCAGGGTCGCGGCACATGTGCGGTGGGAGCAAGTGGGCATCAACACACAGCCCCCTCAAGCCACGCTCCCCTCCCGACCCCCCCGGCTGCGGACAGCACGGAGAAGAGGGGGAGGAGGGTGCCCGGCCCAGCGTGAAGGGGCCGGAAAGTGGTGGAAAGGTCCTAAGCGGCCGAGGTGATCAGCGGCTCTCGGTGCACCATCACTGATGCTTTCCAGATTCGGCTTTATCTCAAATCTCTTCCCCAGAGGAACAGAGCAGTTCAAAGCATCTCTGCTGCGACGGCTGTTTATCCTTGTGTACAGCTGCCGCTTCCCCACCATTCATAAAGACGGAGATTGATGACAGCAGACTCTGATAAAGCAGCGCATCAGGTCTGGCCCGTTGTACCATATCCTGTTTTCACGGTTAAACTGCTTGGGACCAGGGGAGAAAACCTGCAAAGCGACCGTGCCTTTGCAGAGTGTTCAGCAGATGCATTGGCTTTGATCATCACATAGCTTCCTACAAGTACTAAAAGCTCTAGGGACGTGAGGGTGTGCAAATCACCCTTCCTGGCACTTTCACCTGCAGTATAAATGACCTCGTTTTGGCAGTCAGGAATATCAGGGAAATGTGAGCAACAGATTGTACTCATATATCATTGCAGCCTGAAAAGCCAGGGATATGCAGGTAACAAACTGTAACTTCTCTGTTAGACCAGTACAGGAGTAATACAGGGGTGTAAGATTTGAGCAACACACTTCTATTTTTACCCCTGCCACAGGCAATATTTAAACAAGTCATTTCACCATTCTGTGCCTCAGTTTCCCACGTCTCTAAGAGGAAGTAACTGATAGCAAAATAAATAAATAAATAATGCAGATCCCCATATATGAATCAGCTATGATTAAGCTGTTAATCCCTTTGGTATGTTGTCCAGTACCCTCAAAAAGGCTAATGATACATGAACTGGGAGACTGTGGGATTTTTCAGAAGTTTTTCCTGACTTACACAGCATCCCCTGTCATCATTGTCTGCTGCCTGTGCTGTGAACTGCCAGATTCAAGATATTTCTCTCCTCCGGGCAGCACTGCACTTTATTCCCGTGCTCAGTTAAGCAAAGGAGTGCTGCAAGGCAGATTTTTTTCCCCACTTGTTTTGGCTTTTGCTCTCAAGAGGATGTTCAGATGTTTATTCTGTCATAATTACCTCTTTTTCCTTTATACAAATAATGAGTAGGCAAAGACAGGACTTGCTGTCTTGATGCCAGAGAGAGCTGTGAGTCTTTCTCACAGGGCTAAGTCTCTCCCAGACAGCCTCTCCTGATTTGGAGATAATGGGAACAAAAGCAGGACCTGGGTGCTTGGACCCAAGGGCTCAGGAGACACCTGTCTCCACATCGTTCCTTACCCTCCCGCTCCAAGCAGAAAGTATCCAGTGACAAGGTCTGAAATGAAGAGAGGTTTGCACTGCTGTAACCCCTGTGATGTCTGTCTATAGATAACAAAGGATTTAATTTAACACATTCCAGAAGTGGTCACAGTCCCTCCCCAAAAGCTCCTTTTTTTAAAAAGAGATTGAATCATACCAGAACACAGAGCCAAAATCCTTTGCACGATTTTCAGCCCAGACCCCAGTGTCATGAATGTAGAAGGACTTTGATTTTAAAAGGCCTGTATATAGGCTTGGCATAAGTATGCTGCCATAAAGGTGTTTATTTTCCATAGCATTTGCCACTCAGTGCAGATCTGATTCACTACCTGAATTACTTAACTCATCTTCCTGCTTTTTCTTCAATGCTTGCCACCCACATAGCACTGTATCAACACACTGCTATCTTTGTAATTAAAAAATATTATATTAACTTACATATGTATTTATTTAACCCATGCTAACAGACTCACTAATTTAAATATTGTAACCTGCAGGTGAAGCTAATCCTGTACTCAAATCTTTCCCAAAGCAGGGCCCAAAGTTTGATACGCAAAACAATTTCAGTGTGACAAATAGTTGATGGAAAAGAGAGGTTTAACAGGTTAAATATATTTTGCAGTTGGTAACTACATTGCAGCTGAATACATCAAAGTTGGAAGTTTGGTCATTTTGCTTCATCAGCTCCATCTCAGCTTTAATGACCATGCAGCCAGGGTCATCCTGAGAACAAGGCTTTCGTCCTGAAAAGTGTTGAAGGGTGACGGTGGTTAAGGAAACATGGAAAAGTTCCTGTTGCCTCAGGGAAAGAATGGCTGGGGCTGTTTTCATATACAGTAAATAAGCAGAATGGGATTTCTCGTGCGAGGGATGCTTTTCCTTGTGCGGGGTCATGTTAGTTTTGACTTGCCCAACTCAAGCACGTATGAAGTTGATTAAGCTGCACACTAAACTTTGGAACGCTCTCAAAGAAAAGAATGAGGAATTCAATATAGTAAAGTGCTTATCAGAAGTTTTATTTATACTGTTTACATAGGAAGAAGATGCATTGTTTCGTGCAGTTCATTCATAATGATGTTGTTGAATTAATAATACAAATTCAAGTTTCTTTTCTGGATATTGCTGGTAAATGGAATAGCCTAGAAGTAAGCCTTGATCACTGCATCCAAAGAGGCTCTTTCTGTAGTGGAAAGGCACAGCCTCAGAACACGAGGAGAAAGGTGTTCAGAGCATCCCTGACTCTTTAGAAATACACTGAGGTTGTTTGCATGCATGAAGATCTTGAGCAGCTATTAAATATCTATTACCCACTGACCTCCACCAGGGCAGTTGTATTAGGCTCACTAAAAATGCATACAGGGGATTTGGAAGTTTAATATTGACCCTAAACATAGAAGATTATTTTTCCTCCTTCCTATTCCCACCTTTAAAAGAGCTATGACCATGATGTTTGGGGAGGAAGGGTGGGAGGAGGTGGGTTCTGGGGTTTTTTGGTTAGTTGATTGGTTTATTATATATTTCACTTCAGTCTTCAGAAGTATGCGCTGTGATTACTCTTAATCCATTTACAAATTACATTTTTACTGGTGTATTTTCCATCTGCTTCAAACATAAAGCAAGTAACCAGTTATTGTAAATACTCTTAATACCACTATAGCATTGGGTTTGCATCGAGTGCCAGGTCTCCAGCTGTCAGTTTTGACATGCTTGGATGCTGTAAACAAACAGAAAACAGAGATTTTCAAGAACATCTTAGGCAGATGCTTTGAAAGGCCTCATGTTGGTCATTCATGGATTAGGCTCCCTTCCAGGTGAATGCCCAAACTTAACCTGGAAGTCCAGATCCAGACCTCCACTTTCAAAGAATATTGCCCAATCCAAGCTCAGCTGCAAACACTCACCCAGGCTTGGGCAGTGTAAAGATTTCCCATGCTGTAGCAACTCCAGGAGACACCTAGAGCAGTGTCCTTTCTTATGGAAAAAAAGACAGAATCAGATAATAGAGAGAGGAAAAAAAAATCCTCAATAATTATATATCTCTCTCTACACAGAGGTAGAATTTCTTCCTAACATCTACATGACCAACAGATCTGGTCTATAAAAGACTGAGTGAAGCAAGGAATAAAAGGGCAGAGCAAAGGCTAGGAGTGAATGCAAAAGCTCCCAGAAGTGATTCACTGACAGCAGGTCTGGGACAGGAAAGAAGACAGAGAAAGTGCAAAAAAAAAAGAGAGGAAGAAGCAGAAGAAAACCAGGGGAAAAAAAGAGCTAAAGAAATGCCATGGAACCATAAGATCAGCCATAAGATAATAAGATACCATAAGATAAATAGGTATTACATCCTTAAAGAGGATGGTAGAGCACCCAGCAAAGCATGTGTTAGTGCAGGGAAAGGGGGTGCTAAGAAAACAGTGGCATAGTCACAGCTGCACCAAGTTATGTTTGGGTGGCAAAGAGCAGGGGATGAGGTGAAGAAGGACTAAAAACTGGGGAAAGGATGTTATGCTTCTTACCTCTGTTCCAGCCATCCTTTTGTAACTTGAAAAAGTGGGAAATTGTGCAAGTAGGAATATTTTATTTACTTTGCCTAGTAAGTACAAGGGGCTATCTTACTCCTGGAGCCCAACATGTAAAATAGCCAACAAAACTTGCAGCAAATAAAAATATTGAGGCAGAGAAAGATACTTCTCATCACAAACACTAGAATGGCACTTAATCCATCTAGGAGACAAAATGTCTTTGCTTTTTTTTGGAGGCATTTTTGGTAAAATATGTCAATGAAGGACCAAGGCAGTTGAAATGTGATGCAACTGTTTTGAAAGTAGCCATAGAAAAAAGGCGCATCAGAAAACATGAAATGATGATCATCAGGCACTGCCTCCTGAGGGCATCACAGCTACAGAAAGGAATTGCTTCTATTTCACAGATAATTACAGGGCTCATCTTAGATTAGCAGCAAAAATAAACATCTTTTGAACGTATCAGCTAAAACAATAACACTGCTGACCAAGAAGAAAACACGTAAATGAGAGCACTAATCCACCAAAAACAAATCCTGATGGATACATGGGACATGGCATCACACTAACCAGACCTGACTTATTTTTTCAGGGGTTAGGTTTGAATTCCATTTTGTTATAAGAGATTAGAGTTGAAGAATGTGAAATCTTCCATGGCATCCCAGCATCGACCTCTGCAGCTTGTGTGTGCTCCTTTTCAGTCCAGGCTCCTTTGAAAGGCCTGGGACATTGCTCTAAGTGCATGGACAGCAAGATAAACAGATCCCTTCTATCCAGTCTTTGTAACAGTCAGAATTAAGGCACAGTGCTTCTGAGGTTTACAATGTTATCCACCTAAATTGCTCTTTTGATGAGCATCTCATAGCAGTGTCATATTCTAGAAGTCCTGGATATTGAGGAGGAAGGTCACTGATCCAGAAATCACTTTTTAAAAACATTCCCACATGTTTGGAAAAGAAATTAAATAGGTGGGAAACTAGATCTGATGATACAAATTGAACTAAAATTTGAGCACTTGTTCTGTTGTTTGCAGAGGCACATCATGGTGGCAGCACAGAGGAAGATAGTCCTGGGAAGTATTCCTTCTTTTCCACAAACTAATTAGGTGTCCTTTGACTAAAAAAAGCTGTGGGAGCTCTGTTCTAGTGTGCAAACTGTTGGCAAGGGAGTGCAATACTCAAGACTGTTGCGTGTCCATGCCACCAAAAGAGCTCATAAATGGTCAGACTCTGACACCCTCAACCCATCTGGGATTATGACGGATCCCCAGCAAGGTAGTGGGGTTGATTTTGCAAACTCTGTGCCAAGTAGTGCAGAGGCTAGACATACATGCTTGAGCAAGAGAAGATCTTAGTAAAAAATCCACGCTAAAGGAAAATTTACAAATAAACAATGTGGTATTTGTTTGTTTTTAATCATGTATGGTTAACTGACAAGCCTTTATTTTGGAGTATAGAATACTGCTCATAGAAGAAGAGTGGTTTGCAAATGCTAGGAAAAATGTTCCAGTGACTAAGGCAGCAAGCCTCACTTGTGGCTTATGTAAAGTCTAAAGTATTTATTTGTCCTGATGACAGTATCAAATTAATAAAATAGACACCTTTAAAAGTGCAAAATATACTGGATGATTATAGATGTTTTACTCTATAGAATATGTAACTACAGTTTCCTACTTGTTCCCAATGCAAATTTCCTCAAGGTGTGTTGCACACTGACATTCCTAGCTGCTAAACCAAAATTTTTCCATTATGGACCCATCCACAGCAAGTTGCAGACAGCTTGGGTATCTGCCATGGTCTGGTCCCTGTAGATGGAGCCTCCCACAGCTTTGCCATCCCACCTGCGGAGCAGGAAACATTATCTCATGGGCTGTGCAGCTGGTTTGCAGCTCTGGGCTGACACAGGTCAAGGCAGCTCAGGTAGCTGTAGTTACACCTGCAAAAAAGCTGCTTCTCCACAGCTCACTGCAGCACTCCTTCAAAGTGCACAGTATTGGAGCTGTGCAGGGAAGCTGAGGAAGGCCTGTGACGCAGGGGGAAGCAAAGCAGCCCTCATGCTGCTCTGCTCATGGCAATCCTTGGAGCCTGTGCCAAAGCAAATGCAGCCTGGAGGCTCTGTACACGTGTCCCTGCTGTGGCATCTCCCCCCACATGTGTTTGCTTTGGATCAAGCTCCTGCAGAGCCATGGGCACTCTCCAGTGGTAGATGCATTAGCACAGATGCAACTGGATAAAAATCCCAAAGTTTTTGGGCCTTGTTGGGGAGTGCAAATTCCTTGCTCATATAGCTGTGGAATCATAGTTCTTGTAGCTATGGGCAAAGCCAGGTGCAGGGAGGCTTGAGAGATGCCACAGATTGAAATTTGCCTCTCCTGGGGTGCTGACTGCACCTGCCCTCCTTGGAAAAGATGGATCACACACTCATGAAAGCACAACCCCCGACCCTTACCTCTAAATCTACCAAGGAAGGAATTTTTTAACTTTCATGTAATTTATAAGCAGGAAAATGAAGTTTACCCAAACATAACCCTCCTATATTCACAGACTGAGGCAGGTTATTTAAACTGAAAATCAACCTGGCATGACAGTGGAAGCAGCAGCTTTGCACTGGCAATGCAGTTTTCCCTGACATGGAAATGGTTGTATGTTTCACGCTTTTCATCTCCTGCTTGCTGGTTTTGCCACCTTATTAGTCCTGATACATTTTTTCCCTCTGACTTCCTTCTAAATGAAGCAGCTTCTACTGGAGTTTCACTCTGTCCCTTGCAGCAACACATGTAACTCATCACAGAAATGGGCTCGATTCACACCAGTCACCCATCTCATTGAAGTTAACTGGCAAAACACAAGCAAAAAAAAAAAAGGGGAATACGACCTTCACTCCACAGCTTGTGACAGCTCACTCACTGCTTATTTATTCTGCACTCCTTGCAAAAACACTCCACACATTCAATCACATCTCAAAGAAAGGGGTCAAAAGGCAAGTGTTTTTAAACTGTCTCGGTTAAAGAGTCCCTTCCCATTAAAGCTGTGCTGGTTGTGTGAGAGATAAAAGACTGTTTTCCATGAGGACTGACCACTCTGACAAATCAACAATAAATTTCTCAGAAATAGGCTCTGGTACATTCATTGCAGGGAAATGAATCTCCAGGCACCCTCCATGATTAACAGTGAACACTTCCTAATTCTGTGGATGGCTGTGTGAAATGTATATGAAATTATCTAAAGCTTTCAGTGTTTATTTCATGACTAATGGTACTGCTTCTGGCCTGATCCCTGAAGCCTGCAGTGGATGGCCAAAGGTGAAGAAGTTTAAGGCAGTGATATGGGACACTTGTAGTGTAGAAAATAAATTATGAAAAAGAATTGTAAAAATCTATTATTTTGAGCTTGTAAAATGCTGAATTTCTGTTTTCAGTGATGGATATGGGAGATTTCAGAGTCTGTCAAGCACAGGGAGGAAGCAAACTGAACATGTTGGGAAAGATAATTTTCCTGCCAGAAAAGGGGAAAATCCACATTCAGATGTTTGTTTATTGAGGTGTTCATTGTTAGGATAAATACAGAATTTTGCCTTGAGAAGGACCTTTCTCTCCAAAACAAGCAATTTACATCTGGTTTGACTTCAGGCTAACAGAGTCCTAATCCCTGTCTGTCACTAGAAGGCTGATTTGCCTCAACGAGAAGTTGTGAGCAGTTTTCACCAATTAATCTGAGATACATTCTTTCCATGTTTCCCCCTCTGCAGCTCCTTCCACACTACAAGCAGGCACGGCTTGATCTCCTGCCTCTTGCAAGAAGGTCACTTAAAAAGTCTGGCAGTGCCCCGTGATTCATGATGTGCATGTGTCAGGTACATCCTCAAGGAAATACACAGTGAGGTCTCCTAAGGCCTTGGGACACTGTGATAACACAAATCCAAGTTCTTGCGAAACACAAAATAAGTCAATCAGCTCTATTAAAGTGCTTAACAATGTTTAGCATCTCTCAGCAGAGGTCTGGAAGGACCAAAACACTGGAGAATTAAGTTACACTGTTCTTGTAATTCCACATGGTCTTTTGGAGCCAGAAAACTGTATTTCAAAACTGTGTTTCCCCCCTTTTTTTTTTTTTTTTTTGCTGTGTATCAAGTAATAGCTTTTCCAGGTCTGTGCTTCAGTTAAAAAAAACCAAAAACAACCAAACCCAAAACCCAAAAAGACAGACATACAGAGAAAAAAAGTATCTGTGGAATGATATTTACTTTATATTTAGTTTGATTTCTCAAACAGGTAAGGGGGGTCTCAATACTTCAGAAAATGACATTTCTGTATTATACCTCTGCAATCATTACTTATCAAAGTTAGGTCAGCTATTTTTCTGTCTAAAAAGTAATGGCCAGGAAAAAAGAGCAAGCAAAGGAACAATCATGATTGCAATTCACTTCCACTGAACAACAGGGGAAATTAGCAATGCATACCTTGGCACTTAGCTGAACCAAGCTGCTTTTCCTTACTGACTCTTCTTTCAGACATCCTGTCAAAATATTTCCTTGAAATATGTTCCTAGTGTGTGCAGGAGCTATTTATAATCTACAACACTTATTTTTGGATTAAATACATGTAGGTGGCTAGTTGCCATGAGAGTAAAGGGGGTGTTCAATGAATTACAAGAACTTGTATGAAATATTACCCTTGGGATAAAGCCTTTCCAAGCTGAGCAGCCTGCAGGAGCAATCAGACTGTCAGACGTGGTGTCAGAGCAGGCACAGCACACAAACTGGCTGAGGGGTGCATCAGCATGGCCTCACCCCACCTCTGCTTTCAGCCTCTCCTTCTGAGGCATCCCTCCAGATCCTGTCCCATCTTTCAGGCCAGCACTCAGGAGCAGCCAAGGAGCAGCTCAGGAGGGCTCCTGCTTATTCAATACCTGCCTTGATTTTAGGCAGTGTGTCCATTGGCTGAGCTCAGCCCCATCACCAGCCAAGCACCTCTGCAGAGGAGAAGAAATGTTTGAGGTTTCCCATGTGCGGCCTCTACAAGACAGCCCTGTCCTCTGTGCCATTCATTGCTGGCTTGCTGCCTTCTCCTCCAGGCATTTTTCCTCTCCGTCTTTTCACACACCCCTCCATCCAAAAATTCCCACTCCCTTCCTGAGTTGGCCTGGGTGCCTCCTTGCCCTCAGCAGCACCGGTTTGGAGCTGGGGTGGCAATCACCCAGCACAGCCCTGAGCTCCCACTCCAGGGGCTGATGGCATCAGCCACTCCACAGTGGACATGATTAATGTGTAACCCTAACAGCACCTTCCAGCCTTAGTGATTCAGTCAGAATAGAAGGGAAAACATTTGTTGGCTAATGGTTAGATACACCAGCTGTGCTACTTGTGCTGCTCTCTAACGAAGGGTGGGTAATCATTAATAGCACAACATGCTGCTAAACTCAGATCATATGTGGTTATTTTTCAATCACTTCTGATTTACTGCAGTCTCTAGCAATTTCAGTACAATAATTTGGCATTCAGCACATGCCAGGCAATCCTATCTTGTGCTGAGAAGACCCTTGGTATATTTAACATCCAGGTGCTGCCAAAGCTCTGGTGAGCCCTTCACAACTGAAATACAGTGAAATACATGTGCAAGCATGCCTTTCCTGACATGAAAGAAACATGACACTGGTGACAAATTATATCTATATTGCTATCTACTCTCCTGGCCCAGTCAAAATAACTGCTTTGAATGTCCCAGATTGTTCCAGTCTGGAGTTTTTACAAGAATTGGGTCTCTTTTTGCTCTGTGGACAGTTATCTGCAGGCTGGCATTTAGCAGAAGGTTTGGGCTAACCTTTGCACCAAAAGATTGTGTGGATGTCACAGGAATATATTGTATCTCATACAAAACAGCCATCATTAGTGCAGCAAGATAGCAAATATTCCTAAGGATCAATAAACTGTGTTTGATTCAATACCATTTCCCTCCCTCTATATTTGTGTGTTCAAAGAAAAGCATTAAGGCTGAATAAGGTCAAAATACGGCAAAAGCTCGTAAGCAGGAAACATCCAGCCAAATTTTGAAGATTCTGTTGCTTTGAAAAAATGAATTTGAGCTGTAACTGAGTAGGGGAAGGGAAAAGCACAAGATGGTAATTTCCAGTAGCATCAGCTGCTGGAGGCTCTGGGTTGGTGCCTGCTCCCATGGACATGGGTTGGGGTCACATCACATCAGTGAGAGCCTAAACCCTTGGCTGGTTACAGCCAAGCCAAGAAGGCTGAAGGGAGGGGCAAGACAAAAGGAAGGCTTCCAAGATACAGGCTCAACTGTATGACAACATAAAGTATAACACCCTGCCCTCGTGTGAGATCTACTTTACAAGAACAACATTTCAGTAGAGTTTACTAGGTGTTAATTTGTGAGCAAATTACAAGAACATGTAACCCAAAGCTTCCTTATTCAAAATATTTTGGATCCATGCAAATCCCTCAGTTGTACATATCTGTCTGAGCTGGAGAGAGCACAGCCAGAGCAGGGGAGAGAAAGAGAAATACCAGAAAGTTGTGCATGACAAAATTTCTGCATGAGGATGAAATACACAGGCTTAACTGGACACAATGGCAGTGGAAAACTGCTCATTGTATTCAAGTATTTCTGAGGACAACAAGCCATGCAAATAAAGGGAAATATGTCTTCAAAGTCTCTTCTGTCACCACAGCAAACAAAATTTGGAATAAGAGATGGAAGCAATAAATTAGGGCTGAATACTACGCAGATGATTTCTTTTGCACAACTCTATAAAAATATCAGTTTACCAACTGTGAATTCTTAAGGTACATTCTCCCAGCACCCTGCCTACTTCTGTGGAACTCCAAGTATGAAAATCTCTATGGCAATACTATCCCTTCTTTTGCCTCTTCCGCCAGTGGCGGTTGCCAATGAGCTGCTGGTGGCATCTGGCCTCATGTGCAGGTGGAGTCCCAAGGGAAGTGAGCGTCTGCTCAGGCCTGTAAGGGAACTACTGCACAGCCCCATGGCAAAGAAACCATCCCATGGAAAACCATCTCCTCTAGAGGATCTCCTCCTCTGCTCCAAAGCAGTTGCTTATGACTGTGGACCAGAGATGGAAATGGCCTCCTACCCCACACAGCTCATTCCACATCACCATGTCCCAGTAGCTCAGCGTTCCACCCAAACCCCTTTTCACTCCCCCACCCATCACCATAAACACTTCAGTCCCTCAAGTGCAGCGGTGGGAAGGAGAGCTCTGCTTTCAGCAGCATTCACAGCCCATCAGCTTCGGACAAAGACCAAAACGGAACCATAAGTTCTGCCAACTTTCTGACCCAGCTTGCTTTCTGGCTGTGAGGTGTGGTTGGCTCTGCTTCAGAAAAGCGCCAATGACAAAAACTACAAGGTCTTTCCCACAGTGTCTTTCTCACACCCAGAGGCATCCCAAGTTTTGCAGAAGCTCTCCTCATCTTTTCCTCACACTCATAGTTTTTTACTGACCTGTCCCATTGGTGCATTGCTGTGAAGGACCAGCTGTCAGAAACAAACAGCTGAGAAAAACACGATGACTTAATCTCACCACACATGGATTTTAACAGCATTCCGGCCTGTAAATGCAATGGGAAAGGAGAATATACAAAGGAGAGGTGAAGACCCCATTACAGGCACTCCAGCCACAAAGCCAGGAGTAGCTCAGATAATGTGAAAAACATGAACAAGATAAGATGAGCAAGTAGATGGGCTGTATGAACAAATTTCTGTACAAAAGGAACACTGAGTTAAACTGATGTGAGCTTAGCTTTAGCCTAGCTGCCTGAGGAAGGACACTCTCCATGCCAAGAACAGCCAAGGGCTATGCTTGGGACTCCTGCCTAGTAAGACAGTCACTTATAATTCATTCATCAACTCAGAACATCAGTACTGTAAGAATTAGCAAGTGCCCATAGCGCTGCTGACACTTCTACAATGCGTGGGCGAGCACCAAGCACACAGGATGTGGTAAGAGCCAGCAGCTGTGTGTGAATCCAGAAGAGGCTGTTGAGAAGTGAACATTTTGGGTTGTAAGCATAAGTTTTGATGACTTTTGCTGAATGGAGATTTTGCTGCTGTCTGCAGTGACTCTTACACTTCACACATCTGCTGAGGGAAAAAGTGGATTTACGTGAATGGGAAAACTAAGCCTGATTGCAGGAGAGGTTTTTGTATTGCCTCAGGAATAGCACAGTTGGGTAGGAGGAGCAAGGACAATACACCAAGGGAGCAACAGCATCACAGGTAGGAAAACGTAGAGGTTTTAACTCCATTGCATTAAATTAGGATTGGATTAAAACCTATGATCCAAAGCTGGCTACAAATGAGCTGCTAAACTGTGAAAAGGGACAGGCAGATAGGTAACATCACATTTTATTTTGTTGAGATGAAGACTTCCAAAATAATTCCTGCTGCCTTATCTCTGCAATGGATGCAGAAAAGCTATTTCTCTCACCTTTCACTGTCCCTTTCACACTGGAAAAATCCCCTGGCTCTTCCTCCTGAACTAGCTTAACGTCTTGCTAACTGCTGTTTGTGTTGTACAAGTCCTTTAGGACAGACTTAAAAAACCTAATTACTAAAACAGCTACTGCATTTGAACAGCAGCACTGTGCTTGCAGGAATCAGCTCAGAGGAAGACCAACCTAAAAGCAATTTGAGATCCTGTTTTAAAGTTCATCTTGGGCCAAATGCATTAAACCCTAACTGATAGCTTCCTTTACAAACAATCAGTTTAAATTACTTCCTCTGACCTCCTGTTGGCAACTGACATTTCATTCAAAATGATCAAAGTTATGTGAGATTTAACAGAATTTCGTCCCTAGTGGAATTTCGGTGCTCAAGTGAAAAATTGAATTTCCCAGTTGTGTGCACACCATCTGACACAGGGACAGAGAGCTCATTTGGGTGTAGGAGGATAAATCACTCCTAAAACAGCATTGTGACCATTGGGAATGCAGGGCCTAAGCCAAAATGACCTTGGGTGCAAATCAATTAGGACCAGGGGTGATCCTCAGCTAGGATTACCCAACTACAAAGCTTGAGGAAGTTGGGAAGAAATATATATGTGCAATATTGCCAGAAGCCTTTTGTCCTAGGGTTCAGCCTAGGGTTTGGGCAAGTAGGCTGGTAGGAAGAGGTCATGCCTGAGCAGTTGTCTCAGCTCACTCTTTACTGGAAACCTTGCACACACTGACAAACTGCAGTCCGCACTTCTTGTTCACTGCTCCTCTTACTGCAGAGAAGAAAACCCTCCCTTTTGAACCCTAACCCTTTTGTACATGCCTTTCCTAGGGCAGAGAACAGTTTTCTTTACTATATATAACTTCCCTGTGCATATTTCCAGAGTGACTTTTTTACTGCCGGCAATTATTTCTTTGAAGGCTGTGCAGGATTTTGTTTCCCCAGAGGAACAAGTCCATAGCAGTGACCAGTCCTGGGTCTATAACATTAACCAGGGATGCAGTCCATTGAACACAGAACAACAGAATGATCTCTAAATACTTGTGAAAGTTTCCCTCATTTTGTTAGACTCATTTGCACTCACAGAGGCCATCCTAATGCATAGCTAACCTTACCACAATGCTGTCTGTTTTTCTTAAAGAAAAGGATTTCAATAAATATATGAACTTTTTATGTCAGAGAGTTTGAATGGGAATTTGACTTTTCAAGTCTTAAGGGAGTTAAGCAAGTTAATCTCATAGCTAGACCATTTACCCAGCTGGGCCATTTCAAAAATGCCTATTTCTGTAACTGTTGCATTTCATGCAGTCATACCCTTCCCACACTCCTTTACTTAAGCCCGAGACGTGAACCATAGGAGATGAGATGCATGCAGTTTTTTAAGAGCATCTTCAGTTTATGCTTTCTGGATATCAGACATGCACATATGACTGCCATTGATTAAAAGCAGCAGGAAAGAGAAGTTACTATTCTGCACTGCTCCTGGGGTCACCAAGGGGAAGACATGAGGCTTAAGAATCTGCAAGCTGACTGGACAGTAGGACTATGCCATGCACTTCAAAATCCACAGGGCTGCTGAATGATGCTCTAAGGAGACAGGTTAGCGAATAATCATCAGTTTAAATTGATCAGGGAACAATTCAAAAAGTGAGGCCATTCCCTGGGTGGTGCAGAGTTGATGAAAAAAACCCACTGAAGCACCACTTCAGCCACAGGGCTTCTTCTACCCCAAGATCTTAGTGCATGGCCGAGCACACACACAACAGCCCCTGTGCACCCTGGATGCTCCTGGGATGGTGGAGCAGCAATAAACTGCACCCAGAGCACAGCTTGGGTCACGGACACGTGGACAGGCATTGAGCAGAAAGAGCTCAGGGAAACTGAATGCAGGTCCAGTGAGACAAACAGAGTGTGCAGGTGTGTTCAGGGCAGCTCCACAAAGAGCTGAATAGTGCCGGGGCAGAGCCAGAGCTGCAGCTGCAGAGGCGAGGGGAGGCACTCCTCACTGTTAATCATCTACCATTTTTCCTGATCAGCTACAGAAGCAAGAATCACTTTCTTGTACAGACCTCAGGCAGAACCGTGGTTCCCTCTCTGTGGGATTTCCAGGCCGGATCCCAGAGGGCTACCTTGAATACCAGCTGTTCTGCAGGCTCTGGCCAGCTCGTGGCTCTTGAGGCTCAGGCTTCAACATGGCTAAACCATTGGCAGCAAAAGGAAATCTGTTTGCTCAGTAGAAGTATTCGAAGACTTGGTGGGAGCAGTTATTGTTTCCACACTTAGGAGAAATCACAGCAAAATGCACCAGGAAGGGTGTTTAAGAGGGGATTCTCAGCAGAGGAGTGAGAGACCATCCTGAAAAACTCCTTTTGTTCCGAGTGCCACAGGCTGCATTCGTTCTCTTTTACCACAAAGAGAGGTCAAGCTACAGCCAAAGGAAGACCTCTCTGAAACTGGAATGCAAAATTGTTGAAATTTTGTCTTAAGAAGCACCATTAAGTTTAATGACACAGACTCAAGAATGTTTCAAGTTATATGCCAGTAAAATACAAATGTGTCCCTTTACTTACTTACTGACTCCTGTGGCACACTAGAGCAGGGATATGAAACACTGCAGGACCTCAAATAGTCAGAAGATAGCCAAGTCTGCATAGATTCTCTCCAGCAATATACTTTAAATACACTTTTCCACATTGCAACTGAAAACGTTTTAACTTCTCTCTGAATCTAATAGGAGCCAAGCTTACTCTTACCCTTCCTTTACTGTCAGTAAAGCCATTAGATGGCAGTACACCCCAAATTATTCTTAGCAGTGCCACAGTGTTTTGTTGGGGCTACAACACACCATGTGTTGACAGAGTCATTGTGAACATCACAAACATTTAGCATGAAACATAACGTCCATTTGTCCAGAAAACTGCAAATAAAATGTGAATGCTAAAAAATCAACAAACAAAAACAACAAACAAAACACACAAGTAAAAGAAAGAGCAGAAAAGAAGAATTTGATCAGAAAAGCATGTTTATGATAGGAACTGTGTCCTTCAGTCTGCAAATGGAATGTAGAAAACATCCAAGCTTAAAAAAACCCCAACAAACAAAAACCCCACAGTCAAGCCAAACCAATATAAAATAGCCCAGCTTCCAGAGGTATTTGTAGGTATTGCCACAGAGTCTTGGAGAACCAGTTACATATCAGGACACCTATTGCATGAAGGAGCTCCCTAGCATCCCCTCTAGCACAGGATGAAGGGGTCAGCAAGCAGAATCAGGTCCTGCCCCACAGCCAGAGCCAGTCTCTGTGCAGACAGCATCCCAGCACCGCTCCCACGGGAACCCCCAGGACTGCTGCCTCGCACACATCTGTGCTTCAGGCACATTTCATCACCAGCTACTCCAATGTAAATTACAAGGATGTTTATTGCATTGCAGGGAGGAAGAATTTGACCAGCAGATTTATACCACAGTGCTATCATAATTCTGTGGGAGGTCACCACAAGTTAAGTAGTCAGCCTTCTTAACCTATCCTTACAAAATGTACAGTGGCGTTCATCACATTTTATGTCCATAAAAATCCCCTAAGGAGTTACTAATCACAGTAAAAATGTTCTCATCCTGCCAGGCTATGAAAAGTCACTGCTAAATGTAGATTTGGTTTAGGATGTCCAGAATCTAGAAGAAAGAGACCCTTGGTCTGTTCCTGGTGCCACTGACTCTGGGGTCATTGCAAAACTATTACTGTCAGAGAGGGAAAGGGTATGGGAGAGATGATGGGGTCTTTCTGCTACTTTCCAACAGGATACACACAGACATTTCTTTGATGAGCTGTTTCACCACTAAAAACTGTAGTTTTAATTAATCTGAAATTATTCCTAAATTTAAGCTGAATTTCCCATTTCAGTGTTGAGCCTAACACTTCATATATACAGATACAAAGAAAGAAAGAAAGAAAAGTAATACTTTAGGTATCAATATTGAAAACACAAGCAACTAAAATTCACTGTGCTAGAGAAAGAATACTTCTCAGTGGGAGATTGGAGTCCTAGTTCTTGAAAGCCTCATCCCTGCTTTTATTAAAAATGCCTTTCTTGTCCCATATCACAGATTCAGACTGAGCAGCTATTCACTTCTAAAATCTTCTTATAGAGTACCAATTGCTTATGATATCTCTACTTATATTAATCTGAAGGGAGACTGAAAGACCTCCTTATGACAACTGACAAACTGGAGTCTTATCAGCACAACCAGCCACCAGCAACAGGACTTGACCCAAGGTCTTTACTGGCACTGTGTGATGGCAAAATTTTCAGTACAGTCTGTCCCTTTTGGTTCTTCCCCAGGTGCACAGGAGACAGGCCATGTTTTCACACACATTGAAAAAAAAAATCAGCGTGAATAGTTCACTGATACGCTGAATCACAAGGTCCGTGTGGTTTATTATTGCATTAATTACTGTAATAATGTAGGAGTCTTTGCATTTGAGACTACATACAAAAATGCATTAGAAACAATGTGTCACATATATTAGGATCTCTATTATTGTAAAGGTAACAACCCTATGAAATACAGGAGGCATTTAATAATGTACTCCCTTGCTATTAATTTAATCAGACTTTTGAAAGCCCATCTACTTTGTGTCATTCCGTAACTCTGACATCCTGAGCTACATTCATCCATGTAAGTTGGCACTTTATTGCCATGTCCTTTTATTCAACATTTCCCTGCCTTTTTTAAATCACAAATCTCTGAGTAAGAGCTACGTGACAAGCATCTTGAGATGCAATGCAAAGGCCAGGAAAGTCTCCATCTTGAGCTGGCTTCTAGGGGTAGATGCACTGAAAGTCAGATTTCATAAAGACAAAGCAAAGCTTCTGCTTACACTTTGATATTTTCATACTTGGAACTGTGTCTCATTTTAAACTTAACCTCATTAATTAACCTTGGAAGGGGTGAAAACTCTCAGGGGCTAAGGAAGAAGGCAGGGATTTGAGCAGAGACTGTGCCAGAGATGCTGGACAAGATCTAGGCATGAAAGAGAATTTTAAAAAGATAAATAGATTTTAAAAAAATTTTTAAAGGGTAGTGTTTGGAAGGAACAGTTTATGAAAGGAGATTTCTGAATCCTGTGAAACCTTTGAAATTCAATGGAATTTTCGTGACACTGTCACAAAAATTTCTGGGCTGTAGAGAGCTGAGAGATCTCCTTTGAGCTCATGCAAGGAGAGCTGCACTGACTAGTGCCATACAAGGAGGCGAACAGAACTCACTGCAAGAGGTCCCCAAGAGGCACTGACAGCATCCCACCCAGCAGCTCCACGCTGAGCTTCCTCCTGCAGAAGGATTAGCTCTGAAGGAAGTTGAGAGGAATCATCCCAGCACTTGAACTTTTTACAGCCTCACCATGGCCAGGGCAGAGGAGGGCTGAATGTTGTGTGGCCTGCTTCCACTGAATCACAGGGCTGAAATTAAGTCTCATCTGCTGCCCCATGGGTGCTGTGTGCCAGGCAGGATACACAAGAATTGCACAGTACCAAGCCAGCATGCAAAAAATTCAGTAAAGCAAACACTGAAGGATCAGACTTATTTTTACATCTTAAGCCGTCTCCAAACAAACAGCAATAGCAGGAAGCTGGGGGGATTTGCATTTCCCATGCTAGGTTCCCTTCTCTCCTTCTAGCACAACATTTCACATGTAGGGATGACAGACCTTAACCCCTGCGCTAGCCCTGGGCAGAGCAGCAGCAAGGGCACACATTTCCACAGCAGAGTCAGGAAACATACAAATCAGCTGAAATGTCACTGGCCAGAAAGCTGGGAGCCCGGTGCACAGAAACCACCTTTTATTTTTCTCCCCAGCAGGAAAACATTTAATTTTGAGATTGAAGATAATCTGGCTGGGCAGTTCTCTCCTCTGCCTGTAGCCGATATAACCTTAAACCATTATTGCATCAATGATGAACTCACCCTGCCAACACAGTGTCCTTGTAAGACCACCACCAAGAGCCATGTCCATTTTTGGGCTTGTGGCAAAAGCTGATCCAGGAGATTCCTCAAGAGCATGGAAGAGAACTTCCTGACACATCTGGTGAGTGAGCCTACCTGGGGTGGTGACCCACTAGACCTGCTGTTTGCAAACAGAGAAGGGCTGGTGGAGATGTGGTGGTCAGAGGCCATTTTGGCACAGGGACAATGAAATGACAATTTTTGATTCTTAGTGAAATAAGGAAGGGGATCAACAAAAATTCTAGCTTGGGCTTCCAGAAGGCAGACTTGGGCCAGTTCAGGACACTGGTTTGGAGACTTCCTTGGGAAACAGTCATTAATAAGAAAGGGATTCAGGAAGGCTGGACACGCATAAAGAAAGAAATCCTGAAGGCACAGGAGCAGGCTACCTCCATGTGCAGAAAGAATAGCCATCAGGGAAGAAGACTGGCCTGGCTGAACTTTTTTTTGCAGGAACTCAGGGAAAAAGGAGGGTTTATGACCTTTGGAAAAAGGGGCAGGTAACCCAGGAAGAGTGCAAGAATGTTGATAGGTCATGTGCAAAGAAAATTAGCCAAAAGCTCAACTAGAACTCAATCTGGTTTCTGCTGTAAAAAATTAAGAAGTGTTTTTATAAATACATTAACAACAAAAAGAGGGCCAAGGAAAATCTCCATTCTTGATTGGATGTGGAGGGGGAACATTTGATCAAGAAGAGGAAAAGGCTGAGGTACTTAATGCCTTATTTGCCTCAGTCTTTATCAGAAAGACCAGTGATCCTCAGGGCAACCAACCCTCTGAGCTGGTAGACTGGGACCTCAATAAAGGCCCTGCAATCCAGAAGGAGGGAGGTAGTGACCTGCTGAGCCACTTAGACACTCACAAGTCTATGGGACTGCATGGGATTCATCCAAGGGTACTGAGGAAGCTGGTGGGAAAGCTTGCTAAGCCACTCTCCATTATTTCTTATCAGTCCTGGCTGGGCAGGGAGGGTCTGGAGCACAAGTCTGATGAGTAGAGGCTGAGGGAGCTGGCAGGAGGGAGTAGGTGGGTGGGAATCAGCTTCTTCTCCCAGGGAACAAGTGACAGGACAAGAGGACAAAGCCTTGAGCTGCACCAGGGGAGGTGGAAGTTGGGCACCAGGAAGAATTTCTTCACATAAAAAGTTGTTAGATGTTGGAATGGGCTGCCCAGGGAGGTGGTGGAGTCACCATTCCTGGGGGTGTTCAAGAAACCACTGTGTGTGGCACTCAATGCCATGGTCTACTTGACAAGGTGGTGTTCAGTCAAAGGCTGGACTCAACGATCTTAGAGGTCTGTTCCAAACTAAATGATTCTGCAATTCTGTAATCTGCCTTCTCCTCCTCCTGCCCTCCAGGAACTGCAGATATCCAATACAATCCCAGGATGTCATTCCCACTTCACAACCCTGTACACAAGGAGCCAGTTGCCTCCTTTTCTGAGCTCCTGATGGCAACTGCAGAGCAGGAGGGAAGGCAGAGCCTGTGCTGCAAAAGCAAGGACACATTTCATACCCAGCCCAGCCTCAGCTTTGCCCCATGGCTCATGTCCAGCTGCTCACCAAAGCCCAGCTCTGTTCCAGAAAAAAGGCAATGCTGAGACCTGCTGCAGAGCCTGGACACCTTGGAAATGCTGGTATGGGTAGGGAGGCCAAGGGATGCTTGAATTTGGCACATTCCCTGATCAATTACTGCCAAGAATGCTTCTAAGGTCTTCCTGCTGGCAATTAAAGCTGTTAATTCACACTCAGAAACTACCTGTGGAAATACAGCATGAAGCCCATCCTTTCCTGAAACTAGATCTCCTGTCTAGCAAGGGTCTCCTTGGCAAAAGCAGAAACTGTTGACATATAGGAAATGAAGCCAGGCTTGGATTTAAGTGCTTTTCTTTCTTTTCCCCCTGTTTTTTTAAAGTAATAATAACAACAGTATTTCAAATATATGCATTCATTTGGAAAGTTTTAAGCTTAACACACACTACCCGGCTCTCTGAGATATCTACATCTGGACGCTCAGGACAGAGTCAGGCCCTGTGAACAGTGTTGACATGGATCCCTGCAATATAATGTACCAGGTGACTGCTTAGAGCACCAAGAAGACCAAGGGAATGATTTGCTTTAGTTGCTAGTGAGCTTGTTCCTGATCTTGCCTAGCGCTTTTGAAACGAGATGAATGTCGCAGACCCGCTTGCATTGAAGGCAACAGTGATTATGTGTTCCCTCATTTATTGCCAGGAAGTATCTGAATAACAAACACGTGGAAAGTATGCGTGAAAAAGCAAATACAGCATTAAAAGCTATCAGGTTATTACTTGAGAATGGACAATAGGATATCCACTAGCAATATGTTCCAATAATAACATTAAGCTGAGGTCAAGATTTTTGGATCTCAGCTATATTGGCATTTATTCCTGCAAGGAAGAAGGGGGAAAAAAATGTTAAGTGAGGTTCCCACAGACCTTAAAAAGCAGAAACATCTGTTGCTGTTATGAGCAGCTCAGATGCTGAGTTCAGCAGGAGAAAGTCCAGCAGCTAGGCCGGGTCTCTGCTTACCACCACATGCCTCTGTGCTCAATGGGAAATGATCAGAGACAGTTTCAAGGGACATATCAATAATTCAAAACAGCCAAAACTAGCATAAACAAATAAGAATTAGCGCTCTCCTCTTTCTCCCACCAGCAAGACTGGAAGATGTTACTGATGCCTTAAATGTGCAGTCTCAAGCACTGTTGTCAGAGTTGTCCCCAGCTGATGGGTTGCTCCACATTGTGCATTTATTTCATTTTTTTAACAAACAGGTTTGATCTGAAACACTGAGCAGAAATTCCAAAGAAGTGAGTCTTGTTCTCAGCAATACAATCTTCTGTGGGGCAGGGGGAAATGATGAGTTCTCATGGACTCAGTTTTTCTGTTTGAGAAATTAACCCCTATTTCAGTGATCCATTATTTGCTCTTTGTAAACAGATCTTCATATCTTGGGTTTATGATTTTCAGCTTACACAATAAACATATCTTCTAATATTAGGTAACATGCAAATGTCAGAGATGCTGTTTTGATAGTGTACTTATGCAAACTGTGCTCTATGAAACTCTCTTTTCTAAGCAAAACCTTTTGGCAAACAGCTCTCAGCATTTGCCCAGCAAGTAGCATGGGTAAACATTCACAAAGGCAACACTGCTTCCACTTGGAAAACACCAAACTGCATCAAGGCTGTAGCAACCATGAGTCCAGAAGGAAAATGCTGATGACTTGGCATTTTGTACTGCCTAATCTCTTAAATATTGCATGTGGAAGCGTCAAAGAAATAAAATCCTGTCAAAGGAAAGAACTTCTGTATGCCAGATTTCTATGTAAAAACAGATTCCCAGATAGAGTTCCTTATTTTGCTTCACATTCTTATATAAAAAACCCTCCAGTGCTGTGCACAGTTCAAAAGCAAAGGGAAATGAAGTCAAAACCTCTGGACTTGGAGGAGTGAATCTTGGCCCTGCTTTCTCCACACTCATGTGCTGGCATGGACCTGGAGATCTGCCTCCTTGTGACTGCAAGCACAAAGAAACCCTTGCCCAATTTCCAGGCAGAATGGACTTAGGAGACTGGAAGAAGTGGAGTTTAAAGGAGCACAGTCTTTGGAGCATGGATTTATTCCTTAGTTTAGTTATGAATGTAATGAAAATACACAGGGCAGTAAGCAGACAGATTTTTTGTTTTATTAACACATTGAAGGAAGGGACTTGAAGATAAGAAAACGGTGACCTGCAGTTAAGATTCGTGCCGTAACATTTATGAAGACATGGGGTTAAAGACAAACATGCCAAGAAACAGAGCTACCAGATATGCAGTTTGACAGTTTGACACGTATTTCTTTTGGCAACAACGATATGGTAAGAAAAAATCTTTTTCCTCATTCCCTCCCCTCCCTTTTATTCAGTAGTTAAAGAGCTCCTTGCACGAACACCAGCTCACACACATCACCACACGCAGCATCTAGTGTGGTATAAGACAGTACCAGCGTATCTAAGGGCATCAGAGGCCAGAACTGGGGAGGCAGCAGCAGGCAAGGGCTGATTCAGCCACTGCTGCAGAAAATCCAAGTTCATAAAAATTGGTTGGGGCTTCATTTTTAGGTCTTTTCCAGAAAGAAACTTCCACATAATACTGAGCCTGAGGTAATTTAAAGAAAATATGTCCTATGCCTGCCTACAGACCTGACCTTCTGACAGCATAATCTCTTGCAGGACCCTCGATCTCCACCTGGGCCAAGGCTGAAGAACAGAGGATATGTTCAGTTTTGCAGAGCACCTTCAAAGAGAGCAACTCCAAGAGAGCAGCCCACCTACACTCCTGTGCTCAGCACTGTTTGACAACTGTCTTTGTACAGCTTTGAATGACAGTGAAGACTCACAGGCTCTGCCGAGTGGTCTGGAGGCACTTATGTTCACACAGCTTGGGACTAGCCCTCTCTGAAGCAGATTGACATGTTGATTTCTAGCAGTTGCCTTCCTCTGGGAAACGTACAGTGTTCCCCTTGCTCTAAACCAACAGGTTGGGGTAGTTTGGAGAGGGAAGAGAAAGGGATAAAAAGGAGGGTCACTTAAACATCTGAATTAGTGTCAGGACTGTCTTTTAGCCCACCAGTGTGCTGTTTTTATTGTAAGTAGGGTTGTATATTGCATGCCTCCCTAGCAGTACTGAGTCAGCAATGTCCTGGGGGAATCAGGCACAGCATCACCAACTGGGCAAGTGAGGGGATTGCCCTGCTCTGCTCTGCTCTGCTCTGCTCTGCTCTGCTCTGCTCTGCTCTGCTCTGCTCTGCTCTGGGGCAGCCTCACCTCTAGTGCTGGGGGAGTTTTGGGTGCAACAATGTAAGAAAGATATTAAACCATCAGAGAGCATCTATAGCAAGGCCAGGAGGATGGTGAAGGGTCTGGAGGGGAAGCTATGTGAGGAGTGGCTGAGGTCACTTGGTCTGTTCAACATGGACAAGAGGAGACTGAGGGGAGAGCTCATTGCAGTTACAGCTTCCTCACAAGGGGAAGAGGAGGTGCAGGCACTGATCTCTTCTCTGTGGTGACAGTGACAGGACCCAAGGGAATGGCCTGAAGTTGTGTCAGGGAAGGTTTAGGTTGGATGTCAGGAAAAGGATCTTCACCCAGAGGGTGGTTGGGCACTGGAACAGGCTGCCCAGAGAAGAGATCACAGCACCAGCCTGAGAGACCTCAGGAAGTGTTTGCACAATTCTCTCAGGCACATGGTGTGACACTTGGGGTGTCCTGTAGAGGTGCAGGACAGCCCCAAATAAACCACCTAAACCTCCTCTGACACAGCTTCATGTTGTAAATGCAACATTTTCTATACACATATGTGCCAATCCTGGAATAGAATTGACTAAGAAATGGGAAGCCACTGCCTAGAGATCTCAGCCCAATATTGTTCCCAGGAAACAACTCTATTCTAGGAAAAAACTTCAATCAGAGACCAAAGTGGAAAGCAAAATTCTCCCATCCTTTCCCCAACTCCCACTGCACCAGGGAGCCTTGCCTTGTCTGAAATTAGCAACACATAGGGTCAGAAGTCCTGGATAAGTTAAAAGTCTTTACTTGATGTGATATAGGTACAATAACAGTAGTCTCTTCTGGCAGGGTCTCTGCAATCTGATCAATACAGTATCTTCTGTCCTTTCCCTTTCAGTGGGGAATGGAGACATGAAGGAATGGGGTACTTCCATCTTGTTCTTTAGTGTGGACAACAGACACATTCACAAGCTACTGTAGCCTCCATACAGGTATGAGTGAAACAACAAGAAAAAAACCAACAAAAAACCAACCAAGCAACAAAACAAAAACACAAAAAACCCCAAACCAAACAAAAAAAAGGCAAACCAAAACAAAACAAAAACCCCAAAGAAACAAAAAAAAACCCCAAAACAAACAAACAAAAAAACTAACTAAAAAACCCCCAAAAACCAAACCCGAAAAACCAACCAAGAAGCAATGAACAAGCAAGCACAACAAAAGTGGCATCTGAACTGTATATGAGCTGATCATATGGGAATCATTGCAGTCAAGCTGATAAACTGAAGGCTGCAGATTAACCAGCTAAAGATCTGAGAGATGAAACTTAAGGAACTTCTCAGGATTGTCTTGCTCAATGCTTCCAACTTCCACATTTTCTTACTCAGCTTAGCAGATTTAGCATTTCTCAAAGTCTCTCCTCCTGGAGGCAATGATTTGAAATGGGAAGAGCAGGATGAAATGCTCTAAGATATTCCATCTGTTTTAATTTCAGAGAGATGCCAGATATTGTGATCAGAGCACTACCAGATGGGAACTCTCCCAAAAAAAGTACTTTTTGCCTGTTAGGAAATGCTGACTTGTTAAAATTTAAACCCATCACAGAACTCTAAAAGTTTTGATGGAAGTTCTCTGATCCAGATTAGAATCACTGGTCATCAGATAAAAGGGATTCCAAAAGCAAGTAATTGAGAAAAATTGCTTTGAGGCATGCATCTATGGTTTTGTGTTTACACAACCAATAAGATCAAGATCCACCAGGACATGTAATTCACTTGAGTTCATCAAAAAAGGCAAAGGAAGAACTCTAGCCTGTTCACCTTTCTGGGCTGGGGCTATTTTTCCAGGTCAGGCTTTGGGGAAGTCTGAAGATAGCAGACAATGTTTATTTTTGAACAGAGCCTAGCACACTGGGGCTGTGACTGGAACTCAAAAGGAGAAAAATAAAGTATGGGCACTTTTACATAACTAGTTTCACTTTAAGAAAACCTCACTTCTGTCATTTCCCTCCTTGACTTCCTCTAATGTTCACCCACTGCCAAAATTTCTTACTTCTGGCAAGTGTCAAAGCATTTTCCAGGCAAACTTGCTGACATACCAATTGTGTTCCATTTTGAATTCCTCTGGTTGTTCCAATATAGATGATTCCCACTTGATCTAGGCCTCTTTCTGTAGCTAATTTTCTCCCCTATGAAAATGCATATCCTGGTTTTCTCTGTCAGAGCAAAGGTCACTGGAAAAGAAGGGGAGAAATTAAAAAAAAAAAAAGGAAAAAGAAAAGAACTTCACAGACATTAGTCACCATCCAACGTTTAACACACACAGCCTTGCCAAGCCAGAAAATGACAAAAAATTAGAGTACAGGTCAGAAGACAGAAAAGGGATATTCCTTCCCCTTTTGGGGCCATATTTTGTAACACCAGTATGATTAAGTGGTATACTATTTCCTGGTTAGCAGAACACTCAGAGCAATAGTCTTGCAGGGCTGTGTTGAAAAATCATTCTTACATGTTTTATAATTTGCCAGATACTGGGAAGAGACATGTTTCTGTAGTTGAAAGTAGTGTTGGACATCCCATTCTTGAACAGACTGTAATAATTTTTTGTGTGGTGCTTGGTATCTCAGAGGTGGAAGTAGCCATTTGGGTGAAAAAAAATCCCTTTAAGTCCCACCTTGCCAAAGAGGTTCTCAACCAAAACCAACACTATATATGAACACCACAGGGAGTACAAACACTCCCACAATGATGTTGTCAGCAGCAGTCAGCATTTTTATAGCACTGGTGTCCAGACACACTTGCACACACAAAGAGGTCTAGCATCAATTTAAATGGCACCAGCATTACTCTCACATCAAGTATTGCTTAGAAAACCTGTGTAAAAAGCATGATGTAATGACCAGGACACAGACTGAAATTTGAAATTTTGGCAGGTTGACAAAGTGGCATCAAGAAAAAAGAATTACCTTTGTGTGTGTGTGTGCTGAAAGGATCAGGACAAAAAAAAGGTGGCTCTCATGAGTTCATCATCTCTTAATGCAGAGTTATGCCTTTTTGGCCAACTGAAATAACTAATAACACCATATTTGTGCTGAACAGCCATGATAAAGCCTGAGAGAATAGAAAGAGTAGGTGTAAAGGAACTGGCCAGATACAGCAAGGAATACTTGGCTATAGAAAGTCTTAGGAGTCTTTGTGCAAGTGGAAAGAAAAAGGCCAAAATTAAAATAGACATGCATTCACAGTTTTATGAAATCAGTATAGAAAATGCTCTTCTCCCACTGCCAAAAAAAAAGGAATCTTGTCTGGGTACTGGCAGACGGATCTCCAGAAGATCCTCATTCACTTCAGTTGAACAGACTTCAAGCACACAACACACATATAGCTGCAACCCAACAGTCATGCCAGTCCTTTAAACCCACAGCACCTAGTATAAACCAGACTACTTTAAAATAAACCATTACACCCTGGAGACACAGTCAAAGGCACACAGCTGCCATGGGAGTGCTCTTGCCTTGCAAGCAAGAGCAATCTCATTTCATTCTCATGAATTTGATTTTTACATGAAAATAGCTTTTGCACATACACATGCAGAACTCTGAACAGTTTCATGTTGATTTCTTGTTTTAAACAAATTTATTCTGTACTCATCTAGTAGAAAGGCTACTGTGTTTTTTCAAGTTATTATGAAATCTTTCAGCATCAGCTATGTTAATCTGTAACATACACTATGCAGATTGTCACTGATAAATCAGACATTAGAATCAAACATTTTGCACATATAAATGTGGCAATTACTGCCATGGAGATGGCAGATATTGTGAAGGAGACAGATGTCACTCATTACACACACTTCCTTTCACAGAACTTCATTATTGCTTTGTATGCTGCAGACAAGTTTGGCAACATCTCCCAGTCGTTGTGGTTTGCCCATGCACAAAACCTGGGAGAAATTTGTTATTTCAGATTATCTCATTATGTAGAACTTTAAGATCAGAACAAAAATAACTCCTAGACTACAACTGCTATTCCCTATGGGAAAGATTTCTCAATACAAACCCACCACAATTTTCCCTTCTCCCTCCTTCAGCTTTGTTCTTATTTGAGGCACTAAGCTTGATCCATGCTCAAGCTATTGAGCAGTCCAAATGATGGAATCAAAACTGTCTCTCTCCCCCTGAAGTCAAGACGGGTGCAGAGATCATTTAAGAAGTTATACCATGAACAATCACCCTAACCTCAGTATAGCTGGATCAAATCACCTGAAGAATTCTCCATCTGCTTGTAATGGTTGTGCTTGTAATGACTATCAAATCAGCATCAAAGTGCTCATCAGTGACAGCAAGTCAATCTTTGACTCTATCTCCTGACACAAATTAATAACAATGACATGAAAAAAGCCCAATGATTATTGGAGAAGGGAATAACAAAGTCTGGCTTTTGGCAGTGTAGAGTTTAATCACTTCCCTCCTACAGCTACCTGTATATAATTCATCACCACAATAACTTGATGAGGCAATGAATTATTGGTGTTCTTCTTTGGAGGTGTAAATTAGAAAAAATTATGAGATGACCTAACCAGTGCCATACAAAACTCTTTGGCAGATCCAGGTATTTAATATCTTTCCAGCCCTTATGCACAATGATAAAATTATTTCTGAATAAGAAAAATGTTTTAAAGACTCAAAACATCTCACTGAGTTTTTGACAACATTTTCAGATATCAACATATCAGAAAAATTCATAAGAATCTAGATTATTCTATGCAGGAAAGTGGGTTTGCATTTGATATTCCTAAGATCTAAGATCAAACTTGTAGAAGAAAAATTGAAGACCAGAGATATTTAACCCGAAGGGAATTGAACATAGGCAGGGAATTGAAAAAGATTGCACCTTTTCATGGAGAAGCCACATTGCACAGGGCTGAAAATGCTGCATCACATAAAGACAAGACATGCCACTCCTCCTAGCAGTTGTTGCAGGTTTCTTCTTTTTTCCTGTATGCTGTAACTGAGGTTTAAATCAGACATCAGCCTTTTTGTTTACTTCTTAATTGAAAAACAAAATTAGCAGAATGATACAGTCATGCTTTTTAAATTATTAAGTGGTGAAAAGGCCTTGTGAAAGACAAAGTGGGAACTTTATGTCTCTGGCAGGTCCCGTTCTCCCACTCAGGGGACTCATATCTTAAGTTCAGATTCCCCACTGTGAGGACAGGGCATGGTCAGGGAGCACCCACAATATCTTCAAGGCAAAGGTTCACTTTCAGGCACTCATATCTGCAAAAGAGCAAAAACCCCTTTGCATGTTATGCAAAATAAGCCACAGGCATCAGTGTCTGGAGACATGTGTCTGTGACACATCCCACTAAGACAACAACCATTAGAGTTATTCAGATGAATATTTAGGATATCCATCAGGTGGATGAGAAAACTACCAGTGTCTGTCTCTTAGCGAGAAAGTTCAAACTTTTTGCAGTGAAACTCTCCCTGTCTTTCCAAAGCACAGCACAGCCTGGATGATTTGTCACCACGTCCTGACACACAGGAAACAGCTTACATGACAGCTTCCACAGCTCTCTCTTTCACTCATGAACAGACACATCTGTAAGCTGCTGGTTAACTAAGAGGTCAGTGCCTCTGTGTTCCAGATGTGCGTTTAGAAACACAGCCCAACCTGACAGCCCAGGCTCTGTGAGTGTCTGATACAGAGGCTTTTGGAAGCTGTTCAGTGTGCTTGTGAAAGCATGAGAAGACAGTGTGGGAACTACTCAGAATCTCAGATTTATTACAACTTGATATCCCCCAGTCAGAGAGTATCCTCTAGAAAACACACATGTTCCTCTCTTGTGTTCACCAAGGCCTCCTACACGAGCAGAAATTAAAGCATGGCATCCCAATCTGCTTTCTAATGAAGCCACAACCTTTCTGTGTTACCACAAATACAGCCTATAATTGAACTCCCTGTTGTGATTTCCTCAAAAAGATTATAGCAACACCAAGAAAAAAGCATGGGTCATTAAATTCCACACATTTGTGCACAAACCACAAGAACATCTCTCTCTCTTTCTAGGACACAAGCTCTGACGTAGGCCTAAGACTATCCTCTAGAAACCACATTCTTTTTGTCCCCACCAACTACCCCTATAGAGGCAGATAACGCAAAAATGAAGAAGATGTTTTTTAAAAAAAAGAAAAGAAAAGGAGACCATGATAGTCACTCCTATCAGCCATCTACTAGTTCAATGAATGACCCAAGATCAACCTCTTGAAATAGCCACACAACAGCACACAAAATGTTCCCCTCACAAAAATGTGCTTGAAAGGAAAACATGCGGTGGAAGAGTCATTAAACCTGAATAAACTGACCCAGAGTTCAATAAACAAGCTTTAAGACATTGGTGATAAGAAGTGAAAACATCCAGTACAAACATGAATATCACTGCACAGCAAAACCCCTGAGCTGCATGTACACAGCTCCCTAGAACACAGAAGCACAGTGTCTGTTCTTCCAAATATTTGCCATTTATTCCCACTTATCTTTTGTTCAGGTACAACACACTTATGTCATAGGGATAGTCTGACACATACATTTAGCGTTTGGCCCATGTTCCTGATTATACAAAGATTTTGATTACAGACTTACGCTGCCGCACTCCAATCAAGTTCTCTCATTAACTCCTGTTGGTATTAATCAGTGCTGAACATCCTTAAGCAGAGACCAAATATAGTGCATTTCCAATTTTTATCTCCTGGGAGAAATAAAAGTTTTTACAGCAGCTGCTTTCTAGTAAATCTAACAGCTGAGATCATACAGCAGTGTCTGGAGTTTAGGCGCTGAATGGACACAGCCCCAGAGAGGACACAGGAACACCACACAGAGATGAGTGGCAGAGCTAAGGCAGAGCATTTCCAGGGAGACCTGGGTGCTGATGTCCCCATTAAGGCTTCTGGGTCTGTATTTTTAACTGCCTTCTGTTTTTCCTTCATCATCCATTGCTCCGTACAGACTCATTTTTCTTTATCTTTGGAAAGGAAAGAGGTCTTGAACAATGAGCCAGGCAAAGCTGCAAGAATAAGGGATCTTTCTGCTCCAAAGCACATGCATGAGTTGAACAACAGAGCAGGCACTTACACCTGCTGCCATTAATCTGTGACCACAAAAATTAGGTGTGGGTGGTGTCTTGCACAGCTCAGCCCATTCCTGAGCAATGATTCCAATTCATTTAACAAATTGAAGTAATTCAGTAAGGCTGAAAGTCACAGGGAGGGAGGAGAAACACCAGTTCAGACTCCCTTTGTGGGTTTTTGCAGTGGCCTGTACCTGTGACCTAGAAGAGCAAGGGGAAGAGGGTGAAGAATTCCATGCCCAATACCTCAGATGGTCACTGCTGCATGTTATGGCCAGAGAACAATGGTGGTAGGGTTTGGCTCTCTTGATGCTTCCTCAAATGACTTGATACAGCAACTTCCCAACAGCCAAGACCATGCACTGAGCTTCGTCCTGTTGTCCAAAGTGAATCCTGAGGGCTGAATTTGAAATCTCTCCTTTACGCAAATCTCAATCTCCCCACAGTGACTGGGGACAATTTCTGCCCCAAAGGAGAGAATCCAGCACACATTAGGGCTCTGTTAGGCTGGACCACAATATGAAGACATTTTGAGAGGCAGAAGCTGGACACAGATGTCTTCACTGACACAATGTGATGGCTGTCATGGGAAAAAGGAGTCTCACATGGAGGTGACAGGGGACAACAACTTATCCTGCGTGACACCAGTTCCCTAATCCACCTGCACAGCACTTAGATATTATTCCTCTGTTAGTCTAAATGTGATTTGTCTGGGTCTGACTAGCTCAATGTTCCATTTGACACATGCCTTTATAGATACCAAGGCAGAGGCAGACACCATTTCAGGAGGGTTTCTGTGACATCTTGCTGTTACCCACTTCCACACTGAGGGTGTCCACTTTCTGCCTGCTTTTCTTTGTACTTCTGAGGACTTTTCGTGCTTCCATTTCCTTTTTAACGTCTAACTGGAGCAGCAGCTCTGTGGCAGACTCCTGGCAGAGCACGTGTTGCCCTGTGTGCCCTGCAGAGCCCAGCCCAGCATCAGCTGCTGCCTCTCCAGTCTCGCTTTTTGCCTGATGCCTCACAAGGTGAAATCCCATTACTTTCTTCAGCTTTTTCTTCCTTCTCCTCCCTCCTGGTGCATATTTTTGTGTTGTGTTTTATTGCATTCCCGGGCACTACCCACCACAACCAGTTGTCCTACACATTAAGATAGCCCAGGAGCATTACATTATGTTCAAAAAAACAGAAGAGCTCTTAGCTCTCCCCATGCTCCTTGGCTGATCAGCAACAACGCTGAAGAGATCGGGATGCACTTTTTTCTCCTCTTTCTTGCAGTAACAGCACCACCTTTTGGTTCCCGACACGATGCTGTGATTTCACATCAGCAGCTCTGATGTCTCTGCAGAACGCTGACGGATCCCCAAAAAGACACCTTGTGTGCCTTAATTGTGCTCATATTTCATCTGCAGTGCTGTTGCCTGGAGAGGAGAGGATCCCACAAGCCACGGAAGTGAGTAGTCATCCCCTCACCCAACTACACATCACCTGAGTACTTCTTCTCCTAACTCTATGGCTTTTCAGATAAGATAGCTGGGTAGCAAGGAATTCCATCTCCACCCAGCTCTGAGCTCAACAAAGCAAGGTATGCCACAGCTCACAGCACACAGACATTTCCATCCCTGAACGTGGATAAACACACTAATCCTTTGACCCTTCCCTAACTGGCTTCTAAATATGAAGTAATCAAATGCAAAGGAGCAGTGCTTATAAACCCAGCTGATGGAAACAATCAAGACATAATCATCTGTCTGGGGCTGGTGGTGCATCTCAGAGAAAAAGAAACACTGGGGAATTTTGGGGGGCAAGGCAATAAGAATCTGACACACTAGAAGGGATATGACAACAGATACATATTTAAAGGCTCAAATGCAATGTTCAGTCATGCTTGAATAAGGGCCTGAAACATTGGGTGTTCACCTCCTTTATTGGTGACATCAGTCCTACAGCTACAACTCTAAAACTGCCATGGTTTGAAGTAACTGCTCTAACACAGCCTTTAGTCACCCACTAAATTCCCCTTTCCCTTCCATCTCTGATAAATCAATCTGATTTTATTGATGTGATTCCCACCAGATGGGCTCTGATCTTCCTGACTGCCTTCAGGGCTAGCGACAGCAGCAGAGGTGAGGATCTCCTAATCAGGGATAAAGCAGAACAGATGCACCTCTTTAGTGGTGCAAATTCAATCCAGTTCCAGAATGGAAAGTGTTTTGCTCAGAATTCAGGAGAATCTGCTTTATTTCAGGGATTAACCTTTCCTTTAACTCTGTTGTAAATCCCCTTTGGGAATGCCTGTGACACCAGAACTAAACCATTTCTTAAAGACAAATCAATGCACCTGCAGATGTCTGAGGATGCAGACCAGGTTACTACTTTTTCTGAACTCTGAGATTAAAAACAATTATATGTTGACTCATTTTTCCTTGGACTATGACTGTGTGTCTTGATCCCTGCAGTGGTAGAAAGTCAAGTAGTCAGGCATATTTAAAGATACACTCACAACTATCTACATTATGATTTATAATGTGTTCCAGTATCTTTGCAATTCATTTAGTATTTTAAATCAAATTAATAATCATTTGCAGCACCTTTCAAAATCAAAGCATAAGTATGGAGTGGCTTTGCTTAACTACTTCTTGTTCACTTAAAGATTAGTCTAATATGACTTACTTTGTGTTACTTTTCTCTTGTGAAGCTCAGGACCCTGATTCCAGAGGAGTGACACTAAAGATAAAACACCAGGGAATGCAGATACCATCATAAACTTAATGTCTTCATTGCCTCAGCTCGAATACTGTCAGTCTCAATGAAACTGGTGAAATATAAAATGTCTTGTACACTTTTATTTTCCCCAATTCAGTCCTTCTAGGAGTCTGTTCCAAAGCATTTCTCAGTGGTTTTTCAGGGTCATAGTTTGGCTAATCAACAGACATCTCTGGAATGAAAACTTGGCTGAAAGGAGCATATTAGCCTTCCTGTCAGTGTATCTAATCTGAATCCAAATGAAAAACAAATATTCAAAGACTGGAACAATGTTTGTCTGTTAAAACAATCTAGATGACCACAACATGGGAAGGAAATAGCAAAGAGTTCAGGTATACACAATAAATTTGAGGCAGCTTTTTTCTGGTATCTCCCACCTACATAGCTGTACCTGGACAGGAAATTTCTAAATATCCTGCACTGCTAAACAGCAGCTTCAGAAGAAACAGAGCTTTTGCAAAGGCCATTACTGAATCTTGTCAAAAGTTTTCCTTTTGCTTTACTTGCAGCCTGGTCCCAAACTCTTTGAGCTGACATTAAATACTTTAGGCTTTCCTATAGATGCAAACCCTAGTTTTCAAACAGGTCTCCAATTAAAAAACAGAGGAGAAGAGCAAATTGTCCTTCATTTAAGCACCTAATGGAGGATTTGAGTCCTGATCATAGAATCACAGAATGGTTGGAAGGAACCTCACAGATCATCTGGTTCCAACCCCACTGCTATGGACAGGGACAATTTTCACTAGACCAGGTTGCTCAGAGCCCCATCCAGCTTGGCCCCAGGGTTGGGGCATCCACAGCTTCTCTGACAAACATAATCTGTGCTGGACTTCAGACCAGCTGGACTTGTTCTGGGTCAGGGGAAATTCTTAGTAAGTTTTAATCTTATTACAGCACAACTTGGGAGTATATGGGGGTGTATTTTGCACACAAACCCTAGAGGATTTGAATCTTTTTCTGCTGATAGCTCATTTTTGCCAGCAACTAGCTGCTTGACAACCTCTTGTGCTGATTGACCTCTTGGTTGCTCCAGCTGGAGCTAGCAGACACCATCCAGTCCCAAAGCAGTTTAATGTATTTTGTCCTCTTAACTTAGTGAATAGAATTCACTTAAAGAAGCTCTGGAATACTGATTGTTCTAATTCATACGCAGTAGAAGTGAGGCTAATGAAACAATTCACTTCAAATGCCCTGGAGATACCTTTGATAAGACACCTACCGGCACACAGTCATCAGTAGTTTGTTTTCAACTTGCCGTGGGAAGTACAACATGATCATGAGAAGGGAAAGCGATCCCTGAATGAAAACAGAAAACCAGCCAGGCTAATAATGAAACCAGCATGAAAATGGTAATAGGTAGACTAACTATCCATTAGGAGCGAACAACTCCCCTCGCAATAAGAAGCTCAAATTTACATTATTCTATATTTTTATGTCAAGTTGTTTTAGCAGTGGGAAAAAATTAAGATCTTCCCATAAGAAACTGGAAGTGTCGGTCTTCTAATAAACAGAGTTATTCTGAATGTTGGCAGTGGTCTCTCTTGGCCCTGCCCTGCTCCACCCATGCTGGTGACACTGCTGGGGTGTTTGTTGGACACCACCAGCAGAAATACAGAGAGTAAGTGACAGCCTGGCATATTCTGACATAAGATTTCCTGTAATGTTTTTTTTTTTCCTGAGACCCTGTTTTGATTTCCCTCAAAAGCCCATCCCCATCCTCCTGTCTCAGACCAGCTCACACACACAGCAGAGGGAGCCAAGCCACCAGAAAATATCTCATGGCTGAGAAACATGTCAGTTCACAGCCCTATATCTCTGCTTACTCACTACAGAAATTCTACTGTGGTAAGATCCTCTCTTCCAACCCAAACCCCTCCTGAATACACAGCTGACATTCAGGAGAGCGCATGCAGTGTCTCTGGTGGCATCTCTCTGATTCTTCCATTTTTCAGGATTTTTTTTTTTAGGAGTTCTATTTTAGATTTTCTTTTTAAGGATTTTTTTCCTTTCATCAGCGTGTTTTGCTCTATATGTTGTATGTAAAGCCCAGTATTTTAAGGCACTGTAGCAACATTCAAAACTTTCCCTTTCTGTGTTCACTCTAATCCAACCCCAGGTTCCCATTATCTGGCAGCAAGCCATGGAACTCCCCTGTGAACCTGTCCACACATGGTGCTGACACTATCCTAGCCTCGGCCACACCTCTCAGAGAAGGGAATTCCACATCATAAACCTGCAATCATTGGTACTCATGGGGCAGGATGATTTGTGGAACAGCATTATTACCGCTATACCGAGTTGCAAGAAATTGCTGGATAATCTTGCAGCAGTGAAAAATAATGACATGGCAGATTAATTAAAAGATGGGTGTTGCTGTTGAACCTCTAGCGGAGTGAAAGACTAGACAGGATTACAGGTGGCACAAATCTGAATTTGTTATTTAATTTTAAAACTTATATAGACTTTCAGAGGTCCTCCAGATTGGGCCAATTCAAAACCTCCCCCTATGCCGACTGGCCAGGCTTGAACCACCTATCTTTCCAGAGACAGTTTCAATAACATCCAAACTTTATCTTTATTTATAAAAACACAAGAAGAAAAAGAGAAAATTCCCATGAGAAAGAGTCTGTGCTGCCACAGATGGGCAATTATGAAGCACTAGACATGGGGGCAAAAACAAATCCCATCAGAAAAAGATCAGCATCTCTCTCAGATGGCCAAGCCAATTCCCCAGACAATAATCTTCTCTTTGATCCTGCACAGTACTTCCTAGAAAAGCCAAGTTCACTTATATAGTGAATATGAGTGTCACAGCCTCCAGAGAACTATGGAAACACAGATGGCATAACCCTGTGCTGTCACTGCCATCTCTAACACCACCAAATCCACTGCTGAGCAGAGTCATTTCTATCTGAGCCTAGCCGAATGTCCCCATCAGCAGTCAGCGGTGAAGACCACAAAGAGGCCTTAAACCCAACAACCCAACCTGAAGAGCCACAGGCTTTATTAAAGGCCTGCAGAAGTACATCCTGCACACCATGCATAGTCCAAGTGGTGCTGGCCTTGGCATACACATGTGTGTAAGGACCTCCAGCCCAAAGGCCACCTACAGCAGGACAGCACCTTTGTGACTTGTTAGTTTTGGCCCCAGAACCTACATTTGTCAGGATAAAAGTTTAGCATTTATGTACCCCATGTCAAATCAAGTCGCTTTTGTATATGCTTGCCATTAGGGATGCAATAAGGAGTCTT
The DNA here is from genome assembly GCA_024500445.1 of Entomyzon cyanotis. NCBI lineage: Eukaryota > Metazoa > Chordata > Aves > Passeriformes > Meliphagidae > Entomyzon > Entomyzon cyanotis. The sequence goes on along the minus strand of JAKEPQ010001021.1, from coordinate 42,253,415 downwards.
AAACAATAAGGAGTTTTAATAATTCTTCAGCTCTAAAATACAATTAAGGACTCAACAATGCGGTCTTGATGCAGCAGGGAAGAAACCACAGGACTTCCACAATTTATGGGCAAGGGAACTGAATCACAGAAACAGTGCAATATTTTCCTGAGAGATGTTAGTCTTGCCCTTAGATGTCCTGAATTTGAACTCACTTTGCTATAAATATAACAACAATGCCCCACAACCGTGTTAGAGAACAGAAATAGACTCTCAAGTCCACAAAATAGCCCAGCCATTATAGTCCTTTCCTTTAAAACACCTGTGTTTTTAGATTTGTATGTTGTAGATGGTACCCAGGTGTGTCCAGTAGGTGTCATTTCTCTCCACCCTTGCTTTCTTTACCAAAGGTTAATGGGAGTCAGAGGTATCCTTGCTTTCCCGTTTTGGAGAAGAAGCTATGGCATGTGAAGAAATGATGTGTTTGACCTTCAGGCTGAACAGAAATGCTCAGAATTGGTTTGATGCCCGATTATTTCTGGATTGAACTAAAGACCTGGACAGGCAGGTCCAGATTATGCTTAAAGTCCAGTTCTGCAAGGTTTGGCACTCTGAAATAAGGGTTCTCCTCTATGGCCTTGTCCTTTCCAGTTCTACATGTCTTCAGCCATGTTAAGTCACAGCAAACCCTCTTGGTGCCTTTCCCTGTACTGCTGAGATACGAGACACACAGACCACCCATGAGCACTTCTGGTAAGACATGTCTTACCTCCTTCCCTTGCTACAAAGAAAACCATAAAGCACTGAAAGATAAACTTCTGCGTAGGGAAGTTAGGCCATGGCTGCTGGGACTGGAGTGAAACCAGCCAAAGATGGTTTCCTGTCTGTCAAATATGCCCTTTCTGTATTGCACAGACCTCTGCAGCAGGAGTTTAAGCACTGATTTCCACCATCATCCAGCATCAGGTCAACTACCTGACAAACAAAACCTGGCATGGCTCACTGAGGACAAGTGTAAGAAATTTGAATAATTTTACAATTTTTTTGGTAGCTTTTATTAATTGTCCCCTTTATCCCTGTACAGGGAACTTCAATCCCACATGAGAGTTGAAGTAAACACATGCTTCCCCAGCAGCATTTTAGAGCCCAGTCTGGCATTGGCTGCCATCAAAACATTGTAGACTGAGGCTCTCAACACTGGTTGAAGACGCTGGAGCTCCAGCCAGACATGAGTCTAGGTTTGCCCTTTTGGCTGACCTGATGGTAACATCTGCCAGAGGGTCACGGCAGCCCTTGCAGCTCCCTGATCCCAAGGGAGGACGCCCACAGACACGTGGGAATGGACACCACATGCAGGAGAACTCCTTGCTGTCTCCCATGAGGCTCGCAGGTGGCACAAAGCCCAGACACAAAATTAAATCAGCAGCAGCCGCAGGGCTGCAGCTGTGTGGGGCCAGAAGAGCTGAGCCCATCTGCTTCTCGTGGGTGGCTGGGGCCAGAGCTGGGGCTTGGGACCCCATAGGGACTGTGCCAAGGCACATGTGCCTGGCATCTTCCTCCTCTCAGTCCCTGACTTGCTTTGAACACCACAGCTATGAAAACTTCACCCTGATGCTGTGAATGACTCAAGTGAGGTCAAATGACCCAAAAAGGGCCATTTTGCACCTCCTGTCCTCTCTGGTCAAGTCCGAAAATTCATCCCTAGCTGAGTGAGCTGCAAACTACAACCACACATCTAAAATTTCCACTCAGGCACCTTCATGATGTTGAAGCAGAACTTGCAGCAGTGTTGCTTTCATGCAAAACAAAACCAGCTGTCTCCAGCTCCCCACAGCTGTTCTCAGCTTCTCTACAAAGATAAGGTATCAAAAGCAAAAATTTCATTTGTATTCCCCAATAACTGAAATTATTTCTCTTACTGAGGATATCTAAATAAAATTAATGCCCTCTTCCATGAACCCACACCAGCCATGAGCCATCAGTGCAGGCTAGAAAACTGGGAGGCAGCCAGAAAATATAATTTTGACAGACTTGACTAGTTTCTCTGGTCACGAAGTATCCCTAAATACAACATTCTACTCTAAAATCTGTTTTTCAAATTCAAATAGTTAAAGCCTGCTGCTGTTCCTTTCTTCTCTTGCAGAGATAACACACAGCTGTTTGCAAACTGCTGACCGGAATTTTTGTTTGGCTGTCTAATAGCGCGGTGCCGTGCCTGCCTCCAAACTGAAGGAATTTGTGCTACACCGTGAATTTCGAAAATATAATATCAGATTATGCATCAGGAAATACTTCTGTGAAGGGGCAAGCTGAGCCTGAAGACCTCACACCGTCACTCAGTTTTCCAAGGTGGGATGTAGCCCCTCAAGTGATGTTGTCCAGACTCCAAGAAAGGTGCTAAGTTTCTGAAGGAACCTGCTGCTTTCTCACAGCTGGCTTGGAGCCCCTTCTTTCAGAGCACCTTTTTCCTCAGTAACTGCCATTGAGTAAAAGCCTGGGCCCTGAGGCAGGCAAGCCTCACCCAGAGATGATCCTTGCTTTTTCAACCAGACAGCAATGATAAAGCAAGATAAGAGACTCTTGGAGAGGTCCAGGCAAAGGCAAGTGCTTCTTTTCAGCAGCTCATTGAGTCAGATAAAATCCTGACAAGGTCTTCTTAACAGACTACACTGATCTTTGATTGCAGCACACAATAACCACGGAAAGGAACTGCTCAGCCCACTGTGCCCAAAGGGATCTGTTACTGCAGCTGATCAGAGAAAATAGCTTTATCACCAGGCAGACAGGGCTGAACTACAAGGTGAAGAAAACCTCAGACATCAGCAACCACATTTAAATCAAAAAGATACCTACTATGGGAAGGCTTCAAGGTGAGGTCTGAGGTTTTTCACAAAGTTATAAATAGAGAAGATTAATGTACTGGGCTTTGGGGACCTTTCAATATATGTATTTACAGAAGCGTGACATAACAGGGTGACCCATTTCACTGTGCTTTAAAGCAGGGACTTTTTCAGGATTAAGCCTTTCAACCAGCAAGTAACGTCTGAAAGGCTTGTCACAGAGTCCAAGAATTTCAATATTTATTTTCTCCCAGCCTTGAAAGAGTGTGCACTTTTTTTGCGGTTTTTGACCACAAAACTTAGTAATTTAGGGTTTGGTTTGTAAAATGAGGCCGACTGGATACAGAACTCAAGCAAAGCTGGAAAATGGACACAAATTTTACCGAGCTCAGGGCTGCTTCAGGGGATGACTCACAGCTCTGCTGGGTGGCTTCTGGCTGGCAGTGATGTGCTCACTCATGCGGAATAATAAATTAACCCCCTGTTGAAATGATGCAATACCTGTTTTCTAGGTTTTACAGTCTTCCTCTGAATTATCTACCGCAAAGCTTTCTTTCTCACAGGATTTTCTGAATGCTTGGGATTTTGTTTCTATTATTTTTCCTCTCTGCAGAACAGTGAGTTTTTCCACTCCAAGAACACAGAACAGCCTCCCTTCCTAGGAACTAGCCTGGGAAAATCTTTGGTAACAGCTTCCTGCTGTTGCACTGAGCTCTGTGCATCTCCTACAGGTTTTGCTTTATCAACTGTAGGGGAGTAAGAGACCATTCAGGTTTTCATGTTTCTGTTACTGCCTCCATGGACATATGATCCCAACACACATAAACATGGCACTCTTATCCTTTACAATCTCTTGTACCTTTCCTTTCCTCCTCCATCCCAAAGCAGCTTAAAAGGCTCTGAAAACTTCAAAACTTCCACCAGCACCACCCTACCCTACCTGCTGCCTTCTTCACAGCGTCTTTCACACCCACGTCCCCCAGGGGCAGCACAACACTGGAGGTCAAACATGGCATAAAAACAGATTTCTCAGAATTGAACTGAAAAACATCCTCAGTAAGCACCCGTTCTCCATCCCCTTTGAGAGCTGGGAAGGCATTTAGGAGGACTGTGATCAAGTTAAAAAGAGGCCACTTGACTCCCTTCTTCCATTTGGAGATTATATAAAGGTGTATAAACAAAGGCTGTGTTTGTAAACTTGTTGCATCAACATCACTGCTTCAGCATCTGTCTATGCAAAGTCTGATCATCTTAGTCTGAAAATCAAGCTAAATTCTGTCTCTTGTTCATTTTCCTTTTTTTTAAATAAATTCTTCTATTTCAGCATGACTGATCATTATTATGGTCTGGCTAGTACCAGGAAGGAAACTGATTAAATGAGTTTTACCATGCATAGGCCAAAAGAGAGAATTTTAAAGCAGCTTCCAAAGTGCTCCTTGCTATGGCAGTGCCTTTGCTGTCCTGGATCAAGCAGTTGAATAGGTTGTTCACAGTCATGAGGGCATCTTCCTCAAACGCAGGTTCAAATATGGACCACGAGTCATTTCAGGTCCTCTTTGAGTAAACCTGAATATCAGGCTTTTCAGGTCTCCTCAGTGAGCAAATAAATGAAATTTTGCCAAAAGCTGTCATCTGCTGTTCCCCCATCCTGGGGCACAGTACAAATGTTTTTTTCAGATATCTGAGCAATCCTACAATGCAAAATGCTGAGGTTTAAAAAGGTAGTATATAAATATGTTTTCTCCAAAAAGAGGGGAAAAAAGTGAAAGAAAAAAAAAGAAAGAAAGAAAAAAGTAAGGAAGGGAGAAAGAAGGATGGGAAAAGGGAAGAACAGAAAAAATCAACCTGGCTCTGTAGTGAAGTCTATTTATTGGGAGCTCATGAAACTGCAAAACAGAGTCAGACACCACTGAGAGTTCCTGTGATTATCTCACTTTCCTGTGGCGGGTGGCAGAAGCCACCGCAGAGGGGAATCCACTTCTCTGAGCAAGCAGTAGTGCTTCTCACCCCACCGCTCTGGGGACACAAACACACAGACAGAGCGGTGGGACCTCTCGGTGCATCTTCATTCCAGGACCTGTTATCCCAGAAATACAGATGGGGATTTGAGGCATCAGCAACCCAACAGCAGAGGAGGAGGAGATGTTGCAAGGGGTCTTGCAGGTGACCCACTGGAGAAGCTCTTTGAGCATATGCAGCAGTATTTTAAGTCCAGGGTCCAATTGATGCCAGTGTTAAACTGGGTAATTGGGTTTGTGATACTGAGGCAACAAAGGAGAAGACAGTATATCCCATCCCCTGCTCATGCTTGTCACAATGCCATGAGCCTGGCTCCATTCCCAGCTCTGTGGGCCACAGATAAGAACTTAGGGAAGGGGTACAATTATTTATCTGATGATTATGTTCTTCCCTGGGGTGGCCTCTCCTTCAATTTTTGTCCTCTGCACCAATAGAAAAAAAAGCAACTCCCATACACAGTTTGTACAAAAAATGCCAAAGGAATAAAGGAAAGAGAAAATATTACCTGTGGGGATTTCCACTGAGAGGCTGTGATTAGGCTAAAACTCTGTGACACAATGGAGAGTAGAAAGGATCAACATTAAACAAAGACTAACCTTCCAGCACACTATCTACCAATTTAATAATGAGCAGAGCTTCTGAGCCCAGATAACAAGAAGTGGCTACTTCTTTAGTCTTTGTAGGAGGGACAGAGGCAAATATAATGATTCCCATAAGGAGCCATTGGAGCCCTTTTCTTCTTTTCCTTTTTCCCCCCAGGTTTTACACTTTAAGACCCTCTGACAACACAGTTTAACGGTTTTAATTGAGTGTAGTTTTCCCCACAGTCATGTTCATATGTATGTTTCATCAACTATAAAGGCGTAAAGATTTTCTCCGCTCTAAAACTATCTTTTAAAAGGATCCCTTTTCCCCATCACTAACATTATCCTGGGCTAGTCTATACATAGAAGTAAGAATTCCTGATAATTCATTGCTAAACAATAAGAGAAACACTATAAAAAGGGATTGTGGAAAGGCCTCTTACCCTTTTTTCTCTAGCAGAGATTACTGAACTGTGGAAACATTAACTAAGGCCAAAGTAAAGAGACATGAAGATAGATTTTAGTTGGGCTGGATATTGGATGAAGCATATTTTAAACATGTAGCTTTAAGTTGTTCCATTTCCTCTTTTTCAGTAAATATAAGATCTGTATAGTCCATAATTACATAATTACAAGTTTTGATGACTGCTTTCCTCCTTTAAAAAAAGTTTTTCTCATTTTTGTTCTTAAAAAGACTCTCCCATCAGCTGATTTTCCATGCCAATGGACATAAATTAAACAGAATAACCAAACATCCTCAGAGACAGAACAGGCTTTGCCTAGGTTTATTTTTGTGAGCATGTCTCATCATTCCTGGATTTCTGAAGTTTACTGCAGTTATCCAGCTCACGTGTCTTGCAAATGATGCAAATTAGGAATGAGTCATACTGGCAGAGCTAGAGAAAAACAATCAGGTGATAATTCAGAGCTATGATAACCAAACTACAGGTAGGTAACTCCTGTGCAGAATTTAGCCACACTGCCAAACACCAGTGTCCAAGTCAAAAGTGCAAATGGGTTCAGAAGAAATTTTTTTCTAGTAGGATTTAGTATAGTTATATCTATTTAATATATAGCTCTTAAATGTATCATCTGAATAAATGAGTCCTTATTTTTCTAGATTGCCAGAATCCAATAGAACAAAACAAGAGAAATATTACTTCATGCCCATTCTGTTTTCAGTAGTCCAAGCATCTTCTTTCTCAGATGTCCCATAGGCACCATTACAGACAAGTGTTTGAGCTGCCCTGTCTGGCAATGCCTAATGTGCTGTGGTGGTTCTCTTCAAAGCCCACAGCATGGGCTTAAACATTTTTCAACCACAGGAAAACACACAGACAAAACTATCCCAGAGAACACTGTGACTTTGACCCTCAATTCCATTAACATTACTGTCAAATACTCCTCGACTCACATTGAGAATTTTCTTCCATCACATTTCAGAAAATCACAGCATGGGTCAGGTTACAAAGAACCACAGCGAGTCATCTTGTCCAACTTCCCTGCTCAAGCAGGACCATCCTAGAGCACAGCATTGCATTGAGAGGGTTCTTGACCATCTCCAGGGAGGGACACTCCACAACCTCTCCAGGCATCTGTTCCAACGTGCAGTCACCCCCACAGCAGTTATTCCTTGTGTTCAGGTGGAACTTCCTGTGCATCATTTTCTGTCTATTGTCTCTTGTCCTGTTGCTCAGCACCACTGAGCAGAGCCTGGTCCATCCTCTGACCTCTCCCTGCAGACATTGACAGACATCGATGAGGTCTCTTCTCAGACATCTCTTCCTGAGGCTGAACATGCCCAGTTCCCTCAGCCTGTCCTCACAAGAGATGCTCCAGTCCCTTGATCATGTTTGTCACCCTCCACTGGATCTGCTCCAGGAGCTCCATGTCTCTCTTGCCCTGAGGAGCCCAGAACTGGACACAGCACTCCAGATGTGCCTCACCAGGGCTAAGCAGAGGGGCAGGATCACCTGCTGGAAATGCTCTTCCTGGTGCATTCCAGAATTCCATTGACCTTTCTGGCCACAAGGCACTGCTGGCTTGGGGACAACTTGTTAATATCCGGGGGGATAAGGACCCCCAGGGCCTTATCTTTCTGCTTTCCAGCAGGTCACCCCCAGGCTGTACAGGTGCCAGGGGTTATTCCTCCCCAGGGGCAGGACACTGCATTTGCCTTTGTTGAACTTCAGACAATTCTTCTCTGCCTAAGAAGAAGAATCATCTCTCCAACATTTCAAGGTCCCTCTGAAGGGCTGCAGAGCCCTCTGGGGTGTTGGCCACTCCTCCCAGATTTGTGTCATCAGTGAAATCTGCTGAGGAGGTCACTGCCCCTTCCTCCAAATCACTGAGGAGTAAGTTAAACAAGACTAGGCCCAGTATGGAACCTTGGGGGACACCACTAGTGACAGACCTGCAACTAGACCCTGTGCCACTGACTGTTGACCCTTTGGGATCTGCCACTCAGCCAGACCTCAATCCATGTCACTGCCCACTCATCCAGCGCACACTTCCTGAGTTTGCCTACGAGGATGTTGTGAGACAGTGTCGAAAGCCTTGCCACCGGGTGTGACCACACCCTGCTTGTTGGTGGGGATGGAAGAGCAGCCAGATGCATCCAGCTGGAATGACCTTAGCTATTAAGAGAAAGGCACGAGAAAGTCTCTCTCTTCATGGCTGAGTGCACAGCACTTCAGCAGCAGGCTGCCTTGAGCACTCCCTCCAAAAAACTCTGCTCTGAAACTCCTTAGAAGCAAACCCCTGGGACAGTGAAGGGGAGCCAAGCAGACGAAAAGAAAATAGCAGGTAGAAAATACCTTTTTTTACCACAACTGCAATGCCTACTGGTTCTGCTTTAATGAAACCTGCCCTTTTTGTTGCTCTACAGACAGCACACCATATTCTGCTCCTGGGAGAAGTCTGTAACCACCAAGGTCTTGGTATCATGGAAGGTCACTGAACAGGCTCCATTTCCTGGCTGCCCATGGCTACATTTCTCAGCTCTCTTTTTCTTCCCATGCACACAGAAACTGGGTTTACAACTTGTTGAATTTATAGGATCCTGTTCTGCTGAGAGGACATAAATAGTAACTGAAAAATGAAAACACAAAATCATACTATGGTTTGGGTTGGAAGGGTCTTTAAAGATTGTTTTATTTCAAACCCCCTGCCATGGGACACCTTCCCCAAGTTGCTCAGAGCCCCATCCAACCTGACCTTGAACACTTCCAGGGATGTGATATCCACAGCTTCTCTGGGCAATGTGTGCCAGTGCCTCACCAGCCTCACAGCAAAGGATTTCTTCCTAATATCTATGCTAATCTCTTTTCTTTCAGTTTAAAGCCATTAACCCTTGCTTTATCACTAAATGCGCTTGCAAAAAGTCCCTCTCCAGCTCTCTTGTACCCCTTTAAGTACTGGAAGGTGCTAGAAGATCTCCCCAGAGATTTCTTTTCTCCAGATTGAAGAACCCCAACTCTCTCAGACTGTTTCCACAGGATCATCTTCCTCACCTCTCTGGATTTATTCCAACAGGTCCACGTCCTTATTATCATGGGGGTCCCAAATCTGGACTCAATACTCCAGGTGAGATCACATTAAAATGAATACAGGAAATCACAGTTAAGGGTGTTTGCTATTTTTCTCTAGTAATGAGCCCTGCAAATGAAATGAGAAGTAATACTGTTGCTCTGGTTTTAGAGGGGAAGCTGTGCCTTGAAGGATTTCAGCTTACAGGTCACTTTGCCTATGCATCTGTGAAAAAATGGGATCTTCCTTTAAACTCTGGTAAGTATCAGGTGAAATGTGCAGTTTTGGTGATTGCTCCAACTACATCCATACGTCACATTTCTAAACATTACTATAAATAACCTGTAAATTCATGGTGTAATTTGATCACACATTAATGAAGTAAATAAAAATAATATCAATTAAGTGTCATGAATAACCCTCCCCTCAGATATCTTACAACCTAGGATAACTACACCAAAAATAACAACAACAACAACAACAACAACTTGAAGATATGGTTACTATTTGCCAGATGTGCTTAAATTTGACTTTTTTCTTTAATATTTTTTATTTGGTTTGTTGTTAGGACATCATTTAGAAGGAAGAGACAATTGCTGTTCAAAACCCAGAAGCATTACAATTAATAAAAAGTTTTTGAAAGTGAAGGAAGGAAAAACTGGGGACAGGAAGAAAATCAGAAACAGGGCCTGTAAGAATACCATGGAGAGATGCAGTGATTATCAGAGATGCCAATACTAGATTCAGTGCATTGCTTATTGTACATGCTTTGTCATTTGGGGGATAAATTCATAAAGAGGGTTTCTAGAGATTCTTCCTCATCCCCCAAAATGTTACCCAGAACTGCAATGGGTCATTTACTGGTGGTTCTCATGAGCCATTTTACATGTGAAATATGAAGACATTTTTTAACTGAGGCTTTAAAAAGCCTGACAAGGTATTTTACTTGTTGTTTTGGTGCATGATGTAATTTTCTGATTTTTGGCAATCACTGAGATACCACAAAAAAGGTGATTTTCATAGTGACTCATCCCTGAGCCAAAATTGAAAGTTCATGTTGTTTAATTTGAGTAAGCGTCCAAACCTCTGTGGGCTTTTCTGGCCTGAGCCTTCTGGGTTTTTAGACCTGACACCATCACTGCCTATTTTATTGGCAAGATATGCAATTCTGTGAGCCTGTGAACTCCTGGCTGGAGACCCAGATGCCACCATTGGTAGACACACTGTGATTTCTGCCTGATGTGGCCTCTGCTGGGCAGCAGGAACATGAAACTCCGGGTGTAATGATTACACTGACAGTCCTGAGGCCAACTGGTCCCACACTCTGTGCCTCTGCACAACTTCCCAGTCAGCTGCCCTGCAGAGCACAGAGTCACCCCAACAGGAACACATCCCATGGGGTCACCATGGGCATCCCAGCAACCACAGGGTAAGCCAGGATGTCCTGGGGTAGCAGAGCCAGACAACCACTCCCCCCAGCAGGAGGTGAAGCACACCAGTGGGATGCAAACCACTGGCTCTCAAAATGCCCTTGCTTGGGGTATGGGGGTTTTTTTGGGCAGCCTGCTCCAAGTGCCCCACAGAGTGGGCTGCTAACTTTCTCTTCCTCTCTGCCATGCTCAGTGGGACACCATAGCCCTCTTGGCATGGGACATCCTACCCATAATCTGCTCTCTGGTGCACCTCCTGGGTCACTTGCTCCTCAGGGCACGGTGATATTTTGCTGATGTCTCCAGAGCATCTCTCAGTGACACCCCTGCCGCACTGCAGCACTGTGGTCCAGACAAGGAAAGTACAGGTAACACCTTGTGAGCTTATCACTGAGTACTTTGTCAGGGTTCTGTTGAGTCTGTGTTGAAAACCTGTCTGCAGCCTCCCCCAGAGCTGCAAGGAAGTGGTCAGCAGCTGGTGCCAGTCCAGATAGGCTTCACCACCTCTCACCCCTTCCCCAAGGTTCTCTGTCATCTCCTCAGCATAGCATTACCCTCACCTCTCCCTTTTCATCACCATGCTCTGCCATAACCACAGGCACAGCCTGGTCACAGCAGCCCTTCCCCTGCCACACACCTGAAAACACCTGAAAATAAAATTGCTCCATGTTAAAACCAAAACAACACATGGAACAAAGAAACACACAAAAAATGAAATGAAAACCTTAAAACAACCAACCAACCAAAACCACAGACCAACAAAAAACCCAACAAAAGCAACCTTGACTTGCTGTGCCTTTGCAGATTGAGAGCTCCTTCCAGAGTTGCAGCCCGTGTGCATTTTCCCCCAGCTGCACATTTTGCCCACCACAAGATGATGCAATAGGCAGGGAGGATGTCATCATGACCACAAAACATGATGTAACCCAAGATGCTGTCACGTGAAGTCAACTCCTACACCTGTGCCTGTGGGACACAACCCCCACAGTTGGTCAGACCCACCCCTTCTGCTTCCTCCCTCTGGGCATCCACACTGCTCCACTCCTCCCCTGCTGAGGGGCACAGGGCACACACAGAGCACCCAGACCCATGAGGGAGGCATGCAACAGCTGACATGGGGCCTTCACATAACACACAGGGTCCAGAGAATAAAACAGGTTTTAAAGTGCAAAAAATACTCTGTTGTTAAGTGCAACCTCTTTTTTTTCTGTTTCCCCTATTTACTTCTCCTTTACTCTCCTTGGAGCCAGCCAGTGTATCTGCAGAGAGGTCTCTGGTGAGGAAGAACATGGTGTCCTTACCCTTGAAAGGAGACTTGGTATTTCTCACTTTTTTGTTTGTACTGTTAATGCCAAAGGTCAACCTCACAGCTTTCCCTCTCACATCAGTAACCAACATCCCTCAGCAGCACAACCACAGCCAAAAGTGTTTGTGCTGTGGGGAGACACACCTGGCCCAACACAGGGCTGTGGATACATGGGAGAAGCCTTTTCCCATGTTCGGAGCCAGCATGGGTATCGAAAATCAATTTTGTGCTCGTTTTGCCTTCCCTGATTTAACCTGGAAATAAACAAAGCAGGATGTCCAATGTGGGGGTCACATAGCAAAGGGGGGATTATGAGCTGCAGTTGATGGTGCTGCATGGATCTGCTCCCCACAACAGGGCTCTCCTGAAGCCAAGAAATGGATGGATCCAGTGTTTAAGTCAGCATGGTAACAGGCACTCAGGGAGCACAGCACTCCTGTCTGTGTCTGACCACCCTATCCAAACACTTCCAGCATCTCCTGGTCTTCTCTGGGGGCTGCTCATACTCACAGAGAAAGCACTGGGAACCCAAAGGGAGTTTTTTTTGACAGGAAGGGACAAGCTTCCTTACATTTCTGTGCAAGGTCATTGCCACCAACACATTTTTTCTTGCAGCCCTTCATGCCTAAAGCTCCTGGGGCTTATCTGCAGAGCAGCTGTGGGGAACTTCCCATCTCCTGGGAGGATTTGTCTCCCATTGAGAAGAGGCAGCAAAAGTCAGCTCCTTCTTATTCTCTGTGTGTTTCTGCAAACGAAAAATAAGAAAGGAAATGAGCTCATTTCAGCGTTATCAGACACAAAGTTTTAAAGTGAAACCACCCCACAACAAGGGATGTTGTCAGCATTCTCATACAAAATTGGTGTCAGACTAGTGATGAGTCAAGTTGTCCCTCTGCCTTCACAGTTGGTTGCCACCCTGACAGCTTTCACCAGACTCAGTTTCAGCCTGTGCCACTTCTCAGCCAGCACACCCACAAAGGGACCTCTTGTGTAGAGGTTTCACCCTGACACAATGCAGCATGCAGATCCTGGAATGGAAATGGTCCAGCCTCCCCCAACAATGTTCTGTTGGCTGGAGGCAGTTGGAATTTACCACAATGCCCTAAAATGGATACATATCAGCAGCATTTGTGTCTGCAGGTGTGGGGTAGAGGAACAACCTGCTGCCACAGTCCTGCCTTCTCCTGAGGTCTGGACTGTGATGATCCACTCACAATGAAGTCTCATTCTTTCATGCCCTTTTATTCCTAAACAGACATTTTTAAGTGAAACCTACATCCTGTTCTCTTTTTTTTCCTTTGCTATAGCAAAGACATGGCCCCAGGATCCCCAAACAAACACACCTAATGGCTCATTCACATAAATCACTGACAGCTCAAATTGTAGAGGAGATCCTTTCCTTATTACATTGAATATACCATCTTCCTTTTTCAAATGTATAGTTCTAATCTTTACAGTGAATAAAATACCAAAATACTTTTTAAAGCCCTGAAAGGTTCAAGGGGGAATGTTTCACAAAAGATACTATATTCCACCTTGGTTCAGTCCCTGCATTCTCTTATTAAATCTTTTCACCTTTTGCTCTAAGTTCTGAGAATCACAGAATCATAGAAAGGCTTGAGTTGGAAGGGACCTTAAAGATCTTGTTCCAAGCCCCCTGCCATGCACAGGGACACCTTCCACTAGATCAGGTTGCTCAGAGCCCCACTCAACCTGGTCTTTAACACTTCCAGGGATGTGGCATCCACAGCTTCTGTGGTGAACCCGGGCCAGTGCCTCACCACCCTCACATTAAAGAATTTCTTCCTGGTATCTCATCTAAACCCACTCTCTTTCAGTTTGAGACCATTCTGCCTTGTTCTGTCTCTACATGCCCTTGTAAAAAATCTTTGCTGTTCTTGTCAGCTCCCTTCAGCTACTGGAAGGCCACAGTTAGGTCACCCCTAAACCTTCTCTGCCCCAGGTGGAACAATTCCATCTCTCTCAGCCTTTCCTAAAAGGAGAGGCTCCATTTAAAACCTTTTCCGCTTTAAGTCTATTTTGTGGGATTTAGGGGCACTAAGTGATTTTTTATCCAAACAGAGATTGTTCAAACAAGGCACTTCCAAAACCCAGCTCAAAGAAATCATTGTTCACAATAGCCTGAAAATCCCCCACCCATGCAAAATAGCACCTGTCCCATCTGGAGAGCATTGGAAAGGTACAGGGGAGGCACTGCAGCACGGAGGCACTGGCTCTGTGCAAGACTGGGAATGCCAGGTCACCATGCTGGTGTCCAGAAAAGCTTGCTTGGATTCTCTAATTCTCCTGTTAAACTTCACTGATTCTCAGCAAGTCACCAATAACGAGCCCTGTGGTGGTAACCAGGTCGCTGCCTCAGCTGCAAGGCAGTGGCATGCCAGCAAAGCAGCAACTGTCTCACAAATGGGATTTCCCTTCTTTTTTCAACCCTACGCCTGCTGCATTGACTATACACAAAAATTACGACAAAGTGCGGGGAGGCACAGGAAACAAGGGAACCAGGAAAACAAGGGAGACAGAACCTAAAAAAGATCTGGCAGAGCAGCAAGCAATGAAGAATTTCAGAAATGGAGCACATTCACATTCTCAGCAAAGATAGCAAGACAGAAAACAGCCGTAGTCACCATCCAAGGGAGGACCTCTGTAAAAACCCAGCAGTAATGGTGCAGCTGTGCTAACACTATGCCTGGCGTTTGCACAGACACCTACACACATGGAGGAGAGCTCTTAGCAAATACCAGCCTGACAAACAGTGATCAACACCAATATTTACTTTACTAACTCTTACTTCTGGACAGCAGTTGCAAAGACTGCCTTTTATGAGCATGTTGTCAGATTCATGGGTGCTAAAACCCACTTAAAAAAACTACATAGTGAATCTTTCCTTCTCACAACCTTTTCAGAAATCTAGAAAGTGTTGGTGGCTGCCAAGGTGCTGAAATGGGAATGACCTTACAAGGACCCACCTGCTTTGCTTTCTGCTTTCACACAAAATTCAGCTTGCCAGATAATGTCCCCCACCTAATTTAGAATTGGTCACAGCCTAAGACCAGGAAAACTGTGTCAGCTGAGGTTCCTCACAATTACTCCTTTGATTAAAAAACATGCAGTCAATATAAACTCACTTACACTCCAGCTATATCAAGGAGTGTCTCTGCAATTCAGCCCCATCCTCAAGCAAAAGTTACTGCTCTCAGCATAAGAACTGCCTGGCCCATTCTGGCTTGGACAGGCACCAGAGTAGACACATGTGAGTAATCTTTCAGCAGCATTTTGCAAGTAATAAATTAGTGCTGCCAGCTTCACACAGAGGTGGTCACAGAGGAGAAAGTGTGTGTTCATTCCTCTACCAGTGACAGAGCACTGTGATATCTGATCAACCATGCAGTACACCTTTTGCTAAGAAAATTAAGTGTTTGAGTTCCAAGGGAAGCAGGCAACAAAGAAGAGCATAGGAGGGAGAGTCTCAGAATTAATTGTAGTGCATTAGGTAACATTTAAACAGCAGATGAGGTCTGTGCAAGTCAGGCTATATCCCAGCAGTGGGTGGGCAGTTCTCTTTAGTTTCTTTTCCTGGGTGGTGTGGGATCATATTGTCAAATCAAAGTCAAATTAGCTGGAGTATTTCACTTAACTACTGAAAACTGCATTAACCTTTTCCCTCACCACAGCGGAGGTGTCAGCAGCACAGCAGCAGCTGCTGGAGGCCAAAGCTTTACTGCAGTTGCCACCAGAATATTGTTAACCCAGAACAAGGCCATTTCCTTGAGAAGTGAGGTTGAGATTAATGCTTAAGGCTGGAGGATTTAGGAAGCTTTACTTTTAATGGTGAGAGAGATCCCTGGAGGGAAGTTGCCAGAGAAGAGCAAACCAGAGAATTAGAATGATTTAAGAATACCCAATCAAAAAAAAAAAAAAAAACAAAAACCAACCCAAAACAACCACAGAAACCAAGGAAAAAAACCCTTATCCATGGCTCTCCTCACCCTCTCTCAACATGGCCCATGGCCATACACCACTGCACTTTCCTGAAATGACCTTGGTTTGTGCTCCTGACAATAGAGCCAAATTTCCTGCTCGGGTGCAGAGACACACAAAGATCAACAGGAACTGTCGACTCTGCAGTCTGCAGAAACGGGAAAAGGGAGACAGAAAAACAAACAGCTTCTCAGTTAACACAAGAACTGTCAACACCAGTCTTGAAAAGATGAGAAGATAAACTTCAGTGAGGAAGCAGTACCAGAGATTTTTTTTAAGAACTTAGAGGGAGGCACAGAAACAGCTTGAAAATGATGCAGCACAAATAACTGAGTTAAGAGAAAAACCACCTAGTTTCCTTTCTCTCCCACTCTTGATTTCGTTTTTGTAACATTCGATTTCCTTTCAGCAAGCCTGCCCACTGTTGTTATGTGTGGTGAGAATATGTCACATGCTGTCTTTCAATGACATGTTCCTGATAAAACCAAACACCCAGACACCAGTGAAGCTTGGAGCACATTACCTCAAGATTATTTTCTCTTCTCAGCTGTGTAATTGCAGTAAGTTTAAATGGCATTAAACAGAAATAAACTGGAAGCCTGCTCCTGATGGGTAGTTCTCCTTTGGCTGCTGCTTTGCTCCCTGCCATGGCTATGCCCACCTGGGAACCCATGGTCATGTTCAGCATGGCCACAGCCAGAAACAGCTTTTGTGGCTGCTCTGGCAGAGCAGCTTCCCAGGGGCCTGTGCTTCCCACAGATACACTTCTTTATTTAGGGGAATTGAAACAAGAAAACGTCAGAGCTCACTGGTGGCTTTTGAAACCACAATGGACTTCTTTTTGCTCAGCCCCTGTTGCACAATCCTAAAATTAGCAGCGGCCCCACCGAGTGCTGTTCCTGACAAAATGGGCTGTGATTTACACATCAGTAACTTCCTTGCACACCAGTGAAACCCTGTGAGGATGTGGGCCAGATCTGGAGCCAGAGTCAGCTCCCCTCTAAACAACACTGGGTCACAGCAATAAAAACCTCCACGGATATGGGCCAGATCTGGAACTTGAGTCAACTGCCCTCCAAACAGTCCATCTCCCTGCACTCCACCTCTGCACTCAGACACATGGCTCTGACTGCAGCAACAAGCACTTCAGGAGGTCTGGCTCACAGGCTGGTCTATTAACCCATTTTGCACACTAAAGTGGGCCCTTCACCCCATTTTTATCGCCTTTATCACAACTTTAAAACAAAGAAAATAAATTAATGCCCACAACTCGACTATCCCACTGGCTTGTGCCCAGCTGCCCTGATAGCAGAGAACCTCCTCTCCTACATATGCCCAAAAGAAGGGCCCATCTCTTTTTGTGGCTGCAGGGGTATAGAGAGAAGCTGCCTTTAAAGCTTATCTGCCTTCAGGGTAAGGAAGTGTTTCTGAGAGGGACAGGATTGAGGTTAATTTGGTTTTGGCCTCACTGGAGGAAGAGTAATTTAAATAATTTGCCCAAGTATTTGATCTGTCTCCAGACTGACAAAGGAGAAAAAGCCGCAGGTCATACCTGGCTCTGTCTAAACAAGCATCATAAATGAGCAGAGTCATCCACATGTACCAGCAGTGCAAGGGACCAGTGTGTTCTCATGGCTTAAGTTCGTGGCCATTTTCCCTGCACTGGGTACTGCTGAGCACTGAGAGCAGGAGGGGCACGTGGGGGTCTCAGTAAGGGCCCCAGCCCCCTGTGCTGACATTCTGGAGAGGCTGCTGTGATTTGTGGAGCAGCTGGCAAGCTGTGGCTGTGAGATGCAGCCCTGGGCACCACATGCTGCAGACCACCACGCCTGCGCCACAAGGGACAGCACGTCATGCAGACATCCTCCTGACCTGTTTACCTGCCTTGCCACCATCCAAAACCCAACAAACCTGTTTTGAAGAAATAGTTTCTTATGTAACAGGAATGACGTGGTCAAAGGCCAGCTCTGCCTGAACGGAGCTGAGTTACTAACAGGGGTGTTCAGACAGTTGAAGGGACCCTAAACACATCAGGTCAAGGAAATAAGCCTACATGCCATGTAGGTTATATACCAGCTGAGAGACTAAGGCAATACATTCTCAAAAACATCAGAATCTTCTCTGTGGCCAACCTAAGCTGCTCTGACACCAGGTCACAGTCTGGCAGGGTGCACTGTGTTGTGCTAACAGAGCCAGTTTACTGTTTTGGGAGCGGCCTTGCAAAAGCTTCATCCAGCTGTAGCTTTCATTTAGTCATGTCACCCTGAGAAATGCCCTATCCATGGGCTGGCACCTTGCCCCTCCCATGTGCCAGCCCTGCAGCACCACTGTGCCAGCTGCCTTCCGCCAGGCACCAACAGGGCTGAGGTTTCCTGCACAGCCAGAGAAACCAGCCGTGTTTCTGGTGTGCCATCATTCTGGGAAATAGCAGGGGAAGGGTATCTGTGCTGAGCTGGTGAATGTTTCCCCTTTTAACAGAACTTCAAAGTCACCAGCATTTCCAGACACTTGATTTCAGAGGCTCCTACCCCATAGGACAGAGCTTCTCAACATCCTGTTGTGGGTCTGTATTACACTTATGACATCTTAAGTTGTGTTTTGATGGGAGAGGTAGTAATTTAGTGACTTTCAGCCACAAGTCAGTTCTTTGTTATGTCTGACCCATCTGTGCTTTCTTTTACATCAAGCAGTTTTCATTTTCCCCTAAAAGCAGAAGTCCATGTCATGTGTCACAACATGAAATATCAACTCTCCCAGAGACAGGAGGCAGATGAGTGAATCACATATCGCTGGCAGCCCTCCGAACATTGTGCAACAATCACAAAGACATGAGGGTGACTTTGCTGCAGCTCTTGTT
The DNA here is from genome assembly GCA_024500445.1 of Entomyzon cyanotis. Lineage (NCBI taxonomy): Eukaryota > Metazoa > Chordata > Aves > Passeriformes > Meliphagidae > Entomyzon > Entomyzon cyanotis. Next base: position 42,234,873 of record JAKEPQ010001021.1, on the reverse strand, counting down.
TCTTGCAAAAAGCACCATCTAAAATTACAGCAAGCACAGGTAAGCGTGCCCTGGCGTGTGCCAGCCAGAGCCATGCCTTGCAGGCACCTCACTGCCACAGGGAGGATCCAGCAGTGGGAGGGTGACCCCAAGTTGCAAAGTGGTACATGAGTATGGGCTAGGTTGTTTCCCCATGGTTGGTTTGAGGGCAAGGTCACCACCAACTTGAACAGAAAGAAAGCTTAGGGAATTGGGGTTGTTCAGCCTGGGGATTCTTTTATTTCAGTACTTGAAGGAGGCCTATAATAAAGATTGGGACAGACTTTAGAAGGGCCTTTTCCAACAGGACAAAGAGTAATTTAAACTATGCGTGTATGGATTAGATTGGCTATAAGAAAGAAGTTTTTTACAAGCATGGTGAAATACTGGCTGAGGTTGCCCAGAGAGGTGGTGGATGTTCCATCCCTGGAAGTATCCAAGGTCAGGTTGGATGGGACTTAGAGCAACCTAATCTATTTGAAGATCTTTCTCTCTTTGTGGCTACAGGCAGTGAAATACTCAGGGGCTGGTCGAGATGACCACTAAGAGGTCCCATCCAAATCAAACTATTCTATGCTTCTGAGATAATAACACCCCCTATCCCCTTCTGCTTGTCCAAACACTCTCTATCCTTCCACCTCCTCCTCATCATGATCGCAACCCTGTCCACCTCTCCTGGACCACCACCACGACCAGCATAGCCCACCCTCCCATCTCTCTGCCTAGAGCAAGCCCACCTCTCCCCTCTGCCTCTTCTTGCCCAGATGATGCAAACACCACCCTTTTATCTCCGCCGGCCCACCACAAGCCCACCCCACGCCTCCATCCCCTTTACCCTAAGCACCCGCATCCCTCCAGCTCGTCTGCCCCGCGCACAGCCCATCCTCCCGCCTGCTCCTGCCCCGCACACAGCACCGCGCCAGTCCTTTCCGGGCCGGCACCGGAGGCGCCGACGCGAGCTGGGTTTTTGACTGTCCCGGCCCGACGCGAGCTGGGTTTTTGACTGTCCCGGCCCGACCCGAGCTGCCCGGGCACGCCACCGCCTGCCCGCCGGGCGAGGGGGCGGGATCCCCGCGCCTTTCGCTACGTCAGGACCGGGAAACCCCCGCCGGGCTCCGACGGCGCTTTAGGGCTGCGCTCCGCCCCCGTGCCGGCAGAACGCCGCTGACACCGACCGGAGCGGAACCTGGGCGCTCCGTGCCGCGCCGACCCGAGCCGCGCCGAGACAAACTTGGGCGCTCCGAGCCGCGTCGAGCCGAGCCTGGGCTCTCCGTGCCGTGCCGCGCCGCACCGAGCCTCTCCCCACCGCCGCGATGATGCCAGGTCGGACACTGCGCAAAGCCGCGCCGCCCGCCGCTCCTGCAGGTACCGCAGCGTGAAGGGAGCGGGGGAGGGGACAGGACGGGACGGGGCAGAGACACACAGCGTCCTGCGCTCGGCGCTGCTGCCCGGCTCCAGCACCGCCGCGGGGGCAGCGCCTGGCGAGGCTGCGGTCTGCCCTGAGGAGGTGAGAGCGGCAGAGCTGCTGCTCCCAGCGAGTGGGAGCAGAAAGGGTGCGAGTTGGGGGGTGCTTCATGTCGAGGAAAAAGTAAAAGAAATTGGACAAAAAGTAGGGTATGGTGGGGATCTCATTAAAGCGACAACCACGTCTGTCCGCAGGGAGCGATGCGGCGGCGGAGTGCGCCCTGGAGCTGTCCCGCATCGGCGACAGGTGGGACCTGCGGCAGAGGATCCTGAACCTCCTCGCCAAGCTGTTCTGCCCGGAAATGTGGACTGCCCGCGGACACGGCGAGCGGAACTGCAGGGGAGGAAGACCTTGGCTTTGCGGGTTTGGAAGAAGAGGCTCCACAGACACTGGGAGATGAAGAAACCTCAAATCTCGCTGCGCTGTATTTAGCTGCCCGTGGCCTCTGGAGGATGGATATCACATGATTGTCTGAAGAATGTCACAGCAATACTGGCGTATGAATGCCAGGTGGGAATAAAAGATAACGACGGGCAGAGCCCCTAAACCGTGCAGTGGTGACTTGGGGCGAGCTGGTGACATGGGGAGATTTGGGGCAAGACCGAACTTGCCCTTCAGCACCGTCTGAGAAGACTTTCAGGACCCTGGTTTCCCCAGTCGCCCTCTGGTCCTCATGTCCCATAGCCGAGTTTCACCGAGGAGCTCCAGCCACCTTCAGGATGAAGTAAAAAATGTCAGTTTAAAAAAAAAAAAAGTGTCAATGTGTTTGAATTTGGGATTACACACCACACAGGAAAAGCCAGTTGCTGGGTTTTTGACTGCTCCTCTTTTCTAAAACATGGATCCTGCTGGACAGGGATCTGGTGGTGGGAGTTATAATTTGTTAAAGAAAACCACTATCTTTATTGAAAGGTTATTTGTTCCAGGATGCTGCTTTACAGACTAAAAGTTGTAATTCTAGTTCTAGTCTATATTCTAAATATATAGCATAAGTTTGTATATATATATGTATATAGTATGTATACATAAAATATAAATGTGTGCACTGCTAGTGTATGTCATGAGTATTTAACAGAACAGTTAATTGAAAGCTGTTTAGTCTCAAAACACAGTATGAAATATGTTCAAAACGTGACAAAACTCAATATGAAAAGGTATTAGATCAACTAAAAAAAGTATAATATTTTCTGATGATAAAGGAAATACATCATGCTTCAGAGAGGGAAGCATACTTTAGCATAATATAAGATATATATCTGAATATATATTACACAAACACAGATATTGAGGTAATTGTGGTGGAAGGATTCTTTCAATATTACAATGAATTTCTTGATAACAGTACAATTCTGCTGTGTCTTTATAAGCAACAAAATAACTTCAATAGAAGTAGATCTTAAAGTTGAATCTCAAGTCTTGTTGAGACTGTTATTTATTCAAAGAAAGCAACTACCTCTCTTTGAAGAAATAATATCAATAGAATTGAATGTTACAGCCGGTACAAGAAAGTAGCCTTAGATTTTTGAATGTTTAATTATACTTAGAGGCAAATGTACTTCCCTTGTACTTACTTTATTTCCATTTCATTTCATGGCCTCCTTGTTTCAGTTCCAGATTGGTAAACCTGCTGCAGCACATCCAGGGGATGGTGATGCACCATCACCTCTGAGGGGTTATATGGGAATAACCCATATCACTGAGGAGTTATTACCCTTGGCTGGCTTCAGACAAACTGAATTAAATGTGTTGATTGCTGTCAAGGCAAACAGTAACTCTGCTAGTCAATTCATGTCAGGTTCCATCCTAAACAGTATTTTTCGTGGGTCCAAGCTAGCAAGAAAATGCCTGAAGCTGATCCTGTTTCATAGCTACCTCTAAGGTCACTGGTCAGAGTTCCTTCTCTTAACTAACCTTGAATATAAGTATATTTGCATTTTATAAGGCTGTGTAGTTACAATTTCTGATATTTGTGTCTATTCAAATTACGTCTTATCCTGTAATGTGGTGGATTCTTGTCTGTATTTATAATTTATCTTTCAGTTATCTCTTTTTAATCTGCCTTTGCAAAATTGTCATTACATAACTCCGGCCACTCTCACAACCAGCCGTGTAGGGGCTGTTACATATTGACACTGACTTTTGTCACTGAGCGGAAGCTGACTGACTTTGCCTTCTTACCTCATGGAAGACTTAACACCACCCCAGTGGCATTACAGGGAGCTTTGCTGTTGACTTGAGCCAATGCATGATTCCCTTCCCCTCTAAGCTAGCTAATTCCTTTTCAGTGAGAACATAATGTTTCAAGAATAGTTGTTATTTATCTTAGTATTGCAAGTGTGTTTTGCTGACATGTACATAGGTCAGTTTGTCAGGTACTAAAAAGTAAATGCAAAGAGTTTCAGATAAGCAGAACACCAGCTCCCAGGCTAGCACTGCATCCAGCTTGGCAAAATTTCATCAAAGGCAGCTCCAACTTCAGAAGAAGGCTTGCTATTGTATATCCTGCACTTGGTGAAGTCTTGGAGTCTTCATCAAGGACACTAAACAATGACCATGCCTGTCTGAAACTCTCAGGAAAATTCAGCATTAGAATTCACATTAGTAGCTGAAAAGTATTGAATAAAACTGTTCTGCTCAAAATACGCTACTTTGAAATTCAACAGGAAACAAGGTGTGGATTTGTAGAGCCCACACAGTTCTTCAGGCTGTAGCACATATGACTACTATGAAAAATGTATACTCATAAATGCATTGTCATGGGGATATCCAAGTTTAGTGTTAGCACAGTGTTTGTCTGCCTAGATATGCAAAGACTGTTTGCTCTTTTTGAAATGTTTTAGGTTTTTGTGTGCATTGTTAAGACTGGTAGTGTTCAACAGGAACTCAGGAAAAATACATAGCTGCAAGCGGTCAGTGCCAGTGTATGACCAAGCACTTGCTGATGTCCACCCTAGATTTGTTTTGTTGCTTCTGCAAAGGATCTGCTTTATGACTTTATCAACGTGAGTTTGTTTTCCGTAAGGCCTGTTCTGGATGCGGGCCAGATGTATTGCTGTATGCCTCACGCATGTATGTCTTGAATTCCTGCTAAGATAATAAATACAAAGTGTTTACGAGAAGAATGAGTCACAAACGTTGCTACAACTCGGGTTTTCTTATGTGGATCGTGAACACATGATTGTATTATGCAAATTCCTTCCATGCTTCCATGTCAGCAGGGCAAAAGCACCAGGGCAAAAGCAGAGTGCCAGCAGGTATGCTTTGGGAGATTAGGCTTTGCCTTCTGCCTGTAAGAGGAACAAGACGTAAACCATGACTTTGAACTCCAAAATGAGACACCTAGTATTCTTTAACTACTGCCTGCAGAATAGTTGGGTGGTATCAGGGGTCCATTACTTCTACCAGGACAGGAATTTCACTGGGGATCAGTAAAGGATAGACATCCAAGTTAAGGGTTTTGTCTAAGACGCAGGCAGAAAGGGATACAGTGTTTTGTCAGATTTTTACTTTCTCCAAAGTTTGAAGCTGGAGTTCTGATGCTGCTTATCAAGGGGATAGCAGAGGGATAGTGCAGAGCACATTCTTCTTCCCTAAAGCTGGGACCCAAAGATGTGTCTGTGCAGAGGAGAGCCTGAGGTCCTCACCTGCTATGCCAAGCACATCAGCAGGCTCCCCCACAGACTCACTGTGCTGCTTTCCCCAGCTTCACAGGCAGCAAGCACCATGCCTGTGGCGCATACTCCCACTGCAAGGACGACTAAGAGCTTCTGGGCCACAGGTTCTTGTTTCTAATAACCAGAAAAAAACCCCAAGAGATGCAACTCCCTGTTCTTTCCCACTTAGTCACCAGCAGAAGCCTGGAAGATTTTTATTTCAGAGGGCATCAGTGAAGTGGCCCTGAGAAGGCCCATAAACCTGGTGAAAAGTGCTACTGCAGGTGCTGCACAGAGGTCTGGTTTTGCAAAACTTCACCAGCAAATTGTACTTGTGTGACTCATTAGACTTGTGAAAACATCCAGACACTCTCACCTGCTTCCCACTGAGTCTGGCCCCTCTCCAGCCCTCCAGAGCAGTGTTCAGTCACCTACATAGCATGATGCTTGTGACCTGCTCCTCCCTAAAGGGCAGGGGGAAAAGAAAATAATATCACTGGAGCATGGCAATTGCAATCAGAATGCACTTGACTCACCCACAAGCACCCAATATCAAAAAAAAAAAACAAACCCACCTGTCAAAGCAAACTGACTGAGTTTCCACCCACAAATGCTCTCCATTTACCACAGCACCTGCCTGGACAATAAGTACAGCCCTGGGTTGTGTTGGCACTGTGGTCCCCCAGTGAAAACCAGCCTGGAGTCCTTGGCCAGCTCATGTCTTCACACCTGAGACTGGATGCACAAGCAGGATTTCCCAAACAAATTGCCAGAAAAGGAGAGACTTCCTGCCTCATCCCCTCATGGGATGTTTTTACAAATCAACTGAGAAACAATGTCTCATATGCTGCTGATTATTTTTAGCACACGATGCTGGATGGGACTAAATTTTGTCACTTTCCTCCCATTAGCGCAAGAGGGTGTGAGAGCATGATGTGCGTCCATGGAGGCGTAAGGAGGCTGGACAGGAAGGGCTGGGGATATGATGTGCTGCCTTTCAGTCTGGCAGCATTTCCCCTGAAGCAGGTGACTGTCTGATGGTGGGACTGTCAGTGAGCAATAGTCCCAAAAGCTGTCACAGCTGTAAACAAGGGTACTCACCCAAGTGCGTCAGGACATTGTCTGGCCCGTGTAACAAACAGGCCACACCAAGGCTGCCCTGCCTTCTCACGCATGGGCTCTTTGCAATGCAATTCTCACCAGCCCTCTAAAGCACAGAGGTTGGCATCACTCCTTCAGCAACAGGAGATATCCCATGGAATGCCAGTGACCACAAATAAGATGGTTTCAGCCATTTCACCTTTGGTGGCTTTGGTGTCATTCCGTCACCCCCACGGAAGGATGGTGGGAGTGCCACGAGGCTCAGAGGCTCAGCTCCTCCATGCCACGGTCATCACTTGAAGGGGCAAGGCACCCTTTTGTAGCGGACAGGCCAGCTTGAAAATCTCAGAAAAAACATTTGCTTTCAGCGGCACCGAATAAGGCCAATTACAGGATGCTGGCACCTCCTCCCTCAGCTCCTGTGTCCTAGCTGGGATCACAGTCCCCTACTGCATAGCAGAAATTAAAATTAAAGGCATCATTCTACTTCCACCTTCCCCTTTGTGCTCCTGACAGGGATGGGATGAAGCCGTGACAAAGGCAGGAGGTCACAGTCACGTCTGCCCTGCTTAGGAGGAGGAATTAGGGAGGCAACTTTTGACAAGAGCAGCTGGACATTGGACATTCCCCAGCAGCACAACAGCACATCAAGGAAATGGCTTTGACAAGTAGGGAAAAATCCAAGGAATTTCAGCACCAGGTAACTTGTTTGCTCAGTGCAACAGTATCAGACTAATTCAGCTGCACAGAGGGGTGAGGCCAGCACATGTGGAACTACCAGTGGAAAGGCAGAAAGTTCTGGGTTTAGTATTGACTAACTTCAAAAAATACCCTGACTGACAGAAAACATCCTTCTAGTCACACTATGGGATGGAAGGGCAACTACTTGTTTTAGGGAACAATGTTTATTTGCATCAAATATTCTTTCTTATGTTCATTAAAAGTGAGGGTTTTTTAAAAAGGAAAACAATTATTGCAATCATTAATTTGTGAAGTCTTTTAGCTGGGTCAAGGGTTTTAACAAACATTGCTACATTAAAGAGGAAGTCATGACTGGCTTTTCCTATAAACAGAGTCCAAAAGGGGCTTTTGCTAAAGGCTGATGGAGACAGTCTGGTTTCAGCCATGCTCCTGACAAGGAGAAACACCTCAGCCTCATCTACCAGAAGTGATGGGGAGCAGTCCTAGATATTGCAGATCACTTGCTTCCCAGGCACCTATTGTTACAAGGCTCTGGATACAGGCAGGAGGTGCTGCAAAAGCAGTTACACAACCCAGTATTGCATAGAAAGGAAAAAAACCAAACACCCAAATGCTGGACCAAAGATCTCCCAACACCAGGCAAGGTGAGGGCCAGGGACTGGCAGTGCAGGGGCAGCAGGGTGGACATGCCACCCCGGCAGCCATGGCTGGCTGACCCTGCATGGCCATGGGCACCAGGAAGTGCAGCCCAGGGCCACGGCCTGGGAATTCTTTACTTCCTCTTGTCACTGCAGTGATGTACTGCCCTGTGGCATCACTTCCTGTATTCATGGGAGTCATACCCAGCCACCAGCTGCTCTGCTCCTGCCCAGCCACCAGCTCCAGGGTGGCCTGTGGGAACCTCCTCCCCAGGGGCTCTCCTGCACAACCATCCCTGAGTGGCAACAGTGACCATTAGCCTCAGGTCAAATGTGGTTAAGTGGCACTTTTGATACATTCCTGGAAATAGAGATGAAGGAACAGACACACGAGAATCACAGACCCTATTCAGATAGCATTGAGTGGCACTAACAGGGAACAGGAGGCCAGGAAAGCTGTAAAAAAAAAGAGAAATGAAATGGGACTTTTTAGGTAGAATAACATTTCAAGTTCCTCATTTGCCTGTGCCCTAAGGCTTTCACAACTGAGAGAAGTAAAAATTTTCTACTACTTTACATCTTGGTGGATAAATGAAGTCACATGCACTAATCCATTTACAGATTAAGTTCATTGTGTCTCCTTGCTTTTGTATTCCTCTTCACTTAGCTACTGACTGTGGCAATTAAGATTTCAATTAAAGATATTCAAGATTAATCTTACAAGAGCCAGGTTGCTTCGAGGTTTGAGCCCTGCTGACCCCAGCTCAGGCCATATCTCAAGAGAAATCAGAAGGACAGACAGGAAGAAGGGTACAAGCGAGTCAATGAAAGAGGGCAGAAAGAGGGCTGGCCCAGCACTGGTGACAGCAGGGAGAGCGGAAACACAGAGGAAATCTTCATGACTGATAATATCTTCTTCCTTTTCCCCTGCAGCTCTGGGAGATGCCGGGCTCCAGCTGGGGACAGATGTGCTGAACCAAGCTCGCGGGGACTGCAAGCACCTGCCTGTCCATCTCCTTCCCACTGAACTGGTTTTACACCTTGCAGAGTCTCACTGCACAACAGCACAGACTCTGCAGCATCGCCCCTCATCATGGCTGCGTGCAAGGGAGACAAGGATGGGGGAAAAAAGGCCCCAGGCAAATGAAAGACTGAGATACCACAAGACTCCTCCTTTTCCCCTCCAGCCCAGGACAGGGTCCCCGTGCCCACACGGAAGGCTGGGAGCCAGCCACGCTGGCCTTTCCCATAGGATGAGTCAGCGGAAGCTGTGCCTTTATCCCTCCTGACGTGGTACTTGCTTGCTCGCACCTTCGTAGTGGGGCACCCAGAGAAGGAAACCGAAACCAAAGGAAACACAGTGGCTTCTGGGGCACCAACCTGAGGATGAGGGAAACGCCCTCTGCACCACTGGTACTGGGCGGGAGAGCAAATGCCTTCCTTTCCCTCACAAAAAACCCCACCTGGCCCTTTCAGGCAGCACGGTGCACAGAAAAAATAGTAAGTTTTGCCAGGCCTGGCACAGGACGCAGTTCCATGAGCACACCAAGGGAAGGTCAGGACTGTGCTGTGCCGTGTGGGAGTGCTGCTGCAAGTGCCCAACCCAGCACTCAAACACAGAGCAAGGCATGAGCCTGCAGTGTAGATATAAACACTCAAACTCTCCAGCCCCTTTCTCCAGCTCAGCCTTCCCCGCAGTGACCAGCTGATGTGTCCAGGTGCTGCCAGGCAGCATGGGATTTTGGGTGCCTCTTGCATTGCCCACGTCACAGCAGCTGAGTGGAAAGCTTCCTGGGCTGGCTCATCCTTCCATGAGGAAGGCTTGCTTTGACCTGCTGTGCTGTGACTGTTAAGTCACCTGTGTCTAAAAGAGTGGCCCACTTGATGCAAACCTTCCCAGTTTGGAGGCTGTGGTCTCCCACCTCCCCCTTATGCACTCCACTTCCGCCCCACTCCATCCACAGAGGGTGTATCCAGCCCAGCCTGTTCTACCAGCTCACTGTGGCTTTGAAAGGAATTTCATCCCCAGAGTAGGTGGGAAACTAGAACAAATACCAGGTTAGGACTAGTTGTATAAAATCACTCTGTACACACACAATCCATTCCCTTACAGCCCAGGGTTTGGGCAGGAGGTACAGTTTATAGGCAATATGCTCCAGGGACTGCTGCTTTGATGAAAACTTCACATTTTCCTAGCACAGGGACAGGAAAAAACAAGATACTGAAGTAGGTTCTATAAAACACCTTGCACCACTTCTTAAACACATAAGTCCTCTTCACACTGAATGCAGATCTTAACAGGCCACTATTTCACTTCTACCTTAGATGCACACCTGCGCAGCATTTACACAAAGTCTTTGACTGCTCCCCCTGGCATCCTTGTCCCTAAGATGCCAGTTCCAGCTGTGAACCAAAGAGACACTGGCATAGCAGAATTAAATATCTAGAGGAGTACTAAGGATACCATTTATTTTCAAAATCACTAAAAAACCCAAGCAAAACAGTTTATGGTGATACAGATTCACATAGAAGAGACAAAAATAAAAAAAAGTACAATCTATTTCATGTTATTGCACTGACTTTTTTATAATATACAAGGCATATTAAACAGTTTTCATTAAAAGAAGTTTTATTTATATAAATAAAAGTGTCAATATACAATATCATACAATAAGTGTATCAGACTAACACACAAAATCTACCTACAGTGGGATCCCCATTTTTCTCATGAGCTAGTCTACTCTTCATCAATATTTTCACTTGTACATTTACATAATCTAAACATAGAAACAGATAAACATTCCCATCTGGGAACACTTCCTTCAGAATTTAACAAGAACCACTGCAGAACATTAACCAGGGTTAATTTTAAGTGAGGGTCATTAGGAAATATGAATCACTTAACAATTTCTTAATACTTATCTGTCCTTCTATAATTTTTTTTTAGTGAGAAAATGATCAAATGTTTTTCCCTCCCTAATCTAGAGTTTTCAATACAGATGCAGTCCCTACAGAAGCTGGAAAGAGCTTCCAGGTACAAAAGGTTGCAGAATATGCAATGGCAGCATCTCACTGCTCTAGTATCCTTGATGTCTACCTTCAGCTGCCCCAGGCCTGGATGCACCAAAGCCCTCTCCTAAACCTTCTCCATCTAGGAGCAAATTTGCCTTGTCTGGAATGCCTTCAGCTCCCTGGTGAAGAAGTGCAGAATTTCATCTTGATTTTTGGGTCTTCTAAGACGCAGCTGCCAAGTCTCTGGGGAGTTACTGCTCTCCTAGAGTTTGGCCAACACTCCAGCAGGGTGAAGAATCACCATGGGGACTGATATGCAAACAGCAAGGCCAAAACCAGTCATGATCCTACTGAATAATGATGAACCAATGCAACATCCTCCATCATTTTAGTGCGACCAGGCTCTCAGAAAAATAACATTTACTTTGCCAGCTGTGAAACCAAAAGTTTACTACATATGCTTGGTGTACCCATCTTGTCTGTAATAAAGCAGACACCCATACTGCATAAATCCTGGAGCTTTTTCAGGGAATGTCATCCCAAGAGAAATGTCAGGAAATGCTACTGTAATCCTACCAGTATCAGTGAAGATGTTGTTCTTTCAAAAGGAAAAAAAAAAGGTATTTTCAGGAACAGAAACAATCAGGGTTAAATACAATTCTTTTGCTTGCTCTAATGTTAGTAGAGAAGTGTTATCATTCTACTCATAGTAACTATTATCAGATTTAAAACATTAAACCTATCTTTTAAATTATAGCCACTACTGAATCACACACAAAAATCCCCATTTCTGTTTGCTGTTACTCAGCCAACACTTATCTACGTGCATGTAAAATAAAATACTGAACAGTATCTGATTACTGAAAAAAAAGCCTTCTAAATCACTCACAATGAACAGTACCTGCAAATAAGCATCTGAAAATATCCACCACGTATCATCTTAAGACACCTCAAATTAATTTTAATTTACAAAATGAAGACTTTACCTTTGAGCTCACACTGGTTTAGGAGTGAGGGAGGCATATGCCTCCCTGCGATGGAACCTCCAGAATTTTAGACTGTGGACTGAAAAAAATGCCATTTCCTAAAACACAACTGTGATTTACCACATTAAAGTAGCAAAAAGTCAGTACTGCACTTGCACGTATTATACGTATACAGGTATGCATTCACTACGCTGCATTAAATTCCACATGCATTTTATGTATCTATTATACACTCTATTATAGTTGGATTTTGGTCATTCCTGAACAAGGCCTCACCATTCAATTGTCGTTGCTGAATTGTCTCCCTGTTTTTCAGCAAATATGCAGGGGTAACCTCTTCTATCCCATCACAGGCCTGCAAATCTCACTGTGGTCCTCCAGCCCTAAGAGCCTCATCTTCCTGGAGCCTCTTCCACCATGGAGGTGACTGGAGGCATGGACCAGTCCCGACAGAGTGGCTGAGTTTTGGGTTCACAGGGAACCCAACTCCACAGTCATCTCACAGCACTGAACCTGAATTAGTTTCAGCAGAAATCCTGCAGGCAAAGGAGCTGTAGGACTACGTACAGTATTGCCTTTCCTGTAACCAAAAGCTACATCTCTCCCTGGATTCACATGCTAATGCGTCACTGAAAAAAGAAACCTATTTATTAATTTTTAGGCAAACATTGCACAGCTTTTCTGTTTGTCTGGTCTCAGGTTGCCTCACAGAACTGAATTTCCTTCTGTTCATCATGAGGTGCAGTCTAATAAAGCTGTCACAGAAATGAACCCAAGCGAGTGCTCCACTAACCTGGAAGCAATTGCTTCAAGCACTGCTGAATAAATGTAAATAAACTGAACTACAGTAATATCTTGGGGTAGGGCCAAGAGACAAGCCCAGACCTTTTTGTAACAGCTACGCAGTGTCTTGGCTCACTAAAAACAGAGGCAGCACTTCAGACTTGGACTGGCTCCAGGCCGAGAGCTCTTCACCCTGGGCATGTTGGCTGCAAGCAGTCTCCAGCCTAGTGTGATGAACAACCTGAGCACTGTGGAACAAACTTGTTCTCAGCTGATAAGGACACTGGCCCACTTCCTTCTGTATGTATTTTATGCTGTTTAGCTATCCCAGATGTAGGAAGAGAAATAACAGAGTCTAATCTCTTGCACCCATACACTCTCCTCCCAGCACAGCAGACTAAGCAGCATGGCCTGCTACTGATACCTCTTCTGTGAGTAGAGGTGAGAAAATCCAAACTAAGCTCCTCTGGCATTGCAACCTTTTCTCTTTTGCTGTACCCAACACCATGGTTTTTCTCATCTACACAAACAGTTTTCAGCTTCACCACCCAGAACCCTCAGTATCAGCCCAATCCTGACACAGTTGGGTGTACTTGCATCGTCCACACACATCCTCAACCCACTCTCACACAAGCAAAAATAAATACTAGACAGGAGAAAACAAAGACCAATTAAAAGCCACCACAAATATGGCCAGCTCAGATTTAATCTGTTATAATCCCCATTTTTAGATCGCCACTTTTCAGCTTGAGTCTTTTAAGTTGGGCAGCCTTAAACCTCTTGAAGGCAAATAAAAGCAGCCCAGCTTGCAGACGTTCTTAGCAGTCGCTGAAGTCTGTGGGATCTGTAAGTGCTCAGCACTTGAAATTATCCCCCTTTTAAAAATATATTTATTTTAAAGGTGCCTAACATTAGAAGCCTAAATTTGAAAATTCAGACCCCAATTTTTATCGCCCCCATTTTAATCACAACTAACAACTCAGTATACACCTTGGTGGACAATCACCTATTATTTGGACATGATTTTCTTAAGAGATTTTTACCACATTAACGGCAAGTGCTTTCAGATACAAGTTGCACCTAGAAGTAGATTCAGTTGTGGTGGGTGCTGAGTTAATTCATTAGTTTTAAGAGGATTTTTCAGCTTTGCAATAAAATGCTCGTATTTTAGGCATAGAAGTTGTGCAAAATTATACTCTTTTGTCATGCACTTTTAGCAAAACTGCACTTAGAAGAATAAAGTGAGATTGTTCCAGACATTCTCTTATTACAAGAAAAAAAAAAAAGGACCAGACCCTAAGGAAGTGTCCTTAAGTCTTATTACAGCTAAGTGATATAGTACAGTCTAAACCCCACCCTTGTCAACAGGATGGCAACCAACAGGTTCTACTACCAACACTCTGCAGATACTAAAAATATCAGGGACAGGCACAGTGTTATTTATCTCAGTCAAAATACTTTAAATCAAACCCAGGAGAGGTCTTGAAGTTTCAATAAAACTGCCACATAATACAAAATTGTCTCTAACTTTTGGCTTCCTTCATCCCCAATCATTAGGTGAGATTTTTGAAGCTCATCACACGCTTGCTCAGTGGTTCTCCAAGGCTCTTAGCACCTCTCTGTAAAGCATTAAGACACTTCTGTGTGACTTTATAAACAAAGACAGCTTTTAGACTGTTTTAAATCGTTTGTCTTAGCAAGTGTGATTAGATGTAGTGCTTCCATCATACTGCAGTTCTGTGTTTTCTGATTAGCAACTGAACAGGCCCCTCAGGCACAGATTTAATGATGTTCCAGGCATCGTAATGCATGAGCCCAAGTAATGACTTCCCACTAACAGCAAGAATTTCATCTCCAGTTTCTATGCTTCCAGACTGCTCCGCAGCACCACCTAGAAGTAAAAGTGGGGAAAAGTCACTGTTAAAAGAAAAAAAAGTGAATCCACAAAAATCTGCTTTCCACTGAGATGATGTAAACCATTTTTTCCAACTGAAACAATTCAATACAAATCAATTATGTTCAGCTCAGCTCTTGCAACCCACCCCACGGTGCATCTCACAGAAAAGGTTATTTTAACCAAGACAAAGCCTTGTTCTCAGAGAAGATGTCTGGTTTTGAAGGGAACAACAGAAGTATATGAAATATGCTGAATACTATCTCTGTAGTTGTAAGAAAACCTGGTTGATAAAATAACCATGAAGGTTGTATGTGGCATGGATGTACTTTCTCGATTTTATCAAGGTAATAAGCAGATAATGCAGCAGATTTTAAACCTGGGATGAACAAGCCTAACACTGGTAGCAAACTTTGGACAAACACCATTCACAGAAAGCTCCTAGAGGGAGGCACACCCTTCACTGCTGATGAAAGAATGTTTTCTGTAATGATAATTTAACTAACATGAGCCATCACAGGGAGAGGAAAAGGACCACATGTAAGGATGTAAATGAATGAGCTCAAAAATTAAACATGCCCTTTACCTTAAGAAGCACTTTCTAAAGAGGGGAAAAGCAAACACACACACACACACACACACACACGCACACACACACACACAAGAACTGATAAGTAATTCAGTAAATACCTGCTTGATTTTTTATCTTGATGAGGGAATTAACCACTGAAAAGTAATTCTGTAAAAATGCTGTGCACATGCAGTTTCATCAAGAGTTTCAGCTGCCTTCAGAAAGTGCCTTATTTTTCACTAAACTGACATGTGACATATAAAAGCCATAGCATTGTTCTGGGATTTGTTTTCCTTCTATATATGGTTCATGTAAGTTTACTTGCTGACAAACAAAGCATCCAAGATTGGCAGTTTTTGAATACAAATATCACATATTTTTGACAAAAGCTAATATTAATATATAAAAAGAAAAAAAAAATACAGTAAAATTAATAACAGGGCATAATGCAGGTTGGTGCTTCAGTACCACACTGATTATCTGCACCCTGCATTTCTTAGAAAAGAGAGCTGGATAAGGCATGAATGTCTCAAGACCACTATATAGATGATTACTGCTATAATCTAATGTCTAGAATAGTGGATAGACCCATATTTAGTAAAGCAGATTGCTCCACAAACATTTACTAGCAGATGCAATCCCTAGCCATTCCCAGGAGTGTTTTTCTTTTAATGGCCACTTTGGCCTAGTAAGTGGTAATAAATGAGAGCCACAAAACCCACCCTTGCTTCAAAAACATGCTGAGTACAATAATTGAAATGTCTGTACGATGCACAGACAAAAGGAAAACTGGGAAAACATCCACTGCATGCGTGTAGTACCTTTAAATATCCTTTTTACAAGCAAGGGCTTATCTCCAGCAATGGAAGCTTTTCCACCGTCAAGACTGAATCCCAAGCCAGCAGAGGTTTTCAATAATTCAACGCAGATGACATCGTTCATATCCAGGTTTGGATCTGCAATTGAATATATACAGCATCTTGTTATGCAGATAACAGTGAACTGCAAGTTGTGTTTGGTTGGTTTTTGCTTTTGCTGCAGTGACAAGACAATTCAGAGTTCAGTTACTCAAACTAGGACAGGCCACCAAGTTTCTCCACCAAGAATGTGCTCTATTGCAGCTGTGAATGGGAGGTAGTACAAAATGCATTTACACACAGAGACATTTTCATTTTACATGTTCAACAAAAACCTGCCAAGCCATCTTCTTCCAGCAAAATTATACCTAGCAAATTAAGCAAATACTCTAAACATCAACAAAATAACTGAAAAGTTACTAAAATAGGGAGTGGAGAGCATTTATTTTTCTTTCATTTGTTTCCTTTGCTCATTCAAAGGAGCCACATATTTCTAAGAAACAGTAATGAATGAAATGTTATATTAAGCAAACATGTTCTGTTCTCCTAAGCAAAAATCTATAATCACTTACTATGGTGAAAAATTGTTTCTGGTCTCCTATCTATGTATTTAATTATAATTAACTGTAGTTGCACCATGCCTCCTACATAGCAGATATTTCTGAAATGTCCTATTGCTGTACCTGACATAAAATATGATTTTGCTTGGAAGGAAATAAATCTACAGTTTTGGAAAACAAGATCCTCTTTGCCTTGTGCCAATATAAAAATTATGCAGTCTGCATTATCACAAATTACTGCTACTGTTATCTCAGACAACTTTAAATGTTATCTAAAACATCTGGAGGTGTCCTTTGCCTGGAAGGGTGGGAAGATGCTCTGAATAACGCAACACTATGTTGTTTGTGAGATAATATTGCCCCCTAGTGCCTGGAACCAGCAGACATTCTGCATTTGTCAGGGTGCAGGATGCAGGGATTTGAGGGCAGAGAGGGATTCTGAAGTAATTACATAGATTATATCCATGGGAGCAATTCCAGAAAGGCTGATCCATTAATTAACAGAGTGATTTCTTTCTTTTTTTTTTTTAAGCTGTGTTAGTCATATCATAAAACAATAGAAACTGCTACAGGAAAAAAAGAAAAAAAAACCCTGTGAACAGTAATGATTACAGCCAACAGATTAAAAATAATTCACTGGCAGCTCCGTGTCCTGGTTTCAGGGTGGACAAAGCCGAGTGCCTGGTGCTGCCCTGGAAGGCAGGGGAAGCCACCTTGCCAATTCTCTCAGCAGAAAGCTGTAACTGTGGCTCACTCCCTCCCCAGAACCCTGCAGCAGTGCAGCACTGAATGAAAGAAAGTAATTGCCTTCTCCCAAGCAGCACCATCCAGACAGGCGCTTAAGGGCTTTGGGTCTTAAATCTACAAAAAAATTCAGAGATATCTATCACCCCAGATGCAACCTTTACACCAAAATGCTGTCTCGCCCCCAAACAGGAACCTAATATTCCACTGATACATTCCCACTTCAACCATTTATCTCTACTTTACTACGGGATGGTGACTTCAATATGGTTTACTTCCATTTACTGCAATATAAAAGTATTTTTTCCTATGTTTCTAGTAGAAACTGTATGAATTCTGCTTTTACAAAGAACAAGCTCAGTCCCTGTGCATAATCAACTGCAGGGCATGGAGTTTTCTTTGAGCTTTTTCTTTATTTTTTAAATTATTTCTGGTTGTTTTCTTTCTTGCATTGACTACTGTTTATCCTGGATCAGAAGAATATGCGGAATCACTTACCTAAGTAGAAACTGGATTAGGCCCTAAATGAAGTCTTCTAAGTTTGTGCCTAGTTACAATAATTTAAAAAAAACCGAAACCAAAACCAACCAAACCCCAAATTGTATTCAGGTTCCAAAGAGAACAAATAAAATTTAAAGGTAATCTCATTTGCTCCCTTCAATCACATAAGGCACAGACACTTTTAATCTAAAACACATGGACTTTTTTCCCTTCAGTCTGCTCTGCAAGGGAATCCTTCCAAATGTTCTTGGACAAAGATCATACCTGTTCCTATTTCCATGGAAACATCCTTTCCAGACCCCACACATTTTCTGCCAGTAGCTGATATCTCAAGTCTGGAGGAATTGTTTTTTTTGTCTTTTTCCTTCTGGATGACAATGACTGCGTATTTGTACAGCCTTGCGTGATGCAGAGTATTCAGGACATCCCCATGGACTGAGCTTGCCAGAGATTTGCCATTGATTGACAGAACAAGATCTCCTCGATGGATAGTCCCTTCTTGAGATGCCACTCCCTTTGAAAACACTCTGTGGACCTACAAAAAGGGTTTTAACAAAGACTTAACCTCATGAACACACACAGCATTCTACAGGCCAAGGTGAACAGAGACACCCCATCAAAATTTGCAGCCAGTGCCCACTGCCTGGGTATCAGGCACACAGCATTTCGTGCCCTTAAAATGACAGGGCTGCAGCTGGGGATGGTGGAATTCAGAGGAAAAGATGCTGTTATTGCATGGTCATTTCTAAGCCAAAGATAACCAAAACCCACCATGGAATGTAATAGCACAAATCACTTACGCTTTCACTAAACTCCTCAAAGGCCTTCAATTAACATATTCCAAGTGATGCAAAGATTAAATCTCCATCCATGCTACAGCAACCACCAAGAACACTGTGGTGTATGACACCCACTCCCCCAGTTCCCACTCACTGGGACATGCATCCTGTGCTGTTTTCAAATGCACATTTCTAAACATCTGTGCACAGAAAGGCTCTGACTTACTGCAGCTGTACAAGTATTTAATTGTTCGCCCCAATCTGGCTGATCAAATATCATGCAAATAGATGGAAAGGGATGATTTAGCGGCTTGCAATGCATTTTCTGGAGAAAAAAATACTCTATTCAGGGTGGATTAAACTTTGAGAAAACTTCCAGCAAGTTTAGATGTGTGTCATTTACAAAAAGGAACTGACTAAAAGATTCAAGACCCAGTATTTAAGGACTTGCCTATTAGGCACTCTAATTTTAGCAGCCAGAATATGGTTTCCCATGGAGACAGTACTGGGTCTGCCAAGCAAATGTTCAAGGCAGCAAATCTGCAGATACAATTCTGCATGGCATAATCTTCAGGAATTTATCCTCATACCCAGACCAACAGCAAGGCATCAGAAGCCTTTTGGCTCCTGCTCCATCTCATTGTAGGGCCATGCTGAGATAGGCACCTGCTACAACCCTACAGATCTAAGGAGATAAGCTTCCAGCCAGTCTAAGCAGGCATTCAAAGCTGGAATAACAGCCTCAGTAACAGATGTAGGCATGCAAGTGCAAGCAGCAAGTGGAATACAGGGGTCACGTCCAAAAAATCTGTTGCCTTCCCTCAGTTGCTCAGCTCCTCAGCACCTTGAAGCTCAGTAGGCATTTCTATTCCTGCACCCAAGTGTGGATGTAACAGCTCATCTAAGCAGCTCAGCACCCAGTGGAAACCCTAAATCTAGCTGGGACCCAGAATCCCAGTTAATCAAGAATATTAAAAAGATCCCTTTACACCCACTGAACAAATAAAATCAAGAAAGAGCAGGAGCTGACACTCCTTTGGTCTCATGGCTAACAGAATTCAGGAAAAGGAGTTCATCTGTTACTCAGTCTTAGAGAGCTCTAGATATTATTTTTTAGGTAGAGTCCCAGTCTCTAGGTGAGGAACTCTCTAAGGAAGTCACGGGTGGGTCACTGTTGAGCCTTCCCCTCGCTCAGAGCTGCCGCTGTTTGGGCCAGAGGCAGGGAAGAACTTCCATAGTGAGAGAAGTAGAGGCCTGCTCTCTAGACTTTGACCATATTCTAACTTAGTGACAGTTTAATATATATTTATTTATATTGGTCTTATCTAAATGCAAAACCCAGAAGATTCCTGCAAGGGCATCTGCAGGGCCCAAAGCTGAGCATACCCTTCTTCTAACCTCAGCATTTAATGAATCTCTCTCTTTCAGGGCAGAATTTCAATGCATATTTTGTGTTAAAGAAACTGTCTCACAGGACACCAGTTTTCTTGGATTTTTCTGACTCACTGATATGTTTTTGAACAGTCACTTTTTACACACCAGTATCTTAATAGGACACTATCTTTGGTTCAGAATGCTGCTTAAGACTTAAAAAAACCCTAACCAGACAACAACCCTCATTTGTTGATCACACACAGGTCTTACTAACTCAAAACAAACTTGCAATGTGAACTCCATAATGTTTGCTGAGGTCTGCAAAAACCAGTCTCAAGATCTGAAAAATCCTTCAAAAACTTTGTTGCACAGAGTTTCCTTTCAAGGGCTGGGAATGAAAGTCTCCCCTAAAAGGCTGTGTGCACTGCAGCTGCATGCAGAATTTTATTTACATGCATAGGATTTAGATTTAGCCCATCCCATCCAGTAACAGATTTTTAAAGCCTGAAAGCATAATTGTTATCCATCTCCGATAATAAAAATTATGCTTCCCAGACACTCTGATTTCAGTAGCAGATGGTAAGCTGCTGCTTCTGAGAGACACTGTGAATGACTTGCAGTGAGTCTTGATAAACGAGCACTTGATCTAATCACCAGCCTGCTTTAAAGTGAGCTTTGTGGAAAAATGACTTGCAGCCATCACTTACTGTGACTGATTTCTGTTCCAAGTCTATTCCTCCAGCAACACTAAATCCCAGGCCAGCTCCCTCTTCTTTGTGCAAGACTACAAAGTACGTGTCTTCTTTGCTCTAGCAGAAAAATGCAGGTGTACCGGAAAGGGAAGAAGAAACATAAAACCAAAGATCAAGACCAAGTACCCATATAAATGACAAATTCCCACTATCCACAGACTATGGCAACTCAAGGAATTAAAACTGAGATATTAAATGCATTTCACTTCATGCTCACATTCACACACAGAATGAAGCAGCCATCTAGAACTCAGGAGACAAGAAAGGTTTCTTCAGTCAATTCGAGGCTAGCTAGCAAAGTCAAAATCAGGATAGTGAAATGGCATTAAACCTTGGGCAGCCTAATTTTCACAGGCTGTAGGCAATTTTGCATTATGCAGCATTTTGCAGTCAAAATGCAATATTGTCCATACACCTTTCTGGACCTAGCACTGTACTCTTCAGGGAATTACTAACATTTTTGTTATCCAATTTCTTCTTCCTCTTGAAAGGGTTAGAGAGATGTAATGCAGGACAGTTGCATCAACCTCTTCTCAGCAGCGCTGGACAATCTTTCAAGGGGCAGTGGCTACATACTGAAGCTTGGGAAGGTCAGATGGGACAGCAGAAAAAACTTTCACTTGGGAGATGAAAGTAAGGAGCCTATTAGTGACCTAAACAGGACTAAGCTGTGCTGTTGAAGAAATGGGAGCATCCAGCACAGGAAACAGATTGGTGCAGGTTTGCATCCAACAAGTCTGACACTGTGTCACAAGACACCACAGTTTGTGGTGTAAGGGGAACTGCAGGAAGGAATGAGGTAGAGCCAGGGGCATAGTACCTATCTCTGGGGCAGAGCATCAGATGTGGGGAGTAGACAGCAGGTTTCTCAGCTTTTCCCCAGGATCCCACCTAACACCAGTTATTTGCAGAAATCGCCAATACTAAAATTAATAGCAAATCATTAGAAACCGATCTCTTAATCTATTTAGCATTAAATGATATATTTAGTTCATTAAACTCAACATATTAACTCAGCATTTGCCTTTTGTTTCAAAAGGCACAGGGAACCACAGATATTTTTTTGATTTTGTGAAATAACAGTCAAATTCTTGGTCTCACTGCATGTTTTTTGCCTGATAGTGTCTGTGGAAGACTCCCTATACACTAGAGGCATCCCTGCAACATACGCAGGCAATGTCAGAAACTGATGTCACCCTGCTCCACATCACTGATCCATCAGCACTCAAGGAGAGAGGAGCAGCGAGGGCAGAACATCTTTGCCCACAGTTTTTTGTAGATGCTAGGACCCTGCTCACCTGTACTCATGTGAGAACAGCTTTACATTTGGCTAGAAATAATAAAATCAGTTACAGAACTAGGCTAACCCCCTTCCAAGTGCAGTGAAGGCAATGGTAACATACACATATCTTTGACTGTTAAGTACTATAGCAACCCTTTTGGTTCAAGAGGTCAGGCTCTTTCCAACCCTTGATATCTCAATTTAATTTGCTTACACTGGTGAAGGAAAAAGAAAAGTCAGATGTTCAGATGTTAGAAGAGTTATCCAAGGATCATTTGTGTTGGGCCAGTCAACAACACAGTCTGGATACTGGCTTCCCATTCCCAAGGTGCATTCCCTCCCTCCTCAGCTCTCAAAGCTATGCCTTGGCAGCACACATAATACTGGGCAGAGACCTCGCTACGGATGCTTACTGCTTTACTTGGATACACAAAAGACGCTTCAGTAATCACTTCTGTTTAGACTGTAAGCCAAAGCTATCAGTCATAGAGACCTAGATGAAATACCCAATTTTTTATAATTATTATTAGTAGCATTTAATAAATGCCAGCAGTAAATTCAGCCCTGTTTGGAGTAAAGGCTAGTGACAAACTCTTCCCAGGAAAGCTCTCAGTCCAAATTAGGCAGTCTGTCTCATTTTTAAGCAACTGGATAACTATGAAGAACTGTTCTATTGTACATTCAAAATCCACCTTTTGAATAGCACAAAATTTTCCAGAGTATGTGCCACACTGGGCTTAAATATGGATAAGAAACTATGCAGACAAGAAGTGCATTCCAAAAAGCATTCAGCTTTATAAATATTTGAGCTCTCAGGCTTTGAGAAGTGGCATAAATAAATAATCTCTCCAAGACCCCATGCAAAATACTTTAGAGAACACTTAATTACCTCTGTCCAGTTGTGCAATCCAATACTAATTTTATCAGTAAACCTAGCTAACCCTCTTGGCTCACCAAACTTTTGAGACTTGCATGCTTTAGCTATGCTGTCCCCTGGAAGGAGATAAAGCTGGATATTTTGGGGAGGTCCTTCCTCCCCCTCCAGCCTGTTCTATGTTTGAAATTGCAATCTTTGTGAACAAAACTCAAAAACACTCTAGATGCAGCCCAGCCAGCAGTTATGCAGACCAGATGGCAGTTTCCCTTCCAGCACTGTCATTATTTTATCAACTTCAGTTCTGATTTAAAAAGGATGTGGATGTATCCCACAAACAGAAATACCAAAAACAGGGAAGTAATGTTCTGGCAGTCATTTCACTTTGGAAGCCTCCTTTAAACACCTAGATAATGAGGCAGATTATCTTGATGTAAAAGCCAGTTTCCACAGAGGAGAACAAAAAGGTCACAGGAGTCTCCTAGAAACCATTCAGGAGCAGCTTTCTGGTGTTCAAGACACCAGTTCAGCATTAAACAAAATAAATTCAATTTCTGGGATTGCAGCTTCTAGCAAAAGGCACCAGGCACAGAATGGAGCAGAGCTTCCCTTGCACGGTGGGGAAACTGAGCCTAACCCACATGGCTGGTGGAAACTTAAATTCTGATGTGCAATTACTGGGCAGCCCAGATGGAGGCATACTTTGCCACTTAAAATAGTTCTATTTATTGTGACTCAAAACTGCTTTTGAATTTTTTTATACAAAAAGCCATTCAAAATTATTACAGGCTTATAGCAGGCATTCAAAAACCAGCATCAGTAAAATTAACATCAACTGCAGTTGATAGTAATAACCTGTCATGGGACTACTGGAGGAGCCCTGAGACAGTCTGGAAAAGATTTTCTCTGCCCTTACGAAAACCCTCAAAAATCCACCAATAACTCAGTTTTATCTTCTGCTTTTTACCTTTACTTGTGCTTTGACTTCTTGGAGCATAGCAGCAACATCACATTTTGGTACTACCACTGACAAAACAGATTGCAGTTTTTGCTGGTCCAGGCTTGAGATGAGCAGCTGATCCAAGCTGAAATAAACATAAAAGACAGAAGAGGTCTATATTTCTCGACTTTGTAGAGATATATTTCAGATATACAGTGCAGGTTGTATTAGGATAAATGACAAAGAAGGAATCTTGAAAGCTGCTAAGAAATAGTGTATGCTGGTAGAACAGGAAGAGACAGAGATTATTTAAGAATAACTCTGAAAGTCAGTCCCTGTTCTGTTCCCCTCATCCTTCCCCAACAATTTTAGCAGCACACATTAACAGGAGACAGCTACATCTGAAGACTGCTTCTGGCAGGACAAGAAGCTCGTTTGTCACCACAGGCTGTGCTGGCAGCCAGTGCTATGCAGCCTCCCCTCCACCACTACTGCTGCGCTGTAACATGGCCAAAAACTGACCAAAACCAGCTAGAGGGGACACATAAAATGAGCCCAGCCATGCCAGGATGAAATGTTTCATCCTGTACTGGAGCCAAGACACAGCAGCATGGCAGCTCCAAGGCACGAATGGCACCCCAGACTGTGACGGGATGGCAGGGTGGGGCCTCAGCTGAAATGTGCTTTGGGGCAGACTTGTGGCACAGCAGAAGCTTTCCCCTGGCTAGGGATGAAGCAGTGCTTCCTAGCAAAGCTGATACCAACCTGATGGACCAGCTGTTTGCCCTATCCAGAGAGCTGCCGTGGGGCACATCATCATCCGAGGCGGACCCCGGCGTCCCCGAGCCGCTGTCCCGGGGGCTGCAAACTCCCACTGCCATCGCTCCCGGCTCCGCAGGGCCGCCGCGGGCTGCTGGAGCTGCCCCGCCCGGGGCAGCCGTGCCGAGGGCTCTGCGAGGCGTGATTTCCAGCTCTGTCTTGAAGCAGGCGGGCTGCGGCGGCCCCGAGAAGCCCTCTCCGCACAGCTTGTCCAGGTCAGGCATGCTGAGGGCTCTCAGCTCCCGCAGCCTGGAGCGGGACAGCAGCGGCCGCCCCAGGCCCCGGCTGCGGCGCACCGGCGAGGCCGAGGAGGGGAAAGCGATGGCATCTGCCCCAGCGCTGGCCTCCTCACTCCTCTGGGGCTTTCCGTCCCCTTTGCCAGCCTCGGCCACACACACGGGCTCTGTGCCGGGGGGAGACTTGGCCGCGGCGTTGGCTGGGCTGGGGCTACCACCGTAGGAGCTCAGGCTGCGCCGCAGTGCCCACGGTGACTCGGCAGAGCTGGATGTGGTGGCCAACCCACCGCACGACCTCCGGGCGAGGGGCAGCCTTGCAGCCGAGCATATATCGATGGCCTTCACAATGGGCCGGTCAAAATTTGCCAGGTTTTCAAAGGATTTGATCCTCTGTTTGACAGAGAAGGATGAAATTGGCTCATGTGGCCAGTTCAGCTCATAGTAATAGTAATTCCTCCTGAAGCTTCTCAGTTTATCAGCAGTGGGGTAGCTGATGTCACTGGCTGAGGGGGATGTGTCATGGACCTTCTGGGTGTTTTTGGAGGCATGTCCCTGCTCCTTTCCACTCTGGCTGTTTGGCAGATTTAGGTGAACCATCTTTAACATCCCCGTTGCTGCCTGTGGGTATTTCTCCGCTGCACTCTGGCCATGGGTGCCTTGCACAGGGTGACCCTCTGCAACGTGGCAGTCCTCTCTCAAGTGACCTGATAGCTGGGATGGCATTGAGTAGGTCCTTGTCACAGGTTTCGACAAGCCACAGAGGTGCTTGTCTCCAGCAGTATCCGTTTTTGAGAAATAGGGCATGCTCCCCATCTCCTCAGTCAGCTGAGGCACATCCTCATTCACCTCTTCTGTTTTCTCCAGCAATGGCAGCCGCAAAACGATGCTGGTGAGGAAGAGGTAGAGGAGGAGGAGGAAGGGGATGAGGAGGAGGAAAGCTTCACCTCAATGAAAGTCCGTTGGATCTCCTGCCCTTCCAGCTGCTCCTGCTGAACTGAGGGGGACCCCAATGAAGAAGAGCAGGCTCCAGCAGACGCTCCGACATTTTGCAGATCTAGTTGCCTAAGGTCATCTGCACTATAGATGCTTTTGATTGTGTTCAGGCCTGTTCCAGGGTTATCAGTCCTCCCTTTCACATATCCAACTTTTTGTATCCCCTGAGGTGGTGAAGTGACTATGGACTGACTGTCTCTGGCTCTGAAATCATCCACCTTAGCACCTTTACCCTGACACCCCATAGCCTGCATGGAAACTTGCTTCTCTTTTGGCTTTCCCCATGATAGCTCCCCACAGCCACATTTCATTTCACCACTTGTGGTTGGGCTGCTGCTGCCATTCAGGAGAGGCAGAAGTGAATCTTCAGAAATTACCAGAGATGGTTTATTTTCTAGCTCTGATTTCAGAGTCTTTGAGGCTGCTGAAAAGCTCTTTCCAGGATCTGAGTTTGTAGGTGAATTACGGGACAAAGGTGTTTTCTTCCCCAGGAGTTTGGGGGACAGTTGTGGAGAAACAGAAGCCCTTTTCTGATCAGCCCCATTGACTTTGGTAGGATTGATGCCAGAAGAATCTGAATTTGTCTTTGTTTTGCTTTTGATGGTGAACCCTTTTAGCTTTGGTCCTGCTTTAGACTTCTGATTATTTAAAAGCGTGTCCATTATACTTTTTTGTGCCATTCCTTTAGACTCCTGACAGGATTTTTTCTGTGAGGATGGGCTGTGTGGTACTGCAGCTCCTTTGCAGTGATTTGTGCCTGAGCTTTGGACTTTTCCGTTTGAAGTCCGTCCTGAAGTCACAGAGTTAATTTTCTCATTTTTTCCTGGCAAGTCATGAGTTGCATTAGCCTTTGGATCTTTAGATCTAGTGGGAAAGGGTGACCTGAGTGATAGTCCTCTTGTTGACGATGCATTCACATGATTGCTGTCTGCTTTAGACAAGTTGGACAAACCGTTGGTTTCTTTCTTCATCAAGCAATAATTAACAGCACGATTACAGTCATCAACTGCTGTTTCACTTTCAGATTTGGATCTCTGCTCATCATGACATCCTTCTTTCTCAAACAAGTTGCTTTCCAAGACACTGACATTTCTAGCAGAGCAAAAGCTTGTCTTTTTGCAGTGCAGAGACCCTTTTTCTTCAATGGATTCACAGCACTTCTTATGTTCATTGCTGTTCGCCAAATCCATCCGTTCCTCTGTATGTAAGGCACCATTTTTACAGAAAGAGTAAACTTCAGGGATACTGGTTGAATTCTTCAGGATGTCTTTTTCTGGCAGGAAAACTGAGGAAGGAGGACACAAGGATGTAGATGACATATCTGGACATTTTGAGGGACATGTAGCGGGACCACCATGATCTTCCAAACCTAGTTTGTTGATGCTTGTCTCCAGTGACCCACACATTGCACAGCCCTCATTTTGCAAAACTTTGCCATTGTAAGGGTGCAACGGGGGCAGTGAGGATGAGCTTGTTCCAGAGGTGAGATACAGCTCTTGTGCGGGCTTTTGCGGCTCATCATTCATGCAACAAATCTCAATTTGCTCCTCATCTGACTCTGTTACAGTACAGCCTGCAGGGGCAGTAGCAGCAGCACATTGCCCAAGCAACACCTCACTCGCACTGTCAAAGGCTTCTGGGACAGACTCTGTGTCTGAGTGAGAATCCTCTGCAGCCCCATACATCGACTTTGGAAATGGGTCACTTCTCTTACCTTCCAGAGGGTTTGCTGCAGGCAGTTCATCCTCATTTAAACTGCTAAAATTCCTAGAATAGTTATTTAGAGAGTTTTTATTCACAGTAAAAAGTTTGCCTGTGTTAATGGAGTCCAACACAGACAGCCCCAAAACCCCTTGTGCATTAGCTCCACAATTCACAGTTTTTTCCAGCAGCTCCTCCTTGGCTGCTCGTGGCTCAGACCCGGGACAGCCTTCATCAGTGCCACAGCAGCACATGGTGGTGTATTCGTCGCGCAGGGGACTTTCTGCGCGCGACGGGGTGCGCGAGGCCCTGCTCTCAGGGGCGCCCATCTGGCTGAGCAGGTCATCAATGTCGGTGACAGGGATGGCAGTGCACTCGTCATCACGGCTGCCCTTCCTGGTACCTCTATGTGTGTCCCTGCTGGTGGCATCAGGCGGCAGTGTTGCTCTCTCCACCGCGCAGCCGCCGCCAGCAGCTTGCAGACCTGCTCTTTCTCGCTTCCCAGCACTCTGTTCTTCCTCCGTTGCGAGGATGCTGTTGACATTGGCCTGATTTTGAGTGTCGACCCCTGGAGACAGGATGAGGTTTGTAAATCTGCTGACAGCTGCATCGTGATAAAAAAAAAAGAAGAAAAGAAGAAAAATCCTGTCAAATATAAGAAGTGACACAGAAAACACCAGGCTTTATTACAAAAATAGACACCCACACAGACTACATGTTTTCATTTTGCTCTGCACTCCTCCTCTTCTGTAATGATGTTTACAACAACTTGAATTAATCATAACCCCGTGTATTTGAGTAGTGCACAGAAGGGAGCAATCCACTTATCCAAGGTGAGCAGTCATGATCTGTTTAACTCTAATCTTTGAAATTGCAGCAGTCAAGCAGCCAACTACCTAAGTGTCAGCATGCAGAAAGTCACACTGAGCAGCACTGCTTCTCATCACTTGTTTGATCACTGAAGTCTCCAACAGAGACTCCAGAAAGCACAGAAAGCCCTGACGTAGCAAAGGTGACCAGAAAACACAGTGACGGTGTGTGCATAAATAACTTGGCTCTGACCCCCTCAGCACTTCTGCAGGGGTTCAATGTGACACGCATGGGTGATGTTATACACACATTAAGCACATGGGCTTTACCGCATCTTTAGCACAGACCTCTCCTTGCTTCCAGTACATGTTTAACGCACTCCTGGAGCACACCAAGCTCCCTGTCACTGCTGCAGTGACACATTCCTGCTCACCCATTTCTCCACGTCTTCAATTTTCAGCACTTCACCCTCAGCACCAGATTCTACTTCTCTACATTGCTTCTGAGACATACATCCCCATTCAAGCTGCCTTCCAGAGGCCAATTGCTATGAAATGGGGCCCAGAAAGTGTATGGAGAAGGAGAGATTATTCACAGTGTCAGCGTCCTTTCCTGTTCCTTCAAATGTGCCTGCACATCTCTGTACTTCTTGCAGGATTATCCACATCCACATCACTTAACTTAGGGATCCATGTTAAGAAGTGCTGATTCCTCCTGGAGTCAACAAGGGAAAAACACCTCAGCAGAGCAATCTGAAGCTGCCAGGTTAGAATTTGTAACACTTTCCTGCTTCAGTACGGTGGATCATATACACTGGAGAGACCACCTTTTCTGCCAGTGGGACAGGGCAAGGGTGAAGTAGAAGTGCCTGACAAAGTAGTACCAATGTGTCCTTACCCCAATGCTATTGGTTTGAAAAGCCACAGCAATCTAAAGAAACAAGAACAAGATTCTGCCAAGCCTGGAATTCCTTAAAGAACAACTGGAAGTCAAGCGTCTGGAAGCACTTTAGGTTCCCAGGTATTAATAGGCACACAAAGAAGATCATAAGCTAGAACAAAGCAAAATACTGTATTCTTCCTGAATTTGAAAAGTATGCTTTTCTTTTTCAAACACTCATTTCCACACCACATAATTTGTACAGTCTGTGGGGATTCATATATTGCTGTAGCTGCATAAATCAGCCTGGAGCAGAAAGCAAGGAGGTATCAAGCATTTCAACTCACACTAGAAAACTTTTTGTAATGAAACATGCAAATAAACATTTTTATAAGATTTTCATTTTCTTGCGTTTTCGGTTTCATCTTCCTGCACTTTAGAGAATTCTGACACATAAAAGGGAAGGAAAGAAAGAGAGAAAAGAGGCTTTTTTTGTCTTACTGTCCATTCATAAAAATACTAGAACTTCAGATTTAAGAGAGAGATCTGATTATAAAGGGTCAATATATTTTATGAACAGACACAGCAGTAAAATGAGTTATCAGGACAAGGGTCACTGCCATTTTAGCTCCAGGACTGCATGAAAGTACTCAGACCTCTACAAACACTGGCAGGAGTGACCTACTTTATGTGGGAGCTTTGAATGTCTCACACAGGAGTAGGTTTTCTCCCCTTATCATGGTGCTAGAGAGGACCCTGAAGCCTGGCTTGGTGACAAAGTGCTTTGCTTGGTTCAGCAGGGTCCCCCCTGATTCTTCTCTTAATCCATGTGGAAAGCGAGGACAGCAGAAGGTCAGACCCAGCTGATCAAAGGACATTTTGTTCACTGGTACCCAGAATAAATGGTACAAAAGCAAAACTGCTTTCTCACCTGATGCTGCCTTCTGGATCTCCAGGGTTACAGATGTGGGAAGACACTGCATAAGCAAGCAGATTTCCTCATACGTCATCTTACTGACAGGGATGCTGTTGATGGTAGTTATCTCATCTCCAACAGCCATCTTGCCCATTGATCCCTGATGCAATGAGAGATTCAAGGAACTTATAAATACACATCAGAAGCCCTGCCACAGGGCAAAGATTGCAGGGAAGCAATGAATAGCTTATGAGCAACATCCCCTATTTAACGTCACTGCAGAGCACAGGTACCACTGCTGTCAGTTTGCCAGCACATAAATTAAAAGCAGACTGTGCTTTTGCCAGGAGGAGGATTAAAGAACAATTTAAAACAGGAAGGTCAAAAGAGCTACTGGTTTCTCTGAGAGACGAGTATCAGGATGGAGGACATAGCCCTCTTAGTTAAATGAAATGGGATGGATCAGCTGTAGCTTCTTCAGGACTGGAACACTGTGTGTCGTTTTTTAATTCCATGCATTAACTACTTCTCAAGTGGAACTCTCTTAAACCACTAAACAGACGTGAACTGAGCTCTTAAGGTAAACATTTAAGTATGTTTCTAAATACTGCAAAATAAATCTGAGAAAAAGGCAGGGAAAAATCCCAAATCCCCAGATCTCACAGCCCCATTCAAGCTGCTATGCCATGTCCTCTCTTATTCTAGCGGCCACTAGTGAGATTAAAAATGCTACAGCCATGTTTGTACGCCAGAGTATTACTCTTCTTTCTGCACTTCTGCATCTAGCAATTCCATAACCAGCATGAAGCATGTATCTGTACTGGAATGGGCATGTATGAGAAGCAGAAGAGCAAGGTATTACTGGTACTGCCATGGCTCTTGGCAAACCCCGCCAGCATCTAAAGCCTTTTAATTTCAGATCCCTGTAATACAGAGGACACATGCATATAAAATAGTCAAGCATATATTTGTTACCACCATCATCGACCACCAGCATATACTTATTTTTCCTTTGCCCATAGTTAAAAAAATAAATACAAAAATTGCATTCCCTCAAAACTGCAATTGCGAGGGGGATGAGACCATCTCAGTGGATCTGCATCCTGCCTCCCTTAGTTTTGAATTACCCAGGGTGCATTTCCAAATCAGAAACATTTCATTTATAAGCAGCTCCAGAACAATACGGGGTGAGACATTTTGCCCCGCAAGCACAAACACCTCAGTTGCACTTACTCTCAACAGACTACTTGCTTATTAACAGTAATAATAACAATCATACCCATCATGGGAAAGCACATCAGAATAAGGCAACTCAAATTATAAATTACCATTTCTGCTGGTCCACCTGGCCGCATCCCTGTGACGACAACCTTTAAGGGCATGGCTTGGATTTCCAAATCCAGGCCGAATGACTCATGCTCATTGCGAACCAGAGTAACGACTTCAACCTGGCCCTGCCCGGTCGCATCAGGTGCTTCACACCTCTTGCTGTGAGGGAGCATCCTGGCAACAGGCTTGTTGTAAGAACCATGCTCCTCTGTCCTGTGTCTCTGAAGGCTTCGGCACTCAGTGCTCATCATGCTTTTCACTCTGGTGACTGCCCTGTGCTCCAGTTTTGGTGATCTCTTGGATTCAAGTTGTGCTTCCCGGAGCTCCCTCAAACTCAGGCTGCCAAGACGAACTTCAGGCACACTTGAGTAATCAAATGCTATGATGGGGAAAAAAGGAGATTCAATTTGCTCCAGCGTGCTGTCTGCAGACTCCACAGAATTGCTGAAGACAGGGGAAGATGTCTCCATGCCACTGTATCTCGATGACTCACTGTCCTGGCTTTCATCATCAATTTCTACAGACGAGGTTGTAACAACTATGCCAGCATCCTCCTGGCTCTTGGCCCTCTGGCTTCTGTGCGAGTGGGAACTTTCGTCGTCATCACTGGCGTCACCATCATAGAAAACAACCCTCCTCTGTCTGTGAAAGGGGCTGCGAGCAGATTTGGGGCTGTCACTGAGGATGCCAGGTCGGACAGATTCCATGTGCTTGTTGTAATGGCCAGATGACCTCCCACTAGCTGGAGAAGCCAAACCATTTGCTTTTGTCACTCCTGCATCTCTAGCAGCTAGGAAAAAAAGAAGTTATACTTTAACTGTATTTATAGATGGTTTTTAATGCCATGCATCTCTCTACAGCAGCACACATGTGGCTCTGTTTGCAGAGGAAGCTTAACTCCTCTTCACAAAGACAAAAGAAGGCTTTTCATGTCCTTCCTCTAACTACAGTAAATATCAAGAGGGGCTGCAGGTAGCACTACAATTTATGGGTAATTCCCAAAGTCAGTTCATTGGCACATCTAGTTCTATTTTCTGTTTATTTCTAAGTTATGACTATGACTCAAAGAAGAAAGGGATGCAAATTCAAATGTGTATTTTAGTTTGAACTGCAGATTTTTCACATTTTGCTTAAATCTAAGCTCAGGACTCCTGCATTTACTTACAGCGAGTAAAAACTGCTTTCAGACTGAAGACTGAAGCACACAACAATCAGCTTCAAACTAATGACTAAGAAACCCAAGAACCTTTTCCACAACCCTCTTAGACAGAGCTGCATCTTACTTCATAGGAAGTTATTTTGTTTTGCTTTGTTTGATGGCTAGCAAGAAATGTAAAAATGCTTTTAAACATTAAATAATTTCCAAAGAAAATAAGCTGTAGACAAAGAAATTACTTGGGAACCACAGGAAAGGGAGAACAAATATATCCTTTGAATTTCAGA
The DNA here is from genome assembly GCA_024500445.1 of Entomyzon cyanotis. Lineage (NCBI taxonomy): Eukaryota > Metazoa > Chordata > Aves > Passeriformes > Meliphagidae > Entomyzon > Entomyzon cyanotis. The sequence goes on along the minus strand of JAKEPQ010001021.1, from coordinate 42,202,261 downwards.
TCAGGTGCATGTCAGTAAGGACACATAAGGTTCTTTCAGTCAATTACTACAGGGAGAAAGACACACATGCAAAATATCTGATGTAAAATTGCACATCAGTTTGGTTTTACACTACTGTTTGTGACATTTCAAAGTTTATGAGACAGTTATGAACACTTTTCTGTAAATGTAATAAATAAGATGATCAGTCATTTGAAAAAAATACCAAAGCCCTGCAGTGCTGTCAATCTAGTTTCATCTGGACCAATCAAAGTCATTTTCACATTATCAGAACAGCATTTTGAACAGAATACCATGGAAACGGGCATTTCTGTAGATTGCTGGAATTCCTTCAATTTCCCAGAATTTCATGCGATCAGCACTGGCTTGCACTACACTGTCTAGCACTTCTTACCAGCACAGGGACCACCAGAGCTCTCCTGTGTAGGACCCCAGCACTCAGTGACTCTACCCCATTACCCCAATGACCAGACACATCTGCATCACTTACTCAGGCTGCCAGAGAGCAGAGAGCCATCATCCAACAAACTGTTCCTGTTCTTCTGACGGAGCTGCTCTTCATCACACGAGCCAGGCACAGCATCAGAGAAGGGAAGATGGCTCGTCCCATCGTGGGAGAAGTACTGGGAAAGCTCTGCCTCAGAGCTGACAGATCCCTGCTGAAGAGAAGTGAGCCTGGTGACCAGCTGTCATCCATGCTTAAAGTCCCTGTCTGCGTGTGAGCACCACACACTCCACTCACATTGCTGGGTCAGTAAAGGAAGCTTAAAGCCAATTTTTAAAATAGAGGACTTATTGGTATATTGAGAGACAAACTGTTGAAACTGGATGGCTGAAATACTGCTCATCAACACATTTTTAGCCAACACAATAAATAAAAAAGAATTCCAAATCCCATGACTTTGCATGTGTGGTTCAGTGCAGAAACAAAGGATGAAAGCACTCACTTTTAGAGCTCTCTTTATACACATTCTGCACTGAGAGAAGGGAAGGCTTTTTACCTCTGGACACAGTGTCTATGGCTTCCTTGGCTTTTCCAGGAAAAGAAGAGATTTTTCCATTACAATGGCTATATAGAGGGACTTAGTCTCAGCTTTCTGCCCACAGGCTCAGCTCTCTCTTGCTAACTTTGTCTCTGTGTCCCACAAGCAGGGGTGCCTTGGAGTGGCAGGAGGTGGGACCCCACAGCCTTCTCTGCCATGCTCTGCACATCACTCCCAAAGGCTACAGTCACACAGACCAACAGGAGCTTGCTGCTGTCACAGATGTGTAACACAAGAAATAAACCCTTTTATGAAGCCCATGATGGGGAAGGAGCATTCAGGATGGTTTTGAACCCCTTGACCAAGTAAGAGCTTCAGTAAAAGCTGAGTTTGAAGCAGACTGTGTTTTTATTGCATCTAATCCTTTTACCCGGCTCGCTGGCTCCAAGAAGCGTTTCATAGTCCAGCTGAGGGGAGATGAGGTCTCTCCTTGTTTGGCCTTCACACTAGGAGATGGACTCTTCTGTACAGCTCCTGTTAAACACAGATTAGACAGATGACAAAAATTAAAGTTGTGGTCCATACAACCAAACAAGCTTCCCATTCACCTTCTGAGCTGGTGGCTATGTTTAATCCCACTTACTTATTATGTGAATTTTTTCCTAAAGTGAGATTAATTTAACATTTCACAACCTCTCTCCCTCAAGTCAGATGGAATGTTACCACTGACACAAGTTACGCCAGCCAGGCCCAGGGCTCTGCTGTAAACAAGAGTTGAGCAGAAGATGGTCTTCCCCACCTGTTGGAGTGTGCTGCTGACATGGGGCAACCTCAAAAGACAAATTGGCAAGGTCACCTTCAAAGTAGGTCTCACCTGACACACACATAAAGGGGATCATAACAAAGCTAACATTTTTGCTTCAATATCACTGTACTGGTCACCCTGCCATTGCCAAGAGTTTGCTTTCATCTGCCAGATTTTAAGAAGTGCTAAGTCCACAGCTCAAACACATCACAGAGATGCTAGAGCATATATTTTGACATGACTTTAAAGATTAAAATGGTGTTAAAACATATAGTCCAGCGCGCAGCACCTGGACTTTTTCAAATGGTCACAATATTTTGTGGGATTTTTTGCCATTGATAAGGGCAAGCATACATAGATGGAATAGATCCCTCCTGTTCTTTCCCTACTGGAACATTGTGCTTGCTCTCATCCTGAAAAAAAATGAGAGCAACCACCTCTTGACAACCCTACTTTCAGGTCATGGCAGCCTAGTGAAACAAAGGAAATAACATAAGCTGCAGAGCTAATCCACCTGAACTGGATGTTTGTGCTAAAATTTCTGCTGTAGATGGAGTGATGAGACTGTTCTGCTGTTTTGAGGGCTCTCAAAACACTAATGTTGAGGAACTTCAGAGCATGGTCTTAACTGTTCCTGCATCTGGGAAAGGACACACACCAGAGAAGAGAGCGTGTTGCTACCTGTGACGTGAGAGGAGCTGACATCCTTGCTCTCTCGGTGGGTAGTACGTGCGATTGCTTCATCCATCTCCTGCTCTGAAACCTGAAGTAGGGAGGAAGACAAAGCTCAAACAGGGTACATGAAATTACAAGAGTCTTACCACTTATCACAAGTACATGATTCATGTCGCATAAGCCACTATTTTTAAAGATGCAACAAATAAGACCTAGTTGAGGGCTTCTAAGTCCTTGTCCCCTGACTCAGATTCTCTCAGTGCCACTTTCCTGCAGAAATGAGGAAGCAGAAGCCTGCCAGCTACAGAAAGACTGCATCCAAGTGTCACACAATACCAACAAATAAAACAACCTCAGACTTAAAGAAATCAAATGAAACTATTACAGCACAATTTTAACTCAATTAAGGGCTGTGCATTGATTTGTTGAGAAAATATGACTTTAAAATAGACAAAGGCTGCTTTGTACAAGCATACATCAGAAAATTAAGCTATTCTACACTTAACCTACCGGAAGAATACCAGACTTCCTATAATATTAGCTGTCTTTTTAATTTTCATTTCTCCTTGCTTTTAAAAAGAAAACCTAAATCAGTAATTGGTAATGAATGTTTCTCTGGTTTAAGAATAAATACTGGTTTACCACATTTGCTAATTTAGCCCTAAATTACTGCCATACACTTAATTCTTATTACTGGAAAACATGTAATTTTATACAGGAACAACTAGTCTGCAGGAATATATATTTAAGAACAGAAAGCAAATTAATTCTGTCAAAAATACTTTCTATGCACATTGCTTTAAATGAATTAAAATTCAGCATAAATAGAGATGACAAACTTGAGTCTTCCTGAACCATGAAGATTTGAGAGATTCTGAAGCAAACTCAGCAGTTTAAATACAGCATAAATGCCATATTCACTCAGAATAACAAGAAGAAAAAAGGTTTTGTGGTATTTCTTTTGGAAGTACATGAAAACACCAAAGCAAACATATTCAGCAGCAAAATGTACTATGGACCTTTTGTGTTATAAAATAAGAAATTAGGTATAAAAATGTTCAAATCAACATGAACCTTTGTGAAAACACATCTGTTTCCAGCCTGTGTCATGACTTTAGAGTAAACCAAAAGTCCCTGGGCTCCTGGGGCACAGGGAGTTACTGCAGGACATGGACCAAGTCCTTAGACTGTGATCCATGGCCTTAACACAAACCTTTTTGTAAAACACATCCCAAGAGTAAAACCAGCTCCTGGACACACTGCAGTATTTTTTTAAAGTTAACCGAAAATCCGTGCTTCTGCAAACTCTGCCAACTTTGATGTTTAGCATCCTTTATGGCTCTGACAGCTCAAAATGGAAAGGGACAAGTTAATTCCTAACTCCCATCTGCATGCTGGTGTATTATTAAGATCAAATAAAATAAAATAAAATACCCGCACTTATCTACAGATCTCCCAGTGCTTTTAGAAAATGGGTGACAGTAACATAACAATAAATATGGGTTCCCATATGGACACTCCTCCAGAGATCCAGCTATAAGAATTATGGATTCAATACTGCCTGGATTATGGATTCAATACTGGAAAAATGCTTTAGGGTCTCTCCAGCTCAACTTTTAGCTTTTCATACATTTCTTGGCAATGACTTTGTTGTCATCTTAAATATCACTTATAGAAAACTGTAATAGTAGCCACTTAATAGTTTCCCTCTGCCAGAGGGAGTAATAGCAAGCAATTAGCTTAACTCAGTTCATCCTTTCAGCAGACACCAGGTTAGGTCACTCATCAGCTTTCAAGACCCCACCATAGCAAGAAGAAGGACAGATGAGAAAGGGCAGGCTCTACAGCATGGCATTTTCATTTCATGCTCCTTACAGACTCTCCAAAAAGTCTGTCTGCCTTAATAATGCAACCACAGTGAACCATTGTGTTGGTTCAGCACAGCACACAGACTCACCAGAAATACTGTTATCTTAGGCTGTAAGCCCAATTCTTACCCTCTCTGTGCTTACCTTTGACAGAACCACAGCCTCTCTCTTTCTAGCAGCACAAGTCCCTCCAGCAAAGATAATAAACTCTGGCAAGTAGACCCCTATTTGTCGATTGTATATTTGATTTAGCAGAAAATACACGATTAATTACAAAATAAGAAACCTGAGTTCTCCGAGATATGACTTTATTAAGACCTCCATTTGTAGTTATGAGTTCAAAAGTCAGAGCTTTCTGGACCCACTAATGCAAATATTTTTACAGCTTCATTCCTGTTTAAACAGGAAGGTTTTGTACACTCATGAAATTCTTTGAAATATTGAAATAAAAGAAGCCGTTATTCCCTATAGCTTGGCTAATAGGCTTTCATCTTCTATCATCAATTTTTAAAAAATGCTTGAGAACACTTACTTTGTAAATACAGCCTTATTTCCAAATTGACCTTGCATGGATTCAGTAGCAGTACACTTCAAATTCTCACGTTTTAATTCCTGAAGGAAAACTTTGATCTTTGGATAGATTTTACTTTATTACAGTTGATCAATTCAAGCTGTTGATACTTATATTCCTGGCCCTAAATGATATTCTACTCAAAGACAAAGTTACTGCAAAATAACTTCTAGGAGGAAGACCTCTTGTGCTGTGTTTTTGTTGTGACTTCGTCCAAGTACCAAGAAAGATGGGAACACTTCATTCAAGTAGTTCCAGGAAAATTGCATTTGATCAGTGGGTGACTAAGTGAAAAGCAGCAGGGACGATCCAGCATCACTATGACTTACAAAACTGGGAAGCATCATTACAATCCTGACATCTTGCTCAATACATGCCATAGAAAGAAAAAGCCATTTTCTTCATTTTCTGCTTTTCTGACAGCAAGACTCAAATTACAGCGTCAAATGAAAACAACCCATATACACTCACTCATTTTCTCCTCACCTTTGGGTTAGGATGACGACTAATGATTAGGCTGACCGGTCCTGGTCCACACTCACTCAGGATTGCGTAGGCTTCACTTAATGCCGCGTGACGCAAGCTCACAGAATCCGCCTCCAGAATCTGGTCACCCCGGCTGCAGAGAGACACAGAGTCACCTAATTGCATCCACCTTTCATGCAGAAAATGTGTACTATCAACTGTTGACCAAGATTTTTCAAAGATGCATTTGTTCTGGAAAAGATGTGACTTTCCAGGAAGCCAGTCTTGCTGCTGCTCCCAGTGATATGAATGGTTTAAGTCCTGTTGAGTTCGTAAGGGAGGTTCAGAGATCCCTTCTGCACTTACTGTCAGTACAAAAAACTCTATTAAACCAACCAAGAAAACTGGCTACATTTGGACCAGAGTGAAAGCAAGCTTTAATTCCAGTTCTGCATTCAGATACTTATTGAGCACAGAAGAGGAAAAATTAGATTCAGATGGGCTATTCCTTCACACCATATTGAATTACTTAACAGAAACACTGATAAGAAATTCATTATTTAGATATGAATTTATGGAATGATTCCAGGAAAAAATTGAGCTTGGTAAGCCTGTATTTGCTAAAAATTAACATATACAACCCATTAAAAAGAAAAAAAAAAAGCAAAACAAAACTCTCCTGAAAGGAAAACACACTGTGTGATTTACAAGGGCATGTAGTGATAGGACAAGGAAGTATGGCTTTAAACTGAAAGAGGGCAGGATCAGATGAGATATTAGGAAGAAATTCTTTACTGTCGGGGCAGTGAGGCACTGAACAGGCTGCCTAGAGAAGCTCTGGAAGTGTCTGAGCCCAGGCTGGATGGAGCTTTGCGTAACGTGATCTAGTGGAAGGTTCCCTGCCCATGGCAGGGGCTTTGAAACAAGATGATCTTTAACATCTCTTCCAACCCAAACCATTCCATGACTCTATGATTGTTTAGTTTTGTTTTCCCACTTTCTTAACTCTTGCTTATGGTGCTCAGACATCTGGAACTATTCAAAAGAATATATAATCAGCTAGGGATATCATTAAAGCATTCTCCATAATTCTGAAACATTTGCTTTGAATAGACACTCTCAAAGAATCTACTACTGCTGGCTTATGTTGAGCTACTTGTGACAATAACATTGTGTTTACACTATGAGTACACACACCTAAGGCAACATAACGATTGCAATTCAGTAACTGCACTTCTAGCGCAGGCTCAAGAAAGCAAAGGGTGACCTATCAGCTGTGCAATTATGCCACTGCTCTGCTCATCCTTCAGACTTACACAAATGGAGTCACACAGCCACATGACTGAGTGGGGGAGCTCAGATGCAGTGGAGCTGGATTCAAACCTCCCCTGGCATTGCAAAGCCAGCATTTGATTAACAACGTTTTCCAAAAATCAAAACCATCCTGTAAGTCTTGGCCTATGAAGCCATAAATCACTGATGGGACAACAGAAGCAACGTCTCAAAGAAGCAAGCTAAAAATCTGGGAAGCATGCCTGGATATAATCAATCACGTAAACCTAATAAACAATACAGCTGTTACATACAGACGTAACCAGCACTGCAGTGTTTTCCAAAGGGGCCTACAGGAAAGCAAGTTACCATTAAATGCTGTCTCTTACAGACATTTTTATTTGATAGGAACTTCCAAGGGTTTTGGCAGCAATGCCACCATAAAATTATCTTCTTCCTTTATTCCAAGAAATCAAATTTCTCTATTGCAGTTTTCCTAGTGAGCAAAGGAAACAGAAGGCACTCTCTAGCAATGTGAAAGCACGGCATTTGCTCAGCCTCTCTGCAGCAGTGCTCACATCACACATTCAAAGTGGATCACACAGTCCCAGCACGTCTTCAGACCAGACTCCCCTCCGGAGCCATGCTCCCAGTGCTCACCAGCATTTATGCAGGAACACACAAAGCAGGAAGGTTTCCTCAATGGTTTTCAAAGATGAAGCCTCCACAAGAGGAAAAGCAAGTAAGTTTCTGTCACTTAATACAAGGTAAAGCACAAGGGAACCCTGTGAATGACAGCTTTCTAAAGACATTTCAGCTCCATGACAGAGTGAGTTGGACTGGTCAGCCTGCAGCAATCCTGCCAGACTGAGAATAAGGGCAGAAAAGCACTGCTGCAGCCACAGACACAAGCAGCTGCAAGAACATCTACCCCAGCTCTTTTTAGGAGAGTTTCAGGTGACTGAGCTTTTAGCAGAGCTCTGCAAGTTTCCTCCCAGTCTGGGGTCTCTGGCTGCAGCTCTCACAAAAAAGCATGAGGCTGCACTTCTTGCTGCTCCCCTTTTTCAAAGGGTGCTATTAGGCTCAGCTTTCTGTATGGAGAATTTTTTAAAAGAACAACCAAACAACCCAGAACTTAATGATCATGCTGTTTCCAGAACAGAGAATAATGTTTCTTGGGTATTTAATATGACTTTGGAATGTCTTCATTTAAATGTTTTCTTTTTGGTGAACTCTTAGGTATAAATTTCCTCCCTGCTATGTCAACTGATTGGTGAAAACAAAGTCTCAATTGATTTTATTGTAAAACCACTCCAGCATGTTTCTGCTTTAACTAACCTTAATCTTCCATCCATTTTAGCCACTGATCCTGGGGCCAGGCTGTGAATGTATATCCCAGGAGAACTGTTTTCCAGTGTGAGACAACAGGCACCAATGCCGAGCCCAACCCCTGGCTCTGTGAAAAACAAGAAGTACAAAGAAACGTGGCAGATTGTAATCACACAGGACACACAAGTGTTTGTGTTCCCACATCCCATCTGAGCTCAGGGCTTGTGCTATTGTTTCAGGGCTGGCCTTAGGTGCAGTCAGTCAGGAAGCCAAGTCCAACAAGTGGAAATCAGGATTGAAAATAGCTGATCCTGACTGTTTTTTGAGATTCATCACTCTCAGAAAATACTCTTTGCGCCGTGGGAACCTCCTGGAAATGTCGCACAAGGTCTGATTTGGTCCAAGGCACAAAGGAGTAAGGGCAGCAATCCAATCAAGATGTCACTTAAAATGATAGCAGAAAACACGAGCACGGAAGATCCTGCCAATTGTATTGCTCCCTTTTGTTAAATATTTGTATGGCATTCCTCAACAAAGAAGCACAAAGGAAGGTAAGGCATTATCTCTGGTTTAATGATCACCTCTGTCCACGTTCACCTTTGCTCTCCTTCAGGTAACAACATCCCTAAAGTAGGAATTACTGGACATATTACATTCTCTCTCAAAATTTTGAATACAACCTTTCAAATGACTATAGTTTAAGTCTTAAAAATAGGCACATTTGTCTAGCACATATAACATATCCCTCAAGTTTATAATGAGCCATTATTAATACTGACAGCAACCCTCACAGAGGAGTTCAAACAGGTCATCTAGGAACTTTTCAACACTCTGTGCAGCTTTGCCTTCCCCAGAAATGCCCTTTAAGAGAAGGGCATGGCCACTTGGGCTGCCAAGAGGCTGATTTACATTTTGCCTGGTATCTCACAGCCTCCCTCTTTCAGCAGCGTGGACACTGACTGCAACCCGTAAGAGGTTCAAGGTCAAAGGGGCACAGGTGTGGGAGCACCAGGTATAAGAGCCTCTAGCCTGTTCCCAAAAGCTTCCCTAAGAAACCATGAATCGTTCTCCCAGACCATTTTGATGGACCCTCACCTTTGTTAAGTGTCACGTCCATGACGATCCTGTCCTTGGGGCCAGGTCCTTTGCGGCTGGAGGAGGAGCCGTCGGGCTCCTCGAGGCCGGGAACGGGCACGCTGCCGCTGGCGCTGGAGCTGGGGGAGCTGGAGCGGCTCAGCAAGGTGGGGGGTGACGCAGGGCGTGAGGCTGGGGCTGCGCAGCCGTGTGCGCACCGTCAGCGTCACCACACCCTTCTTGAGTTGCTGCAGAGACAGCACAGAACCCCCATGAGGTGAACAACATTTGTCACAAAACCTGCACACAGCAACTCGTGACAGCGCGAGAGTATCAAGCGGGGGGTATAAGATGGCAATGAATGAAGAGGAGTGTGAATCGCTCCAGCACCACATCCAGATTACCTTAAACCTCTGGATGGCCTCCTGATGGGTCAGTCCTTGTAGAGACTCTCCATTTACTTCTAGAATTTCATCCCCTGGTAAAAAGTTATAAAAAAAATGAAGTCAGCAATATAGAGACTATAAAGGTTTAAAATATCTTCCCTGAACATGAGGTGATCCACTACTATGAGGATTCCAGTTAACTATTCAATAAAAAGTCTTTTATTGTTCTCAATTTATTTTCACTTGTACTAATGTCTCTACTAGTGAAGTTACTAGTGAAGAATTACTAGAGTAAAAAATTGTTCTTCAGCAGAGATCCTTAACTTGGTATTTCACAAACAAGCTGAAAATGCTATGTATTTTAACTAAAGTCTGAAAGTAGATTATTATCACATGAAGTCCAAAGGTACTATAAAACTGTCTTTCTTTTCTAAGCATTAACAGGAGAAATGAGGAACTAAGTGAAACACTACAGCACATCACTTCAAAGGCTGTTCAGAGAAAACTAACCTTGCACCCACGTGTAGAAAGCAAATGTGTTCCCTTACTAAATGCCTGCGGACAGAGAAGCATGTAGCCCACACACTGTGATAGCACATGTCTTTTTCACCTCAAGGAACATGTCCTGTCAGATTTCTACCAGCTTCCAGGCTCTGGCTCTTACTACTTACACTCAGCTGTGTTATCTACCTTCATTTTATCAAAAGGAGGGTCAGCATGATTCAGATCCACTTCCTGCAATTTTAATTTTGTCTATGCAAAATTACATGGGGCAATATCGTCAGCTAAGTCTAGCCCTCCTCTCCTTTCCTAGCCTCAGTAAAGAAAAAAAAAGAAGAGTTTGCAAGCTATGAATAGCCTGCAGATGATTGCTGGGTTTATGGGACAGCTGCTACTTATTGGCTTCCCACGGCAAGTGCACAACCTATGATGCAGGGATGAGAGCTTCCCCCTGGCAGCAAGTGTGAGAGTTGGCACCAAACACAGCCTCAAATACAACAAGTGTGATAAGACATAGAGAGGGGAATGATGATATGAGAAGTAACACAGGAGCAGCTTGAGAGAAGTAATACAGGAGCAGCTTTTCATAGAAGCAAAGTAATAAAACCCCTGCAGAAGGGCTCTAAACTACCACTCCAAACTCATGGTCACTTTGTATTTTCAACAGTGTGTTAAGAGTCTGTGTGTCTGACACAGCACTCAGACCAAGGTGCAGCACACACAGAGCAGGCTATCCATTCAGCTCAGAGACCAAGACTGGAAAAGCAGTAATGAAATCTAGCTACATCTCCTTCTCTAACCAAGGTGATCTTACTGCCAATCCCATCCTTCCTTTTTTTTTTTTTTTTCCTGGTTATGACTCTTACTTGTCCTATCAAAATAATACCAGGAAGCTCAGACAGCCTCTCCCAGTCACATCCCTGTATATAACTCCTTCTCAGACCAGCATCTTTAAGCTGGATGTTGTTTGCTGTCTATATTTCCCTGCTGTCATTGACCCTCTCCAGCTGAAAAATTGCAGCTTACTGTGTGGGCAAATAAAGTTCTTGAAAGAGAGAGGGGAAAGCACAGTGGTCACCACTATGCTGCAGTTTCTCCTTCTCAACATGCAATATAATCAAGTTAAATGCTATGAATGATCTTCCACAGGATGAACAAACAGGGTATGTTACATTTTCCATAGCCTCTTGCTGCTGGCCAGGTGCCTAATAGCTGTACTTGAATTTTCCTCCTGGACTGAAATAATATCCCACTGTGGTCCTTTATGTGAAGTTGGATTCTCTCTACCATACCTTCTTTAAGCCTTCCATCAGCAGCCGCTGCTCCATTTGGGAATATAGTCTTCACAAAAATCCCCATGCGTCCACGAGCAGAATCCTGACCTCCCACAATGCTGAATCCAAGACCCTACAGAAGAGACAGGAGAAGACACAGCTGGCACCTTACTTTATTATCACCTATGTGAGAAAGACTGCCAGTAACGTACAAGACAAGGGAAAGATGAAAACCTAAAACTTTTTGATAAATTGCACTGCCATCTTACTCTCTCCTTCCATTTCCTCATTTACTTCCACTCTCTTCCATTTCCTCATTTACTTCCACTCTATTAACAACACACTTATCAGCCCAGAAAGTAGCAGCAGGCACCCTAAGCTGATATAGCAAAAATTCTACTTTGAGATTATTTTGGGTTTTTTCAAAAGGCTGGGTCAATGGCTTTCTCGTTTTAAAAACAGCAACACATTCCTTTTAAATAAACAGACAGTAAATTCCTAGCCCTGAGATCTATATCCAGGATTAACTATAGTTTTATCTTATGTCACAGATCCTACATTTCCTCAGGAAGAAGAAAAGCTTCAGAACATTACATAAGGTCAGTGCTGCAATGTCAGGAATGTAGCTGAAAGGGGAATGGCATGTGGGGGCTACCACTCACATGTACATTTTTAATTATTCTGGAGACATATATCACGTTGTATTTAAATAAATCTAGATCAAGAGATTCCCCAGGGCTCCATCCATTATCTCTTACCCTTGCACTACCCCAGCTGGCTACGGGACCATCTTGCAAAGCTGATCAGAGAACTGATGAACACAGCAGAACAAACCTCTCCCCCTTCTGCTGAGTTATTTCCCAGACAAATCACTTCCTTGATCCACAACCCTTTCCCATATTTCCCCTCTTGTTACTGCTGTACACGCATTTTAGAGAATACAGAGAAAAGCCACTGACCAGGTGGACAAGGGAAGTGGAAAACTGTTGTGCTTTAGTGATCTGAAGCCATGGACATTATTATTGCCTTGGGCAGTGCTCTCCAGCTGAGGGATGCTGCCAGGGCAAGCACTGTGTTTACAATCCAATACAACAATCAGATCTTCTGTTTCACTATGTGACTATACAGCAGGCCACCACAGTTATAAGCTTCTAGTAATTTGATAAGATGTAACTGATTTCTGGAAAGGAAGCAACTCAGCTCCCTTGTGCAGCACAAAGTAACTCCACTAACTGTTCAACCCTGCACAATTATCAACTGCAAATTAACCTACAGAAAGCAGGCAGCTCCTGGTACTCCCCTGCCCGGGCACAGTAGTTCTCCCCACAGCTCCATGGGTGGCTTGGAAGAAATATGTCTGCAAAGTACAGCAGTTCCTACACTAGCCCACCTTCCCAGACAAGCTCTGCCACTCCACAGCAGGAAGCCACTCCTTACAGATCTACCTACAGATGAAAAACTAAAGGCAAACACTTGGCTCCCAGCCACCAACACCCCAACTCTGTAGAAAAATGTTTCAAGTCCCAGGCCTGCACAGGGATAATAAAGTAAGCGCTACTGCAGAAATTGTACACGGTGCAATCCCAAACAGAGGAGATCACCCAAGATGTGGGTGGAAGGCACACAAAATGGCAGCTACTTTAGGTGGCTCATGATCACTAGAGTCTACATTCTCCCAGCTGCTTCCTAAAACCTTCAAGCTAAGTGCAGAAAGGCAGGAGAGCATGCTTATCCCAGGGAGAAATAATCTAATTTTATGAGAAAAACAGAGTTAAAAAATAAGTACATGAAAAATGAGGAAATATTTGCTTGTCCTGAAAGAGCTGAAGCCCCTAAACCAAAGAAAGTTAAAGCAACTGTGAGTCAGTCTACCCATAGAACTCACTATTTCTAACTCTTTGCTAAACACAATGCACAAAAAGGAATTAGTTTTGCATTTGAGCTTGAAAGTCAAAACAAGTCTTCTTAGTCCGAAACAAATCCATCTGATGACTTTAAAGAGAATTTCACAAAAGGACATGCATATTTTTAGCATATTTAAATGACAGCGTCAATACTAGTGTGGATTTGATTAGGGAAAACGATATACACCTAGGTTAATGCTTATCTATTTTTCCTTAGCATTCAGCCACCTGGTATCTAGCAAGTGTGTAAACACATTATTGGGGGAGAGGACTTTTTGACCCATGGAATTCAGTGCTCTCAGAGAAGCAATCAACCTGGAACCTGCCTTTGGGTTTAACGCTTAATTTGCAGTAATTTGTCTTTTTAAAAAACGTATCTAGATTCCACAGAGGGAAAATATGCTTGTCTATAAATATACATGCGAACAGGTACTCTTCTGTAGCTGCACCGACTTTGCATAAACATACATATTTAGAGATCCATCATTAATATTTGATATCTCAGTAATGGTAATGGCAAGATGCACCATACCAAAATGAAAGCCACCCTGTGTCAAGTGCATGACACAAACATCGCGTTCCCTGTATTTTGCAGGTGTAACTTTGGCATTGGGATTTGTTTATCTTTAGCATTATTACTGGCTACCTCGAGAGCAGCTGGAAGTACAGGAGACACCTCTTAAATGCCAGCTCTTGCTACATGTGAGAAACATGCAGAAATCCTCACCTTGCCTTGCCCTTTCATCAGGACGATGTTGGAAATGATGGACGGCTGGGTCAGTCTCCATGGAGATTCCACTTGGGCAGCACTGAAGGAACGGGTAGATTTCTTCACGATGTGATAGTCCTAACATCAACAAACAAGGATAATTGCTCTGATTGCTTGGCACAGACACTGGGGGTGTCATACTGGGAAAACTGCATGTGTTGGGGAAGAGGGATGCAACATCTTACAGATATATTCAGAGAAATGTTCAAGGGATGAAATCCCAGATCACTACAGTCTAAGAGAATCTTGTCACAGTAATTTTCCCACATTTCGCACAGTGGAATCATTTTGAAATGTATCAGTCACAATTTAAATTAAAAGGATTAAAGGTAACCTCATGATATACTCAAGTCCTTATCTGCTTTAAAAAAAGGAGAAAGGAAAGGAGAAGGGAAAGGCCTACATTTTAAAATAATTAAAATAAAGAGCATTAGGATTTTTTTTTTGTTAAATTCCTCAGATCTCTAGAACTGCAGCTCTTAAGATGAACAGCCTTAAGACCTTATGGCCACAACAAGCAGTACTTCCCTTCACGATGCTCAAAGAAGTTATGCACAGGTGGCCAACACATCCGATTTTGGTGTCCAGGCCTGGTTTCAGTCCCATGGTGTCCCTATGTGATCCTGTTTCATGACCCTTGCTCACTTCTATGAGCCCCAGGCAGATGCCATACGAGCACAGTGAGGTGCTCACGGCCAGTTCTGCCTTCCCACTCACCTGTCTGGCTCCCGCTGACTCCAGCTGCTGGGGCAGAGAGTGCTTTCTTCCACCCCGGGAATATTTCACTGCTATTTCATAATTTGATTCACCATTTTCCACTGTCAGCTCATCATCTTCTCCCACAGACTCCAGGCGGGATCCAGCACCTAGGGAAAACCACAGAAACACATCCTGCAAACATCTGAGAGCTGCCTTAGTGTCTCTCACCAGCAGGCAATAATCACCTCCTGCAAATCCCAACCTAAAACACCTTAAAACAATGCTATGAACTTCCAAGCTAGGCAGTTAGAAACCAGTTTTGATCACACCCTACCAAGAACTTTTCCTGCTGTCAAAGGTTTTCTGCAATCTTTCAGTGATACTGAACTCGTCGTATTAAGGAAAAGGAGAAGATAATTGAATCAGTAGCTCAGGGACAGGAAAGAAATTCATCTGTTCACACCCAATGGCACTTGCCAGTGCACTAAGCTCTCAAGCTTCATGTATTTAAAATTAAAAGACCTGACACTGCAGGAGTTTTCATTTCTGGAGGTGTCACGTCACTTTGAGGGAATTTTTTCTGGAATGGAAAAAGTACAAATGTGCCCCAAAAATGCTATTTTCTTTCCTTTTGGTAACAAACCTAGTTGTCTTAAAGAGAGGAGTGCAGAGTTCACATAAGAAACAGAATAACTTGTCTTGAAGGACATCCTGTAATTAGCCACAGAGTATCCAGCTCCTCACACCAGGACTCCTCTAATTCTCATTTTCTCCAAGGTGCCTGCAGAATCCCCAGTCACAGCAGCTCCTGCACATTTATCTGTGTCATTTCCCCACCACACAGGGGAGGGCCATTAACCCCTATTTTACAGATGAAACCCTAAGACACCTGCCAAATTTGCACAAGCGGGATTTCATGACAAGGCTTTAAGATTACTTTAAACCAACCTTAGGTTGGAGCTGCCACAGAGAGCAACAGCTCTGATTTCCTTTCATCCTCAATGCCCTATCTATACTCCAGGAACAAGGAGTCATGGGCTGAGATAGATGCTCTGCAAATTTGCCCAGGAGAGCCCCAAACACGTTTTCTGTCACCTCCTCCTTGCCTTGAGGCTGCACAAGCATCACTGCCAGTGCCAAGGAAGGATGCAGCACAGAGCTGGGGCAGCTGCTTTTTTTTTTTCCCACTCAGCATGAAAGCAATTCTGCTGATGCATCCATACACAGAATTTGTACCCACTGCCCAGAGTGCAATTTAAACCTGCTCCCTGCTTCGGGGTCTGAAATTACCTTGGCTTTTCCACTCCCCTTCCCCCAGCACCCAGGCTGCTGCTGCTGCACACAGACAGGATAGCAATCTTGGCAGGACCCAGCATCCTGGCATTCCTTCCCTCCCTGGCACCTACAACTAACCCTTTTCCATCACTTCTCCCTCAATACACTTCTAGAAGAACATTTGTAATTCTGCCCATCTCCAAATCCATCTTCCCTTCTCTGCTGCAGTCCAGGAGGATGGAGGATGCTCCAGGCTCACCCACAGCCCAAGGGCATGAGCACTCATGGGAACAGGGTCTGGATTCCCAGTGAGCCACCAACTTACAGCCTCAGGGGCTACAGGCAGAGGTGTTCCCTGGAGGATGCTAAAAATACCTCAGTAATTGGAAATTAAGGCAAACACAGGAGGGACAGAACCTCAGAAAGCATTAGGGGTGAGAACATGATCAAGCCCTGCACAGAGGTTACCGTTAAGACTTTGGGACAAAGCAACAGAAAATCTGGGGATTAGTCACCATAATGGGCATTTTGAGCAGAGCTCTCTTAAAATACACAGACAATGCAAATGGTCCAAAAAAAAAAAAAAAAAAAAAAAAAAAAAGAGAGAAGGAAACAAAAAACAAGAAAAGAAAGATGCTTCCACAGTTTTGCATAATATTTTTGTTCCTACAATAGTTCAGCTGCTCAGGAGGCTGTATGCAATTATCTTATAGATGGGATTTTCCTTCCAAAATAAACTACTATGATCTCAAAGGAATCCTATCTCACTTTTAGAGAGCTAAAATAAATACACAACATTAAAAAATCTACTATTGCCATCTTCTATCAGCCCAGCTTTACCTTGGGACCGACTTCTGTATTTCAGTATGCCACTTGCCAGCGTTGAACTCTGATTGTTTCCTTTGGACACTTCTGCACAAACTGGATCTTGAGACTTCTCAGTTTCCATCACCTAAAAGAAATTTAAAAAAAAAAAAATTCTTGTCAACTAAACATGTTGATGAAATTAATCTGCTTTTCAATATGGGACACAAAATTCCATTGCATATCATCTTTGTTTCCAAAACACGTCATTGTATTCAGTCAGCATACATTTGCTGTAAGCAATTTTTAGCAATGCCTTTGGACACTACGGCCAGGCATCTTTTGCAAGACACCAGACAAATGCCCCCAGAATGCATCCAGTACTTGTGGCACCACACTCAGGTACTTCTGCATATATTTGAACAAAATTCTAGCTTTTATTTCCATTTGTGCTGCTCTGCAGGCTCCCAGAGATATTACATCTTTACAGAGAAAACCACTTTTAAAAAGCATTATTTTATGGTGTCTGCTGAGCACCAATGCAAAGCTTGATGATGAAAAACTTATTTAACAGAAAGTTATGACAGTTAAGCATTTAAAAAGCCTGGAAATGTGCAATTTAAGTTTACAGCTGGAATCACAACCCCAACCCACCCTGAATAAATACACCAGGACAGGAGGAGTCTGTTTACCGACTGTGTGTGCCCAGACGCCAAGTAACAAGGTAAGCAGCACGGCCACATCTCCTCTGCCTCCTGCTCTTGTGTGGTCAGGGAGAAGCAGAGCTGCCCATGGGCAGGCTCTGCCCAGCCCCTGCATTTTGGAAGGTGCTGGTGAACTGCTGGAAGTCAGTTTTAAAAAAACCCCGCCCAAGTAACCAAACACTTTACTGTAAAAGTAATTTCTGCTTCTGCTATTCAATCTTAAAAACGTCAGTCTTTCCCACAACCTGCCTCCCATCCCCCAGTCCCTCTTACACTTCAGCCAACAAAGCCAAAGTTTATCTTTTGTGCAGAGTCTAGACTTCACGATTTCAGTTTGAACAGTAGAAACTTCAGGAAAACATAAAACTGGCAGAAAACAGGAAGCTGGAATGGAAACTCCTTTTTATTCCTCCCCCTTCAACATGAACAGCTACACTTACTTTACACATAATTTGTACATCCTAGCTAGTAGCTGTTGATTTTTCAAGGCATTGCAGCAACTACTTCAGAGTCCACTGCTAGCATCAAATGCTTAGCAGCTCACAGCTCCACGTAAACTTAGAACCATCTGATTCATTCGTCAGTCTGAAAAAACCCACCACTTATGATTTGGTCATCCTCATAAGAGACTCATTCCAGAAAACACGTAAGACATCAGATTCAAAAACCCACCCAAGAGACCCAAACCAGCAATTAGACCATCAGCAATTGGACCACAGCCTAAGTATACAAACTCTCATTCCAAGAGACTTCTGGGATATCCAGAAGACAGCGGAAGCATATGGAAATGAGACAGAACCTCATGGAACTCACAAAGATAAGTTGAAATTTACCATACAAGTGGAAACACTCTTTGTGAAGTGAGGATGCCCCCCGTTGTAGAAGGGTAGAAATCACTTGCACAGACACACAAATCACATAGCTGGGGGTTTTAAAGGTGTACAAACCAATTGGTGCACAAAACCAGTGCTATCTCTGTGGTGGGGAAATACATGAAGCACAGGGATGAAGAAAAACAAGACAAATGTCTCCTGAAAGCAGCCACTTTTGCTGGCATGCTGTTTAACTATCCTAACAGACAGGGATGGGTCCAACAGCTCTACAGCTACAGTCTGTAGCTGTAGAGCTGTTTGGTTTCTGCAGTCTGCATGGACATGGGCAGTTATACCTGACAAGACCACACAGCTCCCAGCCCAAAGCTACACCACTTCCTCCAGCTCAGAGGATGAGGAAAAATGACTTAATTTGTAGCAGTGCACAAAGAGATGCTGAAATCATCTCTGTCAAGGCAAATTTCCACCCTGAGCCCAGGCTCAAGGGTGACATATGCAGTACTTCTTGTGCCTCAACTACATGAGGAGTTGTTGCTGACATGTTGGGGTTTTTGCTGATTTTAGTTTTGACTGTGCCATAGGAGAAAAGTACCAATGCATTCTGCAGCTACATACATTTTCATCTAGTGGGGTGGGAAGAAAAATAGGATGCAATTTCCACTGGTATTAAAACTGTGCACCCCATGCTGCCTTCCTCTCATGGCAATCCTGGAGCCTGTGAGCCTACAGACATCAAACACCCAACCCCCATGTATGATCCATGGATCATACATGTGACCATGGAAGGTCACATGTCTGCAAACACCAATGCTAGGGAAGGCCTCTAGACATTCTCAGCATCTTTCTGAAATTATATTTTATCCAACTAGGCTTCAGACTACAATTAGGAAGTAAAAACATTTAAATTATCTATGTCTGTGGGTTTTTTTTTTATTTTAGCAGAAGTATTTTTTCTGACACTAATTATAAACACATAAGGGAAGACATACTAGCATTTGCAATGAAGTAGATATTCTTTAAGTTGAGCTTGCCTAATAAACCACTAGGAGTTTTATCCTATTCAGAAAACACTTAGAAATCTGATCTACAAAACTTGCAAGAACTCCCCAAAGGCGTGTGTCTGTAATCTTTGGCTCTCTTGTAACTTAGACAAGAAGAAAAACCCAGCTCCACCTTATCCTTCTGGCCGTGAACATATTGCTTTACTGTCTCGAGGTGGCTGCCCAGATTTAACCATGCCATTTTAATTTTCCTCACTTTCAAGGAAATGAAGCTTATTATTTCAGTCCTGTAGGTCTCTTATTAAACTAAACCAATAAATCCTGCCCAATGCTGTCCCAGCACTAAGGACAAGGGGAGTTTTAACATGCACAGTAGTTTGAAAGGAGATCTAAAAATAGAGCCCATTTTGCCAGTTCATTAAGTAGCTCTGGGATCAAGTCACGGTGACATCTCAATTGATTTCAAAGGAAACGGCGCTATCAGGGACACATGGTCCTGGCACTGCACCAGAACGAACAACTGCCCTCGGAGTCCTCGCCTGGGCAAAGCTCCAGCGTGACCAGGCTCTTAATTAGGCGAGATGAGGAGCAGGATTATGACAGTCTGCATTGTTTAACCGCAAACAGCTTGGCAATCCCTGCCGATCTACAAAAACAAGACGGCACGCAGAGGTTGATACAATTTAAAAAGCAAACCGCTTTTCTGCAGCCCTTGCAGAGCTCCCTCAGCTGCTGCCTTTCCCATCAGCGAGCTCACCCGACTCCCCACGGCACAGCCTGGCTGGCTCTGCCAAACAGCAACAGCAGCATGCAGACCAGTTTATCCTGGTGGTTTGGGAATGTAGCAGCAAGAATCAGGCTGAGAAGTCTGCAGCAAATTCTGCTCTACCCGCACTGGCAAAGCAAGTCCACCAGCAAGACCACTGCCTTTTCTCAGAACAGCTATGTGAAAGAGGAACGGCTGTGTCCCAGCACAAACTCCATGGGAAAATTCCACATCTTCTCTCGTCCCATTCACACTCTGTTCCGGTCTCTGGCCACGACAATTTATTCCTAAGACAGCACGACCCTGAACATTTAACCATGAACTGCCCCAACAGCATTGTCTGTGGGGCAGCCACCAATGGGCCTCCACAAGGAGACAGCATAGACCCTTCAGAGCAATGTCCAGAACACCCAATGCAAACCTTGACCTGCTCCCTGCACAAAGTCATTCTCCTTAGTCCCTCGAGACTAGCTGATGCTTTAAAGCCTTCAGCCTTTCAAAAAATTTTCAAGATTTTCTTCCAAGATCTGGCATAATTCTAGCTGTTTCAGTTATTTGTACAATTACTTATTGCTTTATGGGGCACAGCATGCTTTCAGCCTTAAATGTATCTGCTAGGCAGGGAACTCCACATGCCCCTTTGCCTTGCACGGGAAGTAAAATACCTTCACTTTTAAATTAGCTCTTTTTCACTTTAATTGAATCCATCTCACAGATAAATTACAAACTGCAGCACTATAATTTACGAGAATTAACACTGCAAGTGATGCAGAGGACATGGATTTTCTGATCTTGGACAGCACCGAGTCTTCCATGCCTTACTGCTCTGTTTTAGGGCATGTACACGGCTGCACAGATCCTAGAAGGAGGCTGATGAGCTGGAACATGCTGCATCAGGGGCTGCAGCACCCAGGGGCATTTTTCCAAAACACACCACATCCCAACAGCCAGGGAGCTGCCTCAAATGAACCACAGGGCTCACAAGAAGTTCACATTGGATCCAGACTTAGCAATTTTTTATGCAAACTAGAGGACTCCCCTCTTCCAAAGGGCACTGAACGGCTGCTCTCCCCCTCTCATGACACAAAAGCAGAGAACCACTTTCTCTGTGGCTCTGGGGAGCCAGGGATGGAAGAAAAGAGAAGGAACATCACCTCCATGTCAGCATTGATTCAGTGCCTTAAACTGGCACCTCAAAAAAACCCAATGTCCTGGTTTCTCCCCCGGTGCCAAGCTGACAGGGCAGACAGCAGTTTTGCACATTCACCAGGGAGGCCCCAGAAGGGCTCAAATTTGGCCTGTATTTAGCAGCACTGGTGACACAAAGCATCCACCACCTTCCTTAGCAGCTTGCCTGGGAATTACATGTGCTGGTACCACCAGGCGCAGCTCGTACTTCCTCCTGCCCAGCCAAAGGAGACAGGAACCGAAGGCCTCCTCTACTTAATTTTAAAGAAAGTGTTGGAAAACTCTTGGTGCAGCAAAAGATCAGGAAATCTGATAAACAGTCAAGAACTGGAGCTGCCCAGCTTTCTGAATAGGTGGAAATGCCAAATAAACAAAACAAAAGCTTTTGAAGTGGTCTCTAAGAATGTCTAGTCTTCCACTTTACCAAATGCCTGCACTCAAAACCAACCCTAAGCCTTCAGTGTAATGCAGTAGTTGCTAAAGAGGGAATAACTATTCACTTCAAGAGGCAAAAAACCCCAACAGTTATTTTTGTGTCTCTTTCAAAATCTACAGAGTAGTCACACACAAACCTGCACATGAAATAAAACCTGGTATTCATCACCACAAAGCCAACAGCAATATCTGCCCATGCACACTCTGTAAGAAATGTACAATGGCTGATCTGAGCTACTTTCATCTTCCAGAACATTCTATTTATTTTTTAAAGACTCTCCAAAACCTTCTTGAATGTGTTTGATACCAGGAGCAACAATGTGTTGACCACTGTTAGAGGATGCTGGCAGGTTCTAGCAGGATCCCAGCTGTGCTGGCCCCAATGAGTCACTGGTCAGAGCTGAAGTCAAGCAAAACAGAGTCCATTTTCAGATTTCCAAAGAGTCACTAAAATTATTAATAATGTTTTGAAGAGAAAAAAACTTCCAGAAAACATCCTCTTAAAAAGGAAGAAATGCAGGAAATGGCTAACACAGCCAAGTTTTCCAAGAAACACATATCACAGACAACACATGCCTTGGAAACAGTAAGATGCTCCCAGCTAAACAGTTTCCCAATCCTTTTGGACCAGATTACTCTTCTTCTGCAGTATATATGATTGTCACTAGAAACAGCTTTTGAGCTAAAGGAAATCAAATGCACACAAACAGATCCCTGCTGTTCTCTTTTTTATGCTGTATCCCTTTTTCCCCCAGAACATCAAAAAAAGCAGGACACATGCTTTCCATGCAGTTTAGTCACTGCCCACGAGATGTCTCTATGTGCTGCAGAGAGATCCCAGAAGACCAGTCTTAGAAAACAGCAGAGGCCTAAAGGATTCCATGATTCTGTGACAAACATGGAACTAAAGTAGTATGAAAGCTCATTCAGCTACTCCATTATTTCGTTTAATACATGCTCAGTTCGTGGCTTAGCACAAATCTGGAGTGTTCACATCATGACAAACAATAAATTGCTTATGTTATTTTTCTTTCTTTTTTTAAATTACAATCTTCTAATTCCCAGTGAGGGACAAAACATGCAATAATCACTCCTCAAAATAAACAACCCTCCTGAGAATGAAACAAGACCTTCTTATTACTGACATCAACCAAAAGCTGCAGAGAGCATTCCCATGACGCCACTGGTGGGAACTTTGGATCTCAGCTCCAAAATGGCATTTTATACCATCCTAAGTATACAAGAAGATATGGAATATGTAGGATTTAAGTGTCTTTCACACCTGCATGAAGTGTCTTTCACACCTGCATATTCAAGGATCTGAAGCCTCACACACTGTAGAGGCTGCACGGCACATCTCAAATGTGCTGATCCCAGCCAAGACTGGACTGTGTACATGCTCAAAAATTTGCAGATGTGGTGCTGCGACATTCACACTAACTCTAAAATTCTAGAGCCTGTATCATCCTACTGCTAATGTATGTGAACCGCATGGCTGTGACAGCATTTCTCTTGTTCCAGTGCCATGAGGGTGTTATTTTTAGCTTGTTAAAGGCAGTTCATCTCCTTCAAAACTGGGCAGTTATCCAAACAGCCAAAGGAGAGACAGGCTGTACTGTATCTGATACTTTATGGGAAAAGCCCTCATTCACAAAAACAAAGACCATGCAGAACCTGTACCGTAGATAAACTTGTGTGTCTATGACTCTGCTGACTCGGCTTTCAAATATATCACATGGGAAGAGCAAATCTGTAACACTGGGCCTTGTCTACACTGTTATTTATGGTCAAGTCAGAAAGGTTATCTTCCACCAGCCCAAGCACCAGGAGGTATTTCACATTTTGTAGACTGAATCACATCTGCAGAACACCCTTCCAGTACTGGCCCCTGGGTAAAAGAGCTTTCTCTGGTCTTGCCTTTAGGATGGAGGCAGTGGAAAGAGGCCCCAAAGGGCTGGGAGCCAGGCACAGGGTACAACTGAGTGCTCTGAGGAGCTCCCTCCTGATGTGAAGAACACATTCATGTTAATGTCTCCTTGACAGGTGAACTTTACAATGTGTGAAAAACAGTAATTCAGTGACACTGTGCCCCTGGGGGCCTTTCACCACTCCTCCTTCTCCCCCACCTCATGCGAAGTGCGCCAACACCTTTCCCCAGCCCTGACCAGTGTCACAGCACCAGCATCAGCCCATCACTGAGCGAGCCCCACTGCAACTGCTTATTTTAATGTGACAGGGCTTCTAGAAACAGCACACACCGTGTGAACAAGATTTGGTCCCCAAGCACTTTGCCACTTCCTCTTTCCCAAATTCCTAAGTGTATTTACCCTGAAAACTTGCTTCTGAACCAGCGTGTCTCATCAGCCACAGTATGAGTGAAGGGCACTGCTTGGGCACAGACCCATGGATATGCTGGACAAGCCTGTACCTCAGAAAGGTGCAGTACAGCCAGACTTCAACAAATTCAGCATTTACAGCTGAGCAGCAGCTCTGAGCTGGACCCTGCCCAGCCCTTGCCTGCCCCTTCCAAGGGTGATGTGGCACAGGGCAGGATCTGTAAACATTGCCAGCCCTGACCACGAAAAGGAAAAGAACTATTGAACCCTTCCCAGGACACAACCAAGCCCCACATCAGGCTCTTAAATTTCTTCTCCTTCCCCCCACCCTAAGTAAAGCATTTCATTGCTAAGCAAATTTCTGCCAGGAAAATCTTTCTCTTGCTTTTCTTCCAGCCATGCAGTGCCGTTTGCAAAGTGAGCCATGTTTCTGCAGCCTGTGTAGAGAGTGCAGTGCCCTAATGGGAACAAACACACCAGTACTCCAAGTAACGAGGGCCCCTCCCCACGCTCTGCACACATTTAATTGTTGAGTTATGCTTCCTGTTCCTTCTCAATGCTAATGCTTTCTCTGAAATTCTCTCTCAGTGTTTCCAGAAGAACTTTTGACCCCAAGACTGTTTTTAAAGTTATGGCATTGTTATACTCTTCTTCATTATGCTTGCATGGCTACAGGTAATTATGTATGGATTCCCTGGTAAGACAGAAAGGCTCATGGTGGTAAACAACTAGTCAGTCTTACAGCACAATAAAAAACATACAATCAGGGAGAGAGCAGAGTTAAACAAATGCATTTCTTCACATTCACCAAACAGGTTTATTTATCCCCTTTCAGCTACACGCTTGCATGAAAACCACAAGTGGGTTTTGGCAGGGATCAGGTAACCCGGATCACGCAAGGAGCCTTTACAGGGAGACATCCTGTTTCTGTTGCTGGTAGGAGGGTGAAGACCTTGCTGGGTCACTGCCGTTTTTGCATGCAATGCGCCCAGTGCTGACGTGAAGGCAGAAATCACACACTTCAGGTCATCTCAAAATGGTTAAATATGAGCAGAAAGGGCCTGATGCCTCACAGCAGAGGATCATGTAGCTGGGCTGCCACAGGCTGTGTCCCCAGGGCTTGCCTGCATGGTAAGCTTGGGCACAGGGAGGTAAATTCCCTTCCCAGTGCCCCAGCAAAAGGCACAGATAAGGATGACCTCCTTTTCTCTCTTGTACAGTTCTATTCTGCATGGAATAGACTCAGCTCAGGGTCCTGCCTCCAGCATCACATACCAGGGAAGAACACAAGATTTAAGTAGAGAGGAGCCGTCCCCAGCCTTCCATTCCTGCCTCCAGCAACTAGAGATCCAAACTTTCCAAGGCAGACACCCTCTTGCTGTGTTTACTAACTTGTTAGAATTTCAAGCCATTAATATGAAGCTGGTCACTGAAACTGAACATTTAAAAAATACTCAGACCATCAGATATTTAACCACACAAAGGCAAATAACTTTTGAAGCAACAAAGAATGGCACATGCTTCTGTCTAGGGACCAAAAGTGCCCCAAATTCATTGGACACTTCGCAAAATCTTGGCAGATGAGCTTTCCCTTTAGAGTTCACTTCCCAGGTTGCTCCACCACCCAGCCACCAGTGACAGATTCAATTTCAAACAACAGAAACACTAGTAAAAGTGAATTAGAATTAAAAATAAATTATCCAAGGCAAATACTATCATATTATCCTATTTCACACTTGGAAATAAATAGTGACATTTTAGAACAGCAGTGTCAACTGCACATGGCAAAATACGAATTGGGGTGAAGGAGTTTAAAATCCCCAAAGTGTCTCACTCAGGACCATTTAGGACAATACAACCCTCTGACCCAGTGTTTCATGTCTGAAGTTAAGGAACATTTTGGCCAAACTACTTCTGAAAGAAATGTACTTTACGGATATTAATGTAATCCTTTTTCTGCACAAGTCTTAATAAAGTTAGAACTTTAAGGCATGCTTACTGTTAAACAGGCTTTTACATAAGGAGACTGTAAAAGCAGAATGACAATTAAATTGTATTATGTGATTTTTATTAATGAAACTTAACAAGTGGACTTTCAAATAAGACTTAAAGTGATATTTCTCTTAAATTAGAGTTTTCAAGTGTAACTGAACTCTACTGCTGTGTCCTGGGGAAGCTGGCTAGTTCAGACTCCATTTCCATTTCCATTCTGCTGGAGCAGAACTTTAAAAGAGGTGGAAACATCTTGCTCACAGAGAAATATTTTAACCTCCACCCTCTAGAAAAGATAATTTTCATTTTTATTATTTTTTCCACAGAATTTTAAAGTAAGCCAGGTCGGAAGGGACCTTGGTTGGGTGTCCCATTTCAAAACAGTGACAACTAACATCAGCTTCCTCAAGAACCTGGTCCAGCTGAGCTCTAAGTAGCTACAAGGATGAAGATTTGAATACATACCTTTATACCTGTTTTTTATGCCTGGTTCAGCCTTTAGGCAATCAAGTGCTAAAGCAGCAAGTCCATCACGTCTGTTAATTATGGTTCTGAATACTCACCAGTCAACTATATTCACAGAGAAGTTAATGAAATAACATCTTTGACAAACATAGGAGCTCCTGCAAGTTTTGTAGTATCTTCTACACTTGTATAAGAATTAGATAGACATTGTTCTGGGTCAGAAAAGGGACAGTGAAGCCTCAGCTGCCAATAAAACACTCTGAATTACTCATTATGACATAACCACCCAGCACCTGACAGTATCCCTTTAAGTCCCTGCAGAGTAAACAAGAAAATCCATTAACCTCTTGTCAGAGGTGAGAAAGGTAACTCCTGGACAGAGCTGAGTTGAGAATCAGCCTCACATCTAAGACATCTGACTCTTAAGACTGAGATCACAGTCTCAGCTGGTCCAGACCTTGAGTACCACCCAGCCTGGAAGTCTAATACAATTATATTTGCACTGATTAAAAATAGTCCAGCTTAGCTCCTGCTTTAATCCTCAGTCACGCTGTCATCCCTTATCTACAGTATAGATATAATGGAATATATGTGAGAGAAAGAGAAGACACATCAAAAGCGTGAGAGCAGCAAAGAGCAGTGATCTCCAAAGCAATTTTGCAATAATGTATATACCACACATTTATATATATTTAAAAATAAAATCTTGTGATGCTTTGAGCTCATACTAGAATTGAAATCAGCTTTTAAGCTTTGCTATGAAAAATCTCCCCCATCCTGCCAGGTGGTAAAAAGCCACATGAGTTTTATCTTTTCTATACATTTACTTTCCTCTGTCCTGGCTGGTGATATGCAGTATTTGCACAGCCTGGTACAGCTCAGGCTGCCCTGATCTGATGAGGATGGATGAGAATGAAGGTAAAGCTGAGAGGTTTACACTGTACAGACTGCCCACCCCAGGCTGCAGAGGGCCCTGTCTGCACTCCAAGGCTGACACAGCAATTGCAAAGGGAACACAAACAGAATGTGTGCTTTGGATCAGAAAAGCAATGATTTCATCTGTGGATCAAGCAAAAACAGAAGAGGTCCTGTGAGTCACCAATAACTTATTACATTCCTTTAAATTACATCCTTTCAACAGAAGAAATTAATAGAAGAAGAAAAAGACAATGACAAAAATCCTGCTGCTACTCTTCTAAAGTGTTTATTGTATCCAGATTTCTGTGATTTCCCCTCAACCTTCCAATGATGCATTCTGAAAGCACAGAGCTATTGCCATCAGGAGCCAGAGTGCCAGACAGGCAGGCAAACCCAACTGGCTCTGAGTCAGTGGCTACCACCACTGCCAGCTGCGGTGGCACTGGAACTGGCATTGGGGCTCTAAGCTCAGGTCTGAGCTGAAGGGCTCTGGGAGGCTCATGCAGCTGTGTCCTCACAGTCATGCACCTCAACCATCTTGAGCTTCCCTGAGCATTATGTTAATCTGGAAAGGAAACATTTGATAAAAAAGAGCCATCACAGGCAACCAGGCAGAGCTTTGTTGGAAAAGACCTGAGTAAACTAAGTGACAAATATCCCCTAGTGTGTGTTGAAAGAGTCACTGGAATGCCAGGGTGCTTAATCCTGAAGCCACACATAATTAAATTTTGTCAAAATTAATTTTTATATTTAAGTGCTGATGAGACATAGCCTTATGATAAATCACCAGAACAGGAAACATGATATGTAGAAGAATTTGAAGTATTTTGATAGTCTAAAGAATGTTTAGATGCCCACTAAAGTTAGCACACAAACACTACACCAACATCAGCATGCTAAGCATTCCCCATTTATTTGTTTTCCCCTTCCTTCCCCCAAAAAGGCACCCTGGCACATAGAAGAGAAGACAGTGCAGAAATAGCAAAATTTGTCAGAGTACTGAGATGTGTGAGAGTGAGAATTGTTATAAATATTGACTCAAAGTAAGTCAGAGATGAGAGGCAGGTAGGAAGTGAACGCCAGCGTCAGGTAGACTACAGCATGAGATTCATCCTGGGGAGCA
Source organism: Entomyzon cyanotis (assembly GCA_024500445.1). Lineage (NCBI taxonomy): Eukaryota > Metazoa > Chordata > Aves > Passeriformes > Meliphagidae > Entomyzon > Entomyzon cyanotis. The sequence goes on along the minus strand of JAKEPQ010001021.1, from coordinate 42,173,846 downwards.
GCCTTTTTGCTCAGGTGTAAATGTAAGAATATACAATCAAAACAAATCACCAAACCAGTATCATATCTGAGCCATCCAAAGGTTTACCAGATTTATTTTGACTGTCACAGAAAAGGAGGTGGGGGGTGAGGGGGTGGGGAGGGCAAGACAAGAAGGGAAGTAAGAAATATATAAAAACTTCAAGCGAATCCACCTGCCTTCCCTTGCTGGAAAACCAGTCTGCAAGCTCTTTAGATTAGAAGCATCATTTTATTCTTTATCTATACAACACAAGAGAGGCCCAGACGACCTATGAAGTTTCACAGAGCTGCTACATTACAAATAAATAACAATAACCCACTTAATCTCTTCGTAATGCAGCCCTGAAGGGAATGCAAGTGAGATTATCAACCGGCAGCATTTATTCAGCGGAACTTCGACCATAGTTCACAGCCAGAAATTCCTATCCCTCCTCCGAAGTGTCTGTTGGCTTCAACAGAGCAAATACAGACTTCAAAACTTGGATCATAAACTGTTAAAGAACTTTTGTTACAAAAGGAGGAAAGAAGAGCATGTAACTACGTAAGCACGGCGAGAGACTTTGCATCAGATCCAACAAAAGCAGTGGAGGTGGGCGGAAAACAACTGAAGAGAAAAACAAAACCACGATTGCAACATAGGCTGGAGGCCTCGAGAGCTCCTGCTCCCTGTGCCACTGCCTTGCTCCAGCGCAGAGATGGCAGGACTGTGGTAAATGCCATCCCCATTCCAGCTTCTCACCCACATCCCATGCAGAGAAGGGCTGGGTGGGATGGGATTGCCTTGTCCTGAGGACCTGCTCCGTGTCAGGCAGATGTGAAGAATGTGACAGATGCAAATGGGCATCAAGAGAGGGAGAAAGAGAGTAAAAATGTCACACCAAAACCACACTTACAGCGACCAGTTTTTCAGGAGGCACATTCACTGCTTTCATATCTTCTTCTTCTGGCTCTTCATTTTCCTTATTGTCAGTGCAAGAGACAGAGTCTTGGACTGAGCAAGTGCTAAGCAAGTCTGGCAAACTGGTAGATGGATACTTCAGAAGATCCCCTTCAGAACATTCCTACCCGAGAGACAACATAATATATTACATCACATGCAGAAAAACACCAGTGTCACAGTAAAACTGCTCCATCTCACCTGCCCAGTGAGCTCCCTGGTAATCCTGCCCTTATTACACACTTCCATGTGCTCAAACTTTTAATGGTCTGGTTATAAAAAGCAGGCTTGGTTTGAAAGTGCATATATAGTAAACATAGGCCAATACACATTTGAAACATTTGTATTTCATAAATGAGAACTTAAAATAAATGCTTCTCCAGCAGCCTGTTCCTCCCCACTTTGGGTTTATTAAACATCACTGCAAGTGGACTGAGGATTTACAGACCTCATTATTCGTTCCATTGCATCCCAAATCACACTGTGTGCTCCTGTTCCCTCCCAGTGGATGCTCATTCACGTGTTTATCTACCTACTCAAGTAAGAATGATACACTCACAACCCCACTTAGGAGAATAAAATGAAAACTGGCCCACCAATCCTCTGCCAACTCAGTCCTGATGCTCCGGCAGCTGCTTCCCATCTTTGCCATCTCTTCTGGCAGGCAAGCATGTGCATCAGCCAAAAGCAGTGCCCAGACAGACTCACTGCTTTCGGAACAGATTCTGCATTACTGAACGCTCACCAAGCCTAAAGGCAAAGCTGCATTGCTACACTAACAAATAACGCCCAGAGAGAACTGCTGGGGAACACTTCACCTATCTACACCTTTTCTGGAGCTGCCAGAAGCACAGCACAGGCTGTATTCCCTATTGCTTGCCTTTCCAAGTCCCCCTTCCAGGGACATGAAAACTGTCCAAGTGCACAGAGCACAAGACAAGCAGATTCACAGCCTGATCATGGAAGTAAAGTTGTATGCACTAAGCTTATGCATGATGATTATTTTGATGAGGTCACCACATGAACAAGCACTTTATTTTTAAGGAGAAATATATACAGTCTACTGCCTTGTGTTTTGGCAGAGTCCAGATGTTTAAAGGAAACACAAAACGTACCTAATTCAGATCAAAGTGTGGTGTTTCCAGAATAAACACTGGTGGTGTTAACTCCAGACAGTGACCCCGAAGAAGGTCTGCAATGAACTTCAATGTCTAACAGAAATGTTAGACAAGTTACAGGCCCTTTACTTTGAAAATGGTGGAACAGACCCTCTTCTTGAAAAACATGTGCATTCACCATTCTGGGAAACATATCCAGAGCATCCTGACATTAAAGCCACAGAAACCTGCATTGGGATTGCTGGGGAAATCTGAAGGTGAAGCTAAGAAAAAATTTAAAAATACTGGCACAGTGGCTTGATGACACCCTGGAAATGCAAGTACATGAGTGCTCTGTTTGGGCTGAGATGTTCCTGTCACCACATCAAAGGCCCTGGTGACCCACATCCTGCAGGCAGGTCCTACTTTGAGACCCCTGGGTGCTTTTGGGCATTGACTGACCACCCACCAAACACCTGGGGCAACCCAAGTCAGAAGCAGCAGGATATGATCCATGGACAAGAGCAAACAGGAGTGGGCAGGATTTTCTTAAACAAAGAACAAAAATATTACGTAATATCCCCTCAACCTCTTCTGCGATCAAGGCAGAACGAAGAGTCCAAATGAGTTCCACTCTCATTTCCCTGAAATTTCATGTTCCTTTATCTGTAAGAGCTCCACTCCACACTATTAACAAGGACAAAGTAAGGAAGTCGAGCCAAGAGATCATCATCGAGAGATCTCAGGCACACAGGACAGAGATGAGAGGTACACAGGCTGTGCAGGCAGGAAGCAGAAGAGGCTCAGAACAGCCTGCTTTACTTAGCATGTAATTTTAAGAAAATTGGCCAAAACTTAGGTAATGTCTGCGTGAATAAATACTCATCTGCACACTGACTGACAGTGACAGTACAAGCAAATCATTAATTCGGTCTATACTGTGCTGATTGGCCACAGATTTATGGCAGCTACTGATACATTTCCCCTTGCTGTGTATTAAATTTAGTGGAGCAAATATGCGTATGTGATTCCCTATCAAAAATACGCCCTTTTCATGCAGCACTTGCACAAACATTTGTGAATGTACGTTTGTGAGACCACCCGGGAGACATCTGTACCTTGCTAGAGACCACCAGCTGCACCAGGCCAGCGGCCGAGCGAAGGAGGGCCACGGCGTCCTGGTGGGAGAGCCCCACCAGCGACTGCCCGTTGATCATGAGGAGCTCGTCACCAGCCATCAGCCTGCCATCCCTGCAGAAACAGAGCAGGAACATGGAGCTGCAGGGTGGTCCTCCCACAGCAGGGGCGTGTGGTGGGATGTGGAGGCATGGACAACATGTAATCTTGCTAAGCTAAGCTTGCACTGATCAGTGCGGTGTTATTTTCTTAAAAAAGGGGCTCAGAAAGGTGCTGACAGGAAATCATTGTCACAGTCGGGGCATTTCACCCTCTTTGCAGGGCTGAGACCCCAAAAGTCTTCTCTGTGACCCACTGGATTAGGTCAGGGAACAGCAAGCCCCATCACCACCCCATTAGGAGCAGGAGCAGGGCTGGCAATGAGTACCCTGGGATGCAGAACCGATCCCATGGGAAAGACACATCTTTCATAAAGGGACTTGGAGGGAAAGCCCTACAAGCCATCAGGCTCCTTCGTTTTCCCTCTGCCACCAACGAAGCATTTTACCTACAGTTTGGACTACAGTTTGGACTAAACTTGCTAGAAGAAGCTTCATTGATCAAACACAAAAATAAATTTTTAAGCTGAAAATGCCATATTCTCACCCTCACACAATGGGAGGGCAAAACCCTTGCACTTTTCTTGTGAACCTGGCTAACAGCAATGGCCATGGATATTCCATCACACCCACCACCACGAAGGCACCACTGTCACCTCACCTGTGTGCAGAGCCGCCTTCCTCCACATGGGTGATGATGATGCTGTGAGGAGATCGCTTCGAGCCTCTACCTCCCGTTATCTGGATTCCCAGCCCGTCTGTGCCCTTCAGGATGTGCATCTTCCATATGCGGCAACCTTCTCGCTGAGAGAAAATGTGCAGAAAGTCCTTCAATTTGGATTTGGAACACCAAGAAAGGGCTGGGAGGATACAGGAGGGAGCTATTTAGCACCTTGCTGCCCATCACCACACACCTGCATAGCCCAAGCTATACTGGTGTTTCTGCTGAGCTTTGCTATGTTAGCTGTGGTCCAAGCGAAGGAGGCAGAAAGGAGGAGGCAGCACAGAGTGGGGTCAGCATGGAGAAGTTTCCTTGCAGGGATGTTTGCAGCTTTCCTGAGCCACGCAGAGGCACTGCTCTCAATGCCCTGATCCTTCCTGAAGCAACCAGTGGCCTCAAACCCCTTCGCCAAAACTCAAGGAGGAGCCGTGCAGGGCTGCAGAGGAGCAAGATGTCGTTCAAGGAGGACCTTGAACATCAGGTAGTACAGCTGCTATTGCAGCAGGGACCAGACTGCAGTGCTTCCCTCTCCAGAGGGGTTTGCAGGATTTGAGACATAGGAAAGTAAACACCAACTTCAAATTATCAGCTGCCAATCAAGTATTTCTTACTGGGCAGCTGTCGTACAGATTGTAAATAATAAATTTACCCACTGCGGAGAATAATTTTCAGTATGAGCAAGGTAATAAGCAATGTTCAGGACACCTTTATTGGTTTTGGTTATTTTTAATTGTTATAATGATTTATCCAAAAAGCGGTTTACAAACTCCAGAGCAATATGAAATGCAAACCAAAAACTAGATCCCATGAGTCCTACTGGCAGGACTGGGCACAAGGAAACACAGGTGTGACAGTATCAGCAGAGCAAGAAAGGAAAGAGAAAAACAAGCAAGCAAGACAAGTAAGGCAGTTGCCAGGACGCTCTCAGAGAGGGGAAAACCAGGATTACAGAATTATGAGAAACCCTTGGAAGTTTTCAACCTTGCAAGACAGCAAAATGCACAATTTGGAGGCAAGTTTTAAGCCATGTGTTGTAGTCACCAGACACCAGGTCAGCTATTTCTGACTGGGTGTGTTATGCACACAAGTAACATTCTCACAGTACCCAAACACCCAAGTAGCAAAGATGATTAAAATTTCATGGCAAACTGTGAAGAGCATGCACAAATTGCTGCTTGTTTCTGAGAAGGAGAACTGCTAAATATATCGGCAAACCCAAGGGCTGTGGCAGCAACCTGCAGATTTTAGGCCAACGTTGTTTATCAGAGTATTAAGTGAAGAAAATATTTTTGGAGTTTTTTTCACTTGATCACTGAAACTTTTGAGTATTTCAGATATAGGAACAAAGAAGTCAGTATCTACAAAATATTAAAAACAAAGTGAGAAATAACACGAATAATTAATAATTATCAATACTAACATTATTAATGGGAATGTTAACATGAATATTAGTAACAACTATGATATTAATGAACCCCAGCCCTTAGACCACAGGTAGGAGAAACAGAAAAAACAAACCAGGCTCCTTAAGAGGTTACCCAAAAGTTTGAGCCTGAAAACATACACCTGGGGGTTGTGAACTTGAAAGCCTTGTAGATGGGCAGTATCCCAGCAGCTTTAACTGGGTTCTTCAATGCCTTGATAAAAGCCCAATCTCCTGCTGAGTAACAGGACATGTCAGGACAGAGGATACTTTAAAATAAATTAGAGTGACACATGAGACACTGTGTTAAATGCAGGGGCAAGAGTCAACTATATTTATCTAGTTAAAAAACAGAACCAAGCTGCAGCATGAAAATGCTCCAGAGAAGTTTTATTGCTATGAAGTGCCTTGCACACATAATGAAGACAGTACAACAGAGAAATACAATCTCTCTGCCTCTCCCAACGAAGCCCAGACTGAACGGATGACCATCCATTCTCCTCACAAGATGCCGCTTTGAATGTCCCGTTGTTAAACCCAGCTTGGAAGCAGACCTTTCAATAAAGTTTAACAATGCAGTCATAAAATTGCCTTTAATGACTTGCAAAAGCTTCTTGGAACATAAGCTACCCCAAGGCCCATGATGTGCAGTGCCTGGCTTGCACTTCTCAGCACTCCTTACTATCACACATTTCATTACAAAAAAATCCCAAATTTATTCTTAACTGATCCATTCTCAAATATTCATATACAGAGCCCTTAGTAAGAGCAAATGGCAAGACTCTGCTGCTCTTGATGCAAGCACCCATCTCATTCCCTTTGAATGCCCACTGAAATCAAAAGCCCTTGCGCAGTAATCAAAAGCACTTGCCAAGTAAAGCACTACACAGTCCAAAAGCGGGCAGAAGAACACACCCACAATAAAAAAAGCAAAACCATCTGGCACATGCCCAAACATTTATTTCTTTCACTCATTTTCAAATGCCCCTGTCACCAACTCCTGTGTAAGAAAAGGCTGTCCCTTCAGTCCTTGGTCAGCTGCAGGCATTTCACTGAGAATAAACAACTTAGCGTCATCGACTGGAAATCAGAACCCCTCACTGTTCTTTCCCTTTTCTTCATAAAACATTCATAGCTCTTCACTTAACCACGCGTTGAAAGCAAACGCCCCCCACCAATACACACGTACCTCTGAGGGATGTCACTCCGAGATTTTGAAAGCTATGAATTAAAGAGCAGACTGCCAGCCTTTGCTTGAGGCCTCTGGAGAAAGGGGGTGTACAGCAGAACCCCCTTTCCCTCCCCATTAAGCTGCTATCTCTTTTGTACAGAACAGCATGGGATACATCACAGCTGGCTAAAAATGCTGCTGTTTTGAACGTGCATCTTATGTGAGTCCATCACAGGAAAGCCTTAATAGTAAAGCTCTGTGCCAATTCCAAGGATTTCCAAATGCATTTAAATTTTACCATTAAAGATGGTTTTGTTGAGCCTTTGGAGACTCCCAGGTTCAACTACACAAAGCTTAAATGCTTAAAAAAATAAGAAAAGAAAAAAAAGTAGTAATGAATGTGTTTATTTTTGAAAAATTCTTGAAGCATCATATTTTCAAGCTTTCCTTCACGAACAAAAAGACTACAAGCTCACTTAGGCTTTAAATGAAAGCTAGGATTCTGGTGCATTCACTCCACTCCAGAGACTTAAAATACCCAAAGGAAACTCCAAGTGTAGTTAGATTTGGCATTTTGCAGGTATGATGTCACTGCCCTTGGAGCCTGCTTAATCCCTGCCCAAAGGACGAGTTTAAATGATGACCAGTCTTCTTTGATCGGCTGCGCGATTCCAGTTGCTGCTCGGCTGCTGTCAGTTCCATGTTTCTATTAACATTTGAATTTTCCAATCCTCTCAGAATAATTTTCACAACTTCACTTACAAGTAACTCAGAATAACCTCGCCCCAACTTTGTTCACCAGTGACACAAGAAATCTGCACACATGCGCTCACAGCTCTCAGTGCAAAAGCACCTCAAGCACAATCACAGATGTGCTCATGCCAGTCCAGTCTCAAACTCCAGAAATCCTCATCAAGAAAGGAGAGCGAGACATTACCAGCTCCCGCTGCAGCCAGGGATCAGGTGATATCCAATCTTGGTTACTCCTTAGGAGATAAAATATACCCCTTAACCAAAGGCAGGTCACAAGCACCATGTGCAGCACTTGAGAACAGGCTGACAACATAAAATGGGATGAATACTCGTATATGACAATCCAAAAAACGTCATGCAATTCACCTGAGATTTGGCCAAGATGGGCACTCAGAAAGACACCCATAGTTGCTTTGAGAGTTTCAAAGGAATAAGAAGCAAAAATTTATTGTTAGAGACTTGAACAAACCTTAACTTTGCCCAGATCCACCCCATGGACTTTGCTTGTAATCCCAGGCAGTAGCAGCCCTGCCTGCATGGATTCCTCCCAACAAAGGATTTCATAGACATGATGAACCAACATTTGTCAGCCAGTCTCAGAGGAAAAGATGAGATCGGGTCATCTCTTGAAATCCCTTCCAGACTTGCATTTTTTGACTTCCCTCACACAGCAAACAGAAACACAAATGGTCAAGTCAGGCTGCAGCTGGACTAATGGCTAATTTCTGATCTCTGTAGTTACATCACTCTTAGTGATTCAATTTTCCTCCCAGCTTGGGTCTTTCAGGCAGGCAGCCCTTTGGACCAGATTTTTCAGCTTGAATCTGATCAACTTCAAAGTGCCTAGGTTACCAATAATTAAAATATTTTAAAAGACAGTATGAATATTCTACTTGGATTAATTGCAAAGCGGGGGGCCCAAGGGGGAAGGGTCATCTTATGCAACAGACCGCAAGTGAGAATAGAGAATACAACTGGCAGCGCTCAGTGGGTCCCCACAGGCCATTTTTCTCCACCATGAAGCCACTGTACATCAGGCAGCCTCTGCTGAGAGCAAGCCTACATCTGGAATAAACTAAGAGTGCTGCAGATCAGAAAGGGAGTGCATTGCCAGCGCAACACGGGGAAGCTTGCCTTCCGCCTGCTCCGAGTGCACACCATCAAACGCTCCATTTCATAAGCACATCATTAATAAAACAAAAGGAACATTTTTCCTCTAAATGTCGAGGAAAATAAATAAATAAATGAGTGAAAGACATTGGAGTAATTTTTTCCCCCAGTTCTCCTTCACTAGCTAATTGCTGGGGATTTTAAAGCGGTTTGACTTATTTTGACTGCGCTGTGTTCAAGAAGCTGCAAATCTGTATATACAAGAGAAGAAAATATTGCTTTGAAATCTTTAATAAAAGACAACTTGGCAGGAGCAAGGTGTAAACAAATGGAAAACAGAAACACCGTAAGTAGTTAAAAAGCCAGACAGTAAAATAGAAAATGTAAAATAGTTGTCTATGAAAAAGCACTTTCTGTCACAGCAGCAATTCAGACAAACCTGATGTAAATATGTAACAATTTTGAAACGAAAACAGAGATAAGCCCTGATGAGAATACCAATAACCATGTGAGGTCTGTATGCTCACACTGACTGACTGACACCAACCTGAATGCAGCCCACGGGATGTCTCCCTCCCTCTGCAATTCAACGTGGGTTTTTACTGTCTGTCTACAGGGACCAGCTCCCATTTACAACCTTCATAGGGCTTCCCATTAGGAGCAGCACAAGCAAACAGCAAAATCTTCCTTAACAGCCAGGAAGCTGCTCTGGAAAGGTGACACTTAAGAGAAAGTTCCAAGTTCTGTGCATTATAAAAATTTACTTCAATAAGCTTCACAGCAGCTGGCAACCAGCGTGCTGATCACAGAGATCTGAAAACCTGCATAAAATGCCCCAAACAGAAATACATGACATTCAGACCTGTAGTGCAACAACGTTTTCTGTATGAACAGGGAGAACATTGGGATGGCAATAGCACCATGTACCACTGCCCAGCATCCTTCACCGATGTGGGGTAAATTAAAAGCACTACTCCCCAGCTCCCTGTCCCACCTTGGATCACACCATGCCTTCTCCCACTATCCCCATTCCCCAGCAAGCATGTGGGACAGACAGATAGGTAGCTGGGGAATTAATTTGCACCATCACATACCAGGTGAACAGCAGCTTGAACACGTCAGTCTCAAGATACAGTCAAAAGCCATCACTCTTCACATCACAGATATTAATGTGAATGACTCAGAACCAGAAAATCATGCCAAAATCTGATTTTTGCAGATTCTTAACAAAGCAATTATTTCATTAGTGGATAATGAGTGTATTTTTTGTCTGATCTTAGCCAGGTTATTTTTAAAGCTGATCTGACAGCAGGACTCCTGCTTTCATCTACTACCCTGGGCTTTGTTTTCATAGTTGCACAAGCAAGCTAAACAACTCCAAGACAAATCAAAAGCAGGGGAGGAAAAAAATCCTAAATTTCTTTATAAAAAAAAATATTCAAAGACAGGAGCTTTTGTCCATCCTTGCTGCCTGTGAAAGTTTCTTAACACTGGACCACTGAAGCCTTTGGCTTCTACCTCTGGATGATGCAAGCCATACAGTGTGTGTCTCCTACACTACTTAAAAGAGGGGGGAAATCCCCACACCCAACAGGAATCCCACAGCATTGACTATATGAACTCTCCATGTCCTCAAAGTAGGAGCCAGGAGCACAGACACAACTGTGATTGTGTTCAAGTGTTGGTTCCTGATCTCACAAGTCCCCTTGTTTGGACAAACAGCCGCCAGACACTTGGCATCTTTTCACTGAAATGTGAGTACTTTCCCCATGAAAAGAGAAGTGTCCTAGGGGATGAAGCCTGGGGAACAGTAAAAAGCAAAAACATACCCTCCCCTAAAGACAAACACATAATTAAAACAGACAAAACAGGGAGCACAGCAGAGTAGATGAAAATTCCACAACTTAAAGCAAGGCTGTCACCCAGGGATCCATCTCCCGAGACAGACTGCTTGTTGACATCATTTCCTTGGCAAGGGCTCTAAACATTTTATCAGCCAGTGCAAGCACCTGAACTATACCATCACCCCTTACAAAAATCTGCTGGAGTCATTTGTCATCCTGAGGCATCACCATCTGGACTGCACCTCTCTGAGCTGCTCCACTCTTGCCATCAACTGAATCCTTACTGTGAGATCAGACGAAGGATTTTCTCATCTGCCTCTGACTCTGAGGGGTTTCTGCCTGGCAATTGCCCCTGAGGAGCCCAGGCTTTTAAGGGTTACAGGTGTTTGCACTCTACTGGGTACCTCACCCAGTCTCATTCTCTCACTGGGCAATTGTGAATGGCAGGTTGTTAGCGTGGAGTTTCTCAGAAAACACCGCTGCAGCCTGCAGTAGATTTAAGCCCAGCCTAGAGTAGGTCACCACACTCCAGTGTCACCTGAACAGGGGTCTCTCATGAGGACTGGTGTTACATCTGTCCCCAACAGGAATCTTTTGGATTTGCTCAGTGCTTTCAGCACTCTGCCTCAAAAATTAAGTGTATGTAGCTTTATAATTCCAATGAATGCCTGAAACATTACAGCACCTAAGCAAACAGCATACTCTATTTTTAGGCATGTCCACTTGGTTTCAACTACTCGCACTTAATGATTAAAGCATAAAATGGTGTGAACTTACATTTCAGCTAAAGCTAGTTATTTGCATTTCACTTGTGGGTTTGCTGTATCTTTAATATGGCACACAAAATATTTTTAAAAAAAAAAAAAACCAAACACCAACTTACTTTCTGTGTAGATGGGAAATGCTTTCATAGTGGTGCTCTCACCTATGGTTTGTGATAGCTGAGTGTGGCTGAGACCTCCTGCAACATAACCTCGAACATTCCTGTGCTGCCTTTTGGGGTAGCTCATTTCCAAGAGTGAGGACCTCGTTTCAAGGTGACGCAGTAAAACCAACACATTGTAACTTATCCATTACCAGACTATCTCTACATCCAAGAACCCTTGGAAAAGTCAGTACGAAAACAAGATAAAAGGACAGGTTGCTACTCAAAATCTACAGCACCACAGCTGCAGCTATCACTTATATCATAGCAAAGGCAGGCAGAACCTTAAGTCAATTAAAAAAATCTGGCAGTGACTTAACCCCAGAAAACTGTGACGATTGCTGTTTTATGGCAAGGTGGAACATAACTGGCAGCAAAAAATGTTAACTGTAATTTCACTGCTAGTTACATCAAAGCACTTCCTAAAACCCCAAGCAAAAACAAGGGCAAGTCTTGTCAGTACTGTACATCTACAATTAAAAGACAGCCCTTGTCCCTAAGAGAGTTTACAACCCAAAACAGACAACAAAGAGGGAAGACATGCTTATCACAGTGCACATTAAAACTTCAAGACAGTAGATAGCCCCAGGATCCATGCTAATGAAAGTTGGAAGAAAACACAACAGATAAAAAGACGTTAAGAACTGAATCAGATTGTGAGGAAGGCCTTTACATGACTAAAAGTATCTACATTAACACCTAAAAACAGTGTTATTTATGTCTAAACCGTGCATCATAAGAATCCCATAAATGCCTTGTTGAAACAGTAATTACTGCTTAGGTTGCCAAAAAAATTGATGTAAAGCAACTTAGCTTCAGTAGCTTCACTGGACTACCTTGCTCACAGCAAGTTTTTCATTTTGGTACAGCAAAAGGGTGAGATTTTTTTTCCCCATCAAGTTTAACAAAATAGTAAAATGCATTAAGCCATTACATTATCTCAAGCCTCATGTTTTCATTCCTGTAATGTGCTATTAGCCTTCCTCTTCTGCTTGGCAAGATAAGAAACATTTTCCACTAACCAAAAGTCAAGGTAATGCTGGCATTTACCAACACTAATTGGCAAGTATTGCTATAGAAAGGCTGTCAGCCTTCCCTAACTGCAAAGTAAAATGCAATTCAAATGCATTCATCCCCACCCGAGATGAGCCATGTCAGTAAGAAAGCAATAATGGGCCCAAAGAATGAAGAAAGCTGCTGATAAAATGTATGCTCCATGCAGCTGGAGCAGTATAAAAGCAAGTTCTGGCTGGTTCTCTACATACACACACGTCTGTGTTTTGTACAGGCTCACACGTCAGGACAGGGTTGAGGTCCATGCAAGCTGGGATCAGCTGGGCTGTAAGGGCAAAGCTGGCTAGGAAGGCACACTGCTCTGGTGGCTGCGACCAGAGTAACGGGGTTAACAGCAGGGAGCCAAGATCCTGAAGCAGTGCTATATCCCAAACTTCCCCAAAAACCTCCAGAAGGCAAGGCATTAGCATTCCCCTGCCTTTCCCTTTCTCTCCTTGTGTTAATAGAGGGTACGCTGACTTCAAACCAGCATCAGACACAGTTTGCAGGACCACCAGGTGCTGATCTGTTTCCATCCTGGAAAGGCGTCGCACCACAGCCCCACACCACAGTGCCGCCACCACCACCCAGGACACCCTGAACTCCTCCCATGTCACCTATCTCCGCCACTGGAGAAATACTGAAAAGCACAGCTCCAGTCCCTCTAACCTGCCTCCCTTCACTATTAAAGCACTTTTGCTTTGCCCAATGTCCTTGACACAGTTTCCACCAGTCACTGATAAATTTTGATCTGGATTTCAAGCCCTTAATAATTTGGATGCTTACAAAGAAGCAAAAGGATTCAAGGGCATTCTAGGGGTGTCTTGTTTTTGCTTTTAACAGTTGGGGCTTTCAGAGCATCCTGCTGGGGCTGGAGGATGCCAAGGGGGCCAGTCTGTTCTGGTACAACTCATCTTTGGCCAAGCTTCCTCTGGCTTCATCAATGAAAGCCTCTCATCATGCCAGCCAGACCTGGATCAGTTTAAGTCCCCTTTGACAAAGAGACTCCCACTCCTCACACTCCTAATCTGGTCTTTGCAAACCTCAGTCCTGCTTCTGATCCCTGCCCATGCCAGCTGTATCTGGCCATCTCTGGGCACTCCTTAGGGGCTGAACAGCTAGAGCAGCAGTCCACAGATCTTCCAAAAACACCATGACAGAAACTGAGACCAAAACTGACGGATTCTGTCCTACCAGTCAACACAGTGAAACCACAGGACTGGTATATTGTAAGGAAATCCCACAGTGCCCTTTTCTTTATAATTTTTAGTGGATTCCAGCAGCACCTTCCCATACTCCTCTTCCATCTGTGCTTGTATAATTACCAGCCTGCAAAATGACACCCTATCTCAGGCCACTGAATAAAAGAAGTAAACTTTGGTATCTGTTTAAGCTCTCCAATCTTCCCAGGATGTGATGGATCATTACTCCAGCTCAGATACTGCCTAATCTTAAATCACTGCCCTTGACTCCCACTGCTGCCAGCCTGGGTCCTCCCCAAGGTCAGGACTGGTTTCCAGATCTTAGAGATCTTCCTGTCTTGCAGATACAGCTTTGCTGCTTTGAATCCTCACATTTTTAAAAGGCACTGAGGTTCATCCTAAAAATATTGCAGCACAACTTAACCACCTGTAAACATTAAATGCTGCCTGCTAATTGACAGGTACAATATTTACTGAGGGTTACATACCAGCAGACAGCCTAGCAGATTTGTTTATACATAGTGATAGCAATGCCAAGTGCAAGGAGAGACAGATCAAGATCTGAAAGATGAAAGCAAGCCTGAAGAAGGGGACTGGCACATGCATACAAACCAGAAACACAGGAATCTCCTGGCAGGTTCACTTGACAAACAATATTCATCTTGCCTGTCATTTCATGATCCAGCATTGCTGTTATGAGCAGCATGCACAGAGAAAATGGGAGAGAAAATGGCAGAACAACCCCATGCTTGTGGGAGAAGCACCCTGAAAGCAAAAGGCACTGAAATGACATGTGGATGCCTCAAAAGCCCTCCCAGCACAACATCCCCTAGGCACTGGCCATAAGCTGGCCACTGGGATCAGCACAGCAGTGGCTGAAGACACACAGATTTACCTGATCTCCTATCCCCTATTTTGGTTACAACTTCAAACTATCTACAGAGAGATTAAAAAAAGGTCTTTTCCTGGACTCCATAATTCAGTTTCAGTAAAGCTCCAATCTGCCTCCTGGGGTGGGAATAGAGCAGTGGGGAGGACCAACAAGATCCTCCCACATCCATGCTGGCTGCCGAGCGGCTTCTCAAAGCCTTTCCTCCCACCTGCAGCCAGCCTCTAGTCTGCCACAGGCTGGCTCTCCCCCCTGAAAGCAGATATAGTGCTCCCCAAGGGCTGACAGCCCTGGATATTTCATTAGGCAACATATGGAGGAGAAGGCAAGCATAGGGCAGGCAGTGGGGATGAAGCTCCTTTCCCCACGGAGAGGGTGCCCTGCCAATGCACCCTGTCCCTGCTCGGGAGGAGATAACTCATCCTGCGGCTATGGGAGGTATGGCTCACACTTTGATGCCTGGAAGGAGGCTGCAACTTCTGACAGGACATCCTGGATGCCGTTTTCAAAAGGCTCCTGACTCTACTGGATCTCACATGCCTATGTGCCAGGTCACGCTTTGAAAATGGAGCTGGAAGTGAGATCTGAGGCTCCCAAGTGCGTTTATTCCTTACCATTTTTCTTATTTCTTTTTTTTTTTTTTTAACAGGACACAAATAATTTTGAAAATTTTATTCATCGTTTCTATTCAATACCTATTACAAAACTGAATTAAGCCACTCATTACTCTGATAGCAGCTACCCCACAGATGCTGTAAGCGATAGGCTTCTGTAAGGCCCCCCGATCTTTAAAAAGCAAAGGATGAGCTAGGCATGCTATTCAGGCTCCAGCTATTCACATTTCTCCTCATTCAAATGTCAAGAAAATGTAATTAGTACTGACACAGATGGAGGTCATATTTCTAAGAAAAATATTAAGGGGGGGGAGGAAATTAAAAAAAAAAAAAAGAGAGAGAAGCAATTTTACTAAACAACACTATACCACAACTGAACAGGTTATAGCTCTTGTATTTTTCCAGGGCCTCAGCTATGTTTTTACATTTTACAAAGCCATCTTGTATGTGCTTTGCATTAAAAATGTATTTACTGGTCACATTTATACATATATGTTCTGAATTTAACAATTTACTCCTCAGATCAGAATGACTCAAAACATCAAGGTAGCACTAGCCATCTCTAGCATGAGATGGCTCTGGATCAAGAGGTTTTTTTATATATATACATAGTTTTGGCTTTCCACTTAAAAAAAAGTCTGATCAACTTCATTTATAACATGCGTTTAATTAGACACCTTCAGATTCAAGAAGTTTTTATATGGACCAGAGCTTTCAAAAAACCAAATGATTCGTTTCTTTCTTTTTAAGCTTCTAATGCTTTCTTTCAGAACAACTACAATTATGAGGCTTGCAAGAACAGTACACAAACACCCTACCCTTTCTGTTGCACCATAAAATCCAATGTGTTCCACTGATATGAAGAGCAAGTTTTTGCAATTACGCTTCTTGAAAAACCAAAACAGAGGTTTTTTTAAAATTGCTTTTAGCTCCTGCGATGTACTTTAAATTAAATTACTGTAACTTCTCAACCATGATCACCACTACCCTGGAGTAGTGCTGAGGAGCACTAATTCAGAGGGCAGGTTTAAACCCATGCTTTTCTCAACAGAATTTAGTGATGAGACGTCCACTCAGAGCGCTTCGTTACCAGTTTTGAAGTCTTAAAACAAAAACCAGCTGCTGCAGCCAGCCCCAAGCCCAACAAAGCAGCCTTCATCTGTTTATACTATCAGTGCCTCTGGAAAGATTGGCAGACACTGCTTCTGGTGATAGATGCATACTGAAACCTGATCAAGGCTTGAGTTATTTTCCTCCATCCAGCAACTCTGCAATTCTAGACAGGCAACAAACCCCAAGATCTCCATTAGGATGAAGAGAGAAGCAATGAAAGCCCCAATCCCACTGTCGTCCCAAACATTAACAAACTGGCCATCTCATCAACTCTGAGCAAAATCCACAATTACTTCCATGTGGTTCCCAGACACTGGCCAAACGAGTTTTGTAACACAAATACATGCAATGTGGTCTGGTGCATTAAAAAGAGAAGCTTCAATCCCAATGTTAACATGAACTGTAAGGTGACATCAAGTCCAGGCAGAGCTAAAAATGAAGCCCCAAAGGACAAAATTACCATCTTCTACTGACACCTCCTGCTCCAGTGTTGTAGGGTCATCAGTTGTCTCAACAAAAAATTCTGAGGCCAACCCTGACAGGTCAAGAGACGGAAGGACGTTCCCCTCCATCAGAGATGGAGTATGACAGAGGTTTCCAACAATTACTATTCAACTCTTGAATCCTCCTGCCCCCTCTCCCTGCTTTAGACCCCATCCCACAGCTGGGTGCCCTGACAGCTGTCTTGTCACCAACAGGCTCAGCCCAATGCCAGAGCACTGAAATTAGAGAATTGCTTGAGAAATCAACTTAATTCACTTGCACACCCGCTGCTTCCTTCTCTAGAAGAACCAAAGCAAACATACCTGGGCAGCCTGGTCCCCAATGTCTGGCATGCCACCATCTGACAGCCGGCCCCGGTACGGTCCCCCAGTGCCCTGGTGCTGCTCTTCCCCATTGCTTTCTGCTTCAGAGGTCTCTGGCTGAGCAACCTCCACCTCCATCGGGGTGCAGTGCCCGTTCCCGTGCTCCGAGCCCAGCTTCTCCTTGCTGTCCTTGCTGCCCGGTGTCCTGGTGATGACCCCGAACTTCCTGGTCCTTTTCCCATTTTGAGCAGCTCTGTCTCCGGGCTCGGGGCTGGGCTTGGCTTTGGGGTCGCAGCTGTTGCTGTTGTTGCCGTTGGAGGGAGGCAGAGGGGCTTTGCGCTTGATGCGGCGCAACATGATCAGGTAGACGAAGCCGCCATTCCAGCACTGCTCAGCCAGGTAACTGCAAGGCAAGGGATGCATGAGGATCACCAACCACTGACCTGCACCACCCACTGACCTGCACCACCCACATCCCACACCAGCATCCCAACATACTGAGCCCCATGATGTTCGTGCACCATCTCAAGCCAGCTGATTACCTGGTGTATGGACGTGTTAGGATAACTCAAGGCATTGGCAAACACTCTTTCCTCAGTATTGGAAGAAAATACCATGAATCAGTAACAGCCCTAGCAGCCACCCAGGCTGATCCCACAACAGCATAACATGACAGCTGGTAAATGCCACCCATTCCCATGACTCTGACCTCCATATCTGCAGTGCAGCAACACGGAAAGGAGTAGTAAGCAAAACAAAGCAGAGAGCGTTTCCAGCAGAGTATTAAAATAAATAAATATTTTCTAAAAAAAAAATTGAAAACCAGGCAGGCTTATTTGTACAGCAGCCCATTTGTGCATCTGCATCTGAAATGAGCCTCCTTACTAAAACTAATCTTCTGCTTCAGCATTCACACATGCTTTGAAGGCCTCAGGGGAAACAAAAAATCAGCCACTAGGGTAAAAAGGCACAGCACCTATGGGCCCAGTACAGCAAAGCATGGCACTACAAGGCATCCCAGCTGCTTTAAAGGGACATGGAAACCAGGTGAGTTTCCTTCATAACAAGCACATTCCAATCAAAACCAGGGATCAAATCATCTCAGCTGTGCAAGGAGCAGCCCCCAGGTTCTCCTACCAGAGCAAAGCATCACCTCCCCTCCCAAAGTCTCTGGACATGCCTTGGAGGAATTAACATTTCTGCTTCAAACAAACCCTCTGTGACCTTACAGAAACTGCACCCCTTGATGCAAAAGGAGAATCTAACTTCATGCCTCTTTTAGGAAAGGATATACCTCAACCCAAATTCTTGAAATATTTGGGTTCTGAGCCAAGGGTGTAACCAACTAAAAGTACAAACAAGCTGGAATTTGTACATAGCAGGTTTGTATGTGCCCTTTCACACTAATTTAGGATCCAAAACTATATTGCATTTCTCACTAGCGAAGGAAGCAGGAATTTCCCAGAGTATCAAATAAGCCTCTGCTGCAGCTGCAATGAAGTCTTCACTAACACTGAGCAGTTGCTGAACCTACAGCTTTTAGATGAGATGGGAAACTAGGTGTGGAGTTGAACCACAGAATCCTAAGAGAAAACAGCACAGCACTTAGGCTTGAGAGAGGAGGAACTACTCAGGAGTCTGCCACCAAGTTTTTTTCCCTCCCTGCTACTTGTAGGCTAATTTTCCCTTTCCCTTTCTTAAAAGCTGTTTTGCCTTAAATAAAACCCTTCAAACTTAATCCTGCACAGAGGTGACTTAATGGCAAAACAGGAAGAGCAGCTATGATAACCCCTGAAGCAAAGGAGTGAGGAAAGTACTCTCAACTACTCAAAGTAATCCAGACCAGCCTGGCAGTGGCTGGAAGTAACATAATGGGTGTGTGTTTCTGTCCAGGGACAAGAGCTGGTATTTTCACTCCACTTCTTAACAAAGCTTTGATGTCCCCCACAGACAACATTGGCATTCAAATCACTTATATTTAATTAGGAAGACTGATGTTCAAATGAATACCACAACTAAATAACCTTAAAAGCAGCCCTGGAGCAACAGACAGGAAGGATAAGTATGCTGGATGTGCCAAAGTTCCCAATGAATATAAACCGAACTCTAACTCCCTGGACAGTCCTTTCAGTTTTCACCAGGCAGTCCTTTTTTTTTCCTCCCCCTTCTCCAGACATAAAGAATACTTAAATAAAGCCCTAAACCCATATTTTCCAAACAGCTGAAAGCAGACAGCCAACAAGCCCCAGCGGCTGAGGAGTCTCTGCAGCAAAGGTCAACTGTCTGGGTGGCCACAAGGTGACACTTGGCTCTGGGAGACACATGAAGCTGGCAGGACCTGAAGGGTTAGCCTAAAAAAATACCCTGAACTAAGATGGAAGTATTTGTGATTATCAAGTTAAAAGAAAAATTCTTTTAATCAACTGAAAAGGGGCAGTTCTGTTCCAGAAACAATATGGGCTGCCTGTTTTTCACATTTATCTTTCAACTCAAATTTCAAGGCAGCCAGTAAAGTTGATTAAAATTCATGACTTTTGCTTGCAGCAATACCACTGCACTCTGATCCATCACACACAAGCCTGATAGTGCTGCTTCTCCTGGCACATGGAAACAGGAAAGCAGCTCCTCTTCCCATAGTCGTGTGGCTTACATGGGCACTGCCCATCCTGTCTTTAAGCAGAGCTGAGTCTGCCTGACTTGTTTCTGTGCAGGTGCATCTATATGGCTTTTTGAAACACCAATCTCCGAAGTAATTACTGATGTATTTTTTTAGTGCCAGCAACCAAGTGCATGCATATCAACTAGTTGATCTAGGAAGTAAGGGGAACAAGAGGGAACTTAGCATATGTCCAAAGAAAGTAATTCTAGAGAGGCAAAAATAATTTACTATTTCACCTCCACTCATGGCACATTTATTCTGTTCATAAAGTGTAAAGCTGTAAGGAAAAAGAAAGGTTTTTTCCTATCCACTCTTCATACACAACCATCCCTCCAGTCTGGAGCAGGGTTACAGCGAGTGGTAATAGACACAGCTGCACTGAAGTCAGCAGAGCTGTGCTGATTTACTCCGTATGTTGAGATGGCCTGCATGTTCCAGGCATGCAGCCTGTAGTAACTCTTGGGTTTATGTCTTCTTGAGTACTTCTCGGCAGTTCAAAGAACACAGTAAGTTTCCATGAAAAAGAAAAGTATTCTCTGGGTCAGTGAGCAATTACCTTCGCATGGCAGTAAGTCACTGCATACACCAGATCACGTCAGGTATTTCCGGACAGGCTGAGTCCTGCTGGGACCAGCAATGCAGTAAGTGGCATCATTATCTCAAGAGTTTGCTTCAAACCAAAGGCCAGGAAAACCAGCCCTGATATAAAACTAAACTAATACCACAAGATAGGAGACAGGAGAGGAAAATAACATACTATGAAATTGCGGTCATTTTATTGTATTGCCCTCTCAAGATAGGGATGATAGTTTAAGAGCCTGAGCCACCTGTAATTTCTGCTAAGTACATGCCACTTACTTAGCTGGCTTCTTTTCCTTTGCCATTTCTTTTATCTTTAAGTAAGAAGCCAAAAAGCACAGCAAGAAAGCACAGCAAGATCTCAACACTGTATGAAGAACATGTAAGGTTGTATCAAATGAGTGAGAACCTTCAGATTTTAAATTGCTTTCTATCAATCCCAGAGCATCCCATGCCAGAAGGGAATAGCAGGATGGACTCAATAAAATGTAATTATATGGTCTCTGGACAGCAGAAAACTACAAAAAGGTAGACAGGCTCCCAAATCCTTCCTCTCGAGGGGTTTAATGTGTGCAGTGCAGACAAGCCTTTTTTTTAGATTTGGTCCCTGTAGAGTACTCACAGAGATTTTAGCAATCAATACACCAACAGTGTCTCCGGCAGGGCAAGATCAGAGCTGATGAGCATATGCAGCAGCTCTCAGCACAGATGTGGGTAAAATCAGCTGCAACCTCCCAGCTGTCACTTAGTTCAAACACAAACTTCAGCTTGGATGGAAAAGGTGCATGGAAAAAAAAATCCCTAATTCAGCTTTGATTGATCCAAATTTATTGAAAAATAAGACTCTCTGTTTCTTACTTTGGTTTGCAGGGGATGGAATAGGTTTTGGTGAAAGTCTTGGATCATATACACCAGCTAAGACACCTTGGGCAGATACTCCAGCTGCCACCAAATCACAACACGTAACAAGTCCTATTATCACTGATTTTAAGAATGCAAGAGATTTTACTAGCTGATCATACATATGTTAGTATCAGTTACCAAACAAAAACATTTTACCAGCAGAACACCCATCCACACTTTCTGGTTTTCCAGTCTTTGCAAGGTCATGTCAAATCTCCCTGGCACAGCTGGGAGTCCCCTCAAACACTGCAGCATCACCTCCACAAACAGGATCTAAAATAACTCACTGAAATACTGGCTTGGAAACATTTCCCACTGGCACGCTCAGAAGGAAGGACCACCCAACTGCTCCTGCTGCTTTGATGTCCCCCTGGCATCAATGCTGGTAAAACCCCAACCCATATAAAACGTAACCCTTAAGCAGTGGGGAAGACTTGTTCTTCTCTGTAGTAGACAAACCACGAAAATGTTAATAATCCTTAAAACCAAAGGAAAATTGTTTTACACTCAAAACAGAGCTGGAAAGCTACCTCTTGCAAAGCTCAACCACAGGCTGGAAAATGCAACCTGTAGCTGGTATCACGGGGTGTTTAACACCCTTTTTGTATCAGAGCTATAAAGACAGAAACATACGTTCACTTCCTTGGGAGACTATTTTGAGTTATTCAGCCAAATCTCATTTCTCCCCTACACAGCTGAACTGACTGCTGTGATCATAAAGACTGATAAACTCACTGAGTTTATTCCAACTTCCTTGGCACACACGTGAAGTGTCAAACTCGGAAATAGTGTCTTAGACAGTAATTTTTTTATTTATATATATATATTTGAGTGTGTGCATATATAAATATAAAGGTTTACTGACTTGACAAGAGCATACTGTGACAAGCTCTCTGTCACATCCTATCTCACTTGAACAAATGCAGACAGCCACACTGAGCCATGGAAAAACCAAAGCAGATCCAGCAGCCGTAAGCATCTGGATCCATTTTAAGGTCAGAAATATCGAAATATGTTTATTTTACACTAATAATACCATTTAGCATTTCTCCAGAAACCTTCATCCTGATAGATCAGAAAGTGCTTTGGAAATGATACACACAGAGCACCATTGACATTTGGCCAGCCAGCCCATTGTGCAGATCACCAAGACATGGAGCAGAAACCTCAGTCAAGACGACCACTTTCAGAGCCCCTGCCTAGCCCTCCTGGGACATTTGCAGGACAGACAGACCACTAATTTTTATGCTCCTCTCTGAAAGACTCTGGCATGGTAAAATGTCTTGAAACTCAATCTTCTTTAGGCTGGAAAGATGAAGGGCAGTGCAGATCCTTGCAGAACTGAAACCTCCAGCCCCAAGGGGGATTTTAAAAGCTAAACTTAACAAACCATTTCTCCATGACACTTGCAAATGAGCTAACTCGCTTTTCAGGTAAGGCAAATTAATGACTAACAGATAGTGACTGATGGAAGGGCACATGGATCATGATGAAAACCTCACCTCGCTGCCATCACTGTGCAAGAACACCCATCCTACTGAGGACTGATTTCGGCAAGCACCAATGGGAACTTTCCACAGATTGCCACATCTTCAGCCAGAAGTCAAGCCTGCCTTAATGCCTGCAGGCAAAGGGAAACACCGACCTACAAAGTCCTGGGCAAATCTTGCCACATCCAAGCTTGCAAGAGGTTCCACCTCCTCAGAGCTGCAAGGACACCCCATGACCAGCCCTCTCATCCACCTCCTTGGGGGACTAAGCTCTCTAGCCATAATTTATCTTAGCAGAAAGCAATGGTGTTACTGCCTGTTGCTTCAACAAAGTCCTGGGCACAGATCTGCAGCACACCAGGGATGAGCATGATCCAATATCTCATCACCAACAAGCCCTTTCCTGCCCCAGGCTCTGCAGGCAATGGCACACACAAGGGACACAATGTTCTCTGTCTCCCTTGATAAACATGAGGCAAGGCAGAAAGGGCAAAGAAAAAGTCAGTCACAGAGCTCAGCTACTAATCACACCTAGGGAGTGTGTTTAAACAGCCTAGGGAACACAGAAGGTGCTCCTATCTTCCATTTCAGGATGAGAAACCCTCAGCCCTCAGCTTGTGGCCAAGGTTAAGCAGCAATTCCCCAAGTCTCACAGAGGCTGTGGCTCTCTATGGCACACCAGGTTTTTCTCAGGATAGCCAAACTGGCAGCTTTCTGAAAAAAAAAAACCTGAATCCATTATTTTTGTCTATGGCATGCTCTTCACAAATTTACAGCAAAGAATGCAACTAGACTTACTGAAATTTTGAAGAAAAAGCAACTTTGGAAGTTAAATTTCAAGGCATATTTGGTAAGGCTGGCAGGAGGCCTTGGGCAAGACCTCCTTGCACACTGTGAAATCCTGAACTCTCAGGAGCAGTGAAAAGGGAGTGAAGGGAGAATTGATTGCTGCTGTACTTTCGTGGACTCCCTGCCTGCCTGCCTACAGCTTTTGCTGGAAGATGGAATTGCAACACAGGACCAAGGCAAAGCCTGGTGAGACACCTCACTCCACCTGGTATCAACGCAATGATGTGGCTTTGAATATGGGAAGACTGAATTCCTTTCCTCTTCCTGTGCTCCACATCCCTCACAGCACCCCAGGCAAGTCTCTCCATGGAAAGATAGGGCCAAGGACATGGCATCACAGAGTTGCTGCAAGGTCTGAGGTCGGGAAACCACTGGCTTTAAACATTGAAGTTTCACAGTCACCTTACATCTGGGATCAGCCTACACCAAACAGCACCACAGCTTTCCTCCCACCCCATGTCCTGCCTGCTAAGGTGCTGGCACAGTCATATGAGCAACAATACAAATGAACACAAAGCGGGAATCAATCCAGTTTAAAACTAACTCAGCCACAGCAAACTTTCAAAAACTCCGCCCTCAAGTTGGGGATTTTAAACCCAGCCCAACACCCTCACCTGGTCCCAGTGGCACAGAGGTAGGGACAGGAGAAGACTGGAAGTGTCAGGGGACTATGCCTCTGCTCCCCCCAACAGCCCCCACCCACACAGGGCTGAGAGACACATGTAGCCACAGCCCAGGGCAAGGGAGGTGCACACACCGTGCAGACAGGAGCAGTGTCTGGCTTTGGCTGAATGGCATTCACTCCTCCCATATCTAAAACCCAAAGGATAGGCACCCTCGCAGCAGACAAGGAAGCCCAGCTAAATCACTCTCCATCACAGGTGTGGAGAGAAGACAGGCTGCATAATTTCAATTATGCTGGCACAGCACAAAACCCACACACTTCTGCTCTGCATGTTGTTGAGACGTTTCAGAAGTATATCCAGGGCTTTGGGAGAGCAACAAGCAGAGCAGAGACTTCCAAAATACACTGCACATGGACAAAGGATGTGAATGGCCACACTGATCCCTCTCCCCTCCCAGAACAAACATATGAACAGGATGACAAGAGGAGCTGCATAGCTTCTCCACACCTAAGGAACCCCCAAAACTCTGATGGACATCCTAAACCTAACAGATTTTGCAACTGCAAACATTATAAAATCATCTGGGATTTGGTGACATATGGCTGTGCCAGCAGGGCAGAGCAGTGACGGTGCATTCAGACTGCAGAGATTTTTTGACCCAAGCTTTACCAAGGTCCCGATCTTACCAAACATGCAACTCCTACATCTGCATTTACAAGCCACAGTAGACAGAAATACATGGGGCTTTTTGGGTTTGGGTCCTAGAGACAGATTAATGGGTGCTATGGAGACAAATTCTCATTGTTCCTTGGTTAGTGGCAGAGTACACAAACAGAAGCGGTCTAATACAAACCATCCAGGCACAGAATGCTCCAATTTGTTAGTTCATAGATCTGCTGCAAATGGAGGTTTCGCTGGATACACAGCCACGCTCACAAATCAAATTTCCAGTTACAATATACTAAGCAATTTAAAGTGGCTAGTTGTCCCTTTAAAAATTACAAAAAGTGGCCTTCTACCTCCGCTGTAACAGGGCAAAATGATACCAAGTTTCACACAGGCACTCTCACCTGCTGTACCTCGTGACTCATGGGGTGTTAGTGCTGTTCAGACACAGTCTCTCCCACCACTGACTTCCTCCAGAATACACACTCCTGGAAGCTCCAAACGCTGTCCTATGCAACTGCTCCCAGTCCCCAATGGCCCTCTGTGCAACTGCTGTCTCACTAAGCACTTAAGAGGCAGGTCGAGTTTTACACCTCTTCTATGCTTTTACCAAAGAATGCATCAATTTCCCTTCCTCCAGAAGCCCAGAGGTGGACATGCTCTTTCTGGGATGACATATTGTTCCTACCAAGACATAAGACTTACTCCATGCTGGAAAGCCCAAACAAGTTTACATTTGCAAAACATGGAGTAGCATCATAAAACACTCTGAGTGGGAAGTTTCCAGCTTCCTGAGTTGGAAAGGACCCACCAGGATCCTCGAGTGCAACTCCTGGTCCTGCACAGGACAATCCCAAGAATCACACCATTTGCCTGAGAGTACTGTCCAAAATAAACCACCCAACTGGAAAGCACAGATGCCTCAGGTGAAGGAAGAAGGAAGAGGGACAAAAGCCATCCACGTGTGACCCATGTACAAAGTACATCCAGCGTGTGATGCTGCTGCCACTTCACCCTGAATTCTCAAATCTTGTCACTGTGTTTACACCTCACCACCCTATTTCCAGGGCTTCCTGCCTTTCCTCCATGCTATTTTAGGATCCCCCCTCTAAAACAACCTTTTTCTAAGCATCCAGCTCACATCCTTCCCTCTTCCTCCCTGCAAATCTTTTATCTAATTCTTCCCCCGGTTTCAAATCACACCAGGAAGCAGTGACAGCCAGGAATAGATTTAAGCGTAGAGAAATGGTTTCTACACAAAATTGAATGAGGAGTTCAGCATGGAAGATATTCTTTACCTTAATCTGAGATTTTTGCACAGACACAGCTGCCAGGGAGGGTGCCACAAAAATTTCCACATGGGAATGTGACAACCCCCTGATGCCAAGCTTACTGGTGGGAGGGTTGCACAACCATGGGGTCTGAATCTGCCCCCAGCCAGTGCTGCTACAAGAGCACAGGGAAGTGCTAGTGGCAGGTACAGGCTGTTCCTGGGAGGTGAGATCATCCCTTTGGGATAAAACTGCCTATTCTTCCCCATGCAGAAATTATCACAAATGCCCAAAAGGTAAGAGAACAAACACATCTCACTGAAATAGCTTTTATTCCAGCAGCAAAGTTTTACAATGCTATTTTAAATGGGGGGAGAAATAAAAAAAGTGAAACAAAACAAAGTAACAATCTCTGCAACATTGTTTTGGCAAATCACATTATTTAGGTTTTAACATTAGATG
Source organism: Entomyzon cyanotis (assembly GCA_024500445.1). NCBI lineage: Eukaryota > Metazoa > Chordata > Aves > Passeriformes > Meliphagidae > Entomyzon > Entomyzon cyanotis. Next base: position 42,147,428 of record JAKEPQ010001021.1, on the reverse strand, counting down.
TAATTCCCAATGTACCTCTTTCCACTGAGAAGTGAAGGTTTGGATGTCTGCGAGCGATGAAAATGAGAGTCAGAAAATTTAATCAAGTCTATCTTACAGCAGGAAGCTGTATGCTGGGTTAGAACAGACTTATTTCCAATGCTATTGCAGGCTCACTTGAGCTCCTGAGAGGAGCCCTATTAACAGAGAGAAGCCAGGCTTCAAATAACCCTGCAACTGCTGGGGGGCAGATAGGGAAGGAACAAATCCACAGCTCTCAGATTTATTTGAGGGGGCCAATTCTAGCAGCAAGGGCTACTTGCCTTCAGAAGACCGCTCAGCTTTGAGCATTTTCCAGGATTCTTCCTAATACTGAAAATGGTAGCTACTTCCATCAGCTGCTTCCTCCTTTCTGGAGGGAACAATGTCTGTTATTCAGCATTCCCAGATCTTACACTTTGACCATGAAGCTCACAAAGCCAGAAACATGTATTTGAAAAGAGAAATTCAAGTCTCTACTAACAGTAAAATAGAAAACTGAACCCTCTATTGGAGCAGGGCAAAAGTTGGAAAGGATGATCTGACAACACTGCAAGAAACCTTAGCAGGTGGGAAAGAGCCTGAACTCATACAAACGCACCCCCACGTACATTACTTTTTGTGACTTCAGGATGGCCAGGCCTGAGGAAGAAGGGAAAAGGAGTGAATTTTCCCCAAGTGGTGAGACTCTCAACACGCCCAGGCAATGCCATGAGCCACCACCGCTGTGCTCACAGGCAGCCCAGACTCAGCCCTCCCTGCTAGCCATCAGCGTCTCCTTTCACTTGCACCCACTCTCGCAAAGGATAATTTTGCTTTTTGACGGCCATTGCCTGCGGGGACAGGAGGTTTATTTAGCTATTTAACATTGCTGTTTTGCTCCCTGTGGTGGGGATGGGCTGCATATACAGTAAATCCTGGGGATGAACTGCTTTCGGCTCTGACTATGGGCTTGCTGAACCGTGCTTCCCCTGCATGCTGTGACAGGTTTCCAACCATAATAACCCTGCACAAAGCACCATCTCTTGCTCAACAGTTTCTGTCAGTCACACCAAACCCTTTCTCTCTCCCACTGCCTAAACACATCTTTGATATTCCTGCCGTTTGGCCAGAATAAAGGACTTGCCCTCTCTAAAACAAGCAAGCCATACTATACTCATTCAGTTTTACAATTCCCCGTGAGAACAAACATTTCCCAGTGAGCTGCCCAGTGACGGGGCTGAGATTTCTTCTGTCCAGGCAAGTGCACTGATTTGAATTCAGGCACTTCACTGATGGATGCTCATCATTCCCAGGCCGAAGCAGATCACCAGCAAAACAACAATTTACCAACTTGCTGAAGCTGTCACCAGCCCAGGTGAGATAATGACCCCAGCTTGGGTGACAGCCACCCCCACAGTGACACCTCCACTGACACTGCACATCCCCAGAATCCAATGTTCAAGTAAATTTAGGAACTACAGCCAGGTCTCTGCAACAAAACAGCCTGCAAAGGCAGGAATTAGACTATGCCAGATAGACGTGCCTATCTGCCTGTAGGGAGTTTGCCTCTTTCCTTAGATCCTCGCATTATAAACCAGCTTCTAATTACATCTTCACTTTCTGTTTTTACCACAGTGAGTTTAAATGAAGCCAAAAAGGAGAAGAATTACGGAACACACATGGCAGTAGCCATAAACATTTCCTAACTTTCACTTGGTTTTGCAACACAAACAAGACAGACATGCCCTCCTTGGAGAGCCCATGGATTAGAGCTTGCAGATGACTTCAACTTCCCAACAAATGCTTTGCACACAGTGGAATTTCTGGATTTAATACAGATTTTGCAGGCTGTTGTAACCACTCTTCCAGCTACAAAACACATCAGCACCCCTCTGGCAGGCCACAGTGGGAACTAAAATACCAGAAACTGCCTTGGGACAGTCTCCTCCAGCACCTGTGAAAGAGAAGATTATTTCAGCAGTCAGGAGCATGGATGGGACTCTGCTTTCTGCAGCTATTCATACAACTGGCTTTTCCCAGCATCAAATCAATCTTCCCCAGCTGCTTCTGTAGCCAAAACTCATCACTATTTGCCCCAAGTTGTAGCTTCATTAGATGTTGCCAAATATAACACAGGTGCAATTCAACTTGGAACATGAGAGCAGAGTTAAATACTTCTTAAAAAAAAAATTAAAAGAAATGGAGATAGCAAGCTCTCACGGCTCATCCCACGTCAGGATGCCACCCCACAACATTTCTACCCAACTTTTTTCTGCCTCACACCTCCATCAAACCATGACAACAGGGAGGGTGTTCATTGATGTCTGCTCCTCCTGGACTCAGAAAGGACCTGCCTGCAGCCCTGACCTGGCCTCTGAGCAGGGAATGATCCAAAAAGGAGACTGCAGGTGCGCCAGCCCAGTGACCAGTCAGGACCAAATTCATGACCACAGAAGGGCAGGCATCGCTGCACACCACCTCAGTGGAGAGGAGTCCCTGGCACAAACACTGGGACACCCTCCTGTCTAAGCAGGGGGGACAGTCCCATAGGAGAGGCATAACCCAGGATTGCAGAGGTGATTGGGGTTGCTGCCCAGCAGCTCCTGGCTTGCAGAAAATGCTTGGTGCTGTGGTACCAGAGGCACTGCAGGTGGAAATACCCCTAGGAGCCCAGTGAAGAGCTGTGCCAGATGGTGAGGAGGCGTAGCACCAGACCTGCTCACCTTGCACAGTGCAAAAGGGAAGATGGCCAGGGGCATCCCTTCCCCTCCAGGTGCCAGACCCTGGGGCTATGAAGGGTCTGTTTTGCTGTCGGGGCATTGCTGGCACATGGAAAAGCCAGAGACAAAGGAATTAAGCATCCATCACTGTGCACTCTGGCTGTACTTCCCAATGCATCACACCATCAACTTAATCACCCAAAGCACCACAAAACAGGAATGACTGGCCTCCTTTTATTTTTATTTTTTTTTTTTTTAGATTTTATGATCCACCCAGAAATCTGCAGCTCTGGCACGAGACAGACCAGCACCACGTCACAAGAAATCCCCTGTAAGCCTTTTGATGACTTTCATGTATTATTCACTTACCGCAAATCCTTGCCATTAACAAACTGCACTAAGGGAATCTGAACTTTCAAAGCCACAAATCTCCTAATAACTATGGCCGCTTTATACATGCCTTAGGATTAGCCACGTCATCTGGTTAGAAACTCAAAGTTGCTCTTCATTATTGGATTCAACCTGCCTGCAAACAGAGAACAGACTGGTAATTCTGCCCGATTTCAATGATGCAGAGGCAGTCATTACATGACGTCCTCCTCCTGGACACATCCAGCCCAGTGGCACATATTTATGCTGCTCTACTGCGCCAAAGACCCAGAAACCTCCCTCGAGCACACTGACACCAACCCTGGCAGACGGCGCTGGAGTAAACTTGACTCCAAGCACACTGAGGCTTCTCACTGGCTCCTAGTATGCAAACCGAAGGCAGTTTTACAACTATCTGCTCTCTAAATTAAGAATGTCTTTTAGTTGCTTTGAAAAATAAGAGCTTATTTAGTCAATACATCGGCTTCTTCAAAGGGCCTTCAAACTAATTAGCCGTACTCAGTTACTATGAAAATACAGAACTTACACTCAATACTCTTGATGATAACAGAGCTGGTGCTTTGGTACTGAAGCTATAGAATTAGCACAAACTTCATCAGATGTATTTTCCTATAGGCTCCAAATTATATTTCAAACTGAATATTTTCCTTTCCTGCGGTGGATGTGGGAATTCACTTAATTCATTTGTAAGTTCAAAGCAATAATGATTTCTGGCCCATGTGCAGATCAAGAGTTTGAATATTCAACAGTGACAGATAGCGTGAGGGGATGGAAGACAGACACACAAGAGAAGACACTGAAAACAAAAACAAAAGCTGCAGCAAAAAAAGTAAAGAGGGTAAAAAAAATAGTTGCTGTACTACAGATGAGCTGTACAGCTGTTCTAGTTCAACTTTCACAGGACAGAGAAGTGGGGACTGCTTAATTTAACGCAAAAGGCACACTAGCCAGAGGCAAACCCTCCCTCATAGATGCAGATAGGCTGTCGAGCAAAACAAAGTTCACAAAGCCCCACAAGATATGCAAAGGGCAGAGAAGCAGACGGCAAGGCTCACAAATTTTAATTCCAAGAGTTCCTGCCCATCCCTGCTTCTTAAAGAGCGGGTTTACTTGGCAGATAAGCCTTTGCTGCTCAAAAAAAAAAAAAAAAAAAAAAAAAAAAAAAGGAAAGAAAGTCAAAGGCAACTGCATCATAGGAAAAGAAATTTTCTTTCCCCTTCTGACTTCCATTTATCTGCTTTGCATGCAAGTTTACTTAGAGCAGAGACCAGCAGGGATGCATCCGAGGGTTCAGCACCACCGGCACTCCCTGCAACCCAAATCCCCCTTCCTCTCCTTCTCCTCTTCCACAGCCTGCCCCACCCAGCTCTTCCAGCTCACTTCCCTCCTCAGGGGAATTGACATCTCCTGCTCCAAAGGTGCGACAAATCATAATTCTGAATTTCAGGGCAGAACCTGGCAGCAACGATGGGGGAGAAAAAAAAAAGCAGCAAGATCTGACAGGGGGAGGGGTGGAACTAAAAATTACCATTACAAATCATCACAACAACTTTGTTATTAGTTTATAACTTGTCATATAGCTGATTTCCTTCCCCTCCTCTTCCTACACTTTCACTGACTGTATTGATTGGACTTGTCAGCATGTTCTCACACAAGACTGAATTCAATTAAATGAAATACAACCAACAAGACAGCAGGTATTCGATGTTTGCTTAAAAAATATCAAGTAGCAACACGTGGAGACAGCCAGTGTAACCTGAAAGGAGGATGCTCCATGATGTATTTAGTAACTGCCATCTGCACAGAAAAAGCCAGAAGCAGACTTTAACCAGCAACTCTCTGCAAGTGTCAGGACAGCAGCAGAGCACAACAACTACTGACTCTTGTTTCACACACCACATTCAGAGTTTAATCTGAGCAGCAGCCACATAAATCCAGAGGGGCTCTATTAAAAACCAGTGCAGTGACTCATCCCATGAAGAAAAGCATAAATTCAGACCCTGGGTATCTATATATATTTCTTAAGAAACCCCTTTGTTTAGCAACAAGAATTTCTTTGTTGGACAAGCAAGGAGCTGGATCACATCCCTGTGGCAGGACACTTCTGCTCCTTTAGCAACACAGAAGGGCATTAAGTCAGCCCACATGCAAAGCTGAGACTGCACATGTGTATGCCAAGAAACTCTGCCATGGGCGCTTTAATACAGTGCTATTTTCAATCCTCCCCGGGCAGTGCAACCCTACAGCAGCCCCAAGGCTGTCCTGTGTCCTCATCCACCCCCACCTCTTGCAGTAAAACCCTGACAAACACTCACCCTCCCCAAAAGTCAATGGGCATTTTGCCACCTGCCCTGCAAGACCAGGATTTCCTTCCTGGGGCACAGGGATGGCTCAGAGCCACGGCTGCTCCTTCACAGCCCTTCAAAAAGCTATGCCAAGAAGAGCACAGTGCCTTTTTTAGAGATACATCCCTGTTCACTGGGAGGCACAAGACTCCTTCCTGCCAACCAGGACAGGAGCCCTCAGCCCTGACACCCAGCAGAGTAACAACTGCCCCAAGGACTTCCAGCTTCCACTTTCTTCTCACCTCCCTCTGCAGCAAGGAGGTTTTGGGTCCACCCCCTCCCTACCAGCCAAAATTAAAGCAAGTCAGCATAATACCAGCTTCTTTGAAGACAGAAATATCCGACACCACCATTGGTTTCCCAAGGCCCTTGTGTTAAATGATAAAGTCAATCTGTGGATCCCATTTGTTGTTGTTTACTCAGATAAGAAGCACCAAAACACAGGGTCTCCATTGGCTGTGCTCATGGAAGTCACACACATCAGATAATCTCAGCAAATTGCCCATGAGCACAAGAAGAGACACTTCAGCAACCACACACATCCCAGAAATAAGACCCACATCCATTTTAATCACCATTGTGCCCTGTTTCCATGACAATGATGACACCACCCCCATTATGCATTAGGACTGAGGTATCAAAAACAGAAACAGGAAAACACCAAAACCAAAGGATGGGCACCTGTTGATTTTCTCCTTTTTCTCTGGTGCTATCTTGATGTTAAGGCGCTATTAACAGCCTCATCTGTTATATACAAAATCTTAAAATTAGACTGCTACAGCCTTTACTCTGAAAAATTGTAGCAGTTCCTCTCCCATGAACAATTTTTCTTTGTCTGGGATATTTGCTCTCACACTGATCAAACATAGAAATACATACACATGCAAAAATTCTCCAGTGTGCTGGGCAACTGATTTGGTTATCAGCAGTTCAGGTTCCAGGTCAAAGTCTGGCATGTGGATGATTAATGTAAAATCTAAAATATTACAGGATGTAAAGCTTGGCATTTAATGCAGGACAATGATGTAGATATTAATAAAGGTTATACGATAGTTAAAAATCAAGCAAAATGGTTATCCAAACCATTACAGTTATCACTATAAACTCCAGAAGTTTGATTAAATTTGATGCATCCTACTGGATTCTGCACCTTTCTCGTACCTACACAAAACACACATACTCCATGCAGCTAAACAGAATGCCCCTTACTACCTTGAAGGACTGAGCCGTTACTAGCTCTGCCTTCTCATCATGCTGTTTGCAAATTTGTGTTTCATTTGACCAAGCAGAATCACCCTGCTACAGCTGTTTCTGCATTGTTCATGTGAGACACCGCATGTTCCCAAAGCCAGAGCTGGCCTAGGCTGCCTGTGACACCAGAAAGAAAGGGACAAGGGGCAGTGCTGTACTCACAAAGCCTTTCTTGTAGTGGCTATGACTAAAGTCCCTCACTTTGGGGAAGTTTCTGGCAAGGCCGCTATGGAAATGTGCCGGCTAACAGCAGAGGAAGATGCTGTCAGCTCTCCACAAACCCCTGGCCCTTGAAAATTCCAGCCTACCTCCCAGTTTAGATGTTAGCTTTTCCCCTCAATCTCCCCCAAATTTTCAAGCCTTTTTTTTTTTTTTTGCAAGGGAAGAGAGGCACACATTCTTCTTTCCCTCTCTAGTTCTAAACACATCAGGTCAGGGTTTCAAGGCAGCTCCTTGTTCAAGCAAGGAGAACGCAAAGCCAAAGCATGAGGCCAACTATTTGATCAATACTCTTTGATTTAATTAGCTTTGGACCATGCTGGAAGTTGATGCCTTAGAGGAGTTGCTACAGGCAAAATTCAGTTTGCAAGAGGAATTGCTTTCACCATCTGAGAAATTAAAAAAAGAGGCTATAAACCTTGGAGGGACTGAGGACAATCTACCACCTACAGAGACTTGCTTTCAGCAAAGCAACAGTCATCTGACTCACTTAATAGTTGAACTCCCATAAAGAAAACATCTATCACACCAAAATTATTTCTATATTTTGTGTCATTTCACTTTCACTTTTTCAACTTACCAGCATTTTTCTTATCTTCCTTCTGTACCATACTAAGTCAGTTCTTTGGGTAGGAAGCCAGTATTGCCCAGTAGCCTCTGGCACAAAACTTCCAGCTCTCTCCAAAATGGGTCACAAAAGCCATTTGCTGCACATAAAAGCTTGTCACCTCCTCCAAGTTATTAAATTTTATCTAAAAATCAAGACTTTGATGCATATATGTGAAACAGAGCTGTGAACAGAGCACACTAGTATCTCACTAATATCTACAGTATTTTAAGGTCTATTTACACTTGCCAATATACATATATTAGTCCTAATGTATTGGATCCCGACCAGAAGCTCAAAGCCAGGACATGAGGCTTGAAGTAGCAGTCTGCATACAAGTCCAAACTTGGCAGCTTAAACTCATATATAATCATCATTACTCAAACTCAATGAAGGGAGGGCTGACCTTAAATCCCTATTAGATTTACTGACTTGCTGATTTACTCACTTTAGTAATTTCTTTCATAACTTTACTGATCCTGTCACAAGGAATTCAAAACGGAGATCCTTAGCCTAAGGAAATGATGACTTGCTTTGTATCATTAATGACACCACCAAGATGGGTCAAGCACCCCTGCAGACTCGAGTGCCAGACCCTGCACTTCATCCCCAAACAAGCAGTGAAGCCGGCAGAGGAAACTGAGTGGAAGTCAGGAGCTGGCAAGTGTCTCCCCACCCATCCCATCGTACCCTTTTACACACTATTCAGTGTCAGCTAACACATCCTTGGCACCCCCATCACAGTTTGCTCACTGCTGGTCAAAAATATCCATGACAGAGAGCAGTTAATGAGTTCAATGTGAAATAAATTAAATCAAATCACGACCTCACAGCACTGACAGTGTATTAATCTCTTACACCAAAGCTGTGCAAGGATACAGCTGCAAGACCAGAGCTCTACAGGCACTTGCTGTGAATTCCCCCCCTATAGACACGGGGGGGAAGCCCAGCTTTTGGATGTGCTCCACTGTGCAGCAGCCAGGACCACACACAACCTGCATCCCTGAAACTCAGCTCCATCTTTCATCTTTGACACCATCTGAGAAGCACCAGGAGCAGACCTGCAGCTCCCAACACCCAGGGCTGACCTTTAATCTTCTCACAGGAGGACAGGCAAGGTGTGAGCACAGCACTGTGAACAGCTCTGGTCTCAAAGATGTGCAAAGATGCACAGATGCAAAAGTGTGATAGAAAAAATGCAGGGACATCTGCAGTTCTGCCAGGGTCCTGACTACCAGCCCTCCTTCCAAGTTATCAAGGGGAAAACCCCCAGATCCCACTTGCTGCACGAAATGTTGTTACTGGAGTACCTGCCAGTTTTACTCAGACCAAAGTTTTCAGTGTTTGGCAAAGAAGCTCTTAAGCACCTCCAGCTCATCTGACCAGGGTAAATGTAAGCAGGCTGTGGAATAGCTGGGCTCTGCCCTCACCAAATCCAACAGCAGGAGAGCTCTGCTGGACAACCAAGAAGGACTGCAGGCAGACAGGAGACCCACCATAGCCACTGCTGCCTAAACCTGCCTGTACAAGAACAGACTAGGAAAAAATCAATCACCTTTTATTTTCAGGGTCACACATCATCTTTACTGCCAAGCAGGTGGAAAGGTCAAATTACAAGTAGGGAAAAGGCAGTTAAAGGAAAGGAAAAGAAGGAGAGATACCCTCCCTAGTAACTAAAGGCAATAGAAACAATATCTGATCCATAAAGTGAGAAATGGGACCACTGGAGGAGTAGTGGGGGTCCAGGAATCACAGCCAACCTCTGAAGTCCAGAGAACGTGGGAAAACCCAACTATTTCAAACTTGCCTAGCACATAAGAATTGCTTTTGTCTGCATTAAAAGCTGCACTGCTTTCACCACCAACGTGACCGGCAGTTACAAAAGGAGAAATCTCAACAACAAAATGCTGAACTATGCCATGCCAAAAGGCTGCTGTCCCACGCCAGCAATATTCAGAGCTGGACCATGCTGCCCACTCAAAGCCACAGCCACTGCCTGCAGGACAGAACAAAAGCTTTGTCACTACCCTGTATGCAGAAAAAGAGACAATAGCTCCCACAAAAAGCCATGCAAAGCTTTTTAGTGAGATTTCTGGTCTGGGATCTGAACTGATCCACCCCTTAAAGCTTTAATCAGCTGTGCAGTCAGTTGGCATACCACCATTTTAGTATCTACCCTTTAAATTATCCATCTGAGCACTCTTCCCTAGCCCCAGGAAGGATGGCACCGACCCCACGCCCTGTCCCATATCTTTACAGAACATCAAATCGTTTTGGTACAAGGTATCACGTCTGTATGGGAAATCAGCAGAAACTGTCCTCATCTCATGTCTGCGGGCTTTTCTGTATGCCTGTTTTTACTCCACAGGCCTCTTCACAGCCTTGCTAGTGGCCAAGAAAGCTGCTTGACCACAGCAGCTGGGCAGGATGAGTCAGGGCACATGAATGTCTTTTAACCCCTTTGCACCTGTGCACTGAGAGTATTGGCTGCTCAGCTGAACACAGATGGGATTAGCTCTCTCCCATGGAGGAAAACTCATGCATTCCCAACAAGGTCAAACCTTCCTAATTCTCAACACCCTTCAGCAAGGTTTAAGGTTAAAAAAAAAAAAAAAAAAAAGAGAGAGAGAGAGAGATTGAGACAGAAAAGCCCCAAACACAAAGTAGACTTTCCAAATGACTGACAAAGACATGCAGCCATCAGAGTACAAAACATGTTGTGATAGCGCAGCACATAATACGACATAAATCAAGCACACACCAGAGCCTCAGCCAGCTTTATGCTTTGCAGAGCCCGCAACTTTTGAATTCAATAAAATAATAAGCACCCTGACCTTAATGCAGCCATCAACGCTAAATAAAGCCAAGCACAGTTGTGCTCCTTTGATCAGTCTTTTCATAAAGGCAGTATAAATACTATTGCTGCTTTTCCATATCCTAAGAAGCTTTTACATTTGGAAAGTGTTACAGGGGCACACCAGGAAAATAAGTAGCGTTTTGTTTCTTTTTCCTTTTGGGCTTTTTTTTTTATTGTTGTTGTTGCTTTTCAAACTGTAGAGAGAAAAGTTAAACAATCAACTCCCAGTGATCCAAACAATGTGTTTACATAAGAGTTTACAAAATGAAAAAGCAAGTTACTCCACATTCAGATATTCTGTGGTCCTGCCAAGTGTCTCAACAGACTAATGTCCTCTGAGACACAGACTTGAGTTATAATGTTTCTGGCCAAAGCACTTGAATTTTAAAAGCCAAATACAAAGAGAGAGAACCACAGCCAGCTGCACAGCAGTGATCCCAGGTCTGAAGCAAACTGCAGGGTTCCGTTTGCTTGGATCAGTGTTGCTGCTTCCTTGCCAGCATTAGGAAGGCAGGGATCGACCTGACCGTTCCTGTAGCCTCAAGGATTTTAGCAGCCTGCTCCATTACCTGGCCCTCATTAGCTCAAAGAGCATCCTGCATGTCCCTGTGGCTGTCAGCCAGACAGGACTCCCATGCTAACCTGGTCCCCTGGCCACGTTCAGCACAGCCTCAGCAAACTTTTGGCAACTCCAGCTTCTCCAGAAATGCCAACCCCCAGTGGTGCCAGTCAGCTTAGGTCCTTGAGCCAAGCTGCTTTCTTTCCACATAGTCTTTCCACAGGTTTTCACAACGCCCCAGTAATTCAATTAGCACTGGGGAAAAATTAGCAAGACATTCAACTTCTAGTTTTGCATCTCAAAACCAAACATGGCCGTGTGTGTGTTTTGGCCAAGGGTTATAGCCTGGCCTCACACGTGCTGTGCAGTAGCATGACCCAGCTTTATCTCATTTAACTAATTTCTGCTAATTAGTGAAAAAATATTTCCTTCCATAACAATTAATATTATAGTCATTACCCTTCCAATTGATGCGGGCATGCTCCGGAAAGAAGTTGTTACCATGAAGGTGGTATTTTAAAATACCACTGTGTACAGAAATCAATTTTAATCACAAAATGGAGATGTTTTACACTTACGATCACTAAATACATTGGCCCTTACCAGGGAGTATGGAAGCCTGTGACACTGCTCTGTATTTCTATCCAAGTCAAACACAAGCTACTCAGAGACCCAATGGAGCACAACAGTGAAAAATCTTCAGACGCTGCAATACCACTGATCTTTAGAAAGTCGGATAAATAATACAATTAATTCTGGGTAAATCACACAAAAAGAGCAAGGAAACAAACCTGAGTTTCCACATCTCAGGTACCTGAGTTCTCTGTCTACTGGGGCTAACTTGACAGCGCATCAAGGGTCTGAAATGAACATTTGAATCCTTTCCTGACCCAATGGCTTAAGGCAGCATCAAGGGAGTATGGAATTATTATTTCCCCTCATTTTTCAAAAGCCTCTGTGTTTCCATATTCTCCATCTCATTTTCTTGCTTCTCCAACCCAGCCACAAGTCCCCTGCGCTCAGCAACCACCCAGAGGCAGCCTGACCTCCCCTCCATCTGCAAAAGATAACTCCAAGCCTCGACAAGGACAGAGAAGAGAGAGATCTTTTTACATGAAATGTGAGGGTCAAAAACACAAGGACAGAAAAAATAACCTACAAAGTACATGAAGTTCCCAATCCCAGATGCAGACCAGAGGGGCTACATTGCTGGGAGCAGTCCTGTACAACTACAGCCACCACTTCAGCTGAGAAAACTTCTCTCAGGAGCAAAATTTCAGAGATGCACAGCCCTGAGAGCTGTCTGTCATGCCTTTTGGGAGCTCACTTCACCTTCTGCTTGTGGGGAATCATCCTTTCAGAATGCAAGTCCCAGGAGTTTTTTCTCCCTAAGAGTGATTTTTCCATTGTCAGTCTTTAACAATGCTATTTTTAAAAAAAATTTTATTTTTTTACAAAAGCTTTATAATCCTCTGCTTTTTCATCTGAGTGGAAACCACTATATGACAGCTTTAAACTTTTTTTTCTTTAAACCCAGCACTCCCTTCTCAGCTATAATAATCCTATTGGAAAGATCAGTTTGCAAGTCCTTGCCTCCAGGCAGCCACATCACAGCAGCAATTACAGACCCAAAAATCCAATCAAAACCCCTCATCTTTTAGCTCAATGGCCATGACTTTAATTGCATGACAATAACAACAAGAAAATTAAGTGAAAATTTGAGGTTATAAACTGCTCCCAACCCACGCCATTCATTTTGGCTCCAGGGTCCTTGAACTCTGAGGATGGCACATCTGAAAGCACCAAAACAGCTTTGACATCAGTGTCCCATTTTTAAACTCTCCCAGGCACACTGGCTTCTGAGACCTTCTGGACTTTTGATCACCCTCTGGCTCAGCCTGGCTTTTCCTCCTCCCTCCAATTTTATCCACAACGGCAAACGTTTAGTAACTACAGAGGCACACTCAAATTCTTGCACTTCCTTTATAGATGATACGAACAGTGCCTGTATAACTAAAATGGTAGACTTTTAGCTCTAAAATTAGAACTAAATTTTACCTCCAATTCTGTGAAATCAGAACTCAAGAATTTTTGTGGGGAATAAAAAGATAGCAAGTTAACAGTTCCTGAACTAAAGCCAGATTGGTTTTCTCCTAAACAAAAATCAGGGGCATGTATTATTTATATTTCAAGGACAATGCAGTCAACACAATTTTGCAACGGATGAAAAACACAAACCCCCTCCTTTTTTAAAAACTGCAGTGAAGTCAGAGGAATTGCCACCATCCAGAACAAATCAATGACACACCCTGAAATCGGGCAGTTCCAAGAGCAGAGCTTCGGTCAGTCTGCTGGGATCACAGGGGAAAGCTGCAAAGTTCAGCTCAGGATCCCATTAGTTGCAGCTATGCTTCAGGTCTGCTTTTCTCTTGCAGAAAATACAGGGTAGAAAAAGCCCCTGTGGAGTTCCCTGTCTACTCCCTCCGTCACGGTGCATTCCAACCCCAGAAATTTTCACTTCTATAACCCAAATAATCTCCTGTCAGTGCAGTGTCATTTCTAGAAGCACCTGGCACAGCGGTGTTCCCTGCATCCCCAGGTTTCCCCTGACTGGATGGCCATGGTAGCTGCAAGCTGTACACTCAGCCTGCAAAAGCCCTGAAACCACTTTAGCTGGGAAGCAATAACTAATCCCCAGCATCCAAACCCTTAAAATTACATTTTGACAAAGATTTTTTTTTTTTTAAAGATTCGCACTAAGGTTTTTCCTCACAGAAAACAGTTAATAAACACAAAGGGAAAAGAAAACATTCCTTTGAAAAAAAAAAAGTAAAATTCTGGAAAGGAACAGCATGAGATACTGAGGCAGTTGTTTGAAAGCTCTCTCCCAATATACATAATTCAGGAGCCAACTCTTACTTTAACAGTACTGCCCATTTGGAACAACATCCCAAAACGAGGGGAATTTCTTCTCTTTCTTATTTTTACATCTTTCTTTGTTCAAAATTCTGGGGTTTTTTTCCTTTCCTAGACAAGAAATCTCACTCTGCACCATTGACCCGACCTTATTCTAACTACATGGCAGACAGCTGCCTGCCTTGCTGGATCTCTTCCAGACATCACAACAGACAGCACCAGCACCACTCCCTGCACACACCCCCTCTCCAGCAATTTGTTTTGCTAATTATTAATCTGTCTTCAGAACAGACAGTAATCAATGCAACATAATAAACATATATAAACCCTGTATATCACAGCCTTTTGTCAAACTGATGTGGCAAAAAGGCCCCCTGATGACACAAACGGGAGCTGGGAACATGATGATACAGAGATCTTGGATGCAGTTCTGGTGCAGGCTGGAGTGCCCAAGCTGGCTTTGTACACTCCAACCACATGTGTATGGACTTGCCCACAGCATCACTTGTTCTGCTCCCTCAGGCCACAGCTCAACAAGAAAGTAAATCTAGTCCTGAGTCCCATAAAATAAGCATAAAATTGTGCCAACCACACTATGCAAGGGGCCAACTTACTACAGCTAGAGAACCCAAGTCTTAATTTTTAACTGTCATAAAGCAATCCAAATATTGCATTGGCTTTTATTGCACATCTCCATTTAAGTAGTCTCTTGTGTACATCTTCATGTCTTTCACACAGCAAATTCAAATTTAATTGAAAATGAAACTAGTAAACAACTATTAGAATCTTGTTCCAAAAGCAGCTTCCATGAGGAGATGCTACAGGTACAGAGAAGGAAACAGTTCAGAAGTCCTGAACAAGGACAACATCCAAATGGGAAGAGATGTCTGTATTCCTTTATCCATGAAGTGAAGCATTATCTGTAGTGCCTTCAAATTTTGTTTGGTACATCAAAGTCATCAAGTATTGCAGTATAAAGCCCCAGAAGACTTCAAGTTCCTCAGCGCAGCTCCTTGTCACATCATCATCCCTTACACCTACACTTAGAAACTGCAAAGCACCCTTCAGGTAAGATGCAATGGCTGATTTAAAAGCTTTTACCATCAAACAAAGCACATGCAATGAATACAGAAGTGAGGAAGCAATTAGTATTGCTGAAGAGATGTTGCTGAAACCTCCAGCTTTTTATTTGATTGTTAAATTGGGTCTAGGCAGTTTCAGTCAAAACATCTTTGTGCTTGTACTCTAAATATCAACTGCATGTAACTAAATCTAACACTTAAAAAGCCCTCTCTGTACTTTGAACTAAAAGTATAATCACAGTGCATCTGGCATTTAAATAAAATAACCATTACCAGAGGAAACACACAGCATAAAAGTACCAGGTCAAGGAAAGACAGACGAATACAGAGAATCAGCATGGGATTGGATTTAATGTCATGTTTACTAGGGATCTGCTGTGTTGAGAAATGTAGAGGACTTCCTCTGGCAAGCTGAGTTACAAGATCAAAAATGCTGGCTATGACTAAAAAAGGGAGATTTAATTATCTGTCTTAATTGGACAAGGAGGAAAACCAGCTACAACTTCAAGAAAGCAGCAGACTAAGAGCAGCTAGGACTCCTACACAGCTCTTAAGGCTTGAAGGGTTTTTTGCATTTCCCATTAAAACACGCAGGTATCTATTTGTTAAGCAAAGCAATAGAAAGCAGCACTGGAATTTAAAAGGAGAAACATGTTACTTGAGATGAATTGGATTAAACCATACCAAAACTACAGATTAGCATGAATTAGCCTCTACTGTCAGCAAGTCCTGGCAACACTCTGACCCACCATCAGCAAACAACTCTGTAAAATTTCAAGTTACATTCACAATTATTAGCAAAATCACATACAGAACTGGCATTGGGAGACACAAACCAATCATGGCAAAACTACCCTCCTCAAAGCAGACATCATGCCCAACCCTACCACTGACTCATGAAATGCCCTGCAGCAGGTTGTTTGAGGGTTTTGTGCTTCAATAAAGCAAGAACAATACTTTTGTGCCTTCATACTAACTGCCACTTTAGATCTATAGATGAAAAACATTATGGAAGTGATTAGTAATAAATCATATCATGATATTCACAGCCCAAAATTCACTTTGCTCATCACTCAGCAGTGAATAAGAGCACTTTCCTCTTACGTGTAATCCAATTTGTTGTGTCTATTTTCACAACAGCCACACTTATTTCACAGTCAGGTAGGGTTTCCATGATGTCCTTCTCATCAGTGCACACCAAACAATCCCATGCCCTCAGTCCCCCATAGGGACATAACTGAGAGCCCAGGCTGTTTCAGGTTTCATCAGTCCCTGCACTGGGATGCAGTATCATTGTACATCCCACACAGATGTGAGCTCCCCCACAGCCCCAGAGCCCTGAGGAGATAAGAAACAAACAAGTATTTCACCAGCAAACTGGGCTCAGCTCTCAGCCCTTATTAGTCCACATGCTAAACTGGATTACCTAAAGCTGGATGCAACCCTCTGCTCCACACAGGTCACTAGCATTAGCCCTGTCATGGAGAAACCTGTGATGGGATTACAGTGACTGCCTGAGGCCACTCAGCAAATCCATGGCAGAGCTGAGAGCAGAAGCAAGATTAGGACAACTGGAATCAATGCCACCACGGTGCTGTGCCTATAGGCTTTTGCACTCCATGCATGTGCCACTGCCAGGGCACACACAGCTGCTCCATCAGCAACCCGGGAACATGATGCAATTAAAAACAGCAGGCTCCACAGGGATGTGGGATAGTCCATAGTGCTGGAGGTTTTCAAGGTGTGACCACGCAGGGTGCTAGATAAACTCATCTAGGCTCATATTCCCATGAAACGTTTGACCAGATGATCCCTGAAGGTCCCTTCCAGATTGGTCTATTGTATGGAAAAGCAACCTGGGAGTGTAGTACAAATGGGTTTTTTTCAACAGCACTGGTCCCTTGACCTGTTTGACCATCCACCCATACCAACACTGGCATCAGCACAAGGGCAGGGTGGGAAAGCATCGCTACAACCAAGGGAAGGGAGGAAAAACATGATATTCCTGTTTTCCTCTAGAAGGGTTCTCTGGAGTCTCCAGGAAGAACACCATGTGCTAATCCGTACCCAAGTTTCAAATAGTAAGTGTGCTAAGAGGCCTGAACATTGCTTTTGCCAAACAACTGCTCCCCCACTTGTTGTGCTGCTTGCAGAGATGAATCACTGCCTCATGAAAGCTGTAATTTACTGGGACATCAGCCGGCTCTTCGTGGTAGGCAGGTGAAACTGATGCCTCCCCACTTAATTGCCTGTTTTTCTTCAAACTCAAACCCAGTTGACTAGTAGCATCTCACAAGGATTTACCAAACCCAACAGACTGATTTGGTAACTCCTTACCTTGCTTAGACACTGCCCAGTGAAAAACAAGACACCTCTGGAGGAGTTCCTTAAATTCAAAAACTTTGTTTTGCTTCCTTCCCCAAATGATCCCAATGAGCCAATTCCCAAGAAATAAGATCTTGTCTTTACCAAAGGTCTCAAATGTGGGCTGAGAAAGCATGAGTCAGATCAGATGCAGTGAAGCATCAACAGCTAATTAATAGGATGCATCTAGACTTCCTCTCATAAAAAAAATCACCAAAGAAAAAAAGCAAAATCTACACCATGAAAGTGAAAACATTTGGATTAAGACTTTAACAAGGTACTTCCACGCAATTGTCCATGAGCAAGTGCCCCAGTCCCAGAGCCCCAACCCCAACAAAGCCAGGTGTGACATCCTCTAACCACTTTTCAATTATTTTTTAAAATTAAAGAGTGGCCACGAGAGCTCACCTGCACACAGTGCCTGTTGTGCATACGTGTATGACTGGCCGGCACACCCAGAGATGACATGACTGATCAGACCTGCGGGGAATTAGGTCTAAGAACACGCAGTTCACAAGTCATTACAGCATGTCCAGGCATGAGATCAGCACTGAGCTTCCTAAACCAGGCAGGAGGGCAGTGGCACCGAGCACGTGCTGCTGCAAAGCAGCTGAGATGCCCTGAAAAACACAGCCTGAATCCAGGCCATGTGGGTAAGTCACAATGTGGAGCACACTCGGTGCTAGGGCAGGACAGAGCTCTGTGCTGGCAGAGCACATAAGCCCTTCTTGGTGCTTACAGACATTTTAATGTGACTCTCATTCAAACTAAGCAGTTCCCAGGGGAAGGGGAGCAGGGGACACTGTGCCGTATTTCCTAGATTGTAAAGGAGATCAAAAGCACTTCCTTGGTTTAATTTCTGCATCTCATTAATCCACCATGAATAATCGGGTGCTGCAATGCTGAGAGCCATGCAGATGGATATCTGAGCTGCTTATGGAATTGGAACTGAGAGCAAAATCCCATCCCAAAGCTTTGACTAAGCGATTGTATGTTTCAAACGTCACTCAGGAAGGTCTACGGCTACTTTTTGTACACAAGGTCAGACTAAATGGAAACAACTGACCTTCAGACCTGACAATCTCTCTTTTTGCATACCCTATAATTTCTATTCCTTTCTCCTTACAATTTTCCTCTGTTTCCGCCACTGGTTCAGACAGTAGAAATAATCAGGATATTTAGGACAATTCAGCTTAGATCAGCTAATTCATTGTCTCCTCCGGGCTAGAGGAATCAGTAAAGACTAGAAAATTCAGAGACGTCATTTGTCAAAGGCACTTTGAGTGAATTTATTGTATAGATACAATGAGCTTATCGGGTGTTTCCCAATGGAGAGACTATGAGTGGAGATCCATTTTCCTATTTCAATACAATGCCATTTAATGTAAGTATATAAAGTGTCTGTGTCACATCATCATACATTTAGCAACGGAAATTAAGGACACAAAGGAGAGAGGAGGCATGAATTCACCAAATGCAATGCTGTCCAGACAGTAGGAAACACTGAAAATACTGTCTCGTGCATTTGGAGCTGAGCCTTTCTGAATAAATTAGCATTCAGCCAGTGAGGACACATGGAAGGAAACTTTGCAAAGTGCCAAAAACGACTTGCCTAAAAAGAATTCAGTAAATAGATTCCAGCGTCTGACAAGTGTAAACTGCACCAAGTATCATCAGTGAGCAGTACCTCTTAACCACGTGGACTGATTTGCTAAATGGCAGCTCCTACCAGCTGAAGTCCAAGAAAGATAATCTGAAGGGTCCCCACAAGGCAAGACAGGAATGATCACAATGACAGATGCTGCACAAGCAGGGTACTCAGAAGTCATTGCATAAACCATATCAATGTGTTATTTATTTTTACAGACTCGTTCCAGATTGTATTTCTGGCACAAGGGGTAAGATCAAGAGCATTTCTCTCAAGAAACCAAGCTAATGAGGATAATTAACGCAACTCCTAAATATATAAACTGTGCAGATAACGAGTCTCATTTGAATTTTGCTTTTCTAGCAAAAAAGCAGATGGATTGATCTGACCTGTTTCATGACACTTTTGCCTTGCCAAAAAAAGGACACTCTCCCTTTAGCTAAGGAGCCATAACCAGGCCAAAAGTCCTCTCCAGCGCTTTGAGGACATTTTAGGCTCCACTTCAGCTTACTCCTTGACTTCTGCTTCTTCTGCCAAGCAGCTGGCAGCTGGGGGAGAAGGGGACCTCCCTCTGCTCTTGCTGGCAGCAGCATCTACACTGTGTGCCCAGCCCAGGTCCCACAGAAACACAGGTTCCATCTCTTGAATAAAGAAGCAATGTAATGGGACTTTGATTCAAAATTTTGGATTAAGGCCAAGTTAGCACTTCAGCTGTGAGGTCTTCAGCATGCAGGAGTTCAAAAGACCAGCAGATACTAGACAACTACATAATGCAGGGAAAAATGAATAATGCAGTATTTCCTTTCTCTCCATGGATGAAAAAAATCTAGGAAAATAATGTAGTACTTATGATCAATAAGGCTTCAATTTTAATCAATTTTTCCATAGGCTAAGAACCAAATAAATGCTATTCGAACAGGGCTCCTCTCATGGGGCCAATAAAGAATCATGGAATCAATTAGGTTGAAAAAGCCCTCTGAGTCCAACCATTAACCCAGGACTACCAAGCCCACCACTAAACCATATCCCTGAGTGCCACATCTACACGTCTTTCAAACACCTCCATGATGCTGACTCCACCATTTCCCTGGACAGCCTGTGCTTGACAACTCCTTTGGTGAAGAACTTTTTTCCCTAATATGCAATCCAAACCTCCTCTGGAACAACTTGAGGCTGTTTCCTCTTGTCCTGTCACTTGTTACCTGACCTAAGAGACCAACCCCCACCTGGCTACACCCTCCTCTCAGGCAGGTGTAGACAGGAATCAGGTCTCTCCTGAGCCTCCTTTTCTCCAAGTTAAACACCCCTACCTCTCTCAGCCACTTCTTATCAGCATTGGGCTCCAGACCCTTCAGCAGCCCCACTTCAGAAATGCTGCAGCAAGAAAGGAGAGAAGCAGCCAAATTGTCCCAGCACAGTTCGAATGGTTTTTGATCACAATGACTCCCTTCAACTGGCAACTGTTAATCAGATCTCGGAGTCCACCCTCAGGAGCTATTCACCGAAACCTTGCCTACCTGCACACACATATATTTTTTGAGTCCTTTCTCATGAGTACTTGCTAAGTGGCCCAGCATCCTCACTATTATGGTGTCTGAAAATTTTCCTCTGGCCATCACTCACCAACCTCTCCCCAGCCTCCCGTCGTGGTCACCAGGCTCACACACACCAAATGCTGGCCATCCCTACAAGTCACCAACAGCATGCAGGTCTTCCAACACAGAGGAGAGAAAGCAATGAGGGGGGAGGCATACCTGTGTTACTGCTCATGTCTTCCAGTCAGACCAATCCATCCTGCTGCAAATATAAAGGATTTACAGCACCCAGAGGAACATCACATCCTGCACCGAAACTGCTGTGAACCCCCGACCGCCAAGAAAATATCCAAAAGCCTCCTCTGCTAACAAATTTTGGCATCTGATGGGAGGCAGCAAATGGCATGCTCCCAAAGTCTCTTCTCTCTGTTCTCATTGCTTTTTAAAAAGGCATCCATACAGTCAAATTAATATGGATTATATTTAAACGGTTCTTAAAATGCTTTCAGTGCACACAGAAAATAGAATCTATCATGTGAAATCCCTGACATTTAGAAGATGTATTAAACAGAACAATATAGACTGCAATGGTCTTTATGATACAGACAATAATTCTGTCCAGAGGTCCCAGTAAGGCAAGGGATCCCTGTCAAGTTCACACCTGGCATGCACATGGGTCTGATCTTTGCACACAAACCTATGACTGCATCTACAAAGCAGATATATATCCATGCATGCCTGGAGAAGCACATGCTGGCAAGAGACAGGAGCCATGCTACATTAAATGTACTGCTTGCACTTAGCAGCTGTCATAGCAGATCTTTAATCACTTAGAAGAGGTCATGTATTTTCTTCAGTTTACACCCCTAATATAAAATTAATCAAGATGCAACTATTTTGAATGGGGATTCCTAGAGTTGGTTGCCACAGCCTAGGTTTGGGGCCACAACCTCAGGTGGTCAGGCCCAAAGCAGGTAAAAACCCAGTCTTTAACCCACTCTCATTGCCAGGGCACACATTTTCATCTTTTCTCCTTGCTGACAGATAAGAGGACTGCTGTACCTGCCTAGTCTGAACTCGGTCCTGCCTGCAAAATTTGGGTTGAATGAAGGAGCAGACCAAAGCTCAGTATCATCACCAGCCAGGGTACCAGACACCACAGGATCACAGACACCTTCTGGTGCAAGAATCTCTCACGCAGTAGCGCTGCCTTGAGAGCCCAGATTGAGTCAGCCCTATTTAAGGTCCAAGCAGCCTTTATTCATTTTTCTCCCATCTGCCAGCCAAAGACAGCAACTGGCCTATCCTTGTGGGGTTTTTTCCATTCCCCTCCTCTCCCAATGTACAAAATGCTTTTCATCATTTTTCCTCCTATGCCATTTTTCCACCCATTTCGAGTCCTGCTCTCTGCTCATTTCTTACATGATGCCCAGAAGTTATAAATCTACAGTGCCTTCTAAAAGATGACACTTCCACAAACAATGACATCCCAGTCATTTCCTCTCTGGAGTTCTCTGGCGCATCCTGTTTATTCTATATCTCTCTTGTTTACACAGCAAACTCTTCAGAATAAGGACCTTCCATATTTTGTGTAGCATACTGCTGGAAACATGACTGGAGCTATTCACTTCAAGGTTTTCAAGGCCAAGAAAAGATCATTGCAATTATCTACACTGACCTCTGGCCTACCACACAACAAATTTATTCAAGTGACTTCTGCATTAAGCTGCTGACAGTCCTCATAAAGGTATACCACTAATGGATGATGATCACCACACCATTTTTTATTTTGTATTTTCCCCAATTTTGCTGCATAGTCAGTGTTTCCCTCCTTCATTCTCAAATCTTTCTAGTACCTCCAGCAATTAACCCATGGACAAATTTTAGGAGACATTTTAAAATACACATGGGCCTTATTTCTATGATGTCTGCACTATAACCATTGTCATTAATTACTTACTATACTTTTCATTTTCCTGGTTTATATTTAATGTGCTTTTGTCGAGATAAGATATAGAAAAAAACCAGAACTTCATTACAAACGATACACTTACAATCTTGCTTGCAAGAAGGTACATCTGTAAAAGATTAAAGAACTGCAATGATCTGAGAACAAGGTAAAGAGAGAGAATAAACTGATGGCGTTGCAGGCATGTAAGGTATTTTTGCGTTAAAAATGTATGTACAAAAAACCTTTCATACACTCTGAATACCTGTATTAACCTTAATGTTCAACATGCTATAAAATGACCATCTTCTGAAGAAAAAAAAAAGATTAAATTCCTTTGAGCCAAGTATTAAAAGCATTCTTAAAGCAAACAGACACAAGAAGAATGCTCACAAAAAATCTGTTTTTCATCTGCCTAAAATACGTACTGGCTTCAGCTAAAAGCCAATCAATCAATATGCAAAGAATTTTAAAAAAGTTCTAGTCAGTTATAAATAATTTTTTAACTACAATCATCTGGCAGTGGAGCACCACTGACCTAACTTCATGAGCATCTGTCAGCTGGTGATGGCCATGGTGCTGTCAGGAGAAGAAAACAGAGACATTTTGCTCATTTAACTGAGAAGACTAGAAGTGACCCATCACAAATCACAGCAAGTGGCACAGTCTGGAGGGGAAAAATACCCAAAACAAATGTACAAGGAAACCAAAGAAAGCCTGTCCAGCCCAGTGTACCCAGAGTTCTGGGAGGCTGCAAGGCACCAAAAGCCTTCGAGTACGAAGAGCAACCATCACCACTAGGTGGTTATCCATCAGAGTCTAAATTATTTATTTCTCAAAAAAAAAATTATATTATATTGTATTGTATTATATTATCCAACCCATAGCTGAAGTTTCTACGAACATGGCATCATACAAGGCATTACACAAGAATGACAAAAGCGCTTCTCCAGTTTTCTTTTAATTGCCATGACAACTCTGTTTATTTGGATTTAAGCATCATCCTGGGATGTTCATAATGCCAACAGGACAACACAGAGAGGCAGAACGGGAAAGGGAGAGTCAGGGAGACACTCATGTGGCTAACTCTTGTCCAAACCAAGTAATTCAAAACCCTGCAGGCAACAGCTGTAGTGAAAAATACAGAGGGATTAAGAACCAAACAGAAACAAGAATTTCTTTCCATTTGCATTTTTTTGTAGAGGTGTCAGTCCTCTCACAACTCCAGCAGCTTGGAAAAGAGAGAGAGCTCTACCAACCTGCCCAGGTACCCTTCTGCATCTTCACCTGTCTGCAAATGTGGGGTTTTAAGTTGTGGATTTTAAGCTGTGGCATCATGTAGCCTGCTCTGCACATGGGCTTTCAGGCTTGTGGAGGGCACACCAGTTAACTGAAGATCCACTGCACCCACCCTAACAATTGTGTTTTCTACAGTGCTCATAAACAAGAATGATTCAACAGCTTTACCAGACACTAGCAGTACCTGTAGCACACTTAAATTCCATTTCCCTGAAAGGTTAGGCTAAAACAATGTAAGCAACACTCAAGACCACAGCAAAACTCATGTGGCAGCACTTAAATTGTTACTACCTGAACTGATTTTAGCTCAGGATGCTCTGTTTGTGGGTTTGCTGAATAGACAGAAGTCCACAGCAGTACCACCCTGTAATTTCACAAGGTATCTACAAGTACCTGCAAACCCTAGCAAGCACAAGGTAAAGTGCACAAAGAATCACAGAACATATTGACTTGGAAGGGGCTCATATGGATCACCAAGTCCTGCTTCCCACAGAACTGCCCCAACAAACCAACAAACAAACCAAAAAAATCTGCAAACAAAAGGAAAAGAAAGAAGCAACCTAATTTACAGTCCTGCCATGCTTAAAATGAAGAACTGAGCAATTGTTTTCAGACACAATAGGCAATTGTTGAAAGAAATCAAGAGAAGATCCTGCAATCCATCTCGGAGAGTGTCCAACAGCCTGGAAAATGGTCTGTCACTTCATCCATCAGGAATTTCTACCACCCAACTGGCTATGACCCTGGCTGGCAGGGAGCAGGACTGACGTCTGTCGGATTCTGGGAATCAAATAGTTTTAGCCTCCTAAACACAGATCAATTTACCTTCACGTTTCCCAAAATTACCCATACAAGGAGACTGTTTTCAGTCAAACATCCTGCAGGCAAAGAAAGTTTGTCCAGCAAACAGAGAATTGGCAAAGATTAGCTGATTGCCCCAGGCACAATTTTTCCTCCTGAACCAGGGGCTGGCTACTACCCTAGCTTCAACCTCTCCAAGCTTTTGATGAAGGAAGGATGTTTGTTCCTCCACACTGATGACTTTTATTACCTTGGAAGAGCTGAAGAATATTTTGTATGCACCAGCAATCACACGCACCACATGGGGAATAGGGCAGAGCTATGGTGGGGTCCAGCCTGCGGTGAGCACACTCTCAAACAGCCTCTGCATTAGGACTCAGACATCCAAAGTTTAGATACCACTGTATAAACCACACAGGTGCTATCCCCACCTACACACCAAAGAGAGAAAATAGTTTATTCCAGTGACCCTTATTCCCTCAGTGCAGCCAAAAGGAGTCTGGATAGTCTCCAAGCAAGGCAACAAACATGGGAAATACTGAACCTGAAATTACAGCAGCCCATGGGGACAACAGAATCACTATTACCCCAGGAAGATCAGAAACCACAGAGGAGTTCCAGCTCAGCCTCCCAGTGTACCCAGGGGCACAAAACCCATTGTCACAACTGCAATGTCTTGCTTGCTTAAGTACCCACACAGAACCAGTTCTGTTAGGACTTCATGGAGAGACGAGTCAGACAGGCCAAACGCAAATATCTAAAAACAGCAGCAGGGTGGGGATTATTTTTTTAATTACTTTGGAACTGAAGTTCTGCAGCAGCCTTTCTGACACAGAAAAAAAATAAGTTTTCCTCAGCAACCAATATGCTTGAAAGGGTCCACAGAAGTAATATATAAAAGCTAAAGGTGCATAAAAAAATACCATTAGCTCCCAAAGTGACTTTTTTGTGACTGGTCAGTCTTGGACTTAGCAAATTGCTGTAGTCCTTTCTAAAGAAGAAAACACCTCTGACAGGATCTATAAAACAATGTACAGAGGTCAGAACTCTGTACTGCATGGACAGCCACTACTCCAAAGAACGACCCCAAAAATTTTGAATGGTGTATTTCATTTTAGCCCCATCTCTGCAGAACATGGTTATTTAATCTCACATTTAACCCTGTGTGCCAACATTTGTACAGTTTCTTTTGCCGCGCTGGAATCTGCACATAATGGGATCTGGCTCAGTGCTCACAGTGCTCCAGGGATCAATTACCATTTTATACATCAGTGTTTCATTACTGAGCCATGAATGTCCTCCAGCCAATCAGACCCTCAGCTCCATGCTCCAAGACTCTAATCTTTGAAAATTAGGTATTTGGCAAGATACACTGTAAGAAAGAAAAATTGCCGGACTCATGTTGGTTTGAATATATCTAGCCTCCATTCACAAATACTGCCATTGCAGTGGCCACTAGATGTTTTCAGTGATGTGATTAAAAAGGAAGTGATGATAATTGTGGAGTGGAAATGCACTCTCATCTGTCACTTCTCTTGGAAAATAATGAGCTCTCTTCCTTGTTATGTTCACTGCAATATATCTTCGGAAAAGTCTTATAGAGATTAATGCTCAATTGCTCTAAATGAGCTTAGCTTTATTTATTCTAGGAGAAGATCTGGTCCCAAAGTCCCAATAAGCCATTACTTCACTATCCTCATTAAAGGAAAATCCTATATGGTAGCTAAGACAGGACTTTGGCCCTGTGTCTCCCCTGTAAATTCAGCAATGGAGATTTGGCATGCTTTGTATCAACAAGCCATGCCTAAGTGCGTACTTTAAATGAGGCTAAGATACACGACAGCAAACACTATAAATCTTCGCATAATAAGGCAAACTCGACATTTCTGCTGCTCATCTTCAGCTTTGCTGCCTCCTCCCCATGTGCTGCCACAGGATCAGGAACCTCACTGAGCTGGTGACATGGGAAACTCACGGGCAGCGCTGTAAATACTTGAAAGAGTTAATTCTTGAGCAGAAGCACTGTAGGGCAAACTTTGGGGAACAGAGGCACCACATGCCCAGACAGACTGCCTGGGTCCTTGCAGGACTGGAGGTACCAGGAAGGGAACTTTGTCACCATGAGGAAAAACTTAGGGAAAACACAAGTGTGCTCTTAAAAACCACTGCAATTCCAGTCATCTGTTTTGAAACTGCAAGTGCTGTAAAGTGACAACACACAAGCCACAGCCACATGTTGGAGAGTTTGTTTTAAATCACGAGGTGAAAATAAGAATCCGTTATAACTCTGTTTAACATTCCCGGGCTGGTATGCAGCTATGCAACCCACGCAACGCCACAGCTGTGGTAGTGAGGTCTCAAAAATGTGTTCCAATAGATAGGAGAAAACTCCAGAACCAAAAATTAGGACAGTACCAGAAGTCTCAGATAGACAGCTGCAATCATCCCCAGCTGGCTTTTCCTCTTCCATCACCACTAACACACCAGGTGAATCCAGGCGGTAGGACAAAAACTGGCTCATGTTTGGAAAGTATTTTTTGCACAAGTTTCACAGCTCAGCAGATCTAAGGATCAAAGTCTTATACTGGCCACCCAAAGTACAAACATTCCCTTAAATAACCCCTGTTGAGAATTGGGGCTTTCCACATCTTTGTGGAAAGTAATTGGACTTCAAGCATAAGATTTTTTAACTAAGTGATAAAACCCCTCTGTAATGTGACTTAAAGGGATCAGCCCCTATAAAGGCTCTA
The DNA here is from genome assembly GCA_024500445.1 of Entomyzon cyanotis. NCBI lineage: Eukaryota > Metazoa > Chordata > Aves > Passeriformes > Meliphagidae > Entomyzon > Entomyzon cyanotis. Next base: position 42,120,137 of record JAKEPQ010001021.1, on the reverse strand, counting down.
AAAGCCATTAAAAAAAAAAAAGGAAACAATACACTGAACAACTGATACACAACTGAATAAATACTAATGACCAAGTCACATGACATTGTCATTACTTTAACAGAGATTCCGTGAACCCAGCGCTGGCACACTGATGAGCAAATATGTGCAGAACAGCAGCAGGGAACAGATGTCAGGCACTGTAGAAATATGAATTTTAAAATCCTACCTTTAGATTATTCTTTAACAGAAGAAGATCTGTTTGTGTACAGACAGCTCCTCCAGATACTAATCCAAGGACAAAACTCCAAATTGTCTCTTCAAGTACACACACACAGAGCAAGTTGTCACACATGACTTTTTGTGGCTGGACAGCAAATGCTGTTAATTTTCAAACTAGTGTAGTCCAGACTCTCACTGTCTCAGCTGAACATCTCACAGATGCCACTGAGTTCCTAATTCCCCTCCAGGCCCAGGAATGGCCTGTTTGCTGTTTTTATGCGCTAGAATTCTCCAGGTGTGCTTTAAAGCCACTGAACAAAGGAAACAGAACAATTAAGAGTGGGTCTGTAGTACTTCACCTTCCTCAAATGCTGATTTTAGTGAATATCATGCAAGTACAGACTTTTCTCTCTAAGACACATATTCACAAAATGTACAAAGCTAATGCCCTAGATCTGTTGTGCTCTCCATTAATAATTTAGATTACTGGCCATTTTAGGCATATACAACATATGCTTCAAAATTTAGCCTGTTTCCCCCCCACCATTCTATAATACCCACTTGTGTGTTTGATGTTTTTCGAAATGGCTGTGCTGCTTGCTTAAAGCCCTGGGAGACCACAGTAATCCTCTCCCAACTGGAACTGGGTTTCTATGAGGCCTACAGAGATGATCTATTCTGGTCCTTTGGCACTAGCCATAAAGGAAGACATACATTAAGGTTTTCAAGACCATTTCTGCCAGAGACACAGTCAAATAAGCAAGTGAGACAGTGACAATTCTATTTCAGTAATGCCTTCAATGCTTAGAGATGACACAACTGATATTTTCAGCTCTGGTCATTCCTACAGTTAATAAGAGTATAAATTAAAAATGCCGTTCCCACTTTACATTCAAACAATTGGTTTCATGTATCTATTATTTTTCTGGGTTTGTTTTGGTTTTTTTTAAGATGAAAAAAACCTTCTCCAGGAACTGTAAAGTGTTGATAATAACAGACGAGAACACAAAGCCATTTCTCACTGTCCAAGAGGAAATATTTAACATCACGTCCCTGACACATGTACGCTTGTTGCCAACACCCTGCACATGCAGCGCCTGCCTGCGTGTGGATCACCCACCAGCCCAGCTCCACAATCCATCCTGTTTACTATTTAGGACCAGGGTTAAAGCCAAACCAGGCTCCACCTACCAAAAGCCAGAAGAAGGGCAGCTTGTGCAGATGTTGAAATTCTGGTGAGAAAAACAAACTATAAACAGATTTCCTAAAAGATCTGCCTTGGGACAGTCTTATCTGGCAATTCTACTAATTCCCTTGATAGGGAAAGTAGGAGACTGTGAATGAAATCTGCAGACAACAGATAGCTGGGAAAGTCTGTCAACTCAGAAGATGGGCAGAAGTGTATTCAGAATATTTGAGGACTAAAACAACTAACAGGAGGTACAGCTTGTAATAAAGCCAAGTGCAGTCATGCACTTTAGGATTACAGAAATATGTTCTGCAGCTTGAAAGCTCAACAATTGGAAGTGATGTAGAAAGGGAAAGATTTTGATGGTTTAGTGGCTCATGGCAAGAGTGTAAAAAAGCCAGATGTTGCTCGAGGTCTCAGTGAGGAATGGGAAAATATGCAAGACACTAGTAAGTTAGTAAGTTCTCAGCTGGAACAATGTGCAATTTCAGGTTACAGAGTTCAAGAAAGGTTATGTGACACTGGAATAGTGCAAGGAAAGGTCAGGAGGATGACCTCTCCCATGAGACAAAAAGGCAATGGCTTTGATACTAGAGTAAAATGAAGGCTATCTTTGGGTGGGGGAGAAGGAAAGACACAACAGTACAAACCACCTATGAAGAGGCTTAGGCTGGAACTTGAAAGGAGGCTTGCAAAAATAAACAAACAGCCAGTAGTTAGGAGTCTGACTGTTCAGTACCTGAAACTCTGCAGGATGGTTGTCAAAGACAACCAAAACATCGTCAACCATGCAGGAGGTCCAAAGTCAGTCTGGACAGTATCACCATCTACAGCTCAGTGAGCCCACCAAACAACGTTCAGGAGCTGCATTGCTACCCCAGAACATCCCAGACCTTCCCCCACCTGCCACCAGGTCTTGGGCTGTCATCACAGAGATTTAATGCTTAAGAGTATGGAGAGTCCACACCCATGACACAGACCCAGTAGAAGCTACTTTGCCTTCCCAAATCTCTACACAGTTAAAAAGGGGATGACTTCTCCCCAGAAAACTTGAGGCTATACCCAAATCAAGTCAAAAGAAGACAAAAAAGGGAGGCTGGTAAAAAGCACAGCAGGCCACTTCGAAATGACTGGGTTGGAAGAGAAATACTTCTAAAGGAGAGGAGGTGGTTGGTGGCTGAAGGCTTTAGAAACCATCACTGTGATAGCAAATGATTCACCCTCATCGCTGAGCTCCCCCACTATTCCCCAACACTGCCCAACAAAATTAACAGTGCAGGCAGGTTCAAACAAGGGCAGTTGACTATCTTGCTACTCCAAATTAATCTCCATTTCAAAGGAAAACCATGAAGTTAAAAAGGGGACAAGGGTGAGAGAAGGAAAACATAGAGGCTAATTAATGTCAATCAGTATAAAAACCCATGACTGATGGTTTTGACATTACCCTTCCAGACAGTGTTCCTGCAGACACTCCAGCGAACATGAGGCGAGTGCAAGAATGCCATATCAGAATTGGGATTAGGCAGGAGGTGCCTGGAAATCCACACAACACAAAAGCATCTCACTCAAATATTTATACACCAATACCTTTTCCATATGTTGCATATAGAGACCTGTGGATGTTTATGCCTTCCTTACTATCTCAACAGCAAAGGATTAAAATGTCTCTGTAGCAGGATAGAAATTAGACTCCACACTACTTCCATTAACCACTGCTGCTGCCACAGGAGACATGCAAAGAAGAACTACCCCTATGAGCTATTCTTCTGTGAATTTACCACCTTAGATCTAGAAAAGGCACAAACAGAACTGCTAGTTCATTTCAGACTTTTTTCCTGCAACCAAATACTTTGTTCACAGAGGGACTTCAAGTGTACATGGTTTTGCAGTTGCTGCACTCAAGCTTCAAACCTTACAACAAAATGTAAGGTATTTTTAGGTCATCTAAACTCTCTATCTATGAGAAGAAAATGAGTCATTAGTCAATTACACAGTCTATACAAACAGAAATTACCAATTTCCCCTCTATTCTTTGGATCACAATCCGTTGCTTTCACTGTGCTGCATCTTTAGGACTGGCACACCTGACACCCCCTTCATTAGGCAGAATTCTGAAATTCATCACTGCAACACCAAAGATAACAATTTCCTACTCTTAACCAAGCACTGCCAGGAGGTTTTGCTAAGCAATGGGATCACAGAGTGGAAACTGTTCTTATATTGTAGCTTTTGAGATACAAATTAAATTATGATCAGTTTTTTTAAGTGTCCTTAGAACTATCAGCATGTGTTCCCTCATCCCCCAAGTGCTCTCTTGCAATTCACCTGAAACACAAACAACTGTTTTTGGCCAACTCTACATTGTTTTTAAAGGGCAGCTGAGCTCATGCAAGACAATATAAAATTATTCTTCCCTATTTCTCCAGAAGTGCCCTGGCTGCTCAAGCCAGCTGCTGCACTTTGCAGGCAGCTGCACTCTCTTAAATTTTAGTTTTAATGGCAAAACTAACTTTTCAGCCATGAAAAGTTCAGCTTTCTGCATCCCCAGCAGCTGTTTCTGGAAGGTGGCTCAAGTACTGTGGCTGAGTGACGGCTTCTTTAGAAGTTTCTTTGCTGGGGGATAACCTCAGAGACCATCTTGGCTGGTCTAAATTTCTGCTTTAAAAGCTGTACTAGAAGGCGCTGCATGGTTTTTAAGTGAAAGCAACACTTTAAAAGGATTGCAGCAGGTGGACATGAGAAGAGATGAGACACTACCTATCCTTATCCAAAGTTTAAAACTGAGCCCACAGCTAGGAAAGAACAGCCACATTCTTACAGATTGGTGTAAATCACCAAAAATTTAAGTCCAGCTGGAGAGTGAGTATACTGAAGAGAGGTTTCCCTTTGAAGCCCCACAACTTCTGAGCTCCCTTGGAAGAGCCCAGCAATACCTCAAGCAGACAGACAATGGTGTCGCTTGGACACACACATGCTCTGTCTACCCACCTGTCCTGGGTTGCAATATAGATGTATTTAAGTATTCTATTACCACCAGCTGTGGGCCCTTAGCTGCTATCAGCTGCTAATGACCCACTCCGGATGACAGGCAATGGGCCATCCGTTAGCTGTTATCAGCTGCTAATGACCCACCCCGGATGACAGGCAATGGGCCATCAGGGACCCACCGTGTGACTCATGGACTTACCTCATCCCATTGTGGGATGCTCTGCCCAGGAGGGAGGAGCCAGGTGTTCCCACCTGGGTATAACCTGGCCTTGGAACTGCCTGAGGGAGCCCTGTCTACTGGGTTCCCAGAGGACAAGAGCTACCACTGGATCTTCAGCTGGAGACTAGACCTTCACAGGATCACCGCTTCAACTGGACTACTTCAGTTGGACTGCTACTACCACCCTAACAGGGTGTTAGGTTGTATCTGACTTTGTCAGTGCTTTTCCTTGTATTATTTCACTTATTTTTAATTTCAGTCTTGACTTGTGATCTCCCACTGGTTTGTCTTCAAACCAACACACCACCTATCTCAGTTTGACTTCCTCTGCTAGAAGGCACTTTTCAGAGCTTCTCCTTCACTTTCTCTCAGAGATGTGTCCACCACCCTAGAGGAGTGTCCTATTCCCAAGCTGTTCCTCACTGTTTACTCCCTACTCTGCTATTCAGACACCAGCACGGGGAATTCAGCAGGGCAGCAGAGTTTTAAGTCTTGCATCACTGTTAGGTCTTGTTAAGCAGGTGCCGCCTAGCAAAAGCATTTTACTTTTTTCACCTTTATTTCATTAACAACATAAAAAAGCTGAGGTGATTTCATGCAGAAAGCATTTCCATGTCCTTCACAGCCTTCTTTGCAGGAGATATACAGGAAATAACTTCCCTTTGCTGAAGAAAGCAACTTTCCCCAATTTCTTATCAGTTGGCTCATCATCAACCAAGAAATAGAGAATTTATACCGGAGATGCCACTTAGTCAATAAACAAATCTGTTTTGTACTCAACTCCAAAAAGCCGGAGTATCAGCTCAGCATGTCACACTTATCCCTAGGTCACTGGTCAAGACCCATAGAATCAAGACATCACTTCCAATAAACATTTTCACATTAAAGAATCTGGGAAAGAGCCAGGAACTTCAGCCAATCAGATGAATATACAATACAAGCCAAGCAGTCCCCCATGGTTATCCTGTGTCTGGAAACTGGCCTCTTAGTAAGTCATTTACATCTCACGCTCATTCATATTTTAAAAAGGTCTTTTAAAAGCTGTTTCCTACATGTCAGTGTGTTTAAGGATCTCAATAACTTTTTGCTTTGGTTGCTGCATCCCCCCTTTCAGCTTTGACCTAAAAGAGCACCAGAACTATAAGTGGATCAACCCACATCGCAAAATATCCTGTCCCAAAAGAGGAAGGTCAGTGTTCAAAGACAAAGGTCTTTTGCCTGGTATCGTTAGCTGACTGCAAGATAATCTGTGAACAAACAGCTCATAAGTCTGAGCCCACCAGAGCGTTCTTGACCATCCTTACAGACAAAAACTTGAAAACAAGCTTCCTTCCTGTTCAGTAGGGCGAGATTCTCTGCAACTCCTGTGTCAGCAACGCCAACTCTGCCCTTGTTGCTTTCCTAGTTCACCAGCAGCTGCATGGATTTGCAGATACATTCCCTGTCTACTTTGTATATACTCACAGTAGTACTTGGAAGTCACAACACAGTTTCTTGAGACAAAAGGTCAAATTCTGCAAATTACTGCAAATCTTCAGCTCTGGCAGAATTCATCTGCAGCCAAGAGCTTCCCCATGCTGTAGACAGTGGTTGTGGGACAAAGTAAGATGTTGTGGGACAAACCAAGTGTACTACACCAGTGTGGATCTAAACCTTCTGAAAGCAACACTGGCAGCAATGCCAACAGCCTTTCTTTTGCAGTGTTTGACTTATGTATCAGATTTACATTAGATTTACATAACATTAGCTTTAGTCAATCACTTACTGTCAGGAGAAAAGCTGTATATGAAACAACAAAATATGACACAGGTATGACATGCCCCAAAGACAGCACACCTGGGCCAGCTCACTCCAGTACAGGGCTAAGCAAACACAGCCTCACTGCATCCTGCATGCAGGTCCAGGAGTAGCAGAGCCACCTTCTCCTAAGGCTTTAGTGATCTCCTTGACCTGAGCTGACACAACAGAGAGTGCTGTCATCACCTCCCCACAACCACAAGTCCTGCAGATCGGCCTCTGAGACATCAGATGGACTGAGATTGTGTCCTCAAGTCAGAGAGTTTCTACACACCCCAGCTCTTTACAACTCTGGAAAATAAACCAGGGCCTGTGCCAGGTTTTGGCTCATGTGACTTCAACCACTGATCACTATCAACATTCACAAAGCACTCTGCAGAAAAGACAACATTTTCCCTGAATCCTGGACTAAGCTCTTAGTCATTTACTATATTTTGGCCTACAATAATAGAATTCCACTGTGTATTTTAACTGAATATATTATCCCTCATTAGCAGTCTCAGGCTGTTACAAGTCTTTAGCCTAGCAAAACACTGAGTGCAACTACTCCACAAGTGACAGCATTCCCATGATGAGCAAAATGTTTCTTGTTCATCAGGTAGAGCAGAGGTACCAAATCCTGCTCCACGAGTTGTGAACCATCTCACGGGCACTGCAGGCTCTGTTGCAAATCCAACCTCTCCACTAGAGTGACAGCTACCATGGGGCAAGGCCTGGGGGAGGAGAAGGAGGAAGAGGGAAGAAGAAAAATTACCAGATTGAAGAAATGTGTCTCAGCCTACAGTGAATGAAAGCATGTGTCTGAGTCCGTGTGTGAAGTCAGGGCATATTCAGGTAACTCAAACCTAACTAGGATCCCTGCAACCAGCATTTTCAGCCAGCTTTCCTCAGGGGCAGCTGCCTTTCTGCAGTCCTTTGCAAACACAGAGTACCCACTGCAGCATCCATTTCTACCCACACACGTCAAACAGGCTACCACCTCAGTTCCCTGCAATCACAGCTCTACCAAGACTGTGGACCTTACATTAACTTACAAAACCAGCCAGAGAGAAGACAACTCCACTGTTGTATCCCAGGGCTAGAAGGAGAGAGGAGAAAAAAGCCTGACACCCAAACCAGCCAACAACTCTTCACACCAAACAAGCAATTTTATTAAGGAAATAACATCTGAACAAGGCATGCTGCACACACACACGTTCTGCAGCTGGAATCTCTTGAGCTGATGCATCTCTTCATGATACATAAGTCAGAAAATAATACAGCTCAGCCTCTGAGGGCCAGTGGTAGTGGCTCTGTGATCCTATCAGGCACAAAGCTTGGTAAAAATCTAGGCACAGACATCGGAAGATATACAGAGCTAATCTGCTGAGAATCATCTTTTTTCCCCCTGCAAGGGACTCTGTGGACAAAAAATTATTTCAGAGAGCCACCAATATTCAGCCTCAAGCGAAAGGTTCTGGATGACCAGAAAGAAGCTGTGAGCAACCACAGCCCAGGGGAGCTATCCCCTTCCCTGTGTCCCCCTGCTGCCAGATTGTTCGTGTTAGGAGGAATGTCTCTGCATGCAAAAAGACATTTCTCTGGATCAGGGCAGAGAAAACTGCTGTCCATAGGCAGGGTTATAAACACCTCTACTGACAGTGCCAGACAAACAAACAAAAAAAAAAACCACCATAGGCAGCACCCAGACCACACCATGCTGTCTTTGTCAGTTCTTACCCCATGCCCACATGATTTATCATACCTTAGGCAATAACAGCGAAGCACTACATGGCACTGACATACTGGTTGGTATTTGGTGGAATACAGAGGACATCTATACAGAAAAAAAAGAGATCTTCCCAATTTCACATAGCTGATCAGCTCTAGGAAGTTATACCTTATTGCTTTGCTACACCCACCAGCACCTCAAAGACTAAACATCAGTGACAGAAGAGCTCAACACCTTCCCCTTTCAGTTTGGGGTACAGTGGGACACAGAAATCTGGCTGCCACAAATAGGACAAGCACCTTGGTTCCACAGTCTGGCTAAGGCTCTTTCCCTCCTGTCTGTGGCCTTTGAAGGAAGTTGTTCTCTACCAAAGAGATGGCATACAAAAGATGCTCCACAAAGGAAAGTTCCTGCCATCTTACTGTACTTGCAGAATAGGATTCCCTCTGCTCACACAAAAAGTCAGTCATAGTCATACATCTGCTAAATCACAGCAAGATCCTTCCACAGCACCACAGGTTTTCTATTTCAAGTGGATTAATAATTTGCAGGCAAGACACTTTCCTGACCATGCAGAAAAATCATGACATAAAGGATATATCATTAACACATTTCTACTAAAAGATCACACACAGAGATGTATCAGGCAAGATGACTAACCCTTCTGTTGAGAGCAGATCCATGAGAGGAATGAAATTCTAAATTATGATTTTCTAAATATCATGATAATATTTAGTCACTAAGTAAAAAATCTTTCCAAGACATATGAAGCAGCATAAGAGACATGCTCCCTTTTCTGGAAATAAAAGTGAGAACCTAATTTCCAGCTTCCAGGAGAGTGGAGGGACCCTGGTGTAACAGATCCCAAGATCACACAGTTCAAGATGAAGAAAAAGCCTTCATCATCCTTCTCACCCACTTTTTACCAACACCATCCAGAGGCTTCCCATCCCTCCACACCTTCTCAATAAAGGGGGATCCTCTTTTTGAGCCAGGAGATGGAGCCAAAGGGACACTCCCTACTGTGAAAAAAGGGTGAGATGCAGGGATAAAGAAATTGGGATAGAGAACCTCAATTTCTATTGTCAAGGGTGTTTGTGACTATCAGTCTATTGCTATCAGTCAGTGTGAAACAGCAATTCACAGGTTCTGTACAATATAAGGGATAGATATGTAACTCACAAAACAGCTCTAAAAAAGTTGAGACACCACCCACCTGAGCTAGCAAACACTAATTACTCTTCTTATTCCACAATTTAAGAATATCTCAGAGTTCAAAATTTAGGACATACAAATTTCTAAGAAACATGCTGACTAGGATTGTCAGGCATCAAAAGTACTGTCAGGAGAGAGATGAATTAACCTTTATCACCAGACTGCTGCTTTTTCAGAAACTAGTGCATGATATTTCTGAACTGCACAGGGTCCAGTTCAGATTTGTGGATGCATTCACAAACCCCAGAGTTCTGTGAGCCGAATGTGCACACAGAGAGCGCACTGTTGTGCAACACAATACTTATGAGGCTTCCCATCTGCATTCCATTTCAAAGCATATTTTATTTGTTGGCTTCATTTAGAAGGTCCCCCAGTTCCGCTGAGAGGACCCTGCCAAAACTCAGCTGAGCAGAAGCGCTGGATTTGTATCACCACAAAGTAACTATGAAATACGAATGAAGTACAGCTCTGCCCTAGATGTACCAGCCACACTAAACACCAACAGACTTTTGTTTGCTCGGGGATTAGGAGATATTTAAGGAACATGATGGCTGTGGCACTTGAACGCCACCAAAAGCTCTCCTAACTGAAAGCCAGGAATCATGATAGATTTAGGAAGTAATAATTCAGCTCTATTTTTTGCATCCAGTTGAAAGACTATATTTTCCTTATTAAAAGCCTTCGGTACGCAGGCTTGCCAAGAGAAGCTCCTCTGCAAGGCTTTCAGCAGCGCTTTCATTTTAAAAATCTGGTGTTCGTGTGTCTTACAGGAAAGCATTTTGTGCCTGGAGTTGTAAAAATTTTCTCCAAACGAACTGTTTAGTGGTTTTGAACCGAGTCCTGTCCCCACGGGAACGCGTACCCTCCTGCCAGATCGTAAATGAAGTTTCTGCCCAGCCCCGAGCCGGGGGACCCAGGCAAGGGTTGTGGGGCGTCCCGCAGCGTGCGGGTCACCGCAGCTCCCGCCGCCCGCACGGACCCTCCGGACCCCGGCAGCTGCAGCCCGGTCCCCCCGGGCCGCCGCACACCCGCCCCGCTCCGGCCGCGGGCACAACTTGCGGCTCCGCGCTCCTCTCCGCCTCGCCCCGCGTCCTTCCGCCGGGCTCAGCTTCCCCGCTACAGCCGGCGACACGGCTGGTCCCCGCAGCCCGCCCCCGCAGCCCGCTCATCCGCTCCATCACCTGCCGGCGCCGAGCCGGTGCGCGCCGGCGGCGGTGGCTGTGCTGCTGCCTGTGCCAGTGCCGGTGGCTGTGCCGGTGCTGGTGCCGCTGCCCGCGCCGGTGTCCGTGCCGGTGCCTGCTGCCGGTGCCTGCTGCCGGTGCCGGCGGCTGCCGCTGCTGGCAGTGCTGCCGCCGCTCCCGCTGCCGCTGCTGCCGGCGGGGAGGCACCTTCAGCGGCGACGCCACCGCCTCCCGGGCGCGGGGCGCGGCTGCAGGCGGCCACGCACGGCCCCGCGCCACCGCCCCGCCCCGCCCCGCCCGCCGCGCAGGTGGAGCGGTGACCCCGGGGCACAGGGACCCCCGCCCGCCGCCTGGGCTCACAGCCGGGCCCTCGCCGCCGGCGCCCACCCCTCCCGGAGCTCCAGCCACCTCCGGCGGAGGGATGTGCCAGGCAGCCTTGCGCTGCCTTCGGGCACCTTCACAGGTCGCTTTCCGGCGGGACCTGCTCTAGACACGGTGCTTTTCACACTTGCTCCACCCAAAGCAGGCTCCTGTTGAGAGCCGTCCTGCGTAAGCGCCCCCTCCCTCCGTTGAAAATGTTTCTCACTCAAGGCATCTAAATTAAAATCCCCACTGCTGCCTCCACACAACTGTCAGGAGCTGTTCCCTTCCCCGGCGCCTGGCCTGATGTGCCAAAGCCAAGTGTCTTTATCACAGGCTGTCATTTAACATCTCACGGCCATTTTCCAGGTGTGTGGCAGCCGGTTCCCGGCAGACCTAACAGCAGCCAATATTGCATTTTCTACTTCTGCCATCTAAACTATGCAGCTGCGGTCACAGCCATCTCCTGATGACAGAAGTTTTGGCCATGTACAGGGAGAAAACCCACCGCTATAACTGGGGGGGGGGGGGGGGTTGGGGGGGAAGTATAACTATATTTGCCCAAGGAGTGAGCAGATCACATTGTAATCACGATGGACAGGGATTACATTCTTCCGCTGTCCCATGCTGTATTCAAGCCATCTTTTAACAGCTTGGCTTTGCTCACAGCAGTTCTGGCTCACAGAAGTACTACCCTGCACAGAAATAACCGTCCCTCCTGTTTTTCAGGATTTTCAGAGTGATTTTCAGCTTTCCACAAGTTTAGAGGGAGACAGGAGTTCAGCAGACAGAAGAGTCTCTGAACTGTGTTCCTTGGAGCAAAATGCATGGCCTGATGTCAGTGCCTCAGCTCCCAGGGAGCACAGGCAGTTAATTAGGTGACAAAATGAAACACATCGATAGTTAACATACCTAGAGGTAACCCAAAGGGAAGCTTTCAATCTTTGGGATGTGCCTCTTTCTGGGGCTCAACACTGCTAACCAGGAAATGCCTCCCTTCCCACCATGATTCATGGCCTGACATCTCCTGAGGGGGAAAAAAAACCCAACCAAACTCGTAAGCCCCTTCATTTAAAAAGCAGAGATCAGATTTTGAGCATGGTGAGAGGAGGGTGTGATTGCTGCATCCGTCCTCTGAGCAGCAGAGGGGCTAGGAAGTTCATCCAGGATATGGACAGCAAATTCCATAGCCTCTGCTCAAGAGGAGAGAAATGCTCACTAGCATTATTTACCTAGGAAAATAAGTAGCTTCCAGACGACTCCTGCCCAAGGCCTCCCCATCACCTCTTCTTTAAATGTATTCCTCTGTGCAAAACAGAATCCAAAATTCAGGATATTAATGTGGGAGGAGAGGTTGTCCCCACCCTAAAACTGTTTGTGTTTTGCCCATGACCGGGTTATTACAATAATACAAAAGGGTTTTGGAGCAGGAATCGCACCTTGGGATGCCTCCTTTGGTCTCCCCAACTATTTAGACTGTAGTCAGAAAAGAGTCCACAGCAATTATTCTGCACAATCTCCTATCATACTGGAAGTCCAGAAGGATCCAGCAAATGATTATCCTATGGGCCACAACATTTGACCCAATTTCCTATTCAAATGCAAAGTAAAATGCAAAATCCTGCCTGGTAAAATCTTGGCAGAAGCAGCCATAGAGAGTGAGAAGGTGGTTTCACGTCCCAACTGGCCTGAGGACACACAGTAGAGAGGGAAATGGCATGTGGGGTTCCCATGGGACAAGGAGACAGATGAGCTGCTCAGGCTCAGGCAGGACTGAAGTGCCCTGGAAGAGAACACGGAAACAAGCTCTTGGACATCGGGAAAGTCTAGAACTATTAGGCACCTCCCGGCTTGGTGACAGCTGTGCAGGGCTTTTCTAGGTCTATTTAGGAGCCAACATCCCACAGAAATTTGGGGGATTGGGCCCTAAATCTTCTTAGCTTTTATTTTAAAGAATATTGATAGCATTTACATATTTTATGCACATACACACAGCTGTGCATTTCAAAGTAATCTGTTGTGCTATAAGCCAAAACAGGATTTGAGTCATACGGTTCTATAAAGATAAAGCATTGATTTATCTAAAGAAATCTGTCTAAAGAAAATTGGCTTCATACATATGCAAGGAGAACTACTTAGCACAGATCATCCTCTTCTGCCCCCAGAGTTGGGCATCAAATTAATTTCTAGCTTGAATTTCAGGGGTACAAAACGAAAAATTAAGAAAATGAAGGATGGTGGACTGATGAAACTATTTCCCAAGGCAGTCAAAAGAAGGCTACAGAAAAAGCCACTTCAGTGCTTAGCTAATAAAGGTGAAGTTGGATCCCATGACACAGCACAGGGGCAATGCTGCATGGCATTTTTGGGACTGCTGTTATTTTTGGTTCTTTCCTTATCATTGTCTACGTACAAATACACTCTTGATTCTCATTCAGAAAAATAACAAATAACACAAATCACTGCAGGGCCACATTTGTACTAACTAAATGTCACTACGATGAGTTTCACTAATGTCTGAGTATGAGAAGTTAACAGTTCAAGGAAGCAACTGAGGAAAGTTCTTAAGTATTAGCTCTGTTCCTATGTACCTTAAACTGCACCATATTTAAGCCTTGCCTTATCTCAAGCATTACCTGCAGAAGCTGGAAGCACCAGAAATATTTGTTCTTTACAACACACACAGACATTTGCATTCTATCAACACTTCTGTGTCCTGGACACCAGATGTCTGCCATCCCTGACACACAAAACACAGAGATTAAGTTAATTATATGGTACACGTTCCCAGGATACAAGACCTTTGTGGATGTGATGGGCATCAAAATGAACATGCATATTTAAACAAAATTCCTTTAAAAACACAATAAGCATCCAGGACCACATATAAGCTGGGACAACAACATAATGTTCCATTTTTTCTGAAAACAAAACAACTAACTTCAGGACTTAGCCAGAAACCACAAAAATTACAAAGATGGTTAATACTGCATAGGCATCCAGCATGCCAGGGCGGAGTCAAGGATTGCAAAGGCCACACTCTGCTCCCAGTTGTGACAGTGTAAATATAAAAATCCCTTCCCTGACCTCTGTGTGGATCTCCTCACAGTTCACTCGGCCAATTTGTGGCATTCAGGACACTGAGTTCCCCGAGCCCCTGTGAACACCACCTCCAGAAAGCCCCATTTCTGTACCATGTGCTGTTACACTATGAGAGGACTGCACAGAGAAAACCTCTCCCTTTCCATTTCTTCTGCACACAAGCACAACAAAAGTAGTTTGGGTTGGTTTTCTTTAAAAAATGCAAGTCTAATAGCTCCAGCACACAAGTACTATAAACAGCCCTGGAGAGCTGAATACCACAGCCCACAGCCAGCATGCCCCTAGAGCCACCCAGAGCTCAGCTGGGAGTTAGACCCTCATCTTTTTGTGCTGACTGCAATTTCATGGGGTGTACAGAACAATTCCAATGACCAAAAAATTCCAAACAGCTCCAGGTTTGGCTGAAAACATCCCAGTCCTTAATGTTTAGTGAGGTTTTATGTGCAAATTGCAGGCAGACAGGCCTTTACAAGACCTAAACTAGAATTATTTGTAAACACTCACTTATTCCTGCTGCCATACAAATAGTAGGAAATTAGATGGTTTTTTCACTGATTTTTGGGAGACATTCTGATGCCCTATCTCTATGTGAAAGCAAGCTTTTAATCTGTGCTCCTTACTTACATGGGCTACAGTCAGACATGTTTTCTACAACAGAAGGCTTGGATTTTTAGGTAAAATATGGAAAGCAATTCATCGGAAACTGCATTGAGAGCTGTCGGGAAATTGATCTCAATTTTATTTTTCTGTTCACTTGCCCATAATATTATTTTTATAGTACTCAAAATACAGTCAGTAGCTTGTAATGAAAACCCAGACATAGGGTCTTTGTCGTAGAGGGCTGACACTGTAACTTCCTACATTAAGGCTAATTGTTATATAAAGCGTTATTTAAGATCACTAGTCTCCAGTAGACTATTTTCCTTTTCTTTTTTCCTTCTAGTTTCCTTGCAGTGGGGTCAGGTAAGACTGACTCTATTGATAACCCCCTCCCACTGCTCCCCACAAGTCCTTTTCTGGAGTACTGTCTTCAAAATATGCTCCATTAGTCAAAGGTTGAGCTCTGAGGGCAGAGAGTTGTTTATGAAATATTTATATTTAGTAAGCAATCATATTAGAGCTGATTTTATGCATATGCAGTTTATTTATAAGCTGGTATTTTAAAAAATCAATTATATAAATTTTAAAAATACTCACTTGTAGAGAATATTCCATGAAATTCCAAACCATGATGCAATGCATCTACATTATATAGCTCTGACCTCACTTTTTAATTATTTTCATTATGTGCTCGTAGAATTTATTTAGAGTTCACTACAACTTGCGATAAAGCCTTCTCACCTGTGGCTAGCACAGGTCTTTCTCATGAGAACATTTTTGCTATGTTTCATAAACAAAGATAAAGTGTGGATGTTTTGCAAACAGCGTCTCGAGATTTGAGCAGTCCGGGCCTGGCCAATTAGGCCTAGGGGGAGGTTTCTAGCTGACCAATCTGGGTGACCTCTGAAAACTCTATATATATGGAAATCAAAAGAATAAACGCACTTTTCTCTTTTCTTGCCTGAGAACCTGGGTTTTTCTCTCAGCTAGCGGCTCAACAGCAACACTCACCCACCAGTTCTGTAATTCAGGTAACTTTGTAGTGCCAGAACAATACGATATCACCTAGTTAAGAACAGTGGTGATTTAATTCAAAATACAAAGCAGTAGCTTCAGATTGGAGAGCAGAAACAGATATAAGGAAAAGTACTAGTATTGCTGAAGTAAAACAGAGAGCAATAAGCCAGAAATCACGCGGCCTTTAGGCAATTTGCCTTATCTGCTACATTTAACTCCAGCAATAGTTATTAGAATGAAAAAATCATCAAGCTGTCTGTCACATCTGAATCCCTATTTACTGAATGCATTTTTCTCAGAGTTTTCCTATTTTTTAGTTTAAATTTCTGTTCACCTAATACATTCACTTCTTTACAGTGTATGGCCCAGTTCTGAGACTCTACACGGAACATGCATTTGCTCAAAACAATCTGTTATCACTAAGAGTGTTTTTTTTCCAGAGTGGAAACACTTATCTAAGCTTGTTTTTAGAAATTAAAACTTGCAGGACAAATTTAGAATTACATTACCCTTCAAAATCAAATAAAAAGTGAAAAGCCAGGTTTTACCTTGCCTTGAATTCAAAGACTCCCAGCAAGACCTTCATCCACCACACAGTCAGACATTTTCCCCCAGATAAACTTCCAAGCACCAAAGAAAAAAATACTTAACAAAGACATAGTATAGTACATTACATACTTACCTTTAGATCTCCATTTAAATTCCATTCTTTCTCTCCCCAAGGTGATGGCACTTTCCTCTGCTCTTAAACTTTCACCTATATTGCGCAATTAAGACAAACTTTTTTTTTCAGCATTGAAGACTATGTTCTGATTTTTCCTTACCCTGTGATGTCCAAAGGTTACCACTTCACAAAGTATCCTAAGGACATTTTTACTACCAAGAAATATTTTGACAACAAGAACTATTTTTAACTCCACCAAGCTCTGCTGAGTGTAAAATGTTGCACAGGGTACTCAGCAGCCTAGGGGAATGCAGCTATCGATGGAGTTTGTTTGCTTTGCACAAGAACAGCAATCTTAGTCTTCTCTGTACACACAGAACACGATGTACATCTCATTATAAACCCAAAAGGTCGACAGAGAAGGAAAAATGTACCTCAGACCCAACAACCCCAAACTGGATGTAGCAAGGTGCTACTGCAGGTTGGAAAGGTTCTGCACTCTGAGACTGTTCAGGTCTCATACTCTGATTTCCAGCTACCAGAGGAAATTAATTTGGACAAGACAGCAACTGACCCATCAAGATATTGCTGGCAATCTGCTCCAGGATGGTGCCTCCAGGTGCTTGCCCTGCCTTCCCTCACTTGCAATGCTGGAAGTGATTTAGCTATGACACCAAATGAAACATGAGCACCCATCCCAGAAAAAGCACAAGGCAGAATAAGTATAAGATAAAGAAAAGAGAGGGAAGGGCCATGGAGAGGAAAGCTGGTGCCAGTTCCCAGCCCCAGCCACTACCTCGACTGCAGGATGATGCTGGGCCAGGGGTAGCAAGGCCAGCCCCTCTGCCAAAGACGGCTGCCAGGAGCACATCAACACTCAAACACATCTCAAGGTGAGTAACACAAGTTCTGGCACAGTGTGTTTTCAGAGCAGACCAGGGAACAGAGTGTTTTATTCCTTTGCAAGCACCCAGCAGGATGCCTAGACTCTACTTGCACTGCCAGCACCCCAGCTGCAGGACTTGTGTAGCAGATAGGGCTACACAAGCTCTCAGTTCAGGGATTAACTTTCCCAAGTTCCCAATTCATTGCCCATATGTGCCTGCTCACTAAGATTTCCTATCAAAGCAACACTTTCCCCTTCTCTTTAACTACAAAAATAATGTAGGTTACAACAGAGACTGCCCCCTCCAGCAACCTGTGGTCCACCCTGGGGTCATTTTATATTACTCTCCCCAGAGATCTAGACAGGGCTGCAGAGATTGTTCCAAATGTGGCTTTCATTTTATGCTAGAATAGCCTCTATTAATATAATATGCTGTGATCCTTATGATATTCCAAGTGGAAGCCCAGATCTTGTTTGCTTTTTAAACACCACAAACCATCCTGCATTTCATCTGTGCGTACTTCCCAGCACATATCAGAACGTGCCATCCATTCACCACTTATTAATGTTGCAAAAGTCTTCCTTACAACACACATAAAATTTAGGGGGGATTTTGTTCCAGGAGTCTTCTGACCATTCTGTGCAGTCAGAGAGAGTAGCTTTATTTCACAGACTGGGTTTAATATACAGAAACATACTGCATCTGTTTCCAAATATTTTCTTTCTAAAACCGTTATGAAAACTGGTGCCAGAATGTGCTCATTCCTCTTTAAGGTGGAAACCTAATTTAGGTTTCTTGATCCAGATCATCTTAACACCCAGGCTCAATTTTGCTTGCTAAAGCAATCTACAGGCTCCAACTAATACAGATTTAATCTGCAAGGTTTCCTGCTTGGGCTGAATGGGTCCAGCATGTCTTTGTTACAAGATCCACACCACGTATCAGCTGCATCTGGTTCATCTTTGCAGATACTGTGCCTATGGGCTCCATGGGCAGGATCCTTCTTGGATTTCTCATCCCTTTTGGATTTTTCCCTAGGCTATCTCTTAATTTTGTTGGATTGAAGATTTATGACTGGTCCTTACTTTGTGTTATATTTTTTGAGATGTGATGTTTTGTTTTGGGCCAGTCTGTGGTAGCTGACCATATTTGAGAACACATCCTGAAAGTTCAATTCTCCTTTTACATGGTCATAAACCAGGAGTCACCTCTTTACTTTATCTATCTGCCCTGTCACAATGCTTATGCATGAAAATCAGGAACCGCTCCTGTATCTCCTGACATTTGGGATTCACCTCCTCCCCCCTCAGTGATTATGTATCCATTTTACAAGGGATGAAAAATAGTTTGCCTTTTGATTGTGTGCAGAAAGAAGGGGTATTCCAAACACCAAATGCTCTTCTGTGGTTTCAGGTCTTCATTTGGTAAGACTCCAAGCCTTCCTCCTAAGTCAGGAGCAGATTTTGCCATCAATTGAAAGAAAAAACCCAAGCTTCAGTAACAATATAGGAACATTTTCATCAATTGGCACAATCTAAAGGTTAAAAGTTCCAATATACAGGCAACCTGGGGAAAAATAAGAGCAATGCTAAGTTTAAAACTTATATATTCAATCAAGCTACTTCTCCAGGGCACAATTTCCAGGCTATTTTGATGAATGCTGCTGAAAGAGCGTGTGGCAAAACACAACCAAAAATGAAACTCTCAGCCCAACCTCACATTCACCTTTTTCTCCTATTCCATGCACCAAATTCCCAGTAAAGGACCCTGAGGAACCCAGGACACAGTATTCCTTGGACTACATGAGTGACAGCACAAATCTCCTCCCTGTGTCTGCGCCTGAAACTCCCACACCACTCCTGCACATCTCTCATGGGCTCCTTGACAGGCAAACTGGGGACCACAGAGCAAGGGGGACGTGTGAAGTGACCATGAGAGAGGGTAACACTTGAGAGCTGGGGTAGGGGAATGGTCCCAGCATTACCAGGCTGCTCCCAGTATGTGTCAGCCATGCAATGAATCAATATAGTTATATTTTGTCCTGTTTTTCTCACACACTTATCTTTGGTACTGGTTCCTCCTCAGCTTCCCAATAAGCCTGTTTATACTTGCAAGGAAGTTCTCACAAAGTAAGAGTTGTGTTGAACAGGAAACTATTTAATCACATTTTCCCCAGTAAAGCCATTAAAGTGGCCCCTTTTTCCTCAATAAACCCCCATCCAAAGACTTTAGCCCTTTGAGACTTTTTCACTGTTCCAGCTCTAAAAGATAATGCAGTAAGGTATAATATGCAAAGTTGTATAAATTGGAGCAAGCACTCCAACCAGAAAACTGGCAGCTCCAGCACTCTTGGCTTTGGACCTTCTCAGTTCACCACAAATCTCAAATACCGTATCTGGAAATCAGACTTCAGCTGTGTGTTGGCTGGATCACCATGACAAAAACAAGGCTCGGGGGTTTTTTATTTTGGTTTGGTTTTTTTCACAAAGCCAGCACTAGGCGTAGGAAAAGACAGGGTTTTGGCTTCAAGGCCTCGGAAAAACAGAATTCAGTTTTTCCATTCTGTCATTATTCTAAGAAAACTCTACAGGTAAATAAGTCTCACTTTTGTACACTGATACCTCTTTGGAGACTCTTGGAAAGACTGGATACTAGCTAAATTCATAATCAGGCAAGTATCTCCTAAGCTAGGGCTTATTTGTATTGCTCAAATGTACTTCTGCAGAAACAGGCATTTCAAAGAATTTTAGCCCTTATGAAGGTACTCTGACTTTATAACCCTCCAACAGACAAGCAGGTACCTGGAAAAAAAATGCTCTGCCATAAAACACAGCATTTAATAAAGTGCTTTTCCCCCTGAGAGCTCAAGCACCTGCAGAAAGTGAGCTGCTGTCATCACCTCCCTGTCACCAGGGCCATGAGTTGTTCACAGTGTGGGGAAAATGCTTGACCAGGACCCAACGCTTAAGTCCACACGTGCTATCTATTAGGCTGTAAGACTCCGACAGGAGGTAGATTCATAGCTCTAAGTCATCTACAGTTTATGCAAACATAACTTACAAGCCAATGATTTAAAATAGAAGTATGCAGAAGAGAAATGGAAGGTAAAGGTGGAACCAGCATGGGCTTACCGCAGAGAGCAGCATGAGCTACAAGCAAATAGCAAATGCCACTAAAATGTGAAGAAGTCAAAACTTTACATGGAATTTAAACTAGTTCTTTACATTTGGTTCATGCTGGATTCTTACACCAGCTTACGACTCCATATACAGCATGGTATATGACATTTTTTAATCTAGAGGAGATCTTGACTTGGCTTCGCAAAGTCACGCATGATTCCTCTGATGTAGGACATGGACAGTGGGTCCCAGGTGTGCTGCTCCACATGTTGAAGATTATATAAAAAGGGAGACTATTGCTTCTCATATTCTTTAATACTATTATTGATACTATCACTAAATGAGAGAATATCCCTGAGGCCGGGAAAACCTCAGGGAGTGTGGGAGCTAACACCTGGACTCGGGATTCATTTCCTTGGTTGTTAGAGCTGGCTGAATGATTTTAACAGATAATGATATCTAATTTAATTACATATTAGACAAAACACTTCTGATGATTATTCAGCAAGCTAGGATTAATGAATTTCTAAGTCCTTTTTCTGTCCTAAATTTTTTCTACCCCCTTGTCGTTTACCTCTTTTGTTTCGAAGCTCATCTGAAATCTACCTGACTGAAGAGAGATGTTTACTTCTCTGCTAACTTGCATGATTTTTTTCTTAATGATGATGCTCCTTAAATTCATTTCCACAGTTTATAATTTGTTTCTCAGGTCATCACAGAAACCATTTAAATCATAGAATCATTCTAATAAAGCACTTATCTTTATTAGTGATTACCTTTCTCATCCACTGTTTAAAATAGAGTCCATTTAAAGGCAGAGCCCTGCAGTAAACCCTTGTTGATTTAGAATTCCACACACCAGTCTTTAACTTCTAATCCATTTGGCATCTGTACACCTTTTTAAACTATTATTTCTTTCTCCACAGCATAACTAGTGAACTACTGAAATCCGATTTATTTTAGCCATGTCATTCATCCTGATGAAACTGGATTACTAAATAATTTTGTGCTCTGCTGTATATACCACTTACTTTCCAAATGCAGGCCATGATAGAAAACAGGTCAGGGAGTAGCCTATTTTGTGTCTTGCTGGGACAGATACGCAGTGCTGGGGGGAAATCTGGAAGGCAAACTGGAATGGGAAGGCATTCCAGTGAAGCCCACAGTGTTCTGAAATTGTCAGAGTCTTCAGGCATAGCAGCAAGAGAGCTGCACTGCAGAGCACTCACCAGCAAGGAAGGCAGAGAGGGCAAGGAGAAGACAAAGTTGAGAGCCTTGGTGGCTCCTTCAGTACCTGCAGCCATGCAAGCGTCACTTTCCCTGGGCTACCCACATACAGAGATCCCAGCTCACGGTGAACCAACCTCCCCACACACCTACAGCCCCAAACATAGCTCCTTCCAGACAGGTAAAGAATAATCCCCCTGTGATTAAGCATTAAGCTGTCAGCTAATTTAAAGAGAGTGAGATCTAAACACAAGCCCTAAATGAAGGTGGTGATGATTATAAGGTTCAAACATGAAGCTTCTCATGCAGCAGGAGAAATGAAACTAAGAATATTTAGTTTCCACCAAGGTCTCTGAAAATTTTTCCCAGGAACTTAACATTTGCAAACTGCTTATCATACTTCTTTAAAGACATGGTTTAAGAAAAGGTCCTGCCTGGCCAGCAGCAGTAATTAAAAAGCAATTCTCACCTATTTAAGCATTTAAAACCTACTGAAGTCCTCAGATTTTTCTCAGAGTTGCTATTACTCAAAAGTAGATGGCAAATCTTGCTTTGCTACCTAATGCCTGCTGGCTTCGAAGCCAATGCAAATACTGCTTTTTTATTCACAGGCCATTGTTTTCAAATAAGGCACTTTTGGGAATAAGTGTTTTACTTCAATTAATTGTGTTTCCTGTTTGGAGAAAAACAAACAAACAGGTTTATTCATTTAGAGAACCTGACAACTGCAGATTGCCCACTTCTATTATGGAAAAAATATTTTATCAAGAATGTTAACCCACAAATTAAGTAAATGTATGGGATTCACAAGATAATCCAATAAGGCCGTTATGGTGATTCTCCAAAGGACTAGTGGCCATAGGGAAAGGAAAGGAAACAAAATTGTAAAAGGATTTCCCTAAGCCCATCTTCATGTTGCAATGTCAAGAGCAAATGTTTCTTTTAGTAATGTCGGTTTGGGAGAAGGAAGGAAGATAATGATACAGGTGACAAAAAAGAAATTTATACTCATGGAAATGTGTTTCAAATCCTACATCTGAGCTTTTAGGAAAACAAAATAGCCTTTATCTATACTTACCATTTTTATACTCCAGTGACTAAAAATATCGCTTTTAATTAAATTACTAAGGTCCAGAGTGGCCACCTTTGATTGATACTAATTTTAGCAGCTGTTTATGTAGACAAATAATTTTAAAATTGTGCTGTTACTAATATCCATCCAACAAGCAATACAGTTAGTGAATCCCAGGAATACATCCATAAATTCTTTGGGAAATAAATAATAACACAATACTTTTCTGTTTCCTAGGTCTTATGTACCACTTAGACTTGGTGTTTAGATTTATCCTCCGAAGTTCCAGCTACCAACAAACTACAGCAACTGGTAACTTCATTCTTAAAGGACTGGTTTATAATAATTTTAACAATTGTCACATAAGGGGAAACTGCTAGGAGTCCTTGAAGCTGCACAGGCAGAGAAGAGAGTCACGTCTTCATCAGCAGTTCCCTCTTCATATTCCAGAACAGCCAAATCGACCCAAAATGCACAATGTATTTCTTGCTTCTTAAAGGGATTAGCTACTCCACTCTACAAGCCCAGAAATCAGACTATATTACATATATATACATCTTAAAAGCATGTAAAGAAAAAAATTTCACTGCTGTCTTGCAAACTGCTAGATAAGACAGGCTAAAATTCCCGGTTGACAGAACCCAAAAATTGCTTAAAATATTTATATGACATTGCCCTCTAGAGGAAACTGAGAAAAATCTGCTTTAGTAGAACTCTTCCACAGATGAAAACATGAAATGCTGTTTTCAGCAGAACAATTAGTGCTTGTTAGAAGCCATTTTCAGTGAGAATGTCACACACTGGTTTGGCTCCATTTGTCATCCATGAGTTTTCAAGAAGGAATTCCCCAACCTCTAGCCTAGGGCTCTCTATTCAGATAGATGGTACCACAAAGTTTACTGGTTACCATGTGCCTGTGTTTTTATCTTTGCTATCAAAATAAAAATAGCCTATAAAAATTTAGGCTATGAAAAATGGGCAAGCACTTATTAATTATTCCTTAACATGGCAAAAACAGGCACTGGTCAAAGTGTATGAGGATGGGAAGGAAGACTTCCCTGACTTTTGTTTCATCAAAGTTACTCTGGTAGCTTGAACCCATTCCATTGATCAAGTAATGGCATAGAAAACACAGTCAAAGTTATTGCTCTATTTATCAATTCTTTGTTTTTCCAATTGTTTTTTTAGAAGATCATCTATAATACCTGCTACGGAGAGGGGTTAAAACCAGACCTTGTCACCTTTTTAAACAATAGAGAAGAGTTTTAGGCATCAGCAGAACCAGTAATCTCCTTCAGTCATGTTTCAACAATTATGTTTTATTTTGAAAAAGCCTGAATTCATTTTCCATCTACCACTATTTTCTCACATCCTTGTTACGGAGGTTTCAGTTGCATGGGCTTCCTGAGTCTTGGATGCTCTAGGGTGAAGTTTGCTGCTAATGATTGCATTTGCCTTACTCTTGTCCTATTTTGGTAGGTACAAGAATTCTTGAACTGCCCCAAACCTTGTGGCAGTGCCTGCCAACTTATCTTTGCCCTGTTACTGGTCTGCTAAAAAAAAAAAAAAAAAAAAAAAAAAAAGTGTTTTCCTTTGGAGGGTCAGGTGACCTTGCTGAACATCATACATTTTACCCAGAGAAAGCAGCAATTACAGTGAGTGACACTGCAAAGTCTGCAGTTGATACATATGCCCTGCCCCTCTTAGCCCACATCTGATTAATAGGAGACAGAAAAATAAGTTTCAAGGACCACATGATAGTTCTCCGAGCTAGAGGCAAGTGTCACATCAACTAAAAAAAGCAATGAGTTTTCCATGTTAAAAAAAAAAATCCCATCCCAAAAGCCATCCACTGCAACAGCTATCTCTGTGGCTATATACCCGACCCTTTGCTGATCTCACCGATGTTTATTGTATTTATCCTCTCACTTATGCCCATAGATGGCAGGTTCATGCTCACAAACAATCTCTCTGAGGATGATGTTGAGCCTCTGCCTGTGGAACCATCTCCTGCTCATCATTTCCCAACCCTCCCCGCTCCTGTCCTTTCCAGTCCAGGTCTGATTCCCAGTGACAGAGGATAAGCAGATTTTAAGCTGACATCACTGTTAATGCTTTTATCTCTGGAGGGTCACAGTTCAGTTCTAGTACATCTTCCAGGACAGCAACCATCACACACAGAGGTTGACAAGAAGGTATGAGCATGGCCTCCTTGCAGAGCAGCCCCAAGACACATTTGAGAATGAGAATGCTGCTCACTTAGCCTAGTGCTGTGAGAAAAATATTTAAATGAGGACTGAAGAAGCTGTGCCTTCTGAGCATTCATGGCACATCTGTCCATACAGGTAGAAAAGGACAATCTCCCAGGAGGTTGGGAGTCCAGGAAAATCTCCCAGGAGGCTGGCTCCAGTCACCTCCTCCTCTTGCAGCAGCAGCTCAGAGCTTCTGTGTCAAGAAAATCAGTCTTAGCCCATAGCCTGCTTTGTGCAAAACTCTGGACTTACAGAATTTGAAGAGAAATTCACATTTATGGTTTAGAGGACACTGTGAATGACTGCACATTGCAAACTGGTGTGTAAGGGCACAAGCATTATAGAAAGAGTAGGAATAATGGGCACGGAATGTTCCTTGCTTCTGTTTCTGAACATCTGTATTTTTAATTATTGATGACTAAAACACTGTTCTGTGCTAGCAAACGCACTGCTGGAGAGGCTGTGAAAATAACTGATGCTGTGGCTGAAGGCCTCACCTGTTACTTGGCTGAGTGGTGGGAAAAAGTGACCCTGTTTTGCACATTCCAGCAGTTTGCCAATTAGTTAAGTTCTGCTGTACTCTGGCTGTACTTGCAGATGACCTGAGAGCATTGGATGCTTGCTGTGTGTCAGACTGAAAATCCCACTCAGGATGTAAAGAGGATCCTGCTGGCACTTTGGCATTAGGCTAAATGACAAGGCACAAGGCTGACTCACCAAAACAGGTTGTTCCCACAGTGGATGAGCAGGCAGAGAAGAGCAGGGAGGGCAAAGCTCCCTCCCAAATACTGGGCTTATTCTCTTGTAATTACAGCATGGTCAGAACAAAAAATTCAATGCAGAGGCACAGCCATACATTGGGCAGCAAGGTACAGCTTTCTAATCACAACTTTCACAGCTCATTAAAACAAAAACAAAGCATAGAAAAACCCCTCTCTATAACATCTGAAGTTTTTACATCTCCTATGGCAACACCACCAATCTCTGTCCAAGTCTTTTCAAGCCTGATGCAATGCCTCTGAAAAGCAAGCACGCAGAGGCAGGGTTGGGAGCAATTTTGGCAGATGACCCTGGGGATGTTGCCTAGTTATACATGTATGCTCCTGGGGATCATGCTTTCTAGAGAGAGGCCAGCTCTGTTGTTCAGTGCCAACAGTATGTAGAAGGCAGTGACGGGCATATTGCTCCCTAAATGTTTGGACAAACATGCAAACACATACAGGATGTGAGCTATTTAAGTCAGTGGAAGTATTTCCATCATTTTTTATGGGGTTTAGATAAAACTCATCTGAGCAAGAAGATAAATAAGATGCAAATTTGAGGAGGATAAGGGGTTTGGAAAGTCTGTTCAGTAGGTAGTTGTAGTGATAGGATGTTGCAAATGACCATTGCTATAATGGAATGAGTTTTGCCTCCACAGGGGCTTGGCATGGGGGGACTGAGAGGGACGGAGGAACCACAGGATGAGGAGGAGAAACTGAGTGAAGACACACTCAGATTAATAAAGCAAAGAGGACAAACAAGCTAAATGATCTCTGCCGAGTCTGGGGATTAGTGACCTTCTATTTAAGACTTTGGCTCTTAAGAGAGGATTTGGAATAAAGCTCATTTCTTCAAAGCAATTTATTTCTCAATACGTGTGGCTAAGTCTGCTCATACCCTTCCAGAAGACATAAAAGAAGGGAAGAAAAACACCTCTTTCTTACTTTCTTAGTCTTGCTATATTTTAAGGGAGGGGAGAAGAGGAAGGAATTTATGTCCACTATGAAGTAGGGGATTTATATCCACTATCAGTGTAAAATACAGCAGCCATGCTTCAGAGGGGACTGCATGCTCCTGACTTCAGGAGCACAGTGAGACTTAGGCTGTGCCTTGCAAATGTTAGGCATCCATAAGCTTTCCCTCATTTTGCACAGGTTGAGCACACATTTACTGTGAGCTGTATCCCTGTATCCCAGTTCACAGCAGCTCAACTGGAGGAGAAAACACTCAGCAAAAATCCCTACGTGCTGCTTATTTTCCATCCTCAGGACTCGCACAGCAGGCAGCTCAGAGGGCACGTCAGCACAGCCTTCTCATCCTTGCCCGTGATAACAAGCCCCAGGTCTCAGCTTCTGTGCCCTGATCCGTCACTTAGCAGCATGAAGATTGGTAATATGATATAAAAAAGGAAACTAATTCAATTCCACAACATGTTGGGGGTACGTTTTAGGTCAGTTATGAGAACTTTATTCCCTGAGACTGACTTTGGAGGCTGCAATCCTCAGGACCACTGTATTTGTTTTTCGCTCTGTAGTCAGTGCTGTTAATATTTTAACAAGGAGCTCCCACAGAAATGTTTGCCCCTTGGCCAAGGGCAAAGGGACAGGATAAATTTCCATCTGTTTTCCTATTAAAACAAAAATATTTTCTTATGGACATAACTAAGAGAAGGCCCTACTAACACCAGGCAAAGCAGCTGCTTATACTGAGCAGCACTTTGTGTTGGCAACACTTTTGCTTTAGGAAGGAGGTGAGGAAACACAGTAAAACAGAGCAATCGATGCATGCAACCTGATGTGCCTGGGAGGTGGGGGTGCAGTGAGACAAAGCTCTCTGTGATGATCAGGGATTGTTTCAAGGGGTGATTTTTCTGTAATAAAAAGGATGTATATTGGAGATTGCAATACCAAGCAGATGATAAATCCCAAAAAACTTCAATGAAACACAGTCCCATCGTAGGCACAGAAACCCAAACCATCCTGTGCCACCATAACACAGGCACTCATACACCCCAAAATCCAACCCTACTAAGGAATGGATTTGTTACCCAAAATGTGCCCTGAGGGCCGCAGCTGATGCCCTGAGGCACTGCAGCTCTTGATCCTGGTTCCCACAGTGTCCCATCCCCACATGTCAGTCAGGGCACATGGAAGCATTTTGAACACACTGCTGCATAAGATGGTGCAGCAAAATCTTGTGGATACTCCAGACACAACTGCAGCTGCCAGGGCAGGGACAAAGTAGTCATGGTGAGGACAGCCATCCTTGTGAGGCAGTGACAGTGTCTCAACACAGCATGGCAGGAAGCAGTGCCCCATGGAAAATGCAAAACTGGAGCACTTGAATATCAAAGAGCGACCACATTTGGAGGGAAAGGATGTTCCTTCCAGCAAGAAAATATTTCTACTGCAGGAGCAAAGCAGTTTATTTTAAAAATAATTCCATTCAAATTTCTGAGGAAAGGGGATCTCAATTAAAAAGTGCCCTGACAAGTGTGCTCTTCAGAAACAATAGTTTTCAAACCACACTCAGATTTTTGAGCAGCTCATCTCAGACACAGCAAAGATTTCACCACTCCCAGCCCCACAGCACATGCACTGCTCTGCAGCCACAGGTCTGGTCCTTGTCTGCAGGGCTCACAACAAAGAAACAAAGATCACCCTCCTGAAGACCCCTGCTAGGGCAGAATCTGTCTCTAATTGCAACCAGGAACTGCATGATGTGTTTCCAGCACCAGCAAGAACTTTTTTGACAAAGAAACTCAAGATTTCACCACATCATAGCTCAGGACTGTTACTGTTACTGACTACCACAGCAGGCAGCACAAAGTTCTATGCATATTTTGAGACCTATAATTCGTTAGACATTTTGAACTGTCGTCTGTAATCAGCTGATAGCACTTACAGAGAAGCAGGACTGTGTTTAGAATGTCCTTACACCTCTACTAATGGCACTGACCTTCGAGGAGGAACAGGATGTTACCTTCGTAGTTCCAGCTATCCCAGAGGCATGAACATGTGGTGTGTGGCAGCAGCAACCATTCAGGAAAGACCTTGGCTCTGCTGAAAACCCTCAACTTCAGGTAAAGTAAAAGCTTTGCCTTCAGTAGTGGCACTTGAAGCTCCCTCTCCATTACAGTCCTGATTCCAAAAGGTCTTTCTCAGAGTCTTTGAAAATAAATTAATTTCTCTGACATTTGGCATGCCGTTTCTTGTGCTGAGGAGGAGTCTTAGCAACTTCCCCCAGCACACTGGCTGAAGACGAGAGACTAAGAAAGTAATGAGCAAAGGTATGGCTGTCAAAACATTTCTCTCTTCATTTTTTGGAAGCAACTCCAGTTTGTGGATTAAAAAGAAGCCAGCCACTTCCCTGACTGTGTTCCCACATATGGCAATGTTTGGTAATTTTTGGCAATGAGAAAGATGATATTTTGAAGGAGTGGTTGGTTTTCTCAATGACAAAATTACAATAATATCTCGTGTTTCTACCACACTGTCATCACTGGTAATGTATCTTACTCTGCTTTCTTCAAGAACAGTTTGAATTTGGACATCTACTTAGCACTGATTTTAAAGATTAAATGTATATGGTAGCTGTGTCCAAGTACTGTAGATATGCGTGATGAAATTCATAATCAAATATTTCAAACTGAATTATATTCATGACAAAATAATCTTTTTACAATCCTCTCAGGACTTGCTTGATGACGCCCCATTCAGTTATGCTCGAGAAATGAAGGATTCATCTGTCATCTGCAGAAATACTAACAGCCTCCCTCCAGTAAGTGAGTAATAGCCTAAAATGAGTAGAGTAGTTCCAAAATACATAGGAAGTTGTTGTCTGGGGGAACATAATCCACATATTTTGGAGACATAGTTGTGTAGACAGAAGATAAATAAATAGGCAGAGTTTTGACTAACCTTTATTCAGTACTCCAATACAGCTCATTTCCCTGCAATTGTGTGTGATAGACACACACAATTTGCTAACTCTAAAGAGAGCAATAATTTTCCCTCAATCACTAACATCACAAAAAATGACACCACCTACATTATTCCTCTCTAATGTAATAATATCCTGTTAAGCAAAGAGCTTTGATGATTTTATTACTGCATAATGTTTCTCTAAATGAAAAGAAAGGAAAAAGTAAAAGAAACAAGTTCAGCAATAATCAACCTGTCTCTTCTGTGTACATGGAAATCAGGTGGAATTTAAATAAATAACTTTTCTTTAAAGAAGTCAAATTCTAGCAAGGAGAGACAGATGAGTGGTACTCACAGCTGGCTCCTCCAAGAAGCGTTGTGCTCCTCTTACCCACTGTGTCTGACCCCACCACCACTCCGAGACCTGAGGACCTGTAGGCACACACCAGGCAGGTGCCAAAATGCCAGTCTGTCTAGAGCTGCGCAATCTGTCACAGTCGCCTGCCCCTGTGTCCTCTAGAGGCTGACCACGTCCATAGGATAGTCAGCAGAAGGGACATTGTGCCCTCACCTCTCCTCTCTTCTTGTCTGGTGTATTGGTTTAGCCCCTTGGAACAGGCAGAGTTTGGATGGCAGGTTGGAACTAGAGGTGAGGTTACATGAAGCCCAGGGTGGGAACACTTCTGCAAACCCTGCTGAAGAGGTGGGAAATGGCAGAGTTGTGAGACCCTCAAATCCTCCACTGTTAAGAGAATAGATTGGAAGATTCAGTGTGAAAAATTCCTTCATCAGGCAAGATGGGGCTGCCCTAGAACACTTGGTAGGTGAGGAATAAACACAGTATAAAATAAAGCAGTGGCTTTTCTTGCCCAATTCAGCCTGGTGCTGCAGGAGCTAAGGCAGTATTTTAATTTCACTGGCCATTGGCAGGCTCCACTAAGTACATCACACCACAAATCACAGCACTCACAGCCCCTTGTATCATCTGGAAGTGTTTCTCACTCAGCCAGCATATAATTAGGCAATCAGAAATCGAGTCAGGACTACTATTTAGTGTGCTGTCCTGCCCTAACACCACCTTGAAAAACCAAGGGGAAACCAACTTCCACCATAGTAGCAATATGGAAATACTCTAGGAAAGCTTCTTCTTGGAAGCAGTCTTCCCAGAAGGCAAGTTGGTGTTGTCTTTCAGCCTATTATAAAGCTAGACAGAATTATTCTGAGCACCCCAATGGAGAAAGCTACTGAAAAACTCTCACAGAATCCTCAAACATTCCAGATGAACAATGTGGGAACATGGCGTTGGACATGCCAGCCAGCTCCCTGATAGGCAAAAGCCAGCACTCCAAACTGGGAGCATCCTCAAGGTCCCAAACTGTCATCCATCAACATCATCCTTGTCAAATAGCAGTCAACAGTAAGTTAGACGAGGATGCTTTGGATGCTGAAAATAAATCAGGTTTTGACTAAGAAATGTCCTAAATTTTGGCCTAAACTGAATGCAGAATATTCTAAAACAGGATTTTAAGAACAACACTGGCCCCACACTACCAAAACTCTGCCTTTGTAATGGCCAAAGAAAGTAAGGAAAATTGAGCACTTGGTTCCCATTAGCTGCAGTCACAGCTTGCCGGTTTAATAACAGAGCTTTCCAAAAGGAACAAGCCCTAAATTAAGCCTTCAGGAATGGGACAAAAAGGACAGATATCCAAATGTTTTGGACTTTATTGGCTATTATCTCTCATTTTGCATTATTAATGAGATAATATTATTGCAGGCCACTGCAAGCCACTGCAGGCCCTTGGATTTAGGAACAGTGACATCTGTTAAAGGGGAAAAAGCAAACTAACTGCTTTTGCCACAGACACTCTCAAATTTGGAGGTGCCACTGACTGATACTGCCACAGTACGAATATTTATACAGTCATTGAATTACAGGCTTGGAATTAGAGAGGGTTGTTTTCATACCTGTAAAACCACAGAAGGACGAGCTGCCCAGCATCCACAGATTGAGGAGTCACTGCTTTTATTCTTCCATGTGACAAGATTGGGAGTGATGGTCAGTGCAAACTCCTGCCACATTCACTGCCTGTTGGGATCACTTCACTAGCACTTGGCTTCCAAAACTGTCCATCCCCCAGACAGATTCCCTTTTGGCAAGGAGGGGAGGATTTCATGCCCTCAGGTACATTGTAACCTCAGGTATGAATGAACATTTACATGCTCACCTACAGCAGAGAAAACTTTTTGCCTTTGCAAAGGGTAATGTGAGAAAGTCTGCCAGCCCCAAAGAGCAAAACTGGGACAATAACTGATTTTACAGCATGGAATAGCTGAATTAAAAAAACACCACAAGAATAATCTGTATCATTGCAAGAACCTTAATTTTTGATTTGGACTCTTAAAGATTTCAAGTTTTCTGGGTCAGAAGACACCAGAAGAGAGCAAATGCATTAAAATCAAAAGGAATTTATTAAAATGAAGTTGTTCCAAACTGGAAAATACAAAAATGTCTTGCTTTGAGAAAGTCTCAGAACACATTTAGCTGTCAAAAAGCTTCCCTGAACTCCAATAATTCAACAAAAATAAGAAGCACCTGTAAAAATATCTTCCAGTGATGTTGCATCTGTGTTCATTTTTGCTTAAGGAAACAGTTTTATACAAAGCCAGGAAGACTCCTGTTTTAGGGCAGCCCCTCTGGTGATTATGACATATAATTTTTTGACCCAATGACCCCTGATAATTTTCCAGTGGAAGTGTAAGTAGCAGATGTGGGCTAATTATCAGTTTGCTTTTGTTACGTATTTTCTACAAGTCCTTAAGAACAAACCCAGGGCTCTTCCAGGGGCTGCAAAGCAGAGGTCAAAACCTCTGCTCCTGGACTTCGATCAGTTCCAACTGTGACTTGCACCACATGGCACCAGAGGTGGCTGCTGGTGGCAGATCTTCCACCCTTACCTTGCTCCGGTGACATCCACACCAACCATGAGCTGTCCATTTAGAGAAAGTATCTCGTCTTTCAGGCGCACTCTCCCGCACTTCCCAGCAGGGCTGTTCTTCTTCAGGTCGGTCACCCAGATGCACCCGACGTCAAGCACCGGCCCCTTATGCGCCTTCCTCTTCTTCCCTCCCCGACGCTTCTCCCCATAGTCCCCCAGAGCGGGGATATTCCCAAAGCTCAAGCCTAGGACCTCATTTTTCCGCATCTCTTGGGCCAGGTACATGGTGCAGATCTCCGTATCCAAAGTCCCGCAGCTCCCTGGCTGCAGGTTGCTCTCGTCCACAGAGAAGTTGAGCTGGATGTACTCGCTCAGCTTCTGGACGGCCGAGCGGCAGAGCTGCTGCTCGGCTCCCTCGGCGCCCTCCCGACGGCTGTTCTGCAGCCACTGGCACAGGAGGGGGAGGAAGACCCCCGCGTTGTCCTGTGTGATGGGCATCGCTGTCCCTGGGCATCCCCTCACGCCATCTGCTCCTGCCCCACTCGGCTCCCTGCTCGCCCGCCGTGGCCCCCCACAGCCCCCGGGGACATGCTGGAGTGGGGCTGCAGGTCCGAAGCAAGCTCCATTAAATCTCAATGAGATTTCTGGGGTGTTCCAGCTGACCAAGAGCACGGTCAAGGCAGGATGTTTGGCGTGAAGAGGCTACGGCCGGCCCTACGAATAGGCTGGGGGGTGAAGTGCTTGGGAGCGTCTGCGGCTCTCCAGATCCGCCTGCCGCCGGGGTCCCCACTCCTTCGGGAACAAAGCGTCCTTCCCACCGCGATCACCACAGCGTCTCGTCCTGCAAGGGGAAAACAGCGTGGTTAGAGCTGCCAAAAAAACCCTGCAGGCCCCAGCCAGCCCCAGCCCAGCGGCCCAAGGCCTGCTCGCACGGCCCGGCCGCTCTCCTTCTGCGGTTTACCACTTGAGGGCACCAGCTGCTCTCCTCAGCAAGGGAATAAAAGGTCACCATTAGCTCCTGACCTTCCCGCTGAAACGGGGATTGAGGACCCCAGGGGATGCTCCTGCCGCAGCTCCGGGGCTCTCGCCGAACCAAGGAGACATTCCTGCCAAACCCGCTCCAAGGGCCGCCTGAGGGGCACCGGCCTCGCCAGCGACTGAAGCTGGCAGCTCTGCCATCCATGCCAGGGATTTGGGCTGGGAAAGGCTTAAAGCGATCTCTTCCCGGACTTAGCTCCCCACCAAGCTGCACGAGGGATGGGCAGCAGCAAGCACGAAGGTGAGGACGCGAGTAGGGTTCCTCCCTTAGTGGCAACTGTGGCTCACAGCCATCCTGTGGGCAAAGCACCTAAGGGAGGCGACTATCCAGGTCCCTGGGAAAATACTTGGGCTGGTGAATTCCCCAAATTTCCTGCCGTTTGGAGAGGGAGGCACACAGGCAGCCAGGAGGCAGCAGGAGCTGGCGGTTAGCAGGCAAGAGGGTAAGACACGGGGTTTTTTTTGCCAGGATCATTAGGATCTATGAAACAAGGGAAAACTCTGATGTGAGTCAAGTCTGGTTGACTGGATTCTTTCAGGGATTTATTTTCCAGCAGTGGATGCTGCTCAGTGAGCTGTGCACCAGGAAAGCTGAAGAAAGCAGCAGCTTCGAGCTTGCAGCCTTTAGGTCTGCTCTTGGAGATGTGTATTGAAGTCTTGTGTTAGGTAGAAAAGTTGTAGAAAGCGCTTGTAAAGCCAAAAGAATGAGTGTAGAGGGAGGCTCTTGCAAAACGCTGCTGCCCAGAAGCTGTATCCAAACTTCTGTCACCACCCTGGCTGTGGGGCACTACCTAGACAGACAGGAGTGACCCCAGTAAAGCTCAGGCAGGGACAACAGGTCAGGGCCACATGTGATGCTCCTATAGGAGGACACCAGCATCTTCACCAACAGAATGATGTTACACCAGCTGCTCAACAGGGATAGACATCAGCTTGGGAAAGGAGGACTGGTCCACTGCTTTGTGAGAGGGACTTCTGAGTTAGGCTCAGGGTAGGAAAAACAGGGAAGAAAAGGGAAAGGATAAAGAAACTGCCCAGGCACAGATCTAAAATAACAGGTGATAATACAGACACAGATTGACCAGGAGATAAGGTCAAATCCTCTGAACATCTTAGCTATATAATGCCACACTGGTGAGTATGTGGGGTTTTTTTGCCCTAACAGAGAATTTAAGTGTTATTTAAGATCTCAAAATAAGACAAGAGCAATTCTTTAACTGACGTAACTGGAATTTGCTGTAGTAAGGCCTAGATCTGGAATACTGCTCTGAAGATGCACAGCATATTTGTGGACCAACAAAGAAAAAGTAGAGGCAGAATCTCTTGACATACCCAGGATGATGCATATATTTGCTCTGAGGTGCAGAACACAGGGGGAGGAAGAACTGCTGAATTATCTGGTTAATAATAAAGGGGGAAAGCACAAAACAAAGCAAACACAGGGGAGGGCGCAACAAGAACCAAGCTAAACCAAGAACGTGGTAAGAGCTGACTCAATGGTAATGGGTAAGTACAAGCATGAGATATCTGCTAGGAAAGGAAAGCAGAAGGAGACAGAAGGTCCTGGTGCCTTCAGAGCAACATTCTCACATAACGGATGGGTCAAGTAATCAGCAGGGAAGTGCCTTCAGAGAGGCATGTGTTGGCGGTAAGAAGGTGGAAAGAAACTCATGTGAGAATGCCTGTAAAATAAAGGGATTGGGAAGAGCAAAACAGAAATGCCTGGCTTCAGTACATTAAAAAAAAAAACCTGCTAGGCGAGAATACATGGAGAAGAGTTTAAAGGAAAAAGAAATCAAGGTGAGATGTAGTTTCTAGAAGAAACAATATTTTGTGCTTAAAAGGCACAGGCACAATAGCATCTCAATGCAGAAGGATCAGAAGACTTGGCAGCATCATGAGCTTTTCATTTTCCTCAAAGACAAGAAGAAAGAACACTAAAAGGTTACTGAGCAGGAGTTAAAAAAAATAGTGTGAACACATAGGCAAAAATAATAGAAACATCAGGGCATGAAAATTAAATGAAACTTGCAGAAGATAAAAAAAGTTATCCTTTATATGCATATTAATACCAAGACAGTCTAGGAAAATGCTGCTCACAGAGAAAGTTATTGAAAAATAACACTGAAAGAAGCAACACTGGTTTGATTTTTGCTTTAGTCCTTGTTAAAATTACCAGCTATGCACGGGGGATTAGTACACAGGGCAACACAGTATCACTACAGACATATCCTACCCTCTTCTCCCCCTGTTCCAGGGTGAGATCAGTCCTCTGTCCAGGTATTTCTAGTCCAGCAGAGTGGGACAAACCACCATTTAAATTCCCTACAAAACCAGCTAAAACCATCTCAAATATCTCTGTGTTGGTCACTTGTGAAAACTCAAATAGGTAAGGGGCCAGAATCAAGGACAACAGCAAATGCAGTAGCTGTCTTCAAGGGCAGAAAGAGAAGGAGCAGAAGAATGCTGCATCAGTCAATCCAGCTTCAATCAGCATCTTAAAAACTCTGAATCAAATGAAGAAACAGACTGCATGTATGTGGAAGAGAAAAAAAATATAAGCAGCTGCAGACACAGGAGAGACAAGAAGAAAATAATGTAAAATCAAACTAATTTCTTTTCATAATGGAGAAGTTGTTGGATGTCATTTATCGGGGCTTTATTATAGCTTTTGTCACCATCTCAAACAACTTTCTCATAAATATACTAGGGAAATATGATTAAATGAGACTACTATAAATCCATACCCAGGGAGTAGTTATTAATGACATTCTGTGAAAACAGAAGGACACTGTAAGTGGAGCTCTGCTGGATCTATATAGTCTAGTTCTGCTCAGCACATTCATTAGTGACCTGGACAATGAAAGCGAGTACACATATTAAATCTGCAGATTACACAAAGCTGGGAGTGTCTGCAGACACACTGAAGAACGGGATTAGCATCTAAAATATCTTGGCAAAAATCAGAAAAACATACTCTAAAAATTGGGGTAAAGTTCATCAAGAACAAATGCAAAGTACTACAAAAGGAAAATCTCACTTAGATAGGGTTGGCTATGTGGCAAATCTCTGGCAAGAGATGCAGCATTTCACAGAATCACAGAATGGATAGGGTTAAGAAGGAATGTGGTCCCAAATGCCCCTGCCATGGGTAGTGACATCTTCCACTAGACCAGATTGTTCAGAGACCCATCAAGCTTTACTGTGAGCATTTCCAGAGCTTATAGGGAATCATTTCTGTCATGAAAGTCTTGCTGTTAGGGAAAAAAGGGGTCATTGTCCCAGAATGTGCCAACAGGGGTAAAGCTGACAAGGCACATGAAGTATCTCTGTAGCCTCACACAGGGCTGGGAAGGTCTCAGCAGCAAAACTGCCCTGTTGGAGCAGAGTTCTGACATGACTTGCTGGTCTTCAAAGTGTGACTTACTAGGAAATACTCAAAGAATTAGGGCCTGCTGGTCTGAAAAGAAGAAAGTATTGCAGATGGGGTGTGAGAGCACAAGCCGAAGGTCCTCATGTACTTTAAAATGCCCCACAGTGACCAGGAGGAGGAGTCTGTTCCTCTTGCCCATAATGGAGTATGTGAATCACATCTAGGTAGGTTTAGGTTAGTGGTTAGGTAACGCTCAGAAGGATGAATATCAATACACTGGGGAACACCATCTCAGGTGCTGGAGTCTCCATCATTTATAGTCTCTGCAGAGGGTCAGGCATCTGCCATGAACAATGACTAGAGCCAATCTCTTGGGTTGTGGGAGAGAGTAGATCTCTCCATTTCAATCCCTCTTACTTTTACTTCCTTCAACATCATTTTCTTAGTGAGAGTACTGTGAGCGGTCATTTAATGGGTAACGTCCTGTGAGTTATGACAATGCACCCTTGTGACAATGGCACCCTATGCTTTAACAGCAAACATTGGTAAAGCTCTCAGTAACCATACAGGGTTTAGAACCATTCAAGCTCTAGAGAAGATTGGACCAGATCATTCTTTGAGGCCCTTTTCGCCTAATAATTTAAGAAGTTTTGCTCTTAGCTATTTACCAATTTTGACATTGGGTAGACATGTTATGGGCTGTCCTTTGCAAACAATCCCTGAATCAAATGCATTGCCTTGGTCTCCAGCCTGGAGATCTTGGGGCTCCTTGAAAGCAGCTGAAAGTTGTAGCTCAAGTCTCCAAATCTCCTCTGCATTGGCAAAGGGCACTGATGTTGACTTCAGCTTCAATCCTGCAGTTAGCCAGCTGGAGTGTTCAAAGGCATCTGCATTCCACGCAAAACTCATCCATCATTCATTTAGCAGCATTGCTGGAGGGCTCTCCCCCTCCATGCACACACATCCCTCCAGAGATGGAGGATGACGGCCCCCCTCCACGCCGCCGGAGGCGGGCAGCCTTCAAAACCCCATTCCTTCTCCCCACAGGAAAAGCTGTGGGCATCGATACGCTGCGGGTTGCCTGTCTACGCCCCTGAGCTTGCTGCAGAGCCACAGCAGACACTTAAATTAATCATGTAGATAATTATACAGTACTTTCAAGGGATTTGGTATTCTCAAACAAAACCTTCTGGCTTTGGAAAAATTACTTCAGAAAAGCATAAATAGGAAATACTCCTTCCAGATGCAACAGACAGCATAGCACTGAGCTGAACGCCTCCGTGCTGGTGAGAAGAGCAGCTCAGGTGTCCAATGCCAATGGAAGCAAAAAATAGAAAGGTGGGAAGCTGTTCATCAAGGGAAAAAATAGACCTGCCTGATAAAAAGGAAACCTCAACGCTAAGAAGAAATTTATTTTTACTCTTGACTTCCACAAAATAGACTCAAGACCCATGTCAGAAAATTTACTGGAGTCACCACCTCTTTGCTCACTTTCTGTAGGTGACAGGTCTGCCAGACCACACACCTGCCTCACATTGAGTACAGACCTATGTACAAAGTACTCTAATTTTATGCCCATTGTGGAATTGCCTAGATTTGCCTAGAGTAAAACAAAACAGATGTGGAAATGGGCAGCCCTGCGAGCCTTAAGTCCCATATCCTCGGAAAAGGAGTCCCTATTCCTGGGGACAGCTTTCCACCAGAGAAATTTTGTCATGGTTGCTCTGAATCCCTCTGAGGCTACTGATTCACACTCTCTGGTAATTAAATCTCCCATCTTACCTAGATCTCACTAAGTGTGGTCTGTTAAGATTCTTTCATTAACAGTTTCAAGGATAAAGTGAACTAAGATTGTGCAGATAGGATGTTTGCAGGCAAAGAACATCTCAACTAGGAAGATACTGTGGTGGGAAATGTCAATTAATAGACTGAGCGCGATATGGAAAGAGTATTAGTCCTGTTCAAATAGAAGGATCGTGATGGTGCAGAGACAGAGTGACCACTCAGTTTGAGGAGGATGCACAAAGGGGCTCAACCTTTCATGGGATTTCATGTTAGAAAGGCTTTTACCATGCTAAAAGCCTGGGTTTAGGGCTCAGGCTTACCCCCCACTGCTGTGAACACCCATGGACTGAACCCAGAGCCAACTCACAGCACAAGACAGGCATCCTCCTTTGCAAGAGGGGAAGCTTTGGGGCCAGATGCTCTCAGAGGATCCAAAAGATGCTGCTGCAAAAACCTTGAAAAAAGTATGGTCCCCTCTCAGCCAGCAGTCCCAACAGCCAAGTACCACTCCTTTCCATCCAACCACGGAACAACCAGCCACTTTGCTTGGCTGCAGCCCAGCTGCATGCCTCTTCCCAAAGGTGTGTCACCACCACCCGGTGAGCGGAGCTGCTTTGTCCCCTTCCTTGTGCCACTAGATACAAAGATCCTCCTGGGCATCATCAAATCCGGACCCCAGCTATCACAGCAACTTTTTCATGCTCTAATCAGTAAAACTCATCAAATTTCAAATAGAAGTCAAGAACATCTCTGGTATTTTGCTGGAAAGCTGCCCCAACACACCACATAGCTGGAAATGGTCTGTATTCCAGCTTAAATGTATTCATGATCAGTTTATACCTGCAGACATGCAGCTTCTACAGCTCTCTGCTCTTCTTAGTGTTCATCAGCTCTTCTCACCTTCATCCCTGGAGTATTTACAGCCATAAAAATCAGCTTTTACCTGCCCTTGTCCCACCCAGCACGCCCACATAAGATGTGCTCTCAAAGGCTGAAATACCACCCACGTAAATAAACTGGCTATCTTCTTCTCCATTCCTCAGTGAAAGTTTTTAGTTATGGCTCAGGAAGTAACACACTTTCTTCCTTCATCTCCAGCCTTTTAGTTCAAAAAAACAAGTTAAACATATGTGATGTAGGTGAAGAAAGGCTGCTTCTTTGAGGCTTTCTTAAGGCAGCAAAAAAAGCTGTCTTAAATGATTGTTTGTGGAAAAATAAAATATTTTCTCTAAGAAAGTTGAGGCTGGAACTGTCAGAAAGCATATGTGGATATTCATAAGCAATAAGCTTTTTTCTTTTCTAACAAACTAAGCTTTTTCTCCCTCTATTGTCCTCAAAGGAATGATGTAAAGAGCTCCAATAATCACTTTCTTGTAGGGGGAAACAGAAATATAGAGGGTCATTAAAATGTCCCATTACCAATTTTTAAAAGGTGATTTGTGCAAATGGCCAAGACCCAACCCACCAGGATAACCCCTTTGGCATTTCCAGCCTGGCCTAAACTTCCAGAAAAACATACATACAGTTATCCCAAAAATTGTTTTCATCCCCTGAGTGAGATCACTTTATAATTGCTTTAAAGGTTATGTTTGACATATACTGTTAATCTTTTCATATATAGATGAAGGCATTGTACTTGTTTTCCTAAAGTCATCTGGGCATTTCAGCACCAGAGAAATAAATCCACTGCCAGCAAAAGACATTAATTTACTGATTTCTACTCAAATGTAGCTTACATTTCTTCTACTTAGTAGTTAGAAACTAATAGCAAAAAAAAAAAAAAAACAACCCCCACAACCCCCCACCCCAAAAAAACCCAAAAAAACCAACAATGGGAAAAAGACATATTGGAACTGAATTGAGGTTTTTCCCTAAAAGACACAGTATTGCTGAAAGAAGGTTTTGCTGCAATGGACTTGAGGTCTGAAATCCTTCAGGACAGCAGCAAATCTGTTTTATTCTGGATTACCCAGTGGTACAAATCAGATCTGGGCACACGGTTACATTTCTGCTGAATTAGCCAGAGTGTACATTTACAGGTCAGCTTTATTCCAGCCATGGGAGGACTTCTGATATTTGACCTGGCAATAAAAATTTAAATCTTACGCTGGGAGGCTTTGAGAGATTTTGAACAAATTTGAATTGACAGCAAGTTTTATAGCAGTCAGCATTTTATATTTCATGGCCTCAATGCTTTTAATACAGCTGTAGGAGCCCTAAAGCTGGATTTTCTGCACAGTCAAACCACAGCCTCAGGTTTGACCTCCACACAAGTAACCAACAGGAATACTGGAATATTAAAACTGGGATTTTTGTTCTTTAACATCATCTGAATCCTCATCTGATCTTGTCCCCATGGGCTCAATTTCTGGCCAAAGGAGTAGAACAGGCACTCTTGGGAGGAAACAGTTATCTGGCCTCTTGTAGATCTTTATTTTCAGACTAGATGCCAGACATCTTTCATGTGCACTTTCTGCTCCATTGCCTGAAAAATATGTGGCCAAGTAAAATAGAGGTATCTGAATCTGATCAGATGGAACCTGCTTTAATCCGGTTAAACTGGCACAGAAAAAACTCTAATATAACATAGCAAAATAAAGTCAGTGGTGAAACTGTATCAATTCTTGCAGACAGGTTCCCTGTAATGCTTTCCTAACTGCTTTGATTTTCAAGTATTTATGTCCACTATATTAAAGATCAAAAGACCTGTGCAAACATCTAGACTTACTAAATCAAACCTTGTAATTGCCAGGACGTTTACAGTATCAGCCCAAGCACGCCCTGAAAACAAAGAACAGTTCACCAAGAGGACACCGAAACAACCAAGCATAGAAATGCAAAATTCTTGCAAGAAACATTACACTCTAAAGGAGTTAGGTAAAAACCTAAGCATATACTTGGATTTGTTTTGAAAACCTCACCATCCAATGGCTCTCTACAGGAGTTATTTATTTCCAGGTGCTCTCATAGTATCTAAAACACCAGCAATTAGTAAAATCTTTCCTTGAGAAAATGGAATTGTGCCCATTTTTATAAACAGGGAATGGAGCTACAAAAAAGTATGCATCCATACAGCCTCATCTGAAGCTTTCCTGTAGCCACAGGGCCACTGGAACATTTTGTAAGCACTATATATGCCCCCCATACTAGGCACCATGTGGTGCACCATGTCCCACCAGAGGATGAGGGGAGAGCAAGGCTCTCCTAATTCCTTCTACCCTTGCTCCAGATCATCTGAGAGCCAGGTGACAGCACTGGATCACTCTCAGTCCAGGGACAGTGTGAAGTCTACAGCAGCTTCCACCACCAGTATGACCTCTGAGGCCATAGAGTATGTCCTTGTTAGCAGCACTGCTCAGGAGGAGCTGCCTCACTTATCACAAAACCAAACAGTGCCCCTTGGTAGAAGCTGCTTATTCCTTCTAGAGCCCTGAAGCCATCCACCTCCTCCTTCCTCTTTATGACCATACAACATAAGCAACCTCATAAAAAGAGACATATTTCCAAAACATATTGTGTGAAATTATACCAGAAATGAGGGGTCATGATATCCCAAACAGTATTTCCACTGGACCAGGAACATGCTGGGATTTTAATGTTATTACTTAAAATGACATGAATAGGTGAAAGCTGAAAAACACATCTGCTGTTTGTCAGCAGGTAACAGTAAAGCTCTGAACCATGGTGTTGACCAAAGGCTCCATCTCCCACTCCAGGTCAGGCAGCACAAGCCCTTCCTTCACTGCATGTCCCTAAAGTCTTGCCTATGTTCAAGAGGCTGGTGTCCTTAGGGGACACAACTATAATATGTTTTGGGATGGTAAGCAATCATACAGGCAGCCCTTCTCTGAAAGCAGGGAAAGCCAAAGCCAGTTGTCTCGCAGATGGCAATAAAATGCTGAGCCAGGGACTGCAATGATGCAGCTTCACAGTTTTAGGTCTTTCATGTACTAAACAACTAGGTTGTTTGACCTGCTTGGCTTGGTAAGGAAGCCTCCCAAGCGTACTTTTTAACATGCCAAAACTGCTGTGTTGCAAGAGGAGATTTGGAGACAGACACAGTGAGCTTTTAGACTGGAGAGACAGCAAGGCTCAAACTGGGCTGCCTTTTCCACCATCCTTCAGATGAATTAAAAAGAGACAGCAGAGGAGGAATCATCCGTCTGGCCATCCATTATTAATGAGAGGATCAAATCTAAAACTCTTTCTGATACTGATACAGAAGCTCTTTAGTACGATCAAATTATTCTTTTTCATCCTCACCCTCTTTATACACAAACTGTCTCCAGCAGCCAACTTCTCCTCCAAGTCCAGGTCAGGTGGGAAAATGAAGAAGCTTTCCAATTTCTAAGTGACTTTCTAATTCTTTCAAATATTCTCTTACACTCAATGTACTTTTGCATATTGAAGGAAGATAGGCTTGCTTTTTTGCGTTCATTTAAACCAGAATGAAACAACTTATTTCAGACAACACTTAAAATTACCTAATTCTCACATGATCTTGTGTTCCAGACTGTATCAAAGCAAACTTCTTTAGCTGTCAGATCATTAAAACTACTTATCTACCTATAAGTACATCTACCTATATCTACCTATGTTCAATTTGATAGCAGAACAAAAAAAGCTTGCTTAAGGAACCAAGTTACTGAAAGCTTGTTCAACAATGAAAGAACTTATTAAAAGAGTTTCTTGCAGAATGATACCCATCCAGTTCTGCAATTTTTCAACCTCCTCTGTACACCAACATGCCTAATCATCCTTTGGATCTCTTCCACTTGCTGAACAGTCCAGAGCTGATGCTGGAAAGCACCGTTATGAATTTTCAGAGTACTCAAAATTAGTTTCTGACGTAATTTATAGAAGTAAAAATCTGGAGTAACATAATTAAAATCAGTGATGCTTTTCTGGATTTACTCTACAGTTGTGCAACCACAGAGGAAATCTAATTTTAAGTATACAGATTCCAAGAAACATCCCTTTCCCAAGTTTGAAAATAGCACAGCTCTACCGCGCGCACACACACACACACACACACACACACACACACACACATTTTCACACAGAAAACTAATCACAACTACAGCCATATAAGTAACAGAGTTAGACTTCAAATTCAAATTTAGGCACCTAAATAAGTGACCCAGTTTTTAAAGGTCCTCGCTAATGTCACCTACTCCTGTATGAATTTGAAGTAGGCACCTATTTACCTATACGTTGATTACCAAAATCCCAAATTTTACAATTGCAAGGCTTCCTGAGGGACTGGGCTTCCATGTAATGTTTTGAACACTCCTATACAAATTTACTGTACACTCCAGTTCTTTCTGAAAACAACATTTACATTAAAATAGGGACAAAAATAGTCTTTGCAGATCTGTAATTATTTTTAAATGCTTCCACTCTTCTCAAGATCTTCCTGTGGGAAAGATCTCTGCAACAATTATTCATAAAACAAGAAAATGTAAATAACGTGTTAAATTTGGACTGCATTGTCTGCAGGAGTCATGCATCTAGTATTACAAACAAACCACAAACATCTCATGTTCCAGTATTGTGATTCTATATTAAACAAACAAATGTCCCCAACAAATTGTTTAAATTAAGTTTTGATAAGCACTAAGAAAACCAACAGCTTACAGCACTGCAAACTGCAATACACTTGGAAGGTGGACTAATGGCATTCCACCGCATTATGGGAAAGGCCAAAAATTTAAGTAAATAAATAAATAAACAAATAGCTTTCTATTTTCTCAGAA
This sequence comes from Entomyzon cyanotis, assembly GCA_024500445.1. Lineage (NCBI taxonomy): Eukaryota > Metazoa > Chordata > Aves > Passeriformes > Meliphagidae > Entomyzon > Entomyzon cyanotis. The sequence goes on along the minus strand of JAKEPQ010001021.1, from coordinate 42,075,759 downwards.
GTGTGAAGACTAACAAAATAATAATAATAATAATAATAATAATAGCAAAAATGACAACTACAACAATAGTACCAGATTTAACAAGACATATTTCTACATCACTATTCCCAAAATCCATTAATCATCCTTAATTTGACCTGAGCACTGGAAACAATTAACAGCCTACAGTGAGTGCTCCCAAGCAACTGTGCCAAGTGGCACTTAGGAGGGGACTTTCAGAGAAGATCCTTCCCATCTTGGCTTTGGCAGATCCCATAACACTGCTCACTTACACATCATCACCAATGCTCTCTTTCACTTCTCAGTGAGCTTGGAAGTGAAAAACCTAAGGATTTTCAGATAACAGTTTACATCTTTACCACCAATATCTGCCTGCAGGCAACAATTGCAGTTCCCTTCAACACTGCAAAGTTACTTCACTCCTTCTCCATGAAGGGTTGTTCCAGGTGTGTGAAGCACTTTGACACATCGGCAGAGCTGTTTTCTTCCATACAGCTCTGACAGGCAAGAGCACACACAAAGCTGTGTGTGCTGTTCGTCACCTCCTTATGGAGTGCATCTCCAAAACCAGGACATTGCTTCAACCGCAGCCAACAGCAGGATTTCCACAGATGGAGGGTCAGTCTCTGCACTCTGCAGTTTTAATTTAGTTCCTATTCCTGCTCTCAAGTCAATGAAGACATTTTTGAGGCACAAAAGGTTCATCTGTGACCTATGAAGGACACAAACCACTGAACCATAACCCTGTCATTGCTGCCTCTGTCCTCTTAACCTCCAGCTGAACTACAGCAGCCTCCCAAAGATACATGCCAGACTGAATTTTTCTTTCCCAAATTGAAGGTTAACCCTGCTGGTAGAAACTTGCTGGAAGCAGTGAGCTGTCACCTCTCAGAGAATAGATGCTGACCACAGCATTCATTTCTTTCACAGAATCATAGAATCATTTAGGTTGGAAAAGACCTCCAAGGTCACCAAGTCCAACCTTTGACCAAACACCACCACGTCAACTAAATGATAGCGTAAGTGCCAGGTTGTTATATCCTGAACTCTGGCAGGGATGGTGACTCCCTGGGCAGCCCATTCCAATGCTTAACCCCCTTTTCAGTGAAAAAATTCTTCTTGACTACCAACCTGAATGTCCCTTGGTGCAGCTTGAGGCCATTTCCTTTCATCCTGTCACTTGTTCCCTGGGAGAAGAGACGAATCCCCACGTGGCTACACCCTCCTTTCAGGGAGTTGTAAAGAGAGATAAGATGACCCCAAGCCTCCTTTTCTCCAGGATAAAGAGCCCCAGCTCCCTCAGCTGCTCCTCACAGGACCTGTGCTCCAGACCCTTCACCAGCTCCACTGCCCTTCTCTGGACACACTTCAGCACCTCAGTGTCTCTCCTGCAGTGAGGGGCCTAAAACTGAGCAGGATTTGAGGTGTGGCCTCACCAGTGCCAAATACAGTGGGACAGTCACTGCCCTGGTCCTGCTGGCCACACCACTGCTGACACATTCAGGATGTCCTTGGCCTTCTTGCCCACTTGGGCATGCATTGGCTCATGTTCAGCCACTGCTGATCAGCACCCCCAGGTCCTTTCCCCCTGGGCAGCTTTCCAGCCACTCTGCCCCAGCCTGGAGCTGCCTGGAGTTGCTGTGACCCCAGGGCAGGACCAGCACTTGGCCTGGTTGAACCTCACACAATTGGCCTCAGCCCATGGATGCAGCCTGTGCAGATCCCTCTGCAGAGCCTTCCTGCCCTCCAGCAGATCAACACTCCCACCCAGCCTGGAGTTATCTGCAAACTGACTGAGGGTGCACTTGATCCCCTTGTCCAGGTCATCGATTAAGATATCACACAGGACTTGCCCCAGTACTGACCACAGCAGCAATGCCTTCCTGCAGCCAGACCTCTTGGAACATGGATTTGGAAGTCTCCCAGGCCTCTTCTCACCTTTTCTCAGGAAATGTGTGGTCATGCTTTTGGAGGCAGCTGAATTTTAAGGCTGTTTCACACAAGCAAGCCCAGGATGGTACTCTGGTTCCAGAAATAACTAGACAGGGTAATCACTGCAGTCTTTGGTCTAGTTCCTCTCAAACAGAGTTTTTTTGCCTGAGTGAAAATGATCTGTGAAGAAAAAGGAGGGCAGAGTGCAGCAAGATATGGAGCAAGCTCAGCTTCCTAGAGTGCAAGGGGGGTTTTACATTGCTTTGGCAACTGTGAACTCTTTGCCCAGCCAGCAGAGCCTGTGCTCTCAGGGTAACTCCAGGAGATGCTTGTCTTCCTGGAAGTCTCCACACAAGGTTCATCAGAGTCCAGACACTGCAACCCAGATACACATAGTCTTCACTGACTTCATTCCTCAGGAGCCCTGTCACCACCATGTATTGGTCAAGAGACTAATTTCCTACACATTCACACCGCATGCAATCTCACTAAATCTGCACCAAGTCTGGGGCAAAGGTTTCAAGCACAGAAGTTGCTGTCATGGTAATTTTTGTGTATCTCTTTGGTGCTTTAAAAGACTTCAATATGCTGAATTGAGCCCCAATTAAAAATACATGATTAAATGTTACAGTCTATAAATAATGATTCAATGCTTCACCTAATCATTTGCTTTTATGCAGTCATCATCTCTGCAAAGACAAGAAGGAAAGCCTGCAGAGCAAAATCTTGCCTTCAGGCATTTTAAATATTCAAGTTTCTGAGTTAATGCTCTTACTGGGCTGAAGGAACAAAAGACTAAGTCCATTCAGAGCAAACACACACAATAATATTTACTATCCCAAACAGTATTGGTGTATTAATCACACACTGGACTTAAAGAAATATCATATGCACTTTCATGTATTATGTTGTTCAGATGAGTGTAGCTACAGATCATATCTAAAATAAGCCAGTCAGGCTTTCAGAGACATGCCAGACTAAGAACATGTAACAAGCTGACTCCCCCACATAACCTCTCATCATAATCATTCTCTGTAATAGGATATAACCACTAAAAGAAAAAGACACAAAACAGAACCACCACACACCCCTGTTCTTCCTCCAAATCTACCATTAAGCTCAAGCTTTAAAGTGAGCCTTATTTAAACCAAACAGACTTTTTAAAACTAAATTTAGTGCTACTACAATATTGAACTCAAATATTATAAATTAAATACACATTTGGGGATATTTTTTTAAAGAGAAAGACAAGTGTAGCATAGGCAAAAATCCAGTTGTTGAAAATTAAAGTATTAATACCTCAAACGCTTAAGCAACTATGTAATATTGCTCATATCAACAGTCTTGCAATGCATCTGTTTTATCATGTCCTTAGAAACATACTTGAGATCAGGAGCTGAAATGTGTATCTGTTGTCACCAGAATATTCCCAAAGACCATATTATATATGCTCAATATTCAGCATGTATTTCAGCACTAGAAAATCCAACTCAACTCTTAGTATTTGAAAACACTTTCCTTAAACACTTTCAGCTTTGAAGGCATCACAGCACCCCAAGCAACACACTAAGATGCTGGCTGCCAAAGAAAGGTATTTGATAGCCATATCACCGCACTATGTAGCTAAGAAAAAAAGTCAGTTTTACTGATGACTGATATTTTACTATGAGCAACCTGCAGGCAGGGAAGACTCAGAGCCAACAAGAAAAACAACAGAGAAAAGGAAATACTCTGAAATTGCAGAAAGAACCACCCTTCCCAAGCAGGAAAGCTCATGAGGAGTTGCCAGCAAGCATTGTCAACCCAGCAGCCAGGAAAGCCAGAGTATGACAAAGTGTTATTCTTTCCACCCAGCGCCAGACAAAGCAGGTACAACCTTCCCTGCTTTGCTAGTCCCACATTCTCCTGTTCTGGCAACAAGCAAGCATGGACCTGATTAAATGACATCTCTTTTTTAATAGATGCTTGTATGGTCTGATTTGGGGATGGGTGGATAAAGAGAGAAGGAGCAGGGTGTCACACACAAATTTAAAAAGACCCCATAAAACCTGAGCAATCCCCTCCACCCAAATAAAAAAAGGAGGAGAGGTGACAACTCCTGAAATCACCTTCACACTGATGGCAGCGAGTGGCAGAAGAGGATTTGCTCTGCTGAACCTGATCTTCCTTTAGAGGTGCCAATGGAAGGTGTAGCAGCCTCCGTCCCTCACCAGATTATTCAGACATGTTCAAAGATCTTCCTGAGCTGGCCCAAAGCCCAGTAGAAATTGTGGCGGCATTTCCCCAAGGTCAGAGGCCAGAGCACGGCAGAGACCCTGCACTGTCCCTGCTCTCCCAGGCACCCCAGGAAAGCCTACAGCCTCCAAAGATCAAACTGCCTCAGAGCTCCACCCACGTGCTAAACCAGGACTAAAACATCTCAAACTCAAGCTCAAACTAATGATGTGGTGGCACCAAGGAACCATACGGCAAGAGCAGCTTTATCAGCAGCCGCAAAACGAGCTGGGCTGATGCCTCCAATGCCAACCTCAGGAGGGCAAGGTCCTCTTCTGTCTATCTTCACCTATTTTTCTTCCATTAATTCTACTAAAACATGCAAGACTCCTTCAGATACCTGCATTTCTTCATATTTTGGCTGACAATTCAAATGATACCCAGGGCAGGAGCCATCCTACAGCTGTGCTGCATGGAGAGAGGCAGAGACATACCACAATCCAAACTTCACCCCTGGAATGATTTCACAGGAAAATGGGCTGAATGAGACTACAAAAGACAAATCAGAAATTATAATTACAATTTACAATTAGAACAGGAACATATTTCCTGGAAAAGGGTATTCTTTAATTCCTTTTTTTATTTTACCAGAGCCACCAGAGCCCTTGTATGAACTCCTGTTGTTACAAAGCATAGAAACTCATTCAATTGTCTTTGTATCATACGGAAAACAATAACACAGCAGTCTTGTAACTCTGGGCTTTGTCAGGTGAAGCAATTTGGTATCATAGCATTTATTTAACATATTGTAGTACAATAGTTTGTAACTTTGGTTTCACTTTCTTTGCTCTGTCCCATGATGAAACACTGAGTAAGTACATATATGTCAGCATGGCACTTTGTTTCTAAAAGCTGATTAAAAATGCATTCTTTAAAAAGAAAATGTATGGAAGTGACTTTGGAGGCCTAGATTTCAAGCTTCTTTCTTTTTTTTTTTTTTGACATCTGTTTGCTGAGCACATATAATTTCTCCCTTGAATTATTTAAATGTCCCAGTGTTTTTTTCATAAAAGGAAAACTGAAACCAGATGCCCAGCCTCAAGATGGAAAACCTTAAAAATACAATAGAGTTAGTGAAAACTGGAATTCTCATCCACTGGGAAAACCCAGTATTTTAAAGATACATATTCAGTGGAATACCATATTTAAACCCCTGCAGAGCTCTGAAAGTTCCAGAGAACTATACCAAGAAATCTCCAAATATTTTCTTTTCTTTTGCCTTTTTTTCGTAGTTTCAGGCTTAAAAATCTGAAGAGTTTGGGTGTCCAATACTGTTCTTGCATGTGAGGCTGATGACCACACATCCTTGTCCTGCCAGTCTTTTCCCCAATGTAAAAAGCCTAATGCGCATTGCAGGAGCCAAGCCTGAAAAGGAGATATTGCCTCTTGTGAGGAACAATGTCTCACAGGAATTGCCACTGCAGGCTTTCCCTCAAGGAATAGCCAATTTATGGACTCTCTATTCCCCACAGACAAAAGACGCAGATAGAAATTTTGCCCTGTTTCTACAGAAAGCCTGAAAGTGCAAACCGTAACAGGAATCCATTAAGAAAAGAAGCAGAATTAAATGGGATTTCTTAAAACCATAATCTGCCAAGAGATATTTTGGATTACTTTATTTTGAATAGACTTGATACACCAGGTAATAATATTTTTCAAAGAAAAAAATAAGCCCTTGTTTAACTCATCTCAGCTACACATCCCTGGGATTTCCAGCCTTGCAGTTCCCCTTGGGATAGGCAGGTTGATCACAACTTCTCTTCCCTCATTGGACCACTGTATTTTTATACTTGCATTTTGAAATGCTAATCTTTAGTTAAAAATTAATTGTTCTTAGAAAAAAAAAAAAAAAAGGAGATGGAAACAAGCTTTCTGGTCTGTCGTATGAGAGGGATAAATATAAAGCAGAGCAGTTTCCACAGCAGAAGTACAACACTTGGAAAGGAAAAGGGAAGAAAATGCTGAAAATGAGGCTGCTCAGAAATATGGCCTTGCTGTTCATGATTTTAAGATGGATGGAGATGTGTGAGATTTAGTTTCTGCCTCATGATCCATGTGGCCAAAGCTCATCAGGGCACCAACTCACCCCAGGGGCTTTAACCAGCCCCTCAGGGCAGCAGCGACTTGCAGGAGTGGAAATTCTTTCCCTCAGAGCTCATCTTGGGAGTGCAGGACAACAAACAAGGGACTACAGATGGGCACAGCTGAAAGCAGCTCCAATACACTCAGGCAAAACACTGAAATGCACCTTAATGAAGATCAAGCGAGCGGTCACCAGTCTGCCTCTGTTTCAGACACCTCGGGAGCGTGAGCTGTGATGTTAATGTTTACATTTAAGGCAGCAAAGGCTTTGGAGAGCAGAGCTTTCTTTGAGAGATCAGACAGAAATCCAGCCAGGCTGCCCTTTTCAACTGGCATGCAGTGAATCAAGAGCAGGACCATGCCCTCAGAGAGGGGTTTTGCTTTCTTCCTCCAGCAAAGAAGCCCCAGTCTTCCTCTCTCTCTCTCTCTCTCACACGTACCAGACACTGTCCTTCCAGACATCCTCTCCCTCCTCTGCCCTCTTCCACACTCTTTTCCTACCATCATTACTTTGGGAGGCTGCAATCAAAACCTATCCCGTTCCACTTTCCATGACTGAAGAGTGTCACCAATCTGAATCACAGCAGTGGTTTGGGAGACTGAAGGCAGGATTTTCAACCCCTTGAAGGGTGTTTAGAAACCAAACCCCTCATACTAAAAGCAATGGTTTCTAAAAACCATGAGCAGCCTCAGCAAACTTCAGACTTATTTTGCAAGTCGCTAGAGTAGAAGCAAACCTCATCTGGCACCAAGAAGCAATTTTTTGTTTTTTGGAAGCTACACAAAACATTTATTGTCATGAGAGTGGTGAGAAAGTAGAAATTCAAAATCTGACAATCTAGCTAGAAAAAAAGTTGAGAGCCCAAGCCAGTCATCATGGCTGAGCAAGCTCCTTGCTGCATCTTTGGGAATGCATGATGTCCTCATATGCTCTCTCATCCCAAGGACTCAGAGAGTAGCTCTGTGTGGGGCAGGACCCCTTCATTGCTCCAGGGGATCAGCCAGGCTGGAGACCCATCTACAGAGGCATCAGTGCTTGTGAAAGGGAAGGCGCAGGACCATGCTCTGGCATGAGCAGGGCAGGAGCCCCACAACAGCCTGTTTTTGACCTCTCGTTGATTGTCAGAGGCAATCATTGAGCCCCAGTTAGCACAGCTCTGCTGACCTGTACAAATTGTTACCCAATGCAAACCACTGTGTGCCTGAGCCTGGATTTCCCTCCAAACACAACATAATGGCTCATTTTCAAGTCACCTCTAATTTTTATTGTCTGCTACAAACTAGGTTTCATGCAGTTCTGTGAACTGTCTCTTGGGGATATTAGGTTTAAAGGTCTCACTAATCACCTTTCCACTGAAAAATGAGTTTAAAAAATCTTTAGTTTTACTTACATATATACCATTTGTTGAACAAGAGTGACTTAACAGTGCAAGGAAATCTCTCATTTACAGTTCTGTGTAAACATGTACAACCAGGTGCTGAAGAGTATGAGACCTCAAAAGTCATCTCTGTCTTTGAGATAAGAGAAATCTTGGGCACTAATAAATAGAAAAATCTTTCTGAAGCACCAAACACAGAGCTTTTGTTCACACTCTAGTGAATTATAAAGTCTCACAAAGTCAAAGAATAAATGCTATTTTAACGTCACAGCAAAAAGTTACTTTTTGAAGCTTATGACCTGCTTAGGGTCAGGGCGTTCTAGTGCAGCTGTAAACATGTTATCACAATTACTACACGTCTTCTTGGACTTACATTCAGGAGAAAAATATAAAATTAATCTCAAGACCTGCCAGCTTTAGACTACCCATTCTCTGAAGAGCCCTTAGGCAGAGAACTTGCTGCTAAGAAACCCAAAGGTCTGGAAAAAAATCAAAGCGACTTTTTGCAGCCGTGGGGATTGGGACCTTATCCTGCTCTGGTTGTACATAATTTTTTAATGTCAAATATTCTTTGCATTAATGTGCTTTTCTGTCTTGGGCAAGGACAAAGGAAAGTAAGACTTCTGCTTTCGTGATTTTAACCTAGTATAACCATCTTCAAAGGCTGACTGCCCTTTTTCTGTCACAGAAAGCACACTAACCTAGTTTGGAAAATACCTCAATGGGCCTCTGCTCAACCTCCCTGCGTGAAATAGTTTTGGACAGAGACGGCACATCCCTGCAGATTCCTGCACAACAATCTCCACTGGTGTGGATTCCCCACTTTCTCTGGGTAAGTGACCCCAACCCTTAGGGTCAGAACTTTCTTCTCTAATATTTGAATTATTATCCCTCCTTTGCTGCAAGCCTATGTCCGTGGGCCATTTTCCAGCCGGTGTTTGAAAGGGAGGGGGGCATGAGAGCTTGTGTCTTTCTCATCTTTAAAATTCTTGGAAAAAATCACAAGCACAGAGCAAAGGAGAGAGAGGACCAAAAGATACAGACTGAGCAGAATTTCTGTGTTAGTTTTATTCTCACATTAGACGAATTTGTCATTTTTATTTTATTCTAAATGCTAATGTGTGGCAACACCAGCTGCCAATTTAGAGAGACATACTTGGCATGCCAAGATTTATGTCAAAAAGCTTCGCATCCCTTACTTAATTCTCCTGATAGTCACCAACCCCTTCAGAAAGACAGATTTACTTGGCACACTTTAAAAAACATTTACTTGATGAATGATGCTACCTCAAATCATGAGCCTCCCAAGCTCAAAGCTCTTTGTCTAATGAAAACTATTACTGCTTTTTAATAAGTTCTTCAGCATTTAAAAATAGCACTCCTAATTTCCTGCTCCACCGAGCACCACCTTGACTTCAAGTCAAATTATTCACAACCTCTTCTCCACCAGCCCTGGGGGATACAAGTCTTGCATTTTGGGGCTAAGTACTTCTCTCAACAGCTGTGAGAAGCTCTCTGGAGCAGGAAAGAGCCACTCACTCCTAACAGTATCAGACATCAAAGCTAAGCCACCCTTTTTCTCCTGCTATTTTAACCCAAATGTTGTAGAGTAACAAGCAGCAACACCAGCAGGATTTCTTTGAAGCAACTTATACCCAACTAAATTATATTGTGGGAGAGCAATAGCCCATGAAGGAGATTAACATTACCACACACGCAAGCTTTAGCAGTTTTAGCTTGCTCTAGTTCTCACCAGGCACATTGCTCAGAGGAAAACACCAGAGGCATAATATTCACAAACCCGAATGGAAGTGTGTTACTGTGCCACAGTGTCACAACCTTAGCAGTGATATTGAAAGAAGCTGTTTTATCCACAAAAACAATACCTAGGTGCTGCACAGAGCCCTCCAGAGGACATCAGGTCTCCTTGCCAAGGAGTCACCTTCACAGGTGTCATCCCAGGGTCCAGGCATGCAAAGCTCCAAGAACTCAGAGCCTTCACATGGGTGGCAACTTCACTCTTCACCCCAGCACAAGCAGCACCAGGACTCATGGTACCCAGACGGCACAAACATTGCCAAAACCAATGATCTCTATATTCTACTTTGCACTTCTTCAGAAGCTGTTACTAAATACCTCTTCCACTACTTCCTGACTTGTGTCAGACCTCTAAACCCACTAAAGTTCTTTAGATTTTTTTATAAATCACTTTTTGAATTGCTTTGGTTTTTTCTTCTTGACAGTTCAAGAATTTAAAATATTCTTACAGGTAGCTGAGTCTCTTAAAAGTCTGGTCCTTTCCCAAACTGCCTGACTTCCTGGAAAACTGACATTTATCAAATATTTTCACAAATCTCCCTGTTAATTGCTTCATTAGAACATCCTTCTGTGATTATATTTTGTCTGTAAGACATAAAAAGAAACAGTGCACCCTAGTGTGACCTACTTTTCTATAAAACTAGAAAATATGTTTTTAAAAAACATGGGAGATAAATTCTGCACAATATCTGCCTTTTTAAGTTCAAACAGAATTTTTCTAAGGACTTGAAGGGAAACTCTATTTCTCTGAAAAAATGGTGTAACTGAGGGCTTGGTCAAATGGTCAATGAGAGCTTCCCAGCTTTCTCCTAATGGTCATCTTATATTATTTTTGATTCTACAGCCTATGCAGTAGGAGAAGAAACAGTCAAGTACAGGCTGTCTGCATTTTGGGAGTCAGTTATCCAACATCTCTCATAAGACTTTGTGCCCTGATCTGTGAAACAAATAGCAGCAATTTCCTTCTCCACAAAATTTTTGATTGGACTATTGACGCACTGAGCTAATGCGAACCGCTTTGTCCCAAGCATGCAAGTTGTGCATCTTGAGGAAAAAAAAATAAAATCCAAAGTCAGCTCCTGGTTTTCCATGTGGATAAAACTCCAGCTGGCTCCAAAAGAACTACTTGTAAAGGTTGTAAAGCAAAGGCAAAACAACATTCAGAAGACTCAGCAGGAAGAAGGCGCATGAACACAGTAGGAACATATAAAACACGAAAAGGTCCATTTGCAGTATGTAATGCTTGACCTTCGAAATACATTTAGAAGTCCATTAGAAGCTTTTAATCCAAAAGTTTTTAAAAAATTACTCCATTACACTGAACTGAAGTGCTTGTCCAAAGCTCCCAGCAAACTCAATTGAAGTTTCTCCTTAATTTTCCCATTTGCAAACAGAGAAAGCCTTTATTCCACATGTGCTCTTGACTTTCCTGTGCTAAGAACACAAGTTCTATAGAAACTCATTTCAAGCATTAGATTACTCTCTATAAAAGAAACATGGCACGAGGATGCCATTCCTACCAAATGGCAGCTCTCACCTTTGTTCTCTGTGTTACAAACCTTCCCTGAAGACGACTTTTGTGAAAAACAGTCTTGCTAGACACAGACCATTGGGGAAAAAACCCAAAACAAACAAAAACAAACAAAACCCAAAAAAATCAAAAACCTGTTGATATTTTCCTTCAGATTTTTTGACACTGTGTTTAAGTGTATAAATGCTTTTACATACACATAGAGAAACCAGACACAGGACAACCTATTTTCCCATATAAAAACTATTAAAAGCTAACAATTCCAAAAAAAAGGCTAAAATTGTGAGTGTAGGGAATTTTTTTTTTCACTAGGCCTTCCTGGGAAATGACATGTGATAATAACAGGTATATGAATTCCTTAAGTAAACATCATGCTCTCTATCTTTTTGTGCTAACACTGCCTTGGCCTTATTATATGTGCAGGGGAATGTGGACTTTGGCCATAGAGCATTTTTGTACTGCCTTTAACCAGAACTTTCTGGAGCATCCATACGCTCCAGCGCACCCAGCTTGTTTCTCCAGGGATGGGAAAGAAGCCCAGTTTAATACACACTTAATTCAATTAAGAGCTACACAGCGATGGCCTTTAGTAAATTTCAACCTCCTCTCCATGCATCGTTTACTAACCCACCATTAATTAAGCACAGTTATTAAACTAGCATGTTTGCAATTGTTGTATTTTCAATGAATGAACAAAAGCTATTTATGGGGCACAACCGAACGGCGCCTGTTCATCCGTGGCGCAGGACCGAGTGTGGATGCCCAGAGCCAGCTGGCATTTCGTCAGCACAAACAGCAGTCCACAGACACACAGAGGCAGGTCGGCACAAACATCTTCTGCCCAGAAGGAAACACTGCACAGGAATACTTTAAATTCCTGCTTTGAACATTTACTGCGGAAAAACACACCACTGCCAGGTGCCTGCATACCCAGAGGACGCAGTAACCCCAGCTCACCAGCACAGCCCTTCTGCAGATCTAGCAGGTTGCAATCCATTGTCTTTACGAGTGCCTTTGAAACTGCTTGGCACAAAGTGCCATTAGATACTAGGAAATATTAAATACTGGTGTTACTACCACCTTCAAACATGTGTCTCTCATCAAACAAACCTCTGGAAAGAATCTGCTCTGGGTGGAAAGGCGACTGACAACTCCTCTGTACAAGCAGTGGCATGATGTCATGAAACACACAAGCCTGCAGAAGTGGACAGGGATACAGGATGTGCAGCCCACAGACGAGGCAGAGTAGGATTGACACTTCATGGGGTCTAAGGCAGCTGCAACACCCAGATTACCCACAGGCCTATCACAGTGCATTATCAAATTCAAACAAATAGCCAAGTGACAGCAAAGGTAAAGAAACAAAGGGCTTTTAACTTACACCACTAATCCAAAAATGTGCTAAAAATGCATGAAAACTCTAGTAATTTATAAAAAAAAGGAGTTTTGCCTATCTTTACAAATATAAAATGCTAAATGTTCATGCATGTGGTTTTTCATTCATGTGTAAATAAATATATGACCCAGCCCTCCTACATTGTTCTATCTGGGAATGTTTTTTGCCTGAGTGGAACAACAGGAAATTTAGTTTAGACTTAGCTTACTAAATCAGCAAGAAAATTGACAGTCTTTCTCCTAGAAATATAGTGAATAGGGCATCTCAAGAGGCAATATGACATATTTGTTACACTGGTTTCAAATCTCTCACAGGGAGGGAATTATACCCTGGCCACCTGCCTTTTGGCTAGCTCCCATTAACATCTTCTATTTCATATCAGATACTTGTTATGTTTGGCACAGATGGCTCTGCAAGGCAGGTGAGGGCTAGACCTAGGCTGCAGCTCCCTGCTACACCAAACACTGAGGCACAACAGAGAAGAAAGCCTTTGACACTGAAAGAACCATCATAATTCTGTCCACTTGGGTGATGGTGCCCTCAGACTGGGAAAGGCCTTGCATGGAAAGGAGGGAAATGGGTGACCAGTCTTGTCACAGGTTCAGCGGGCAGGAAGTGCTGATGCTGAATGGTGACGTGCCTGCAGATTCTGCACCCTGAATTCCAGAGGGTGGTTTAGCAAACTGAGAGGCAGCTCTGGCCACAAAGTCACACCTTGCAGTGGATAAACAGCTCACTGTCGAAACACAGATCAGTGATGAGTCCTTCAGGGGCCTGTATGAGGACCAGGACTATCTAATACCTTCATCGACAGCATGGACAGTGGGATCAACTGCACCCTCAGCAAATTTCCAGACAACACCAAGCTGAGTGGTGGCTTGACACACCTGAAGGACAGGCAGAGGGACCTGGATAAGCTCAAGGAGTGGCCCATAGGAACATCAAGAGGTTCAACAAGGCCAAGTGCTGGTGCTGCACCCGGGTCAGGGAAATCCCTGGCATCAGCACAGGCTGGGCATGAACAGATCAGAGCAGCCCTGCCCAGAAGGACTTGGGGTGCTGTGGGTGAGAGGCTGGACATGCCCTGGCCATAGCACTCACAGCCCAGAGAGCCAAATGTATCCTGGGCTGCATCCAGAGCCCTGTGGGCAGCAGGGGAGGGAGGGAATTCTGCCCCTCTGCTCTGCTCAGGTGAGACCCACCTGGAGCACTGCATCAGCTCTGGGGTCCCTGCACAGGAGGGACATGGACCTGCTGGAGTGAGTCCAGAGGAGGCCACCAGGATGATCAGAGGGATGGAGCACCTCTGCTGTGAGGACAGACTGAGGGTGTTGGGACTGTTCAGCCTGGAGAAAAGACTCCAGGGAGAACTTATTGTAGCCTTTCAGTAAAGGGAAGCTTGTAAGAAAGATGGGGACAGGTTCCAGTAGGGCCAGTTGTGACAGGACAAGTCGTAGAGATTTTAAACTAAGAGTGTGGATTCAGACCAGATTTAAGAAATAAATTTTTTATGATGACAGTGGCACAGGTTGCCTGGACAGGTCATAGAGACCCTACAGAGGGTGTCCCATTCCTGGAAACATTCTAAGTCAGACTGGGGCTCTGAGCAACTGGATCTGGTGAAAGGTGTCCCTGCCCTTAGCAGGTGGGTTGGAGCTAGGTGGCCTGTAGAGATTGCTTCCAACCCAACCTGTCCCACAATTACATGATTTGCCAAAAACCAGCAGAAAGTCTGCTACATAGAACAGGACCATGATGTCTGTAGACCCCATCTTTGGGTGTCTAGTTTAACGAATGTGCATGGTTCAGAAGAAGATAGGTTAGATAAGAAGCACAAAAACTTTTCTCTTATTCCTTGTTTAAAAGTTATGATGAAATCCTTCTCTTATTTTACTTCATGGTCAAAAAGAAGCACCATTCTGCTTTGCCAGCAGCATTAAAAATCTTCCACACATGTTCCCAACAGCGTTGCTACACAGCCCCTGTTCACTGAACACATTTGCAACTCGGGAGCAATTACTCGTGGAGCATATTGCAGTTTGGCCTGCTCATTTGTCTTCTAACAATTATTCTGCTTTTCAAAGAACAAACTCCTCCCCTCACATGAGCAGATGGGAAAATGTCATCTCTCGTTCTTAGAGGAGCTTTGACCAATATTCTGACTTGGGCATTAAATAGAGCAGAAGTCTGCAGAGCTACCTATGCTTTATGGCATAAATTTTTTTTATGCATGAGCTCTGCTGTCAACAATGTCAGCAGGAATATGCATGATGTTACACGCAGTGTTTGTCAGCTGGTCGCTTACTATGCAACAAGGGCCTGGGAGCAGCAGAGAGTGGAAAATCAGAGCCCTCTTCATTTAAATTTATAATCTGCAAAATCAGGACAACGAAGGAAAATACCAGAAATTGGCACATGTAGTAAGATTTAGATGAAGAATCAAGATGCTGAAGGTGCAGGAGCACTCAGGAGCAGTGGTGATGACTCAGCCTGTGAAAAAATGCAAGAGGCAGAGAGGCACACAACTGCAACAGCTGGAGGAATACACACAATGCTGAAAGCCAAGAGGCAGCAGAGCCTGACCCTGGAGCAGCAAAGGACAAAAGCAGCTGAGTGACAAGGAGTACAGGGAAAGGGGCAGCTTGGGTGGCATTTCTGCTCAGGCAGGGCTGCAGGAAGATGAGTGGCAGTGGTGGGGAGTTGCTCCTGGGGACAGCCGAGGGAGTGTCCCCCCTCTCCGAGGCAGGGAGTGAGGGATGCACTTGGCACCATTCACAGCATCACTGGAGATGACAGTGACAACGAGGGGACACAGTAGCACTTTATTGTGGCCAACAGCTGGCAATGGCCACTACACTCAGAGGCTGCAAACCAGCTTGCATTATAATCTCCTGGGTTTGCATGCTCAAAACATAGCATATTTGCTCTCCAGAAAAAGATCTGTCACTGTATTTTTTAAAATTTTTGCTGAGGAGGAGGAGGTAAAAATAGTTTTCATAAAAAACTACTGACTTTTGTACTACAAGTGAAGATGAGTGGGAAAAGTATAGTTGCCAAAATAAAGAAATGTAACTGCATTTCACTGAACAAATTTCCCTTGAAACCTGGGACAGGCATTATCCTCCTCAAGGAAGCAGGTCAGTGACAGTGGGGAAGGAGGATGCAAGCAGCTATGGGAGAGGTAAGCTCACTCACACCTGAAGAACACACCTGCACATAGCACAAAAAAAGTCTCCAAAGCCATACATACCAGTAAAAACAAGGGTAAGAGTTTTAATTACATGATTCTCTAGGCTCACCATCAGGATGTACCAAATGCTTCCAAGATTAATCTGTTCTTTATAACTAAGCCTACCAACACTGCTTAAGACTGTGTTTAACAGTAGCTGGAAAGTGAGAGGAGAGGCCAGATTTAACTCCAATAAACTGCTTATCTGCACTTTTTTCTCTTCCTAATTATTTGTTAAATATGTATGTTATAAACTCCATACATCAGAAGGCAAACAGTGGCATGCAGGCCACTGTTGTTACCTATGAACTTTCCTATCCCATTTACAGTCTGGAGGGGTTTATTTGATTTTTACATCAAGCATCAGGGGTAAAACAAACAGCACACAGCAGTTAGTCAACCAAGTTTCAGTGCCTCTGATGGGACCCAAGCAGACATCTCAGTGATGTGCTTTGGCTCTCAAATCAGGCTACTGGGACCATAACAGAACTGATAAAACACTGAGTAATTATGCGTAACAATGGCTAAAAGATTCGGTTGCAAATGCAGCTGCTAACACATCTTTAAACTGTTCTCTTGTTGGCAAAACGAGAGCTTAGAAAAAGTAAAAATTACTGCAAATACCAGAAAGATTGTTCTGCACAGTGTTTCTTGCCTCCAAGAGGGAACAAAGCCCTGAGTATTGCTATGGTTGAAGACCCTTCTTGAGTATATTTTGTTTCTCTTTTGAGTTGTTCTTGCAGCATAATTGTTCTCCTTTGCATACCCTAAGGGTCAATGTGACGTTATGCTCCACCTTTCTGGAAGAGCTATCAGAATCCTGGTTGGAAACTTGCCCTCTTTCTGACCTGTTATGAACTGTGAGTATTTACAGATGCAACTATTCCTCCCCTTGTTTCCAGACCTTCATCCAGGGATCTGCTTACAGACTTCCCCTCTAACCATACATTTCAAAAGAGCTTTTAGGTCACCAGTGATGCCGGTACTAGACTTGGATGCCTAAAATCCCTTCTTTTCCTCCTAAGTCAGAAGAGCTTTTTTGGCTGTTTTCAGTAGCATACTGAGTACCTCTCCTGGTGTAAAGGAGGGGACAGATCTGTATAGCCTGGGGAGGACATGAATATGCCACCGAACACCACAGGGCTGGGCTGCATCCTGCACTGCAGCTGAAATGCTGACAGCATCCAGGGCACACCACCAAAAGCTCTTGCAGCAGACAGAACAAGAGTCTGTACAGGGGGATTATAACCACTCACATCCCCAAAGAGTCTGGAGCACAAAAGGTATTCCTGTATCAGACAAGAATAGAAGACTCTGTGGGGAGGTTAGAGAGACAGACACAGACTTAATTTGAGAAGTTAAGCCATTTTATTCATGGAGCTGCTCTGCATCACTTGCAGTATTGACATGAGCAGACTGTAATTGCCAGGATTGTTTTCTGCTGAGTTCTCACTTTCCAAAAAGTCATTACCCAATCAGTATGGAAAGTCATTAGCTAATCCCCTTAGGATCACACTGTTAACAGAATTTGGTGGGCTGCCTGGACACTAGCTGAAAATATTATATATCAAACACACAAATGAAGGGAACATCTTAAGGATTACTCAGCTGCACTGGGCAGAGCTCCTGCTCATAGGCTGGGTGCTTTTCTGTGCCAAATTCAATCCAATCAATTTCCCAACACCATTTTGGGAGAATTTCTGACCTGTCCTAAATTGTGCCAATCTATAATCCCTGTAGTCGCTCCTGCACTTCTAACAGTGTCTTCCCTTTGCCAGCAAAAAGAGCTGCAGAGGTGGCTCTGCACTGGTGGAGAAGGTGACCATCAGTGGGCAACCCAGAGCATGTTGGGTGCCAGAGCTGTCCTCTCTCTGACTGCCAGAGCACAACTTACAGAGCATATATGCTCATTCAGCAGAATGAACAATATGCTCACTCTTTATCCAAATTAAAATTGTGTTGCAAGATAAACCAGGCATGTGCAAAACCCAGATTAACTGAGGCAAAACCACAGGCTAAAGTAGAGAAACAACCTAAGGATTAAAGATTAGAGTGTAGGGAATTGGCTAAGGCACAAGGAAGACATAACAGGCAAGGGATATCAAGGATACCTGGATTTAGCAAAATCAGGGAAACTAGGGAAAGAGAAAATTGCAATTTGAGATGAGGATTTGCAAGGATTACTTCTTAAGAAAACAAATTCCAGGCAGAGTCTTGTGGTTTGGTGGGAGACTATTGCTGGCCAGGATGAAGGCAGCTGGATGCCAGCTTGACTAAACAAGTTTTCTAGAAGTAATGATTTAGTTAAGGCACATCCTGGTTTTAAATGCACAGCATCTCTGCTTTTTTTTTACCAGTTATTTCTCCATTAAAAATGTGTCTTCTGATGAGAGACAGCCGTTTGCGATGACCAAAAACTGGTGGTTACCATGGGAGAGAAAATAAAATTCATTTCCCAGTAGGTCTGCAGATTCCAAGTACTTCCCTAAATGAGCTGCATGCATATGCAAAACATCCCCTGTGGGATCCTGACACAGAGGAAGGTGTACTGCTGCACAGGCAGGAATGTGATGGTGGTTTGATGACCATCTGCACCTGGTGGCATCCATAATATGGTGGTGATGGAAACAGGTAGAGGTAGAAGAACAAAAAAACCAAAAAAAGCCCACCCTGATTTATGAAGTAGAATTTCACTTTTCTAAAGAGGTGGCAATGCCAAGCTAAGTAGGTGCACCAAGTGCCCCTTGGTAGATATGCAGGTTTTCTGGTTTTATTATCCAGAGATAGCTCTTACAGATAACAGAAGCCTTCACCCAAAACTCGGAGCACCCCAGTTGTTACAAAGCTTTCTCTCAGCATCTGTGGGCAGCAGAAATCCTCGTATACAAAGCACTTTGTCTCGGATGCAGATATCTTATTCTCTGCTTATAAGTCATTATACCAACTGTGTTGCTCTCACAGGCACTTGTGTCAAGCCCAGGCAGTGCCTACCAACCTTCTTCAACAAAGTACTTCTCGTCTGCAACAAAGTACTTAAAATATTTTGCAGAAAAGTGGTTGAAAAAAGGAAAAATAAAATCCCCTGCCTTCTACAGATGCACATCCTTAGGTTAGGCTTCACTTTGTTTTACCCAAAACAATAAAACCTGTCTTAGCTGGAGGAGCAGATCCAGTCTGCACAATTTTGTGATGGCCAGACCCAGAGTCTTTGCTTTTCCTTGCATGGCTGCTCAGTGTTTCCACACTGTTGGCAAAGGCACCCACGAGGGATTGGCACATCCTTCCACGCCAGAGCCCACGCTCTCTCCACAGGGAGCAGGAGCAGCAGCCCAGGCAGGCAGATGCCTGCACCGTATTTTTCATACCAGCAGCCCAAATTTTGGAGTGTGTAGCATGGGAAACTGACCAAGGAGCCAGGCCAGGCACCCACGGAGCTGGCTGCAGCCTGGCATCACACTTGCAATTAACTTTGGCTGTCTATAATCTGAAGAGAAGACACACCATGCCACATCACACGGCACAAAAAGCCCTCCAAGTGACACTGACTGCGCTTTTTATAAACTAAGCACCAGTTTCCACTGCAGTGCTTCTCCCAAGAAACTAAAGCAGAGTGCAAAATAATGCTTGGAACATGCTGATTTTGTACATATTGAGAATTGGGACAGCTACATCACAATATTTTGCTGAAGTGAAATATTAATTGCAGGTCTGTGACACTACCTCCTTCCTTTGTTGAAAATAGTAGTGATATAATCTGTATCCATGGTATGGAAATTGTGATCTGTTGAATAAATTTGGAACTATAATCTACTTTGTGTTTTCTTCCCCCCTGTTTTTTCATTGCTTTTAGGAGAAAACCCTCCCACACACTCAAATATTCAGCTGCAAGAAAATAGTCTGAAGTCATTCAAATCCACAAGGCAACTCCAGCTCTGGTTGCCCCCACATTTACAAAATTGCCCTGTGGTATTCTGGAAGAGGCACAATATTTGCAGCAGGGTTTTGAGGTAGGAACGAAGAAAAAATGCCCATGATTCCCTAAGTCTTTCCATCCTATATTTTGAAAGGAAGAAAGAAGAACTTAAGTTGCTGCTGTATGAAAAGGAATTCTAATAATATTGTGTGTTAAAGAAGATTTGTTTTGCTTACATGTCTCCTCATATCTGGTAAAGTCATCTCTATAAAGAGGTTCAAAAAGAAACTTCTTAGAAATAAAGATAGCCATAACAGATTATAACCAGTATTTTTCCATGAATCATCTCCACTGCATACAGCAAGAAAGCTTCCCAGACAACCTAGTAGGTGACCAAGAGAAATATTTCAGATTTTAGATATTTTACTGCAGTGGTGGATGTCCCTCTGTGGAAATGCTCAAAGAAAAGAATGTGTGTACGCTCAGAAAGAGAGGTCTGAACACAGTAAGTCTTCAAAGCTGTGTAAGGTTGCAAAAAGGACAGCAGTCAATTGTGCTATATGTCCATTGAGAGTAAACCAAAAACTAATCAGCTTAATTGCCAACAAGGAATATCTAGGCTGCTCATTAGAAAAAAAAAACTGCAAGGACAGGGCAGAGGAATAAGCTAGTAAAAGATGATTTGAGGTTTTTAAAAGAACAGGCAAAGTAAGCTAGGACCCATCCATCAGGGATGGCCTAAGCATATTATTCTGTTCCAGGATGGGCACTTCGATTCCACAACTCCCAATATCCCCCTGGACCTGCATTTTGTTGACTTTCTGGTCCACACATCTCCTCAGAGCAAAAACGGATACCCATCAGAAAACAGACACAAATTCCCACAGCAGCTGAGAGCACTCCTATGGAATGCTGAGTCCCCACGGAGAGCACAGACATATTTTTTTCTATGCTGACCCCAAAGCATTGTGCATGAAAGCAGATATTCACAGAGTTGCTCTCAATACCCATCTAACAGCAGCTAGGCATGGGTAAAACAAACATGAGTGGAAGAAGAGTTTCAGCTCTGATTTCAAGAGCAAGCAGACACTTTCAATCACCAAGCAAAACAGGGATCGTTGTCATCCAGCAAGAGACAACTGTTCCCAAGTATCATCAGAGGCAAGAAAATCCATGAGTGAAACAGGACAGCCAGCCCCACTAGTGACCACAAGTGCCATTACCTTGGTTACAGACTCACAGGAAATTCAAATAATTTGCGGAAGCCATGCACTGGAGATGATGAGTCAGAGACCCGTCTGCTCACGGAGCTTCAAATGAAGAGAGAAGATGCCCTGGATTCCTACTGAGCTCCTGATGCAAAAGAGCACCAATTCACAGTCCACAGGCAGCACGGATGTTTGGGATTCACTTAAGTTTCTGCAGTTTGTACAGCAGCAGATCTCACCAGAAGGGTGAGTATTTTCAAAGATATTCCCCTGAGGCAGAGGAAAACATCTGGCACCCTCCTACAAAGTGTTCCCTGCCACCCACACATGGACAGGACACCACATTGAGCTGTCCAAAACCTCAATCTGTTTTTAACAGCTAAGGGAAAACATTTCCAGCAAAACGAAACTTAACCTAAATGTTTCTTTGCCAAGAGATGCCGCCTCCTTTCTGGTTACATTTATGGGGGGAGGAAATTCACCAGCTAGAAAAACAACTTAGTAAATCAGTGGCCGCTACCCCCTCCCCCCAAAGAAATAAAAGCTCTCAAATGAATCTAAGCTCTACCTTGTCTTGGTTTCTAATTGATCTAAAATTTACACACCTCCCATGTGAAAATGCCAGCAAGGAAGCAGGACACTGACTGCCTCCCACCCCCGGGACACACACTGGCCCAAGGCGACAGCAGCACAGCATTTTCAGCCAAACCCCAGGGAAACCAGCTGTGAGAGTGAGCAGCCCTTCCCTGGAGAACCACAGAGCAGAAGCCAACAACTCCCAGTTGCAGACAGATTCTAAATTTCAGGGCTGAGCTCAGTAAGCCAGTGTTTAAAACAGAGACTTATTCTTTTCTTGCATCCGGGGAAAGTCAACTAATTGACGAAGAGGAAAGAAAAGCTGAAGTGGCTTTGAGGAGGTGATGGCTCTGGTGCACTGGCTGACTGATGAGGTTTGCCAGGCCGCAGCAGTATTTGCTCTCTGCAGTCTTTTATTGCATCCCCATTCTGTAATCATAAATGCTGCATCTAACACCATATACCCAAATGCATACCATTATGGATTCCTGGAGTATGGATAGGGTTATTCGCCACCTGCTGCTGTTCCTCTGTGTCCCTTCCCCAGGAAGCATATTTCTGGAGTTTGAGGTTGTGGAGCTGAACCATTCCACTCATCAAGTACTACCCACAACACCAACACCCTCTCCGGCCTCAGTGCCTCTCCACTGAGCCTCTTCTTTCAGTTTCACAATTGGCACATACTTCCCACTAATATTTAAGAAAAATGAAGATAAACAATATGCAGTATAGCCCGGATGTTTGCCAAAACAAAGATGCAGGACTGTAGTGTTCAAAATCATGCAGGCATCTTAATTCCAGTTGAGAGTTTCCAGGACCTGCCCTGGTCATGGAAGATGAGACTGGTTTGGAGAATTACTTGACATACTGCATCCTGCCCTCCTGTACTACTTTTCCCAGCTATCTGAAAAGAGTTTAATTAAGCCCTTGTAAAGGACATGAGTGAAACAGGACAGCATACTTATGTAAGAAGCTTACAAATGAACAATCAAATTTTTGGGGTTTTGGATTTTATACACAGATCACAATTGAAGATGAGTGGACAAGCAGGAAAAGGAAGAGCAGTGCACAAGCCTGCTGTTCATACAGATGCATGATACCACCAGGCACATGGTACCACTGAGTGCTAACCACCCCATCAAGCAATAGGACAAAAGCATAGTCATATTATAACATCAGCAACAGGCAATCTTGTCATTCCCTTTAAATTCATGGTTTCATGTACCTCAGACAGGGATCTCTGCATATCTGACTCCATAGATACAACCTGATATTGTAGATCTTCATTGCATTAATTCCCGGTTATTGAAAAGAAGAGATGTTATTAATTTTTACATCCATTCAATTTCATATGCTTTTCCTGACAAATACATCTAAGACAAAATAATTAAAAAATCACTGCAAATAGACCCTTTGTGATGGCATCCATTAAAAAAAATAATAATCAAAGCCATGAAAGAGAGGCAGACATTAATTAATAAACACATTCACAAAGCAAACTCTAAACCTCTGACAAGACTTTGTCAGAAATACTCAACAGCCATAAGTTTCAGTTGAAAGCCCCACTAAGTCAGCTTGTAAATCAATTCCAGCTTTTCCTCTGTGACTCAAGAAAGTCTTAGGTACTTTCAGAAATTACAGAATTTGAAAAGGGGGAAGGGCAGGCCGAGGCTACAAAGCAGAGGAGTCTCACACCAGATTTCCTTGGAGCTATTACGGTGTCTATCATCATTTAGCTTAAAAACCCTACACAATATAGGCCAGCTCAACAATAATCATTGTCATCATCAGTCCTTTTGTATGAAAGGTGCTTGTCAAAGCAAAAGTAAATGGACAGCAGTTTGCTCATGGCTAGAAACAAGCCTTTTAAAGTCTAACAAGGGTCAACCCAGGACCACTCTGTGAGCTGCTGTTTTCCTGCCTGTTTTTTTGTTCAGCCTGATCAGCTGGTGGTGGCTCCTCCAGATGAGTATTTTGTTTAGATAAACTGAACATCACACCTCAGGACACAACATTTCAGCCATCAAGGCCCCACATTGGGAGCTCGATGATGGAGCTGAGGCAGGAGCAGAGCCCAGCTGCCTCCAGCAGCCCCATCCCTGAGCATGCAGAAGCAAGGCAAGCTCTAATGAGCCAAAAACCCACAGTGATACCCATCCAATGCTGGCAAACACTGATGAGGCACACAGAGACTTCAGAGAGGGAAGGGAGTATTTTATAGGAGATATTTTTAAGTTAGAGAGAAAACAAATTTCTCTTTTACTTACGTTACACGCAAATATTCGGTTCCACTCCGTCTCACTTTCCCTTTTTGTGTTAGTAACGTTTCTGTAGATGCTCTCTCCAGTTAAAAACAACATACTTAATTGCCTCATTGCACGCTCAGCTTTTAAAGCCAACAGTTCTTTGTATCAAGGCAAAAAATACAGTTCTACAACCACAGTTAAATAAATTACTTAAGAAATCATCCAGCTAAAATAGGTTTTCCACGATTACGATAAATTATAGATGTGATTTGTTGGCATATTAGTTACAGATGCATGTGTACCAGTCTGCTGGCCAAAACATTCCAAGATCAAAGGAGGAGCTGAAAGTGGACAAGATTATTTATTGTCTTGATGAATACCACACTCAAGAAGTCATCATCAGAGCCGTGGGCTGTACAAGTACAGAACAAACAGATACTGTCCTCAAAAACTGAGTGCTGAAGCAGAGACCATGAAACAGATCCAGGTACAAGTCAAGGATGAATTAATACATCAACACCTCACTTTTTAATTTCACTGTATTAAAAAAGTATACTTAAATCTCTTGCACTTCATCATGCTGCCTCTGTCATCATGTAACCATTATGTAAGGCAGTATAATTAAAAATAAACTTTTCACTCCCCAGCAGCAGTTATGCAATAACTTTTAATTAACTGAGATCCTTCATGTTCAAGAGAACATTTAAGGAGTTTAAGTTATAACTCAATGCCCTTCCTCATAGCTTCATATTCAAATAATCTAACAGAAACTATCTGCATTTTTCTTCTCATCCCTTCAGTACAAAGATGGTTTGTCAGGTTTTATTTGGTTTTATCTGCTTGCAAGATGCTTTCTCAGGGTCCTAAAAATGCGGGGACATATTTTGTGCAATCTGTCAGCAACTGTCTTCACATGCCAGGCTACAGGGAGTTGATGAGCTCTTTTCTTATCAGAATGAGTCACAAAAATGGATTATCCACTCTTAATCCTCCTCACACTGGTGAATTTCTTTATTTGTTTTGTACAATAAAAATAAAATAGAAGTGAAAATTGGCCTGATGAAACCATGTAAGAACAGTTTTCTCTTGGAACACTCTGGCAGAAGAGATCAGTCTGCCATTTTAGACAGCCAAGGAGCTTCCAGCACCCACTCAATCCTTCTCCAGAAGCAAGCATCTCCCAACTTCCAGTACCCATTCCAGCCCTGTGGATGGTTTGCCCCATTACTTTGGGTTTTTGCCACATCCTGTTCCCCCACATGATATTCAGTAGCTGTGTTTCGGGGGTCCTTGATGGTTTTTTTAAAAAGTCATCTTCTCTCCACAAACAAAACAAACAAGAAATCACTTAACCTGCTTTCTTCACAAAACCGTAGAAGTATTTTTCACCATAAAAGTCTTACTAATCTGCATTCGCTTGAAATGCAAATATTTTTCACAAAATTGTTCTGCTAATTTTCATGAAAGCCAGCACCTCACAGGATCACAACCCCCTCACTGAAACTCTCTTTCAGTTAAATCTCAAAAGAACAAAACCTGAGCTTGGGTAACCTCCCTTCCATTTTGAATGGGGATTTAGGAAGAGAAGTGTGAGTTTTGCTGCTGTTTGCTAATCCCAACAGAGAGAAAAAGGAATCCAAACTACCTGAAAGCTCATCCCTGAAAATAATGTGATTTTCCTATAGGATTTTTAAAAATGCATCTCTTCATAGATTTGAGCTTAAAGAGTGAAAAAAGAGGAAAAAAAGAGGTCTTCATATTTCTAACATATGGTCTATGGCCAACTTTTAGTGCAAAGCTGCCCCATCAGGCAGCAAGCTGATGGACAGAATGGAAACCAGGGCTTCCTCTTTATGGTTATTTCCTTGCTTATTGGATTTGGATTTTTAGCTTCACTCTGAAACGCTGCCATGCTACATCGAGTATGCAGTAGCTGGCATCACTTTAAAGGCCCCGGCAGATCTCAGTCAGCAAACCAGATTAGTTACACCATGCAGGAAGGAGGGCTTGTGTGTTTTGGGGAGCGACAGGGAAGCAGGAAGACATCCCGTCGCGGTGGTGAGAGCGGCACTGGTGGAGGGAGAGGGAGGGGAGGAAAACAAGGCTGCTCTGCAATTTGACTTTCATCTCAGACAGCGTGCTCCACTTAACTGCACAAGGCCATTACGCACGGATACGACTCGAACGTCCTGGGAGACTCTGGCAGACTGTGCTGCATATGAACAGCCTCGCTGCCAGAGCAGAAGTTGGTGTCTTGTCATGCCACATCAAATCCAGGTTAGTGAGTGCTGTCCAGGCTGTGGAGCAGCGCAATCAGTGTCTGCATCAGCGCAGGCAGCGTCCTCCCGGTGACACGCAAAGGGAGTGGTGGCAGAGCACCTGAGCAAGCTCAGAGGGCAGAGCACCGCTGGGTAATATCCCTTTGCTCCAGAAAACATCCTGCCACTCAAGGTTTCATCTTCCACCCACATAAAGGAGGCTTCACCCACTGCCACAAGCCTGTGCTACACCTAATTTGCCAGTCACTTTGAAGAGGGTTCGGGGCCAAGTGCTTCCTGTAAATTACTCCTCTCTCTGCAAAACCTGCTTAATGGAATTAAAGAAGGATCCATTTGGCCCACGGAGTATGTGAAGTGCAGAATTAGATTTTATCTCAGTCCATTACAGAAAGTTCCAAAATGGAGACAAATTTTCAGTCATAGGCTGATAAAAGTTATTACAAAAAAATACAGTGCAAAAGCATGAAGGAGTTTTTCCCTTCTACAAACCATTTTAAAATATATGGTTTATTCAAAGCATGTACATCATAAAGAATTATAAATGACAGCTACAGAGAAACTGGATAAGGAGAAAACTTTAATTATTTTAAAATTTTCTTTTCCAGTTTTTCAGATAGACAAGAAAAATCATTAAAGCAGAATCATAGAGATTACTCTGTAAGGAAAAAAAAAGCCCCTGACATGCAACCTAAGACACCAAAGTTAAACACATCTGACAACCTTCTATTCATTAAAATATACATTTGGCTAATCCCCTTGGGCTTAAGAATTGCCAAAATGTAGCCTAATGTGTCCTGGGCTGCATCCAGAGCTCCATGGGCAGCAGGGGAGGGAGGGAATTCTGCCCCTCTGCTCTGCTCAGGTGAGACCCACCTGGAGCACTGCATCAGCTCTGGGGTCCCTGCACAGGAGGGACATGGACCTGCTGGAGTGAGTCCAGAGAAGGCCACCAAGATCATCAGAGGGATGGAGGATCTTGCCTTAGAGGAAAAGCTGAGAGAGTTTGGATTGTTCAGTCTAGAAAAGAGCAGGATTCAGGGTGACCTAAGTGTGACCTTCCAATACATGAAGGGATCTGACAAGAAAGCTGGAGGGGAACTATTTACAATGACCTGGAATGCCAGGACAAGGAGAAACGGGTTCAAACTGAAAGAGAAGATTTAGTTTTGATTAGGTTTTAGGAAAATATCCTACAGTGGGAGTGGTGAGGCTCTGGCACAGGTTGGCCAGAGAATCTGTGGATGCCCCATCCCTGGAAGTGCTCAAGGCCAGGCTGGATGAGGCTCTGAGAAACCTAGTCTAGGGAAACGTGTCCCTGCCCATGCCAGAGGGTTGCAATGAGATGATTTTTAAGGTCCATTCCTACCCAAGCCAAGCCAATATATGATCCTATGATCTATAACATGAAAGTAAGGTACCATCTTTTCCCCTCTATCCTGTCAGTTTTTTGGTTTTTTTTTTTTAATATTTCAGTGCTTTTCCCATTAAGAAAAGAAGAGGAAGTTATCATTCTGGACCTACCCCTTAGAAACTGTGCCTCCTCAGCAGTCAGATTTTTGCTTAGGGCGCAACTCCTTTCCTTTTACATGCTTTTACACAAAAAGCATGTAAAAGGATAAAAATATATCATATTCTGGTCACAAACCACTATTTCCCTTTCAGCCATGAGCCTCCTATCTTTGCCTGTGTCACCTCTGACAACCCTCTTGATGCCCTCACTGACCATCACTCAAGGGCTGTGTGACAATACTTGCTGCATGCCTGTCACCTCTGGCTTACACCTTCTCTACCTCCCCAGGAAGAGACATACACAGTGCATAGATCATAAAGATGGTTTTTCACAACCACAGTATTATTTTAGCATGACATGCACACAGAGTGCCATCTTGGGGCAACCTGCTACTAAGTTATCCAGATATTTCATCACTGTAGGAACTGCAGACGATTAATTTCAGCTCAGTTCTGCTGTCTTTATTATAAATCTGAATGCATGTGTGAGCTGCTCAAAAAGAAAGGTGGCTTTTTCAAGGAACAATTGAATGGATTTTTCTATTCATCAGTCTGAAGGCTACCTGAGCTGCCCAAAGCACCACCAGTTTTCATGCACTGAATGCAAGAGCAAAAGCTCCAACAGCATTTGATTTTGGTCCGATGACCACACATATATATAGCTGTATACTGATTAAATTAATAAAACCACAGAAAACACAGCCAGCAAGAAATCTAGCATCTGCCTCTAAGAAGTCAGGGGAAAAAAATATACACAGCTGATTCTTGGAGAAATTACTAAAAATTAAAGCACTATATTACTGGCAGAAGAGCTGAGCTGGTCCTACTATTCTCTTCCTGCTGTGGAGGCAGTGCAAAGCACCTGGTCTCAGGGCTTGGCTCTGCTTGAGTCCATCCAGGATCAGCCAAAAGCAATGCCATGTCTTACCTCTGATATTCAGCCTTAGCCCCACAAACTCTCAAACCAGGGTCTGGGGAACACACAAACCCCACTGATAATCCCTCAGGTGGAGCAATACGGTGGTACACAGGGGCTTCCAAGACCTGTGCCTAACCCACAGGAGAGCAACAATCCAAAAATGACCACACAACATCAGCATCACACAGACTTCTTAGGCAGCAGAGAAGAAATGCTCTGAGTAAATGAAGAACTGTGTTGTAGTAACACTTCCACCCTTCTTACAATAATTTAATACCAACAGGAAAAAAATACCAGCCCTTTCTATAAATATACTTCAAGTATTACTACCATGTGTGGGGAGAAGGGTTTTTGCACTTTCTTTCACTGCAGAGCTTAAATCCTGGCAGGATCTCAAGTGAAAGATGAAGCCTGGGGTCTGCTGCAGAGCCTGTGTGTGCACCACAAACCACCAGGCGCCCTGGCGCAGCCCAGCCCCGTCAGCAGCTCTGCTCCAGAGGGCCAGGACCAAAATAACCCCGTGGGAAAACTTCCAGAGCCATTACCTACCCACTCTAACACATACAACTCACATTAATTTTCAGAAGTTGCCTGTTTTATTCACTGAATAACAAACATGCATGAGGAAACCAGCAATGGAATTTAGAAGAAAGAGGTTCAGTGTTTAAAATTAACCCCCATGAAGATGTATGAGGAGACAAGGGACAGGCAACAGGAGAAGTTACAAAAATAAAAATACATAATCTATAGCCCAGATACTAAAGCACTTCTTGCTTTAATATGCAAGGTTGGCATCTCCTACACAGCAGAACTTGCACACAACTGTCCATCCAGAGAGCCTGAACAACAAAGCCCTCATATGGGAAATGCCCTAGGTTGGAGCAAGGTGGCTTCTACTTGCCAACCATCTGGCAGACCCAGAAGTCCATCTTTCTGAGCCCTTCCTTACAGGACTGAGTGCTTGGACCTAAAGAAGCATTTAGGAGAAGGAGGGATGGGCTATGAACAGTCTCTGCATCATGACCACAAACCAAGCAACAGTGTGCAGAAAGATGAGACCATGAGTGTTGTCAGAAGGGCAGCTACAAGGAATCCCCATCTGGGTGATCTCCTGCCCACATGATTGGATTTATCAGCCATGAAAAAGCCATAAGTATGGCAAATGAAACACACGCTGGTGTCTGCTATGCTTGAAGCGTCAGCAAGGGTCAGTCAAAGGCAGTTTTGCTGCCACAGCACCACACCAACTTTATAATGCAGATCCTTTCATACCCCAAAGCATGTCTACACAGGTAGATTCACCCAGGTCAAAGCAAATTTGGATGCAAACCAAAATTACTCTTCTTGGTTAATGGGACACGGAAGGAAATAAAATCAATTTGTAATAAAAGTTCCAAAAACCCAGCTTCGTCAGGAAATCGTGAACAGCACCTCATGAGGTCCTCAGTTTCCTCCTACACCACCTGAGATCCTTCAGCCAGGCAGGAAACCACAAAATACCAACAAAAACAGTGAAGACAAATGTTCTCATGCTTTTCCTGGAGGCCTTTGCAGTAAGAAGCAGGGCCAGTGCCAGGCAGGGAGAATGGATGCTGGCAGCCATGTGGTAAATCATTCCCCAGCCCAGACGCCAGCTTTTTGGAGAGAGAAGTTTCTGCAGTCTGCAAAGAGAAAGTCAGGCCCCAGGCTTGCATCATCCCACCCCTGAGTCATCCCACCACGCAGATCCTCTCCCCTGCCATCACTCCTTGGCCTGGCTCACGTAATTATTAGTGCAGAGCTGCAATCACCCCCGTGCAGTCAGAGAAAAGCCAGCATCCCCACCCACACACCGAGAAAAGAGCCACACTCACTCCAAATTCAGCACCTGAACATGAAACTGGAACCCCAGGACACAAAGGAGAGGTGGGGAGGGCTCCCCTCAGGCTCCTCAAGGAATTCAGGCAGGGGATGCTGCCAGAGATACAGGATGACAGAAAGGGGACGGGAGTGGGGATGGAGCAGCGGTGGGGGATGGATAATCTCTTTCTGGCTCGTGCCTGTGACCAGGTTATGTCAGGTGCTATTAAGGCACGAAGTGTGAGCACGCGTGTCTGAAACCCCACTGCAGACTGCTCCAGCAGCCTTGAAACGGAGCCTCCTTTAAAAAGGAGAAGGATTAGAGAAACAAAAACAAATTTAAAAACAACAGCACACCCTACGCAGCAGCTAAGAGAGAAAAACATGCACCCAAATGTGCCCAGGGGAGCAAACCAAGCAGACCTACACCTCCAAAAGCACCTTCCTCCCCTGGGCTGAGTGCTGCTGCTGCCGTTTCGTCTGCTCAGCTCCACCGCCCGTCCATGTCCCCCCAAGGCAGAGCTGCAGCCGCCGGGGAGCTCTGCCGTGCCTTCAAAGAGCCTAAACTGGGTCAGCAGAATGGAGAGAAAAAACCTGATTAAAGCATGAAGAAAGCAAGCAGACCTGCTGGCTGAGAGACAGCAGAAGGCAGGGAAAGGCACTCACAGGCTCTGCATCTCCTTGAAGGCACAGAAAGACAAGGGCTGCTGGTCCCCCCTGCCACAACTGCAGGGAGGGAAATATTTCTCAAATCTGTAAGGGGATGCAGGCAACGGAAACACATTTGGGGATGGAGGAGTATAAGTAGATAACTGTGTGCCTCTGTCCCCCATGCAGCATTCTGCCTAGGGCCACTCTCACCCACATTTCCAGTCAATTTATTCCGACTTAAACCAAGTGAAACAATTTAAATCCATGCAAATCTAAAAGCCTTCATGAGCCTTATGGCTACGGTTTGCACTGTCCTTCCTTGTGCCTGAGTAAACCCAGAGATGTCGGAGAAAGAGCCCCAACAGCTGCCAAACTCAAGCAGCATCTTTTGGATGCAATTAAAAATGCTAAACAGGATAAACAGGAGACCACGAGGAAGCAGCTTTGTTTCTCTGATGGAGACTTCTGACCTTAAAATAAAACAAGCCAAAACCACTTCTGTGTTTATAGGTGAAGCACAGCAAAGGGGTTTGGGGGCTGCCAAGTTCCAGGAATGAGGTGGGCCCTTAAGAAACACACGACTGCCAGAACTACAACTGGGGTGACGTTTGAAAAGAAAAGAGAGTTTTGCAAACCGTGGAACTCGGAGCAGCTGAGAGCTCTTGCAATGACCAAGGCTTTGCTGATGTCCAAACGAGGTAATGGTGGATAACAGAGATGCTGTTACCCTCTGGTACCACCAAAACCTCCAGAACCGTGCACCCCTTTCCCTGAAACCTGGCATAAATCTAACCTCGCTCTGGAAAACACCTCCAAGCCACATAGCTGAAAAGACAAACAGGTTTTTCTCCACGTATTCCTGGTAAACCAGCTCCAGATCCCCGTGTGGAGCTGCACACCCACCACTGTGGTCTGCAGGCCCACACAAAGCCATCGCACCCTCATCCTGACCGCTGGCTCCAGGGTGGGCTCTGTGTTTGCTTAACGACTTCCAATGAAAATATCAGCTTAAGAAATCACAGCAGCACAGAATGGGTGGGGAGAACATTCCCCGCAAGAAAGAATCTGAGCTCTGCAATTGCACATATCATATCTAGATATTGTTGTAAAGACCTCTGTCTGCAAAATGAATAGGAGATTTGATCTAGCACGCAAATAAAAATCAGAAATCTCTCCTGTCAGCCATGAAAAAGGCTATCAATAATTCATTTTAACAAAAAAGGAGATCAAAGAAAAATGCTGTGTTAGTTTGACATTTTGATATGTTGGTTCAGGATTCTCCTTTAATGTAATATGTAACAAACAGCACAGTTCATCTATAAATGCCAGACACGCTTGTAAATTGTTGAATATAGCAGGTTCTATTAATATTCACTTAGGCTTTTTAAATTAATTCACTTTCACTGCCTTTACATCACTTTTACTGCTTCAACCCAGCAGTTGTAGGTCAAGTGGAGCTCTCAGAAATGCTACACAGAGTTTCCAAAGATAAAGTTTCAAATTTGTAACCACATTTCCATTTATTTCTTCATGTTACCCACCACATAGCCTAATGTCCAACCCAACTTGTTTGACTATTACATACTTGCTGTGAATTGCTTCTGAAAATTGTACAGTCAAGAGCCAGAATGAGGTGCTTGTGTCCTAAATCAACTGTCTGAGCAAGTTCACTCTCATATATTGTGGTTTGATTTCACTTACAATTTCCTTATGGGCATTTGGTGGAGTGGATGAAGTATATTATACTTCAGAAAGTGAAGGCTTGCAATCCACAGATTTCAGGGTTATGTTGCAAGAGGTATTTATTGCAGTGGAGAGCTGTTGGCAAATTTAACATATATTGCTCAAGCTCAGTCTGTATTCCCTTTGGTGTGCAGAAAACACAAGGGGATTCACATCTTCTAAATTTAAGTAGGGTAGGGCAAATTTCTCACAAGATAGAATCCCCTCTCAAATACAGAAAATGGTCAACTCTCTGTGACTTATCTGTTCCAGGGTCAAGTAGAAAAGTAAAAACTACAGTTGTTACATCACTTTGATTAAGGATTCTCTTTAAAGCACATTTTTCAGCAACATTCAGGCAGTTCTTTCAAAAACTATTTCGCTAGAGTAAAGTCCTTGATGGTAACAACCTTTGTTAGAGGCTGACACAGCATGTGCTGTCTTTGGAGGGAAAGCAGTGGTCACTCACGTCCCGAGCAAGGCTGGATAACACAGACTCTTGGATACAGACTGTATCTGTATATATGACTATATATGTAGATCCATGGCTTTTCTATGTATTGTAGCTTTTAAATTACTATTTACATTGGCTGGTCTATCTAGAAAAGAGCTGTAGTTTGCTGGAGTTACCAAATGTGATGACAGTCCAGATGGTAAAGCTGTTTCCTGATCCTGATGATGAAGTTGTATCATCCTTGTTACATCCAGTCCATTGTGAACAGGAAGAGCCAAAATTTTTTTTTTTTTTTTTTTTTTTTTACCACCAAATGTTTTCAGCGTGCCATGATAGTTGCATCGACTGGAATCCAATGGCATTGTCATATCTCCGAAAACAGCACTCACAAAACTGTGCATTTCCTGCCAGACTGCTTTTAGCCATGAGGCAACCAGGAGGGTCATCCTCCCTGCCAGGGAGTGAGCTGCCAGGGGAATGCCTTCTCCTCACACACTTCAACCCATCCCCAGGAACTCCCATCCCCATGAACTGTCATCCCCAGCAAATCCAATCCCCAAAACTCCACACGCACAGTGTCCCTTGGTTCAGTGCAATTTGTAAGGAAGCAGCTCCAAGGACAAGGTCTTAGAGCCAGGGCCACCCACCTCTCTGTGTCTGCCTGACTGTCTCTTGGGCTCCCCTCAGACCATGCAGGTGTTGCAGCACACTGAGGAGAGCAAGTCCTGGCCATGCTTGCAGATGATATCCCTGCAGGTGGGATCAGCTGGTCCCAAAGGTGGCTTTGGGTCTTCCCTTAATCACATGTGCAATATGCACAGGGAGTAGAAGAAAAATGTTCAAGCTAAAGACAACTCCTGAGTCCTCCTTAGTCTTGTTTTTGCACATGCCAGTAAATTTGTTAAATCACTTAGATGTTTTTGAAAATTTTAGTCGCTGTTGGAATAATCCCCCAAAAATCCCAAAAGAATCTCAAAAAAGCCACTGCCACTCACTCAAAGGGCTACAGTGTGAACTACAAACCTCTGAAACCTGTTAAAAAAGCCACTCCAGAGAAGGAGGTAAGGAATGGCCACAGCCAGTGACAGACTGACAGGCAGCAGGGTTCCATCTGGCAGCTCAAATTTTATTTCTGATTACAAAAAACACAGCCCAGAGGCACAGCAGCTGGATGAGGATCTGGGAGCTCAGACTGTGACCCCCCACTAACCTGACCCCTCGCAGCTCTTGGGATAGGGGGTCTGCAGCAGGTACCCTGCCCTGGTCCCAGAAACACCACAAAACAGAGAATAGGAGCACTGAGCTGAATTTATGGGGGTTTAAAGCACAAGACACAACTTTACATAAGTCTGGCAACTCTCAGAATTTCACTTGTATCATGAAATCAGGAATGGGGGGCAAAGGCTTTCCTGACATGCAGTACGAGCACAAACATGTTATTATTTGAAAGGCTGTACAAAGGTTAAGTCTTTAATCCCCTTAATCCAGATGACAAACAAACAAAACCCCAAGAATGGGATCCTGGAGCATAGCTGAGTGCTGCCAGGTCTCTCGCAGGGGCTCTCTATTCACATTGCTGAAGCCAGTTATGAGCCTCCAGCTAAAAAGTTGCTGCAAAGAAAATAGATGCAGGCATGGTTTTATTCCCAGTTCCTTAAAGCTTATCATGGGCAATTTGGCAGGCTGAGCTCATGTTTCAGTGAGCAGGGTTTAATCCTCAGGTCAGTGGTGCCAGTGCCAGGGTTACCAGATTTCCAGGTCTGGCTGCTGTTGCCCTCCTACTGACTCTCGAGTGCAGTGACTCCTCTTACTTGTTGCTCGTGCACAGGGAAAATGCAGATTCTGCTGAATAAAATCAAGAGTGGTCAAGGCAGGGGAGGAACCAGACAGTGACACAGAGCAGCATCAGAAGATGAACTGCAGAGTGTTTGGGGCTGAGGAGAGCTACTCTTCTGATGCACCTTACAGAAAAATTCTCGTCAGTGCAATGACAAGCCAGCATTTGCAGCACTCCCAAACCATGACACTGTGGTAAGCAGACACCAGTGCAGGCACTCAAAGGGTTAAACGGATTTAGGACCTGACCTGGGTTTATAGAATACTGGGAGAATACTTCCACTTATTTCAGCAGGAATTGGGTCAGCTGCAACCATGCATCCTAAATGAACCGCAGGAAGAGTGCCACTAATTTCAGTAGTAGTATTCATGCAATTCAAAGTAGATGTGTGGTTATTTACCTTGCTGAATCAAGCCTACAGGAAAGGTCTAAGCCACTGGTATAAGCAGCACATTTAAAATGGCACTATCCTTTCTGCATGCAGCCCATCACAAGCTGCTGAGCTACCAAAGATGAGGTGCAAGAGATTGTAATTAAAAACCACATTTCCTCTCAAAGTCTTTCTCCTCTTTTCTGTATCTGTCTTATCAAGTATGAGCCGTTCAGTGCAAAGTCTGTCAGTTTAAAGAGAATAATTTGTGGACATGATCTAAAAGGCCACAACTTCAGCAGTACATAGATAAGCCAGCAGAAGAGTTAACAGCATTGGTGCAGCCCCCAACGTGAATTTATAACAGTTTTTTTGGAACCAAAAAGTCCCATTTCTCCTCATTTTGGATACTCTCCAGGTTGCTGCAACAGCTCCCTAGGCCTCTCCCCACTTTGCTACAAGCTGAATTGGACCCAGTCTCTCACTCTGGGCAGAGGTCAGAGCAGTCACTCTGAGCAGTGAAGCTGGAGGGCTGCAAGATGTCCTCTGGTTGCCGAGCAGTCGCTCTGGTGAGTATCAAGCACACCATATCCACATCAACAATTCTAACGGTGGTACAGGCATCACTGCAGTCCTGCTCACTGCATCCCCACTGCAGCCAGAGCTGCAGGTCACAGACAGAAAGGAAAATGCAAAAGGCAATTGGATGATGCAGACCCAAATTATGTGATGCAGCCTCCAAATCTCAGCACACAGGGCGAGAAAAAGGAGAACACAAAGGCTCCTACCACAGCTCCTACCACAGCTGATGAGACCAACACTAACCAGATTCAAAGGGATGTGCAATGGCACAGGCAGGTCCTGCTCTGCACAAATCCTGCTTCTGGTCTCAGAAAATTCTGCGAAACCATGTTTTACCCATTTGAGATTGTATGTGCAGTGAAAGGAAAAACTAGGTGGGAGGAGGGAAAGAAAAAGACACAGCACAGACTCCCATTTGTAACTGGACCCTGAAGTACTGTTAGAGCAAGGCTCCCTCTGCCATGAGGTAGGCAAGTGTCTGATCTCGTTTTGTAAAACTGCAAAGGTCACTGCAAAATTACAGCTCACTTCTGATTTCATTTGAAAAGAAAAAACTCCATGGTTCATTTAGATCATTTGGGAGCAGTCAGCTCTCTCCCATCTCCCAGCACAGAAGTCCCATCTGCCCAGTTTTTCACCCCACTTTCACAGAGCCCAACAGATGTATTTCAAGATTCATTATAAAGTCGAAAGAAAAGGGGCAGCCTGTACTGTACAGCCCAGAAAGGGTGAAAAGGACTGCGAAAGGCAACAAAACCCCTTATTTTCGTGGACACCTCTCATATTATACGTATCAGGCTGCCAGGCTCCCTGCCTGCCTGAGTGCTGACAGCCTTTCCATCCCTGACAGTTCACAAGGTCGTGGTCCCTGCTGACATTTCATTCCACTTACCAGCCTGGTTTTCTTAGTCGTACCAATTGCAGCTCCGATCTCACAGCCAGGAGCTCAAGAATATGACAATTAAAGATTAATGTTACAAATGCATGGAAAGTAAAAAAAAATCCTTTTTTTTTTTTTTTAATGTCATGCCAGACCCCTTCATTTTTAAACCTTACGCTTGTGCTTCAAGACACCAGGGCAGGAGTGTCACTCTTTCCCAGCAGACTGCAAATGCTTTCTTCCTTTCAGCCACCAGCCAGTTTTGTGGGCTTATATGTTTTTCTTTATTTAATTATTCACTGTAACACATGAAACATTAAGCAGCTTCTTTCCACGAAGAAATAAGTGCTGTTTCCCAACGACAACATGCTAAGTATCCTTAATAGCAGGAATAAGGAAATGAGTTGACTAGAACAAAGGGGGAAAGGGCAGGGAAAATGAGAGAAGCTCAGAGCAACTAGAACTTACTAACACAAAAAAACTCCAAGACTTCATTTCTAGGAAAACAGTCACAACGAGCTGATCTGGGAAATAAAAGCAAAAAGAAACAGACTTTTAAAGTGCAAAATTGTTTTCTGATATGGCTTCTGGGCTACAATTCTTCTCTTTCTCAACACTGGTGACGATGGGTCAGTGAGAAAGAAGCCACAGATGCAATGTTACAATGTGTAACAGTTGTGTTTCTTAATGGCGCTAAACCCCTGATAGCTGTGAGAAATGTCTGTTCTTCCAAAGAACAGAAAGTTAAAGGCTGAAGTCATTAACAAAAGCTATTCCAAGCCACAATTTCTCCTGTGAAAGCAGGACTGCAAACACAACTTTCAGTGTATGCTCTACTCATTTAATGTCTTTTGCAGCAGCAGCAGCAAGAAATGGTCTCATCAGGTTACAGAGCGTTGTGACCTCCTGAGAGCACCCCTCACCACTGCACAGCCAGCTCGCCATCGATCCAGGATGGGACAAACCTGGTGACCTTGACATCTCTGCAAGCTCTGACGAAACTCCTCACTCTGCCCTTGAAAGCCTGGGTAGGACTGTGTGGGCGAACGGATTTTCCCTGATTCTAGTGTTTATTTGTTGGGTCACAGAGGTAAAATTATCTCTGTTTGATTACTTAAAGCTGTTGGCTGTGGAGATAATCTGTGCATTAGCAGCTGTACGGTGGGTGGTTAGCGGTTCTGAATCTGTAGTTGGAAGCAAAGAAGTAATTTTGCACAGCACTTTTAAACAGAAAACTGAGCACAAAGGACAAAAAGCCCATCACGGCCCCATGCAGAAGTTGCTTTATGCAAGAAGAAACCCTCTCATTTTCTGGTGAGGAGGAGGGTGAGTGTCCAGCCGTGTCCTCCCGAATTCCCCCACCTCCCATGGCGGCACCCATGGAGAAAGAACACCTCGAGCAAACACCAAACGGAGCCTCAACTCCTGCAATTGCAACATCTGTCTCTTTATGCTTTCACAAAAGGAGACTGATTACCACTAGCACAGCTTAAAACAGCAGGTCTCAGCAACTTTGTTTAAGAGCCACAAACTTGCTATCACGAAGCTAAATCCCATTAACCTTGGGAGGAAGGGGGGCTTAAACCTCCCACCTGGGCACAACTTCTCTGGGAAAAGTGGCACAATGCTCCTGTGCACCATGGATAAATATTTAGAGTAACAAACACTGCTGTAAACAAAACTCTCCATCTGCTAATCCACCAAGCAGCTACTCCTTGCCCACTGGTGTCTGTAGGAGAGCCATAGCCATAGTGCCCCTTCCCAAGGCAGTATAACTTTGGTTTGCACATTTTCTTCCAAGGATTTGCAGATTTTCTCCTCTCACCTTCACTTTGTCTACAGCTGCTGAGATTTAGTCCTGCCAAAGAGGAGTGGGGGAAGTTCTGGGCAGATTTCAGGCTGGAAGATTTATAAAGAGCAGACATCAAAACCAAAGAGCAGAAAACTGATAGAAGATAGCAAGGGATGTGAAACTTCCCAGGGATAGGAGTAACAAGAAGCAGAAGTGCATATTTGTTTTATTAAAAATCTGCATATGAAAGCAGACAGGAGCATCCTCACACACTACAGACCTGCTCCGTGCTATCTCTTCGCTTTGGCCTGAGACAAAGCAGAGATACACAGCTTATGCTAAGTTTAAAGTACCACCTATAGGGGGTTTCTGGTTGTTTGGGATTTTTTGGGGGTGGGAGGGGGTAGCAGTTTTGCCAGCATGCTATATGCAAGTGCCTTACTGTGGTACAGACACGTGCATCCTCCACACAGCCACAACTGCACCAAAGATCTGTAGGCACAATTGATAATATCTGGAACACATTAAAAAATTAGAATGTATAGTTCCCTCAGCAGCTGTACTACTTTTCTCTCAGTCTTTACTAATTAACATACATTGAGGAGCTACCAACAATCACAGATCCAAGGTCGTGTTTAGCTTCCTTTCTAAACAAGGCACAGAAAAGCACCTTCAGCATTGACAATGCTGCAGTCTCAAATGTCACAGAACTAAAACTTCAAAGAGTTTCTTTGCCGTAAGCCCCCCATTTTCTTTTCTTTCTTTTTTTTTTTTTAAATCACATAAATTAATCAAATATGGCATATTTGTGGATTGGCCCACCACCTCTGTTTTTCCAACCTCACCTATTAAAATCCTGCCTGACTTCAGAGGCAAAACTGAAGTAAATTCACCCCTGTGTATTTTATAATGCAAATTATCACACTGAAAAATGCACATCAAGGAAGGCAGCCAACAGACAGCTGATTTTTGTGAAAGGAGTGGGAATGGAGGACAGGGAGGCAGCCAGGGCAAGAAACTGCTCAGGTTTGCAGATCCCAAAGGCAAGCATTAAAACGCATTTTGAGGCAGTCCCAATGCTTCCAATGCCATCCTTCCTGCATTTTAAAAGATATCTCCACTGTGCCATCAATCTTTATATCTTTTAGCAAATAATTTAAGATAGCTTTATCTGCTCATTACCTTAAAGAGTTAAAAGTTGCATGGTCTATATAGTCTTAGGATGAGAAAAGGGACAGACAAGGCGAATGTTTTATTTACCCTTTAAAACTGGATGTGGAAAGATTTATAAATGGATTAATTTTAATTAGTGTCCTCATTTTATTAAAAAAAACTAAAAAGTGTGCCTTAAAATTAATTCGTTGCTACCCTGAGTATTAACAAATATGTCAAGTCTTTGCTTCTTTTAAAGCCCCTTTGTTGCTTAGAGTTTTTTATTATATATCAAAAGCAGCCTCTGATGAGGCTAATTTTCAAAACGCATGCTGGAATGAAGCATGGGACAAATATTTTTCTTGATTTTTAACAAGGCAGGCCCGATAAACGTTATTCTCTGGGGTGAACATTTGCCCCACAACCTTTGCATCCCATCTCACAGCAGGGTGGAGGCAGGTCCTCCCTCCAAACTCATCCCGAAGAACCTCTTTGCTGTTTGGGAAGTTAAAACTAGGCATCCACCCCAGAGCAGAAGCATTTGAACAATGGCTTCAACATTTGTGTCTCCTTGAACCATTTCTCTAGTGGCTGCAGAAATTACATTCCTCGCAGATAAAGCACAGGTGTGGTACCTGGGAAGGTTTTCAAAAGACCACATGAGAGTCTTGACATTTGTGCCGTAGTTCATTAGGGCACCAAGCAAAATGGAATCACCTAAATACAGCAAGGCCAAAAGTAATGGTTTTGTTTTTCTGCGGTTCAAGAATCCAGACCCTGCCTACCTGAGTTTCTTCTGCAGATGCCAGGGCCACAGAGAGCAGAGAGGCCAACCCTCAGCCTTCATCCCCACCTTCTCTGCACTGACTCGGGACAAGCACAGAGAGGTGCCTGCCTCAGAGGCTTTACCTACAGCACAGAGCAGGTGACAAAGTCTCGAGCCATTTGCCATCTCCAGGATACCAAACCTCAGCCACCTCATACACAAGTTCGCTTGCAATATTCACTTGTAGCTTTTTGACATTTTAGGACTGTCTCTGAAGGTATCCCCTCTCCTAAACACACAGTTCCATGAGTAAGCTCTCTCATCTGAGCTGCTTCTTCCTGTGTAAGCTCGATGAGATTCAGCCTTCCACCACCACCCACACCCACCAGCACCCACCACTGAAGTTCTCCTCAACTCCCACCTGGTCACTGCAGCCTCCTCCCTCCACAAAGTTAGTCTGACCTGCCTCCTCTACAGCCAGCACCACAACTGGATTAATTAATTTTTAAAATGAACACCACTCTACTCCTGTTTTTTTTTCTTCTTCAGCTCCTCGCTGCAAGTATCTTCCAGTGCTGAACTTGACCTGTGCTTTGACTCTGCACACAAGGAGGGCTTGACCCCTCAGTCACAGCAGCCCTTTTCTCAGTCAAGCTGGTGCAATTATTTCCTGTGTTGGAAAGGGCTGGAGAGGAGCTCCCACCAAACAATCCTACAGCTTTGATGCCTCCACTGCCACCACGTGCTGCCTGTGCTCACACCATACGGAGGAGAACAGCACAGGACACAATGCCCACACCTGCACAAACCAGGGTATGTGGTTCTCCCAGAGAGACGACAGGACCTCTCACTACCACCATGTTCCACTCATTGTCTTCTTCTCTTCCACATTTCTCCTGTGAGCACCCTGCCCTCTCTGCGCCACCTGAACATGTGGATATGACTGCTTTCTACCCCCTGGCAACCTGACTTCAGGCTCCTGCTCCTATTCTGGTAGTCCAAGAAGGCATGAAATTAAACCCCTGGCTGTTCTGGAGGGAGTATTGCTGTTGTAGCAGCCCCAACACAACCCGCCTGAGCATCTTAGGGTATCACAGCTGTGAATGATCATCTTGTGAAGGATGAAGTCTGGCACTTTTCTGTGCTCCAGCCAAACAAAAGGGAGGAGGAAGAGAGAGAAGTGACACTTTCCCCTCCAGTTGATGAAAGCAAAATCTGATGGAGGCAGGGGGGTGAAAACAGTCTGGGCACTAAGCCCCTTATTAATTAATGCATGTTTTGAAAAAAGAAATGTAACAGTGCACTCATTTCGGCTGGTTTCTAGGAGCTTTTGTGACCTTAATAATTCATGTTTATGCAAGCTGCTTATAATGTTAAGCAGTTGGGTTTTGTAGATTTTGTCCATTGCATTTAACTGAGATGAATACATCTAGCTGTGAAATGAGGTTGGCCATAATGCTCACAGGGAAGCTTTAAAAAAAATAGTGTTTTCAGAAGGGCAAACAAAATTCACAGCTTTGTCTGAAATAATTTTCCATCCATTACTAATACACACAATGTAAGAAACAGCAAATAATTTTCTTTCCCAGATTTGTCTGTTCGCTTTGCTTTTCATGTTTTGGCAGCATTTCCAACACCATTTAATTGTTTCTCAAGCACATAATCAGGGTTTCCTGCCTGTTTTGCCTTTCTTCATAGCAACAGGAGCGTAAAGAGGGGATTACAAATACCAAAGTGATCAGGAAAACTAAGCAGCAGGTGGAACTCATATTTTGGATATCAGTTTGCGCTCCTGCAAGGCAGAGCAATAAGTAGCAAGAGTGCTGCTAGCACGGGGAGAGGGTCTATTCTTCCAGGCTTGTGCCTGTCACCCATGGACACAAAACTCCTCTAGGACATCACTTCAGACAGTGGCCTGGACTGAGCAGCAGCTCATACCTGACCCACCAGGTAGCCAGAAGAAAGCATGACAGCAGCCAGAATAACCAGCAGCTTACTCTCCTGAATGTTTTTATTCGTCTTTCCCAACATACCAGATATGACTATTCCTACACACTCTTCACTGAAACAAGCAGGTCTCTGGAAAAATCTGGATTCACTTTTTATCAACACAAGATAGGCCACTTTTCTCACTATCTCTTCAAAATTTGACCAGATTTAAGGGAAACTGAGAACCTGCTCTTTCCTGAGCAGCTTCAACAAGGAGACACTGATGTGGTTGTAAAGGGTCACCTCTCTGAAATGCTGGCAAGCCTGTGCACATCCCTGCCAGGTATGTATAAACTGGAAGCTCTTCCATAAAGACTCTTAGTTGGTTTTTAACCTGACTTTATTTAAACAAGTTCTTATTTAAGAGAAGCTGTGTTCATTTAAACTGAAATCACAGTTTGTTCCTCAATGCAAACTGCCAAAGGCACCTCCCAGCAAACAGAAAGTTCCTGAGTGCAGTAGAGGAATAGCAAACTGTCCCTGCAGAGTCAACAGCATCATGAAATAAATGGAAGTGGGAGCTGAAAG
Source organism: Entomyzon cyanotis (assembly GCA_024500445.1). Lineage (NCBI taxonomy): Eukaryota > Metazoa > Chordata > Aves > Passeriformes > Meliphagidae > Entomyzon > Entomyzon cyanotis. The sequence goes on along the minus strand of JAKEPQ010001021.1, from coordinate 42,032,906 downwards.
AAAAAGACGACTGTAAAAGACATGGGGTTTTGTCTCAGGTTTGCTCTGGCTTTAGAAGGAATGGGCCACAATTCAGCTTTCTCCCCTCACTGCAAAATAAGGGATGTCTACTCTTAACACAACCTACACTCACATTGACACTCAGAGCCCACACAGGGGCCTTGAAACACCGACCACTTTCAGCAGTCAGTGCAGCCAGGCAAACTCCAGGCAATTACCAAAACAGCAAGTATTAGGTCTTCCACAGAAAACCTCAAGTTCAGTTTTGAAAGACTAACAGCTCATTGCAAACAAAACACAAATAAAGAAATCAGTTTTAGCAGCTTACAGTAGTTCTTGAAACAGCCACCTCCCTCCCACCCACAACAAAAAACAATGGATCCAGGCAGATCTCTATGAGTACAAGCCCATGGCAGTATCATTCCCAGTAGATAATCTCTACTGTCTCAGCTATCTAATAGTACATAAAGTTCAAAATATATTTCCTTGTGTACTTACATGACTCAGACTGATAGCTGTACTCCTTATAGATTAGATACCTCAATCAGTTCGTACCTAATCCAAGCTCCATCAAATTTAAGACCATCCCTTATCCCAAGGTAGGATTATCCCAAATGAGCACTGAAGAGAGATACTAAAAGATGTCATATCATACCTTCCAAACAGCAGCACTTCCTGCCTCCCATCAGAGAGCTTACCCTCGAGCTACCATCCCATCTATAGCAGGTATTAAAAGGCTACAGATAGAATAATTAATCTCAAAGCAGACTGTCTCCAGTCAAGGCTTCCTACTCACAGCTCCATTTCTCCAAAGTCTCTGTATGCACTGAAAAGCGATTCCATTAGAGGACCACTCCAAACAAGAAGTACCAATTCTAAAGTTTGCCTGTGTTTCTCAAGCTGAGCTACCACTTCTGATGCTTGCCGAAATCCACAAAAGAGTAATGTAGGACATACTGGTCTTCACACTGACAAACTTGAAAAAATAGTTCATTCAGGAAACTTGCAGCTGTGACACCTAAATCTTTCCCTACCTTACAACCCAAGATACACATCAAAAGAGGGCAGCTGCCCCCTCCTTGGCTGTTTACAACTAGTGATTTCACATCTATCAGACTGGAGCACTCAGGCAGCATCCATGCTGGGAGCACCACAGCCACAGGACTCTGACAATGAATGTTCTTTTCTGCAGCTGTGACTACAGGCCATTACCTTTCACACAGAATACCTTTAAAAGTAAATAAATGTACAAAGTACCAAATGATTTAGTGGAAAGTTCTGCAGACAAACAATCCTATCTACCCTCAAGAATCAAAACTAATTGGAGGAGGAAGAATCTTTTAATTGATACAGCTCTATATTGTAAAATGGCACTTGAGTGACAGGCAATTACACTTCAGGCAATTTCTATTATATAGTGTCTAACAGAACAGATACAGCAGGAAGGGCAAAAAAAAAAGCAAGCCTAAATACCACAAGAAATAAAATTTGTGTGCACTGTCTGTGTGATCAATGCAAACACAACCACAAAGATTTGCATCACAATAGTGCAGTAAATAACCACCTCACAGCTGAGACATTTACAGGCACATTAGTAAATATACTTTCACGTCTCACAGAGAGGATGGCAATCTATTCAATGACCCAAATAAGACATCTTACAATCACAAGTTGTGCTTTAATTAGGAAGGATCATCCTGAAAGTAAAGCACAGGTAACCCAGCAGGTCCTTTCCACCCTACATGTCCAGGAGCTGTGATTCACCACACTTCAGACTACTCACCGCACAGAGGTCTAAATCCTTTGATGAGCACGTGGACATGGCCTGAAAGACAAGGCTGCAGGCCAAGCTGAGCCCATCACACCCTGCTCCCCAGAGCCCCACACCTCTCAGCAGCCACAGTGCACCAGCGGAATAACTGTGCCCTTTGGAATGGTGCCACTCATTTGTTTGCTGCACTTATTTATTTCCAGCTGAGCTACAGGACAGATTTCCCATGCAGAAACGCTTGTAGCTTTATTCAGAAGATAAAGAGGAGGATGTCTTTTACTCCACAAGAGGCAGGAGACGAATTCCTGTTGGAATAAGATGTGCCACACGTCATCTTGCAGCCCAAGCCCCATTATAGCAATGAAGACAACTCTGATCAACTCCTCACCCCCAAGAAGTGGAGGACCCAAATACAACCCATATGGAGGAAGGTTGCTCAGGGCTACAGAAGAATAAAGGGTGGAAAAGATTATTAAAAGAAGGGGAATATAATCTCTGCTGCTGAGAGCCCAGGAAGAAAACTGAAAACTGGCCTGAATTCAGCGTATTTGTGCTCTCAGGCAAACACAGGGAGCATGTTCCCAGCAGAAACACCTGTGAGGAGGGCTTGAAAACTGGAAACTGGCACTGCAGATCTGGGATGACAACAAGATAGGTACTCACCACTTGTGAAAGTCCTTCAAACCCAGGCACGCTGAGAGAACAGGTAAGAGCATAAGTACAGGATTAATATTTTAAAGATGAACAGCTGGTTAAAGTTTAATACCTGTCCCACTTGTCATCTGAAATCCTTCATGAAGGGAACTGAGTTCAGATGAGACAAGGACTGTAGTCTTTAACATGAGGTCAGTTGCCATCAAAGCTCCTGCCAGCCCTGATTAAAGCTGATGGGCTGACAGCCAGGCACTACAATGAGCAGAGGTGGCTGCCAGGGGTCCCATCCACCTCCTCCCCAGCACAAGGGACACAAAGGAGCTGCACCATGTGCATCAGAGCTTTAGGGTGGTATTAAGTAAGCAAAGCCTTTGGGGTTTGTGTTTCACTACACACTTTGGACAGAATCTTTCTCAAAACCCATGGATTCTGAAGTCTCTTTTCGATCTTTGTATTGAGAAATAAATACCCCAACAGATCTTGATCATCAGTTTTCACTGGCAACCTTTCTTCCCAGAGTTCTCAAGTGGATGGACAGCAGAATGGAGACTGTGGGGGACCAAAGTCTCTCCCACTCTAAGTAGAGATCAGGTCTATGACCACCAGAATACATAACATACATAATGTACCACCACATATATAAGTCCATGGGATGTGAGATGCATCCCACAGTCCTGAGAGAATTGGCTGATGTAGTTTGCAAGACATTCTCCATGATATTTGAAAAGTCATGGTAGTCAGGTGAAATCCCAGGTGACTGGAAAAGAGGAAACGTACCCATCTTTTAAAAGGGTAGAAAAGAGGACCCTGGGAACTTTCTGTCACTCTGCCCTCTGTGCCTGGGAAGATCACAGAACAGATCCTCCTAGAAGCTCTGCTAAGGCACATGGAGAGAGGGAGGTGATTCAGGACAACCAGCATGGTTTCACCAAGAGTAAGTCCTGCCTGACCAAACTAGGGACCTTCTATGATGGAGTCACCACGTTGCTGGACAAGGAAAGGGCTACAGATGTCACCTATCTGTACTTTGGTAAAGTCTTTGACATGATCCCCCACAACATCCTTCTCTTTAAATTTGAGAGAGATGGATTTGATGAGTAGACTGTTAGACGGATAAGAAACTAGTTAGAAGTCACATCCAGAGAGTAGTGGTCAGTGGCTCAGACACCTGATGGACATCAGTGACAAGTGGTGTCCTTCAGGGGTCTGTACTGGGACCATTGTGATTTAATATCTTCATTAATGACATAGACAAAGGGATCAGCTGCACCCTCAGCAAGTTTGCAGGTGACACCAAGCTGAGTGTTTTTTGACACACCTGAAGGACAGGATACCATCCAGAGGGACCTGGACAAGCTCAAGGAGTGGCCCATGGGAATCTCATGAGGTTCAACAAGGCCTGTGTTCAATGTGCTGGTGCTGTACCTGGGTCAGGGCAACCCCCAGTATCAGCACAGGCTGGGCATGAACAGATCAGAGCAGCTCTGCCCAGAAGGATTTGGGGTGCTGTGGGTGAGAGGCTGGACATGCCCTGGCCATGGCACTCACAGCCCAGAGAGCCAAATGTGTCCTGGGCTGCATCCAGAGCCCTGTGGGCAGCAGGGGAGGGAGGGAATTCTGCCCCTCTGCTCTGCTCAGGTGAGACACACCTGGAGCACTGCATCAGCTCTGGGGTCCCTGCATGGGAGGGACATGGACCTGCTGGAGTGAGTCCAGAGGAGACCACCAAGTTGATTAGAAGACTGGAGCACCTCCCCTACAAGGAAAGACAGTGAGAGTTGGAATTGTCCAGCCCGGGAAAGAAAAGGTTTTGGGGTGAGACCTAATCATGGCTTTTCAGTACCTGAATGGAGCCTGCAAGAAAGATAAAGACTTTTTACAAGAGCTTGTAGTGACAGGACAAGGGGGAGTGGCTTCAAACTGAAAGAGAGCCTGTTTAGATATGTATTAGGAAGAAACTCTCTACTGTGAGGTTGGCAAGGCACTAGAACAGGCTGCCCAGAGAAGCTGTGTTCAAGGCCAGGTTGGATGGAGCTGGGAGCAACCTGATCTAGTGGAAGAAGTCCCTGTCCATGGCAGGTGGGTTGGAACTACATGACCTTTAAGGTTCCTTCCACTCCAGGCTATTCTATGCTACTAAGATCAGCATATCCAGTAAAATACACAGCTCAGTATTAAAGCTAGACTTTCCCCACACTACTGGGCAACAGCTTTTGCCCTGTAAGCAGAGAGAGAAGCAGCAGAGTGTTTCCTCAGTCAGATCACAATTACTGATTTATACAAGTGTTGTATTTGCATACAGCTGGAGGAGTGGAAAAACCCTGCTCCAGCAGGAAACAAGCTGTCTTTTACCCATCTGGGAAGATGAGAGCATTGCTAAACTTACAGATGACATGCAACTGGATGGTGGCACGGGTAAGAGGATACCTACTGAAGCCCAGAGTATTTACAGAAGACCAAGCAGCTGGGCTGCTCCCATGCAGATTTGTAACACCAGGAGGCAAAAGCAAGATGTTTTCCCTGGAAGCCAACAGTGAACACAGTGGGTTTGGCATCTGTTTCAGGAGGTCCTACCTCTGTCAAAATTCTGGACAAAGCCTGTTTGTCTGAGACTTTGCAAAGAGCAGAGAGCACATCAAAGCTCTCCTTCGTTTTGTAGGTCAGGAAGACTTTAGGTTTGGCAGGGTGTCAGCTTACATGTATTCTGTAAAGTGCACTTTAATTTTTCATTGTAGCAGCACCTACAGACTTTGATTGAAATAAATAATGAACCAATTTGTATCATGAATCTAGGAATCACTCTCTTCTGGTCCCCATCATGCAGAGGATTTTCTTCCCAGTGACAAGTGTTAATGCATTTATGCCCTAGTTTCCCACAGTGGGTGTCACTATTGAAGTGTCAGGAAGGAAGGTTACAGCTGCTTTTTCAGACTGTTCCTGTCAGCCTCAGCAGTCCAGTTTGGATGAAAACATCCCGGCAGAACACAGCCTGAAAGAAAGCTGGATTTTAAACAGCACAGCAAAAGTCTTTGTGTTGTATATGATTAAAATGTAACATTGAATTGGTCTTTTTCCCAGTCTGAGTCAGGGAGGACAGCTCCACTGTGTAAAAATTACAGGGTTTTTTTGCAGAATGACAGGAGTTTCACAAGTCTTTAAATGTAGTCTAGAGACCATTTTCCATGGTTTTCTCATTTTTCAATGCTGTTCTTTCTAACAAGTCCCTCAGCATAAATCCTGACAGGTACCTTTCCAGTTGTGAGAGCTGAGAGCTGGCCATCCACCATAGTGGGACCTCAAAGCATTGCCTACCTTCACTTCTCGCACAGCAAAAATGGCCAGAACTGAAGCCCAGTGGGATCCAGACACTGTTTGATTTGAACCATTCTGTGTGATTCATGCTAATTTTAATAAACACAGTTATTTTGGGAGGGGAAAATCAATTATCAAAAGCAGCCTTACTGTAATTTCAAAGTTTTACCAAATTACTTTAATACAGTTCCATTTAGAGAGAAATTTACATTAAGTGCACACAGTAAGCACTGTAACCCACTCAGCTAACTAACCCCCTTTGCAAACTAACACTGCAGAGAAAGTGAATAAAATGCTGGCCAGATCAAACAATAATGGAATTAAAGCACAACAGCATGGCTCACAGGATTGTTCTAGCAGCATCCTCGGGAGGCTGCACTGAAGAGGAGGTGCCATTAGGCAGGTACAAAAGGAGAAGTATTAGATTGCAGTATTAAAGCTGCTCCCACCTCCCTTGCAGAGCTTCACAATGTCACAGTGAGGCAGCAATATCAGTGTGCTCATACTAGATTAGGAGCCCTTTTTAGGCAGAAAAGGATAATTACTTTCTCCTGGAGAGTACCCCTAAATTAATTTTATTCACCCAGACCACCTTTGTCATTGCTGGAAGCTGCTGCTGAAGGACCACAGACTCTGCCCTAGACGACACCACATCGCATGCAAATCTCCAGCTCAGAGCAGTGGTAACTGCACAAGATATAATGTCTTGTGACATGGTGAAGGTCAGATTAGACTACTTGACCTTCAGGCTAAATTTATCAATTCAGTGAAATATATTAATAACACAGTTTTTAATTAAGACAACATAATAGAAAGAGCAATACTGCTTGGTCCATAGCAGATCTGTATTAAAGTACAATATTCATTTAATCACTTTTGTACATGATCTAGTTAAAATTAGCCAGGAGAGCTGTTCCTGTAACACATGGGTAATACAAGCAGAAAGCTTGTATTGAAATACAAGCAGAAAGCTTGAGACTCACCAAAGTGAAGCCACTGCATTTCATTACAACCACAGCAGCCTCAGCAGGGCCAGACACGCCAGTGGGGAGTAACACAAGAGAGAACGCTCGAGGATCATACATGCTACAACTCACAGACCTTAAGGAACAAAATGCAGTTCATTACCCTGGTATTGTTTTGACAGAAACAAAACCCAAATTACTCATTTTCTGCTGCTATTTTCACTCCATCAGCAGTTGGGTACGCCTGAGTCGGCACTGGACACACTGCCCAGCGTGGCGTAAGGCAGCGCCAGGCTTTCCCAGGCTCTGTGCAAGACCCAGCTGTCTCAGGGACAAGGGGGCAAATCCAGAAAAGTACTCTTTTCTACTCCTTCTCTGCATACATTAATCTACGTGCTTATTCCTGTTTACATTATGAGGTGTATGTCATAAAAGAGCTTACAGGATGTGTATTGGAGCCAAGTTAATATTGCTGTTGGACCCTCAGCCTCTGTATTTCCTGACACAACATTGCCCAGCTAAAACTACTTTTTTTTTTTATTTTATAATTCTGCATTTGTCTGATGGAGTTAATTAGTGGTTTGAACCCATTTCAGGTAAGAAAGTTACATAGAGCACCCACGAACACCTGCAGGAAACCCAGCAAGAGAACAAGCCTTATACCAGAGACAATACTAACATTCAGAAATATTAGTTAGTATAGAAATGTGTACAAATACAGTAAAGAAGCTACATTTGGGAATAACATTCAGAACAGTTCAGAAATGCGCCTGCATTTCAAGACTTTTTCACATATTACTCTGGCAAAACCCAGAGCTTTTCTTTTAGGGCAGCTCAACTGTCCTTTCAGGAGACAAAGTGTGCTGTGTACAAAGAACTGCAATTTTTTTTTTTTAAGTGGGTTTTTTCCACAGATGTCATTACTTGGATTTTAAAGGCAGGAAGCATTTCCCAATACTTGTGCAGATGAGCTAAGGCAGATGGACCTCATATTAAAGTCTTCCCTACCTCCCAACACAAAGGATTTTGGCACTCAGCCAAAATCCTGCCCAGAGATGTTTCCTATTTCATAAAGCCACTGAAAAGCCAACAAAACACCCATGGCACAACCATGAAGACATGCAATACCTTTTAAATGTGACCCTTACAACATCAAGGTTTGATGTCACCAGCATTGCCAAACAAGCCCTGCAGTAGATACCTGCCACGCGAGATAGCTGCAGCTCTCCGCATTCCTAGGAAATCCTTTGCAATACTACTTGGACTCTGACCTTCTCTCCCTCCTTCAACACATTTGAGAGAACCAAAGTCTTGATTTCTGCTCTGGGAATCCAGAGCATCCCTGGCTGGGTCCAGCCCTGCTGTGCCCCTGGCAGAGCTGCTGGCAGCTGCCTTTGCCAGCTCAGGAGCTGATAAACCAGACTAAATATCTACTCACACATCAAGTTTTTTAGACTAGCACTCCCCTGTCAACATTTCAAAGGGAGCACAGGAAAGACCTCACATCTTGAAAACTGAAATACTTTAAAAAAAACCCCAACAACAACCAAAAAAAAAAGACAGAAAGAAAAGAAAAAAAAATCCTTCCCGCTTTTGTAAAATGTTAGTGAGTTTTATAAAAGTTTAAAAAAATAGGTTTCCTTCAGGGTAGGCACTGAATAATTTTAAAGAAAAAAGACTTCAAAGACACATTTTCCATTCTATTTGCATTCAGGCATTTTGTTTTTCTGAAAATTATTAACTCAGTAATATCACAGCTGTTCTTCCATGTGCTGTGAGCTTCGCCTATCCAGAAGATAATTTGTCGAGTGCAAAGACCCACGCAAGCGAGGGAGAAGGTGCTCTACAAAAGTTTGTGAGTCATCCCAAGAGATTAGCACAACATTTGCAAGGACATGCATCCCAGACATGAAAGTGAGAGTTGCAGAGGGTGTACAGGCATTGCAGTTTGCCTTAAAATGAAGACAGAAGGACTTAGACTGAAGAGGTTGAGCACTCTGATCACACCTGCTCACAGCCACTCTGGCTGCCCCTCTGCCAGGAGTAAAACAAAGCCCAAGCCCTGGGGTGTCCACTATGAAAAAGGGGCTGATGCAGGGACAGCGCTTGAACCGGTTGCCACTGCACACCAGCATCTTGTGTAAATCCCCCACAAACTCCGACAGCCCCCAGGGACGAGGGAGCGAAGGCAGTTCTGGGGCGATTCCTCTCCCAAGGCTTCACCGCGCTCTCTCCCAGCCAGAAGCAGAGAAGATTTGACAGCCCGTTGAGAGAAATTCATGAGCTTTGCCGTTCATTAAAAGGATACCGAGGGAAAGCACTGAGGTTAACGGGATGGGCTATATTAAGCCCATTTATAGCTTTATGGCACCTTCAAAGGGGCATCAGAGCTTTTTACAGCCACGTAGAATGGTCAGATAGTTACAAACTGAGACAGTTTTAAGAGAGTACCCCAGGCCACCCGAAGGAGAGGCAGCACTCAAAACTTCAGAGTTTGAGGTCAGCTCTTGATGTTTTCCTCTTACATATCTCATCCACAACTGCTCCTGGGCTTACAACACTGCATATATCACAGCCTGCTTTGTGCTAACAGGAGTATTTAATGACACAGAGAACTACCTTCTGATGATTAGGGGGAAAAAAAATCAGGCACATGCTTCATGCTGTCTGATTTTATTAAACTGCTGCTTACAGGGAAGGGGGATGGTTGCTGTTTTTTCTGCAACGGCAACCCCTCTTCCTCATATCCCGGGTCCTGCTGCACTGCAAGACAGTAACAGGCACTGTCACAACATGACCTAATCCACGGCGCGGGGAGATAGGACAAAGTGTCACAGCAGACGATGGAGCTGCCCCTCGCCCTCCAGGCAGACACGCCGGGATCAGCAGAGCAAGGGCTGGTCAGAGACCCTACAAGCACCCCCAGATCAGGGGATATGGCCCACTGACCCCCAGAGGAGTGAAACCCCACCAACCCTGGCAGGACGGACCCTATCAACACCTGCCCCATTGACCTACAGAGCGATGGACCCCGCTGGCCCCTGGGCATGGACCCCTGCAACCCACCAGCCTCCCGGGGATGGAGCCCCCAAGGTGAAGGGGTACGCATCCCCCTGAGCCCCTGCAGAGGAGATGCGACCCTCAGCTCCCCTGGGGATGGAGCCCCAGGGATCACGGGGGAGGCACATGCAGAGGGGGTGCTGCCCCGCACAAACAGCTCTGGGTAAGATGAAGAGCCTCAGCCCCGCGCTGGGGAGATGCACCCTGCCCTCCCGCAGAACACGGAGCCCCCACAGAACTAGGGGAGGCACCCACGACCCCCGGGAGATGCAGCCGCGGTGGCAAGGGCGAGAGGGCTGCACCTCACCGTCCGCCGGGCAGCGAAGCCCCGGTGCCGATGGCGGGGCGGGATGACCACAGCGACCGCCGGGCGATGCAGCCCCGCGTCCCGCTGCGGCAGCGCGGGGGGAGCGCAGCGCCCAGCCCAGCCCAGCCCAGCCCAGCCCCGCGGGAGCGAAGCCGCCGGCGGGGCAGCCCCAGCCCCAGCCCCAGCCCAGCCGTCCCCGCCCGCACCGCGCTCCCCACTCACCTCGGAGGGACCCCGGCGCCCCGACACCTGCCCGGCGAGCCCGGGGCAGGCTTACCCGGCCCAGTGCCGCTCCCGCCGCCTGGCTTGCCCGGCCGGCCGGCGGAGCGCGGGGGAGGCCCGGCGGGGCGGGAGCGGGGATCCCGGGAGGGGCGGCCCGACGGGGCGGGCGGGGCTGCTGCGCTCCCTCCGCGGGACACCTGGGGCGGGCAGGGCGGGGGCACCGACCGAGCCGCGGGAGCTGCGGGGATCTGCGGCCCCCGCCGAGCAGGCGCTGTGCTCTGCCGGGGGTTTAGTGTTTTCGGGCACATCGGGATTTTTTCAAGTCCTTTAAACGTTTTCTTTGTATCGCTTTTATCTTCGGTTCTCGTTCAGAGGGCAGTGCTAGTTCCAAGGATGATTTAAATGAACAGTGAATTACTCTTCCCCCCCCCCCCCAAATCTAAACGCATCCTTTCTAATTTTTTAATAAAGTTCTTTCTTTTTTCTTTTCTTTCTTTCTTTTTTTTTTTTTTTACTAGAAACCTTAAGATTGCTGAGATGAAACTGTATTCTAAAATGTTCAGTTGCTTTTTTAGGTTCACTTTCCTAGGCACTGCAAATGGGAATGATCAGTGACTGTTTTCTTTCAAGCCAGAATCCTTTCCTGACTCAGGCCCCTGTACAAGGCTCAGGGACTGTGTTTCCAGCACTGCTGTTCTAAAATTAAATCTATTTTAAAAAAATTAAAGAAGAGAGAGAATTCAGATCAAATTCAGATCAGCCAAAGTGTCTCTAAAGTATTGTCTTTATTAAAGACTCTGTCAGGTAATCACATTACAATTTGGCCCAGATGTTGTGCCTATCACTTCTTTGAAGATGATTGCTCATGATGGCAATGTCTGGGCTGATAACTAAATCAAGCTCAACATTCAGAGCAGAGGGTTATCTGGAGGCACTTGTTGCAGTGACAGGCTCGGCACGAGGTACCAGGCAGTGCCTTAGGACTCTTCAGCGCTGGGAGGATGCTGTGAGCTGAGCTGAATTGTTCTGTGAAAGCATAATGCTTCCATGCAATGAGAATAGTACTGCAGAGCACACCCCCGACCACCCTCCGTGCAGGGCAGGGAGGTTTGCCAGGTGGCAGTGAGGCCACAGCATGTAACGAGAAAAGAAATCCAACCCCTTTCACACTGATGAACTCCAGGATGAGGTGCAAAAAACCAGGTGTGTGATCCCTGCCGGTGACCTTGTTTCCGTGAGGGAATTCCAGGCACATGGAGCAAGCCCTAACGGCTGTACTGGCAGGAGAGTAGCTCCCAGCTCCCAGTGAGGGGAGTTTTTTCCACCAGCACCACTGGCAAACACACTGACACCTCACCAGACCCCATTAACCTGCAGCACCCAGGAGGACCATGTCCATCCTGGATTTCCCCTGCGTCTTCACACTGAGGTGTGAGCCTGTGAGGTGGTTCCCTGCAGGGTCAGGGTTAATCCAGCACATGATTCAATGAAATGTCAGTGGCAACTGATTTGAGGGTGCAACAAGTTCTGCCACCACTCAAGACACCGTGTGGCTAATGTTGCCCTGTGCTCCTGCCAGGCAAAGTCTCAGGGTACCAAGGCCTCTCTAATACCACTGCAATATCAATCTAATTCAGCCCCCATTCATGACTTTCCTCTCCTGTTTATAGGAACCTGCCTTTGAATGATTCTCTGTTCATTATTTATCCACATGAAAACAGACATGCTTGCAAATCCTTCCTCTGTGCTGCCAGGCAGCTCACTGGAAATGGTGCTGGCTCATAATGGCAAGATGGATGATGGGGTGAAGCAGTTTAACTCTGAGAATTATACCCTTTGATTTTCCAGTTCAAAACTGTGATTATTTCCTGGTGGGACACGAAAAATTCCCAAAGGGTCCACAGCACCCAGAGTGCTGAGCCCTTACTTCAGAGTACAACTCTTCCTTGTGATCAAATCTGCTGGCAAGTAATATCCAATAGCCATGTAAATACTATGATTAACTTCAGCATCAACAGGGTATGTATCCATGCACTTCCAATTACCCATTATCTTAATTTTTTGTAGGTCCACAAGTCCAGCCTGTTTGTACAGCTCACTGTTAAGGCAAGAGAGCAGATTATACCTGAATCACTTCTTATTCAAATCAGAGCAATTCTGTTCATTTCAGGGATTACACCAACACTGAAGTGGCATGGAAAGGGACTGCTTTAGCTTTCTTGCCTCCCATATAACAATACCACTTAAATCTCTCTAAAGTCAGCTGTATCCATTTTCCCCATTTTCTGCATCAGTTGCAAGATAGCAATATAAAGCACTGAAGGTTTGGTGCTCCTGCTGCAGAGCATTTGGCCTTTGGCAGGATTACATGCTGGAGTGTACAATAAACAAAGTCTTTTACTAAGTTTTCACAGGCAGCTGTTGGCATTCGGTTTTGCAATGTAAATCAATTGCTGCTTATATCTTCTGATTTCAGGCCACAAGGTGGGAAAGATACTGTGCTATACAGGTTGGGTTGATTCTGCAGATCTCCATGGAAAGGTCAGCTTTACAACCAGAATCAGTCATTCTGAAGGCTGACATCAATATTTTACATTCTCCTGCTACATATCTGAGAAACACTAATTTTTCTGCTGCTCTTCCTGAAGGTTATGCACATCTTATGCAATATGAGCATCAAAATCTTCATTAAATGGGGGTTTGTGAGTATGGATTTCCCAACACTGATATACAGGAATTGAAGTACTTGTATTTTGCAACCTGGTCAGATGTTGATAGCATCAGTAGCATTCTGTGTTTTTCTCAGACACCAGTTGAGTAGAGATTAAATATATCCCATAGTGTCTTTCATACTTTACCTTCCAGAGAGTGCCCAAAAATCTCATTTTATATTACTTTAGATAAGGGAAGAATGCTGAAACTAAAGCGGTTATCTGAACCCCAGAGGAACCTCGAAGAGGTTCTGGACCCCAAGGAAAAGGGGAGAAACCAGAAAGTAGAGAGAAAGATCAGATTAGGCCGATAGAATAATATTCAGCTTATGAGATCCGAATGCTCCTGAGATCATATAACCTTGTGTGGCTGTATCAGAGGGACTGAACTTCAGTAGCATATTTTCAGAAACATGGAGTACTTTCACAGCTGCTACACAGCAGAATTTTGTCACCCTAACAACATTTTCTCCCAGTGCCATCTTCAGCAATCTGTAATGTTGTCACATTTTCCAAGAGCAAGCAGGACATTTTGCCCTGACCCATGCCACCCTGGCAGTGTCCAGCTTCTGCTGAGCTCTGGGGATGGCTGGACAGCATCCAGCATTTCAGACATATCTGCTGAGCTATGACCTGCCCTCAGCTCTCTCTGAAGTCCCCAGATGTGGGGGGTTACATTTTTCTAAAGTTTTCCTGTAGCTGATTTGATGGGTCTTTTTTAGTGGCTTGGGGACAGACTGTCTAGCAGTAGGTACAGAATAAAGTGTAAATGAAAAAGCACAAGATTGGCATATCCAGGTAGGGTGTACATAATGCTGCCACCACTGACAGCAAAAAGTGGGGCAATAAGTATCTGGGACTGATTAACCTGAATTATGACTTTCCCCTAGCAGCTTCCAAATTTCAGGCTGTGATTTAAAAAACGCAGTGTGAGTCCTGACACACTGTGAGCTCCACTAGCAAGACTTGTGCTTTGCTGTGTTTATGGAACAAAACTGGTACCCTTCATCTTTATTATGATATAATAATCTTCTTTCTCATCTTATATCTGCCCTTTACACAGACTCCCCCATGGACATAGCTGGTATAAAATAGACCAAGGACAAGCCACCACTGGCTGTGCTATTATAAATTCCATTCACAAGGAGACTAAAATGAACTATTCTACATGGAAAAATAACCAGCATGATTACAGTAATAACGTAGAGTTATCATGGTCCTCAGGTGGGCACACTGTTCCAATTTTATTTGGAAATAATTACTTCAAAAGCAGAGCAATTTTTCCAGGACACTGTCTTGCTTTGAAGGAGTGTATCCGTGCTGCTTCCACTGCAGCAGCAGCGACAGTGATTTCTTTGCATAAGCAAAGCCCAAGAGAGGGAACACATTACATATGTCTCCTCCATAATGCACTGCAGTAAATATGAGACTAAAAGGGCTGAAAAAGAGAAATCTTGGAAGTTGGATAGAGCCTTGCTCAGAAAGTGAGCAGTCATGCCAGGCTTGGAGCCACAGTCACAATTTGGCTCCACAGAGCCTTGTGCCATTTGTAATAGTGACACTCCACTGTGCTCCAGCTTTAATTTGGATTATCAACCACAAACGGGAGCAGCAATAATGAAAAAACAGTGATTCTGATCCAATATTTTTTCACTCCTTTGTGAAACACTATTGCATCTTTACAGCAAGGGGGAAAATCAAGCTAAGAGCTGTGAATCCATCAGCAGGGATTTCTCTCCATTTATGTCTCTCCTGAATTTTCATAGACTAACCAGAAGCCTAGCTAGGATGTAAAGTTCCCCAGATGCCATGGGTTTCTCCCAGAGCACAAAGGTGATCAACTCTTAAGAAGTATTTATTTTAAATTAGCACAAAACAGAAGCATAACTGCCTCCAACATACGGGGTGGAGAGGTAAAGGCAGGAAGTAAAAAGACCATTATGAACAAGTTCTAAAATTTAAAATGAGAAAATATACACTTAGATACATTTATTATATATTGTTTGTGGATATCACACATTAAATATTCACAAAAGTCTAAGATATGCTGCAAAAGTCTAAGATATGTGCTCTATATAAATACTATAACAGACCAAAGTCAAGAGTCAAAAAGTCTCAGATTCAAACACTCAGCTACAACTCTTCATAGAAATATTCATTTTCCAAGCTCCTGAGGGTAAAAGCTTTAGATTATTTTGGATACATCAGACACAGCTCTCTAAAAACCCTCTTCCATGGAATTCCAAGATCAACACCTGTTTCAATTTCAGTGATATAAGATATCAGAGGACAAATTCACCCACTGGATGAACTTGACTGTAGACAAGAGACCAAAGAAATGGGTACATAAATTCTAAGGTTAAAATAAATCAGTCACTAAATATCTTGGAGCTTCTCATCAAGGTAAGACATTTTGCTAATTTCTCTAGCAAATTAGTCATCCCCCTCTTTATACTGTCCAGTGTTTATCAAGTCTGCTCTGGCTTTGTGTTTGTTTTGCTTTGATTTCTATTATTAGGTAATCAATCCCTCCCTTTGCCTACGGCACTGCCTCTGTGTGTCTTAGAATACATTAGATTTCATTGTTAAATATGTGGTCACATATATAGAGTCATTTACCATTTCAAAAGCACCTTCCTCCATTTGAACTTCATCTTTGCACAAAAATCTTTATCTGCTCATACCTGTAGGAGAAGGCAGAACATTTTATTTACAATAGTGGAGTGTGTGCTGTCTTGACAGGATGATAAGAAAAGCACTGGTTGAACCCTTTCTGCACAGAACAGGCACCAAGGAGTTATCAAATAACTGTGCAATAGATACCAAGCCTTGCTTAAACATTGCCAAAGCAATCTGCCAGCAGGGAATGTCCACAGCCTTAACGCACAAATAGCAGAGGCAGCGCCCAGGCAGTATCACATTAATCAAGGGCTGTGCAAAGAGAAGTGTTTTAAGAGATTAGGGAGCTCTGGAGAAGCACTGCCCCAAGGCTACCCAGCTGCCAGCACTCCCCTGTTCCTGGGTGCTGGCACTGCTCCTGCTTTCCCTCTGCTTTATCCAGCACAGGCTACAGTCCACCAGAACCAAAGGGATCAGCCTGATTTCATAACACAAACAACCAGTCTGATGTCCTCTCCTTGCAGGAAGCACTTGCCACAGACAAATCCCTTAAACAGTCTACTCGTTCAATAAAATGCTTGTCACACATGTTCATCATTATAATCCTTTGCAGTCAGATAGTACCATTCATCTGATGAGCTCAGCCTACAAATTTAGCTTGAATCTGGTCTGACATCTGCCTCCAAGTATGCTTTGATTTGAAAAATCACGTTAAAACTCAGCCTAGAATTGTCTCTGCCTGTGCATGTGGGTCTCTGTGTGCCTGGACACATGGATAGAAATTCCTAATATTTCAGTGCTGCTTGAATGAGTGCTGAGCACTGCAGGCCATCTGCCAGTAACTATTTTTCTAAACTTGGAAAATATAAGAAAGGAAAAGATATTTTAAAGCTTTTGCTCATAACAGCAATGATTTTTCTGGAAATTCAAGCAGCTCTGAAGGGGATGTACCATTTCCAAAGGCAGCTCTCACTCAACAGGTTTTTGAGTTCTCCATAACTTGATGTCTTCATATTCCACCATGTCAAATAAGGATAAAAAATTACATCTTCATCTATCCAGGGTCCATATGGCAGGTGTCTGTCCAAGGCATTTGGAATCTCAGATGCAAAATGCTGAAGAATGGAAAAATCATTTTGTTTAATGAGGGAAAGGCAGAAATTAGGTGCACTGTCAGAATGTCTTAGTGGATCGTGAAGGTCTCTGTAATATTGCATAGAGACATTCAGTATTTAGGAGTGATTTTTTAGTTTAATCTGTCAGTTTTTAACAGTATAATATATGCAACATCCTTTTTTATTACTGTTTTTTATTCCTGCATGTTTCTCCCCAAATTGTGTTTGTTACAGTTAGAAATCCTTCATCACAATACTTTTCTGGGAAAACAAACAAAATAAAAAACAACCAGAAGCACAAGCCTATCACTAACTGCCTGGGCTGCAGCTAATATTTCTATATCAGATTCCCATTGCATAGCCATAGGAGCCTTTTCTGAACATCTTTTCACTGGGGCATTTGCACTGTAACATTTGCTTTTGTATTTCTTCTACTTAATTGTTAAAAGCAAACAAATAAACAAACAAAATCCCCAAAAATAAACATGGGGGGGGAAGAGAGAGATCCAAGGCAAGTAAAATACTAACTGGCTAATGGAAAAAACTGCACATTTGAATTCTGTAGTCCTCAGAGCATGGGATGTGGACACTTGTGAAGCAGCAAAAATCTCCTATAAGATCTCCCAACTTCAGTGGTCATTTCTAGCAATCAATATTTGGTTTCCTTCTTTTTTGGTAAAACGTTGTTATTCAGCTTGAACTACCTGGGGTCTAGAATTCTGAAAAAGTTAATAAAAAAGGTTTTCTACACAGTTCTATTTTTGTATCATATCCAAAGCACTGCAAGCCAGAGCTGTTACTTCAAATAAATGTTTTTCTGTGCCATTGAGACACAGGTGCATTGTAACAAGCATAAGAAATCCAGAGGACCCGTGAATCAAATAAATCGCCAGAAATCCTGATAGAGAGGAAGAGACAAAGAGACAGACCTAGAAAATTAAACTGCTACACTGCTCCTGAAGGACTGCAATTTACAGCAATGAAAAATGTCCTTGCAAATAACATCATCAGAAAACTTTCAGGAGATGAAATGTCAAATACTAATGCAATATTGCTAAATATCCCCTATATAAATCCCATTTCAGTGACATTAAAGAGTCAGAAGGCAGAGAATTAGCATCCAGGGAAGGGAGGAGTGAAGATATGCCTGAAGAGAGAAGGGTCCAGGTGTGGGCCAGAATCAGCAGCCCATTAGGTTCTCCAGCCTGGTGAATTCCCGCATGGAAGTGAATCAGCTCAAAAGCTGTTTATACTCCTGTTTCCTTCTGAGAGTGAAAAATGAATGAGCCTTCTCCGTATCATGAATTTGTCAGGTTTAATGGAAAGCCTAGTCTGATTTTGAGTTAATTTGCTTGGAGCAAAGAAGTCTAAGTGCCATAAACACCATGAGTATCAGAGGGGTCTAAGTGACACTTGTGTGATCCAAGTGGCTGTTATGCAGGCAGCCAAAGGCTTTTGCATCAGCTTTTTTTTTTTTTTTTTAAGACTCCCTTGCCAATGTCACTCTGAACAAGTGCCTGGTGCCAAAGGGGTGCAGGGACACCCAGGTGCAAACCCATTGCTCCTCACCTGTGCAATGCAGCTCAGCAAGCAGCTGCTCCTGCTCCACTCCTTTAGGAGCTGCAGCGCCACAGATCTGCCCACAGGAGAGGAAAAGGTAACACAGCAAGGGGTTGGTAACTCCCAAGTTACATCCCATGTACCCAGTTTGCAAGCTGGGAATGGGGCAGAGGCACAGGGAGCCCCCTGCCCCTCAATTTGTCACCCAGTTGGAGGCCAGCACAGAAATAGTGCCCATCAGGTCGTCGTGGCAAGGCAGCACCTACAGGCTGTGGAAGCCTCTGGGGTCTTGTGTGACAGCCTGGGCTCTGCCAAGTCTTTGTGTTGCAAGCCAGATGGGTTCCTGCCTGCATGGACACCACTGGACTGTGCGCCATGTCTGGGTACACATATGACTTTGAAAATTATTTTGATCACAGTCTTTTTGAGGTTGTAATTACAAGGTTGGTGGGAGGTCTTTAAGCAAAGGCCATTTCTGATGGTGCCAGTTACACACTGACAGACCCACTTCTGGTATCTTCTATCAGTCACTTCGATATTTCACCCCAGCCCAATCTGCAAAGTGCCACAGTCCTCCTTCCCATCCTGGCCTGGCATCCTGTCTGCTGTGGGACATCTGTGTGACTGGGGGTGCTGAGCACACATCTCTACCCAGCCTCATCACATCCATTCCCTGTACAGTCATTCCTGCCTGTACCCATCTGGATGGTGGTGGAGCAAGCACACATGGCCCTAGGACCATGATTCACCAGCTTAGATCAACAAGGTATAGTGATGAGGACAGCTGGCATTCGTTCACAGAATTACAGAATCATTAGGGCTGGAAAAGACCCCCAACATCATCAAAGGCATCCTTGGACAACCACAACCACACCAAACAAACTCTAGCACCAAGTGCCATATCCAGTCATTAAATATTATCCCTGTGAATGTGAACTTTCAAAAGTTACTGAATGGCCAACAACATTTGCCTAGGAGATTAAGAAGGCTTTTCCACTCTGTATTTCTGCATGATGCCCAGGCCTCAGGGATCCCAGTCCAAGGCTAGGAGTCTGCTGTGGACCACCACCCTGACTGAAACGCCAAACCGACTGTGATTCAGAACTCTTGCTCAGCTGCGATGAAAAAGTGAGACTTTTACAGAGAAAAATCTCATTGAGAGCAACACCAAAGCTATTGCTGTGGGCAGAACCCTGCTGTGGTAGGTACCAGGCTACCCAGAACAGCTGAAGTGGAGGAGCCCACATCTGCTTCACTTTTCTCTACAGCTGAGCTCTCTGTAATGAAAAAAGGAAGAATATGCCAGGTTGCTTCATAGACAGAAAACTTCAAGAGGAATTCACTGCTCGACAGCTGAGCTCTGCCCATCCTCTGTTTCTCCTGGCATCTCTTTGAGCTGCTGTAGCTCTTTGTAGACTAAGTGGGGACTGCGAAGCCCTGACAAAGGAGAGGGAGCCAGTGGGATATTTCTATTTCTGGAATTGCCCATTAGAGAAGCTATTCTATGCTACGCAGCATGCCAGCACACTTTAAAAAATAAGCAAGAGTATTAGCAGAGGAAGCATATGTGCCCCAAAGACCATGACTCATCGGGTTAAATCAACCAGCTGAGGTCAGTGCTCCTATTTATCAGCTTTTAGTTGCGAGAATGGCAATGGGGACAATGATTCTATTACTTAAATTTTACATGCTGTGAAAAATACTGCAGTGATTAATGTCTGTAACAGGGAGATAGATGTGCTGCTTTTAGAATCTAGAAGCTATTTCAAGGTCAAGAGTTTTAGTTTTCTTCCCAAAGTGGGTTTTCAACCAGTAAAGGGAACTTCCCACAGATTTCAGTGTCTGTATTTATGGGCAATAAAAGCATTTTGTGTTCTCATCATCATCTAAAAACAGCTGAACCACAGCTTGATGAGAAAAGCCCCACTAATTGCACTTCCACAGTCACCCATCCTCCATGAACGGTGGGACCATGAAAGCATTGACTGTAAGCTGATGCCAGAAATGAGGCTATTTTGACAAATACAGAAAACATTTCTGTGCTGTGCTGTTGGAATTCTTTCTGGCGCCCCAGAATTTGACTACGAAGCGTCCTCCTCCTTAGCCAGTCTGTACCCTGGTCATTTATGACATCAGTGTGGGGGAATTTGGGATAGATACTGCAGGGAGGGGATCCCTCATCCTCAGTTTGCTCATGCACATTGAAGCTCGGGCTCAAACAGCTGGTGGAAAACCACCTGTCTGAGGAAGGTCCAATTCTGCTGCCAGGACACTGCACGCAGAGCATTATGATAGGTGCAAACAGCCTTACATTCCTGCTGTCTTATATGTGAGCTGTTACCATTCTCACTGTGAAATTATTCCATTCCAGTCCTTAGTGGCAATTAAAAAACAAAAATCAGATGCATTGTTGATGATGGGAGGACAGAACACCCAGAAGTCTGCAGACATGTCCAGGTACCATGTAATAGTGCAGGAGGAGAGACGCCCTGCTCTCTTCCCTTTCACCATGAAAGCACAGGACGATGACAGGGCAAGGCCAGAGCTGGAGAGTAACTGCATTATCTCCAGTTATCTCCGTTTCCCAGCAGAGCAGCAGAGGTAAGTTAAAACCGAGTGACTCACTGCTCTGATTCACATCCCGCTGCCGCTGCCCTTCATCGCTGCCGCACGGCAAGCAGGGATTCGGCACATCTGCCCCGGGATGCACAGACTGCTCCAGCGGGGCAGCTGGCTCCAGGCTGGTGTGGCAGGCAGGGATTGCGGCACAGCCCGGTCTCTGTGGGTCAGAACCAAGAGCAGGAGCCCCGGGAAGCCCCAGCCCGGCCGCTGTGCCACACGGAGCAGCTGGAGGCAGCCAGCCCCCCTGGCCATGGGCAAGGGCTGGGAAAACACCCATGGCAGGCAGACCACAGGCATCTGCAGGCTCACCCACTGCGGGGACAGCACAGGCACAGGGCGAAAGGCTGGGCCACACACGCCTGGAGTTTCCCAGCTGAAGGGTCTGTTGGGTTATTCGCCAGCCCCTCCGGGCATTTGGGATGGTGCTCCCGTGTCTCCCTTGCCGGGCAGCCTCCTCACTCGTGCCCTGCTCCTGCAGGCAGACAGGCTCCGGAGACAAACCCCATCCCTCCAGCGCTGCCCAGCCCTGCGCTGGGCTGTCTGCTGCCTGCAGCCTCTCCGCAGCCAGACACAGACACAGAACGCGCAAAACTTCCGTGGTAATTACAGGCAAACCGTGGTGCCGGTTGGGCCTGTGCTGTCATTGCCAGCAGCAAAGATAAAACCTCTGTGTAGGCTTTCAAAGCTGTTTAGATGATAACTCAGCTCAGCTCAACACTCTCTGCTGCAGCATCCATCTTTCAGCAGTGTCAGCTGGTGTCCGGGCAGGGTTTCATGCAGTGTTACCTGCTCCCCCATTCCTCAGGTTTTCTGTTTGTTTGTTGAATTTTTTTTTTTTTTTTTTTTTTTTTTGAGGCCGACTTCCATAGGAGATACTTTGGTAAGATTTTTTCCAATAAAGCCCTCACCAGACACTGCTTCCAAGGTTCATACTCATGAATTTCATTATTTCTGCTGAAAACTGCATGCACCCCAGGTCCCTAGAGCATTGAGAGGAGGTGATTTAACTACTAATGTCAGTCTGATAATTTTGTACCTGGGTTTGGAGGCATCCTCTACAGCCAGCTCCCCACTAAGTGCTTGCTGTGTTGAATTTTTCATGGCTAAGACATCTATGACTAAGGCATCCAGAAAGATTATTCTTTTTAAATACAGGTTAGCTACTCTTTTATTTGATTTGTGTGGGTGTTATTTCACTCAGCGCTTCAGTGTCTTGTGACCCACTTACAGGCTGAAACAGGCTCCAGTGAACTTTCATGCCTTTATATTCCTGTTGCTCTTAACTTACAAAAAAAACCCAAACCCCAAACCAACCTCGGAGGCAACTACCATTGAGGTTTAAATCAGAAATGGCTCTTCTGTGTAAGGGACTGTAAAAGTATTCTATCAATTCAGCTCATGTCTGTGAGGGTAAAGTGAGGTCTCAGCAGGTCTTGGGGTGATGGGCTTTTCTAGAAGGATAACTAGTGGCAGAGACGGTCAATAGCTTTTGTTAGCCCTTGGAAAAACCTATGTCCCACATCCAAGAGGGTCACAGACCCAGGGCATCCCCAGATTTACACATGGTGGTTGGGGTGAGCCTACAGCAAAGGCTCAGGTGCTCCTCACCTCTCCTGGGAGACCTTCCAAGATCCCTTTGGAAGGAGTTTAAAAGAAAAGGAAAAGAAAGCCTACTTGTACCCCAAAACAACAGTGCCCTTGTGGGGAGCTCTGTTGGTGCCTAGCACTTTATTTTACTGGTGTAACTCTGCCAGGGGAATGTGCATGCTCTTCTGTACTGACATGTTCTTAAGGAGTTCAAGCAGCTCAGTCTGTCTTTGAAGAAGTTGTGAATTGACTTAATTACAATGTCATTGCATCTTCAGAGGCAAAATATCTCAATATAATGGCTGGAAGTTACATTCAGGATACTTCCCTTAGAAATGTAGAGCCCTTACACAGTATCAGCACCACAATGACCTCATCCAAATAAAGTTGGTGAAGCATGAAAAAGAAGCATAAGGCTCTCAGTCTCCTGACATCTCCATACCTCATGGCAGGATGTTTTACCAGAAAATCTGATTTAGCCAAAACCCATGATACACATGAAACAGATAGGGCTTTTGGTCAGGAGATAGGACTAGATTTACTGACAGTCCCTCCTCACCTTCAAAGGCACCTTCATTAACAGCCACAGCAAAAGCTCCTGCAGCTTCAAGGAGAAGCTTATCCATCTCAGAACAAGCCAAGTGACGATGTAGATATGTAGATATATCTCTGTGACTCTTCACAACTTGGAATTCTTGACTTGCATGTAATACTGTGCATTTTAGTTTGGTTTGGGTGTTTTAGGAACCATGCAATATAGCAGGTCATGAAGGAAAGCTAACAAGAAAGCAAAGTGGCTCATTTAGAGAAAACACAGAGGGGATACTAAAAATTGTCCCTTCAGTCCTGGAAGTAAGAGACACCTAAGATGCATTTTATGTAAAAACTTGAACAGTCCAACTCATATATTAGAGAACTCAGCAACTTAAATACTAGGTGCTTACTGAAACATGGACATGGTCTGTCCTCTGATTACAGCTGGTGACCTCACAGCCACATAAACAGAGGTAGCAAGAACAAGAATGGAACCAGTATAACATTTTTTACAATTACTTATAATCAAAGGCAACAAGAACAAGAATTGTCCTGATGTAACATTTTTACAATCACACAGAACAAACTGCCTTCCAAAGGAAACAAATGCTTTCAGAGCCATGGACTTGCCTGGGCACTGGGGTCAGTCTGTGCTTTCTGTGAGTTCAGTTTAAATCTCTAACCTTTCCTTTCTATTCCATCCTGTCTCTGGCACATCCCACAGTGTACCCAGAGATCCAGTTTCCAGTGGCTGCTGTAAATCATTCGTTATGATAATATGGAGCACCTGTTTTAGAACTTCCTTTTTCCAAAGATTCAGAGTGGTTGGTTAACATCCCCTGTGGCTTAAAGCAGACAGCAAGACTGAAAGTGGTGGGTAGTTCCTAAAGAAATCTAGAACGCCTACTTGCTTTTTAATTATAGGGCTATGTGCACACTTAATTTAATTAAAAAACAATTACCACAATTTATGATATGAGTACAACTCTTTAGCAAACTAGAATTGCAGCTGAGTTTGCTTTTCAACTCTTCTGTTTTGTTGTTGTTAGTTCTGTGAAAATGATCCTGGTTGACGTTTCTCCTTATGGTGAAAATAAGTTATCATTTAAGTTGTTAGGGTAGGTGCTCTGGCTGTTGATTTCTGAAGTGGGATTAGCCTTTTTCTCTTCCTGAGGCAGTTTGGACAGAGGTGGCAGTTTGTTTATTGGACTTTAATGACCTTGAATGGAGAAACAGGAGACAACAAGAACTTATGCTGAACACTATCCTGTAAATGAGAGAGTCTCTTACTGCGCAGAGCAGTATAGCAGGAGAGATCCCTGCAGGGAATACAAAGTCATGCTACACCACTAAATTCCTTGATATTCATTCACAGAAATGAATGTGCATTAATTAGGAAAGGCAAGTATTTCACCAGTGTAGATATGTTATCCTGTCTTTGAAAAATGCAAGAGGTGTATGTATTTGCTGAAAATATCCCATAAATTAATGTTTTGCAAAATAGTTTCTTGCCTTCTTTTGTTTACCAGAACTATCCACAATGAGGATCTTCTGAGTAGTGAAAATAACTATAAATAAAATCCATGGACTTGCAGGACATTGCAGAAGCTCAAAGAACTTCTCAGCTCATACTATTCTGACAGCAGTGGGCAGAGATGCAGTTTCTCCTGCTCTCCACATCCCTCATGCCATGCCATGCCACAGGTACATCTGGTGCCTTCCTTGGGGTTTTCTGCTTGGATGAGACCCCCTGGTGCATTATCTGCCTGATGTTGCCACCATCTTGCAAAAGAAGTATTGATTCTGGCAGTTTGGCTGGCAATAACTCCAGTTTATCTGTCAAATTGGACATTGAAAATCTGCATCTAAATCCAGTCCCATGAAAGAACTGAGCAAAGTTTTTGGCTCATGTAAAATTTTGGGGTGTTCAGAACAAAGCTGAATAACATTTTGAGGGCTGCATTTCTGCTGCTCAAAGAAAACGAGAGCAGACCACCCTCTATTTCCCTGCTATTTGACCAGCCTTTTGAGCAGGAAGCTTGTTGGAGTATCCAACTAAGCAGCCACAATGGAGCTGATCACAGGATTACAGAAATATTAGCTGAGAAGGACCTTTGGAGGTCATCCAGCTCAACCTCCCACTTGGAGCAGGGTTTTTGCCAACACTGGATCCGGTCAGCTGTGGCTTTGTCTAGACCAGTGCACAAGACCTCCAAGGATGGAGCTACCACAGCGCCTCTGGTTAGTCTGTTCCAGGGCTGTAGCTCCCTCCCAGGGAAGAAATTTTCCGGAAGTTCAATTTGAAACTCCAAAAATGCAGTTTGATGTTGTCACCCACTGGTGTATTATCTGTTGCTACTGAGATGAGTTGATCCTGCTAGTCTTGTAACTTTCCCATTAAGTAGTTGTGGACTCCTAGCCCTTCTCTTCCCTAGATTAAAATACCCCAGCTCTTTCTACCTCTCTTTATAACCATGTCCCCCATTTCCAGGTTCATCCTGACTGCTCTTTGCTGGATTGTATTTCCTCAACACTCTTTCTGAACCAGGGGACCTCAAAGTACACTTCACATAGTATTGCTGATGTTGATAAGCTCTTCCACAGCTTCTTTCCCAGAAATTAAGAGGTTGAAAGCCTCCCTGAAGCCAAGTACCCACTGTTACTCCCCGCCCAGTCCCCGCAGCCAGGCATTTCATCACAGAAGGCAGTTTCATCGGTCAGGCCAAGCTGGACTTCATGAATCTTTGACCATTCCCTAGTGCCTTCCTGCCCTGTTACATGTTTGGAGTGGACTCAAGAGGCTGCACTTCCTGCAGGATTCGAAACAAGGCTGACTGTACCCTGTTCTCAAAGACAGGCACAACACTGGCCCAGGCCCCAAGGCTTTCTCTGAGTCACCGTGGTTATTGCTAACTGAATCTGTCCATCACTCTCAGCTCCTTGGGGTGGATCCCATCCAGCTGTACAGATCTGTGCATCCAGCCTCCCTGAGCAGTCCCTGATGCTGGCTGCCCGCCTCCATCCCAAGCTGTTGGGGCACACCCTGAGCTCTGGGGCAGACAGAGAGGAGCACACATCAGCGTTTCCTCATCTCTCATACCACTTGGTCGTCTCCTTCACTCACTTTCAGACTCAGTGCTCACTATGTTCCCTCATCTGGGAACAGCACACGTGACACTGCCTCGTGAACCTGGTAGATCCCCAGGGCTGAGGGAGGGAAGCCCAAGGGCAAGAGGCTCCTAGCCTTGGAGAGGGGAAGAGCCTGGGAGCAGAGCAGCTCCCACGGCAGCCTTGACAGTTGGCTGCAGATCTGAAACAGGCAAGTGGCAAATTTGCAGGGTCCTGGGCAGCTCCCACAGCAGCCTTGACAGTTGGCTGCAGATCTGAAACAGGCAAGTGGCAAATCTGCAGGGTCCCAGGCAGCTCAGAGACATTGATGTGGGAGAGCTGGGACTCATTTGACTGCATAAGCAAAGAGCTGAGGACCAAGCAGAACCAAACCTCATTCATTACTGCAACCCCACAGGGTTTCTGAACTCCTTTCTGTGCTGCTGATGAACAGAGCCTGCAAGACACACTAAGAGCATGATAGTCACCAAACTGCTTGTACCTCTAGTTATCTCCAAAGCAATTACCTTTGGAAGACATACTTCAATTAAGGCTGCTGCTTCTCTCTATTGCTGTGCAGAGAAATTGAAAATGTGCCAGACATTTCTGCTGTTTGTGGCTCAGAAATCCTTAACCCTTGTGCTGACTGTCAGCCGTATGTGATCTTGGCAGCAGGTCCTGTCCATTTCATCCAGAAGAAAGAACTTAAAAAAAAAGGATACTTCAGTACAATCAAAAGACAACTTTGTCTCCTCTTCAAAGATAATGTTAAAAGTTGGTTCAAATGCCTGCAAATACTGTGTGCAAATTTCTTTGCATACCAGTACTGCTTGTACAGTCTAATGTTTTTGGCTGAGCGTCTCAGATTTGGATATATTAAAATGTGTGCAAATATTCAGCTGGATCTCAAAAGGAAGCTCTCACTAGCTAGAGTCTAACATCAGGCAACATCCTTGCAGCAAGGCATCTACTAATGCAATGAATTTAGCTCCATTTCCTGTTTGCAACGAATCCAACAAACAGACTCCAGTTGTTACTATGTGTTTATAATCGCGTTTTATTTCAGGCCTGTTTTATTTGTACATATTCCAGCCTGAGGAAGGTCACACGCACTCCCGTGTTTGAAGCAGAACCGCTTGCCCGCGGGACGTGGCGTGTCCCAGGATGAGTGGGACCTTTGTGAGCAGAGGCTGCTCCCCTCCCATGCAGCCCCAGACATCTGCAGAGCACTGACCAGCGGGCACAAGCCAGACCTCTCACTGCAAGCTTCCCCACCTCCTCTGCCGTGCTCAAGAGAAAAATCCCCAAAGGTTTCCTGGCACACAGAGCGGGACTGCTGGGACAGCAGTTCCAGGGAAGGACATTCAGCTCTGCCATGGATATGACAGCTCATGGCCTGTCTGGATGGAGACAGCTCCCACATCACCTGAGAGGCACCAAGTGCTCCCAGCCTCTGGCCCACGGCCAACTCCAGTTTCACTGGGCTGAAGAGAAATGAAGCATGTATCCATGCAAGGTCTTCATTAGGAACACTGTGGAAGGTTATGGACTGGAGGAATCTCAAACCTTTCCAGGACACAAAGTTCCCTTGGACCAATTTTTGTTCAGGCACCAGTGTGACTCCTCCACCAAGGACTCTGCTTACTGCCACTGCTGAGGTGAGTTACCATAAGATTCCTGCTTGGAAAAATGATCTGTCTTTGATAAATTTCTCCTGCAACTTCTCTGAGAACACAAGGTCAGAGATTTTTAATAGATTGTAGAAGTTCTATTTAGCTCTGCAAAACCTCTACATTACTTAGCTAAATTGTGTTTTCAGAAGTGTCTGAGAACCCAAGGAGCTTAAGGAGTCAGAGCAGGATTTTAAAAGCTGGTTGAGACATTATTCGGCTTCACTTGAACAGTCAGGAAACAAAGAAGGACCTATAAAGACACCCTGGCAGTAGCAAAGAAAGCTTATAAACTGCCTGTTATTGCACTTTACCACCACCGAAGTCTTCTCTAACACCTACCTTAAAGATCAATCCCAGGTCAAAGGAAGAAAAAAAAATCCAAGATTTGAATAAATGTAAAAAAGAAAGGGGGCAACAGAATACAAATTCTGAAGGACTAGTACATTAGATGATGGCAAACCGTTTTGAGCAGACATCAGATGCACTAGATGAGAATTAACTGAATAATGAATTGGTAATCAAGTAAACAAATGAAAGACCAAAACATTTTAGTACATTGTGCCAAGAAAATGGCTTATTTGACCACATTGTAAGTGTAACTATAGCTCTTTCTTCTCCCGCTTGTCTCTTTTAATCACATAATATACAAGCAAAGAAATCTTGTAAATAATATGTGTCTATACCTTTGTAAAAATAAATAGCCAAATAAAGACGCTTCTTTGAGCTGCAACACAAACTCAACCTTTTTAACAAGCAGAGAGCCCAAAAGGGAAAATTACTCTCGTATAAAATGCTCTCACTGTGGGAAAAGCTTGAGTGAGAGATAGCAAGTCCTTGAAGCATCAGCTCACAAGATCTACTTATATTACAAACCTGCTAAAATCACAGTCTTCAGCTGCAAGTTCTCTCTGCTGCACGGACAGTAATTTGCTTTAGAAGCTGGCAGAGAGAAGTTTCAAGGTAAATTAGCATCAGATTTTGTTCACCTTAACAAACCAGGTGTTATGAGCTGTAGCAGGCAGCCAGCTGCTCCAGTTCAGCCATCAAGCAGCTACTTTTGACAAACCCATTTGCTGAAAAAGGGGAGGCTCCTTGAGGCACTGATAGGGATTCCAATCAGAGGGGAAAGTCACTCTCAGGAGAGAGTAATGGAGAGTCAAGTTTGGGCTGATAGTAAAATTGAGAGAAAAAGAATAGTAAAGAAAATATTCTAGATAAAGAAATATTCTAGAATCAGAGAATCATTTAGGTTGGAAAAGACCTCCATGATCACCAATTCCAACCTTTAACCAAACACCACCTCAAACACAGGACAAAGTGCCACATCCAGCTGTTTCTTGAACACTTCCAGGGACAGTGACTCCATCACCTCCCTGGGCAGCCCATTCCAGGGTTTAATCAGCTTTTCAATGAAAAAATTCTTCCTCATGTCCAACTGGAACCTCCCGTAGCACAACTTGAGGCCATTTCCCCTTGTCCTGTCCCTTGTTACCTGAGATCCCCATCTGGTTACACCCTCCTTTCAGGGAGTTGTTGAGTGATCAGGTCATTCCTGAGCCTCCTTTTCTCCAGGATAAACACCCCCAGCCCCCTCTCACAGAATTTATGTTCCAGACCCTTCCCAAGCTCTGTTGCCCTTCTCTGGACACTCCAGCACCTCAAACACTCCTAATGAATTAAGGGGCCCAGAAATGGACACAGAACTTGAGTTGTGGCCTCACCA
Organism: Entomyzon cyanotis; assembly: GCA_024500445.1. Classification (NCBI taxonomy): domain Eukaryota; kingdom Metazoa; phylum Chordata; class Aves; order Passeriformes; family Meliphagidae; genus Entomyzon; species Entomyzon cyanotis. The sequence goes on along the minus strand of JAKEPQ010001021.1, from coordinate 42,003,363 downwards.
GTGCTGAGCACAGGAATATGTTCACTGCCCTAGTCCTCCTGGCTACACTATTGCTGAAGTCACCAAACAACAAGAGAAGAAACAGAGAAGACCAGGGCCCAAAGGCAGGAGAGAAGTTGAAACAGCAAACTGTCTGAAAGTACAGAAAGGACGGGGTTAGGGGGAAAGCCAAAGGCTACTATTTATCAGCATTTCTTTCCCCGTTTTGGTCTGCTGCCCTGGCAGCCAGGTTTTCCTGTGTTCCTACAGCAGCTTTCTCCTCCAGTATCAGAAGGCATTTCTTATCATCAGCTTTCCACTGGCTTCATGTTGCTGCTCTGTGGGCAAGACAAAGCAAGACCCACTGTGAGAAAGCTCCAGGTCTTATTCAGAGATTAACAAGGACAGCAGCTCTGACCAGGCTTCTTCCCTGTCCACTGCCCCAAGGCAGCCACCCCATACACACACCTGAAATCTCACCTTGTATGTGACACAAAGCACCTGACAGCATTGCATTTCCTCAGTAATCAAACTGTTAAATGCATTAAGCATTTCCATAGAATAAACCAATTACATTCTCAAGAAATTTATACTTCTCTGAAGCTGGAAACCCCCCTCCATATATAAAGACAGATGGACAATAGGGGAAACTGGGACATAACAGACTTTGGCTGCCTGAAGTGCTTGAAGCCCATCAGAGGCAGAGCTAAGGCTTTAATGAAAACCTTAAAAAAATATTCTGTTTCCCAAACTGGTGAATATTGCAGCCTCAGGAAAAACTGGAAATTACTGAGCAAATGAAAAAAAAATCCTTTAGGTATTGCATGCATGTGATACGCAGTAACCACCTGCAGCTCAGAGCATGAAAGGGTGCTTTATTTTGTTACAGTACAGATTCAGTCCAGTTCACAGAGAACACATCAGGTAATACGAATCTTCACTTTGTAGAAGAAATGGGCATGAACACATGAGCACTTGGTCAGCAGCCTTTTACCGCCATTTATGCAAATTTTGCCTCAAAAACATCCTTTATGGTACAAAGGTTTCACTACCATTCCACATAACAGCACTGTAACACCAACTCTAGAAACACAGGAGAGGAGGATAGAAATCTCAAGGACCGTGAAAATATGTGTGTGTGTATATTTATACATACTGCTTGGTGATTTAACTTTCAAAATTCTGGTTTTGACTTGAAAGTTTGTTTTAAAAGAATGTGTCCCTGAATAATACATGTTCTTCCTTGAGGCACATGTTCAAGTTCAGGCTTTGGATAAGAGTTTTCACTTGAAGCAGCCATTGAGAGCTGAGGATTTGGAGCAGACATAACTGTCTGGAAACCAGGTGGGTCTCCATAAGCTGCAGTAGCAGCCAACAGGTAAAAGGGTACCTGAATCTCATCAAAGCAGTTGCCCATGTTTAACCATTTTATTAGACCCTGAAATAGCAGTGGAGGCAACAATGTCAGCTAAATCAGCTCCCGTTAACTTACCAAACTCACCTTCCTGGAGGCTTTGGGCTTTTTGAAGCACAATTTTAGGACTCAAGACTCCAAAACCTCATCTATTTCCCTGAACATCCAGGTTTACACCAGGTGGTCCAGCAAAAGACACTGCTGCTCTTCACAAATCCTTCCTTACTTACATCCAATTTCTTTGACATGTCCAGCACCGACTCTCCCCATCATGGTCAGAGGTCCTATCTAAGCAAAATAAAGCTGATAAATACTGTGTGCAGTTATCTTCTGTGTGGGGGGGGGGAAAAAAAAAAAATCAAAGAACCCCAAATCATCTTTTGAGGGGAGGATTAAAAGATGACTTCTTTTAAACCATGCAGGCTGTAAGAGTGATAAAACTCCAATCCCCCAATATGAAACCAGCAGGAAAATGGAAAATACTCACAGAATGAAGAAGAGAGGCCAGAAAAAGGACTGTGAAAGATATTTTCAGCCTGAAGTATGTTTCAAGTAGCTTAGATTTTCAAAGCAATTTTAAAAGTTTTGTGCACATAACTTGCTCCTGCATACTCCACCATTTTTCTGACCTTTCCACCTAATTACTTTTTCCTCCTCTCAAAGAGCAACAGAAAACGAGAAAACAGATCACAGGAGAGAGACAATGAAAGCTGTAAGCTGCATGTACTACCAAGTGTACAGAAAGTATTCCACACGCTGTCAAATATAAGAGCAACACAGCAATTTTCATTTTTCTTCCACTTAAAAGCAATCACAGCCTGAAATGTTTAAAGACAATGTCCCAAGTTCACGCCCAAGCTCCTCAAAGTTTTAAACACAGCATCTTACAAGTGAGAGAACACTGTTTGTCTTTTTATTTGTAAACCAGAGATTGAAATACCTTACAATATACTTTTAATTTCATTTGTCTAAAGAAACAGCATTAAGAACTGAAAGAACAGTGTGCCATTAAATGTTAAGGACCGCGTATTTTTAAAAACCTTTCTTAAAAAAGGTTATAGAGGTATGATGAATTTAAGTTGTATTTTAAAGTCAACTGCTTAATCATCTCAGTGATTGAAAATGAAGTGCAAAATTGGAAGTCCAGTCACAGAAGAGACTGTAGAGCTGTGCTCAAGACTGAAGAGGTCTACCTAGGGCAGGCACAGCTGCACACTCCCCAGATTAACTCAGCCTGTCCCAGCCATGAATCCTGCAGATCTGAGCAACACCACTGATTAAGTCAGTTTGAACTACTTAATATAAATTCTCCCTTTCTAATAAGAAGGATATTAACTAAAGCTTTCGGTTAGGCAATAAAACCTTTCTAATTAGCAACAAAAAATAAAAGTGACATGCTTACTCTGTTTCAGGCACTTTCAAGATCATAGTTTATTTACTGTAGGTAAAAAGCTAGTATACAGATTAAGGGATCTCTTAAATTTCAACTCTACAGTTATACACCATCTAGTATTCTTGCTCTGAGTATTAACCAAAAGGTTTCTAACACCTGTAAGCCCCACTATAAATCTGCATTGTTATGAGGAAAGAAATATAGAAATCAATGCTTAATTTTTTCAATGCATAATATTTACATTGTGAAACCAATGGGAAATAACAAGCAGTGGCAAAGAGGCAATAAATTTTAAAAAGCCAGAGTTTTATATAGGTTTTGGGTTTTTTTACAATAGTGTGCTAATCAGCATAATTGTATATATAAAAATGAAAATATAGCAGCGCATCCCATTACAGAAATCTGAGTTGTCTGAACTGCTGCCATTACTTGCTTGCCATTTACATGCAACACCTGTTAGGACTGACTTTTTGTTTTTAAAGTGTAAAACGGTTCGAGGTTTAAGAGACAAACATTAATTTGTGCACAAAACTGAAAACTGCACTCAAGAATTGTACTGGTCATGAGCCTCTCCCACAGAGAAGAGGAGGGTGAGAAAAAAGTACCAATGATAGAAAGCGGTTTCTTTCCATTCACACATTTTCAAAGGCAATGCATAGACTGAGAATACCTGGATGGCAAATTCCAGAGACTCTGGAAACAAACAGCTTTCACACACAGGACCTCTGCAGGAGGCCTTTCATTGCATCAGATGGCAATGGCTGACAGCAAATAAGGGGCACCAGGTGTACAAGTAAGTAGATCTTGAAAAATACTAAGATGGGGCAGTTGTTAATATACAATTTGAACTATATATACAATATAATGGAATGTATCCCCTCACAAAACAGGTTTATGAAACAATTGGACCTTTCTACACTAGCCTTATGACTCAGCTATCACTCTAATGAAAATATAAGTACACAAGAGACTTGCATGAGAATTAAAATTTATGGGGCAATTTACAGGAACTATTGACAAAGCTTCTTACTGGCATGTCTGCTTTTTAAGTAATTTTGTTAGATATAATTGAAAACATCTGTGTATAAAATGTCCTGACAGACACTTCAACATGGAGCTTTGGTGACAAACCACTTCAATAACAATGAGGTGAAAAATTAAACAAAGTATTTAAGGTAACTCAAACTGAATAGGAAATGGAATGCCAATATGGCAGTTAACCCTTTTTCTGTTGTTTTAAACAGGAAAGTCTCTTGTACCAGCAGAATCCTGTATACAGATAGAGAAGTAGGGAATACATCACTTATAATCCCCATTACACAAAAGCCGATTCATCATGTGAGAAGGTACAAATTACAGAAAACATGAAGAGTCAATAAAAGAGAAACAACTGGTTTACATGAAAGAAGAGAGAACATTTCAGTCTGAATGCAGTTATTTTGTGAAAGCTGCTACAACAGCCCACAGAACCTCATTCGTGTTGGTTTTCATACATTCAACCTCAGGGTCTAAATCCAGAAGCTGCCGCACTCTCTTTGTGGCTAAATCATACTGCTCATCCAGGAGGGGAGCAAAAGCGTTCTCCAGGACATCTGAGGCGTGGGCTAAATACACGAGCGCCAGCAAGCGCTTGTCCATGCGGTGGGGGTCGTTCACCCACTTGTCAAGAACTGCCTCCTGAACCTTCTTGATGAGGCGCTGCTTGATGTTGTTGTTGGTGAGAGGGTGTGTAGTCATGTCAAAAAGGAGGAAGTTCTGTTTCTCTGTTGTCAGTACACCTTTCTCCACTAGGTTTTTAGCTAACCGCTCACGGACATTTCGTAGTTGGTAGTGCAACTTCAGTGGGTTCCATGTTTCACCTAAAAAAGCAAGAAAACCACACAACAGTCGGAAAAAGTTTAGGCTATACTGTTGGCAGTGATTTTTTTTCCCCTCTGTGGTGCAAAATGAGCTGTCAAAATCATACAGCTGACTGCAAGATACTGTTCTCCTGTCAGCATTTCTCTGATCCCTGGAATGGAGGCAGAGAGCAGGAGAACCTCCTTGGAGGAGCTCTGGGGTACATTTAAAAGTTTGGATGAAACAATAGCTAAGCCACATCTTGATTACAGATATGACAAATAAACAAAAACCTTGTATTGTAAAATAAAAAACAAACCAGTTATGCAGAATGAATTTACTTATAGTAACAATAAAGTAAAATCAAGCACATTCTACAGCTTTTGTGCATTTTTCTGATTCCAGCCTATTACCATTCCAGAGACTGGAAGAAGTGTGGCAGTACTTTGTTCTGCCACACAGACAAGCTAATGCACACCTACTCAGTGCATTTCTTTGTTTCTCCAGGTTTCCACTCTTCTCCTTTCCTGCCTCCACCATGAAACAGTGTGCACAGGTGTGCATGCATGAAGCACATCTTGGGCAGGGCCTTTAATGTTTCCATATAAATTACTTCTAATGCTTTTTGTTATGGCAGGGGAACTGGGCTCTTGAGAGGGCATGACTGTGTGTGCATAGAGGAGGAAAGTGATAAAGAACAAAATCAACAGCTCCTGATAAAGCTAAAACAGTTCAGCAATGAGAATTCTACCTTTGCTTAAGAGCTTACTTAACAAGCTAAAAATTTTAATTCCAGCTTGCTTAAGTATTTATCATAAGTATTAAAATCCCCTTCTGATGTAAAAACTTGCATTTTAACAGGCAAGAAAAGGAATACCATTAAATATTTCTAAGACGCATGGAGGTCTTCCATAAATGGTAAGAGATTTTCTGAAACAAACTTTTGAAAAATTTATTGGTTGACATAGAATAATTAAAACAATAATAATAAGCCACAGGTGACTTCGAGGTTTCTCCCACTGTGATGGACAGCGACACACACTGTATCCAAGTAACAGACAAAATAAGTAAACAAATGAAGTGATTCCAACTGCAAAGTGAAAGGCAGAGAACTCAACCAGGCCTGAACTACACAAGTCCTTATAGGTCTCACATGTCACCAAATTCAATTCCCCAGTTTAATCATGAATGGAACTATCACACAAACACAAAAAGTCGTTTCCTTTTTACCTTTCACGAGGCAAAGGCTATTTCCTAGATTTTTGCCCAGCTGCCATGTGGAAGAAAGTCAGTGCTGTGGTGACACCTTGTGACCAAGCTCCTCAATTACACAGACACTTGAAGACACAGAGAGATGTTTGCTACGTCTACAGGAAACCTGATCCAAACTTCTGTATTCCCTACCCCTGCTTTCCTCGGAGGGTACTTTATAAGCATCAGCCTGGCAAACATCACCTTACATATTCATCCACTTATTTCCATGATGGCTTTGAACTCACATGTACTGCAATTTCAAGCAGCATTCTCTGTATTGCTGATAATTATGGATAGAGTAGCTGTCTTCCAGGGTAGACCTGGTCCCCAGAGCAAAATTCTAACAGAATTTATGAAATTATTAAATGAAACGAAATAAAGCAAACCCAACACAAACCAACCAACCAAAAAAATCCACAACCCTACCTCCTCCCCCAACCCCACTAACATATTTTTTCCTCATGACAAATCTCTAAACCATGGGAAATGCAAAAAACACTGATGTCCCCCAAATAATTAGTAATTAATATACATATGTTACTAAAAAGGCTTGATTCAAGCCTTAGCTACAGCACTGATGATAACTACTCTCCCAAAGCCAAAGTTCAGCAGGGTCACGAAAATCTTTGCTTAGCTCAAAGAAAACCTACAACACTTGTTCATTCATTAGCTGACCTTTTTGAGCCAAGTCCTAACTTGATGTGCATTGCACGGGCAGAGAAGGTGAAATGTCAGCACGAATTATGTATTTGGGACAAGAAAAATGAATTGTTTTTGCAGGCTGTAAGAGGGAAGGAGAGCTGAGTGAGAACCGAACTGCACGGCTCTGCAGCAGCCATGCCCCCTCCTGACACAGGCTGCTTTGTAGTCTGGTTTCCCCCCTGCCTGACAGCCAAGCAGCAGGAGAGGATGGACAGCAAGGACCTGAGAATGAACTGGTGTGCAAGGAAGGCTGTTTAAGGTGGCGCAGGACAAACTGGAAGAAAAAAGAAAACAAGAAAGAAGAAAAAGGTAAAGGGATTTTGCTCGTTTCTGCAGCTCATCAGCTGTAAGAAGTAAGTGATTTTACACAGGCAACTTCCAAATCTTGTTAACCCTGACCTCCCTGTCACACTGTTGACAAAACAGGGTTTTTTCCTGAGCTGCTTGCACAACTCAACTACAGCTCTGATCTACCCCAAGGAAGTTGCATTTTATGTGTTTTGTGAAAACAGATGAGTGCTGGTGGATCAATTTTGTCTGCAATTCAGCCTGGAGAGGAGAAGGCTCGAAGGAAACTTTGCTGTAGCCTTTCTGTACTTAAAGGGGGACTGTAAGAAAGATGGGATCAGACATTTTAGCAGAGCCTAAGACACGGAGTAATGGTTATTAAGTGAAAGAGAGAAGGCTGAGATTAGATACAAGGAATAAGTTTTTCACAATGAGACACTAGAACAGACTGTCCAGAGAGGTGGTGGATGCCCCATCCCCAGAAACATCCAGGCTGGACGGCGCTCTGAGCAACCTAGTCTAGTGGAGGATGTCCCTGCTGATTGCAGAGAGGCTGGACTACATGGCCTGTAAAAGTACCTTCCAACCAAGACTATTATTCATAATTGTCTGATAATTGACATTTCATTTTTTCACAGCTATTTACTAGCTTTACAGGGAGAGCTGTGTGCAAAGTACTCATCTTGAAGACTGTTTTGATCAACAAGAAGTATCTAACATTTTAGAACATTTATTACATCTCTTCAGTTAATGGAAAAACAGAACTCCTGATGCTTTATTTTCTTTATGATTAACGACCAGATAATCCTCAAGTTTTACATGTGAGTTCTTCACCTCCTTTCTTTATTTAAAGATCTGAATACTCAATCCACACACTCGGCTCCTAACTTCCACTAACCCTAATTTCCAAACACAGAGAAAGGCAGTCACATCTCCAGGGTGCAGTCCTGATTTACTTCAGAGTCAGTGAAAGGCATCTCTTCCACTGAGCTGAGATGTCCTCTGACACTTCCATACAGATTCCTTCTATACCAAGTTAAGTCAAAAGCAACAGTTACTCATATTTGATTAAAGGCTACAATCAACAAGAGACTACCCTAGAAGACAGACTAATTAACTTTTTTGCATATTTTCTCTCAAAAAATCTTACACTATAATCTCTAGTGATGCCAGATAATTAGCTTTATTTGGATAAAAAAAGCAAATACATTATGTCCAAGGCTTACCACTAAGCAGTTCAATCCAATTTTGTACTGTTTCAGGAGGCTGGGTCTCTTTTATGTGTTTCAGAGCTTCATCAAGCAGAACATCCCCTGTAGGAGCATCTGACTTGCAGATCACCTAAGATTGAATAAAACACAGTCAGTATTTTGACATAATTAATATATGACAACCACACCCACCAATAAAAAGCTACCTGTTATGAAAACCAAACATATTTGCTTAAAATAAGGAACTTCCTCTTAAGAATATGCAACTTTAAAAAACCCAAACCTTTGTGGTTAAAAAAACCAAAACTTGCCAGGTCCTTTACTACCTTCCCAAAACAAAGTACACGACACTAAATTGGTCTCTGAATACACTCTATTTTACTGCTTCAAGTCAATTTATTCAAAATACGGAGTTAAACAATTACGTTGCAGGAAAATAACAAAAAACAATTAAAAACTGAAAAGGTACAAAACCTGATGTTCTTTTCAATGTATTAATGATAAAAATAGGATAAAAATGATAAAAACAGGTTCATGACAACATCTGCAAGTTTTACAGCTCTGAAGAACACACTGCTGGGTAACACTGTTCCACTTAGTAACAGAGTAACATAACAAAATTTGAGGATTTGAGTAACTCCTTCTTTACCAGTAAAAGTGGCCACAGAAACCACGTACAAATACCATTTTTTTTTCTGGATAGAAAATCGAGAGCACCACATGAAAACTTACAGATTAAACTAGTTCAAGACAGAATGTTTAAATAATATCTTTCTTTATTTATACACGAATTACAACAGTTGTTAATAATAATAATAGTAGTTATTATTATTGTTGCTATTATTATATTTGAAAATTTACATAGTTTTACAAGTTAGCACTTTATAAGCATCAGGTAAAAGGTTGCAGGCAATTGACAGAAAAATGAATACACCAACACAATTCCATATATCTATATATTTATGTGATTATGAACAGCAGGAAGTGAAAGCTCTTATTTTTCCTAACACTTCATGGTAGTCAGACAGGTGTCCTGTAAAGATGTCCAAGTTTATTTCTGTTCCATAGTTCTAATAATCCTTACTACAAACAACCGAGTGCAATGCTTTTCCATAGGGTCTGTTGATTACATTGAAATGAGCTGCAATGAGCTGCAATGTTGACAACTTCAACCCCAATGGTAAGACAACTTCAAAAGATGAACCCCAGCTGGTGTGCAAAAGTGTACAAAATCTGTGAGATTAAACTAAAATTGCTCAGGAGATCTCAGTGAGCACCTAACAGATCACAGCTGGAATTTTATTTCCAATTTAGATGGTCTATACAAAGCACAGAAACTAAGATTTTCAATAAAAATCAGCAAGAATGAACCAGTCCACAATGTCACAAGAAAAACAACAAAGTATATTTAGATCTAAACAGTGAGATATTTTTTAAAAGGGGTAATAAACAGTAGTGTAGGGTGCCTACTTTGGGAAATAGGAAAGATACCACCTTAGTCTGGGAGACTTCAACAGCCAAATTAAACACCCAGGAAGCTGCTGAACCACCTTCAATAGAGAATTTTAAGACGAAACATCTATCAGAAAGGACCCAGAGAAACCCCACTATCTGTTACTCCATCAAGATTAGAGGGTCTCTTGAAATACTGCCCAGGTCTCCATTTTGGGGACATCACTCCAACACAGACATCAGATATTTGGTTTTAAGAACACACCTGCACTTTAATCCCAAAGATCTCAATTTGAAACTAAACACACAACAATACCTATTCATCTTTCTGATTTACAAGCTTTCACAGCATCACTCAAACCCATTATTAACCACATATAATTATATTACACATCTTTCAGGTTTGTATCAAGATCCTGAATTTTGCTAAGTGCCTGTTCCTTCATTATACAGGATTATCCTTCCAGATGGGATTTTAAGCTGCTAGATTGCAGCTATTAACAGTCACTTTTCAGATATTCCTTCCATAATTAGCCAAAACACACCCAACTTACTCGTCTTCCCTTCTTTTCAAAACTAATGCTCCAGCAATACTTCAGTTTCTTTCAAGTGCCCTGTGTTTGATTTTACACTAACCTCAGTTACACTGATTGTTCCAACCTGCTGCAGTTGATATCTTGGTACTCAACAACACACTTCAGCATGCAAGATGTAAGATGGGAAGTAATCTTTTTAACCTGATTTATTACTAGAAACAAACAAACAAAACAAACCTCACTGAAGAGATCACAAATGCTTTTAAGAGTAGGGTATAAGTAAAAAGGTTTTTTAACTTTAGAAAATAGCTTTCCTTGACTATTTGTGGTTAAAATACTTTTTTTCTTACCACTGCAAAGAAGTTTAAGAATTCAGCACGAATATAACACACCACAACAGTGCCAGCACAGGCATTTAGAGGAAAGAGCTGTAAGGAGCACAGAGGCCTCGATTTAACTCAGTCAGGATCCACAAGCTCTTGTGAAAGCCACACTGCACAGTGATTTTGTTCCCAAGTTTACTTCTCTACAGCCAGGAATACTGTGCTGTTTTTCCACTTCTCTGCTACACTGAATACCCACAGCACCTTGTTCTTCCCATCAAGATATCTTCTCCCTCAAATAAGCGTGTGTTGGCTCACACTTCCATAATATTTCTCTCCCGCTCCCCTTCCCAGGACATGTAAACAGGCAATAGCAGAAGCCCAGCCACCTCTGAATCTTCACAGATCTGCTCTTATCTTGGTGAACTTAGTGATGAATGCTTCTTGGCTATCTCTCTTCAGACTGGGAAATCGGATGCATTTGGGATCTCATGAACTGAATCACCATAGAAGAATAAGCATTCACAAGGGGGACTTTCTTCCTCTCTTTAACAGAAGGACTAAGGTAGAAAAAGGAGTGAAGATCCAGGTTCTTCAGGGACGCTGATCCTTAGCCTGACTGAAAAAAAAATTTATTTATTCCAATTTTTCAGTGATTGATCAGGTACTAGATTTGCCTGGTACTTATCTACTAAGGAAATTTCAATTATACAGAGTATGTAATTTACATTTTTCACAATGCAGCTCTGCAATTAAGCAAAGCTAAAGATTAAGCACTTCTTGAGCTGATTTTTAAACTTAGTTTTCTAGCTTTAATACAAAAATTCACTCATGCATGAGTTGCTCAGAACTGTTAGCAATAAAACACTGAAATAAATCTGCCAAGGATTTGTTGGGATTCCTTTTGCTTTTAATAGCTCCATCGATTTGGTTTGCTTTCTTAGCCTGTAAGGCAATGTATGGTCCCATCTTCTACTCTCAATAACCACTTGCAAACCTCAACATTCGTTTGCTTCTAATTTTGATCCCAGTAGACAGAATTCCAAAATGATGCAACAAACTCTTAAGCCAAATTTCCAAGGATGTTGCAATGTGTAACACATCATGTCCACTGACAAAGTTTCATTAAGGTCCCTCAAGTCCTTGTCTACTCTCTTCTCAGTCTCATTTGGCTCTTTACAGCATTCAATCATGGATTTAATGCATCTTGATCCACTCTGAAGTTCTGTCTTAAAAGCTGCAAAATATTACCAGCAGAGATCAACCTGATTCAAGGATTTAAGTGGAAATCATTGCAGTTACCATTCTTTTAAGTTAATTGTATTATTTATAATCACTTAGCTGGTTATAAATCTGTGCTACTGCCCAAAAAAATAATTCTACCCGCTGCTTGTCCTGACCTTATCACTTGTGCCCCACCTGATGACAAGATCAAGACAGTGGTTCAAGTGAAAACTAAACTGGTCAAAGTAAATTAGTTTTCAGCCAGTGAATCACAATCTTGGATGCACTATTAGACAGCTCTTTCCACTTATTAGGCACAGTATTTATTTCACACCCAAAGCTACAGGCAAGGAGAGCAAAGTCTGCAGAAGCAGGACAAGGAGGACACTTGGCAGAGTAGAGACACTTAAATCTGGCCAACACAGAAACAAGACCAAAATTTGGTGTTAATGGAAACCTTTAAATAAGGTACAAAACAACATGAGTCATTGTGTTGGTTTTGCACAACCTGGTTTTTGGTAGCGGGGGAGCACAGAGGTAGCTTCAGTGAGAAGCTGCTAGAAGCTTCCACCATGTCCAGCAGAGCCAATCATCTCCAATGGCTCTGATGATAGACATGCCACTGGCCAAGGCTGGGCCAACTAGAGACAGTGGTCACACCTCTGTGATGGGCCCTTGCTTCCAGGCTGGGGCAGCCTGTCCTTCCCGCACCCTGTGGATGAGTGACCCACACCGCAGAAGTTTAGGGAGGACTGTCTGCCCATAGGGGGACTCACATTGCAGCAGTTTTGGGAGAACTGCTGCTTGTGAGATGGACCCACACTGGAGAAGTTCACGGAGAACTGTCTCCTGTGGGAAAGGACCCCATGGTGCAGCAGGGGAAGGACTCCTCTCCCTGAGTGGCAGAAGAAAATCTCAGGTGACGAACTGACCAAACCCCCCATGCCCTGTCTCCCTGCACTGTCGGTGGGAAGGAGTGACTGGTGGGGGAAAATGAAGGGTTGCTTTAGGGTTTATTTTACTTCTCGTTATCCTCCTCTGACTTCATTAGTAATAAATTCACTTTGTACCTCTCAGCTGAACCTGTTTTGCCCTTGGAATGTTTTCACCCCATCCTTATCTCAACTCATGTCCTCTTCATTAAATTTATTTCTCTCCTCTGCCCAGCTGTGGCAGGGGAGAGAGAGAGTGGCTGTCGTGAGTGCCTGGCGTTTGGCCAGTGTCAAACCATGACACTCATTCACAAGAATGATTTCTAAATTGGCGGAGGTGGTACAGTTAAGGATTTTATTTGCAGGGAAGTACTTAAGCAGAGAACAACCTTCATTTAAATTTTTAATTAATGCCTATTTTTATGGAATACTCCTGCCTCTAAACAAAAAAGGATCTCAAATGCCTTACAGCAGCAGAAGGAAGAAAACCTCTAAACTGCATAGGTTTTAGATCACCTTAAACAAACACATCTGCCCAATCCCAAAAACACATGACAAAATGTAACAAAAAACACCCAACCACAAACAAACAAAAACCAAACATAACCCAGACCTATAATTTTGCTTGTAGTCTTTTGTGAATATACATACAGGTTATTCTTCCATTTTCCTAAAAAAACCCAGCAACCTCACAGTTAATATTTCAAGTAGATAGAGCTGACAAGGTTTTCACAGAATGAAAATAACTCCTGACTGAATGCCTAAGAAGAACATTACTGAATGCCTAAGAAGCCAAAAGCTCTGGAGGAAAAAAAATGTGCGAACTAATCAATGCTGAATATGCTTAAACGAGGCTAAAAGAAGTAGAGGCTGTTTGTCAGAACAGAGGTTCAATTTTTCTGAAGTGAAGGAAGCTGGGAGAAGGTTGGGGAATTCACACTTTTGCCTAAAAATTTAGCAAAAGATAATATTGACAGGGAAATGTGCCATAAGAGAAGTTATTTCTGGTGGACAGACAACATTTGACCAAGTTTTCAATAAGCTTATTTTACAAGTATCCTCTAATGCTGATGAAGTAAAAATTCTTCCAAGAGCGTGACTTTGCACATTTTGTAGAAATGTGGCACAGTTTTACAGTGGTAAAAGTAAAAAATAAAGGCCCCAAATCTTCAGCCTACTTATATAAAAGATGGTAGAAATGTGGCCATCTTGAAGGTCAGAGAGCACAACAGATTTAACACTCCAGGCTCATGCTTAAACTAGATACAGTTTTGTGTTCTCAGGGGCCCCAAGTACATGGATGGTTTCCTTCCCATGCACTGCAAACACAAACTGCAGCACTGTGTACACTTGAAGTAAACCAGTGGCTTGCAGGATACATCTGACAGACTGTCAGCTATCCATTCCCTTCAGCCTCAGCCCACATCCCATCAGCATTGCAAAACCAGTTCCTTCAGCAGATTACAGCTGGTGCCATGGGCAGTAACTGCTGGCCAGAGCCACTGCCAATGGTTGGTGTAAGGCTCCCAACAGCACCAGTAACACATCCAGAGAACAAAAGTGGGCACAGAACAAGTACCAAAGATGTTCCAAGGCACTTCATCTCACCACTGAAACACTTTTACTTTACACATGCACGTTAGGTCGTTACTCAGCATCATCGTCCTCATGTAAAGAAAAAAAACCAAAAAAATAAAAAAACCTCAGTCTTTTCCTTGGAACCGGTTGTAATTTATACCTCCTGTATTGTACGGAGCATGATAAGTAAACGTGATCGTTTTCCTGCACTTGCCTTTCTTGTTAGCAGACTTTTGCGCCTCATTCCACAGGCCTCCAGCTGGAGACGCCCCCGCAACGCCAATTCGATTAACATACAGCCACGCAATCCCGAGGAGATGCAATCGTTCCAGAACGATGTGTAACCCTGTGAAGAATGAAAGGTAGTAAGATATCTCCATCTCCACCTGAAAGCAAACTGAAAAACGGTCTTGCTGTGTTCTCTAAGCAGTTCTCCTGCTTTCATACTTTTGAAGTGGCATCACTAGTTACTACCATTCCTGCCCTGAAAATATGAAAGAGAAACAGTCTCATCCCCTCTTAGTTTTGATACTCAGTCTCTGCGTTTTGAAGAACTGGGAATCCTCAGAAAAAAGATACAGAATGAAAGAGGGTGATACCAGGAACTGTGAGGTATAAAGTGTAGTTTCATACATACTCAAAACAAACTTACTACATTTTAAAGACACCAAGCATTTGGCACCACTGACATCACACAGTCTTATGAGTGACTGAGAAACATAGCTTTACATGTTTCTCAATTGCCATAAATGACATGGCACCGATAAAGCAATAATAATCTGAAAATGGACATTAAGTTAACCATGGAGTATACTGGAAAACACAAACGTGGTAATCAGCATAAATCATGGAACAGATTCTTTAGGCTTGAACACAGTAAACCAGAAGACAAAGGCTTTCAAAGAAATATTTGGAACAACTACTATTTTCATTTAAATCCTTTGAAAACATATATTTTTACAGGTTGAAGCATCTAGTTCTTACACAAACGGCAAAACTGCAAACCACATTTCTTCTATGAAGCACACTATGCCTACCATGATTAATCTGTATTTCTGCACTGATAGCTGTCTGCTTAAATGGCAGAACAGAGCACTTGACCCAATACATTTACTCACCAATATCTAGAAATACAAGTATTGACTTTTGTACTCCATTGTTCAACAGTTATGACCAAAAAAATCTTACAAAAAGAATTCTCTTTTACCTATGTAGTAGCCAACAATGTTCTTGCACATTTTTTAATACTTGAGTATCTAAGACAAAACAAAATCATTGAGAAATGTTCTGTCTTTCAAGAAATGTCTGCAGAAATGTTTGACGTGATTCATAAAGACCTTTACAGATTCCTCTAGTGAAGCACTTCTGATAATACTGACTTTGGGATACGTGAGAGAAAGGTGCTGTACATAAGACAAGGCAGGGGGAAAGAGGGGAAGAGGGGACAATGGGATGAGAGCTCTGATTTTCATAAATTTGTCTTAACCAATAACCAAGACTAGCTTAAATCAAGAGCAAGTCAATTTTATTCTTTCTGCAGACACAAGCTGCCAATGTATAAATATACAAGATGCACATATCCTAAGTCCACTAAATTTACACACCAATGTCTAACTGATGCCATAAAGTGCAGATTTCCAGGAATATGAGAACACTTGCTTCAATTTTGCACTTAGCTGTTTTCAAGAGCTGTATTATATAGATGACCAGTACTTCTGAAAAGTCTACAAAAGCCCTCCATCTCTAAGGTAATTACTGAAATATGTCCCATAGATTTATTTAAAACACCATAAATATAAATTTGGAAAGGCATTTGAGAAATTATCTAATCAGCCTTCTACTCTAGAGTTGACACTTTGCAAGTATCGGCTACTCTTATAATGCCATTCTGTAGTTAAGATTTTGGTTGGCACCAGACATTTCTTTGCCAAATAACACACACGATAAGGTGTAGTATTTGCTTGAGCAGGAAGAGATATGACTCCCACGTTCCATTTCCAGTCATATGTCTCTTTACATAGTAATTTTTGAAATAAGACAACACATATGCAAACTAAAAATCTACAGCGCAAACACATATGCATGATAAATTTACCCTTCTTTATATTCACAGAAAGTTTAGTATTATTATGCAAACAATTAAAGTGCTGATGCTTTCCCCCTTTTGTAGTAAAGAAAGCTGAATGCATTTTTAAAATTATTATTTTTCAATGAAGTGACATTAACTACACCACTCCCAGCAGCAATTACCAGATGTAAACTCCCAGGTTACAGTAGTTAACATGAATGGCCACAGGCAGAGGGTTGCAGAGAAATACAGGCTCATAAGATAATTCAGGTCAAAAGTGACCACAGGAGTGTCTAGTTCAACAACCTGCTGCAAGCAGGTTCAGTTATGAAGTCAGGTCAAGTTGCTCAGGGTTCTATTCAAGCAAGTCTCAAAAACCTCCAAGGATGGAGAATACACAACCACCCAACAGTTTTTAACCAAGTAACCCTGAAAGACAGCGCAAAAAGTTTGTATCCTTCATAAATGGGACTGCACGTTCTGGTGGGTTAGATGACATTGAAGTAATGAGAATGTATCCTGTGTCACCATATTCTTCTTCTTTTTCTGCCCTCCAGGCTCAGAATTCACAGGTGATCCTCTAGAGAAAAAACATTATATTTCCATACACAGAGGTGACACAGCTGTTAACAGTTAGGAAATAGATTCTTTTCAATCCATTAAACTGATCTTTCCAGATTGTTCAGGCAGATGAACTGGTTGGTGTTGACACCTACTGCAAAGATATCAGACAATCAAAGGAATCTTCACAGAATAACAGTTTAGCACTCAACAGTCCAACTCAATCATCCTTTAAATTAACTCAAACTTCCTGGGGTAACTAAAACTGAATGAGAGACACTTATCTTCGACACTCCAAACACTCTCTTGACACCCACTTAAATGGCATAGAGCATAACTAGAGAAGGTGCACAAAAGAGAAACAAAGGGGTGGAGATTAATAACACCTGGAGAGGTAGAATGGCAATATAGAGTAATGCACTGTGTTAAAGGAAATGAGGGCTAAAAGGTGATAAACAAAGCTAGCCCACATGTTAGGAGTCGGCAGCCAACTTCTTTTCTGTTTTTCCATTCAATTGTTTTTACAGGAAGACCAAAGTTTTTTCAAAATCCTTTAAAAAACAAGATCAATAATGAACAATGGATCTGTAAACCACACAAAGACCAGCTTGAAGTCAATGTACACCGGGCAATTGTCATCCTGAGCCCACCTCCTCCCTTACTGTGACCTGGCCACTGCTCATTACAGCACATGGAACAAGATAGGGATGTGGGGTTTTTAACACTGTTCAGTTATTCCAAATTCCTAGCAGTCTAAAAACCCTTGACTGAACATCAAACACCACTATTTAAAAATGCAACTCATTCCACTATTTAATGCTCTTAAACAGCACTAGTTTTCTCAAAAATACAATACCAATTATTTTTACTTCATCTGTCTTCCTGCAAGCCGTATAGTTTTATAAACTTCCTAACTCAAAGAAACACTTATTTCATTAAAGTTGCTAAGCAGCAGGGGGAAAGACTTACAAAGCAGGAGATTATTTTTATCTGACAGCAATCACAATAGAATAGCACTTTAAGCTATGAATAGCTTGCAAGACAAAATTTTAAATCTACAATGACTCAAAGATCAAAAGACTGTTTATAACTGTCATGTTTATTTACACAAACACAGCACAAAAGCATTTTTCATCAAACCTGACCTAGAAACTTTCAGCTAAAAACTAGTTTTGCTAGACAAGCATAAAGGGAAATAAGAATAAAGTTTACACCAAATACTTGTTACCATATTAACTCTGAAAGCTCAGACTTTCCACATAGGTATGGCAAAGCACAGAGCTAAGACTAAGACTCTTTCTGCTTTAAAAATAAGTTATTCAAAATCCATGTTCATTAGGCTGTTTCTTTCCCACCAGCTCCTATGGCATTTATTCAGTTTCTCCTATTCCCATGCCTTTTACCCAACTTCCAGCTCACACAGGTATTTCTATTCTGTTATTCATTAATCACTTGAAACTCCCACCTATTAAATAGTCCATTGTATAACAAAGGCCAATTACCTACACTACCTTACCTTCCACTTCCTGCTTCTACTTTGTCTCTTTAGAGCCATTAAGTTGAAGACTAATGTGATTGATCAGATGCACCTGAAGGTACTTGGTGCCAAGTATATCAGCAACTTCTACACAATTAAGGCTGCATTAAGACTTGCAAATACTTCAAAATAATTTCAGTTAACCACAAAACAGCCAACCTTCACAGAGCAGAGACTCAGTTACCTCACTTGCTACTACTCAGCTTCCAGGCCACTGTCACACTAGCTCTACTTGAAACAAGCAAACAAAACTAAAATCACACCAAACAGAAAGACTCCCTGAATAAACATCACCATTGTCTGTTTCCCAAGTGCAATTTAAAGTTAACCAGCAGTAACAGTGCAAAAAATGCAATTAAAATTGTAGATGTCATTTGCCATTTATATAGATGGAGAAGTAATCCCTAATGGATCACAAAGTTAAAAAAAAAAAAAAAGAAAGGAAAAAAAGAGAAAAGCCTTCTTAGCAAAACATAGTACAAAAGACTCAGTAATCTTTTACTCAGGAATATTTTGTTTTATACATCATGTTTTATACTCTTTCCACTACAGAAATATACATTCTCTGTGTTCACTTCTTCAGTTAACTCAGAATAGGTGAACAGCAGTTCCTTTACACCTGGCACAGACATAAAAGGTGCAGAGCAAAGTAAAAAAATCCATGAAAATACCTCAGATTCAAGAGAAAGGAAAATTACTGCAGTTACAACCCTAAGGCTTCAAAATACACACATGGTAATATAAATAAATGTGTTTAACTCACGAGGCTAAGGGCACCTGTTAACAGAACACAGACAGTAGCTGCCAATGCATTCTAATCCAAAGAGGCTCAAGCTATTGCAGATTACTTTGCACACCACAGAGCCACTGCAAATGGGAATCAGCTTCATGTGTCTTTTTTTTAAAAAAGCCTCATAAAGTCATGTAATAGTCTGTGAGAATAACTTGTGGGTTACAACCGTCTACTCACAAAAAAAAGAAAGTCTTTCTTTATTTTAGCACAACAGGCCCATCAGGCCCATCCTCAGATCCACACAGCCTCATATTCAGTATCACAGGTCAGCGTTAGGTGAAAGTTTTGGCCCTGACTCAGACTCAATTTACATTTATGATGAACCACAACAAAAGTTTCTCTGGGATAATGCATAAAACACTGCCCAGTCTATGCTTCTCTTACTAAAAGCCTTTTCATTTTACATTCAATCTTAATAATACTCCTTAGACCTGCACCTAGCATCCTCTACTGGAAAACAAAACTAAAACATTTATGGTAAACAAATAAATCAAACAATTGAAGGGAACCTCCTAAACAAGAAACATCACTACAGGTGCCCAAACCCCCAAATTCCTGTTCTCAGGAGATTCCAAATTTTTCTTTTATGAAAGACACAAACAAAAATACCTTGAAATTTGCTAAATAATGCAATTTCTGAAACTCTGTGTACAGAAAAAAGAAATAAAATGTTGCTTAAACCTTTCTAGCTATGGCAGCTCTATCAGAAGAGAAGCTGGCCAACTAATAGAAAGCAGAAGTGAACAAGTACAGCTCCTGAGGAGTTCAGAAGTCCCAGCTCCAAGGTGATACATCTTACAGTCTTGTTAGAAGACATCAAATCCCTAACTTCAGGGTTTCTCAAGCAGGAGGCACCATCCAGGTTAAAGAAAGCTTTCACATTAGCAAACAGTAAATTTGGATTTTACAGATAACCTGTTCTCTACTGGAATAGTGCTTCAGAAAAACAATTGCAACAAGCTCTACCTACATGATGAAAGGTAAGAAAAATTAGACTTGCCAAACTCACTGGAGTTTGCTGTTACTTTTATTACTTTTGCATAGATGGCACTCAAACATTGTTGGGGATAGTAGCATGAAAGTTCTGAGACACAAAAGTTTTGGTTTGGTTACATATGAACACATGCTGAGCTTTCCCAAACAGGTATTTCTTCCTTGCTATCTGTTCTTTCCAATATGTGGCAGACTACTTTTATGGTATGTTCTCAGAAATCACAGATGACAAACATCCTGGAAAATATTCCGTGCTTGCTGGCATCAGGGGAAGTTACTGAAGGCAATTATTTCCAGGCCCAATTACGGGCCCTTGCCAAATACACACGCCAGAATAATAAATCTACAGTTTGGAGACACATAAAACACACAACGTCTCGTCTCGTTCAGACGAGAATTCAGATGAGAAAAAGAGGAAGCAGTTGTCAAGAGATGTCAGTCTGAGATGGACTAACTAAAGTGAATGTGGAATTTGGAAAAAAAACTTTTCGAAGTCAGTTCAGGCCCTCTGTAGGTCTGGACAAGGTAAATTGAGTCATCTGCTGGTATAAATTTTATATGAGCTGCTTTTCATGTTGAATAGTACCTTTAGCTAGAGTCTACTCACACCTAGCATTTACACAGCAGTGTCATGGAGGGAAAATATATCTGCATGCTCACTGTTTGTAGTTAATTCTGAGAAAAACCCGTGTTCTATATATACATAAATTCAGATTTCTTTTCTTAGAGGTACTAGAAGTGGCAGAGAAAAACAGCAGGGGTAAAACAGCAGGAAAAGAAACAGGACAAAATGATACCCCAGTGTTCAATTACTTTCCCAGCACAAGTAACTCCTGGGAATCGCTACTTTTCACTTTGGACAGACTCTTTTCAGTCTGACTTACATTTCAGTCTGACCTTTCCAACCAATGTCACATTTCATTTTAACCTTGCATAAAACTTTGCATGTAATTGGAGCAGGTATGTCCTCCCCCAAATCTTCATTTTTAGCCATTTAAGGACTAAACCCAAGGAAGCAGTCCAAAGCCTGAACTGTAGCTGAAGTATTTCTTCATGCCATGGAAGCACATTTCTCTTCTCTCTCCTGAGCCAGCAGCAGCATTTGTGTAGTCAGCCAGATGTGGACTTTCTGAGAGCTATTGGCCAGTTTCCTTACCTGATTTACCCTGCACATGAAAAAAATTCAGAGACAGCATAGGAAAGGGAAGGAATGTGGCTGGGAGAGACAGAAAAATGTGAGAGCATCCCACTCAGTGACAACCCCCACTTCAACAGACAAACTGCATTCAAATCCCGAATAGTTTTTATAACCTGAATAGTTACAGCCAGAACTTAGGCTCTGGGACAAAGAACTGGGGGGGGAGGAGTGGGGGGAGGAATAAAAGTACATTATTGGAATACCTGTGCTGAGGCCATTCATGACCAAAATCTGCTCAGAAAACACAAAAAGCATAAAGCTTAAGGTATCATTCACTATTCATCATTACCTTCATTTCCCCATTTTGGACTTCAGCAATGACTACCCTGATGATCATAAATTGGAAGTTATATTATTTAAATCAGACAAGACAGCAATAGCATCCCTTTCTGATTCTCTGAAGCAACAGAAAGTTCTTTCAGAGGCGCCTACTAGCCTATTATTAGCCAACACAAAGCACAGAGAGAACATAATAATATAAAATTATCATTTGCCACCCATTTGAAACCTACAGCAAAAGACAAGCAGAGAAAATTTATCTTGAAATACAGGCTGTGGCAAGTTGTATTTCATAATGGACTTGATCACAATTGTGACAAAACTGTCACTTTTTAGTCAAGGAGTTCCTCCCTAAAGTAGTAGTTCTGCGACGACAGCAAGACAGCCAGGAAGGACAGAAGGGAAAGGATTAACAGACACTGTCCAGGTACTCTGCAGCAGGTGAAGAGTTATTAGGTTCAATCTGCCACAGTTTTCATGCCAGAGATGTCTGCTTCCTTCCCCCGCACCCTATCTCCAATATAAGTATCAGCCACAAGTAACTTTACAGCTTTAATCTGCTTCACAGCTATTATTGTTCATGAAACAAATACTGCCTAAAAGTATTTTGATTTTAATGAAGAGTACTAGCAAACTGAAAAGCATAGGGCTATCATAGTCCCAAAAAAGACAACTACAACTGTTTCCTTTAAGTAGTCCTTCTACAACTACTATTACTTTGAATTTTTGAAAGCACTTACACCAACCAAAGAACTTCTATAACATATCTCCTTAAAGCTGCTCTCAAATCCAAATAGGCAAAATACAAAATAAAAGCAGAACATATATAGAAATGATACCAAAAATACTTGGTTTATTATAAATAATGTTTTAGTGTAGAATTTAAATTCACTCTGTTGACCCAAAAGCCTAATGTTAAGAATTCCAAATGCATCTATCACCAGCATTCTTCTATAACAGAAATACTACGTCCTCTTGGATTAAATGGAGATACCAGCTGACAGCAGGACAGGACAAAGAACAGTACGGGGTATTGTCTTCTTACACCTGTACATGATTCTGTTGTTCCTATCCTTAGTAGCTGAAGGTGAAAGCGCTGATTGGAACTGCTGATAGCAGAAGGATAAATTGTCTGATATTGTTGCAGGTAAGTAAATATCTTCTTTGTGAGAACACAACTATAAGCAGAAATCTCAGGCAAATGAAAGTCAGTAACAGTTACTAGGAAATAAAACTGAGCAGTAAAAACTAGATAAAACTAGAGATTCATCAGATACGAAAAACTCTTAAAAATTAGTATTTTATTTCGCAACATCATCATTCTGCTAGGAACAACTAACACACTTTTGAATCTCTTGAATGGGGCAGGAGTCAGGAAGGCTGATGCTATAGATGCTTAATTTAATTCTGAGCATATTTTATAACGTATTTGTCCAACAAATCTGACACCTTTTTCAGTCAAAAACTTCAATCACATTATTTTTAGATTATACCTTAGAAATAAGGTACACATAAAAAAAAAAGGAAGTTGGTTTTTTCCCCAGCACACTGTTGCAAGCAGCTTCACAATATAATAGTAGGCAAACTGGTCTTGTGAAAATTAACGTAAAATTTTTCAAAATCCACAACCTATTCCAGGTTCTCAATTACAAACAGAAATGCTGGTCAGTACTAGAACTCCTCTTCTGCAGGCAGCCAGCATTTGCTCCACCTCAACTAGGTCCTTATACAGAATTCTGTGAACCTCTGATTCAGCTCTAGTAGCCATAGATGGACTAAACATATAAAGCACCTTAAAGTCTAATGAGAACCAATTAAAAGTCTTTTTGCCAGCCTAACTACGCATTTTTACAAGAATGTGGGAAAAATGCAAACAACAGAAAACAACTACAGAATATGAGAATAAAGAAAAACTATTGCAACATTCATCAAAGATACGCTGGAATATCCAAAATTACTTGAATTGTCAGGGTAAAAGTAGACTGCTCTCACCACAGGTATCTTGTATGAACTGATCCATTTCCATCTTCAGGGAACTGAAAAGATCTGTCCTCTTCTTTCCAATGAGGGTTATTGTAATTTATATCAACCTGAACATAAGCGCAATCACAGCACAGAAGCTGCAGATGACAGTAAGTCTCAACAAGACAAGCTGACATAGTCAAATTAGGCATGTGCTTTAATGATCTAGAGATTCTCTTATTTTCTAATGTACATCCAATATACATATTTCAGTTTATTAACTCTAACAGCTATCCACTTATTAGCTCTAAGAAAATCTCATACTCCACGATATTACAGTACTGCACAATGCCAGACGGATTTAAACATAAAACCAAGGTCAGTTTCTCTGGCAGCATTCTCTGGCAAGTCCCAAATCAATTTCTTTTGGTAAGGAACTGTGTGATCTTAGCCCAAACTTAAAATAAATGGTCAGGGTGTCTTGCTTGAATAACTCCCCAGTAAAGCCCTCCTCAATGGACTCATCAGACAAGAGAGACAAAAAAACCTCCACAATTCTGGAACGCAAGAATGATGGTTAAGCTGCGAATACATTCAGTTTTTTTACCTCATGCTTAGATTACAAGACAACAAGCAATCCTGAAACACAAAACTGAATTTTGGTTTAGACAGCAACACGATTCAAAAAAATTCATTATAAGTAGCAAATTACTCAAAGACAAACCCTCCCTTTTCCTTACTAAATGGTTTTCACATCTACTGTCTATCATATATAGATCTTCACCGCTTCTGCAGACCAACCTGTTTTAAAGCATTTGGTTAAAGACATGACCCAGCTTCACTTGACATGAATACATTCAGACAAGGCTATTTTCTAAATATTATATAAACAAACAATATATTTAATAACCTCAAGTTATTAAATACTCATTTTTCAAGTATCTCTAACATGGGTAACAAAGGAATTTTGGATCTAGTGAAAGAAATAGTTGGAAAAGACATTTTGAAGACATTCTGAAGACAAAACCATTTTAGCAGACATTCACCCCTTTTACCAGTGATCCCTCAGACATCATAGAATCATATCCTATGATATCCTGTATCCATAACCTCAGGTGCAAGCAAGGATCATCAAACCCAACTCCTGGCCCTGCATAGGACACTCCCAACAATCCCACCACTGAAGGGATGCCTGAGGCATCTCCAGAATCTCGTTTTCCTCTACATCCAGGGGTGCCCCATCCCAGCTGCAGAACCCAGCACTTGCCCTCATTAAAGTTCATGCAGTTGGTGATGCCCAACCCTCTGATTCATCAGGGTCTTTCTGCAGGGCCTCTATGACTTCTAGGGAGTCAACAGTTCCTCCCAAGTTGGTATAATCAGGAAACGTAATAACAATACTAAAAAGATAAAAAACAAGATGCCCAAAACTTGTAAATGCTAGAAGAATATTCAAGAAATCACTGCTATAGGAATACTCTGGGTTTTCTCACGTGTCAAAGGAAAAATATTCAAACTCCAAGTCATGTGCCATTTAAATAACCTGGATTCCTCTTCACATGTCAACCTACACCTGGCTAGCTCTTTCCTGCAAATCTGACCTTTCAAGTAAGCCACTACCTTCTCAACCCAGAGGCTTGCAGGAACATATAATCCTAACATATACATCCCAACCTATAAAACTTCTGAAAATTAGTATCAGTTAAAGATAAAAATGCAAGCCTGAGTGCAGGAGTGTTGATTACTGGAATACTACAAGGTGAGGACTTTGATGTTTGACTCCAGTCCCTCTTGATTTCCTCTTCTCATGCAAATGAAATCATTAGCCATTTCACTGGAACATAAATTGTACTCTAGCTATAAACAGAGATAAGCTAGTGGGGGAAATCTCTGAAATGTTCTGACAGTCAAACATAGAAGTACTTTAGGAAAGCATGCATACATATTCTACAAAGCACAGTATTATTGACAAGAAACTTGTCAGGTATTTGATTAACCTGCCACTGCATTTAGGAATAAATACCACACAGCAACTGCTGTCAAGTGCTAAAAGCACTAAAGCCCAATGTTATTGCCCACATTTTCAAGCACATACACAGGCACACGTTACACCTCTCATTAAAATTAAGATAATAAAGAAACCTAAATTTGCTGAAAAGGAGGCAACTAGCACACACACTGCTGATACCTTATGAGACCTCTGATTAAATCAACATTTAAGAGTCTGACTGCTCTCTTAGAAGTGAAAAGACAAACTTAGAAGCCCAACTTTCATCATGATAAAGTGCATACACAAGCAGATAATTACTTCAAATATTTGCATGACTCTTGCAAAGCCACCTTCCATCAGGGTCCAATCTCTGTTCTCTGTATTGGTGCAAAATTAACACATAATTAGTTTGTTCAACAACCTTTGATTTCAATAAACTGATTTCTACTCTACCAACTATTGTCACTGAAAAAAAAATCTGACATTTACATGAAAGAAATGTTTAATTAGAATTTAGTGTCTCCTAGTGCTGGGCTGAACCTGGGTGGCAGCTAAGTCCCACAGTCCCCAAGACTGTTTCCTCAGTCATTTTGGCAGAATGAGCGGAGAGAATAGGAATGTGGTGCCAAACACTTGCTCACCACCTCCCACAAGCAGATTGATGCCCAGGCAGTCCCCAAGCTAGGACCACCTACACCTCACTCTCTTTTTATGGCTGACCATGGCACTGCACAGCTCAGGGTATCCCTCTGGTCAGCTGGGGTCTGCTGTCCTGGCTGTCCCTCCTCCCTCTTGCACGGCCCACTGAGGGGGTGGGCAGAGTAAGAAACAAAGGCAGCCTTGATGCTGAGCAAACACTGCTCAGCAACAGAAAACATAAGGTGCATGTTATCACCACTGTTTTGTGTTATCAACATTGTTTTGGTCAAAAATAAAAAGCATGGCACCATGCTGGCTGCTATGACGAAAATTAACTCTACCCCAGACAGGTCCAGAACGCTTCCCTTAACACAGTGAAAAAACCTAACTCTGGTATGTCCTTCTAATACAGACAAAGCACATTCCTTACCAGCTGATTAAATAACAAGTGAAGGTTTCACTAACTCTAACTAGGCCACAGTTAGTAGGCTAACATAGGCTACACTAATTGAAACTATAATTCTTTCCTCTATTCTTGTAAATACAGTGTATCTGACTCCAAATAAAACAACTACCCTTCCCTTCCACCGTTTCCTTTTCAGCAGTCACAATTAAAAAGACTGCGTAAAGCACCGTATTATTTCAAACTGGGGAGCGTCTGAAGAATTTTGAAGAATTTGCATCTGGTCATTAACGGGGATGGAATTCTAGAGTCATGTTTTGTGTCTTCAAAAAACAGTTTACATAAGTGAATGAGATTTCTCTTTTCTTTGTCTTAACCTCACCTATCTTCCTTTCATTTCTTTTCAGAACAAACTTCTAGTTTCTCACTTGTTTCACTTGTCCAGGAGCAAACAATTTTCAAGAAACAGAGTACCTCATAGTAATGCCATGCCAACATCTGTGTTATGGGATTAAATAAAAAATCTACCCACTGCATTGTTCTCAGATTAAAAGGAACAAGTTCCTCCATTTAGTATTTAACATATCCTAGCTGTAAACTGGAAGTCTTGGTCATAATCTGCAGAAGCTGCTAAAGCAGGAGTTCCATTTAAATATCCAGGTCAGGCGAAATACTCGCACTCAGCCCTTCCTAAGTGATCAGTACAGACAGAACATCCACCTGGCATTTATCTCGAGCTAGACAATGAGTGTCATATACCTGTCTTGGTCCTTGTGCACTGCGGAAAACAGAATACTGAAATTACAACACAATATGTACAGAATGCTTCTCTCGTGGCAGAGACTGCCCAGTGTGCAAGTGCCACGGTAAAATCAAGTGTCAATTGAAATTTAAAAAATGAAAGTGCAATGTGCTGTACTGTACACAAATGACAAGTTAAATACAAACCTCCTAGTACAGCCCATGTACAAAAGACAGCCTGGCAACCAAAGATTCTAAATAATACAAGCACATGACGCTGTCTAGTAAGAGCATAAAGGCAGATGACTAGAAAGTATATAGCAAAAAGCAGCTTACAAGTGCTTAAAAGAGAAAGATATGCAAAAAGTCCAAGAGACTAATTTCCAAGCGTGATGAATAAATCCTGCAACATCCACAAATGAAAAAGAGTATTGAATTTAACACCTCTCCAATTATAAAGATCTAGCTTATAAGGCATATTATCTCAATGGTCCATTCACAAACAGAGCAGGAAAAAGGGGGAAAAAGTGGTGAAATGCAGTAGTTTAGTACAGGTTATACTGGGGGAGGTGGGAAAAACTTGGCATGCACAGTGCCGGTTCACGCTCAAACTAACAGCTTAGTGATAGTACCACACACCTCTGTGCTCCTACTCATCCACGTGTACATACAGTGCACCTGGAGGAAGAAAGCAGTCAAGAACTATTTTATGTGTAATCTCATAATTTTTACATATGTGAAATCATTCTGCAGTAATATTTTATGAATATTTCTGAAAGAAAGCAAGTTACTGAAATTTATCTAAGACCTGTTTGCAAGCCAGAAAAAAAGGTAAAAGTGGTTCATTTTCTTCCTTTACTAAAAGCTATGAGAAAATGGACTCAGAATGTTGTCTATGCAGAGGAAACTAAGCCACATATTTACTCCACATTAGCTTCCCCTCTTCCCAGTGATGCAACAGACAGGTGAGTATGTTCTGTAGTAATTATTTGATCTGTAAGACAGTAGTTCTTAAAATATACTGTCTGCAACACTTAGTCTGGTCAATTTACCCTTGTAAAGAAGTCCCATTACATGGACCTTGACTAGTTGAAATAAATGCTGTAATACTTTACCCACATTAGGATCAAAGAACACCTGAAAAAATACCACTTAATATAAAGTATTATTTTCAGTTTCATTATTATTTCCCTTCTAGCAGTAAAAAACAAAACTTTCTTATATATGCTTCATGAAATTTTTTTTATAAAAGCAGCTTGCTACAGGGAGAGGAAGAAGAGTTACAGCATATTTTTATGAGTGCTAAAGCTTTAAGAGCACTCCAAAAAACAGGAAAGCACTACTAAAAAGGCTCTGACACTGTTTTTGCCTTTGCCCTACACTAGACACCTTGCTGTGAAAAAAGGGACTATGCTACACTCAAAGTTATCCATAGAAAATTAATATAGATTACAGATTAGCCATGCTGTGAGTGCAGGGATAACTATACCAACTGCATGCAAACGACTCAAAATCAGCATATCCTCCAAAGAGCCCAAAAGCAGGATTTACTCAGCAGCACGGTAAAGAAGTACTTTACTGTGTCTCGTAGCAAACAGAATCAGGGTACTCCTCCTCCCACACCTCCTACCTTCTCCCAGCCTGTAATTTATCTACGAACATGAAATAAAAAAATAAAGAAGACCAAAAAGGTAGGCAACTGTGAAAGAAAGACTTTTTCACCACAGACATTACACAGTTTGCTGTTATTAGGCCCTGAACATTTGAGAAAAAGCACGCCTTTGTCCAGGTTTCAACACATTCATACATCACTCTTCAACTGCAATGCGAATGAATTCCCAGTAGATGCTTCTTCAAGTTACACTTGTTTGTCTCAGAAATTTTCCAGCAAAACTTCGGCGCTTCTATGTTGACATTCAGCCTCTTGCTGAAACTTTTTTTAATGAGAGGAAAAAAAACACTAGAAGGATAGAAAGACTTCAAAACCTGATCATTTCTTACATAGGCAAATCCCCTCAGACTTCTGCATCACAGTATGAGTTTCAAAATGCCAAATCTTAAGAGCAGGAAAAGCAATGCCCATATTTTGAATGTTTTCAAAATTCTTATGTCACCTTTCATACAAATATCCTTAGGATTAGAATGCAAAATTCAGAAACCAATTCAGACACTCATATTTGTAAGAATAATAACGAAACTACATTTTAGTACTAATCTGATCAACACAAAATAGCCCATCTGAAGCAGGCACACTAGCTCCCTAATGGCTTATTTCAATACAGTGAAAAATATCATAAACTGGAGACCTTCATGTGACCTATTTAGACAAAAAGCTTCACTTCTACAAATGATATTTCAGTATTCAGCTAAAAAAGGGTAAAAAACCCAAGAAATATTTACTGTTGCAGTACCCAGATATTTTTCAGCATACTTTACATGAGTATTGTTTCAGCAAGTATGGAATTAGTTACAGACCAAATAAATATTCTATCTTAGTGGGTGCCAGGTCTCTCTAGCTGCTTCAATTTGTTTAGTTGTGGCAATTGTATAGAGGACAGAAGCAGCTGAGTGCATTGCTATACTTGAATAGATTGCCAACAAATACCAAGACAAAATTTCAAAAAGGAGGGGAAAAAAACACCCCAACAAATCCACAATCAAAAGAAACCCTACAAAGATGAAATTCAGTGGAGCAAGATTCATAGCAGGACCATCTCACAACCTCTCCATTTTTGTGGGACTGAATTACAAGATGTCTGGAGGACCGGTAATGCACAAGCTACCCTGTACTCATCTCTAAGCTATCATTTAAAATAAATTATAATCTAACTTCTAATATTTATCACTCCCTTCTTTTGCGAGTGATGATCTCAGATGCTTTGGTACTTTTACACTGTAACTCCCTTTTGCTATGCCTTTGACCTATCCTATCACAATACTGGTTTTTTTTACATAATACAGCAGTGGTTTACTTTAGTAAGTACTTTTTATTCCTATAGCAACTGCCTGTTGCTCTGCTTTAAACGGATGAAGCTGGCTCCCTTTTCCAGACATGTTTCTAAAGGGTTTCCAAATACACGCAGGTATTGTGATGCTTCCCTGAAAAATTTTAGTAATGTATTTTCTTCCAGCTTATTACCTGCTCCTCCAAGGACACTGCGTCTGTCATGTTATGCAAGCATACACATATTTCAGCACATATCCCTTATAACCTTTCTTGACTTTGGAATACAAAAATAATTACACGTACGTAGAAGATGCAGACAGAAGAAGAACCATTGGTGGAAAAGAGCAACCAGAACACATACATTATGTACAACTTAATCAGGCCAAACTGGTGGGGGACACAACATTAAGAAAACAAAAAGGCCAAATCCAAGAAGAATGTTCAAATGCAATTAGCTGTGTTCACAAATCAGGAATCGGACTGAGGGGTGGTGTGCTTGTTTTACAGCTGCAAGAAATTCTCATCACTGAACCCATACTGCAGCAGCAACCAGATAACTCAAAACTCTTGCTGTGGTTGTTTACAACCATTGCACCATGCTGAAAACAGGATTCACATGAATATCTAACAATCTCCTAGAAACACTGAACTCATCAATGTGTCACTAAATGGATCTTCCTGAAAAACTGTTTCCTAATAGCAAAGACCCTTCCATCTATACTTAGGAATTATAAAGGGAGCTCCATACATGTGAGGTATTTTGTATACAATTTACATGAAGCCAAGCCATATTCACTAGTGTTTAACTTAGCAAAAAAACCCCCAAACTACCTAACAATGTGAAAGCGGAGTTATCAATGTTATCAAAGACTTTTCTGAGAAAGCAGACACTTTTAGAGAAATAATGTTCTTTGGCCAAAACTAAGTCCTCGTTTTTATATTTTTTTATTTATATGTTCTTTGGCCAATCCAGTCTACTAACTGTATTTTTTTCTTATTTTAAGATAAACATTAAATTGCTTTATCCTGTTGGAATACACAAGAAGGATATTATCAGCTTTAAATTTACAGGCTTTCAATTGAGCTTGTATCTCATAAACCTGCCTTTGACTGTCCCTTAGACTTTGTATAGTTTCACAATTACATTTTACAGACCTCATATTGCTTTTTCCTGTTTGCTCTCTTGAGGAAATCTCACTCAAATATTATGGTAAATCAGTTCTACTGAAAGTAAAGACTTTGTAAAAAACATTTCCAGGTGTGTAAAGTAAGTTAGTTGTGTGTAAAGTAAGTTAGTTCTGCTTACTTACCATCAGAACAACAGAGAACAAAAAATAATCATCTTGTAAAATGAGCCTATAGTTTTATTTCCAGTTTTGGAAGGAAAGCACATGACAAATGGTTTAAATAGTGTAGCCTGTACATGGGGGCACAAGCAGACCAAAACCAAACCCAAATCCCAATGCTTCATTTCTAGCAGAGCTTACAAACAGGGTATGCCACAGCTCCTGAATTTAAGCCCCCTGCCCTAGAGATGACATTATCATTCCTTTTGCCTGATGTCTCCACTGCAAAATCCCAAGTTATGGATATCCATGCCACTGTACCCATTCAGTTCCTTTTTCTATACAAAGGAATATTAGATTATTTGCAATGAATGTCACTGCTGCACTTAACAAAGTCAGACAATTTGTAACTGATGCACACCACTGCAAAGCTACACTTTTAGACACAATGTTAACTATTGCCTTTTGATAGACAATGAAGACTTGTGCCACATAGGCCTGTCCTCCTAGGCACACACAACGCTCCCTACCATGAAATCTTTACAGCATAAGGCCCATAGACTCAGCAGATTTAGGGCACAATCCTAGTTAAAAAACAAGATCAGAAAGATCACCCAGTTTATACCATCTTCCTCAAGGTAAGACCTCCTAAAGCAATCCCATCCGGAATCTCTCTTGCCACTCCTAACTTACTTTCCCCCAGCTGTTCAGGTGTGCAGAAGGAGAAATGCTCATATGCACACGCCTTCAATTTCACAGGTAGAAGCAGAGATCACTATCTGCTCAGGTTATCAGGATGCCATGGCAAGCTCCACCTGAAGAAACGGGACTACAGGAATATGCCATAAAACACACAGTATGTGAGAGAAATAAAATACTATTGTAGCTGGCATATACACAGATCACATAGTCACAGAGTAAGCTGGGTTGGAAGGATCATTGAGTCCAACTTCAGGCCCTGCACAGAACCATCCCTAAGAGTCACACCATGTGCCCAAGACAACTGCCCAAATGCTTCTTGAACTCAGTCAGGTTTGGTGCTGTGACATGTATTTAAAAAGCCAATGTTAACCAAGAAAACCACTCTTTATTCACTATCAACCAGCAAACTTATTATAGATTCAATGCCCCATCAAAGAATATATAACTTACCATCTTCCCTCCCCCATTATTTCATCCTCCTGAACGGCACAGTTTCAAGAGACTTCCACTCAAATCAATGAACTGGGTTAATAAATTTATTTGCACACAAATATAAAAAAAGAAAAGCAAGATTACTTGACAAAAAAAGACAAGCAGGTTGCTTAATCAAATCCATATTCTATCTCATATCTAAAAAAGGTGTATTGCACTTCATCATACACTACATCAAATTAAACTACTTTCCCGACAGAACTGACATTCTGCAGAGTGTATGCCTTCCATATTGACTGCCTCTTTCAAACGAAACAAAATCCAACAGACTGGTGGAAGTACACCTTCCTCAATGACTTATTCACAGTATTGTGGCAAACGATTAAGTTATGAAATCTGTAAAACCACAAAACTATATAAAAATGCCATTTCTTCATTTTGACGTGGTTCTCGTTACTCACGGCCCACTTCTGATATATAACCCATTTCGAAATATATATCAATATATTTCGATATATACACATATCCCCCCAATTTTAAGATATTTTTCACATGCATTACTCTGCAAAGTCTTAGTAGAAAAAGACTGCTCAGCACCCTAGAGCACCTGAAGACCTTGTAAGTATCAGAGTTCTGTCTGACAAAACCCACAGGAGTAGAGAGATCTCCCACGCTGGAGTCATGGGTAAGCTGAAGGAAGATAAATGTGCCGGTTTCACCCAGGCCTTCAAGTCCAACGCTGGCGTGTAGCCCTGGCCCCCATACCCAGGTCCCCATCTTGCCCCAGGCTCTCTATATTCCCTCTCACGTGTATTTATATGAGAGCCCCCATGCGAACCCCGCAACCAAAGGGCAGCGCTGCAAATTCTGCCGGGTTCCCCTTCCCCAAAACCCGTTCACCTCTTGCCCACCCTCCTCCAGAACACCGAGCCTGTTGAGCCATATCACGTCCCCCGTCCGCTCTGCCCCAGCCCGCAGCCACACTCCCCCTGCAGCGCCCTTGATCCCACTCCACCGTCAGCCTCCCCTTCCCCGCAGCCCCCCAAACCCGTGTCCGTTCGAGCAGCCCCTGCCCAGCGCTCCCGGCCGCACCTCACGGTCCTTGAGGCCCAGCAGCAGCACCTCCTCCATGAGGGTGAGCCGCGTTTCCTTGGAATCGCCCTTGTCGTCGTCGCCGGGCTCGTCCCGGCGCCCTTCATCCTCGGAGCCGCCGCCGGCGCCCCGCTCCTTATCGGCGGCGGCGGCGCTGCGGGAGGCCTCGGTCCGGCGCTGAACCAGCCCGGAGTTGCGCTGGGTCAGGGAAGTCATGGCTGGCGGGGAGAGAGCGGGGCTCGGCGGTGGCTCGGGGAGGGGACAGGCCGGGCTGGGAGCCGCTCCGCCCTACGCGCCCCGGCCGGGGGCAGTCATGGGGAGCGGGCCGGTCCCGGGACTACCGCGCTGGCGGCGGCGGCGGCTCAATATGGCGGCGCGGGCTGATGTCAGCGGAGGATGTGGCAGCGCCGGGCGGGGCGGCGCCGGAAAGGGACCCGCGGCTGAGGGAGCGCGGCCGTGACCCGGGGCGGGCATTGCGCTGCCTTCGGGCTCCGGGGTGTGCTTCCCAAAGTGCCTCGTTTACTTCGCCGCAAGTCCTCTCGGTTTCATACAATCATTAAAGTTGGAAGAGACCCTCAAAACAAACCGGTACAACCGTCCGCCCCGAACTGCCCCTGTAACCCCTAAACCACACCACCGTCGCCGGATCCAGACGCCTCTTGACCCCCATGGACAGTGACTCCGGAACGTCCCTGGGCAGCCTGTTCCAATGGCTGACCAGTAGAGTTTAGCCACAAAGCCGTGTCCCATTGCTGCCCCTTTCCCTCCACACGGAGAGCGTCCGAGGCTGGGGGGACGTGGCGATGAGCAGCCCGGGCTGTGGGCGGTGTGCGGCCCCAGGAGCAGGGCAGTGACCGGAGCCCTGTGCTCGGCACTGGTGAGGCCACACCGCCAGGGCTCCGTGCCCAGTCCTGGGCCCCTCACAAGACACTGAGGCGCTGGAGCATCCAGAGAAGGGCCACGGAGCTGGGGAAGGGTCTGCTGCACAAGTCTGATGAGGAGTGGCTGAGGGAGCTGGGGGTGTTTAGCCTGGAGAACAGGAGGCTCAGGGGAGACCTTGTCGCTCTCTACAGCTGCCCGACAGGAGGGTGTAGCCAGGTGGGGATCGGCCTCTTCTCCCAGGGAACAGCATCAAGCTGTGCCGGAGAAGGTTCAGGATGGACATTAGGAAGCGAGTCACCATCCCTGGAGGTGTCTGAGAAAAGACTGGATGCGGCACTCAGTGTCATGGTCTGGTTGAAACGACAGTGTTCTGTCATAGGTTGGGCTTGAAGATTTCAGAGATCTTTTCCAGCCTAATTTGATTCTGTGATTCAGTGTCCCCGTCCACGGCAGAGGGTTGGAACGAGATGGTCTTTAAGGTCTCTTCCAACCCAAACCATTCTGTGATTCCTCAATTCTATGCATATATACATGTACCTGTCCCGTGAACTCAGGTGAGCTCTCAACAGTTTTCACTTCAGGGAGTCCTTCAGCTCTGCTATCAATGAGCACCTTTTCAAACCTTGAGCCTTTTTGTACATGGCACATCAAAAACTCAGAAAAAATCTTATCAAGGCTAAATCCCATGTAACTTTCCAGGCAGTGTAATTTATTGCAGAATAAAAGTGCACATGGTGCAAGAAAGGCCTACACTTTTTACTCCATGGTTAGAATATTGAATTTAACCATATTGAGATATGTAGACACAAACAAAAAAGAATAGGTATTTAATATAAAAATAAAATATGTAAATAAACAGGATTATTTTTAGTGAATTGTTTGTTGGTGTAGAGGTTGGGGTTTTTTAACTGGACCCTGTTTACCAAGAGCTCTGAGTCACTCTGGAAGTGACTTTAGCTTTCATTGTTTTCCACACCCCCGGTCCTTGCATCCCCTGCTATTGTGACTTGGTGACAATTTGGTACAGCACAGGAAAGAATGGCAGATGGACAATCCTGATCCCCAGAGGATTTATATCTCTCACACAAGCTGATTTGTTTGCTGATTGTTCCTCTTCCATTTTTGAGGCCTGCTGATTATCCACAGTCCACTTACTGTGTGACATTTGATTTTCTTTAAGCTTTCTTGGTTTTTTGTTAATTAAAATGTCCCACTGCACCAGCTCAAATGCCAAACCAAAACTGAAGGATATATTATCCCTGTTATTTTTGTCAAATAAGCATTTGCTCAAAAGAGAGATACCACAATAGCAGTACAAGTTCTGTTTCCTAGAAATGTCATTTCTGAGTTGTAATTAAACTCAAACATTTATTAATTTAGTCCTCTATGAGCAACTTGGAAATTTTTCTGAGGATTACAGTCTAGATGACAGCCATGTAATTAACCTGGGTCATTCCCTTTTCTCCTTTTAACGTAATCACTGTATTAGCTTTCTTCCTGTTCTTTGGATCTGCCAAGGTTTATTGAGAATCATAATTAGAGTTGAAAAAGGGGTTCCAAAAAGCTCTTTCAAAAACCTGTATGCAAGCTATCCTGGCTTACTGATACAAATTACTTAGTTGTAGTGCTGCTGTTAAGAAAAATTAAAGTACAGTTAGTGGAAGGAATTTAATCTTTGTCCTGACTGATAGTATTTACCTTTTCCCCCAGAATGCAGAATTATTTGTTGAATACATTTTCTTAAAGGACTGTTAGCAATTCTTACATTTCACTTTAGTAATATCATTGGTATAATTTGCCTTGTACCTACATTCAATTCACATTCCAGCAAAACTTACATTTTCTCTAATTCCTATCTTAAGGCAATTTTATTGTCTCCATTTTTATCAATTGAATGCACTGTTTGGGCTGTTACAATTATTTTCACTTTCCCACTAGTTTAGTGTGGCATTTAAGTATATTTGGGTTTTGTCCTGATTACATTTTAAAGGTTAACCAATGGAATGTTCATTATCAGTTCCTAATTTTTTTCATCTGGGTTTTTTTTTTTTTTTGAGTCCTTTCCTCAAGGGAAAGGGCCTCAAAGAACTTATAATTTTCAGTTCTGTAAAAATCAGTTTTTAAAAATAGTTAGTTGCTAATTATATTATTGATTTGCCTACTTTTCTGTATTTTGTTACCAAATTGTACAAATTAGGATCACTTGTAGGTTAGTAATTTTTAATTTTGTTGATCAATTTAATGTTCATTAGGATGAGGTGTACAGTGAAGTCCTTTATACTTAACAGTCACTTTTTTGACTTAGAGGCTCAGGTGTTTGCACAAATTGAATGGTGTAATTTCAAACACATGTATTTCTTCATTATTAATTTCAGTTCTGACTCATTATTTGATGAATGTAAACTAAGATGTTCAGTGTGAATTATTAAGAACACATATAATTGAATTTTGAGCCAATTAATTTTTTTTTTGTAACACCATTGCAACAGTGATATACAAAACCAAAATCTGAATGGAAAGGATAGCAAACAAACATGTTTCAGCACATTATTGTGTTGGTGAAAGGGTGAATTTGTTGGAGAACGGTATTGTTCCTTTCTACACAGCAGAGAGCTGGTGTGCCAGAGAGTACCACTCAGATACCACCTAGGATATCCTTTGTCACTACCTTCATAAATGCAATATATTTTACAGTGCTAGGCAGTATTTGAAAAGTATTTCAGAGTACTGCATGCCTTTATCAGGGGTTCAGAAGGCTGTAGTCCCTGACACTGCAAGGTGTGGTTGATGTTGTTTGGGTTGTCACTGGGCATCTTGTTGGGTACAGGCTCCCCTTCCTCCCCAGTCTCAATGCCCGTGGTATCCAGAGAGCTGAGGCCTGACATCTTCAAAACACTCTGTTAAGAAGTAATAATGCAAAAGCATAGGCTGTGCTCTGTTAATAGTTTTCTTCATCCTGCAGTAAATTGACCTTATGATGCATGCTAGTTTATCCTTGAGCCCATATCTGGCGGAATGCAGTAGTCTTCTGAAGTAGGTAGGATTTTTTAATTGCTGCTAGCCAACTGGAAGGTTGAAATAAAAGAGAAAAGAGCAAAGGCATGAATCTGAGAGTCTTACTTTCTGTTGTGCTAGTTGCAGTGGCCATGATTTTCTTCCCCATGGGAGCAGGGATTACCTCAGTGATGTCAGCAGGAAAAGTGACTCACAAGCTGATTGCAAGTGTGTGTTGGGACAGCGGCAACAAAGTAACTAACACCTGAGGTAGGAGCTCACGGGCTCTTAACTACAAGCGTTTCACAACTTGAACATCAGGAGCATGACACAGAGCTGGCTAAATCAAGAAGTTGCAGAAACCTCAGACTGACAGAGGTGCCAGGCTCTGGAACTTCAGGTACAATGGGTGAATCCTACTGCTACTGTCACAGCATCATCATAAGATATAGATGGGCAGATTTTTCTCCTGGAGGACAATTAGATTAATAGGATGTGCATGTTTTGAAGCTGAGAGCAAGAAAACAGGAGTTGTTTTCCAGGAGAAGGTTGCTGGCTCTGTTGTGGCTTCACCATCCAGCAGTTTCACCAGTCAAGCTTGTTTGCATTCCTGCCTGTGTCTTCCATTCCCTCCCAGTGAAAGTTTGACACTCCCAGTGAGGCCACTAGAAAACAAGTGGAGCCATGGCCTGAATCCCTGTAAGGTTCTGACTTAAAAACAACAGTCAAGAAAAGGGCCATGCTCCCCTGTATCATTTCAGGGATCTATTTGACGAAGTCTCACATATAGGCACAGGATCACTGCTGAGGGAGCACTGTGCTGTAGTACAAAGTATGGAAACCCAAGGACCAGGATCAAATGGTGACAGGAATTCCTTAAGGCCAGAAAGTCTTCAAAACCATGCTGGTTACAGACATGCTCTTTGAGTGCTAGACTAGACATTAGTGCCAGAAAAGAACTGGAAACAAACCGTTGTGAGATTTGCTCTGTCCAATATTATCAGTGTGATCTCCAAGGACAGGATTCTCACTGCCAAGAAGAATCAAGATGCTGAAAGATACAGAGTGATGAAAGAAGGAGATCAGAGATAAGGGACAAGAGGAGTGAACAGACTTGTGTGTGTGATACTGTATGTGGGAAGAAACCAGAGTCAATGATTAACTAACCATAGAAATCGTGTCTGGTACACACTGATCGTGTAATACTCTCAGTTTCAGCTGCACCTGTTTTACTCATGCTGTTGTTTTGGTTACTAAATAAATCCTTCATTAGACAGTGCAGACTAGCTGGGTTTTTCTTCTTGGTTTTAGGTACAGACCTTAAAACACTAACAGCAAATTTTCTAAGTGAAAAACACTTGTTGATATGACTCTTTCTATCCATGTAACAAACTCTCATTTGGCAGCTTTTAATGCCCAACTGTTTTGACATTGCTTAAATTGTCAGTTTATAAAATCAAAATTTGCCAACATACCTTTTGCAATAGCCAATTTTTAAGCTTCTCCCTTAGGATGATTCAAGAGCAATGCTCTAGGCTTCTCAAAAATTTGTACATTTAATTACTACTTTCAGCAGTGTGTCAGTGTTTTACACTGAGCTTATATAAAATCAGATGCAGCCACTAAATAATAAAATTTATCTTCAAAGGACTTTGAGTTAAAAGTCAGCACATGCTGGTTTTAAATTTTGTATCTACAAATTCAATAAATTGTGGATTTTTAGAGAAAGTGTGACTGGCATTTTAGGAAGACCAAAGGCAGACATGCAAAAGTGCTGTGCACATTTGCTCATTTCAAAAGCATTTCTTTAATTCCAGGTATTTCTAGATAGTCTCATTTTCTTATCTCCAGGAGAGTTCAAATGATTTCTAGCTAAATCTTTGTATTGTAATAGCATCTTCCTCCTTGTATCTGAGTGAAATTCTTCAGTGACAAGGATTTGTACTTGTTATTTTAATATTACGATTATAGTACTGAAATCATATGGACAAAATTATCAGTCAAAGTGCTGTTTGTAATTGAGATGTCTTTTCATTTCTACACAGGGGTCCTGTTCAACCAGCATCCCTAGGAAAAATGTGCAGTTTTCTTGACAGATGTTCATTGTGCAAAATGAGTCCTATGAAACCTTTACCAAAACTGTCTTTGGTATTTTGGCAAAGTTTAAAATGTTTAATGCAGTGAATTTTTTACAGACGCAGCTTTGAAAAATCTTTACTTCATGTCCTAATGTAACAAATGCTTTACTATCTGTTCCTTGTAACATATATAAATACTCATCAACTGATTAAAAAATACATCAAGCCAGATGGCGCAAAGAAAACGTTTCCATAGAGTTGTAATTTACAAGATAAATAGTGATTAGAGCAGCATTCATGTTGTCTAAATAGAGAGTACTTGTGTGCATTCGGAGTGTGTGTAGAATAAATGTCGAATACTTTTGGTAGGTTTACACCCTCTGGTTATGACTGTAGACCCATGTAGACAGAATCAAATAATGAGTGGTAATTTTAAAACTAAATGTGAGGCAGAGCCGTGGGGTCAGTGAGGGAGGAAAGTGCAGATTCCAGGAACTAGTAGTCACAATAACTTGGAAAAGGTGTATGAGCAGCTGGGAAACAGAGGAAAAATCTAGAAGTATTTGGCAGCAGCCATTTCTGGGCCTCTATAAAAACTGTTGGAAGGGAGATAAAGCTACATTTTCAAGTTATCTTGTTCCTGAGAAATCAGCCAAGTGCATTGCACAGTCTGTGCTGCTCCTGACAGAGGTGGCACACCCTGCTTGTGCTGGATGGTTTGTACTCCCGATGGCAGCCAGGAGGTTGTGATCACAGGGAATGCCAGAGGGTTTTTAAGTCTGGCACAGTTGTCAATACCTTCCATAGTACCTTCTACCCAGGGAGCAAAAAACACTGATAAACATTTCTAGATTGAACATATGGACATCACTGGGTTATCCTTCTCCCTGATTCATTCAAGCGTCAAACCACAATGGAAGCATGTCTAATTAGTTTGCTAAAGTTAGCTTTGAAAACATGCAAGAATAAAACCCAAGTAAAGCCCTAGGAAGCACTCTGTCTCACCATCTTGCTGTGAACTACCTTGCACAGCTGCCTGTGACAATGGCAGAGAATTCCAGAAGACGTTTTTTGGAGGGGCTGTACTTGCTCTTAGCTGGGGAAGCTCAGAAGTGTGACTCCCCACTCAGCCTCAGAGCTCTCCGTGGCTCTGCTGCCTTTCTGTGCTGATCTGTAATCCAGGTGCCTCTGCTCACTTCGAGGCAGAGAGTTTGAGAGGATTATCCTGTGAACTGGTCCCCAAAGAGCTAAAACAAGTCAAATAGGGATTGATTTTCTGGGGAGTTAATTCTGCACTGGATCATATCTGTGAAACAACATCTATCTTCTGTATTGTAAAATGGTATTATTGCTATATTGTTTCTTTGGGATGGCTTTTAAAGCTATTTCACTAGCAAGCACTTTGCCATCTATGCAAATATATAAATCTGCTGCAAAACAGTTGCTATTCAAACAGGAATCTCTTCAGATGGGAACTGCAAAGAATTTTTAAAGTAAATCTGCACTGCAGACCACATTCATAATTAAAATTGACATAGTAATTTGAATGGTTGAGACAAAGGCAGTTTAGGACATTACCCACATAATAGAGATTGATGAGCATTTTAGCATTAAATACAACATTGTTTCTAAGGTTAGTCAGTTATTTAAAAACTTGTTGCTGTCCAGCTGAATAAGTACATTTTCATAAGTCCTGACTGCATTTAAGAATTGATTAATGAGGTACAAATGTGTAAAAACTCCTGCTATGTATTAATGTAGCACCAAACATAGGACTACATTCACAGAACTGAGAAAAGATCAGAGTCACAGAATATTCTGTGCTGGAAAAGACCCACAAGAATTATTAAGTGAATGGCTCATACAGACATCAAACCCACAACCTTGTCATTATTAGCGCCATTCTCTAACCTTCTGAGTTCATCTCAGGCTTGAGATGTACAATATTTAACTGTGAGACATGGAGGGAGGTGATGCTAGAGTGTCTCCTGTTTTTTAAAACTAGTGTTTGTAGCTATTACAGTGGATTTGAACAGAGCAGAAACCTGACTAGTAGTCAGGGATTGTCAGAAAACTCAGAAAAATAATTTTACCATCAGTGTTGTGCACCCATAGCAGGCTCATGTTTCTACCTGTGAGTGTATTTTTTTCTCTCCCTGAAAATGAGATTTAGGAAGAAGATAGGGTATTTGAAACTTCTCTGTCAAAGGCAAAAAGAGCTAAAACAGCACCAGAAATACACAGCAGAACTGGAAAGGTTACATGACTCTTCCTAGGGATGCTGGTATGGAAAAGGAGGAGTCCGTGTCCAAAAGCCTCACTGGCTCCAGAGTGAACTGGCAGGTTGGTGCATTTTCCTGCATGCCCAGACATGCAGCAGCAATGAGCAACAGCCAGTCAGCCTGACAAAAACAGTGTTGAAACACTTGGCAGGAGAATGGTTCCCCAAAACTCTTTTCTGTATCTGGGAGGAAAAGGAAAGAACATGTGAAAAAGTGCTTGCATCACTTGTTTGGTTTGATGAACTGGTGTCTCGTTGAGGGTCGCTACTTCTGCATTACCTTTTTATTTTTTTTAAGGTGCTAAGTTGTTGAAAATGTTAGCTTTGGTCTGGCCAGAAGAAGCTTTCCTTTCCTTTCATCCTGAATCCACTTACATTACAACTCCAAGCCAGAGCAATGATATCTGTCTGCCGCAGAGCCTCAGGCTTCGAGCAGCAGCAGCGTGTGGCAGGTGACCCTCAGATCACTTTCCCATGCAGCTGCAGAACTGGCTACACAACACAGCCTCCCAAAAATATGCCTCCCACAGCTCCTGGGGACAGTGGGATGCTCACAGCAATAAGCTACATCAGTGAAGCCAGGATTAGACCTTCAGGGCTCCAATTTCCCCAGGGAGGAGAGATGGAAAAGGATTAGCAGCTAAATTATCGCCAGTTGCAAATTAAGATGGAAGTTAGAAACAAAACCTTAGTGGAGAAACTCAGCAGGTGACTGGTAATAAAAATACATCCAGCAGCCTAAAAAGGTGGCCCTGGCATGGTCCAGGAACCTCTAAAAAACAGGGATGCATCCATGACAGGGGCCCTTGGCTGCAACAGAGGAATGAGAAGAACTGCACAGTGTATCAGTGTTTTCACCTGCATTGACAATAAATCAAAATCTCTGCCTGGTTTACAAGGCATCTTTGGAGGAAAAAAAATAAAAATAAATATCTTTCTGCTCTTGCTGAGGTACAGCAAATGACATCTGAGCTTTCCATATTTAACACAGAATATGTCACACTGATGAGTCAGCCATCTGCATCAAGGTGTCCTTCTTCGGTATGTATGGCCTTTTCTCACTAAGTGTTTTCCCTAATATTTACTCAGGCATCAGCTTAATTCTCTTTGCCAAGGGATAAAACAATGGTTTTAATTAACAGCTATTTACTACACAGTTAA
Organism: Entomyzon cyanotis; assembly: GCA_024500445.1. Classification (NCBI taxonomy): domain Eukaryota; kingdom Metazoa; phylum Chordata; class Aves; order Passeriformes; family Meliphagidae; genus Entomyzon; species Entomyzon cyanotis. Next base: position 41,960,219 of record JAKEPQ010001021.1, on the reverse strand, counting down.
GCCCTTCAGAAAGAAAATTTAAAAAAACCCCAACCAACAAAAAAATTCTTTAAAGATCGCCCTCCCCAAACTAAAGCTACTCTAATTGTTCATAAATGGTAAAGGAGCAGCAAAATACAAATCTTGTGTTTCTGCAGAACAAATGCATGAGCAGAAGACACAAGCTTTTACTGGTCTTAATGGTGAAAACACCCCTGTGGCTGAAACCCAGCAAGGTGATCTCCCACTGCTCACAGCAGCAGAGCAGGACCAGGCACTGTGCCAAGGCAAAGAAAGCACTCCTTATCCTGGAAGCATGGTCCCACTCTGAAACACAGCTCTGCAAAAAAGCCCAAAACCCAAACAATCCCAAAACCAAGATTAAGGCTTTCTCTCTTCTTTAAATCAAATGGGTTCTGTTTCCCTCTCTGCAAACTCAACCTGGAACTGGAGAACCAACTTGGCACTTCACCATCAGTCATAAACATCCTGCAGCCACAACCAAAGCATTGCACAACCAAAGCCAAAACATCTGCACAAGCCCAAGGTTATAAATCAGTCTCAGATATGAATGTCATGTTTGAATATGTGTTTGTTCATCATTATTAACACAAGGCTAATACAAAGTGTTTCTAACATCTTGTTTTATGACGAGCTATTTCTGATGCTTCCCAAGGTCATGTTGCTCTCAGCTATACTACTGCATCAGAAGTAAAGTCTTCAGTAAATTATTTTTATGAAGGTGTGCTCCAAGCAGACAGTAGCAGGGACTTCATTTTGCCATTAACATCAGGAAATATAGCATAGAATATGGAGGGCCAAGACTGTTTAAAGAAGATTACATTTTTGCCGGTTTCCTTTTTGCATGTTTTTATGGAAAGATAATGTTGCGCAGAAATAACTCTGAAATTTGAAAATACATAGGCAGATAAAATTATTTCAAAGTGAAATTTTTGCTATGTCTCTTTAGCACAGCTGACAAAAATGAAAAATACAAAAATTCCTAAAGCTGCTTCATCTGCCAGTTTCCCCTCCTGCAGGAAGAGATCTTTCTTGATCTGGGCAGTGGGCCAACTCAGTGTCCAATACCTTACTCCATTTAGGAATAACGCATCTTTGATACAGTTTGGTTTATTTACAAAAATATAAGAAGCCCTGCTACTTTGAGGTCAAGATAAATCAAACACCTCAAGACAGCTTCTTTAACACAGCTCTTCAAGCCAGCACCTGACTCAAGCACCCTTTTGCAAGGCTTCTCCTCTGCCACTTCTCCACAGAGCAATTCTTCAATTCATGCTCCTCCCTGCCATCAAATACATCTCAAAAATCTGATGTAATTGGCCCACCAAAGTGGCCTGTGAGTGGTGACACAGCTACTCCCTGCCCCAATATGAGACAGACTGCTTAGACTGCCATAGCTCAGCAGTGAGGATTTGGTGATGGCCACACTGAGACAGCTCAGTTATTAGTGCAACATGTACCTTCTCCTAGCAGGCCCAGGGAGACATTCAGGAGGTTTGGGAAATATGAACCAGTGGGTGATTCTCACTAAACAAGACTGTCCTGCAAGTGTGGCTGCCTGAGTGGCCCCTACTGTTACAGAGTTAGCAACAGTTAAAGAAATTGAACAAAAGCTAATACAGACACATGAAATACATTGGCAATACTTTTAAAACTCAGCCATACCTAAAGGGAATGAAAATCTCTCTATAAAGGCTTTCAAAAAGCTCACACAGTCAAAGAGATACTGTTAAGGGGTGCAGTGTTTAAGTGTTTGTGTTGTGTTGGCTTTGGCTGGACAGCAGGCTTTGGCTGCCAAGGCCACTCTGTCACTCCCTTCCTCAAAGGGCAGGGGCAGAACATACAATGAAAGGCTCATGAGCAGGGATAAGGACAGGGAGAGATCACTCACCAGCTACAATCGGGGGCTAAACACACTTCACTCACAGATGTTAATTTAACTTACTGCCAATTAAATCAGAGCAGAATAGTGAGAAATAAGAATGAATCTTAAAAAGGCCTTCTCTCATGCCCCCCCTGCTTTTCCCAGGCTCAGCTACATTCATGGTCTCCGTACCTCCTCTCCCCCAGTGGCACAAGGGGACAGGGAATGGAGGATGCAATGAATTCATCACATGTTGTCCCTGCTGCTCCTTCTTCCTCATGGGGAGAACTCCTCACACTCTTCCACTGCTCCAATGTGAGGTTCCTTCCAGTGAGACAGTCCCCCATGGACTTCTCCGAGATGAGTCCTTCCCAGAGGCTGCAGTTCTTCATGAAATGCCCCATCCTGGGTCCCCTCCATGGGGTGCAGTATCTCAGGAAGGCTGCTCAGTGTGGGCCCCTTGTGGGGTCACAAGCCTTGCCAGGGAATCTGATCCAGTGTGGGGTCCTCTCTCCACTGGCCACAGGTCCTGCCAGGAGCCTGCTCCAGCATGAGCTTCCCATGGGGTCACAGCCTCCTTTGGGCATCCACCTGCTCCAGGGTGGGGTTATGCATGGGCTGCAGGTGGAGCTCAGCTCCCATGTGGACCTCAGGGGCTGCAGGGACACAGCCAGCCAGTGTTTCTTTTCCTCCACCTGCCCATGGAAAGAGTTAATCCTTCTTTCCTCATTTCAGGTGTAGTACAGAGTTCCTTTTCAGTTCCATGATTAAGTTTACGTTTTTCAACTCTAGTTTGGCACGCTCAGGTGTTATTTTACTAACTGAATATACCTTTTCCAGAGGAATTTCTTGGCAGGCAACAGCCATTTACAGTGCTCCTACGACAAATGCAAAGATGTCAGTCAACTTTTCCCTCAGTGTGTTGCAGCTGGGGAGACATTTGCCTTGTGAGGCTGGAGCTGGAAGGCAGCAAGTTGTATATTAATAACTGAGAGGAAAAACGTTCAAGGAGGAGAAGGATGTCCATCAGCCTAGACAGAACATTAATGTCAGCAACCAGCAAAAGGAGAGCTATTATTACTTTCATAAGCTCCAAAGATTATAAAAAAAGTTTATATTCAGTCATTTCCTTTTGCCTAAATCATTCTGGCTCCCTGGTAATTGTATTTCAGCTGTTTCTAGGGGTCATTATTACCTGCAGAACTCCAGAGGTTTGCCATATTCATGCAGCCTCTACTTAATACCAAGCTATTGAGAAATGGTTTTGCTATTACTGTATTTCATTTCGCTAACTTGCCCTTTTTATCATCATTTCTGCCAGACAGCTCTTCAGTTGCAATTTGAATCATAAAAAGGACCATTGCTTTCAGAACAACATTACGAAGATAAATTTTCACGGAAAATTAGAGAAAGCACTAGATTCCACACCTAAGAGAGATAATGGGTGAATTATGGACAAAGATCACCTGCATTAAATCTAAATACAAATGAGAAGTCAATATGTAAAATATGCTAAAGAAGTGTGGGGGAGTAACCAATCAGCTCACCTATGTGTGGCTGAAGCTTTGAAGAGAACAGCAGGAATGCACCAGGAATCCAGAATCACTTTCCGAGCAATGGCTGTTTTTCCATTACAAGGCAGAACGCAGTATTTGCTTTTCAGCAGCTGCCCTCAATCACTGCTAGCTCACAGTCCAGGCAGCATGATGGTATTTAAGACCTCTGCCAGCCCAACCAAAGCAAAGCCTAAGTAACTACAGGCCTGAGGAGCATCAGAGCATGTTTGATGGCCACAGACTGAATTCACTGGGTTTCCTTACCTTACTTACCTTCCTACTGTGGCAAACAGGTTGGATCCAATGCAACTATACTTTAAATCATCCTGTAAGGCTTCTACGGGCAACCTCTAAACACAGCTGGTTTGGTTTGTGGTTTTTTCTTCCCTATCATTTTGTTTCCCCTCAGAAGTGTTAAATAGCTGGAGCTGGCCGTGTCTGTTATTTACAGCGTTTCAGCTTGCTGCACATTGAGGTAGTTCCCAGGATTTATCTCCTTTTCAGCAGCACAGCAGCTGGAGAGTGACTTTCTCTGCACCTGTGGTTCCACCTTTCACCTCATCTGCTCCAACACAGGCTGCCTACTGAGAGAGGCATCCTCAAACAATCTGCTCCTCTCGTCATCATGCTCCCCTGCATCCCCACATGGTGATTTGGATCAATGAGCTGATCTGATGGAAAGCTAATCCACAAAAGCAAAACACCCATTTCCATAAAATGAGCTGGCAAGCAGCAACGCTGTGAGGGCACCGCTGGGCAGTGCTTAGCAGGACTGCCTCTGGCAGCTCTCTGCATTTGCTGCACACCAGGTGTGACCCAATGCCAAACCTGCTGGGAGAACAGGACATCGTTCTGCTGTCACTTGGGTAGGCACCACCATCACAGCAAAGTGCTGAACCTACAGGAGATACGCTGCACTAGAAAACACACCTTGGGATTATCACCCTGCTTTTTCTTTGATGCGACTTTCATTCACGAAAAAATGCTGTGCAGGGGGGTTTTATTCACTGTAAATAATAATAATTATTACAGGACAACTTCCAGATCTGCCATGCTCCATATTGGCAGGGAAGTGAGAGACCTTGTACTTTGAGAACTGTTTAAGTCATCTGTAGTACTCCTTGTCTGGCTTTCAAATATTCCCACCACCTCCTGCAACAGCAAAATCTAAGTATAGCTGGTGGGTGTAAAACCAGTCTTTTTCAACGTTAAATGTACAGCCATCAGAAAAGCAAGAAATATTTTCCAGTAGTGAATCCACTGTCAAAAGGCTGGATGGGAAACTGGAAAATATGGCTTGTAGAAAATGAACTGGGTTCATGTGCATGGTGAACTCGAGGGAGGTGAGGAACATCCTGTTTTGATTTATGAATTGGGGTCAGAGTGAAAGTGGAAATATCTTTTTGCATCACCAAAACATGAAACAATGAGCACTTATACCCTCTGCAAAAATTAGCATCTCTATCATTACATTCGTGCATAAATATACTTTAAATTAATGTCTCTAAAACAAAAGGAAATGGGTCCCACTGACTGCAAAATGTGCCCATGGAGTGCTGACTTTTAAAAGTCAGAAGAAGACTCAAAGATTTACATTCTATTAGCAAAACTGTACATTAATTCTAGCAGTGTTAGCTGTTCTTAATTGGAAATGTTCTTCAGATAGGAATAAAAATAACAATAAGGTTTGTAAGTGACCTTTTAGAACACATAGAAATATCAGTTGGTTTCCAGGAAATTTAGTGGTTCCATAGCCTGAATTTTGACTCCTACAGTATAACAAAGATTTTATTTCAGGACCCACAACCAGACAATATGCAAGATAAAAAAAAGTTGCATTAAGAGAAAACTAGGACTTGACTGTAAATGAGCAGATATTCCTATCTGAGAGAAGCATTGCTTTTAGCCTGAGAGCTGCAGATTTAGATCATGCCTGAGCTGCAGGTACAGGGGGTTTTGTTATATTCTCCTACCTGATTTCCTTAGTAACCACACAGGGCATTTAATCAATATTATGTCCAACCACCTGCTTTGAAAACTAGTAAATAATTTTGATCATATTTGACAAAAAATTATTTCAGAAGTTGCTAGAATCCAACAAGCAGAGTGGAGGCCTGGCCATGGCAAGTCATGAGCATTTACTTGGTCTACCAGGAACTGAGTTTGAGTTGTCCAGCAAGTCAGCAGCAGTGACAAACCTAGAAACTGCTGTTATGGCACATGGCTTAGAAACAGGGAGGAGATGGATGGAGACTGAAATGCTCTGGCATGAGCAAGGGCAGGAAATGCCACAAGAAAGGACAAAAATGAGTAGTATGGCCAGAGAAGCCAAGGCCGCAGGATATCAGTCTTCCTAGATCTGCTGTTGTCAAAGTAAATTTAAAAATGCATTTCCTAGGTATGCATTACCTGCCTGCTTTATGCATCCAGGGATCACATTAAGATAAGTGCCTATTTCATTTTACTGGGCTGCTGAAACAAAAACCAGGGAAACCAAATGCTTGGTGGAAGCAGAGTGACATGCTGCAATCAAGCACCAGCATTTACTGTTCCACACGGCTCCACAGCAGCCAAACCAGGGCAGCACTGAGCACCCACTGCCCATCCAAACACTTGCCAAGATAGCAGCAGTCCTCTGCTAATCACTTCTCAGCCTCCATAGCAAGTTTAAAGCCATGAGCCCAGTCAAACTTGCCTTCCAAGCAAAGGGAGTCCTCTGGGGCTCAGAACTGTGTGTAAATCTCTACCACATTCTTCTGACACAGGCTGAACAACCCTTTGCTGCTGCCTTTGTACTCAACATGGTGGTGCCTTCCCCACAGAACTGTTTCTCCAGCCCAAGTATCAGCTCTCCTTATCTTCTGTGTCCACTCCTCTTCAGGTTAATGCTATTATCCCACCAAGGTCTGCCAGCCTGCCAAGGCTGACAAAAAGCATTTGTCATGTTGACTTTATTGTAAACAAAGAAAAAGGACACGAGATCCCAAGAGTGGTTTTGCCCCTTCCACTCCCCCTACCTTCCCAGTTCACCCTGGAAGAGCATCTATAGTTCTGCACACAGAATGCCCCTTTTAGACTCAGGTTAAGTTCACTACTCAAATCTTCCTGTCCCAGAAAATGAAGTACTTCACATGGTTTTTAAATAGTTTTATGCAAAACCTAGCTCTTTGTGAAGGAGCACCCAGCCGTAAATACTGCATGAGGTCTCCAGGTAGTTTAGAATGAAGGTGACCTCTGCTGTGACAAAATTAATCCATTGTAAGAAATCCTCAGCAGAAAGTATTCTGCTACCTCCAGAAGAAGTTACGCTTCCATGCTTTGAGCACAAATGGAAAAAGCTTTAGCTGCACCAAAAGATCAGGAGGGCAAGCTGGTTGTAAGCACCTTAATAAAGTACATGTTTGCATTCCATTATGCTGCACATCAATAGCTGAACCTTTTCAATAGTGAATACAGTCTTAAATCAAAGCCAAGCGGTCAAAGTACAATCGCTGGGCTTTAGCAGGTGTGGGTGAGGCAGAGGCACACCTTGTAGTACAACGTGACCCACAGGTATTGCTGTGTGGGGCTTCAAGAACAAAGCCGGCACAGTCTTGTAGCATTCACAGGTTTTTAATGTGTGATTTGCACTAGTGCTGCCTTTGACCAGGGGCTAGGAATTTGTCTTGAAAAAAGTGGAATTTTAAAATCTGTACTCCAAAGTTTTGTGTGACCCCCTCTCAGTCCATCTCAAACAGATTTGGGTTGAGAAACACCCCTGTGGCAATTTCAAGAAGTTGCTTAGTGTAACAATGTAAGAACAACTTTCGCCCTGGACACAGGGGAAATACATTGCTAACACAGAAATAAACTGTGTTTAATAACATCCACCCAATACAGACACTCAACAGACAACTTCTAGATCACCTTTAACTTCCCACAGCCATCCTACTCCCCTGCACTGAACTTTCCTCTCTCCTGCACTGGTGGCACCTCTCCAGAAGTACACCCAGATCAAAACTGCACAGCTTCCCCAAAACAGTCTGGAAAAACCAGGATATAACCAGAAAAGCCTTGTTACTGCAGATTGTCAGGTCTGCTGTGATTTAGTGCAACACTTGCAAAGTGGACCTTAAACATACACTCTCATTTTAGGATAAGTATGTCAAAGTATATTTTATTGACATTCTTCCAACAGTCTGTTAGAGAGAAGTCACATTATTTAACAAAAAGAAGGGAAAAAAAGAAGGTAAAAACTTGTAAAGCTGCTAGCTTGCATTCAGTGTTAAAACTTGGAGGTATAAACAGAAGCCTGGAATAAAAATGTGAAGGGTCTTTCCAATCCTTCAGTGCAGAAGACCAGCAACAATGGTATTTACTCTACATTAGAAGTGTTCCCATGTTCAATTGCAGATATATGCTTCTCTTCTATATATATTTCTGATAACTTATGTACAAATAAGATGTCCGACATCTTCTCTTTAATACAAATATGTAATCTTCATGACTGAAATATTACAACAGTTCGATCAAAAGTATAGAAAAATCATTTTAAGATCTTTTTGAATGGCAGTGTTAAAAAACCCCACCCTTGAACCCAAATGACTTTAGAATGACAAGTACTTCTTCACTGTAATAATACACTGCTCATTCAGCATGCAAAGTATTATTGCATATATGAGTCACATGAATTACAACTAAATCTGAAGGAAATGTGCTGTACAGCCCATTCTAGCAAGTGCTAGCTGTAAAAATTATACATATCACAGAAGAAAGCATAAGTACTAGTGTAATTTTAAATAAAACACTACAAACTCAAGTATTGTCCTTGCACTAAGACTTTAAGGCAATTAAGAGCTGGGAAGCTAAAGCTTGGCATAGCTGCATCAAGCTCTCCCCCATTCCCAATTATGAGAATTTATTTTTGGAGGGCTGCTGATGAATTGTTGCTATACATTAATACAACTCAGTATGAAGTGGTAAGTCAGTAACAAAAGTTTAATATCCCCAGTTTCACTGAGCTGATCAAATTTAAGCAACAGTTTATCCACCAGCTAAGTTTTCCAGCATGGATTTCTAAATTGCTATGAGAACAGAAAAAATACTCAATGTCTAATCTCTCAGAGTGACTGATTTTATGACTTGAACCCATTCTTCGGGTATTACAGAATTTAAGAGTTCAAAACAGATCTGACAGTCAAATAATATTCAGCTTTACTGAAGCTAATTATTTGCAGTAAAAATACTTTGTATAAACTTACAGTAGATCCAAGTCAACAGGCATTTCTTTATGGCTTTTTTCACTGAGGTACTGTTGTAACATCCAGCAACAGGACACAAGTGTTCTATGGTATAAACACCACGTTCATAAGCTGTACCACCAATTCATGGTAAGTGGCAACAGCCTGCAAATCCTGCTTCACTGCAGGATTACAGGAAAGGAATCTTCCCTGCTATGTGGAGAGTCTCAGTGCAAGCTACAGAAAGCCTTAAAGGCAACTGGCATCAATGGGGGAAGTTAGTATTAAAGTCTCACTCTACTTAGAAGGAGAAAAAATACTCGTGGCAAATTAAAATCTCATTTCTTAAAATTAAGAGCAAACTTAATGTTCCAAGGCAGCAAGGGCATGTAGCACAGCAGCCATACACTAAGACCTGAAATGTGTCATAAAGCTCTTGCATCTGACCCTTGAGCTAAGTGCATGCACAGGCTCAGAGCAGCCAATCTGTGACTGTGACACCACAGAGACCAACATGGACAAAGGGGAGGGGACAAGCACATGACTTCTGTTGGTCCAACAGTAGACAGAAAGCCCCTGGTGACCACAAGTGTATTCCTCAACTGTCAAAAGCCAGTTGGTGAATGCAGTCAGATGCATCTTCCACTGTTTACTTTAAGTGGAGGGGGAAGAATGCAAATCACAGTACTCCACTCCCAGTATTCTTAGCATAAGGGGAAAGAGATGTTCTGTTAAGACAGCATCATTTTTGCTGTATGCATTTATTATTCCACCTTTACAGCAGAAAGTATTCTTTTGCTTTTTTTTTTTTTAAACAGTGGCCACAGGGTTACTCCAACCAAGACCCTGTTTTTATTATACCTATGCTAAAAATATGATTCTGCAATAAATATTGTTAAGAGTGAAATGGAAGTTCAAAACATGCTCAGTTAATTATGGCAAGTAGTTCTTTCCAATCAAGGTTTTTTAACCCCAAAACCCCATTAAACAGGCTGCAGATGCTCGAGTTCCTTATATGAAGATACAGCACAACATTTAAAACTCAGTGCTTAGCCACATACAATCCATACTGTAATCTATACGCACGTTATAACATATCCCCACTTAGATCAACAAATTCATCATCCCTCTTGACCAAGTCATCTTCATCTTCCAAGTCTTTCCAGGTGCTTGTGGGTAAAGCTGGTTTGACAGACTGTCTCTGTAGTAAAGCAAATGGAAACAAGGATGACAAACGGGCAGAATTTCTCAGCATGGGAACAGAATGTACGTCTCCAGAAACAGCCTGACTGTGTTCTTCATCCATTTTCACCTGCAAGCTTTGCACTTCCTCCATCAAGTCCAAAATCTTGGCAGCTGTAGCTATTGTTCCACCACCATGAAGCTGGGCCTCAGGAATCCACCGCAGGTAACGCTGTGCCCAGACTTTGATTTCGGGGCCATCGATGCGAGGTAACAGAAGACCGTGGTAGTCAACAGGTTTGCTATGCCAGCTATCATAAAACTCCCTTAAGCTATTAGGAGGCTCATCTGAAGAATTTATGAACTTGCCAATTCTCTTACCCAGAATGTTTTTAATTAAATGATCTGTTTCCTCCCTGAAAAATCCTCTCTTCGTGGAAGGCTTTGCCTGCGTCAGTGGCAATGAAAGTTGCCGTTGATGCTTTAAGAGGAAAGAAAAGAAAAATACTGAGATAAATACAATGGTACTTCAGAAAGCAGCTGTAAGATGAAGAAAAACAAAGTTTTGTTCAGAAACTACTTGTAAGCAATAGTCACTTGAACTACAAAGCAAAGCAGTGGCTCTGTTTGAACTGTTATTTTTCAATACATCAAATACTTCACACTAACTTACTATTGCCAGCTACCTTCCCTGCACTAACCAAAAGCAACAATGAAAAAGCAATTTTCTTTGAAAAAGCCAAACCCTTTGCTTACATTCAAGTATTTCAAATGTCTGTGTTTGGTTTAAGCAAAGAGCACTTGATTTAGAGGTTTTTATCCAGCAGTCCCTCGCTGCATCTCACCTTGTATGAGATTAATGCTGTAGATCATAGTGGCAGTGTCTCACTTGAGAATGCTTTGTACAGGACAGAATTTAACCTATGAATTACAATTGAAAGAGGCTACTTCAAACTAGCATTTTTCCCTGAGTTTGTGTGACTTTCCAGTAATGAGGTGGTCCACTCACAATTCTCCATTCCCCAGACAGTTTTTGCTGTTGTTGGTCCCCCCTCCCACTCCAAGTGCACCCACACACTCCAGCTACACTCAGACAAAATTAGGGAGGCAATTATAAACCTGCTATGGATTTCAGTTAGGTACTCCACAGAACAACTAAATAAACTCCCTTCAAACATGTCTGTGCAACTCATGTGAATGTTGAATCTCATGACTTACCACTATACTTGCACAGAAGTACAAAGAAAAAGAATCCCTAACTCCATGGCTATGAACAGTTACTGCAAACCACTTATTTACAACAGAGATGGATGCAAATGGGGTTCTTGAGATCCAGGTGGGTCTGAGGCATAGGTGCATTTTGTCAATTAACAAAAGTCTGCACTGACATTTTCACTGTGAGTACATTTGAAAAAAGAGATGTGCAAAATATTCCTAGAATTTAAAAAAACAGTTAAGCAGCACATATCTTACTTTGAATCGAGAAGTCTTCCGTTGACTTTTATCTGGTTTTGGTTTCTCTGCATAAAGAGGGTTGTTCAGAAAAGCCTGGGCCTTGGGGTCAAACTGTACAGACCAGTCCCACACAGTAAGGAATCTGAAAGGACCACTTTGTGTCTTGAGGCTTTCACCACTCTGCCAAAACAAACAGATCACATTTAATACTGTTAGAAGGGAATTCTGACCAAGCCAAGGTGATATTAAGAAACTGTCTTTTCAGAAAAAAGGCCATGGAGTTGCAACAACACTTGTGCTTTCTATGTATTCAATAACTGAACAACAACAGTGCAATTAAACTTTCGCAGTTAAAAATAAGGTTAAATATTCTCAGAAAAAAATTATGTTTTGAAACTTGGGCATGAGAGACACTTGGATTCTTCAAACACAGGGGGCATGTTAGGATTCCAAATATCAAAATTTAGCTGCAGTCATGCAGTGCTACTGGTCTAGACTTCGTGATCAACAATTTATTTATATGAAAGACAGTGACCTTCACTTTTTCTTTTAGTTTCTGTGCAGAGCCTTACAAAGGACACTCCCATTGCTCCCAGCTTCATAGGCTAGAGAAGAGCATGAACCAAATATAAATCAATATTCAGGAGATGCTGAGCTTGGAATACAACAGAATATACTATACAAGAATTTCATAGATAACTTATTCTGCAGGACAGCTGGATAATTCTTCGTAGGATATGGAGCTCCAATTTCACTAAAGAGCATTAAACATGAAAATACAGCAACACATTACAGGTTATGTATTCCTTCTGTCATCATAAAACTCCCAAGTCCTGAACTTGATGCCTTATAGCCAAAATTGCACTCGTTCACCCTTCAAGGACCTTCAAAATGGAAAAAGGTGCTGGCAATAAGCTTTTTTTTCGACTGTTCCTTGTTTGTTGGTCAAATTCGTTCTCCAACACACTGCATCCACAAAATAACAAACCCTTACCGTATTAGTGTCTCTTTGATGTTGAGAGTTGAAGAAGAAAGTGCTAAAAATAGGCACATAAAGGCTGTCTGACAAGACAGTTAAGTAAGTTTCTGTGAACTCAAATGCTGGAGGATACTGTTGTACCAGCTGCCAAACACAGTTTAGCAGGAGGAGGAAAACAGGAGCCTAAGTAAAGAAAATACTGCATCAGTTTAAATAAAAGTTAAGATTGTTCCACCGTGCATGCTATTTATTTTATAGTGTTTAGTGTCTCCAGATATAAATCTTAAGGCAAGAAGCCTGATTAACTACAGAACTGCTGTGCATACATTTGGCTGAACTCTGAAGAAGTATTACCTGAGCTACCCTTGGCCAATTATTGACAGAAGAGATGAGCACTTTCTACTCTGAATTTTAAAGTTGTCACGATGCAGCCTTTTAAACTTGGCAAAGCAAAACTAGTTTATAGCAATTCTTGATCAGAATTAGTCAGTTTACACCTATTATCTCCATTCTGTATAGCAATCTAATCTAGGCCCAAAGCAAGACAGTATAAAGTTGATCTCTAGATGGTCACATCTAGAGTAATAAGCAATTAACTTGAGCTATTTCTACAGACACTACTACATTTAACATGATAGAAAGATACATGACTTTCAAAAGACTCCAAGACTGGGAAATTTTACATTTGTTCTCTTTAATAATAAAGACATTGCTGACCTCTAAACAGCAAAAATAGTGACACTGTACAAACATCAACCCATAAAGCCAAACACAAAAGATCCTCAGAGAAACTGGAACTTCTGGACTAACAGCTAAATCCCTCCTTAAACAGAGTAATCTTGTAAATAGTAAGTAAGGAAAGTAATTTTAAAAATCATACCTCCTCTTTTTCACTTTTGTGTAAGTGGTTACAACGATCCAGAAAGCTATGTCCTCCAATCACCCACTCCTTCTGAATAAGGCTCTGAAACCCTGACTTTGTTCTGCTGTATGAATCCATCATCACTTGAACCAGACTCGAGATTACACAGCACAGATCAGTAGCACTCTCTTCTACAAAGGAGAACAGAACCATATTCTTTACTGAGCCATTCCTAATGCTAGGTGTAAGAAAGGAAAGCATTGCCATGTTCACATAAACAAAATCGTATTGCAGAAACAGAGCAGCACAGAAATTTTTGTAAGTCAGAGAAAAGTCAATTCGCGATTTCAAATATAAGGTTACTTTTGCACTTGCACTACGAAAATCCTCTGACAATAAAACCTGCAAGCCCCAATCTTTACTGCTATAACGCTCCTGTGCCCCTCAGTCTCCCACAAAGCACACTCTGGCCCTCAGCCCAGCTATTTGTCCTTACCCTTCCTATCCTCCATGCCTCTTCACCTTTCCAAAAGGTGCCTTCTAAAAACACCTCTGTTCTGTGCTAGGTTTCTCAAACGGCAGTATGTGGGAAAAACCCAACTGAATTACCAAGCCAAGAGTCACTTAACGGTTAACATTAGCTTTGGTTTTCCATGGGATTATTCAATCTAGGAAAACAATCTGCCCAACATGTTTATAGTAAGCATATTCTTCCATGTATTTTTAATAAAGAGGCTACAGAATATCCAGCGTGTATCTAGAAAACAAAAAACTTATTTTGCAAAGTTTCCATGTTACTGGCCCTTTGTGTAATATGGCTCCCCTTCCCCTTAAAATACAGCAAAGGGTCTATGAAACATTAAATAAACTGGGAAACAGGAACATTACCTCTTCTTTATGCATGACTCTCCTGCCAATTTATCAGCAGCTTTCTCATTCATATCCCATCTTAGCCTGGACCTGTGCTTACCATGGTTTTTAGCTACAGGAGGCATTTCCAGGCATGTAAAAGATTCAGCTGTCTTACTTAACTACTGTATGACTTTTAGCAAATCTCTATCATAATTATAAACTTACAGCTGCAAGCTGCAAAATATATTAAAAAAATAAATTAAAAAAATTAATATATAGAACAATCTCATTAAATACTTACCTATGAGGAGAACATTTGTATGCTGTATTTCCAGACACTCAGCAACTTCTATTGCTTTCTTCAAGACTCTCCTGTGGTGGTACAGGAAAAGTTAAGTGAAGTTTCTCATATTAGCCTCCCCTAGAAGGGGGTCTTCTAACCATCTAGACAGGATTAGAATATCATACTTGAAACTTGACTAGTCCTTTAAAACACAAAACCCAAGCTCAGTTTGGGTTTTGGTTTGCCATTAACCATGCATTTTCAGTTGCTATGGTACAATACTTTATTATGGATTAACAGCAGCCATCACACACTGAAGTATTAAAATTGCTAAGAACCAGATCTTTGTCCTGGGAAGAGTAAACATCACCACATTTAAGGTCTAATGTACTTCATACTACATTTCTTCCAAAATCTGGTTTTAAGAGGCAGAGGGGAGGATGAGCGATCAGCTCCTGAAAGCACTCAGACAGAATTTATTCAGAGAACATTATTACACAAGGAAGACTGAGTGGAATTACAGATCACACAAAACCACATGTAACACTGCTGGTTTCTAGACCTAAATCTTCATCAAGTTGGTTATTTTTAGCAAAAGCCTGCACACAAATTAGGATCCTTGCGACTGCTTAGGTCACTAATAGAAGCTGACAGTTTATTCCTTAAGTGTGGAGTTGTCAGATTCTTTGTTCTATCATGCAGAGCAGGTGAGAAGACATTCCTAATAACTGCAAGAGGGAAGAACAGGCTGATCCAGGAACCAATTGGATTCAAGTATGGAAATGACCACTCTCAAAACAGCCTAAGGATAGGAACCTGGCCTGGCTTTTACTTTAAACTACTTGTGATCTTGGTTATGTTAACGAATTTCTCAACAGATGTCTTCACTAGAACCCTTCAATAAACACACATTTAAATTCTGGATTAATGAGTTAATAACGGCCGATTTTTATTGATTGTTATTAAGACTAGAAGGGGCTGGAGCTGACTGTAGAAGCACCCCATGGTAATTAGTTGACCACAGAATAAACTGACAGACAGAAGAGCTAGCACAAAGTAACACTGAAAACAAAACTCCTCAATATTCTGCTACAACAAGCCTTAAGTTAGCCAACACCATTCCAACACTTACTCACTGTGGACTGCTGAAAGAAGAAAAAAAGAACTTGAGGAACAATCACCACAAGAAGGGGACAGAACTGTCATTTTATAAATCTTTGGTGGGCTAACATCTTGAACACTGCAGTTCATCCTGTCCTAAAGGACATTACAGAAGTAGAGAGTACAAAAAAGAATGGCAAGGCCAATCAGAGACACAATGGTTTCACACAAGAAACAAATGAGTTTGGAAAGAACGTGACAGTGCAGGAGAAAAATTGCTGCATGTGTATTTCTAATAGGTTGTCTGGAAGAGTTGGAATTGGAATGAGCTGCTACTTCTCACATCCTTTGAAGTGGGAGGCTGAACACAAGTCTGCACTGTTAGGAACACTGTCTCAAGTGGCAGAAATAAGATACGTAAATGGGACCACAAGTCTGTCTTAACTTTTTTTTTCCTACCGGCAGTAAAGAAGATAATTCAATTTCAAAAAACTAGCTAGAAAACCCACTACAAATGCATTTACCAACAATTTGAAGCACGGAAAATTGAAGATCTAGCAAACCTGATTATTTCTAGCCAGTTTGTGCTCTCCAGTAACGGAAACCATTTCACATCAGTTGCCCAGAAGTCTGTGCTGTTATCTGCAAAAAAAGGGAAAAACAAAAAAATTGGTCTGTTCACATATTCATAGTGCTAATTAATCAACAGCCATCCATTGTACTACCCTTCAGTTATGAACTGGTATAAATCAACCAATCCTAAGGAGTCAACAAATCCTAATGACTATTAAAGCTGACATTGTGTAATTAAATAAGGAATTGAAGTAGTCCTACAAACACCAGTAGAATTTTATAGCACCATAGGCTTTTAGAAAAAGTATGTTGGAGGTCACATAGCAATCAAACCAGGTAAATAAGTCTGTTGACAGAATGGAAAAAAAAACCAACGAAGTTTATTCAGATATGATGATCTACATAAAGCTTAACATAAAGAGGCTGGACTTTGAAAATCATTACCATCAGAGCCAGAAACATCAATGAATTTTAGAAGTAGGTTACAAAAATGCATGGAATGTAAGACTACCTGGAAAATGTTTTAAACAGTTTTTGCTGCAACTAAAAAAGGCACTAAAATACATAAAGTGGGAGGCCAAGCTCAATACCACAAAGTCATTAAACTCTTGTGAATTTCACTACAACTTTCGTGGGTTTTTTTAAATGCAACTTAAGTCTCCATTGCTTTTATTTCTATCAAAGCCAGTCAACAGACACTGGAAAGCTCCCACAAGCTGATACAGTCAATTAAAACCAGAACAGATTACATTTCCTGCATAAGATAAACCTTGAAGCCCAAGGCTTACAATAGTTCTACTTGTGAGAAACCAGATATGCACGCTTCCCTCCTCCCCCACTCTTTCCATGATAGCTTCAGTTCCACATTTCTGTGTAACTGCTCACCTCCCAGAGTCTGTCCACACACTTCTAGTGTTTAATTTCAGCACATATCCACTTCTGTGTCTGCTGCATCTTTCACCTGTGCCTCAAATGCACAGGCATATGTGTGTTTTGTTCCTGTAGCTGTTCTGCCTCCATGCCTCTGCCCCACATTATGCTCATTACACATTTAAATTCCTTTCCCCAATTTCTTTCACCCTGGCCACAGAAACTAGCTCTCCACAAAAGCATTAGAATGCATATTCAAAGCCCTGTTCACATTAGACGTAGTTTTCACCAAATCTCACCACGCTCACAGTAAAGAATTTTTTCCTAATACCTGATCTAAACCTGCCCATCCTCCCTTGTCCTGTCATTCCATTCTTGTCTGAAGTTCCTCCCTAGTTCTCCTGTAGCCCCTTAAGGCACTGGAAGGTGCTATAAGGCCTTCCCAAAGCCTTCTCTCCTCCAGACTGAACAATCCTAATTCTCTCAGCTTGTCCTCACAGCAGAGGTGCTCCAGCCCTCTGATCATCCTGATGGCCTCCTCTGGACTCACTCCAGCAGGTCCATGTCCCTCCTGTGCAGGGACCCCAGAGCTGATGCAGTGCTCCAGGTGGGTCTCACCAGAGCAGAGCAGAGGGGAAGAATCCCCTCCCTCCCCTGCTGCCCACAGGGCTCTGGATGCAGCCAAGACATGTTTAGCTCTCTGGGCTGTGAGTGCCATGGCCAGGACAAGTTGCCTGTATCATATTAACTAGGCCCACACAGGACAAAAGTAATGGTTAATGTATTCAGACTTTATAAGATGGTAATAAGGTAGGAGATTTTTGTAAGATCTTAGTACTTCTGCAAAAGGTGACCTGAATATTATTCTCAGACTGCAAGTACATAGCACTATAGTCAGTGAGGTACAGTCTACTAACAAACCTTATTTAAAAAGCTGTAGGATAAAAACACTTAGTAGATTGCAGTTTTAACACATTCCCTTTTGTATGAATATAAGACAATGACACAATTACATCATTGAAATACACACTACTCCTGAGACAGGTTAAATTCAAGCTTTGGCCTTTTTCCTACAGAGGATGAGTGATCAGAAACCACATAAAAAGACAGGTAGTTATTTTTAGCTCTTAAGATTCACTGTGGATTTGACAGTGTATTCTAGACAAAATCCTCAGTGTGAAACTCAAATACCTAGTATTAAAAGTGGAGTGGAGTTTTTTTCACTTTAGGAGGTGAGGTCAAAGTGTTTCATGACAGCAAAACAGTTAGAAAGTCTCATAAGAAAGAAGTCTGAAAGCCTAGAGCATACTTGCACATGGCTCCTGTTTTACTGCTTTCTAAAGGACGGAAATTTAAGCAGTTTCATATGTTTTGAGATGTGATTAGTGTGGAACAAAACCTAGAGCAAAAATGAATTAGCATTTAGACTGCACTCCTGACAGAGCACAAAGGCTAAAAGGCTGACCACAGAAGACTGAAACATCTTCCCCACAAGCTTCATTCCAGCTAGTGTATTCCAGCTAACACTCAATTCCCTTCAAAAGTAATTTTCAGATACTGTGACAACTTAGCAAGAGGTGGTTAAGTCAAAGAACTGCAAACCTTCATTCACATCCCATACATAAGCACAGTTTTCATTACGTGTTTTAATTTCTGCTTTTAACCACCCTCAAAATTAAGACACCAATCAAGAAAATTACTGTACTCATGAGATACAGCACATCATTGTTATGCTTTGCTTTAAAGTCTGACTTACCTATCAAAAACAGCTGTTTAAATCTTGTGTATGCAGTCTGGATATCTTGCAGAGATGGAAGGCTGCTTGACAAGTCATCCATCTTCAGGAGCTCATAGGGAGGTTTGCTAATTGTCTTATAGATTCTAAATCAAACCATCAAGAGATTAAAGCCTTCTGATTCACAAGTCAAATAATACACCAACTATTATCACTGAAGACAAAGTTAATAGGCATGATTTATGAAAGAGCTGTAATACCAGAAGATAGACATTCTGGAAAGCTAGTGGCCTCCATGCATTTTTAAGTACTGTCTGGAAGCTTGCCTACAGGCTTATAACAACATTTGATGCTTTTAACCATTACACTAATAAAATTACATTTGTGCCTATTTGTGCAGTTATGAATATTAGAAGCACCACTTGATTTTTACTACTGCTTCTTTAGTATTTTCTTCACTAGACATACCAAAATCACTTTACTAGGGGTCTATTAGAGATGAATCCAGAAAGAACAGATGGATAGAAACACCTAAACTTCCCAGCAGAAGCTTACAATTTCTCTTGACTTTTGTCAACCAAATTACATTCTGATACCTAGCTGCCAGGTCTTCTAATGAAACACATGAGTAAAGGAAACAATGTGAACTCAAAACAAGACAATATATCTTGCACTTCCCTATATACCTGCTAGTTTTTGTTCCCTTGAAGGAGAGGAAAAATAGCAGGCCAGATGAAGCTTTTGTTTGGACCCAGAACATGCCCTCTCATCCAGTTTCCAGAGCTCGGATGAACATCAACTTAATAACTGTGCCTGCCATCACACTGGCCTCCTGTTGTCAACACCTGGGAAAAGTTGCTCTAGCTCATACTTCAATAGTGAGGCCTTGTGAGCACTTCTCCAGGCAGGACAGAGTGCTTTGTTTCCTGTAGGCTGTAGCACAGAAACCTGCTTTAGGTAAGACTACATCAAACACAGGTTACCAGACCTCCTGGAAGATGCATCAGATCAGAGAAGTGAGGGAAAGCAATCACTGGCCAAATACCATACTTCTTCTAAATGAAGCAGTAAAGAACTTGTGCTGGAAGATCAGGCTTTGAACAGCTTTTTCAAAAAGTTAAGGTGCTAATTGTAAACATATGCTCTATACCTGAGTTCAGATTATTACTATAATGGCACTTTAACACACCCTGATGGCCAATTTGTAGATATATTTCAGACTCCAGTGATTAAACACCAGTACTGCACAGCAAAACAACACAGCAATACTGCATCAAGTTCAAACAGCCCCACAGAAGGGATGAAAATATCAGAGAATACCTTGTTACAGCTTACTGCTAGTTTTACTTACTTTCACGTCATGAAATAGTGCTGAAGACAGTTCTAAGTCACATCACCTTCCCCATTTTAGAGTAGAAACATTAGAGAATCTGCAGGAAGGGCCACAAGCCTTTCCTATGCAAGTATAATCAATTTTATAAACAAAAGCAGTTTTAAGAGCTCAATGAAGCTGTTTTCTGTTATTTTTGTGTGATTAACAAGCTCTCCAGCTGTGAAGAGCAAGGAGCCAATGTTCAATGTACAGATGGTACATATGAGTCTGATCCAATAGGTGGCAGCTGAGAGAGAAGTTCTGTCCAGGACACTCAACAGGTTAAAAAAAGCCAAAACCAAAGGGCAAAAAATCATTGCCATAACCATCAGGCAGCTTTGCTTTTTCCCTTAAGTTAAACTTTGCATTTTTCAAACTGCTGAACTAATTCAGCTTACTGCCCCATCTGAAAAAGTGCTGTCTGCCCTCTCATCTGCAAGCTGCAATAGTAAACTGCTAGGAGGCTGTCTCAGACATTTTAGATCACTTTATCTCAAGTTATTTAAGAATACAAACCTAGTTCTCAGAAGATGGCAGAGTCTTAAAACTCAGTTTGCAAATCCACGTTTAGAGCTGGAGTCTAGATTTCTCTTACTTGCAAAAACAATTAAGCCCCTTAGCTAATGATGATACTTTAGCTGCACTTAAACCTGACAAGCTTTGCTGCTGCTTTACCTAAATAACACACCACAGTGTGTACAGATTCCTCAGGCATCTGTATATATTTCCACATAAAAAGCCTTCAGTGAAGTTCCAGTCCTGCTCAAGTGGCCAATGCCATTAGGTCAAAGGCTTAAACATATTCCACTACAGAAAGCTACTCTCAGATACAGAACTTGTTTTGTGATGGGTGAAAGCTTAAAAGATATAGCATATATGGAAAAAGAGAAGCAAGGTCCATACCAAGCAAAGTGTTGTGGACAGAATAGCTATTACTGACCCATCCAAGAAGGCTTTTTGCATTTGTGAAGAGCTGTCATCCTGTTCTTTGGGAAATGCAGACATTTTGAGAAGAGCAGCACCATTATGGCAAGACCAACACCAAATCTGCAGAAAGACATTTACCAGATGATAAAAATTAGTAAATTGTCCTATACAAGGTATTTGCTTAATTGACTGAGCGATTTCAAAATTTCTCTGTGCTTTTGCTTCATTGAATTTTTTGTATATTTAATAACACCATCAATAGAAGCAAACTCCTACACCTCCACCAAAATTACATGCCTCAGTACACCACGTTACCACTTGCAACTTTTAAGTTAGGCTTTACATAGGCACAGGGAAACATAAAACGTCAGATTATGTCAAAACATTATTTTCTTAACTTCCCTCACAGGTTAAAAAAAATTGATCAGAAAGTCTATGGCCAAATTATGTCAGAATATATGCCACAGCAAGACAGAACGTGTAAGTAACTTATATATATTCTCCCTCAGTTTCTCCACGCATATAATAGGTTTTTCTTATAGTTCAGCTTTGAGATAACTCACAACAGATGCTCTGACATGCTTTTCCATGTGACCTATGCATAAAGAGTTATCTAGGCATATGAAATAAAATATTAAACACTCCATAGGTGGATCAGATTTCATAGTCACAGGTAATCCCGGTAGTAAATCAGTCCTCAAAGCTTCTTACTTCCCTTTGCATGCAGTTTCTTGACTCATACCTACTGCTTGAAGCTCTTGAGATGATCTGTAAACTTGCTTTGAAACAGGTGGTAAGAATCATTTTCATCAGGAATATTAGACAAATGAAATCAGGAAGCTGAGGTTCTGCTATCAACTTACAGTAACCAAGATGTGCACCTCAGAAGGATGCAGAAACCTCACTACCATCTAGGGTCGAAAAAATTACTATACTGTCCTTTCATTGCCTTCTCAAACCAATTTAATATGGTCCAGCTATCTTGACCCTAGCTTCACACAAGTAGTTTGGAAATAATTAGAAGAGTTCTACAAGGCCTCTGAACAGTGGACAGCTACAGATGTTGTCACCTCTCTGGACATCTGTAACGCCTTTGATATAGTAACGCACAACATCCTTCTCTCTAAATTGGGGAGATACAGATTTGATGGATGGACTGTTCAGAGCTGAGGAACTGGTTGAATGGTCACATCCAGAGAGTAGTGGCCCATGTCTTAATGTCCAGATGGAGATCAGTGATGAGTGGTGTCCCTCAGGAGTCTGCACTAGGACCAGGACTATTTAATATCTTCATCAGTGACACAGACAGAGATATCAAATGTACTCTCAGCAAATTTCCAGACAGCACCAAGATGAGTGTGGTTCGACACACCTGAAGGACAGGATACCATCCAGAGGGACCTGGACAAGCTCAAGGAGTGGCCCATGGGAATCTCATGAGGTTCAACAAGGCCTGTGTTCAATGTGCTGGTGCTGTACCTGGGTCAGGGCAACCCCCAGTATCAGCACAGGCTGGGCATGAACAGATCAGAGCAGCTCTGCCCAGAAGGACTTGGGGTGCTGTGGGTGAGAGGCTGGACATGTCCTGGCCATGGCACTCACAGCCCAGAGAGCCAAATGTGTCCTGGGCTGCATCCAGAGCCCTGTGGGCTGCATCCAGAGCCCTGTGGGCTGCATCCAGAGCCCTGTGGGCTGCATCCAGAGCCCTGTGGGCTGCATCCAGAGCCCTGTGGGCAGCAGGGGAGGGAGGGAATTCTGCCCCTCTGCTCTGCTCTGGTGAGACCCACCTGGAGCACTGCATCAGCTCTGGGGTCCCTGCACAGGAGGGACATGGACCTGCTGGAGTGAGTCCAGAGGAGAGACACAAAGTTGGCCATAGGGCTGGAGCACCTCTGCTGTGAAGACATGCTGAAGAGTTGGGGTTGCTCAGCTTGGAGAAGGCTTTAGGGAGACCTTATTGTGGCATTTCATTACTTAAAGGGGGCTTACAAGAAAGATGGGGAAGACTTTTTAATAGGTGTTGCTGTGATAGGACAAGGTGTAATGTTCTCAAACTAAAAGAGGGTAGATTTAGAATTGCATATAGGGAAGAAATTTTTTACAATGAGGGTGTTGAAACATTGGATGAACAGGTTGCCCAGACCATGGCAGATGCCCCAGAAACATTCCAGGCCAGGTTGGACAGGGTTCTATGCAACCTGATCTAGGAGAAGACGATTCCATTCACTCCAGAGGGGGATTAGACTAGATGATGTTTAAAGGTCCAAACTATTCTACGATTCTGTGAATGCAAGATGGAATAAGAAAACCCAAGCACTTTTCTTTCTATGTAAGAACTGGTGTAATAGGTCTCTGACTCTCTCTGACAAAAAGTGAACCAAACTACCTTGACCCTGAGGCAGGACAGCACAGCACTATCTTTTCCACAGACCAATTAATTTAAGAGCATGAAATAAACATGGTTTTCCTTGGCAAATTTAATGGATGTACAGCAACTAAGGTAAGACCTTACAAGTGAGATTAATTTGCTCCTTGCTTCCATCTTCTCTGTCTTACTGGTTCTTAAACTACAAGGCAGGAAGCCAAAGCTAGCTCTCTACAGGGTGCAAACCAGTATATTTAACTTCATTAACTTCACTGTTGGACTGGTAGAACTAGTTTTTCACTCAGACTATTTGACTTAGTAAAAACACTGTATCATCACAGCCACAGCACTTACCAGAACCCAAGCCACGTAACTGGAGGTGTTCAGCTACACCTCATATTCAGAGTCTTCACCTCAATATCCAAACAGCATTTCAAGGCCTGCATCTTGCCCCAGCCAGATGCCACTCAGTACAGTATTGTGAAAAACAGGCTGATAGACAGACAGGCTAGCAGTGTATGTAGCCTATAGGACATTATTAAATAGGAACTGTAAACAGTAAATACATATTTTACTGTTACGTTAGATATACGTTATATATATGTTTGCTACATATTACACTGTTCAGTGAAATACAGGATTGTATCAAGCTCTTCTCTTTCCAACATCTCTTTCCTTTCTGTAGAAGGCCAGTTATAGACGTAAGCTGTTAAAAACAAGTTCTGCAAACAACATGCAATAACATCTGAAATGCTAATTGAAATTCTGCCATCTCAGCCTTGTGCATATACTTACAGGAATGCCTCTGCCTTCATACTTCAAGATACTCTCTTCAGAAATGCATATGGGAACAACAAAATACAAAGGCAGCCTAAAATAACAAGTAAGAGTTTCTTGGTCTCAAAAACTGAACAAAGAACAATTTCCAAGCTCCTTTTAATGATGGTGAGTGTTCTAGCCCAAATTCTAATTATATATTCACTCTGCTACAATAATCTTTTCTGTTAGATAATTTTATTGTCCACAAAACTGTCCCTTGATTTTCAGCTGAAAAAGGGTTTTTTCCCAACCTTAACCTCTTCACTATTTTCATTGCAACATTCCCCTGCCTTTGCCAAGGTGTAATTAAATGTAACCTCTAAGAGTGATTGTTAATACCACCTTGGTTCTCCCATGCTTTGTTATTTCAAAAGATACTCTGGCAGTATTAAATGACTAGTTCTGTTTCCATGCCTGTTATGCAGTTCACACCCTAATTCAAAAATGTCATTTAATATATCACAGATTTCCAGCATCAGCCAACACTATTTATGTTCAAGGTCTAGAGAAGCAACAAAGGTAAGTACTTAAACTCATTTTGGGTCTCCCAAGACAGAGTCCTAGAAAAAATAGTTAAGACTTTGAAATATTAATTCCCAAGGTATGTGAAACCTTTCAAGATTTGACTATGAAATAACAGAAGAAGTATACAAGGCCTTGTGTATATACTAAAGGACTCACCAGTGAATGCTACTCAGATAAACTCTTAGCTAACCTTCTCCTAAAGGCACCAAAACAACTTCCACCAGCACATTTTGTAGATTTACTTTAAACCAGTTACTTTTTCCCCACCCAGCCTCCTCCCAGCTAAAACAGTGGAAAATCTCCAATGCATGTAACTTGAAATTTTACCAGAGTAAAGGTACAGGACTAAGAAAGGGTCATCCTAGCGAATTTGACAGAAGTGTAGGTTCAAAACCTACATATTTTCTATTCTACTCCTAAACATACTCAAAACTTGATTTGACTGAGCAGTCTGAACCTAATGTTGACCTTATCCTGCTTGAGGCAGGGATTGCGCAGGATCACCTCCAGAGATTACAAACCCAACTATTCCGTAAATAAAAATGGAAACCAGATCCTAAAAAAAGGCCTAAACAACTGTATAATCCCCAGCATCAAGGCAGCACTGATTTTCACAAATCCAAAGTTCACTATTAACTAGAGCAAGCTTACCTTTCAGAGACTCTGTAGCCTTCATTGGTGGTCACTGCTTTGTATTTCACATTCCCTTTGGTCCGCTCCAACTCATCACGCCAGTCCTCAAGTGTCTCAAACATCACAGTTTGGTTTCTCCCATCTGTCAGACATCAATAATGTTAACTTTACAGACGATCAGGAACTCTTAACACAAAAGCATTCCTAAGTAAACCTGTTAGTTGCCATTAAGGTAAGCAAGAAGAACCTCTTGTGAACAGAAAGCCTCAAGTCAAAGATATCATGCTTTTTTACACCACTTGCCTCTGTCTGATCTTTAACAACAACAGTGTTCTGCCAAATACTGCTGGGACTAGTAAATTCAGGAACAGTTTCTCCTGCAGAAACTAATTAGTTGTTACAGAACTTCCATACAGCAAGGGCTATCCTCACATCCAGCCTAAAATCCAGGATACTGTGCAGCAAGTATCATTTTATACTAATGCAGCTGATTGGTATCTAATACTGTAGTTTAAATGCAGAATTAACAATCATACCAAAAACCTTTCTACAAAAATTTCAGACAATGTATTTCACTTAGGGTTCATTCTTTTATGATGAATGGTTTAGCATTGAACAGAACATCTCAGGCACTCAGTAAGCACAGAAAATTAATTATATTAATTCTGTCTCAATAATTTCAACTGAGAACCTTCCCTGTAATTCTACTTAGCCACCTCAGCAATAGTTATGACAGCAGCTTGATTTAGCCTCAATCTTGTATAATAACCATATAGTTTATGGCATAACACCAATTGTTTTAAGCACATGTCACAATTAACATCCTACAACCCCAGCTAACACTGAAATACCAAACAGAACTGTAATTTCCATGGAAAATACAATGGCAGCTTGAAACTTTCCACTGTAAGAAGATAAGGTAGATGAAAAATTTACAGCTCGGAATAGAACATTATTGATAAGCTCTTGGAAACAGGATTTTAGAGGTATCAGACTGTAAGAGGCATAAAAACTCACTTCTAAAGTCTTACTTGGCTTATCTTTAAAGAATGACACCTAGCCCTAGGCTTACTATTGACAATAGCTATTAAAATATGAAAGAATTGTGGGACAGCATTCCAATGTTGCTTTAAAGAGTAGGCTTCTATCACATTTGCTCAGTGTCTGCCTGGAAAAGCTTGCAGTCTTGCCATTGTTTGTAGCTGAAATAGAACACCAGTTACAGGTGAAGCCTGCAGGAACTACCTGAGCCAGCAATGTGCCCTTGGAGCAAACAGACAGTGCGTTCCCAGGCTGCATTAGAAAATCCATTGTGTACCAGCTGAATGAAGTCACCACTGCTCTCAGCTGGAGGGCTGTGCCCAGTGCTGGGCTCCCCAGGACAAGACAGGCACAGCCTTCCTGGACCAGGCCCACTGAAGGCCCAATGAGATAATCAAAGGGCTCAAAGCACCTGATCTGAGGAGAGGCAGAGCTGGGATCACTCAGCCTGAGCAAAAGAGGGCCCAGCAGGGGCCAATCTCCCTTGGGTGCATAAACACTGCAGGTGGAAGCAGGGCAGGAGAGTACAGAAGATGGATTTAGACTCAGTGACTTGACAGGAGGCAGTTATGCAAAAGCTAAACTACAGTAAATCCCTCTTACAGATAACAGTAACATTTTTCACTAGGAGGAGAGTCAAACAATGATCAGAACGGCTTTGGAGTCTAAGTAGTTAAGAGATATTCAGAACCCAACTGGACGTGACTAAGCTTGCTGCAGTTAACGCTACTTTGAAGAGTAGCATGTGGACAGGAACATGACTAGATGATCTCCAGAGTTTTTTCCTAACCTCAATGATCATGGAATTCCTTGACATATTTTGGTCGGTGTTTGATACCCCACGTACGTCAAAACTTCCCTCTGTGAAAGAATAGGTGCTGCTGGTGCACTAAGTTTCAGGTTCCTAATTCAAAACAGCACTATTATTTCAGCTAAAGTCTGAATTATGGAATGCTAGAAAGTGCACTGACAACTTTTTATCTTGAATTTTGCAGCTTACTGTATTATTCAGCCAAGTTCTATCAAGTGGGAAGATTATGCAATAAGTCAGATATAAGAGGAAGTTAGATGCCTTGCAAACCTATGCTTTTTTTGCAACTGCCTGGAAGAAGCATAGTGCTTGTAAATAAGAGCAAAAAGGCAAATACTTTCTGATAGGATGCCACTGCAAATGCAGTAATTCCAGAACTAAGAGCAGGAAGTCTGGTTCACAGCAGTAGTACAGAAGAACCACATTGATAAAATAAGCAAAGTACTTTCTAGATGAACCACATGAAAAGCATTTGTACATTTTAGTCACAGTAAGTTTTCAATCCAGGGATGCTACTCCTGCTTGGAAATTTTCTGTGCAACTTCCCGAAGGGCATAGAAATCAACAGCAGGCAATTTTAGAGGTTTTTAGCAACATGCCTAACAATGTACAACAGAACAAAAACTAATCTTTTGAGGCTTCCTGCCAGCAGGGGAGAGCCATAAGCCAAGCACACACTCAACTAATAGGCCTCCCAGAGTGCTTAATGAACTAACTATGCAACAAACAGATCAAAAATAATAGAAAAACATTTACCTGTGTTGTTTGGAGCAGCTGATGCATAAGAGAACAGAAACAAACGTTTAAGCAGCCTAGGAGTCTGGCTATGATGAACTATACCACTGACGATCTAGAAAAGACCACAAATCAACACCTAAACACACACCAAGACTACCAGTGTAAAAAAAAAGTGCAACCCCTCTATCCATGTTTTAATCAGAACCAATGGGTACTATCCCCAACAGCTGAAACCCGACTTTTAGGAAGGTTTCTCTGTTGTCTGCAAGACACTGTACCTACTTTGCCTAAGAAGTATTATATATGTTCAGCCTCCAGAATTATTCATACTTAAATAAAGTTAGTGGATTCTTAGTTTGGAGTTCTTACTAACTTGTCAAAAAACTGAAGTTATCAAGAAAGTAACACTATACTGAAGTCTAAAATATAATGAAATTACGTGTCATAAATAGAACAGCTTTACAATTTGCCTGAGCTGGAGTTAATTTCCTGTAGCACTCTGAAGTTCCAGTTTTCTTTAAAGAGCCAGTGCACCTATCTTTTAACTGCTATGCATAATGATGTTTAATGAAATCAGTCTTCTACTTTTTCTCTCTGCTGGAAGTGATCAGAAAAACTCTTCAAGTTTCAGGGATCTCTCAGAGTGAATTTCATCCTTCCCGCATCCTCACAACTAAACACCCAACACCAAGTCAAAAATAGAAAAGCAAATTAAGTTACTATACTTACTCTTTTCACTTCCTCTTCTTTTGTGTATCTCAGGCAGAAGTTAAATACTCTAAGGTCTTTACAGTAGATAATTAACTTCTCTGGGTATTTTCTCAGCTGTCCTGTTAGAAGTTTCTTTTTCTCATCATAAACTGCAAAATTAAGTTAAGTAAATATCAAAAAGGTACTTGTCATATGTTGATAAAGTCACCCCTGCCTGATTTTCAGAATTCTCAGGAAACTAATTCAAGCCCAAGTTTTTGCAAGAAAAAACAAGCATCCTACAACAAATGCTGGCAAGCTCTTGTGCCAATTGTGTTGGTTTGAAGACAAACCAGTGGGAGATCACAAGTCAAGATTGAAATTAAAAATAAGTGAAATAATACAAGGAAAAGCACTGACAAAGTCAGATACACCCTAACACCCTGTTAGGGTGGTAGTAGCAGTCCAACTGAAGTAGTCCAGTTGAAGCGGTGATCCTGTGAAGGTCTAGTCTCCAGCTGAAGATCCAGTGGTAGCTCTTGTCCTCCAGGAACCCAGTAGACAGGGCTCCCTCAGGCAGTTCCAAGGCCAGGTTATACCCAGGTGGGAACACCTGGCTCCTCCCTCCTGGGCAGAACATCCCACAATGGGATGAGATAAGTCCATGAGTCACACGGTGGGTCCCTGATGGCCCATTGCCTGTCATCCGGGGTGGGTCATTAGCAGCTGATAACAGCTAACGGATGGCCCACTGCCTGTCATCCAGAGTGGGTCATTAGCAGCTGATAGCAGCTAAGGGCCCACAGCTGGTGGTAATAGAATACTTAAATACATCTATATTGCAACCCAGGACACCAATACACGCAACCTTTTCTTCTAAAACTCATGAAATTACTATCCTTTTCCTTTAAAACCCATCAAATTACTTCACACAAGGTAAAATGCAAATTTGCAGCAAACCAGCTGCTCAATGATTATTTCTGTTCACATTCTGACTGCACAGTAAGTTCAAAGTTTCAAGATATATAAAGAACAATTTAGTAGTTTTACCTGGGGGGAAGTCCCCAAACATCTGAGATCATTCTAAATTCCATAAAAATATTATTTTTTTTAACCACCATGAAGTCCCCAAGGCAGACCTCTGCTCATTTCTCTTTGAGGATGCATCATCTCACAACTTCAAGTGCTGCCAGCTGGGCCACTGTATATGAAACCAAACAGCGTCTCATAACCAGCTTCACTGGCCTGCCCCAGTTCACTCCTTCACAAACACATACCACCATTTACAAACACTCTGAATACGCATAACTAGTCCAAGATCAGGCTTCTCAATAAAGCCTTCCCCTACTTACAAATGATCAGCCCCATTATCATTTACCTTTTTTCAGCAATACTGACACACCTCTAAGCCCTGTTGCAAAGCACTCCTTAATTTACTTGACAATTAAAGCCTCCTTTTCTATCTCCTTTAATATGCTGAAGGCATTATGAATTTTACCAAACAAAGTTCCCTTGGACAAACAGAAAGAACTGTTTGAGAATTTGGTACCTGTCCTGCTATTACTCAAATGAAGTGAATACATCCATATTTACAGAAATAGTTGATACACTGGAAGATCCTTGTCTACCAAATTTCACATGTACTTTTCACAGTACATTCCCTGCTTTGAACCACTGCATTTTGAAGGAATTGTTTTGTCTGTCCCAGCAAGATACTTAATCAAATTATCTTAATCAAATAAATGACAAGCTTGAGGGGTAAGACTGGGTTCTGACAAGTTTCTTATCTGTCATTCCATCATTAAATATAACTGCAGCTGCTTTTTCCAAATCTGTTGGTTTTCTAAAAAGGATGCACTTGCACAAGGAGTACCAGCACTCCAAGTCCCCAAGGGGAAGAAAGCTGACTTACCTCCATATATTTGATCTACGCATTGCAGAGTTATGTCATTTTCTCCTACAATCTTATTCTTAAATTGTGGCTCCTAGAAACATGAAAAAAAGACTTAGAAATGTCACACTGCAGTAGCACCTTCTCCCAAGTAAAGGCTTTCCACACATTATTTTGATATCAGCATTACTTCTTATTCTTATAAGCTGTGTAAGGCAGCACAATGAAGAACAGTTATTAAAATACAGACAAATACAAGTTACACAGACATAGTTTATAAACAGCAGATATATAGTTTTATTTAATCTCAGCCATGCTTGATATGTAGGTACAGTTTTTACTTTTCAAATAGCTTCAAAGCATGCATTTCTATTGAAATTCACTTTTCAAACTAGAATCACTGCAGTAAACAGGAAATACAGTAACTTCATGTAATCCAAGCCCTTTTATGACAAGTTTCCTTGCTATGGGAACCTGGCACGAAATACAAAGTCTCTTAAAAGAACAAGTATCCCAACAACATTCCGACATTAAAGTGAGCTTTCTCACCAGAAAAAATGAAGACACACAAACAACCCAATTACCTTATCTAATGTGTAACCAAATTTGAAGTGATTTGGAATTCCCTTCATTTCCACCATTCCATGAATTCAGTTAAAAATGGCATTTGAGTGATACCACCATTAAACACTATTATTTGCAATAGCATTACCAAAAGACTGATGTACACTACATCAGCCAATTATATTTTACTGTGAACAGAGCTAACCTTATTCAAATTATTTCCAGGTCTGCAGTACTCTAAACCAGGTAGGTAATATTGAACTTTTGTTAAAAGAAATATAGTTGACTCGGCATGTTATAAACCAAAGGTTCAAAGCCAGCAATAGAACAGAAATTAGCATGGTCATTACCAACTTTCTACAGATCACTTGAGATTTACATCAAAAGATTCTGCAGCTTTGTCTTAACTAATTCTAGAAGGTCCAACAATCTGTACTTGGCTGCAGAAGCCTTAATGTTTAAACTTTGTGAAATTTTACCCCAAGAAACTTCTGACTATAATCAACATGTGTCAAATCGTATTATTCTCATTGTCCTTCACTGTCAAGATCACCTTGAACTTGGGAGCCACTAGGCTCTTCTTTCACTTCTATCACCTAAATGGACTAAACTGTTTCAATGCTTTAAGCTTATCAAAAGAACCGTGGCATTATCATTCTCCTCTGACAGCTCAATTGGAGCACCTAAACCAAATAAGACTGAAATAATTTTTAAGATCTGGGGAGTTTTTAGCTTTTTCAGTGTTTTCAAGCTCAACAGCACTAGGTTTTTAAATCTTTTCAGTAAACACCTGACTTTGAATGAAATAATTCAGAGCTTTACTGAGCCACACAATTTTTTAAAGCATTTCCGCTGAGTATCAGCTTACTCAGTCTTGTACAGCCTGAAATGATTCTGCAGATGTAGGCCAAAGTCAAACCAGGCAGATGTTATCCATCATCAGAGCTACACTTGACATTAACACTTCCACAAATGCTACCAAGACAAAGAGTCAGAAATCAGCTTGAAACAAACTGTTGATTTGTTTTCAAAACAACAGGTTCTTTTAACTTAAGCTTGACCAACTCACAAAATATAAAGAGCTATAAACTATGTCTAATGTAAGTGTCCACACAAATGCTTGCATTGTCTTTGCTTTAAATAGTCATTAGAGCTTGAAGAAGGATCAAGCAGATGCACACTTATTGAAGTTAGTTTGTACCCATTAAGAAATGTTATACATTTATGTTCATTCTGCATATTTATATAAGGAAAAGATACGATTATTTATTCAGAGCCTGTTTAGTCATAATTAGAAGACTTGTTTTCTTACATTATCATCTGAAGCAGAATCATCATCAAGGAAAGAAATCTTGAAGTTTGTGCACACAAGTTTTCCGTAAGTGCCACGATTCAACCCATCTTCTTGCATATACTTGTACACTGTGCTGGCTTCACAAAGCAGCAGTTCACCTGAAGAGAACAAACACTGACTTGCAACATTAACTGACATTTAATATTGAATTATTTCAATTGTTATCTCAAACTCAGTAATAACTTCCTGACAGCTTCTCAGAACTGTATGCCTAAAGATATTTCATCACTGTTACACAAAACCACTAAGAGGCAGCTCCTGGAATCAGCACACTGAGAGCCTTCCAGGTTACTAATGTTATTCCAGAAGGCCTGAATTGCAGATGTTTGGGAGTTCTGTAACCAGAGGCACCTGTGTCACTGCCTACTCCAAGTGGCAGGAGAACAGTCATTTGAGTGTGTACTCAAAAAAACCCCCAAAACCTTACAAGAGCAGTTTATGTAGTCAATAAAAAAGTTGAAAATTGTTCCAATTTTCCTCCCTGTTA
This sequence comes from Entomyzon cyanotis, assembly GCA_024500445.1. Lineage (NCBI taxonomy): Eukaryota > Metazoa > Chordata > Aves > Passeriformes > Meliphagidae > Entomyzon > Entomyzon cyanotis. The sequence goes on along the minus strand of JAKEPQ010001021.1, from coordinate 41,927,471 downwards.
AACTCTAAGAATGCTGACACATTTGAATCAGTTATTTCAGGTTGTTCATAGTTATTTTTTCATAGCTTTGACTATCTATACAGCTCCCAGGGGTATTTTAAAGTCTCAAACACAAGTCTGCATAAATAATAGTCAATTAAGTTCTAGTTTTAGAATTCACAGGGACCGAACTTCAAATTTAATAAAGTAAAGTTTTAATAGATGTGATCAGACAGACTCTTGGTCCTTCCTAAAAAGTGTAGGAAACCTAACAGAAGAATACTAGTTTATTGTAAACTTTTACCTGTATTTTGTCTTTCCTTGTCTTGGAAAATATTTTTTAAAAAGAAATAATTATAAATTACAAAAGAAAATCTTAACAGTAAAAGAAACATTGGAAGGCCCAAGTAACTCCCAGTAGAGGCAAAGCCACTAGAAGGTAAATTTCCTCTAGTTCTTGTCTTCAGTTCCAAACAAATACCCACCCAACTTTAACTTCTAAGAAACAGGGCAAACTCAAGTATAGACAGTTCTCCACACACAGCTTACCTGAGGACACTGTACTCTACAAAATATTAGTTTGTATAGTTTTCAACACCCCATGCAGATACAGATGTTAAGAATGTTTCAACCTGCATGGGTTGTTAAACCAAACACTGTATTTTACTACTTGTGACACTGATGTCACACGAGTGTTTGCTGCAGACATGGAAATATTTAAGTATTGTTTACTAATGACTAATTTTTATTACTTAAGTCTAGTAATATACAACGGGTACCTGGTAATAAGCGAGGATTTACTTCTTTTTCTACAGGCTCCTTTATGTGTATTTCCTAAAGAGAGAAAGAGTAATTATTGCTTTGCAAAGATCATACCTTCCACACAGGCTGTAAAGAACTACACCATCGCCATTTAATTCCTCACACCCTGGCAAATTAAAATTAAGGCAAAAAACCCCCTCCTAAACTAAAGGAGAGTATGTTTGCAACGTGATCTTTCCACTTCATGTCAGTAGTCTACTAGCTAAATAATCAAGTGTTTTGACATTCACAGTGTCAGTTACATGCATTTGTGAACACACAAAAAAATGTACTGTTTGTGTAAGTAACAGACAGAAATAAAACATTACCAATATTTTTTAAGTTCTCTCAGCACACCTAAACAGATAAGCATAAACTTAGTATTAAAACACCCTTTCCCAGCTAATTCATAAGCTTTCCCGTGTATGACTTGCTATTTTTCCTAACATACCCTTTGGTTTTTCAAATTTCATCCATGACTCCCTGCTTCTGATTTTCTTACAGGCATTATTTCAACCAAAGTACAAAAGTTACTTAAACAGCACTAACATGACAAACACATGGAAAGGTATTTCAGGATCTTGGAGCTAAGAGGTAAAAACTGGTGACAGGATATCCTTCAGTTTGGACCCAAATTGCACAAACCAAACACATTAAATTCTCTGTGTCACTTATTCTAGTCTTTAAGCACTGACAGTTGGGCTAAAATCTCCAGCCAGAAGACGATTAAACTAGAGGACATGCTACACCCTTCCTGCTCAACCTGTTCATAACTTCCTCTTCTGTCATGGTTTTTTTCGACAGGACATTGCCAGGAGGACGCACGAAAAGAGGGCAACCAGGCTCCAAGCTTAAAGTTGCAAAAAGTGTTTAATTACCTAACAGAGTTGGAGGATAAATGCAGGCAAAAATAAACTTTTCATACAGTTTTGGTTCACTCCCCCCTCCCTCTTACGAACCTATAGTATTCACCCCCTTTCCTCCTTTACAGTCAACAAGCCAGGTGGTGGGGGCAGGGTGTGGGGTCTCTTTTCAGTCCACAGAGCAGATTCTCAAATTTACTCATCACCACAATTCTTCTACTACAAATACTCTTTATCTCTACTTATTTCTCTCTCTCTCCAGACAGTTTTCCTTTCTGCTCTCACCCCCACCCTCTTAAGAAGCAGACTCTGCATCCACCCCCACCCCTTTTTTTCCTCTTTCCAAACCAGCAACACACACAGGGGGCAGGTTGAGGGGTTCTTTGGTCAGTCCAATCAGGAAAAGAGGTTCTCTACTTAGCCAGGGGTCCTTCCCACGAGAGACAGTCCTTTGAGAACTTCTTTGGCGTGGGTCCAATCTCACGAGCAACATCCCGCCCGAAATTCTGCTGCAACATGAGTCTTTTTGTCCATAGGGTGCTGTGCAGACTCTCCTGAGCCGGGGCCAGGCTGCTTCCATGCCAGGAGCAAGGCCTTTCTCTCCTTTGCAAGGCCTTTGCAGTTTTAACTCTTAGATGAGACTCCCACTGGTTCACAGTCTTTTCCAGGCATCCACCTGCTCTTCTGGCGTGGGCTGTGGGTGATTTTCTGCACTCCTGTGGACTCCATGGGCTGCAGGGGGACCTCCTGCCCCCCCATGGCCTTCACTGTGGCTAGCAGAGGGTTTTCAGCTCCAGCACTGGGTGCCCCTCCTCCCCACCTTCTTCACTGACCTTGGCGTCTCCATGCTGTTCTCCCTCACATATTTTCACCTCCACCTCCTCCTCCTCCAACTACAAAGAAGTGAAAGAAGTGCGTGCCTGCTTTGTTTTGAATTTTTCTTACATATGTTTTCACAGAGGTGTAACTAGCACCTCCAATTGGCCCAGACTTGGCCGGCAGCATGTCTGTCACCTTCAGAGCCATCAGAGATTGGCTCTGCTGGACTTGATGTAAAAACTTCCAGAACTTGCACTCAGGACACACAGGAGCCATCTTTGTGCCACACCCCACCCCTCAGACCACATCTTCCAAGTCCAAATCACTTTGCATGCACTGGAGTCTTTCTTGGAAAGCCATTAGTTAACTGGAAACCCCCCTCCCCGGGGGCACAGCAGTAAGCGAGCTAATTTTAGTTTGTCACCAACATCCAGAGTCAGATACGGCAATTCAAGGCAAGCAATCAAAAGAAGATATAAGCAATAATAATTCTGCTGGATTAAATACAGAGAAACAAAAGCCCCTGAGAGTACAAAAATAAACAGCCTCTGCCATTCATATAAACACTTGCTCTCAACATTCAGAAGACCTAGAACTAAGTTTGAAAGCTGCAAAGCAAAGCTAAAACCACCAGGAAACCACTTCATGAGAGCAGCAGAGATGTTCAAGATAGGCTGAAAAGAGAAAAAGGTTATAAAATGAAAGTGGTGGCAGTGTGAAGAAAGAAATTCATAACTACAGCTGACAGCTAATAGAGAAAACAACCCCCAGTTTGCTGCCTTTGTTTTCCAAGTGTGGATACTGTAGAAGTAAATTTTAACCAAAGTTCAGGCTCGTCAGCTAAACAAGTTAGCTAAAACGTTCCTACAGCTTAAGCTGAATACTTCTGCATTCAGAGGACAAACACATGCACCTCTTCTTCCCCCAGTGTTGTCTCCTCACCACTGATAGCTCTAAGCTAAACTTTTGTTTTACAAGTGCCTTTAACAGCTCTGCCTTATACAATCACTCTTTGTGTCCAGCTACATGCAACACTGCTCAGAAAACTGCATGCCAACAATCACTTCCACAGAACCGTAAAGCAGTTATACTAGCCAGGTGCTCCTCCAGTACCTTTTATTTGGGAGATGTCATAAGGCACATAAAAATTACTGTTCCTGCATACACACTGTTCGTACTTTTTGCCATGAGTAGCACTTTATGTTAGTGTTGGCAGATAAGAACTGAGGAAAAGAAATATTTGACCCCAAAGTTCTTTGAGTTTACATACATTTGTTAAAATGCAATAAAGCATTTTATAACAGGTTTCAAAGGCAAATCATCTCAAACAAGTGGTCTGGATTTTGGTTACAAGTTAAAATTGGTTATCTTCTGAAAGGAGCTAGAAGTTTAATCAAATTGCATCACAATGGATTAGAGACCACAAACACTGAGATCACCTTGTAAAATCCAGTTTCACTTGTTGACAAAAGCCCACAGACACTGAAGTGTTTATTACAGGCACAATTCCTACAACATTCAACAGATTCCAAGAGTTAAGCCTCCAGAATAATTATATTTGAAAGTGAACATTACTATTTCTATAATAAATTCATAAACATAGTAAAGGTAGTTTTGATACATATATGCCAGGGATATGACCTAGCATATATGTACATGACCTCAAGCCATGAGTGTTGCTGAAGAATCCATGCTGCTGCACTCATTTTCCTAGAGAGGGTATTAAAATACATTAGATTCTCTTAATGCCCCATTTTGTATTTGTTCTTTTCAGCAAGAAGGTAAAGATCTGTATGAAAAATTAACTCACCATGAGTCAGTTCAGTTCGTGTAGGAACAAACATATTAATTCAGCTATCATCTCCATTCTGTTTCAACTTTATTTTCATAATGAATATAAGTTTTGGGGCAACACAGATCTTACCATTAACTGAAGAGCCTGCTGATACTTCAATTCATGCTGCTCAACGCCCCTTTAATCAGTCACACGCTCATAGTCACCCACCCACTCCTTTATCCCTGGGTTTGTCTGACTACCCGGTGAGGTAATTTGGTTTGTAAAATCAGCTGGGAAGTATGTACTTGTCCTACATTTGGTTTTGTTGTTAGTGCCTATTGTTAGCAGAACTGGCTCATCAACAGGTCAGATGAGCACAGAAACAAAACAAAGGGAAGCAGCAGAAGTAAATCTGTCTCCTTTCCACAAGCTACTAAACACATTTGGACCTCGGGAGTTTTCACCCTCTGACCATCTGTTGAAGCTAAGCATGCAAGCACTTCCCATATATGACCACTGAAAGCCATGCAAACCCCTGGACAGACAGTTCTTCATCTGTAGCTCTCCTGTTCTGAATGCCCCAAGCAGCATTTTGCCACTTCTTACTCAAGATACAACACAGGAAGCCCTACCACCAGCCACAGCTAAAAGCAGTCACCACAGCTGAGGGCAATTCCTCTCACCCACAGGTAAACAATTGTGTACAGGAAATATGTAAAGAGAAAAACATGCCCTGCATGCCAGAATCCAGATCGTGATAGAGAATCCATCTGGGCTTTTTTTTTCCAATCATTATTGACATATGCATATATGCACACACAGCATTGCTTCCGCTGATCCAAATTACTGTGTGCTTCCACTGATCCATAGCTGGACATTTGTGCTAGAAGTAATTCCAACAATGAAAAACAAGACTTCCAGTAAACATACTGAGAAAACATGTTTGAGATTCAAATAATGAAGGAACAAGTTATGACTTCCAGAGCATCAAGAGCACTGGCTGAAACAGCTGAAACAGCTTTTAAAGCTGACAGCAAATAGTAGTTCTGCAAGGACACAGAATACTTCAGTGTTTTTACATAGTTTTCCACAAGTAAGCTCTGCACAGGGAAGCACTACATCCTGATGAGGTTTGCTATCAGCTTGTATCTTTTTCATATTTACTTCACTAAAAGACTAAAAGAGGGGTGAGATAAAGATAAATGTATACTTAACAAAGTTATCAGTTGTGAAAGTCAAACTGTGTACTGAAATACTTGCAAATTAGTTGTGGTGCTCCAACAAGTGAATACAGTGTTCCTGAATAAAATAAACTTTTGTGGAACACTTCCACTGGAACTTCAAGCAAAAGAAGAAACACCCGTGCAAATGCTGAGTATCTACTTTGCATCCAGAAACAAACCACATTATATAGCTGGTGTTTTCTGAAGGACTACTTGTTGGTCAAATAAACCTAATCCCATGTAGTATGCCATACAATCCAGAGCATATACTTACTACATTTCAATAACATTGCTGAAAATAATCTCTAACTGCTTGTTTTCCTTCCTTTCACAACGCCATTATCCAAAAGTCTATTAGATCATAGCACATATTTTCCACGTCCGTTTCATCTCTTATCCTCTTCTCTTTCCTTATATTGTCCTGTCCATCTCTGACATCAAAGCCTGGCTTCCCCCATGTCAGCCCAGCTGTCCATTTCACCACTCCTGCTCCTTATTCCACCCTCCAATTCCACTGTCCCAATTTTGAAGAAGCACTGTACCTTTTTAGAAGTGATCACTACAGAACACACAATATTGTACCAAGATTTACAAGCAAAATATATTCATGGTGGTTATGAGCAAACCACAGTGTAGAATCTGAGAGACAAAGCACATGGGTTATGAAAGGTACCCTCAGCAGTCTGTGGTGTACCCCAGATTTCAGGGACAAGCAGCATGACACAGAATGGCCTCTTTTACAGTTTAAAGGCTAACACAAGAAATAACATCCCATAAGAATTAACATGAAGAATTTAGCTTTAAAGAATGCATGCACAAAAAACAACTTTAAGCTTGAAATCAAATTTAATATCTAATTCTTCCATGCAAATGAAGATTTTTAGGAAAACATGATCTAGCTTGTTGGCCCTGTAAATAATTTCAGTTTTCAAAGTTTGAAAGAGCTAGAAATCATGAAGTAATTCACGGGTTCTTGTCTCACTGTCTCCACAGACAAATATTCTAAGTCTATGATCTGAAATGTCAAAACATTGACTTTATACCCTAGTATTCACCCCACTTCCTGCAGGGTAGCCAAGCCTGTCCTGAGGGGAAGTGTGTCATTAATATCAACATCCTATGGTCTCACTCTCAACAGACCATTGATTGATCTGCGGTTCCATACAGCAGAGCACAACTAGGTTATATTTAGTCAGATGTTGAAAACACTACTTTTCCAGACATTCTGGGGTTTCACAGCAGAAATTACTTCTGTTCCTTTAATAAACAGCACTTTATTTTCACTCCTTGCTTCCATCTGGTCATATATTAACATGAATAGAGTTCCTGTTTCTTTTCATATTCAAATAAATGCACAAAGCAGCTTAAAGCTGACCTATTTTTCAGAATATTGCCTACTGTGTCCCTCAGGTATCTTAAGATGGACTAAACCGGGCGAGGCTAACCCAAACCTCAACTCTGCCTCCTAATTTCCCTATTCTAGGGCTCCCCTAACCTAGAAGCAGCAGTTTAAGCTCTTAAAACAACTTCCCAAGCAAACCAGGACAAGACCACAGAAGCTGGAGGCTGCAAGCAAGGGGAGCTACAGCACAACACTGCTGTATCACTCTGTACTGCAGTGGTTGACTGGAAATCTTGCCTCAGGCTGGAAGTACAAGGAGATTCAAGGCAAGGCTCTGTAAATTCATGGATTAACTCCAGTCCCACACAGCTGAAGTCTCAAGCTCATCAAGACCCTGAACTGCTATTTCCCACCCTCTGACAGGGCTTGCCAGAAGAAGCACCACACCTGTTGCCAATACTTCCTCCCCGAGCAAATGGAAGCTACAACACCTTGATGAAAGCTCCCAGTTGACCAAATTGTGCTCCACATAAGACGAATCAGCAATCTCCACTGCTTTATCAGTCTAGTTCCACTTTTAAACCTCAACCACATGAGTTAACTTGTGCAGGAAACCTGTGTTCAGAGAGTTATTTTTCTTTGGTGCACGTAGTTCCGTGGGAGATGCTCACTTCTGCTTACTTTAGGATATTTAATCAACATGCTCTTTCTAAACACAAGATTAGCCTCACAGGTTTCATCATGTATCTAAAATTTTCTTTTTAATCCTCATTAAAGCCATTTAAGTCTTCAGTTTCCTGTGTAACCATTAAGGCATAGGCTGTCAATAGCAGAGTCAAACTTGCTTGACTTGCTAATCACATCAGATCTAAGTTTCACTGTGTCTTAGAAGGTGCAAAAGAGACACCCATTCTGTGGCAGAAGTCACATCTATAACACATCTGTAAGTTTCTATAAGCCACATCTATAAGTTTCTGCTGCAAGAGTGCACAAAATTCTTAGATTTAAGTGAAAAATTGAGAGGCTTAAAAGCAGCATGAATATGTAGAGTTAATGACTGCACTATCTAGTGAATGAGGATACTTCATCAAGAGCCTCATCTTCCAGTATTAAATACCTTTGTTACTCTTCCTGCAGCCATCAGGATCATATTTGAAGCATTACATCACTGTCTTTAAAATCAAAGTACTCTTTATTATTTGAGATTTTTCTGAAATATGTATATATCTGACATGTACCTCTTTCCCACCAGCCATTTTTTCTAGCAAGCTTTAGTCATACACCACACTCATTTAAACGGTGAAATGTCTTCCGGTAAGTCCAACAAATGAAGCTGTTACCTTCGCAAAATTCAGTTCCTTGTATATTTGTACAAGGTACTTTCCAAAGGTGAAAAAGTGACCTCAAACAGGGATATATTTGCTGACTCCAGAAATATTTGTACCTATCATTTACATCTGTTTTCACTTGGAAATACAAGAAGCAGATAAAACTTTTCAAGTAAACTGATGAAACTACAAGCCACCAAGGCTGAACAACATATAAAACTGGACTTACTATCACAAACTAAGGACATAAGTTTTAAATACCACAGCTGACTTTAGCCAAAACAACTCTGATCTTTCAGATCTGGTGGAAAATAAAAAACAGCAGATGCACCAAGATCCTATCAGTGACAGACTCGGCACTAACTAACAAGATAGACAAAAATCTCTTCCTTAAGAAGTTCTCAAGAGAATTAACGATTAAGACAAATCAGTTTGACACAGATTACAAAGAACTAGGAGGGGAAGAAAACCCAAAACTTATGGCTCATATTCATGAAATGTTTTTCCTAGAAAACAGCTGTTTACCAGGAATAAGAATGGAGGAATACAGAATAACAATACTGACCTAATACCATGTGCTGACAAGATGACCTCAGTAAACTGAGCCTTAGGTCACTTTGATCAAACCGTCAACGCAAGTTTCGATAAACAACTGAAAGGACAACAGGCAGAACAATACGAAAGATACACACAGAAAGATACACACTGCCAAGAACTCAACATCGAGCTGTTAAGGAAGGATATCCAGAGCTCTCCAGCGGCGGAACTGAGAGCACGGAGCTCACCGAACAGAACGCGAAGTGATGCTGTTCAGGGACAATAAGAACAACAGGTTCGGAAAGTCCCACCTTACGGGCCGAGCAGCCGCAGCCCGACATCTGGCCACCGCTTACAGAAACAACTCCGCGACCAACCAGCTCTATTTTTTACGCTCTTTTTCACGGCGCTGACCCTCGGGGCACCCCAGGCAGGCTGAGCCCCGCAGCCCCTGGCAGCAGCCCCAGCCCCGGCCCCACTCCCGCCGCCCCGCTGCCCGAGCCCCGGCCGGGCTGTCCCCGCCCCGCCCGGCCCCACACCTCCGGGCTGATGTAGGACACGAAGGACGGCTTGGCCGCCCTGGCCCCGCCGCCCAACATGGCCCCGGCCGGCGGCGGCGCTTCCCAGCGCTCGTCCCGAGCGGGGAGGCAGCGGAAGGAGTGATCCCGCCGCAGCGCGGCGGCGCCGAGCCGCATCACGGAGCCGGCACCGCCCATGCCCGCCCCTAGCCCCGGCCGGGGCCCGCTCCGCGCCGGCCATTTCTGCGGCACCGCCTCCCGCAGCGCCCGCCCTCACGGGGCTCTGCCCTGTCCGTCACGGCCGCGGGGGTGCCGGGGCTGCCGTGTGTGCCCCGGGAGTGCCCCTCACGGGAGTGCCCCTCACGGCCGTACCCCTCACAGCCATGCCCCTCACGGCTCTGCCCCTCACGACTCTGCCCCTGGCCTGCGGGGCGCGGCAGGAGACAACAGGGTTCCGCCGCCCGCTGTGTTAATTTCGGGGTAACCACGTACCCTTTTGCTCGGCTGCAGGGACCACCTGCTCCTGGCCTGTGCCTTGATCCAGTCGTCACTTCCATGGAGTCATAAAATCACGGAATGGTTTGGGCTGTAAAGGACGTTAAAGCTCGTCTCGTTCCACCCCTGTTGCCACGGACAAGGACACTTCCCACTAGACCAGGCTGCTCAAAGCTCCATCCAGCCTGGCCTTGAGCACTGCCAGGGATGTGGCATCCACAGCTTCTCTGGGCAACCTGTGCCAGTGCCTCATGACCCTCGCGGTAAAGAATTTCTTCCTAATATCACATCAAAACTTTGTTTAAGTCATCTATTGCACTGTTTCCTACTCAGCAGCAAAACGTCTGTGTTGTGTCTGTGCACACTTGGAAGACAATTTGGCATTAAGGAAAATCTAAACAAGGCATTGAGATGCAGAGTTTTCCTTATGGCAGGAGAAGAGCGAGGAGAATGACATAAAACAAGCTTTCTATGAAATAATCCTCTAAACCCTCTAGAACCTGACTGCTGATGCGTCCCGAGAAGTCCTCTGCCCAATGTCTATTTAATGTGTTACAGCCACAGCCTCCCTGGAATGTCGTCTTTGGACACTGTATAATCAGAGCTGTAAATAAACACCAGGTTTAACAGGTATGTAGGTTACTTTTAAAAGCTTCATTTTTACGTGGATAAAGAACAATGCAAATATTGTAAACTGCCTGTGGCAATGCAGCAAGACTACCCAGCAATTCCAATGGCGAATGGTAACCCAGGCGACAATTTGTGCACAGAGCAGACTATGGAAATATTTTTACAAAAATAAAACATACTTTACAAACTTCAGTAGACCACAGGATGTGAATATCACAGCTTCTTCAGATATGAATGATAAGCACTTTTCATATAATTCTTTCATTTTTGTGGTAATACTTGACTTTACGAACCTTGCTCTAAAACCAGACCTAGGAAACCCACGGGAGGAAGAAAAAGGGTTACATGGAGTTATGAGACAGCATTTATAAAAGCAAGATGTGCTTTCATAAAAGTGACTGTTTCAATTCAGAAATAAAACAATCTCTCTGTTTTCAAGCTCAAGGAATGAGAAGTTAGGATTTAATCACTTTCTCTCTGGAAAAAAAAACCCACCCCAAAACAACCCAGAAATTAGCTTCCATTAGTAGTTTTACAACAAGGGCTAGTCTGGTATGAGATCCCACGCTGAAGAGCTCTCATGTTTCACTCCACAGCTGCTTCCACATCATTCCTTACATTGCAGCTGACCTCAGCTGCATAGGTCAAAAGTACTCCCCGTGGGATTAAGCTGGTGCAAATCCAGGGTGAGGGGAAATGTGGAACACCACCTCTTAGATCTCTAGTGTATTAAACTATTCAAAGAAAGAGAATAGCACTATAAAAAAATATTTTAAAGTACCTGAATTTAGAGTGGGAATAACACGGATACCTCAGCATGCCATGAGGTTTACAGCACAATGAAGCAAAAATCAGCTACTTACTGACATAGCATTTTTCAAAGAGGAAGGGATGTTTTGACACCAGGCCAGAGTCTTAACTCTGGTGGGAAGTGCAAAAGGAGCCTTAATTCCCACATAGCACATGGGAATTCATCCTTCATCTTGTGATCAAAAAAACCCCCTACATTTAAAAAAAAAAATCTGAATGTAACTGCTGTTCTCCGTCAGCAAAATATCCACAGTGTAATGAACATGGAGTGCTTCTTCCTAGGGTTTGCTCTCCAGGCTGCAAAATGTGTGGGGCTGAACCCATTGCAGAAGGGATTTGAAGCCTTTTTCCTAGAATTTGAGGGCTGGATTTGGATCCCCCCCTTAGTCAGTGTGGTAATCTTTTCTGGAATGGAAGAAATAAAGCTATCATAAGCAAGTTAACTTACTTCAGAGAACATTAGCATCTGAAAGGAGCAGCTGCAGCTGCAGCTCCAACACTGCCCATCGTATCACCGAGCACCCGAGGGCCTCCATATTCTTCCCTTTTCCCAGGAAGGGTGGTGTATTCTCACTTTCTCTTCTAAAATCTGGAGAGTCTGTGGGGAGTACCCGCACAAGTCCACTTCAGCCCAGTCACCTCATCTCCATAGATTCCTGCTGCAGACAGTGGAGGGAAATGGGCTACTTCTGAAGGCAATGGGGGCCACAAATAAATTCGTTGCTCAGAAGCAACTATAAGAGACTGCCCAATGCTCAGAGCACCTCAGGAAATCAGCTTGGCCAGGCTGAATTTGGCCTTTAAGAGTGCCCTCCTTCCCCACCCTGGCTTTACATTCCCCCCATAGGCACCTACTGCCTCTCATGTATTTTTTGTCATTTTAATGTTCTCCCTCTCTTCAGCATTGCCACTCTGTAGTGTTGTTCCAAATTGCCCCTGGTGTTTTTGAAAATTGCCCCATCCCGATGAGATAATAAAACAGTTTAGTGCTGTTCAATCATTTGAGATTTTTCTCCTCAGTAATAAAGACTTTAACAAAAATAATTTCTGCAACAAATTGAAGTTCATGGAATGGTGTGTTAACGGGATCTGCCTTCCCATGTTTCTTCTAAATGGGAAGTGTTCCATGCTGCCAATAACTCTCAGTCCATTAAAAAAAAAAAGTGTATCAAATAATATAATTCAATTTTGTTCAATTTTACTTGTATATCAATGACAATCATGCAAATGTAGAGGAGTAAAACTTTTTAAAAGTAAATTTCTAGTTTGTGTCTAGTGGGTGAAGAACATATGGCATTTTACTGTCGCCATGTCATCCTGATACTTTGCTCTTTCTAAAAATATAATCACAGTATTTACCTTTAAAGCTGTCTGCAGCAGGGAATCTGACAGACTTATCTCTGCTCTTCCCATGAACACAGATTACTTTGTTTAAAAAATGTACATGCTATTAATTCGAGTAATTCTTTGGTCTGAATTCTCAGCTGTGCCCAGGCTGGGGGGGAACAGCTGATGGCAGGGAGACACAAAGGAGCTGTTTGCAGCTTCTCTATCAGTTTTTTCAGGAATCCTCATAACTACAAGTTGTAGCTCATATTTGCCTTTGTGACAGTCCTCCTTGTCAGCATTTCCTTGGCTATGGGAAGTAAGTATCCTGGATAAGGCATTGTTCTAGGCAGTATCTGGAGCACAGCTGATGAAGATCACTGAACACAGCTCTTTGTGTCACATTTCATCTTTGTGGAGCCTGGGCCTTTGTAAATCTCGATGTCCTGGGGAATGCAAAGGGTGCTTTGTTGCCCAGGGGGTGCAGGTCACTGTGTGCTGGGGGTGCTTCAGTGTAGGTTGGACAGATGTCCATGAATTTTTAAAGCCATTCATGAGTGTTGAGCAAACTTGCATGACTACATCTAATTTCTACTCCCTATTTCCTCTTTTTGAAGAAAATGGAGGGAGTCTTTGCCCTGGTGTAAACCTGCAAAGTCACAAGAGTGCATAACTCCCATTCCAGAGTGGTAAGTCAGAGGCAGGAATCTGCAGCTGTGCTCCTCTTTGATCTCTCATCGTGGCTGGATCCAGGTCTGGACACAATTTTTAGTAAATGCCCCTCCAATGGTGAAACAGGTAAAGATTTTGAAGTAGCGGCTCATAAGAGAATCTCAAAAGGTTACCCTTTGTCAATGTTCCGTGATCTTTCTGCTCAGAAAAGCACCTGGGTGTAGAATTTGAAGATTTTTTCTTTTTTTACACTTGTCTGGGCATTACCAGAAGAACTGCACTTAGGTGTGCAGTTACTCTGACACTTCACAGAGCATCACAGATGCTCCTGTGTACTCAGAAGGGAAGAGCTGTCCCAAAAGTGTTGGATTTACCCTGAGTATACAGAGATCTCCCATCCATGCTGGGCCTGACACTCCCTATTTCAACTGTTCAATTAAACCAGTTTAGGTCTTAGGATCTTAAGCAGTAAGAGAGCACATTAAAGTGGCTGAAATCAGTATGCAAGAAATATAGAAGACTTAAGATGATGCTGGAAGTCAGATTGCTGGGAACTATCAGGGAAAAAATCAGAAATGAGGAATATGCTATCATGTCCTTTGGGAAATGGTTGGCAAATCAGTGTATAGACAGCCAGCAGCTATCTCTGCTTTACACAGGCTAAGATAAATTTCTATGAAAAATCATGAATGTTAGCCTTCTGCAAATTAGAACAATTAAAAAGGAAAAAAAAGAAGAAGAAAAGAAGGGCTCTGCTGTAAGATGTTACTTCTAACACTGGATTCACACTGACATTTTCATTTGCCAGTACTTTCAGTGTCCTTCAGGAATTAGTTTCCAAACTTGGTTTGGATTGCAGTTTGTCACCTTTGAGGTGAAGTAATTTTTGAAGTATATGGTCAGAGATTGTGTAGGGCTATCTTGTAGGAACTCCTTGTCTTCCATCTTTGTTGCATTGGCCTTTCTCTACTGACTGTATTGTGTGTTTCAAGTTTTTAAGCAGAGTTTTCTATTCCTTGTTGTGAGAACTTAATCTCTTTGGAGAGATTTTGGGTGAGTCTCTCCCTGCAAAGGGAAAGCAGATCTACTCTAGCTTTCCTCAGCTGAAATCTCTGGCTCTGATTCCTCTTCCATCCCATCTCAGTCCTGAGACACTATGTGCCCAGTTCCTCCCTGAAGGTGGTTGAAGAGATGCATTTTTTTTAAGTAAAGCCATCTGGGATGTCCCACATGGCCACACATCGTGACTCAGATGGCAAACAGCAGTTCCTTCAGGGGTAGCAATACACATCAGTGCCATTTTGTGTCCATCCCGTAATTACTGAATGTTTTTGTTCTACCAGGGCCTTCCAGAGCTAGCAAGACAACTAAAATTTGAAGTCTTGGTCAAGTGATGGCATAGATAGTAAAAGGCTGTAGAAAGAGGCCATGGGGACATCTGAGCACTAACCAGGAAGGTTCATCTGCCATTTGGGGCATGTAGTGCCAAAACTTGCACACGGAAGAGTGCAAGACCAAATTAACAACTGCGCCATGGAGAGCGGGACAGAGGCATTAACTGCTGAGAACACACCCTGGGCCCAAGTGTTTACTTTAGCCATAAAGATGCAGCTGGGAATTACATGTTTTAAACCTGAACATGGAAAACAAAATATTGCTGTGAGAGAGTTGTGAAAACTGAGGGAACAAAGCACCTCAGACTGAATAGCAAAACCACCTTCTCTTAATAGCTACAAGTGGGAGAAGAGGAAGTAAGTAACTAGTAAATCTACTCACCCAGGAAAGCATGGGTGTCACAAACAAGAATACAAGGGCTAGGGAAGTTCCCCACCTTTTTTCAGCCCTTTTGATGCAAACACAATTACTTGTTCATGGCCACACACAGACTTCTTTGTTGTGTGGTGAACTTGTTTATTTTATTCTCCAAAAGGCTGTGAACAGAAATTACTTCAGACTGGGTATTTCTTATCCATAACACTACATAAAGGGTGAGCCAAACCCCACCTGTATCAGGAAAAAGCCAATGCGATGGCTGGATGTGAGGCAAAGCTAAATTAGGGCTCACCTCTCACCCTTGTTTCCTCTAAAACTACAGTCCAAAGGGAGGTCCTAAGGATCATGAGCTTGTTGAAAACAATATTGATAAATCTAAATGTGGTTCTCCTGATATCAATGGATGTGAACTGACTCTTCTGTCTTGGTATGAACCCCATGAAAGGAAAGAGAAACATTCAGCTCCCAAATTGATGCTAGTCCCTGAGCTGGGTTGTGGGCAGCCCTGATTCTTTCTGCCCAAGTCAGAATGCAATTCACTGAATGCAATTTGGATGAAAAGTCCTTGGGGAAAGATTTCCAGCTATCTGTCACTAGCTGGGAATCTGGTCCAGCTAGTTAAATAGTTCTGCCTGTGCAGGGTTCTTCTTGCTGGGCATGAGGAGAAGCAAAGCAAAGTTAGTGAGAACTATCCAGTGTCCGAATTACAGGGTACAGGACAGGTCAGTTCCAGCATACCCGTGGGGTGAAATACTCATTATGAGGCCTACACAGTAACCACTTCTCTTTGGGAAGGACACATACAGACTTTGAAGGTTTTTGCTGGCTGTGTCTTGGCTCTTCTGTGCTTTCCTTTAGCAGTGAAACTTGTATCTAGTGCATGACTCCAGTAAAAAAAGTGCTTGTTTTACTTTGCCCACCAGGCCCTCGACAAACTCTGGGATTTGGTTTCCTAATGCAAAATGCAGGTGTGTGTCAGTAATCACAGAGGTCAGGTAATGAGAGAAGCCATCCAGCTTGTGCTGTTGTTCCCATCTCCCATACAACTGCTGGAACTAAAAAATCCAGCCCAGATAATCTGAGAAACAGGCAAGAAACAACGTCTTCGGAAAAACTACATAATCTTTAGCAGAAACTCATGGCAAAACACAAACATGAGTCTACAGGCTGACTTCAACTTCCCTTTACTGTCCCTGACTTCAAATAGGCCTTTGTCTAAGAAAGGCACACTTTTATTTGGCTAAGACAAATGAATCTTTGAAACAGCAAACTTTATTGAAGCAGCAAATCTTGTAAAAGAAACCTCATAAATCCATGTATTTTTCCCTGATAGCAAATGTTTTTGATTTACTAGAATATTTTTCTCTCAAATTGCTATGGTTTTCATCTTCAGGCCCTTGGAAAGTTTCTTGACCAAACTCTCTAGAATTAAATCACATTCATGCTAGAATTAAAATATTCATGCTGATGTTTGTATGGGAATTTGGCATGCCTGAATATCAGATGGGAATTTGGAAACATTCTTCTTGAGGGTTCCAGAAGTCACCTGCACTTCCAGAGCTCCAGTTTTTTTGAAGGAAGTAAGTTATTTTAAATCCATTTTTCTTCTGATGCATGGGTGAAATTTGTTGAGGGACTTTTCCTCGGGGAGAATATATTAACCAGCAGAGGACTGGTGGAATTTAATTGCATGGACTTTGTCCCAAACCCTTGGGTTTCAGATCTGTGTTCTCTGACTGCATCACTGCTTCTTGGGAAACACTTCAGCCCTGGCTACTCCTGTAACAGGAGCTCTGAATTGATCCCATAGCTGGTAAATTGGCACATCTTATGCCTTTGGATACACTGGAGAACATGCTGGGGATGTTAGTTAAAGCATACAGAATCCTGATTTATTATTTACCATTGTCATATAAGGAATGCTTACCCTGAATCTATTGCCCTGAAATCCCCCCTGGAAGCAGCTGCAAGCAATTTCTTAAGAAATGGATGCAAGAATATAAAACCACACACTACCTCCTCACACAGTATTTTTATCTGAAATATCCCTCTCCTCCTGTTCTCAGTGATTTGCCAGATACAGTCTTTTGACACACATTTTATCAACTTTTCCTTTATAACCTCTTTCTCAGGTTGCTTTCCTCAGTGGGAATCCTTACCTTGCAGAATTTCTTCCTCGCAGCCCTCAGTGACTCAAAATTGAATCTTTCTTCTTCCTTCTGCTATGCTTACTCTGACTTGTCTAATTTCTTTACACCCCTAAAGTATTTACTTCTAATTTATTCACAAGATAATCCTGGCTGTGTTTCTAACCACTGCTGTCTTCTAATTCACCAACAGATTTTATCTGGGGTTTTGCTGCCATGACAACTTTGGTGCATCGTTAAAAAAATATTTTAAAATTATTTTAAAATACATTATTTGGCAATAGAGAGGAACGGTGTAATAGCTGAAACATCACAGTTTTCCCTTCGTGCTTGCCACAGAAAAAGGTGAGAATGAACTCTGCCTTTCCAAGGGGAGCTGCTGCTGAGGACACAGCGCTCTCTGCTGCTGGGAGCACACAGGGACACTTCAAACACAGCCCTGTGGATTTGCTGCATAAAAGTGCGCTTTCCTTTTTGGCTGTGGAGCATTCACTTAGGTTTCCAAGTGTCTGGAGAAGTGTCCTCACACACTCTTTAACTCTCCATCCATGTGTAAGGGAGCAAGGCATGGGGTCTAGATGTAGTTCTGTCTGCGAAGCAGAGAGATGCATGAAAGGTCAGTATTCCAGTCCCTTCTCAGCTTTTCCTTCACCTTTTCCCACAGCACACTTGCAGTACGTGACATGAATTATTTTTTAACACCTCAGATCAACTGGCCTAAAGCATTTCAGTCTCAAACACCTCAGTCACCTGGAACGTTTTTTCTTCTATTTTTTTTTTGGAATGCTGCAGTAGCTGCATGAGTGGCCAGTCATGCATTGGTCTTCTCTCGATTTCCTACACTATTTTCAGAGTTGATTATTGTTGACTATTCAATGTAACATTTTTTCCCTTTTTAATTTACCTTTGATTTGTAGCTCTCTAATGGCCTCCCTCATCTTATTTCTTGAGTTGGACCTATTTAATTACTTCTTTCTGTAACCATTTTTCTTTTTCCCCTTTCTAATGGGGTAAACATTAACAAGTCCAAATGTGGGATTCCACACCTGGGATGGAGTAATGCCAGACACAGGTATGAAGTGGGAGAGGAGTGGCTGGACAGCAGCACAGAGGGATGTGGGGCCAGCTGGCACTGGGCTCGGTGTGGGTCAGCAGTGCCTGGGCAGCCCTGAGGGCAAACCCATCCCGGAGCACCAAGCACAGCACAACTGGCACAGACAGGGGATGCTCCTGGCACAACTGGCACAGACAGGGGATGCTCCTGGCACAACTGGCACAGACAGGGGATGATCCCGCTGAGCTCAGCCTTGGGGCAGCCTCAGTGTGGGCCCTACAGCTGGGCAATGATGTGAAGGTCCTTGAATGTGTCCTAAGCAGGGAAACAAAGCTGCTGGCAGGGCTGGAAGCAACTTCCTGTGAGCAGCAGCTGAGGACTTCGGGCTTGTGCAGTTCGGAGAAAGGGAGGCTGAGGGGTGACCCCACTGCTCTCTGCAGCTTCCTGAGGAGAGGAAGGGCACCAGGAGGTGTTGAGCTCTCCTCCCTGCTATCCAGGGCCAGGACATGTGGGAATGGTTCACAGCTGCAAAAGGAGAGCTTTAGACTGGCCATTAGAAGGCATTTCTGTACAGAGACGGTGGTCTCTGTACATGCTTCCTGGAGAAGTGGTGGATGCCCCAGTCTGTCAGTGTCCAAAGGCATTTGGACAGTGCCCTTAACAACGTGCTTGAACTTGGCCAGCCCTCAAGTGGTCAGGCAGGTGACTGGACAATGACTGTAGGTCCCTTCCAACTGAAAGAGTCTGTTCTATTGTATTTTATTCCCTTTCCACTTACAATGCATATTAGAATAAATTATTGAAGCTATTGTTAGAAATTGGGATGGCATTTAATTAGGATAGACACTTTTCCTGTGACAAGCACAATGTTGTTGATACCACAATGCTTCCTTCATGATTACCCCACCTTCCTAAAGCTGGAATTTCACACAACCATATGGGTAATCCAAAATACTGGATCACTCTGGCTTCAGTTCTTAAATGTGCCACACTTAAGCTCTCACATGTGAAAATATGAAGTGGTTATCTAAGCAACGACATTCTCGACATCCTAAGCCATGCTGAGATATCCACGTGGAACTGGCAGCTGTGGGCCTGGACCTGTGAGAAACCCATCCCCTTTTGAAGCAGCACATATCCCGGAGCATGTAAAACATGACAGTAAACTCCTGTATTCAGGCATCTTGATCTCTTCCATATTCTTTGTTAACTTGTACAACCAGAAAATTACTGGCAAACTAATGTGTGCCAGAAGTGAAGTCTGTGATAAGGCTGTCTTACATATTCTGACCATACTATTAATACAAACACGATGCAGCATGCAGAAAAGGAGTTTATGAAAGAAGCAAGGTTTGTGATGCTCTTGTAGAAACAAGAGGCTTTTTGTCTCACTTTGAATGTTAAAGTAACATTTTTATTGTAGAAAAAGCCACTTATTTTCTCTTGGTCAGCTACTGCATTCTGCAGTCTTAGATTCCAAAATACAGGAAACTTACAAAATCCACAAAGGTTTCTTGATGCCATTCTATTTTAATTTTGATTTAGGGTATCAATCTCCAACAGGACTGATGCAGAATACATGTGGAAGTATTTAAGCTGGTGGCTGAGCTGATAGGCTTTAATACTGCAATAAATACTGGTGGCCATGGCATTGCAAAAGAGTTTAAGAAAACATAAAGAAGATGTCTCTAAATGATGACCCTTACCAACAGAGATACGGAAGGGCCATGTCATGTGGGAAAGTGTGCACTGTGCAGGGCCAAGATCCCCTTGCTGGGGTATCCTTGAAAAACAGTGACCTTTACCCTTGCAGCAACTTGACACTTGTCAAGTATTATTTGGGTAGTGTTTCTTAAAATGCAAACTATAAACAATCAGAAAGTTCAATAAACACCAGCACGCATCTCTCAGACTTTCATAATGCAAATGAAAGAGTGGAACAAAATGTATGAATACATATTAACAGATATTTACAAAATGAAGCCTGATTTTTATTTGGATATAAATCAAAATTGCTGTAGTAAATCTAAAGACAACACTCCTAGGATTTTTTTTCCCCCAAAAGACCAGCTATTTATTTCATTTTGAAAGTCTGAGAAATAGCACACTGAAGGAGAGAAAAAGTATTCTGAGAAGATCTGTAGAAGAATCACTCAAGAGAAATTTAATTTGGTAGCTTTTTTGGCTAAAAGGTTCTTTGGCTTACAGCTGCCATTAAAAAACACTCTAAAAATTTAAGGAAAACAGAATTTATTACTGTAATGTGTAAACCTAAAACGTAAGTAAAAAAAAAACATTGCTAACAGTGCCTACTCCCTCCCGTTATTAATGCTATGCTATTCAAATCTGTTTGGGTACTCCAAACAAGCCTTAATTGCTTAACAAAGAAATGAATTCGGCATTGTGTGACTACTTAAGACACTATGATCAGCAGATATTCAACCACCAACAAGAATGTTAAATAAGCGTACAAATTGTTGTAGGAATATTTAAAGTTGATTCCAACTGTTGGAAATTTTCTAGGCAGAACAATTTTAAGTACTAAAAGGTCTAAAAATAGAAGCTGCAAATGAACCCATCATATTCAAGAGCTCTGTAAGTTTAACTGGTTATCTACAATTTCATAAAAAGGCAAGAAGTTGATGGACTATGTCTAACAGTTTAATTTCTAGCAGTGTCTTTATACATGAATTCATGTGAAACCACACTGCTCACAGACAAGACACACTTATGAACTAGAAGACAACTCAAAATTTGAAAAAGCTTTGAAACAGAACAGCTCACATTTTCACAACCTTTTCCTCTAAGGTGAGCACGGAAGGGAATATTTTTCCTGTGTACATTTCTCTTTTCTGTATGAGGACTGTGGTGTCTGTGATTTTGGGATTTAACACACAGCACTGTTGAATAAAAAATGCAAACAGTGCTTATCAGTAAACTGCTAGCATTACCAAAACACAAGGTATTAAAATGCTTATTTAGTCACAGTTATGCCTTCCTAAGTGCACAGTGTAGTATTTAGAGTCAAAGCTAGCTCTGTGCTTTTGAAAACCTTGTTTTTACATTCTTCTTACATTAGTTAACAAGAGTCAGAAATTATCCATTAAAATGGGCAGGAACACCAGAAACAAACTGCAAATTCACCCTTCACCACACAGCACAAAAATCATGGTCACAGCTTCATATTTAATGTGGAATCACTTTAAGTATACAATATTTCAAAAGATCCAGAAACTGGTTAGGAGCTAAATGCCAGTAGAACAAAAATACAGAAAATCTAAAATACATCTTTGACCTTTTTAATCCTCTATTTTAGGGTCACATTCCTGAATAGACAAGTTTGCTTTATGAGGAAAGAAACTTTGGTATGGAGTTGAACTAGCCACATGAATAGCACCTGTAGCTTTCAAAATAAATGGCAATGGCTAACTAGACACGATGGCAGAAAGATATCCCCTAAGAACAAGCATATGCTTGGAGCTATGCATGAAGGCTGGACAATGAGTGTAATTTTTAAAAGTAATTTTAAGCATTTCTGCTTTTTGTATTTCTAATTATTTAAAAAGCTTTCCTACAATGAGAAAGCTTTACTTTTATATGCTAACCCCTAATAATCACTCCCTTGAAAATTGCACTCTGATGCTTGCAGAACACTATTATTAAATGTTTTTCTCTTAAGTCTTTAGATTCCCTCTATTTTTCTACAATGTTGTATTTTTATTCCATAGGCCCACGCTGGTTAGCAGTAGATGCTGGGAACAGAAATATCCCCCCTGCTCCAATAGTTGCTTTATTAAAAAGGTCAAAGATAAATTTGACCTTGAAATGGAACAGAAGTTGGGTTTTTTCTTAATAAATGGTATCAGAAGTAACAAATTATCTTTGTCATGTGTGATACTCTCCTACAGCCATCAATGAAATAGCTACCGGAATGTTAGTCTATGTTAATTTGTGTTTTATGGGTTTGCAACAAAGCATAATACACATTTAACAGAGTAAGTGAAACTTCAGTTTCCAGTGTGTAATGAATTTTAGTAATTTAATAAATTTTAACTTTCATTTGTGTATTCCACTGTAGTGCTGTGACAACAAATCACACCTGTGTACCAGAGCATACATCAACAGTATGATGTAACTTGACTTACACCACTGCTATATTTAGATTTTTGAAAGAGACATAAGCATACACTATGGCCACAGCAAATAATTTTCTGGGTTTTTCCTTTGATAACCTTCACTTTTTCAGTAATACTTCACTTTTAAAATTTGAATTATTGAAAAAATCACAGAAAGTTTATACAGGAACAGATATAAGGAATAACCTCACAGGCACTGATATGACAAACATTTATTTTAAGGGCTGAGAGGCATTAATACCATATTGACAAAGTTGACTGAAAAAATGACTAACTTTGTCTAAATGGAAAATGCCCACCTTTGCTTGTTGAGAAAAGAAATTCAGAAAGTTATTTTTTGGCCTTGCTATGTCACGAAGTCAATCATACAAAGACCTACGCATTTAACCTAAGATAATAGTTTTAAAAGCCCTTCTATTAAAAAAAAACCCATCATGCAAATCTTTGATCAATTATGCAGCGGCTTTTAAAATGTTGCAAGACCATACTGTATATATTAGCTTTTATACTGCTAATGCACAACTAACAGCAAACTCGATTAGATTAACACAAATTTGTCTTAATTACACTGTTATATCACACTAAGGAGACGAATGCCACAAGATTGGCAAAAACATTTAATTCTGAGCACTCAAATGGCAGGACAGTTATGTGTTGTAACCCCTTCACATTTGGAAAAAAACATGATCCTGCAGTCACTTTACAAAAAAGAAAAAACCAAAAAACTTCTGTAAAATATTAATTGGGAGGGGAACAGTTTTACTACCTAACACAAAGTAACTCATACAACTAGTGTCAAAGGCAAACAAAAATACTTCTAAATAAAAAGTCAAAATACACATAGCAACAGAAGCACAAATGCTGCATTAAATACAGTCAAGATAGGAAGACAATGCACTTGTTAATAAAAAAGACCAAAAAAAAAGAAGAAAAGATACTAAACACATTCAAAGAAAATGCAATGAGGGAAAACTATTTTTTCCTATGACAACAGTTTCCATTTGCAGTCTTTCCATCCATAATTTGTCTGGTACAGTACATCCAATTAAAATATTCGGAATCTCACAGAAGAGCTAGGTTGCTCTCTTCCAAATCTAATTCACAAGCTGGTTTTGGATGTTTTAAACAGACATCATTATGAATGAAGTAAAAGCAAGGCAACAAATGGACTTTTCATTACCATCAATCTTAGCAATGATGACAAACATTTTTAAAAGTTATCATAATCTTTTTTATCCTTCTTTCCCTCTGCTTCAAACCCATCAACCCCATCACTGTCCCTTCTCCTTTTACGATTATTATGGATGTTGAAGCGTTGATTCATCTGTGGTAACGGATCCATTCCTAGAACTTTGTGTATCTGACGGAATGCAAGGAGTCTCAGCGCAAACTAGAAAAACGGTAAAAAAAATTACTTGTGTTACAAACAAATGTCTGTTTTTGAGCACTCTGTCAAAAAATTAAAGAAGAACATCAGTGATGGATGACACTACCCTTAGCTCTAATTATCCTGTCCTTCTTTTCGCCAACAAAGTCAGCACAATAAAACATGTATGTCACATTTGCTGCTTCTGTACGTGTAGCATCTTAGCTTAAAAATAATGTATGTGTGTTTGAGCTTCTGGGCTTGCACTGAAGCAGCCAAGGCTTGTCACATGTCCCTTTAGGTATTAGGAATCATTAGCAAAAGGATCAAATGCAGAGGCAGTGGCAGTAGCCTCTTAAGCTGCAAGCATGAATGGTCAATACTGTCACATGAAACTTACACAGATTTATTTATAAAATATTAAATGTTAAAGTAATTCCTAATGTAGTAACACAATGCTGTAGAGTGAGCCTGTTTACAGATATACATAGGTAGAGATAGAGATGAGAATGCTACAGAATTTTCAGGAAAATACATTTATTTTAGTGCAAAAATGAACACTATTATACATTCTCTCCTGTGACATGTTCAATGTCTTAAGACTGGTAAGATCTGACTACATTCTAAGAAAACAAAGTTCATGTCCAGTGTAAAGCTCCATGAAAAAACAAAACAAAACAAAACAAAACAAAACAAAACCATCTATCAAATTTAGTTACTTCACAACTACATTCCCTTACCTGTGCACTTGAAGTGATATCCTCTCGTTGCTGATCTGTCATTACAGCAAGTGTATCAAAAGGATCTTTTTCACAAGGGTCCAGAAGGCCAGGACCACCTACAATAATCAGGCTAATTAGTAGCACATCTTTACCTTATTACAACAACAATTACAGATTAGTTGAGCATAAGTATGCATACATGGATCAAATGCAACTTGCCTTTAAGGATGATTCCTGAAGATATACACTCAAAAACTCTTCTCAGTGCATCTCCAGGACTCTGTGGTCCAGTCGCACTGCTAATTGCTTTTTCCACAAGCAACTCCATAGCCTAGACCAACAACAGGAGGATTCAGCCAAATTAGAAGATGGACTAAGACATAAAAAAGCTGCTACTGTTGTTCAATAGAGAACTTTTGAATCCAGAATTCTGAAGAACATTACACATCATAGAACACTTTCAGTTAAAATGGAAAGAAGCCCGAGTTATTTTATAAAGATGAATAAAAAGAAAGATAGTGCAAGATTAACACTGAGTTAGTACTGCTTGATACTGTCAGCTAGTCACTGGTGGTGTCAACCAGGGCTCAGTGTTGGGCCCAGTCCCGTTTAATATCTCTAAATGATGATCTGGACAAGGGAACTGAGAGCAACCCCAGCCAGTTTGCAGATAACCCCAGGCTGGGTGGGAGTGTTGATCTGCTGGAGGGCAGGAAGGCTGTGTTGATCTGCACAGGCTGCATCCATGGGCTGAGGCCAATTGTGTGAGGTTCAACCAGGCCAAGTGCTGGTCCTGCCCTGGGGTCACAGCAACTCCAGGCAGCTCCAGGCTGGGGCAGAGTGGCTGGAAAGCTGCCCAGGGGGAAAGGACCTGGGGGTGCTGATCAGCAGCAGCTGAACATGAGCTGGAGTATGCTCAGGAGGGCAAGAAAGCCAAGGACATCCTGAATGTGTCAGCAAGAGTGGTCAGCAGGACCAGGGCAGTGACCATCCTCCTGTGCTGGGCACCGGTGAGGTCACATCCCAAATCCTGTGCTCAGTTTTGAGCCCCTCACTACAAAAAAGATATTGAGGTGCTGAAGTGTGTCCAGAGAAGGGCAGTGGAGCTGGGAAGGGTCTGGAGCACAGGCCCTGTGAGGAGCAGCTGAGGGAGCTGGGGGTGTTTATTCTAGAGAAAAGGAGGCTCAGGGTGACCTTATTGTTCTCTGTAACCACCTGAAAGGAGTGTGTAGCCGGGGGGGGGTTGGTCTCTTCTCCTATGTAACTGGTGATAGGACAGGAGGAAAGACCTCAAGGTGCACCAGGCAAGTTTTAGATTGGATATTAGGAAAGAATTTTTGACTGAAAGGGCTGTAAAGGATTGGAACAGGCTGCCCAGGGAGTTGATGAAGTTACTAACCCTGGAAAAGTTCACAAAACATGTGAATATGGCAATTAAGGACATGGTTTAGTGGTGCTGGGTTAACAATTGAACTTGATGATCTTAAAGGCCTTTTCCAATCTGAAAAATTCAGTGATTCTGTGATGGGCTTCTTCCCATCAGAAGCTGTTCAGTAATTTTGCAGAAATTTACACAGTAGTAGCCTACACATGCAGATAGACAACTTGCCCAGCCATTTCTGGGAGTATGAAACACTGTGGGACACTTGATTCTGTCAGCCAGATGAATACAGTACAGAGTATACCTAATGAAACAGGATGCTTTATTAAAATAAAAGTAATTTTTTTTTCTACAAGAATACAGAGACTTAAAACATCAAAAACTTAATGTTCCTAAAATGCTTAATATTCTCACTGGTCTTTCAGTTGAGCAAAAGTGAAGCTCACAGCAGTTTCTCTCCTGGTTATCGACCAACACTAACTCAGATGTTAAACAAGAGTAAAAAAATCTCTGTGATAAACATGTTTTCTGAAATGTATGCATTTTTTGATGTTAGTTATAATGGTTTAAATAATCAGCTGCATTTTAAACATTGATGTTTTTTCTGTGAATATTTCCATTGTTTACTTTTATTAGACACTATTTTTTTCCCAGAAGAATTATAGGAGTATTTGTAAAAGTAAAGAACAACTTCCCCTTATCTTCTTTCCCAGCATTAAATGGATGTTTCACTGCTACCTCTTTGGCAAGTTTCATTCTCGAACAATGGGTTTTGGTAGGTTTTTTGGAGGCATGTGTTGTTTGGGCCTTCTCCTCCTCACCACATGTATAGTTGTTCAAATGCTACCTTTTGTTTTTCCTTTCCAGATGTAAATACTTGTTCTGATGTACGCAAGCAACTACAGGCAATGCTGATCACCATCCTTCACTAAGGCTGCCCATTCTTTTCTATTTTAGCTCCATTTAACTGACATATTTCAATTCTTGAGTATTTCCATACTCCCACTGTATCAGTCTGGATTTGGCAACAGTAATTTAGTTGTTTTCAAGTAGGAAGGAAAGTGCATCAGTAAAGACAAAAACGCAGAACTTGGATTTGCATTTATCAAAATCTTGTTCTGTTGGATCCCCACACAATATACTAAGGTCTATAACTCAATCCTACAAAAATGTGAATTATAATGCCCTGATGTTTATGTGCACAAAAGGCTGGACTCCAAATTAGAACAATGTATAGGAACCTGACAAAATTCTTCTAATTTAGTTTTTACTTTAAGGCACATAAGTGCTACTCCTGTGAACATTCAGACTTCCTAGTATCTTCTACTTTTTACAACTTACTTTAAAAAAAAACTCTGTCTTCTCTTTGGTTTGTAAAAGGTTTCTAGTATAGAGGGTAGGAGAAGGTCTGTATCCAGAAAACTGTATTACTCCAATCTATGAAATCCCATCTGTAGTGGCAGAAATCACCACTTTCATTCTGTCATTGTTTTTATCAGTAAGACTTTTCCTACAGGCCAAAAGAACAGCTGACTGCTGATCCATGTCACTGATAATGCATCAGGTACCAGGAGCAAATCAGGAATCACTTTTGAAGAGAACTGAGATACAGTGAGTTCTGATACACTGCTGCATACCTCTCTTCCCTTCTGGATGTGCCTTGGAACAGATAATGTGAGAATTAAGAAACCACAATCCTTGTTCTTCTTCCATGTGCCTGCTCTGTGTTGCAATAGTTGCAAGGATACTTTTCTGAAAGTATGCCAGGGTTTATTCTTTTGCAACTTGGTATCATAGTGGTATTAAGAGGGCACTTACTTTTTAGCATCTTTTAAATTGGATTTGTTTAGTGTACTTTTCATGAAATGCAGCACTGAAACTGGCACTGCTTTTTTCACCTTTAAATATTTTAAAAAACAGACATTACTATTCTACTTCCTTTACAAAAGCAATAAATATTATTAGGAGAAATTTAATAAAATTGTATGTAAATTTAGTGGAGTTGTAAAACATTTCTCATTGAAATAAAGCCAACTGCTCAAACTCTTTTGACAGTATTAGTGCTCTTCCTGCCAAAACTGAAAAGGAAGCAGCACAGTGCAAGTGGATTTGATCTGCAAAACACAAGAGTCAGAGCTAAGTCTACTTCCACACGGAACATGTTTCAGGTATTTGTTTCAGTGATCACCTAATTTTGTCCAATCCACAGATTCTACATCTGTTAGTATTTGGAGTACAGCTTGTACACCTGTAGAGATAATGTAAGACAGTCCATCCAAAAGGGATGCTCCAAAAAGACTCAACTGCAAGAATTTAGAGGTGACCTGATACAACACAGAGATTTAAGTGACACTGACTAAAATGTGATGGTGACACAACCACAGACTCTACTGAACTACTGTGGCCTTACACCTTGCAAAAGGGGCATACTAATGATCATAAGTATTACTGTGATTTTCTTTTTTCAAGTTCTTTCTGTTATCACAGAACTATCTGGGCACAGCTGACATTATTTTAACTAAGCTTCAGCAAACTCCAAGCAATCCAGAGTAGGTGGTTAGAAAAAAATAGGTACTTTTGTACAGAGTGAAGGAAAAAAGTGCTAAAGCCTAGAATAGGAATCTACCCACAAAGAATAGAAAAGAATAAGAAAATTCCTTTTGGAAAAAATAACTTCCAGCTCCAAATGACAAAACCTCAGAGAATTGCATTTTAAGAGGGAATTTGGAGTATTTGTTAGCAAAAAATCCCCCCAAAATCCCAAACAAAACCCTACGTTACTTGTTAAAAAAGTCAGAATTAAAAAATTGTATTAGCACTTCCCTGTAATTTCCTTGTAGTAACATATTTACTGAGAAGACTCATTAAAAAAACCCAAAACATTACTCACCCAGCTTGGAAAATCAGACCAAGTAGGAACCCGCTGACAGAGGTCACGAAGAATACGTATGATAATCACACAGGACTGCAGACCATTAGCTCTAGCCTTGAGAGCAATACAAAATCAGATTAATTAACCCCAGCACCTATAGCAAACAGGACTTGTTGAGAGACTAAAACACCACTGTTCAATGGAAGCTCAGATACAAGATTGAAATAAATCATTCTACAACTTTATTCCATGAGCTGCCATTTACAGCAGTATTTTATACAGGGTTAGTAATTTAAAGTGGCAGAAGTCAAAGTGCACAGGTTATACAAGAATAACATTTCTTGATCCCCTATACACTTTGACCTATGTTCATTTGTAACAATAAATACAGTATCTTTCTATATTAGAAATAAAAAGGATAAAGTAAAGATCTAAGAAATAGGTATAGAGACTGAAAGGTCAAGGGAATCTGTTTGGTTTCTTTATTGTGCCTTTGCCAGAATGCAAAGTCACTAAACCAAACAGTTTTCACCTTTCATTCCCTACACTTAATGCACTTAAAGAAATAGAAAAAAAAAAGTCTTAAATCTAAACACAAAGCTTTAAACACATATTCCATTATTTAAAGCCAAGTTACTCTGCAGCCTTATGGAATATATAACAAATATACAACATATGATTACCCCAAGCGAGTCAAGCTTTCAACATCGCCTTCTCAATGACCAGAAAAAAAAAAATGATGTCAAATGAGCAATAACTGCATAAAGCAGTTCCTCCATACTCAACCTTCTACAGTTAAATTTAGGGACCAGAGAAATATTAAGTATTATTAGCATGAACAACGCTGAGTGTTTTCACACAGTTAAACATTTATATTGCAACTGAACTAATCTCTCATAAGGCTACAAGAAGAAAGTAAAATGATGTTCCGAACCTGGAACCACTTAGCGTGGCGTAGAGCAGCCAGAGCGTCAAGGCATTTTTGCCTGTCCAAGACGTCCGGTGGGTCTTTCACCATACCCGAGGTTACATCTAAAATGGATTGAATTGGCAAAATGCAGTGAGGAATGGGTGTTTGACCAGGTGAGCAAGACACTTCCTTAAATAGCTTCAATGTCACACATGCCATTTAAAGTTTAAACGTTTGAGCGAGAAATGTAAATGCTCAGCAGATGTCACTCAATTAGGATTAGGGCATCAACCCACTATGAAGATCAAGAGCATACTGTACTTCAGCTCTGAGGTAATTTTCAATTGCATTGCTGATTATGCAATGCGCAGTACTTCTTCATTTCAGCTAACACTGGAAAAACAAGTATCTCCTAAAATTAAATATTGAAGGAAGGATGGTTGGACACAGTGCACCAGCACAGAGAACACAAGACAGAAGGAACACAAAAATCCACTTTAACCAAGTAGAAACATTCAAACTTAGTTTCTTTTAAATTTTGTCATGTGTTATTTGGGACCTATTATTGAAAGAAAAACTAAGTGTAACAAATCTTAAATGCACTAAATGTTTAGTAATGATGTTATTTTTATCATGCCTTAAACATGAAATTATTTTGCTTTAAAAACCTGACTAAAGGAATGCGATATGTTCTTCAATATTACAGAGTTCCTTGCTTTTGAGTACCTTCTCTCTTACCCATATAAATAAAATTCCTCAGCTCACAATATATGTGTTCCAGCAACACTTGGGATGCAAGGAAGGACCTGAAAAGGGACTGCTGTACATAAGACTCAGCAAGGAATAGTCTAAGAAACAAAGCAAAATTTCTGAAAGATGCAGAAAACATAGTAGACCTTGCATATTTAAATGCTCAGAAAATAATTTAATTACCAAGCTGACTGCTTTGCTATCAAAAATGAAGAGACCACAGAAGTGGTTTAATTAGGGAAACTGGAACCACTAAACAATGTGAAATGGTATCCTTGGGTTACCTGAAAACTTTATGGGTAAAATCAGATCAGTCATCACCTTCAAAAGTTCTTTTTTTACTCATTATGAAAATGGCTATTGTGACTAGTCACAATATATGTTGGTAGGTAAGATGATACACTAGGTAAGATGAAACAAAAAGCCCTCACTCAATGGCACACATTTCACAGGAGCTGTCTGTTTGGAACAATACAGTTTCAATCCTCCTAGATCTAAATTTAGGTAAGCTAGGGAATTAAAAAACAAAAAAAAAAAAAAAAAGAGACTCATGAAACATGTCTGCAATGAGAAGCTTTTACGAATGTTGCAGAAATTGTGCTCTGAAACCATGAATGTAAAACAGTAGGATTCTCAGGATACAGAGCTAAAAGGCAATGAAATAACATGGTGGTATAGCTTTGCAATACAATAACTAAATTTAATGTGAAGTACTACATTCAGATTTAAGCATTTTGATAGGATAGTTAGTCCGATTGCTCCACACAGGGATAAAAATATGAGGACTTCATCAGAGCAAAGTTGAGAAGAACACAGGTAACTTCTCACACAGATATTCCAAATAACAGAGTGCACATTATAGTGGAAAGATGAAAATCTTCATTAACAAGGCAATTGCAGAGCAGAAGATGTTTAAAGTGGTGTTTCTTTTAAAACACCACTGTCTGAAAAAACCCCAAAACAATAATAAAAAAACCCCTCCAAACCTGTACAGGAAGGGTGCCAGCTAAAGCTAAGTGATGAAAGGAGTACAGCCTGGATATATGAGACAAGGAGCACATCCTGAGAAAACCCACCACAAGAAAAAGTGGCAAAGTGAGGTTGAGAAATTAAAAATGAAAATACGTGCTGTTGGGCCAATAGCGTAATCCATCAATTATTTACTTTCTTCTAAAACTAATATGCAAATAGGTGACACTGTGCAAACTTTTAGCACAGTAATTAATTCAATAATTTGAAACTTTACTTCTACCTCTGAAAACTTTAATTTTGTAAAATATTTTACTAAGAATTGCAATTTAAATGTAAAGAGAAGAATCTTACTCCATGCTGGAAATTATCTAAATGTTGATCTAAAATGAGTTACTAACAGCTACCATAAGAATACCCTTGGAACTTTAAAAGACTCTGAAAGTCAGAAGTTGCTGAGGCACAAAATACACTGAGAAAATATTGACTGAAAAAATGTATCAAGGGAACTCCTGTAATATTTAATCTGTGGATTTTTGCATATGTTTCACACTTCAGGATTAACCCCTTAAAGACTATTTAACTAAAATCAGATGCCTAACCTACCACCCTACTAAATTAAGACAAAAATGGAATTAATTTACAAAACATAGGCATGAATTCTTACCCTGTATAACTTATTACTAGCCTAAACATAAGGGGTTAATCTTCAGTTAGACGTGCTGTGTCCACACTACCTCTTCATTGAAGTTAACAGGTATGTCAATTTAGGTAAGTTTTATGTAAAATACATTTAATCCAGTCAACTATTATAAGACTAGTGTGAACACTGCTTCATTCTAGGAGAGAGACAAAGACGAAAAGGAAAAAAAAACCAAAACCAAACACAAAGTAACAGCAGATGCTAGGACTATGCATCCAAACCCCTCCTTTGTAAAGCATGGCAGGTGTGACACTGAGCTTTAGAAAACCTTGGTCAAAAATCCTTCCGATGTCTTGGCAGCAACCCCTGACAGGAATCAAGTCCCTCTGCTAGAAGGCTTTGGACCGGGGCTGTTAGCTAAGGATAAAAAAGACACACGCGCACACACAGATGTGTTTGTAAGTATGTACACTTGGTTTGCTGAAGGAAGACTCCACAGCTGGCTTAGAGCTCTTCAAATATATCAGATTCGGTCAACTGTCAAACGCACAATACTGTAAGGAACAGTAGCTATGCGGTTAACAATTTAATTTCACTGTTTATTTTTTTTTAGCCTTCCATCATGTAGTAACCCATCAAACATGATTCTCCTCCACGTGCAAGACTCAAGTTGCATCTTTACGCAAACTGGTTCTTCCGGTAAAGCCTTCCTTAACACCTCAACTAGCTCCCCAAGCGGGCTAGGGAAAATGAAAACTTCAAACCAATGTAAGACACAGAGCATGAGAAGCTGCAGTAAGGAAAACACAAACACATACTGTCAGTCTGCAGCAAATATGCAGCAGTCTTCAGAATAAGGAACTTCTTTGCTGCAATAATTGGCAATTCAGTCTTCTGTTTGCTTCAGTTTCAAAAGTGAACTTTTCTGCATATCCTTTTTATACTGCTCAGTGTCTTGAAGAGAAATCTAACTTGACTTTGTTTGCCTAGAGGCAGTACTGCATTCAGCAGTGAATGAACTCACAAATATAATTTAACTCAAGTGTGGGTCAGACAAAAATACAGATTTGTTTCCTTTTGGTGGTGTAACTTAGGGGACTGATGCTAGTAATTTGAAATTTGTTTTAGTTTTAGTCCACATAATTTTGGGCCAGAAACCACTTAGTTGAAATTGAGTATTGTAGCAGGAATCAATATTGCACTTTTGCACAGTACATCAAGAAATAAACATGGTGTTTAAGGTTAATTTCATTTAATGGTTAGTCTGATTTAATAATAATATCCATTGTTTATAAACTTAAGTAATATGGAAAGTTGGATTCAGCCCAGAGTCATGTTACTCTCAGACTGTCAAAAACCAAGTAAAATTGGTTGGGTGTGACAGTACACATACAAAGCCATTAATAGCTAGGAATAATATGCACAGCTTAAAAATCATGTACAAAGCACTCTAAGACTCTTTGGAAGTCATCCAAACCACAGAACGCATCTTGAAATTTTTCTTTCTGATTATGTAGGATGACTTTGTTAACATAGCTTGCTTATAAATGCACTAGTCACAGCTATAGGACACTTATTAATGCAATATAAAAACCTCAAGTATTTTAGAGGACATTTAATGATGAGATGGAATATAAAAAAACCTCCATGGCTTATATAAATACGTATATACACAAGCACATGTATACATACACACATACAATTTCTTTCAACCTGTATATGAGAAGTGTTAAAGCCGCCTCAGATTTCCTATTTGTAGGTTCACTGTCAAACACCAGAACCCTGTTTGCTATGATCTCGTTCAACTATGAAAATACAGGATTAAAAGGAAACAAAAGTTAATTTTATCTGACCCATAAATAAAAAGAACCAATGTACTGCAGACATTAATCATGCTTGTTGGCTTAAAAGCTTTTGGAGCTTTGAAAGTGTTACAGAACAGACCCTAAAGCAACACTGCTGGCACCAGAGAAACTGTGGACTTCAGAAACGTAAATTGATTCCCAAGCTCCACCTTCTGCTTCAGCTCAACGACAAAGCCATTTCTTATTGTACTAGTCAGGTTTGCCAGTTGGATAGAAGACTGATTGTAATACCAGGAGCCTAAATATACTCAAAAAGCACTCCAGACCAAAAAAACAACCTCAGAGAGCTGGAAAAAATCGCATAATCTTTTAAAGTTAGAAGCACTGTTACCGTCAAAAGTACTGTAAAAGTGCATTTTAAGTGGTACTATTTAGAATGTCTAAGTGATGGTAATACTGATCCAGTTCAAACTCAAAACCCTGTGATTTGATTTTCTAAATCCACACAATCTTTCTCTTAAGGTAAGGGTGCTCTAGAAAGCCAGTTTATAGCCACTTGCTATAATATACTTAGTTTTTCACATAATTTTAAAAGTGGGGGAAAGAAAGTCAAGTTTGTACCTTTTCCAGAAAGCTGAGGTTGGACATAAAGTTAGAAATTTTAAAAATTAAATAAAAGCATCATATACACATTGATTTTAACCAACTGTTCTCTACTAAGACTGGTTGTTGAAAACCAAGGTTTAGATCAAATACATGTGCCAGCACGTTGCCTTCCAGGACCTTAGTGCCATCTTAAGCAGAATAGATAAACATAAAAAAACAGGTGAGAAAGAAGTAACATCTTTAACAACTTCCCAACCTCCATCCCTCATGTTTTCTTCCCGAATGACTGGAGATGTCAGTGTGATTGTAACTTGCATTTTGGGTTCCACACACGAATTTAAAATTATTGCTGCTTCTGGGACTGCACACTTGATATCATATTTCTCTGGACTTATTACCTAAATATCGAGAAACAGAAATTTCTGTTAGCACGTGGCCAATAAAAATAAGGGGAAGAAAAAGGATTCCAACATAGTAATTTTTAACAGAAAGACAGAAACACAATATATTTATACAAAACAGATACCTGCGTGGTCATAGAAACCACAGTACACACTATAAAGATAGAAAAATATGTGGACTTGCAGATTGTTTCCAAATTATTAATGAAAATACACAATCAAGCAAAGTCAAAAGAAAACAAAAAACTGTCCAGAAAGGAAATTAATAAACGATTACATAACAAGAATCTTGACAGTGTTTAAGAAAAGCCTCAGTGCCAATTAAAATGTCAGCAGGGTGTTTCTCACTGGAACATAGAAGCTGTTAAAATGCAAAGATGCAGTGGTTATTTTTCAAGCTCACAGTCACAGATGGGTATTTCTAGGTACATCCTGTGCTTGGGTGTCACAACACGCTATGAATAAACGGCAAAAAAAGAATGAGGGGAAAAAAATGTAAGAGTAACTAACAAAGTGGTTATTTTGAGTTACTTTTTGCAACTTTATTTAGCAATTCTAAATAGTCCCAAAAGTAAGCTGTAGGCACGTTTGTGACCTTCTTCCACATGCATGGACAAGTGAACGTTTCCACAAAGACAGATAAGATGTCCAATTTTTAAATTTACTTCTGTTCTGTTACTTCAAACAAGAGCAAACTTGAGAGTATTTTGTAATTAACCTTCATCCTGCTAAAGCTTCTACCATGCCAGTGATTCTGTCAAGCATTTTACTAGATTGCACTGAAATACCAATGCTGCGACAAGCACTCCACAGTGACAAGCTTTGTTTAGCAGAGAGCGGAGCCTTTATTCTATATTTTCTTGTGGAAATACTGCAAAGCGTTTATATTAATTTTGCTGAATGGTCTAAGACTACATGTTTGCTTTTTTAAAGGTCCAAATCGTAAAAAAAACCCACACAAGACTTAGCTAACTAATTGTGAACTATAAAGCCAGTGCTTTACAGGAATACACATACAAATAGGAAACAAGATATAAGTACAAAAGATTGGCATTAATGGAGAACTTGGACCTTGAGGCAGCAGACTTTCTGTAACATTGCACAATTACCTCTACTGCTGCTGATAACTGAATAATGGTCTTTCTTGTGCTCATTTCTATTTCCCAATTAAATGAAATCTATTAAATGGTGATTCATACTACACTGCTAGAGCCCACACTTGTATGGATAAAATATAGAGAAAGCAGAACATGCAGCAGTCTCTGAATTCAGACAAAAACATTCAGAAAAAGGAAAGAAACTGAACCTGAGCTATGCCATGTAGCAGCACAGTGAGCCCTGCAGACATTTGATTTGAGCACAGATTTTACAGTACTTTTACAAGAATTCAAATCCAAAAATCTGAATTTTACTCACTGCAAGTTGCTTAGGGAGACTTTCAGCAATACGACTGAGTAATGTCTTCGAGGGCTTCTCAGCACACAACAAAACAAGATTGACATTTCGGTCTCCACGGAGCAGCAAACCTTTAGCCAAAACGCCCACCCGTAAAACACCTTTCAAAGCTCTGTGAATTACAGTTAAAGGTTTCATTTAAAATAATAATGTAAAAATAGAAGAAAATAATCCTGAAGATAGGAAAGTGATGCAAAATAGTATTCCACTTTAAAATACTGTATAAAAACCCAAAGAAATGAGATCCTGGAAGCACTGAAAACAGGATAAGGAAAGACAATAAAAATCTTTAAAAATAATTTAAAAATACCTGTCTTTACTGCCATCCTTTTTGTCATCTCCCTCTTTGTTCTTGCTTTTTTCATGATCAGTCATGCTGTCAGAAACAAGTTTCAAAGCACGCTCAGTAATAGAAACAATTTTTTGGACTGCCTGAAGTTCCTCTTCAGTTGGATATATAGCAGCATGCTTGGTCATCACGTAGCGGTCATCAGAGGAGTCAGGGCGGCGCAGAGGCTAAACAGACAAAAAAGTGTATTTCTGAAACTTGGGTGCACTTCCAAGTTCACAAATGAGACAAGATGACCAAAACCCAAACATGTGGCTAAAGAACAGAATATTCAAAACTCACACCACTGAAATGTAACAAAACATGAAGTCTACTCAACAGCCTACACTGGTCACAAACAATGGTGTCTGGAAAGACATGAAATGTATCAAAATTGAAGGCCAAATCCCAAGATCAGAGGTACCTCCATAACATTAGTCTCTCTTGCCTGTCAACTGGGAAATACTTGCATAACGCTGCAAAATAAAGTATCTGTGATTGCTTTTGTACAATCATAGGATGGGACCTCAGAACGTCATCAAGTCCAATCTCCTGTGCAAAACACAGTCAGCTGTAAGACCACATCATGTTGCTCAGGGCTTTAGCCTGCTGGTTTTTGGCAGCCTTCAAGGATGGAGGCTGCACAACACTGGTATGAAAAAAGATGATTTCCTGTATTCTGTCTAAACCTCTTTTTTCTTGGCTTAAGCTGGATATATCTCTCTCATGACTGTGAAAAGCCTGGCACCATACTCTTTACAATGCACAAGTATTAGAAGGCTATTATGTCCCACTGAAGCGCTCTCTTTTTCAGGCTGAACAAGCCCAGACGCCTCATTCTCTCCTCACAGGGTGTGTGTTCCAGAGCCCGTGACCAACCTGGTAGCCCCACACTGAACCTACTATGGTTTACATATCTTCTACTAGAAAGCCCAAGATTAAACTGCAGTTTGGGTCTCATGGAAGCTGATCACTTCCCTTCATCTACTCATTATGCTCCTGTTACTAAAGCCCAGGTTGCTGCTGGCCCTGCTGCCAGGGCATGCTGCTGACTCACGCTATTGCTGTTTGCCAAGATCCCCAGACCCCTTTCAGCAGGGCTGCTACCCAGCCTGTTTCAGTGCAAGGGAAAAGTTATTCCTTTCTGAGTGCAGTAATAGGCATTCATCCTTGCAGAATTCCATAATGTTCCATTCCTACAGCCTGCCAAGGTCCCTCTGAATGGTGTCCTTCGCCTCAAAGGTATCAGCTATTCTCCCCACCCCAAGGTGATTCAGACTCATGCCAGTTGCAAACCTCAGGAGTGTGCACCCACTCCATCACCTTTCAGATCACTGATAAGGTGCTTATCAGCCTAACCCCAGGATCAAACCATGTGGTACCACACTCCATAGAGCTGTAATATGATGTACCACTATGCATTATTCTCTGAGACTGCTGATCCAGCCACTTTTTATCCATACATTTGTCCACAATTACGTAAATTATGTATAATGCAATCAAATAAAATAAAAAGTATGAAAATCCAGTATGACATGTATTTCAGAAGAAACAGTATTTAAAGCATCCTCTTGTCATTTCACTGGACTTATTTTGGAAGACTAGTCCACCTACACCATTTCATTAGCATATAATTTCTTCTTCACTTTCCCAAATCCTCTGTTAAGAAACACTGGAGACAAGTGAAGTAGCACTGAATAATTTATAACTCTTAACTGTACCTCCTGGTAAAAATGGTTTAATGTTACTCTCAAATTAAGAAACTCACAGCTGGCCCTTGGGGTTGAGGAGGCATTCCAGGTCTAACTCCCAGCAGGCCCAGAGGTCCTGGAGGGCCATGAGGATATCCTCCATCTGGTATTCTGCGACGGTCATCCCAGTGATGCTGCTCTTCCTCCATTCTCCTCCAGTACATGTCCTCTTCATATCGCCTGCAGTGGATCAATCAAAGTTTTCTCTTTATACAGCAGTTAACACTTGCCACTGCTCTAAAGGAATTCTTCTCTGTCCTCAACAACTTTTACCGGTCATAAGCAAATACCAATGAACAGAGGGTAACTAACATGAATTATTGTTGTAAAAATAGGTCTGGATTTATAGCAAAGTAATTCTACTAACTCTGCATTCCTCAGAAGGGTTGAACAGTAGCGAACAAAAACCCCAGCGAGAGAATGACAATTTAAAACAAGACAGTACAGAGTTCCCTGAAGTATTTAAAATAAGTAACTACAGTTTAGTTTCAGACAATCTGACAGAAGCTTTGTCACATTCATTCATTCATGAAACAGAATGCATTACCTCATTTCCATTCTCCAGCGTTCCTCCTCTTCTCGCCTTCTCCAGTATTCTTCTTTCTGCATCTGTTTCCTCATCTTCTCTTCTTGAATCTTTCTTGCTCGAATACTGGGCTTTACTTCTACTTGTAAGTCTGGGTTTACCTTTTTCTAGTTCAGAAAAACAATTAATTAAATGTTGCTTTCCTGTCCTCATCTCAAGATTACAGAGTCATTCTGACATATTTAACATATACTACTTATCTACAATGAAATCAAGGGGATTTCATTAAAACGCAGCTTTAGAGCTGCACAAATGCACTTATCATTAAAAAATCTGCAACACTTGTTTCTCAATGCCTCTACAAAGGGTGTGTGTTGTTTATCGTACCAAAAACATAGAGCAATACTATTTTATACTACTTAAAATTCATGGTAAGCAACATAAAGAACCTATCGTTACTTGCATAGGTCGTACTACAAGCAACGTTCAAATAATTAAAAAAAAATTATTTCAAAATACAGCTTCACAGTTTGCATTATTCTTTGAAGATTATACTGCCCAAGAAATGTATTTCTCTGTTTTTATACAGTGTCTACTCACAATGCCTGCTTTTGTCTAGTCTTTAAACCCAAGAACAGGTGACTAGTTAGCTGGTATCTGGTGAATTTTCAGAAAGAAGCATTAGCATTTCTACCTTGTACTGAAGTCTGTGCCGCCGCCCTTTCAAGTGCATCTCCTTGGCATTAGGATCATTAAAACTGCATTCACAGAGTTTACAGTGAAAGCGGATCACCTTTCCTTCATCGTTTCTTACCTGGAAAATAAAGTTATAACACATTTGGCCTTTATTTTTTAATAAAACCAACATAAAATTTAATTATTGAATAATCTAATTATCTGGTGACACTGGATAATGCCTACCTGTCTCAAAACAGGTTAAGAAGTTCACACAATAACTGAAAGAAGGCAAAGTAGAAAAGCAGAACCTTCAATTCTGACAGACACACCACTGTGCTTGGTAACGGGCAAGGAACAAGGTACTTCCATTCTGAAGAGTGCACAGCTGGGAATTCAATGCTGAACATATTGAGCTAATAAATTACAAACCTGTATATCATGCAAAATTTACATCAGACTTGATCCACCTATCTCACACCAACCAAGAGAAAAATGCCCCACTGAGCAAAAAAGAAACGTGCATAATACAATAACATAAAAAAATGCACAAGGCTTTGCAGGTTCAATGCCTTGTCACTCTTATCTTCAAGGAGAACCCAGGGAATTACAGATAGTCAACATCAACTTAATCTCTGGGAAGATGATGGACCAGCTAATCCTGAAAACCATTTCCAGGTCCAATGAGGACAAGAAAATCATCAGGAGCAGTCAGCATGACTTCACCAAGGTGAAGGCCTGGCAGATGAAGGCAGAGCAGTCAAGACTGTCCACCTGGCCTTCAGTAAAGCCTTGGACACAGTCTCACCACAATGTCCTCCTACACAAGCTGCTAATGCACAGGCTGGATAAGCATAGTGAGGTGGATTGAAAGATGTCTGAACAGCCTGGCCAAGGGTGATGATCAGCAGAATGAAGCCCATCTGGAGGCCAAGAGCCAGCAGTGCATCCTCAGGATCCATACAGTCCTGTAACATCTTCAGTAATGCTCTGGATGA
The DNA here is from genome assembly GCA_024500445.1 of Entomyzon cyanotis. Taxonomy (NCBI): domain Eukaryota; kingdom Metazoa; phylum Chordata; class Aves; order Passeriformes; family Meliphagidae; genus Entomyzon; species Entomyzon cyanotis. Next base: position 41,887,083 of record JAKEPQ010001021.1, on the reverse strand, counting down.
GGAGCATTACTGCTGGCCTCAGCCAATTTGCTGATGACATAAAACTAAGAAGAGAGGCTGATATGCCAAAGGGCTGCAAGAGGGACCTCAACTGTCTCACCTAGATCGTCATCTAGGAAGATGAGGCTAAGGGGGATCGTATCAGTGCATATAAATACCTGGAGGAAGGGTGCAAAGAGGAAAGAGCCAGGCTTGTTTTCAATGGTGTTCAATGCCAGGACCAGAGACAATGAACACCAACTGGAACACAGCTGAACATCAGAAACCTCTTCTTTATTGTACATGACTATGCCCTGGCACAGCTACTCAGGGAAGTTATGGAGTCTCCATCCTCTGACATTCTCAAAAGCTATCTGGACATGGTACTGGGTGACTGGCTGTAGGTGGTCCTTCTTAAGCAGGGTGACTAAACCAGATGACCTAAAGAGGTCCCTGCCAACCTCAACCACTCTGTGATTATGTTTCACTAAAACAGTTAAAAAATAATAACACATATTTTCATATTAATACCTCTTCCACATAATCATGGCCCACTGGCTGGACATCACTTTGCAAGGCAGCAAGAGTTGTGGGAGTCACTGGTTCAGCTGCTGTGTCAGGTTTTGCTTCCGGTGTTTGTACTGTAGCAGCAGGAGGTGTTTTAACACTTTCAGCTGATTTCATTTCTTCCATTTTACTTCCTGTTGTCTGAAGCTTATTACCACCTAGAAATCAAAAGAAGTTAAATTATTACCCTTCATAAAATGAGAATGTGTTAAAACACGATGTATGAACCAAAGATTCTATTTGCAGGCATCTATGGTTTGGCTAAAGCATTACTGGTCTTTTAAAATCAACCATAACTTAAATATCAATATAATAAAATATTTTAATAGTAAGTTTAACAATATTGAAGTTACTTAAACACTGAAGTGTTTTATTCTAACAAGAAAAGCTTTGGCTTTACAAAATTACCATTTTTGTTATTTGTTTTCCTGCTTTTTAAAGAGATAGGACAGAATGGGAACAACTTAGAATAATAATTTCTTTTTTTGTCATTTTGTAAATGTATAAAAAAACAGTACTTCAAGACCTTACAATGTTTGTACTAATAAAGGCCGTATACCCCTAGTGTTGCAGTATAGGTCTACCCTTGAAGAGCAGGATAGCTTATTGTGGAACAGCTGCTTCCCATTCCTGTTATGCTCAGTTCAAAGTTTCCATGGTTAGTTTTCCACTGTTAAAAGGATGTTTCAGCTTCCCATCACCACCTGCCAATCTACTGCAGGTGCATTAACAGCCCAGGCTGTGAACTGAAATTAGGAGTATAAGCTGCAATACTCCAGCAGCTACTGCATAAGAAACCAAAGGTGGGAGGCTTCTTATGAAGGTGGCAAAAGTATTCAAGAGAGGCCACGTGAAGACAACTGGGCAGAAAACACCATCAATTTTGAAGCAGAACTTTGATAGACACTCTCACCTCTGTGTAACTCCCTTAAACACAACAGAGTTACTTATGCAGGGAGTTAACTAAATACATTTGTATCTGCTGCACTAATTCTTAAGAAAAATTACAGAATAGGTTAGGTTTCAAAATAAAGACTGACTTCTGTACTTGCCAACAAAGTTTATTTTCGGTGTAGATATTTTCTTTACAGCTATATTAGCAGCAGTTGAAGATGTTTTGTTGTTGGACACAGTGTTAAGCGGTGTGTTTGCTGTGGGAGTAAGAATTTTCACTGCAGAGGATGCAACAGAGGAGTTCACTGTACTGCTGCTAGTTGCTATATTTGAAGCAGAGGCAGTTGGTTTGGAAGCAGATGTGGATGTTGAGGAAGTAGCTTGGGTAACCACATTTGGTTCAGTCGAAGGAATGGGTTTGCCAAGTTTTGTGTGCAACTTTACTACCTGTAAGTACGAAGAGAAATTCATAACATGATCTCCCTGGGATAACTATAAAAATAATGTATCACAAACATAAATATAACTGAAAAAAGTAAATATAAATAAAAAGTTAGCTATTTTTAAACAAAAAATGGTCTTATGAAAGAAAAGAGATGGACATGTAAAAATTCTTGTCATCTGTAGCAAGGAAAGAGTTAATAGCTATCTCACATTCCTTACTTCCACCAGAACTTCAGGCATTTACTCCCACAGCTCTTTGGCTAAGAACAGAATCACAACAAGCTTATTAAGTCAGGATAAGTCAAGTAAACATTTTGCTCCTACTGTTTCAATGCGTCTGTTTTGCTGCCTGGTCACTTTTTAATCTCCGTCTGAAAGTGCAACATATTGAACTATTTTGGCTACAAACAATATTTGTAATTAAGAGTTATTTAATTCACATTCAACAATATTGTCTCTTTTGATTGCTACACTTGATGCGTATTCATCCTGAAAGAATTCTGAAACAATTTCCAGGTTATCTAGCCAAGCTGAAGAGATGCCTTAAGCAAAGGTTTTCCTCTTTTTTTCTTTTTTTTTCTTTTTTTTTTTTAATGAACAGAAATATTAAGGAGGATTCAAATGGTATTTCAGCGCTCTTTGGTATCTCATAGAAAGTAAAGAGGTACATGCTTATTCTTAAGAATAAGCAACATGTCTGTCCAGAGTAATACTTCTTTTTGTTGACTGCTGACCACCACCTGAAAAGCAATGCAAGTAGTCCACAGGAAAAAACACGCAAAATCAAAACTAAAGACCAGGTTTTGGAAATAGCAGTAAAAAAAATACAAATCTGCCTTAATGTATTTGGACATGCCTTAAATGTGAATATGTACACAGTTATAATATGCACACAACTGTATAAATTAATTTCTTAGGCCTTTGTTCTGATTTTTTATGCTCCCTACCAGAATACAGACATATGAATGTCACACAATACTATAAATTTAAGCTCAAGCAACTCTTCAAAATTACTTTTTTCCAGTAGAATGCACACAGTTCGTTAGTTACCACAGCAATAGAGAGAGTCCTTTGAGGTATCATTTTTACACTGATAAGAAACTAAAACAGCAGCGGTTTGAGGGAAAATTATTTTAAATATGCTGTGAGATTTATTTAATAGGAACAGTGTTACTGATGCCCATGTTCTTAGATGCAAAGAGCTAAAAAAGCAGAGTATTAATACTGTACTTGTTAGTGACATTAATCTTTCCAGAGTTATGAGGAAAATCTGTAATAACTAAACACATATTCTACCTATCATTGCATTTAGTGTTGTATGGCCAAATTTAAAACACTGGTCACAGTATTTCACAGTGCAGCCCATGGTTTTTATTCCAGAATGCCCACATTAAGAGCACTCAAACAGTAAGAAAAACACGTGCACCAGAAGTCTTCCAAGCATACTCATAAAGTCTACTACCGGACATTTTTCCTTACTTCCTCATGACAATTTTCTTTGCAAGAACTACCAAGGAATGATGCCTAATACGCCTGTTCTTTGCACTGTCTCAGCTTACAGTGTTTCAAAGTGCACTGAAAGATTTACTGTCCCAGCCAGGTAAGTAAGATGAATGTCAAGAAAAGCCTTGAATAAAGTTAGGGTGCACAAGCATGGTACATGTCCATAATGGTACCTTCTCCTCATCTTACTCCACACCTTCTTCCTATAATTTGCATGATACCCAAATGTATCTTCTTTCCATTGATGCCATGGAAATATTTCCCCCCTTTCTTTCAGCAAGGCCTTTCTAATAGTGAGCCTAAAGACAAGTTTGAAAGGAAAAGAAGAACTAAATGTCTTTAAATAAAATAATTTAAATAATATTGTTTCTGCATATTTTCTCCTTCCTTAAGATGAGAAATAATGATGGGGAGAAATGTATATACTGACTTGCATGGTAAGAACAAGAAAAAAATCTTACTTTCTGATGCTTGGCTCCACGGATATGGGCAGCATAAGCATCTGCCCCGGTACATGATACATCACAAAGCTCACAGCGCAACTGATTCTGGGTTCCACGAGCAGAAGTACTGTTGTTATTGGTGTTCTGGGAAGCTTTTAACGCTGCTTCTTTCTTTTTGTGTTTCTGGCCTTCTAAATGCTCTTTATAAGTCTGTTGAAATAAACAAAACACACACAGTAAGCTGTGTACTGCTTTGTACTGCTGGTTCATCATTCACGTGAATATATGTAATACAGAACATAGCATAAAACACACATTTTACCTAAGAAATACTTCCTACACTGAATATTTCTGCTGTATGACATGCTCTAAGGTATTAATAGGCCGCTTCCAAGACCAGAAAATTTTCTTCTCCAGCACCAGGTTTCCATACTTAGGTAAAACAATACCTAAGGTTGTTCTCCCTCTAACTTCTCAATTCCCCAGTCAAGTAGTGGTCAACAGATATCACCACTGAAAAACTTGGTATGATCAGAAAACTGCAGTTTCCTGCATTGCATTCAGTTATTCTTCATTTTGAGGTTGCCTCAAACTGTAAGTGTATCCAGATAAACAGAAAAATCAATTTAAAAAAAGGTAATGCACAAATAAAGCTGTACTGAAAAAGAAATGCAGAAGTTGACATTAGCTTCTATATTAACAGTGGCAATCTAGAGCAGACAGGGTATGAAATAATGAGAAGTTTACCTAAAGAAAAAGAACTGTTTAGCCAGACTCACACATAAACACTCTGCATGACTTTGTATCTATGTTCTAGGCACTTGTACCCACTGTGAAACTAAACTGGGAAGCTGAAATACAATGAAGAATTAGTTTCAAGATTTACCATTCACAAAATGTATGTAGCTCCGCAGCTTTCAAGGAACTATTATCTAGGAAGTTTCCTATGCTAAAGAAGCAAATCAAATTCAAAGATTCAAGCTCAGGGGATGTATCTTTTTGTCTTCCAATAGGAAGTCTTTCTATAACAGTACACATTTCCATTTAATTATTCCTTTAGTAAAAGTATAGCGTACTAAATCAGGTCTCTAAAAATTAACAAATATTCTTGATTAGAGGGATAGAGCACCCCTCCTATAAGGGAGGGCTAAGACAATTTGGTTTGTTCAGTTTTGAAAAGAAAAGGCTTTGGGTTGGCCTAACTGGGACCTTCCAGTACATAAAGGAAGCCTACAAGAAAGATGGAGAGAGACTTTTCACAAAAGCCTGGAGTGACAGGACAAGGGCAAATGGCTTCAAATTGAAAGACAATAGTTTTAGGTATTAAGAAGAAATTCTTTACTGTGGGGGTGGTGGGGCTCAGGTGAGGCACAGGTTGCCAGGAGAAGCTGTGGACGCCCCATCCCTGGCAGTGCTCAACTGGATGAGGTTGGATGGGCCTTTGAGCAACCTTGGCTAGTGGGAGGTGTTCCTGCCTATGGCCCAGGGCTTGGAACAAGATGATCATCAAGGTACTTTCCAGCCCAGACCATTCTACAATTCTGTGACTCTTAAGAGGGTCAAGTTTTCAGCCAAAGAAATTATGAATAAAGTATAGTAGAATAAGGTATAGTAGAATAATACATGATACCTGTGGTCCAGCACAGCTGATCTTGCAAACGTCACAGTAGTGGATCTGGGGCGGTTTGGGAGGCTGTTTTGGTTTCAGTTGCTTATTTTGGAATGGTGCCTTTTTAGTAAAGGTGGTCCCTGTCCAAGCAGCTGTTGCAGCAGCAGCAGCAGCAGCTGCTGCTGCCTGTTTCTGTTGCTGCTGCTGCTGCTGTTGGTAATAGGACGATGCAGCTGAATACACTGCAGCTTCATAGCCAGAATAGGAGGTACCTGAAAAATTAAAATAAAAACAAATGTTACATCACCATATATAATGTATCAATTACATAATACACTAATTCAAATCATGTTGCATAACAGTTGAGGGGCAAGGCAAGATGTCAGTAATTTACTGAGATCTTGTCATGCAGTTTGAATTTGCCTTCATGTTTCACGGTAGACAAATACACAGCCACCAATTGTGTTGGAATATATTTAATTTTAGACACATCTTTGCGGACACACAGTTATGTTAGATGTATCAACATAAGATGTATCAACAAGATGTAAGAACATATGAAATTTCCTGGTACATCTGGTAAGACTGTTATGATGGAACAAGAGTTTTAGTGAAAGATTTAGCAAAGACCACATGAAACAAGCAATCTTCCAGAACCAGATGTGCTGTTCAAGTTTCCAAATGGCAAGGACTGTTAATATCCAGAGGAAGGGGAAAAAATTAAGATAAAAGACAGAATGTCTAGTGCTATTACATCCTATTTCGGTGATTTAAATTGTTTTGGTACACAGAATATGCTTTGCTTACTAAAACATGTCTACACAGTCCTTGATTTCTAGTTGAATAAATCAAAGAAATTGGGCTCTGTCTCAAGGAAGTATCAAAATCCCTTTTTAAACAGGAAACAAAAGAAAACAAAAGGTTCAGGGTAGCTATAACTTGCCAATTAATTACCATCTAAGGCTATGAAGTTACCATATTTTCCCCTTTAACTATGTTTTGGATTCCTAATGGTTGAACAAAAGTCTTTTCAGCACACAACCCTCATTCCATTTTGGGTCAGGACAACCCAAACTTAAAAGATTGATACTGAACTGTTCCTCCCTATCTCTGCAGCTGCATGCAACTTTCCCACTTCCCTGGGGGGAACATCTGTGTGGATGCATTTCCTTATCTTTTATATCCCTTGTTTTTTCCTTTCCACTTTACAGTAAGTCACCACTCATGTAGCAATGCAAGTACTTTGTATATTCTCACATGTAACAAAATAGGCACATAAGATACCAAACCTCTTTTAAAAATGCAAAATATTCTCCCATTGTAATGACTGAACTGGTTGATACTTCTCAGCAGACTATGATGTAATTAAGCATGAACTGTGGAAATTCTGAGCGTTGAAAGCCTCTTCTGCAGCAACTTCAAAGATCCCAGCAACAAAACATGCAAAATTCTTACCAGAGTAAGTTACTGCTGTTGTGCTGTACGTCGCACTCTGAGTATAGGATGGAACAACAGTGGCTGCAGCTGCCACTGGCTGTACAGTCGAGGACACCGGATAGAGGGAAAATGTCGTTGTTGCTGGACTTGGGGTCGCAGGTTTTATAGCTGTCACTTGCCGTGTTTGCTGGGCTTGGGTGTACTGAGTTGCCCCTTGGCTATACCCTGCTTTTGGAGCTAATGAGGATAGAAAGTACAAGTGAACAAATATCGGTATGTTTTAGTTGAGTGAAGTGCAAACCATATGAATGGAAAATTAACAATATGCTGGTGAACAAAAGTGTAAAAAGTGAGGTTTTGTTTTGGGATTTTTGCTTAATTTGTTTTGCTTTTTTATGTTGTACTGGGTTGTTTCACTGCAATGGTTATGCATTGTGTACCATAAACCCTGCATCAATTCAATCATGTCACAGATCACAGTAGTAAGCCTCAAATCTATTTTTTTTTATTTTTAACTGTGCTATCATGCTTTTAACACGGTTTTTAATAGGTTTTAACAGGTTTTAAAGAACCTTCTTATCCAACAGTTTTACTAGAGTACTCTAAATCAAAGTACACCTATACTTTCCACTTATTTCTAAGTGATGTAAAAAAAAACCTAAGCAGGAGTCATACTTTGTAGCAATCATGATATGAATTATTGAAGAATTATGTACATGAAGTAACTAGAGAATTAAAAGAGTATTTCTAACCAAGTTATCATCTGAACCCAACACTGATTATGTCAACCTACTTCAGCAAGGTTTCTAAACAAATCAGTTGGAATTTTGCCTAGAAGTATGTTTTGACTGTATTTACTGGAAGTCCAAACCTCAGAGACAGCTACCTATGGCAATATCAGAACAATTTTGAAGTTCTAGGCATAGATGAACTTTCTACACAGTGACAGAGATTACGTGACAAAACTTGAAAAAAGAAGAAGATAATGTGAAATAGTCAAACAACTATTTTTACAGCTTCAAGAAGTCAACAGACTGTGAATAACAAGAGCAGCTTGAATCATGCCACCCACCTGTCTGGTAGTAGGACTCAGCCACTGATGGCTGCGGCTGGGCAGCAGCGGCCACGGCTGCCGCCGTCGCCGTTGGCTGCTGATAATATTGTTTGCTGTCATAAGCCACAGCCGGGGCGGTAGATCGAACGTAAGAGTAGGAATCCTAAGGAGTCAAAACAGAGAAACCACTGTAGGCATATAGCTAGAGGAACAGAAGTCATCAGCAGAGTCATGTTAACAATGTATTGTCTTCTGGCCTATCCAAGCAGAATAAAAACTCCCCATCTATACGTACAGTATACACAAATAAATGCATTAGAGAAATTAAATTAACTTTTATAGACACTTCAGGTGTGACACAACCCTAATGATCTTTTACAGACTCAATACAGGAAACATCCTCATGCTATTCATCGCGTTCTCTACCAAATTATTTTTGAAAAGCATCTACTGTCAATAGTTTTTAATGACTGTATCAGATTCTATTTCTGTAAAATATTAAGAAAAAACCTACCACAGATCTCTACAAAACATTAATTTCTACCAGAGGCCTAATAAATTCTCAAGGTTAGAAACATGAGCCTATATTGGCTTTAAAAATCTCATCATCAGTATTTTTCTTGGTTATATTTTTTAGACTGTGAGATTGTACTTTTAAAACCTTCTTTACTTTTTGGTGTATCAACTAGCTCATTAGGGAACCGTAACTAGTCTATGAAGGCAAGGCAAGTAGCTCATTTGACACCTTTAAAACTCAGTAAATCACTAATAAGCTTAGAAGGGCATGACCTTGAAGCCACAATATGCATGTACATATGCTTTCTCACCCTCACCATGTTTATGGTAAAGCACAAAGAGTTGATCAAGTGAGGGGGATCAAGGCATGAACTACTAGAGCTTAAATATCCTTATGTATGAAAACTCTTTTTAATTCCAGGAAATACAACAAAATCTTTTTTTATCCAACCTGAGTAAACAGGAATTATTTTATTTAGTTTAGAGGACACTCTTTTTTGTCCAAATGTATCTAATAACTGACCTCATAATTACAATACATAGCAAATTACAGAAGATGTGCAAAAGAATTGAGAACATGCAGCAATAATACAGTCCTTTTGAGAAAACTAAAATGCTAATTAGAATCTAGATAATGCCTTGATAAGTTTAAGACTAAAAAGTTGAAAAATTATTGTAAGAAACACAGTATTCCAGGATGAAAGGGGACAGAGAGCTCCCTTTTGCAAAAGCCACAGAAGGTTTGGCAGGGATCTCAGAAGAGGGTATCCAAAAACTACCCACAAGGTAGTTTATCTCCTAGCACAATCTTCCATCCTCACAGGCGTAGCACTAGACTCCAGTGGCACCCAGGAATCTGACAAAGGAAGTATTTCTACCTCTACTGAAAATTTTTACTGGAACAGTCTTTTCAGTTACATCAGCTCTGTGACCCAGTTTACTGCACACCACTCCCAAAATCTGAGCCAGCACTCACAAAACAGCGCTTTTCTTTACAGCAGCAGTTGCACAAAATCACATTTTCTTTTCCAAACAGGTTTCCTCCTCCTAAAGTACCATTTAAAAATCGCACAGTAGAAACCTACCTGGTAATTCTGCGTGGTGACAGGAGGTGGTGGCGGTGGAGCTTCTTGCTGTCGCTGTGTGTAGCCGTAGTCTGTGGCTGTGTGTGCCGTGGGATACCCGCCATAGGCAGCAGCAGTGGCAGCAGCTGCCACAGCCACCGGGGCAGGCCTGGCCACTGCCACCGTGGCTGCGGCCGGGGCATAGGCGGCAGTGACCGTGTGCGCCGCCACCGGGGCCTGGTGGACAGTGTAGCTGGCAACTGTGGTTGGATGGGAATAGGCTACACCCGAAGCTGGCTGCTGGCTGTATTGGGAGAAGACAGTAAATAAGTTAATCTAATGTACAAAGCTAATGCCTACGCATTTCAAAACCCCAGACTTGATTAATACTTTGCCTGTTCTATGGACAGATCTGGAGCAGCTTTTTATCTGTGCATACTCTTATTTTATGGTTTTTATTAATCATCTTCCATCCCCATGAAAAAGGCTGTATCATTCTTAAGTTTCTGTGGATGGCCACAAAGAACATAATCATAAAATGTTAAGGCATGGGAAAGGACATTAAAGGTCATCTAGTCCCAGCCTCCAGGGACAGGCAGGGACATCTCCCACTAGACCAGACTGCTCAAGGCCAACACTGCCAGTGTTGGGACATCCACAACCTCCCTTGGCAACCTGTCCCAGTGTCCTGCCACTCCTTCTGATTATTTTTTTCTGAGAATTTCTTCTTAACATTTAACCTAAATTTCCCCTCTTTCAACTTGTACCCATTACTCCATGTCCTATCTCTAGAGTTCCTGACATATCACGCAGGCGATGATTTACTTTGTACGGGGAGGTGTTTGTGTTGGGTTTTCTCTAAGTAGTGGAATACAAGTCTTTCATTCAAAATAACGCAGTAGTCTCAACCTGTTATCTTTTCCAGTCTGGCAAGTTTTAAAATGCTTTAGTAGTTCTTCATCGAAGTGGCACAGCCGTCAAATTAAGAAAAATGCTCCTTTTCTGTGAGAGCTTATTACTGACTTGTACTAGCACAAAGCTTTTCATAACACCACATTCAAGCAACGAAATTTTAAAGACTTCCACGAAAATTAGCTCAGAAATGTTTCATTTACTTAGATACACACTTCTGATAGGGGTCTTCTCCAACATATGGTTAGAATTGTAAGAGCTGGCCCCACTTGCTTGAGCAGAAGTCCACTGACGCAACACAAAGCATCAAAAGTGCAGACAATCACACAGAGTAAGAAAACAGCTACCAGAGCTCTGGCAGTCTTCCCGGCACATGCTGAGACTAATTTGCCTCTCTAAAATTTGCAGGTAGGACTCTAGTATGTGCTAAAAATCAGCAAACATTAATAGCAGAAATAAAAAATGATGGCTTCCAAGGTTTAATTACTTGAACAGAAACTAGTATTACTGTCCTGTACTGATGGATAACTCTGCATGATGTTGTCCTATTATGACGTATAACTGTGGATTATGATTAGAAGCTTAGAATAATTGTTTTGATTTTTAAGCAAAAAAAAAGAAACAGGCAAAATATCACTACCTGGAACAATGACATCAAGTGGGGATTCAGTGATAATTCTGATTTTTTAGTACATTTTCTGCACTGTTGTTCAATAACAACTATATCTATATAATATTAATTTTGCAAAAGACATTTCCACAACTCCCTTGTGTTCTGTAATCTTTATTCACTTACTTATTTAAAAAAAACCCTGATTTTGTCATTTCAATACATTAAAAACCCACAAACACACAACCCCCCACCCCCAAACATTCTCGCAGCAGAAGGAGAGAAAATTTTATTCCTGATGGACTTACATGCCTCTCCTCCACCTTCTTCCCATCATATGTCCCTGGTTGTTTAGAAGACTACTTGCATTCTATCCAACTTTGGTTCAGTTGTGAGTTGTACTTAAAATAGTGTTTTACATGCTTTTCAATTTATTAGTCTAAGAGCAAAATGAAAAGACCTAAACCACTTTGATGTACCTCCCATCACCGCTTGCAACAACTCCTCCTCCCTGAAGTTCACAGGAAAATTCTCAGTTTACTTAACATGAGAAACTGGACTCAATCAAGAAATTCAGGAAGACCGTTTTATGACAGTAAAAGTGAATGGCAGTCTATAAAATTAGGCTTCATTATCTACATAACTAACAGCACAAAAGTGTAAAATATTCACAAAATCTGAGGTAATTATCATGGTCATTTTGTTGCCTTTTGGCTGGCAGAATTGTGAGTGCAGACACAGTTAAAGGGGTAAAAGGGTTTTACTTTGGTATTTTAACAGGATCCTGGGTGCACTGCTCTTCAAAGGTGGAACATGCCAAGATGCACATACACACACACAACACACACACACACCCTGACCGTACACCACATATACAATTTTATGGACTTTGCAAATTAGCATACCTGTCTAAAATTCCCAATAAGAAACTTAACAAATGAAGTAATTGTTCCCCATTCTAATCACCCCCCACCCAATGAGGCCAGAGCCCAGTTTATAAAATATGTTTCAGAGAGAAGTTTTGAAATAGTATTGAGCTCTCTGGCCTCTTACTGTGAATGCTTGGTCTTTCTGTCTTGCAGGACCTCAAAACTAAGCTAGAATATCAGACTATAAAAATTACAAGCATGTAGGCTAAAGGTACAAGGAGTGTATAAAGGATACAGAAAATATAAGAAGGGTATAAAAATGTATAGAAGGGTATATAAAAGGCAAAAAATCGTCAGGTATCAATTTTTATCTACTAAAATCACATTAGACTGAGTAAACAGACAGCAGACAGCAGACTGTTTAGACTGCAGTTAAATCCAATCAACAGTCCAATACTGCGTACAAGGTACGTCTTGCTTCACAGTATTCCCACTCTTAGTCTTCCCTTCTCCCATATACCATTCAGTGCACTGATTTAGCTCATTAATCTAGCAGAAAACAATGTGAGGGTGTTCTGCTGGGGTCATATTCTAGCATGGCAGAAATGTTGAGAAACACAGGAGCTTACAAAATAAGTCTGCTGAGTGCCAGAAACCATATTAATTTTATATACATATACATATATATATATATATATATATATATATATATATATATACGCATATAAAGGAAACAAAGGGGAAAAAAAGGGATCAGAGGGCTTGTGCTGAAGCCCTAGTTTGGCTTTTCCAAGTTTCACGGAACTGTATTTGCTACTGTTGCAAAATAAGATACAATGCTCACAACACACTACAAAGTAACAGGACTAGTGAATGTATCAAAGAAAATGCTTTCGTTCCCAGAATACTTACAATTAAAGATACCTGATAGTTTTCAGTATTTAAAATTGTGAAGAGAGTACGAACATTACCAGCAGACCTATTAATAAGATTATGGTACAGATAATTTAATTTCTTGTGCAACTGTGCAGCAAAATTCCTTATCATGGCATAGAATTAACAACCCAAATAATTTGATTTCTAAGGCTAATACAATTCTGTGACCATGTTTATTTTAGCAAACCTGTTCCCCTTGCTTCTGCAACATCATGCAGAGCTAGTGATCAAGTTTACAAGACTGCAAGAAAAGTATTCTAGAACTGACTGCTTCTTCCTTTCTAAAAGTTGTTATGTAATTTATGGTGACATCTCCTCTACATTTGTGACATTCTTCTCTCTATGGTCTTACTGAATACGTTTAAAATGAGCAGACATTTTCATGTAACTAATTTACATAAAAATATCCTTGTGCCAACTTCTTCAATTAACTTACAAGAGTTCTTATCCTTGTTTGGTGATTAGCGCCTCACCACGTTTGCTGAAATGAACTTAGCTCCACCTAGGTTATTTTCCCAAACTCCCTATTCCACTCTTCCTTCATCTGTGCAGCTATCTCAGTATTATCTGTTTTTCTTTGACTACAGATGGCAAGAACCTCATGCGTCATTTCATACGAAGTTTCAGCTGTGCCACCCACTCTGCTCCAGACACTTTCTTTCCCAGCAGTCTAGCATCCTCAAGCAGCTTCTTCTAACATTACCTATGTACTGACTCTATTTTCCTCACATCAAATAGCACAACGTGCCACACTAAAACTAATACTGTCACAACCAATCCCTAGTGAACTCCACTGCAATTACTCCTACTTGATAATCACTCTTCAAATTCTACTAATCACCTCTTATCAGCTCCTTCCCTACAATTCTTTTACTAGTCTCTATCCGAAGTAATAGTTTTTCATACTGCACCACATCAAGTATTTAACCTCAGTCTCAATGAATAAGGCTCCAAAGGATCTAGGTGCATCATTGAGTTATTAGAGCAACAGTGAAATACAGTATGTCAGCTGAGCTATGGTAACAAGCCACATGCATGTTCTTCACCATGGTGCGGGGAAAAGGTGAATTTATACAAATTATTCGGTATGTTCTATGAGCTAAGAATACAACAGGTACTGCAGGACTGCAGAGAGAAGCTGACTCATTGACCTAGCCACTTTTCTTTGTAAATGAATTCTTCTCTTCCTCAAAATAAATTTTAATATCCCTTATTAGCATTTTTGAGTCCAAGGAATTCCAGTTCTTGTAATAGGAAAAGACACTCATCCAATTTGCTTTATTAACTAGGATGAGCTTAAAACTCACAGAATAAATTAGGTTTAAAGAAAGATTTGGAGGTCATCTGTTCTTACCCAGTGCTCAAAACATGGCTTATTTCAAAGCTAGATTTCTCAGGGCCTTGTCCAGTCAGGTTCGGATCATCACCAAGAACGGAGACTTCAAGGCTGCTCTAGACAACCTGGTCCAGTGTCATGGTTTAACCCCAGCTGGCAACTCAGCCCCACGCAGCCATTTGCTCATTCCCCCACAGTGGAAGCAGTGAGAGAAGTGGAAGAGTAAAAGTGAGGAAGCTTGTGGGTTGAGACAGACAGTGTAATAGGGAAGGCAAAAGCCATGTACACAAGCAAGGGAAACCAAGGATTTGGACAGGATGGATCAATGGGCCAAAGCCAATCACATGAGGCTCAACAAGGCCAAGTGCCAGGTCCTGCCCTTGGGTCACAACAACCCCAGGCTACATGACAGACTTGGGAAATAATGGCTGGAAAGCTGCCCAGTGGAAAAGGACTGGTTCACAGCAGCTGAACATGAGCCAGTGTGTGCCCAGGTCTTCCAAGAAGGCCAATGGAATCCTGTCCTGTATCAGCAACAGTGTAGCCCGCAGGACCAGGGCAGTGATTTCCCCCCACACTTGGCACTAGTGATGCCACACATAGAATATTTTGTCCATTTCTGGGCTCCTCACAAAACATTGAGGTGCTGCAGTAATGTCCAGAGTGGAAGAGTGGAAGGTATTCAGCCCTCTCGGGAAAGCTGGGTTACATCACACAAAATAGTTACTTGGGAAGACAAACACCATCACTCTGAACACCACCCCATTCCTCCTTTTCCCATCTTACTGCTGAGCATGATGCTACATGGTATGAAATGTCCCTTTGGTCAGCTGGGGTCAGCTGTCCTGGCTCTGTCCCTTCACAGCTTCTTGTGTACCACCAGACCCCTCACTGGTGGGTGGGGTGACAAGCAGAAAACACTGTGACTTCTGTCTGAGCACTGCTCAGCAGTAATGAACACATCTCTGTATTATCAACACTGTTTTCAGAACAAACCCAAAACACAGACTAGTATCAGCCACTATGAAGAAAATTATAGCCAAAACATACAGCCAAAACCAGCACACTGCGTTTGAGCATCCTGTCAAGGATTTTTTCCTTAGTTTATAAAAACTCCAGTTTCAAAAGCAAATGAGGTCTAGACCAACACTTACAAAGGCAGTTCCAGTTTCTGACCATTCAATTCAATGTAACTTCATATAACAATTATTACAGTGTTTAAATTCACTTTCAGAATAAATCACTCTTTAATTTAGGAAGTTATGGGTAGCTTCAAATTGTACTCTGCTGTACTACTGTTATACTACATCTTCTACCAGAAATTTTTGTTCAAAAAGAATGTATTTTATTGATATCAGACCTATTTCTTTAGCCAATTGTAACAGTAACAGTGCTTCCCTACCAAGCTGACTTAATGTCTATTTTCTAGGAACAACACATTCTTCCATGCTCATCTTCTAGCTCAGGTGTCCGTGTCACTTCATTTCACTATCTCATCCAGAGCCAGTGTACAGTGCACATGCTGAACCCAATTGTTCTGCACCAGGTTCTGTTGCATATGTTTCAGTGCATATGTTTCAGTCGAACTACAGGTCATTTGCAGGACCTTACCTAAAGTGTTTTCTCTCTCTTTACCTGCTTTTTAACTTCTACATCTGTAACACTATTTCCTCATGCTCTTTGCTTCCTCTTCTCAACAAGGTAATCTCTATTCAGAAGTTTTACACCCCAGCGTGTAATTAACTTGCCCTCACCTTTCATATTTTAACTGAGTAACTTCAAGAATGAGAGGTTAATTCTTTATTAGCAATATTGTATTACTGTGCATAAGTATTTTCGGTAAAACACCTTTGACTCAAATCTTTGAATAACATGTATTATAATTTCTACTGACACTAATGATGGGAAATCCTAATCTGTCGGTTGCATTACTATCAGAACAAGTACCCCATATTGTGAAATATCACTATGGTATTAAACCTCCTAGATAAGACTGACTGCAGAGAGCTATGACCTTGTATCTTTCTCGACAGTAATCTCTAATTCCACTATAATCGGATTTTCTAGGGGTGGGGGTGAGGGGCCAACCCACAATCTTGCAGAATTCATCCCAGAGCAAAGGTCAAAGCAAAAATTGGCCTTGTCCACACTGCTGCCATGTGCATGGACTTTCCTTCCTCAAATGCAAGTATTCTTCTCAAAGCAGGTGCACGTTTTTCCCTGACACTTTGCAAGCTGGATGTAAGAGTAACACAGCAGCTGTTTCCATGGTATAAACATTGGGCCCAGTTGTGTACACCCAGAACTGTCATTTTGAAACAGAGTAGTAGGTGAAAATATTTTTCTTGTTTGCAAAGCCTCCGTTGCAAACACTGAGGCACCAAATAGTTACAAAGTTCTCCCTGCCCAATTCTACACCACAAAATCAAATCAGCTACAGCATAGCTTTACAAAAACCAGTGTAATAACAGGTAGATACTAAGCCAGAAAAATTCTACCCTGAACATTTGGCCAAGTTGTATTAAAGCATCAGCAACAAAAAGTCCACACACTGACAAGCTCTCAAAACAGAAGGTACTAGCACAATCACTACTCTGTATTTATTAAAATAACTAGAAAAATTTCATAATTCTGTTGTTAACTTTCATTTCTCTTGCCAAAAAGCAGAAAATTCAAGCAGCAATGAATAACCTTTTCTGAACTGCATAAAGACCTTCAGCAAGGAGACTGCAGTAGTGTTTTGGATGCAAAAAAGAAACATGGACCTTCAAAGCAAAAAAAAAAAAAAAAAAAAAAAAGCTGGCAGCACATTTAAGCAGCCCAAAGTTCCAAAGTTGTGGAGATCAGAAATTGCTGGTCAACAGCAGTTAATGAGGTACAGGTGTCCACTTGGCAAAACACTGTTCATCAGTTCCAAAACCATGTCTGTCTAACTTAAATACCCATATAAGGTAGGTTTACAAATAAGCAACATTATTCCACAAAAAAAGCTTAGATGAGAACTTGTTAGATGGAATACAGGAGAACCCTTGTTAGTTACTCCCAGGTAGCAACACTAAAAAAGATCTGGCTTACCAAAGAATGACACAGTATTAAGAGCAATTCTGAAACAAATATTGAATTCTCTTCTCCGAGATACTTGTGTCATGTCTTTTTTAATTTCCAGCTACTGCCCTTTCCTAGAAAAAAAGGGAGTCTTTTTATTTTTTTTAGTTAAAAACTAAATGGGAAGTAGAAAGCCTTATTTATCTTTTTCATGTTAACACAATAAAGAAAATAAAATATTTTGATATAATGCTATCTATTTTATCAAATAACTTACATAGGTTAGTAAAAAGAGTTGAATCTCTGAAGACTGTAAAATATTTAATTTTCCACATTAAGATATTTGCAGAGTAAGTCATGTGCTAAGAAATATGATAATCCATCTGCAGCAGTTACTGTCAGAGACATAACACTTTTTCAGGAAAAGGCAGTCTACTTCCAAGTAAGACAAACAGCACATAAAAGGTATGTATACAGGAAGCACATAAAAGGCTCTCTACAAGCCTTGCTTTTCATTGCACTTGATTCATTTATTTGGAAAAAAAAATTGTTACTTATGTGCACATAACCTGCTCATCTTCAGCACGTTGCTGTACTAACAACCAACACATGCACACAAATGCTGCTACTACTGCAGCTCTGTTTAGGTTGCTGAACACAGAAAACTCTCCTCCAAGAGGCAAAGAACATCTCCAATTTTTCAGCTTCAGTTTTCTGATGAGTGCTGTTTTGATAGAGAGCTAGGATCTGGCCTAAAACCAAGCATGTTTCTACCAAAAAGCATATTCCTCAGAAATGACAACTTCTAAAGCATATTCCTTGCAGGTTTTTTTCATTTAAAGAAGTGATTTTCATGCTAGCTTAGCATAACATTTCAGCTAGTCTTAAAATAGTTTTTAAAAGACAAGTATCTTGAATGAAACCTTCCACTAATTAGGATGTATTTTTTGATTTGTACCTTTTAAGAACATTGGAACATTTTAGCATTAAGAAAACCATATTTGGTGACATCTAACTGCCACATTTCTTGAAGTTTCACAGATTATTAATAGCAGAATAGGAAAATACACAGTTTTGCAGCTCCTTAAGGAACATGATGATTAAAACAAGTATGATCTAATTCTATAAAAGCTGTTAGAAGCAGTGCAATCTGCTACTGCTTCAGATTCTAACCTGAGAAGAGGCACTCCTGAATAACTGGTCAGATGAAGTTTCAGATGTGCTAATGGAACATGGACAGAGCAAAGCAAAAACAAAATAAGAATTAACAGAAAAAAAAATAGCTTTATTCTCCTAAACACACTTGACAATAAACAGCATAAAATGGTGAAATTAAATATCACACTACAGTACATTGTACTTCAGGAGTGATTTTGCTTCTGTATTTCTAGAGCCTGTCCCTCACTACAGGCATAAAATTTTCAGTATTTGAATATATCTTCTTAGAACTTCACAGAAATTTTTTTCCTACTCTTACAATTTTGTGAACAGAACACTGCAATGCAATTAACCAGGAATCCCAAGACAGGCCTGAACGCATGCAAATATGCAAAACCCTCTTGAATACAGCTAAATTTCAGCAGTAATGCATTCTATGGTTCAACTACATCAAGCCTAAAAAAGACAGGGTTTTGTAGCAATGTTGAGTTTTCCCTTCCTCTTCCTTGCTCTAAAAATTTCTTTGCATCATCTAACACAAATTAGTGATTGCCACTAGATAGCTAAACCATATAATTATCAATAACTCACCTCAAGGATTAACAGCCTGTGTTTTCAATACACCTTTCTTCTTTGATAATCTGTACATTTACTCTCACAACGTGATTTAAATCAAATCAAATTTTGCCATGTTTTGTTCACTGTACCTACTGCAAGTGTCTGTAACAGTGATGTAATATATGCTCTGTATCAACCTTTCTTTGCTCAGCTGCACACAACAGACAGCCCATTGCCTCCACTGTTTTTTTCAAAAACTTGATTTTTTCAAGTCTATTCAACAGCTTTGAATGACAGCATGCAAAACAAAAAGAACTGAGCTTGAGAGGTTACACCTGCTTAAAAAAGGAGCAACTACTAACATTATCCCTGTCAAAATCTCAAAAACAAAGAATGAGTGAGATTGGAAGTGACCTCTGGAGGTCATCAGGGGTCCAGTCCCTCTTAGGCAGTGTCACCTATAGCCAGACACCCAGGACTGTATCTAGACTGCTTCTGAGTATCTTCGAGGATGGAGACTACACAACTTACCTTGGCCACGTGTGCCAGGACTCAGTCATTCTTATAATAAAAAAAGTGTTTCTTCATATTCAGAGGGAACCTCCCATCTTATAGTTTCTGCCCACTGCCTCTGGTCCCTGACACTGGGCACCACTGAAAGAAAGCCTGCCTGTTCTCTGTGCATCCTTCCTCCAGGTATTTATACTCTTTAAGAAGACTCCCCTCACCCTCCTCCAGGCTGAACAGTCCCAGCTCTCCCAGCCTTTTCTCTTAAGAGAAATGCTGCAGACTCTTCAGCATCTTTGGTGGGCCTCTTCTTGGGCTCTCTCCAGTATGTCCATATCTCTCCTGTACTGAAGCCCAGAAACAGACACAGGATTCCAGGTGTAGCCTCACAGGGGCTATATAAGATGGGAATGATTACCTCCCTCGCCCTCCTGGTAATGCCTGGCCTAATGCATCCCAGGATGCCATTCCCCTCCTTTGCTGCAAGGACCCACTGCTGGCTCATGTTCAAGCCTGGTGTCCACCAGGACCCCCAGGTCCTCCTCCTCTCCAGCTGGGTGGCCCACAACATATACTGGCGCATGGGGTTGTTCTTTTATAGTGAACTTTGCCCTTCCCCTTGCTGAACTTCCTCAGATTCTTGGCAGCCCTTTTCTCCAGCCCTTTGAAGTCCCTCTGGATGTCACTGTAACTCTTTGGCACATAAGTCACTCCTCTTAATTTTCTGTCATGAGCAAACTTGCTGAGAGTACATTCTGCCCTAACATCTGGACCATTAATGAAGATGCTAAACAGAAAAAACACTAAAATTGGCAAGTTCTCCGTAAAAGGAAAGAAACTTCTCTAGCATGGAAAATTGTGCTAAATTGTTAAAACATTCTGTATTTCCTGCCTTAAGCTACTACTTTGCTTTTCTAGCACCAATAATGTAACTATGCTTTAAGCTACCATTGTTGTATTTTAGTAGAAGACAAAATTTTACACATAATTTAACACCCCAGAGTCAAGCCTACAACCATCAATCCATTCTGGGGATACAACTACAAAGGACATAACTATACCATTAACAGAAAATCTTCCCCAAGTGCTCAGTTCCTAAAGACAAGAGCCTGCTGCAAATTTCAACTAGTTGGCAGGCTTCCCTCCTTAAAATGACAAAGGCTTCTCTGACTCGAGGCACCTTTCCTCCTTAATTACTACCTTCTCTGTCTCCCCATTATAGCCTTCTGCAATACTGGCATACAACCCATGTTAACGAACTCAGAGCTCCTTATTGCCTTTCTAATGTTGGTGTATCTCATTTGAGTGAAACCTCACTGATTTGAAAAGAGGTCCATCAAAATCCTTTCGTGAACAACACTACTGGAGGCTTCTCATGTACACTAAGCAAGAACAGCATGTTTAGCATAACACTTCAGACTAACATTGGTTGACCAAAAGAGAATCAGCTCCACACAGCTCTGTCATATTCACTCAAAAGAGAAGTCTCATTTGCTAAGAATGTGTATATGTCAAAATGTGATACAACTCAAGAAAGCATGGGCATAAAGTACTCAGATCAAGTATTCTGAGTTTTTAGCTTCATCCTGTGGTATGATTACTTTCACTGTCTAAGCATTTTAGAGTAAAGTGCTGGTTTGAACCTGACCAAATGCAAGGCACCTAAGACATCTGCTCTCTCTGCTTTCTCCTGCCACAGCTGTGCAGAGCAGAGGGGAAAAAAACTAACACACCAAACACACAGGCCTCATGAGTTGAGATAAGGAACTGGGGAAGATGCACCGAAGGGCAAACAGGCTGAAAACTTAAAGTTGCAAAGTCATTTAATGCTAACCTAACCCTAAACAGAGTCAGAGGAGGCAAGTAAGAAGTAAAAATAAGCTCTTAAGACACCGTTTGTCGGCTCACCTCCCTCCCTCCTTCCCACCAACAGCACAGGGTGGAGGGACAGGGTGTGAGGTTTTTTTTCATCAGTCCATCACTGAAATTTCTTCCACTGCTCAGGGAGAGGGGTTCTCTATGTTGCCATGGGGTCCCACCCATGCAGTCCTCTAAGAACTTCTTTGGTGTGGGTCCAAATCTCAGGAACATCAGCCTGCCCTAATCTGCTGCAACATGAGTCCTTGTCCACAGGGTGCAGACCTCCAAGCCAAGGCCAGGCTGTTTCCATCTCGGGAGCAAGGCCTTTCCCTCCACTGGGATTCCCACTGGATCACAGCTTCCTCCAGGCATCCACCCGCTCTGGCATGGGCACCGCCGCACGGGTGGATCTCTGCACCCCCCAAGGACCCCATGGACTGCAGGGGGACCACCTGCTCCCCCCATGGTCTGCATCACAGCCAGCAGAGGGTTTTCAGCTCTGGCGCTGGGAGCACCTCCTCCCCCCCCGCCCCCTTCTCCACTGACCTTGGTGTCTCCATGCTGTTTTCTCCTCACGTATTCTCACCTCCTCCTCCTCCTCTGGCTAAAAAGAAGTGTATGTTCACATTGTTTTGACTTCTTCTTAAATATGTTATCACAGAGGCGTCACTAACATCTCTAATTGGCCCAGGCTTGGCCAGTAGCATGTCCATCATCTTCAAAGCCATCAGAGATTGGCTCTGCTGCACATCATGAAAAACTTCCAGAACTTTCACACAGGACACACAGGAGCCATCTTTGTGCCCCTGCCCACCCCTAGCAAAACTGGGCTAAGCAAAACTAACTCATGAACACAGGGGTATGTTTTCTCCCAACCCTTCAGCCACTTCTTCAGGCCTACAACAGCTTTTGAAAGGTTTAAATTTCTCTTAGATGGTAAAGATACCTTGCTGATATTCTGGGCTAAGCAAAACCAACACAGGTGCATATACTGTAAGATGAATAAATGTTTTCCTTAACATGAATTTAAGTCTACTAGTACATGCTGTCTTCAGAAGGAAGTCCTATCCATTGCTGTCCTTAACTATCCTGTTTTCACCAACACAAGACTGAATTACGTTTAGTGATACCTTAAGCTTGGTCTGGTATGCCTGTGTGAATTATAGCCCTAACACCTCTGAAAGACTGAATACTTTTCAAACCAGAATCTAGATGAGGAAGAGTTAACTTGGGCAGACATTGAAGACAAAAGTAATTAGAAATACCAGCAACTGTGAAAAGAACACTCCACCCCCCAATCGATTCTCAATAGACAACTCACCCATGCACAGCAATTCACTTTCTTTTGTTGTTCTGCAACACTTGAATACACTGTAACATGGTGCACTACATTTGAATTCCAAACCAGGTGTAATTGCAAGAGTTCACTTCCATATGGCTGCCTAGAAGATTGCATCTTAACCTGAACTCACAAGCACTGTGGTCTGCTCTGAACCTGAGCTGCTAAAATTGCCTTTATCTGTGACGGCTCACCACACTCAGTAATATTCAAGCTGCTTGAAGGCAATTCAAAGTGAACAAATCATTCCTAACTACCCAAGCATCTCCCATCCATGTCCTGTCTCATTAGAGCAAGACACAGTGTGAATATCATCAAAATGAAACTCAAAACACTAAAAAAATTCTTCACCTTTTCAACAGAAACCAAAACCATAACACAAGGTTAATTAAAAGAAACTATCAGATTTGCACACCTCTCTGTCCAAACATTACTCAATGCCCCTATCTCTCCATCAGCATTTTAATCAACCAAATTAAGATTAAAAGCATAACTATGCCTCTCTCCAGCACTGAACCAAGCATGCTAATATTACTTTACATGGGAAAGACAAGCCAATATTAGGGTGTTAATTTCAAACTGAATAGATACATAGAGGCTCAGACGATGCACAGAGCACACACACAAAGATTAGTATCACCAAATTCCACATTTATTTCATGCTCCTAAACAGATGAATTAGTACAATCACTTAAGTAAGTAACAAATGAGGTTTATATGCAGGTTTATAACCTTAGGCCCTAATATCACCACTAGCAGAAAGCATGAATTGAAAAGTTCTTGTAATAGTCAGAGAAATTTCCTGCATTAGTATTTGCATAATCTAATGCTTCTCTCAGGAAGTCATATTATTACTGGGTAGTGCACACAAAGAATTTTAAATGAGTAGGGTAGCAGGAAATTTTATGTGGCAATAACACTGAAAGGAACAAGAATGCTTCTAATACATTATTTACAGGTTTAAAGGGCACTTAGCTCTTTTGCTGTCTTTGATTAAGTATGAAACTAGATTTCAAGTATGCTTTAAGAAAATTAGTATTTATAAAGACAGTCATCTATTCCTCTTCTTATCTGATCCACTGAAGGAACTTTACTGATAATACTGTCACAACAGTAAATATTATCCAGTCCCGCATGCTGGTTTTGGCTGAGGTAGAGTTAGTTTTCCTCTTAGTAGCTGGTTCAGTGCTGTATTTTGGATTTAGCATGAGAATTATGCTGGTAACACACACATGGTTTAATTGTTCCTCAGTAGGGTTCACTTTAAGTCAAGAACTTTTCAATTTCCCATGCTCTGCCAGCAAACAGGTACACAAGAAGCTGGGTGGGAGCATGGCCAGGAGAGCCAACCCAAACTGGCCAAAGGGATGTTCCATACCCTAGAACATCATGCCCAGCATATAAACTAGGGGCATTTGGCCAGGAATTGCTGATTGTTCTTGGAGAACATGCTGGACATCAGTCAGCAGGTGACAAGCAATTGTATTGTGCATTGCTTTCTTCTCTTGGGTTTTATTTCCCCTATTCCCTTCATTACTACTACCATTTTTACTAGTATTACTACTATAATTCATATCATTACACTTTATTTTCTTTCAACTATTATCTGTTCCTATCTCAATCGAGGAGTTTTACTTGTCTTAATTGAGGAGTTTTACTTGTCTGATTCTCCTACCCACCAGGGTGGGTGGAAAGTGAGCAAGAGGCTGTGTAGTACTTAGTTGCCGGCTGGGGTTAAACAGCAACAACCCAGTATTCCTAAATTTTCCAAATGCAAGATTTACCATCTCAGCAGCTACTAATCTGGCCGTTACAACTGCTTCAAATATCAGTATTAAATTTTAAGAGATCGACAAATTTTAATTTTTTCTTCATGTGAAGAATGAGAGAGTATTTAAATGATCCACCATGGCCATGGATTAACTGGAATTCCAAGAAGATACAGTGACTTCTCTGCCAATAATAGCTCCGCTGCCTTTTCAGTTTTTAATTTAAATTCTGCACCTGGGACAGGGCAACCCTGAACATGTGGATAGACTGGGGAACAGGAGGCTGGAAAGCAGTGCCACAGAAAGGGACCTGGGGTTTCTGGTCGATGGCAAGTTGAACATGAGCCAGCCGTGCCCTGGCAGTCAGGGAGGCCAAGCCTATCCTGGGGGCATCAGGCACAGCAGTGCCAGCTGGGCAAGGGAGGGGATTGTCCTGCTCTGCTCTGCGGCAGCCTCACCTCGAGTGCTGGGGGAGTTTTCGGTGCCACCAATTTAAGAAAGACATTCAGCTATTACAGAGCATCCAAAGTAGGGCCAGGAGGATGGTGAAGGAGGGGAAAACGTGTGAGGACCGACTGAGGTCACTTGGTCTGTTCAGCCTGGAGGAGAGAAGACTGAGGAGAGACCTCACTGTGGTCTTCAACACACTCATAAGGGGAAGCAGAGGTGACCAGTGACAGGACCTGAGGGAAAGGCCTGAAGCTGTGTCAGGAGAGGTTTAGGTTGGATATCAGGAAAAGGCTTCTCATCCATATGGATGAGAAAACCCTTCTCATCCAATAGGGTGGCTGGGCACTGGAACAGGCTCCCCAGGAAGTGGTCACAGCCTGACAGAGTTCCAGAAGCGTTTGGACAATGATCTCAGGCATATTGTGTGATTCTTGGCGATATCCTGTACAGGCCCAGGAGTGGGACCTCGATGTTCCCTGTGGGTTCTTTCTAATTCAGGATATTCTATGATCCTATGATTCACTACTAATAATGCAGAATATTGCCATTTTGAGGAACTACAATTCTGAAAGGGTTTATACTGGTCTCCAACAAGTCTAGAATTAAATACAGGAACTTTCCTTAAAAGCACGTTTCAGCTATTATTTAGTAAAGCAGATTTTCTCCTTTGAGTCTTCTGAGCGGGAGATCCACAACAGTGGACACTGATATTCTAAGGGACCAGCTTATCAATTGAATGTTCCCACATCTCTGTGGGCCCTGATGAGATTCAGCCCTGTGTACTGAATGGGCCAGCAGCCCTTACAGCAGGACCTCTCTCAATCATCTACCAAAGGCCTTGGGAGTCTGGGCAGGTCACTGCTGACTGGAAGCTTGCCAGTGCTACTCCTGTTTACAAAGGTGTGAGGAAAGAAACAGGGGACTAGAGAATTATTAGTGTAACTTCAGCTCCTAGAAAAATTATGGAGATACTAAATGCTACTGGAAGGTGAAAGAATTGTTAAAGAACAATGCAATCATCTGTCACAGTCAACATGGGTTCACAATGGGAAAGTCCTGCTTAACCAACCTATCCTTTTATCATGAGGTCATCTGCCTATTGGATGAAGGGGAGGCAGTGGATGCAGTTCTGGTTTGATTGAAGCTGCTAACACTGTCCTTCACTGTATCCTTCTCACAAGTTGTCCAGCTGTGGGATGAGCAGGCTCACAGCACTCTGGGTGAAGAACCAGTTTGACAGAAGCGATCAAAAGGCTGTACTGAATGGGGCTACAACTGTCTGGCAACCAAGAGTTGAGTGCAGCATTAGCAGGTTGGCTGATGATTCAAACTGGGAGGTGCTGTGGAACCTTCTGAAGGACAAGAGGACTTGGAGAAGGATCTAGATAAGATTGGAGCACTGAGCAGTCATTAAATGGAGTGAACATTAACAAGTCCAAATGCGGGATTCCACACCTGGGATGGAGTAATGCCAGACACAGGTATGAAGTGGGAGAGGAGTGGCTGGACAGCAGCACAGAGGGATGTGGGGCCAGCTGGCACTGGGCTTGGTGTGGGTCAGCAGTGCCTGGGCAGCCCTGAGGGCAAACCCATCCCAGAGCACCAAGCACAGCACAACTGGCACAGACAGGGGATGCTCCTGGCACAACTGGCACAGACAGGGGATGATCCCGCTGAGCTCAGCCTTGGGGCAGCCTCAGTGTGGGCCCTACAGCTGGGCAATGATGTGAAGGTCCTTGAATGTGTCCTAAGCAGGGAAACAAAGCTGCTGGCAGGGCTAGAAGCAACTTCCTGTGAGCAGCAGCTGAGGACTTCGGGCTTGTGCAGTTCGGAGAAAGGGAGGCTGAGGGGTGACCCCACTGCTCTCTGCAGCTTCCTGAGGAGAGGAAGGGCACCAGGAGGTGTTGAGCTCTCCTCCCTGCTATCCAGGGCCAGGACATGTGGGAATGGTTCACAGCTGTAAAAGGAGAGCTTTAGACTGGCCATTAGAAGGCATTTCTGTACAGAGACGGTGGTCTCTGTACATGCTTCCTGGAGAAGTGGTGGATGCCCCAGTCTGTCAGTGTTCAAAGGCATTTGGACAGTGCCCTTAACAACGTGCTTGAACTTGGCCAGCCCTCAAGTGGTCAGGCAGGTGACTTGACAATGACTGTAGGTCCCCTCCAACTGGAAGAGTCTGTTCTATTCCTTGAAATTTAACAGCATCTGTTTGGATTCTCTTTGTTTTTATGCAAAGTTTAGGGGTTTGGGGTTTTTTTTTTAATATGTCCAGATGAAGACATACCATATTTTATGATATTCATGCTTTCAGGTATTATAAGAAAAGTGTGTATGCTAGAAAGAGTTGCACAGATTTTTTTCCCCCAGCTGAACTAAGTGCTGAATCAATAAAACTCTGATTATTATCAATAGGGAGCACTGATATCATCTGAAGTTCCAGACTAATAGCCTATCAAAATGTCAGAATTTTTCACAGCCATTCTGGCAAAAGAGAACCTTCAAAAATGTGACCAATATTGTGTTTATTATTAGAATTTCTGGTTTTTGCTATAAAACTACAGTGCCAGGACTTCTAAATGGTGCACATATAAAGAATTAAAGATTTCAACTGCAAGTGTGATTTGCTCTCCTAAAACAACTTGTTTTGAGTAACTTTTTTAAAATTCATAGATTAGTATAACAACCAGAATCACCTTTTATTTCTTACAATTTATGAGGCTCATCTATGCATTAAATACGTAGAAAAGCATTTGTTTGTTTATCTTTTGTCCTGGTTTCCAAGAACACAGTGATTTTTTTTCTATGAACTGTCACTTAAAACACTAGAAACAAACTTAAAGGACTTGTAATATTAAATCTTACCATGCTCTCCGGCCACCACAATCTCTTTCTCAAATATACTGGAGTGGAATACATGATTTGCAGCACTCTACCTACCAAGGTCCTTACTGCTTTGTGAAAATAACTTCCCCTTCAAACATTTTAAGTGACTGTTGTGTCTTCAGCTCAAAATACTAAATTTCTTCTCAGGAAAGGACTGCTTAAGCACTGATTGCTGTGTCTCTTCACTTACAGATGTGGTAAATACACAAACCATTTACAGGATATTGAGTCTTTAACTGATAAGAAATAAAAAGTATCTTAAACTTACAACAGTGAAGGAAAAAGCTTTTAATCTGTTTTCCATTTTCTCAAGAACACATTTAGGATCAACTATGAAAACAAGTATTGAACTTGAATGTCATTCCAATTATATGTTTTTATACTCAAATTCAAAAAGAAATTTCAAATGAGTTGTTCAGGATCTTAAGCCTAAAGACCACCTCAGCTCCACAATAAAAGATGAATTTAAAAATTCATCTGCACTTCAAAACTGCAGACATATAGTTCTCGGTTAATTATCCACTTAACTTTTATACTTTAAAAAAAGTCCTAAATACGTGTCCTATATATTCTCTGTAATTATCATGTAAAATGTAAACATATACACACACTGTGAGCACCCAAGGGAACTAGAAGATGAGCTAAGTTTAATCCTCTATTAAACACTGGAGTATTTAACGTACTTCATGTTCATGTTCAGGACAAAAATCAACAGAAAAGACTTGGGAGTTACCCCAACACCTCCACAGAAGTGTACATTCCTAAAACTACATTAGGTGTGCAATTTTTATTAACTAGTAGCACATATCTGCATTCATTTGTTAATAATCCCCAATATATTTGCTTTGTTCTTTTGGTTTTCTCTCTTCACAAAGGCATCAAGAAAGGTCTTTATTACAGATTTATGGAATGAGCAACATAAGGTTCAAACGTGGACTTTAAGAAATATGTTCCTGACTGTATTTAGCAAATTAAGTAATCTGATGTCAGAAAATGAGATATAACTGCTACCAATTACTGTCCAACACTCTGGCCACAACTTAGATGAACAAAAACTGTTACAAAGATACAAAGACTTGTGGCAGTATGTCTACATCAGATCTGTATTGATAGATCTATCCAGACAGATAAGACACAGGTATGCATACTGTACACAGCCACGCGACCTCAAGTTCCACTAGAATACTGCTCCTGGCCTTAAAAATCAGAATAGGACATTTTTTAAAAAAGGTACCTGTCCCTGAAAGTACCTTCTCTACTTTCTTAGACACATCAATCATAACATCACTTCAACTGGATTAAGTCCCCTGCATTTTCCAGTGCTCCTTCTCTCCCTGATTCATTCAGCCTCCCCTAGGCTGGTTTCCAACCTACGTTAGATGGGATTCCGTGCTCCCACCCTGACAGCAAAGCCTTGGGGAGCAAGGCCTGTGTTCCCCGAAGCTGAGGCAGGAGACGGGCCTGGGGGCGGCACACGGTGACTCGCCGGTGCCGCTGACTGACTGCAAGTGGCCATTTTAATCTAAGGGCCTGGGGACCCGATGCTGCTGCTCATCATCCTCCTCCTCCTTCTCCGCGGTGCCCAGCCCCACCTCCCTCCCCCAGGCCCTCGGGGAGATAAGAACACACACCCGCGGGCGCGGCAGGAGGGTCCGGGCACAGCCCACGGCAGGGGGCAAGGGGCGGGAGCTGCCCGGGGTCCCGGCCGGGGAGAGGGGCCGTGGGGGGTCCCGGGGGCACGGCGGCGGTGTTTACCTGTACTGGGCAGCAGCCCCGCTGTGGGTGAATCCAAAGTAGTTGCCGGTGGCCATTTTGGCATCTTCCCCCAGCCGGCTGGGCACTGCGGCGGCGGCGACCGAGGGGCGGCGGCGGCCGGGGCCATGACAGGAGGCCCGGCGAGAGGAGGCGGTGGGGAAAGAACGGGACACACACAGAGACAAGGGGGAGAGAGAGAGACAGAGCGCGGGAGCGCCGGGTCAGACTCGGCGCCTCAGGACCGACCCCCGCCCACCGCCCTCTCCCCAAGCACGGACACGCCGAGCACCACTACTCACCATAGGTGAACGAAACTACCGGGCATATGGGAATCATGAGTCCGGCCTGGCAGCGACGGCGGCGGGTGAACTCTCAACTCTCCCCCCCCTCCCTCCTCCTCCTCCCGCTCGCTCCCTTCCCCCACCCACCCACCGACCGACGGCGACAACGGCGGAGTGCGGCCGGGCCGGCTCCACCTGCGCGTGCGCGGGATGTGCGCGGAGGCCGCTGGGAGATGTAGTCCGGCTGCCGCACGTCTCCCACCCGTGGAACAGGGAACCGCCTCCGCCGCAGGGGCCCGCGTGCGCAGGCGCGGGATGTGCGCGGGGGCCGCTGGGAGTTGTAGTCCCGGTCGCCGGCCATGGGGAGCCGCGCTCGGGGCAGGCTATAGGATACGTATGCACAAGTGCAGACATACATACGTGTATATGACACGTACAATCCCGCCATAGTTCCTGTGTGCTTATTGCACGTGCAGCACAGGTACGGCCTCACCCACACAGGGTCCATTCGTGTGACTTTTCCAGAAGCCAGCACGCCGTCAGATCACTCCTCAAATGCACCGGGCAGCACACTGCGGCCAGTGCAGTGACCTTCCGACCAAAGGCACTGAATGAGAGTTCGCTCCCCGTGTCTCTGCCCCTCCTTCTGCCAATCCTTCCCTCTGAGCATCAGATATCTGCATAAACTCTGAACAAAGCAAAACTTAAATGCTTAAATACTTCCATCCCATTTGTCTGTGTTACAGTGTGCTTTATTCATAAACTAATCAAGATTTATAAAACACTTCCGGATTAAGTGAAAAGCATCATTTCAGAAGTACTTGTTTACTGTAAGCCAAGCCTACTCAAAACGCCCCTGCTTGGGACGTCCTCCCACAGTCCTCACAAAAGCAGGGCGTTCCCATATTCCATAGTAGCTGTGGTCATATGCAGTAAGACTGCAAAAACATTATTGTTCATAAAATGAGAAGAGGAAAGTACTTTCTCATCTAAAGCTAACATTGTTGCGGCTGCATATGAAGTACAACTATTTCCAATGCTAAACATCCTTGCAAATTCAGTGAACATAATTTGTTGGTCATTATTATTAATTTTGCATAGGAACTGAATATTACTGAATATTACTGTGCCTCCTGCTCATTCTTATCCTAATCAAGCACAACAGTAAAAGGAATCTGCACGGTTCTACAGAAAAGTGCATTCCTGTGAAGGAGATGGCTATTGGGTGAAGATACTTAATTGCTACAGGTTATAAAAGAAAGCCTTAATCCCAAATTCTGTATGACCATACTTGAGGAGAGGACTCTACAGCGAACTTCTATAGAAGAACTTAGAGGATATGATCTCTGCCATGAAAACCTCATGGATATACAAATTATAATTTGATATATGATTTATATAGTTATTTATAAGCTTACTTTTATTTAAAATTGTTCATAATTAGACCCCTGGATCATGACGTTTGGACAAGAAGACAACAGAAGTTTTCTTTGTTCCGCTGTCTTTCAAGTTTTTTCAGTCATAAACCTTCCAATATAGTGATAAATAGACAATATTCAATACACATTTCATTAAAAATATAAGCATCTATATACACACACAGATATTCACACACCGACATTCACACACCTTTTATCACTGCATTGCTAAAGCTTTGTTTTCAAAGTAGGCAGGCCTGATATTGCTATTCATTTATGAGGTAAACTTCATAGAATAACAATCACAGATTGGCTGGGGTTGGAAGGGACTTTAAAGATCATTTAATTCCAACTCCTCTGCCATGGACAGGGACACTTTTCACTAGTCCAGGTTGCTCAGAGCCCCATCCAAGCCTGGCCTGAATTCTGTCAGGCATGGAGCATCCACAGCTTTCCATGGCAACCTATGCCAGAGCCTCACCACCCTCACAGTAAAGAATATTTAAGATAAACCTGCTCTCTTTCAGTTTGAATCCATTCCCCGCTGTCCTGTCACTATGTTCTTGTAAGTGGTCTCTCTCCATCGTTACTATAGACTCCCTTCAGATACTGGAAGGCCCCAATTAGGTCACCCCAAATCTTTCTCTTCTCCAGGCTGAACAAACCCAATTCTCTCATCCTTTCTTCATAGGAGTGGTGCTCCATCCCTCTGATCAACTTGGTGACATTCCTGTGGACTCTCTTCATGGATATATATCTACATTATTAATATATACTATTATTAATATATATTATATTATCCCAAATAAACTTGGAATATTTACCCTCTTTTCAACTGTCTCCTTAAAACAAAAACAAACACAAACCCCCCCAAGCTTTCTTACTCACAATCAAGATTTTTGACTTAGGTTTCATAACTTTTCTTCATCCAAGTAATTTCTAGTAGTTATAATTCAAATATTACACCCTTTGCGTTGTGATTTCAGCCCTGCATATTTCTGAGCATAAGCTGCCATTTGGCAGCCCGATTCAGCTGCAGTTTCAGAAGACGTTTCAGATTACTTTCCTGGGTGAATTTTGCGTTTTGAATCTTCAGTGAATATATCACTTTAAAAAGATTACAACTTTATGAGAAGTCATACTTTCTGAGTGTGACCAAAAAAAAAATTAAAACTCAAGGTTTCCTTTTTTCCTGGAAAAAAAATCCCACTAGTATTATACAAGTCTTTCCCTCAGCAGTTTCCTCATATGAACCTGATGCTTCCTGGTGACTTTGTGAACCATTACACAACATCTATTTATGTTACTACTAGCTTGCAGGATCAGATTCATGGTCTATACTTAAAAAACCTCAGTGGGTTATAAAACAAGATTCTATCTCCTTAAGACATGTATCAGATTGCTTCAAAATGAAACAGTAATAAATTCAGATTGGATCCTTAAGGGCATTTTGACCTTTACTGATGTCTATATCTTTAACTGGAAGGAAAATACATGGAGTGATAAAGTGCAAGTCGTGGCAGAGAAATAAAGGCAGAAAAGATTTAGTGAAACATGGAAAAGGTACTTTTTAATTAGGAAAAAGAAACTTCTCTGTCCCTGATCCTATTAAGATTACAGAAGAACAGCCAAGAAGTTCCAGAATGAAAACGTAAGCTGGAACACAGATCTTTAATTTGGAATTAAATACAACAGACACTCTATCCGTGCAAAGTTCAAAGTGTCTAAAAATATCACAGACAAAAATGGCAAGCAAGCTAGCATTCAGAAAAACACATTTTCAACCTTCATTTCAACTGCATGAGAAGAGATCTCCAAAATATGGTGAGAAGAATAAAGTACCATAATTACATGCAGTGTTATCGATCCTACTATTTTACTTCCATGTCCCGACATACATGTCTCTGCTGCAGCCACAGGACTGCAAAACTGTGGTTGAAACACAATGGGGAAAACGAAATGTTCTTAAATTTGTAGATTTGCTAAGTAAGATTAGGTAAGATTTCTTGGAGGCAACCTTTCAGTTGACGTAAAAGCAGGCGCTCAGCCAGCCTTTGCGTGCCCACCAGAGGGCAGGGCCACGCAGCACAAGGTTAAAGCTTTCCAACACAGAACAGACCATGTTAACAAAAGCCACTCTTTTATTTCCTGAAAAGGTAATTTAATACTTAGTGCTCTCTTTGTAAATGCTCTCGATAGAAGAAGATTTACAATCAGCATACAGAGTCTAATGCTATCTTCTCACCTGGAAATTATTTCAGATAGCTAGAAAGAGAAGGCATTCACCAGCTGATCAACTTTCTTATTTTAAAGTGAAATTACATTTTTTTTAAACTGTAAAGACAAAGACCCCACATTTTCGAATTATTAAAGCAAATAAGTATTTTTTTTAACAACAGGGTTTAGACATTGCAGAGTGACTATAACAACAGACATATTAAAACATATAAAGCAATTTATTAAACCACAGCTGGAAGTTATTAGTGTTTAGGTTACAAATTGCAACATAAAAAATCCCACTTCCCAAACATAATAGGAAGTTATGCAAGCATTCATGCAAACTCAAATTACACGATACACATGAGAAACAAACCAGTTCCAATTCCACAAGCAAAATTAATGTGTAGTAGCATCTCTTACTCTTTCCTGACACTTTAATAAAACTATTCTCCATCTTACAAGCTAACCTTCCCTTTCACAGCAGATTTCTCCTTCCACCTTTTAAGCTAGTAAGCACAGAACACCAAAGCTTTAAAGACTGTCCCTCTTTAGATTTGCCCCAAAATACTTTTCCTGCTAGCTCTACTATTTCTAACCAGAGAGGTGTCATCCATTGCAGTTTGTAATTGCTATGTAATCAGAAGCACGAGTGTATATTTTTCAGCATTCCCATTCAAATCTGCATGCTAAAATTTATTACCGAAGAAAAAAATAATGCTTCGACATTCTTCTCTGCCAAAGATATGTGGGATATGAAATGAGGCAATCAGGCAGTAGCTAGAAGAATTTAAGCCCTTTTAAGGCAGCTACAGAAGGAAAGTGTCTGATGAAGGAACAAACCCATTACAAAAGTCTATTTTAAGAACTCCGAAAGTGAACTATACCCCTTGGGGGGATAGATGACTCACTCAGAAGGTAAAAGCAGAGATTTACCTTGGAAAAATTATGGCTCCTTTCCCACTGTTCTAAAGCCAGTATTTTTTCTTAGTAGCGTTCTTCTTTTCTAAGTACAATAAAATATAGTGAGGGTAATTCACCAAAAGCTCAAACAGCCGCTACACTCAATTACCACAATATTTCTCAAAGAAATGTATCATTACTGAAAAGAAGAATATGAAATCCCCAGTTGCGGCAAATCTTCCCTTCCCCTCACTGACCTGTTATTTAGGAATTCAGCTGTAAAAATAAACTTGGTGCTTGCTCTGGAGGAAATGCTGCAGGTGGGAGAAATTAACTCATTAAGAGCCAGCAGAAAATGTTTGTTTTAGTCAGTTAGATTTATGTCAAGGCTAAAAGACTTTATTAAAAACGCATAAATAATTGTTTATTTGAATGAACAATTCCTTAATGATTTGATTAAAACCTGAACATTCTTTGTGTACCAAGTGTTGACCTGTAAGAAAGCAAGGCTGTCCTGGGTTGCAATATAGATGTATTTAAGTATTCTATTACCACCAGCTGTGGGCCGTTAGCTGCTATCAGCTGCTAATGACCCACCCGGATGACAGGCAATGGGCCATCAGGGACCCACCGTGTGACTCATGGACTTATCTCATCCCATTGTGGGATGCTCTGCCCAGGAGGGAGGAGCCAGGTGTTCCCACCTGGATATAACCAGGCCTTGGAACTGCCTGAGCTAGCCCTGTCTACTGGGTTCCTAGAGGACAAGAGCTACCACTGGATCTTCAGCTGGAGACTAGACCTTCACAGGATCACCGCTTCAACTGGACTACTTCAGTTGGACTGCTACTACCACCCTAACAGGGTGTTAGGGTGTATCTGACTTTGTCAGTGCTTTTCCTTGTATTATTTCACTTATTTTTTTTTAATTTCAATCTTGACTTGTGATCTCCCACTGGTTTGTTTTCAAACCAATACAAAGGCATACAGGGATTACAAATACCTGAACTCTCATTGTGCTTCTAACACGAAAAGTTAGTGAAAGTTAGTTGAAAAGAGTAACTATGTTTTTTTGCAGGTTAATATGCCATACTTGGAGATGATATTGTATGGAATAGTTGTTTTTGGAGTTCGTGGTTGGGGTTTTTTTTGTTTTGTTTGGGTTTTTTGTTTTGGTTTTTTTTTGTTGTTTGTTTTGTTGTGTTTTGTTTGTTTGGTTTTGTTGGAATTAAGCATTAAGTCTTACAATATCATCTGTCCATCTTCCACAATTACATGGCTTAACAAGGCTGGTGTTTGTGCAGTGGTGATAATTACTATATTGACTGCATGTGATTTACTGCGCTTAGACTCCTGTATAAAAAAACCCTATATTTATGTTCCAGAGGTCAGATATGTTGAAAGAATTGTGGTTTTTTCTGTTTTTCTTTTCGTTTTGTGACCTACATGACACTGTGAAACTGCAAGTTACCAAGAATTATTTAGATGAGTACACTT
Organism: Entomyzon cyanotis; assembly: GCA_024500445.1. Taxonomy (NCBI): domain Eukaryota; kingdom Metazoa; phylum Chordata; class Aves; order Passeriformes; family Meliphagidae; genus Entomyzon; species Entomyzon cyanotis. The sequence goes on along the minus strand of JAKEPQ010001021.1, from coordinate 41,851,270 downwards.
CCTCTTTCCGGTATGTCCTTCCTATTTTCCTGCTATTAAGGTGAAGAAGTGAAAGCCACTTCTCACACCAAAAGCCAGTTTACTTCATGATGAGGCCTTTAAGGACCTCATGGATCTCCTCTAAAAATCTCTGCCCACCTCCTTTAAGTACTTTTTCATAAACACTGCTTAGGATTTGCAGCTGCTTATGCTGAATTTGGGGAATTACCCCCTCTCGAAAAATGATGTTTGCCCTTCTGGCCCATACTAACAAACAGAGATCTTTGCAATTAAAAAAAAAAAAAGCAAACACCTTTGATTTTAAACACTTTATTAATAGGTGTCATTGAAACAATGGAGGCTGATCAGGCTACCTCATTCTCTGCCTGCACCAACTTTATCTGGAAGCTAGGATTGGGATAACAGTCCACTTCCTATTTCTCATAGTTTGCTTGCACTTTTTACAAAAGGCTTGCACCCACGTGGTAGCAAAAGCATAAATCTAGAGTAACTCAGAACAAGAAGAAGACGAAACTGAACTGGTACTGGCTGTCTGAAGGATTGGCACTGCTCACAACACAACTAACTACAGGACCTATTGCTGCAAACAATCAGCAAATAAAAAAACAGGTTAGTTTTGTGTGAATTATAACCATATTCTAATATTAGTAACTCTCATAATAAACTGAAAGGTTCAAACAGGTAACACAGAAGACACAACATGAAGCCACTTCGTGCTCTGATAGCATGACTGGCCTATTACAGTCTGCAAGGGCTGCTAAAAGTCTCTCCTCACAAAACTGAGGGCAGAGGGCTCTTTCCTCACCTCCCTTCCACCTTGGTGTGTCTCAGAAGCAGAACTCCTTCAGATGAACTAGGCCTTGTCAAGTCCTCCTCAGCACGGCGCTCGGGATGCATCCCGGTGTGAACATGCTACAGAAGAAAAAAGCAACACTGTCAACATGTTTTTAAGATCTTTATTTGCTTGGACAGTTTCTAAAGAGTAGGTGTTTAAAAGAGGCGCTGAGGCTACTTTAACCTTCCATCCGCGGTGCTTCAGCCTGCCAGGACGGGCGTGCTCTGATGCTCCCTGGTGCCCGGCTGCACAGCCCTGCGGCAAGACAAGGAAACCCGGGTCACCGGTGGCGGAAGGGGGATCTGGTGGCAGAAGGGGAACCACCAGCAGGGGAGCAATCAGCAGGGGCTCCCGAGAGGCGCCCCAGGTGTGTGGTTTCTCTGTGCAGAGCCACCGCAGCCACACGCCGCCACACCCCACTGCCCGGGCGCTCCGAGCGGCATCCAGGAACCGCTGCAGCACGTCAAAAACCCCTGCTACTTATGAATTATTGTGGGTTTGGGGGTTTTTTTGTTTGTTTTTTGGGTTTTTTTTCAGCCTGAAGGAGACTGAGGGGAGACTTCCGAGAACCACAGAATCAATTTGGAAAAGACCTCTGAGACCATCGAGCCCAACCTATGACCCAACACCGCGTCAACCAGGCCACGGCAGCATGTGCCATGCCCAGTCTTTCCTTAAACATCTCCAGGGACAGTGACTCCACCACACCCTGGGGCAGCCCATTCCGGTGTCTAATGGTTTCTGTGAAGAAATTCTTCTTAACGTCCGTCGCAGTCTACAGGCAAATGCGTTTGGGCACTAGAAAAGGCTCCCCGGCAGCTGGTCACAGCACCAAGAAGTGTTCGGACAACGCTCTCAGGTATATGCTGACATTTGCGGTGTCCGGTGCAAGGCCAGGAGCTCGATCCGATGTCCCCGGTGGAACTCTGCCAATTTGGGATTCTCTGCGATCCTCTAAGAGCCCCTTTCCAGCACTACGGTCCCACGCCCGCCCCCCTCAGCGGAGGCGGGAACGAGCGACGTCAGGGACAAAGGCCCGCGTCCCCTTTAAAGCTGCCCGCCGCCCCCACGTGAGCGGCCCGGGGCGGGCGTTCCGAGCCGCGTCAGTTCCGCCTGTGTCGCCGTGCGGTGCGGAGGAGCCACGCGCGGAGCAGGACGTGAGTGCTGGGTCCCCCGCGCGCCCCCGCCACGCCGCCATTTTCTCCCGCGCGCCCCTTCCCACGGCCCCCGCCGCCGCCGCGGCACATCGCGGCCCGATCGGGCCGGGCGGCGCCGAAGCGAGGCTTCCCCTTGTTCCTCGAGTGCCCGCGGTGCCCAGCGGGAGGGATACCCCGCCGTGGAACGGGAGGAGCGAGCCGCTGCTGCCGAGGGGGAGCTGCCATGTTGGGGGGCACGGCGTCTGATTGAGGGGGAAGATGGCGCCCGGCCGCGCTCCCCCCGCCCCGGGAGCGGACCCGGCCCGCTGCTTTCCGTACTGCCCTTTTCTCCGCCCCGCCACGGATAGCCCGCAGCCCCTTTGCTGCCGCCCTGCCCCGGGAAGACTTGGGTGTTCCGGCTTGCCCACCCCCTCGGCCCCATCCTTGTTCAGGTCTGGGCTCCTTTCCTTGGGGGGCGACGCGAGCCGTGGAAGAGAGGAGTAGGGGAGGAAAATGGCGGCTGGGATACGCCTACCTGGAGTTGCCGGCTCGTCTTCCTTTCCTTACCTTTCCTTTCCTTGCTTGCCCTTGGCCCGGCTCATCCCTTGCCCCTCGCCGGCGCTGCTGGGTCTGCTCATACTCAGCCTCTCCCGGGGAGAACCCACCACCCCACATACCTTTTCCCTCCAGTTTCCGCCCACACCCTCCTCCATGTTCCTTCCTCCTTCCCGTGCGGACCCCGGGGTCATCCCCGCGAAACATCGTTCGGCTCGACGAGTCGGTGTCATCCGTTTGCTTATTTTCACATTGTCCCATTCCAGCGCTCCTCATGTCTCCATCCTAGAGTGTGGCTTGTGTGTGCTTCTTCACACCCCTGTATCCTGTGCAGTGTTGCAGCTTCCGTCCTTGTGCCTCAAGCCATTACCACAGGTCTTGTCCTACTTTAGAACCACGTTGATCCATTAGCATTGTTTGGACTCCGGTTTGGTTGTTTCGTTTAGCTTGGATTTTTTTTTTTTTTTTTCATTTGCATGTGTGGGGTTATTTTTTTTTTTCACTGCCTGTTTAAGAGCGCTGTTATTCCTTTTTTTTCTTTCCTGAGATACTCTATTATTTTGGCGTTTCCTAGTTGAAGTCCGAATTACACGCTTTTTGGGATGGTTAATTTTATTCTGAAAGAACAAATGAGCTGTATATTTGTTACAAAGTTTCTAGCAACAGGGAAGATGTGCAACCGCTGTATCTAACCACATGTTTGCATACCAGGATGACGTGCAAGGACACCTGGCAGCATGCGTTCAAGGAATGCTGAATGCCCGCTTGTCTGGCGAATTAATAGACTCCAGTGGCTGATGTGTTGAAGCTGCAGTTGAAATATTAATTGCAGCGCTGTAGCTCACTGTAATTGAGATTTATTTCAGTCTGTTAGATTATTGGTGGGAGCTTGAGTGTCACGTGTGTGATGATTGTGCAGCATGTTGCTTGAAAATCCATCTGGGTGAAATGCCCATGTCAGAGTATACATATTGCTAGAGCATTATGATTTATATTTGTGGCTGTAATAGAAAGGATTCAGCTGGAGTATTACATTGTGTTTTTTACATTGTAGATTTTGCCATGTCCAGGGATATATGAAAATTGTGAAAAATCGTTCTGCTGTAGACAGTTCAGAAGCCAAACCACTGCATTTAATGTACTCTTAAGTGTGTTTTAATGCTGTTGCAGGAAAAAGGGGAAGAGATATGAGAGGGAAGAGTGCTTAATATTGCATCTGCAATAAATGAAAAGGCAGAAAAATTTTTAGGAGGGCTTGAAGATGAGCCAGTACAAACAGGTTTGAAGGTTGCTTTCCAGCCAAAATGGACTGTCATTCCTTATATAGTGTTCTCATGTTGTTTTTCTTTTCCCAGAATGCCTAAATCAAAGGAACTTGTATCTTCAAGCTCATCTGCGAGTGATTCAGATAGCGAAGTTGACAAAAAGGTGAACATTATATACAGTTCATTACTGTATTAACTCTTGTTTCAGGCTGGGGTTAAGGAATTAGGTGAGCATTACGTCACAACATGCATGCCATTTCATATGATTTATTAGACACTTTAAGAAACTTTCTGTTCTACCCACCCACCTCAACAATGGCAACGAAAACCAAACAACCCACCTTCCAAGTTTGGGTGGATTGCATAATTTTCATCCTGAAGAAAAGTTTTTTTCTTCGTTTGCATCTTGTTTTCTTCATGCCATTCCATATGATAATTACCAGTTCTCTGTAATTCTTTGCTGCTTTGTGGCTAGCTTCTGAAGGCTTCTGTCTAAGCTGCTGTAGTGGCAAGAATTTGGATTTACTTTGAGAACATGCCCACAGCCACTCGCTTCCTTTTTAATATCTGGATTACTTCTCCATAACAAAAATCTGCACTTGCCCTGTATTACTTGTGTCACTTGCTTATCTTGTTTGTATGGTTTTTTTCTCTGATTCATTTTCTTTTATTTGCTGTAATTCCATCTGCTAGTTTCTCAGTTACAAGCTGAGCCAACCTGAATGTCTTTGAGTTGATAAGTTTTTACACATCTGTTCTAAATGGAATGTGCCTGTTTAATATTTATTAAAGTTCGAAGTTTGTATAGATCTGCCAGTCGTTGGCAGATACACTAGAATTTATCTGGTTTATAGTGAATTTATCTTTTTAAGAAATGCTAGGTGGTAACACAGACACCAGGTCTTTTAAGGGAGCACAGTACATGAAGAGGTTTGGTATCCTATTTCTACATGAGTGGAAATAGTAGCTTTGTAGGTTCTCTGGGTAATCTTATTTACCCATGATATTGTGTGAATGCTTTTAAAAGTTGCATAATTTATTATGCTGTGGGCAGCGATTGGATGCTTATTTAAAAAACGCTTGTCTGATAGAGGTGGTTTCTAGATCCTTTATTCATTATCTTTTCTATGTTTTTTCCTTTTATGGAGGTCTTGCAAGCTGTTCTGCACTGTTTGTTCTGTTTAGAGAAAAAAAAAGATGGTATTTCCATCAGACTTAAATTTTTTATTAAAACTACTGAACTGGCAATGTTACTGTGCAGAAAGAGAAAGATTTTTGAAGTTTATTTTGATCTGACTAAATTCTTTTTAAAGCCAAAGTATTTAAAGCCAAATTTCACTGAGAACAGAATTAGGTTCATTTTGAAGGTTTTGGGGTTTTTTTAATTCCAGTCTAAATACACAATATTGGATTCTGCAGTCACAGCAGGAAGGTGATGATGAGCATTGCTTGCTAGTAGTCTGTGACATAAAATATAAACTTATCTGTAACATACTGACTAATTGTGACTCATGCTTTTCTTTTTTTATTTTGCTCCAAGGCAAAACGGAAAAAGCAAGTGACTCCAGAAAAACCTGTGAAGAAACAAAAGACTGGTGAAAGTTCAAAAGGTGCAGCTTCTTCTAAGCAAAGCAGTAACAGAGATGAGAATATGTTTCAGGTAAAATTGATGACTCATAGAGTGTGGTTAAGGTAACATGTTACATCATATGCTGTATAAATTTTACGAGGTGATCTGAATTTCTTGACAGCATAGTGCTTGGCCTCCGGAATCCTTGGCCAAAGGGGATTACGATGCTTGCATGCAGATGAGATGCTCAGAAAAGCATGGTTGGGTTTCAGCAGAGTAAAAGAATCTGAGTTGTAGTAATTGATCTAATTCTCACGACTTTGCTCCTTGTAGATCTGGGTAGTCATTTTGTCAGTAAATACAGCACTTACCATGAGTATACTTGAAATACTAGATCAGGTTTATCTCTACATGGAAATGGTTTTTTAATCAGGGCTCTTGAAAAAAAAATATTCTTGGAAACAAAGTGTGTACTCTTCATTACTATTTAATTAGGTCAAGGGCAGCTTGTTTCCTGTACTATAAGACAGCATCTTGGAGTAAGTTTTGTTTGTTCCTTTATGTTATGATGTTGGGTTTTATCACTGCACATCCATAAAGACAGTAATTTTTGGCATTGCCCTGTTCTTAAGATGAGATGACTGTTTTTCAGTAGAAAGATACATTTGTGAATTCAGGTAATTGCAGTTCCCAGAGTCAGCTGAGACAGCAGTGTGTGCTGAGAACTGATACATACCCCAGAATTAACTGGTCTAGGGGTGTGGATCAAGATCTGTTAAAGGTCTCTGACTAGCTGGCTGGAAAGGACCATAAATTCTTGAGACTTCTGTTCTCACATTTGTGAAGGGGTGTGGGAAAGGTGCCTAATGACATGACCCAAGCACAGAGTAATGTAAATAAAATGGTTCTGGGCTGTATTTGTGCAAAGTGGTACGGGAGAAGAAAAGTCTTATTCTGGAGAGAAGACCTGCTTAACTGATGCTGTGATACAGGACAGTTATTTTTAATGTCTCAATTCTGACTTTCCTCTTACCTTTAGGAGGGAGAGCTTCACTTGAAAACCATGTCTGTACTTCCCCATTGAAGGGAGTGTATAATATTTTTAGTTCTCTTTGGACATACTTTGAACCATGTAGGAAAAATGAGATAGCTCTTTATAAAGTTCTAACTGCAGTTCACTTCATAAGCTGTAGAATTCACTATGTATAAGCTTAATGCTATGTTTGTAGTAAGTTCAGAAATTCCAACTACTATGTAGTAAGTTCAGAAGTTCCAGCCTTGGAGAAAACTTAAAATTTTTAGTGTTCCTCTGATGCAAAAACACCCAGATCCTTTCAAATAAAAGTGAAAGTATGCATGCTCTGGTTTCTTGAAGCCTTTTTGACCTAAGATAATAAAAAGTTACTAAAAACAGACAGTAGAAGACTCGTATTAGTCTGATAAGAACAGGGTTCTTCTGGTACTGAGTGGAATACAGGTCTTTGAATATCACCTTGACCTAAAATATCAGTGTTACCCAGTCTGTGCCTGCCTTTTAGATAATCAATAAAGTATTTTTTAGATTACTCATTGTTAAGGTGAAGCATTGTCTGTTTTTGTAGTACACATCAAATTCTGTGCAGTAACTAACATACAAATGTTTTAGCATAGAAATACAACTACATAAGGTCTGAGGATACTCCCCCTTCTTCCCCCCTATGCAGGGGGGCATGCTTGTTAATTTTTTAGATATAGTTTTGTTTGTTCTAGGGCTGTTAGTGATACTAGAAACTCTTTTCTGTAGTTTCTCTCCTGTGGCAGTAAAATGATCTCTGATGTGACAGTGACTTTGCAGTATAACTTCACAAGTGTGGCTTCAGCTGAAAGAAATCACACTGTAAAGCATTCATAGGATAGTCACAAGTTCTATGGTGTCCATATTGTGTGTGGGGGTGGCTGCAAATGATGTGAAACTAAGAGTTTTGTTGTTCTACACCCTCAGGCTGTGTTCTTGAAGCATACAGATTCCCTTAATACAGAGATCATTGTTACTGCTGTATTAAGAAAATTCAGCATTTTCATAAATACGTACATTTTACATTATTATTTGAGATTGCTTGTGTAATGCTTTTTTTGGAACTACTTATGAAGAATAGTCTTCATGTACATAGAAGAAAATCTGTTCAGTGTGAGAGACAAGGTGTATTTTATGTTTTTACATGTCTTGGCCTTATTAGGTTTTACAGGGAACCTAGTATACTCCACAATTTGATAAAGGAATTGTGTGCTGTTAGGATGCAGAAATTTGTTACTCTCATGTGATGTATTACTCAAGGCCCTAAGGACAGGCATTTTTTGTGTTAATGTGGAAGGGTTTAGCCTTGATGCATAGATTTCTGTCTGTGGCTTCCAGCCAGCCTGAGCTCTGCACCATGTGCTTTGGTAGTTTGACTAATCCTATCATCCACCTATGCCTGATTTGGATAAGGTTTGTCAGGATGCATTAATGACTACCCAGAGCAGAACCACATTGCATGATCATGCGTTTGACTGAAATTGTTACTGAAATGGGTTTGAGACCAGACATTGCCAGGAGGACGCACGAAAAGAGGGCAACCAGGCTCCAAGCTTAAAGTTGCAAAAAGTGTTTAATTACCTAACAGAATTGGAGGATAAATGCAGGCCAAAATAAACTTTTCATACAGTTTTGGTTCACTCCCCCTCCTTCTTAAGAACCTGTAGTATTCACCCCCTTTCCTCCTTTACAATCCACAAGCCAGGTGTGGGGGGGGGCAGGGTGTGGGGTCTCTTTTCAGTCCACAGAGCAGATTCTCAAATTTATTCATCACTACAATTCTTTTACTACAAATACTCTTTATCTCTACTTGTTTCTCTCTCTCTCTCCAGACAGTTTTCTGCTTTCACCCCCACCCTCTTAAGAAGCAGTCTCTGCACTCACCCCCCCGCCCTTTCTCTCTTTCCAAACCAGCAACACAGACAGGGGGCAGGTTGAGGGGTCCTCTGGTCAGTCCAATCAGGAAAAGAGGTTCTCTACTTAGCCAGGGGGTCCTTCCCACGAGAGACAGTCCTTTGAGAACTTCTTTGGCATGGGTCCAATCTCACGAGCAACATCCCGCCCAAAATTCTGCTGCAACATGAGTCTTTTTGTCCATAGGGTGCTGTGCAGACTCTCCCAAGCCGAGGCCAGGCTGCTTCCATCCCAGGAGCAAGGCCTTTCTCTCCTTTGGAAGGCCTTTGCAGTTTTAACTCTTAGATGAAACTCCCACTGGTTCACAGTCTTTTCCAGGCATCCACCTGCTCTTCTGGCATGGGCTGTGGGTGATTTTCTGCACTCCTGTGGACTCCATGGGCTGCAGGGGACCTCCTGCCCCCCCATGGCCTTCACTGTGGCTAGCAGAGGGTTTTCAGCTCCAGCACTGGGTGCCCCTCCTCCCCCACCTTTTCCACTGACCTTCGCGTCTCCATGCTGTTCTCCTTCACATATTTTCACCTCCACCTCCTCCTCCTCCAACTACAAAGGACATTCACTACAAAGAAGTGAAAGAAGTGCGTGCCTGCTTTGTTTTGAATTTTTCTTAAATATGTTTTCACAGAGGTGTAACCAGCACCTCCAATTGGCTCAAACTTAGCCGGCAGCATGTCCATCACCTTCAGAGCCATCAGAGATTGGCTCTGCTGGACTTGATGTAAAAACTTCCAGAACTTGCACTCAGGACACACAAGAGCCATCTTTGTGCCACACCCCACCCCTCAGACACCTTCCTAAGCCTGCTACAACAGCTTCTGAAGAGTCCAAATTTCTCTTAGATGTTAAAAACACTTCACTGATGTTTTGAGCCAATCAAAACCACCACAAGAAGTTGTCTCTGTGTTGTGCTGTCTACCTCCCAACGCCCCCCGCCTTTTTTTTTGGAGTTTTGACCGTAATTGGTTTTTGACTTGTGAGAAATGAGTTCCTTGATTTCTCCAGGGTAATTTCCCAGTGACCTTATCATAGGCTCCTGAAAGAATGGTAAACATATAAATTTATGATACTCTGAAACTGTGATTGGTTTAGCACACTAATTATGAAACTTAGGTGGTCACCGATGCATTTCACAATTTGCTATGTTGCAGATCTCACTGTTTACAAGAGTCTTGTGCTGCTTGTAAGGCTTTACATACGGTTATTGGCTAGGGAAGAGAGAGGGGTTTTTGCTGTTTATGCTTACACTATGGTTATACAGTTTAATCCAGAAAAACTGGAAATAGGAAAAATGATGAAGAAAGTGCTTGCTGAAACTCTCACAGGAAGTCAATTGCATATCTGAAAGGAACAGAGATGCAGTTCAGTGCTTTTTATTCTAAGAAACAAAACCTGGAAATAATTGTTTTAATGTTTTCTGATTTATGCAAGCTAATAGAGTAATAAAATCTAAGGATCTATAGTATTTATTAAAAAGCGTATGAACTTCTCTGGGAAGGTTGAACTGCGCTAAATACTCTGCTATAAACCATGCCGACTGTTGTGTTTTAACCCCAGCCAGCAGCCAAGCCTCAGACAGCCACTCACTCACACCCCCCACAGTGAGACTGGGGAGAGATTTGGAATGGTAAAAGCTGGAAAACTTGATGGTTGAGATAAAGAGAGTTTAATAGGGAAAGCAAAAGCCACACAAAAGCAAAGCAAAACAAAGAGTTAATTCACCACTTCCCATGGGCAGGCAGGTGTTCAGCCATGTCTAGGAGGAGAGCAGGGCTTGTCACGTCTAACTGCCACTTGGGAAGACAAAATGTTACCATGCCAAACATCCCCTCCTTTCCCTCTTCTTCCCTCCACTTTCTATCCTGAGCATGATGCCATATGATCTGGAATATGCCTTTGGTCAGCTGGGGTCACCTGTCCTGGCTGTGTCTTCTCCCAGTCTTCCAAGCAGCCCCAGCTTCCCTACCAGCGTGGCAGTCTGAGAAGCAGAGAAGACCTTGGCTGTGTGCAAGCCCTACTCAGCAATAACAAAAACATCTCTGTGTTATCATCACTGTGTTCAGCACAGATCCAAAACACAGCCCCATATCAGCCAATGTGAAGAAAATGAATTTTCAGTACAGCAACCCTTGGAAGGCTCCTCTGGTTATAGAGATACAGAAATACCTTCAATCAGTGAAATTGCTCTTAGGATTATTAGCAATTGCATGAAAAAAGAATTGTTCAGAAATGAACCTGTACAAGTGTTACAGGTAGGTAAGTATCAAGAAACATCATTTAACTCATTAAATTTAGATTTTGTGGCTTAACCTTAGATGTTTGTTCGAACTGTACTTTAGAAGCCTATTTAAAAATTTTAGTAGTGGCAGCTTTTGCATAGAGTTCAACTAAATATCTCAAATTCAGTGGAAACATTCAGCTGAAATATAGGTGTGATGCTTCCATCTAAGGTAGACTTACTGATTGAGTAAATGTGAACTTTGCATTATTGCCCCTCACCTTACTGTTGTTGAATTAAGATGTGGAGTCTTATCCTTGAAAATCAAGGATTATCCTTTTACTGTATTGGCAGCTGTAATCTTCTATATTGAGTTAGATTTTATTTCTTATGACAAATCTGGAATTATTTGGCAAGGCACTAATATTCTTTGATAGCCATGGAAAAGAAAGGTGCTGCAGAGTGCTACTGGTTGATGGTGTTCCTGGAGGTGACCTTCAAAGTTACTGGGGCATTTAAGGGTAAAACAAATGTTCATGTGGGTTATTTAGGATATTCTTTGCCAGGAGTGCAAATGGACTTGGGCATGGTACCACATTTGGTGTGAAAGAGTTAAGCTGCCATAACATTATCTTATTTCATTTTCAACATAATTTTATTTTTGAATTTTAAATTAATATTGTAATTTTATCACTTAAAAATACTGTATTATAAATGGTAATGTCTTACTAATTTACGTTATCTAAATATGTCCTAATTGTTTTAAAATCAATTTTAGGTGCCTACTGCATGATCTGCATAAGAAGAAAAATTTATTTAAGCTAACATAAAGTATTCATGTTTACATCTATTTTGTGAAATAAGATCATATGACTTAAACATCTGTGAATTAGTGTAATTGATTGGAGAGGTTTTCAATCTTTCTGGCCAAACTTAAAGCTAGTGTTTTTGGGCCAGAAGTGTTGGGGCCCTCCTTTAATTGTATCAAAATACAACAAGCAGAGATAAAGGAAGTTGAAACTGAAAGGTAGTGTTTTGCCAGGAAGGGGGTATTTTATTTTAAAGTTGTACTTAGAATCTGTTCTTTGTTCATAAAATGTATCCAGAAGGTGCACGCAGAATCCTAAGAATTTCTTGGAATTGAATTGTATTTGATTATGTTTTAGTTATCTAATTTCTGGTTCTCAAATTTACCTGGTACTTGGAATTTATGTGGCTAGATGGTTGGTTTTTTTTATAATATTTGGAAAGATATTTAATGAGCCCAAATATATAGTATATTGCATAGTTGGTGGTATGCTTCTTCCTGACTTCCCCACACTCCACCCCCAAAAAAAAAAAAAAGATGCCCATGTACGTCAGTTACAGCACAGGTGCAAAAATTGTGGAATTCCAAAATACAAATTCCAAAATTTTATACAGTGCTACGTAGTGGTAAACCTAAAAGATTTGACCATTTTTTTGGAACACATGGTGCAATGAGGTACCCATAAGGACTTGGAAGTGGGCATGGGACTGTTGGTAGCTAACTTTCATTACCATCTGTATTTACTGTGTTTAAAAAAAAAAAAGAAATTACACATGAATATCTAATTTGCTTTCACTACATGTGGAGTGGGCTAAAATTTAGATTTGGGAGTAGAGCTCCCTTTTTCTTTCTTTGTTTAGAACTGTTGCAAATAAATGAAAAATTTTTTTTTAGAAAGCAGTAAATTCATGACTTTTGTAAGAAGCAAGCATGTAAAGAATGCAAGTATTTTTATTCTAGGAGATCTACTTTCTCATTGAGCATTGCATGCTCAACCAGTTTTAAGTCGTTACTTATTAGCCTACTGACTACTCTGGATTAAGTTTTTAATCTAGTTGTTTCTGTGGTGTCTAAAATAAGCTGCAGTGTTGCAGTGTCACATGTCAGAGTCTAATGCTTCTGGGGAAAGTGAATGCTCTTAATATGTAAAATACCTAAAAGACTCTTGTATGTGTTTTGACAGATTGGCAAAATGAGGTATGTCAGTGTTCGGGACTTTAAAGGGAAAGTCTTAATTGATATTAGAGAATATTGGATGGATCAAGAAGGTGAAATGAAGCCTGGCAGAAAAGGTAGCGTTCTACTTCATGTTACTTTATTACTTTGTATTAAAACATGGTCTGCACTTTCCAGTAGAACTTCCTATATAATATTTTTCTGCTCTATTGCTACATGATATTTTTGGAGTAGTATTTTTACTTTTTTATGATCTATATTTTTACAAAGGATTAGTTCTATCTGTAGATTATGGATAAAATCATAAGTGGGTCTGTTGGCCTGATTCTGTTTTCCTATACAGATCCTCCATGATTTATGGAAAGCAAGGTGTCAAATACAAGCAGATTTGGTAGGGGAGTTACAAACTTGTTTGTACCATAGCCGTAGTTTTCCCCCCATCCCAGTTAATTAACATAATGAACAAAATTTCCTCTATTATGGTTGGATTTCTTATTTTCGATTTAACTGAAAATATTTAATAATTTTGAAGATGTTAATTTTGTTAAACCAGCCAAGTCCTTCAGTTTCTATTAAATTTTAGATTAAAACAACCTGAACATTTAATATGACTAATTTTGAAAAAAAAAGTTAACAAATATTTTAGCAGAGGTGAAAATATCTCCAAGTTTGTAATCTGCAGCACGGCACAAACCATTTTACCTCTGGTTGCCACTTGCACAGTTGCTTCACATGGCAAGCATTCACTGTGAACCACTTTCAGAACTTTTGCGTCTCAAGATGTGGATGAAAGGAAAGCTGCAGTAGTAGTGCTGTGCTTAATGTTAAGTTACTTCTCCTTGCAAAGCCTACTTTTTGTTCATTTTCGTATAGCATCAGTGAAAGGTAAGTATGAAGCATTCTGCCTTGTGGATTCATAGAACCACAGAATGTTTGGGTTGGAAGGGACCTTGAAGATCACCTTGTTCAACCCCTCCCTGCCATGGGCAGGGACATGTTCCACTAGACCAGGTTGCTCAGACTCCCATCCAGACTGGCTGTGAACACTGCTAGTGATGGGACATCCACAGCTTCTCTTGGCCACCTCGCCACTGCCACAGTAAAGAATTTCTTCCTAATACCCAACCTAAATCTATCCTTTTCCAGTTTGAAGCCATTCACCCTTGCCCTGTCACTAGATGCTATTTTAAAAAGTTTGTCCCCAGCCTGTACTGGAGGCTGCTAAGTTTAAAGTTTGAAGAAATTTAATGTACAATCACCATAAGGTTTGTTACATTCTTTTGGTGTGTTCAGGAGCAATTCAGTAAATAGTCATTTAGAAAGTTTGAGAAGCATTTTCAACATTTCTTAAATAACCACTGAGAATAGGTTTGCATGAACAGGTATACTGGTGCTCTACAGGAAAATTGCTCGGTTTGGATTTGTTGTTTCTAGTTAACTAAAAGGTTACTCTAACTTTTAAGGACTTTACGTTCTGTGTTTCAAGGTGGAATTCAATAGTATATGCACTTTCAATGGCAAGCTACAATGAGATTTGATGGGTGGGCTATATGACAAAAATGACATGATGTAGGTAGAAATGTTTATCAGTGCAACAAAAGGGTCTGAATTTTATGATAAAACTAATAACAATCTGATACAGTATATGAGTCTCATATTTCTTTGATGCACTCCTAAGCTACTTATCTAGCTATCCCAAAACCAGCATAAGCAGTTGAAATTTTGTTACAAAACAGAAATGAACCCAACATTTTAAATTACTGTCAGTGTCTCAAAGCAGCAGGTCTGAATTTCGTGTGGTTCATGTAGTCTGTGGTTGAAGGAGATCTTCATCACATTTAATCCCCTAATAATGGTTAGCATACCTGACCTGTTTTCAGATGAAACCTGCCCACTAAAGACTGGTGGAAGACTGCTTAGAGAAGCTCCATGCACACTACTTGCTGCTTAAAATTGTGGTGGTGCTCTGGCAAGACAGTGATGGTAAAAGAAAGGAAAAGGCTATGAGCTCCAAAAATGGAATTCAACTTTCATTGAAGTTTCAGCTGTTTCCAGGTCCTGCTCCACCTTCAGGGAGAAATCAATGAAGGAAAACTTATCATTGGGAGGGAGAGGGAGTAACTAGTGGAAGAGCTTGGCAGGAGAAAGTATGAGAGGTAGCCCTGGGAGCCTGCACTTTTCAAGAATGGATGTAAGAATTGTAGGGGAAGAATGAATACACCAAAGTACAAATTAAAATGTGCCTGTACTCAAGCATTAGGAAGATAAGATCAAATTTGGAATTGAGGAGATGGGTTGTGGTATTCTGCATTAATATTGGTCGAATATCACTAAAGACCATAATGAACTTGAAGTAAAAAGTAACTTCAATGTTGATTTGTGAATGCTAGCAAGTGGTATAGAGTCTCTCCAGAAGGTTACTTACAGTATGTGTTGTTTACAGTGCTTTAAGAAACAAAATGGGGAAAGCCCCCCGGAATTAAAGTACTTGAAAAGTGCATAGTAGAGCTGACCACGTAGGTATGCCTTTTAGGAACCAACAGGAATACAAATGATTTCGTACTTATCACCCAGGGCTTTTGTACTGCCTTCTGTCAAGGTCACAGTTGTTTTTCACTATGTTTAGTCCAGTACTTGTACAATTATTTTTTACATACATTTTCTTTGTAAACCTGTCTAGAGATAACCTAAAGTTAAACTGAAGTGTTGGAAGTGGGTAGTGTCACTTTCTAAGATGGTTGAAGTTGCTTAAGTGTTTATTTTTAATGCTTTTCAGGTATTTCTTTAAATCCAGAACAGTGGAACCAGCTGAAGGAACAGATTTCTGATATTGATGATGCTGTAAGAAAACTCTAAAGACAGAGCCATACAAAAACTTTTATCATTTAGTTGTATTAAATAGTCTTTATACATTGGCTTTAGTTTTCTAAAATATTGTTTTCCAAGCTATTGTATATTTGGATTGCAAAACAATTTGTAAGATGAATACTTTTTTTATGTGCATTAAAAGTGTATTCTGAGTGAGGCTATTTGTGTATACTTTACTAAAAGGAATTGTGTTGCTTTCACCCCATAGTGTAAAATAAACAAATCAAGTAATATGTAAAGCATACTTGTTTATGGCCTTTTGATTGAAAGTGTTTGCTGATAAGGCCACCTAATAGCTTTAGTCATTGTTTTAATTTCAGTTTAGTTTACAGTTAATATGAACTTGTTTTCTGAGGGGATTTCTTAAAATGCCTCACTTGCATTTTTCCTTTAATTCCATTTTCTTTGGTATTGCCCTGCAGCTTTCTGCTTTAAGACTTGATACAAACAGTAAATACTTGGAAGAACACATTTTTGTAGATAACTTTCAATACCGTATTTGCTAATTTACCCTATTTATTCAGATGTAAACAGTTTTGAATATATAGCTTTCTTTGCATTACTTGCATGAAGGATTATGCTAAACAATAACACTTGAACACAAGCCACGTGCTCTCTCTTCCCATTTTTCTATAGTGTGCTTGACCTAGAAAATACAAGTAGCCTTTTTTCTTGGACTTTAGAATGTGAAGCATTAACTTCCACAGTAATAGACAAATACCTCAGAGCAAGACAATATTTAAAGGCTCCAAATGTGGTTAATAGTTAGTACACTTTTCAAGGTTTGCATTCAGTTAATTCTGGAACATGTACTAACCAATTATTCGATAGAAAAGGAGTGGTTTTCCTGTCTGTAGAGTTTTTGTTAATTTGAGAGTATTGCATAAACAATGATGCTTAAATTAGACTGTAACACAGGTTAAACAATCAAACAGGGTTAAAACTGCTGCAGCCAAATTGTCATATTTCTGCCCATCCACACTGCCTGCCCAGACCCCTTGGTCTGGAAGAACTCAGGTTGCTTTCTGTGTCTTACGTGTGCACAGCTGGTTTATCTTTGTACAGAAGGCGCTTAGCGTACACAGGGAGCTTACCCAGTACATGGCGGACCATGACCCAGCAAGCTTGGCTGGTCAGCCCCGGTACCTCCTGGACAGAAAAGCCTCTGCCCTGTGGAAGCCCTGTTACACAAGATGCTGCCCCAGAGGAAAGGCTTCTTGGTGACGCCGAGTCACAAACAGTGGAAGGAAGAAGAGAGAATCTGATGCAGAACTTGGAGATGTGATGGGTGCAGCAGGGTGGAAGTTAATGGTAAAAGGTCAAAGTTAGCTGGCATGTAGTAACAGTGAAGAAATGGAAGCAGAATTGGAGGAGTTCATTTTCTGACGTAATTAAGCTAAGCAAGAAGATAAAACAACTATGGAAAAGGACATTTCAAGACTTTCGCATGTCCAACTTAATTTGGGTGTAATTTTCCCATTTGATGATAATGTCTCTAAATTTTGTATAGATAAACAGGATTTACTATTTGTTTAGTTATGGAACATTTTAATATCATCGTTTATATTGCAGACATTGTGATTGCCATACACAGTCTGTTTCCGTGCTGCAGAGTTCATAATTCAATGCAAATAGATATTCAAAGGTGAGGAAGAGAGACTTCATCAAATGGAGTGCATATTAATTTAAATACTATGTCACATGTCTCCACCTGCTTTTTAACTTACCCGTTGTTGACATATTACAAGTAAAATTAAGATCTGTTTTTGTGTAGCTCAGGAATTAAAATTTTTAAGGACTGCTTGAGAGTGAATAAAAGGGTAAAGAGATGTTTGTGGTAGCAGATGTGGTTTTGGGCACAACGTTCTTTTTGAGTGGCTCTTAACAACATATAGGGCTATTTGGACCAAAAGAATAAATATTAAATAGCTGCTAAAATTTCACAGATGAGTGAGTGAAATAAATCGCTTCCAATCACTACAGACAGGTTCTCAATGTTTTTTATTGCAATATATATATGTGTGATTTTGTTCCTTTAAGTCTGAAATTTTGTAACCAGATCTCATCCATTTTACCTCAAAACTTTCAAGTGGCTACTTTAAAGGGCATGATTATGTTAGAGGGAACATTGTCACCACTTAGATTACTGTGCTAATAGGTCATTGGAATGACAGTTGTATGTTAGAGTATAATACTATTGTGTTCAGGAGGGTGGGAAAATTCTTTTGGGGAGAGTAAGTGAAAAAGTTAAATACAGTGAGTAGTTCTCATGTGGAAATTGATGGTAGAAGTGTTCAAAGAAATTAGTATTTGTTAACCATGAACTGTTAGTTATTAGTAGATATGGAAAGAGACAAGTCAGTTTCACAAATGAACTCGAAATGGGATGAGTTGATCAGGTAACTGCTGGACTTGTAAGACAGTAATATGCAAGTAACCTCAATAAAAACGTGACACATTCAGTATTGTTTTGAAACAAATGGTAGGGATTTGTCATATAATCTATCTGTAGTTTTTCTAATTTGAGAAAGAAATTCAAATACTTTTCCAATACAGATTATTTTCTTGCAGACAGTGTTAGTTAGGATATGTGTAGAAGTGTCCATGGAAGAAAACTCTGCATGTATGACAAGGCTGTGTAATATGAGATAAAAGCACTGCTCCCTCTCCCATTTAGGTGACAAAAGAAAGGTACATTTGATTCTTGGTGTTTGTGCAGGGCATATTAGCAATATGTTTTACAAATTAAGCCTACTGTGGAGCTTAGGGGGAAAAACAAAGAGCTGCCAAAGTACCGTATGTGTGATAATCAAACTGTCATGTACCATGTTGCTTGTATGTAGAGATGTTCATATTGAAAATAAACAGATGCAGTACTAATTTTGATACTTCTTTTAAAGAAGTTGCCCCTGGTTGTGTATGTATGTGATCTGTTAGCAAAAAAAAAAAAAATTATTGTAATTCTGGTAATTGAAATGTCCTATTGTTAGCCATGTGGAATGTTTCATGTTTTGCTTTGGTGGTATCCAGTGCAGAAAGGCCACTGGAAATACGAGCCCTTCAACTGTAATTACCTTAATGTTAAAATAAAAAACATTTAAATGGCATATGTGTAATAACAGTTTGAACACTTGGAAATAAAAAGGCTTCTGTTGACATAGTGTTATTTTTAGTAGAAATTTAGCTGCACTAAAATGTTACAGTACCTGCTGTTTGTTTCTTGCAACTGTTGTAATTTGGAAATTTGAAAACTTCATTATCTTATATTTTGCCTATGTTTGCGGGTGGGGAACTGATTGTGGAGCCCAGAGGGATTGAAATTTTTCACTAGGATAAGAACAAGTGTCATGTAAATATGGAAGCAGTGGATAAAAATAGAAGGAAAGTGCCTGGTAAGTTGTTACTGTTAAGAGAATGGCTGATTATCTTTTTTCAGTGGAGTTTCTCTGACTATAAATATAGCCACAGATGAGGTAGAAAAATCTCACACATTTATAGTAATTGCTCAGCTATGTCTGCATAGGCTTCTTTAGGAAGGATATTTATTTTTCACTTGCTTGAAGTGACTGATCTGTAGGGAGTGGATTAATTAGTGGATTGTAGATTTGAACCTACAATCCTACAGGCTTTTCTCCAAATTTCAGTAGTCTAACCACAGAAACAGAAATTACTCTGACTTAAAGGTGAGAAATGGAGTGTGGGGTTGATGGAGGGTCATTATGTCCTCCCTGATCTTCATTCACTGCCCTCCCCTTACTGATCAGGTTCATCTTTGTAGCTCTGGTGCCTGTGTATGGGGGAGCACTCCAACAAGCACTGTTTGTCCTGTGGTGAATCAAGTCTGCATGTCCCGGTTACATAAAAGTGTGAAGACATCTGCTGAGGAACTGAAATAAATGGTCCTTGGTTTAGTGACAGTTTGTCAGGGAAGCTTAAATCTTCTGTCTTGAGAGCAGGACATGTCAGTAGTCATGGGGACCTGTTCCCTTGGTATTGATTTAAAAAACATAATTTTTTGTAAGATCTGCTTAATTTGTTTTTTATTGTACTTGCATTTTGTTTTCAGTGGTTCCATACGCTCATTATTGATCAGATGTCAGTTGTGGTAGGGCCTGAGGTTTTGTTGATGACTCAGGTTTTTAAAAGTTGCCTCAGAAAGAGGTGGGCACTCAATTCTAAAGCTGAATAGAGCTGTTGTAAAAATTTCTGCTGTTCTAGGAAATCTCTAGCTGTGTTTGATAAAGCTATGTAGGAAAAACATGCCTGCTTGGTCAACATGCTGTTAGTTACCAGCACTTACTCACTTGGGCAGGAATTAATGAGCTGAAAACTGAAGTAAAGAAGTAAGATTTTACATAACCTGCTTGTGTTACCTAAAAAGCTGTTCACACCTTCAGAATGTAAATGCTTTGTGCTTTCACTAATAGGCTAATGTGTCAATAATTTTTTATGCTGTTGAAAACAGAGCTCATTTCATCTTAGTCCATTTTAAACCTAAGTTTATCAGTCACTGTAATACCACCACACCATATATTTGAGGAGGAGGCGAATTATGTTGGTATATTGAGAACAAACTTGAGATTAGCGTGATCCTAACAATTAGCTACTTGAAATTAAAGTTAGGCAGTATGTATAGCAATAATACTTTGTAGTATGATTGTGGTGTTTATTTAACCTTTTTAGGTTTTTGTTAGCTGTCTCAATGTGAAATGGCTTTGCTGGTTCTGCTGCTTTATGTTTGCCATCCCTTATTGAGATCTGCAGCTCCTTTTGTGTTTTTTCTACTATTTGTGTTCTGACTGGAAGCATCCATTTGCCTCTTGGAACACAGCTATCTCTGGCTAAACTCATGCTATCACAAGACAAGGGGTATCTCAGAGGTTGGATCTGATGGTACTTGGCAGATAGAGCTGCTATGGCTAATAAAGGTCAGTTAATGTGTGTGTATATGGGTTTTAGCACTGAGATAAAGTGTACTTAAAATAGTTGAATTACTCATGCCAACACGCTTACTTCCTAAAGGAAGTAATTTTCTTCATACTAGCTTGGATTATTGTCTGAAGTGAAAAGTACTGGACAAATACTTTTCCCCTTGGAGTGATTATGAACAACTTGGAAAATACCAAAGTGAGACAGTTCCTGGGGAAAAAGCGATTAGACCTGTCATGTGGGTGGATATCCTTGCCATAAGCAAGGGTGATTTTAATGGTGGTGGTTTGGTTAATGGAAAGAAAACTTGGTTGTGTGAGTAGCCTGAGAAGTTCCTAAAGTGACCTGTAATACATTAATATCTTCTATGGTGATGTAAAGACTGCCCTCCTGTCCAAAGAAACCTTTGAAAATACTAATTTGCCATATGCCTGTTTCTATATAACCCTGTTTCTTTTTTCTGCATATGTGTCAGTGTATGTGGTGTAGTCCCCTTTCAATAGTAGAACTAGTAACCCTGATTGAGTAATTCCTATGAAATGGAGGGAGAAAGTGTATTATCTCTTTTTTGCACAGCATCTATTATGTTACTATTTAATAGTAATATGCCTTTCATCTATTCAAACAATTTTTTGCAACATGAGGAGAATATTTGTGTCTTATCTGTTAAATTGTTTCAGAACAAATATTTGAAACAGTTATTTCGAATAAATAATTTTGGGGATTTGGGGAAAATTTTTTTGTAAATAAATTATCTAGGTATTTCCCGCCACTCCTGTAAATGTGTTCATGCCTTGGTGTTTTAATTCCATGGCGCTTTTTTCAGGAAACTGATTTTTTTTTTCCTCTTGATCCTTAAAGAGCTTTGCAAATCCTTACTTTAACATTCTTCATTTTCAGATTTTGAAAATCAACTTGCAAAGGTCATGCTTGGATGCGTTTTTAACTAGATTGTTATTTGGCTGTGACTGTTTGCTTTGTGTTCTGAGTAGTTGTTGAAAAAAAGAAGTGTCTATTAAATTGCAAGCTTGTGGTAATGCCATGTGAGAAAGTGAGGAGAGGGAAAGGCACAGATGAAGAAATCAGTTATTTTTCAGAACCTTTTCAGAACATGATCCAGAAACAGTATGTTCTCATTTTGAAGGCAAAACCTAACCCCAAAACCACTGAAAAGCATTCGGTTTAAATTTGAAACTGCTTCTGTTCAAACACAAGTTCATAAAATGTGTCTTTTTTATGAAATATTTTTTAAAAAACAAATAGCAATGTTTTGGGTTCTTTTTATAAAGACATTGTCATAGATAAACACTATGTTTAGCAATACAAAATTCTTAAAGCTAAGTGAATTTATACTAAGATACAATTTTTGACTGACTTAGTGGTTTTGATACTTTGAAACAATTATCAGCTGTGGCAGGGGAAAGCAGAGAGAGCAGATGTCATAGGTGGCTGGCATTTGGCCAGGGTCAAACTATGACAATTAACTAAATAGGTAAATTTCTGGGAAGCTTTGACAGAACTTTGAAGCCTTCCAAAAGTGGAGGTTGCATCCTTGACTCAAGGAAGAGACCTGTTAATTTCTTGTGTGGAAATTTTGGGACAAAGTGGCTGCTGTGTGGTTTGGACAAACGGTTTGATCTACTTTAGGTCAGTATCACCTCAAAGCCTCAGTACTATCAGTCTGATGTATCAAATGAAGGGTACAGTGGACTTGTCTTAAGAGTTTTTTGTGTATTCCACTGAAGTAAAACTTGGATGGATATTTGGCTTTATTAATTAAGCATTCTTTTTTGTACGGTTTTGTCTTCAAGAGGATTGAGATTAGCACCTAGACAAGAAATTTCTAATTCTGCAATTGATACATAGTTTAGATAATGTTCAGATTTATTTTCTATTGGCTTACATTTCTGCTTGAGTCATTGCTAATGTACTTCTATAGACATTGTCAATCAGTACAGCATTTAGGATGGGAGTCCTTGTGCAAGGTAGGGGAATACTGTTCTAGTTCCAAACAGATCTGTTTTTTTCATTATGGATCTCTTGAATGCAGTGTGCATGGAAGGTGTAGAGAAATGGAATGAAATAACTCATATCACTGCTTTTCACTTTGAAAGTATACAAGGTCCGAATTGAACACCTTTCTATAAAAGAGCATGACAACCTTCTGGCAGATCTTCAGCAGTGTATATGACAGTTCAGAAAAGTGAGATATTTTTCTTTTTCCTGTTTTGTGCTGGCAGCAATACTTAAGTAATAATGCAGCAAATACATGTACTGGTAAGTTTGGTGATGGGCCTGAGTGGTGCCTTGGCTCAGGCATCGCCCACCAGCCGGCCAAGCTGATCCTGCTGAGAGCCATGCGAGGCTGCACCTCCTCAGGGACTGAGGCTCCTGGGCCATGTCTTGTCAGGACATAGCAGCAGCAGCCCGAGCTGGGACCAGACAAAGCTAAAGCTGCCACGGCCACACAGGTGCACTAGCGCCAGGGCAGTGTTTGGCTGCAAGTGCTTCGCTTTGCCCTCTTAAGTACCTGTGGCCTCCCTGAGCCACTGAGCTCTACTGCTCTTGGGCTGCCAGGCCCTGACCTCCCTGGGAGCTGGGACGGCTCTCCAAGTCACTCCTCAGGGCTGAGAGACCCTTTTCCAGCATCTGATCTCTACAGTGAGGTAAGGAGTGTTTTACTTTCAGCCTAAAGGTATATTGTGTACTAGTGACATTTATGTATATCCATCTATAGTTTAATTATTACAAGTGTGTCGAATAGTACAGTGTTTCACAGCTGTTTGAATTACTAAGTCATCATTTAGGTCTTTGTCAAATAACTCATTAATTACTCTTAAATGATCACCATTTGATTACTATCTAATTTCTAGTCAGTCATCAGTTATTTATAATTTATAATTTGATCATAATTTAATCATTAATCAAGTTATTTTAGTTAACCCCTCAAAAGGACTTAATAAATCACCAGTGACATGTAAGTCTCACTCCATGCACTTGGATTTCTTGGCTTTTGTAGAGTAGAAAATGTCATTGCAAGTATTTATTGTAGAACTGGACACCTATTTGTGTGTGGCCTGAAATAACACTGGATTACTGTATTCGCATCCTTCACTTTGAGTCTTTCTAAACATTCTGAATACTTTCTTGATGTTTTAGAGTCAACCTCCTCCATGTTCTGTGGAGGAGTCTGTTGTGAAAACACTATAGTCACTTTAGAGGGAGTATTGGGTAAGGTGGCAAATAGTTGTGTATAAAGCTAGTTGAGTTCTCTGTACTGCTGGTTGCCAGTAGTGCTGAGGCATTTGCAGTACTCAGAAATGAAACATTGGCCGGAGGGCTTTTTTCCATTTCTTGCTACATGAATCTTCAGTAAATACTTTGAATTTGGTGGACAGGGATTTGAGTCATTGTTTTCAAAGTAACGAGAGTTGAAATTGAAAACATTGTCTTAAATAACACCCTCTTACTGTGTCAATGATGGGACTGGGGATTTAGAGAATAGTTCTTGCTAGTGCTCAGAAAAGAAGTTCCTGTATCAATTCCTTGTGATGAGTTAATTGCTCAATGTTTTGCAGATATATTTTTGTCTTGTTATGCAATATGTTAAACAAGATAATGTTCATTGTTTAAGATATTTAGAATATATGTCTACTGTTGCTAGGAATTCTGTTTCAGCCTGTAGGAAATCTGCCAGAGCAATGAGATGAAAACCAGCACAGATCACGTGGGTCACACAGTGCCTTTATTGGCTCAGGACATAGCTATTTCATAGAACACTGAGCATTCACTGCTTTTAGATATATGAAATTTACAATTTTGATGGATTGCTACGTCTGGACTTGGCTTGTCCTCTGATGACATGGGCTCAACTCATATCTGTTTTTCTGGTACTGAAACACAGTATGTTTTGTGCCATGACATGTGAATTCACGTCTCTACTATGTGTGCATTTTCCTGAATGATCAGTAACCTTGGTATGATCCTACTTTTTGTGATTCTCCCTAAACTACCTTTCACTCCCTGTCAGCTTTTCAGTGCCAGTCTGCCTATTTCCTGGGATAGCAGCAACAATGGCACCTATGAGATCCTGCTTTCTGCTTTGCTGCCTATTCTCTCAAGCACTCCTTGGCGCCTGGAAAAAGTAGACACTAGCCTTCCTTCATCAAAGTCTGATCTGAAAGGACACCAGGTATTGTTGCAAAGTACAGCAACAGTCTCTCTGGACCTTTCTTGATGGGAAAAAAACAATGCAATAGGTGTATGAAGTGTATTTCATAGAATCAGAATTATTTGTGTTGGAAGGAACCTTAAAGATCATCTAATTCCAACTTCTCTGCCATCGAGATAGACACCTTCCACTAGACCAAATTGCTCAGAGCCCCATCCAGCCTGGCCTTGAATACTTCCAGGGATGGGGAATCCACATCTTCTCAGGACAAACCTGTGTCAGTGTCTCACCACCCTCACGGTAAAGAGCTTCTTCCTAATACCTAATCTAAACCTGCTGTCTTTCAGTTTAAAGTTGTTAACCCTTGTTCTATCACATGTCCTTGTAAAAAGTCCCTCTCCAGCTCTTTTGTAGCCCTTTTAGGTACTGTAAGGTGCTATGAGGTCTCTCTCCCTGGTGCCTTCTTTTCTTCAGCCTGAACCACTCCGACTCTCTCAGCTGGTCTTCGCAGGAGGGTTTCTCCAGCTCTCTGATGGTCTTCATGTCTCTCCTTTGGACTCTAGCCAGGTCCAAGACCTTCTTTTGTGTGGGACCTCAGATCTGGGCACAGTACTGCTGATGGGAGTCCAGTTTCTAGTCTAGTAACTTGTTCCCAGATGAACATGTACCTCCTATAATGAGAAAATGGCATGACTGATATTTGGATGAGGAAGGCTGGCTTGCTCATCATCTCTGGGTTGTCTGTTTTACTCCTGCACCAGATAAGAGGCAAGATCATCTGATGCTCTACTATTACCAAAGGCTCTTCTTAACAACCAACATTTTGTGAAAATTTCAGACCTGCTTTGCATAACTCTGAGGAGAAAGAATTGTCTCACAGTCTCACAGAATATTCACAGCATGTGAATATTCAAAGCATTCCAGTCTTTTCTTCAAGGACCATATGTTATCCTGGAAAATCTAAATGTGCTGCCTAAGCAAGAGGTCTGTTCGTGCTTTCTAATACATCAGAAGGCAAATGCAGTAAGGGAGAGGTGTATGAGCAGTTATCTTCATTTGCAGGAGATGCATCTATTAGATATTTTCCAGTTTTCTGGCAGTTAAAGGGAGCAGAGATGCTGCATGGGGCCAAAATGACATATGTACTATTTTTCTTTGCAGAACTTTATAAGAAAGAGGTGCAACCTTGTACAATTTTATTTCATTTGTAGCCTGTTGAGCATTTCAACAGAAAGCTCACTGTTCAGATAAGACCGGACAAGACACTAATAATCTTTGCCCTGGCCATGTTTTAGGTTCCTCTTTGGCTGTTTTTGGGGTTTCTCAAGGTCTGGCTTCTTCTGGGTGTGGACTCTTTGTATATGGGTCACTTCAGGCACTTTAACCTGGGAAGTCTCCTCCCTGGTCAGCCCAGGAGCATCAGTGCTCTGGTTCACAGCAAGCCAGCAGCTGTGCTCTTAGCTGACAATGAGGAAGGGTTGGGGTAGGGTTAGTATTCAATGTGCCTTGCTCCAGATCATCAGATCTCACTGTTTTCAGACATCTGATATTTCTGGGAAAGCCTAGACTCTTCTTCACTTTTCTTTGGCTCCAATTGGCAGCAGTCTTTATCCCATCATCTTTTAATCATCTGGCCTCTAATTTCTTTTATCATCTGGTAATTTCCAACTACAAAAGAGGGAAAAGAATTTTTCTTTTTTCCCCCGTGTTTTTTTCCACCTCAATTAGCTCTCTGCATTACTATGCATGGTTTCCTTTTTGAATAATGCACAACAGGGAGGGACGTGACATTTTCGGCTGGAGCCTCTTGCCTCCAAAGAGTGGAGGGTGGCTCACGACACACATAAAACCTTCAGATCTGCACAGACCTGTGTGAGTGCAACCAGCCACTAGATGTCAGCATTATTTTAAAAATAAACAGCTGAGCTACCAATTGGCAATTCCTGCTTAAAATGTCATGCGAAGTTGATGGGGGCTTTGTAACTAGTGCCTAGAGGCTACAGGCTTTCATATTTGTGAAATGCTCAGTTACAGCTGTGTGGCTAGCAGCATACCAGGGGTGAATCTTAATAATAATTTCCCACATTTTTAGACCTTGTGAAAAAGACACTGGTACCTACTAAAACAGCTGAGAACAAAGTGGGATTTCATAATAAGACTTCTGAAGTTCAATTGTTTTCACATTCAAGTGTGAATCCATCAAAGAAGTGAGTGAGGCAGCTCCCTGCCAGGAAAAAATGCTTTTGCATCATGGAATCCCTTAGGAATGCTGAAGAACTTTTGTGTGCTGCATTTAGGGGGGAAACTGGCTAAACTCACTGATGTAGACAAGTCTTCCTTATTCCTCTCTCCACTGCTCTCCAAGTGGCTAATTTGGTGGGAAAAAAGCTGACAGGAATGAGCAAGTAGTTTTTCTGGGGGGAGATGATCTGTCTCTCATCAGATGAGTACCTGTATCAGCACCGAGGGTGAGACTGCGAGGCTGAGGGCAAGGGTAAAGAAAGGCAGAGGGACAACCCTGTGACAAATGTGAGCCATTAGGTTTTTCCTAATTTCTGTTTGCATTCTTTGCCTGGGAGGCACAATATATACCTGTCCTGTACAAGACTTGATTTCCATCACCTCTTGGTCCTTTTGCTCTTGAGTGCTGTTCCTTCCTATTTCCTGGGTAGGACTGAAGTGTTCTCTGCAGTTCTCTGTGCCAATTTTCTTGTCCTCAAGAGAGGACTAATCCATTGTTTCACTAAACCATCTCTTCCCATTCACATCACTCTTAAACATTTCCTTTTTCTCTATTTCCCACAGTAAGTAATTTGTAAAAGTACAGTTAACTCTTTCTCTATTTCAAGCCTTGAATCATTGCTTCAGTGTAGTTTTTTGTGCAGTCATTGGGTTTGTCTTGGCAGATCTCTTTATCCATCTTGACATTAGGAGTTTGAGAGGAGTTAAGAGTTGGCTGGAACAAATGGCAGAGGGCCTGCAACTGTAAATCCAATAGGACAAGGGCTCTCTGGTGAAGAGTTGAATAAAATGTCAGTGCTTGACAACTAATTAAGAATAACATGATAATAGCTCATTTCAGGCTCTGCTTCACGTCAGCATTGAAACTACCTCTGCTGACCCACAAAGGACATGTAAACTCCCATTTTCTTCTTTTTTGGTGTGTTTTTGTGGTTCTCATGCTGCATAGTTATACACAGTTCATAATTTTAGGTGCTTTATAGCATTTTTTTTTTTTGGTGGGCTTTTAAATGCTTCTTCTAGATAGATCTTTTGCTGAATTCCTATTTTATCTATTACCATTATTCACTCTGGTTAAATCCCACTTGACTTTCTGGAGGAAGGAAAGAAGTTAGCCCCTGTGTCTCAAATGTATCCAATATGAAGAGGTTTTGAATTGTGATTGGATCCTATGCTCCCTGAAGGCCTTGTATGTTTGCGAAATTGTTATGTTTGCTAGAATCCAGTAAATACCAGACATATACTTTATTCTGAGCTGGGAATTTCATATTCAGGAACGAAATACTTTATTTCCCTCATGTTTTGACTATTTTATATTGCCGCCACTCATGTCACTTAAAATTGTGTCAGCATTCTCATTATAAGTGGTTTTTTAGAGGCTATAACTTGGATATACAAATTTGCTTCCACTTAGAAACTTGGTCTTAGCCCAGAAGTAATTAACAAAAACCACCAACATTTTCTTTCAATATCATTTATGTTATTTTGGGAGAAGAGAGAGTAAAAGAATAAGCACTGAAAAATGACAAAGTGTGCATTACAATTTGTTCAACTTTGACCAACTAAATGATGGAAAAAATCAGAATTTGTCAATCTTGTTAAACTGTAATGTATTTCAATATCTTTCTAGTTTTATCAGTTTGTTAGGTGGAAAGATGGAGAGAAATAGGTCTGAATATGTATGACAAGAGGAATCTAATGCTTACTCTTGCATGTAGGGTGTGCAGGTACAATCCTTCAGTGTTTATCAAAAGCTGAGGGTCCCCACCCTACTCTGAACTTTAAATCACATCAATCTGAAAGTGCCTCCCCCCTTGCCTTTGTTATATCTCTTTTGAGTCTCAGAAATTATGATGCATCACATCTTTCCCTGGGGTGCAGGAAGACATTGCATAGAACCTAAGAATGGTAAAACTGAGCAGCTCCATTTTTTTGTGGTAGGTGCATGTGGACCATGCTCCTGGGCCAAGCAGATGGACAGAAGGTAGTTGGGATGCCCCAGGTGGGGCCTCTCTCTGGGTGAATTGTAGCCAAGAGGTCCTGTTTGTTTGTAGGGCCTCAAAGTACCTCTTTTTTGTGACTGATGAATGGTTTACATGGTTTAACCCCAGACAGCAGCCAAGCCCCAGACAGCCACTCTTTCATCAGTGGGACTGGGGAGAGAATTGGAATGGTAGAAGCTGGAAAACTCAAGGGTTAAGATCAAAACAGTTTAACAGGAAAAGCAAAAGTCACACACAAGCAAAGCAAAACAAGGAGTTAATTCACCACTTCCATGGGCAGGCAGGTGTTCAGCCATGTCTAGGAGGAGAGCAGGGCTTGTCACGTCTAACTGCTACTTGGGAAGACAAAATGTCACCATGCCAAACATCCCCTTCCTTCCCTCTTCTTCCCTCCTTTCTATCATGATGTGACATATCATGACATCATCATAGAATGATGCCATATGATCTGGAATATGCCTTTGGTCAGCTGGGGTCACCTGTCCTGGCTGTGTCTTCTCCCTGTCTTCCAAGCAGCCCCAGCTTCCCTACCAGCGTGGCAGTCTGAGAAGCAGAGAAGACCTTGGCTGTGTGCAAGCCCTACTCAGCAATAACAAAAACATCTCTGTGTTATCATCACTGTGTTCAGCACAGATCCAAAACACAGCCCCATATCAGCCAATGTGAAGAAAATTAACTCTGCCCCAGTCAAAACCAGCATACTGGTTTACTGGAGTTACAGACATTCTTGTGTTTTGTAGGATCAAAGCCAGGAAAAATGAGCAGAAGGGTTGTTTTGTTGTTTGGATTTGTTGAAAGGGTCCTGTAAGGGTCCACCTTAATCAATGTACCTCTTACCATGTACACTGACAGAAAACTTCAGGGAAAGGCTTGTTATAAAAAAAGAGAAAGCCAGGTGATATGATTCTTATGGTACAATTGGGAAGGCATGTTTCCTTAATAAGTCTGCCACTGAAGTTATTTTTTACTATGAAGGAGGAATCTAGCAGCAAACTTTAACTGCCTATTACATGTGGGATTATGTCAAAGATGCATTTCAGCAACTGAGTATTCTGTGTAGCTAGGAATTTCAGTAGTAATTGCTGAGGATAACAGTGCAAATACTTTTACTGACCAATGGAGAATTTTAGCTCAAAAAGGATGTCTATCTTGTTACAGTGAAATGTGAAGAAATAAAGCAGGCTCTTGTCATGTTTAAAACCCAGTAATTTTGAAATGTTCTATGCTTTCCACTCTGTACAGAGTTTTGTGAGATAAAGGGAGAGCTTGCATCTAGTGTAAGGTCTCAGAAAATATTGAGTCTTTCCTGTTTTCTAAATGTAAGGAAGTGCAAAAAAGAACATCTGAAGTTGCCAATCTGAAAAATGAACTACCAAAGAAATAAAAATTAAGCTAAGTTTCATATTGAAGGAAAATCAGATGATGACTGTGAAACAATGAGCTAGAGAAGCCAGTGTGGAAATGAGCTTTCCTTCCTCTCAGTGGAGTCCTGGATTAGCTTGGGTAAATTGTTATGCCAAGGTGGTTTCTTTGGATTGAAGCAAGATCTGGGCTTAACAGGTAAATACCTCCTGAGTTCCCCAGCCCAGTAAATACACTGTCAAATAACTCCAACAGCAGGACCAGTCACCTGAATTTTCAGGGTCTCCATGAGACATGAGAAACCAAGATCAGAGGAAGGGCTGGTTATGTGGCTTTGCTCCTGATGACAAGAGACTTTATTTCTGAAGGCAGATGGTCAAGGGAAATGGTCCTTCCCCTTTGCTTGGCGCTGGAGAGGCTCAGCTGGAATGCTGGGTCCAGTGCTGGGCCCCCAACATGCCAGAGATCAGTGAGTCCAACCAGGGGCCATGGAGATGGTGAAGGGTATGGAGCATCTATCCTGTGAGGAGCAGGGGGAAATGTAGAGCAGAGGAGGCTAGAGTGGGATTTTTGTCTCGTGTAATTCGCAATGAAGGGGAATTAAAGAAAGCAAGAGACAGACTCCTCTTTGACAAAGGACAAGGAACAATTGGCATGAACTTGAAACTCTGCAAATTTTATTTGAACGTGTGAAAATGTTTCTATTCCAAGGGCAATCCAACACTGGAATTCGTTCTCCAGAATGTTTGTGTCATCTTCATTCTTGGGTATGCTGAAAACTCAGCTGGGCATAGCCCTGATCAGTGTGCTGTATTTGTCCTGTTTGAGAAGGATAGGACTAGGTGATCTCCATTGGTCCCTTCCAGCCTCATCTTTTCTGTGAAACATCAGCTCATTGAGCTGGGGACAGACAAGGTCCTTATGGAAGGTTTAACAAATATAAATTGCTGCTTAAACAGTTTCCAGCAACACGCCTTTTGAACCAGAAAAAACCAGCCTGAATCTTACCATCACAGCAACAGAGTGAAAATTAGGCTCAAAAACCATGGAGAGTTAAAGATTTTCAGTGTTATATTGTCAGTAGTTTTATAAGTTTGATTTTGGAATAAAATATTCAAAATGAAGTCTATTATATGAGGCTTTAAAGAATGGAAAACCAAATAGCTTGTCTTTACAAATGCATTTTACAGGGTTTAGTACAAACCAGTATTTTTTAAGTTTAAAAACAAATCCAAAAGAAGTTTATTCTTGAATAGAATATGCGAATAAATATATGTCCCCAAAGACTCGAATCCTAGCCTGGGGAATCTCTTATCATGAGTGTCCTCTAGTTCATGAAAATGTCAGCTATGATTCAGATCTGTCTTTTTGAGTGAAGGTTATCGTGAGCTGGTCTGTTTTAATGGGGGGTAAAGAGGTGGGTGGTAATGAGGAAAATAAAAAAATGGTGAGTGAAGTACATTGCCTTTGGAATAAAAAGATGGAGTGCATGAATGTCTGGACTTCAATGCAGAGAAACTTGGGATATGAGCCTTGACTAGCTGAGTTGAAGAGCAGGGATGCCTTAGGAGGAGAGATAACAAAGGCCCAGCTGCAGGGAGTAGAGAGAGATGAAAATAAGTGCAGTCTCTTAGGCTTTGATTTTGCAAACTGATCTGTTCAGGCAAACCCTTACTCCCATGCAAAGCCCTGTCAAAGATAATAGCATTTTGTGCAAGCTCACAACAATCAGCAAGCAGGAACTGGGCCCCAAGTCCTTGCGAGGAGTTTACACACAGTGAAAGTAACACAAGGAATAGCTAGAAATGACACATCTCAGCAGTCCTGAGTTTTGAATCAGGTGTTGAGAGAGTGAGCTGGTCTGGTGGGTCATTCAAGATGATAGAATTATATTTATGTTTTTGTGCTGTCAGTGCTTCTATTGTAACACCCAGTGGAATTTACATTTGGTATCTTTTCCCCCATCCCAAAATATCTTTCACGCTAAAATCTGGAAGATGAGAGGTCAGTCTGGGAGGCTGATGACTTCTGAAATGTGAGAGCATTGGTTTAGATGCTTGCCTTTGCAGGGCATCTGGAAGGGGAAAAAATATCAGCTGTTTTTCTCATATGTTTTACAAAATAGTATTTTATACTAGAAAAACTAGGTGATCTGGAGAATGTTGTTAAGGCTTGTCAATAAGATAAACTAGATTTTTGCTTGCCACAGAGACTGTCAGAACATTTGTAACTTCATTTAAAAGTACTGTGAACTTCATTCCTTGGCAGTCCTTACACTGTATATTTGAATCTCAGTGACAATTTCCAAACAGTAATTGCAGTTATAGGACTTTTATAAATTTCATTTTACTGTCATTGCTTTACCTAGCAGAGCCTGACTGTTCCAAGTGCCTTGTTAGACCCAACTGCAAAGGCCTAATGTGACAAGGTGATGACAGATTACAGTTTCATTGCTCCCAGGGCAATGCCATTATTTGAGCATTATCTTCTCCGATAGCATAATTCAGCTCCAGGTAAGCAATCTAATCTACCTGTACTGTCTGTTTTATGGTCACAGGTTTCACAGAGTTTCTGTGTAAGGTGCTCTAACCACCTGTTTTAGCTAAATCCATCTTATCTCTGCCTAAGAGCACAGACAAGGACTTCAATACTGGTACCTCTAGTATGAGTCCCTAATTCTGGGTGATGAATTCTTTTGTATGCTAGTAGAAAAAAATATTTTGAAGACTAAAGGGAATCTTGAATATTTACATTTCAGACCCTGTGCTATCTACTCTCTATCTGGGTTTCATCCTAAATATATATATTTACAGTAATGAATGGCAATTCCTGCCTATTTCTTTTTGCCATAAACTAAGGAGTTCATTAGTTTAAATCAAAGGCAGACACTCTTGGAAAACTAGATAGATCCCTACCTGAGTATGGATCTATACCTGTGTAAAACCCAGCAAAGACTGTGACTCCACAGTCAATGGGGAGGTGGCTGAGGAGATTTACAATTAAGTTTAGGAAACACAGAAGGTGGTGGATAAATTAAACAGTGGATTGTTGTTACAACTTCCACAACACAAGAAGTAGGTAGCACAGGATGAAGCTAGCCAGAGACATTTTTAGGAAAAGGAAAACTTTTTGGGAGCCTACTGTCACAGGAGGAAGATAAAAAAGGATGTGACAAAGGCATGTGCATAAAGGGAATCTGGAAGGAACCAAGGAGAAATGTACTCACTAACATTCCTGGTTCTGGATGCTGGAAAGGATAGGGGAATGGACAGCAGAAAATACCACTCTCATGAGGTCATGTGTTTCATTTACCACTGACAGATATATAATAGTGGACTAAATGGAACATTGGTCTGACTCAAGGGCATATAACAGTTTTATGAGTTTTATAACAGAATCAGGGCTGATACACATCCTGTCTTTTTCACTCATTAATGAAGCAGAGAGACAAGGTCCTTGTGTGTAAGAATTATAGAATCATTAAGGCTGGAAAAGATCTCTAAGATCAAGTCCAACCATTAATCCATCAGTGCCAAACCCACCACTAAATCATGTCCCCAAGTGCCATATCTGCATGTCTTTTAAATACCTCCAGGGATGGTGACTCAACTACTTTCCCGGGCAGCTTGTTCCAGTCCTTGGCAACTCCTTCCATGGAGAAATTTTCTGGATGTCCAACCTAAACCTCCCCTGGTGCAACTCAAAGCCATTTCCCCTTGTCCCATCAGTTGTTGCCTGGGAGAAGAGGCTGACCCCCACTGGGCTACTCTTCCTTTTAGGTCACTGTAGAGAGTGATAAAGTTCCCCCTCAGCCTCCTGTTCTCCAGGCTAAACACCCCCAGCTCCCTCAGCCACTCCTCATCAGACTTGTGCACCAGACCCTTCGCCAGCTCTGTTGCTCTTCTGATAACTGGCAATTCAGACCTATGCAGTGACAGAACTGAAGTGCAAAGTTTCCTTCTGAGTGGCTGTGACAGTAAATGAACTTTCAGGATAATGAATAGCTCCAGAAATGTGGCTTGTTGGATTAGTTCCTAGTTTTGCAAGATGTAGATACACGGCTGGCAGGGCTGATGTAGAAGTTTCCAAATGGGATTCTGTTGTGGTCAGTGTGATGGCAACAGAGATTAATTTGGCCCTGGGTATCTTTTCTTAACTTATTGAAATATAATTCTAAAATATTTTATTTCAGCTTTTAATAATATTTTTCTTATTTTTGGAAGATCTGCAAATTAAGCAACATATGACTGATAAAAATTGGCTGTAGCTAGAGACCAATTTCTTAGTTCATTCTTAAAAAATATTATCGAACAACTATCAAAATCTGTCTTAAACATGTAGATGGAATAATGTTTAGATGTGCCTTTCTGTGGCTTTCCTTCAAGTTGGTTTCAGGTTCAATTTCTTTTCCATTTGTCCAAGTCTGTCTGACTCCTTTTAGTCTGCTTCCTGTGCAGAGCTGATACACAGAACCTGTGCAATTTGACCATTCCTAATTTGTGTAATTTTTTTTAGACATTTTCTCAAGAAGTTATTACCTGTGCAATAACCTGATCCATGTGGATCTTTTCTATCCATTTTTAGTATCGACTATACTAAATTACTTCCTCTCTTCAGTTATGCAGAATACCTTATTGAGTAACCTGGGTTCTTGCGTGCCACGGTGAAAAGCAGGCATTTAGATATAAGTTTCTAACCCATTATGACTTTCTATGGTCCTCCTTGGAATCCTACAGACTACATTTACATTGCTGTTAATGCAATTTCTTGACATGGCCAGGAAAAGAAAAGAAACGTAAAAGGAATGAAAAAATATATTCTGATTCAGGAATAAGTGATTGCGTTAATATAAGTGGTACGGAGGACTTGTGACATCTTCAAAAATGATAAGTGTTTTTTTCAGGAAACACAGACTTAGTGTGACAATGGCACACTCAATTCTCTTCCAGATTTGAATGTTACTGAACATACAGTATTGTGCGTTTTCATCACAGTATCACATACATGACGAAGTACAAACAAGTCAGTTCACTGGGGAAATAAACTTAAAAAAAATCTTTCTCCTAAGGCCTAGCAGAGACCTCTTTTTTTTTTTCCAGCCCTTCTAACAACTGTTCTACTACCTCTGCTTCCCACAGGAAGTACAATTTGACATCTTTCACTCTTGAATTTGCTGGGTAAGAGAACTGCTTTCTTAGCTGTAAAGTTACTTGTCCCAAATGGTGAACTTGAAGTTAAGGGAAAAGGAGAAAGAATTTAGTCTAAGTGGTAGTATCTTAATTATCTCTTAATAATACAAATTGTTTTCTCTTCTTCCCTAACATTAATCAATCTAGAAGTAGAACCTCTTCTTTCAGCACCATTTGATTTATATTCCTATATTTCTTAAAAAGGTATTGTTGGCCATCAGTCTTCAAAAGCAAAAACAAACAATGAGGAGTATTCAATAGCAAAAGTTCTGTTGACTTCAATTTTATTAGATCAGTCAGGCCATAATCTCAATTAGCAAAATACCCAGGAGTAGTGACATCTTTTCTTCTTGACAAAATTGAAAATTTAAGCACTAAGCAATGCTTACTATGTTTCAGTGTGTTTTTTTGAGGAAGCTTGCTGAGTCTGGTGTGATAAATATTCTCATTCATCTTCACCTCTTCTGTATTCTCTGCCTCTGACTCTGCCTGTCTGGGAGCTCTGGTCCCACAGCACTGTGTGCCTGCTGTTACAGGATCAATACTGGGCACCCAGGCTGCAGGCATGACCCAGAGACAAATAAAGGATGTTCCTAGTTTTGTGTGTGTTAAGATCAGTGTTGAGTCTTAAGATCAGCTGATTGTATTTTTTTTTTTAAAGTTTTGGGGGTGGGATGGGTTAGTATTCAGATAATTTCAGTTCATATTTTCCTGTCTATGTGGTGGTGGAGGCTGAACCCAGGCAAGGAAAGAGCATGAGCTTGGACCTGGGCATGGGGTAAAGAGTGAGATCACTCTTGTTTGTAATGGTGTAGGCATAGTTCAGCTGTATTTGATGATAAAACTGCAACCTGACGTTCAACCAGTTTAAAGAATATGAAGGAGGGGTAAAATCTGTTTTTTCATAGCATATCTTGTATAGTTAAGGGACTGAAAGTCTTCAGAAGGAACAGGCTAACCTGAAAAGCAAAGGCATTTGACTGTTTATATCTGACAGACGTTCTTTCGTCTC
Source organism: Entomyzon cyanotis (assembly GCA_024500445.1). Lineage (NCBI taxonomy): Eukaryota > Metazoa > Chordata > Aves > Passeriformes > Meliphagidae > Entomyzon > Entomyzon cyanotis. Next base: position 41,814,967 of record JAKEPQ010001021.1, on the reverse strand, counting down.
CACAAGAACATACATCTGGACTTTTCACAATCTTTTGTAATGTATTTATGCCTGTGAAATGTAAAACCCCCAGAGAAATAAAAGAGTGTTTCTTTTACTGCCTTTTCTGTACAGTTGGTAAGTGGCCCCCAGCACACCTTGTGTGTGTGGGAATCCTCTCGTGGGTTCCAGTGGGGATGAGAAAGAAAACAACTGTTCTTTCAGGTAGATTTCTTTGTAGCAATATGAGCCACATAACACCATCTACCCTGTTTTAAAAGGATGGTCTTAGGTCAATGAAATATTTCACAGAGGCTAAAATGCTAATCTTCATCTCTGTTATCACAGGATCCTTTTTACCCAAAGCCTTCTGGTGCTCACTCGAAAACCAGCACCCAGTTCACAGTATGGTTTGAAAAACACAACCCTCATTTGCTGTTACATTTGGTGAAGTAACTGACTCATGTATTATTAGTTTTGCTTTTGTTTTTAGTTCCAGACACGGGCTACTTCTGTCTGGTTCATTGCAAGTAGGAATCAGGAATAGTTTTGGCAGCTTTTTATGCCCAGAGCGTGTATCCCAGTGAAAGGATTCATCCTACTTACTGATCTGCAAAGAAAGGCAATTACTTTTCTTAATTTGTTCCAATGTAAAAATTGAAGGGATCAGAGCTGCTTTTCCCATTGTTAAAAATTAGTCTCTGATTGTTTGATTTCCTCCTGATGCTCATAATATTATTCCTTAATATAAATCAGCAAAGTCTGCACACAGGGTGCTGCACTGAACATACCCAATTCCTCACTACCTAAATGACCCACACTGCATTGCTGCAGCAGCTCCTCAGCCATCAGAGCTGTTTGTTCATCTTCTGTCAACAAGTGTTATGTTACTCACTTTGAAAATGGGTCCTATTTCAGGCTATTGTTTTACATAAGCAAAACCCAAAAAAATCTGCTGCAGTTCCAGGGGGAAAGGCCAAAGCTAGTGTCTGATCAGCTATTCTGGTCAAACACTCTTGAAACAAGACCTTGTTTTCTCAGTTGCAGCAGTTTTTGATCTCTATGGGCCACACGAATCTTCTGGAGTCAGCACTGATGGAGTCTCACGTGGGCTGTTACTTTGTTTTCTCTGAACTTCAGTGCTGCTTCAGGCACAGTAAACCAGGCTCTTTGGGAAAATGTCAGCAAGGGTACAAGATTGTCTGCAATGCTGTTCTTTGGCTTTCAGCTTTCCTTAGGAAAGGTTACACTGAACTTTAGCTGTGCCCAGACTATGTTAATTTTTTTTCTCCTAGTTGAAAAGACTCAAGATGGATTTTTATTTTGGAATCCGAGATGTAATCAGAAGTTAAATTTATGCAAACACCTTTCTTTGGCTCATATTTACACAATGAAATGTTATGCTTTCTGAAATAGTGGCTGTATTGTGCCTGTCTGACGTGGAGATAATTATCTATGTGGCACATGTCTAATTGTTTAGAAAATACTAGTGCTAGAAAGTGTGACAGAATAATTCGTCACTGATGGGTGCCAGAAGTCCTTCCTTTGAAATGCATTTCATATTCTACCAAATTGTCTTAAAAACATGGTTTTCTTCTTCCTATTTAACATAAATTACCGAGAGACTACAGCCCTTTGGTGCTTGATACTGTGTTTGGTCTAACATCTAGGCTCAGCACATGCACTACTTCACACATATCAACATGCAGCAAAATGTTCTTTGTTCCCATATACTTGCTAACACTGTTAAGAGAGCCATCATTAGACCACAGGGACAGTAATTGAAATGTTAAGTAATCTGAGTTGTCAGAAGAAAGTAGACACTAAACTTCAGGCTCACATGGCTGTTGCTGGGAGTATTTTCTTGGCTCTCCTTAGTGTGTAGCACTGCCTTGCAGATGGGACTAGAGCTAATGCATTGGAATTGCATTACATTGCAAGAAGCCCAGACAGGTTTAACTTCCTTTTACTCCTGAGCTCAGGCTTCAGTATCTTTCCTGATTCTTCTTGAGGCTCTATTTGGCTCCTGAGAGCCAAATACTCTCAGGCTGTATTTGGCTTCTGTATTAGGGAATACAGAAGCACTTTTGAACTCTGACATGCAGCTGTGTGCATTTGCTGCATCTCAACTCCACAGAGGGGCAAGACCCAAATTTTGTGACCAAGAACGAAATGCTCCAGCCAGATCTCCAGTCCCAATGAACCAAGAAACCAGAAAACAGAGACATGTTTCAATGCACTCTCCACTACTTGCTCCTGCCTAGGCTGCCATGCTTGCCTGGAGAGGGATGGACGAATTAGATGAGATTAGCAATGCAGGCACAGCAGTCCTGGCTAATGGTAGCCCACCAGCCTGCCAGCTGCAGAGACCCTGGAACCATTGCCAACAACTCTCATGGGTTTGCAGACACTCTTAAAGGTGCACTGACATGTACAGTCAATGTACATGTTGTCTGTGGTGGTGGCTGTGATCCCAGAGAATGCAGAGATGCAGAGACTGGTGGCCTTCAAATCCCACAAAACCTCTAAACAGTGCACATAAATTTCACAGTTGAGATTACGAGTGTAATGTTCAGCTTGTTTTCCTTTCCTATTCCTTCTCTTTCCTGCTGAATGTCTTCTGTCATGTCTTCAAGTTCATCAAAAGAGGAAACCAGAGCAGTTGATAAAACATCATTTTGGTGGGACACCTTCCTGTAGGAGATGAGACACCTTCCTGTAGGAGAGGAGAGCAGCTCTTCCACCAATTCCTTCTCCCATTCCCACTTTAGTACCTCCCGCCAATAAAGAGGTGGAGGGAGGGAGTGCAGAAGAAGCAGAGACAAAGGAATGGTATTTGGGAGGAGAATTTAGAAGCACAAAAGGTTTTCTGGAAAAGTGCAGCTTCACACAACTTTTCCCTGTCATCTCTTTCAGTTTGCCAGGCAGCTCCCACCATGTACCCTGTCAGTGGGCAACTGAATCCTGGCTTAGGCACATTAGGGAAAATCAATTTGGGGATGGGGTGAGCATCTGCTTCTCCTCCAGATTTATGAATGTGGTGGAAGTTTCTTTCATCCCTCACTCTTCACCTGTGTTTCCAGCTGCTTCTCCATTGTTGTTATTTCAAAGTGATGACTGATTAAATCTCTCCTAATGCAGCAAGCAGGCTGGGGCTGCTCCAGTTATGTGCTCCAACTCTCAAAAACGTCCACTGGCCACAGAGGACCCACTGCCTGCAGACCTAGACATGTCTGGTTAAGAAGGACCTGCCAAAAAGTATGCTGGTCTGTGTTGCTGGCGTGTTTGTGCTCTATTTTTTTCCAAGAGTTCCTGCCAAATAGCAAGATGGCACAGATGCAGAGCTGAGTCCTGAATTCCAGCTGCTGCACAGGTCATGGAGGAGGAAGTTGTTTCTTAGCCACGAGGGAAGATGACAGCTTTACAGATGGCTCCCTTGTTCTGGCATCTCCCTCAATCCAAACTTAGCTGGTGTGAATTTTACTGGATCTATGATTTTGCACCAGCACAACTCTTGTGTTTCTGGTTATAATTACAACTGCCTGCAGTTTTGGATAAATGCAGTGCTCACCCACCCATCAAGGTTGTATCCCTGTCCTACGCCTTGCCAGCCAAAGCAGTGAAATTCAGAGTGAAAACCTCCAGTGATTCCTTTCCTCAGCTCTGCACAGTGTAATTATTTCCTCCAACAGGATTAATCACCAGCAGAACAAGGTGCCCTTTGCCCTTTGTTAGTTGCTCAAGCTCCGGAGCTCTGTCCTGTGCCCATGGTCACTGGAGGGCTACCAGCATAGTCCACACAGCTCAGTGGCCAACTGGATCTTGTGTGAGGGAGGTCAGAGCCACACTGAGGGCCCTGAGACTCAGAGCACCTTTGGAAAGCCTCCCCAGAAAGCTACCAATACCCTGAAAGACAATTCAGCAGCAATCCCATGAGAGACACTTGATACTTATTTTTGTGGATAGTGCAAGGGCTACATCTTCTTAGGTATTTTGATAAATCTGATACTCTCTACACATTCCATATGAGTTTTCAATTGTCTTTTACTTTGTAACACCATTTCTATTTCAATTAGTCTTCCACTTTACTTAATGGTCACTCCCACCCTCCAAGTAAAGCTTTAGCCAAGGCTGAGCTCCAGCACTCCAGAACAGCCCAGTGAAGAGCAGGCTGAAGTTAAGCATGCTATTCAATCCCTTCGCTATGTGTGCCTCTGTCATGCAGCAAAAAACAAATAAAGGCGGGAAATTAGGGAATTCCATAGAATGCAATGAACTGTTAAGAACCTACTAACAAAATATGGCAGAAATACATCATGCAAAGTAAAACTCTTTTCCTTGCAGCCTATGCCAAATACACAGATACGAGAAGCCAAAAGCTGAGGTTTAGGAGATGATAATCCATTGCCCTGAATTTTGTATAGCAGTTAAAACCTTTTGTGTAAATGCTCACTATAATGTGCTGTAAACCCCTGGAGAATGGTTCTGCTCTTGGTTTTGGGGTATCAGATAAATAAACTAACCCATCTGGATCCATCTAAACTTGCTCAATGAGGAGACTCTTAATGTATCAAAAGATGAAACACATCACATCCAGAGTTAGGCTCTTAAATGTCCTCAAAAACAAGGCTGAAAATGTATGATTATTTGGGCTGGTTTGGGGCTCAGCCTCTGGGAGTCAGTGTCATACTAATTAGTGTTTCTAATTTCTGTGTGTATTTATATACTGTCACATGCAGAGATGGGTAATTGAGCCAGAGCTGTGTAACCACGGCATTACAACACCCAAACCTGCTGCTTTCCCTCTAGCTGGAATGGGACACAAGGGCTCCTCTGTCCTTCTTGTGGCAGTCTGGAGGCTACCTTCCCATGACAACGCCAGTTTTCCTCCTGGATGAAAGGTATCTGAACCTAGAAGCACTCTACGAGCTGCTCGTGACCACTGGAAAATGGGACTTCATGCTGGCAGGCAGACATGAGCTCTTTTTCTCCAGCAAGAGGGCATTTCAAAGGAAATTACTACATACTGCACAGGACAAAATATTTTTTCCATTGTGCTGAAATGTATCTGGAGCAGGGAAACTACACTTAGGAGATGAAAAAGGGGAAATAACAACCTGGGGTTGTTTGCAGTGCATTGAGGGAAGCAAAACACCAGGAGAGGCATCCTGAAGTATGTTTCCTGCATGTATTGAATGCTTTAAAATATGATGCTTTTCCTTTCAAAAACAGTGAACACACTGGCACTACAATCCCTTATTTTTTTTAGTTGAGTGATACATTCCAGTCTTCATAGGACACTTTTTTTCAGCTGAGATGGCATTTGGCTGTGGTTACTATGACAAACAGAGAAGACCTGGCATGTGGTGTGCTTCAATAAACATGCAACCATGTTCTGTAGAGAAAAATATCTATTAAAATGAATCAGATACTTCATTGTCATCTATTGCATGTTCAGAGGTCCATGGTACTGAAAATAAACAATATTTATAAGCATTTCAAGGGCCATTATAAAAACACACTGCATTTTACTTTGTAACTTTATATGATGTTTTTCAGCTTGTGCTCCTTTACAAAAGAGCTTTCTTTATTAATTATTTATTTTCTTTTAGTGTGGAAAATAGTTTTGGGCTCACCAAAGATGAGAACACAATACAATATTTGATTAATATTCTTTATTATTGTATCTTGTTTCTCCAAGATGAAAAATGTGCTGTTATTCCCAGAACTTGGTTAGAATAGCAAACCAGTCTCTGCAGGGTAACCCTGAATCAAGCATCTTCTTTCATATGCCCAGTCATTGGTCAAAAGGAGGGGACAAAAACAGGACACACAGTGGGACATATGGAATTAATGAGGTTTCTAAGGACGACTCATTATTCTATTATCCTAAGTAATAATATTTTTATTTCTTTATGTCTAGAGGCCTCAGTCTGGAGGACTGAGGGCACAGTAGGTACATTCCTTTGATGAAATAAAAGACAATCCCTGTCTGAAGGATTTTGGACTGCATAAAGGAGAAAATATGCAAGGAAGAAGAGTTAAGAATCCAGAAGAAGACAAAAAGGTCTGAAACTAATTGACCATAAGTGCCTAAAACCAAAGTTGTTAGCTTTTTTCTATATCTTGTATCAAGTCATCTCAGGATCTTTTAATTAGGAAGTAGTGATCTTGATTTCAGCAGAGACTGACAATTGCCACTTGATTCTAAGCATTTTGCTGCCCCTTCTGGGAGCAATTAGAGATGAAATGCTGCAGCACAGAGCATTGTTCTGCATGAACAGCGTAGGCTGGGGAGATGTTATGAGTCTGACACCTCACAGGTGCGTGACTGGATGACATGCCATAGAAATGGAATGGGTCAGCACTTCAGACAGGTACTTATCTGACAATTTAGTGCATAAGGAGTAACCCCAGCACCAGAAAATACTGTATAAATGTTATTGATAATTTTTAGAGAGAGGAAAGCTGAAGGAAAATAATAGACCGTTCATTCACTCTGATACTTTTGTCACATCATTAGTAACATTGAGAATTGTCTAGTAAGGCTGGTGGATTGTCTGGCCCAACAGTTTACATCATGAGATAATATTTTCTACTATGATTTAATATCACAGGCAATGTCTACCATCTAATTATTATCTCAGCAATGTATTAACCTACTAATTTATCCTAAATAGGATTTTATTTAGGATATGAGGCCCTGTGTGTGACACATGTGGGTGGCTTTAGCATCCATTTGTATGTGACAGAACCAAACATCTCACTGTCTGGATCACTTACACCTGATCTACATGGCAAGACATAAACCTGTTGCTACCCATGACAGGTGCTCCCTCAAGGGAAGAAAAGCAGGACAAAGCAATTGAATCTGCTGCCATATCAGTGTCCATGCTTTGAGATGGGAAAGGTCAGTGGATGGAGCAAAGATGGTTAAATTCCAAGATATTTATTTGTGTCCAGCTACAAGATTAGACAAGCAATGTGTTACTGCTGCCAGAAATAGGTAGCAACCATGACTGATATCTCAAATGATGTCCAGACTGAGAAAATTAAAAATATGTAAGAAGAAGAGACAGAGAAGGAGAGGAAAGGGTTTCAGGAAAAACTCATGAAGTAAGAGAGGAGTTGGGAGAGGAAAAACAACTGCTGAAATAAGCATAAACATTATCAGCTTCAAGCAGAAGTCTTGAAAAAGCTATGAAAAGCTAGCATAACAAAGAACCTGTGAACATTTGATATGCATGAACCTTAGAGCTGAAACTGCAGCAAGCCCTGCCATCTCCAGCTTGCCAAGACTTGCTGAAGCCTGTCGGATCTCCCTGCCTTATTTTGCATAGCTGTGTGTGTATGTGGGGCAGCTGGTTTGTTAGATGTCCTGTTTCAATCTTGGCTGCTGATGGTTGCCCTGCACTGACCACTTTGACAATCACATTCCCATATTTTGAAGGTTCTTGGCTGAGGCATTTGCAGCGTTGTTAAGGTCCTATCTGAAATCACTGCTCAGAAATAGAACAGCAATAGTGGGCAATAGCTTAAGACTTCACTTTTAAAACCTAGATATGATCCGAGTCTGCAAACTGAACATTATTATTAATTTGTGTCAGCATCTGCATGTGCTGGGCATTTTACAGACAAGCAAGAAATGATAAAATATGGGTTAGACAGAGAACCAGACAGATGCAGGGGTGGGGCAATGGCAACAGATTATTTCAGTGCAAAGTTAGCGCAAACCTCTTAAAGCAAAAAGATTGGAGCACATTTTCTAAAACTCCTTGGAAAGTGATGCACAAATAGCAGCTAAAGAGACAGAGAAAGGAACTTGAAGACTGGTAGACATTGACTAGACAGAGTTTGGGATTGCTTCAAGCACTATGTGTGCAAGAAGGATGAGACTAGTAATATAAATGCATTCAGAAAGTAGATCATCAACTTTTTTTGCTTTTGGTTCTGTAAACCTGGGACAGGAGCACCTTGTTTAAATGTGGACAGATTTTGGTATTGCCAACTACACGGACAGGAGAGACCATTCAGAATTTTACACTTCTCTGCAGGCATTCACAATTTGGAAATCACATCTAGAGGGACATTTGATCAGATCTGAACCTAGCTTATGCAAATTAGAATTGTAAATACAGATAAATATGGTTTGGAACTCAAGATCATCCACAGCCCTTCTCTACTGGAAACAGAATATCTTACGTAAAACAGTGGCCTTACGTGATTCACTTACTTATCCCCACCCTTAGAAAAAATATATTTTGGATGCCTCTCTTTTAACCTGACTTTAATTTTAATGAAAACATGTCTGATAGCTTTGGAGACAATATTGGTATGTTCTGTACAGAAATTTTACTAGCTGCTTTTTTTTTTTTCCCTTTGGCATCAACTTGAAAGAATTGTTGGAAGATGATGCCTGCTGGAAACATTTATCCATTTCATTTTAAGAATGTGAGTAATTGTGCAGTGTATGTCATGCATATTAAATGTTTCACTGTGAAAACAAATTTTACTCATTATTGCTTCTTATGACATTCCAATATATTCTCTTAGAATATGCTCTGTTCTCTGCCATTTGCCCATTTCTGGAATTAGGATGCAGAACTGATCCAATACTTTGTACAAATCTCAATAGTTTTAGGATCAGGCTTTGCAAGAATGCATTCCATTGGCTCTCCAGCCTGGAACAAACAACAAAATAACTATGTGATGGCAGGAGAGGACACAGCCTGCTGGAAGTTTTGCATTGCGTGATCTAGAGATGGAGGAGTGTTGTTCAATCTATTCCCTGGCAGACAGATTGTCAGAGTCGCTGAGTTTTTGTAGAACATCTTTTTTCATTGAAATCTTACAATACTTTAGTTCCTGTACAGGTCTTTTTCTGAGCATGAACAAGTGCACCTAACACAGCAGAGACACTACACAAAGTTGTAATTCAAAGACTATAGGATGTAATAGTTCAGAGGTCTCAAACACAGAGTGACAGAAAGCATCCTTACAGGTGCTGTGTCATGCAGGAATCATAGAAATAAAGGTGTGGAGACTTCTATGTAACCCAAAGATCTAGTCCAGCCTCCTGCTTAGATCAGAACTATTGTCAACACCAAATGTTATTTCTATGCATCTGCCTAAATCTCTGTGGATGGAGAATCCACTGGAGGGTAACTAACAAAGTAGCAGTGAGAGAAACTGCTGGACATTAGGAAAAGCACCTAATCAACCCAGCCTGGGGTTTAACTAGTTAAGAAAACATGGGTGAAGCTTACAGACAAAAGATGTGAAAGCAGTCATTGGGAGCTCACTTAGCTGAATGATGCAGAGTGGAGCTGCTAACCAAAGACAAAGTGAAAAATAAGAGTATAAAAGGAGCAAAGCTAGGACCACATGTAACTGAAGCAGGATGGGTTGTTTATTTGAGAGTGAGAGGAAATAACTGAGGCTAAGCAAATCAGCAGATGAGGGCTGAGCAGGGACATCCCTGTCATCTAGATCAGTGAATGATCACTGCAGTCTGGAGCAGGACAGTCAGCCAGTTGTCCTGACCTGCATGATGCATCTGCTCAGCTGGAGCAATCCACAGACCTGGGGTGATTTGGGACAGACCCATGGTGTTGTTCAGAGAGGAGCAATGTGATAAAGAGAACCTCAGTGTGGAGAAGAAGCTTTCAACAGTGTTACCATGCAGGGAAACTGCAGCATGCAAAGGAATTTTTTCCTGGGTCGTGAAAAATGCAATTGCTGCCGTAAAAAATCTGGTATGTTTTGATGTGGCTGCAGTTTTGGGAAAGGAGAAAAGTACCTCACTCCACCCTCTTTCTCACCCCAGCCCCTCACAGTCTGTGACCAGAATGCATTGAAATGTGTAAGCCCTTGAGGAAAACAGCAAAGAAATAGGAAGCTCAATTCCGAGCTTTTAATGAAGCTTCAGTTCCTTATAATCCTATGAAAGCTATGGAAAGTACATTGGGTCACAAGGTACTACAGCATGCCTTGTGGTTCCCTGTGTGCAGCATGCAAGGCTTTGGAAGGGCTGGGATGCTTCGTGCCAGGCCTTTGGGGTGGACAGACATAGTAGTTGTGCTTTATGTTCCCTGAAACAGCTTCTGGGAAGGCTGGTGAGATGTTAGCAGGCAAGGCACAAGGACTGCCAAGGTACAACCCAGAACTCCAGAGTCTGGATAACTGAGTGCTGGAACAGGAGAGACCTGTAGGAACACGTGCCAGCTGGACTTCCACAAGACTGGCCTTGCTGATGACCAAATACATATCCAACCATAAAGAGGTACCTCATTTCAGAGGCCCATTCCCGGTTTATGCAGTTTGATGTAAGAAAATAGCCGAAGAAACCAGTTCATCACATGCCTTTTCTGGGAAGGTCGAGGTCCAGAATGAATATCAAGCATGAGACTGTCTCACTTAATATACAGTGTGATTACACTGGAGTAAAATTAGGTGTCTAAAAGTTGGATGTGAAATGGGGAAGCAAAACAGATTTGTCAGCTATAACAACTAGATCTCAAAAACATGAAAAACACAAGTTAATGATATAATAAATCAACCAGATTCAGAGTCATCAGGTTTCAAATACCATTCCCAAATCTCACCAGACATCAGCTGTGTGCAAAAAACCCCAATTTCAGCTAATGGCAGATCTTGCCTTAGCTTCAATAGGAGCTGAACGTAATGGTATGAATGTGCAATCCTGGCTCTGTGCCTGCTCATTTCAACAAGACTTTGGTGAATGTTGATTTTGGAAAGTAATTTGAACTGAAGTTAAAGGTCTGATGTCCCTGTCTCCATCCAAGCTCAGATGAATTAATATAGCTGTCAGTGCAGATGGTTGCTGCTTGGGATTGTTGTTCAGAATCACAGAGTTCCAGAACCATTTAGGTAGGATAAGATCTTTAAGATCATGAAGTCCAACCATTAACCCAGCACTGCCAACTCTACCACTTAGCCATGTCCCTAAGTGCCACATCTACACAGCTTTTAATTCCCTCCAGAGATGCTGACTCCACCACTCCCCTAGGAAGCCTGTTCAAGTGCTCGACAAGCATATTGGAGAATAAATTTATCCTAATATCTAATCTAAACAACCCCTTACTGAATTTGAGGCTATTTGCTCTCATCCTGTCACTTGTTACCTGGGAGAAGAGGCCAATCCCCACCTGGCTACAGCCTCCTGTCAGGGAAGTGTAGAGAGTCATAAGGTCCTCCATGAGCCTCCTTTTCTCCAGAAAAAAACCCCCCAGCTCCCTCAGCTGCTCCTCACAGAATTTGAGCTCCAGAGCCCTCCCAGCTCCACTGCCCTTCTCTGGACTCACTCCTGCACCTCTGTGTCTTTCCTGTAGTGAGGGGCTCAAAACTGAACCCAGGGTTCGGGATGTGACCTCACCGGTGCCCAGCACAGGGGGATGGTCACTGCCCTGGTCCTGCTGACCACTCTTGCTGACACATTCAGGATGTCCTTGGCTTTCTTGCCCTCCTGGGCACACTCCAGCCCATGTTCAGCTGCTGCTGATCAGCACCCCCAGGTCCTTTCCCCCTGGGCAGCTTTCCAGCCACTCTGCCCCAGCCTGGATGTGTCTGGAGTTGCTGTGACCCCAGGGCAGGACCAGCACTTGGCCTGGTTGAACCTCACCAGTTCAATTGGCCTCAGCCCATGGATGCAGCCTGTGCAGATCCCTCTGCAGAGCCTTCCTGCCCTCCAGCAGATCAACACTCCCACCCAGCCTGGAGTTATCTGCAGACTGACTGAGAGTGCTTTTAATCCCTCATCCAGACCATCCATACAGATATCACACAGGACTGACCCCAACACTGAGCCCTGGGGGACACCATTGGTGACAGGCTGCCAACTGGATGCAGCACCATTCACCACCATTCCCTGGGATTGGCCATCCAGCCAGTTTTTGCCCATGAGCAGTGCACCCATCCAAGCCATGAGCAGTTTCCCCAGGAGATGCTGTGGGAAATGATGTCAAAGGCTTTGCTGAAATCCAGGCAGACACATTCCCAGCCTTTCCCTCATCCACTACATGGGTCACCTTGTCACAGAAGAAGGAGATCAGGTGGGCCAAGCATGACCTGCCTTTCATAAATGCACACTGCCTGGGCCTGATCCCCTGGTTATCCTGTATGAGTCCACGATGGCACTCAGGATGATCTGCTCCATGACCTTCCATGGCACTGAGGTCAGGCTGCCAGGCCTGTAGTTCCCTGGATCTTTCTTCTGACCCTACTTGTAGATGGGCATCATTTTTGCCAACCTGCAGTCAGCTGGAACCTCCCTGGTGAGCCAGGGCTGCTGGTAAATGATAGAAAGTGGTCTGGTGAGCACTTCCACCAGCTGCCCAGTGCCCTTGGGTGGATCCCAAGGTACACAGACCTGTGTGCATCCCAGTGGTGCAGCAGGTCGCTGACCATTTCCCCTTGGACCATGGGGGCTTCATTCTGCTCCCCATCCCTGTTTTCCAGATCAGGGAGCTCAGTACCCTGACAACAACTGCTCTTACTGTAATAGACTGAGGCAAAGCAGGCATTAAGTACCTCAGGCTTTTCCTCATCCTTTGTCACTATGTTTCCTCTGTGTCCAGTAATGGATAGAAATTCTCATTAGCCCTCCTTTTGTTGCTGTTTGTATTTATCGCAACATTTTTATTGTCTTTTATAGCAGTAGCCAGATTAAATTGTAGTTGAGTTCTGGCCCTTCTAATTTTCTCCCTGCATAACTTCACAGTATGTTTTTAGTCCTCCTGAGTCACCTGCCCCTTCTACTGGTCATAAACTCTCCTTTTTCCCTCATTGGCAGCCAAAAATACTCTGTTCAGCCAGGCCAATCTTCTCCCCATTGGCTCATCTTTCAGCACATTTCTGTGCCTTTAGGATTTCCTCCTTGAAAGATATCCAGCCTTCCTGAGCTTCCAGGTCCTCCTGTTTGCTGCCCACATTCTGTGCATTGGTGTAAATGCATTCAGTTGGGATATTTGTGGGATGCATTGGTGTAAATGCATTCAGTTGGGATATCAGCCTTTTTGTGGGAAGAAGCTCTAATTCCTGTGGGACCATTCTCAGGTGCTTCTGTGGTTTCTAGTACATCAATAACCCTTGTGGCTTTGCTGCTGTGTGGCTCTCCATCCTCTTTGAAGTTCACAGGACTTCACTAGTACCCCTCAAAGATGAAATCACCTTTTTCTGGATAATAATTGTCACAAAATATATGTGTTTTACTCTGTTCTTGTGGTGTGTTTTACTGATTGTTAAGCTTCTTCCTTTGTTACTTCTTTGCCAATATCCCACTTGGTGTCCAACACTAACAAGTGGCTTTAAAGCTTATGAAAAGGATCATAAACATGATTTCCACTCATGGAATTATATCTTGTTAGAAAGAAAACAAAAAGCCTTCACATAAAATCTCCCTAGGTCCCATGCCCAACTGGCCCTGGAAGTGTAACTCTGCACTCTTCCACTTGTTGCCTATGTGTTGGTAAATTCTTTTGTAAATCTTTATTTCCTTATAAAGTCACTCATGGGTTCTGCACGCTGTCTTCATCCAAAAACAGCACAAACCTCACCTTACCTTAATATTTCTTTCTCTTCTACACTTGATAATGGTAGATCTGGGTTTGTACTTAGTAAGGAAAGGAAACAAATATTTTTAATCTGTGCTAGTCAAAATATAAAAGAATTAAGTCAACTATATTTAAGCCCTTACCTATGCCTGTCTAATTTTCTCCTGTATTGATGTGATAGTCTGTGCTGTGTTTAATATACATTAGTTTTTTTCTTCTCCATTGAATTACTGTTTTCTTCCAAGAAGCACAGGGAAGAAATCCTCGATCTTTATAAGTGTAGTGTTAAATTTGTAACCCATCCTGGTGATGTAAAATGCCCTTGCTAAAAATGAAGGTCACTATATATTTTTTATATTTATTTTCCCAAATACTGCAGTTCTGCTCAGTCAATTTCTTCAAATGCTCAGACTGTTTTATCAGCTTCCTGCCTGGTACTGAGTGGCTCCACATCACAGATTGTCCTCAGCCTTCTTGGCACCCCATGGCTTGCTGAGCCTTCCTCAGGTGGTTCCATCACCCAGCTGCCAAACTTCTCAGTCTTCCTTTCATGGCCTCAGAGGTGTCTCACACCCCTCTGCTGCATGTTTAACCCCATCATTGATCATCTACTTCAATTTACTGCTAGTCTTCTTGGATCTCTTTTGCAGGCACCATAATTAAGGAGTAATTTAAGTTTGAAGGCACCTCCAAAGGCCACCTCATCCGACCTCCACTCTAAGCCGATCTGATTAGATCAGGTTGCTTAGTGACATGAGCAGTCAAGTCTTGGAGGGTGGAAAGGAAAAGTTATACCTCCTCAGCTGGAAAGTGAAGAGCTCAAATCAAGCAGCCAAGAACACGAACCTTGGGCAAATGCTGCTGAGAAACTGCAGCCAGGCATAGCTGGCAAGACCAGCACAGATTCAAGTGCCATTGAGACAAACATCAGGGACATGCAGGGACCCAGGAACTGTAAGAGGAAATGTAACATGTTGAGAGTCAGGTATTTCTTACCTGCACATTTACTGAATGCTGAGTCTGGTTTTACACGGATGTATCTGAGGGAGAATAGGATGGACAAGAAGGTGTCAAGGACCAGAATGGCATGGTGAAAGACAGTGAACTCCACTTTGGAAGGAGGAAAAAGTCTCTCTCCAGTTCTTCTAATGCAGGAGACAAATTTGGCTTTAAGAGAAGTGGGAACAGGGAAAGCAGGCCAGGAAAAAGGAGTTTGGCTGTAACAGTCACTGCTTGGAAATGGCCTTGGTGGCACACATAGTGGCAATTCTATGGCTCTGAAGCTACATGAGTGGTGGCTTTGCCATCAGGTGGACAGATGTGCTGTCACAGGGCTGCTGTGCCTGCAGAAGGCATGGAACCAGCAATTTTTCCCGTGTCCCCAGCAGCGGGTGACTCCTTCAGCCAGGTACACAGCTGTGCAAAACTCAGGCCTTGCCCTCAGGAGCTCCCCAAAGGTGACCTTCATGGGGTCAGTCAGAGGCATCTCAGTTCTGTGAGCACTGTGCTCTGTCTGCTCAGGGTCAGGCAGGCTGGACCCCCTTTGGCATTTGGGAATAGAACCAATGGAAGGGCTGATATTTGAGGATAGACTTCACTGTGTGTTCGTGTGTCAGAAACCCAATCATCAGTACAGGTAACTGTGCTTTCAAAAGTTTAGTCCTGAAATACAGAAGCCCCTAGGAGGTCCTGATGGTGCTGGAAACCCATTCAAAGCCTTGCATGTACATCCTCCTCCTCTGTAGTTCTATCCTCCAAGGTTAGGCTACTTCTTTTAATTAAAGACTTTACATTACTGTGAGTGCCAACGCAAGTTCTTCTTAGTGAACATGTAAGTGATGTCCTTTCTGGCTCCAGAGACTTAAAATCTGCTGTGGTTGTTCCTGCTATACCTGCCACAAGCTTTTGAACACTGAGATCCATCCCACAGTATTGCTGTGTGTGCCAGTGTGCTAATATTACTCCCCAGGTTATTGCAGGTGACAAGCACGGATTAAAGATGAACAGAACTGGACAGTCTGCACATTGAAGATGATGATAAGGTGATACTCTGAAGAGACTCATTGCATGAGGCTTTGTCTGCAGTACTCAAACACACTCCTTTGTGGGCTGCAAGTGCTCAGAGCAGTTCTGCCCAGAGGTCCTGCATTAGAGGGGGTAGCGCCGAGCCTCCAGAAAAGAAAACCAGCTTGAAATCTTAACATTCTCCCTCTGCTGCATTAGGACTAGAGTCCCTTCACATTCCGAATGCCTCTTATCGGTATCACAAGTCTGCAAGGTCAAAACCAGTATTTCTTTCTTGTACTGACCTCTGGGAAAACATTTGGATGAATGTTATTAATCTCCTTGGTGCCCTGCATGCCTAGGAGATGTCAACAAAACAGCACGCAAACACAAGCAGTGCTTGGAATGAACATAATGAGGCAGGTTTGATCCAAATAACAACGGAAACCTGTCACACCTAAATAAACAGGGGACCATGCCAATGAACACAGCAGTTTGCAGGGTGATGGGGCAGGAGCAGGCCATTGCTGACTGGATAGTCAGGCTGAAGTCTCTTCAACACAAAAATTACATGGGTTGTTCAGCTGGGCTTAGCCATCAGGCTCTGGTTTTATTCAGAGCACCTCAGAAGAGCTGTGGAGCTCGTCCTCTTCATCCTCTCCATGCACTGTACAAACAGTGGCCTCTGCGCTATCTTCTGTGATATACTGCTCTGCAGCTGTGGCAAGGAAGCACAGCTAGGCTGGCTGCTCTGTGAACAGAGCAAAAAAACCCCAAAATAATCCCAACAGCTCTAAGGTGGACAGAGAGTAAAGTATCCAGGAGGAGCAGTGGGAAGTCAGCAGCTCTGCCACAGCAGGTCACAGGCCATGGCACCTTGGGCATGTGTCCTTTGTAACTCTCCCTGTGCTGAGGTGGAGACCTCCCAAACAGAAAGCACTAGAGGAAACGTGACCTCAGGTGATCAGTACATCAGAGGTGTCTGCAATTCAGCTGGGGAGCTGACTCCTAGTTTTGTCAGGACTTACCTGAGAGATTTTGGAAAAAAGATGTCAACTTGAATTGGAATAGGAGAAATGGGTAAAGATAAGGGCTGGGTTTGGGTGCCCTGTTGAACACAACTAGCAGAGAGGGGCAGCATGGGACATCATGCCTGCTAGTCCCCAGTACATCTGGTTCCTCCACAAAGCAAGGCAAAGCCTGGGGCAACCTGGTGGCAGAGTAAAACCACCAGCACTCTGCCTTGCTGCTGGGCCATGTGCAGAACATGGAGGTGTGTGGCTCAATTGATCCACGTGCATTTGCCTGTGCCCCTGCAGCTGCTCTAGAGAAGATGAGGGTTTGTTCTAAACTGTCCAAGTAAGAGCTTTGTATCACCCTTTCTATCTCGTCATGCAAGATCAGGCCTGCTTGTCTCTAGGTGGCTCTGCAAGCTGTTATGTCAAAGCCCCAGGTGGATCCAAAGGAAGCCAGGAGATCATGGCAGTGACCCTTGTAAGAGTGTATTGGATGACCAGTAATTCCATTTGGGGTGTATAAATATTGGAGCCAATTGTTGTGAGAAAGCAGCGGGAAAGCAATAATATGGGATTCACTTTAAAAGCATACCTTAAATAAATAAATTAAAAACCCGGCTCTTTAAATTTAAAAGTGCAGTGTGTTTGGTATCACCTCAAAAGTGACTCTTGTCTGCAGCTGTACACTGAGTTAAGGACTTCATCTGCAGTAACTCAATCTATGTCCCTGGTCAATCAGATACAGCACCTGCATTTAAAACATGTATTTCCTGTTGTGAATTTTTGCTTCCAGCCTTATTGTCCCTCAGTTATCTCTTCTGGACTATGTTTGATAGCTGCGTGTTCCAAATGCTTGGATAGGTTTTACAACCTTTTGTATCTGAGTAGAGATTTGCCAAGTCCAAACAGCAAACCTGGAAACATTGCTTTTACATTTGTTCTGTTCAGTTACACAAATCAAGAAGACAGGACATCCTAGTGGTTCTGTACTGCCCTTTGGTACTCTTATTTCATCTCCACATTCTCTCTGTTAATCTACGTAATTTACAGAACGTTGACTTCTGCCTTCACACTTGAAAGGTTTCAGGCAGCCTTACTTGTGTGACAGCTGCACATCTCCAGGCAGGCATTTAAACCAGATTCCCTGAAATGTCCTTAGAAATTTTCAGCTTTGAAGAGCCAAGGCAAGACAGCTAGAAAGGATATGCTTTTAAAAACACCCCATCTGCAAGGCATAAGCCCTTAACATGGTTTGTAAGTGTTCTGTCACAATTAAATCAAACTAATCCTTTCATTTCCCGCTGCATTAATGCTACTGGGAAAATGTGTTTGTTTACCTAGTTCTCAACAACTTTTACAGGGACCATGAAATCCAGTAATTTATTCAATTTTTGTGCTTCTTCAACACCTTCCTTTCCAGGATCAGAGTGTGTCCCCTGGCTGGGTTAAGGAAACTTCCTGTATTACTTGCATTAAATTAAATTACTTGCTCACCGTGTGCAAGTAGGAAGGCAGACCCTGTCACTGTATTCCTGTGCTCTTCTGACATTGGATTCAACAATTTCCAAGAGTTTCCAAGCTTTCCAGAGCAAATTAATTTGGGAAAAGGTTGTTTACTTCTTTAATTAGTTAATAAACATTTAATATTAAGTTTTCCTTGACTATTTTTGCAATTTAGAAAGAGCCCTGTTTTCCCTGCTGCATGTACCTGCAAAAATCAAAGCCCCAGAATTCAAACTCTCAGCACCTTGACATGTTTTTTCACATTTCGCTCTGCCCATTGCCCTCTGGAGCTGTGGCTCACTTTCCCAGTGTGAAAGCAGCAGAGGACATAGCCTGATGCCCTTTTCATTTACTGTCATTTTTCTAGGGTTCTTTCTGCCCCCATGAGGTTCCTGCACGTCTCATTCCCAGCTGCACTCCTGCCTGTGTGCTGATCTGCTGGAGTTAATGTTCCCTCTGGGCTTTAGACCCCAGGAGTCAGGATTTCCTGGTGCTGGCTGCGGACACAGATTCCTGACGCTGCAGCACTCTCGTGTGAGAATAGGGGAAATTGATGACTTCTGAGGGATAAATTATTGCTTTTTGTTTGCTTTGGCTTTTGTTTGTAAGCCACGCAATGCACTCTGCATTTTGTTAACTCTCCCATCACAAGCTTTCCGGGAAACGTGAAAGGTGCCCACGTCTCCCTGAGTGCCTGTTTGTCATTCCTGGTGGGATGTCACTCCAGTGCTGCTGCTGGGCTGCCTGCAAGTGAAGGACTCTGCCAGGAGCCCCTCAGGCCTGGATTTGGACACACACATGGGACCAAGCCTAGTGCTCAGTCCCTGGTACCCCAAAGCAGGACAAAGCCCCTCCGAGTGGTTCTGCCATACCCACAGCCCTCCTTGCAGTCCCCTGAGCCCCAGAGCAACTGAAATCCCACATGAATCATTCTCTTCACCCCCCACCCCTCCTCTCTCTGCAAATCTCTTATCTCTAGAAACACTTCCTGGACTGCCTGAGTTCTCATACTGCCCCAGAGCTCCAACACAATTCGATTGAACAGATTTCTGAACTGGGAGATTTATGCTGTTGTGAGTGGGACTGCAGGTTGTTTGTGTTCCAATTAAACAATGGGAATAAGGAAAAACAAATGTTGCTGTAAGAACAATAACAGAATCCGTGTGATGTGGTGGACAAAAGTGAAGTTCACTGCTACTTTGCATATGTGTGCACACTCCTGTATATAGATGAATTACCAATGAAACAAAATTAAATGTATTGCTTAATTATCAAACACCTGAGGTTACACTACTTGCCTAGACCTTAATCTAAATCCTAAATCCCAGTTTTTAAAAGAGAACCCAAACATAGTGAATAGTTTTGATTTTAAGTTTTATTGTAGTGTTCAAAATCTCACAGAATCATCCTAGATTTTGGGAAAATAAAATTCAAGGCCATCTTGTGCTGTACTGCAATAATGACTTTCACTTACAATTAAATGAAAATTGGGCCAAGCTTTGAACATTCACTTAATGTTTGTATTTCCTTCCATTTTTTTCCTTGCCTGTGTGTGGCTGTGAGAGCCTGCTTGTGCTATTGCTTTTTTCCAGCTGTTTTGCAGATACCTTCTGATGTCTTCTTGCCAACTGGGTGCAGACAGCTCCAGCTGGGGCATGCTGTGCTAGGCCACTTGTAGACAGATTTTTAATTTTTTGGGATTTTGTTTTGCCTGCCCCTAACGAAGTTTGTTTATTTGGGCAGAGGTACCTGCCTTTTCAGGCAGAGCCATAAAAGACAGCAAAGGGAACTCAGATCATTCACAGGGCCATGCCTGTTCAGAACTTGCCTGTCATACACAGGAGATAACACAATGTATGTTTACAGCATGGAAAACTATCTCTGCAAAAAAATTGATCTGACTTGGTGACTTGAGCAACAAACCAGAACATTTGTCTGTACAAAGGATAACTTATTTATATAAGGATTGTTTTTATGAAGAATACCATTGGATGTATCCTCAGAGGAGCTTCTTACAATAATGTATCATTTACAGCAGGAGTCAAGTTACTTGTCCAGTTTTGCAATTATTTGAGAAAATAAGACTTTTAAAATTTCATCCGTCATTCTCAAAGGGATAATGACTTTGCAAATTATTTTTTTATTGTCTTCTCTTTGCAGTAGGATTGGAAAAAACGTTAAGACCAAGATTCATCCTACACAACAGCAGGATTCTGAGGGGATGGTCTTTGCATGATGAATGAAGGAAGATGAGTTTTGGCCAAGTCTTTCAGTGAGGTTCCTCTGTGTAGGGAGTCTGAATCACTCCTAATCTAAAAGGGATGAAATTGATGTTTTAGTGTGACTTGTGTGTTCATCAAAGCAGCTGTCCTGGGTCAGACCAAGGTCTCCTCCAGCTCAGCATCCTGTCTCCTGCAGTGGCTGTGATAAACAGTGAAAAGTAAAGCCAGGAAAAGCAAATAGGATGCTTCCCTGGAGCATCTTCCTAACCTCTGCCTCCAGCTTGGGAATTTCTTCAGCTGCTTGGGTTTTCTGTGTAGCTAGTAACCCTCAATGGATTTCTCTTCTAAGGATTAGCCTGATCTCCCCTAAGCTGAGCTAGATTTCACACATGTCACGACATCCGCTAGTGGGGACACCAGGTACCACCTCCATGTGGGTGTTTCAAACCCTACTGACAGGAGATTCCCTGAGGTCTTTAAATGTAATGACCCAAAGAGATGTATGTGAGCACAGTTGATATCTCTCAGCTCTTTCCATCCCAGGAAGAAGCTGGAAAGGTGTCAAGTCACACATGTTGCCCATGCCCTGTGCACAGCCAGGGGCTCTGGGGTTTGTGCTGATCCTAGCCAACACTCACTTGATGCAAACAGGCATTTTCCCAGAATACTGAGAAAACAGTCATCGTGAAAGAGCAGAATCCTGGCTGAGCTCTCCTCTGCTTTGCCCATCAGCTTCAGTCAAGCACAGGCCATGGGTTCCATTCTGAGCTGTGTGGTGGAGATGCCAGTGTCCAGCCTCGCACCTTGCTCATCCTCACCCCAAAACACTGACTTGCCCTCTGAGCTTGGCCTCAGGTCTGCTTCATCATTGCAGACCTGTCTGACAGTCATGAAGTCATAGAATAGCTTGGGTTGGAAGAGACCTTAAAGATCATCTCATTCCAACCCCCTGCCATGGGCAGAACATCCTCCACTGATGGGGATGCTCAGATCCCCATCCAACCCGGCCTTAAACACTTCCAGGGATGGGGCATCCACAGCTTCTCTGGGCAATCTGTCCTAGTGCCTCACCACCCTCAGAATAAAGAACTTCTCCCAAATATCTAATCTAAGACCACTCTATTTCAATTTAAAGCCATTTCCCCTGGTCTGATCCCTTTTTAAAGGGGCTGTGGCTGCCCCTGTCTGACCATCCATGGACTTGAGGAATGGGGCTGTTGGTGTCACCTCCCTAGTGGCCTTGTTATCACCCTTGGGTCTGGCTTGCTGTCCCCTGCAGAGCATCCAGCTCCTGCTATTTCTTGACATGCCTTGTGGTTTCCCCAGTACATTATCAAATTGTCCTGTCATTCAGCACTGACACACAAATCTAGGTATATTTCAGTGGTGTCCTACCTTCTCCTCCCCAGCTCTACTGGAGGTACAGCACCTGCAAATCAGTGATTGGTCAAGCTGACAGTTTCAATCTTTGATCAGACTCTTTCCTTCATCCCTCTGCACCCTCTGTGTGAATGGCAAAACCTAACTCATGCAACTTGGCTGTGAACAAACCTAATCACTCCTAGGCATTAAATAAGGAAGTTTTTAAAGGCATATATGCTTTCAGTTTCAGCATGTCAGAGACATAAAGAGAATGATGACTTTGAAGACGTGTGAGAAATACCAGAGAATTATGGATCAGTTAATGTTTACAGAGACATTGTTACATTATTCTATCAGTTCTCACTGGTGGAAATTAAAGGCATGAAAAAGTGATGATCTTACTGTCTGCGTGGAAATATATGCAAAGCAATCAGTCTTTCAAAAAAACATATTTTGAAATGGTGTTGGAAGCTGTACTTTCTTACAGTTCTGATGGATTGGTAAGCATCTGAGTTTCTGGAGTTATTTTACAATTATTAGATTAAGAGAATCATGCTTTTTTATTGTCTTACAAGTTCTTGCCTAAAGTGCAATGAAGGGATGAAATTTATTTGCTAGTTTGAGCAGCTCCGTCCTGCTCACTCTCCTTGCTCCCTGTTACAAATCCTCTGGCCAGGTTGCTAGGCAGAAGGGAAATAATGTCATTTGTTAAACAAAGCAGACAATGTCTTTCTTTGTAGCCTTCGAACATTCTTTCAGGGGTGTGAAATCCGTGTTAACAATCAGCTCACAGTGAAAAGGTCCCAGTTAAACATTACCACAAGAGCTGTGAGGTTTGTGTACTATCTGAGGACACGAAAGATGCCATTTCCTGAAAATTTACCTGGATCTTTCAACTGGTCAAGGCGCTTGTTGCCAAGGTTTTCTGACAAGGAGAAGCAGAAACATGAACCATGCTGTGTGCAGGAGAGGAGGACACAGGACAGACACCCTAGCAGGGAGGGTGACACAGGTCCAGCCTGTGTTAATATTTTCTTCCCTTGCCCTCTGCGTTTTTCTGATTTTTTTTTCTGGTAATTTTAGATTTTTTTATTCCACCATAGCTAGAAATAAGGAGAGATACAGTTTGTTTAGCGAGAAGCCTCCTCATGAGCTGCTCTACAATGACTCCCCTGTGCCCTCTAAACACTTACTGCTGTGCCCTGTGCAGTCCCAGCTCACAGATGGGCTTTGTGCTTTGCTGAAAGACATCTTCAGGGACTGATAGAGAGGGAGACTGTTGAAAATGCCTTCTTATAAAGACATGCATTTTGAGTGGTCTTTTCTGGCAGAAGCTTTGCATTTTCCCTGCCTAGACTGCATTGGAGGGAGGCAGTTCTTTGGGTTTTGAGGGGATGATTGCAGGATGGACACAGCTATTTAAAGGACTCATATCTCAGCTTTCAGAAGGGAAAGAATGCAGATCTTTCCCATGTTCAGCCATATCTGACCCAAGGCTCTGTTGTGGTCAGCAAGTATTTGCTTTGTGGTGACACCACCATGTACAGGGAGTGCTGTACCTCTCCAACTGCTTGGGCCACACCAGGGTGTGACAGGAGAAAGGAATTTGAACAAACCCGTTCCACCTTCATGACTTCTTAACACCTAAACTGCAGCTTCAAAGATGCTACTTCAGCTTCAAGCACTAGGAACTAACTAGGCCACTTAAACCCAAGAACAGCCTCTCTGCTGCTGCATATTTGTTGCACATTTGTAAGACCAGAAAGTCTGGTCTTTCAGACATAATTTAGTTTGATCTGTTTAAAATTCTCTGTATTAACCACTGTTTTGAGTAGGTGTTTCTGAGTTAGAGGATATTTTTAAAGAAAATTTTGATTTGCATTTCCAGGAACACAGTATCCACCTAACAAATCCACTGCTTTGGTGAATAGCTGTGTTTATCATTAAACCTTTTTTTTTCAATTTCCAGTTAAGCTGATTTAACACCTATTTTCAGTAAGTGGAAATAGGTCAGTCTGATGCCATTGTTCTAATTTATAAATCCAACAAGCCAGTCTCATTGATCTCAGATTTGCATTGGGAAAAATTATTGGTCCATTGGCTAAAGGGAGCTTCCCCTTTTGTTTTAAGTAGTTTCTTGTCAGAAGAGTTTATAGATTGACAGAAATACAGATGTATGTATATCACTAGCTAGCTCTGATGTCCTGAATGGAAGACTTACATATGTTGGAGTGAAATTAAACCCATGGCAACCTGTTTGCCTTAAATCACCAGGCCAAACACCATCCCCTCCAAAATGTTTTCCTGGTGTTGTACCATCTTTTGGATTTCAACATATCACTGTTAGGAAGCCAGGCTGTACAAATTAAATAATTGGAAGAAGCACTGTAGATCACCTACTGTGCTACTGTACATTAATTTCCTGCTGCACCCATTTAAGGGAGCAGTGAACTTTCTCTCTCATCTCTGCTACTGTGGGTCTTTCCCTCTCAAATTCTTTGACTTCTCCAAGTTCTGACATTGAGCAGGTTTTTTAAAATGAAAAGCTGTAGTTCAGAGCGGGATATTGAAGCAGTTTTTACATATTTATTCTGTGAGATCAGTGACTGCTTCCTCTCATGATGGCAGGGCTGCAGCTTCTCTAGCTGAGATATGTGGATGCAGTCCAGGCTTGGCCAGATCTCATTGTTCTCTGAGATTGTCACAGCCACTGTGTTTTATTTTTTGAAGTTGACTTTGGCTTTCCTTGGAGTGTGAAAAAAGCTCTAACCCTGCTGCTACTGCCTCCCAGAAGAGGCACATGCATCCATGTTTTTCCCAACCGGCACTGCAGGAGAAGAGCAGCTCCATTCTGGTCATCTTTGTCATCCCCCACTGGCATGGGCTGGGGAATGGGACAGTCTGTGGGCAAAGCAGACAATTAGGGCCTGATGAACTTCTGGGTCATTAAAGGGACAACTCAGTCACCAAAGTCAACTACTCATCAGAGAAGAAGCAAACTGGAACGAGAAAGGCAGAGCAGGTGTGAGCAGCCACTGCAGATTTCCTGGCCTCATCCCATGGGTCACAGCAAGGTTGAGCTCCACTGCACTTGGCACCTACATTTCATGTGTTTGCAGCCAGCAGAGTGGCTGTGCTCCTTCTTACATGAAGCATCAGGAAAACAGACTCCTCTGGGGAAAGTTTGTGAGAAATGCAAACAACCTTTTGTGCTGAAACCTTCCACAGGAGCCTGGGTGATGTGTGCCAGGCACAGGTGCAGTGAGAGCTGTGATGTAGCTGGGCTTTGCTGGGAGGTGGCATTTTCAGTTTTTGCTGCAGATAAACCCAGCTCAGTTGTGAAGACAGCTAAAAAAAAAAGGCCACCTTCATGAGCACAAATGATGAAGAACTGACACATGTGTTCAAAGAGCAGGGAGACCATCAGCACCACAGCAAAACCCTTCCAGATACCCAGCTGCCCATCCTCAGCCTCCAAACCAAAGGGTGGCCTTTGAAACCTGGGATGCAGGGCTGGAATGAGGATCAGGCACACCACTACTTTCATCTCATTTTTGATAGAGGAGCTTTGAGCTGATGTGGAAGTCATTTGATCTTCCTGACCTTTTAGAGAAATAATTGCTGGCTTAGAATTTAAAGTTAATAATTTATTTCTAGAGAAGGTGCTGCAGTAGCAAGACAACACTGGAGCAAGGGGAGGGCTGGGTTTGAAATGGGAAACTTGTCTGCCAAGAGCAGTGTTATTTTGGATAGCTTTGGAGAAGAGCAAACTGGATTAAGGAATGCAAAATAAAAGGAGTCATTCTCCTCCACTCTTGGTTGATTTCTACAAGCCAATTCACTTTGAATCTTTTTAGGATCTGGAAACATTACGGTCCACTTTGAATCAAAATAAATTATTCTGGTTTCCAAGCTGATCTCATACTATTTTCTGTTAGCAGAGGAAATTCTGAAAATCTTGTAAGACATCCTGTTCTCATAAAATGCCCAGCCCAATTTTGTAAATTCAGGAGGTTTTGGCTAGGCTAGATAAGCTTTGGAGGAGCATTTGAATATTCACTCAAGCTGAACCCACACTCCAGACAGTGGTGTGAATAGTTTCCTGCATTTCTGAGCTTCTGATGCTCTGAAAAAATTTTACGGATTCTAGAAGAATGAGGGCAATGAGAAAAAAACCCAAACAAACAACCTGTTGCCCCTCTGTAGTTAGTACTTTGGATAAAGAGAAGCACACCTGGTTGCCCAAAGGCTGATGGATGGGATAAATTCAGCATGGCAAAGTCCTCTTCTCAGTGGTGTGCAAAGAAGTAACAATGAAAGCTTCCCAGGTCCCAGGAAAGGTAAACTTCTGTGAAGCGAATTTAAATCTAATGATATGATGATAGATGTGCATCTTTCATGTACCTTTCTAAGTATCCTTGAAAAGAATTTTAGAAGAAAATGCAATATAGAGAAGGAGAGTTTCCCAGGATCGCTTCCTCTTCTGAAATAGTAATCTCTTTTCTTCAGTCCAAATCAGCCTTCCAGGAGATCTGGTCCAGTCTTGCCTGCCTTTCTGAACAAATTGTGCCACAGATTTTTCATCTCTGAATAAGCATCCCAACACCAGGTCCCAGCTTGCATTGCTATCTATGCTTCTTGTTCTGCATTTTGAAGCAGAAGCTGGCAGTCAATACCTGTGGACAATGGCAGCACTGACACCAAAATCAGTGGTAAAAAATAAAAAAAAAAAAAGTAACATCACAAGCATAATACCTGACTTTGATATCTCAGTAGCAAACAGCTAAGGAAACACTGAAATTAAAGTCAGCTGTGGAATTTCAACTCTGTCCTCTGCTATAAAACACCTTTTCATTATGTCTTGCTATTCATGTTTTGCCCTAAATAGTTATTGATTTTCTAATGCACTTTTCTTCCCATGGTACTCTGCTTTTATAGTCAAGCTGTCAGAAAAAATTAATTTTTACAGCATCATTCTAAGGTGAAGGAAATGAGTCCCTTTTCACTTACTAGCTTTGAAGATGAATGGAAAGAATACATATTAATTTTGGTGTCTGTGCTGAAGCTGTGCATTTCACATATTAGCTGTTGCAGACAAAATTTCTGGCTCCAGACTCTGTGGTTTTTTTCCAGGGAACCAAGGTCTCAGGTGAGAAAAGACTTCTCTGGGTTCCTCCTCTCCCCTCTTGCTTCATTTGTCCCATTCTCCACATCCACCCCATCCTTCTGCCTCCTGCCCCTGTCCTGTCTTCCACCCCACTCTGCTGTTCACATTCAGTGCCATCCCCAGTCTTGTCCTCCTGCTTGTCTTGTTGGGAGGATTCCTGACTCTTTCCTTCCCCATCACCACCCACACATCTGGCTTTTACCCTTTCTGCATTTGAATCCAGGAATTTTTCTCCTCCACATTGTCTCACCCCAGTGAATATCACCAAAGTACAACACACAGAGTCCTGGCTCTCCTTTTTCAGGTGCTTGGCCTTGTCATGGGCTGCGAAATTCTAGCTGAAACTGCACGGGAAGTCCTGCTTGAACTGTAGTTAGGACCTGCTCTGGGAGGTTGAAAACTTCAGGAGTTCAGTTGCTAAAGTGAAAGGAATCTCATCGTTATCCCCTGAGCATGTCCAAATTCAGCTTCCTAAAGGCATATAACATATTTGCGCAGATTTGGGCAGGTTTTCAGCAGGGCCAAGGGGACATCTCTCATGGAAGGAAACCCTCTCCAAGGAAGAGAGATGCCAGAGCTTTTCAAAAGAAAGGTCACAATTGCTTTTTAACTTGGACAAAACACTGAATTTTTCCTTACCCTCATTATTGGAAATGGCTAAGTTTGTGGACATCTTCCAAAAACTTCAGCCTGAGGCAGATACCTGGCATGGAAAATTTCATTCCAAATGGTTATAGTTTGGCAACATTATAAGTGCTTGAAAATAGGCTCTTACAGTGCAAGGGATCAAGCTTCCACTGCAGTGTGAAAGGCTGAGCCACCAGCCCTACCTGCAGTCACAGCCCAACATTTTGCTTCCTCACCTGCACAGCAAACAGAGCAGGGATGCACTTGGACGACAGCTTTCCATCCTGTCCAGAAGGAAATTACTGGGATTGATACTGAATAAATTGGTTAGGATGAACATTCTGTAATACACAGGAATTTCCAGCACAGAGGAGCTTTGGACAGCAGGGGTTACAGAGATCCTCTCTGAGTTCTGCTTGCCTGCAGAACTTTTCTACACGCATTCATATGCTTCTGATAAATGCGGTTTTCAGTGTTCTGACAAATGTGTTAGCAACAGCTTATCCACACAGCCCTGGTTTCCAGCTCGCTCGAGTTGCTCTGTCATTATCATTAACTGAGCCATCCATTTCCTTCTTTCATCACACCACCTCCACCACCTCTGCCTTGTCATGCTCTGGAGTAATAAATGCATACACACAGACAACCCCCAAGCAAAATTAGAGCAGCTGGCTGCTGATGCTGCACAGCATGGGATCTTTCAGGGAGAAACCATCAGCCCCTTCCCAGCAGATCCTCTCCTAAGTGTCAAGAACAGTCTCTGGCTTTTTGGCTGCATTTCTCACAGCATGGCAGATGCATGGGACATATTCTGCAGGCACAGACCAATTCCTGGAAGAGGCAGAGAAGTAATGAGTGGCTAATGAGCACCGAGTTACAGGTATTTAACCTCTGCCATATATGACTCAGAATACAGTATCTTCCCCCATGGCCAGACGGTTGGCAGCTCAGAGTACCTCAGGACAAACAAGCCATGGCAGAAACTTGGCCATCCTCTGAGGCTGCTGTGAGACCTGAGATCAATTCATGTTAGTTTTTCACCATGTAGGTGCATTGTCATCCCTGGGCAGCACTGCCCTGGTTCCCCTAGGAAAGATGTGTGTCCTCATCATGGGGGATACTGTTGCAGGGCACATTGCATGTGTGATACCAGCTCTGCTTGCTCAGGTGTCGGATGGCTTTGGAGCCTGAATCCATTGGTGATGTGAGTGTCCAGGAGGTCTTGTGTAGCTCATGGAGTCTGCTGGGAGGTGAACACTTTCACTATGAAGTCCTCTTTAGAACTGCTGACACTTTGATGACTGACAGTCCTCATCTGCATAAAACGCTTCTCTTACTGCCCAAGTTATTTCACTTTTTTTTTCCTCAATAGTAGTAGAGAAGTATAAAAATATGGATAGATAATATCTTCTTTAGTGTCAACTTATTGGGACATCAGAGAGGGGACAAAGGCAATGAGTGTAGTTGTGCTGTTGATGACATCCAGGGCTAGCTGGACTACCTGAGGAATGTGCCTGGCCATTGATTCTAAAGGTGCTTGAACCTACCACACAGGAGCCCATGTGTGTTTTGTGAAATTCATACTTGTATTTATTCCAAGAAAGGTGAAAGGGAGGGCAAAGCTGGCTGACAGTTTGCAGGTGGAGGAGAGGGGGGAATATTTCCAGCACTTGTAAAGATTAGAGACAATCACAGCAGCATCTGATGTGAACCAGAACTGATTAAAATCAGAAGAAACGCGAGAAGCAGGATGACTAAAACACGCACGGACTGAAATGAAACAATAAAACACAGCTTGCGCCGAAAATCTTATGCCTCGAGTGAAAACAAAGGTGTTTTCCAGCGGCAGGGATAGCAGCCAGACGCTGTTTTGGCTCAGGCTGGCGGCTCAGGAGCATCCCGGCAGCTAGAGGGCATTGCTGGCTGCGGCATGGGAGCGCTTTGCTCCTGGTACTGCTGCTGCTGAGAGCACTGCCTGGTCTCCGGGACACCAACAACAAATTTTGCCCTAAAGATTCATCAGGAATAAAATCCCGAACACCCCGGTGACACCTGAGAGCTCACCGACAGGTCTGTGTTTCCTACTGAGTAATCTATCTCAGCGCTCTCTGAGCCATACGTGTTTTCCGGAAGTGTTGTAAATGTTTAAGAAGAGACAGCACCGTTTTGAAAAACGGTTCAGTTATATTTTCATTTGCCCCGTGCTGCTATAAAAGGCTAAAAATTTGTTGTTGTCAATTGGCCTGGAGGAGGCTCAGTGTTGCTACGTCAGCAGAGTAACTGCAACAGGTGACCCTTCTGGCCATCAAATTCCTGCCTTGGCCCTCTGAGGTGGGAACAGTCACATTCCTCAGACTGTGCTGTGTGGAGTTTGCTGCTGGTGAACATTTTAATATTGCTTTCCAGCTGGGTACTCTTTTAATCCCTATGAGCTACAGACCTTAGAGCTGGGAGCTTTCCCAGGTCATGTCCAGACCCTGTCCATGACATGAAAGTTTATCAAACTACCTCCATAACAATGAATTCTGTTGCTGGAATGAGAAGAAAAGAGAGGATTTATGTCACATGTTGCATTTGCAATAATCAGAAAAGCAGAGTTTGCTGTGCTTTCACATTCCCTACAAATCTCTTCAGCAATTTCCTTTGATTACTTTCCCCCTGGCTCCTCCTCATCCTCTGCATGCATTTTCTGTAGGGAGCTAAGCAGGGTGATATCAGAGAAATAGCTCCATCCTTGTCTTCATCCTTCCCCAGACTTGTCTCAGGGTGCTGTTGGTGTTAGGGAGGTCCTGTGGGATGTTGGTCAGGGTCAGTGAGGCTTCCTGGTGCCCTCAGGGCTTGACAGTTGCTTTAAAGTGTCGACTGTTGCCTACAGATCTTTGCAGCAGCAAAATACTCACATGGAGAAATGGCTAGCAAAACAACCCAAAAAAACCCACAAGAAACCAAATCAAATGGCCCCGCCCCCTCCCCCCCCACCATAAACCACAAAACCAACCCACAACCCCCCAAATCTTAGCTTTGCTTTTGGAACGTACTCTGTCCAATTCTAACTTGACAAATTCCAGCCACAGCACGAGTTGCAGAGCCAACTGATGTGTCACCCACCCATGACTTTTAGAGAAAGGGGCAAAAAATTAACAATGGGCTGAATGAAGCCAAAATGAGACCACAATAGTCTCTGAGTCACAATATATCAAGTACTGTGAAAAAATGTAACATTCTCCCTCTCCCACAACTCCACACCCTTAAAAAAACCCCTGTGGTACAAGCTCCATGCTCTGCAGGAGGGGTCCTGTTCTACCAGTTATCACGCAATTACCCAAAATGCAAACCCACCCCTCCAAGACTGGTCCAGGGTTGTTACACAAGTGGAATAAAATACAACTGAGCTCCAGCAGAGGAAGAATCTGGATGCAATCTGGTACAATATCACACAAATAATAATTTCTTATTGTGTTGGGCTTTCAGGGCAAGGTTTTGCTAACAGAGAGGCTACAGGGGTGCCTTCTCTGAGAAGCTGCCAGAAGCTTCCCCCATGACAAAGAGAGCCAATGCCAGATGGATCCAGGATGGACCCACCACTGGCCAAGGCTGAGGCAGCTGGTGACAGTGGTAAAACCTCTGGGATAATAGATTTAAGAAGTGGGAAGAAACCTGAACACAGACAGGAGCAGCTCAGCAGCAAAAGGTCAGTGAAGGAGGAGGGGCAGGAGCTGCTCCAGCTGCCAGAGCTGAAATTCCCCTGCAGCCCCTGGTGCAGCCCTTGGTGGAGCAGCTGTGCCCCTGCAGCCCACGGAGGTCCATGGGGGAGCAGAGATCCACCTGCAGCCCCTGGAGGAGCCCACAGCAGAGCAGGGGGATGTGCATGAAGGAGGCTGTGACCCCAGAGGAAGCCCTGCTGGCAGGACCTGTGGCCTGTGGACAGGAGCTCATGCTGGAGCAGGTTTGCTGACAGGACTCATGACCCTGGGGGGGCCCACACTGGAGCACCCTGTTCCTGAAGGATGGCACCCTGTGGAAGAACCCAAACTGGAGCAGTTCATGGAGACCTGCACTATGTGGGAAGGAGTCATACTGGAGAAATTTGTGGAGGACTGTCTCCTGTGGGAGATCCTCATATGTGCCCCAAACCCCCTCTGGACAAAACCAAACTCATCAGTTACAGGCTGCAGAAGCCACACGGGGGGCAGTGCATCTGGAGGAGAACAGCTCTGTGCGGGGAGCTTGGAGAAGAAGCTTTGCAACTGTGCCTGCCATCCCTTGCCAAGACTCTCTTGCTTTTCCCTGCCACTTCTAGGCAAAGTTCATGATGAGTTCTGAGCCAGCAATGTCATATTAAAAGAAAAAAACATTCCCAGCAGTTTATCTCAGCTGGAGGTGGTAAAATATCTCTGCAGGGGGATTTTTTACTCCTGATGTTTTACTTGCTGTGGCTACCTCGGCTTTGGAGGGAGCTGTGTAAGCCACTGTGTGAAATCCAAAGAACTGGCAGCATTTTCACATGCTTGTTGCTCCTACTGTCACTGCACATATGATGAGTTCTCCCTCATCAACTTGCTCTGTCTTTCACCCTTTCTCTTCCCATTCAACACATCTCTTCCCTTCCATGTTAGAAACATTTCCCTTAGTGTCTCTGCAGTTTAGCACAGCTCATGTTCCTCCCCTGTGTCTGTCCTCCAACTCAACCATTCTTCACAGAAGGACAAGAAACCCTCCTGCACAGGCTAAAAAACAACCTCTAATCTAGGTTAAAATGCTTTCTTGATCCTGGCTGCACTCAAAGCCTTGGTTCAGCAGGCCATCCTGAAGGCCTGAAGGGTTTCTGTGTCCATGCCCACAGCTGCAGCCCCAGCAGGGAGTGCTCACGTGTCCCCACCCAGGAGTGACCCCCACAGCCCTTTGTCCTACCAGCCCCAGTTGGTGACACAAGCCATGCAGTGACGTCCTTAGCCCAGAATGACGTCCTGTGGTTTGAGCTGGAAACCAGAACACAACTTCTTACCAGAAACCCTGTGTGTCATTCTCTTATTACTTACTTAAATCGTAGGAAACTTTTATCACTGTTGGTTGATGGACAAAGGAAATGTTCATTTAAAAATACCGAAGAGATGTGGTACATCCTCAGTTTTACATAAGGATGTGAATAAGCAATTTTTGGAGCAACACAAGTAGCAGCTCTTTCCTCATCCTGCACCTTGACTCGTTACTTAAAATTCCTGTTTGAAACTTCTGTTTCTGCAAACCAATCTCTTGTAGTGATAATCTCTTATAGACATACTTAAACCCTTGACTCCTTGGTCACTCTGTTAACTAGGCCAGGGAGACACTGAACAATTCCCCTGGAGGAGGGGAACTCCCTGCTGCTGGCAGTGGCTCAAGCATTCTCTACAAGGGGATAAGGGTGCACATCTGTGCCGTGCTGGGGGCAGCAAGGACTGCAGCCAAACCCAAATCTACGTGCTCAGCCCTCCAACGTTGCAGCTGTGCCTCACTCTGATGACACAACACTCTCCAAGCACAGCAATGGGATGGTGAAACTTGCCACAGCAGCCCTTAAGCGCTCTGAGCTCCAAAGCTTGCTGTTTTTCTCCAACAATTGTTGAAATAGATCCAAATATAATATAAGAAGTGATGTTGTATCAGTTTGGACAAATTGCTTTTAGCGTAAATGCTCATTTTGCATTTAGGCTGGGGGTTTTTTTAATTTATTTTTTAAGTGTGGGTCCAGGGTGAAAAACAGCTTTCTTTGGTTATTGAATGAGAAAGCTCTTAGTATCAAGGGGCAGTCGTTTCCAATACACATAGGTCAGGGTTAACATTGTGAAATTCTTGACTAGGCTACTTCATGACTATGATATGTAAAGAATTTGTGTTTCCAAACCAATCCAAGCCAAAGGTTCTCTTTAGCAGCATCATAAAATCACTATGACGTGCCTCAGAGAAGAAAAGGGATAAATGTGCATGAATAATTTATTAGTTATAAATCTTTGCCTCTCACTATGATTTTCTTACTTTTTTCATTCTGACTTGGAAGGAAGGCAAGGTCTCTCTTTGCCCAATAAGCCTATACAGATATTACACCATGTAGAAAATACGGCAACAAAACTCTGTGAAGTTGTTTTTGGTATTGACTAAACCATGTTTATTGCCTTCAACTGTGGCCAGACTGAGGAAGAACCCCCAGGTGTTTAAGTTACAACTCCGCTTTACTGTGCCATTCTGACAGCTCCACTCAATGGGGGTTTTTTGTCTGTTTTTTTTGTAGGTAAGCAATTTATTGTTTACTCAAATGACATTTTGCTTCTCAGTCTTTTCCCAATTGCCACCAGTACTGATCATATTTTAAACAACAAAAGTCCCCTCACCTGAGCAGTAATTCATTACCTTCACTGAGCTGCTCACCTTTCCCTCCACCTCCTTAATCCTCACCAAAGGGCTAAAAGGAAGAGCATGGAGGGAAAATGGCTATTGTCCCAGGGCCTGTGAGCTGTAGGAGCTGTGTGTTTGCTGGTGCTGAGGTGACTAGCAGCACAGAGGAGGGAGCTGTAATGAGGAAAGACTCAAGTAGGGCTGGGCATTGGCCATAACTGACTTTGGAGTTCTCAGCACCCATGGATGAAACCACAAGATGCAAAATGACTGGCCAGCATTCTTCTGTGGAAAAGTCATCTGTGAAACCTTGCAGCAAGGCATCCTGGGCGTCGCTTCTTTTTAAACATTTTTTTTTCCTGCATATATTGCACAAATGTGTATTTCACAGTTTTTTGCACAAAAGCAAGAAAACCTTTCTGTGGGGCAAGAGGCAAATGGAAGAAAGTGGATAGACAGAAACCAACCAGAATTTTGTGAAACTGCTGAAGAGATGTTGGCCTGATCCAAAAGTAGTGGATAAGGACCTGTGGAGAAGGGAAGTGGAGAGTTCTTGGCTTTTTTTTTTTTTTTTTTAAATATCTAACATATACGCAGATTGAACAAAAGCATGTAGTAGTATTTCTGAGCAACTGTTTAAAGCTCCAACAGGAATCTGTGGTGGGATGTGCCTTTCTGTTGTACTTTTCCTCACTTTGAACCTGAAGGTTTATGTGGAGGTAATCACCGCTGCACTCAATTTCCTTGAGAGTGAAGAGAAATAGGTAAACACATTTCTCAGGCTAACACCTGGGCTGAACAGGTTGGGAAAAGGAAGAGGAATATGAAAGGATATTGGCTATAGCTCCATGGGTAAATATCCACTGTGGTGCAGAGACTGCTCTTGCCAACACTTCAGTCATTTGCTCCAGAGCAGTTTGTACAACTGGATTTGATGCCAGAGGAACAGTATGAGTCACAGGGAACTTTACATTTCCCCACTTTAAAATAATTAAAGCTGCCCTTCATGTTCATGGTGGAACTCTAGTCATGCCATCTGCAGCAGGTCAGTCTGCTGGGGTACATCAGTGCAGCTCTGGGCAGGCTGCACAGCACCTGCAGCTGCAAGAGGAGGGAAACAGGGAAAGGAGGTGTGAGTGTAGAAATAGGGCTGCAATGTTTCCCAGCTGGATGGTTAAGGCAGATGTGCTGCACCTGGAGAGGAGAAACTCCTCAAGGAGAAACATATTGCAGGCAGCTTTCTGGGAGACTTCTAGGAATTGCACAGAAATGTTGAAAACCATGCGTAAGGAAATGGTATCAGGATTGTCCATGGAGGAAAGAAGGGCTTTTCCATTCAAGTCACTGAGGTATTTCAGAACCAAAGAAAGGTGAGTCATATAGTCTACACATTCCATGACAAAGAAAGAGCAAATTGCCCAGGACAGGAAATCTTCCTCTGCTCCTCTCCTCTGTTAAAGCATAAAGTGACCTTCTTTTTTTCCCCTTCAGGATGGAGAGTTTCAGAGTTCCTAATTAAAGCAAAGCTTACTGCAGTATTTGGATTATATCACTGTACATTGTGAAAACTTTAAAATAACAGCCCAAGACTGTCATTGAAATAAACACCATATGGTTGGCAAAAGTTTATTTTATGCTCTGAAAATTTATTTTGAATGCTTAGGTTTGTGGTTTTGTTTACTTTCAGTGAAATGCATGTCAGCCGTTTTGCTGGTTTACAGTAGTCAGTCAGACTGCTGCCAACAGGCTGTAGGGCAGTCCTCTTTTAAGGCTTCAAAATGTTTGTGAAGCAAATTATTTTCCTTTAAAGACCATACTTTGTTTACCCTCCCCCTAGAAAGTCAGTTTCTTCTAAAGGATGATGTGTCCTGGGCACTGTGAATATAAGAAAAGTATAATTGTGCAATGCTGCAGTTTGTGACCCTTCCTTCCCCTCTGGACCTGCTGTGGCACCGTGGGGTCTTGCTCTCATCCCGCTGTGCCTGTGGTGATCTAGAGTTTGCAATACCAATACCTAATGCAGTGAGTAAAGTGCAAGGTAGAAATGTGAAAGTGATGTAAATTATTGCCATGAATTTATTTTTTACATAGGAAACCCGAAAAGAGATGTACTGAGATCATCTGCTGCTTGATGGAAGATATTGGCTTCAAAAGCAAAGAGAAATGCTGCTTTCCTGTCCCTCACACAGAAAATTCTCCCCAGTAGATGGAAGGGATAAACAAATGTGTAGTAAATGAACTACCAGCCTAATTCTGATCCCCACCTCTCCCTGGTGCCTAAATGAAAAAATAGTTTGGAAATATTATTTCTGCTCATCTAGACCTTGGGCTTTTTTTTTTCCTCAATGCAATGAGAGAAGCAAAGTCCAAGAGGAACAAAAAAAAATTAATGAGGTGCCTTGGGGTCAAGTCAATCTCCCCCTGTTACTTGCACGGATTAGGAGAGATGAGGAGGTAAGAGAGCTTTCCAGGAATGTCTGCCCCAGAAGGACAGTGGGTGTACTCCTTGTGAGAGGTTGACTCTGATCTTTAGGTACAATGTGTGGACCAGCAGAGTGCTTTTGAAGACAATGTCCTGTTTGCTCCCATTTGCTGGGGTTTGGTTTACATCACAGAGCAGTGTTGGGGTGTATGAACAAGGCTCTCTGGTGATACAGGGATGGGAGAGCCTCAAGAGAGCTGGAGGGCACAAGTGGGCATTCAGTCCCTGGGACCAGACCAGAGCTAGGTCTCTGAAGACACCCAGAAGTGCCAAAGTGAGGTCATGAGCCCTGTCTCCTTCGCTCCCTAGTACAGATAGGGCCAGTGTAACTTTCTCTCTTTGTTTATTATTATTCCCTGCACCCAATATCAAGGCTGTCCCAGGGACCTGGAGGCTGGAGAATAACTCAGAGTTGACCCTACCAAGAGAGTGCTCTTGGAGGCTGCTGTCCCTCTGGGAAAGATGTGGTTGGGGCTAGAGAGAGCCTGGTGTGTGGTTATGGCTTGACTTCTTACCAAAACATTTTGCTGGTGGATGCTGAGCAAGCTCATGGCCTTGGTGACCCCATTTGCAGAGGACAGTGGCTAATACAAGGGTCTTTTCCTTGCTATTGACTAATTTTTCTCTATCTACTCATGGCCCAGGGACATAGAAATGAGGTGTAGAAGGTCTGTAAATAGCCACTGATTTGTCAGACTGACAGGCCTTAATGAACATGTTTCCCCTAATGAACATGTTTGAGGTCTCTTTGTTTTTATTTTTATTTGGTTGGTTTGACCTGAAAAGTGTCAGAAATTCCCTGCCTCCCTCCCTTCCAAAATATTTTAAACATTGATGAAAAATGAGCTCATAAACTTCTAACCTTTTGAACGATCACAAACTGAGAGGGTTGAACTTAATGTATTTCACATATTTTCAAAGACTGAGTTTAGCAGAAGATAGCAAACAAACTTGAGAGAGGGGAGCTGTAAGAGCTGTAGGAACTCCTATTTATTCCACCAAGAGTGAAGAAATTTCACTAAGTATCCACCTTTTTAAGTTTCAAGAGCTTCTACTTCGCTACTTCACCACATGGAAATCAGATTTTCACAAAGTAACTAATTACACATATTAAGACACTTAAAAAATTATACACAGTACTCAAACGTGTGTAATTTACATGTGAAGAAAGAGCCCTTTTTAAGTCTAAACAGGGGAAAAGTATCTGTTGTATTTCTACATAATCATGTTAGCATGGAGGGCACTGACGTTCATGGTACCTAGAAAATACTTTCAAGAGTTTGGATTATCTCCAATACACTTATGAGAGACTTACTATAACATCCCAAAAAAGGGCCATAAAACTTTATGTGACAGCTTCACAGATGGTTAGAGAACCACAAAAACACTCGACTTTTCTGCTTGGATATGCTTTCACTGAAAATTCCCCTTGGAAGTTTCATTGCTTAGTTTTGGCAAACAGGATTAATTTTATGTCTTTCAGTCTGTTCTCGGAGAAAAGAAATGACAGAGAGGCAAGATTTTCATTAAAATTACTATTAATTATTAGTTCTCACACTGTATTGCATATTTCTGATCTCTTTCACAATATGCTTTACTGATTAATGGCAAATTCGTTGTGTAGAAAATAATGACTAGGATTAAAAAAACAAATCTGAAATCAAACATTTAAACTCTGGGGCTCATTTTTATTTGAGAAGGATGAATGGTACCTATGAATCAGTGAGTTTTATTACATATTCCACACAGATTAACAACTGATGGGAATTAGTCAAACATACCTACCTTTCAATATTTCGGGGTTATATATAAAGGAGAGGGTTCTGTGCTTATGGATTAACCTGATATCACATGTAGAAGCCAAATAATGCATAATTCTGTAGCATCACATGCATAAATGTTCTCAGCACATTTTTCTTTAGCTTTTAATTAAACCTACGAAGAATTTCTGCCAGGATCACATCCTGGTTTCTAGTCATAGCTGTGCAGATATGCACAGAGCATACACAGGGAATTTATGTTAGAGAAAAGCCTTTGCTGGGCTTCTGTGGCTGCACCCTCTCCCCACCAATTTGTTGTGCAGGGATGTCCTTTCCTGGTGCAGGCATAAAATAATTTGAACTGACACGTAAACAACACTTCCATTTGTTTCCACTTTCTTTCCCAGTAGTAGGTTCTGTAAGTTGTATCTTTTGTGGTGCCATCCAGAAAATCAAGTCAGGAAATAGCAGTCAACAGGAAAAATACTGATTTTATATGTGCTTGACACCAAATAGATACCTTAGCACAGTCCAAGAGCTGCTTGAAAGCTTCCTGGCAAGATGTTATGATTTGGACTTTTGATACTACCATGAACATCACATCATGTTGCAAATGGTAGAATCGCACACTGACAAAAATATTTATGATTCTCTTAGGAAGGCTGCAATCAGGAATTTATTATTCTTGCTGAAATAGTGAAGCTTAGCATTTGAGAATCTTTCATTACTCAGAAATCAGCACATTTGGTGCCATGTTTATTGTTTGCAAAGTCTTCTAAGAACTTGAAAGAGGTGAATGTATAGGAGAGTTCCTAAAAAAATAACCCAAATTTTACCAGCCAAAAATACACTATGAAATTCTTCTAATTCAGAAACAGGAACTTTCTATGAGTGAAAAGCTACTCTAAAACAGTGCAAATTAGGTATTTCTTCCCAGAGGTCTTGAAACTCCAAATTAATGCATAGCTATTTTTTTCCTTTTTGTACATATTGTCTGTATGTGATACATTTTCTATTTGGGAGCTCCTATTTGGGTAGAATGCCACAAAAAAGTTACCAAAATACCTGTTTTCTGTCTTGAGAAAAGTAACCATAGGAGGTACTGCTAGTCAGAAACCATACTATTTCCAACCTACATTCAAAACTTTCTAGGTGGTTAAACCCTTCAAACAAAATCTTCAGTCTATTTACGGCATACTATTTATGGTTATGATACTTTAAAATTAACATGAGGCATGTTTAACAAAAGAGGAATACAGCCTTCCTGTGTTTGAAGGAGAAGACGTCTGCTCCTGAGCAGCAGCTG
Source organism: Entomyzon cyanotis (assembly GCA_024500445.1). Taxonomy (NCBI): domain Eukaryota; kingdom Metazoa; phylum Chordata; class Aves; order Passeriformes; family Meliphagidae; genus Entomyzon; species Entomyzon cyanotis. Next base: position 41,775,596 of record JAKEPQ010001021.1, on the reverse strand, counting down.
CAGCAGTAGGTTCTCTCTCATGATCCCTTCTGATATCCTTCAGATTTAAAAACAAAAAACTGGAATCAGAGAAATGGTAAAAGCCTGAGCTTGGCTTGAAAAGTTTGACATCCACTCACACAGCACAGCTTCTTCTCAGGCAGGATGCAGAGCAGAGAATGAACTCCCCAGCTAAAGATTAGAATTCTCCAAAGAGTCCTTTGAACTGTCAGAAATTCTGGGAAAGTATTAGCTTTCCCAAAGATCAGAGTGACCAGGAACCTCTCCTTCTCCAAGAGCTTCCCTACTCTTCTTGTGACCAGCCCCCCACCAGACACTCAGGGAGCTGGTGTGGTAATGGAGTCCACCCAGCTGGCTCAGGGTCAGAGAAATCAGATAAACCAATGCTTCTCGCATCAGATTCCATAAGGGATCCCCTGAGTTTCAAAAGAAATACATATGTGTTCTTGACGGGGGAAAAAAAAAAGGCTTCTTAGAATACAGAAAAGATTAAATTCCAACCTTTGTCCAACGAACCCAGGACCTGTGTGTGCAGCTCATCCAGTGTGAAAAACATTCTCTTCCTCTCTCATTTTGTAATGTTACTTTATTGATTTCTTTGGATGAAATCACATTAATTGAACTTTTACAATGAGAAAACGTTTAGTTACACTGGTAAACAGGAGTACTCCATAGTCTTCAGCAGTAATTGTTATGTAACATTATCTCTGTATTCCTAGGGTTAGCTTTAGGACAGGATTTCCTTAGCAGAACTCTAAAAACTATTTTTAGTTATTTAATAATGGCAATTGTTGAGATTTTAGGCAATTACTACCATATTTATTTCTGCATTTTAGCTTTTTCCTTTATTCTAAGATATCTGCATATGAAATTGCATCTTATTTTGTTCCAGTGGAAGTGAATTTTACTTGAAATTCCATGGAATCCTTTGGCAAAAATTCACAATCACATTTACATCTGGAGTAAAGTATGTCAGTAGTCATGATAATACTTTTATGATTAATCTACTTCATTCATAAATATGTGATTTAAATTTTGGGCTGTAAGCAACTGACTACTGTTTACTGTCCTTGTTTAAGACACACTGATATTGCTGGCTGGTAGTTATTGCCAAAATATGAATAGTAGAGTTGTCCATAATCAAATATTTTTCAACTCATTATTTAATTGTTTCCCTTTGTTCATCTGCATAACTCAGTATAAGTTTTACTGGCTTTGTTAGAAACAGTAAGCTATATTAAAAGTAAATAAATCTGGTAAAAAAGTAAATTTGGCAGCCTGAAAATGCATGAAAGAGCAAAGTGGGAATGTAAATTTTGTTTTGCAATAACTGCTGGTAACTCCATTGTTCACTTACATTTTCCTTCAACTCGTCCAGTAACAATTATTTAAATCAATATAATTTTCACTGAATATGAACATTCAAGTTTTGGTTCAGCAATCTGAATCACATTATGTGATGCTCAACAGCTCTGTGAAATATTCTGCTGTTCCTAGAAATGCTGGTCCAGTAGAGATTCCACTTTAAAGACCTTGTAGTCATAGGGGAGAAGTCTGTGCCTGGGTGAGAAGATTAGGAAACACTGCCTGGTTTGTTTCAGCGCTTGCTGATCCACAGAGGCTGCTTGCTACTCCTTGGATTCACAGCAGTGCCATCCTTTCCTGGTGTGCACCACACCGGCAGCTGCCCTAACCCTGTGATGTGCTATTTGTTTTAAAGCACTGAAAATCTGTTTGCACTGGTAGGTTAAAACCTTTGATAAAATATTTTAAAAACATTTCAAAAACATTTCAGGAGAGGCTCTGCTTCTCTCTCTTGTGCAATGTTACTACCTACCCCAGGAGTTTCCAGCAAGCCAGGCTTCTGCAGATATAGTGCTTATATATACGAAATAAAGGGTGATAAAAAGCCCCGAATAGAGCCCTTAAATGCCCTGTTTTGAAAGGCACTGAAATGCTCCATCAGCCGTCTCATCACGCACCTTCTCCTCGGGGTAGCCTGCTGGAGGGCAAGCCCTCGCCATGGTAAATGAAACACATTCAGCTCAAAATGACCTGTCCTTGTTTCCTGCCTGCTCCTCTGCTGGGAGCTTTCTGCTCGTGGGCGTGGAGGTCACCCACCCCAGGACCCCAGGATGGGGCAGAACAAGGAGGATCATTCTCCCACTCCATGGGCTGACTCATGTTTCTCAAAGACCAGGATGCAAAGTGATTTACATTCCTAAGCAGCAAGTCACGTTTCTTGAAACTGGGATGTGGGCTTTCAGCTTGGGAGCAATTTTAAGAAAAGGCCAAATCTGTGCAGCTTCTGAGACAGGAAAAAGCAGTTCACTGGGGACAATGTGAGTGCAGACATTACCAATTCCCAAGCAGCTTGCACAGTGGCTGAAAGCTGTCCTGTGACAGGACTGAGCACAACACAGCTGTAAAAATCACCCTCTTTGACTGTGTGTGCTCTGCCAGGAAATAATCATATTTTAGGCATTAAATCTGCCCAGATGATATAATCAAGAAGTTGTGCTTTCTTCTAGACATTCTGATGCCTCACTCAGGTTCTTTGCAGTTTATTTCCACTTGCCAGGTTTTTGCAGATGTTCTATTTGACTTGCAGCCTATGTACCATGTTTGGGGCAGTGGACACATCTTAATGACAATAAAACCTGTATTTACAGATCTAATACTGCTCCTCCACAAATGAAACACTTTTATATTTAAATGTAAACGCAATGAAGAGGTGCCATATCTCATACATGTTGTTTCAGTATCTCTTGTGGACAGAACCATTTTCCTGCCAAAAGCTGCAGCTCCAATTTTATCTAATGAGTCAACAAAGATCTCTTGCATTTATCCTTCAAATATGTTTTTAAGATGCTAAACCAGATAAACATTTCCACTGATCACATTTTCAGATTTTCAGTAATTTTAACTGTAGCTGCATTCTAGAGTATCCTGTCTCCCTATTTTTGATCAGAGTCCAATTGTTCACTGAGCAGCCCATAAATGCTTAATCTGTTCTCACAGTGCTACCAAATCTTGGTAGTGCAGATCTTCTAATGATTACTTAAATTTATGTGATTGATGAAACTTTCCACAAGCCTTACAGGTTGGGGATTTTTAGCAGCAGTACTGCAATAACAATTTTGTTTTGTTTTCACACGTGCTGACCTCACTGACTAATTATTCTTGTCACAAAATATTCCAGGAGTTGTTCAAGCCATTTTCTAAACACCCCTTTTAGCTGCAAGTCCTTACCAAAGCTTTAATTGCTCAAGCACAGACTCTTCGACCAGGTTAAAACACAAAAATGAGCAAGGTTAATCTTGTTTGAGTGCAGGCATTGTTCTGCACTTCTTACACTTGGTTTCTCCTTTCCAAATAGTGATTTAAATGAAATGGCAAACTGGGCCCTGAGCTGACAGGAATCTTTCCAGTTTGCCTGCAGGCAGTGGATTCTACCCAGCAATAAGCAGCCTCCTGGGAGAAAAAAAGTAATTTACTTCCAGAAGCATGCTATAATAGTGACATAATTACTGAAATTCACATATTTTGCTGCCTGTGTAGCTTATTTCCTTATAAAAGTTTCATTCTATCCTTTCCACAAAAATAACTCTTTCAGTATGATGCAAAACACTATAGAAGTTTAATTTATTTATATCGTTTCTTAGCCAGCAGCTCACTCGCTGCCCAATAAGCTGTGTTGGAAATCTGATGAAATACCACGGCTTACCTCATGCAGCCCAGCTAATGTGCAATAGGAGAGGCTCTAAAAAATGCAAACCTGGTTGTAAGACTGTGGGTTAATTCTGGCTTTACTGAGTCAACACCTGTTTGATCTCAGTGCAATGACTTCTCTTCTAGTATGCTTACAAACAACTTGCATGCTGTGTTTTATACTTCTTGCTCAGGAGATGAAAAAAGTCATCAGACATATCTTAAAAGCTAGGACTTATTATTGAAATCTTACAAGCTTCACAGAGGTCTGCCTTTTTCAGATTTGAGCCTGATCTATGTAGATGCTGGGTTAGTAACATGTTTTTTATGTGTTTTTTCCAAGAAGGAATAATACGCTGTTCCTAGAGGAAAGGTAGGATTGTAAATAAGTAAGCTAAGAAGACAAATTCTTACAGTGAAAAATCAAGAAAACTTACATTTTTGAATTCTAGTGTAATTTCATGACATGTTACCTGCTTTTTAGTGTGACACAATGTTACCCTTTCTGAGGTCAAAGTTGGCATGTATGGTCATCAGGGAAGGTTTGTCTCTTTTGTAAAGAAGGTGGCATGCAAGGAGCCCATGAGCAAGAAGCCAGTGTCTGTGCTGCAGCCAACAGGGAAAAGAGGATATCTGATCTACCCCATCTCTGCAGCTCCTGTGCCAGCTGCGTTGTGCCAGCGGTGACAGTGAAACCTGCAGGCTGCACATCCAACTATACCTGTGCATTTGCTGTGCAAGTGTCTGATTCCTCTACATTTGTTCTGGAGTTTTGTACGTACATTTTGGAAATCAAAGGCACTGTGTACCTTGGTAAAGTATTAGGTGTGCAGGCTCTCTATATTATCATGTGACTTCATCTGTCTAGAGAAAATAGGCATTTTTAGTTCTTGTGACACAGTAATGGTGATTTCTGTGTCTCAGATACCACTCAGTCTGTCAATAAATCTGAGATCAGCAACAGTGGGATATTAGCTCACAATGATGTAGCACAAATTGTTAGTACACCACTGTTTGGAATTCACAAAAGTCATACTTAAACTCAGCTATTAAAAAAAAATTTCAATCCAGAAACTGACTCCAAATATATGCTAACTGACTTTTCTCCATACTGTAATGTCCATTGCAGACTTCACTTTATACAATTGTTGATATCAAAACCACCTAAAATATTAGACTAAAAGTCTGAAACTAATTAAGATATAGGTCAAGAGTCGATATTTTATATCTTCATTATGTTTCTGTTTGAACTTACATCGTATATGAAGCTTTTTATATAAAGCCCTGTACTACTTCTTCATGCATCTGTTAAAAGGTTTAGAATGGAAAAATCCAAGGTGTGTCTTGTGTGAAAAAGCCCAATAATAAATTTCTGCTGCTTCAGCACATTATTTTAACAAATATATTGAGTGGAAAGACTGGCTGAAGATTTAACATGGTACTTCAATTCTTACCACCATTATTTTCTGAACTTTCAAATAAAAGCCATACAATATGTATGTATGGATTTTGAAATATCCGTTGTTGCTTCAGGTGTTCAAATTAAGCTTTCCCTTCAATCAAAGCTTGGCACTTAATCCAAACTTCCAAATGTGAACTAAAAGAGATTTTTCTCTCCTTTTAATAAAAGTGTGTGTATATATATGTAGAGTCACATCACAAAACACTTTACATAATGCAAATATAACTTATTCTACTTTGCTCTAGGGCAACTTCCACTCTGTAGCAACAGTTATTTTATCATCAGAAACTTATGGTGAAAACTGTTACATAGCCAAAATCCTGAAACGATGTGTGTAATTCCAGCACAAGACTTGTGACTTTCACGGCAATTATATACTTTTCTTTAAGAAATTCCCTTGCATATAGAAGAATTTCAAATAAAGATGTAAAAGATAAGCTCCAACAGGGTGAAATGCAGGGCCTAGAAAGGAGAAGACACTGTTAGACTGGAAGAAAAGAGTGTTTTTGAAGAATTTGTATGCAGTGAGCACTGACCAAGTTCAAAGTCTGGCTCTTGACGTGCTATGTGCCACTGCCACTTCTGGGCAGAGGCTTTGTAGTTTGCTGCTTCCTCAGGATAAGTTATTCCCATCCAAAAGACCAGAGTGTGGCCAAGGAAATATGAAATTTAAGCAGCAAGGTCAGAATGGCTCATCTTAATAGCCTCTAAATTGAAGCTTGGAAGGAAACTGGTTCTATGTCCCCTTTTATTTTTACTTATTTCAACTTATTACTTTTCTACAGGGGGATGAAAACAAGACCATTTAAAGCTTTTCTGAGAAAAAGAGAGACGAAACAACTCCTTTCCATCCTTGTTCCATGCTGCAGCTTACAAGGCCATAGCCTGACTGGGGAACAGGAGGCTGGAAAGCAGTGCCACAGAAAGGGACCTGGGGTTTCTGGTCGATGGCAAGTTGAACACAGGTCAGTAGTGCCCTGGCAGCCAGGAGGGCCAAGCCTGTCCTGGGGGCATCATGCACAGCATGGCCAGCCGGGCAAGGGAGGGGATTGTCCTGCTCTGCTCTGCTCTGCTCTGCTCTGCGCTGCTCTGCTCTGCTCTGGGGCAGCCTCATCTCGAGTGCTGGGGGAGTTTTGGGTGTCACAATGTAAGAAACACATTCACCTACTAGAGAGCATCCAAAGTAGGGCCAGGAGGATGGTGAAAGGGCTGGAGGGGAGGCTGTGTGAGGAGCAGCTGAGACTGAGGGGAGACCTCACTGCAGTTACAACTTTCTCACAAGGGGAAGAGGAGGTGCAGGCACTGATCTCTTCTCTGTGGTGACAGTGACAGGACCTGAGGCAATGGCCTGAAGTTGTGTCAGGGAGGTTTAGGTTGGATACCAGAGGGTGGTTGGGCACTGGAACAGGCTGCCCAGGGAAGGGATCACAGCACCAAGACTGACAGAGTTCATGAAGCATTTGGTCAATGCTCTCAGGCACATGGTGTGACTCTTGGGGTGTGCTGTGCAGGGCCAGGAGTTGAACTTGATGGTACCTTCTGAGTCCTGTCCAACTAAGCAAATTCTATGATTCTATAAATTAAATTAAATTAAATTGTCACAATTGTAAGAAAGAGTCTGTTAGATTTGTCCTGGGCAAACAGTTCCTCTCTTCAGCCACAATAGTAAGTTTTGCAAAATCTGATGTAAATAAAGTGAAGTACTAGAGAGTGAAATTTTCTATAGAATAAGATGAAAAGAAGATGTTGGCAAAATGTGTCTTGTAATGTGACTGTCAGTCACTGCAATGAAAGAAATCAAGTCATTATGGCTGAGTAGCAAAACTTGTGTGTTCCTACTGTCTCTTCTTACTCTCACAAAGAGCTGTGAAGAAGAAATGAGACTTTCTTTAAAGGTTTCTGCATCTTCACTGCCAAGAAGGTAGAGACAAATGTTCAAAGAATGCATATGCAGAGAAGTTCTTCATGGACTGGGCAGGGCAGAAGGGCTGTTTGGAGGTTGGCTACAGTCCTGCCATATCCTGTACGATCTCCATGCTCTCAGTGGGAGTAATGCCTCCTTTGCTTCCTCCTAAATCCAGGCAAGAAGGACATTCTGAGCTATAGGATAGAACTATAACCACTCCATGTGACAAGAGTTGAACATGAGCAGCATTAAGACCTTGTGTCAGCACCCTGAAGATCCATGAGGATGAGGAGGGGCAGAGAAGGTAAAACGAAGCAAAAGGCACTGTTGGTAAAATAACAACTGTTATTATGATGCTAGTTTTATTAGCATCAAAATTTGTCTACATCAAATCCTAAATGGGTCTGTATCACTCATCACCTAATCTGGGCCCTGTTCCAGGTCTTTCTGTTCTGCCTGCTCCTTGGGTCTTGCTGTTCCACAGACCTTGCTGTTCCACAGTCTGCCGGCTGGGTCCCTAGACCAAAAGCGCAGCCTTGCACAGTACCTCATTCCTGATATACTGGGCTGTGTCCAGCAGAGGTGGGTCATCGACTGTGGGACTCTGCAAGGCATGTGCTGGGGTCTCTGTCCCTTCTTCTGGGGCTGTTAATCTTACCCCCTCATCTGTGTCTTGTTCCAGGTCCTTCTGTTCTTTTGTCTGTTCCCCAGGTCTCTGGACCTCAAGCATGGCCTTGCACAGTGCTTCGCCCCTACTGTACTGGGCTGTATCCAGCAGATCTGTGGCACTGGCTGTTGGTTCCTGCTTATCCCTCTCTCCTGTGCTGCAGGTTGTGGTGGAGGCTGTGGGCAGAGCCCTCAGTGCCCTTTGGGCATGGCTCAGCTGTCTCTGTCGAGTTGGGGCATTGATGACAATAGGGGCAGGAAGGCAGTAGGCATATCCTGCAGGTCTTTCTACTGCAGTTGCTTCACCTGGGCTTTGTTCCCAGTCCTGCTGATACTCTGGCTCTTGGAAAGGTCTCTGGACCACAAGCCAGGCCTTCTTTACAACCTCAGTTCTGATGTAGTCAGCCATGTCCAGCAGAGGCAGATAATGGCCTGTGGGGGAATATGGGGCATATGCCAGGGCCTCTGCCCCTGCTGCTTTAGCTGTTGCTGCTGTTGCCTTATCCATGCTTCCTTCTTGCTCCCACTCCTCTTCTGGCTCCTGGACAGGTTCCTGGACCATAAGCCAGGCTGTCTTAATGATCTCAGTTCTGATGTAATCAGCGGTGTTCAGCAGTAGGGAAGCATCGGCTGTGGGGCTGTGCAGGGCATTTTCCAGGTCCTCTGCCCCTTCTGCTGTGGCTGTGTCTCCTGTCACCTTGTCCCTGCTTCGTTCCTGGCCCCACATTTCTCTTGGTGGCTTGTCAAGTCCCTGGACCACAAGCACAGCCTTGCCTAAGCCCTCAGCCCTCACGGACCGGGCTGTGTCCAGCAGAAATGGGTCACTGGCAGTAGGGCCATGTGGAGCAGGTGCCTGGCTCTCTGCCCCTGCTGCTGTTGCTGCCTCCACAAGGGCAGGAGAAGCTGGTGGCTCTGCCTTCTCATGCTGGAGAGGTGTGTGGCACTTGTCTTCTTCGGGAGCTACAGCTGGGGCAGAATCAGCCAGGTAGGCATCTGCTAGATGCACTGGGGCAGGAGATGCTCTTGGCAGTTTGTCAGCTGCCTCTCCTGCAGCCTCTCTGCCCACACTGCTGGGCCAGCTGGGACCCTCCTTGGGACCAGTGTGGGAGCCTTTGTTGTCCTCCAGGCCCAAGGAATTGACCCAGTGATGGACAGGAGGTGACACAATGGCACCTGTCCCTTGGGACAGCTCTATGTCTGTGGCGTCTTCCCACTCCTCCTCCTCTGACAGCTCAGTGTCAATGGCATCTTCCCATTCTTCTTCCTCTGAGAGCTCTGTGTCCATGGCATCTGCCCACTCCTCTTCCTCGGACAGCTCTGCGTCAATGGCATCTTCGCGCTCCTGCTCCCCAGTCAAGGCCATTGGCTCAATGGTTGGAGCTTGGCATCCCAGCTGCTCCAGTATCACCTGCTTATTCATGAAACCCTTTGTGAACTTCCCTATCCCCTGTGGCTGCTGGAGTGGTGCAGCCAGTCTCCCACGAGAAGCTCATGCCCCTGTCTGGTCCCTTCTCAGGCTATCCCATTCCTTGGCACTCACCTGCCCAGGTGTGTCATCGAACGCCCCAGAGACCCTCAGGGAGAAACCCTGTCCTTGGCTGTCTGGCTGCTGGAGCTCCCTGTCCTCTAGGCCATCCTGCTGCTGCGGCAGGGTACCTTTCCAGAGTGGGCTCTGTCTGCACATGCTGCAGGTCAGGCAGCTCCCACCCAGCTTCTTTGGAGGCCTCCTCTTAAAGGACACAGTGATCTGCTTCACATCCGGCCCGCGCTTCCTGTACCCCCCACAGCCACGTACTGCTGGAGTGGCACTCAATGCTCACTGACAGCTCTTCTGGCTCCTGCTGAGCTGCTTGGTGCTGGTGGCCTGTCCCTGCATCTGCACCCCAGCTCAGGGAAGCTGATGCAGCCATGCCACGTGCCTGTGCTGACCATGCTGAAAGCTGCTCCTTCTTCTCCATGGTGATCTTTGGCATCCTCTGTCACAGACTTGTCAGGAACTTGCTGCTTCCTGAGTGAGGTGCTCTCCTAGGGCACCACATCACAAAGGGCCACTGTCACACCAGACCTCTGTCAAAAAGGGCCACGCCCCAGCACTACCCTCAAGGCAGGGCAGATCCCTGTGATGCTGGCTGGGTCCTGTGAACTGGCACGGCCTGGGCCATGGCACAAGGGAAGGCAAAAGGAGGAAAGCAGGTAGTTGCTTTCCCTGCCCTAGAGTCTACGCTGGGTTGTAGCCACCAGAGAGCCAGGGAAGGTCATGCCCTAGATCTTTGCCATTGGCTACTGTTGGCAGGTCCAGGCAGGGCAGGACATCTGAGATGGAGAAGTTAGTTCAGGGACCGTAGCTTTCAGTATTTAAAATCTTGTATGATCATTAGAGAAAGAGATGGAGTCGGGAACTATGCCTTTGAGAAGTTCTAGCATGCCCTGGCTGGACTGGATATTGTGTTGGGCTGAACGTGGTGCTCTGCGATACTGACCAGGGAAGTGCAGTATCCCAAAAAGCAGATTATTTGTAGGGGTCCTTGGCTCTGGGTGACCACAGGTTTCCCATGCATTTTGAAATGGTTCAATCTACCAATATTGGCATGAGTTCAAAGAGATTTTGTCTCAGGACATCACAAACATGGCCAGTCTATTTTTCATAGTTGCAAAGTTCCTGTTCTGTCAGTGAACAGAAAAAATAGTTGGAAGCTTTTTCTTGTTAGCAAAGCTCTGACAAGAGGCAGTGCAGAAGACATACATGAGATCACACAAAGCAACAATCTAGATGACAACCAGACTACCGAGAGTAGTTACTGCCTCACACAGGATGACTTGATTGAATGATCCTAAAATGCTACAGGCAGGTGGTGAGATTTGCAAGCCAACAGTGTCTGCCATGGGAAAAATACACAGATGTGCACAACTATATGGCTTCCTGAGGAATGTGTTTTGTTCAGCTCTTGCTTTCTCCTTGTCTTGGCTTGAGGGCTACAAAGATTCTCAGATGCTGCCTTTGCATCCTGAGGGAGCTGGTTGCACACCACAGCCATCTGATGCAGTGTTTCAGAGTCATGCTTTGTGTGCCAGAATGTTGGGTGGCTTAATTTCACTTCAGGTACATAGAACCAAAATGTGTCATCAGGCCATCCTTGCCAATTCTGTCTTCTCTTGCATTTTTCACGGAGACTCCTCCTGACATTTGGATAGTCCAGGAGACAGAAGTGGTAGCTGTGGTGCCATTCCTCTTACATTCCCTTCAGTCATTGTCTTGTAAATTCAAGCCACTGCCATGTACTTCGCATCAAGTAGCTGTCCTGGTTGTGGCCAGGCAAGGAGGGGGTATGGCTAAATTCTGTGGGGATTTTCTATTTACTGACAAACCCTACCTTGCTTTTTCCCAGAGCATATTCTGGTCATAGTGCTCAAAACAAATGCCCCTTCTTCCTGCACATCATTTGTGGACACTTTATAGGAATCAATTCTGGCATCAGTTGTGTCCTGCAATGGATGTGCAGGCACAGGGCTCTGCATCATGGACAGCCTCTGTCTGCTTGGACACCACCATGTACTTGTTGTTTTCATTGTGCACAAGTTTTGCTCATTGCCAGTGCATAATGGGCCACTCCATGTCTCAGCAGAGAGACTTCCTTTAGTTTGTTTCCTTCTGTTTGCTGTTAATATCTGCATAATTTTATATTCTCAGAGATCACAAGGCAAAGATGGCTCTTTCAGAGTAATGGCCAGATTCTGGTGGTCACTACACGCTCAGTGGGAACTTTCTCAAATAAGCACTATCAGCTTAGGCTTTAAAATAATACCTGACTGTACTCCAAAGGTTTTTCTAGATTCTCTCTGATGGATTGTGAGAAGTTCTTGTGTCCCTGAAGTGTGGATGGGAGGGAAAGAACTGGAATCTGTCTTCCACATGGATGATGGACCAAGAGGGTCTCAGTGGCCTGAGCTGCAGGACCATGACTGTGAGAATGATCAACTCCCTATTGACTCTGAAGGTATGTGGGATCTGCTGCTCCATCTGGATTTCTACAGATCTGTTGAGGGATTCATTGGAGAATGCCCAGAGAACTGGCTGGTGTCATTGCAAAGCCTCTCTGGAAGATTTTTGAGCAGTCTTGGGAATCCGGAGTGGTCCTGATTTTCAAGAAGGGCAAGAAGGAGGACCTTGAAAACTAAAGGCCTGTCAGTCTCACTGCAGTGCCTCATAAAATCATAAAAACCATTATTCTGTGAGGTATTGAAAAATAACTGGAGGACAAGGCAGTCATCGTTCAGCACCAGCATGACTTCATGTGGGGAAAGTCCTGCTTGTCAAACCTAACTTCCTTTCATGACAAGATAGCCCACCTAGTTTATCAAGGGAAGCCAGTTGATGTTATTTTTATCTTTTTGCACTTCAGCAAAGCATTTGACACTGTCTCTCACAGGATCCTTCTGGACAAAGTGTCCAGCTCGCAGCTGGATAAACACATCCAGTCATGGATGAGCAACTGGCTCATGGGTGGGGCACAAAGCGTAACAGTCACTGGGGTGACTTCAGAATGGGGGCCTTGCCACTAGTGGGGCTCCACAGGGCTCCAGCCTCAGCCCTGTGTTCCTCACCATCTTCATAAATTACTTGTACTTAGAATTGGAAGGGATGCTAAGTAAGTTCACAAATGATACAAAACTGGGAGGAGCTGGTGACTCCCTCAAAGGTAGACAGATCCTGGACTGACACCTCGACAAATGAGAGGGCTGGGCAATTGCCAATTCTACGAAGTTCAATACAGACAGGTGCTGGATTCTGCTCCTAGGATTGGGGCACTCCTGGTTGCGTGGACAGACCGGGAAAGGAGATACTGGCAGCACCCACAGAAAGGGACCTGAGGCTCTGGATCAACGGCGAGTTGAACATGAGAGAGCAGTGCCCTGGCAGTCAGGAGGGCCAAGACTGACCTGGGGCACCAGGCACAGCATTGCCAGCTGAGCAAGGGAGGGGATTGTTCTACTCTACTCTGCTCTGCACTGGGGAAGCCTCACCTTGAGTGCTGGGGGAGTTTTGGGTGCCACAATGTAAAAATGACATTCAGCCATTAGAGAGTGTCTGAAGAATGGCCAGGAGGATGGTGAAGGGTCTAGAGGGGAAGCCATGTGGGGAGTGGCTGAGGTCACTTGGTCTGTTCAGCCTGGAGGAGACTGAGGGGACACCTCTTTGCAGTTACAGCTTCCTCACAATGGGAAGGGGAGGGGCAGAGGTACAGAGACTGAGGGGCAGAGACTGAGGAGCAGCTGAAGGAGCTGGGGGTATTTAGCATGGAGAAGAGGAGGCTCAGGGGAGACCTTATCACTCTCTACAGTTACCTGAAAGGAGGGTGTAGACAGGTGGGGGTTGGTCTCTTCTTCCTGTCAAGCAGCAACATGACAAGATGACAGAGTCTTAAGCTGTGCCAGAAGAGGTTCAGGTTGGACATTAGGAAGAATTTCTTCAATGAAAGGGTGACTAGACATTGCAATGGACTGCCCAGGGAGGTGGTGGAGTCCCTGGCGATATTTGCGAAAAGACTGGATGTGGCACTCAGTGCCATAGTCTGGTTGACACAACGGTGTTAGGTCACAGGTTGGACTTGATGATCTCAGAGGTCTTTTCCAACCTTACGGATTCTGTGATCTCTTCTCTGTGGTGACCAGTGACATGACCTGAGGGAAGGGCCTGAAGTTGCATTAGGCTGGATTTTAGGAAAAGATTCTTCACCCAGAGGGTGGTTGGACACTGGAACAGGCTCCCCAAGGAAGTGGTTACAGCACCAAGCTGGATAGAACAATGCCCTCATCACATGGTGTGATGCTTAGGGTGTCCTGTGCAGGACCAGGAGTTGGACTTGATCCTTGTGAGTCCCTTTCCATTCAGCATATTCAGTGATTCTGTGATTTCCCTCTTCTTAGAATGATTTTATTTTATTCACTGGTTTAAAAAAATCCACAGTTCTCAAATGGTTCCCAGTGTAAAACATGCTCTTAAAAATTGTGAGTGCACCAAAAAATGAAAGCTAAACAATTATTTGAAAATCTTGATCAGATTTTATAGAATATTGAGAAGGCTAAAATTCCACATGTTCTACCGTTTGTGTCTCATACCAAGAGCCAGCAGAATTTTGATGTAGCATTTTTGTCCAGTGGAGTGTCTTGTCCAGTTAATAAATTATGGAATTAAAATATTTGTTTAGCAAAAGGACTGAAGTAATGCGCTTTTGAAGCAAATGAAAAAACAAATGAAAAGAAAAGGTTTTTTCCAGCTGAGTTTATCAGAATATCTTGATTAGAAATATTAAAAATCATCTTACTGTGACAGCAAAAAGTGAAACTTTATAAACTACTCAAATGTAAAATTTGGAACAGTTTGCAATCTAGAAATGTCTTTTTTCCTCCAAAACCAGTTAATTTTGTTTTGTAACAGTCAATCTTAAATGTTTGCATGATTCATTATGAAAATCTGATCTTGTGTTAAAATTTGAAATTAAATTTAAAAATGTCCCCTGCTCATTTTACTAGCCAGTCTGCAGATGGTGATAATCCAAGCCAAATGTCTGTAGATTTTCTGCATATTTCCCTCAGATTTTGCCTTCTTTTTCTTCATAGCTTACAGAAGTATTCCATTGCAACTAAATTAGAAAATACAGAGCTGAGAGGGAGGTGAGTGTTGTATTAGCCCGAGGCAGTATCAATTGCCCACAGACACTCCTCTGACCTAGACCCCCTAACACCATAGTCAGCTTTGCCTGTGCTAAAATTTAGGGAGAACAAGCTCTGTCCTCCTGCATTGCATTTATATGGCATGTATTTGAAGGCTATTGCCATGTTTCAGCTGGTCTTTCTTTCCTCTGGACAAGCAACCTCTTTTTCTCTTCTTTGTGTGTGCAGTTACTTTCATCTATTGGAATTCCTTAAGGCAATCCATCCTCCCAGCCAGCAGCTGTTTAATAATAATAAATAATAATAATAATAATAATAATAATAGTAATGTTTTATATCCTACTGACCACACTCACAAAAATGTCAAATTAGTCCCCATCTAAGCCAAATTGACTAGGAGTCCTGTTTGATTTTTCCTTGCAGTGAAAAACTGAAATTTACCTTGTCTGAAATTTACTGTTTAGCACCTATTTAGTTGTTGATCCATGCAAAAAACATTTCTTTGATTAACTTCTGAGAAAGCCTTGTAAGGGTTTGTGTGTATGTCATATAAATGACATTTCCAGCTTCTCTTCACCCAATGTCTGTTTTTGCTACAAAGAAAACTGGAGCGGTTTCATGTGATTTGTTTTCAACAATTCCGTTTTGCCTTTAATTTATTGCCTCCTTATCTTGGGAACAGCTTTTTGTTTGTCCTTTTATTTTTTAGTAACTGGAATGAAGCTGACTGTTGGTTTTTTTTTTTTTAATCCTTTTTCCATTTTCTTCTCTGCTAAAATATTGCATTTCTGCTTTTTGCAGCTTTTGGAAACAGCTTTCTCTCCATCAGGCATTTTCTTCATGCCAGAAGTGTTAGCAGCTCTGCAGCTGAACTATCTCACTACTTTATGTGAATTTCACCAGACCAGTGCATTTAAAAATCATGCGTTTAATCCTTACTATAACCAACTAACTCAACTCTAAACCCCCCTAATAAGTTGGGTCACTGGGCCACTGAGACAAGTGACACTGCTCTGCCAGCTCTGGTTTGACCTCTGCCTTTAGGGTCAATGCCTGGGAGACTTGTATGGCACTTCATTCTCTCTCATGAGTAGGTCTAATGTCATCATGTCTTTCATAAAGGCCCCTAGCTTTGATGAAAAGAGCACCACATTCTCTGGTTGTCTCTATACATAGTATCTCCAGTTAAGAGTTCAAGTAGATTGTGGATTGTTTTTTCCCAAATCCAGTGAAGATCCTAACAAAACTCCAGAAACACTGTGTTTTCCCGTTAAGCAATGCCTGGAAAGTACTTCGAAGTGTTTTAGCCATTGCTGTCATATGTATGTAAACACGATGGAAATCAGAATCAGGTTGCATCTTCAGCAAAGATCTAAGACCACCTGCTACTTGAGGTGTATCTCTGGGGAAGCTCTTGGTGCTGGAATGGAGAGGGTCTGAGTGATGTGAAGTATATCCTCAAGTTCTTGTTCTTACGCAGAACATTGCACGGCTTCTCAGAGTCGTGAGCTGGTGATAGATTTTTTTGCATAAACATTATTTTTCTAGGCCATTTCTGCAAGGCCTCTGCAGCATTTGCTGGCTGCAATGAGTGACTGGGTTATGTTGAGAGCATGGAAGATAAGCAAACTTAGCAAGTGCAGCGAGAGGAAGCTGTACTTCCTCCAAACCATTCTCAGCACTGTTTCTAAGCTGTTTACTTCCTATTTTGATACCTAGAGCAACAAGAGACAAGGTTTCCAAGCAGACTTCAACTGGCATTGGGAACTGTTTAGCCTCACTTCCTTTCAGGAAGCAATTGTGATAAAGTCTGGGACTTTGTTCTGGGACCTTTTTCCATCCATAATGTTGGGAACACAGAACTCCAATTTTCCCCCTGGCTTATAAAAAATTTTTGAAGCACCTTACTATTTTTAAGAGGTGTTTGTGTACTAAACACTGAGGTTTCAATAAGTGCAGTACAGGTACTTTCTAATCTAAATGATTCTATGATTGCGTGCTTCTCTTCTATCTGACAGTCTCTGTATTTTCTGCTAAGAGCATTGGCTTACTGCTGCTAGCACTCAAATACGCTGAGTCCACCTCCTTCTGGTGTTCTAGCTGACCTGAAGACTCCTGATCTCCTCAGTAGGAAAAGTTTAGGCTCTGCTTGTAACTCTTTCTCTCCGTCTGTGTAAGTGGCCTTAAGAGTGGCTTCCTAAGTTACAAAATCCTTCCCTGCAAAGCCAAAAGATGAAGGAAAGCTTGGGTACATGCAAGAAAAAGTCATTGGTAATTCCTTTCAGTGGGCTGTCTACTCAGCTACCTCTGCAACAAGACCCTAAATAAAAAAAACCAGTCCCCAGTGAGTAGTAAAGAAAGAGACAGGGATGAAAACACAGTACAGAAATACATAGGACATAGCCCTCACAGCATCCTGCTCTGATGCTTTAGCCAATATGGGAAATGACCATATTTAAGGGTAAGATGATACCCTTTATTTGCCACATTCAATTCTTGACTGTATTTAAAAATAACACTTCTTATTTTCCCTCACAGTTCAGTCCTGCTTCAAGTCCAATTAAACTTTGGCCAAATTAATTTTCTCCCTACAGTAGCAAGCAGCATCTCTGTATTCTTCCCATGTCACCTGACCTTGTGTCCATTGGGCATAGACCTTCCTTTTTTTGCTTTATTTCCAAGTGAAAGTCCCTGTTCAGCCAAACTGGCCTTCTGCCTTGTCTGCTTGACTTCCAGCACTTAGGAATTGCCTGCTCCTGTAGGAGGTGAGGCTTAAAAAGTGACCAGCACTGATGGACCCCAATACCTGCACAAGCATTTTCCCAGGGGACCCTATTTACTAGTTCTCCTCACATGCAGGACGGAAGATTTGCTGGCACTTTTCCTCCTGCAAACAGAGGCTTTAAACTCAATCATTTCATGATAGTTGTGGCCCTGCCAGATGCCAGTCTCCACTTTAGTCCTGAGACCCTGTCTTTCAACATGCAACAAATGATGGAGGGCATCTTTGCTAGTCAGCTCCCTTAGTGCCTGTATGATGGAGATGTCATCCAGGTGCTTTAGGAATCTTCTGCAGCTGTTTGTGCCAGCTGCATGGCATTCCCAGTTAATTCCTGGAAAGCTGAAGTCCCCCAGAGGTACAAGGGCAGTTGATTTGTAGGTGTCTCAGTTCCTGAAAAATAATTCAGCCAGTGGCATCATCATCCTGGCTAGGAGGTGTACAGTAGATCCCCATGATGACATCCGCATAATTTGTTTGTCACTTAATCCTTATCCAGAGGCTCTCAACCATGCCATTGCCAGCTGGAAGCTACACATATTCCAGTCCCCTCATTACGCAAAACGCTACCGCCCACTCCTCGCCTGCCCTGCCTACCCCTTCTGAACAGCCTGTAACCATCCAACAGGGCACTCCAGTCACTGGACGAATTCATCAGGTCTCACTTATGCCAATGTTGTCAAATCTCTGGGGCTGGAGCAAAGCCTCGAGCTCCTCTTCTTGTTCCTCATGCTGTGTGTGTTGGTACAGAAACATTTCAGGTATGGTTCATTGTAGCTGACACCTCATGCATATTTATGTGCACTTGTAACTTCACTTCAGCAGAATGGCTGTCAAAAAACTGTTATTAAGATGTTTTCTTCACAGAACATATAAGGCAGAACTTAAAGGAGGGTGTTAACTGAATGAGAACTCAGCTGATTAAAAATTAAGGTTTGCATTACTCATTTACAGTCACTTTCTCCCCTGGACCTGTACCCACCTGACCCAGGTGTGTCAGAGGGAAGCCCAAGAAGTGCACAAGGGTATGTGTTGGTGAAGGTGTATCTGTGTCTCTTAATGAGAAAGATTTTGCCAGATTGCTGAGGAAGCAGCTGCAAAACACTTGATTTATCAAGCATCATCTGGAGTGCCAGCAGTGCCAGGTGCTGGCAATGCAGCTGTGGGTATTGTAGGAAAGCAGGAAGGGACCATTGCTCCCACCCATCTAAAGACCATAACTCACTAGTCCTGCAGAAGCTGCTCTAATATTTAAAACTGTATATATCTATAAAATAAACAAAGACTGATGATTGGTAAGAAAGTCTTACAGAGTTTGTCTCCCAGCATCTTTCTTTTCTGGTAATTATATTGAGGAACCACAGGCCTTGTTGCTGACATGAGGCTGTGACTTACTGTCAGAGTTGGGAATATAGAGGCTGGTGAGTAGGATAATTTCTTTTTAGATGAAAATCTTCTAGTTAGTTCTATGGCTTATTAGCTAAGTACAGTGTTCATACTGTTACTTTTCTCATTTCATGTGCTGTGGAGCCCATGAGTGTAATTCCAGAATTTAAAACCTTTTTGTAACTTGCTTAGTAGAGGACAAAACTGGTCTCCATACAAATGATGCCCTTTGGGGTAATATTTTTGCATGCACTTTAATTTTTAATCATATCCATCCAATTCCCTGGATGTCTGTTAGATGTTCTGTGGGATTGGCTGAAGTAAACTACAACTCTGTGGTGCATGGCGAATGTCAGCCCTCTCCAGAGTGGGAGTATGACTGTGAGGTACAATGTAC
Organism: Entomyzon cyanotis; assembly: GCA_024500445.1. Lineage (NCBI taxonomy): Eukaryota > Metazoa > Chordata > Aves > Passeriformes > Meliphagidae > Entomyzon > Entomyzon cyanotis. The sequence goes on along the minus strand of JAKEPQ010001021.1, from coordinate 41,756,617 downwards.
AGATTTATGGAGGTCTGGACACATGGCTATGGCAGAGTTACGAGTGTGGAGTAAGATGATTCCTGGGATGGCTGCTGGTGGTTCCTGCATAAACCTGCCCTGGGTGCTGCTGGGTAAATGTGGGAGGGGAGGAGATACAGCATAATAATGCTGCATGAGCAGAAAGAAAGTGGTCAGGAGAGGGACATGGGATAGAGGTTGGGCAGATTCATAGTGACAAGACAGACTCCCCACACACACAGTTTAAAAAAAATAAACATGTATACATGTTTATGTATTGTAAAACATAACACATTGCATTGGACCTCACTGTTTCCCTGGATTTTACTGCAAATATATTTCTTACTGTTTTGCATCACTTTTAACTCCTCTACATGTTAGAGGAGTTAAAAGTGGTGCTGGAGGAGTCTTGGGAGAGAGACTGTATAAAACTTACTTGTACTTTTAGTTTGTCTGTAAGACTCATTAAGGCAGCAATTACACTTTAAACACTGAACTATTTCTGATAGACAAAAATCATGTAAATATATCACTGAATAGATTGGGTTGGAAGAGAGCTCAATGATCATCTATTTACACTCTCCTGCAGAGACATCTTCCACTAAAACAGGTTGTCCAAAGCCCCATCTAACCTGGCCTTGAATGCTTCTGAGGATGGGGCATCCACAACTTCTCTGGGCAACCTGTGCCAGTGCCTCACCATCCTATACTGAAGAAATAATCAGTATTGAACTCTGTAAGGGGCAGTGTGTATATATGCAAGACTTACTGTAAGTTAAAGGCAAAACATAGATAATATTTCAGTCAGTAGGACTAAAGGTTTTCAGAAGTGCAGGTTGATTTGAAGCATCCTGGGGCAGATGGGAAACATGTATGATTCTGAACCTTCAGAGGTGATCTTCAGATGATGAACTTTCAGACCAGACATCCTTCTACACCATGATATGCCAAGAAACGTGAAGCCTCAGCAGCAAAAGATTGAAAGATACAATTCCTCTGTGATTTTGGAAGAGAACAGAAGCAATCCATATAATCTAGAGGAACTGCTCTGAAGAGCTCCCTCATTTTTCCACAGTAGACTAGAAAGACATGAGCCTATGGCAGGGAATTAAAGGAATACTCAGTAATGACTGGAACTCAGTATAAATAATGAGGGAGTGTAAAGAATGTATATGACTGAAATATACAATCATAGAAGATTAAAAAACCCCAACCATACAAACTAGAAAGAAAAGAAAAGCCAATACAAACTTTGCAAGGAGCACATTCTTGGCACCATGCTCTAGAGGGGAATTCAGGAAAGAAAAAATATAAGATGATGAGGATGGTAGGTAGGTAAAGGAGAATGCAGGTATTGAAAATAAATCCCAAAACTTTTAGGGTTATGAGCTAAAAAAAGTACACAAGAGCATCAGGAAGAAGGAAAGATTCAGAGTCAAATGACTGTGGTCTCTCCTTCATCTACAGGATTATACAGCATCCTCCAGACACCAAGTAGGCATTGCATCAAAAATGTTAATAGGAGAGGCTGTGTTTTCAGCTTGTGCTGTATAGGCAGGTTAAGCATTTTCTTATTGGGACAATACTGGCAAGGACAGATTCCCTGATGTTTTGAACCAATCTGGAATTTGTAATTTTATTCTAGAATTGCTGGGTTAGAAATTATTTCTTATAAAGGCGTGGGACACATGTATTTGGCCTTTGCAAAGAAAGTAAGGGGAAGTACATTCAGAACCCTCCTTTCCTTAAGTATGTCACAAGGACAGGATGGATGCAGTTCATCTGCTTTCATTCATGTGGCAATTTCCGCAACAGGACTGGACAGTGTGTGCATTGTCCCAGCAACTACCTGCAGAGGATTCAGAAAGCGCCCTAAGTGCCTTTATATATAACAGAGTACATTAAGTCTGGGTGCCTGAGGAATATCTTTTCTTACAAAATGTGCTTGCATGAAATTCAGCTTTTCCCTGGTGAGGGACAGTGAGGACAGTGGTGGAGCATGGCTGTGTGCTGCCATGGGCGTCCAGTCTAGCCACCACTGCACATTCGTGGGTTAAATCTTTGTAACCTGTTTGTAACCTGATTTACAAACCTGATTTACAAACCTTATTTGTAACCTGAATAATTTTGTACCATTTAAGCTCACATACGTACACAACAGGTATAAAACCCAACATGTACATTACCTTTACGAAAAACCCAGGGCATTTGCAGTATTTTGGCAAAATATTCTCTTTCGCAAAAATACTGGCAGATCACAAAAGTGTTTGGAAGCTGAAGGTTGTAGATAAACACCAACTGGCATTTCAAGGGTGATGATGTTGCCCAGATGCCTAAAAGCCAGCTGGCTTCCTTACTTAATCACCTTTGCTCTGTGGGCCACAGAGCTTTTAAAGATCCATACATACCAAAGGAAAGAGCTTCCTGAGTGTACATGCTGCAGTTCAAACTACGTCAGTACCTGGGCAGAATTTGCAGCATCAAACAAGCACAATTGAAAGAAAGATGTAAAAGATACTTGTAGGAAGAGTTTGTACAGAGCTCAGGTACATCTCTATAGATCCTGTCATTTGCTAATTAGTCGTTGCACTTTGCTAGAAACTTACATTAGAAATGCAAAAGCTTAGGTAGGACCTGAAAAGGGAAAAATTTATAAGCTATAGAGAGCAATTAACAAAACAGACTGAGATTCATAATTTGATTTTGATGGCAGGGAGAGAGCCCCATGCAGAAAACAAGCAGCCAGGTTGCAATTGGCTAATTTCTACTGTGATTGTCTATTTAGAGATAAATCTCAACTTGCTTTTACCAGGACCATACTCTGGTCCAACTGCTCAAAACAAATTGCCTTTCTTCCTAAACACCATCTGTGGAAAGCTTAATGGGAATCAATTCTGGCATCAGTTGTGTCCTGCAATGGATGTGCACACACAGGGCTCTGCACCATGAAGAGCCTCTGCTTGGACACCACCGTGTGCTGCCTTTTTAGTTTTGCTCATTGCTAGTATGTCATGGGCCACCCCATGTCTTAGCAGAGAGACTTCCTTTGGTTTGTTTTCCTTTTGTTTAGTTTGATGTTATCATAGATTACCTCAATGGGTTAAAAAGTGGGTCTTGCTTTCAAAGGTTGTGTTGAGAAGCTGCCCATAGGAAGTACTACAGGCCTTGGTGTCCAGTCAGAGCACTACACTGAAGTGACTGCTTTCTCTTTGATGGACAATTTGCTTTAGCACTTAAACATTTTTTTAAAAAAAATAAACCTGAGAGTCTGAGTTATATCCTTGTGGTTAGGAAAAAAGACATTTTAACAAGGAAGCAACTTGTTATGACCTTAAATAAAATGCCAACTGCAATAAAAAGTATTTTTAAGTGTCATTTATATACTCATTTAAAGAAACACTAAAAAATATCTGGCTATGTTTGCAAAAACCTATATAACTTTATATTCTCAGAGATAATGAGGCAAAACGTAGCTTGTTTCTTTCAGAATAATGGCATGATTTTTGTGGTCACTAAATGCTCGGTGGAAATTAAATAAGCATGATAAACTCGAGCTTTAAAATGAGACATGATTGGACTCTTGAGGTTTTTGTAGTTTCTCTCTGAATGTGATGAGTAAGTTCACAAGGGGTTCCTCTTCCCCAGGAAAGTGGATGGCAGAGAGGCTCTGCAGACAGACCTCAACAAATTAGAGGGTTGGGCAATCACCAACTGTATGAAGCTTAAAAAGGGAAAATGCCAGATTCTGTACCTGGGATGGCTTGTGTGGATACCCTGGGGAAAGAAGATATTGGAAAGCTGCTCCACAGAAAGGGACTTTAGGGTCCTGGTTGATGGCAAGTTGAACACAGGTCAGCAGTGCCCTGGCAGCCAGGAGGGCCAAGCCTGTCCTGGGGGCATCAGGCACAGCATGGCCAGCTGGGCAAGGGAGGGGATTGTCCTGCTCTGCTCTGCTCTGCTCTGCTCTGCTCTGCTCTGCGCTGCTCTACTCTGCTCTGCTCTGCTCTGCTCTGCTCTGGGGCAGCCTCACCTTGAGTGGTGGGGGAGTTTTGGGTACGACAATGCAAGAAAGACATTAAGCTGTTAGAGAGTGTCCGAATTATAGCCAGGAGGATGGTGAAAGGTCTGGAGGAGAAGCTGTGTGAGGAGAGAAAAGATGTTGGCAAAATGTGTCTTGTAATGTGACTGTCAGTCACTGCAATGAAAGAAATCAAGTCATTATGGCTGAGTAGCAAAACTCGTGTGCTCCCACTGTCTCTTCTTACTCTCACAAAGAGCTGTGAAGAAGAAATGAGACTTTCTTTAAAGGTTTCTGCATCTTCACTGCCAAGAAGGTAGAGACAAATGTTCAAAGAATGCATATGCAGAGAAGTTCTTCATGGACTGGGCAGGGCAGAAGGGCTGTTTGGAGGTTGGCTACAGTCCTGCCATATCCTGTACGATCTCCATGCTCTCAGTGGGAGTAATGCCTCCTTTGCTTCCTCCTAAATCCAGGCAAGAAGGACATTCTGAGCTATAGGATAGAACTATAACCACTCCATGTGACAAGAGTTGAACATGAGCAGCATTAAGACCTTGTGTCAGCACCCTGAAGATCCGTGAAGATGAGGAGGGGCAAAGAAGCAAAAACAAAGCAGAGAGGCACTGTTGGAAAATTAGTAACTCTTATTAGCCTCAAAATGGGTCAGCATCAAATCTTAGATGGGTCTGTTGCTCTCTTCATTCAATCTGAGCCTTGTTCCAGGTCCCTCTGTTCTTCTGCCTGCTCCTCATGTCCATGGATCACTATTACAGTCTTGTGCATGACCTTACATCTAAGATAGTCTGCTGTGTCCAGCAGAGGTGGCTCATTGACTGTGGGGTTGTGTGTGGGGCATGTGCTGGGCTCTCTGCCCCCACTGCTCTGGCTATTGCTGCTGTTACCTTGTCCCTGCTTCATTCCTGTTCCCACTCTTCTTCTGGCTGCTGGACACATCCCTGGAGCACAAGCACTGCCTTGCCCATGATGTCACAGCTGATATACTGGGCTATGTCCATCAGAGCCAAAGCATCAGCTGTGGGACAATGCAAGGCATGTGCTGGGCTCTCTTTCCCTTCTGCTGGGTATGTTACTCTCAGCCCCTCATCCATGCCTTGTGCCACGTCTCTCGGTACTTCTGCATGCTCCTCAGATCCCTGGAGCACAATTACAGCCTTGCCCAGGATCTCATTCACAATGTACTGGGCTGTGGGAGATGAAATATCATTTTGCTTCAACCCAAAAGGGGCTATGGAGTAAAAGAAGGAAAAGTGTTGTTAAAAACAGACTGTTGGAGTCAGTTTTAGCAGCTGATAATTAACTGGTGGGAGGGGTTATGATTAAAATGTGGTTCTAATGGTTGTTGATGTTGTTCATTTGTATAAGGATAATGAGTTTGTTGCAAATGGCTGTATTTTTAGGCAGTTGATATTGTGCCCAATTAATACCTTTGCTGTAAGTTAATGATAGTTATAGCTTAGGTTCATGTTAAAAATGAGGGAGTAGAATTGACTTCCATATGAGAGGGTTGGGAAGTTAATTTATTAGATGGGTTAATTAGGTATTTTGAATTTGTTAATGAAGGTATTAAAAGAGTTAATTTGCTAATAGGGGTTAATCTGTTAATGAGAGTGATAAGTGTTTTGAAGTAAATTGATGGGTTATTAGAATATGTTTCCCACAAGTTGGTAACGCATTTGCAAATAAGTTATTACTATTCCTCCTGGATCGTTATTTTGATTCGTTTTTAACTGTTCTGAATGTTTGTAATGTTTTGAATAAAATAAACAGTCAAATATAGGAGCAAGATGGCTGCCGGGAGCCACCAAGAACTTTTCCAGAAGGTTCTCTCCAGCTGTCAGTCAAGGTGTCAGTCCAAATGCCCCCACGCCCAGTACCATCAGGGAGCATGCCCAGAGGGGAGGAGCTGGGGAGGGACACCTCCAAAGGGCGGGAAAAAGGGCGGGAAAAGAACAGCCTGATTCACGATTGGCTCAGTGTATCGGAGACCCTTGATTGGCATCTGGAGGGCATAAAAGCGGCTGCACAGGCTCCAGAGCCTCAGGCCTCTGGCCAGAACAGCTATGCACCGAGAGCTGTCCTTTGTGTTGTGGGCATTGCCTATTGTCCTTTTTCTTTCATAAACTCTTCAATTTTTTTTTAGTTGTGAAGCATCATTCTTCACACCTGTTTCATAGGCTGGGCCTTCTCCAGGCCCAGTCCTGATAGACTGGGCTGTGTCTGGCAGAACGTGTTTGCAGCCTGTTGGGTGTTGCCTCTTTTTCTCTCCTTTGGCAGGGATGGTAATGAAGGTAGAGCTCTCAGCACCCTCCTGTGCAACGTCTGCCTCCCTTGAGCCAAAGTGTCAATGAATGGAGAGAAAGGGATGCTGTAGGCAAGGATCTCTCCTGGATCTGGGCAAGTTCTTGCCTGCTCCCCCACCAGAGAGGGCTCTTCCCAAGCTGCTGGGGTGACAGTGGCTGTCCTAGCATCTTCTACATGCCCTCCAGCAAGGCAGATGCCTTGTCAAGAAATCCTTCAGGTGTGGTATTTGCTACTGTCACCTTATCTCTGCCTTCTTCCGTCTCCCACCCACCTTGTAGCTGCTTGTGCAGTCCCTGGATCCCAAGCACAGCCTTGCCCAGGCCTGCAGCTCTCAGGGACTGGACTGTGTCCAGCTGAGCTGCGCCATGAGGAGCAGGTCTGTGGTTCCCTGCCCCTGCTGCTGTTGCTACCTTCCCGAGGCAGCACTTTGGAGTCTTCCGCTTGTTTCCTTCCCTTGTGCTCTCCCTGCTGTAGGCACACACTTTTGTGTTTTCTGTCTCTTGTGGCACCCATGGCTTTCACAACAGCACCTTCACTGCGGTGCCCCACTCCTTGCTCCTAGTCCGCGCCCAGCTGATGCCTGCGGGGAGCTCTGCTGAGGCGGGAACTGCTCCCGTCTGCCCCAGCCCAGGAGTGAGGGGAGCTCTGCTGAGGCGGGAACTGCTCCCCCCTCCCCCAGCCCAGGAGTGAGGGGAGCTCTGCTGAGGAGGGAACTGCTCCCCCCCTCCCCCAGCCCAGGAGTGAGGGGAGCCCTGCTGAGGAGGGAACTGCTCCCGTCTGCCCCAGGGGATCTTTGCAACCCCGCCGATCACTTCTGCTTCTCCCCTGCCTTGCTCCATGGCCGCCTTGGGACTCTTTGTTTTCCCCAGCTGCCCCAGTCTGTACTGGTTTATACTCAAAAAAAGCCCCTTTGTGGAGGTTCCGTGGGTGCCACACCACCCGGAGCTCAGGGAAAGGTGGGACTGTGTTAGAAGGCGGTCAGAGCCCCAAGGGAGCTGGAAGGCTGTCCAGCGGTCGCAACGAGGAATCAAGAGATGCAGTCCACTCAGTCAGTGCTCCAAAGGAGTTTGTTGGAGGAAAGGGAGGAACGACGAGGGGGTGGAGAAGGTTTGGAGGCAGCAACAGAGTGGCCCCGAGCACACTCGTGCATTGGGTTTTATAGGGGGAGGGATTAGGGGAGGAGAGGTTCTAAGGAACCAACAGGGGAAAGGGAATTTCTGAGCGACATCAGTCAACCAAGGACTTAACAGACAGGGGGAGCAACCATATATAGAGAACCAATCCGCAATAAACACAGGCTCTAACAAAGGGGAACATTCTAGAAGCAAACCATATATGAAACAAGAGGAGGGAGAGATGAGCGGTGAATAGCAGGCAGGCTTGATCCATATTCATGACTTGGAGAGCGAGGGAGCATGGGAGTGCAATTCTTTGTCACCCTCACTTCAGGAGCATCCCATTACCATGACTTGGCCTCGCCTCCCACCCACAGTCCTGGGGCACTCAGGTGTGCCATGGCCACCGCTACATCCCTTCTTCCCAACACCATCTGTGGAAAGCTTAATGGGAAGCAATTCTGGCATCAGTTGTGTCCTGCAATGGATGTGTGGGCACATGGCTCTGCACCATGAAGAGCCTCTGCTTGGACACCACCGTGTGCTGTTTTTTCAGTTTTGCTCGTTGCCAGTACATCATGGGCCACTCCATGTCTCAGCAGAAAGACTTCCTTTGGTTTGTTTCCTTTTGTTTACAGCTTGGTGATACCTGCATAACTTTATATTCTCAGAGCTCATGAGCAAAGGGTAGCTCTTCTTTTCCAGATTACTGGCCTGATTCTTGTAGTGACTACATGCTCAGCTGGAACTTTCTCAAATAAGCATGACCAGCTTAGGCTTTAAAATCTGATTGGACTCCAGAGGTTTTTCTAGCTTCTCTCTGATGGATTGTGAGGAGCAATCCACAAGAGGTACCTGTTTCCCAGACAGGTGGGTGGTGTGAGAAATGAAGCTCACTTCTTATAAATGTTAAGGTTTTATTAAAAGGACACTAGGGGATGAAGAGTAAAACCTTTCCTACAAAGCAGAGTGGAACAGCGTGGGGTGCGCTGCCACCAACAAGGGTACAGCCAGGAGCATACCTCCTGGCACTGGGTCACAATGTTTTAAACCCGATTTAGCCCTGCCTCTGTGTGGTGTTGAATGGCTAGTCGTTGTTACTAGGGCTCCTCTTCTTGGTCAGTTGTCTTCCAGTGGTGATTGTCTGGTTATCCCCTTTTGCTGATTAAGACCCCGAAGTAGAGTGGCTCATTGTTATTACCAGGGCTCCTCTTATTGGTTAATTTTCTTCCAGGGATGACTGTCTAGTTACCTAGATGTTAGCACCCACTCCCCTCCCTCTCTTAACAAGAACTCTCAAGAACATCACTGACAATTAACAGGGTACATATCAGTTCACAACACTTACAACAATTACAACAATCAACTCCACCTCTTAATCATCTATGAAAGCCAACTTCATTAACTGTATTTATAACAAATCCTTCCTCTTTCTCTTTTTTTACAGCATTTGGCTTTCATAGTCATTTTCAATTCTATTTATGCTCTTGTGTTTTTCATAATTTATCTGTTCCTAATCTCAGCCTGAAGCAGAAGCAGCAATTCAAGTTTAAACCACTGAACTCTTATTTTTAAAGACTTGTACTATTTATGATATATTAAATTGGGCAAATAAACAGCTAAGAAACCTGCATAACTTACAACACCATCTGCAGTAAAAACAGATGTCAAGCTATGTTTATGTCTCCAGAAACAAAAGATAGCTTTGCGAGTAGCATTTGTTAGCAATACAAACATAGTTCATTCTATACAGTGCTTCTCCCCAGGTTCCCAAAAATCAGTAATAAAACTCCTTAACAGCAACATAGTCTTATGAAGGAGGCATTTCTTGATGACAGTGCATGCTTGGCACCAGATGATACAAGCATGTCTGAGCCAGGGGTGTACATATTCCTAAACTGCTGGAGTCTGCCCAGTTTCAGAGGGTGCCCTTGAGGGTCTTTTGGGTCCCCTGGTGATTGCTGAGCCCTTTGGTCTTTGCTCAACGCCTGAACTGTGACCCTCCATCTATAGTGCTGGGTTTGGCCCTGGCTGTATCATCTGGGCAACATGTTCTGCTCAAAGTGAGTTGGGCCTTGTTACAAAGACGTCAAGGTTCCAGTAGCTGCTACTTACTGGGAAGGGATTTACACAGGCACAATCTAACTCCTGGCTCTCTGTCAAGTGCATTCTCTGATCATTCCACTGATATGCATTTTCCACACCTTGCTGCATGGGGGATGAAAGAAGGTACTTAGCAATTCCTAGATTTTGGAAGTCAAGCAGATGAGGCAGAAAGGCAGCTTGGCTGAACAGGGACTTTCTCTTGCAATTTGGTGAAAAAGGAAGAACGGCCAGAAGAAGCACGTCAGGGAAGAATATCAAGAGGCTGCTTGCTGCTGTAGGGAGAAAAGGTGTGTTAGAAATGAACTAACTTTTTTGATACAATTTCAATGAGGACAAAGTCGTGGAAGCAAAAGCAAACTGTTTATTAGTTACGAGTCAGATGAGTTGGATGTGTGTCTCCCTCACTGAGAGCTGAGCACACACACACACCCTTCAACAAAATGGCTATGTTTTATATCCTGTCCCAGCTGGGGTGGTCCCTGTCCCCTTTCCCATTGGCTGGGTACTCAGGAACTTGCATTCTCTCCCGACCGCTTACTTTTTGTCACCCCCCCCATCATCCCACCTCCTTCTCAGTCAACCTCGCCCCTCTCCCAGCTCACAGCAACACCTAAAAAACAACCAGAACAAATCCAAACCAAACCCAACAACACATAGAATCAATAACTTTCATTATTTAACTTAGTTAACCTTTTGGCTTCAGCAAAGTATCACCCATCTCTCACAGTTGTGCAGCCAAAGTTCAGTTGGAGTTGAAACTGTCCAGAAGTGTGGGGGAAAAGGTTTTTTCAAATACATTAACAGTAAAAGACTGTGATGAAATAACATCAGCCTGTTACAGAAAGAGTGTGGTCACCTCACCAAGAGGGACACAGACAAGGCAAGTGTATTTACTGCAGTCTTTACCTCTGTCTTCCCCATGGATGACAGACCAAGAGGGTCTCAGTAGCCTGCAAGAATGATCAACTCCCTGTTGACTTTGAACACGTGGGGTTTTCTGCTCCATCGGGATCCCTACAAATCTGTTGAGGGATTCATTGGAGAATGCCCAGAGAGCTGGCTGGTGTCATTGCAAAATCCCTCTGGAGGATTTTTGAGCAGTCTTGGGAAGCTGGAGAGGTCCTGATTTTCAAAAAGGGCAAGAATGAAGACTCTGGAAACTACAGGCCTGTCAGTCTCACTGCAGTGTCTCATGAAATCATAAAAGACATTATTCTGTGAGGTATTGAAAAATAACTGGAGGACAAGGCAGCCATCGTTCAGCACCAGCATGACTTCATGTTGCTTTGTGCTCTGGTCACGACGGCACACCCTGAAGCAACACCGAAAGGTGAGCTGCTGCTCCATGCACCTGCTGGACACGCCGCACCAGTGAGGCACATGAGAGGGCTGAGGCGTCCGGGAGAACAGTGGCAGCTGAGAGTGCAGCAGGAGTGGAGGAGACGTAGACACTTGAGTTAGGGATCTCAGGGAGTTTATTGAAGGTGGACGGAGGAAGGCGAAGGAAGGAGGTGAAGGGATGGAACAGGGAGGGTGGAGACAAGCTGGGATCCTGGGCTCAAGAGCCCCGAGGATCGGGTGACACAGGGTTAAGAGGGGAGGGGAAAGGGGAGTGGTTTGCTCTAGGGACCCAATCAGGGACAGTATGAGGGAGGAGTGACAAGGGTATAAAACAATGGGGGAGTAACTGGGGAGGGTACAAATTTAAAAGAACCAATGGGTGGACCGCGCTGGGGGGAACAATGCCGAACATTCTAGAACTATAACTAAATAAGGAATAGGGGCGGGGGAGTGTGCAGGGCCAATGAGGTAGCTGCAAGGGGCATACTAATATGTTCCACCGCAAGGTGTCCTGGGTGTAGACCACTTTGTCACACTAGCTCAAAACTCATTCTACACCCAGGACTCTTCCTCGACCGTAACTGTCCTGTGCGGCTGATTGCCCATGCTGAATTCCCTCATGGCCACTGCCACAATTTCATGTGGGGAAAGTCGTTCTTGTCTGTCGCAGTTCGTCTGCCTGGGAAATCCGCCCTGCCCTCAGCCTCAGGCGCCTGCTCTAGGGCACAAGGTGCAGTGGCTGGCAGTCAGTCTTGGCGCCGCTCGGCTGACACCTCTGCTACCGTGGTTGGGTCATGGCGAGGGGAGCACAGCCCCTGACGAGCGGCAGGCGTGGTGTGGTATGAACAGGACGAGAAGCGAAAAGTTGCAGGAGTGGGGTCTCCCTGGAGTTCTCCTTTATTGGGGGAACAGTATGGTTATCCGGGAGGGAAAGCGGCCAGAGAGAGAACCCCGACAGCTCGGGGGTTACACAGGGTTTTAAGGGAGGGGAAAATGGGGCGGAGTCTCAGACGACAACGAATCAAGTATAACCAAAGGGCAAACAGACAGAACGCAGAACCAATAAAACTTTTTAAGGGGAGGGTATAACGAACGATAACCAATCAATAACAGAACTTAACAGAACTTTCTGGAAGAGGGGGAAGGTCTCAGACCTCGGTACTGCCTCCGGATCCCTCCGAGGAGGAGGAGGAGCTCCACTCATCAGAGGCGGAGTCGACTTGACAGACGGCAGCTACCGGGTCTGGACCTCCCACATTTGTTCGACTGGGTTTCCTTCTTCAACAGAGTAACCCAGTTAGTTGACCCAGGAAAGCCACTAGGTGTCATCTTCTTGGACTTCAGCAAAACTGACTACTGCCAAAATGTGTCTTGTAATGTGACTGTCCGTCACTACTCGTTGTGGCTGAGTAGCAAAAGTTGTGTGTTCCTACTGTCTCTTCTTACTCTCACAAAGAGCTGTGAAGAAGAAATGAGACTTTCTTTAAAGGTTTCTGTGTTTTCACTGCCAAGAAGATAGAGACAAATGTTCAAAGAATGCATATGCAGAGAAGTTCTTCATGGACTGGGCAGGGCAGAAGGGCTGTTTGGAGGTTGGCTACAGCCCTGCCATGTCCTGTATGATCTCCATGCTCTCAGTGGGAGTAATGTCTCCTCTGCTTCCTCCTAAATCCAGGCAAGAAGGACATTCTGAGCTATAGGATAGAACTATAACCACTTCATGTGACAAGAGTTGAACATGAGCAGCATTAAGACCTTGTGTCAGCACCCTGGGGACCTGTGAAAATGAGGTGGGGCAGAGAAGGTAAAACAAAGCAGAGAGGCACTGTTGGAAAATTAGTAACTCTTATTAGCCTCAAAATGGGTCAGCATCAAATCTTAGATGGGTCTGTTGCTCTCTTCATTCAATCTGAGCCTTGTTCCAGGTCCCTCTGTTCTTCTGCCTGCTCCTCATGTCCATGGATCACTACATCCTTGTGCATGACCTTACATCTAAGATAGTCTGCAGTGTCCAGCAGAGGTGGCTCATTGACTGTGGGGTTGTGTGTGGGGCATGTGCTGGGCTCTCTGACCCTGCTGCTTTGGCTGTTGGTGCCATCACCTCATCTGTGCTGCCTTTGCATCCTGAGGGAGCTGGTTGCACACCACAGCCATCTGATGCAGTGTTTCAGAGTCATGCCTTGGGTGCCAAAATCTTGGATGGCTTAATTTCACTTCAGGTGCATAGAACCAAAATGTGTCATCAGGCCATCCTTGCCAATTCTGTCTTCTCTTGCATTTTTCACGGAGACTCCTCCTGACATTTGGATAGTCCAGGAGACAGAAGTGGTAGCTGTGGTGCCATTCCTCTTACATTCCCTTCAGTCATTGTCTTGTAAATTCAAGCCACTGCCATGTACTTTGCATCGAGCTCCAGGAGAGGATATGTTTTTTCAGAAGCAGGAGAAGCTTGGCTCAGACCCAATGACTTTTCCTTCCCATCATATAAGCATGGTCAAGGAGTTGGTGAGCTGGCCCCGGTTTTGAGCTGGAGGGAGCGATTGTGTTAATACTTGTTCTGAGCTGGAGGGGGTGGTTGGGTGTTGTCTCTTTGTCAGGGATTTCTGAGGTGTCTTTACTTGTAGCATCTGTCTTTAGTAATGTTGCTGTTACTGGTCATTTTCTTCTTTCACTGCTGTTTCCAGTAAATTCTTATCTCAACCTTTGATTCTCACTTTTTGTGCCTCCAATTCTCCCCTCCATCCCACATGTAGTGTAAGGGAGAAGGGAATGGGGGAGCTAGCAAGTGGCAGCATGGTTTGGGGTTTCTGTGGGAACATTAAGTTAGGGAATACCATTCCTAAACCATGGTAGCAGCTTGTTGCTTCGTGCCCTGTTCACAATGGCACGCCCGAAGCAACACAGAGAGGCGAGCCGCCGCTCCGTGCACTCGCTGGACACGCCGCACTGGCAAAGCACGCTGGAGGGCTATGGTGTCTGGGAGAACAATGATGGCCGAGAATGTAGCAGGGATGAAAGAGATGTAGGTGCTTGAGTTGGGAATCCCAGGGAGTTTATTGAAGGTAAACGAAGGACAGCGAAGGGAAGAGGCGAAGGGGCGGAACATGGAGAGTGGAGGCAAGCTGGGATCCTGGGCTCAAGAGCCCCGAGGATCGAGTGACACAAGGTTAAAAGGGGAAAGGAAAGGGGAGTGGTTTCCCTTAGGGAACCAATTAGGGACAGTCTGAAGGGGAAATGACAAGGGTATAAAACAATGAGGCTACAACTAGGGAGGGTACAAATTTAAAAGAACCAATGGGGGGATCGCGCTGGGGAGAACAATGCTGAACATTCTAGAATCATAACTAAATAGGGAACAGGAGCGGGGGAAGTGTGCAGGGCCAATGAGGTAACTCCAAAAAGCATATCAGTGAGCCCAGCCGCAAGGTGTCCTGCGTGTGAGCTAGCTTGTCACTCTAACTTGAACCTCAGTTCACACCCAGGACTCTTCCTCTACCGACACTGTCCTGTGCAGCTGGTTGCCCATGCTGAAATCCCTCATGGCCACTGCCACAGAAGCTCTCATGACAGGAGTATAATACTTGGTTTTTCCTGATGGGTATCTCATTATTGTGTCAATACCACAGACCCTCCAAAAGAGACATGTGAATAGATATTTACTGATTTATCATCATGAATGGAAAATGGGGCTTCTGTGAGGATTGGATGCAAACAAGGCCTTGAGTCTTGGGACTGCCCTCCAGATCTTGGAGAAAAAGCATTAATTTGCCTTTTGAATCATCTGAAATGAGAGGATTTTTTGCAGAGGCGGTGAGGAGGTCAAGAAGTATTCCATCTTTATAAGGGGACTGTAGAGCATTGCTAACTTCTGCTCACTGGAGAAATTGTGCACATGCATTTGTACTGGCTCATGTGGGGCATGTCATAACAGAAATGTCTCCCTCAATGTTCCAGCACACTTACCACCTGAGTTTCATCTATTCATAACATATTCTTTGGCTCCTATAAAAAGAGAGATGAGGCAAAGGTGATGTAGTGGTGAATTCTGCATTATGTTGGGGATGAATTAATCCATGAAAGCTTTCTGTCAGTTTGAGCTTCAAATGAAGCTCAAGCAAGTGAACAACAGTTTCGTTTGTTCACTTGCTTGAAATACTGTTTTGGAGATGGAAGTCAAGAAGAGCTTTATAAAAGTTCCTATTGTAGTTTATGAGTTTAATTGACAGAAAAAGACACTGAGTTTGAAACATCTATAGATGTTCAATTTCTTCTGTTGATTCAGAACATTCCGCTTCTATATCCTTAACAGAGACCAGAATGCATGCTGGAAACAAATGAGTAAATATGAAGAGTAAAGGCGTTATTTGGTTGGAAAGGAGACTGAGGTGGGCTTTGACAAGCTTACCTTGCTTGGAGGACCTCTTTTTGCTCCCATGCACCACAGTAGAAAAACTCCCACATGTTTAAGTCTTTTAGGACCAACTGTAGAGGCAAGAGAGCAACTAAAATCTTTTGCAAAATAATGGAAGTGTGATGAAGAGAAGTATCAGGACACTCAGCTGGTCTCTTAGTGAATGGAACCAAAACAACAAATGAAAGCTTGATCTTTCAGGAAAAGGAGTCTGTTTGGAAAAGGATGCATTGAGCCAAAGATATCACACATACCAGGAGAAACCTATGCACTTAGGGAAAAAAAACTGACTGTTGAGAATTAGCAGTGCACCAATATCCAGGAAGCTGAACTTTGGAAATGAATGTGCAATTATCTTCCTATGAGATATGGTGGGGTTTGATTGTCCTCTGTGGTAGTGCCTTGGAAAAAAACCATAGGAAGCTTGAGGAAATTCACTGAAGTCTATTTCTTTCATACCCTGCAAGAGAAAGGTGTGGAGTTTTTTTTGCTCTGGTTGTTTCTAAGGTCTGTTAAGGCCTGTTTGCTGTCAAAGCATTTCCTTTGTCCTGCATTTTAAACAACTCAAAACAAAGACATCTTGTTCTTTTTGGGAACCTATTTTCCTCCCAGTGCAAAGTAGTTGTGGAAGTCCAGTTTCTTCAGACTTCCTAAGTGGTTTAAAACAACCCCAAGCATCATGATCCTGGATATGCCTTGCCTTCTACATTTGAGAAGGGGGGAAGGTGTTATTACTGCAGACAATTTAAAACCATAACAAAATGCGGGCTCCGGTTTAATTTGAGAACGGAAAGCAAATGGTATTGTAAAGCTTAATGTTTATAGGAAAGAATGTTTTTCCTTTACAGTCTTTTTCTTAAGTCTGAGATGTGTAAGAGGAAGTTCAAAGAGGATATACACACTAGTTCCTACTAGATTATTTTCCATATGTGAGGTCAGTAGATTTCAGTGGGTTAGTCTGGGTTCCTGAATAGCTGAAAAGTTTGGAAATCACCCTTCCTGGGGTTTTGAAGTATGGTATAATTGTTTGCAAAGAAAAAGATCAGATTGAGCAGGCTTCCTGCTTCCCGTGTTTACTAGGAAAGTGAGAGTACAGTGGTCAGAAATGGAAGATGAAGGCAGTCAGAATAATCTACAGCATCTTCTGAAGCCCGTCCATTATGGCAGTGATTCAAAACTTGATGGGCTTCTTAATAATCGGCATACCTTTCAACAGCCTTGAGACACTACCTCCTTCTACACTGCTGATTATAGCTGAAACCTTTTGGGAGAGGATGATTTATTGTTTCAAGGGAATTTTCAATATTTGTTTAAAAAGAGGCCCTTTTTTAGTGGAACCTAGTTTTGTAAAGAAAATCAGACATATATACGTTAAAAACCCCCACATTGGACTGACAATGTTATTTCAAACTGTTTTGTAGATCAAAATGTAAGTTTTTCAGTTATACGCAGTATTTTCTCTCGTAAGCAGCAGT
Organism: Entomyzon cyanotis; assembly: GCA_024500445.1. Classification (NCBI taxonomy): domain Eukaryota; kingdom Metazoa; phylum Chordata; class Aves; order Passeriformes; family Meliphagidae; genus Entomyzon; species Entomyzon cyanotis. Next base: position 41,739,826 of record JAKEPQ010001021.1, on the reverse strand, counting down.
AATTTAACATTGATCAAAATGCAACTTTCTCACAAAGATTGGAACAGGTTATTAGAATTGGAAAAAATCTTCATCTGTGTTCAAATATGGATTTCTCACCTGCAGTTCAGAAGTGAAATTTAAGTAAAGGGTCCTGAAAGATGAGCGGCTGGCTGTGAAACTGCAATTTGTTATAGAAATCCACCTTATATACATGGATACCATGGAGATATTATCAAGGGAAGCTTTGAGTTACTACATGAAATAGTTAATTTCAAAAGAATTGAACTAGAGTTTTTGTAGATGCTGAGACTGGCAATAGTTCTGTAAATCAGGCTCATCCCACTGTTGAAATTATTTTTGAAGTCACCTACAGAGGAGAAGGTGGGGTTTGAAAGGTGCAGTTTGGGTTCAAACTAGCTTTGAGTGCTGAGCAGTGTTTGGTTCTGCTCCAGGAAAAATTGGTGCTGAGTAGTCTCAGTCATAAGTAGCTGGTTAGGAGCACTGTGTGTATTACCTTGCCTTATTTAAAGGCCTGCAAATCCCAGTCTCTTTTGCAGTTTTGTCCTGCATGCTAGTCTGTTTCTTCTGAGTAATTTCTTGAGAAACATGAAAGCAATTGTGCTGGCATACAATGCTATATGCTGAATGTTTGTGAAAAGAAATTTATTTTTAATTTAATGAATTATGACTTTATAATTATTATTTGTTCATATATAGACAAAGGAAATAAAATATTAAAATTCTTGTTAACCTCCCATTTCAACCCTGCAACACTTCTAAAAATGCATCTAATTCAAGACCAGTGAGTGTACTCAAGATTGTTAAACCTGTAGTTGAGCACATTTCTGGTGTACTTGATTTAGCAGGGAAAATTGCATCTCATTCCTTGTCTACATAGTATAAAATGCAAATTTCTGTCTTTTCTGATTGTGAAACTAATTTAATTGTGGAGAGAAATTACAGTAATTTTCACTAGTTTATATCTTTCAGAGAAGGTCTAATTCTGACTCATTTCCAAAATCTCTCAACCTGCTATGTTTAAGATAAAAGTTCAACCTAATAGAATTTTTGCTACAGTTTTTGAAATAAAGTAAATTTGTGTAGAATCCAGATTTGGAAAGAGTATATCTTAGGGAAAATAGACCCTATTTGTACACTTCTTTCTGCATAAAACTCACTGCAGGGAACAACACTTTGTCCGTCTGGAGTTTGAAAGTGCAGTAAAGTATTTCCTGCCTGTGCTTGCAATGTCATTTTGTTATTTTCAATCTTTGTACAACTTGTAAATCTTGAGGTGCACTTTAGTTTCAAACATTGTTAATTATTTTAGATAGTTTTTAGATGTTGTACACAACCACTCAGTTAAAACATTTAAATCTATTGACATGATCTACTCATTCCACTTTGTAGCGTTCCACTGAGGGGAGCAGTGAGTACTTCTAGAATTAGATGACCAGGAACGCAATTAAGTCACCCAAGACAAACTTTGCGCCATGGAGGATTCTTGGAAAGGGACTAGCTTGCAATTGGATATAATTTGTAAACAGGCTGCTTAGTGGATGGTCGGTCTCCAATAATTGGTCAGCAGTAGTACCTTCTATAGTGAGGGGATCACCTCTTTCCAGAGGATTTAGATTACCAGCCCAATATGCAGCCCTCTGGGTCTGAGACAATGATGCCCGGTGGTCTCCCATGGTGAGAAAGACACCAGGACCCCAGTAACCCTCTGTCTCTTTCTCGCTGAGTAAGATCTGCTCCCTGCCGCTTAAAGAGACACACAATACATACTTAGTTTGACTTTTGCAGGGCTGGCAACTGAATTCCCTTTTTAGTTTACGTAACTCCGTAGCTGAGAAAGGCACCTCTTCAGTAATTATAGCAGTATATAGTAGTAGTATGTAGCATATACAATAGTATATGGTATATATACTAGTATATGTAGTAGAGTGTAGCAGTGGCCACGGCACACCTGAGTGCCCCAGGTCCATGGGAGAGAGGCGAAGACGGGTCATGGGCATGGAATGCTCCCTGAGTGAGGGTGACTGAAAGCTACGCTCCCGTGCTCCCTTGCTCCCCAAAGTTATGAATATGGACCGAGCTCACCTGTCATTTGCTGCTCGTCTCCTCCTCCCCCTATTACAAATATGGTCTGTTCCTAGAATGTTCTTCTTTGTTTGAGTTTGGAAGTATTAGGGATTGGTTCTCTATATAAGGTTGTGCTTCGTACTTGTTATATCTTAGGTTAAAGTTAATGTCGCTCAAAAATCCCTCTTTCCCCGTTGGTTCCCTAGAACCCCTCCTTCCCTGTTCCCTCCCCCTATAAAACTCAGTGCACAAGTGTGCTCGAGGCCACTCTGTTGCTGCCTCCGAGCTCCTCCCACCTTTCTGTCATCATCCCCTTCCAATAAACATCCCTTGGAGCACCAACTGAGTGGACTGTGTCTCTCAAATCCTCTGTGGCCGTTGGAGAGCCCTTAGACTCCCTCAGAGTTCCGATCGCTCGCTGGAGCAGTCCCTCCCTTCTCCGGACTCTGGGTGGTGTGGCACCCTCCGGAAGAAAAATCCACAGTAGAGGGGTGCTTGATCTCATATGAATATTCAGTTTTTGTTAAAGGACGAACTCAGACCTTAGCTTCAGCTTGGCTATGCACCACTGTGAGTTCACTTTCAGGATATGTGGAGGTGCACCAGTCTGAACCTGCTGGCCCAGAGCCCAGGGCCCCAGCGGTGAACATGGTGCAGCTCCCTGAAAGGGATGCTGCCTCATCCTGCGACTCCGAGGATGAGGTGTAACCTGCCACACTCCTCCCTCTGAAAGTTTTCCTTCTGTTTATTGGCTAAAAGTTTGGTTACCCTGCCCCTGTTACCGCCCCAGTTGCCACCCACACCCAGAATGTTCTGTTTTCCCCGCTTCCTCATTGGCTGAATTGTAGCCCTCCCCTGCTTCTGTATGATTTGCTACCCCGCTTGTCTGTCAGCTCTGTACCTGAGCCTATTGGCTCCGCCCCTGCTAACCCACCCCTGGAAACCCCGTACCCCCTCATAAAACCCCTCGTTGCCATTGTTCGTTGCCCTTTTGTGCCTTGTGAGTGCTGAGAGCTGGACCCCTCGTCCACCCCTTGGTGACTTGTGTACACAAACTGCCAGAGAGCTTTTGGGGTGCCTGCTTGCTGTCATCCCTTCAATAAAGCATCTTCGGAGCTCTCACCCTCTGTGACGTTTTATCTCTGGGGGACTGGAGGCCTACTCAACTCCCCGCCATCGAGCCTGACCCTCTGCCACAGGGTGGCTTGCTCCCCCCTCTTCCCCCACGGGGAATCAGGCAGTGCCCCTGGGGGCTGACTGGTGCTAACTCGGAGGGACGGAGTTGGAGCAGAGTGAGCGGAAGGCTGAGCCAAGCTCCTGCAACAAGGATACAGAGGAGTGACGGCTCTGGCCATGACACCATCAGGGAGTGCCGTGGTGGGGCTCAGCAGTGTGACAGGGCTTGGCACCATGACAGGTTTTGGTGTGGAGGCAAGGCTCGGAGGGGTGGCGACCATACTTGGTGGCGTGGCAGCGTCTCAGGCTAATACATTCCCCAAAACATGCTGCATGTCGTTATGCATTCTTTTGTCCTCTATCTTTCCCTGCAGCACCACAGTATGGATCTGCAGGGACTGCACCAGCGCTTGTAGGGACTCAATTGCTGCTGTTTCCTTTCAACACCAAGCGGTCCTCTCTTGTATAGCAGCAGCTAGAGCTGCCCCCAGGACTGCACACATGGTCACTTTTCCCTTCCTGGGTTTCAACCTTGCCTTTGAGTGCCAAGTCAAGGCCTGCTCTATACTACTTTGTGCCAGTGGTCCCTAGCCCACTGGAATCTGGGCACCAAGGGTCTGGCTCCAAAAGTCCCCAGGAAATCAAATAAGTGGGTGGATGGGTCTCTGGCCTGCTCTCCCATTAAAGTACTTGAGCTCATTGTGCCTAGTGTTTTGCAATTAAGCACCCCGCCAAAAAACACACAAAAGGTGTGGTTTGGGGAGGCCACACCTTGTAATTCTTAAATGCATACTGTGAAAGAAGGGGTGGAAAAGGGAAAGAAATGTAACACCCGCAGAAATGGGGTGTTACATTTCTCAGGAAGGGCCACACCATAAAAAATTCCCAAAAATGCCTCAAAAGCTTCCTGAGAGGACACACTTTAAATCACAAAGGCAGCTGCACACAGAGTTACGGGGAAAAGGGCAAAATGCTTCTCAGAAAGGGCTGCACCATGAAGTCCCAAACTGCCCCAAGGAAAAACACTTTCTGAGAAGACGCATGTTTAATTACTTACTGATAAGGGCATGAAATGCTTCAGAGAAAGGGCCACACTGTAAAAAGTTCCAAATTGCCCTGAGAGAAAGAAAACAAAAAACATTTTCTGAGAGGACACACCTTAGGACTGTTGCGGGCATCAGGTTTCAGGGAGGGTCACACTATTTTTTTGTTAATGCCCAAATGAAGTCTTTCCTCAAAACACACACAAAGGTGTTCAAAAGGATACAAAGCTGTCATTCAAGACCATCCCACTGCTGCCACCAGTTTAGATGTTGAGTTCCATTGAGGGGAACTGCAAGGAGTTCTTTGAGAATTAGATGGCCAGGAATGAAATTAAGTCAACTGAGACAAACTTGGCATCTGAGAACAGTATATTGGTAACAAACCAAAAGAGAAAGATGTAATTGCCCTGCTAAAGAGAACTAGGAAGGACAGAAAAGAAAGAAGGAAAATGGAAAAGGAGTGGCGGGTGGGGGAAAGAGAGAGGAGACAGATAGGAACAGCAGGCATTACCACCAGGAGGTCAAGGAGTACTCTTGATGTCTCAGCAGCAGAGGGTGGGGTGTGCACACTGCCTGCCGGCGAGCGTGTGCAGCTCTCAGAGAGGCACAGCTCTACAGGCACAGCTCTCGCCGCAAAGAGCTGCTGGAGATGCAGTGAGTGGGGATTAGCCAGGAGGTGCAGGTGATGCCTGAAACATGCTACCTGAAACAGGGACCAAAACAATTAGGGGTGTAAAAAGTGGACACATTTATTCAAGGCCTTCAAGGTACATTCAGGCAAGCCAAGTCCCTCTCAGGGACTACACCCAAAATGAATGCTGGGTTTAGCCCTTTACCTTTTATAAGTTTTGTCTTATTAGCACATTGGTCCCTAATTCTCCATTCACACCTTCAGGTGATGATATTCTCCACCCCAGGCCCTGCTCCCCCTTTCTACCACTGTTTGCATATTTTTGGGCCCTAGGGTAATGAATATATCCTTGAATCTCTATCCAGAGAGCTTTGTTTTGGTTAAATGTGTTGGGAACAGAGGTTTTCAGCATTCTATAAGAGCTCAGACCGACACCAAGTTAAGACACCGGAAGAGAAAAAAAACCAAACCAGAATTATTAAGGCATCACGGGACCCTGGACAGAGTCATGGCAGGGATCGCGGCAGCAGGCTGGATTGCAGGCAGACAGGCTTGGATGCAGATGACTCAGGTAGGTGTTGCCAGGGACACAGGAAGGCAGAACAGGCAGCGACTGGGACAGGAGAAGGAGTAGGGCAGGACACAGCACACACATGACACTCAGAGGTTGGCCAATGTCCTGACAAGTGCCCAGCGAGAGCAAAGGTGGATATGTGAGGGTAAGCGAGAGCCAGTGAGCGCAGAAGGGCCAAAAGGCAGGCTGGAGCTAGGGCAAAAAGAGCAAAAACAGGCCAGGGTGAGGGCAACGAGAAAGCAAATCAGCAAGCAAGCCAGTGAGCAAGCCCCAGGCTCCTGACACAGTTACTTTTAATGCCCCTGGCCCCTCCCAAAGTCTGCCTGCTGACCAGGAGGCCATTGGTCCAGTCCCACCTTCCTCTGCAGTCCATTGGCAGAGACCTTTGGCCATCTGATTGGAGAAGTGTCTCTGGGGCATGCAGTGTCCCCTGTGAGGCATTGCCAGGCGAAGTCTCCTCAGAGACAAGGCTTCCCCCATCTCCTGGCTGCCTCCTGCAAGTGGCACATGTGTGACCCCTACCCCTGCACACCTTTGACAATCAGCGTTGAGACAAATCAAAACTCAAATGGCTCCTCACACACATACAGGCAACTTTCATCTGAAAATTCATGACCTCTTCTCACTAGAGATAAATATTCTATGTTGTTTCTTTGTAAGGTTTATTTTTTCAAATATTTACTGCATATAGTAATAATGTAAACCATCAATCACAAATATTCATGGCAAATCTGATTCTGTTCCGCGTTGTATTTTGTCAGTGACTTGGTAAATGTTAAATTTTGTTTTCTTAACTGCAGCTGGGAAAATTTATGTCTGCCTCAGAAGTTCATCTGGAAGGGGTTTTTTTGAGATTGCAGACACTGTAATTAGTTAGTGATCAAATGCTGTTGTGATACCCATATGGGCATTTGCCATTTCAAACAAGCTAGAAAAATACAATACATTTATTTTAATCAAAGAGGTAGCTTCACATCTTCCTGAACCTGTACAGACAATGTACAGACAATCTCCCAGTAGTGATGTTAATAATGATTCGTTTTGGTTCTTTTGTTGTCGAGGGGAGATATGAACTAGGTGCAAACACTGTTCACATTCATGGTGTTTAGCATGGGTGTCCAGCTAATAATTTCACAACTTTTGGTAAGACCTTAGCAAGTCATCCTCTTGTATGACATTCGTATGCATAAAAGCAGGCTTACAAAGTCAGTGGAAAATTTGCTTGTACAAAACTGGAGACTGGCACCTCCTTTTGCATGCTTGACTGGAAATAGAAAGCTAATGAAATTTGGCAGCTGTATAACAGAAGTGTTAAAAGAAACATGACATTTCTTTATTAAAAATACATTCAGAATCTCATCAGAATCATATATTATTTTTTGGTTTTGATAGACCTAATGGGCTGACCAGTTATCTCTGTCCTGGGAGAATCTAAACTACACAAAAATCTTAAAAGAGCTGTCATGGCTCTCCCTACAGGTGGCTGTGTTTCAGGTGATTAATTCTTCCAGACAGGGACTTGCAGAATCATAGACTCATAGAATGTTCAGGGGTTGGAATGGACTTTAGAGATCATCCAGTCCCATCATCTGTCCCTGAACAACCTATTCCAGTATCTCACCACCCTCACAGGGAAGAATTTCTTCCTAATATCCAGCCTAAATTTCTCATCTTTCAATTTGTGCCCCTTAGTCTGTGTCCTGTCACTACAGTTCCTGACAAAGAGTCCTTCTCTGGCTTCCCAGTAGGCCCCTTCAGCTACTGGAATGTTGCTATGAGGTCTCCAAATAACCTTCTCTTCTCCAGATTGAGCAGCCCTGACCTGCTCAGCCTGTCGTCTTTAGGGAGGTGCTCTGTTGTCGTGGGGTTGTCTTGGGAGCTTCACGAGCTCTTGGTAGGTCACCAGGACCTGGCCAGAGCCCTGGCGTCAGCCTACCCTACTCTCCGTCTCCGCCTCCCGGCAGCTTCAGTCAGCCCCAGGGCCCGCCAATGGCCCGCCGCAGAGGAGGGTGTCCTCGAGGCAGGGAGGCAGTGATATCGCTGTTAGCCCCCGAAGGTAAAGAGAGTCCAACGAGTTGTGAGTCTCCAAGGCACAGTTTATTGGGGGGTAGCAGAAGCGGGGTGTGCGTCAGAGGACTCACAGGCCTGGTGGGTCACAGGGATGCCTGGTGCGGAGCACAAGAGGGTCCCTAGGCGTGACACCACTCCGACCCTGCGAGGAGGGGACAGAGGATTTTTATAGGGGGACACGGGGTTTCTAAGGGCGGGACAGCAGGGGCGGAGCCAACGGGCTCCGGTACATGAGAGAGGGACAAGCGGGGGAGCAAATCACACACAACAAGGGAGGGATTAAATTTCAACCAATGGGGGTACAGCAGCAACAGAAGGTTCTAGCAATGGGTGGCAACAGGGGAGGGAACAAGGCGGGTAGGCAAAACTTTAACCCAATAAACTAAGGAAAAACTTCCCAGGGGAGGAGAGGGGGCGGCTCAAACCTCGGCCTCTGCTGAGCCCCAGGAGAGTGCATCTTTGGCACCGTCCGCTTCAGTGGCATGGACAGTGTTGACCGCTGGGGCTGGGGACTCAGGATCGGCCGGCTCGGGCTGCCGCACCTCTACAGTGCTCCAGTCCTCTTACCAACTTTGTGGCCTCCTCTGGACTTGCTCCAACACTTCCACGTCCTTCTTACATTGGGGACACCAGAACTGGACTCCAGGTGGGGTCTCACCAGAGCAGAGTGGAGGGGGAGAATAACCTCTCTTGACCTGCTGGCCATGCTCCTTTGGAAGCAGCCCAGGATACATTTGGCTTTCTGGGCTGTGAGAGCTCGCTGCTGGCTCATGGTGAGGTTTTCATTAACCGTCACTCCCAAGGCCTACTCCCCAGGGCTGCTCTCAACCACTTCTCCTCCTAGCCTGTATCTGTGCCTGGGATTGCCATGACCCAGGTGCAGGACCTTGCACTTGGCCTTGCTGAACTTCATGAGGTTTGCACAGACCCACCTCTCAAGTCTGTCTAGGTCCCTGTGGATGGCATCCCTTCCCTCCAGGGTATTGACTACACCACAAAGCTTGGTAGCATCAATGAATTCGTGCAGGGTGCCCTTGATCCCACTGTCCATGTCACCAACAAAGATACTGAACTAACATTATCCCTAGCTTCCCAGACAATTTCCCTCTGTTCCTCACAGGCCACGTGTCTTCATTTACAACCCCTAAAAGCTGCTTCTTTTCATTCTGAGTTTGCTCAGCAGCTTGTTACACATCCATGGAGGCCTCCTGGCATTCTTGTCCAATTTCTTCCTTGTCGGGAGGCACTGCTCCCTATCTTGGAGGAGGTGTTCTTGAAATTCAGCCAGCATTCTTGGGCCCCCTCCAGGGCTCTATCCCATGGGACTGTATGAAGTAGGTCCTTGAAGAGGCCAAAGTCTGCACTCCTCATGTCCAGGGCAGTGAGCTTTCTGTGTAATTCCTGAGGATCTTCAACTCCACCATCTCGTGGTCGCTGTAGCCAAGGCTGCCTTGGAACACTGCATTCTTCACAAGCTATTCATTTTTGGTGAGCACAGAGTCCAGCATGACACCTCTCCTTGTTGGCTCCTTAGTCACTTGTGTAAGAAAGTTGTGTTTGACACATTCAAGGAATCTCCAGGGTTGCCTGTGCATTGCAATGTTTTTCCTCCAATGGGTGTCAGGCTGGTTGAAGTCTCCCATGAGGATTAGGGCTTGTGAGCATGAAGCCGCTCTTATTTCTCTACAGAGGGCTTCATCCACACCATCCCCCTGATTGGGTGGCCTGTAGCAGATCCCTGCTCTAACAACTCCTGTCCTTGCCTTTCCCTCAGACTTTATGCACAAATTCTGGCCTGGCTACTCATCCTTTCCCAGGCAGAGTTCCAAACTCTCCAGCTGGTCATTGATATAGAGGGCTACACCCCATCCTCATCTCTCTAGCTTATCTTTCATAAAAATCCTAAAATCTCCCATTCTAATGCTCCCGTCTTAGGAGCCATCCCACCATGTCTCCATGATGCCAATAGTATCATATCCATGCTGGCACGTGCATGTCTCTGGTTCCTTCTGTTTGCTCCCCATATTATGTACATTTGTGGGTAGGTATCTGAGCCAGGCTTTGGATAAAGCTGACTCCCTGGCTGGAGTATCTGGAATGCCTTTGCACTGTTCCAAACATTCATTACGGGTGTTGGCATCTGACTGGCAGGATGAGGATGGATAGGTGCCCTCCGCCAGCAAATCTTGATCTGCATTACATCTGTTTGCTGCTGTGCAAACAACATGCCATAGTTTAATCAATCTTCCTTGATTAACAACATTAAACACGTGAGTAGTTCCCCTGCCGTCAGTGAAAATACTCTCTGCTTTTAAATTTAGAAACATGCTTCATTACTTCTTAAAATAGTCACTTTACTAAATTAATTACTTTAAAAGTTTTGTGTATCAGGAATACAAAGAACACTGATGGTGCCCTTTAAATGGATCATGTAGCACCACTATGTAGAAAAGACAGGGGGAATCAGCCAGGCTGAAAATGCAGCCAAAGACAAAACATTCCTCCTGTGATGTGTGGTGCTAGCTGAAGGTATTCAGCACCTCACAAGATCAGGCCTTGTATGATTAAATTGCTGTACAAACCTATGGTAATAGATCTTAAATAATAATGTGAAAGGGCAGATAGGAAAGTTGAGTGGCAATAAAAGTATCTTTGGGTGTTAGAAAGGTTATTTTTTGAGTTCCCAGTGTTTGACACTTGGGTTTGCAGTGCGGCGACTGAATCCAGCAGCAGCGTTGCTCTGGCCAGTGATTCAGTGGGAGTGTCAACCTGAGCAACAGCACTGTGGTATGTACAAGTCAGGTCAGACACGTCTCTGATTTCTGACCACTTTTTCTCTTGGGTGGTGTTTATTTTCTTCCCAGAAAATATGGTAATGTTTGGATTTATTCAATCTTGTGGTAGTCTTGTACTGCATATTCTAATGCCTCTTGCTGAACCTGACCCACACCCTACCCCTCCATGTAAATAGCTCACTTAGACCTAAGCCCTAAACCCTCTGCTTAAGGCTGAGTGAGCTATACTGAAGGAGCACTGTATGTTCTGACATCACGTGGAGCACAGAACAAATGTTCTTTGATCTTGAAGCAGTGTTTGCCATAGTGCATAGCATTGTCTCTGTTTGGAGGGTGCACAATCTGTCTCCTATTTCACCCTTTCTGGGGTTCCATGAGGAGGAGTAGCTGATGTGCCAGGGAGCAGAGAATCCTTGGGGCATGTGGAACTTGGTTTTCTCTCCTGTTCTGCAGCACGGGGTCTTACATGTCAACAGTGTTTGCAATGTGTTTCTATTGTGTAGGCTCATGAGATGGCACAAAGTGTGTCTGGCTCTTTATTTCATCCCTGTAGGTTGCTGCTCACCTCTCTGTTTGATAGGTCTGGGTGTTAAAACTGTAAGTTTTTAATAGTGCTTACCCATGGACAGCCATGAGCAAACTGCACCATCTGGGAGTTCAGCAAAAAATTAGAAAACAAGGGACATGGTTGAAAGAATCTACAGGAAATTTATTTGTCTCCTGTCAGAAATACAATCTTTATAGAGGGGGTGGATGACAGGTACTGCAGTTTGGGTTCCTTAAGTGAGGGATATTCTTTTCCCCACAGATATACAGACACAATGTCTCTCACAGGTAGGACATGTAGTAGATAAAGAAAAAACACATTTCAACTGTTTTTCAGGTAAAGTTTCACCCCTGTTCTAAACGATAACTTTTATCAGGCTTTTAGTATTGCATTTTACAGACACAGAGCCAAAGGTGGTGATATTATTTGTATTTCTGTGGTGATGCCTGGAATCCCCAGACCTAATTTAAGGCTTTTTGGTCTGGATATAATAAATGTACACAATAGAAAGATGATTTCTCTCTCTAAATAATTACTCCTTACCAACTTTAAAGCAACAGCATTCTATCAGAAGGCAACCACATTTGTGTGCTTGTTCTGCCTATATCTGCATGTTAAATGGTGGTGACTTGCTGAAAAACCATCATGAACACAATTCAATTAACACACAGTTATCACATTCATGCTATTCAGGTATTTTAGGAATCAGTATTATTAACTCCCAGTTTATTGTGAATCATCTGTGTCTTGTGGATTTTACTTTAAAATTAAAATTCTTCTTAGGCTAACGATTTTTGGCAAATAGCATGAGAATCAGCAGAATTGACATGAAATATGCAGCACATTAAAATGTATGCTTATGCAAACTGTAGTCTGATTTTTAGCAAGATCTGATCTGTGAATCTCTTTCACTGCTAGCAGTCAATAAGAAATAGGGAAAGCTTGACATGAAACAGGTGTCACCATTTTGGTTTTTGTGCTCAGAACTGGATTACAGAGCCAGGTGTAATCTGTTATCAGCCTACTTACTTCAGATGACAACTCATAAGGACTGGCAGTGGCCTCGTTGGTTTGCTTTAATGTTGTCTGTAGGTGAATCAGCTTCTCAATATTACCTGTTCCATAACAAAACTAGTTTTTCATCATGACCAATCTTAGCCGTTCATTCCATGACCAATGGCATCTATTAAATACCACCAAATACACATAAAGGTATATCTTGAATATATTAGTCCATCTGCTTGGAAGCAGGTGTCAGGTGAAAATAAAACCCCAAACATAAAAACCCCACAGAATGAAATTTTGTATAGTGTATTAGATTTCTTAAAATTTTAAACTAAATCAGGGTGATGTTAGTGTTCTCTCCACTTGGAGTGTCTTTTCTTTTAAGATCACAATAATCTTCTAACTTTGCTAAAACAATGTACACTGAAATGGTGTATTTGTAGTCACACAGCCCTTTAAATAAAGTGAAAACCTCAATTACCAGTCAGACTCTTTATACTTGCAACCTGAATTTGGACGTGCTATTTGGAAGCACTGGAATTTGCCTCCAGTATAAACATGTGAAAAGCCTGATTCCTGACATTTACTGTTTCATGCTTCTAAACATTTAAAACACATGGTCATATGGCAAATTGAGGAGCGTGGGAGGGAAACAAAGCACTTTTTTGCTACTTTTTTCTTTTCTGTTAAAACGACTTTGTTTGGTGAGGGAATGGTGCCTGGTTTCATTGTGAAGGAAAGATAAGTCACAGCCAAAATGTGCCAAGGTCACATTCACTGGTTGAGCTCGCAAAGACAGCAGCAGCGCTTGGATTTTACAATCTCAACCCAACTTGCAGTTTCCAATATTCTTTGGAATATTTGGTTTTCATTCCTTCTCAAAAGCTGCTCATTTCTGTGATGGTGGGCCAGCCCCTGCTTTCCTAACAGTGAAACAGCCACTTGCCACACTGCCTGCATTCAGGGGAAAGCTGCATCCTCTGCAGAGTGGCAATCTACAGCACAGGATCTTCCTTTGAAAGAATCACTCCAGGCTCATTTTCTCACCAGCTTCAGATGCTGATTTACCTCCCCCTGCGTTAGACACCAGGGATAAAGTGCCCAGAAGTGCCAGCATTTCTCTGATGTCTTGTAAAAGGCACCTTCAGCAGCAAGCCCAGAGTTGATGGCATAACCCTGAGCTGTGTAAACCGATGTGAGAAAAGTCCCTGCATGATCAACGAAACTAGGGCCTCCATCCTTGTTTTGAAGTTAGGTATGGATCTGCTTCAGCAATTTGACCCAAAAATGAAACATCAGCCTCAGGTTTAAGACATGGAAAAACAGGATTAAAGGCTGTTAGCCTCAAATTTCAGCAGTGTTTTTTTCCATCTCTCCGATAGATGGAGAAGAAACCACCTCCTAGATGTACTGATGTCTCTTTAAAAAAAAAGGATAAATGGTGATAGGGGTAGAAGGGGAAGAGTGTGGAACTATTCAAATATCCTTGGCTGCCTTGTTCCTACCTGTGTAAATCAGATTTTGCCAAGCACAATGCTGCTGAGCCTATTATGATTTGGATGCCTGAATTGGTGTACTTAATCTGGTTTGAGTATTTCTACACTGTGCTGGTGTCTGGACTACCACTATGAACATGCAGCTGGGCAAGGTGGAGTCACACTATGGTTTATGGCTTAAGTCTGTTATTTTTGCAGGCTGTCTTTATGTGTGCAATGTTAAAAGCCCTTTGTGACACCAGCCTGAACCCCTGAGGCTAGTGTTTGATTAGCTAACTTGCAGGTTTTCTTTACAGAGAAATGTATTTTCCATTTTCATAACTGTGGACCTAGAAGTTGTTTTAAAGTTAACTTGCACAGTTGCGTCTTTTAATATGTTTTCTTTTCCAGCGTGACAGTTCAGTGGAAGGGTTATAAGACATGACAAATGCCTACTATTTGCAAATTCCAGAAAGACCGAAAGGCACTTTTTGACTTTAAGAGACTTGGCAAGTACCTGGGGGCAAATATCAGGAATGTGCTCACAAATATATGTGTCCAACATTTAGAGAAAAAGAATTGTTTGTTTTGTTTTGGGTTTTTTTTTTCAAATGAAAGGTGCATTTTAACCTCAGAGAAAGAAAGACCAACGTATTGTTTGTAGAAGGGCAGTTCTGGATAGGGCAAGTGAAACAGAGCAAAGTCCATGAAGTTTATCAGCTAGCACAACTGTTTAAAAACAATTTCCTGCAAGGTTTTATTTAAACAATTTATGCCATTTGACTAATCCAGCATTACATTTTTTCTGTTTTGTCTAAAGTATGTTAAAACTGAAGAAAGAAAGATCTTCAGAACAGAATTACTATGCAAGTTTTCAAAAAAGAACATCTTAAAAAAGCAATTTTCCAAAATGTTTAAAAATACAGGAGATTTTTTTAGCTCTGGTGTGATGTTCTTTGAAAGAGTCTGTGCTTCTCTAGTTCTATTCATGCAATAAATGCATTTATCCAGAAGAAAAAATTAGGAGCACATACAGAAGCAATTTATTTATCAAGGAACAGTTCTGTCTTGAAATTGCAAATCTTTTTGTGAAAATTGATGACTTTGGAGCAGTGAAAAATATTCTTTTCTCAGAAATGATAGGGATCTAAATAAATCTCTGTAAAAAGTATTTTAGTAGATATGGTAGAAAATTATATCTGTCTTTCAGAGGAGGCTACACCTTTTGTATCCTCAGTTCAATGAGACCAGAAGCAAGTGAAAAGGATGCATCTCATTGAATTTCAGCTTTCTGGGTTGGTGTCCCATGTTGTGACAAGCTTATTTAGTTTTAGGGGGAATCTCTCTACGATCTCTTTATGATGTCCCATTTCAGACTTTTTGAAGTCTTCCTGCTTACATAAAAGAATGCGGGAATTTTTTTACATGTAAATACACCTTATTTTCAAATCTTATTTTCAAAATGCACCTGAGTGCCGAAGTTTCTTTAGATCCCAGGTCGTTAAGCTCTGCAAAGAAACTCTTTTGTATGAGTGCTAATGAAGACATTCCCAAATGCACATGAAATGGTTATTTAATCATTTGGGTCATGGAGACTGGGGAACTCAGGTAAAACCTAAAAAGAGGGTTAGCCGTAACATTCTTCATCTGTTTGGACCTCTACCTATATTAAATTGCTGTACTTTTTTAAATTGCTCAAATACTGGTAGACAGGAGATGGGTGGAGGACTCTTCTGAAAAAGAACAAAAGATATATAGGATAAATACAATGGTAGCAGTTTGTTGTCATATTAAGGTGCTTGTCTGTTTCTTCTCCATTTCACTAAAAATTAGTTTAAGGGGTATGCCTCCAAACTATATTGCTAAGTTGTAAAAACTTTCCAGCTGGCTTACTTCATGCAAAAAATAATTCTACCTGTTTGTTCTGTCTGGTTGTTTTATCAGTGCTCTGTTCTCTGAACTTTCTTTGTTTTTAGTAGTTTATGAGAGTTATTTAGAGACTAATTTCTTGTGTTCCTGACTAATACAAAATTGAAGAACAAACAAACTAGTTTTAACAGAGGCTGTAAGAATTTTTTTAATGTGAAGAAGGACTATTCTGTTATGTTGATTGCAAAACTGATTGGAGGACTTCTCTGTTCTGTTTTAGTTGGCCTGAGAAAATAGCAAGCTACGCACATCATCTGAAGATTGCAATTAATCTCTATATGTCTGATTGGAAAATACATTTGTTTCTCTTTACATCTTGTGTATTGTAAAAAAAAAGTATCTTTCCTTTGCAATAATTCTCCTCACTGTTATTACTAACAAAGGACATTGCTGTGTTTCCCAGGAATAGATGCTATTGGACCAAGGCCTAGATCCACAAAAGGTCTTAGATGCTGGTGTGGGATTTAGGTGACATAACCCAACAGTTAGATCCTCAAAGTCCTTATTAAGTTGTTGCCTAATCCTGAAAGTGCTTAAATCTGGAGGAGCCAAAGATATTAATACTAAAATTAACAATAACCACATCTCTGCTTACTTGGAATTGCACCAGAAGGTGTTTATCTCTTTCGTGGTCATGTAACTGTTCTCAGAGCATGTTTGCAGATTTCAAAACCACAAAATGCGATGGCTTCTTTCTGCCCAAGTGGTAAAGTGCTCTCTGTGCAGTAATTCAGAGGTTACATACTGGAGAAGAGAGTGGAAGAGGACCAGGTTCAATTAATCTTCTTCTTAATGTGTTTCAGCTTCACATCCCCTTCTCCCAAGACAGTGGCTTACTCAGCTTTCTTGCTATAACAATTCTGGCCAGCTGCTTTTCTATATACTCACTTATATTATTTTCTCTTTCTCAAGAAAGAGAACCCTAAGCATGCGTTAAATATTTGACAAGAAAGATACAGCTGCATATCTTATGGTTTCTTCAGGAAAGGTCTCTGTCCTGTTTTCAGGGTGGACAAAAGCACTTCCTTGTAGACATGGATGAGTCACTCGAAAGACTGAAAGCTGTTGTGGATACAAACATTAGAATGCCTTTGGACTAAATGTAGATCTGAAATCTTAGTTATTGCTTTCCCCATGGATACATAAAGATACTTTGCTGGCATTTGATAAATGGCTGTTTTCTGACTGTAGACCCAAAAAAATTGGATGGGGATAATGGCAGGAAATAGACACAATTGAATTAGAAAGTCTAATTATTCATTGTTTCACAGTAGATTCTTAATGGAGGTATTACTCTATTGCAGGATATTGTTCTGCTCATCAGTAAAAATGTCTGTGAATGTGAAATGCATTCAAGTTGAAAAACTGATTTAACTGGGCTGTCTCAAAAACTGGAGCTGTGTAAGAGGAAAATTGAAGTTCCTACTTACTCTCTTGCCAGTATGAGCATTTCCAGTCACTTAGCTGGTTCACACAATTATTTCCAGTCAAATAGATCACTAAAGTTGTAAAGGCAGACACTGGGATTAGAAAAGCCTATGAAAGCTGAGGTATCCTTGAGAGGATTAATTGTGTGACATTCTCTACATAGGTGATCAGGTACCTTTTTTTTTTAACTGGGGCTTCCTCCCCGCCCCCCCCCCCCTTCTGGACTCCCGCTCTTTTAATATGTAGAGGTTAATCTTAGTATCAATTAATTTATTAATTACCTTGCTTCATCCTCATTTTCTGTCTTCTGTAATGCCATTATCTGAAGATGTAATTGCAGTTTTCCTCACAGGTTCTTCTTCCAATCTGGCACAGAGGGGGTATCACCAGGAGCATCTGTGGGGGATTTAAAAGAGAAAGTTCTTTTGACTTCCTCCTCCTGATCAGGTGGCCTATACTAAACAATGTCACCCATATTAGCCTGTCTCTGAGTTCTCACCCATAAGCTCTCAGTCGTTTGTCTGTTCCTTGGGTAGAGCTTGATACACTCCAGTTGGTCTCTCACATAAAGAGCTACTCCATCCCCTCGCCTCTCTGACCTGTCCTTTTTGAAAAGTACAGTTATCCATGGCAACACTCCAGTCATGTGAGCAATCCCACTGTCTCAGTAATTGCAATGAGATCATTTCTCCATGACCACACAGAGATTTCTAGTTCTTTTTTATTCCCTGTGCTGTGTTTGTATCCAGGCACCTCAGGGAGGTGACAAAGCATCCATGGGATTGAATGGAAGGGATGGAAGAGGATTCACCACAATCATCAGTGTGGATTCACCACAGGGAAATCAAGCTTGACCAATCTGATAGCCTTCTATGATGGCATGGCAGAATAGGTTGATGAGTGGGGAACAGTGGATGTTGTCTATCTTTACTTGACACTGTCTCCCATAACATCCTCATAGGTAAGCTCAGGAAATGTGGGTTGGATGAATGGGGTGCATCAAGAACTGGCTCAATGGCAGAGCTCAGAGGGTTATCATCGAGTAGAATCCATTTAGAGTCCTACAGTCCATGGTCTTCCCTAGGGATCAATAGAGAGTCCAGCCTTATTAAACCTGTTTATCGACAATCTGGATGAAGGGGTAGAATGTACCCTCAGCAAATTTGCTGGTGATATGGTGTGGCGTCACCCCTGTTTCACGGACGGGCACCCCACGCCGCACTGAGGGATGCCATCTGGAGCTGAGACACGCCGGGGCACAGGTGGGGACAGCGCACTACGGCAGGCAGTGGGGCTTGGGGGATGAGAGTCGACGAGGAAGTGCGTGGAGTAAAGAAATGCAGATTCGCAGTCTGGGATTCTGAGGGAGTTTATTGAGGTCCACGGGCAAAGGACGAAGGGCGGAGAAGAAGGGTGGAAGGCGAGGGGCGGCAGAGGGGCAGGGAGTCCAAGGCTGCGAACCCCAAACAATGGGGTGCAGAGGGTTAAAAGGGAGGGGGAGAGGGGAGTGGTTAGCTCCAGGGAGCCAACCGGGGGAAGGCTCGAGGGGTGGAGAGAGGGAGGGGAAAAGGGTTTACAACCAATAACAATAGACCAGGGGAGGATACAAATCTGGGGAACCAATAGGGCACCAAGCTGAGGAGAACCTTCTGGAACACAAACCTTATATAGAACGGGGGTGGGGAAGAGTGCAGGGCCAATGATCTAGTACTAGTACTAGATCATTGTACTAGTGTACAAAAGTACTAGTGTGCATACTAGTACCA
The DNA here is from genome assembly GCA_024500445.1 of Entomyzon cyanotis. Taxonomy (NCBI): domain Eukaryota; kingdom Metazoa; phylum Chordata; class Aves; order Passeriformes; family Meliphagidae; genus Entomyzon; species Entomyzon cyanotis. Next base: position 41,721,320 of record JAKEPQ010001021.1, on the reverse strand, counting down.
AAGTACTAGTGTGCATACTTGACCTCCCAACTGCAGGGGCTCCTGGTAAGTCTCTATTAGTCTCCATAACCAAAACAGTCCAGACCAGCACCTCACACCCAGCTGGTCTCCTCCACGGTCACTGCCCACTGCGGCTGGTTCCTCGGCCCTAAACCGTGCACAGCCACCGCAACAATATGGAGCTGTGGAGAGTAGCTGATCCACCTGAAGGCTCTGCTGCCATTCAATGGGACCTTGATAGGGGGGAGAGTTGGGCAGGGAGAAACTTAATGGGGTTCAAAAATGGCAAGTGTAGGTGCTGCACCTGGGCAGGAATAAACCCAAGCACCAGCACAGGCTGGGGCTGACCTGCTGGAGAGCAGCTCCAGGAGAAGGACCTGGGAGGTTTGGTGGGTGACAGGTTGCCCATGACCCAGCAGTGTTCCCTGGCATCCAGGAGGGCCAATGGGCTCCTGGGGTGCCTTGGGAAGAGTTTGGCCAGCAAGTTGAGGGAGGTGATCCTTCCACCTCTCCTTGGCCCTGGTGAGGCCACACCTGCAGTGCTGTGTCCAGCTTTGAGTTCCTCAGTACAAGAAAAGGAAGGAGCTACTGTGGAGGGTCCAGAAGAGGCCACAGAGATTATTGAGGGTCTGGAGCATCTCTCTTCTGAGGAGAGACTGCAGGGCTGGGCCTGTTCAGTCTGGAGGAGACTGAGCAGGGATCTCATTAATGCATATAAATATCTCAAAGGCAGGTGTCAAGGGATGGTACCAGACTCTTTTCAGTGGTGCCCAGTGATAGGACAAGGAGCAATGGCCATGAACTAAACCACAGGCAGTTCCATTTTGACATGAGAAGAAACTTCATATTGAGGTTGGCAAAGCACTGGAAGAGCTTCCCAGGGAGGTGGTGGAGTTTCCCTCTCTGGAGACATTCAGATCCCACCTGGATGTGTTCCTGTGTCATCTGCTCCAGGTGACCCTGCCTTGGCAGGACTTAGGTTGGACTGAATGATCTCTGGAATTCCCTTCCAACCCTAACAATTCTGTTATTCTTGGGCTAGCACCATTAGCATATTTATTTTCAGATTGCTTTAGGGTAGGATGCTGCCTGTACTCCACATATGGGACATCCCAAGGTTATTCTACACAGAAATATTTTCACAGCCACTTCCAGAACATATCCCTCCTCGTTCACTGTTCATCTATAGCTGTTATGTAAATGGCACCTGGTTTAAACCTCAAAGAGCAGTAATGTGTATTGACAAAACACAAGGCTCCTCTGTCCCACTCCCTACAATGCACACATGCTGGGTGAAGTCACTGGCATAGTCCTTATAAAGGCACAGGATTTCAGGAAGGTGAATGCTGGTAAATTAAAAATGTAAGGTCTGATTATGCTTTTGGAGATGTTGATGCTAAAGATAAACCAATGTACTGAGGCTGTCAGCTGTTCAGGACCATTCTTGTTTTACAGCATAATGGGATTCTGGTACTAGCAGCTACTTACAATATTCATGTAATGAAATTGGTAAGATTGTAGTGTTATGAAAACAGGATCAGATTACAAGATCTGAGGTAAGAAACATTAAAATTCCACCAGCATACAAAATGTATGAAGGCTCTATTGTAGGTCTGTTGCCATCTCTTGACCCTAGCTTTCCAGAAAATGCTTCCAAGGTACACCCAAAATGTTCATGCCAGTTTAGAAACTATTAGGGGAAATCCAACTGGTTGACAACCTCCAGCTACTGTTAATCAGGTTAAGTATCCACTTCCGTGAAATAAAACACAAGTCTTGGTGTGGCCAAATGAAGTACTGAAGTTGCTGGTGTGTAGGTGTGGTGTAGCAGACTGCTCTGTCCTTACCCTGTGAGATAACGTCAAAGGACATTGGTTCCTCCTGCATTATGAGAACTTCTGCCAAAGTACTGAAACATAAGGGAAAAGAAGCTCTGATGTCTTTTATATGCCTTTAGGGTGTTGTAGTCATGGATTCTTTTCCTTTTAAAAGTATCAACTAGCTGTATTAAATCTGATCTCTCCTGTTTTCCATAAAACAGGAAGTCCCACAGGTGTTTTATAAGCTTTCTCAGTCCTCCACTGAAAAGCAAATGGATCAAATATTCCTTCCAGGTGTCTCTCAGTGTTTGATTTAAGTAGGTGTTAACAAAAATAACTCAAAGCATTAAACAGTCCAAATAATATACCACTTCCCCTCTCTGTTATTTGGGTTTTACTTATACACCATGGGGGTGATAATCCCACCTGTTCTCCAGCCATCCATAGTCTTCCAGGAAAATTTAGTAGATTTCCTCACGTAAATAATAGACAGAAATCCCTCTTCCTTTATTTTTTCCCTTCTGTTTTTAAAAATAGTATTTCTTTTTACGAAGTTTTTACTTTGTAGATTGTCTTTAAAGCTGCCCTTGAGTGGTGGTTCCAGGTGTAACTATAGCAATAACTGTAATTTTTTTTATAGGATGGGTGACTTAACCTTCCATTTCTTTGCCATCAGTGAACTGCCAGTTGATGACTTTTCACAGCCCTGTGCCTAATAGTGGCTAATACCAGTTTCCTGTCACAGTGTCTTGAACGCTCCTTGGTGTATTGTTAATTCTGTTCTGCAAGCCTTGCCTCACTCCCCATGAGAGCAAAAGGCATTATTTTGTGCTAAGTTTCCAAGAGGCTGGAGGCAGGGAGTTTTTACTAGAAAACCCTTTTCCCTGCAGTTTGCTTTATCTAGAATTACATCAAAGCAAATATATTCCTTATTTGGAACATTTTGCAGAATATCTTCATCCCATCATCGACTGTGGATTCATAACCATGGGAATTGAATCTACTGGCTATCACTATAACCCGTCTTTGTGCTTTGAACCAGTGTTACCAGCACAGAATATTCCTTCACTGTTAAGGTTTCCCAAGTGAAGCCCCGTAATGCTCACTGATATTATGGTTTGTAGAACTTACTGTAAAACAATAATATGGTCACCAAAGCAAAGCATAACATTCACTTATTATTGAAAAGCATCCTTTAAATGCTGAAATAATAAAACTAAATTCTGTAACATTGCCATTATTTAAAATGAAAGAAATCCTCCACTTTTTTCCTTTCTCTTGTGACTACAGAAATGCCCAAAAGGTGAGTTTGTGTCATATAGCTGACTATGCTGGAAAGGACTGTTTTATGTGAATCTGTTATTCTGAGGAGTTTGTTAAATTGGCTTGTATCCATATTTCACAAAGGATCACTTCAACTACTCACTCTCGTTGTGAGTCTACACTTGGAAATTTTTCTGAGTTAGTAGACTCTGTGTCTTTGTTCAACAATGACTGTGTTAACTATTCACGCTCACTCTTCAGAGTTAATGAGTTTTCATCATATATTTTCACTGAGTATGATATTCACGGCAACCAAAGGACACAGCCTCACTAGTGTGAGTAGCATTCTCTTCACTTGGTTAAATCAACATGGGCAAAACCAATGATAAGTCTCCTTATTTTGTGCAGCTTGGGGAAAGATGTGGAAAAGGTTAATCTTTATGGCTTTGTCAGGGCAAGTCTTTCATCTTACTCTTCTTGAACTTGCCATAGCAGGTTGTCTGTTCGGGATGTGAATGTGACCTGTATGATCAACAGCAAGATGCCAGCCCACCTGAAATTCCCTTGTACTGCCTGGTATTACAAAAGAAAATCTGCTAGTTTCTTCTTGCTTCTGAGTAAGGTGAATTCATAAAACAGTGGCTAACAATGTCCATGTCTCTAGGTTGAACTGTCCATTGTTTTAGCAGAGTAACAGTCCTGGCAGGAGAAGCAGCAAGTATGGCATCAGGGAATTTGTGGCACCTTCTTCAGAGCTGTCTACTTGAGACATGACTCCCATGTCAGTAATCTGTTTAGAAATCTTCCAAGAGGTTTGAAATCCTCCGTATTAGTGTGAGAGCTGAGGTTTGAAGGAATGGTGTTGATGAGGCATGTTGGTGTTTCTGCACATTTCCTGCATTCTTTGATTGGGTCTCTAGGGGAAGTGTCTGGAGAGGAAGGGGGTTTTTTTTCCCTCCTCCTCAAAGCTGAGAACCGGTAGTGGATTTACTGGTAGCTAAGTTAATTTTTCTTATGTGCAAAAGCATCAGGTTGCAAATGTTCCCATTGGGAACTCTTCCTTCTCCTGGACTGATGCCCACTTTTGAATCCTGTTTCTGCAAATTAATTCTACTTGGCTTGTCAACCCCAACATAAGGGCCCACGATTTTGTAAAATAAAGCCTACATTTTGTGCTTCAGGGAACTAAGAGATTCCACAGAGGTCAGAGCTTCTTCTTTTTACCTACTACTACAAAAAGAGCATAGGTATCTAAGCAACATAAAGGAAGCTTTCAGGGAAAGGGGATAAGATTAATTTTTTTCTTGATTTTCACAGCTAAATTCTATTTACTGTAGTCCAGAGATCTGTGATATTCCAGAATGCTGTGAAAAAAATCATATCACATAGCGTTATCTTTTGAGGTACTTGTGTGAATAAGTGTTTGAGTGTCCTTGCCACTTAAATTCCCAGTAGCTATGAATCTCTGGTTCCTCCTTGCACCACTGGACTAGTCATTAACATTTTGTCATGCAGAAGCCATGCAAATTTGCCTTATTCATCTCATTCAACCCTTAGATTTCCTGAGAAATAGACCAAGATTCTGGGATACTGTAATATATGCAGTTACTCACCAAAGCTGTGTGTGGAAAGGTTCGAGCTGTTTTTAGACATAAATACAAGGAAGTACTAAAATCCGTGCAGGTAAAAAAAACCCCACAAACCCTGTCATCTTGTCTGTCTCTTCCCAAATGAAGTGTACCCTCTAAATTGATTGATTCTAATTTACTTTTCTCATAGTCCTCATTAGTAAGACAGAACAAAAATCTAAGTGTTGCTATGTGAGAGAAGGAAGGTACTGCTCTACAGCTCTTTGCAGACAACACAACTCACAAATGAGTTTCATAAGCAAAACAAGTCTTCACAAAATAAACAGTAATATGGGCATGACAAGATGCAGAGATTTGGTCTTATTTTCTCTGTGAGGACAACTGACTGTGATATTATGAATTCTTGACTCTTGAAAAAGATAGGAGTCCTTCTTGGAACAAATGCTCCAGCTTCATGACAAATTGAGGTCTTAGGGCACGAATTAGTAAATGAAGTTTTGAGCTACAGAAATGTCTGAGTATCTCATCATAATATTTTTTCTAAAGTTTATAATATACAACTAGAAAACTGGTCTCAGTGGTCAAGAGACATGCTTTTGAAAACTGTATCTAATGAAGAAAAGCACCAAAGCTGAACTAATCTTCGAGGTTTTCATTTTTACCTTGATTTCTGTTGAAATTCAAGTCACAGTGGGACACAAGCTCTCCATTACACTGAAACAGCAGTAGGCAATTTGTGCAATGCCTGTGTCTGTCAGTCATGGGTGAACTAGTCACTGCCAAAATATGTCCTCTGGAGAGAACTTTGTTATAAAAGCATTGTATTACTGGGTACTGGCAACATAGTGTCTGTGAAAATGAAGCATAGAGAGGCAGGTAGAAGTTTCTGCTCAGATCTGTATTTTCACTGATAGCCGGATGTGAACCATTTGTTTTGAAAACAAGATGTAGAATTTTAATTGATCTATTGGCTTGGAATTTTAATGGAGAGAGTGGTGTGTAACAGAGATCCAATTTGGTTGAAGAGCTTTGCATGAACGTAGAGAATTGTGGTGTCTACCTTGGCATGTGAAGGGTCTTTAGAGAAAATTTTTCATATGGCTGGACTTCTCTGAAGAGTCTCCTAATCTCTTCCTGTACTTTTAATTTGGTTTTATATGAAGGCAGACTCTCCTGTCTGTAATTTCCTGTATATAATTAATATATATGAAGAGGTGAGAATGCTCATTTTAGATTCATAAGAAAGAATATCTTCTGATGCTTCAAGTAACTGAGAAATACTGTGAATTAAAATATGCAAAGAAATCTCTTCCAAGTTTCAAGTTTTGACATCAAATCAATAACCTATCTGAAAATGTTAAAACCTATTCCAGGGTTTTCATGGGTGAATCATGACTGTGTTGTGTAGGAAGACACTGAAAGAAGGAACCATGAAGTCTAGCTCCGTAGCTATGATAGAAAAAAGCAGAAAAAGCAGATTAAACCCTGTCTGGAAACTAACTGAATGTTTTGTCTGATTCATTCTTCTGAAAGGCTTCTCCAAAAGCTCTTTTAAAGAGGAATGTTTAGATTTAGTCACTCACTAGTGGTTCTTACCAGCCAGTTCTTTTGATATATCATGGTGTAAATACTGAAAAGGTTGTCTTTCAATTTAAATACCTTTTCTCCACCACTGATGTCTGTCCAAGTGTTTGCAGAGAGCAATACCCTCTCCTTTCAGACTTGGCAAAATAAAATTGCTTCTATTTCCCATGTGTCATTTTGGATGCTCTTGCTACCAATTCACTGAAGTTCTTCTGTCTTCAATTCATCTGATCAGACATGGGAGATGGGAATGGCACACAGTATTTCAGGTGACTTTTCTATTGTGTCTTGACATGAATCACGTCTAGCTGTGCTTCAAAAGCTCCCATGTGAAATTGTCTGGGATACTCCCTTGTATCAAGGAGATATGTTTATTTTTCTCCAGCTGTTGCTACTCTCTGGGTGATGACAAAAAAAGTCCCTAAGGTGTTATATAGGTGTTATATAGGTGTTATGTAAGTGTTATATAGGTGTTATATAGGCTACTTCTGTACTGAAAGATATTTAAAATGTGGTGAGACCACATGTCAAGACGGATGTTAAACTCAGCTCAGAGCTCACTTCAACATGGAGATTTAGAAGCTGAATTTGTTAGGATTGATGCAGATTCTTCTCTATCACAGTCAGACCAATTTAAATCAATTTAGCTGCATAGATGCAAGCACAGGACAGAACAGAACTACCAATAGCAAAGAACAAGAAAAAGAGAAAACAAGACTAACCAATAATCAGCTATCAGTAAAGCTGGGTACATGAGATACTTAAAGCTGCCTCCTGTAGAAATGCATATGAAGCTTAAAGCTTCTCTTCTTCCTGTAGTAATACATATAAGTAAGTGTATACCAAGCTATGTATTTTTCAGTCTTCAGAGCACAGGTAGATTTTGCAGAAAGAAGTGTTTCTCTCAAGGGCATTCCAGGCAACATGGAAAAAAGAACAGAGAGAGGTCAGTGGGTAAATTGCTGCAAAATTATAAAGTGGCACTTATATAAGCTTATTATGAAACCCCCCCCACCCACTGGGATTCCTGCAGTATTTTTTTAAACTTCAGAATTTGAAACATTTTGTGCACATTTAGGTAAAATATGATCCAGTGATAAAATACAATAGTGAATTGCTGTGTTTTTCAGCCTTCTTTTCATGTTTTCTTTACCTTTGCACATAACTGGCTACTGAGATTTAGAACCACACATTACCACCCACCTTCTAGGCTGGTATTGACTAAAATTTAAGAAAGGGATTATTGAATGAGCAACCAAATTATTTTCTTTACTGGCTTATTCCCAATGCCTGCAAAGCATTCCAAATAATTTTTAGACACAGAGTCCATGTTCTGATATGGATGTGACAATCTCTGGTTCCTGAGGATGGCATGAATGCATATTGCTGGATAAAAGGAACATTTTTCATGGTTGTTCAGAATTCTACTATCAGAAATCTAGTCTTTCAGGCATCTGAATAAAGTTCAGTGTCTTTGTATATATCAAGGTTCAATGAAAAAATGGATATTTTGTCTCAATTTTCTGACTTACTCCTGAAATACCAGTGAACTCAGTTCTGAATCTCACCATCCCACTGACATCAAGAATCTCAGTAAATTCCATAAGAAATTGGACATTATGCATTTTTGTCTCTATTATGCTGGAATGTCTTCATTGTTGCCAACTCTCACAGTGGAATTGTGGACTTGATGTTTCACTTCTTTCAATACCAGCTGCAAAAGAAAATGGATAATAATCAGTTCAGAGATTTGCCAGCATTCCAAAGAGCTTGTGGGGCTTTTTGTTTGGTCATTTTGTGCAGTGGATGCACTAGATCAGCTTCCTGGTAGTTAAGCAGGCTGGAGATGAAACTGGTTCTAGAGCAAGTAGCCTCACCTTTCTCTTCATTCTGATAGGCCCAAACCTGGAATGCTGCCACATGAGAATGAAAGTCTAATTGCCAACCACAAAATGCAGAGGTGAGGTTCAAAGTCCATTTCTCTTTCCGTCCATCTTTGATTCGTTGTCAAAATCAGTACACAAGGTAGCATGCATTTTCCTCCAAAAATCCCAAACATCAAAGAGGGTGGATTGAGACTAGCGATAAGGAAGAATTTTTTTGTTATGAGGTAATGAAATATTGGGACAGGTTGCCCATAGAAGCTGTAGATGTCCCATGCCTGGGAGTGTCCAAGCCTGGTTGGATAGGGCTCTGAGCAACCTGATCAAATTGAAGATGTCCCAGCTAATTGCAGGGGGGTTAGACTAGATGACCTTATAATATGTCTTCCAACACAAACCATTCTAACATTCTGTGAAAACCTTGAAGACTTCATGGGCTGTCAACTGCATGTCAGTCTCCACAGAAAGCAGCATGACTTACCAGGTAGAGTCATGAGAGTCAGCTGTTTCCTGCAATAAATACTGGGGTTTTCTTAGAAACTGTACTTCTGGCTAGCTCTTGAGAAAAAAAATCTACCTGCTCATGTCTGTGTTGGATGGGTAACTACAAGAGATCTTCTGGAATTAATTCTGTAAGTGCTTTTAGTGCATTTTTTTTGATGTGAGCTCTGAGGAACTCTGATGATTTTGAGAGGTCCCTTCCAACCTCAACGATTCTGTGATTGAGTGAAATACCTTTTTCCTGTGATTGAGTGAAATACTTTTTTGACATCCAGAGGAGTCAGTTTTGTGTCTTCTCAGTTTCTACAGTTCTCCTGGACAACCTTATCTGTTAACTTATGTCAGGCTCTTTCCATTTGGGAGCACATAGGCTACCTAGAGGTCTAAATAAAGGAATTGTTGGATAACAGTGTTTTAGAAACTAGGTCTGATCAGTTTCTGGTCTTAGAACTAATGGGAAAACCCGTGACAGGAATAAAACCATCATTTTTCTTTTCCATTCTGACCTACCTCAGAGAATTTGGAAAAAGAAGAGCAGGAGGATTCTCTGTAAAAGCTAAATAACTTAGTAACAAAATCTTCGCTTCAAAGCATTCCCATTTGTGCAGACTTTAGGCAGTTCTTTAGGGCAGCTGGCTGTCACCCATACTTAGTTTTCTTTGTTTGTTTTCTCCCCAGTTGAAAAATCCTGACATATTTGTTGATATATATACTCCTAGGATCTCCATCTCCAGGATGACAGTAGTAATAGTATTGGCTTTAGAAAAGAAGGATATTTACTTCTCTTTTCCTGGGTGGTTCTTGGTGGGGTGGATTGGTTTAATTTTCTTGGGGGATTTTTTTTTCTTTTTTGTTTCAATTTAGCAGCAGTAAAGACCAGTTCATGGGATTTTTACCTGGAAATTAAAACTGTGCAATAGCAAACTAATGGTGTCATGGTAAATCTTTGGTTTCCTTGGGGGACCTCATGGGAGTTCTGGTCTCCTATGCATCCATGCTCAACCCATCAGTTCAGTGAGCAGGTTGTTCAAAGTCTGGTAATATTGTTTCTACTTGGCCTTCCACTCTTGCTGTTTCTCCCATAATGACACAGAAGGATTGACTCATTGGCTGAGATAGCTTTTCTACCTGACTAATTAAGTTGTTACTGGAATTTTGTATTTTACTGCTTAAAAGAAAATGCAGACTATTGACAAAGACAACTGAGGAATTTGCTCACAACTTTCCTTCTCAGTGATCTGTCTCCTACCTTGAACTGCAATGAAGATATCACTTGAGCTGATAGGGAACTAATTTGCAATTCATTTGAAATGTCTTTTGGCATTTTTCAGTGTGTTCACTGCTTTTATGAAGTTGGGGATGACATAGATAGGGACGTACTGTGTTTTCCACACACAGAGTCTTGCTGAAGGCTCTGAATGAGTTTACCTTAGTGACAGAGCAAACTCCTGGTTCTGTTAGGACAATGGTTGCCACAGTGATAAGATAGCACAGTTTTGTCAACAGTGGTAAGTATCAAAATAATCTTAGCACATTGCACTCTTATTTTTGCCTTCTGAGTCTCACAGGATTAGTGCATTAGTGTGCTTGGGTTAGGTGCCAGGACCAAGCCTGGTGAATTACGATAGGTCTTGCAGAAATAGAATTGTTCAAAATGTATTACCAACCTCAGATCTCCAAAGGTTTAAATAGTCTGGATGAACTTCAGCTGCACATCTGCACAGGCTGTAAAATTCATACTGACCTTCCTTGCCTACCTGTAATAGGGAAACAGCAGTGATCTCTCACAATCTCTCCAGACTTTTGCTTCTTCCTGGGTCCTTTATTTTGCAATGCAGATGTCATCCAGACCCCAGCTAACACACATGCAAATACACAAGAATTTGTGGTATTAAAAAACTTCTGTTAAACAAAACAAATTGCTTCTTGGTTCATTTAAAAATAATCGTGGTGCTTGATTTACATCTACTTTGGAAAATTCTCCAAATAGCTGTTCCAAATCTATAATTTCAGCTACTGCATCTGGCACAGTCAGATTTAATTGGGTTAAAAATGTAATCCAAGAAGTACAAATTCTAAATCTTTGCACATTCCTGGGATTCCAAAAACATGCATAATTTTCTAACTTAGCCTTTTCAAGATCAAGCCCTCAGTACCTTCCTTGCCTACTTACTTTGATGAGTTGAATGCCCTTAGCATATCAGCAAAACAGAAAACTGATGGAATTCAGAGGAACCCTGCAGAACCATTTTAAAAATTAATTCATTCATTTGCTTCACCCCTAGAGGTAATATTATTTTATTTATCAGTTAGACTTCTTCATCCTCCAGCCACCATTTCAAAATCATAGCAATATATGGAATAGCCAACTCTTAGTCCTATTGTCCTTAAGGCTGTATAGGACAGGGAGATGTAGTTACAAGTATTCTAAACAGACATTTTTAGCGCAAAACCAGGATGTGAGTTGCCCCTGAGCAGGCTGTACACTGAAGGAGAAAGCTTAAGAGTTGATTGTGCCCTACAAAGCTCCATGAACACTGTATTCCCCAGTGCCCATTCAGGTTTGCCAACCTTCAAGGTATTCAGTAGTAATGTGATGGGAAAAGGGATGTCTGAAGTTTGAGAATTTCAGTCAAATACTAAAACTAGTAGTATTATTGCATTTTAAAATTCTTCCTCTAAGGTAATGTTTAAAAATGCTGCGTGTCCTACTTTATTTATAGACCATTTATTAAAGGTGTATATGTACAAACCATGGATTGGGAAGTTGATGAAATGTATCCAAGAGAAGTGACGTTATGGCTTCTGATATACTGGCACACTGCTGATGCTGGCAGATAAATACAAATACTGGAAAATAAAGCAGTTTCACTGAAAATGGTGTGGTGAAATAGTGGAAGAGGCTTCCTACAGAGATGGTCAATATTCCCACTCTGTCAGTGTTCAAAGGAATTTGGACAATGCCTTGAATTGCAAGCTTTAACTTTTATCAGCCCTGAGGTGATAAAAGGTCAGGTAGTTGGACTGCAGATCATCACTGTAGGTCCTTTCCAAATGAAAGAGTCTCTTCTTAGTTTTTTGCAACAATTTTCAACTCAATGTATAACTTCTGTATACACTTTTCACACTTCTGTCTGACCCTTTCTTATCTGCCTATATGACTTTTTGTAATTATATTTGTTCCTGTTACATGAAATTGTTGCCAGACTCCAAAACTTTTGCTACCTGTGACGTCTTTGATGGGCATCATCTTTGTGTAGATCATTTGTAAAGCTGCTTCCAAGTCCAGATCTTACCTGAAGTGCATCATCAAGCTGATAAAGAGTTAACACCCCCAAAAGCGACACAGCAGGAGCTCTCGTAGAGCAAATAACAGTCCCAAATGTTACACAGCAGGAGCTCTCATAGAGCAAATGAGCAGCTTATTTTCTCAGATGAACAGTGGCTTGTCTTGCTTAAATGTGGTGCCTGACATCATTGGGTCTCTTCTTGAAAAATCAGTACCTTAATAATAATTCTTAATAAGGCTAAATGGAAAGAATTCAGTGTTATTTCTTTAACAGTTCAAGGGAAGTACTTTTCCCTGTTACTGTTGGATGAATCTGAATTAAAGTGAATGAGATAAAAAATTTTCTTCTCATCAGTCCTTCCTTACACATTATTATGAAATAGCAGAGATTCTTGCTTAACTCAGTAAGATTTAGAATATTTTTCTTTTATGAAATTCAGATGGATCTGATTTTAATGCAGTTTTAATGGATGCATACTAGGAAAAGAATCAGACTTGAGAGTTAAATTAACTGAAAAGTGATGGAAAAACTAAATTTTCTCAATAATAGAAAATTATTCAAATCATAGTATTTTGAAAGGAAACAGAAATACAGTGTTAAACATTGAAATTGGCTTGTGATACTGTAGCAGCTTATGCCACTGGATCTTCATCCTTCATCTTTTCCATCCTTTCCATTTCCTTCCCAGCTAAGACAGCTGAGTGGCCCTTACTGTCTGTCCCGAAGGTGGCTGGATTACTGTCTTAAAACATCTCAAAAGGCCTTGCTTTTCACTAACTCGAAAAAAAAAAAAAAAGACATTTTGTGTATGAATTCAATATTTTGTATGAAGATGTAGGCACTTTCTCTATTTTAACCACAATATAAATCAGCATAGAAAACAATGTAGATTTTGGCATCTGTGTCATGTTAGTTTTGAATGAAGACTACATACCAGGTTTGGGAATTAGAAAAGCTGCTTGTGTGGTATGCTACAATTTTTCCAGTGTATCTACAAGTACTTGATCTTTTCATGTCTTAAATTCTCTTTTGTCCTCCTTGGCATAGCCTGCTGGGATTTCCCACTAAGAACAAGTCTTCCCTTGTGATTCGTCTGCCTAGGAGAGTACCAGAAAATGATAAAAATGGAGGGCTATGGGGAACAATGAGACATCATGTTATTTGAAAGAGGGTGTATTTAGATTCGATATTAGGAAGAAGTTCTTCATTCAGAGGGTGGTGAGGCTCTGGCACAGGATGCCCAGAGAAACTGTGGATACTCCATCCCTGGCAGTGTTCAAGGCCAGGTTGGATGGGGCTTGGAGCAGCCTGGTCTCGTGGAAGGTGCCTTTGCCCAAGGCAGAGGGGTTGGAACAAGGGGAACTCTCAGGTCCCTTGCAACCCAAACCATTTTGTGATTCTATGATACTATGAATCTGTTTACAGTCTTCTATATATGACAGGGCTAAAATCATGTCCTTCTTGGTCTTTTTTCTTCTAAAGAAAGTTAAGTTCTCAAGCTTCTTTGTAACTTTTTTTTTTTTTAATACTCTTTATTCTCCCAGGTAATCCATGTCTTTTAAAATCCATATCTTTATCTGCTGTTGTTTTGGTTTGGTTTTTTTATATTGGATGCAGAATACTATCTCAGGCCTCTCAGTCACCTTAAAGAAAGTGGATTAGCCTCATTCAGCTCTGTGTTATTTTGATGTACTGCTTCTTGTAGTTAATTTAGTTTATCTCATGTTCTCTTGCATGTGTTTTTAGCTATTCTAGTCTAATACCAAGTAGAATTCTAAAATTTCATCTTGTCTTACTGGTTAGTTAAATTTAAATTTCTCTTGCATAGAGATAGTTCCTAAAGATCAAATTAATCACACAAATTATGTAGTCTTATTAGACAATTTCAAATATAGTTAGGAATTAGATAGAAAAGCAAGTGAAAATTTTCCACTCTTTATTTTTTAACACTTTTCACATAGATTCTCCCACTTACTTCAATAGGACTTTTCTCTTTTGGATTGAATTCAGGTTTCTTTGGAAGACTGCCATGACATTTTTAACAGTCTTTACAGGTGTCAAATGGAGTTCATAGTTGATAAGAACCTGAATAATTTGTTAAGGATTTTTGGCACAATACTATTAGAACATACAAAAAATTCACTTAATCCTGCATCTTACCTCTAGCGGTATCCATGAGCAATATCTTGACGAGAATCTACAAGAAAGTCATGAACAGAAAATTATGGTAAAACATGCCCAAAGGCAATTTCCCAATTGTATTTCTTGGTGGCTGCTTATTCACTGAGGAAGGAAGTCCCAAAATTTAATCGTGTTTTCAAAAGAGAAGGTATTTGTACAATTCACATAATGCTTGACCTTTCCCTGAGTCCTATAATAGCTTTCTTCAGTTTTTTCTGTAACAGGTGAGTAATACTTAGGGGATTATTATTGGAAAAAATGTGTATTTTTATGTGTTTCTTACCTTCAACAGCTTTAAATTACTTGCCTTTCAATTTTGTCAGATGTGCCTTTGATCCTGTGTTACAGGAGTGAGTAAACAAAAAAATCAGCCTTCCCTGACCTGTTCAGATGTGTTCCAATTTGCACAAAAATCATATCTAGACACCACCTACTACCATTTTTTTGCCCCTTTCTATTTCTGCTGTTTCTGGTTACATTTAGAGGTATGTAGTTACTTGGAGGTATGTAGTTGCTACAAGTTAGTTGAGAGTAATTTGATGTAAGTGATATAACACGTAAGTTATATCTGTGTTGTTCCAGAGTGAGGGGCAGGATATCTTCCTAGTCCAAATGGGTGGGAACCCCTGATACTCACAGCGACTTAAAGTTCTTGTGAGCATATTCGTGATGAATTCTCAGTCTAAAGAGGAAAAGTGAAACTTCCCTCAGCCCCTGGTAATACAGCTCATAACTGTTGCACCATCCCACAACTTCTACTGAAAACTAACCCAAACAAGCACGTAACAGGGTCATTACAGTCTGAAAATTTTGATTCAGAATTTTTATGTTTCAAGCTTTGTTTTGCTCCTATTTTTCCTGTATGCACCCTGTGATATTACTTCTCTCCTTTACAGGATGTAAAGCTAAAACCCAGATGATTAGAGTCCAAAGATACTAAAAAGTTGGTTTGGCTCAGGGTGGCAGTGACCACATAAAAGCTATAAGCTTTTCCTTGTTTCATGTGGCTTTTTCCTTGTTTCATGTGGAACAACAAAAATAGTAGAGTGAGGCTGCATAGTACATCCAAACTTACTGTAGTTCCTTAAAAAAAGAAAAAGAATGGATGATAGGGAAAGACTGAGTATAAAGAAATGTTCAGCTGAGCATATTTTATGATCTTCTAAGCATAAACAGGGGTATACAGAACCCCAAAAGAGTATATACAGTCAATAAAAAAGGCAGTTTTCATTGCCAGTTTTATGGGTATAGTTTCAGGAAGAGCTTCAGTCAAAATAATTACCAGAGGTGAAACTATTGATAGTTAATGCTAATTGGCAAGTGTTTTAAATTTAGTTTACGTCACTGCTCTTCAAATGTGATAGTTCCTAGCCAGTAAATCTGTGAATCAAAAGCTGGTAATGGGGCTAGTAGATGCATGAGAATTTGTGATCTGGGCAGGATTACTCAGTCAGATCAATGCCATCAACTCTTAGACACTCTCTTCAACAGTGGCCTAAAGCAGATGTGTAGGACAAGGTACATGAATCCAGCAAGGCATTAGTAGGGTAATATGCCAGCTTATCACAACATGAGGCACCTGATGGTATGTGGTATATATGTAACCTTCACAGATTCCTCTGCCTTGAACTTGCAGTCTCATGTTGGGCTCATGTAAACTTACAGCATCCACAACATGCTGTGGTAGAAATCCTGTAACTTGCTCTGTGTTTTTTCTTCTTTTTGGATGGTCTCCTTGCTGTTTGTTTCTTGAATAATTTCCAAGAGTAAGGTGATTTCTGTTGTAAATATAGTGGGTGCAGCTGTTCACCTCACTCAGAGGCTTTTTTCCAAAATTCCAAGATACCCATAACGGACAGTTTAAAATATGGTAAAGTGTTTGTATCTGTCTCAATCAACTTTAGGCAGAATAAGGCTTGCAGTCTGAACTAGTTTTCCAAGATTCCCCTACCATCAGAACCATTCTGAAGGATGATTAATTCAGATTATTTTAGGCATCCATTTTTGACTGGATTGAGTTGCCTTTTGGAGGGCTTTGCTTCTCCCTGAAGGAGGAGTATGGATGGCCATCTTTGACAATCAGTTCCACTTTTTAAACTAAAAATTGGTGCCATGAATCCTAGTTTAAGAACTCACGAACAGCATCTAATTTGAACTTTTGGAATTTTGGAAAGACATTGCAAACTGAAAGCAAAAGACTAATAAGCTGATGGAGTAACAATGCACAAGCACATTAGGGACCCTCTGCCATGGTGCTCCCAAGGGCTGCATGAATGACGCTGCCTGGTAGCAGAAGCATAGGCCTAGAATACAGAAAATGTCTTGTTGGGTGGATCATGATGGATTCAGGTAGGAATCAAATACTAGTTTAGAGAATTGTTCAGGACAGACATGCTGCTGAGTGGAGAAACATTACAATGGCCACTAAACTGGACAGATAAAAGATAAAACTTTATGTTCCTACCATGCAGATTGTGTCTGTTATCCATAGCATGGAGGTCTGAAAAGCATTGTTTGCTACAGCTTTCCCTGTGTAGGCTGTATGACTTGCAAATCTTAAACAATTGCTTGGTTTGATGATTTCTACTGATGCAGGGTTAGCGAGGATGCTCTGAGGGTTTAGCAATGCACCACTGTTTTCTTCTCATCTCGTACAAATAATTTCTTTGCCAGTGAATAGGCTAAATCATCATGTTGATGTACTTAATTATGTTCTATTGACACAAAACTGTTGGCACAAGTTTTCTGGAGGGACTAACAGGGATTGCACTCTTCCATCAGCAGTGACCCACACATGCTCACTTTTCACACACAGAGCTATGATGCACCTGCATTGCTCTGGATTCGTTATTTGGGCTGGTTGTTTACACACATTCTGAGAGGTTCCCAAGCTGTTGTTCATAAATCCACCGATGGCCTGCTTGTTTGTTGTGTGTGTGTAGAAAAGCTTTGGCTGTTCTTTATTCCAGCTGGTTATACAGGACTGTTTACAGAAAAAGCCTGTGGCCCTGTAGAAGCACTGCTGCTCTGGAGCCAAGACTCATTAACAACAGCAGCTGGGAAGGTGATGGCATCTTGTGGCAAATTCTTGACAATCACGTAAGTGTGTAGTCCCTGTTACCCTGTAGTCCCTGTTAGTTGTAATCCCTGCTCACCAGACATTAATACTTTTTCAGGGAAGAGCTTTCTTGATGTGTTTCCAGTCTGCATACCCAGAATCAGATTTATCTCCTGTTTCTTACTAACTCTGACAATGTTGTATCTTTTTCTAATTGATGTTTTAATCTGAATACAGCTGAAACATAATATCCTTAAAATGAATGGAAGCTTGGATGATCAGGAGAAAGTGGCTTCACTTCTACTAACTGAGATGAGCTTGGTTGAGTGAAGGTTGGTTAAACATTTCTTTGGCACTGGGTATAAAAAATGTGTCCATCAAAATGTGGGCAGAGAACACCCAGTGTGAAATTCTCAAGCAAAACTTTTTTTTTTTTTTTTTTTTAAACACCACCCTTTTCAACAATTCAGACATGATCAATGTTTCAAAGTGATGAATCACAGTGCAAAATGTGAGCCATAAAAGACCTCATTTCCCAAAGAGCGGCGGAAAACCAATCAGAAAAAAGTATTTCTAAATATTAGTATTTTCAAAGAACTGGCTAGTATATGCACCTGAAGGTTTTAGCCTAAATATTGTAACATGTTTTCTTGTCTATGTCTGTGCATGTGTTTTATCGTCATCCAACAAATGTTTTGATGCTATTAGGAATCTAAAAGAAATGAAGCTCCTCCGTCAGTAAACCACATGTCTTCTCTACAGAAACATGGAATCTTATGACTTAAAGTCTGAAAATTTACCTAGCCATGCTAATATCTACATCAGTGTTGGACATCTCTTCCTCTTCCCAATCAGCTTTCTCAAACCCACAGAAAGTTTTCTATTCCCTTAGGTAGCTACTGGATCAAGACATTTCATGATTCCTGTTGAATGACAGTGCTGTCGGCAAGGGTTGTGCATTGTTGATGTTAGATCTGAATCAATTCCCTAATTTCTAGTGGTTTAGAACCAGGTGGTAAACTTTTTACACAGCAGAAATGTGACCCTGTATGCAGGAACTTGGGATGAGTTTTCAGAAACTTTTAGTACAAAGAGAGCTCTCTGAAACCTTCCTCCATGACCTTCCAAATCTCTTTTTGTTGTATTAAGGCAGGGTGCAGAAATGGAGTTTACAGAGGGTCACCAGTAGTTGATTTTATGTGGGATGAATGTACTTGTAGTGGCTGTAGCTACTAGATGGATCAAGCAAAGGAATTATGACTGTCCCATCCATGTAATTGTAACCATAAATTAGTTTTATGAGCCAGCACAACTCACTTCTAGGCAACAATATAATTGAGCTGATGACCCATATATTTCCAAATTTCACTCTTTGGCTTTTACCTTTTTCTTAAAATAATGGCAAGGCAGACATTCTGAATAGGGCAGAAATCTTCAAAACAGAACTCAGAAAAACTAGGCTTGATTTCAAAGTTAATATCCTGGCGAGACTTAAGTCCAGCTCAGCCAACTCATGCTTCCAGATGGAAATTTTGTGAGTTGTTTTTTGGTTTTGTTTGATGACCTCGGACAGGTCAGAAGTAGATAGTTTATCCATGTTTCACTCTCTGTTCTGGTTTTGTTCAAACATGAGGCTGTCAAAGTTCTCTGTAAAGAGAAAACAGAGGTACAGATAACTGCCAACTGGGACCAGCAATTCAGCCACCTTTACTGGCAAAATTCACATATAAAGCTTGAAGAAAAGCAGCCCAAAATGTGGTGAAGACTGAACAGCCACAACTCAATTTATTGCTCATCTTCCTACTGTACTTGTGACTACTGCAGCTGGACATTATTAAGTGCAAACCAGTTGTATTGATCTGTGGCGGTGTGCTATTGGGAATTTAACTACTTGTTCTGAGATATTTGTAACATCATGAGACCATTTGCCCAGGGAAATCACATGATTTCATACACAAATCTCAATATATATTTCACATCCTGGAGTGGATCATCCAGCTGTGGTGAGCTTTCAAACAAGGAAATTAGGCCTTGGTAAAAAAGCAGGTTCCAGCTGCCATTATTCAAGCTCTTATGCTTTAAACCTTGTCTTCTGCCTCTAGTTCCTTCTATATTACAATGCTTTCTCAGTGGCAACTTCATAGTGTTTTTTGTTTAATTTTTAAACAGTGTCTCACTATTCATCTAGGACTTTAGGAGGGGGATGGCGTTTGACAAATCCTGAAATTAAAAGCAACTCTGGCTCATGCAAGTGTCCCATAGAGGACAATGACATTACCAGCAGCTACAGAAACAGAAAGAGACTGACTGGGAAAAATTTCTTGCTTTAGTCCAGTTTAGGGTGAAGCCCCAAAGTGGTGAATATCATTGCAATGTGTCATAGTATCCTACCATGGTTTGGAAGAGATCATCTCATTCCAACCCCACTGTCATGGGCAGGGACAATTCCCACTAGACCAGGCTGCTCAGAGCCCCATCCAACCTGTCCTTGAACACTGCCAGGGATGGGGCAGCCACAGCTTCTCTGGGCAACCTGTGCCAGGGCCTCACCACCCTCACAGTAAAGAGTTCCTTCTCAATATCTAACCTAAACCTGCCCCCTTTCACTTTAAAGCCATTACCTAGTGATTACGATCACTAGGACAAGGGGTAAGAAGTTCCTCTCCAGCTCTCCTGTAGCCCTCTTCAGGCCATGGAAGGCTTTTCTAGGGTCCCCATGAAGCCTTCTCTTCTCTGTGCTGAACAACCCCAACTCTGTCATATATTATGTTTTGATGGGAAAATTTTGTAAATTCTCCTTAGAAAAGAGTATGAGAATTACTAATATACACTAGATTCTTTGACCATAAAAAAAAAAATCCAGCATACAAAATGTTTAAATGAAACAATAAAGTCCTATAAATCCACATGCAAGGGAAATTATGGCATATTTGGACCAGTATAAAAAAATTAGATCATGTGTAAAGAACCAATGTTCAAACCGAAGAGATAGTAGCTAAGATATGAGAATGTTTCAGTTTTCCGAAGGCTTATTACACTTACTCCAGACAATACTGCAGCTATTGTTGCAAGGAGCCTCTATCTTTTTCCCAGATAAAATATCTTCTCCCATGTGAGGAAACTCTGCCTTCCTACCAGACACTTTCTACAGATTGACAGATTATAATTTTTGGGGTTTTTTTCTACCAGCAATTCTTTTTCCTTATGAAAGGGCTGGGATAACCATGAGCATGGCTCGTCTGTTTACCAACCTTGTTTCCTCTCACCTTTACTCAATAGTAAACTTCAAGGCTAATAGCAGTTCTTCATACCACCTCTCTGAATAAACAGTGAGACATTTCTGTCCTACCTCTCCTCTCTTCCTCAAAAGGAGTCTTCCTCAGTTTTTGCTCTTTTGTTTCCCTTTCCTACAAACTGTGATTAGCCCATTGCTGCCTTCGTCAGTTCAGGCACTGGGGTAGCAAATTGTGTGAGATTCTGTACTTTCCCTTTATACTGATTATTGGACTGGCTGGGTAGCCTCAGTTTATTTGCTATATAATTTCCAGTGTCTGAGAGCAAAAGACACTGAATATGGAAATGTATGGCATAACAAAATGGTAGGGAAAAGCTCTCACAACAGCGTGTTATAATCAGCAGAGGGTCCTCTCTAGAAGATACCTTTTACAATGTGTCTTCAAAAGGAGCAAATTTCAGTCATCTGCTTGAAAAGCAGCTGAACCAGATATTAAAGGAGTTTTACACTGAGAAAGAAAAGAATATACAGACTTAAAGCAACAGATTTGCCTGATCATTAGACTAATTCAGATTATCTTCAGACACAGAAAGAGCTCCTTTTTTTTATTTGTAATCCTTTCCAACTTCATTGAAGACAGTGATATATTCTTTAAATGACTAAGAAGAAAACTCTTAGGCTGCACATAGATCTCCAGCTTACTATAATGTTTAAGCATAACTGATTTTTACTTCTGTACCAGGGGAATAATTGCTTTGTAGCCTCAGAACATCATCAACTGAACCTGAAGCAGAATGCCAGTCTGTAAAGCAGCACTTTGGGTGCAGCTTGCTCTTTACACTAGTATGTTACTAGTGCAACTAGCAGGAAAGCATCACTTTGATTTTGCTTCAATCCTATTTTTAGTAGGCCTGAGGGTGGAAGGAGAAATATTACCTATCTTTGAATTGGAGAGAAAAAAGGATAGGAGGCTCATGCCAGGTCTTCAGAATTTTAGTTAAGTTATGGTTGGTTTCTCTCTTTAAATTGTGTGCATTTGTCTGACCCCAGCCAGTGGTGTGACGTGCTTTCACCATACAACTTCTTAAACTAACAGTTATCTTTGGCAGATAGCACAACTGCTCAGGCTCTTTTATATGTCTGGGGTTCTTACGGTGGTCAGCACTTCAAGTATAGATAGCCTAGCCTAAATGATCTGAGGAGAAAACATGGAAATGAAATTACTTTTTCCAGTCATGAACAAATGGCTTTAGAAGTTATTAACATTTTACAACCATTTAAGGCTTTCATTAGAACTCTGAAGCAGACCTGCCATTGTTAACATTGTTGATGTCTCCATTGTAAATAAAATAGCCTTTAGAGCTTACCGTTTGGCTCCTTGTAGAATACTCAAGTCCAAGCTCATTTCAGATTTCATGTCTCTATAAAATTGTTCTATATATATTTTTACAGTGGCATTTGGGATTGATCTCAGAGTTTTTTGTTGCTGCTGAAGCTAGACTCCATAACATTCATTTTACTTTTTGAAATATTAATCTTTAAGGTCTTCTAAAAATAATTTTATTTTCTTTTGTAAACGATTAGCCTATTTACAACCAAAACAGAGTAAACCTTTTTATACTGGCATTTTGGACAGTGTCATATCAACATTAACTCCTTCTGGACTTCCTGCCAAAACAAAGCCTGAAAGACAACCTCAGCAGCAGTGTAGGAGCTGGATTTGTGAGTGCTGAGGCACTTAAAAACTTCCTCTGGGCTATAAGCACACATTAAACACTCCTGATTGAACTACTGGACTTCCTGTAGTCTTTACACAGCAAAGCACGCTAGCGCTAGAACCCTTATTATGTGGAATCAGCAGGACTTCATAGGCATGGTTTAACAGATTTCTTCCTAGTTAGTAAAGTACAACTTCTCTTCCTGTGAACCTTGCAGAGATCAGTGCTAACACTGGCAGTTCTTTTACTTCTTTTTCAAAATCCACTTGAGGCTTCTGGGAGAAGGGGAAAGAGAAACACCATGGTCTTAGGTACCAACAACAGAATGATAACACCCAACTGTTTATCTTGTTCTTTGCTCATGTGATTATGTCTAATGCACCAGCAAAGGGCAGGAAACAACTCTTCAGATGACAGCCGCTTTGCTCAAGCTGAAGCAGGCAAGATGAAAGCAATGTTTGAGAAGCTAAGAACACGTGCTGCTGTTTCCAGATGTGCCTGTGGGCATTCAACCCGCGACAGTCAAAACCTTTGCAATACCCTTCCCAACATGTCTGGCTGACTGCCTTTTGTTTACTTGCTGCCTCAGCAGGTAGCTTTCTTCAGAGGGCAGGCCTGACCACAGCAGCCACACTCACTGTGGGGGGCTGTTTTCCTGCATCCAGCTGTGATGTCGACCCCCAGGTTCCCAGGTATGGTGGCTTCTGACCTTTGACTGCCACTCTGTGAGCCCCTTGTCTGCACTGTGCTCACGCTCACAGCTGGCTCCTGCCTCGCTGCTGAGGCCACTTCAAGCATTTGGTTCCAATTTCAGCAACAATAGATGAAGCCTTGGATCCTGAATTGGTCTCAACCATTGCAGCAAACACTTCTAATAAAGCAATGCAGACCACAAAACTGAGGAGGAAGCTTGTGAGATTGGGAACAAATGTACTGTGATACTCAGATTGGAAGATAGCCCCCACAAGCATCAGGCAAGTACAGTGCTGATTGTGTTCACAAAGTATCTTAAAATCTTCATGTGAAGATGGCACTACACAGATATTAAATTTTTTATTATAAAAGTAAGGACTTAGACGTAAACATAAAATGTTTTATTAAACTAATGTTGCTGATAAAAAAGTTAGAAAAGCTTATGGGTAGATCATCTTTCCTCCAGGCTCATAACAGAATGTTTTTATTTATCTCTTGCATTAGTTACTCATCATAAATTATATTCTCATTGTGCTCAACCATATTTCCTGTTCCAAGTAATTTGCCTTATTTTCACCCCTGCCAACCTAACCTGCCTCAATTTACCTGCCTTCCCAGTAGAATTGTTGCTGGTGCTACTCATTTTTTTTGTGCTGACACTTCTACTGGCTAGTTTAATAATTTGCTCAGTTGTTTAATATTTTATTAGTTTTCCTTTAATAGGTATTGTTTTCAAAATGGCTTGCAAAAATGGTGAGTTTTTAACCAGGAAAACAAGAAACTTGTATTTCTTTTTTGGTTTTGAAAGAAAAGGGTTAACAAAAAGAGATTGCTATTAGGACTACTCTGATTAAGATTTTTCATCTTCCTGCTACTTAGAAATGGATCTGAATTGAAACATTGTATATCAAAACACTCAGAAATTGGTCAGCGCAGAAGTTCCAATTTCAATTATAATGAATACCCAATTCTAGCCTGTGACTAGACTGTGGAGAGATTTTGAAAAAGTTGTGTGAGAGGGAATTCTCTGGATACTTTAGAAACGAAAGTATGTATTTTTATTCTGTTTTAGAGAGAAAAATATGAGAAAATATTTAGCAAGACATAGGTTGAGGGGCCCTTAACCTCACAGAGTCTCTGCAGAACCCTGTGGAAGATAATATAGTTTCATAAGTGATTTCTTTGGAGATCAAATTCTCCATTTAGTTATTTGCTCAGGTGAATGTGAGGCCATGGATTTAAGGCCAGAATTGGGCTTGCAGAAACATTATTGTTCTTGATGAGTCACAAAAATTAAGTTAGCTTGATCTTTAGATCACATTGCATGTGAGGGGGTAATACTTGGAGAAGCCATCTTTTTGCTAAGACTTGTATTTTATTCTGAGCCAAGATAAGCATAAATATATAAAACTGTTAAAGATCAAGAGGCAATCATACTAAAGAGGTTTTTTTTGACTGACAGACAAAGAGGAAACTGTGACTACTGTCAGATTAATTAATTTATTTGCAATTTGGTAGGAATCACTGCTCTGTCTGTACCAGATTCACGTTTAACTCACTGCCTTCACACAAAGGCCCCAAAGCTGACTTAATGCATTCTAAATCATGCTGCTCTGAAGCAGAAAAATGAAGACGTAACATGATTCAGTTTAATAACACTTCTGTCTTCCCAAATGTACTCATTTCTGTAGTCAAATGTGTAATAAGAGACTTGGCTGAGCTCCCAGGCTTGCTGAGCACCACAAGAACATGATACAAATCAGTCAATGCCATAACAAAGAAATGTATAATGATGCAGTGGATACCCTACAAACCTCCCACAAAGAACTTTTGCCTTGAGTTAACTGAATTCCTGAACAAAAGAAATACAGGGCTTCAGAGGAAAAGCAGAGCCAAGTATCTCTGTGCAGTATCTCCATCTAATCAGCAGAATGACTCTGAGACAATTTTACTTAAAGTGCTTTTTAAAATTTGGATTACTTTATTTAAATCAACAGGAAAAATTTCCATTATAAAGACTGCACAACTGTGTACATTGCCCTTCTCAGGGCATAAAACCCTGATAAAAAGACCCAAAAGCAGAGTCAAATCTTTCCCTCTGCTGTATTACTGAGCAGCTATCCCAGTTGGCTCATATAATGGTTTTAGAACAGTATGTATCAACCTAAGAGGAGTATGTCTTCATATCAGACATGACAGGTGAGATAGCATTTTTTAAAAAAAAGGAAGAAAAAGATTTCATCAGTATAAGGGGGAAGGGGTTGCTTTCAGACAACTAAAAGACCAGTCTGAAAAAGCATTTAGGAGTCTAGCGTGTGTCTCAGGTATGTAAACTGGATAAGCAATTTACAGTTCCTAGTTCCCTAATTAAACAGAAAGACCATTTATTTACCAACAGTGAACTTAATAATCTAGAATATTGCCCCTGATTTACCCCAAGATGTTTTTGGTTAGTAGTGCCTAAATGACAGTCAATAGTGCACACTTGAATTTCCCAAACAAGGTTATCTGTTGTGCAAGTTTTGTGAGTGATCTAACAGCAGGACTAGGCTATGATCATGGCTCCTTCCCGTCCACAGCTCACCCATGGCAACTCCACCCACCTTGACTGAAAACATGCAACTGGTGAAGCTGATTCCAGCAGTCTTTGTGCACTTCAGCTCACAGTGCACATTCAGGAATGGCACCCTGTGGTTCAGCAATGCTCTGGATGTACTGCGTATTTCCCATGAAAACCAGAGTTTGTGGGGCCCCTGTTTGCCAAAATGCAAACTAACTTTCTCCTGAGTGCATTAACAATTCCAGGGAATGTAGCCAATTGCAGGAAGTTATTTATGGACATTTTTAGAATACGTAGCACTGAGACTAGGACTCACATTTCCTGCACAAATGCTCTCACCAGTAGGCCATTACCAACAATCAGGGTCTCTCCCCGTCTTTTAAAAGAATAGGGTAACCGGTCTGCCACACCAAATGAAAAACCTCAGTCAGGTATGGGTTTGAGACTGTTACTAACATTTTTATTCAAGCATCTGGTGTAGTGTTGCAGACAGTGCCCAGGTCTTGAAGGAAAATGGCTCTTAAGATGTCTTTGTCCATCACTACTCCTGTTGGCCAGTGTAAGTGTCCTTGTCTTCTTTGTACTAACTCCTGTGAATGCTGTTCTCAAGGGTGTAACTCACAGAGATTTTGCTGTGCTCTCCAATTAAAGGCTTCAAAGTCTGATTCCACATAATTAAGTCACTTCAACCACAGAGTAACTGTTAAGTGAACCAAGTAAAGGTCTGGTGGTCATCACTAACTTTTGGCTGAAGATTTTTGGCTTATGGTGGTGGAAGATTTCTTTAGTCACCATTTCCAGGGAAATGTGCTACCCTGGATGGTTGGGGCCCATTAGCTGTTCTGAGTTGGGTCTAGAGAAACAAATACACACTTATCTAAATCCCCTGTACCTCTGACCTTAAATACAGATCTGAAAGTCTCTGGAGAATAGATGAGCACTAGAGAAGTCCAGCTAATGGTGCTTTTTTGTTGAACAGGAAATACTGAAAGAATGGATTTGCTGTAACAGTGGTTCTTTATGATTTAGCTGCAAACAAGAAGATAACGTCAGGAAAATGAAAAGTTGAAAGCAAACAGTAGCATTTTTTAATCAAGACAATATGGGGACTGGTCACATTTTCAGCAGTCTAAAGCAAATGTGAATTCCTTATTTATGCTTCAAAGAATACATAAAATTTAACTACAGACATTAAATACTCCATTTAAAAGAACACTTCATAATATATTCCTTTTCAGGTGTAACTGTTGAGAGCCTAAACATTCCTTTCTCTGGGACTGCTCTGCTTAATTCTTTAAACATACTTTAGACCAGCTATGGTGCTGTGGCAAATATGAACACAGCTGTGGGTGGCAAATGGTAGAGGGTTTTTCAGTTTATTTGAAATATTTGACACTTTTTGTTAGCCTTGGGCTTCAACCCCCCAAAGTGAGTGAAATGGATGATCTTAGGGTTACTGACTCATATTTCCTATCCTCACGATAATAAAACAAAGTAAGAGCAAATATGGAGAAATTAAGAAATACCTTGGGACCAATTATAAGTTGGGGTGCCTTCAAAAAAACAATTATTTAAAAAAATAAGTAATTCTATTTCATTTTAGAGTCTGGCTGCTGGGTGGTTTTGAGTGAAATCTTTCTCCTTAAGCTCAGCAGCCAATAGGAAGGTAGCAGCTGGAGTATTTCTGAATAAACACTTTTAAAGGACTACAGACTTCTTCATCCTTGGCAAAAAAACCCCATGCCTGCATGAGTGGGCAAAACACAGGAAATTGGATTGTTATGGGGCTTATGAAGCCTGCATTATGAGCCTGCTTTCTTTACAGAAAGACAGAGCACAATTCAAACCCTACAATTTGCTCAAAACCTCAGAAGGGAGCATAGCACAGTCACATCTGTGTTAAAGTGTTTTTCCCACTGCTTTTCTGCTTTTGCTGCCATCAATGGTTATCTTCCAAAGAGGGCTCCACATCAAAGCTAATAAAAGATGTGCCTGATTTGCCATATTGAGAACCTCCCAGGAGAGACATTCCACCTTCTCTTTGAGTAGCATGTTGCAGTACTGTAATGCCATCCCAGTGGAGAAGTTTTTCTAATCTCCAGTCTGAACCTGTTAAACCTTAAATTGTGTGCTGGCATCTTTGTTCTGTAACTTGCCACTACATGAAAGAGTGCAGCTCCATTATCTCTGTAACTTCTTTCAGTCATCATGGGCAGAAAGCATTTTACCTTAATTTTGGAAATCAGAATGAACAGATGATTTATTCTCTCTGGAAGAGCAAATGAAAAAATGTCCTTTTGCCTCTTCTCTAGAATGGGCTACTTCATCTATGTGAGGAACCTAGTAGCAAGAAAAGATGATTTGAAGTGAAATATTTTGCTGTGTGATCCCAGGAACAAGGATTTTAAAATGAAATATTATGATGGATTTTTACTTCCTGCCTTATGTATCCAAAACACATTTTCAGAGTGAGGACTGCTCTCAGTGATGCAACCAAATCTGGCCCTACAGACCTGACAGAAGCACAAAGATACTGTGACATATTGGGATATCAGTAGTGCGTAGCAATGCAGTATTTCAATTTGAGAGCAATTTTGTCTCTAATGAACTTTCTGGTTATTTCCACTCAGGGCAATTGTCATGGTTTAGCCCAGTCAGAAAAACTGCCCCACACAACCACTCACTTATTCCCCTGATAGGATGGAGGAGAGATTTGGAGGGGTAAAACGGAGAAAACTCATGGGTTGAGATAAAAACTGTTTAGTAGTAAAGCAAAAGCTGTGCACGCACCACTTCCCACGGGCAGGCAGGTGTTCAGTGATTGCCGGGACAGCAGGGCTCCATCACATGTGAAACCGCAACTTGGCAAAACCATCTCTCCGAGCATACCCCTTTCCTCCTTCTTCCCCCAGCTTTGTGTGCCGACAGTGGTGCCATATGGTATGGGATGTCCCTGTGGTCAGCTAGGGTCAGCTGACTGTGTTTCTTCTTAACTTCTTGTGCACCCCCAGCCCCTCGCTGGTGGGTGGGGTGAGGAGCAAAAAATGCCTCGACTCTGTAAGCTCTACTCAACAGTAACTAAAACATCCCTGTGTTATCAGCACTGTTTTCAGCACAAATCCAAAACACAGCTCCATATCTGTTACCATCAAGAAAATTAACTCTGTTCAGCCAAAACCGGCCCAGGAATGGAACAGGATTCTGGGAGGTTGGGGCATTTTCTCCATTCGGTTGGTAAGAAACTAATGACCAGATACTTAAGAGACAAAAGATGTAGCCAAGGTGTGGTGAGGGGAGGTGAACACCTGGCTACGGGTAACTTATTTGCTTGCTGGGCATCGGAGGGGGAACAGGGAAGCTGCTGTCTCCCTTTCGCTGTGACCACGGGAAGTCCAGCTCTGCACTGCTGTTTCTTCCTTGCTGAGGAAGGAAGGAAAGTGAGCTTTCGTTTGGGAAAAAGCGGGGGATTCCGACCCTCTTCCCCTCCCGGAGCATGTGTCTCCCTGGCTGCACTCGCTAGTGCTGCGGAGGTGCCCCACACCCCCCTCCTGCCTGCCGGAATGCAACTGCAGAGTTTTGCCACCTTTTGCTTGCTAGCCCGGGTGAGCCAGCCCTGCCGCTCCAGCCCTCTGCCCTGAGCTCTCCTGCTGCCCTCCCCGCCCTCCAGCCCGTCCGCCATTACTGCCTGAGGGGAGCTCGCCCGGCCTCGCGCCACAGCGCCCCCTGCAGGCGCGGGGAGCCATCGCCCCTGCCCAACAGCGCCCCTGCCGGCTGTGACCGGAACTGCACCGACGGGGAAGTGCCCGGCAGCCCAGAGGAAGCTGCCGCTGAATTTGTGGTTTTGTTTGTTGCTGTTATTGTTGTTGTTGCTTGCTTGCCTCGTTATAGATACTACTAAATAATTGGTTGTTCTTTTCCATATCTTTGCCTGAAAGCCCTTGATTCAAAGTTATAATAATTCGGAGGGAAGGGGAGTCATGTTCTCTATTCTAAGGGAGGTTCCCACCTTCCTTAACAGACACCTGTCTTTCAAACCGAGACAATTTTTGGTGCCCAACATGGAGTCTGAGGGCGTTGAGAGAAAAGGGTGCAAAAGGACTAAAGGTTTCTGGGTAACCTGCTTTAGTGTGCAGAACATAGAAAACTGACTGAGTCACAACATGTTGTCTAGCATACTTGGTTCAGCTGGCACATACTCATGGCCATATTTTTCCCATTCGCAGCTCCCTGTCTAAACATGTGTCCTATAACTAAGGCTACTGTGGCTGTTGTCCAGTTTGCACAATCAAGGATCACAGCAATTTCCGTCCTACAAAGAGTAAATACATTGACTTTCAACTCAAAATGCAGAGCATGTAATTCTTCCTAACACTTTTTGGAAAGTGCTTCTGTTACACTGAGTGATGAGAGAATCCCAGTTTGAGGTGAAAGCGTCTGTCTTTTGGATATTGCTCCAGCTGTATGTTGTTTATGTGTGCACATTTTCAGGAGAATAATCTTTGAGAAGGCATATTAAGGGCTGTAAGACATTACTGCAGTAGGGCCCATACACTGAATAGCAGCACTGTGTACTCCAGGGAACTGTCATCTCCTCTTTACAAGCCCATTCCAGTCCATCTGCTAACACTGGCTCCTCTAAGATGTAAGGGAACAATTGACTCACTGAAAGGTCTATCCAACAAACCCCTAGCTACACGCACTGCATACAACAGACGCCCCTCTGGGACCAGCCATAAACTCTGTATCATGTGGGCTGTGATATTAGAATTGTATTTATTCTGCTGCTCCCTCAGCCAGTCTCTCATGTGCTGTTCACCAAACAATGTCTGATATCCCTCTTCCCCCCTGAAATTATGATCCTGCAGAGAAAGAAAAACATAGTGAGAACACATTCACATCAAGCTTTCTATGATGATACTGAAGGCACAGGACAAAAAGCCTTTTCCTACTTGAGCTTTAAAACATTTTTTCCAGTTTTAGTGGGAGAGAATTCAGCAACCATCAAGAGAAGCAGACAGAATCCTTGGTGCCAAAGTGAAGTGTCTGTGTTCTCAAGATCTTAACACTCCTGAAGAGAGATGTGGAATAAGTCTTCTGGAGATGTCAGCAAGACCACAAATAGCTTGAGAAGAATTAAGTAAAATTTAAAAATAATAGACTACAGGTGGCCTGTGGGAAGACCCCCAGTACACAAGGAATATGTGTTTGGCTTATACCAAGAAGCCTTGCAGCTGTGTTTTCAATATAAGCTGAAGTCTGGGATGTAACAAGATTTAGTTAGATGGCATGTAAAATGGAATGATAGCAGTTATAGCATATAATTATGTGATTAATTCAGCAAACTTAGCTGCATTAGACACTTTTTCCCCGACTGCACTGTTAATGCTCTGTGAAGAATATAAATCTAAACTTATAATAAAATATCTATGTTATGGGTAAAGGGTCATCTGAAATAGACGCAGGATCAAATACCAAAACAGAGCAAAATTACAGATAATTTCAATCTCTGACTCCTAATTGTTGAAAGCTAAGCACATTTGAAATAGCATTACAAAGGCTGAACATAATCAATATATTTTGTACAAACTGTCATATTTGATTCCTGTCTTCAGGAACAACTAACACAAGCAAGGATTTCAAGTTTGGCAACTGTGTGCCCTGTATTCAGCCCTACAGACCCCAGAAGGATAATTCTTAAACCTACAAACTGTCTCGTGCAGCCTCTTTTTTTTTTTTTTTTTCTTTTTTTTTTGCCTGAAAGGCTATCCAATTACTTAGTGCTGTGCTGGGAGTACCTGAGGAAATAGTAAAAAGAAATACAACCAAGAGCCACTGTGGTTTGACTCCTCTCCAGATACTTTGAAAATATTTTGGCAAAAACAAGATTTTAAGTAAAACTGTTTCCTTTGGTAACATACTGAGTACTGCAGGTTTTACATTTTTGTGCTTAGTATGGAAGGCCAAAAAAAAAAACCAACCCCTTGTGTGAGAAGGTTGTACACGTGGTAGTAATATTGGTGTGGAAGAAAGAGAGAGCAAAGCAGGGGTGAAGGGGGTGGGGAATTTGAACAAGATGCAAAAAGAAGACAAGGAGATAGCATAATACAAATATCTCTTTTCTACTGGTAGAATGAACTACACAGTTCTGAAAGAAGGAAAATATCCTTGGGTACTTTAGACTTCTACTCAATTTAATGGTTTGTTCATCAAAGGATGATTGATGAAAGAGAAGAAAACCATGATTTCTTTTACCCTATTTGGTCGTCCTGTGGTGTTAATGAGGGAACTCTTGAACAGACAAGTATAAATGGGATTTCTTTTCCTTAAAGGAGATTCCTTAGAGTACTTATTACATTTTCCCTCTGAAGTTTTTATTAAGAATCAGAAGCACCGTGAAAAGCTTGCTAAAGGCACTGTCCATACTGAGTGTTCTAAAGTCAAGAACATCCCAGGCTGCATCCAGAGCCCTGTGGGCTGCATCCAGAGCCCTGTGGGTAGCAGGGGAGGGAGGAAATTCTGCCCCTCTGCTCTGCTCTGGTGAGACCCACCTGGAGCACTGCATCAGCTCTGGGGTCCCTGCATGGGAGGGACATGGACCTGCTGGAGTGAGTCCAGAGGAGGCCACCAGTGTGATGGAGCACCTCTCCAATGAAGAAAGGTTGGTCGAGTTGAGATTGTTCAGCTTGGAAAATAGAAGGCTTCAGAGTGACCCAGCTGTGGCCTTCCAGTACCTGAGGGGAGCCTGCAAGAATGATGGAGAGGGGATATTATAAGAGCATGGAGTGACAGGACAAGGGGTAATGACTTCAAACTGATAGAGGGTAGGTTTAAATTAGGTATTAGGAAGAAAATCTGTGTTGTGAGGGCAGTGAGGCTCTGGCAGAGGTTGCCCAGGGAAGCTGTGGATTCCCAATCCCTGCAAGTGTACATGGCCAGGCTGTATGGGGCTCTGAGCAACCTGATCTGGTGAAATGTGTCCCTGCACATGGGTGAGCTTTCCAACCCATAATTATAAGGTCTGTGAATATTTAAATTAATTAAACAAAACGTTAACACCATTGCCCTTCAAAACTGGTTACTTCCTTTAGAAAATCCTTGTGTTTGTTTGGCTGCCACTGATTCCAACATGTCTCTTACACTTGTTTCCATGCTGTCCTGCTCTGAACACTTTGCTTAGTAGCATAACAATTGGCATTCAAGAGAACAGTGCTAAGTCATTCTCATTATTCACCATAAACAAATTAGCCAGATAAGCATAATGTAAACACTTCTCTTAAGCTGTTAATCTCCAAATACAAAAAATTATAACTCCTTATAACAGCCTTCAGGCAGTTATATATTTATGTGTTACTTTCAAGTTTTATTCAATTTGTGAGAGGGTTTTTTTAAGCCTGAATTGCTGCTTTTTCCTCTAGAAATGTTCATCTTGTCACAGTGGGTCAAATTCTTTCCCTTTTGCATGGAAATGCAGTGTCTTAATGGCTTTTCACATCACAGCTTTTCCTCAGAAGAACACTTACTTTTTTGTCCTGAAGCCACTTGTTACTGGGAAGGACTCAAGGAAGCCATTCTTTAAAAGTAACTGTAGGATGGAAGTCAGCTTCATTGGGATTACCCCAGGTGCTTACTTACACTTTTGCCAACTGTAGTGATGTGGAAGTATTGTACTGTAAGTTACCAACCCTATGAGGTGTGAGCTTTGAAGCTGTCAGAAGACAAGGCTGCAAATCAAAAAGAAAAAAAGGAAGAAAGCATAAGTAATGAGTGCATGGAGATGTTGCAGATTGGACAACTGAATTCTTTTGGGAAGCAAGTCTCTGGAGGGATTGTGTCAAGCAAGAGGTGGACAGAGCACACTGACACAAGGCTTTAAAGAATTGCAATGGAGCTGAGTTTTGCTACTTGAAAGGCAAAAGGACCGATTCACTTAATGAATGTATTTGAAATCATAGATGTGATTTCCATTTGAACAAAGAGTTTGGATTGATTCTTATTTAGCTGAACCTGTCAGAATTAATATGAAATTAAATCTGAGGTGCTTTTCAGAGGGAGAAAAATGAAACAATGTGTAACGTCCAGTTACTAGCAAATTGCCTCTTTCCTGTACCATGCAAATTCATTTTTCTCAGATGCTGAGCTTCATTGTTCTTTGTACCTTGTTGAATTCCTAAGTTATTACACACTGAAATCAAGTATGTTTAGCCATATCTGTGTAGGCTACTTCTAACAGTTCCCTAATATGCCCTGTTTATAAACAAATGTTTCTGCTATTTGAGCCTCTTCAGTTTACGTGTCTATTTTTGGTTTGTTTGTTTGTTTGTTTACCTGGGAAATCTGGACATGCTGTTATAGACAAACTGTGTTGGAGGGGATAATAACCTCACATAAGTGACAGTACAGTAACGTTGACTGGAGCCGTGCCCTGAAATGCAGTCCAGATTTTCCCTTTGGTAATCAATGGAAGGAAAAAGGTTTTTGATATAACTATTCTTCGAAGGCTACCTTAAGTGAAACTTAACTTCTTTAGGTGTTTAAAATTGAAATCCCACTTTACATAGCTGTCTTTCAGGACAAGGTTACAAAATAGACTCAAACTTAGAGCTACCATTCTGTTTTCTGTTTGTGAGACACTTGGATGTGGACTGAGACCAGCTGATTTTTTTAACAAGTACCTGAAGAAAAAATGTGCCCATTTGGTAAAGGACTTCAGGGCATAGCACTAGTTCAAACAGAGAAGAGTTAATGTGTGAGAAAACACAGTGTTTTCAAAAATCCAGTACATGTGGGTCAGTTGTTCCATAAACGATGAGTGTGTTCCATTAAAGTGTCATGCCAGGAAGCTTTAATTTCTACACCTAATTCTTTCATGATCTGAAGCCAGTTTTTAAAGTGTTTGTGTAGTGTCCTCAAAAACAAAGCATCGAGGGAGAAATTCCCTGGATTATTTCTGTAGTGATCTGTTCTAGCGGTTTGCAGCATGCTGTGGAGAAATGAGGGAATTCTTCCTGGAATCCTTTGGTTTTTTTTAGTCATCCGTGTAACTATTCTGAAATTAAATGAAACTTTTAGCTCTTACTATTGTAGTTTAGATTAACTATATCCTTGGGATTGTCCTAGAGGTCCTTACAGTCATCATTTAGAGCAATAGTCTGTGTGTCCACTGAGGTTTCAGGTTGTGCTGGGGACTGGGCTCCATCTCCACAGTGGCACTAAACTTTGAAAGTGGGGTTCATGGCCTCACTGGTGTTAGGTCACTCTGGTCACAGCACACAGTAAATTATCCTCAACTCACTACCATACAGGGCATTGATTAGAACGTGTATTCTCCAAGTTAGATTAGAACTGTATTCTCCAAGTTACAGCTAATTTACTGTCATGACTTTTATTTTCTTTCTGTCCTGACCTTTTTTCCTTCCTGTCCTCTGGTTTTGTCCCTCAGCTTTTTTATCAAGAAGTTAAACTATTTTGCCCGTAATTCACCTCTTACATTATACACATACTTACACTATGAAGCTGTAGGTTTACCTTTAACATTCTGGCAGATACCCTCAGCTGATCTAAACTTTTTAACCATGGGCAACTTCAACATCCTGTCTGTGGAATCTCTTCAGCAGCAGGCAATCTGATATCTTTACTGCTTACTCCTCTTTTGCTTGTGTTCATCATCTCTCATGTAGAGCTCCCTGCCCCCTGAGCTCTCCCAGTCACTGTCACATGAGGAATGACACAAAAAAAATAACTCAGAGAAGATCATGGTCCCTCTGCAGCCTCCCTGTGGGGCACCTGCATCTCTGACAGTGGAGGGTCGCTATCAGTCACCTTTTCAAATCACAACAAGGACTGGGTGGATATCCCCGTTCTTTAACAGCACTGATAGCAGTCACAAGGTAACTCTTTGCGTACTAGAGGTTTGGGGAAGAGTGGCTGGAAAGCTGCCCAGTGGAAGAGATGGCTGAGCATAAGCCAGTGTGTGCACAGGTGGCCAAGAAGGCCAGTGGCATCCTGGCTTGTGTCAGCAGTAGTTTGGCCAGCAGGGCCAGGGCAGTGACCATCCCCCTGTGCTGTGCACTGCTGAGGTCACACCTTGAGCCCTGTGTTCAGTTCTGGGCCTCTCAGTTCAGGGAGGACATTAAGGTGCTGCAGCATGTCCAGAGAGCAGCAGGAGGGCTGGGGAAGGGTTTGGAGAGCAAGTCTAGTGAGGAGAAGCTGAGTGAGCTGGGGGTGTTCAGCCTGGAGAAAGAGGCTCAGGGCAGATCTTACTGCTCTCTACATCTCCCTGACGTGAGGGTGTAGCCAGGTGGGGATTGGCCTCTTCTCCCAGGAAAGAAGTGACAGGATGAGAGCAAATGGCCTCAAGATGCACCAGGAGACGTTTAGATTGGATATTAGGAAAAATTTCTTCACTGAAGGTTGAGGTGAGGCATTGGAAGAGGCTGCCCAGGGAAATGATAGAATCACCATCCCTGGAGGCGCTCCAAAAACATGGATGTGGCACTTAGGACTGTGGTTAAATTGTGAACACAGCAGTGCTGGTTGAACTGGTGCATTTGATGACCTTGGAAGTCTTTTCCAGCCCAAATGATTCCATAATTTTATGATGTTGGCTATGGGGTTCTCAGCACAAGAAAGATGTTGACCTGTTTGGAGTGGGACCAGAAGAGGGCCACAAAGATGATCCAAGGTCTGGAACAGCTCTTCTAACAAAGACAGACTGAGAGAGCTGGGAGTAAAGAAGGCTCCAGGGAAACCTCACTGTGGCCATCCATTACTTACAGGGGACTTAAAAAAGAGGGAGAGTGAATTTTTACATGAGCACATAGTGGGACGACAAAGGGGAGCAATTGTAAATCAAAAGAGGAGCTGTTTAGATTAGATGTTAGAAAAAAGAAGTATTTTAATTATTGGTCAGTAGCAGCTTTTATCTCAGGCAATTTTGTTAAGGATAATTAACACTAGAGAGAAAGGTATTTGATTTCTGGTCATAATTCTGCTCTCCTTTTTCTTTGAATGTGAAAGTACATTGAGATTATGTGAATTCAACTCTGTTTTTCCTTATATCAATAGTTGTGATGTGCTTCTGATTAATTAGTACTTAATCTATTACACTAGTTCATAAATAACATGTAGACATTTGAGATGAAGATACACTTCATTCTATATGAATGTTGAATTAATTGCTGCAATTTGACTATTTAAAAAAGAGGCCTTGTTTTAGATTTTAAAACAATCTAGGCAAACCAGATTCTTTGAATTTCTTTCAGATTCACTCGGATGTAGACATAGATTAGCAGGTGCAATGAAAAATGCGAGGCATCCTTTCACAGCACAGTGTTCAAATGGGGATTTTTTATCAGAGGAAAAATGGAAGGAGAAGCTAACACAGAGACATCTGCCGGTAACACAGGAGAGTAGTACTGAATATTTGGCTTCTGAGCTGAGCCTTTCTGTCCTGATTAATGTATTTGATTTGACTTAGCTCCCTGTGCAAGACGCATAGGTCTTAAATCAGTAAAAATTCACATGAAAATTGAAGCATTCTTCACTTCAACACTGGATAATTTTTGTCTCCCTTTCAAAATAACAAAATAAAACCAGATTTTGTTACATGTGTTTAACGTAGGAATATGTGAGTAATTTCAAAACAAAAGCGAGAACAGTCCTAAAGTTAAGGAATCATTTTCACAGTCATGCATATCAACCCAGTTCTAATTATACCAAGAAAGAAGATGGAATCTCTTGCAGTCTTCAGAGTACACACATGAAGTAATAAGTGGTTCAAGCACCTTCTCCTTGGTGCAAAATGCTTCACTGCTACGATGAGTTTTATGAAAAGAAAAAAAGGTTATTTATGAAAAAATATTATTTTCTGTGAATGTTAATGAGCAGCAGAAAATGGAAGCTGGTAAATGAGTTAATGGGCTGCGTGGCTATGAAATAGTTGTGCTGTCATGGCTTGAAACTTATTTGCTTTGATCCAGGCTGAAAAGGAAGTTCTTCAGACTAGGTACAGATTTATTTTAAGGGGTGGCACCTTGGTTAATCTGAGTCATGTTCAGTCTGTGGCTGGATAGAGTCCCTCTTGTTATGAAAAAAACCCTGAATTTTCTCTTGAAATAATATTAATTTGGATTTCCCATTTATACAGCAGAGGAAAACAAAAATTAAACTGACTGGTGGGACACTCAGTCCAGGACCCTTGTTGTGTATTGAGTGTCAGAAACAATTGCTGAAAGACACTTCTGCTTCACCACCACCCCTTGTCCTCTCTTACTTGCTTTTCACTTTACCTATTAAAATCCAAATGGGAGATGCAGTGCTACCTCTGTGATAGGCACAGGAATTAGGACATGCACTAATGTGTCCCTGAGTCTTGCTTTATTGATTTACGCCATTATTTTCATTCTCTACCTACTTTCAATCATGATAATCTCACCCCAAATCAAGACAAAATGCAAATCAAAGCATCACACGTGGTAGACAAAATAGCCAGCATAGTTAAAAGTGTTTTTAAAGACACAGGTGCAGAAATGGGAGAAAATCTATAGTTGATTTATAAAGAAGGGCCTCTCCTTCTAGCATCTGGCTGGCTGGTAGCCTTCCAACTAGCTGGTATTTAGAGTTTCAGGCTGTGCACATGCATTCCCTCTTCTTATTATGGAATATGCTCATTATTTCAGCTGGTCGTGACTTTGCCGTTTACTACCTCTAGAAATGTTTAATCTTTCTCCCTAAAACTTATCCTGTTCCCTCTATAAGTAGGTGATAGTGTGACCAATATCCTAAAAGTGTCTTTCATTGTAACATACATTCTCTATCTATTTGTATATTAGAAATGTGCCTCATGCAAGAGTTTTTAAAGGGCAATTATTAACTGTACTAGCCCTCAAATCACAGGTCTTATTAATCAAAACCATAATACCCAAATAGCCACACAAACAGCTCACCCCCACAGTAAATTCAGTTTTATGCCCATGTACTATCACCCATAATCCACGTCTCCGCTTCCTACACAAGGGAGAATTCTCACTCACTGTAAGATCCCAGAAGTACCTAAAAGCCTGAAGTGCTTTTTAAACATATGTGTGCAGAGGGTGATGTTGGTACTTTACCTGCTGGATTCAGAGAAAATTAAGGTCTCTGGAAAGAATTTTTTAAAAAGGATAGTGATTACTCTGCCATATGAACACTACTGAAAAAGCTACCCCCCACCCCTATTTTTTGGAAGAGTTATTTTAACTCTAAAGATAATTTCTGTTGCCAAAATTTGGAAGAAAATGTTGTAACTCTTTTTGTTTTCCACACTCAGTATACAAATGCCTCCATTTTTCTCTCTGACATGTTATCAATTTAAACTATAATTTACTTCTCCGATTTTTATCCTCTCAATTAACTTAATGAACCATTTCCTATTTCAGTTGAGAGATTGCTTGTAAATAGGGAAAAACTGTAAGAATTGCCATGCTATCACATCTGGGACAGAAAGCAGCAGTGAATTAGCAGGAATTTCTTCACAGAAGGGGTGATTTGACACTGGAACGGGCTGCCCAGGAAGGTGGTGGAGTCACCATCCCTGGAAGTTTTTAAGAAAAGACTGAATGTGGCACGTAGTGCCATGGTCCTGAGAGACAAGGTGGTGTTTGGTCATAGGTTGGACTCAATGACCTCAGAGGTCTTTTCCACCCTCTCTGATTCTGTGATTCTGCAAATGCTTGTGATGAGAGTGCAAGAATAGTCTGCACAGACTGATCTTCCCTAATGACCACTCTGTGCCTTTGAAATGTAGTGGCTAAGGACTTCCTGAGTTAAAGACAGTATCGACAAAATTGCTATTAATTTATCTGATACATATTTTCATATCTTAATTGACACAGTATTCTGACCATCACACAAAAGTTCTTGTTCCTTCCCCTTCTCAGGGACTGAGTTGAGGCTGAGTAGCCTCTGGGTATCCAGATTGTCCATATTGCCCTCCTTGAAGAGAGGAGTGATATTTTCTTCTGTGTCTCAAGAACCTTCCCAGATCACCATTACTTTTCAAAAACAATTGAGAGTGATCTTACAATGACATTGACCAGCTGAGAAACTTAGTGAAGTTGGAGAGGACTTCACCTGACAGTGGTCTGTGAGAATCTGATGAACATGTTCCGGCAGCAAAATTTTGGAAGGTTGGGAAACTTGTGTAATTCTGGATACAGTTCAAAACCAGTCCTTTGGAAAGCCCCCTGGGGAAACATGGTTCAGCTACTGTAAATACTGCCTCTACCTCCCTCCTTCTAGCTTACCTCATTTTTGTAACAAATGACAGAGAAACTCTGTGGGTCAAATGGAAAGCTTGTTGGGAAGGAAAGGTGCAGATGAAAATCAGGATGCTCAGGCATGGTCAGCCAACCATTTCATTCCTTCTTGGAGGCTTTCCAGAAATTATCAGGCTTTAGCTCACACGCAACACCCAGTCATGTGAGTGATTCTAACAGAGCTGAATCAGGTTTACTTGGTGATGGCACATTCAAGGAGGGTTTACAGTGCTTTGTCTAAACATGAGGGTCTGGGAGAATGACATTTCAGGGCAGGGCTGAACTTCCATAACTGGACCATGTGACTAACCTACTCCTGAGCCCTCATTCTCTCAGAACATAATATGAGAAATATTCTTTCACAAGCTTTTGCACAATACTGTTAAATATAGAGTGACTGGAAATACTGTACTTCCTTTACCATGAATGAGAAAGAAAAATGCTGGAAAAAGGAGGGAGAAGCTGCAGAAATCGGAGCCTGGGACATTTTCTATGGAGGTGGAAAACTTCTACTACTTGACAGCATTATTCCATTGAGTGGTTTTGTTGCACTGTCACAAATTACAGCTGCACTGTAGGGATCTTCTCTGAAGGAATCTGTGACTTCTGAGCAAAATCTGCCCTTTCCATGCTGATTTGTGACTCAGTGTAAACTACAGCCTTACTGTGCAATCACACAATCTTAATACTTGGACCTTTTTTCTTTTTCCCTTCCTTCAACAGCTGCTGACTGGTTTTGTTTTCATATAAATTGTAACACCTCTGATGTGAGGCTCCAGTCTTGCTCACAGATGTATTGAGATAACAAGCTCATTTTAATGCTATATCTCTACTTACATAGACATGTTCTGGAGCAAGACTTAATAACAGATGTTTTTTAAAGCCACTGGAGGCTGGTCTTCTACTTTCATTTTTATAGTTTCAAGCTTAATTTTAAAAATAGAATTAATGATTCTTAAAGAATGAATTTAACAAAACCCAAATTCAGATGAAAGACTTTTCAAGATTTCTTAGCTTGCAAACCAACCTGATTCAGTCTGACGCTGTATACTGAAATGGATACACTATGGCCTTATTTTCCTCTTAGTAGTTTCCCTCTCACTCTTTTTGTCTGTCTTCTCTTCCATATAGGAGGAAGACAAAAATGAGGAGTTTATTGCATGGCAGCAGGACAATCCAAGGCCAGCTATCCAGCTCTTTGTGACCTGGAGTTTCTTCATTAGCATCAGATGATGCTAGGCATGCTTCTGATTACTTACTAGAGAAGCAGCTAAGTAGCTGTCCAAGACCCTGCATCCCCAAACAGAAGCTCAGACACCAGAGCTGGGTTTCCCACTTTCTCTGTTCTCTTGCAGATTAAAGAGCCATTGGGTTTTTCCACCACAGCCTGTGCAGTTGATTTATATTTACACCGCACTGGTTCCAACAGTGTTATCACTTTAATTGTCAGTTAATTTTTCTGTGTACATATACTATATGGGACAAGATTGATTTATTCGTGTTAATCTAAGAGTAAACCATGACCCATTTTATTTGCAGTGTGGTTAACTGTGGTATTCATGGCAGCTCCTGTGAATATTTTTGATGAGGTCTTTAAGTATGTGTAATACTGAAAACACATTCCCATTCAGTAGGTCTCATGTAAGACGTTATGCCCAACAGGGCAAACAGCTTCTAGAAAAATTCCATAAACATTAAACATATTTATGCCATAGCATTAAGCGTGGTCAATTTGAACCTTACTGTATTGTGGTATAAGAGGTATCTTGTTTGCTTTTATTTACCTTCTCACTAGTAAATGTATTTTGGTTAACCACAATGGCAAGCCTAGGCAAGACATTTGTGTCAACAGGTCCTTCTTCTCAACAAAGTAACATTCTTATTTTCTAGGGCAGCAGACTGGATTCTGAGTAATAAGGTTTTTGTAAGTCTTGTTGTAAATCTGAAACCATAAACATGTCTACTTTTCTATTAAACCTGCTGCTGTGTTTCAGGCACAATAAGTTCTCTTTTAAATTTGATGGTGGCAAACATGTTGGTTTTCCAGTTTTGATTGCTGTTGATTTAACATTTGCCAGCACCTCCTGCCAAGCTGTTGACCTAAGTCATGGTCTCTGGTGATGTCATTAACAGTGCCTAGAATTTAGTAGTTGGTGGTACCTGCTGGTAAGCAGAAAAAGATTTCATACATCCCTTGTTTCGTTGCAGATGTGTTTGGGAGCAGTAGTAAGGAACTGTTTCTTTCCACCATTGACCTCTGATTGGTCATTTTTTGATTATAGATTTGGGAAAGTTTTGTGCCAGTGAACTTTTAACTGGGACATTTAAATTTTTTTTTGTAATACAGGGTTTTAAATACAACTTGAACACTGCTAACAATGAAAATGATTTCTGAGACATTTCTTGCATTCTTCAGCTGCTGCAGGGTGCTTCCCTCCTACTGAGGACAACAGAGCTATTCCCATGAGGAAAGTCTATTCACATTGGAAAAATCAACAGGCCCAGTGCATTTGCTGTATTCTTTTCCTGTGGGATGTATTAGGACTTGTATGTTGAATTACTTCTTCTGAATGCTTAAAATAGTTGTGCCTCATCTATTGTAATGTTGAGAACGATATAAGATCACACCCTTGACTGTTTGGTGAGTTCATGTCAGTTTCATGTGCTTCTGGAGGCTGCAGGAATCTGCTCAGCTGGAGCAGTGTTTAGGATCAATGTCTCATATTGAAATGAAAGTCTTATATGCACTTTCATGTTCAAAGTTTACTCTAACAGTTAAATCTGAAGTGGAAGGAAGCATAATGTTGCCCCTGTTCCTCTATTATTTCTATCCTCATCTCAAGGTCAACAGTAAGGAAGCAAATTTATGGTTTTATTTAAAGGCACCACCACGTGACACAGCAAACAGAATTTTGCTATTTCCACACATGTAAATGAAGGTTGGAACTGATCCAAGTTCCTTAATCACTGTGGACAGCTGCAACTGCAAACCAAAAATTAGTGTGTCCTGGAGAGGCCTCACATTTTCTTGAGTATTTTTCTAAAACTAAATCAAGGGGTAACACATTCCATCTAAACCATGGTTAAGTGCCTCTATGGTGCTTGGAAAATATGCCTACCCTCCCAAACTCCTGGATATTTTTCCAGTTTCTCTATAATCAGTTTTCATACTATTTCTCATGCATCAGGTTTCAGAGTTTCCCTAGGCAGTCTGAACATCATTATCTGACAATTTTAAGGTCTCACTTTCACACAAGACATCTTTTTATAACACTTGCTGAAAACGGTAGAAAGCAAACTGAGAGAAATTATGCTTGGAAACAAGCAGGGCAAAACATTAAGAGAAAAGTCCTGACTGAATGTACCCTCTTCTTAAATTTTAAAGTACACTCTCTTAATGAATATGAATACTCAAAAAGTTTAATAAATGTATGTTGTATGTTCAGATGCATAAATAAATATCTATGCATGTGCATAAATGTATACTATATATGTATCTCACCTCCTGGTCTTTGAAATGCTCCTGAATCTATCTCAGTGTAAACTTGAGGGTTTTGTGATGTTCTGTTCCAAATCATTACTTCAACTTTCTGGTAAGGTTTCACCAGGGGAAGCTTCCCAGCAAGGAAGAGGAAAGGACCATATTCTTGGTGATATATATCTGCTTCTGACCCTTTTGCAGGTATTGCAGGACCTACAGCTTTTTGGAACAGATTTGAATGGTCACGTGTTTGAAAGACATGTGAG
This sequence comes from Entomyzon cyanotis, assembly GCA_024500445.1. NCBI lineage: Eukaryota > Metazoa > Chordata > Aves > Passeriformes > Meliphagidae > Entomyzon > Entomyzon cyanotis. Next base: position 41,677,904 of record JAKEPQ010001021.1, on the reverse strand, counting down.
TTTCAGGCCTTTGACCTGAAATTTAAACCAGGACTTAACAACAAAGCTCTGTGCTGTCACACCTGTCTCACACCCTTGTCTTCTAGATGCGAACCTTGGTGCTTCTGCTAAACTGAAATCCTGTGGGACCAGATAGAGCTTTTCTGCCAAAAACTAATGCAAACCTGTTCCAAAATGCAACATTTGTGTTTTGAGGATCTGTGTCAGTCAAGGCTCAGCTAATTCTGCAGAACCAAGGTCAGGAAACTCATCCAGATGGTCCTTCCTGCCTATTTATAAGTGAAACACAGAGAGCTCATCTGCCCCAGCGGCAGCAGATTGGACTGCAAGGTCCTCCCTGCTTTCAGATTTGAAGAGGCAGCATTTCAAAGATAGGAAGCGAAACCCACAGCTACTAAAATATATTAATAAAGAATCATTAAAATCACATAAAAACACAATAAAGGAAGTTTTGCAGTTGAAACTAATGCCCTTTCTCCCTCTTTAGGTACCTTTGTACTTTTCTTCTCCGTTGCAGGCTTTAAAAGTGCCAAGGTGTGCTTTTCAGTGCTTTTTTCCTTCAAGGATGAGTGCATTCACAAGCCATAAGGCTCTTTAAGTGGCCATGTGTGACAAGGGATGGCTTGGACCAGAAGATATGGGCCTCCAATGAAGCAATATCTGTGAAGAAAAAGAAAGGAAATGCATGAAGAGAGACTGAATGGCAAAAATAATTGTAATATCCTCAGTAAATAAACGTAACAAGAAGAAAGGGACATGCTAAAGCATGAAGCTGATTGAAGACAATAGGATAAGAGCAGAAAGCATAGCAAAATCAAAAAGACAAATTATCTTACCAAATTCAACTCAATAGAAAGCATTCTTAAATTAACTTGTCAAACATGATAAAAAATTGAATGGGTATTTGGGTTGGTATTTTACCTAAGGTAGCAAAAAGCCTGGAGCAGTTCTGACTCATGTGTTTGTGAGTCAATTCTTCATCAGATAGCTGCTAGAACAAGAACTCTTTAATGTGAAAATATATTTTTTGTGCTGATCTAAACAAATTGAAAACATTTTCATTTGTTTTTCATGAGCAACACAGATGTTGTTTGGCAACTTCCATACGAAACACCACTGATAAAAACCATAACAGCACAGTGGAGATGCATCAAGTCTATTTTTTTAGCAGAACCAAAGATCTCTGAAGTTTTATACAGTTTTTGCCAGGGGATGAAGGAGATTAAATGAGTTTGGGGGTCTCTGTGTCTATGTAGTTTCATCCATCTCACGTGGAAACAAAAGAAAAATGGCTGGAGGTTTCTTCCTCATGCTCGAAAATCCAGTAGGCAGGATATTACATGCTTTTAAATCCACTGAGCAGTTTAAATTTATTTAGTTGTATTGCATATGTACTTTCTGCAGATGTAAACCAGTAACAGAAACGCTAATAACAGAGTTTGCAATGAATGTGTGACCTGCACAGAAACTCCCAATTTTTGATAGCTAGATGCTGTAGTCTTTATACTGAACACTTTGTTTCCACAAGGATTTGGAGAGTTTACGTTTATAAATCACACTGTTTGCCCACCCAGAGCATATATTGCATGTCACTAGCTACGAATTAATTTTGGAGTGAAATTGTCTCTTTTGCCTGACTTTCTGCTCCCTGGCCTACATACATATACTCTCAATAAACCTGCAGCAGATAGCGTGGCAGTAGGTCCAAAGGATATTGTTGCATTGGCCAGCCCTTTCTCAAGCACTGACACTGGAGACTATTTCATTAGCCTTGACTGCATCCTCTTAATATCTCACTAAATAATTCATATGATTTTTCAGCCTGTTTGGCATTTAAATTTTTGAATACTGTGCTAACAGACAATTAATGTCTCCCTTTAGATATCTCATAGCCAAGTTATGTGTATATTTAGCAGCTTTATCTTTCCTCGTAAATCCAGTCCTTTAATAATTGTTTTGTTGTTTTCTGAATCTGTTCCAGTTTGGCACAATCACCCTTATAGTAAGTTGCTCAATACCAAATGTATTTTTAGTTGTGGTCTCACCAGAACCCTACAGACAGGATTATACAACCTCTCTTCCCCATGACCTAATGCCCTGTAGCTTGAAAATAAGTTTTTCTTGCTACCATATTGCACTGAAAAGTTGTATTAAATATCTTATCTCTGCTTCTTTCAAGATATTTTTTCTGTGGTAACTCTCTTTATTTCTGTTTCTCCTTTTGTGCTCATTTGGCAGTAACATTCCCCAGAAATGTTTGCACTGTATGTTTCTAGTTGTAATAGCAGAATGATGGCTTTTATGATGCTAGTAGAATATTTGAGAATTCCCTGTTTACTTTTCAGCTCTGTGGAAAATGAGGCAATATAAGTCTACGTGACTAAACGGTTCTGTGAGCCTAAATGCATTTCACCTCTGCAAAACACCTAAGTGTGCTGATATTGAGGCTGTTTAAATGCTATAAAAAAGGTTTTTTGTTGTTATGTTTTCAAATTCAATAAATATTTGAGTAGTATTCCCTGTCCTTTGCTGTATTTACTGCTCCTCATTTATCTGGGATTTCATAGAATCTACCTGCCAAATATCTGCCTAAGTTTAGCCAGATTCTAGATAGGTTGATACACAAAGCAAAAGATATGTTGACAAAAGAAAAGAAATCCCCAAATGTCTATCTAGTGTCTGAATGCCTGAGCAATTGTTTCTCCAAATAAATGTTCTGAGAAGCACAGACTCATTAGCAACTGGTGCTGGTCTTGTGCAAAGCAGTAAAATTACTCTCAGCTTGCTGGTACTTGGAGCTGGATCTGTAAGCCTTAAAAATGGCACAGTGGGTGCACTGGCAGTTCCCAGCAGCAATTGCCAAAGCATTAATACCAGATTCTATCAAACCGGAAAACATTCCTGATATTTATTTAGGTACACTCATATCAATGGGCTGATATGTACAGTGTATGTGCATCTCTGGCAGGGGGGACTTGGTTACCCAGGGTATGGAGAAGGCTGAGTAGGAGCCACAACTACTGTTTTTGCCTCAGTCTCCAGCAAAAGCTCCAGCCACCCTGCCTGAGAAGGCAAAGGCAGGAACTGAAAGAACCATCTGCCATAGGAGATCACATTCAAGAATATCAAAGGAACCTGAAGATGCACAAGTCCATGGTGAGATGCATCCGTGGGTCCTGAGGGAACTGACCGATAAAGAGGCTACCCATTAGGTTTCAGATGCCATGGAAGATCCCATTGTCTGGGAAAGGGGAATCATAACCCCCATTTTCGAAAAGGGAAGTAGGGAAGACTTGGGGTACTGCAAGCAGGTTAGTCGCACCTCAGTGCCTGAAAAGATCATGAAGCAGATCCTCCAGGAAACTCTGCTAAGGCCCATGGAAAACAGAGAATTGACTGATGACAGCCAGCAAGGCTTCACTTAGGGCAAATTGTGACCTTCTGCAACAGGTGTAAAGTGCTGGTGGATAAGGGAGGAGTAACTGACATCCTCTACCTGGACTTGTACAAAGCATTTGACACTGTCCCACACAACACTCTTGTCCCTGAACTGGAGAGACAGGAATTTGATAGATGGACCATTCGGTGGATAAGGAATTGCCAGGATCAACTGCTCAATGTCCAAGTGGAGACCAGCAACAAGTGGTGTCCCTCAGGGCTGGTGTTGGGACCATCACTGTTCAACATCTGCTGGTGACAAGGACAGTGGATTGAGAGCACCCTCAGCAAGTTCACTGATGGCACTTACCTGCATCATGCAGTCACCCTGGAGGGAAGGGATGCCATCCAGAGGGACCTGGACAGGTGGGACAGTGCAAATCCTGTGAAGTTCAGCAAGACCAAGTGCCAGGTCCTGCAAGGGCTGGTCATGAACAGATCAGAGCAGCTCTGCCCAGAAGGACTTGGGGTGCTGCTGGGTGAGAGGCTGGACATGCCCTGGCTATGGCACTCACAGCCCAGAGAGTGTCCTGGGCTGCATCCAGAGCCCTGTGGGCAGCAGGGGAGGGAGGGGATTCTGCCCCTCTGCTCTGCTCTGGTGAGACCCACCTGGAGCACTGCATCAGCTCTGGGGTCCCTGCATGGGAGGGACATGGACCTGCTGGAGTGAGTCCAGAGGAGGCCATGAAGGTGACGAGGGCGATGGAACACCTCTGCTATGAAGACAGTCTGAGACAGTTGGAGCTGTTCAGGCTGGAGAAGAGAAGGCTCTGAGGAGACCTTACAGCACCTCCCAGCACCTAAAGGGACTACAAAAGAACTGGAAAGGGACTTTATATATGGGCATGTAGTGACAGAGCAAAGGGAAACGGCTTCAAAATGAAAACCAGCAGGTTTAGATGAGGTATAAGGAAAAATTCTGTACTGTGAAGGTGGTAAGGAATTGGAACAAGTTGCCCAGAGAAATTGTGGCTGTCCCATCTCTTGAAGTGTACAAGGCCAGGCTGGATGGGGCTCTGAGCAACATGCTGTAGTGGAAGTTGTCCCTGCCCATGGCAGGGGCTAAGAATGAGAAGACCCCTCCAACCCAAAGCATTCTATGATTCTACGACCTCATAAGAAAAATTAAATAATGCATAAATTATAACAAAATAATGAAAAGAAAGAACATTGATCTCTAGTAAGTCCTTCCTTTTCTGGTACTAAATGTTCGTCCTTCCCAAGGTGAGTTTTGCTGCTGCCTGAAATGAAACCTGCAGATGCACTTAGATGTTTTTAGGAAAACATGGCAGTTCCCTGTACTGAGGATGGACCATGGGGTTTTTTGCCCATTATAGTACCAGTTTTTCACCACAGAAAATTTTGCACTCATGTCTTCAGAATATAACTCTTACTCTGTAAATCCAAAGGTTTCATCACCAGCATGCCAAGTACCTGCTGAAATGGTTAGTTATGCAGGTATGAGATATTTTTCCTGCCGTCAGGCTGGACAGTTCAGCCACAAACAAGCTGCTGTGTGAAACTCAAGTGGCATATTTGAGTGCAAAATATCCCTGGCTTTGTTTATGTCACTCAAAGTCAGCATCATTTACTGTTTCTGCATTTGAACTTAAATGTTTTCTTTATCTATGTTTATGCTGGTAAAACAATGTCCATGAGTGCAATGATTTATGTGTATCTCAATTTCCTATGTCTCCCAATAAGCAGGTTGTGGGGAACTGCAGGTAAATATGAATAGATGTGAGTAAAAGTTTGCCTTAAGCCTAGGAGCAAAATACATGAGCACATTGACAGCTAAGTGTACTTTGGGGCCCTCATCTAGTGAACCATTGGCTTAATCTTTTAACCTTGAAAATGGATCCTGTTGCATGACTTTCATGGTGACTATTCAAAAATGCTGAACACCTGACATTCAATAGCCATAAAACAGCCTTCACTAAACTCTTCAGGATGTTGTGACATTTAACTTCTGCTCATGCATGTGTTAAAGGAGTGGCTTGAGGACTCAAATAATGAGACGAGGAATAATCTGTCATTGTGTAGAAAATCAGGGGAAAGTCTTTATTGTAATCTTAGCAACTTTTTCTTTCATTATCTATGGGCTCACACTTATAATGTGTCTGGAAGCTCTTCTGTCAAACCCATACTCACTGGCACAATGGCACAAGGTTTTAATTTTCTCAGAAGTTAACCTGGCAACTGTCAAACAAAGGGAGCCTTACCTGTCTGAACGTATCCCTGTTCTTGACACATGGCACTGGCTGTTGCCTCATTTGGAAATACCACAAATGCTGTATTTTGTAACTGACAGCCTAATTACAGTCTAGTGATTAGATTTTGGCATAATAGACTGTCTCTTGGATCACTTTAGCTGTTAATGTTTTGCATGACCATTTCATAACTTAAGATTGTAAAATGGAAAGCTAAATTAATTCACAGGCATGAATGGACCTGAAAGGTCCTGAAAGGTTACATTCCCAGTAACTCTCTCTTGTTAGAGCACATGCACATACTTTTGAAAACAAAAGTTGTATCACCAACACCACTAAAACATAAATGTCTGTAACTACAGTGCATGACAGGTTTGAGGTAGGCAGAAGCCTCCACCCTCGCCACTTAACTTTAAAAACACTGTTTTGTTTCAAATTTTATAACTGCTTGAGCAGTCACAGGTGTGCCAGGAGCCCAGCTTTGGCTGGGGTGGGTTTTCTTTGTCTCAGTTACAGAGGTCCCTGCCAATGTCTCAGCTCCGCTGGCTGCCAAGGGCTGTTGTTTTCTGAGGACAGCTGTGCTCATGGCCTCAGATGTGCATCCTGATGCTCCCAGCTGCTCCCACACCTCAGCACCGCTGGCTCATGCAGGAGCAGATGTTGGTTGAGGAAGTGAGCAGCTAGCAAGGGACAGAGTGGTGGCTGCGAGAAGAGCCAGTCTGTCAGATGTCTCAGTGAATGTTTGCTGGCAGAGACCATGGAGAGTTCAGAGTTGAAATGAAAGACAAAGCGGGCCCAGTAATGAGGACTACATTCTGGGATCATCAAGGTTACATAAAAGGTTCTGTGGTGTGTTTTTATGGGATGACTGGTTTTTTCATCAAGAGCAATGATTTGTCATCAGCTCTTCAGGATAGTGGTGTTCTGGAGGAAGCCTGTGTCAAAAATCTCTATGTAGCTGATAGTCTCAACCCCAGCATTTGTCTACAAAATATTTTATTTCTAGGCTATCCCAGCAAACTCAACAAGCTACATTTTCTTCAGGATATCAGCCCAGGAACACAAGATTGAAGAGCAAAAGACACAGAATGATTTCTCAGAGCTGCTCATGAAGAAAGACCTCATGAGATTCCATCTGCAGTGACTGCTGTTCTGCATTTCAAAAGTGAAAGCAAGGAATGGGTTAGAAACATCTTATGCCATCTTCAGAATGTTGTGGTGATCCAAGTCTCCAGCAGCTGGAACAGTAGTCTAGCGACTGCCTTCTGGATAAACCCTTGCAACACCATTATAATACAAACAAACAAACCAAAACAAAACAACAAACAAACAAACAAACAATTGGCCCAGGAGACATTATTACCTTTCCTAATGAATTAATATCACAATATTAATTAGACTGGACATACCTATTTCATGGATGTGAAGAGCTCTTTGCAGCTGTGCAACCATTACCCATCCTAGCCATGCAGTTTTGATAGTATTTACCCATTTAGGCACCACAATTCCAGGGTAGCCTAATCAGGACAGCTGACCCCACCAGATGGGCAACAACAGGCCTGGAGTTGAGCCGTGAGCTTTGCATGAGGCTTATGTGTGTTCAAAATAATTTCTTTTTCAAACTGTCCTTACTGGACTTCCAGAAAAAAAAACAGGCCACTTCTAACCTAAGACTTCTGTTCCCTGTTAATGTTTTGCCATAAGAACTCCAGTTAAAGGAAATTATCCTGCTTTTCTGCAAAATTATGAAGTAATCCTTGACTCTTTTTTCTACCGGAATTGGTCACCTTTTCCCACAGCTCCAAGAACCTGCCAGCCTGAGGATCCAAAGCAGATGAGAGAACTGAGTAAACAAACAGAGTTCTACTGCTCTGTTGTAATTTTGCCTTTCTCAAATACTGCAAAGCACCAACAAACAGCTATTAGAACCTGAACCTTTACCCTAGCTTTTTGTACTCTGGACCATTCTGAGACCTGTCTCTAGGGAGTGTCTATTTGTGGTGTAAAAGTGTCCCAGGCTGCCAACACATCAAAAAGCAAACAGAGCAATAAAAGTTGGGCTATTTTTGTTTGTTTTGTTCACCATGCTTCATAAAGAGGGAACTAGCTGGCTAATGAAATTATATAAACCTATTATATGAATCCCTACATAAATATTGAATCCAAGTTCAAGTTCAGTTTGCAGAGTGACTTGTAGGGAATTACAACATTATTGGATCATGATTATTTGGACATCTTTCCCCTCTTTTAGAGAATGCAAATAAATCATAGAGGAGTTGTGGATTCTAGCACAAATGATTTATGATACCAGAAATCTGATTTCTTGTCTTCCCAGGTTTTTCTTCAAGTTTGGGAACAAGAAGAATACTCTGTGCAAAATATTCCTGTCCTTTACTTCCTGTAATCTACCATGGGCAATAATTGGGCCACCCAAGGCTGCCTGGGTTCCACAGCACTGAACTGGGGTTCACTGGGATTCAAAACTGGAGTGGGTCTGTGTAAGTAGGGAAGTTTTCAGATGTTGAGTGGACAAGGAACACATCACTCGCTTATCAGGGGTAGAGAAAGGGCTGTAAGACGTACCCTGAGGTTTGGCCACAGCAGTGAAACCATGCACTGCCCCTCTTTGCAGGTTAAATTTCCTTCCTGTTTCCAACATGAGAGTCAGGCAACCAAACAGAAAACTAAAAAGAAAGATCTATTGAGAACACTTCACAAAATTACTCTAAAAATTGTTTAGCAAAGCCCTTGTTAATCCTTTGAAAAATAATGGGCACATTCAAAAGGAATGAGAATCTGTTTCTGATGGGTCACACAGACTGATATTGGCAATTTTTGTACACAAGCAACAGTGCCACTGATGGTAACTGATATGGAACATGGGCACACCTCTCTATTACAGCCTTTCTCCCCAGCCTCCATATCAAGAAGTATTTCACACATGAAGATCAATGTTGCATTTAATATCAGCAAACATTATCCAAACACAATCACTTGCCTTTTAGCCATGACTAAATGAAGAACCACTCCTGAGAGTCCTCTTCATATATCACAGCTTCTCCCACTTGATTTACCTTTTGGGGTGTGTGCAGGAGCTTAACATCCACCATAAAAGTAAATGAAATTTAAAATGTCTTTGAAAGAGCTCATTCCATCTGGGCATCATCAGTTTAGCAACTGAATGCCAGTGCACTTCAATACTTACCCCTACAGCTGTATGAGGTGGCCCCTAGAGAAGCAGGAAATTTGGAAAATTTAATGGGGGTTTTGTTGGGGGTTTTTGGTTGGTTTGTTGTTGTTATTTTTGGGGGGGGTTTGTGGGTTTGGGGGCTTTTCTGCCTGCTTTTTGTTGTTGTTGTTGTTTGGGGCTTTTTTCGTGTGTTCATTTTTTGGGTTTGGGGTGGGGTTTTTTGCCTGTATTATTTAATATTCTTTAGCAACAGAAAAAACCCCAATGTCTGAAATCTCACTTCAACATGTTCCTAGGACATAGAAAAGATGTGCCAGTGGTTTTCAAATAAACCAACTGATGCAAACATTACATAAGAGTCTTGTGGCCTGTGGGAGACTACTTAATCTAAGTACTTGAGAGCTGCTGGGAAGTAGCCAGTGCCTCTTTCTTAAAAAGCTGGATATTCATCACTTCCTCTTTATGTCTAGATGCCATGAAGGTGGGAAGATCATACGTAGCCTGGATTCAGCAGCCAAATAAGGTCATGAAGCATAGTCCTCTTCTTCATCCTTCAGAATTAAGGGATGGAAAGGGAAAGGCTCTGAACTTGAGGCAGCTGGTATAGCTTGTATTGTCCAAAGAGCACAGCACAAAGCCATGCATGGGACAGTGAAAAGTTAATCAGCCTTCATTTTCTAGAGGACAAAACCACACTCCACAGTAGCACAGAGATTGCTAATAGCACTAATTATCAGTTTTACTGGCAACTTGTTAAAAAGTAAAGAATTAAAGAAATGTTCTGGGCTTGGTAACACCACGTGTGAATTACATGAAAGCATAACTGTGCTTACAGCAGATATGAATATTTGAACATTTGAAATAGCTATCATTGATATTGGCTTCATGCCATTATGGCTTTTGATAACTGATTTGAGGAGACTTGCACTCTCTCCATAGTTGTTATGTAGGTAAATATTGTGGTTCAAGTGCTAAAATGCACACAGTTGAAAAATAATTATCCATAATGTTAGCCAAGAAAAACTTGGCAAGCAGTCTAATGCCATCAAGCTGCAAATGGAGCTGCCATAAAGTGCCTTTATTTTCTTAAATAAGTAGGATTAGATAAAATATGTCAGTAAAAGGCACCTTTTCAATAAGAATTAGATAAAACTATCTTCTTTTTCCCTAAAAGAAGGAACATTTTATTCTCGTTTTGAACTGAATTAAACAATTGGTTTATATTTCTTTCTTTTCTTCTGACTTATCTCTCAAGGAATCGTATTTCCAGGAGTAATAACTGAGAATACTCAGAGCAAATACAAAAAACATTTAAGGAAAATTAATTCCTGTATATGCTGAATCAAGAATTGGACCTTAACTGCTGTTTTCTAATTCCACTTAAATATAAGCAAACTCAGATTTAAAGTGTGTAGAAATAATTATTATGGTAATTTAAAAATAAGATAGGTATTTGATCACTCTGATACTAATACTGAATACTTACTATACTGTCTACATAGAAAAATTCCCTTGGGTTCAAAAACTTTTTGAATTAGAGTAGTTTCACAATTTTAGAATGACTTTCAATGGATGCTTTCCTGGAACTTGCAGCCTGTAGTAACCATCTGTAAAACAAAAAATAAAATAATAAAATTCAGCTAATGATTTGTTCACTGCAATTCTCTCTCTTTCATTTTAATTACTAAAATGCAAACATTTTCCTATAAGTAATTAATGACCACTTTTTTTGAAATGAAGCAGTTATTTATTGAGGTGTAAAGTATAAAACTGTAGACCTTTCACATAAAAACATTCAGCATTTGCGTTTCTGTCTTGATAGCAGTGTTGGAAGTGATTCAGAGATTTCCCAATATCACACGTCAAATTTTTATATAGATTTTTCTTTTCTTTATTGTAGCTTAATGAAGGTTTTTGTTCCTTGTACGCTGTAAGACAAATAGGATTAATTCCTAGGCAAACTTAGCTAAAGTAAATACGTTTTTGTACTTTATGGGATAAAGGGGTTACTTTATCACTATCAAAAGCAAAGTGTCTCCAGTTTGTTACCAGTGCACAGTGAATGTTTGCCTTAAGATGAACTTAATATCAGGAGCCTTGCAAATGAGGAAATAAAAAACAGACACTGATAAAAATGTGCTGAAAGTGTTCCTTATATCAAACACAATGAAGGTGCACTGTGCCTCGTGCTCTGCTTCACTCTGGGCCTGGACAGGATTACTCCATCTACAGTTTGCTCTATTTTGACTTCCTGGGATGTGCTGGAGGCCTGGGAAGACTCGAGAGTTCTGGTGACAGACACTGGAGGTCTGTTATCTTTAAATGAAGTGGTTTTGGGCCATTCCAGCCTAAATTTCTTTCTTTTGGTTAAGCTCAGAGGAGATCCATCTGGTGTTCTGGCAGCACAAATCTCCTATTATTGCCTCCGCTGTGTGCTCCAATACTGGCTTAGATAATGCACTGGTAGGATTGAGAGGGAATTTCCCCCATCCCACCCTGCACCACTCATTTGCTTTCAGGCTTGACCTATCTTTTTGGATTGCCAAAAAAAGGCTTAAGTCATGGTAGTGGTATTTTTTATCTTTGTGCAACTGAGAATAAAACTGAAGCTACTAATTAGTTCTATATTCAGCCTGGAACAGTCATAAAATTTTGACAGCCTTTGTCCCTTACAGTCCAGTTCAGTGATCTAAAGCCAAACAGTTATGTTTCTCAATACTAATTCCATCATCCCAGGAAAAGTAGTTTTCTCCAGCTGTTTTACTGGGAAATTATAAAACACAGCAGAAAACCAAGAAAATATGGGAAATTTTTCCTTTCAGTTTGAACTGAGGGCTTTGAAAGAGTTAAAGCAAAATCTGACATAAGAATTTGTTAACCAGCTTGTCAATTCTATATATTCACTCTAGAAATTTCATGGATTTCTATTGATCAGCCTCTGCCTAGGCTGAATGGTTCATAAATGAATATCTGGACCCTGAGCTCCTTTCCTTGGTACTTCTGCAGGTTATACTCAGACTGTTCCCCCCACACACTCCCTACATCCTAATGCTGTTTGTTTGCTCTCCTCTATTTTAATACACCTGGGACATCATCTTCTGGACCTTCTTCTAAAAAGTTTGAAAGAGCGAAAAAATAATTTAAACCCTCAATGACTCTTTTCAGTTTTGTCCAGAATTTAGGGTAGTTCACAATACAAAACTTCAAAATTCAATTGAATTCCATCAAAATAAAACTAGAAAAAAGCCCCACAACCCAAAACACTTCTCACGAGAAACAGTATTGTGTTGCCCTGATTTTGATATTATAAACCAAAGCAGATCAGTAAATAAAAGTTAACTGTAACTGACCCATGTGGCCAGAGACAGAATCAGCTCTGGCCCTTCAGGTCCTGAAGGAAGCAGAACCAGCACAGGACAAGCTGAGGGAAAAGCCCTGCAGATTGCTGACAGCTGTCAGCAGGGATGGGCAGAGATGATGCTCCTAATTTCTGACTGCCATCTCTCCAAACTCTGTCGTGTCCCAGATGGATTGACCAGGCTGATTTGGCTCTGTCTCATGAGCAGTGGGAACATGCCCTCTGGGAGCTTCCTCAATAACTTGGTTTCATGTTCACAGGGCATCTTGAACTCCCAGGAACCTTTTAAAAATCGTAAGTATAATTGGAATCCTAGTAGATAAGGATTATTTTTTAAATAGTTAACTTCTGTGAATCCCATTTCATGATGGAGAAATATCACTCCCTTGCTCCCGTGCCTATCAGATGACATGACCCCATACCTCCATCTGTCATTTGATGCAGCCAGGAAGAACAAGGTCATTCATAGGGTTGCTTTCCTGGGGCAGAGTCTCCAGCTTTGAAAATAAACATCTCAGCTTTTTCTTGACATTTTGTTTTGATAGTGACTCTAATGCACTTCGGCATTTGTCTAGTAACAGGAGATAATTGCACCAGGGTGAGATGGTCTCAGAGGGCCCTTCTATTACACTCCTGGAGTTCCTGTTGGGATCAGTTGCTGCCTCTTGATCTTCTTGATCTGCCATTCCGTGAAGTATCGTGCAGCACAACAGATGCAAACAATCCACATTCACCAGAGAACTCAGTTGGAATAATATTTTCTTTTTGCATTTTGTTCTATCCATAAATCTTTTATATGGAATCTTTGAAAAAAAAAAAAAAAGAACAACCAACAACCAAGCAAAGCTAACATGACATCTTAATAACCTTTTCTTTTATTTCAAATTATACATCCTACTGCTACAATAAAAAGTAAGCAAACTTTGAAAAACACACCAAGCTAAGTCTATAGTTTTTGTATGCACCCTTAAAGGTTTTTTGTACAATCAAATATGGCATAGAGACTTTGAACAAAACTCTACCATCTGTATTTATCATGCCGTTTGTCAGAACAGCAGCCTTACCATATTACTATTTTTTTAAAGGATAGGTTGCTGGCCTTTCACTCAACTCCTACTCTGTAAGCAGCTTTTTGTCTGGATTTAGGTCTTTAATCTCTCCAGCTATATGGATTTTCAGGAATTTAAACACTCACCAGTCTAAGTCTTAATGGATTTCAGAACTTTCCTGCTATTCCAATACATTAAGGAAGTGTCTCCAGGGAAAATGCTGTGTTTATGTTGTACTGCACTACCTCTTGAAGACTGCAGCACATTTCCTATCCTGTCTTACTATGATTATGTGGTCATGACCAGACCATCACCTAACCTCCACTTTTTTCTTCCTTTCCTCTGTTTGGAAATTCACTCCATATGAGAGTGAGAAGAGAGAAAAGGTCTGAATTCCCTTCAGTGTCTGGCTATTCCTGGGTCAGGCTAAAAAGGCAGATGGGCTGTGTTCAGTTCTTTTCCTTTTCCTTCCATGGGATCCTAGCAAAACTCCTTGTACTGCAAGGAAATCTTGGCTCCTCCTGGTTTTGCTGATATGCTTTTAAAACAAGGAATGGAGCAAAAGAATACACATTCTTAAGTAGGTGTCTATAATGCTCCACTGACAATGTGATCTTTATTAACAGCTTGCTGCCTGGTTTAACATAATAAGTGTGCAATGTGAGGTAGAGGTGTTCACAACTTTGGTAGGTGGGTTGGCACTGGGTTTTTTGGAACCTGCAAGGGTGTAATGAGGTGACATATCCAAAGGCTTTATACTTAGGTTGTGTTTCCATATGGATTTAAAACATATTCAAACATCTTGAATAAATTGAGAGAGCAGCCTTCCTTGAGACATTTGGCATTTTGGATGCAATTAGAAACCAGAAGTGGAAAAGACTTAGTGAAATGGTTTTAAACTTCAAAAAGCAGTGCACTTTGGAGGTAGTTGTAGGAATGAGGAAGGTTCAAAGATTGTAGTAAACACAAAAACATTTCTGCATGTTACCATCCAGTTCAAACCTCTGTACACCACATCCTTTCACCATTTTAGCTGGCTTTGTTATCTTACTTGCAGAACACTCAGAAGAGTTAGAAAACCAAGTTTTGTTAATGTTGTCCTTTTTTAATGTCAATGTTAGGTTTTGGTGTACAGATGAATCAAAAGGTGTTTATCTGCCAAGAATTGAGTCCAGAGTTCTGGATTTCTTCTGCAACAGCAGATAATTTTGCTCACACTTCAAGCATCTTATTTTAAGTATTAGTTTTTCATACAGTAGAAATTCAGACATGTAGCTAGGTTTTAACAATATAAGCAAGGGTGTTGATTTGCAGACATTCAATTTTAAAACAGAAATATTCTGAACTTGCAACTGGCTCCTATTTTTCTCATAGTCAAGCCCCAAATGAACATACTTGACACCCTGTCTTTTGGGAAGTGGGGATGTGGATTTAAACTTTGTGTCTCAAGTCTGTTCCTGGAGTAAAATGGAATGTGCAAGTCTATCCATATTGGACTGAATCTCATTTCACACTGGGGCAGGTCAGAGGGAACTGTACTAAAGTCAGTGGAACAGATCCCAACCTTGTAACTTCTGTACCATTGAATTTCACTTACTTCAACGAAGTTGATTTTGATATGCACTGGTTGAATGAGCCTCATATTAAAGACCTCATGTTAAAGTCACTATTTTTCTTTTGACTTTAGTAAAAATCCCAGCACAGCAATACAGCAATAAGATGAGATTTTTTCCTACTAAAAGTGCTGGTTAAATTTCTTTAAAATAAACACATGAAAAGTTTTGTATTGTCTTTATGAAGACATGCATGCTGCTAGCTAAGAGAGAGGAGAAATATTTTGCAGCATTAAATCATTTTTTACAGTTCAATCATCTGGAAGATTTCCATATGTCATATTTACACTCACTTCCTATTTAATGCAATACAGATTTTTTACATGCATCAACCTTGAAAGAAAATAACATATGGAATAACCTATATAGTTATTTATTTAAATGAAATGGCATGCTTTTGTTTTACGAAAGAATTTTAATGGGGAGAGTGCAAGACCCTGAAACATGACAGTGTTTCGTTAAATCAACTTTTTCCCCATTTCCATTGCCTAGCTCAAGCTGTGACACAGACCAAGAAAATATAAAGGTTTCGTGTGTTCCATCCAAATCAAAGATTTGTCAATTCAGTAATCATAATGAATGAACACAAAGTTGTAGAATCATAGAAAGGTTGGCAAAAACTTTTTGGTTCCTGAGTCCAATCATTAACCTGGCACTGCCAAGCCCATCACTAAACCATCCACACATCTTTTAAAAGCCTCCAGGTATGGTGACTCCATCACTTCCATGGGCAGCCTGTTCCAATGTCTCACCACCCTTTCAGTGAAGAAATTTTTCCAAATATTCAACCTAAACCTCTCCTGACACTGCTTGAGGCTGTTTCTCTTGTTCTGTCAGTTTTTGCCTGGGAGAAGAGACCAATCTCTGCCTGTCTACAGCCTTCTCTCAGGGAGTTGCAGGGAGTGATAAAGGTCCCCCTTGAACCTCCTTTTCTCCAGGCTGAACAACCCCAGCTCCCTCAGCTGCTCCTCATCAGAGCTGCGCTCCAGACCCTTCCCCAGCTCCACTGTCCTTTTCTGCACCCATTCCAGCACCTCCATCTCTTTCTCATAGTGAGAGGTCCAAAACTGGATGCAGGATGCAGGCTCACCAGAGCCAAGTAGAGTTGTGCTTGAAAACTTGGTATTCAAGTTTGAATATCCTGAAGCGCTCTTTACTGGGCTCTGTGCAGGCCTTAAAAATGCAAGACACCTAAATTCCAGTCCAAAATTCTTCCTGATTTTCAACTGCTATTTTTGTAGCCTAGAATGATCTGCAAATGTTGGGCTTCTGAGCATGGTCCAGTCACCTTGATGGTTAAAAGGTGCAGCAGAACGTTTTTCTATTGAGGAAAAGAGGATTATTTTAGGGATTGTAGGAAGGAACAGAATAATTAATATCTGAGCTTCTAAAACCAATTTGGAGCCATATTCTACCCCTATTAGACTGTACAATTCTACTGGATTTTATAAATCAACATTTGGCCTATAGATTTCTGTCTACTTTTTATTTATTCACCTTGAACTGGTGAAACTATTGTAACTCACATGATTAGAAATTTAAAAATGCAAGAAATGAAATATAACCATGTTTGCAAAATGTAATGTTACAAACAAATTAGCTCTGTAAGGTTGTGACCGCATTCAAATTTGCAGGAAATAAGTGCAGCTCCTACAGAAACACCTGGCATGGTTCACAGGAAGTAAGCAGGGCAGGAAAGGAGAGTCCTCTCTTAGGCAAGAAGAACATCTAGGCAAGAAGAACATCTAGGCAAGAAGACTGATTTTCACAAAGGCGGGTGTTATGAAAGATCCCCACCAGTGCCCTGTTTCTGTACTGGAGACTTGCCTGCAAGCAAAAAGTGCTTGAAAGTGAGAGTAACTAATCATGAAAGACTATGATCCCACCAGACTCTGGGCAATGGTATCTCCAAATATATTCACTGTTTGCTGTCGGATTTGCCATCCTGGATGAAGGCCAGACCAGAGGGGGCACAGCAACAAGTTCCAAACACATTGCTATACTTTCTGCAGCAAAACAAACACATTTGTTCTCCACTTACTCTTTCTTAAATAACAATGAAATTTTTTTTTGTTCTTGACTGTTTGACTAGTATTGAATGAAAGACCAATGCTGAGTAATTGCTGGGTCACCACTACTATTGACACATGTAACTTGTGGGTCAGAGGGAAGCCTTGTGCCTCTGGTCCCCACAACCCCCAGAACCAGGACAGACTCCTGCACTGATCTGGGGGAAGGACAGCTGGCATCTGGAAGCAGGCAGTGTGTCCCTGGTACCACTCCTTGAAAGGATTGACAAGACCCAAGCTGATAGAAATACCTGGATTTGCACTGTGTTAAGCTGCACTGAGTGGATTTATTGTCTCAGGTTTCAAATCCTTCTCATTGTGTGGTTTGAGTACAGTCTAGGTAGAATGCTAGTCTCACATGTTTGCTGCACACAGGAGAAGGTATTTCTCTTCCAAGAGGGCTTCCCACATCCCTAATTTTTAAGGCTTTTTTTCAAGGAAAAATCTTCAAACTCATTGACTAGATTGTGAGTTTGCGTCAAAATGCTGTTTTGAGCTAAGTCAGTAAGACAGTGACTGTAAACCAGTCCAAGCTGACTTTTGGAAGTAGAGTTCCTGACCCAAGTAAACGTGGCCTCAGTTAAAAGTTTACAATGAAGTCCAAGGTAATTTGCTACCAAATGTTTCATGTGAGGCTTAAGGTTCCCTATTCATCTCCTTTACAACCAGCCAGTCACTATATATCGTTTGCGTGGTTTTACCAGTGAAGACGTACTAAAGCACGGACACAGATTTCATTTATCTGGACACTGCTATCTGCTACCTATGTCAGTATCAGCGCAGATTACGAGCTCTCACTTGGCACTGCCTGCCACTGCTGACAGGATGTGGTCTTTAATCCAGTCCCCACATTCTGCATGCAAGCAGATAATCACTGACCATTCGCTGAGTGACTTGACAACTGCAAGAACCAGATGTTAAGTTCTAGAATTTATTTTTCCAGTAGGGTCATTTAGGTCTCTGATTTGTTTCCTAGCTAGCTCTTTTTAAGTCTTTTATCTGCCTTCTTGGCTGATTTCCATCAAAACAATAAAGTATTTATAAGTCTCAGTTTCCGCGTAATCATCATCTCCAACTGCAATTCCAAGAAGTCCCCTGTGTAATGATGTGGAGGTTTTATTTTCCTTGTGAAAGCTGTGAATGAGGTACAGATTTTGTTATGTCAGATACAATATTCGTATCTTGTTTATAACCGCTCACAAGGACATACTGTGAAGCTTCATTCACAGAATTGACATTTCAAATTTATCAGAACAGGATTTACACTCTGATGTTTGTACAACTACAAAAGTTATCTCTGATGGGTGGAGGAACAACTTTGTTTTAGGTGGAGTGAATCCATCCAAGTCTCCATAGGGAGCAAAGAAAGGACAAGAAAACCTGGGATAGCCTTTGCAATCATACTGATAACAAACAGTCACCCTGAAAACACTGGGGAAAAATAAATTAAACACCACACATTTTCCTGGTAAAGGTTCTTATCCTTTGCTTACTTGCACTCAGAGATTAATATTAAATAAAAGAAGTGGGCAGTAAATATACAAACACATATATATGTATATACATGTTTTTAAGAGACTGCCATTTTCAAACTCCATATATTTTAGGTTTCCATGAAGGAAAGCATAAAAAAAGAAAATATTGCCTGCTATACCAACACTTATTGATCAATATCTAGCAGAATTGTACTTGCACATGTAAATTACTGCCTTCTCTATAGCAGATGTTCTCTCAGGATTTGGATTACAATTATCTCTCTCTTTTGCAGTTCTGCTATGAAGGAGTACCTGGTTTTAACAATTTCTTAAGTTGCCTTTATGCCTTTCATACTTACATCTAGCTGGTACTATCATAACGTACGAGCAGTGCCCTTCTGGTGCTTGGTACAATGCATTTGTAGTTCTTCCAGCCAATCAGAGATTGGATGAATGGATTCAGTGGTTCAGATGCAAATCCTGGCTCAGAAAGTCCATTTGCAGAATGGGTGAACGACAGAAGAACCTCAGGTCCTTACAGAGCTCTTCCTTTTGGCTGCATGTTACTGGTCACTGTCAGAGCTGAGCTACTGGATGGAGGGTCTTTTGAGCTGAGTCACTCAAGTTGTAATGATGTCAAACTTTTTTTGCTTTGGAATGTTACTCTGTTGACAACACTGACCTTCATTCGCACTGCTAGGTTGACAAACTCTTATTCAGCAACAGTAAACAAACCCTAATCATCCACTCACAACAAAGTCAAAAATTAATAGTTGTGCCATCCTCAAGCAGTCAAAGGTGTACTCATTGTTGTACAAAGCTCAGAAGACACTGTAGTTACTACTCCAAAGAAATACAGTCCAAGGAGTTGAATCCTTCTCCTTTTACAACACGGCAAGTGGAATTTCTCCTCCACTCTACCTGAGGATTTAGGTGCCACTCCACTTGAGTAAACACAGAACACAGAACCACAGAATCACAGAACTGGGTTGATGCAGTGGTGCTGGTTGTGACATGCAGTATCATTTTCTCCAGAACGCATTTTCAGGTGCCAGGCTGCATCTCCTCCATGAATAACATAAGCTAACCCCTTTGGTTGGCACAGATTCATGTGCATCATGGTTTTTCAGGCCTTGTTATTTTTCCACATTTGTGACTACTGTAAATGTGTTGTTTGAGCAGTGGTTTTGGCACACTTATTTAATGTCCTTGAAGAGGTTGGCCTTTCTCTATGGATGAAAAGATTAAAAGAATTTGAAGGGGAGAAAGCAAATAACAGTGATGAAATATTTGAGTAATGGGCACAAAATCTGGAATTACAACTTCAGCCACCTGATTCTGAAATATAAGTGCTGTGAAAACAAACACATGAAAGACTCTGAATGTTTCTGGCACAGTTCTGGTAATATTCAGTCACATGTCTAGCATTTAAGAGAATTCACAAACTACTGTTTGTCTTACTCTTGCCAGCTGTGACTGTTGAAGGAGACCCCCAGTGGCATCAGCCAGATGATGAGGTGTCATGGTTTGACCCTGGTCAAATGCCAGACACCTAGGACATCTACTGGCTCTGCTTTCTCCTGCCACAGCTGGGCAGAGGAGAGGGGAAAAAAAGGTAAGACACAAAGGGTTCATGAGTGAGATAAGGACTGGGAGAAAACGCTCTGAGGACAAAACTTCACTGAGAATAAGATCAAGCTCTTAGTCCAATAAGTTTTCAGAAAAAAAAAAAATCCTTGTAAATGCTTAATTAAAAAAATATTTTATAAGTGGTATTTTATATCAACAAATATCTAAATTTTAGTATTACCATTGCATCAGTCTTGTTTTATCTAGAATCTTGTTTTGTGTATTTGTAAAACTTGACAAAAATTCACTCATGATTGAGTGAATTTGTGTAGTTTTGCCTTAGTAACAATGTGAGAAGTATTCCTAAGTTCTGCAGAGTAAGAAAGAGGCAGAGAAAGCATCTAGTATGGCTTTTATTTCAGAGCAGCAGCTCCTGGTATAGTTCTGAAGATTATGGTAAGTACTTCTTTATTATTTTTAATGGATTGAATAATCTTTTCCACCCATTGCTGCCTCAGAGCAATCATATTGGTGACCATGAGCAGCCTGTGACTGATGCTCCTCTTGGTCAGCATTTCACAGAGGGAAAGGAGAAGGTTTGCCATCTCTGTTCATCCTACTTTCACAAAGAAGGCTTCAGTATGAATATATCAACTTAAATATGGTAGCTAGAGATGATATGGAAAGACTAGGGCAGATTTACTTTTTAACATGTAAGTGGCCTGTTTGCATTTTGAGTTACAGTCATCTTTCATGAGGGCTGCTTCTCTGTGTCCCTAAGCTGGGTTATTTATACACAACTTTCTGCCTTCTCCTTTTCCAAAGTGGCCTATGTACAAATGCCAGTTGTTAGACAGTGTATAAGTCCCACTTTAAATTACAAAAACTACCAATTATCTTAGAGTTTTTCTTCTGCTCTGTGGAGGCTGACATTTACATGCTCTCTTCTAGTCCCTGATTTCAATGGCATTGTGTGAGGATGGACAGATTCTGCATCACAAATGTGGCCAGCCAGCCCTCCATGACTGAGTTCAGCTGTTGCAGGGGAATTCAAGGAATCAAGGTCAAATTCAGCTCTGGAGTTGATAAAAAATTTCATGTACTTTTGCAAGGTATGTTAAAGAACAAACTACTGTAAGTAAAACTACTGTACTGTAAAACAGCCACAAATCATGTAAGACAGCTTTTTTTAATGTACAAGATATCCAGTAATTGTTCCTAGACTGTTGTGCTTTGGGGTGTAAAGAACTGCCATATGCTTTCAATTAACATTATTTTGATTTTAGATTAAAACAACAAAATAAGGAACAATGCAAAGTTTCCATGAAAGACCTCAATATCTGTATTTCTTTACCTTTCATGAACTCTGTAAGAAAGTGGGTGCCTCTGTCTTTTCCTTGCTTAAGTAAGAAAAATAATAGAAACAATCCAAAAGTTTAAATATTTGTTTTGACTTTGAAACTTAAGTGTGAAGAAATTTCGGTCCACAGCTATCCACCTTCCTGAAGCAAATTATTCTACTTCACTTGAACTTTATAGTGTAAATCTTAAAAATAGGAAAGAAATTCATTTTCTGGAAGTTGTGATGGCTATTTCTTGTTGTTTAAAGGTAGAGGAGTCATATTAGATATGCAAATAGTAATGTTTATACCTTTGTCAGAATGCTAGCAAGAACTTAAATCCTTTATTCTGCCTAAATGGGAATGATTACAATTAAAATATTTTCACTTCCTGTCTTTGCCAGGTGTGTATGTCATAGGAAGAAAATTACATGAGACTGGTGTTATTTTATGCCTCGAGTATGCCACTTTACATGATGGATTTCAGAACTCTGTTTACAGAAAGCAAAACTCTTCTTGTTAGAGAGAAAAAACCAGCTACAGAAGCCAATTGAAGGATCAAACTGCGTTCTTAAAATATACCAGACACTTCACAAAGTGCACCAAAACATGATTTTCAGATGGACTTGTTGTTTGAAATGAAGAATTGTTATTTGAAATGCCAACTAAACCACCAAAAGCTTCTAATCCTGTTATGACATTCTTCCAAATCAAAGCTGATGATCCACCAGCGTATAATCTTCATAATTTATGAACAGCGAGATGTGATTAGTAGCCACGGTGGTAACCATTTAGGTGGAAAGCTGCTTTGTTTGAATCAAGAGGAACAACAAAATAAATACATGGTTTTTTTCAAGGGATTGAAGAATTGTATATCTATTGCAGACATTGCTCTGCTGCCCTAGCTTTCATTTTATAAAGAATTGCAGTACTCTCACTTACAGAACAAAATAATAGCTCTGAATTTCAACAGCTGGTTTTGACAATGCAAATAACATGCAACCTTTACTGATCAGAAAATCTCATAATATTTTAGAATAATTATCCAGTCTAGGAAGAAGTTCTGCTTGTTTTTTTTTTTATTTTCTTTATCCACCATGCTGTGGTGGATGACAGACTTCAGCCATGCTTTTGGATGAAGATAGTATCTTTTTTAAGAGCAACTTTTATGAGTAGAAGAAGCAGTCAAGGCTTTGGGCATGCTGTTGAGTTTTGACTGACTGCAAGAGTTGTTATGTCCATAAAGGATTTGGTCCAAAGCCCAGTGAAGTTGAAGAGCACAGTTTTAAACCAATGTAATGACTGAGAACTGGATCAAGCTTGCAGTGATCTAAATTAAATCCAATATTTTTTTTAAAAATATTTTACGTGCTTGCTAGATTCCTATCAGGAGACCATCTGAATTTGTCTTTGTAATCTGTTTTACCATCTCAGATGCTTCCATTTATCAATGGGCTTGAAGAAAACATAGTAATTTTAGCCAGTAACAGTGTAAGTTATTTGCTTTCTTTGGTTATTTTCATATGCCTCTCCTGACTCTAAGCTTTTTCTTAGTTTAAAATTCATAGCTAAAGTTACAAAGCTTATTTTATCCATTTACTCAATTACCTTGATACTGGAGTGTCTATTAAGAGCAATTAAACTAATACTGCAGACCTTGAGGCTCCATCTTGACTATGCTCTTGTCTGTATTTTCACTTGTTACGAGCCCATACTTCTCCCCAAACCACTAAAAATTATAACTTATTCAGTTGCATGCACTAAACTTGATAGGACTGAGTCCTCACTAAAATAAGCAGGAGTTTGCACTATAACATTTTAGGCACACCTAAAAAACTTCAACTTCAAACCTGATGACAAGTCCATGTTCTTAAGAATAGCTGTAGTATAAGAAAATTATATAAATGGATGAACCAGAATGGATTTTTTCATGTTTGTTGTGAAGGTCTTCTTGTGCATACATGATTCTGCATTATGCAAGGTGAAGCTCTGGCTACTTTATTTCTTTTCCTGTGGCTGGGAAAAAAGGCATCAATTGAGAACTTATTCCTACATAAAAGGAAGATCATGCCATTTAAATCATGGCAGACATATGACTGACACGGTATTTTGGAGATGTGGCTTCATTTCTTCTTTTTTCTACTTTGTGAGTTTTAGAAAGCTGTCACATCCCTCCGTATTTCAAGTCTCCTACCAAAAACCAGGAACTTAGGAAATAGGCATACTGATGGTAGTAAGAGCTTAGATACCTATCTTGCATGTAAATGCCTCTCTTTAGACATCTAAATACCAGTAGGTACCCACAGCCTGCATCTGAATTACTCTCTTGCATTTACTATTCTTGATTACAATATGAGTGTAATTTAAAAGGATAAACTACTTAAGTACAGAGAGGGAAAACATAAACCCTGGCAGGAATTTTTGGCTTGATTCTTCCCAAAACTGCCCAGGAGCTGGGACAACAAATGGTAAGATGGGACCTGCTGCAGTCTAAGGTCTAGTTGGTAAGAAACAACTGAAATACTAAAATCAGGATGGATGAATAATACTAAAACCTAAGGGATGGGACAGGTGAAGCTGCTCTTACAGGTGATTGCAAAGAATTCTTTCTATATTCAAATCCAATCCTATGCAGGCAAAGCAATTTCTCTGGGTGTATCCCAGGCAGAAAAAGCAGTGGGATTGCTGTTATGGAAGGTGCAAACACTCTGTGAGTGATCATAAGAGACTGTCAGAGATAATATAGCTTCATTAAAGACAGTATGAGTAAGGTAGGTAGGAACACAGTTGGTTTGTATTAATATAAAGGCAGCATTAGGATGTGATTTAAAGCAAGTTTCTACTGAGAATTAAGTCCTACTGAGGCCTTCAACCTTCCCAGACAAATAATCAGGCCTAAAAGAAAATGCATTTTCCTGCATGGTAAGTAATAACTGTAGTAATGTTAGTCATGCTGTGCTGTTTATTCTCCCATGACAGTGTCAAACTGCTGGTCCAACTCCTGTTCTGTGTCTGCTGCTTGACATAATTCAGACTTGCAAATTTAAGTCCTACCAGCTTCCTTTGAAAATAAAATGACACCCTTTACAGCAGGAGCTTCTGAATCATTCTGCTGTTATACCTCAGACTAACGTAGCTAGAGCTAAAAATAAATCATATTACTGTCAGAAAATGTGCATCAAAGGTATAAGGAGCTTTGAAAACTATGGCAAAAACTGACTTGGATGTGATAGTTTTTGGCAGAAAGGCCTTTGGATTTACATTTTATACCTTGAAGGTGCTCAGTCACATTGAACAAAGGGGTGCTTAATACAAAATTACTCTCTTTCCTTTCAGTTATATATATGCATTAATATATGAGGTTTCTTTGTTCTTCAGTAGATGTGACAGCCCACGTAGTTCCATGTTTTCTTGTTCTTGCCATGAAAGACAGTTATTCTTCAAAAGTTTGGAAAAGAACACAACCCCCCCCCCCCCCCCAAAATAGTAATTTTCTTTTAATAACTATAGAATCTGAATGAAATGTTCTCTTTTATAGCATAAAAGCCCATTACTAAGTTGAAATAAAAAATGAGAAGGAAGAATATTTTGTTGAGTAAGGATCAACATCTATTGTTTTGAAAACAGATCACTGAGGACTGCATCCCTTCCTAACTTCTTATTATATAATTCTTCTGTATGTGCTTTAGAATAGATAACCTCCAACACTATTCAGAGCTTATGACAGGAATGCTTATGATACCAGTTATTTTTGACAGTATACTTTGGGATCTTCTGTGTGAATGTGATATACAAAATTTTCAGTGTCTGAGGAAAGTTGAAATCACAAATGAACTAATTAAAAATAAAAATATTTAAATGCTTTTTTAAAAAAAAGAAAATAAAAAGAAAGAATTAAACTATATGATTCCCTGGACAGCTAGGAAATCTGTGAATTTTCATTTTTGTTTTCTATAAACAGAAGGAAAGAGCTATCTGTTTATTAGGGTAAATACTCTAAGCAAACAATAACTACAAACACTGGGGGCAATATTCTGATTTAGACAAATCTAATCCTGCACAGTTCAGCTGAGCTAATTCCATAAAGACAATTATGTACTTGTTAGCAAGTTGGAGTTCTCACATAGCCCAGACTTACTGACTCCCAACAATTTTAAAACACGAGGGATACTGGTTTTGATTTTGATGAGACATTATCAGTTCAATGCACACTTCCTGCAGTGAGTAAACAGCATAGTCTGATTTTTCAGATTTTGTTCCAGATTTCTGTGAATTTGAAGGAATGTCAAGATGGAGAATTTCACCTTATGAGACTGAGATACTTCCGGAGCTGTGAAGTTAGAATTGGAGTTAAGCTTGTTCAGCTCAACCATTGGAAGAAATCTGTTTGATGATGGGCAGTGGACATTATGAGAGTTGGCAGAAAGGCAGAGGCAGAATTAGGAACATTATCTGTGCAGAATATTTGGCAACGAGCCCACACTCAGAGCCAGGCACTGGGGATGCTCCAGAGGGGAAGATTACATGGAAGAGCTGAGCAGCCATGCAAAGGAAAGCATGGCAGGGATATCCATGGAAAAGACCAGACCATCAGTTTCTGATATCTCAGGTAGGATATCTGTCCAAACACAACCTCCTACTGCAGCAAGGTACACATCGGACAGTTATCCAGATTTCCCTTGGAGACAATGGAGAGAAAAGGGCAGTTCTGATGCTGAAGCCACCCGCAGGAAGGTGTCCATGTCAGATGGACAGCGAGCTCTCCTGAATGCCAGTTTCCATGTGTTGGATAAGAGAGGAACATAGGCAGCCAGCTCAGATCCCAGAGCTTTCACTGGAGACTCCTGAAGTTGAATGTGGTGAAATTTTACTTGGCATCTGATAAAGCTGGGCTGGTATTTCAAAGGGACTTCATATGATGTTCAGGGTCTGTTGTGGTCATAGCATGGGAAGCAGTGGCAGTATATGTCCCTGTATGCCAGCCAACAAATGCAGAAGAGTCCCCACTTGGTGGGAATGAGACAAATTAAATGCATTTCCTGAAGGAATAATTAGATTTCATTTTTCTTAAATGTCTAGAAATGTCTTCAGTCTTCTAGAAGGAAAAAATAAAAGACACTCTCAATGGCCAGTTAGTGAGCACTCAGTGTTTCTGTCTCCTCTGGCATGCTGGGCAGTCTATAATCTGGTAGTTCAGCCCCCTTGAGTTTAGGAAGCTCTTTTATTTTACTTTTACTTTTACTTTTACTTTTACTTTTACTTTTACTTTTACTTTCACTTTTACTTTTACTTTCACTTACACTTACACTTTCACTGCATACCATTCTCTTTTTCTATTAGTTGTTGAAGGGATGAATGATTACATGCATTCACTGTTCCTAGATTATCTTATTAATGCTCATGTGCATAGCAGACTAGCACATTTTCTTCTCATTTAGCCATTTAATTCAGAAGGCACTGCCTGTTGTTGCTAGTGTGATGCTATACAAATGCAACATAAATTACCTGTTAACTTCTTTAACATTCAGTACAACAGCCTTTTGCTCTGCCTCATAGCTTACTGTTTTCTGAAACACACTGACTGCCTGGGTTTTTTGGTCTATGACTATATTGTACCTAAAGAGTTTGCATCCTTCTGCCTGGCTGTTTGTGTTCTATCTAGCTACATAGTGATCCCACAGAATAAGTACAGCGTTTTCTTTTATCTGAGCTCTCTCTGCCATGAGAAACCTTAAAATCTTTTCAAAATAATAAACTCAGGGCAACTAACCATTTCACACAGTCCTCATTGCCCTGCCAGCGGGAAGATCTGTCATCTCCACATTCTGCAGTTACTGATAACCGTAACTGTCAGGTTGAATTAGGAAAAGTATTAAATATTTGTATTTTTTTGTTTTGGCCATCTCACTGCAGAAATCTCTCTCTAATCCTTACAGAGTTTTCCCTGACCAAAGAAATTCATTGCTTCTGATACACTGAACAATATATACATTAACTCCCATAGCTCAGTTTAGAGTTGCATTTGGAAACTATTATTGTTTCAACAGTTTTTTTCCTGTCAGGTTTCTACAGAGAGTGTTGATAAATAGTCTGGAAATTTTGTTTATAAATTTATTTAGACTACACATTCATAGGGTGTTTGTGTTAACGTTTCTCCTTCTTTTGGTCACAAGTCATTCCTGAATAAATTAAATTCTCTACAAATGTATTAGACATTCACAGAATGTTCACAGAAGGGAGGATGTACAGCTTGTCTGTTTTTGTAAGACAGTATTGATTGGTCTTTGTAATTCACAAATTAATGATAACTTAGACATAACAGAAAAGAAGGTTCAATATTACAGCATGCTCTAGTAAGGCCTACAATACCAGAATAGGATTCTTGTAAAAGTTTGAGAAAAAAAATGTTCTTTTTAAATATAGAAAACAATTACCACTTCTTCTACTGATGTGTGGTATCACAGCTATATGCCTACAGGCTACAGGGACTCTCTGTAAATTAAAATTATGCAGTCCAGACTGTGCAGTCTATATTTCACAGTGTAAAAGTTCAGACTTTGCTCTTTAGAGCTGACAGTTTTCATTAGACAACTAAAAGCATCCTCGAAAGGATTAATTTTTCCCAACACTGTCACACTACAGGCAATTTGATCCCACTGAACACCTACTGACTGTTGGAGAAAGGTTTTAGGAACTTTAATCCTGCCTCCTGTGCTCACACTGCAGTGTTGATACACTTTGGGTATGGGATGCCAAATATTGTGTCAATTACTTTAATTTAAAAAATGTAATGGGGAGGTGTCCTTTGATATATGGGCAAAAAGTTGTTCACAAAAGCTCAACGGATATTTATCCAAATACTGCATTTGTACATATCCATGAAGAAAAAGCCAGTCTTGGACAAAAGGAAAAAGGAGATGATTCACAAATTAAAGTAGTATGTCTCATTAGTCTAGCTAGGGTAGGCAGGAAAAAATCACCCAAGATTGAGGGCACAGCAGTCAGTCTTCAGGTTTTGGGGAGAAAGATGACTGCCTGTATTTGCAATTATTTTAACTCCTATTTCTGTGGTGCAGGATTTCACCTTCCATTTGCTTTCTATCTAGTCCACAAATCCTGTGTTTATGAAGACTTAAGCACCATGAAACACTCTGACACTCTCAGTTTCCTCCATCTGAAGCAGCAGCACTATCTAAAATAAACGGGCTGTCTGGCCAAGGAAGGAGAGTCGAGGAGTGCTTTCACAAGCCTGCCTGTGTTTTTGTGAGAGACCCCAGGGTGGGAAAGCAGCAGGGGAAGGGAGGGAGGACCTGCTGTGGATGCTGCTGGAACAGCCAGTGGCCAGCGAGATCCAGCTGTGTAAATGTGACAAATGCAAAGGAGATACAAAGGGGTGAGGGCAAAACCATGTTTGTGCCAATAGAGTGAAAAAAAGAGCTGCTTGGCACAACTTGTGTTGAGGCTGCGGGTTATAGCTTGTGTGCCGAAGAAGCATCTGCATTCTCACATGCTTTTTGTGCTCATTTGAGATCCAGGGTGACTGCACTCAGCAATAAGTACACAATGTACCCTGTACGTTGTCCTTTCCACAAGACAAATGTTTGTGTTCCCCTCAGAGCACCCAGTTTTTGCCTGTAGTCACGGATCCTTCCATAACATTAAACTCTTGATTAATATGTTTACTAGGAGATTTTCATTAAATCTGAAT
This sequence comes from Entomyzon cyanotis, assembly GCA_024500445.1. Classification (NCBI taxonomy): domain Eukaryota; kingdom Metazoa; phylum Chordata; class Aves; order Passeriformes; family Meliphagidae; genus Entomyzon; species Entomyzon cyanotis. Next base: position 41,648,885 of record JAKEPQ010001021.1, on the reverse strand, counting down.
TTGGAAACTCAGTCATCCTCTGGCATATTGTTCATTCTTATCAAATTTCTATTTTTAGAGCCTCCAAATAGTGCGTTACTATGATCACTTATCTACCAGCACTCTCAGGAGAAAGAGCAGTAGTAATGACCCATTATATTAAAAGGGAAACTGAGGCACAGACTATGGGTGAGAATGCCCAATATTGTGTCTTTTTCCTTCATCCTCATGCAGCTGTTCCCTTCCTGTTATTAAGATCCTCTCCTCCCTAGTAAAGGCAAAACCCCTGCTGTCTTTTCTGTGGAACTCCATAATGGAGTCCTACTTAAAACTTGCTCTGTCTTCCAGCTGGCTTGACCCACAAGAGCTGTGGAAAAAGGTTCTGGAGCTCTTACACTTCAGTCAGCCAGCAAAACTGATATGGACAGGTTGTTCTTTATCCTTGGGCTCACAGAACCATGCAGTTCTTACTTTTTCATTTTGTTTTCTTCCATCAGCACCACTCATTCCCACACAAGCACAGAAGTTGCTACCTTTTTGGCTTTTACTTGATAATTTTATTAATGCCCTTCCCCGTAAGAATCAATTTTTGCTGATTTTCTTCAAACAAAATAAATTCAGGAACCTCACTTACAACACAGACATGTAAAGCTGGTTTCAACAGCAGAAAACACATGATATAAAATAGTTTTCTAGATTTCTTGCTGAAACAGTTCAGTTCAGCACTTTTCAGCAGTTGCTACTGCAGCAAAAACAATAACAGCAACGAGCAGGCAAAGGAAAAGTAGTCTTACCTCAGTGTGGCACTTTGGGAATCTATTTCATTGCTCTTCTTGCTGCTGGTCCCATCACTCTCCTCACACAGCACTGAGGTTCCATTTAATGCACAGACTCATTGTGCCAGTAAAAATCTGCTGGCTTTTCTAGTGCAAAAACATAAATTAAAAAATATTTGTCAGACCTGTGTACAGTGATTCCAAATTCTTCTGGTGTATTCTAAAAATTAATGTCAAGTGATCCAAGTGAATGAGTATTTAATTTGCTTCCCCTCCCATGCTGCTGTCCAGGTTAAGATACAGAGACAGATATTTAGGTCCTTGCATGCACACTGTTCTCTTGTAAGAGAAAATTTGCTTTGGTGTTAAATGTTTAGTTTTCCTGAGTTCCTTTTAGCAGACTTCTTTCAGCAACTTCTTTTAGCAGACTGATTTTCATGTATGGAAAGAGCAATCTTTTTGGTCAAGCAGAACGGACACAGTAAATGTTTTAACTAATAACCATCTGTGCCCTTTTAGTATCTGGGATACATCAGCTAATCTATTTAACTGGAAGGTTGAGTTCTTTAGCTAAGCTGTTTCCTTAGATGTATTCACTGATGATAATTTATATGGGTTTGAGAAAATTTCGAAGGAAAAGCACTGAGATTAGCCATCATCCATCAAACAGATAGATAAAAACCTGCTGACTATGGATGTTGGAAATGGAAAACTAAACTTCATACAGCATCAAGGTGCAGCGTAATAACCATACAAGAATACTAAGACCAGAATTTATCAAAAAGAGAAATTATAAACCATACATCTACATGGGAAAATAAAGAAGGCAAGCATAAGAAACAGTGTAGAAACTACAGCTCTTCTTTATCCTCTTTAGGTGTTTCTCTGTCCTGTCCTACTCCGCCAGTGAATCTGTTGTTGGCTTTCTTCCACATGGTCCTGTGCTTTCAAGCCTGCCTTGATTCAGGGTAGGCCCCTACAAATTACCATAGAAAATGTACAAGAGTATTGCATTCATCCTTAAATCCTCCTCCTCCCTCCCCTGTAGCCATAAGAACTACAGCAATCAACAGAATGCTGGTAACTGAGTAAACACTGACAAAACAAACCATTACTTCTTCAAGTGGATGTTGGGAGGATCAGAAACACCTCACTGAGCAGCTCATCACTGTGCAGATGTGTGGGTTTGACTGCAGTTCCTCTCGACTCATATTATTTGTTGTCACATCCTATCTTAACAAACTTTGTATCTTCTTTTACGGGGCAGGAACATAGGGGAGCATCACCCCTGTGCTGGTAATGGTATGTTGGTCCTGTGCCCTGTTTCGTCCCTCCCTTTCTAATGACAGCTAAAGGCATGAAGATATTTCCTGTACCAAATTCTGTGCCAGTGCTAACTTGACTTTGAGACTTTGAGGTTGTAGTTCGATATCAGCAAACAAATATCAAAACTAAAGGCTAACCTCAAATAAGTGAAGTATCTGGATTCCACTGACACACGTGCACACCTTGGTTCTGGAGTACTGCAAATCAGATCTGCCTCAGGCCACTGGAGGACAAGGTCCTCTGATCTCTAGATAAATCAGCTCTGCTGGGCTGTGCTCCCTGCAGCTACAGTGCTGCTGCTATCTCTGCACTCTACTGCAAACAAGTAGAAACTTACCTAAAGGCTGGAAATGGTTATCTAGTCAGATCTCCCAGGAAGCAGAAACCATAGAATTAAAGAGTAATTTTGGTTCTAAGGCTGGAAGAAACCTCAGGAGGTCATCTTGTGAAACCCCCTGTTCAAGGTGGCACAGGCTTAGATTAAGTTGCACAGGGCGTCATGAATTAATTCCCACGTCAGTGGAAATTAATTGATAAAAAAAATTCCAGGAATTGAGAATCCACTATGAATCCACTACTCTTTCTGTAACCAGCTGCCACCAATTTTGGTTTTGTTGTTGGTTTTGGTTTGGCTTGGTTTTTTCCCCAAAGGCTCCTTTTTAGCCTGTATTTGACTACTTTTAGCATCCTCTCTTTTAATTCTGATTTCTTGTTTGGATGCTGCCCGGCAGATGCTGTCATCAGATAACTCTTTGAACCAGTCTGATCTTCAAGAATTTGTTACTCTATTATGTTTTTTGTGTTCCAATTGTTTTTGCAACCCTGCTCTGAGTTTTCTCTAATTTATCAACACACAGATAACCAGAGCAACTGTCCAGCCTCAGACAAGAGAGCTGGACAGAATTTTCGTAGTTGCAGCACCAGATAGAGAGCTAATGTATCCCTTTTCTATCTACAGTAAATTTTCCCCTTTATATTTATTTCAGGATTACAATAGCAGTTTTGGAAATGGCTAATGATGGTAGTCCATATCCAAGTTAGCTGTCTGCCATGAGCCCAAATTTACACTTCCTCAGGAAGGCAATCCACATGCTACAGGAGTATTTTTAGGTATAGGACTACCCGTTCAGATATATTGATCCAGTGATTCCATGAATTTGTGACTTCCTTGTAAAATTATTGAGTTATACTATGCAGTTCATCCATTACTTTACTTACACATTCTTTGTGACATTTGTAAAATTGGTAACCAGAGATTTCATACTTTTTTCAGGCCATTTATAAAATTTGATAGTTATCTCAGCACCAGAAAAGGGCTTTTGGAGTCTCACAAAACAGCAGAATATTGATGATTCTCAATTTGCATCGATATTTCAATAACTAATATTTGCTATTATTTTATTTACTATGTGCAATATTGGCATTTTAGATTTTGTCTTTCCTTAATCAAAATGCCAGCAGGTACAAGATGGAATGTTTTACGAATGTTGAACTGCATTGAAGTCATATTAATTTGGTGGCCCAATGTAAATGTTAGAGTTGGGACTACACATGAGACAGAACTGTCTTTCCACAAACCACCAGTGTGAACTTTCCTTTGAAAACCTGATTAGAAGAGAGTTTTGTCTCTGTGACTTTTTCAGTTGCTCAGGATAGAAGCCTTTACAATGTCATGTACAATTATTCTCCAGTTATGACTTTCCACATGGACTGCTTTTTTTCACAAATATTAAAAGCTACACACGTTTGAAATACACTGTGGTATTTCACTGCTTATAAAGAAGGAGGGATTTTGGGGGGGGCGGGTTGGGTTTTTTTTTCTTTTTTTTTTTTTGGTGTTTGCTTGATGTTTTCCTTAAAAGTTTATCTTAAGTGAAGGAAGGGAAATATTTACAATTGCAATGGAACAATGGCCTGGAACTAAGGAAGGGAAAGTTTAGGTTAGGCTGTAGTGAGAAGTTCTTAAGTCAAATAGCCTTAGATTCCAAGAGAAGTTTTTTGAGACAGCATCATGGATTATTTCCATTAACTCTGCAGGTGAGATGTTCTGGAGAAATGCTTTGTAAAGAACACAGTCTGGTGAAAGTTGAATACTAGATAATCATCACCTTTTTACATAATCTTTCTTTCTCTATAATTTTATTTGTGACACAAAGGAGATTTAAAATTGAAGCAAATTTTAAAACCCTAAGTACTTAAGAGACATGTTCACTGTACCACAGATTCTCTTGAGAATGACGGTGAAACAATCCAGATTGAGTTTTTCATTTGTCATGTTTACAATCCAATAGGAACATTCAGGTGCTGAATTCTTGAAAATCTCACCTCTGTAGTACAGCCCCTTGAGAGTGCCCTAAGGATTTATTGGCCTTTAGAACTGACAGCACACTAAAGATTAAACAAAAGTATGGGGGAAATTAAGGTCAGACTTCCTGTGATTTTTTGAAAGAGACAAGAGGCAGTACCAGAGAAGCCAGGAGTTCCTTACTTTACTCTTTTTAATGCTCTGCACAAAATATCTAAGTGAGAAAAAGTTCAATTCACTTTGGTAGTTAATTCTATTCACATATTCAAAGAAGTAAGGGAAGTTTATTTTACAAAATAATCAAGTTTCCTTTTAAACCAGAATTTAAACATGCTCTATGTCATGAAGTTCAATTTTCCTAGTTGTACCACATAACATAAGCTGGGAGCTGGATGATACTTGTTCTGAAGCAAGTCCATTTTATGCAGTGAAAATGCTGGAGATTTATGCCAGCAGAAAAGTGTTCAATCTGTTCTGCTTAATGGCATCTGAAATTATCAATTTCAGTATTATGAGCATTCAGGAAAGAAGCTTCCTGCCACATTCACATTTAACAATTGCTGTTTTCTGCCCGAGAAACATCTGCCTGAGCTGAAGGGGAAAAAAATTGTATGTCAGATAACTTACAGGTATTAAGTTACTTTCTGATTTTAGAAGAGAAAGAGTGATGATATTTGGCCTGCTACATGCAGCACCCACCACTAGCAGTGCCAAAAGTACTTATTCCTTGAAGCTGCCCTGAATTCTCTGACTGTGACATACGTCCAGGATTGAAGAAAGAATGAAACTTGTCCCCCTAGTGTACTGTTGTTGCAAAATATTTAGGTCTCTAACGTGCTGAAGTTTGTCTGAGGGTTCGTTGTTACCACTTCTCTATTTTCTGTGTGTTTTTACTGTACTGAGTGTATCTCCCGGAGAGTTTTCTTCCCTTGGACATTTTTCTTACGATTCTAGGCTTCTGGGATGGAACAGAATCCACCTGGTAATACAATTCTCACAGAATGCAAGATAAGGACTAGATAATACTTTGCTTCTGTTTATCAAAGCTTATAAGAAATATCTTGGCATTTATTCATGCTATTAACATCTGTATTTTTGTTGTAAAATTTAAATTTAAATCTGTACATATATAAATGTTTTCATTATATGTTTCTGAGTAACATTTCTATTGCTTTGGAATACCCAGTTAAAAAAGATCAAATGAGATAGGCAATAATTGCTGAAAAGAGTCATTAATCAAAATTTTCTTCCGGGAGACAGCTCTAAAATAATTGATAGAGGATATTAATCTGGTGCTAATATAGTATCGGAGATTTGTTGCCTAAATTACATTGGTAGTAAATTATTATGTTGTTCCCAGAGCATTAAAGACAATTGAGTTGTTTTGTGCAAATGCATTGAACACAATGCTGAAAACTATTATTTACTTTCACCTAAGGGCCTCACTAAGCCTTGAAGAGGGGCTTGTAGTGGGTTTGAGACCAAACCCTCAGACTGAGGGCTCTCAGCAAATCCCTCAGTTCTCTCACATTCCCAAGCAGTGTATCCACTGACCTTAGGTACAAATGGGCTGAGCAAACATCACCTATATTTTGAATAAAATTAGGTTCCTCTGATAGATTCTGGATGGGAGCAGTCTTGACAGGGTGACTCTCAGAATGCCCTCAGACTGGCATCCAACAAGGAGGTTGAAGATCACCTCACTGGTAAATCCCAGCAGGTTGTGGTTGTAAGTTAAACAGGAGCTCTTCACAGCTGCCATGCCCAAGAGGACAAAGATTCTTCTGGAAATTTCTTCTGAAAGTCTGAACTGCCTACAGACTTCACAATCTTCCACACACTGTAATAAATTGCAATTTTGTGGTTTGTCATTTAGGCATCTAATTCTGCCACCTAAAGTCCTGCTTAAACCAACTAAATCTTACTATAGATTTAGCAAAATACTTACATAAGTACTCCTTAAATGAAAAGAAACTAAAAAAAAAATCCTCACCACTTATCAAGAAGGAGAAACAGAGCAAGAAGAGGTTTGGCCACTGTGTATCACTGGAAGTATAATTATGCCAAAGATACATCTCCTAAAACAGGAGAAGAGAACAGCTGCTGTAGGAAACAACAACAGGTAAGGATGAACATGTGATTTCTATTCTATCAGAATATGTATTTGAAAAATATTGCATTCTCTTGCAGTGAAGAATCTCCACTGCTTTTCACACACTGAGTTACAATCATTGTAAATCCCCATTTGTAGCAGGATCTGGTGCTGGAATGCAAGAAACAGGAGTTTAAAATAAAGAATTTGATGGAGCAGGAGAGATGAGTCTTGCCTAGAAAGAAGGGGCATCTTTGAGAACAGATAATTTTCAGCCCTTCACTTATTATCTGTTAATTGCCGTCATAGTTTCATAGCAGTATTGCTTTCTTCAGTCATATCTTGTGGCAAATATTAAAAATATCCAAATAACCTGGCCACCTTCAGGATGTTCTCTGTGGTTTTGCAGCCTTGGCATGTGCAAAAACCTATATATGTACCACTTGATATTATGGAATATAAAGGTATTTTTCTCTGGGTCTCAGTTATAGAAAGACATAAACTAAACAGCTAGAAAAATCCTAATGCTATTTACATTTTTTTTTCTCAATAATAATTTGTCCAGATTAAAGGGCAATTTATTCCCAGTAATTTATTTTTAGAGGTAGGATATTAGCTCAGTTGTTTAGAGCACGGTGCTAATAATGCCAAGGTTGTGGGTTTTATCTGTGTATTGGCTGTTCACTTAAGAGCTGGATTTGGTGATCCCTGTAAGTCCCTTTCAACTCAGAATACCCTGTGAAATCCTGTGAAACCCTGTGAAAATGCCATGTCCTCCCTGGAAGATGAGAGGATTTGGATTTAGATCTCACAGCAACTCATTCCACCTGCTTGTCTCTGTAAGATTACAAATGGGAATTCCGACCACCTCAAATTGCTGTTAGAAGAATATTTTGCCTTAAAACCCTTTCAAATGTTCCCATGCCATGTACCATTTCCACAAGCAGCATATTTCCCTGAGCCACCTGAAATTCCTGCCTTCACACACAGAAAATGGCACATGAAGGATTTGGCACAGTCACCCTCAGGACAGAAGGTTCCTGCTCCTTTTCCCCTCTGAGTTCACCCTTGGTAGTACAGCTCAGTACATCCTGAGTGTGTACAGACTCTGAGCTCCATCTTGGATGTGTTTCAGATGAACTCCCATGGAATCCCAAGCAATCCCTCTGGCAGAAGGTTTTCCAGTGAAGAATCAAATCCATCATACAAGGGGAGGACATTTTTAAAGCTGAGGGTACATTTCAACAAACAAGGCTCCCAGCCTTGCCCTCAAGGTCAAGCCTTAATTTTTCAGCCTAGTGATAGGGATTGTTTGATTTAGAAGAAACTCTGCATGCCAACTCCTCAGAGAAGAATAACTGAGATTTCCTTTCTTGGTATGTTACCTAACAATCCTTTACATCCAATGGTGCTATGCTGTCTGCTCTGATACTGTGCCAGATCCTGGGCTCTTATAAATCATTCTTATCAAATTCATCTATTTTTGTCATCTGAGATTCTGACTCTTCTGACTTATGCTCCTCTTCTATTTGAGGTTAAGAAAATATCTCTCCAAGCTATACAGCCCAAATTTATGTCTTTTGAAAACAAAGATGATAAACTTCCCCTGTTAGAGCAAAAAGGCAATGGCTGGAAAAGAAAGACAAGCATTTTTAAAGAGTTATTAAATGCAAGTTAGAGTAGCTGGTTTACAGGCTTTTCTCTCAACCAGTTTCAAGAATATCTGAATAAAAACTTGTGTGTACCTCTTAGAGACAAGCAGGACATACCTACAGAAACATTCTACCTGAGCATGGGATAGATCATATCAGGAGAAAGTGAGAGACAAGGTCCTTAGAGAATTCTCCTTCTCAGCTGGTGTTTCTGGCTAAACTGAAATGAATGTGATGCAGAAATGTAATACAAAGAGTAACAGTGTGAAAATAGAGAAGCATGTGTGACAGATTGCACATAACCCTGTGAAAAAGACACAGACTGAATTTGATTTTTAATCACCTCCCTGTGAACCTGCTGAACCCACTAGGGTTGCCTGGGGATAAGTGAAACACAAACCTGATCCATTTGGTTTGCTACAGCCTCTGGCAGTCTAAATGTAATTTCAACCAAATCAGAACAGCAGCAATTTATCCTTAGCCGGCACAGATGCAAGAGATGACTCAAGAAGAAAAGAACCAGTAACACATTTTGGAGCAAGAGGATATCTCTGGCTGTTTTTGAATTCCAAAACAAAAAGGAATGTAATTTTCTCCCCATTTTGAAGCAGCTGAGGGCTGTTTTCCATGTGAAAACAGTAGCTGTAAAAGGGACGTCTTGCTACATCACGCATTTCCTTTCTTTGCTGTGCCAATCATTGATATGGCTCTTAAAATGGAATTTTAAGTTCCAGTTTTTTGAGATCTTTTCTGTTGGAGCCAAAGAGCAGCCTTGACACCTATTCATTGGTCATGGAATTCCTTACACTGGGGAACAGGTTCTGCTGGGAAAGAGCAAGAGGGACAAACACTGGATTGTAGGATTGTGCCCTTGCACACCCATGGCCTCTGCTCTCTGTGACTCCAAGACAGAAATACAAAGGGCCAAGAAAGAGGAAAAGTGAAAAGGACTTGGACAAGGGCTGAGCAGTTCTTTCAGCTGGATCTCCCAGCTCCCACACCTCATCTTCTAATCAGCAAATATACTTTCACATTCCGATGAAAGCACACTAGAAATTACGCAATCTGGAATCAACGCTGGTTTCAAACTAAAACGGTTGCTGTGCTTGCATCAAGAAAAGCTGCTAAACTACTGCTTCCAGCTTATGTGCTCCATGGTGAGTTTACCTGGCTGGCAGATAAGTGCAGGGAAAGAAATTTCTTATTGCTCATTAAAGAAGGTGAGAGCATTGCTACTTAAGGCACGAAGGAAAGAGGGTAGAAACAAGGCAAGATTTGAAATGCAGCTGCTGAGCTTTAGGAACAGAAATGGTTGCCTGAAACTCAATGGACAAGTTGATCTATTGTTTAAAGTGACAGAAAGTACTGTTCAGACAGGATTCAGAAATATTTCTTCCTGTTTTTTAGGGGCAGCACAATAATTGCTTTAGTTCTCAGTTTGGAAGTAATTGCTAATTCTTTGGAAGAAGCACATGATGTATGTCTTATCTGATTTTTAGCTCAATTCAGTGGAAATAAATCAATTCCAAAATGTCAGTATTGGATGCCCTTCCACATATTTTATTAATAAAATATAATAACTCCACAATAGAGATTCCTTGAAGAATGGAAAGATGGGATTTTCTTTTTTTTTTTTTAGAGAAATAATTTAATGTTAATGGAAATATCCAAGTTTCACCAGTACTTGAAACACCTGTTATGAATAGCATAGAAATATACTTATGGCATTTTTCAGAATTTTTCCTCCACTTGGCTCTTTCCCAGACCTTTTTTTTTAATTAGCAGGTATTTGACTGGAAATCAAAGTAGAAGGGCAGTACCAAACATCCCTCCCACTTTTGTTATCATGGACTGTGACGTAAAATTGCATATTTCAGAACTGAACAAAGGGTTAGGGCTTAGAAAGAGAAGCTGAAAGATTTTTAGAAGGTGATAATCAACTCATTTGGTGCTTTCTATTTGCTTTTGAATCCAGGAAAAGGAAAAGCAAATTTCTTGTCCAGGTTTGTTATGACATCCATTTAGGTTTGGGTATATTCCTCTCACTTTTGGAGTATCCATCAGGTGCCTAAGTTACCAGCTCATTTGCTTCAGATTCTGTCTATATTTAATAGACAGATAGATGACTAATAATTTTCAGAGATGATTTTGGCTTAAAGGTGGCTGATTAATTTATGGTGCCTTTCCCTCCACTGATCAGAAAACAGACTGAGGAAAGAGGTGTCTTTAGTTGTAGGCCACTCAAATAAGCACTTAGTGTTAAATGGAATAAATCCAGGCCTACAGGGTTTTGTTTTACCACTGAGCCTATCTTCACCATACTTCTTTTGTGTATACAGCTTCTGTTTGAAACTAAACTTAGCAAAGATACTTGTTTTAGTATGAACCGGACTTAAATTTCACTGCCAATTTATTTAAGTGTAGCTTTTGGTTTTCTCAGTGTTACTTCAGCAGTGACACTTAAACTGAAAATTCACATTTTCAACAGGATGTTCATAATTTGTACATACTTATTTATAAGCAAAACCTATGCATGTAAATCATAGTTCCTTATGTAACTAAATTTTAACAATGTATTGAAACTCAGATTGGTCCAAGGTACATATGCAAATCTGAGTTCCTCTTATAAGCTATATTACTTGTTCCAACAAATATTTATTACAAAAAAAGCTGTAAAAAATTTTGGATAATGGATTATGTTCACTTAACAGCCTTAGAGCAAATTTTTTTTCCTAATATAACAGGTTTCAATAAACCTTCATGTTTGGTGCAGGAGACAAAAGCATATGTTAATGGGTGGAACATAAAAGGTAAATCATGGCTCTTCTATTCTGCTCCCTTGTGTCTCACAAAATTTCTGTCATCTGAATCAAACTACTTCAAAATGTGTTACACTTGTAAAGGTGAACTCTATAAATAAGGCTTTTACATAATTTTCATTAAAAGGGGTCAGGAAAGAGATGTCAGTGCACACTGGTCAACAGAGACCTTGAGCTTTGCCATATTCATTCAAACAAACCACACCATTCTGAGGTGTTCTGAGAACTTAAGCTTTGTCTTTGGTCCCACCTGTTCTCTCGCCACATATTTCCACAACTCTAGCTTAATATTTCATCTGTTTTTAAGGTAAGATTTGCCCTTTTCTTCTTCTTGGGTTTTGCCTTTTGCACTAACTAAAAACTGCTCGTGGTTCTGCAGGTCTAATCTGCAGCTCTGGGTGCCTTTGAACACAACAATGCAGTCACCAATCAGCTCTCTGAACAGAAGGGAAACCTTCCCTAAACAGAAAGCTGAAATATGATATCCAGCAAAGATCTATTTTACCCTGGAAAAGGGGAGTGGGGTCTGCCTAGTTTAGAAGAGTTTTGTAAGGGGGCCTGATCCATCCCTGATCATTTGGCCTCCCACATGTTCTCTGTTTGAGGTGGGGAGGAAGGCAAAGGCAGAAGCACACACTGAAGGGCTCCCCAGTTTGAATGAAGACAAATTTTGATGCAACCACAGCCTTGGCTTATTAGATGGAAACCAAACTCTTTCCACTCTTCAGTTCTCCCCTAAGTGAATATTCAAAACATTCCATTTTCCAGGAGTCCTTTAATCTGAATACACAGGTCTTGATTTTTCTTAACTGAAAATAGGGGGACATCTGAATGCAAAATCTTAAAAAGTTAGGAGTTTTAGAATCATTCTCACTCTTAAGCATTAGCTGATTTTTTCTCTCTCCTCTTTGCATTAGTCCCACACACCTGAGTAACTGACACATTCCACAATGCCAGGAAAGTACAGCAACTTGATATCCATCATAGCCTCAGATTCCTGTTTATCATTACTCTACACTAGGTCCTTAACAAATAAAAAGGAAAACATCCTGTCTCGAAGAGTTTTGCAACATAAAAACATCAGGAAGAGTCCAAGAGCAGATGGCAGAGGACGCAGAGTACAAAGAAGGAAATCAGAATACTTGCGCACGCTACAGATGGTAATATTCAGGGTCAGACTGGACAGGGTTCTCAGTAATCTGATCCAGCTAAAGATGTCACTGCTTGTTGTAGAGGGGCTGGACTGGGTGACCCTGTAGGTCCCTTCCAACCCAAACTGTTCTGTGTGCCCCTGTGAGCCTGTGCAGGACCAGCACAGGCTGGGGACTGCAGCGATGCGAGGAAAGAGAAGCAGGGTAAAAAGGTAAAAGCAAACAGCCTTGCACGGAGCTCAGCTGAGTAAAGCACATTCCTAGGGATCGCACAACAGGACTTGCGAAAGGCATTTCAAAGCTCCACGCATTTTTCAGCTGGGTTTTTCCCCAGCGGTGTGACGCACTTTGAAAAGCACCTGTCATCGATCCGAGCGATTTTCCCTTACTGCGAGTGTACAGAACAGAAGATTTCTTTGTTACAGAGGGGCTCTGTTGAGAACAGAAAACAAATCAGACTCAGAGGATGCAGTCCAAACCAAAGGTTCCCATCCCTGTGCTCACCATCTGTGTAGTCAAAGATAGCAAAGGCTTCCTTGCCATTGAATAATGCAAACTTGGGGACTTCCTTGACGTCATTGAGAAGGGTGGGTGGTCTGCGTGAGACAGCTGGCAGCATTCCAGTGATCAAACATGTCAGGAGATCTTCAGTGGTAAAGGAGAAAAAGTAGTTTGTGAAGAAACTGTGCAAGTCTTTAAGCAAGCATGTACGGCCCTTTTTAAAATAATATTTTATACAGATATGCTATTTTTCTAATAAATTGCTCCCCCACGCCGATTTGTAAAGATGTGCAGAAAATGCTTTAAACACTAAACACTAAACAGATCTTATTCTTAGAGAATAAGATCTAGAATGGCATATAGATAGGTATAAAAAAGATCTGTTTCTGAGTTTCTTTGAGCTATCTAAGCTGCTAAAACAACAATGATGGAAATGCTGGAAGAATTGCAGCTGTCTTCCTGTTCCAATTCCAGGCACAAATTCAGTGAGGAAGAATGATATTTTATAAATCATTTCCTGCCCCTTTTCAGAAACAATGCAAGCACTTGGAAGTTCAATATCTCCTAAAGCCTGAAGTGACCTCTGAGAATGAGTTTAGAAAAATTACTTTTTTTTCTAAGCAAGAGAGCACCAAGATGACATCAAATGCAAAATCAACAAATACTAACAGAGATATCTTTTGGGGTTATCAAGGTTTTATCTGCCATCTGATTCAGCATTTCTAGAAGTCAGGGTTAAGGTTTTTCATAATGTGGGAGTTAAAAGAGATTCTTCTGTTGGGCTCATCTGCTGAGAGAGTCTCCTTTCTTTACTTTGCTGCTGCACAGTCTTAAATCAATCTTCATTCACACTAAAAGTTTCAAGAAATACATTTACCCTTTCTCTTCCTTCAATTGCTTTTAGATTTCACCTGATAAAAATAGGGAGATGAGGCAAAAATGGACACAAAACAAAAGAAGAAATGGTACGGGGGAAAGGAGAATGAGATCCCTGTCATCCAGCCCTTTCCCTCACAAAAGGAGCCCACCAATTAAGAATGAAATATTCCTTGCAGGGATCCATCATCTTTGGTGTTAGCTTGACCAAGGAATGACCCCAGATCTACAGACTTTCCCCATGGAGGAAGATCAAGTTGCCAGGTTATTCTTACAGGTGAAAGCTGTCAGGTCTGTTCTCCACAGCTTGATGATGTGCTCAGAAACAGCACAAGGTAGAAGAAGTTTGTGAAATGGCTCAGAGGCTTTATTGGTAGTGATTCAATAATTAAATAACAAAAGAGAATCAATTTTCACCTCAGCACAGAAAATACAGATGTCTATTTACAGAGTTTATAAACATGCATATATAGGTATGTCCTGAAAGTAACAAATGAGGCAGAAGGGCTATAAATAAGGTTACCATGTGGAGATCCTGAGTCTTTCAAGTGCATACTAAAGATGGTTTCCAAAACCAGAAGTTACTTTCAGCAGTTGCTATCAGCACGAATAACCTGTAAGCATTTGCACCTCTCTTTGGAGTCAGCTTGTGAGTTTGTCCTGGAACATTTGTAAGCAGTGATATCCTAGTCATCCTTTTTTCACTGCTCACCTGAAGCTGATCTGAATGTGAATATCATGTCAATTACAGGACTTTCTAGCTGCTCTCACAGTAACGTCAGAGTCTATCATTTGCAAATCAGCCTTCAGATCAGAGCAGATCAGAGCAGCCTTAAGCCATCCCTGAGCACTTGCTGTGATTTGTGGCTGCAAAAATCTGTTCCTCAGCCTCCTCAAGGCCCAAATTTGAGATGCAATAATGTCATCTTCACCTTCTCTGCTCTTCAAATGATTTGCTTCTCCAAATGTCAGGTCTTGAGCAGGTGACATTACCGTCTAATACACTGAGTTTTCTGAAATTATAGCAACTCTGGCTAAAATTGTGCAATGAAAAATATTGTGCATAAGTGGATTTCAGAAAGAAGAAGGGTAAAGATGGATGAAGAAACAGAAGGGAAGTAAAATAATGTTCCTTAAATAGTAAAGAATAACTCAGATATCGGCACCTTTACAGGAATGTGACACAGTACAATCCAAGTACCATTCTAAATAATTTGTGGTGTACAGAAAAACATTTAAAGTGCAGCTTAGAAACGTACAGTTCAAAAATGTAGAATGATATGTAAATCCCTTGGCATTTTTTTTATTCATCCCAACCTTACAGCCTCCTGTTTCAGAACTAAAAATCCTACTCTTCATCTTTCAGTGACAATGAGTGTCACTGAAAAAGTCATAATTCATCATGCCCTAGGATTTGTTCTGTCCTACTTTCTGTTTTTGCCAGCCTTAATGGAAGAAAAAATGAAGAAAAAGGCATTTGTGCTCTATCAGATCACAAGCTGCTTTCCAAGAACTGCTGTGAGACATACATCTCTCCTGACATCACTTCTATATTTATCCCAACAATAAAACAAAGTAGGAACGCAATATTTCATGCCTCCATGCTGCCTTTTAGGTGTTGAGACCAAATGCTTTGCAGTCAGACAGTACTTGCAGTACCTGTAGCATAAAATAACGAAAACCATGGATTTATTGGCAGTGCAAAAAGGTCATGTGTTGGGTGTAAATAGTGATTTATGCACACTTTGAAACAGCTGGAATGGCAGAACACTTATAACACCAGAAGTTATCAGATGTTTGAGTGACTCACTCGGGATAGAAGAGTAGAAGATGCTCCTGAAAAAGCTAACAGCCACATAAACACCGATTTTACAGTGGATTCCGCAGGGAAAAAAAGCCCAAACCTTAAGAACTCAAGCAGTGTTTTGCAAGTCAAAGCTTCATTTAGTGTGAGAGGTATGAAGTTACACATGCATGTGATAAAACTGGCAGAAAAATGTATGGTATAAATAACTCTCAACAAAAAGAAGATGGGAGTAAGGAAACAACATTATCTCTACTCCACATTTAAAGGATTAGAGAGATTGAGGATCTTACTCAACAAACTAAACACCATATTCCATCCAATAGTCTAGAATGAACAATATTCTACTCCTCTGCCTCTGGTAATGCTCTTGGAGACTAAATATTCTTTGATGTACTACCTAGAAACTCAGAAATTGGTGGCATTTTTCCACCATGGAAGTTGAGAGGTCTGCAATATTGCATCTTCTGAGCTCCAAGACTGAAGAATAGAGGTTAAAAAGTTTGTCCTAGATCACACAGCAGACCAGTGAAACTGTGCCATTCCAATTACTAATGTCCTACACTAATTATGAGCCCTTAGCACATCATGCCTGGCTGCTACATCACATCACGTCCAGGGCTGCTGCTGGGTCAGGACAACGACTGACACACCTAACCCAGATGGTTATAGAGTGCAATTCATCATCTGATGAAAGAATATACTTTCATGCTTTCAGAAAGAAAATATTAAAATAAGGCAAATGCCAAAACAAACAGATTGAAAAATGAATCTAAAAAATTAGAGTGAAAACCAGCAAGTTTTACATATAGAAAAATAAACAGGTAATGTTTTCAATTTCTTATTGTAAATGCTTTCTGAAAGCCTTAGAGAACTTAATCCTGTCAAAATCCTCTTCCCAAGCTGCCAAGTCTGGTGGTTACACAGACTTGCCTGCAGGAGCTTGGCCTAGGCAAAATAGTAAAAGACCCACTTAAAGGCTGGTCATTCCTCTAGAAAAGCCACAACACAATGGGAATAAGTGCATTTAGATTTCTTGTGAGCTGCCTTTTTTGAAACCAGTTTGCACAGTACAGGTAACTCCAGCAGAATTCTCAACGTTTTTATGTACATTAAGCACATTAGTAATTTTAAATACAATTACATATGCTTGTATTAATTCTTATAGACAGCACAGCGTTTGGCAATTCTGTCAAAATTATATTACGTATAAAAAAATATATAATTTTAGTGCACACTCAAGAGACATGGAGTCCAGAAGGAAAATGCAAATTCACGGCAAAGTAATAAAGATTATATCCAATTTTAATTTTTTCACTCTGTTAAATCTGAACCTTCTGATTACTCATAAGTCTAATATGTCCCAAGTCAGGCTCAGCTTTATGCTTGGAAATTCCCAGTGGTTTTTATTTTTAGTTGAAGAATATTTATCACAAAGAATTAAATATTTCAAGCTCTCAAATGTATAAAAATTGTTCCAGGTTTTTGGGAAGAGCTTAAGTCTCTGAACAGTATCTGATTTCTTTGTAATATATGGTCCATGATTACTCTATTTGTTTCTGTCACAGAAAAATTAAGGGAAAGGGAGAAAAACAAAAATCAGGCTGATTTTTTTTAAAGATAAAACAACCACTTACTTTTTCTATTGTTAATTTTCTTGTGCCTTTTTTAGAAAGGAAGGGAACCATATCATGGGATCAATGTCACTGATTTCATCAAAGTTAATCCTGCATGCACCACAGTAAGGCTGATCCCATAAACCACATACTCAGTAAAGAAAGGGAAAGCATTTAGAAAAATTGGTTTCCATGCCCTGTAAGTGAGGCAGGCAGAGCCTGAGTGTCACTATCCTTTCCCTGACAAATGACTGGACTTTCTGAACAAGAACAGATCCCTGTGTAGAAGACCCAGCCTAGCTTAGCACGTGTGAGCTACAGAATGCAGGCACACAGGAAACCTCCTGAGGGGACTGCAAGAACTCAGATTATTACATTTGGGGCATGGGGTGCAGGCCAGAAGATTTGCCCCAATGGGCTGAATTCAGTACATGGAATATTGACTCAGCATCCATTCATAAGAATATGCACTGCATTTTAGGGAATAATTACCTTTGAGGACAGGACAATTAATGAAATTCCTGAAATCAAAATATTTGGAGTACTTGTAAAATGTCTGCCATGCTGCCACTGTTCTCTGTTCCCTGTTATGATGACAGGAGGTTTGGGTAGACCTTGGGCAAGATAGCTGTTCTGTGCTTTTGGGCATCTGATAAAGAAAGACCACTAGGAGTTAAGTTACAGTGAACCAGCTTTAAACAAATATTAACATGTATGGATATCCTTGAACACAGTTTCAATTTCCCAGCCTTATATAGTTTGGGCTGTTTTGTAAACTTAAATATAAGTACAGCACTACGAGAAAACTAAAATGTTTGGGTGTATGTTGAAGTCCTGATCTCAACAAATTAGCGTGAGGCAAACCAGTATCTTACAAGAAAAAGTCCTGTGAATTCTTCCATGACAAAGGCTGGGCTGAAAACCCAGTTCCATTGAAAAAACTAGGAGTTCTGCCATTCATACTATGGATCTGGCTTCTACCCTGGTTCTTTATTTGTATTCTTGAAGAGGTAGTCTTTAACAAATCTCACAATGAAATGGGGAGTGTAGCTGAAAAGATATGTTTAAATAGACAAAGTGTGCTAAATGCTCATCACTTTCACAATATATGTTGATTCTTGGGTAGATATCATGAGGAAATACGGACAACACCTACACTTCTCGAAATAAACTAGTAAGAGTGCTTAAATAACCAGCCTGAGCTTAAGCTTGGGTAGCACTCCCTCACAAACACAGCACCAACTGGCTGATCTTTCACAGCATTTTTGTATCACACCACAATATTTTCGTAGGGAATATGATCATCATTTTTGAAAGAGGTTAGATTTCTCATTTACATACTTAAATTAACAACTTGTACGATATGATGTGCAGCCACAGAAAAAGTACTCATGGATGTTACAGCGGAAGCCTAAACCACTTGGGTATTGAATATAAAGTTCTTTAGTAGATGAAGCTCTAAAATTCCAATTTGGCTCTTTTTAAAGGATTAGCTCTATTCAGGTCTGAAACCCTATGCATGCTGCAGAGAAAGCATAACTGAGATACAGGTAAAAGATACAAACTTCTGAAACAATTAGTCGTTGTTTATGTCCTGCTCTGGGCAGAATGGCAGAGCCAGCACTCAGGTTTCCCAAGCCAACTGATAACACAACCTTCCCATGGCAGTTCTAAGGCTGAAGAGACGTCAGTGTGGAATCACTGAGGTCACTTCTCTCCTTTGTTATTCTCCTTTTTGGCTCTCTCCTAAATTCAAAATTGTTTTAAAGCTAACAGGATTTACAATCATGTAAATAAAGGACATTATATTAGCTTGCATATCAGATATGCTTGTTTATTCTGTCCAAGGAAGAGCTAGCAATAGCATTTTCATGACATCAGAGGTGAAGCAAAGGAAGCCATTCCAACTAATTAATCTCAGTATTGTTTATAAAGAAATATAGGCAACTGATCTGTATAATTGTTCTAAGGAGTCACAGTTTGCACAGTATGTTTAAACAACGTATGACTATTAAGGGCAACTTTGAGGATGGATTTTTAATTCATCAGTACAAGGTACTTTTCAGAGTTTCTCACAAGTGTGAGGTCCACAGTGGTGGAGATACAGAAAATTTTCAGACTTGTCTGTAATGAAAGCCCAGGTGAGTTTGTGGAAGGAATAACAAACTTTGTCTGACACTCAGTAACTTGTGAGCTGCACAGCTGAGAGTTAATGGCAGGCATGAGGATTAAAATGATTAACAAATCAGATTTCCACTAATACTATAAAACTTCATTCAAGGGTCAGTAGGACTTAAATAATAATTCTGAAATATGGTTCTCATTTTCTTTTACCTGATTCTCACCTGAATATTTGCGACTTCTAATGAAGGATTTGTTGAAACTGCAATACATTGTAAGTATACAAACACGGAAAGTATCACTGTGGTTAAAAAAGGTGAGTTAAATACGGGAAATAAATGATGTAACATTGCTTCATGAACACCAAGTTCAAAATTCACCTTTTTTTCTGTGTGAGATTGAGTTTTATGGTGATTTGGGTGCAGATTATTTAACGTAAAATTAATTCAACCAGCCTTTGAAGAAATTGCATTTTGAAGCCTCATTTTGTTTATTTAACAAATATTTTTAGTAATCCTTCATACTTTATATTAAACTTCATTGAGAATTTTAGGGGAAACTGAGTTATAAACAGAGCAAATTAATCTCAGCTAATACCATTACCTTTGCAATTTTTTCCCCTACTGTATTTCACCAAATAATCACTGCATCTTTTCTCTAGCTTGCTATCTGTCAATACATGTTGATTGGTGATTTTTGCATGTGCACTGGGTAGTTAGTATTTAGGTAATTTCATGTTTAACTGCAGTGTTCATGACGCTACTGAACAGAGAACCAAAGTCTAAATAGGCTGGAGAACTACGGTGTGGGAAAGATATCTGGTTGTTCCCTACTGCCTTGCATGCTGTTCTGCAGACACAAATCCTGTAATGACGCTTTTCCATCTAACAATTAAAAACTAGATGTGTCTTTCACACTCTGTGCTCTATAAACTTCTTCTTCCATGCCCAATTGCAACTTCCTAATCTTAAAACAACTCCAAGTAATCCCTTTTCTCCTCAGTGACTGCAGATCAGAAACTGAACTCACCACTCCTTAAGGTCTCCAGCAATGCCCTTTGGGTTTGGTGGGAACACTTGCAGCTTCCCATAGCTCCATTCAGTCATCTTCACATCACTTTCCACCTCCCTTTACCTGACTTCCCTGCAGCAGCTCGCTGGGTCCTCAGCCTTCCAAATCCCTTCACCAAAACAGTTCTCACTGCCTTGTAAGAAGAGAGGAAATATGTCTGAGACAGGTGATTTCTTGCACCAGAAACTAGGAAAGAATATACTTATTTTTAATTCCAAATACATCTTTGAATTCTTTTCTTAATGTTCGAAATACAAATGTTCAAAAATAATTCAGAAAGATCACACCTTGCTAGTCAGCAGCTGCCAGCATTTAAAAGGGCACCATTTATTGACCTCAGCCAGGCCCGAAAAAAAGAAGCACACATCAAAAGTCACTGCTGATACACTAAATAAATTATTTTTTCATCCTTTCAGTTCAGCTGAAGGGGGATGGTACTTCCAAAGTATCAAAGAGTTCTTCTCACACACCGTGAGGGGACAGGGTGGTCATTTTGGTGTCTGCCAAACCACTGCTGGTAAGGGGAGGTGGCAGACAATTTGTGTATGAGATGGTTCATGTGCTAAAAGGTTTCCCCTAGGTCTCCTTGAAAATTTTGAAAATTCACTAGATGCACAGAGGAATAGTAAATTCTGCTAACACTGGCTGTGTTGTGACTGTTCAGAGAATTTCTTTCAGCTGCCAGCTGAGCTGGGTCAGAAACCTGCTGTCAGTGACCTGTGGCCAGCCCAGAGCCACTGGACCTGTCACCCAGCCAGTCCATCCTTGCAAAACCTGCTGAGGATAAGGAGTGTGGATGGCAGTGGAATTCCTGTGTTTACATAGGAGCTATTTAATCGAAATAAAGTTTTGCTGTCATACCTTCCTGTTTTCAGAAGTTATCCAGCCATGAGCTTCCTAATCAAAACAGATGTGGCAGCATGCCATGGAACAGTCTCCCTTCCAGCATGTCGCCCAAAGTATTTCCAAACCCCAGACTGTGCCCAGAAACACAGGCCTTGGGTGAAAATTTGACTTTTACACTATATGCATCCGAACATACATTTAGTTGAAAAAAACCACAGAAATAGCAGGCACTGAGACCCACAGACCATTTTGGAGAAAACCCCAACATGGAATGAAGCCAGCCAAAAAAATCCAAGGCTTCACTTGTTTTTCAGCAGATAGATGTCTGTCTAAGAGAGAAATATCTCACCAAGTTGCAGAGTCTAATCTTCATGTATTTAAGCTAGTCTGAATTTGCTTTTCAGCACACTATAAATTCAAAGGCCTCATACATATAGCATTAAAAATCTCTGCTTTACTGTGTGCAGTAAAAATGAGGGAACAGGTCCTCCAGGTCCTTTGGTTGGTGACATGAATGATTCTAGTTCTTTCATGCTTCACCTGAGGGCAACAGGAAGAAAAATTCCAAGCACACTGGAAATCTGATTGCCTGGCATTACTTCCAAAATGAATTTTTGTTCCTATAGATTTTTGTTTAGGATTATTAATAAATAGCAATTAATACAAGGTCCAGGGATTCCTGTCAGCAATCTAAAGATATATTTTATTAATTTCAATCATCCAAGTGTAATATTCCTGACTTGGAGGTAAGTGGAGTTTTCTTACCAGCACAGTATTGCTTTTTTCTGCATAGTAGTTGAGTGGCATATTCCTGACTTGGATCGAGCTGCTCACATTGTGGAAGAGGAATAGTGAGAAGGAAGAAGGCAGAAGGTTTGAGGCTCTTGCCAGGAAGTGGAGAGGGTACAGAGTAGCTGTCTTTGCCTAGAAGTGCAGTGGTTCCCCCAACCACAGCTGCTGTCCCATGAGCTCTGGCACTCACCTCTGGCATCAGAGATGCCTAAAGGCTCCTGCAGCATGGAAACATAAACTGTGGGGTCATGACCATTTGTTCATAGCACCAATCCCCTGCCCTGAGTAACTCCAGACTGTCCTTGGCCCAAAATCAGCAAACCATCCTTGAAAATCAGGCTCTCTTCATCAATTTTCCATGAAAATGTTGCAATAAAAAGCAATAAACTTTGTATTTGCTAAAAGTATATCAGCTTGCCGAACTCAGTGGTACTTTGGGTTTAATGCTCAAATAGGTCAGATAATCATAACCTTGCTATCCTGTGTGATCCAGGTGTCAGGGTTGAGGCTCACAGGAATCCTTTCCTTAACATCTGTGAATCTACAATTCAACTCAACATTTGTTGTATTTAAATGCCATACAGGATTTGACTTAATCTCAGGTAACATCTCTCAATACTACACAGATTTGATGTGCATGTGAGCTCTATCCCCAGACATAGCCCAGTAACTGCAGCTGAGCTCAGTCATGAGCTGAGGCTGGCAAACACTTAATCCCTTCTGCTTTGCATTCAGCATGAGGCTTTGGTTCCCATGGTCCATATCCCAAAGATCAGCTCGACATGATTTCTCTTAAGCAAATTTCAGGCTGAAAAGTTTCCACCCATGTCAGCTGCCTACAAGTCTCAATTCAAAACCCTTCTTTGAAATGCTTTACTTTGTATAGATGCAAACTGAAACTGGAAGAAATGGTCATGTGAAATCTTTCACCAAACCAACAAGATTTACTCATTCTGTAGTTGAGCACGATCCTTTTCTCAAAAGCCAGCGTGACCTTGATATTGAGATCATATCTGGAAATTGTTACCACCTTATGATTTCCTCATAGTTAAAGCTGAACAGTGCATGCTTTTTCACTTTCTTTCCTGGTGCACATCTGGACATTTACATTTGCCAACCTGGGCAGTGTTGTTTTAATATAAATAGAAATGTGGTTTTTGGGGCCTTGTCACACTTTCATTGTGTTGTAACGAATCTCCATAACAGAGGTTGTGGATAATTATTGCAAGAGACATCAGTGCTGTGGGATCTGTGCATGTGCTGATCTAACTCATTTTATCCCTGTAGTTCTTTTTGCCCTTGAAGAAAATGACACGGACCTATTAATCTAAACATGAATGAATTGCTTCTTGATAAGTTTTGTTAAAAATGGACCTCACCTGGGCATACCAAATCTAAGACTACCTGCATTTTCTGTCTGTCACATCTGTCCACAGATAACTTACATTGAACATCAACAACACAACAGTTTTCCAAAATTAAAAGCACATTTGTAAATCTAAAAATAGAGAGAAAGAGAATCTTCGATGACTAACTAAACCTTATCTCATACTGTAACTTTATCAAGATATAGTCTGTGTTATTTATAGGAGCCTTTGAGGTATAAAGGCTAAGAAATGTTTCTTCTGTCCATGTTAATGAGGAGTCTGTATCTCCTCTGGGCACTCAAGTGAAATCGAACAGAAAGGCTGGCCTAGCCAACTGAAAAATCAATTACTTACACAGGGCTATATGCAAATATCTGGAATTGAATTTTTCACACCTGATTGGTCAGCATAATTGCATGCATTTGCAAAAGCCTGTGAACCTGATCTCCAGTCTGTGCAGCGTTTACACACATAAATTTGACAAGTAACTTCATATTAAAAGCTAAGAGAAATTTTTGCCTGGTTCACAGAACTTTGACAGTGGGAATTTTCCATCAGTATTTCTGGGCATGCCCACATCAAACTATTTGCCACATTTAGTCTTTCTGCAGTTTTTCTTTGAGAATTTACTTGCTGGTTGGTGTGACTTTTTCTGACTACTCTGAGAAAGATTCCAGCTCCTTGTGTTTTGCTGGCTATTATTTGATGACTAATCTTTGCATGTGTGCATCTGTCTTCCAGTGCTTTTCCATTCTCTGCTGTTTTCCTGGTTGGCTTATTCTGTGCATCCCAATGATTATTCTACTTTTCTACATGTGGGTGGCTGTTTCATCATCCAGGATTGTGGAGAACAATGATGCTAACGAGATGTGGCCCAGTTATTAGTGATATGCAGCTCCTCCTTGAAAACCAGGACTTCTTGCTGACACAATGTCCCCCCCAAATGTTCAGGACATCTGTTTAAAAATCTGTGGAGGATGTGTGAATCTTTAGCCTTCTGAAGAACTAGAGAGATGTTATCTTTCAGTGCACAGGACAGACAGCATGGCAGAACTGTACAGCAATGACACTTAAGAAGGCATTTCCCTTCCAGAAAGGTTTTGGAGAAGTTTACTTGGTTCATCATTTTGGCACATCTCTCCAATTTTCATTGTATTGTGAAGAGTCTTTTCTGATAATATTAAATCCAAAAATTAATATCCAACACTGTAAGGGCTACCTGCAGACATGCAGGTGTAATTACTGACCTCTCCCCACCCAACCCGCTCTCTCCTTGCCCCAAACCCAGGGACTGTGGCTGCTTCATTGTTTGAGTGCTAAATGTGTTCCTCTTCCCCATGCAATGCCAGGTGCTGCTGCCCGTGCATACAGACCATTACTTCACACAACCAGTATGGGGTTCATGGAAGGAAGAGTCATAATTTGACCTGGAGAAAATTCAGCCACAGCAAGGAGATGTTAACACCCAGAGACAGAGCCTTTTTTTCTCTTTACCATTTTCAATAATCAGCATAAACAAAATGCCAAGAGGCCCTAGGTGAGGTTTGTTATTAGCAGCTAACTACAGGCCTAGTGAGATGGAGAAAGGAAGATAGGCCAGAAATCTATCAAAATCAAGAAAGCAAAAATGGATGATATCTTTAGGAAGGAAGGAAGGAAGGAAGGAAGGAAGGAAGGAAGGAAGGAAGGAAGGAAAGAAAGAAAGAAAGAAAAGAAAGACAAGAAAGAAAGAAAGTTAAAGATCTATGTGATGACTTTGGGCTTATATGAGAGAGCATTTACCTGTACTACAATAGTACCCACAGGGCAGAGGCAACCAGAGGAAGCTCTAGAAGACGATGGAGAGGCAAATTATTTTGTACAAGGTATTTTATATTATATATATATTAATTATATGTTATATTTTATATATTTAATTTTCATATTTCACATTTTCTATTTTTTATATATATATACATATATATATATATAATGATTACTATTGGTTTCTCAGAAACCACAGTAGTCTCAGGCAATCAAATGATCCAGTAATAAACGTGAGTTGTTGTGAATGCTGCCTGCTCAGAGTGGAGATTTTCTATGCAGCACCTTCCTCTGTGTATCTCCAGCTCCCTTCATGGCAGACAGAGCTACTGGGGGTGGGACATGCTGGTTGAAAGTGAAGTTTTAAGTATGCTGCTGAACTCATCAAGAAACTGGTAGAAAGTCAGACCCTCCCCAGATCTTTATTCTTTTTCAGCAATTATAGAGCTTACATGTCCAATGATGCAATGTTTGATTGATAACAACATTGCTTTTAAGACCTGATTTGATTCTTGTAAGGCAAAGCACCTCAGGCTGAATGCACAATGAGTGGCTGATAAAAGCATTGATCTTCACACACATCAGCAAAATGCAGGGTATACAGTGGTCTCTGCTGCCAAAGCGATATATTTAATGTATGCTATTCTGTGAAAAGTCATTCTATTTTCCATAAAGGATAATTCCCATGCATAAAATCTATGCTGAATAAAGTCACTTTATTTTGATGTTCTGTGTAGGAATACAAATGCACACTGAATTTGTTGTCATTGCCAGTTGCCACCTGGGAAACCTCACAATCAGCCACTTTAGCACTCTCTTTTCCTGCTCCAACTCTTAAATACACCATCTCCACTGTCAATCTGTAATTTCCCAGGAAAAACTAATATATCTTTCTGTGCAGGACTCTTGCTTAAGGGCAAGGGGAATCGTAGGTCTTTTCTTCCAAAACAATAATAACAATTTAAACACTGTGAGTATCCCTGGTGGATTCTGGAGCAAAGTCTGTTTTGTTCCGTGGATACCTGGATTTGTGACGGTGGTGTTGGAGAAGCGACCATACTGAGCAAGCAGGACATCAAAACCTACAGAGGAACATCTGTTTCACCATATTTCTTTAGCATGTTTCATCTTGGTGCAGCAGGCAAAGCACAGGCACATGGGTGCCATAAAGACATTAAAATCACATGGGAAAAGCAGCAATACCACCAAGAATTTCCAATGTTTTATGGTTCATGCTGCTGTGCTGCTGTCATATCTGCAAAAATTGGCATGGCAGAGATCCCAAGAACAGAAATCATCACAGTATTTTTATTGTTATTGTCCCCACTAAGCATGACAGATTTGCAGAACAGTGCAGTTCCCCAGCATGTTCAATCTTTTACCTATGCTCAGAAAAGGAATTTATTTCAGAAACAGTTGATTCCTGCTTAGTATTTGCATCTTTCTCCTGCTGCCATCACCTCATCTGAGCTGCTAAATGACCTGCCAAAATATTGTGTGTTTCCTACAGACAAATCCAGTCAGCGTGGAGATCTCATTCTCTGAGTTTGAGAAGCTCCTAGGACCATGGCAGAGCGAAGAGCTCTTTTCATGGCCACTGATGGCAACTTGAAAATGCCTTGGTTCACCAAAAGGAGATCAACCAGTGGAAATGTGTAGTTTGACCACAAGTCCTGCAGCTCTGGCTGATTCCAGCTGGCTCTGCAGTGCAATCGCAACACGTTGCAAAAGAGGATCCAGAACACAACGAGCTAGCTCACCATCTGGAAAAAACACCATAGGATTCCTGCCCACAAATAGGCCCCTGCTGTCTTTATGCCATTGTTATAGAAATTAAGTAGGAAACAGCTGGCCATGTGAACACAGTTATTGCAGAATATCACTTCTGCAATAGGGTAGCAAGAAAGGTCACTGAAAATGTCCATGTGAAATGAGATTTCCATATGCACATGACTTGGTCAGCTTGCAACATCTATTTTAGAGGTGCAGCTTGACTTCTTTTGCTGCTGTCCTTTGCCTTCCTACTAAGTTAAACCTCAGCAGCAATGCCAAGAAAGAATTTTGCACTGGTTACATGGATAATAATAGAAGATAATGATAATATATTGGAACTTTTGATGGCTGTGCATTCAAACAGCATTGCAGAGAACTGTTGCTCAGGAGAAGCCGGTTCTTCATGTCTGAGAGCCTCTGGACAGAAAAATCAAACAAGGTTAGTTATCTTGTCATGATAAAGTAAGTTGTAAAAAGCCCCTTTTTTTCTCTAGTGGACATTTTGGGAAAGTTTAGTGAAGGACTTGTTTCAACTACAGAGTTGAAACAGGAAAAGTTTTACAGGAAAAGTCAAAGTAGGAAGGAGAAAATGCTGAACTTCTTAGAAGAGTAACTTAACCCCAAAGAATGCTTAAATGTGAGGAAACTGAAACAGGCAAATATGTATAGATGGCTTATTTCGTGTCTGGGTTTGGAGATCACTTATGCTACCAGAAGCAAAGATTAATAGATCTGGATCTTTTTCAAGGCCTGTGTCTGTCTGCTTACACCATTGTGCATCCGTCAAGACATGAGCTCCAAGTCAGCTTGCCCATGAAATGCAACTCAGTGAAAGGTTATGCTCAGGCACTGGGGAGTCTGTGGCTGCTGTACTAATCACAGTCTAAACTCAGGGACCATGGGCTGCCAGCTCTCAGAAATGGGTTATTAAGCACCAAAATCAGTGGGAAGAACAGAATAGCAATTTTACTATTCTCAACAACCTCACGAATGTGGAAAAGTGGTGGCTTGATGATTTTCCTGAGGACAGACACTTTGCAGAAGTCCCCTTTTGACTTAGAGCAAACCCCTTCAATTCTTCTCTTCAGATTTTTTAATGAAATGGAAAGGATTCTTGCAAATATGTCAATTTGCATTACTGGAGACAGGGTGGTTTTGGTTGCACAATAGGGTAATAGCTTTTGATCAGTCCTCTGTAAATCTCTACATGAGAAGGAGGTAGGACTTTTTCAAAAGTAATTTGTTTCAGGTTGATTTGTACCCCTACAAACAGACAGGTCTGCCTAATTGCTACAGACTGCATTTTAAGTATTCATGAATGAATGCACAGCACGTCCGATAAACAGCTATACATTGAAGTCTGTGCACCATAACTGGTGCCTGGATGATTTGTGTGTAGTTCCACTACATATGAAAGCAACTCATATGTACTCAATGCACATGATATACACTTCAGTATTCATATGTGGAGCTAAACTAGCATTAAACTCTGCATGAGTAGGCATTATAGAAGGTGGGAAAGAGAGGAAATACTGAGGAAAATAAATGAGGTGAGATCAGAATGAGAAAATGCTTTTAGGTAAATATAAGAGAGCAAAGAGTGATTATGTGAAAGGGTCAGGGAGTCAGGGTTATTAAAAGGGTTGCAGAGCATAATGCACAGCGCAACCAGCATGTGTTAGTTTTTCCATTTATGAAACTTTTTTTTTTTAAGCTGAGAGCAACACAGACATGTTTGGATTAACTTCTGTATTTTCTGCTATCTGATAGCAAATGTTCTGTGTTGCATTTTATACAACGCAAGCCTTCTGGACAACATAAGCTTTTTCAATTACAGCAATATACCAGCTCTCTATTAGTGCTGTGGGAATACATCCAGCAGACAGGAAATAATTTCTATGAGGAATGATTTGCACTTTAGCTTGATTAAGGGCAGCACTGTCAGGGTCAGCTTTCTGTTGCACAGCTCGCTGTCCTGACTATCATTTTCCTTCTACTTGCATGAAAGAGAGAAGTATTTAAAAACTGTAAAATTACGTGAGAAATAATCACCTTCAAAATTCCTCCTGGAATGGCTAGACAGATATTTTTACAATGCAAGGTGCTGGCAAAAATCAAGATGCATTTCCTCATGTCCATGTGCTCTTGTGAAAGCTCTAAATCTGGCTGAAGACCTGCCCCGGGACAGAGTTACTGTGGTGGTTTCATGCTGTGGTTGCTGCAGTGTTCAAGTGCCTCTCTCAGGAAAGCTGTAAAAGTTTTGTAGAGCCTGCAATTTTCATTTAGTTACTCTTCATGCTAGGTGTGCACTGTACCATGCAACCTTCACCTAGACCCACCATGGTGTTTTAGCATAAAAAAATGTCCAGAGAGATAATTTTTTAATTGTGTCACATCTCATTTTCACAGATTCACTACATAACTGGTTTTAATTTGCTTTTCAAAAACACCCAAGGCACAGGAGTCTCTGACAGAAATATTCTGGAAACCCATCATAGAAAATGCTATCTTTTCACAGACAGACAACTGCTTGAATTCGAACAGGAATTGTAGCTTATGTTTATGTATGAATCTTTTGCTTCAGGACACAGAATAATCACTAACTAATACAGACTGGGAGAAATTCTTCCTCTGGGAAGGCTTAATGTGATGAGATTTTTCTCAGCTTTCCTTAAAACATCTGACTACTGCTGAACACAGGGTAAATGCAATGAAATTATAAGATTCCTTGGAAAATCTGAGTTCTTTCTCATTAGTCTTATTCTCCTGAGTAATGCATACATTTTTCACTGTCAAAAAAGTCATAATGTCCCTCATCAGGAAGAATCAGCCTCTCTGGCTTCTTTTTCCAGCTACAGAAATATAACTTCTTCTGTATTACCCCAATATCCACATCCAGGTTTAAAAATGAAACCTTGTTTCAAGTCAATTGAGTGACCTTATCAAGTTCACTTAATTACTCTACAGACTTTTAAAAGGGAATAAGTGAAACTCCCCCAAAATTACATTCCTTAGTTTTGTCTTTAATGCAGACTATGTGTGATCAGAAGTTTCACTGATGTCTCCTTCACTTTTAAAAATGCTAAATATCACCCTCTTTAAAAGTTTTCTTCCTCCTCCATCTCAAGATTTCCTCAAACTAGCTGGCAGAGTGAATTTTCTCTCCATTGCAAAGAAGAAAACAACTAAACAAGGGTATTTCTGTCCAATTATTCAACAAAGAAATCCCGCAAGAGACCAGATTCAGCAACTCTCCAGGACAGCTGCAGAAAACTGAGGAAGCAACTGAATTTTGCAGGCCAGGCTACGTTCTCCACATCAGCAACATAAATCCTAAAAATTGTTTCAA
Organism: Entomyzon cyanotis; assembly: GCA_024500445.1. Classification (NCBI taxonomy): domain Eukaryota; kingdom Metazoa; phylum Chordata; class Aves; order Passeriformes; family Meliphagidae; genus Entomyzon; species Entomyzon cyanotis. The sequence goes on along the minus strand of JAKEPQ010001021.1, from coordinate 41,618,866 downwards.
CTGGCAATGCTTAGAGGTTTCAAAAGCTGTATCCCTTCCAGAGGTGCTGAGTTCTTTCAGCATGAACTCCATAGGACAGGAAAGCCCATGAGGCACTTGCTTCTCCTGTGACTGCTGTAGTACTTTTTCTGAAACTAAAGATTGGTGATCAAAATGTCTCAGATCTGCAGGTTCCTATATGTGCCTTGATAAATACATCAAATTAAAGTGATGATTCCTCTCACATGCCACTTTATTCCTACTCAACTCCCTCAACTTCATGGGGAGGATGTGGATAAAAATAATGTCCAGAAGGCTGTAATTTAACTGCAATTTAACATGGCTAGATGTTGCTAATTTCCCTCATGCTTATGTACTCCAGAGTGTAGTCCTACACTTGGGGACTTTTCACATCTTCTCTTACATTGCTGTATCAACCCAGCTACAAAGCAAGTGGAGGATTTTATTTGTGAGTTCCATTGAGGTGTTCCTCTGCTTCTCCTTTTCTTTAACGTAGGTTTTGAAACTTTTCAGGCCAGAAAAGAAGATCAGAAAACACCTCTTGTAAACAAGAAGTGGTGAAGTATTTTGCTTGGAGACAGAGTTCCTACGTCTTTGGGAACAATGTTCCTTGAAACATTTGTTATCATTTCCTCTTTTGAACAGTTAAATAAAGAGACCTTAAACCAAAGGTTCACAATGATACTAGCAAAAGGTTAGGATAATATTTTTAGATTATTTTTTCATCAATTATTTCAAAGGGGAAAAACAGCATAATTCAATTTTAATTGCTGCTCCCATTTCCAAAGAACAGTGCATTGATAAAACAGATGTAATCATACTGTCTCTGGACACTCTTACTCACTGTGGATGTGGACAGGGTAAATGAGCCAGGACTGAATAGGAGGAAGTATGGGTTACATGAAAACACTATAAACTGGTATGTAAATACTTTATCCCAAATGTGCTTTGCACAGTGCTGTTGGAACAATTTGGCAGCTGGTCCTCCAGAGGCTGATTCCACAGTCGCTCCTGGTGCCAGTGGGACAGAGATCCAGGTGTGCTGGAGCTCTGCAGGGCAGCAAAAGGATCAGCTGCACCAGTAAATCACCTCCAGCCTCTCACAGCTGCACTGTGGGGTCTCCATTTCCACTTGCAATAGCCCAAGGGGTTGTTAGAGTACAGCAAAGTTTGTACTCCTAACAATGTCTCTAAACTTTCCAAAAATGTCCTATTTCTGCCATGAAATACATCTTACACCAAATGTAAGCCCCATCTCTGTGCTGAAGGAGCCTGCTGGAATGGTGGGGGAAATAATTTTCAATTTACTCTTGGTATTTAAGAATCAATCAAGACTTGATGTGTCTTTCAGTAAAACAATTGGTATCTGTGGCTTTAACAGTACAAAGAAAAGGTCCTACAGGATGGAGAGAGAGAGAACACGAAAGAGTAAGAGAGGAAGACTGGAAGCCGCTGATGTGAAGAACAGATAAAAGATCAGCCAAGCAACCCAAGCACACAAAGAAGCTATAATCCTGGGACAAAGTGTAAAGTAATTTACTGAGCTAAGTTTTCACACCAGTAGGGCTCCATGCACAATCTCTAGTCAAAAAAGAAGCTGACATTTTTCCCTTGAAAAATATGGAATATTTTAATATTTAATGAAAGAGTAGGGTTAAATGACTTTGTAGTATACAGCCCAATTTGTGCTTTTTCTTCATTATTGAATAATTAATTTATATAAAACCTTTGAGGACAGAGAAACAGATTCTGACCAAAATTAAATGAAATGAGGTTATTTTCACAGCAGAGGACACATAAAACTCCCAAAATACTTCAGGTTATCTGAAATCTACTGCTAAAAGATAAAATAAAATGTTTCATCTGATGGCTTTGGTTCACTTTTGTGCCCTTTACAGCTAGAAGTGTTTTGTCCAGCTGCACAGCTGATACAGGCATTTGACCTAGAGGGCAAGAAGAACACTTAGAAATAAATCCAAGTAAAAAGCCAAGAAAAAATCCTGCAATATTTTTTGTCCTGCCTGTTTTTCTGCATCCCAGATAACAACCCCAAAGTTTTAGGAATTCCTCCTTGAAATCCAAATCTGGTTCAGAAATCTAATCTAACATCTTTTTCCATGTTTCAAATCACTGTTACTGCAAGAATTACAAAGAAAAAAATATTATTTGAAAATGCCTTTTAAAAATCTTAATATGAAAATGTTCTCATAAGTGAATGAATTAGGTTTAGAACTGGCCTGAAAAATTCCTTATGGGTTTACAAGTTGCAGTAAGTCTCTGGGGAGTTAGATTCTGAGCTATAAACCTGCCAAAGCACACAGATCTATGCAGTGTAGACAGCGTTTGGGAGCTGACAACTTTCCACAACAGAGACACTCCTGACACTGAAAAACAGACCTCTCTGTTTTTCTGTCTCCTGTGTTAAATCACACTTTGCATAGGCTTAAACATAAGGTAAAAATGATAAAGTTAGGAAAAAGGAAAGTTCCAGATAGTAGTGGAAAAACAAAAATAAGAGTAGCTGTTCCCAATCTAACAAACATTGGAGGGTTTCTTCCTTGCTTCCTTTGATTCGCAAACTCCTGTAGAAATGATTTAATGTTCATTAGTGTTTTAGATGTGTTTTGCAAAAATGTTTATCCTTCCCTTTCCTTGTCTTTTTCCTCTGTTTATTTCAATGCCAAATAAAAAATAATGACTCCAACTTACACTACCATTCAAAACTGTTATTGTGCAATGAGCCTGGGATGGCTGCTTGACTACCAGCTCAGTGCTTGGATTTGTACCGGCCAGCACCAGGCCAACAGAGATAATAAATGCTGAACCCAGCTTTGATTCCTCCCATTAACAGAGACCTTTAGTGGTTTCCCTCTCACTCTTATCACCTCCCTGTTCTTAGTCACTCTTTGCATGAAATCTCCAAACCCCAAGTATCCCTCAGACTCATCCACCCTTCGATCAAACACAGCTGAAATTAAACAAACATTTCAAAACTTCCCACTGATGGACAAACTACTGGAGTGCATAATCCCATTCCTTTAGTAAACCAGGCTGGCACAGGGGAAAGCATAAAGATTACCCTAACTACAGAAAACCTTTTAAGTTTTACCTTGCTACAAAAATCCTCCTTTAACCTTTGATTCCTTTTCAGCAAATAATGTTGAAGGTAACATTACTTATTTACATTACCCTTTAGTACCTCCTATGTGTTCCATGCTTGAAAACAAAGCCATTTAGAGGGAAAAGTAAAAGGATTCTTGCAGAAAATAGTTCGGGATTTTTTTTTAAAGGGCTGACACAAAATAATTCTTTTTGGTTCAAGAAGATGTAACAGGCTTTCCAAGATTTTGACATTTTTCAGGCAACCTCATACATAAAGCTTTTCAGATGTGATCCCCAAATTGTGAGTAAGAATGGCAACAAATAGAAAAAAACCCAAGAAGTTTCATAGTTAAAATAGGCACTGAAAAGTTTGTCATCCTTGAATGTATTTTGCTTTGATAGAATTACATACAAATATTCGTGAGAAATCTTGTACGTGTGTCTTAAGGGTGGGACAGTGGAAACAATTCTACCAGATTTATTTTGGTAGATCATGTCTTGAAAAATTTCTAAAGTTTGTTTTTTATTCTTAAGCACTGTGTTTTCCTTTTCTGAACACTTCAAGCCCTGCAGAGAGCTGTGCAAAGAAGGAGGTTCTGGGAAGAGAAAAAAACCCTCATTTCCATTAAAAACTGTTGTTTCACAACTACTAGTTTTCTCTCCAACTGTTGGAGAGAAATATGTGTATCTATGGAGGAGGCATGATTTTTATGGCACATGAAGAATTTAGGCTTGACATTTTTAAAAAACACATACCTAGCTCTGTTTCCACTAAGCAATTAATGTATGCTTGTGGTATCTCCAATATATATGTGGAACAATCAGACAGAAGACAATGTGTTGTGCACAAGAATGCATCAATATAATTTGCCTCGATTTATTAAGTTGCAGATAAAAACTTCATTTTTTAACTAATACCTCCTTGATTTTTAAACTGGAACTACAATAGGGAACAATTTCTTTGCAACATTGCCCAGCTTCCTGCCTCCCACCTCGGACACTAACCTTCTTGGGACTCATGAATCAGTCCAGTTATCCTTGCAGCCACAAGGGAGCCTAAGCAACACACGAAACACAGAGCACTGGAGCAGTGTAAATGTAATGTAAATGTGTGAGCATTTAAAGTTACCAGAGCTGCAGTCTTGAAAGGTAAAAGTCCTGCTTCAGATTGCATTTCTAATGCAGGTGTTAGTCAAGCAATGACTTTGGATTTGTTACATCCAGAGGATAGGTGGTACTTCTTTATTTTCCAATGTTTCAAAGTTTCCTATACACTTTTCTTGCTATTTCAGTGTTTTTTCTCCTTTTGTGCATTTGCAAAACTACTATTAAGAAGAAACATGCTACCAAAAAAAGGTCATAATAATTTTTTATGTCATAACTAAGGATTCGAGGCTTGAAGAAAATTTGAGTACTGACTTTTTCTTTTTTTTTATTTTGAATACTTCTGTTTTCCAAGTGATTTGTGATTTTGGATGCATCGTTTATACATGGGCCTGCTTGGGTCATCTAAAGTAGATGTGATTTTCTCAGGCTTTGACAAAGTCAAGTTACATCAAAATATCTCAAATTAGGCATCCTCTGAACTGAGAGATTTAAAACCACTTCTTTTTCAAAGCCTTGGCTGCTGCATTTGGAAGCATTTTAACCCAACCACCCTATTCTGATGCAAGTGATTTGTGGTATTTGCCCCACAGTTCCAATACTTAGCCAAATCAACAGAAATGCAAGGGCTGCATCAGATGCCTGATCTGTCATGGGGCAGATCAACTTATGCAGAGTTTCAGCTGCAGAACTTATTCCACATGGAAAACTACATTGGCATTCAGCCAGAAGATTAAAACATTCTCTGGGGAGGGAGCACTGCTCATTGTCAAGGCCATGTGGTCTGTGTTGGTTGAAGTTTCCGTGGAACTTTCCTAACCTTGTGAAGCCTTGTGTAAGACGTAGTTACTATCAGTGTTTGAAGATCTTCTCCTGCAACGTAGATCTCCTCCTTGCTGCCCAAACACAGGGCTGTAGGTCTACAGATAACAAATCAGCTACAAATTTTATAGGCCTCTAGGAATAGGAAGGATTGTGCTGGCATCTTGGGCTATGCACGGGTGTGTCTTTGCCTCCTCCCTCCTGTGATGGCATTATCCTGTTAACATTAGTCTGCCAAGTTAGGTACATCATGTTCTAGCAGGACACAGCCTCCTTGTGATGTTTGTTTGCCAAACAACAAACTTTATTTCCAATAGGTGGTCTGTATGGGATTGAAGGCTGCTATATTGCAATTGGATTTTGATTATTCTGACAATTTGAGAAATCAGAGCAAAGCCAGTTATAGCTAGTAAAAAAAAAAAAAAATCCTAAGGAAAGTTGTGCTGTTTTTTATGAGAAAGAAAATAATCATGACACTGTCTGATATCCAGGGATGGACAGGTGACAGAAGCAATGTCCCCTAAAGGAATGGAGCTGTTTGTAGTTAGTTATTTTTCTGCTGTGAGCGAGAAATAAAATCAGAGCCCCACAGAAGCAGAGAAAGGTACTTTCTCTCTCAGTTCTGGTCCTGCTGCGGTTCAGGTCAGTGACAAAAGAGCAGGATGCAGCAGCGCTCAGCACAGCCTGGGGGACACAGAGGAAAGACCCCTGGGACTGAGATTTGCTGTGCCAGGCTTCCAGCTTGGCTGGCACTTTTCCTCCAGGAGTATACAATACAGGAGGACTCCTAAAAGTAAGTCAACAAAAATTTTAAAAATGGCATTAAAGAAAGGGAAAGAAAGCACTTAGGAAAACTGGCAGGCAGAAGGGAGGACATAGGTTAGGTGTGGAGGAGAGGGACTGGAGAGGGCCATGGAGGAAACAAAGGGAAAAAATGACAAAGTGAAAACAAGTAATGAAAGGAGTGACTATAGAAACAACTGACAATGTAAAGGGGTGAAATAAAACATAATCTCTTATGCAGACATTCACGATTAGGAAAGGTTATTTCTCTTTCATTTTTATTTCCTTGGCAGAGAAGGGGGAGCTGTAGGGAGGAGGAAATTAAGTGTTTGGTGCTGGTGCTGATGGAAACTTTTGTTTCAGCTGCAGCTCAGGCAGAGAAAGAATTTCCCCCGGTCAGACCCAGGTGAGGGGTTACAAAGCAGCAGTATCTGTGTACAAGGCAGAAACCCTTAATATCTGTATTAATTTGTCAGGCCTTGACTAAGGAAAGCAATGCTAATGAAACTTTAACATACTTGCCACTGGCAAGTGACATGTGTCTATAAATATTTAAGGAATGATGGGATCACTTAACCACTCTCTCTTCATTTCAGCCTCAGTTCCCATCCCAAACTGAACTGGAAAATTTTTTATGCACTTTGGCTTGTCTCAGTTAAATTAACACCCCCACCCCTCTTTCTATACCTCCTTTCCTGTCTACTTCTTCTGAATCACTCTCTCGAGCTGTGTCCAGGCTGCTTTCAGCTCTGGCGTTGAACTGCAGCTTGTCACTAAAGGCACCCTGGCATGTACATAAAAGAGATTTGAAGGTGGAAATGACCACCCATTAAATCACCTCATCCTCCCTCCAGTCAGTGTGGGATTGTTCCTGCAGCACACTCCCCAGGGCCTGGGGTTTTAATGCTTTGAGCAACAGAAATTCCACCTCCACCCCCTTAGGGAGGAGTGCATGAGGGCTAATAGATCACACTCTTATGCAATTTTTCCTGATACATAGCCTGCATTTTCCTTTGTTTGATGTCTTTAATCCGTTATTCACATTTATAACTGGTGCTGGGTGAATCCCAGGTGGTTCTGAGGTTTATTTCTGTTTAAGAAGGCACGCAAAAAGGCAGAGACTAGTACACATTCTTTAAACCTTTTGGTGCCTTCCTGACAGGCTCTGTTATTTCTTCCCTGAAACTGCCCAGGACCCAGTAGAAAGCTGCATTTCTCTCTCTCCCAGGAGGGTAGGAGTTTGGATACTGGCCAATCCTCTGCTCTGGTAAATCTATCCTGAGAACAGAGACTGAAGCCCTCATCTCCTCAATCTACAATATGCCTTTTTCTAGTCATTACCCAGTAGCCTAAGCCCTCCAGTTTAATTTCCTGTACTCATCAGGCTGTTGCTGTACTTTTTGTACTCCCTTACCTAATTGAGGGGTGCATCAATCTGTTTTTATTGGACTGGTTCCTTTGATGTCTGAGCACCAGAGATACTTCTTTAAGTATTTTTTTCTTAAAAAAGAAAGGTATTTCTTAAGCTGTTATTCCAGTTGATATCCCATGAAATGCTGCAGTAATCAAATGCTCCTGATACTGTCATTTTAACAAATACTAGTTACCAGGGCTGTAGCAAGTGTCAGATCACACCTTTCTTCTGCAAGTGTTGAAGAAGGATTTAAATCCATTCTGCTGTCAAAATGGCCACTGTGCTACAGTGCAATCCATCTTCTCACTCTTCCCCTTTGAAGGTTAAATAACAATAAAAAAATTGTTCTGCTGCAGCAAGAGAAATAAAAAGTGAGAGATGTCTGCTGTAGTCTGGTAGTCTAGGAATTTAGATTACAGGAAAATTATTTTTAAATGCCTTTACCTGAGGCATTCTCATTTTTTATGCAACAGTAAATTCAGTACACACTGTTCTACAAATAGCATTAATGCTTTTTTCTCTTAGGAGGCAGGAAGACTGCATTTCTACATCTCATGCAGGATGCTGGTTTTCCCCCCAGTCACACCACTATTGCTCTAACACCAGGCAAGAGAGGAGGAAGAGGCACAAGCACCACTTCTCCTATGTTTTTTATATGGTTTAAGTGTGCTTTTAACCCTAAAAATGGAAGCTTGCTGGCTTGAAGGCAGCACAGTAGTGGTTGTTAGTCTTTGGAGGTGTTCATGTAGTGAGCAGCTGGGGACATTCTCTGTTTTCATGCCACAGAAATACAGCTGGAAGAAAACCAGACCTTACATAGACATGAGCTGTCCCCTATCCTGAACAATTATAAATCCATGGTTACAATTTTTGCCATCAGCTTATTTTTGAACTATATAGACATATATAAAAAATTTGAAAGCAGGGATGTATTGTCTAGATTAAATGGCAGTGTCAAGAAGTAACAGACACTGATCATAAATCATCATACTACCATAAAAACTAACTGGGCAGAGTACTAATTTACAGAAAGGGGAAATATTTTTTCTGAGGCAGAAGAATAAAGACCATCAAACCAACCCTAAAACGACACAGGAAGACTTACCAAGAGTAGCATATGTACACAGGGAGACCCTTTTTGGCTCATACAGGCTTTACAGACTGTAAATTATGGTTATTCCTAGGAGGAAAGAAAAGAGGTTCTGTCAGTTGTACAATTACTTTTTATTGGCAGTGCTCTTTCAACTCAAGAAAACATTGGCTGAGGTTCAAGACCAAGATTTGGCTCAAATGCCACCACAATTTTTCAGAAATGTGATGAATGTTACTCAAGAAATAGTTTCCTAAGGAAGCCACAAAAATGTGTCCAGCTAGGTTTCAGGATATCTAAAATGATATCCAAAAGTTGCTACCACTGAAGATCAATTGCCTTAAGTAATTTGACCAAAAGACATTTTTACCTGCCAGACTGGCTGATGCTCTGTGACAAAAGGATCTCTGACACATTTGAATGAGCAGTTTCATAAACACTGATGTATGTGTATCTGTACACAATTCATCACACCCATCTCAAGCATTTAATTTGAAGGATAAGCTATTAAAAAATATTTTTAAAAATCAACTTAGTGACAGTGGAAGACAGTCCTGCCACTGTGAAGGTAATGACAGGTTGGCCTAAGGATCATACACTGAACTTAAATTCAGTCACTGATCTCTCATGCCTGAGTGAAAATATTCCCAAGCCTGAGTGAAAACTTCATTTTAGAAAAGCTGATGAGATTATTTTTCCATTACTGTCAGTGAAGGCAAGATGTCAAAAGTCTGCCTTCCTGCTGTCTTCCCTGAAGAAGCATCCCCACAAGATCGCAAGGGGTAAAGCATTAACCATTACTGATCTCAGTTCTAGAAAATTTAGAAAGTTAGCAAATATTAGTAAACTAATCTTTAGTTTACCCTTATCTGAATCTTAAGTTGCTAGAAGAGACTGGAGGTGTGTCACGTAAAATGTCCACTTTTGTTCACAAAACACCTTTAATGGTTACTATAGTTATCTAGAATACAAAAGTCTATTTGTACATTTCTTTTTACAATGTTTTATACAGATGTTTTATACTGGAAAATGGCTAGGCACTTCCAGAGAATTCCTGTTTGTAATGGGATGAAGACATAAAGTACAACCATCAAGAAAAAGCAGGAGAAATAGTAATTTTTATTTGTACAACATGCATAAAAGTATATCTATGAGGAGGCAGATTTAAACAAAGATAATTCTAGCAAATATTGGGAAGAGCTTCTACAATTTCAGAAGATTAATATATTTGGACTTTTAATCAGCTGTACAAATTAGATTTTTTTTTCAGTATTGAGTTAATTAAATGTAGTGACACATTTAGATTTACCAGTAAAAGGCACTGCTGCTAGGATGTTAGTTCAACCCTCCTCTAACTGAATGGGCCTCTCCAAATCTGTATTTTTACTCTGCTTTTTTTATTTCCTGGGCTGTAGAAAGGTCCATAATTAACCCAGAGGATGTAGCTATCTCTCCATCAACTCTCCAGTGAATTCTCAGTACTTGTAGTTTTGATGTGAGTGTGATCAGATACTTCTTCCTCACACTCATTTCCAGTTATTTCAGATTATAAAGGCCTGGCATAGTCTCAAGCACAGATCTTAAATCTGGCAACATTGCTCCAACAGACTTATGCATACAGAAAGCAGAAGGCTAGACAAAACAGGATAATGTGAAGACTGTACTTAATAACACAGGAAAGAAACAGAATCAAATTCCCCGTATTTGATAAGATTGCTGCAAAGAAATGGACTTGTAGCTTAGTGAAATACCTAAGCTTTGCCCCTCTGCAGGCTATAAAAATTAATGCTTACTAGTTAAGGTTCCTATGCATTTAAATAATTTGGTTCATAATTATTTGCTTTTCTAGATGACTCAATAAATACAAAAGTGTTCAAAGTTCATTTGGAGTTCACTGACTCAAAGCTTTCCCAGATCTCAAAATACAACAGGGTAGCTTTCTTCCCAAAGAAACGTTAGATTGATTCCTGATTTTATCAGTTGCTAATCATCATTAAAATCAGTGGTTTATACAATGTCTTAGACCAAGAATACCTCTCCTGTTATTACCTCTGTACCATCTGACAGTAACCTCTCATGTGAAACAGACCAAGGATGTAGTAAATAGATGACAAAAGACACCACAAAAACAGGTGATAACATATTCCTATGTCTTTAATGGAAACATTTTGTTACAATTTAGGTTATGCGATATTGCATTTTTAAAAAGTGTGAAAGAAAATGCACAGAATGAAAAGTCAAAGAACACCAGTGAATGTAGATATTTTAAATGACCAAGTCATAGAAGAAATAAAATACGTTACACAAATAAACAAGGGTTATATCCACAGTCATGAATATGCACTCTCCTCTACACAAAAACAATAAATAAAATCACATTATATGCAGATAGTTCTACTTACATCAGTACAATATACTGTGCAGCTTTCCATTTGTTTTCTGCTAGACTGGCACTAGGTTTTTGTGTTGTCCAGTATTTTTCCATAAACAGTGAATAGTATTACCGAAAAAAAGGGGACAAAGTTCCTGTCCACAAAGTCTGTCCTGCGTCCCACTAGTTTTTGATTGTTACACCCTATGCACAGGAAACACAGCAAATTCTACCCTTCATCCTGGCACTCCAAATTTTCTCACCACTTTCAGACCTGCAGAATAAAGACTCTCTCTTCTGAGAGAAAGAGATGTCCAGGTCATCCCCAAATAGAAAACAACACAGCTGTGCTCACCATGCCTGCTGCTAATGTACATCAGTGAAACCTCCCTTCAGTTGGGGGGTGGGGAGCAGAATTGTGTGTTTCCCGTGCATACCAGCTGAGATGACAAAAGAAACACCTAAAACTAGATTTTTTTTTTAAACACCAATTTTGATATATTTTTGTTGCTTGCTCACATGTCCTATAGAAACATTCATGTGACAGAAACACCAGGGAACAGTTCACACAGAGTGGATTTTAGTCTTTCAAAGACTTTTCATCTAATGAATCCACTTAAGATTTCTGAAGTAATATAGCTTAACATACCAACTGTAACAGTGTCAGGTTATTCAGAATAATTTGCCTTTGATGCAGAATATTAACTTAGTGGTTAGTGAGAATTTTGAGGGAATTGTAAGCTTCTCCTTTTGGCTATTTTTGTATGCTGTATATTTGTCATATGTCAGTTAGGACCTTCTAAAAGGTAAATTCTGGAAGAAGTTAATGGCATAATAAAAGTCTATGTAGTGATACACTGGACACAATCAAACACTAGTCCAAGAAACTCTCAAAACTGTGGCAGCCTTACCTTCTCGATCAAAACCAGCAGTAACCTCATAAAAACACCAACATTTACCTTTTTCCTTTCTTCCTCTACGGGTGACATAAAGGGAGAGCTCCACTTATGACAAACTTAAGGCTTCACTGGGGCAAACCACAGTGCTCAGGCTTTCTGTTATTCCTTAGAAGAGAACAGACACTATCAATGTCTGCTGCACAGCTTGCTGACCCTGTAGACAGCCAGGTCTGAGGTCTCTCACAAACAGCTATTTGTTTTAATTTCAACAATCATTTTTCATCAGTCTCAGAGCTCAGATGTTAAAAGGTATCTGAGAATGGAAAACAATTCATCTCTCAAGCCATCTGAATTAATTTCTGCCTCCAAGCAGGGCCATGCACAGTGCAAACTCTTCCATTCTTCCACTTGAAAGGTTTCACACACACACACACAAATCTTTTTGTGCTTTCAACAGCGAGAAGGAAAAGGGGGGAGGAGAGGTGACACACATAACATATCTGAAAGAAAAACTTCTCCCATGTCCTTAAAAACATATTCCAAAAAGTAATTCCTGTATTTCTTTGTTTCTTAAAAGGGCTAAAACTGACTGCTACAAAACATGCACTTTGAAATTTGTCCCTTCATGGTTCCCTGTTGTGAGGTGAGTTACTAGGGCATGTTGTTAACCAACAGAAAAGTGTTAAATGTACCGTTAGAAATGTGCCCTGCTGTGGGGAAGGTGGTCGATAGATTTGAGATCACTTTATAGCAATGACAACAAAGATAAAAAAAACCCAACAGGCAATTCTAGGTCTAGATCTCTGATAGTGGCTGGCGTGGCCATGGGACAACACAAGGTGTGCTGGCAGCTGAGCAGCATGGCAGCAATGAACTCCATCTGAAATTACAAAAAAGCCAACACTCTCAGTGAAGAAGGAGCATTTCTGACTAAATGATGGAAAATGGCTGCCTCTTTTCAAAGTACTTCTGAACCTAGACAAAAGACCAGGAAAAAAATGGGGGAATTACAGACTGTTCACTCTACTCTGGGAGAAAATGAGGAAAAACTAACTGCTTTACTGAAAGAACCAGAATGGCTTCATGGCTACACTCTGAAGCACAGAGGAGGGCTGTGAAGGACGTGGAACTGTCTTGAGCTCCGGAAAAGGTGGACTGAATTGCCAATGAAATTTATGACCACGACTATTTGCTTCCTGTCTTTGATGTCTATTCTTGGCTTTCCAGGAGCATTATGGCATTCATGAGGTGAAAACATCACTGGAGCCAAGGTCAGCTAAGGCTGATGCAGCCTGTTCTCCTGCAGAGCTGAGAAACTCTCTCTGAACTGCTTCAAGCCTCAAGGCACTCCACTGAGAGCCTGAGTTTACTTCCACTGAATCAGTAAGAGGGTTTTTTTGTCAGCTTAATGAGAGTGTGATTGCACTTCTAAGCCAAAACATGAATCAGAGATCAACCTCCCAGTAAAATATCTTGTCAGGGAGAACACTCTTATTTGACTAGCACAAATGTTTTCAAAGCATTAGCTGCACCTTAATAACTCTCCACTAAAAAACCCCAACAAAATACTACCAATAATGCAATAAAAGGTATGGCTTAGGAACGAATCAAAAATAGATCAACACGATTCATTTTCAGAAATTATTACAACTCTTTAATAAACTGAATTCTGGCCACAGTCTTGCAAGGTGCAGACCACTCTCAATGACAAGTTTTAGCAAACTGAGTTTTTTCAGAGCTCAGCTGGGTGTTATATTCAATGCAGCACACCAGGGCAGGAACTGGTAATTAACTGGTGATGGTGGCAGTCACAGACAACTCAGGAGACACAAACCGTCCATAAACAAACTTCCAGAACTACCAGTGGCCCAGGACAAAGCACCTAGACAACTGACTCTGAAGCTGTGGGTTTCAGGATGCTAAATCACAGATATGTGTTCTGCTATATCTTCGTCCCTTGTAGTGGCAGCCTAGGTGTTGAAGTTATGAGGGTAAAAAGGGAGGAAAACTGTCCCCAGGAAGAGGATTCCGAGGTGAATCAGCTATTAAGCTGACCACTATTCAGTGATTTTAAAAAATCCTAACTTAGCAGAATTTGTCAAACTTTGATAAACAGCGATATGAAGCCACTAGTTCTCAATTTAACAGGCACAACTGTGAGATTTAACATGGTCTACAGGGCCAGCCTTTCTTAAATTCAAGCACATGGCAAATTTCCCTTTGGTTCAGCCATGGCCAGGATCATACCCTTTGGTCCCAAGTGAGCAAAGCACTTAGAAGCTGAAGTTGAGCATAATTTTAAGTGTGTTCTGAAGTGCTGAGCTGAGTCAAGGGTCTCCTTCTGCTGCTCTGTAATACAGATGTATGTCTGTAATATGGGTGACTTGTTAAAGCCAAAAATGTAGGTTTTGAAACCTCTTTTGAGAATCAATTATTATTATTTTGATTAGACATTCCCTCACAGGGTCCGGAGCCTAAACATTGTGGCATTGAGCTAATGCAGATGAACCAGAAAGGAAAAGTGCATTAGCCAGTGAAGAATCTCTCTGCTGAATAATCTAAACTCAGGGTAGCTTCTGATCTATGGTCCATGGAAGACTTGGGAACTATTAGCAAGAAGCCTGTGAAAGGCAGCTAAGAAGAGCAAGTTTATTTATGCTATGGAGAAATCCACTTATGTGAAATGTCTTAAAAGATCTCCACGCTTCCATGGGAAAAACACATACGTTTGTGTGCATCAATTTGCAAACATTAAAGTCCATTGACCTAAGATGCTCTAAGGTGCAAAAGAGGGTCACCTTTCTTGGGAGGTGCTGGGATGTACAGATTTGGCTAAGCCTCTGTCAGCATCCCACCAACAGACACCGCATAGAAACACTTCCTGAGGTCATGACTTAAAACTCTACATAAAACCAGGGATCAGAATTATTATTTTTTTAATTATTATTTTTTTAAATGTGACTTTTTGCTATACTTTTTTTTTTTTTAAACAATTATCACAAAATGACACAATAAATAAACTGTCATAAGGACTGTCCCAGCCATATCTCCTGTCTTCTGATGTGACTCAGCTGTGCAATGCCCAGGAAAAAGGCACATCTACACAACTGTCTTGATGCCAAACTAGTCACTGTTTGAGTACTAGGTCATACTGCAAAGCTACTCACAACAAAAATATTTTCAGAAAAAGTTTACACTCCAAATCTTACCCTCTTTTCCCCACACATTTGAAAAGTTTTCTTGCCTTTTTTTCTGTGGCAAAGCAGTGGTATGGGTAAAAGAAAGTCAAAATACTGAAGGGCCTATCTACCAAACCAGAAGCAGACCAAAACAGCTTTGGAAAATATCTGAAAAAAACCCCAAACCTTAAGCATACCCAGGGGCTAGATAAACTCAACTGCTTGGGGGAAAAAAAATCCAGAAACTAATCAGGAGGTCTTTTGTCCTCCCCAAGTCCATAGCAGTATGAACGCTGCTCTAGCCTACTTATGGTGCCCATGAATTTAGGAGAATACTTCAGAAAACTGTCCACTGCTTTGGCTAAAACACCTTTGGAGAAGTCACACAGCCCAGACTGGGAAATGGGATGATGGAAATCGACCTCCTGTACAGGAAGCTTTGCCCTCTGGCTGCCTGGGACACAGGACAGTATTTCACAAGGGCAGGTGATGAGCCCCTCCATGTGCTAAGAAGTGAAATATAGGGAAAAAACATGTCCAATAACAAATAAAAGGGGGTAAAAAGCAGACATAGACAGTTTTTGTTCCTCATTTACTTTCAGGTACCCCAAAGTGGTTTCTCAGAATTGGCTCTCTGGCTTTACAAGGCCTAGGGGTTTTGTAGAAATTAGGCTTCAGAGCCAGTTTTGAGATTAACTTTCACGACTATAACTGCCGAGACTAGAAAGTTCTGCTTATGAGATCAGAATAGAATAAACCAAAATACTTCATGCACTCTTAGAACCACAGTGATACCTGTTTCCCCACCAACAATATTTTTATGGGTCCTCTTCACCACATTTACAGTAAGTACTGCTCACTTCCATTTGTTGACTAGAAAGTGCAAAGCTCTCCTTTGTCTAGTATAAAATAACCTGTCAGTAGCTAATTCAACACAGATGTAGTTTTGCTCCCAGTAAATAAATGGCAGAAGTTCCAGGAAAACTGATGGCAGCAGGATTAAAGTCAGCCCTACAACTGTGTTTTAGCACAGGACTCCTGAAGTTAGCTCCTTGGGTGTTTAATTGTACAAACACAGATAGTCAAACCTCACCATCTTCTATAGGACATCTTAACATTAGACAAATGCATTATTTACAGCATCAGGGTGAACATCACACAGACCATTCAATAACTGCATTTGTGTTGTTTAAGTCACTATTTGAATGTTGCACATGCCTGGAGAAAAAAGTGGGGCAAAACATCTATTATCATCCACAAAGTCATTTCTCCTCCCCTAAACACCAGCTCTAAAATGTATTTACAGCTGTTGACTTTCCCTGCACATTACTCCTGTCATAAAAAATATGTCTTCAAAACATCCTCTTCCTTAATTTTTAATCCTACCAAAGCAAAAATAGATATTTTAATAGAAAAATACAAGATTAAAAATATTCTAAAAAATAAAATGGTAGCATGGAATGTCATTTTTACACAAAAAAAAATCCCCTTTTGAATTGCATCAGCTATACAAATACTTTCATATTTACAGTTTTGGATGCAGTCCTGTGCTCACTGAAGTTAATGGGATTTTGCCATTGACTTCACTGGGAACAGGAGCAGGCCTGACGTGGACTACATTTGCCCCTCTGAAAAGTCATGGCAGTGGACAGAAAAGAGTATGACAAAACACATTTAAGACTGAGGAATTAACCAGTCCTCTCCAGAGACCTGATTGTCTTCTCTGTCACTATTTCACACCTGTGAATTCCTCATCCTTCACTGGAGTTTTTCCTAAATCCCACTACTCAAGAGGGAGAAACAGTGCTTTTGACTGTGATATCACACAAACAAGGGAAGGATGGTTTGTGTGTTTCCACCTGCCTGACTTTCTCCGTGGAGTTAATTACAACCAAGTGCCAGTTCCCTCCCAGAACTAAGGTCCGTACACTGAATTTCATATCCCCTGTTATCAATGGAAGTGATTCAGTGATGCACGGTAACACCCCAAATCAATCCCTTTTTTCCTTTTTGCAGCAACCAGCACCTGTGCCTCTGAAACCATATTTGATACCCATGGGTGAGATGCAAATATGGAAGGCGGTGGTAGAAGCTAAAAAAACAAAATAAAGGATCAGAATGAGGCCTCCTGCATCAACTAAACCCGGATCTGCTAGCCTTAATATATGCCTTAAGAAATACTGTCTTTACATATTAAGTACATCCCATAACAGCAAACTGCATAATTTTCTTTTCTCATGAGATGAAAGGCCATGTGGCATAGTATGATTAGTAAATCATTCCTGAGATTCTGAAAGAAATTAAGACAAAATTACTGCTTAAAAGAGTGAGTTCTTCAAGAGCCTCTTCTTTTTACACTGATGTCTTTGGTTGTGTCCTTTTCTCTAATTCTTTTTTCTTTTTCACTAGGAAGAATGGGATTCTTCTTCTTCTTTATGCAGCAGAAAAATGAGATCTAATGGAGTCTTCACGTAACTGCCGATGTTTCCCCATGTTACAGTCCTCCTGTCGAGTTCGTCTCTCAATAGTTACTCTGTATTTCTTTCTGCATGAAAGAAGAGGAACAGAATGAGAAATCCTTCTCCAGCCATAGGCTAACAGACTTCCCTTATAAAGAATGCCTGTAGGGGACAGCTGGGTGCCATTTGAAAAATGAAACGTGGCAGAATGTGAAGCTCTGGTCAAAGATTAAAGTAGTTTGCCTCAGAACATTTTACCCAGGCTCAAGAATGTCTGTTAATTTCTACATGGCAGTCTCAAAGCACTAACACACAGACATTTGCTTCTTTGAAAATTTCTGATCTAAGTGATTAGGAGTTTTTGTGAAGTGTCATGTGAACTGTGTCACATCCACTGCTTTATATTGATCAAAGCCAAACTTCTTTTCAGTATGCTGGGTGGGGGGGAGCTTTCTGGAGAGTTCAAACAGCTCTGACTATTCAGCTGCATTTCTCACTGAAACTATGTATCAACTAACTAATCTTCCCATTTCCCTCTGAGAAAGCTACTATGTTTGTAATGTCAGAGGAGGTAATACGATGAATTAAGGAGAGGGATGTAGAGAACAGATAAGAAATAAACACAAATGCTCATGCATCATACACAGCTCTTCCTGTGTGTCTTCCTCTAGGGCCTTTTGAAGAATTACACTGTGTTACTTGGTACGTCAAACAACCCCTCTGACTGCCTTTCAGCTTCCCCTTTAGTACCCAAATCTCCCCAGAAAATCATCAGATGAGATTCACATTTAGGTTTTATGCACTGATGCGTCTACTCAGTTTCAGGACAAATTCTTCAGAAGGGCATTAGTCCAGCCTCATGGTGGAGATGCGTAGCAAAACCTTGTATGCCAAGGAAACCTCTGCTCCCCCAGCAGACATAGCAGGAGCAGGAGCTAGATATGCAGCAGTGGAAGAAAGATTCTCACCACACCAAGGTTTTGATTCAGGCAACATGGCTGAATAGGAAGTGGCAACCTAAAAGTTCTGAAAATATTCCCTAAGACTTGTGTCTGCATCAGTAGGCTCCAAAATAACGTGAAAAACCTGTGCTCTTTACAAGTCAGATCCTTCCATGGATCTGAGCATGCACAAAAGAAGCTCTTGCACAAGGACAGGTCCAGATTTTAGATATACAGGTGTTTAAGTTAAAATCCAATCAAAGCTACATGTCAGAACTACTGCCCAGATATTTCAACTGTTTGCATGCACATTCAAAATGTAATTTGCATACTCATTTGTGACAATGACAGATCCAAATGAGACGTTAATCAGAAGGGACATTTACAGCTTAAAAGGTACAGAAGCTGCGAGTACAAATTACTTCCAGGCACACAATTGCTAAACATAAATTTTCTGAAAATCTGACCTATGCATCCTGATTTGCTAGGTTTCAGGTATTTATTCTAATGGTGGAATAAGGTTGTCCCTTCTCCTGCTCTGAGCAACTGCAATCAGATCTGCCGAGTGAAATTCACCTGACAGCACCTGCAGCTTCCTTCAGTAAACAGAGAAACAGGCCCTTCTAAGAGACGTGGTTTAGCTTTTACATGAAGATGACATGAACTGCACAGAAGTGCTCCTTTCTCCCCTCTGATCATACATAAAAAGACCAGTGTTAAGCTCAGGTGTGTACATCTA
Source organism: Entomyzon cyanotis (assembly GCA_024500445.1). NCBI lineage: Eukaryota > Metazoa > Chordata > Aves > Passeriformes > Meliphagidae > Entomyzon > Entomyzon cyanotis. The sequence continues at coordinate 41,599,963 of JAKEPQ010001021.1, read as the reverse complement.
CTTTTACAGACACCCACCTTTGCTCACATGGATTTACAATCCAAATCTTTGTAACAGATTAGGATTTAAACTAGGAGTTTAAATTCTGTTCTTAAAATGATACTTTGCATAACTGTATACCAGCCCAGGATATTTGTTACTTCATTTTTTGTCCTTATATACCAATTCCTTCCCAATATCAGCAATGCTAAAACCTACACCTAACAATTGTCATCTCTGGTTGAGAATCTATGTGAGATGCAAGAACCTCTGAGGACATAAAAAATAAAGACAGATTTTTATTTTCTTTTTCTTTTAAAGATTGTCTTTAATCAGTCCAAGCCAACTTGATGCTACTTGAAACCCAAACAACATACTGTATAAGCACATAGCATCCGCAAGAAAAAAATCACCCTGCAGAATTTCAGTTGTAAGCACATGATGAATAGGCCTGGTGTTTTGAAACCCTGAAAGTGTGCTGGTGAAGTGCCCTGGTCCTTCCTAATTGAAGCAAGTTTTGCTTGCTTTGTTTTGTTAACATTTTTTATAGACAGTTATTTTTTATTGGATAGAATTATTTGATTCTTGTATATGGAGGTTAATTCTATTCTCCTATCTTACTTTTCCATAGCAGGAGGATAAATTACTGTATATATAAGGTGCTGAACATGTTTAACTAATATATTCCATCAGTACAGGATCAATTACCAAGACTTTACATTTGCTGACTGACTAGCAGTGTAAGAATTATTTTACTTAAACAAGAATAAAACATGGATCACCCTGCACTGACCTCAGCTTATTAAGTTAAACGCACAGATTTGGAATCCAAATGCTCTCTTACACCAAAACAGAAATCTCTTTCTGTTCTCCAGTACAATTCCATTGAATACCAGGCAAATGATATAAATCTCTTGCAGATCACAGCCTGCACAACTGTGCTGGCAAGGAGCACCAAACAAAGGCGGCTTTCAAGGCCAGGGCATTTTACTAAAGCAACTGTGAATGTCTGGAACTCACTGGAATTATTTCCATGGGTAACATTACTTTGAGATGTAAGTAGCTACAGGATGAAGACCCAAGTCAATAAAATTATTTGGATAAACACAGAAGGGCAATCCAAGTGTGTTCCCTGTCTCTGGTGAAAATGTTACCACACATTATTATGGTGCCTCTCTGTTGCCCATCAAGGATGGTCTGCCAGGAGCTGAGAAGTTTGGATGATGAATAAAAGGTTTGCAGAACTTTCAATGAATTAGACTAACCTGAAGAAGTAAAAGGCCATTAGCAATCCTGCTCCAAGCAAGGCACCCACAACTATTCCTGTAACTGCTGATTCTCCTAGACCACCTGCTTGAAAAGGGGAAAAATAAACAATCAGGGTTTATACTGAGAACTCTTTGCATTCATGTACTGGAAAATACAGACAACCAGGAAACTAGTGACCAACATCAGATAATAACTAAAGCTTTTCATGGGAACCCTTTTCCATGGGAACCTGTTACAGTGTCTGCATGTTTACTTTCTGCCCTTGCTTTACTTGGGGTTGAAAAAGCCCCAGAAATTGGTGTCAGATGAAGGCACAATGCTGGAGATGTGATACAGGGGAATGTTGTTAGGAAACTGGCCTGGACAGCTTGGTCCAAATCACAACACAGATATAATGGGAATCAGCACTGAATTCACGTTGAGTCACTAGAACAGAAACAAACTCATTTCACCTGGTTTAGCATCACAACCCTCTATCACCCAGGTTTATTAAAATTACTGTGATTATCCAGTGGTCCCTCATTTTTTTCTTTTTTTATTTCATGAAAATATGTTATTTTAAGTTAAAGCCACATGACTTTTGACTTGCTTCAGATCTCAACAGAGGCAGAACAGGGACACAGTGGCTGAAGAAGAGCCCAAGCAGGGACTGTCTCTGGGAAGTGTAGGGCTCCTGAAGAACAATGGATTCTCATGTGCATGTAGTCTCCTCCCACTTCCATTCCCACCAGGGTTTGTGGAAAGGAGCAGAGAAGGAAATTAAACTGCTCCATTCTCTTCATCCATCCTTGACCTTTCAAGGGGATTCTGTGTGTACAGAAGGAAGTAGGCACATAGCCACACCACGCTAACCACAGATGGTCTGTGTACACACCAGTTTTTCAAGGACTGAAGAATTATCAGGCTGGAGTTACCTTTTCACTGCAGGGCTAACAATTTGTTTCCTGTGAAAAGTTAAATCTACCCTTTGCCACTGAGGCATCAATATCCTCCCACCCCAATCTCCTTGCAATGTCCTACTCACTACAACATGGCCTGCAAGTCAGTGTGCTGGAAAGAACCAACACCTGCTCTGTGGAGGGTAGTCCCAGCCTTCTGAATTCTCAGATGTCACCCCATTCAACTGACTTCACCTCTCCTCAGCCTGCTGGGCCCCTCACAGTGCCTTCTATTAACACTGAAAATCATTCTGCACTGGGAGAACGCTGCTCCCACCAGCACAGCTGCTAATTATCAGTGTGATTATTCTCTGCTGGGGTTTCAGTTACATCCCTCTTTCTGGCTAAAAGGCCCCTGCAAAGTCCTAAAGCCTCCAGGGCTCTGGGCTGCACATGATTACTGTCAAGTGTAAGTTCAGGGAAGTGATTCAGGCCATTTACTACCCACGGTTGCCAGACCTTAACCTCCCAAGCAGTTGGGAGAGAGAGACAGTCACCATGTCTCAGTCGGACAACTGTGCTCCACAATTTAATATGGCCTGTTACATTGTATCAACACATTGATTCTTCTCTCTGGAGCTGCGATAGAAGCATTAAGTCACTAAACTTACATGATTTACACGGTGTATTGTTTGTGTGCTCTGAAACTCGGCTTTCATCTAGTCGCAGCCTGACATGGTTCCATGGATATTTCACATCTGATCGAATTTCGAATCGCCCCTGCTTTCCATAGTAGTCCCCGATCACCTATGCAAAACAAGAAAAGAATGAAAAGATTTTCCTATCAACCTGAAGAAGTAAAACAGAAAGGAGAGCAGCATCACTCACTCTACTCCTGTGGCATGATGTAGAATTTCAGAGAAGAGGGCAGAAGGGGTCTGTGGGAGGTTATGCAGTGCATGCCCTGCCCCAGGGCAGAATCAGCTGAACAAAAGCATTCCTGACAGATGTTTATCTAATCTGTTCATAAATGCCTTCAAAGATGGAGACTTGACAATTTCTATAGCAATTATTCTGGAACTTAGCTAGCCTTACCGTCAGTTGTTTTCCCTAGCATGTAACCTAAAATTCATTTATGTAATTATCCATCACTTGTTACTGAACTGCCAGTGATCACAGAAATTCTTCTTTTCTGAAATATTGCTTTACATATTCACAGGCTCTTATCTGATTCTCCCCTCAGGCATCTCTGCTATATAAATCCAGTTTACACAAACTTTTTGACCTTCTGAATATTCCTCCTGCTCTCCCTGGGCTTTTTTTCAGCTGCTCCATAGCAAGTTGGGTGCTCAGGACTGTCACCCAGCTGAGTGAGAATATGAGTAGCTAGATATGAGTCCAGGCTGGGCATGAACAGATCAGAGCAGCTCTGCCCAGAAGGACTTGGGGTGCTGTGAGTGAGAGGCTGGACATGCCCTGGCCATGGCACTCACAGCTCAGAGAGCCAAACGTGTCCTGGGCTGCATCCAGAGCCCTGTGGGCAGCAGGGGAGGGAGGGGATTCTGCCCCTCTGCTCTGCTCTGGTGAGACCTACCTGGAGCACTGCATCAGCTCTGGGGTCCCTGCATGGGAGGGACATGGACCTGCTGGAGTGAGTCCAGAGGAGGCCACCAGGATGAGCAGAGGGATGAAGCACCTCTGCTGTGGAGACAGTCTGAGAGAGCTAGGGTTGTTCAGCCTCAAAAAGAGAAGCCTCTGGGGAGACCTTACTGCAGCCTTTCAGTACTTCAAGAGGGCTTATGAAATCGAGGGAGAACAACTTTATCATGGACATGCAGTGACAGGACAAGGGAAACAGATTTAAACTAAAAGAACAGAGATTTAGATTAGACGCTAGGCAGAAAGTCATTGCTCTGAGGGTGGTGAGGCACTGGCACAGGTTGCAGAAAGAAGCTGTGGGTGCAGCTTCAACATCCTTGGAAGTGTTCAAGGCCAGGTTGGACGGATCAGTCTGGTCCAGTGAAAGGGGTCCCTGTCCGTGGCAGAGGAGTAGGAACTGGATGATCTTAAAGGCCTCTCCCAACCTAAGTCCTTCTATGGTTCCAGAAATTCAAGCACTGTGACAGCTGAGACTCTCAACTACACACTCCAGGCTGGAGTTTTCTGTTTTGGCAGAATTCAGAGGTACTGGACCATGTTCAGTTAAAACCTTCAAGTCTTGTATTTCTGCAGTTGTTGATATTTACATACGCATTATTCTGGTAGTACAGTAGTATTTTTCATACCAATTCATTAAGGCACTTCAAAATTTCAGTCTGTTTTCAACAGTTTCAGGCTTTATTCAAGATAACATATGCTGAATCTACTGCAAAGCTGTGGGACTAAATTGTGCTAACAGTAGGAGATAGTTGATCTGAGAACAGTTCTAAAAACATCTATGTACAGAAGCAATGGCAGAAGAATGTGACTGATGTGGTCAGAAGCAATGGCAGAAGCACACCAATAAATGTACTTATCCCACCAGGGATGAAAACCAGATATTAATACAGTAGGTTTAGAATTCAAGGCACAGATAGCCTGCTCAAATTTTTCACCTAAATTTAATTTTGAAGCTAACGAGTTTAAAGAACATTTGCTCCAGTTAGATATACAAAGGTAGATTTTACACTAAATAAAGAAACTCCTTTGTCACGCAGTTGCAATTGGGATATAAATCCTCTGAAGAATGAGTGTTTTCAACATTTGTTCAAAAATAAAGGCAAATTCCATGAACTGGAAAAAATAGAGACCATTCACAGGGAGCAGATTATTTATTAATAGACTGTTTAATTTATCAAACAGGAGTGGGAGAGTCCTCTACCAGCAAAACTTACTAAATAAGAAAGTATGCAGAATGGTTTAAGAACAAAAAGCTATAAGCAGCAACCAAGTGGATTCAGGTCAGAAGTAGGATGTAGATTTTTGAAGAGCAGGAATGGTTCATCTGTGGAACAAACATTGAGGGTACCAGCAAGGCAAACCCTGTTCTTTCACTGTCTCCAAACAAAAAATGAATGCCTGTTACTGTGTGAGCTTTAGTCATGTGTGAACTACAGGCTCCACACAAGGCTAAGAAACCTGCCTGTGCCTAATATAGCAGAGATCAAATTAGGAAATCTAGGTTTTCTTCCAGCTTTAAACTCTGTGAATAGACCTGGGAAAACAGCTCTGCCCAAGCACCCATCCATTTGGCACAGTTCAACTGAGAAACATTCTTGTACAGACACAGAAAAATTTGTCCAGATGAATAAAACAACTTATCAAAGAAACAATGTTTTCAGAGTGAGGCATGAGGGTAGAAATTATGTGGCAGACAAAAGTAGTACGTAATCACATGTAAAATGGTAATTGCATGTATATTTATGTACATAATAAAACAGAGGGAAGTTGCAAAATAAGTTTAAAGAATAAATGTAACATTAAAAAAAAAAAAGATAGTTTAACTTGCAAGTGAAAGAGCAATGGAAGGAAGGATAAGAGAGGGAGATTAAATTGATAAATGAGATAAAAAGCTATTGGGCTGACAAACAGAAGAAGCACAGGTTGTTCACACCAAAGTTATCCCAACCATTTTGTACTCCTACTTCCCCTGAGAGTGTCTGCAGTTTACCGCTGAAGTTTTTCAATCACTATTACACACTAAAACACACCAGACATCCTCACACTTTTAAAAGGGCTCCTTGAATTTGTCTCTGCTGCAGCACCAGCATGAACAATATAACTTCAATGGATTCAACTCCACACATGGAAACATCCAGCTCAGACAGTGCTGCTTTATGTTCGAGCTTGTTGAAATTGGGGAGACCAGCAAACCTGAGCTTTGCAACTAACAGAAGCATTCACTGCAGCTGGACTTAGGCTAATGCACGTATTAATAAACTCAGCCCAGACAAGCTATTATCTATGTGCAGCTGGTGCTGTTTCTCACAGACTTTTTCACAGTTCATCTCTTCCACTCTTTCAGCATCCAGTGGAATAACCTATCTGGTATATATGGAGTCATCTGATTAAAATATTTCTTAAACACTGCAAACAAGGTACTCAGGTCTTTTTTCCTCACAAACAAGGCCAGGCAAGGTCTGCCCTCCTGCTTGTGGTTGACCACTGTGTAAGATTTAAATAAGTTGCTGTTTCAATATGTCAGGATACCTTGTGCATCACCATTGCTGTAAGATTAATCTTTCTTCCCACCAATGAATAAAAGGCCTTGCTCTGTTTAAGCAATAATTTCTCATACTTAAAATTATCAGAGCTTAGCTAGCTTGTGAGAATTCACCATTTAAAGACAAGCATCATGCGAAGAAAGTTGTGTTGTAAAAGAAAGGAAGAAAGTTTAAAAAAACTTAGTATAACTACTTCAAGATAGCTATTTTACAGAAAGGATTTGGTCTTAAATTGATAAGATTAAGCCAGCAAGTAAAGAGATGATATCATGTTACTTTACAATAACTGTTAATTCATCAGTGGCCAATTGAAATGGTGTTTGTTTCCTTACCTCCTGCGTGCCTGCCTCTGGGTCTGTCATTCCAATCACAGAGAAATCCCCGTATCTGTCTCCATTGGCATCAATGGATACCTGCCCTGCAATGCCTAAGGAATGGCATGTGAGGAATCAGAAAATTAATTAGTTAAAATACCCAAACTTTCCAAGCAAAACATGAAAACAGTGGACAGGTTTTTACAGACCGATATGACAGGAAATCTCATCAGTCTCCCAGCATTTTGGTTGGCATTCCAGAAGAAATTGTAATTTCATCTCAGTGTCTGCATTCCTGAATTCTTAACATTTTTCCTTTTTAAATATCAAATGTGTGAGACTGCAGAATACGTGAGAAAACTAATCCAAAACCCAGCATTTAAGAATAAAACACAAATATATTCAATGTGAATTAATTACTGAGAGCCTAATCCCAAAATATCTGGTGATGCCTCAATAAATAGAGTCCAGCTCATGTGCTACAGAGGACACAGGGGCACAGACCTACATCCCACAGGCTGAAGGGGCTGCTGCACCTATACAAGCAGTCCGATGTTGTTTCCATCTAATGGGATACTGGAGATGGCATGGACAAGGGGCACCATGTGCACGATGTATGCATTAAGCCCTGCATTCATCTACAGAAGATTAACAACATTATACGGTGCAGTTTGCTTTATATTCTTAGAACCCCATTTCACTTCCTTGTTTTACAATTTCTAGAAAATTTTAAGGAAACTGGGAATCAATGGCTCATAGGATATCTCAGGTTTGAACGGGCTTCAGGGGATCTTGAGCCCAGTCTCCAGCTCAGAGAAGAGTCAGCCAGGAGGATGCTCAAGGTTTTATCTCCTCTTCAAAACCTCCAGGGACGGAAACTGCATAACCTCACTGGGGCAACTTGTTTGACCTGTCATGGGAAATAAACACATCTTGGATTCAATATGAACCTCTTTTCTAAATGTATGTCCTTGTGCACAAAAGGCATGGATTGAAATTCTCAAGTTGTAAGTCAAACAGGTTCTTAAAACCCATCAAACAATGCCAGTTAACTATGGTGAAGAACATTAAGACTGCTGATACACTTTGTCACCTCAGATATTCTCTGTGATCCTCTAGTGCCTGACAGTGAACAAAGCCATTTACACCTGTGCAAGGCAAACAGGCATCATTGTACATCCACGTTACACCAAATTCATGCCTAGATCAGGCACAAAGCTATGGAGATTCAGGCTCTCAGTGACAGTCAATCAGAAAAGAGAGGTCAGATATTCAGGGTATAAATTTTCCCCAACGTGCCTAATGATAGTGAGCATGCAACAGGCTAACACACTTCCATTTATTTTGTACCTGTTCAGATTCAGTGATGTCAGGAACATTTCAGCTTGCTGTGGTTTTCAAAATATATAGTGGTAATCAAAGATTATTGTCAAGCACCTATTTCACTCTAACAGCACAGTAATCAAGCAGTTGGCAATTTAGTTACTGCAGGGAAATAGAATGGGTGTAACAAACACTTGGCTGTGAGACACTGAAAGAAGAGGCAACTTCAAAGAACTGTGTTGTCCCAGCTTACACTGCACTTTGGATTCTGGCTCTGACAGGAGGTGCTAATTGGAAGAGACATCTTTGTGACCTAAGAAAACCAAAACTCAGATTTTGAAAATAGGTACCAAAACTGAAATTTGGAATTCGTATGGGATTTTTTCAGTGGGAAACACTAATTTTTAATCTGAATCAAAACCAGGAGTTTGAAATGTTAATATTTCCTGCAATTTCCTTAAGATACAGAGGTAGGAAATCTAAAACAACCTTAATGAAGAATTACATTTGCATGAAGGTGGAATGATTTTATCTTGACTTTCTTTCTGTTCTTTTATGTGAGATACCTACATAAAAAAACTTGTTACTGTTCCAGAGGAAATGCCAATGAACAGCAAACATTCTCCACAAAATGTGCCCTGTGGTTATACCATGCTGTCTTTAAAAACCCAATCAGTACGAAATCCTTTGATCACCTCAGCCCTATCCTTCCCAAGCCCATAATGTCTGTGCAGCTGTGGCTGGCAGATGAAATTCTGCAGGAAGCAGCATCTACATTCTGTTGGGAATCCTGATAGGTCAGAGCAGGTTGTAAAATGAGGTGCCAAGACAATCAGATATCTACACGTCAGCAGTTAAATTAATGTCATTAATGAAACTGGAGTTGTCATCATTGAGACCTGCAGAAGTTGAAGGGAATTACAAAGCTTCAGTGCTGCAGCAGAACCTAATGGGTGTATGCACCACATGAACCATACTCTGTGATGCTGCATCCACTGCAGAGAGGAGCTCACAGGCAGATAAAGGGACATGATCTTCCCTAGGAGACTGGATTGCAAGACATTGAGTTAAAGGCCTCTGTCAAAATCAGTTCTATGTCCAGCAAAGTACTGCCACAGGGAAGAAACTGCATATGGCTTACAAGCATTTTGACCTTTTCAACTGCACCCTCACAGCCCAGTTCAGCTGCATTTTCAGAATAGGTGGAACAGGTCAGCCACCAGCACCAATCTGGTGCTTTCACAAGTGGGGAAAGAGAACGTTTTTTCTTCCTGACAGGTTTTACAAGCAAGCTCTGAGAATCAACCATGCAGCCCACTTGGAGCACATGGTACTACAAAGGATGCATAGCACACCAGCTGGTGGCTTCCTGGAGCACAGGAACAGGAGTAGAGAAATTGCAGGCCCTGCTGGGGCATCTGCTCATGCACAACCAAAGAGTGAGGCAAATCCTTAGACACCAGATTCCCTCCCTTAATTTTGGGAAGCCATGGATGTGAAGAGAGGTAGTGGGATGCCATGCACAACCTCCAGCTGGGACAGGGCTGCTTATGGAATGACTGCAACCAGCATAATTTAAAGTAATCCCTGTGTTCCCTTAAGCTGCTCTGAGTATTCTTTTGCCTTGTGTACACACCACTATTTGAGAACAGAAAATTGGTTTGGAGCTGCTGCCGTTCTTCCCTTCCTACACTATGTCCAACGTGTTCTTAGGGCTGAGAACCTGGCCACTGAGGTATTTCTTAGACATTCAAATGAATCATTCACTTTTTATCTAGGGGAAATGTTTCCTTCTCTCAAGCATTTCCACAGGAAATCTTGCCAGTCCTACACCAAATGACTGGACTATTATATGAGATGGATGGGAACATTATAAAGAGATAGATGGAAATGTTTTAAGAGATGACAGATGAAACCAACAATCCTCAATCCCTTTATTACAATTCTTACCAGGCAAAAGCATCTGCACTGCTGTGCATCAGCAAGGTGACACACAAGTGCCAGTTGCACTGCAGAATTGCAGCCTCCAGGCTTAGGCACAGAAAGGCACAGTGATGTTCAGCTGCTGCCTCTGAGACAACACACACAGCTCCTGAAAGGAGGCTGGGGGAAATCTTTCTAGGGCCCAAAGGAATCCTGTTGAGAAACACAAAATAACCCCAGCCCTGGCACCTGCTTGCTTCTATCCATTCCCAGGCTTTCAAGATAAAAAATTGAAATGGAAAAAATGAGGCAATCTCAGAGCTAATAGATGAACGTGAGCAAAGTGAGCAGCTGTAATCTTTTCAAAAACAAAAAAGGAGCCTGAGAAAATTATTTCTTTACATCATCAATGAGGGTCATTAAATTGTTAGAGTTTTTTGAACTGAGTTAAGACCTCAACAGTTGGTGCAAAAAAAAAGTCAGACTGGTGAGGTATGTGAGCCAGCCTTAAAGATGTACATGGTTTCATATGCTTACTTTCCTCTCACTTAGGAGTGGAATAGGCATGTGTTCTTACTTTGCACAGAACAAAGACTTGAGGTTTTTTGACTCTGAAATCTGGAATTCCATATTAGCGCTTACCTTCATATGTTCTGTTCCGTGTTTGTTGAACAATTTTTTCCCCATCTTTCTTACTGAAACCAATCTTCAGGACTTCCTGTAACGCTAGAGCATAAAGAAGAATAGCATCATGGAATCCTTCCACAAACATGTTCACCTAAAAAAGAAAGAAGAAAAAAAAAACAATCACAATTGACACATAACAAAATTTTTCTTTCCTAGGGAATTAACTGTGGAGAATTTACAAATTAACCAGAGTGAGTAATCTGGAGAGTTACTTTCCCAGCTGCTGGAGCACAAAGGAATATATCTCAAAAAAACCTCAGGGGGACAACAGCAACCTTTGACCCACTTTTAAAAACAGTCAACCACTATCTGCTATTCTGGACATTCAAATCACACTTTAATGTTGTGTCTGAATAGCTCTGCAGATAGGGGAGAAATCTGCAGACCCCAGTTCCCATGCCCAGATGCACAAATCCTGCATTTGACCATGTGAGATTCTGTAAGGTGCTGAGCACCCCCATCCCACAGCAGCAAGCATAACCCCCTCCCTCTGCACAGGAGATTTAGCACCTCTCAGGACTGGGAAGTATGTTCTGTCATGATTTTTTTTGGAGAGCATAACTGGTGGATTTGCTTGTTTAATGATTACCACTTCCATTTCTGGCCCTTGTTCAGCCAAGCATCTCTCCACGAGCAAATGAGCAACGGAGAAAACCACTCACCCTTTCCAGTAATGTGTTCTCTGGAACTGCCAGGAGAACCTTTTTCCTCTCCTTTACAGTTTTCCCAGTAAGTACAAAGAAATGAATGAAATGTTGCTTTATAACCCTGACACAAAAGAAGATTGCTGCCAATGAACTTTCGTAGGCAACCTATGGTTCTTAGTCTGTGAGTTACAACAACAGGTAAAAGCTGAGTGCTGCAGAAACATTACAGGTTTGCTCACAGAAGCCTGATGTGCTTCAGTGACAAAGCAGTAATTATTTCAGGAGCAGAGTTCAGATGGAGACCCATCATCAGAAGCTCATGCAGCATGACCTGAGCAGCACAAGTATTCCTTTTCTGTAGGCAGCAACTCACATTTCAGCAGTGCAATGCACTCACTCGATGCACAGTAATTCAGAATGAATTATCTTTTCAGCTGCAAGAAAGATGCTCCCATCCACTCTGAGTTTCACTACAATAAAAAAGCTCCTGACATCCCAGCAAAGGTGTAACCACATTATGGGGTCTCTTATGGCCACTTCCAGTGAAGAACTCACCTCTACAAATATTCTCCTGGACAGAAGCAACATTTAGTTTATCTTGAACTTCAGTGTATTGAAACAATTTAAGATGCCAGTAAATGAAGTGCTACTCCAACTCTCACAGATTTAGCTGGACATTAAAAATGTTAGATAAAACATGTGGCCAGTTAACTAAATAACTGCTTCATAGATAAAAAGTATTACATAGTTGATTGGCTAAGCCGAACTAATCAAATCCTGATAATGTAATTACATGCAAGACATTCCTTCACTCTTAAAACAGTTGCCAACACTAAAGAGAATTTCAGAATTATTTACTGATAACATAAAAGTTTACTTTTACGTCATTGCTCTGACATTTAAAACTGGACTTTCAGTAACTCTAACCTATGCTGTAGTTGCATGCATCACATTCATCAGGGGGAAGAGCCTGCAGTGCTACAGGAGGCTCAGAACAGCTCAGCTCACTCTGACAGCCAAAGACTAAAGGGCAGCTGCAGTTATTCTGAGCTAAGGAGAAAGCATGAAAGAGGAGGTGAAAGTCAGGCTTTTGGTAGAATAAAAAGAGCTGATGGACAGAGTACATACTAGGACAGGTTTTGCCAGCAGGGGCTTTAACTTTTCAGAATTGAAAAAAACCCAACCAAACCAAGAAACCACAAAGCTCAACAACGGCTTCATGTGCCAGTGTTAGAGTCCAAGTGGCCTGTGGATGATCAAACTTCAGCTTTCTTTATGTGACATTCTTTCTCTCAGGAGAGAAATTAGACTCTACAGTAGCTTTACCTCCCTGCTGGCTGATTTACAGTTTGTGGCTGGCATTTGTTTCAAGGAAAGCTATTTGTCACTTCTTTTGTCCATGGCAAAGACCTCTCAGTGTAACACAGCAACCTTCAAAATCCATTTTGTCAGCTAATTTGCTCAACCTGAAATCTACTCATGCCACCAGCCTGGAAACCCTTCTGTATACACTGCAGATTTGCCAGATAAGCCCTGTCAAAACTCACTTGGCAGTTTGGGAGGTTACTGCCACAGCCTCTTGCCAACGCTCCACTTGGCCAAAGCCCCTGACATTACATGTGAAAAATCACATTAGAAAATCATCAGAAGGTCTTTTATGCCACTGCTCAGTTCCTCATACACAAACCCCAGCATTTCATCTTATGTTGTCAAGGAAGCTGAAACTATGGGTAATTTTTGCCATTTAAAATCTTCTAACAAAGTAGTACTTACAGTTTGCAGATGGGATTGCACTTACACTCCCAGCCAAACCATATGCTGGGCACACCTGAGACTTTTCACATTAATCCAGGAACAGGTTTAAGCAGCAGTTCTTGAAAGGGGATACAGGATCCCATGAAGGGAACAAAGTTTTCCTGTATATCATCTTGCTTGATCATTTTTAAGTTGCCACAATTCCACACAGACTGTGGGCTGCACACTTTGTAGGACAAAGGAATATTAAAATGTGAAGTAACAGCTGCAAAAAGTTTTGAAGGGTTTGCTCTTTACTGCAGGAAAAGCGTTAAAAAGGGCTTGAGTGTAAAGTATATATTCCATGAATGTTTCAAATAGGAATGAGAGTAAGTGTGAAGATGTCTTCACAGGCTTCTTGAAGGCGTCCATGGTAATTAATAGTGTGTTAACTCAACCTTAGACACCCTCGGGATAAAAACTGAACAGAGTATAAAATCTATTAAAGGCCCACTAATCTTACAGGTAATTTTAATGCTTTTAGTTGAGCTCTAATAAAAACCAGATATTTTTATTACAGTGTTTTCCATTTTCATTTACGCTGCTCTTTAATTACAAAGTGAGCAGATCTCCAAATGCAGTGATCACAATTTGCATGTCATATCTACTAAAATGTTGCTGTTCCTGGCCCATACTCCACAGCAGGGCCACCCCTCAATGTGACAGCAATGCCACTGGCAGCAGAGAAGCTGCTAGGTTTGCTGAATGTCTTTGGAGGCTGCAATATAAACATATGGAAACCCCTTTCTGAGGTATCTTCTCTTAGAACATCCCGTTCTAACGCCATATACCAAAAAGAAGTATGCTAACTGCATAGATGGCTAAGATATATACCCCTTTTATCTTCCTGCCTTTCTCCTCTAATTAATCATCTTCTATCAGAGAAAAGAAAACAACCAAAACCCAACAACCCCTCTCAGTGGAAATCACATGCATAAATCTTACACAGTTCAAAGTTATAGTTCCCCAAGCAGCTATATTGTGACCACACTGTTCATATATAGCAAGGTGTTAACAGCATACACAGCAATGCAAAACACTACCGATGTGGAAGACAGCCAAGCTACAGCTATGCAGGACCCACAATTTTCCATATCCTGCCTACTGGCTGTAATATAAGATTATTCTCTTCCATCTGGAACTGCCCAGCTCTGAATCACAGCAATTACCACAATTTGTGCCACTTCCATGCTTAGTGGGGAGCATCCTCACCACTTATTCTCCATTGAAAAGGCAAACATCTAATATTTCCCAAACTTGGTCTCTGCATCTACTTTCCAGTACATTCATAGTGATTTTCAACTTGTGAAACTATAGTTCCAGCTAAAATCAGTGAGGACGCTGGGGAACTGCAGAGGGCTGTACACAGACATTTTGCAAAATCTTACCAATTTACATATTTGACATGACGCTCCTACTATCTCATACTATTTCAATGTATCTCAAAAGAAGTATTTTTCTATGCAGTTGCAATTTAACTGTCAGTTCTCTCTTTTCAATCCTCCTTCACCAAGCCAATTATAATTATGGTCCTTACTTTATGAGCTCTTCTAATAAGCCCTGACATAGCTACCTTCTCTTACATGCATTCCTGACACATACCTTTGGTTGTCTTCTGCTGACTCACTATCTAGCACTATACTCTTCACTTAATTCTAGAGCAGGGATTTCTTTCTTAAATACCCTTTGTTGAAGTTGCTTATTCCCATTCAGGAAACTGCCACTGCTGATGCTGTTCCAAGTACTTGTTTATGGTCCTGAGATGGTCAGGGGACCTCAGCAGTTCCTTGATGAGTTGCTATGACCTTGCGCTGAGCTGCACAAATCTAGAACAAGGTGCTCATGATTACCCATAAAGTAGATGATCAACAGATATTTAAGTTTTTTAATGACAAAATGTTATTATTATAAATTGATTTTGTGTTTAACTTCTTGTTTATGTAATCCCAGTGAGAAACTCTGGGTGGAACTGGCATGTAGATTGACAATGTGAATCTGGGGGAAGAATATTCTTACACCTGAGCATTACCTGAGAAGAAGTAAAGTGCATTTCAAATCAGTTATGTAATGTGCAGTTTCAGCTTTGCAGTAATGTGTTAGTCCTACTGCTGTAACACTACCATGTGTCACTCTGCATGCTCCCACCGTAACAGCATTATCACAGCTCTCATTAACTCACCATCCATCTCCTTACATCCACATGTGATTTCTTCATGCCACTATGCAACAGAAACTCACAGAGCTCCTAAACATCATCTGTGGATAACAGCTTCTCCCATGCACTGAGATTGAGATTTCAAAGACTCCCAAGCACAACAAATGCAAAGCCATGGGACACATCCATAGTCAGCTGTAACCAACAGCACTTCTAGGGGTGCCTAAAGAAAGGAATACACCACCTGACCTGTTCCACATTACTGTGGAACCAAAACAGGAACTGGAAAGGAGGATACAGCTGTAAGACAGTTCATCAAATCCATATGTTTAGATGCCTTAGACTGAAAATACAGACTATTCACCTGGGCAACTATACTGCTTCCCTACTGGACCTTAGTGCTTCAAACAAACAGTAAAGGAAAGGAAAAAATAATAGAAACACATGCTTTCTTCGGAGAAGGCCATTTTCTCAATATTTAATTCAAAACAGAAAAAGAATATATGGCATTACACCAAATTCTGGGCAACACAGCCATAGCCAAGGACAGCCTCACACTGTATTCACTGATATCCAGTCTCTATAAATATATAAGTGGGCACCTGCTCAAGAACACACGAGGCCAAGGCTCAGGACTTGGTTTTCTAAAGGACATATAACTATCCAAACGTACTTTATTATTTGGAGCTGGAAGTCACATATCTTCCTAGAAAAAGAGGAAAAGCATTCTTCAGTGTAAGATGTCATGTAACAGTAAAACCTTGTGCATATTTAAGAGACATTTATTCAAGTACTGTTGCATCGATTTCATCTTTCGGAGGGAGACAGTATTTATGTGGAAACTGATAACAGATTTTTCTTATAGGGGAGCATGTGACTTTATTACTGGGATTCTGCAAACTGAGGCCTATACTCCGCTCAAAAATTATAAGCTTCAAAATTCAGCACTGCAGCCAAACAAGACATTTAAGCCCGTTTCTTTGAGGGTGAGCCCATGCCTTTGCCTGCCTGCACTGCTCAGCTATGCATCTGACCAGCTGGTACAGGAGAGGATGTGCACTCCAGGCATGCCAAACCACTGCTGCATTTGCTCCACCCACACAAGAGGATGCTTACTCCAACAGGAGTGTAGTACCACTAGTGACAAACTCCCATCCACTTTTAAAGCCAATTGTGGACCAGAGGCCAGCCCTTTGTTCCACAAAAAGGTCTGCTGAAATAAAATAAGTTAACAAAGAGAAAATAAAAGTAAATTAACAAATTACAGCAGTATCTGTGATTTACCTAAAAAAGGCTGCCAAATTCAGAGAGTTAAGGGCATTTGTCAGTGAAGGTTATTTTCTTGCTATGGAAAGAAAACAAAACCAGAAAGCAAGCTCCTTTGCTTTTGTATCTCATCTCATTCTTCCAGCTCTCCTCCTTGTTTTTCTTAATACCCCATTCTTGAACAAATGGTAGATTTACTCACAGTCATCTAGCTGGGGCAGCCACAAGTTGCTCTATTGTCTCAATGGTGAACTGAAGCAAAACCTATTCAGCCTCAGACTACAGGGTAGCTGCACTGTGAAACGTCAGCTGTAACACATCATGGTACAGTGACAACCGAGGTACAAAGGCACGGAGAAACCCTTCCACCCCACTGCCTGCAAAAGCTGCCTATTCTGTCTTTATTGCTTGTAACACTCTCCTATGGTTATCTAAAAAATAGCTGTAAACCCCCAGTGCCTGCTGCTAACAGGCTGGGCAGAAATTTCCAGATACAGCCAAAATGAGCTCCTTCCATTAAACACAGAAAGAGGAATTGTCACCTCAGCAGAGTTAGAACCTTACCCACAGTTTACATCAAGGGGCTCTGACTGCTGCACTTAACCCATGGCCCGACATTATTGGGTCCCAGGCTCTCCCCAGATCTCCCCTGGCATGGCCAAAGCAGGGGCAGGCTGAACTAAGAACTGCCCTGCTCCAGGAACAGGATGCTCTTCTGGACCAAATTTCCCCCTTGAAAACCTGTGTGGGATTTATTTCTGGCTCCATCCATTGGGTTCACTGATTCTTTTTGCAAGCTGCTACCAGCCATTATACCCCTCTGTAGTTTTGGTTCCTGTATTTACCTTTCAATGCTGCCCTCAAAAGAGTGCAGTTGATGTATCTCAGGCACTGTTTTGTACCAGAAGCCAACTACCTACAGAATAATCATTTAGGGGAATTTCTCCTTTATGTATGCTTTATACACATACTATTCACTTTTATAACTCAGCTCTAAAGGGTTACATGTTGAGGAAAAGGATAGAATCAGAGAATACATTAGTGTGCTCCTGCAGCTAAGGTGAAATAATATCCCTGGTTTACAATACATCTCTAACATCACAAAAAAAAACCGAATGCAAAGCATCTCTACCTCATAGTACTATACGATGGCTGTTTGAATGCTGAAGGGATCTTAACCATAAAAAGTTTCATGGTCATTTATAAAATTAACCGTCCTACTTTTTTAGAATTTCCTGCCTTCTAACAAACTATGTGGTCTTTCATGTGATGAGTTACAAAACTACGTCCAGAAATCATACATCTAGTCATAGTAGTGAAACACAAGAGATGTTAAAGAAATTTATCTTTTCAGCTGAACACACACACACACACACACACACACACGCGCACACACACACACACACACACACGCACACACACAAAGAAACTAAAATATCCTTGTTTTAAATAGATTTTTCTAAGAATCCCCATTGGTAGTCTGATGGTAATCTGTTATGCAGTTGTAACGAATGATTACATTTCAAGTTAGCCTTTAAGTGGGGACCTTTTTTTGCAGATAAACACCAAGTAGCAAATAACCCACCACCCCAGTCCTTTCACTGGATATTAAGTTTTTGATGTCAGCAGGCAAGAATGTTTTTCAAGCAGCAATGTATCTCAAATGAGCTGGTTTCAGGATGACAGTCACTAATCTGAAAAAATCAGTTCCACTTGCTAAAATAAGTTGAAGTTGTTTAAATGAATGCAGAGCTAGGACAAACAGGAAGGACATTTTTTGTTAAATGTTTATCCTTGTACAATATGCAATTGTTTTTTGTTCTGGATTTCTAACATTATCACCAAACCACAAAAGTCACAGACATATTTCATTTTTTGTACTAAAAACTCTCAAGATCACATCAGTTCTCACGCAAAACTCAGAAAAATCACACCATCACTGTGGAGACAACTCATGTGTTGAAACTGAATTTACCTGCACTACATTAGCTGGTGGGCTAGTAAAATCTTGGATGGATTTGATGAAAAGGACCATTCGATTTCTGCTTTGCAGCAGATTAGCAGACTACCCAGAAGAGCATTTGCTTTACAGTCTTAAGGGCTGGATAAACATGAATGATTTAGACACAGCCAAAAGTGGTGCTTAGCTCAAAAGTATGCTTGGAGCTGGGATTAGTCATCTAAACTCCTCATTCAGTACCAGGCAAAAATTAGGCACACAAAACCAGGATTCATAAGGACCAGCACCTCACGTCAGCCTTGCCAGCAGAGGAGGTAGAGAATGAGGGATGATGCAACCCTCTTACTCCCACACAGGCAGGTAACAACTCCTCACCGCATGAACATGCAGTCAAGCCTTATCAAAAACTCCATAGGGCACCAGTCCCTTTAAATTCCATGCCCCTTTCATCCAAAAGCCCTGGGACTACTACTACTACTACTACTACTGTGCTAGCAGGAGAGAAATTCAGGATCCAAACTCTGCTTTCAGAGAATCTGGATTCCGCCCCTCCGCTGCCCTGTCTGCCAGGCATCCTGAGCTGGAGGCACTCCTGGAACTGAAAGTCAGGTGCTGGGGGAGAGATATGACCTGCCAAGACCTGGGGGACCTCTGGGCTAGGAGTAAATCATTTGCCAGAAGAGCCCACCTGAGGCTGTGGTTGCCATGACAAATGATCCTTTTATTAAATACCAGGGTAAATGGGCATACGAACTTGTAAACTTTACTGGCATGGAACTAATGCAAACCCTCAGGCTGCTATTAATCATGCTTCCATTCCAAATAATTTAAAATTTAACTATTTGGTTTTGTTATTTTCTTTCAGATAGTGGATATCTGATGAAAGGTGTTCAGCTGACTGATTAACTATCCCTTTGCTGGCATACTAGCACAGGAAAGGTGCAGCAGCTATCCCAGAAGATATTTGTGAACACCTGTCGGCAGGCAGAAAGCCTCCAGTTTGAGGTTTGGGACCTCAAACACATCCTCCCGCCCTTCAGCAGCAGCATGGTATTTAACACCTCTAAATCTGAGGATTTGCAGCCACTCCAAGAAATTAAACCTCACTTTCATAGCTGCTTGCATCCTTATTGACTGTCTGATCCCTGAGATACTGAGATTTTGCTTTCTAAGGCTTTTTGTAGTCTGCAGGCTGATGGGCTAACTAAACGCATTGCACACATGCATTTCCCATCAAATGTAAATGTCCTGCCTAGTGAATGTCACCTTGTTCCCAGCCACAGAGCAAAGGGCATCCTCACCTACCCTCCTCCCATTGTCCCGTGCCCCTTTCTCATGCCCCTCTTATTCATTTGCTCTGGGACAGAGACACTCCTTGTCTTTTCAATACGCTTTGATATATTAGCTCTTTTTAGAACAGAGTAGACCTTCTCATTTTTGTCCCAGACTTCTCTTCCTAATGAAAAATCTACTGAAGAGAGTTTTGAGTATCTTCCTGTGGGTTCCTATGCCTCCTTGCACACACAAGAACACCACTGCCTTTATTCACACAGCCCATCCTCACACAGGCCGACTACATTACCCTCTCTGCATCAGCAAAATTGCTAAATATCCCCTGAAAAAAAAGTAAAAAATCAGAGCTGGCAGTGTTGTACACTGACCTTCTCTCACAGCCCAACAGAGTGGAGCACACCCAAGCCTTGCTGCCTGTCTTTGCTCTGCCAACACTCATGCACCAAGGTGACCTGACACCCATGGGACTTGCCTGCCCTTCTGGTAAAAGATTTGTCCCTCTGGAGAATAAGCCTTTCCCAGAGCTACATTCACCTTAACCTTTGAGCACTCAGCCATAAGAAATTAATGTGCTGACACAGCAGGAGATCTCCGATCAGTGGTTACTAATCACCACCTACACTGGCTTTTTAGAAGACCTGTCACTAGTATATCACAAAGTTAGATCCTGTCCTGTTGTCATTCAGAGTCACTTTCACCACACCAATACCCCAAATGAGTTCAAGAAAGCTTCCCTGGACCACCTCAGTGTGAGAGCTGCCAGTGTGGAGGCAGCATCTCTTCTGCTCTGGTGCTCTCAAATAAGGAATTCACATTTCTGGCCTTGAAGAATTGTTTTTCCTTTACATCCCTAAAGAAAAAAAGCATGGCTCCTTCCCCCACACCTCCTGCCACCCTCCTAATCAAACTCTCTGATTAAATTGCTTGGCTCAGAGAGAATTCAAACATTGGACTCTCAACCCAGTCTGTGCTACCACAGTGTGAGGGAATCAGCACAGGTGAGGTGAAGCCTCCACAGCACCCAAGGACTGTGGCTGGAGGATCCCATCAGCTATCCAGCAAGCACAGAACAGCTTCCAGCTGCCTGCCCAGGACCCTGCTGCTGGCTGCAACAGCATCCTGACACTAACCCAAACCTCTTCTTCATGTCTTGTTGAACTGAGTATTTTCTCAGTAAATAAGGAAGCTTCCAAGTCAGTGTTATTTTCATAAGACATCCAGGCAACAAGACTCACAGAAAAAGGTAGTGGCTGCTAAAAAGTCTGTTAGCAAAGGTATCTCATTTTTCAAATGCCTTTTTATGCAAAATGAGATAAAGAGTCTACCTTTTCCTTCATTCAACCATCACAGAGACAAACCTGAGGACCATTCTATAACCAGTATCAAAAATTCTATGAATTTACATAAAAACAATATCTCAATCCAAATTAGCTTTTGGATTACTAGCAATACAAACAGTATGAAGAAGCATTAAAAACAAAAACAGGTTATGAATTTTGCAGGAGGACGTGTTTTTAACACTTTATTAGTGGAAACCAAGGTGTATTTCAATCAAGTACTTCAGAGAGTGCCTTACCCATAAATGTATGAGTGCCTGTTTAGTAAAGTGGAATGTGAATATCTGTGAAATCCAAGTAAAAACATGGGGCTATGGAAAATATACAACATATCCATGAAGTTTAGAGTTGAACTTTTACATTCCCAAAGAGTTCAGATGTTACTATTTCCAGATATACATACAGTCTTATACTATCTCCTCCATGGTTTAAGACAGCTTCAAAAATATGCTTAGATAGGCTAGAAAAACTAAACAAATCCACTGGAAGAGAGAAGAATAATTTCTTTCTTTTAATGTCTTTTATGACATCTGTTACTGGCAAATTACACTAGTTTTGCCTAAGACCCTGACGTGGATGACACTGGTCTTCTATATCACTGAGAAAGTATTAACTTCAGGGGGGAAAAAACGTCTGCTGTATTCACCAAGTTCAGCAGTCCACAGATCAATACTGCTCTTACAGAAAATAAAGACACTCTCATTAATTCCTAGGGGTGAAGGGTTGGTCGTGAAAATCCTAAATATGTTTTACTAATAGAATTCATCTTGTTAATAAGCTGGCATGTGAAACCGTTTTTTCCGGCTGCTGAAAGCAGCTTGTGGTTTGCTTTTATTCTTTCGAACACAATTAGCAAAGCACTCCAGCAGCTGAATAGACCCATTCATTTGAACAAATTATCCCCTGGCAGCTTTTGGGGGCTTTTTTCTTTTTTTTTTTCTCCTTAAATCTCAAAACCCTCTCCCATCCTTATGCAGTCAGAAGACACAAAAGCCTGCCTGACATTAATCTCGCCTGCCTATGCCTGAAAAAGACAAGTGAGAAGGATACTGCTGAGCAAGTTACATTTTCAGCATCTCAGCGACAAGACTGAATTGCTCACTTCTCCCAACCTTATCTTAGCTGGTGTGCAATCGTAATTAAAAGTCTGACGTAAGGAATATACACAGGGAAGAGTCTGGCACGGATGTTATGGATGAGATGATAAACTTTATGAGCACAGCAACCTCCCATGTAGCTTTTGTAGTTAACTGTTGGAGCCAGAATCGTTGCTCTAAAGTGCACTGTTTCACCTTTCAGAGGGCTGAAAATGTTAAATAAAACAGAGTTGCCCTGTGCAATAGCAAGTAGCATCTTGCTGATCTAATTAATCTATATAGCTCATTCGTTCACTGAGATAACTTTACTGGCAAATCAGGCTCCGGTTCCCTTCTCCCGATGCTTATTTTCAGAGTGAAAAAGCTATGGGTAGGATAAAACCCATGCATCCACCTCGTGAACAATGCTGTCATGTAGCAAACACAGCAGAAATATTTGTTTAATTAGTTACATTTTCAGCTTTTAAATGAGAAGAAAAAACAAGCCATGGGTGGTCTGTAACCTCAGAAGAGCAAATATCCCTCGCTGTAAAATCATCTGAGCTCAGAATACTGGGTTGGACATAAAAAAAGCATTTATTGAATCCTAGGCCTGAGTCAGGAACAGAAGGTGCATTAAGAACTTCCAAACTGCAGCCTACAACCAATTCATTAAGTGTTCAGCATTATTTAATAAAAATGGCTTATGCATGTACTTTAACTGAAACACTGTTTATTCATAAACATTTTTAACTACAGTATGTGTTGGGAATTATTCACACACCAATTTAGAGACAGTTTTAAATTCTTCCTTCAAGTAAATGCGTGCAATCCCCACTGCTGTCTGCCTCAACTAGGCTATAAGGTCTGCAAGCAGAGCTTGCCCTGTATTTTGCAATTAAACCAAGGATCTTAGCTGGTTTATAGAGACCAGGACACCCTGCTGCTAACATCTTGTTAATGCATTAACATTACAAAGTGAGAAAACAGCCATCGCTTGTATAAAAGCATGAAAGTGATTCTACTGCATGCCTGAACCCCAAATTTGAATAGATTTTTTTAAAAATTCCTCCTTTTATGGATATTTTAGCAGAGAAGTCAATCTGATGTAGGCACAAAACAAAATGGTCAGGTTTTCTACAAAACTACAGGATGTTTCTTGAAAAAACATGACACTTTTGAATGCTAAAACAATGGCTGAGTAGATTTAGTGCTTCAGCCTACAGTTCTTCGGGTTACATTAACATGACAGTAACTGCTTTCACACTCAGACTGGAGAACAAGCAAACTAACAATATTTGCTAATGGACTCAGGCAGCTGTTGCAATGGGATATTGCAATGGGACACTGCAGACAGGGAACATCATCATTGCCCCATCCTGTGCAACTACTACCGACCCCAACATTTCTAAAATGTTTTCTCAGAACCCCTCTGCCACTTTTATTTTCAATGCTGTCTAGTTAAAAGGTGCTTAAGGAAGCTTTTTACTTCACAAGAGAGATTGCTGGAGAAATTGTCTTTCCCACACTTTCCTGCTCACTCATAAGGCACAGGTTCTTCCACCTTCCCCATTTCCACAGTGTAACACTCATGCAGAAACAACAGAAACTTCTGACCTGGGAAAGACATACCCAAAACTCATTTTTCTCTTTTCTGTGTGATTTCACAGCTGGAGATGAAGACAGCCAACACTCTTTGACCTGTTACTCCTCCAAGGGCTGTATGTGTTCTACATCTGGCAGTGGGACAGCTGCTGCTTTAGGACTTTGCCCTTTCTGTCTCCCTTATCTTTCCTTCTGTCATCTGCTTATTTTCCATTTTTATGATATTCATTTTTGGTAGATAATAATGCCTTTAGGATTAGTGCTGGCAAGAGCCCAGGACAAAATGGCAGCACTAATGACTTTTGTTCGAGTTAGGGTCACTGTGAGATAATTTAGACCATGGGCCTGGGGCCCCATTTTCCCATGACATTGGAAAAATCCACACAGAAAAGCAGACACACTGAATGCTTCAAATCCAAACCTCCCTAAGCTCCTCCTCTTGGGACACAGCTTGCAGAAAAGAATGAGGACTGTATTTCAACACCCGTGGATAGGACTTGAGATGGGTTGTACTAATGATTATCTTTCCACATAGTTTTTGTTTTCAGGAGCAGAATCCAGCAGAGCAAAATCCATCTCTGTCACTTCCCACCCACTCAGCTCAAGGACTTTTCCCTCCCAGTCTTCTCTTGGAGGACACAACCTTGTCTAATCCACACCCAGGCCACTTTTTTTCCCATGTTGCCAAAAAAAGCACTCTTAATGAGTGCCCACTACCCACAAATTTTTCTGAGGGGAAGGAATTGGCCTTCAGTCTGGATTTTTATTTTTCCCCAATTAGCTTTTAGAATGGATTACTATCCTTAATCCTGAAGGCTGCACTGAAATGTTTCTCCTCTTAATAGGGCAGCAGGACAATCAGTTAAGGAAATATGATGCATCTCTTTCCCACTGCCCAAAGTGGGGAAATGTGTAATTCATCATAAATGATGCAAAGCAAACCAGAAAGTTAAAATTCACACACTGTTAATGAAGAAACATAGCTGAGTTATTTCTGCTGTACTCAGCCTGAGACTAACTCTCCTAGAGACATTCTATTTTACCACTGTTAGAAGGCTGTGAAAAAGCAGGTAGGGGAGGCTTTGCTGAGATCTGTGTAAGTTAGGCATCCATCTAAGGCTAGGATACTCTGCATTTCAAACCAAACCTCCTTCCCACCTCGCCATGACCTGTATCTCCTTTACAGAGAGCTCCAGATCCCAATGGCCTCCACCATGCGGCTGCCTGTGAGCCAAGGGTTGATGTTTCAGATGGCAGGAAGCTGTGGTAGGTGATCTTCTCTATGTTCCAGCAAGAACAGACTGGAAGCATAAAGAAAGCTAGGTGGGAAAGGAAAGAACAGGAAGAGGAGAGGCAGCAGCAGGAGGGGGCACAGACAAACGTCTGGCCCTAGCAAAGGCTCATGGCTTTGTGTGAAGGAGTGTTTGGAGTAAGGTGAAAAACTGTGGATCCACCTGTGAGGTGGAAACAGGACACAGAGGGAGAGGCAGCCCTCAGAGCCAGGCAGAAAAAGGTCAAGGATAGGATGGTAGGGACACAGCCCCCATGGCTGCCCTGGGACAGCTAGGAGGACTGACAGCACACCCAACAGCCATGGAGTGAGCAAAGACAAAGGAGGACTTCTGGCACTGAGTGTGCAGCCATGAAGGCGTCTCCCCAGCAAACACATCAGCCTGCAAAATCTCCCCCTTGCTGGCACAGGGGAATTGGCTCTCTCTTAGATTCAATTCTGCATGACCAGAACAAGGCTTGTATCTATCCAGCCCAAAACAACACTGCACAGGGTTTGCAGTGGGTCCCCATCCTAAAGCAGAAAAAGGCATACTGCCCACAGCAAAAAAAAAGCCACAATACTGCAGATGAATGGATCTCAAGTATTTAAAATCACATTTCTCACTAACCACAACAAAAGGCACATAGCAAAGGACATAGCTTGCTTAAGCGACATCGGCAAAAGGATACATAGAGAGAAAAGGGAGGAACAGCACAAATTAAAGTCCCATGCCTTCTTCGGAACTCATTTAGCAGGTTCTTTCAGAAAGCAGAACCTTGAAATTGTGAGGTGGGGTTACTCCACTAATCCACGACAAAACACGCTAACAAAAGACTATGACTAGATTTTTAAAGACAGGGAAAATACAAACCGCTGTTGTGATTCAAATTTAACATTTTAAGTAAAATATTTAAATAAAAAAATGTTCAAGTTCTAAGAAGCACAAGTTTTCTAAAGGTAGCCAAAGTTATACAATAAACTGTAGGAAAGGTTATTCATTCTTTAACACAACATCCAAACACAAACTTAAGTACTTAAGTATGAACACAATGCTTAAAGCAAAGAGATGACATGTGGGCCTAAGTGGAAGATGGAAAATGAATGGTTTGGGTTGTGTTCTTGAATTCTCATCTGCTACAGCTAAGAACTGACCAAACTCTCTTCAAGGCTCTTTTCTTTATAGGCATTTTGGGAAAGTTGACCAGATGCACCATGGAGAAGGCTGTCTGAGAAGTGCTTGTATCAGCATGCAGAAATCTCTACAGGTATGTGCTATACATTCTTGCTTTCACAGACGACTTTTCTATGAAAATGCTTAATGAACTAGCTTAGCAGTAGCTCAAAAGCAATTTTCAAAGGCATTTTCCTCCTGCATTTTGAGAGGTTTAAAAAAGGCATATTTTCCCACGTCCACCAGTGGGATGACAGTGGCATTCCCCAAGGCTTAAAGCAACTTGCAAGGACTCTATTGATGTTTTAGACAGTTCAAAATAAAAAACAGCAACTACTTGAATATGCTTTGTTGGGAAATTAGACCACTTTTCTCATTCACATCAGGAATGACTTCATTAGATGCAATATAGTGTAACTTTCTGAGATTTGATTCTTAAAAAAAGAAAAATTATTGGGAGGAAAAAAAAAGAAGGGTATATTTCTTTGCCTGTTAAAAAAAGAGAAATGAATGGTGGTAGAGTGAGAGACCTCCCTTTCCCCAGTCTTTCTGCTGATGAACTAGGGGATGAGCACAGGACAACTGGTCATGGATGGTGGCACACAGACATAGTGCACCTAGACCAAGTCTATTCTTGTAACTTGCGTTATCCATCAAAGAAAAAAATTATATGTGCAATAGGAGCACTTTGCAACTGAACCCAGGTGATTCTGTCCTGATAAGGCCTCACTACCACTTCTACTTTAATTAGGAGCATGTTTCTGAGTATACTATGATCTGAAGTCTGTCATGAAGTACTTACATAGTCATCCTCATGAAGACCTTGTTTCTGAACAGAACTTTTCACCTCCAGGGAAAATTTCTCAAACTCAGGCTTCACAGTCCTCAGCAGAGTGATGGTTTGGAGGTACGAGTATGCTTTCTTGGCTTCAAGGTCATGTTTGTCTCCTCTTCTCCAAGAGCCATTTCCTAAAGGGGAAAACAAACATATTTCCAAACTAGGTACCATTATGGGATTCCTTTTTCCTCCCAAAAGACTCCTTTTCTTATTGTTGGAAAGATGGTAAAGCACAAAGGAAAACTGACCCTTCTTCAAGACATGCAGGAAATGCAGCAATGAGGAATAGCTGCTAAGAAGTAAACATGCAAACCAAAGGACAACTTTACTCCCATGCTGTGTTTGCTTGTTTTAAAAGGGTGAAAATCCTAAGCGTGAGATGGTATCTTGGAGCAAAACACATATGCGAGATCTCAAATGCAGAGACATTTAAATCAAAAGAAGTGAGGGAGAATTCAAGCACGAAGTTTTTGTTGCACATCACTCCTCCTGGACAGTCAGAAAGGCACCAGTAAAGTCAAGAGCACGATCATCACCCTCAATGGGAAGCAGATGGTGCAGCTCTCCCACTGTGGTCAAGGACAAAACCATGTGTGCCATGGCTGCCAGACCAGCCCTGCTTTTAATGGGAAAGGAATACATAGAAATAAAATGGAATCCTGTGCCTACGCTGTATTTACACGTGTTTTGTGTCACAGCAAGGGAACAATTTAACTCAGACCACCAGCAAAGAAAACACATTTTTAAAAAGCAGGAGAGCTGACTGGTTGTTTATTAGTAAAGGAGTCCTTCTGAAAAACAGATCCTGGCCTTAGCAGGCCCTGAGATCCTGATCCAAAGCTTCAGGAGGTCAGTGGAAAGGTTTGTGTTGTTCTGGAGCAGGTTTTGTGCTATTTGATGTAAATGATAACTAAACAAGTCTAGACGGAACAGAGATAGCCCTAAGCAGTGTGCCTTTAAATGCTTACAAGTAATTAAAAGCTAGTCATTTTTATTTTTTGAACAACAGTAATAAAGCCCATTATGGCTAAATGAGCCAAGATAGAAACTAATGCTAAATTCCCAAGGTGACCTGGAGGTACCCAGGAACCTGAAATCAGAGAGGATGTGGCAATTTTGCTTGGGTTGAAGACCATGGTGCCATTCAGACCAAGAGAAGCAAGTTGTTTGGGAGTAGAGACGTTAAGGGAGATGGAGTGCACTTATCAAACCCATGATGCTCCTTGCACAGTCCTTCCCTGCTGCAGGAGCAAATTCTTGGACAGACCACCTCTGTCCCCTGAAGCAGAGCTCACATTTTGTCCTCCCAGCACCATGGCACTGCTGCTGGTACTTAACTGGAGATTTGCTCTGCCTCTTCAGAGAGCACAAGGGAAGGAGTAAAGGCCTTGCACTTCCCTGGAGGATAAGTCCTTTCTCCTGCAGCTTTTGGGTCCAGGACAGCTCCTGTCAGTCCAAGCACAGGGCAGGAGACACAGGAGCTCCCAAGTTTTTTCACATCTCTTTTCCACCTCAGGAAAGCCTTGTTTGCCATAGCCCAGCACCACCTAGCACTGTAATCTTTAGACATACTATGAACTCTGCTATTTCTTTGTTTTTCTTTTGAAGTGATTCATTTTTTTTTTAGGAAGAATCTTTAGATATATATGCCTTGGTTTAGGGATTTAATTCCCAATGTAAGGTCAAAATTACTTACACAGAACCCTATTCATCACACCCAGTGGAGATACTGGAGAGCAACTGACATCCCACTGTCTGGTTTTGCCACTCCTCCCCTCAGTGCCTGCACCTGTCCTCCTTACTGCTTTCAAAGAGAAAGAAATGCACATCTGGCAGCTGTAAGGGAGCACGCTGTGCTGCCTTCCCCAAGGCCTGCAGAAGCCTCAAAGCTGAAAAGCTTCTGCCCCAGTTGGGCACCTGCATTTCAGAGGTGCAGGATTCAAGAAGTAGAGCAGAGAATACAGCACAAAGGGCTTTGCTATAGCTTTGCATTTGCAAATGGAAATAAGTAAAAAGCATGAGATTATAGATTAAAAACAAAAAAAAAAAAAAAGAAAAGAAAAAGGTAGGGCCAGTAGAATATAACTTTCTGTCCTGGACACTATACATGTTTCTTCTTAAAAATCCTGACTCTCGGGCTAAGAAAGGTTCACTTGCATAACAGCGTTCCTAGAATAATTTACATATTTAAATTCCGTCATGGATTATTTTGCGGGAGGTCATCTTGTTACAATATTTGTGTACAATTATTGCAGTCCTGGCATTTAATAAGCCTGCTCTTCTGAAAAATTAAAAATATTCAGAACAGAGGGCAACAATAAACTGCAATAAAGTCATCTGAATAGAAACACAGTGCCAATTGCCCAATCACACCCACTCTTAGGTTTTATGAAGTACAAAACATAATATCTCCAGGCACTGGAAACAGATCCTTGTTTGGGGGAATTTCTCCACACTTCTCTTGTGTTTCCTTTTCACATGCAATGACCATCTGCACAAAAGTCAACTTCTGATGCACAGTCATTTCACTCTACATGGGAAACACATCCACAAGCAGAAAAATTGGTTTAAAAGAAATGTCACGAAATGCCACATTCTAACTACACTACATCAGAAGTAAGACAATTTTCATTAATCCCTTGGAAAAGCTACAGAAAGACTGGACTACCTGTGATGCAAAGGAGGGTGTGCTAAGGCTCTCACATTGGTTTCGATCTTGATCTACAACTTTATCTTTTAGATATGTGAGAGACTTCCTTCTTACATGTCAAAATGTGGCATCCTTTAGCTAATCTTGATGATATATGTAGCAGTATCTGTATTTCTGTACATATCTAGATCTCTGAACTTATACAGTTACATACCTTCATTACACAGCATGTCACACAGCACTGTTTACTGTGAAGTAACCTCAGAGGTGGTAGATGAGCAATAGAAAGTTTATGCAAAAGAACTTCTGATTAACTGATTAAAAAACTACCATTTTTTTAATTCAGTCATTCCTGTTGGTCAGCTTTTACAGCTTAAAGACAGTAAAGTCCCAAAGTTTTCCTTTTTTCTCAACTTCCACTTGGTTTTTAACTTGAAATGAATTTGTTATTGTAGTGGATTAGTTAATGCAGTCTGCAGGGAGGAAACTATTTTCTCTGCATCTGCAAAAAAAGCTGCTCTTTTCAAGAGCCATGTTACAGTTCAACAAAACTTGCCCCAGCTTCAGCCATCTGATTCTTGAACTCAGCAAACACATTGTTCCAATATCACTTTGAATTTAAGCAAGACAGCTGCACCAACTGACAGCAGGTATGGTTTCTGTAACATGTAGCTACAATCGGTATTTTGGCATATAGGTAAATTAGGTATATTTCAAAAAGAAAATGCATTTAATGTACATTTTAAAATCATGTTTTAGTTCAACAAATATGATTGCTTTTACTTAGGGGTGTAAACAGCCACTTTTATTCACTCCAGAAAATTTGGGCTGCCTGTGTCCCATCCAGAGCTTTCCCTTTAACGCAGCATGGCTGAATATTTTTACAGACAGAGTCTGTGATCAAAAGATAAATAAATTAGATGTGTGGATGCCCCAGCAGAGAGACAACTTCCAGAGACCCACAGTTGCTGGCTGCTGCTAATTACTCCTTCCAGCCATCGCTCACCACAGTTACCATGCAGCCAGGAACACCCCTGCCCTGAGAGCTGGCAGTCACAAGGCTGGTGACGGTGTAAGTCACCTAGACTTGAGCACACACACTGCAGAGTGGGGTAGCCACACCATAACCAATGGCTCTGGAGCTACTTCCCCAAAAAGTAAATAAACTACTGTAGCATATTTGGCATCTTGTGAGCTACCCAGTAGCAGCTATAGCCACAAGGTCTGCTTTATTTCCTGCAACACCATAGCCCAAGTGGAAGATAATTATAACACCGGGGAGACACACTGGTGTTTTCTGGGACTCAGTGCTGCATGTTTTGAGGCCAACAAATCTAAAAATAATACCAAGCTTGCAAAAGACTTTGCGACACACTTGGGCAAGAAAAACATTACCATATGATGAGCTGTTGAAGAGTTCAATATTGAAGAAAGCATAGTCCCCGTTGGTCATTCCTTGCCGATGAGCAGCCAACATGATGTTCCGGATAGTGTCACCGCTGGCACACATGATTACAACTGGTGGAAGAAAATAAGAAACATAGATAAGAAGCAGCTCAAGAACTTCAGAGAACAGCCTGTGAAGCAAGAACGTTGCCAGTGACCCCAGCCGTCCTCCCAGTTTTGCAATAAACATGAAAATGCAGATTGCAAACAAAGCTGATTTCCCAAAGAGCTGACAAAACAGGTAGTGAACAGAGAGGCTTCCTCCTCTCTTGTCTCCTCTGAAGATAATTAGAATCTCTGTGTGATCCGTTTTTTTACCCCTGCAATATATGCTAAGTTCTGGCTCCCAATTTCTTTAGCTGCATCTATTTGTAGACTAAACTGCAACCACAAGCCTCTGTGGTTATTTCTGAGTGGACATAAGATCAAGATGGACAATTAAACTGACACTGTGACTTTACCATTTCAATTTCCATTCCACTGAATTCAGTTTGGTGTAGACTGAACTCGCCTACACCAAAGCTATTTAATATTTAGTTACCTAGCCTAGATTTTACTGCCTCTCTGCACTTAAGGAAGAGTGGCACTTGTGCAGCAAGGACAATGGTAAAAATCTTTCCAGAATGTGACTTTCTCTCCAGTGACCATACAATAAGCCTAGGAACAGCCTTTGACAGGATGCTTAATGTCAATAAATGGAAAAACCAACTACCATTTTATAAGCATGAAGATTAAAAGTGGGTACAAATACCACAGAGCCCCACTTATCAGGGCCCAATAGCTAAGCAGAGGCTCTACTGCGAGGGTAATGGGCTACAAGCCCACAGGTGTGCCCTGTGTGGGCACCGTGATCCACACTGTGATGACTGTGGTTGATAGGTCTCTTCCCAGACCTGGTGGGCAGGAGGACTACTCCCCTTGCTATTCTTTCCTTCTACAAAGGGAAAGCAGAAGCTTGGGTGAGGTATTCAACAACAGGGAAAGCAATCCCACACAGAGCAAATTGGATTATAAGCTTTTATTGGGGTTCAGAAGACTACAGGTGTGAAGCTACTGATGTCAGAGGGAGCAGGAAAGTATTTTATCAGTGTGTGCTATAGCAGACGTGTAAGGGATCCTGCTAGGATGACGATTCAAAACCAACTGCACGCACATTTCCAAGAGCGCGGTCATGCATGGCAGGACTCAAAAGCTACAATAATGTACGCAAATATTTTCAACCCAACAATAAAAATGAATCAAAACCACATTCGGCTCTTCTGGGTGGAAGTGTTTTCTATTATAAGAAATGAAAACGCCAAACAGGCCAAATCTTTTCGCACACAATGAATCTTCTCCCATCGCCTTTCTGGCTGGATGCCACCACAGGCATAAACCTCCAGATGTGCCGCTGGGGTGAGTCATGTTCAGTACATCCCCACGCTTCAGGAGAGTTATACCATGCATAGCTCTGTCCTACTGATTATGGCAGAGAAATATAATAATTTCCAGAGCAACAGTGCAAGACATATTTCATGACCATTGTGAATTATATTAGCATGAAGGAAAAGAAGAAGAAAAAAATTTTCTTACAATAAAATTTGGACCAAATCTTTTCCAGATGCACATGAGGAATGAATTTCTCTCAATGATCTTAATTTCAGTATAGGTGAGAGATTTCCTTTTGAAACGTTTCCTTGCTGCCCTCCCAGTTCTTCCTCGACTTTGCCTTTGTAATTCACATCTATCATAAAACTGTAATCTGTAGATGGAATCAAAGAGATTCCCACAACACCAGTAAAAGACTGAGCAAAAGGAAAAAAAGAAAGAGCGTGTGTGGGGAACTACTTTAACATATATTAAATCATATTTTGTAAGTCTCTAAAGGAAAGTAAGGGAAGTAATATTAACTATTTGGAAGAGCTTCCTAACCCAGCAGGAAAGCAAAGATTACATATTCCAAGATTCTGAAGCAAATAAGCTATGGATATGTTTCTCACAATCTTCCAAAAATGTAAATTATGTATTTAATCTGCATCTGTACCTTACTATTATGTACATACAAATGTGTACGTGCAAACGCATACAAAATGTTCTCCCTCCACCATAACATATACAGACCACAGTAACTCTAATACTAATATGCTGAATTTATTGACTAGGATTATTGACTCATCCTGCAAATGTTTTAGGGTATAATTCCAGTTAAAGGAATAAGCATTCCCTTTGTGACACATATCCCTTGGACTACATGCTTATGCATTTAAGCACAGGCCTGCATTTGTGAAGCTTACAGTAAACCTGAGCCTACAGCATGAAGTCTGCAGCAGGCCTACCTGAGCCTATAAAGGAGCTTGAACTACTAATGAAATTAATTGTTGACAAGCACTTAACTTTTATCATCATATTTTTCATCATAATTCTTTTGTAGCTCCAAGACTCCAGTCTTTCCACATGGCTCCAGGGACTGAGCACTGTACCAGTCCCTGGTACACAGGGGTGTGTGGCTGAGTGTGCCTCTGCCTCTCAGGCACCTGAGAGCTCAGTGCAGACGCCCAGCCAGCAGCACCCCAACCCCTGGGGCCAGCCTCTGGCTGCCACAGGACAGCTTGTGGAGCAGTTTCTGCCCTAGCTCTGGGAGAGTTTCAAGCAAGTATCTTGTATCTGCCTGAAAGCCCACTCCCAGCCAGGCAGCTCAGGGAAGCCTGACCATTGAGGCAGGACCCCAAACAGCAGCAGTCTTTGAAAAGTAGAGAGGATGAAGGCTTAGAGCCAAGGACAGTGTAACAGCAGGTGTGACACAGGAGCTATTAAAAACTGGAAAGCAACCAAGCTAAAACATTTCTAGAAAGTACATGGATGGTGTGCTGTTGCCCACAAGCCCTGCTTCCCCATCAGGGGGATCTCCAGTGAGCTCCCAGGAGAAATAAAGCTCTTGAGTGGCCTTCAGACATCATCTAGTGCACCCTCTATGGCTCTTAAAATACTGCCATGAGCAGCAGGGCCACCCCTGAGACCAAAGGAATGTGCCAGGTGAGTCCTGCAGTCAGTCTTTAAGGTCAGAAAGGCACAAGTGGAAGCTGAAGGGCCCCTCTTGAGTGGCATGAGTCAGAGAACAAATGAAGAGGTGAGATGGAAGGAGGCACCACACAGGGCACAATGGCGAGAAGGAAGAGGGCTGCTTCTGTTCAGTCATTTCCAAGTTACAGAATTGTGAAAGCCCAAATGTCTCAGCTCAGCAAAGCATTTCAGACCAGTCTGAATGCAGGCTCTCTTCCCTGACTGTCAGCATGGTGTGAAGAGTGGGGCTGGGGCGAACACTTGTCTTTTCCTGCTGTAAGCATGCTGCTATGCTCTCAGCATCAGGAAAGCCACACACACAGACACTTGACAAGCATCTTTCCCCACACTGTGGTTTCCTGCAGCACTGACACATTTATTTCTCTTCATTCATTATATTTCCCCAAGTGGTACTTACAAGGAAAACTCTGTTTTAAGCACCTGCTTCAGTGAATAGGAATTAAAGAGCCCTGTACTGTTAGATCTCTGTTATCTCACACACTCCTGCACGTGTTAAGGATTTCACAGCAGCATAACATCAGCAGTGCAAGGCTGCTCCATCCACAGCCTACAGTACCATAATACCAGTTCTGCCAGCCACACACAGCATGATCTTTATTTATCCAACTTTGATGCTATTTTAACATTCTATGACGAGATATGTAAAAATTGTACAAAGGGCTTTGTACATCTATGGCTTTCTTAGAAAATACCTAGGGACTTTAACTTCATCCCGCAGCTGACTCCTGGAATACATATTTTCTTTTTGTATTAACCTACTGGGGAAGCCTGTGCCTGGTAAAAGCCTCTAACA
Organism: Entomyzon cyanotis; assembly: GCA_024500445.1. Lineage (NCBI taxonomy): Eukaryota > Metazoa > Chordata > Aves > Passeriformes > Meliphagidae > Entomyzon > Entomyzon cyanotis. Next base: position 41,565,024 of record JAKEPQ010001021.1, on the reverse strand, counting down.
GAAAAAGTCTTTCTGATAAGCCCATATTTCCAAACCTGGCTTGTCAAGATCTCACTTTAAAGCACATCTAACTATAAAACTGCACATTCCAAAGCACTTTGCTTTACTGCTCCATGATGCCAAGTCAGTTCATCCAGCCCAGGGATGAATATCCTGATGTTTTACAAGCCATTTATCTCGACAGTGTCTTGCTAACTGTTGGTCACAATATCACAGCATGCACTCAGGTGTTTCTTCATGCACACATCCCCTGAAATTGCCATCTCCCCTAAATGCATTTGTTATTTATGAGGTACTCGACGGGACTTTCAATAGCAGGTCTGGAAAAGGTCTCCCGCTGCGAGACACAGCGGGGTGAGAGGAAAACGTCTTTGCTTAGTCCTTGAACTTACAGTGCCACTGAAAAATGTCAGAGAGTAAGCAACAGATTTGCTACCCTGCAGACGTGGATAATTTTGGGTAAACGAGACCGCCAGCAGAAAGCTTATTTCTGACTATGCCACAAAACCCTCCTAAGGTAGTCCCCGAGGGCAAGCCGCCCGCTCCGCCGTCGGGAGCAAAACTCTAATGAACCTCTGTGGGCAGAGCTTTCACTCCGGGCTGCTGTTCCCATCCGTCGAGGGATGCCTGGCCGGGCGCTGCCGCCGCAGCACCGCAGTGGGCTTCCCCACGGGCGGGGACGAGCCATGACTCTTCCCCTCCCGCACGTCCTTCCCTCCGCGGGATTCCCACCGCCCCAGGTCCTTCCCTCCCCGGGATTCCCACCGCCCCAGCCGCCACCGAACGCCACGGCGGAGCCCAGCCGGGCACCCCGCCGCCACTCACCCCTCTCGCCCGTCTGGAGGGCGCGGACGACGTCGTCGATGTCGAGGTGCCGGCTGGTCTCGTCGAAGCTGTGCACGGCCATGTGGAAGGCCTCCTCCTGGAAGACCACATGGACGCCCTCCATGGCGAAGTAGCAGCTGCGCTCGGGGTTGCTGTCGCTGTAGAGCAGCGTGGCCCGGTTCCACTGGTGGTGGCGGAAGAGGGCCAGCAGCATCTCGCCCATCTTGGCGTAGGCGGGCGCGACGCGGGTGAGGTGCGAGTACTCGCCGCCCTTGGCGCCGAAGCCCGCGGCCAGCGCGCCCGCCGACAGCATCGGCACGTCCCAGTGCGCCGCCAGCCGCGCCACCGGCGCCGCCGCGTACTCGCACACCGGCCCCAGCAGCAGGTCGGGGCGGCGGCGCTGCAGGGCTACCATGTCCACCAGGCTGAATAGGGCGCGGTTGCCGCACGCCGAGTCCTCGTAGGTGAGCTGGAAGGCGTAGCCGGGCGGCAGACCCGCGCCGCTCTCCCGCAGGCTCCGCACCGCGTACTCGATGGCCGGCCGCACCCGCCCCAGCGAGAAGAGGTAGGCGTCGTCCTGCGGCAGCAGCACCAGCACCCGGATCAGCTTCTCCTCCTCCTCCGCGCCCGCGGGGCCGCCGCCCAGCGCCGCCCGCGCCGCCAGCACGCAGCAGAGGCTGCCGAGCAGCCAGGGCGGCATCGCGCCCGCCCCCCCGGAGACGCCCGAGCTCCGGCAAACTTTTCGCCACCCCCCTTCCCCACCCGCCTCGAAATTGTTCGGTCGTGCTTTATTTCTCAGGTGTTTGGCGGATTCACAACCTGCACCCCCAGCCCCGCCTGCGGGTCACGGACGGAGCATCTCGGCTCTGCTTTTCTCGTTCTCTTATAAATAGATGACTATTACTATGATCACTTGCCCCCGCCCCCCCGCCGGATCCCCCCGCGGGGCTGCCGGGCTGCGCCCTCCCCGCTTAAGTAGCGCGGGACCGGCGGCAGCGTCTCCGCACGCCCGGCGCGGCGCGGCCGGGTTTGTGCGCAGGGAGGAGCCGGCCCGGGCGCTCCCTCCCGCCCGCCCCCTCCCTGCGGCCCCCCGCCCCGCACACCTCCGCGGGCGGGCGGGCGGGGGGTGTCCTTATCGCATACATCTAACACTGATGTGTGTGTAATTCGCGTACCTTCATGCTCGGCTGCTGCCCTCCCTCGCCAAGCGAGTCCTCGCAATCGGGACCGGGGAGTAGTAAAGAATCCCATTGCACTTTCTTTTTTCTTGATTATATTTTTGGGGTTGCTCCAGCCCTCTTAACCTGTCCTTTACTGCATAAGGAAGGCTTTTGAGGCACTCCGAGGGCTCAGGGGTCGGCACTCGACAGGGCTGTGGCATTTGGGGAAGGAGAGGTTGCAGCATCAGGACCAGGGGATGCAGGCAGCAGCCTGAAGGGCGCTGCAGCAGGGCACAGGCAGGACTGCCCTGCTCCCATCTCCTCACCCGCAAACGTGCCCATGCACAGCATCAGCCGATGGGGAAGCTGACACTGGATCTGTGATCCCTGCCTTTGTCTCTTTGGGATCTTTCTGAGCTCCCAGTATCAAGAACGTCTAGATGCTGGGTTTTGTCATTTCCCACTGTGTTGGGAGACACAATTTCTTGCCCCAAGCAACAGAGGTTAACCGTAGTGAAGGAGAGTTGTGAGATTATTTTATTGTGAGAAAAAGAACTTTTGGAATTACTGTGACAACACTGCCTAGTCATAAGAGCATCCCTGTTCAGTTCTACTCACTGGCCTAAAGCTGCTATGCTTAAGATTTTGTTAGTGTCCATTTAAAATGGACACGGCTTCTGGAATAGAGCAACGTGAAATATGCAAGATGTTTTGTGGAAGAGGCTTTGGAATACCTGATGCATTTTGACAGCAATATCCTAAAAGATGGCTTTCAGTGGAGCTTTCTGTGCCCTGTAGCAGCACACACCCTGAAAGCCAGAGGAGAACTGCAAGGTTTGATGTTTTATGGTTGCTAGAGGGTGCCAGGTTTGCGTTCAAAAGGTGAGTGAACTGCTCCTGGCTTTACAGAAGGGGTTTGTTTAGTTCAGTACAGACGTCATTGTCAGGGCAGTATGTGTAAACTTAACTTTTGTTGCTGCCTTCACTGTGCAGGCTATGAATGGGAAAACTGCACTCCTGTGGTGACCATCTGCTCACCTTTAAGATGTCTTCATTAAATAAAGAAAGCTCAAAGCGCTTGTGCAATTACAACTGAGAAGTGGAATGAAAACAGCAGATAACACGATGTACAGAAATAAGCATCAACATTTATCTAAGAAGGCTCTGTGAAATAAAGAAGCTCAGAAATTCAAAGATGGGTAGTGTCTCTGAGAAATGTGCCTCTCATAGTTTTATTTGATTACTGAATCAAACTTCAGAGTGTTCTTGAAGATTACATAAACATCCACCCTGGTGAAGCTGGTTTCGTGTGTTCCTGTGCTGTAAGTTATGTCAGGCATTTTTTGTTGTAAATGACTCCATATAACATAGAGGAGATTAAGCAGAATGTTACAATATACAACATACCAGCCATCTTCACCACAAAGCTTGCAAAAACATTTTCTTAAGACACATTTTGAAATGCTGACCTTTGTAGTCATTGCTTTATGGTGACCCTACAGATGTGTTTACAGCACCAAAATCTGGTTGGATATCTCTTGATTTCCTCCTTCCCCCAGCAGAATATCTTTTTTATTTTACATGTGATCTCCATACTCTCCTAACTGTCTTATTTGAGCATAAGCTGTGTAAACACAACAGAAGAGATAGTAAGCCCATAAATCACAGGGCTGCTACCCCTTCACATGGGCTGCTCCTTGTGAGGTAAAGTACTGCTGGGAATGAGTAAGAGTGGGAGAAGCAGGGCCAGCATGAGGCAAAACAAGAAACAAAAGGCATCTAGCCAGTTCTGTGTAGCAGTAGTAGCGTCAAAGTCCAACTTCAGTGTTTTCATAAAAACATTTGGCCCACAGTATGTGGCTCTTGGTCACCTGAGGAATTGCATTCAGCATTATGGGAGTCAGTGTCTCTGTGGGCCTAGAGAGCTATAAACATTTCAGTTGTTCCCCTTTACCCTAAGTGTTTTTATAAAGAAGAATCCCAGCCTGTGATTGACTTATTTTTTCTGAGCCAGGAAGTTATGCATGAGAATTTACTTGTTAATCCCAATTCAAAATGTCACTTAATACACCATCATCAGTTCACTTACTGTATTTTCCATAGCTATAAATTCAACATTTCTCCACAGACATTATTTTTTTCTGCTACATAAATACCTTTTAATAGGAACAAATCCTGCCGTTGTGAATTTGTAGCAGGCAGAATGCCCATGGACTTCAGTGAGAACAGAGATTTCAGGCTGGCCCATTAGGACTAAAGTAATTTCAAACACAGGCTATTTTCCCCCCAGAAATAACTCAAACACAAGTCAAGAATCACTTGACTTGCTCCAGCTAGCATTAGCAGCAGCCTGAGCTGCCTGATGCAGATTCAGAATTTTTTTCACAGATGGGTTCACTGAAAACACAGTCCCACCTACAGGCTGAAAAGATGAAATACTTGAACATCGTTTGTACTGCAAACAGACCTTGCCACTCAGACTTGCAAACTCTTCCCATTTTTCAAGAAATCTATTATCTTTTTATTTTAAGGTATCTGTACTCTTTTGGAACACATCTAAAGGATTTTCAAATACATCATGATGTATCTTGTGTCTCTTCTCTCTGTATTTTTTGACCTTGCCTTCATATACTTAGATTATGTTAAAAACCAACATGGTTTTCAGGTGAAAATACTGTAGCATGAAAACTCAAGATGAGGCAATCTGATGCTAAAAAAACAAATGGAAAGGGGACATATTTACGTGTTTTCCTTTTAAGTGATACCAGCTTCTGTGGAGATATGTGTATAAGAACCAAAAAATCCACAAGATCACAAAACTGCATACAAAACATAGATGCATATATATATATATACACACATGCATAGCAATAACACTTTGTTACTCTTGCTATCTTAACAACTTCCACTTCACAGCAGAAACTATGGGTAAATGCAGGCAGGTGACATAATTTTTATTTTACAAATGAAATGCTAGGATGAAAAAGACTGGCCCCCACACTTTTCTCTTCCATAAATAATAAAAGTTAAACTTCTTGCCATGAATGTTTAAGGAGGAATAATCTTCTTGTCTGCTGCCTGCCACTCCAGACAACATGCAACATGGGGAAAATGCAGCCTTCTACACACCAAATACTAGTTGCATTAGTCACGAAAGTTTTACAGAACATTTGTGGTTCCACTGAAGCCTATGGAAGAACATACTGATCAGAAGTTGACATCACAACCTTCCGGGCAACTTTCATTTCTAAGAAGAAAGATATTGTTGCAATTATTTTCAATTAAGTATCCCTACATTTCCTCTTTTGCAAGTTCTTTTAGTCACGAGAGTAATATTAAGAATGCAACTATTGTATTCTTTTTAGCAGTGTAACCTTATACATTCCCTTGAGTCACACTGCCTCCTTGCTAAACTCACTTTGCTCTTCTTGCCTAGACCATGTTAGAAAATACTTTGTGTAGCTAACCAATTTCTGTATTTACAGACAATACCTGGATATAGATAGTATCTGGGTATAAAACAGACTTTTATGCTAACTAAACTAAATTAAGAGGATAAATCATATTGACTTGGATCCAAGTTGTTGCTGTGATTTTCACTTTTGTTTTTATTTCCATATCTTAGACAGGTCAGCACTGGCTGGTCACTGGAGTGCACAGGATGATGCACCTTGTTCCTCATGTGCATCTGTCTCCATCCAACAACGGTATTGTAGTTTGAGATAAAGAATGAGTGGTGAAATGCAAAGGTCAGCTGTGCCTTACCAACATCACAGCAAATCTGTCCAGAGGACCTAAAAGGCTTTGGAGAGCAAATATAATTTCTGCTTGAGATTTAGTAACTCTACAATAGGTACCCATATTGCTTGTAAAAGAAATGCTAGAAATCTCATCATTGTGTCCCTCAAAACCAGAGTGGGATCAGACATCCTAGATCACTGACAACCAAGGAGCTGAATTGCTGTTAAGCGTAATCCCAAGATAGGAAACATGATTCCAAAGTCTACTTTCAGATGTATTCCCATATAAGTGGAACAGAAATCTCACAACATAAAGAAACCAGACATCTATGCTTTGTCTGGATATTCAGCCCTGCAGGCAGTGTCAGTTTACATAGTAATATCATCCCAGGAACTGATTGATCTTTAAGAATATTCTGAGGATTATTTCTTAGACCAAATCTGTTCATTGATATGGTTTGTGGCTGTGTTGGCTCAGCAGAGCAAGAGATCTGAAACAACAGCAGCAATATGCCAGAGATGAGGGGCAGGAACTCCTTAGTGGAAGTTAGTACTGAGATCTCTGTATGTCTTTTCTCTTGAATGTTAGTTAATGATTAAATTACAGGGAATGCATGGAAAAAACATTTTTAATACTATTGACAGATCTTATTCCAATGAGCTGATTTAAAAAAGATTTAGAATATTTAATTAAATAAAAATATGTGCTTCAGGAGTTCTGTAATTTCCAGTTTATGAAAGCAATAATGTGGTTAAAAAAGAAAGAATGTACGGACTTGGTGGAATAGACAGTTGTCATTTGTCATCACATCACAGGAATGGGAACAAATGAGATTACTGAGTGAGGACAAAAGCTCCAGGAACAGATGAGGGGATGGAGGAAGACAAAGTACAGAGCAAAGAGCAGGATGGCAGTAGTCAATAAAGAGATACAGCAAAGCAAGTCAGTAAAGGAGATCTTACAATTAATGGGGAATTGGCCATTTCATACATCAGTTAATTAGACCAAGATGGATCAGGGCTCAAAAAAATAAAGTGAACAGAGCTTCACAGATTCTAGTTCCCACTAAAAGACAGGAACTAAGCAGTAATCACTTCTTCAGGCTGCCAGAAGCAAAGGGGGAGGAAATGGAGGTGTCCTCATGCTATCTGCAAAGGCAGAAAGACTGGAAGTGTAGCTTCTTTTTGCACACTGGCAACAAAGACCTTTAAAAGTGATATCTTCTTTATGTGCAGTTTATCATGTGTTTCTAAAGAGCCTGCTTGTTCCTTCCATTAGTTTTATATTTTGCTCTTGCTGACAGCATAAGTGCTTTTATCACAGATAGAGAGACAAAAAACCTGCTTGAAAATATTTAACTCATTCTCCTGTATGTGCACTTGTAGAATAAGGTCAAAAGGACATAAGCATTCCTTATATTTGTAAAAAAAAACAAAAACAAAAAACCAAAAAAATTCTTCATTTCTTTTGCTGCCAAAGCAGACAGAAAGAGCGAACATAAGCAATGGTGGAAATGTGGAAATGTTAGCAGGAATGAGGCATCTTTCTGAAGAAGTAAGCACTTTTACACTTCTTTTTTCCTCTTAATGTTTCCCAACAGTTTTCACATTAAAAAAAAAACCAACCAAGGACAGAAAATATTGGGGTTTAATTCTTTCTGTCTTCAACATTAATTTTTATTATGTTCTTGTTTTAACACCAGACAGATGAGTTTGGCCAATTAAATTCTGTCAAAGGCAGTTGGGAGCTGATCCAACATAGAACAGAGAAAAACCCCAATGTAATTTGTAGCTGAAGTGGGACTATTGGGTTATTGTGCACAACTGCCAAAATCAATTGGACTGCCATGAGTAAAAAAAAAGGCCAAAAAAAAGACTTCAGGTCACGCCCACTCTGGCAGTAGCTGATGTGAAAGATGGGGCTTTCTGGATGGGTTCTGCTGCCGGACTTTACTGCCCTTCCAGATATGTCAGGACAACTGCATGTATAATTGCTATTTACCCTCATTCTGTCAGCCTGATTTTCGTGTAAAAGGTGTTTGTGCTAAACTAGGTCACTAAAGAGGGCTAGGGAGTGGCTCCATGAGAAGAAATGCCAAGAGGCTGGAGGGGGTGATAATCTCTGGTGGAGAAAACAGCTCCAGGTGAGCTGCAATAACAAATTTCTTATCCCAGGACAGCTGCACCCAAGATGGTATAATGGGCTCAGGTGATCTGGATAATAAAATATGCATATATATGTGGAAAATATGTAAATTTTACCATTAAATTCCCTTCTCTTGTGGTTAACGCTTGGTGTCAACATTGAACAGTACCATTGTTTAAAGGGGTGATTGACCCTATAATGTTTGTGAAATGAGAGCTTTATGTAGCAGCACAGGCTGTGTGCAATGAATGATGGAGTGCTTTCTGTGTAGGAAAATCACAAGAAGACAGAGCCAGAATCATGACATAGTAATGGGGAAGATATCAGGGAGACATGAGAGCAGTGAGAAGTGCAGCTAGTTCTGATAATAATCAATGTATTGAAACAAAAAGCTCTGTATTAATATATACTGCTTTAATTACTGAACACTTGCATGATTAAATGAAACTGCAGCAAACTAGAAGGGTATTTAAAGTTGGTTCTATCCTGATTCTACCCTGAGTTTGATTCTTGACCAAAAAGTCATTATCTGTTAATGAGGGAGGAAAGAGTACATGTTAAAAATCTATGACCAACAAACTGACGAGGTTGTTTGAAGTCAAAGAAAGAATTTGCTACCACTCAGTGCTTTTCCTTTTAGGAAAGTGTACAGAAAAACAGGACACAATACAGACTGGAGCTTCTCATCCCAACAAGCCACCAACTAAACGCGAGTGGATGATACGATGCTGTTATATTAGCTGAATTGCTCTATGACAGGTCTGAGAAATAGCCTTCTCTGCTCTGCAGGAACACTGTGCTTGTTTTAAGCGTTATTGTTTTGAGAAAATCACAAACTGGACAGTTCAGAGGGGAAGAACCAGCATCTGGAAGCATATTCCCCGAGACAGATTAAAATATTAAGTTTGCTTAGTCTAGTAAAGAAAAGAGTGGAAAGACAGGTTGAGGTCCTTCCATATGGAGATGTTTCAAGGATAGTGATGAGTTGTTTTTTCTGTTCCATGTTACTGCAAAGACATCCCATCCCATTCTTCTAGGTAAACTCTGAATAAATTAAACTTTGTATGTCCCCTTGGAATATCTTTTTCCACTGATCAGCACGTAACAATGGAGTCCCTCAGGAATCCACCTAGTGGCAGCTACTGCTAACTAACGAGTTTTCTGTCCTCTCCCCCTTGTTGTTATAAAACCTTGAAATAATGTACTAGTTTAGTATTATTTTTAGTAATATTCCAAATCCTTCCAAGTGAAAATGACACAAAGAAAAAAGCTTTTATATAACTTGTCACAAGAGGTTTTACAAAATTCACAGCTATGATGTACCTCTTTTCATCAGCTTTCATGTGTTCCTTTATTTGAAGCAATGTTATTGGATTGTGTCCATGAAACATCACTAAAAAGGGATGTTAATGAGAACATCACCAGAACATTTGAGTCATAGCTAAAAAGAGAAACCAAGAACAGACTTTTCAAATAAAATAAGTTTCACTGGAAACGTGTGAAATTAGGTCATTACTGCAATGAAAAATACGGTCAAAGAGAACAAAATCCTAGAATGCAATATCTGACTTCCCTGTGTTGTCTGCAATTTCTCCCAAAAATTTTCAGATGGAGCATTAGCAGGAGAAGCTAACACAAACATTTTCCATCCCTTGGTATCTGGAGATAATTTCCAGTGCAATGAAGTATCATGGAGATTGCTTGGAATAAGAAACTGAGTCTGGAAAATCAAAGGTTATGGACTGTACCAAGGAAATTACCAGAAAATGCATTTCTTGCCTCTAACTGCATTATGTAGAAAATTCCTCCATGTGCCATGGCATGCCATGGCATGGAGGATTTGGCCCATAGAGAAGACAGAAACTGTTCCATCTCAGTAATGTGAAAATCAGTGCATTTTCTGGTAGGAGTATCATAAAGGTTTTTGAACCAGGCTGGGTTTGGGTTTTTTTGTTTTGTTTTGTTTGTTCGTTTCTTTGTGTTGTTTTTGGTTTTGGGGTTTTTTTGTAATTACTTTTTAAATTTTAGAAAGTATAAAATTTATCTTCTAATTGTATAGCTATTACATAAGTATACCCATGATCTGCCATTATTGAAACAGAAAATGCTATTCTGAGGGAAAAAACCATCTGTGATATTTATAAGGAAAAAAGGGAATTCCATTATTACAAACATGTCTGACAAAACTCATATTCTCAGACTTCAAACTCTGAAACACACACTAAAATGAACTGTAATAGGTTTTTGTTAGGAAAAAAAGCTTAATGAAGAAGTATTTTATATTCTGGAAAATTCCACATATGAGCAAAGAAGTTTTCTGTAGTACAATAATTTGGTGATGCTCAATTAAAGTAAAAGCTAGTTTTAATTTAGTTACAAAACCCAAGGATGTTTCCAAGATCCAGAAGTTTGGCAAAAATATATCAATGTGATTTTCAACACTGTGACTAAGGACAGTCAAGGACATGTGATTTTTCTTAGTTTATCACCCCTCTTCCTCAGTATACGAAATAGCTAACATTTTATTTTCCTTGTAAAATGACTGATGCTTCACTGTTTGATCTTAACCTACAAACAGGAAATGGAAGGCAGGAACTCTGGATCCACATCTCACAGTCACAAAACTGAGAGTGGAAACAAGACTGGGAGTCACAACTAGAGACAGCACATCTTTTTCTGAGACCTGTATCCAAAATAAAAGCTTTAAATAAAAACAACAATAGTTTTCTGTGCAAATCTTACTGGGACACAGAATCATCAAATAGGAGGAATCTGCTATTATACTTTGAAGCAGGGGCAGTTTATCCTAAAGGTAACTGTTGATACATCAATCAATAATGGATTAATAATGTGCCCCCAAAAATTACATTTATGAGCTCTACAAAAAGAACACAGCAAAGAGCTGAGTTTATTTGAATGCATGCACACCTACTACTTTTTATGATGTGAGACAAAATATTACTGACTTTACTATATGTATGCTAAAACATTTTAATCAAGTGAACTAGGGTTAAAATTGAGATGCACGGGAAATAAGACATGAGTTATAATTGGTATGTTTGTTATGAAGAAAAAGAAAGCCAAATCTTGTTTTATTGATCAGAGAAAATGCGGAGGAGGGAGGGAAGGGCAAATCATCCAGCATCTCTCTTCTTTAAAAGGCCCAAGGATTCCTTCCCAAGGATAAGAAAAGTCTGATGCACATCTGATGTCAAGAAGTGAACCCTGGTTTAAAGTTTCACCTGGAATTTGTAACTTCGGATCTCAGCACCTATAACTATGAGCAATGAAACTCATTGTCTCCTATATTTGACCAAACACAACCTCACCGTGTTTTACTAAAAAAAACCTGCCTGGCAGTGGAGAACAAACTGACCCTGAGTAATGTGAATGTATTACCTGCACAGCTGCAGTTATGAAGACGATAAGAGGGGCAAGTGGAGAGGACCTGCATGCCAGGGACACAGGTAGGATGAGGCTGTCTCTGTGAAGAGTGCTTCCAGTCTATAAAAGGCCTGGGATTTCTGCTGTTAGTGAGGATTTTCTTCCTAGAATGCACAAGCATGTATCTTGCTTGAAAAAAAGCAGAAACAAGCCTGCTATTTGGGCAAACTTCTTAGTGCGTGAAGATTACCAGACTACATACAATAGTGGCTGTATATAAAAACAAACCAAAACATAGAAACAAACCAAAACCTCCTCTTTTTGTGTGAAATATCATTTCTTTTTCTTGTCCTCCTAGGAAGACACTTATTTTAACAATAAGGCACCAAAAACTTGTCAAAAGCCAAGGCTTAGATTCAGTTTTCCTAGCATGTTTCAGCTTGAATCAGGACTTCACTTATTTTCAAAATATTTAAATTTAATGTCAACCTAATTTTTTTATTTACTTTCACACATTTTTCAGTTTCTCAATATAGATTTCTACAGTTGTTATACTGGACTTCTAAGAAGTCTACTGCTTTTTGTATTAGCCCAGGTGAAATTAATACAACAGAAAACTGCATTAAAATATTTCAATTCTCAAACCTGAGATCCTCATATTTGTATGATTTTGTAATTTTGAGATAGGGGGCTTATGGAAATCCACTAGACCTGGAATTCAAATGACATAATTTGAACCCTCAATGTAAATGGATAGCATTCACACAATTTGATTTTCAAATTGATGCAGAGTTTGTGAAATTAGTAAATACTCTACAATGAATAGAGTCGGTTTAGTATACACAAATGTCAACAAACACAGACATTTTACAGAAAGCCTAGTGCTGTATTACAAGTCAGATGGTTTCCCAAGAACAGCTGGTGCAAATAAATGGTGTAAATGTGTTACATTCATTGCTCTAAATTTTTATTTGCATTTTTATTTAATTTTGATGTTTAGTTTTCCTAAATGAAATATAAGCCAAGTAACACTGCAATTCCAGTAGAAATTTCTGACCAAATTTTTCCCAGCAAACTTCTCATGAACCAGACAATCTATTCATTGTTGATAATCATTAAAGCACGCCGATAGCTATTTACACTATTAGACCATGGTTGAATTTAGTTGTGCATCATTAATTACACTGCTTAAGAGGGAAGTCAGTAAAACAGTAATTTAGTTTCGTGCTTTTTACCATAAATCCTATTTCCTACAGCCAAGAGCTGTGAGCCGAATGTGCGTCTCACGAGATCAGCGTGTTTCACTGCTGCCATCCTCTGGCACAAGGGACAGTTCTACAATTTCCCAATTGCTTTTGAAATACTTAATCGTTTTTTCTGTCATTGAACAGCATCAATATATGTTTTTGTTCATTTTGGCCTTAAATAATTATCTATAAGCTTTGCAATGTTCTGTCTCTTAGCCACTAGTAATTTGTCCACCCGAAAAAGATTTTAGGAGATACTGCAAATATAAAAATTAGTATTATAAAACAAACGCCCTTTGTATTACTAAACATTATTTCTACAAAAGATCATACATATATTGATAAATATAGCTGTTTAATAAGTGGTTTTGCTAATATTAATGTGGCTCATACTTTACTTTCAGACTACAAATTTAACTATCCAGATCTACGCCTGATTCTGTCTTTAAGTTCCTATTTACTACACCTTCTCATTTTCATATTTTAACACATGGATTAAAATATTTGCATTATTTTTAAGCTCCTACATTTTTGGTCACATAGCTCAGTCACCCTTCTCTCAACCATCCTTCACCGCTACATAACAAGTGTTTGAAATCTATACAAAACTTCCTTTTTTTCCCTGAACCTGTAGCTCACAGCACCGAAGTCCATGGAGCCTGAGGTGCCCTGATATCCGAGTACATTTTAGACACTCTAAACTCCCCGATCACTACTGCAGATGAAAAGAAGGCAGCCATTCCAGGAGGCAGAAGTGGTGTTGGGTGCTCTGCAGGCAGCAGAGATCCAAGGCAAGCCCTGACCTGTGATTTACCCCCTTCAAAGTATGCCAGGATTTAATGAAAACATGAAATCTTGTCATGTGTTTTAAGCGAGAATGAATGTCTCGCTTAAACTAAGCTACTGGGTGAGTTCACTATTATGCCAGTACACCTAAGATTACCAAACACACTTAAGGCCTTGGGACTGGCCACTCTGGGAGTCCATAGCCACCATGAGAATGTGCTGCAAGACAGTAACCTTCCTAAATGAAAATGTTATTATTATTAATGGAAAACAGGGGGAGGAGGGGAAGGAGGTTACAGAGCAAAAGCCATGCCTGAATATCACATTGCTTCCTTAGAGGTGTCTGTAGCTTCTGAGCCACTGAGCTCGGAACTCAAGGAGGCTTCCCTTGGGGACAGCCACAGGTGCTCCTGCAAGTCAGGTCTGACACAATCACCTCAGAATCTCCTCTACTGGTTTTTTTTTCCTCCCCTGCGAAATCAGACAGTGGTCAATCCAATTTTTAAAAATTTGGTTTTAGTCCCTTTCGCAAAGAGTAGTGCCATTCATTCACTGATCCATCCCTGACTGAATGTCTGTGTCAGGGGGAATGTTAGCCAGGTATCCCTGAGTACTGCAGCAAGCCCAGAGAAAGGCAATGGAGCTGGGGAAGCACAAGTCTGATGAGGAGCAGCTAAGGGAGCTGGGGGTGTTTGGCCTGGAGAAAATGAGGCTCAGGAAGGACCTTATCACTGTCAACATGTCTCTGACAGGAGGCCGCATCCAGGTGTGGGTCTGCCTCTTTTCCCAGGGCACAAGTGACAGCACAAGAGGACAGTCTTAAGCCATGGGGTGTTGAGGCTGTACACTAGGAGCAATTTCCTCACGGAAAGGGTGGTCAGACACTGGAATGGGCTGCCCAGGGGGTGGTGGAGTCACCGTCCCTGGAAGTGTCCACGAAAGAACTGGACATGACACTCGGTGCCGTGGTCTACTTGACAAGGTAGCGCTCGGGTATAGGTCGGACTCGCTGATCTCAGGGATCTTTCCCAACTTAATTTTCTGTGACTCTTCCCACGACAGCAAGTGGAGCGAGGTTGTGCGAGCGCCGGGCCCCGCTCACCGCCCATATGGGCACGGGCAGAGCCTGGGCCACCTCAAGCCGTTGCAGCCCGTACGGGCCGCCTTGACCGCTCCAAACTTGACGGGCCCCGAACTGCTCCATCTGCCCCGGACTGCTTCATCTGCCCCGCACGCCTCCATCCGCCCCGCACGCCTCCATCCGCCCCGCACGCCTCCATCCGCCCCGCACGCCTCCACTGTCCCCGCCGGGCCGCCCCGGGTTGCATCAGCCGCGGCCCGAGCGGCGCCTGCGCAGTGCCGTGCCCGCCCCTTCCCGGGCAGCTCCGCGCGGCCATGGCGGGCGCTGACAGCCAGGTGGGCCCGGGCCGGGGCTCGGCAGCGGGACAGCCCTGCCAGCAGGGCGGGTGCGGGCGGCGGAGGCGGCCGGGTATCTTCCCGAGGGATTGCCCAGCTCCGGGAGCGGTGGGATGTGTCCCAGTGGAGAGGAGCAGGGAGCTGGGCTGTGGCTTTGCCGGACGAGGGGGTCGGGTCTTTTCCGCGGTGTATGGGGCAGAGGGGGAGTTACAGCGCCCTAGGTGTGACTGCCGGGGCGTGACTGAACGGTGCTCGTCCTCCGCAGGTGGACGCTGGGGAAGAGAAGAAAGCAGACTGCGGGAAGAAGAAGATGAAGGAAGGGGCTGGCGATGGCGGGCGGGCGGAGGTGAGCAGGCTCTGGGCCGGGGATGGGAGGATGCGGTGTGCTCGTTGTGCGCTGCTGGCATTGCTGCAGCTTGTGCTTCTGAAGTGTTTTATCTGGCCTTACAGTCACACCTCCCGCAGTTTGCCGTGAGGTGCCATTGTTTTTTACACTAAGTTGCATTGGTGTAATAGAACAGTTCCGATTCGCATAGCTGGGCTTGGTGATGATTTCTTCTGTGCCCCTTTGCAGCGGGAGGCAGGCTGCAGATCGCCCAGGTGAAGAAAGCCTGCATAAGGTGCTCCTGTGTTTTTTGTCTTCGTGGTGGGTAAACACAGATCCCTCTGGCTCCACGGAGGGCCAGCTGCTAGTCCTGAGCCAAGTGCATGGCTGTGCAGCGTTGGCTGTGCCCAGCCGGATAGTCCTGACGTCAGTACACGTGTTTAAACTGGAGTCAGTTCCTGTCTGGGTGGCTCAGACTAGGGTGTTCCCTCAGCTTTTCGACCCAATAAGAAAAATCTGGTTTTGCATTGAATTTTTACAGTCTTTTTTAGTTAATTTTTGTCCCTGTGTAGCGTTATTGAACAGGTGTAGTTGTTTGGTGACGTAGGTGGTTTATTAAGCAGGTGTATAGTGGTACAGATTTCATTAAGCTGAAGCTTTATGATGTTTTGGGACATAATACTGTATAACCTGAAATAATAGTGATAATTTGTTAGATACAGCACATATATAGGTATTGTCACATAGGTGCTTATGAAAAGTATGTCACTTGTGTTTGCATTCTTGACATGATGTGCTATCAGATTAATAATCTATTAATCATTTTCCTTTGTCTTTATTATGGGTAGCTGAATCCCTGGCCTGCATTTATCAATGAGCGTTTAGAGATGTACAATAAACTTAAGGCTGAACATGATGCACTCCTTGCAGAAAGAGCTGCAAATGACAGTAAACCCATTAAAGTTACATTACCCGATGGCAAGCAGGTTGATGCTGAATCTTGGAAGACTACCCCTTATCAAATTGCCTGTGGAATTAGGTATGTTTCCATTCTGTGATACTACACAATCATTTTCAGACAGTGGGTTATGTATAACTTTCTTGTCATTTATCTCAAGTTGTCTCAAAGCATCTTGTATACAATAAATTGAAGGTAGCCAGGGTTACTAAAACCAGGGTTTTAGTTTCGGAGTGCAATTTTCTTTTGCCTTATACAGTTTCCAGAATTAAATAAGAATAAAACTGAGATGTTTTAGACACATCCTAATAGGGTACTTTTCCATGCAAGTACTGCTGTTGTATTAAGAAGTTATTTGCTAATGAATGATCAGGTTGAATGTTAGCACTGCAAACCAGTTGCCATCAACCTGAGGAAGATGATTGCTGGGTGATATTTCAATTGATTGCAGAGAAAGTTAACAATATGAGTATTTCTCTTTTCGCTTTTATTTGCATGGGAGATAACTATTAAAAAAAGCATTGCATATATCCATTTTACTCATACCTGCTTGGAGTATTTTTGAATGTTCCACAGTGAGCATCCTGACAGTTAAAATTGCAAAGATTGGGTGATTCTTAGAGGTGAAATGCCTTTTTTTTCCTCCATAATAAGGTGCCATGTGACTGGAACATTCTTTGTTTTTGTGATTGGGATCAAGAAAAGGGTATTTTGCCTAGTGGATGCAAACAGAAAAGCTACTACATCAAAATGGTGTCTGATAACTGTTACGGGAAAAGTTCTGTCTGATATTGCAGTAGGATTGTGAAGTCAGTACTTTGAGGATGCTGCCTCTAAGTCAAGTATGTGTGAAGGTCAAGTATATAGCACAGTTTTCTTTCCATATCCCTAAAATGTAAGTAGGATTTTTCATGAATGTTCAGGACTGGCTAAAGTACTCTTTTATTTGGAATTTATTTGGGTCGTTATATGCACTCTGAGCACTCCTGAAGTCTTATTCAAACTGCAGTGCAAATTCGGGAAAATTCTGCTTGCTGATTTTGAAATACAACATGCTTACTATAATTGTATTTCTGTATTTGTTCTATAGTCAGGGATTAGCTGACAACACAGTTATTGCTAAAGTGAACAAGGTGGTTTGGGATCTAGACCGTCCTTTGGAGGAGGATTGTTCTTTGGAGCTGCTTAAGTTTGAAGATGAAGAGGCTCAGGCAGTGAGTATTTTTTACCAAAATTATTTTCCTTTCAGGTTTCCATTAAGCTCAGCCTCTAGCAGTTACTTGAATCTTTACTGTATTCAGAAGATGAAGAGAACAGGTTTTTGGTGTAGGTATATCTGCACTTCCTAATAGTTTCTTACCAGAGGGGTTGTGGTACTACAGATAATGTACATTCTGCTGTGTACTTGTAGCCAAGTCTGCTTGCACTTGTTGTAGTTTATGTCAAGATATTGTCAAAATGTTGTATTTTCTGCCTTCATGTTAATGTAAAGTAGGTCTTTAGAACTGACATTTTCAGCTCTGGTTTTGGGAACAAAACTGAGCACACAAGTACTTTCTATGTCGAATCATAAAAGTATTGAGTACACTGCTCTTTTCCTTTGTTTATGCAAAAGTATCTACTTTTTTATTTTGGCTACTCAATCAGATACATGTGGACAGCCAATAAATTTGTGAATACTGTCTTTAGAAAAAAATCTGTACAAGAAGCTGTCAGTGAAACTCATCACAGAAGTCTTGCATTCAAACCTAGGGTTTTCATATTGGCTAAGTGACTGCTCCCAATTTATGATTTCAGTCTGTGCTAACCCAGACAGACTAACTCTTAAGATACTTGGTTTTGTCAAAACCTCAGATGTACTACAAGGTGGAGTGTGCAGGACTTCCCATGCATGAGATCTCTGGATTAGAACCACAGCATTATGTTGGAAGCACACCTTTTGGTCTTTCTACAGATGTGATTGATTAAAGTTCGTAGCAAAAAGGGTTTATGAATTAGTTTCATGGGTTCTTGAAATTAATTGTATAAATCAACAATAGTTGAAAGTAAGAATTGTTTGCTACCAGAATGTAAACAGTTTTCCAGTGGAAATGCTGCTTTTTTGAAACATTGGTGTTGAGGATGATATGCTGCTGGGCAGGTCACTTCTGTTCTGCACACTGCTGTAATGTGGGATCTACATCAAGTATCCTTAGAAGTGTTTCAGAAAAGGTTTTAAATAAAACAATTGGAAATGCATTGTGTATATTTAGACTGATCCCTTCTTTTACATCTGTTAGGTCTACTGGCACTCAAGTGCTCACATAATGGGTGAAGCTATGGAGCGAATTTATGGTGGCTGTTTGTGCTATGGCCCACCAATAGAAAATGGATTTTATTATGACATGTTTCTTGAGGAAGGGTAGGTTTTGTATTTTTATCTTTTAGGAGCTGGGGGTGGCAGTCACAGCAAAATCTCTGCTCTGTGCTTGTTCCTAGAACAAAGTCATGTGCTGCTGCAGATGGCTTTGTTTTTTTCAGGGCATCCCAACTGCAGCTTAGTGCATTGCACCTAGATCATAAATTGCAAATGAAAGCAAAAATTACTCACTTCTGTGTGTTTATTTTAGGGGTGTATCAAGTAATGACTTCTCTGCTTTGGAAACATTATGCAAAAAGATAATGAAGGAAAAACAAGCCTTTGAAAGACTGGAAGTGAAGAAGGAAACACTGCTTGAAATGTTTAAGGTAGGCTGTTATAGAAGGTTGTTTCTAGCCGCTTGCAATTAGTCTTTTAAATATTTGTAACTTCAGTGTATATTTTATTAGTGGTAGAGGAAAGTCTATCAAATTAACCTTTTAGGGTGATATGTTCTTAGAAGCTCATTTGGGATATGTAACAAAAAAAAAGTAATTTTAAGGTTCTTGAAAATAGGCATTCTGATTTTCTAAAACTGAGAATTGTCATTCTTTCCCAGGTGATCTAACTAAAATCTGTGAAGCCACTTATACAGAAATGTAAATCTGCAATATATTATATATGTTGCTATGTTGTATGTAACTATGTATGTATATATGTAACTCCGTTTGTTGCTGGTACATTCAGAAAGCTTCATAAAACATTTTTTAGAATGAGGACTTCTAAGAAAGTTCAATCCACACTAAAACCTGACCCTTTCTTTCTAGTATCTAGTTGGAAATAATTTTTGGCCTATCTCAGGCCTTCCTGAGATAGGCATTAATGAATTTTTGCTGTTAGGATATCAGGAGAAGCATAGCATCATTCAGGTTGGAAGGTGCTTCTGTAGGTCTCGAGCCCAGTCTCATGTGCTCCATGGGGTGAACGCTGAAATCTGACCAGGTTTCCTGGGGCTTGTCCAGTTGGGCCTTCAAAACCTCCAAGGACAGAGACTGCTCTCTGGGCAGCTTGCTCCACCACTGCTGTGTCCTTCTGTCTGTCTCTTTTACAGTCCTGTTTTGATGCAACATAACATCAGGTTTGCAAATCATTTAAACTGTTGGCCACTTCTCTTTCTTAACAAGCAATTAACAAGTACGTGTGCTGCTTTTCTTCGCAGTATAATAAATTCAAGTGTCGCATCCTGAATGAGAAGGTCAATACTCCGACTACTACAGTATACAGGTAATTATACATGGATCATACTATTACTGGATTTATGGTTCTAGGATTAAATATACCAAATAAATGCTTTCTTTTTCTTAGGTGTGGTCCCCTGATAGACTTGTGTAGAGGGCCTCATGTCAGACATACTGGCAAGATAAAGACCATAAAAATTCATAAGGTGAGTGCTTGAACTGCTTTAGACAAATGTTTTCACTTAAACGCTTCAAATTATTGCTTGCTCTCTTTGGGCTTAACCAAGAATGTAATGTGAAATAGGTAACCTGGCCGAAAACTGAGTGTCACAAATTGTGAAAGGGTTGTATGCTAGGATAATATTCACTTGGTGTGAAGCCAAACTAGGTGTCCAGCGCCTCCACTTTCAGCACAGGAGTGTGAGTTTGGCCTAAGGTTTGGCTGAAGTATATCAATTAAGAGTTTGTAGGTTTTGGTCAGCTAATTATTATAGCTATTTGTGAATAAATAGTTGCAATAGGATAGCTACAAATAGAGCAAATAGGCTTTTGAAAGTAGATGAGAGCCCAAAAGCTTTTCTACTTACTGCATTCACATTTCAGAATTTTTTCTAATCAGTGCTCTGAATTTCACATTAAAATTCTCCTTATGCCTTAGTTGTTCCACATTAATGATTTACTAATAATTGTATACCTTTTCATAGCAGGCTGTAGTAGTAAAATTTTGAGGTTTCTCTTTTTCTTCAATGTTTCATTTATATTTTCCATGTAGAATTCTTCTACCTACTGGGAAGGCAAGGCTGATATGGAATCCCTCCAGCGGATCTACGGAATTTCATTCCCAGATACAAAAATGCTGAAGGAATGGGAGAAATTCCAGGAGGAGGCTAAAAGCAGAGATCACAGAAAAATTGGGCGGGTGAGACAGCTCTTCTAGTAATGTATTTCAAAAGCACTGTGTGGATATAACACCTTAATTGAAAGTATCTTGAAGACAACCTATGCTGGCTACCACAACCAAAGTGTGACACAATTGTATTTTCAGTTGAGTTGTGAAGTCAAGTACTTTTCTCTCGAGCATCAAAGTCCTAAAATAAATGGCTTCTTTCTGTTCTAAGCACAATTACATCCTCATTCCACAGATCAATCAGAGCAGAATATCAGCACTTCAGTCTGCAGCACATGAATGAAGCTCCAGTCTGCAGGCAGTGCTCGTTCCTACAGCTTGCTGTGGCCTGTTCACGCAGTTCTTTCCTTCTGTGTCATTTCAGAATCTGCAATATATAGCTGTGTTTTTTAGTTGGCTGGTTTTTGGGTTTGTTTTTTTAGATGGAAACGCCTGTCAGATAACTGATAGTTCTAAACAGAGTTAAAATGTCTGCTGCTAGTACATCATGACAAAATACTGAAGAATTCCCCATATGCAGACCTCAGGTGTACGCAGTTTGTCACAACATTATGCAGCTATAGCTGACACATTCAGTTCATGTGGAGATAATTAGAGAGCTGTAGAAGCAGAATTAAACATTTACTTGTTGATGTGCAGAGGGACCTGTGGGGACACAGTTGGGAGTTATTTGGAGTATCAGTAATGAGCGAAACAGGAAACTGAACAATTTCCTTCCACTGTAATTTCTGACTGACATAAAAATACCAGTGAAAATTCATCTGATCTAATGGATATTGCTTTTTTCCCCCATGTTTTTCTTTTTGAAACTCTTGATCAGTGATGCGCAGTCAGTAGTAATTCATTTGTGAATGTTAAGTAAAAAAGGTGGGGTGCAAATACTAAGCTCTTCAAGTATTATTTTTCCACAGGACCAAGAACTGTTTTTCTTCCATGAGCTCAGCCCTGGTAGTTGTTTTTTCTTGCCAAAAGGAGCTTACATTTATAACACATTAATTGAATTCATACGGGTAAGTAATATCTTTTGGAAATCTTGTAGAAGAAAATGCATAATTTAAAAAAAATATGTAACAGCATGCTACATTTAACATTATAAATAGCCCTTCATTTCAAGTTATCTCTTAGTTCTGTAAGCCGTGGAACTAAAGAAACCTTGTTTCTTTAAATTGATCTTGTCACAGTGTCTGCAAAGTTTTGTGTTATCAGTACTCTATACCTGCAGTTAAAACTGTGATAAAGGTGCTTTTTAATAGGAATTGTTTGACATCTAACAGTAGAGCTATGCTCACACTACTGCTGTTCCAGTGATGCATATTGATTTGTTTTAACAAACTTACTTGATTTGGTCTAGTAGACCTATTTGTTTTGAAAATACATGTTGAAAAAATTCTGGTCTTCCTGCCGTAATATTTAAAGCCTGTATTATCATTGTATATTAGGGCTGCAGTGTAATGTATCAAGGGTCATTGAGTAGTTAGAGACTGCTGCTTTGCTTGCAGGGAGGAAACTTGTTCTTCTTGCTTACTACAGAGAAATTGTTTGGGGGAAGGGTGGTGCTGGTGGAAGGGATATGTCCTGGCATGAATTTTGTCTTCCTTTCTCCCTTCCCTTCCTAAGTCATGGGACTTCCGTATGGCAGCATTTTTACATTTTTATGACTGCAGATTGAAGTCTGCGTTTACCTTTGTTTTCTTCATTAGTTATTTTATGTGCTGTGTCTGTTCTAGAGTGAGTATCGAAAACGTGGATTCCAGGAGGTTGTCACTCCAAATGTTTTCAACAGCAAACTCTGGATGACTTCAGGGCACTGGCAGCATTACAGTGAAAACATGTTTTCCTTTGAAGTGGAGAAAGAAATCTTTGCTCTGAAGCCTATGAACTGTCCAGGACACTGGTAAATATATAGCAAATTCAGTTCATCAAAGATTATACTGATTGAAAAAAAAAGAAGCCAAACCCACTCTCCCTCTTTTGCCTGTGTAATTGTAGGGATGGCTACCTTCAGTTATTCATTCTGTCAGGAATGATGTAATTATAGGTCTCGCTGTCTACATGCTGTCTTCACTTAAGAAATGTCATGTCACGTCATTCTTCCATCATCAGAGTGACCCCATCATTACCGGGGCATTGTCAATTTTGTGGCAGTTCAGGCATTCAGCTTTTAATGCTCAGTTTGAGGAGCTGTTTTATCTCCTTTCTGTGAGGAGGGCAAAAAAAAAGCCCACCAGCTATGAAAGATTGCTTTCCTGACAAAACTAGGTGGGACTGATGGCTTTACACCATTGGCCTTATGGGCATGTGCTTCATCACTGGCTGCTTCTCACTGGCTGTTCTTTGCAGCATTTTGGTTCTCAATAAGCTTCAAGTAATAAAACTTTTCCTTCAGCCTTATGTTTGACCATCGCCCAAGGTCGTGGCGCGAGCTGCCGTTGCGGTTGGCAGATTTTGGTGTCCTGCATCGCAATGAGCTGTCGGGAGCTCTCACAGGACTCACCCGAGTGCGCCGTTTCCAGCAGGACGACGCTCACATATTCTGTGCTATGGAGCAGGTAGGGGCTGCTGCTAAATGAAACTGGGTATTAAAATCTGATTAACTGAAATTTCCCTATTTGAGACATTGTTTCTGTTGTCAAGATTGAAGGGGAGATAAAGAGCTGTCTGGAGTTCTTACGTACTGTGTATGATGTCTTTGGATTTTCATTTAAACTGAATCTCTCCACTCGTCCTGAAAAGTACCTTGGAGATATTGAAGTGTGGAATCAAGCTGAAAAGGTAAACAGTAGTTTTACAAACTTTTTAATGAATGTAAGGCTGCATCTTCTTTAAGGACATACTGTGTTCTGGGAGGTACAGTGGAGCTGGGCTGGGCATGAGCAATATAACTTCAGTAACTGTCTTCAGGCCAGTCTGTAAATAGTTTGCTCTCAATATAGAGTCAGTCTCCATGTCAGAATCATATTAACTCTCTCTCCGTGTATTTTCTGATAATTTAAAAAAAAAGGAGGAAGACAATCAGTTCTGGCAGACCCTGTTATAAGATGGGATGGACTTGGCCTCTGCAGGTGCAGTGCTGGGGAGAAGATAGGGCAAGAATAAACATTTGGTGTACCAGGGCAAATTTAATCTCAACATTAACTACAAACTTTGAATTTAATATAAAAGGTTCTTGTATCTTATGCTTGTTTGGCCTCTTCCAAAATGAGTGCATTGATTTTGTTTGTTTAAATTTGGAGAAAATCAATTTTTTTTTAGGTGGAGTTCTTCCAAACTTGCCTTTTTCATAAAATAAATGAGTTTCAGCTGTAACTGAGAAATAGCGAGAATTTGGTAGTGTCACCTATTAGTTGTAGCCTGCTGACCTGATACTGTAGCATGGAAAGAAACACTGAGCACATCTCCAGCAACTCCTTTATCTCCTTTATCTCCAGCAACTCGAAAACAGCCTCAATGCCTTTGGAGAGAAGTGGGAGCTAAACCCTGGTGATGGAGCTTTCTATGGACCTAAGGTTTGTATGGTGCTAACCCCTTGCTGGATTTGGCTTTTAATTCTGTTTGGATAAAGCAAAAGTCTGGGATGAGGAAGAAGGGACTTCTTTTGTTATAGTTATCCCATTTTAAGTTGCTGTTAGGCTGAATTTTTATGTGTTTACAGATATATAAATGCTAACATACTTGAGAGAGAAATAATCCTCCGTGATCCTGGTTTTTACATCGTTTTAACTGTTTTAACACTCAATTAAACTCAGTCTGTGTGAATAAACTATTCATCTGCTGCTTAAACTGGTTTAGTGGTTGACATAAACACAAGGTGGCACTGTAAGATCTATTTTAGCAGAGCAACTTCTGCATTAGAAATAATCCTTTCAGTAGCAAGTGAATCCTAAGTCAAGAGAAAATCAAAAGTAAACTTACTTGTTAAACAAATTTTCATTCCTTTAACTGCGCATATTTGTAGCTGTGTTGAGTTACTAGTGGGTTTTGTTATTTTAAAAATCACCTTGCATTGTTTATATGAATTTGTTGGGTTTCTTAAAAACAGTCTGCTCAATTTGGACAGATTAAGTAGGCATTTTAGAAATTTAATGAATATCTTTGTGCATAAGAATGCAGAGCATTATGAAACTGCTTTTAAATCTTTCTCTCATACGCCTACGTTACATTTATGTTTGTGTTTTCATCTAGTAAAGTGGTTCTGATTTCTCTATTTGTATGCTGATTGAATCAGCTTCAGTTTATGTATTGTAGGTAAAATGTGTTACAGCAGCTTAGATTTAGTAATTTCCTCATTTGATTGAAAGAATATAGCTATACAGGAACCTTTTTAAACATTAATTAACTGTACACTTGCTCCTCATACAGTCTGGATTTGAAATTAAATTAGGTTGTATATAATTTATTTTGATTAGAAGCTGTTTGGTGACTAGCTGAATTCTGATAAACTTTGATTTCTGGATGCAAAATTGAAAGATATTTAGATCTTGAGTTGTTAAAACACTGATCTGTTTGTTTGATACATAAATTAAGACATACAGCCTCAACATATAGCCTGGTATATACTGGTAAAATGATGAAAAAGTGAGCAATGTAATATAGTGGTATAGTGAGAGGGCACTATAAGTCTACTGTTTTCTGTAAGTCTTCTCTGCCTAAGTTGTATAATAAATGTACTCAGGATTTAAATGTTAGAGGCAAAAGAAAGAACAGGCTTGACTCATAGGTCAGAACAAGTGTTATTGATTAATACAAGTTCCTGCTGGTAAGTGGACTGTGTATCAAATTCTTGTCCCGTGTTCTTGCCCTGAATTTGTAACATAAGCTACAAAGTTTTCCAATACTGCATAATGAAGAAGTGTAAGTTTGCCAGTTTGAGGCTGAAGAAATCTCATTTTTGGAGGGATGTGTTCAGTTCTGCTGTATTTGTATTCTCTGTAGTCACTGAGTGAAAAGGCCCATGAAAGCCCCAGACTGAAACTCAGATTGAAAATATAGTCTGAGACACTGAATGTAGTTCCCCCCGATATATTATCTCTCTAGTTACTCAGACTGTTTTAGCTCTAACATTTTTTGCATCAGAACATCCAGATCTCTTGAAGCCAAATGAAGGCTGAGATAAAACTATGCTTTTCAACACTACATATAGTTGCTGTGCATTGAGTGAAACCTTCCATCTTAAAACAATTAATTTGCTTTCAGAGGGGAGTGCTTGTCTTGAGCTTGAAAAAGTTCATGTCTTTTTGTTTTTCAGATTGACATTCAGATTAAGGATGCCATTGGCCGCTACCACCAATGTGCTACAATTCAGCTTGACTTCCAGTTGCCAGTCAGATTTAACCTCACCTTTGTCAGGTAGGCACAAAGGCTGGTGGTTTTAATTTCTATGTAATCTGACCTCAGTGACACTTACAGTCATAAATTTGCATCAAGAAAAAACTTAGAAAAGCATTTCTTTACAGCCATGATGGCAACGACAAGACGAGGCCAGTTATCATTCACCGGGCTATCTTGGGATCTGTGGAGAGAATGATTGCCATTCTGACTGAGAACTATGGAGGCAAATGGTAATGTTGAAAAGTTATTATTCCAGTTCGAGCAAACTTTATGTAGAAAGGAAATTAGCCCCAAGTACCAGAGAGTCAAGAGGATCTGTTTGTTTAGCTTGCTTGCTATGGTAACATGCCATAGGAATACCACAGGACAAGGACAATTTCTTCTGAACCACCTTGCTTAGACATGAAATGATTCAAGATATGGTAGATTGTACATGCTATTGCTCATGCAGGTGCAGCATACAGCTAGTCTGCCCCAGGTATATGCATCTCATCTGCTTTTGCAGCAGGACTGTCTTGAAAAGAGTCATTTATATAGGTGATCTGCTTTACCTGTGTTAATACCCAGTGGGAGTGACCCCTCTGATTATTACAAGACTCAAAGGTAAATGTTTTCCTGTGCTTAGTTAGTAATGAGCTCGATCAATAAGGCTTTGTTGTCTGTTGTAAAACACAACATCAGTCTTCTAGTCAACAAGTGCTCCTGCCCACGCTGCAATCTTTTCCGACACTGAGTTCTCTTTGGGAAATAATTGTAATGAATACAGGGCTCTCATCACCTCTGAACGCAATCTCTGCAGCTGGCTTTAAGAGTCTCTTGTGTAGATTTTATTCCTCTCTGTAAATAGTATTTTTGTGTGAACTTGTTTTGTTTGTTTATTGAAGGCCACTCTGGCTGTCCCCACAGCAAGTAATGGTGGTACCAGTGGGACCAGCGTGTGATGAGTATGCTCAAAAGGTGAGGTATATGGTTTCAGGGCTTCATTTTCAATACATTGTATTGATCTGAAAATAATGAATAGTATTTATCTCAGAGAAGTATTCCAAGTCTTTGCATATTGCATTGAGTGGTTTTTATATCACAACAGCAATTAGCTGCTGAAGTTGTAGATCTGTCTTAAAGATAACATGAGTTAGATTCTGGATGTGTTAGTAACAAATGTTCATCTTTGTGAGACTTTTATTTTTGGAAAACTTCGTTTTTCTCTTGCTCAAATCTGTCTTACCCTTCAGGTTCTAGTCTCCCATGGCCATGTGCATCTTGCAGAGCAGTAAGAAAGATGAAAACGAGTCTTTGCATATTTAGCATCCAGCACACCTTTTCCTGTAGTTCTTTCAAGTACATTATGTATAAGTAAAATAGTCTGCAAAATAACAATAATTAAAAAAACCTCTCTTCTAATCAGTAAGCTCCTCCATCCTGTTGCCTTTTACATTATCAAACTCAAATCACTATTTAGCCCAAACATTAGATGTTCACATCACTGTTTACTTACTTAGCATGTATATAGTTGCACAATAGCTGACATATTTTAATTTATTGGAATAGGCTCATCTCCAAGGCCCAAACCCATGACTGTAACTTTGTTTTAGAAGTCATATAATCTGAAATGGTTGAAATCTACAAGTCATGAATAGTTCATGGTCATGAATATCCTGTAGTGACAGTTTAAATACTTTTTTCCTTAGGTCAGGCAGCACTTTCATGATGCTGGATTTATGGCAGACATTGATGTAGATCCTGGGTGCACACTGAACAAGAAGATCAGAAACGCTCAGCTTGCGCAGTATAACTTTATTCTGGGTAATGTATTTGTTACATTTTACTGCCTGACCCTTTTGTTACAGGATTTGATCGTTCTGTGAGCAAGGCAGAGAGTTGTAATCAGTGTTTGAGATCAGTTTGTTCCTGAGAATATCCACTGCAGAGAACCTCTCCTGCTG
This sequence comes from Entomyzon cyanotis, assembly GCA_024500445.1. Lineage (NCBI taxonomy): Eukaryota > Metazoa > Chordata > Aves > Passeriformes > Meliphagidae > Entomyzon > Entomyzon cyanotis. The sequence goes on along the minus strand of JAKEPQ010001021.1, from coordinate 41,537,283 downwards.
ACATCATAGGCATTCCTGGCTTGTATAGTTGTCCTTGAAAGGAGATCACTGTGACCCAAGGCATTATTGATACTTTTAAATAGGTTTTTGCTGTCTTCTGGTCAGCAGTGTGGAGACATGTGAAGTTTCTTGGCCTTTATGAGTGAGATTTTTGAGTGATTTTCTATCCTCCCAATAATTTATGTTCTTGCTTCTACTTCAGCCAAAGAAATATGTTTTCACTGCATTCAGCTGTGGTACACTTCTGAATTATGCATGCATGCATAGGAGAAGCTTCTTTCAGAGAGAGTGATGCAGGGAAAATTAGAAACTCACCCTGAAGTACATGATTTGAAGCAGCATGTTAGTCCTGTCATGTGAATTGGGGGGTCTAGCATTGGCCTTAAAACTGTCTGGGATCCATTAGAGTAGAAGGAGCCTTTGACAAAGAAACTCTGTCCTCCAAGTAATTGAGACAACTGTGAAAAAATAGTTAATTCCTTTGCCTCTTGGTTGTTTCTAGTTGTTGGTGAAAAGGAGAAGGCAAGTGGAACGGTGAATATCCGCACCCGAGACAACAAGGTGCATGGGGAAAGAACCATTGCAGACACTGTGGAGAGGCTGCTGCAGCTGAAAGGCTCTCGTTCCAGACAAGCTGAAGAAGAATTTTAACACCATCTGCTCTACCTGGCATAAAAAGAATTCATAGTTTTCTTAATTTAGTTAACCACAGAGTTTTTGTTCTGAGCCAGATTTGAAGTATATTTCACATTTGGACCTCTTGCTGATTTTAATGGGGATCTTTCTTTAGTCAGAAATGCCTCTTTTTGTATAAAAAGAATCAAGTTTTTCATAAACATTGAAGTAAAGTTTTCTGGCTTGTAACCAATGACAGATGAAGCAAGATGAGATGACTTTCTGTGACTGTAAGGGAAGATTGAAATGTTAATCAGGGATATTGTGGCATTCTAACTGCCCTGTTCAGAATAACATACATTTTGATAACAAATGTTTACCATGCAAGTTTAAAAATAGACCTCAGGCTTAAGAACCCACATAGTATCCATGCACTGTGGCAGATTCTGGAGTGTCTTCGTGAGCAAAGAAAATGATACCTTGCCATCCTGTCCCGTGGTCTCACACCAGTTGAGTATATTGCGTCTCCAGACCTCCCAGTCACACGAATGGGGCCATGAGCAGAGACCTCCTGCTTCCACAGTGGTTGGTGCCCCTGGCAGCATCTTATCTCCCCCAGTGTGGCACTACAGATGTGGGGCCTTCTGCCACAGAGCACCAGGCTGCTAACCCATGCCTACTGTACCCTTTTCTGAAGGCAGTCTCTGAAAAGTGCTGGCTCTACAGGTAAGGTCCTTGGAGCTGTAGAAAGGGGATAATACTGTCTGGAAAAAGCAGGGCATAGTAGGGCCAAAGAAGCAGCTAAGAAAACCAGTAGTGTTAGGAACAGAGGGTGTTTCTGTTCATGTCTCTGAACTGTCCTTACAGTAAGGTCATCTGTTACATCAGAAACAAAAATGAACTGAATAAAAAAGGGTAGTGATTATTTCTTTAAGACAAATGCTACTTTTCAGTGTAATAGGTACAGTCCCATCCATGGAACACTTGCTTTCCAAGCCTCTAGCCCAAGGCATTACATAATTAGCAGCCCTTCCTATCTTACTTCTGAGGGATCTCATCTATTGATTTTGGGTTTAGTTTGGGGTTTTTCTCTGCATCTGGCTAACAAGAGGCAAATATCTGTTACTTACAAAAAATAAAATCTTGGTCTGAGGTTTTTTGCATCTGTTTTATTAATCTTAACTAACCTGAACAGCTTCAAAAGGTGGTTGATAACAATTCACTTAAAAAGAAAGCTATTGCTACAGCCTAAGCAAAGATCAGACAAGTCAGGATAGGTTCGAACTATCTCACCTTTTGAAAACCTCAGTGTCTTGCCATTTCCATTATTGTCTGGGCAGAAGCATTTCATCGTGCCTTTTCACACCTATTTTACTCAGGGTGATGGTCACATTTTATCAGCACTTGAACCCTTAGTGAATTCAGACTCAGCGCAGACTGTAACCCCAGCAATTTTCAGCAAAATCTGTTTCATCCTCCTTTTGTTCATGGAGGTTAAAGGTTCCATCTAACTGCTGTGGGGAGAAAAGGGGGAAATTGATTTTTCACTGCCTTGCTGCTTTCAGAGTTGCTTTTCTGAGGATTGTTATTTTCTGTATTTTGCACCTGCTGTACTTTGCTGTGAAGTGACTGTTGCCAGTGCTGTCACTGCAGTAGAAAAAGAAATCAGCTACCCCTGGGGCAGAAGGACTTCCTCAACTGAAGGTGGGGCAAAGCCAGTGTAGATGGATACCAGTTGTCCAGAGTAAAGGAGCCACTAGCTCTTTCTCTCTAGAAATTGTGCTTCATACTGCCTTTCCACTGGTGTATTTGTTGATTTTCAGGGAGCTCTCCTTGTGGGGATCCCTGGGCATTGCTGCATTGAACTACCCAGAACCTGTCCAGGTTGAGTAATAAGCTGGTGCTGTAAAGCAGCAGCTGCTGCAGTGTATAGCACAGCAGGTGTCAGTCTTGGAGAGGCTGTCTGTCCACAGCAACCTCATTTACTGAGATTGTGCTCTTAAATACTTGTATAATGGTGGATGTGTGCTATTTGTACACATTACTGGAAACACCAGCCAAGGGTACAGTTCAGCAGAGCTCGGAACTCCAGCAGGGTGCTGACAGAACTAACGTGTCTGCCTACAAATCAGGGTCAGTGCCATGCTGCACTTGAGTGCCACTCACACATGTGCTCTCTTCTGGTTTCAGTTCTCCAGCTGCCAACATCAGTGGATGTGCACAGAAGCAAAGATGGTTCTGAGGCTGTGCTCCCCCAGCCCTTTCCCTGCTCAAGCAGCAGCCTTCGACAGTGCTCCTGATGGCTGCATCTGGCTTACAGACAGGAGTTAAGGGCCATAAATCTTCCTCAGCAGCTGAGGGCTAGTTGAGCTTGTGCCAACCCAAGATACGTCTGGTATGCAAATATTACTGTGAGTAATTGTCTTCTTCCATAAAGAGATGACAGCTGAGGGCCTGCTGGGCTCTCCATTATGGCAGTGGGCTGCATGCCAGAATGTCCCCTTGAGTAAGGACTCTGCGCAAGGTTACTTCTCGAGGCTGGGAGAATCCTTGTCACAACAGATCCTCAGCAAGTGATTAAGAACATGCTAAACTTTGAAATATTGGCTAAGTGATATAAAGGATGGATTGTGCACATGTAATCCTTTAGACAGAAACCACTGACTGAGTCTAGGACTAAGCCTGGACCCAGCTGCACCTAGACTCCCCTCAGAAACGAGTTTTGAATGCAAGGCGATCCTTCCTGAACCTCATGACTCAATGGCAAGCAGGGTCTCCCTAACAATTTTGCCTGACCCTGTTCTCTATGCAGTGAAAATCAAGTGTACCATGCCACTGAATCTTATTAAAACACTGCTGCATTCACTATCAAACTGATAAATTGCTGTTTTACATCAATGAACATACTGCTATTTCTTTGTTGCAAGTGAAGTGCAATATTTCATCCACAGCAGTGGCCTGGCCCAAGCAGCATATCCTCTCCCTTGGTTCAAACAGAAGTCTCTGAACAGTGGCTTTGGTCACTGCTTATAATCCTTGACAGGACAAGCTCCCAGCAAATTACTGTGTGCGTCTCGTCAGGCAGGAGGATGCAGCTTTGGTGTCACGGATCGATGGTGAGGCCACTTGTCAAACAAGAACAAAGCCTTTATATAATGCATTCCAGGGTTTGAGAAGGCTGAAAGCCACATCTCCAGTTTGGCAGAGCCTGCTCTGATTACCAGCATTAGGTAAGAGAAATACAAGTCATTTGCTATTCGCTTTGTCTGTATATCCCTAGGGAAGTCTGTATATCCCTAGGGAAGTTTCCATGGGCATTTCCTGTGGGGTATCTGGTAAGGTACATCTCCAACTCTGCTTTACTTCACAGCAAATTTAGTTTCACAGAATCACTGAATATGCTGAGTTGGAAGAGACCCACAAGAATCAAATCCAGTTCCTGGCACTACACAGGACCATCCCCAAAAGTCACACCTGGGAGCATTGCCAAATACTTCTTGAGCTCTGTCTGACTTGGTGCTGTGACCACTTCCCTGGGGAGTCTGTTCCAGTGCCCAACCACCCTGTGGGGAAGAACCTTTCCCTGACACCAGCCTAAACCTCTCCTGGCACAGCTCCGGGCCATTCCCTTGTGTCCTGTCACTGTCATCACAGAGAAGAGATCAGTGCCTGCCCCTCTGCTTCCCCTCATGAGGAAGCAATGATGTCTCCCCTCAGTCTCCTCTTGTCCAGGCTGAACAGACCAAGTGACCTCAGCTGCTCCTCACATGGCTTCCCCTCCTGACCCTTCACAATTCTCCTGGCCCTACTTTGGACACTTTCTTACAGCTTGATGTCTTTCTTACATTTTAGTGCCCAAAACTGCCTTCAGGACTTGAGGTGAGGCTGCCCCAGTGCAGAGCTGAGTGGGACAATCCCCTCCATTGCCACAGCTGGCTCATGTTCAACTTGGCATTGACCAGGGCCCCCACATCCCTTTCTGTGGTGCTGCTCTTCAGCCTCTCATTCCCAACTCTATGTATCCAGGGTTGCCCTAATCTGTTGCAGAATCTGACACTTTCCATTATTGAACTTCATGTAGTTGGTGATTGCACATCTCTCTGATTTGTTGAGGTCTCACTGCAGGGCCTCACTGTCTTCAAGGGAGTCAACAGCTCTTCCCAATTTTGTATCATCAGCAAACTTGCTCAGTATCCCTTCCAGTCCTGTGTTCAAGTTTGTGAAGATGTTGACAAGCACAGAGCTGAGGCTGGAGCCCTGTGGAGCCCCACTAGTGGCAGGCCCCCAGTCTGATGTCACCCCAGTCACTGTTACCCTTTGTGCCCCACCCATGAGCCAGTTGCTCATCCATCACAGGATGTGTTTATCCAGCTGTGAGCTGGACACTTTGTCCAGAAGGATCCCGTGAGACACAATATCAAATGCTTTGCTAAAATGCAAAAGGACAGAAATAACATCAGCTGGCTTCTCTTTATCAGTTCGGTGGGCTGCCTTGTCATGAAAGGAAACCAGGTTTGACAAGCAGGACTTACCCCTCTTAACTGTGCCATTGCCAGCTGTGAGGCGGCACATGGAATGAGAAGGAAGGAAGATATCTAACTAATAGAACATCCAAGTATATACAAATAATGTATGGCAGTAATTCCTGTATCTGTCAGGAATCACGGTTGGCACAGTTCAGCTTTCTGTGAAGCTCCTCAGTTCTGCAAAGTTCCCTGAAAGTTTTTCCTGGACAGAGCCACCTAGATGCTGCTACTACCAAGGGTAATTCCACTTAGGTGCTTCCTGTCATTTCTTTGGATGAAATTCCCACAGTGGCTGGTAATACTTACTCCATTACACCACTGGGTCAGTCTGATGCAGTTTGAGTATTTAGATTCAGTCATGTTGTATCAATTTCTCTAGAAGGAGTGCAGCATCACCTCTGGGGACAACCCAGCTGTGAGATAAACTGGTAGTTGCTGTAGGCACATTTACTCAGTCAGTCTTGTCTTGATAAAAGGGAATTTTTTCACTAAGTCTGACTTTTCCCTTGTGAGACTAGGCCAAGATTAAGGGGTCTTTGAAAACTCATTTGAGGTCTTCAGCTCATACCCTGTGTAATTTCATGATTGCCTTCTCCAACATTTCTGAATTGCACGGTCATCTCTGACAAAGATCTAGCAATTGGCCCTCAAATCTGACAATGATAAACTGATGTAATGAAATTAAGAATTGCTAAAGGCTACGCTTATTAAAAAAAGGGAATGTAGTGATTGGTGCTTAAAGGGCATTTCCAAAACCATTCAGCCTTTCTACACACTGGTGTTTTCCATCTGCCTTGGACAGGAATATTCTTTCACAGTTGTCTGGATGTGGCTGATGCCTTGTTAGCCATTGTGATTGAGCGAGCTCATACAGAACGAGATACATTTGGACTCACACCAAAAGTTTTTTGTTCAATTTTTTCATGTAGGACAGCCTCTGGAGCAAGGCATGCATTAACATCTTCTTATACATCACTACAAGAATGTGTGCTCAGATAAACTGGGGCAGCCAGGGACATTTTGTGGTGTTCTCAGACATTGAGGGTAAATCAATACATCAGATATCTGCATCCCTCCAAAAACTACAGCCTTCAAACTGGATCACAAAGCTCTTCTGCAAACAAAAAAATGCTGTGTTGCACAGAGAGTAGCTGTGAAAACTGGGAAATGAAACCCAACCCAAAGTGTTCAGCACCCCAAAAGAAAAAAAAAAATCAACTCAGAAAAACAAAAAAAACAAACCCACACCAAACAAAAAAACTCTATCCATCTATATCCATATGCCAGATGCAGAGATGCATCATGAGATAGCGTTGTCTTCCCCAGAGGCTTTGGAATTGCCTCTCTGTGATCCTTAGAGACAAGGAGAAACAGGAACAAGAGTTGGTGGAAGGAAGCAGAGATGAGGCAAGAAAGCATGGAACAAAAACATGCAGTGCTCTCTCTGCTGATATCCAGATGCAAAGTGTTGTTAAGCTTCTTGGAGTCAGAACATCCTACCCTCTGAAAGGTTTATCTCACTAGATTAGAAGAGAGTACGTTCACTGCATATCAGTTTGGGGCTGACACTTAAGTCACCTTTCGCTATCTATCACAAGAAGAAGCAGGCATATAAACCAGACTTTTATCTATTTTATTGCATCCCTGAAACATGACTCTTCTTTTTTGGAATACTGAAAACTTGCCCTTGTACACTGAGTGTGTATGGCAACATCAGCACAGGTTAACTTAATACTCTGCAGGAGCTTAGATGCAGAATGACAGTCTAATCATGTTTGATGTGTGGTTTTTCAATTGCATGCTTCAGGGACAGTCTGTAACCTGTCTAAAACACATTGGCAATAAAAGGAAAACTCTGTGTTTTTCCCTTAATGGAATACAGACCCATAAGGATGTGAAATCTCTATCCCTGAGTATCTGCAAGGATGTCGGGCTGCACACTGAAACAGCTTTGAATTAATATAATTTTTTGAAAAGATACCTTTTGTTGGTGCACTCACTGAAATGTCAAAATGGGTTGAATTACTAAGCATACCTTTCCAAGAAGCCATTGCTAGCTGAGAGTTAATGATCATGCAATGACATTTCTCCATAAACACTCCACTTAACTATGGGAAATCATATTGCACATAAGTATTCTGAGTTCTGCTCCTCACATCAAGACAGGTGTTGTCTGAAGGGGGATCAGGTGGAGTCTAAAGACCTTCAGATCATACTAATAGCACAAAGAGATCAAATAGAGAGTTTAGTTAGGGGAAACTTCTTTCTTTAGGATTTTTAAACCGTTTTATGTCTTTGAATAGATAATCCCTGAACTGACTATACATCCACTTTATCAAGTTTCTCCTTTCTGACTCTGACTCCTCAGCATCAGCGGGCCAAGCTATTTGTATCTTTTCCTGCCAGAGATTTTTCTGAGATTATTTACTGGGTGGAAATAGGAATGATTTCAGAATGTTTGGGTTTTACTTTCCAATGACAAGTTTGTTTTGATTGTTTTCAGTATCAGACCTTTTCCACAGAATAAGACTTTCAAGCTCTGACTAGAAATGACCATCAGACAACAAATCTCCATGTCCTTGTATGGTACATGAACTTGTATAATCCTGGGTTTACAGGTGGGAATTCTACAGCCAGCTGCAGCCTGGCTCTGAAGTACCCAAACTGTAACTGTACTGTCTTACTCATCTTGAAGCTTGCTGCTTGCCATGCACTGAGTCCCTGTCCCAGATGTGCCATTCCCCTGTGCCATTCAGTTCCCTCCTCTGCCTGAAGGGGTTCAAACACAAATCCCCAACATCCAAAGAAGAGCAGATTGTGAGTTTGTCCTATATAGAAAAGACATGAGAAAAGTGAAGACAGTAAGGAAACAAATAAAACAAGGCCTGTGCTGCCTAGCAGATCTGGAACTCCTATTGAGGATTTCAAACACATTTATACTTTATAGGAAGGAAATACTCTCACCAGCAGCATATAAAACTAGATTTTTTCTATTGCTGTTTCAATGAAGAAGCAGTATTTTTGTATCCTGTATAACAGGATAGTCTGTTATCTTGTAATTAACAAACTCATCAGAACCATGAAATCATTAATCATATCATAAATCACTGATAAAATCATTTTAATCATCTTTATATACGGGAGATAGTGCAGGGAGACTATGTCAAGCTGTCACTCTGAATAACAGTGTTCCCAAGTGAATGGAAGAAAGTAGCAGCTCTAATCTGCATATGAATTAAGATACACCAAATAATGCAATTTTGCCTTGTAGTCATTGAAGAAAAGCAAGTATTGCTTTGTTCAGAAATAGTGCTACACAGAAAACTTTATATGGAGAGAAGTATCAGTATGTATTTCATATTTGATTTACAGCATGTCTCATCACAGTAAGTGAGAACCTGCTGGAGATCACAACACTAACAGCATTCTTGTCCTGCTTTGGTGTAACCAGGATGAAGCACTGCCACTACTGGGAAACCAACAGAACACATTTCAGCTTCCCGGAACAGCAAACAAGATGTAATTAGGCAGCATTTAAATTATGGCTTGCACTGAAGTGAGAGCAGGAAAAGGATGCAGGAATTGTGTGAGAGAAGGAAAAGAGATGGAGGAGACAGCAGGGTACAGCAAACAAGGGAGTGCTTTTAGACTCAGACCTGGGATGGAGAAGCAGAGTTGTTATCTGCCTATTGACACGTCTGTGCCACTTTGCAGTCAGCACAAGGCAAGGCTCCAGGCAGAGGCAAAGCCAAGCTCTCAGAAGCCATTTATTTGATGGCTTTCCTTTTCATTTTCCCTTTTAAAAACGGGCTTTGTCAAACTGCTGCAGTAATTATACCTGAAAAAACCGAGGCCCAGGTAAGGATGGCCCAGGGAGGCTCTTATAATACCCCAACTCAGAGCCTACTGCACAACTTCTAAAAATCAATTTTCCCTTTCTGCCTTTACCCAGAGTCCCTGGCAAATGGAGAATATCCTCCACAACAGCATCACCTCTACTGCCAAACAGGATGTGTCAGGAGTTGCTGTATCTCCAAGGCCAAAGCTCTCTTTTCCCGCCTGCAAGCGAAGTCACCATGCTCAGGCTGCCTGCTGACAGCTGTGTGCTCCAGCTGCCCCCCTGGCCATGCCCAGCTGTGCTCAGAGCAGGGGCTAATGCTGGGCTGTGCTGAAGAATATGCTGACCTCCAGACACTGCAGAGTTATGGACCAGAGCCTCAGCCAAGAGGCTGAGCAAGGTGCAATCACCACTCACCCACAGCTAATCCATCTCGCTTGTTCAGGCTGGTATGTATGGGCTTGCTTTAGTGAGGGCTGCTAGGAAAGCACAGACAGCTGTGCCAGGGCTCATGGGGTGCTGGGGGTTTTCTCCCACCACTCTCCTAGCATAGGTGCCTTTATTGATAACAGAGGAAGAGGCAATACAAAGCTGAGCTGCATGTGTCAATCAAAAACAGGGACAGTGACATCTCTGCTCTCATATGTGCCAAGAGCTGACAAATGGGTCCTCTCTGCAACTCCTGCCTCTTCCCCACCACAGCTGGACAACCAGTTCATTCTTAGCTTCAAGCCCATGTGACAATACTGTTTGGTTATGGACTGTGACTTATGTTCTCTTTGTTATGTAGCCACCTTTTGAACATGATACCATGAGCTTAATTCAATAATTATCTCCATCACAGATAGAAACAAAATACATCACAATAGTAACAGAGCAATCTAAAGATAATTTCTTAAAATCTTAGTTCACTGACAGCAGACCTCTGCAAACCAGGGATTTATGCCAGCTGAAGGAATAAATGTCCAACTAAAAACTGTAACAGAAAACCAGATTAATGTTTTAATTTCCCATCCTCAGCTTCGTCCCTTCATCACAGGTTCAGCTTTCTTAAAAGCTGTCCTGGTGATGTGGCAGTAAATCTTACAATATGTTTAATGAAATAGTATTAATGTGATGCCAAGGGACCCCAACAAGATCAAAACCTCATTGTTCAAAGCTGTACAGTGGCAGGCTCAGCTCCAAAGTGATGGTGATCTAATTACATGGGGGCACCAGGAGTGCACAGCACTGCACTGACTCAATCCCTGTCACCCTGCACAGCCTTGGAAGAACTTGGAAAACCAGGCTTGCAAACCAGGGCTCTGCTCCCCACACTGCACCACCTCTTCTGTTTGCTCTTCCAAGCAGTATTTTTTTATGAGATCGCATTTGTTAAAAGAAGGAGCAGCCATGCCTTTGTGTGAGAGCAGAGGTGCAGAGTCTGTCTGCAGCATAGCAAACAGTCACAGCACACTGGGATTGCTGTTTCATAAGCCACACACTCTTAGCAGATGCCAGTATGCCTTGACCCAGTTTTTCACATCAGAGCAGCAAGTGTATCCCACTATCAGTGACAGAACGAGAAAAGAGGTGTGGTCAAAACTTTTTTCATTTTGAAAATTATGGAGCCTCTCTGCTGTTTAAATTGCAGTCATGAACAGCCCTTGTTGAAGTCACTGCATTGTTTTATTTACACCTTGAGACAGTGACTCCCTGTTTTTAATGGCACCTCTGGGTCCTCAACTCTTTTAACACCTTTTTCCCCCCAGTTTTCAAGTACTACTCTGGCCCAGCAGCTGCCCACCATTTGTAGAGAAGAGCCCTGAGAGCCCAGAGAGGTGCTGCTTCAAAAGCTGTAAAAGGAAAAATCAATCAATCAACCAATCAGTCCTTCTCCAATCTACCCTCACTTTTGGTATGTCAGGCCCTTTATTGATTCAGTGCTCAAAATGTCAATAGTGCCCTTAACTGTTTCGATTGACAAAAGGTGTTCAGCTCTTCAGAAGACAACTGTCTTCAGAAACTATAATGTAAAATAAAGTCTGGAAAGAACAAAATCTAGCTCACTGATTACTTTTGCCCCACTGTTCATCAGCAGGGCCTTCAGGCACACTGACCAAGCAGGCAGTTTTCATCACACTTCATGACCAAGCACAACTCTAGAGGGAAATGAATGTGTGCTGAGGCTTTGAAGCTTTTTTGGGGGTTATTACTGTAGATAACCTTGTACAATGTTTAAGCACCAATTTTGTTGGTTGGAAGATCTGTCTGAGCCACTCACAAGGATTTGGTCCCACTCCCCAGTAACTGATCGTAGAATTATAGAATGGCTTCGGCTGGAAGGGACTTTAAAGATCATCCAGTTCCAACCCCCTGCCATGGGCAGGGACACCTTCTGCTAGACCAAGCTGCTCAGAGCAACATCCAACCTGGCCTTGAACACTGCCAGGGCTGGAGAGTCCACAGTTTCTCTGAGCAACCTGTTCCCATGCCTCACTCACTACTCTCACAGTAAAGATTTTATTCCTAGTATCTAATCTAAACCTATCCTTATCAGTGTGGAGCCATTCTGCCTTGTCCTGTTGCTCCAGACTCTTGAAAAAAGTGTCTTTCCATTGATCTTGTAGGCTTCCTTCAGCTACAGGAATGATACAATTTGGTCACCCCAAAGGCTTTTCTTTTCCAGGCTGAACAATCCCATTTCTCTCAGCCTGCTGCCCTCAGTGCTTTGGATGCAGCATCATTTTTTCTCTTCTCTTCTTCTTCAACTTCAGAAGTTGGGTGAACAATGAAGATGTTTCTACACAGCTCTGGAGTGTGCAGAAAGATCCATATAATCCTCTTGAAAAGGAAAAAAGGTTTAACAGCCTTTTGTTTTTGAATTGCAACTGTGGGGACTGTCAGCAGAGAGGTTTTTGTGAATACACTTTTAACTACTCCAGGCCATCTGCTGGGCTACCATCAGTCAAGCAAATCAGTGTTTTGAATTCACCTGCCTGAATAACTGCCTGCTCTCTGTCTCAGCCTGGCAGGGCTTTTGCTACTGTCTTCTGTAGCATCCTTACTGACAAATTTGTGAAGCATGGACTAGGTCAGAGGGCATGAGAGGTGTTTGAACTGTCAGGCTAAAAGGGCTGTGATTAACAGCACAGTCTGTCTGAAGGGCAGTGGTTGGTGTTGTGCCCTGAGACTAATACTGCAGCCAGTCCTGTTCAGCATCTTCATCAGTGATGTGGATGATGGGACAGTGCACCCCCAGCACGTTCACAAGAGAGGATTGTGCCACCATTCCCAGGATCCTCAGTGGGCTGGAGAAATGGGTTGGCAGGAGCCCCAGGCAGCTGGGCAGAGGGAAGTGCAAAGTCCTGCTCTCCCTGCACCAGCACGGGCTGCAGTGCAACTGGCTGGAAAGCAGAGCAGTGCTGGGGACAAGGAGAGCAGGAGCTGGGGATAAGGAGAGCAGGAGCTGGGGACAAGGAGAACAGGAGGCAGCAATGGGCCTGAGCAGCAAAGGCCAGTATCACCCTGGGCTCTGCTGGGCAGGGCACTGCCAGCAGGTCAAGGGAGGGGATACTTCCCCTCTGCTCAGCCTGGTGAGGCACATCTGGAGTGCTCACAACGTCATGGGCTACTGTGGCAGGACATCCTCCCCTCCCCTCCCCTGCGCTCTCTCCTTCTGCTTTGTGGCAGCACACAGATAACTCCGGTGGGGTCAGAAGCCCAGCAGGAGGTTATCTCGTGGCACCCAATGGTCTGAGACCTCTAACCTTGAATTCATAAAGAGAGGATGTGAAAAGAGAAACACAGAAATGAATAGTGACCAAAGTCATGCTTTTATATCTATATTTTTATATCTATTGAGAAAATATCCCAGAGATAGAGGTTTCCTACACACACTCTGAAGATGTGTGAAGAACTTCTCCCCAGAGTCTGGACACAGACTCTGCGGTTACTTTCCTGGCAATTAAGTGAAAGGATTCCAAAGTATTCTCCACCACCACCAATCGGCTGGTAAGACACACGGGGTTCCTGAGTTATATTATCCTTGCTAGCTGTTAATAATTACCTTTCCATAATTGCAATATAGCTATGCATAGTTTTTGCAGTAATTTATGTCCATAATTGTAGTTTTTAGCTATTTTGTAGTTTTTGCAATTATGCCATTCCTGTGTAAGTATGTGAATTTGTCCTAAGTCTTTATGTCTGTCATTTTCTGTGTCTAATAAATGGTAATTTATATCATATTAGACTGATGGCCATTATCACAGAACCCCAAGATCGAGTCTTGGGGTGCTAGCCACCCTAATAAGAGTTACTGCCTGTTGCTAGAAGCTTTAGCAAACAGCAGAAACTCATAAATCTCCTGTCTCCCATGTATGACAGCTACCCAGTAGAAATAGCACAGACATGCTGAAGGAAGCCCCATCAAGGCTCACAAAGATGATGAAGGAAGTCCATTAGGAAGAAATCACACATGCTGTTTCAGATGTGATGGAAATCAAATCAGCAGCAGGTGTCTAGAAGAGTTGAGCTGGAGACTGGGAAGGATATACATGCAGACACTTCTTCTATAAAAACCTCTGCACTGTTATCAGAACAGTTTTCAGCTTGGGAACTTACAGTCACGCAAATCTCATCCAAGGTATATTTAGCTCAAAAGTTGAAGCTTCATTCAAAATTACCCAAAGCTTTGCAAACGTTTTTGTTTTTTTTTTTTTTGTCAACACTGATTGAAATTCCAGGAAAGAAATATTTTAAAGCAATTTTAGGTTTGTTTCTCACTTATAGAAGGGGGAAAAGGCAAGCATGTGGCTGATGAAAATCTTACGAATTGCTGTTCAGTTTTACTCAGCTGCTTCTTCAAAGGTGCATGACTTGGTACTTGAGGTAGAAATCATGTTCAACACATCATTTTAGGACTGTCTTCAGATGTCACAAATAGCAATTTCATATGAATCATGGTTTGAATTGCATGTGTTAATAAATGACATCCAGTGCCATGTAATACATAGCATATAAAGGCTATTTAACAGTAAACAACAATAATGAATGATAGCACAGCTCATCAGTTACCATGCAGTATCCCTCCAGTATTTATGGAAGGGAAATGTAGGCACAGAAAGGAAATTAGACAGGATATCAGAGTTAGCAACACAATTTCAGAAACATGTTAAGTATTATTTCTCAGCAGTTGCTAGGACTGCATACAGGGTCAGACAAATAGACACAGGTCAAGGTTTTAATTGCTCGTCAAGCTTTCACTAAGAACCACAACTTTTCCATGTCTTTTCTGTGAAAGAAAAATGATGGCTTTGATATTATTATTTTTTTATCCAGTAAGTTGTCACACATTCTATAATACATATGCTTTTAAAATTAATTCTGAGCTTCTCATAGTTGAACAAAGTATCTTCAGTGAAGTATCTTTTTACCTGTTAAAAAGTTCCTGAACAGCTACCGTTTCAAAGTGCCTAGAGATTCTGACTTTAGCTGTTATTTTATAAGCTAGGTACCATTGACATTTGAAATAATATATTATTTTAAATATAAAGAGGTTATTTTTTGGTCATAAAATGGCTCAGAGCCTAGATCATCAAAGATAAGTGTTCCCAGAATTGTCAGTTCAGAGGCAAATCATTCCTTATTCACAAGATAATACAGTACTGGCAAAAGGGGAAAGTGGCAAGTCCTTCACTCAGACAATGAATTTCCTTCTCATATGGAAACTGCACACATTTTTACTTCCTTTTATCAGTCACCAGTGACTACCACTGCCTTGGAGCCTTCCATGGACATTTTGCCTGACCATAAGCCTATGGCTGCACTTTTGGGATCCACCTGGAGGGATCGCAGCTTAGCACTACATAGCAAGAAGATCCAAAGGGCACCTGGATTTGTAACAAGATTACTGTGACACCTGGGATGTCTCACTTTTTTTCAGAACTCTAAGTTGCCTTCTTTTCTCTCCAAACTAGCTGCAAATAAAACAAAAAACTTCCCCTTCTAAGCTGTTTCTGATCTAGACTAGTCTCCTTGGATCAAAAGCAGCTCTGTTCCTGGCTTCAGTTACACAGGTATTTGGGATTATTTGCTCAATTACAGCAGTGATAAGGTCAGCCAGATCCCTTACTGGTTTTCCTTCCTTCCTTCCTCAACTGGGTTTTACTTTGTAGGAGCCATGGCCTACTAATGGTCTCTGGGGAAGAGCAGGAAGGCTCTGAATTAATGCCTGTGTGCACCAAGGTAGCATGCTGGGGCTGGGGATTCAGCTTTTCCAACATATGCCTGGAGCACCCTATCTTCTATTGCAGTTTTCCCTGCTGGTCAAATCTTCAGGCACATAGAAGTGCTGCTCAGGAAGACTTTCAAAACCAGGATCCATCACGTAGTAAGCCCCTTTTTTCACAGCCAGGCTTCATCCAGCTGTAAACACCGGACCTGCAAGTTCTTGGCAGGCAGCTTAGGGGATGTCCTAGGAACATCTGTAAGCTGAAGCTTTGCAGTCAGCATATCAGCCATTAGTGTGAAGAGAAATCTGACATTTCTCTGCTGTTGGAAATTCCTGGGGTCTTGCTGCTCCAATCCGCTCTGAAGCTGGATGGAAGAGCAGCTATCTAAGTTTTCAAAATTCCTATGATTTCAAATACATAGTTAGAGGCATCAAAAGGCAACAGAGAAGCATGAACTGCGATAGATGTCTATGAGTCTTTGATTTCCTTCCCATTTTGGATATTTAAGATGGCAATCATCCATCTGACCCAAACTGTCTGAGTGGTTATGTTAACAGAAATCTGACATCAAAGACTGCTGTTGAGTATGTTTTGAGTGTGCCTTGAGGTTGAAATTTCAGGCAGACAAAGGTTAGGGCTGTGGCTTGGTTCTCCAATCTAATACAACCACAATCCTAAGACAACTTCCCTTCAGCAGACAAACTGAGTTAGAGAGGGCAAAAGACATCTGTGAAAAATTTTGTTTTGCCCTCTGCGATATTTTGATTGCAAAAACTACCACTGTGTTAAACACAAACACATCCAGAATTCATCATAAAAATAAAATACAAGGGAAATGTCAACCAAAAACTTTCAGTTCTGTGGAAAGATATTCCTGCCATCAAATGTCTTTATTGGTGATCTGGAAGAAAACAGAAAATCAGTGCAGAGAATATTTTCAGATGAGATAAAAATTGGCAGGACAGTAAATGAGGAAGATTGGTTAGATAGGGTGAACTGGGTCACTTGCTAAAGTTGGTGGAATTAAAAAATCTACTTTTATGAAGGAAGGGAAAGAAAAAATCAAGATGAGAGGTCATAATTAAGGGGGTGTTGTATGCTGAAGTACAGGACATTGGAAAATAGCACCACAGTAATGGCAAAATAAAACTTGACCCTGAAAAAGTAACAGAATACACATGTTGTGTGCAGTGACGAATCCAGATTGGAAAGTTTGTGCATCTGCACTTCAAAGTTACATTTTTAAGCATTCAACAAGAGCTGAAAAAATTGAAGTCCCTGGAATAAGCCTGAAGAAACTCACTGTATTTATCTCATTTAAGGGAAGAGAGAAGTGATTCGACCAAAGTTTGCAAGTACCCATCAATGAAATGGATTTCTAATAGGGGCTGCACCTATTCCTGGCACGGAAAGAAAGAGCACAGTCCTGAGTTTGGAGGAAGGAGCAAAAATGGCAGCTAGCAAGAGGCAGAAAGCCTGAAAAATCAGTCAAAGAATTACAGAATGGTTTGGGTTGGAAGAAACCTTAAAGATCATTTCTTTCCAAGCCCCTGACATGGGCAGGAACACCTTCCACTAGACCAGGTTGCTCAAAGCCCCATCCAACCTGGCCTTGACAGGTGCTCCCTCCCTCTGATCATCCTGGTGGCTTCCTCTGGACTCACTCCAGCAGGTCCATGTCCCTCCTGTGCAGGGACCCCAGAGCTGATGCAGTGCTCCAGGTGGGTCTCACCAGAGCAGAGGGGGCAGAATCCCCTCCCTCCCCTGCTGCCCACAGGGCTCTGGATGCAGCCAGGACACGTTTGGCTCTCTGGGCTGTGAGTGCCATGGCCAGGGCATGTCCAGCCTCTCACCCACAGCACCCCAAGTCCTTCTGGGCAGAGCTGCTCTGATCTGTTCATGCCCAGCCTGTGCTGATACTGGGGGTTGCCCTGATCCAGGTACAGCACCAGCACATTGAACACAGGCCTTGTTGAACCTCATGAGATTCCCATGGGCCACTCCTTGAGCTTGTCCAGGTCCCTCTGGATGCCATCCTGTCCTTCAGGTGTGTCAAAAAACACTCAGCTTGGTGTCACCTGCAAACTTGCTGAGGATGCAGCTGATCCCTTTTCCTATGTCATTAATGGAGATATAGCACTGGTGCCAATAAGGACCCCTGGGTGTCCCAGTTGTCACTGATGCCCTTTGGGACTCAAAGCCATTGACCACTACCCTCTGGATGCTAGAGTCCAACCACTTTCATATCCATCTAACAGACCACTTGTCAAATCCATCTCTCTCCCTAAATGAAACATGTCATCTGAGCAGCCCAGCTCATGAGCATGCAAAACATCTTGATTTCACCAGGACACAACCTCCATACAGCTCAAACTAAGAACATAGTTTTCCTTTGATCAGAACAAGTACTGCTAGGGATGCAATCAGCAACCTTAATTCCCTAATCTAGGGCTAAATATTTACAATTATTCTCTAAATAAATAAAGATAATGAAAGAGAAGAAAGAAACCTGTTACCCTTGTAGCTCTAATGTACAGTGGGTTTTGCACTCCATATACTGCATATTTTCACCTCAGCAGGCAGCTCTCATTCAAAATGGACAGGTGTCATGGGGTTGTTGCAGAGGACACACAACCCTCTTTCTTCAGAGATTTATTTTATTACTTCTGCTGTAAAGGGTCTTCAGGCTCCAGCACATGACAGCCCCATGCATGTGCAGAAACAGTGGGAGTCAGTTGGACACAGCCTACAGATCTGTTTGGGGACTCCTGGTAATTGCAGAGCCAATTCAGCACCAGCTTCCCACAGCCATTAGCCAGTAAAATACTTCCAGGGAAGCCAACAGCTTTCAGCTCAGAGCTCAGCAGATTTCCTGTATGAAACCAGCACAATGTGTCTAGCCACCAGAAAATAAATAGCTTTATATATAAGCTTTTCTGGGTAACTACCTTCCTCAGTTGACTGATTATTTATTTAAACAAAAACACCAAACAGATAATCTATGGTCAAGATATTATGCTGTCATGATTGTCACTATATACTGGAAAACTCTGTCACGAGGAAAGAAAGGAAAGGGAGCCCTCCAGCATCCTGCACAAAACTGCACTGAAGGCACTCACTCATCCAAATGTGAACTCCAAAGAAGCAGCAGCTGATGGACAAACCACCCAACAGAGTTTCTGTCCTGTGAAGAGCACTGACCAACATCCCTCAAAAGAAACATTTCAGAAATATTGAAATTATCAGTTTTGACATTGTTCATGATTACTCATGAAACCTGAATTAATGCAAAAGTGTTTCAAACACTCCAGCACTCTACTTTTCAGAAACTAAACTTTCCATCATAGTTTGTTCCCACTGCTGCTTCCCATTTACACAGACAAACTCATTCTTCACCTAGGGTAAGGGGGACTGTCTGTACTGGATGGAAAATTTCAACTTCAGTTTTGATCACCTTTCTGCAGTTTCAACCCAATAAGGGTTATGGCCCTGGCAGTCACAGCAGCAGAATAAAAGCTTCCTGAACAAAGATTCCAATGTATTAGTGGACATTTTTACCTCCTCCCATGCTTGTAACAACAGCAGCCAGTGAACCCTGAGACATGGGTTGCTCAAAGGATTTGTTGAGCTCGGCAGAGAATGTTTTTGTGTCCCCATCTCACTACTCTTCGGGATACCATGAGTCCAACAAGGCATGAAAGACACATTTCCCATTTGGAGGGTGAGTGCAGGTCAGGCGGACTGATGCTGAATCTGAGTGGGTGTTGAAGAGGCAAAGGAGCAGCAGATCCAAAGCCCCAGCACCCAGCCAGTGCTGCCTGCTCCCAGCAGGGTCCTCACATAAGCGGTGCTACCCTTGTCAATCAGATCACCCTTGTGTGAGGGCAGAGGGTGCCAGCAGGAAGATTCAGACAAAATCTGGAGTTTGCTGATTGTGTAACTACAATAATTACCAAGACACGTTTTCGCTCCCATTAACTACAGCAGGATCTGGCAGGTGCAGCATCCCCTCTGCCTCCTTGCCTACACACAAACTTGGAAGGGAGGCATGAAGAGCAATGAAGTGACCCTGGAGCAACAGGGAACTGTCAGCTTCAGTTGACATGCAGGGAGCACTTGCTAACAAGAGAGACACTTGCTGTAAGCAAATTCCTGTCTCATGCTGGAACCTGCTGGAGCTCATGGCCTCCCCTCAGTTTAGAAAAGTAAAGTAAAATTTCACCTTCATGTGGATGTGAAGCTGAGACCCGCTGGGCTCAACATCTCATCAGATGGGCAAACTGAGGGTGACCTGAATCACTTTTCTTCTATGTCCATAGCTGCTAGGGACAAAAATCTCACTGGTCTTTCACAGTGTGTGAGTTACTCCAGAGATTTGCAAAGACTACCAGGGTGTGTTCCTTGAAGGCTAAGACTAGGGATGGTGATACACAGAAAAGAATTTTCAGAAAAACACGTTTCATTAGCTTTCAGATAGGCGTTGCAGCAAAGGACAGTGATTTCATCAGCCAGCACTGTTTGTTATGAGTCTGATTCATGCTCCCACATATTAGAACATGACAATATTTTTACTTCCAGAGCCGAACAAGGAAATATACTTCCTAGTGAACACAGTGGTAATTTAATGTCAAGCTTCTTCAGTTCAGTTATCGCATAATATAGATAACAGATATAGGAGAATAAACAGGAAACATAATATCTCCATGACTGCCATCTGCGTAAATAATCATGTGGGGAGCTTGAGGATTCACTGCTCTTCTGTTCACAGGGAGAACTGAAGGGTTTGTAACAAAACATTCCCTCTCTGATAGTTCATTGACCATTTCCTATTAATGCCACATTTACTATCACTCCAGTATGCCAGTGTTAAAAGTGGGAGCTTTCCTTACCACCAGCACCACAGTAAACTGCAGTGCCCTTTGACAAGGGTGAGAAGCTGGACATGCCCTGGCCATGGCACTCACAGCCCAGAGAGCCAAATGTGTCCTGGCTGCATCCAGAGCCCTGTGGGCAGCAAGGGAGAGAGGGGATTCTGCCCCTCTGCTCTACTCTGGTGAGACCCACCTGGAGCACTGCATCAGCTCTGGGGTCCCTGCATGGGAGGGACATGGACCTGCTGGAGTGAGTCCAGAGGAGGACACTGAGATGATCAGAGGGATGGAGCACCTCTGCTGCTAGGAGAGGCTGAGAGAGTTGGGTTGTTCAGCCTCAAAAAGAAAAGGCTTTGAGGTGACCAAATTGTGGCCTTCCAGTATCTAGAGAGTGCTTGCAAGAATGATGGAGAGGGACCTTTTAAAAGAACATGTAGTGACAGGGCAACCAGGAATGGCTTCCAACTGATAGACAGTAGAATTAGATTAGATATTAGCAAAAAATTATTTACTCTAGCACAGGCTGCCCAGAGAAGCTGTGGCTGCCCCATCCCTGGCAGCATTCAAGACCAGGCTGGAATAGGCTCTGAGTAATGTGGTCTAGTGGAAGGTGTCTCTGCTCATGGCAGGGGGTCGTAACAAGATAGACTTTAAGGTTCCCTCCAACCCAAACCACTTTGTGATTCTACACTTCATTCTCTGATGTCTCAGCCCCCAGTCGAAGCCAATGAATCACTGAACCCAGACCATCTTCTCAGCTGCTTGTAACATGACAAATATAGAGGTAACTCCAGAGATCTAGCAAAATCTGCCTTCCAAAACATCCAATCCCTCCTGGAAACTATTTTCCTCCCAGATCTTTAACTTTGATCTAGAAAAAGCTAACTTGATGACTCACAACAGTGAATTAGGAGAAGCCTTCAAGAATCTTGATAAATTTTCTTTTTATTAGTTTGTGATATCAAGAAGGCATTGCCTGAAGCCCAGATACTTAGCAACTCCTTGGTTTCCACATGTTCACCATGGATTCCTTTAAAAACCCTGAGACTTCAGCTTACAGACTGTGGTTGGCCACTCTGAAGGTGTTGTGGTAATTTCTCATTCCCTGGGTCTTACTGCTGTAACCACTGCATCTGTAGCAGAGACATGTACTCCTTGGCTAACCTATCCCAGGTTGTTTCTGTGAGTGTGCTGGAGGTATCTGCATTTGTTCACTAAGAGGAAAGAGGAGGTTGGGAGCAATCAGGGAAAGAAATAAGCAGTACCCTCATGTAAGTGTCCCATATCCCACTGCAGGGAGTAAGGGCTGGGGACACTGCAGTGCTGGGCAGCAGCAATAATGTTTCTGACTAATCTTTTTTACTCTGAAACACAGTCGGCTCAGCCAATCCAAGGAAGAGAGAGGTGTCTGGCACCAACTCCTGTTCTCCAGGAAACATGACAACCCTTTGGAAAAGACATCTAGGACATCCAACAGGGCTGACATTTCTCCAAGTCTGCAACATTCTGTGTTTCTATAACCACACTGAACTATCAGTTGTGCTGCATTAAGTGCCTCTGTCTGGAATACCCCACCTGAAATCTCTTTCTCTTGCCTCATTCTGTCACTACACTGATTCAATTTTGAGCTGATGGTGGCAGCCAACAGGCAGCTCCTTCAGTGGGTGCTGCACGCTTGGCTGAGCCAAGGGAGCGCAACAAGCTGTGCCACACAGTGCAGCAAACACAGGAACTGCTCGCCAGGCTGGGTTGAGCACTGGGTCATCCAGGAATACTTAACGGTACTTTGCAAAATAGGGTGATCTTCCATTCACTTCTCAGATCTGTTTAATCCTCTCCGTTAGAGCACCTGTGCTTCTTCTTCTTTTCTTCTGCTTTTTCCCCTCACCCTTTTAAATGATCTCTTTTATACTGCAGTATCAAGCACCAAAATAACTCAGTGATGGGGATCCCTGGCATATCAAATATATTTTTAAGGCCTTTGTTTTCTTCCAGGAAACACCACTGTATTGATTTTCTTGCACTGGAAACATAAAATACCAGAGACAGCAAACATATGCAATGCCATTTATTGAAGCTTGAAACAAATACGTCATCATAATTTGCTTTTTAAACCTTGACATGTTAGAACAAGCTGTGAATGTGACAAATACACATTTTTTCCTGAGCAATCTGTTGAAGCTGATGTGTCTCGGGCTAATATGATAACAATGATAATACACCTCTGCACTTGGTATTCAATTCAGTTTTGAGACTAATGACCATCTGGGTTCAGATCATAAACCCACCTTTACTTAAGAACAGTTGTCATAACAGCAGTGGCACTGCTCTGTTAAAACAGTTCATATTGTTACAGTAATTTCCCTAAAGTTTTAAGCTGAGCAACAGCAATGACTGTGCTTCCCTGGGTAGAATGATTATTTTGACTAATGTCCATAATACAATTTATTCATTTTTATTCATTTCAAATGAAATTACAGCTCCCTGAAGAAAACAATGAAGGCAGAAATGGTTTTACTCCATGTCACAACAGCTCCTTTCTCAAGGTCAGCTCCTTTCTCATTGGCCCACATACCTGGCGGCCTGCTTCTGCTGACCTTTGTGGATAAAATGTTGCAGATACGTTTTGCACAGAAGAATCAGACCCTGAGCTTTGTCCCACCCAAATCCCACAGAACGCTTCTGGAAATATAAGGAGCACCTGCACTGCCCGCCAGTCTAGGTTGTTTGGCTGTTGGGGAACTGCTCTACACAACACAGCCCGAGGCCAAGCCCTGCACAAATCCTTCCTGAATTGGGCAGGACACCTCCACTCCTCCACATGATTCAATACTTCTGGGTCAAGAGGAGACAGAACTGCCCAGATTTCTATTGCTCAAAGGGTCAGCACCCATTCAGGTCCTCAGAGGGACAGAAGCACACTGTGAAACTTAAAAAGCATCGTGTCTGGTGTTGGCCAGCAACACCACAGACATCTATTATTGTGAGAGTGTGTGCATGCACATGCACCACTGCAAGTCATCCCCATGTCTGTTAATCTAGCACCACATTTTTAACAGCGGATTTTGTTTTATCAGCACCTAAAACTGGGGTTATAGTGCCATCACAGAGGTTAATAAATCTAACCTTACCATGCTGCATATTTTGAACTCCCAGAGACTTCAAGTGAAGAAGTAAGTCCTTAGCCAAAGGTCACAAACCTTTGAAAAATGACAGTTCAACTTGTGGCCATCATTAGGTTAATACATTATAGCCAGGCTGAAATACTTCTATTAACTTTCATGAAGGTCTGTCTAGGAAAAAAGCTACTGCTAGTCGTAGTTCCATAATCATAGTGACACTTGGATTCATGACCATGTGTCTCACTGTATGCTGCATAAAATGTGACATTTCCCTGTACCACAATCTGAAACTGTAAGGTAAGTAGGGTGCAAATCTGAGATTTTAAAAAAGAGTGAAGAACCAAGGTGTCCAAATCCTAGTGAAGTCCAAAAGAATCATAATGTCTGCTCTTGTCCAGATTTTTTCAAAATGCCCAGCTTTGTTCAAAGGGCCCAGTCTTGGTTCCTTGAAGTTTGTTCTGGCATTTTCTTCACTAGCAAAATTGATATGCTATTTGGCTAGTGGTGCCCTAATGCCTGAGGCCTGAGCTATGCTGATATTACACTGAGCCTCAGATTCCTGCCCCAGGAGCCCTCAGCTCCACTATGATCAAGGATTTACACTGCGGGAAAAGTCTGCTGTGCGTGAGGTGATACAGTGCTCTTGTGGATGTGGGCTTATGTTATACCAGGACATCCTGGATGAAATGATAGCTTTATCACTGACTATTTGCATGAATTGTGAAGTTTCCAGTTTTTAGTCGGCCTTTATGCTCATGGTGTAAAATTAGCTTCAAAACGTAGTACAGGAAATTTCCAATGGAAATGCTTGCATGCCACATCTGAAGCTGCAAGAAAGGTTTAAATCTGTAAAGCTGAATTCTCTCATATAAGTGAATATGAAAATAGCAAAATTGTTTAGCTGGGTCAACTCACTGCTCCTTCCTTCCATTGCTCCTTCCTTTCTTGTCAAAGAACAGAAAGATTTCAGTTTTTACATGCAAGACTCAACTTCAAATTGTCCTTACCTGTATCAGTTCAGAAGTCTTTTGCTTTTTCTCTACATGACTCCTTTACCTTTCATGCCATAAGCAATGGAAGCCATTACAGTGCCTGGTTCCTCTGTTCAGCAGCTGTAATATTCTTGAACTAAATGGAGCTCAGCACTAACATAAAATTGGTGAAAGTGAGAGGCTGATAAAAAAAGAGAGAATACCATGCTTTCCAAAGGATGAGTGCTGAGGTTAACTTTTTGCTGCAGAACAAGCTAGTACAATCTCTATGCTCCATCAGTTCCCTGAAAGCTTTTTATGTCCTGCTGACTTGTATCATTTGAGTGTAAATACCTGCAGCTCTGGAGACTGGCCACAGTTATGACTTGAAACACTTGCCCTATCAGATTTCAAATGGCCTTGGATAGTTAATTTTAAATGGAGAGGAACTACAGATGATATTTCAGAATGTTTTTGTGTGTCTATCAAAAGATCTGCAAGACCAAATTTTTCTTTATACTGAAATAATTCTATCAGAATGTATAAAACTGTCTAACAGATACTGCTGGTTTCTCCATTTTTACAAATGTGTAAAAAAGACAGGGAGATATGGCACTTAGGGATGTGGTTTAGTGGTGAACTTGGCACTGCTAGGTTAGAGGTTGGACTTGTTGATCCTAAAGGTGTTTTCCAACCTAAATGATTCTATGACTCCATGAAGGTGAAAGATGCAAATAGCTTTCATTTTGTGGTACCAAGAAATGTTGCTTAAACATATTTGGGAACTTAATATCCCATTATTTGACAGGGTTTTCAGGTTACAGTAAGACATTTGTAGCAGAAGAAAACTGTCAAGAACAGGTTATGGCTGAGGTATCCTTTAGAGGTTCAGTCAAGTACTAAGCAAAGATTTTTTTTCTCCTGAAAAGATCAATGTTTCAATTCATCCTGCCTATCATAAGCAGATATTACCTATCATAAGCAAATATTATAAAACTCTGCTTTTAAGTTTATGGAGTGAGCAATGAATTTAGAGAAACACCGCCACTTCACCTGGATTCCTGGACAAGAAAGGCAAGTGAGCATAAAGAGAACTGGCCCATGGCACAGGTCTGTGTCTGCTGCCCCACTGGCCACCTCCACTAAGCACTCTCGAATAAGTGGTGCTGGTGTTTCAAGTGGGTGGTGGACGAGAGATGGAAGAGCAAGTTAAACATTCATTACAAAAAATCAGAAAATTCTGGCAAGCCTGTTTCTAGCATCTACGCATGTCTAAGAAGTACTAGTTTCTGGTACACCGTAAATTATGTTACAAATTTTTGACTATTACAGAGAAAAAAAATGAAGCAGTAAATTATGACTGATAACCGTAGGCAATGTGCTTTCCCAGTTTTCATCACAGATTTCCACTTATATTGGATGAATCAGAAATAAAATAAGGAACACAAAACCTGTAAACAGAAGCTCTATTCAAGGAAATATGATAAAAACAGCTAGTGCCAAGCTGCTTGGTTGTTGCTTTCCTGGTTTTGAGGTGGTTTTCTTCTAGATTTAGTGTAATTTTGTTGTTTGAAGCCTCGCTGATCCCCATATCTTGCTTTGTTACGAATTCGGGGCTGACTACACGTGAAGCAGCACTGAGTCTGTATTGATGGCAGCAAGCACTTGCCAATGCCTTTCAGCCTCTGGCAGAAGTGAACCGACAGCTGGTCTTTGCTGCAGGGCAGCCCTGTGGTGAAGAAGATGAGAAGAATTAGCTGTATTTTGCTGACACACTCTCTGTATTTCCAGAATTTCAAACTGTTTTATGCCAGACGGTCATGTCGGTTAAGGGTCTTATTTATGGTGGTTTTCTCCGGCAGTCCTTATCAGCAGAAAAGTCAAAATGGAAAACACTGCGTCTGCCACAAAAGTAAAGTCTCACTGAACAGTAATGAGTGCTGTATTTTCCAAAACAGAAGGTCATGCGCTCACTAAAAGATCCTAGAATTTCAGAGGGAGATCAAGCTGACCCATAACACACAGGAAGAGTAAGCAACCATAAATGGCTGGAAACAATGATTTGTGATCAAGTACTTTGGCATTCTTGTGACTGCACTTAAGACAAGCACCATGGGCTGGCAGGTGCTGCAGAGCCATGCAGGGCAGGCAGAAGAGCACAGAAAATGTAGATGCAACTGCATGTTCAGCTTGGCTGTGCTTTAATTCCTGAAGCACCAGAATAAGACAGGCACTGCCACTGTCTGTACTACGGTGCTGATAGGTCTGTGGTAGCTTTAATGAAGTGAGGTAGGCCAGGTTTAGCCAGGTTATTAGGAACAGGAGCTCCTCAGCTACCAAAAGACAAGGTGTGCAAAAGAAGGAAGACGGTGGCTCAGCGGAATGCAAGGCTATTGTTCAGCAAATTCCTCCACGCTGCAACTAGGGAAACTCAGTGAAAACTTGTATAAATGTAGTTTCAAACAGATTAAAGCAGTTCTTGTCACACCAGGCCATGGAGGTCTGGAATGGTTGTCCTCAGGATACCAAGCCCCCAGAGCTGGAAGTTAGGGATGGGAAGCAGAGTGACAGCCCCACAATCCAGGAGGAGATGGTTAGTGACCTGTTTTGACAATTTCTATGGGCCCAGATGGGACCAACCCCAGAGTAATGAAGGGAACTGGTGAATGAACTTGCAAAACCACTCACAATCACCTACCAGCTGTCCTTGTTAACTGGAGAACTTCAAGCATACTGGAAACTGGCAAATGCAATGCCCACCTACAGGTGGATCAGTAGAATGATCCTAGAAGCCTTTGAATAATCCTAATATATGTCACTTGGGAATGCTAGAAACCTACTGTGTAAATGAATCTCAGAAAAGCACCAAACTCCTATACTCCTGCTAATTAGGATCTTGTAAATGCCATTCTTGGAGACATAATGTTGGGCTGCATGGACCAGTGCTTACCCAGTCAGGCATTTCCTATGTTTTATGGGACACTTGAGCTTTTATTCACAGAAATAACTATTACTAATATGTGTAGGCACTATTTACCTGAGTCTGTCTTTCTGAACGTGAGGACAGGAAATAAGCAGACCAATTCACCCCTAGGGCTAAAGGTGTGCTAAAACTCTTTAAACAGCAGCAGGAGTGATGCATCACTCTCAAAAGTATGTCAGATCTGCACTGCCCTCAGGATTCAAACCATTGTCTCACTGTCAAATCAGACCCTTAGCACTGACTTACTAATAGGGGAGATCACCCTCCAAAAGGCTTTTGATGGCTTTTCCAGAAGGGCTCTGAGCTGTTTCTGTTCTTACCTGAGGGTACCTGCTGGATACAGCAGTACACAGACTACAGATAAAGATCTGTATATATCTGTAAGCTTCCTCCTTCCTCTTTTTCTGGGCTATTAACCATCTACACACCTGAGCTCCTGGGCCTTTGAAGGACAGAGGTACAGGACAGCCTGACTCACAAGAGTACTTCTCTCCACCTCTTCATTTTAGACAGTCTCACCCTGTAAGGACACTGGGTTTTTTCTACAGTCTCTCAGTAAACATTTGCTTGCTTGCACTCCCAGTCCACAGTCCGAAGTTTCCACAGAGGGATCTATCCTAAGAAATGCCATCTGTTCAGACTCACTGTGTGTCCTTCCATAGTCCTCAATGCAGCCTGAGTTACCTAAGATGGGCCAATACAAGCAGACCTACTAATTTAGTTGTGCCACCATAACTTAGGGATGCACTCTCAGGGACTGCACTCCCCATCATGGCAACACAAGGCCAGGAGAGCTGGAAGACACAACAGCATGGTTCTGCCAGCAGAGCAGCTGAGCAGCAGCAGGCCAGGCTGACCTGCAACTACTGAGCCCACAGTACTCCAAACAAATTGATAGATTGAGTCAGTTCCCAGGTTTTGCAGAATCTCAGCACAAATGGAGAGCCTTTTGCAAACTGTTTCCTGCAGGTGTATTACCATACCTGTGTTTTTCCTGCACTCTTGCAGATTGCATTTCTGGTATTTCGTTGGTTTGGCTTTATCCACACACATACTGTCACCTTCAGTTTCATTAGTTTCTGTATTCACACATTTCACAGTTCTTTGCTGAAAGCCTCCACCACAAGAAACAGTGCACTGAAAGAAAGCAATTTTAACATATATAAAACTTTTATTTTCCATGGAGATTTCACAAAATGCTTATATTTGAGCTGTGATGTGACAGGAAACTAGAACTGCCATGTGATCTGGAAGCAATGGCATTACAGCACTTTGTGTGCTGCATGCTCCATCCAGACTCCTCCATGCTGCAGTGTGGCCAGGCTTGGCAGGATACAGTAAAAAGTATAAATACAGCATCTTGGAATGTGTACATAGAGGGAGAGGACTGTTTTCTACAGAGGAGGATGAGGATGATCTGAAATGCCAGTCCTACAATTTAAGAGTGTTGCAAACCAAATTAGTACAAATTAGGGCATTTTTTGATGCCTGTGTTTTCTCACTATTTAAGTTAAACATGAATAATCAATTGCAATGTTAGGTCTACAAATGATCCAGCTAAGACTTTAAAAAGGCCCAATAAAGTTTTGGTTCTGTCTTGGCATTTAAATGGTGGTTACCCTTTCTTTATGACCACAAAAGAACTGCCAGCTGCTTGTTCTGGCTGCACACAAAAGGCTGTAAAATCAAACACTTTAAAAATATCTTCCTGTACCATTCTGTAAATGTAGTTAATTCTTCTCACTTCCCAGAGCATCTGAGAATTCCAATGAGTTTTAAATTCTTGTTCTCTACAGATAAAGAGTGCCAGCAAGATAAGTAATTGAACAGATAGACAATGTCAGCTAATGAAGCACAAGAGACGAAGACAGGAGTGGAACCTCTGTCCTTTTTCTGCAAATTATCCCCTCTCTAATGTGTATTTCTGTGCATGGAACACAACAGTACTGGTGTGAGGTACATTGAAAGATCTTAGATATTCTTGCAACAACTTTATATTGATGTTTAAAATATTTTTATAAAGTAAAATTACTAATGAATACATCAATAAGGGATTAATAAATAAGTAAAATACTTGCTATAATGTTTGGTATTCAGTTGCTTATTTTATGCACTTCACTTCCATATTTAAGTGCTACACTAACTCTACCTTGTATTACAGTCATGTCCCATCTAATGGCTTTTTGTCAAAACCAGCTCATTGCATTTTCTGTGTTAAATGAGTCTCATTCTGTGTGTTAAATGAGTCTCCACTGTTTCCTTATTTGTGGCTCCTGCTTTTAGCATTCCTTCGACATTCTGTTCCGCCGTCAGATGTATGCAATGGATGCAATGTTTATTAAGGAAACTGGAGGGAAAGGTTTATTAGATATACCATTTTCTTTCTAGAACAATATGTATAGCAGATACTGGAAGGTTCCCCAAAGATATGCCTCATATTTGTCAATAAGATTTCCAGGTGCTAAAGTAGGAGGCTATTGGTCAAAATCCCAAATTTCTCTCTGTGTGGCCAAGTCCAATATTCCACAAAGTTGTTTTAAGCATCACCCAATCCCCTCCAACAGCCTCAAACAGTGGAAAATTTCAAAAGAGCAGTGGAAGAATGTTAACAGTAACTAATTTTTTATTAGACAAGATAAAAAGCCCCAGACCTCCAACAAAATGTAAATGTACAAGGAGTAGAAGCTACAGTATCTGCCACCTGAAGGAACAGACATGGGCTGTCTATTAAATGTTTAGTATTGTTTTCAAAAGTTCTTTGCTTGTAGCTTCAGCTGTGCATTAGAAACTGTACTTGCCACAGGCACTGAGGCTGAGAGACAAGTGGATATTATAACCAAATAGGGTCAATTCATGACAAAAAATGAGACAGAAATAAACTGAATCCTACCGGGCTCCAGGCCTGGTGAATCCACTGCATGCAAGGCTGCCTGTTACAGGGTGCAGTGGCATCAGGTCTTTTGGTCCAGTTACAGTGCCCTTCTCGTGGGCAGCGGATGTGCCGCTCCTGCTGGCCACCACCACATGTCCTCGAACACTGACAGAAGAGGGGCACAGTCAGAGAGGGGAAAGGGTGAGAAACCAGAATCAGACCACAAAGACAGTTGGAAATGTTTATTTAGAAATGTGTGATCACAGGTAAAAAGAACCCTGGGGCACTGGCCTGGAGGTTTATAGAGATGCTTGGGCTAGTCTGCACATTTAGTCCTGAAGAAAAGCTCTGAAGAAAATGAAGACATGAAGAAGAGCTCTGCACTGAGACAGTTGTTCCATGTGCTTGGAAGGAGACAGGGAAGAAGCTGTTACGAGGGGAAAAGCTGCTCCTGACACATAATACTGGAAGGACAATGGACAGCACAGAAGTGGCTGCACAGAACTGCTCATCAGCATCACCAACACCAGTAGCTTCTTCAACAAGAATGAGATTAGAAGTCACATGTCTGCAGAATTAATCTGTAATACTAACTGAAGATAGAACAAGTTCATTAAATTCACCATCTCAGTTTTATGAGGTGGTTTGGGACATTAAAATTCAGTCCATACAATAATTGAACTGTTTGGCAATAAAAGTGTCATACAAATATAGTGACCCAAGTTATTTAAACATTATTCTGTCCACATTCTAGAATTACTTACCAACTGATATTTTACTATTTTTTCACTAAGTCTGTAGTAGAGTCTGCCTGAAATACACAATGTATTTCACATTCTGACATGAAACAAGGTACCAGATATACTTTGAAAAATGCATTGCTCCTGCCGTACAAGGAATTGAACCCCTATGGACAGAAGAATACATCTGATAAATTAACCTTTTGAACCCACTTCTATGCAGTGTCCTTAGCATAAGGACAACTGTCAGGGTTTTTATAAAATATTTTAGGTGGCAAACAAGTGCCATCATTTGGGTATTTTTATTTTTCCAACGCCTACTGATTGCTCTGACAGAAAACACACACCCTGGTCTCCTCCAGGTGTGATTTGTCAGTGCCCTGTAAAGAATATGTCATCAGCTCCCTCAAAATCTCAAACCATCAGGTGCACAGGGCCACAAACATTGAGACACTTTTCTCTAGAGCTGCTTTCAGTAGGGTTAAATACTGAAATATAATCAGAGCACATGCTTTAGTTGACATAAATGTGTGTCTGGCTGCCTCTGAGTTTGTTGGCACAGTTTCTTGTCACAAAGGGATCCAAAATTTAGATTTATTTTATGTCCGGTCTAAACCACTGGGTCCATAAAATTTCAGTCTGCAAGTGTAAAGGAAAATTCTAAATTCACCATAATGAGAGAGCAACATTAAAATGGCATCAAAAAGGATTCATCTAAATGAGCCACATTTACTGCTTCAATAGGATAACTAAAACAAATTTTCTTCCAGGCCATCTGCTTCTCTCTTTCAGGAAATGGTAATTTACAGCTCCAGCTGTAAATCACATGCAGTCTTAAGAATGACTCTGTGAAGCCTTACGAACACCTGTGCTAATTTTTGTGTAGCCATACACCAGAACTGCAGAGTGGTGCACACCAGCTGTGTGTCTTCCTTGGAGCTGAAGTTACCTGTCAGCATGGGATCCAACAGTCTCTGTTACCTGAAAGGAAGTTTTTGATTCCCAAAGCTTCTTTTAAAGCACAATACCTCATTCCAGGGCTCCACATGCCATTGCAAGCAAGGCTGCGTGTTACAGCTGGTGTTGAATTGTGGTTTATAGCTGAGTAGCTGGCAATGGAAAGGCTTGAGGAGTCGCTTTTCCCGAACATCAACACAGTGAACATCTCGGGTCTTGAAGCCTCCACTGCAGTTCACAGAGCACTGCACACAAAACAGAGAGGGGCACATCTCCACAAGATGCTCCGCTGAGGGGCTGTACCTTCCCCAGTCACACAGGAGGAGGACAGCCTGAGCTTTGAGCATCCTGAACAGAGGGAATTCCCAGTTCACCGTAACACCAATCCGTCGTGAGGCTTAAACACTGTGGTTTTCATCACAGCAGCTTGCAACATGCCATGTAAGAACTTCCCTTCCTACACTGTTGGGCCATTAATAACATGGATGCACATTTAACTGGGAAATCTTCCCAGCTATTTCCAAAAATGTCATAGTGACAGAGTCATAATGCAATAAACCAAAAAAATAGATTCTGTGCACAGGAATATTGTCAGTTTCAGAGGTTGTTTCAGAGGGAGGAAGAGAATGAGTAGCAGTTCCCACCATCACCTTCCTTGCTCCTCCGTGACACCAGAAGGATTCATACCCTAAGAACAGCCTGGGTGTGAGAGAATGGGAGGGAAGGCAGAAGCACTCTGAGCCTCACTCACAGCCTGTGAAATCACTGCTCAGCTCAGAGCTCTGCTGGGGAGCAACGTGAGCCCTTGCAGTCTCCTTTTTCTAGCCAGAGCTGCTTACAAGGCCTCATGCAGCATCACCAGGTCCTCCCCAAGGCATCAAAGTCAAGGACCTTTCCTGCTCTTGAAGAAGAACTGAATTTGTGACCCCAAGGATAAGGAAAAATACACATTTTGTCTTCATGCAGAATCAGAGCCAATTCCAACTGCATCACCGAATAATCTCACATAAGTTTTCACATTTAGCACTGTGATGCAACAGCAACTGATGCTGTTCTCCTTTGCATAAATAAGCATCCTTTAGTTCAGCAAGGAACCTGAATATAATACTTCCCCTGGGAGATGAAGAATGGATGGAAAGGGAATTCTTACTCTTGTCCACAGGAGTTTCTGCCTCTCTGGATAGAAACAGTGGACAGAAGTGGCTGTGTAAGAAACTGAGTACAACAGCCTCAAAATATATGCAAATTATACCTGGCATTAAACTCAGACTCTAAGATTTAGTCTGAAGCACCTTTCTTTTAGGGTAGGGGAAAAATTAAATGAGAGTAGGGGAACAGAAAAAGCCCTACTACACTAGCAGGGAACCTAGCCATCTTGCTGTCATAAGGTGTCTTAAAAACGTTTGAAATGAGTAACAAAAAACAACTGCCACTTGTAAAGCAAGTAAAATTTAGTCATTTTTATATGAAATTGTAGTTAGGTTGTATAGTTCACTTGATGGAAAATAAGGAGGGTAAGACGAGGAGAAGGCTCTTGACTCAAACTTGTTTCATAGCTGGACTGACATTTTTTTAAAACTTGCTTGCTATAATATTTTATCATTAAACCTGATTGCTAGCTACTTTTAGCGACATTACTATCATTCTCTTGTTGCAAGAGCAATGACATTTATGAAGAAAAAGTGAAGGTGAAATGGCCCTACTGCAGCTGGGAGGTCAGGATGTCCATGTATCTTTGAAAATTAATTTCGAAGGCTTAAATGTAGTTATGTAAAGCCTTGGCCTTTCCTGAGCTTTCTAAACAGGCATGTAATTCTTGTACAAATCAATTTTACGTCAAAGAGCTCAAAGTAACACAGGTTTTGTAACTATAGCCTTTTATTCGTATCAATCTGCCCTCCAGCCCAATGGCAACAACATTGTCCACAGAAATGATGTGTACTGAAAAAGTTTGGAACACGTTTCTCTTTATTTATT
Source organism: Entomyzon cyanotis (assembly GCA_024500445.1). Classification (NCBI taxonomy): domain Eukaryota; kingdom Metazoa; phylum Chordata; class Aves; order Passeriformes; family Meliphagidae; genus Entomyzon; species Entomyzon cyanotis. The sequence goes on along the minus strand of JAKEPQ010001021.1, from coordinate 41,503,599 downwards.
TTTTTTTTTATTAAATCAACAATATTTAAACCAGAATTTTGTAGTTTACCTTTTTTTAGTCTCGAAAAATAACCTGTGGTTTGAAACTCAATTTTTAGACTGCATGAAGACAAAATGTAATAAGCTTCAAGAAGTCACCAAAGTCTTTCCAGATGTTCTTCACACAGCTTAAAATACCAAAATGGAACTCAAACACAATTTCTTGGGTTCCACTTAGCACCCTGGACACTCTTCTTTACCAGGCCATGGGTACAAAGCCAGGACCAAACAGGACCCTATATATAGCAGGCATTAATTCTCCCCAGTACAATTTTATCTTTTTTTTTTTTTTTTAAATATGAAAAACTTAGAGGTTACATGGATGGTGAACAGACCATGTCGTATAAGAGAGTACATAGTGACAAGGGTGAATAGGAACATGACAACTTCGTCTTCCAAATTCCCACTGCTTCTTAAAAACCAGGGTATACGCCTGGAGGCAGAGATTAAGAAGATGCCACAAACAACTACACACAGCTTTGTCCTACCATTTTCACAGAACATGAGCAGTGAGTCCTGCCTTCCCTCTAGATGCAAGAGTTAATGAGCACAACCCACCACAGGAAGAACAAAATTCACAGCAGATGTGTTTCCACATATAACTTGGTCAGGAAATTAGTAAATCAGTGCTGAATGGTCAACTGGGAATCATGTATGCATTCACTGAGTAAATAATTGTTTTTAAAATGAAGTATTTAGAATTTCATACTCACTGAAATTTGCAAGCTTACTGTTCACACACAGCTCTGAATGAAGTTACCTTGCTCCAATTTCCTGTTTTCCAGCTAGCACATGGGCGGAGATAACATCTCCTTGAGGGATCAGGCTTTTTCATGTCCTGACAGTGAGATGTGTTCCTGCTGCTGCACTCCACATGTCTCCAGAAAGCCCCCATTCCACAGGTCGTAGAGCACTGCACAAGGGCAAGAGGAAAGCCCACGGGCAAATTCAACATTAGTACATTATTCTGGAAACAATCCTGGAACCTAAATATAAATATCTAGAGCCATTTTAGATGACCTAGGTTATCTGAGATACTCAAAATAGGACTTCAAGTTCACCTACATTTTACTTCGTATTCTGAAGGAGGGTTTTATTTTGGTTTCTTAAGACAATACCAATCCTGATTTATACTATGCACTTCTTTTCGTTGGCAAACTCCTGCTTATTGAGACATTCTAAATCTTTACCAGCTGTTCCATTGTTTTCCTCTGTTATCTTTGGGGATCCCATGTAAAATGTAATTGCATCCAATCTTCAGCATTGTTCCCTCTACCTCTAATACTGCTGATGAGATAGTCAGCTAATTGCCTACAGGACGTTAAAAATCTTAATAAAGTGTGTGAGAATCTTGGGAAAAGAGGAAAAACATTTCTCTGAATTATTAATTCAGGAAGTGGCTGAGTCTTTTCAACATTTGGGAGGATTTGAGTGTCTGAGGAAAGAGAATATTGATTATTCCAGTTCATATCCCAAGAGTGCACACTTCTCACAAAACCCCAAACACTGTCATTGTATTCTGAAGCAGGAAGGGGTGAAAAGTGGTTGGAGACACCCATTTAGCTTTTTCTGCCTTAGAAAGTGTGGGACAGTGAACTGTACACAGAGCCAAATCCAACACACACCAAGCAGCCTGTAGCTGGCATGAGAAACAGCATGAATAATCTTGGATCTAGTCAGCAAAACAATGAAGAGAGCCAACGCTATTGTGTGGTTTGAACTCCCTGTGGGAAAGTGGGGAAGTTAAATATGGAATGCTGAATAAGTGTCCTTGGAAAAATAAGGAAACCTAAGCTGAAGCTAAGGCAGGGGAAAAAGAATCCAGACTGAAGATTTTTGATCTCGTGGAGATTTCTGTGTCCAAGAGGCCACAAAGATCCTGTTAAAGGAAACTGCATATCACTGTTCAGTTTTGCCTGGTGACACACCTATCCAAGACAGTTTTTCTGACTGAGAGGATGGGCTGCTCTAGTCTTGCTTCCTGATGCTTTGATGCCTTCACCAGCTTTGCTATACCAGTCTGACAACACCAAGACTGCACTGAAGGGCTGCTTAGCCTTTGTACAAAGCCCCATTCTGAGGACACGTGAGAAGACCAAAGACAGCTCCACAGATGATGCTGAGCAGATCACACCGAGAAAGCTTTATGTTCTTGTCTGAAGAAGGTGAAACACAGCAGGATTCTTTCAAAATCTTTTGTGTGCAGGCCACAGGAGTCAAGAGAGAAAGGCATGATACTGCAAATGGTCTCAGGATAAAGCCTGAATTTTCTTGACTGTTGTTTGATGCTAAATAAGTTTCAGAAGTCTTTCCCTTTTGTCATTTGGGAACCAAGATTTCCTCTTGGCACAGAAGATGTCTGTTACAGTGGAGAAAGTGCAGGTGACTTTACATGGCCAATAGCAGAGGTGCTGTTAGAATGAGCTGATCTGGTGGTAATGGAGTATCTTTGCTACTCAGAAAGCTCTTAGAAACGGAAAAGTGATAGCCCAGAATGACCCAGGGAAGTAGTGGGAAAGGAAGTAAAAGTTACAGAGTGGTGAAATTGGGCACTGTTTTGCCCTACTCCAATTAGTGCTCTCCCTTGAAGGGCAAGTGCCAGCCCTGTTATGGGACATGTCACACCTTTCCATCTCAGTGACTACCACTGTTCCTGGCACTATTTATTTACCAGTATGTACATCTCCTAGAGAGCAACATCAGAATATTGGCAGCTACTAAAAGAGAAAGAGAATAGCAAGACATTCATTTAGGTAGATGCAGTGGTCTTGAAATACCAATGCCTTGGAGAGATGTCATCTAAAACAGGCTCAAAGTTTTACTAAGGAGGGGTAAGCAGTAAGAGCAAAAATAAAGTCAGAAAACTGTAGATTAAAAATTAACTAAAAGTAATGAACAAAAAGAAAAGGTTATGTGAATGACAGACTCAAGGTGTGTATGTGAAATAGATAACTTATTTAATGAGAAAGAGAATAGCTGACTTTATTAATAGAACCACAGAATGGTTGAAATTGGGAAGGACCTTTGCTCAAGCAGGGCTATCTAGAGGCAGTTCCTCAGAACCATGTCCAGATGGCTTCAGAATATCTCCAAGGATGGAGACCCCACAAATTCTATTTTTCGTCACTTCTTCAAATTTGGAGAAAAAAATTAAATGTGCCACACTTCCCAAAATGTTTATTTTAACAAGAAAGAACAGCTTGAATGAGAATAGCAAAAGATTACTAAATCATTAAAGAACAACAAAGTTAGATACATTAAGTATCCTCAAATTGACTTCATCAGTTCTGTGAAACCAAATGTATTAACCTTATCTCTACATGCATTAAAGTGTTCTTCAATAATCTTTGAACTGTTGAGAATTAATTTTTATAATAGATTGGAAAAGTCCCAGAGGATTAGATGAGAACATCTTTCAATTTATCTCTAGGAAAATAAAAAGACCTATGTGCGGTCTAATGGAATGCTTCACCCAAGGTGACTTCACAAGAAGATAAAAACCAAATTATTAAACAATCAGGATCAAAATAGCAAACACTAACAAAGATGATAAAGAAAAGGAAAGGCCACATGGACCTGACTAGAAGAAATAATTCAATTGAGTCTAATATCTTTCTCTGACAGGGGGACATGGCTTAATGAAAATAAGGAGCCGGTTGGTCTGACACATTTTTACATGATTGCATAAAGCATTCTTTTAGCAAATGGTGGAAACACAGTCTAGGTGAAATAATCCCAAGCTTGGTGTTCAGCTAACTGAAAAACTGTGACAAAGTGGTTCTCAGTGGTTCAGTGTCAAAATGAACAGACATTTCAATCATGGTCCTGCAAGGCTCTGTCCAAAGCCAGTTTCTGTTTCAGCATTTTCATTAACTAACTGAATGATGAAAGACAGCATGCACTTAAGACATTTGAAGATGATGACAATTTGGGAGATTAGGCAGGAATTTTGGAATCTGAATTCAATGACATCTCAGCACAATAAAAACTGTAAGAAAGCAGTAACCTGAAAAACAAAAATAGATGCAAAATACTAAATTTAGGGAAAACTTTTTATGCACACATACATGTGTGTATATGTGTGTGTGTATATATATATATATATGTATATATATATATATATATATATATATATATATGTATATATACATGTATACACACACACACACACACACACACACACACACACACGTATACACAGCTCCCAAATGTAACTGAGAACTTCTGATCTAGAAATATTGCAGTAGGGACCCAGGGTTTACAGTGGACCAGAAACTGAATAAATCAAAGCAAGATGGTTCCAAAACAAGATGAATCTCATTTCTGCATTCACAAAGAGGGTAACAAATAAAATGATAGTGATTACTCCATTTTATATGCCGTGTCCACTGGGGCCAAAATGAACATCACTGACAAAGAAATATGTGATGAAACTGAAGAAAGACCAGAAAAGAACAACAAAGTCCCCAGATATTTAGAGAACAAAAGGAAAATCTGAAAAGAATTAAGAAGTCAGCCCCCAAAACAGTTACTAAGAAGATAATTGTCCTCCGCAGTCTGCATGTAAAGGGAATCTTCATTTTCAGTACCGAAGGTGTTTGCTATCCATAAGGAAAATATTTCAAGGTTAATAGTGAATGACTAGGACAGACTGCAGCGTGACAGACCTTTGCTAAGGCTGTGGTGGGCTTGGAGACACAACCTTTCCCTTGATGTTCTCTTGTAGGCTCTTGCACCCAAGCAGATCTAAATGCAGGTCTTCTCTGACAGGGCTATGTGAGGGAGGGAATGCTTCACCTGTCCCACTAGAACATGGGAAGCTGAGACCATTCTCACCTGGCCACAGGAAGGCACAAGATGAAACTTCGAAGTGCCATCAGGAGTACACATCCTGAACGTGGTGCAGTGGTGACAAGCAGGGGTCTCACCCACTGTCTGCAGCCAGCACGATCTCAGTGCTCTAGATGTGCCTCCACTGACATGGGATACTCTCATCATGCTGTCCTTTCTGGCCCTGAATTTCTGCATCTCTATGATTTTGAATCATTCCCAGCAGACCCAAGAGTGAACAGGTACATAGAAAAAGACCTTTTATAGCCTTCTCCATCAATACTGAGACACAGAGGCAGATCAGTGGTAGAAGGTTTCCAGATCTGACCCTGTTTAGCTTGGTAAAAAAGGGCCCTCAAAAAATGAGATGATTAGTTCATTTCTCATTTTAGGTATCATGATTTCAAGAATATAAAGCCATTAGCATAAAAAGAACTCTGTTTACATAAAAACAAAACTTAGCAGTGGGAAAGATACTAAATTAAAGTTTGTAAAATATGGCCAAGCCCTGTGATGACTATACTAATTCTCTGTAAGCAATCTAATCTTAGTTATCCCAAGTTACCACTTCTTTTGTGAGAAGTATTTCATATGAATGCATGATACTGATTTCAGCTGATTGTGACAAACTAAGAATCTTCATTTCCTCAGCAGTATTTCAGACAGATGTTCACACTTCTTATGAGCAAAAAATAACTTACCTCACTCCAGTTGCCTACTATCCAGTATGCATCACTGGGCAAACTGTTGGATGTTATCACGTGGCCGTTTTCTGTGACATTCATTAAAACACCCTCAGATGCTGCACTTTGGTTCTTCAGAGCATGCTTGAGAGCTGAGGATTGTGTGCTGGTAGTTACGGTGTCAGGTACCTTTATTTCCTCTCCGCTGTCACTCTGGTCTCCAGGTGCATGACCAAGCACTGAGGGCATTTCTGTAACCAGGGCTGGTGGGGTGGTTACCTCTACCACAGGCACATCAACCTGCAGACTGACAGAGTTCGCTGCTGTTGGAAATGCCAGCCCTTGTGCTGCTCTGCTGACAGGATGGAGCACAGAAGGGTGTTGATGACGAGATGCTGGTGGGGATTGAGAAGTTGCACTCTCATTCTCATTGACAGGAGAGGCAGTGTCCAAGGCTGTGCTTCTGGTTCCAATTTCAGGATTGAGTTCTGTGCTGTAAAAGAGATCAGCTGGTTTCTTGCTGACTCCAAGTGGCCCATCAGTGTTTTCAGATTCCTCAGTTAAGTAATCATAGCTGGAAGTTATTTCTGGATTAGTGGTAAAAGGAAAAACAGAAGTGTCCTCACTTTCTTGCATCTCACTCTCAGCAGTAGAAACTGGCTCACTTTTAGAAGTGTTTTCGGTATGCCTTACAATTTCAGTACTTAAGCTGTTATGAAAAGGCCATGAAGTAGTATTTTGATGTGAACTATTTTCAGTAGAAACACCTGGGTAATTGTAAACATCACTTGATCCAGTAAAGTTATTTTGTAATGTCCTGTTGGCTGCTCCCTCTTTTCCTGAGACATTACCCAAACCAGAGGATGTAGGCAAAAAGGGAGTTACACTTTCATGCGTGGGTATTTTTGTTGTTGTATGGAACCTGGGGCTTGGTCTGGGTTTTCTGCGAGGAAGACTCCGCTCAGGCTCAGCAGTTGTTTTACTGATTATGATCTTGCCCCTTCTGGGTGCCTGTGGGGGCATCAGGAATCTTCCAGCAGAAGGGCACTGCTGAAGACCACACAGGGCCTTAGAGTTTGGTCTCTTGGAACTATCGCATGGCTCATCATTGTTTTTGGCACAAGTGACATTACGCATCCTTATTCCACCACCACAAGTGACTGTGCACTGCAAATGAAACAGAATTAATGTATCTCCCCTCTTCACTCTACTGCACGTAAGTATCAGATGGCATTTTATTTATAATAAAAAAGCATCATGACAAATAATCAATTACAAAGCTTTTCCTGAAGAACAAGCCCTTCATTCTAGTTATGTTCTGCTATCATGGAGTTCTTTCCAAATTTTTCAAACAGTAAATGTCACCAGAGGAAAACAGTAGTGAAAAAAGACTACATGATAAAGACAAAATATCAAAGTAATCTGATAGAATTTGATTTCTCCATGGACTCATGAAGTCATCTACCCAATACCTTCTCCATCATATTTACAAAAACTAGACCAAAAACGTGCACTCAAAGCCACACCTGACAAGCTCAGTGCTGCTCACAGTGCCACAAACCTGCTGTGATGATCCATGCAGCTCACAGATCCTTGTTGACTTTAGGAAATGGATTTTTCATTCACTCTTGACACAACCATGAACTGCTGCCAGAGCTAGTAGCATGTCTCTCCTCAATTAGAGACTACCAAAAGTAATTAGCCTACATGGCTTCTATTTAAATGGGAGCACAGCTGTGTATAAAGGGTGCTGGAAGCTAAGAAAAGCCAGTCTTTCTGTGATGTTTTTCATCCTCAGACCTGCAGGTCCAGCCATGCCTTCAGCAGCTGTTGCTCCACTAAGGATTTTGTGACATCACACTTCTCTGCTTTTAGATACTAAGGCTGGACGACTGGTTGAGTAGTAATGGAGAATTTGCAAACAACCTACTGGAGAAATTATTCTTAGGATGCAAGGGAGCCTAACCAGGTGCTCAACACGAAGTGATGACTCCTTTTGCCAGGACTTTAATACCTCTGGCATATCGAACTCATTTTAGAGCTGGTCTGGATCATAGGGCTTTAGAAACAGCAACCTTGTGTTGCTGGGACACTCTGTTGATCACACCTGTAAAATAACATCAGCTCTGCAGCAACAGGAGCAGGGCAGCAAGCAGAGTAGCCTCACAGTAGGTAAGTTCATCAGCTATTCTGTCTGTCCTCCCTGCACTTCCAGGTGAATGGCACATCAAAGTACTCAGAGCTATGCAAGTTCACATCAGCTGCGATTTGACCTCTGAAGCTGTTCAGCAAAGGCTTTTTGGTTTTTCTGGGAAGACAACAACTACTAACACTAGATAGCTCCTTACACAGAAATACAACTCACTTACTTAGTCAGACTTTGCCACTTGCATGATTTATAACAGCATTCAAGGGAATTAAAAGGAAATCCAACCTGATTAAATGTTTGGGGTAATGGCTGTCTCCCAGAATTAGCTTTAGATTACAGCCATGTACTAAAAAGACATTTCAGAATGGCAACAACATGCTACCCTCATTATCTACCTAATTAAGTATGTTTGGTTGTAAGACACAGAATGATCTTCTAACACACAGGTAAGCTTAGAAAAGGAAGCTTTATGTGTGTAAAATCTCTCCCTTTCATTTGCCAATAAAGAACACTCTGCAGTTACAAATCTCCTGACAATCCTATCATTTGTGTAGGTGAAATAGCCTCTGATGCTCTCTCTCTCTCCAGTTTCTGCAGGTGTAAAAATGTATTTTTGTCAGTAAGCTGTAAATATAATCCAACTGCAGGAGCATCATCAGTATGCCATTCCTATGTAATTGTACTGCTAGTCATGCAACCTCAGTCTATTTTTCCACAGGCATTTAAGACATGGCAGTTACTCAATTAAAAAAACAATCAACATTCTGTGACGATGGTGTTTGAGCAGCATAAACCAATCCAATACTGTCAGAAAATTTTATTAGTTCACTATGTGAACTGGGGTCACAGCAGCGAGTCTAGTGAATACTGTATTTGCAGCTGAGACTCTCCTTCAGGAAGGGACCCTAAATGATCATCTACTCCTACTGCCTGAGCACTTCAGGCTGACCAAAAGTCAAAGCATCCTAGGGGCATTGTCCAAATGCCTCTTAAACACTGACAGGCTGGGGACATCGAACACCTCTCTAGGAAGCCTGTTCCAGTGTTTGACCACCCTCCCAGTAGAGAAATGCTTCCCAATGTCAAGCCTAAACCTCTCCTGGTACAGCTTTGAACAATCCCTGTACGTTCCCAAAGCTATGGGAAAAAAGGCAGAGTCGTGAATGCAAAAGTTACGAATGTAAAGAATGTAAAAATGCTTCTTTGTTGGCCATGACTGTCACACAGACGCTTCAGCACTAAGCATGCTCTACATTCTACAGTCCCAAAAGCTCAGCAATGTAACATGCAACACTTGCTAAGTCTTTAGAAAGCAGGGCTGCTTTTTTTCCTTCTGCACAAAGGATTTGTGAACACATTAAATTAAAAAAAAGTATTTAAAAAAATTTAGCAAGGTAAAACAGCAGGTCGTTTGTCCTCTCTGCTGACTGTAATAGGTCATTTTGAGAAAAAGTTCAATGTTTCAGTTGAGATGAATTTACCTCAGTCCAGTTGCTCACTGTCCAGTCAGATGGGCACAAGACATCTCTGTTGCACGACAGATGGGCCTTTGGTTTGAGCAGGTGCTGGCACTCGGTGACATCCAGCGCCTGCTCATCAGATCCCACGGTCTGGATGCAAAGCACAGTTCGCTTCTTCTGGCCTGTTGGGCCACATGAGGTCGAACACTTCTGCCATTCCCCTGCCCACCACCTGGAAACCAGACGGGTGAGAAACGTCAGGGAACAACACACCACAAGCACGTTAAAGAAAAGGGCAGAGACTACGAGAAAAAGAGCCAGTAATTTAAAATCTGGGCCCAGACACAGGCTTTTCACATTAAGTTCAGATCACTCAAGCTCTCCCATCCACCCTGGAATGTAGTACCAGCCAGTCAGTGAAAGAGAGAAGACAGAAGCAGGCAGGATTTCCAGACAGAAGCAAGCACTGAGCTTTATGTTTCAATAAAGTGTAAGAATCCACTGAGTAGACACTCCTCAAATCCAAATTTGAAGAACTGCTAGCAAATCTACCCAAGCAAGGAATCTATTTACTCCATCCTATTGTTTTTTCTGTTTACTACTACCTCAGCACAGAAGAGTTAACAAATGATAATCAGTGGGGAGCCTGCACCACCACAGCACAGAGGTGGAAAAGGTCCCTTTATCCATGTTACCTCCATAAGGCCAGCTCCCATCAGGGGAAGCAGTGAGACACACAACCCCAAAAGCAGGTTAGTCAGAGCTTTGCTGTGTGGAATCAGTGCCCTGCAGTGCTGTCCCTCTGGGCACAGTGTCCAGGTCTGCATTAGGCTGGGGTCTTCTAAACTTTGTTCCTTCACAAAGCAGAAATAAGCCCCTTGTGCAACTCTGCCATGATTAAAATCAGTCTTCTACAGTGTGCTATGCAATGTTCCACCAAGTTAAGGATAACTGTTTCCTCTAGAGCAGTATTTTCCAATGCAAAACACCTTACCAGCAAGAGCTGTCCCCTTTACATATGGTTCACCTTAGCCCTTCTCCAGCATCATCCAACTATTTTTTCTCACGCAGATCCAGAACAGATTGTGCACCTGCACATCTGCCTTCCATGATAAGAAAGGGGAGCAAAAATTTCTGAGTTTCTACAGTTTGAGAAGCATTGGCATCAATTGTGATGTCTGCCTAAAGATTTATCTTTATAGTTATTAAAAAAAAAGGGGGGGAGGGTAATCAAACCAAGAAAAGCCTTTTTCCTTCAGTTAAGAGTGCCCTAAGCAAGAATACAACTTCAAGCCACTGTATAAAAAAATCTTGCCCAGCTCTAAACTCTAAGCCACAAAACTTCTCAACACTATTACTTGTTCCTGAGTTTTCATGGAGGTCACAACAAAGTCTTGAAATGAAAACAAAACAGGAATATATTTAGACAACACATTTCTGGAAAAAAAGGCAGAAAAAAGTCACTTTTGGCTTACAACCAACACCATTCTATTAGGGTTTTCTTTTCCTTTTAAGGTCCATGAACTTAGAGACAAAATAATCCTATTCTGATATATGCACCAAAGTACAACATCCAGATTTATAACAGGTTTTACTCCTTGCTTTGTCTTTGCTGACAATCCCTCTCCCCTTCTCACTGCAGTTTCCATGTTCCTTAGTTCATTTTTACTTCCATTGCAAATGAGCTGACACTGACGTGGAAGGCATAGGTATCCCTTCCTAATAATTAAGAAAACCCAACCCAAACAACTAAGACTCAAAACAATCAAGCAATGATACAGCTTATTTGTGCACACATCTGTTCCTCCCTGTGGTACCTACATGTATCTTCTTCCTCTTTAGTTATCAATACACACAGCATTTCCTTCCATGTTACCCCAGAAGCCTTTTGTGCCACTGACTACTTTGCTCTAGGATGCAGCCCACTGCCACCACTACCCTGAGGCAAGGTCTCTGGACCAAATTGAACAAGAAAACCACCCAAAATATTTTTCTCCTCCTGCTGCCTTCCTGCAGATTATTTATTGCTCTTCCAGGCTTCTGCAAACAACAATGGAAAACTAACAAGTAAAGAGAAAATGTTAGCACACCTCAGCAGAACACAGGAAGAAAACAAAAGAGAAGAATAAATTATCACCACCTGAATCAAGCCATTTCAGAGTTATTATCATCTCTTGCATCTTCTTTACAATTTTATCTTTTCTATAATCTTGTAAATTGCTAGCACTTTGGCACAAATTGTACATAAATATGTGAATTGCTCTATTAATTTTAATGGGACCAGATTACATATTTCAAAGTACAGATGTGCTAAACTGACTCCTCTTCCCCCTCAGCATTTTCAAACGGCTCTGAGTGTTCAACAATTGGCAGGTTGAAATACCAAACTCCAAGCTACAAATTACCAGATCTTACTACAGAACCTACGTAGGGCAGCAGTAATGGTGTGGGATTAACTATTGCGAACAAAACACTTTTTAAAAGCTGTGGAAATAGTCAAGAAAGTCAGATTCCCCAGTTAGAAAATCCCAGATTAAGGTTTTGTCCTACTGCATCTTCATGATCAAACTAAAACTACAGTCAGCCATGTAACGTTTTCTGTAGACTTCTTTCTCACTCAGTGCAGATAACTTCAGAAAAACTTGCCCTAACTGGAAGCTTATTCTTTTCAGTAACTGGAATTTTTGATGTTGTGTTTTCCTATTTTCATCCTAGGGTACATGCATATGCCTTAAACACCCAAGAGTCGGAAACCTGACATGGAACCACCTGCAATCTTGTCCCTTTGTGGCTTCTCCTGGGGACCTGAGCTATGGCATCTCAGCCAAAGGGGAACAAAAGCAAAGCAAGGATGGCAAAACAGCCAACAGCTATTTGTCTGTTCAGGTACAGGATGCCCCAGAGCAGGTTCTGGACCACAGAGAAGGGAGCAGCACCTGAGTGACTGCAAACTCTGCTTATCTTGGAGCTTTTGCTGTCTCCTCACACTGCAGAGACATAACCAAAACTGGAGGTGATGGCTGAGCACACACCCATAATTGACACAGCCATCTGAGCTCCCAACACACAGCTTCTAACCTGAAATGACCACGCTGTCAGACCTCCCAGCCCAGCTAATGAGTGGAGGGCACTGCCAGGCAGACACAGCTTTTGGCAGGTTATAAACAAGGCTTTCTTTGGTCACAAACACAGAGAGATGCTTGGAAAAGGAAAGACTATGTGGAGTAAAACCAGCAGGTGGATGTGCTGACTGTGGTGAGAGACTGGGACAAGCTGGTGCAAGCTAAAGCCTGATGGGAGTCACCATCCAATACCTTTTCCTCCCTCTGGTTTCTAATTCTACCTCTGGCATTTACTGCTCCAGCAACTGAGTGGTCCTTTCTTAAGTATTAATGCATCACTTGACCCCTGCAAAGTGAAATGATTGTCTTATCTCTGCAGGCAGGCATGGCATGGAGAGATTGTGGTAACAAACAAACAAACAACTAGCAAAATGCACGACTTGGGTAATTAACTTGCCTGAGGATTAATTTTCCTCAGACTGTCAAAACAGAGAGCAGGCTGTCTGTAAAAACATAACCTCAGGTCATTTTCAGCTTAAGGTGTGAGTGGTCAGCTCTTCTGCAATCAGGCCTGCAACAGAGAGGAAGAAAATCTCATGCTTTCAGGTGGCATTCAGCTGCCTTAAATAAGAGTTATCTTTTTTCCTCCCACACTGAGTTTCTAAGGCTTGCAACAAAATAGGCAGAGCCCAACAGCCATGACCATGACATAGTCCTCACCTATACATAGATGATGAGTGGTGAATGAGGTGTGGATCCTGTTGAAAAAGCAGCAGCATGGGATTTTGGAACCAAAATTTGCTAGCCATGCCTATGGGTCTGAAAGTTCCCTCCCTCCCACTGTGCCATGGCACACCTGAAGAGAGACTGTTGCCTTTCATTGTGTATTTGTATGGCATCAGGCACAGCAAACACTACAGGGCACAGATTCTCACTCTGTGCATCATAATAGAAACCAGATTTCCCATTCTTATTATGCTGCTGGAAGTCTACTAAGCAGTCTGGGAGCATGGCAATACAATAACAGCAGATAAAAACCAGGAGAACCCAAGTACTTGTAAAATGATTTATTTATGGTTACTCCGTTCAAGTAGGTAGTCAAGTTAAAAAGGCTCCAGACAATTTTCTTTACAGGGGAAAGCAAAACTTTATTCACAACGCTGTAAGTAGTTAAAATCTCACTCTTTCCCAAGCAATATCTATTGTTTTTAAGATTAAACCTACAGGACTAAATACCTGCCTACCAAAGAAACATTCCACTGGAAACCATACTCCATAGAATAATGTGGAAAAAATAATGCATTTATGCTACAGTCTTACTGCCCTGCAGCTAAGCACTATCACTCAAATTGTACGAGTGGTTTCATGACATTTTAACTCTCAGCTGTCCAGCCACCTTTGTTTTGTTCTGAGTCAAAACATGGCATACACGTATTGTGGTATTTTTAATATTTTATTACTTTTGCTCCAAATTATTTTAGGGGAAAGTGTAATAATAAATGTGCAAAATAAGAAGTGCAAAATAAATATAGAGCAAATTAGCTAACAAACAAGAATGTTAAGGCTTAGACTTCTCAGAAGCCTGTAATTTAAACAGTTTAAACTAACTTCCTGAAATGGATTCATGAGATCAGATATGGTTTGTGAGAGCCACAAATATTTTATTCTTTGTCTGTAGCTACCGTTTGATAAACTATCTATTCCTTATTTAGTGGTCTAGCAGCATGTTTAATGGGAGCATTTTTTTCATCAGTGGGATTTAGCAGATCATCAGAGGGATGTTTACACAAGGAAACAACCACCATTTTTTTAGCTAGAACGTTACTATAAAGCACCTGGTTCACTGTTGAGAAGTGCAAGGTCATCCAATGATTTCAGTTCTGTGGCTGCAGCACGAAACAAAGGTCTCCTTTAGTGCTGTGTTTAACAGCACTGTCCTCACTTCTAGCACAGAATTTAGTCACCTCTATACGGAACACTTTGTGCTCAGCAGCTTCACATGGACTCTCAGTTATCCCATATAATGCCAGATGGGACAGTCACACCTTCCTCCAGTATTCAGACCTTCTTTAGAACCAACAAACTTGGTTGGTTGGATTTCAAATGAAGATTAGTAACCATCTGTAACCACGTCTGGATTAGAGGTGCCACATGCCATGGAAAGTGAATACCAACTAAATCGCACACTGTGACTACAGCCTGGAACAGAGAACAGATTTACAAAATGGTGGGCTTGGGAAGAGTGAAAAATAGTAACTCACTCTTCACTGCCATCTCTACCAACACAAGAACTCTGGGCCACCAAGAGAAGTTAGTGAGAGCCAGGTTCAAAATAGTTAAAATGTGGTGATGCTTCACATAGGCACTAGAGCTCTGGAACTTCTTGCAGAGGAAGTTGCACATAAAAGAAATTTTACAAGGTTGCAGAGGGAGGCTGGATGAGTACTTGGAAGTGAAGTTCATTGGAGGTTACTGATTAGACATAAAAACCTCTGGAGATGCCTTGAATTAAAACCAGTTGGAAGCTGGAAGAGCATTAGAAAGAAATCTGATTTATGTTTGTCTTGCCCTTATTCCTCCTCAGGCACATAGGTCCTGCTGAGAGCCAGAACAGGGACTTAGAACCTTGGTCAAGCTGCTACAGTCACTTTTATGTTACTAAGAGAAAAATAAATACACAACATGACTCCACAATTAAATACATATGGTTTTCCTGCACTGCACTTTGTCATGATTTTGCTGGCCTCGGAAGGATGGCCACTGATTTCCCCTGCAGTGCAGAATGAGCCCAAGAAACATCACTCAGGCTGTCAGCAGATCAGAACTTTTCTGTCCAGTCTGCAGAAGAGTTTGGTTCACATGTGACATTCTGCAATCTGCTCAACAAGGGCCAAATTCCACTCCCTCACTTTCAAGAGCAGGTCTGAATAATTTCGAACATAAGTGGCATAAATTGAGTTAATCTGGAATTTTTTAAGTGATATTACACTTTATATGTGTGCCATAAAAAACACCTCAAAGTATATAGGTAGCCTCAGATCTTAGCTAGTCAAATAATTTAAAAGTTTGGTCTACTGTCAATTGATTTCCTGGCAATCTACAAAGAATTATGAAATGCTGGTAGTCTGTGCTGCAAGCACAAAGATGTAATTCCCAGAGGAGCCACAATATACTGTTGTGAAGATACTTGGAAACAACTAGTAAAACCAACAACCATGCAGAAATTTTTACATCAAAGTTTCATGAAATTCACTGCTGGCAAATGCTACACAATGAACTCCAAGGACTCATTGCTTCAATTTGACTCTGACTGAAATAAAATTACTAGGGAAAGCCTGGTGTACCTTTGTGAACAGCAGGATAAGCAACTTTCAAAGACAATAAAAGACAAAAGCAAGATCTTCTAGTACCTAAAGCATGAAACAAAAACCAATATTGATCTCTTCCAGCAAATTTGTTCCTGTTGTACAATCTCACAGTTCTGCTGGCACCTGGAATGTTTGCTGTGATTAGTCTTCCTAACCCCACTTGCTAAAATGGTAGCACAGAAGAACCAGGGATGAAGACAAATTAAGAGAACGTTGTGAGAAAGGAAAAAAATTGTTCCAATGTGATCACAGAATGAAGAAAGCAACAATTCACTCGTAGTTAAAAATAAGAAGGAACATAATAAAAAATGCCAAATAATGTCATAAAGAAAGTATGAAAAATAAGACATAGAAGTGGGTATTTCCCCTCATCATCTCTCATAAAAAGGACAAAGGTGTATCAAAAGTACTGAGAAACAGCATCAAAAGACTCCTGCTAGCTACTTTTTGAAACACAGAGTAATGCATTACCACTTCAGCTAAGCCAAGAATACAATTTTTAAGTAAGAACTTATATGGTCTTCAGGCACACCTGCACTCAAACTGAACAAAAATAGTATCTACATACATGAAAGAACAATCTCTGCCACTTCCAGCACAGACTGCTCAGTAACTTGCCTCAGAAACCTCTCGGGGTGGCTCACTTCTAGTTTATTATGGGGTTTCTGGCATCTTGCTGTGCAGTGCATGGCAGCTCTCACCACAGTAGGCTGTGGATGTCACGCCAGCCTGGCATCAGAAACCCCTTCCTTGGAAAAAGGCTGCTGTTTAACACCACCAGAGCCCCCCCAGAGCCCCTACCTGGGTGGGCAGTCCTGCTCGTAGCACTTCTTCTGGCGCCCGTTTGGCTGCGTTGCTGGGTCACAGAAGGAGTTTTTGATGGCTCCACTCCCCTTCCACATGCAGTGGGCGATCTGCCGCCGCACCCCTTCCAAAAAACCACACACAAAAAAAGAGAGAGTAGTATCTGTAGGCTGGGGGTTGAACTGCAGAAATCCTCAGGTATGACCATCCTTTAGTCAAGCCGAAAAGGTTAAGCAGAACTCTTTTGGATCAGATCAGAGCTCAAGTGACACACAAGAAATCACTTTCCTTAACATATTTGTTGGCCTCAGAAAGGGTTCCTCCAGGCCCTGAAGCAGGTTTAAATGGCTGTGAAGGCTTTTGGGGTTATCCACACACAAGAGGAAACACAGCAGCGTCAGGCTATTCACAGCAAGCCCGGTTTTGCTGACCTTTTCTTGGTACTTTGGGAAGGCTGTTTGAGCAGAACACAAACCAGAGGCACAGAACAGCTCTGTGACCCTTAATGTGAATTCAACTTTTAAGAAGTTTTAGTACATATTTTGACTGAAACAGATGATGAAAAAAGTCTTCTGTATACATTTTGACTGACACAGATGATGAAAAGTCTTCTGTTCTCTAAGTAAGTACTCCACAACACTCAGCTTAAGAAGCAAAGCACAGTGATGAAGAGACACACAGAAACATCCCATACAAACAATCTGGGTTATTTCCTGATAGTTCCATTTATACAAAATCCCACTTATTTAACAGAGAGAAACATGAAGCAAAACACTACATTACTCTAGTGTGAATCTAAAGAAAGCCATTTCCAGGGGACTGCTTTCCACATAGTTCTGCAATAATTTGAGGCAGATCTCTTGCTGCAACCCAATGTAAAAAAAGGTATTGAAATATTACCATTTGAAAGGTTGTAGAGAGACTGATATAGAAACATTAAAATAGTCCCAACAAATCTTAACGACTAAAAAGACTGACAAAAACCTCATTAACTCTCATTAAATTAACTGTGCTATTAATTCACAGCAATTAAATAATACACACATGGTGTGTGGATTACTGGATTTCCAGAGCTTTTCTTCTTCTCCTGGGATGCACAGAGTCTAACAGCACTGTTATCAAGAGTAAGTGTTAGGCTATTTTGAAGTATGTTTAGGAAACAAACTTTTCCTTTCCTCAGGCCTCCTAAAAACTAGTGTGGAAGATAAGAACAGCAATCCACAGAACCTAATTGTGAAATAGGAATATATTCCTCTGCGACATATAGACTCATAGGATCAGAGAACTGTTAAGGTTGGAAAAGACCTGTAGGATCAGCAAATCCAATCATTAATCCTGCACTGCCTCAACAACCTAGAAGGGAGTTTTCCATGCATATCTGGGTCATTCCATAGAAACCAATGGAAACCTATACCCCTTTTTTTACCACCTTAGAACACTAGGTATGTGAGAAAATGTTTTTGCTTTTTGATTACTTTCAGACTTGTGACAGACATATAAAACAACTGCGGAGTGCAGCACAAGGATTGATGACTGACTCTGCTCCAGTCAGAAATGAAGGTTGATCTGCCAGAGCAGCGACTAGAGTCACCCGCAAGGGAAGAGTAAGGGACTAAGGCATTCAAACTCCAGGGTACATGGTGTGGAAGCAGCTGCAAGACTGCAGTAAGTCTGGACATGGTGATCTCCTATTCCTAGGTGACTTCAAACAGGAGAAAAGATTTTGGCTCACTGTAGGACTCCCAGGGAGCAGTGCTCTCTTTTATGCTATGGTACAAATGTAACTGGAATACTTAGCAGCCTTCCTGCTAGCTGTAAACAAAGCAGTTCACAGAAATTTTTCTGTCCCTTTCAAAATCATGATATGTTGCTGTTCCAAATACAAATAACAAGAAATCTTTTGCTTTCATAAAATTTTAGTGTCATTTTAGCTGCTGCAATTCATTTTAAAGCCACTATAAACCTTTGCAACAGTTTTGCTTTGAAGCTGTACATTCTCATAAAATGATCAGCTGACACCAATGAACGTATTTATCCTAACAAACAACTTTTATTAAGAAAGTTATGTGAACTCGAACTGTAGTTTCAAAATCTCTGGCAGTTCAGCTCCAAAATTGGAAGAAATCCTATACACATATATCAATACACACATATAAACGTAGGTTTACATGTTATGATACAATGAAACAGTTGTTTTTATCACCTTGAGCAGGTTGACTAGAAAACAGAAAAGAAGAACTAGAAAAGCAGAAAACTATTCACCCCTCACCGACAATGCCTTAGTAAGTAATTACACAGTTATATAACTTCAGTGTGTAATATTCTATTTAAGCCATAGATTAAACATTCTAAGTATACTGAAATCTCAGTAATATTTGAAACCTTAACACTATTTCTAAAGGGCTGAGAGAGGTAGCTGTTTTCCTCCCTTAATCACTTTTACTTCTCTCTGACCTCAATGCTAGTTAGCTCACCTGACATGTACCTGACATTTCTCAGCTCTCTGAAAAAACTCCTACAAGCATTTCTGAGAAAAAAAGGAGAAACCAAGAAAGATAATCATCAGACCGAAGGATAGTCTCCATTTTACTTAATCTGCTCAGAGATTCCTTCTACTCCTCTGTGACACTTCATCCCTAATACAGGACTCTTTACATGTGAGGTTGACCCACACAGATCTTGATTTCTCACTTGGTTTGCAAAGAAAGGTGCAATTCCAATATTACCCATCCTGTGATTCTGTGATGATTTAAAGAAGGAATAATACGTATTTGGTCTAGAAAAAAACCTGAGTGGCACATTTCAATTAACCTGCATGTAAACAAGCTTACAGGCTCTAGTTGCTGTCTTGAGAGCAGGCTCTGGAGGCACAGCTCCTGTCCAGGGGTTGCAGCAGCTTGCAGGAACTTATGTCCACACATGCTGCACTGCAAGCAATTTTTTTCTGCATAAAGCAAATGGCAGGAGGAAATTCAACCTGTCCTGCATTGAGGACAGAGAAAGGCTTATGACTTTTACTACAAATTATCCCCTTTTGTGCTTGTTTGCCATTAACTGTACTGCAACGTATTCGTTACCTATTTTCTACATTTCAAATGAATATCAGGTATTGCAATGTGTTCTCATTTTCCCTGCATGCAGTATTAGGTATGCTTGCCACATAAAACATTGATTTTTCAGAGAGTACTTCTTCCCTGTAAGAAGTGTTACAGTAAACTGGCCAGAGCCATCTTTGACACTACAGTAGATGGGACAACATGAAGGAAATGAAGGAAGCAATAAACACATTTGGATCTTCTGTTTTTCCACTGTGGTGGAGCTGGAGAAGGATATATGTCAGGGCACGGTGTGGGGCCACCTTGAGGCCAAGGATCTCAGGGAAAATATCTCCAGGATATTTTGGATTCATTCTGGGAGGAGACAGCTTCACTCTACAGTGCCTTTATGCATCACTGGGACTTTTTCCAGGCACATTTCCCACGGATAAGGAACTGTATCATAGGATTAAAATAATATTTTTTCCTCTTAGGATGGATGAAGCTTTCCTGCATCAACCCATTGCCCTGGCTGTAGTCCAGTTTGTCATTCCGTAACGCAGCTTTACTTTCTTGGCTCCAGAAAGCATTTGTTTGCACTGTCCTGATCTCTGTGGCTACCACAGCCTGAAGTGCCCTTGGATTTACTGTTGTGTTTTCAGAGGTGATGAAAGGACCAATGATGAATCTTTGGCAGGTCCAGGTTTGCCAAGAGAGCAGAAGTCTAAGTAAGCATCAATTTCTCCCACTGGCTGCAGCTGTCAAAATTAGTTCAACGGTTCACTTTACTTGGTCCTCCTTTTTATCCCAAAAATATTGGTTTATTGTTTACTGAATGATAATTGCAATAATCCTTGAAAGCTATTTACTACTAACCTTGGGCTAAATGTAATACTAAATATTAAAACTAATACATTTTTCTTATTTATCTATCTGTAGGTCTGTCTTCACTAAGACTTGTCCTGCAGCATACCCATAGCAGAAGATAATCTTGCTTACTTCAATGCACTTTAATCCTGCAAACTTTTCGAAACACTTTGGATGCCAGTGATTTGTTACAAGTGTGTTACTGCCAACAGCAATCCGTTCTGAATCCAAACAGAGTGAACATTAAGATGAAATCAATCACATAATTCAAAGCCAGAAGGAAGTATTGTGGAAGTCAGTTGGACATCAGGAAGAATTTCTTCGGTGAAAGGGTTGTCAGGCATTGGAACAGGGTGCCCAGGGTGGAGTCACCAGCCCTGGGAGTGCACAAGAAACAACTGGATGTGGCACTTGGGGCCATGGTTTAGTTGACAAGGCTGTGTCTGGTCAAGGCATGGACTCCTTGCAGGTGTTTTCCAGCCTTAATGGTGCTTTGAACAGCAAAGCTGGTCCACATCCCAACGGCCCAGAGCACAATAAATTAAACACTGTTCTGTTTTTCACCTGCAGACAGATGGTAATATCAGGTTCCCCTGCTCCAAATGATCCACTGAAACTCTCTGCCAGGGTTTCTCTTTTTTAATGGGCAGAGAGTGAGACAATACCCTGACTGCATCACATCTGCATCCTTCTTGAGACCTGGCCGGTTACTTTTCTAAACATATGTATCACAGAGGAAAGAGAGAGACAGGTTTATTGATTTCTTTCCTTCTGTCCACGAAGGAATGCAGAGAGCTGGTAAGGTTTCTGTGCCCTCAATGAACTGGGATGCACATCTTGGTTCTCCTTCCAACTGATTTAACCAACTCCATAACCTTGTCTGAAACATATGCCTTCTACTTACACAAAGGCAATAAGCTCAAAAAAACCATTTATTAAGCGCACAAATGCAGCAAACAGAGGAAGTCAATTAGCAAATAAAAAACTGAAAAAAACCTCACATACAGTTCTCTAAGCAATCCATGTAGCAGCTAGAAATCAAAGCCACGTCACACAGTTTGTTAGATAAGAGTACACAAGGCTACAATTTACCTAGTGAGAAACAGTTCTGGGAAAACTACAGCTGATGTTAGAAGAACCTCAAACCAGCATAATAAACAGTCTAATAATGCATTCCCCTCCTCTCCCCTTTTTGATCATAACAATTTTTACATTAGATACAGCTCACAACTAGGTAGGTATCAGAACTAAAACTTACAGTACACAATTAAGCAAAACACTTGTTTTGTGCACCTATTTAAAGAAAACAGAGGGTGTTTTTCTGCTAACCAGAAAACACATGGTGTTTTGTGCTGAGAGACTCTTAAAAAAACCCCAAAATCCAGAGAACAAATCACAACATCTAACTATTCAAGTATACATATATATGGAATGAACACACATCTCTATAATATGTTGATTATATATATAGAAATACTTTTACACAGTATGTGGGTGTTATTGGGATGGGGTATTTTACACTATGCTTCTAAAAGTTCTTTTAATCTCCTAAAATTGAGGTAATACAATGCCCTTTGTCCAAATCATTGAAAATACATTATTTTAGTGTCTTCCTTGACAGGAGAGATTTAAAAGTTGTTACTCCTGCAACCATCAGTACTTCTAGAATTGCAGCTGGATTTGTTACAAACTTCTTTGCCCTTTTTCTTTCCTTCTGCAAAGCAGTTTAAAAAAAGCAGTAATTATCAAAACCCACTAACAATACTCTAGCATTAGAGAAAGCCTTTCTCATATTATTGGTCTGGTTGTAACATTGATCTTCTATTCGTCTGCACTGTTTGCACGCAGATGGTTAGAAAGTAAGGTTCCTGTTCTATGCCACAGGACTTTCCTGCTGTCCTGTGAAACTCAGGAGCTAATTCAGATGGAAGGCTACAATTACTTCCCCCCAAGTGCAGACTTCCCATCATATATAACCTTCTCTCATTTCCAAAATTATTCCCACAACGGATGGATAAAATATAATAATTTACTATTGTAAAGAAACCTTCAATCTTTTTATCCTTATGGTTGATTTACTACAAATATTAACTTTATTTCAATGATATTAGTTACTTCAGAGACAATTTTCCTGCTAGCAGTTTTTGTGTGTTACCAGAGGCAAACTTCTAGACCTGTTGTTAAATCCTACTTCATGGTCATCATTGTTCCAGTCTGGTTCACATCATTGTGCCAGTTCTGCAGAACCAGAACTGCAGTGTTGTGGTTCCGTGCAGCACACTTGAGCCATTGCCAAACTGGCAAAGACATGGAAGTTCTCAAGACTAATTTAAATCAATTTGAAGCAATTATTGAGCAATGCACAAAAAATGTTGTTGCTTGTCAAGGCAGAACAGAAATGAAGAATAGTTTTTGTAGTTAATATATTGAGAAGGCTTAACAGGGAAACAATAGTAGCTCATAAATTAGCATTGCTGGAAAGCAGGGCTATGGTGAACAGTACTGACAACAAATTTTGAAGGAAAGAAAATCGTACCTTCTTATTTTGGTTCAGAGAAGCTGACAATTTCAGGGCAGGTGTTTTAGAAACCTATTTAATTTAAATAGTTTAAAAAAATTTCTTTTGAAGTCAAAATATCTTATTCACAGAATCACAGAATGGGTGGGGTTGGAAGGGACCTCTGGAGATCATCCAGTCCAACCCCCCTGCTAAAACAGGGTCACCTGGTGCAAACTGCACAGGATCACCACCAGGCAGATTTTTAATGTCTCCAGAGAAGGAGATTCCACAGCCTCTCTGGGCAGCCTCTTCCAGTGTTCTGTCACCCTCAAAATAAACAAGTTATTCCTCGTATTCCATGTATTCCATGAGACCACGTGATCTGATTTCCCACCAAATGCAGATTATAGAAATCACCTCTTTGAGGACTATGCCTGTAATACAGAGTAAGAGAGAAGGGAAGCAAGGAATTACCTCTTCCACAGGTAACACTGCAGGCTGTCCACTCTCCATACTGCCAAAAATACTCTGGCTCTCCAATCTCATTCTCATTACTTTCTTCTTTACGTACAGTGTATTCATACTCAATTCCAGGGTTGGTTTCTTGAAAAAGTAGCTGCAAAGAGTGTGGTTTATTAATTAGTTAATTAATAATCTACTGGCCAGAAGCTTTCAAAGTGGGAAACTGGAAGAATTAAAGCTGCCCATTTTGGAGTCTGCTACCAGTTCAGAGAAGCAGACTTGCAAAATTCACACTTCCATGTTGACAGCGGCATACATGAGTCTTTCAGAGACACAGTTGTTTACCATGCACCTCTCCAAAAACAGGTGGGAATAAATGGGTCAGCATAATTGGTATCCTATTGACTGTAAGAAAAGATAATGCAAAGTCCATCCAAAGCATCCCTATGCTGCTGATTATGAGCTATTGCTTACAGCCATTATAAATTATAATTTCCCTACCTTCTGAAATAGCTGTTACAAAACAACCATTAAGTCAGAAAATTACAGATGTTGTTCAGACACTGCTTTTATACTATTTTTCAGTGTTCCTGAATTAAGAAGAAAAATTCCAACTGAGAAGAGGCACTCCAGAAATTTAACTCAGAAGGAGAAAGTAAACATCATCAAGGGATAAAAGACTTCAGCAGTGAACTTTTACTCTTCCTCCCAATCGTACTGAAAGTGAAGACTGAGCACTCGTTTGTTTTGTCTTCTCACTAGACATTCAAAGTGTGAAGGTGATCTCCTATCACACCCCTAATACTCCTTTTAATTGCACAGCTGATACACAGGCAAACAAGCCATGAGACATACTTTCAGAGATGAAAGGGGCAATTCAAAATTATGTTTTCAGAACTGACAGAAGCTGGTTAGGTTTAAGTTAGAATCCATAAAGCAACATGAAAGAAACAAAAGCAAGCACCCTCTGTGGATGTTAAATGGATCAGTTTCACTTACCATAAGTTACTAATCCATCTCTGCAATGCTGTATGCTTTCCTTGCTCAGTGTAAGTTTTCGCTGTTGTCAGCCTTCCCTAGCTCTCACTGTTCACAGCCTGACATCAGTTCCCTTTTTGTGACAAGTTATTTCTCATCTGGCTCTGGCTCACATCACAGCCATGTGTTGGTCTAAGTTGGTAAAAGAGACAAGGAAGTTTGGGCAAAGGACTGCCCAGCTACAGGTGACAGGATCCCTGTCCTAGTGGCAGCACAGGATTATACCAGTTTTTAAGAATCATCAGAGTGTGACAGAGGACATGTATTTTTAGGCAGGATGAACAGCCCTTAAACAAGATGCTAACTTCTCTCCAAAACAGCCCA
The DNA here is from genome assembly GCA_024500445.1 of Entomyzon cyanotis. NCBI lineage: Eukaryota > Metazoa > Chordata > Aves > Passeriformes > Meliphagidae > Entomyzon > Entomyzon cyanotis. The sequence goes on along the minus strand of JAKEPQ010001021.1, from coordinate 41,478,978 downwards.
ACTATTTTTTCCAAGACAGTATGCTAACAGAATGGTTTATATACCAACTCGTATCTCCCAGCCTCAGTTTCAGCACCTCAGTGCATTCTGCTGCCATCTAAACGAGCAGGTTCTGCTCGTGATCTCCTGCTTACCTGAATCCATATTGATTCATTGGTGGGTCCTGGAGCAGTCAGATTTTCTAGATCCCCTGTTCTGTCATACTGAAATATCGTGCCTGCCACTTTGTATTCACCATTCCACTGGATGATAAAGCCTCCATTCAGGTAGTATTTTTCTGGGTCTTTGCTTCGAACAGCAAGGAAATTTCCTGATTCTGCAACTTCCATGACTTTGATTCCCCTTGCACCTTTTGGAATTAGCCCAATATCAACATATCCTAAGAGACAAGAAAATTTCATGGAGGTGAACAGCAGAAATGTCACTGCATTTTACATATTTGTAAGATGATTAAACCACCAGCTTTGCTTGAAAATACAAATGTGCTATCACAGAGCCTGTATTTCATCTTGTTAATAGTGTGACTTTCCAAGTCAGGTCTTCTAGCATCAGCTGGGGAATAGTGTTTAGGCAATGCCAGTGGCATTTGGAAGGGATGTGGAGGTGAATGACTTTCAGAGTTGTACCAAAGGAAATCTACTCCACAGATGAGCATCAACACTTCCATAACCATACCCAAGGGCTCTGCAATCTGGACAAACACCAGGGACTTACAGAGAGTTAACAGTCTGTTGTGGAAAAGGTTTTTCCAATTTGCAAAGAACATTTTCATCTGTACCTAATGTACAGGTATGTACAGAAAATTCCATGTACCTTCTGTTAAGGCACTTAACTTCTCTGTGACAGTTTGCCTTAAAACACAAAAATGTTATTCAAATGCCTCAGATTACTACTATAGATTGAACACATTTTAATAAACTACTGTTTTTCATAACAAGGTTCAAGGGCAGTTACCTGCCCCAACATTTATGTGTCAGCAGATTTACGGTCTGTGTGTTAAGAAGGACCCAAGGCATCTCTTACAGAATTTTGTTCGCACCACAGGCAATATGTGACATCAGGCTCTGTGCTTCTCACAGGAAACTGCTGCTGTTGTTGCTACTGAATTGCAGAAATAGGAAGTTCACACAGATCATTGAACACAAACTCAGGTAGCTTTCTTGTTATTGCCCCTAGCTGAGCTCTAGAAATTAGATGGATGACATTTTTACAAGCTGGTGCACAGGGAGCATGAGTTGTATTTTGTGCTGGTTTACTTCAAGACTGGAACATGAGTTCCCCCATTCTCATCACACTGTACTGAGGTAATGAACTAAATTCTGAGACCCACATCCTGTTCACCCTTCTTGTGAAATGAGCTTATCACCTTTGATTACTCACTCACATGAGTGAGATAAACCACACTGGGCACACTAAGCTATCTTCAGTATCAATGTTCTTCACCTACCAGAACTATTTATGTGCTGCACAACAACCTGCTGTTGTAAGTAAGTGCCCAAGAGTCTTTAACATCTGAATCTTCTTTGCAGCTCTTCTGTGGTGTAATAAATATTGGTTAAAATGTTATATGTTGCTTATGGTACAAAATTGAGTATGTCTACTTCAGGTTCTTCCTAATTACATTGATAATATATAATTATCTATATGGATTTCCAATGATTGAGGTTTAAGGAGACTTTTCTGGATGTTACCTTTTGCAAGTCTGCTGAAATCCAAACACTTCAGTTTCCTCTAAGTGAATAAAGTAACAAAATCTGGAGGCTCACTGAATAACTTCTATTCTTCAGGATATCAGCAGTCTAGGTCTATTTTAAGTAACCAAGCCTAACGATTCTCCTGAATGTTCTATTCATTCAGTGCAGAGAAGATATGTTGTGAACACAGTGTGTGGTTATGTAACTAAAGGCTTGATTAGAAGGCATACTTACAACTGGGCCAAATTAAAACAGCATGGAAAATCTTAATTATGTCACATCCTGAGAGCTTGGCTTTGCAGTGAAGGTGTCCTTTTACAGTAGGTTTGGGTTGGGGTTTTTTTCCCAATGTAATCAGAATAACACTTGTTCAAAACACAAACCATAAAAACAATAAAACAATTTTTGTTCTGTTGCAACACAAAAATCTGTATATCCTTTCAAGATTTTGCAGTTATTTTTGTCTGAATCACCTGATGTTGCTCATAAACCTTATTTTAAATGTCTGGCAACTGTCTGGTAAGAGATGTTACCATCTGGTCAGTGTATCACATTGCCTTCTGCCTGGCCCTCCCCACCAGCTAAATTACCTCCTGATTTCCCAGAGCCTCTCGCTGAGTCCCTCTCGCTGATTTTGAAAGGAGAGCTAATCAGCAGCAAGCTTTTGAGTTTGTCACTCAAAATAATAAATTTTTGTTTAAAATTTCTCTGGGTGGTGTTTATGTAATTGTTCCTGGTTCTGTGGTTTCATTTTATATGGATCTAAAGATCCAAGATTCAGTAGCAGTCAAAATGTCAGCTGTCTTACCTACACACTGGGCCCATTAAATCCTGGAGCAACCCTATTGTGGGTGCTTCTTCACACCTGTGAATTGGCAGCTCTCAGATGCTATTAATCCTTCCCTTTTTAATTAAAATTAAATCTATATGCTCCCAACGCAGACATGAATAAATTCATCAGACCCTTATTGTATGCACAGCTTTACAAGGACTGAAGAATTTGTTTCTCTTTTCCCACTTCTGTGACAAAGGACTAATTTCACTCAGGCTGTGAGCACAGCATTGCAGATCAGGTGATAACCAGATCCGACTATTTCTCCTTACCACAACACTTCACTTTCCTACTCTCCAGCCTGTTGTATCTGCAAGCCTCTCTTAAAAACATGCATTCCTGAGGTACAATTTTCCTCTCTGCCAAGCTCTAGACACTACCATGACTTCTTCTCCCAGACATGACCTTCTTTGTTTCCATGCCCTGCTCATGCTGCAACCTTTCTGCCATCAAAGTTCAGCCAAAGCAATTTAAATTATTTTCTAAGAAATCGCCTTTAAGGACGGGGGCTAATATTAGAGTCAACAGCTGAGACAATGTGTTCACATTAGACCTCGGATTTGTTTTCCATCATGAAACTCCAAGAGAAGCCACTACAAAGATGATGCAGCCATTCCTGTGGCTCTGTTGGATGCCTCTGCACTGCTATTCCCATTTTGCATCCATGAGAAAGACAAAGAATCTTTAAGAATATGCAAGTATTAATATATATTTTAAAACTTTACTTTTTGACCATGAGGGAGTAAGAGTTCTAAGAAGACTTCTAAGCAGACTTCTTCAGGTAAAACTGATCACCCTGCCCTGCAGTGAAAGGCTGAATTATTAAAACTCTTTCCTAGCATTTCATTAGTTAGACATGGTAACTGAGTCAACTTGCACAGAGGATACACAATGCTGCAGCACTTGTCCTAAGAAGGGCCCCACTGCACTGAGATTCTGGAAAAATATTTAAATCAGAATATATTAGCTTTGGCTTTGTATTTCTCTATGTCACTGAACACAGAAAAACTTTCCAAATCTTCTTTGCCAGTGACTGGGACCATGCTTTGATACAAGCAAATTACCTATGCTGAATTTATGAGCCTGAAGTTTTTATGTTTACACAAACTGTTCAGCAGCCACTTCACCACAAAATCTGACAAAACACCACAGTATCTGTCACAGACAAAAAGAAAACTGTGATAAAAAGAAGATATTGTGAACAAAACCTTTTTCCTATTCCCAGTTTAACACCTGTGCACGTCGGTAAAATCCACACATCATCCTGAAGAGCCCACCAACCTCTGCCTTGCCTTTTTCTTTTCTTTTGTCTGCAAAGGAGTCAATGGCTATAGAAAGGAGAGAATCTGCAAAATCAATCCATTTTTTACTGAATCTAAAGAAAGCATTAAAATAATTTAACTTAACACTCAGTATTCCTCAGCAGTATCTGTCAGTGAAGCTGACTGAATCTGGCTGAAAGGAAAAACTAAGTGAATATAAAACACAAAATGAATTTAAATAAAATAAGAAGCATTTGTCCTTCTATAAATTTTAGTACTGGATCTTTCATGTAAAATTGTTATTCAGAAATAGAATTGTTATTCAAAAATTATTATTCAAAACTCTGTATTTTTGTGTGTTAACCTTGGAAAGCTCACACACAAGTCAAAGGCTGAGTGAATTTTAAATTTGCAGGAGCAAAGGATAAGAGGCTGAATGATTATGGCAGTATTGAAAGAGAGGGTGCTCTAAATTTTCCTTTGTAAGTCTCACATACAAATGCAACCTGCACTGCTGCAGGATTGCAGGCATCTCCACAGTTCACCTCTGGGATACAGAGAGAAGGAAAGCAAACTCAAGAACAGAAAAAACCCCAAAAATATTAAAGAAGCTTTTACCCCGAACTTGGAAACTCTTGTCAAAATAGCTCTAAATTAGTAGCAGAGATCTACTTGTGCAAGGCAGAACTATTTTATCAGAGAAACCCCACAAACCCCAAAGTCAGCCAAAGGCACTGACTGCAGTTTCTCCCTCCTCACTGGTACCAGTTACTGATCTTGAGACTTCTCATCTCTGCATCAGCCTCTCTCTTCAGCTGCAGACCTTGCTCTAAGCATCCTCTCCAGTGCCTTGTCTTCTCACCTCTCCCCCCTCCTGTCCTGGTTTTCCACTGAAAGCTGTTCATCCCGGCTGTCTCTTCATCTCCTGCTCACTGCCATAATTCTTACTCAGTTTTAGGCTCCCACTCCTGCTTCCAGACTCTCCAGCTCCCATTCATCCCACACAAGTCCACTTAAAGCCAGAATGTCTCCCTATCATCAGCAAAGACAGGCTCAGTCCTCCAAGTACTTATTCAGACCACTTCAGCCCTGCAGAGAGTTATTCTTTTCCCCTTTATGACATTTAGAAATGAATCCCCAACCCACTCACTTCTGCATTCTCTCGGTGCTTTCCACTGTACAGAGATTAGATCCAGATTTTTCAAGATAGCAAAATACATTTATTTTGTAAAACTGCATTTATTTGGTAAATGCACTTGCTATTTTGGATTTTACTGTTACCTGCCTAACTGGCATAGCACCTGTTTGGTTTCAGACAATTTTTATAAGACAAGGTGAACTTAAAAGCACAAAAAATGCATTTTTTTCTGGCAGAAACATGAGTCATTGAAACATCCATTTATCATTTCCCACGCATATGATCACTCCGCTTTCAATGAGAAGCACTTTAATAATTTTTACATTGAGAAACTACTTCACCAATGGAAGAATTTAAAAGAAGAACCCATATTACCAAATCCTTCACTTTGATTAAACATCATCTTCACTGTACGACAAGCAGAGCCGTCTCCCAGGCAAACTCCACACTGGTCTTCTGTTGCATTGGAATTTATCTCATAATCACAGCCAACAGCCTAGAAGAAAAAACAGTAGCAGAATAAAGGTGGTCTCCACAATGAATTATTGAGAACGCATATATCACTGCACTTCTAAGAAGATAAGTACTATATATCCTATATAGTGTATTACACTAAGGTGAAAAACAAAGTATCAACTAACAAACTAACCAATAACCATCACCCTGTCACAAAACATACAGCAGTGACAAGTCACTTGAGATAGAAATGTGCCACCCAAATGGCCTCCTTTATCTGGGACCGGCCAGGACATCCAGGATTTGTGGCTTTTTATGGCATAGAGCCATCCATAGGTTCCCAGGAATACAATGCAGTAACAGCACTGAAATCTCTGTCAGCTTTTTGTGGCCATGTGACAGCACAGAACCTCTACTACAGTCAAACCCCCTGGCAAAGAGAAACTCTTCAGCAGGCATGATGTTTTATATCAATGCTTTTCCAGCTTGCCAGCACAGGGCATGTGTCAAGTTCTGGTAAAGACTGATTTTCCAGCTCATGCCTATTACAGTGAGAAAGCGAGAGAAAAAATTATTCATACTGAGCCAGGAAAAAACTTCTTCCTTGCCCAACCCAAAAATTAGTTCTGTGCTCTAATATCTTTAAATTTCAACAAAATGTTTAGTTTGGGGATTTTTTTTTCTACCTCTCTTCAAAAACAAGCAAGGTTGCAGAACTCAATGTAATGTCCAACACTTGGTGGCTGTTAAAGAGTATGTAAGATACCTGGAGGCCTGTGATATAGACGAATAGCCAGAAGTTTGGTAGTATGTAAAGGTCTTCTCAGCTGATTTTTCTCAAAATAAGCTTTCAGATGCTATACCTGCCGACTTCTCTAAAATTCTCTTGATGTATGAAAATTTAGGTATTACCTCTTTTGACTTTCATCTTATTTTACCTACAGTACATCACCTACTGTACTCTTCTGCAAGCTTCTGACAGGAAAATTCATCTATTATTCTAATCTAGGTATACAGGCTCCTACATTCGCTAGTATTTTTCTATCATTTTCAGCTTAAGAAACACCTGAACTTTTTGTCTAAGTGCCAGTGATTTAATAAACAATTAGAGATACAATGGAAAACAGAAGCAAGGAAAGGCCCCAGGCTACAGATGGTGTCAAGCTGTGTCACTTTAAAGAAGAGTCAAAAAAAGACTCATCCATCAGTTAATGCCAACACATATCCAGCACCTTTAACACCAGCTCTGAAGTGTCAGGGCAATGTCAAAGGCTCTGCAAGCAGCCTTGGCTTCTCTCTCCTTTCAGCAAAGGCCACTTTCAAAAAATGGAAGGTTTTGTAATGTCCTCACAGAGAGATCCTGGCACCAAGGACCAAATGTTTGAGCAGTACAGAGTGTTACAGAGGACATGCTAAGAAGGTGACTAACTTTTTGCCTCCAAGTTTCTAGCTGTTTGACCAAGGATGGATTTAATCAACTATTCAGAATACACAGACACCACTGCTACATGAACAGGATGTTTCTTTATCTCGCCAGGAGTCCAGATCTGTGTCTTCAACAGCTATCTACAGATGCACTGGAGTTTAACACTTCCTAATAATTTAAAGAGGAGTGTTGCTGTTTTCTCAAAGGGATGCGTTCCGTAGTGCATCTACTGTACTATTAGTCATTTGTTAATCATCTGCAAACAGTAAAGTCATAGTTATCTGGTTTATTATTAGACCAGAGGAATAATCAGGCACTCTGGAGAGCCATGGAAGTTCAAGTCTTTTTATACTATGCATATATGCACTTAAAAAGAAAGATAGGAAAGTGTGGAGAAGGAACCTTTGTGCTTCATACTTTGCTATTAGAAAATATGATTAATGACTACTGCGAGCTTCTCTTTTGAACTCCTCTAAAAAATTACTTGTCTTCAAATCATATAATTTTTGTCAAATTAGCATTTTCTGGTAGAAAATCCATGGTTTTGAAAATGTTTCTGTCCATCTTTATTTACTGTGCATTCTTGTTTGAGAGGCTGCACACAGAATTAGTTTATCTAGTTCACATTGTCAATCAGATACTTTGAAATGAACATCACTGAGTGTATTTCCCTTCCAAGTACTGTGTAGTATAAAAACCCCCAAAGGCTTAACTAATTGTTTCTGAACTGCTGCAGCCCTGGCTCTATCTGAGATGGCAGCACCACAGTATCATCCCTTTCCTGCCTTTGGGGTGCCAATTAGTGCTTCTGCATGGGCTGTGCTCTACCAGCTGGGACACAATCAGCTCAGATCTTTCCCATTTGACCCTACATTTCCTTTAGCAACAGCTCTGTGGCATCAAAATATGACATCACTGTGGTATGAAGGGAATCCCTCTGTCCCTTCCAGTAACAACAGCAGAAGTCTGTATTTCAGTGTTCTTCTGATATTTGAAACAGTTTGTACCTGATCAGACATCAGCCTTACCTGTACATGAAACGTTCCTATACATTCCTGGGGTTCTGGAATACCCACGAACAAGGCAGGGCAGAAAATTTACTGTGCTATAGTAAATAAAGCCTTAGTTTTATTCTCCAGCTCTGTGGTGTTGCTGGTGCTGCAATGACCTTCATATCTCACAGCAGGGCCTCATCTTACACAGCCTTTAAACACCATCACAAAGCAATATTATCATGTGTCAGAATAAACAGCATTCATTTACGCCAAATACATTTCCATGAACTTTAATTTCCAGACCATATTTTCCTTTATCACTCCAGTGAATAGCACATTATTTCTGTCATCCATTAGAATAATTCCATGATGCTTCCTTCTTTTTACATGCTTTCCTCATTACTCTGATTCTTCTCGATGCACTAGCCACATTTTCTAAAAGTGCCTCAAACTTTTCAGAAGGTCAACATGACCTTCTGAAAAGTGCATGATCAATGTGCACCTGTGTCGCTGCTGAACCGCTAGCAGAGAGAAAGAGTCAGGCTTCCAAATGTGGTAAAATTCTAATTTTATTAATTAATTCCAACTTATATAGACTTTCAAAGATCACCCAGATTGGGTCAGTTCAAAACCTCCCCCTAAGCCGACTGGCTAGGCTTGAACCACCTATGTTTCCAGAGACTGTTTCAATAACATCCAAACTTAATCTTTGTTTATAGAACACAGGAAGAAGAAGAGAAAAATTTCCCATGGGAAAAGTCTGTGCTTGCCACACACCTGCAGTCCAGAACTAGAGGACATTTAAGGTCCATTCCAACCTGAACCAAGCCATGATTCTATGATGAATTTCTGACAAACAGCTGTTAAAGGGGATCTGGAGATTAATGCAGGTTATAAAGCAGGAAAGAATTTCAGCAGCAGTTAGGCTGTGATTTTTTTACACACATACATCTTTGTGCACCCTCTTCCAGCAAACCATGCTGTTACAGCAACCACTATGTGCCCTGGCGTGGGCAACACAAGTTAGCATCCCTCCCTGCAGCCCTTTGCCATTGCCCCACTCACCAAGAGCCTTTTTTTGACACACCTGAGACCAACTTTATTTCTGGTCACAGCACACAGCGCAGAGGCAGGCGTGATGACCTGAACTGCCAGGCTGCATCACAGGAAGAACAAACAATTTATTTCCTGCTGCTCAGTGACTGAAGGGAAAACAGCCAGAGATATTGCCCTTTTTCCATTTCCAGATGGAGAGGCTTTTGTGTCAGATTGGCAGCGGGGAGCAGATACAGAAAGTCCTTTGAATGGCATGGCCTGTATGTGCTGTCTGAATATCCATTACATGAATGCTACATTGAACTTTAATGCCTTCCTTGCTTTTGTCTCCTCCCGTCTTCAAATAAAGAAATCATGCTCACTTCACATTGGCCATGACATTGTCTTGAATGGGGAGAAATGTGTCCTGAGGTTAGTAATTTGTAATTTGTCTGAATCAATGTCCTGTTGCACTAGCAGTGAGAGGAGGAAACTGAACCATAGTGAGAAGCAGTAAAGCTACTACATAAAAATGCAAGTTGTGTATAATGCTTTTCAGCAAGGGAAAAAAAATGGTTCCCTGCCTAGTACTACACAGTTGTGTAATTCTCCAGTACAATGCTAGTCTGCCAACGTAACACCTGTGAATTACCACAGAGAACAGACCACAGATTTGCATGAGGAAGGTCACTTAAGCCTATCAAAATTCTGTACAGGAGATGAAAGGTTGCTAGAAATATCAGAGAGATGCCAGGTCCTCCACCTTCAGCATCTGCACACTCCAGTGCAAAGAACATGTAAGCCTTCACTTTCAGATGATGTGATGGCTTGTATTAAATGAAAAATCCCTGTTATGTGCGTATCAGCGCTAAACAAACGTACTCTGGTGCCAGTATATTCACTTATTCACTGGGGGAACAACTGAATAACCTAATAAGAATTAAGAGTACACTTGTGATGTATAATTTTTGCACAGGAAAATAGGCTATGTGCTTTAAAGATCTTCTAAATAAAAGGGGAAAAGTGACAATTGAAAAGTCAGTGCTGAGGAATATAGTTAAACAACAAACTGGTCATAGTATAGGTTGACGATCTGAGATTAAGTTATTGAGAAATCTTGTCAGTTCTCCTCACAGAAGTCTTCTATGTAAGGTCAACGCTGAGAGAGGACCCAGCTATTTTATGGGCCAGGCCTTCAAATGAGTTAACAATTCTAGCTTGTCTTCGAATTGACAAGTTCTAAAGGAATACCATGTTAAAAACACTTCACTGCAAGGCTTCCTTTAGCACTGAGGCATAGGCAGCACTTCTAAAAAACTGGGAGATACTGGATAAATTGAAAGGAGTAAGTGAGTCAGTGGTCTGCCTGTACTTACTTCTCACTTGAAGATGCACATTGTGGATTTTTCAGGCCAGCAAAGAAAGCATCCAGTACACCTCAGGTAGCTAAAATGAAGCATCTCAAACCGTATTTAGCTATCAAAGTACAACCAGTTTCTCTGATTGCTTGGAACAAATTCATGACAAACTGCAAAATCAGACTGAAATCAGATGAATTTAGAAGATTAAATTCTTTATTGGATCTATCTATCTTGCTTTGACATACCCAGTAGGAAAAAACTCTGAACTTGCTTGATAAAAACAGCTACACTACACACCAATCACATGAGAGCAATATAGACAGTGGACCTAGTATCTTACTGATTTAATTTTTTCTCAATTTCAGACCGAAGTGGACTGTTATTTTAGTACTCAGAACAAATGTGAAGTACTCTTGTGAGGTACAATTCTGAAAACCAGAACAGTGCTTTAATAGACTAACATCAGTGAATGCCTTTTCCATATCATTAGTAACACGCTGCAATCAAACTACAAGAATGATGGACCATTAATTATATTAAACACGTTTCCAGATTTATTCTCCCTGACCTGTAATGTATCTATTGTGTTTAACTAGCAGGACTAAAATACTAATGAATTAGAAGAAGATGTATGAAAAAGCTGCTCTTTAAGTGTTATACTGGGTACCTCTTTCAGATAAAAGCATACTATTTTACTATACTGTGAGCTATTTGGGTTACCTATTCATCATTTGGTCTCATTTTGCATGGTTGTATTGTTCTTCTGTGATCCCGACTCCAAATGAATCTTTGCCCAGAGATGTGAAGCAGCAGTAATCATGTGAAATGCTAACAAAACCAGCACCTTGCAGGGAGCTCCTCAGAACTGCTTTGAGGCCACAGAACTATTAATGCTGAAGTATATCTGGGATCCACAAACTGCAATTTGATTAGCTTTCCTTCCACCTCTGATCTATCAATCTGGATTAATTAAGTTTTGCTGTCTCTAAAATAGGTAGAAATCTGAATTATAACAGGCAAGGTTCAATACAGAAATCATATGGAAACTAAAATTGATTGTAGTGATCCCAGCCCAGGTGGGCTGGAATTCAGAAAATTAATCTATCACAAGGACAGCCTTTCTGAGTTTAGTAATTGGTCTCTTTTGAATGAAGGTCAAAAGCACTGATATGGTATGCAACATCTCCTACATGTTTCAATATGCTAAGATGTGACTCATTCTGGCTTCAACTGTTCAAAGCCAGGTCAGATCTTTCACCATCATAGTTCCAAGGCCCATCGTGGCTCTCAGCAAACACAAGGAGGATCTCTTCACTGTGAACTTTAGCAGGGTCATGGTAATTCCCTTTCATAAATTCAAGTCTTGCAAGGAAAGCTTAAAACACATCTTCTATTAAGGCTCCCTGAGGCACTGTCATTCTGCTAAAATAAAAAGTTTAAATAGAGGGTGTACCAATCACCTATTAAAAATATGGAGTTTCCATCCCTGAGAGTCTTTAAGAAAATAATATGAAAAATGTCAAAAAAGGAATGTAAAAGGGATGAAAGAGACAACTTCTTGAAGCCCCTTCTAGTTGCATTTTTTTATGCTTAAATGGCTCAGGACATACAGCCCCTAGACTGGATGAGCTAATGTAGTTTCCACAAGTCATCAAGTCCTGCTTTTGTTTCCAAACATGCTAAAAGCCAAACAGCTATCAGGCTTCAAGTGGGTATAGGACACAAATCCTCAATTTGAAGAAATAAACCACAGATGTAAATATTTCCCCTATAAGTAAAGTACTCCTTTTACTTATAAGAAATTCACTAAAACCAATGTGCAGACTGTGGAAGTTATAGAATTTACAGAACACTCCTTCAAATGTCATACAGACACACAGATCATCCTGGAAACCTGCAACCAACACACAGAACATGAAGAAAACATTATACTCACTCTTTAATACACAGAACATTATTGAGCCATATACTCTGTGTTTGCTCATCATCTCATTGTACAATGTTACTCAGTATAATGCTGTAAACTAAATATTTTTTACCATTCTCAACTGCAAATGTCTGATCCTATTACAAGACAGCTCAGAACTACTACATGTGTATTGTTAAACTGCATTTTCAAAAAAAAAAGCCCACAGACAGTGGTGACACCCCAAAGTTACAACCCCAAAGCTAAAATCCTTTGTGAAAACATCTCATCAGAAACAGATTTTCTTGAACTGATGCCTTAAAATAATGGGGAAAAACCCAGAGGATTTAAAAGGCACCAAAAGTATCAGCAGTCTGCTTAATAGACTCATTGAAATGGTGGAAATTACTCTTATGTCTCCTTGGAAAGCTTTTTCTAAAAACTTACTTTCATGCTCATTAAAAATGCAATAAATTGGAGTATTTGGCCTTGATCCCACCAAAAAAAAAAAAAAAAGAAGATTAAGCATTTTCCCATAACTTTTAAAAATAAAACTGTAGAGAAAGAAACATGCAAACATACCCAATACCTTACACATGCCATTAATACAGATATCTCGACTGTGCCTTCCTTCAAAGCAAGGAGTACCATCAGTGACTGCATCAAGCATCTTCTCTGAGAAATGGCCGTCAACTGGGCGGCAGTGCAGCTCACAGGGGTTTGCTGAAAGGAAAACAAGGACACTCACTCAGACAATGCTTCAGCAGCACACTGAACTGCAATGCATTGGGTTTTACTGAGCTGTTTGCTCACTTTCCCTGCCATTTGACAGAACTGGCAGAATTAGAAGAATTGAGCAGAGCCAGGGTCGTATTGCTAAGAGTGATGCAGGCCAGACACTAGCACTTGTGGGTTTGTAGGAACATCTGCCTGCTCTCCATCACTGGTAATCAACAGCCACTGCTGAGCGAGGCTGTAACAAGGCCATCATGGAGAAGGGGATGGGAAATCAGCAAAACCAGCTGTCATTAGTGAAGGGGTGGGATTGCCAAGGACACTGCTAAGAAAATTTTCCATCACCTGGTGACTGAGTAATTTCAGAGAAAATTTAAACTTTTCATCACTGCTGTCAGTCTCTCTCAGGGGGCAGTCAACTGGTTGGTTCTGATCTTCTGCATAGTTCATTGTTTTCATCTACCTGTTGGCACTTAACAAATAATTCCAAACAGTCTTTTTTTTCCTGCTTGAAAACTTATGAAATAGATGGTATTGGTGAGTCTGACAGACTCAAGCTATTCTCAGACAGACGTCCCACAGAAGCAACAGGTAAGAGAAAAGCTGTAGCAAGAGCAACCAGTGGCCTCTGAAACAAGATTTTCTGTAATGGATCAGGGCCTTAGTCTATTCCATCTATGGAGCAAGAAGAGCCAAACACATACTCCCTGTCTCACAGACACTGGCCTTTGGGAATGGGAAATTTTGAAACTGAGACATCAGAGACAAAGGACACAAGTTTGATAAATAAATTGTGTGCATGGAAGATGAGTTAGAGCTAAAATGGGGGTCAAAGCAAAGACAGATATAATCCCTGCCTTTGTATCACTCTTTGGAAACTCTCCAGCAGAACCGGAACTATCTGACTGAATTAAAAATTGTCCACCACCAAACTGATGAAGGATAGCAACAGAGGACCTGTCTTCAGGTTTTGGTCTATTCAAAGACCCCAGTCTTGCCCAGCACTAAGCAGTTCGCTCATGCTCAGCAAACTGAAATGTTTTTCTGAGAAAAGCAGTGGGCCTTAAACCCACCAGTCAGTAGGGACTTCAAGGAACCACTATTGAATAATTTTAAAACTGTGTCCCTGTGCACTGCAGACATGCTGATGCTGAGTGACACGTTCATCCTGTGCCTACAGAGTTGACAGAAGTTGCTCCCTTGGTCTCAGAGGGATGCAGGGTAACTATGAGCTTTCCCCATCCTGGTTGATTAATTTATTTTTATCTCCTCTTCCTCCTTTGTTGCCTTTGTTTGGGTCATACAAAGAACTGTGTTTAAACAAATTTTTGGTAATGAGAGAAATGCAAACTTCTGATAATGCAAATAAACTAATTAATTTCTGACAAAAGGATTTATTCTTCTGAAGGAGGAAAATTTACTCTCATTACTCCGGTTTGTACCAACACACACACAACACCACACAGTGCACAAAGATGACTGCAGCTCCTCCCCTCAAAGTTCTTGCAGCTTGAGAACTGAATCCTGCACAGCCTGAGCTTTGGTACTGTGAATCTCATTTGTGTAAACAGAAACACTGCAGAACAGGGAAACAAAACAAATTAAAAAACAAAAAAAAGAACAGTAAAGGAAATTCAAAACCTTAATGAAGGCTTTTTTAACCCCTCTAGTTAGTAGAGCTCAAATGGCATCTTAGGTCTGTCACCAATGTTGTGCTTCTGGCTTCTCAAACAAAAATGCCTTTGTAAAATGTGAGGCCCAGAGGCAATGCATGGACCATGGTTATACAGCTGGTGGAATTCAAAGTGATGTGAATCAGGTTCAAGAATGGCCCCATCAATGGAGATGGAACTACAAAGATTTTCAGGCAAGAAATAAAGTGTGCAATCCTCACCAGCCCTCAGCCCCTCTGTGAAAGCTGCCAGCCACAATATCCATCAGTTGTTTCGATCAGAGCTGTCATGGTAAGTAATAATCCTGATTTTACTTCTGTTTGCAGAACCCTTTTTCTGGCCACATGATTAAATTGATTACTTTAGTGCTCTAAATTTTGCTCCACTTTGTCTACTTTCTCACTGCAGCATTTTTATATACAAACCACAATACTCTTACAACAAGGAGAATCCAGAATTCCAGGTACATTGTTATGTGCTCAGAATTGCCCCGATCGACAGAGATTTTACAGACAGCTATTTCAGCTTTTGTGTTGTTTCTAATGAAATATGTAGAACAGAAGTTTGATATCTGTACCTCCTCCTAGCTGTGTGTTGACATAACAAGCAATTTCATTTCTGAAATCACTGAACAAGAAGAAGAAGACAGTGCTGACATACTCCTGGCATAACTATGATGCTGTAAATATATAACTCAAAATCAGTTTGAAGATAAAAATCACTCCCTTACTAAGTCCAAAAAGTAAAAAAACCCCAAAAAACCACACACAAACTTTCAGACTTGCAAATGCTTTCTACATGTGAAAGCTTTGCTGGTTTTCCTGATTGTGTTAACTAATCTAAAATTAGATCCTACCCACCAAATTTTACTGCTTTTCTTCCTATATGCTTTCTACTGAGCCCCACTGGAACTGATAGGGTACTTCTCCCTCCACCCACAGTCAGTCCTATCTGATATTTATTTGATTTTTTATTTGCAGAAAGGCTGGTTAGGGCACCACTGAGGAAATTATACTAGCACTGTATTTGGCATTCATTGTCTAAAATTATTTATTTATCTATCATTATTATTTATTATGGTTGAACTCAGGGACCTTGGCTCTGTTATTCTAGGACTGTAAATAAACTGTATCAGATACAGCCAATGACTTCCAAAAGTCTAATATTTTAAACACAGAAAAGATACCAAACTTACACACAAGGAAAACAAACACATTTCCTGAAATGGTGGAAGACTGGCATTGAATTCAGCCTTTTTTCTTATTTCAGACCCAAAAATCTAAAAAGACTTAACTCCAATCAATATGAGCACTTGGGTTGTTCAGGAGGAGCTCATTAAAACAGCTGGTTCAGTTTCAGTTTCTTCAGCAAATTTGATTAATTCATGATGAGACTTTAACAAAAAGGCTGTCATCTTCATAACTTTTAGGCCAAAATACACCTATATTCCTTCAATCCAGCATATGCATGAAATACATGCAATCTATGAGCACTCATGTATCTCTACCAGCTCAGGGGTACACATGCTAAATACTCCTGCAATGCTCCCTTAAGAAGCTCACATTTAACTCCTTTTCTTCCTTTCCAGATCAAAACTTGCTTTTCTCAATCTGTGTTTTTCAAATCACAGAATCATAGAACACTTTGGGTTGGAAGAAATCCTAAGGATCATCCAACCTTGCTGCCACGGGCAGGGACATCTTCCATTACACCACATTGCTCAAAGCCCCATCCAGCCTGGCCTTGAGCACTTCCAGCGATGAGGCAGCCACAGCTTCCCTGAGCAACCTGTGCCAGTGCCTCACCATGCTCACAGCAAAGATTTTCTTCCTTTTATCTAATCTAAACCTACCCTCTGTCAGTTTAAAGCCACTCCCCCTTGTCCTAGCTCTACTAGCCCTTGTAAAAACTCTCTCTCAGTGATTTTTGACTTCCATGTTGCTCTCCTATCAACCTCCTTCAGTTTGGCTGCATCCTTCTGCCAGTGCCTTGCTCTTAGCTGGGCACAAGATGTTAGGTGAGGTGCCTCCAACACTCAGCAGCCTAGAAAAATTACAACCTGTTTTTTCACGTGTTGTCCACATCTTACACCTGCTGCTGACTTGACCAGAGACATGATCAATCCCCTACTATACAGAAGAATCACAGATGTAATGGAATCCCAAGCCACAGAGCTCCCCTGAGGGCCCAGTGACTTATCTCACCTATCTGTAATGAGAATGGGACTGAGGAAGAAAACCAGCAAAGCTGAGTAAAAGCTCTAAAATTTGGGCATGTGGCTTTTCCCCCGTGTATATTATTTAAAAGTTCAGATTCACCAAGTGTAAACAGAACAATATGAAGATAAGTAGAAAGGAACACATTTTGCTCCCAATTTAAATTTGTTTACCTCACAGCTGACTCCCATGAGTTCACATGCAGGAAGGATCCAGCTTAACCTGACTAAGACGGATGTGATTAACGTGTCTGCCAGCAGAAGATAAGGCTGCAGTATCTTTCCCAACTTTACACGGAAGAAAAGAGGTGGACCTCTTCTCTTCAACTCCTCATCTCTGTGAGAACTCAGAATTGGATGAGGAAATCCCAAACAAGGAAAATTAGAAAAGACAATTACCAAATACTTATCAATTTAACCAAGCCTGGGGCTCCAAAAAGAAGTTTAATTTTGAAACAAGGGCAGCAGAAACATTATTTCATGCTGTTAGCTTGCCCCCTGTGACTGTATCAGAACATATCTTACTTGATACACAGAAATATTTTGGAAGAAATAGGAAATTTGAAATTTTTAACAGCACAACTCCTGTCTGACAGTACATTAAATGATCCTGGCACTGATAAAGAAAATAAAGGTAGTTATATGATTTAATGTAGGACTTACAGATGGAAGTTAAGCCCTGAGAAGCTATCAGATTCATACAAATGGAATTTGTCAACTGCTATGAAATAAATAAGCATGGGGTCAGTGTGATGGAAAGAGAAGTGAGTAAGTACTGAAGTCTGACCAAAGTGTCAAAATAGGGGCCTGGGTCATGAGAAAAATTCAGAAAATATCCTGCTCAGGCTGCTGGATGGTTTATCACTCTTGAACTTGGAAGTCACTATCATTTTAAGATTCCCAGGGGTACTCTGATGCTCCAGCTTGAGCACATGGGTTTCTGAGATCCAAAGCAATTCCACAACAGGACTAAACAAGTTCCCCGATAGGCACAAAGTCATTTAAACCAGAAAATTTTCAACTGAAACCTCAAACGTAGGTAGGATAGGTAACAGCAAGATGTCACTTATTGCTTTTCAGTGAGGCTGCTCGTTAAAGATACTTGTTGCATTAAATCATAACCTATTCAAAAAAAGTCTTTGTTCTCTTGTGAAGTTACAATTTACACAACAGAAAAGATCCTTTAGTTATGTGACATTCACTATAACTGCTTTATGTAAACTGTAAAATTAAAGTCAGGAGAGAGAATTGTGACCATCCAGATAATCTGCTGTTTTTTCCAGTGGGACGAAGGAACACAGAATGTCTGAAACGTCAGAGATTGTCTAGCTCAGGAATTCATTTCCATGGCTAGACACTTCCACATGAGTATGTGCACTCAGGGTTTGGGAAAGCTTCATTATGATTTCTCTTCCCTTTATATCCCAAGTGCAGCATGAGAGGATTCAAAATGCCTGACATTCAAACAAGAGCTGTATTCAGTGTGAGAGGCCAGGTTTTGCTAGCAGAGGGGCTACAGGGGCAGCTCAGTGAGAAGCTGCCAGAAGCTTCCCCCATAACTGACAGAGCCAGTGCCAGACGGATCCAAGAAAGACCTGCTGCTGGTAAAGACCAAACCCAGCAGTCATGTTGGCAGCACCTCTGGGATAATGTATTTAAGGAAGGGAAAAAACTGCACAACTGCAGCTGGAGAGAGAAGTGAGAATGTGTGAGAGGAGCAGCTCAGCAGCACAAGGTCAGTGAAGGAGGAGGGGCAGGAGCTGCTCCAGCTGCCAGAGCTGAGATTCCCCTGCAGCCCCTGGTGCAGCCCTTGGTGGAGCAGCTGTGCCCCTGCAGCCCACGGAGGTCCATGGGGGAGCAGAGATCCACCTGCAGCCCCTGGAGGAGCCCACAGCAGAGCAGGGGGATGTGCCTGAAGGAGGCTGTGACCCCGTGGGAAGCCTGTGCTGGAGCAGGCTCCTGGCAGGGCACACAGATCAGGGATCCCTGCTGGAGCAGCCTGTTCCTGAAGGATTGCAGCCTGTGGAAAGGATCCTCACTGGCTGAAGCAGTTCAGGAAGAACTGCAGCTCATGAGAAGGACTCATTTGGGGAAGTTCAAGAAAGCCTGTCTCCCATGACTACTCTATTTTAATTTACCTTCTAATAAATTAAACTCATTTCCCCAAATCCAGTCTGTCTTGCCCATGATGGTAATCAGTGAGTGACCTCTCCCTGCCCTTACCTTGACCCACGCGCCTTTTGTTATGTTCTCTCTCCCCTGTAATGCTAAGAAAGGAGCAACAGGGTGGCTTTGGTGGGCACCTGGTGTCCAGGCAGGATTAACCCACCTCAAACACCAAAGTCTTCTTGGCAGCAACACAATGTAGTAACAGAATGCTGTGGAAAGTCCTTGAAATTTGGCTGTGCAAATTAAGAGGGAAAGTAAGGGAAGCTGGTACTTACTGACAAAGGTCAGTTTTCATATGGAGGATATTGCAAGTATGTCTCCAGAGCCCTGAAACATCAGCTCATTTTTGTAGGGGGGTTTACAAGAGGCCATTGGTTTGGTTTTGTTAAATTCTCAGTTTGTTTGGACAAACACATACAAGGAAGGCCACACTGCTGGATCTTTCAGAGAGAGCACTGTTCCATGACCTTATTTGCAGCTATTTTGCTCCCGACACCTTTAACCACTGATAGAAGGTGAAAGAGTATTTGAAACTGAGATGGCAGGAACACTCTCAGATATATTTCAGGGAATGCTGGCTGGACAACACTGGAAGCAGTGTGACCAAGAGAGCTACCCACCCTCAGTCATACAATGAAGTCAGATGAAGAATCAGCACAGGATTTGGCCAATGCCCCGCTTTCTTGAGTGTTGCCAGGAGAGTCTGTCTATCTGACTAAGGCAATTTTACTTTAAGTGTTTAGCAGCAAGAAAACACTTCAAATGCTGTTAGTGGAATGTAAGAATGAAAGTGAAAACATTGAGGGCCTCCAAGGTCATGGGGAAGACATGGAAATCTATGCTGAAATTCTGGCTGCTGAGAAAATGGGTGAAAACAGCCAAAAAGTTTTTAAGCCACAGTAAAAAGTATTTCCTTTGTGTTTGAAGGATTTTGCAAATGATTTTCCAGATGAAATACATCAGGCTCAGCAGCACAGCATTTTAAATAGAACTGGTTTGTCTGTACAGCTCCAACCAGTTCTTTTTGAAATACAGCATGGACAGAACACAGGCTTCCTGCCTTCCAGTGTGCAGGAGGCATTTGACTCATGATTCTCAATGTCCTTTGAAAGCCGACCTTCAGTAACAAATGCACATGCAGAACTACCAGTTCTGTTGCAGTGTCAGGGAGGACATGAACAGAACAAATGCTGTATGCTGCAGTACACCCTGAATAACAGAGGTCTGGAATCTTCATTTCAATGACAGGTTACTGCAGAAAATGTTTTATGAGTTTAGTTTTGGCCTAAACATTAGGCTGTTAGCATTTGTCATGGCTTTACTGGGATTCCTTCCAAAAAAATCTCTTTGTATCAACCGTATTTTCTTTCATCGGAAATTTTACTGGAAGTTTGCCTGCTTTAGGCTCATCTTCAATGGTGTATTTGTTAGATGAAATGGAAACAGTAGCTGAAATTTAGGAAACCAGTTCAGAGCTGCCAATAACTGAAAAAGAAATTAACATGCTGAAAAATACTACTGACAAATGAAACCGGAAGTTTAATTCTAATATCCCCTACGCTAACTGGCTTATTTTTTTCGTCTAAAAATACATGGCTGGCAAGTTTGCTGGTGATATGGAACTGTGGAGAGTGGCTGATCCACCTGAAGGCTCTGCTGCCATTCAACAGGACCTTGATGGGGGGAGAGTTGGGCAGGGAGAAACTTAATGGGGTTCAAAAATGGCAAGTGTAGGTGCTGCACCTGGGCAGGAATAAACCCAAGCACCAGCACAGGCTGGGGCTGACCTGCTGGAGAGCAGCTCCAGGAGAAGGACCTGGGAGGTTTGGTGGGTGACAGGTTGCCCATGACCCAGCAGTGTTCCCTGGCATCCAGGAGGGCCAATGGGCTCCCGGGGTGCCTTGGGAAGAGTTTGGCCAGCAAGTTGACGGAGGTGATCCTTCCACCTCTCCTTGGCCCTGGTGAGGCCACACCTGCAGTGCTGTGTCCAGCTTTGAGTTCCTCAGTACAAGAAAAGGAAGGAGCTACTGTGGAGGGTCCAGAAGAGGCCACAAAGATTATTGAGGGTCTGGAGCATCTCTCTTCTGAGGAGAGATAGCAGGGCTGGGCCTATTCAGTCTGGAGGAGACTGAGCAGGGATCTCATTAATGCATATAAATATCTCAAAGGCAGGTGTCAAGGGTTGGTACCAGACTCTTTTCAGTGGTGCCCAGCGATAGGATAAGGAGCAATGGCCATGAACTAAACCACAGGAAGTTCCATCTCAACATGTGCAAGAACTTCTTTACGTAGAGGGTGGCAGAGCACTGATACAGCTGCCCAGGGAGGTGGTGGAATTTCCCCCTCTGGAGACATTCAAACCCCACCTGGATGCCTTCCTGTGTCACCTGCTCCAGGTGACCCTGCCTGGGCAGGGGAGTTGGACTGGATGATCTCCAGAGCTCCCTTCCACTCCCAACAATTCTGTTATTCTATTACCCAACAGAATCTACACCTTACATTTATGCACAAACCAAGAATCAAACTGCATGGTAATAGCTATTACTCTTGTATTTAATAACTAGCTGTTACCAAGCAAGTTATAAAGTAGAGTCATTGACTCTGCCTCTAAGTACAGCGCAGCATGATACTGAACCAGCTGAGATATCACTTCTTTACTGTAAGGCCAAGTACACCTACCACACAAATCTAAGCCTGGAAGCAGTAAAGACTCATTTGTGCAGTGGAACAGGTCTGTTTACTGCATGCAATACTGCCTGCAGACCCAAAGAGGCTCTACACCATGCTACTCCTTGTTCTGTGGTTGACACTGGAAAAGATGGTTTAGATCTATCCCAAATAATTAGTATAGAAGTGACTTCACCAGCTTTTCATAATGCAATACCATTTCATGAAATGGACTATTTACAATCACAGCCATCATCATCACAGCTCTGAAAAAACACCTACATGGAGAGAAGAACCACTGCCTTTTTTTGCATACAAATGGCACACCAGAAAATGGAGGCCCACCAGATTTTTCTCTCTAATTAATTAGAGTATTTATAATTCTGGGGCTTCTTGCCCTCACAGACGTTTTTCATGTGCATGTAACTTTGACTTCTTACATGAGATATTAAAAAAATTCGTAGCTTCATACCAGTGTTGTAAACAGGAACCCAGTGGTAGAATTCATTCTGGTAGGGAACTGTATCAAATTCACTGCACTGCATCTGGCGGAAGGTTGGCAAGCCTTTGTGACAGGGGCTGATGTTGCACATGCGATAGCGTTTCCTCTCGCCGGTGCAGTAGTCTCCTCCAAACTGTGGTCTGCAAAGAAACATTGAGACTGGGCTATAAGACTGTGGGTAAAAAACAGGTTCTAAAAGAACAATGTATTTCAGGTCCCAATTGCATAAGAAGGTGGCTCTGAATCCTTGACAGGGTAGAAATACTGTTCACGTGCTGAAGTACTCAAACATGTCAGTGTGAAGCAGAGAAGTCTAGACAACTCCTGTCACACAAAGAAGTGCTTGGCACTACCTGGCTGAGCTCACAACAAATTAACTTATCAAAGTGACAGCTCTGAAATCCCATCGTGTCCATAGAATTTGACAGTTCACTTCGAAAAGACAAGGGATTCCTGCTGTTAGGCACCCTCTTAGCGATTTGTGAAAATGTGACGTAGAGTCTTCTTGAACTCAGATATGTATTAGGGAGTTCTGTCTTTCATGTTCTGTACCTGACAACTCGTGTCTGAAACTGATGACTACAACAAAACACAAAAGGTGAGTCCTCAGCATCAGATTGCTAGAAGCTGCTCTCACCTGGTGTTAGAGGACATTTATTTAATTACTGCAGTATCAATAAAGCAATATTTATATTATTTCTGCAAAGTCTTAATGTTAAGTAATGGAGTATTTTTCATTTTGTGCTGCAATACGCTCCATGGAGGGTAAGGAATAAGGAACAGATGACTTGTAAAAGATGTAAAAGATGAGCCAGCTGAATTTCAGACAAATATGTCTAACCAGGAATAGAGGTGTCAGTATTTGTGACATGTGTTGATGTGGCACCTACTGATGACAGTCTCATTCAAAAGAGGTTCCCATGTCCTAAGAACCTCAAACATCTTGAACAAAAGTTAGGGAAAGATAGTGCACTCAGCTTACTCTGGATTATCACACGGCCTCTCTGCGCTTTGAACTCCTGCCCCACATGTCCTTGTGCAATGGGACCAGGATGACCAAACGCCCCACTCTCCATGGATTGCTTCGGGAGTCTTCCCTACTGTAATGCACTCACCAGAGAAGCACCACTGAGGAGAGAAGAGAAAGCATAAAGAGCTTCAGATCATTATCGCAGGAAAATGTTTCTGTGAATCATTTGTTATTTCAGCTCATGAGGGCTGAACACGTAAGTGGAAATGTAAATGGAGATGTCACAAGATGACCCTCTTTCACACTGAACAACGGCAGAGCTGCTCGTGGTTCCTCCCTGCCCTTTGGCAGGCAGCACAGCTTGTGAACAGCATGGCTCACGGTCACCTTGTTTTCTCCACACCGAGTGCCATCCGCAGCTGCATCCAGCTTGGAGCGGCAGGAGCCTTTCACCGAGCACCAGAGTGTTTGGCAAAGGTTCTGGAAAAGAAAGAAAACTGCAGCAGTCTGAGGCAGGGCGGAACTCCTATGGCCAAGATTTTCAAAAGTCTCCCACAGCTCTGTACAGTCACTTAAAAAGCCTTGTATGGGTTGTATCTTCAGAGTGATCAGGATTTTTCACAAGATAGGAACTACCAAGGGCCCAAATTTAAGTACTCATTATTACTGTGCAAAGAGGGACTATTTGAGAAATAAAAAATGGTAAATTATCGAGTGAATCCCCTGTACTGTGTGAGCTCACACATTCTCCTACTTGGCTGCTCAACTCCCAGCTACACACAAGAAAATTGGCTTAGCAAATTTTGGTCACTACTGTTTGTAGATAAGGTGAACAGAAAAACATACAGTTTTCATTTGAAGAGTACTAACCAATACAATATTAAATTTTGCATTGCTGTCTGCCTGAAAACATACAGTGAAATCAAAGAAGTTTACAGAAGCTAGCTAGGCAAATACAAACAACATCATGTCTCCAACAATATTAATAGAGGTCCCAAAACTAGATGAGGAAAAAGTGATCAAGCCTCTTTAAACATCAGCTTGGCAGATGGCAAGGAAATGATCTTGGCAAGGAAAAAAAAATGGCAAGGAAAAAAAGCAGTCAGTTAGCTGGCAGAGAAAAAAGTGTAGTGGGCTGGGAAGTGTAAAGGCTGTGGTTAGTGAATGCTTAAATGTTAAGTAACTCAGAAGCTGGTACCAGTTAAATGCAGTAAATTGCCAATAAAACACAGCATTCCAGCTGCTGCTCCATGTGCAGTGATCAGCTCCACAGAAGAGACAGGAACTCCTGAGCGTCAACAAAGAAAGCAGAAACATTCCATCTTCCTTTCATCAAACCTGCTTCACTCAGTCAGAACTCTTCTGTAGAAAGTGAGGACAAGCATTGAGGGAGATTTCTCCCTCTTCAGTTCACATGTACACCAGCTTTTTCTGTTTGCCACGTGGGAGCCCTGCATGCTAGGGAATTCCAGACTGATCAGGGCTTTGCCCAAAAGACCACTTCTGAGCTGGAGAAAGCAGAGCCCTCAGAGAGCCTGTGCACTCCAATAGGAAGAACAGAAGCAAAAGTCCAGGTCTTGACTGAAACTGTTTGGATGCCAGAGTCCAGCACTGAAAAGGGGAACAGAGTTGGCAGCATCAACCTGTGAAGCAGGGACAGCTCTAAGAGTCACCAGAGAAAGGAGCTCGTAAGAAGGATCCCCCTAGCAGCTCCCATTAGGATTCTGAGAGCAAGCCACATGCCAGATTTGGAAATCAACATATAAACAGTGCACATCCAAAAATGCAGCCCCAACGATCTGGCAGCAATGCTTGTCCAAGTGGGAAGTGCACAGTCTAGCTGCTCATTTCTAATCTGCTTCTGCTTAAAACGCCTAAGTTTGGGCATAGTCTGCTTTGAGAGATTTGCCTTTTATTTACTTCCTCCATTGTGTGTTTACCTTGGTATGTCAACAAGAGCACCAGAAAAGAAGCTGATGGCATGGAACATCTCAAAGCACTCCAGACCTCCAGCCAGAATGCAATGTCTGGGCAGCCACATCTTGGCTGTTTTGGGACAACATACACAAGACAAACTTTGTTTGGCAGTTCCCCGTTTTTGGTTCCTTAGCATTCCTTAGCAATTCTGTGCGCAGCCATCGTTGCAAGGTTCTTAAGGCAGAGCTACCCCAGTGCTCTGGCTGATGAATTTTCATTCATTATGAAAGTCATCCTTTGTTTTAACTCTTGTACACAGAATATGTTTTGTGTTGTTAGTGTATAAAGTGTACTCTTGCACTGTGCCTCAGACATCAGAGAAACTACACAGAAATTGAACACAGCTTTTTATCAGCACTTACTTAAGGTGCATCCACAGATTTCAAAGTCAAGAGTTCACAGAGGAAATTCTTTAGCTTTGCAAGGGTTTTTCCATATTGATCTCTGTGTATCAGAGCTATTTTCTATCCCTAAGAGTACTGAAATAAAAACAGTATGAGATAATGCATTATGTACCAAATGCCTTTGGAGGCAACAGGCAGAAAAATCATGACTCTGCCATAGACTCACTGCAAAGCAAGTGAGTTTTCTTTTCATCAGTAGTATGACATACACTGCCACCCGGTCTATGAGGATAGGGTCTGTGCCTGGAAGAAAGTTAATCCAAAAAAACTCAATTTCACTAAAGCCACTGGAAGTTTTGGAGAAAAGGGCAACAAGATGGGAGTTCTGAGATCCTACAGCCTGTTTTATTGGAAGCCATGGATCTAGCTATGACTTGGAAAATTCCTCCACCTAAAATATATTTTGCTTTACCTTATTAGAGGGACAATATTTATATACTTCACAGGACACTGCCACCTAAGTGCTTCATGGAAGCCACTACCTGAATTATAAATACCAGTTTTCGCAAAGTGTCATCATTGAACCCTAGGGCATCTTCAGCTAAATGCAGATTGTCCTCTTAAAAAAGGATCTGTGGATCAAATTCAGTCAGACATTAAAATGTGCAGAACAAAAGTAGCTTGTCAGTGAGCAAGGTTAACTAAACAGAGGAAAGGCAAAGAGTCAGATCTCTTAGACAAAATGACAGATGATTCAACATTCCAGGTAGACTGTACTGTTCACAATTCCAACTCTTGCCAGTGCAGATACCAGCAAAATGCAGGCCATTCAGTAAAATGCAAGATGAGATGATATCAATTAATTTTCTGACATACGGCTAGCTGTAAAATTGGTTAATCAGGAGATGCGAATGTAAAGCCTTATTAGGTTCAAACTCAAGGAGAGACAGACTGAACCAATACTGCAAAATTACATCCTAATTTTCTATCTCTACCAACAGACAAATTACAGTAACTAAGGAAACTCTAACAGCAGGTAATGAAAGCAATCTTTCAATACCTTCTTCAGATTCAGCAGCTGTAGTTCAACACTGGTAATAATGTTACCTATTAAGGTTGAAAAGATTAATCAGAAATAATTTCCCTAACAGAAAGCTAGACGGAGATACACATAATTATCTAAATGGAACAGTCAGCATCAGCAGTGACCAGTCCACAGCTGTGCTCATACCAGCACTGCCAACAGCCAAAACACACCTGTGTTTAACAGGGCCAGCAGGCTGGGTATTGTCTCCAGTGCTTACTGAACACTGCTGCCCAAAACACAGCAAAAATTAGTGATCCATTAGCTAGGCTAGCACTTGAAAACACTGATCTGAGCTGTTCCATGTACAAAAATGCTGGACAGACCCAAAGAGCTCTGAAAAAGCTAGGTACAGGTAAGATACCATACCTCGATACTTTAGCAAATATAACCTGTTACTCTGTAAGGCTCCAAGATCTTGTGAGGGTTGCTGTGGCTACACTGCTCCCTTGCATCTACACAAAACACTCTTCTGCTATGCTGTGAGACAGACCCCATGGTACTCTGTGAATTATGCACTTCTGCATAAAAATCTAATGTTTGATGGAAAAATACTGGTTTGTCAAAATATTTTTCACAGGGACTGAAATATTCTTTTGCTAGTTAGATAATTAGGAGTGAGAAAAATTAGGATGTATGGGAAGAGAACACAACCCTAATTTCTTCAGAAAACTCTTCCTGGAATTGAAGATTTGTTCCCAGAATGGTTTGATCAATTGAAAGCCATAAGGTTAAAGAATATTTTAAAATGGGATTCAAGTTGCATTAATAATTTACTTAAGAATCAGTTTTGTAAGTTTAAAACCAAAATGACACCACCGCTGAAGGACAGGCAGTTAACTACAGATATGGTTTAGATATGGTAAAGATCTTGTGAAATACAAGGCAGACAGTGCAACAGCTCACTTGCAGAATATGCGGAATTAAGAGTCTTAGGCAATGCCTGCACTGCACATCTAGCTATGAGACTCTAAACATGCTGCATTTATAGTTAGCAAATGAGATGCACTGACCACACTTCCATGCTGCTTGAGAAGTCTGAATTCTGACTAGGAGAATGAAGAAATATATTCAGCACTTACGTCCACATCTTCACAGAATGTGGCATTGGAACCATACTGAAGCTGGCACTGGTGGTGCACATCATAAATCACTCCAGGAGCAATGATTGGGGACTTTAGAACCTCCTTTTGGGGGATATCGTCCAGACAGAATCCCCACCCGCGACTAAAGGACAAAAAATACTTATTAAAAAATCCCCACCACCACAGTTTTTTGAACTTCTATACAGACTTTTAGTATCTAATTCTTAGGGGTAACTTTGATTATGGCCCGTGGAAAAAACACTTCCAGATTCCAGCTAAGTTATAGTGAAGTTCTGCCAACCAAGTAGTTACCCCATCTAGTAAGAGATGATTTAAAATGGCAAATACAGCTTGTCAAAGTGGAAATATCACAAGCTCATTTTGGTTTGCAGAGTGGCTTCAGAGAACTCCATAACCTCTGGTTAAAGTTTACCACATTGCTGCTCTTGAAAAGAATGGAACAGATTTGAACAAGTCACTGCAGCCAAGCACATGACACGGTGGCCAAAGACAAAGGCTGAGAAGTTCTGTCAGTGTCCTTGCTGTTCTTTCTTCTTGGTAACTGCAAAAAGCTGCAGATTGCACCAAACCTGAGCCAATATGGCAAGACTTGAGTTTGATTCCAAACAAGAAGACTCTAACAGAGTTTTTCCCAAATAACTGAGCAACAGGCCAGTAGTATGTCTGCCATGGAAATTAACTCAAGCACAGTAAACCCCCCTACAATTATCAATACAACATCACAAGATTTACTTTAAACTCTAGTACAGTTGTACTCAATTTAGGTACATGCTACCACCTGATCACTCACTCTAGGAATCGTGTGATGTACTCCTTGCTGCACTGTGACCAGGTGAGTGGAGTAGGATCATACTGCAACTGTCGGGACATGATATATGGGCGCTTTCCAACAGGCTCACAGTCGTTCTCCTTTCCATCATGCTGGATTCCAAAACTAGAGATAGAAAAACAACATCTAATAATTCCAGCTGACTGGCTGTACCACAACACTGACGTACACGTTCCACTCTGTGCTTAAAAAGACATTTATGTTGCTTCCTCCCCTGCAGAGCTGTAGTTACCTGTTTGCTAAAAGAAAATACATACATAGAACATACAACCCAAAACCTAAGCAAAATCTACACTCCCACAGGCCTTCAAATAAGTCTGTTACGTACAGCAATATTGCCCTGCACAAACCAAAGAACAGACTTGCACAGACTATCCTTGTGCACTTTTAAGGGAGTCCAAACACTAGTGCACAGTTAGGCCAGAAGTCACAGTTTAAACCTAAAAGTCATGTTACAGCTGTTACAGCTAAGGCTGCTTCCTAACTCTTATTCCCATTATTGCAGGCTTGCACCACTTTAACTAAGATCAGGCTTTGTTACACTCTGTCTTAAGCTCTCTCATAATGTCTCTACTGCTTGTTTCTTTTTAAAACTCTTTTGGTAGACTGTAATAGAGATATTGTTTACAAAATTATTGAACGTTCAGTGAATATGCCTCCAACCTCTATTCCTTCACCCTATTTAAATTTCTCAACCTGTGCCTTAGAAACAGATCTCAATAGCATGTTCTCTCCAGCTTCTCTGACTTGCTGAGAACTTTATTCAACAGCTTGTAGAAATCATTAACACAAAAAAAAAGTTTGGATGGGATTCAACTGAGTAAATATAGATGCCACTTCATCACCTCAGTGTGAGGTGATGAAGGATATTGATATCCTTCATCATATAATAACATACAGGGATATTGATATATGAAGATGTTGACACCTACATTGTTAACATCTGAGGGTGTGTAAGTCCTAAAAGCAGTGAGAGCTTACTCAGGTCATGATTGAGTCACGAATCATATAAAGTGTGTTCAAAACACTTAAGACCATGTTTCTCAAAAATGTAATCATATCATGACTCAAAAGTTCCAAAAGCAGAGCATTATTTCAGTCAGAATCAACTTGAGTAATGAGTCAGAGGCATAAAAGCAAGGATGTCCCATTTTTGAGAGGCTGGTTTCCACAAACAGGTCCTGTTGAATGTTAAGGCTGCAAACATCTAGAAGGGCAGTGTGCTGAAGAGCTGACTTCTGGCATTCATCTAAGGCATGGCTGCATGTCTGTCTTCTCATTTTTTGTTCATATGTTCTTACAAACTTGTCCATACCTGAACTTCTCAATGTGCATATGCTAACAACAAACAACAAACTCTAACAACAAACCCTACAGTATTCAGCACTCCTTATGGAGACAATCCTTACAGAGAGGCCCTGGACCACTCCTGCCAGGGCAAGTACAGCCGA
This sequence comes from Entomyzon cyanotis, assembly GCA_024500445.1. Lineage (NCBI taxonomy): Eukaryota > Metazoa > Chordata > Aves > Passeriformes > Meliphagidae > Entomyzon > Entomyzon cyanotis. The sequence continues at coordinate 41,449,151 of JAKEPQ010001021.1, read as the reverse complement.
ACTGAGTCTCACAGCAGCCAAAGGACACAGAGTCACCAGCCAGCCAGGCTAGACCAGGAGAAGGTCACATATGGATCCATCTATGGGTAAGAAGCCTCTTCAGATCGTTAACAGCTTTTTGTCAGCAACAGGCTATGGGGACCAAGTTACCTAAACCCACAGCACCCAGATGCAATTGTAGCGACTTCAGCGTTATTTATTTATATAATTTCCTTTCTGGCAATGGAGAGGTTGAATAAAGAGTGGGCAATTAATGGGTAACAGGGTCATTATCATCATTATCATCATCATCATCATTATTATATCCAATTAGGAAATAGACACTCCATCCTGATTGGTGGCTGGGTGCACAGGGAAATTAATGTGATTGTAGATACAGCAATGAACATGTGATTTAGACAGGCAACACAGGCCAGTTGGAAAGCACAGGCATTGCAGTCAAACCAGAGTGTCCATGAGACAGTGCTCTGCCCAGAAGAAACCAGTGGTGTCAAAACAGATTCAAAAACCCAGGTTTTTTTCAGGTGAGTTAACAAACAATCTAACCAACCAAAACACCTCCAAAAATTTAAAATTCTGAGAAACTAAGTTCATGCGAAAATACCCAATCATAAAAAAAAAATTAAACCCAGTCTGAAATTTAATGGCCTAAATTGACCTAAGTGTACCCACAATAGCATTATTATACAGAAGACATCACTTATTAAGAAATTCCCTAAAATTATTTTATTGGTTAACCAGAAAGGAAAATAAATATTAAATATAACATATTGTAAGATTTATGTATGAAGTTTGACTACCTAAGTTAAAAATGTTTTCTAGCTAATATGCAATATTGAATGCCTTGACATAATGAAACAGATAGGTTTTCTGTAAATGTTTTCAATTGATTTGAAGATCATCTAATTGCATAGAAATTTAGTATATGCTCAGAAAAATTAGCACAATTTAGTCATGCTTCTTTGTAGCTTAATTATTTCATCCTGATGTACTGTCCTTGCACAGACTGAATAGATGTATATGTAAAACACAGGTCAAAGGCTTAAGAATTTATTTGTTATTCCTTTGCTTTGAAATAATAAACAGTTTTGATTTTAATAATGGAGATATTAACTCACTTCTTGTTTTGTTTCTGTCTCGCAATTTGAGTATTAACGTGCAAATAATAAACTAGACTCAGACAGGTTCCCCCTTCCCTACCGACTGTACCTGTGTCCAAGCTCATGAGCAATCGTGAAAGCCAAGGGAAGGCCAGAATCCTCATTGATGTTGCAGCTTCTGTGAGGCTGACACATCCCCGACAGGTGAGACAAGCCCAGGGTTTCACAGGGACGGTTCATGCCAGCACAAATGTCCTTTCTAGAATCACAAAAGAGATGTGCCATTTAAAGGGCTTAAAACCAACTGTGGAGTTTTGCTGGGTGAAGGGCTTCCATCCCATAATGTGCTAATTTGCATTTTAAGTAAAGCATAGTGATAACACTTTTACAAACGTGTATGCAACAACAGGACTTGTTCTACTACTAGCATTACACATCTATAATTTGTAGACAATATTTACGTGGCTGTAGTGCCTAGATACATACTCATTTTCAACTCCCATAATTAAAATTTTAGAGCCTCCACATCTGACAGCATTTTGAAGCATGGTTTATTAAAGTCACCATACCTCAGCTTCATTGAAGTGAACTGTCTGAATGCCTTTTATTTGGAGAGGTAAATCTCACATAATTGTGAGACTTTATTTCCCACTCATATTTTAAAATTTTTGACCAAAGAAAGGTTGGCAAGGTGGAGATTTATCAAAAGGTGGACTTGATCTTGGAGGTATTTTCCAGCCTAAATGATTTTGTGACTCTTTTTTACTCAGCCACTTGAAGGGTGTTTTAGATTGGTTTGGGGTTTTTTTGGCCTGACAGACTTTAGATAAGGACTGTTTTTTTCAGACCACAGACCCAATCTTTTCTGCCACTTGTGTGCAGACTGAAGCCATCTTTACAGACCTGCAGAAGTCCCATTTCAGCCCATGACATCAACTCCCTGCATAACCTCAGATGACATCCCTTTTAAGTTTTCTGTTTCTCCCTTGCTCGGACATAAAAAAATTATTTTGTGCCTCCCTAAACAGAGAGATACTGAAAAATCATATGCTTTAAAGTGAAAAATGAACAGCACAATACTCTTCCTTTCTGAGATGCACCTGTACATTTCTTCAGGAGTTGCTCATCTACAAGCTGTTTTGTTTTGGCACATTGTCTCAAAGAAGAACAGAGTAGTCACAGAGCAAAAAACGAGACAGGATAAAGTGGGGAAAAGGACCCAAGCTATGCAAATTGCTCATCTCCTGGGACCCACAGATCTCAATTTTGTGAGTAAGATGCATCTCTAACCCCGATGCACACATACGGTTATAAGTATTTTGACCACATTACTGTGCAGGACGAAATAAATGACAGTATGAGCCTATAAAAGAATTATCATCACAACAAAAATGCAACTGAACAGCAGCCAGCCACTGATGCCAAGCTGCTGTCATACCTGGTAAGAAGGACAGCCACGTCATGGTGTGTGGGGTTGACATCACTCTTGGGATTGACACTCTTCTGCCACTTGCAGAAGCTGGCTAATGTCTTATCAGCATGGTGCACTATCTTCAAGCCTTGCTAAAGGGAAATGAAGGAATATATTACTGTAAAGACCACACTGCATTGCAACAACACTTCAGTGAAGTCAGCTGTGAAGATGGGTAATCTAAATTTAATTAATTATACTCTTGCCTAAAGTTAGAGCCATCACTAGGAGCAATGACATGTATTTATCTAACACTGAATATTAGGTTAAAACGCTGACATTCCTGTAATTGGTGCAGCTAAAGGAGAAATTACAGAATGCAGAACTCTACATACATTTTGATAAATGATCTTCATAAGATCCAACACTGAACTGAAACTTTCAAACATATTATATTCTCTTGAAATCAAATTTTCCTCTGAAGAGAAGGTGAAGATTACTTATTGTGGGACTTTGTGATCAAATTTGTCACTCAATGTTATGTGAACACTGTCATATTCAGAGAACAATTATGCTTCTAACAGAGTACTTATTTCACAATATTTTTCAATTCCAAAGAGAAACAATGCAGTCATAAATGTTTCTTCCTCAACTTATTATTATACAAGTTACATGGAAATTACTGAGGACTCTGAAATAAAAAGTTTTATTTTAAAAATAAAATAAAAATCAATTAATCCCAAACTGCATTTTCTAATTTCTGGTCTCAGACAATCACTTTATCTTGCCTCAGTTTACTTCATTTTTAACAAGCATCTACGTATGAAATTAACTGTTAACAAACAGTAATTTCTGGGTAACCTAGAAACAAATTTAAAAAGATATTTAACACTGTTGCTGCCAATATTGCCATTCCACAACTGAACAGGAATCTATGTTTTTTATCCAAACAGGCACAGAAATTTAGCAAATACAGTTAACTGGAGGTCATCACAGAGCTCAAGTCCCAATTGTCCTGTTTAGACACAACCTCAAGTTTTTGTTCCACTTATACTTACATTAAAAGCTGTAGGGACAGACTCTATCCCAATAAATATTTCTGAAGACACAGCCTTGAGGTTTGATTTACTGCTTTCAATAGCACTGGGACCATCTGGCTTGTGGTTATAAATCTCAAGGCACTGAGAAAATCCCTGTACGGTGTTCCTGCAGTCAGAGCTAGCTATGTCACGCACAGTATTTTAAAAATAACTATAAAATTATGACAACAAGCAAGTATTTAAGCACATGGGAACATATTTGCCAAACAGAGACAATGGAAATAATTTATAGATAGTTTACAGCAATTAACATCTATTTACTCCTCATTTTTTGTTGTTTCAAAGGAGATTTAAGAAGAAAAATATGTGTTTGAGCAGCACATTAAGAGATCCACTTCTTCAGAGACCTGCAAATACCACAGCACTATAGTTCATAATACATTTCAGGCAATGCTAGGTAATTAGATTCTGAATGTTAATAGGTAATTTCTGTTTCTCATCTAGTCTTCCCTGGCATCCCATGTTTTTCTGACAGTGGGAAGATTCCATTTCCCCGTTCCTAACTTGACTGCTCTAATTAGATTTTCCTAGGAAATTTTATGCAGAAACACCTGAAGTTGTCAGCTAAAATACTTTGCTATCCAGGGCAGCATTTATTCTAAACCCAGACATGTTGAAGATTAATAACAGAGTAAATTTAAAACATTATTTTAAGCAAATATGATTACATCTCAACGCATTGAGCTCAACAGCTTTATAAGTGAAATTTTGAGCTAAATAAAAACCTTACCTCCACCTCCTCAAAGAGGATGAGCCGGACCAGCACAATGTGAATTGCATTGCCAATGCTTGGATCGTGGAACAACCCTGTGACCTGTGCCAGAGCCAGGAGGTATGAGATTAATTGATTCCTCTAGAACAGAACACAACTTCAGAGAGAAAATACAACACTTACTTCTAGCATACTCTTAATCTGGGGTTTGTTTTGCTTTTTAAATCCTCAAATCATTGGAAGTATACTGAAATGAATGTTAGAACTACTGCAAAATCTAGCTCTGCCAAATAAGTGATGATACAGCATTTGGCAAAAGTTACTAAGTTAAAGAGAAAAAGCGCACTCAAGTTTATATGATACCTATTTCCCTTTCAAAAATTTCAGAGTTCATAAAAAACACTAGCAGAAAGGACCATAGCATCTACACTCATACAACACTGATGGAGAGGTCCACTTAGGGTGCAAACAAACCAGCATATCAAATTGTTCTGTTTTAAATGAACAAGATTCTGTCATAAAAAAGCAAAATTTAGTCAGCACAAGGCAAAGAGAAATTAGTTGAATGATGGCTACTCTTGTGTTTTCAGAGTACAGGAGAGGATGATGAAAACAAAAGCAAAGATAATGACTCCATTCAAAAAACACTACACATAAAAAAGATCAAGAACTGAACTCTGCAAAAATGTGACCCAATTGTCACAAACATCATAAAAATGTTGAATTAGGCAGGAGGAAAGGGAATCAAAACAGAGGATACTCACAGCCTATCTATGTATGTGACCCATGCCATCTGATATCACAGGAAATATGAATGAGCAAAATGGATTGCCTTTGGGTCAAAACTGTTATGGAAAAAAACACTAATGGAGAAAATACCAAAATGAAGTGGAAATTGTATTTACAGAGGTCTGATTTGGGTATGGATCTTTTTCAAGATACGCTACAGAAAACTGAAACATTTTTAGTAACCCTAATATCTAAGGTCAGACTGCAGAGAAAATGTTGAGTCTTGTTTGTTCCTGAACCTGATAATGACTAGGTTTTATTCCACGCGTTTTTCCCTATGTAGACAAAACCTCACGTGCTTGAACAACCTTTGTACCTGCTTACTCAGGCTCATTGCCTCAGCAGCAAGCTGGACTGCTTGGGGCACAGCTGGGAACACACTATATAAACATAAGGGACAGATCAGTCACCATGGCTAGAATTACACCTGATAAACTTCACATATATTGCACGTCCATGATAACCACACGGAACACATTCTCAATAGACTCTCAAGCTCAGTATCTACTCTGATACAGACAATATTGATCCAGGTAATCACAGAAAACATATCTGTAGGCAGATGCTATGGCTTTTCCCAGAAGAACTTGTATTTTGAAACTTGCCACACAGGAAAGCACTTCAAGTTCAACTTCTCTCTATTTCAATGTGAACTTTGTACTCCAGAAAGGATATTTATCTAGAAAAACAGATGGATTGGCTTCAGCTGGGACAGTTAACTTGCTTCACAGTAACTCATACATTGCTGCTTGGATTTGTGACTAAAACAGTAACAAGCCTTTATTTTAGCTTTTCCAAAGTTAATTTGGAAGTTACAATTTCCATCAGGCTCCTGTGTGCCTTTCTGATCCACAAATATGTGAAAGAATTCATATGCTTAAAACCTGTAGAATTTCTCTCTGCCACACCCAACAATCTGAAATCACCACTGTGCAACAGGTTCCAAGGGACACAGGGAATTTCAGTGGAAAGAAAACCAGTGCTAACATTCATAGCTATGAGATTTATCTCGCATAAATCCAGAGAAAAATTGTGCCTGTACCAAATACAAGGTAAAAAACACTTTAAAATGCTGAGTTTCAATACATACATGTGAATAGTATTACATTTTCCTCCATGAACAATGTTACAAACCTATAAGGAGATTAGCAGCACAATCAAACTCAGATTTGCTTCATTAGCCTATCTAAAAAACCCCAAATATTGTACATACCATATTCATGATAGTGAGGATATATGACTCCACATGGTCACTTCCATGATATTCAACCATTTTGCTGTCTGCAACCACAAGCGTCTCCACCCACCGCTCCTTGCTGACAGAGCGCCGAGAAACCCTTCGGACAGCTGCATGGTTTTGCTCCCACCTCTCCCTCCGATGCTGCTGCTGCTTGAAAAAGCTGTGGGTATCTGGAAGAGTAAAAAGCAATGCTATATTGAACATATTTTCAAGCTTGACCTGTATGGCTGTAACACTTACAGATGATATTAGCTGGAAGTGACTCTTCTGGCTGCCACCCACCTGACCCACTGCAGGGCCAGCTCCAAAGTGACACCTGACTGTGAAGGGCCCTGTCAGGTGAAGCTCTGAATCTCCTGAGATGGATTAAACACACATCAAAAAGTCACCCTGCGCAAATACCAGGGATTACGTTGTGAGACAGAGCCAAGCTAAAAAAATTGAATTTGGGATGCCATTTTCAAGGAGTTTCTCTCCCATGGTTTGACTCTAATCTCTCTAATGACACCAGGTGACAATTTAAAATAAGGGATATGATTTCTTTACTAGCAGCTCATTTTCTCATCAGGATGGCACGTTAAGACCAGTGCTGTGGCACATTCAAAAATGCCTTGTTCTGTGTATGGAAAATATCCTTGAGGAGTGGGAATGCTTGACCAGCAGGTGTCACCTAAATACCAGCAGGGCAACCCCGGGCTCCTCACTGCTGTCATCCTGCCTGGTGACAGGTCACACTTACTGCTTCCACTGTACTTGTGGGATCTGTGCATCTAAAGCTTTTTGGGAGGAAGTCTTTGCTCTGTAGGGTTGCTAACAACCTTGCAGTGTGCTCAGCAGGGCCAATTCCTCTCCAATCACTCTAGCTTTGAATGCCAGCTGTCCATGTACCAGGGAATACCGGTGATGTAAATACTGCCAGACCTGAAAGGCAAATGACATGCCAGTTTGACAGCAACTGCTGGCATTTTTCCAACCCATAATCCTGAGAAACACTCCTACAGTGCTGGGATTTCCCAAGTCCAACGAAGGATCAGGAGGACTTGTTTCTGTTACATATACTGCAGTAGTCCCTCAGCATCTCGCTCATGGAAGAGGACATCCTAATTCCACATGGGGCTCATCCGCAGGCCAGGAAGACAGCTCCAAGTGCTTACAGCCTTTCCAGCATCACCTACACGGTTGTGGGGCAGGGGACAGCTATCCAGCATTCCCTCCATCTCCCAGCACTACCAAGTGCTGAGGAATGGTTGCCCAGACACCCTTCCCTTGGAGAATAGATGACACGGCAGCTGGGTCCCACATCTTCCATTCACACCAGCAGATTTGCTACACATTTGTCATGAATGAGCTGTTTGCCCTTTAGACCGAAGCGCAGACAGAATAATCACAGCACGTCGGGTACATAACAAAATGTGGCACCACTGGATGTGTGTACCTCTCAGTGTAAGAGGTGGTAAGTGTCTTGGTTTGTATGTTCAGGTTTCTAGAAATGGATTCTCCGAGGTCAGCCTGAAAGATGCCTTGATTCTGATAACACTTAATGAGTACAATTGAAATATGCCACATTAATAAACAACGTAACAGCAGCCACATTTAGAACTGAGGCTCTGTGCACAAGTGTGCTGCACACAGCAGCAATGAGCTATCACTGCTGTAACCTCTACCCTAACCCCACTAACCCACAGTGCAGCTCCACTCCAGCTGTCTCCCTCAATCTTTGTTCAGTCACAGCAATCATCACCTCAATGAGGGGTTATTTAGGAGCTGTATTCATTAACCTCCCTTGTACATTTGCACAATTTTCAGCATTCTTATTTCTATGAAGCACAGTTCTCATTACCTACATTTTTAAGGGTTTTGTGCTGAGAAAAAACCTCCCCACAGCCATCTGAGCAAAAAACTCTGTTCAGAGTGCTGGCTAAGTGCTTTGTTTATGGCCAAATAAAACCTCAGGCCAGCTGTCAGGTTTTCTGTTTACAGCTAGCAAAAAGTATTGCTAATTGTCTGGGCAGCTGATAGTGCTGGAGGTAAAAATGTTTGAAGTCAGAGAGACTGCAGTGGTGAACAACCCTCAGGGAAAAGTTTGGAATCCTGGCTAACCATGAGGCTCTGTACTGTAGGAAAATCTGGAAGAAATCTGAATTGTGAAAATTAGTGCCAGACAGCCAGAGGACTCTGCAGAATCCTCAGTGATGGATACCCTCCTGTGCAGAATATGTCACCTGCACAGGTGACATCTAAAGACTGGATCCCCAGTGTGTGAAGTCTCCTGGCAGCTTCTTCAGTTAGATGAAGCAGAAAGGGATAACCTCCTAGAGCCACACTAAAATACAGGCAGCTACAAAGTATAGTTCTGCTTTTATGTTTCTTCAAACCTTGACTGCGTTGGTTAACCATTTAATTTTGACGTAAATAACCTTACCTCGCTTTTACCTTAAATTAGTAAAGCGTTACAGGTGATTCAGATTCACTGAGAAATCACATGCACCCTGCTGTCCAGACATGGAAGTCCTGACTGGGGGCCACCAGTTCAGGAGTATCCAAGAAGTGAGGAATGGTCTGAGACAAGTAACACACAGAGCTGCCTCTCTTCCATCGTAACTGCTGAGCACAGCACATTCCACAAGAAATGGAAGAGAGAAAGGGGGTACTCACACCCTGAGGGTTTCCCTGGATTTTTGAGGAAGAGGTATAACACAAGTTGGAACAGTGCTGGAGTACTTAGGAATAGAAAGGGAATGTAGAGCTGGGAGTGTACTCAGGACAGTCTAAGACTAAACAAAAAGGGTTGGTAAGAGATTCAGGTAACAAACTGCACAAAATTCAAGTAGCAATACTCGGAAGTTTCTAGCTTTTGTGGGAGATAATTTTGCAGATGTGAAGCTTTTATTAGAAAAACTGATTCAGCCCAACAAGTAACATACCATGTCCCAACATGGATATGTGATATCCAGACATTCGACTGCATAACCAGAAGAAATGGTGTAGATGACAACATTTCATCAGCTTCTAGATGGAAATGGCTGATAAACTTCGGCAAAATAGTTGACTTTCAAGAACAAATTTCAAACCTTTTTTATGAAAAGAAAAATGTCCCCTGAAACTACCCATACAAATCCTACTTGACTAACAACAACTTAAAAGACCCTTAACTTTCAGCTACAAGGAAAGATTTTAAGTTACCTGTAAGACTCAATTATATTGGAAAAAAACAGTATTGTACAAACTTCTTCAGGGTTGTTTAAAGGCTTCTGTATGGAAAGAAAATCTATACTCTCTCACAAATCAATTTCATTTTTCATCACGTGACAATATTCTTTGCCAGTCCTTTTTAAGAAAGCGCTTTCTAATCTTTAACTATCAATGGTCTCACTTATTAAAAAAAGCCTTGCAGAAGTTCTTCTTCACTTTGATCAACTCATCCATTCAAAGTGATGCTTGATTATGCTTGATTGTTAAGCAGCTAATTTCTGCTTGCCTTCTACCACTCCAAACTCCCTTAAAGAACAAACAAGACTCATCTCACTTGAAGGCATTATCTGAGATTTCCACAAAAAAGGCTTTTCCCCGCTTTTGTTTCCTGCTGGTGTTGCTTGAGGAGGAGTGCAGCACACAGTGCAACACAAGGGGACCTCACAGTGTTAACTACACATCACCAGCTTTCAACATTTTGGAGGTACACAGCGCTTTGCAGAAGGTGAAAATGACTGGCAATTCCTAGAAGAGGAGAATGTACCCTACAACTGAAGACTGACACAAAATATACTAGTACTGATTTATATCTTCACTTCTATTCTCAGCTCACTTCTCTTTGCACAAGAGCACTGTCACTTCTGCCACTTTATACTGTTCACCATCAAAATGCTTCAATTCCAGACAGGAGGTGTGAATGATGCTAGGGATGCTAGACGAATAAATTCCACACTCTTCATAACTTGTTACATTACGATTCTTCCAAAAACCTTCACTTTGTTCTAAGACATGCCTTTAGTTTAAGTATTAGCAAAATGATACAGTTTGGGGGAGAGGTCAATATACTCTGTTGAAACACAGTCATTGTACAAGGGATATTATCTTCTTTCACTCATAAAGAAAGTGAGCAACTTTCATAGCTATCTACTGCCAGAACTTACTAATTATTTACAAAACAAATGCAGTAAGTGATCCTCTTCCCCTGTTCTAACTACCTCTCCTGAAATAAACACGGCAGTTTTGTACACACAGGATCTGCTTTTAAACAGCCATAATGAAACTCAGCCTGGATGCTGACAATGTGAGAGTAAGGACTCACATGCTATAATGGTAAAACTGTTGTAAAATGAGAAAGCAAGAGTGTGAATTTAAAACTGAACAGATAACCAAACCAGCTCTTTTTATAAGCATTTCTAAAACAGGTTAAGAGCTAAGTCACACAAATGCTTTTCCCAGTGTGAAGAAGTGTGCACACAGGAAACTATGACAACTACTTAATCACGTACAAGCCCATGCTTACAACCCCCAAATTCCAGCAAAAACAAGCACAGAGAAAGAAAGCTCACAACTCTGCAAGGTTTGTTTAACTTTGACATTCCTGCTGTCAAAAACATGGCATATCAAGCAGTGAAGTCACACTGCTCTGAAGCAGAAAGAAGCTAAAATTGGACCTGTCTTGACTGATGCACTCAATCAGATACTGCTGCTGAGTGTCTCTGCTGCTCATTACCACTCAGGCTGTAAAGATGGAATGAGAGATGTGCTGGGCATCAGGAGGTACACAGAGAACAATGTTGTGGGAGACATTTGCCTGAAGTTGCCAATGTTTTGTATCAATGACTGTCATTCTGCCTGAATGTTCTTATTTTTTCACCCAGGAATTAAACCCAAGTCAATAAGGGACAATTAAAAATTATAGCTGCATCAGATCTTTTCCTAGGAGTACCTTACTCACTGTAATTTGAACTTTCCATGCTCATTCACTTCAACTTCAGTGTCTGCTGACTTTTATTTTGGCGAAAACATTAATGAAATGGGTTAGAAGAATAAGGTGAAATTTCTGTGCATTAATCTAGCTCTCGGTAAAATGGCATCTGAATACAATTTAACTTGAAGCAGAATTGCATCAAAATTTAATGAAAAACAAGTATCTTCCAAAACAGAATATACTCACTGTGAAATAAATTTTCAGATTACAAATTCACAATAAATTATGTCTATGTCATAATGCCTCTCATCAAACAAATTAAGAACTGTTAACCTAAAAATAACAGGAAAATGCCCTTTTGGGTACCATTATGATGAAAATGAGAATTAAAACATATGGGATTTATTAATAGTTTTTCTCTTTTATTGTCTCCCTGAAAATTCATTCATGCAAAATTTATGCAAAAATCCTTAAAATGCCATCTTGCAAGAGTTGTCTCTGCATTGCCAGGGTTGATCTGATTTTCGGTTTGGTTATCCAAATAGTATCCAGAACCTCTTGAATCAGACTCCAAAAATTTCTGTTCCATATTCTTGTTCCAAAAAGACATGTTCCGTTAATTTAATTCACAAAATAATTAAGAAAAACCAAGCTGGTTATATGCTGGCAATCAGAGGTCACCAACCTGCTGCAGACTGGAACAACAACAAAAGCCAAAAGGCTACAATGTCTTATTCATTACAACAAAGACACTGAAGTGCTGGAGAGAGCCAGAGAAGGGCAGTGGAGCTGGGGAAGGATCAGGAGCACAAGTCCTATGAGGAGCAGCTGAGGGAGCTGGGGGTGTTTATCCTGGAGAAAAGGAGGTTCAGGGCGGACCTTACCACTCTCCACAGCTCCCTGAAAGGAAAGTGGAACCAAGTGGGGGTTGGGATTTTCCCCCTGGTAACTGGGGACATGATGACACAAAATGGCCTCTAGTTGTGCCAGTGCAGGTTCAGGTTGGGTATTAGCGACAAGTTTTTCTCCAAAAGGGGTGCCAAGCACTGGAAGAGGCTGCTCAGGGCAGCAATGGAGTCAGAATCCCTAGAGGTATTTAAAAGAGGTGCCGACATGGCACTCAGGGACGTGGTTTACTGGTGGACTTGGCAGTGCTGGGGTAACAGTAGGACTCGTTCTTAGAGGTATTTTCCAACCTGAACAATTCTGTGACTCTATTCCCTAAGCTTGCATGCTGCACGTAATTTTGTGCTGGCACTACAGAACTCAGCAGTGAAAGAAAGTGCTGAAATCTTCCAAGGGTGGTATATGTTTTGTGGAGCTTCTAGGACAGCAAGAGAGTTATGAACCAGGAGGATTCAGAATCGGCAGCACAGGTCTCTGAAGTGCCCATTGCTTCTTCAAAGTCACTAAAGTGATTTTCACCACGGCACTCATTGCAGGCTGCCCTAATGGCAAGAGCTGGCAAGACTAGGAGCAGTGGGCAGAGCATCAATGCAAGGAAAGGTGCCAGAAAAAAAACCAAAAACCAACAAACCAACCAAAAACCAAACCAAAGCAAAACCAAACAAAACCAAAACAAAACCAAAAACAAAACAACCCCCCCAAAAGAAACCAAAAAACCAACAACCCCCCAAAACAAACAAAAAAACCCCCAAAACCCAAACAAAAACAAACAAAAAAAAGCCAAACCAAACTAAACCAACAAAAAAAAACAACCCCGAAAAACCCCTCCAAAACAACCTATGCTGAAAGAAGCAAAGGACAGGAAAGGACTACCAAGGGTTGTAAGTCCATGGATTTGAGCAGTGTGAGTGCTTTAGATGGAAAGTTTGCTCTTTGCTGGTGGCTCAGACAGGCGAGAACGTGGTTTTCAAGCTGTGAAGATTGCAAGCAGCCTCTAAAGAGACTAGAGGCAGCTCCAAGGCATCTCCACCTCCTGGCTTTATTAAGTTTGTGCACGCAGCAGCAGCTGGGTGCTGTGCCACAGGGACTGGGGAGAGTCACTCGTGCACAAAAGCAACTTGGGCATCTTACAGTATTCATGCTCACATAGAAAAATCCACAACTGAATCTAACCATTAGCAGTTCTCTCCTCATAAAAGAATAACTGAGAATAATCATATTTGATTCATGGATTCTACGTAAACTCGTATATTTTGTTGTGAAAATATTTCACTTCAGAAATTGCCAGCTCCAGTTTTATTCGACATTGAAGTCCATATGGTATCAATACCTATCAAAGTCCTAAAACGAAGAACCATTTCGTTCCGTTCCCAACAGAAGCAGAAGCTGAAGTACAGCAAGGGAGGCAGATATGTCAGCATAATGCTCTCCTCTGGACTGTAAGGTGCTTTCTTCCACATTGGTCAATCCTCAGCCAGGGCTTCCACACAGATATTCTTCACAAAATGCTCTCTGCAATATCACCATCATGACAAAACCAGTATGTTTTAAGGGCTGAAAGAGCACAGGTGCCTGTCTCAAACACTGTCAAGGCCACAGATGGAACCTGCCACAAGACAAGCCATCACAGTGAGAACTTGAGCTAAGCACAGAAGGGAGGAATTTGCAACAGGAATGTGCTATTCCAGGCCTGGCAGAGGCAGGATCTGGTTAGCACATCCTGGTTAACACATCCAGACAAAAATTCCTCCTGTGGCAAACTGTGGAAAAAGAAGCACCTGTTCATGTATGTATCACCCCAAGTTATGGGAACACCATCTATGACCATCCTGTAACTACCCAGACCCTGGGCTGTATAAAGGTGGTACTCTTAATAATAAATAAAGGATGCCAAGAGTGACGAAGGACCCATGGGATGGTGTTTGATCCATAGGTGGTGACTATCTTCTGTTTGATCTCACCCTCCCCACTCCTCCCCCTTCTTTCTATTTCTCTACCTCACATTCATTGTTAAATTAAATCCGTATTGCTGACTTCAGCATACGGTCTTGTTTGCACCTTAATTCGGGCAGAGGCACTTCTCACAAATTGGATCCCAACACATGCCCAGCACTGTCTTGCCTGCTTATGCTCCCCCATGCAGAATCACAAATGTCAAGTGTGTTTAAGGGCCTTCTCTAGGTCCCCAAGAGCCAACCTGAGCACCACACATGAACTCCTCACTGGCTCATCATTTCCCTTCAAGTCAATAAAGCAAAATCAGCCACTTGCACCTCTCTGTGCTTGCAAATGATCAGTACAGAGCCAGCTGGGACCAGCTGCTCCTGCCTCCTCTCCAGGAGGGATAGGAAGGAAGTCGGAGGCAAACACAGAGGCAGCACAGCACAGCACAGCCCGGAGATGGTGCCACTCCTGTGACTACCCAGGCTGCTGAGTGGTCCCAGAAGAGGATGCAGCCTCCCTGCAGGCTGAGACCCTGCTCCAGCTCATAGCATCCTCATAGCACCCTCACAAAAATGAATCTCAGCAGTTTGGTTTGAAACTATCTGTGAAAGGCACAGCTGATGAACGAAAGCTACTTCACATCATCCCACCCCTGTTCTGCTCCTTGTCCTGGTCTTACAGCATTCTTCTGCACCTCCTTTCCTAACTGCACCTTCCCAAAACACCAAGCTGAATAGTGAAACCCCTCACTGAATACTCGGCAAGGTTCCAGCTCAGCTATGACTCCCAGTAGTGAGCCCAGGCATCTGAACCCCTCACACCACTTCCAGGCCAACTCTCTTTCAAGATGTCAGCACTTTACCCTGACGCCTCCACTGTACTCAGACTCATTCTGGGTCAAAGACAGCTCAGAAAGCACTGTTCAGCTCATTTCCCAGGAATCTCCAAACTGCTCTGAGAGTCAAAACCAGCAAGCGGACAGTTGTGTCTGTCAGACCTGCTGTGACCATGTGAATGGTCATGGCACAGGAGAGGGCACAGCCCAGCCACTCCTCTCAGCAGTCAGGATGCAGCCACTCTGCGCAAGAGACTGAGAAAATTTAATGTATGCACACAGAGGGCTGTGTTCTACTTGGCAGCAATGCAAAAGCATACTGGAGTATTTCTCTGATTAGCACAAACATGATCTCATTGTGTGGGAATAGTGGTGAACATGAATATCTCCAGTGTTACACTATGGGAATAAATGCCAGCTCAGCACTTACCTTACACATAAAAAGTAATACAGTGAACCAGAATATATATTGTAGAGAATACCACAAGCATGTTTTAAACAAAATTCCTCAGGAAAAGTTATTAAAGAAGATCTCTTTCTGATTACTATATAAACTGCCTGACTTTGCAACTATTCTACATATTTAGTGTAAGGTTTCTGCTACACATTCTGGCACTGGATTAGCATTTTCTGGGTATTTTATCATTCCGTTACTCAAATATACTCACATTTATCAGCATAGTTTCTAGGCCAGCCTTCAAAAAGCCCTCCTTTGAACGTGACATATTTCAGACAATCTCTTTCAAAACATCAACAGAGATACTAACGAGCATGCAGATGCAAAGGAATTGGGGAGCCTAGTTGAAACTACCCCTACCCACTGTTATCCCCTTATTTTTTGGAACTGCCACCTCAAAAACATTGGGTAGATTTCAAGAAGACAGATTTGTCTACTGGAGCTCCTTCACGTGTGAAAGCAAGTCAAGAATTCAGTTTAAAACGTATTTTAATACTGGATTTGAGAGAGTTCACCAGCTTCAAAATGGTAATCCAGTTATGAAGCACTAGAATGAAATAGACAATTTCAAGTCCAATCATAAAGCAGATAAAACTTTTTTTTTAAACAGGTCCAGACAGAACTTTATATTTGCAGAATTGACAGGTTAATAAATAAGCTGACTTCAGCTCCTAAATATTTCAGTAAAAATGCGTAAGGATGCATTTTCTTATATAAATTAAGGAAGCATCCAGTAAAATATACATGGGATTATTCCACTGACCACTGGCAATGAGAATTTCCTGGTCTTACAATCAACAGTTCAAAAACTTACAATCAGAATTTCTGCTAGCTGCCTTGAAATTCTGACCTACAACACAAAAGGGCAGAATAATGTTAAAAAAGTAGTCTAGATTATACTTTCCCCTTTTTTCTACATTTTATCTAAAGTCTATTAACACAGAAGACAGATCCCTACTTTTTTCAGAACTCACCAGAAAGTATTCTCTATGTCAGCTGTAGAAGCATCTATGATATGTCAAAGAAAATGTATCATACAATTTGCCAGCAAAACACAGAGGGACAAGGAGGTGGAAGAAATGTACTCTAAAACTGAATATAAAGCATTTGAAGTACTCCCCATAACTTTTAAACAAAACTTTTTCTATCATCCAGGTAACTGAACAGAAGGTCCATTAGGGTTCCCTGTATAAATTGCCAGATTTTATTTCAGTGTTGCATTTCAACATTTTATTTAGCATATGGGTATAAGCACATTCCTTTTCTCATTTGTTTTCTCAAAAATATTTTCTCACTGTTAATATGTAGTGTGCACTGAAAGGACTGGGGAGTGATTTTAAAAGCTAGAAAGCAAGACAGTAATCAGTGCTTTTCAAATGCTCCAAAACTTGTGGGGAAAAAAGTGTCCTTGCTTTTAGTGAAGTGAAGATGAGATTTGGTACTTACATTGCTATTTTATGTGATATTGACATTCTCAGGATTTCTCCAATGATCTCCTTCTACAAACTGTACCTGCTCATTAATTCAGCTAAAGGTAAGTTTTTATGGGACAACAAGAACTTGTTGCAGCACACTGGATGTGGTCAGCTGAAACACAACAGAATTCAGGTCATGGTGCCAGATCTATCAGAGAATCAAGGAAAGCCAGCTTTTTCTGAGACCCTGACATTGGCACAGGCAGCTTAGCCTGCAGCCTTCACCCCCAGCAGCTTTTGCACCCCCACTGCAACCTCTCTACATGCAGGATGCTCACCTCTCCCGTCTTGTCTTCATGCCAAGCAGAAAGCCAGGGGCTACCTGCAGGCTCAAAAAGGTCTGCAGGTCGAGCAGAAACAGCAACCTACATGCCTTTCTTTGCAAGGGGGTAAAAAACATACTGTGTTGGACCACGTAGTGTGATTAGAGAGCAAATAAAGCAGACCTGTGCTTCCAATGTGAAGGGTAATCCAACACCATCTGGCAAACACATTGTAGCTGACAGCTGTCTGCTTCACCCCTTCCAGTCTGTCACTGTCCTGCTCTCACTTGGGATCTTAGAAATACTGCAGTACCAAAGCAATTTCTATAGCAAAACCCAAGCCTACAAGAAAAGCCTCTCTAACCATTTCATCTGCTACCACTGAGTTTTACTGTGTAAGAACCTTAAAAATGACAAATCAACCTGAAGATGCCAACAGATAGTAATATTCAGAAATCGTTTACCTGAACTAACTGAGCAAACAAATAGGCAATGCCGTTTATTTTATAACAGAACTAATTAGCTGTCCTAATGAAATGCACAAGCCCTTATGTTAGACTTCTAATGTCACATTTACAGCATTTAAATTGCAACTGCTTTTTTTTTCTTGCTTCTTCAGAAGCTATGAAGAAAACAGCACTTTTTCCAGACATCACTCAAAGCTATCATGACTTATTTTCAATAGGAAAGGACTGTGAGGGGCAAGATGAGCATTAGCCACTATGTATAAATAAGGGAGAAAGCTGGAGAAAATGGCTGAATCCTATTCCTTGGTCCATCAACCATCCTTAGAAACACCCAAAATAAACACATTCGCCTAAAATACTGTAGGTCATTCAGTCTTTTTGTCACCATCATGGGAGATGAAATTTGAAAGGAAGATGGGGGCAGGAATAGTGCTGAGTGACAGGTGTCAAGTTAGTGGGAGTCTGTGCTTCATTTTCTCCATCTCCCAACCCTCCTGCACCTGTCTGAAGACCATCATGCTCGAGGTTTGCTGCAGACAACAGAGGCCACATTCTCATGAAAGCACCATCCATCATCAAGTAAACATTCACTGCACCAAAGTTCATTGTATATGAAAAATAGCAACTAGAGTCCACCCACAATTCCTGAAATTTAAAATCTCAGTTTCAAATGTTCAAAACACAGTTTAAGAAGTGTAAAGTACCCCAACTAAATTAATGTATAATGTCTGTGATGTAAAAGAGAAACAGCTACTAACAGAATAGTCTTTGAAGTAGTAGTTAAACAATTACTTTTAATTAGTTTGGTTTTGGTTGATTTGATTACTGAGGAAAAGAAGAGAAAGGCAATCTGGAATCAATCTTGAAACAAAATGCTATTCTTTCAAGGTCTGATATGATGTCATTAAGTAATGCTGCATATGCTATAACCTTCTTATCTCTGGGCTTACATAACAGAGTTTATTTGGCCTTTCTCTAGACCAGCTGTTGTTTTTTCCATTCCATTTCTCCACTGTATTTAAAATACACCAATCCCACCACTGTGCTGAAAGGAAAAAGCACATGCTAACATTTTGAGGGGCCTCCTTGTCCCTGGCTGAGGCCAAATGTCTTGTATTTCAGATGATGTTACTAAGCAATACAACCTTCAAAGGCTCAGCCCCAACCCTGCTGTGCTTCTGCCACAAACATCAGCACTGAAAGCACAGCTCTTACTCACGGGAACCTCCCCCCTGAGCCTGGGCCTGTGAAGGGGTAGGTCAGCCACCAAAATGAATTATGCTAATATAACATCTTAAAAATCTTAGACAAATACTCCTTTTAATATTTTCTATCCTTAGAGACAAGTCCTGATAACAACATTTTCCAGCTCCATGACATTTTGAGAGGTCACTGTTGAGGTTCTCCTGCTCCAACTTGTCACACAAAATTTCATTTTGCTGGACTGAGCCACTGAAGGGGCAGCCATACACAGACAGCAGACACTGAAACAGCAGAACAAGGACAGACTCCATCCTGCACCTGGGGAGAGCTGACAGAGGCATCTGTAAATTGCCAGAAGGAGCAAGAGGAGGAGCAGCATAAATCACACTATCTCAGGAGAGGCAACCAACAGTGTCTGTGAGGTGAGAGGTTAGTAATTCTTGCCACCAGGCATCTTGCATGAGCAATCCTGTTGGGGTAACCCCAGCTTTGGGTGACCTGTGTCACTCTCAGCTCTTCATGAACACCACAGCATGGGTGAAAGTTTCAGTTTTAGATGGAGTTTTGAGGGTGACTTTTTCCTTTGATTCCAGGTGCCTATTAGAGAGACGTTGTCAGAAGTACTCAAACCTGTTGGAGTCACAAGCCCATTAATTTACTTCCATTTCTGTCATGCATGGAGTGGAGGTTCAACAGTAACAGCAGCTTTAATTAACTGACTTCCCTGGGTTCACTGCCTACAGAAAACTGCCAGAATCCTTCACAGACAGGAGCAACTGGGGCTCCCATACTAAAATGCCAAGAAGTTTGAAAGTGTTTGCTAATAACTGGGCTTGAACTTTGAAATTTGTACTCCTGTGGAAAGAGAATTAAACAAAGCCCTGCCAAAAGATTGAGCCTCTGTTTTTCTCTGAATGACAGTTTCAGTTTTCATTTTCAGAAAGTCCCTGGGTCCCATTCTCTCCAGCAAGCCTTAAGGTGAAAAAGGTCTCTATGTACATTGGACCAGAAAGACAGAAAAATGCAGGTTTGCCTAAAAGAGACATCCAGTTCACATTCATCATAAAACATTATGATTAATGATAGCTTGAAGAGAAAAAAATATCCAGAAAATGGATAATGATGGATAAAACCAACTTACACGCCTCAGCTAAGGAAGAGGTTGTTTAGTAATCCATTCCCCAGTATAAAGCTTATTTCTGCTTGGACAACTTTCAGCTGCTTGTCAGTGATACCAGTGTAGGCTTTGCAGGAGACTCCCTTCTTTTACTGCACTTCTTTCCTGTGACCTCTCTGACAGACAAAATTTCAACCCTTTCACCATCTTCTATTTACTCCCAGGAAGACCTGACTGACAGAAGCACCTCACCATGGGCAATGGATGCAACTGGGATGCTGAAAAGAAAATACCATAAAGCAGAGAGTGGTTCAGTGAATGTTTTATCTGGAGAATGTCAGGCAAACAATGTCAGGCAAATAATACAGAAAACGACAGGAATGATCCCTTGTTAAAACTGCAGTATTTGAAAGAAGAGTTTGATTCAAATCCAAATCTCCACAGAGCTGAGGTGAAGCCAGGTGGGGGCTAAACTGACAACAATGCAAATCAGAGAGGAAGGAACTTGATTCAGCTCGTTGTAAAGTTTGGGCAGGCAAGAAACCTGCTGCTAATTTCAGCTTTGGCAGAATGGGACACAGGCTGACATTGTGTTTTAACTGTGTTTAAAAATGTTTAAAATTAAAAAATATCTCTCTCTGCAGCTTCAACAGCTTCAAATGCTATTTTGCAGCTGAGCAAAATATCAGACCAAGACATTTTTTACAAGTGAGATTAATAAAGGATATAAAAGTTTTGGATTTTTTATTTTGCACAAACATTATTTTTGGGACAGCATTTCTTGACACTGATTAGAAGAGACTTACTTTAGCAGTCTAATTTATGTGCACAAAGACCTCATCACTTGTTTAAAGAACACAGGAACACCTATTTTTTTTCAGCTGTGACACCTGATTACATACTGTTTGCTGAAATAAGTTTATGTAGAGTATTTTCAAGAGAAGAAAAGTGGTAACTATAAATGAGGTAATGGAAAAAAAAAATCAGTATTCTCTCCTATGCTCTTTCATAAAGAAGTCTGGACATGTAAGAAAACAGCTCCACAAAATCTTCAAACAAATGCAGTATTTAAGGGCAGCAACTAAAAACATTTGCCATATCTTTTAGCACAGCAATCTTCTAGCCACTTTTTTTTTTGCATAAACATGCATGTCTATTCCTTTGGGATAATTCCTTTTTATAGAAAAAATAAGTGTGTAATCTGTGTGATCTTTAAGTGAACGGTGTCTCTCCAGTCTGTTATTTACATACAGCTTTTTTCAGGACCATTCATAAATAGTACAAGGGTGCAGAATATCTATGCAGCCCAAGCAACCATGCGGGGTGTGCAATAAATGCAAATATTGCACTTCTCTCTGAAACAGTGGGAGCTTACAAGTTAATCGGAGTAGTGGGGCATACAAAAAATAACCTCCCAAGTTATGCAGTTCCCCTCATTCCCAACTAGTAATGATGCTGAAATCTATGCTTAGAGGAAAATTATGATCACCGTTGAAGTACTGTTCATCCAAAGGTGTCTCGCCAAGTGCACAAAATGTATCCAGGTTAAAGCAGCTGCTGTCCTTCATACAGAGTGAAGGACACAGGCACAAGCAAGGAGCGGACAAGCTTCCAGGACAAAGTGTTTCACACAGAAAAACTGAGCTCAGTGACCTGTTTAAAGCAGGTCATGTACGACAGGTGGCTCATCAAGGACATGCAGACTCCAGAGAAACTAATTTTGAACACTGAGCTCATATTAGCACATCAGCCCCACAGAACAAGTCTAGCACTTCTGAGAAGAACTGAAGATAATAAGGTAATTGTAGTTTCTTATTAGAAGGTTCACAGAGAGTTCATTATGACAGAGAAATCTGGCCCTCACCAGACTGAAGGCTCAACATCTCTGCCAATACTACTTTGTTTGTGGATCAAGTGTTCTGAGCAAATTTTCAAGCTCCTGCATCAAAAGTGTTTACCAAACGCAGCTTAGCTTTCTGGGTTTTCTATTTCACTGGAGAAAATATGGTTTATTCTACAAAAAAAAGGAAGGGACAACTGTGATATATAGCAGGTTAATTTTATAGTGTACTCTTGCTCTCCAAATCAATACTGCAGCAATTTAACATTTATATTACCAAGGCATTTATTTACCTAATCAACTGCTAAACTCAAGTAGTGCAATAGCATCACACACTATTTGATACGGAAAGCTGTAGGTACAGAGCAAGAGCACAATACATTCCTCTAAAACAGTACTCAGTTAGAAATGCTGAACTAAGTTAGCCTGCACGCAGACTGAGATTCCTCAATCTCATGAGTAGTTAAGCAAACTTTCAGTGAAGACAAAAAAGGGATCACAGACTTAAAACTACAGGAGAGTAAGTACAGTAAGAAAGCACAGGGTAGCAAACACTGTTTCCTTCCAGTCGCACAGTGACTGAACAGAAAGACTGCTGAATAACAACGAACAAAACTTTTCCCTCCTCATAGTTTTGATTCATATTATTTGGAAAATGGCTTGTCACAGAACTTTAAAATTTATCCAGTCATTGAGTGAGGTAGTGTATACGATGCCTTTTGGTGCCGGAAGTGACAATTATGACCTTGTAACAACAATCTTGTCTTGCCACATATTTCTCCCTCACCTCCTGTGTAAGACAAGCACTTAGGGAATGCACCTTGCTTCAGTTAATAGGAGCAAGTGAACTACTGAAAGTAAAATTCCATCAGAAAAGAGAAGAATGGGAAAAAACAATCAAGGACTAGGAAAGCAGGTGCCAGCACTTTGCCAGCATTGAGCTCAGACCCTTGTTCAGCACAAACTTCAGATCCACTTGGGTAAACCTCTAGTTTTGATTCCTTACTCATTTAACTGGAGAGCAAAAACTGCACAAAATACAGTATTTTATTCCCTTTTCCTCTGCCTGTGCCGAGAGTAACTAAAAAAACCTCCAGTGTATTCTTGAAAACTGAAAGTTCAGAGTCTTTTGGTTTCATTTCAGGAGGTAGATTGGGGAGGGGGGAAATGTTTTGACGCCAGTTAGCAGCAGTTATCTCATTGACTGCTATTATAAAGTTATTATCATTATTTTGTTTCCCAGGTACCCCCTCACACATACATTTTGAAATGCTAAATATTGCTGCCTGCACAAGCAGGCACTCCTGGTTTTCAGCTCAATACAAACTGTTTCACAGATGAGACATACTCAGTGTACTTCTGCAATCCATTTGCTTCGTTGTCCCTGCTTTAAAATAGAGGTAATTCTGACTGAATATCCCTATTTGCTCTTTTTTTCAAGGCAAGCATCTCATAAACAGCTTAGAATAGCCATCTATAGGAAGAAGAGCCATGCAGGGAGAAAAGGTCATCTTCCCTCAGCTGAGGTTGAATTAACCTCAAGTTACTAAATTTCAATGTGCAAACTTAGCATCCGAATAGTCTCTGTGTCCAGAAGAAAACATGCAAATTAAGCTGAATTATAACTGATGTGGTTAAATACAGGATAAACAAATACTGGAAAAATGTCAGCATCTTTCTTTAAAAGAGGCAGAAGCTACAGAGCCTGTACCAGGAGTTCTGAGCTGAAAACTAGGTGTTCAAGCAAAGCGGCTTACATTGGCCACAATGTTCTTCTAAATAAAAAAAAAAAAGAAGACAGGTTATTACCTGAGAATAAAACATTGTCCTGTGCTTTCCGCCCCCTCCTTCTTTTACGTAATTAAACTAGGGATTTCATGGTCAAAACCAGTAGTACTAGTTCATGCTGTACACTTGCAGACATAAATACTGAAGAGAAGCCTTTGACAGTATCAATCACCAAAAAAGCAAAACCACAATCAAATAAAGTACTGCAGTCAGACAGAACCCTTAGGAAGTACAACAGGTAGTTATTGCCTGAAACAGTTTAAAGGAATTCTGGACTTCTCTTACATGAACTATGCCACCATCATTCAAAATACTTAAAAACCAGTTTTGCACAGACAATGCTGCTCCTTTTACTCCCCTTCCCCTCCTGATTATTTCACACAGCCACCAGCTTTCTGCCTCCTTTCTTTCACCCCAGCCTTACCCCATCACAGTTCCAGTTTTGGAGGAAAACTGCTCCAAATGCAAAAAAATCCATTTTAAGATTTGTAACTTCTCTGCAGACAAGGATTTGGAGGCCCCTGTCAAACACAAATAATAATAACTTCTGATCTATCAAATCCTTCAATGACAAAATGAGGGTAAAGCAGATGATAACTTCTGTACACCTAAAGCTCCAATTAAATATTCTCAGAGATCTATTTTAACACCCTAAACCTTTCACTCCTTAGTTACATATTACAGCCACCTTCAGCAATCACTGGGTTGCAATCTGAATAAACTCAACTGCCCTCTCCCTCTGAATGACAGCAACCTTTCCTTCTCACCAGCCCAAGAAATAGAAGTCCATCTCTTTGTATTTTATCAGACCCCTCTTAGCAGCCCTTAGTCAGGAAGAGCTTCATTACATCACTCCATTTTCACTCACAAACGTCACAAAAATTTCTCTTACTTTGCAGCTCACAAATAAAACCAATACCTTGTGACAGATTGCGTGAAAACAAGCAGAAGAAATAGAAGCTCTTCTCTTTTTCTGGAGAAGGGAGGATAATTCCTCTTCTCCTGCATTATAAATCAGAGCACTTTCAGGTTTTTAAGATAAACTATTTAGAAAAACAAAACAAATTCCCAGATCCCTGGTTTCCTCTCCTGCAGGCACAGAGGATTAGAGAAGTTCTTTATAAGGCCCAGGGTCACTTTTCATTTATCTTTTCTGCTACATCTCACACGTATTTCAAATGGTACAGTTAGACAGGTCCTAGCAATGTACAGTATTGTTATGCTGCTTTCAAGATTAGCAACTCAGTTTTGCATGCAGCTAATGACTCAGTTTTGATGCAGCTAATTATTGAGTCATCTGGCAGTTCCCTGAGCAGCAATGGAAGTGTAGAGCACAAAAAAGTTTTAATTTACTAATTCGTCATGATGATTTTTATCCAAGTATCTGAATCTGTTAAAGACACTACCAATTATCAAGAAATTAATATAATCATTGCAGGAGCATGTCACTGATTCTAAAATATTATTGCATATGGGTGAGGCAGGTAAGAGGCAGGTTGGACCCTGGATATGCATGCAGTTGTTTCTACAGTAAAACTTGTTGCACAAGGCTTCTTCCAAGAGACACAGACCTAACATTTAAAAAAAAGCAACATGGAGAAAGACTGCACAGGAGATCAGCATCTACCTATTCCCTTCTTTAATAATTCATTTACTTTCATTTTGTCTGCACGACTAGTCTTTATATTCCTTACCTGACAGACAGGCAAGTTTCTGACTAAAAGATTTTATTACCGCCACTCAACTCTGTGCACTGACTTGTAACCCTCCAGGTGATTCAACTTTTTCAAGCAAAAATCACCACGACACTTTAACCTTGACACATACCAAGCAAGAAATAACTCGAGCATCTTATTTTAATTTTAAAAAGCCAAACAAAATCAGAGCTCAAATAAAGAAATGCAGACACTCTGTACGTATGATGAATCTCAGCCCACAAAGCTAAAATACCTAAACACCAATTCCTATAAGATATACAGTAGGCAACTCTTCATCAGCTAAGCCCCAGCTCAGTGGGAATAATGAAAACACAAACCAAAGTTTAATTTATAAAAACAGAATTAGTTTTTACAATTAACTGTGAACTGCAAATTGAAAACTTTTTGCTTTAAAGTTACCCCAAAATGCATTATTCTAGGCTATTTGTGATGTCATGTGAGTGTACAAGCTTTTTGGCATCAACCTCAAAAGCATGAAGTACCTGAAATCCTGAAAAAGTGGCATAGTCAACTTACTACTGCTGAAATTTATTTATGCACAAAGTATTTACCAAAGCCTGAGTAGTGAATACATTCGGAACAGAAAGCAAGAATTAGCTCACTTTCCTTTTTTTTTTTAATTTCACTTCTACCAAGAGGAACTGCTCTGACAATGACCAGTATAAACAGAATATGAGACTGAATTCTGTCTTTCTTCTATCCCTATTGAAAAGCTGGCCACACAGAAATGAGAAAACAAAACAGAGAATGGCTTGGCTTGGAAGGGACCTGAAAGATCATCTAGTTCCAATCCCCTGCCATGGGCAGGGACACCTTCCACAAGACCAGGTTGCTCAGAGCTCCATCCAGTCTGGCCTTGAACACAGACAGGGCATCCACAGCTCCTCTGGGCAACTTGTTGCAGAGCTTCATCACCCTAAAGACAAAGAATTTTTGCTAATACCTAATCTAAACCTGCTCTCTTCATGATTTGAAGCCATTCCCCCTTGTCCTGTCACTCCTGGCCCTTGTAAAAAGTCCCCCTTCATCCTTCTTGTAGGCTCCCTTCAGGTACTGAAATGCCAGAATTAGGTCACTCCAAAGCCTTTTCTTCTCCAGGCTGAACAATCCCCATAACAGAGGTGCTCCAGCCCTCTGATCATCTTCATGGCCTTCTCTGGACTCACTCCAGCAGGTCCATGTCCCTCCTGTGCAGGGACCCCACAGCTGATGCAGTGCTCCAGGTGGGTTTCACCTGAGCAGAGCAGAGGGGCAGAATTCCCTCCCTCCCCTGCTGCCCTGGATGCAGCCCAGGATACATAGCAAACAACAAAGCAGTTAAGGCCCTTTGAGGAATCAAGATTATTATGTCCTGTCACACAAAGGGAAAAAATATAATGAAAGAAATACTTTTACCCCCATGCTCTTTTTCACACTGATAATTTAACTTCTATGACAGCAAAGATTACTGCTTGATCAAAAGCAGATATTACCTGTAAAGGCTGACTGGCTCAGATGAAAATAGAAACATAAATTACAGTATATTACTTTTTTAAGGCACCACCTTTGTTTGCCTGCAATATCATGAACATACTACACCAGAAATAGCTCTGTCAAATTGGAATGAATAACATCAGACAGGGGGTTTAAACTGACAAGCCCATTCGAGCAGACCAAGCTAGTCTAAGTGAGGAAATTGCAGGAAAGATATGCTCATTTTTTTCCAGTGCCCAAGTACAGACAGTCTTTTTCTGTCTAATTCTGCATGACTTTGAAGAAAGATACAAGAGGCTAAAAGTGAGAGGTAGAAAGAAAATAAGCAGACCACACAAAGCAAATTCACAGCACGTTCCCTGGGATCTCCTATCTTCTCTCCACACTTGAAATTCCTGCGTACAGATGTTATTTCATCCATAAAAGAACCCTGGAAGACAGTAGGCAAGAACAACTTTCTCTTTATTCACATGCAAATCTAAACTAATTTCTCTTGTTTATCCCAGCAGTCATCAGAAGGAATGAAAATTCAGAAATGTTTGAAATTTACACCAAGATAAACATCACCTTCAGACACTCCTGGTTTTTCAAATCCAGGGTTATTTTCTAGTAAGTAGATATACATTTTTACTTCAGGAAAAATAAAATGGAACAGCATTCGTATTAATTCTTATGGCTTCCCCTTATCTTTACCTTTCCAGTATCACAGAAGATTGCGTAACTCCCCCATCAGCTTTCTCATCTCCCCTTTACATTTTGCACTACCTTGGGCCAGCAAGCAAGAAGTGCAATGCAGGTCTACTACCAGAAATATAGCGGGGTCAAGTTGTTCTTTGCTTCTTTAATTTATCAATTCATATTTCACAGCAGCAGTCATGATGGAGGATTAAAAAATTCCTGCATTCCTCATTTCATTTCCCATTCCTGGAAATGAATCAACTTCTCCTAAACCACTGACTTGTGAAAGACAGAAACACATTCCTGTGTATTCTGCAGCTCTATTTGTACATAACTTGGGTCATGTAGGTAATTACCTTAGGTCATGTAGGCAATTACTGATTCATCCCTACCAATACTACACCTGTCCAAACTTTGGTGCAGACTCAGATTCAAGGCTTCAAACATCAGAGAATCAATAAAAGATCTGAACATTTTTGGTATGAAACAAATCAAGGAAATTATTTTACTAAAGAAAGGAATTTATTTTGTAATTAAGAGATGCCAACTACCCTCTACATTTACTCTTTCTTTCCAGCATAGTGTATTAGTTTGTTTTCCCAAAAGACGTGATCCTGAGTATTACTGTGCCAGTATTTAAGCTATTTCTACTTATAGTTCTACAAAAAAAATTCTTGCTGTTGATGCCCTGTACTTCACTTTCAGAATAACTAAATAAAACTCTTTAAATATTCTGATAACAATCACAGAGAATCTAGAAATCCTAAGTTTAAACCATGGACTAGAGAGGAGTTATTTTATGTTGCGGACAGAACTTGCATGGAGTGAGAACATTTTATTAAAAATAATGCTGATTGCAAATCTTGTCATCCCAGAACTCCTCAAGAATTCAAGTTTCAAACTCACTGAATAGTTCTGGTTGGAGAAAAAATGAGGGGTAGAAAGGATCAATGGTGTGAAAAACATATCCCAGTAGTTGTAAGGCAGATTTAAGTTTTCAGGAAGGAACCCAGATGGGTGGCTCCTGTGGTGTTTAGACTGAGATGCTCTCATTTTGCATAATCTTTTCTTACAGAATTTTAAAAAGCCTGGCAGAAGGAAAGACACACACCACTGGAAAACAGAAGCTGCTTAGAAAGATTCAGAAAGTAAGTAGACAGAAATCCAGCAAAAATTAGTACCATTCAGTCCACATGCTTGTTCCTTTTCCATCGGGATGGCTCGTCTTCTCCTTAAAGCATTTTGAAGGTTGTTTGCACCATAGATAATATGGGGATGGGGTGTTCCCTCCCTCTGTGGATGCTTTTTAATGGGCTCAATGAAGTAATCCCCATGGGGCAGATGGAAATATCCAGTCTGAAAATAAACACGAAAGAGTTAATCACTCCTGTTCAGTCCAGAAGTCAAAAATAAATACACTCTTCATACCACCATCCCTGAGCTCTTCTCATAAGCCAGTCATTACACTGCGGAAATATGAACACAACAGGCTTTCAGTATTTATTTTGCTGCATACGTCAAAGCTTTTTCATACCCCACAAAGACATCACAGTCCAAAGGGAAACAGAAAAAATAGCTCCTTCCTAATAACCTGAAACTGAGGCAAAGACTCTCGTATTTTTACCAAGCCACTAAAAGGTCAGAAGTTAATTTGCCAAACATGATGCACGAGGAGGAGTTGCATCTTCTTCTTCTGGTGCTTTGCATCCATTCCCCCGAGAGCAAGACCGGAATAGAAGCTATTTCATAAGTGCAAATCGAAATTCAGTTCCCAGCTGCAATTCCACCATCAATTACCCACCCATCAGATGGGCTGGACCATGTGGTCCATGTTTGACTCGCACTACAAACCCTCTCTGGCCCCCAGGCATACAATGGAAGAAATAAGAAGTTTTTCATGAATTAGCAACCCATTAAGAACATACAATAGACCAGCTAACAAAGGCTACAGCATTTCACATGCTGTACCTTCTGTATCAGCCTCCCTGCTTTGCCTGAACTACAGGGCCTTGGACACCCATCTGGACTACACAGGATCACTTTACACCTCCCTCTGCATGATCCAGGAGATGTTACCAACCAGACATGGCCTTGGTCCATTGTGTCTCAGCATTTCTGCAGGGATGGCGAACATTGCAAAACCACTGTATTGCACTTCCACTTCAAGATATATGGAGCAGTATTAAATCTAAAATCAAGGGATCTACTGACAACCCAGGGCACACTGGGGATGTGACAAGAAGCTGGAGTATTCTGCTCTTATGGCTTTGTTTCCTCTTCACTTTCTTGCTGTGGTCAGTGCAGCCCTCTTAGCCTGTTCTGGATCAGGGAAAAAATGCAGTAAAACTCCATTCCTG
Source organism: Entomyzon cyanotis (assembly GCA_024500445.1). NCBI lineage: Eukaryota > Metazoa > Chordata > Aves > Passeriformes > Meliphagidae > Entomyzon > Entomyzon cyanotis. The sequence goes on along the minus strand of JAKEPQ010001021.1, from coordinate 41,419,378 downwards.
CAGCTGCTGTATTCAAACTTAGAATGACAGACAAATTTGAAAATCTTTTGAGACACTCCAAAGCATTACAGTTTCTCTGGATGGTTAGGAAAGCCAGTATGAGGGTAAGGATATGAAATAAATCATACGAATGGGAGAAAAACATTCTTATAAAACTCTAAAATAACCATGGGCTCTATGCACAAGGAGACAAAAGGCAGCTCAGTGAGATACCTTCTGCCTCCACACTGCTTGCCACAGGCCCCACACAGCTCACAGCAAACCTGTGAAAGTAAGTACCTGTGGCTATCATTTCATAGTTTACCCAACAGTCTTGAGAAGCAGAAGCTCTTTCTTGCCAATGCAAGTCAAAGTTGTAAAGCCACAGGCTGGCATTGGTTTGAAGCCTTGTTTACACCCATAAAGCATCAGAAGTTCAGGACTCATAGTCACACGTGTTTGCTCGTCTGGGATTACAGCTACTGCCTGTATGGGCTTTGTTTCATTTTTAAGAAAAAAGAAATTGAGACTTCTGGCTCTTAAACAACAATATAACAAATGCTCATGTTTCAAGTTATAAATCAAGGCACAGGACCAGAGTCACACTACAGAAACAGTAAATCCCACAGCTGGATAAAGCTGTCAGGCAAAGGTGAATCTATCCAGCAAGAATGCCTCTACACTGGTCAGACCAGGAAATCTGTGATGTGGCTTTCCTCATGCTGCTCAGGGAATCAAATCCTTGCCCACTCCTTTTCATTCTTTTGCCCATCAAGTCCTACACCTTCAAAATCCTTGCCCATTCCTTTTCATTCCACAGGGTTTAGTCTTTCCTGGGTATTTGTAAAGACTGAATTATTTGATTTTTTGGTGGGTTTTTAAGCCTGCTGGAACCAGGAAGAATTAACCCTCTTCACCTGCAGACCCTGATTTTTTCAGAGCAAGTGACAATAGTCACTGGATCACAGTGTCAAGATGCATCTGTCACAAGAAAGGCCAGCCAATCATATAAAAAGTGAAATAAGTATATTAGTGGCAACCTCAAACTCCCTCACCAATATTTGCAGGTTAAAATTCAGCTGTCTGTCTAAACTGTATGGAGCAGGAAAACAAAGCAAAATTTCATTGTATGAATGTGACTGTAAAAGTCCATTTCCAGCACATAGGGGCTTTCCAAAAGCTTCCAGAGACTACCAGCACATACTGAACCCTTGCTTTACATTTGCTCTTAGACCCTGCACCAAGAAATTAAATGCTGAGACCAACTGAGACCTCATTTATAAAAAAGACCAATCTTCACATTAAACTTACTTAAAAGCCTCGAAGACTAGCAAAATTCCCTTTGCTGATCAAATACATCTTTAGTTTTACTCTTCATAGCTGTTCATTTCTGACTCACAAATATAATAGCAGGAATTTCTCATTTGAAGTCTATCAGATTTCAAGCTATGTAAATATGTGCTTTTTCTGAGGAATTTGTAGCTTCACCTGCTTTTGAGTGCATTCACACAGCCTCAGAATACACAAAGGAGGGCAGTTATGAAAGCCTTGTCAGAAAAGAGCCATTCATATTTACATTTATGAAAAGCTTCTGTTATCACCTCAGAAAAAAATGACTGCAGAGAATTTTTCCTCATTTGAACTTCCTTATGAAAAGCTACCGTACAATACAGCAATAGAAATGGTCTGAAAATAGGGGTGGGGTGTGTGTGTTTGTTTGGGGGGGAAAGTGCTTCCCTCAAAGCCTACAGGTGAAAACCAAAAAAATCTACAGATTTCTTTTCTAAATAATTGTTCTCCCCTCTTTCAAATCTCACTCTTCACCCTCTGATTCTGACATACTGGGGCTGAAAATGTATACCATACTGTGCTCAGGAGTGCTGCTACATTACTCAATGGGATTTTTAATTTGTGTGCCCTGTTACTTTGACACAAACAGCTTCCTGAACACACCACATCTCCTACATTGCATGTCACTTGCCAGGAGAACCATGGTGATCCTGGGGCACTTCTGACTTACAGTTTTCAACCAACTTTGTTAATTTTCAGTAAAATCTGTATATTCCAGTGGAAAGCAGGTATTTGTGGCATATTTTTTTCAATCAGTTCCATGTGGGAAGCCGAAGCTGAGTCTTGTGGGAAGGGAAAGAGCAGCTTTACCCTTGGCTGTGGTTTTGAAAATGCAATACTACCCCAGACAGGAGGGGCTGGAATTAGTGGGTGTTTGTCAGGAGAAAAAGGGAGGGGAAAAAACAACAGTCTGTAGACCTAAGTTACAATAACTGATTAGGTTGACAATAATGCAAAAAAACCCCCAAAAACATCTGCAGTGAGAACATGTGTAACTCCCTGATATTAAACAATATTTTTTACAACAAATTTCAGACAATATTTCTGACAACCAGGCAGTGACAGACTCTGAAAATACAGTGACTTTCAGAAGCAACATGAAACAAATACAAGAGGACAAGATTCTGGTTTTACTTTTAAGTACTTTGCTCCAGGTGTTTATTATAACTGTAATACATAGTAAGAGAAATTAAGTTTGAATAACAGAATTAAACAAAGAATTAAGGAAAAAATTGTGACATATGCAACATGCATTACCAGAGAACTGCAGCTGCATATAATCTAAACTGAACTAGTGAAGTAAATTACTTGTTAACATTACACATGCTAAATTTATTTTAGCTAATCACTTAGTTCCTTTCTGTACATCCCTTTTTCCCCCAAACGATCTTTCTTTTTTAGTTTCTCATCTGTTCCTATTTCAGCCAAAACAAAAACCCAGCCTCCAGATGAGATTTTTTGCTACATACTCAGGCCAAGCTAGAAAAAAATAGACCTGCCATGATGTTGCTGTGACAGAAAGAGGCTGGGGTTCCTAGGTGCTGAGTAATTTGATGAAAGATTTTTATGAACATCACACACAGAAAAGGAGAGCACTCTGGCTCTTAAACAGATCTTTGTGTTCTTTGTGTACACAGCTTTAAAACTTTGCTTTTAGCATGACTTAGTGAAGAGGATGCTATGACACTGAAACATAGCCTTGTAGTTTAACTTAGCTTTGGTTGGAAATGAAAATAGCTTATTTTTAAAACAATGGTAAAAAACCAGAATACTATCATTCCATAAGATTTTACTTTATTTTGTCACAGTTGCTTGTATATTTTAGAAGCTACCAGAATACTGGGCAGAGGTGCAGAGTTAGGCCCTGAACAATGTGGGCTCAGAAATTTCAGACAGAGAGGATAGGAAAAAAAAAAACCAACCAAACCAGATAAATTTACAGCAAGGTGGACTTTTGTGGAAGAAAATAAGGTATCAGGAGAGGAAGGAATATCTGATACCCTCCATTTCCCAGATTCCTAAGGGACAGACATCAATTATGGATACTTCAGAGAGATGGGTCTTTCATGTCTGTCAGCTACCACACAGCTACTGAAGATCCACAATCCCTCAGATGAGAGACCTGGCAGAGTCTCTGGCTTATAGCACCAACCTGCTGGTGCCACATTCGACTTTGATTCTTCTTTTCACGCTGCCTGGATGAAGCAGCTTATCCCTTATCTAGGATAAGTCTTAAGAAGCTAAGGTATTAAAAAACCCTACCTTCTATAAAAACATGTAAGAGAAGCAAACAGTCCAAGATATGCCTTCATTTGTCCCTCTGCTGTGCCACAGATACAGTTCATTAATTAATTCTGAATCAGGACTTCTCTGGACCAAACTTCTTTCAACCTCCAACTCACTGCAAGCTCTGCATCTCACACAGAATCTGAAGCAACCTAGCATTTCTACTAGAGGAAATTCTCTGTGAAATTAATCTTTTTATAGACTGCAGCATGCCCACTTGAGAATGTACAATCTGGAACACATAATTTTAAAAGACATCTTTGCTTATGCTTCATTTAGGTCATGATACCTTCCACTATCATCTTTATTGTCCATCCTAAAAACATTTATTACTTCTTCTAACTATTTTGTGATTTTCCTTAAGAATAAACAGTCCAGGTATCTTATTCCTACATTCATTTTTGAGTGCCCTGTTGCTGCACCTATATTTGCATTGTAGAAATATCCCACCTAACTTCTTGTCTTATATGACAGAAGATCCACAAATGATGATAATTGTGTGGCCATGAAGTTTATTTGAGCCTTGTTAGTTATTATCTCTGCTATGAAATCACGAAGAACATGAAGCTTCTACCTCTGACTGTATCACAGTGCCCAGCAGCAGCCACTTCATCTTTTCCAGCTCCTTTCCATGCTGTCACTTTCTACTTTGTGAAATATGTCCTGCTGGATGCACACAAGCCAAAACTGTCCTTCGATGTATCTAAAGATCAGACGCACCATTAAATTCCAACAGGGCAAAACTTCACTGCCCATTGGAGTGCTAACAACTGAAAATTTTTATGGTCTTGAAATAAAGCAAAGATAGTATTTAATAAATTTTACACAGCTTTCAGTGCTGGTTACAGTAAGATGAAACAAGGTATAGTTTGCAACACCCTGAGAATCCAGCAGGTAGATGGCATGGCACATTGTTATGATCCAAATATTAAGGTTCTTTGAAAATACCTCTGCCCGAATTAAGGTGCAAACTAGACCATATGCCAGTCTATAGTATGGGTTTTATTTGATAGAAAATATGAGAGAGAGAGAGGGAAGAAAAGAGAGAAAAGAGACGTAGGAAAAGAGGTGGGGGGACAGAAAGAAAGCAAATATCACCATCCGTGGATCCTAACGATGTCATGTTGATCCTCTCCAGCCGGTCGTCTTGGTGGTGATGGTCCCCCCGAAAGCACAGAATCCCATGGGTTAATATACACTCAGGCCAGGGGCAATGTCCAGGCATGTCCCCCCAGGCGAGGGGCAGTCTCTTGCAGCAGACTCTGCTTGCATCATGTGCAGTCCTGTAGTGCAACACCTAGCTCTTTGGGGGGTCTGTGATGGATTGTGACTCCCCCCTCAGCTGCCTCTCACGTGAAAGTCCCGTGGATGTGGCCTGTGGGGTTGGGGGTTCCACAGCTGGGCCAGTTTGTGTAAACCTGGCTTCTGTGAGCTGTGCTCTGCCCCCACCCCAAACTCAGCCAGGGATGATTCTCAGTGGAGATGGTGGCTTTGGCCTTTGTGTATGCATACCTTTCCCTCAGCCTGAGATGACTGAACAATAGGGTTTCCCTTTACCTAATCTCAGCAGTTTGACTCAGTCCAAAGTCACAGTCAGGTATCTTCAGGGAGGTTTCTTTGATTGTAGCTTCTTTATACGCTTTTTGTTATAATGAGCAAAACTTTATATCAATGTTTGAGGCATGAACTATTTCAGTCTCTGACACACAGATGAAACATAATTCATTAACTCAAACACAGTTTGAACCCTTCTTCTATTTATCAGTCTGATTTCCACACTGCAGCTGAGAAGACAGACCACCAAGTACTGCCTGAAGTCCAGAACATTCCTAAGATCTGAGGCTCCTTCTGTCCTTATTTCCTCATTGCTCCATTGCTGGTGAGTCCCCTGGGTCTTTGAGGAAGACAAGGTCGCAGTTCTTTGGGCTGCTTTGTGTGTCCAAAGGCAGTGAGGTGACACCCCAGCAGGACAGGCTGTGGGCACGGTGTCTAGTCAGTGCTCTGAGCCACAGAGCAAATTACATCCCTTGAAGATGTTACCTTGAGAATCAAATATACCCAGATGAGTTTCCTTCTGCAAAAGTCACCCAGGTCACACTGCCACTGCATCAAGCAAGCATAATGAAAAAGTAATATGGTCTCAAGGTCTACCTCAGGGTGGATATGATAGCAAGCTAAACATAAATTTGAAAAGCAATCAATTTTGCTATCCAGCCTGAAGGACGCTCTTTGGTGAAAAATAAGAAAATATTTTTAATGAGTTTTTTAATATTCCTCGTATTTATGCTTTCCCCTTTCCCCTTCTGCCCTGTTTTTATACTGGAAGCTTTAATGGCAACTACTGGGGAAAAATGTAATAAAAATACCCCACTGCTTTTGCAAGAGTAAGCAGCTTACTTTGACTGTAGTCACAAGAGGCTGAGACTATTAAGTTTTTATGTAATTTGGGATTGGAAAACAACTCAGAGAGTTACTGTTTTGAGACAAAACAAAGAGTTTGCCCAATTCCTCCAAAGACAGTTCGGGAGAGTAAGAAAGAGCAACAGCTGTTTTCTTCTCAGAAAATACTCTTGGAACATATCACTCACATTTTTCTAATTAAACTTTTTCAGAAAGCACTGTATCCAGAGGGCTTATATTGTACAAACTAGGGGTTTTTTATCTCATCAATATCAGAACAGCCTTTCATGAAAATGCAAATTAACTATGTAAAAACAGTTTGTACTTCACAGCATTTGAAATCCCCTCTGAGACTTCCAATGAGAACTTTTGAAGCTTTGATTTGGAAACCAGTAAATTTTTACCGTTTGCAAAGCAGGTTATGTTTGATGATTTAAAGCCTGTCTAAAGCTGAAGAGTAAACGTTTAACACCCAATTGTTAAGAGGTTCCATGCCTCAACAGTGCTTTTTATCAAGAATGAAAAGATGATCAAGAGGATCTGCAAAGCAGACATGATCTCTAATCACAGAAACAGAAAGCACCATGGCTGTTTTGGCTTCCTGCTCACTTCCATTCTAAAACTAATATCAAGATAGAGAGCATGACAATGTTAATACTGCAGAGTTCAAACTTCATTAGAGAATAACTAAATGCAAACATTTGATCAAATGACAAGTGGCTTTGTTTCTATTGACAAGTATTGTTTGTATTGCTGTGACCTACAGGAACCCCAGTCAACAGCCAGAAAGCAGAGATACAAATGCTGACAGCTGCCACAGTGTGTGCAGATAAATGGAAGAAAGCACAATTATCCCATTTTCCAGTGGAAGGAAGTCTGCCAGGAACTTTACTCCTCTCATCAGCAGAGCAAGGGAAGGTCACAGCCAAACTTAGTCCCCTCCATAGAAATTATCTTGCTTGATGAAACAGAAGTCTGTGAGGAAAAGCAACATCAGAGTGGACTACGCTGACCCACATGCTGATGCTCTTCTTGCTTCACTCTGTTCAGCCCAAACCCAAGAAGTGCTGTCAGGGGCAGACAGCATATTTTAGGTCTGCATTTGTCATCAGAGGTGTGTTGGGAGAGGAGGCTTCTGCCTCTTTTTTCTCCAAACTCATGAAGCCTATGGCTGCACAGCACAGACAGGACTAGGGAATGAATTTCAGCATGCCATGGAAGGGTCATGCCATCACTTACCATGCGTGTCATTTCGAGGTGACCTTAAAAGCAGCCCATACTGGTGCTCTCAGCCTCTTCTTTACTCACCACATATGTTTCCAATGCTTTTCCAGAAAGTGACTTTCTGGTACCAAAGGATAACCTCAGAGCAGCACTGTGACGTGGGAACATCTTCCAATGAATACATGAGGAGCTGTAGATTCTGCTCAAAAACTGCAGCTCAGCTCACACTGCCCTTGTTTGCAGGGCTGCAGTGTGCAAGCAGCTGCTCCATTTGCTCTGCACAGCCTTGGACAGCCTGCAAGCCACACTCAAGCTGCAGCTTGTTGTGCTATCCCTGGGGAGGAACGAAGGGGGAAGGAGCTTATCAAAACCAAATACCTTACAAAACAGGAAAATTCAGTCCTGGCTGAGGGCAGCTGTGGCAAGTGAGCGACACACTACACCAAAAAGGTTATTCTGCACCACAGACCAGTCTCTGTTTAGAAAAGGACTGAAAGTAAGAATTAGGATGTGGAAGGAGAAGGGAGAAGAAATAAAATGGAACTACAAAAACAAGATTCAAACTAAAATCCAGAAACTGCCAGACAAAGTGCAGTCTAGCACACAGCTCATGCTCAGCACGTGTCAGTCTGGGAATCAGCAAGATGGTGACTGGCAATCACCACAGAACTGATAAACTTCTTCTGGCCTGGGGCAAAGCATATGCCACTCACTTGACTTTCCTGGTTATTTCTGTCTGCCTGAGAAAGGAGTATGATATGCTTTTATGACTGAATTCCTGGCACAGAACTACAAATGTTTTTACAAATCTAGTACAAGTCCCAGCTCCCTCCCATGCATACCTAAGCTGGAGGCTGATCTGATTCGGCACTGGATTTGGGTCAGTTTAAAAGCACAAATCATTTGAGTTTGCTCTGAATGTGATGATCCCTCCCTGAAGCTTGAATTCTGACTGAAACCCATTTCCACAAATGCAAGAGGCACAGTGCACACACTGATATCAAATTTAACTGCACACCAAGACACTACAGCTCACAGGCAGAAAATGAACTTCTCTCTCAGAGCTACAGAGAGATGACCTCTACTCTGAAATATAAGTTGTGCGAAAGGCCCACTCCAGTAAAAGCAAAAGCCTGCAAGAAAAACAAATACTCCTCAATCTACTAACAATCAAGCTTGTGCCCAAAACCTGGCAGGATGTACTCAATAAAAAGCAAATCAAATTTGGTACAAAACCAGTAACTCAGTAAACCACTTACACTAAGACTAGCATAAACACTGGTAATTTCCAAGACCATTCTGGTGGGAGCTTGATCTGATGAAATGTCATGGGTGTCTGAGGAGATGAATACTCTGAAATGTTTCTGAAGCTGGTGGGAAATCAACAAATTCAACAGTTTCCAGAGAAAGGCTGTGTGTAATAAGTACCTAAAAAGGCTGCAAAACAGACAATATGGGGCAGCAGCAAGTGGCATGGACAATCTGAAGATTTCCTGTCTGCTATCTGCCCTAGCAAAAAGGGTAGGGAACTTCAAAACAAGCTGGCAGGCAACCAACCAATTTTTCACCCAATGCAGGAGGTTCACATCCCTCTTATGCAGGGACCCCAGAGCTGATGCAGTGCTCCAGGTGGGTCTCATCCGAGCAGAGCAGAGGGGCAGAATCCCCTCCCTCCCCTGCTGCCCACAGGGCTCTGGATGCAGCCCTGGAAAGAGCTGGCTGCTGGGCCAAACACGTCTCTTCAGTTTAGAAACAAGAACTTCCATGTGGCACTGTGTCAACTGCTGTGCTCAGGTCCTGGTATAAGCCATAAAAAAATGGAATTCAGAAATGTTTTAGAGAGGTACCAGAAATGGCTGGATAAATCCATGTAGGGAATATCAGTCCCTCATTTTTACATAGAAAAATACCACCTGGAGCTCAGAAATAGACTGTTTGCAAGGAGATATCCCTACTTCGCAGCCCACTCTTACACCTCTTGCCAGCAGTCTGCTACTGATCGTGATATCCTTCCAAAAGTCAGCCACATACTCAACAAAGCCAAGGAAAATTAAAACCCTCCACCAACAAGGAAATCTGAAACTGCTGCTCAGATGCTGTCTTTGTGGCAGCTTTTTCAGTAGAAAAAGAGACTTTCTTGGTTGAGTGCTTCCCCATTCTTTTTGCAGTCCAAAGGGCTTGTTCCTATCGTACTTTTCACGCTCCAGGTTTCTATTTTGTTGAAGCCATAACATCACCCCAAGATACCCTTCAGGGACTTCACAGCAGAACAGGTGCAAACCTCTCTCACTTCAGACTAACCCTTCTTGTCCTGGACTCCCTATGGGGCAGGCTGGCCTTGTGGGCTGACCTAGTACTGCCAAAATTCTTAGGTCCTCAAGCAACCACTTTAAAAAATGCCCATTTTCCAAGCAATTCTTGGGGAATATACTTTTCAAAAGAAAATGTCTTAGCTGTACAACTCACCCATGAGTTCAAAGGATCAAAAGATTAGGTTTCAGTCTAAAAATTATTAATTTAAGATTTCCATTCCACATTGTTTTGATACGCATGGCTTTTTTCTTTGCAAACTATTTCTGCAAAAACAGGTTTTTACTCTTGAAAAATTAGTGATTTTATTTCAAACTGGCAAGAGTTAGACCTCTGCGGATCATAACAACCTTCCATCAAAATCATTCTTTGTCTGCAAAGAGATTGCTTTCGCTGTTTTGGAAATACAACACTTTTTGCAATAAAAGCATTTCATTTTGTCTTAAAAGCAGCAGTCAGCCTCTTAGGTTTGAATGCAGTATCCCATAGCACAAAAAAACAAAAAAAAGGCTAAAATAAAAAAGAATTGAGCTATTTATCCAGTGAAAAATTGCTGTAAAACATTCTTTGGAACCAAGCAGGTGAGGAAAAGTATTTTGCTATAATAATAAAAGGACCCATTTTCTTTCAATTAAAGTTCTGTTGTCTTCCTTTGCTCACAGGGTGTTAAAAGTTTTTTTCTCTAAAACTGGCATGTTTTGAAATCCTCATGATGTACCTCCCAGGAATTCAGAAACCATGAACATCCCTTTAAACTTATAAAAAAAGGCACAGATGTTCAGCTTTTCTAAGAATTCAGCTGTTTGTTCCCTTAGGACTTTCAGTACATTTTACATGACACTGATACAGTGATATATAATAAAACATGCAAAAGAATAAGAAAATACTTTTTGCACAGGTAAAAGAGATGTTGTCTGCAACAGGCTAATGTTCCTGAAGACATGTACAATAAAATGTTTTACTGAAAAAGTTTAATTAAACCCAAAACATTCTAAGGATTTTCAGCTACTACTTAGCCTGATTCTTACTAATCTAGAAATATAAAAAATTTGAAAACTTGATAACAATGGAAAGAAATAGAAGATACTAACTATTAGGTCATAAGCAGATCTGACAGAACTCCAATGGATGTAAGAGTTCTTTAAAAGAGAGGTGTACTTGACTCATAAACCCCTAATAACCTTTAGTGTGGTCAGAGAACTGTTTACAAACAAATTTGTGAAGGAACTCCGGACTGAATCATCAATATGTCACAATTTAACTCTCTCAAACTTGCACTTAAAAAAACAGTACATACAACAAGCAATTCATTCTGTTCTCACTATTGGCCAGAGCTGTATAGGTAATCTTGTCAACTGAGACATGAGACTGTGACTTTTTGAAAGACACATTTTCAAATGAGGTTTTTTCTACAGGGTGATGCCGGATCATGACAACTCCACTGAAGCATCGGTAATGGAAACGATCTCATTGAAAAACAATGTTTTTGCACAAGGGAAGCAAAAGCCTTTTTTTTTTTTTTTTTCCCTCTGTGTGTGTGTGTGTGTGTTCCTCTCCAAAACAATTCCAGCGAGATTTCCTTGAGCTCATGTGTTTTTTTTGTCAGCCTTTTTTATTTCTCCTCTATGGCAATGAAAACTACAAAATAAACAAATACATCCCTGGCTGTCAACCTCATTGATTTATTTGCAACAGGAATGGACCTGACAGCCTACATCACAACATACTACATGTGGATTCCAAAGGCAATGAATAATCCCCTCTAGCCTAAGATGAAAGCACATGCACTGTTCCCATCCCTTCTATTGTCACTTTAAAATATGCTTGACCATACTCTATGCTCAGTACTCAAAATATAGCAGCACTTACAGACACCAAACTCAAATTTTGAATGAGAAGACTTTCAAGACAAATTCTGCCAGAGCAGAGCCAGAATCACAGAGATGTCTAGTGCAACTGGCAGCTAAAAATCACTTAGAGGAGGCTTCTTTCCCCAGTGCTGCTGGCTGTTTTCTAATCGTTACACCACTTAATCCTAGCCCAGGATACACTTTCTCCTTTCCTTCAACAAAAATGGTTGTTGTTAGGCAGGAGATCTCCGCCTGATTTTCTTCAAAAGATCAAGACTCACATATATTTTTCTGCCATTTCAACAGGTCTGCCCAGAGCTGCTGAGAGGACAGCAGTCACCCTCCTGTTGTTCCTACCCACCCACTCCTCAGATTCCTCCTCCTTTGGCTCTAGACTTCCCTCTGAATTTACTGCCCAAGCTGCCCAAAACATCGTGCTTGGCTTACTCACATAATGTGATTCCATTCATTTGGCACAGTCCTTGATCACCTTTCCCTGAGAAGCATTAGTGAATATATAAAAATAAGATGCTTTTATCTTCGACCTCCACAGTTTTTAGACAGTCTTTTCTGATCTTTATTTTTTTCTGCAGTTCAAGTCTCAGCCATTGTTTTCTGAGGCTTCGACTTGCAACAAACCTTCTAACATTTGTCTCATTCTACTGGTAATGCATATAAGTCAGTTGAAATAATTCTGCAGTCCTTCAGATGAAACATTTGTTAAAAATGTATATGTATCTCTATTTATATTAGCCCTTTTCAAACTGTTGAGAAATTATTTTCCTCCACTGCCATAGACCTTTTAGAAATATCATACTCCTGTATATGAAAAAGAGACACACAGAGAACATATCAGCCTACATTACTGATCCACTAACATAGATTTTTCATTCATAAGAAATCCACATCGATTTCTGGACAACAGAGGGAAAGCCACCACTCCAAATTATCTGTAGGACTAACAGCCAACAAACAAAAGATTCTAACACTAATATTAGTGACACTAATACCCAGGAGCAAACACTGCCTCCTTGGTGACACACACCATCTGCACGTTTTAGGACCACTCACGGAATTGCTAGGACTTGCAAGTTGGGTTTCTGAACTGAAAGGCTCAGAATCAAACTCTCAGATTCAAACAGAAAGTGTCATTCCTTTTGAGGAATGATGAGAGAGAAAGTTAGAACAGCGAAATGTATGTGTAAAATAACATCTTCCCAATAAAAACACTCCTTTCCAACCTGCACTCATCCTCCTGCCATTTATTCTACACTCACAGTCTCATAGCAATTTTTGGTGATATTTATGCAGAACCTACCAAAATGCCTGTGACTCAGACACACAGCACTACTGCCATGTGAATTAGTACTCTTAGTAACAGTAAAAATGAGTAATACCCCACAGAGGAAAACTTATTTTATTGTTTGGGCTCCCTATAGAGATATGGCTTGAAAAACAATCCAACAAACAATACCATGTACACTCATTTGCCACAATGAGATGCATATGTGGATTTAGAAACCTCCCTGTGACGCTCAGCAACAAAAAAATCCATGTTACAGCCAAAGCTATTCAGGGGCCACGCTTTAGCTCTTGAGGTACAGAGCAAACTCTCAGTGTGGTAGCCAAGGCACAGTTCATGATAAAAACATGCTTCCTTATGGATCTTTATGACTGGCCACCAATTAAGTCTATTTTTTTTCTTTTTTTGTCATTTCCTGAAAGAGTCCAGGATCTGTTAAACATGCACAATATACAGAGGAAACAGAAGCACATCAGAAAGCCAGTCTATAATGGAGACAATAATCTCGTCTGTGTATCAAAGTCTGTCCACTTGTACTTCCACAGATGCACTGATCCAGGCCACTTCCGGCCCTCCAAGAAGAGCAATCTTTTAATCCCTTTCCAAACTGTAACAAAGTCTGGGGTAAACCTTTTCATTTTTATTTTGCAACATTTACTACTTTTCAAGCACAGTATCATATTCCTTAAAAGTTTCACAATCCTTATACTGCAAATTAAACACAGTCTTTTCCTGGACAATTAACACCAGGCATCTCGCAAAGACTGAAAGAAAAGGATTTCCTCACAGTCTCCTGCTTCCACGGGGACTTCCAAAGGGACTTCTAATAGGAAAGCCCAAGGACTGATTGCTAGTAGGACAGCTCAAACATTAAAAAAATCTGCCAGCAGAATAGTGAAATGCACATGAGAAGTACATTTGGATTAATTCCTATTAGATCTCTAGCCAAGTTCAGACCTGCCCACTTAGACCACAGCATCCTTCTACCCACATCTGGAATTTGGCAAACACATTCATTTAGTAAAGGCACATTTTGAAATTCACCGTCAAAGAAACGTATCATATGTTATACAACATTTGGAGGAACACACAGAAAACTTTATTATGTTAAAAGATCCTGTTGAAAAATACTCCTCAGTATTTTCATTCCGCTGTTCAGGTGGGTACTATTTTGACTGCCTTCTCATGGTGTAATTACCCTTCTGCACCTTATTAGTACCTAGTTAGCCTTTTCACCTGCACTGGATGTCCCAGTTGTCCATTTGGACATGACTAACCAAGTGAAAAGGTTGGGGAAGTCAGTGGTATTGCCACCACATTTTGTTTTCACAGGCTATAGGCAGGAATAAAGAAACAAAGTCCATGCTTCTGCTCAACTCACTCTGAAGGCTGCTCTAGCAGAGTTCTGCCTCTCTGAGTTTGCCATCCAAAAACCAACCTAAAACCATCTGCTGAGCGAAATCTCTGTGGTGTTTCGGAAGGGCAAGGACTGATTCTGAGGGCTGATAGCCTGATGTGATGAAGTTGTGAAAGCCTTCACAGAAGAAGAGCAGTAAGCATCACAGTGATTTAAGGTATCAGGCAGGTAACCTCATGACAAATATCTGATGCTGGAGATCTGGACTGTGGTGGGACAGACTTCAAGACAAAGGCTCTGCTGTTCTGTTCAAGCAGATATTCTGGGTATCCTTGTATCTCCGGTGTACTTCCCAAATGCTTTTTGGAGTCATTGCTCTATGTGGGATTCCAGACTGAATTGCTTTGGGGTGGTAAATGGTGAGTCAAGCTGGAGATATGCCAGAAACTTTCTTAAAAGGCAATGTTTAAGCCATGTTGGTGCAAGAAATCACCTTAAAGTCTTCCATCCTTCCTTCATGCTCACCTTGCTCCTTCTAACACTGAATGTTGCTGAATGATACAGCAGGTTTAGCAGAACTCTGTCCCTTCCTCCTCAACATACCCAAGTATCGTTGAAAATTCAGAGATTGGAAGGGATGAGAATGGTCAAGCCCACAGAGAGGGCTGGGGAGCAGAAAGGGCTTGAGCCCTTGAGCTCATGTGACGTTCTGCTGCTTGTGCCCAGAAGAAAGCCCATTGAGGAACTGCAAGCTGCAGCGAACAGACATGCCCATGGTTTCCATATCATTGTGTAGCACAGGAGGGCAGAAGGATGTTTCATCAGGAAGCACTTTTGATCAAAGGTCTTTTTCTGATCTTCTGAGAAACTACTGAGCCTCACAATCAGAATGTTCTCGAACTTTCCAAGTTTGAGAGCATGATTTAAGAGACAGACTAAGACCCAGTGATTTCTCCAGACAGAGCAATTTAGCTTGATAGAAAAAGTTCCATCAAAATGCTTTTTTCTTTATTTTATTTTTAATAATGGATTCAGTCAATAGCCAGGAGGAAAAATAGTTTCAACACCTTTCGTGATAGCTTAATGTACCAATACCCTCTTGCACCTACGGGGAGCACTAAACCATGAAAGTTCAAGAAAAAGCCCTTTTCTTCTTGAACTAGAAAGATGCAGCTTTCCTCCCCAGACAATGACTGCCTGTGGGCAGTTCAATTAAAGATCTCTAATCTCCTGGCATTGATTAGCATGTTTGCCAATCCCTATCCTTCACTGATAAATCCTTTCTTACCATCACGACCAGAAGCACCTGCTCTGTCCGAGGTAAAAACACTGTTCTCTTTTAATCTGCCACACAGAGGATGCAATACTGGAAGTGCTTTTTTTTATTCTGACTTACACAATTTGGGCTGGCTTGCATTCTGATGCAATACATGCAGTAATGAATAACAGAACAGAGTTAAAATAAATCAATTGCTCATATGCCACACTACCAAGCTTCCAGCACTAACATGAAACAAGAGGAAGTTCAAGAACAGCATGAGGAGTCACTGTGTGTAGCACTACAGCAGCAGAAGGAAATACATTCCGCAGCTACAGATGGCCACCAGTTCAAATCCTGACCAAACCTACTTAAGCAGTTATTGTGCAATAATGAATTTGTTTGTGCTCTGATTCCTTTCCAAACCATGCTATACAGTAAATTGAGGGAGTTCACTGTAAATCACGTTGAGTAAGTTCCGATCGGGGGAACTGGGCTGTGGTCAATGGACTCACGACTACACTCTGAGGGTCAGTGATCCCAAGCTGAAATACAAGTCAGAAGTGTAAGTTTAAAAGGGAAGAAAGATTACTGATTGTGAAAGGAACTCATGCCACCATCAACCCACATTATGCAGCAAGGCAACTGCAGCCTTCAGCAGCACCTTTTCAGTAACTCAGAAAATCCTCTTCAGCAGACCCAAGGAGCATCTACAGCTTTTGTGGCTCTAATCTAGTTGATTACAGACAAACTATCAAGGAAACTATTACTTTAACCATGTAAACCAACGTCCTGAATTAGAAAAGAGGCCACACATTGACTACTTTTAGGGAGACATTTCACTGATGGTTTTATCCCTTTGGATTTATCCCTTTGGATTTCCTCCCTGCCCCTGCAGTGTCTTGTCTCTGGCAAAGCTGGTAAAAATGAATCCCAGATGTTTAATTTATTCTTACAAGTTGAAACAAAAAAATAATTTTCCCTCCTAGCGCTGGGCAGATAGGACCCATTGAGCTCCACCCATAATATAGTATTTTTCAAGGCTAATATCCAACTCCAGATGTTACACTCATCAGACTAGATGTAAATATATACCCCTAAGATTGTGCCCTCAGAACTTCTTTCACCATCACTGAAAAACAGATCATCTGATCTGAACCATCAATCTTGGGATTAGTTGAACTGCACCCAAAGAAGGGCCCTACAAGTGTCCTCTTCATTGATCCTGTACGTCTGGACAAGCTGAGAGAGGAACAGAGTCATGTTGAGTCCAATACATCTCATTTACCTGGGATGCCATTAGATTATTCTGTGTTCACTGCAGCCTGCTCTCTGCCACACTGGTGAACACCACCTATACTCAGCTGTGAAAAACTGAGTGCTGCCAAGTCCATATTGCTGTGTGAAGTTCAAACACCTGGGGCACAACACTTTTATTTAACTTACGTAGAATTTGGCATATGTACATAACACTGCAGCCCAACAAGGAGAACTGAGGATATTCTCCACTGTATAGAGATATTCTAATCACCACATGAGGAATGGATGGAGATTCTGGACTAGTTTTGATTTCCAAATTACAACCATTTGCATTAACTCCTCATTCATCAAACTAATGAAACATTTAAAACCATAAAGCACTGGAAGCAAAATATCAAAGTATTTAATTTAGAAACATATAGCTAAATATTTTCATTAACTTATGTAACCGAATGTCTTTGTGGAAAATTTTTTTCCACAGCTTTCTGATCTTTCCCACTTGTAATCTAGGTTTTTATGTATTTATTATTTTCATTTATTTCCTTTTAATGATAATTTCATAATATTGAAGTTACAGTGGCAATATGAGTAAATAAAATACTGGACCACTGTGTGGTTCTCATGCCTCTGTGTAAATTTTTGCTGCTGCTGTGAATGACACTACTCAAAGAATACTATCTCCCTGTACTGTGTTTATTCCTACACCTCACAAAGCAGTCCTGTAAGACATTTAATTCTCCCATCTCATTTCAATACAGCTGAATTACAGTGCTTATTCTCATCAGCAAATTGTAGCTATAATGAAATAAGAACATAACAAAGCAGTTTGTAAAAATGACACTTCATAAACACTGAAAGATACTAACCCAGAAACAATGTCATTTAATCTGTGTTTCTACTCTTTCACACAGATGATGCTTACTATACATGCCCTCCTGGCACAGTTTAAAGCACAGAGTGCTACGTAT
Source organism: Entomyzon cyanotis (assembly GCA_024500445.1). Classification (NCBI taxonomy): domain Eukaryota; kingdom Metazoa; phylum Chordata; class Aves; order Passeriformes; family Meliphagidae; genus Entomyzon; species Entomyzon cyanotis. The sequence continues at coordinate 41,401,833 of JAKEPQ010001021.1, read as the reverse complement.
ACTTTGCCAATTCTCAAAGCATAAGGCACAGGTCCCCATAAAGCACATAAAGTCAGGAAACACTACCACTTCAGACCATTCAGTTTCTTAAAGCTAGATTCTTAACATTAGAGACATGAAAGACTGTGAAAACACAGCCAGAGTCTGTATGAACCTTTCTATTTGCCTGAGATTGCTGGAAGACTGAAACATGGAATCTGAGATTTCTCTGCGTTTGTTTTCCAACACTGTTATCTCAGATGCCAAAAAGAATACAATACCCTTATGAAACCTCACCCTCTTCAAAGCCTGCAGGGATGAAGGGGAATTCAGTCGCACAGAACCTTGCTTTCCAATGCAAGCACAGCCTGTGTTTGGAGCAAAGTTTAAAGAGTACGGGCTTGTCAACTGGGTGTAGGATAATTGCATTAAAAAAGGGGGGCAATCCTTAGTTTCATGTGAGTGGAAAAGACAAACCCTTTCTTCCTCCAAAGTATAATGCCAATAAAGCTGTTCTGTACTGTGTGGTGTGGCAGATAAAAATCATTCTGCTCTGAGGCACTGGCTTCTGCAGTACTATAAAAATCCTTTGGAGATGAGCACTATCTCCTCAAAGCCTTCCTTGCAGGTCCTTATTGTCCTGAAGACTCCTTTCCTAGACAGGTACAACAGCAGCCAGAACCTAATGTTTATTTATCCCTTTGAAACCCTCTTCTCTTTCTCCTTGCTAATGCTTTGTACAAGCCTTTCAGTAATTGCCAACTGGAGCAAGCAGACAGCAGCTAAACTGGGATTAATGCAATGTCCCACACAGCCCATGTTTGCTGTGAATTTCTGGCTGCTCCTGGAGCAGTGGTGGTGATTAGACAAATGGACAAATTAGATCTTTCCTGGCTATTTAGGCTTTCTAACTGGTTTTAAAACAGCAATATGGGTAAAACCATACACAGACTTAGTGCCGAGGCCTTCACTGCCAGTTGCACGCAACAGACTTTTCAGGATACGTCCTAAATTCTTCCCCTTAATTCCACTAATTCTATTAGTCAAAATTATGAGTTTTCACTTGAGAACAGCTTTATTTTTTAGTCCAAATTATGCCAGCTTTGCTTCCCCAGTGCAACAACTTCCCAGGCTGGTGATGAAAGATACTAGGAGAGTGTTAGAAACTCCATTAAAGTGCAGTTTGTCCAAACAATTAAATGCTAAATTACCACCAGAATGTCATTTTTCTGCTCACAACCATGTTCGTGTTCCAAATTCCAGTCCCCATGTGTAATCATTCCAACAAAGCTGCAGCTTATTGCAGCTATACCTAATATGGCATTGAGTTCCAATTTTGGACCATGGCACTATGCTATAGGCTATTTCTGAATAAAATACACCTCATCAGCCAAGTAATAAAATGAATAGAAAAAGGAGAGGCACATTCCACTTTAGTTTTTTGCAGCAACTCCATTTTTCCCCAATATAATCAACAGTTTCTCAAGTCCTGTGCCAGTATTTAACTAACATTTCTTTAAACATTGACATACAATTCATGGGCACAGCACTACCAGAAAACCTCATAAGGAAGCCCTGATAACATATAAGTTTTTTGCTTGTTTGTTTTTATATCCAAACTTCAAGCTGGCAGAAACTGAACATCCAAAATCTTGTGATTTTATGTTGTCAGAGAAAGAATAAATGAACTTTCTGATACTTCATAATAAATATTTTAGAGCAGTGAGTGTATCTGATTTTCATCTTTCTGTATTCATAGTTAGTATATATAAAATGGGATAATACTACCATGTTAGCCATTTTAGCTTTGTGAAAAATTCATGCATTTTTGTGTGTCACACTGGTGAGCACAGAAAAACTTGGAAAGAACTATGTAAGTCTGTTCACAAAACAAAAAAACCCCCATGTTCTCATTAAATAAAACATGGGTCCACACAGCAAGCAATGAGAAATTGTTGAATTGGCAACAATTAAATGTCATTAGGAACACCTGAAAGGAACCAATATAGAAAGCATTTATGACCAAGTGTTTGAAAGATCTCCTACCACATGCACCCTTGACTCAATACTTCTTGTAACAGAACACTGCAGCAGGCATTTCTCAACCTTAATGCTGTTAAAGTGGATTTCTTCAATAAAAAACTTTTTTCTGTTTTCATTTGCTGTGCATTCTTCCCACACATTGCCATCTTTTGCAGGAGTGATATATACGACAAGTACACTATGCTTACTGCTCCAAAGCATCTTCCATAAATAATAAAAAGCATTCAGCAAAGTGGATTTTATCAGGTGGCATGGAGTGGCAACTGTTAAAAAAAACCAAACAACAAAACAGTAAATAAAACACACACAAACCACCAAGAACAGTGCTTTAATGCAACTGTTCTAATTCTCGGTAATAGAATTACACAATTATAAAAAAGACCACACATATGGCTTTCCAGGATCTGATACTCACACACACATGAAATCAGCAAAGTCTTATTTCTAAAAGCTCAAAAGGATGCAGGACACAGAGTCTGCTTCCTAGAGAGAGACTGAGATTTTTACTTTGAATGAACATCCAGACATTAACTAGGCATTCATTATCTCAAACAAACTTCCAGATACAATAATCCTTTTTTGTTGCCATTTTGGGTCTGTTTTTCTCTTAATTTATTTCGCATGCAATCAGCAACCTATTCCTGGAACCTGAGCAGAGTTTTTCTAGGGCACTTAACAGCTTTCAATGAAATTTCTCCTAAGGAAAAAAATTAAGCAGTTCTCCCCATCAGATCCACCTACAGTTCTTTAATTCAGTTTGCTTTGACACAATCAGAACCAGGGGAGTCCTAAGTAAGAGCTTCCAGCAAGTAAAATTTGATCTAAAAGGAACAGATTCACCTACTGTTGTACTGTTCATGTAATTTCCCACATTTTTCCTTTGCACACACTTTTTTCCAGTGCTCAGACTGTACCACCCAACCAAACACAGCACCTACACCTTTGTCCTAGAGACCTTTCTCCGCTGCCAGTAACTCTAATAAACTGCCTGTGAGGCTCAGGCAAGACACTTCCACACAAATTTACCACCTGTAGGAAGGACAGTGCTTCTCAACCTCACCAAAGAAAAATTATTAAGAACAAACAGCAGTGATGGTAAAGCGTCCTTAGTGACAGAAAGAGAACATCTGAATAGCTTCAGATCTCAGATGCAATTCTCAACTCAAACCAGTTCCTTCTAACTGCTGACATTTGGGATGAGTCAGATGCAAATGCATCCCAGCTAAAGGACTGGAAAAAATTCTTGTGGTAATATCCTTCAGAAACAGCCTAATCAAATATTTAGCTGCATATCACTGTTGAAAAAGCCTAGAGAAACTGCCTTCGATGAAAAGTTGCCTTTGGCAAAGAAACACACAAGCTCAGAAGGGTAAAACATATCTGGTTCACTCATTTAAACACTGTGGATGCAGCAGGAATATCTGCACAGAACTGCCACCTTGCACCTACAGCAACAATTAAGTTGTAAAGGCCATTGAAAGTAAGAGACTCATTTCTAATGGTCTTTGTAAATAAGAAATAGTTATGTTTTGCATCAGTGGAGATGGTTTACCTATCTTAACCAGGGGAAAGGAAGGGGTTAATTTCAACAAATAGCACAGTCATCCAACAGATCACTATAACCAGCCACCACACACACAGAAACCCCAGATTTGCCAGGGAAATGACTCATCTTTGGTCTCTCCTGTTGTATGGCAAACATATTTGGGATTGTAATCTGAATATCTACATACAAGTAACAAAACTCTGAGAAAGAGTGAAAGAACATGAATACAATCTGTGCCAGTAAACACCTTTTGATGTCCAACTGAAACAATGAAGATGAAACTAATCCCCTTCTGTGGGATTAGGATGGAACTTCCTCACATCAAACTGTCATGGAATACCTCAAAGGAACTGATACCACCTTCAGCAACACAGCAAGCTTATTTACAAGAATCATCTGGATATACCAAAACGATTTCCTGCACTTATGGGACTCCAGGTACTTAAGGTGCCCTTATTCTCCCATCTGCATTAATAGCAGCACACAGAAGATTAGCTTCCTAATGTTACATACTGTCAAAACATGTTTAAATGGGTGAAATTTTAGGTAAGAGTTTGGTATCTCAATTCAAGTATATATGTTGTATTATCTTTGTAGGCCACCTAAATTAATTGCCAAATTAATTAATTTGAGCCAAAAAAAGGCCACCACCACCAAAAATAAAAACCTCCACCACCACAATGTCTCTAGAATTTCAGTGAATAATTTCACAGCATGTTGCATGCATGGGTTTGAAAACAATAATTCTGAAACTGCTAAACCTGAAGCAGTAGTTTGGATTAATCCATTTGGGACCTAAACTCAGTTTGAACTCGTCCATTTAATTTTTCGTGCTTAAGCAGGCTGCCTAGCACTAGAGGCACACTAGGGACTACCCAGTTTTCATGACTTTAGATTGCGTGCTCTCACAAACTCAAAAAATTATACAACCAAGGTATAATGACTGGCTGCTGTAAAGAGAGAATTTACTCAGGTTAACAAAAGGACTCAGAAAAAAGGTCAAGTCCATCTGCTTACCACACTTGCATGTTAGGGTTTGTTTAGAAGCAGTGCACAGATGTAATTTGCCTAAAATATAACCCACAATTCAAACATAACACATTTGAAATTTAAACAAAACATGAAGCTCACATCTATGCTCATTTGCTTAAAAAGCTTCAGATAGAGGAAGAAACCCACAAATAAGGGGGATTTTAATCATATACATAAATTACTGTGTACAGCACCAACAATGTTTATCAAGTGATAGGAAAATAAGACTTTAAGTCTCCATTGATCCATTGACTCAAAACTGGCTAGTACAAAAGCACATTTGTCTATACCAGAAAAGGCAAATATGTAAATCTATTATATACCAGACCTACCAGCACGGCATTAAATGACATTAAGTCTCCAGGACAGCCTGGACTGGAGTATTTTCAGTAAAAGTATTTTTACTGAAAATACTGGAGTATTTTCAGTACAGATTTTCAGTAAAAGGAACACCAGCTAGGATTGTTGGATGTTTTTTTCAAATGGCATTTTGACCTAGCTCTGCCATTTATGCACATCAAAAATTTTTCTCAGGTCTAGCACACTGGGTAATGAAAGCATTAAGAAGAAATACAAGAAGCTGCACTTCTTGCAAATGCATCCATTTTGGTTTTATTACTGTCTCACATTGCTTTTCCTCAGTATGCACAGCACCAGCTACTTTTGGTCAGGGATTTTTTATTGTGGACTTTGATCTTCCTTGTAGGGGTTGGGGCTGGGGATTTTTGATGGCTATGCCTCCATCTTCATTTCTGTAGAGAGAATAGGTACCTTCCCCAAAAAACTGCAGAAACTGAATGCTGTATTGTCTGCACTGAGGGCACATAAAAGAAAGAGCAAAACCTTCCTGATCATTCTCCTGCTCTGGTTCCCCAACAACTGCATATTTAAGGGTCAGGCACCACACAGTCCAAAAGGAATCTACAGTCAAAACCAGAAAAACAGTTTCATTTCCCAATTTGATTACATCTGTACAGCTGCTGATGTTGGAGGTTCAGATTAAAACTGGAATTGAAGGCTCAAAAATAAAGTTCTCTATCTCTGGGATGTTTACATTCTGAAAGCCTAGGGAACTTCCTTTGAAAACCAAATGAAAAAAGCAAACAACATTAAGATCCATGTGGTCTGTGTCAGGGAAGGGTTATACAAGGAAGTCCTCTCAGCTCAGTGGCTTTGAATACTTCAGAAGGAATCAATTTAGTCACCTGTTTAGGCAGATACACCACAGATTTAAGCATTTAATTACAGATAGTAGAGATCCAAGGCTAAAATAGGTCCTGCATTTTCTGGATGTGCCAGGGAGAAATAAAAATCTCTTGAGTTGAGCCATGACCTGCCTACTTACTGAGCACAGTATTCTACCAAGTAGGTTGTAACACAAAAGAGAAACGTTATTTCCCAAAATCATTGCGATGACTACAATTAACCTTGCATTGCCTTCACTAGAATCTAAGTTTGCAGCCAAGCTGCAGGTGAGATGTTGGGTGTGTGGGACTTCCAGAGTGAGACAGGCCCATAAAGTGAGCAGCACAAATCCTTGTGTGGGACTGTGGCAGGATTTTACATAGCTATCTCAACAACTGAATAGGATCCCAACAGGATCTTATCTTCATACACCTGGTTTCCCTCTTCTCCCTTCAGCAGGACTGAATGAAAACACATATTGTAATAACTTTTGACAGAATGCAACAGGTTTTTGAGCAAACACCACTTTGAAAAGAGGTAATGTCTTTAACCCACCAAACTACTAATATCTATTTCACTGTGCAGTACAGACACCTTTGAAATAAAATTCCTTACCTCTGTCTGTCAGTAATGCCATACTACCAATGCAAAGAAATGAGTGCTGTCCAAAGTTCTTTATTAGTCACTTGTCTCAAGTACATCATACAACAGAATTACGCGGGTATGACACAGAATAAGAGTGTATGAAACCAAGGGTGACCGTGCACCACCAAACATGTATTTTTCAGATGCCTGCTTTCACAGGAGAAAGAGGAGTGACTGAGATTGGAGCTGCCACACCGAAAGGAAGGGAAATGCAATCACTGATAACTGCAGGGACAGTCTGTGCTCCTGCAACTCTACCAGGAGAATATATTTGAAAACTCAGATCTGACAGGCTTTAAAAATGAGGAAAAAAAAGAAGGCTGTAATGAATTTCAAGCACACTTCAGCTGGAAAATCCACTTTCCTCACGCATACCCTCTCCATGCACGTTAAGGAGCATTCGCCAGTTTTCCTAAGTTCAGCACATACAGTAAGGGAACTATGACTGGGGAAAAAGAATCCAAACCAATAGCTATGAGATGCAGTCTATGAAAATGCATGGGAGATTAGGGTTTTTTCTGGTTTAATTTTTACTTCTTCTTTTACTGCAAGAAAAATAACAAAGAAGAGCTTCTTTGAAGATTATATGAAGGAAGGTCATCTGTGTCAGTCATGCACATCCCTCCACTCTATCAAGATAAGTTATTATTTCAAAGGCATTCCTATATACCACCAGGTATGAAAAGTCTTATAGCCCAGAGCCGCACTGATAAAGCCATTTCAATTTCATTTATTACTTTCAAACACTGGAGCTGCAAAACAGGCAAAAACACAGAGGGAAAACTCCGGACTTTATTAACTTTTTGAACAGAAATGTTTATTCAGAAAGTCAGAACCAAAGTTCCACACTGTCTTTAAAGTTCAGCTAAGTGACAGGACTCAAGAAGGTGAGTCATCAGATGATAACTTAGCAGCTGCTGGCTACAAGAATAAACCTTGAAACCTGGTTATTTAATATATTTTTAGATTCCAATAAACTGCCTCTCATTAAGACATGCAATGGAGCCTGTATTTATTTACAGCACAGCACAAGACAGCAATGGGGTAAAACACAACAGCTAGTGTTGAGTTCAGCTGTCCAGGACAGGACAGTCCTGTCTGGGCTGCCATGAGGATGTGGACTTTGCTGCAGCTGGACCTTCCTGGTACCTCAGGTCATCCAGTCTTTGCTCAGGCACCTTCATATCCACATCACAAAGTGCAGATGAGATGAGCTGCTACACAGTCTGAGTGATGCTCTCTTGCATTACCCCACACATCACAGAAGGCCACTGAGCCCTCTTGTCCATCTGAGCAGCAGCCCAACAGCCCCACTGCCTGTCACCCCTGTGCAACTCCTCACTCTTGGAATATCATTATGGAGAATGTTCCCATCATTGCAGCTAACTGAGGAAAAAATAATCTTTGAACAGAGCAGACTTACATCTGTTACATCAACAACTGGCCCTCAATTACAAAAGTCTTTTCTACAACACTTTCAGAGACAGTTCACTCTCTATTACAAAACAAAAATCATAATATGAAAGAAGTTTTTAAAATATAAAAGCATTTATAAACAGCACAGGAAGCTACATTTCTACTTATGTGATACCCATTTCTTGCATCTGTGGATATCTCCACACCATATATATTAAACACCTGTAGGAAACACTGCTGGAAAGATCAAACACAACATCCCCTCCACCAAAAAAAATCCAACTAAAAAACCACCGTGTCTACTTCTAATAATTAACTTTAAGAAAAGGAATAACAGGTTTATTTAGCATTTTACAGGATATCAGAGGGGAGTGAGAGACAAGAGTATTCCAAAATTAACCCTGATTTTTGCTGTTAGCTATTGATGACTTTGATTGCCACACATCATTAACTAGTTCCTCAACCAAATCAAAAGCAGCCAGAAATAAAATGAGAAAAAACAACCCTGGGGCTATACTTGAAATGAGAAAAATGCACATATTTTTAACCAGATGGTTTTCCCTCTGAGTTAAAAGCTTTTATAATATGAAATCATTACTCCACATAGTAAGTATTGCTACTGTCTTGCTTGCACATGTTTTTAAATTCTAAAAAATCCTAACGGGTGCATCACCTGCAGCAGAGACTTTCAGTAAATGTTAAGAACCAGGACACTAATCTCTCCAGTGTCAATCTGTTTACTGCACCCCAGAGCTGAAAACCCTATCAACTGTGCCATGGTTTTAAACATACTCAGTGAGGTCAAATATTTGTCAAGATAATTTGTTTTGGCTGGAATGGAGAAAGTAAAGAAAAGCAGACAGAAAAAGGCAAAAATACACAATTTTGTTGAGAGATGATGTTAAATTATGGAGCCTTGCCTAGACAAAATATCTCATTAAATCTGTCAATTGGTTTCAGGATTTTAAGGATTCAGAGCACGCTTTTAGAAGCCTCTAGGTACGACATAAACCTCAGTAACACCAGATTAGCCAACACAAAAATCCCGACTCTACTAACTTCATTCCTTTCTGAATGCGCAGATTTAACCCCTGCTTCAGTCAGAGGTAACATCATAGATTCCCTCCACATAACTTTATGTGCTTGAAATACCTATGGAAGTTATTAATGAAAAATAAACATGACCTGTGCTAGACAAGGCCTTTTCAAAGCTGTGAAGCACCAGTAACCTCAGTTCAGAGCTCAGCTGCTGAATGACACTTTTGGAGGCCTTCATAAGAGTGGCTCTGACCCTTAGCAGGCTGGACCCCCATCCCATGGAAACATGCTCCCACCTCAAGATCCTTGGTAAGCATCTAAGATAATCCCATAGAAGAGCCTGAAATAAACTCATATGAATCCAGTTCTAAGAGGAACTGGTTTGAAGCATCAAAACCCCCTAAAACTGGTCCATGCATCAATGTGTATGTAGGTTTGTTCAGCCTCTCTTTAAATTGCTGCAACCAAACCAGCAATCTAATACCAATCAGAGTTACCCGTCCTCCTCAGCAGTCCACAGGAAAGCACAGATAACATCTGTGACTCGATTTCTTTCAAAACAGAGACAGGACATCAGTGCTCATTAAAATGCCATATCATGGTGTCAGCCTACGTTTCATGCCCTTCTGAGAACTGGTTTCTCAGAAACAGGGGAGCACAAATGTTTGGCCTTCTAACTCACAGCAAAGGATTATTTTACAAGACATTTCAGTAAATGAGGGTAGCATATCAAATACCATCTCTGAAAAGAACAAGAGCAAGTTGCTATGTATTTTTCAGCAATAATTACCTGACCATCAACCTTGCAAATGCCACTTACTTCCTTTCCTATGACAACTGCTTTACCTCTCGTTTCAATATGCAACAGCCTGACAGACACAATGGCAAACAGCTTTCCGGATCATTGTCCTTGGACTCAAATACAAGCTGTATTAATGTTCTTTTCCCCAGTGTTAAATGTTTTTGATAGCTAAGAGAAAGGCTCCATAGTGTAAGAGTTAGTTGCTGGATGAGGGCATCCCACTGTGGGCTGTATTTGGCACTTCTTTCCTATAATGTGAAAGCATGACACCCATTAGTATAATTGAGATTTACAAGCCTGCACAATGAAGCAAAACTTATAAAAGACCCAAGACAGTGAACATAAGCTATCATCAACAGGGGTGAATTTGACGCATAAGCCGTAATGCTGTTACTAGAGTGTTTCTGCCTTTCATGAAAAACAAAATTTTTGGTAATGTTTGGTATTCATGTAGTTCATCTATTTTGTGTTTTTATCTCACACTAGTTTTTTGAAACTGAGAGTGCAAAGCCAAAACAAAGTCATTGTAAAACATTACACAGTCACACAGTAAGAGAATAAAAAATCTTTGAAAGGAAGAAATTGATGTAATTAAACCTTCAGGGAGACAGATGTGCAGGTCTTCATTTCTTCAGCTTTTTTGTTGGCTATTTTAAAGGATCAAGCTTATGCAGATGGCACAATTTGAATAACTTCATTTGCTCTGAACTACACTTGTGAAAGTACTTTTTTAAAAAGAGTCTATTTCTCCTAGTGCTGCTCAAATTGCAATCAAAATCTGGTAAATCTAAGCTATGGTCCTGCATTTGTCCACTAAAACTTGGCTTTTTTCAAGTTCAAACTGATTTCAAACACAGTAACTTAGCTGCCTGAAAAGCTGCCCACATGATGCTGTGTTATTTTAACTGATACTGTCCTTGGAATCTCACCTTGATAAATGGTACCCACCCATATCAATTTACATGATGAACAAGTCATGCTGCCTGACTCAGAATCAAGGACTGGTATTTACAAATTTCCCCAGAAGTATCCCCAGGCAAAATGAACAGATGCCCAGGTCAACAGAGAGGAAAAATTTAAAAACTCAGTTGTGGTAGATATCTAAACATCTACCTTGTCTCTGCCCTTTCTACTCCTCAGATACTGATTACACAGGCAGTGAAACACAAATACGAAATACCTACTGGCAGTGAAACAACAAATATAACCTCTGTTATTAAATTGAAATGACTGAACTATTGACACGTAGAAGAAAACAAAGCAAAACAAAACAAACCAGAATTGTTAACCCAAGTGTTCCTGTTTTGTAGATGGGAAGAGAGTCCTGCAATGAAGTCCTACTATTCCTACCTCAAAAAAAACTAAAGTAAGTGTTAAAGAACAAAGTTCAGTCCCTGAATCTTGACACTTTTAGGGCCAGCAAATTTTGACAACTTGTGTCCAAGAGTTATAAAAGGAAAGGTCAAGAACACCTGGGAACTTAAGGTGGTGTTCAATGAATTTTAGAACAAGAGAAATTTTTCCAAGAACTCAGAAATGTCAGTGCTGGCTTTATATGTACTGGAGGCACACAGCAAATCCTAGAACATCACAGGCATGTCAGCTTGACATGATTCAGGGTGGGCAGGAAGGGAAAGAAGGAAGGACAGCTGATATTAACCAGACTGGTAAAGAATTAACAGCAGGAAGTATGGCTAAAGCCAACAGATCCTATCTAATGAGATTACATTTTTTACATTTTCTAATCACATTTCCTAATTACATTGCAAGTTTGACCAGAAAACATATGGTAAGTTTATGACACATTTAGGTTTTCTAAGGCATTTATCTCTGCACATTTTTATTAGGAAAGACTTTTTCAAAAATATGAATGCTATGCTCACTCCTCTGATTCAAAATCTAATTTAGAGAGCTAAATAACGAGCCATTATCAAGTAGGTACATTTCTACCAAAACTCTCTGGAGGTATCCATTTTGTTCCTCTGTCACTGAACATTCTTACAAAGATTTGGAAGACAACACAAAAATGTTCCTGGTCCCACCTGTAGACAGTCCAAACACTGCAGGAATACATCTTTCTCAGGAGGACAGGTGATAAGACACACAACCACCATTGCCATTTGTGATCTGAGCTCCAGAAAAAAGCCCAATTTTCTGTACATTCAAACAAAAATTCACACAACAGAGAAATTAAGCTTCTGGAAACAAGGCTGTGGTCTGCACAGCAGCCACTGTGAGATTCTTGGTGTCACTTTAAGATTGCTGAAAACTGCCCTTTACATATGCCTGCAGTCAAAAGAATCCTGGGAGATACACAACAGATCTGGGAATCTCTCCTGGCATTTCCATCTCTTGCTGCAAGTGCTGCTTTACATCTCTGCCACTTCTGCTCTGCCTAAGCAACACATTTACTCTTTTTTCACCAGCGTCCAGGCTTTTGCCAGCAAACAAAAGCTTTGCTAAAAAACAGGTACCAGACTAGACTTGCTTGCTTTCTTCGAGATGCCACACCAAATTACAAGGAAAAGTATACACTTCAAAATTGCACGTTGTTACCTACCACACAATAGGTATTTAACATTGTTCTCCACGGTCTTCTTGTCTGCACAGCTAGTGCTTAACTTACACAAGATACGCTTATTGCCACCCTGTTATTCTTTCATCTTTCAGTGTTGATTTGCACACACGAGCAGGCTCACTTACATTTTCTCAGAAACAAGGGAAAACACACCTTTCTCTGTGGCACAGTGACTGCCACGGCTTTATGCTTCTCTCCTGTCTTTCTATTTTGGCAAAGCCAATGCAGCACTTACCTTTCTTTGCAAAGGCACACATAGCTCCTGAAAATCAATGATCTGAACTGTCTAAACCTGTCCCCATTACCAGCTCTTCAATTACTCTCGCTGATGTTTCTGCAGTGACACACACACAGTGTTTTTAGGACAGAGTACAAAGCAGAAGGAAAGGATGTGTGGCAGCAAAGAATATCCTATGAGTTCTAAACCAAGCTCAGGTCAGTCTTGTTCTAAGGACATGAACTTTCTATTTTTCCGAGCAAGCTTGAAAGCATTACCATGCAAGCAGGAACAACACAAAAAAATACAACTGCTTGAAAATTAACTTTGATTATATTCCCAGGAGATTCTTCCCAACTGCCTCCTTTTTCTTATGAGCTTGTTATTTCAATAAGTAGATACTTATTTCAGTAAGTATCATACGTAGCCTGCTGTAGTTTTCTGTATGCAATGAGATTGTTTTCTACTTTAGAACAAAAATATGTTTGATTAATTTTAAAAAAACAACCAAAACCCCCAAGCAAGCAAACAATAAAAATAAAACAAGCCCCAACCACTGTGGATGTGTGCAAGCTGCTCTGATAACAGAAGTCCAGAAATTGGGAGTGTGCTGGTCTTGCTTTCTCATGTCAGACATCCAATTTCCACAGCTGCTTACACCTCATGAGACACAGCAATACAAAACAGCCTGAACTGCAGAAAGCAGACTTCAGTTCTCACAGGCATCACCTTCACCCCTCACTACTGCCCACAAGTGAAGACGCTATTCCCAGAAGTCACGTCTGCTCCTTTCCATCCTTTGCCTCTCACGCCTGTCTCTTGTAGCTCCTCACAGTTCATCACACATGACTGCAGATTTCTCTCACAGGTTTGAAAACTTTCCTGTGCCCTTACTTCTACCACTAGTAGTTACACAGGCAAGTAGTTCATATCTTCTACTAAGCAACAATTCCAGTTTCAAACAGTACTGAACTATATTTAATAAAGCTCACTAGATATCAACAGTACTTCTGCACACAGTTCGCGACAAAACCACACAAATAACCTGAGCTACACTTAAAGTGCTGACATTATACTTTTCAGTAAAACAGATTATAGATCCTGCCCTTGTGTGACAGTCCTGCTGTCTAATAATCCTGCAAAAACTGAAACGTTATTTAAAAGCACTACATTCTTGCTTCATTATTTGCAAGAAAATCTGTATCAACATACTCAAAGATCTAAAGTTATCTGAGCATACAAAAACATTCAACATCACACTCTGGTGTTTACCCTTTTCTTGGCTACGCAACAAGAGCAGAACTTGGCTCTTAGCTGTGACTGACTTTTGCAAATAATCTTATCATTTTTTATAGCTCAAAAAATGTTTTGCTTACGACAAAAATCCCTGCTCTTCTCATACTCCAAAAGCCACATGAGATACTATGCCAAACTGTTGCTGTACTGTTAAACCTCTTACAGTAAATTCATGTGCAAAACCAAGTCCTCTGCATTTAAATACTGCCTATAATTCGTATTTCACAATTGAATTGGGCAAGCAGCTACCCAGCTGGCTGGGCAGTGGAGCCAGCTGGCCAGCTCATGGAGGGAACCTGTCAGAGACTGCCCACAAAGGCAGCCAAGAAAATACAGCAGGGTCTCCAGCAGCACCCATGGGTCCCTCACGGGCACCAACCCCACTGACTCACCCTGCTGCCCAGCTCTAATTATCACTACTCCAACCCCATCCCCATCCCCACACCTCATCTCTAGTGGGAGCAGTTCTACCCATTCCCCAGATTTAAATAATCTGGCACAGTTGATGAGTAAAACCCAATGCATTTTATAACCTGACACTACTTTCTTTCTTCCTACTGTACCCACAGAATGGAACTGCCCCTCTGGGTAACCTTTGCTCTGTAACACAAAATACAACAAGCAGAGCTGTGCCACAAGTCAGCCATTAAGTTTACACTGCTGCAGGAGACAGAGAGCATGTTTCATTCTTCAGTGTTAGAGCAAAGCAGAAAACCAGAGCTGATCTCTGCCTCAGCCTCTGTACAAGACAGACTTGGAAGCACTAAGGGTGTATTTTCTGTGATGTTATCCAACACCTATGCAGAGTCAAACAATTAGAATTTCTTGCTGTACACATCATGTTCACCTCTCTGCTTTTAGTAGAGTTGCTGAAGCACACATTAGCCTTTCAGAGATTTTAAAAAAAGCAGAGACTACAGAGTAAAGCACCATGTCTGCTGCCTGACTAAAACCAGTGCAAGTCTACACAGAGAAGAATCCAAGCCAGAATGTAAATAGTTTGCTGCTTCACATACTTGCTCACTAACTTCTTAAAGTGAAAGATGACCCCCAAAAGCCTTTCCAGCCCTGGCAAAGTCCTCAGAAAATAATTCCCTAAAGAGTTAATCTGGCTCTTACAGAGTAGACTTTAGCATGCAAGTACAGAATGCCCAGGCTTCTCTTTCTGCAGCTCCAGCGTTCTGCGATCATGTAACAAACCAATGCAAGATACATTATCTTACTTCAGCAACAGAAAGCAATAAATTTCAATCCTTCATGAAGCCAACACCAAAAAGATACATGATAGTCCTAGAAACTGGAGCACTATTAAGCCTTTTGGACAAAGGGCTAGTGAGCTCCAGGGCACTCTGGGCAGCACCTACAGTCACTCCCAGGTTTCCACACTCTTGCTGACAAGCAAGATACAGCCCCAGGAGACACCAACAAAAGATGGTAGGCAGTAATTGGAGCCTATCGAATTGCAAAAGTCAGAGGCTGCATTAAGACTAACTTGTACCACCATCATCTCTACACTCCCTCAGTAAGACCTCTGCTCTCAACCAGCCTTCTCCTGCAATCAAACTTTTCTGACACCACAAAAGGTGCCACAGCACTTTGCTGAAGAGAATAAAAGGATGCCACGGGGGAGGGGGGAAGGGGGTGCCCACACTACTGCCAAATCCAATGTCCTCGTTTTTGGACTGGAGAGGTCATGCAAGCAGTTGGTTTCAGCTGCAAGAAGGGGCCAAAGGCAGCAACACAAGCCAGAGCAAGGGAAAAACAGAAGAGAGCTGAGCCACACCACACAGAGCAGAGTGAGAAGTCACACCTAAAAGCTGCTACTACACTGAAGAGTTGTACTCACAAAGCAACACAGCATCGATGTGTCACCCATGAAGAGACAAAAGGAGTCTTAAAGTTACGTGAAGACAGAGATGTTAACTTGCCTCAGACAGCATTCAAAGGTATAACTAATGGATACAAAGTATCACAGCAATGACAGCAGGACAAAAGCAAAAAGAAAATTTTAAGAGAATCTTTTTCCTGTTTCACATTGGTAAAAACCATCATGATGGACTCATGTTCTTTAGTGCATCCTTCCTGAATGATGGAGCAAGTCTCATTGCTCTTAGAAATTCTTTTAAAAGGCTGCCCAAGAAGATGCAATTCAATCACTGCTCCCCAGGGCTCACTGTTTACAGTGGACAGGTGTGAAATGTATTTGCATCAGTAGGGTCATCTCAGAATGGGACGAAGAAAGGTGTTCTAAAAACATCCTAAGCCCTGCTTCTCTCCTTCCTTTCACTGCATGAAATGCCAAAGCGCTTACTGTCGTGGGCACTGCACATTTTTCATACCAATGTAATGAGATGCTCTCCTCTGCTTTTCTGAGCTAAAGCACGCAGTAACCTATCCTTGGCTCCCCTGAAGGAAAGAAGCTGGGCAAAAGTCTGATGGGAAACGATGATATTGGATCAGGTCCAGAATACAGCCCTCATGTAAACACTGTTTTCAAGGTTCACTTCATTTTCTCTTGCTTATACTGGTGGCGATCAGTAAACACTTAATACTAATGAACAGAAGTTGCCCCAGATGAGAAGGCAGATGGGACACCCTGAAATAAATCCTTTGTAAACATGTTTTGCACCCAGAACAACTTTTTCTGCCACAAACAGCATGTGCCAGATTCCCCAGCTGCAAAGCTGAGTTCCACCACTGCAAAACACCCCTCGACAGAAGCCCTACAGGAATATTGACTGCATCCCTTGGATGCAGACACACTGTGCTGCCTCAGCTTCCAGGCATAACAGTTCCCAGACAATTGAACTTTATGGCCACCAAGATCTTTCCTCTGCAATCAATTGCATGAACAACGCCCTGTCCTTTTTTCTTTTTTTTCCCCCTTGTCTTAAAGTTCTGTCTCTCCTTTACTTCTTATCTCCCCTGCCTTCCTGTATTACCCACATGTGTGTTAGTTCAGCTCATGTCAGATACCTATCTCGCTTGGTTCAGAAGCCTTTGGGTAACTGAGAGGGGCTGTATCTGGGAAAGGTATTGGTTTTATTTATTTATATCAATCACATTATCTAGACCTATACAAATACAGGTACACTGTGCCTTGGAGAATTATCTTCATTTTAGTCTTTATATTCTTACAAGAAAGGTAAAGTTGAAGTGAACAAAGGCCACTTGTGAAGGACACAAGATGTTTGTCAGCCAGATTTCAGAGTCGTGCCAAAAGGGGACGTCCTGACTTCTTGAAATCTCACCTTCACATAGGGTCAAGTATGCCTAAATCTCTTATGATCAAATTTAAAATTTATTTATGTTTTCTTAGTTTTCCAGGTCTTCCCAGGAATGTCAGCCTGTTTATTTCAAGAAGAGACTGGGAATCCTCACAAATCACTGTGGTCTCGGCACTCACAATAGAACTCAAGACAGCTAGAAACAGGACAAAAAGGGAAACCCTAAATCCACAAATCCAGTTGCCAGTTCTCTCCTACAAAAACTAAAGCTCACATGAGAAGGAAAGGATTGTCTCAGACCAACATCTCTTATGCCCATCCTATTTCTCAAAACTGCTGAAAGCAAACACCTGAAGAATAGTAAAATAAGATGTGATACTTCCCACAATCTTACCCTGTCTTTTTCAAACTGAGTAATGAGAAATGCCTGCTTTATCCTGAGTGAACCTTTAGTCGCATTCTCCTGTATTTTTCTAATCTCTGCTCAAATCCTATGATCTTTTCTCTTTTTTTTTCTCCCCTTCTGTTAACAAATTACAAAAAGAACTCCACAAAGTATAAAGCAAATGTATTCACATCTTAGCCTCACACTTCTAACGGAAGAGCTTTTAAGGCAGAAATCTCTATTACCTGCTAAGTCTGTGACTCTAGACTCCAAACTATGACACTTTAATTTTCCCCTCTGCAGCTTCATGTCTACCATTTCCTGGTTTAACAATACAATATCCTGGTCCTTCCCCACACCGATAATACTTTCTCAATTTGCATCCTGACCAAAGTTCATTACACATTATTGATTCTTGTCCCATGAGTAACAATGAAAATTTTAAATATAAGCAGCTGCAGAACAGAGACTTAAGGCACCACATGCACAGTCTTTTTCTCCCAATAATACCATGGAAACACAGTGTGGAGCCCCCAGTGACACAGTGCTCTGAAACACAGAGCTATCAGCACCCTTGATGCGTCCCAAATACAGAAGAGTAAATGCTACACACAAATAAAAAGGTACTCATCTTGCCACACATGTATCATTAGCTCACTTACTGGGATGCAGCCAGGTGGGTAGAAAGGATAATGAGCAGTTCCAGTCAGCAATGTCCCGGTGGCACAATGGTAGATGTATCATGCAAGTATAAATTAGTGACCTGATTTAATTGACAGTGAAGAATCATACTCCATTCTCTGTAGCATTGCGGCAGATCTAATACAGATAAACAGATCATTCTTCTGCCATGTTCAACTTAAACTCCTCAAGAGACCTTGTCCTGTAAGTAGGTCAAAAAAAGAAAAAAAAGGCACTAGGAACAACACTGGTTGAAGTTTAAGGGTTTGGGGATTTGGAATTTTTGGGGGGTTGGGGGTGGGTTAGTGGAAGTTTTCTGTTTGATTTTTTTGGTTTTATTTTTTAATTTAGATCAGTCTGATCTCCTGACTTATACACCAACATAGCCAGTGTGAGGGCTAGGAGTGGCACACTGGTGACAGACAATTCATGAATTCCTACACTTCACGGAAATCCATCCACTGTGATAATCTAAGCTATTATGCCTAATATGTTTTTCTGATTTGGGCTTCTAATTTGCTCAACATTTATCCACTTACAGACTTTGTATATCACTTCATCTCTATGTTCTGCATCTTGAGTGTCCACACTGGACTGTCTGGATGAATAATACCTTTCAATTACCATACTAGATAGGACTTTATAGTTTAAAGAACAGAAGTTCTTAGTAATGGGGAAATACAGAACATTTGTCAAAGGATGAAAAATGCAACTCAGTTTAGCTAGCTTCGGTCTCCATAAAGAAGCTTGACATAAACAAACTTCCTTGTTTATATTTTAAAATATCTAATTGTCATTCAGTCCTTTACAGAACACATTTCTTGAGAACTGTTATGATAATCAACTTAACTAGAAATAGTACCATATAAAGCAACATTCACAGCCGTAACATGAAGAAGCTATGCCAAAAGCTGCTCCTCTGCCTTGCCAGAAGATGATGTGTCCTAATTATGAGAAAATGGCCAAAAAGATAACACAACTGGTTTGGAGATAATACTCCTTTCTAATGACCAAAGCAATTCAAAGCACTGCTACACGATAAATTTAATAGCCTAAAACCTCACCTGGGTAAATAACTGTAGCTGATGATCTGGAATGACATTTAATAAATTTAATGTTTATTATTTCTACTCTATCTTATAAAGTATTCATATTTCATATTGCCTTCTTTGAACAAACAGTTACCACTTTTCCTGGAAGTCAGTGATTACTACTGCAGGCAGGGGCTTTGCGGTTAGTTGTAACTAATTTACACTCTCCAGTTTCACTCCCTGAAGTTTGGATTGCTTTCACAGGTGCAGTAATGGTGATTTAGCTTCGTAACTCTCCTTGGCACTTCTCTCCTGAACTGCTACGACTCTCAGACTTTTGATCTCTTTTTCAAAGCCAAGTAAAATCTGTTTCCTGATTGGAAAGAGAACATTTAATTGCATAAACAAGTGGCACGTTGTCTCTGTAGCTTAGCTAGCAATAAAATAAGAAACATGCAGTTCTCTGTGTAAAGAGAAACATGTGCTTTTCTAATTTATCCCTTTTTTTTCTGACAGCTAGGATTGGGGTCCCACTTCCACGAAGCAGCGGTAGCTTGTGCTCTGCATTTCGATGAAAAAAGGATTATAACACACCTGTTGTTTTTTGACGAGCATCTGCCACCAGCTAGATTATATAAAGATACATCAAAAAATCTCAGCAAGTACTGAGCCACTCTGAAATGACATGAAGTAAAAATCAGGCCAGAGAGGAAATACAGTTTCTCCTTTTTATTATAAGTTATTAGAAAAAGACAACAGCTTGTTGTAAAATATGCAGTCAATGCAGTTCAAACACTTTGGTATTGTCTACAGACACAGTAAAAACAGTTTAATGAACATTCAGATCTACTGAGGCTCTTTGAGCACAAAGATCCATAAAGGAGTTCCAGATTCCATATGGAAAACAAAGCCAGAAAGAACCTATTTTTTAAATGATTGCTTACATCTCCTGGCAGCAACACCAATTCTTGCTTTCCACTCCATGTACAACTTTCAAGAGAAGGCACCTCTTATTAAAGAACAGCTATGGCAAAAATACTCCAGGTTGGCGAAAACCCATTATACACCCTGTGCCATGAGAACACACAGGATTAAAACAAAGATCCTTTCAACTCAGCAGCCTTCATCAGCAGACAGGAGCATGTTCTTATGGAAAGGCTGCAAGAACAGTGCAAAGATAAAAAGACACAATCACTGACCGCCGTATGTTCTGGAAATCTCCCAGTTAGGGATGTCTTGAGTTAAAAGCTACTTTCTCATCACTTTTCTGGAATTCTTCTCTACCATTTGCTCATTTTATCCACTTACTTCCCTGCCATTCAAGATACCTCATTGTCTACAAATTTACCCATCTTCTAGAGTGACTTAAAATGACAGATTATATCTCACTCGTTATTATAACTCATTTGCAAAAGCAACTCAATGTTTTTTGTGGGTTTTTTATCAGCAATGAAGTTTCTCTGCTATGGCCCTTCTCCTTCAACTAATTTCCTTGTCTGTACATCTGGATTAAAATTAGTTTACAATCTGTTATACAGGATATTAGAAAACTCTAAGAAGCTATTCAAGAGAGTAAGGACAAAGGACAACCAGTGAATGTCAGAAAACTTCTAAGACTGAGCAGCTGGACAGGAAAGAAAAAAAACGTAATTAATAGATTAATGAAAATTGATAAAGCATTGCACAGTGAATGGGGAAAAGCAGCATATGGACTCTGACCTACCTGCTACTGTGCAGAAAGAACCTGAGCTGTTGTTTTCATGAGGAAAAAAATTGGAACTATATAATAAACTAATCTCAACAGCTGTCCAACAAAGCTGTCAAGCATCTGGAACAACCAAGACACAAAGAAAATAATAAGGAGTACACTGTGTGACTGAGCAAATAATTTCAGACGCTATGCTCAATGTTTGACTGTTCACTGTGTCCTCCGTGACAACAACTTCAGGAAACATCAAGTAAAACTGATAGAAAGCTAGTGAAAAACGAAGATGCATCTAAATCCATTTTTAAGTGTTATAATCAATAAGTGCAGATTCATATTTGCAATACTGAGTCAGGGGATGCCCAGAAAATATGTGAAATACTAATGCATCTACAGGTTTTCTTTCTTGATCTGAGTTGAAAACAGAGGCAAGGATGACCAAAGGGGAGATGTCCTACTCACGTTCTTACTCATATCTGGATATTTACTTAATCAATGCTGGACAGAGAATGCTGGATAAAATAGGCACTCACCCCACACACAGTCTCCATTTTATGATGTTGACCAGATTTGGTCCATGACTGTTCTAAATAAGGAAACAGAGTAACACTGCATAGAAATTAGCAGATACTCAAGTTTGGACTCACCATTTAGAATTGTCTTTGTTTCAAACATACACATTTAAAAAGGGCGTGGAAGGGAAGAGTGAAATTTGACGAAAAAAATCTTCAAAACAAAAGCTGAGTCTGCATGAGCCTTTACTGTGAGTTCCAACCAGAATAAATTTATATCTACTCTTGGGCTTTTCAAGCATCAACAAGCAGTTTATTAGGGATTTGCAGTTTGCCATGAGAACTGGAACACACAGTGAGTGTGTTCAAATACAGGCACTGTTTAAGCACAATTTCCAGCTTTTTCATGAGTACTTACTAATCTTTAATTGTGGCTAGCACAGGTCTTTCCCATGAGAACTTTCTCCTGTGTTTTATAAACAAAGATAAAGTTTGGATGTTATTGAAACAGTGTCTTGAGATTTGGACAGTTCAGGCCTGACCAATCGGGCCTAGTGGGAGGTTTCTGACTGACCAATCTGAGTGACCTCTGAAAAGTCTATATAAGTTGGAATCAAAATAATAAAGCTCTCTTTTCTATGCCACACTGAGAATCCGGGATTTCTTCTCTGCCAGCGGCTCAACAGTGACATTTAATGCTTGCATTTCTCCAGAGCACACTTGGAGGCAGTGTGTATACATATCACCTAAGTACCCCAGACTAAATCACTAAATACTTAAATTCTGTTGCAATTTACAAATGGGTTGGGCAAATCCATTGTTAAGCACCAGATTCTTGGAAAAAAACCACAATTTTTTTGGCTACAGCTTGGTAACAACCAATATATACCACGGGACAGCAGCCTTCTCACTAGATCAGACAAGATGTGAGCCCAAGAGCTTTAGCTGCAGTGCAACAGCTCTGCAGTGACAGAGCTCCATGTCTGTGTACAGATTCGCATGCGTGTGTCTGATGTTTGTGTAAATATAACCAAGTTCTGATGCTGACACTGTGCACAGACTGACAGATAAAGAAAACTGAGGAGGCAGGGCTTGGTCTCCAGACTGCTGGTTTTCAGCTGGTATCAGAAGCCAGGCTCACACAGCTGCTGTGAAAGTACCACTGCCCCTCTATCCTCTAACTGCAAGCAGCAGACAGAGGTATTTGGGTCTGCTGTTTGTATCACCCACTGCTGGTCACCAACGAGCATCGTGCTAGCTTCTGTCTGCTCAGAACCAAAGCAAGACAGGCTTTTCTTGGTAATTTTCTCTTCTTTGAAGAGCTAGAAAATAAGGCACGCAATTGGCAAGATTTCTCCCTATTAATGTCACATTATATGCACCACTGGCTGGGTATGTAGAAAAGCTTCAGTCCTTCCCCCCTCTTCTGCTCATTATGAATGATTACAAACAAAGCATGTGCTGTGATGGGCAGCAGGTACAGCATGTTATTAATATGGCAACCAGTGCAAACAATTATATTGATTTCCGAGCTGGACCATTCCTTTCAGCATCATGAAAATGGATTAAAGAAAAAAAATTTATGAACAGCAGAACTATCAAAGTCTTGGTCCCCCACAGGTTTGCTTCTCATATGTACCTCCATTTCCCCAGTTAAAGCAATTTCCCCCAATCCCTCCTGAATTCCCAGCACTCCTCCCATCAGCAGAGACACGGGTAGCACTGCACCTTGTTCAGTAAAATCTTACAGCTGTGCTGAGCCACTGGTCAGCCTGAATGTGTACATCCATCCTTTCACCGATCAAAAGTTCCCACCTTTACGTGCAAAATTCTTAAGAACTTAATAGCTTTGATATCTCCACTTCTCTTTCAGAGAAAGAGCCAAAAACTTCCAAAGATACTAGAAGATACTACAAGGAATAAAGAGCAGACAATTTTACAAACCTTGCATTATTAAGAATCAAAACAAAATAGAAGTCATGCATATTTTTCACTTTTGCATCCTGAACCTGACGTCACAATCTCACAGTTTTCCTAAATAATTGGCAAATATGTAGATAAATATTTAGGCAAAAGATTAAGATTCCTTAAAACTACATAAAAAGATTCACTTTCATATTCTAAAGAAAATCATTATCTTAAGGGAGCATTCTAAATTTGGGTACTAATTCTTATTTTAACCTGCCCCATCAATGACTCTTCCAGTGAAATGTAACAACTATGTTATAAAAGCTCCAGTCATACCCAGCTTCTGGTCTAACAACATCATATTGGTTAAAGGTGACAAGGCCAAAAGCAGGAGCCACAGACACAGCCGGATTCTCTTGTATTGAGATCACTGATGAGATTCGTTTGACCTGTCAATTAGAGTATTTTTGTAGACAAAACACTGGGGGAAGGGAGCTGGCAGATGGATAGTTGAAGTTCAAACACAAAGAAAAGGGGTGGATGTAAAATACTGCAGCAAATACTAATGAAAGTTTGAATGATGAATCTGTCAGGGGATGGAGGTAAAAAAGCCCGCCACACCACCACACACCCTGTCTTTGGGTCACCTTCAAAAATCAAAACAAGACTATGCAACACAACCACAGAACGCAACCATAACATCAGTCAGTCAAGGAGACTATCCAGATATTTATTACTATTATGGAGAAATAAGTCAAACCAAACATGACAAAGAACAGATGCACAGAAAAAACTGCATTTACTTTCAGTGTACATTTTTCTACTTGCAGTATTTTCCATACTGCATGTGAGAAGAGATGTACAGCAGCTACACTACCAGGTTACCTGACAGGTCTTTCTTTCTTTACAATTGCCAGAACAAGCCAAATTGCAACTGTCAGACTGGGGAAGCTCTGCAGTCTCCAGACAAGGAACAATTCCCATCCCTGAGAAAAAAGGCTGGCAGTTCGACTTCATTCCTGCCATTCTCCAAACTCCTTATTCCTACATTTTGGTTCTATCAGATTGTCCCCAGCCAGAAAAACCAAAAAAGGCCACGGTGGAGATGTCACTGACACCTAACTCAGAAGACACAACTGGCAAACAGGGCCACCTGACATAGCTCCAAACACAAGTGGGACCCACTCAGTACCATTCCCCACGGGAGTAACAAAGAAGGAAGCAAGAGACTGTCTACAGGAATAAAGGAGAGATGAGCAAAAAGGAAATGACCCCTGAAGAACTTCTAGTTCCGTCCCCCAGAAGCCTTGTTCACAGAATGGAATTCATGTATTTGAGGAAGCACTACAGGAAT
The DNA here is from genome assembly GCA_024500445.1 of Entomyzon cyanotis. NCBI lineage: Eukaryota > Metazoa > Chordata > Aves > Passeriformes > Meliphagidae > Entomyzon > Entomyzon cyanotis. The sequence goes on along the minus strand of JAKEPQ010001021.1, from coordinate 41,377,253 downwards.
ACATTCCAATTCAACTCCTAAAATAACACCTTAACAGCACATGTGCCCAAATGCGTTCTGGGTGTGTCCAGTCACAGGTCAGGAGCAGTGCTGAATGCAGTTTCAGGTGGTCACAAGTGAGGGAAAGGTTACATGTCCCCTTTCCTTAACTTTCTTACTGCTACATATTTTGCAGCTTTTAATAATCAAAAGACACTTCCATTTGAAGACAAAACTAATTATGCTAGCTGCACACATACCATGAGGGAATACAGTTATTTTTCTGGGCTATAGGAGTGGATTGTATAGTACTTTAGCTTTGCTAAACTCTGGTAACTACCTTTAACAACAGGTTAACAAAGAAATGGTCTGTAATCAAACCAGCTCACATGCTGGGAGATACAGCAGCAAATAAATACATGTATTATAAGCTTAGCAAGACATTTTCTTCTTCCATTACTTTAGAACAAATATTATAGAACTTATATTAAAAACTTTTATTATAAAAAGAATTTGTTCTTAAACCTCATCAAAGGAAAATACCAAGAAGTCCAAAATGCTGATGACATGCTTTCTACACCTATGGGAGAAGAGAGTCTAAACAGCAGTATTAGACCACTGTCATAGGGCCCAGTATCACTGAAATACTTTCATGATACCTGCACAGAACAGTGCTCAACTTAGGACAGATCATAAGACAAAAACATGAGGGTAAACATGAAAAAAGCATCTCACACTAAGAAAAGCTTATTGGCATGTAGCAGGAGAACAGAAATCATGCTGAATTCCCCCAAACTGGCACAAGTCTGCAAAATATAAAATGCTGCTGGTAGATTTTATGCTGCACTGAAGAGACCAGATTAAGAATACAGGTGGAACTGTATGAATAACAGAGCTCATTCTTGGGCTTCATACAATGGTGATACCAGGAATGAAGCGAATGGTTACATTCAAGCAGGATTCAGTCACCATTCCACTTTGGTGACAAGCTCGTCACACACGTCAGGACAGACACAGAAGTGCCCAGAGAGGTCCCACTCAGAGCATCTCCTACCAGCTGCCACATGAACAGCCATCCAGCCACCAATTAAAGGTCCACAAAGAGCTGCCCTGACTACAGCTCAGCAAAAAGGGAAGAACAGAGGTGGGGGGTAACCTTTCAAAAATCTTTTCAAAGACACCCAACACATCTCAAAAACGCTGATGCCCACCAGGACAGAGGCAACCAGCTGGAGACAGCCAAAGCAGGGTCCGCCCACAGGCTCTGTCTGGCCAGGAGCTTACCAGGTACACAGATTGCACTCAATTTACATACAAATGTCCTTTCACTTTCCTGCGTTTTCCATGCTAATGCTTGCATTGCCTTTGAAGATAAATGCATCACCCAAAGCAACTGTTGATTGACAGCTCCACACTGTAAACAAGTGTCAAGGAAACAAAGCCTTAATAATGCTCTGTCATCTAAAAATACTATAAACAACGTCTGTGTTACTGATGGATAAAAGAGGGCCTTGTTCCTAATGAAGAGGAGAGACGATCACAGGGAAAACTCTCTTCCCAGCTCTGTAGGACTCAGTGCGTATAAACCTAGAGTATTCTTTCAACTTCACTGAGCTGTGTTCCCTCCCAGCCCTACTGAGAGGACAAGCTGCCACTACTGCTCCAACAAGGGATTCTCAGGACTAGTACACAACTGACAATTGAGCATTAGTATTGGAAAAGTTCATTGTAGCCTTCTGAGGAAAGGCACTGTGAAAACTCAAAGCATTATTAGAAGAGTGCCCTAAATAGCCTGCCAAGACAGCCAATCCAAACATCATTTTCACTCAAAGATACAAAAATGAATCTATTTTCTCCCTTTACTTCATCTTGGAAATTTTCCTGTATCTAAGTGATTTAATGTCTGCTCTCCTTCCAAGTGCCACAGTTTGATGCTTCTCGTTCTAGAAGTGACTTCGTCGCCCAGCTTCCCTCCTCCAAGTGTGACCCAAAATAAACAGCAAGGTCTGTCCCACTCTTCCCACGTTAAAACAGTCTCATGCATTATTCAGAGAGGCTCAGAAGTGCAAAAGAGTTTACTAAACAACTGACCTAGAGAGGAAGAGACAGTTTACAGCATCATGTTCTTCAACCTGTTAAGGTCATGATCTCTTTAACATGAAAGGGAAACTAAGATTTCACAAGGTGTAAGAAAAAAATGGATTTGAAAACTGCAATTTATTTCCTCCTTTTCTCTGCTAATTTATCCTCTGTACCCTCTTGTCCAGCTCTGACCAAGTCCCTTTACGGATAATTTTTTTCCATTTATACTTCTGAAAATAGAGACAGAGTTACTTTTTTTTAAAAAAGAACAATGTGACACAATTGTGACAGTGCCACCCATTCTTATATCTCAACACCTATCACTCCATTATTTCCCTTGCAGGCCATTTTGGGAACACAAAAAATACATCAGCAATGCCTGTGTAATGCCAAGAGAAGTAGAAATACATTTCAGAGTGAAAATGCAAGGGATATGAAAATCCATTTCTAGATATTCTATGTTTTCAGTGCAGTGCATGATTTTTATGACAAACACAAACCTACACCACACACCTTTGTTTGGCTCTTAGACACCACTGCTGTCCTGGAAATTACGAAACTGTCAAATACAAACCAAACAGACTTTAAATGAGAAGAAGTCAGTCTAGAAAGAGGACTAAAGCTAGGATTTCCCTCCCACAGGCATCTTTAGGATTTTATTTTTCTCCAATTCATGCCACCATTTGTAAAACAGGGATTAACAGATGACATATTCTTAAGCACTTTACTTGGACAAAATTACAAAATAATAATGCAACCATTCCACACTAAAAGTGACAACAAAAGGGATATTCCATAATATTTGTAAAATACTGGAATTCCATAATTCCAGTATTTTACAGGATTGTATTTTTCATCAGCTACTATGACTAAGAAAGTAAAAAATTAGTTTAGGGATAACAGAATTTCCTGTCACTCATTACCATGGTAAATTGGTACTTCACTGAACTTATTAAAAAATGCCTCAACAAAAAAACTACAGTAGGTTTTCATTTTATAATGTACCTGAAATGTCAAAATAAAATGGCACCAGGGAAGGAGCATCACTAACATTCCTGTTCCAAGTATTTGAAAACTAAGGCATTGGTTTTCACCAGCTCTTAGGTTATGAGGCTTAAGCACATCAGCACAGTTTCACTGCAGTAAACAAGGTATCAGTTTCTCTTCATGTCACAGGTTTAGTATCCAAAGTAAGTTTCTCTAATTCCATGGTGTTTATTTACTCTCGGTTCTCATTCATTCTCCTCCCCTCCTTCACAAGAATAAACAGAAAAAAATCTCTTGAAAAGAAAAACACAACTCATCCCAGAAAGAAAGACAAAAAAGACAGAAATAGACTTGATGCTGAAGAGCAAAAAATTGGGGATCACCAGGATGAAAATAGATCAACACTAGAGCTCAGAAAGGTGGAGACCTCCACAAAAAAAGTTTCAGATATACTAGGTTTTTGTTACAAAAACCAGATTGCATTTTTCATGGCTGGCAAAATTATTCATCAGTAGATGTTTTCACATGACACTCGATCTTTCGGAAAACTTACAGAAGAAAAGCAAGCTAGACCACCTTTCCCCAGCTTGTGGCACACAGAGGAATCAAGACACAGACCCAACTCTTACTGCAACCTCTTCAGAGCAGCAACTTCTGGACTTCACAAATCATCACATCAAAACCATGATGTTTTTACCCAGAGGCAAAACCCATTAATTCAACCTGAATTAATCTATGATTATATATTTTCAAAGTTTCATTTTGGGGCAGGACAGGAACACAAAATCACAATTGTATTTTTCTGATACAAGTGTTTTCTCAAAACCTTCAAGCAAGAATAAAAGTCAAAAAGATTGTAACACAAATGAAAGGATAACTTTAAAGGATATTACCATGCTGAATTTAAAATGCAAATTGAGGTTTATTTTTTTTAATCCTTGTTGCAGACTAAATACTTCCAGAGGCATAATGAAGATCTAGCACCGTATTTTCAAGTTCTCATCCTAATGAAAAATAACAAAGACATTTTGGTAAAGCACAAGACAAACCAACCAAAGGAACTACTTGTATCATCATATCTCCTTTTACTTACTGACCCGGTATGACCAAAACACGTTGTGGGGAAATTTTCGTAAGTTGGTCCCCACTGGAAACGTTACTTAGAAAATCCCTGATCTTCATGCCTGTGGGACTGAGGACTTCTGCCCTCAAACAATAGTTTATTTCTCCAGGACACGTGCCAAAAGTGTTATCAGTGCTTTTGTAAGAGTCCAACGTTTCCCGTTTCATATATACCAGAGCTGTCTTCACATTGTCTCTCGTGCACTGCCAGAAGACTGACTTCCCACAGTTTCTGAAAGCTTCATACAGCACAACAGCAAGGAACACACTTTGATACTGACAGGTTGGCAGGGAAAGATTACATTTTACACAAACTCATCCTGGTGTTCAGGCTCAAAAATGAACTGTCAGTCTCTAGCCTGATCAGACTTGAGATGTCTTGGCCAAAAGGCTTCAGCGCCCTGCTTCAGACACTTTCAAACACCATCAGTCACCACTCCAGGATCAAGGCATGAGAGCACACACACGCTGCACACATTTCATCATCATCTCTGCCTGCACACCTCACAAACCCTTTGCATTTTGCCCCTCGCAGATCTATTTGACATTTCTTTGCCATTTGACACATCTTCCCTCACCCCCTTTGCACTCAGGCAGTTTGTTTCTTCTTCCCCTCCCTGACAAGACACACTCAGCCTCATGCTCTAGCACGAACAGAAACCTAGAGCTGTGATTAAAAAAAAAAAAAGCAAGCATGGGAAAAAAAGAAAGGTTTCCATCCTCTTGTCTCAGTGTAAACCACAGAATATTGAGAAATGTTCAGCTTCAAGATCCAGCCTTAGAAGTGCTCTTTGACATGAGAGCTGCCTAGCAGTGGTTAAGGTTTGAATTCAAGGCTCTGGCTAAGGTTACATCTAACCTATCATTTTTATCTGAAGCTGCAGAGCAGTTCATAAGGAAATCATTTAGTTTATCCAACCTACCACCCATGGGTTTGATTCACAGAGCTGTTTCAGTGCACTTGAGCTACATTTCTTTTAGAGGAATACACAACAGAAGCTCCTATCTAGAAGCATTGGAAAGGCAATCCAACTACTAATGGAATCAAAGCAATGCCTTGGTATTTGGAGTGCTTCAAGCTGTATGACTGATAGAAACCTTCAGTCCAGATCACCAAAAAAAAAAATCTAACTAAAAGTAAGTGCTAAGGGGCCTCAGCATCACCTTTTGATTTTCTGATTCTTCCAAAAATCCAAATGACATCCATAGAATTAAACCTTCATTCCGAGTTTGTAAGGTATCAGACTAGCTCATCCAACTCCTTAGCAGACATAACTTACCCCAGTAAAGCTCACTCCACTTACCAGGCCACTGCAAGTGCTGATGGCTGCTGTCCCGCTGCCAGAGCCCGGCTGCCATGCTGTGCCAAGGAAGTGGCAAGGAACTCCTGAATGAGTTGAAATCTTCGCACTGCTGTGGTTGCCACGTCTCCTTTCTACTACGTAGTTATGGGAAAGAAATCTCATGTGGGCAGTCAAGTTAAAAAACAAATCCTTCTCCTCATGATGAATTTTGTAATATAGCACATTTTCACTTTTTCCGAGATCTCTCTTCTTCCTTGGGCTTGAGATGTGACGGTGTAGATTAAAAGAAAGAAAGTGCCCACTTGCATCTACTCTTGCTGGATGAACCACATGGTATTCTGGCAGTGTCTTCACAAATTGCTCTGAGAGAAAGTGTGAAAAAAAAAAAGGAAGCAAAACTAGGGTGAGTGCTAGCCTGTTCAGATGTCACACAATTCAAAGGAAAACTCAAGAGTGCAATTCACCACAACATCCTACTGACATAATAGCAGGTGGTGCACAGACTACCATGGAATACATTCCTCATTTGAGTTTTCTATTCTTGCATTGTTACAGTTTAGAAGCTAAACGTTCTTTTCAAATATTTTGTCACCATTCATATAAAAGACTGACTGTCTCACACATGCCCCTTCCCAATCCGACAAGGGCTGGAAACCCTTCACATCTGAGGTCTCCAGCACACGATACTCTGATCAAGGGGATCATCTTCACACATCCAAAAATCTGACCACATGAAGCTGGACACAGAGCCTGACAAGTACATACACAGGTGAAGAGAACACCAATTGGCGTGATTGTTTGTGGTAACAGCACATCAGCCTTAGCAACTGCTGCAGCTGAGGATTCTGAATTTCAAAGGGTTTGAAGAGGATGAAGTAATCGTGCTCTTTTGCATAGGGAGTTCCAAGCAGGGTAACTCTGGAAATCTTATCACTCCTCAGCATCTAGCAGGGGAAGAGAGCATTATTGACATTGTTGTCCCCTGCTACAATAGAGAAGAAACACCCCCTGTAACCCATTTAATTTTTTTTTAATTACTGTGAAATGCTAAAGCCCCATGCAAATAACACAAATCCATGTAAAACACAATCCATAAGAACTTGCACCCTAAGGGCCAGATCTTCTGCTGGCATACTTGAATTCTACCCATGAAATGACAGTCTGAATACATTTAATTAAAACGTTATGATGACACACATTAATCCAGTTCTTCTTTACCCACTCTTCATTGCTCTTCATTCCCAAAGTCCCAACCACATATATATTAAGTGACTCCACTTAATGGACTTAATGACTACACCTCATTCATTAATTAAGCTGCTTAACAAAGCAATTAGCCTGTTAAAACTACTTCCAGACTTGGTCTGGTTAGGCCAACCTTTTAGAGGCACTTCTCCCTCCACGGCCTGCACCTTCAAAGCCACAGAGGAGAAATCCTGTCTAAGCACACAGCTGCCTGGATTCATCTCCTTCAGGAAGGAACAAATCTTGTTTGTCCTCATTAGCTGTAGTTTAAGACGTGGCAGCTTGCATTTCCTCGGGCCATGGACCCCTGAGACACGTGCACTGAAACACTTCCAATTGAAAACAAAGCAAAACAAAACACACAAACCCCCCACTTCCCAGCACATATACAACTACATCAGAAATGTGGCCTTGTCTCAGCGGCATCTTTACTTCAGAAGCAAGCTAATTCTCTCACACAACAGATTTCTTTGTACACAAACCTTCCCACCAGCCTACAGTGACTTGGAGCCTTTGCAGGATGAGCCACAGCAGTGAGGAGGGGAAAAAAAAAAAAAGGCAGGTAGAAGAGATAAGGGACACCCCAAAATACAGCCTATTTGCAGATGTTATATTGCAAGACTTCTGGGAAGTCCCACATCCCATACTGTGATAGCAAAGACAGGCTAACAGAGAATGCTGCAAGACCAGGCCCCTATTTCTAAGGTTTTCAGTGCAACTCATGAAATAATCAAATTAAATGCCTGAAGGAAAACTTACTAATTTGCTGTCACTAGATCTGCCTGATGTCTTGAACTTAGTTTGTTGAGGCTTAACTGCTAAACTCCATGCAAGACAAAGACTTGTGGGTTTGGATTTAAAACTATTCAAGGAAGTTTTGTACTTCATCACTACAGCAATTACTGTATAGAGGTTAAGGAAAATTAGACCATCATCAGTAAGATGGAAAATAATGCTGAAGCATTGGATTATCAAAGCAGAGAAGTCAAATTTCTTCCACCCGCTTGTTAAATACTTCTTTGGTCACTGGAGAGGGGAATTATGCTGCAATAATAATTTACTGTAATATAACTCCAGAAATGAATTATTAAAAAGCTTTCAAAAGACCAGAGGGAATAAGATTACAATACAAAAGTGTAACAGGATGAGGCTAATGATATTTCTGCAAGTAATCACTATCAGTTCAGTTTTGTCTAGACTGTTGGGTAAAAGTTAGCAAAGGCAATCCTACCTACAACAGAAAAATTTACTGAGCTCCATAGTAAGCCTAAGATAGTGCTCAACTTTTCTACCTGGAGAAAAATGTAAAACAAAGACAGGAGGTACAGTTTTGCTGATCCCTTTCTGCCCTTCTAGGAAAGAATAACTAAATACATGCAACTCAGACTGCTCAAAATTAAGAGCTGCATCCTTCAACACTGAATGCCTGTATTTTCCTACAGTAACATGAATTCTTATTAAAACACAAGAAATCCCCATAAAACTTCACAGCAGCAAACATAAATGGAGGGAATAAATGCCACTAACAAGCTGTGGTGCTGGCATGTCACAGCATCCCCTTTGGCCACCCAGCACACTCTGCACTCCAGGGAAGTTCTGCCTGTCAAGTGGGCACTGCTCAGGATCTACAGGCCAAGAAAGTGGCTTTGTAGCTCCAGCGAATGTTTTGTCTTTCCAGGACTACAGCCTGGGCATGGTGGAGTTCATTGGTGCTGCAAACAATACCAAAGCACCACAATGAGCAGCACACAGTTGAGTCAGGACTTTGCTCTGCAATCAGCGTCTGCTCAGGCCCTCTGGGCACACGGGACAGGCAACATTCAGGCCCTGCATACTTGTTTGAGGAGCCCAAGCATTGTTTAGGTTGTCAGAGAAATCTTCCCTGCAGACCTGCCTAATTCTGCATCATTGAAAACATCTGATAATATTCAAACTCCTCATGTCTGTTCTGCTCCTCTGTGGATTCAAATTCGCCACAGCCACACATGGCAGAGAATTGCCTTATTAAGAATGGCTGTACGCAAAGTGAATAAACTAGGATAAAGAGAAAAACATACATGATCTGTCACACATGACAGGAAAACCACAATTTACTTTAGATACATAACGTGTTTCCTGACAAAATTCCTTTAAAATGTGACACATCATCATTTGCCATTGTTTCATCTCCATCTTTGTAGTTCATGTACATCTGCCCCTCAGACCCTCTGGCTTCTTTTCAAACCATTCCCTGGGACAGGAAATAGTGTAGCTCATCTTGTGAGGAAGTATCATACCCAGGAAACACACCAATCTCCAAAGGCCCATGGCAGGGAGCAGGCCTTCAACACCCAGCAAGCGCATCATTAACTATCCCATATACCACACTCACAGATGTGGAGGGAGCAGAACACTTCAGCTATACCAGATACAAATTTTAGTCCACACTTTGCACTGCAGGAAACGTCCCTTTGCAAAATATTAGCCACATTTTGAACTGCCCCTTTACTCAATGCTATTTGCAAATTCTTGGAAAAGACCATATTTTCTATGCCTAGAAAGTGAAATTAATTCTACATTCGTTTCCAAATGCCTGATAATTAAACAGCTGCTACATGCTACCACAGCCATCCCTTTTCTGTCCCACGTAGAGTCACAGGGATGTAATTATTGCTAGCATCCACTTTCAATGAATCCAACAGGAACCAACTTCAGGATAAATGAAGGGTTCACTTTTCAGGCACCTTATTTAAATACTTTTCCTTTCCATGATCTCTGAGGGGTACAGAAGATTTTTCTCCTCTGTGTTCAAGCTCTCCTGACAGCACCACAGCTGTTGATTGCATCAGGAAGTAAAATTTTCTCATGCACTTTTGGGTCTTCTACCACCAGGCAAAGTCTTCCAACTACTCATAATTTTTCTCCCTTGGGAGCTACTTCTCAGATTTTCCTTAAACAGGCAAAAACTGAAATAAAATATAAAATTCCTGAGTTACACTCCCCGCGGCAAAAGGGGGAGAAAATCCAACTCTGAGGGCAGTCTCAAAGAGACCCCTCCCGCGGATGAAGTCTGACTTGTATTTGACCATCCTCACTGATTGTGAGAAACTCACAGCGGGTGTTAAACCCTGGTAACACCAATCGTTCTGCAGCGCCCGCTGCTTTGGTACAGAAGCGATCACTTGTTCAAAAATAAATAAATAATCGGGACAGTAAACTTCTTCAGTTTAGTAGCACAAAACGATTCTTGCATTTAGAGAGTTGCCTCCAAACGAGGAAGATAGCAAAAAGTAGGGTTTAGCAATACCTTCACTAACATAGCCAAACAAGGTGGCTGCCCAGGAGCCGCAGGAAGGCGCAGCCAGACCGCTGTGCCCTGGGCGCGGAGCTCCGTGCGCGGAGCGAAGCGGCGCGCCCCGGCAGCTCTGGCAGAGCTGCTCCGCGCCCGAGCAGCACGGGGGCCGGCACGGCCGGCTCGCCGCCCCTCCCGCCCGAGCAGAGCCGCGGAGCCGCGGCCGCTCCGGCCGGGACCCGCTCTTCGCCGCGCTACCGTCCCGCCCGCCGCCACTGACCTTGCCCGCCGTCGGGGAACGGGGAGCTGCCGGCCGGCGGGACCCTGCCCAGGCTGGGCGCTTGGGCGTGGAGGACCAGGAGCCAGAGGGAGACCATGCGTGCCGCCCAGCTCCGCGGGACACATGGCATGGTGCGGGCGGGGAGCGGCGAGCGGAGCGGCGAGCGGGGCGCCTAGCGGGGCCGCGGCATGGCCGGGCGGCTCCCGGCGCCGCCGGACTCAGGCGCCGCTCCGCAGAAGGGCTGCGCGGGGCCGGCCCGGTGTCTGGTTTCTGCCGGCGGAGGAAGGAGGGCTGTGGGGAGGGAGCAGCTCCCCGGAGCCCCCGCCTCGGAGCCGCCGGGGCCAACGCGGCGGGACGAACCGGGCCGGGCCGGCGGGGAGGGACGAGGGCGGAGGAGCGGCCTCCAGCAGGGGCTGCCGCCCCCCTCCACCCTCCAGCGCGGCCGGAGTGGGGCGTTCGGCCCCGCGGCCCTCGGGCAGCGCTGTCCGCCCAGGGCAGCATCCCCTGCCCGCTGCCACGCCCGTGGTCTCCGCTGCGGGCTGGGGCAAGGCTCCTCGCAACTCCGCACACGCCCTGGCAGAGCTTCCCCCAGCCCCAGGAGAGCAGTGGTCGAGGCACGGGGGTTTGATGCGTTTTCCGCCACTTTCTGAGGCGGCGGGAAGGTGTGGCGCGGGTTTTGCCCGGCCTGAAGCACCCATAGCCCCTCGGGACCTACCAGCCATGGCCCAGTTTCCAGCCTGCCTCACAGAATTGCAGTCAGGTTGGAAAAGAGCTCTGCAATCATCAAATCCAGCCTATGACTGAACATCAAAATATCCACTAGACCATGGTACTAAGAGCCACATCCAGTGTTTTCGTAAACACCTCCAGGGAGGCTGACTTCACCACCTCCATGGGCAGTCCATGCCAAAGTCTAATCATCCCTCCTTGTGAAGCAATTCTTCCTGATAGCCAACCCAAACCTCTCCTGATGAAGCTTAAGACTCCTCAGGGTGCCAAGGCCATTCAGTGTTTTAGCAGTGTGCTGGCACATGGGGGTTACTTCCGAATGTCCTCCCTTTTTACGGAAACTTCCTAAAAAATGGCCTTGGCATCTCCATTTTCAAGTGCATGCCATGTGCTCTCTGCCAAGGGTCTTCTCTCATGGCCTCTGCTGTGGTTACTGTGGGGCCAAGGCTCCACAGGTGGGTGCCCATTCTGGTGCTGTCCCATGGCTGAGTTCCTCAACCACTTTGATCGCCTCCACTTAAAGCTGACTCCACCATGGACTTTTTGTATACTTTCATGGCAATCCGTGCTTAATTATGCTTGTTTCTCTGCTCACTTTTCCCAAGATTCAGTTGCCACAATTCAACTGCCTAAACTGTGAGAACTGTGAACTGCATAGCACAAAAATGCAAAAAGAGTTAAAGCTCTGAGGTTTTCTAAACCAGCCAGAAATGTGCCTTCCCCCAGGACTGAGACAGATAACTCTGGAAACAGACCATATTTATTAAAGAGTGATAATTGATTTAGGAGTCATCATGTGCTCTCTTCTAGATAATGGAAGGACACAGACCACTGCAAAAGACATGCAATATTTGATATCCAACAGCACTTGATAAGAGAAAACTTATTACTTTTTGTTAAATTTGATTACATTTGTTAGATTTGTTAAATTTGTTAATTGTGAGGTATTTCAATGTAGCTGTCCATATATTCTGCATATGAATAATGCAATCTCATCTGTTACAGTGACAAGTTTCCTGGTTGTACTTGCCATTAGGATTCTTAGTCTAGTCACACAGTGGGCACTTGGCTGCTTTGTGAGATTAGGTATCGTTGCCTGCTTAGCTGTTTATCAGTACTTCTCTGAAATTAATTTAAAGCTAAGCATGACCTGAAATTGATATTACATATATAATATTTAGTGTGTAAAAAACACTTGACAATTTTTGCTTAGAAAAAGCCACACAACTTGATATTAATATTTTAAAATAATTCAGGTGGTGAATAAGAAACTATCCATACTAAATGAAATAAAAAGGAGAAATAATGTAAAATGAGGAGAACAGGCTAGAAGCATTGGAAAGAAGTTGTGACAGTTCAAGGGATGGGCATATGTTTACAAAGTACTGGTTTAACATATTTCTTGAAGGCCATTAGAAAAACAGCCCTTCTGTGAGAGACATTTAGCTGTTTACTTCCATTTTCAGTCCTGTCTTTAGGTAGAAGTTCACTGGTAGGAGAATCTGATGTTAGACAACTAGTATTTCATGTGGGATTCCATCTTGGTTTCTTCCTCAGCAGGAAAACTTAACTCCTGTTGCCTATAATTCTCTCCAACCCTGGAAGTGATGGAGAACTAAAAGCCTTAAGAGTTCAAGAGAGTTTGTGGAAATGCATTTTGTTTTGATTTGATTTTTTTTTTTTTTAATGACAAAAATTTGTAGATCCAGAAGTTGTACAGAGTGGAGAAAGAGAGCTGTGGGAATCTGTTCTGAAACATCTATAACTCCCTGGGCTTTTTGCCAGGAAGCATGTACACAGAATAAATGATTCACTGGGTGTAGTGTCAGAAAATACCCAGGGGGACAGTAGGGTTTGTGCTTCAGGGATGCTGTGGCTGTGGCTGACACAGTCACAGTGTCTAAAACACAGCGCTGTACCAGCTAATAAGGAGAAAACTACATCTATCCCAACTAAAAACAGGACAACACACAGTCAGAATGAGAAGCAATGGCACAAGTAGAAAGCACTCTCCTGCTGTGAGTACATAGTGGGGCCAGCTATTTTAAGTGAGCAGAATTTACGGCGCTGCGTCCTTCCAGTGGTTTCCTGTTCCAAAGAGGCATAACCTGAGGTTTTGGAGTCTTTTTTGAAAGTAAGTGCGTTTCTTTTGCTACCTCAACCTTCATTATAAAAACAAAAAGAATATAGCACCACATCAGCTGTGTTCTTTTGGCAGCAAAGTTATTGCAGTTTAATAACTGCAGTTCCACACAGAAAAGCCTGTACATTTATTGGAAGGTCACAATCAAGAGACACAGTCTAGCCTGGACTGACAAACCAGAAACAGTATCTGGATTCTTTTAAATTTAAGTAGACTTCAAGGACGGCCATAAAAGAAATGTGTGTATTGCAATTTATATATATATGTAGAAATGATTATAGAGAGACAGAAAAGCAGAGGTTATGAGCAGTGAGGAACTAAAACACAAATTATATGATTTGACGTAGAGGAGTTGCTACAAAATGAACTCCACCTGAAGGAAGACAGTCAAGGAGAAGATACCTCTGGAGGATAACACATCCCTTTCTGTCACATCTAGGGTGGAACACTGTCCAGACCTGACCGTTAACTATCCAGGCAGATTAACAGCTTGCTGGTAAGAAAGTTGATCACACATAATGCGGAGCCATGTTAAACAACTTAGACTGTTCTGTGATTCTGTGATACTGTGACTGTTGGCAGGGAGATGAACTGAAAGAGAATTTCGTCTGAATCCAAAGGACTCTGTGGAATTTGTTGGGTAATTACTGTGCATTTCTTGATTTATTGTATCTCTGATAGATTAATACAGAAGTTTGTGAGTACATTTGTTTTAACCTTATTCCCTGTTTCTCGTGAGAGATGCAGCCTCTTAACACAACTATTGGTAATTGAACCAGAGACACAGTTGGATCTCTCAACTTCCATTTCATTGTAGTCTTTACAGATTTTTGGAACTTCATATGTTCTGTTGCCAAAAAAAAAAAAATATATATATTTGCTGACATTCCACTTTTGGTATGTCTGTGGCAGATTCAAGTAACAGAATGAAGCAAACTCTACAGTAGTCAGTGATTCTTTGACATGAAATTTTTTTGTATGTTCACACTGAGAGTCCTGGTCAGTCTTCAAACATGGATTGTTATTTATAACTGGTGAGCTAATTCACAAAATTATCATTTCATGCTTGGACTATGTGAATTTAAAAGCTAATTGGCCATACTGTCCATATTAACCAAATAAAAGCATGTTTCTGGAGCAACAGGTCACTTTGAATTGACTTTTAATGGAAGTTCATTTCAGAAAAATATGCTCTCACTGGTCTGCCTAGAAAGCAAATGGTGAGAGGATGATGAACATGATTAAATTTTTGGGGGGATTATATGCCATAAAAAGAATTATTCATAAAACAGAATTCAATTGCAAGAATGCAACATTTAAAAATAATATAAAGCCCATTCAAGTCACATATACTAGTAAATCTTTTTAATGAAATCTGTTCTAGATTTCTTTACTATTTTAATCTTTACTATTATCTTTACTAATCTTTACTAATCTTTACTATTATGACTTTTTGCTTCAGTGTATCAAATGGAAAAAAAACTAAAAAATCTCTTCGTGCTACAAAAATATCCTGAGAAATAGTCCCATGTTTTTGTATTTAGTGATACATTCAATATTTTAAAAATCTGCTTTAATCTACAAAAATGCCTTTCATATTGAAAACAGAACACCATCTCCCTTGCCAAAATATTTCAGAGGAGCATACAGCTGGTGCAGTTACTGTTGTAATTATAATAAATCTTTTGTTTGTCTATGAGGTCTGTAAAGGGAGTGAAAAATTATAGGAATTCTTTGGGGTAAGTTGTAGGAAAATTACCATTTTCAGCAAATGTTTATTTGGTGTATTTATGTGAAACATTTTTAATGGCTATTTGAGAAACGCCTGTGGGACACTGACACAATATGGTCAAAATCAATGGGCAGTTTCTGTTGGTGGTCTGAACTGGTGCAAGCTTTTTTGAGTTTGCTGTACTGATTAATGCTGCCTGCAGGCAAGCAAGCAATCTCAGTCTCGTGGATCATTTTAGCACGGTACTATGTACGTGAAAAAAAAGCCTCTGCCAGATCTGATTGAGATTAACAAAATACATAAATCAGGCATTTTTTCATTGTTATCACCAGAATACATCATGGAAGCCTCTGCCTGTCAATTTTATTACAGTTTTCAGAAAGTTTGAGTAAGTAGCACCAATTACAGTGACACTTGGATAAAAAGAAGGCTCCAGGAAGTAACACGTTAGCAGCAAGGCTTTGGCAGCATGGGTGGGGTGAGTAGGGAACAAACAGAAGACAGTGTCTTCCAGAGCAATAACCCTTGTATACTGTATCCGATGAGTTTTGCAATACTTTTTGAAAGTAGCTGATGGCTTTTTTAACATTTTTTTCAGCTATGTAAGTGTTCTGACAGTGTGTTAAGTAAATTATTCAGCAAATATTTATCATTCATCTAGGTGTTGCAAGTTCCCTTACCCTTACTCTAAAACTTCTCTGAGATGAAGAAGGACAAAAGAAGAATAAAAACCACCCAAGACTAAAAAGGAATTTTTCTTGGTGGTCAAAACAAAAGCAATAACCTTGGTCAAGCATTTCACACTTGCAGCCTAAGTTCAAAATCCACTACTAGTGTTCCCAGGAGGTACCTCAGTTCACACTCTGTTGCTTTCTCTGGATGGCTAACAGAAAAAGCAGTATAACGTCTGACATTATTTTCGTCCTCTTCCCCTTTCTGAATCATTATTACTGTTCAGCCTCAGCAGTATATCAGCAAGATGTGCCAAGCAGAAGAAATGGTAGAAGAAATCATTCTATGCGAGACGTGTTTGCTGCAATTTTTCCAGTGAAATATTTAGAATTGAGTGTGAAGGTAGCAATATGATGAGAATGGGTCAGAATTCAATCTAGAAAAAATCCACTTCTGCACTGTCAATATCACTAATAATTTACCAAGTGAACCTGTCATAGTCTCTGCATGGCTCGATTACAGATTTTTTTTTGTTGTGGACTTATAATAGCAGGACTAAGTGGAGAGGGAAAATTGAACAAGATCTTGTTTATTTCAAATATTTTGCTAGCCTTGGTTTTGGACTCTAGTGCTAAGGCAGCCACTGCTGCTGTGGGCTGGGGGGCAACTTACCCTCTGCACTGTTTACAGAACCTCTTCAGCTAGCAGGTCTGATTGAAACTCAGCATTTTCACATTGCTTGTTTATGTGGTTGTTCTCCTGCTGGTGTAAAGGGATTGGTGGCTTTCTCTTCTGCATGTACTGTTTTAAAGTTAGTGTGCAACACTGATGGGACTAATGGGGCTGTTAAAGTTCACTGCAAGGATGATTTCCTCTTGTTGAGAGAATTTGAAAAACTGTTGCCATTCAGCAGGCTAAGAGATGCCACTTAATGCTGTATATTGAAAATGGCACCCAAATGCAACCCTAGTCAGTGATTAAGAGGCATGGAAGTCTAGGAAAAAGATCCACAATTTGGAAAAAGTGTGAAAATGTGCTAGATTTGGTTGGGGTGAAATTAATTTTCTGCAAAGTGGCTGTTACAGAGTTACAGTTTGGGTTTGTGCTGAACACAGGGGGGATAACACAAGGATGTTTTAGTTACTGCTGAGCAGCGCTTACACAGAGCCAAGGTCTTCTCTGCTTCTCAGACTGCCACGCTGGCAGGGAAGCTGGGGCTGCTTGGAAGACTGGGAGAAGATACAGCCAGGACAGGTGACCCCAGCTGACCAAAGGGATATTCCAGACCATATGGCATCATGCTCAGGATAGAAAGTGGAGGGAAGAAGAGGGAAAGGAGGGGATGTTTGGCATGGTGACATTTGTCTTCCCAAGCAGCATTTCGATGTGACAAGCCCTGCTCTCCTGGGCATGGCTGAACACCTGCCTGCCCGTGGAAGTGGTGAATTAAACTCTTTGTTTTGCTTTGCTTGTGTGTGTGGCTTTTGCTTTCCCTGTTAAACTGTTTTTATCTTAACCCTTGAGTTTTCCAGCTTCTACCATTCCAATTCTCTGCCCAGTTCTGCTGGTGGGGGAGTGAACGAGTGGCTACATGGGGCTTTGGCTGCTGGCTGGGGTTAAACCACCACAGGAAAAAATGTCAGGGGTCCATTTTTTAAGGCCTGCTTGTGCTATGAAAATTTTTGTTGTATTTTTTGTAGCAAAATCTGAAGATGAAACCTTCCCAGAGCCTCGCATTGCTAATTTCAGTAAATTGCGCCATCATTTGCACCCTCATTATAAGCAATATGAATGATGTATAAAACCTCCTAATTACTCTTGTTGCCCTTTAACACTCCCATACCATGATCTGGCTGATACTTTTACAAGGTCCCTGTAGGTATAAATCAAAGTGATGAGTGGACTGCTGATAACAAATGGCACACACGACTATGTCTTTGCAGGAAGTTCAGTGAGATAAATCAGTGGAGAAATAATATACTTGTTAAATGTTCCGTTAATCTCCCCCAGATGGCTGATTCACAGTGTTTTAGTTAGGTATATTCAGAATCTATTTGGTTTTCAAAACACGCAGTTATCTTGATTTATTTAACAGCAGACCAGAAGAAGGAAAGCCTCGGTTCCTATTCCCATCGAATGCTTTCTGTTCCGGCTGCAAACTTGGCGGGGAAGCGATTTT
Organism: Entomyzon cyanotis; assembly: GCA_024500445.1. Classification (NCBI taxonomy): domain Eukaryota; kingdom Metazoa; phylum Chordata; class Aves; order Passeriformes; family Meliphagidae; genus Entomyzon; species Entomyzon cyanotis. The sequence continues at coordinate 41,359,528 of JAKEPQ010001021.1, read as the reverse complement.
CAGGCCCGGCGCAAGACAGGGGGCCCCCTGCGGGCGGCATCCCTCTGCTCCCTCCCGGGGAATCGCCTGCTGCTGCTGCTCCTGCCTTCGCCCAAGCGCTGCACCGACAGCCGGGATTTACAGCTTCCCTCTCCCTGCCGTTCGCTTTAAATTTAGGGAGAGACATCGTCTTCCGGCGTCCCAAAAGCAGGAGAGGCGTTCGTCGGTCCCTGTCCGGAGTGTGGTCGTGCTGGGCACGGCGGAGCGCGGTGCGGCTCGGCGCCGGGCATTCTCAAGGGGAGAGCGCAGGTTGTCCCAAGTTGTGCCAGGTTGTGCCGGGCTCACCCTGCGGAGGTGCGGCATCCCAAGAAGTTGTCCCCACGCAGGAGGGGACAGGTTCTTTGGGAACTGATCCGCGGGCTGCGCATCGGGAAGAGGAATCATATCGGGATGGGGGGATCCCATCGGGGAGGGAGGAATTCATGGGGAGATGGGGGATCACATCGAGGAGAGAGCATCACACCGGGGGAGTAGGGATAGCGTCGGGAGGTGGCGGACCATATCGGGGAGGGGGCATGACACTGGAGGACGGGAGATCACACCGGGGGAGAGGCCATCGCCTGCGGCCGGGCGCTTGCGGCACGGAGCCCTTGGAAGAGCCGGGATGGTTCACACGCGCGGTTCCCAGCCAGGTGTGCCGGACGGGACGGGGCGGGACGGGACGGAACGGGACGGGACGGGACGGGACGGGACGGGGCGGGGCGGGACGGGACGGGACGGGACGGGACGGGGCGGGGGCGATCCGCGGGGGCAGCGGGGGCGCGGCGGCCGCGCTCAGCACCCGGGAGAGCTCCGCGCCCACCGCGCATGCCCCGCCCCGCCGGCGCGGATAAAAGCGCGGCGCGGAGCCGAGCGGCGCCACCCGTGCCACCAGCACAGCCGGGAGCGCGCGGTTCCCGGAGCCTGCCACCGCTCCAGCACACTCCTGCCGCTGGACAGCGTCTGGGGAAAAAGCTCCCGCGGACCCGTCTCCCACCCTGGCATGGGATGGGCGAGCCCTGCGAGCGCAGTGCCTGCTCGCCAGCCGCTGGCATAAAGGAAGGAGCGGACCAGGAGTCCTGGGACACGCAGCTGGGTTTGCTGAATAGGGCTCAGATGGACAACGGGAGCAACGTGTCTTTCCTGCACTTTTGGAAGAACATCAACCTGGAGCGCGCCGACGGGATGCAGGGGGACAACTCTGATGTGGTGCGGATTGTCATCTCCCTGGTGTACTCTGTGGTGTGTGCCCTGGGACTGGTGGGCAACCTGCTGGTGCTCTACCTGATGAAAAGCAAGAAAGGCTGGAGGAAATCCCCCATCAATCTCTTTGTGACCAGCCTGGCAGTGACTGACTTTCAGTTTGTGCTGACCTTGCCATTCTGGGCAGTAGAGAACGCTCTGGACTTCAACTGGCTCTTCGGCAAGGCAATGTGTAAGATCGTTTCGTATGTGACAGCAATGAATATGTATGCCAGTGTGTTCTTTCTCACTGCCATGAGTGTGGCTCGATACCGGTCCGTGGCTTCAGCCTTGAAGAATCAGCGTCGAGGAGACCCACTGGGTGGCTGCTGCTCTGCCAAGTGGATTTGTGCACTCATCTGGCTGTCAGCTGTCTTGGCTTCCCTGCCCCATGCCATTTTTTCCACCACTGCCACTGTCTTTGATGATGTTCTCTGCCTTGTCAAGTTTCCAGAGAGCCGAGTCAACAGTGCCCAGTTCTGGCTGGGTTTGTACCACATCCAGAAGGTGCTGCTAGGCTTCGTGGTGCCACTAGTCATCATTTGTCTCTGCTACTTGCGCCTGGTGCGCTTCATCAGTGACATGGGCAGCACCTGCAGTGGCTCCAGCATCAGGCGCCGCTCCAAAGTGACTCGGTCAGTGTCCATCGTAGTGCTGTCCTTCTTCTTGTGCTGGCTGCCTAACCAAGCACTTACAACGTGGGGGATACTTATCAAACTCAACGTGGTGCACTTCAGTAAGGAATACTTTCTCTCCCAAGTGTACCTCTTCCCCATCAGCGTGTGCCTGGCACACTCCAACAGCTGCCTCAATCCCGTCCTCTACTGCCTCATGCGCAGGGAGTTCCGCAAGGCACTGAAGACCCTCCTCTGGAGGATCACCTCACCTTCCCTCACCGCCATGCGCCCTTTCACTGACACCACCAAGCCTGAGAAGGAGGAGCAGGCCCTGCATGCTATGATGCCTGTCCACCCTGTCCCTGCTGCTCGCCCTCAGGCAGCCGTCCAGGCGGAGGTGGCCTATTACCCTCCCGGGGTGGTGATGTACAGCGGCCGCTATGACATTCTGCCTGCCAGCTCCATGGAGCAGCACTGCTGAGATGGCAGGGAGCTCTGGGGGTGGGACTGTGCCACATGTGGCCTGGGGATATTGAATGCCTGGTCAGGACAAGGGGAGGAGGGATGAGTAAAGGAGGACTTCTGTGTGAGAGATGCTCTTTTGTGGTTTTGTCTGCTCTTGGAGACACTTGATGGAAGCTGTTGTCTGGAAAATGCACCTTGAGCTGGAGAACAGCACTAGGAGGAGGTAGTGGTGGGGTATCTCTATGACATGCCTTTTAGTGCTTGTACCTGTTCTGGGGAAAAAGAACCTGTGAGGGTGATGGGACTCCAGCTAGGGAGGATGCAGGATTTGCACAGTGCCATGGGAAGGAGAGGGGCTGGTTGGGGTGGATGGTTGCTGGAAGGCCTCAGCTGTGTCCCCTCAAGCTGGAGTTGCAAGCAGCCCTGTGTGTGTGTGTGTGTGTGTGTGTGTGTGTGTGTGTGTGTGTGTAGGGACTGAGCTGAGCTGCTTCCTCACGCTGCAGGACTGTGCAAATGGTGCAGGTCTGACTGGTCACTGCTCCCTGGGCTCTGGAGAGGGCACAGGGATCACACAGCCTCTGCTCCATTTCAAACCTGCTCTGAGGGGAACAGCCACGACAAGGGGATACAAAGATCCTACTTGTTCAGGCTTGGTCCCTTTCCCCTCTTTTAGGGACTTAGGAAAGAGAGGGGAGAAGGAACACTGTGGTGTCCTCCAGATCTGTGCAGGATCTGCTTTTCTAGCTACCCCCATTGCCTCAGCTGCTGCCAGGATATAGAGCAATCCAGAGAGCCAAGGAGAATCCCGAGGACAGAATTTGCAGTTTCATGGGGAGGTGTTGCTTTGCCTGGGTCTGGAGGGAGGGTGTGATCCCCCTAACATTGTCTCCCAGCTTCTCTCCAGGCCACTGAGGGGAAAGGAACATCACAGCCCCAGACTATGAGGAGCAAGACAGCATCTCGCCCAGGGCACTGAGGTTGCAGGCTTAATTTTTGCTGCACTTCAGACTGTTCATATTTCACTTCAGGAAATCAGCACAATGGTAAATAAGAAAATAAAAAACCCACAAGGAGAAAATCAAACAATCCTAGCCACTTCAAATCACTTGCTCTGGGATACTTCTGGGTTCACTTAAAACTAAGCACAAAGGCTTTAGTTCTGCTGAGGGTTTGCACTGACATGTGCCAGTGTTTCAGTGAAGTTCAGTTCCTTTAGTCTGAGCAGTCCTAGGGCCTACAGTGCTTATGTAGCCTAGAAAATGTCAGGGATTGGCCTATTCCAGCCTCTGTTCCTGAGAAATATGTGGGAAATAGTTTGAGGCTGATTTTAATTGAATTTTAGGGGTATGAAAAAGTATTTTTAAGCTGTGAAAGTTTTTGTGGTAAGGCTATATATCTAGTTCTTAAAATATTTTTTTTAAATTATGAGGAAAACAATTTGAAATCAAAAGATCAAAATATTTGTTTTAAAAGATAGAAAAACGCAACGGTTCTGGTTTTGTTTTCAGAACACAAGCTCATTAATCCCTAATACCGCACATAAGATGATTATTTAAATACAATATTCAACACTCTTTTCTATTTCCAACCCCCCTTCCTTGCAGTCTAACTCCAACATCTGCCTGACTCTGCTTAAAAGGCATTTATGCAGAGGGTTGTCTGTCACTTCTAAGTACTGACATGGAGCAAACTTGCTGTTTCTGTCCAGAGGAAACTGCAATGCCATAATGGCAATTGTACTTTTCAGACTCTGCAAGGTTTACTGTACGTGTTGGTAACTCCTGTTGTAAAATTCGTGTTTGGTCTGAAAGCAGCTGCTTCTGTTACTTGCAAGGAGAAGTTGTTCTCTTTTTTTTTCAAGGCAGAAAAGATTTCTCCAGCCTCAGGCACTTGCTAACAGGGAAGATATTGATTTACGAGTTGTCTGAAGAAGAAGAGCTGAAGTGAGCTGGAAGCTGATGGCTATACTTACACAGATGCAAAGACTCCAAAGATATCAGACGTATCCACAGAAGAACTTGAGCATCTAAGTATTGTACGACTGCCTCTCTAACCTCCTAAATCCTGACTTGGTTGACAGGTGAAGTCTATACATACCTAAAGTCTTTTCTAGTAAAATTTTTGTGCCTAGGAATCTGTTACTGAGCATGCCTAAATCTGCTTAATTCTGTAGCACTTATTTCTGTGCTTTTTGGGGATATCTCTGTTGGGACTGGCCACAGTGTGTATCCTGTGAGGGAGGCAGCTCTGCATCCCGACACAGAGGGCCCTGTGCCAGGCCACACTAAGTCAGGAGCTGCTGTGAACTTAACTCATTCCCCCCATCCCTTTGACTCTGTGCCTCGATGTGCTGCTCCTGCCCCAGCTTCAATGTGTGTGCAGACTATGCTCCTTCCCCTTCCCTATCGAAATGCGAAATTAGTGGGCATAGCTATCCCCCACGGCCTGAGAGATTCCGCTTCCCCTTTTCCACATTCCAGGGGAAAGGTTGAATCTCTGGGCTACTTTGTGAATGTGCTCATATCCTCTGGCTTGAAACTGTTCCCTGTTGCATGAGTTGCTCACTGTTGCTGGATAAGGGGAAATAAAGACCTCAAACACTGCTTGGCAGCACAGTGGGTATGGTGTAAACTCCAAAGAGGAATTGCAAAGGGATTTTTTTTCACTGCAAATACAGAATGGAGATTGGATACACCAGACCTGGATTCTGCTCCCAGAAATTGCTCCCAGGTCTTGATTCAATTAAAGTGCCAGTATGCTATCAAGGAGCCTGAGGTCTTTCCAGACCTATAGGTCAAGCAGCCTAATGTGCTGAAGGATTTGCAAAAAACTGCATTTACATTCTGGGAGAAAGCCCTAATATCTGTGCTGCAGGTGAAGAAAGCTGCATTGTTGTATGAGAAACGGGTACAATGAACTCTTAAGTCCAGAGAGGTATAACTGTCTCTGTAGGCCAGAAGAAATTAAAGATGTGGGAGGAATCTCACAGCCAGACGCTCTTCTTACTGTTTGAACAGCATGATTTCTTTCTTAACTTCCTGGAAATTTATTCCCTGACTAATGCTTAACTGTTCTTGTGCATTAAATAAACAGCTGTACCAGTGTCTAAAGTGTAACTATGAATTTCAGTAGATAGCAAGCCGCCTAAAAGACAGCCTCTGTGGTGTACAGCATGGCGAAACCCACGTGTTTTTGTGGATGTCAATGAAGACATAATTTTTGCCAGGAAAACAACACAGTAAAATAGGTGGTGTTCAGAACAACCCAGAGTTAGCCCAGAATGCTAGCAATGCACCATTCTCAGAGGAAGCCCCAAGCGTCTGATCACTAGAGATATAAAAACCTCACATTTGGCAAATCACCCAAACATTAAATACCTTGAGTGTGTAGGGACTGGACTATGAAATTAGGGGGCAGCTCTCTCTCAAGCCACTGATCTGCCAGGTGTAGGTCATGGATGTTTGAAAGAGGCACAGCCCATCCACACGTGGTTTAGGCCAGACCAGCAGCCCAGGCTGTGCAGGTCAGCATGTGTCCAAAGAGCACTGCTCTGGCAGTGAATGAGCAGAGAGAAATTTTGCTTCACCTCTGCTGTGAGTCCCAGCTGACAGCATGAAATCTGTGCTCTGTCTTGCACAGGCAGTGCCACCAGCCTGGGCCTTGGCACAAATGGAGTTACTCTGTGTGCATAGGGTGTGTGGCCTCAGCAGAGGATCTCTCCAACTCAACAACAAATCCTGCTGAGTATCCAGGGCTTTCCTAAGTAATGAGTACAACATGCTTCAAAAACACTCCTGTTTCCTGCAAATGTTCATGTCTTCATTTGTAACAATCACCTCTTCATGGATTAAAATAAACATTGTTGAAAGATACAAAACAATACTCATACAGTTCTTGACAAGATTTCCATGCTTGGTGTCCTCCTGTTACAGATTCCTGGTAGGGTGCTGGTGGAGAGGTGCATCGTCATAGAAGGGTGGGAATCCGAAGGTGCAGGCTGACATCTAGTGACAAACTGAGAGAACCGTGACAGACCAGACTGTTTTATTAGGCAAAGACTTTGATAGCTTAGGGACGTTTAAATATCTCAGCCCCTTAAATGACTAACCAAGGTCTTAATGTAATAACGACCTGCAATTGCATTTCCAGGTTTCCCTTTGAAATGCTTCTTCAGTGGAAATACCGTTTCACTTTCTCAGTGAGTTATTCTGGCAGTCACTTTAGCAGTAAAAAAAAATCCAGTCCCCTTCATTTCCATTCACGACTGTCTGCTCTAAAACCTGATTATTCAATTGAGTGCCTGCACAGAAGCTCTGATCTAATTCATATCCCCATACTCGAGCAGGAATAGGGATGGGTGCAGTGCAGCTCAAGGACATTAGGTTGAGAGCTTGGATCTACTTTTTTAGTGAGGGTTATGTCTCAGAAGAGAATTCTTATTTTTCCATTTAAAGGGGGTTGCTGAAATTATCTTTTTATTGAGATTAGAGCAGGTAAAAGAATCTAAGTACAGTCTCAGTATCAGTCAGCGCCATGGGTAGCCAGTTAACTCGTTCCAGTGCTAAAGCAGATTTCTCTGCCTTTGTGTGCAGCCCCAGAGTCCTTCCCAAAATCTTAACTGTAAAATATAGACTCACAGGATGGCTGAGAAAATTGGGCCAAAAGATCAGCTGGAGACAAGCAGTTTATTTAGTTAACAAGTTTTTGGAAACATTGACTACCTGCTTGGAAAGGACTGATTACTATTCAGTGTGGAAATAACAAAACAAAGGTAACTTAGATAGCAGCTCTCTCTCTTACTGATCCATTCCTTGGGATCATGAGATGTTATTTCTGCAAGGACTTGTCTTTTTCCTTCAGATCAGCTGAATCACTATGGTCAATTTTACAATGATCAAATTAACTATTCAATGTGGATTTCTAAAATCATTGGTCAATGAACCTTTCCACTTTTATTCAGCTGAATCTCACACTGGATAAAACTGGAATCTTGTGGAAAATTACTTTTTTCTGTATTTCTGAAAAGGTCTGATCAGCACATTCACACCGGGAGGAGTGGCTCCTACACCAGAGGATTGTGCCACCATTCCCAGGATCCTCAGTGGGCTGGAGAAATGGGTTGGCAGGAGCCCAAGGCAGCTGGGCAGAGGGAAGTGCAAAGTCCTGCTCTCCCTGCACCAGCACGGGCTGCAGTGCAACTGGCTGGAAAGCAGAGCCGGAGCTGGGGACAAGGAGAGCAGGAGCTGGGGACAAGGAGAGCAGGAGCTGGGGACAAGGAGAGCAGGAGCTGGGGACAAGGAGAACAGGAGCTGGGGACAAGGAGAGCAGGAGCTGGGGACAAGGAGAACGGGAGCTGGGGACAAGAACAGGAGCTGGGGACAAGGAGAACAGGAGCTGGGGACAAGGAGAGCAGGAGCTGGGGACAAGGAGAGCAGGAGCTGGGGACAAGGAGAGCAGGAGCTGGGGACAAGGAGAACAGGAGCTGGGGACAAGAACAGGAGCTGCGGACAAGGAGAACGGGAGCTGGGGACAAGAACAGGAGCTGGGGACAAGGAGAGCAGGAGCTGGGGACAAGGAGAACAGGAGGCAGCAATGGGCCTGAGCAGCAAAGGCCAGTATCACCCTGGGCTCCGCTGGGCAGGGCACTGCCAGCAGGTCAAGGGAGGGGATCCTTCCCCTCTGCTCAGCCTGGTGAGGCATTTGGGATGCTGTGTCCAGTCCTGGGCAGGTTTATTAACCAGATTATTAGTTAGATTATTAGTCTGGATTATTAACCAGAGGGGCTCCAGTATGATGGAGAGCTTGGAGCATTTGCCATGTAAGGGGAAGCTGACAGAGCTGGAGGTGTTCAGCCTGGACCTGAGAAGGGCTGGGGACTATACAGATGTGTGTAAATACCTAATGTGGGTGGGGATTAAAGAAGATGAAATCAGACTCTTCTCAGTGTTGTCCAGGGAATGGATGGGAGGCAAAAGGGACAAACTGAAATTCCATTTAAATGTAATTAAAAATCCCTTTCAAATGGTGTAGTCAAACAGGTTGCCTGGAGAGATTGTGGAGTCTCCAAATTTGGACATGATCAGAATCTGTTTCAACACTGAATTGTCCTGCTTTGGCAACTCTGCTGAGATGGGGGCTTGGACTGGGTCATCTCCAGAGGCAATCCCAGCTATTCTGTGGTTTTGTGTGATTCTGCCATAACAAATAAATTCCTCTGAATATGTCTTTGTTCTGATACATTAGAATTAGCATTGGTGTCTGTCTTGCTTGATGTTTATTCGGAAAAAAACTCTAAAAATTTTAGGCCCTCAAATGCTCTACTATTATTTATTTCAAATCACCTATTAAATGATTTTTTAAAAAATGTTTTAATTCCTTTTTATGAGGGGGCTCAGAGGAAAGGTAGTCTTCCTTTTGCCAATCAAAAGTCACTTCCTGCTGAACTCCAGTGCCTTATTCATAGGCAAATCCAGTGATAGATATAGAGGCAGAGAACTAACCATGAATTCCTGAAGGTAACAGAGATCCTACAGCAGTAGTAAATAACTGCTCAGTCTGTACCATCAATCATAAATAGTGACTAGAAGAATCTAGTTTAAATTTCAGATCTGCGATTGCATTTTCACATATGTAAACTGAAATCTTCAATTTTGAGCACACTTGATGTGAAGTCATTGCAAGGAAAATATTCCAAAATGAAAAGTGGCTGGTCAGAAGAAACCACCACCCTTTGATAACGTGCTATCTTTCTCTTAGAGAGAATTATAGTTCTAAAAGTTTTTTATTGCCCTGTTTTGCAATGTTATGGTACTCTAACAATATTTGGGATATACTTCTTAAAGGCTTACTTGTTGGGATTGGGTATTCTGTCAGTACTTCAGCACATATTAAAGAAAGAAATACGTCAGCCCTCAAAATCTCTGGAAACAGAATAATTTGAAAATTGCATTGCAAGCTAACATTAATTTTATTTTTACAAAAGATCAGATCTGAATGTTGAAAAGAAATCCAAATAATTTGAGACACATTTGCACTTTTATATAGTGACCTGCCAGCCGTGCAGCCCCAGTGCAGTGCTCCCAGACTTCAGCAAAAGCCATCTGTCAGAAACTTTTCCTTTCCCTCTTGTCACTCCTTAGACTCCACAAGTCTGCTATTTCTCATGTCTTCTTCTCAGCATCTGACAAGCAGAGGGGCCTTGAAAACAGAGGTGTCCAAGACCCTGATGCTGCCTCTCTCTGTGCTTCAGCCAGTGCCACCTCTGCCTCCTGCTGCACTGCACCTGCTGTGAGCCAATGCAACAGAAATGCATCTGCCAAACAGCTGGGGCATGGCTGCACGGCATGAGCACTGACGGTTTCAAAGGCTTTCAAAGGCCAGATTCTGCCAGGAGTTTGATGCTAAACAAGTCCATGGGGGGTTCATACCACCACGTGTCCGTAGGGCAGATTCTGCAACCCACTCGGCGGCTAGGCTACAGCTGGTAACAAGCAGCTTCCTTTGGTTGTCTAGGCACAAAAAACCCGAGCTAGGCTGCAGCAGCGCATGGCCAGTATAAGGCCACCACGGCCTTACACTTGTCTGTATAAGGAAACTCCAGAGCGAGGCGACAGAGGGAGGGACAGGCTGAGTTCGGGGCGGCGCAAGGCAGGGCAGCTCCGGGGTGCTGTGCTGGCACTGACCACCAGGGGGCAGCGGGGAGCCGGCTGCAGCCGCGCCGGCCCCGTGCGGAGCCTTTGGGAATGCCTTGGAGCTTTTGGGAATGACGCTCCCAAATAGCCCTCCGCGGCACGAGAAACGCCACGGCACACCGCTGTGTTTCTGGAGATGCACGACAGGGTGTTCTTGTCTCTTTCTTTCAGTTTACTGCACAATCCAGGCTGGAAAGCACTGAATTTTGTTTTCCTGCTAATGCGAGTGCATGCCTGGAGCAACAAACACATGGGAACAGGCTCCGGTTTGATGATTCTGCATCAAATGTGGAGTCACTACCCTTAATACCCCGGTGAAATATTAATGCATGGGAGGTAAAATGTTCATTTACAATAAAAATATTTAGGAAACGGAACTGCTTAACAGATCTTTCATATCTAAAAGAACAATGCCTGAAAAAACACCATGGAAGGCAAGAGTATTCACAGAACCACAGAACGGTTCAGATAGGAAGGGCCCACAGTGTTCATCTGTTCCAGCCTTCCTATTCAAGCAGGTTTAGCCTATAAAATAAGGCACAGGATGGTGTCCAGAAGGTTCTTGAAAAACTCCAGGGAGCGAGGCTCCACAGCCTCTCTGGGAAATCTGTTCCAGAGCTCCAGCATCTGAAAAGTAAAGAAATTCTTCATCATATTCAGGTGGAACTTCCTGTGCATCAGTTTCTGCCTGTTGCCTCTTGTCCTACAACCTGTCACCACTGAGCAGAGCCTGGTCCATCCTCTGACCTCTCCCTGCAGACATTGACAGACATCGATGAGGTCTCTTCTCAGACATCTCTTCCTGAGGCTGAACATGCCCAGTTCCCTCAGCCTGTCCTCACAAGAGATGCTCCAGTCCCTTGATCATGCTTGTCACCCTCCACTGGATCTGCTCCAGGAGCTCCATGTCTCTCTTGCCCTGAGGAGCCCAGAACTGGACACAGCACTCCAGATGTGCCTCACCAGGGCTAAGCAGAGGGGCAGGATCACCTGCTGGAAATGCTCGTCCTGGTGCATTCCAGAATTCCATTGACCTTTCTGGCCACAAGGCACTGCTGGCTTGGGGACAGCTTGTTAATATCCTGAGGGATAAGGACCCCCAGGGCCTTATCTTTCTGCTTTCCAGCAGGTCACCCCCAGGCTGTACAGGTGCCAGGGGTTATTCCTCCCCAGGGGAGGACACTGCATTTGCCTTTGTTGAACTTCAGACAATTCTTCTCTGCCCAAGAAGAAGAATCATCTCTCCAACACTTCAAGGTCCCTCTGGGGTGTTGGCCACTCCTCCCACATTTGTGTCATCAGTGAAATCTGCTGAGGAAGCCTCTGCCCCTTCCAGGAACTGACATGAGGCTGACTGGCTCCAGTTCCCTGGGTTCTCCTTCTTGTCTGTTTTGAAGACGGGGGTGATATTTGCTTTCTTCCAGTCCTCAGGCATCTCTCCTGATCTCCGTGACCTTTCAGAGACGATCATGAGCCCCCTGGCTATGATGTCTGCCAGCTCCCTCAGCACTCGTGGATGCATCCCATCAGGGCCCATAAAAATTGCAAATCACTTTTCACAGTTTAATCTTGAACAAGTGACCCCAAACATTTGCCTCTTAAATAAACAAGACGGAGCAGTTAGAAAATGAGAAATGAATGCTGGAATCTTAGAGGGGAAAATTTTTTTATAGTTCATTTTTTATAGCTTTATCATGCCAAAAATCATTTAAAGACATTTTACAGCAGATACTTCCACCCAATCCTTCTACAGTTAAAAAATATCAAATGTCACCATTGCCACGTTCACTTACACCATCGTTTGACATGCTGCAGAGACTGGTCGTGATTCATAGGCATCAGTGTGAAAGCTGTCAGTTCTCCCAAGGCAAAGACATTTGTGATTCATCCTGACTTGTGTAGCCTTTCTGGAAAAAAAGGTTTATCTACCACAAGCAACCTGAGTTGCTTGTTTTCCAGTGAGTTGAAGAAAGTTAATGAGAACACTATGAAACACAGAACGAACACTAGGAAAAAATCAGGACACTTGTGACATTACTAATTCTTCAAGTACTCTAAACAAGAGAACCAGAAGTTCCTTTAAGGGTTTGCTTGTGTGACATGCCTGCTTGTTAAATGGGAATAAGTGGCAGATGTTCATAAGAGAAATAAAAAGGAAAGTGCTGTGAAGATGACAGACTTGTCTCCTGCCTTGCTTTGTTCAGACTTGACTATTTTTGTGAGAGTGGGAGGGAGGAGGGTTGGTTGTTGCAAGACACCTCATCTTAGAGAGGGTTCAGGGAAGGGATAAAAGGGTGATTAGGGACTGGAGCATCTCTCTAACGGGGAAAGGCTGAGGAAGCTGCCTTGTTTAGCCTCGAGAAGAGATGACTGAGAGGGTGTGGAGTGTCCCTCACTGGAGACATTGGAGAATTGTCTGGACACAATCCAACACTGTGTGCTCTGGGATGACCCTGCCTGAGCAGGGAGGTTGGACCAGATGAGCCACTGTGGGCTCCTCAAGCCTGACCCATTCTGGGATTCTGTGGGGTTCATCTAAGTGTATAATTTGCATAAACAGCATACAGAGAGGATCTTTATTTATTTGATTTTCTGTATATGGAAACAAAACCAGATGAGAAAGACCAGGCACAGGGTACTTGTAACTTTATACTCACATCATTGCAATAAAAGTTGATGTTAAGTACAATAAATAATCATATTGATGGCTCAAGTCCAGAACTAATGCAAGAACATAGAAAAGGTGGAACTTCTTAAATTAATAGCATTACAGTACAGTCCTTCAATACCTTTAACATTTTTAACATTTTAGCATTTCTATTGCTGAAATAAATATTTTATCCCCTTTCATATATTAGTAACTGTATGAGTAACATACATTAGTAACATTTCTATTGCTAAAATAACTACTTCTTTTATCCCCTTTTATGAGTTAGTAACATTTTATATTGTTTTCAGTAGCAATTGAGATACATATTCAACTTCAGAATGTGCACCATCATAATTTTTCTTGTTCAGATACTCTTTTCCAAATTGTATATACTTTTTGTCAGCTTGCTATTCCTGACAAAAACTCATAAAGAGTTTTGAAGTCCTGGGAACAATATAGGATGTTTTTAATGGAGATTTCCATTGAAAACTTGACTTTAATCTGTTCTGTCTTCCATAGCATACAGTGGGTTTTAAAGGGAAAGACCACAAGATTATGAGAAATGATAATATGAGCTCCTGAAAGTATCTTCTCTGAATGAATTTGTAAATAAAAGCATTGCTATACGTGATGGGCATGTATATCTCTTTACTCTGGATCTGATAAGAGATATGTGCCTCTCCTATCTTCTCTCTGTGGGTTCAGAACCCTTTTTATTTGCCACAGCTCTATGGTCATTTTGTGGGTCTGAATCAATGCCAGCACTCTCTTTGTGTAACAGAGCAGAGACAACATTGACCATTTCATGTTCTAACGGTGTTAAACCTCAGAGAAAATATTGACAAAGACATAGGCAAACATTACAAAATTTCTTTTGCGGCCTCAAAGTGGAATCAGAGCTTTATGACTGCAGCTCCTGGTGCACAGGTTTACGTGGTGCAGTCCCATAAAACCAGATCACCTCCTCCTTTATCTGTTTTTATGGCTCCACGGATGCCTTGCTCTTCGCTTAAAAATTCGTCCACGCAGGAGATATTGAGTTAATGGAAGTTGGTGAGTTAATGACGGCATAAAGCTAGTTGAGAAGACAACAATTCTTCATTTTCTGGCTTTTTCCTGTTTGTCCTGGTTGAGGCTCTTGTGCTCCAGCCATTTCAGTGCCTACAAGCTGTTTCAAACACAGTCTGCCCAGGCTTTCTCTCTCATGAATGAGAAATGAAGAGCCACACACAAAAAGAAACCATAAAATGTGGTTTCTTCAAAAGGCAGGATGAAGATGCTGTAGTGAGGTTTGCCACTCACTGAGTCCCTTTTGGGGCCTACAGTGGAGACAAAGTCATCAAAAAGAAAAGGCATCCAAGGGTCCCATAGGCTTGTTAAAATTAATAAGAATTTCCCCAGGGGAAAATTGGTTTTCCTGAGACTATGTGACTCACTCTACTCTTGAAAACATAGAAAAAGGATGAAGCTGATTACCTCTGCAGAGGCACTTGATGCTCAAATCTAACCATTTATTTGTGTTGTTGTCAGTTCACATCTTGCAGATCTTCTAAGAACTGATAAGCTCAACACTGCATTTCTCTGAACAGTGTTGATTGTACATGTGCAACATGAAGAACAACAACTAAACCAACCATAAACACCATGATTGCCAATAGTCTCTCTGTGTTCATTAACAGTATTGCATTAGCAGGTGGCTTCATGTGGCATAACATGTAACATGCTGAACAGATATGACAGTTTTCAGGGCAGAGGAAACACAGCATAAATACAGTATATTGCTTTCACAAACACAGGATTTTCAAAACTCTGGCAATATTATAAAAATAAGAACAAAGCTTCATATGCAATTAAATACAAATAACTGGGCTTATGTGTTTACTGTACAATAATTTCTGATAGTGCATTGCAGAACTGAAATTTATTTACAGTATTCTGTAAAGAGCAAATGCCATTTCAGTCAAAGCGTGAAGGAAAACAGAGAGAAGAGAGATGCTACTTTAAGGTAAATGCTGTCACATCCAATCTCAAGATTTATGTGATGTTCAGCCATCAAATTCTTATGTTGGCCAAGTTTATTTTTTTCAATTACCATGTCAAAATTGAGAGGCCACTTTTTAAAGAAGGAAGAAATGGCAGCTGTTTCCCACAGATGGATTTTTAGGTGCCTACACATGGATTTGCAAACCAGGCTTAGGCAGACTTTCCTGACAAACCCAGCCAGTGCTTTCACTTAATTTATACAGAAGCAGCAGGATAGAGTACAAAATAATTACTTTACAGTTATGCTTTTAAATAATAGGCTTCAATCTTTTTTATATTCCAATCATTTTTTCACACACAAATCTGCTTTTGACAGTAGCTGGTAATTAACTGATCCCACTTAGCAGAACTACTAATCATAACAGACTGCACCCTGCATGGCTCTGACACCTGTTTGATCCTCCTGCAGGTTTTGACTGCTGGAGGGAACAGCCCCAAACTTAAGACACTTGGAAAACAAGATAAATAAAAACTTTTTTTCCTCACTCTGTCCTTTTATATGACTTCAATTTATCACATATTTCATTTATTAACTTCCACAAATTGGTAATGAGGAGTTTCATAGGGACTCCTGGTGCAGAGCATCAAAACACCATGGGCACACACACCATCACATGTCACGGCATGTGAACATGCTGGGCTGTGTGTGTGTCTGAGGCATTAGGCAACCAGTTTTATCAAGTCTCCATTTCATAAAGCTCTGGAATTGCAACCAATCCAAGGAGGTAAGAGAGGAGAACATGCCAGCAGAATCAGCAGAGCAACAGCACTTGTGCTGCTGACCCAGAAAGAAAACTCTCCCCTGGGGGAGTCCTTCCCATTGCTTCCTGCAGTCCTAGTCCACGTAACGCACACAGAAAGCCATGAAGCAGCAGCCGACCAGTGCCACTGTGGATGCCGAAATCACGGTGACAGCGCTGCCAGCAACACTGACCAGGAGCCCCAGGCCCACGCCGAGGATGATCTGGGCCAGCTGAACCATGCATGTGAGAGCAGCACAGTCAATGCCCTTCCCTCGCCCATGCTCCCCTGCTTGCTCCCCTTCCTGCAGCTTCAGGCTCTACAAGGAAGCACAGAACAAACCCCAGTGAAACAGGACAGTGTCAGCAGCATGCAGCTTTTGGCCAGTGCATTGTCACACCCCCAGGGGCAGCAGGACAGGTCCATAGCTCGCTGCTTCCATTCTTGTGCCACAGAGGTTGCAGAGGTTAACACAGAGATTTCACAAGTAACAGTAAGTTTTCCAAGCTTCCACCAAATTGTCCAGTTTTTCCTCTTCTGCAATTTTTGCCTCTATCCCTTCTCTTAAGGAAGTAATTGAAACTTGACGAGAAAAATTATACGGTTTTTTTTCAGGTCAATTTGAGCTCTGTCAAACTGACATTTAACAGTACAACTCATCCTGTCGTGGATAATCTAGCTCTGACTCACAGCTGAAGGAGCCATACTATCATATTATCAAAGAATCACAGAATGGTTTGTGTTGGAAGGAACATTAGAAGTCATCCAGTTCCAATCCCTTTGTCATGGGCAGGGACACTTTCCATCAGACCAGAGTGCTCAAAGGTACATCCAAACCAGCTTTAAACACTTCCAGGGATGGGGCATCCAAAACTTCTCTGGACAACCTGATCCAGTGCCTCACCACTCTCACAGTAAA
This sequence comes from Entomyzon cyanotis, assembly GCA_024500445.1. Taxonomy (NCBI): domain Eukaryota; kingdom Metazoa; phylum Chordata; class Aves; order Passeriformes; family Meliphagidae; genus Entomyzon; species Entomyzon cyanotis. Next base: position 41,343,142 of record JAKEPQ010001021.1, on the reverse strand, counting down.
GAATTTTTTCCTAATCTCTAACCTAAATTTACTTTCCCTAAGTTTGAAACCATTCCATCTTGTCCTATCACTACACGCAGTTGTGAAAACTCTCTCTCCATCTTTCTTGCAAGTTCCCTTCAGGTATTAGAAAGCCACAATTGATCACCCTGAAGCCTTCTCTTCTCCAGGCTGAATAATCCCAACTCCCTCAGCCTTTCCTTGTAGGAGAGGTGCTTCATCCCTCTGATCATCCTGATGGCCTTCTCTGGACTCACTCCAGCAGGTCCATGTCCCTCCTGTGCAGGGACCCCAGAGCTGATGCAGTGCTCCAGGTGGGTCTCACCAGACCAGAGCAGAGGGGCAGAATTCCCTCCCTCTCCTGCTGCCCACAGGGCTCTGGATGCAGCCCAGGACATGTTTGGCTCTCTGGGCTGTGAGTGCCATGGCCAGGACATGTCCAGCCTCTCACCCACAGCACCCCAAATCCTTCTGGGCAGAGCTGCTCTGATCTGTTCATGCCCAGCCTGTGCTGATACTGGGGGTTGCCCTGATCCGGGTACAGCACCAGCACTTGCCCTTGTTGAACCTTGTGAAATTCCCATGGCCACTCCTTGAGCTTGTCCACATCCCTCTGGATGCCATCCTGTCCTTCAGGTGTGTCAAAAACCACTCAGCCTGGTGTCACCTGCAAACTTGCTGAGGGTGCAGCTGATCCCTTTGCCTGTGTCATTAATGAAGATATTAAATCACAATGGTCCCAGTACAGACCCCTGAAGGACACCACTTATCACTGATGCCCATTTGGATTCTGAGCTGTTGACCACTACGCTCTGGATGTGACCATCCAACCATCTTCTTACCCATCTAACAGTCCACTCATCAAATCCATGCTTTCAATTTAGAGGGAAGAATGGTGTGAGGAAACTTGTCAAAGACTTTACAGCAGTGCTGATGTGCCCCCCCCCACACACAGGCAGGAGCAATGTGCTCTGAAGTTGTGGCTCAAAGCATATAAAGAAATTTAGTAATAAAATCTGAATGTAATACTTTCATGGCTGGGGATAAAAGCAACCTGAAAACAAACATTCAGACTAGGATTCTTCTACACTGCCAAGGACCACAGTTAACTATTAATTATCTGTGCATCTGCTATGATGTACATAGCAGAGCAAAAGCCTTCATTTGTAATATACAACTGTCTTGCATATTAGCACCCTGTGAGGCTGGTGGATCACTGAACAGGGGGTTCCTAACCAGAGGGGTTGTGGAGTCTCCATCCTTGGAATTATTCAAACCAGACCAGACATGACTGGGGACAGGCTGCTTCAAGCGGCCTTCCTTGAACAGCATCTACATGTTCTCTGGTGGTCCCTTCCTCCAGGAAGCAATTATTCTGTTTTATTGGGAAATTATGTGGAAATTTACATATTTACTTTCTTCCTGCATAGGCTGTTAAATGGAGGAGGCTGTATTCCAACAAGAGGTTCCCACACTATAGGCCAGCTGCACTGCTGTGCTCTGGTATACAAATGGTCCTGGCCATTAAGATGCTTTTTCCTTTTCACAAGCCCTATTACCTTGCCTTTGAGCCATACAAAGTTCACAAGCACTGGAGACAGTCTCTTCCTAATCCAGTAGAAAAAAATTGAATTTGGATCCTAGGGAATGGCAGCACAGAACAGGAGTTGAACTGGCAGCTTTGTAAAACAGAGTGCATGATTTTGGTGGAGTGCATAGTGAGGGAAAATGTCTGCTCCTTGTTCTGAAGTGATAAAAATAAATTAGATCTATTTTGCTGGGCTGTTCCCAAGGTTCCTATGTGGCAGCTATTCTGACCACAAGTACATGAATCTGTAAATGAATGTAATCTTTGTGCTTGATGTTTCTTCTCTCTCTCTCTTTTTTTTTTTTTTCCTATTTTGTACATTGTAGAAGATTTGACCTAAGCCTCAATGCCTTAATATAAAATCTAACATAGAATAATATATCATTTAACATCTGTCATAGCAAATACGATACACCAAACAAGAAACCTTTGGTTGTCTTACATGTAACACATGAATATATTGGCCCATTAAGTATAAAGTTAGTGTACTTCAGTATATTTTATTTCACTTCTGTCTTGGAGCAGACAAAAATTTTGCATTTATTCCCCCTCTCTGAGTTGGCTGACCTGAGGTCAGAATTGAGATCTCACCCTAAACTGGACTCATTGCCTGTCCTTTGCTTTATATTTTTAAAACATCATGATAATTCTGTGATGGAAGGAGCAAAGGAATCAGATATATGTAATATTTAACCTCTTTGAGACATCTTCCTAGCATTCAGTAGAATAATTAAAGAGTTTTCTTGTGTTCATCATTCAGAGAATGCTAGTGAAAGTTTTGCAGAGCAGTAGGCTGTGTTCTCCAGCACTTGCTCTAGCCCTGTGCTGGTTACAATTATGTTTCTATGTGGTTTTCCAATGGTTCAACATTACTTCTATTAAATTTCTTCAGATGTCCCAATATATACTGAGAACTTTTCCTAATTTCTCCCAATTCTCCTTATTCCTTCATTTTTCCAGCTGTTTGACTAACTTAAGAGGCTTGAGAGAACTTTTCCATTAAAGAACTCAACAGTTTACAATACATGAAGATCCTGCTGTGCCCAGTAACATGACACAAGGTGTGCAAGTTTTTCCAGATTTTCCTTGGAAACAGGATTTAATGCTGTGGAGGACAAAAACCCAACCACAGACGTTTACAAAGATAATGAGAATGTGGTATATGATCTAATACTGAACTATATAAAGCTGTTTCTACTTGAATTTCAAATATTTATTAGCTAAGAGCTTTTGTAACATTTTGCATTTAACTAAAAGTTCTATCAGCCTTTACAGGATTGTTATTAACCTCAGGCACTCAGAAGTCAAGTCCTCTGCTGACATGGCTGGAAGGAAGGATTTAAGGAAGGTAACACTTAAAGGCAACACAAGTGGAGCCCTGTTACCTGTTACTGCCTGAACATGTGCTGTGATTGGCTTTGTTTCAGATGTGATGATAAATAATTATGTGTTTCATTGCAGGCCTGTTTGGAGAGTTTGGAGCTGGGATGTTAACTCTCTCTGTCAGAAACATCCCATTCATATGTGTCGTTATTAAATTTCAAAATTAAAATTAAAAGCTGCTCAGGAGTTTACCCCCAAAATGCATTGAACAGACACAGACAGATAGAAACTTTTGCTTTAGACATTGCACTCACCTCTTCTTCCCTATGGTACTCTGCAATGAGGTGGAATGGCACTGTGTACAGCGTGCTGGACATGACTCCAAAGAGTGAACAAAGAGCCAGGGTGGAATAAACATTGGGAAACAAGCCAATTAATCCAGTACCCAGTCCAAAAAGTAGGTATCCCATGAAATAAAGTCCCTTTAATCCTATGTATGGCAGAAGGACTTTCTGCAAGTCTGTGAAAAGAAAGCGAGAAATGCTGAGAAGACTAAAACAAAACAGCCCACATTTTATCAGGGAGTTCCTTTTAAGGGGTTGTATTTTGCAAAATGCAGTGAAGGAGATAATCTTAATGATTTTGGAACTTGCCTTAAATTATTGTAAGTATAAATTTGCCAAAGAATGCTTGCTCACACAACCCAGAGCTCAACCTGCAGCTTGCACTGCAGCTGCACCCAGAGCTACCTGTGCTGAATAGATGTTCCTCAACAGGAAGGCCACACAGAAACACCTGTAGTGAATCTCCAAAGGTGAAACCATTTCCCTCAAGCCTCTTCTGGATGCTCAAAGCCCCAGAATGCTACTTACTTGAGTTTTCAGATCACAAGTAGTTTTTTAGTCCTTTTGAAGGGTGATGGTGAAATCTGTCCAGGGGAGCTGTGCTAGCATGTTTACACATGTTTTGGAGAGCAAGATTCAAGCTTCTGGCAAGAACTTCTGCATGGGAAATGCAAATGGGGAGAGGCTACCTTTGAGAGCCTACAGCTACAGCATTGCTAGGTGAAAGAGCACCTGAGAATTTAGTCTGGCAGTTAACTCCAGAATGATTCTCAGTTTGGGGCAGTTCGTGTGCAGAACAATGTCTTACTCTCAAAGTGACCCCTCATCATGTGGACAGGAACTGTTTGTGTTAAGATATAGGTTTCTAATAATGCTGAGAATCTAACATTCCTTAAAGCTTTAATGTAGGGAAAAAAAGCCCATTTAATTAAGCATCACTTTACGTTTTTTAAATAATGGCAAATAGCAAACACAGTGTTGGAGTTAATTTGTGGGTACTTACAAGAATAGACTGATGAAGAAATTGCATTGATGCACAGTCCCCAGCATCCCATCTCTACCCCTGTTTTGTAGGTAAGGTAGAGTGTGGAGTTGTGAGGTGCATAAGGATTACCATGGTATACAACCTGAAAGAGACCACAGAAGTCACAGAAGGCAAGGTTGGCTGCAGATATGAAATTCCTCCTTCTTACACGAACAGGGTCTCATCCCCGGCAGGGAGCAGCTGAAACATTAAGCAGTGTTCTAACCACCCCTTTGTAATTCTCCAGGTTTCACACTCACATCTCTTGGCCTATCATATCTCAGGCTCTGTCTCATTTATTACCCTCTGCCTTTTCCTGAACTGTCTGCTTTACATTGACTCATTTGCAATTTTACCCTTTGGATGTCTCACTTCCAATTAACTTTCTCTCTCCACTTCCGCCTTCTTGCCTTAGCCTTTCTTTCTCTAATTTATCTACAATTATTTTTTATTTTGTCTTTCAGGTTTACCTCAACACACTCATTTCCCTACACAGTAATTTTCTTATTCAGTTCCTTATCTAGACAAGCAAAACTTTTTTCTTTCAGTTGTCCATCTACCCTGCAGAGAGAAAAACTCTTCCCTCTTGCCTTGCCTACAAAGACAAAAAAGGCAAGGAAATGGCAGTACTGTGTGGAAACCACAGAACAGGGAGTGGCAGTGAGTGGATTTGTGCCAGGAGCGTATTAGCACTCTGGAAGAAAGGAGGCAGATAGGCAATAATCACTGTCAAGGACATAGTCCCTGGAATGGCATGGAGAAGGGACCTCTGGATATTGTGAAGACAGACAGTTGCTGGCAAAAGGGACTCAAGAAAAGATTTACAGAGGTCTGGAGGGAAGACAGAAGCTTTCTGCTACCAAGTAGCTCGCTGTGTGCCACAAGCTGCGTGGGCTGAGGCCAGGGAGGCTGCAGTGCAGGCGAGAGGCTCTGTGTGGGTGCTGCACACACCAGCACAAGGCCAGCAGCACCCAAGCATTGCCCCAGTCAGAAAACCTGCCCATATCAGAGCTGCCCCGAAGCCAAACCAGAAAATGGATATGCTTGGACCTGCTCTGAGAGCTTCATTTGGAACAGTTACACAAAAATAACCTTACAAACGCTGAAAGGTTTTCCCCAGCGATTACACAGACAGGTTGGAACAAGGGCCTGACCTTAATTAGCTGGTTTACAAAACTGTTGTTGAGCCATCCAGATATAAATGGCTCTGACACCAGTGTCATTTCCTCAGGATAGGAACACCATTTCATTTCTTTTTGATGGAGGAGGAGATGCTACAAGGAAGGGGAAGTGAGAGGATTTTATGCCTTTACCTGTCCCATGAAATCCGTGAAGAAGAGCATGTTGGACAGGAAAGCCATCCATCCAAAGAGGTGGCTCACACACAGACAGCGATAGTGGGATGGCATGCTTAAAAGTGTCCTCAAGAGTGATTTAAGGGTCATCTGCCTCTGTTCCTAAAAGCAAATATGTAACAGTAATACAGTATTATTGCCTCAAAGGCTAATGAAATAGCTGACATCAAATGAGGAAGGTCTTAGGTTTTTTTCATTGCTTAACTTCCATGGTATTTTCTTTTTTGTTAGGAAGGTTTTCTTGGATGCTGAATTTCCTTCTATTTATAAAATTCACAGAAACTCTAGAAGAGATGGGGTATACCAACAAGAATGTAACATTTCTTGCTGTAATAATCAGTAGGTCAGTAGGACTATTATTTGTGTGTAGAACCACAGGCAAAATTTCTGCCTAAGCTGATTCAGAGAATTAAAAAAACTCAGCAAATCCACAACAGAAACAACCAGAAACAAAGATTATTTCTTTATATAGACCATCAGATTTACATTTAAAATTTAAAGCTGCTATAGGAGAATATTCTCAAAATACTTCCAGAAAATTAAAACGTATCAGTTGTGGATTTCTGAGCATTTCTGAAACCTCATTCCCATTCCATTCAATGTGCTAAATTCCCTAGGAAACTTCTACCTCTTCAGGCATATAATGAGATTACCACTATGCACTGTCCTCCCTTCCATGAAGCAGGGAGAGGCTGTGGTTCACCACAGTAGCATGCAGAGAATGTGAGCTCCACCATCTGAACATTTCATACCATAGAAGAAAGAACTCATTTCAAAATCCAAGCTTTGTTGGTACTGGTTAACAAAGCTCACTGATGAGGAAAAACAAATTTACTCACATTTCCCATGCCCCATGTTATCTCTCTCCTCCTTGTCTCAGCCCTGTGCCCCAAAACTCTCAATTGCTTTTCCAGTCATATTCATAATATAATTTGTATAACTTTATGTTTTTTTTACAGCTGTAGGTGTGTTTGATATCAGGTATGTTGACACGTAATTAAAGCTCCTGCATGGTTCTGTGCTTTTAAAGAAAAAACCCCTATTTTAAACTATTTTAACTGTGCATGATGGAACACTTCCAATTTTGTCTTGTAATGTTTGGAGACAACAGTGTTGTGAGAGATTTTAAGGGAAAATGTATGTCATGAAATGTGAAAGAATTGCAAAAGTTATGTTAATTACTGGAAATTACTGGACTGAATCTTGTCTTCAATTTGCTGTAAGATGTCATTTTTTCCTTTCTTCCTTCAGTGTCGTACTTACTTTTCACTGTTCTACTTTCCTTTGAATTAGGCTATGCTGCAAGCTACTCTATGAATAATAACCACATATGAAGTTGGAAAATACTTTGCTTCAGTGTGAGGTTTTTAATCCTCATAAGAATGCCAAAATTCAAGTTGCTGACTTTCACCTTGGACTGTATATTGTCCAAATCCCTTGGAATTTCTCTTGGCATCACTGTCTCTTTTAAACAGGGTAAGCTTTATATTCTTCTACAATTATATAAAGAAAACAAACTACAAAATTCCTGATTGACTCATTAGTGTTATTTAAAGGATAATTACTACCTTTTGACTTGGCTTATTTAGTTTGTAATTCTTCCACAGTTTTTTTTAATTTCCAATCAAAGTTTTAAGGTAAGGTCATGGAACTACACAGGACACTGCAGTGATTACAAACAACAATTTGACAGCTAGAGAGAAATGCTTTCTTTCTATTTAGCTATTTTAGAGAGTGGAAATGGAAACTAAAAGTGTTTAATGCATGCATTCAAAACATACCAGCACACAAACTGCATGCTAATTTAAATAATGTGCTGAAGGTTGGCTCAGTTTAGGTGCCTTATCCTTCAAAAGCTCACAATACCAAATAATCTTCTCTACAAAATCACTGCAACTCAGGGCATAAGATGATTCACAATAATACAGAGGAAGCAATATGACTTGGGTTTTATGGCAGTGGACCCTGAATAATTTGGCACCATGCAAAAGAACACAAGGCTAATTGCTTTGGGTGTCTGTTCATACTGTAACAGGTCAAATCTCATTAATAATCATGTTAGCTATTAGTATGTGAGAGTACAGGCCTTAATTTAGAAGAAATAGGGCCGTGATGCCTGCAATAAAATTTTTTTAAAAAGACAGAAAAACAGGAAGCCAAACCATTTCTTCAAGGAAGCGATTACAGTAATTAATGAACTCAGCAAACATGTGCCACAGGAGACAGATCATTAAAGCAGTGAGTGTCTAGAATTCATACACACTCAGGCACATCAAAGAAGCACGAGACTGATCAAAGCACTGGGGGACTCCAACAGCCTGCCCAGCCTAATCAGAGACGAGGCAATGGCACAGGCTTGTACCACAGCTTCACCTCGGGTGTCACACGTTGCTGACTCCATGGAATATTTCTTGCCAAGGCAGAGGCTTCCCAAAACCGCAGTCTGCTCCCCACAATTCCACTGCATCATTCCCTCATCATTTGCCTTCTTTTTTTCAGAGCCTGCATGGTCTAAGCAGTCAGAGGCACTCAGCATCTCTGCCAGTTTGGAGGATGCTCGGGGTGAGCAGTGCTGGTGAAGCATGCTGGCTGCTCAAGAGCTCAGACAGCACCACAGTGTGCTGCTAATATTCTCCCCACAGCTGCTGCCTTGCTGTCTGCCCCACTCTGTTTGCCTGGCATTCTCATCAGGCAACGCTCCTCTCATATGTCTTGCATCTGGCGTAATAATATTTTTCTTCAGCTTAGAAATACCAAAGGTTATTGTAAAACAAATTACAAATAGTAAAAGATAATAAATCCCTTTTATATATAAACACAAGTATTGGTTTCTAACTTATAAACATTTGCACATGCTCAGTATGTTTTACCTGAATTATCAAATCTTTGTATCAGCCATCAGGAATGGACGCATATAATGCAAAGAGATCAAAAGTTAAATTAAAATGACAAGCAGCTGTGTCACCACGTTTTTGTTACACTTGGCTTACCTAGGGTACCATGAGACAGCGTGAAGATTTCTAGCACTAGAAGTCATCAACAAAACAGTAAAGACTATCATCTGTTCCCAAGACCATTCTAGAAGTGTTCTCCCCAGATATTTTTCTGGTAGTTTCACCTTTTCCTGGGCGCCTCAGACTGAAGCAATCTCTCATAAAAATGCACCAGAAACAAAAAACCAGGGAGGGCTTGAAAGTACTCACTATGTTCTCTCACCTCAAAGTTTTGCCAAGGACACAGCTAAAATACTGCTCAAAATTAAACTAAAAGGCTGATAGCAAGGTAGCACTGCTGTAGAAGTAGCAATTTTAAATACATTAGCACTCAATGAAATGTTGAGCAGCAGAAAACCCAAATGTTTACTAGGCAGGGAACACACATTTTATATGCACTACGAACAAAATCGTGAGGACTTTGGTGGGAATTACAGACCTTCATCAAAGATTAATGGTCTGCAGTCTTTGTACACAATTTTATGCTAATTGTTTAAAGACTTAAGGACGAAGTAGATCCTCTTTACAAAATTCACATGAGGAGGATATCAAGAGACTGACATAGAGCAGAAAACTGAACCAGGTTCTCCCTCATCCCTGCCAATTGATCAAAGCATCACAACTAGCCTGTCTCATCCCTCTTGCTGGTGATGCTTTCTAAAGAAGAAAAAAAAAAAGCACAAAAAGAGAAATAGCAAGCAGGCTTTCTCCTGTCTCTGTATCCTGTGTATCCTGGTGGAGGGCCCTTTTTCTGTGCATGTGAAAGGGCTCCATTACAAATTAACATTAGCTAATTAAAGGGTCTCCAAGGATGCAAAGATACATCCTATAAAATCATGTCTGCACTCACCTCTGTGCGTGATGCAGCTGCACAATTCCCTGGCTTGGCTGCAGCCGTCTTTTCAATACATGTTGATTTTAAGTAACCATTCTTGATTTCCTCCTCTAAAGAGTTATATTTATGGGATTCTGTCACTTCCAACAAGAACTTTGCCTCTTCATTTTCATATCTTAGTGGAACTTCAGGAATACTGCACAGATGTACAGTAAGGCAGATTATGAAAACCAAGGCTGCGAAGAAGAAAATCACCTGGAATTCTGATGACAAGCTATATCCTAGTATAGTTTGACCCCAGTCCATAGCACCTGTCAGGTAACCCAGGGCTCCTCCCAAACCTACAATGGTGGGGGAAAAAAAAGGAAAAAAAATATTCTTCTGGCATCGATAAAATAAACAGAGTACATAATACCCTCAACATGTGATCCCCTCTAAAAATCATCAATAATCACTCTTCAGATATTTATCACCAGAAATAGGAATACTGAGCTAATCACATATATATGAACGGTTACTAAAACATCTCTTGAAAAATCTCATCAGAGCTCTCCAGAAATTGCCTGAACATACACCAACATAGCCTCCGTCTCTGTTTTTGACTCTTTAAATTGTATGTTTGGTTTTGGGGGGGTTTTTTTGGGTTTTTTTTTTTTTAATGGTAACAAATACAAGTATAACTAAATAAAATCCTACTGAAATTTATGTGGGTTTTTAAAAAATTTAATAGAAAAAACTTTTTAAAAATTTGGTCAAGACTGCCTATAGTTTAGACTTTGTAAAATGTATTTTATTTAGATTAGTCCAAATAGAAATACTGTCTTCATGTGAAGTTTTTAAAAAAGGAAAAAAAACCCAAAAGCATTGATTTGTAGTTATAGAAATCCAAGTACCTCACCATTTGGAAAAGAAAACAGAAAGGAACAAATATAAGTGTGTAATCCCATTCATTAATGTTCTCAGAAAAGGTAGACTAAAAGGTAAAATGAGAATGCTATTTTGTGCCTTGAAGTTAATAAACCCATCTTTAAGTCAGTTTGGTTTTTTTGCAATTTTTTCTTTTTTTATGGGTGCACACAGAGCTGCACAAGAAGTGCCCTCTGCTCCATTCAGCACAGAACTCTGCAGGGGTGGCAGCTCTGTAGGCTCCTAACACCTTGCCAACTAGGTGGCTCTGGGGGATGGGTGGCAGGTCCAGAGGACAGGAGCTTTTCAAGGACTTGGAAGCATTTCTACTCTTCTGCTTAGGAGAACTGATAACAATGTACAGCAGAACGCCCATGTCAAACAAAAACTAACAGCACCTAGACTTGCTTCCCCAGCAATCACGGGATTTTGATTTCATTCCAGGCTTTCTGTACTTTTTTCCGCTTCCTGGGTCTGATTATGGCCCTCCTTCATTCTGTCCTATGTCAGTTAATGTTGTACACTTTTTTGTTCTCATGAAAAACAATTAGGTTAATAACTTTTAAAAGAAAATATACACTACATGTTTTCTGTGTATGTTTGGAGAGAGAATGTTTGACATTTGAGGTTGTCTTTGGATACTGCTTTGAAAAAAAAAAGAATCATGCTGTTGGAATGCAGCCTGAATGCTGTGTGGTGGATGTGTGCACTCTTTCTTCCACTTGTATAAGTGGCCATGGGTTTCATAACTGCAAAGCTATCGAGTTTCATGTTCAAACCCCAAACTAGAGGCAAACTGGAGTGTAAAATCTTAGAAATATTAAGTATAAAAGGAAGGAACTTGAGCGGGAAAAAGAAATCATATCTAAAACAGAACCTAAAAAGAAATGGGACGATTTCTCTCTGTGTCTAACTGGGACAAAACAAGGAATGACAAACTTAAGTTGTAGGAAATGGATATTAAGATTAGATTTTAGGGAAAACTACCACCAAGGCCAGGGAAGAGCTGGAGCAAACTGCCTTGGGAGGCTGTAGAACTCCAGTCAAGGGAGGATTTCAACACCAGAGTAGGGAATTTTCAGTTAGGAAGGGTTAGGATATTGAAGAACTTACTGTAGAGAGCACAGGGTGCTGGACCAAGTCATGCACTCTGCCCCAGTCTTATTTCATGTTATTTGCCACACATCCTTTTCACAACTCAGTGCACTGAATTTGCTATATCTGTAGCTTCAAACTTGGAGACTTTTTAGTATCATCCAAAAATATTGCAACCAGAGTTGTGCTGACTATACATACAGAATCACTCCTCTCTCTGTCCAAACAAATGATTTTTTAAGATATAATCTGTCAGTTTCTAAAGGATAATAAGGCTTTCATTCCCATGTGGCTTTAAGATTCCCTTATAATCTATGTTCCTGGACACAGGTGTTTCATGTGTCCAGAATCAGCCTGTTGTCAGTAGCTACCACACCTCCCTCCTTGAACAGAGTATCTGCTGCTGAATCTACGTGTCTCTGCTCTTAGTGGGGCTCAGCAGGCACAAAAATCTTTTGCAACAAAGATTCCATGTCTTCTCGTGTAGTCTGATTTTTGTCTAGTGCTTTCACAGAGACTGCTGTCAGGCATGGCAGGAGGCTCCTACTGAGTCACTTCACAGGTACGCAGCCTTCTGTGACTTCTCTGTGCATTTACCCATCACAGTCCTCACATTGTACAGATGATTTCACAGAATCCTAGACTCATAGAGTGCTCAGGGGTTGGAATGGACTTTAGAGATCATACAGTCCCACCCCCAATGCCTTGGGCAGGGATACATCCCTCTAGACCAGGTTGGTCAAGGCCTTATTCAACCTGGCCTTGAACACTGCCAGGGCTGTGCATCCATAATCTCCCTGAACAACCTATTCCAGTGTCTCACCACCCTCACACGGAAGAATTTCTTCCTAATATCCAGCCTAAATTTCCTCTCATCTGGAGAGTCCCTCTCCAGCTTCCCTGTGGTTCCCTTTCAGATACTGGAGTGTTGCTGTGAGGTCTCCACACAACCTTCTCTTCTCCAGGCTGAACAGCCCCAGCCTTCTTGCCCTGTCTCCATAGGAGGGGTGCTCCAGTCCTCTATGTCCTCAAGTCCTTCTTTGGACTTGTTCCAACAGTTTCATGTCCTTCTATAACTTGGCAACATTCCAAACATGTACAAAGGCAAGTGAAGCTGTTAACTTAATTTGCAAGAACTTGAACTGAACCACTTGCACCTCTTTTGTGGAAGTTGTGAATTTCTGAATTTTACACGGAATTCCTCTTTCTATACAGCACATACTGGAGCACTGCTGAAGACTGGAAATCAACTGGTTTGGGCAGCTCTTGTTCTATGTCACATGCCAAGTCAAAAATGTCATTTTTATGTGCAATAGTAATGACACAAGTTATATCCATTAATTTTGCCTCACCAAAAGCTTGGAAAAACCCCCAAAACAAGCTGAACAAGCACTACTTCAGTTTAAAAAATAAAATTGGCTACTCTTAAGTAAGTCATGCCTATGTTGCTGTAATTGTTTATGCCTGCAGCCTTCTGCAGTAGAATTCTTGTAGCAGCAATCACAAGTTGCTGTTCTCTGGAGTAGTGAAAATCCAGCAACAAAAGACTCGTGACTGAAGTGCAGAATCAGATGATCAGTTCATTCAAGATTACAAACACACTGAGGATAAAATCCATGCAATTACCTTCCCCTCCTTTGAGAGGAAGGGAGGAAAAGAAGGGATCTGAGTACCTGTAAAGAGGGCGTGGTAATGCAGACCCTTCTCTTTATCCTGATGAGAGCAGACATCAAATAAATATGCTTTGATGGGGCCATCAATAAAATCAGCTGCAAAATCAAAAAGCACTACTCCCAGCATGGTAATGACTATTGCCCACGTCCGCTGCTTGTCTCTCTCTTCGATGAAAGCTACAAAGAGAAAAATACCCTCATTCTGACAGCAACAGTGCCATGTTCTGCAAAACCACATTTTGTCTTTCCTGATACCTCAAAATCTAAACAATGACTGGTTATGGAAGAGAGTGCAGTGCCACCTGGATCTCATCAGAGAAGCAGGAGAGCTGAGTCTGTGTAGCGCTGAGCTGCGCTAGGTTGACTTATTGCCTTGAGTTAGCAGATGCTCAGAATGCTCCAAGCTCCATGACCAAGAACATCACTGTCCTCCATCTACCCTTTTGCACCTCCAAGGCATGCTCTGGTAACCTAACACATGCATTTTGCAGTACTTTTTGGTTTATTCTATTTGTCCCACCCATATATCGTTTTAGATAATCAAGAGCTGACTGCATCGTCTCTTTCTGGGCAAGGGAAATCAAGTATATTCAGCATCAATAATACCCAGGAAGAGAGAATAAATCAATCCATAGAAACGCACCTCCCCCATCTGCCAAGCCAGCAACAACATTTCCCCAAGACTTTAAGAAGTTACATCCCAAGCTAAAATGTAACAATAGGGATGTCACTCCTATTTGATATTGCATGTTCCAGCTGCAACAGGGTTTTCAAGCAGTAAAGGAATTCTGGTTTTCACCAGAACACAGTCCGGAGTCAAGCCACTGCTGCAATAATTAAAGACATGTAATTTGAATATTAATCCATCTAAAATAGGGATGAACAGGGATTTTGTTTGGATAGGAATTACATCACAAAAACAATATTATCATTTAAGTTAACAAGGTAGATCTTAGTTCACACAAACTTCTGTGGCCTAAGCAAATCTTTACTTTTAGGAGCTTATCAGGCAACCAAACCAACATGCAACAGATTGTAATCACATGCACGAACTACAGAGCACTGTGCACAGGGAACATAACATGCAGTGCTAGGATTGAATGTATACCAAAATTCCAGAGCTCCCCAGCTCTTTCACAGCAGTCCAGACACATGACACCAAATTTTAATAGTGCAATTTAAGAAGGAAAAGGGGAACCCCTCTCTTTTTTCTGATTCAAAAAGCTAGGATGAGTTTTGTCTGTCAGCATAGCGCACGCCCCTCACTCACCTGAGATCATCACGTCCCCATTGAGGTACAAAGCCATGCCTAACAGCATTATGATGCCCAGACCCAGAATGTAAGGTCGCCTCCTGCCCCAGCTACAGGTGCAGTGATCACTGGCTGAACCTACCACGGGCTGCAGCACGAAGCCCAGGATAGGGCTGATGAGCCACACGAGGCTGTAGAGGTTCTTGGGCAGCCCTACACTGAGCAGCACCGGCGTGACGAAGGCAGCCTCCACGGCATAGCAGAACTCCCGGCCGAACATGGCCATGCTGTGCATCACCAGCCTTCCCACCGCGCGCCTCCTTGGCACCACTGCTCCAGTCCTCATCACTGCCTGCCCCGGAGCTTCCTCCTTCTGTCTGGTGCTGTCCATGCCGGCCTTGGCCACTCGAGAGGTGGGCGGAGGAGCCCTGTGGAAGCTCTCTTTCGTTAAGGTCATTGCTCCGGCTGCGAGCAGCGCCGTGGCAAGCTGGTGCTGCCTGCTCCGGCTGACATGGGGCCCAGATCATATGCCGGGTGGGATCGGTCTGTGCTGGGGGAGGGACTCACATACTTTCATGGCTCTGCGATCACAAGTTATGCCAGGAAGGGGGCGGGGATGTGTTCACATTAGCAGATCTGAGCTTTTGGGCGTCTGCACAGCTCCTAGCTATCCACAGCTAAGAAATTACTGTTTACGCATGAAGCACCCATATAACAGAACATACATCACATGGTCCGAGTGTAGGATTAGCCTGACACGAAGCTGTTCCTCTTGTTGCTGTGAGACAGCAGTGACACCAGGAAGCTAGAGTTCTCATCTGTCCATTTAGCAAACATGACCATCAGAGTGACCACTCCCTACTGACTGAACGGGGAGGAAAGATCTGTATCTATCCAGAAAAAGATTTCAGTGCACTTCATGAGGATGAGTAAGTGGACCTACCCACTGCCCTTGAGCATCAGTGGCAGACATAAAGTTTGACAGAAATCTGTCAAGCAGCAACTGGTAAGTACTTTGTATCTGCTGCATACAGCCCTCAAAAGAACTGACTATTTTCTTGGTTTCTGGAAACAAAGGATACCAGGATCACTTAGAGTTGGGGTTTTTCAAACAGTGTTACCTGCCAGGGGAAGGCCTTGAAAGGAATCTGTATTGACAATACTGAAGCTGTACCTTTCAGATTAGGGACCTGAGTGAGGCACCTGATCCAACCTGTGCTGAAGCAACCTGAGGTTTTAAATTTAATTTAGTTTTGGTTTCAAAACTTATGCACAAATGGAGATTACATTTGACAACACTTGCTGATTTCTCTCCAGCATGATCAGATGCATCTGAGACCACAAAAATTGTCAAATCCTACTGTAGCAGCAGGTAATATTCAGTAACTTACTGATTATCAGCTGGAAACTTTTGCTGATTGTTTAGACAACTTGCCAGGACCTACTAGAGAATTTTTGCTTCCAGGCAAGTGTTTATGTAGTAGAATGAAAAAGGTTTTTTAATGATAATAATGTTGACATTTTTGCCATGACACATGTAAAACGAGCTAAAGTATATCTCAGCTTTGGAAGCCTTTGCAAGCAACAAATTGATCTTCAGCAAAACACAGACAAAATTCTCAAAAACCCCCAATTAATGTCATAATTCTTCACACATTGGACTAGAGAATACAGTATTAACTCCATATAACTAATTATTTTTAAAAGCAGATTTTCTTTGCCTTGAAAGAGATGGTTTCAAATGATGGTTTAAGTTTGAAACAAACGAAAACCAACATGAAATTAAAACCTGTGCAGCTACATTGCCTACCATTTTTCCATAAGGAGAGGGAAGGATTATTAGTTGGCAGATATTTTAAAGAAAGACAAAACCAACTTGTTCTGAATTTAGTTTCTAGCCAAGCTGATATTCCAAATATAATATAATCAGGAGACTGCATTGAGAAAATTCAGTCAAACTGTTAAATAGATTAACTTTGAGATACTAGCTCTGCAGCAGCTAAGAAAATAGCATTAATTAGACTATAGTTTTGGCATGATAAAGCAAATTAATTAATATGATAAAATAGAGGAAAAAATCCCTTCTAATCCTTGAGTAAATGGCACAATCACTCCTTTAGCAAGAATATAACTATATTTTATTAAAAGGATTGCTTTCAGGTAATTACAACATATATTACAGATCAGTGGTGTAACCAAGAATTAAAAGAATCAAACCACAATATTTAAACAAACATTCTGAGGATTGACAGGTGCTTACCAAGCAAACTGTGTAGCTCTTCAGATCACAATTACAGTATCATTCTAGACAGTAGATCATCCATGAACGCAAGTACGTAAGTCCCACTGTTTTCAAATTAAATTTAAAATGCCAATAATTTTTAAAATATTAAAAATATATATTATTTAAAAGCAGTATTATGTAAATATTTATTTGTAATATAATTTAATTTTAAAGCATAAAAACTTACTGTATCCCCCTGAAATTTATCTGACATGCATAGTCAGAGATTATAAATTAGCTTTTGGTTTATTGACTTCTATTGCATTTTCAGAATGAAGTTTAGCAATCTCTTGCTTAGTAAACCCATATTCTAGAAGTATCTCTTCTGTGTGTTCTCCTCTAAAAGGATCTCTTTCACTTGATGGAACAGCAGGAGTCCTTGATAGAAGAGGAGCAGGTCTAGGACTTATCTCTCCCTGATCATTTTTGATAAAAGAACTTCTTTCTTTGTTATGCTGATGTGAGGCAACATCATCCAGGGGTAAAACAGGGGTCACACAGGCATCAGTACTATCAAATATGCTGCACCACTCAGCCTGTGTCTTCTGTGCAAATATGGATGCAAACTTTTTCTTCATTTCAGGCCAGTCCGAGATACTCATCTGAGTGGGGAGCTCATCTGAATCTAGCCCAAGACCTGAAAGGAGAAAAGCAAAATTTAACTACAGTATGGCTTAAATTAATTACTAAGTGCTTCCCACAACTTCCTACAACTAAGTGTATTCCTCAAGAGGATAATATTTTGCAGACAGTACTGAAAGTCACTTTGAAAGTTATTTGGGTGTCTGTGCAGGGCAGGGAGCAGAGGAATAAAATGTTCTGTGACACTTACAATTAGACTAAACTGCATCTGCTACAGCCTTTTAACTAAGTACATATAATAAACACTCATTTATATAAACACTTCACAAAAGCAGCAGCTGCCTAGAGGTAAAAATGTCCTGAGAACAGCTTCTGTAATAGATATCGTATTTTCTACCTGGCAGTAGCAACACAGAAATCTGCTGAATGGGTCCTGGACTTCAGCAATACACTTATTTCCCAGAGCTGGACATCCAGCAGGCTACAGTGTTTGAATTTCAACATGATGGGGTTATTTCCATGCTACAGATGAGAAGATGTGAATGGATGTGCCCAGCTCAATGTGTATGAGGCAGCTCAGCTGCAGGTGCCTGCAGGCTGACTGACCTGCTTCTTCACTTCACTGTCCAAACAGGCTCCAGCAGTATCTGGAGTAGTTTTGAAAATGAATACATGCTTTGAAATCATACTTTGGCGCTTCAAAGGAAAACAAACAGAAACTGCCAGTCTCCAGACCCATAAACACAGCCTTGCAGTTATTTATTTTCAGGAGGAATTCATCATAGTCAAAGACAAAGCAAGCATTTTCACATCTTACTAGAAAGGTAAATACCAGTCCTTATGGTTTTACCAAGACATGTGCACTGAACTTACACTCCTGTGTTCATAACCATTCATGTCATCCCAAAAAAGAGATCAGCTGAAGATCACTCACACTGGTTGAACATTATGATTAAATAAAAGCTAGCAATACTTTCAAAATTAGTTTGATTATTGATTTGCAAGGTATACTAGTAGAGACAAACAGTGCAGTATAGTTTACTTATGAACTATGAGGTAAGAAAAATTTACTTTCTTCAACAAGTACAGCTAAGTGACTACACACTACCCGAGCTTGTCTCAAGGCATGAAATCTTGTCAAGTGGAAACTTTGTTTCATAGTACTTGTTTTCTTTTTAACTACGTTTAGGTTCTAGCAGCCAGTCCAACATGAGCAGAAGTCTACCATTATCCCATTAAACAATTATTTTTGATAATTGTGGCAGATGGGAAGTTGGCTAAGCCTCACCGCACACAGTGGCAAACTGGAACAATATGCAGAACCTGGAATTTAATAATACATGCTCATTTTCTGCTTACCACTGAAGACTTCAACTTTAAATAGCATAAACCAACACCATTTAAGCACTACAGCTTCTCGTTTTCCAGCTTGTGCTCCCTATTTGTGGTGCAGATGAGCAGTATCAGAGCAGAAGTGACTGACTCAACAAGGAGACTATTACTCAGCACAGAATTGCCTGGGGTACCACAAGAGGACAGACTTCACTCATTTAAATCAAAAGCAAAGTATCTTTTATACAAAGTATCTTATAAAGCAATCACAACTTAGTTCCAAGTTTTTGTTCAATTTTCATCTAATATTTTTTGTATGGAAAAGCCCAGTCAACCTACTCTAGTACAGCTTTGAAATTAGTTTTGAAAAATTAAAAGCTGTCTCCTTATAATGATGTAGCTTTAAATCTCCTTCAAATGCTACAGCTTTATTGACATATATCTGCATGTCATTTATTGATGCAGCAAATGGAAATATCTATTTCTACAGAACCTCTTAGACAAACTCTAGTAAAATCAGGCACCTATTTCAAGAGAAAGAAACCAGAAAAACTGTTTAGATGAATCAGTGAAGCTGCTTTGGTATGTCAGAAATTGAAACAGTTTTTTATATTATTTCAGCCACACTATTTCAAAAGCAGAGTTTTGTTCAGGATTTTCTTGGTTTAACTTGCTAATTTTCTTTTCAAGTATGTATGGTCACAGCAGAGTTATTTTGAAATTATATTGTCATAACACGACTGAATAGTATCGTCTAGTACAGGAAACCTTAATTTTCACCCAAACAACAGCTGTAAGGTGAATGCCATCGCACTCTCTATGACTAAATAAAATGTGTTCTCACTGTGAGAGGAAATTGAATTTCAGAATATTCCAAGAGAGTAGCAAATTTTCATTACACCAACTATGTAAAGTTTTTTGTCTGCTCAAGGCTTCTGAAACAAAACAATTTTTTAGAAAGTGGTAGTTCAGCAAATGGTTGTCAGGCCCACAGTACTACCAGGTCTCACTGCAAAGGCATCCATAGCTATATTTCAAGTTGACATGGTTAATTACCCAATTGCAAATGGTTGGCCAGAGCCTGGCCCTCTGCAGTATTTGTACAATGTTTAAGGCTTGTCATAATAGGTAAATTAAAATAAAACATAACATTATGTATAATCGAGTCTAAAACATAATGAGGAAACTGTCCACATTGCATGTCCCAGTAACAACATGGTATTCCATTCAGTGTATCAGCGGATTTTAATACAGTACATAATACCTCACAATCACAAAATGGAGAACCTGGTGGAAATCCTTCATAATTATGTAAATTATGTTTTTCACTTGCTTCCTAATTTTTTCCTTCTGTTTTCAAACAAAGTCATACAGTGTAGGACTAAAGTAGTATGAATGGGGTACCATGGAGCACATGCTCAGGACTTCAGTCACTGTCAGTGCTTTTCACATCAATCTAAGTGGATACTATGTTCACTTTCTGTAACTGACATTACACCACATAAATCAGAATCAAACCTTTACTCTCACCTGATACACAGTATTTACTGCATTTTTCATGCCTCATATAGCCTGACTGCAGCAATACTAAGCACCTATTGCTAAAGCACAGGTCAAACCTGCAGAAGCAATTCACAGGTCAGCTGAAAGACATTCTGTCTCTTTCTTTCAGAAGATTAAGGCTTAACATTAGTAGCACATGTTTCTTACATCAGATTTTTCATAAGATGCCAAGGCATTTTAGCTATTTATTGTCTGATTTTTGTAGTAATAAACTGAATACCTGCAAAGGGACTACGCTTTTTTTGTTAATAGCAAATAGTCAACAGCGAGACCAAAATACTTCTCTACTGCACCTATTTTACACAGCTTCCATTTCTCATAAAACCTTTTTAAAATTTACTTAATTAATAAATTTCTGGCAAGCACAAACTTAGTCTTCCCTGCTGAGCACAAGCTACAAAGCTGACAATCTTCTCAAACTAATATGCTCTATTCTCTTAAATTTAGTTTCCCTCTGCAGACTGCTTAAGAACTTTCATCACCATGTCATCAACTGCACTTGGGTCCAGCACTGGGCTCCTGCAGGAACTCTGCAGTGACACACTGAAGTGAACCAAAACGAAATTAGTTCTGCTTTGGCTAAATAGGATTTTGTGAGCAGGAACAAATGGTTCAGAAATCATGCTCCTTTCTCAATTCTGCAGTCTTTAAATCTCCAACTGACATCTGCAATGCCCATATGCTTGTGCTCTCACTGTATTGGAGTGGCAAAAGTAATCTACTCTCTGAATATGGACAGAGAGACATCAAGTGGTTTTTGGATATATTTTATCTGGAACAGCACCAAATTGTTCACCAGCAGAACTGACCAGAAATATGGAGAAAAGCTATGAAATGAAACTATGGAAATCATAGCTGGAACATACTATTTTAAACCCACTTCAAAGTTGGAGTTACTGCCTGGAACAGAAAACTCAGCCTAAGTCAAAGCTCCCCAGGTTTGTGAAAGAGCAGTACAATTCTCACAGGCACCTTTTTCTTCCCTATAATATTCAGAGGCTTAAATTCTGAATTTAGGTTCTGCAATAGATATCCCAGAAAGGAAATAATCCCTGAGTCACGAGAAGGTTCTGCTATTCTAATTTAGTACACTATTGCTTCAGAAAGATTGAAACCCTAAATACTGAAAGGAATAAATATTTCCTATGTGAAAATCTGCACAGATTGCAATATACATCTAAAACACAATGACAAAAGACCGGTTACTTTAAGTTTAATATTGGGAGAAAATCTTGAGTTTGATCACTTACTTTAAACAACACACGAAATAAACAAAGAAATCTCACAGAGTGTAAACAAGCAAAGATTGTGATACAATTAAAGGCAAAAAGCAAAGTTTCCTGAAAGACTGCAGTATGTATGTTGGATTTTTTAAATATGTCAGAAACAGACTGAAACATATGCAACAATGATCACAATTGTTGTCTGCTTACAAGTGGATACACACCAGTTCTTTATTGCCGGAATAACTATTTTTGAAACTTCAGCTGTTTCAAAATCAAGGAATTTCTCTGCATTGTAAGCATAAGGAATACTTTGAAACACGAAAATAAAGTGTCCAATGTGGGTCAATTCTTCTTCCCAACACAGGCAGAAAAATTGACAGCTGCTGCTCTACCTTTATGCTCTAAATTTCTGAAGAACAACTAAAAGAAAAGCAGAGATTTAGTATTTTCCTCAGTAAAGAGTTATTTAAATGACAGAGATCATCAGTGACCACATTTTATCACCTGGCCACTGGTTTCACCCATCAGAGGCTTCTCTCTAGACCACCTGGCTGAGAAAGAAAAGTTCAAGTCTTGCCATGTAGCAATGATCAATACAAAATGGCAGGACTGACCAGAAAAGCTTCACTGAGAAAGAGAGTCACAAACAGGACCAGACACCATTGCAGAACTTTACGGGTTTTTGAACAAATACAGATTCTATCCCATTCCTGTAGCTTAAAAGTGTGATTCAACTCTGTCTCCAAAGAAAAAAAATACTGCAGGCCATGAATACTGCAGGTCAGTGTTTGATCACTTAAGCCAAACACATGGGTATTTCAGTGTGCAGCTTTATTTTTTTCTCATTTTCTTTGTATTTAATACGAACATTCTTCCTGAAGATATTTACTGGAATTCCAAATTACCTAACTCCCAGAGCAAGGGCTTACATTTTACTTTGATACAGTTCTACATTTATTTTTGTTCTCCAACTCCCATGCAAGCAAGAAAATCTCAGGGGATTGAATGAGAAAAACATTTCAAAGAACTGCAAATAATCAATGTGGAATAATCAACTATACTTTCTTTTTCAAGATCAAGCTGCTTACAACTTGAGTTCACAAACAAGTTATTCTCAGGACAATTAGAGACAAAAAATACCATCCTCTTCAGCCAAGAACATGGCATTTCAAAACTTAACATCTGATCCGTCCAGCATAATGTTGGATACGTCCCTGAGTCACTCCAGAAGCCTTCCTCATGCATTTCATGTAGCAGCCTCTACTAATTTAGATATTTCACACAATGACATTGACTTTTCTAAGCTACAAGAGAAATTTACAGTCACTCACAGCTACAGATGTGTAAGGACCTGGCGAGCACCATAGGCTCCAAGAGAACAGAGCTGAAGTACACAAACAAGATCTCTCTTTGGGATCCTGTCCACCAAAGGCCTATCCCACCTTACAATGCCGTAATGCAAGAAAGACAAGAGCTGCCAATGAAAACAATTGGTCACCATCAGCTGACCGATGCCTAGCCTGTCCCTGAGCAGTGACCACCCATCAGCCTCCCCCCCAGTTTTACTGCTGAGCAGGTACTTGATGGTACAGAACGTCCCTGTGGTCAGCTGGGGTCAGTTGTACTGGGTGTGATCCTTTCCTGTTCTTTTGCACCCCCAGTCTTTTCACTGGTGGAGTGGGGTGTGGAGGAGAAAAGTCCTCAGTGCTGTGCAAGTGCTGCTCAGCAGTAACTGAAACATCCCTGAGTTACCAGCACTGCTTGCAGCACAAATCCAAATCACAGCCTCATGCAAGCTACTGTGAAGAAATTCAGCTCTATCCCAGCCAAAACCAGTACAAATTGTAGCATGGGTACAGTTCAAGGAACGCTACCATTCAAGGAATAGTCAGTGCCAAAGAGACTGAGCAAAAACAAGGAACTACTCCCCTGGCACGCTCAATGAGCAAAGACTGCCTACATGTAAGCCATGCATGAACAAAAGTGGTTCACATAACACTGGGTACACCCACTTTAGGAATCCTTAGTTGACATTAAGCTAAACTAAAATTAAATTGAGAACTTCTTATAACCTTCATATTCTGTAAACTGAGAAGAAAAAACATACAAAAATTTTCTATGAATTTTTTATATTTTCATAAATTCTGTATGGAAAGCATGTACCAAAGCTTCTTCTACCAAAGAAGCACAAGAGGAAAAAAAATTAAATAACCACTAAGAAGCTAAGAGCATATCTGGTAAAAAGCCTGAAGCACACAAACAGTTCAGAGGTAAAGATGCACCTGCAAATTTCTGGTTAAATTTCACACAGTTAAATATTTTGCATAACCCATTCTGATTTCTCAGAAAGATAAATTATGATTTATAGTCATATTTAAAGAGTCTTAGTCAAATATAAATACTATATCCACAGCTGGACACTAAAAGCACTCTGAAATTGTGTGGTGGAAATTAACTAAAAAAGCAGAATTTGCTACTACAAAAATTTTGTTTGATCAAGAAATACTATGAACTACTTCCAGCAAATAGTCCTTTCTGAAAAGTTTAAATAGTTTCTTTTAAAAAATATAATAGCACAAATACCTGAAATCACTAGAAATTCTATTTGCAATACCAAAGAGTTAGGTCTCCTTTTTAAAATACATTCACAATCATTTGACAAGACTGATTTCCAGGAAAAGTTGTTTAGTGCTCCAGTCACATCACAGACTACAATTACAGTAACTCCAAAAGAAAACTTGTAATTTAAGTGTAGTTGCTGAGGGTGAAAAGGAAATAAACTAATTGCCAGAAAAACAGTTCAATTAAACTGCTACGCAACTACCCAACTAGTTTCAGGAAGTGTTTAGCTTTTATAAAGACATCTCATAACCATGGCTCACTAATCAAAATCAACTATCAAAGCATTCTCTCAATCATGCTTTGCTGATATGAAACAACTCTCCCAGCCTACTCACCATTTATTAACTGGTCATAGAATTGAGGCTCAATGGCACCAACAGCCATGAATTTTCCATCAGAGGTCTTGTAGATTTCATAAAAAGGTGCACCACTATCTAGCAGGTTTTCACCTCGAGGTTTGCTCCAAAGTCCTAAACTTTGTGATTTCCACAGGAAAGAACTTAGGTACGCTGTTCCTTCTACCTTGAAGATTTAGAGAAAAAAAAAAAAAGAAAAAAGCTTCACTAAATTAGTTTGCATGTTACCTAAATTCTGTATAAAGCAAAACAACAAAAAGCTACTACCAGTTTTGCCCTTTGCTAAGATTTTTAATGACAGAACCTCTGGTAGGCAGTTTTATTTCTTAACATTTTCAATTATTGTTTATACTGCATATGTGAAATGGTGTAGAATGAAAGAGTAAGAAAGAGCATAAAAGTAGAAAGGCAGCTTCAGATGGTCAAGACACTTTCAGTACACAAAGTTTCCTCATTTAGCAAGTTTGGAGTCATTAGATGTTCACAATGAGTGAGTAATTTCAAGTGATGGGCAAGGTTCTTGGTTCTACACAATATTAATTATCTGACAGCTATCAATGCCTTCTAAACCTCTGGAAAAAAAGATGCCTAGGCCTGTAAATATCAAATTTTTATCTCCATTAAATATATTGAATATAAGAAGACTGTCGCTGTTGAGCCGCTAGATGAGGAATGACCCACATTGTCAGACAAGGAAAGAGAGAAGAGAGCTTTATTGTTTTGATTTCCATATATATAGAGTTTACAGAGGTCACGCAGATTGGTCAGCCCGAGACCTCCCCCTAGGCCCAACTGGCCAAGCCCGAACTGACCTAATCTGGAGACGTTGTTTGCAAAACATCCAAACTTTATCTTTGTTTATGAAATATAGCAAAATGTTCCCATGGGAAGGACCTGTGCTAGCCACAGAAGACTGCCATTTTTAGAAGAAAAATTGAAGGAAATCAAATAAAATCTCCAACACTAAGTTAAAAAGTATTCTCCTACTGTTATCACTGACAGCTATATACACATAGCAAAGTAATCTCTACATAGACAAATGTCTGACAAATATTGCAATAGAAAGCATGATTAATCCCATTCCAACATGCTCCTCAAAATTTTGGCTATGTGGAGTACAACCAGATGAAAATTCTGTTTGTTCAGCTTTTCAGTAATTACCAAGGTTGTACCAGTATTTCAAGCAAAATCACATCCTGCAGTTTTGCTTCTCAGCACAATTAATTTTCTTTCAACTGCACTGAAAGAACTGTAAGCAAAGATAAACCAGATGCCGGTGTATGGCCAGAAACATTCCAGTAGAACAGATTAAAACCTGAGCTGTATTATCCTGAGTATCATTTGATGAATGCATTTTCAGCTGTGCAAAATTAACCTAACATAGACTATAGAGAAAAGCATAAATACCATACCAAAAAAAAAAAGATACTAAATTTTCTTGTAGAAAGATCTATTAGTTTCTACCTTTTTAGGCAAGAATTTAAAACATGCAAATTGCTGAAATGTGCAGTCAAGAAGGCTTCTTCATTTAATTAGTGTTTCTTTGCCTCTTCTCTAGTACTGCTTCAAGGACAATATTACTTCTGTCTTCACTGCCATATCTTAAAGTCAATTAAAATACTTTCATACGAGAAATTACTGTACACCTTCGTCTACATATCTGCAAAATTATTCCAAGGATACTAAAATAAAGATTGTTTTACTAATGATCTGATCTTGCACTGCTCATATGAACAAAAATTAACAAAAAACACAAGAAGGGGAAATATCAGACTAAGCTTTAATTGAAAATTAGATTTTGGTGCTGACAAAGCTCTTAGTCAGCACCTGTACAATACCTATGTGCTACTTACCCTGGAAACACTTAAAACAGCACATCTGGTTTTGACCAGTATAGAGACTTTAGAAATATCCCTGTCTGGGCAACTGGACAGCTAGCTTTTGCTTGAGACCCACTGCAATTCAAAGACAAGTAAAAAAAGTCTGCACCAGATCTCCAAAGGCATGTTCAAATAACACTATACAGTCACTAAGGTAGTCAACTTCTTTTACAACATGAAAAGGACATGAGGAGACTCCAGTCTAATTGCAGAATGATTATAGCAACAGTTATGTGTTTCAGTTAATGTCTCCCTCATGTTAAAGACTTCTGCACTCTCTGAAGCCAGCACAAGAATCCAGAGGCATCACCCCACTGGGTGATCTGTCTGTTCCGCAAGCCTTTTGTTGTTTGTGCAGACTGAACAGCTCAAACAAAAGTGAGAATGAATCCACACCAACCTAATCTTTATCCTCATGACTAAGGAAGGCTTCTAGGATGTGGGAGTTTTGGTTTTGAATACCTCCAGGCTCAGTCTTCTGTTGGACGGCTAAATGATCCTGCCATGAGACGATTATGCAAGCGAGCATTACCAGCATCCTTTCCTGTGGCTCTCTTTTCACAAAGAGTGAGTTATGCTCAGTCAGATGCCTACTATCAGCAGAAAGTTCTGTGGCTGGAACTGTAGTGAGCCCAAACTGTGGCCCTGACTCACATGCCTTGGTTCCAATGTGGTGCAATAATGCAGAGGTACAATTGTGCCTACTGTGTCACATCGCATTGTCCACTCCACATGGCAGCTATCTGGCTTCCTGTAGGATAGCCGTGATCCTTACAGAGTCAATGAGAAGCATGAATCAATATAGCCCAGCCACTTAATTCTTCTGAGATAAAATGCAGGACCCAGTGTCTACTTTTTACACAGTGCAATTTCTGCTGTAGAAAACTGTGCCATGTCTGAGTCATTAACATATTCAGACTACTTAAAATGTACAACAACTTCAGTACTGGGTCTATTTAAAAAATAAAAAAAAAGTTAAAACAAAACAGCTGAAATGCTGCAGTGTTGTGATTTTAAAAATATTTACTTCCAAGAAAAAAAACTAGGTGTATGAACAGGCTCATCCACCCAGTCAATATAATTGTCTTTGCTGCTGATGATGCATGTATGATTTTAATCAACTGTGTCACTTAAAGTCTACTCAAGAAATAGGGAATATGACAAAATGCCATGTAAAGTACATCCTGTGATACTGGACAATATTCCATCCATTTCACAGGTCACCAGGCACTGCACAGGTCAGCAGGGAACTGCAATTATGATGAGACAAGAAAAAAATTGGGAGAGACAATTTTTAAGGGCTTAGAAAACCCTACAAACCCATTCCATTCCAAAAGAGCTACAAATTTCACTTGAGCATTAGCAGACTTACACTGATTCTTCTTCTAACACATTCTTTTAATTTTCTGAAGTATGATAAGGAAAATCTGTTTAACACTACAAACCACAAGTAGTATCTTTTTTGCTATTTGAAGACTTATCACAATTCTCCAGTTTTTCTTTCACAAATACACAACCTCTTTCAATTCTTCTTTTAGGTCATGTTTTCAGAGTCATAACTTTTGTTGTGCTACTTGGACTTCCTCAAATTAGCAAATTTGAAAGATGATGGTCAGTGTCAGAAACATTATTTTCCTGAGACTTCATAAACATTGAATAGGTTAGGATAATTAGTTGAGAAACTTTGCTGGTTTTATTTCCTGTTTCTACATCCTAACACAGTATGTATGTGTTTTGTAACAGCATGATATTGTTGACTCATGTTCAGCTTGTGACTACTGCAAACCCCCAGGATTGTACTTTAGCCAATTGTTCTCTTACTGCATTTGTGCAGCTGATTGCTCCTGCCTACAGAGGACTACAGAGCAGCAGAATCCATGAATTGCAGCCAGTTTTTTTCAGGTCATTGCTCCAGTCTAAAAAGGTCATTTTCCATTCTAATCCAAGTCCAACATACTTGTAGTCCTTCACATATGTGTATCATCTGTACATTTATTAAACAATCGCTCATCCATCATTCAGAGAAAACACTGAAAAAACCCTCAACGCACCTCCATAGAACTCCACTTGGTATGTTTTTCACTTTGACAATCAACTACTAATAACTATTCTGGCAGTAAAAAACATTAGTCCTCTTTTGCACTAAAATGTTTCCCTAAAATGTTTCCATAAAATGTTCATCTAGACCACAATGCCATGGACTGCTTTCGAGAATGCCATCTGAATTTGTCAAAAACTTACTGAAGTCAAGAGTATTCTACTCTCTTCAAGCTATTCTACGCTCTTCAAGATGACTTCAACAATCAGATTTGTTTCAATACATGTGATTTTTTTCCAATTTATATTTAAGGCCAAACTTTAGCCTTCACTGTACAATGCCTCAAAGGGAGGTCAAATTCTAACTGAAATACTCTTTTAAAAGAAAAATAGGAAAAAAGAGAGACCAAGAGAGAAACAACACTTGAAGATAACATAGGTTTCAAGGATAAATGTAAATGTATAAAAAATGGATAAATGTATGTATTCTTCCTCTGTGTGTACGTCGGTGGCCTTCCAGTGGAAAAAATCCATAGTATTCATTATTAAGATAATTTAGCCTTTCATTTATTTTACAGTACATTCACAAAGTGTTTGAAATTGATGTCTTGGCAACGATCCATGGCAGTGTAACTATCCCAGGGAACAGTGCTTCATGATATGACCTGCCACAAATTCATAAAATGATGTCTTGAATAAAGCTAACACAAGTTTTTATTTTAATGGTATTGTCATTTTTGCTGTTACGCATTATGCCAGCTGTTTATTATACACCCTATCTCCATATACCACACTTACTCATCAAATATATACAGCTAATACTTTGTGAGGAAGCCAGACAGGCAAAAGGAGGGAGACGGGGGGGAGGTTGCAATATGTGTTCCATGTCATAAAGATGTTATGGCAACAGTGATACATGAAAGAAAACTGCTTGCATGTGAAGGAACAGCCATTTTATCAGATCACTTACCTTCCCTTTCCCAAATTCTCAATTTTCAACCTCACGAATAGCTCCAATCTCCTCCCTCTTACAGATTTAGAATAGGAAAAAACCCAAGCAAACCAAAAAAACCCACATCTCTTGAGACCAAACTTACCATACTTGCATCAATGACCTGCCCTCTGCCAGATCTGGCACGTTCAAAGAGGGCTATAACAATGCCCATCGCACACATGACACCTCCACCAGCAAAATCAGCCAGAAGGTTGCCAGGTGCATAAGGATTTTCATCCTTTCTACCCAGCTTTGACAGCACACCTGACAGAGGAGAAAACAAAGCAAGGATAAGCATAAAATTAGTTATAAACATTCATTTCTAGAACTAAAGTTTCATTCTTTTCAATCTATGCAAAAAAATAAGGGATAAAGCAATCTTCTACAGTTTTCTGTCTCTGCTTGACTGTGTCTTAGCAAAGAGTTACTCTTTAATTTGCAAAAGAATAAAAACATATGTGAAGACATAGTGAAGATGTATTTAATTAAAGAGATTAACGAAAGTCGCACAGACAAACATTGGTATTTGGCTACACAGAGATAAAATTTCATTTAAAAACCAACCCTGAGTGCAACAGTTCCATATTAGTACTTTGTACATGCCTTGGACCTCACCCATAAAAGGCATTATGAATGTGTCCCCAAAACCAACTTTGGTAAACTGATCTTCTCTGAATATTTTAAAGTAAAAATGCAGATGTACAGTCTTATGTGCTCATAACCAATGAATGAATAATCATAACAAAGGATCTCACACTGACAACTGTACTTCAGTTCTATCTTCCCTCTTCAGCTACCTTTGGGGAAAAAATGGTTGCATATAAGAACAACAGGTGACTAGCACAGGAAGGTTATTTCTGATTGCATGCAATGTAAACACAGGGAATCTAAGTTTATGCCAGCAATTATGCAGAAACTAAAGGAATTAGAGCAAAGGCTAAGCCAGTTTACTTCAGGCAGAGCTTTGAACTTGTTAACAGCTCTCTGCCATCCTGAACAACCTTTTTACTGTGACCTTACTCTTTGCAGTTGCCTCATAGTGATTCCCTTTGGACAAGCAAGAAACTGCAGTGTGATCACCCCTCTCCTATGTCTGCAGCCTAAGGTCTGAGACTTGCAAAATACATGGTCAGAATTTCCTGAGAACGGCATGGTTCTGATGCACTGTTTAGTTAGCTAATGGTCTAATGCCCTTCCTACATGCAAGCAACTCAGTGCACAGTAGAAAATGTTTACAAATCCTGTAGTGCAAGAGTAAAAGCCCTGTTGCTGCCTAAAACCTTCCTTTTAATAGTCTAAAAAGTTATCACAGGCACCAGAAAATTAATATGCTAATTTCTCAAGAGTTCCTAACACAAGCCATTTTTTAGTTAAAGAAAACCAAAGCTCATTAGGAGAATACTCAGAATATGAGACATCTTTTTGAGGAACGACACCTTTCAAGCACCTTGTTCTATTTCCTTTAATAGGCATAAAAACTTGATCTGTGGAATTTCAAGCAAATTTTAGTAAGATAGCACTAACCAAAACACTACTGATTAAATCAGCTCCAGAGAAAAAAAAACCTACTTGTAAACCAGAAAGTACTACAATCTAAAGTAGGGCTGGACTATACTGTTTCTGTACTGACTCCTTCCCTCCACTAAGAACAAAAATACCCTAATACTTTGAAATCGCCTTGCCATGAAGTCAAAAGTGTTTCAAATGAGACACCTTTTCTTTAATCTTTTCTATTCTCTAACAATTTTACATAAGGAGAGAAGACTGAACCCATCCCTAAAGAAATTTAGTTCCACAACATTTCTCAGAGTAGGTGATACCAGATGACCAGATTTGCAGTGCCTCTGATCTGGTCCTTTCCTGGGGCTGAAAGAACTGGTTTATCCATTGGGAATCTAGAGAACTTTTGGGCCACTTTCTCTCATTCACAGGCTCAGAGAAGCATCAGAAACAGAAGCACTGTGAAGAGCAGGAGGCAGGGCCATGCATGAATGGGCATCAACAGAATTTGGTAATTTTGTTACTGTTTGCTACTGCATAGTTGTAGAATCATAACACTTAAAACCAGCATGATGTCCCCAACACCTTAATAAAATGTACCATTTCCACTTTATTTGAAGCCCACTTCCTTTCAGTTGGTGTCAGTGGGGACATATTGACAAGCAGAAAAGCACAAGAGCTCAATTGTCTTACACTGCCTAGTTTTAATTTCCTGAAAAAAACCTGTGCTCACAAGCACACAAAACAATCTGCAGCCCTTTCAGGATTATAAGTACACAGATTTTCTAGGAGAGGGGCCCTGAAGAAAAACTTTAGTTCTCTCTTCAGATAAATATTCTGATATTTTATTCAGACAGAATAGCACAAAGGAAGGAAAATAATGTATAGCCTGAGCAGACATCTGATACAGCCTACAAGCTCACTGCTGCTGGCAAAACAAACAGCCTGTCGAGTCAGTATTTCCTCCTTTCTTGTGCTAATTTATTGGATCCCTGAATGAACCGCTTCACCTCAATAACGTGTCAGAAAACATCCCCATTTCTTCTGACCAGTTTTTGACTTGTGAAGAAGTTTACAGAGCGGCTAAGCAAGTGCCAGAGCCGACTGAAAGGATCAGGGAAAAGCACACTGAAAGGAAACCATCATTTCACTGACCGAGACATTTCAGATCAGCTGTTTCATCAGAGTGCACCTCAGATAAATTCTGAGCTATCTGTTTTCAACATATTCTTGAGTCTTGATTTAAGGGAGGAAAGGAACTTTATTCAACAGGAAATTTTACAGCCTACCTGATATAGCCAAGTAATTGATGTCATGACCTGCAGACTTGGCATATTTTCCTGTCTGGCCAAATCCAGTAAGTCGAGCATAGATGAGTCTGGGATTCTCCTGCAGAAGGACCTCTGGGCCAAGCCCAAGTTTCTCCATGACACCTTTAAAAGACATAAGCAAGGAATTCCAATTCACATTTAATTATAATAATACTCAAAACATAATGGCTCAAAGTTAGGTTATACAACAGCAGAACTCAACTGAACTTTATGAAGGTAGTACACTCTACTTCATTATTCATGATGACGTGAACATTATAAATGACCAACACACTGCATATATATTTTAATATAAACCAAGTGGAAATGATGCTTTAGGGTTCTTTCTCTTTTTTTCCCAGCTTTTTTCCTGTTTTACTTCTCCAAAAGAATGACAGAAACCCATGCACCTCTGAATGAGAGAGAAAGCTACCAAAAGCTTGTAAAACAAGAAAAAAGAGACTGAGCAAAGTCTTGTATTTTCCATATTAAAACCACTTGAAATTTCTTATGTATTTCACTGGAACATACTTTCCTCACCATTTCTCAGTACCTTGTGTGTTCCTGTGTCTTTCAACTCACTGATGTGAATGGACCATTCCACTATTATACAGAAGACCTGCAACAACCACACACAAGTAAATGTATTCTTTTGTAATGTAGGGAATACGGAACCTTTAGAAATCAGTGAAATATAAACTGAGTCAGCACGGATTTGCAGAAATCAAACCTAAAATTTTAATCTTGCAGTCCTAAAACAGTGGTTTTAAGAGAAGAAACTTGAGTTGCAAACAAATTATACTTTGTTATTGGGTCAGTGCAGGTCAGACTTTGACCTATGGTCTATACTAACACTGCAGGAGCATGCAGTTTGGAATGGAAGGGATAATGTAATTTCAATCCCTGCTCCACCCCAGAGTCCACTCCAGCTTGTTTCACAAGACTAATCCATAATATTACTACACCTTCAATTTCATTAAGATCCATTTCTACTGTATTAATTACTGGGCATTGCCAAGTGATTACTGTCCTGGTAAAAGCAGTGAAATTTGGTGAAGCGCATAATTTTCAAACGCACAAGTGAGAACTGGGTAACAAATGACCCCTCTGGTGTCAGAAAGTTATTGTTGTAATGTCAATCGTACATATGTTGAAGAAACTTTTCTGCCACTTGGGCCCTCACTTTCTCACTGTTTTACATCAGCCTCCTGATGGGTCACAGATTTGTCTAGTTCTCTTACAGGCCTTTAAAACCTAATATCTAGTTTCAAAATTGCCTGCATTTCCATCTGAGAAAAAAAAACCAAACAAAAACAACAACAACAACCAAAAAAAAACCAAAAAAACAAAAAAACAAAACCCCAAAAAGTGCATATAAAACCAAAGAAAATAGAATTTCATAAGAAAAAAAAATCCTCTATAAAACAGGAGACTAGCTACAAAGAAGAGGTGGAATTTAATGTCTTCATTTCATTTGCTCAGCTTCTGGGGAATAAAACAATTTTAAAATAAGAAACATAATAAATCTGTTTTCTGAACAAAAATAATTACTTACGACACATAATCAATGATGTGCGATGTTTAACCAAAAAGAGTCTCCTGTTTCTAAACTTTCTGAAAAATCCCCAAAACATTTCCGCTAGCTCCTCAAAGCACAACTAGAGAATCACAGAATGGTTTGGGTTGCAAGGAACCAGCAAAGGTCACTTACTCCAACCCCTGCAGTGAGCAGAGACATCTTCAACTAGATCTGTGCACACAGAGCCCTGTCCAACCTCACCTTGATGGCACTCTTCCTAACAGAACAGCATCCTCGGGGAACACTGGGGGTACTGAAAGAACCATCAGGTGAATGCCTGTGTATGGCTTATGAATGAAGGGAGCACGTTAGATCTGTCAATGGATCTCAAAATAAAATTTAAAAAGTGCCTATTTTGCTATTGAAAATCAGATGTTAAGCATTCCTAAACGTGTTTAATTACGAAATATGTACACTGAAATGAAAAGATGAATGAAAAATTATTTTTAAAAGACAGTTTCGAAAAACTGAAATATTCCATACCTGGATATTTGAAGAATATCTTATTTTTAATCTAATGTTAAAAATGGGAAGTACTTACAAATACATAAGGAAGGTTTTCATAAATTAGATTTACGACTGGCAGGAAATAATCAGTTTGTGGAATGCAACTTCCTAAAATTAAATATGACGTTTGAAGACAAAGGCTGTAGTTCACAATCTGGTTTTGATCCTGAATCAGAGTGACCCTGTATAAGGGAATCAAACTACTCTGTTTAACACTTGCTCTTATATTCCTGGGATGCACATATCTTCCTGGGATATGTGCTTTACAAATGTATAACCATTATGTCAGACCTTGATCGTTGTTGACAGCTGTCTTCAGAGGAACTGAAAGCTCAGACTCTGACCCACATGGCAACCTTACAAATGCGAGCTGGGCTGTACCGGCAGGCCCGGACATGGCGCAGGATGGGTTCCCCCAGCTCGGCGTGACCCCTCGGCTCGGCCATCCTGCTGCTCACCACATCCCGGCCGGGGGCACTGCCCTGTCCGAGCGGGGCCTCTCCCTGCGGCTTCACAGCGCTGCTGCACTGCGCCAATTCGCCACACGGCACGCGTCACCCACTCACAGGAAATACACCTCCAAAGCTGCTCCCTGCCCACTTCCCGCTCAGTATCCCACGGGTCCCAGGCTGGCGGGAGCCCCTCACACCGCTGCCCCGCAGCTCCAGCCCCCCGCTCGCCCCTCACGGCCCGGGCCGGGCTGCCGCGACCGCAGCGCCGCCCCGTTGCGCTCCGCCGGCCCCTCACCGTGGCGGAAGGGCTCGATGAGCACGTCAGCCCCGCCGCACAGCCGCCTCAGCACCGCGGCGCCCTGCGGCCGCTTCAGGTCGAGCGCCAGGGAGCGCTTCCCGCGGCCCTGCACGTCCACGGCCGCGGCGGAGCGGGACAGGCGGTCGACTCGCACCACCTGCGCCCCGAAGTCGGCGAGGATCATCCCGCAGAGCGGCGCGGGCGCCAGCCCGGCGAGCTCCAGCACCCGCACCCCGCTCAGCGCCATGGCCACCGCGGCCGCCGCTGGCGAGCGCCGACACGTCGATCCCGGAGGCGGCCCGGGTCCGCCCCGCCCGCCCGGGCGGGATCCTGCCGCCCCTGGCCCGGGGGCACCGCCGTGCTTCTCCCGGTGTTTCTTCACCCTGAGCCCGAGGTAGCCCGGGGGAGGCCCTGCTGCCCTCCGCCCTGGATCGCAGGGAGGAGTGACGTTCACCTGCTGCTGGGGTAGGGCAGGCAGCAGATCTCGGGGAAGCTTCCCTGTCCGACCCTCCCGGAGCCGCACACTCGCCCTAGCTGAGCTTGGACCGAGGCCCTTGCCAGCTGAGCTTCCCCCCACACTCAACTACAACAGGTTTCCTTATCGGCTCGGCCTTGGTTCTCCCGTAGCAGACTCTCAGACGACCAGATCTTTAAAATAATTTAATCATGATGCAATAACTAAATAACAAAAAACCCACCTCGACCTGTCGGCTTCGTGTGGGGACCCCGAACCAGGGAAACCCTCAGCTTTTACACCCTTACAGCCTAAGGGCGGCAAAGTCACAGAATCACAAAATCATTCAGAATGTAAAAGACCTCCAATATACCGAGTCCAAGCTTTGAAGTCTGAGCTTGGGCGTTGTTGGCTCCAGCCCTGTCTGTGTACGTCCTGTCCCCTGGCCAGGCCACAGGTCCCCGTGCCTGTTGTTAGGAAAAGGGTCAGCACTTCACAGCCTCAGCCTGGGGCTCCTGCCGTGCCTGGAGCACCTGGATGGGCCAAACCCCACACATACAAGACCTTCACACGATGGGATATTAGTGGGACATCTGGTTAAAACTGGGGTTTTTTCACCAGATGTTCCTTTAAACAGAGAACAGAACAGAGTCTGTCTGGCCCTGTGCTTGCAGCATCAGCTGCTTACAGGAGCAGACGTGAGTCTGGAAGGGGTAATGAAACCTTTGGCATTGCATTGACACAGCTTTTCAGATTTATGCCCTGCTCCCAGTATTTCAGGTTATTGAGAAGCAGACAGAGCAAAGAAGTCCGTAGTATCAATTCCATGCCCATTTTAAATACTTCTTTAAATTGGTTGGGCTACAAAAATGTGTAAAGGCTGCAAATATGAATGCAGATTTTTTTCTAATTCTACACTAACAGCTCTGTTACCAGAATGCCCTTTATTTTCCATGTAGGCACCAGGTCCTGTAGTGCAGGCACTGGCTATATCCACTGCTATGGTGCCACCCACAAGAAATGTCGAAAAGTATTTGCATTTTCATTCAAATGGAGTTGGCTGGTTTTGTTTGCTATCCACCTTCCTTAGAGACGCTATTCCATATAGGGGTTTGTTTTCACAAACATTATGTTGTTACTGTGAGACTGTGTTTCTCTAATTTTCAGGTTCATTTGTCCCCTCACACCTTCAGGTCTCGGAGTTTGTTTTGAATATGAGTAGGCAATTTCTGTTGTGTCACCTTTGATTTCACCTGATACTGTTTAGTTTATGAACTAAATAACACCATAATCACACACTGGATAATGTCTGGTTTAACTGAGCTGCCCTTTGCACCTGCTATTTTGTTGTCATCCAGAATTACAGTGGGTACTCTGTGGCAGAAACATTTAAGTCAGAACCTTATTAAACTACTTCCATTTCAGGGAGGTGAGGGCAGCATTTTGTGAGCATTAATTTCAATTTGAAAAAAAGGGATTTTATCAAACCAGGAAGTAAACAGGCATGAAAGAGAAACAGATATTCCAATTAACCATGAGTTGAAGGCTAATGGTTTGAGTTCAGCAAAGTCTCCTGAAGCAACAAGTTGGCTAGCAGAAAATACATGTTAAAAACCAGGAGACCTCCTCTAGCATGGGCTTGCAGTAAAAACCACGTGGTGTTCGCCTGTGTGATGCCATTTAATATTTCTCATTAATAAGCAGCAACAAACAGGAGGTTGTATGAATTAATCATTGCAGAGGTAATGGGTATAAGAAAGGAATTGCTTTGGGATTGAATCCACACTGCATCAGAGTGCTCTTGTGTGGTTTATTGAATTATGTCAGTGAGTTGCTCTCTGCATCATCCTGTGAAATGTATATTTCACAGTAAGTGTTAAAAAATGAGATGCACTGTGAGTTGTATCAACATTTCTTGTAGACATGCAGGCACTTCTGTGACACAAGGTGGCTACACGGCATGCCAGACTTTTACAGCTGGTCTCAGATTTGTTGGTTACAATTACACTTACTTTTCAGTCCTTTGGAAAAATACCAAGGCAGCAATGGGAAGTTACAGCTGTACACAAACCCATGATTGTCCTCTTTCACATGTATACTGTTTACAATTTAGTCCATCTTAATGCATGGTTAAAGAGATACTGGTATCTGTACAGTTTGTATTTGTTTTGTTAAATTAAAAAGCAAAAATTCCATGTGTTATAATATTTCAAATCTTGATAACCATAACTGCCTAAAAATGTAAGTAGCAAGTGAAACTTCTCTGGTGAATTGAGAGATACTTGCATTAAACTGTAATTGAGAATTTTAAAGATTCTCATGGAATTTATGATGACGGTTTTGTGTCCTAAACTTGGCAAAGCTTTCAAGCATGGATGCTTTATCCCAAAGCTTGCATTTATGCCTTTCCTGAATAGAAGCTGTGCTCCATTCATAACATCTCTTGATATCCACAGAGGTGGTGTAGGTGATACTCCACATTTCTGACCTCATATCATGTGCTGTTGCGACAGACACACTGTCACCTGTACAATGTGCTTGCCAAATTCATCACGTTAATCTGCAATTGCAATAGATTGATCAGCTTGGAGCATCTCCTTGCCTTTCTCTGTTTCTCTGCTTCTGTGTGAGTGTGGATTTGCACATTGCTGCTTGCTATCCTAAGTGTACATCCCACCCCACAGCAGCAAAAAATCTATCCTGAGATCATTATACTCTTCTAAAGTAGCTGTGAGTTCATGCTGCTTGAGAATCTGGCTCTGTCTCTCTGAGATTAACAATTACAGATTTAGAAATAAAAGCTCTGTCTCACCCACAGAAAGTAATTGTATAAGCTGCCCTGTCACTAAAGTGGACATATTCTAGAAAAACTACGGTTTGTGACGTTTTTTAGTTCAGTCAGTCATTGAGGTGATGATCTGGCCCAGTTAAAGGCTTTGCCTTTAACTTTCACATTGTCAGAAATTTGCCCTTTGATACTCTGGTAAGTAGGAAAACAAATTACTGATGCCTGTGACAGTGATTTCTATACTTTGGACCTTAACCCTTGTACCTGAAGCAAAATATCCTTCTTTTCTTTCAGCCACAGCTTATGGTATTACTGTTCTTTCATTATTTAGATGAAGAGCATGGCAAGAAGCTTTATATAGCTCATCTTTATTTTTGCTAATCAGGAGAAAATAAATATTTTCCTGTGAGTTTATTATTGACCACTATTGTGAAGACTGGAAACTGTAGGCTAGGGTTATTCCCAGTTTTTTTTGTCTGAATGCTGGGCTTGAGGTCAATGTTGGGCATCACATGTACTACTGTTTGGCCATCCTGCCCTAAACTTACCTCCAGTGAACTTGCCAGATAGCACTGTCTGCCACATTCGCCAGAGGTAAATTCCCATGCATTGCTAAGGTGATGGATTGACAAACCTTTCTTTTTGTGATCTGTTTGCATCATCCTTCCCATGAGCCGTTTATGTGTGTGCTTTATGGCACACCTAATACATGTGATTTATTTTGTGTGACTTTAATAATTTGACAAAGCAAGCATTCTGAGGAGCAGGTAGTCTTGGAGGAAAGAGAGTATTGATCTGAAGTGATGCAGTATCTGAAAGATTTGCCTCAAAACAACCATGCTTCTAGTATTTTCTGGTTCAAAAAAATGAACAGGAGACAAATTAAATTCCATCCAGCACCATGTGCTGCAGACCAGGACTTTGCACATGGCAGAATGGCACAAACTCTAAATTCCAATTTCCTGGCCTGAAATTTAAGTCTTTGTGGACTTCCTTTACTTTCGTCATCGTTGCTATGCTGTAAGAGCCTGGAGTGTTATTCTGTCAAAAAATTGTCAGGATTGGAAAACAAAGCTCTTAGAAACTATTCTAAAATGAAGGTTGCTGCAGTTAATTTAATTCTGCCTAACATTCTTACATATGAGTGTGCACTGTTTTCTACAGTAAAGGTGCTTCATTAACTGTACATTTGGATGGAGTTACTGAATGAAGATGTTCTATATATTCATTTCTTGCTATCACGTTCCAGTATGTGGGCAAGTCCTTATTCAGCAAGCATCTTATACTTGCTGCTGGATGAGGTCAAGAAGTAGCGTGTGACTAAATGATGGGAGGAACACACCATGAGGCACAGGAAACAGAAACTGAGATGTCGAAGATAATTTGAACATGGGTGTTTCCATTCTTGGTGTTGTAGCAATGTGATTCTTTTAAAAGACCACTTTTTGTAGAATTTTTTTTTGTGTCTGATGGATTGTTTCCAGAAAAGCAGGAGCATAGCCCTCCATTTGTGCAATTTTTTTTCACCAGTTAGTACAAAGAGTCTCTTTGTTTAATAAAACCTTGCCCCACATGTGTGGTATTGGTCTGTGAATGTGTTCATGGAGGATAGCCTGCCCCGTTCCAAATGCAGATGCACAAAATTGAGCCTCTCCTACTGTCATTCTTACAGTCTTTGTGTCAACTCAATGTGCACTGAGTTCATCAGTCCAGTGGCAGAAATTAACTGGAAATAACAGGGTGTTGCAGATGCTCTAACTCCTTCTAGAACTGTGTGGTTTGGCCCAAGAACTAAATTAGCTCTTGCCTTTTGCTGTTAGTGGGAACCTGGTCATACTAGGAAGTGCACCTTCTATCAAGTTATTTTCATTTATGAGGATGGTTTCTAGAGTTTGTGTCTTTCTTCATTGGTATCTGAGTATGGCAGCCTTTTGTTGCCTCGGATTTTTAAATCAGAACTGATCAGTCAGGTTGTATTTTTCTTGGTTGTTGAAGCAGAACTAACAGCAAAATAGAGAAACTTTGCAACTGATTCACCAAAATGAAGAACTGTTGGTCTTTTCACACACCACTCAACAACTCCCTGCATGTTTTGTCCTTGTGTGACTTTTTTTTTTTTTTTTTTTTTTTTGGTCTGAGCACAAAATAATCACTTTGATATTGTGAACTAAGAAGGGGGCAAAAAGAGTTTCAATTCAAAGCCAGTTTTATTAAAAACTGCTTCAGAAAACAGCAGCTTGTAATGTAGGAAGCTTAATGAAAGAGAGAGGAAGATAAAAGATCTGAGTGAAAAGTTCGTTCATTATTTTCTCTTCAGAAAAATACTACTTTGTTTAAAGATTTCCCTTTGGCTCACAGGCTTTTCAGTGGGACTGAGGCTGAAAACCATAGTAAATCTAAACTGCTTCTTTAAAATCAATTCAATCAGGCCATGGACTAGCCTCTGAAACTAAAGTCACAGGCTTCTTTTTTCTCACACATTTCTAATTAAACTGCTTTCTCCTTTCTTGAAACACGACTCGTGAAACTGGGACCCAGATCTGGGACGTTTCCCCCCAGTTTGGTTTCATTCTAGTTTATGTTTCTCTTGTGCGGAAGTTGTGTTTTACCCCTACCAAGGGGGTGCACCCAGCACCTCTCGAGTTGCATACAAACCTGTTTTGCAAAATGCAGCAATTAATGCTCATGATGCAGCTGGAGGTGAGAGCTGATGCCCTGCAAGGATGTCAGAGGGAAGGACAGCAGTCTCTGGAGCTCTGGCAGAAGGGAGGGCCAAGAATTGGAGGTGGTATTTCACGCAGAGCAGAGCTCAACTTGGCTCTGTGTCAAGAAGTATTTTGTCCTGCCACGATGCCAGCACCTACCACAGAGGCAGGATATCACCTACCAAACCATAGCTCTCGTGGCAGACACAGGATTGCAGGTCTTGCCAAGCTCTGGTTAAATCTGGGAACTCAGGGAGTGGGAGAGGTACAGATTCATCTTAGCAAAGACAAGAAGCCATTAAGTATACTCCAAATTACAGCTTTTCAGTTTCCAGAAGGTTTCTCAGTCGTAACACAAATTACAAGATACCATGTATTTTATAACAGAGGATAAAAGTCTCTGACAAAAGACATTTTGTCTTGAGCATCTGCTAAGCAAGAGGCTTTCAATTATCAGCAGTAATGGAAAGATGACTAATCTTCATGAACATTT
The DNA here is from genome assembly GCA_024500445.1 of Entomyzon cyanotis. Classification (NCBI taxonomy): domain Eukaryota; kingdom Metazoa; phylum Chordata; class Aves; order Passeriformes; family Meliphagidae; genus Entomyzon; species Entomyzon cyanotis. Next base: position 41,301,792 of record JAKEPQ010001021.1, on the reverse strand, counting down.
CTGAGGGACAAAATAATATATTCCACATGACTTACTGAATATAAAGATTGTTAATTTTGAAGAATAGGAACACACACACACACACACACACACAGAGAGAGAGATATTCACATCAGCTGCTGTATTTTGAAGGTCCCTTGAAATTAATATGTAAGTTAATGATTTATTTGTAAAGTATTACAACACTCAATCAGCAGAGATTGCATGTAATAATTTTGCAGAAAAAAGGACTGCAGAGATTTCATTCAAAACCTAAGTTTTAACCTTGATGTAAAAAACTGTTTAGCTTTAACTTTGGAACTGAGACCAGGCTGCTCTTTGTTTGCCAGAAGCTTTTGTGTAACTCTTAGTTGCTTTTCTCTCTTAGCAGAACAAGTTGCACAAAACTTGTGGAAACACCACAAAATGGGTATGGCAAAACATTACTTTTTTTTAATATTATGGCCATTACAGTAGGTAATAAGATAATAAAGATCTTAAAATGAGTGTGTGTCTTACAGTTTCTAAGTGCTTTATTCTAACCAAAATGGCTTACAATGGCCATGTCATAAAGGAAAAAGTAAGTTCCCAAAGGAAACCTTACAGATTTATATTTTGTGCATGTATGTGTGCATATATATACCCACATGTGTAAAATAAATATATTTTAACCCTTAATGCTGGCTTCCGTTCAGCAGCAAAAGGAATACTTAGGATAAGCATGTTGAGAATAACCTGTCTCCATAGTCTCCAAATGGTAATGTCCTTGGTAAATATACATATGAACAAACCAGTATAGTTTTGTAACCATGAATCTTTATTGGATAAATGTATGTTTTACAAAGTAAGCTTAACAAAATAACATGGTCTCAGATTTTGAAAACCTATGTGGCACAAACCTGACCCAAGTTCATTAAAAAATGATAAAAATCTATCAGACAACAGTTCATAAAAGCTAATATTTTCAGTGGTTGATGCATAAAACTAAAAAATCACAAGTCATAATCATCAAGTATCAACATGCATTTTTCTTCATAAGATGTGGTAACATACGCTAGGAGAGTGTAAAAGGACGTACAAATTCATAGGGCAGATTTTGATTCATTTGCTCTATTTTTGTGTTACTAATAACTGCATCCAGTATAAGAGAATTTCAAACAATTGTTTTCCTAATCCACCTTCTTGTTATACATTAATGGCAGATAATGTCTGGTTAAAATGTGATGTCTGTTAAAAAGGAATTTATATTTCATTAGCTTATGTGGGGAGAGCAAGAATAAGATGCATTCAAACTTCAGTATTGACTTTGGTGCTTACTCAAATGGAAATAGCAATACAGAATTTCAGAAACACACAGATTTTGAAAAGCCGGTGACAAATATCTGAAGAGTGGCCCAGTGTATTGGGACAAGAACTTGTGAGCCAGCCAGCATTTGCTTTTACTAGTTAAATACTGAACTGGCTAAGCTGCTGCTGCTGCTTTGCAATGTCTTTTCCTGAAATACTGATTCTTGGAAAGCTGCTAGGAAAACTGTTTCAACAACTTCACTGTTAAGTAAATATGCAATATTATAAGGTACATCCTTTTGAAGGAGCTCCAAACACCACAAAGTTTGTGTATCTCTGTGCTGTTGGCATATCCTGATTTCTCTAGCGTATATGCCTTTGCTTCGACACCCTGCATTCAGTTACATCAGGTTTTAAAAATTCTAAGGCTAGAAGGAAACATTACAGCTCCCCTGCCTGATCCCCTTCACACTGCAAACTAAATTACCTTAGCTACAAGCTGCTACTAAGGCAGGAACTACTATCACTCTTCTTCTAAGAGAGAGAGAGTAAGCATAAATATGTGCTAAAAATCTGTGAAAAATGACACCAGATACATCTTCAGAGGTTTGAGATGGGAATGCAATAAACCTGAATCCTTGACATCTATATTTTCACATTTTTTTCTTCTATTTGAGTTCATTCCAATCCAGTACAAACTTCTTCCTTTAAGTCTGGTCTCACCTGAGCCTGCTTACAATATGTTCAGGCCTGTTTCCATTATGTGAACTTAAATGAACATGTAACAAGAATTGAATAAATGATTAGAAAATTTTGAAACAGTTGTTCAATTCCTGACATATACTAAAATATATTTAGAGATTAAATTGACTTTATGTAAACTGCTCTTTAAATTCTTTAATCTCCTTTTCCTTTGTTTTTCATTCACTTTTGGGAAAGAGAAATAGCAACATTTAATGCTTCAACAGGTGTGACCCAGATGACAATACATATTCTGTGAATCTGTGTCAGCTGCACAGTGTATTCAGCTCATCTCTGATACACAAATAGCAACACATTGCATCAAAACAAGGCTTCTTGATCCTCCAATGTTGTAATGTTATTTCACAGTTCAGTGAAAAATACCAGTTCCAAAAGAGATGTTTCTTCACATAAACATCTATTGGGTTCTTTCTGTTTTTTACTTGGTTTCAAAAAGAAGAAACCCAGCAAAGGTAGAGAAGCGTTGATGATCCCCATGGAGGGCTCCATTTCCCATTCGCAGCCAAACTTCATCTCCCTTGGCGAGCTTTAGGACTGCACTGTTTCCTGAAGTATCTGCTTTCCCTTTGGATTCATAGCTAAGGATGAATATTTTAGCAAGTCAGTTTTTTGTTTCTCAGCAATGATCAAGCAAACAAAAAAAAAAAATCCAAGAAGTACATTGTTATTCTGAGCAAAACTTTCTCAAAAGGCTTGCCAACATTTTTCCAGGTTTATAAGGAAATTCTGGCAACTTTCTGCATTTGATCTCCTAGTCAAATTTTGCACCTTAGGTAACTTAATTGCACTATTTCATTCCTTTCTGAAGTTCTGGAATTGTAACTTATTTTTTTCCAGGACATAGGAGCAATTTTTTTGTTTAAAATGAAACTCATTGATCACAACACTGCAGATTTTCTGTGATGCTTTTTCCCCCTTGAATTCATCCCAGCTAATTTTAAATGCCTCCAGGCTGATGTGAGCTGAGCCCCTATGCTCCCAGCACAGGCAGTGAGCAGACAGACAGCTTGCTCCATCCTGAACCATTCATTGGAACATGGGTACATTTGATGTAAACTAACCTCCTGGCTTTGCCTGAGTGCTGGTCCCCTTTCTTCCACCTCTTGCCTTTTGTAACATCAGTGCTTCAGGGGGAATTAAATATGAAGCACTTTTGCAGGAAAGATCTATTAGGGATGAAGCATCCTCTGGGGGTGTGCTAATGATAAAAAAGCCAGTAAATGGAAGACCTTTGCTTCTTACTCATCCTTACTACTGCAGTTAAAACACTTTGCAACTTTAAATTGCTCTGCCCTCATCTTAATGAGACTGTAACTAGTCACTGAACACTTCATTATTTCCTTTCTCTGACAAGCAAAATGAAGATGAAGATATATTTCAGCAGAATGACAGCATGATACCACTGAACTCCATCCCTGACTTGCAGTGCTAACTCCTTTCCCCTGAGATTGAGGAAATTGTGATCAAGGCTGAATTTTAGGTCCAGGATCTGTGGTGTGTATCATCCAAATATGCAAGCTGGGGAAAGCAAAATAAAACAGTTTTTCTTGTTGGTTATTTTACCTTAGAGAATTTCTTCAAAGAAATTAACAATTTTATGTTTCTTGAAATGTGAGCAAGCTGTCACATCCATACAAATGTTTTTTGCATTAAAATGGCCTCTCCCTTTACTTACCTATACAAGCTGAACACTGTATTACCATTATGCATCAAGTAAACATACACTTCCTCCACATCTTCGTGTTTCATCATGTTGAAGGTGAAGAAATACACTCCTGAAAACGTTATAAAAATACAACTTGTTTGCTTCATGGAGAGAACTAATCATGCTACATATTTATGCTTCTTGCTTAGGAAAACATAACAGCTGTGGACAAAACTGCCTTTCAGTTGTCAGCAGATACTTTACTTCTGCTTATAGTGCCCCCAAATCTGATAAAATTTAATTCTGCATATGGCAGGGGTTGTTCTTCCTGCACCACAGCTGCATAAGAGGGGGATTGATGCAGCTGAAAAATAACCCATGAAGAACTGTAATGCCTCATTTCCAGCCACACATCTGTTGCAGGTCAGCACACAGCTAACTGGCATGGGGGAAGATGGGGATGAAGAGATTGACAGGAGGCAAGAGGTGGAGGAGGTAGCTGTGAAGCTGCTGCTGCTACTATAACATCAAGGCCGTGGTTCTGTCATCACAGTGGCTGAAGGGCTAAAAGCCACAGCAAAGCAGACAGTCCTGCTCCCTCCCCAGCCCTGGCCATGCCTCTTCCTCCTGCCTTTGTGTCAGCGCTAGAATCACTGGCTGGCAAGACCTCTCTCAGCTTGCTCAGCTTTCAATTAATTTTTCTGGAAAGTAGGTAGCAAGAGTTATGCAGAGTGAGTCTCATCAGTGCCTTGTGCAAAGGCAGTCAAATATTTTCTCATTGTTATTGACCACACTTCTCCCTGTAGCTCCCAGAATTGCATTATTTTGTTTTGCAAAGGCTCACCATTCACTGGAGCACCAAATCTGCCAGTCATGACATCAAAAAAATTCCCAACGTTGGTTTCGACACTGCTGAAGATGATCCCACTGTTCTGGTTGCTGAAGTGAGTGGCCATTGAAGCCATGAATGCGACCTGCAAAAATCCAGGTCTTATTCAGGCTGTTGTTCATGAAAAGTGCATGTGTAGAACAATCAGGTACAGATTTTTTCCCTGTATTTGCAGTCTGTTTATTTTCCTGACAGAGATGTTCTTCTAGGGCTTGCTCCAAGGCCAATAAACTCCAGTAACAAAACTCCCATTGAATGAAACTGGAAGAGGACTAGGCTTCTCATATTCAATTGGACTATTCATTACTCTAAAGTATGTATATGGTCAAGTGTTTGCAGTTCAGTACCTTAATTTCAGATTTTATTTACTTTTAAGTCTCATTAGAATGATGCAACAGCAACATGGTATTGAAATGGATGGTGTTCCTGACAAAAGTGTTTCACACAGTTTTCATATATTCCCCAATGCATTTACACTGGATACTGCTTTACGTGAATGTGTGAAAATAAATAATGCTCGGTAAAATCCATACAGATTAGTGTTTCTTACTAACTACCTTAGAGATATTTGAAGCACTTTTATTAGAGGTCCTCTGGAAGTGCAGCAGCTGGGACTAAATATTCAATTCTTTATCTCTCTTATCAGCTACCCTCAGTCTTGTGGTGGAGGGTGGTGGAGACCAAGAAGGGAAAATAAGAAAATGAAAACTGTGCTTCAACTTCATATTTCACTTCTTGACATAGAAATGTTTCGTAGGAAGCAGTGCAAAACATCCCACATGGGACAACTCAAATTACACTCACAAGATACCAGGGAATGACCCTGACAGCTGGTCTGGCCAGGGAAGGGAGTGACCTTTCCTGTAAATCTGTCATCCCCCACATTGTGTCAGTAAAGGGGGTAGCATCAGAATTGCTGCACCTTGTTGCCAGAAGGTCACATAGAGAGTTGGCTTTTTATTTCTATCTCAGTTTCTTGAATGACAAGTGTTAAATTGCAGCTGTTACAGCCCATCACAAAAATTACATTTTTTGGGTGAGATTCCTGCTACGCTCGTATTTAAAAAATAAAAAAAATACACTCCAGACTTCTTTGGATTTCAGATCCAAACCAGAACAAAACCAAAACAGACAATCAAATGCAAGTCTGGATCCAACAACGGAAATTGTTAGCCATCTGGTCAGAAATTTAAGGAGCTCCAGATGTGAGCTGAAAGCCTGGGCTGATTTTCCTTATTCTTGCATGGATGCATTTTCTATGATGGCAAATTGCTAATGTCTTGCTTTTCAGCCAGTATCACATCAAAGTTCATTGTGTGTTAAAGAAAAGCTGCTGCAGTGGCATATTGATGGAATTTATTGCTTTTGTCTAAATTCCATTTCACAGTCTCTTTGACCCTGAGCTACTTTTTGTGGACTGATCAGAAGACCAGAAAAATATGTCCTTTCTCCCTAGGTCTCATTATGAAGTAGCAGGTCAACCTGGCTACACAGTTTTGCAAAATAATCCTGTACTTAAAACAGTATTGCTTTCAAAAGTGTTTTCTCCTTTACCACCACTGACTTTGAAATTCATTAGCATGCTGTTAAGAATTAATATGCTATACTGCAAGAATTTTAAAGCACAACTCTTAAGAGAAGCTATGGAATTTTAGGTATTGGAAATAGGTATTACAATACGAGCTTTTGTTGTTCATCCTCTTTCATTACTCAGTTTTAATTACACTGCTACCATTATCTTTATGTAAGAAAAAAAATAGTGGTAGTTCATTTTAAAATTGCAAAAGGAAAATTGAATGTAATCACAGCTAAGTCTTTAAGATGTTCAGCTATAACTAAATACATATTATATATATGCATGCATATAAAATACATATATACATGTGTGTGAGTATATGTATATGTATATGTATATGTATATGTATATGTATATGTATATGTATACGTATGTATATATATGTTTATGTATATATACATACACAAGCTCTCTACCATCTGCCAGATGCCTGGGATTTGAAGAAACTCTAATGCAAAAGCTGTGAGTTTGTGCCAACACAAATGTTGAGCTCAAGAGTTCAGGCTTGAACCCAGGTTTCAATGCTCCTCTGGCTTTTGGGTTGTTCATTTATAGGCAGAACCTACATGGCCCCAAACTTATTTAAAGTATCTAGACATATAAATATACAGATAACTACTGAGGGGTATTTTTGAAACTAGAGGACTCTGTCTGCACTCAAAAGTTTTGAGCCCATGCTTTGAGGAGCTGGATACATGTGCTTCTGAGAATCTCACAAAGCCTGGCTGTCCTGAGAAACATGACTCCTTTATTCTTTTCACATTCTGTGGGAAGTGCAATTATTAATGTGATACAGCTTGGTAGACAAATGATAGTCCCTGCTTTGCTCCTTTAATAACCCAGATACTGGCTTTTTGCCCTCAAAGGGAAGCATATATGTTTCTTCCTGCCCATTTCTCAGCTGGATTCTGACTAAAGCTTTTCTTTTCCAGAAAGGTCTGGCAGAGCACATTTTTCAGTCATGACAAGAGCTATATATGCCTCTTACAGTATTAATTTACAGGACGATTTGCTTCTTAAGTATTTGACAGCAGTAAGGTACTGTTTTGCAGTGAAGAAAACCATAATCTGAAATTTGCTGCAGCCAATAAGAGCCAGAGATTTTGTACCTGTAGTTCTGGGGGAATCCCAGGGTAACCCTTTTCGCCTTTGGGTCCATGATGGCCACGCTCTCCCCTTGGTCCCATATCTCCTTTGTCTCCTTTCTCACCTTTGGCTCCTTCCTGGCCAGTTGCTCCATTATTTCCGTTGTTTCCATGATTTCCTGAAGGGAAACAAAGCTTTCTGTTTTATTTAAATAATTTAACATGTTTTAACAGGTAAGTGTGACAGGGTCCTCTTCCACCACTTTGCAACCCATGTACTCTTCAAAACCATAAACCCCAAAGACCCAGGCTGAGCTGTGATGGATAAGAAACTGCTGTGTGGCCAAGGTGAAGGTTTTGGTGAGCAGGTTTCCAGAAGGAGATGGATTTTTAGTGTTTACCCTCATGTCTTGGTGTTGCTGTATAAACTTCTAATGTCTCAAGTCATTGCTTTGTTGGGCAGATGTGCAAGAAGACCTCAGCAGACACAAGGCTCAAGGAAAGCAAAAGGCAGTTTCTATTGACACATACCAGGTTGCCTGCAGGAGTACTCTTGCTTGTTCTTTCATATAAAAACTAATTTCCTGGTAAATTTAGTCAATCATGATAGGATAAGATAATTTTGAATAAGATTTTGCTATCTTTAAAACACATCTACACAAATGATGAATGGCTGTAGCATTAAAGTTGCTAAAATCTGTGCTAAATACGGGAGAGTGTGCATTCTCAGGGTGCCGGTTAGCTTTAAGGGATTGATTGACTGCATAGTCCTAGATTTAAAGAGAGACAAAATTTTTGTAATTAAACTTTTCTGAGATGGCTTACTATGAGTAAATCAGTGAAAAACCTCATTATAAAACATATTCATGCATCTGCAGTATTACTTACTTCCTGATGTTTACTGAGTAAATTACTGAGCAAATGTCTATACAGCTGACAGGATTTTAAAGTTGGCTAGAATCACTGTGCAGTTATTATGCCTCCTGCAGCAAAAGCATGATCTTTCAACTTAGGGGATTAATTAATGTCATGATTGTTCTAATTCTACCTGAATTGAAATTAGGTTCTTTGCCACTCTGCTTGTTCTTTGATTATTCTCTCTGGTTTTGAGTTTGTAAGAAGAATAGTGATTTTGAGATCAAATCTGATGATGAAGTGATTCTTCAGAGTTCTATTAAGGAAAAAAGAATACTTCAAACAAGGAAAGCCAAATTGTCAATTGGATAGAAGAATCTGCAACTCTTAAAAATAACAAGAATGATCCTTTATGTGAAGCCAGAACTGCTCTAGCAGTTCAGAACAGAAGTCTGCAAGCAACATTTGATTCAATCAAGGGGAAAAGCAACTGCTGTTGTTCCCCTTACAGGCACAGCAACATGAAATCTGGCAAACGAAGGAGACAGAAATCCCAGGGTGCAGAAGGTTGCTGCCAGACCTACATTTATGGAATCCTGCAGTGACAGAAAGTTGGACTGTGACACATGAGGAAAGGGCAAAGCTGGGACTAGGCCATGCCCCAGAATGTCCACTGCAGCCTTGAAAATGTGGGTCTGGTATAAAATCCCATCTGCTTCTAAGAAGCCAACAATGTGTTAATAAGTAATGTCTCACTGAATCGCATTCTTATCGTGATAACAGAAGATGTGAACTTTTGAAGAAGAGAGAAGTCTGTCAGGCAGTCACTTGTTAACTTGTGCTGTACCTCTGCTTTAGGAACGGTGAGTTCCAAATCCCTGAAGGTATCTGCTGTGACAAATTTACACCATTATGTAACCAACATTTTCCCTTCTCTATAGGGAAGGGGAATAGGCTCTTCTATTTCTATACCAATTATCAGATCAAAGTATACACTTTTCTTGTGTATGCTGTTATTCCAGCATAATAATGTCCACATTTTTAATGCCAAAAAAAAGAAAAAGGGAGGGACATTTTATTATGGAAGACAAGATGAAAGAAGGAAGTGAAGGAATTTCTATGAGAGAAGAGAAGCATCTGTGTTTCTGTAAAATATTGGCTGGCAGTAAGCTAGATGTAGAAAAGCCCTTGAATATGGTACACAATAACACAGCTGGACATACAAAGGTGATCACAATAATCAGCTCCAGGGAGCAAGTTCTTCCAACTTTAATGGGAACCTCATGCTGCCTTAAGAGAGACCAATTTGCCCAAGAAATGTAATAAGATTTCTTTCAGTATGAATTTGTGAAAGCTGAATTTTAATAGCAAATAGGATTTCAATGGAAAATACCTTAGAATGTATCTGAAAATATCTGTCTCCTCTGAAATTACAAAAAAACTTGTTCCTGAATCTGTCCCCAAATACTGATGTTTGGACCATTCTCTGAGTTTTTATAGAATAATTGCACCCTAACTAATGGCCTGCAATTAGGCTGATAAAAAGCGAATTAAACTGCATTTTTACCTGGCATCCCAGGGGGCCCAGGAGGTCCTGGGGGCCCTTGGTAAAGTCGAACTCCAAAGTCACCTCGGCAGCAGGAACTGCAGTCTGGATTCTGCGGTCCAGGCTGGGGGGGCTAAGTGCACAAAAATAAGCTTTAAGTAGCTCATTCATGGAGGACATCAGTCTTACGCATGTCAGTTACAGGGTCTTCATTATATATTTCTGTTTATATATTTGGTAAGTTTTCAAAACAGTTCTTATCTGGCCTGAAATTCTCACATAGTTGGGTTGTCCCTGAAGATGTTATTTTTGGAAGATTTAAAGGAATAGCTCTTGAAGCATTCGACCTATATGAATATTTAAAAAACCAACTTGTCCAGATAAATAATGAGGGGTTTGAAAATAAATTAATACCAAGTAATGAAATTTAGATTAATATTTCAATTAGATTCACATCCTGATCCCACATTTCAACTGACCTTTGATGACAAATTTGCCTATGTGCAACAAGTGCTAGGACACAAGGGACTTGATTTGACCTGCAGCAATGAACTATCCTCCACTAAACATAAATAAAACTTTGCTAGACCACCCAAAGAAGATATTAAAAAAAGTCTGTACAGCCTATCCCTGTTCATGATCCCAGACCTGTGTATTTACAGGCTACTAAAGTTGGGAGAACCTAAAAAGTGCCAAGGCACAAGACAAAAATTTGAATTGACCACAACACAAGGTGTTAGGGGCTTTTGATCATTTGTAGTGGTGAATGTGTAACTATGAAAACCTATGTGCTGCCTAATATAGCAGCATAAATGAACTAATGAATTTATGATATACAGCTCAGCAACTGTAGTAATGAGTTTAATTATGGTTTTGTTTAAGGGGTTTTCTTTTCCATATTATTGCATTTATATTAATGGAGTCTCATTCAGTTCTGACTGGATTTCATGACTTAGTTGTCACAGATCTTCCAGTGGGTCAGCTGAGGCCAAAGTTCAGTGTTTGATTTTATTTCTGTACCTCCTAATTTGTCCCTCTTTGTTTCTTTTCCCCTGCAATTCTTTCCCAATATCCTGAGATGCAAACCTGCAGTTCTTAAAACCTGGACAGGGATCATTACAACAATCCAACTACTATTTTTCTTTAATGATTCTACTATTTGGCTTCCTTCCCCTTCTTGTCCCTCATCTTTATCATTGTCAAATTACTTGCCCAATGCAGACTTATTGGTTTAGTGGCAGAAAATGAGCCTCTGGTGGGATGGGGGCTGTCAAATGAACACAGATGTGCTGTGTTCCTGCCCTCAGTGTCATCAGTGATGTCATCTGAAACTTTTTGCCTGTGTTTTGGACAAGCACACCCCCAAAATTCATTGATTTCAGAAGGCTTAGGAACTTAGGGATACAGAAAACCTGTTTCATGCCACCACCAAAATACTGCAGCTCCTCCAATGAGACAGATGCATGCCTTGTCCAGCTGGAACCAATGATGGTGGCGTTACCATGGGAATAAAGACCAGCTTGACAGCTAAACAAATATCCTTCATATTCAAAGAGTTATGGAAAAGTTAAGACTTGCCAGTGGGCAGAAGGGCTTCATATTTATGGGGTTTGGTCAAGGCTGTGCTTTTTAGCTTAATTCTTGACAAGGTCTAGACTTAATGAGAAAAATAAGTTCTGCCTCTTGAACCCTCTTCCTGGAGAACCTGTTTGTATTCTTCTGGCTGTTTTGTGTCTTCCAGTTGTTAGGAAGGACACTTCTAACAATCACCCCATAAACTTTTTATAATTTTCCTAATACAAGAGAAGTAGCCCTGCTTTCAGCTCATTTTCAGTCCTTGAAAGGATGCCAAATGCAAGAGGACTGGAATTGTGCAAGTATTTTGTACCCCCTAAAATAATAACATTGATTGTTGCAATGACATTCAAATATCCAGCTCTTTTTAGATAGTGCTTCATTTTCATGTTAAATGGCAAGGTAAACTAAATACACACCTGCCAAGAGCAAATAAGTAACATCAGCCAAAAAATATCCAAAGACTTAGAACTGTGGATTGTAGCCAAGGGAAGACATGAATCCAGCAAAATGGACTGCATGTGAGACTCTCTCTGTGCAGGTGTGATTTGTCTTTTTCACACAATGCACTGAAGTCCTGAACAACTTTATTAGAGGACCTGCTATTTCATCATAAAATAGATACTAGTGCTGGTCATAACCCAATGCTATTTGGCATTACGTCGAAAAAGTTCATCAGGTTCTTAGGTGTGAAATAATACAAGTCTTGCCAGTCTGGTTGTATGCAGAAGTTCCACTGACTTCAAAATAGCTACTTATGTAAGTCATAAAGCAATTAACTTACTGTATTTACTGAATTTTCACTAGGAGAAAAAAAGTTTTAATGGTCATCTGCCAAGGATGATGAATATTTAGGATTTTCTTTTAATCTTTAAAAGTAGAGAACATCATGAAGAGTACATTTAAAGGAAAAATGTGTTCCTAAAGTAAAATTACATTCAAACATGGCATAGAGATTAGTTGCAATCTACTTGCCAAAGGCATCCTTTGCAGCCACTTTTGCTTAAATTTTATCAGTGAATCTTTGACTTTGCTGCCAGAACATGAATATGATTTAGGAGCTTGTGAAATGCATCTGCCAGATTGATATCCTAATACTGATAGAAAACTGGAAATAGTTCTGAAGCTTTTTGCTGAATTTCATATGATTTAGTATGTTGAAGAATGATCTAGGCAACAGATGGTCTATAAAATTCCCTTAATTTAAAGCTGTGAATGAGCCATAATTGGAGACCCAGCCCTCTTTGACTTCCTGATTAATTTTATGAGTTTCTGTTTTATTGTCTAAGACAATGCAGGAGAAAAGTAATGTACCTCCACCATTTTTGGCATCTGTTCTGAATGCAAAATTGTCTGTCTATGTGGGCACTAAGGCCCGCCTCGCCCTTTCTCCAAGCAAAGAAACAAACAAAAGTTGCCAAAATTCAGGGTAAAACACCTCTTGGCTAGTGATATTACAGATTTTCAAAGAGCAACCCGAAATGGAAAAATGGTCCTAGTCCTTAGGAATTCCTGTTCTTGAGAAATGCACATTATATTTTACAAGAGTTAGCAGCAATGTGGAAATTGGCCTTGCTCCCAGTGCAGCAAAGACAGTAACAAAGACAAATGCTCTCATCTCTGGGAATGGGAGTTCTACAACACCTCAGCAAAAGGGTGAAATTCCCTGGCCTAAATTCTCATTAGCTGGGTAGAGCTATTCTATCTAAAACAACCAGAAACATAGTAATTGAACTGTGTCCCTGTAGCTCAAAGGGAAGAGAGAGATTTGACATGAATTAAAACATGTCAGTGCCACCTTTGTTCTTCTTCTGCCCAGAAATTCCTGGAGTCTGGAAGTGGAAAACACCTATTGCGTAAGCCTGTCTGTGATTGATTATCCCTGTCATGCATCTGCTAGTGCTCCACTGCATTTCAATAAGCCAAAAATTGCATCATTTCCCCAGAGTAGATTGCTTCTTGGAGATAGGCTGGCAGGTAAACGACTGCCATCAGCTGTACTCAGACTCACCAGGCTCCTTTCTAATGTCACAACCAGTTCCCCCAGCAGGCAGTTCCAGACAAGTTGCATTAAACTCTCTGATGGGAGACACATGCAGCCCAAACACAGTGACACATTCTGTGAGCTAAAAAGCTGTAGTTTTGCATTAAATCCTGCTTTATCTGAAATTGTATAGGGCTAAAGGAGAATCTTTTGTACACGGTCTGCAGTATGAAGCAGCTGCAGAATTTTCTCTGCAGTGAAGAGGTCTGCACACACCAGCTGGCTCTTTGGACTGTATACCTTATGTTTTACACTCTGTATATTCTGCAAGCTCAGTTTAACGTGCCTACAGTTAAATATCTGTTTTGCTGAAGCCAAACATTTAACTCCTGCCCAAGAAACAAAAAATGCAAAGCACTGTAAGATTTTAATACAGGGAATACAGTGGTGTATTAAACCTATTCCCATATTTGGATGTGTTTCAGTTCTTCAAGCCTAGGGGCTTGAAGGACAGGGTTAAAATCCAATCTCTTCTCTGCTTATCATGACCTAGATTATTATTCAACACTTATCTACTTGTCCTCGATTTTGGCAATTCAAAATATCAGACTTGGTCTGAAAGAATTTTAGAAACCCAAATGATAAAAGGTGACTCAAACATTTGTATCAGTTGTAGGAATAAAGCACTCATGTTTTTGCTGTTTCTAAAACACATTGGTCAAAAAACCCCCTTCATTTGAGTGGAATTTTTTTTTGCCTAGTGCTAGAAGAGGCTTCATCTTCTGCCCTTCAGATTTTTCCTTTAGAATTTGGACTGCAACATTTTGTGTATAATCGAGTTTTGCCATTTTCCCTCTGTTATAAACTAAGGATTATAGTCCATAGTGCCATGAAAGACATAAAAAGTTTCACAGTTTAAAATGTATGTAGATACTGCAGATGATTTAGAGTTCCATTGTAGGTCTTTTTGCTTTTCAAACTCTCAGTTGATTTCCATTATTAAATCTGCTCATTACACTAGTATCTGTTTTTTTCAAGCTACTCCTTAGAATAAAATTTTTGAACATTCAGGATTTCATTATGTTTGTCTCAAGCTTAAGAAATATACTTCATATACACCATTTTCAAGTAAAATTACTCTCTGCAAATTAAAACTCTCCAAATACCTCTTGAAATTCTGAAATTTCCCTTCACATCTAAATGAGTTAGCAATATGCAAAACTTAGAAATATTAAATAATTAATATCTTAGTATAATTAAGAGACTGTATTTCAGAATATATGATTTCACAAATTCACAGTTTCAACAGAACAAAGTGCTGCTGCCTATGTTGAAACCAGTGTCCCCAGCCACTGCTGGTTCTACCAGCTCATTAAAAGATCCTGTAAAGCAACCCAGCAGGATACAGACCAATACACAGCTTTAATAAAAATTATTTCATAACTATATCACTAATAATGTTAGCAAAAGAATAAAATATCTCATTAGCTTTAAAGATATCTTTAGAAGATTAATTCAGAGTACCTGGACTCTATCTGAGGTAGTCAGTTCTACATCATCTACCTCTGGTCTCAGGACTTTATGGTCTGTAGATGTGCTATTATAAACAGTCCATTCTATAAGTTGATTCCGCTGTTTCAATATTTCCCTGCTTCTGGAATCTTTGTGGCCAGTCTGGTGGTGACTTTGCAATATTTTGGCCACTGGTTTATAAGATCTTCTGCTCACCTCCATGTATTCATCTTGACACAGGCAAAATGGAAGGAAAAATAAAGCCAGTAGATGCCAACTGATGAAATCCTTCTCTGCCATATTATTCAAAATAATTTTTCAGGAGTCCAGCAAATGCCTTGCAGAAGGAGAAACCTCTTTGCTGCACCAGAAGTTATGTGTTCCTTTCAGCTTTTCCACTAGTAAGCCTGGCACTGAGACCAGTACCAGGTTTTATACGGTTGCATGCAATAAATAAAACTAAAAATGCCAAAGTGACAGGATCCTTCATCCAAAATCAGTCATGCTCCTTTAAACAAACCAGGCATTATTCACCACTTCACCACCACAAGGAAAATTGATTTGTATGCTGGAAATGACCACAGCATTTAATGGACTCCTGTGGTTCCTATTTGGGGGCATTTAAAAATGTAGCACCTTTCCTTTGGCATGTTTTTGTTTAAGTGTGAAAAAATGTGATGGAAATGGGGAACATGTGGCTAATGGTTTACGCTCCTTGATTAGACATGGAAAGGCTGTGAATTCACACTCTTAAATGTCTTTTGGACACAGTCACCTTTCTTATTTGCCAGGAAATTCACACACACAACTGCGTCAGCCCAGTCTGAAAAATCCTTCCAAAAGCAATTAGGAAACAAAAGCACAAGAGGAGTTTTTGCATATGATCCTGACCCAATGGCTGTTTCTGACTATGCTTTTCATTCACTAGAAGAAAAATATTGAATTTCTGTCAGTTGGCCAACAGTGGAAGGAGACTGGGTAAGTAGCTTTAAAAAACTGGGTTGAATTCAGATTCTCAGCATTAGTTCAACATACTTGGCCAAGTAATATTTTCTCCCTTGCGTTCCTAATGTTTTCCTAAATGTAATTGCCAAACCAAGTTTTATATTTTCACTGCCAAGTAAATATAAATTTACCAGGGACTTATTTCAGACTAAAAGAATCAAATTATATGTGTATAATAATAATATCCTTATTCTACTTTTTGAACCACCCACTAGTATTCTCTAGAAATCTGTAACTGCAGGATGCAGTTCTGTGTATGCATCCACATGCACACCCAGCCTTCCCAAAAGCGAGTAGCTCCTTGGTCTGTGATAAACCCTCCACCAGGACATGGCTGCAGCAACATTGCTGAAGCCATCAGTCCTGGGAATGATTCCCAGCCCTGCAAAGTGATGGGCTCACTCACATTCAAGCTGTTTAAGCCTGACCACCCTGCTCAGCTTTCAGCTGGGGCTCCTCTGTGTCCTCTGTGGTGCTCTGTGGTCCTAAACTATTCCTCTTTTATTTCTTTTCTGGTTTTCATATTTTTCCTTCCTGTTCAGTTGCCTGATAAATTTGAGGGTTGAGGTGAAGGGTGCTAGAGTGAGTGTTTTTAAAGCAGGAGGCTGGAGTTGCATGCTTAGGGATGGGATGTGAGGGAAATGGGAGCACCAGGGTCCTGTTGGGATGTTGGTGAATGTTTCATCCCTCCAGAAGGTAATCTTAGAAGTGAATGATGCAGACACATCACCCAGGTTTAATTTTGAGGAGGGAAAATCGTGCACTCCAGAAGAAATCCTGGGTACAAATCAGGATGTGACCAACAGGACAGCCAAGACCCAGCAGTGAAATGAGATGTTGAGTTATTCAGTAATGTAGAAAGCCTTAAGCACACCAACATGCCATGGCAGCAAAGCAAAGCCCTGTGGGCACTGCTGGACAGGCGAGTGAACTGCATCTGCTAAAATGCCAGAGACTGCAGCTGCAGGTGGCAGCAGTACCTGGAAATGATGCAGATGAGGTGTGGAGCATCTGCAGAAGCCTAATCTTAATCTTTGTGAAATCACAGTAAACCCTGTGTTTGACCTGAAGTGGGCACAATAAGGCCCAAGCAGCAGAGAATTTGAAAGAGTCTGTGGTTTTGCTGTCAAAATGGAAGATGAGCCCAGCAGAGAAATCTGTACAGGCTGTTCATTCAGACCCTTGCTGATGCTGGAAGGGATGTGCAATTAATGGTTGCTGAGTGATGGGGAGAAAGTGCTTGAATGATGGTGAGAAGGCATTCCTTGTTTCACATTCTGGCTCTTTCTGTGGGACAAAACAAGTCCTGTCCAGGAGAGACTGGCTGGCACTGAGTGAGAGGGGTGAGCCCTTCTCAGCTGGGGGGTGTCTGCTGGTGGCACAAGCACAAAGACTGGCAGTACCCAGTTGGCCTGTACCCAGTCACTCTGTACCCAGCCACGGTAATTTCCTACTCAACAGCCCACAGAGAGGAGTGTGGGGTGCACTGCTCCCCCAAAGGCATGCTAGCCCCCACAGACAGGCGGGGTCTGGGCTAAGCCAGTGCAGGCACAGTGCTCCAGGCTACTCGAGGCAGCCAAGAGCTAGTCTTGCCTTTTTCTCCTTCTCCCACGGCCAAGTATGGCATAGGAGCAGAAACCTCAGCTCCTGTGGGCTCAGTGTTTGCCCCCAAGGATAAACATGACCGAGTTGTCTCAGTGACACTCACTCTCCACTCCCAGGAACAGGTTATCTCAGGTTAACAGGTTAACTCCTGGTTATCTCAGCCCACAGCCTGGCCAGGCAGAGCTGCATCTCCTTGCTTCATACATTTGTTTTGTTTATTGCCCCTGTGTTAAAGATTTTATGGCAGGAACTTTAATACAATTGCAGTGAATTTCAATCTCAGATTCCCAAGGCAAATATTCAGTATTATTAAATAACTCTTCATAGACTAGCTCTTGAGCCTTGCTGCAGTGTATAAATATTAACTAAATAGTAATGCAGAAGAGGCTCATTAGCCTATGCTTTATGACTACTGAAAATCATGATTTTAAAAAAATGCAAATATTCTGGTAATTTCACATGGGAAACAGAGGTGGAGGGGAATTTACTGTGAAGCAAGACTTCAGAAAACACAGCTGCAGATTTTGGAAGTTGCTGCCATCAAAATGGGGTTCCTTTTCAAGCAGAGAGGACTTTCTTGGTAGAAAGGGAGTTTGAAAACCCTGGATTCTGTAAAAATTGGGAATGACTAAGAGACAGGCACTAATTTATCTTGGCACTTAATAATTTGATTCAGCAAGTGCTGGGGCAGCACTGATGTTTTCAGCTGACATTAGGGCTTTCATAGCTTTCCAAAGTCTGTTCCAGGAGCTTCCTGTGGCAAATGTTTCCAATGTGAGTAATGAACATCCACAGCACCCATGTCCCAAAAGGCAAAGGAATAAAACCAAAGAGATTTGGGCTTCAAAGCCACCATCTATCATTTCATGCAAAAGCTGAAACAAGCATGTTTCTTGGCAGCTATTAGGAAGAAGAAAGATTCCTTCTCTTCCTTGCTCACTAATAGAGTCCACCTGGTCCCTACCCATCACTGCTCTTGTGGTTTGATGCTATACACATTTTTTGGTCCCAATTAATAGCAGAGTTTAAACTTCGCTCTTGTATTTTCAATCTTTTGAACAGAATCCCATCTGCAGAAATCTTTGCTGCCCATTATTCTGCTCTGTGCCTTCAGCAAGGCATAGCTGTCCCACAAAATCATCATCTAAAGGCAGAAAGTTTGGACTCAGAAGTGAAAAAACAATGGTGGAACTGATTCTGGTTCTCCATTTGTGATCTCCAAATGGTCAAATACACTCATTCAAACATGTGGCCAGAAACTAAAATAATAGGACATCGAACTAGCAGAGCTTTGAATTAACTTTCTGTTAGAGTAAAACACTGAAAATGCTTCATGCTGAGAAAAACAGATCCTCCTCATCCGGATATGAGAAAAGGACTGACCTAAAAGATTTGGTTTTGCTTTTAGGTGCAAGGCTGGTGTGTTTTGTAGGTGTGCTGACAGAGAAGATAAAATCTTACCCCTTCCCTCCCTGTTTGCTATGCATTTGCACACCTAGCATCACCTTTCCAGCCTTTGCCAGCTGAACCCACACACAGCTGCCCCTATGTTTGTCCTGCTGGTGTCTAGCAGCAGGATGTGCCTCTATCTTGTAATTGTCAGGAAAATTAATCCACAAACACCAGAGGTTTATGTCCAAAAAGGAGACAGAGGAGTCCTGTAATTTTATTCATGAATAAAGGGAGAGGTCATGGGCATTTCCCATGGGGTCTCTCACACTGATAGAGGACACAACCTCTTTTTGTCCTAATTTCCCAGCTGCAGTTCCCTCTCTCTTGCCCCATTGGCTGAGCTACTTGAGAGTTACAGACTTCCCGGACTGCCTAATGCAGATCCCTGTCCAATATACATCCCTCCCATCTTCTTTTTCTTATGTCCCTGTTCTTGTAACACAGTCTGGGGCAAGTCAACCAGGGGAATTCCTATGGAAATCTTCCCACTGTTTCTCTCAGTATTGGTCTTATCTTACCACCAGACTCACAGTTTGTTTGTAAAGACACTCCCTTCTCATTCCTTTCATAATTAACCATGAAGTGAAGCACATGGGTCCGTTAATATCAGGTAATGAGAATCAGCTAAAATGCAAAAACTGTTGAGTAAAAGCTGCTTCCTGCCTTTGCCTGCTTCCCTGGCAAAGACTGCTCCGTGAGAAAGAGGGCTCTTGCAACTATGTTATTCACATTGACTTTGGGAAAGTGTGTTATTGGGGAGGTTAGTATGCAAAATTGGAGGCTACTGTTTCAAGAGGCAATGAAACAGAAGTATTATAATAAATTTTTGAAAGTATTCTGTGGCCCAGACAGGCTTGTATCTGTAATTAAACATTTATGGCTCCCTCACTTACAACTGATCCTGTTTGCAGTGATAATTCTTCCATACCAGACACAGAGATAATCTGGACCTGCAGTTTCATAAGCAAGTCTCCACTGAGACAGTAAGAGAGACAGACCACAGCTGAAGGGATGAGAATCACCCAGCCCTGTGCCACCACCATACACTGACCAGCCCCAAATTCCCAGCCCAGTATAGCTCTCTGGGCTCATTGCTCCCTTCTGCCCTTGTAGGGCTGTCCACCCTCTTGGTCTGGCTGAAGCTCCCACCAGTTGTGCAGCAGTGCAGGGATGAAGCCTCCTCTCTCCAGGACCACTGAAAAGCACCCAGCACTGCACTGCCTTTTGCCTCACTGCTATAACAGCCCCGGGCAGAGCCCTCAGACCTCAGCCTGGCACCTTTGAAGCCTTTTCCCACCTCTGTGCTGACCATGCAAACCCATGGGAGCAAAAGAAGGATTTTCATTGAAAGCTCCTGTGATCTGTTCATTTTTCTGTGGCAGTTTTGGCCAGTAACAGGGATTTGGGCAAAATTCACCACCCTCCTCCCCAAGGGAGCCTCCAGAGCGAGCCATCAAGGCGAAGGCAGATTCATGGAGCTTTCCAGGTGTTTGTGACCCAAAAAGGGGCTTGCAGTCACTGCCCATGCATCACCTTCTCCATGGTTAAACATTGGGTTCTCCTGTAACCCATTGCCACTGGGCTCTGCAGACAGAGATGGCACAGTGAGTGCTTTGAGCAGTTTCGTTTATTGCACAAAAGCTGTGTGTGGTTTGCAGTCACACCACTTCCCTGAGGAGCACAGCAGAGAAGTGTGTTTTATAGGTGTTTCCTGCATTGGCTATAGGCTGCTATCACTACCTGTGGAGAATGACAGTAGGGCAAGTCCAGCTCCATTACATGGCTTCTGCCCTCATCCAGTGCACAGGACTTTCCAGAGAGGTCTGGATTCTCCCTGACTCTGAATTTTCCATCAGTAGGACTTCTCACTGTGTTTGACACTGGCATTTTCTTTCCAGTATGAGAGCAGGGGCTGAGGTCGTGTCTCTCCATCTACTCCCCACCACCTCTTGGACTGCCCGGGGAATACAGGCAATTACCCTGGAATGATATCTTCCAGCAGCCCTGGACTAGCATTGCTACCTCATCCCTCCATTTTTACTGCCTAAAAACATTTTTGTCACCCCTTCCATACACTTAAACTGAGGGATCCCCTAAATGGACAGAAACTCAGGCCTGAGCTCCCAGCTACAACAGAGCTGCAATCAGGATGATCCTCCAAAACACAGCCTCTGCCAGCTCATCTGCACAAACCCTTGCTCCAAAATATGCACCAGAGACACATTCACTCCATCAATGCCATTTTCACGGGTCCGTGACAAACTGCCTGGATCAGACAGTCAACAGTCCCAGATGGGATGGGCAGGTGGCTCATCCAAGTCCCTTTCAAGCTTGAAGAAATAGATTTCACAGTGGTGATAGGGCTCCAGCGATGGAACAAATAATGCTGTGTGATAAGCTTTTTCCAGTGTGCAATGCATCAGTTATCTGTCTCTAATTGAAGAGCCAGAGCACAGTGATTTCCAAGAAAGCAGGGTGGGGAGAGAACAGATACGGTGCCAAGAGAATAGCCATGGTCAACATTTTTGTCAGGGACGGATATCCTGGTTTGGATTAAACAAGATCTAACCCTAATCTTTGGCTTCATCTAATTTCACCTTTTTTTTCCCCTTCACGTTTCAAAAAGTTTAAATTTATTACTTGAAATATGCTCCTCTCTGCAATTCCTTTGCCCTGGCCAGAACCAAAACTGCAACAGCTAAAATACCACAGAAACAGCTACTCATTATTTTAACCACCCAACAAGCAGTAAAGAATGTCTTGTGAGAACCCCTGTTGTGACTGCTTCTCCAACTCAAACGCTGCACATGCAGGAGCTGTGGTGAGTTCAGGTGAGGTGTGCTGGGTTTGGGTGGGAAGCTGAGATGCAGTTTCAGGCCCACAGATTTCTTCTGCCCTGCACAATGAAAGGCACAAAGACAGAATGTTCTCAGTGTGCTCTCATATTCAGGAGAGGTTTAGAATAAACTGTAAAATATTTGTCTGGGGACTGTAACCAGAATTCCAGAGTTTGAGTGACCCAGTGTTACACAAATAATTTCTAAGGGTCCAGATTTAACAGAATTTCTCCGATTCCAAAGATCTATAAAAGACAATATGTCTTCCGGAAAGCATACTATCGAGTGAAAAACAGAATTTTTGTTAATGGTCAAACTCTCCCAGTTCTCCCGCCCCTACCTGGACCCGGGCTGAAAATGAGTTGTGGCAGATCCAATAATCCATTAACTTGGTAAGCTCTTGTACTGGGACAGTTCTAGACTGTTGTGATTATATATCTGATTATTCATGTCTTTCTTTTTACGCATGTATTGGGACGTGGGACACCATCTGTCAAGAGTGGGGCTGTCAGGAAAGTGGCAGCGCTCTGGGTTTGGATTTCAACCTTCTGGTGCTGAGATCATTAGGAGAAAGGTCCAAGCCCTTGCTTGTGAACACACTCTGTCCAGGCTGCAGTCAAAATGATAAAAACCTGTGTCACCATGCCTGGGTCATGAAAATCATAAAATAAATCAGACCGTGGTAGGAGGAGGGGTGTCCATCACCATCTACCAACAATATGTACCCCAAATGGCCAGCTTGAAGGAAGCTAAGAACCCAGCCTTAGAAAGAGGAAAAAGGTTGGACTTAACAGAAAAAGCTAAGCCAACCTGGTGTATAAAGCCAGCAGCTGCAATGTGCTGCAGGCTTTCCTTTGTTTATTCTCCTTGTAAAAGGTTTCTGATAAATACCCTATCCACAACCATCTGTTTACCCTAGAAGAGGGAGAAAATGGATAGACTGGACAGAACTGAGAGGGACATCTGGCACATTCACTTTCATTCATTGCTTGCCTGTTTGAACTAAAAATATTTTTTTAAATTTATGCTGTAATAAGAACTGGGAAAGAGCCACATGGACTGAAGACAAGTAAACCTCTCTTAGAGGGCTGGCAGCCCTAGCTGGGTTAAAGCCCAGCCAACTACCACCATTTATAACAAAGAATGAGTTTCCTACAAGGAAAAGCTAACCTTGTCTTCCTAATTTGGGTTCTAAACATTCACGGGGGAAGGAAAAAAAAGAAAAGGTAGGTTGAAAAGAATATTATATCTCCATGGTGGGGTTTTTATATTATATTTTTATATAATGGCTTTATACACTTGAGGAATTCCTTATTCATCTATGGGAAAGGATAGATGTTCCTACAATAGTCCACACTCCTACAGAGCATTTCTAGACCTGTTATCAACCACATCCAGCCTTTGCTTTTGATTCTGTCAGCAGTGACTCTGGTTGAGGGGACAGCCCTTGCAAGGCTTTCTGCAGTTTGTTAAGATTTTGTCTGCAGCATTTGTTACCAAATGTTCGCCCCCTTATGGCAGCTCCTGGACTGATTCGGAGTGAGTGAAGGGGAAATTAAAGCAAGATAGGCCTCAGTGTTTGGCTGGACAATTCTCTAGAACTGCCACAGGCACAGCTACTTCTCCTGTTTTGAGTATCCATGTTATTTGGATTTTCCCTCTATCAAAGACACAGGAACAATCTGCCACATCTTTGCTGCAGTTAAGGACCTGAGCAACCTATTTATGGCTGTGTATCAAGGGAGTGATGTTTTAAACTTCCAAATCCCTCAGTACAGGCTCTTCAGGACAGTGGGGTGGTAGGAATAGGTGCTGCATGGAGCCAAGGGTGCCTCTGAGAAAAGTGATAGCATTGCAGCATCAGTCAGGTGATGAGAAGAGTGTCCTTCAGCCCTGGAGAAGTCTCTTCTCCTGCTGGCAGGCACAGTGAGGCAGTGTGTCCAGTCTGTGGTGTGCTGCCCCTGGGGGAAGATGCATCATGTGAATCGATTTTTGTGAGCGCAGCCTCGCAAGATGAATAAAATGTTCTGTCACAGGGGAAATAAAAAAGACTGCAGTGCAGCAGACAGTGTGAAAATTAAGGGCGAAGACAATTCTAAGGGTTCTGCCCTTTACGCCTTCAAGTGCTGAAGGATTTCCCCAAATTCTTTCTGCTAGCAACATTGGGAGTCATGTCTTTTCCCTTTCATGGAAAGACAAATGCTCTGGATAACCCAAAGTGGGTTAGAATAGCCTTTTTGGTGGTGGCCCAGCCTCAGACAGTGGTGTTTCCATCAGACACAGCTGTGGGGTTGTGGGATTGTGGATAAACCCTTCACAGAGCTGTTTGGGTTCTTGCTCTCCCTGCGCTTTCATAGGTGGGAAAGCTGTGAGCTTTCTTGAATTGGATAATTTCTCACACTTTGCTTCCCTCCCTTTTTGCCTGTCTGCTGCTTTTAACAAGGGTTAGATGTCTCTCAAGCCTGCAGTGGCATGATCCATGTGGCACCAGCCACCCCACAATTGCTCTGTACCCTTTTGCTGAGGTCAGCAGGAACCTTTGCTTTGCTCTTCCTGTGCTGGGTTTTTTTCAACAAATAGGACAGCCAAAAAGCTTCTCTTTCTGTAACATAAAACTAAGAGTCACATGAGGGGCTGAGGACCTTGTGTAAGCTCTTAATCCTCTCCAGTAGAGTGTAAGCCACACGCGCCCAAACGCAGAGAGTGGACAGTGAGGCACTGTCACAGCTGCCTCATCACCAGTTCCAGGTGGAAATGACCCCTGCAAAGGTGAAGGTTTAAGTACACATCCTGAGGTTTTATTTTGGGAGACTGACTCCAAATAACAAATGAAAAATATTACATTCTTTTAAGAAACGCAGGGACTCTGAGCTGGTGTCTTTGCTGTCATCTCCTGCCAGAAGGTTCAGTTTCTTCCTTCAGGTTCTTCCTTCCCAATGTAATGCAATGTAATGTTATGGCTGTGTTATGGCCACCCACAGCACGACTATGTCAACTTACTTTGTTAGCAGCATGCTATGGAGAAATACATTGCTTTTATTTTTTAATATGCTTTTTGGAAAGAAAACATTTCTTTCTACAAGCCTTACCAGGAAAAAACTGACAGAGGTAAGTCTTGTGTCCCAAATCAATTGCTGCTAAGGTGTGTTAATTAATTTAGTTTCTTGTTGACTTATTGCTGTTTCTATTTAGGAGAAAAATGGCTTTAACTTTTTTTTTTAGATAAGTCAATCATCTTGGCATATTTGGCAATTTAAAGATAACAAGGCAGGGTCTCTGGTCTGGTGAGAATGAAAATGATCAGATGGCTGGAGCACCTCTCTTGCAAAGACAGGCTGAGAGAGATCAGAGTGTTCAGCCCAGAGAAGAGAAGGCTCTCGAAACCTCTTTGTGGCCTTTCAATACACAAAGGAGGCTTATAAAGTAGATGGAAACAGACTTCATAGCAGGGTCTGCTGTGATAGGACAAGGGTCCTTAAAATAAAGGAGGTTTGATTTATATTAGATAAAAAGACAAAGTTTTTTATAACGAGGGTGGTGAAACACCAGGATATGTTGCCCAAAGGAGTGGTAGATACCCAATCTCTGGAAAAATTCAAGATTGGGTTGAATTGCAGGGGGTTGGAGTAGGTGACCTTTACAGGTCATTTCCAATCCATTCAATGATTCTAAGAGAGGAAGTCTGGGTGGGTTAATAGGAGGTATCATTTTTTCATATATGGCTCAGAGTCTTCTGGGCAACACAGGCTTTGGAGAGAAATAAAGAGACCTGATTTCTCTAGCACATTTCTAGAAAAGCCTCAAAAACCTCAGGACACAGAAGCTGCTAAAGCAGACATTAAATGAGTGATCTGATTTTAATGTAGCTCATTAGTTCATAAGAAAAACAGATGGGACATTGAATTATGGCCAAGAGTTCATCTGCAATGGGACACCTTTGGCTCAGCAAGTTTCACTCCACATCTGTAATTTCTATTAACTTCTTCAGTAATGTCAAATTCAGTTTCTGGTGGGAAAGAAACCTGAGTATTTTTATGAAAGGCTCAGCCACAGGATTGTTAGCAAATCTCTGAACAGAGACACTCCCGAGGCACAAGGCAGCAAGCCCAGCCACCACCTCCACCTCAGGCTGAGTGATGAGGATGGGATGCAGGAAAAGCAGTGCTATCACTGCCATCAGCTCATTTGTTTTGCTGCAACCCGTGGCCAGCCATAGGCATGGGAGAAGCAGGGAGCTGCCAGGGTGCAGCAGCATCACAGGGGTGAGTGGGGGAGAGAAACTCTGCACCCCACAGCAGCCTTTGGATGTGTAATCTGCTGCTGTGGCAGCAAATCCAGCAGAGCGTGCCTGCCTGGAGGGAAGCTGGTGGACCACAACCCCAGCAGGGACTTGGATGGGGCTGGCCGAGATCATCCCGGCCTCCTTCCCCATGAATTGGGGCTGCGGCAAAGTTTGCCCCCTTCCCCCGGGGGTTTTAATTTGCCCCCTATCCCCAGTTTTTAGCTCCTCTGGAGACCCAGTTTCATTTGTCAACTGTCAAAATTGATGCAGGAGCCCAGCCACAGACCCCCCTTTTAAGTAATTGATTTTTTTCAGAGAAAAACTGTGCTTCTCAGGATGCCTCTGAAAGATGAAACTCAATCCTTTCAAATAATTTCTAAAAGTGTTATCATTAGCATGTGCTGCAGCTGATGGGATTCTCATTCCCATTTCCCCCTGCCTCCTGAAACATACCATGTTGCACAGATTACCTGTGTCCTAGGCAACAGGTAAGCACATGTTTTCCTGGATACCAGGAAAAATCAATTCCCTTTGGCAGAAAGATACCGGGAGGTTATGCAGGCAGAGCAAAGAGGAGCATCAAAGACTGAGGCTAAAGGTGTTCTCCCAACCCAGCAGGAGAGAAGTGCTTATGCAAGTCAGAAGCACAGATTTACCATCCCACAGCAGTGAATGTGGTTGGAGCTGGGAGAATCTGAAGTGATCTGCTAAAGTTTAAATTATAGTTGGCCACAAACCCTTTGCTAGGCTCACAGTTTCTGTCAAACTGCTGTGCCAGCCCCCTTCAGCACAGCAACCACACGGGAAAAGGGACCTCCTCTGCCTCCTCCCTAGCAGCCAGCCTGAACTGTGTCCTCAGTGAAGGCAGTATCAGCCAGAGATTGCCCACCACATATGCAAATTTCTTTTAAAACACACTCATCTGCTTGGCTTAGTCTGAGGTCCTGCTGCAAATTAATTTCTGCATCCAAACTGAGATTTGTGCCTTGAAGGAATTTGCCATGTGACACAGGATCCTGCTACGATGGGCACTGCAGACAGGAAATATTTGCTTCTGGGGAGGGGAAATAATTGCTTTCGGGGAGGGGAAACCCCCAAATTACCAGAATTTCTAGTGGTCTTGTTGGAAACAGTATAACTTTTAAACTTTTATATTATTTCTCTAGTTAGGCTTGGTTTGACTTTGCCTTGAGGAAAGGATTTTTTTTCAGGTTTTTTTTTAGGAGACGTAGCATCACTCTACAGACATGGACTTAACATATCAACAGACTGAGAGTAGCCCAAGAGATACCCAGAAAGATAAAAGGCCATCAATGAAGCATCAACAGAACATCACTGGCCATCTACTAACATCTACTCCAGACGCTGCCTCTGGCAGAGTTGGAGACATCTAGTCCAGAAAAGACTCATAAAGAAAATCAAAGAATGAAGATCTAATTAACATCAGAGGCAAAGAAATTTGGATACAATCAGAAACTGAATACTGGGGGCTGCTCAACCCTGGACCAATGAACTTTGAAACAATACAGCTCTATGAGTTTTGCCTGTATAAAGTTTGAAGGAAAATCATGTAAAAGTATGTGTGTTTGGAATATTTTCCTTGTCACATCCTGGCCAGAAGAAAAAGTAATGCCTGATACTCTGGCACTTCAAATATAGTGCTAGAGGGTTTTTATTTTCTTCCCGATTTTTGGTGACAAATCAAAGCAAGAAGAACGCTCCATGTGCAGTGAGCAGAGCAGCAGAAGCTGCCACAGGGGCTCCCAGCGTTGGCCAGTGTGGATCCCTGCAGTGCATGGAGACACTGGAAGCAGTAGAAGCAAGGAAAGGAAGGTGAAAAAGGGGAAAGAAACATTTCAGCTGAGGCCAGACCCAGCTATCTAAAACATTCATTGTTTGATACAGGCTTCACCAGCAGAGCGAGGAGGCAGCCCCGCTTGCCTCCGTGTCTGGAGTGCATTGCATGTCTGCAGCTTGGTGACAAAGGACACAGATCCTGCCCAGTGCCACACATCCCTGTTAATTGAGGAAAAACTGGAACTGAACCTGGAGAGAGACAGTGCAGTAGGGTCTGAGGGAGGATGCTGCCAGGGAGCCTGGGCCAGCTGGAGCTGCTGCTGGCAAGCACTGCCAGCAGCTGCTGTCCCTGTGCTGGCTCTGTGACGGTCACAGCTGTGGGCATGGGTGAGTTATATACCCTGTTTTCTCCAGCAAAGCACCATTCCCATTCTGGTCCCACTGGATGAAACTCCTTAAAGCTGTGTTTTCATCTTCCTTCGCTTAGCCAAGAGTTGATGTTGCTTCCCTGGTCCTCCAGGAGCTGCACTCTGTGCTTGCAGGTAGGATGCTGAAGGGGCTTGAGAAGCTGCTGCTGGCCCCAAGGACCAGGGGGAATTTGAGAATTTAATACTAAGCCATATCTCAGAGCTGCTTGTGGAGGCTTGTGAAGCTTATTCAGATACTTCCTCTGAGGCCCACAAGAGGAGGATGTGTCTGAGCAGCCACGTCGGTTGGATATGCTTATGAGAGGGAAAGAGCAAGATCAGAAAACACAGAGAGATCACTAGTCTAGATTGCCAAAACCATACATTAATAACTTGAAATTCTCCTTTACACAGGACATTTTCTGTGTGTCTTAATTACTGGGGCCCTGCTAGCCAGCCCTGCTGTATTTTGACTGCACAGGAAAAATTGTGTGTAGAAAATCCATTCTTTGAGAAATCCAAGGTAGAAACTTGCTGAACATTTTTTAATCTAAATTACCCTCTTATGCCAATCCATTTCAAAACAGTATCTATAATTACCCTGGACACATAATTAAACAACTAACTTAATTTGCTCTTGTGAAACTTGTAAAACTTTTTTTGCCTCCCACATGCTTTGCATGGCACAATGTAGTGAGCAGTACCATCATCCTTGAGCAACCACTAGGGAACTTTGCACCATGAATGTCTTGCTGGGTACTATAGCACACTTGCAGACACTTGTGTGAGAAACCATCTGCTTTTAAACTTGTGAGAAGTATTGATAAAGAGCGCAAGACTAGAAACATCGGTTATAAACATGGGCTATTTTGCTGTTTTGTTTTGGTTTTTTAATTTAAAGTTGGTGTGTATCTGAATAGTTGACTTAAAAGGTAATGAGACAGCTCATCATGAAAGAAAAGTGACTAAAGAGATAGAGCAATGCTATTTAAGAGGCTTACTTCCTTCAGTCTTGCTTGAACAAGAGCAGCACCATCTGTTGCTCTCTGTGCTGTCACTCATAGCAGCTTTTTTTTTCTGCCTAGATGACAATTAGGAGAAATGAACCATATGCCAGAGAAATTAAATGAGGAGGAAAACGTTTATTTTCAAGGTAGGCTTAGACTGGAATAATTTAACCTGATCCACTGGATACACAGGGCTGAATCACAACTGCTTCTGCATTTTACAGAAACAATGCCCAAACTATGAGGCTTATTTTTAAACCTGGTAAAAGCAGTGCTGATTTCCCATTTCTCCAGCAGTCTTGCAGTGTAGGAATGACCCTCAGAAAGTTATAACCACTGAAGATGGAAAATACATTCAAGGCTTATTCTAATCCCTAAATATCAGGTTGAGTATATTCCTCAGGATGCGTCTCATCCAAGCAGCACCACCCATCATTATCTGGTTGGTTGAGGAGCTGCATTTCTCTGGACTGCTTTCCTGACACTTGCTCCCAGAAGGGTTAGATGGCACTGTGCTGAAAGCCCTGCTTCCAGCTGGAAGCTGTCTGACAGCCAGGCTCTCACATTGCTGTGGCTAACCCCTGATAGCAATGGTGGAAAATTCCTCTCTGTTTTCCTCCAAGCAGCATGAGCCAATATATGAAAGAGTGTCTGGGCTGTGGAGCAGACATGGGCAAGCCATGGAATGCAAGCAGGGATCTCCTGGGCTGTTAGGCTTGTGCTGTTCATCATCCTGTAGCTCATTCTCATAGGTGGAGATCCTTGTCCATGGCTTAGCAGAGGAATGCTGCTGTTTGTCTGGGTTTTGCAGCTCTCCCTCAGTGAGAGCTTCCTCTGGGGAGTCCAGACAGTGAGGATGGCTGAAGCCAAGGCAAGCTGGGCAAGCTCTGCATGCTCACAGACCCAGACTTGGGAGAAGGGATGTTTTATTTCAGCTTGTCTGCTGTAAAGAGTGTCTTACAGTCTAAGTTATTCAGAAAAACATTTGGCAGTTATAATCCTCAGGTTTGATTGTTTCTTGCACAGCAAGGAATGTGCTTTTTTCACGCAGGGGAGTAACTGAAGTTATTGCAATACACACATCTGCAGGGCAGAGCAGTAGCACCCAGGAGGACACTCAGGGCAGAAATCCTGCAGCAGTCCTGTGTTCCTCAGGGCACAGTGTCTGGTGGCTACAGGATATCCAGGACCCATCCCAGATCAGAGGAGAGCTCCCAGGATCTGCACACCTCCACCCCACTGCAGTCCTTGCCTATTGCTTTGTCCAGGACTAGTGCCAATAGTTTCCTTTGTCTGAATTTTGAACATGAGGTGAGGAAAACAAATTACACTGTTCTGAGCAATTGAAGGAGGGTGCTGAAAGAGTCAGAGGAGACTGGCAGCTGCTGTTCTCCTTTACTTCAAGGCTGTGTTTGGAAAATTGGATATCAGTGTTATGGTTCAGATACCTTAGGGGTTCCTGATGGAAAATGTGACTTCTTCCACTCCCCTCCTCTTACCCCACACTCAAGCGTTTGGTTTCTTTACATAAAATATCAGAATAAAACTGACATTTGTTTCACATCAAGTCTCAGTTTTCACTTGATGTTCTAAAATGTGAAGAGAAGTAAGGGGGAAAAAAAAGGTGGTTTGCTTCCTGCTTTTTTGGAATGGTTCCTTTAGCCATCCCACTGAAAAAGTGGGATGATATTAAAAAAGAGGGGATAAAGGAAAATTTTAAAAGGCAGAAACAGAGTAAGCTAAAGAGCACAAGTTAAACTTTCTTCGTTATTTGTTTTTCAGAACTACACCAAGTTACTTATTTGCACTTTTCATGTTAAGATTTTGGTCCAAAATCAAAGCTGTTTCACAAAAGATTTCAACTT
This sequence comes from Entomyzon cyanotis, assembly GCA_024500445.1. Taxonomy (NCBI): domain Eukaryota; kingdom Metazoa; phylum Chordata; class Aves; order Passeriformes; family Meliphagidae; genus Entomyzon; species Entomyzon cyanotis. Next base: position 41,270,840 of record JAKEPQ010001021.1, on the reverse strand, counting down.
CAATGACATTACAGACTTTGATGTAAAAATACTCTTCAACATAGTTTGAGGATTCCTTCCTGTGCAGACAGAATGTGCACGGGCTGTCTGGAACTGGCAATACCCATTCAAGATGTCCCTGCCACTTGATGAGCACAGACCAGCACAATTAGCTGGAGGAGGGTACACTTTTTAGCCACAGCTGATGAACACCCTCCTAATGCATCCCCATCTAGATCGGGGGAGAAAATGCTGCTGGAGAAAGAAACAGTAAATGCAAAGTTAAGATATCATTGCACTCCAGTCAAAAGTGCTTCATGTAGGAACACTGGTGTGTCCCCTGTGAGATCTGGGAAACTGCAGAAAATAAATACCTACCTCAGGGCTTGACTTTTGTCTGCTCTGGTTTGTATGTTGCAATAAAATAAAGGGAATATCTCAGAGGAAGACAAAAAAAGTTAAGGACAAACAGTCCAGCCTCCAGTGGTGGGGTCTCAGCTCCACAGATGAGAGGCTACAGCTGAAGATGCTTTATCATGGCAGGAAACATCTCCCAGAGAGCAAGTTCAAGTGAGACTGATGCACAGAAAGAGGCACCAGGCAGGGAAAGAATGCAGGAAGCTTCGTATTGGAGTACTGGACAAAAGAGAATAGTGTTAAAACCAGAATAATTTCTCACTAGAAAGGCCACCAGGGTTGGATTTTACCCGCAGAATAAATCAGAGATTACATCAGTGTTGGGGAGAGCAATTCTGAGCATACACTGGTGAAGATGCCCAGGAAGTGTTGTGTGCACAGGAGGTAGGAGATTTCAAGGATCTGAGTGCAACAGCCCTGTCACACAGGCGCCTTTCAGCTTTGGGCCTTGGATACCACATGATACATGCATAACCCCAAATAAAATATCATTTTAATTAAGTGTAGACTTCACCTTGTTTCAGTTTTAACACAGAAACCTGAATCCTCAGTTCAACACTCTGCTTCAACACAGCCAGGGCTTCCTGGCAAGCATAGCACACCTCAGGAACCAGTACCTGTGTACTCATGATCTTATGAGCCCAGGAGCAGGAGCGAGAGAAAGAGTACTCTGAAAGAAGCTTCCAATCTTGCCTCTTTGGTTTCTCTCTTTAGGCACTGTTTGCAGTTTGGATGGTGGTGCTCATGCCAGCCTCACTCCACCATTTACCTTCCACTTTCCCCAGCCCAGCCAGTGGAAAATGTTGGTTAGATCCCACAGAAGAAATCTATTTCTCAAAATAACCCTCAAGGCAAAGAAAGAAAGGTCAACAGAGAGTTGTTTGATTGCTCATAGCTGCCAGGACTCTTACCAGCACTGTCTGCATGTTTCCAAGTCTTTTTTGCTATCATTTGAGCCAACACCCCTTACTCTCCAGTCACCCAGCACTATTCACCTCCATGTCAGTACAACTGCCAGCAAGAAAAACCATAACCTGGCCTTGAGGAGTCCTCAGAGACCAAGCACAGCTGCAGGTTATCCTGAGCCAACATTGTTCCTCCTGCCAGAAAGAGCAACAGCTTCAACTGTCCTGCCCAGATACTGAAATCTCAAGACCCAGTGCATTCTCTGAAGCACTTCTGTCTCTGAAAATATCTAGGATGGCTGCTGTCATGCCAGTCCAAGCACATCCAAGTCCTTTTCAGTACTTAAATTTGGATGTATGTACTTTACCCAGGGCTGAAATATTCCTTATGTCCTGAAAATGTATATAAAAATGGTTCTACAAAGCCACAAAAACACATTCTTAAGAGCAAAAGAAATATTTTCTTGAGTTTCAAGTCCAAGTGGGTTTTTTTGTATTGTCCAAACCTTGATATTTGTTTCTTACAGGTATGCTCGATGTCCCAGTGTGACGAGACTTACAGTCTCATACCACAGTCAAAGGCCTTCATTCAAACAAACAAAAAAGGAATAATATCCAACCTGATAGCACTGCAGTGCCTGAAATAGTGTAGGAAGAAACTGAGAACAAAATGTTGTCTGAAAGAGGAGCTGACAGCAAGTTCACATCAGCTACATTTTTGGTCCTTTGGCTTTGCATCCATTTTAGGCTGCAACAGTCTTTCATCCACACTCCTGCAGGGAAGGTGAGTTCTTGAACAGTTCTTCCCCTTGCATGTGCCTGTGATGACACAGAGGCACTCCCCTGCAGCTTTTATATGCAGTCACAGCAGAAAATCAGTGTCAAAGGAAGTTTATGAAACAGTCTTGAGAGGTTTGAATAGTCTGAAGACTATTCAAGTCTTACAGTCTCAAGACTGGTGGAAAACACATCTCTCTCTCCCTGCAGCAGCCTGGACACTGCCAGGAGCCACTGTGGCTACACCTCTCCTGCTAGTTCAACCTTCAGAACCCTGCAACACTCATTTCCAACAGCTGTCAAACAGAAACTCTGAATTCAGAGCGCTCTCTGCAGTAGAGGCAAGCTTGGCAGGAGCTACAAGCTCATGGAACAGCCATGTGAGAGTTAAACATGTCGGTGCCATGGTAAAAAAATAAAGTACTTCATAGAAGATTCAGTGCTACCCTATCTTAAAATACAAACAGGGAGTGGGATTCCTGTTAATTAGGCTGTCTGAGAACAGCATCAAAGTCTCTCCTCTATACCTCTATGGACAAACATTTTTGATACAGCTGTTACTTTCTGGCTCATCTCTGACCTGTTTTGAGAAATTAGCCCCTCATAGCTGTGAAGAGAAGCTGGAAAACAGGACCCCAACATAAACAAAAATAGATGTGCCTTCTTTATAGGGCTGCCCTGATTGCTCTGGGATTTATCTGACACAGAGTAAGATTGCCAGAGGTGCATATACCTGAAGGCAGGAGCACAGTGGGGCACAACTTGCACAACTTGGAGCATTGTCATTTATCATTACTAACTGCAGGTGTTTCTCCTGTATGTTTTTTAATCTCTGCAATGTGTGGAGGGGGCCCAGCTGTATCTGCTTGTGTTGAAGGTGAGGGATCTTTCCCCACCTGCCTCAACCCCCAGTCTGGGAAAACCACAAGGATGCCCCGTGGTGCTGATGCCGTGGCTTTGGCTGAGAGTGACACCAGCACCCAGCCCTGCCACACTGGGATTCACCTCTGCAGCATAGATAAAACCATGAAAACTACTTCACATGGCTAATCTGTGTGTTTTAAAAGGTTTCTGGGGAAGGAGAGGAGTGCTGGGAGTAGATTTGCATGGGAAGAGTGAACTTTTGGGGAACAGGTAATGGGGCTGGTTTAGCCAGCACTTTACATGGTACTGTATCAGCATGTAAAGTCAGCACTTTACATGGTTGAGTATCAGTTAAGTAATGAAATGAATCAGTTAAGTATAAAATGAAATGTAATTTATGTAAGGATTTGAGATCTGTTATGAAAACAGCTGTGATGTAAGACTAGATTTTTCTTGCTTAAATTCTTGCTAAAATTACAGGCATTTGACCGTCCTTATCATACTTTCCTTGTACCATAAAGACCTAGAAAAATAAATAGGCTTTTCTTTATGAATTGAAGACATGCTCCTCCAGTACCACACACTCCACAACAAAGGGTGAATGGTTCAGCAGATACTGTAACCTGCTGTTCCCAAAAGGTCATGTGGGAGAATGGAGACACACAGCCAGAAATGCCAATGTGCAGGAGAATAAACAGGGAAACAGGCAAAGAGTTTGGGGGGGACTGGGAAAGGAGCTGTGCCGAAAGGGTTCATATAGCAGAGGACCCCATGGCCTAGGTGAGTATGCAGACAGTTTCTGAATTTGGGACACACACTTGATAAATCTCAACAGATTTCTTGGAGCCATGAGAGGCTCTGTTTAAATATATGCATTTCAGGTGAGATGAGAATTGTATGTGAGGCATGGGGAGGTTCCACTACTTTGAAATGGGTGCCAATGGGGAATTTGTAGCTAGTGTTTAAAAGCACTCCTGCATGTTCCATTTGGTACTTGGAACAGACCTAGGTTATGAAAATATTGTAAAATAATATGCTGTTCTTACACAATAATGTTGAACAATGCTCTGCAGTGTTTCTCCTTTGCTATGGCAAAGGCTTCAAAAAATAATGACTTCCTAGATCAGAGTTCTGTAGATAAAATACAACTATTGTATTATCAATAATGAGTTATGTTAGTTTAGAAACCTTTTGCTGTAGCCAATTTGTGTGTCACAAGATGCAGTGCTCAAGATCAGGATCATTTTAAAATGGCAAGAATGCAGCAGAAGCCTCATTCTGAATGAAGGTTATGAAAGAGCTTTTGTGCCCTGGAATCTTGATATTTTAAAGTTTATTCACAGAGACCTACTAAATGGAATGACTGTGAATCCTAAAACCTCCCTAATTAGGAGATATGGAGACAGGAGTGGATATTGGTATGCATATTGGAAATAACAGAAGCAACTCCATGCAAATGGGGGGCACATGGTGTCCTCCATGCAAGTTAACTGCTGCCAGAAGATATCACCTTCACAGGCACAATTTATTCTCTGTGCAGGTAGGTCTCTCACCTAATGCATTGTTAAGGCATGGATTGACACTGTGACCCCATGGGTGATTAACAGGATGTGTCAGTGTTGGGGGGGCAGGCCATGAGCTGCCATGCAGGCCAAGGTTGGATTTCTTCCGGGAGAAACAAGCATAATCTGCTGTGGTCCATGAAAGCATCTGAAACACTGTGTTGGGGCAAAGGATTAAAGGAGTCACCACACAGCAGCAGGAAAAGGGTCAGGCAGGCCAAAGGGCTGTGTTCTTCCCGACTGGGAGAACTCTGGGTGTCAGCAACAGTGGAATAGACATGCCAGGGCTTTTGGGGAGCACCAGCTGTGCAGCTGGGAATCAGAAGGAGCCATATGGACGACTCATAGCTCAAAGTGCGACAGGGAGGCTTATGTGGAGCTCAGCTATGGCGGCTGGACATTGCCCAGAGGGAGATGGATCCTGCTGGAGAAGAGCCTCATCCGGGGCTTGGGATGGCCTGAGGAAAACCAGCTGCAGCTCTCTCATGTAAGGACAGCACATCCACTGATGCTCCACATCCTCTGGTAAGCACTTGAAGTTGCTCAGCCAGATGTTGCCAAAGAGAAGGTTTGGAAAGAAGTGCAATGACCTGCAGTCAAGGTCCCTCCATTTTGATTTTCAGGCTGAGCAGAGGTCACCTCCAGGCAATGCAATTACACTGTGACAGACATAAACTGGCTCCTGCTATCTGTAATGTATTGATCCCAAGGATTGGGGTGTTTCCTTTTTATTTTTTATTCCTATTTTCTTTTTTTCTTTCTATTTTCATTTCCTTTTCTATTTTCTCCTCTTAGTCCTTTTTTTTTTTTTTTCACTTTCCTTTTTATTTTTTCCCTTTCCTTTTTATTTTTTCCTTTTCCTTTTTTTTCTTCCTTTTTCTTAACCTTCTACCCAGTGCCTAGTGACCTCCTCTGGCAATTCCATGGCTGATCATTTGCTTGAGGTTGGAGGCAGCACATAGAGCAACCCCAGTGACTTGGGAGAGGGCTCTGGGAGGCTGTGGCACTGATGCAGCACTCTCCCTCATCAGGGAAGGAGGGGAGGCTCTGTTTAGCCAGGTTTAGCTGCCTGGAGCTGGAAGAAGAGAGGCTTGTAGTACCTCAACTTTCTGGATGGTCTCTGAGAAAGCTGGGGGTGTTTTTTTCAGGTACCTGAGCAATGAATTCCAATGATGAGAAGTTTGGTTTGAGAACTATAAGGACAGCCAGTCCCACTGAGAGGTGGCACAGCCCAGCAGGACAGGAAGGTAAGCCCTACTGAAGGGACAGGTTGTGAAAAATTTGGTGGACCCAAAGGGGCAGAAGTGACAGACGTGGAGGAGAGCACAGGGGCTTCTCTGGCCAGGCCAGGCACCCTTGCAGCTAAAGGGAGGTCACTCTGTCACACTGCCAGCCAGGCTGGAGCATCCCAGGTTGGTGCAGTCTGTGGAGCAGAGCCAGCTGTTTGCTGGACACCAGCACTCCCTCCTCTCCATCCACTGCTGCTTCTTTGCTTCTTCTATTTTTACTTTTTTTTCACCCAGGACTGGTGGCATCATGAGGAGAATTGCATGTATTTTTCCTAGCCCTTTTATGCACATTCACAGCTGATATATTACAAATTTTTCCTAATTGAAAGTCCCTGCTTAAAAAATGTACTTCCTGTCCATATGTCTCAAATAATTTTACAAATTATGGCTATATGGCAATGCAGTTTTCATTATTTGACAAGCAGGTAAATCAAATAGAAGGAAAATTGATTTGTCCATTGGTAAAATAGTCTGACAAAGTTGCCCCATTCCCAGGCATCTCCTGCTTCCAGTGCTGGGGCTGGAATATTCTTATTACCTCCAATACAAAGTTTGAAGAAACACCAGAATATCTCAAATGGAATTCATACCAATTTTATTCATAAGATAGCATTACACCAGCAGTCACATAAATTCAAAAACATAATGTGCCAGAGATAAGTAACTGCTGAGAACAGCATGGTAGCTGGATTACATGCTGTTTGCTAATAATCTTCTCATGTAATGTGGCATACATATTGCAAAATGCAAGCACTCAAACTTGCTTAAGTTTTGAATTGGGAATAGAATCCACGTGACAAAGACTAAGAAACAAATGTTTGAGATATGCAGATTGATCTCTATCTTCACATCTGTTCTCAGAAAGGCAGGAGGAGAGGCAAATATAATGCAGAAATAAAGGAGACATAGGAAATGAAATAGAGAGGACAAAAAATTAAAGTTTCTCAAAAGTCCTTATTTCATGAAATAGAAAAAAATCTGGGGCAAAATTTCCAATACTGCTGTCTTTCTCTTAGAACTGTCATGTAGAAATGTATTTCTAACACAACCAAAGTAAATTTACAAAGCTGTAGACAAAAATATCAGACATATGCTTGAAATCTCTACAGGGAACCTCAGCAGTAAAACAACACAACAGTCATAGTGGTTCTACAGCTCAGCAAAAGCTCCCAGCATGATGTGATGAAACTGAATTTGCACCCAAGGGAAAAACTCATGTGATCAAGGAGGTAATTTTGATCCTGGGAGTAGCATTGATGAGTCCAGCTTTGGAACCAGGCAAACTGCTCTGCTGGCAATGTTGTTTTCAAAGATTTCAAAATACTTGGCAGTGGTAATAAGTGTTTTCAAAATGTACACTGAGAGGGCATTTTTAATACAGTGATTAAATAAACTCATGTGGAGAAAACACCAAGAAAGAAACATACTGTGAGGACTTATTACTAGAACCTCCACCCAGGTGAATTCAAATCAGAAACTAGAAAAACTGTGCAAACAATGCATTGGCCAGCCTTTGGTGTGCCTGGCAGGCACCCTGCTGGAAGATGTGCTTGTTTCTACCTGATGCAGGAGAAACAGGTTGGTGTGGGGTGGGCAAAGGTACACAGCAGATCCAATTAGAAACTCTGCTCAGTCTGTCCAGCACAAGCCAGCCACGAGGCAGCTCTTCTAGGTGAGGTTGTAGGCACCTTCTGCAGCCAGTACAGACTGTAAACTGAGTGAATCACTATCTATCCCAGACATAAGCCCCAAGAGGTGCTGAGCTGCTTTATGTAGGTTTCTTTCTCTGTTGTTTGGACTGGGAGATTAGGCAGCTTCTAGAAACTTCACCTTCACACGAAGATCTGTGAGGTAAGCACCAATTCTGCCTGATGGTCCCTTCTGATCTGATGTGACCCGGCAGGAGTGGCTGCCACCACCTGCTGTCCTCCCTCTGGCTCCCCTCAGCTCTAACCAAGACATCTGTTGTGTATGGGGAATCTGTATCTATATCAACACTACTCAGCAAGAACAGATTTTTGTCTTCAAACCCAGCTTTTTTTTCCTGCACTTCAGCCATGCTCAGTTCTTTGTGCCCCTCTTTCAGTTACATTCCTGTTCGGTGGCACCTCTTTCTGCTGTCCCCTTCAGCCTCCCGAGCCCTTCACAGCAGATTATTCTTTCTCATAAACTCTGACACATTTTCAACCGACCCTAAGACAGTCTCTCCTCTACAGACTGGGTGTGTTCGTGCTGGAGCAGGCTCCGTGCCCCAGGCACAAGGCAAGAGCATCCCACTGGGGTCCCAGCAGAGGATGCAAGTGCCCAGCGGGTCCGGTGTGCTCCAGCATACTCCGCCATGTCGCATTTCCCACTCATAATCTCAAACTGAAACAGAAGGTATGGAAAATGGTGCTTAAGGAGCTTCCTCCGGGCAGTGCGACGAGACAGTGCTCCGTCTCCCTCTAGTGATGCCTGGGAGCAGGGAGGCAGTCCCTAATCCCTAATGCTCAGACAGGCTTTTGCCTCCTTCAGGCACAGGAACCCAAGGCACTCCCTGACCAGTGGTTCCCGTCCCTGTCTGCAGGACAGAGCTCTGGTTCAGGGTTTGAATTATTCATTACTGCGAGCACCAGTCCTACGGAAAAGCTGCCGTCTCTCCGGCAGCGCAGTCTAGCAGAGGTCATGTTGGAGCTCCCAGGGGTCTGCTGCTGCCAGGTGGTCCTCTCGGTGTCTGGAGAAAACCATCCACACAGGCAGCTTGCAAAGTGGCAAAGCAGGAGCTCACAAAGTGGTGTTGTGTCCCGTGGGATGTAACCAGTCTGCTCGATGTAGCCATCGGTCCTGGGTACTGGGTTTGGCTGGGGCAAGTTAATTTTATTCACAGTACCTGGTACAGAGCTGTGTCTTGGACTTGTACTGGAAGCAGTGCTGATAACACAGGGATGATTTAGTTACTGCTGAGCAGTGCTCACACAGAGTCAAGGCCTTTTTTGCTCCTCACCCCACCCACCAGCAAGGGGCTGGGGGTGCACAAGAAGTTGAAAAGGGACACAGATGGGACAGTTGACCCCAGCTGATGAAAGGGGCATTCTACACCATATGGTATCATGCTCAACATATAAAGCAGGGGGAGAAGAAGGAAGCAGGGGGGCCGTTGGGAGTGGCTGTGTTTGTCACCATTATGTCTAATGGACACGGCTTTCCTGGAGATGGCCAAACACCTGCCTGCCCTTGAGGAGCAGTGGATGAATTCCTTGTTCTGCTTTGCTTCCATGCACAGCTTTTCCTTTGCCTGCTGAACAGTCTTTACCTCAGGCCACAAGTTTTCTTACTTTTACAATCCTCTCCCCCGTCGCATTGGTGGGGGGAGGCTATTTGGGCCAAGTTGGTGGCTTAAACCACGTGCCCTGTTCAGAAAATGCCCTGGATTACTCTCCTTTTTCCTGGAGAAAACCCCCCCAAACCTGCCCTAAGTAGCCTCATGCAGCAGGCGATAAACGTGGTGTCAAGAGATGAAAAGACACCTCGGTCACCTGTCCTGGCACCAGGGCTGTGCTGGGCAGTGGCCTGGAAGCAGCAGCTCCTGCAGAGGGCGGTGGGACAAGCAGAGCGGGGACAAACCCGGGGGCAGGGAAGGATGCAGGACACGGCGCTTCCCGCAGAGCCCGCTGGATGGCACTGACAGGTCTGGGATGGAGCAGCTCTCGGAAAAGAGCGTGAAACAGCTCTAGTGCCTGTGCCGTGAACACACAGGTACTCAGGGCTCCTAATTTGCTGTGAGCTCCTCAGGCATGACCGCCCCGCAAAGGAGGAGCTGCACGGCAGGATGATGGATGCTGCTGCGGATGGAAGTGCTGTGCTTTCTGCTGTGTGAATGGCCAGCACCACCTCTCTGGGGCAGCTGGGTGCATTTTCTCGGGCTAAAATCCAACAGGTCAGCGCTGAAGGAAGAAAGCTCCTTCTCTGCCATAACCCACCCGCTCCAAACACCCTGACCTTTGCAGGCTGGCAGACCTGGCTTGCCCTGAGCCTGCACCACCTCCTGGGAGCACTCTGGGGCTGGCGGCCAGGGCAGCCCCATGAAAGGCTCAGCGAGCACCAGAATAAACACAGTGGAGAAGGCAACATACACCTAGGAGCAGAGATACAGTCAAGGAGGGCAGGACTGCTGCTACTTTTCTTGGGAAGTATTAGTTGCTGCCTGTAACTTCAACTTTAGAGATTTTTCCATAGGAATGTTCCTTTTTTTTTTTTTTTTTTTTTTTTTTTTTGGAACACTTGTGGGTTTCAGCTGGTCACATTCACAGAATCATTAAAATAATAGCTTTGTGATGGACACCCAAGTGGCGTTTGTGCAGTTCAACACTCTGCTCCAGGCAGGTGAGACCAGGTTGCTCAGGCACCTTCCTGGCTGACTATTGAAAATCTCAGAGTGTGGATGTGGAGATGCCCTGCATCTCTGAGGCCTTCTTCAAGATTTGTTTGCCCACGTGATGAACACGTTTTTCCTTCTTTCTAATGCTCCAGCTTGTGTCAGTGCCTCCTGTTTGTACACCACACCACTTCAGGTGACTTGCCTACATCAGCCGCACCCTCACAAAAGATAATTCTAGACAGGGACAACATTTCCTTTGCCTTCCAAAGAACCCACTCCCAGTATTACACTGTGGCTAGCACAGGTTCTTCCCGTGGGAACATTTTGCTATATTTCATAAACAAGATAAAGTCTGGATGTTTTGCAAACAGTTTCTCCGGATTGAGTGAGTTCGGGCTTGGCCAATTGTGCCTAGGGGGAGGTCTCGGGCTGACCAATCTGGGGCACTTCTGTAGACTCTATATATATGGAATTCAAAACAATAAAGTTCCTTTTCTCCTCTCTTCACTTGTCTGAGAACTTGGGTCAGTCCTCAGCTAGCCGCTCAACAGCGACATCACACCAACAGAGTTTTGCTATCAAAAATTCCTGCATTTTGTTTTAAAGCAGTATTTTTCAACAAAAGTCATTTTGCACAGCATTGGGCAGGTACATAGATAAACCCAAGCGAGACGAGTGTCCTGAAGCAAAGCTTTTCCTCTTGGTTCCCGAACATCAGTGCCCGTGGTTGCCCCAGTGGCTCACAGCACCCACCCTGGGCAGGGAGCCATGCAGTGTGCAGCGCTGGGGCTCAGGGGGTGTCTGAGCAGCAGAGACACGCCAGGCTTGATGACCTCGGGGGATCAGGGCTGTGACTCACTCGTGGCCTTACGGCGAGGATGGGAGAGCTGAGCCGATCGCCTGCCCTTCGCTCCATCCCACCTCTGCTTGGAGGTTCCAAGCCCAGCTGCAGGCATGGCGAAATGTCTCCAACTCTCCCGAGCTGCCATAAACTCTAACCCAGCATGCTAAGGTAAACCAGCGCCGATTTTGGCTCTCTTTCAAGCTGCAGGACTGCAACTTGTAATTTCTTAACTGCTTCTCCCATTGATTATCTGAAACTTGGTGGGCGTGGAATGCTTCATTTCCAAATTCAGGGAGCTCTGGTATTGAGGCAGCTGAATCATACATATTGTGCTCACGAATGATTTGAGCTACAGGGAGAAGGAGAGCTTATCTCTGCACTCACAGGCAATGAATCAACAAAAGGACACCACTAAAGAGCTAAAGCCGAGGGAGGAGAGCAGCATGAGTTCAAAGTCACATGAACTCACTGGCCACATCTGAGCTAAGCAACCTGGAAGGTGGCAAATTCTGCACGACTTCAAATTAACCTAGCATAATGTTCTCTGAAAAAACAGAGCACAAGAACAGTATCATTCTAAAAGCCACCGTGGCTGCCAAGTATCCCATTTAGTTATTCCAATATTCAAATCTCTATATGCAAGTAGAGCAGATCTGCAGAAATATCAGTCTGACTTTTAAACCCTTTATTCCTGATTAATTCAAAGCTCCCACTAAAATGTGAAGGTTTGACTGTCTGTAACTTGTGCTTAAATATTTCCACAGCCAGTTTGCAAAATAAACATTCTCCAAACCAGGAAACAGACACAAAGGTCTCCCTTGACTCTGATGATTTTCTATAATTTAGATGATGACATCACGATTTCAGGCACTAGCCCTTGCTCTCACTATCACATGCTGGATGAATACTATGCCGTCTCACCACCTCTTCCTGATCCCTTTGATCCAGGCAGACACACCAGCTGCAGCTGCTGCTGACATTTGTCTGGAGGAAGAAAATTCTGTTCCATGAAAGATTTAAAGATTTTCCTGGTTGATTCATTTGAAGCTGGAATAAACCTTCTGAATTTATTTTGTGAAAAGAAACCTTGTCTCAAGCCTATGGTGATTTCATTTTGACAAAATGGGAGTGTTTGTATGTTGTGTTGTAACACAGAACTCAAAAATGTTTGAATATTCAAGAACATCAAAGCGAAAGCAGTTTAATATACAAACTAGAAACATGCGTTGAAACAAGGCTTTTTCTTCCATCTCGTGAGTTGAAACATCAGCAAATTCAGTTCCACTTCTCAGAGCATGTAAAATTCCTCATATTTCCATATCCTAGCAGACTTTTCCACACTGCTTGTTTCACCACTTCCACTGCTTGTACCTACACTAGTTTCAGACCTGCTTTGCATTGATACTGGAGTTTCAAGAGTCCTATCACAGTATTTTTACATGTGGGGCCACATTTTGGGGAGGTTGTCTTGGGTACAGCTGTGCAAATTTTCTTGAAAAGGCAACGTAGCACAGGTCTGCTCGGGACACTGGCCAGCTCTGTCTGGCATGCAGTGGAACACAAATGGAGGTTTTTCTGGCTCTAATAATTACAGCCAGACCTGGTGCTGCTTAATTTAACAGCGTGGCTCAGAGGCCAAGATTTTCTGTTTGCAGAATCACATGGGAATTGTAAAAGGCTCAGAATGTCTGAAAATCAGACAGCTTATCCAGATGGCTGAACAGCATGCTTGGGGACACAACTTCAGGCAGAGAGTTTCAAAAGTCTTGGCTGTACCAGCTGTAGGAAGAAAGGTGATGACCATTTTTCTTTTATACTGTGTAGGGAGGTAGTTATTCAAAGAATTGAATCATATTGCTTAGGTTAGAAATCCAGCCTCTAATCGAGAGAGTACTGTATTGTCCCCCTTTCATTTGGGCATTCATAACTTAATTATGCAAAAGTTAGTCTTTAGTAGGAATGGAAGAGAAATCACATTTATCCTCACTGTTATTGTTTATTTTGAAATGGGAAACCATTTTCTCTGCTGCGTTTTTCCGCAGCAGAAGCTAGTCAGGGTATCACAGAAAAGTGCTGACACAGGAGAACTGGTGCTGAGACAGGGCAGGACAGAGCCATGGGGAGACACAGGGAAGCAAGTGCTGACATAAGCACCAAGAGTTCCCTCATTTGGCCACTCAGAGGTCACCTTTTCCAGCTCTTTCACCATCTTTCCACAGGACATGTTTGAACTGCACACCTCAGTCCCCCAGATTGTGCAACCACGTGGTGTCACAGGCACAAGTCCCTTTTCCTGTGATGGCCTGTCATGTTGCTGATTTGACATCCAGTCCTGTGACTCAGCCTGGATATAATGGACACACATCCATCTGTCCAAGGGGACACACAACAGCCTCTGGTCATAGATGAGCCAGTCCTTTTCTGGAGCACACCTAATGAGATGCTGCAGGAGAGGATGTAGCATGTGTCCCTCAGACACTTGTGGTGGCTCTGTGGCCCATCGTAGCTCAGAGGTTGGCTGCTGTGTCTTCTGAGTCCCACACATTCATTTGATCCTCATTTTCTTGAGGAAGGAAATGTTGGTGTCCTGTGAGCAAAAAGAACAGAACATGTTAACTCATGTTCAGTCACCACCCACATCCTCAGCCTAGCAAAATCTGTCCCTAGTTCATGTTACCCACTGGCCTTGCTGGTGTCCTTGAGAGTGTGAGACACAAACTCATGATCAAACAGCAGGGCAAGGTGAGCCTCTGCCTGGCCCTTGCAGTTGGCACAGGCAGATGTGCCCTGGATGCACAGTCCCCCTGCATGCTGTCCTCTCCTGCCTTAAAGTGAGCAACAAATTCCCTGGGACTGCTTGTGGTGGCACTCTGTACCCTTAGGCATGGAGTGAATGGATGCTCTGGGGCCACTGCAAGCTGCTGTTGCTACAGATTTCTTCTTCCTGACCAGACATATTTTTCCTTAAAAAATATCTAGGTATCCACCTTATCCACTCATCCACCCCTCCCCAGATGTCAAATGCCTGTGCAAGAACTAAAACAGCATGACCTTGCAGAGTTTACCTGTTAGCAAGCAGGCTGAAGTTGCTGGTTCCATGGCCAGCACTGCTATGCAATGGCCAAGGAGCTTTACTGTTTCACTTCTGGCTTACAAAAGCTGGCAGCAAGCTTGCTTCTTGCCCCTCTGCCTCATGAAATTGCTGCAGCCCTTTAAACTTGATGGGCAGTAGTGCCAATTAATCACAGCACAGCTGGGAGACCAGCAGGCACCTGCAGGGAGAATGCAGCTACAGAAGGGACAGGGTGGCTGCTGTGAAGGGATTGTGCCTCCTGGATGAGGACATGTGGGTGCCAGGAGATGTCTCCAAGCAAAACATTCAGCAGGGTTTCCTCAAAGGACAGGTGTCACCACAGCAGGGCATCCCACCCACCCTGTTGCAAATGGATACCTCTGAAGTCCACAGTCAGACCCAGAGGTGTTCAGGGAACGAACTTCATTTTCAGCAGAACATTATAATTTAATTTCCCCTGGAGAAAAAAGATAGCTTTTTACTGTCGTCAGGTGAACCTTGAAATACTTGCTTTAAAAAACAGAATTTGGAATTCAGTTGTGTCCTGCACAGAAACTTACCAAACTGTAAATATCAACATCATCCATCATGATAAAGAGAGACAGTTATATTGCAGGAATCATACCACAGGAGATGTAGATCAGCTGAAAAGCCTCAGTACAGAAACGTTCAGAGGTATAAAGAAATGAGGTTGCACCATTTCCCTGAAAGGTCAAATGCAATGTTCAAACTAGATCATTTCAGCGTATGAATTAAAGAGAAATTTTAAAAAACACCAGTATTTTCCCTCTACAAAGTGCATCCTGTGAAAACACATTTTTCAGTGGTAAAACAGTTTAAATAAACCAATTCAACTAATTTTAGCAAATTATTTTGTTTTAAATAATACCAAGAGGAAAAAACCAGTTAAGACAATATGAGAAGCCATGCCATCACCAGCAGACATATTCCAACAGGAAACAAAACAGTCTGTGGACTTTGGATGGTTCAACTTTCCCAGCACAACCTAATCAATAATCTCACACGCAAACCTTGCCAATAGCCAGGCTCAAGGCAAACACAGGACACAAACACTGACTTCCCAGAGGGAACGTGTCACCTTGAGTGCATGGGAACAGCCACTGTGCACCCATTGCTCCACACACACCTGGGGCTCCAGGCTGTGAACTCTGAGCCCAAACATGAGGATGTGGTGTTTGTCCCAGGTAAAAACATTTCAGTCCAAACCTAAATTTCACCATCCTTGCTGCCATCCAAATTAGTCCGCTGTGAAAGGTTCCCAGAGCTGTGGGAAGGGAAGGCCCCTTTGGTAATATGCCATTAGAGCTAAACAATATATTTACACTTCATTCCCCCTCTTTTGGAGAAGGAGCATGTTCTCTGGGAGCTCTGGCAGTTGCAGTCCTGCCATGTGCCCGCAGTGCCACACTGATGGAAAAGTGTAACCACCACACTGACATGTAATAAATAAGATGCAGAGGGTAATACCTCGCCCCAGATTGCCATTTCTAAAGCTTCACCTGCAGAACCTGAGTCTGGGACAAATGTTCTTTGGAAAGGTTGTAGACCCAAGAGGAATAAAGATGCCAAGAAGAATGATTAACTGTCTGGAAACCTTTTCAGAAAAATTGAAGTAATGGAGTAGGTTGCCTTGGGAAGCTGAGGGGGCTTCTAAGAATAGGTTAGAGAACATCTGTCGGAAATGGTTAAATTATATTTGATCTTATCTTGTAGGAGGGGAAGAGACTAGCTGGCCCTTCAACATCCCTTCCAGAGCTATTTTTATGTTTCCATGACAACTCTTTTGCAGATAGATTTTTCTTTGTATCAAGGCACTGGGATACTCTAAGGTGACTCATGAAAGCAGATTTTAGGATTTGACACTTAACACCTACATGTGTATTGCTAATAACAGTTTTCCCCTAGATGATCCTCATATTAATTATTTGAGGACACTTTTTCTAATATATCTGTTGGGATACCATTTTTATCTTATTTGCATCCTCCTATTGAAATTCAGCTAAGGATGGGATGACAACAGAGAGATCACACCCAGTTTTGGTAGGACAGAGAGGGAAGAACAACATTTCCTGCAGTCACTACTAAAGGGAGCTCTTCTAAGCATGATTTTCCAACTGGAATTTGCCCAGGTATTCCAGAATTCAAATCATTGCTCTTTAAAAAGCAGTGTTAAAACAAATGGCTGGTAATAATCTGAATTTGCATTGCCAGGCTGAGATGGGACGGTGCAGCTGCAGCCTGGGGAAGGCACTGAGCAGGAACTGAACACGGTGCAGAAGCAAGATGCTGCCAGTTTGGACATATTGAAAAGGAAGCCAAAGAAGAAGCTGCAAACCAAGAGACCACAAATCAGCCAGGACTGATAAAAGAAGTACTCAAAAAGCAAATATTCTTGGCCAGGGAATGCACTCTTATGAGAGGTTTCCACAACTGTACTAGCACAGAGAATGGAAACAGCTATTGGGTGACACTGAGGTGGTCAGATAGAACAGGTGAGATGGGGGAAATTCACTTTGCCTTTTAGAGACAAGCTTAAATTCTCCTGCCTAAGTGGTATTCTACACCCTACTACACTACACTACACTAACTGTAGGAAAATGTTAGCTAAACAGGCTCTGCTCTGCTACCCTGAGCAAGCTCTTAACCAGCCTGGCGGGCAGCTTGGCAATTGCCTGGGATTCAAAAGCCCGGATGGAAAATTCTGAAACAGAAGCTCTTGCCACGTAGCACATTGGCATCCTGAGGAAAAGACCTTGGCCTGGAACCAGGTATTTCTGAGTAACAGCATCAACCCCTGGGACAAGCTAGCATGGATAATTTTAATTGTGATTTACACACTGCTCTAACAATTTTAGACAGTGGCAAGCACAAGAGTAATAAGACCACACAAGCACCTACTAAGACATAAAGACAGCAATTATGAACTGATGTTACATGCTGTTAAAAAAACAACTGCATGCCTTTCCCTCCCTCCAAACTGTTTTTCTTGATTTTTTTTTCCTTTTGCCACACCCCACTCCACCCCACTTCAGCTTCATGAGACATTCCCACAGGGTCAGCCCAGGCCACATGCCCAATGGGGGATCTACTGGTCCCCCAAAATATATCCAACGCCCCTTTACAGGCCTTCTTGTCTGGAGCTGCATCCAGCCAGGGATAGTGAAATCTGGGCCACCTGGGCTAGGGAAGGTGTCTCACCATGTGCTGCTCTTACTGAGCTAGGCAGCAGCAGAAACACAGTGATAAGCTGGGCCAGATTCACGTCTCACTTGGACTAGTATTTAACTTGTAGATATATTGGTGTGCAGCTGTGGAGAGTGAGATCAATGTGAGCTATCATGCTCAGAAGGGAACACAGAGTGGAGGCAGCTCTAGGTCAAAGTCATAGGAAAGGCGCTGGGATGCTTAGTTGCATTTATAGTTACTCTATACGTTATATCATACGTTATGTTCTTCCTGCCTCTGCAGTCAACCAGCAAGCCAGAACTGGAGTTCCTGAGGAAATGACCTTTAGCTCTCCCTCCTGTCCCCAGTGTGGCTTGTAGACTCCGTTTCTCCGGGAGCATGCAGGACACGGGCTGGGACAGCTGGCAGTGCTGCTTTCAGACAACTTACTTAACTGCTGAAAAACTTCCCTAGCAAGGAACTTCCCTTCCAAGGAAGGTAAAGAAGGTGAAAATGTAGTGGGCTAAAAGGAGCAGTGGAGTTCTTCACAGCAACATGAGATGAAGATGTATCATCTTATTTTTGGTATCATTTCCCCACACAGGACAACATCCAGGCAGCAGAAAGGGTTCCTTGACTGTGCTTCTCAGTATTAGCAAGAGTGGGTGATTCTAGCTGTAACTCTAGCTACTTCAGATTAAGTATCTCTGGTCTAAGGGATTTTTTTATTCCTTCTGTAGTCACCAGATAGAGCAAGGCAGCTGCAAAGGGGTGATTCACCCCACCCTAAAATAGATGGAATGAGTCATGACCAGACAGGCTTATCTCCTTTCACTGATTATAGAGAGAGACCAGACAAATTGCTTAGGTGAGATGCCACGACTTTTAGATGGCTAAAATTAAATGTGTGGTATCCCACTCTGTAATCACAGAGGTCTGTAGGTTTTCTGGCCCAATGATTTTTCTGAGAGGCAAATCTCTCAGAATTTCAGAAAAAAAAAAGCTTTTCTATCTTTCACTTCTGATAAAATGGTATCAAGTGCTCTTGTGTATTTAGAGAGATGTAGACCAAGCAGAGGTCTCAGCACAATAGCAGAAATTCCAGAGGAGGTTAAATAGGGCTCCAGGCAGCGGGACATGAAGAAAATCCAGTCTAAGTTATGTGTGCTCCATAGTGACTTAACAGAATGGAAAGTGTTTATTATTAGTAAAAAGCATTTGTGGTCCCCCAGCACCACTTGCTCTTGCACTTAAACAAACACACCATGGGACATTTTCTGCAGACACTGAACAAGGAACCAATTGAAGTGCTAGAAAATTACAAGATGCCTAAAACCAGGCCTTTTTCTGCAGGCATTTATGTAAAATCTGCACTCTCTTCTCCCCTGTGTACATGTTTAGAAATCTCTGTCCTCCTGGCAGAGAAGAGGTGCAAGATTTGCAACAGCAGAGTAGAAATATAGCCATGTAGCTTCTCAAATTTTCAGTATGTTTTACAGAATAATAAATAATGGCCCATGGCATAGCTTAGGGCAAAGCTGCTAAACACAAGTGAAGTCAATTTTGCTGGATAAGGTGTGGAGCAGGATGATTATGAGGGTGAAATATCAGTGCCCAGAAAAGACTGGGGCAGTGGGATGGAGAGGAAGAGCAGAGCTTCTGGCAGGCAGCAGAGTGATACCTTTGCACTGCCAAGAACATTTCCTGCAGTGTCAGTATTTGCTTCAATTGCATTTTCCACATGGTGTCTGCCAAGGTGGCAGAGCTGCTGAGGAATAAAGCCTATGGACAGTGGCAGTTTCTTCAGAACTTGTGATGGAAACTGAAACACCCCAGCACAAACAAAAGGCCTGTGACTCACGCAGCAAAGGGACACTGTGGGTATAGACTAAGACCTCAAGAAACAAAGGTGAGCTGCTGCTTGGGAGTGTCTGGAACACAAACCAAAGCAAATATATTTCAGCACGGCTGTATTGAAACTGGGGAGGCTATTTAGTTGAAATCCCTAACAGCTGCCTGGGCCCAACCACTTCTGGAATACTTGTAGCAATTTATGATGTTACCTCCCATGATGAAGGAGGTCTGCATCACTCCCAAGTTAAGGAAGAGTTAAATAACAACATCCGAGGATCCCAGGGTGACCTGACTTGGGTGCTCAGACCACCTGGTAACTAGCTACACAAGGGAGCAATCCACTGGCCAGTTGCAGTAGTGAGGAGTTAAAATCCTTGCTTCCCCTTTCTTTAGACAAATAAATCTTTCTGTGGTTGCCTGGAAGGAAAAGCAGGCAGTGGTATGTGGACATCTGGGAGAGATTCAGGCCACCCTTTGTGGTGGGGGAGAGACCAGTGTGGTGAGGCTGTTGTGGGCCACCTCCTGCCCCAGGCTTCTGGATGGTTTGGCAGTGGCCTGACAGTTCTTGCTGCTCTTGTAGCTGCACTGGGATGCAATGTCCCACAGCAGCCCACATCTGAGGGACATGGGCTTGTCCACATCAGGTTATTCTATGTGTACCTTCCTGTCCCTGGGGTATGCAGCTTGCCAAGAAAATAGGTCTTGAAAAAACCTCATGGAACAGGGATACACGACCTATCAAAGAAACAGCAGAAAAATTAAATTAGTGAGTTAATAGCCCATGGAACTCCATTTCCAGCAGTGCTGGGTGTGCCTTCCTATTTACATTTGACAGTGTTTTTCTCACACCATAAGGACGAGTGGCACAAAGTTTGATTTTCTGCATGGAGGAGCCTGGCAGAGTCAGACCCCATTGAGCTGCTCAGAGAAGACCGTGCTTTCTGCTGAAATGTCCCCATCTGAACAGTCTCCTTGAATGTCTCCTACTGAGAGTCCAGAGGCACAGCAGCAGAAAAACACTCAGTACTAACACTTCCATACAGAGTTGTTTTGGAAACAGTCAAACATGCCAAGTGCAAAAAAAAAAGAGGCATTTTACCTAAAGGAAATGACTCCTGCCAGACAATGAGCTATCAGATCCCTTCCAGATGGAATTTGTGTTTTGAATCAACACTGTGCCCCAAGGAACCATGCTACAGAGCAGGAGGCACTGACCTTGGAGGAAGCGGAAAGGTTTGCATGACTCCTCTGTGCCTGCTGCAGATGAGAGCTGACGCTCCTTTTCATGGACATGCAAAATTCATAGCAGTACAATTATACGTTTGAAAATAGACATGCAATGAAGGGGATGAAGGACTCAGTGCTTTTGGAGGTAGTTTGGTTTCTCTCAATTTAAAACAGGGGCATTTAAATAGGTTATGAGCATGGGAAGGAGTACCAGATGCAGGAAGAACATATAATGGGGCAGTAGTTGTGATTCCAAATGCAGTGAAATCCAGTAATATCAAAGTGATGCTGACACCAGCTTTATGCACCCTGCTGTGGCATTATGGCCTGACACAGCTGTTTTCTGCATCGTCTCTTTGCATGGCTGCTCCCTCAGAGCTGGACTCACGCCTGGCCACTGTGCTCCCTGGGCTGGCAGCACTCAATCCTCTTCCCTCTGAAGAGCAGGGCTGCCTGCACATTATGGAGCCTCAAAGTGGATTTATGCCCTGTTTTCAAGAGAGATATAGGAAAAAAGCTGTCTTATGTGGTAAGTTGTGCGGTGGAGTGATAGTCACAGGGATATGTTGTCATTTCCTAGCTAAATCGTATCATGTCATAGGGGGAGCAGAGGGCTTGTGACTGTCCAACAGATACAGGCCAGCCCTGACCCTCACTGCATCTTTGTCCAAAGACTGGTGGTGTCATGCTATGAGGTGAATCATAGTACTGGTTTCCCCTGTTTTTATGAAAGATGCAAGTGGTATTGCCCATGGCTGTTACATGATCTGCTTCCTCTTTAAATTGTTCTTCCAAAAACAACATTCCTTCAGTATTATCTTCTCTTTTCTCTTCTCTCCTCTCCCCTTCTTCCTAATCCCTTCTCCACAGACTGGTCATTTGTCACTGTCTTCTCAGACTAAATTCCCCATCAAATCCTCCACCAGTGGTGGAGAAAAGGGGCTGCAAACATCCTGCATACCAGTCCTCAAGGCTTCACGATGCCTTGCACAGACAAGCCATGTTGCCTTCTTCAAAACTTTCCAGAGTCACTCCTGTCTCAAAACAGATATCTCAGGGGATGAGGTGGGTGGTAGAGTGACTTGTAAGTGCCAAGAAAGCTTAGTGTGGGGTGCTTGAGGAGAAGCAAAGGATCTTGTTCTGCTCTTCTCCTTCCATCACTTACCCAGGCTTGCCATGCAGTGAGCAGCTGGTAGATTTTTAATTGAAACATCCACCTCAGAACTTGTATTTGGTTTTAGTTTTACCACACTGAAATTACCAGCAGGATGCTGTGAATAAGCTCATGTAATTTTTACAGGAGGTCAGGTACTAATTTCGACAAGCTTAACTCAAGCACTTCACTACAGATTTTTATATAGATTTTTTTTCAAACAGCTGAAGGCAGGGGGCCAGGTCAGAGCTCAGGACGGGGCAGCTTGTCAAGGGAAAGAGGGCCAGGGTGAGGAGAAAACCAGATTGTGTACAGTCTAGCACTGCTGTGGTTTTAGTCTCTTAGGATTAAATAACTTCACTGAGAGCAGCCAGAAAATATCTCTAATGCACACAGCAGCTACAAGCAGCACAGGCACAGCCTGAGGAACAAGGCGGTGCCACTACTCCCAGCTAGTCACACACCTGAAACCAGTTGCCATTGCTCACGGCTAATGTCTAGACTGTGCTTTCACTCATCTCCCTCTGAACAACCCCCACCAGCGGCTAAGAAATATCCCCAGGCAGGGCGGGGAGGACAAAAGCCAAAGGCTCTTGCTTAAACCAGTTCTGAGTTGCGTTAGCTTCAGAGGAGTCACCCCAACCACCGCGCACAAACCAGAGAGCGAAGTGCTAGACCCTCACGACTGGATCTCGTTTTCTGGGAAGTCGGTGACTAATCCCCGAGGAATGGTTTGCGGGTGGGAGATGGCTGCTGCTCAGTGCTCTGCCTCACAGCTCAGTTCGCCCCCGATGGTGGGCTGAGCGCGGCTCCCAGGAGCTCCGCGATGAGCACACTGCCTCGTGTTGCCCAGTAACTGCGAAAACATCGCTGTTTCTCACGCTGATCCTTCCCTTCCATCCCTGCCAGCCCGAGCGCCTCACCTCTGGCTGAACTGATCATCACAGAGATGCTGGATGGAGAGTGGTCGGACAGACAACAGGGAAAGGGATGGACTGAGCTCTCCTGGTGATGAAATTTGAAATTTCCTCTCCAGGAGAGCCCTAGTTATCCTTGAACTGGGGAAGGAGCAGCCATCAGGAGCTGCACACTTTCACTGATGGGGAGAGCTGGGAAAAATGGGAAGACAAAATTTGCTTCATACTGGCTCTCATACACTTCAAATATGAGGACCTGAATTGATCTAAACCAGGGGATTTAAAGCTCACATTTCACCTCTTGGGGTAGAGTCAGGCTAAAACACCCACCCCCTTTGGACTTCCTTCCGAGTCGGTGTCGGAAATAAGAGTCTGCATGTCGGAAAGCCCCTTGTGCTCCAGCAGGGACAGCAAAAGCTGGGAAACTAACCCATTCCTGGAAATCCCCTGCAGCTCCAGACAAGAAAGAAGCCAGAAATGACCAGCATTGCCTTCCAGGAAAGCCCAACCAGACTGAAAGGATGTACAGGATCTGCACAGAGCACCACAGTCACTGGGGCATGCTGTAAAACATCAGCACTGGGAGCTGCAGGGTGGTGAAGGACAGTGGGGGAGGGTGGTGGAAAGAAGCTTTGGCTTTTTCAGCAGGGAATAATCCAGGAAAATGAAGATGGCTGAGGGGATTTTGCTTTCCTCCCCACACTCCTGTATGGAACTGGAGTTACCAGGGGCCATCTGAGAGTGAGCAGGACCAGCATCTGCTTCCTCTGCATTTTCATTTTGTTTATGTATGTGTACTACTGTCTGGAAGAAATGTCTTCTGCATTCCAGAGAGGGATAATAAAATCCACTCAGGGCAAGCAGAATGGGGATGCTGGCTAAGGCATCCCAGGCAGCCCAATTTAAGGCCTTGGCTGCGCACAGGCAGCAGCCCAGCAGTTCCACATCATTTCCATGGACTCTCACACACGGGATTCTGCTTCCTTCAGCCTCCTCCAGCCTCCTCCCCCTTCCTCCCACTGATCCCTTCTCTTCCCTGCCATCTGGTTCCCGAGGGAACCAAAGTGCACTTAGGAAGATGCAACTCATCATCCTGGGACTTGCTCAGGGTATTCAAAACCCCTTTCTCATTAGGGTTTTTCACATCAAATTGGTTTGTTAAACGTTTTGACCTCTGCATACCACTGATAAACTCTGAGGGCTGCTCCCCTCCTCCCTCTACCCTTACTGTAAATATCTTGCAGATGCTCTGCTCATTTTTGTTCTTTTACAGCCAGCTGGCAACTTTGTTGGCATGCCAAAGAATTTCAGACCTTGGAGCAAAGAGACCTTTTAGTCTTCAGCTCTGGATCTTTTCTCACCAATATGTGAATCAGTTGATATTTTTAAGATTTCTATTTAATTTTGCCATTAGACCATTGCACAAAAAGTGTAGTCTAGAAAATGGTGTCCATTAGAATGAGAATATTAAATGTATGCAGCTGAGAAACATTATGGAAAGGGCTGAGTGAATTTCACAGAAGGTTAATGCCTTCAGACCAAATATTTAAACCAGTCTATAACATTTTCTAATATGGATAGAATTTTCTATTAAATTCCTCACGTGAGGCTAAAAGTTCACCTGAAAGGATCTCATTCAGTATTGAATTTTCATTTGTTGGGTACATCTCAAACATTTCCAGCTCCATTCCCATACAATAGCATTATTTTCTTCCTTGTGACATGCTAAAGCTTTTCCACAGAAGAAGCAAAGCAGCTGACAGGATCTGCTAGGTAGTACCACTGTAGGCATCAGCATGCACAAACTGCACTAAGTCCATGAGGCTGACATCTGAGGAATGTGCACAAAATCACGGGAAAAATGTGCTGGACACAGTCGATTTGGAGCCCCTGTGGTGCTGTGTGCTGTGCAAGGAAGCAAGCCAGAGAGAGAGGAATTTGGTTCTGTCTCTGTCAGTAGTAAGAAGAACAGATGAAGCACAGGACAGGGGGATTTGAAGCTGGTTCAGTACAACCTGTCTTTAATGGAGCTCCTCAGTCTGGACTCTGGGCCACACAAACTCAGTCCCACGGCACCCAGGCAGCCTCAGGCGCAGGCAGGGTGTGGCTGTTCCTGCTCGCCAAGCACCAAACAGGCAGATGCCCGGAGCAATAGGCTTGTCTGAAGGAAGCCAAGTTAAGCCTGTGGTTTTCAAGCGCTCCCAGCGCTCCTCTCCCATGGCCACCCCCATGCTATTCCCACGCAGCAGCCGGGGGAACTTTGAAGCCAATCACATATGGGCACTGCCTTTTCCTTTTTCTCCACGTAGCCTGTTGGTGCAGTGACTCCTCCAGCACGTAATGTCACATGTGGCACCATGGACATGAGTAACAGGGAGGTGCGAGGGTGACGCAAGCAGAAGCGTGGGTACAAACTGGTTAGGCAGGTGTAGCTGTTGGATGAAACATCTACAGGGTTTGGCTCAGAAATTGAGGGGTTAATCTGTGAATAAGTGGGCGAAAGGTGTAATAATGTGAGGATCAGATGAACATGGTGTGGTGGACAAAGACAGGAAAGGAACAGAACAAGAGTGGAAAATCAGGGAGGTGTGAGGAGCACCGGGAGAAGATGGAACATTTAAACTGAGGGAGAGCAGAATTTTGAGGCGAGAGTTTGGCTGCTGAGTGGAATGAAGGAACAGAAGCCACATTGATGACATGTCAGACAGTTCTGGAAGAGACAAATATAAAGTAAAGTTATAGATCCTGTTTCTGAGACAGAAGTGATTGATTTGTACATCATTGTTACTTTTATCCAGCCTACCAAATGAAAGGTTGTTTGCTGTCACAGCATGATTCAGGCATTTTCAAGAACCATTGCTGGAGGACACAGCTGAATACATTGAGCAGTGGTGCCTAACTCACTTGAGTCAATGTACTGGTAAAAAAGACAGCGCTTTAAAATCTTTACATTTGCTTGAGTAAAAGTTGTTTGCACCCCTGTTCCCTGCACACACAGTATTTCCACTTTCCCCTTTCTCCTCCAGATCCCATCTTTCCCTCTGACTTGTGCTCTGGATAAAGAGGCAATCACAGCCAGTCAGGAGACCAAGAGATACAGGAAATCTGCCTGACCAGCTGCCTACTGACTCCTGGCAAGTGAGAAGGTTAAAGGAATGGATTCACAGGCCACGTGTGCAGAATCAAACTGAAACACAGCTGAATTACTTTCTTCCCCTGGCTCAGCACCACCTCTGAACCACATCCCAATTCATCAGCTCCTGACAACCGAAGCACTGTCTCTGAATGCCCCTGGGATGAATCACTGCCTTGCTGCAGTGTCAGCACACAGCCACCCTGCCTGTCCCCACTAGCATCAGCCCCAAGCCTTTGCAGTCCTTTGGGATGAGTCCCATCCCAGACTAATCAGCTCAATCAGACTTTCCCCTTCCCATCACAGCTACTGTCAAATTGAATCAAGGTCTGAGAACCTGAGTTTCCCAGTCTGTCCTTACACCTTTGTTTATTATCCATCCAGACCTCAATGCAGAGATGCCTTCCCCCCAAGCATCCCTAGTCACGCATCTCCTGACGTAGTCTTTTCCTGTTTTTTCCTTCCAGACCCAGTGCTAACTGGGTTATGAAGTCAACCAGCCTGAACCCAAGTTCTCAGCAGTGACCTCTTCACCTGTGACGTGGGGAAGCCCTGCAGCTCACAGCAAGCTGGGGCAGAGGTGCCCAGTGGCCTGACCTGCCTTTTGGGTGTGAGATCTCCAGCAGCACACCACAACCAGGAAAGAAATGTAAGTGTTTTGCAGCAAATACATAGCATAGTTTGAGCTGAGAAGGATTTTCCCACGTATGCCTGAAGAAGGAGGAGTTTGAGAAAAATTTAAGACAGTGGCCTTTCTAACTGGGGGACAGGCAAGATGGGAGCACAGGACTTGAATATCACAGTCTGATTAAACTGTATAGCTTTTTCATGGGTATGAAAGTGCCAGTAGAACTAGATAGCTGTAACTGAGAGGACAGAAGGGAAATCTGGGTCTCATCAGCTCACCTGGCTGCTGAGGCAGGGGATGCCAGCACATTTATCCCAGCATCTGCAGTGTGGAGTGGGCCAGAGGAGTTGCAGGTAAGGGACAGGCCAGCAAAGCAGTACAGGAGATTTTCTATTTTGTTTACTTATTGTAACCTTGTTTCCAGCCTTGTAATGCAAAGCCAGATCCTGTTTCTTCCCTAGTAAACTCTTCCTCTGTCTTTATCCTTACATTCCTCTGCAACTGGAGGGAGTCCAAATGGGACTCTCAGACTAAGTACTTTTTTTTTTTTTTGTTTCTGATAACTAATGTAAATAAAGTGCTGTGTACCTCCCCATCTCGGGTGTTTGCACTGTGACATCTGTTTAGCTTCATAAAATACAAGGACCCTCCCCTGACTCCCTCAGGCGGAATGAAATGGGAAGTAGGCAATATGGCAAAGAAGCTAAAGAAAACCAAGACATTGCATACACAGATGTACTCTGCCAGAGGCATTATACATTGGGAGCTGGTTCTTATCAGCCTGTGGGCACACAACCAGGCAGCCTGCAAAGTTGCTAGGACACAGGCACACAGCTGCAGCACCTGCAAAAGCTGTTTTGTGATTACACGATTATGCAATACAGTGTGATGTAATGTGAAACTGCACCTGAAGTTGCTGAAAACCTGACTAGTAAATACAAGGTTCAGTTTGGCATAGATCTACAATACATGTCTAAAAAAGCCAACAACCTCCTGCATGCATAAATAAATCAGGCTCTCAGGCCACGTGTTTGAGTCTGTAATACAGGTTTTACTGCTGATGGCTTTCAACTTCGGACACTTTGCTCCACTAGTTTGGACTCAACAGAGATAATTTATTCCCGAGAGAAGCAGCTTTGTGTGGAGCACAAGGGAGATGAATCACTTCAGCAAATAAGGGTTTACATCTCTCTTTTCTCGCCCTATCTCCTAGCCCACCAAGGTCCTCAGAAACTGCTGATGGCTTTAACCTATAGTGGCCATGAAGGATCCCCAGGTGGAGATACTTGTGTCCTGCTGATGCAGCTACCATCCAGATATGCCCATTTCTCCCCAGTAAGGCAAAGTGTATGATAAGTCCTATGAAAGTTATTCTGTTCTCATTTAGAAGACAACAGCCTTCATAAAGAAATCCGTCTCTCTTCTAAATCCATGTAACTTACAAAAGGAGAAAGGAAGCATAAAGCAAACCTAAGTTTAAGTGACCTGGACATGGGCCTCACCAGAAAAATCTAAAATGCTTCTGCGGTCACAAGAACAATTTTCACTCCATGTTTCTGGGCTTCGTAGCACACCACCAAAAGCACTCGACACTGGGAAAAGTAAGATCTCTTAATAGAAATATTATAGAGTTGTAATTTGCTTAGGCAGCAGTTTCTGTAAAAAGATTTCTTACTATTCTAAGGAAATGAAAAACGTGTGTTTTGGGTTCATATAAAAAGCACAGCCATTAGCAGAGAGAGCCCAGTAAACAGCAAGTGTGTAACAGCAAAAATCTTGGTGTAGTGCTATTTTAAGGACAGCTGGATGCTAGACTGCTGTGCTGAAAGACTTTAACAGACTTGTATGGACAAGATGTTTAGCTTGAAGTATAACGGATGGCATGATCAATATTAAATGTAATTTGAAACTGGTTTAAGACAGACTTCACTCTGGGCTTGAGTTTTGTTGCCATTTACACCAGCATGATTTTCTTGTCATCAGAGTTACAATTCAGATGGCACTAATCAGAAAAAATTTATTTGCCCATGCTTCATTGTCATGATACTATTAGACCAGCAAGCTCTATAGTGGGACATTGCTTTCACCTTAGCCTGCTTGCCAGATGCTCTTGCAGGCTAAATGAACATTTTACACAAAATGGTAGATGGTTTGTTTCTCTCAGGGTGCCCTCTGGCTTACAATTTGGAGGCCCAGGATATATCTGCTTGTGGTGCCAAAATACAGGGAAAGCTTCATGCTTATTTGCAGGATTTACTTAGTACATATTGAAGCGTGAAACCTCAGTGGATATCTCTGAGTGAATTTCATGGATTATATTGCTAGCACAGTGGTAAAGCAGAAGCATAGAGTTGTACACATTGAATTACACTACCAAATACCTTGAAGTGTGCAAGATGAATTAATATATACAAATTCACCATTCTTCTGTTATTAAATACATTAATTATCTGTGAAACAAATAATTTTGAGTAGGTCTTGCCACCATTAAACGGTTTTACAAAGGAAGAAGTATTTAAACAGGATAAGTGACTCTAGGTGTAAACCTTTCTAAAAATAACTGGATGTTCAAAATATTTCAAGTGCTCACCTTAAAAAATTCAAATCTTAATTTTCTCTCATATCCAACACCCCAAAATGGAGTTACCCCACACTCTCACTTTGTAATGACAGACAAATTGGTGTCAGATCTTTGCAAAATCTAGCTCTGCTGTTTAATCTGAAACTGAATCCCTTTGCATTTTCAGCATATCCAGATTAAGCATTTAGGTCTGATCTTTTTGTTTTATAGAGAGTGGCCCAGCTGAAATGCTTTGACAATAATTGAAACATGCCCAAGGTCAGAGTGTTGGTGAGGATCCAGGTTTCTGATTCTGGCTCTTCTCTAATTTAAACCCCCTATTTGATGAATTTACTCAGAATAATGAAGGCTGAAGGCTAAATGGGCTTGTGGTCATGCCTAGAAAACAAGGGGTTTTTTCGGGGTTTTACTGGAAAGAATTTATATTCATCATATAAGAATTTAGACTGACTTCTATCATTTTTAAATACTGTCGTGTCAAGGAAACGGGAGGAGCTGAGAATTGTACTGTATGTCTAATAAAGGAGATATGACAACTGAAAATCAGCTTAAACAGGGATGGTCTAACTGCAATATTCCAAGTTAATAGTGAGCACCTTCATGTCAGACAGCTAATGGTTTTAAGCAGCAGCTCACTTGCACACCCACACAGCCCCAAGCAGCATTCAGGCACCCTTTGTGGCATGTCTGCAGTCCTGCCAGGGCTGCACTCACAATTGGTTTCCCAGCTCACAAATGCATGATGCCTGGCAGAAGCAATGCAGGACGAGCTGACCTGCCATGTGAACTTTCCACGGTTGTTTTTGTGATGTCTGGACCCTGTGGAATGTGTAAGTTTCCTGTTTCACCAGTGTACCATGACTTGCATTTTGGGCAGGGAAACATGTAAACATAATTAGATGGCTGGCAGCTACAACTCCCTTTGAAAATATTGTCAAGATTTGTGCGTTGCTTTTCTATTTTATTTGTGATTAATTAATCTGATACTGCTGGAGGCTAACTTGCCTATTGCCTTATGAATTTGGGAGTTTTCCAGCACACCGCTTATGGGTTGCCTGTGCCTGTCTGTCCAGACTAAAGGTGATGCAGAAACTGTATTATTTTCACAAGTCAAGCATTCTTAATTTTAAGCAAGTAAAAGATATGATGTGTCATCTGGTTTCTCTCTGGTTTTCCTCCCAAGTATCAAGACACCCAGCTTTCAAATACCCACTAGCAGCAGGGTCTAGACTTTCATAACTCAAAAACATGTGTGTTTCCCTGCTGAGGGTGATGGGCTGAAAACAGTAATTCTGCTCCCAAAGCAGCCTCCTCCTCTGTCGATGCTGCTGCTCTCCGTGGTGAGGCTGAACTGGATCAATGTAAGGCCAATACATTATCGATCACCCTCTGGGCAGGCATGACAAGATTCACAGCCTCAGGGGCTGTAGGGAAAGGACAAAGGGACTGACAAAGAGCAAGGTCTGCTGCCGAAGGTCAGCAGTTCCCTCCTCTAATTAGACACACTAATACCTGATTTTTGTAGAAAATACAGACTGGGAACACCCTTTTCACCACCTCCACAGTGGCTAGGTTGGAGATGCAGACTCCTGGTGTCACTGCCCTTTACGTTTATCAAAATAAGAGGACACCAGAACTTGTAAGGACTCTAACAGCAGGTCTTCACAGCAGTTCCCTGGAACCAGATAAGGATTTACTGCCCTGTCTATGCTGGGGGAGGAGTGTCACAGGCAGATTGATTTCAGTGCTCTCTATGCCAACTGTGATTGCATTGAATAGACAGAGGCTTTTCTAAATTGCTTTTCCAGAACATCAAGGAAGGAATTTAAAAACTAATAGGCACAATGAAGATATACTACTAACTTATCTTCAGTCTCTTGCAAAGCACTCATAGATGAGCTCCTTAAGCCAGGCTGTGCGAACTGCTTGACGGCTGGTGAGAGGGATGTGCATTGACACCCATAAACCCCAGAATTACCCTTCCTAATTTTTCTCCTTTTGTTTCATAATAGTTTCCCTTTCTATGCTGCCACGTTCAGTAGACATGCTGTGTCTACTATTTTATTTAATCTTTAAAATATGTTTTCTCCTTTATCAATTCTGGATGCATATCATCATAAAATCACAGAATGGTTGGGTTGGAAGAGACCGTAAAGATCATCTTGTTCCAACTCCACTGTCATGAGCAGGGACACCTTCCACTAGACCAGGTTGTGAAGATTTGTGAAAAGTCCCTCTCCAGATTTCTTGCAGGCCCATTATAGGTACTGGAAGGTGCTATAAGGTCTCCCCAGAGCCTCCTCTTCTCCAGTCTGAACAGCCCCGTCTCAGCCTGTCTTCATAGGAGAGGTGTTTCAGCCCTTTGATCACCTTTGTGGCATTTCTCTGGACTCACTCCATGTCCCTCCCATGCAGGGACCCCAGAGTTGATGCAGTGCTCCAGGTGGGTCTCACCAGAGCAGAGCAGAGGGGCAGAATCCCCTCCCTCCCCTGCTGCCCACAGGGCTCTGGATGCAACCCAGGATGAGGTTGTTTTTTTGGGTTGCAAGTGCACGTGTTGCTGTGTCATGTTGCTGTTAAACTTCTTGTCAACCAACAGCCCCAAGTCCTTTTTCCCAGATCTGCTCTTCATGAAGCCATGCTGGCTGTCCCCAGTTACATCCTTATTTTCCATGTGACTTAGCATAGTTTCCAGGAGGATCTGCTCCATGATCTTGTCAAGCACCAAAGTGAGACTGATCAATATGTAGTTCCCTGGCTCTTCCTTATTTCCCATTTTAAAAAGAAGAATGTCGATTATCTTTCCCCTTTTCCAGCCAGTGGGAATTTCACAGGAATGCCACAACTTCTCAAAAATAACGGGCAGTGACTTAGTCACTTCATCTGCCAGTTCCCTCACACCCACAGATGCTTCTCCTCAGGTCCCATGGACTTGTGCACCTTTTTGAACCTGATCTTGTCCTACAGCAGATGGTTCCTTCTCCCAGTCCCTGACTTTGCCTTCTGTGACTCAGGCAGTGTGGCTGGAGCACTTGCTGGTGAAGACTGAGGCAAAAAGATTGTTGAGTACCTCTGCCTTTTTCATATCTTGGGTAACCAGGTCTCCTGTTTTCTTCTGGAGCAGGCTTGCATTTTCCCTAGTCTTCTTATCACTGATATACCTGTAGAAGCTTTTCGTGTTGTTCTTGATGACCCTGGCCAGATTCAACTCTAGCAGGGCTTTAGTTTCCTTAACCCAATCCCTGGCTGCTCAGACCGTCTCTCTGCATTCCTGCCAGCCTGGGAGAGTTTTCATTTAAAGTTCAGGTTGCTCGTGCTGTGTGCATAAACCAAACATACCCACAGCTCAAAATTACACACACAGCTCAATTTTTAGGACAAAGTTACAGATCTTTCCTACTTTTCCTTGGTGGCAAGGCCAGCATAAAGAGTCCCCAGTGTACACTCTGCTGGGATGTGAGCTCACAGCTTCCCTAGCTGAGCTGACAGAACTGCTTGGGAGTCCATGCTGTACACATTCCTGCAGTATTGGAAATTTAAGGAAAGTACTGGAAAGTATAGGAAAATATCCAATTATCTGAAAAATACCTAATTATATTTGGAAATTATCTAGGTAAAATCCTCCCTGCTTTTCAAAGTCAGAACATTTTTTCATTCCAGCGTGGAAGTTTTGCTGGAATATGACCTTTGTATTTTTATAGCTGATCCAGATCAAGGTTATCATTAGCTTAGGAGTTTCCAAACATGCTCTCCCTGCCCCTTCTCCTCCTCCCAGGCTACTAGCAGTCTGCAAAAACTTGTAACAGCCACAGAGGGATCTTTTACTTGAGGCTGTGCAGGAGAATTTTCTGATGCAGCCTCTAGCTAGTATCATACCCATCCTGCTTATCTACCCAGGATGAAGACTATAGGAAATCCCAGTCTAGACCGAAATTCCTAAGCAACTGCTTTTTGTTGACTTTGAAAAAGAAACTACATTTGAGTGACATCTTTAGAGCAATTAGAGAGGTTTTCCAGTGTCATCCACTGTTACTTGCATGTTTTTATTATTGCTTTTAAAAACGTTTATAGAACACTTGGACCTAATCACAGCCATCAAGTATTTGTCTCTCCCAGACTGTTACTCCTCAGAGGCAGAGGAGGCTGAGGTGGTCTCATGGAGGCAGATCTCAGCCTAGGGGAAGGACCAGGAGTTGTGCCTCACAGATCTAAGTTAATCACAGCACCTGAATTGCAGTGATTTTTATCAGCAACTGGGTATGAACATGAGGTTTCTATTCAAAATCTTCTTTGGAAACATCAGAGTTTATAAATAGAAGACAAGTCTGTCATGATCAGATTGACATTCCCTCACATAATTTTTCTTCCCATTAAAAAGTTTATTCATGACTTTCCCAGTAAACCCTGTTCAAAGGTAAGAAGCAAACCAAGCAAAGAATGTTATTCTATTTTTATTCTCCTACCATTGCAGAAATGTTATAACTTCTAGAGTTGTTTGCAAATAAACAAAGAAAGAAATAAAGATCTACAAGGAAAAAAGATGGATGGATTTTTATGGTTACAAGTGACCACTGTGAACATTCAATCTCGTCACAGACTGTGTTTTAGAATTTCTCTCCGTTAATCTTCTACCCAGTCCGATAACTTGCAAGAACTCACACTTGTGTCCTGGAAGGATATCTATTTTCCTCGAAGATTCCTTTTTGGATTTTTGCTGCACGCCAGGGGAGAGCAACCACTTTCCTCTAATTCCCCATCACATCAGTCTGAGATATTAATGTAATTTACAGTTATTCAGAGACCTCTTTTCAATGGCAGAGCCATGTAGATAAGGCTTCATATGAATGCAAGGGAGTTTCAAATGCATGAATAGCTAAAATTGCAAGTACACATGAGGCACCTGATGTGCTAGTGGGGAAGCCCAGTGGCAAACTGTGTTCGGTTCCATCATGAAAATTGTGCCCACTTTGGCCTTCTAGAAAATGGGAATTTATCCTCAGCTTTAATTCCTTTTACCTTCAGGGCTTGCTTAAGTGCCCTTCTGCTTTCTAAGGTAATTAATGGGGGAAGCGAGGTGATGTGTGCTCTAGGAAGGCAGTATGCTCTGGGAAGAGAGTACATTTTGAGGAGGGATAGCCTGGAAAATTAGTCAGATTAATTGATGGACATAAGCTTTCTTTTTTCCCTGGTTGTCTGCTCTACAATATAAAGATTCTCATTGTTGGGGTACTCATACTTGGGTGTAGCTCTAGATGTATTAATTAAAACATAATCTCCAAAACGATCAGTTCATCAGCAGCAGCCTAGGAAAGCTGAATGTCCTCGAGAAGGCTGCCCTCTCTGCCGCAGCTCCTGGGAAGAAACAATGGATGGAAGGAGGGAGAAGGGAGGAGGAGAGAGAGGCAATATCAAAACAAGAGTGGGAGAAACAGGCAAACAGAAGGGAGCAAACCACGCGGGGAAAAGAAAACACAGGTCATGGAAGAGGGCAAAGGGATGAAGAGGAAGTGTAAAGGAAAAAATTCAGACGAACAGAGCAAACAGGCTGGACACTGGAAGACAAAAGATGTGGGGGAGGGTGGTGGAGAGGAGGAACTAGAGTAAGTTATTTCATCAATTATTGTCATTACTAATGGAAATCTTTTCAAAAAACCCTGATGGATGCAAGGTCCTCTCAAAAATTTACACATATAGCTTGGGAGGGTTTTGAATTTGTTTAGATGCATGGCTATGAAACCCAAATTGTTCTCTGATTAGTGAAGAGGACTGTCAGCATAAATGATGTTTAATGGCTGGTCTTGACACTAGTAAGGATATCCTGCACATCTGATTTACAGCCCTGAGGAAATAGATTATGAAAGAATCTTATACACTGAAATTCCAATTTAATAGACGCAGACTATATATCCAACAGGAGCATTGGATGTTCTTCTTATATTTTTTTAATAGATTTCATCTCATCTCAGAGCAACAAAATTTTAAGATGTGTTCCTATGGATGAAAATTTAAATTAAACATAAATTGGTCCTATTGATTCTCTATCAACTGAGTCTCAACCTGCCACCACCTGGAGGTATGATGAGAAGCACTCACTCTCTTCAGCACATCTTCAGAGCAGTCCTGTGGCAGTGAAAGGAAAACCTTAAAACGGTGCATTTACATGAAACAGAAAGATTGAAGAAAATGACTGTGTGTTGGAATGCTTTTAACTAGACATAATACACACACCACCACAGGTTTTAGGTATTTTTCTGGCGTTTATACCAGAATCACATTCTTATGTTTATAATCTGTTCTATTTTAGTAAAAGTGTTTTCTTGAGAAGAAGCTACCTAAGTAAATGTTTCCAGGACTGCTCCTTAACTGCTTTTAGTATCATTATCAGATCTGGCCATCTGTGTTTTTTCATTCTAATTCCATAAATGACTGCTTGTCCTTTGAAATTTTCAAGGACCAGAAAGTAACAATGAGCGTCTTCTGCAGTTCCAGACTGAATACTCTAATAGTTGTTAGTTGATGGGTTATGCGATAAAAAGAATTCTTATTGACAGTACAATTTATAAGGAGAATTTGCTTTTGCTAAAAGGTATTATACCATTTCTGTGCAAAGATGTGGCTGGCTTAGCTGTGTGCTTAGCCAGTTTTGAGCTGGTCTTT
Organism: Entomyzon cyanotis; assembly: GCA_024500445.1. NCBI lineage: Eukaryota > Metazoa > Chordata > Aves > Passeriformes > Meliphagidae > Entomyzon > Entomyzon cyanotis. The sequence goes on along the minus strand of JAKEPQ010001021.1, from coordinate 41,235,437 downwards.
GGTGATGCGACCTAACCCAAAGAAAAAGTACATAATCAGATAAGTAGCTCTGTGTTAATGGTACATCATGATTTTGGATTATTAGAGTTTCCACTTAATTTATTTTGGTTTGAAGACTGTAGATTCCAAGTTGGTAAGTAAAGAGAATTAAAAACCCACAACCAATGAAAATAAGCATTCAAATCTACCATCTATGCTGGTATGGCTGGAATGCTGGTGAAGGATATAGGCAGAAACTTAGGATTCAGTGCTTACTCAGCTTTTGTTAACACCCCCATAATTAGTTTTAATAATGAGATAATACCTAAGGATCCAGCCTCTACTGTTACTGGGAGCTGTAACCATATAAATGGAAGAAAAGGCTGCTCAACCAGAGACCTATGAAACATTAGCCAAAGGAAAGAGTGGAGCACATGGATAGGTTCTTATTTACACCAAGGCAAGAGAAGCAGTGAAAATGTAATTGGATCTACTTTAAAGGAATTTTAAATGTAGTAACACAAATTATGCCTGTAAATGAGAAGATAATCTATTTTATTAGATTAAATTGGCACTAAATTAAGCTCTTGTAAATTTTTGTAATTTTTTCATGAAGTTCTTGACTAATAAATATCCTCTGAAAATAAAAGTGTTGATGTTAAGTGCAATTCCATAAACAGCAAGAAGCCCACAAAGCAGAAGTCTATGCTAATCTCCTTACCCTGAGACTGATCACAAATGGACAGCAAACTGAAGGGCATAGACCATTCTCTAACCATCCAGAAGAGAAAGAAATGGGAAACAAAACCAAACCAAAATACAAAACAAAACCACAAACCAAACAAAAACACAAAAAAAAAAAAAAAAATCCCAAACCAAACAAAAAGCATAAATGGTGATAAATTGTATATTTTTTCTTATTGAGGTCAGATAATAATTGCAACATAATTACAGATTTTTTAAAACTAATTATCTTAGTTCAATTAGGCCTTGCATGAGGATCATTGCATTCTTCACTAATCTGATGGACTAGTGAAGCACAAAACCGTTTCTGATGGACAAGTGCTTCTTTGGATACCAGTTGTAAACAGAACTACATGCTACTTTGTATATTAAATTTTGCTTAATGCTGATGGCAATCTCACTCTGTCATTAATTTGAGCTGAGACTTAAAGGTCTGCTGGCATGGCATGGATTCAATTTAATTTGATCCAGCTCTCATGCTTGGGTACCATGTAATCCTCTCTCCTCACATGCAGAGGGAGGATTTGGACCAGGTATTTGCTATTGCATACAAGGTAAATGGAATGTCCTGGTACTGGTTCCTAAACTGAGTTGAAGTGATACCTAAAACAGCATTACATGAAACAAAGCCCAAGATGAAGTTAGGAGAATAAAAGGTGGACAAATTTATTAAGGTCTTAGGTACATTAAGGGAAGCTCTTCACTTTTTATAGGTTCTGTCCTGTTAGCATATTGGCCCCTAATTCTCCAATCACACCCTTAGGCAATGATGTCAACCACTCCAAGCCTGCTCACCCCCAATTCACTGTTGTTCACATATTTTGGGGCTCTAAGGCACTGAATGTGTCCTTTGATTTCCATTCAGAGAAAGTGTTTTGGCTAAAGGCATTGGGAGCAGAAGTTTGAGTGTTTTATACGAAGCCTAGAACTACACACCAAACCTACAGATACATGAAGAATAGAAGATAGAAATTCTTAAGGCACCAAAAGTAATCACATTTAGAATAAGTCACGAAGCTTGTACTGTGTCTACATCAACATTGTGATTTGGCATGACTACAGAGTTAATCTCCCATCATGGTTTGACTTGCAGGGCAACTTTGGTGCATATGAATCACAGAATCATAGAACCACAAACCACAGAATCAGCCAAATTGGAAGGACCCACAAAGATCACTGAGTCCAACTCCTGGCCCTGCACAGCACACCCCAAGAGTCACACCATGTGCCTAAGAGCATTGACCAAATGCTTCTTGAGCTCTCTCAGGCTGGTGCTGTGATCCCTTCTCTGGGCAGCCTGTTCCAGTGCCCAACCACCCTCTGGGTGAAGAACCTTTTCCTGATATCCAACCTAAACCTCCCTGACACAACTTCAGGCCATTCCCTTGGGTCCTGTCACTGTCACCACAGAGAAGAGATCAGTTAGATTCAGAAGAAACTCCATCCCAAAGGCCTATTAAATATATTCCAACTCCTTGGAGGCATGGAAGGAGAAGAGTATAGGGGTCTAAATCAGTGATTTGCATTTCTGATGTCTTTGAACTACCTGTGTTGGGGGCACTTTACTCAGGGGACAAGGCCAAATATTGTCTGAAGGAAAAACTCCCAGCTGGTCTAGTGTAAATATGGGGCCTAAGCTTCAAATGTCTTGCTAAAGCAGGCATAGAAAGTAAATGTCCCAGCTGGGAAGGTGTATCTCACTGAGCCCTGCTACTCATTGTATAATATTCACTCCTTAGTGATGGAAAAAAGATCTGATTTGATATATTTTGAAAGACAGCATGAGTGGGACACTCCCTGAGTGGGACACTCAGGCTCCTGAAACTGAGAGCAGTCTTGGGAAGATGTGGTGTTGAGAAATAGAGGTGAAGGAAAGTTCAAAAGCTGCATGAAAGCTCTGTCAGAAATAAACGTGAGCATGAAATTCAAAGGCAAGCCTACCATTCCCATTGGGAATTTCTCATTCCTTGAATTATATTAATAGAGACTGTCAGGGTAAAGGGACCTATTTGCTTTCTCCAGAAAATATAATACTTCAAACAAGACTCTCAAAGCACTGACTGTGTTGCAGGATGAAGTTGGTGCTGGAGACTGAATCTTCACCAGTCCATGTCTCATTCCAACCAGCTGCTACCTCACTGCAGCCTTTGAATAATGCATCATCCAAATATAATAATAGTGAATGTGATTCCAATTTCATTCTGCATACCACTTCATATACAAACTGGACTTAAAACATCTAGATGCAGGATTCTGGAATAAATAACAAGGCTGAATTTAAGAGTGATTTAATGCAATTGTGATGATTACATGAGTTTTTGACCTGAACTGAAACTTGTTGGATATTTAATGGGACAAGGAGATGTTTATGAAATCTGATCCAAAAGGCAGAATAGCAGAGGCTAAAACTTTTGCCCAGCAGGAAATAAATTCTGGATAGAAATCAGATATGGGCCCAGCTAATGACAGAAAATACAAATATATCCAAATGAGATTTTAGCATCTTCATTTAAAATATTTGCAAGTAATAACTTTAGTATAACATTTGAAATATGGTTTAAATATGGTTCCTCAGGGATAGCTCCATAGAGAAAATTATGTTGTGGAATTTGGAAGGCTCGCTTGATAAAAGGGGAAAGGTGACCTACAAGTTTTTGAAAATCAAATGACAGAAAATGATTGTTTATGAACCATCTTGTAAGCTTTTATATGCACAAATGTTCTCAAGATTCTTGCTCTCTTTGAATTTTCTAAAGAAAAACCTCTTGATTCTCCATATGATTGCAGAAACAAGTGCTGAGAAAAGGTAGTGAAATTAATTGAAAATGCTTGGGTTTTATTTCATTCCAACAATCACCAACTATCTAATCTACACAGAAAAAAAGCGTACTGTATCCATCTGTCTCCACTCTTCAGCATCCATAATGCAGCTATAATTTTGTTATTCAACTACATAAAATAGAATTGACAACATACTCACTCCTAATATGTATGCACTGTTTACTTGCAAAGATATGTGTTTTCAAATTGCAGAGTAAAATAAAATGACAAGCAAGTACCCAAGAAAGCAATTCTTTCTTAATTACTTTTTGTTCTTTATTATTACAGTATTATTGTAAATGGTTCCATTCCTTCCAGTAATAATTTCAACCTGAGGCTATGGTTTCTTGGCTTTTACTTTTAAATGTACTTAGAAGTTGATTAATAAACTGTATCCATATCTCTTAGTAATCGTATTCTTACTTTCAGGGCATCAGAAGTAGGGCAACTGATTAGAAACAAATGTTCCTTTTCTGTATTTAATGATTCTTATTAAACCTGAAAGCTTAAGGAATTGAAAGCAGCACCAGATTGTCAGCTGGGCTCTCACTGTCACAACCTGCAAGAACAGATTTCAGTGCCCAGGGCAAAAGCTAACAGGTTCCAGAGTCAGGCTCCATATTCCCTTAGAGGTCAGAACCACCAGAGCCTTTTGTGAGATCAGATCTTTCTGCATAAGTTGGCACTCTTGCAAAAAAAAAAAAAAAAAAAAAAAAAAAAAAGCCTTATTCTCATTTCTTGGGCAGTGGTTCAAACGCAAAAAAAGTTCTTTCCTCATAAAGAACTGGTAGGAGCAAATTGAAATCTGTATGTTTTGTTTATTGAAAGACAACAGGTAAGACACTTGAAGATGTTGCTGACCCCCATTAGGAGCTGAAGATAAGAGTCTTAACTTCTAGGATCTCTGCATACCATCATGCCCATGGTTCCAAGGTAATTGTTAGTGGATTTGGGCACAGCTAGGCACCTTGCAGCACAAACATGATCTGCCTTAAATCTGAGCACCTCTACCCTGGCATCAGATCAGCACATCTACCACAGAGTGTTTACACTGATGTGCACAAGAGACCTAATGGTTCCTAGAAAATAAAGGCTTGCTGTATGATTAGTCTAATTGGAAAGCAGCAGATGGGTTTGTGCTCCTCTGACTGGGAAAGAAGGGTAAGATTTGGCCTAGACTGAGTCACAGAGCTCTGAATCCCCAGCTGGTCATGAAGGTTGGGGGACTGTGTGGGGAGGAGAAGGGGGAATCACTGTGCTGGTGACCACTGACCATTTGACACAACCCTCACATGGGGTGATGTGATCCTGTGGATCATTCCAGGCAGTCTAATTATTTCTTCCCTCAAGGCCAGAGGAGCCTGCTAAACAGAAGACCTGAAGCTACTTTGGCAGTAGGCAGTGAAGTGCCTGAGACTGAATATTCAAGCAAAAGAGTAAATGTGCAGCGTAAAATTGAGAATAGAGGACTTTTCAGCAATGCATTGTACAAATACTTGATATTCCACATGAGAAAAATTCCACTAGACAGAAGAAATCATTTCAAGAAAGCGTGAATGATTTCTATTGAGTAGATTGAACTTATACTCTGGATAATGTGGCTTTGGTGTTTTTTAACTTTGATAATACCAAAGCCAGACCTCATCACTTCATGAAACTCTGCCCCGGGTAGAGATATTTATAAACATCTAAGTACAATTGTATTACTCTCTGAGGTTTTGGTTTGTCACAATCTCTGAAGAGTGGTACAGCATATCAAAGATCTACTCTCACTCCTTTGTTTGCTACATATTTGGTGGTAATTAGATGCTTCATTTGTAGAAGTCCTTAAGAAAAGCCTCTCTGCTGGAGCAGGATTACCTAAGATTTATATCTGTCCTTGTGCAAAGTGCAGAAATCTCCAACGTCTCCACACTAAATTGCAGTCTTAAACTTGGATCACATCCCACTTTCCAACCCTTTGATATTTTTTCTTGTGATCCAGGATAAATGCTGTAGCCATCTCTGAGAAGTAAAAAGAATGTCTGACACTCATTTACATGAACCCCAGCAGAGGCAGGGGCCTTTGCATGCAAATATGAATCAGACCCAAAGTTTGATTGTCATGATACAGTGAAAAGGAACCTTGAATTTTCTTTTCTCTTTTTCTTTTAACTCTTAACAATGACAAAAAATTCTAAACAAGTTTTAATATGGTCTGAAACCTTCAGCATCAGAGAAAGCATTTTAAAAAACAAAACAGATGACTGACAAAGCAAGATTTGATTCCTCTGGAGATATAAGGAAAATTCTTTTCCAAAACCTGGAAGAGTGTCAACAAAGATAGAATGCATATGGAATTTTGTACCTCCACAACAAAATCAACAGCAGAAATTTTGTCGTGGGAATACAGCATGGGACAGAACTGGAGTTTCAGATTGCTGATGCCAAGTGCATTAAGAAATTCTGTGAGGAGCAAAGACAAAAAAATATGCAGTTTCAAATGCCATTTGCAAGGTGCTTGGTTTCTCTGTAATGCAAATAGTCATATAAAATATGCAGGAATGTGGTTTTTTCAGGTTTGAATGGGAAGAGGAAATTGATTTACAAATTCTGACTGGAATAGGAACCTTAGAGCAAGACTAAAGACAAAGCACTGCACTCCTGTGTGGAGTGTATATGGCATGGAGCTGCCTCTTTTTGTGGGAACTGCTTTGACTTTTGTGCTCTTACAACATAATCAAGGTGCTCGACAGTGTAATTGAATGCTAGGGATTTTGCTCTTTAGTGATCCTCACATTAGTATAATCTTCTTGTTCGTGGTTCTTGGGCAACTGGCCTTTCAGGACTTTCAGTGGTGTGCCTTCAAAGGGCCCTTTAGGCTTGTGGAGGGTGGAAATCAGCTCTTCACAAGGTGTGCTCTCCCTGCCCGTGGGAGTCTGGTGGCTTCACATAGGTGTTCCCATTGGGCTTTTGGGAAATCAGCCCTCAAGCTTCCAGGGAAGCCTCAAGGCTGTGCAGGGTCTGGGTAGCAGGGGAGTTTCTCATAAGTGATCTTGGATCTGTATCTGTGGGGCCAAGCAGATAGAAGATCTTCCTCTCTCTTGTAGAAGAATGGAGAAAACCTGAGCAAGCTCATATGCACAGAATTTCCATGGCCCTGTGCAAGAGAGAATGAAGCACTCTTAATTCAAATACAAAGCAGTAGAGGCTACACATAAGCAGTATTTATGGTATTGAGACCTGAAATACACCCTGCTGATTCTGGGATAGGCTTTAACAAACTTTACTCTTTTCCTCCAGAGGTCTCAATGTCTGTTTGATCACTCATATTTCTACTTGATGAGCTTCTCTATAAGAAGAAATGAAACATTTTTTCTTTTTAAATTTAAAAAAGCCCAGATGCTCTGCCATTTCAGGCACAGTCTGTTTGTATAAGGGGTGTGTAATTTTCTTTTGTTGTTTCTGGGGGTTTGTGCTTTTAAAACAATTTCAGAATTAAATTTGTTATGGGGTAATTCTGAGGCTCTGTGGGAAAGCTGCATTAGATCATCGAGCCCACTTCCATGCAACACAAAGCTGAGTTTGTCCCTACAGGGAAGATATACAAGATAAAGTTATTTTACATTGGATGTTAGTGAAAAGGCCAAGAAAATAACTTTTCCTAGTTAAACCTACATAAATCACTTTCACATCAAAGACACTAACATGCAAGTGCAGATTTCCATAATAACGAGAGAAAGAGAAAAGAAAAAAAGAAGACAATTTTTACTCTTTGTACTTGAGAAGGATTGCATTAATTCCTTTTGTGTATTCCAGCGGCTACAAACTAAAATCAAAAGTATATCCAGAGGCAGATAATGTCCTTTCTCTCACAGGGAAAGAACAGTAAACTACACTTCTGTTCTCTCCTAGCTGGAACATCTATTCAGTCCCACCCAGGTAAGGCTGCTGGGTTTAGGGCTGGCTCCCCAGGGCTCACCTGATCTCTGCAGCAAAACCACCAAAGGGTTTAGCAACAGTGACATAGAAAGCCTGGCCTCATCCCTTGGCTCCTGATTTCTGCTCCTATGGCAGAGGAGGAATATTCAGATTTAAAGGGCAGCCCAGCCCCACAGTGCCACTTGAGGCCATGGCAAAGCTGGACCTTGTGGTGCAGGAAGAATCACAAAGGCAAAACAACATTAACTTAACAGGAGCTTTCCAAGAAATGTCACCTGGGACTGTGAAGAGGTCAAGTTATACAGTTATTCTCCTTGCAGAAAGGTGTGCAAATGTGAGTGCAGAAGTAAAACCCACGAGAAAGAAGAATGGTTCTCGGAGGCTGATGAAAGCCATCTTGAAAGAGAAAGTTAAAATAATCTTGATAATTCCCTGAAACTATTACTGGATTTTTCCTTCATTCTTTGAAAGTTCAGTTCAAAGTAAAAGAAGTCCCTAGGTAGGCTTTCCTCTCTGAAGATTCTGTTTCGGTTAAGAGCCCAGTCTGAGCAGCTCCAGTTGTGAGTTTCTTCAATTTTAGTGTTTTCTTGTGTTGACCCTATCAGGCTCACTGCTGTTGCTGTGCAAAGAACATGGCAACAGTAAAGGCAAAAAATTCCCAACCAAGTTTTCTAAACATACCATATTGTGAAGAGGCATCAATCACCTCCTTTCTGTGCTAACAAGTTATTAAAAAAAGAAAGTACTCTGGCAGAAGCAGATAAAAATGACAGTTTTTAGCTCTCTCACTTGTTACCACAGAGATCCCTGCATTTATGGGGGACATCTGCTACAAAGGATGAAAAAAATTTTACTGTAGGCAAGGAACAGTCTGGGAAAAAATACATGTCTCAAAATCTAAACCCAAACTTTCTTTAAATTGTACTTCAGTGAAAAATAACAGCCAGAATTAGTAAACCAAACTACATTCTGATTGAAAATAATCAAACCAGTAGTCTAATGAGAACTGAAAACACAGCACTTAGAGCTTACAGAACAGGTTTAAGGTGCTTGAAGGATAGCAGGAAGTGATGAGCCAGCTCAGGAGTGTGATTTCCTTTGCAAATAATGGTACTAGGTGGAGATGTGGCCAGTGCTTTGTTTTCTGCCAAAGGCAGTAGCCAGAAGCAGAAGAAAAGAAAATTTAACTAGCCAGGAGCAGCATAAAAAAATTAACAATGACAAGGTAAGCTAATTAGCAGATGCTATCAAGACAGAGTGATAAGATGTGATTAAAGACATCTTTAAGCCACTTCCAGGCCTCTCCCTTCTGGAGAAGTGGCTAGGAATGCATAGGTGGTTTCATTACTGGAAATGCATAGGTGATTTCATTACATCCTCACTGTGGGCAGCCAATTCCAAGTCAAAACTGTGCGCAACCTCTCACGTTTTCCAGAAGACTGAGCAGAGGAGGAGGATGTTGTCTTCCTCTCCCATCCTCATATCCATGCCTCTGCACAAAGGAATGGAGGAGTACGGGAAGCATGGCACACAGCCAACATGCTAATAGTTAGATTTTGAGAGAAGCTGCTTGTGTGGGATGTACTTTACCTTCTGCCTCTTGCAGGTTAGGTTATCTCCATCTGGTTAACAATTTCTGTTAGCTCATGCTGAACATTTAATGAAACTCTCAAACAGTTGTGTTTGCCCCATACTAGAATTACAGGTGGAAAAACATGGCTATGGCAGAGTACTGTAGTACACTGAAGGCAAAATTTGGAATAGAGCTGAGCTCATCTGGCTCCCAGCTTCATCCTTTGCCTGCAGAGGCTCCAGCCACAAAATTACATAGGAGTGTTTTGAATAAAAGGTAATGTCCAGCCCTTGGAAGGAGACCCAAAAGGGGGCTCAGAAAAGAAGAGGTAAAAGAACAGTCTTCCATGCAAGGAGACTAACCTAGAGGGCAGTCAGATTCTGAGAGAAAGATCAGTTTGGTTTAATGCATTTAAGATTACTGCCACAACAAACCCCAAAGCTTTTGCCTTGGTCCACTGCTTATATGATGGACAATACTTATCTGGGAAGTCATAAATATGGTGTTTTCCACATCTCAAGTATGGAACATTTTATGATACTGCAGACAGAAGGTACTATCTGTTATTCATGTGTCATTTTATATGTGAATATCCCATGCAAAAAGAACAAAACTCTGTCTCTTTTATATACTGGCATGGAGAATGGAAATAAAAAACATACTTGGTCAAACTATCCAAATGAAGAGATAATGACTAACTAACATTTTCAGATTAGTCACTAGTGACTACACAGATTTTTTTGGTGTTGGTATAAGTAGGCAGGAGACTTTCTAACAATACTGGACACACATATTTGGTTTTTAAAATAACAGAACTTATAGATAACTCAGTAATAAGTTGAACTTGTTTTGTAGCTGATGAGCTAGCATTGCAGGGAAAGTTTGATTTTCCTGTTTTTATCAGTTTTATGAAAATTAAATTCTCATCATTAACTATATTAGATCAACACTTTGGGGAGTGTCTTTTCAATTTAAAAAAAAAAAAAAAAAAGAAGGGAAACAGTACTGGCACAATGATGGTTGTTCTCAGGTGTATAACACATGCAGAACAAATTGACCAAGGTAAGGACTGCAGATTAGCAGAGGAAAGTATACTTCTGGTGATAATCAAGTGTATTTGTTTAATAACAATACTTGCTACTATTACAATAATGACCTAAAGTTCTGAAGTGCTAATTTCCTCCCTGTACTGTTTGCCACTTCAGAAGGTGTGGACACTGTTGAGAATAGAGAAGATAAGAGCGATTACAGAGATTAAAGGAAAATTTCTCAGTCAGGGAACCCAGCTGTGGTCAGTGGTACCAGTAGATTGGAAGCAGCTCTGGCAGGACGTGAAGGGAAGCAGCTCTGGTAGGACTCTTGTGCGGGGATGATAGGCAGAGGCTCACTTAACTCATTGACAAAGTTCACAAGGTCTTGCACAGGTGATCTTTTTGGTGAGATACCAAGGTGGTTTCCCATTGGCTTGGCAGAAGACTCAAGAAAGGGCACTCTAGAGGTTCAACTTTGAGAAGAAGAGTTTGGCCTACACAGGAAAGAGACTCCTAGAGCCTCTAGCCAGCCTCTAGGCTCCTAGAGCCTATAGCCAGTGAATCAGAACCAGAATCTTGGTACAGATCACTTGTGCTTCTCTAAGCTACTCTGTAACCAAACGCAACAACAGTCATTAATTTGGATCCTAAGCAAGAAGTAGCCTGCTTCTCTTTCTTCTTAAGCAATCCTTCCTACCTAGAGGTCTGAAAAGGGGGCATTTGACACACAGGGAAGTTTTGGAGGGAACTGAACTGCAGGACTTCCCTCATGTGCTGAAACACTTGTGCTTCTTTAAGAACTTGCCATCTGCTTGGTCCCTGTCCCTGTCCCCAGCTTTCTCATAAGGAGATCTGAAGGCATCCAGAGATGGCAGCAGATTGGCACCCACCTTCATCGTGGAGGAGACTGAGTGGAGACCTCATCACATTCTGTAACTTCCTCAAGAGGTGAAGAGGAGGGGCAGGCACTGACCTCTGTGGTGACAGTGACAGGACCCAAGGCAATGGCCTGAAGTTGTGTCAGGGAGGTTTAGGCTGGATATCAGGGAAAGGTTTTTCACCCAGACGGTGGTTGGGCACTGGAACAGACTCCTCAGGGAAGGGATCACAGCACCAGCCTGAGAGAGCTCAAGAGGCATTTGGACAATGCCCTTGGGCACATGGTGTGGCTCTTGGGGTGTGCTGTGCAGGACCACGAGTTGGACTTTAATGATCCTTGCGGGTCCCTTCCAACTCAGCATATTCCACGAATCTGTGATTCCTCACACTCCATCACGGACACACCCCCGCCCTGAGCCAGTAGGGTGGTCTCCTCGGAGGGTCCCCCACCCACACCCCGCCCTCCCTCTCCCCCATCAGCCCCTCCCCGAGAGGGGAGGGGAAGGGCGGCTCCCATCCCCTCCCCTCCCGTCTCCGCCGCTCCCGCGGGGGCTCGCAGCCTCCTCCATCACGTGGCCGCCGTGTCCCGCCCGCCGCTCCATCCCGCCGCTCCCGCCCCATCCCGCCCCCGAGTGTCCCGGGGCGCTCGGCGCTGCCGCTCCGCCCTTCGGCAGCGGCGCGGATCGCTGGGTGCGCGGCTCCCGGCACAGCCGCCCGGCATAGCGGGACGCGGGCGCTGCATGAGGTGAGGGCGCGGCTGGGGCTCGGCGCTCGGGCTCGGGGCCGGCAGCGCTCGGCGGCGGCGGGCGGTGGGCATGGGCTTTGTGTGCGGCGCCCACCTGCTCCCGCCTCCGCCGCTCGGCGCGGGGGCTCGGGGCGCTTCCCAAGCAGGGAGACCTCTGCGGGGCGCAACAGGAGGGAACTTCTGCCTTCTCCCCGCCGGGCGCTGCCGGAGAGCCCCGTTTGCCCGCTGTGGGGGAGCGGGGGGACGCAGCCTGCGAGTCGCTGCCGCTTGGCTGTTTATTTTTATTTACTGTATAGTTTATGTTTTGTTTGCTTTGTTTCGTTGTGTTTTGCTTTCCTCTCAAGATGCGTGGCGCGGAGTGACAGCTGCCCGCGGGGTGAGCGTTGGCACGGCCGGTCCAGCGCCCCGCACCGCTGCCCGCCCGCACAGGGGTCTCCGCGGGTCCCTCGGCCCCGAGCCGGTCGGGGGTCCCTGGTCCCCGGGTACGGCTTAGCCCCGGCGGCGGCAGTGCGGGTCCCGGGGCACCCTGATGGGAGTTAAATCCTCCCCCCGGAGGGACCCTCAGGTTCCTGGCTCCGCAGACAAGGGTGGCCCGGCTGTCCCGGTGCTCTCCCTGCGGGTTTGGTGGGAGCTCGGGGAGGGGAGGTTCGCCGCCGGGCTCCGCCGGTCCTGCCGCCCCGCTGCCGGCGGCGGATCCCCGTACCCCGCGGGCTGCCCCTTCCCACAGCAGCGCGGGCTTAAAAGATCCAGATCTTCTGTCGCTGTTGGGAAAAAAATTAAGTACTCTGTTTTAGGAATAGCATCGAATTTAAAACACAGAAACCTGTGTTTCTAACTTCCCACAGGGCATGAGAAAGATTTATCTTCCTCTTGCACAGCGTTTGGCAGCACAAGCCTTCTGCAGACTGCTGTTGCCACTTCTGACATTCTTAACTTTCTCCTTGTGAAAAGAGTAGTTAAATTCTGCTTTAACAGCGTTCCAGGATCTCTAACGAATTCTTCTGTTTGATTCTATAACGAGTATGAATGTGCTTACTACAGAACTGACATAAACCACTTCCAGTCTAGTGCTACTTTTGTAGAAGCTGTAGTATCTTTTTTCTTTTTTCTTCTTCTCTACCCTAGCAGGTTGTAGATTAGCTGTGTCATTTAAAAAAAAAAAAAAAAAAAAAAAAAAAGTAGATCAAATGCCAAAAATTACACATACATCATTTTAGAAAAGTCTTCTGGTGTCCAGGATTAACTAGGAGTAACTGAATTTAGTAAATATCTGTCAATGACCTGCTTGGCTCTTGTCTTGGGACACTCATGGAAAGCTGTCAATGAGTTTTTATTTACTAATATAAGAATTGCATAACAGCTATATGAACCAGAGGGAAAGAACATTTTGAGTAGAACAATGCATCATATGAGCTCAGGGTTCCCTTGATTTGAAGCCAAGCTCAGTGCCAAGAAATCACTGTGCAGTAGCAGACACCCATCCTTCCAGTCTCTAAAAATATTGGCCCTCTGCTATTCTCTTCCCCTTCCAAGAGTGCATCTGCTAGCAAAGCAGTAAAATGCTACCTCCTCCCGTCTGCTTCTCTGAACCAAGAGATAGATGGATAACATCAAGTGAAGAAGAGACTAGATGGGAGGCTGCTCATCTTATGAAGCGATGTAAGCATTTCACAAGAGGGTTCACTCACTTGCCTCATCTCTTCCTTCTTTTTATATTCTTTCTCTGTGTTCAGTTTTTCTTCTCCCCCTCTCTAATGAGGACTTCATGACTTTTTTGAGGGAGAAGCTGTGATTGGAGGAACATGAAAGCTAATTCTTGTGTAAGATGTTGGTAATTTCTAAATCCTGCTGCAACAATACCCTAATCACATTCCTTTTGGGAGCTGATTGTGGGCTAATTCTCTTTGCTCAGGCATAATGCTTGAAATAAGTATAGAGAAAAAAACCAAGGGAAAGTAGAACAAATAAATTCAAAGCTTTAGTGCCTTGCTTAATGGCAGACATAGTAAAGTACTGAAAATGCCGAAGTAGAAGCATAGCAATCCATACCATCTTCTGAGGGTATAGATTTGAGCAGTTGGCTCCTGCTGTGTGTGTACCTCTTGCATGTCTGAGAAGCCAGCCCACTTGCCAGCAGTTTTCAGAGCTGCTGCCTAGTGCCTGTGAATGCATGCAGGTGATGGCTCTGTATTTGAGGTAGCTTGGGCTCTGATTTCAGAATTGTCAGTCCTGGCTGCTCCTTATCATGGTCTTTAGGGTTCAGAGGAAGTAGTGCAAATAGGTGTAATTCTGGTAATATACTAGAGCAGAGCTTGTCGCTTTCAAACTGCCAGAAACGTGGAAGTGTGGTGAACTGTGGAAGAAACAGAAGCTCTCCACTGGCTCTTTGGACTGGCTATGAGTCCAGGTGTTGCTGAGGAGTGCTGGAGTGGAAGCACACAGCAGTGAAAGCATCCTTCCCTTGTGCTGAGATCCAGAGCAAGATGACCAGTAACACCTGGAGGGGATGGTGGTAGTCTGCATGCTGAACTTGAGATGGCCACATCTGAAGGAGAGCCTTATGGTTAGTGCATTTTCCTGGCAAGTTTTAGGTCTTGACAAGTCCTTCCTCTGCAGGCAGAACTTGCATTTTAAATGTATGCTGTAGTAACTTAAGTGTATTTTCTAAAGCTGTCATAGTCTTCTTTTGGTTTTCTGCCTGGAAGCTGTTGCTAGTACTCAAAGTACTGTAAAACAAGATGTGTCTTTTTTTTTTTTCCCTCCCACATGAATCTGTTGAGGGAATGGATAGAGAAGAGAGAAAGCCAAATTTGTTCAGTCATTACAACAGGAAAATAATTTGTATGCTGGTCTGCCTGTGACTCTAACTTCAGTTACTGAGGATGTTCCATTTCTTTTCTCATAACTTCTGAGAGACAGGGAGCTGTTGTTAGTTCTTGCAGACCTCTGACTTCCCAAAGGCACTTTGGAACACCCTGAAACAGCTCTGCAGAGTTTTGACACTAGAGTGCTTTCTGAAGACCTTGTTTACAGCTACTTGCCTGAGACACCAGCATGTCAACTCTAAGGGATATGTGAAGATTTGTAAGTCTGTGAAGGCTGGGAGAAGTCTCTTAAACACTGTATCTTCTTCTCCAATATTTGTACAGTACCAAGTGCTGCTTCTATTGAATAAAAGTTTCAAAAACCTGAATAAAATCAGATAAAAATTGCTTGATTGTCACTAGGATCGCAGAATCGCAGAACAGCTGGGGTTTGAAGCAACCTGTGGAGATCGTCTAGTCCAACCCCTCTGCTAAAGCAGGTTGCACAAGATCATGATAAGGAAGGTTTTGAATAGCTCCAGAAAAGGACATCCAACGACCTCTCTGGGCAACCTGTTCCAGTGCTGTCACCCTCAAAGTAAAGAAGCTCTTCCTCATATTTAGATGGAATGTCCTGTGTTTCTGTTTATGCTGCTTGCCCCTTGTCCTGTCACTGGGCACCCTTGAAAAGAGCCTGGCCCTATCCTCCTGACACACATCCTTAAGATATTTGTAAGCATTGATAAGATCCCCTCAATCGTTTCTTCTCCAGGCTAAACAAACTGAGCTCTCTTAGCCTATCCTCGTAAAAGAGATACTCCATTTCCCTAACCATCTGTGTCCCTCTGCTGAACCCTCTCCAGAAGTTCCTTGCCTTTCTTGAGCTAGGGATCCCAGAACTGGACACAGCACTCCAGATTTGGCCTCACCAGTGTGGAGCAGAGAAGGAGGATAACCTCCTTCAGTGTGCTGTCCACGCTGTTCCTAAAGCACCCCAGGATACTGTTGGACTCCTTGGCCGCAGGGACATAATGCTGGCTCGTGGTTAACTTGTCCACCAGGACTCCCAGGTTCTTCTGGATGGAGCTGGATTTCAGCAGGTTAATCCCTGACCTGGTCCTGGTTATTCCTCATGAGCTGCAGGATCCTACACTTGCCTTTGTTGAAATTCATGAGATTCCTCTTTGCCCAGCTCTCTAGCCTGTACAGGACTCATTGAGTGGCAACATAGATACTGTTCCGTGGATATCATCCACCGAGATGTGATCTTGCTGATGATCTGCTAATTTATAGCATTGATAGTCTTCCCAAACAGAAAAGACCTGAATTTTTAAGTGCTTTTTGTTGAAGGATGGAAACACATGAAACTCACAATTTTTGTGTAGTGTTAAAAAAGATGCTCTTTTTTCATCAGCTGAAAGATTTACCCAAGAACTTGATAGCTGAATAGGGGAGGTGTGTTATCAGCACAGTCTCTGAAGGTATTTCTACATTAAAGGAGTTTCCAGTAGGATTCCCTTCTAAGGTGTTTATGGGAGTGGAGCTTGTCAAGTGTCTTAGGTAAATTGCTTTGATGTTCCTGTCTAACTCCAGCCCTAATAGATGACAGCTCTGCCTTAGGCTGTTTCAGAATATTAATCCATAAAGTCATAGATACGTCTCTTCATAGATTTAATGTTGCAACTGTACAGTTAGTCATGTTTGGCAGTTCTGAAGAACATCAAGTTGAATGGTTGATAACAGAATACTTGGAAGGGAGTAAGTATAAACAAGTACTAGGTGTTGTTATCCATGTGGGTTTCTCATTTAAGAACTGGCATTTCAAAAGGGGGACTCCAAGGCATTTTTCTGTATTGCTAATTGTAGCTAGATGCTTTATCAGTCTTGTCCAGTTGAACTAAATGTTGAATGTGGGGAAGCCTTCAGGACGTATCTTGCAATGTATCTTGCAATATATCTTATGTATGACCAAACTAAAGAAGATGGTCTCAAAATTGGGGGCTGTGCAAGGGAAAGCTTTTTGTTTTAGAGACAGGGAAATTGAAGGCAGAGAAAAAGCAGCAATATGTCCCAGTTCATACAACAAGTCTTGTCACTTTTGTTGTGCTCTTCATTGACCTGGATGTGTGTTGATAGACACTTCCAGACAAAAGAACTGGAGTGGGACTAGAATAAAATTGTATGTAAGGAGGGAATGATGAATTTGTCTGGGCTTCATTTGAGTTAGAATTTTACCCAGAGTCTAATACTCCAAGCAAACAAATCAGGTTGATGTCACATTTTGACTTTTCTCTAACTTTCTCCTGTAATTCACTGTATGTAGGGCCTTGTTAGTGTTAGCTTTCTTCTGGCTGTCTAGAACTGCATTTGAATACACTGTTAAACAAACTGCATGTATCCTCAGATCAACCAGCTTGCCTGGGTTTGTAGTGGCTGTGAGGCATCCTCAGATGCTGGTACTGCTTCAGCTGAGTCCCTGAAAAGGAAATGTAACATTTGCAAATTCTGGGTATCAAAGGAAGTGTAAGGGTAAAGAGTTGATACAAAGTGTTCTGGAGCAAGGAGCGAGAGATGTAGCTTTGTTAGTGTTACAATATCTGTGGAGCTCTAACTTCTGGACTCAGATGCGTAATTTTGTCCAGTTCAGCACATCCTTGCCAGTGATTTGTGAGCAGATAGAGGGAATGCACTAAGTTACCCAAGGCCCTTGCTATCTCTGATGTCTGATTCTGTTTAGAGTGGGATTAACTGTATATAAATCACTCCCACTCTTGTGTAGTGCTTGGGCTTCGCAGTGCATTTTTCAGTGTGTTTTCGTAAGTAAGTAATAGTAGATTAACCAAGCCAAGAATTATTTGTCTTTATAGGTAACACTGAGTTTATAAAATTCTGTTCCATTTGACTTTTCCTATGATAGGAGGGTGGGTTACTAAAGATGGAAAAACTGAGCTGTGCTGATAAAGGCTGGGGGAATGTTCCTATTGCTTTTGGTCGCATCATACATGCTTCTCTGATTTGGCCTGAGAAGTGGAAGAATATGCTCAGCTGGATGGAAATAGGAAGTAGTCAGAGGAGGTGGAGGGTTGGGTGAATTTTTTTAGGCCAGAGTGGGCTTGCTCCATTTATGTGGGAGCAGTCAAAGAGGCTAAGCAATGGCTAATGCCTCCAGGCAGTGCTGTGACTTCAGCAGTGTTGAAGAGAAGTTTGGGCTGGAGCACATTCTTGGTGTTGGAGGGTAGGTCAGGGAAGCTCAGGGACGTGAAGCATTTGTGAAGTTGGATACTGAAGTTGATCAGCAGAAGGGAGGCATTAGTGTTGATGCCTCTGGCTGCTTTGCAGTGCTAGCTGCTGCTAGGCTGTGCTTCTGGGTCAGAGCTGGGCTTGTGGTTTAGAAAGTGATCATCCAGAGGATAAATATGCTGTGCTTTGGGGGAAGGTGCTTCTGGGGCCCCTTATTTTCCCCCTGAGAGTAGGTGCAGTCACACAAAGGAGATCATAAATGTATAGCAGCAATGGTACTCTTCCACACTGCAGACCCTTTTTCATTTCCCCTCACACCTCTGTGTGTGTTGCCAGATCTTGCATAGAGTCTGTAAATCTCTTCTGTAACCTTTCAAGGTTTCAAAAAGTTTTTTTGAAGTGTTTTTGGGAGGGAAAGGGGAAATTAGTGGACAACATTAGTTGTACTCTGCTGTGAAAGTGCTCTGTGTGAGGTGGAGGCTTCTCAGGGTGTTCTGAGAGAGGTGCAAGATTTTTGACACCTAAATTAATTGAATTCAGCACTTACTAGTGAGGGGTGACTCATTAGCATGAGCACTGTGCATAATATATGGTTTTACTGTAAACTTCCATTTTTACTTAGGGAAACTAAGGCTTTTCCTTGCTGCATCTCTGGATCTCTGGCCCCCTCAAGGAGTTAATTGTAACATTGTTGGAAAGGTCTTGCTCTGATTTTAATGCAATTTAATAGAAGCGGAAAAAATGTCTGTATTGTTGTTTACTGTGGTCTGCACAAATCTCACTATAAATCAGTGGGGAAGATTATCCTAATCTGTTTCCTACGTTTAAACCTAAATATTGTATTGTGTATTAAAACACAGTTGCAATGAAATTATTGAGGCCAAAGATTACCACCACTTCAGTGTCTCTTGTTTTATAACTAGATAGGTTTACCACCAACCTAAAGATGTTTTTTGTGGCTTGTGTTCCTCAAGGCTGTTTCTTGACATTAAGGTAAAGGAAGATGAGATAGAGGACTAGATATTCAATTTTGGAGCTAATGGTTAAAAGCACGTGATCAGCATTAGCTGTTGAGAATCCCTAGAGTTAAGCACTTATCTGCTGCTAACTTGCTGCAGCTATAAAATGACAGCATTCAGTATTTATTGCCACATTTGTTCTGAAAGCGGAGAAATGCCACTATTAGTAGAGATTGCTTCTTGTTAATACCTGTGATTCATCGCAGAGATATTGTTTTGATGTGTCCTGATGCTCCCTAGTGAATTTCTAGTAGTCATTTCCTATCTTGTAAAACAGAAGAGTATTAATGGTGCTTCCTTTATCCCCCCTCTGGCAAATGAACAGTTGTCATAAAGCTCTGCTGAATCAGGATGCTGACCTCTTTTTGCATCGATTCCAATAATTACACCCTTTGAGAGGGGACTTCCTCCTTTAAACAGTGACAGAAAAAGGCAGCCCTTACCACTTCATGCATTTTTATCTCCATGGTTGAAGGATCATGGGAATTATGATGCACAAACTGTAATCTTCATATTTGTGTTTAACTATGTCTTAGGGGAAAAATACAGATGTGAGAAACACGGTAAGCTTGGGAATGCTGTTTTTGTTTGCTTAAGCATGCTTTTTTAATCATGCTGAGGATTTGAGTTTCACATTCAGTGTGTAAAATGCACTTACATAGGAGGTGAAGTATCTTGTGGGAAAAATAAGTCATCTTCTTCCAGAAACACTTCTTCCTTTCTCACAAGGGGGAGAATAACATAGTAGGAGTGCTTGCAAAACTTGTTAATTAGTCTCTGCTCCAGGTTCCTCAGAGAACAGGGTCCAGCTTTGCAGCTGCTCTGTGTAGGTACCTACAAGGAGTTTTCATCTCTCCCACAGCCTTGTAGTTGAGCACTTTGTCTTCCTTGGGAGCTATAATAAATCTTTTGTCCATAGGAGCCAAAAATGCTGAGGGAGTGGGAAGGGGAAAGAAAGCCTACAGCAGACAATTCTTTGGCAGTCTGTATGTGAGGACAGAGTTCTTGTTGTCAATTCCCTGTTCACAGGATTTACTTAAACTTCATTAACTGGTCTAATTAAACAGTTTACTTTTTTTAGTCAAAGTATATTTAAGTTATAAAATAAAAAGTCCTGTTAAGTTTTGGATTTTGTGGGATATTGTATAATGTTTCACATCTTTAAAGTTTCTTGACATTATTTTGTTTTTCATAAAAGTTTGAGGGTTTTTTTGTTTGGTCTGGGTTTTTTTTTTCGCTGGTATGGTATGTAAAGAAAGCCAGATAAATAATTGTATTTCTCTTGTCTGTACCCTGGCATTTCTGGTCTTTGCAGTTCTCATCATCCTTTCTGTTACTAGAGAATAATTTAGGGGATTATTGGGCTCTTGCTGAGGTTCAGGCTCCTTTCCAGTGCAGGTTATGTCAGCTCTTGTGGAATTTAAGTGCATTCTCCAAAGTTTGGGTAGGTGTAGAAGAAACAAAGTGGTGTGCTTCTCTCAGAGCAATCTGAAGTAATTCCTTCTTTTTGAGTGTTCAGGGTTTTTTTTTTTTTTTTGGTTGGTTGGTTTTGTGTTTTGTTTTTGTTGGGGGTTTGTGTTTTGTGGTTTTTTTTTTTTTGTTATTTTACAAATAATCTATCCCACCCCAGACAAAGCTAAGAAATTTTCACCTAGGTCATCAGGTGAAAAGGTTCTGCAAATGCTATTTTCTTTTTCTCCTTTTGCTTGCTAAAGAATGAAACAAAATGCTGAGAGCCCATTCTCCTTGTGATTAAACGCAAGAATTTTTGAATTAAACCCCTTGTTCATATGCCTGGAAGCAGTCAGGGTTCTGACATGGCTTGAAAATGACTGCCTAATTAGACTTAGAGTAATTTAATTTGATTTAATAATTTTTAACAACCTACAGAATTACCCCATCCAGATTACCTGCTGCTGCTTATTGGAGGGGTGTGACCTGTGGGAAATGTGTGTGTGTATATAGTGTATGAGATTTTTTTGTTTGTTTGGGTTTTTTTAAAAGAAATGTACTTGAGTGTATATGTCTGTCAAATAAATATGGGGTTGAACAAAATAACATGTTTAGTTAGCACTGATTGCTGTTCCTAAATGGCACTTAGGGTTGTATATTGTGATATTGTGGAAGTGTTCATACATATATATATATATATATATATGTGTGTGTGTGTGTATTCTGCAAAGAGTATACTATGTAGTTGGATTTTTAACACTCATAGTAGAGTGATCACGTAGAACATAGCAACTTGCCTTATAATAAATAATGAGATGTACTTTTATGAAACAATTGAATCTTGCTTTGGTTATCAAACTGCAATCTACTGTTTTTGAAGAGTGATGTGAAACACAGTGACCCTGCATGACCTATTTGAATTTATGCTCCAGCCCCCATTTCAGTTATTTATTTATCTGACTAGACTTGTAAAACTTTTTCTACTTTTTTTTTTCCTAGGGTGGAGGGAGGAAGTTTATACAGCTGAACATCCTTGACTTTAAACTGTTCCTTCAGAAAGAATTTGTATAGCACCTAAAACTTGTAGATGAAAGCAACTGACTGTTTCAGTAAGCTTACTGTAAAACTAGAAAAGTGGAACATTTTTACCTAGGCGCGTTTGCCAACCCAGATGTTTCTCTCTCATTAAGTTTTTCTGCTGTGCTCTAGAAAAAGCACAAAGTAGCCATGCTGTTTTAATGTGCTGTTCGCTGTTATGTTGGATTGGCAACATGTGGTATCATTGAAGCTTTCTGTAGGAAACTTTGCTCTAGACACTCACTTTCCTCTGTGAGAGTCTGCAGCTTGTCTGTTGTTAGTTTTATGTGTTTGTCCAACGGCTGCTTTCCTTCATGTGAAAGGGAGGAAAGAGAACATGACTGTGATAGTGCATTGCCAAGTTACAAGCATCTATGGTTCTTCAGAATTCACTTACAGTTCCTTATGGGGAAGAATCCTAAACAATTCTTCCAGCAGTAACCTCCGTCCTGCTCAGGCGATTCTGTCTGCTGCTGTGTTGGGCTGTCCTACTGTGTGTCCTGTATGGTTTAAGTACAATTTTGATTTTGGTTAGTGGTTAGACTTGTGTATAAAATAGTGGTGGTACTTCTGCTACCCAGTGGTGATGGGATAGTGAAGTTTTAATGAATGAGTTTGCATGCTTAATTATGACTTTGCCACTTTACAATGGCTGTCTTGATAATAATATTAAAATAGGCAGTGGTCAGAGAAATCTGGTCATGTATGAACATGATGGTGATATATTTATGTGGAGATATAGTTAGTATAACATGATACACAGCTGAGTTTTGGTAAAGGTTTGTTCTGTTCTTCACTGTTCAGATGGAAGCTTACTTCTAAGTTTACTAAAAGAGTTAGAAACTTTCCCTTAGGTGACTGTTAATCTTTTTTGGAGCTTGAGGGCTAAATCCCCAAAAGGTGATAGAGGTATGCAAATTCATTTCTGACTTGCCTGCCAGTGAACTGAATGGTATGAAGTTGGATTCTTACTTTTTTTCTTTTCTTGTTTAGATATTGAAGAAGAATAAAAAGCTCCTCAGAAGTTTGGAAGGTTGAATGTGATCACCATGAAGAGCTTAAAAGCAAAGTTCAGGAAGAGTGACGTAAGTATTTCTGCTCAGTTTGATTGCTGGTTTTCATGCTGGAAACAAGTTCTTCACTCCCACCTTGATAAGCTTGTAGGTTAATGAATTACAGAGAAGAAAACTTTTTTCCAAGCACAAAGGCAACAGCTGAGTACAATGTGGAGTAGGCTGTTTCTATTTGTAGAGCCATTCTCTGTAATGGCAATGAACAGTATTTTACTACCTTGGTCCCCAAAACTGAATCCTACACATGTCTGTGGGGTCTGCAGAACTTCTGTTAGATTGTGCTAGTGCAAAGATTGAAACTTTGTTCCAGGTTTGGTGTTTAAGCCCAGTAAGGACTTTACTACCCAATCATATTTCTGTCTAAGCCTAATACCATTCTTATCAGTGTGGTGTTTGAGCACTTAACGTAATGTCTCTGCAGTCTGTGGCAGTTTCTTTGTCAGCAAGAATACAGGAACCAACTGAGCAATTAGGACAGCTGTGGTTTATCAGTTCTGGTGTGACAGGAGGGGTGGATGTGAGGCTGGAGCAGTGAGGAAGGGAGACATAAATGTGGAGGTTCTCAGGAGAATCTTCAGAACAGCATTTAGAGAGACATGAGGCTGCACATCATCTTGCTAGCAGAAGTATCAGTGGAGACCCAAACTTCTATGTGTATAGCAAGCAATTCTTTCCTTAGAGCAGGGGAACTACTGTAGTGCAGTTCTGTTCTTGTCCTTCTGCTCCTACTAATCCTCATTCCAGGTTTTTGTGCTGCTAGTAAGAAGTCTGTGAAATAAGTGACTTTATGTTTAATTGACTTTCCAGATATTGTGTGGAATTTGTAACAAATCTTCATGATCTGTGAAGAATATAGTGTTTCATTCTTCATCCTAAATTTTTGCGCTGTTTTGAAAGAAGTGATGTATCGTTTGCCATGGCCAGAGTTGCATGGGGTCCTGGAGCAGCCATGTTGGATGAAGATGTTTAGTTTTGAAAATGGAGCTTCTTAAGATGTTTTGATGTTCAGGAATAAAATTACACAGTGCACTCAGTGTGTGTTTTGGTGAAAAGATGATCTCATGACACACCATTAGCCTGGTGTGTCTTTAGCCAGCCTGTAATGCACATCAGTAGCAGTGAAGAAGGTGGAGTTACTGTTGTGGTGTAACCTCCAGATGTGCTGGTTACTTCTCAGAAAGTCTTTTGAGCTGCAGGTTAGCATTTGGTGCAGCTGCTGAATTGGTATCCTTACAGCAGCAGTGGTGGATGCTTTACTCCTTCAGTTTAGCAAGAGGTGTTTCTTAGAAGACTACCTCCATAAACAAGGCTAAATATGCCAACCAACCTTTGCTCTCTAGAATATCTAGAATATTCCAGAAATATTCTAATTTTGGGTGCAGAGGAAGACACTTTTAACTACTTAAGCAGAATTTGGTTTTGCTGGTCACCAGACTGAATCAGCCAGTGGCACAGTGTCCTGTGCCACTTCCCAACAAATAAAAATAATATCCCAAGTCTCTGGTGCTCCATCTAACTGAACTTGCCTTTCAGTTTAGCACTGCTGGAGTTCCGTGGTCAGACATTGTTGCTCCTGTTGCAATGAGCAGCAGCAATTGCTATTCTGAGTTTTAGTTACCACTAAAACCTTTAATAGGCATCTGCCTGAGTAATGAGAGCAGTCTGTTGGCTGATACACGAGCACACTTGGAAGTTAGGTGTGCCCATGTGTTAGGATGACTTCATTCACACTTTGATGCTGCTTGGCTGGGCTGCTGCTCCAGAGCAAAGGCTAAGTGACATGTATGATGAAACCAGACCTTGCTGCAGCGACTGCAGCCACAGTCATAAATCGCACTGGTTCACTTATTCCTGACTTATCTTGATAACTTGTGTACGCCTCTCCCCAAAATCAAGGGCAGTCTGAGTGTAATTGCTGTTTTGATACTGCTGCTGTCTACTGGCTGGAGACAAGGTTGACCACAAAGGATTTTTCAGATACCTAAAATTTAGATATGCAGCTCTAAGAGCAGAACAGTCTAAATCCATGACAGTCTGGTTCCCTCTGTTTGGAAGCCAAGCCTTAAGGGCATAATTCAAGGCAACCAACAGGAGCTGTTCTATATTTTGTGCAAGATAAGCAAGAAAAATTATCCTTCTCTTCAATTTCCAGAAGCTGCTCTTAGTTACAGTTTTTGAGGAGGAGAAAAAGGATGTGTTTTTAATGGGAATTAGTTTTATTTATGTCTGTTCATAAGATGTAGTAACTGCTCTTGGATTGGGGATGAGGGTAAAGTCAGAAGAGATGGATTGAGTATTTTTCTCATTTCTTTCTTGAAAGAAATCTTTAATGTATTCTAGAACTGAAGATGTCTTGGGATAAGAAACAGTACTCCTCTCTGTAACCTCATTGTTGGCATAAAAAATAAAGAGTGGGAAGAGTAGGAAGTAAGTCTTCAAGGTGTGTGTGAGAAATAGGAATGACAAACACTTCTTCAGCAGTAGGGCTGATAACATAAAACTCTGTGCTGGAATGAAGACGACGAAGGAAATTTCACTGATGTATTGAAGCTCTCTAGGCTTTTCTGGAGTGGCTGAAAGTATAATTGCTGATATTAAAGTTTCTTAAATGTCTCTGCCAGAGGGCATTGCTTTGGTGCCCGAGTGACACTGGTCTTGATGCCTGTGAAAGAGATGGCCCTGCTCCCTGTTTTTTCACATCTGCTTTTCTCATTCTGAGGGTATCTGACCCTGCAGGGAACCAATTCAAGGACAAGGAGTGACAGAAAATTACTTTGTGGGGTGAATGTCAGCTGGATAGCTCTCTGTGCTGTGTTACTGTAGGGTCAGCTCTGAGAGGAGTGGTGGAAGTATGAGGAACAGCAGGACATCCCTTTCTGCAGTTGTTGCTTGGCTGAGTTGCATTGTCAGATCACACCCTGAGAATATTGGCCCAAAAAGCATGAGGATGGGCATGCCAGCAAAGGAGTTGCAGGATCACACAGAAAAATAAGGCTGCTGATTTAAATATTCAGCACAATTGGTATGGTCCACAGCTGAGAGATGAGAGTGTGACTCTTAGACAGAAGAGAGACTCCTCACTTCATGTTTTTGCTGTATCCCACCTGATTTACTGTGTGTGAAACCAGCTCCATTAACTGGAGAATCCTTTGTCCTTGACACACTTAATCGCTGTGAAGTCCTTCCTGGGGGTGACTGTTGCCATGTGAACATGTGTATTTGGAGAGCAGGAATGAGATTTATTGCTCTGTCACAAATGACTATTGTCAAAGTGTGATGTCTAGTCACAGGAGGATGCTTGTAGACTGGGAATCTGTGAGGAGGGTGCCTGGGTGGGAGCAAATGCCAAGACTGGAAGCTAAGCAGTGGATGTGCACACTCAAAGAATGTGTAGAAAGCAGAAATGGCAATCGTGTCTTGACAAAGCAACAAGTCTCTTCTGTCTGAGAAACTGTATTTTCTCAATTCTCCTCATCTCTTGCTTCTCATTAGCAAGCTCAAAACCTACCCTTTAACATGTAAAAGCTGACCCCCTAAAAGGGCTATAGCCTCTTGTTGCTAGAGGCTATCACACATAACGCTTGAAAAAGTTGCTGTAGTAATACCAGGAGCTA
Source organism: Entomyzon cyanotis (assembly GCA_024500445.1). Classification (NCBI taxonomy): domain Eukaryota; kingdom Metazoa; phylum Chordata; class Aves; order Passeriformes; family Meliphagidae; genus Entomyzon; species Entomyzon cyanotis. Next base: position 41,209,466 of record JAKEPQ010001021.1, on the reverse strand, counting down.
TGACTTCAGAGCTGAATTTATTTATGGACTGTCCATAGTTTCTTCACACAATGGAGAATGAATGTCTCTACCAAGTAAGAGAGAAGTTCTTCACTGTTTCTGCTTAGAAAGTAAGATTTTGAAAAACAGTAATTAAAACAAAAATGTAGCTACTGATGTCTTGCTAGGCCTCTAATATTTGAGATTGGAGTGTTTTCTGTAGTAAGTAGTCAGTTTGAGCCTGACTTCAAAAGCATCTAGAACCTTAAACAGTGGCAAAGTGGATTTTCAAATGTGTGAAGATTGAGCCTGCCTAAACATGTTTTGCCTGTTTCTTAAGGATGACAAGATGCTTGTCAACATTTTTAGGCACCTACACACATTTAAATATCTAGCTCTTTGATACTGAGATGATGTAGGTGCATAAGTGATTTGTTCAGGTAGACTTGATTTTAACCATGTTCTTGATTATCCTAGAAAAGGCATATTGTGTGAAGGCTCTGAAGGTTAAGATTGTTTTCACTCTCTTAAATCTATATGTGAAAACTGAAAAATTTTAGGACCCTTTTCTGTGAGTATTGATGATCATCTGAAAAACACGTACTACAATTTGACTGCGGACCAGTTTTCTTTCAATTGCTGTCTTGTCAAATGGTCCAGGAGATTAGAATTGGGATTTTTTTCCAAACGTCTTCAATATTGAATAATTAAAATAGTAGAATGTCTTTTAAAATCAAAAATTGACTTTGCAGTTCAGCAAGAACAGGTAGCAATTATCAGAAGCAGAGCCAAGACAGGCTGGGATTCCCCAATGCTAATTACCAGCTCTAACTTCTGGTATTTCTGGAAATGCCTATTTGTTGTACTATTATGTGGGGGTTGAGAATTTTGCAGTTCCAATGAAAATTTCTGCTTTTTGGCCTTTGCTGTAATCATTGCTCCTTAAATCTCAAAATGGTGAGGCAGTTGGGTATGCTGTGATGTAAAATCTCAGTCTTAATGTAGACACTATGCTAATTACGGCTTGGCATTTCTTTTTAATGCCAAAGTAGTCAGTTTCCATTTAGCAATTCTTAAAGTATAAAAAGCTAAGCTACTTGGGGTCTGGAATGGAAGGATTGCTAGGATACATTCAATTGAAATCTGCATTCTTGTGTGCTTTGGGCTGAATGTGTGGGAGAACAAAACTTGGGTGGGGCAACTTAAAAGTAAAAATGAAGGATCTGCAACTTAAAAGTAATAATGAAGGATCTGCTGCAAACAGCCCTTAAATTGCTTTGTCCACCGAAAGCTACAATCAACCTAAAAAGGAGCATGTGCTTGAAATTTACAGCATCTACTTTGTACGTACATATATACTTTCTTTCAGGATATTTGTGACCAAAAAAACCCACATACAAAATTCACTCTGACAAAAAAGTGAAACGGCAGTTTTGTTTGACCATTGTGCACAATTATTTAGGAAATTAACTACTGAAGCTTGCTTTTATTTCAGTGTCCTGCTTTTAGTGTGTGTTGGGTTGAATCAGCCTGGAACACATCATCATGAGTGTAGCTTTTGCTCAGCTTACTGTGTTCTGCAGTAGCAATCTTTGGTTCCACTCTACAGTGTGTGATGGAAGGCCTGATCTCTGGAGTGTATGGATTGCCCTCAGCAGCCTCTTCCTGGGAATGGAAAATTGAACCTTCTCTCCCTCTTGAAACAGGTGCCGTGGCTCCTGATTCTCCCTCCCTCTGTTAGGGGTTGAGGTTTCTACCTTCTTCCCCATTTTCTGCTATTTGGCTTCATGCCTCCAGTTCTGGGCAGCGTAAGGCTCTGCTCTACTCAGCTTCCTCTCCCACCTGGAATGCTTTGTCCAGGAAAGAAATTAAACATGTTCTGAGGATATTAGAGTAAGACCTGCTGCCTGTTGCAGTCTGTCTAGCATTAACCTCCTGTCTTCAAATAACGTATTTTCTCTATTATTGACAATAGGAATGGGCTCAGAGTACTTGTAAAATTATCTTATTCAGGTGAACTGTAATTCTGGTGCACTGGAACCCTCTGTGAGGGGGCCAATATCAGCCCATAAATTATGCAGCATCTCTTTTGACGGTGGAAAGAAAATGTAATGGAGAAGACAAGTGAAGACTGACAGATGAAGGTATGGGAAAAAAGGAAGGGAAGAAAAAAGGTGTGAAAGAAAGGAGAAAGGAGGACAGTTGAAGGGGTCAGAGTTACCATTTTGGTAACTGTTCTGTGAGAAGAAACAACTGGGCTCCTGTGGGTTGCCTGTTCGTCATCTGTCTTGCGATGGGAAAGTACAAAAGTGTTTAAGGCTAAATACCTTGCAGATATTGTGTAAACAACCTGCAGCATCTCCAAATGTTTGAGACAGAAAGGAAGGGGAATTGGTTAAATGAGAACTGTGCTGTGCTGTTTGGAATTACAGTAGACAAACCTGGGTTGGAGCTATCTTACTTTGAATAAACACATGGTTATTTCCTTAAACAGGATTATGAAATGGGAGTGAGTAGGAAGGAGAAAGGCAAATCAGCATATGCAAACTGGAAAAAACTTGTATTTTTAAATATACTGGTAACAAGAAAGGAATTTTTTTGTTAGAAACATTTCTTTTGTGTCCCTTTAAAGAGAGCACAAAAGTTCAAAAGCCTGAGTTTGGAAGAGTTGAAAAACAGCAATTGTAATTTTTTCATTTATTTGTTTATCTTTGGTAAGATTTAAATGTAAAGTAAAATAAATTTAAAAATTACAAATGAGTGGTTTGTGTGTTCTTACGGTGGTACACTATATCCCCTCTTCCTTTTTGGCACTGCTTGTGCCTGATCTGATATGTCCAGCTGTCGAAGTTGTCTGTTAAGACTCATGTGAAGGAGAGGATTTAAGGAATGGCCCAGTCCTTGTGTTTGGAGGCTTTTGTCTTGTTTTTTTTGTTAGTAAAGACAATGTGCTGTAAATATCTGCTGTATTATTATCTAGTGAATATAACACCCATATGTTTTATTTCAGTGGAGATCTCAGCCTTTTCATTCTAGGCTTGTATTTTGGTAGACTGTGAATGATGCAAGCAGACAATAAATGCTCAGGAGTTAGGCTGAAAGAGATGTATTATTTACCTTATTTCAGCAATGAATCCTACTGCTATTCTTCAAGAAGCAGTTCTCTTTTTGCAATCCAGGAAAATATCCAGTATTAGGGACACATCCAGCCCTTTTCTGATTCCTTGCACGTTGTCACACTTGAGGTGTGCTGAATATATGTCTCATACGTGTTCTGAACATCTGTTAAGCTAAAGTGTGGAGTAGAATCAGGGTGTCAGTGGCCATTCTTCCCAGGAAGTGGGAAGTGTGGACTTGTGTAGTTGTTCTGACCTCAGAAAAGCTATCTATTGAGCTATTTTTCCTACTTCAAGACCTAAATGACCTAGACAAAGCTGCGGCCTTAAGCTTTCAAAAATGCTGTTGAGATTGTGCTGGAAAAAGCTATCACAGTCAAATGTCCTTTGACTACAGCATCAAGGTGTCTCAATTTCTTAAACTCACAGTTTATATCCACATTTATTGTTACCACAGGTACTACCTCTTCCTGTATTTAGCTTGTTATGTGGACTCCATATTTACCTTGAAGTATTTTGAGGTAGAAAACTCTTTAAGTGGTGTTCTTGTTCCACCTGACACTAGTGCTACATCATACTATTTGGATTTTGAGAGGTGGCATAATACAATTAGCAAAATATAACATGAAACCTCATTTAAATTTACTCCCGTATAGCTGTCTGAGGACTCTCATTCCCCAGATATACTGCATATGTATATCTCAGATGGAATACACAGCTAAATGTCCAGAGCACTTGTATTGACTTGATTGCAATGATAGAAGCAAAGGTATTTTAATAACTTTGCAAATGATGTGGTTACCCATGTGTATGTATGTGTCTGACATACCTGTGTGGCTCAGTTCGTGGGTGAATACCTCTCTTCTTTCATCTTTGCTTCTTTGCTGTGTGTGGTGGAAACTTCTTAGGAATCTTGTAAACTTGGTTAACCTGCCTGCTTATCCAAAACCTGAAACAGGACCCTTTGAAGTCAGAAGAAAGACTTCAGTCTGCTTGGCTGAGTATTGAATCAAGAATGCAAACCAAAATGGATGCATATGGCAGGCTCCAGTGAAGCATGGATATCCCCTCAATCTAACATGGAAATACACATGGATATTGAGGATGCTCAGAATGGCAGGCTATCCAATAGCGGCTTCTTTTTGGGATCTAGAGTAGGTTAAGTTCTGTTCCTCCTGCTTTTTTTCCTTTGGGGGATGATTTCTTATGATATGATGTGATTCTGTTTGACAGGAGCAATAGCAACCCATTGTATCTAGTTTCAATCTACCCGCTTTTAGTTTCAAATCATTTCCCTTTGTCTTATTGCCACAGATCTGCAGAAAAGGTCCCTCTCCACTGTTCTTTACTAGCCCCCTTTAAGTATGAAAGGGCCACAATAAACTATTCTGGTGCCTTCTCTTCTCCATGCTGAGCAGCCCTAACTCTCTCAGCTTGTCCTCACAGCAGAGGTGCTCCATCCCTCTGATCATCCTGGTGGTCTCCTCTGGACTCACTCCAGCAGGTCCATGTCCCTCCTGTGCAGGGACCCCAGAGCTGATGCAGTGCTCCAGGTGGGTCTCACCAGAGCAGAGCAGAGGGGCAGAATCCCCTCCCTCCCCTGCTGCCCACAGGGCTCTGGATGCAGCCCAGGACACGTTTGGCTCTCTGGGCTGTGAGTGCCATGGCCAGGGCATGTCCAGCCTCTCACCCACAGCACCCCAAGTCCTTCTGGGCAGGACTGCTCTGATCTGTTTATCCCCAGCCTGTGCTGATACCAGGCATTGCCCTAGTGCAGCAGGTGCAGCACCAGCAGCACCAGCACTTGGTCTTGTTGAGCCTCACAAGGTTCCCACAGATCCACTTCTTGAGCTTGTCCAGGTCCCTCTGTATGACAACAAGTCAAACACACCTCTCAGCATGGTGTCATCTGCAAATTTGCTGAGAGTGCACTGAATCCCACTGGCTGTGTCACAGATGAGGACATTGAGCAGTGCTGTCCCATGAGTACTCAGAGGCTTCTGAGGGACACCACTCATCACTGATCTCCATCTGGACATTGAGACATCGATGACTACCTCCTAGATGTGGCCATCCAGCCAGTTCGTTATTCACCAAACAGTCTGTCAAATCTGCGTATCTGCAATTTAGAGAGCAGGATGTTGGGAGAGGCCGTGTGTTGATCACATTATTGCTATGTGCTTATCAGGGGAAGAAGGAGGACACTTTTCTTTAATTCCTGCAGCTGTGGCTAAGGGAACCTGAGCAGCAAATCACATGCTTATGCCTTTTGCTGTTGAGAAGGACTGCAAGTTCAAACTGTCTCGGAGTGTCTTACTGGCGCAGGAACCGCATACTTAAGGATGGGATTTTTGTGGATTTCTTTTTGACCATCCAGTTGTATTCCTGTCCCACTTCATACAAATAGCCTGTTTCTGTCTGATTTTGTTGGACTTGTCTCACAATTGTCTCCTGTCCAGTGTCAAAGTGTGACAAGGGCATCAGGCATCAGGCGTGCATCCCTGAAACCTTGGTTTTGCAAACAGGGCTGTGCATGTGAAGTGTTGCACAGCAAGAAGCTGCCCTAGGCTTGATGTTGGGCAGCAGTTTTTTTCCAGTAGTGAATACCACTTCTTAATGCACACGTTGTTTGCTTGTAAACTTGGAGTTGCTCAGTGTGTTTTGGTTTTGTTATTCGCAGTGTAGGTTCCTTGTGTGCAAGCCAGGTCTCGCTTCAGCTGGATTGCTGTGCTGGTTATTTAGCATGTTGTGCACTCAGGAGGAAGGTTGTGTTATCCATGTGTTTGTGAGGAGCATTAGCTCAGGTTAATATCACAGCAAAAACTCTTGGAAGTTTCTGGTGGTGATGAACTGCAGCTATCTCCGATGACGGTAAGATGCATGGGGTCAAATGTAGGCTGTTGGGTTTCTTGTGTTTGTGAGTAATTTTGCTTTTCTTAGAGAGTCATTTAAGGGAGAAAATGTAATTCACATTAATTTATATTGCTTGCTGAGCTGTGATACAGCGAATAGGACAGGACAAGCATGAACAGTGTGTGAGGAAAATGGCTGCAGGTAAGTTTCTTCTGTTGAAAGGTGAACACTCATTTCTGTTAAATTGCCTAGGATTTTGGGATAATGTATGGCATGTTTTTTCACATTTTTAAATGTGGGTGCTTACTCAGTCATTACACATGAGCTGGTAAACACCAAAGTTTTCTTAATTATTTTCTTCTTTTAATTTAGGCTAATGGGGGGAGCATGGGACCCTCCTTTGGCCATAGACACTTGTGTGCACACTTTTCTCATTCACTCTGTCTTTGTACAGTTTTGGGCAAATGAGCAACTGCTGTTTCACTCTGTAAAATACACTGAATCTACTTCACTTAGCTGTGCAGTGCTGAAGGGAAGGCACCCAGTCCAATCTGAGAATTTCTAATGCAAAATGGAAGAACATGAAGTAAGTGTTCTTCAGAGACCAAGAAGGCAAGTTTAGTAAATTAACTTGTAGCTGAAATGTACTTGTCATTTTTAGTGTTTTTCTTCTGCTAACATAAGAATGTAATTATTATGCCATGGAACTCCATACAAGGGAGTTTCCGTGCCTGGAATTTAGATTTATAATCTGCTTCCTCCCACTTCCAGCCCCAATGTATCATGATACTTTTAGATGAAGATCAAGATCAAGTCACTTTATGATTTATTCTTGAAATGTTAAGTTGCCTGTTTGCTGCAGTGGTGTCTCTGGTTGTGTCTGCCTATAGGCTAACAAGAAAAAAGTCTGCTATCCGGAATTTGTATATAAATATTACTTAAAGACAAATTTCCTCCCGCTCTTTGGCAGTAGCAGTTCTTCCACTCATTCTTCTCTCCTGTCTCCTGGATAACTCCCATAGGTTTAATAAGTGTGGCTGGGGCAGAATTCTAATTTTCTTAAATTTATGTTTCTGTTTCTAACACTAATAGTTTTTCTGTTGTTTGGGTCCCCTCCTCCCACCCTCCACTGGTCTGTAAATTACCTCAGCAGTACTCAGTATCTTCAGTTTTATGAATGTAGGATGGTTTCGGCTCTGTACACACAGCGAACGCAATTAGAAAATTGCATTCTTTAACATAAGAAAAACAACCTTGTACATGGTACATGCACTGAAGGTGGCTTAAACAAACTTAGTACAGTCTGATTTAGGGGTGGGGGAATAGATGCTGTAAATCTTGCCATTGGAATTTACTTAAGCTGCTAGTTGAACAGCATGAGAACTGCCAATGCAGCGCAGTAAAGGAAGGAAAGGTCAGCAGATTGGAAAAAAGGCTCAACCCCTCATCTTTCAATGCAATTTTTTTGCAGCCTTGTGCAGGGGCTTATTATCCCTCTTTCACACCTTAAAAATAAGGGGGATGGGTGGAAAAATATTTAAATGGGGTAGTTGTTGTGGACAAAATAGCAATTCTGCAGTGCTCAGATACTGTGGAAACATGGGGACCATGTAAATTCTGTTTAAGGAGAAACAAGCAGCTTCTACCATGCCCAGATGAACTAGTCTGTGAGCTCTACATAGCTTGGATCTCTCCAGACTGTTCTGACTTTGGTGTGTCAGCTGGGATTGTGTAAACGTCTGTGTTTGAGTTTCCCTCTGTTTAAAATCGTTGGGTAGTTAGTGTTGCACACTGCCTGGAGATCAGACCTGCTTTGCAGGGCTCTTGGGCTTGTCCCAAATCTGTGTAATAGGACTGCATGAGGGTTCCATCAGTGACATAAGATTCAGAGGGGTGATTTTAAATATAGAAGCTGTAAATGGCCCTAATGATAGTCTCCTTCAAGAATCTTTTCTGAGAAATTGAGACCTAAGTTTATGGTGACAAGGGCCTAAGAACTTTGTAGGACCACATCTTCTACATTTTGGTAGTTCAGATGTAGGGTTACTTGCAGTTTTTGTCAATGCAGGATCATGCTCTGACCTGGAACATGTCCTTTCCTCCTGTTTACAGTGTGTGTGGGGGATTTTGGATGAATTGTCAGTTTTCACACACAGCTGAAATGCATCTTCTTTTCAAGTATGTTTGAGTAATCCATAGTGATTAAGCAAAACAAGTAGGAAAGAATGTGATCTTGCTATATGCCATGATTGTAATGACCCCCTCTTTGAAATAAATCAGTTGTTTGTCAGAAGACTCATGTCTGCATAAGCACACGACATTGCTGCAGACAGGAAGTGCCCTAGTCTGTTGACCTCATCTCCCAGGGAAAATCAAAAGTTCTCATTAAATTTAAAAAAAACCCCAAAAAAACCAAAATCAACAAAAAAAATCGCCCAACTTGTCTTAGTGGAAGATGAAGGCAATAATATATATAACCTCTTTCTTTTCTGTTGTTTATGAATGTGCAATCTGATATTTAAATTGCTTTTAAAACCTTTTTAATGCAGCTGAAAGGAGTGAGGTCAGATATATTTTCTTAGGGTTATGTTACACTCCACAAGGGTGAACAGGAAATGGTTTAAAATGCCAAGAAGCCCCTATTCCCCAACCAATTCCCCTGTCTTCTTTTAACCAGCTTTATTTCACATTGCATGCTTCAGCTGCTGTGAGCATTTCTGGGTTGAGTATTGGGGAAGGTTTCAGTGTATTCTTAAGTTACATCATCCAAGTTCCTTTGCCTGCAATTTAAAGAAGAAAGCTCTGGATTCTAAATACAACTGTATTCAGAACCAAATATGATGAAACAGAGATCTTGCTATATGTATTTCTGATCTGTTAGAAGTGGTACGTGTGCTATCTTATTAACACCATTAATGTGAGAAGAATATTCATCACAATTTCCAATTATTACCGCTGTTCTCAGGAATTTGTGTGTGAATTTATGCAGTACTATCCCCAATTACTGACTTTATTTCTCAAGTTCTTATTCTTCTGTATCTAGATAGTTTTTTTTCAAGGCAACCTTTTATTTTTTTTTTCTTCAAGTCTAAGAATAGAAAATTGAAAAATCTTGCATATTGCCAAATGCATGCTCTCACAATCAGCCCCCTATCCCCCCCCCCCAAAAAAAACCCCAAACCAAACCAAAAAAAACCCCACCAAAAACCCAAACCCAAATTAAGTGGGGGATATCATACACTTACTGAAATGTTTAAGACTGCTTATATCTCTTTGCTGGTTTTGCTTGTCACCTAGAATGTCTAGTTAAGTAACACAAAAGAACATCTTGTAGAAAAGAAACTTTGGAAGTAGGTATTTCAAAGAGCTGCAGGGGAAGTAGCTTGTTTTCTGGAGATGCCGTGATCTGTACACAGCATGAACTTGGGCTTCCTGCTCTTCATAGGTGAGGAAAAGTCCCTTCCTCTGTGGAGAAGGTCCCTTGCTCTAGAGTAAGTCATCCCTTTCTGAGGCTTTGAACAGATGTAGTGAAAGCCCTCCTAACACCTGGTTTCTGGTCTGAAAGCTCATAAATCTTTTCATACCTTACCTGTCTGATTTTAGGGGTGCATTTGGTTAATAGGACAAATCTTGCAAACGTTCACAGTGTTTGCCAGAGTGCTGCCACAATGAACATGCAAGACTTAACTAGAAATGTACTAAATTCCTTCACAGAGTGTGTGTGATGTGGATTTTTTGTAGTCTTGTCCCTTTGTGAGTTGTTTCAAACACATACACGTGAAGTGCAAGTTCCAAAACTAACTTATTGCTTATCTTAAAATGTCCTTAAATAGTCAAATTAGGCATTATCCTGTGCTCTTTCAAACTTGGATATCAATCCAGGATGTCTAAAGCATGACAAAACTAGATAAGCTGACCAGCAGTGTTGATACACGACCAGGAGTTTAAACTAACTAATCTCCAGCTCCTGTCCTGTTAGGAATATGCAGTTGTGGCTTCTGGACACAGTGATTTGGCTTTCCAGGGTTCAGCAGCTTTGCTGACCACTGGGCTTAGCTGATGTCTTGTAACAGTGTTTGCAGAAGTCAGAAATATTTGCACAACAGTAATTATTAAAGAGGACTAGGAGTTGTGGTTATGAAATCCATCACCCATAGCAATAATTAACACTGAATGGTTGTGTAGAAGGCATGTAGTATGCTAAGAATCTACAATTTGGACTGAGTGCTTGCTACATGAGATCAAACCCGTGGTTGTTGAATACTGTAACTTATTAAACATGGGGACAGGACCTTATAGTGAAATTAGAGGGTCTTCTCTAGTCTTTTTGACACTTGCAATTCTAGACTTAATTGGTTTTTCCATACAATTAATCCTCATCAAATGTGTGATTTGTTGCAGCTTGGGGTTCTAAGGAAAAGCTTAAAATTATAGAACTTCTGGTATTACACCTCTCCCTCACCCTGCATTTCTGGTCAGTTTTCTGTTTGTTCCTGGGCTCTTTTGGTAGGGGAAGGCACTAACAGAGGAGACAGCTTACTGTTTTTCTTTCTCCTTCAGGAGTACTGTGGCAAAGTCAGCCTGAAACCTTTGCTGGATTTTTAACACTACTTGCTTCCTGCAGGGGTGGGGAGGTCACTTCAGTCTCCCTTTGTGGGAAAAGGGTTAAGACATTTGAGATTGCCTACCACTGTTGAGCCCTGGAGAAAAGTTCGTGGTTGGAAGCAAAACAAACAAAAAAAAACTAGAGGAAAAGAGAATATGTCTATTGACATGGAGCCCGAGTTTTATTTGAAATAGAAAAATAGGAGCTTGCACTGACACGAATCATCATCATTCATGTTCTGTTCCTTGTTTTCTCTTCAGCTGATAGTGGGTGGAGTTCAAAAGTATTTCAAGCTAAACTAACTTCAGAAGACACCAACTTGGGAGTGAGTTACCATCGGCTGGGCCTCCATTGTCCTCCTGCAGCTTTGAGGATCTTTTTGGCTTTTCTTCATGTGGCTTTTTCACACTGCCCCTGAGGCATTGTGCTTAGCAGTGAATCTTAGCTGTTGTTACTGCTATAATGAAAAGCATCACTGCTAAGCCATGCCGTCTTCCCTCTTTCCATATCCCTTTGCTGTTCCCTGCAAGCTCATTGTGTGTCTGTCTGTACCACAGAAAGCTTGTACTGGGCCAGGATCTCGCTATGCTTAGTGCTGTTATTTTTATCTTCCCTTCTTGCCTTTCCAGTTTGAGGGCTTCTTCTTTTATGAAGTTTTGTTCTGAAATGAAAGCCACATTTCCCACTTGTAAAGCACCAAAGGCAGATGATCATACCTTAAAAGAGACACCGTGCTTGTTTGTGGAGCAGTGGGTAAAACGTAATTTGTGCTATGCAGACATGCTGAACATTAATAAATTCCATTCACCCAAGTTGATGAAAGACGCACATTATCTGTTTCTGGCAAGAATTATATTGCATCTAATTAGGCCCAACTTTAGAACATAGCATTTCATGAGCAAAGTTAATTACAATGCTCTTAGTCTTTGTTACAAGAAAGCAGTGGTGGGGAAAATCAGCAGTTGACATTAATTTGTGCTCTCTTACTTAATGCTTAACTGTCTCAGTGTTTTAGCATGTAAGCTTGTCAGGGCTGCCTTGCACAGCAGTTTCTGGGGAGAACATAATTTCAGCTGATGAGAATGATGGAGAGACAATCTTTTTTCCAGTAGTGGAAAGCAGTGTAGTTTCCTTGCGGTTCTCTCTCCTCAATGACTCAATATAGAGAGTACTTTTAAGGGAGTTAATCAACTAATTTTTTTTTGTATGCAAGGTGAGAGTTAGAGTTGCTGCTGTTGCTGTTTAAAAGTACCAAATACATTCTATTTGTGATCTCTCTTACATTCCTTCTTGATCCCCCAGTTTAAACCTTCTTTCTGAGTGAAGAAAGTGTCCCTGATTTATGCTGCAAATATGACCACATACCCTGCAGAGGTTGTAAGAAAGTAAAGTGACCCATTTAGGAAACATCTTAAGAGCGTTTGCAGTGTTTCTTGGCATTGGGCAGAATTGGTCTTAGATTCCTTGGGTTTCCCAAGATCCTTTTTGAGAAGCAGAACTACAGAATTGCTAAAGCAGGTAGTACAGGTAACTCTTTGGCATTTGGCAGATCAAACACAACAGCTAAGCTCATGCTGCAGCCTTTGGTGGAAGCACAGTACTATTCTTGTCAATATAATCAGTTTTTCATGAAACTTGCATGAGCTTATTTATCCTGGAGACTGCTTTCTAGCTTTTGGTGATCTTGGAGTAGGCATACTGGTATAGAATTATAGCATAAATCTCTGGGGGTTGGGGAGGGGAAGGAAATGGCACCAAATTAAATTTTATTTCTAGGAAAGTTCTGTAACAAGAACAGGATCCTTAAACATATATTGCTGGGTTTGCTAAAACCAGCCTTATCAAGGGCTGGAAGTTTCTCTTGGTCGCAAAGTAGAGCTAACAGAAAGCTTACCAGCTGGGATCCATTTTTAAAGGTGACAATTTATATTCAAGCATAGGGATGTGATTTCTTCCTGTGCTAAATAAACTTGTTAGGAGATCTGATTCCACTCCGTAAAATCACTAGAATTATAGAAGTAGTGTTGCACTGAACTTATTTAATAAAGCTACTTAACATGGCTGTTCTGGAGACTGTCTTTCACTAAGCATCTGGCTGTACTTGCAATTTGAGAATAATTAAGGGTAGATTTTTTTCTCTAGTGCTTTGTGCAATGGCACTTTCAACCCTGACGGAAATGTTAGGATAAACTCAACTCAGACACACATCTGCCTGCACTGTTTCTAATAAAATAAGTAGACCTCTACCTTTTGCAACATTACAATGTTTTCCCCTACCTGATATCATGTATGTTACGTTGATAGGCATAACCTCTTGTAAAAGAATAGCCATATTCTGTCATTGTTTTTAGACTGATACAACTTGCATCCTGTTTCTTGCTACTATTACACTGTTGATTCAGGCAAGAAATGAAAGAGAATTGTGTATTTTGTCATGATCACAATTGTGCTTTGTTGTGTGATATAAATTTTCCAGCTTCACCCTTCAGAGATGGATGTTATTGACTCTTAAATGTCTGAGGACGCATGTGCAGGAATGCTGTCTGCCTGGTGCTTGCCCTGTCCAGGTTGCTGCCTCCTCCAGCCTGTCTGGGTAGCAGAGGTTTAAGGGGAGGAAGCTATTGAGATCCCTTGTCTCAGGAGACATTGCCTAAAAATTGGCCGTAATTAGACAGTTTTCATGCAAAACCTGCATCTGCTGTACAGGGGATAAACACAGCATTCTCACTGGCTTTCTCAGGAGCTGTTCCCATGAGCCTGTTACCTGGGCAAGGCGCTGTAACCCAGGATGTGTTATTGTCACAGCAAATGTGTCTGACAGATTCTTGCATCTCAGGCGAAACACAAGTGAGGAATGGACAGATTCTGCAACACAGGTTCTGTAGTATAGCTTTGGAAACCCTTCCTGTGAGAATGAGCTCTTCATGGTCTTTTTTGACTTTACTTGGCTTCCCCTCTGTCTTCTGAGACCAGCAAGCAAGATGCTCCACTGTAGGGTATTGACACTGGTATTGCACAGGTGTAATGACTTCCATAATCTTTCTCTCTTAAGACACAAGTCTAAGTGCAAAAAAGGATTGTTTGGAGTAGATGAACAAACAGTTGTGGAATTGGGTTTTTGAGACAATGAGATTTTGCCCTCTTCTGTGGGGAGTTGTTGGGACTTGTAGCAAAATGCATCAAACCACAGTCTGCATAGCTGTGAGGACTATAATGTATAGTTGTGATACCATCTTATTTGAGCTGTACTGTTTCTGTTTGTGGTGTTTCAATGGTGCAGTTGTTTTGTGAGCCTGGGATGCTCTCTGGAAGGATGCAGAGCAATTGCCCATTGAGTCGTCTGTGGCAGAGCAAAGACTGCAGCAGGAAAGTATGTTCTTGCATTCAGTGGTAAAAACAGGACTTTGCAGTGCTTCCCTTCGTAAAATACAAGCTGTCAGTGGCCTCTTCATTAGTATGCTTAAATGCCTGATGCTGGACACTGCAAAGACCTTACTGCAGTGTTTTTTTTTCCTTCATTACTTGTAAGCTGGGTTGGGTTTGCACGAAAAAGCTCTGGTTCCCATTGTCCCATTGAAATATGAACTCTGCTTTACATTCCTGACCTGTAACAGAGCTATTTCAAAAACATGCTTTTTCTCCTCCAAAACAGCATGTGTTGAATTATAATGGCCCATCCTGCAATGCAGACATTTTAATTTTCAACAGGCATGAATGTCTGCAAGGAGGTGAAAGTTCGGGGTGAGGGGGGAAGGCTAACTCAGAAAATATGAAGAGAAATATGTTCTATTCCCAACCCTCTGTTCTTTAGAACATTCCCACCAAAAGAAATTAAAACCAGAAAGAATTTTAAAATTATTTTTATCTTGAGAAGAACTTGATGCCTGTTTGAGGTTTTGCAAAGGAAGTAATGAATAAAAAGCCATCTTATTTTTGTGTACAACTTCACAGTATTTAGATGGTCGAGGGAAAACATGCCTTTTAAGTCTAAAAATAGATCTGTGATTATGCATAATTTGCAAAGATAACTGACTGCCTTGCTTAGCCTTGATATTTTGGCCTGTAGGAGGGGGAGCCTTCTGGAACCAGTGTTTTCCTTTGAAAGCAGTTGACATTCTTCACGCCTTGTAAAGCATGTTGTCTGCAAGTTGTGTGCGTGCTGTTGAGCTGGTTAATTTCGGATCTGATGTATCTGCTGCTCACTGCTCGCCTGGCTCTGTTCCAAGCAGAAGATGAGCGGTTTGCCTAGTGGGAGAGAAGTTCTTGCTGGTGTGGTGTAATTGCAGCTTTTTGTGGCTCAGGGACTGGGCAGCACGAGGGTACCTGCTGAGGTAGGTAAGGTATCGGTTTTGCTGCACTTCTGATAAAACATAAGGATGGAGACTTTGAGAGAGACCCTGGGAGCAAGTAGCTGAAGAGCTTAAACTGTGGTGTTGGATTGACTTTTGTAGAGCGCTGGAAATGTCTGCTTGAGTTCCTGAGAGAGGAGGAACGTCAAGTCAGATTTTTGCAAACACAAATCCACGGCGTGAGTGCTGTGTGTCAGTAGAGCAGGGGAGATGGCATGAGTGTGACGAAGCAGGAGGCTGTTACATGTGCTTACATAAGGGGGAACGCATCTCTGTTGAAAGGATCTAGAAGTCCTGTTTGACAACACTGTGTACAGAATTAAAGTGAGGCAGTGAAGTGTCTGTTTTCCTAGAGCCTGATTTATGCAGGAATTCACTTCTGACAATTTGGTGAAGAACATTCCTTTTCTTAAAAAAGAAAAAAAGTGCCAGTATCACATGTTTTGATTTGTGAGTAGGTGAGCTGCACAGATGCAGTAAGAAAAGGCAGAAACTTACATATGTCTGTTCAGAAGAAATGCTGAAATAGGAGGAAATTGTAAAATCAATGCAATGAATTCTAAACAAATTATATTTTCCTTGTTGTGGCCAGCCTGTGTCTTTTGTTGACTATGTTACTCTGGCTTATTGATTATCCCTGAAATGTACATGTGCCTTAATAATGGGTGAAAATTTTGTTCAAATTCCCTGTGGTAGTTTCAGAATACATATGTGGAAGTGTGCATTTTGCTTTTTAATTGAGTGATTGTAAATGTCCCTGTCGCTTGTCTGTATTCACAGATTGACTGTGAAGTGAATAGTTTGCAAAGAGTTAATGTTTTTGCCTTGTTGAAGACTGTAACTGACCCAGCTGTGTGGAGCACAGGTAAATACAGAACGTACAGCTCAGTCTGGCTGACTGTGGAAAAGGTCACAGGGATAACGCACTCTGTCCTCCCACCTAAACAGTTAAGGAAACTGGAATGCTTAACCATGCAAATCAGATACAATTGTACTATTTGAATGGATTCTTTGCCCTTTTTTTTCAGCTGTTGGTCCAAGAAATGCCCTTTTGTGCTGTCTTCAGAAACAGAACAGAAGTATTCTTGAATACTGTGCATCATTGTAGAAGTGTTGAACTCTGTTTTGATAGATCTGTCCATTTCTCCTCTGACTGTGTTTATTGCAGGACTCCACAGTATATCTCCCAAATACAAATGATTTTAGACTCAGTTTAGAAGGGGCAATTTCAAGATGAGTCTGCTGCTCGGTTATTTTGAAAGTAAACATGGGTATTTATTCCAGCATGCATCCCAAAATGCCGGGTCTACATCCCAGAGATTGTATTAACCCAATGAAATAATTGGTAGGTTTTCTACATTTGGTGTGGAGAAAGCCTACTTAGATGAATAATTTTGTTATGATACATACTTGTTGTCTATACAGTCCCTAACAAAAGCAAACAAACAAAACCCCTTCTGTGTGTACAGAAGCCTTCTATCACACCATAGCATTAATACTCACCTGTGTAGTAGGATCTGGACACAATTATATACCTCTTTACATCATGTTGAAATTCTAGCTATGCTGGGAGAGTCGTTGAAGTATGAACTAACTTGGTAGTTCTTTTCTTTGGTGTCCTTACGTTTTGCTCAAGCACATAGAAATTGACTGACTGTATACAAAAGAGAGAAAAATTTTGGTAAAATATATCTTGTGAGTTCTGCCAGGGCTGTCTGGGAGTGGTCTCCACGGTAACCAGGCTTTTCCTGACGTAACTCAGTAGCTGTATCTAAAATAAGTGCTGGTAGTGGCTGCCTTGTGCAGTAGCAAAAAACATCAGTTTTAATTGAGCGCAAGTAATTAGCTCTCTGGTTTTAGTCCAGAGTTTTCCGTAGAGATCATCCATGTGAGACAGGCTCTGCCCCCTCTGAAAGTGTTCAGATTCACTCCCAAGCTGCCAAAGTCAGAAGAGACTGTGTCTTGAAACATGGTTAACTTCTTGGGTTGAGAATAAATCTTTTCTGTGCTCATCTCCACAATGTATGCTCTTTCAGCCAACTGAAAATCAGTATCAACTTGCTTTTGTGGGAGGTGCATATGCAGACAGAGGAATACATAATAAAGCCTGGAGTTTTGCAGGCTAATAATATACTTCTTAAACAATCATTTTTGATGGCTTAAAAGTCATAAAAATGTTGCACTACAGCACCTAACTTTTCTACTTACATATAAGGATTGTTTTTATTGCCTTTATTATTGTGTGTTCCAATCTCATGCAAACGGCATATGGATCATAAACTATATGGTATGTTAGTTTGGACTTTACACTGAAATTCTATCGTTTCTGTTTGCAAAATTGTGGCGTCTCTTCAAATAGCAGTGGCATGACTGGCTATAGTGTTGAGGTAACTTAGAGCATGTATAGTGTGTCAGGATGTATGGACTGTGTTGATAAAGCTCAGTTAGACTGGCTGTCATCCATTTTCCACTTCAGTTTTCCTGTCTGACATTAAGTGTTTGGAAAACTTTTTGCATGGACATAGAAATAAAAGAATGACGCATGCTAAAATAAAACAAAGCTAAGGAAGTGGCTAGCTACCCATGAAGCTCAATATTAATCCAAAACTTCTATTTCCAAATAATGTAACATTCTCAGAATGTTTCTCATTTGCCAGAATGTTTGCTGCCTTCATTAAAAAACAAGGCAAAACAATAAAAAAAAAAAGTCCCCCAAAATAACTCAAAAACCCCCCCACCAAAACAATATCCCAAAACAAAATTAATGCTGACTCTTTTTTTTAATTAACAACATTAAATCCATTGCATAAAAGCTCTTCTTAATAGTCCGTGGAGGCTGCAGGTAACCTTCCAGCAATCATGAAGCCTTGGCCCAAGGTTTGACGTCCTGTTCAATCAAGAGCATTTCCCAAAAAGCAAGTGGCACTGGAGATGGCCAGGCTGCAGTGGGCGTAGGAGCCTGCTGTGACAAGGGGGAGCACAATAAAACCAGTTCAGTGACTGGGCAGGCATTCAGCGAGCAGCCTGAGGCAACGTGTTGTGTCAGGGGCTGTGTACAAAGCCTTGGACAGCTGCAGCACAGAGGTTTAATTTATAGTGACGTTGCAGAGTGCGTGCCAAAACTTTCCTCATTCCAAAGGAAACACTTTCCAGTGCATAATCGTTCAGTCTTGAACAGTTCTTTAGGGATGCTGAAGAGCATTTTGAGTGTTTTTTCCTCAAGCAGATAGCAATGTTCTGTGGTGAGATTATGGAGGAATTGTCTGTTCACACTTTACTGTAATTTCCATAATCAGTACAGTAATGTTACTCCCAGATTTTGCCAATAGCAGTATCTTCACTGTGACCTCTTCTGGAAGAGTAACAGAAGATAGATTTCACTTTCTTAGCTTTGTCAGCCTCTTCCCATTCAAATAACATACCAGGCCAAAATCTTTAAAATTTGATTTCTCAGAAGTAATTGCAGGGCTGTTGTGAAATACTGTGTGGAGCTTTCCAAACAGAAGTCCTTGATTTTTTTACTTTCTTTTTTTCCCTTTTTCTTTTTTTTTTAGTACGGTAAAGAGTCTTAGAAGGATAAGACAAAACTGAAATGTGGTAATGGATAATTCAACACTTTCAAAAAATATTCTTTTACTAGCATGAGGGCCAGGTTCTTGAGAGCTTCCATTTAAAATCCATATTTAGGTGCATAAACAAGATATTTAGCTTTCAAAATGGCTGTTTCAACAAATAATTCAATATTTCTATTGTGGGATGTGCATAGCATAAAATATATTTAATGTAAGAGATTATAGTCCCATGAAGTTGTATCCTTTCCTAGTAAAAATGTGTCCTCAGCCCATGTCAGAATGACGGGTTTTTATCCATGCTGAGGTTTTTATTCAAACCCTGAATTAAAGTGTGGCTGTAGCCTGTCCTTGGTTTAGAATTCATCTGTTGACTCAAGTTACCATTAAAAGCCTTTGCCAGAAGATTATAGAAATTGGTAGCTGAGGCCTGAGAAGACCATACAATCAAAAGTATTCCAGCTTTCTGCCCAAGTGGTTAAGGCAGCATAGCCAAATCTGGTGGCTTTAAACCATTTTTGCTCTGCTGTCTTTTAAAAAATGTTGGTCTGCTGATACAAAGCTGACCTGCTGAATTCAAGACTGCTGCCTCACTTTCCTTTGCTGTATTTGGATACTCAAGAAAGAGCAGAGAGATCTGCACAAACCCATTGTGTGGGGATTGCTTCAGCACAGGGCCTCATTCCTTAGGACTGTGCTTCGTGGTGAGGCAAAGCATGCATGGGTGGTACCAATTCTGGTTTTTTCTTTTTGCTTTCTATCTCTCACTGCTAAAGAAAAGCAGGATTGTTGTTTGTGGTTAGCTGCTGGTTTAGGGCAGTGTTTTTAGCCTGGCTTGATCATGGTGCCTATCAGGCTGTACAGGCACCAATATGTTGTTGGGTTTTGTTCTGCAGAGCAGGAGAGGGAATAGGAGCTGTGGCACAAAAAAACAGTGGAGCTGAACAGATTTCTGTTCTGTTGTGAACAGAACAGTCCATGTGAGTGTCTTCAGCCTTTTGTTTCCAGTAGTGCCAGCTGGGGCATATCTAGGGAAGAGCAAGCCCTGAGCAAGTGTGACACTTCTCCATAACACTTTCCTACCTACTTAGTATTTTCAGCTCAAGCAGTTTCCTGGACGTGGAAAGTAGTTCCATGTGGAAACTCTTTTCCAAATCTTTGGTGAAGCTTTCTGCCTAACATTTGATCAGCCCCTCCCTTAATAAACTTAATAAACTTGGACTTAAACTTATTGTCTGCAACATCCTTGGAAAGGACTTCCACAAGTCTGGTATTGTCTATCTGTTGTTATAATTTGACTTGGTTCCACTTTCTTGTCCCTCACTGTGCTGTAGCAGTTGATCCCTGTCCACCTCCCCCATGTGAGTGGTTTTAGTTGTCTTTGTGTCCCCTTTGGTTTAACTAGGCTGAGGTACCCTAACCTGTTTGTTCTCCATACTAATGTTGTTTTGGATCATCTTTACCCTTCTGAAACTTTTCCAGCTCTAGTGCAATTTTAGAGAAAGAGACCAACACCACACATTGGTGAATACAGTCCATAGTTGTTCTATTTCCTTATTTATGCCTTACTGATGACTCCTGGCACTTTGATTTCGTATGAATTGGACTAGCAGTCAGGAAACATGGATACTTTTCCTGCTTCTCTTGTGTGGTCACTTGGCTTCTAAGTTTCTGCGGAAACTTAGTTTCTTTCTAAACATCTTTGTTGATCTGGGTAAGTACACACTCTTACAAAGGAAAAAGATACGCTGTGAGCTCAGGCTGACCATGAGTCTGTGACCATCAGTCTGTGTTGCAGAGCAAAGTATTACAGCTTGGGGAAATTGCAACATGGTGTTTTTCCGAAAGGCTTTGGAGTAGTTACACCTCAGTTACTCACCAGAAATTTTTCCTTGCTAGTTTTGTCACTACGAGAAACAAAACTATTCCTGCTTGTCATTTTTCTTTCATTTTCATGCTAGAATTGGTTTATTTTTCTGGGAGCCTGACTTGAGCTGTGGGTGGATTTAAACCACCTACAATAAAAAGTGGAGGGTTTTTTATGTAACTCTTAGACACTGCATGCTTAATTAGGGCATCTGTGCATACTTTCTTAAATGGCACCCTGAATATAATGAGTACCAGAGCAATAACAATGTGCTGAATAGTTGCCATTAACTCTAAGGGATTATATGAAATATTTGAGTAACTGAGGTATTGATGGCTTCTGTTGCACATATTCCAGTAATTAATTAATTGAAGAGTACTTAACCACTTACAGTTGATTACTCTGATTTCCTTCTCAGCAGTTCTTTTTATTCAACTTTTACATAATGCAGAACATTACATCCTTTGCCACTCAGTGATGTGTCTCCTTAATTGATGTGCATTCTTTTCTTTCCTAGATATTTCAAAAGGTAGGCTTTTTTTTGGCTTCCAAATAGTTCCCAAAACTCTTTTTTCCCAAGAAGTTTCATGCTAGTAAGTGTGAAGTAGTGATAAACCACAGGTTGCTTTCAAATTTCATAAAGGCAAACTTTTTTAAGGCTGTATTGCTGCAGAAAGGTGTAACAACTTGTTCATTGTATTCACCTATTTAGTTTGCAATGATAATGGCTAATGCATTAATGTAGCTTTTAAGAACAATGCCCATTTCTTTTCCAAGAGAAGGCTTAAGAATATTTATCTTGGAGTCTTTTAGAAAACCCTGCTGATTTGTGTAATACCTTTTTAAAATAGCTGGCCAGATGGATCCAGGGAATGCTTTTGCATGTCACATGTGTCTAACGCCTTTCCTTCTCCTGGGACCAAACTCCATTACATCATATTTTATGATTACAAGACAGAATTTTGGTGGAACTTAGCCATATGGTTGAGTCATCTGCTCTCTTCAGTTTTGGAGGGATTATACTAGCATCTTCAAAAGACTGCTAAATTTATTGGTTTTTTTAACCTATAAGATTTGGAAACCTTCTGCTGTCTCTGGCAATGAAAACCAACCCATTTTCAGCTTATTTATATAATCCTTTGCAGTTATTAACTGAATCTGTTGAAGATGCTGTTACAGGATGAAAAAAAAAAAAGAAAGGATACTTGTATGTTATTCAGGGTTTCCTATCTCATGAGATGGAAGGGAATGCCTAAGATATGTGACATAGATTCCTAAAACAAACAAAAAAAACCATCAAATGCCCATTCTTTGAATTTTTGTTATGACTCTTAGGCATTATCTCTTATTCCATGAAGACTTAAAACCAGTTACAAATCCTTATTCTCCCTCTGCTCCTCCAGCTCTTCACATGAATTATTGAAAAGTGTATTTTGAAAAAAGATGAGAATTACCTCGCTGCTGACTGGCCATTTGCTCCTAGGAGCATGTCTGAATCCAGCAGTTAGTTAAAGTTGTTGTGTTAGATGCACTCTGCAGAATCCAACATAGCCCTGGTGTGCAGCCTCAGTCTTTGAAATGTATTTAGAGTAAACTGATCATGATGGGGAGCATGATTAGGGACATTGTTCAGGTCACTCTTACTTGTAAGCATAAGGGAAAAACATTTTATAAGATTTATGATACTATGTGGGATTTCTCTCTCATGTCAGCACCTCCAAGAAGTGTAACAAAATGGTTATAGCTGTAACAGGGATGTTTTTGATGACAGAAAAGGGGCTTACCAGTAGCACAGCCAGCCCACTCACTTTTCCTGAGGTTGTGTGCTCTTTTTCCAGAGAGACTCTGGGCACTGTACTGCCCTTCAGGATTTTGTGCTTTGTTCATCTTTTCATTATAGATTTTTAATTTGCAGTAGCTTTGTACTGGGGAAGTTGAAAATCTCTAGGTTGCTGAGCTCCATTACAGAAAATGTGTGTGGATCTTGTGAAGAAATTAGAAAACAAACTAAAGAATCTGCAGCAGGGTTTCTCAATACAGCAGCAGCACTATTCCTTAGAGGGGGAGGGCAGCACTTATCTTGATCACAGAAGAGTGTCCTGATGATTGTGACATGCAAATATAGTCCAGTCTAGGACTAATTAGTAGGAGCCAAGTGAATCTTTAATTAAAACAAAGAAAGCAGATGGCTGTTTGTAACTCTTGTCATCTTGTGTGAGCAATCCTAGTGCTTTTGGTGAGGTGCAGGGTATCCAAATTAGTAAAAGCACTATAGTGAGAGGACTGAGTGTTCTAGAAAATCACACATTATTGATCAGAATATTCAGATGAGAACAGGAAGGTCACTGATGTGCAGATTAGCCCATTGATACTGAGCTGTGGTGGTTGTGCCAGCGGACAGCTCAATCACTGATCAAATAGGCAAGAGTTGAACCCCCAGAACTGGCTGGGGCAGCGCAAGCTGAGCTCCCAGGGGCTGCCTGGAGGAAGCTGTGGCTCTGATCAGATGAAAGGCAAGGCCATCCATGCCTGCTGAACAGAAAATTTCTGCATGTCGTTATTCATCCCCATAGAGAAATGGAACTCCTTCATCGGATGAAGCCTAAGGGAAGGAGCCAGAGTGAGTGCCTGCTTGTTCTTTCTTTCCTTTAGCCTCAGGCCTGCCATGTGTGGGCACTTGATGTTCTGCATACAGAGAGTCTGACGCATAAAAGACTTGTCTGATTCTCAGTGCATGTGATATGGAGGATAAACAACGTGGGAAGATGTGGTGGTGTGAAATCTCACATGTTCTTCACTGGCAGCTGAAGTGGATTTTATTTTCATGCAAAACAATTGTTTGCTTTTCCCCGTGACTCTTGGATTTATCCTTCATTGCAGTCATGGAAGTAAAAGCAGCTAAGCTTAGCTTGCTGCTTTAATATTTGATTTTTGGAAACTGACAAATATTAGATCTAGAGGTCAATCCACAGCACTAACATCTGTTAGTGGCCTCAGGAAGATCAGACAGATAGTGAAACTTCTTTGCCTTCTTATGTAGTCATGAAGTACTTTTGGAGATTGAGTTGAGTCCTTGAAGACTCCAAACAAAATAATTTCTTGGAATAGGGATTTGTCTCTATGCTTGCATTGTGTTTTGTTTGGCATTGTCATGGGTTTCAGAATAGAAGGCTATAATCCCCTAACAGTGGTTATGTCCTTTACAAGAATGACAAATTCAACTATTAATAGACTGTTTTTCTACTCTGATAGTTTTGAAATGTTAATACATATTTTGTTATGAATTTGGAAATTGTATTGCTTCCTACAATGCCATTCTAGTAGGTATAAAAATATTGTGAAGTGTTTTTAAAAACAACCATCTGTAATATTTTCTGGCACTTGTGGAGAATATTAAGATGGTGAAATTTAGTCAAGTAATCTTGCTATTAGAGGGGGAAAAAAGGAAACAACCTTCACTGTGAGCTGGAATTTCATGTAGGCATTTATAATACAAACACAAAGTGCCATGGTGGCTTGTACCTTATAAAAACATTTTACAGCAGTACATCTTACTGATCAGTTCTGGACTGTGTGCAGTTCTGCTTGGTGTTGAATTATTTCTTGCTCTTGAATGCAGCCTTCATGTTTGTATTCCCCTTTGAAGAATAATCGGGAGGAAAAATGGGCAGCAGCTCCTCACTTCATGAAAATCAGCTTACTGTGCAGAAGTTGCAAGATAAGCAATGTTTTGAGAGCTTTAAAAGCAGACATGAGGAACGATGGAGTCATAGGCCCAAAGTGTGAGTACACAATGAATTTGGCCATTGGGAGTCAAGAAGATCTGTAAAGTACCTGTGTTCTCTGCCTAAGTTTACTAGTCAACAGAAACTGGAGCATGATACTAAAAATCTAGGTAGACACAGTTGGCTCAGATAATCAAACCAAGTAATTGAATCATAGAATGCCGATTTGAAAGGGATCCATTAAGATCATCAAGTCCAGCTCCTGGCCCTGCACGGAACACCCCAAGAGTCACACCATGTGCCTGAAAGCATTGACCAAATGCCTCTTGAGCTCTCTCAGGCTGGTGCTGTGATCCCTTCCCTGGACAGCCTGTTCCAGTGCCCAACCACCCTCTGGGTGAAGAACCTTTTCCTGATATCCAACCTAAACCTCCCTGACACAACTTCAGGCCATTGCCTCAGGTCCTGTCACTGTCACCACAGAGAAGAGATCAGGGACTGTCCCTCCTCTTCCCCTCATGAGGAAGTTGTAACTGCTGTGAGCTCTCCCCTCAGTCTCCTCCAGGCTGAACAGACCAAGTGACCTCAGCCGCTCCTCACACAGCTTCCCCTCCGGACCCTTCACCTCCTTTGGTTGCTGTCTGGTGGTTTAGTGTGCTGAATTTACAAATCATCCACTAAGGCATTAAATGTTGAGAGCTAAGGGACTGTTCCTGTTCCTGTCTATCTAGAACCAGAGTTCAGATGAGTGCGTTGGTCCTTAGGACCTCTCTGGTCTTCACAGACCACTGTGTCTATCACAGTGTTGAGGAATGCAAGATAGTCAACTCAATAGTTGAATAAACAAACTTTTTTTGCAGAGTTGGCAATGTCCCTGTATTTTACAGCCTCCTTACCACTGAAATATACTTACTAGATAAAAGGTCATGTTAGATTATGCAGGCAATTTCACTTTGAACCTCATGATTTCTTTTTCCCAACTGACCATGAGGCAGTTGTGCAGCAGAAATCCCAAAACCTGAGAGGCTTTATGTAAGTTGCTATTTGACCTTGGTAAGTAACTAAAATCTGTTGGTTAAGTAGTTCATCAGTCTTAAAACATTGTCAGAAGGAGTCTTTTTCATATGTCTCATGCTGATTATCAGTTTTTTGTTTATCTATATTTTTATATTTAAGGGTAAAGAAAACCTGAGGATCTTTGGATAGCCATTTGAGAAGTGTGGTCATTTTTAAGTCTGTGTTTTGACACCCCATGGATTTTTTTGAAGGGAAGAGCTCCCATGTGTCCAGCAGTAAATAGTAATTTGTTAGATATGTTTTAGTTTTAGTGCAATTACTGAGTAATTTCAAGATGAGAACAGTCATCTGAGTTCTCTGTAGCTCAGATCTTTAGAACTTTGAGAAAAGACAGAACAATGGGAGATGGTCACTTCAAACAGGATAGATTTAACTTCTTTATTTTTAGAAAGTCCCTTGTGTTTTTTCCTGTGTTAAGATAAACATTGCTTCATTTATACAAATATACACAATTAATTCTTGGCTTTACTTTCTTCTGTCTTACTGAGAGTGATTGTTTGCATGTGGTGTGGTTATTGCTATGTCCTTTGCTATCTGAAAATAAAGATAAATCTTCAGTCGTTGTATTGATGATGTGTGAGATGATAAACAATGGACAGTAGCTGGACTTATTGCCAATGTTCTGGCTGTATGTTACTAATGATTTAAATACACTTTTTCTTGTTTTGTTCTAATGCCTTGTATGTTGTGAGCTTTTTTGCTCATCACTTTTTCTTTATACCCAGTGGAGTGAAGTGGGTTATGTGAAAACATCAGTAACTGCTTAAAAGAAAAGAAAAGGGATGATGTACGTAGATGTAATGTTAGCAGGAAGTGCCACTGTTCCTTAAACGCAAAGATTGATTTATGTCTTTAAAAAAGGCTGAAAAGCAGTATCTGAACCAAAAATACCATTATGGCCTTTCGTATGAAGTGAAACAAGCAGCATGTGTGAGCTGTGTGCCTTCCGACCCACCATGAGCCTCTAAACTCACTAGACGAGGGCTGACTGTGCTCCCTGGTCTGGTGAAATGTGTCATGCTCTCTCAGCCTCCCTTGCTGACTTTTGCTCTCAGTCGCTTCACTTATCTTACAGAAATGAAGTCTTGCAGCTGAGTTACAAAAAGGCTGCTTTTCTATGCTTGAACTGTGCATGTTCCCTTCCTGACCTTATGGCTACTCTGCGTTCAAAGCCTGACTGGAACTGTGAAACTAAACACAGGGCTTTTTTAAAAAACCAAACAAACAGCAAAGCAAACAAATAAATGTCTCACAAAACCCAACCAAACCCCCACCAAAACAGACAAAAAAACTCCCAAGAAGTTTACACAGAAGAAATACAAATATCTCAGCAACACAGCAAATTCTGCAATGCACTTATTTCCATCTTCATTTCCCTCTTGAGTGTTCTTGGAGCATAGCTCACAACCTGCTGCAAATTCCAGTTGTCATTTAAGCAAAGACCACACTAACTTTTTTCTACAACTTCCCTCCCCCCACACCCCCACTCCCCAGACTTGCAGTCTCAGATGACCATTTTAGTCAGGCCATCTTTGCCCTTCTCTGTTGGTGAAAGACCCTTTCATTTCCCAGCTTGTGGTCTCCTTCTGCCAGGAAAGTTTCCGGGCAGCCTCACTGGCTGATAGAAGTGCCCTGCTGAGTGATTTGCTGTTCAGTTACATTATTCTGGGGTTCAGCATGAAAAAATGGTTTGCTTGGATAATAATCACTTCTTTATCTACAGAAGCTACCTCGTGAATGGGTAATTATCAAGGTTTACTGACAATCTGCCGTTAGTCTTTTGTTACCATTCCTTGTCCATTCACTCCGACTGCTTCCTGCCTTCCCTGTCATTCTTTTTATCTCCGATTCAAATGGAGTTCATGGTCTGACACAAATACAGGCTCCAGTATCAAATGGACCTCATGCCCTTCTCATGGCCAGTTACCCCAACTAGGCACCATAGCTCAAGAAACGAGAGGAGGGCAATGGTTTGAAGCTTCTGGTTGTAAAATGTGCACAGGATACTTGCATTGCTGCTGCTTTAAAGAATGGAATTTGTAATCTTGTGAGTTGCAAAGGTTTCATCTTCTTATGTAAATATAATTTATATTATTAGCCATCCATGTTGCCTAAAATAGGCAACATGGATGGTCAAGTGAAGCTGGAAAAGACTCTGTTGTAGCAATTAGTGCCATTTAGATAATATCACTATGAGTTACTTTGAAAGCCATTGTCACGCTTTGCTTTTTTGACAACTTAATTAGAGGTCTAGACCTTACTTGTGGTGAAGCTAATGAACACATCCTCTTTTGGCATGGCCTTGCAGGGCGCTGCCTCGGTCGAGTGCGGTGAGCACAGGTCAGCTGGCAATGCCACTGAGCTGTACCTGCGCCCGGGGCAGCCTTTGGGAATCACAGCAGCTGAAAGCAGCCCGGGAGGCAGCAGCTCCTGGCATCTGCTGAGCTCTGAGTGTCCTGAGAGGTGCTGCTGCACACTGGAATAAGCTGTTGCTGATAAGATCAACAGCATCCTGCCCTCCTGCAAGTGAGATTTTCACTCCCACCATGCACGCTTGCTGCCTTGCCGGCTCCTTACTACATACCACTGACTCCTAGGTTATAGTGTTTTCAGATAAGCCATTCTTTTGAGAAAAAGCTGTCATCTGTTGTTTCAACTTCGAGGGATGTTTTGTTTAGTGAATGCCTTAAGTACAATAAGATTGTTCTTGTTTTTAAAACTCCCTTGGGAAGTCCAGCTCATGTGGACTTCTGTGGATGACCTTGTGATGCAATAGTGTTCGGTGTCTTTGCCATGCGATTGTTTGTGACGCCAGTCTTTAAGTATTCCTTTCCTTTTCAGACACTGAGTTGCTGAGTTTGAAATTATCAGGAATTTCAATTTGCTACTCAGCTTCCCTGCAGTTCTGATTTCAGTGGAGATAACATAACTCTGTCTCCAGTACATTTGCAACAATGCAAGGTCACTTAAATCATCTCCTGTAGGCTGCATGCCAAAGATAAAGAAACAAAGTTGTTGCCAGTTAATGTTTGCTCAGGTATTTGCTCGTGGAAAATGTACAAGTGCTAAGTAGAACTATCACCTCTTGTTATATGTTATTTCTTGCATGATATGTGCTGGTAATCTCAGACAATTGCGGCTTAATATCCTGATATAGTGGTGATGAAAATAAGAATAGGTACCTTTTTACAACATGTTTTGATTTGTGAGCTTCTCTTCTGGAAAGGAAATTGTTCACTTTGTGACAGAGAAAACAATGTGTAAAATAGGTAGTGCAAGCTTTAACTGTATAAGAAAATAGGCTTTGATGTGAAGGTTCCTCTTTGGACTCAAAATCTGTCAACTTGTCAACATGCTTTTTGTGATCCTAAATACGAAGAATTTTTACTTGATGGTTTCAGCCCAGTGAGTATGATAAGTACTTTATTAGCATCTTGCAGTCATAAAATTGGCAATAAATTGTGCTTAGAGGGAGCTTACAGGAGAGTTTGCAGCTCTCAGGGCAGTTGCTGTTGTCGTGGAGCTGCGGCTTTGAGCAGTCATCCTGGTAGTGGTTACTGAAGGTGGTGTAAGCACTCTGCGCTGGCCTGAGTATTGCCTTTTTAATCACTAATCATAAACTGGTGATGTAGATCAAGTCAATCAAGTTCTCAGCCTCACTTCACTAACACTGACCACACAGTGCCCTGTGCAGGAGTGACTTTCCATCCTCAGCATGGCCTTTTCATCCTCCCTTCCAGCTCCTTTCTCAGGTTCCCATGTGTTTCAATATGAAAAGCACTGAACTGTTACCAGAGAGAAGCTTCTGAGTAAGGCCCTACAGCACACTTTTCTGTGTGAAAAATGAAAATCAAGAATAAAAAGCCTGCTTGAGAGGGATGTTCAATGCCACCTGATTGGATTTTAGCATGCCATCCTTTCAGCTATCAGTATTGTATCTTAGGATTTGTTAGGGATGACAGGTTATCTGATCCCCTGCACATTAATAGGAAAACATTTAATATTTTTAGGCATGACTGAAAAACACTTGTTTTATCCGAAAGCTTACACTTCTTGAGCTTTGATCAGATTTATTTTGTCTCTGCATATGTAATGCCCATTATTGCTACCTATACTGAACAGTATACACCAGACAAGCAACAGACTAACTCTTCCCACTACCCCAAACCTGAAGAAGTATTGAGTGGAGCACTGGCTGTGGTCTGTGAAGCTGAAATATGTGTTTCATCAATTTTGCATGTGTTCACAAGCCATTGTTATTGCAAAATGTTAATTGTTTGAAGGAAGGCTGTTGATAACTGTTTGGCATGCGGCCTACAGGACTGGGGGGTGTGTGGAGGGTGGGGGTGGAGGTCAAGAGAACTCACATGTGCAGTCTTCTGCAGGATTAGATTCTTCCAAATTCATTACATATATGAGTTTATCTTTACGCTGAGATGCTCAGGTTTGGAGTTTTTTACTTGAGTGCTGCATACTCAGTTGACTGACTTGCATATTTGCAGCAGTCTTAACACAAAACAAGCAAAAAAATCTCCAAACAAAACAAAAGAACCCCCAGCTTCATTGCTGATGAAAAGTACCTGCTTAGCTATTGTTTTTTTCGCTCTTGTGCTAAAGATTTTTGTGAAGACCATACTGCTATTTTGTGTTAACCTTGAGTTTGAAGTGCTCTGTGTGGGTTGGCTGAGAACGTTAGATGTGGAGACCTCTCTGACATAAAACACTGTTTTATGTTACCTGGAAGAGTGGTATAGGAGAACTGAAACTTCCCCAGGGCTGTTTGGTGGATGGTGCTGTGCTGTTTGGATGAGATGTGAAAGCCAAGGGAAGTGAGGAGTCTTGTGACAGAGGGGCAGGACGTGGCTGAAGAAAGGGCCTTACAAAAATGTCTGCGTGGCTTGGAAAAGTGGAATGGGATGGTTTGGGAACTGCAGTGGAGGAAGCTTGATACAGTGGGTTTATGAATTCAAGGTGTCCAGTTCTGCTGGTCATCCTGTACTCCTGGCAGGAGAGGGCATCTCCCATGTTGATGTTTTCCAGGACAGACAAATGCTGGCGCTGCAGGATGGGTGTCAGTTCAAGGTGAATTTTACACTGAACAGCAATGGGGAGTACCCATGGTATGCGTCATCCCGACAGAAGTTACCTCCCAAGTCTTTGGTGTATACTTGATGATGTGTGACTGGTGGGGTCAAAACGAGGCTAATATTACAAGAGATTCCAAAAATATGTGTAATGCAACAGTCTGTCGCTGCCTCTGTTCAGAAATCTGTGTTTTCTGATCTGCTGCGGGCAGTAGTGCCTGTGCAATTTTTGATTGCATGAGACACTTTAAGAGCCCTACTGACTTAAATGCCTCCTACTTTCTTGCCATATCCTGGGTACAGTGTCTTTCTGGGTTCATATGTGTTCTCTGTCCTTCTAGATTTTTCTTACCCTGAAGAACATGGACAGTAGGGCTAGAATTCCATGTTGAAATGAGTGTTTTTGAGAGTCTATTGCATGCCATTTATTTCATTAGCTGTACCTTTAACTTTTGGAATGCGTTGTACAATGCTGGCCTTCTGAGCACAATGGGGAAGAAAAAAACCAGTTTGATCCTATCAGAAGAATACTTGAACAACTGTTGATGCCTGCATACTTGTTTCTTCTGTGTGAACAGATTTATGCATAATTTCATTTCGAAAATAAAACGAGATCTGTAAATAGATTCATGTAACTTGTATAAAATTGACATTTCATCTACAATAATGACACAATATGGATACCTTAGAATGGAATCTTTATTGCTTTAATGAAAAGATGAATGACTTCATATGAGCATTAGAGTGTAATGGCTTTTAAACATTTTAGGTAGAACGCAGATATTTTTG
Source organism: Entomyzon cyanotis (assembly GCA_024500445.1). Classification (NCBI taxonomy): domain Eukaryota; kingdom Metazoa; phylum Chordata; class Aves; order Passeriformes; family Meliphagidae; genus Entomyzon; species Entomyzon cyanotis. The sequence continues at coordinate 41,178,452 of JAKEPQ010001021.1, read as the reverse complement.
TTTATAAATAAGAATAACTTGCTGTGCAGTAATGAAGAGAAATCGCATGTATCCTTTTTGTTTTCCAGGAGCAAAACAAAACTTTTGCTACAGTAATGTTATAGATGTTAAAGGTGCAATTGCAAGACCTAATAAATGGATTTAGATGTTTTACAACCTCTAAAATTACTCATTTCTTTAACATCTCTGAGTCACAATGCTTGAAAGAAGAGACACTAATTAGATAAAGAACTGAAAACAGGAATCTAAAATGACTGCCAAATACAGATCTAGCCTAGCCACCAGCCTCTACCACTTTCCTCTAAGAAGGAAAAGGAATTAATTATCCAGTTCTGTGTGAAAAATAAAGAAATGTACACTGATAGCTTTTCCTTGACATTGATATACATCTGATGTTATCCGAGTGTTTTCAGGGTCACTTAATGACTTGTCTAAGTTCAGTTATAATTATTTCTCAAGTATGAGGGAATCTGTTTAGCTGTACAGATAAGCAGGCAGCAGTTTTTAATTGAGGCATCATTAAGTCTTTCCTTAATTTTTTTTCTGTGTGCTCATTTTTGGGTACCAGAAAGGACATGGTTGAAAACTACAGTAAAGATGAGTTAAAGCATCTGCTCTTGTAAAAGAGTGATTCCATATGTCATAAAATGTTTTACTGTTAGCAAGAGCATTGCTCTGCATCATCAGAGTTACTTGCAAAACACTCCTTTCAATATCTGTGTGTCTCCTCAGTGAAGCTTCCATTCTACATAAATACTGAGGGGTAATGGGGGACCCAACTGTGTTAGTTCCTCTTTGGTCTGGGATTTTAATTATAGTGTAATTACAGATGGATGTAGTTACCTCAGCAGCTTCTCAAAGGGGAAATTGACACTTTATCTCAGATATTTCTTAAATTTCGAAGTCAGTATTAGTGTGATTACTTGCTTGTACCAGAACACTGAATATTGAATTATATGTCAATAATGTTTCAGTTTAATAGCTGACTATTGAAGGAATATTCATGAAGCTGCTTCTTGACAGTGTGACCATTTCTGTACTTTAAAGCTAAATGTTCTTCTGAAAGCTGTTCTGCCAAGGATTTTCAGCAAGACTTAATCTTAACATTTTCCTGTAGTTTATTCTGTTTCATGTTTCAGAAGTAAACTGGTGATTTCATGTCAGGAAAAAATCTTAAAAAATGTGTTGCGCCTTTTTCTTCGAAGTATGGGTTAGTGTTGGGATTGGACATGTGTATGTGGTGTGTGCAGATTATCATGCTACCTGGATATCTGTCTGTCTTTTCCAAGGTACAACACACACACACACACACACACACACACACACACACACACACACACACACACACACACACACACACACACACACACACACACCAGAGAAAAAGTTTTTAAAAAAGGTACAGAAGTTAGGTGATTTTTTGGTAAGGCTGGTTTTAAATTTCTTCATATGACTGAATAGTAAAAAGCTCAGAAACAGGTCAAACTCCAAAACAAAAGGCATAATATACTGTCAAATAAAGAGTGTTAACTTTAGAGGTTTTTATTTACAAGTAAGATACATTTTTTTTAACATCTGCTTTTAATAATAGGCTGCCTTTAAAGCATGAAATTCCCCAAATGCAGAATAGGCAATGAGTCTCATTTTGGATGGAGAGCCTGCTGCTTGGCTGGCCCACTCATTGTCATGGAGTCTAAATACTGCTCAGGGAAACAATTTTTTTTTTGCTGATGTAATTAGTGCTCTAGAGTCTATAGAAATTTATTGCAGTGCTATAAGGATAAAGACTATAAGCTCCTGGATGTGCACTGACCCAGCAGTCACTCCACTGCCATAACAGACTGCAATTGCTTTGTCTGCATGCCAGTTCCTTTGACAGAGCTGCCATTCATGCTCTTGGTTCCAGGTGGTGTTCTTTCAGCTCTTGTCTGTTCTCCTGCACTCTCTCTATTTATTATTGTTGTTGTTGTTGTTATTGTTTATTGAATAACTTTTAACCCGAACACTTCCCCCTGTCCTGGTTTTTCACGGTGTGAACAGCCTGTGGCGTTAGTTCACATTAACATGAACATCACACACTTTTCCTCACAAGCCCAGACAGAGAAGTGTCAAAGTTTTTATGTATCTGGAGGAAAAAATGTCTGTATATAGTTTCAGGACAAAGTGTTATGGTGGAGGAGAAGAAGGGGTGTTATTTAGTATTTAGGTTATTTTGGGGGGGGGGGGGACATTTATTGAGTATTTCTCAAGGTGGGCATTAATATGAATTTAGTAATGACAGAAGTTGTGTTCAAATCAAGTGCTGATGAACAGGCAGTCATGCTGGGGATGAGCTGACTAGTGTCAAAGAGAAAGCCACAGACTGTTGAAGATAACTCTCCTGAGTGTAGCAGAATGCCAACCCTGGTTCAAATGCAGCTTTTAACTGCACCAGATTGTTTTTTCTGGAGACTGAACACTGTTGTTAGTCCAGATTAGAGCGCATGTATGCACCTTTTGACTCCTTTTCCAGAGCTCATTCTGCTGTGATCACATGGAATACAGAAGGTTAACTGTCCTGTTTTCTTAGGATCCTGCTAGATTCAACTTGGAGGACTTTTAAAGGAAATGGAAGTAGGCTTTTGTCCTGAGCGGTCAGAGGAGGAGAGAGAGTCATTGAGTTAGGAAGTCATGTCCTAATCGTGACTCAGCTGCTGAAAGGGATCAAAAAGATTCAGTGGATTAAGTTTGGAAAGATCTGAAAGTAGGGTGGTTTTCTTTCAGTAGCATTATGTGAGTGGTTGGTTTGTTTGTTTTAAAGACAAATGAAGGGAATAAAAGATTGGTAAAGCTAGCTACAGTCTGCAAAGGGCAGTCTCTTAACCCATTACCTTCTACAAAGTGTAAGCTGGAAAAACCTTAAATGTGTAAAGTTTTGGCTGGCTTGTGTTGTTAGGGTGGGGTCTGGATAAGATGAGGCATTTCATTGCTTATCCGTGTGGTGTATGTCTTGAAGGTCCGATGGGGCTAGTACAGCTCTGGAATGGAAACCAGGACTAAAAAAAAAAAAGGAGACTTTTTTAAAACACACTAAGAAAATATGGATTTTTTCCCCCTGCACTACTCATCTACAGAGTTTCCAAGTTACAGTTCTCATCACTTAGGCCCTGGCTGAAGCCGTTGAATCCTTGGGAACCTGTGCTGCACAGCTTGCAGATTACTTTTATGTGGCTTTCCCTGTGACATTTCTTTGGGTTGGGCTTTTTTTTTAAGCTTTCAATCATGATAAATGTATGGAGGATCATTTTGGAGAGCCTGTACTCAGTGTTGTACTGATAATATTTCTCCTTTCTTTTCCTTTTCCTTAGACCAACGAGTGGAATAAGAACGATGATCGGCTGCTGCAGGCGGTGGAGAATGGAGACCCTGAGAAAGTGGCTTCACTGCTGGGCAAAAAGGGAGCCAGTGCCACCAAACAAGATAGTGAGGGCAAAACTGCGTAAGTCCAACCTAAACTTGTGATTTAAGCACCAGGGAGGGAAAAGCCCCAGCCCTAGATGCACATGCCATTTCTGTGAATTAAAACCCAGATACAATCCTGGAAATGAAGGTTTCTCTTTCTTCTGAAGCACAACATATTCTGGAAAACTCCTTTCTCATAGTCTTTATGTGTAATTCTACATCTAGAATGCCATTTCAAAATCACAAACCCATTGAGGTAACTTGAAGTTAACAAACTACTGGGTAGACTGGGGCCATTTTAGCACAGGGTACCTTCGAATTTCGTGGCACACTGCAGAGCGCACACTCCGAAAGGTATACATCTTTGGGGCTATTTTTTCCCATGGACATTATTTTAATAAGGCAGAAATGAAGATGAATTTTCATCCTAATGGGTTTGTCTGAACTGAAACTGTGGTGACAGAGTTTTAAAATACTGTAGATGCTAAGGACTCACTAAGTGTTCCTTGTTTTGATTGAAGTATGGTAATGAAAGTTTTGTGTAAACGAGATTCCTTTTGTGCTCTCAATGTATTTCATATATACCACTTTTGTCTTCTGTTCTTCCTCTTGTTCTCCTTTGAACATTCTGGATAGTGGAAGATAAAAGATTCCAGGAAGAAAACTACAGCCAAAACATTGCTATCCTTAAACTTTCTTTCTTATAGCACAGAAAGATGATTAAGTGGGTAAATGACAAATAGGCATCTCATGACAGAACCAAAACCTTCATAAAATTCTGGATAGATGTGGACAAAGGAAGACAGTTTATAGTCCTGGGAAGGGCAGCACAAGACAGTTTATACCAAACTATAAGTTCTAATAAATTACTTCTGGGTTACATTTATTGAGTTATACTCTGCTTCTTTCTTGGTCTGGTCCAATTTCCTATATCTGCTCTATTTCTGCTCCGCATCTGAAGAAACTGAGTGATGGATTGACTCATAATGACCTGCAATTTCTTACAGCAGAAGTCCAAGTCATCAGTTACGTCAAGTGGGCTTTCTCCTCCATACTTAAATAGGTTTTTAATTTTTAAAAGTTGCATACATATGTTTTTCTTTTGGCCATTGAGTCTTTGGAATTACGGCTATATTTAGCATTTCATGTTTTTACAATCAACATTAACTCCAGACCTAGATTCTTAAGCTCCTCTTAAGCTGCACTCTATACAGTGTGTCCAGTGTAACCTAGTTTTCAAATTCCAGGTATAAATCAATACTATGAATTTTTCTACAAAACCACCCGAGACTGAATTTATCAGGATCTCTTAACTCTAAGAATGTAGCTAGGTATTGGTGCAATGATTTTTCAGCTTTACATGGATGCAATAAAAAACTCCCATTTTCACTCTTTATTTACAGCTACTAAGAAGTCAGTAACCATATATTTATATGAATGATGCTGTTAGTAATAATGCAGTTGCAAATACTTCATTCAATTGCTTGGAACAAATGTGAGTCAGTCCTATAGAGATCTCTGGTTCTCCTTTTTCTGTATGCTCATTTAACTGTCATTTACTTTTAAATTTTTTTTCCTGCTGTGGACAGCTTGAGAGAGAACAAAGAAAAGTAGCACTGCTGTGATGCAGAAATACAGCATGCCAACTCTCATTCTTTCTTTCCCAGTGCTTTGGGAAATTTAGCAGACCTGTTCAGGTTATTTCTGTCTCCATTTTGAAAGATAGAGACTGGCAGGTGTAGAAGCAATGACACTAACCTGGAGAGACGTAGCTACCAAAGGTGGCTGAGAAATGTTCTCCAGCATGGCTTATTGACATTGGGCTGTGTCTTGTTTGTATTTTTATCACTGCGGAGTATTTTTTTTGGTGTGTATAAAATGGAGTGCAGCCATCATTTCTGTATAGACTTGTTTCTCCTCTGTGTGCAGTGTGATGCCAGAGATTCATTCCTGTCGTGTGTCTGGGTGGCTGACACCACTGTTTTGTCTGGCCCCAAAAGATCTGCTCAGAGGCACAGACCCTTCTGCAGCCCAGCACAGAGCTCTGTTGGTGTGCTGCAGGAGGATGGTTTATTAGCTACCCTGTCTGTAACATCAGCAACTCCAGTGCTTGGAAATTGCAATCTGCACAGGATTTTTGGGGGGAGCTGTCCACCCTTGTGCTCAGATTTCATAGAATCATAGAATGATTTGGGTTGGAAGAGACTTTAAAGATCATCTCGTTCCAATCCCCCTGCCAGGGGCAGGGACACCTTCCACTAGACCACGTTGCCCAAAGTCCCATCTAGCCTGGCCTTGAACACTTCAGGAATGGCTCTTTCACAATCTCTCTGGGCAACCTTGTCCAGTGCCTCACCTCTTTCACAGTAAAGAATTTCTTCCTACTACCTTGTCTAAGTCCACCCTCTTTCAGTTTGAAGCCATTCACCTTGTCCTACCTCTACATGCCCTTGTGAAAGGTCTCTCCCTAGCTTTCTTGTAGATTCGCTCCTGTAGGTACTGGAAGGTGCAACAAGGTCTCCCCAGAGCTTCCTCCCATGAGCCTTGCACATAGAAAATAAGGCAGTGATTGGTGACAGCCAGCATGGCTTCAATAAAGGCAAATAGTGCCTGACAAATCTGTTGGCCTTCTGTGGTTGGGTTACAGCAGTGATGCCTGAGGGAATAGCGACAATGTCATTTGCCTGGACATGTAGAAAGCATTTGACACTTTGACACTGTCCTGCACAGCACTGCTGTCTCCAGCCTGGAGAGGCATGGTTCTGTGGGATGGACCAATGCTCCAGGTGGGATCTTCTGAGGGCAGAGCAGAGAGGCAGAATCACCTCCCTTGACCTGCTATGCACAGAATTCTTTTGATGCAGAGCAGAATACAATTTCTGGGCTGTGAGCTGACATTGTTGGCTCATGTCCAACCTCTTGTCCACACATCCCCAAGTCCTTCTCAGCAGGGCTGATCTCTGTCCATTCTCTGCCCAGCCTGTGTTTGTGCTTGGGTTTGCCCTGACCCAGGTGCAGGACCATCACTTGGCCTTGCTGAACCTCATGAGGCTCATGGGGTTTCACTGGTTACGTTTTAGAAAGTTGTGCCACGTGGGAAGGGAGCTCTTTGGATGAGTGGTGTATTGATCCCTGTGAGTTTATATTGACACATTTGTTTACATAGTTAGGTTGAAGCTGAACCAGAAGAACGTGACGGATTCAATTATGTAACGGAGTGCTTAATGTGATTAAAGACTTTGGAATGTGCTTGAGAGCAAAAATGAGAAACAATTACACATTGCAATACAGGTTTGTTAGCTCCACCATTGTCTGTTCCCTTAAGGTGTGACATGTTCCTTTAAAGACTTTCCTTTCTTGTTCTTTTTGCTAACAACCCTGCAAACAAAATTTTCAATACTGTCCAGATTTTCTGAGCTATAGTAATATAGTGTATTATTTTAAATAGAAGGTGGAGGAGATCATTTTTCATGCTTTGAGAGGTACTTTAAAGGTTTTATTTTATAATCAGATGGTTTCCTATTATGAAGTGCTTGCACTGAGAGGAACAGAGACCAGAACCAATGATTTTCTCTATTTGTCCTGTTGAGTACTGTATGTATCATCCCAGTGAATCCTGCTATGGTATGCTCCAGCTCTGGCTCAGTTTTGGACATTACCACCTAATTTCCTCTTTGTGTCCTCTTTAGTCCCTGTCCCTTAGGACCTTTACTTTTTGACTTGTTGACATGCAATAAAATGAAGATGCTTAAATTAATGAGGTCTAGGTACCTCATTAGTTTAAGGTATTAGTATTAAGGTAGGTATTTCTCAGAAATACTATTTACAGTTTTCATTAGGTTTAACTCCTCAGCAGTATCTCATTAAAAAAAGGTATTTATAAAATACCTTGTCAGAGTAATGAAATTATGGTTTTTTAAGACTCGCATGACTTTCCACACCATCACCCTGCCTTTGACTAAGTTCTTTCTATAAACAATAAATCACTTTTAAGGCCATGGAGCAAATCCACCTTTGGCATAAGTTGACACAGTCCCATTGTTGCTCCCACTTACATAGCAGAGACTATTGCCAAGCACAGTTGTAATAGAACCTATCTAGAAATCTGACTCTGTCACTGTAGTCGTATTTTGCCAGATAGGTTGGTTGTTTTTTCTTTTGGTCCAGCTTCCTTAAACAACAAAATGGGGCTTTCCAGCTTGGAATTTGATCATTTAAATCCACTTAAACTAACAAAAAAGGGTTTTCAAAGAGATCCCTTTCAGGAGTGATAGGATTGGGTTCATTCATGTGCTGCACTTTCCCCAAGATCAAGTGTTCAAATGGGTTGTTATTTTAAGAAGCTACTGCCATTATTGAGGGGAAGTGGAGGGACGGGGGTGGGGGAATGATTTTGGAAAGGATTTATGGTGTACAAATGGTAGCACTTCCTTGTCCTGAAGTTATTTTGTCAGTGTGCCAGTCCATTACTGCCATGTTTGCATGTTTCTGCAAGGTACTAAACTAGAAATAAATGCTTTTGGCTATTAAGTAAAACAATAGATCTCTGTACATTTTTTTTGAACTGCAATTGAGCTGTTCTTTAATAAAATGACTGTGACAATAGTACAAAAAAGCTTTAGAAACCTCTGCAAATTTACTCCTTAAGAACTCTTTCACAGAACTATTGCCAATAGCAGTTAAGAGAAAGGATGTATTTTCATTTGAAAGAGAATGTTCATGCCTTGGAGGCTGAACTAAAAATAAATTTTGGAGCATATTCCAACTGCAAATACTTGATATTTATTATGCACATAGTATTCATTTTTGTTTTCTTCCTTTTGGATCTTACTGTATAAGGAGCTGGGGATGAATGAAGAACATCACTTTTCAAAAAGTAGTTAGTATTTTAATTACCTTTGAGAGAGAATATTTCCTTGTATGTAATAATATTTATCTAAAAAGAAGCTATTGGAAGAATACATGGAATGATAGAATAATCTGAGTTGGATGGGACCCACAAGGAACATCAAAGTCCAACTCCTGGCCCTTCACAGCACACCCCAAGAGCCACACCATGGGCCTGAGAGCTTTGTCCAAACATTTTGAGCTCTGTCAGTCTGGTGCTGTGATCTCTTCCCTGGGTAGCCTGTTCCAGTGCCCAACCACCCTCTGGGTGAAGAACCTTTTCCTGATATCCAACCTAACCCTCCCCTGACACAACTTCAGGCCATTGCCTCAGGTCCTGTCACTGTCACCAGAGAGAAGTGATCACTGCCTGCCCCTCCTCTTCCCCTTATGAGGAAGTTGTAACTGCAGTGAGGTCTCCCCCTCAGTCTCAGCTGCTCCTCACACAGCTTCCCCTCCAGACCCTTCACCATCCTCCTGGCCCTACTTTGGATGTTCTGTAATAGCTGAATGTAGTTTTTTTATGGTGACACTGAAAACTCCCCCAAAACTCGAGGTGAGGCTGCCGCAGAGCAGAGCAGAGCAGAGCAGAGCAGAGCAGAGCAGAGCAGAGCAGGACAATCCCCTCCCTTGCCCACCTGGCCATGCTGTGCCTGATGCCCCCAGGACAGGCTTGGCCCTCCTGGCTGCCAGGGCACTACTGACCTGTGTTCAACTTGCCATTGACCCAGAGACCCAGGTCCCTTTCTTTGGTGTTGCTTTCCAGTCTCTCATTCACCAATCTATCCACACAACCAGGATTGCCCCAGTCCTGAATGTAGAATCCTGCACTTGCCTTTATTAAACTCTGCATGGTTGGTGATTGCCCAGGCCTCTCATTTGTCATGGTCTCTCTGCAAGGCCTCTCTTTTAGGGAGTCAATATCTCCTCCCAATCATCTGCAAACCTACTTAGTATCCCTTCCAATGCTGTGTCCAAGTCATTCATGAAGATGGTGAGGACCACAGGGCTGAGGCTGGAGCCCTGTGGAGCCCCACTAGTGGCAAGGCTCCCATTCTGAAGTCACCCCAGTGACTGTTACCCTTTGTGCCCCACCCATGAGCCAGTCGCTCATCCATGACTGGATGTGTTTATCCAGCTGCGAGCTGGACACTTTGTCCAGAAGGATCCTGTGAGAGACAGTGTCAAATGCTTTGCTGAATTGCAAGAAGATAAAAATAACATTAACCCGCTTCCCTTGATCAATTTCTTGGCTTCATGGGTCCTTGTCGTGAAAGGAAATCAGGTTTGACAAATAGGACTTTCCCCTCATGAAGCTGTGCTGGCTGTGAGCAGTGACTGCATTGTCCTTTAGTTGTTTTTCAATACCTCCCAGAATAATCTTCTCCATAACCTTACCGGGCACTGCAGCGAGAATGACTGGACTGTGGTTTCCAGAGTCTTCCTTCTTGCCATTTTTGAAAGCTCAGACAATATTAACCAGCTTCCAGTCAGCTGGGACCTCTCTGGATTTCCAAGGCCATTCAAAATTCATCCAGAGAGGTCTTGTGATGACATCAGACAGCTCTTTGGGTGTTCTCAAATGAATTTTATCAGGCCCCACAGATTAATAGGGATCCAGCTGGAGCAGCAGATCCTGCACAAATTTGTGGCCAACTGAGCATTGACCATTCTTGCAGCCATGGTCCTCCAGATCAGGCCACTGGAACCCCCTTAGCTTGATGTCAGTATTGAAGACAGACATTAAACCTCTCTGTCTTGTCCATGTCCCTGTTTGTGAGGTGCCAATCCTTATCCTGTAACAGGCTGACCATATTTCTGCACTGCCATTAATGTATTTAAAAATAACTCTTTCTGTTGTCCTGCACGGTTCTGAGCAGCTTCAACTCTAGCTGAGCTTTGGTCACATGAATTTTCTTCTTAGAGTGGCAGCAGCATCTCTGTATTCTTCCCATATCACCTGACCTACACTACAAGCTGGACATAAACCTTCTTTTTTCACCATTTTTCCAAAGCAAGATCACTGCTTAGCCAAGCTGGCCTTCTGCCTCATCTGCTTGACTTCCAACACTTAGAATTCCCTGCTCCTGTGCCCTTAGGAGGTGATGCTTAAAAAGGGACCAGCACTGGTGGGCCCAGCACATTCAAAAGCATTTTCCAAAGGGTCCCTATTCACTAGTTCCCTGAGCAGCCTGAGGTCTGCTCTCCCCATGTCCAGGGCTGAAGGTTTGCTGGCACTGCTCCTCCAGACAACAGAGATTCTAAACTTGATTGCTTTGTGGTCTCTGGGGCCAAGATGACTGCCAATCTCCACTCATGAGACACTCTCTGTTAGCAAGCAACAAATCACCCTTGGACAGCCAGCACCATGCAGCCAGGGCATAACTCCAGTGGAGATTGGAGACTGCCAGTACACTATTATGGCCTGATGGATGTCACACCCTCACTGAATGCTGCTGTGCCCAACGTGCTGGAAATTCAGTACAAACTGGATCCAAGGCAGCAGAAATGCAATGTCCACCACTGACATTGCAAATGCCTTTTTCTTCATCCCTCTGGCAGCAGAGTGCAGACCTCTGTTTTCACAACTGTGGGCATGTAGTACATGCGGAACCAACTGCCCCAGGGGTGGAAATTCAGTCCCACCATCTGCCATGGGCTGATCCAGGCTGCACTGGAAAAGGGTGAGGCCCCAGAGCACTTACAGTACATTGATGGCATCATTGTATAGGGGAGCACAGTGCGGGAAGTTTTTTGGAAAGGAAAGAAGATAATCCAAATTCTCCTGAAGGCTGGTTTTGCCATAAAGCAAAGTAAGGTCAAGGTCCCTGCTCTGGAAATTCAGATTTTAGGAGTAAAAGGGCAGGATAGAAGTCATCAAGGTTCCAGTGGATAGGGCCAATGAAATAGCAGTCTATGTCCCTACCAACCAGCAAGAAGGAAACACAGGCTTTCATAGACATGGTGGGTTTTTGGATAATGCATATTCCAGAGCACAGTGAGATTGTCAGCTCTCTCCATCAAGTGACACGGAAGAATGATTTCAAATGGGCTCATGAACAACAAGAAGCTTTAGAACAGATCAAACAGGAGATTGACTGGCCCAAGAGGGCTACTGCATGGCCAGGGCAGGGCAGGATGTGAGGAGTGTGCTCTACACTGCAGCCAGGGAGAGCGGGCTTTCCTGGAGCCTCTGGCAGAAGGGACCTAAGGCGACTCAAGGCCTAGCTCTCGAGTTTTGGAGTCTGGGAACAGAGGATTTGAGGCCAGCTGTGCCCCAACTGAGAAAGAACTTTTGGCAATTTATGAAGAGGTTTGATCTGCCTCAGAAGTGACTGGCACTGAAACACAGGTTGCAGAGCTGAAAGCCGTGCTGCTGGCTTCAGATGTCACTGAATGGGAGAAACAGACAATGCTCTGCCTCTGCACTGACTTGTGGGTGTTGGCAAACGCTCTGTGAGTGTGGCTGGACCGATGCAAAAAGGCCAATTGGCAGTGCAGAGGGGAATCCATTTGGGCTGCTGAATTGTGGCAAGACATTGCTGTCCAGGTAGAGAAGTTGGTGGTAAAAGTATGTCATGTGGATGCCCATGAGTCCAAGAGTCAGGCAACTGACGAGCTGTACATCATTGATTTGATCTCTGAGAAAAAAAAGTTTTAATTTACTTTTATCACAGTATTTAATTTATGATGGTCCAGATGGTCGCAATAATGTCTAGGTTTCTGAACATGGACAAAGCAAGCAAGACCACAGGGAATCTCAACCTTTGTTTTATCTCCAGCCAACAGATGGCTGAAATCTAGTTCTTACTCCAAAATTTCTTGTAAAGTTTATTTCGATGGGAGATCAGAATGTAAAAGCTTTTGTCTCTCCAAAACTTTTCTGAAGTTCTTTTTAGGTTCAAATCATGATTGTTCATTTCTTTGTCCCACCCCCCCCCCAAAAAAAAAGAAACCAACCCTACAGCACTGTTAGGGATGTCATTTAATTAAGATACTGATATTAAGTTTCCTGAAGAATTGCTTTCCACTTTAGATAAATGCTCAGAAATGCTAATGAAACTCTAGGCCGTGGTTGGATGAATCTGTCCACTGCCAGGATACTAAATTGGGCTAATTAACTTTCTATTGTGTTCAGTATGAGCAGATTGTAAATGTGTGGTGAGGGGGTATGCTTTTATCTCCACAACAGAGGAACAATACTTAACTTCTATTTTATGATTTGGTGATACATGAAAAAATCCATATTGCCTACAAACATCACTATATTGACAATCATGCAGGCTTTTAAATGAGATCCATGCAGTGGAATTTTTGATAGTAGTTTGTTCCTGGCTCTTGACTGAAACTGTGTAGACCATTTCTGATAGTTTTGAGCACATGACCCCTCACTTACAGTTGGAAAACTTCATGATCTAATTTTTAGTTCTTACCTATCTTTTTGACAGGATTTGAAATCAACAGCATCCGGGTTCTATTATACACATTTTTCAAGCAATTTTTATATCTTCATGTTATTAGGAGGGGGAAAAAAAGGAGAAGAGGCCGTCTTCTGAAGAGACAGAAATTAATCATCTTTAGTTGGATTTCAGTTACAAAGATCCTAAACTTCTGGCAAACTGAAACTTTTTACTTTTATCTCTTTAGTGATTTCCTATGTTGTATATCAAACAAATTCCATGTATTTAAAGAACAAACTCCCTGTTCCATATAAAGTTCTCTGAGCATTGAGAAGCCTCCCTATGGGTTTTGCGTCTTACATACGTGGGGCTTCGTGCAGATGATATCTACAGTTCAAAGACTAAACAATCAGCCTGCAATTTCTTGTAGGAGCCAGCTTGTGTCTTCTGTACTATATTTGCTTTTTTCACACAGCTGATGGCTATCCTTGAGAGCTGTTGTGTTTCATTGTCTATTAGCAGGGCTGTCATCTCAGAGGGAAGCGAATCCTTTTGTGAAGGGTGCTTGCAGTCGTGTTTGGGCAGCCTTTGAGCCTTCTGCCCATGGGCAGATTCAGCCAAACCTGTAATGCAGCACCAGACAGCTGCTGGAACTCCTGTTAAGGCAGCTCCACTTGCAGAGTTGCCAAATACCCAGATTTTGCCAGATCTGGCCAGCTTTCAGCAAGTTTCAGTCGCCTGGATCAGAGCACAGGCTGAATGGTTGGAAGTTTTCATGTGCCTGGGTGAAAACAGCTGCAGTTTGGCTCATGGGGAGGTAAAGCCCATCCCCAGATCCTGTGGGGAACGCCACAAGTGGGAAGCGTGCCTCTCGTGGGTTGGGCCAGAATCAGCCTCCTTAAGGCTGGAGGGGACAGGGTTAAGGCTGCAGTTGTTTTTCAGATTTATATCTACCTAATGGGCTGCAGTTGTTTTACATGTTTTTCAAAGACTTATGCAACCAAATGAGCTGTATGTGTAGATTTTAATTACACCCACTGGCTGTTACTGGCTTAAAAATATACTCTATTCTAGGAAGGGAAAGGGAACAGACAGCCGAAACAGAGCAATGTGCAAATGCTGAATTTATTTAATTTGTTTTAAACTTCAAACAGAGGTCTCAGGCAATAGACTATGCAGGTGGCTTATTTATTGGACTTGTGTTTCACTCTGTTTTCTGCTACCTTCTATACAGGTGCATTCTTTGTTAAGAAATTGCTGAAAAGTAGCTGGAAAGTAACTGAAAAATGTAGAAAAACTCTGAAGTTGCATTTTCCTGCACATGCCTGTGGTCCAGTCCCTACTACTCCTCTTCAGAAATATGGAATCTTAAGCAGTATAGTTATTCTGAAATACAAAATAAAAAGTATGTTGGCATAATATTCTGAAGAGTTTATAAATAATAATTAAGAGGTGTATTAACCAGTGATCTAACATATTCTTATATGTTACAAGTAGATTAACCACTATGAGTACATATTATTGCACTTGGGTTGCAATTATCCTGTGAAGTAAGAGAAGTTCACTTTGTACAGCTTCAAAAAAGGTAAAAACTGAAATCTGAAAATTTAAAATCCAAACAGTTGCTTCAAATCCGAAGAGATGGGAAGTATTATGAGTGTAAGAGGTACAGAAACATCAATCACAATATATAACCCTGAGCCATCCTTTGTCAGTGTTCCTCAGGTTCATAAGGATATCCGTGCTCGCCAGTTTTTGGAGCACTCAATGCAGTTCTTAAGCCTTGCTGGATTTTCATGCTGCAGAAATACTTATTTTCGAATAACCTTTGCTGAATTGCTCTCACTCTTTCCAGCCCTTTCCTGGCCTCTTGTTATGCCAACACGGTTTGGGATTTCGCTGCTCTAATACTCATGACTTTCCATAGATTAAGGTGATTATTAGCAATTGCTGACCCACAGGCAGCAATACCAAGTGAGTTGTGTTGGAGGATGAAGGTCAGGGGAGACAGTATTGCTCTCATTTTTGGGCTTAATTTGAACTCTGTTGGGCCTTGAAAGTGCTGCAGATGGCTAGCTGGTTTTATCTAGCTTCAGGAAGAAAGTCGTCTTGACCTGGGCACATCCCTGGTATACTGCATCTGATTTCACTCTGTGCTAAAAAGATGTACCAGAAGGTGTGTATATTGAGAAGGTAACTTGGACTTTTTATGTAGTATGTGGTCTTAAAGGAACTATCAGAAGGGATCTTCCTTATTTGTCTGCCTTCCTTATCCCTTGGTACTTGGCTTTGGAGGCTTAGGCCACACCGCACAGATTTCTGGACTCTTTAAACTTTCTGAGGCTACATTGTTGTACTTGGTTAACTTTTCTACCCTAGAACTCCAAAAATAAAAGAAGTATGTCAAAGTTTCAGACTTTCTGTCAACACCTAGGAGTGCCCTGAAGCTTCTGCTTGCAGTATCTCTGTTGCATTTTGCTGACATTAGTTACTGAGGAATTTTAAAAATAGACACTGTGCAAGAAACTTTATGTGATAAATCTAAATTGTGAGCACTTATGTTTACAATTCATGGTACAAGGAAGGAAAGTCCATACATTTCAGACTTGAAGTGGGAGTTTCTGTTAATGTGGTAATAGAGTTTGCCAAAGAAAATTGTGTATTAAAATGGAACTGCTGGAGCACAACCTCAGAATGAAAAGTACAAAGCTGCTGGGGATCCTAGAAATCTCTCTGAAGAGCAGCTGGATGGATATTTTGCTGAGTTTGAAGGCTAAAATCAGGAGTCTGTAGCTTGCCAGCTCCTGTGTTGCATTATGCAATTGCTTCTTTTCTAATAAGAAAACAGCCATTAAAGAAGCTTGCCTTTTATTAATGTCCTATAGCTTGAGGTGTGTATGATTGAAAAAAGATTTTTCATGCTACAATGTGAAGATGAAAACTTTATATGAAAACAGCATTTATTTTGGTTTCAGTGGTGGGTTTTTTTTTGTTTTGTTGGTTTTTGGAAAGCTGTCCCAGAATGTATGCTAACACAAAAGTGGCATGTAGGGTTTTTACCAGCGGGTTCTGTGTGCATTGGGGCAGGGGAGATGCCATCTCATGTTAAAATAGAAGGACACAAGCTGTGTGCAGCACTTCATTTTGCAGTGGCTGTTGCTAAAGAGGAGAGGGAAAATAATCTCACACAGCTCCTAGGAAATCCATACCTGCCTATGTCAACTGCTTAATATCCTGCACGGTACTCACTCTAGGAGTTGTTTGCTGCAACTTATTAATTGAATGTTTAAAACTCTGAAAACATAATTTTCCAAGCTTGTACTGGTGCCAGCTCTGATTTGAAAACAAAATGTATTTCCTCTCTTTTTCCTAACATGATTTTTGCACTCTCTTGGCTGCATGTATCCGAGTGACAGGATAATGACATGGACTGCCACCGTTATTGAAAAGCTACATTTTTTACACTTACTCTTGGGAGGAGATAAAATGAGTGCACTGTGAAGCTGTAATTTTTATTTGTTAAAAGAAAATAATAAAAAACTCCAAAGAACTCCTAAGTATTGATAGTGATTACCTGTAGATGTCTGATTTTCTTTTAAGGCAGTCTGATCTGCCAAACATCTGTATGGCTCCTACATACTTAAATGACTGGTTCTCCCTAAGATATATATTGTCTCAAATGAGTGACAGCATCTTGATAATGCCGTCAGGAAAAGATGAAGATTCTTTTGACTTCCGTAGTGAAACATTCATGGTTTAATCTTAGGTTTAAGGTGAAATTCTTCATGCTGCTCCTTGCTTTTCACAGACAGACTGCCTCTGTGTTGTGTGATGAAAGAGTGGAA
The DNA here is from genome assembly GCA_024500445.1 of Entomyzon cyanotis. Lineage (NCBI taxonomy): Eukaryota > Metazoa > Chordata > Aves > Passeriformes > Meliphagidae > Entomyzon > Entomyzon cyanotis. Next base: position 41,161,879 of record JAKEPQ010001021.1, on the reverse strand, counting down.
GTCAGCTTTGTGTTTCAGCTGGTTTTGTCCCTTGTGTCAGCTCACCAACCACACAGGTACCTGCCTACCTGTGTTGGTGCAAGGAAGAAGCAGAACCCAGAGAAGGCTTGCAGAGGAGGCAGAAGACACCTCCAGTTTCAGGACCATTCTGGGACTTTCCCAATAATGTAATCTGAAGGTGGTAATTTTTCTATTATTAGGTTCAGGGTGTGTCAAAAAGGGCTTGCTTTCAAAATTGTTTTAGTGCTGATGAAATCTCGAGCCCTTCACAGATCAGTAAACTGTATTCTTCTACAGTGACTTGTCATGGTGCTACACATGAGAGGATGCCACAGTGGACTTCCTTCTGTGTGACACCAGGTATTTTCTTCATGCACAGAATGTGCTATGCTAGTGGTAACTCACAGCCCTTTCTCCTTCAGGTCAGGTCTTGACAACTTTGGTGTTTCTGCTGCTCAGCCTGTGATGGAAAGGAATCAAAAGCCAGATATAATATATTGTATTTATTGTGGCTGTTGTTATTGAAGGAGGAGTTGAGGCCTTGAGGGATTGCACTGTAAGCTAGGTGCTGCTTCTAAAATACATAAAAGCTCGAGTCAGTTCAGAAAGTCAGCCAGGTTATCAGTAAGTCACTTTGTGGCTGAGATATCTGGTGAATTGCTTGCCTGTCTGATCTGGCAGTAGCAAAGTCTTCCACTTCTATATGGCTTTTTTTAATCAGCAATACAAGGTCTCTAGGCAGCTCTGTATCTTTATTTTATCATTCTTGTTTGTTTGTGTGAAGGTATTGGTCAGTTGGGAAACCATAAATCATCAAACTGTTGGCAAGCAAGTTAGACTTTTTAAAAGTCAACAAAGGGTTGACATCCATTATAAAATTAAGAGGAATGATCTGCTTTGGGGAGAGATGTTTTTACTCAAAATAAACCTTGACAATGAGTGTATATGAGTTCATAGTGTTTTTCAAACATTCTTGCACTTAAAATATTTTCAGAGCACTCAGATTAAAATGACAGAGAACAATAGTAGTATACTCTTGCATATAAGTTTGACTGGGTTCCATGTTTCTTATAATAGGAAATAGCAAATACAATATTCACTTAGCATCCATAATTCAACCATGTTCTTTATTTGCTTTGGATTTTGGTAAGTAGTGTGTTGAACTACTTTCAGGCCCTGGAGAAAATCTGTGTTAAAGAGAATGCTAATTCTGCCCTGAAAAAACTCTGGAGCGTGACCTTGCCAAACAGAGATTGAACCCTCTGATTGGGTGTCATTTTTCTGCTTTTTTCCCCGTTTTTCTTTTCACAGATGAAAATTTCCTTGTCAGAAGGTTACTGTCTTAAATTAAGACTTGATATTTATTTTTTCTGATTTTATCCTGTTCCACTTTACTTTTGTGGCACTTCCCCTAGATATATGGACCACCCAGTTGTTTTAAGCCAGCTGTCAAAATAACATCCAGTAAGAGGATTTGCAGGAAGTAGCTGTGCAAATGGTTGAGCAGAGAACCTGAATATAGCAGATCCATGTCTCACTGCTAATACCACCTTGGCAATTGCCATCAGCTACAGTTTTAAAAGTCTAAACCCTAAATATGGATTATTTCTGTTCTTCTACTTATGGTGTAATGATTTGTAAAGAAGTGTTTTATGTGAGTTGAGTAATAAAAACTATAGTACTTTCTCATTTGAGTTAGACTAACATTTAAATAATTTCTGAAAACACTCATACTTGGTCTTTTGACACAAAAGCTGGCTCTATCTGAACCCTTGTGCTTTGTCTGTCAGATGCTGGTTAAAGAAGTCTTTGTTCCCTTGCTGGCTTAACTTTGTAACCAAAATGTAGGAAAGTAGGAAAGTCCTTTACCCTGGGTAAGAGATGGGCTTATTTAGGGCAGTTGTAAGTGCTTCACCAGTTGGCATCTATCTGTAAAAAATCTGCTGCTTCAGACTAGTTTAGGGATGTCATTCACAGCTGTGCTCTCTGTTCAGTCAGGAAGTGTCTTAAAAAGCATCTATCAGTGTGTGGGATTTTTATCTGAGTAACATTTCAGGTCAAGAAATTTGAGGTCCTGACAAGATTTGGAGGTGAATCTTGTAGTTGTTTTCCAGTTGACCCTGAACCTTATGAAATGAGTTCACTCTTACTCTCAAGGCCTGTTTACTCCAGCTGGGCTTTGCATTCCCCACAAAGAACATAATTTTTCACTTTATCTCATTAAAGACTGAGTAATTTTGAGACCTCTACATTCCCAGTAGGAATGAGCAGTGTCAACCAACTGACCTTTCATCTGCTGCAAAGGTGGGTTTTGAATGCTGACCTGCTTAATTTCTGAATCCAGTGAAAAAAACACTGGGAATGGTAGCTGTTCCTCTGCTGCACAGAAAGGTCTGGATGCAATAATAAAAGACCATCCTGCCCCTCAGGAAGAATATAAATGTTTTACAGCAATAAAATGAATATATCTCAAATCGGTTCAGGCTGGGCTATCAAGATGTGGCTCTAAGTGGTAATAACAGGCTTATCTATTGTGAGGGGAAAATGGACTATGTTGTAATGGGATTTTCAGCTGAATGAGAATCCAACTCACAGTGTGGCCCTTGATCCAAATCAAGCCTTGCATGTTTGTTTTTGTTTACCTAAGTCATTGCACAACCAGGAAATGGGAGGAAAAGTTGTTTGCTTTCATATCAAGCAAAGTTTATCCATGGAAGATATAAGTAAAATGCATTACTCCTTAAGGCGTCCAGATGGTGAGAACGCCAGTGTTTGGAAACCTGCAGCTTTTGCCTCAAATATTTTAGGAAATTATGTAGCTTGTAAAGAATTATTCTGTACTGAAATGAATGTCTACAGACTTCTTTGTTTCAAGAGCCTCCCTTGCTACATAGGAGTCCTCAGTATCTACTACTGAAGTGTTTGGGTTTGGGGTTTTCTTTGTTTGTTTTGGGTTGGGTGTTTTGCTTGATTGGGCTTCTTCAATTTAAAAAACAAAACAAAACGAAACAGGGGCTATTAACTTCAGATTCAGATTTGCTCCTCAGGGGGGAGGTTTTTCCCAACACTCTGTAAATAATTTGACTGTAATAGGTTCATCCCTGTCTGGAGTCGTTCTCCCCTCTGTTGAGTAGGGCTTCTGTTTACTAAACCAGCATTTAAGTAACCATATCCCCCATTCCCCTCCAATGGCTTTGAGACCATTAAGAAAAAATATCTCACTACAGGTTTATGTGAGAGATGGTAGCAGCACAAGGACACAGGGACGAGACACACAGCAAGCAATTATTTGTGAAATAAAACATCTGAATGTGTGGTGACTTGTTGAGAACTGCCATGGGAATTGTTTCTGTTGGTGGGATTCATGTGTTCATAGGCACATAGCCTGAAAAGAGTTAATTTTTCTTTTCTCTGATACTGTTTTTGCAGTCAGATTTTACCTAAATAAAACTTCTTTAGCTTTTGAGTGTTCATGTTGCATTTGGCACTGTCCTACACAGTCTGTTCATAAAACCTCAGTGCCCCAGATTTAGCCAAGTTATTATTATTCAGGTATTTAGTATTACTATGAATATTGTCAAATGTAAGTTAGCCAAGTGCGTGCTTCACAATCTTCTTAACATATAAGTGAATTTGATTGCATTTTGTGTTTACACAAATGGATCTGAGCATGTTTTGGTACTTGCTGGTATGTTGTGCTGGCTAAATTAGAGGTGTTGGAATTTGTCAGACTCCTCTTGTGCCCCTCCCCCCAGTCATTTTCCCATAGCCTGAGAAACCACTTCTTCCAGAGAAGAATGTTTACACAACTTTGCATTGGTCACCAAGTACATGAAGTTTTGATTTTGAATGACTAGAGGACAGACAGCAGCAGTGGCTTCTTGTGCTCTTGGAAGTGTTAACTCTTCAGTTTGTTTATGGCAGTAGAATTCACAGGATGAGCTCACAGAATGCTTTTAATATTTGCAGAGAATGGTTCAAAGCTGAAGTGCTGCCTGTCTGCCATTTGCAATCAGCAGCAGCTAGTGTGGAAGGAAGGACTCCCTGCAGAAAGTGAGGTGGTTCCTCCTCTTGAGAGAGGACTCTCTTCCAGGAGCTCTCCTGGAAGATTAATTCTCCTCTCTTTGCCAGGTGTGCTCTGTAGGTCTCTTTCTCTGCTGCGTTTTCAGGAAAGCTGCAAAGAAGTTTATATGTTGCAGTTCACAGATTGTGTGCCTGAAATACCCATTTCATTCCTGCCTCTTGTTCCAAGTTTCCCTAGTTAGCAGGCTAATACTTTAAAGGAAGCAGTTGTTCAAAATATTAACTCCTAAGTACAGTAGTTGATGTGGCTCCATGATTTATGATGTTTCTATTAGATTCCAGGGGAAAATCCCTTTTACTCAAGGGTGCATGATGTTAAAAATTAATGTCTCCTTTGGAAGGTATTAGAAACCATCCCAGGAATTCTGGTTCATTCCGTTTGGTGCATGTAGATGGAAGTCCTAACTTTTCACACACAATGTAATAGCAATTGGAAGTGCTTTGTCTTGAATTTATTTTGCATTACTCCCACTGAAAAACTGCTCTGTGCGCATCAGGTTGATGCTGTAGGACCCACATGGCAGCAGGATGTTTGCCAGTACTGTGCCCATGTCTTAAGACTTGACAACACTGGCATGCTATACATCAGGAGGATATAAACCTCTCTGTTTTCAGAAGCTTTTCCCTTGTTTTTGCTTCAGGGGAAAATGAAGTCAGCAGCATCTCTGTAGTACTGCTTCTGTGAATCTTGATGTGCCCAGCCTGAGGATGTCAAACATAAAATTTCAGCTGTAAAAAGGCTTGAATTCAGTATAATTTCTTAGGTTTGTCCTGTAATTACATCTTAGGTAATTGATGCTTGGAGAAGTGCCTCTTGCCATGGTAACATCTGCAGTTTCACACTGTTTAAACAAGCAGGTGCTTGGGGTGAACAGCAAAACCAGAAGTGGACAAAATACGTCTCTGGTGTAGTCTCACAAATATCCAGTAGCTTTGATCTCTCCAGGTGATGCTCACAGTAAAGTGTTTTCCCCTATCCCTACACGAAGGAAAGATGAGTTCTATAAAGGACAGTGCAGAAGTGCCACTTGATTTAGTCTAATTAAGGAATCACAGAATGATGTTTTAGAGGAACTAAATTTTGTCCACTGAAAGGGGAAAATCTGACTAAATCTAACTACTCTGACTAAAATGGCTTGAGCAAAGTCAGTTATTCTGACAGTTTTCTTTATTAATTCCTCAAGCCCAGGCATTCTTTGGGTATGTATTACATCATATGGGACATAAGTTTAGAAACTGTGTGGGACTAGATGTACATATGGTACATGACATGGGTTAATGAGACAGCAGTCTGTGTAAAATCATGGAGTCAAGGGGGTGTTCACACTGGAAAAGACCTCTAAGATCAGTCCAACCAGCAGCCGGGCAACCCAAGTCTGACCCCACCTGGCTACAGCCTCCTTTCAGGGAGCTGTAGAGAGAGAATGATGAGGTCCCTCCTGAGCCTCCTTTCCTCCAGGATAAACATCCCCAGCTCCCTCAGCTGCTCCTCACAGAGCTTGTTCTCTAAATGCTTTGCCAGCCTCATTGCCCTTCTCTGGACATGTTCCAACACATCAACATCTTTCTTGTAGTGAGGGTCCCAGAATGAACACATTATTTGAAGTGTCGTATGAAAGTATGACTACTAAGTCTTTTTCATGTGCCATCTCACTTCCAGAGCTGTTATCTCCCTGGGAGGCAGTGGAGGGATGCCAAAAGATCTAAGGACAGGGAGGAAAGAACTTGCCATTATATGGTTTGTGAATGAAAGAGGAAAGAAATCTTAATAATAAGAATACTGACATGTAAATGTTCTCTTCCAGTTTTCACCTGGCAGCCACAAAAGGGCATGCAGAGTGCCTCAGGATCATGGTGACACATGGTGCAGATGTGACAGCCCAAGATGGTGCAGGTATGCCTCTCTGAACCTATACAAGTAGGATGATACACTCAATTTGCTTGTGTAGTTCTTGATGTGCAGAGTGAAACTACAGATTTGACAACTTTGCTTTTCCCCACACATTGTGTGGGAAAAGCAGTTGTAACCCTTGCAGGTTTAGGCATGCCTGCTTTCCTGCACAGAGAATTCCCATTCTAAAGTCCTTAAAAACTTTTGTCCTAATGCTATAAATTTCAGCATTTGTAGTGGAGTCCAGATGTAAAATCGTTGCTTGATTTTTTACATTGTTATTTTTAAGTTAAAAAGAAAAAAAAGAAAAGAACTGACGTCCCCCAGTTCTTATTATTACAGGTTGCATCAAGATCTTTGATATTGCTTTTATGTTTATCCAAGCTATTAATCCCCTTAACTTCACAGGAGTTGCAGTGAGACATTTCCTCAGGATTATGACATAGTGAAAACAGCTGATACAGGCCAAAACAGAGCTGAGAGCTATTAAGGATGATGTTTTAGTTCTCAAAAGTCCTATGCCTAATTACTGCTCCACTAGGAGAATGATGGGAGCTGAATTTGAAAGTGGCAAACTCTTTTTAATAGATTTCACTTGACACATCTGTGGGATCTGTGCCCAGCATTTTCTCTGGCTAGGTGAGCCACCTGGATGTGCTGTCAGCATTCCTTCTCTCCAGTAATTATCTGTAAATGTTGGGCTCCTGGGTTCTGTTTTGGACACTTATTGCAGCCTGAGAGAATTTCTGTCATACAGGCGAATGGTTTGCCTCTATAAAGAAGTGTCTGTGATACTGGAAGAAGCATTCATATTTTACATAATGATAAGGGAATATACGTACCTGATGCAGACTATTATTCAGAATTCATGCTTCACCTTGCCTGATGATTTATCAGTTGCTTGGATAATAAGAGGTTGCCTTCCTGCTTCCACCTGAGAGTGTCAGCCCAGTGCTCATTAGTGAAATCCTCCTCTGTAAAAGTCACACCATTTGCAAATAGAGTTTCCTGTCAGAAGTGTCTTTGTCCTTGTTGAGTACTAAATCCTGGCTCCTTTTCTTAGTTGAATAGATAATTTGTTCTTTTGCTGTCTTGTCATCTTCAGTTTTTCAGATGATCTGTAATATGAAGCTGGAGGAGACTTCAGTCTTTCATCATAAATCCAAAGTCAGTAAATTGTGGCATTGCGTAGCTAAATATGAACTCAGAGGTGCTAAATAGATTAATTGGAATCTATTGAAATTAATTGCTAAGCTAATTGAAATTAACTGATACAGACCTGTGTTTGACAGGGAATAGGGAATCTATGAGATGGAAACTAAAGTAGGCCTGGGTTTGAATTTTCTATGTGCACTTCATGGATGATACAAGTTTAATATAGTAGTAGCTGGTGAATTTGGCTGGCTTTGGTCTTGATGCTGGGTTACTTTTTCATTGCCAAATAGCAAAAACCATGAAGACACCAACAGACATCTCTGTGCAAGGGAGCCTGAGTAATATTGGAATATTGCTTTCTAAGAAACAAGACATAATGTGCAATCTTAGACTTACTTCTGCCAATGTGTTGCCTGACACAGTGTTTGTGTCGCTGCTTTATATGAATGAAGACTTTAAGATTATTCTGTTACCTGCAGGAACAACAGTCTGTATTAAAGATATTCCACTTGATATAGGTTTTTTCTTTTCTCCACTCTTACTTTTTATGTGTCGTGATAGGAACAAGATGGATAATTCAAGATTTTGCCTTTGTCATGGAGGAGTTTATTCCTCTGCTTTGGCATGATTGAATAATTAATTTGCTTTGCTTTTATTCATTTAGGGCACAGTGCTTTACATCTTGCAGCAAAGAACAGCCACTCTGATTGCGTTAAGAGGTTACTTCAGGTAAAGGAAAAATCGAATTAATTTTGATTTTTGAAATTTTCATTTGGTTCCACTAGATGTTGACCCATTTTCTGCTAGTAATCTTCACCACATTCTTACACTGTTGTACTATCTCCTTGACATCATGAGATGCATCAAGAGCTTAAACATAAAGTGTTTAAAGACATTTTAGGCACTATGAATGGGTGATAAAAAACAGTGTAGCCTCCCTGAGTGGTCTGCAAATCCAGTTTTCCGTGTCCAGCCTATCTGACATAGCTTGGTTGGGTTTCAAGCAGGTTGCAGCTTTAGTCTGACTTCCTGTGTTGTGTCTGTGTGGTTGGATGACTTGGAATCAGGTGGATTAAGAATTACAGAGGGAAAGGATTTTTCACTTCTGGGGGTATTCTGATAATGTTGCACTGGAATGCTTTCTGTCTGTTCACTACAGAAATGTTTTTTCCAGTTTGAAGTCAAAGAGAAAAGAAACCGAAGTAGTTTAGATCCAAAAATAATATGGAAATAATTAAATCCTCCATGAAATGAGGTAAAAGACAGTGAGGGATTAGAAAGGGAGTTGAGAGAATGGGGAGAGAAAACAAGAGATAATAAAAAAAAATTAAAATAAAAATAAAATAAAAATAAGAAAAACAAAAGTGAAGATGGATGACAGACTCTCAAGGTGTTGAAGATGAGTGTTAGCCAGCAAAGACACTCTCTATCTCAGCTCCATTCAAGAAATACAGGAATGTTTTCATGGTGGTGATCAGAGAAATGGAACAGATTTTTTGAAGTTTGGAGTTATCAGTAAGTCTCAGATGAAATAATGAATACAGAGTGAGAATGCAGATGGAATAATGAATAACAACCCTGCTTGAACACAAAGGTGCAGAAAGAGGATGGATCCTGTATCCCAACCTGTGCATTGTTTTTCCCTGGTTGCCCCAGGGCTCTTCAGCTGTCCTGTGACTGACCCCCGTCAGTGTCTCTGACAACACAGGGTCCATTTTCACTGATTCCCAGCTCCATACTCCTTGCACGCTGGCTCCCTGCGGCTCCACAGGCAGGAAGGGTTATCCCTGTCCACCGGCTCGTCCCAGGATCCACATCCTATTGCCAGCATCCACATCGCCATCAGGCCGTCACTGCTGGCATCACAGGCAGCAGCACAGCTCAGAAATAACTAATTGTTTTAACACCAAGGATCTGCTGCCCTTCCACCTGCTTGCTGCAACCACAGACTGTTTTTGTTGTTGTTTTTCTAGTTTTATTACAATATACAGATTTCTAAATATGTTCCTAAGTGAAAACCTGTTGGTCATACTCTCCAGTAATTCATGCTCTTAGGATTATCTTCTGTGGACCAAAGTATGCATGCAAGGAATGTCTAACTGCTGGTGAACTAAAACAGGATAAATAATTATTTTACACAGACAGAACCTTGGCATTTTTGTTGCGGAATGTAGTGATCTGTGTGATCCTGTTTGTCTAGATAATCAGAGGCATGTTGGAGACAGTGCTGCATGTAAAAGTCAAAAGTTATAATGTTTGTTTTTAAAATCACGTAATTTCAGGGTCTTCTCCTATCCAAAGAAAAGCATTGATGCTGGGGAAGGGTTTAGAGAACCAGTCCTGTGAGGAGCAGCTGAGAGAGCTGGTGGTGTTTAGCCTGGAGAAAAAGAGACTCAGGGTAGACCATATCACAATGAGAAAAGAGGAAATGGCCTCAAGTTGTGCCCAGGGAGGTTTAAGTTGGCTATTAGGAAAATTTCTTCACCAGAAGCATTGAAAGAGGCTGCTCAGGGAAGTGGCAGAGTCACCATCCCTGGAGGGATTTAGGGTATGCGTAGATGTGGGACATGTTTTAGTGGTGAACTTGGCAGTGCTGGGTTAATAGTTGAATTTGGTGATCTTGATGATTATTTCCAACCCAAATGAATCTAAGTTTCCATTATACTCTCTCTTTATCATAACTAAAACAAAAATCTTCTGTACCAAAACGAGCCTTGATAATGATTTGAATTGTTTTTTCATTACTATTTATTAGTTTGAAGTCTAGATTGATCAGTAGCATCTGATAATTGTAATACAAGATATAACTTGTATTACAAGTTCAATGTGCTGGGGCTGTACCTGGATCAGGGCAACCCCCAGTATCAGCACAGGCTGGGCATGAACAGATCAGAGCAGCCCTGCCCAGAAGGACTTGGGGTGCTGTGGGTGGGAGGCTGGACATGTCCTGGCCATGGCACTCGCAGCCCAGAGAGCCAAACGTGTCCTGGGCTGCATCCAGAGCCCTGTGGGCAGCAGGCGAGGGAGGGAATTCTGCCCCTCTGCTCTGCTCAGGTGAGACCCACCTGGAGCACTGCATCAGCTCTGGGGTCCCTGCATGGGAGGGACATGGACCTGCTGGAGTGAGTCCAGAGGAGGACACTGAGATGATCAGAGGGATGGAGCACCTCTCCTACAAGTAGGAAAGGCTGAGACTGTGTTGTTCAGCCTTGAGAAGAGAAGGCTCCCAGGAGACCTTAGAGCTGCTTTTCAGTACCTAAAGGGGCCACACTAGAAAGCTGGAGAGGGTTATTTTACACAGGCATGTAGTGACAGATAAGTGGCTGTGGCTTCAAATTGAAGGAGGGCGGGTTTAGATTTGGTACTAGGAAGAAATTCTTTACTGTGAGGGTGGTGAGGCACTGGCACAGGTTGCCCAGAGAAGCTGTGGATGCCCCATCCCTGGAAATGTTGAAGGCCAGGCAGGATGGGGCTTTGAGCAGCCTGGGCTAGCAGAAGGTGTTCCTGCCCAAGGCCGGGGGTTGGAACAAGATGATCCTTAAGGTGTCTTCTAATCCAAACCATGAGACATTGCTATCAAATAATGCAGGACAAATTGCCTTAGGACATGGTTGCTTTAGCTTTTACGCTAATGTACAAAAAGAAAAAATCTGAGGCAAAGGAGATTTTATTTCCTTTTTTATTTACTGATTTAAATTATTCTGAAACTACAATATTTTTTAGGGACAGCTCTCTTGATCATGAGGATTTCCTGTGGCTTCAATGCAAGCTGATACCAAAAACGGAAAGACCAGATTGGTAGTGAGGGAAGCTGTACCTTCCTTCAGTGTTCTTTTCTGAAGCAGCACATAAACCTTTTCACAAAGATGTTCAGCACTCTGTCAGTATCAAACATATGTTTTGTTTTCTTTGTAGTTCTCTAATTGTTTTTTTTCCTTCTCCTTATTGAATTGTGCAGAGTAAATGTCCAGCAGACAGCACTGACAATTCTGGGAAAACACCTTTACATTATGCAGGTAATTTCTTTGATGGAAGTTTGTACTGTTTTGTTGTGCTTGATATTCCTAGCTCTTCAGACTAGAATTAGTTTCTTGTACCCCCATTGTAATGCTGCAGTACTGCAAGTGCAAGTGGAAGTTTTTTCACTGGGGTTTACTGGACTTTCATGTTTGTCTTGTTTTTTTAATTTCTTTTTTTTTTTTAGCTGCATGTGGGTGTCTTCAGGCAGTTCAACTTCTGTGTGAACACAAATGCCCCATTAACATCAAAGATTTGGTATGTACCTCTTCTCCTGTTGTGTACTGCAGATATTTCAGGGCTTTTTTCACCCTCATTCCATGCAGTTGCCACCCTCCATCTCAGGAGCAGCAGTTCAAAGCAGTGCTATGCTCATATATTTTCCTGGATTTCTCTGATAGAGGAAGTTCCCTTTGCAGTGTGCCATTGCAGAGGTGTGGAAGCAATTCACAGTCTGATACCACAGTGGCAGGATTTGGTAATCTCTGAGACATTGGCACAAGTAGCTAGAATCAATTCTTACACATTCAAAACATAATTAAAAGTATTTCCATTGTCTCCAGGAGGCTTTGGAAAATACCCAGTATGTGGACAAAGGCTGCAAAATGCTCACAAATCCCAACCAGAGTATGATAAGCCTGAGAGAAAAAATTATACCTGACATATTCCAAAGGCTCAGAGACACTGCATTCACTACTGTGAAATGTCTACAACCAACCAGGTCTGGTTTTGGGAATGATGCAACTGCCCTGTAGAAAACCTAATGATGGAGGGAGGGGATCTGTAAAGCACTAGCCAGGCAGGACAGCATCAAGATACCCAAACTTGTTTGTTTGTTTTCAGTTTTGATCTATCTCCTCCTTATCTGGTCTTTCTAACAAAAAAAAAAAATATGTCACAGACATCTGATCTAAGATTTCAGCAGAAGCATTTTAAAGGCATAAAATGTTTGTTTAGTCATAAGAAGAAAATGCTGTAAGAGCATCTTTAAAATGCTCTCAGCTACATCATGGTTGGTCATAGAAAAGAGAGAGACCAACTTCAGAGGTGCATTACAAAATGATAAGCAATGGTCAGAATTTGGGTAGTGGACCTAATTTTGGAAGCTCCATTTAGGGACTAGTAGAAAAGTAACTTCACTTTGAAGGTGGTCAAACACTGGAACTGGTACCCAGAACTGTGTCTTTACCTTTGGAGATGCCTAAAATGTGGCTGGACAAGTCTCTGAGCAATGCACTGCAACTTGAAGTTTGCCTAGCTTTGGATTGAGAAAAAGTGGGAGAAACTCCAGATATCTTGAGAGTTGTCTTCTGACTGTGTTATTCTATGACTTGATGAAATATTGTAGTTTTGCTTTGTACTTAATTAAAATTATCATTTTTTGTTGTGGAGCTACTGAAAGATATTTTGTAGTTTCAAAAGTAGTAGTTCTTGTAGCTTTAGCATTGAGCAATCAGCAAAGGGAGTACAAAAGCAAAAAGCATTCCTAGTCCCTATGTTTTGCATCATCCCAGCAGACAAGAAAGAAATTATAGAACACTCAGGTATATTTATGGTACACAAGAAAAATGTACTGATAGCATCTCATTTTTGCTATGTAAATCTAAAATTTATAGCTGACTTTAAATCTCAGCGTGTTTTTGTTAGTGGATGGAATATTGTTCATAGTTTCTTTATGTGCATTTCTAGGATGGGAGCATACCCCTGCTGCTTGCAGTACAAAATGGTCATGTAGAAATCTGCAAATACCTTCTGGATCATGGAGCAGACATCAACACCAGGGATAAAAATGGAAGGTACAGTAGGTTAACATGTTGATTCTTCACCAAAGCTGACTGTCAAATGAAACTTTCTTCTCAAATCCTTCCCAAAACTGTTGATGTTAGGTGACATAATGCTTTCTGTACTGGGCAGAATATCCTGATTGCTGAGAAGGCTTTAAAGAGAAAGATTAAACAGAAACTATGCGACAATAAAACTAATGTGCCTGTAAGATTACCCTTGGGCTTCCAGAGCAGTATATCCCATTCTTAAATGATTGCTGTACAAATCTGATTGATAGCACTTACCCACACATCATTTTCTAAGAAGTGTCCCAGTTTGAAATGGTGTTCTGTTCTTAGGATGAGTTAATACCTCCAATGTAAATCCTTAAAACTGCTACTTGGGAGCGAAACCTGTGGAGAGTTGTTTTTTCTGCCATAATACAGCCACAGCAGCAAGAAAAAAACCCAGCAAAGCTCTTTAGTCGAGATGCTTTTGTTAGAGAAGGTGCCAATTAGAGATTTTTTTGCATTAATACATAGTGCATGTATCAGAAAACTGTTTTCAAAAAGCAACGTCCTTGTAGTGAAAAATGCACTTGTTCTGGTGATACTGACAAAGATCAAGAGTCTTAGAAAATTATGGACTGTTTTATAAACAGTTGGTTAAACTGTGAAGGTAAAGTAGGATACTGGGAAGACTTGGCACTTACACTTCACAGCAATTTTGATTATTCTGTGCGTCACAATGCTGATACTGTTCTCTGGCAGCACCTGTGAGTATAAGACTGAGCCCTAACTTGTTTTTTATCAGTTCAAAGTTCATTAGTTTGCTCTTTGTTTTCAGTTGTCTGAAGAAAACCCCTTTGTTTTCTGTCAGTTTGCATGGCCTCATCGGTGCTGTGAACCTGAGGTGCTGCACACCCTGGGAGCTCTGCCTTCTCCTTGCTTTCCCCATGTTTAATCAGCAGTGTTAAGACTTTGTGCTTTAATTGGATGAAGGAGTATTTGCCATAGATAGGACTCCCATTTTTGTATTTTTTTTTAATGATAGTACTGTGTGTAGACGCAATAAAATGTTATGGAATATGCTTGTTTACTTCTTGCTTTCATTGTGGTGAGGGAAGTGATTCCTCCTGCATCTCATGTTCACAAAAGTAGTTAAGATTTTACTGAAACAGGAGAAATCTTACTGGGAGAAAAAGGGGATAACCTTTCAAAATGAGATCTCCAGATTCCTATTTTGTCCAGACTGAGTGAATTATTTTGGTTATCTTAAAACCATCCCTGTGACTCGGGGGTTGTTATCCAAATTATCACTCCCCACTACTTTTAGCACAGCATTGCAACAGCATCACTTTTCCAAGGCTTACCCATTACAGGGAGTATGTTTAATTCACTAGTGAAACTATTGTCTTAGTATTTAGCAAGTATTATCACTGTAGTAACTTTTCAACTTCATATCTGCATTGAGGAATTTGGCAGTAAACTAGGCCAACCCATCAGACATGTTTTCATGCTGAGAAAGGAGAGTTATGCCCAAGCAGGAAGGCAGTGTTAGAGCATGCTTGAAAGGTGAGGTTTTCTGTGTGTTTTTCTATAATTATTTTGTATGTCTCTTATGACCCCTTCAAATAATTGAGAAAAGCAGATAAAACCTATTAGGAAAAGACTCCTTCTGTATAATATCCTTGCTCTAGGAGCTGTCTCTGTGCTGCTGCCCTGTTTTGGAAAGGGAGTTGTTTGTGCTCTCATAAACTTTTTTTTTCTTTTTTTTAAGCTGATGATGATACAGGGTTTGAGGTCAAACTCATCACTTGGATTTGCTGAAGACCTTTTAGATTTGTTTTGTCTTTTTGATTGAAATCTGTTTGTTTGCTTTGTCTCAAACACAACATATGAAGGAAAGCAGCAATGGAATACAGGCTTTCATAATGTAGCACTGCTGTAATTTGGAGCACAGCAGTGAGATTTGTTAGTCTGACTTTATTCTGCAGCCATTTCTGTCTGTGACTCTCCTCTCAGCCTCAGGAAACCATTTTTAGAAATGTTTGCAGACCTGTATTTGCAGCTGGAACATATGAAGAATAGGAGGAGGGGCTGGCAGGTGTTTGTAAGGAGAAGCAGCAGCTACATTTATGTACCAATTCACTGTTGATAGAATCTTGGACTTCATTGCACAATAACAGCCACACTTTTTTTCCCTGAAAAAATGAGCTGCTTAAAGAATACACTCTTGACACTTGCTCTCTGTGTTTTGGTTTTTTTTTCTCCCATTCAGAACTGCTGTGATGATGGCTTGTGAAGCTAGTAACCTTAACATGGTGGAAGCTTTCCTTAGGAGAGGTGCTGATGTCAATTTAGTAGACGTCTTTGGACAGAATGCCCTGCATTATGCCAAGCTCTCCGAGAATACAGGGATCCAGAACCTCCTGTCGTCAAAGTTGTCACAGGATGTGGGTATGTGAGAGAGGCTGACCTGCAGTTTGTCACTTCTTAGTTGTCACTTCTTGAACTGGCTACATGTATGTTTAGCACTGAACAAATTTGTTTCGAAGTGTAGCCTGGAAGGTTGCAAAAGCCATTTTCAAGATCATCTGGCTGAGACTTCCCTAATGCTCCTTGCCATAGATGGTAATATTCAGCATGGGATAAAGCCCTGAGCAGGCCAGAAAGAGGTGTTTTGGAGAAAAAAAGAGATAAGTTGATGTAGCAGCATTGTGAAGTTTTGCATACAATTTGGAATAGATTCTCTTTTATGCATAGAACCCCTCAGTACAGAGGCTGGAAAAGGAACTAAAGCAGGCAGAGGGTTTTGTGGTCAAACTATTATGAATTTCTAAAGTAGGAAGCTTAATGCATAAGAGTGGTGTGAGACTATAATAGAATAAGAATTGTCCTGATTCTTTAGATTTTGTCTCAATGTGAAACCCGACAGTAGCAGAGAAAGGATGTGATTGAAATAGAATTTGCAAATTATATTTCTCAGGTTTCAGGCAGGAATTCAAAAACCAAACCATTTATCCATGATATGGGAAGTAGAACGGAGAAGTGGGTTAAGAATGTCTAATAACTCTTCCTTTGATAACTTTTCTTTGTTCCACTTCTTTTCTGCTCCACAGATGCAAAGTCTCCAACAAAAGCGAAGCAGGTATTTGTCCTTTTGGTGTTGAAGATACTCTGGCTCTCTAGACTTGTAACACAAGAAAAAACAGTAACTGGAAGCACTAGTAAATGTCACTGTGAGATGGGTTGCCATGACTACTGTGTAGTGTGACAGGTTTTTGTTGCTTAGATAAGAAACGTGTTTCAGGAGCATTACTTTTAGATTTGGCTTCTCAGCAGCCAGCAGCCTTGGTGAGAGGAGGAAGGGAGGGCAAGTGTGTTTTTGCATGTGTGGGATGATTCCTGCTTTCCTCGTGTAGTGCAGGAGCTTGGCTTTTGGACACCCCATCTCTTTAAACTGCAGAAAAGATGATCTCAAAAAGTTCTCTGTTTCTAAAGCATAAAATTGAAGGTTATCCCTGGTTGCTGGAGACCCCTTCCTGTGAGAATCCCAGCATATTTAGGCGATTAAATTAGTTTCTCACATTTTTTATTTCGTGTCATATCTTGGAGTGCAAGTAGACCTTGCAGACCTGCTGGTGGCTGGGAAGTAGTCAAGGGTGCATTGGTTCATTCCTTCTCTGAGTGCAGAGGTGGGTTTTTCAGGGGCTCAGGCAGAAGCTGGTGGAGAGGAAAGGTGGTAGCTGTGAAGAATGGCATGACTGGGCTGTGTGTTAAACAGAAGTGTTGTAAGGTCCCTGGTGCTAAACCGATTGTCAGCTTCTGCTTTGTCACTAAATCTGGTTTGTTTTCACTGAAGCATGGATTACGAGGGACATTCTTATTGTCAGGCATGTTTAATATCTTTGTGTTAGTGGAGATGTGGTCTTTACATAGGGGGAAAAAGGCACTGCATGAGCTGCTAAAGTTGATATTAATGTGGGATTTTTTTTTTTTTTAAATGTAAAACAACTTGCTCGGACTTTACTAACCAAACTAACAAACCTACCTTTTCTGGCTGGTGAAACTTTCAGCATGATCAAGGCTCTAAATTAAGTTCAGAACGAAGTGGAACTCCAAAAAAACGCAAAGCCCCACCTCCTCCTATCAGTCCTATTCAGGTAAAAAAAAGACCAATTTTGAGATGCTTTTAGGGGATGTAAAGCATTTTGAACATTATTAGAATTATGTGGGCTGGATTTTCTCTGTCACTGTTATTTTATATGCCTGTCTTACCATGAGTGTTTTCCTGACATTAGAATGACACCATGAAAGTACATGTTGGTTAGGTTAACTAAGCAAAATTGCTTAAAATGTAGTATGGTCTAAGAGACAACTGTACAAATTTTACTTTACAATTGCTTCTTCCAACTAAGGTTGAAGTTGTCCTTTTTGCTGATTTCAGTAAGTAAATAGTTCTGTGTGTTTTAGTTAAACATATATATATGGATACATATTATTATATGCGTGTCAAAATAAAATATTTAAACTGCATTTTGATACTATATAAATCTATTTAATAGTTAGGTTTAATCTAAAACCAGAATGTTGCCTGTTTAACAGCTACACTCATAATGTAATACTGACCCAGAAGGGTACTAAATAATTAGGTCTGTTCTCTGAAATTAATCTAGAATTGTGATTTATGTTAGTGCAGGTGCAAGTACTCTTCCATGCATGTGTGTGCCTATATGTATACATATATATATATATATCTATTTTTATATATTTATATATATATATATATATATAAACACATGTTAGAGAGGTAGCTGCATGTACATGTACATATACATACGTATTTATATAAAATTTTTTACAGGTTAATGATTTGTCCTCTCCACATTCATCAACCTCAACTCCCATGACTGGAAAAGGGCAGGCTTTCTTTGCTGATCAAGTGTGCAAGGTATAAGTGTTCCATCCTTATGAGTTTAGGGAAGGAAAGTACAGGGTCTGTTTTGGTTAATATTCTATTTTGATGACTGCAGTGTCTCCTGTGACTTAATTAGCTGAACTTTAGGAACAAAAATTAATCCAAATCTATTTCAATGTAATATATAAAACAAGTGTAGAGATTACTTTGATGTGTAACAAATATGTACATATAAATAGTCTTAGATTAGTTAGTGTTTAGGAGTATGGTTATGAAAGTAAGAATTAATGCTCCAAGAGTTCAATTTCCTAATACCAGCAAAGTGCATAAAATTGGGCAGTGCAAAAAGAGACCCTTTTACAAAAAGACATCAGTGAAAGAGTTGAGTGTGTTCTATCTGATCTTTACCTAAAGTTGCTGGAGATTTTTTAAAAATACATGTCAGTATATTGCTATTACTTATCACAGAGCCTGCAATCTTCCAAACTATTTGCAAGATAGTTGCCTGTATTTCATTAGGATTTAATGAGAATTGGGCAATGGAACTCAAATGGCTTTAGCAGACTTTGAAATATTGAACACATGCTACAATTAAACAAGACCTCAGAGATAGAAGACATCCACTTGGACAGGCTTTATCCAGCAGAATCTATACTGTCTGTAGTTCTTTTGGTGAAATGTCCAGCTTTACATATGCTTTCTGTGAAAATGTTTTCTTTTGATGTCTTAGCTGGAAGAATTCAGCTCCTTGCATAAAGATAATAAAGACAGACTGAGTGACAGCACAACAGGTATACAATTAACCCTTATTTTATTCAGTGTTTTAGGTGGCATGAAATGTTGAAATCCTCTGTACCTTTCCACTTAGAACATGAAACACACTAAGTATTAAGAGTGATGCTTTGTAATTTCACAAGCAGCTCCCCACCAAAACGTCCTCCTTCTATTGCATGAACTTAGCACATTCGTGGGGAGTTTATAGGAGCAGTTTGCTTGCTCACTGCATTTAATGGTCATGGGAATTAACTGTTTAATTTGAAATGTTAGAATAACTAACTAGCTAGCATTTCAGCATTTTAAAACTTTTGAATCTTTTTTTCTCTAAAGGTGCTGATAGTTTATTGGATGTGAGTTCTGAAGCTGACCAACAAGATCTACTTTTGTTGATGCAAGCAAAAATTGCCTCTTTGACATTGCACAATAAGGAGCTGCAGGACAAATTACAGGTGGCATATTTTTGTGCTGTTCTGGTGCTCTCTTAATCTGCTAGGCAGAACAAAGGGCTGCTTACTGTTTTAAAGAGATGTACTGTGAAAATCTTTTAACAAGCTTGTTGGTAAGATCATGGAAACACTCTGCCCCAAAGGATTAAATCAGTGTTTTGATCTTCTCACTTTTCCCATAAATTACTGAATAACTTTGTTTATTATTATAACCACATTCTAAAAGATGTTGTTAACAGTTGTGCTAGCAGAATTTTAATTTGCATAGCTTTGATTATTAGCTTATGGAGCTCAGCCCAGACTTTCAGAAGAGCTTGGCACTTACTGCCTTCTCTCACTGTAGATGACTAAATGGGAGCAGCTGGGTTTTGAATTTTTCTAAAACTTTCTTCCATGGTTCTTTAATCATCTGTCTCTGTAGGATGTGGCAATACTTCCTTGCTTACTCTATACTAAAAAAAATAGTCGTGTACTTTTTTTTATTGTGCAATTGTTGGTGGTTTGTTTTTTTGGACAGGAAAGAACACCTAAAGAAGGGGATTCAACTGTAGAATCTTATTCAACCCAAACAGAGTTTGAGCAAACAGCAGAGAGACCAAATGAGTTCTTGGCACAGGAGCTGAAGCCTACATTAAATGCCACTCAAATCCAGGAAAAGTTGACAAGCCCCAGAGAAGTAAAAATTAAGTACCTCCAGGAAGACTTAAAGGATGGGCAGAGAAAATTAGAGAATTCTGAAGCCAAAAGAAAGCATGTGGAAACTCAGGTCCAGTCTAGAGTCTCAGAAACAGATTATTTAAATAGCCCAGACATTTCAGAAAATGGTTCTGATCTTAATCAGATGTTCCAAGACACTCAAAACAGGTATGGGGAAGCTGTGAAAGAGGTTTTGAATGCACAAAGGCAAAAGAAGCCAGGTCTTGTTTCCTCTGAAAGTGAAGAAACCAGTTCTGATCTGAGTGTGTTGAAGGTTACATACGGAGAAGTTGAAGCACTCAAGCAAGAATTGAAGAAAGCTTTGGAGGAAAGTGAAAGACAAAAAGAAAAAGTGAGAGAGCTACAGAAGAAGTTTGAAGAGAGAGAGCAGAATATGGCAGGCAAATTGTCTGTGGAAGAGTGTGAGGAAATGAAGAATTCATATTGTTCAGTTATTGATAACATTAATCAAGAGAAAGCATTGCTGATTGAGAGGTACAA
The DNA here is from genome assembly GCA_024500445.1 of Entomyzon cyanotis. NCBI lineage: Eukaryota > Metazoa > Chordata > Aves > Passeriformes > Meliphagidae > Entomyzon > Entomyzon cyanotis. The sequence goes on along the minus strand of JAKEPQ010001021.1, from coordinate 41,141,629 downwards.
AGAAGGGCAAGAGGAAATTAAAAGGCTACGGGACAAGCTGGCAAATCAGATGCAGTTGGAATCTAGTGCTGAAGCTGGAGAAAGGAAAGATGTGATGAAGAGAACAATAGATGAGCTCAACAGACAACTTAGTGAATTGTCTCAGTTATACAAAGAAGCACAGGCAGAGCTTGAAGACTATAGGAAGAAAAAAACTCTAGATGATATAGCTTCAGACTACATTCCTAGAGATGAACATGAGAAACTGATGGAGGTAACAAATTCTTTGAAATATAAAGCAGAAAATGAGTTATCAAAAATGAAATCCCAGTACACAAAAGTGTTGGATGAAGCAGAAGAACTCAAGCAACTGTTAGACACTCAGAAACAAAACTCTTTGCCAATTACTGAACACCGTCAGGTGATAAATGCACTCAGAAATACTATAAAGGAGATGGAGGAAGAAATAAATGAGCTCAAACGACTGCTTAGCAACAAGGAAAGTGAATTAAGAAGCTTGGAAAAGGCGTTACTGGAAGAAAAAGCTGCAATTAGTGAAGCAATGGTACCCAAGGCCACATATGAAAAGCTCCAGTCTTCACTAGAGGGTGAAGTCAGTGCTTTGTCATCCAAACTGAAGGATGTAATCCGAGAGAAGGAAAATATATCCTTAGATGCCATGAGACTGAAAAATGAAATCTTGCACTTGAAAGAAGCAAAAGAAGGTATGCATACTCTGCTTGAAGCAAAGGAACGGGAGGTGACTGATCTTCAGCACAAGTACCATCAAGTGCAAGAAGCTCTTATTGAAATGAAAAACTCATCAAAACTAGAAGAAGATAAAGATAAAAAGGTCAGTGATTCACTACCGTGGAGGGGGAGTGTGAGTTCAGAGTGTAAAGCATGTTGGCTGGTGCAAGAGTGTTTGTTCAAGTAACTTCTGAGTGCATTTGCCCCTCTGAAAATCCAGATGTTGAAGTCAGAGAAGTTTTCAGCATGCTTGGCTTTGCAGTTGGTTTCCCTCCCCTCTGGAGATACACGTGATCTTGCAATTTAACTCCTTTGTTTGGCTTCAGTTGGGTTCACACTATGCAGGCAGCTGAAGTCAAAGGAGTGACATTTACAGTAGGAAGAGATTCCAGAGGAGATGGAAAATAAGAAAGAAAACAAAAATACCAGGAAGGAGCAAAAACTGACTGTTTTGATATTACTACATCATCTCAACCACAGTATGATTTTACTAATTTTCCTCTGCAGATACCATATCTGTCACTACAAATTTCTTTATAAAGAGCCATGCATTGTGGTAGCTGTGAATAGCTGCCCTGTGTTTTGTTCAGGAGCAGAATTTGTAAAGGTTGTAAATGCAGCCCTTGTTAAAAATTGCTGATGTTCAGAACAAGGAGTGCAGTTTGAAGACTGGGCCAGGATGGGGAATAGAGAAGCATTGTAACTCTTTGCTTGCATGACATCTCTGTTTGCCCATAGAGTTCATTTACAGCTTAGTTTCCCCCACTTCTTAAATTTGAGTCACAACTAGCTCAAAGATGAGACACATGGGAATGCAATATGCATAGCATCTTTCAGTGAGTACCTGTATTTTGCCTCCCTAGATCAATGAAATGTCCAAGGAAATCAGCAAATTAAAAGAAGCATTGAACAGCCTTTCTCAGCTCTCCTACTCAACCAGTGCCCCCAAAAGACAAAGCCAACAGCTGGAGGTGTTACAGCAACAAGTGAAGCAGTTGCAAAACCAACTGACTGTAAGTGTGATAATTTGTAAACCTAACATTAATCCCAGTTCTCCAAAGCAACACAGGCTATTCTTCACTCTGTTTTATTTAAGATAGAGTGCAGTCAGTGAGTACATGGAAAGGAATTTTCATCCAGAAATTCTGTAATTTCTCTGTTTCTCTGAAATACCTAGGAATCTGCAAGCCATGGATAGCACTTTAAAAAGAGCCTAACTAAAGCAAGCTGGTTTTCCACATATTTTTCTAAGACCAATAGAGAAACAGATTTCATGTACTTGCTGTAGAATGTAATGACCAAACCTGCTGCTCAAACCTTAATTTGTGGAAAAGTGTGATCAGTGTGTGCAGGGGCTTTTCAAGAACATTCACCAGCAGAAGTTGTTTTGGTTTTTAAGCTTTTTGGAAGAAAGCATGACGTTCCAAATCAAGCAAATGCATCTGTTTATGGAGAGCATACTTTATACTCTGAAATTATGAATGCCTTACAATTTTTTTTAATTGTGTTGTTTGTGCATGAAAGGTCCAGTCTTCTATGATGAGTTGAGTCATAATTGGTATTTCCTAGAGCTTGCCTGCCCAAAGGAGCACTTTCATTCACTGATGAGGATGGAAAGAAAGTATTGTCCACCGGAGGCCTTTGTTGAGGGCTCTGGAGTGACTCTGAAAGGAGAATTCCCAGACATGCTAAGTGTTGTCTGCTTCATACCTTTCCCAGCAGAAAGAAAGAGGTTTCAGTATGCAAAAAAAATTCCCTTGCAGCCGAGAGAAAAAGTATTGAGAGCATCCTGTCGATGTGAAGGCCCAGACTTTCTTATTCCAGTCTTCCATGTCTGAAAGAGCCCTTGGTCTCCCACAAATTAAGGGCCAGCAAATTAGTGCAAAGTGCAAAGGTGTGCCACACATAAGCAAAGCCGGTAGGATTGAAAACAGGAGAGAAGCACTCTTTCCTTCTGGTAGGTTAGCTTTCCTAACAGCTTCATGTTTCTTTGGAAAGGTGAATTCTTGGTTGTGGCAATCTGTGATCACTGAAAAGGAGGTTGGCTTTCATTAACTTGGGGTCTTAGAGGGTTAGACCTTCATAAGCACCTCCTCTGCCCTGGGAAGGCATCAGCTGGGACAGATGGGTCACTGCCTTCAGGGGAGAGCTGAGCTGCAGCTGAGAGTTGATTTGTCAGAGGATTGTTGGCCTTCCTCAGTTTTGGTTGCTGATAAGCATGGAAATAGAGTGTGTGCTCATTCCACACTTTTGCAGCTCAGCAGTCCCGGAAACTGATCATCTCACCAGCTCTTTTACTAGGATAGGTAGAACTACAGCATTTTCCTGGACATGCTTCCAAGCAAATTTAGACTCTCTGGTGGCACAACATTGTCTGAGCTGTTTTCAATGCATTGCATAAGACTCTGGTTTGTAATTTCCCCAGCCTGAATCTAGTTGAGGAGTTCTCAGTTCAGTAGTTCTGAATGCTCTGTGCTTCTCTGCTTAACTGTTTTCTAGGAAACAAAAAAACAACACCAGGAAATTGTCTCGGTTTACAGGATGCATCTTCTCTATGCTGTGCAGGTATGGTTGCATGTTGTCAGTCACACAGTGTTAGTATTTTACCTGAAGATGTTTCTTCTGCAGATCTAGTGAGAACTTTGCATGGTTTAGCTAAGAAATACCCCCCAATATTCTTATAGAGTGGAGCTGCATGAATTCAATAATCTTTTTTTTCTCTCTCCCTTGTCTAGGGTCAAATGGATGAAGATGTCCAGAAAGTGCTTAAACAAATTTTATCAATGTGTAAAAGCCAATCACAGAAAAAGTAAACAAAAAAGCCAAGGAAAACTCCCTATTTTTATTAATCCTGTTATGGTTGTTTATCTAGATTTGCCTTAACATAAGATTTAAAATTGGCGATTTGCTGCTTTTGTGTTATTGTGCTGTTTGTGAGGGGGATATACTTGTCTGTCTGTACCACTTCCATGTGCATTTCCATGTGCAGTAGCTAAACAAATGCCTGCTTTTTGTACCCAAAATGCAAGTATGTTCTTCAGACTTTTCCCATAGGCCACTCCATGTTGTGTTTACCCTGTAAGTACTTTTCCAGCTTCCTCCAAGAGTAGAAGGTTAACCTGGAGGAAAGCACTGGTGTTGCCTGGGTAAAGGTGAAATTATCTGTGAGGTCTTCTGTGCTGATTCTAAGCTGCATCTCATTGCTGGTATGTTTGATGCTGTAGCACTCAGATTGCTGACATTTTGCCACATGCAGTCTTTGGCAGAGCAGAAGTGGGCCTTGCAGCTGCGAGCAGGAGTACATATTTATGCTAAACCAGGAGGTCAAACAGCTACATTTCCTAGTGTAATATTGTTCAAGATTAACACACTAAAAAGTAGCTGCCCCAGTTCACCCTAAGCACTGAGTACACAAAAATCATACCATACTTCATAGTTTCCTTAACTACCTGGTAGTGGAATGAAACTATTTCTAGAGGTAAAAGCATTAGTTTATTGAAGTTATGTACAAACAGAACTGTCTATATAAACAGCCCTTTATGATAGGTTTAGCTGTCTATGCAAGCGTTGGCCATGAAGCTCAGGAACAAAACCAGGACATATACTTTAGACAAGGGATTCTAGTGAACACAGGATGTTTACAGTGAATGTCAATGCCTCATACTTCCTAACCTCACTTTTGTAAAGATCTTCTCTTCAGTATATTTTTACTGGCCCTCTAATGAATTTTTTGTAACTAAACCATTTTTTCTACATAATATTTGCATTAAGCGTATTAACAAATATTTTTAGGTAATTGCGTCTTAGAGAGTTTCTTTTTATACCCCCAAGTATTCAGTAATAGTGAAGCATAGTGAAGTGTTTTCAGTTTGTATGAGATTTGTATGGAATAATAGACCTGTCTGTAAGTGTGGTCCAGAGCAGTGAAGTGTAAAATTCAGCCTACTGTTCCAAAATATTTAGAAATGATAGGTAGAGAACAGCAGGAGGTATCAAAAAGTTCTACATGTTGTTTCTGGAGGCTAGGGGCATCAGTGAAGCCTTTATCAGCACTTCTGCATTTAAAGTCAAATAAAAATGCCTGATGTGGGATGAAATGAAACTATGGAAAAACGTTTTAAGCACACACTGCACACACCATTTTAACAAGCTTGCGACTTCAATATGGTATTGTGTTCTTTTATTCTATGGGGATATGTCTCTATTAATAGAGAAATCTTTCAGAGCTATATAATCTATGAAGTTTATATAGAGTCATAATATGACAAGAGTCAGCAGTGCCTCAGGCTGACTGGACTCATAGGTGCACTTATATCAGATAATTCCTAACTCTGGCAAAATGAAATGGATTTTAAAAGCAAAAGAAAAACAACACCTTTGCATCAGTTAGACCTTGGTGTTACTTTTCTTGAGTGGTTTAACTAGTGCCATCTAATTTTGAACAGTATTTTATAGTTAGACAGCTTTGAAAATGCTCCAAAGAAATGTGAAAAGAATTTTGCTGCATCACTTCAAAAAGAACAAGATTTTAAGCATGCTAATGCTGCAAGTATAAAACTTGATGAACCATTTTGTAGGTTGCCTGATGGATTTAGTCTTCTACTTTCGTTTGGTTTGTATATTTATTACAATTATCTTTGTGGAATATTGGAAATTATATACTACAGCATAACAAGTTTCTTTATATGTAATTTACAAGAAGTTTCCTTATGCAGCAAATAAACTATTTCCAATTTTTTTTCATTTTTGTCTTCATTTACTTTTTGGTTGGAGGGAAATCACACTACACAGTTCTAACATAGTACAGATGTATTTTCTTTATATCCTAGTTAGATAGATGCCACAAAAACTGTGTTTTCTTCCCTGAAATTGCAACTTAGTTATTAACTATCTTGATCTGTTGTGTGGAATAAATCCAGTCCAAACCCTATGCAATGAGTTTTGCAGATGATGCCTTCTGTCTCATTGATAAGTTCAGAGCTATTTCTCATGTGGACATCCTGCTAGAGGTAGCACAGGTTTCCCATTTGCCACTGTATTTATTCCAGCTAAGTTTAAAATACCTTAGAGCTGTAGCACAGATCGTTGATATCCCACAATTGTTCAGAACTGTCGTTCTCTGTCACTCAGCACTTCACAGCACTTCACGCAGAACTACAGTGGGATTATATATACGTATATATGCATATGGATATAGGGATATGTCTGCTTTTTAAACTTAATTACACAGTCATACCCATTGCCTTTTATCATCTCTTCTCAGTTTTATTTGAGAAACTGGTTTTTCGGTAACTGATTTGCTTTCATTATCTTCTTGCCTGAGGGAATCTCATCTCTTGTGATCACATCCCAGGGCTCTTTAGCCTCTTGAAGCAAATTTCTGTAAGCTACCCAGCACTGGGTTTCCTTTGAAGATGGACAAACTGACATGGAGAATCTGGGCCTGTAGGGTACATCTGCCTAAGCTACTGCTCTGAAACCTCCACACCTGTTTCTGGCCCTCCTGCATGGTCAGTCATGACAGAACAGGCAGCATTTTTAGAGCAAATTCCACTCCCTTTCCCCACTAAATGTATGAGTACTGGGAATGAACTGCTCTTGTCAAACTCACAGCAGTTAGCACACAACGGAAAAAATTCGGTCAGAGAGCTTGAGCACACTGGCTCTTCTCACCCACTCTATGCCTGCCACAGTAGGGAATGGTGACAAATAATGGTAGCAGGCTTTAGATGGAATTTGGGAGGATACAGCATCCTAAATCTGCATTAAGATCAACTTTTCCTTTTCTTCTCTTTTTTCTTTTTGTCCACCTCTCTTGCTGAGTAAACTAAGGGCAAGTTCCTGTAAGCAGGCATTGCCCTGGTTATTTCTCATCTGGCCATCACAGGCCCCTTCTTTTGCCAGCCCAGGGGGACATGAGGAGATGGTGGAGGGTGGAAATATAGAAGATTTCAGCAGTAATCAGACAAGAAATTATGGCAGTGTGCATAATGGCACAGAGTGGCACATAACCAACACCTGAACTCAGAGGTCATTATCATCTGAGATGAGCCTGGGTTCCTGGGCATGTTGCACACCAGATGTCCAGCTGGAGCCTTGTGGGTAGAGGCACAGGTAGGGAGCTAATCTTCCCCCATGCTGGCTGAGCAGAGGGCTCAGTGATGGCAGAAGGGCCTGCTGGTTGCCTTCGCACCTCTCAGATCAGCTACAGGGTGATGTGCTGTGTGTCAGCGTAAGACAGGAAAAGCCCAGGGAAGACCACACTGCTCTGTGCTACAGCAAACTGCACACAGGGCCCTAGGAGAAGCTGGCAAGAATTCCCTTGGCAGATGCCACTTCACTATATAGAGCTGTTAAAGCCTGCTTCATCTGCTGTGAGTTTTCCTGAGAGTGGCTGGCTGGGGGCAGGAGGTAGGTGGCTTGTGATTTCAGTGCTGAGTGCTTCAGAGCTACAGGAATTACTGCTGCTGTATGTATGTTGTGTTTAGACCATAAATCTGCTCTCTGGGGGGATTTAGCAGAGTGGGGTCCCAGCCTAAAGTGTGCAGGAGGGAGGAGGGTAAGCCAAGAGACTGGAGTACCATGTAGGACATGAGAGGAGAGTTTGTTCATGGCACTGGAATAGAGGTGTTCATGTGCCTGTCTGACCCTCCCCAGGGAGACTCTTGCTTGGGTCAGCCCCACCAAAGCATCCTGAGGCTTTCTCAGTGCCAGCTGTTATCTGAGCAAAAGGCAGACACATAAGGCTGAAACCATTTGCCCTCAGACATGGCAGAGACCCAAGTGCTTCAGGGAAGAATTGCTGGCTCAGGTGGTGTGGTCAAACCTCCCATTGCAGAGCAGATTCTGGAGCAGAGGGAGCCTGCTGAGGCTTTGGCAGTCTGTGGGGTCAGGGCCTCGGTCTGCTGCTGTGGGACATCTCAGGACCCAGGCTGCAGAGCAGCTGTGCCTGTTGAGGAACTGTGGAAAAGCTCTGGGGGAGTTAGGTGTGGAGGTTTCAGAGTAGCATACGTAGATGTGATGTACTCCAGCATGTGTTCTGCAGGCACAGCCATAACAGAGTGAATATTTTCAAACAAATAGGAATGGGTGCAAGACTTTTAGGACATTTCAGTGATTTAAATCATCTATTAGCTGGCTGTGGTCTGTCACAGAGAGTACTAGAAGTGTTCTGAATTTAATGTCAAGCCACAGGACAAGAGCTTGAGTACCTTGCAACCTTCATCTGTTGTACCACTTGGTTCTGCAGATGTGGGCCACTGAGGGTGCTTGTGGGTCATTGCCAATTCTCAGCAGAGCATTCCATAGAAGGGAAGTTTCAAATGCTTTTCTTCATCCCTGCCTCCTCCTTTGTTTGGATCCTGCATAATCCTTTTGATCATAAGTAACAGAGATAGAACCATACTTTGTAGTATAGAGCCATACTAGAACCATTTTTTTTTTTTGGTTTTATGTCCATGTTTTTCTCAGGGCAGTAACAAATTAATTCTCCTCAATTTCCTTAAAACCCCTGTCTTAGAATTACTGTGGTGAATTGCAGTGGAATCAAAACCAGTAATTTAGTGTCTACTGATTTGAGGAAGCCTGAGTTACAATTTTTGTAGCTACAGAATAGATCTACCAGGCAAGCCTGCTGCTGGTGAGAAAGCTCTGTGTTTTGCTCAACACCAGAAGTGTTAGTAGGGCTCCCCAGGCTTCAGTACTGTGTGACAAAAAGTCTTCTAGAAGTGACAGCCTCTACCACATTTGACACAGTGGTGGGATCCTGCATGGACTGTCTCTTAGCATATGGCTCCTCTGATGATCAGGTTTTGCCTTTGCACATGCAGCAAAGGTTTGTGCTTTTAGCCTTGCTGCTGCCAGTCCCCAGTCCCACTGGTGTCTCCAGGAGGGTCTGTTTCCTGGTACAACCCTTAGTTCCTGGGGCACTTTATGGCAATGCATTTGTAGCTATTTACAAACCTTTGGCTGCCCTGACAGACTCTTTTAATTGATGAGTTTAACACAGGTATTTACACAATAATCGGGTTTTCAGTCTAATATTTTAAAAGCCTGCTTGCATGCTGATATGTCCAGATTCACAGTGTTGGCCCTCTTTGTACATTTTCCAACAGTCTGAAATGCTCAGACAGTTGGTAATGGGGCCTCCTACCAGCAGCTGGAGATTGGAAACAGGCACATCCCGGTGACATCATCTCCTGCAGCGGCTCAGGGCTGGGGCTGTCTCCCCTTGTCCCTGCGGGTGGCCGTCTGCTCCTGCCTGCCTGGCTGGGTCTGGCATGCTCACAGTGTGCTGGTGTTAACCCTGCCCAGGGGGGATGCTGCAGATGGTACCCTGCACCCAGAGACCCTCCCGTTTATGGCATTTCCTGCATCAAAACACCAGTGTGCTGGTCTGGGAAGCTGTTGCTCTGCTGTAGTCACTCTTTGCTTTGGGATCAGCTCCTTAATGATGGCTGGGCTCGGGCCCACAGCACTCTTCTTGCACTCCTTGTCATAAAGCAGCAGCAATCGTCACACACTGCACTTTCAGAAGCCCTGCCCAAAAATATTTGGATGTATTTGCCTCTCTGTAAACACTCTGCTGCCCACCAAAAATGTTTGGGTGCATTTGCCTCTCTATAAACACTCTGCTGCCCACCGGGAGTCATCCCCCAAAGAGTCTAGGGAGGAAGGGGGCTGCTGGATTAAATGGCATTTTACAGACGAAAAGAAAAAAATACCACGAAAAATTCCTGACACAGAAATCTGGCATTCCTTCCCCGCGGAGCCTCCCTCGCAGGGAGGAAAACTGTGAGGAGTGACAAAGCACAAAGGTCTGCATTGCCCCATTCCTAGAAATAGGTTGTCTGGATTCTTGCTGCTCAAAGTACAGCTCCCAAAAAAAGCAGCGCGGCGTTCAGCAGTTGGTGGGGCCACCGCTGGGTGTGACCACACCTGGACAGATGTTGCAGAGCCGGTGCACACGTGCCTGAGCAGATGTTCCAGAGCCTGCAGGAATGTCCTGGTGGGGAGGGAGATGCTCCCCGGCCGTGCTGCTCCTGCCTTGTCCCCTTCACGTGTGTGGAGAGTCTGGGAGCGGGCGGTGGGAATGGGGCTGTTCCACAGCCAAACACTTCCTGACGGTGGCTGTGTGGATTCCAGAGTGTCTAAAATCCCTGCCCTTGCTGCCACGTGAAGAAATCGTGTCACCACCCGATGGTCCAATGACTAGCGAGGGCCAGGCTGGCAGAGATTCTTCTGCAGATGCTGGTGGGTGTCTGGCACCGTGTTCCCTTGCAAATATCTGCAAAATTAAAGCCGTGAGGGATCACCCAGGCTCTGTTGCAGCATGGAAGAAGAGGAGGCTGTGCAGCTCTGCACAGCTCTCTGCTGCCTGAGCCTGTCTGGCAGTTTTTCTGGGAGCTCTGGTCAGTTCCGCAGAGTGACTGCTCGCAGGTCACAGCCCAGGTATACCCCAGCTCGTCCAGAACCTGTTCCAGGCCACTGTTCAGTTTATTAGGAGGGTGAAAGTCTCTGACCAACTTGTCCAGAAAAAATCGGATTGGTTATTCAGTGTGCAACAAGCCACTAGTTACACACTCAAGGGAGACATTGATTATTTATTCCAGTTGCAGAAGCCTGGATGCTCAGTGGTGTTCCACAAATCAAGCACACCAACTATCAAAACTTTTTACTAATTATGCATTCTAGTGTTAAGGAAACTTCCCAGTCTGACCAATCTTGAGCCTCTGTGGCAGTCACGCTCCCAATGTCAGACCTTCACAGCCAAGACCAAAGCGTCTTGACAGCCCCAGGGCCTCGCTTGACGCCCCCACAAACCCCACTCACAGTCGGAGGAGGTTTCCCATAGCAGAGTCTCAGACGTCTCGTTCCATAAAGCCATTTATTCCCGGCGCAGTAACACAGAAACAGCCCGAGCTGGTGCTGCTCAGGAGGGACGTCCAACACAGGAGCCCCGGGACTTTAACACCCTTACTGTCTACCCAGGTGCAAGTGTAGCTCCTCCTTTCTAGTCGGCTCCTGCCCCCTCTCCGTGCCAATTCACCTTGCTGGCATCACCGGTCTTCCTCTCTTTTGTTATCCAAAATGCCTGCAATTCCCGGCTCCTGCTGTGTCTCCCAGTGTCCACTCACCCTGGCTGCTTTCACCGGGCTTTGTGCCTTTGTTAATCAAAGGATTGGCAGTTCACGGCCTCTTTGTGTCTCTCTGGGCTCCCATCCAGAACGCAATCTGCATCTCGAATTCAGCTTGCACTGCACCAATTTCAGCTACGTGCACCAGGTGTATTCCTCAACATTAGAAAACATAGGCATTCATGTTCACGGGCTACAACGTACATAGTTCTCTTATTAACTATTCTTACTAATTATAGTTCTCTAATTAATTATTCTATCTTCTATCGGCTAATGATTCTCTCAGTTCTTAAGCTAATTCGTCTGCACGCTCAGTCTTCATCTGCTTTGGGCTTGGTGGGCCACGAGTCACCCTGTCATGATCTCTCCCTGCCCGAATTCTTTATACCCAGTCGGAGTCTGTTTCAGCGGAGTTGCTGAGTTGGCTTTATTAGTTTCATCCTTATCTTGGGAGCTCTGCCAAATGTCATTATGGCATTAAAGTTCTGTATTCTTTTTGTCTACCTACTATCAATAGTACATCCTTCTTTCCAAGCTTTGTTAATCTCCCCCTAGGTCTGAGATCATTGAAACATGTCAAGCGCTAAACCTTAACAAGACAATTCCACCGACAAGTAATTTATCTTTCTAACACCTGAACATAAATTTAGGGTTTGTTAACTGCTATCTGTGTGATGGATTAAATCTCTTTTCTTGTTGATTAGGGTTGAAAGTGCCTAATTGGGTGGAGTCGTTCCACTCGTCCTTTATGTTGCAAACCCATTACTGCGACTCCACTGGCATTTACGCCATAAAATCCAAACGCATGTTCAGACAGATTTGTTATCTAAGACCTCCAGCTTTCTGCGCACTTGCTCTTTTTTGGTCAACCCTATGGCGTAATCTGAGCTGGAAGGGTAGGAGGCTGCTCAGTTCTCCGCGGAGAGTTTTAATCCACACGCAGACACACCCTCACCCACTACCCCACCTCAAACGCTGATGCGGTGGGGGTGAAAGTGGGAGTGAAGTTCCTGTTTGTCTCTGCCCAGATTTTCAACGGTGTAACAAAAGGGAAGATTTTCCAAGGAAGTGCAGGTCTTTGTAGACTTCTCTGGATGCATTCCTCCAGAATACTTGCACAGACTGACGTTCACAGTAGTGGTGGATATTCAAGCTCACTTCTGACTTCTGTGAGAGTTTAACTCGAGATCTGAGCTGTGTGGGGCACCTGATTACATTTCCCTCCAACACTCTGCCTAGAAGAGCCCTTGCAATTACCTGCAGCAATGCTAATGCACTGCCCTGCTGTCCTTAGACCCAGCTAAAGGTACCAGCAGGGTAGAAAGAGGCTGAACCCACCTGTAGACACTTCCATTTATACCTGAGCAGTCCTGGTCCCCCTCAAACACAGATTCACATAAAAATTAGCTTCTGTCTCAACAGAAAGGCATCAAGTAACTATTCTGTAATAGCAGCATTTTAAAAATAGTTCTGTATTTGTTCAGTTTCATGTCACTGCTCTTTCAGCAAAAACATTGTTTTGTGCTACTATAGACAATTTCTACATATTTATTTTGGTAATACCCACCTGCTGGATTCTTCAAGCTGCTACAAAATTAAGTTAAAAACAGACACCTAGAGAAAACAGCATATGGCTTATCTCAGCTTTTCCAGCTTCTCCACTAACCTCACTGAAGACGCATCTAGTCAAGTATACAATAAAACTATTTCTTTACAAATCCACGTGTAAATAAAAATTAAACAACTGATTATTTCCCATTACTAAGTTTGAAACAGAGGTATAGAACTGAATTGCTTCTGGGAAATTTTGTGCTTTACAGACCCAAATGGTTGTAGAAAGCCAAGGGGACACAAAAATTCAACATGTTGGGAGGTAGGAGGTAACATTAGCACCAGCATTATTGGTGTTTTGTTGCATAGAGATTGTCAGCACCAGGAGCCAAAGGCATTATTTTGAATTCTGGGATCTTCAAAGACTGGTGGGGACCCAACGCCTATTTGCAGTAGTTTTCTGGTAGAATCAAAAAGTGCCTTGAAAACCTGAGGTCAGTTCTTTGAAAAGCACAAATCAAAGTAATTGGACAGAAAATCACTTGGCAGTTTTGTGGCCTCTGGATGTTGGATTCCCACAGCCCCCAGTGCTGCCCACCAGAGCTGCCAGGCAGCACTTGCCACAGCTATACTAAACTAGGTGGAAGGCACTTGTTACAGCTCCCACCCCAGAACTGGTTTATTTTACATGGCCAGTGAGTACTTGCATGCACCATTTTAAAAGAAAGCAGGTGGGCAAAATCTGAGTTATGACAAGCCTCTTCTGTGATGCTACTAAGGGAAAAAAACATGAACTAAACATTTCTTCTGCTGCAGGTTTCCTGTAGTCTGCAAGGGCAAAACCCTTGTTAAATAGCAGAGACAAAATTTACTAAAGATTATCAGAGTTCTGGATCCCATGCAAAGTGTGGCAGGAAACTAAATCTAATCCAACAGTGGAGACCTGCAGAATTCAAGTAACTTACTAGGTCAAAAAGATGCAGTGCCCTTCTGGTCATCTTCCTCTTCACCCTTTTTATTTTACTGTGTTTGAAGGCAGAAATGTAATAGAATACATCACAGATGGATCCTAAATAATTCACTGCCTTTCAGCACCAGTGCTGTAGCCCAAACTTCCCATGTCCTTGTCCCCTGTAACCATACCTGTGAAGGCAGAAGGGCACAAGAACCTCTCCACCTCTGGGTGTCTAGGCCAGGACTCAGCCCATTTGGGGAACAGACATTAAGTCCTGCACAAACCATACATGCCTGTCATACCTAATACTTATGAAATGCAAGCTACTTTCTGGTATTTTGTGGTGTTCTAACTTCTTAGGGTATTAATTCCATGATCACTGTTGGTAGGTGTGGCTAGCACAGGTCTTTCCCGTGAGAACATTTTGCTACATTTCATAAACAAAGATAAAGTTTGGATGTTTTGCAAACAATGTCTCCGGATTAGGTCAGTTCAGGCTCGGCCAATTGGGCCTAGGGGGAGGTTTCTGGCTGACCAATCTGGGTGACCTCTGAAGACTCTATACATATGGAAATAAAAATAATAAAGAGACCTTCTCTCTTTCCTTGTCTGAGAACCTGGGTCATTTCTCAGCTAGCGGCTCAACAGCGACAGGTAGGTTATAGAAAAATCATTAAAAGTACTATTTCAAGAAGTAACACAGTAAATCTGTGAATAAAAATTCAAATGTTAAGCTACAATTCCTGAACACAAGAAACTCGGATACTCTAAAATAAGTCACACCAAGAGAACAGTGTGTTCTGCTTCATTTTTATCCTGTCACCCAGGGATTATATAAATCATCCTTAACACTCAGTAGTCAGGGACAACATTAATAATTCCTGAGACTATAACTTCTTTTCATTGAAGAAACTGACACAGTAAGCCAGGAAGAAATTCATTTATACTGAATACTTTAGTTTGGAAAGAAACCCCCAGTGAAAGAGTAACTTAGACTATTAGGTATCTATGTCAGCCTTATAGTTCAAAAATTCGTGTTTATCAAATGTAAACTTTATTGCAATAAATGGATGATTCACACAAAAACCAGCAAAAGTGAACTGCCGAAAGTATACTCTTGCTGACATAAGCAAGATGTGAAAAATTATTCACAACAACATTTTAAGTTTAAGCATTAAACTTAAAATAAACCCAAAAGATTCTGCTGAACTCTGGAGCAATCAACTTGGTAACACACAAACATGCTGTTTTCCACAGAAACAAAGCAGAACGTCATCTGACAAACAACAAAACTTGACCACAGTCTGCAGTTGTAGAAACCAGCTGCAGATTGCTGACTCTTGGACCACATCCCACAGCAGGGGAGGGCTCAGTCTCTGTGTGTGATTTGCAGACTCTGCATCCAGTTCAGTGCCCAGCTGGTCCCAGGTACCTTCAGCTCTGAGCAGGTTGTCTGGTGTGAAAGGACAAGTGGACTTTGGACCCAAACACAACCCACTTGGTGTTCAGAAGGTGGGACACTGCCCTAAACAACCCATGAACCACACACTTTTCAGTGAATGTAAGATCAATCCCATTTTTAACAGCGGTATGAATACACCACTCCATGGGATACAGGCAGATATTCCCCTACTGCAGTTGAGGAGTGACTCCTGTTGCTGAAAAAGGCTACTGAGAAGGCAAACGGATTTCATAAATGATTTTAAATATGAAGCTTTTCTTTCTTACGATTCTTAACAGCATTAGTAGAGAGCAACAGGGTAGGAGCAGGGACATGAATATACAGAAACACTTCAGCTGCAGCATTCTTGCAGATGTGTAATAAACTACTGATCCAAAATAATGATGTTGCCAGAACAGTTATGACTAATGAGTAAGTAAATCCTGGCTTCTATATCAATTTACCAATTCAACATCAGTTTGCTGACAAAATGGTAAATTGGTGTCAGATAAAATTCCAAGGAATTGAGTTATATTAAGAATTAATCAAGATGAGGAGGAGCCTAGTGGCTTTCACTGACAAAACATGTCTGCATTCACCAGAAAGAAACCACCTGCTGCTATTAAGACATCAATTTCAAAATGTTATCCTCTTTCAAGACAAATTTGGTTGTAAGTCACTGAAAGTTAACTGGCTAATATATGTCTAGTACTCAGATGTTCCCTTGTGTAACTGCTTACTGTAAGCCAAAGACAAAAAATGAAACACAAAACAAAAATTCTTGGAGAACACCATAAAAAGCATCAGTGCTTTACACAAACACTACTGTAACATCTGTGCTGGAAGCAGTGTCTGTAGGACATCAACTCCCCTTTTTGCTTTTTCAGCTTCAGTTCAAGCCAAGGATGTGACTAAATGTTCACAGTGGAACACTGAAAGAAATGTTCGCAGTGGAAGAAAACGTAAGTCTTCAGCTTACTTCTCACAGAGTTTTTAAAAAAGACAATATTAAGTCTATCAATCTTTACAGCTTTCATTTAGTTTTGAAAAAAAATATAGTACTTTATATGGTATTTTATATAACCAAAAATATATTACAGATAACAGCACACAGATCTACACTTCCGCTTCACTGACATTCTCATCAGGGCAACAATAGTATTCCACAAAACAGATCTGTCCATCTTCATTCCTAATCATATACTGCAGTGAAAGAAATCCTTGAGCATCCGTTCGAATGGACACTTTACAAGACAATGCCAGAGCCTTTGTGGATGGTTTAAGCAAAGAAATCTTGTACCTGCAGGAAAAAAAATATAAATCTGAAAAAATACATTGTGCAAAGAGGAGCTGAAACATTACTCACAAGTAAAGCCACAGAATAAATAAACACACTTATTTGGTCTTTGCCTGGTAACATTAAACTGTCATTTGTCAGCACTTGGTTTTTGATTACCGATATGGACTTCTAACAGATGGGGAGTATTTTTGCCCCCCATATTCATTTATTTAGTGAAATAAATGTTATAGTAATGCAAAAACAGTTTTTAAACTTCCTATCGAGAACACAGGACTTGGCATAGAGGGCAACAGTCACAGACTTCCTAACCTGTTTGTCTGGGTCTGGTTACAGTGGAACGCTTCCATCAAATCAGAATCCCTAGGGTAGTCCAGATGCGCACTTCCAGCATTTCCAAAAGTGGATAACCTGAAAGACAAAAAGCACCATCTCAAAATACCTGATCAAAGCTCTGTAAAACTCATCGAAGTGAGTCATTGGGTATATCCCAATGACTGTTTCTTTCACTTTATTTAATTAAAAATGCTAAACTGTCCACATCAGTGTCACATTTACCAGGTTGTCAAGATACTCATTACTGTGTTAACTAGAGCACATATTGTAATTTGCTATATTCATTAAAATTCTTCCTGAAATGAACCAGTATTCTAAAATAGGTCCTCTCTCTCCACCCTGAAAACTTCAAGTCCTCACCAAAGAAAGCCAAGCACAAACATTTGAGTTGAAAGCAGTCTCCTACCTGAAGTAGGGCTTATCTGGAGACATGGTAATCTGCAGAACTTCACTGGTCATATCCAGTTCCGCAAATGCTTCTCTTAGTCCCTCCGACTGCAGGATAATTTTATTAACAACCTTTGTACTGCAGAAATCAAAATCTAACAACTCATCAGGTTCCTGAGTGTTGATTTTGCACACTGTCACTACTCCTCCTTCTTCCAAGAACAGCATCAGGGGATACCCATAGCCACGATAACACATTCTAAGGGCCGTTGATGTTCCTGAAAAAGAGAACGAAATACACATTCCGCAGAGAGCATAGCTAGGACATTTGATCACTTCAGAAAACCCACATTTTTCTGGCACATGGGGCACATATCAGTTGGATTCAGCCGCCAATATATTACTGTAGCACACCTAGTGACGCCTCCTAGACACCCCCTGAAGTGACAATGGTTATGCAGCAAAATTAAAAGACTTGAGTGTAGACAGTTCAAACCCAAATAATTTCACCCACCAGACTGGTAATGCCAGGTGTAACAATGAAGACATGGTACAAATAGCTTAGGGGAACTGGAAAATCCTCACAGTCCTGTGGTTCTCTCTGGCTCACATTATCTTACCTTAATACTCTTGTTACTTGTGCAACCCAAACTGAAGCTAACACGACCAAGCTTGTGCTATGGTCACACCCTCCTATTGCAGGTTATCACCACCAGAACCTCTGGTTTCCCAAAATCACAGTGGTCTTTGATACACTTAATTTAGAACTTTAGGTCATCCACAACCAAAACTGCAGAGGAACGAGGAGTTCAACACAGACCCGCAAGGGCAGAGCTGCCCAAAAAGCTGTCATGGTATCATTCCACTTCACCCAAGCATGCAGTGCATTCTGCAGCACCCACACAGCCTTTCATGGATTCATTGTACCACACCTGGCACAGAGCTGGTTCCAAAAATGGTTAGGCAGTCCAGAAGAACCGACAAATTGATCCGGAACATCACAGATTCCTCCTGAACAGAAAATTCCTGGAAAATTTCTGCCTGTAAGTTAAAGTAAAGAGATGAAAAGTGGGGATTTTCTGCAATTATTTTACAGTTCGCATTTCAGAGCTTTCCCTTTCAGAAATCAGCACAACACAAAAATATTTCTACATGCAACACAGCATGGATTACAGAAAAATGTGTTTTCATCCTCAAAACTAGGAAAATACAGTCAGGTCACAGTTGAAACAAGGTAGGATGGCATAAACATGAAATCCTAAACACTTGTCTTTTATGGCTTAAGAACAAGTTACAAATGCTAAAGCCTAAAGCCACTTACTTCTAGAGCTGGAAGCATCTATACAGTGTGCCACCCTTCTCTGGTAACAATACTTACTTTTCTACACTCAGAACATGAATAAACATTCCAAACACCAAAAGTATGTAAGAACACAACAGAACAGTGAGTTCACCACTCTGAAATATGTGCTGAATCCTGCCTTTGACCAGCCTCATGGGGGTAAACTACTCCATGCTATCCTGTTTGTCACTGGCACTCATTGCTTTGTGGCATGTGCAGGAACAGAGTATCTCAGAAATAAAGCAGAGTGACATGAGCTGCTCTTGGAAAAGCAATTTCTTATTTTACTGGCAGCCCAGAGGGAAAACCCCATCCTGGGGTGCTTTGAGCACATCACAACCATCTTCAATCAAGTGTGAATCTGTACTCTTTCACAGCTGACATAAATGCAACCTTTTGGCTTTGGGATGAGACATAAAAACACTTCACGATGGATACTCTATGAGCTTGCTTGGGCAACTAAGCACAGCAGGGCCTGAAGGAGCCGTGGGTTTAGCAGGCACCAACACATTAAACAAGGCCACAAGCCCACCACACTGTCAGTGTGCTGCGATGTTCTGGGTGCAGGTTTCAGGATTCAAGCAGCATGGGCACCCATGAACAAGGGCAACTTGACAGCCCTTTTTCCACATCAGCTCACACACAGGTGTCATGCTTCCAGCACAGTCTCCCCTTCTCCAGGGGTGGACACAGAATCATGGAATTGTTATGACTGAGAGGGAGCTCTGGAGATCATCAGGTCCAACCCTCCTGCCCGGGCAGGGTCATCTGGAGCAGGTGACACAGGAAGCCATCGAGGTGGGGTTTGAATGTCTCCAGAGAGGGAAACTCCACCACCTCCCTGGGAAGCTGTTCCAGTGCTCTGCCACCCTCAATGGGAAGCTCTTCCTTGTGTTGAGGTGGAACTTCCTTTGTTTTAGTTTATGGCCGTAACTCCTTATACTGTCACTGGTCATCATTGAAAAGCATCCGGCACCATCATCTTGGCACCCATTTTTAAGATATTTATATGCATTAATGAGATCCCCTCTCAGTATGCTCTTCTTCAGACTGAACAAGCCCAGCCCCCACAGTCTCCCCCTCATAACAGAGATGCTCCAGTCCTTCAACACACTAATCTTTCCAGTGACTCCTTGTCCTTCTGGCGCTGAGACAGCAGCGCTAGCCGGGGCTGTCCGAGGTCTCTAGCAGCGCTGCCCTCCCCCGGCTGCTGTCCCGTACCTGGATGAAGGCGTTGGCCTGGATGCACTTGGCATCCTCCACCGTGACGCGCAGCCCGCTGGCCGTGGCGAAACAGGTGGCGTGGTCCTGGAAGTGCACTGCCCGCAGGAGGCTGGACAGGTGCCGGGCATTGTCCAGGCTGGCGGACAGCACGTAGGGCTCGGCGCTGGCCGGCGGCTGTGCCGAGAATGGCATGGCCGGACAGCGGGAGCGCGACCCGCCGGGAACACAGGAAATGCAGGGCGAGCACAGCGAACGAGAGCACAGGGAAAGCGAGCACAGGGAACGCAAGAGCGGCGAAGGCGAGCACAGGGAAGGCGAGCACGGGGAAGGCGAGGACAGAGAAGGCGAGCGCGGGAAGTGAGGTCAGAGGAAGAGGGAGCACCGGAAATGTGGCGCAGGAAGTGAAGCACGCGACAGGCAGCGCGGCATGGCGGGCAGTCAGATGGCGGCCAAGAGAAAGCGTGGAGCGCTGGCCACGGGAAAGGCGAAGCGCGCCAGGAGAGCCTCGAAGGCAGGCGAGGCGGTGCCGGAGGCTGCCCCGAAGGAACACGGCAACCCGCCGCAGGAGCACAGCATCCCGCCGCCCGTGTCCCAGGTACCGCCGCTCGGCCCGGGCTCGGGCTGTCTGAGGGAACACGGCTGCTGAGCCAGGATAGAGGGGTTTATTCGTAATTCTTTTATAATCCCAGCACAAGTGCCGGTGTGTTGTTTCCGAGAGAATACGCGAAGAGCGCTGCTGTGGTCCATGTCGATAAGATGTGTTACCACAGCATCAGATGCAAATTTGGGTAATTCTGTTGTATAGAGAGGGTGTAAGGAGATTGTGTGTGCTCCATTTAGGAATCATCCGGAGAAGGCTTCGGCAGTTGTTTGCTCACAAGGAAAACGGAAAGCACCGCATGTAAACCAAAGATTTCGCAATATGCTTATCGACAGTAAAAGCTGGGTTGTGCTTTGGAGCTGTGCCTGAGCTCATTTTTTAGGAAAATAAGGGACGCCTTTTGTGAATAAGCGATGCACGTGAATTTTTAATACTTCGGTGGGATTGAAAGGCTGTGCCTGGGAGCACACTGCGTCGGGATGAGGACGGTTGCTCCTGTACAAGCAGTGCTCCTCCATTCTGTAGGGAAGTCACCGCTCTTAGTGAGAGGATGGTTCTGTCTGGGTGGGCAGATAAAAACATAGGTTCTTTCTTGTGTGTTTTTGTATTTACTGTCCAAACTTCCGTTTTTGCTGTGTTTTAACAGGTGTTAAGGATAGAAGCTTCCCACATAACTGTTGTGTTTTTTTTCTAGGGTAAATGGAAAAACAAGGAGCGAGTGCTGATATTCTCCTCTCGTGGAATTAATTTCAGAACAAGGCACCTAATGCAAGACTTAAGGACATTGATGCCTCACTCTAAAGCAGGTAGGGTTAAACGTAATTCCTAACTAATATTTTGAGAATATTTTTAAGCCAATAGCTGCTACGAGGCTGTTAATTTTTTTTTTAATGTGATACAGAAGTGTTTTGATAAAACTTTTCTCTTAAACGAACACTAAGCCCCTTTTGAGCCAAAAAGTACAGCAGTTGTTGTTGTATATTAATATTTTCTGGGAAATGAATCCTATGGCATCAGTCCTGAAACTACACCATTAGTTTTGTTGCTATGTTTATTTATTACATAACAAGGCAGAAATAGTTTGATAGTTAATCTTTCATTTATAAACTAGCAAAATTTTTACAAAAGGACTGACCCTTAGAAGAATCTTTTGCATTGCTTTTCCAGCCTTGTAAATGTTGGTTTTGTCTTCCAGATACAAAAATGGACCGTAAAGACCAGTTATTTGTAATCAACGAGGTAATCAAGGATTTATCTAGTGCTTCTTTATTTTATTTTCTGTGGAAATTCAGTGTGCAAGGGCAAAGAGCAACCAAGTTCAAAGGATATCGTACTAGTTACAGGAGTTGTGTAACTCCATAGACAAAAATCATTTATATTCAGAAAGCATTCATGTTTAAACAGAAGGTTGACTTTTGAATAATAAATCTGGAATGAAACTTTTAATTAGATACAGATTTTCATCATGAAGAAATACACCATAATGTGCATTTCTGTATAGGTGAAAGTGATGCCTGAAACAGGCTACCTGAAACAGGGACCAAACCAATTAGGTGTGTAAAAAGTGGACACATTTATTCAAGGCCTTCAAGGTACATTCAGGCAAGCCAAGTCCCTCTCGGGGACTACACCCAAAATGGATGCTGGGTTTAGCCCTTTACCTTTTATAAGTTTTGTCATATTAGCATATTGGTCCCTAATTCTCCATTCACACCTTCAGGTGATGATATTGACCACCTCAGGCCCTGCTCCCCTTTTCCACCGTTGTTTGCCTATTTTTGGGCCTTAGGGTAATGAATATGTCCTTGAATCTCTATCTGGAGAGCTTTGGTTAAATGTGTTGGGAACAGAGATTTTCAGCATTATGTAAGAGCACAGAAGTACACCAAGTTACAGATCCATGAAGACAAAAAACAAACAAACAAACAAAAAATCCCCAAAAAACAAAAAAAACCAAACCCAAAATTATTAATGCATCAAAAGGTGTAATACAGCTTATACTTGAACAATACACAAATATGCACTCAGCCCAAATGTAGTAGGACACTGGTAGTTCTGAACCTAGAACCTACTGTTTCAGCTCCTGCTCTTGTGTTTATATCCTGGAGAGCTTAGCAGGTTGTTGGTAGCTTTAATGAAGTTATAACTCTGTGTAATAATTTGGGGTTCAGTAGGTGTAATTTAATAAGACAAGATCTTTGCTTTTAAACTTGCATTTTGAGAGGGGAAAATGTTAGAGATGAATGTGGAAAGTTTTCAAAAATGTCTTCAGAATGTTTGTGAACATCTAATTTTCTGTGTCTTGTGTAGGTGTGCGAAATGAAAAACTGCAATAAGTGCATCTTTTTTGAAGCCAAAAAGAAACAGGATCTCTACATGTGGTAAGGAAATGTTTTGTTACATTTCT
The DNA here is from genome assembly GCA_024500445.1 of Entomyzon cyanotis. Taxonomy (NCBI): domain Eukaryota; kingdom Metazoa; phylum Chordata; class Aves; order Passeriformes; family Meliphagidae; genus Entomyzon; species Entomyzon cyanotis. The sequence goes on along the minus strand of JAKEPQ010001021.1, from coordinate 41,119,223 downwards.
GTTTCATAGCTTAAGTTTCCTACTGTAATAGTCAAGATGCATGAAATAGTGCTGCTTACTTAAGTCTGTTCTAATAATGCACTTCCATGGATAGTGCAAATTTACAATGCATGACCAGCTTTTGGAGGTAGTTTGCAGAAGTATTTTACAAAATTACTTAGAAAGCAAGTGTTTGTGAGCATGTTAAAGGAACTAAATACTGCTATAAAAGTTACAGAAACTACTTCAGTACAGGAATAACTGGCTGGGGTGTAGTGTGGAAATCCAGCACATCTTCTGGCTGCTGTTAACATTTCTCTTTTCCCTCTTCCCCACCACCTGTCTTCTGCAGGTTTTCAAACACACCACAGGGACCATCTGCTAAATTCTTGGTGCAGAATGGTAAGATGCTTGACATTGTTCTCTATGTTTGTACTCTTGCTATTTTGTCTGAAAAGTTTTCTATCAGTAATAACTTTTTTTTTTAAAAATCACTGTAGTTCATACACTGGCTGAATTGAAGATGACAGGAAATTGCCTAAGGGGTTCAAGACCCCTTTTGTCTTTTGATCCAGTAAGTATAGACTTTATTTAATCGAGTATGTTTTTATTTTCTTTGTATGTCTGTTGTGTTTAGCCTTGTATGTAAAATTACATTTTTATTCTTTGTAGATGTTTGACCAGGAGCCACACTATGCCCTGCTAAAAGAATTGTTTATTCAGGTCAGTCTGTACTTCTGCTGTCCAGTATGTCTTCTTGGAAACTTCTTGGAAGTGTCTTTTGGCAACATACTTAAAAATTGCAAATGTTTTCTTCAAGTAGCAGTTTTACACTTCTAGACTTTGAAAGGTCACAAAGGATTGGGATCATATTCTTAGCATGACTCAGACACTTGTTCTTAAGTTTTGGATTATGAAGTGTAACCTGGGTTTGGGATCTTAGTAAATTAAAAGGAATTTAAAATGAGCCATTTATGGTTGACCTCTTAAGTTGCAGATATTCAGAAATACTGCTTTTTATTGCAGATATTCAGTACACCGCAGTACCACCCCAAAAGCCAGCCTTTTGTTGATCATGTTTTCACCTTCTCCATTACTGATGGAAGGATCTGGTTTCGCAATTACCAGGTCAGTGGCCTCTCTTGGCTCTTCAGAAGGAGCTCAGGGGAGTAATTTCATATCAAATATGTTAATTAAAATAAAATGAGAAGAATCATTATTGTTAGCAGGATATGCCAGTTGCTAGTGCTTGCAGATTCAGTGTCCTGAAATGACTTACCTCTCCTGTATCTCTGGAGCGATCTGGTTCACTCAATTTGCAGTCAGTGAGTTGTGATTCTGTGATGGATGTCTTGGTAGCAGGAAGTACTATGCAAAGCCTAAACTGTGCCTTTTAACCTAAATTACTGCTTTCGCCCAAAGTGAGCTAGAACTTGCTTTTTATAGAAGGAATTCACAAATACCTAGTAGCTCAAAAGCTTGCTTGAATTTAAAAGAACTGCTCTATGAACAGAACTGGGTTCTTACAAATCTAGCTAATCAGGTTTGCTGGCACTTTATCTTGGATTTAATTCAGTTGTGTATTACCATATGCAAGATGCATACAAGGTCATATGCTTTGATTCAATCTGTGGGCAATGGAGAAAGTTTTCTTTTTATTGCAGATAATAGAGGAAGATGCATCTCTAGTAGAAATTGGACCTCGTTTTGTCCTGAACCTCATAAAAATCTTCCAAGGTAGCTTTGGAGGACCAACTCTGTATGAAAATCCTCATTACCAGTCCCCAAATATGGTAAGCAGCTCTGTCTTTGTTTTCTCTTTCATTTAGCAACTAATTTGAAAACCAATCTTAGAGTCAGTCTGTGCGGGAGCATTGAGTATGCAGAAAAGAGTGCCCTAAACTGATGACAGTTTGAGAACAGAGTAATTTTGTAATCGTGAAATGAATGCAGATACCTCTGAAAAGATGGTTCCATGCTGAGGATTTTGACCATTAAGTAGAAAGAATTACCGTGTCTTTCTTTCTTTAATACCATATTTCTTCCACCTTGCTTATTTGAAACGTGAAATTTAAATTCTTATTTTTATAGCATCGCCGGCTGGTAAGATTGTCAGTGGCAGCTAAGTTCAGAGAGAAGCAGCAAGTGAAAGAAGTGCAAATGATTAAGAAAAAAGGGACTAAGGTCCTTGTTAAAGAAGATCCTACTGAAGTGGTCTTTGAAACTCCAGCTGAAGAGAAGCCAGTGGAAATACAGCTTGTGAAACCAGAGTCAAAGCCAATTGTTAAAGATAAAAAGAAACTTCGCAAAATTCAGAGGAAGAAGCAAAAAAAGCTATTCAGAAAAGATGGATCTGCATAGATGTTACAAGGGATGAAACTTGGTAATGTATTGACTGAATATTGTAAATATTTGAATTTCCATTGTACAGACAAACATGTCTGAACTTCAGTTTTTAAGTAAACAAAACATACATTTCCTTCTAAAAATTGAGTTTGCATTCTTTATTGTCTTCTGGGATTCTGGGTTTTGAAAAATAAATGAATGGCCTTAAATAATGTTTAAGGCCATTCAACCTGGTCTTAAACACTTGCAGTGCTTGGTCATCCACAACTGCTCTGGACAACTTGTTCCAGTGCATCACCACCTCAGAGAACTGTTTCCTAATATCTATAGTCTGATTCCAAGAAACTTTTCTTGACTGATGTTAATGTTAATGACAGACCTCTCGGGGGCTATTTCTTTATGACATAACCTTTAATCTAGTTCACAGTTCCTGGCCTCATGACCTGGTTCTTCCACTGACTAGTTCTGTCTCCTGGTGCACTACCACAAAATTTCTTGTGTTTCAAGGTCTTGCTTGTGCCCTCTTTCTATTTGAGTCCTCTGTTTCAATTTCCAGCATCCTAGTGCTGAAAAGACACACCTGGCTCGAGAGGAAGCTGACTTCTTCCATCCAGCAGGGCAAAGGAAATCCCATATGACTTCTGCAAATAACTTCTGCAATGAGGTAGTCTGTGCTATATGGTTGGAAAGAAATGGTGGAGACAGGCATGTGCTCAGTTGATGTGGTCTAATACATAGTCACAGTTGGAAGGGATTCCCACGAGGGTCATTGAATCCAACTTGACTCCTTGCAGAACCATGTAATACATGACTAAGGTCATCATCCAGACCTTCATTAACTTGGCTTGGTGCCATGACCACTTCTGTGGGAGCTGACAGGCTTCAGGTGGAAGAACCTTTTCATAGTGTTCAACCTGAACTTTACCTGACACACTGTTGTGGTTTAACCCCAGCTGGCACCTCAGCCCCACAGAGCTGCCTGCTCACTCTCGTCAGGTGGGAAGAGAATTGGAAGGATGAAAGTGAAAACTTGTGAGTTGCGATAAAGACTCTAAGAGGTAAAGCAAAAGCTGTTCACAGAAGCAAAGCAAAACAAGGAATTTATCCACTAGGTCCTGTGGGTAAGCAATTGTTCAGCTGTTCTCAGGAAAGCCAGGCTGCATGGTGCCATGTGGTGTGGGATAGCCCTGTGGTCAGTTGGGGCTGGTTGTCCTGGCTGCATTCCCTCTCAGTTTCTTGTGCACCACTCACTGGTGCGTGGGGTGAAAAGTAAAAATGGCTATGCCTGAGCACTGCTCAGCAACAATGCAAACTTTTCTGTTATTACCAGCACTGTTTTCAGCACAAATCCAAAACTCAGCTCCATACCTGCTACTGTGATGAAAATTAACTATTCCAGCCAAAACGTCCTGTGACAAAGGTGTATACTGCAATGAAGTCCCCCCCTCAGCCCCTCTCTCCAAGCTGAAAAAGCCTTGTGACCTCAGCTGCTCCTAAGTCTTGTCCTTGAGACCTTTTTCCGTCTAAGTTGCCTTCATCCTGATAGACTCCAATAGCTTTATATCCTTATACTGTGGCACCAAAAACTGTCCCCAGCACTCAAGGTGAGGCTGCCCCAGGTCAGAGCAGAGCAGGACAATCTCCCTTGCCCAGCTGGCTGTGCTGTGTCTAATGCCCCCCGGACAGGCTTGGCCCTCCTGGCTGCCAGGGCACTGCTGACCTGTGTTCAACATGCCATCTTTGTATCCAACACTGAGATAAGGACCTCCAGATCTTACTGTGAGATCAGGGCCTCCAGATCTCACTGTCTGCTCCAAAGCTCTGTTCATGTGGTGCCCACTGATACACACATGACCTAGAGAAAAAAGGGGCTTGGGACAACCCTAAGATCTCTGACGAGCAATTAAAAAAAGCTACCTTGAGAACAGGTGCTGTTCTGGCTGTGCCTCTGAGCTCCTCGGCACCCACAGGAATCAGAAATATCTCTTTCAGAAAAAGCGTGGCCAGCAGGACTAGGAAAGTGATTTTTCCACCGTGCTTGGCACTGGTGAGGTCCTTGAGTCCTGGGGTCAGGTCTGGGCCCCTCAGTTCTGGAAGGACTTTGAGGTGCTGGAGGGAGTCCAGAAAAGGGCAGTGAAGCCAATGAAGCACAACAAAGCCTGGAGCACAAGTCTTAGGAGGAGCGGGGGTGTTCAGCCTGGAGGAGGCTCAGGGGAGACCTTGCTGCTCTCTTCAACTCCCTGAAAGGAAGGTGTGGCCAGGTTGAGATCAGCATTTTCTCTGAGGCAACTGTCAACAGGACGAGAGGACACAGCCTTAAGCCATGCCGGGGGAGATTTAGGTTGGACATTAGGAGTAATCTCTTCACAGAAAGGGTGATTAGACACCAGAATGGGCTGCCCAGGGAGATGGTGGAATCACCGTCTCTGGAGGTGTTTAAGAAAAGCCTGGACGTGCCACTCAGTGCCACGGTCTGGTTGGTACGGTGGTGTTGGGTCACAGGTTGGACTCGGTGATCTCGGAGATCTTTTCGACCCTCACTGATTCAGTGAATTCCACCACAAGTTATCCAGTTAATCCGACACGGCGTGGCTGCAGCCGCAAGCCCGCCCACGGCCGGGGCCGGGAGCGCCGAGGTGCTGCCGGCGGGCCGGGCGGGTCACACCGCGCCGCAGGTCCCTCCCCTCCGCCTCGCTCCTCCCGCTGCCGGCCTCGCTCCTCCCGGCGCGGGGCGGCGGTGTCCGGTGTCCCGGTGTCCCCGCCCCGCCGGCCGCCGCCGCCGCCGCCGCCGCCGCCGCCGCCATCGCCATCGCCATGAAGTGCCACTACGAGGTGCTGGGCGTGAGGCGCGACGCCGCCGAGGAGGAGCTGAAGCGGGCGTACCGCCGGCTGGCGCTGCGCTGGCACCCGGGTACGGCCCGGGCCCGGCCCCGAGCGGCGCGGGGGCACCGTGCTGTGGCCTGGCTCGGAGCCGGGGCCGGCGGGGCGGCTGCTACCGCCGAGCCTTACCGCCGCTGACACCGTTTCGTTAAATTGTCCCGCAGATAAAAACCTCGAGAACGCGGAGGAGGCGGCGGAGCAGTTCAAGTTGATCCAGGCGGCGTACGACGTGCTCAGCGACCCACAGGAACGGGCCTGGTGAGCGGCGCTTGGCCTGGGAGAGGCGTTATTAGCCCTGGCGTTGCCACGGCTTGTCCTGCGCTGCTCGTGGGCCTCGCTGCGAGTCAGCGCGGGCATCCGTGGGCAGGTCCAGCCGCTTGCTTTGGGCTTTGTGGGAGTTGAGAGCCATGCAGCCCCGCAGAGGCGCAGCTCCGCACCTTCCGCGTGGTGTGCCGGCGCTGGTGGCGTGCTGGGCCCGAGCAGCGCCCGGCCGGCAGCCAGGCTTGGCCTGCTGCCTCCTCCCCGAGCAGGGAGCAGCTTGCACGGCAGCACAGGTGCCCCTCTGCTCAGCCCTCAAGCCTTGGGTAGTGCGTACAGGTGTTCAGTCTTAATTTGAAATGTACACACACACCGCTCTAAGGGATTGCTACTGTAAATCCTCTGTGTAGCTTGTTTTTCACGTGGGTTAAAGCATCTACCAGATTACATGGCTAAACCTACCTGTACTAAGTTTGTCGTTTTTGAAAATACGGGACTGTTTTTCAGTTTTTATGTGCAAATGTATGATTTGGGGGTTTTTTTTGTGTGTGTATAAGTGTTGGGTGATACAGATAATGCCCTACCCATTTCTGAATGCTTGTTGAGGCAGCTTGCTCAGATGTGATTGATTGGTAGTTGGCTGTCAAGGAATTACTGTTACAGATATTGCAGATAAAATAATAGTAAACTAAAGGTCAGGAGAGAATATTTGCTGGGTCTGTCATGTTTTTCCTTCTGAAGACTTTGTATGTGAGAGACAAACTAGAGGTTAAGCTGTGCAGTGATGTGGTAGGTGTACTGTGTTAGTTTACTAGCACTGAGGAGTGTTCTGTGTCTACATCCTTGATGCTGTGAATTTTTTCTAGGTATGATAATCACAGGGAAGCTTTGCTGAAGGGGGAGTTGATGGAGACTATCAAGATGATAGTTTAGATCTGCTGCACTACTTCACTGTTAGCTGTTACTCTGGATATGGGGATGATGAAAAGGTAATGAATTAATAAATCATTAATGAATCAGTTTAAATTCCATTATAAGTGTTGACATTTATTTTGTGTTCAAGTTATACGTAGAATTATTAGCTGCAAAACTAAGACAAAACTTATGCTGGATGTATAGGGAAGCTTTAATTCCTGCGTATTGTCCAACTGTGACTTAACCATAATGTCCAACTATGCTATACAACTACAGATGCGTATATTATTTATTTATGTTATATAGTGAAGCATTACAGGGTTTTGCAATACCATCTGTGTACTCAGAAATACTTCTATTGAACTAGAATGCTTAAAACTGCAAAAAAGCAATGTAGTCACAGTTCTTGGGGAAGGTGTGCTTCCTATAAATGAACTCCCTATTGGATTTTTGATTTCCCTGTTAGATTTTAAAGTACTCACCATATATGGAAAAGCTCCAGGTGATTACAAAAACCTCCACTAGATAAAATACCTGTCTTCGTGTTACTGTACTAGGAATCAGTTAGTAACATATTAATTTAGAAAAAGATAGGATATTTAAAAGTGAATTTTATATCTGGAACTTCCACAAAACTTGGTCCTGTGTAACTAGAAACTTATCACCATCTCCAGCATGCAGAAACTTTTTTTCCTCTTAAAATTTATATTTGGCTACAGGTGTGAGGGACAGAGACTACACAAAGGAGGTGGAAATAAAAGGCATGTGAGATAATGGCACTTTGTTAAGAAGGGTCTTGTACCTAGAGCAAGTGCTTACAAGGCCTTTACCATGGTTCTGAGTTACTCTTGCAGAGTGGCAACATTTCTCTAAAATACACCGCTAAACATGAGTATTTGTACATCTGTTATTGAACCATGCAAAAGACGTATTTATTTATTTATTTCAGGGATTCTTTACAGTCTATCGACAAGTTTTTGAGAAGATTGCAAAGGAAGAGTTGGAATATATGACCCAGGAAGATATTGAAGAATTTCCTATGTTTGGATATTCCTATAGTGACTATGATACGGTAAGGGCAAGTGTAAAACTGAACTGAAGGTAACGGAGTTAAACCATTGCTTTGTCCCAAAGGAAAGGCTCCTGCTGATCTCTGAAGTGAATACACACTCATGAATCTGTGATTATTTTCTACTGTTGTGGACCATTACTGTAAAGGAAGTGCTTGTGTTCTGATTCATAATATTTAGGTGAATTAAAATTGTTGTTTGCTGTTGGGCTATAGTATTAGCCAGGCTTGTAGGGTGAGTTGTCAGACAAATACTTCACAGGGCCGACCATCAATTATGCCAGTGGAACTTAAGTGTAGTGCAAGACCTGTAAAGCAAAAGAATGGATGTTCTCTTTGCTGATGAGAGTAGTTTACTAGTGTTTAACACAACTTACATTACAGAAAGGGGTATTGAGCTAACTTTTTTCCCAATAACATATAGTATCTTGCCTCATATAGAAAAACTGCATAGCACTTAGTGTACAGCACAGACTTTAGAAAATAGGCAATGTGCTGGTTGACTTGCAGAGTGAGCTTCCATTATGTTTAAATTATCATCTGCAATTAGCCTGTACTAAGATTTGATTTAGAAAACATTGCATACTTTCCTCTCTGAAGCAAGAAAAGAAAGTGTATGGGGACTTGAATGACTTGAATTCTTGTCATCTGGTTTGCCAACTATTTGTTATAAACGATCAGATTTAGGTTTTTTTTAAGGTTACCAGTATTTGTGTGTTGAAATGAAATAATGAGATAATAACACTTTCCCAAGGGAATGACTGCACAGTATGAAGTGCATTCAAATGTTGATCCTAGTCTGGTACTTCTCCCTGTCACCTTTCCTGTATGGCTAATTATTTATGAAATTTAAATTGATACATAACTTAAAAGTTAGTTGCTTCAACGGTACAAAACTTAGCTGGAGTTGGGAACAAAAGTTACAAACCAGACTTCTTAAGAAGTGTCTGAATAGGTGTTTGGATGCGAGGGAAAGTTACAGGATGGCTTAACAAGTGGAAGTCTTTCCCAGGGAGAATATGTGTCACTGAACCAGCTAAAATCTGCCTTCTAATGTGTTGAAAACTGCTTGTTTTGAGGCCATGGGCTAGATAGGATTATACACTCAAAATAGCTTTAATGCTTAGGTCAATTAATAACTCAAAAAAGGCCTGGAATTCTAGCACCAACATGAACCAACATCTGCCTTGTTCATGCTATTCTGAAAGCAGAGTCCTCACATTTTTTTCCCCCCTAGAGATTCATAGGGATATTTTATAGGAAATAGCCTCTGTTACGTAGAAAGGTAATTTTCCCTCTTGTCTTATATTCAGACAAGGAGATTACACTGTCAGAGGATTCCAGCATTGCAGTGCTAATTTCTCAGTAGGAGTATAATGGGAAAAGGGTTTTAGAAGGGAGCTACAAAAACTCTACAAAGGCTTCAAAATCTGCGATGTGAATGCTTTCTGGTTTGGTCTACTCTGTGAATGTAGAAGAAGCTTGAGAGGCAGCTTGATCAGTGCCAGGCAGCCAGGAAGAGTATTCCGAAGGCCATGAGTTCACAAGCCTTTGTGGGAAGACATGTAGGTCAACTAGATGCAAAAACAAGGGTGATCAGCTCCGAGTAGTAGGTAAAACAAAATCCACCTGTGTCGCTGTTGAGCGGCTAGCTGAGGACTGACCCAAGTTCTCAGACAAGCGAAGAGAGGAGAAAAGGGGCTTTATTGTTTTGAATTCCATATATATAGAGTTTACAGAAGTGCCCCAGATTGGTCAGCTCGAGACCTCCCCCTAGGCACAATTGGCCAAGCCCGAACTCACTCAATCTGAAGAAACTGTTTGCAAAACATCCAAACTTTATCTTGTTTATGAAATATAGCAAAATGTTCCCACGGGAAGAACCTGTGCTAGCCACACACCTGGGAGTTCAGCTGCTGTACAGGCTGCTGGAGAATGCCAGAGTTGTGCAGATTGTTAAACTGCTGAGAAGGGGGAGAGTCTCACCTCATACCTGGTGAAGGGGAGGATGATCCCTGTCATCAGGTGATGGCTGTGCATCCTTTTGCACAGAAATACCCTCTTCTGAAGCAGAAATCTGAGGTAGGTAGTCTAATCTCACTTAGGTTATTGGATGAAATATGAATATTTGTCATATCAGCTTACTTTTTGTGATAGCAGAGAAAAACTGTAGTGACTTACTGGCCAGAAGCCACAGCCATTAACTTTGCATGTAGATAGGCTGCTGAAAGTTATTGTGGAGGTGTTGATAGGTGTAGTTCCAGTGGATAACAATGGAATGCCACAAGAAGAAGACAACTCACTAGAAGAAAATATACTAAACCATTAGGTTAAATACTTCTATGTATCAAAATATGAGCAGTAGGGCATATGGGAGTGAGTAGTAAAAAGAAAGTTTGATGGGGCAAGTAGTGTAAGAAGGGAGTTTAGGCATATCTTGATTGCTGAATATACAAAATGCAGAAGGATAATAATTGTTTGGAGAGAATTAAAGAACAAAGTAATAATTATGCCATGTTATTAGTCCAGCATTTACCCATGAATAGTGAGAGGGAGGGAGTAAGTAACAATCACTTATTTTTTTCTTTTAATATGAAAGCTAGAGGGCATAATTTTAACCTACAGTCATGTAGTTTGCTAACAAAACAGAAATAAATGTATCTTCACATGGCCACTTGTTAAACTGTGCATGTCAGGGCTCCTTGCTGTTGTATCATTAAGGGCTATTCATTTCTGTCTTGCTCAGGAAGCAGAGAGAGTATACAGTGAAGAAATAGCATTATGTGCCTGTATTTATTTTGCTGCTTTTTAAAATGTTGTTGCAAATGTATGGCTGACCTCTGGTGTGGTTTAATGTGGAGGTTTGTAGGCAGTCTGTGCCTATAGCAGCTTGCAGGCAGCATGTCTGATTCTGATTGTGCTTTTCAGTTTGACAGGAGAGATACAGCACAGCTAAGTAACTGGACACTAGTGTCAGCATGATCCAGTCGTGCAGAGGGATATTTTTAGAAGATGCAGTTTGTAATAGTTTAGACAAGATTGTTGAATTGATACACTTTGAAATTTTAAGGGTGATATTAGAGGTTTCTCTAAACCTTCATTCCTTTGAGGCAAAACTGTAGCCTGTATAGAAGTTCAGAACTATTACAAAAGTCCTGAACTATTTGTCTGGTTTTTGTGTCCCCTGCTAAACATAAGCAAGTGACTCATTACGTTTTTTCTTACAGGTAGTCCACCCTTTCTATGCATATTGGCAGAGTTTCTGTACTCAGAAAAACTTTGCTTGGAAAGAAGAGTATGACACACGACAAGCCTCAAACCGCTGGGAGAAACGAGCTATGGAAAAAGAGAACAAGAAAACGAGAGAGAAAGCAAGGAAAGAGAGGAATGAAATGATCCGTCAGCTAGTAGCCTTTATTCGTAGAAGGGATAAAAGAGTACAGGCTCACAGAAAACTTGTAGAAGAACAAAATGCAGAAAAAACTAGGAAAGCAGAGGAATTTCGGAGGCAACAGAAGCTCAAACAAGCCAAGTATGTAAATGTGGAACAAATCTGTTCTTTTTAACTTGAAGAAACTGTCTATGAGGATACAGTATAGACATAGATTCTAACAGTAGCTCCACTTGCTCTTTTAAAGATCCTAGAAAATTTTAGGTGTTAATTTTGGTCTCAAGTCTGAGCTTTGTAAAACTCAAGTGTTTGCATTGTATTGAATTGTAGATATTTAGGATAACTGGGCAACAGTTATCTTAGCTGGGGAAATAGAATTTAATAGTTATCTTTATTACTTTACAGAAAAAAGAATACAAGTTTTAGAATAAGGGAGAACAGGATTATGACAGCCTGGACTTGGATCCCCTTCATCTGCCTTGGAGCTGTACCTGCTAAAAACAAAGAGGGGAAAATGACCTTAGCTTTACCTTTGCTTTTAACTCTTTAGAAAGGACCCTTTCATTGGACTAAATGAAGTGTCTGATGCTTTTTTTCCAAAATAGGAGGAGGTGGTCTCCTGAGCATAAGCACAGTTAATTTTTTGCAGCTGTAAGAACTGTTTTCCTGCACATATGAGGGAGGAGCTTAAATTCTTACTAAGTGTATGCTTGCAAAATAACAGCATATTGATCAAAATTATATAATAACATATATGGAGTATATTATGTTCTGCTTTTCAATATATACATATACACTTTCTCCCTTTAGGGACAGTAAAGCAGAGGTATGTATTTACTGACAAGTGGCTTGATAATTCTGAGGCCAAAAGCCAGCTGGAGCAAAATTCAGCTGTCCTGTGACACCCTATTTGATAACTTGGGCCACACTTAGATTGGGAAAACTGAGCTGGTACATTCCTGTAGTGCACATTAAAGGAGTAATGTGCTTGTGGACTTCGTCGTGCTGTATTGTTTGTTAGTTGGATCTCAGAGCAGGATTGAGCTGACTTCCTTGGTCTCAGCTTGATAATGACTGTGCTGCATCTCAGCATGTTCTGCCTAAAATTCAGCCAGGACCTGCTCTACGTTAGTATCTCTGCCTGCTGCTTAGACGTGCCCACTGACATCACAAATTAACTGTGCTCTGATTTCCAGTTGTTTTCTCAATGATAATAAGTCCAGAACTTTCCTCCTGAAATACCTGAGATGAACAAGGTATCTTTTAGTAACACTGTTCTTGTAGTTTCCATCTCATGGACACAGTGTAGAAGTTACTGTATTATTCTATTTGCAGGCTTGCTGAGCAGTACAAAGAGCAGAGCTGGATAACAATGTCAGATCTGGAGAGAGAGCTGCAAGAGATGGAGGCACAATATGAAAAGGAATTTGGAGATGGATCAGGTGGTGAAGATGAATTAGAAGAACAGGACACAAAAGGCATTGAAGGTATGGTGTGTATGGAGGTGATCTGTACTGAGCCACTGCAGTTTGAGTGTGGCTCACAGCCCCAGATTCACAGTTCTGACTGCAGTGCAACTCACTGCCTCCCTCTGAGGGTGCTGGGCTAGAGTCTGTCCCTCTCTGGTGCTTTCCTTTGAACAAGCTGCAGCTGTTAATTTGTGCTAATGTCTGATTTGGTGAGGTGATCTTGATCTGTCTGTGTGTCAGTAATACTGGAGAAATTGAACCATCAGTGCTGTGACTATTTTCTGGGGCTTATAGAGCAGCTTGCTCAAAAATTGCTCATCTGACTTTGTCTCTCTGATCCCCGCTGATCTCTTCAGACAAACTGAGTGATGAAACTGAAGAAGCTGAATTTGTTGATGGTCTGTACTGCCCTGCTTGTGACAAATTGTTAAAAACTGAGAAAGCGTAAGTGCTTATGGTTGGAGATTTGGGGGTGGGGTTGTTGTGTTTTAAGTTCTTTAAAACTGCATTTTAAAGAATTTTTAACTTCTCATAATGGTCAGTGTCATCTTTCCAGTAGAGACATTGTGGGTGCAGAAATTTCCATACTTAGTAGTGCTGGATAATGGGCCTGTTATTAATTTATATGTAAATATAACGATGTTTGCTCAGAGCACCCTGCAGTAACAATCTGGTCTTCACAGCATGAAGAATCACGAAAAATCAAAGAAGCATCGAGAGATGGTATCATTGTTACGACAGCAATTGGAAAAGGAAGAAGAGAAATTTCCTGTGTCTTTGGATGATGCAGATGGAATACAGACCAAAGAGGAGGAAGAAACAGAAGACATACCCAAACAGAAGTACTTCAAATTGATTTTAATTTTTTCAATTAAAAAATGTGACTCATGATTTACTAAGTCTTGGTGGCCCTCAGAGGGCATTTCTGATGATTTGCAGTTGCCTTGCTCTCTGTATTGTGCAATTTGAAATACTTCTTAGCATCAGGGTTCCAGTAAAACACATGCATTTGTAGGACTGCATTGCAGTGCCATAGAACAATGGACTCATGTTTTCTCTGCTACTTAAAGTTACATGTTAAGGAAAGGGTTTGTTATTTTTCAAACAGAGGGATTTCCACAGAGCCAGTGCTTATTGATTTGGTACTTATGGATTGCTGGCATAAATGGAAAATGAGAAATCACAAATCAAAATCACAACTGTTACACAACTTCATTTTTTAAACAGACAGAGCGTAATCCCAGCTGTCTCACTAGTATCTTTGGGTGCAGTCTGAGCAGAATAAATGTTTTACTAAATGCAGCGAGTAGTTTGGGAGACGCATTGTTTTAATTTCAGGCATGAGTAACTTTATTTTTGTGGCTACTGCCTCCCTAGTACCATGTTATGAGGATTAGGGAAAAGTATAGCTCAATAACTTTTTAGAAATTCTATTAGTTTGTTTTGGGTTTTCTATTAAAAAAGGTAATTTTAAAATTATCTTTACAGGCTTTCAAAGAAACAAAGGAAGAAACAGAAAACAATGAAGGTACGTAGTCATAATGGTACTCTGGGAACTTTACAACCTGGTTTTGTTATCTCCCAACAAATTTTTTTTCTGTCCTGCAAAATAGGAGAACTTGAAATTCTACAGAGTTTGAAGACTATTTAAAATACATTTAATTCTTCTGTGATGCCAGAATAGCTTCTATTAGACTTATAATCATATTTTATGATAGTAGCATCATAGAACTCATTTTGTTCTGTTAGTGCAGATGCTAATATGTGGTTCTGGCCCTAAAAAGGTTGCAGTATGAGGTACAAGAAAAACAGATGGAAACAGGCAGACAGGGAGAATGCAAGGACTTGATCAGGAAGACCAGCAGTGGCCTTGGTGCATTAACAGCTCAGTTTGGTGGTCACTTCTGGCTTTAGTTGCAGGAGTTGGTATAATGTATTGTTTGTTAATCCTAATTTAGAGAAGAGTCAAAAAGACTGCCGCAGTATTGGCTTTCTCCTGATGTTGAAACTGTTGGAATGAACACATCCATTCCACCTTCCTCTTGACCTGCAAACACAAGTAACACCAATCTATTGTAATCCAGGATCTGAGTCTGTGTGTGATGTGGTAGATCTGTGCTGACAGCAACAGGTGAAGTTCACCAAGTGCAAGCTGTTTCAGGCTTGAGTGGCAGGAGTGCCATGGTCAGGACACTATTCTGTCTGCCTTCCTCAGGCTTTATCTTTTTCAAGTCATACTTACTCCTCAGTCCTAGCCTTGTTCCACTGAGCTGTCTGTACCAGGTCCTGCCTTTTCCATGTTTTCCCCTCTAACTTCCTTTTCTCTGTTTATCTTTTCTGCCCTTTCCCACTCCATCATTATCTGTTGTTCTTAAGAAATTTTTCTGAGACTTTCAAGCAACTGATGTTTCTCGGCTTCACAGTGGCTCGTCCAGTTGCATAGTCTGAAGCAGTATTGGCTTGACCTTCATGTTTCCATGCAGGCCATGAAGCTTCAGTTAACTCTTTCCTCCTCTGAAACCAGAAGGTGTGTTCTCACCGCAGAGGTGGCACAGAGTCACTGTGGTTCTGTTCCATCAGTTTGCTACAGCCTGGACAGTAGGTGCCACTCTTGCATAGCATGAACTGGAATCTTGTGCTGAGCGATCCTAGCCTCCATCCTCTGCCAAGTGTTGTGGTGTTCAGGGAATATCTGTGGGTTTTGTTTTCTTTTCCTGAAGTTAACAGTAGCTACGTTTTTTTTCAGGTAGCTGAGACTGTGCACTAGAGATTATAAGCGTTGCATTAATGTGGTGTTAGGTCAAATTAGTTATCATACTTTTTGGAGCTTTGCTGCTCTGCTTCAGACAGGGAGTTGATATTTTGCCAAACCGC
This sequence comes from Entomyzon cyanotis, assembly GCA_024500445.1. Classification (NCBI taxonomy): domain Eukaryota; kingdom Metazoa; phylum Chordata; class Aves; order Passeriformes; family Meliphagidae; genus Entomyzon; species Entomyzon cyanotis. The sequence continues at coordinate 41,104,042 of JAKEPQ010001021.1, read as the reverse complement.
ACATTTTGAGTCTAATCTGGCATATGGAAAAAGCTGCCAGTATCTGTAATGTTAGGGAAGGAAAATACTGTGTGTCTATCTAATTTCAGTCAGCTCAGTTACTTTGGCTCAAGTGTCCTAATGTAGTTGTTTGGCACAGAAAACTTCAGTTTAAGTAATTAACCTTTTGCAAAGGCATGAGCCAAGCCACTGTGTGAAATGAGAAATGGTAGTCAGAACAGGATGAACCCTGTGTATAATTAAAAGCTACCTTCATTCTCCTCTTCTGGAGTTTCAGAGGCTGTTTTATTGGTGTTTCTTCCCTTCACCACAGGTGGCCTCATCTTTCAAAACAGGAGAACTAAGGTTTTACCTGTTACAATCTCACTGAAAACACATAGTAAAATTAAGAGGGTCCATGGCTTTCTCCCCTCCCAACCCACCCATGTTTGAGGTAAATGAGTATAATAGTATTAACATAGTCACTAACGAACTGAAAGTATTTAACTTGGATTTCTTCTGTTTGGACAGAGTTACGAGGACTCTTTTGATCAAAGTGCTGATGAAGAAACAGTTGAACAAAAGGAGTTGCCCAGCATGGAGAAGGACAGTGGCTTAACAGAGGAGTTGGTAAATGATGGCCAAATACGTGCTGTGTCAGAGGACACAAGCATTACAGATGATGTCAGCCAAGAGAATGAAACAAAAAGTGAAGCAAAAAGGTGTGTTGGGTTGCAACATTGCAGTCATTGTGTCATTCTGTGTCATGTTTGATACTATCAGACAAGTATAAATTTACTCACAAATGGGAACTGTGGGGGCTGCTCACCAAAACTGGTTTGAGTAAATATGATACTAAACAAAAAGTGTAGGAACTTCTTTGAAAATGGTATTTGACTGTAGATTGCTGCTATATCACTTCCCAGGAGCCAATTCAACATCTTGAAATTGACAATTGATTGTATAATTTTTTTTTCTGGATACACTTGCACTGTGTTTTGTGAAGGAAGAACAGGGGAAAGAAGCAGAGACATTGATAACTGAAAAACATCAGAAGCTTGTAAATGTTGAATGTTCCTGTGCACTGATCTTGGTTCCTGTTTGTCTGTTAGCAGCACTAAGCCTAAAGGGAAAAAAGCCAAGGAAGCAAAAAAGTCTGCTAAGGCATCCTTAGAGAGCTCAACAACGGTATGTCAAATTACTTATGCTATTTAAAACAGAACCATAGAATCGTTAAGGTTGGAAGGGACCTTAAAGATCATCTAGTTCCAGTAGACCACATTGCTCGAAGCCCCATCCAACCTGGCCTTGGACACTTCCAGAGATGAGGTATCCACAACTTCCCTGGGCCAATGTCTTACCACCTTTATAGTAAAGAATTTCTCCCTAATGTGTAATCTGGACCTACCCTTTGTCAGTTTAAGACCATTGCCCCTTGTCCTGTCACTCTGCCTGTGTAAAATGTCACTCTTCCTCCTTTATATAAGCCCCCTTAAGGCACTGGAAGTCTGCAATGAGTTCTCCCTGGGGCCTTCTCTTCATCTCTCTCAGTCTGTCTTTATAGGAAGGGCAAAGGTGGGGCTCATATTACTGCAAAGAAGGCTGTTTTTTTGGTCACCTCCAGTCCACAAATTCTGCCCCTGTGATTTTAAAGGAACTGGAACTTTGGCTCTTGTCCCCACAGAGAAATGCAGGACTTAGCTTCATTTATAAGAGAGTTGGTAAAGTTCTCTATGCAAGGCAGTTCAAATAAATTAAACTGAGGATAGAGCTGTTGTCACCCAGCAGGTGACAGGCAGTACTATTTGCATCTTTCTCAATATTGATGCTTTTCAGAGAGCAAAACTTTGTCGTAAGTAATACAGCTAAGATGTATTAAATTCACTGCATCTCAGAGCCCAAAGAGCTGCCTGTATGGTCAGGCAAGATCAAAAGTATTCTTTACTTTGAATTAGATTTGTAAGGCTTCTCTTCTTGTTCTTGGTTTTGCTTAGAGCTCTTTGAAATTTCATGAAGTTATATTTGCGATTATTTTTTTAAAATATATATGTTTAATTGTTAATCAGTAATGGAATATTGATAGAAATAAGCAGCTTATTTGCACTTCATTGTAAAAGAGAAACAACGTACAAGAAATTGGCGTATTGCACTTACTACATATTCAATATAAATGTGAAGCATTCTGGGTTTTTTTCCTCATTGTAGAATGAAGTTCCCATCCACTGTGTAACCTGCAACTGTGTGTTTCCATCCCGAAATAAATTGTTTGAACACCTAAAAGCCACAGGACATGCAAGAGCAACGACACTGACTGTAAATGGAGCTGTAAATGCCAGAAACAAAAAAGAGAAACGTAAAAACAGATAGAACTTTGCTACAGTGGCAGTCCTCAGAACTGTGCATTAACACTTTCCCAGAACTGAAACATGCACATTGCCTGTGTCTGGAGTTAAACAAAGACAGCAAGTACCAATTTAGGAAAAAAATGAAGATGCAACAAAAGGAATACTATCTTGTGAAGGAATCTGTGCTTTCTTCCGTTTTTAACATCCCTCATTTAATCATAGAATGGTTTGGTGGAATGGCACAGGCAGGGGATCCTTCCACCAAGCCAGCTTGTCTAAAGCCCCTTACACTGCAGCGGCTTTCACAACATGGGTGGGGAAATAGTAACTCAAAGCTACTTACCTTGTGTTCCTGTAGAAACCTGCATGGATAAAGCACCCACACAGAGGAAATAATAAATTATTTTGACACTTGTATTGCTGCTTTTCTTTTGAGAGGGCTCAACTCAGGGTTAGTGTAGCCAGTAGCAGGGTTGTGCTCAGTTGGTGAGAGCATGGTGCTAAGAATACCCAGGTTGTTGATTTGGTCCCTCGGTGGGCCTTTCACATAAGAGCTGGGCTTGATGATCCTTGTGGATCCCTTCCAACTCAGAATATTCTGTGATTGTTTGATCCTCTATCAAATAGGAAACACAGCCAAGACATGGGCTTTTCTTCTGCCATCCTCAAATTACTTAATTACATTAAGCAGCAGACAGAAGGGAAGGAGTAAGATGACAAAGCTGTTTAATCAGTTTTAACAATTCCTATTTGTTTTGTACATCTCTCTCCATGGCACATATTTGGGGGAAAAAAGTCTAGTGGAACAGCCTTGCTGGAATAAGTGAGGGAGAAGTAAGTGAGTGTCATGAATGAATTCATTTGTTCTGATTGCTAAGGAAAAACACTGCAGTTCTGTTTGAATGCATAATCTACCAGATCTTGAGTAGCACTTTAAAAAAAAAAAAAAAGGTGGGATAACAAACACCTGATTGTGGGAGTGGAATTGGGTTGTACACAGGAGTTGTCAATGGAGTTGGAGAAGGCAGTGCTCAGCAAAGGCTGTAGGATGTTTAGGACCCATGGAGTAAGATTTGGAGAGGCACTGATACTGTGTTTAACCAAGTTCCTCTAAAGTACTGGCAGAATACTCACCTTCCCCCAAACTGACATGGGACTTTATTGGATCAAATGTTCTGTTAAAATTGGATGTTCTATTAAATGTTCTATTAAAATAGGAGTAAAAGTAAAATGATAAACGTACAGTTCTTGCTGACTGTCCACAGCATGTTTTTTTATTGGAAACTGAAGGAAGCAATGACCTTACACATTAAAAAGTGATTATGTAAGAAAGAAAGAACATCTTATGCCACCTTCCAGAGTTTGCACCTTTACAAAATAATTAATGGGTGTGCTGTGCAATCCAAAAAGCAGCAGGAAGAAAAGAGAAGCATATTTTGGAGACAGTGATGACTGGATTTCTTATCCCCATGATAAAAATAATTACTGTAATTAGAAACATCTCAACTGTCTGCCAAATTTTTGTAATGCTCTAATTACAGTGTATTGTTGTAGACAGGGTAAACAGTTTTAACTCTGAAACTTCTTTCCCAGCTCTTTCTGTCACTCTTGCTAAAAATTACTGATTTTGATACGACTTTCACAGGTGAAAGAAAACCTGCCTCTCCATCTGATACCCTGTTAATCCAGTCACGGGTTTTTTTGATAATGGCAAAATAGATGTGCAATTAGTACAAATCACCACTGTATATTTACAAAACAGATAGAGCATGTCCTTTGTTAAACACTGCATCTGTCAGAATGCTCTTATGATACTGAACAAGCATGTAATCATCACACTGTGATTTTATTTTCCACTGTAGATTAGTGCCCAATCTGGGTCACAAGTATCAGAGGTTGTGTGTGCCTTTCCTGTAAGGAAATAAATCAAGTCTTATTTTGCAGCTGTTCTTTCCATGTGTTTCTGTAAAGCAGTACGAAATACTTCCACAGTGAAATCAACATCCCTTTTAGTAATGCACATAGGAGGTTTAATTCTGAATGTCTGAGGAGAGAGAACAAAAAGAAAAAGACATGCTCAAATTGTATGGAAAGAATATGGTTTCAAGCAGCCTCTCTGGGTCAGCACTCCCCTTCCACCCCAAAAAGGTGTGGAAAAAAGGAGAACAGCAGTACAGGCACTGAGGCTTATGATAAATGCACTCTGAAGTGGAGCAATTTTGAACTTGACTGCACTGAATTGCATCTGACTCACGACCCCCTCTTGATAACCTAACTGCCTCCACAAAAGACCTAAGTAGGGTAGGTCGTGTCTGCAGCTCTGTTACTGCAGACAGAGACAGAGTAAAATCTCAGATGGATTGGTACAAAGAACAGAGACAGACGTATTTTCCTTTCTTGCAGCTCTGCCACAGGGAAAAGTAGTATCTGCTGAGAGTGGCAGCCTTTTGGATTGTGTCAGCTGATTTGCTGTTTTATCATAGGTTTTTTTTTAAAGGCTTTTAAGAGAATGCATTATGAATGAATCACTAAATACTATTTTATAGTTAGGGTGCTGTAGCTGGAAAGCATGTTGATCAGGAAGGGATATATCTACAGCTTGTCAAGAACATAGGCTCTTAAATCTGAATGTTTGATCTATGTTTCCAAGAGTATTTTTCTTCCATAAGAATCTTAATTTCAGATCTTAATGTTACGACCTCGCAGGACTTAATACAGGAAGAGAGGAATAACGGTCTTTCCCACCCACAGCCCACGCCAAAGCAAACACAGATAAACAGCCCTCTCATCAGACAGAATGAGATTTTACTGCACCGAGCTGCAGCTTGTTACCTGCCTCCTGGTCTGTGACTTGGGGAAGAGCTGATGAGGTGACAGACACAGTGTCTGATTTATTTTAGCTACCCTCCATCCATCTCACATGGAAGCTGCCTCTGTGTCAGAGGGCTTCACTCACCCAGCCAGCCCTGAGGCAATTCTCTGCCATTAACTTAGTGTTGTAGGGAGCTGGTGCAGTGTCCTGGCTACAGCCTGGAGTACATCCTCAGCCGGTGTGGGCTGATGGCCCTCACATCCAGTTCTCTCTTTTGTGCTGTTGCTGAACTTCCTGTCAACACCTTATTCCATTTTATCTTTTTTTTTTTTCTTTTTAATTAGAACATTACCAGCTCCACAGACTCAAAGAACTACGAGTTTTGTACTGATGTGTCAGGTGATAACCTAAACTGTTCAAAGATTTGGTCCTGTGTATTAATGAGTTCTAGTTTACATAGACTGTAGTACCATGGTTTTCTAGGGGAAGTTGTCCCTCTAGAGGAAAACTCCAAGCTTTGAGCTTGTTCAGAACAATTGAAAATAATCAAATAGCTCCTGCCCAACTTAAAAATAAGCAACATTAAACAGAGATACTTCCTAGGAGTATACATTTTCTAGTTTATTTACTAAACTAAATTATTTTAACGAGGGGAATAGGGATGTAGTTCACAAGGATAGAAAATAAGCTTTATTTATAACCAGAGGTTCAGTACCTGACTGTAGAGCCCTCCTCTGCCAATCAGAACCCCCATGTCTTTACAGTCCTCCCAGATCTCACTGATCTCTTCAGCTGGAAGAGGGTGTCGACTGTCCTAAGGAAAAGAAATATTAAACTTCACTTAGATATTCTTAATTAGTTGTGTGCCAAAGATGTATATTCCAGTCTCTCCAATAAATCCCACCTCTAGCTGAAAATGTTTGCTGCATAAATTATCTGCTCTCATGCGTTTGTGCAGTTAAAGTGCGTGTCGCTGTTTACCCGAAGCTTGAGGAACAGCTGAATGATGGAATGTTCCAGCTCATTTTTAGCCAGAGCCATATTTTCCCACTTCACTGTCTGCTTTTTAACAGGAAACATTTCTATTATTTCAACTGAAATAAAATGTGATAAAACTTTCGGTGGCACTGTAAATTGAAAGGAATGTAGAAGTCACTAACCTTATCTGTCACCATCTCTACTCCGATCATAAGTCCCTTGCCACGGACATCTCCAACAATCTCAAATTTATCCCGTAGTTTAGCCAACTCAAGCAGCATGTATGTTCCCACATCCTCACTGTTTTTTTTGTAGACCATCTTCTTCAATAGCCTGGTTAAAATGAAGCACCGTGAGAGTGTTGCAGGAAAAGCTTTCAACACATTCTGTTAATCCCTGTTTAATTTGACACTATATTTATCTCACTTCCTTGCTGTGTTCCTTCAGTGCTCACATTTTCCTTCTCTTAAAATCCTCTTAACAGCATCAGAATACACTGGCACATAATACTTTGATGTTTCTGTTGCATTTGTCACATTTTACTTATTACTTGTGTTTAATCTAGTAATTCCTGCTCACATTTACTCAAAACTGGAAAATGCCTGACCAGAAGGATTATTTTCAAAATCTTACCAAAATATTTTAATTCCTTCTCAGCATCATGAGCAGAATATTAGACAAGGCTTATCTATGTGTACTAGGCAGCGAACAACTTGAGTGCTGTAATTATATTTATCAACAACATGTTTTTTAATAACAATCTTTTCTTCATACTTTGCTCTGTCCTCCTTTACCAAAATTCTTATTTGCAGGCACATACTGGCACATACACACAGACCATTAGATGAACTTTACATCTGCATTTTAAAAAATCACATTTAAAAAATAATTACAGAAGATAAAGTGGTTGTTTCTACTGGATTTTTTTTTCTTTTTCTTTCAACTCCGCTTTATTCTTCCTGACTTTAACAGTCTCCTTGGAATTACTTCAGAGCCAGGCTCTAAGTTACTTCAGAGCTAAAAAAGTCTGAAACATGGGCTCTTTATACAATCATCCATCTTCTTAATGGGTTAAAGCCCCCAAACCACTCAAGAAAGTATAATGAATAGCAACAGTGTCTGCTGTAATGAAGTGAGCTTCAGGAATGAACAGTCTGTACATAATCAAGAAAAATTAAATAGTTACCTACTACCCACTGACTGATCTTCTACTGGTTAATAAGTGAGATATGTTGCAGTACTTTCTACTTCAAACTGTCTGATCATTAAGGTTTTTTTTAAGTGTAAGGTAAAAGATGTTGAGTTAAAAAAATTTTGTTAAGCATGTGTGTCAGAAAACAGATTTGCTTTAGCTGTGGATTTGTGTAGTGCTATGAAAGAATTAGCTGAAACTTTTGAAAAAGTACTCTCCTACAATTTTATTAACAAGGTGAAGAACCTAAGGGAGATAAAGATTATTCTGAAATCATAATCAGAGGGCTCCTACTTTTTCCAGAGATTTGAAAATTTTTGCACTTAAACTGATCATGATTTTTTCCTATGCATATGGCCATGTATGCAGCACACATGCATATGTTTATGCACTCTATTTAGTTATTTAAAAAATTGTCCACATAGAAATCTACACATGCATTCTTCAGCTTTTGGTACAAAAAAAGCTGTGGTATAGATCAATTTATGCATTCTTCCTACATCAAGAACTGCAGCTCCAACTACGCAGGCCAAAGGATTTCCTCCATATGTATTAAAGTGAAGGTTTTGAGCCAAGGAATTTGCAATCTCTAAAAGAAAAAGAACAACACTGATTACTCCTTCAGTTCATAGTATCCCAGAATCACAGAATCACAGAATGGTTTGGGTTGGGAGGGACCTTAAATATCATCTAGTTCCAACCCCTGCCAAGGCCAGGAACACCTTCCACTAATCCAGGCTGCTCAGAACAAAATCCACCCTGGCCTTGAACACTGACAGGGATGGAGCATCCACAGCTTCTCTGGGCAGCCTGTGCCAGGGCCTCACCATCCTCACAGTAAAGATTTTTTTGCTAATATCTAATCTAAACCTACTCTTTTTCAGTTTAAAGACATTCCTCCTTCTCCTTGTCCCATGCTCTTGTAAAAAGTTCCTCTCCATTTTTCTTACATTGGAAGGCTGCAGTTAGGTCACCCCAAAGTGTTCTCTTCTCTGGGCTGAACAATTCCAATTCTTCGAATCTTTCCTCATTGGAGAGGTTCTCCCTCCCTCTGATCATCTTGTTGGCCTCCTCTGCTTTGTTTGGTAACTGTACTTAATTGCTTTAACATTTATTACTGCAACAACAATTACATATGCTGTGGTTTGACTGATTCTACTGGAGACAAAACAGCAAGACTTCCTGAAAATAAGTCTGTGCAAAATATGAGTATTACCAAAAATTATAGTGTCTAGCAGATGCCAAAAAAACCCTTTTTTAAAAAAGTCGTGCTTCTAACATATGCTGTCACCTGACATCTACAGATTTTCCTCACTGGATTCAGCCAGTCAGGTGCAGGAATCAAGCAGCTGGGTAATATCCTGCCCTATTCACTCACAGTACATTTATCAGTAAAACGGTGAATTCAGTGAGGATTTCCAAGCTCTTTTACCAGCTCTACAAACCACTCACAAGTTCATTCCTGCTTTAGATATACAGCTAGCTAACCCGTTTAAATGCAGCTTTGTACTGACACAGCACAACACATGGTGAAACAAATGAAGTAACGAGGATCCAATTAATTTGTACAAAGATAGATTGAAATAAAGTTTGTAAGTACTCAGCTTTTTAAACACACATCTCTCAGTATGTAATTATTGTATATTATATTTTGCAATTACTCTGTTTTAAATCAGAGCAGAACAGAACACTTATACCTTTTGTTGTAACAACAGCTGCCATTGGGAAGCCATTACCAATTCCTTTTGCCAAAGTAACGATGTCAGGGACTACACCATGTGTTTGAAATCCCCAGAAATGGCTGCCTGTCCGTCCAAATCCTGTTTGTACCTTTCAAAGGAAAAATTCAGAGAAACACCTATCACTTTCTCATACTTTATGACATAGTTTCTTTTCTTGTCTTTCTATTTTACTGAGTAGCATTAAATAGCAACTACACCTGGAGTCAACTTGTATTAGGATCCTTATTCAGATGGCTCTGCATAAAATGCTATTTATCATAATTGGGGTTTTTCTTTCATGTGATAACATGTCATCATGTCTTAGGCCTGGTGGGATGCACAAATAGGATGCAGCTTCCATTGCAAAATGGGAGAGAAGATGCAGATGCTTACAGATTTAAAAGCATTAGAAGCATTTGATACTATTTCAATATATTTTTAGCTAAGAAAATTCTATTTCTGTAATGTATTTTCAGAGGTACAGTAATCAACTCTCTTCTGTACTTTATGTGTGTCAACAATACTCACAAGAGGAGTTGTTTTGACAAATACATTAATTTCACTCACATCACAAGTGGCATTTGTTAGCTGCATATTTGTGCAAATTGACTGCTCCCAGAAGGTAAGGACTGAAGTCTGTTACAAACTTCATTACCTTTGCCTAAAGTGAGAATAAAGGCAGTAAAAGCTGGGAGGCTTCTATGCGTGGAAAGAGACAGTTTAACACAGTGTTAAACTTAAGCTATGAAGTGCATAGCATTTCACTTAGATTATTTCCAGGCTTCACTTGGATTCTTTTATGATAATTTTCAAAGGTACCCCGAACTGTAGAATTCTTATGTAAAAAATCCAACTCACTTCATCTGAAATGCAAAGGCCCCCTCTTTCCCGGATCAGCTGATAAGCTTCCTTTAAGAAATTTCTTGGGTACTGAACAGCTCCATTAACACCCTGCCAAGAGAGAAGCACAATGTCTTCAGGAACAAACAAGGAAACATGAGTTCTACTTGAGAAAAACACCTAGCAGCCCTCAGGTAACAGCAAGACTGCTGTTTAAAGCTTCTGGCTTCAGCAATGAAACATCTTCAAAAAGCTCCTGCCCAGGTCATGCATTCCCTTCCCACAGTGCTGCCTGCTGTTCCTTTAGCTATGCTGGCATATGTGTTGTGAGGCCATGATCACTGTAAAACCAAGTCAATTAACAATAAACTGCCAAAACAAGGACCTTGAAAATCTACACACAGCAAAACCCAGAAACTGTGTTTGATCTTGAAGATGACCAGAGAATTCACATTCCTTCTTTGGTTAATTGTTTAAAACATTGCTTACTAAAATTCCCTTCTCCTTGACAGTTTGCATTTGGATTGGAAATTCAATTTTACCCAACACCTGGACCTTTTTAGACTGAAGTACTTAAGTGCTTAGAAAACAGCAAAACCAGAGAACTGCTCCAATTTTCTTTGTAGTCAAAGTTCTCACATTTTTTTCCTTGTCCAGGATAAATTCTCAATTTTTCCTATTGAAAAACCACATATACAGCAATTGTGAATGTCAGGTGAAACATTAGGAGAATGAGTCCTGTGGCCACCACTTGCTGAACAGCTGTTAAAAATACAGTGCACAACATGACTAAAAGATGGGGAAGGGGGGGTTGAGTTAACAGTTTACGGAAATAGTAAGGAGAAAAGCAGTATGAAAATCGGAAGAAGGTATTAGAAACCAAACAATAGCATGCATTGTATCCACTAAATGCAGAAAAAATATGTATGTTTAATCATGATTCTGTGTTTAATTTCATGAGCAAAATTCTAGCTCCATTGAAGTCAGTGACAAAAGCTGAAATTTCAAGGTGCATCCTGTGCACCTAATCTTACAAAGATTTAAGGTGTTTAAAGCACTAAAAAATCGTTATAAAAATTAGCAAAATTCTATGTTCAGGTAGCAGCTAAAGAATAGCAGATTTGAGTATTTCACATTATTTGTGCTATCATAGCTGAGAAATGGCAAACTACCTACTTGAATTGGTTCAGCAATAAATCCAGCTACTGTCTTGGGCACTGAGGTATTCAGAGTATCTTTGAACTGTTCAATGTACTGGTCTTTTGCAAGACATGCACCTGTTTACAGTGGAAACAGTTGGAAGGGAATTTACTTAATATGACACCAAACGAGCTTCAAAACATGAAATTACACATCTAAGCATTAAATATTATATGACTGTGTAGTAAATATCACCTCTCAAATGAACAGCAGAAAGCTAAACATTAAAGGAGAGAGTCCCTCCTTCTCTCTTAAACCATGTGTACTCTAAAGTTAGTGCAAGTAGGAGGATTCTGGACAGAACAGCTGCGTATCAGTTTGTACTTAAATAAAGAACAGAGCAATCAGTATGGCTAATGCTTCTATTCACTAGGGAGGGCAAAGCTAAAAACAAAACATTCTATTACATACGCATCTGAATTAAAATACTAAAGCTTGTTGAAACAGTAGAAAAACTGATTGCAATTGTTAACTGCAGAGCAGTAGAGGAGATTTCACACTGTGTTGTGCATGGAATGTTTTTCCCCATGGAAGACTTTTGCCCATTGCTGGCTGCAGGTTGTCATTACTATTTGCCTTATTCCAATATAAAAGCTGGAAAGATGCCAAAACTTCAGGAACAGTAGAAAACACTATCAACACTTCTGTTCTTCCAGGTGTGCTAAAGTGAGTTCCTCAGCTTTCAGAGATATCATGACAAATACTGGAAACAAAGACTGGGATTTCAAGAGGAAATCTGAGAACATGTTGTCATCCATCTGAAATTTTTCCCATTGGGATGCAGTGTCCTGCAATTATCTGCAATATTTTCTTTGGTTGTCCTTGCTTAACTTAACCAGACATCTGCTTTTCTTGAGGAGGTAACTATAATCTATTTTCACAGCCCTCTAGATTCTGTAATCTGAAAGCCAAATTTTTGTCATGGACCAACCTTCATTACAGCTGCATTTTCGAACAGTTTGCACTGGAGAATCTCTACAATGGCTGCCTCCCCATGGACCACGAAAAACATCTGGTAACATTGTCTGTCAAGCATAAGAGAAATAGCTACGGATTTGATGACACCTGTCTAAGAAATCGTTTGATTTAATGACTAGTGGCAAAACAAAAAAAACCCCCATCTGTTAGAGTCATGGGGCAAATACAGCTCAATGAATTTGTCTGAAGAACACTTAGGAATAACACCAAACTTCCCCCTCACAAACTGGGGGAACAAAGACAGTTTTGGAACTGACAGGTTTGGACTATTCCAGCAATAGTCACTCAATTGATTTCTTTCCTTCTTTTTTCTTCTTTAACTTAGTCAACACATTGATTAGCAAGGAGTAATGGCAGCATTTTAAGAGCTGCTGGTGGCATTTCAGTAATCTGAAGTATAAAAAAATCTGCAAAATAGAGTGAGGCAAGCAGATCTAGCACAATGAACTTCTGCTTTCTAATCCTTGCTGCTGATGCAAGACCTGAGGCAACTCACTGAGAGAAGTTGGGATGCTGCTGTAAATGAGCCTTCCTATGCTCAATACTGTGGCTGAGCTGTCACCTGCAATTACTGGGTCACCAATGGCAGCTTCTAGACAGAAACTTACTCCTGTCTAGTCAAGGGCAGGGACATAACATATGGCCTTTTAACCTCAGTGGATCTCCTTAACAGATATGTCTCCTGTCTTCCTGAAATAGGGTTCCTATTCATTACAGTGAAGGATCTGCTGCAGACCACCTGAAAGCAGCTTTGCACAGGTCTGCCAAAACAAACTTGAAAAAAGGGGTTCAGAATGTTATTTTGCTCCTTATTTAGACTCCCATGCAAGCATTAAGCATGACTAAAGAACTGCAAATCATGACCATTCGTGTTATGGCTGTCCCGACTCAAAATTAGCCTATGGAGCTATACATAGAAGAAAAGGGGACTCTGGCTCTTGTTGACCTGACACAGCAGAAACAGCTACACTGCAGTTTTGATTAGTGACCAGAAAGCACTTGAGGGCAGAAAACATAGCAGTTGCTGAAATATACAAATAAACTGTTAGTTACCAAGATTATAAAAAAAATGAAAAGAAAAATCTCACAGTTGTACAGCCAAAGCCATTGGCAACGCCATGTTTATAAGGAGTCAGAGATGTCAAACCCAGTGTGTAAGGGCTGCCTCCATGGTATCCTCCCCTGTTGAAACAAACAAAGCAGATCAATATCCCTCATTTCCAAGAAGCGTCTGGAGCAATATCAAGTTCTGAGAAGCCATGCTTCTGAGCTACAAATTGTTGGGAAAAATGTGTGTTGTTGCACTGAAACTAAGAAGATTCCTACTGCCATTTTTTCCTTTGCTCTGCAATTTCAAATATCAAATGTGAAGAAATGTTTGCAAGGAGATGAGTACAATGATTGGAACCAGCAGCAATTCGGACAGTGCCTCATGAAGTTTTGCTGTAGCACCTGACCCCTTCAGAGCAAACATCTCTGTCCTCTGAATCTTGGAAAGAGCTGCTGTCTCCCACAGAGGGTGCCAGTCATTAAACTGGATGGTGGTTTGCTGTCAGTTTTATACACAAATCAAAAGTTGGTTTGTGAGAATACAGGAGCAAGGTAGGTACCCAATGTTCTGTTGAACACAGCAACAGAAAAATATAGCTCTTCATTAACACAGCCTTTTATTCTAGTATTTGAGGCCCCCTGGGCTGTGCAGTAAAGTGAACTGTTTTCACTGCTGTCTGCAGTGTACTGGTGTTCAGCCTAGCTCCATCCCTGTCATTAAGCCAGAAGAGCTGTTTGTGTACCTGTGCAGTGAACTGTGGTTCAGTGCTCTGACAGAAAAACAGGGCAGAAAAACAAAGAAAACAAAACCAGCTCTCAGCCACAGCAGTTCCCTGCTGAGTTCACCTAACTGCTGCTCCAGAGGAACCTTGGCACCCCCAACAAAGGGGCACTGCAGAAAAGAAACGAAGGAAGAAATTAGCAGTTGCTGAATCTTGCTCTGGCCATGAACAAAAGTCTACCAAAGCACAAAACAGAAGCGTCTAACCTGAACACAGACATCAAACCATTTTCTAAGTTACATAAGCAAAAACTACAGGTTGCATTTTTATTGCAAACTAGTCCTAACATGCTGTATCAAAACTTTAGCTCCTGGTTTACACCTCTTTGCCAGATAAAGTAATTTTATAGCATTCTACTCTGCAGACCTGGGGTGAAAGACTTCTCTGTTATTCCTTGGTTTTGGCATATTGAGAGTGATCACACACTTGAAGGAGTTTTGTAAAGCTCTGTTGGCATTACCTGAGACAGATGATGTCGAAGTTACGAGTGTGTAGCCTTGCCATGAACATAGCTAAATCATTGGCTTCTGACCCACTGTTGGTGAGATAAACCACCTGTGGAAGAACATTTGGGATCAGTACAGCACTAAAATACCACCTTCTTCTTCGGCATCAGACCACGGCACTTCGTAACATGATGAGCTATAGCCTAGCACTGCCACAGGGTAACCTCACCACAATAAAATTAGTGTTGCCCTTACAATATAGGTGAGAATTAAGATCCAACTGATGTGCTCAGGGAGAGCACAGAAAAATCCCAAAGGGTTTCACTTTACAGGTTTCCCTATGATGGAATACTGATTGGAAGAAATTAAAGTGTTGGCTCAAACTAAACGTGACATTTTATTTGTTTATTCTCCTTCCATCTTTAAGATTGCAATAGCCTCATACTCTTCTGCTACCACAATTTCATTTTATCACCAATTTATTTTACCTGAAAACAAAAATTACTTTTCTTACTGCTTCACTGCATATGAAACGTGACATTTATGTGGTTTATTTATTTAAATGTCAGTAAAGCTCACTACACAAAATACTGTCAAACACTTTTCACTGTGAATTTTCATGAGATCAAGAAAATTATAGCTACATATAAGAACAATAAACATCTTCTTTGTTCCTTCAGTAATTTTTAAGCTGGCAAAGCCTCTCCACAGTGACAAATGCAGGGACAGAACAGAGCAGGAGCTTGGGATATTATGCTTGTCTACATTTAGGCCTAAAGAAAAGGCCCTGAGGACCTTCATGCTCTTTAGCTGACAGTCTGTATCCCCATACAGATTTTCTCTCTAGAGATATCATGGCTCTCACTTATTTAATAAATACTTTTTATAAGCAGACACCCACTTCACCAGCCCCTGCACCTGCTGGGAGCAATTTACCTTCAGTGGATCTGGAAAAGAGAAGTTAGCTTTTCAGCATACTCGTGGATTGGTGGGTACATGTAGATACTGGTGGTGTGCCACAGGCGAGCCAGCTGCTTCTGGGTAGCCATAGTTACCTTCCTGCATGAAGCAAAGCAGAGACAAAGGGATTAAATTCCACACACATTCCACACTCGTACATGCACATACCTCTGTGGTATTGATTCTGCAAATGCAGATGCTGCACTGTGTGCCAGATGGATGAATGAGTAGGCTGAATTACTGAATTCTTCAAAATGTAGCAGAAATTGAACTCACTGTGATACAGGACAATTCAGTAAATTGTATTCTGGTTTTAGGCTCACAGTGCTGCAGATTAATGAAGAACAAAACAAAGATAGATCTCTTCCTGTATTTTATACCATAAATCAAAAAGCAACATACTTACGGGTGACAGTGTCCAACGCTGACAGTGACAATTCCAGCAAAGAGATCAAGGTATCTTCGTCCTTCATGATCAAACAACCACTGCATATGTCCCTGGTGCAGCAGCAGTGGCTTCTTGTAATATGTTCGCAGTGAAGGTGCAATATTTTGTTCACGGATCTTCTGCATACGTTCATACGGGTAGGACTGAGTGGAATAAAACAGTCAATATCCATCTATGCCTTCTGAAGATCCAGACTGATGGAGTTGTCGTGGATCATGTAAATTACACAGCTGTCTACAGCTGCTGTTCACAGGACTAAGATTGTAACATATTTTGACACATAGAAGGTTGTTCTACCAACGTCTGAAGCAACTTTTGAAATAAAACTGCTGTTCTGCATGTTATCTCTTCCACAAAGATTTTCTAATGAACAATGTAGAAATCACGTATTTGTCACACAAGAACATCTACAGGTTATATCCTGGTTGTAACAGTTGGGTTGTGACCAAAGAAGTAAATTTTATAATCTTATTTAATGCACTATGTATAGCAGACGAGTCTATCATTCAAACCCAGTAGTGCAGTTTCATTTAAATTCAGTGTAGTATGCATGACTTACTTCATATTTTTCAGGTACAAAATCACAAGGAGGCATTTTTGCTTGCGTGGAGACAGAACTTTTCCATTTCTGCTGCCTAAAGGCAACTACAAAATAGTAAAAGTATTATCAAACACTTGGCAAAGTGTTCATCTAAAAGATTTGCTCAGTAAGCTTGTTGAGACAACACACAAGCTACAGTCAAAGCAAGTTTTGGAGAATTTTTTTGTGTGAGGAGCTTCCTTCAGAAAAAATAAGTAACATCTTTGTAAAGACAGAATACATGTAATTTTTTTTAAAAGGCATTTGTCTCTCACCCACTAAAACGGAAGCTTTCAGTTTCACATGGACTTCTATTTTGACAGAAGGAGAATTTTTATTTTAAAAATAGGAAGTGTCTCTAATACAAATTCTTATGTGGAAGCAGTGGGTGAATGCTCTCCAGTCAGGAGCCCAGGGTGACTGCAGCAGCAGCAGAGCTCCCAGGAGCAGGGCAGAGTCCAACAAACCTTAACGAGGAGGGCAAAGCAGGGCTCACTGAGAATGCCCTGCATAAACAGAGCTGAGTCAGGTCCAGGGTCCACCCAGGGCGCCCAGCCAGGAGCAGCAGTGAATGGGGCCAGAGACACGGCTGGACACAAGGCTACACCAGAAGTCCAAGGTCCATCCGGCAGACAGAGATGGCTGGACTGGTGGCAATGCTCATAGCACAGCTGAAGGATCAGGGCTGAGATGAAACAGGGCTCCTGGGCAGGGGGTACAGCCTTGGAGGAGGCTGCTCAGCGGACTTGAGCTGTGCTTAGGGCCCTGACAACTCCCACTGCCATCTTCCAACCTTGCTACAAAATCCTGGGAACATTACACCTTTCTGCCTTTCACTTAACTGCAAATGCGATTCAGCAGGTATGAGAAAGAGATACCTGACTGCACAGTGAGGCTCTGGAGCCTCCCTCACTGGAGATATCCAAGCACCATCTGGACACAATCCTGTGCCATGTGCTCTGGAATAGCCTTGCTTGAGCAGGGAGGTTGGACCAGGTGACCACTGTGGGCCTTTCCAGCCTGACCCATCCTGTGACTCTGTGAGGACTTAAGAACACTCTGTTTCTGCACCTAGGACACTCTCTGCTGAGAGTTATACATCTGATTTTAAAAGCCTAAGGTTTTAAACAATTTCTAAAACACATGTGAAATGTAAATGACTGAAAGTTTCCTGAAATTAATTACATATGCTCTCACTTCCCTTACAACCACTTACAGCACTAAGGAAACAAGCAGCTACAAGAGCTCAGTCTCAAAAAATTAATTGAACTTTTTCCACGGGATTTGCAGCTACACCGAAAGTGCTTCTGCTCCGCGCACAGGCAAGGCGCTGCCATCCTCCCAAACCGGCACGGAGCGGGTGCAGGGATCCCCGGAGCCCCGGCCAGCCCAGCTCCGGCAGACTGCCCGAGCTCCCCGCCTCGCCATCCCCGACCGTCCCCGCCGGTCCCTCACCGCTGCCGAGCCTCCGCAGCCGCCCCGCCATGTCCACCCGCTCCGGACAGCAGCACCGCCCCGACACGTGTGCTGCGAGCAGGCCGGACACACTGAGCCGTGCCCCTGCTGCCATCCCGTGCTGTGACCCTGCTGGTGTCCCGTGCTATGACCCTGCTGATGTCCTGTGCCGTGCCCCTGCTGCCATCCCGTGCTGTGACCCTGCTGGTGTCCCGTGCTGTGACCCTGCTGATGTCCTGTGCTGTGACCCTGCTGCCATCCCGTGCTGTGACCCTGCTGGTGTCCCGTGCTGTGACCCTGCTGGTGTCCTGTGCTGTGACCCTGCTGCCATCCCGTGCTGTGACCCTGCTGGTGTCCTGTGCTGTGACCCTGCTGCCATCCCGTGCTGTGACCCTGCTGGCGCACCGTGCTGTGTCCCTGCTGGCATCACATGCTGTCCACTCAGTGTCATCCCGTGCTGTCCCATCCCGAGTCATCTTCTGACGCGGTTTGACTGTGAGCCCTTCAGAGAGCCCTGGACAGGCTGGAGAGATGGGCAGAGAAGAACTGTCTGAAATTCTACAGGGAAATGCAGGGTCCTGCAGCTGGAGTAGAACAGCCCTAGGTACAGCACAGGCTGAGGACTGCCCTGCTGGAAAGCAGCTCTGCAGAGAGGGACCTGGGCATCCTGGGGGACAACAAACTCTCCGTGAGCCAGCAGTGCCCTTGTGGCCAGGAAGGCCAAGAGGATCCTGGGGTGCATTAGGAGGAGCATTGCCAGCAGGTTGAGGGAGGTGATCCTGCCCTGCTACTCAGCCCAGGTGAGGCCTCACCTGGAGTTTGTGCTCAGTTCTGGTCTTCATGGCACAAGGGAGATGTGGAGGTCCTGGAGTGGATCCAGCAGAGAGCTACAAAGGTGACCAAGGGACTGGAACATCTCTCTTACGAGGAAAGGCTGAGAGAATGGATTCTGCTCAGTCTCGAGAAGAGATGACTGAGAGAGAACCTCATCAGTGTCTGTCAGTGTGTGCAGGGAGGGGTCAGAGGATGGCGCAGGCTCTGCTCGGTAGTGCTGGGCAATAAGACAAGAGGCAATGGGCAGAAAGTGGTGCGCAGGAAGTTCCACCTGAATATAAGAAAGAACTTTACTTTGTGTGTGACTTTGCAGTGGAACAGATTTCCCTCTGTCACCCTCACTGAAGATATTCAAGAACTCTCTGGATGCAATCCCTTGCTGTGTGCTCTGGGCTGATGCTGCTTGAGCAGGGAGATTGGACCAGATGACCCACTGAGGTACTTTCCAACCTGACCCACTATGTGATTCTGTGGACTCTGTTATGTTAAATACATCTGGGTGGATGAGGAGAAACTGAGAGTCTTTCTGAGAAGATAACTGATGACTGATTTCTTCCTTTTTTTTTCTATCTTGTTTTGTGAGCCAAGAGGTGTAGCACCACCTTGTACAAGAATAGGAGAAGGGGGAAGCTCTATGCCTTCCTCCATCACCTGCCAGCAGCCAAGCCCCAGACAGCCACTCACTCACACCCCCACCAGAGGGATCGGGGAGAGATTTGGAATGGTAAAAGGTGGAAAACTCGACAGTTGAGACAAAGCAAGTTTAATAGGAAAAGCAAAAGCCACACACAAAAGCAAAGCAAAACAAGGAGTTCATTCACCACTTCCATGGGCAGGCAGGTATTCAGCCACCTCCAGGAGAGCAGGGCTTGTCCCATCTAACTGCTACTTGGGAGGGCAAACACTGTCACTCCAAATGTCCTGTCTTTACCCAGTACTTATACACTGACCATGATGCCATACAGTCTGGAATATCCCTTTGCTCAGCTGGGGTCACCTGTCCTGGCTGTGTCTTCTCCCAGCCTTGCATGCACCCAGAAGAGGCCTTGGCTCTATGCAAGTCCTACTCAGCAATAACACAAACATCTCTACTGCCATCACTGTGTTTAGCAGAAACCCAAAACACAGCCCCATACCAGCCACCACGGAGAAGATTAACTCTGTCCGGGCCAAAACCAACACATCTTTGTAACACTTAAGAACTAAAGCTCGAGATGGCATTTCCTGGAACGGTGATTGGCACACACTGTAGACACAGTTGCTAATGAGAGGTATTTCACAGTGATTTTGGTGACCCTGCCTGCTCCCAAGGCAAAAAGCTGTTGACATGTAGCCTGGTGGGCAGGCATCATGTATATATGCCTGGATAGCCTGCAGGCATCCCCAGTTTTGCATGAAAACTGCCCAATGTTGCTGCAAAAGTCAGAGATTTGTATCTTCTACTAACCGGGGCAGTGCTTACACACCTCAGGACTCCCCCGAACCTTCAACATTTCATGATCAAACTTAATCTTTGCTAACTTGCAATCCCTGAATTTGAGTGATAAAAATAATTTAAATCAACACAAAGAGCCATAAAGCAACATAAAAGTTGTGACCTGGTGTGTGAGCCATCTGTGTTAACTGATTCAATTGCTCAGTGCATACAAAGTTGGTTAAACACATCTGTTGCAGGGCTTTCCCCATGGAGGACAGCAGCATCCTGCCCTACAGACTGTGTTGGATGTCTGGATTTTCATTTTTCTTTCTATACATTATATAGTAGAAGTGTTTCACAAAATGAAGAAATACAGAATTTGGGATTTTTTTCATGAACTTTTATTAAACTGAAATGTGAACACCATTGCAAAGAGATTTTACAATGACAAAAGATCAAAAAATTCATCAGAAAGCTACAGAGTTCATAACAATATTGATCTTACAAGTGAAAACACTAACAGATTTTAGTAAAGCCAGCATTTTCAATATTAAGAACTTAAAAAATGTATTTGAAAGCATTTTCCTTTAGATACACTTAGAAACAATGAATTCCTGAGCAACTACTTTTATACCAGTATTCTCCAAACAATGTACATACTACATATGAAATCTAATTCTTACAATTTCTTATGTTTTAGAAATTTACAAAAAAATTTGGATCTGGTTCATAGAATAATTGTGCTTAAAGTCACTCTGTTGCTACAGCAATGACAGTGCGATAATTTTCATGTTCCACATTGCATACAAATTCTGAAACTAGTGAAAAAAATGCCTTGCTTGTATTGCAAATCTACCACTGAAATGGTTTATGCAAATGGAAATAATTTTGCTGTAATTACTGGATCATCTCTTTCTCTGCTGAAGATATACTGTTTATTCTGGATATTATTCACAAGATGCAATTTATATTTATTTGAAAGACTGCTGGCACAAATAAAGGCAAGGGAGTTCCAGGGACTTTTACCTTCAACTAAGAGCACATCAGAATTTTTAACAAATACAATTAGTTTATGACTGCTGACATGTTTTTTCTGGGCTGTACTTTTTCATAACCGTGCCCTCAGTATTGCTGTATCTTACACAATGACTAAAACATATACAAAGCACAACATAAAGATTTCAGAAGCTGAGACAGTGCTGAGTATCTCTGAGCAATATAACACATATATGAGACTGTTGTATTATTTCAGATGATTAACCATTTTAATAGTCAGAATTTTTAAAAAACCAACTTTCTAAAATGAAAAAGAAACAACACTAAAGCAGCCCAGGAGCTCTTTCTTAGTATAGCTGAGCAGTAGTCTCCTCTGCCTTTTAGAATGAAAGACATAGGCATGAGAATTAAGAGTAGTCTACAGCATTATGAATATTAAAAAATATGATCTGACATCATTATTCTTCTGCCTGTAGAAAAATCTTCCTTTTTCTACACATGTATCTTTTTCTGTCCTACCCAAGGGATAGTTTCTACAAGTGACTTGTACAATGATTTTCAGCATCCTCTAAAAATTGTACTCAGTGCTACAAGTCTCTAAAACTAACCATTGCAGGAACTGAAATGAAATCTTTCAATTTTTATTGATGTCAAAATGAGGTGAAGGTACTCAGCAGCACACAAAAACAGATCCAAAAGCAGCATTGTTAAAAAAAATAGTTAAATAATGTCAAGATCCAAGACAAGCAGCATCACCAAGTAGAAAAGGACAATAAACCTTCCAAAAGAGGAATATATAAAAAAATACTTTTTTATATCTAACTGCTCTATGCATCAACATCTTGAGTATAAGATCAGCTTTTAGCATATCAGCATTGTAAGGGGCCACACAACTAATTCAGGTATTTTTCTTAACTACTTCCAACAAATATAATAGTGTCTCTTAAAAACTTAACATATTGAAGAGATGTATTTTGAACCTAACTTGGTAATTTTAAGAATTTATCATCAAGATATGGACTTTCCTAAGAAAGAAAAGAAAACATTAACAGATACATTTTCACAGGTATAAACTAAAACAATGCCCAGAAATGCCAGGAGACTGCTTAGTAATATCCCCAAAGTGTTTTTTCTCTTGGAGCTTCTAGGTCATTGCATTATATATACTAAATAAAAACAGAAGAGTGCTTAAGAATGGTAGGCATATGGATGAGACAATGTAAATGGATAAATAAACCTCACCACTATATCTGTCTAAAAAAAAAGGAAGGCTGCTTCTAAAAACAGTGTGGTACACTTTTTTCTCTTGATTTTTTTTCCCCTTAGGAATGTAGGAAATGCAACAGCAGATCAGATGCAGTCTAGCTCTTCAGCTTTGGTTTGCCTGGGACCAATGTCAGATATGGGGAAGAAAAATCCCATAAATGGTAGAAACGGAATGACCACTTCTCATGTATAGTTCTTCTGCTCACATGCAACAGCTGATCCATAGTAGCTGATTTCAGCATTTTGCCAACCCCGTTGCATTTTGTAAGGTTTTACTGCTTTTGTGGACTATATCAGGTAGCTATGCATATTCCCACTTTTGATACATAGATATTTTCTTATCTTCCTTTCTTTTTTCCTCACTCACTCATTTTTCACTCCTCTCATTCCTGTCAGGTCTCATTTTTTACTATCTATTCTTACATTTGATTCCTTTGCTTCCATGTTCTATTCTTGCCCCCCATTCTCAGCTGTAGTCAAAATGCAATTTTTCTCTCATCATCTACCATGTACCATCCCATAGTGACTGTACTCCTTTTTCATTCTGCCACATGCAGCAACCTTGTCCCTCTTGCCATCAGTTAGTGGTGGGTTTGGCAGGACTGGGTTATTAACATTTGGACTCTAGGACCTTATAGGTCTTTTCCAACCTAAATGATCCTATGCTTCTATGATAATTAAGCTCTTTGTATCCCCATGTATTATGCATTTAGACATTCCATT
This sequence comes from Entomyzon cyanotis, assembly GCA_024500445.1. NCBI lineage: Eukaryota > Metazoa > Chordata > Aves > Passeriformes > Meliphagidae > Entomyzon > Entomyzon cyanotis. The sequence continues at coordinate 41,081,040 of JAKEPQ010001021.1, read as the reverse complement.
TATCTTTATTTTCCTGCTTGACATACACCAGAAAAATGAAGAAAATCCCTGATTTGTTTCAAAATGGTTTTCAAGGTGAGAACACAAGATTGTTCAGATTAATGTAATTCAGCCTATCTTTCCACACCCAGAGGAACTGGAGCCTGATTTTAGTGTGAGGGTTTGATATAGTTGAGAGCAGGGCTTTCCATTTCTGCTCATTTAGAAACAGAACTGAAAGATTTGCTTCCTAGGAACTCAGTTGAAAACGGGTAAGTCTAAATAGCAAGTATTGGCAAATACTAAGTTCCATAGCTGAAATCCAGAATGACAGCATCTCTGGACAATTCCCAGGTCAATCCATCCCAGTGACCTGGGAATACAAATAGTGGCAAAAAACTTTTCAGGTCAGCAATGGAACTGATGTGTGACTGCCAATGTGAGCAGCAAGGATTTTCTTACAATATGGAATTTTCTTTAGGTTTGGGGTTCCCCCCCCCCCCGCCAATTAAAAACATTTCATTTTGCTACACATCTTAAATATCCCATCCTCATACTACCACTGCAACACAAGTGATGATTCCATGGCAAGCTGTTTGTTAACCAAAATAATGTGAATTTACAATTAAGATTTTTAAAATCTTGATAGAATGAGTCACAATTTTGCATACAAAATGCTCTTGTCTGCCTTTTAAAGGGAGCAAAAAACCAAAAAATCTGAGGTAGGAATTATTTGAGAATGTGATGCCTGATCTCATGACATTTTTAAATTTCATTTGTCTTTATGGCTTTGTAGAAGATGTCTGATGTCTATCAACTGGCTTAACATGACTTCAGTTTCTTTGCACACCTTCAGATTGTTTACAGTTATCATGAAATTATGAAATACACTAACAGGCATCATGATGTAAACCCCACATATACAATGCTTCAGAGAGCACAAAAAGATTCTGGTTAATAATTTTGAACATCTGCTGCTACTGCACTTTGAATACTTGAATGATATTTAAAGCAGCTGTCTATTTTTCAGCCATTCAAACATAGACACACAGACAGATATACTACAGAATTCACTGGTTTAACAGAAATCATCATTACATATTTGTTTTACAGTTTGTTCCATAAACACACATGTCTTCTTATTAATACTATATAAGGTTGATTAACTGCATTTTTATTAAATACTCTTTGTACTTACATACTATCTTCAAGACCAATCTTAAAAGTCCTTAGCTTATGTGATATTGGGTTTTGTGAGCACATGTGCCAATTCATTAGTTTGTATTTTTTTGAAAGTCTGAAATATTATACAGGAACACTAAAATTGTACATCAAACATGTCTCTGCTAAAAAAAAAATAATAAAAAATTATGACAATGAGTTGTATTTGCCAATACTGAAGGAAAAATGTTAATAAAATTAGTCTGAGTCAGAAGGAAAGGTAATTAATTAAAATATATACGTTCAATTTTAGGAATTTTATAAAATGAATAATTTAGAAGAGTCTTTATGATTCCTCTAAGGGTTTTTATGCTCCTACAAAATAATTCACACTATGATGATACATGGATAACTTTGACATTGAAAACATAATTCACATTCTTGAAATAATTATTCCAAGTGAGAAATTTGACTAATGCAAGAGCTAGAGGGTTAATCCCTGTTCCTGGGGTAAATTCTGTTGTATACTTTATCCCTCTGGATATCAAAGTAGGTGTTAAGAGCCTGTTTTTCCGCACTGGTGTGTCATAATTTTACACTGATTGACTGTGTAGAAGTGCTGCAAAAACTCATGTACTTCCAAATAAAAAGCTTAAAGAGCTTCAAGCAAAAATATTGTTGCAAACAGAAAGCATTAAGTATTTGAACAATCAAAGGACCACACATAAGCTGAAGGTTATTTTGATTTTACAGAACACTAATTTTTTATTTTTTTAATGTACTTTCAGATTATTAAGGTCACTTTCAGAAGCTCTGCCATTGGGAGCAACAAGGTGTTTTGGAAAATGTAAGCAATTCCAAAGGAAAATTAAATTATCTGCACATTTGTTGAGCTTAGAGAATTAAATATATTTATGACAATGTGTTCAAATTGCATTTAGCTAGCAAATCCCCCAAAACTTTAAAGCAGCGAGAAAATGCCTCTTTTCCACTGTGGGTGACTTTCCCTTTTCACAGAGAGCCATGATGGCATATTGAGACATTCATCAGCAAAGATGGGAAACACTCAACACCACACGATGTAATTTAGTCTACAACTATTTTGCAGTTTCAGTATTCATTTATGACAAAGCAGAGGAACTCTCTGACTCTCTTTCTGTGTGGATTGTTGGAGGCACACATGCCTACGGTTAGGCAGAATGAATCATAAACTTAAAATCTGCTAGATTTTGTGTCTGTTTGCCTCAGGTGAAAAATAACCTCAGGTAAAAAGATACAAGGGCAACAACCTGCTGCTGTCGTACATCTGGGTAGACAGCTGTGTTCTGACCTAAGAAATCTACTCTATAAGAAATATTTTTAGGCTGGGGGCTAAGATACTACAGTCTCTGTGCATCACTAGATACATCCCAGAAGGCCTGTAGCAGCATATCTTTATGCACATTGCTAGGTGTAGGAAACAACACAGATATGGCTATCTGTGTAAAGAAAGAGAGTGTGTGTGATTGCATCATGCCTGTCAGATTCAGTCAGAAAATGGAAGGGTAAATAAAACACTGTCAGACACAGTGTGTTATCAGCTTACATACTTCCACACACACAAGTTTTCTCATAGCTCAATAGCTTCTTTGCAGTACTTCTAGCATCTCCAGAAGTCTGTAAGGTATGCTACAAACAGTGTATCTATGGTAAAATAGTTCTGTTAACTATAACTAAACAGAGTTTTATGTTTGGCTGACAGGTGAAGTAGCCACTTCAGATCTTCTCATGTTAAATAAGTAGTTGAATTAAGGTTCTAAGATACCTTTCCACACCTTCAGAAGAGCATCCAGCCTGCTCTGATCAGCCTCTGAAAGTGGGCAGTTGCCTGTATAGAGGACATAGGCTCTAAATCTGATGCCACCCTAATACTACAGTCTACACTACCACATATGATTATAGACACACAGATAGTTATTTAAATGCCAAAGTCCTGCCTGTGGAAAGGCTAGGCAGCTTGACTAATCTGTGCTTGAGCAGTTCCACGGCTTTGAAGGTAAAGGGTGAGAATCTGATTCACCAGATTTGATGTGGCCTTCTGGGACCTTCAAAATCTGAAATTCTCTTTTGTCTGGCTCTGCAGCAGGTACCTGATACCACAGGAAGGCTGGCTCAGTACATAAAATCATAAAAACATGGAGAGACGTAAAGGTGTTCAGGAAGGAGAACAAAAGAGAGCCTGTCTATCAAATACACTTTGCTTTGCAGGTACAGAACCATTCCCTCATCATAAGTTTCCAGTTTCCCTTGATGCTAGTGATGCTGGCTAAATACTTAGCCCAATTTTAATCAGTCATCACATGGTCATACTCTGCTGGAGTAAATTAAACCTTTGTTTCAAGAAGGAAAGGCCACAGTAACATCCCACACACTACAGTGTCATTTGGATTCTGTCTAGGTTACATGGGATATGATAGATCCTTACTGTTCCCACTGCTATTACGGGGACACACATCCAGCCCAAGTACATGGACTCCTCTCCTCATTCCCACTGCTGTTTTGGTAGAGCTCTGACTCAGACCTTATGCCTCTTATCTTCGATTTTGGAGGCTGGGTTCCAAAACTGATGTTCATAAATTTATTATGAAAAATATGACTTTTAACTTTCCTTCCAGGCTCAGAGAAAAGTGCAGGGTACAGGAGAACCCCATTCCATTAACAATTGGCATCAGAGTACAAATTCAAAGGGAAAGAAGCTCTGTTCTCAAAACCTAAATTCTTTTTTAACTTTATACTGACAGGTAATAAAAGACCTGTGAAAGAAATAATTCACAATTCAAATAGTAATATATTTGTAATATATTAGAAATATAGTTTAAAAATTTCTTCATAGTCTTAATTAGTATAAAGTTTAATTTTATGCTTTGTATAGAAATCATAACTTTACTTATTACTGCCTCAGCAGAAGGAAAGAGAAAAGTTCCTAAGTATCTAAATAGCATTGGGAAATCAAAAAATATTTTATTTTGCTCTATTTTTGGTAATAGAAAAATAGCCTTTAAAAATACATTTTTAAACATATGGGCTTATATTAAAGTGGAATTGTATATTATATACAGTAAGGCAGTATATTAGATATTATCCTGCTTTTTTCATTTTGGTTTGTCAGGACTAGGATATGAATGGGATGCAAAGTTTTCTGTCACATTGAAAAAAAGCAAAAATATATTTAGAAGAATTTGTTATTTTACGGTAATGTGTAGAATATATTATCTTTTTTATATGATTTGTCATACACAGGAGCTCCTCTTTTCTCAAGGATTGAGAAAAAAGATAAAGAAAACTTCATCTAGTGTCAGAATGCATTCAGAAGAAAATACATTGTAGGTAAGAACACTGTTGTGCAATGAATTATCTGATGTAGGAACTGCTCAGATCACTACGGTTTGCTAACTGACCCATAACAATATTCATTTTTGTTGAATCAGCAGTATTTCTTCAGGTTTAATCAACTAACAGAAGTTTTGCAGAGCTGAATTATTTTACAATGTATTTTTCATGACAGAGAAATCCATTTCCTCATTTCACTGTGTCAGAAACATGTGCTAGTGATCCAGGACTTACTCCCATGACTGTTACCTCAACCCACAGATTCTTTTATTAGCTGTACAATACACATAGGAGGCTAGGCTTTTGGAGACTAGGTTTTTTTGAAGGACTGTTTGCTATGTGATTTTGTTTTACTGTATGTAACTGCTATGTATGTGCTGTACTGAAAGGTTATTTAAAGGGGGGCATAAAGGAAGATGGGTCCATGTAGTCTGATCCACTGGTGTCTCTGCTGGAGTTGCTTGGAGTTGTTGTGCTGTGGCTCGTGTTTTTCTCAGCTTGGCTTTGCTGAGGGTTCTGAGGTATTTCTGCCACAGGTTCTTGAGATACAGGTGGGTGCTGGGTGCGCTGATCTGGCAGTAATACTAAAATGTGATGGTCCACAACTGTTGAGACCTTGGTATATTCTTTACTGGTTCCTGGAACAGTGCCTTTTTTGGTCTTCCCACTACTTTCTTTATGTTTCAGTAATAGTCTTGGTTCCTCATCTTGTCTCACTTTATGAACTTCCACATAGTCCATTAGTTTGGGATTCAGGAAAGGTGGCTTGTCATTATGTTGGTTTTGTCTGACCTGCACTGTAGTTTGGTCAGCTTTGGAATTCTCCATCTCGCTTTTCTTTTCTACGTCATCATAGACAGTTTCAGCAATAGGATATAGCAACTGCTGGTTTTCTTCATGTCCCAGCAAAACTGGCAAAGAGTTCACATTTGTGGTATTCAGTGTTATCTTGAATGCCTCCGCAGTACTGTGGTAGGCAAACATAGCAGGCTGACTGCTGGGTAACTGAGCCGCAAGCCACGTGCATGACTTAGTACTCTCACTGTTACAAGGGAGTGTTTTCTGTTCTGAGGCTGTGCACCGAGTTTCCCAGCTCCCTTTTCTTCCTTTCTTTTGTTTTGCTCTTACATCTTGTGTTTGAAGAGTGGAAGGAAGGGCACGGGATTCCCTGAATTTCACAGGGAGAAGGGAAGGGCTATCACAGCTCCCTCGGCCTGAATCACTGTCTGTTTCCTTGAGTATAATTTTTGTGTTTTTACTGGGAGTGTCATGACTTGGCATGAGCTGTTGCTCCTCACTGTCCTCTACCTCCAGATATTCTATCAGTAGTTCCTCACAGTCTGATGTTGGAGGGAAACCATGGCAACCAAGAGCACTCAATAATTCTTCAGATTTTCCTGTCTGAAGGTATAATAAAGAGGATACAATTTTTCATTGTCAACCTTAGGGTTTATCTGACTAGAGCAATTGTGAACAAACTACATATTTGATATACAAACGCTTCCACATCACTAGACCTAAACCTGATTTCTACTGCTGCAGAAAATATTGGAAGAAGGGAAGAGAAATTCCTGAGTTTCCTCAGTGTGGAGACACAAGTCCAAAATTTATGTTTCTAAAGTGGGGGGAGCAGGGAGATTTTGGCAGGTATGGGTCTCCTGAGTTTAGCAAGAAGGAAATGGAGGACAATGACAGTGCAGACATGTCCTGCCTCTTCAAAATGGCCAGAGATTGTGGAGAGCATCTTCCATAAGAACTACTAGGAAGTTCACAGACGCATTTCCTTGTGTCCCAGGAGACAGTGCAGTCACAAACCCTCTTCTTAAACACCCTCCCGCTACCAGTGTGACGCAAAACTCTGACTCACACATACCCTCCAATAATCAGCCTGAAAGTGTGGTTTATTTTCAACATTGATTAATTGAAACAATTTTACCCTTTACTATAGTAATTGTGTTTGCTAGTACATAAGTTGGAAAAGTGAGTAATGGTGAATTCTTTTGTTGTTAGTTGTGGTACTCACCTCCAGCAGACGTGTATCTATGCCTTTTATCTTTGGTCCTGGAACTGGTGGCAGGATAAAGGCCATCATTCTAGAAAAACACAGAGAAAACACTGCAGGTATAAATATGGGCTCTATCTCACTATTTGTTCTCCCATTTCCTCAGAATATGACTGAGATTTTAAACACTTCTCCCATATCTTACACATTCCAGTTTGACCTCTGTCTCCTGTCTGCCTCTCAAGCTGGGCAGTTCACAAATCTAGTTACAGTTCATAAAGTACCCTTAGATGTATTTATAAAAGACACCAGCAGTGCAAAAGTTATTCAACTGGAAAAGTAAAATTAATAATGTCGTTTTAATTGTCCTTTGTTGCTTAACCTCCAGTTTTCTAACACCATTGTAAATTCATCATTGGCCAAGAAGCAGTGAAGTGGGGCACTGTTCAGGAGCGCTGGTGGCCCTGTCTGTGCATCCTTGACTGCCAGCTGAATACTGCTAAACAGGATTTATGTTGAAGGATGTGGCCTTTCCAACCACTGTATCTATGCCTTTCTTCTACTCAGCCACTCTTTTTTGCAAGACTTGTACAAAAGCAATAATCTTTGCAACAACTTTCTGTTTCAAATTTGATTGAAATTTGCCAGCATTGTAGGAAATTATTTGGGAAATGGACAGAGAGGAGGGCAGAAAAGACAACCTCGTAATATAACACTAATGTAATTTCTACTTTAGGAAATTATGACAAAACCCAAAGATATGTCTTCTACAGGAACGGGGATGCTCCAAGTAATGTTTGCTGAATATTACAAGATTAGTCAGATCTAATAGACACAGATCTTTACCAACTGAGAATTTAGCCTGATTTCTCTAAGGAGCAGAAATACTGCTTTATCCATTGCAAATTAAGTCAAATACCTATAACTAGTAGTTTCGTAGATAAGACAAATGCCATAGAAAATTGGATCGAATATTAGAAGTCTATTTTTGAAAGGTTTTCTGTGATTTTGGACTCTGTGCCATAGTGAAATGGTGACTTACCTGTACCCTTTCAAAATCATTATCCAGCTCATGATTAAACACACAAGAGATGACAGGACACCAACGATGATCCACACAACCATATCTTTTACTCTAAAGTCTAAGAAACAAACAGAATTATTTAAGGACATGCATCTAGCATATGCATTGTCAGCATGCAAAAAACCCCCTTGCAAATTACTTTTATTTAAAAAATTGGCCTAATCTGCCAAATTTGGTATTGAATCTAGAGGCCTGCACCAGCACAGATGGATCTTAACACTCCCTGTAATATCAAATAATGAATATAATTTTTACTAATGGTACTGCACAGGAAATAAACTGTCTTGGAAAAATTATATAAAAATGAATGAGGAGGAAAATTTTGTCACAGCCAATTAGATAGATTGGGTTCAAATCCAGAAATTACTACAGGTTAGGTTGTACCTAACCTGTAGTCATTTCATTATTAAGTACGTCTCATACAATGAATTAAATGCTGGGCAAAGTGACCTAGGATTAGATATTTTTAAGGATTTTTATTGTAACATAACAATTTTGTACTGAAATGCTTATTTCATATTAATTCCAGATAAAGAGTAATGAAGAGCTGTTACTGTCTGAAGGCAGTTGCTCTTTGTTGTCTGTGTCACAGTTCTAATGCAGTTGACAGTGTTCTTTTAATTTAAAACTACCATAAAGAGGACAAATGAGGCAATAGACAAAAAGGACATGGCTTAAATAAGCAAAGAAATTTATTCACCTTCTTAACTCTACCATGAAGTAATGAAGGGTACAATTAAGTGGGTATGGTGCAGGGATGATAAAGATTTTGTTACCTTAGCAATGATCTTGTCTGCCCTAGGGAAACTAGGGGATCTGCATGGGTGCCACAAACAGCTAACAAACAAAAATATAGCATGAACTGGCATGTAATAACAATTACTGAAGGGATGCCTGGCCACTCACCAGTAGGGATCTCAATGTACATTTCTGGGCTCCACTCACTCCACAATCCATGGTGGTCTGGTTTGCAGTGAATCTGTACAATGTACCTCTTTCCAGGATTTAAACTAAACATTTTACATTGTGTTTGCTGTCCAACAAAAATAGTCTGGAAAATAAATATAAATCACAGCTAAGGTTTTGGTAATCAAGATGGGAATATAGAATGAGTCTGGATAGCTTTTCCTAATAATTGTTAAGCAGGCATGGAATAATGGTACATTTATGTTGTTTCTATAGTATAGCTTTCTAGCAGGTGGGAATGAGATCTGGCTCTGGTATACAAATACAGTGTAAATTAAACTGCTGTAAAAAGACATAATGAGCATATGGCAAATAGGGGAAGAGCTGTGGTAAAGGTGGGAACTGCAATGGTGACAGGAAGAGGAGGAGGAGGCAAGAAACAGAGATGGAGAAAGAAAACGCAGAGAGAAAAGGGGAATTTGGAGCACTGGAAATGCGCAGGGTAGTAAAAACTAGGACTTGCAAAGGCCAGAGGGCTGGGAAGTGCAGTGGGAGGGGGAAGGAGGGAGGAGATACAGAGGTGGTTTGGGAGTATTGCACACAAGAAGGGGATGCAGTCAAATAGCAATAGCTGTAGTCTTTAATTTTCCACTCATTTCTTTGAGTTGTAGATCCTGGCTATAGAAAATTATTATTATTGTGTGGCCATTACAATTACCACCTAATGGCTATTTATATAAATTTAAATTATTTTATGTAGTGTCACTGAGCTTTCTGTTATCTAAGAAGTGCTTGTGGTTAAGAACAAATTATCACGAAAGAAATCTGACTAAATGAGAATGAACAATTTAAACTACAATGCCAATATGATTAATAAATAATGACCACAATTAAAAATGAGTACTTTATCCCCTACTATTGTACAGCAGCATCTGAGATACCAGTGTTCCCAGCAGGAAATCATAGGTCACAAAAGCACTTTTGAAAAATTATTAACTATTTAGTGCATCTGCTTCATTACATTCAGGCATGGCACCTGGCTGACAAAATCTAGCTTGTGAGAAAACATTATCTAGCAAAAACTCGCAACATCCTTACCTCCCATTCCTCTCCTTCTTCAGGCTTTAGTCGCAATTCATATTCAAGGGTAAGCCATCCAGATCTGACATCAGCTAGTGGGGGTGGAGACCATGTCAGGACCAGATATGGTTTTCTCTTTATGGATTTTTTTAATTCCAGAGTTATATTCACAGGAGGATCTGGCTGTACTGTTGAAATAAAAGAACTGTCAGTAAGAATATAAGTGCTTGTCTCCTTGCATCGTAGGAAGAGATATAAAACGATGTGAGTGAAGAGTTGCCATCTCAGTTGTGTCTAGTAATTTAAAAGTGATACCAGAATGCAGGAACCAAGAGTTTTCAGATTAAGTAAGCATGCATTTATGAATTTTTTAAAAACCTGAATAGTAGTAAATATGTTCAATTTGTTTTGAGATTTGCCTTAATCATTTATCATCAAAAATATTTTTTCTTACATTACCATTTATTGTTACTTTCCCTCACAACTATATTTCAAAGTCAACATCTTTAATGTTGTGTTATGAAAGTTGTGTTCTACCATAATCTTATCAAAGCTTGGCATAAATACTAGGAATGCTGAAAACATGGATGTAGCTGATGAAGATTGCCCCCTCCATCTTTCAAATTCAGAAAATACAACGGCATGATCCTAACACTCATACATAAGGATATTTAAAAGTAAACCAAAACAGCAATATTAAAGCTCTGTTTATATACCAAAATAAACCAAAATGGAACATAAGTTTCTGCTACAGTCAGGCTTGCATCTTCCTCAGTTCAGAGGTAGAGCTTCTGCAGATTGTGCATGTATTTTACCACTGTCTGCTCAAAGGTTCATCAGGTCATGGCATGGAGGTAAAAAAAGCCATTTTTCTAGCCCTTTTCCAGTTGCCAGACTCCTGGCAGCCAGATCCTCGGCAACAAAATGGTTATCAAGGATAATGTTCCGTTCCCTTAGATAAAACCCTAATTATTTGTCCACCATCTCTCTGTAGAAAAAGTCCGAGAGATTATCAGTACACTGCTATAAAAAGCACTAATGCAGCTTCTCTTGGGTCTGGAAAATACTTTGAGGTAATCAGATTTAAGTATTATTAGTTAAAAGATCAAATTGATTTCAGTTGCTTGTACAGTGGAAAAAAAGATTTTAGCTGGATGATGTTTCGTAGGGTTTGACTACAAGAAATGCGGAAAACCAATAAATGGTTATCTGAACATAATTTTAAAGCTTTCAGCATTTTTTGTCTTCTTCTGAAAATAAAATGGTAAAGGGATGAATCTTGTTTTGTTATTACACCAGGGAATATCTTATTTGTACAAATTTTTAACTTGGATATACTACTATATACAAGGAGAGCTGGAATTAAAATTCTTGTGTCAAAACCCATGATTGTGAATTATTTGGTTCCACAGAAACTACTTTTTAACTCTTACCTATGTAAGTCACATCCACATAATGAGGATCAGAGACATTGCTTCCCATTTCATTAGTTGCCCTCACAGTAATATTGTATATGGTCCAGAAAGAGGTGTGCTTTTTGTCGAAGTAGCATGAATTGGGGCCTGCAGTTTTGTAATCTGGACATTCATAAACCTTTTCTTCTCTGAAATGAAAGAATCCCAGTGATTAGGTTACACAGACTAAACCACGTGATTTTAATTACTAGTACTTCAGCATTATTTAGGGCTGGATCTGGTTTTTCACGCCTGGCAACATGAAGAATATCACAAAACTGCTTCCAGACTAAAGAGTCATTGGACAATCCTACAGACTGTACTAAGCATTTTCCCCACAAACTAAACACCACAAAACCTGAAGAATTTAGGCTGTTTTAGGTGCAGCTCTGGGCTAGTACAGCACAGCTCTTACTTTTTACTTGAAAGCCACAGTCCACTGCATAGCCCAGAGTCCTTACATATTCCAGAGACTGAGTAGAGGGTATTGCTGAAGTCTTCTAACCTACCTATTAAAAATTATGTATTTCCAATTTTCATTCCACACTTACAGGAGTTCTGCACATTACACTAATATGCTTTCAGGATTTCTTTGGTCTTCCACCACTTGTACATAAAAATAAGGTCTACTTTGTACCTCTCCTTCTCATCCATACCCAAGCTTCCCAAAGTCAGAGGAGGGTTAGGAGAGAAAGTTGGGTATGTAGTATTTATTTTCACATTCCTTTTAGATGCACAATAACAAAAGAGAAAGGTGTGGGTGTGGGCCTCTTACTCTGCCATACCTGGCTGGACCAGTATCTGTCTTTTTCCTCTAAGAGTGGGCACTCAGCTGACAGTTACAGAGTTTAACATCTAGTTAGGTCACTGCAAGGTTGAGCTGTACTAGGTGAACCAAAAAGGTCCTAAAAAAGGTTCGCAGGACCTAAAACAATTTATTGACTCTTTCTTCAAAATTAATGTTTAGCACTTGATCTAAGTCCTAAGAAAAGACTACTGCAGAAACCAGGAGGCATTCATGGCCTAGGAATATTAGTGCAAAATAAGCCTTACCAGAAGACAAAAATTTTAGGATCTGGTCATTTTGGAAAGTTTTATTTCTAACACTAGATGGTTGAAGAGTTATAGGACTGTACATTTGTATTGCTTATTAATACACAGTTGCTGAGCAATGACAATTGTCAAGACAGAATTCACAATAATTCACCTGACATTATAAAGAGATCAAGATTTAAGATTTCAGTCTTAAATATGTTGCTGTTTTAGTGTTATGCCAGAATATGGCACTGGACAAAACCCCAGACTACAGAAAATGGCATCTCCCTAAATAAGAAACCAATGAGGATTCATTTTCCATGCCCTTCCAATAAAACACTGAATAGCCACACAGAGCTTATTACCCCTCTTTGCTGTAAAGCAAAGTGTGGTTAGTAGAGAGTTGTCCATCCGAAGCAGGTTTCCACCAACAAGTAAATGTTTCCTTTTCAGGAGAACGGCACTTTATTATTGTAGGCTTTTCAGGAGGTAACCGTTCTGTAAGAGATAAAGAAATAAACTAATTAGTATTAGTACGTTTAATCCATTAGGTCCACTTTGAATTCATAAAACAATGACAAGCAGACAATAGGAAAATATGGAAAAAAAGTTTAGGTTCACAGTAGCACAGGAAAGAGGAACCTGTTCACTGGTTAGGGCAACAACCTGCTACTTTCACCTGGATACAGAATTCTTTCTCATTGCAGCCTCAGGGAAGAACAGTTTTAGTTTCCCGCCTGTGGCTTTCTTCTGCCACAAAATCTCATTAGGAATGTTGAAATACTGTTATAGCAGGTTCTATAAAATTATTTAAAATACTATCCAATCTATTTTCTATGCTGTCCTGGTTTCAGCTGGGATAGAGTAAATTTCTTCTCAGTAGCTGGTATAGTGCTCTTGTTTGGGTACTGTATGAAAATAATTTTCATAATATATTATATTGTTTGGGATATTTTGTTGCAAAATCACATTTTTTCCTAAACCGAGGACCTTTTTGTGTCTCCTGCCCTGTCAGTGAAGAGGTACAAAACAGAAGAAAAAAAGGCTGGGAGAGAGTAGAGCCAGGAAAGGTGACCTGACCAAAGGGATACTTCACACCATAGAACATCATCTCCAGTATATAAATTTGGGAGTTATCTGGAAGCGGTGCCAATTAGGATTCAGGAACAGGGTCTGGTGCTGATCAGCAGCAGGTGAGCAATTGCATTGCCCATATTTTTTTCTTTTTTTCCTTTTATTGCTATTATCATTATTACCATCATTGTCTACTGTTATTATTATTATATTCTACTTTGTTTCAATTATCAAACTGTTCTTATATCAACCCACAGGTTTTACTTTTGATTCTTCCCCTCATTCCACCACGGTAGGGTATGAGTGAGCAGCTGTGTGATGATTTGTTGCCAGCTGGGCTTGAACCACTACATACAAAACCAATTTTTTTCTTCAAAAAGTGTGTTTTAAGAGGGTTCTGATTGTTTGAAAGGTATGCTGTCATTTACTTTGGCTTTTAGGTAAAAAAAATGAAGCATATAAATGTCCTTTGTTTATGTTCTTGCCAGTAATTTTCTTAAGTACTCTAAAGATACAAAGAAGCAGCTCTCATATTTCATTGTAGTGTTGTTATGTTCAGCACTCAGGCATGATTGCTCCTGAGAAAGTTTTTATAGTTTCAAGCATAGCACTTAAGAGCTGGGCAGAGAAAAATGCTTGAATTTTGAATGGGATGATGCTAGTCAAAACCCTGAAGTGATTGAAGATTTTGCAGTTATGTATTTGTGGCAAAAATATGGTCCTATTACATCAATAATATATGTTTCCTACTATGTAGAGCAGAGACATTGATTTTCCAAATTTCTAATTGCCCAAGGCAGATCTGAAAATGGGACATTTAAAACATATTTTTCTATTAACTGTATTTCAGCAATCTCCATGTCAAATAATGAATAATGCAACTAGTAACAGAAAAAGTTTTGAGACAACTTGGCTAAAGTGTCTGGTAACAAGATATGATGTCATGCATATTTGGTGTGTCTATTTAAATCCAACAAAATACAGATAATATCTTCCGTGGGATGGTATCTGTAAGTGTCATGCTCTGCTAGAAATGGCAGTGCGTTCAGTCCAGGTGCTTATACAAAAAATATTACCTGATATTTATAGCTACAGATATAATCAACATGATTTTTAAATAAAGGGACAGGGACAATAAATTATTTAGGTACGCCTGTATCAGAAGTGACTTCCTAGTAAATCACACCTTGTTTGTCACAGCCAGTTTCAGCAGAGGATCCTGAGCAGGTCAAGGTCAGCAAGACTAACAAAACAATTACACAGGAAGGATAGTAAAATGCACTGAGCACTACACAGTATCCATGCAAGAGGCCAGGTTTTCAGGACTGCCATTTAGGCCCCTTCACAACATTGAACCTGCGACAATTTAAAACCAATTTACAGAGCAGCAATCATCCACGCACCTTTGGGGATCTGAATGTGTCTTTCCAAGCTCCATTCGCTCCATTCTCCGAGGTCTAACATGCAACGCACCTGAACAACATACTTTGCCCCAGCAAGAAGGCTGGTCACCTCGTAGTGTGTCTGCATTCCTACAGATACTGTCTGGAAAAGAAAATGGACTGGGAAAATAAAAAAGAATTGGACCATTTTAACAAACAAACCATAAAGGAACAGGTGTGAGTTACTGACTTCTGAAAGTCAGGAATTTAAGTTGGGTATTTATAAGATATGAATTACAAAGAAGCAAAAGTAGTCACTTAGCAGAAAAAGTCACTGCTGATTCTGATACTCAAGAACGTATTTAACTGTAGGCTTCTGATACTCTGTTAAATCTACAATGCAAGGAACACTGTAGGTAGTCCAGCCCACATATAAATCCCCCATGAAATTCTTCTCAGTGGTTTAAGTGACTTTCTCAGGCCCTTCTAATTTCTCCTCAGAACTATTTCAAAATGCATAGCTTGCTCCATCATTAAGGCATCAACAATCCAGGTAGAATTGAGGACATGTGTCTATAACTTTAGGAGTGTTATTTTCTCCTGAACACTCAGCTGCAGCAGTATTGTAACAGATTCCTAGAAATATGGCCACAGGTGGGAATGTCAATGGAAATGGTGTGTATGAGTAGGACACACCAAAATTTCTGAGGTCCGGGTTGCCTCCAACTGATCATGTTGAAGAGGATGATGATAACTGGGTTTTGTTGTATATGACATTAGGATGATTATGTAACTATTTTGAATGTCTCTACAGCCCACTGCAGTGTTTTCCTTTCTTTAATCAGATTTGGTTACATTAATGTTTCTATCCTTACACCAACTAATATTTTTATAGTACCAGTTAAATTGAGACAAGAGAATTTGCTGAACAGAGCATTTGTAAAATAAATATCTTTTTCCCTTACCTCCCACTCTTCGTTTTCTTCAGGCTTTAGTCGTAGCTCATAGTGATACACATGTGAATTAGTGCTGGCATCAGCTAATGGAGGTGGAGACCATTTTGCCCAAAGGTATGACATGTTAGCAGATGCGTTTGTTTCTAGAGAGAGGTTCACAGGAGCATCTGGCTGAACTGTACAAATGAATAAAAAGAGTCATTAATGATTTAATTTTCTCTCAGCAAAGACACCTCTTTTATGGTTTTTTATGTCATCACATCCATTTCAGATAATTTAGCACTTCTGTGAAAGAATAGTAAAGAAGCCTTTTCTCTTTCTTCCTAAAAAGTTTAACTAGCTACTGATTTTCAGTAGTATCAGCAAATCTTCAAGTTTACTCTGAATTTGTCACGCTAAAGGAATATAAATCATAATTTCATTAGGCCACACTTGCAGAATTAAAATGTCAGCTATTTCATGGCTAAAACAATGAAGTACATTATAATTACAATGGGTATATTATGTGTGTGCAGAAAGTAGACTGGAGTCAGGAATATAAAATACTACAAAACCAAGGTGGAATGCTCAGGCAGTTATTTTTTACCCTTCCAAGACTGCAATGCCAGACGTCAGCAAGATTTATACATTTGAAACATTAGGTAGCTTAATTTGAAAATTTAATAGTCTACATTAGGTCTAATTAAAATACTGCAGACAACTAGAAACTGAAGCAAATTTTTTAGCTGAAGTAAAAATTTATACATATTCATATATGAATTCATACAATCAAGTATGCAGTTGCTTGATTTATAATTAAAATGCAGTTTCAAGTACATTTAGGATGCATATTTTAGATCATCTGTAGATAAACACTTCTCCATAGCAAGTTTCACATCATGAGGAAAGAAATCTGTCACCACTGGGATTAAAAACTGCATACATCTCCAACTAGTTTGTTTTCAATTTCATTCTTTTATTTTTACCTATGGAAGTTACATCCACATGCTGAGGATCTGAGCTGTTACTTCCAATCTCATTTGTTGCCATTACAGTGATAATATATGTTGTCCAGGGATTAGTGTGGTTTTTATCGAAGTAGCAGGAATTGGGACCTGATGTTAGGTAGTCTGGACATTCATAGATTTTTTCTTCACTGAAATAAAATTATTTAAAAGTTAAAAGTTTAGGAAATAAAGCAAAGCAGATAATATTCTAGTAATGGCCTAGGTTCAGCAGAGAAATTGGAAATGTTTATATATAATCATATTATATGTATAATCATATATATAATCTTAGATTATATGTATCTGTAATCCCATCCCTTGGAAACATTTGTCAAATGCTAGTACCATAAATGCTTCATTGATATTTTCACTGCAGTTTTTCTGATGAATGCTTTCATCCCCTTTTTTATACCCAAGAATATGTTGACAAAATAATAGAGAAATTTCCAGAGACAGGACAAGGCAATTTTAACAATATTTATAAGAAAGTAGAAGGGAAATTAAAAGTATTTACTTGTATTAGGTAAGTTGCTAAATATCCTCTTTGCCTATTACCCCTGGAAATGAACCTGATGGGCCCTATGGCTGAGAGCTTTTTTATTGATTAGTTTGTTTTCAGCAAGTCCAGAGAATCATTTATGTTGGAAAATACCTCTAAGATTGTCACGCTTTGACCACCTGTTTAACCAGACCATGGCACCCAGTGCCACGTCCAGTCATTTCTTGAACATATCCAGGAACAGTGAGTCTACCACTTTCCTGGGCAGCCCATTTCTGTGTTTAATCACCCTTTCTGTGAAGAAATTCTTCCTGAGGTCCAACCTGAACTGCCTCTGGTGCAGTTTGAGGCTGTTTCCTCTTGTCCTGTTGCGATGCCCTGAGAGTACAGCCTCCTTTGTGGGATTTGTAGAGTGACAAGGTGTCCCTTGAGCCTCCTTTTCTCCTGCATAAACACCCCCAGCTCCCTCTGCCAGTCCTCACAGGACTTGTGCTCCAGACCCTTCCCCAGCTCCACTGCCCTTCTCTGGTCACACTTCAGCACCTCAGTGTCCTTCTTGCAGTGAGGGGCCCAGAGCTGGACACAGCATTTGAGGTGTGGCCCCACCAGTGCCAAGGACAGAGGGACTATTGGACTGCTGGACACACCATTGGTAGCACAGGCAGGTGCAATTGGCCTTCCTGGCCACCTGGGCACACAGTCCTTTTCTGCTGAGCCACTTTCCAGCCACTCTGCCCCAGCCTGGATGTGTCTGGAGTTGCTGTGACCCCAGGGCAGGACCAGCACTTGGCCTGGTTGAACCTCACACAATTGGCCTCAGCCCATGGATGCAGCCTGTGCAGATCCCTCTGCAGAGCCTTCCTGCCCTCCAGCAGAGCAACACTCCCACCCAGCCTGGAGTTATCTGCAAACTGACTGAGGGTGCTCTGGAGTCCATCATCCAGGTCATCCATTAAGACATTAAAAAGCACTGGGCCCAATACTGAGCCCTAGGGAGCACTGCTAGTGACCAGCTGCAGCTGGATGTCACTCCATTCACCACCACTCCCTAGGCCCAGCCATCAGCCAGTTCTTAACCCAGTAAAGAGTGCTCCTGTCAAGGCTGTGGGCTGCCAGCTTTTCCAGGAGAATGCTCTGGGAGACATTATCAAAGGCTTTGCTGAAGCTGAAGCAGACTACATCCACAGCCTTTCCTGACTGGGCCACCTGGTCATGAAAGGGGATCACGTTGGTCTGGAGGATCCGCCTTTCCTAAATCCATGGTAGCTCGGCCTGATCTCTTGGTTGTCCTGTATGTGCTGTATGGTTGCACTCAAGGCAATCTGTTCCACAATGTCAATTTGGCCCTGGCTTCTTTAGGAGAGGACTTGTTTTATACTCAAAGCTGGCCTGGGTGATGTACTCACAGCCTACCTCAGGTGAAAAACTACACAAACCCAGAGTCAGCTGATGGGGTGCAAGAATGCACTTTAGTCCCCCTCTTATACTCTATATATCATCAATAATAAGGTTTCTTATTTTCCAGGCAGTTTTGTCACAGTTCCTGAAGAGAAGATGGGAGAAAGGGGACTGAAATGAGAGAGAGTAGCTGTACCTGAGAGAAATGAGCCTAGAAAGCAGTTGTGGCCCAGGCCTAAAGTGCTTGGCAGTGCCTGGGTTCAACAGATTTAATGAAATGGATAAGCACTCCTATCCCTCCCTAAGCAGGACTGCTCTGGGCAGTGGCAGATATGACTTAAAATGTTCATTAAACTTTTTGATCAAGACTGAAACATCCAGGCTTTTATAAAATAAAAGCTCTCAAGTCATTGTTGAGTGTGGTAACTTCATTAAAGACTGCATCTTTTCCTGCTCAAAGATTTGGAATATTTATTTGAAGCAGGGATGTCTGAGGCTTTATTTCATCTGTTCTGAATCTCGCTGGATTTATTAAAAAAAATTTAGTCTCCAAGCTTCCCTGTTTACTTGTCCTTGTTCAAAGACCTCATGTTTTCAGGAAGAAAGTACAATTATACAGACATGCGCATGTTAAGTAAAGTTGTCAAACATATACACACTTTATTCCTGAACAAGATGAGGGAGTCACAGAATTTACCAAAATATTAACTTTTGAGATGCACTACCCATGTCTGATTTCACTCAGTTTTGGGAACTATTGACTACAAAACAAAAGGGGAAACAATGGCTATAGTGCAGATGGGGGTTTTGGTGTGCCTGGTAATGAACAAGCTCCTTGGCAGGGCACCAAGGGCACCACTAGTGCTCACTGCCCCTGCCCAGTGCCCCCATGCTCTACCTGGCCCCAGGTCCCCAGTTCAGCTGTCTCCAGCTCCACACAGCCCTGCCCTTCCCAGCCACAGGCTCCCTGAGCCAGCCCCAGCCCATGGGCTGATGTCCCAGCCCAGCCTGGCCTCAGCCTGTTCCCATCCCCAAGGAGGTGACCAATGCCCAGGGCCGGACTGCCCCCATCCTGCTGCTCTGTGACTGGGGTGGTGAGATGGGAGACCCGCTGTCCTGTGGTGCCCTGATGCTCCACCGCTCAGAGGAGACCCCATTCAGCTGAAAGCTGTGTACCTCCTGAAAAAATGGGCAAATGGGCCTTTTTTCCCAGCACATCTTCAGACAAGTGGGATTTTCTGTAGATGAGTTTCAGGAGGGACAGGCTGAAGATTTGGGGCTGACAGTGGTCGCGTTTTCTTCTGAAAAGGGAAGCCATGGATCTTATGCTGCCCTTTTTGGCTATCTGAGGTTAAAATGGATTCATAAAAACAACTTTATGAATTAATGTTGTCATTCCCACAGTCTGTCATAACCATCACGCAATGATTTACAGAATACACATGTGCCACTTTTTACCTGTCCTTGCTGTAGAACAGGGTGTAATTGTTAGGAAGTCCTCCATCTGAGCCAGGCTTCCACCAACAAGAAAAGGTTTCCTTTTCTAGAGACCGACATTTTATTATCTGAGGTTTTCCAGGGTATGATTGACCTAGGAAAGTGCAAAAATCCAGCTAGTTAAATTAGAGGTGGGCAATGCTTTTGGATGCTACTGTTGATTGATAAGTCCACCAAAAAATGCTCTTTTAATTCAATAAAATTGCATGAAACCACAGACTGAACTGGGCAAATAACTCTGCCTAGGAAAAGGATTAATATTCTCAGAAAAGTAAATACATTTTACCTTAAACTTCTAAAATAGCTACTAGAATGATTTTGCTTCTCTTTTTAATGTGAAAATTTCTTTTTTACCTAAATTCAAATTTGTGTATTTATCTCCAAATTAAAGTAAATATATAACCATTGGGGTTCTTCCCTTAAAATATTAAATTTTTTTATCTTCAGATCATCATAAGATTAAGTTTCATGTTCAACTTTGCAACAGAACTAAAATTTCACTCTATGCATATTTGGGGTAAATTATAGGTCAGACAATTATAAAATTAAGGAAATCAATGGGTTGGATGGAGTTTTTTTGTGTACTGGCAACCTGAATGTAGTAATTAATTATTTGAATATCCCCTATTAATCCAAGTACATTTAAGAATATTTCTTGTTGAGACTACTTGTCACTAACTTATAGCACGACCACAGACCATAAACTTACATCCATTTTTCAATGAAAAGCATGTGACCTTTTAATCTAAGCTTATCTTCATTTCATTAAAGTTCCACATAATTATCTCAAATAGTGTAACTATTCATATGCTAATTCCTAAGAAGGTGACAGGCATAAAGTGAGTATAGGGGTGGAGTAAGTGCCTTTCAGTATTGCCACCAAATAATCCTTAAATTAATAGCATAAAAAGGGAAAAGAACTCCACCCATTTTCAGAATTGCCATATAAAACTTCAGAAGAAAGTAATTTAAATAGGCATATGCTCCAGCGGTGCTCAGGAAAGATTGGGTAAAGCCTCAGACTTTTCTAAAGAAAGTGTCTTAAGGAAACACAAGTGTTTCAGGAAGTGTTGTACTTACCAGTCAGACCTACTGTAGTCAGAGCAAGCTGCAAAATAATTTGAGCTGATGAAATGAATGTCTGTTTCATGATGCCAGTTTCTCTTCAGGAGGAAGTATTAGATCAAGGGCTCACTGAAAAATATGCCATCATGCAACAGTCAGTAACAACGCTCAGCATGTAATACGTATCACTTGACTTGACCAAAGTCCTTTTTGAATTGCAGCTAATTGACTCTTGTTCTCTCAAAACTGCCTCAAAAAGGTGAGGCAACACCAGCGGTTCTACTTTGGAAGCTGAAAACCTGAATCACAAAGAAGCAAGTAGGTCTTCCCCAAAGGTCTTTGAATAGTTAGCAGTGCTAGGATTACAATTTCTTAGCATTAACAAATCGTGGCAACTTGGGACACTGGGTTCTTATCCTAAAGTTCTAACTTTTAGATTAATCAATTAACTTAGGCAAGCAGCCTTTTAGTTACAAAATAAACTTTTATCCCTATTGATGCAAAGAAGAGGTCAGCATATTCGAGCTCTGAAAGTCCTGAAAACAGAAGGTAAATAGAAAAAGTCCAACATTTATTTAGAAGTTTGTGGGTTTTGATCCAATCTCAAAACTTCTCAATGGGACTGTCAATGCTGAATTCAGGATCACTTGAGCTGAAGAATGATACTCTTTCTGTGCATTCAACTAATTGTTTTTGCTGCATTTGATTTTGCAGTAAATTTCAGCTGGAACACAGATGTGCAGGTGGGAGCCACCAGCTGTGACCAAGACCGAGTCCCTGCAGTGGGCTGACACCACTAGATGTCCTCAGAATTCAGGTTACAACGGTGGATGCTCTGAAGTCCCTGTTGTTGCTAACTCTGTTTGCTTAGCCTGAAGAAACGACATAACGACTTAAAGGGAACTCCATGCTTCCTGCCTGGAGATGATGGCTGCAGTCAGCTCTTAGGTTATCAGTAGCCAACCTCACTCTTGGAAACTAAAGAAGAACAATTTACTATCTAAATAGGGAGCTCTTTATCTGAGCTTTCCACTCCTACCCAGCACATTTACAGGTACCTTTATGCTTGCAGCCCATTCTGTGTAGCACAGCGTGGGAACAAGCACAGCATGGTATCCTTGCTGAAGAAAAATCCTTTGTGGTTTATCAGATGACTCAATTTTCACTATGCAATTTATTTTCTATATCCAGAAACTATAATCCACCCTCATACAAATGTTTTGCAAGCACAAAGGCAAGTGAAGTGTCAGTTAATGCAGCTAAGTCTAAAACATGTTTACTGTGGACAATGTGGAAGAGAACAACAGTTGGCTACATTCCTAGATGCCACTTCTGAATACCCAGGCACGTTTCAGTCATGTAACCGAGCTATTGGCTGGAAAATTGCATCTGGGTTAGCTTTAAACTCACTCAGAGCGTTTTGTGCGTGTGCAGACAGTGAAGAGAGAACCACTTAAATACAAATTCCAGTTTTGTGTAAACACATGCAATTTTTATTACTGTAAACAAATGGCAACGCAAACATTAGCGTTTCATTTCAGAAATTAGCTGAAAACTTGGTGTTATATAAGGAGGAACACAGATGATTGTGGTCATAAAAAGCATATCTTTCTCAGATGAAGGTGAAATAATACAAATACAAACAGCAACTACTTCATGTACATACACTAGTATTTACAGTACGTTATTATTTCTAAAAATAGTGGAAACATTTGCAAAACACAGCACTTTCAGGCTAAGACTCGGATAAAAACTAGCACCATGATTTATTTATTTACTTTTACATATGTACCTTTCTGTGTGAAGAATTGACAGGTAAGAGAAACTGATTACAGTGGCTGAAAGAATGATTTTTTTTAATACAGCAAAAGAGAGGTATCTTCAACAAAGATCTTTATTAGAGCACTCTTCAAGGAAAATGGGATGATTTTGGTAACTGAAGACCAAAAGAACCAAATTAAGAGCAAGATAAAGAAATTAATGCATTTAAACCCAAATATTTTTCCCCTGGGGCATTTGAAAATGAGAGGATTGTGAACTACTTCAGTAATGTGGCCATGAAAAAGAACAAGAGGGATATAGGGAAGGAATATGGACCTATCAGTGCCACAGACTAAGCTCTGTGTAGAATTCTGGTAACCTATACGTGGAAGAAACCAAACAGATTTAGAACACAGCTATGAACATGACACAGAGACTGTCTCTGGGTTGTGATTTCAAGAATTGGCTTTGTACTCCATGGAAGGGAGGTTGTCATCTGTAAACATAGCAGGAGATAAGCATCTAAAGAGGAAAAATAAGAATGTGTAAAATTAGAAGGTTTCCACGGTTGCTTGCTATTTGGTATTTTTGACTCAAATAGAGCTTAAAAGTCTTCTGGAGAGATATCTTGTTTTTTTTAAAATACATGTATAATAAAAAGGTAATAGCCACTTTGTCATAATTGTATCTAAAGTATATCTTCCCTATGACATGAAAATGTTTTCATAAAAAGGTAGTTAGCATTATTGAAGATACTGTGAGGTAATGTCTCACTTTTAGGAGTCAATGCATTCTTTTATAAAGGATACAGTGGACACTGATTTGCCACAATGTAATCCAAAACCAAGGGTTGAGTAACTGATAATTAAAAGATCATATGCCTCTTTTTGAAGGTTTTGATTTAATTCTAGCTAAGTTATTGCATTCTGACATTCTAGCTGAATTTCTCCTTTTTAACACAGCTGTTAGATAGTATTCAACAGCTGCACATCACATGCCAGAATACAGAGTTCCTTGATGGAAATGGAAACTATTACTGGTGGTTTAGAATGCACGGAAGAGTTAGATATTCCTGTAAAATAATGATCCTCTGGAATTAATAATATAATGAAATTGTAGGCTGTAAAACTGTGCTGACAATGCTACTAGATGAAGCTGAAAACTAAACACCAATACTGAAATCAGGTGCTGTGAAGCAGAGTTGAGAGAAGCATGTCCTTGTCCTAATTGATTTTAGTTCTTTTCTTTCTTTCTTGGCTATGGTGATGGATAAATTTCTTGAGACTGACAGAGAAGTTTCTACTCCATTCTGCACAGATGGAAAAATTTTCTATCTGCAGTGTTTTCAGGCTTACAGAAGCAGGAACAACTGTGTATCAGCCACTGGCAATGACATTATGTCCAACACAAGTTCTGCTTCTGTGGCTAAAGAAATTAAAAGCCAAAAGTACTTTACCAATCTCTACTGAAAAAGTTTGACATTTCCATTAGTCATGATGATAAACACTGTTCATCTTTCAGGCCTTGGGGAAGGCAGTTTAAGAAGTTCTCAAAACACCGTAGTTCATTATTATTTGAAAGGCTGAACTAGAGCTGTATGAAACCAAATACAAATAAAGAACAGAATAAAGCAAAAATGTGTCAGTCTGTTAGACCATCCAGAGCATTCAGCTGTACTGTGGACATGGCAGGAGTCTGCCCTCCCACGCAGAGATCACAACACCAACAGGGATACATGTTCTTAGCCATGGCTTGAGCATCATTTCTAGATGTGTTTCTGATTGACGGTGATGGTTGAGATTATATTGCAAATTAAAAGCTGTAGATGTGCAGTGTGGCTAGAGCTCTGCTTTCCTTCTCTGAATGAGCCCTAATTGGACGTCTCTGAATCCCTTGGGCACCCAGTACTGCCTTCACAGTGATGTACAGGCTCCAGAGAAGATAGGAAGTTCAGGCATGTCTCTGATCTGAATTTCTTGTGACTGATTCTAGCTGGCTGCTTTAAGCACATAGCTTCTGTGGTGCACATTGTAAGGGAGCTTAGTACCTGCTGCTGGCTATGTAAGGGAACCTAGACATCCAGTTAATTTACTGGGACTGAGGACTTCGTATTTCTGTGTTGCATAAAATGGGAGCAATGGCAAGGACTTTTAGATTTCACCTGAAATGCCTACATATATATATGTAGGCTTATAATATATTTTTCCTAAATTTCTCTCTTAAAGAAATCACTTCCTAACAACCCTTGGCAGTCTTTCCTTTGATTAGCAGTCAAGATGTGATGATGAATGGAACAAATTTCCTCACCCATGGAGATATGTTCCTCAGTCTGAAAGACTTGAGTCAATTTTGAAAAAGAAAAATCACAAATCCCCAGATTGTTGTAAATAGTTTGGACCGCTACATCTCCATCATAGTATTTGTGCTCTTAATTCCTATTGATTTTACAGAACTGAGTCTGAAATTCACTTAAACTGACAAAAAACCCCAAAAAAGCCAAGAGAAGAATAAATTACCATTATCCCTACTTTGCAGATGGGGAACCAAGGTAAAGAATGACCAACAGACTCATAGTAGAAGCATAACAAAAGCTAAAACCTGATAATTTTCTACCATTTTTCTTTACTTTTCTAAATACCACCTCTACTGCCTTTGTTTTCCCACTAAAACAAAACTAATGATTTAGCTAACAGCAGTAATCTTTCTCTACCCGTCTCATATCTCCTGAATATTCCATTTTCTTCCCTGGTGGTTTGTATGTTTAGCCATAATTTCAGGATTTATTTTTACAGCGGTCTCTTGCAGAAAAGAAAATTGTAAGCTCTAAAGAGTAAAATTTTAGAGTCAGAAAGCTAGATTTTACATTAGAACTTGAAATATGATGTACGTTCATCTTTACCAGGTACCAAGCCCAACTCCACAGTCATTATCTTTTTATAGTAATTTTAAGTATTTTTGCTGTTTAGCATAATCATAAAGTAAAAAATTGAATTTTCTACCTACAGGATTCATGTATGTGAGGAAGCTTTTTATTCTTCTCTCTCATGAATGTCAGTTCACTTGGTAAGTTGAAGAAAAAATTCCAAGAATAGTATATGAAAGTATCACTACTTTATTCCTAAAATATAAAGAGAAGGTCACTCTTTGTATTAGCTACTGTAGATACTGACACTCTAAATAAATACCCATAAACATTGAAAGCAATAGTGATTGTGGTAAAATACTGTGTTACTCTACATGCTTTCCTTTATCTATTTCAAACCAAATTTTGTAGCAATGAGCTTTGGATGCAGTTTAAATTTACACTGTGCTAGGCTGCTTGATCACTGTGCTAGGCTGCTTGATCAAAGGCTAATCAACGTCTGCACAGGCCTGGCCATGATCAGATAAAAACTGAGAGGGTTGAGGGAGGAATCCCAGCAGCCTTATCAGTGAAAATTTTGTGCAAGGAACAGAGCTACGCCTGACTACCAAAGCAGTCAGACCTCTGTCCTCGTGTGTAGCCCACCAAACAAATCCCCTTGCCCATGACACTCATGGACTGAGGGAGGTAGAACACTCATTATGGGATTCAGTGGGGGGAAGGTTCTGGGGAGAAAAGGAAACGTTGAAAGTGGACTGGGGAGAAACAAGAATAGAAAATTAAGGGCAATAAACAGTTCAGTTCAGTGTAAACTGGTGGTTTGTCAGAATGAAATGTGAGCCTGATGACTGTGGTCTACACTATATTCTCATTAAATCCTGTTTCTAACTACCTCCTGTCTGGGTGGACTGTTCTGAGTGGTACCTTTGGATGTCAGTGAACATTCAAATGGATTAGCCAGTGAAGAGTGGGACTGCAAACCTCCAGGTTCAAATGCAGCTCCCCCACAGCTGGGGAGGGCAGAGGTTCCAGGACCAGGCTCATTTCTATGGGGCTACCTGATTGAGCTGACCCTACCAGACTGACATGAAATGTTTTACCAGAAAGCCCCTACTTTGTTTGACTACCTGCTCTTTGCCATCCCTCCAAAGACAATATTCTGTGAAGAAAATTTTAGTTCAACTTCAATGGGTAACTTATCTGCCAGAGCAATAAAAACTACTTATCCATTAGGTTGTTAACTTTGAAATCTCTAACTTAATCATATTGTTTCTCACAAAACCTCTCTGTAAACAATTAGAAATAAAATAGAGTATTTTCTAACTAACAATAAGAATGGCCTGTATCTCCTGGAGACCAGGTGGGAAGACATACTACTCAGTTACCAGGGTATTTTTTGCTTAGCTCCATTTCAGTAAAGCTAATGAGAGCAATAAAAATGCCATGAAGCTATTTGGCAGCTAGACGTTATGCCATTACAGAGGAACAGGTTTAATTGAGGGCAATAAAGGGAGTATTTTTATGTGCATATTTAAAAGGGCATCAATAACATACAGCTGAATATGGCAGAAATAATGTTTGCAGTTACTCAACAACAGCATAAGGTGAAATGTAGTTTAAAGATAGAGCTCAATAAATAATTGCTGCTTTAGAGAAGACAGAAATCTATTCAAAGTGTGCATGCTGGGAACAGTGTTTGAATCAAGATCAGCTAAATAGAATTTTCTACTACTTGGTACCGTCTACTACTTGGTCACATCAAAACATGCAATTCTATCTGTCCAGCAAATTTTATTCTGCTTTCATAACTTCCTTTATCAGGAAGTGATATTAAAAATTAGTGGCATGTCCCTACATAATGGAACTGACATAAAATGTGTTTTTTACCAAAGTTACAATAGTGCCATAAGCATCATATCACTGATATGGCTTCATCATATTACTGATTGGAAAGGATCACAGTAAAGTAAACCTTAACCTTTTCAATAACCAATGACTCTCATCCAATTATTTCTACATCAAACAATCATTATTCAAATCATATTTATTGTGAAAGTCATGAGAACAAAGATAGAATCCTGCTGTCTTAGGCACTGTACAAAAAAACAGTTTCCACTCTTAAGAGCTGAAAATGTAAGTAGCCAATTAATAATAGAGAGTGGAAGAAAGGGATCTAAAAGCAGGGCAAAACTTGTATATTTTTGGTTTGAGACTAAAGATGATTTTAATTATGAAATATTTTCAAAATATCCCATAAACTGGAAACTGCCTATGAAGGAACAGTTTCAGAAAATTCACTTCAGAATATCAGAAAATTCTTTTTCAACCAAAGCCAACACACACAAATTCTCACAATTCCAAAATGAACAAATATCACCAAATATCAACATAAAGCATTTTGTCTTGAAATTTTCCAGTAGAACATTTTCTGAAATCTAACCAAATAATTGCAGGTTTTTTGTAACTTTCTTCTCCAAATAAAATCATGTTATGAATCATGAATTCATAAAACATTTCTGATAAACTTTAGTTATACACAGAATTTCAATGAATAATGCAATGGCATGAAAGTCTTGCTATTTTGACATCTCTGGGGGAAGATGCTAGTGTAGAGGTGAGGAGATTTATTTCAGAGAGACGAAAACAATGAAAACATCAGGGGTAGCAAAGGAACAGGACTTTGAAAGCAGTAGATTGAACACGGTAAAGGAGATAAGTGTGAGAGGTTAGCAGGAATAAGAAAATTAAAAATGACACAGAAGTGGGAAAAACCAAATAATTCCTTGGGACCAGGCAGTAGAAGGTCAGATGAAGATGTAATTTTGAATGCATTCCATGACCCCATTTGAATTGCAAAGCTCCATCTGCTGGATGCCAACCCCAAACAGCCTTTTCTTGGTGAACTCAGGCAGTGGGGCTGGGCAGAGGAGAAGCATCTCCTGCATCCTGGTACCTGCAGGCATCAGTAGGACGATGCTGAATAAAGGTGTGACCTTAGCTCTAGAGCAGTTCCTTTATTCCCTCGTACTGAGACAGACCATTTTGGCTGAGTCTGGAACTGGAGTGTCTCTTCAAAGCTTTATGAGTGTGGTAAGACTCTAAGAGAAAGAACCTGGCTGCAGGGAAGCGAATTTTCTTCTTCAATCACAAATATGTTCAGCAATTAACAGTATCAGCGGGAGCAGAGAATAACAATTGTTTTCTGTTTCAGTGTTCTCTTTTTCAGGAGGTCCTCAGTATGAGGTTGTAAAGTAACTGTTTCTTTGTGTTTTTCTGAGTACATTTTGTACATTTACACTTGAATTGTTTAAGTGACTGTAGAATTATTCTGTAAAAGAATGCAATTACCAAAAATTACTACTCCAATCAAACTGATAAAAACACTCAAGGTCCTTTTTTTTGTGAGCATGAACATTTCTCATATTCCCTAAACTTCACACTTGTTGAAAAAGAGCTTTGTGGTTGCATGCCAAAGGGCACCACTGATGCCATGTACAGATAAGTGGCACACTCATTAGCTAAAGGAATGAAACAATGTTATCCTGGT
The DNA here is from genome assembly GCA_024500445.1 of Entomyzon cyanotis. Lineage (NCBI taxonomy): Eukaryota > Metazoa > Chordata > Aves > Passeriformes > Meliphagidae > Entomyzon > Entomyzon cyanotis. Next base: position 41,051,942 of record JAKEPQ010001021.1, on the reverse strand, counting down.
AATCTAAAACCAATTATTTGAGTGAAATTGCTTAAAATAATGGGAACACAACAATAGTAAACCTTCAGCCTTCCATGTGCTGAGTTTAAAATAATGAATCTTTTGGCACTCTTAAAGCATTATATTCCCTTCAATACTGCAATATGTGGATATGCAGAGAGGTATCTTTGTCATGCCTAGCTCTAATCTTGATGGCATTATATGGCTCTCCTCAGGCACCTAACTCCTGAGTAGACTTGCATTTAACACATTTTATAAACAGATTATTCTTTACAGGAGTTTAGATAGGTGGCATTTATCTCTAACCTCAGTATAAAACACACAGCATCCTCATGAGGAGAATCTTATTACAGAAAGTCAAATGTTCAAGCTACTGTGAACTTTTCTACATGCTAAACCAGTAATGGTGTCAATACTGCTCTATCCCAACCCTGTTAAGTTCTACATATATTGTCACCTTCCAGACAAAGAAAATGTTTAGCAGTGGAAGAATGCTGATGTTCTTAAAAGCTGCAATATGCATTCTAAGGGTATTGAATTCACCCTTTGATCAGGAGTACAAATTTCCCTTATGATTTCTTCACTATGAATATATGAACCAAATGAAGTATAGCACCAACCTGCTCTACTCACCATCTTCATCCCAGGTTGCTAAGCTTTGGAGATTCTTAGCTACAGGGAATTTTGGTTTCGATTTTTCTTTTGTTTTGAAGCATGAGGAAATTATCCTGAGGCTGCAGACTGTGAGATTTTTATGTACTTGTTTACAGAATAAGGACTAACAGTGCAATCTCTGGAGGTTAAAGGTAAATTTATTAATGTATTCATTCATTAACCCATTCATTCATTAACTCATTTGCTCAGCTCCTTAGAAACTGCAATGACAGTACCTTGTCTCCTACTGATGAATGGTAATATTTGCATCTTTAACCGTAAATTGTGTAAAGGATATGTTTGAAGAAATTCATTTTGCAAAGAAAGAGAAAGCTTCATTGTGCAGCAAAGACAAACAAATAGCTTCAAAAATAGATCAACTAACTGTAGGATATTAAGTTTCAGACTATGGATAGTGTTTAGTTTTAGCAAACTATGGACAAAAGAATGCTTCTCCCTTACCTCTACTGTTAAAAAACCCATGCCCAATTAGATTAGCATGACTGTAGTAGTTTGCTTTGCTTGTCTGTGGAGTTTGCACACTTCTTGATTAATTCATTAATTAATGATTAGCAAATAAACAGTTTGGAGAAGAAAATATTTCAAAGATTAAAAAATATATTTCACAGTAGAGCAAAATCTATTTTAACACTTTTCTTCAGTACACTTCTGCTGTTTGGTGAAAAAAAAGGATGAAATGAAGAAATTTTGGCTAGAGCATGTATCAATGCATCAGGCTACACTTGTTTTTACAGAAAGTGTTCTTGATTCACTGTGTATTGTATAGATTCAGTGTCTGTGAAATTTCTTACTTGCACGAAGTCGCAGATTGGACCTATGGTGTGTGCAGTAACTACCAAGTTTTATAGGCCTTATTATACTGTGCAATGATTTAGCCTTGGAACACTGGAGTCAACATTGGTGTCCTCTGGCTTTGAAATGGCATACTTCTTCAAGATTATAAATCCACATTCAGTTTAGAGGCCAAAGGGGAAAGTAGGAAGGGGGTAGTGGAGTGATTGTTTCAGATCTAATTGCAAGCAAAACCATCTGATATTCACCTAAAGGAAACTGAAACCAAAATAAAAAAAGTTTCAATAACTGCAGGTAGATAAAGATTAACTTTTTTTACTCTCAAACATCTGAAATATCAGATCTGCATCTTTAATCCTACAAAGGCTATCTCACACAATCATAATGCCCCCACTCTAAATTTGAAATTAATAAATCTGAAATAGCAATGACATTTATTTTAGAAGTATTTAATATCTACAAGGAATCAAAGAAAATGCATAAACATCAGAAACCTTTGTGCTTGCCCTCTGTAGTGTGGACTTCATGGTACACTGCAGCAAACTAGGAAATTTTAGTAAAAACTGATATAATTTTAAGCATGGCAATTTAGATCACTAGAAATCAATTATCAGCCTCTGTAATTATCATCAACCCATTGTTCCATAGCCCAACAAAATCCACTTTAATTTTGAGGTTTTTGTAGGCACCCAGTTACCCAATCATATTTCAAATGGTAAAAACATTCATTTTCTGTGTAACCCACTATATTTCTTCCACAATCCCTGGAATAAAAACCTTATGCTGACATTTATGAAATGGCAGGAGGAAAAATGCTGTAACTATGGGTATTACTTTAGGTAATAACTGCAAGGCTTTTAAATCCTTGCTTGCATAAAGCCTGACCTTTCCCGTTGATATAAAAGTAATTTCTATTGAAACTTGGATCCACCCTTTAGTCATTATTGTTACCTGCATCTTTTCAAGTTAGTTCTTCAGTGATGCCTTTATGATCACATCTCTGAATCTGCTTGGCTGCATGCCCTAAGTCACTGCATATTTTATATCATTTAAAGGGAAAAATCACTGAAGAGTAACAAAATAATGCTTTAAAACCCTCTTTTAATTTAATCTTTGCTTTGCCCCATTGACATTATGCTGAACATACAATCTGACACTGTTAGAAGTCCTGGCACCAGACTTTCAAATCCAATTCAGATTATTTTTTTTTTAACTGGGCATGGTAGAAACCTTGAGCCAAAACAGTTCAGGTTTCTGTCACCCTTAAGGTCTGCTTGCACTTGAAATTTGTGCATCCTGCAGATGGTTACACCTGTGACAAAGCTGCCAATACAACAGTCCTGGGTGATGAACACCAGTACACAGAATAAAACAGATGTGAAACAGCTCAGAAAAAACTGCTTGAGATCATTGAGTCCAACATATGACTGATCTCCACCTTGTCAACTAGACCATGGCACTGAGTGCCCTCTCCAGTCATTCCTTAAGCCACTCCAGGAACAGTGACTCCACCACCTCCCTGAGCAGCCTGCTCCAATGCTTGACAACCCATCCCATAAAGAAATTCTTCCTGATGTCCACCCTGGGCCTCCCCTGGCACAACTTGAGATGATTTCACCTTGTCCTGTCACTTGCTGCCTGGGAGAAGAGACCAAAACCCACCTGTCCACATCCTCCTTTCAGGGAGTTGTGGAGAGTGATAAGTTCCCCCTGAGCCTCCTCTTCTCCAGGATAAACACTCCCTGATCTCTCAGATGCTCCTCATAGGACTTACTCCCTAGACTCTTCACTGACTCTGTTGCTCTTCTCTGGACTTGAGCACACATAAAATACCAAGGCTCTAAGAGCCAGCCATGAAAGTGCATAGAAGAGGCAATTTTCCTTCTGCCCTTCACAGTTTTGTCTCAGATGCAGCTCAGAGAGAGTAGGGGACTCAGCTTTAGAAGTCACTGTCTGGATGAAAAACAGATTTTTGGGGGTTGGCCCAAAATGGTCTTTCAAGACACAAATAGCAATAGAACCTTAAGACAGCAAATCTGCTGCAGATAGTACAGACAGGTAATTGAGGCATTTTGAAATCCTTAGAGGTAAACTTACATTTTAGAAATAAGGGGACCAAGTAAGTAATGGAATTCCATTGGGTTCTAAATACCATTTTTCTGCTTTTTAAACTCATATTTCTTGAAGCTGATTTTTACTTCACTTTCAGAGCCCCACCTACATTTAAACTTTTGCTGTCCTACTTTTCATTTGCATAGCTACCTTCTATAAAGTATCTTGATTGATACAAAAGAATAATAGTGGTTCAATGATACAGATCAATTCTTCTTCACAGTTAAATGCTGCCGAGCAACAAACTCTTAAAGAGTACTCTCAGTTCAACAGCCACCTCTGTGGTGTCCCTAAACTGCTTCAGATGCCTACAGCCTACCTCAGTTCTCCACTCTGGACCACCATTCTAGTGTGAACTCTTCTGGATGCACAGGCATCCAAAATCACACAGATTGAGAGACAGCCACAGGCATACAGACCTGAACACACAGTCACTAATCTCATGTATGGATATGCTGCTGCCCTTCAAGGAAGCTGTAAGTGCAGTCAGAATGATATGTTGCCTCATGCAGATAACAGACAGACCCCAGTTGCTGGAAGGTTAAATAAACACAACAACATTTAGCCACTGCTCACAGCCCACTTAGTCTTTTATATGAAAAAGAAACCAAGGGTACAGTGCTTTTAACAGAGATTTCTGGAACAGTCCTCCCCCAAAGGTGACAAAGAACAGTGGTTCTGCAAGTGGGTGACGCACCTTGCATTTCAAAACCTGCTCCATTATTTAAGTTTCCCACTCTCATTCATCAGCCCTTTAATCGCGTAAACAAAATTCATTTTTTGAAAGGAGAGAGTGGTACCTGAAAATACTCATCTGTGCATTGATGCATATGAAAGGAAAAGGTTATGGACTTTTTTTTAAGGTCTCATAACCCCTGACTTGAATAAGAGTTCTTACTTTTCTAACCTGTTTATACATAGAAGAGTTTCACAATTATGTGCATACAACCGTATAGACAAACAGAAAATCTCCAAGTCAACAAGTACACAGTAACAACCACACTGCCATACAAAGTATGACCCTTTATTCTTCAGGACTCTGAAAGCTTAGTAACAGGTTCTTAATTTCTGTTTTGCTATGGAATTAAATTCACTAGTATACACTCTCATATTAAATCAGTTCTATTTCACTGAATTAATGCATTTTTGCCACTCCATGAATTAAATATACACAAGCAATCCATTACTAGAAACTAAAAGGGACAGCAAATTATTTGATCTTTCGGTACTATGACAGGGCAAATACTATAGATTATAGGGTAAATAAATCAACTGGATAGGTAAACAACCAGCAGGATGCACTGCTGCACCAATAATATCAATAACTATGTTTAAAAAACAGTGCAGAAATGTAGAAATAAAATGTTAAAATGAGATGCAATTCCACAGGTTGTCTGCAAGTGAAAGCAGTAGGAACTATCATCAGCTCAAAACCTTTGAAACTAGAGTCTCAGTTTAGATACGTGCTGCTGCTGCAGCATAAGACCTGGCATTATTTGTGGTTTACACTGTCTGGAACACAAAACTCTGCCTAAGAGGAGAAAAAAAATTTGACAGGATCATGGTGGATATCATCTTCCAGATGTTGGGTAGACACAAGTGGGTATCAGAAAGCATGTGTATATTCTGCTGTTGAAGAGGCAGAATTAGAACTCAGCTGTAGAGCTCTGCTCCCATCCCCTCCAGTAGCTGAGTCTCAGTCATCTTGGACATCCCTTGTCCATCTGCAAAATGGGTGGGCATCTCACTGAGATGTGTATCTTTTTAACTACACTTGCAGTTTCCACGTTGATTGAAATTAATGTTTCCAAGATACTTTGAGGACTTTAGATTGAAGGGATTAGTCATGAGATGAATTATGGGTAGTAGTGATTTTGTTGTAAACAATTAAAAAAATATCCAAGTGGCAGAAATTTTAGCAAATATTTGAACGAATCACAGAATGGATGAAGTTAGAGATTGGAGATTGTCTAGTCCCACCCCAGTGCTCAAAGCATGGACAACTAGAGCAGTTTGCTCAGCATCGTGTCCAGTTGGGCTTTGATTATCTCCAAGGGCAGAAAGTCTGCAACCTCTCTGGGCAGCCCTTGCCCCTATTTGACTGCCCTCACAGTAGGTAAGTTCTTTCTTATGTTTAAGTGGATTTTTCTGCACTTCAGCTAATTCTCACTGTTTCTTGTCCTTTCCCTGCATGCCACTGAGAAAAAGAAAAGTCTGCCTTAATCTACTTTACTTCCCCATTCACCCATTGATGAAGTTCCCTCAAAACTTCTCTTTTCCTGATAGAACAATTCCATCTCTTTATTGTCTTAGATATCCTTTTCTGGGCTTACTGTGGTATGCCCATGTCTTTGTTCTGCTAGGGAGCCCCAAATAGAACTCCAGGTGCTTTTAACTGAGGCTGTCTAACCCTTCAAGACAACACTTGAAGGCTGAAATATACAACTAATTCCATTGAGTGAGAAGGGGAGAGACAAAGAGGCCAGCTCTGAGAAGAACTTTGCTTTAGAACTCTGCAATGCTCATTTTCCATGGGTGTGTATGTATAAGAACTGGCACAGAGGTTCAGAAAATTCTGGTTCTAATCCTGAATCTCCTTCTATTTTCTTTTATATGATCTTTTTCCATTAGTCAAAATCTGATTCCTTTTTTAGAGGAAATCTGCTCATAACAAAGGCATCAGCCAATGACTGAATTCCTTTACAAACCACTTTATTTTTGACTTTACAGCCAAACCATTAAATAAGTAATATAAATTCTCAACCTAGGAACAAACTGTCATTCTTCAGAAAGTTCATCTGTTTATATTTGGCTAACTGCATGGAAAATAAAAGCTTTGTCATTTCTTGGTATTTTTTTCTCTGCCTACATTAGCATTCAGGTTGGTAACCCCTAACAAGAATTACATGCCTGGCATTTCTATTTGAGTGTCTTTTTCACTGATTGCAATGAAACTATATCCCAGAATGTCTTGATAATAATCACTTTATAAAAATTTAGATTGACAGCACACATCTTATAGCTGGGGAACATGAGTCTTTGTTCTTTACACCATCTACAAAATATGCAGGTCTGTGTTTCCTGCAGCTTTACTTACACAATTATGTTTGATGCTAAAACCCAGCAAAGCCCCCTGCTTACATGATTAAAATAGTACTAGGTTATGCAGTCTGAGTGGAGCACCTGACTATGGTGGGTTGGCCCTGGCTGGATGCTGCTCTGTCACCTCCAAAGCTGCTCTGTCACCTATCTGCTCGGCTGGTCAGGGGAGAGAAAATACAAGGAAAGGGTTCTGGGTCCAGATAAAGTCAGGAAGAGATCATTCACTGATTACCGCCACAGGCAAAAAAGACTTAGGAAAATGAGTTTAATATATTACCAATCAATTCAAATTAGGATAATGAGAAATAAAAGCAAATCTTAAAGCACTTTCCCCCAGCCTCTCCTTTCTAACCAGGCTCAGCTTCACTCTCAATTCCTCTACTTCCCCCTGCCCCAGCAGAGCAGGCGGATGGGGAATGGGGCCTGTGGTATCGCATGGCATGGATGCCTCACACCCTTCCCCTACGCTAATGCGGGGTCTCTCCCATGGGAGACAGTCCTCCACAAACTTCTCCTACCCAACATGAGTCTTTCCATGGGCTGCAGTTATTCATGAACTGCTCCAGCATAGATCCCCTCTGCAGGGTACAGTCCCTCAGGAACCTGCTGCTCCTCTGGCAGGTCACAAGTCCTATCAGCAAACCTGCTCCAGCATGAGCTCCTGTCCACAGGCCACAAGTCCTGCCAGCAGGCCTTCCTCTGGGGTCACAGACTCCTTCAGGCACATCCCCCTGCTCTGCTGTGGGCTCCTCCAGGGGCTGCAGGTGGATCTCTGCTCCCCCATGGACCTCTGTGGGCTGCAGGGGCACAGCTGCTCCACCAAGGGCTGCACCAGGGGCTGCAGGGGAATCTCAGCTCTGGCAGCTGGAGCAGCTCCTGCCCCTCCTCCTTCACTGACCTTGTGCTGCTGAGCTGCTCCTCTCACACATTCTCACTCCCCTCTCCCCTCTGTGGATGTGCAGCAGGCTTTATGCCAGAGGTTTTGCCACTATCACTGTTGGGCTCAGTGGTGGTTCAGCGGTGGGTCCATTGTGGATCCATCAGGATTGGCTCTGTTGGATGTGGGAGAAGCTTCTCACAGAAGCCACCCCTGTCATCCCCTGCTACAAAACCCTTCTTGCACAAAACCAATTCACTGACTAAGGACATTGTGAATTGAGGAAATGGGCTCTCTGCCAGCTCTACCATGGCAGCATAGAGGAAGAAAACACTCATCCTGGTTGTTGTAATGATTAATGTACCATCCCTCTTCTCAAGCCAGGAGATGAGGTTTGAATCGCAGGCAGCTGGTATGAAACAGAATTGTTTTCAAATAATTCCATTTTACACAGTGGTATTGACCTTTGTTGATGGTGTCAGGGTATGATGAGTGGCTTTGGACATTGCTTATCCCTTACACCCTTAGCTGCACTGACCACTTCTTGGCCACTGATAACACTTTGTGCCCTTGAATATAGTAAGTCTGTAATTTTGTGAGAACAAAAGCTCTCTCAGTAACAATTTTGCAATACTGACTCAACAGAAGTTAAGCTCCAAAACACGTCAAAAACACATGATTAAATCTGAGAACAGCCTGGAAAAAACCATGTTTTTCCATGCAGTGGAACTAAAAAATCCTGATTTTCTAAGAAATTATTTCACTTTGCCACCTTAATACCAGCTTTCCTCTTGCTGACATCCTCTATTATACTTCACTGGCCAAGAGACTGAAAGGCTATGGCTGGGCTGGAGATAAATTTTTGCCAGTGGGTGGCTTCTACACAAGTTGGTTTGAATGGCCAACATGCATTTGCTGACAGTCTAACAGGATTTTGCCAAAAGGAACACCATGTTAGATGAATTCTGCACAATCTTCCTTTCACTTCAGCAGAAACACCAATTAGAGTATCTCTTTTCCATTCATTTGACAATTTTCAGAAAAAAAAAATGTTTGTATTAGCTTTGGGAATTTTACCTACTTTTACGCATGATTTATACAGAATAAGGGTATAATACAGTATTTGAAGGAATGAGCCAATAGACTGTGAGACCAGTTAACCTCACTTCCTTAGTAAACCAAGAGCAGTTTCATGGTCCAAATTCCCAACTATTATTTTAAAGTTTAATTTTATTTTTCTGGTAAGTCTCTAATAGTGTTTCTGTTCACTCTGATCATGCAGTTCTCTTTTTATGGGTTGCTATCTGAGCAAAGAGGGCATAGGCTTTAAAAAAAAGTGTGGACTAAAAATTACTGTCTCACTTGGATAAGAATGGACTAGTTTGGTCATTTGCCTGCACACCAGGAGACCTAAGTTAAATTATCATCTCATTCTAGGAAAATCAGTCTCAAATACCTTATTTCTTATGGCATATGGTACTCTAAGCTACAATTGTTCTCTAGACCTCTTGTTCCCCTTCTGGCTATGAATGCAAGAGTTAAAATGACAGAAAAAAAAGAAGTATCCAGGACAGACTCTAACTACAGCTTCGTGCTTATGGTACTTGGAAGGGAAAGAATTAGGTTTGCTTGATCTGTGCTCATATTTTCTCTTTATTTTAAAGTGGCAGCTTAAAGTAAAATACATGAAGCGATCTGGGAGAAGGAAACACAGTATTTTAGAATAGTAAATCAAAAGAATGTTCAAGATAGCCAGGATCTGAATGCAGATGTGAAAATTATTTGCTGCTTAACTGGCAGAGTGGTTCAGAGTGCTACTGAAGTTAAGGAAGAGCATGAAAAACAAAGAGGTTGGCATGACTGATTAGGAACTGTCCTTGAGCCTTGTCTAGCTTGCTCTGCTGGTGACAAATTCACAAAGAAATGTCAAAGAGACAGGCCAGTAATTTTGTTTGGACAAAAGTCAGAAGGAAAGGTTTGGAGATGTAGACGCATTGGCAATCACTACAGAGAAGACAGGTGGACTTGTCCATTCAGATGAAATGCAGAATAAGATGTGGAGGGAGAATGAAAGAGGATCAAGAACAGACTCCTGCAGAGAAAGAAGAGAGAGGACATTCTGCTGTAGCAGAATTGTGGAAGACCAAGGTAAAAGGAAAACTGTTTCCTATCATGTGTGTCTGTACAGGTGTGCATGCAGAAAGGAGGGGAGGCTGAGAAAGAGAAGACTGTGGTAGGGGAAATGGGACAAAATTACTTACCTTTGCAATTTTTTTTTAGAGAGAAATCAAACACTTGGCAATTAATTGATATTTCACAATCTGCATATTAAACATTGAAAGTTTGCATATAAGGACTTGTGGTGTTGCCATCCTAGTTGACTGAAATTAGCCAACTATTTCTGTTTGTCAAATTAGACATGCAGAAGCGTGTATTTGTTTAACTTTCCTTTCAAAAGAAATGTTCTGAAAACATGTTCTAAAAATATTCTTGAAGAAAAATCAATAGTGTTTGCCTTAACACAAGTAAGAAAGCCAAAAAAGCTAGGTGACCTTAACTCTAGACTTACAACAGCTGTTTGATGTGGGATGTGGAAAACCAAGTATATGTTTGTTTAGAACTCCATGAAATGCTGTGAACATTTGCGTGTTAAATGTTTGAGTAAAATAACCTGCAAGACTAGGAAGCGTGACATCCATATACTCTCCTGCATGTGTTTAATTACACTAAGTTAGGTATGACAGATAAATCTTATTGCCAGGACTGAAAAGATTAGTTAAATACAACCTACTTCTTACTGAGACCCCTGCTAGCGAAGGATTAAAAAAGCAGATGCAACTGTGTGGGACTTGCACACAAGAATAATTTAATTCAGGAAGTGCTGAACACAAAAAAAGACAATGTGTCTGTATGGAAGCAGATTGCAAAAAAATGCACTAAAAATGGAAAACAAAAGCAGTAGAAAGACCCAGCAGTGTCACCTGAATTTCATGGGGCATATTAAGGTATGCTTAAGGTGTGCCTAGTAGAACAGCACAAACCCAGAGAATTAAAGAATGATTCATACTGGAGGACCTCTAATCCATCCGCTGCTGAAGACATTTACCCACAAGACCAGAACAAGTTGCTCTGGGTTCACCTATTCACAGTTTGAAAATCTCAAAGGATGGATAGTGCACAACATCTCTGAGGCAACATGTTCCACTGCCTGACTGTTCTCAATGTGAACAGGCAGTACCTGATACTCACTTGGAGCCTCTCTCATTTCAACATATGGCTGTTGTCTTCTGTCCTCCTACCATGGTCTGTGAGAGCTTTCCCTGATCCTCCCAGTAACTTCCCTGCAGGTACTGGAAGGCTGCCACCAAAATGGAGGCCTGTATTTTTCCTTTCTGCTTATAGCTCTACCGTCCTACTGTCACTGTCTGGTTGTAATCCAAACCCTTTACTTTCCTGGTGCACTTTTCTGAATTTTAGGCTGTCCTTCTGATGCAGTAATTGCTTATTAATTCTATGGTGTTCATTGCCCTTTCTCCAACTGGAAGCAAATGAAAAGTGTGAAACAGAAAGTGCAGTTCCTTCAGTCACATTTGGCTAAGTGTGAACAATCAATATAAAAAAGGAAGAAATACTTGATCTACATGAAAAAGGGTATGCCAGCACCAATTGGATATGAATATCTACATTTCTATAGAAGGAAACAAAATTGATATAGATAATGAAAATTAATCCTAATGAGCTACTGGTGTTTCTTCAAAGCAGTCTCAATGTGAAACAATAATTTTGTTTTATTTTTCTGGACTAAGTTTCATTAAATAAAAGAAATTTCATCAGCTTCCACAGAACTGTCAACCAGAACAGCAAACAGATCTAAAATCCTACCAAAACACTTAGAGCATTTACCAAATAATTATAATTAATATATAATATTATAATAATTATTATAATTAATTATAATATCATTAACATACAATATAATGTGAGATAATTACCAAATCATGTTTTGACACTGAAATATTAGCCTTGTGACACTCTGCATTTTGACTTCCCTCTGTTCATACTGTCAGTGTATCGATGCAGTTAGGAATTCACTTTGTTCCAAACAAACTAGGTGGTCTTAGTAGGGAGGATAAACAGTACCAGGGGCTCAGCAAAGTCTGTGAACCAGCCTGTGGGCTCTCACACACTCAGAACAAATGGCTAATAATGAAACGTAGGGATTTCATTATAGCCTCAGAAAAGGACTATACATTCTGAGTGGTGTAATATTATCAGCTTTCCCTGGCCAGTTTGGCATGATCACTCAAAAAACCAAACAAACAAAAAAAGCAACACACTGCTAAAATAAAACCTATTCAAACTTTGTGGTGCAAAAGAACATTTTGTGCTTGGGCAAAAAGTAATACTGAAATCAGCAAGATTAGAAAAAGCTTAGCCTGATGTAGCTGCCTATTGTTACAGATAAAGAAGATTATCATAGGTAGTAATGCATTTTTTTCTGTCATTTTCCTGGCAGCTTCATGTTCCCAGCTCTAGTGTACTCCTTTTAATGTCTCCCATTAGAGGAGGTGCCACATGGCTTACTGGCCTATTGTGGAAAGACTGTCTGCCTGTTCAATAACATCACTGACAACAAATGTTCAGGTTTACAGCTACTGAAATGAAGGCAGTTATATCAAGAACTAATTATCAGTCCATTGCTCTTAGCTCCTAAGATCCCAAGGCTAGAGGTACCTCCCCATGGCCTTGGGACCACACATACATGATTCTCTTCACTGTGGTGAGAGGCTGATATTAGCTCCTCAGGGTGGATACAATAAAAGTTGATGTGTAGAGAAAAGACATCATCTTGGCCTTAGTCAGCAACAGAAGATACAGTAAGATTTTTAAATTCTCATATGCTTTCCCACTTTTTTTTTTTTTTTTTTTGTTTTTGGTGGTGTGGTATAAGCCTTGCAGGTTCTCCTGATGTTGCTTTTGTGCTTGTATGGGAGCGCAATGCCCTTTTTCTCACACAACAAGAGTATATAAGTACCTTGTGAATACTTGGGAAAAATTAAACAAGTTCCACTCTGACTCAGAATGTATTCTAGACCACAGGAAATATAACATCTTTATTTTAAATAAAATCATGCTGCTTATATGTAGTAACCCTGGAAATGGGCTTAGAAAGTTTCTAATTTTATATTGCAGCAGAGCTTCAGCAGTATGGTCAGTGATTAAACTGATTTGAAGATAAATATATTAATCTCCCTATTTTTGTGTATAAACAACTCAAATGAGAGCCTGAAAGCAAATTCTTTGTTTCCCCTTCACCACAATAAATAAACCATTAAGATCTCTTGGGATTCCTCTCTTGAAATATCTACCTTCCCCATTTTTGAATGTCAATAACTATTTACTTATTCTTTCCATTCTCTGTTTGCATTTTTCTAATCTGTATTGTCTGAAATGGTACTTATAGCATCAACTGGTCTAATTTTTCAGATGCTTCCCCTTATTCAGATAAATAAGGAACTATTGATATAGATAAGTGGAGAAATTGTACATCTCTTATAGCAAACAGCTGATTTCAACTCCACTGAGGTAATTCCAATACAAAAATAAAAGAAGTTAATACTGCTTACAATTTCCCTGCCAAATTTCACAAAAGCTTCACAATTTCTCTCACACCTCATCAACTGTACAGAAATTACCATTATTTCCATGTTTTATGATGGCACAGTGAGTGAAATACAATGAATACAGATAAAATAAAACTTGGAAGGTTATTTCACTATCAAAGATTTTAGGACAGAGATATATATATATATATATACTGTATATAATTTTTCCTGCTTAAAAAAAGAAAGACAAAGTAAAAACATAACCTTTCCTCCAAAAGAGGGTTTTTTACTACCTTTTGCAGTCTGTTTTTAGGATGATGAACAGTTAGATTTTAAAGGATTAGAGTGAACACATGTAAACTATTTTTGTATGATGTAATATTCTTAAATGAGCTGCTGAATAAAATTATTTGTGTTTATTAACCTTTTTACACATTATTTTTCAAACTTCAGCTTGAGATGCTTTTCTATGGCTAATACCTTGCAAGCTGAGAAGGATCAAGCAGAAAGTCACAATCTAAGAAGGACTTTGGAAGATCTTGTAGAAGAAATAAGTGTTGATGAAAGTATTCTTGGAAGCAATGACACTGAGTGTCTCACAAAAACCTCTATGAAAGAAATTAACCTGAATATCACAAAACTCAGACTATAAATTTAAGCCTCCAGTGCCTGTCCCTGCCAGATGAAGTATTACCTTGTCCCTTAAATGTTTTTTGTCCTGTAGAAAGAAAGGAAAGACAAAGTTTATGTTGACCTAGATGTATTAGATGGAAAGAAAAGTAACGATAATCTTGACAGAGCACAGCACAAAAGAGTGGAGGTAAGGGAGGGGGTTGTGAGCAACTGCAGCAGGACTCTGTAGTCCTCAAGGGTAAGGACAAGCTGCTTAAAAATGCTCTTTAAGGAAATAAAGGGGCTGAGTGGACTGACTCCAGGAAAAGAGGGGGAAGCAGGAAAAGAAGCTTAGCTAAGCAGATTCTATGCAGGAGCTGCTTTTCAGTATTTGGGTTTTTCTATGAGGAAAATGAGTCTTTGTATTTTGAAGCACTACTGTATGTATGAAATATAAAACTCCAGGCATCACTTTTGTAACGGGAATGAAGCATTGCTGAATACAAACTTTCAATAGTTTTGTGCTTTGCTGTATCCACGTGCCCTAGAAAAAAGTAAGCACTCTTTACTTAAGCCATGAGCTGACTACTGACCACACATACAGTTCTGTTAATGATTTACACATCCAGGGAAGGAAGCCCTCAGATATATGTAAATCAGCACTGTAAATAAAATTTGCAATGAATTCTGCAGCCATAAGGTAAAAAAGAAAGTATTTTCTTTCACCCTCTGACTCCGCAGAAGCACCAAACCCTGCTCAGTCACAGAACATTCGTCTGCCTGCTTTCACCAAGCCAAGCTGCCCTGTAGGTAAGCAAGCAGCCCTGCTCCATCACGGGATAATAATGTACAACAACAAGGGAAGAACGAAAAGAAAATATCAGCTTGTCTTGGTTATCCCAATGTCCTATTGGCTAACAGAGACCATGTGGGCAAACGGAATTGTGAAAGAAAAAACAGCAGATCAAATCAAGGAAGCTATGGGGAAAAACAGCAAGACGGCTATTTAGGAAAGACATGTAGAAGGTAGATGTAGATACAAAACTACACTTGACATTAAGAACTGAGGTTGATTGTAGCCTAAAAATGTCATGAAAAAGTGAATCTCAGCAGCAGGGAATTCTGTGCTGTAGATGAAACTTCAGCCCTTCCCACAGCAGAAAAGATGACTGCTGCCTAAAACACACAGCTGAAAAATGTTCTGTTGAAAAAATTACATCTATTAGAGGTAATAGTTGTTGGAGTTTTTAAATTTTCAAAATATTTCCTTTAAGTTCTGTGCTACAAATTGGGGACTTGGTCACAAATGCACTGATCCATTCAGCTTAATCAATTTTTTCTCAAAAAATCACTGAAGACTCTTCAGAGGAATTGCTGTTTTAGTGCAGCAACTCTTTCACCTCTGAATCTTGATGCTTGCCAAACAGGTGACCGTGAAACCACATAAAATACCTATGAACAAACAAACTTGCTGTAACATATTTCTATTTTATTACCATGACATGTGAACTTTCAAGACCTTTTTTTCCTATATGGAGAGCTGGTATGCAAAAAATATGAACAAAAAACATGGGCAAGATGTTAAAGGAAAAAAAGGGTTACTTTAAAATCAAGGCAGTAGCATTAGAGACAAAGTACTTGAACCATTGGATGCCTCACCTTCCTAAAATCATTGGAAAATACCAGGATCCTGTTAACCACGGTTTTATTTAAAAGAGATTGTAAATAAGGGATGAGCTAGACTACACAATATGTAGGTATTGATATGTACGTACACATGATATGTATGATTCTAGATATTCCAGGTCATTAATTTAAAAGTTATCCTCTTCTATTCTCTTTGAAAATACCAATACTCTTATTGATGACACTACCAGGAAAAATATGGATCTTATCTACAATACTTAAGATTGCTGTGATGCAAGATTGGGATATCTGATCTTAGATGAAGATGTATTTATCTATGTACCTACATACAGAGATAAGTAAATGAGCATCAATTAAAATAACAACTACTTCTTATATAATTATGAAACAAAGAGCTTTTGTTGCCTGATAAAGCATATCTTACACAGTTCTGAAAAGATATTAATTAGATTTGTTTCCACTTGCCTAAAAATTTTGTCAACTCTAGATCTCAAGTGCTGATTTTACTCCACTGTATTAGAGGTTGTGCATGTTAGAGGAGGAGCTGCAGCAAAGGCAGAGAACAGAGGCTCAGCAGGTGGGCACAGGCACAGATCAAATCCCTCCTGCAGCTCCTGCTGCTAACGCTGTCCAGAAAGAAGAGCTCTCCAGCTTGTGAGGCAGCTGGGGCTGCCAAGGGAAGAGCTTACAGAAACTGGTAGATGAGGGGGATAATTGTGCTCTATTATAGTTACACTTTTACATACAGCTGGACTTGATGATCCAGGAAGTCTTTTCCATCGTCAATTCTATGATACATGTCTGATCTGCAAACTTCAAGCACACAATAACAAATTACTTTGGGTCAGAAGCACTTGTAAATAATGAACGTATTTTGTAACTGTGAAAAGGGGAGCTATACTGTTGGTATGAAGCAGCCACGTTTTTGGCATGCTAAACAGAGCCAGTCTTTCCAGACATTCCAGGTCGTTATTTAAAAAGTCATCCTCTTCTATTCTGCTTGATTATACTGATACTTAATAATGAGACTACCAGGAAAAATATGGATCTTATCTAAAATAATTGAGAATGGTGTCTTGCAAGATCAGGACATCTGGTCTTAGATGAATATTTGAAGAAGAAAAATTTTAATTATGATATGGCTTGGCTTAAATACATGCCTTTAAAATGTCTTAAATTTTGTGTAAATACCTTTCTTTTTTCTTTTTTTTTTCTTGTGAGAGCACCAGTTATTTATTAATAGTACATTTAAAGAGTGAATAACATTTATTTCCTGGTTCTGTATTAAAACCAGATATTCTCCTTCTTGCCCACTCTCTTTACAATTAAGCTAGATATTACAACCCTGTGTGACAAAAGAAGCATTGAATTTGAAGTACTCTTACACCAGAAGAGTGGCTGCACCAACTGGAGCTCAGACACACTCTAACAATAACACTGCAAGAAGCCCAAGTTGCCAGTCAGACTATGTATATAACCTGAAAAAGTGTCTGCAGCAACTATTGCTGTCAAAATCAGTATTGCTGACAATAAAAAATGGCAACTCTAAATGAAATAGGAAAAAAAATTACCAGGAATATACACAGTGAACACATATATTCAACTTCTTCAGACCCCAGATGAAACTCCATTAATTACAGATTTACTCCTTCCATGACATTGCCAGGATCCATTCTTAATGCTGAACACCAAATTCAGTACTAACATTTTCCATGAATCCTGAAAAAGATCTCCAGCTCTGAATCATAAAACAGATTCCAAAACAAAAGACATTGATGCCTTCATTTTTTCCCCTGTGTAGTGCAAAGACTTGATTTGATTTATTTCTGTTCTAGTTCAATCTTTCTGTGAATGAAAGCCCAAGATCTTTCCATTGAAAAAAAGATACAGAAATGACTCTGGTGGTTAGGAAGCAAGCACAGGTAATTAAGTCAACTAAACTTTGTAATTAACATGTAAATAATCAGCAATAATGAACTTTGTTTTTAAGCAATCCTGTAATAATACTAGGTTGCAGAAAAGAAAATTCATATACATCCTTCTTTTGTAAATTACTGCACTATCTCTAACCATTATCTTTAACCATGACCAGTAATAAAAATATAGCAAGCAGTCATTTAAGCAAAATACTGAGTTATTTTACCTGCATATCAACCCCATGGATACAGTAATCTCTTCTGTTTTGTATTGTCCATGTTCAGAATATACAGATAAATCTCACTGAATTTAGCTTAGGAGAAGATGCACATCTGATATCTGACTTCTAGATAGCAGTTTTCTACTTCATGGGCAAAATACAATAACCCCCACAAAACTCAAATAAACAGTTTTTAATGAAACAGAATGCCTGAAAACCTTGCACAATTAAACAAAATTACAGTTTGATAGAAGATCAAGAGTATCCCCCTGATTTCACTGCCACTTATGCCAACATTAATTGGAATGATTCTAGCATAGTAACTAGAAATACAACTTCAGACAAGAGGAAAAATGTGATGCAAGAAAATTCCTCACAAATTATGAAACAAACCATGTGAAAACTGCACACATAGCAACACATTCAATATCTCCTTGAAAATAAAACTGTTAAGTATTTGCTAATTAGAATGGAATTTCAAGCAAGATTTTAAGTTAACCAAGTTCTTTTCAAATCATCAACCTCTTTCTCATTGTGAAGAAAAGTAACTCAAAGTTAACTGTGGAGCAATTATTTGTGTAAAGGTTTACTAAGGGAACAACAGCTTCAGTACTTTTCTTTCAAGCATGGCTATGCTTTGAATAATTGCCACAGCTATCTTGCATTTACTTGACAAACAAACTGAACAGTTCATGTCAGTTCAAATTGTCTGTATTTGGTTTCCACATACTGATTAAATGTTAGGCCTTCTATTTCTTTATTTGTGTTTACAGATACTTTACACTGCAGCACCCATGGTCTAGAATCAAATTGCACCTCCAATTCAATTTAATTTTTCTCTAATGTTATAGTTATCTTCTACTGTAGCCCTGTAAACACAGGCTGTGTAAACACACTATTGCCATTGGTGACAACAGGCAGCAGCCCGTCCTGACTTTGCAAGTCCTCAGGATCAAGGCTTCTCAGGATTGCTTTGAAATTTTCTTGGTCTACCTGCACCTTTTTGGGGTGCTTGTTGAGGTGAAATAATAATTTTTCTAATTTACTTTAGTTTTTGCTTCTCTTTTATTGTATAACTGTAATTTTATATAGAACAGTGACACGTAGTTATTCTGATAAGATGAAATATTTAATAATGGCACAATGACACAACCTAGAAGAATACAAGCCTGGTCTGATGTGTGAATAAGGACAGAGAATAAGAACAGAGAGTGCAGAGCAAAGGAAGTCAGGCATAAAAAGGAATTGTAAGGAACGGGGGACAAACTAACCCAATTCAAGGCCTGTAAACTACTTACCAACAGCCTTTTAATGAATCCTCACAACGAGCTGAGCAAAACGAAAGCAATGCAGAACAATATCCAAAATACATAAACCCCAAAAAGTAAATGTTGATGCAATGTAAACCATCAGACAAACAATTAAATAGCAAGGTGCATAAGATTAGCAAACAGAAAAATGGCTCAAGGCGTATCCCAGGGAAGGGAATGAAGAAGCCAATAACCTATTCCTCCTACGTGAAGGCAGCAAGAGACCACACCATCAATATTCCACTCCTCTGGAAGATCTGGAGCACTGATTGTCTGCTGCACTGCTCCCCTTTCACCTCTGCCTGAGGCAGGCCAGCATCATGCCATCATATTGTACACAGGAAGACCATGGCAAGCAGAGTGACATCATATAACTGAGTGTCCCAGATACAGGACAGAGATACACAGGTCATCACTAGGAACTTCTGGTTCTTAGGCTTTATTTACCTGCCTTTGACGCACAGGGTTTCTTTCATTGCATGCATATAGAACTGGTATATGTACTTGCATGAAAAAAGAGGAGGTGAGGGATGTTTGTAAGATTTATATATGGAGCTCAGCATACAGATTCAGTTCTAAACCTATTCAATGCAATGTTTTCTCATGGGCACGTTCTTCTGCTGGAATAGCATATATAGTCAATTATCTGTTTCAGCATTCATTTCTAATAGTCTTCATAATGTGCAAGCCATCCTTTAGAAACAAGACATTTGCTAGTCTGGACTACTGACTGCTACTACTGTAGCAACATCACACTACTTAGTGTGATGTTGCTACAGCAACTAAAAAGATGAAATTACATGTCATATATCATTTACACATTACTTAGAACATACAGCTTTCTAAAAGCCATTAAGCAGACAGAGGTGCTGTGATGGAGAAGACAAGGATATTTTAAAGCATTCTAAAATATTTTCCATTGTTCTGAAGGACTTAACAAAGTCCTTCTGAAGGAAGTAAATCAAAGCAATAAACAGAACAAGTAAGAGTGAAGAATTTGAAAATAAGAGAGCCTTCACTTTTAACACGATACCAGCATTTCTCAGTGTTCCATTGCCAGAAGAGCACATTTCTAGATCATGGACAAACAACCTAGACTTTTTGCTTCAATTTCTAAGAAGTGAGTGTTTGTGGCCCACATCATGGTATGCAGATATTTTTGCAGATGCTGTGTTGCCCATAGGAAAACAGCTCCTCTCTGAATGAAACCTTGAGAGGATTTAAAAATGGGGGCTCGATCTTGCTCCAGTGGACCTCCTCAGCAAATACATGTGTCTTCATTAAAGTAGTCTTGGTTCCTCCAAGACAAGTTAATTACCTCTCATCCTCCCTGCAGAGACATGAACTAATATGAAAATGAAACCAGTATGTGTTTGTGTGGTGTTAGTGGTGGTGATGGATAAATTTAGCAGACAAATTGGGACAATTCAAACTGGCAGATTTCATGATTTAGTGAAGTTATTTATGCATTAAGTTTGAAAGTGATCTTGAAAACACGAGGTTTGTAATGACATTGTGAATAAAGAAGTACCCATGATTGGGTTAAAATTTTAGATTCACCATCAGGGTGAACATTTTGGATAAGAAAGTGAACAAAACATCTGGGAATGAGTCTGGGGATGTTTTCCAGACCACAGCAGGAAGATTAATGACCTAAGTCTGTCAGGCTGAAATGGAAGCTTACTGAGGGACTGGATAAGGTTTTGATTTAAGAAAAAAGAAGAAGAAAGAAAAGCAGTAAAACAATCTATAGAGTGGATAGGCCTGCTACTCATTGTCAAAAGGGGTATAATTCTTTGCTTATGTATAAACACAAGGGAGTTTCATAATTATGCAAAAAGGGAACATTTTGTACTGCCAACAAGAGAAGAAATTCTGTAAGCAATGGAGGATGCCCAGTCTTTTTCTGCATCTGAAGTACCAGAGGGCTTCTGGCGCTCATATTCGGAAGAGAGGCAAGATTCTGCATGTTCAGTGCACTCCCAAGAGCACCAAACAGGGAAACCACTTGAGTGCCCAGTGCTTGCTACACTTACCACAGCATCCTCCTGCACAATGGAGAGAGAAAATGCTGCAATACATCATTTTGGGGCTGGAGACCAAGACAATGCAAACCCAACTGGACTACAGCACCTTCCTTATTTAATTTAAGGCATCTGTGCAAGTAGGACCACGTTTTGAAAATGCCACCTACTATGCAAATATCAGTGCCTACAGGCCATAAGTGGACTGGGCAAAAGTGCAAAACTAAAGTGAAGAGGCTATGACTATAACAAATCTCTGTACATGGACAACTGGGAGAGAAGCAGAGAAGAAGAACTCTTGTTTAGTGTCCTTGATCCCATAACTGTGCATGAATTCATCACCACAATGTGATGGAGAAGAATACGAAAAGGTCTGTAGATACCTCTCCAGAAGGCAAAGCTTCTATTCACACAGTTCCTGGTATCCTTTTACCCTGGTACACCACTGTTTCAAATAAATCTTCCACAGGCATCAGCTCATCTAGGTTTGCAATTCAAAAACAGTGAGGTACAATTACCAGCTAAATCCATCCAGCTGGGACACTCCTTCCTCCTTCTGGCAAGGCATATTAATGCTACTGAGCTTATTGGCTCCCACCCATCCTTTGCCTCACACGCAAAGAAATCCCCTTCCCTCTGGAACAATGAGTCTGACAAACCTCAGCCAAACAAGAAAGCTCTCCCTGCAGAGCTACAGTGAGTCTGTTTCATTATCACCTAATACAAAGTACCAAGATTCAAGACGGTGCAATGATTGCAGCTCTGGAAGGAAGGCATCCTTAGGGATGCCACAAAGGGTGGGGCACCCTGCCGAGCCAGTGGTTCCTGAGCACCTCAACAGCACTCAGCACTGTGCCTAGTCATGCTCTCACAGTGAAATCTCCACTGCAAGGCTTCCTGAATGTGTTTTGAGTCACTACGGAAAAACACGTGTGCTAGCAAGCAGACACATGCAAGGCTGTCAGAGATGCTCTGGCCAAATGGAGGAGGCTAATTAGAACAACAAGGACTGGCAGCTTTGCCCCGTGCTTTCTCCAAGGAATTATTTCAGATGGAGGCCAGGGACCCTGTCACATCATGCCATCTTTTCTTGTAAGGCATTCCAGGCTGCAAGCATAAACTCTTCACTCAAACACTATTATCATATTGCCTGGGAAAGGGAGTCCTGGCTTTGAGTGAGTGCATCATGAGCTGCATGAGTGCAGCAGTGTGCTATGGAAGACACAGCAGCACCAATTGTTTGCTAGAAATAGCACAGGAAGATGCAGGGTGGCAGAATTGGGTTACATAGCATAAGGGCTGGAAAATGGGAAATATGGATGTCATTCTTGGGGTCTAATGACTTGCCAGCTATTATGGAAGCTGCTCATTTGGTCTTGACAGAAAAAAACCCCACTAACAGAAAAAGTCTGGGCAGAAATAAAAAAAGGAGAAAAAAAAAAAGATAAAAAGAAAAAAGCCCTGCTGCCACAAGCTATTGGAGGCAGAATCTTGTTCAGATAGAGCTGAATGTCCTCTGTGCCCCATTAGATTGCATCTTGGGCAGAGCCTTTTCTGAGCTCATACAGAAATTAAGGCTATCTAAACATTACTGTCAAATCCAAGCAAATCCCCTTGCTTATCATAAAAAGACTGAAATCAAACAAATGAAAAAGCCTTCTTTTTAAAACAAAGTGGGTGACCTTGATCGGTTGCCAAACAACCAGATATCCACTCCTATTCCCCTCTTCAAGAAGACAGGAGGCAAAATTAAAAAACTGGTAAGCTGAGATAAAGACAGGGAAGTCACCCACAAGTTACCATCTCAGCCAAAAAAGATTAAATGTGGGTAAATTAATTTAATTTAATTTAATTTAATCTAATTTATTGCCAATTTAATATATTTGGATGTGAGGAGAAAAAAAGACAAAATTAAAGTAATACCCTCTTCTTCATACCTCTTTTTCCCAGCCTTAACTTCAGTCCTTCATTTGTGGAGTCCTTTACTGCCCACCACTAAACTGGACTGGGGGAATTGGAGAATGGGGGATTATGGTCAATAACACTAGTTCATCTCTGCTACTCCTTCCCTCTCATGCTTTTCCCCTATACTGCTCCCCTGCTCCAGCACGGTTCCTTCCCTAGGGCTGCAATCCCTCAAGAACTGCTCCAGCATGATTTCTTTAGGAAAATCCTAAAGAAAGCCTGTGCCAGCACAGGTCTCTGCTCTGGCTGCTGTGTGGGTATCTGCCCCAACATGGTCTCTCCCACAAGATGCAAAAGAACACCTACTCTGATTCCCACAGCACCTCCTCCCTTCTTCTCACATGCTGGTTGGTGCTCACAATGCTGTTTCTCACATTTCTTCCCCTCACTTCTCACACTGCTGTGCAATGTTTCACCCTCTCTTAAATATGCTTTCTTAGAGGTGCCCCCAGCTTGTCTGATGGGCTCAGTGGGGTCCCACAGTGGGTCTGTTGTGGAATCAGCTGTGTTTGGCACAGGGCAGTCCCAGACCTCTTCTCACAGAGGCCACCCCTGATGCTGACACCTTTACACCTTCACCCAGTATGTCCTCTGGCTTTTGGGATGTGAAGGCAGTAAAGTCTGTTCTGGCTGTCTGGCTCTATCTATTTCCTGTCTGTAGCTACAAAAATATGGGTATGACAAGAAAGATGAAAGAAGAGTTTGCAGCAGGTGAAGAGTAGATTTAGAGTCACAATGCTAGGTAAAAGACAAGGCAAGAACAGCCATGGTGCTGCAAAACTTATGTTTGCTCTTTTCCTCACAGACTGCCAGCTTTGTAACCAAAATCAGTCTCAGGCTTGGCAACAGCTTGGATGTGGGCCAGGAGATTCAGACAGCCAGGGCCACTGCTCTTTACTGCCCTTTCATGGACTGCAAAGCATTCAGCTGCTTTCCAGTATTTTACCCAGCCTTGTATCAAGTTGATTTTATGGATAATATCAGTAAGCCTTAAATGATCTGATAGTGCAACCAGGTAATTGGTAAGAAGCTGTCATCAGAATATGGGGTCATTTCATACGAGAGCAGACCTGAGCATAAGCAGTAAGAATCAAGGTCAGAACATTCATTTCTTGGCTGTAAACCTCTGCATGGGAACGACCTAACATCACAGCTTTGAAGAAGACTCTTAAGTCCTGAAATAAGTGAATCACACTGTTTCATGAAGTACATAATAAAGCTGAACACAAACAGTTCACAACAGCTTGCAAATTACCAGAGTATGATGCAATGTTGACAGGCCTTCTCCAGAGAACAGCTACAGTTATGTATTTCTTAACAAAATTTTCTGGCCCAGCTGGTAATGTTGCTTCTGTGGAACAAAGAGTGATGTTAAGACAGCAATGATCACAGAAATACAGAGCTAGTGGATGAACTTGAGCATGATTGCTACAGGAAAAGTTACAGGACCAGAGCTTGCCAATGGTAAAATAGCTCCAAATCTTTAATGAGTACCTTGTGGTCAAATGATGCCGACTGACTTCTGGGTCAGTAGGAATACCAAGAAATAGCTCTAAAAAGGCAGTATAGCTGATTCAGAATGCACAAAATATGGCCCAGAAGGACCTTTAATGTTCCCAAATTAATACTCCATTACAAATATTCCAACACCCAAAAAATGATGTGGTCAATCTGCAGATGTTATTAGGTTCACAAAAACAGTGTGCTCAAGTACAGGAGGAGACTGATCAAGAAAATGATCTTTCCTTAAGTCTTTCCATGGCTCTCCATTGTTTCAGCTTTTCCTCTTAAGCACTGGGACAGCATCTGCATCCTCTGAAAGCAATAGTTTTGGTGAGCTGATACTAGACAACCTCTATACAGCTATGCATTATCTCTTGGATTGCCTCATCTAAAAAGTCCATTTGCACACTTTCTTTCCCTAAGCCTCATCATTCCCTGAGAACAAGGGGAGGCCTTAACTTCTCTCTGATAACTCCTCAGGACCTGAGACTTTTCCAATGAGAACACCACCTGACAAATACACCTTCCCTTTTCCTTAATCAAAAAGAAGTTGTTTTTTTTTCTTTAGGGCTCTTTTTTTCTTGTTTAATTCCAAGACCTGACCTCACAAGTGTGTCACTCTGGCAGAATCTTTGAAGTGCATTGTTACAGAGAAAGCACAATCCTCAAATGCTTTGGTGAAAGATGTTAAGACACCTGATTGTCTTCAGGTTTATTCTTCTCACGGTTCCTTTAAAGCTTGATGAATGCACACAGTAAATTCACAAAACCCAATCTGTAATAATGGCACTTCACAGACATAAGTATATGCAGTCTTCATAAAGTCATTACATTCTTCTCAGATCATTGTTCAGCAGTCCTCTGTGTATCACCCTTTTCCTGACCCAATAAAAACTAGGACAACTCATACTTACACACAGAAAAGAGGAACAGCTGCAGACCTGGCAAGGGTTGCTGCTCATAGATCTTGTTCCAAACCCCTGCCATGGGCAGGGACCCCTTCCACTAGACCAGGTAGCTCAAAGCCCCATCCAGCCTGGCCTTGGACACTGTCAGGGATGGGGCAGCCACAGCTTCTCTGGGCAACATCTGCCAGTGTTTCATCATCCTCACAGTAAAGAATTTTTTCCCATATGTAATCTAAAGCAACCCTCTCTCAGTCTGAAGCCAATCTCCCTTGTCCTGTCACTACAAACCCTTATGAAAAGTCCTTCTCCAGTTTTCTTATAGCCCCTTTAGGTACTGAATGGTGCTATCAAGGTCTCTCCAGAGCCTTCTCTTCTCCATGCTGAAAAACCTCAACTCTTTCAGCTTGTCT
Organism: Entomyzon cyanotis; assembly: GCA_024500445.1. Lineage (NCBI taxonomy): Eukaryota > Metazoa > Chordata > Aves > Passeriformes > Meliphagidae > Entomyzon > Entomyzon cyanotis. The sequence goes on along the minus strand of JAKEPQ010001021.1, from coordinate 41,026,262 downwards.
TCATAAAAGTGGTTCTTCATCTCCCTAAACAACTTGGTGGCCTCCTCTGGACTCACTCTAGCGGGTCCATGTCCCTCCTGTGCAGGGACCCCAGAGCTGATGCAGTGCTCCAGGTGGGTCTCATCAGAGCAGAGCAGAGGGGCAGAATCCCCTCCCTCCCCTGCTGCCCACAGGGCTCTGGATGCAGCCCAGGACACGTTTGGCTCTCTGGGCTGTGAGTGCCATGGCCAGGGCATGTCCAGCCTCTCACCCACAGCATCCCAAGTCCTTCTGGGCAGGGCTGCTCTCAATTCATTCTCCACCCAGCCTGTACTTGTGCTTGGCATTCCTCCAATCCAGGTGCAGGACCTGGCACTTGGCCTTGTTGAACTTCAAGGGGTTCTCACAGGCCCATTTCTCCAGCCTGTCCAGGTCCCTCTGGATGGTATCCCTGCCCTCCAGTGTGTTGATCACACCACACAGCTCAGTGCCATCAGTGAACTTGCTGAGGGTGCTCTCAATCCACTGTCCTTGTCACCAGCAGATGTTGAACAGTGATGGTCCCAACACCAGCCCTGAGGGACACCACTTGTTGCTGGTCTCCACTTGGACATTGAGCAGTTGATCCTGGCAATTCCTTATCCACCGAATGGTCCATCTATCAAATTCCTGTCTCTCCAGTTCAGGGACAAGAGTGTTGTGTGGGACAGTGTCAAATGCTACACAATTCCAAGAAGATGATGTGCCAGTCACTCTTCCTTTATCCACCTGCACTGTAGAAGGCCATCAAATTTTCAGGTGTGATTTGCCCTTAGTGAAGCCTTGCTGGCTGTCACCAATCCCCTCTTTATTTTCCATGTACCTTAGCACAACTTCTAGAAGGATCTGCTCCATGACCTTGCCAGACACTGAGGTGAGACTGGCTGGCCTGTGGTTTCCAGGCTCTTCTTTTTCCCCCCTTTTGGGTTATGTTTCTCTTTTTTCCGGTCAGTGGGAACTTTACCAAATTGCCATGGCTTCTCAAATATGGTGATTAATGGCTTAGACCCTTCTATCTGCCAGTTGCCTCAGGACACACAAATACATCTCATCAGACCCCATGGACCTGTGCATCTTCAGGTTCCTCAGATGTTCTTGAACCTGATCTTCTCCTATGTCAGATAGTTCTTCCTTCTCCCTGTCCCTGCCTTTGCCTTTTGCAGCCTGAGTGGTGTGGCTGGAACACTTGCTCATGACTCAGGCAACAAAAGGTGGTGAGTACCATGATAAGGTCATGCTGAATCTGATTGTCAATTTAGAAGAACAGTTTGGAGGCAGCGATCAACAGGTATTTGCAATTGGTTTAGAAAGTATATATAAAGATTATGAAAGATGCTTTAATCCTAACTGACAAAAGAAAAATCAAAGACTTTGTCCTTCAAAGTGAGAAGTTATTTCACCACTGTAGGATGGGGTGAGTTGAGTTAGACAATGAAGATGACGATCAAAACCCTTTGATTCATACTTATATGAGGGGGAATGGGAACAGGGAGAAAATTGCAGAAAAACACTAAGGCATTAGTATACCTCAAATTAGAGGTATTGCTATGGAAATGGAGGCAGACATCTTCACCACATTCAGGAGGTCTTCTAAATTGAAGTCTTGCAGGAATCTTACAATATCCAGAATATCAAAAGTTACCTTTGCCAGTATATTCAAATTTCATGCACAGGGGCAGTGGATTTGAAGAAATAAGTACATTTTCATCCTTAGAAGCCTTACCAAAAATGGATATATATTTTAAATTTCATTTAAACTGTCTGATAGACTTAAAGCAGCCACTACTAATCTAGTCTCACTGCTCTACTTTTAGCAGTTGACATAATCTTAAACTGGACCTGAGTGAGAAGGGAATTCTTTTGAGCTACACACATTAACATATTACTTATTAAATGTAATTTAATAAGAGACACACAGTTTATAAACTTAAAAAATTTATGAAACCTCCAGAACATGTCTTCCTTATAGACTTATTTTGATTTTATTCCTGTGTAAGAGAAAACTTAGGTGTTTTCTGACTGTAGTGAAAAAGATTGATCATCTATACGTGCAGACTGAAAAGAATGACTCAAATACGACCTTTTTGTTCTCCCATCACTATCTAGCCTTGGCTGACTTGCAGCATACTGGAACAGAATGTTGTTCTGGAATCAATCTTACTGACTCAGGATGGCAGGCAGCATGAAGGAAGAATTACATCAGGGATATTCTCTAAGACTAGGTCAAGACTGCTGATGGAGAGCCACCTAAGTATTTACTAAGTGACGACAGCTGGATTTTAAAACTTTGCCCTTTTTTAATGTGGACCAAATACAGTTTAAATATGTCAAAGCAGAATAAATATAAGAAAATCTTCTGTAAAATTAAGTCAACTGAGAGCTCTGATCAGCCAAAATCATTTCAGAGACCAAGTACATTATTTCAATTTACTGAAGAGAATAATTCCACTGTGTTATGATGACAAAAACATTCTTTTGAAAGGCCAGAATATTTTAAATGTGAGCTGGTTTTAGACCACACTTTTAAAAAATATAATAATGAATTATTCATCATTCTTTAACCGTGTCACAGTCCTGTATATGCTAATTGAGTGAAAGATAGAACTGGAATTTATCAAACCTATGTGTTTATGAGAGACTGAAATGGCTTAAAAATTGCTAAAATCATTGAAGGACTTTTACCCACTACTGCAAACTGCAAAGAAGCAGCTGTTCATCCCCAACCACTGAAGCCCACGCTTCCCCAAATATGCCAACCAATTGGAATTTGGACTTCAGATAAAATACAGGTGGTACTATTGTCCCATCAGCCTAGGTCTGAGAAGAAGGATGTATCCACAAGTGACACTGGAAGAGAGACTGGGATTCTGATGGCTGCTGATGTGCGAAGTAACCACCCCGGTGCAGAGGGCAGCACAGCCCACCTCAGGCTACAGCTGGCTATTGAATGAGACACAGAAAGTGGCAAACCCTGCGAGCTGGGTCCAGTCTCTTTGTCCTTACTCATGTGAAGTCAACAATGATAACTTCCCCACTGAGGAGGTACCAAAAAATCATAGCCTGAAGGTATTAATCCCTGCTGTGATTCATATGCTCTTGGGCTGTGATGGACTCAACTGTGCTGACATCATGGGTACTGCATCATTTTAGAAAGTGTCAAAGACTCCCAAAGTGCCCCATGGTCCACAACATTATATCATCCACATGATCCAGAACGTTATGTCATCGAGTGTGAGACTCCCCACCCCAGAGCAGATACCTGGGCACTCCCACCTGAACCTGAGTGGATATAAACCCAACAGATTTTGTGTTCTGTGGATTTTCCTTGAGATTACTCCCATCACTTGACAAATCCAGTCTGCAATCATCACTTCAACAAGACTGTGGCCAACAGATTTGGAAATTACAACAACCAAGTCTTGTTTTGAGGCCTTCAGGTGATGAGATTTTTCTACTATTTCCTTCTCTTTCTTTTCCACATATGTTTTTTTAAGTGATATTTTTATGCTTTTATGTTGTCATATTAGGGTAGGTAATACTAACTAAAAAGCTAGATACCTGCTTTCAGTTGCAACCAAATAATTCTAAAATAAACCCTTCATCTACGTATTTTCAAATACCAATCATTCACTCTAATCTGCCCCAAGGGATCTATTACTAAGATCCTGGGTTACTTTCTCCTGTGCAGGGTGGGTTGTAATGGTGTCCTCTGTTTAATACATGTGGGTCTTTTTAAAAGCTTTATGAATCTGAGAGCAACCCACAGTCCTTTATGAACTCCTATAAATACCATTGTGCTTGTTTATGGCTGGTTAATGAATATGTGAAAGGGAGATCCTGTAAGCTATAGTGCAGCTTTCCCACTCACTGCTGATGCAGCAGAGAGTAAGACTTCCTACCGTGACTGCACAGCACAGCTCATCTGTGGGAGTTTTCTATTGATTGTGTGTGAAAGGAGCTACCATAAATGGTGCTATGGGTAAATTCAACTGTAGGTGACTATCTTTCTCCAAACACACCATCCTCTTGTTTCTGGAGAAAGCAAACATTGTTCAGAGTTACTGTACTGTTTGGTCCTCTGCACTATGGAGAATAGAAAAGTCAGACACTGTAGGCACTGGAGGAACAAATCTACTGCAGATTCTGCCCCCTGACCCATCAAAACTTTTCTTACCTCACTGCAGTTCTAGCTCTGGGCTAATGCATGTTCAGTGAAAGCTTCCAGGGGTCTGAGCACTCCCTTTCTACCTTCTCCCTGGGTGGGTGTTGGTCCTGAGCTCAGGCTCAGTTTCAGTGATGGTGTAAGTGCCCAGCTTTGAAAACAGCTCTTCCAGAAAGGTCTGCTGAGAAGTGTCCATGGGTGTTCTCTCCCATTTCTCTCTGCAATGGCTTAATACACCAAGGCCTCATTCTGGCCCCAACCGAGCTGTGCTGCAGACATGCCTGTACTGGGCCAGGTACTCCAATAATCTGGACCCTGACCCTTCAGCTTGAGCTCCTGGCTTGATCCCTGACCTCCCACATTTCTATGGATTGTCTGGCTGCCTGGATTTGTGGCTGAACCATGGCTTATTTGGGCACTGTGGCTGTGCCCTGACACAAATTATGAACATACAAATCTCTGAAACCATGATAAATTTTTGTCTCCAACCAGTTCCTTGCTGGGCAGCACATTTTGTGTTTGCAACTACAGGTGCAGCATCTTGACAATGTGGAAGGGTGGATCAGTGAAGTGGAGGTTTCACTTCCCTCACATGTCTTGCCCCTGGACATGTGCTCCCACTTCTCCATGTGCCAGCTGAGATCCACACTGACAAACTACCTTGGCAAAGGCTGTCTGTCAGGCTAACAAGTCAATTCAGCTTCGTAAGAGGTACAGTGAGCACCAAAGGTGGTGCAAAGGTAGTAGAGCTCACAGGTAGGTAGGAATAAAGAAGTGTAGGGAGGAGTGGGTGAACTCCCCTCCCCTTCAACAGAAGCATCTGCCACCTGAACTCAGTCACAGCGTCAAACCCAGCCAGTTGCATGACTGATCACTCTGAACTCAAGCTGTGCTGTACTACATTCCTCTAAGCGTTTATGAATAGGGACAGCAGAGAGCACAGAAAAAGTAGCTCAGCTTCTTGAATAGAATACATAAATGTATTTGTTCTCAACAGGCTGTGTACTTAAATAAGCCGGTAGCTTTGGTAGTTTAGTAAAGCAAAAGCAAAGTCTACACACAGAAGCAAAGGAAAACAGATTAATTCTCTACTTCCCATCAGAAAGTGATGTCCAGCTACCTTCTAAGAAGCAGTTCCTCACTAAGCATAGAGGTTACTCTGGAAGATAAATGCCTTAATAATTACTGTTCCCCCCTCTTCTTTCCCTGAGCTTTTATTGCCAAGCAGACACCATGGTATAGAATATCCCTTTGGTTAGCTTGGTTTAGGTGTCTGGCTGTGTCCCCTCCCAAGCTCTTGGTCATGCCCAGAGTACTGGCCCTTGGAGGGGGAATGTTGGAGGCACAGCATCAATGCTGTGTGGGGCTGCCCTATGGTAGCCAAAACACTGCTGTGTTACCAGCCCCTTTCTAGCTAGCAATACACAGCACAGCACTGGGAGGGCTGCTGTGGGCAAAGCCATCCAACCCAACCCTTCCTGAACTTGCCAATGCCAAAAAAACTCAAACTGCACTCTGCAGAGGCCTGGCAAGGTGCCTGTCCCCCTGTACTACAGGATACTGGTATGTTGGATGATTATTGCTTATACAGTTTTCTTCATTGAAAAAGATTATTACACAAGGGATCCAAGAGTTCTGTGGGAAGTGTATTAACACCAGAAGTGTTTCTGTAACCACTACTCCCACCTGACTACCCATTGCAGATTTTCACAGTGCTGAGCAAGGTCAGGAATGTTACTGGATACCTGATTTTAAAAAATGGGGTAAGAAACTAAGAGAATAATGTGAAAAGCCTATCTCCATGGTACAGATCTGGACAACAGAAACATATATGATATTTCTTCTTCATAACATTCTATTTAGTTTGGCAGTTAAGCAGACACATTCTCTAAGCAAAGCTCCCAAAACATTTAGCAGGGGCTAACACATGGAAGAAAAGCAACAGTGCATAGAATGGAAAGTGCAAGTTCAAGGCAATTGCCGCACTTATCAGTGTGGCAACCTGTACTGATCTAAGCAAGGGGTCAACAAAATAGAACTTTAGAAACTCAGCAATAGTTATCACTAACATGGCCAACAGTGACTATGAAGAGGCATCTGAAAGGTGGGATAACACTCCTTTGCCTTTTCCCTTGCCTCATCTTTTTTCCCAAGGAATCCCCCTCACTCGCACAGGTTGGCAAATGCAGTCAGGAAAGCAGTGAGAACACTGGCCAGACCAGTCCTGCAGGTGTTGCCCAGCCACTGTAACAGCAGTCAGTGCTTCAGGGCATCACAGCCTCCCCAGCTGCTTCAAAGTATTTTCTTCCCACAACCCACAGCACTTTAGCTTCACAAAGTCATAATTAAGCTTTTCATACTCTTCCCTGATACATCAAAAGTTCTAAAGTGAGAAAATGTAATATCCCTGCATCCAAGAATCAGCTCTGGCCACTGCCTAGACCTACATTGAAAGCGTGTGCTACAGGCAACCAAAATAATAGCTGAACCACATAGTTCTGGAGAGCTGGCACTCACATCATGGCTCAGTCTGCAAAAATAATTTTTGAGTTAAGGTAGATCTTATTAAGTGATCTGTTATCCACAGATTTCTCTGTAGATACACCCTCACAGAGACTACAACTGGGAGCAGTTGCTGGACAAAACCACCTCAATCAGCCAAATCACCTGCTATTATGAATAATCATACTGCATAAGGCTCTTAATGAGCTAGTCGAGATGTATTTTTAAAGCAGCTACCTCTTTTGCTCTGACTGTTGCTATTGGGAAGTGATCTGGTCTCTAATTGCTTTCGTGGAAAACAAAAATGATCTTCCAATTTCCCCCTAAAGTTTATTCTGTTTTACATTTACTTGTTTATGGTTCAGATCAGAGTTTTACATTTTCATTTTCTCTCTGTCCTTAGTGTTACAGCCTCCTCCTGGCATTCTTTCTGCACTCTACACCATGTTGTGGAGAGGTACAATGTCCTCTCACAGATGGCAAAAATTGGATGGATGGGGCTTTATCATCTCTGCCCTTGGTACAGACGGTTGGAACTTGGTGATCTTAAAAGGTCCATTCCCACAGCAACCATTCTATGATCTTCTGCCTTGTATTTTTTGCTAGGGTAAAAAGATTATTTTTGTGACATCTTGTAAGAAAAGCTGCTACAACAGTAAGAATAGAAGCTTTCTTTGCACCTGCTCAAATGTTAATTCATGTTTCTTCAATGTGAATCAGTAGAATGTCACAAATTACTTTGATGCATTTGCTAGAACTTTGAATAACAACAGTAACACTCCTCTAATTCCACTAGAAATAATTCAGCTACATCAGGCCAACACTTCTAGACTTGTGCTTGTCAAAGTAATTTGTCTGTGTTTCCAACTAATGAGCTGCTGGCAGAAACAGTAATTTTTGTTATTAGTCCAATCTCAGTCATTGACTTAAACAAAAGTATTAAAGATTCAGATCCACCATTCATCCTGAGGAATTTCAGAGCTAACCCTCTTCTACTCAAGAGCTTTCCTTTCATTGCTAGTGTTATTATGTACTGAGGTACAGTCATACAAATTCTTTTCTAAATCCCACTTCTCAGTCTTGTAGCTTCCTGTCTGTAAAGAAAACTGTTTTACTGAGGTTGGATGAGGTTTACTGCACTTCTACATAGACAGGCATCAGTTAGTGTAGCTCAAATTGCTTCGACATTTCATTCTGTTCAGAGCTGCTTTGAAGTTCACCATATTTTCTAAATTACTCCAGCCAGCACAAAGCCGCATAATTTCCTCCCAACATCTCCTTCAATACAGATTTTATATACACAACATTTTTGAGTCATCTTGCAATATCTGAGAACAAATTTTATCATTACATGCTCAGTTTTCTTATACCACTTCCACACACTTACATGATGGAGATTCCCAATGACCCGGTATTAGTAGATGACTTGGGAACTCACCAAATCATTTATAAAAAGAAATCTTGTGCAAAAACCTTAAAAAACACAAACTCCACGTTATTTATAACTGTACAAACCAATGCTGGAGAAAAGTTAAACATCAGCTGAAATCTGTATGCTTTTATTACATGAAAAACAATGTTGAAACCCAACTCAGTGTGCTGCTGTGTGTTAGCAATTTGGAGCACTGTTCTCAGATCTGTAGGCAGTATATTTTGCATTAGCAGCCTGGCTTTTGGTCTCTGTGTCCAAAACACTCTTGGTTTTGTGGTTCTCAGATCTGGTATTGTCTTACAGAGGTTGGCTTTAGCCCAGATGTTTATCAATTCATCATTTCAGCTCTTTCTATTCTGCAATTTTAAAAGCAAATGTTTGTTTGGTTTTTTTTTTTAAACAGAAATATCTGATTTCTCAGATACAGTTTCAAGTTATATACTCAAGTTTGTTTCTTGTTTTCAAGGAATAAAACAAACCCCACAAAACTGTACACATTTACATCAAAATGAAAATGCCAAGCAAACACACAGAGCTTTCTTGAGAACAGATAATTATTGAAAAATAGCTTTTTGTCGGGTGATAGTAGTTTCTAAAGAAGTACAAAGTTTTCAGATTGCCTTCAGGCTTTGCTTGTTCAACTTCATTACATAAACCTGAGGAAAATACTTTAAAAGAAATCACCTACAAATATAGATGTAGTGCTGTGTTTACCTGAAAGAAAATAATCCCAAATAAAACAGCAAAATAATACATCTAGTTTAAAGCCACAGGGATTTTTACTATATTGATTAAAGTTTACTAGCAAATAATTTTTTAAGTGGCCTTGATCCTAAACCTGCTTCTTAACAAATCTGCTTCTGAAGTGTTTTTGCAAGAGTTTCCACTTGAGTCTTTCCTTTCAACTCTGTGTTTCTTGTCATTAACCACAAACCTAGTGGATAGTTGCTAGTATCTAGGTTGTTTATTCCAATACTTAAATAATGTATGTGCCTCACAGTTTAATTTAAAACACTGGAAATTAATTTTCTTGGGATAATGGTGCATTTAAAACTCAGTTCTAAGATTATATAAATCTCTGGTAATAACTTGATACAGAAATATTCTGTGACTCTAGGCTAATATGAATTTTATGTCAGCAGTAGTTTGCCCACAGCTTAAGTTTCTAATGGGGTACTCACAGTAGGGCTCTATGCAACAACTCCACATACCCTACTTCCTATTATGTAAGCAAACCCCAAGTTATTTGCAGGTACAGAGTTCAAGGACAAAAGGAAAAATCAGAACATGCAGTACCATTTGCACATTTCATGCACTTAATCAAGTAACTCAACACAATCACTTTCATCCAGAGAAAGGGCAGAAGTAACTGATTTTACCACGGTCAGCTCTCAGGCAGTCTCCACTAATTTCAGAAACCTTCTTTGACTCCAAATCTCCTGGCTGAACTGCAGTGTTGTGGCTCTCCCCCTGTCAATTGGCACAAAGAATATGTCATGTCAGTTGTCAGCCTGTGCCCCACATTCCCTCCCTGTGGATGCTGACCATACCATCCTCATCATCATCCCTGGCAGCTCATCTGGCTGGGAGAATCATGTTCAGCACTGAAAGGGTGCTGTTGTCCTGGAAGCTGCTCCTTGGCTCAGCAGTTCTGAGTCAGTGGAAGTCTCCTCTCTGTAAAGATGACCTTCATTACTCACCACTTGCTACCTGCTGGTTTGTGCATAGCCATGCCTCATGTCCTGCACAAAGAGCTCTAAGCCACAGTGTGACCCAAACTACCACATATGATCACCTCCTTCCCCCCTTTATTTGTATTCATGACAATTGCTGGCCATGTAATTCTGTGTGATTTCATTTTCTCTTTCATCTTCAAGATTTAACCAGATGGAAGCAAATGCAGTATTGTTCTCCACAGAGATCTTTTGGGAGCACCTCTAAGAAACCCTATAGTCTTTGGAGATTTAGTGTGTATTTTTCTGAACTTAACACCATTAAAGTAACTCAAAACTTCAAGAGCTGTTACAAATAGATCATGCTTTGGGATTTAAAGTGGTTCCTATAGTTCAAGCAGAGCTTTAGTAATCTTTTCCAATTTGGATTTGTTATGGCTTAACAAAATCAAATTAAGAAACAACTGATGTAATCTAAATGTCAGCTATTCTGCTTTAGATCCTGTAACATATTCTGATCCAGCAAAGCCTGATTCTTAAAAAAAAAAAAAAAAAAAAAATTGGCTTGTCTGTGTTCTTACAGTGATCTCAAAAGAACTGCACCTACATCTAATGCCTTCTGCCTGCTAGATCGTGTCCTATTTTTGTGAGATCTGAGAGGATTAGAGGATGTAATACAGAAACAACTATATATTTGAAACCACTCAATGACACAGACAAGATGAAACTTTTCTCGTATTGAGACCTCTTAAAAGCTTGTGAAAAGCCATTTTTCAACTAAAAAAAATCTTAAATATACTTTCATTAAGAAGAAAATCAGTTATTTTTTATAAAAATATCCAGTGGAAAACTTAAAGAACACCCAAAAATCTTCAGGATAGAATGATTTTTCATTTTATTTTTTGTTATAACTAGGACAAAATGAGCCCTCAGAGTTTGTCTATAAGAGTCACCATGATGCATCTTTTTTAAAAGAACAGTGAAGTTTTATAAATATACATTCTTCTGACCAAATTTATCGTTGACTTCTGGTCAGTTGCAACAGTGTCAGGGTATTTTTAAGCTTTAGAGATTGAATGTTATGTAAGTTAATAGTTTTCTAGCAGAAAGCATACTTGTAAATTAGTATTATTTTGGTATGTCTCCAGGGGATCTCTATGTTCAGCTTTAACTGGACTTTTGAACAAACTGCATTCACCCTGCACCTGCAATCTTCATTTTTTGCTGGCATGGTGGTTTACTGTATCAGGTACCTTGCCTGTGGTGTTCTCCAGCTAGGTACACATAGATAGAGCCTCTGCTTGACTGTAAAACTAACACAGAGAAACACAGCCTACATATTTTTTAACTCTGGCTCTCTATTTTAGGCAACACAGAAGAGAGCTTCAGTGCAAGTCGTGCCACTTGATTCCAGTTTACGTATTGCAGGGGAAGATAACTGCTACATAAAACGCCCCAGAATGTTTGCATTAATAGATTCTCTGAAGAGAAAACACGACCAGCTTCTTGAGGCGAATCCCTTTGGCACAGCTGGGGACCAAGGCAACGGGAAACAAAAGGCAGAGAGCCACACGCGTCACGCAGTGGAGTGCTGCGCTTGGCAGGCTGGTGGCTGCTGCCCTCATTGTGTTTGTGTCCCAAATGTGTCCCAGCTACTGCAATGCTCACGCCGGCTCTGGGCCCTCGACCAGAGCTGGGAACTAACCCTTGCACTGCTCTGCAGCAGGGCAGGATTGCTCTGCCACATCACCAACCCGTCCTGCGCCTGAATCTCGGGGTGCTGGAAAGTCAGCCTCGCACCAAGGTAAAGCTGGGAGGCTTCCCAGGGGAAAAGAGGCAGAACCAAGGAGAGCAGAGGGAGATTTTAATTCATCAGTGCTCTATCAAACCTTTTCTTAGCACGACACTGATTTACTAAAATGTTTCTCGCTTCAGCTTAACCCACACTAGTGGCCATGGTAGGAGGATGTGAACTGCAAGGAAAAGTAACTAACTAACTCATTATAATTATGCAGCTGAAATAAAGAAATGAGTAAGTGGCAACAAACTCCTTAATTTGTTGATTTAATCTCTTTTATTTTTTCCCATGAGGCAGTTAATATGGGAGCTAATGAGCTGCTAGTCCATCAGTCATTGGACACTGACTGCTCCACATTGAAGAGGCTGATTAAACAATATAGGTGCTTATTTAATTCTGGCAGCACAACAGGATTGAGATCATTAGTTAGGAAAGAGACCAGACATTTTGAGAAAGGGAGAGGCAATCATTCTAGTTATACCAGTCTGAAGCTATTCTCATAAAACTTAATATAATATTAACTTTTCCCTTATTTGAATTTTAACAGAAGAAAACATCTAAAGCATGGTATGAGGTATAAATCAACATAGGGAACAAGATTTTAACATGCAGAATTACTGCAACTGTAAAACAGAAGGCGGTCAGCATAGCTAATGGACATCCACCTTCAAAAGAAATTTCTCTCTACAGACAGTGATTGTCAGAATAAGCTCCAACCTACTTAAAATTACAGATGTCAACCCATGAAAAAAAGTTTTTATTTTTTAGTAGGGGGTAATTTTCCTCTAGTCTTTTTTGGTGATGCTGAGCAGTCAAGTTATTTTATACACTACAGTTATTTAAATAATTTCAGCAGTCCTGACCAATAAACGCCAGATATTTCTACTTTCTCTGTAGCATTAGTTCCAGTACTCACATGAACCTGCAATGAATCAGTTCAAGGAACTAAAACAAATCACTGTTCTTTTGGCAGAGCTAATTTTTTTTTGTTGTTGTTATTTTATCTACATGAACAAATCAGATGGATATCAGTCAAAGAACAAGAGAGGAGGTAGAGAAGGTTTGAACTCTTATGCAATAACACTCAAACCAAATATGTTTAAAGCACTTTGTTTCAGGCAAATACTAAGGATGATCCCTGTGAAATTTTAGTTCAGCTATGAGGATGTAGCTAAAAGGTAAAAATGTCAAAGCCAATGAAAAACTAGTTTTTTACTGCCTGCTACCAAAGTACTATTAAAATATGTGTGTTCAAATAGCAAATGGATTATTTATATCCATTAAGGCTGTCCCTACACAGTCAGTGATCTGCTGAACCTAGTAAGCAGCAGTCTCTTGACTTTTCAGCAGCGAGCTGAAAAGCAAAACAAGGGTGGAAATGCAGTACAGACATTTTTTCAGGTACTCATGAGTATTGGTTATTACCCACAACAATAATCCCTCATGCCTCTTTGAATGAAAACAGCTGATGCTATAAATTCTAGTACAATTGTGATGACATAACCAGACTTTCATGGATTTACTAGGCAAGAATTGTAAAAAGGGTCTATCACACAACTGAAGAGTTTCTAAACCTGGGTGACCTTTGGCTCAGCAATCCAAACACAGAAAACAACCACACACTCCTTCCTCCATGAGCTGGAATAACTTAGCTGTTATTTGTGGGAATCATGGACAGATTTTGCCATGAGGACTAAAATCAGCTAAAGGCACAAACAGCAACTTTTCTCAAGTAGCAGTAAGGATCCCCATGCAATGGGATAACGAGACCAAAGTCTGAGAAACAAAAAATTTGGGAACATGGTGTTGATTCTTAAGCTGTGGCTACTGGTCTTCCCATAGACAGAAGAAGAAAGTTTTAATGTTAGGCAGAAAAAATTAGCTGGGGGGGACGGTCCTACAGATACAAAAAAATTATCTCCTGTTTGAAGAATCTATACACTCTAGATTGTATCTACTTGTCTTTGGATGCACAGTCTATATAAAGTTGTGAATCCTCTTATATAGAAAATGAAAATTTCAGGTTTGTGTTAAGCACCATCCACTATCAGTGGTCAGAACTAAGGCAGCAGCTCCCCAGCTAACAAGGTCACAGTCCTCAACTCAGACTCTGTTTACACAAAGAGTGTAGGTTACAGTGACCTCTCTTACAAATGCTAGGAGTTTAATTCTACAACACGCTGATGAACACAAATTCAGCTGCTTAGTTGACCCTGCACTACAGGGACAGGAAAAGGGAGGAAAAAAGGCTGCTTTCCTCCTCCTTCTGGAGCATTCCAGAGTTCTGGTCTAAACTTGTTAATTAATTTTCACATGAGTCAGGTGTTTTCCATTCCTTTGCTTCCAGGATCTGCTCAGCAGTGACAGAGAATGGCAATGGAGCTGGGAAGGTCTGGAGCACAGGAGCAGCTGAGGGAGCTGGGGGTGTTTAGCCTGGAGAAAAGAAGGTCCAGGGAGACCTTATTGCTCTCTACAGCTCTCTGAAAGGAGGGTGTATCTAGTGGGGATCAGCCTCTTCAACCAGGCAGCTGGTGACAAGATGAGATGACATAGTCTAAAACTGTTCTAGATGAGGTTTAGGTTGAATATTCAGAAGAAATTTTTCACAGAAAGGGTGATTAGACATTGGAATGGGCTGCCCAGGAAGGTGGTGGTGTCACCATCCCTGGAGGTGTTCAATGAAATCCTGGAGTGCCAAGGTCTGGTTAACCACAGTGGTGTTAGGTCATAGGTTGGACTCTGTCATGGGATGAGAGGGAGCTTCAGACAAGTCCTGCCTTAGCCTCAGACTTTTGGCAACAGCTTAAATTTAAGAAATCACTCTGGCATGCAAGTTCTAAGGATGGCAGATCAGATCTATTTATAAAATGAATTATTTATTAAACAGACCGTAGATAACAGACGAAAGATCTTAATCAGAGTTACTTATGGCAAAGTACAAAAGCAAGAAGAACTACTTGTAGATTACAACATAACATAAAATAGTCCTTGATAAAAATATCAAGGTACCTATATTAAAGCTAGCAAAAGAAATAGTATTCACTAGGGGCCAAATGTAACTTACCACTGAAATGTCAATAATTTACATAGATTCCTTCACTCAGCCTCCAAAGGAGTAGCTGCAAAGCAGCATCCCTTCTCAGGTGAGAAACTGCACACATCTCCAGGGAATGTGTAGAATATTTCTGCTTTGTGAAAGTTTTGGAGTAGCTTTTATATTTTCTAAAGTGAGGTGTCTGTCAGTCAGAAACCCAGCTTATATTACAGATCTGTCGACACTAAGATGTCTATTGGCAGTTGGGAGATGCCAGATGACACCAAAATATCTCACTACAAGACAGCTTGTCCTGTTTGAGTTATCTAACCAGTTAACAAACAACAGATAAGCTTTTGTTGAGGGTGAGATGCCCTGCTTACAGACTTGATCTCAGAGGTCTTTTCCAATGTAATTGATACTGTGATTCTGTGACAGTTAAAGGAGTCTTTGGTTGTACACTGATCTGTCAGTTTGTATACTGTAAAGGACCATGTTTCAAGACTTCTGCACTGGAGCATTCAGAGTTGTATTTTGGGATACTGTGGAATGCAACTCAAACCTGAGTTCTGACATGGGAGGAACAGCTGTTAACAGATGCAAAGAAGTGAGATTCTTTGGCACGGCTGCAGCTTGAAGCAGAGCTCTCATTGCTCTTTGACTGATTTAGCTTTGAAGAAGGAAAATAAAGATGATTACAAGTTTGTTCTGTTTAAGAAAGAATATTTTCCCAAATAATCAAACAGCATAATTGAAGATTATAAAAATATAGGCTCAAGATCTTCTGTTTCTTGATTCAGATCAAGAAACTGAATGCAAATCTTCTTTTCCCCAACAACAGAGCTCCTGGCTTTATAGTTCTCCCCATCTTTTGTAAGAAAATCCATCTTGTTCTGATGATGCCTTACTTAATCTTCTATATTATACATGAACACTTGAATGAGAGGTCCTCTGGAATGTCCTGTCCCTGCTTCTTTGGTCTTGGTACACTTCTTCATCGAAATTTTGCCTTCAACACTGCTATATTGCCCTGACACAATACTTTTGTACTGTCCACTCATTCCACAACACGAAAAATGAAAACACTCCTCATTATGTCTTAGCAA
Source organism: Entomyzon cyanotis (assembly GCA_024500445.1). Classification (NCBI taxonomy): domain Eukaryota; kingdom Metazoa; phylum Chordata; class Aves; order Passeriformes; family Meliphagidae; genus Entomyzon; species Entomyzon cyanotis. The sequence continues at coordinate 41,010,537 of JAKEPQ010001021.1, read as the reverse complement.
TTTTCCAAAATCCTTCTGGTGATGCCTTGTTGCTTCCATCCCCCAGATTTATACTTCCCAAATTTTATCAGGCATAAAATCTCCAAGCCACATCCATTTCCATGTTCCAGGCTTTCTGGACTGCTTTCTTTTGTAGCTATTTCTAAAACCCACTTGAATGTAATTTTAAAAAATATCTTTTCATATTTGATTCCCTGTTCCTCCCAAATGTTCACAACAATGCTTGTCCTACTTTCATAACATGCTATGATTTTAATGCATCTCTGGGCCCCATCACTACCTTATCTCACTCCTAACAACCTTACATAGGGATCCAGCTCTTCTTGAGATTTAAAGAGTCTATTACAGTTCATTTTCTACAATACAGCAGCAAAAAACCTCCCTAAATTAGATAAATTTTCCTCCTTACACTACTCCTCGCCTATCACAGAATGCACTGCAGAAATGAAGACAGACACAGCTAATAATGTTTGTCCACTCTTTCTTTACCTCTCTTTACAGGACCTGCCTCATGGTCTCCATCAAGAGTAGGATGACTAGCTTAAAAAGTCAGGGACTCTCTGATATCTCTCAAACCCCATCCACTGCCATTACTACTGAGTTATGGACAAATCTCAGCTTCTGTATCTCAACTTATCCTGTTTGAACTATTCCTCCTTGAAGAGTTATTAAACATTAAATGAACCAGGGAGCAAATTGCTAAACGTACAGCAGCAAAAACATTCATCTGCCATACTGGACAGCCAGGATCCTTGATACAGTTAACACTGTATTATTTATGAAGAGTGAAACTACTGACTGAAGAAACAAAACTATTTCATTTTCATTATTTTAGATATTAATGCGTATTAATTGCTTGGTGATGTGAAGTGAAATTATTCCAGAGTAGCTATTCAGATTTCTTTCAAATTGGAAAAAATAGTATCACAGTACTTTTGTTCTAGTGGATAAGATAAATAAACTGAAAAATAGATTATTAAAGATATAGGCTGAAGTCTAAAGAAAGCAAGGACCTGGAGCTAAATCTCTAAAAATCCATGTGAATGAATGCCCTACCCTCTCAACTACTTTAGCTAAAATTTCTGGTTAAAATTATATTAAGAACCACAAAGATGAGAGAAAGAAACATGAAAGTTTTTTTAAAAAGTTCAAACTTAAAAGAATAATAATTTAAATACATTACTGTGGTTTTTTTTTTTTTTAAATGAAAATAACTTGTAACTGAGTTTAGAATTTGTATAGCAAACCAGGTATTAAACACACTATTCTATAGTGCACTAGCCCCTTCATGCTTTTTATGGGGTCAGGTGACGCCCTGCTTTCAAAAGACCTAAGTGTCATAAAACACCATCTGCTTTAAAAGCATCTCTTTGCCTCATCACCTTTACCCTTTGGTTACAATGTTGCTGTGAAATAATATTCAGATTTCTTGGCCTGTCCACCTGTCAGTATCCGTGCCATTCACATATAAACCAGTTAGTTCTGAATGGATTCGTTTGAGCATTAAAATTAGTATTAATGCATTAAAATAACTCTTCACAGGGGCTAATATATTCTGGTTTTAAGTGTTGTGTAATGTAGCCAATTCCCCTCAGAGTTTTAGTTAATGAAAGACTCTTTTCCACATTTTCTTCCAAAAGCTGTTGTGCAACATCACTGTGTACTGTAAATAGCTTCCCACTTCCATCTGCTGCCTGCTCTAAACTGCCCTGGTTTGCAAAGTTTTTGTTTTGTAGTTCTTCAGCATAAACCGTTTGTTAGCTTTGTAATTTTTTTTGGACTATGGCTGCCAATAAATGAGGTGCTGGCACATAGAGGCTATACTGTTAATACATTCTGACTAGTTAGACAGGGTCTAAAAGAAATGCCTTAAAAATTACCTTAAATGAAGACATTTCATAACAGATTGGACATCACAAACCCCCTGAGCTCAGTGGGATACTTCATTACTAATCAGCTGAGCTGAGTACCTCCTCCTCAGCACTCTGGGAGGAAATACTAAAGGCACCACAAATAGGATATTGGATAGGAATGGATAACAACCATTCTAGACTTAATTTTTTTTTGTGACTGTAGTGACAAGAACATAATAAAATTATAAACCAGAGGTCATCATGATTGATTCCTACTACAGATAATGTACTAGCACCAAAATATAATTTTCACCTATACCAGTGCCTGCCACAGTTTCCAATAAAGTTCAAATTAGCCAAGATAATTTGAGTGATGCCAGGTAATTCTGAAATATGATTGTATTGGGTTTGTGTGGCAAGGGTTTGGTAGCAGAGTGGTTGCAGGCGGTGCTCTGAGCTGCCAGGAGCTTTTCCAATGTCCAACAGAGCCAATGCCAGATGAATCCAAGGTGGACCCACTCCTGGCCATGGTTGATTCCATCAGTGATGAGAGTAGAACCTCTGGAATAATGAACCCATAAAAGTGAAACAAAAAACCCCAGCAGCTTCAGCCAGGGAGAGGAGGGAGAATATGTGACAGCAACAGCTCTGCAGGCACCAAGGTCAGTGAAGGAGGGGCAGGAGGTGAATGGAGAGGCAGCTGTGTCCCTGCAGCCCATGCATAACCCCACCCTGGAGCAGGTGGATGCCCAAAGGAGGCTGTGACCCCATGGGAAACATCTGCTGGAGCAGGCTCCTGGCAGGACCTGTGGCCAGTGGAGAGAGGACCCCACACTGGATCAGATTCCCTTGCAAGGCTTGTGACCCCACAAGGGGCCCACACTGAGCAGCCTTCCTGAGATACTGCACCCCATGGAGGGGACCCAGGATGGGGCAGTTTGTGAGAAGCTGCAACCCATGGCAGGTACTCACATTGGAGAGGCACATGGAGGGCTGTCTCCCATGGGAGGGACCCCTCGCTGGAGCAGGCCAAGAGCATGAGGAGGAAGGAATGGCAGAGAAAATGTGTGATGAGTTGACCACAACCTCCACCCCTTGTCCCCCTGTATCGCTCAGGGGAAGACACAGACCAATGAAGAGTGGAGTTGAGCCTAAGGAGCAGAATGAAGTAAGAATTTTTCTTTTAGATTTGTTTTCTTGTTGTTATGCTAATTTCTCTACTCTCATGTTAATAAGCAATAAATTAATTTACCCAAACTTGTCACGATGGTAACTGATGAGTGATTCTCTCCCTGTCCTTCTCTTGACCCATGAGCCTTCACTTATTTTTTCTCCCTGCCCAGGTAAGGGTGGAAGTGACAGTGTGGCTCAGGTGGGCACCTGGCAGCCAGCCAAGGCCAACCCACCCCATCACTGATGGCACAGGGACTCACAGCTTTACAGTTAGATTTCAACACCACATGCTAATTAGATAACATTATTACTGCATGGTTTCTGTGATGACCAGAGTCTCTAGATTTGAATTGTTTTGCTGTGCACAAACATCAAAGATTTACTTCCCTTTTCAAAGAATGTGAAATCTAATAATTTCATGCATAATAGCTTTTTAGTAATTCAGACTAGAAGAGGTTTCAGGAGGTCATCTAGACCCCAAAGGAGGGATCAACAATGCCAATATAATTCCGTAGATTTGCTTAATCTATTCTTAAAAACCTCCAATTAGGGGAATTTTGAAACCTCCTTAGGCAATGTAGACTACTGTTTTATTATCTTGATTAATAAAACATTCTTAATATCTTGCCTGCTACAACTTAATCCAAGTACTTCTTTTGTAGACTAAAAGCAACAAAACAACAGACTACTCCTGTCTCTGCAGAGCTGAGAGACACTACTCTGAACACTCCAAATATATCTTCTCTTATTTAGACATAGCAGTCTTGATTAATTTTCTCATATGCCACATTCTCCAGATCTCTAAATTTTCTTACTCTGCTGCAGAATCCCCATCTATTGTTTTTGAAGCACTGTGCCTTTGAACTATAAAGTATTTTAGCTGAGGCCTTGAAAATATTGAAGAGAATATGAGAATAATTTTGCACAACTCAAACCACAATCCCATTTGTAAATCCTGTCATGGTATTTACTTTTTGGCACAGCAGGATAACATTATTGGCTCCTGTTCTTTTGTAGTGTTACACCTGTTTATACTCATTTATACCTGTTGATATCTGATTATTAAAATTATTACAGAGGTCCCTCTGCCCAAATTAAAGTGCAAAATAGACCATATTCTGAAGTCAATAGTACAGATTTTATTTAACAGTAAGTGTGAGAGAGAGAGAGAGAGAGAGTTGTGGGGGGGGGGGGGGGGGGGAAAGAAAGTAACAGAGAAAGAGATTAAGTAGAAAAAAGTATCACCACTCCATAGATTCCAACGACGTCCCATTGGTCCTCTTCTGGTCTTCTCAGTGGTTGCAGTCTTTTTGAGGTGGTGGTTGAGACTGTACCCATCAAGCGGTGGAGGGAAAAAGCCCACAAAGCACCAGGTCCATGTCTTTTATATCATGCTGAGTCTATGTGGAAACGCCCCCTGTACCTCCCCTGGATGATGTAATACTGGATCACGGGACACTTCCTGAGTCTTTGACATCTTCTAAAATGTTGCAGCTGTCTCTTACCATTGTAGTGGAATCAATCATGGCCCATTATAGCCCATCAGCCAGGACAAATACCTTCATCCTACTCGTGAATGTCCTGGTACATTGGAGGGGAGCTTTCACAGCTGAGTCATTATGCAAGGGAGGACATTGGCATGGTAAGGACTTATGTCTCCTCTCAGGATTTGCCTTTTATCAGGCTCTTGCTTTATCTGGAGCCCAGCTTGTAGCCCGAGGTGTGCAAACCCTTCTGCACTCTGTGCATCACTAGCAGAGCACTCAGGCGATTGCTGGAGCCATTAGCACCGAGAGAGTCCACTCTCCTACAGCACCTGAGTGGTTACTGCAGGTGCTCCAATGTTTGAGTCATTAATCACTAGCACTCCAGTCTCTCACAACACCAACTACCTTCCTGAACCCTTGCTGCCTCAGTCCCCTGTTTGTGCAGTTGTGTATCTGTGTTTCAGAGCAGCACCTTAGTCCTATTTTTACTAAGCAAGTTTTTATTTATCAGAATCGATACAGCAATAATAATATAAAAATAGCTTCTCTTCTTCTTCTTCCATAAGTTTAAGTCCCTCTCCTTTCACTGCTGTCTAGTATAATATTGGTATAATGCAGTTCATGTCACTAATGATATATAGATTAGTTGCCACACCAAGGAGTTAGTGGTGTGCAGCTGGTTTCAATCTGCCCTTTTGTTCTGAATGTGACCCACTCATAACCACTTGTAAATGGCTTTCCAAGGACTGGCCATCCTGCACAGTAGTTGCATATATACTATGGGTTTATAGCTAATTTATGAAAATTTCATTAAATTGTATTGAAAGCTTGGCCACAGTGCAGACATACATCACTATTGCTCTTCTGTCTTTGCATCATTACCTTCTTTAGAAGGAAACCAGCATTTTTGAGAATATTTCATTTTGGTAGAACTTGTGTTGCAGTTACTTATCTCCGTGCTATATGTCCTGTATTTGCTTCAGTGTCTTACAGCAGTTTATAATCAAGTGATCAACACAGAGAGGGTACAGCTAAAAAAAAATCTGTTAAAAATCTGCACAGAAGATAGTAATTGCTAACAGGCTACAGAATCTGCTGACCATATCTTCTGCTGTCTAAAGAGAAGATTTTGCCTCTCTTTTCCCCCCGTCTCTTTTAGATTTTGGGGTCAGGACAGTTTCACATGAGGTAGGACAGTGCAGGTGTTGTGCCTGCTTTCTTCTGCTGCAGGTCCAGCCCCTTATGGTGGCATGTAAAATCTCTAAAATATCTACAGTAAGGTGTGTATAAATATTTATCAATGCATGCACTTTATAAATTAATTTATGCTTGCAAAAGCTTACATATTGCTTGATAAGAGGTATCAACAATAAAGTTTAAATATGAATAGAAGAAAAAATAAGAAGAAAAAGCTGTTACACAACCACCAGCTAACATGACTGATGAAATTCCAACCAGATTACTGTATTAATTGGTCAGTCTTTGGATTTTTTGCTGTGCTGGAAGATACAGATAATGTTGCCTACTAAAATGGAAAACCAGAACAAAAACTCAGCTTTACAGGAACATGTATAGAGGCACTAAGAGTTTACATTGGGCTTTCCCCAAAGGAGAAAATCCATTGGTTAAATAATAGATATGATGAAATTTCTGAAACAAACCCAAATTACTCAGTAAGTAAGTGACAAGGGCAGATTACACTTACCCAAAGGTCTCCCCTGAAAATGGTGCAGCAGTAAACACGGCTCCTGTTTGGAAAAACTGAGCTCCAGAAGGCAACTTGCAGGTCACCTACACCTCACATAGCAGAGTGGATTTACAAATTCAGAATGTCTCCTAACCTGTCATCCAGCTGGCTGAAAGTAGCCAACAAGTAACTCATCAGGGTCACTCATCAACACCTTTGCAGCAAAGATCCAGCACAGTTGCTTAGATGAACACAGCCTTTCCCACTCAAGTCCAGGTGGCAAGTTGTGTTACAGCTGACAGTAATGGCATCTCAAGGAACAAGCTCTTCGTGATGCCTGTTTGCATTGGGGCCACTTCAAGCAAATCCAGTATGGGCTTAGTACATTATTCTGAGCAGCCACGAACAAAAAGCAGCCTTGTAAAAATATATCTCCTTTTCTGGTGGTAAAATGGGCCATTTTCCTCTGCATTTCTTGTTTTGTTTCCTAGTGTTCAGTAGGGTTTGTTATTCTTTTACTTCTGGTGGCTGGAAGATGGAGCACTAGCCATCCTCTTCCTTTTAAGGGTTTGGAGAAGGACAGCCCTTCAGCCTGTGACATTTCTCTCAGCAACCCTAGAGACCTCCTGCTTTGCCAGAGTACAACTTGGCCACAACTGCTTGGGTGACATTTCTGATCACATCTCTGGCTATGTTTTCATCCACACCTAATAATTCCCGAGCTCCTTTAGAAAAATGATATGGCTTTTGAAAAGAGGCTGTAGAACACAGCTTCTACTTCACTTGGGATGTTTAATAATTCATGAACAAGGAGGAGCCTTTTAAATTACTTTATTACTCCCTTTACTACTTATTCTTTGCTATATGGTAGCTTTCTTAAAATACCAGAATCTTCCAGACTGACAGATAAAACTTTACAACAGCCTTTCCACTGTGAAATAAGACATACTTGCTTTCATTTGTATTTATTTCAGTACTTCCTCTATCAATACCAGGTTGGTTTAGTGGCACATAATACAGTTTGTACTGTGTTGCTGCAATGAGCTCACTGCTATTATCATTTCCCAGAACATAGCATAAGAAAAGGACTTATAAATCTCACACCAGCTGGTACTAAACAAGGTTTTGTGTAGAAGTAGATGGAGATAAAAACCTTCCAGGCATGTCAATGAAAAAGGAAACTGTCACTAGCACCCCGAGAAGAAGTTTCCAAAAAATTTGCTAGCTTCCCAGCTGTACAAAAATACAAGAATTTTCATCTGTTTTAAGCTTTGTTTTCCAAATTGTAGGACTGAAGACCATGTCCATGGCAGGTCAACAGTTAAAGCTTTGTTGTTGGAACTGGTAAGTGTTTATACATTCCAGCAATATGCATATGGATGATTAATGGACTTGCCACAAAGAATAATGCCATGTCTTACCCAGCAGCATTATTAATATTATTCCAGCTGTCTGGGTATTGTATTTCTGCTAACCTCACCTCCCACTGGCCTGACAGCTTCCAGAGGCTTTGAGTAGCTGTTTGGTAAAGTTCAGACTGGTGTTTTGTGGGGATATTTTGGTACAAGCTTTGTTGGGGAGCATGATGTAAAAACCACAGTTTACCATGCTTCTTTTTCTCCCACTCTGGCTCCAACTGCTCAATATTATGGACTTGAGAGACTTTTATCCAGCTGTTAAATTTCTAGGGCAAGCAACACCACTTTACCAACAGCTGTCTCTTTCCTCATCTTTTTACTGCTAAAAGCTTTTTAATTTTGCCCTCAGTAGTGTTGACTTTTTAAAGCTCATTGGAATAGAATGTCCCTTGGTACCTTGGTGACTGCAGTCTATTAAGCAGAACGTCTGACCCTTTCTTACAGTTTCAACCAATACCTGTGAACATCTGTTCATAACCACTGTCAAATCTTTCTTTTGTCCTAAACATCCTCATGGTCTTCCTTTCTGAACGGAGATATATTTACTCTAATTTTACACCAATTACCAGACATGGTTTTCCAATTCCTTGCACAGCTTGGATGTTTCACACACAGGTCTGACTCTGACAGTAATGAAGAGACTGGGATTATAGATCTTTATTATAAACTCCAGTAACACATCAATGTACCAAATGGTAACTGTGTGCTATAAAACATCCCTATGTCTTGGTTTTGAGAACCCTGTTAAAGCAATCTGTGACAGAGGCATCTACTTCATTACTAGTAACAAAGACATGAAAATTATTTTAATTTAACGGCTTGTGTGAAGGCTGATTTAAGAACAACCATTCCCTGCTTGGTCTGTAATTACTGAGGCAGGAAAAATGGTTTTAAAAGCTTCAGCTACTTGAGAACCCATTCTGCCTTTCAGACACACAGTCCAGGCAAACTTGGGTAATATGTTCACCACCATTAAAATGAGCTTAATGCTGTTATTATTGTGCTTAGAAGAAGCCACAAATACCTGTTACTTCTAAAGGACTTTCCACAGCCTTATGTACATTGTAAGTCTTGGTTTATATGACATGAGGCCACATGTTTTCTGTTCAGGTCAACAGTATTGCTTGTTTCAGAAAATGGCTTTAAATTCCCAAAGCTCCCCAGGAGAGCAGAAAATGTCTTTTAACAGATGCTGCAGTCTATTAATGTGCTGCTACTACATGTACACAGAAAAACAGAGGCAATATTAGGCAACATTTAAGTCATGTTCAATGAAACTTTATTTATTAAGTGATCACTGGGTTGATGGTGATCTGCCTTACATTGTCACCATTTCCTTCCTTTCAAAGCTTGTTTTTTAGGCTGTTTTATTTTCTTTTTAATCCTGTGGTTCTAAGCAGGAGTAAAAACAATTCACAGAATAATTGTGTATTTTGTGTATTCAGCCAGAATTGTGTGTTCAGGAAGTGCTATGAACTCCACATCAACAAAGCATAAGAGAATACAAAGAGCATAATCCCTGTCATGGTATTACAAGTAACTAATTACAACTGAGACATAGACAAGAGTTGCCTCTACCCCCCTCACACAAACTTTTGTTTTCATAATCCCAGCCCAACCATCTTCTCTCCAATGCACATGGTCTTTTTAGGAAAACATTTTGGGACGTAGGTGTCCCTAAAAACATGTTCCTGTGAAGTTATTTTTTCCTCCTGGCATTCAACTTTCATGAACAGTATTACCTACATTTTGTAGAACAGGACAAAAGTGCAGGGCAGCCCCACAAGGCGAACTGGTTGGTTGGAAGATAGGTGAAGAGAACCTCCTGGTCATATTCACAGGTCGGGTGTGTTGTTTGGATGACCTGAGGCAGGCTGGTGGCAGCCCCCTGGACAACTCCACAGGCTGATCCCTTTGCCCAAGGCATATCCAGATCTTTTCATGGGCCCTCACTGCCCCTGATGTACTCCCACCCCATTTAACTGTACTTTTCTCTTATTTTCTTTCTACTCACATTAGATTTTCACTTCATATCATTATCTCTTACTAAACCTTTTTATATACACACTTTATACATAAAACCCTTGCATACTATAAAGAAGTATAAATATGTATACACACAAATTTATACACTTCATATACTTTCACCTGTGTCTTTGTCATCATAGAAAAACGCACATAGGTGTGCGTGTAGATGTATGAGGGCCTTCGACATTCTTCTGTGGCAACGAAAAAGACAAGATATTTAGCAAGTACAGAGAGTTCAGAGATCACATGGGGTATGACCGTGACCATGACAAAATGGTGACTGCTGTGGACCAAGAGGGGACTTCTGAAGCCTCATGGATCTGGTACATTTCTGGGCTAAGGGGGTCACAGGTCTGGAACAGGGGGAAGGGCTTCTAGTGATAATGGTCAACAGACTTTTGGGGTCAGAGGAATGGAGTCTGCACCACCTGATACCAAAGTTGTTCTTTAACTAAGACCAATGACATCTCCCTTGGCTGTAGCCTTTTCTTATCCTCCCCTCACTTTTTAAAACCGCAATAGAAATCTACATTGCTGCTACTCAAAAAAGGAATGAAGGTGCTAGACAAAAAATAACTAGGAAACAATATATAACAATAACAATTAGAGAGAGAACTTACATACAAATACTATTTTAACACACAATAGTAATAATGACAGGGAGATAGGGGTAATTAGGCATTACTGAGGCTAAGCAGGCGTGTGATGATTAGGATACAGAGATGATACAAGACACGCGAGGTAGGTCTTTTCCTGAAGAGAAGACTAGAAGATATATCTTGAGTGACAAATAGACAAGAAACTATTTTTTGTCTTCCTTACATTAAGACAATAATGGGATATGATCATACCCAATTATCTTATCTAGACAAAAATACTTTATATTGCTACATGAAACGAAGGGGCCACATGAAGATCCTAATTTCAGATGCCCAGACCTTACCACTGAACCTGGTAGTGTAGTAATTTAGTTAAACCAGGTAGTTTAGTAATTTAGTTAAACCAGGTAGTTTAGTTAACACTTCCATTTAAATAAGTAATTTATATATTGATGTTTTAAAAACTAATCATTTTTCTTAATTTAAAGTACATACCTTCTATTTGTTTTTTCCTGTTTTTATACTATATTCACAAAGTCATGATCCACCTACCTTTGGTGGGCAGACTTTTCCCTATAATCACTGAAGTGAACTGTTCTTTATTTTCTCTTCGCATCATGAGTAAGTAAAAGGAATATTTTGAAAGAAAAGTTTACCTTTTTTGGATTGGCTTTCTTAAACTCTCATGATTTCCCAGCTAATGTTTAGGGGTGAAGAAACAACAACAGCAGCAATCCAATTTTTGGATGAGGCTGAGAGCAGATGTTGATTTGGCTACAAGTCATCTTTGCTTTTCCAAAGACCATCTCCTGTTTTGTCCAAGAAAGAAGGGTCACACCATACAGCAGCATCCAAAACATGCTCTTCATCAAATAGATTATCTGTCATGAATTCTAAACCCTCCATTTTTACAGCATGATTGCTCCTGATTGTTCTCACTCCAGTTAGAGGTCTGAAAGTTTTCAGAAATTATTGGTGCCAAGTTTATTGACTGCTTTTATGAACCAGTACATACTTGCTCACAGGGAATGTTATGTATCACATGTTCACCAGAAGTGGAAATGTGACAAGTTAAAAGTACTGTTAATATGGAATGACTTTGCCCTGAGGGAACGATGAATTTGTAAAGAGAATTGCCATGCCAAAAAACTCGGGTTACCTCAGGTTGTAAGGGGATTGAAATTCAGGAGATTAGAAAATTTCTCAAGACAAGGAAAACAAATGCTATCAGATGTAACAAATATGCTGAATGAGATCTTTTCAGAGCTCGTGATCTGTCAATCTAGAGAGATCATAGTGATAATCTAACCTGTACACAAGGGCAATAGGACTCATCCTAAACTCAATCCTGAGCAGCAGAGACATTTTAATGTTTATTTTTAATATTCATTCTTTCTCATTTTTAATTCACTAACTCAGAGTGGGGCAGGAAAAGAGACCAACTCTATTTGCTTGGTCACATGCTGTTGCTAGGTATGTGGTACATGCAGAGCCACGGCTGCACTTGGCAGGTACACACTGCAAGCAGGAGAATTACCAGTGGAAGTAAAATTCTGGAAGTTATAAAGTTTTAGGGCTAAAAAGTGATTGCAGAAATAGTCAATTGGATATGAAAGTCTTTAAACAAGTTTTTAGAAGGATTAAAGTTCATGCTAAACAGAACCATTAACAACCTGTATCTATCTGTGGTAGATCGAGCAAGGACTCAGAGCAGAGTCATGACCTCTTCAGGAAATATAAAAGATAGGAAGGACAATGGTCAGAAGCCTTCCTTCTCTCATTATTTAGGCTATCCACACCCTTGATTTCATAATGTTTATTTAAATTGATCCACAGCGATAACTTCAGGTGAGAGTGAGGACTGCAGAACAGGTACAGTTACAGCTCTACAGCTGACCAATGAATAAATTATATTAGAATACCATAGCCTGGCTCTTTAAAAGGGTTAAGATCAGTCTCAAATGAACTCAAAGTTTGGCCTAGGTGCCCGTGTAGCCTGAATAAGTACAGACTCATGTGAGAGGAGATTTCTAATTCAGAGCTAGGCTGAGGAGAAATATCATAGCAATTACAGACAAACAAGAGTGGAGACCAAATCAGGCATCTCCCCAAAACTGTAGGAGACCAGTCAGGAAAAGCTGAATGAGAAAGTCTTTGTAAATGAAGTTATTAGAGCATTAGATTAGTTCAATTTATGAGTACACCTAAAAAATTAGGCTGAGCTGCCCTTTGATCTTACTTTGTGGAGCAACCCTACAACCTCTCTGAAAGGCAGCTGTACTGAAGTAATAAATGGTGCTGAAGCCACAGAAAACTAGGGTTTTCAGGGAGGAGTAGAACTTTGAAAGAAGGGTATTGCATAGCAAGAGTTTGTGACAAAACCATAAAAAATCCTGCCTGAAGGATAAAAAATGTATTGACATGTACATGCAGGTATATAAATATATAGCAAACCTAAAGTTTGTCAATTTGAGTGTCTGAAAATACCAGAATATTACTTTCAAACAAGGCAAACCCAAGAGGTAGTAGGAACAAATAATTTCTAGTGTTCTGTGAGTCTGTAATTAACCTGTGTCTGGTTCTCAAGAAAAAAAACGCCTGGGAGATCAAAGGTTTCAACTCAAATCCTGATACCACTGAATGAAGTGGCTGAACTCCATTTGCTTCACTGCAGTAAGGAATGTGTGGAAGTCAAAATTCCACAATCTCTAAATGAAGGCCAGAGCTTTCAAAAACCCCCTTTGTTCCCAAGCACCCTGTTTCTGATATCTGAGCTTCACTTGCTATGGGTGGTAATTGTAGCTGGAGCCATGAAGACTTGGCACATTAAAAAGGTATATTTTGCTGAGCAACAAAACCCAATGATAATACAATGGAAATAGCTCAAAAAACTTTAAAGCCCTTCTGAAAAATAAAGGTGAAAATTCTGAGACTGATCTATCCTACTCACCTCATTCCACTGTAAAACTTGCCCTTTCAAAGCATCACATCTTTGACATCAAGATTTAGTCTGGTAGATTTCCAGATCAATTTTGACAACACAAAAAATGCTAGGATTACCTATCAGTTTTTGCTCCTTGCTGGCTTTATGCTAACTGCATTTCTCCAGATTTTGTTTCCCTTCACGGTCTGCACGCCCCAACCCATAGTGGGGATTTATGTTAATCCCTGTGCAGGACTTTAGCTAGGCTGTACTTTGCCAGGAGACTGAGGTGGTTTCACGCTGCAGACTCGCTGTGGATGCTCGGAGCTGCGAAACGTGCCCATGGTAAATGGCTGCTTTCCCCACACAGACATTCGAGCACTACTTGTTGCTAAACTTGCTCGCTGCCTGGGCAATCCATCTGCCTGCCTCGGGGAGTGCGTGGTGCAGCTCGACAACAGCAAGCCAACTCTCAGAAGAGAAGACTGATAGCTGCAGCACGGCGTTTCTGCAGCACAAACCTTGCGCTGCTAACGCGGACACAGAATGCACACTGCTGTCTCGCAGGCTGCTGCGCTCTCTAGAGGGAACTCATAGCAAGGGAAACTGTATTCATTCCCAGGGTACTAATGAATTCCCAGGTGACTGTTGGAATAGTGAAAATATTACAGATGTTGATGGTACAGTGTTTCAATAGAATGCAGGAAAATTTGGCTGAAAAGATGCTCTTTGGATCAAAGCACATCGTTTTCTTTATTCCTTGGCAGCTCAGTTACCAGTCTTTCTCTCCCTTCTCTGTGAGATCCATTTCCCTCCAGCCTTTCACTGCCAGTCTATGCCAATACCAACACATTCTGAAGATGATAACACAAAACAAAATCTGATAACTACTGAATGTATCTGCAGATGCAGGAGAGGGTAACACAGGATGAATAAAATAATAACTAGGGAACATTAGACAGTGGAAGATATGACAGCAGTTATGGGAGTTCCAGGGGGATATTTTCATTCATGAATAACAAAAATAAGGTATATTTAGTGAACATAAATGATATAAAGCAGTAATATAATGAGGTTAGTACTACCAAGTGGATTAAAAATGCTTCAAAATAATAAACACAGTCCAACTGTCACTTAAAAAAACACATCCAGAAGGAGTGGCATCTCTATGTCCACAGATTATTTTTGTATTTCAAAAGAGAGATCACTGACTCACAAGTAAAAATGCTTTTTTTTCTTTCTCAGAATGTGAGACATATGATATTTAGCATACCATATTAAGCTGAACTGATTTTACCTTTTTTTGGTAAGTTTTTTATTTCTGCTAACAGAACTACAGTCTACTCTGTCCTTCATACAACAACACCAAACCCTTTATAGTAAGGTAAACATACAGTAGGAACAGATTTAACTGCAGTACTTACTTTTGCTTGGTAATGAAATGTATGTTGACCCATGCCAGCTCATGAATGCTTCCTGAACAAGAACTTGAAAATCCAGCATTTCCAAGAGTTTCACATATATTAAAAAAAAGGGGGAAATCCAAAAAGAAAGAGGGGGAAAGACTCAAAAGAAAGATAAACAAAGAAAAAGCCTGTAAGCTTTAGAGCTCTGACTGCAAAATATTCAGCCTGGCAGCTCTGGGAGAAATACAACTCTGTGTACTTGTACATGCTCACCCCATTAGAGGAGGAGTCAGTTTTGCAACACTTATGTTCCTTGCTTCAGGCAAAACAGTGATTCTCTTCAGTGCAAGCAATGTTTGGAGTGTGATGGCTGTAAAGGTAAGAGGTGTGCTCTGGAGTGTAGGAATGCAGCAGCAGAAAAAGAATAATTGGGAGCATCAGCTACATATGCTACAGGTTGCTGTGGTCCCTTTTGAATGCTTATTGCCTATGATTTTTGTTTTCCAAGGGAAACCTAATACTCCTTTAACATAAACTGCATCCATAACAGTTTTTGTGTACCAGTAGTCCATGTTCTATATTCTTGTATAGCAGATTTTTTTTTTTAACAACAGAGTGAAAGGTGTTGGCTTTACATCAAAAAGCTGATTAAACAGAAGGGGGAAAGGTGGGTTTTTTTGTAATTTTGAGAGCTATTTCCTGTGACTTGAAAAGAGTTTCAGATTATGAGATAAGACTGTGAATTTTACTTACATAAGTATTCAGTAATCATCTATCTCTAAACTAAAAACATTTTTACATATTCTTATTAAAGCTCTCATTGAGTCACATTTTTATCTTCTCTGTATTCAAGCCAGCGAACTGAATATAAAATGAAATGCATGCACACATAGTGAAAATTCTTTTAAGGAAGAAGACTGAGCAAGAAGTCTTTTTCATAACGAAAGGAGATTTCAGGGGTGTGGATGCTAAGTTGTTACTAGAGTCAAGTCTCTCCAATCAAGGTCAGAACTGTTCACATCTTGTGACCAAATGGATGTTCCGCAGATTATTTGAATCAAACAGTAATCATAGGAACAGTGTCTTGTCAAAGATTTGTGTTTCTGAACAAATATTTTCATGTAAGGAATACGTGCCTTGTGATCTATCCACACAGAAATTAACAGAACTTCAGGTGTGGTCCTTCAGTTTGCTTTGGCTGTGCTAAGCACCAGCTGCTGCTCAGAGGATCAGTGTCAGTCTGCACCTCCACTTGCATTGCTCCCATCATGTGTGCTGTGTTATCCATTTGACTCCATGTTAAGGCAGATTAGGGAGCTCAGCTGGTACTGGAAGAAAAGTCACTTTTTTTTTTTCCTTATTTGTAAATTTCTGAACAGGCTCACTCTAATATCAAACAAATGCTAAGGACAGCATGCTGGGGAACAGAATGTATGGCTGGCAGAAAAGATCAGCTGATGGTACCCCCAAAATTTTTCACATGGCCATAGCATTCAGCCAGCTCTGAACAAATTCTACCAGTGACTCTCTGCATTGAAAAGGATAAAATTCCTCCTGATAAATAGGGAATGTGTGCTTGAACAGATGCTGTCACTTCAAAAATAAGAAAAGGAACATGAGGTAGAATCTCATATGTATTTAAGCAGTCATGTAGCAGACCATGCCTGGTTGTCTTATATCTGCACCTGTTTGACTCTGCTAAACACAAGGAAATCAAAACAGGGAAGAGGGGATGCGAAAGCTAAGATTTGTCTAGGGAGGAAACTTCCAAAATGAAGGCGAACCAAAAAGTACTGTTCACACACCATCACCATCTTCATTTCTGTAAGAGAAGTGTATATTGCTAAGGTCTGCATGTACAGTTTTCCCCTAATCAAAACAGGCTTTATAGCCCTAGAGTTTGGTTGATGGGGAAAAGAGAACAAAAAGTAAATCACTAACAGATTAGTAGTGAAAGATGAGGGACAATAGTGAAGAACTATCACTGGGATCTGTAAAAATGATAACTTTAGACATTTATACCTGTGATATCCAGTTTATAGCCAGCTGACGTAATGCAACCCTGGTAACTGTGGCAGCAGGCAGAGCAGTGTGAGATAGCTCTTAAATATTTCCCCATGATTTTGAGTTAGCTTTTTCAGCTTTTAATGAATACCGTGTGCCTGTGGCTACACTACGGGCAATATTTGAGCCAGTCAGGCAAGTCAATACAAGTACACTCAGGCTCTGGTGGAATACTGCCAAGACAACTCTCATCCTAGGAGCACTGGATTGAGGAGAATATTTTAACGTAGTAGTAAAATCTCATATGCACAGAAGACAGGTCACCTACATTCAAAAAAGATTGTTTCAAATTAGGACAGAAGAAAAGAAAGGTCGCCAAGATGATGTAAAGGCTCTAAAGCCTACCTATTAAAAGGTGACTGACAGAACTTGGCTGGGTTAGTGTGGCAAAGTAAAGGTTGAGGCACAAAATGGAACAGGCACTTACTTGTCCCTATAAAGGTAACGTACGTCTATAAATACAGAAGACAGTGAGCACTGGAGAAGTGCAATAGCAGGTTAGGCTAATGAACAATGCGGGAGCAAAAACAACAGGTAGAAACAGAACACAGATAAAACCAGACGGTGAACTAAAAGGATAATAACCACTGGAGTATGAAAAATTGAAGCAGACTTTCAGTAGGGTATAAAAAAGCATAGCTACTTCTGGAATAGAGCTTGGCCAGTCTCCGAGGAGATTATCAACTTGACTCATCCAATCTCATATAACTGGTGTATCCACTTTAGAAATCTCGTTTAGGTCAAGATATTAAGCTGCTCTATCATCAACAGACAAAGATTCCTCTGTGGCTGATCTAGAAGCATACTAATCTCGTTTCTAGAGACTGATTCATTGAGAAGAGTTTGTAGGCTTAGAGTCTGTTAAAATAACCTGCTAAATTCTAATAAACAATCCTTAACACCAACAGATTATTTATAGAAAGCGAGATTCAGTAAATTAAGAGAGCAAGGACTTAACTTTATTTTCAGTATAATGACATTTGTATCAGTATAACTGCACTAACCTCAGTGAAGTTACTCTGCATCAGATCTCCATCAGACTTCTGACATTTAGGCAGAACAGGAAGCACACAGAATTGGGAGAAAGGCAGGATATAAGACAAAAGTTGGAGGAACCAGTCAAAGGAATCAATAATGTTTGAGGAAAGGGCTTTAAAGACGGGAAATATGTGAAAAGGAGCATGTCAGGCAGTGAGCGGCATGTACTTCAGAGGAGTACAGAGAGAAGACTGCGATCTGTTATTCCCTCTCTCACAGCCCTTATCTATCAAAAACCCCCAGCCTTCCTTGAAGAGTCACTGTTGAGGGGTTGTGGCAGTTTGCCCCTGCCATTCCTCACCCTCCCAGCAATTAAAAAAAAAAGAAGGAAAAAAGAGGCAGCAGAGGAAATCAAACAGGGAAACAGGGCAACTCTCTGTTTAAATGTAGAAATACTACAAGAAATAAAATAAGAAGCCACAGAGCTACAGAGAGAATTCTATATTTTCTGTGGCTGTCTGCTTTCTCTAAAATGACCCCCTCTGAAAAAGCAGCTACCAAAACCATCAGATATGTCTTTAGAGAAACACAAAATGTACTTTCAGGACATTTGTTATATAAGAGAAGACATGGCAGGTGCCATGGCTGCTCAATTTCTCCCACATGAGGAGCATCCCTCTAAAGGTCCCCCTCTCATCAAATAGAAAGCTCACCCAAGAGGTACAGCAAGGACCCCAGGACCAAGGTGTCCTTAGAACATGGTGATCATCATTTTGACCCAGCTGTAGCCACCACTATCTGAGAAAGGTCTAATAATGGCTGGCACCTGTGCAGCTGTGTTTTTGTTTACCCAGAAGTGCTCCTAAGGCCAGCAAGTCCAGGATATTGTGGGTATGCCATGTCATCAGAAATACAGCCCTGTTCCTGGAGTTTTGGTCCTGGTCAAAAAGCACTGATGCTGCTTTAGTTTCAAGTTCTGTTGTTAATACATACCACATTTCCAGTCATTATATTTATGCGTCTTCTCTACATATCCTTTGTGCCTCTCACACAAAAAAACAACCACTGTCACAGCTGGGGCTGTATGACACTGCAACCCTTCTCCAGCCCTCCACAGCAATCTCCACTTAGGGTACTTTATTCTTGGACTCCTGTTCTTCGGGTGCACATTTGCTGCAGAAATCCCTAGTCCTTTTACCCTCAGACATGCTGGTGATCTTTGCATTAAGACAGAGCAGATGCTCCCAGTGGGATCTCAGTCAGTGTGACCTCCATGTGCATGGAACACTCTGGCAAGCAGGCACAGCTCCAGAAGACAGGCAGCCACGGCAAGCCTCAAGAACACAGGGTGTGACTGATGGTGGCAATGTGGAGGCTGAAAGCAACAAAGGAAAGGGAGACCGCTTGGTCCTGAAGGACCTGGCACTTTCTGGGTGAGCCTGCCATGCAAGTGTGGCATGTAGGACTTCTGCCAGAAGTGATCATACATCTTGTGTAAAACTTGTCCACCAACTATTGAAAAATTATCCATCTACTACCACAAGTGCTCAAGCCTGCAGCCAGTGCAACCCCTGATCTGTGTTGGTATAACAGAGAAAATGGGGGTCCTAATAGGCAAGGGACAATTCAAAGACCCAACTACTTCTAACTGTGCTGAAGAAAACTGAAAATTTTCTAAGGCCTGAATGAATTAATGGACAAATGAATTATCCAGATCTTCTAATTTTATAGAAACTGCCCCTATGTGTTTATTTTTGTTTTGAAATAAAATGAAATGATAAGCACATCTTCAGAATTTACTGCAAAGAATATACCTGCCATCACTGAGAGCTGCTCTTCAGGAATCATCCGTATCTTATGATGTCCAATACATACAAAATACTTTGATATGTTTTCTAGTACAGACTGTATATTAAATGTAACATTTTGCTAATTCAGCCTGGCATCCCTTGCCCTGTAAATGCCTGTAAATTCTTCTGTACAAGGCTGGCATGTTCAGCTGAGTTTATATGTTAATACAGATAATTCTTTTTTCTAGGTTGGGATTGTTGTACCATGTGACAACTTTCTACTTTATTTCGTCATGCTGATCACTTGACTACCTCCTAAAGAAATTCATGAAATGTTACTATTTCTTTTAATTGTGGATTTGTAATCAACCTAAAGCTTTCATGGATGCCTTCACTGTATGTCTCATTCTTTTGCAGTTGGCAGATAGTTTAATTATGGTTATTATCAAAACAAAATTGGAACATAGAGGAAGAAATGCAGATTGCATCCACTACCTGTAATTAAATTCATTATTTCTTATATTTCTCCGCCAAAATGTCTCTCCAACCAATTTAATCATGCAGAGAAAGAGAAAAACCATAAACCCTATTTATTTTCTAGAAATATGTTTTCTTCTCATGAGAACATTTACGAAATAACAGTAACATTCATCCTGACTGATTTTTTTTTGCTTAAATTCTAACCAAAACAATTTCTGTATCACAACAGCTTGATTGATGTGAGATACACATACAGAAATACTGGGTTAACAACCTGAGATGTAACTGATAAACAGTGATGCCACAAACACAAAGTGGTATTTATCCAATAACATGGGTTCTCTGTACTGGTAGTTAAATGAGAGAGAAGCCAACCCTTTCCGAGCTTAAATGTTTTCCTCTCTCTGATCTCTAAGTGAAGTTACACTATCATACAACAAGTCATTTCTTACGAGATATTTGTACTGTTACAGAAAGCTTATTTACATTTCTAAACCAGAATGCATTTCCACAAAACCCTGCATCTAATTAACACAGTATGTGCAACAGAATCTCACATTGTCTGAGAAGACAAATAGAAAAAGAGGTGGTTACAAAAACAGGCTTTCAAAGGACTTGTCTCCTAGTTATTTATATCTCAAATTGATTCATCTTTTAATATATTCTAGGAAATGGTCTCATCCACTTTTGTAAAGCAGATATAGCTTTTTAAAAGACACTAAACCCAAACAAAACCAAATTTCTAACTAACATGATTGCGTTACAAGCAATAGCTGTAAAAGTGTATTTTATGTACTGCCTTATATTCTTTTTATCCTCTTCAAGTGCAAAAACATTAGAACCCTGTTGAGTTGTTTGCTCCATAAATCAATCAGAAATTGTTGTAGATGAGGACATGTATGTGGAATCAATAAAGCATTGCATATGTAGGAGGCAGAACTATGCAATGATGATGCTATTCCTTTTGACTCCACTCAGATATAAACATCCAGAATGTACATGGCACGCCACTCTACTGATGGCCACACACAGCAGTGCATCTGAGTGATGCCTAATCATAAACCTGACTGCAGAAGAATGCCTGGCTACTCAATTATGAGATGTATCTCTGTTAGAGGAAAACTCCTCTGTTAGAGGAAAACTCTTCCTTAAGAAATTTTTCCAGTAAGTGTATCAAATCAATTATGAAATAGAAATTAATACTCCCTTCTAAAAATATATATTTCCATTCAAAATCATGTTATATGATCAATAAGAATCATCCTGCTGGGTGGGTTTACATGGCAAGGGTTTGCTAGCGAGGGCTACAGGGGTGGCTTCTGTGAGCAGTTGCCAGATTTCCTCACGTCCAAGACAGACAAGGCCAGGCAGATCCAAGATGAACCCACTGCTGGCCAAGGCTGAGCCCAACAGTGACAGTGGCAGTGTCTCTGGGATAATGTATTTAGGAAGGTGGAAAAATTACTGCCCACCACAGACTGAAGTGAGGAGAGAGAATGTGTGAGAGGAGCAGCTCAGCAGCACAAGGTCAGTGAAGGAGGAGGGGCAGGAGCTGCTCCAGCTGCCAGAGCTGAGATTCCCCTGCAGCCCCTGGTGCAGCCCTTGGTGGAGCAGCTGTGCCCCTGCAGCCCACGGAGGTCCATGGGGGAGCAGAGATCCACCTGCAGCCCCTGGAGGAGCCCAGAGCAGAGCAGGGGGATGTGCCTGAAGGAGGCTGTGACCCCGTGGGAAGCTGATGCTGGAGCAGGCTCCTGGCAGGACCTGTGGCCTGTGGAGAGAGAAGCCCACACTGGAGCAGGTTTGCTGATAGGACTTATGACCCCACAAGGGGCTGATGTTGGAGCAGCCTGCCCCTGAGGGACTGCACCCCATGGAAGGGACCCAGCTGGTTCATTAAGAATGGCAGCCCCTGGGAAGGATTCATGTTGGAGAAGTTTGTGGAGGACTGTCTCTCATGGGAGAGACCCCACGCTAGAGATGGAGAAGAATGTGAGGAGTCCTTCCCATGAGGAGTGGGAGAAAAGATGTGTGATGAACTGACCAGAACCTCCATTCCTCATCCCCCTGCTCAGCTGGGCGGAAGAGATAGAGGAATCAGGAGTGAAGCAAAGCCTGGGTTGATGAGTGGGGTTGGGGGAAAGAGGTTCAACATTTACTTTTATTTCTCTTTATTTTTCTCTCATTAGACTAGTAAAAAACTAATTTTCCCAAAGTTGAGCCTGTTTTGCCCATGACAATAATCAGCGAGTGATCTCTCCCTGGCCTTGTCTTGACCCACGAGCCTTTTACCATATTTTCTTGCTCCTGTCCAGCTGAAGAGGAGAGTGACAGAGCAGCTTTGGTGAGTACCTGGCATCCAGCCAGGTTCAACCCACTACATGCTTTCTTACTTCATATTTGAATAATCACTGTATATAAAAATGTTTTAGGTGAGCCGTATTTCATTACCTATTGAATATTCTTTAGATTAACCAGAAAGCTGTAAAGTTTTGACATATCCTCTTCCTAAAGTAACACTTAGTGGCCACAGTGGAAGAAGAGACCTTCCACACGACCCAGAATAACTGCTTTTCTAATAGTATTGACTTAGCACAGTTTAAATCAAGAAAGTACAACAGGAGGTATGATGCATTTTTTCCTCCAACACATGAACATTCTTAAGCCTACCCCCATAGAGACAACCTGAAGGAAGATATCTTTGCCATCATTAATTACCTAACCTTTCAGAAACCAAAGAAAAAAATAGCTGGATCCTAGAAAGGAAATTTTGAAATAGTTCCCTCCTATCAAGACTATGCAATTTTCCACTTAATTATTTTCTACCAAGATAATTTAATTGCTACTCAAAATTATCTGGGGGCACTGATTCACCTTTTAATCAGAATCATATCTTTTAGTTGGAAGAAATCACATAAAGACCATTAGTACATTAAAAGCATTCTAAGCTATCAGTTTAATACTGACATAATTACGAATAATTAATCTTTACTTAGCACTCCTTTTCTCTGTTGTATTTCAGGTTTGGGGTTTTTTTCCATTTTATTCTTCTTGATGATGCTGTGAGTCATGGGCAAAAGTGCAAGAGAAAACAACTTTTCTTTCTCAGATGCAATCCAGTCCTGCATGTGATAGTTTGTTAACAAGAAACAAATAGTTACAATGAATAAACCTCATTTTAAACTGATGCTGTTCTATTATAGCCTTTCAAAACCAGAAGAGCGCTTTAGCAGTGGGGTATCCCTACTTTGATTTTGAGCTTTTCTATCTGTATATTAACACAAAGAACTAAATTCTGCAAAGAGAAAAAAACCAGCCACGCAGTAGAAAGCTAGCAATGGAAATGTTTGTGACAATTTCCTACAAACCACAGACTGAAAAGAAGGAATCAACACATGGAACTTCATGATGATACCACCTAAAGAGAGAAATTCTGGAGACTAGAAAAACAGAAACTTCAAATAATTTGCTCAGGTCATCTGTGAGACACAGCACACTAATCAGAAAAACCTCCACAGAAGGCATAATTAAAAATAAAACATATGCAAATTAACAGTATAAAGTACACTCAAAGAACTCTGACTCTGTCTGTTTTCTTGGTACTTGAGCTTTAATACCCCGGTAAGACTGCCTATCTGAAGGGACAGCAGCTGTTTTTTATTTATTTTATTTATTTTTTTTTGTTTTCTTTAACCTAAAATAAGAATTTTTATTGGATGTACATGCCTTGCTCTTTCTACATAACAATAAATGGCCTTTTCAATAGAACTACATATTTGAAAAAACCTCCATAAAGACTCAAAAAAAAAAAAAAATCTGGGCAAAATCACTAAAAATACAAACATTTATAAGATTATTTATGAATCATCCTCAGTTAGAAACAAAGAGAAAAATAATGCTAATTTTGTCTGTTCATGCTTTTTCTCATGGAGGTATTCCTAGCAAAGGGCAGTGAACTACCCTCACAAAATTAAAGAAAATGTAGTGCATAGAAAATAAACTGTAAAGGCAGAAAAAGCAATTTCTTCAAATCAAATTATTGCTACACTTCCCCAGGGCCAAGCATGTTCTGTTTAATTTAAGAATCCATTTCAGGTACTGCTTCTCTAACAAATAAAATCTGAAATCAAACTTATGACCTTAGGAAAAGAATGATAGAAGACAAGATCCTAATTTCCCATAATCCAATGGAGAACAGTGCCTTTGAGGATTTCAAAGATGGAGGTCTTAACAGTCCCTTTAGCTAAACCAAACCAGTGATTAATCACCATCTCTTGGAAACTTTTTTCTTATTCCAACCCTAATCTCCCTTGTTGCAACTTCTGACCACGGTGTTCTCTCCATGTTCTCTTTTTAGAAGAGTCTGGCTCTGCAGAACAAGCACTCCCAAACATGTTTGGGTGAGCACATCTGAGGGCTGAGGGAACTCCTAGTGCAAAAGGCAGCCAGTGACATGTGAGGATGATGAAGAGTAGATGGCCACACACTCCTTTTTGGGATTTGGATGAGCTACAGGAGCCAATGCCCTAGTTTAAAATCCAGCTGACAGTATTCCACAAACAGGTGTGGGGAGCTAGAAAATTAATTCCCACGTGCTCAGACACAGTAACTGGCATAATATAAGACCAACTCACATGACTTGCATAGGATTTAGGTGCTCAACAGATGGTAAAAGTTCAAAGCAGTCTTTTATCATTATACACAAACTTCAGGTTTCTAGAATGGTAGTTTTTTGTTACAAAATAAGGGGGTTTTTTAGTAATGATTCTTGTCTTGAGAACAGCTTTTTTCCCTTAAAACTGTTTTTATAGCTGCTCCCTGCAGGATGGTAAAGCTAACAGTCCAACAGCCTGATCTCCATTTCAGTAAACCTGTTGCCAAACAAGAGAAGAGGTTCTCATCCCGTGTATGTCAAAATGGCAGAGGAAAAAATTGTAATCATGTAGGGAAACATTCTAATTTTAAAATACATTTTGGCATCTCAAATTTCACTAATCAGTACCTATTTATGGTAGATTATGTTGTTTTTCCAGTTCTACATAATCCTTTATGATTGTAAGATCAGAAGCTTTCTTACAAAGATAGGTGAGATCCCTTGTAAAAAGTTTATCTGCTTCAGAAGGTGCTTTAGTTACAGAGAATTAAAATACTGGCTCCTTAACAAAATTCTATTATTATTAGTTTGCTGATATGCACAGATCATTAATCAGAGGCAAAGACATAAATGTGGTTTTATGATAGGTTTGTTCCTTTGTTACAAACCACAACTTTATGTTCATAGTCTTACAGTAGTTTTGAAATACTGCAGTACATACCTTAGAATTTGAAGCACAGCATTTGACATACACACACCACTTCATTAGCATGGGGTAGTTAAATGAAGGCATTGAAGTTACTGATGTATGAAATGAGCTGCCTTCTCCTCTTACTCATACATACAAGAGGCAGGAAGTGCTTCTGAAATGGATGATCTAAGGCATAGGATAAATCACCTTGTGTGAGGAAATAAGCATCTACCAAGCTTTTTGAGATTGTTCAGTTTTTATCTTGCTTCTTAAAGCAAAAAGCCAGCCTGTGTAATAAGGTAAAGTTTTCAGTTTTGCACAATTAATCACAGAGCTTTTATTCTGAGGTCACTTTAAACAACCCTTCAGTTCCAAGGTATAATCAAGCGTACCAAAGTAATTTACAAAAAATAATTCTCTAAGCTGTTTTCAAAGACATCTAGTAATAGAGGTTTTATGTTTCCAACCAATGTTGAAGACAGTTTTTCCTACTGTTCTTGAAAAAATGTGCTGCCTTCCATGTTTTCCAGGCATTGATGCAGACAATCAAAATTGCAACTATTTATCTTAAATTATTGCACCAAATACTTAGATAAATTACATTTCCATGTACCTGATCCATAGGCATAAGAAAGTATTTTTATGTCTATATCAATTTATTAAGTTTGCTTCTACAAGTGTAATGGAAAATATGTATTTTTAATGATATAGAACTGCTCTTACTTACTGTTTGTTGACTAAATATAGGAATTCATTCTCTGGAGTAATCTATTTAAAATATGTCATAGAAATGATGCTTTGGAAAACATCCTGATTATTCATTTTCCTGTTAATAGACTAGACTGCAGTACCTCTCAAACAAAGTACTAAAACATACTTTGTTACAGATATGTAAAAAATATACAAAGGCATAGAGATTTCTCACTGGTCCCTCTCTTCTGTTTTTGCTTTTTAAAACACAGAGCATGTTTTTTTTAACAGGAAACTTCTATGGTTCCAACATTTACGGGAGATTTTGATAGAAGTTGTATTTCCTCCCCTAAATTCTCCTCATGGTTTTCTCACTTCCTGCAGATTGTCTAAAGTGACTATTCAATACAGTGGTCTTCAGTACATAATTTAGAATAATTTAGAGGTCTTATTTAACATTTGTTTAACAGTAATTCATTTTTATTTTAAGAAAAATATTTGTGAAACACATCAGAACATACTAACCTGAAAATACCTAAAAACCTCAACCCTTGAATAATTTTTGCTCTCAGGGTGTTAGGCTCATATTTTTACTTTCACATGCACTAGCTGAGAATTATTTTATACTTCTAATCCAATTTTCAAGAAAAAAGTGCCAACTCCTAAAGGAGAATCTATGTTAATAGAAATAATTTGATTGAAAATTGTCTTTTCAGACAATGAATCAGAGCAAATAAAAACTAGCTGTTTTTATCACTCTGCATCTTGCTATGTTGGATGTGACCTCTATATGCATATGCTATTAATTTTCTATTTAGTCTGTGGCCTATTTTCCATCTTTTATGTGATTCTCTCTTTCTCAGGTCACTTGTCAGGTTCTTCATTTCATTGAAGAATTCATGATTTAGCCAATTTAGTCTCTCATAGAACTGCCTCTTTCTTCTGCTCAAGAGTAATTTGCGTGGGTGCCCTTCATCTTGTTCCTTTAAGAGAGTGCCAACTTTCTTAAGCTGCAGTTGTGAAAGAGTACTTCTGTCTGAATGTGAAAACAAACGAATAGCCTGTCTCATCCTTCAGCTTTCTGCAAGGACGAAAATTGGTGGGAGCTCTCACTCAAATGCTGGTAGCACTGGGCTATAATTCTGCCTTGCCAGACTTTCCCAGTGTATTGTGTGGGGTCTGCGAAGCTCAGCTTGTTTTTGTAATTGCATGTTTGAGCGTCACATGGGGATGAATTTCAAAGAATCATGGTGGTACTTGCACATTGGTGGCACTGCCAATGCCTATACCAAATTCCTGACATTGGTCCCCTTTTTTAATAACTGATCCTTGCACATATTTATTTTTACATATCTTTGTTTCCTTGCAAATCCTTCACAGCTTAGTAGCAAACCTTGCTATTAACAAGTTTAATAAAAGGGATGCAATTTTAACCTTCTTGCTTCAATCAGTGTTTAGTAGTTTCCTACTTTTGCATTTCAATACAGTCATTATTGAACAACAAAACATCCAGCATGCCCTGGATAGAATTTTCACTGAAACAACTGAATACTGAGTAAACATAGAGAAAATAAAAACTTGTAATAAACCAAAGCTAGAGAGTACTGAAATTCAAAGACATACTAGAAAACATGGTGCAAAAATAAAGGCACATGATACTTGTTCTCTTTTTTATAGTCTAAGGAAACCAAAAACGTTCTGAATATTGCAAGTGTAACTCACAGCTCCTCTGTGGACTACAGCACTTCTTGCTGCATTTTACTTCAGTTCAAATTTCCTTATTTTTCTGCTTTAAGTGAAGACATTTCATATAGTTGACAGGAATTTTTCTGCGCACTTTTGTTTTATGATAGAAGTTTTTTTGAATTAGGTATTGGAGTGTCCCTAAGTCTGGGCTGAATACTGGAGAGACCACAGAGGTCTGAGAGTTGGCTACTCACAGAGGTCTGAGAGTTGCTGAGGACTGAAGGTTCAAACCAGCTCATGAAGAAACCATGGAGTCTCTCCAGGGAAAAAACACAACCATCAGTTAGTTACATTTGGAGAAAATCATCTGAATGGTAAGTTGAAGAAACATTCTTACAAAACAAGAATTTTACACATGGAGAAGAGCGAAACAGGAGCACACTAGTTTAGAGTGCTCCAACAGTCATAAGTATACTTTCTGAAGAGGCAGAATAGAAGGCTGCCTCAGCATACAAGAACTAATGAATTCTGTTTATTCAAAATCCAACTTCCTGAGAGCTTCTAGCAGCTCATGATAGAAGATTCTTGTGTCCTGAGGTCCACTGTAATTGAAAGCTGTGAGGCAGAGGTCACAAACAAGGATGAAAGAAAGATAAATTCAAATTAAAATGCCATGGTGTAGGTGCTAAAGAGAAATTACCTAAATGTGAAGGAACAAGGAAGGTAGGCATCACAGGAAATGTCCATTGTGGTAAATCCAGCAGGTTTAACTGAGTAATGCAGCAAAATCTGGATAGTTTAAAACACTTTAGCACGAAGGAAATAGACTGTTCTGTGAATCAGAACTATTGTGTGCACTGCAGGTAGGGAACAGATTAACCTGCTGCTTTTTGCAACAATTTTAAAATATGTGAAAATTGTTACCATATTCCTCCACTCTTATTCGCCCATTTTATCTTCTCAAGATCAAACATTTCAAGATTTTCCCTTGTCATAGATACTTCTGAATTTCTGGCAAAGCTTGCTGCTTTCTCATAGTTTCTTTGAGATGATTCTTCCTGTTCTTGAAGCAAAACACTCAAAAAAATGGATTAAATACTTCAATTTAGTCATTAGCATTGCTGAAGAGTAGAAGCAAACATACCTGTGTCAAGAACTGTACTCTTAATATCTGACATAACACTTGTCCTTTTCACAAATATTAAACCAGGAAGTAGCCATATGTCTAACACAAGATAAAATTTGTTTATCTGAAAAGAATAACTGAAACATATGGCAAAACACAAAGTCTTTCTTTTGCAAATGATGTATGGTTGCAAGGTGCAAATAAATTTAATATCCAGATTCTTGAAGGGATTAACACCAAACAGCATTCGACAAGCCTAAACCTCTCTCATCCTGTGAGTTGCTGTACTCTATAGCTCCTTTTATTTTTGTAGAATCAGTATTTAGTTGTTTCTCATCTTATTAATGTGTGCCTGTTTTTCCCTACCTAAATTTGTGAGCCTCCATCCTTTCTCCTTAGATTTCTCTTATTTTTATCATAGCATAATTTCAATTTTTAAAGTCTATATTGAATTATCTACCACTGCATCTCCACCACACCAATTTTCTTTCATTTCTGTAATTTCAAGTCAATGTTTAGGGATGCTAATAAAAATCCTGAATAGTACTGGATACACGGCAGATGAATAAAGAACTTCAGTTGTTACAAACATTTGATGCTGACCCATTGATAACTGCCTCTGGTCTGATTTTCCAACTAGCTTTGGTTTTAGTCTAACATAAATTAATCCTGACCATATTTCCCTGCTGGTCTATGAAAATGACATGCAATACAGCATAAAAGGATACAACCTATTCCCTACAGGCTTTATTAAATCAAGGTATCTAATAGTTAATGGTCTCTGTCTCTAAGGCCTGCTGTCCTCATAGAGAAAGAAATCAAATTGGGATGACATCATTTGTTTATGACAATGCTGTTAAGTTGCTCATCTCCTTGTTGCCCTTGTGATGTTTACAGTCAAGTAGTTGATTATGTTATTTCTCTCCTTCAGAATCTGAAAGGATTTAAAAAGGGACTAAACTCAGGAAGATAAAATATGCTGTATCAAAATAGTCCCTTGAGGGACAGGACAGACAAAGCATGTAAGGATGTCTCTAAGGAAAACAAATACATTCAACCCTAAAATGTGAACAGCATTCACTGGCAATATTTACTATGGTAAACAAAATGAGGTCATGGCACAAGCTCACGCTCAAGCATTCATCTATCCATACTATTTAACAGTTAGCACACTCCTGGTCCACTTTTAGCTGTTCAAAACAGTACTCTTCCAGGGGGTGCACAGGAGTGTTTGAGAAGAAGCATGAGCCACTTACTGTTCCTTCCAGACAGACCGGGACATACTGTTTTGGAGGAAAGAGATTTTAACTGCATGGATATTGAATGTGCGGCACCAAATGTTCTTGGGGCTACAGAATTGTCACTGGTTCATTTCATATACCACTATACACACAGTGGCTGTCTATGCACTGCCACTAACTTCTGTCTAATTAATCAGTGTTTCCTTCTATTTTGATTGCTCCAAGTATTCTGGATTGATCTGAGTTTTTTACAGTTCTCTTCTACTCAACTTTTGACATTTGATCTACCTTCTGCTTTCTTTGTGCCTTCTTATATTTGAGGTTAAACAAGAACTTATGGTTTATCTGGGCTGTTGATTTATACACTGTATACCACCTGCACTGGAGGAGTGTGTAGTTAACTATTATAGTGTAATGTATTTAAGGTGATACATATTTTTCCTTAGTTTTTTCTTAGGCTTCCCTCCTGTGAAATATTACATATTAATTTGCAGAGCTGGAATCTGCTGATTTGGAATCTGGTGGTTTTATTTTGCTGCATTCCTTTCATCAAAGGACATATGAGAAGTCAAAATTGTTCACTATCACTAGTGATAGTAGATTATTCTACTAGTTGCTCACCAGAAGTTTTGTTTTTCTTAACCTTTCTAGCTGAATTGTGTTTACTCATTCACTATTATAACTGTTTACATTCTTGTCTGCCACTGTCTCCTCATGTCTAAAAAATTAATAAACTCCATTTACATGTTACACTTTGATGTTTTTGAAGGGGCTGTCCATGCCATGATGGAACCCTGCAGCTCGTGAAATGGAAGCATTACTATTTTTAAAGTTATAGTTAATTTTCATTACAGATCTGCCAAAAAAAACCAGACTGTCCAAAGATTAAATTATTTTACAGGAATAAATGTAACCCTGTGAGCTGACAAGTATCTATCCTTCACTAAATCCTGTCTGGTACTAGAATATTCACTTTGTTAATGTGCAAATTTTCTAAAATAAGTACTGCCAAAACTGAGAGGTTAAGCTTTATTTCTCAGTCAAGATTCAGCAGAGATTGTGATATTATGTTCAACTACTGAGATGATGATGAAATCAAAATATTTCACAATACATTTGCTAACATATCTCAAAGCATCATGGATAGGTAAATTCATTCACACCCACTGAAATGTAAAAGAACATACACAAAAAATTCAGGTGCTGTGTTTTTTTTCTAAATGTTTCAGTAAAAGTAGTCAATTTGAATCATGTTGACAGTAGCTAATGGAATCTATGAAATTGTTTTTTCCTCAGAACCTCCAATTATTGGAGAATTCAATAGAGACAGCAAGAGCATTCAAAAAGCACCCATTAGTGTGATGTAAAACCACAAGAGATATTACTCAGATGCTAACAAGGTTACACTGAATTTTATAGTCTGAAACTACTGTGTGCTAGATTTAATGACTACATACTTGCATTTAAATCTAAAAACATTCCCAGGCATTGGAACCTGATTGCCTAATCCTGTCATATTTTTTGAATGGTCCCTGATACAGAATTGGTCCAAGTCATATGCTAACTTCCCAAAGAACTGCAGATCTGAATACAAATCTGGAACTTGCACAAGGGACCACTCCCAGTAGGTAGTCTGCTTTTTGAGGGCAAGACAAGTTAAAAGTACAGACATAGTATTTCATGTCAGCTTACCTCCATGACAATATTCCTGGGCATATTTATTTTACTAAAAAAAAATGCAGCCATAATGACTGCTTGGTAGAAAGGCTGAAACCTTTTAATATGCATAGGAAGTTGCCTACCACTATTGTATTTAAAATACATATATATCCTGACATATATCAGAAATAGTGTGGCCAGCAGGACCAGGACAGGGATCACCTGTCCTTGGATGCAAGGGATCACTTGGCACTAGTGAGGCTGCACCTCAAATTCTGTGTCCAGTTCTGGGCCCTTCAGTGCAAGTGCTGGAACGTGCCCAGAGAAGGGCAATGGAGCTGATGATGTGTCTGTAATTTAAACCCCATGAAGAGTGGCTCCAGGAGTTGGGGATATTTATCCTGCAGAAAAAAAGGCTCAGGGGAGACCTTGTCACTCTCTACAACTATTTGAAAGGAGAGTGTAACCAAGTGGGGTCAGCCTCTTCTCCCAGTCAACAACTGACAGGAAAAGAGGAAATGACCTCAAGTTGTACCAAAGGAGGCTCAGGTTGTATATAAGGAAAAACGTCTTCACTGAAAGGATGGTTAAGCACTAGACTAGGCTTCTCAGTGAAGTGATGGAGTCACCATTCCTGGAGGCATTCATAAAATGTATAGACATGGCACTTCCTTATATGGCTCAGTGGGCATAGATAGTGGTATTTGGTCAAGGTTGGACTTGAGGATCTTGGCAGTCTTTTCCAACCTTAATGAGTCTATTATTCCATGAATGTAACCTTCCTATGCGTACAAAATGTTATTTGGTAAAATGAGTCTCAACAGTTACAAGGGCAGGACAGAAAACTGAATTTTGAGTGTCAGTGTTTGGCTCTGGTCTCTTTCTCCTGTACACTCAAGCAAAGTCTTTTTAATTCTACAGCTGTGGAAGTGCGGATGGAGAGCAAGGGACTATTTATTGAGCCTAATGTCTGTTACTGCTATTTCCCATTTTTCTGCATGCTAAAGGAATGGGATTAAGGGAATACCCTCAAAGTAAATAGTACTCTAATGCGATTGAACTAATAATCCAATTACAGAATGAGCTGTGCACTGTTCAAGACACACTCAGTGAACACAGTATGCACACATATCATCATCAGAAAAACTGTATCAGTGCTTATGGTATCACTTATTAGCAGCCTAGTTTAGTATTACAAAACTCCTATTTTCCCCTAAAAATCCTTTGGGTCTGACACACTGTCCACTGGAAAAAGAAAAACAAGACCCTAATGAATCCTATCTTATCTTAGTCATGCAACCACACACCTAATTATAAGCACACACAGTTTCAATAGTGAAGTGAACAAAATGTTAAAAAGAGACGAGCACACTCAGCTTCCATTAAAATAATTTCAAGCATCAAAACAATGTTCTAGGAAAGACTCAATACTTATTGGTATTTATGTAAGGAAAATCTGACAAATTTGTTTAAGCAGAAAATAACATTTTCCTGGAAAACCTACTTATTAATTATGCATCCTGTTAGAGTATTAAATAAAACAACAGGAAAGGCTGTGGCAAATGATAAATGTATAATATATGTAAAAGTGTTGTTCTGTCTCTTACAAACTGAAGTGTTGATATGACTGGATCTGGGCTTCTTTACCTATGCCACTCTACAACCTGAATTTTATGATATTTTGTAAAGGGAAAAATATTTGGGATTAAGTTTTAATTTGGCTCTTTATGATTTATTAAGGAATTAATTAGACTTTTCCTTCCAGCTTAACATTAAAGGTAAAATTGCATGCAGTCTCAAATGACACTTGGAAATCATGATATCATGAGACAAGACAATGAAAATCAGGGAACTGAAAGAAAATATTTGTCCTTTGCCATTAGGTGAGCTGGCGATTTTTAAAGAATCCCAACCTGACGTATTAGCTGACATATGCTAGACAACGTGTCATTTAACACGTATTAACTAATTAAGATAAACATCAGGGAGCTTTGGTTTCAATCAGATTACTTAAAAGGTTAAACTCTTTCTCAGTGAAGTCAAAACTTCCAATAAAGTCATCTTTGTTTGGATTAAAAAACGTCCCTCAATTCAAACTCCTAGAGAACAGAAGGATTTGTCTGACACTGATTTACAATTCCTTTAAAGTAACTTCAGCTGGGAAAGATGAAATAGAAAAATGCCTTTAAAATTACTATTGCAGAGTCTAATCCGGACTGCATTAGAAATCTTAACAGTTTTACTTTGTTGAAATAGAAAAGCATATAGAAAGATTACAAACACTAAACCTTGCTTGAGACACATTTAACCCAAATGCTAAAAAAAGAAATAAAAAGGGAAGTTTTGATTTTGGCTATTTATTGTAATTTCTTCATTTGTAGTCTACTTTTATTCTTTTATTTGGGTGTTCAACTGTATTTTAGTGTAGCCAAAATAAGAACAGCCATACACATGAAATGCCTAGCAGTGTCAAAAGGAAAAATAACAAAGCCAAGAAAAATGTATTTGAATATGGGAACTGGAGGAAGTTAGGTGGCAGTTTTGTTTCTACCTTAGTGAACAACTATCACTGAGAGACAATCATAGATAATTTACTCCCAAGCAAAAGGTGATTTTGCCACCTGGCTTCTTGCAGGTCAAGCAGCTGGCAGTTAGTATAAGTAACCAAATCAAACCCAGAATCTAACAAGAAAATGAGCAGCTGCCATTGAGACTTACGACTTCTTAAGTAAGACTGGAGGAGATAAACAAAATAGCATAATACTTCAAAGAAGTAGAGCAACTGCAGAATTAAGTGATGAAGAACAGGGAAAATTATAGAAAGTGATCAGAACAGCAAACCTGGGAATAATCAGAAAAAGGAAAAGCTAAGTGTACTTCTGAGTTACATGATTTTCAAGTTCTCTGGACTCATAGGACATTTAGAGAACAGAGGTAAGAACTGTTAAAACGGATTATACATCACTGGTGAGTTTTGCATAGTTTTATATGCAGCCAGTAAGTTTTGTCCATTATGTTGCACATGGTCCTCAGTCCACTGGCTACTCAATTACCCATGTCCCACAGTGATAGTCTGTAAAATAGATTCAACATCCATCTGTGCATTCAAAGTTCAGTGAACCAAAGTAAGCTTTTATCATGGAAAGACTGAGACATTCCACCTCTCGATGATCACAACCTTCCTAATTAAAGGGGTATATAAAATAATTCCACATGGTTAAAATGCCACGTCCTTCAAAAATAACCCATTTTGCCTTGTAAGGAATGACCCAGAAACACCAATTCACAAAAATTCTTACTTACACGAATAAGTATATAGTAATTTTGATTCTTACTTGATTCTTAGAATTAGATGGAAAGTTCTTTTGAAACAGAAATCGTAGCAAATGACTTATGATCCTGATACTTAATGAAGACAGCTACTAGCACTCAACCTTTCTCAGACATAATTAACCATTAGCATTGACAATATCTCAAGAACATCTACATATAATCACCATCTCATCAAAATACACAGCAGCTCAGACTTTAATTCCAATTAATCATGAAATCACTTAATGAGAATTAAAATTTGGACTCCTGAACTTTTTTCAACCTCCAAGTCCCTTCCTTGACTTCACTTTCCCCATGTTTAGCTTACTTCTTTAAGCATAATCTCTAAGAATATGTATACCCTCCACATGCCAGACTGTGCACTGATGAATTTCCAAGCTTGCTTCTTTTTCTCTCCTGCTGCTATTTTTTAAAGATTTTTTTTGTTTGTCTCTGATTTACCT
This sequence comes from Entomyzon cyanotis, assembly GCA_024500445.1. Taxonomy (NCBI): domain Eukaryota; kingdom Metazoa; phylum Chordata; class Aves; order Passeriformes; family Meliphagidae; genus Entomyzon; species Entomyzon cyanotis. The sequence goes on along the minus strand of JAKEPQ010001021.1, from coordinate 40,975,191 downwards.
ATTCATCCTGTTTGTCTCACAGCTAGCTAGAACAAATATGTTTTCCATGATTTCAGTACCATGCATGCAGCTTCTGGATAGATAGGAAGTGGTATCAATTGGAAACAGATCTAGCTTTCTAGTGTCATTGCAGCCAAATTTTTTGTTTCAGTCACAGAGCAAGATCACTATGGAATCCAGAAATTACGGTGCAAAATACTACTACAACATGATCAACACTCTTTTTTTCTTTCTTTTCCAACCAAAGCCTCTCCTAGTTAAAAACTTCATTGCTGTGAAAACATACAGTTTTTGTGCAACATCTGTGACCACCAATAGCACCCCAAGATAGAACCAGAAATGAGATATATCCTCTTTCAAACTTGAAGATGATTTTGTGCAAGCATTTAATTACATGTAGTCACTGTTATATAACTTTACAGTACTCTCTATCTTGCTAGCACAATGGTGAAACTGGAATTAAAAATTACAAATGTACAACTTTAAGCAAATCAGATGCACTAAAAAAGCCTGCTCAACTGAAAGCCTTTTCACAGACCTAGGAACAAATGCCTATTCACAGACCTAGGAACTAGAATCCTATATTTTCACTAGGAACTAGAATCCTATATTTTCCCTAAGACGCAGAAAAAAACGTATTTCTTTGAAACGGAAACAAATATTTCTGAATTGCTGCTAACCTACTGATGTCATGTCAAAGAAATAACAGCCAAACCAGTCTATAAAAGAGCACCTGCACATTGAAGGATTCCACTGAGTAAGGAATTTTTCACTGAGCAGTGTGTGGGAAAGAAGTATCTTTATTTTACCATGGTTGTGATCAGAAATACTTTTTTCTTTGTAGACATTTACATAGTTTAACATGCGAACATAAAAATCCTGAAAAAAGCCAATGGAAACAGTTTTACAATCATATCCTATCAGAAACAAAATGCATTAAAAATCATCATAATCACAGAAAAAATATCTCCATCGAGTTTTAGTTATCTCTTACGGTTTTTGTAATTTCTGTCATTAGCTTGGAGTCTGAAATCTTTTACTTAAAATACATAAAATACATAAAAAGCTGGCATCATTGAGGGGAGATTTTCTACCTCTGTGTCTTCTGAAGGGACAAAATAATTTGGAAAGAAATAGCTGTAATAAATTAAAATAATCTGTTCAGCATAATACTGCAAGATTATTTATAAAATGACTGAACATAATAGAAGATTATTTTATGTTTCCTATTCTTCACAATTTTCCAGTATTTTCAATTAGAACCTTTCTAAATACTTCATGAAGAGTTTAAGTAGTCTTTGTAAATGCAATTTAAGAAACAGAGATTTTATCTTAGGCCTAAAAACTCTATTTGTAGAGTAATACCACAATATGCTATATTTTACTTAATAGGAAAAATTGGTATTTCCTTTACCGCTTTTTAGATCTGCAAGGAACAGCAACTTTTTGTGTGTAATCCTATGTCTTTTAATTCTATGTCTATTATGTCGTAATTTCTCATAAAAGTCTTTAGCTAATTTGAGAAAAAATTTACCAAGAGATGAACAAAAGCCAATGAATGAGAAAATTCTTAGTAATAGTTAATTTCTCATTATGGTTACATAACCGAAAACTAAGGAATTAAATTCATGCTACTGATAAAGCTCAACATGAAAATTCTTATGTCAATTATACCTTGTCAGTGTCCTTTAAGATCGGATTAGAAGATCATTTAAATTACCTAATAACAGAGGAGGAACATGTAGTAATTTAGAATAGCTATAGAACCTCATAAATCACACCTGAAATAAGAACTTCAGGGGCTAAGACACAGGTACACATCCTGACATCAGAATAAGGGACTGTGGATTATGGCAAGCAGAACTTCAGTGACTCAATTTAGGGAAAAGCAGCTGTATTAAATCTGGAAATGACAGTAAACCTTATGAACAGAGAGTACAGTTTGACAGTTCTGAAAGAGAGAAGTGTTGTATCTTCACTTTTCCCTGTTCCTCTTACTTTTGACTTAGTTTCATCCTTCCTACCCTCAGTAATGCAGCTTCCGCACCATATCTCATGTGCCCATGGATACAACATCCATATGATCTCAAGAAAAAAGATTTAATGAGTTAAACAGCTTCTTGTTTTCCCAAGATAGTTTTCGGATATTTTAGTGAGCTTGGGAAATAGAAACCAGTTAGGGATTTCCCATTCCTGCCCTGGAAAGTCGTTACTGTTGTGAAAGTTGTTAATGTGTCTACATCTATTTCACGCCATCTCTTATTAGCGTATTTTAAAAAAACTAATAATAATTGCAGGGAAAAACATGTGAAGACAACAAATTTTTGTTTAATAAATATAAGAAAAGAAAATCTGGGGATTTGGAAAAATCTGTAGTTGGTAGGCACAATCTTGAAGGTACCATTGGGAGCTAGATGACAGTAAAACATTCAACTCTGCCAAGTAAAATGCACATTAGAAAAGTCACTGTAACTTGGCCATTTTGGAAGAAGGAAGTTAATGTTCCCTCCTTAATGGATCTAACTGAGCAGAACTTTCAGTTGATAGTGCATTCCCCATGACACAACAGTTTCAAAATGACAAATTTCACCTCACTTAACCAGATGCCTACAGCTGAGCTTTAGCTGAGCTCTATGGGATCAATCTGGTCAATGAAGAGAAACAGGCTCTTAAAGAATCTGACTCATCTTACCTATTTTAAATAAAGGATAATACAAATTTCTCTGACAAGTGCCTATTTCCTCACTGACTATGAACAAAGAGCCTAGGCAGGCTGTAATTAATGCCCACACTTTGAAGAACTGCAGTCACAGGGATAAGTGGGTAGGCCTTGACAATCAAACAACAAAAAATCGGAAAAAAAAATATATAGTAACTAAGCTTCACCATGATGAACAGCTGCAAACAGCCTCTACAGGCATATCTATGGAGACTAAATCGTAGAATAACCTGAGTTGGAAGGGAACCGAGAAGATCACCAATGCCACTGCCATGGGCAGGGACAACTTTCACTAGACCAGCCTGGTCAGAGACCCATCCAGCCTGGCCTTATACACTTTCAGGGATGGGGCATCCACAACTTCTTTGGGCAACTCAATCCAGGGCCTCAGCCCTCTCACAGTAAAGAATATTTTTTCCTAATGTCTAATTTAAACCTATTATCTATCAGTTGTCCTGTCACTACATACCCTTATGCAAATTCTCTCTCCATCTTTCTTGTATGCTCCCCTCAGGTACTGGAAGGCCACAATTAGGTAGCCCTGAAGCCTTTTGTCCTCCAGGCTGAACAATCCCAATTCTCTCAGCCTTTCCACTCAGCAGAGGTGCTCCAGCCCTTCAATAATCTCGGTGGCCTCCTCTGGACTCACTCCAGCAGGTCCATGTCCCTCCTGTGCAGGGACCCCAGAGCTGATGCAGTGCTCCAGGTGGGTCTCACCTGAGCAGAGCAGAGGGGCAGAATCCCCTCCCTCCCCCTGCTGCCCACAGGGCTCTGGATGCAGCCCAGGACACGTTTGGCTCTCTGGGCTGTGAGTGCCATGGCCAGGGCATGTCCAGCCTCTTACCCACAGCACCCCAAGTCCTTCTAGGCAGAGCTGCTCTCCATCTCTTCATCCCCCTATCTTTTCTTAACAATTTAATAACTGTTACCTGTCAGTCACCTGGCTGTGTACTGTGGAGGCACAATGCATCATAGACGTATCAAACTTTTTTACCTCCTTGTATACATTCCGAAGAAGTAACACAGAATTTTATGTTTCCTTTCTCTTCACCAAGCAACATAAAGAAGGTACAACAGGGTAAATACTAGAGAATTATTTCTTTGTCATGTTAGTAAAACAGAAGTGCTTACGCTGAAAATATTTCAAGCAGGAGCTACACCAAGAATAAAGGCAAGATGATTTTCATCTTATACCTTTCACTTCTTTCTCCTTTTCCCCTTTTCTAGCTACACCTACTTCCATCAGCCAAAAAATCCTAAAACTTCACAGCTGTTTATTCTGCAGGATAATTCTGATTTTGCACAGGACTGTAGCAGAGTTTATGATCCTCAGCATAGAAGGACTTGAAATAAAATATCCTGGACTACGATCTGCTTCCCATTTGCTAGAATGAATGTATCCCTGATACTTAATCAAGCAACTGTGTTACTATAGTCTACATTTAAACGCATCTGTCACTGTTGCCCACTTGTAAAAACTGGTAGAGCAGAGTTTCATAGTGTGCTACAGAACAGTTCAAACATTATGGTGCAAAAGTTCATCATGCACAAATCAGAAATCAACATGAATGTTTTTATTTCACATATGTCACTCAGTAGACTAGAAGCTAAATAGTTTCAGCAATCAAATTAGTACCTACCTATATAGTATTTATTCCATAAGAATGTCTTACATCAAGGCAATTCTTATTAATAAAACAAATGTAGAATCATAATCATATAAATAGTCAGCCCAATCTTTTCTGATTGAATCTACTATACCATTTTAAAAGCAGCTTTTGGATGGTACAAATACAGTATTTGTACGAGCAAGTAGTCCAAGAAATCATTTTTTTAGTTAATATAATTAACATTAAAAGAGCACAGATGAAAATTGCCTTTGCTTCTCTTTTCTCGTATAAGATTTTTCTTTTCACTAGCTTTCATGTGAGTCTTGATGGTGGCTTTGGAACCTGCATAATTCCTGTTTGAATCTTGGCTACTATTTCATTTTGTCTCCTTCTTCTTAAGCAATGCTGAATATTCAACATCTTGTGTTCAAGTGTGTAGGTTGAAACAAAATGCAACATTTGGCACTAATACACTACCTAATAACTATGAAATAATACACTATATATATATATGGAGAAAATGTAATTAAACAAGAAGGAAAACAATCTTCCAGGAAAAAAGTAGAAGAGATTATCAGGCTCCAGATTTGAGCAAATTCCTCTCCTCTCCTCTCCTCTCCTCTCCTCTCCTCTCCTCTCCTCTCCTCTCCTCTCCTCTCCTCTCCTCTCCTCTCCTCTCCTCTCCTCTCCTCTCCTCTCCTCTCCTCTCCTCTCCTCTCCTCTCCTCTCCTCTCCTCTCCTCTCCTCTCCTCTCCTCTCCTCTCCTCTCCTCTCCTCTCCTCTCCTCTCCTCTCCTCTCCTCTCCTCTCCTCTCCTCTCCTCTCCTCTCCTCTCCTCTCCTCTCCTCTCCTCTCCTCTCCTCTCCTCTCCTCTCCTCTCCTCTCCTCTCCTCTCCGGTAGATCATTAAAAGGTTGTGAAAACAAAAAAATTGTTTACATTTCATCCACAGTTAAACCTTGACTTAAAACATTCCCAGTCATTGTACTCATATATCACAATTTTTATATTAAGAAGTAGATGTTGTAAAATTCATTTAAAGTATAATGATAAATTCTAAATAATTTGACAGTTTATCAATATTCTAGTAGACTTTCAATATTTGAGGATGAACATAGACACATAAAATGCATATCAGTTAGTCAACCAACTAATGTGGTCCAACACCCCTTGGATAGCTGGCCATTTCTTCTATATAAATTATAAGCTCTGTGTTGGATGAGTGTTCCCATGACTAAAGAAATACGTTCCTCTTTTTTCACTTCATCAGAATAACTGCACAGAACTACAAGCTGCTCTGAGGCCAGACACCCTATAGGTGCCCTTCTCCTGTCATTTCCCTGCTTTTGTACAACGCTTCATCTTTTCTTCACAAAAGAAGAATGACACAAACCTCTTTCCCAAGGACATCTCCAATGTATACAAGTTATGAAATGTACACTTTGTCTTCAAATCTTTAAATATTTTCCATGCATGACAATACGCAAATACTCTCAACTTCACATGAAGTGATTTTTAAATACAAATGTTTTTAAGGTCTCGTAACATTAAGGTCTCGCTTTATTTCCATGCACACCACTTTTCTTCATTCTTCTATAACACAAGTACGGAGCACAGAATCAGGAAGTCTTCACACTGGCTTTAACTAACTCATTAAGCACACAACCTTCAGAAAATTCTTCTTGAGAAGTCTATAAAAATAAGTTGTCACTTGTTCTGTGTCTTGGCCTCTTTGCTCTTCTTGGAGTTTCTGAGCACTCTGCTGCTCTGCAACACGCACACAAGCTCTCTTATCTGTTATCAGCTTGGATTTTGTCTCAGAAGGCTCTGAAATCTGCTGTAGCTACAAGTCAGCCTGATGTGGCACTAAACTTTTCAAATGCTAAAATTAAACATCAAGTAATGAAGAGTCAGAAACACTAATAAACATATTAAAATAGGATCATTTTGAGACCGCTGCTTCAAACTGTGTTTTTCTGTGTTAAAATACACAGAAAAACCTGTAAACGTGTTCAAACTGAAAACCAGGACTAGCTCCATTGAAAAGAACTTAGAGATTTGAACTTGAAAGATGCCAAGCTTTGTTCAGTTGAGAGAAACCCATTGCTTCCTGTGCAGCTTCCTGTGGAGAGGAAGCACAGAGGGAGGTGCTGTGCTCTTGTCCCTGGCATCCAGAGAGAGGACACGTGGGAACAGAACCACAGAATCATAGAATGGCTTAGGCTGGAAGGGACCCTAAAGATCACCAAGTTCCAAGCCTCCTGCCCTGGGCAGGACCAGGTTGTTTAAAGTCTCATCCAGCCTGGCCTTGAACACTCACAGTGATGGTGCATCCACAGCTTCTCTGGGCAAGCTGTTCAGGCACCAGCCTCACAGTGAAGAATATATTTCCAGTATCTAATCTAAATCTACTCTCCATCAGTTTGAAGTCACTCCCCTTTGTCCTGTCACTCCATGTTGTCACGGGTAACACAAAATGTTACTGTACTCCATACGAATCTGTGCCCCAAAATATTCTTAGTCTGTCTTTATGATCCAGTGCCGTTTCCAGAACAGGAATCCCAAGGTGAGGACTGGGGGAGGGAAGAGAGGTATTGATTAGATCTCTTTTAAGTTGGAGCCTGGAAGCAGGGAGCGCTCTCTTTCCTGGAAGCATTTGCAGAAGGTGGAGGCTCCACTTTGGAGAGGGTTGCTTCAGGCGGTTGGCTTTTTTTTTCTGGGTTTGCAACAGCAGCCACTTGCAAAAAGTGTATTTCACAAGCAAAGACCTTTGAAAATCCTATCAGCAGCATGGAGCTTGAGCCAGTTCCTGGGGCCAGGTCACCCTGCATCAGTGCCAGCAGGCGAGTTCTTCCCCCTGCACACACCACAGCTCTGTGGACAGCAGCACTAACACTGGTGGAGTCCTGCGGCCTGCAGGAGGAGCAGAGCTGACCCCACATGAGCCAGTAAAGCTTCATCTACCACCAGAACTGCTGTGTATCTCCTGCCTTATTGTGAGGGTTTGCTGACATCGTTTCCCTGTGTCTGCTGGACTGCACAGCTGCCTTGAAGGCTGCCGTTTGGGGGAGGGTTTGCTGCCATCTTTTCCCCTTTGTGTCCCCTCACACAGTCACCTGTGGCTGGTGCAATCCCCAAAAAGGTATTTGTGGCAGTTTGGGTTTCTCTTTGTTCTCAAGGAGCCCATTTTAGAAATTTTGTATCTAAAAATTTTGTATCTAGTGATTATTTACTGTTATTTTTTTACCTGTTGCAGTTTAATTTGTTATCAAACTTATTTTTCCACTTACACCTGCTCACATTGGTTTTCTCCTTATTGGTGGAAAGGGATTGGTTAAACCTATAAGGGGAGGCAACTCAGAATGCTCCCCTTTAAATTGTCTTAAACCAAGACACATGCTGTTGTAAATAGCTGCTGTCCATCTTTCCTGTAGGCTCCCCTCAGGTACTGGAAGGCCACAATTAGGTAGTCCTGAAGCCTTTTGTCCTCCAGGCTGAACAATCCCAATTCTCTCAGCCTTTCCACTCAGCAGAGGTGCTCCAGCCCTTTAATAATCTCGGTGGCCTCCTCTGGACTCACTCCAGCAGGTCCATGTCTCTCCTGTGCAGGGACCCCAGAGCTGATGCAGTGCTCCAGGTGGGTCTCATCAGAGCAGAGCAGAGGGGCAGAATCCCCTCCCTCCCCTGCTGCCCACAGGGCTCTGGATGCAGCCCAGGACATGTTTGGCTCTCTGGGCTGTGAGTGCCATGGCCAGGGCATGTCCAGCCTCTCACACAGCAGCACCCCAAGTCCTTCTGGGCAGGGCTGCTCTTGGTCTGCTCATCCCCAGCTTGGGTTAATTCCAGGGGTTGTCCCAACCCAGATGCAGCACCAGCACTTGGTCTTGCAAAACCTCATGAGATTCCCATGGGCCACTCCTCGAGCTTGCCCAGGTCCCTCTGGATGCCATCCTGTCCTTTAGGTGTGTCAAAAACACCTCTCGGCTTGGTGTCATCCTCAGACTTGCTGAGGGTTCACTCAATCTCTTTGCCTATGTCATTAATGAAGATATTAAATTACGCTTGTCCCAGTATGGACCCCCAAAGGACACCACTTGTCACTGATGTCCATCAGTTGACCACTGGATGTGACGGTCAAACCCATTCCTTACCCACCAAACAGTTCACCCATCAAACCCATGTTGCTCCAATTTAAAGAGAAGGATGTGTGGAGGACCATGACAAAGGCTTTACTGAGGTCCACATAAATGAAATCTCTAACCCTTCCCTCATCCACTGATGTAGTCGCTCCATCTTGAAGGTTAGGGGGTTGGTCAGGCAGAACTTACCCTTAGTGAAGCTGTGCTGGTTGTCCCAAATCACCTCCCTGTCCCCCAAGTGCCTCAGCACAGTCTCTAGGAGAATGTGTTCCATGATCTTCCCAGGTGCAGAGGCGAGGCTGACAGGTCAGTAGTTCCCAGGGTTGTCCTTTCTTCTCTTTTTAAAAATAGGTCCAAGGTTTCCCTTTTTCCAGTTGCCTGGAACACCAACTGACTTCCATAACTTTTCAAATATCATGGAGAGCAGCTTGGGAACTACATCAGTCAATACTCTCAGGACTCTGGGATGCATCTCATCAGGTCCAATGGACTGTGAAAATTTCACTCATGTCCAGTGGGATATCCAGCCTTCTTATAATCTTTTTTCAATCTTGCCCCATAACCAGCATAAACATAATGTGAGAATCTTGTTCATCTTGATGAACTTAAGTCTTGGAACGAAACTCTGAATGAGATGTTGGGTTATATTTCGAATATAATGAAAGACTGAGGATGGATGAAAAATTATATATTGCAGTAGGGAAGAAATACAAGCTGTAATATCAACACACTTTTTACAGTTTATGTGTGAGAGTCTTCCAAGAACACAGGAGCTAGAAAGAGAAGTTCAAATGAGAATTAAAGAAATCACTGCTAGGCAACATGTCCTGATAATTTATCTCTCCTTTAATCCCCTTCTTACCACACATTTTATTGAGGGATTGTGTTGGTTTTGCTTGGCCTGGTTTTGGGTAGCAGGGGGGCCACAGACATGCCTTCTGTGAGAAGCTGCCAGAAGCTTCCACCATGTCCAGCAGAGCCAATCTCTGATGGCTCTGAAGATGATGGACATGCTGCTGGTCAAGGCTGGAGCAATTAGAGATGTTGGTTACGCCCCTGTGATAACATATTTAAGAAGAAACTCAAAACAAAGTGGGGGCATAGTTTTTTCTAGCCAGAAAAGAGGAGGAGGTGAGAACATGTGAGGGAACAACATGGAGACACTAAGGTCAGTGGAGAAGGAGGGGGAGGAGGTGCTCCAGGCACTGGAGCCAAATTTCCTCTGCAGGTTGTGGTGAAGACCATGGTGGAGCAGCTGTGCCCCTGCAGCCCATGGGGTCCACAGGGGTGCAGAGATCCACTCAGCCCGTGGGGGAGCTGCCCACACAGGAGCAGGTGGATGCCTAGAGGGTTCCAGTGCAAGACCTAGTGGAGAGAGAGGGCCCTGCTTCCAAGCTGGAGCAGCCTGTCCTTGGAGGTCTGCACCCCATGGAACAGTGGCCCACACCACAGCAGTTTTGGGAGGACTGTCTGCCTGTGGGACAGATTCACATTGCAGCAGTTTTGGGAGAACTGCTGCTCATGAGATGGACCCACATTGGAGAAGGTCACGGAGAGCTGTCTCCTGTGGGAGGGACCCCACGGAAGGACTCCTCTCCCCGAGCGGTGGAAGAAGATCTTGTTGATGAACTGACCAAACCCCAGCCCCTGTCTCCCAGCACTGTGGGAAGGAGGGAGGGGTTGGGTAGAAAAATGGTGTCTTTAAGGGCATATTTTACTTCTCATTATCCTCCTCTGACTCTGTTAGTAATAAATTCACTTTATTTCTAAGTTGAGCCTGTTTTGCCCTTGGAGTGTTTTCTCCCAGTCATAATCTCGACTCATGACCCCTTTAAATTTTTTCCTCTCCTCTGCCCAGTTGTGGCAGGGGAGAGAGTGAGTTAGTGGCTGTCACATGTGCCTGGTGATTGGCCAGTGTCAAACCATGACATGGGATCTGGGATCTTCGTAAGAATATTAAGGTCTCTAAGAAAATAAAAAACTGTGCGTGTATCTACAGAACACTTCATGACCCATTTGAAAGCAATGTCAGTTTTGCTGACAATTTCTATTAATAATTTTTGGCAACTTCCCTATTCTGTTCAAATTTTCTTTTCTAATCAAATTCATAACTTGGCATGAGGGATGCACACAACTGTTGATGAAACAGCAGCCCTGTTTATTATCTGGAGGCTGGGAAAAGAAGATACAGAGTAAAACTGTGTTTGAAAGGAGCAGCTCAGGGATCATGGAGGGCATAACCACTCTGTAGGTTCATGTTAACTAATATTTGCTAATTATAACCAAATAAAATAAATTCTAGCAGCAAACACACAATATACTAACACATGTTTATCATACATAAAATCAATCCTTTTTCTGCTAATCATAGTATTTCAGATTTTTACTGGGAGAAAAGAAATTGCATTATTAAGTAAACTGTTTACTATAAAATGGCATACACCATACCTCCCATAATTTAAACACTAGTTAAGCTATGTTCATCCATTTAATATTCCTAACACCATTTCAATGATGTGTGGAAAGGAATAGTAAGTGCTTGCAATTTTAACTGCCCTTGTCAATCAGGCCAAGGTCAGGGACCTATATACTCATGAAATTAAACAGATAAGGGAGCAAGGGGGAAGAGAAATATTTGCAATTTTAATTCCAAGAAGTGATGAGAGCAATGCTCTTTTTTTCTGAGAAATTCTTGTAATTACTTTGCTTTGGACAGAAGACCAATTTCCTTACTGAAGATACGGTACAATTTTTGTGAGAGATGGACAAATTGAATGTGCAGGCAGACCGTCTGAATTTTGCTTTCTTAAGTGCTTTCAAACAGAAATGATGGCTTTTTCATTATGGCAATGACATAGAAGTTTTTTTGAGTATATGTAATTACATAAATTCAAGGGCTATGGAATTGCAATTATCCATCTATTTATGATGAAATTTCTTATAATTTGATGGTTTTTTCTATTTCTGTCATGATCTAATGTCTTGTTTTGACGATTTCTCCTGTTATTAAACAGACCAAAATTACAAACAAAACTCCTTCTCTGAATGTCCTTACCTTTCCACAGAAGGAAAAATGCAAATCAAAATAATTTCCAGAAGGCTGTAGCTAAATATTGCTACATAAAAGGAAACTTTCTGCTTAAATGTGACAAAAACCGGGATTTTCATGCATCCAAAACCAGCCTAGAATTTAAGTTGTCTTTCCAAGATATTCTGAGTTTGAAACAACAAAACAGTAACTGTGATTCACCATTACTTCAAATCTGAAGTACTGTCAAGCATGCAAAAGAAGACTGAGAATGAAAACCAGTGTGGCATTTAATGCAAATAATCTCCCAGTCTCAGTGAAAATGGCTTCTACAATATCTAGAAAATGATAGAAGGCTTAAAGTAAGAAATTAATAAATATTTAAAAAACAAAACAAAAAATTCCTGCAATTTCCTCTAACTTTTTGTACAGATTTTTATTCTTAATACTGGAAATCCTATTCTTTCATAATCTTAGTCTCTTGAAAGTCTAGAACAGTGACTCAAAATACCAGGAAAAAAAGGTAGAATCATGTATGCTCTATTGCATAAGTGCATTTCTTAGTGCACCTACAAAAATAATTTGTTGCTACTTCCATGAAGAAAATTGCAGCCTCCTCCCACAAAACATATATCAATCCATAAACAGTTCACATTCATACCCATGTGGGCTTCCACTCAGATTCTGGAATTCAGATTCAATTGCTTCTCTTTAACTTTTGCATTTGCTTTTTCTTTTAATCTCATAATGATCAAGTATAGGGTACTTTTTTTAGACATACTCAACTTTAAGACAGTAATATCATAAAGTTTATATTGTACTGGTGGAAAGGAAGGCCAAGTAAAGAAGTTAAGTGCAAAAAAAAATTACTTACTTTTGCAGGTATGAGTGGATTCAGTTTATTGGTTGACTAAAAATAGAGTTGCACTTAAACCGGGTATGGTAACTCAAAAAACAGTACCAAAAGTATGAAAACATATACAAAGCACAATAACAGAAATAAAACGGGGGAAGCAAAATGTCTGGGTTTAAATTACTTTAGTAACATCATGAACATATAAAAAAATGGTGAAAAGACATAATTAAATGCTTATTGTGCTCAGTAAATAAAACATAGGAAAACCTGTTCACTCCAACAGAGGAGTAATATTAAGCACTAAAATACCTGAATCTAATCAGATAAATGAGTTCACCAGATTAATAAGGAAAATAGGATCAGTATGGATTGGGATTTCTCACCTAAGTAGGAAAGCATAGGATTTTTAAGACTATTATACTGACAGGAGGACTAGGATGATGGCAGTGCCTGTGACATACTGTGGGAGACCAGAAAACCTAAGAGCAAAATGCAAACAATAATATGAAACAGGTAAACTACATAGGGATGCATTGCTGGGGTAAATGTTTACGATATTATATTGGATTATTTTAGTGAATCCAGTCAGGAAACTCACAAGAGGGGAAACAGCCCCTGAGTTAGTCCTCAGCAAAGTACAGGACGATGATCCAAATTTATATGAATAAGGAACTAACTTGCAACTGTGTCCATCATATTTTTCACTTCATGTCCAATGTAAGCAAAAAAAAAAAAAAAAAGCATATATCCACTAAACTAGGGTTTAAATTCAAGAAAAAGAAATTAAATAAGTGACCTTGTTAAAAATACTGGCTTGTAATTGTCTTGATGAGTTTTCAGTGGCACCATGTGCGTCTGTCAAAAAAAAAAAGAAACCCAAACAGAAGGAGCTTTCCTTACAGAGGATATATTGCAAAATATGTTTCAAATTCATGTGACTGTAGAAGATCTGGAGCAGAATAACAAAATGAACTGTTGCAAATTGCCAAAAGTGAATGAAAAGGACTCACTAGTTTTGAAGGGACACACCTCCAAAGTCACTATATTATTAGTGTTGATGTGCAACCCATGTTAATTACAGTATTTACCAAAGCAGGTTGCTAGTGTACATGCCTTGCTTCCCCTCCTTTAGCCCTGAATGTAAGCTAACTACCAGTTCTCTTTCCCACTTGTTTGCAGTCTGACAACATTGCAAATTAATTCAGTTCACCGTGGGAAAAGCTGCAGAACAGAACAGCCACAGCAACTCAAGATAAGTGAATATTAAATGGCAACTAAACAGACAATTTTATTAAAATTATTTCTGCAGTATCTTAGAAAAATAACATATCATACAAAAAGAAGAAACACGGAATCAACGGCATCCTGAAACTCAGTTATTTCATTCTCTCACAGCTATTGCTTTTGCTGCTGGTTCAGACTGACTAAATGGATTCTATGAACTTAAAGGTCATTTCCAATGAAAAAGAGTCTAGTAGTCTGTAACTCGAACATTTTGCTTCTTACTTAACTATTAGAATCAATTTAATACCACGGTATTTTGTTTTGGCATCAGTAACAACATTTGAATTGTATCATCCATCCCTGGATTTCTGAGAGGGACATTTTAACACACAACTTACACATGTGAAGTAATCCACAGAATGGAACACAAGGAATTTAAGAGAGATAAGGAAGATAAATTACAAAAGAAAATACAAATATTTTTTAGTCAAGAAAAAGAATGAAAAAGATATGATAAATATGCTTGGACAAAGAATGCAGAATTATTCTTTAAAGAAGCCACCAAGAAGCCACAAAAATAAGTAACTACTAATAAATTTGCAAAAAATTATTATTCTACTAAATATACATTTTTCACACATGAGGAAGCAGACTATTTTATATTTAAATATCTTCCAAAAAGATACGTACTTTCTGTAAGGTGGTTTTGGTTTTCCTTTTTTAAAACCCAGGAGGGCATTTAGCTGCATTGTTTCAAAGTGACTTATGCTGATTTTAAACAGATGAAAATTCAGACTTTTAAGTTTAGACTATCTTCTAATAATACTCTCAGGGAAAAAAAAAGGAATGAAAGTCAATACACAGAAGGAGCAGAACTTAAATATTATACTCAGTGATCCTGGTATACTCATTCTTCCTTTAACAGCATAGGTTTTAATTATATCCTCTCAAGACCCACAGAGTTGCTCAAAAAGAAGGACACAAACCTGACTTAAAAATTTAGTATCTTCTGAAAAAGGTATTTAAATAATACTCAGTATGAGTTGGTTGTATTAGACTCTATGCAAACTTCAAATTATCAGTAAAAAACCATTAGAGTCCTACCCAATAAAGAGTAAGAAAATCAGCATGATCAGTAGATGGTTCGCACTTAGGGAAATCCCCAAATTCTATTTCATGAGGACACAGGAACCATTGCAGAGTCCTAAGAACAGGAATCAGTCTTGAATATCTTAACTGGCTAGATGGTTGAACTCAGTGAGTTGCAGTCAATGGCTTGATGTCAACATGGGGACCAGTGACAAGTGGTGTCCCTCAGAGAAAAGTATTGGGACCAGCACAGTTCAACATCTTGGTTAGTGACATGGACAGTGAGTCCAAGGGCACCCTAAGCAAATTCACTGATGATGCTGAGCTGTGTGGTGTGGTCACCACACCAGAGGGAAGGGATGCTATCCAGAGGGACAGGACATGTACACGACAGCCTTGAGAGGTGCATCTGTGTGAAACTTGTGAAGTTCAACAAGGCCAAGTGCCAGGTCCTGCACCTGGGTCAGGGTGATCCCAGGCACAAACACAAGCTGGGAGGAGAAAAGATTGACAGCAGACCTAGGGAGAAGGACTTGGGGCTGTAAGTGGATGAGGAGTTCAACATGACCCAGCGACATGTGCTTGCAAGCCCAGAAAGTCAACTGTGTCCTGGGCTGCATCCAAAGAATGATGTGGCCAAAAAATCAAGGGAAGTGGTTCCCCTCCCCTGCTCAGGCTTTGTGAGACTCCACCTGGAGTGGCACATCCAGTTCTGGGGCCTCCAGCATTAGAACAGAGACCTTTTGGAGCCAATCCAGAGAAGTGCAAAAGTGCTACGAAGATGACTGGAGAGCTGGAGCACTTCTCCTACGGAGACAGGCTGAGAAAGTTGGGGATATTCAGCCTGGAGAAGAGGAGGCTCTGGGGAGACCTTAGAGTAGCCTTCCACTACATAAAAGGTGTAAAGATGTAGTTGGACTTTTCATGTGGGCATGCAGTGACAGGACAAAGGGAAGTGTCATTAAACTGAAAGAGTGTAAGTTTGCATTACACACTAGGAAGAAATTCTTTACTAAGAGGGTGGTTAGACACTGGAACAGGTTGCCCAGAGAAGTAGATGCCCTGTCCCTGAAGCTGTTCTAGACCAGGCTGGAAGGGGCTTTGAGAAACCTGGTCTAGTGAAAAGTGTCCCTGCCCCTGACACAGGGATTGGAACTAGGTGATATTTAAGGTCCCTTCCAAACCAAACTATTCTATGGTTCTGCGACAAAAAGGTGGACCAGATGATCACTGTAGGTCCCTTCCAACTGAGCTACTCAATTTAAGAATTGCAGACCTTGAAACATAGTTCCGTTTACATTTTTGACCATGGACTGGCAAATATTTGCAGCCCATTAGAGTTCTACACAATTCCTTTCATGAAGATAGAATACAGGAGACAGCTACTGCAGACATGCCCAGGGAAAGAAAATTTAGAAGGAATTTTTACTTCAAATGAAGTAATCAAAGATATTAACACTCCTGTATGGGCAAGCCAAGTTGAACACTACTATGAAAAAAAAAATTAAAACATTATAAAATAGATTACAATATTTATTTTTAAAAATCCTGCCAGACCTGTTTCTGGAGTTGTCAAAATGCCAGTGAATAGATGGGAAATTTAAACAGAACCTTGTTAACAAAATGTGATGCAGCAGTCATGCATATATGCCAGATTATATTAAAGGTTTATGTGTGCCTCACATAGTCAGCAAAACAGGTACTCTGTATCCAATATCTGACATTCCTGCAGATCTAATACCTGTTATAACCACTGTAAGTTTCCGTCTTAGCCAAAACTGATGTCTGATACTTGAAAGTTTTAAAGGGAAAAGCATATGTTTGCCTTGTAGAAGTAGTGTAAATATCACTTCGGTCTAGTACAGTGTAAAATATGCAAGTAATTTGGTTTTTTGTGGTGGGTTCTGCTGGGTTCTGATGATGGTTGCATATAATATTTTTAGAAGATTTAACAGTTACTGAAGTTGAAAATTTTTGGAAGATGTTCCAGGGAGACATTTACAGTGAGTGTAATGAATGTGCCCGGCTAGACAGTGTGGGACCTGTAAACTACACCTAATAACATAGGCTAAGGAATTCAATAGGCTTGAAACCCAGTCCTGAACACTTCAGAACATATCAGACATTGACTAAAGGGACCACTAAATGAAAAGTAACTGCTTGCCTATATGCGACTCTGGTTGTCCAACACCACATTGCTCTGTTAAATAGGGTGTTTTTAACCTCAGCTCTTAGAAATTCTATTATCTCAAAGAGGAATATACTGGGAGAAACAAATGACTGCTGAGGTAACAGCAAGAACCTCTAGTCCAATCTCCACAAGCACCACTGCATAAGAGATGTGAGCTGACTGGACTTTGTATCTGAGCTCTTTTCTATAACCAAGAGAACACACACAGATTTCATTTCCATTTTGAAAATCACATTAGCAAATACAATTTTCTTGGTAACTACAAACTCAGTGGATACTGAAAGAAAAAAAAACCAACTACTTGTACATATACCGAAGATGAAATCAAATCCATATACTAAGAAATAAACAACTTACAAAAGATCTCCCTCCTCAATACAAATGCTCTAAGAATTAGAATGGAAGGCAGTATTATCAGTGTTCTCACAGACTACAGAAATAAAAGCCATATCTATACTAGTATTACTGATTTCAGTTTAAAAAATATTCTATCAAAAAAGAAAAAATGAAAGGAGGAATACAAAAATAACAGAAGAAATCCAGACAGGAATTTTAATATAATGTTAAAAATACAAGGAAAGGTGTTGAAAAAAATACCATACAAAAGAGAAAGAAGTCCTGGACTCTGTAACTTAGAAAGGAGGTAAAAATGTGGGTTTATAAAATAACAAATGATGCATTGAAAATATACTGGGCTGCTATGACTCAGAAACTAAATTCCAAAGTGCAAATAGAAATGCTAAAAGTCAGCATTGCAGTGCTTGTCTTATTTACTCTCTGGGCTGAACATGGAGCTTTTTAGACATCCCTTATCAAACATCTGTTATCAGAACTCTTTTGACTGTTGCCTAATCTGTGTAACAAAACATGTAATTAACATCACTCAATAGCCCAAAAGTCTTTTAATTCCCCTTAAGATATATGCAAGGTTCTCACTATGTTCTGGACACACATAATCATATCCTCTCCCTAGAACTTTATCCTGAATTCTTCCCAGATTCTTCATTGTACTTGCTCAGGCAGTATCCATCAAATACTTGACTATTCAGAAGACACTGTCAGCTACTTGTGTCACTGTCAATCTGTGGGCCTCTATTTTTTCCTTCTATTGGTCATACCGTTCTCTATTCAAGAGAACTTAGAAATAACTTTCACTATTTCTTCATTTTCTCCATCTCACTCACCTGAGTAGTCTTTGCATATAAATCAAGCCTCACAAGCAGCAATAATCTAACACGAAATTTTCTTTATTAAGATGATTATTCTGTAAATGCAATACTCTTGCCTTTTTCTCTGTAGAATGGGCTATGAACTCCAGCCACAGGCTGAATATAGGAAAAATGAACAGCTTTGATCCAGTGCAACCATTTCTGTGTTTTCATGCCTGAAAGAACTTAAATACCTTCTCCTAAGGAGGCAGAACAGTTTTAGGTTAGCAACATGTGCCTCAATATAGATCCTAAGCAACAAGCACTGAAATAATCATCTTCTTGGATGTGGGCCTGCTAATACCCTTAAAAAACAGAACTGGTAATCCAAATGATCCTCTGTGTGTTTTTCTCAGGCTGAAAGTTATTACTTCCGAAGAATGTAATATCTCTCACAGGAAGCATCACCAGTATTTACTCAGGCTTTACCTAAATTGCACACTCGAAATGGGAACAGCAAAGAATATTAGCAAATCAGTTTAATTTTTCTCTAGTTTTCTATTAATAATTTTCTGGACTTGATTCTATCCCTTCTGAAACATTAAACTGAAACACTGGTGCTTCAAATGAAAGTAATAGTAGAAAACATGAATGTTTTGTATTGTTTCAATAAATATCTGCAAAAATGCACAACACTTACCAAGAGACCAAAAAGCCCAACAGGCATTGAGGCTTCCCCAAACATCTCCTTTTAAAACTGTTTGAAAATGAAATTATGAGGTAACATGTCACGCATTGCTGGCAAGCATTACACAGTTTTCACAGGTAATTAAACCAAACTACTTTGATTCCAAAATGAAGCACCTTCCCTATCTACAGACGGAGGACAGCCGTGAGAGCCACACTTCATTTTCCCTCAGTGCAGAGCTACAACTTCACTGTTCTGTACATCTGCAGCAGCCTCCTTGCTCTCTGAGCAAGGATGCGGACAGGCATGGGAGGAGGCACTTAGCTACTCCTCACTACTTGAAGTCATTTGTTGTCTCCTGAAAGATGAAGTGAGCCATAGGAGAGCACCCTTAAGCACTGTCTAGCTTGCATGTTGCTTGTTGGATCATAGTAAGCCTCAAGGCAACATGATTAACTACTGCTGCTCTCAAAGAACTCAAATTTAAGGAGGATATGAAGTCAAAGATAGTGATAACAGTCTCACAAGTGAAGTTTTGGGTTGCTTCTCCATCAAAGTTTCAAATGTGTTGTAAATTGAAGATGAATGTGTAAACCACACACACTAAGGCAAAAAACACACCCACAGTGAATTGGTTTAAAAGAGTATCCACAGATCTGAAAGCCTACCACTGGTTATTTTTTTGCTTATTTTTGTATACAAAATACAACTAATATAAATACTAATGAAGAAAACAATAAAAAATGCAATCAAGTATGCAGAGGAATACAAATATGTTGATATAAATATTTTGCATCATTTTCCATAGAAAAAAATAGGTCAAGCAATTTGCAAAAGCATGAAATAGTCCTGGTTAGTTGTTAGTGTCCCTGATTTCTGTTAGGATTATCTATCTATTGTTACTTATTATTGCAGAGACACAAAGATAGCTACTACAAATACATTCAGTTGTTCACAGATAGCTGCTGTGGCTGACAGTCTTCAACTTAGAACTGATAAGCAAGAGCAGTATGTTCTTTTATAAAGAAACACACATCAGTTAAATTAATATTCCCACCAAAGCACCTGTATTTCATAACCTTAATAAGTGTGTTCCAAGGCTAAGTGTTTTACTCATCCAAACCTATTCAGAAAGTGATTTATGGCTACTAAGGTACCCTCATGAGACACTTCACTCCTTAACATTTACATCAGAAGTCTAAAGGCAAATTCAAAAAAAAAGCATAGGGAAAAAAAAAAGCATCCAACATACCAATCTGCATATTTCTATTATGTGCAGTGTGTCAAATTTAAAATATTACAATGAAGTGCAGAAATAATCAATACAGTCTATCTCTAAAAACACATGATCTCATAACAACAATGGAATTAATGTTCCATAATCTACGTGGATATAATTCACAGGCAATCAATTTCAGAAGATCATTGGACCAAATTAGAGCTTGGACATTATGCTTTTATTTATTTCAATTAAAACTACAGTTCTCTGTTCAGTCTTTCGACAGCAGCAACATAAACACCTGAGGTCTTTCATAACACCATTTTTAAATAGGATTCTGCTGTCAATGTTAAATATATAACAAATGTGAACATTTTGATTTGGTACACTGTTATGTATTTTACAGCACTGTCATTAGCTATGTAAGATGAAAGAAAAATCAGACATTAGTAGAGCACTGTAAGTCTAGTTCTGGTGTCCTCCATATCAATATTACTGAATTAAACTGACTTCACAGTAATATGTTCCCAATGAATACTTCTGAATACATGCCTGAACTTGATCAAACAAATTACATGTCCGTGGTACATGGTATTTAGCACAGATGGACCCAACTTACACCAACAATTTAAAACGGAATGAGAAAACCATACTTGCCAGCATTTCACATAGAAGAACATATATCTACTACACAAGCTGGAACCCCTGGACACGTGTCTTTGGGCAGTGCACAGATGGCCTGCTGTAAATCGACAGCATCAGAAATATCTTAGACTTGTTATGCACTCACGGATCAGTTGCACAGCACATGCACAGGGAGGATGACATGTCCTGGATTCACCTAATGCTCCCCATGAGCTGGGAAAGGCTGATCTGCCTCTTTGTCCACAAAGAAAACAATTGGAGAGACTGCTGTGCTATCACTATCGTCCAGGACTGCAGATCACCCCAGAAAGCAGCAGGTTTTAACTTGCAGTAATTTACCAGAATACTATTCCACTAGTAAGTTGATTTAAACAAAAGGAAAAAAAGTTGGATTCTACTTATTGTTTTCTAAATTAGTCATCACTGGTCAAGGTCATCCCTATTAGTGAGCTCTAACGGACAGCTGACCAAGAGAAAATAAGGACAGATTTATTTATACAAAATTAGGAAAAATGCAAAGTGGGGAAAAGTTGGAGACATAGGTAATACATTAAGAAAAGTATTCAGATCCATACCTGACCTGAAGACTGAAAGTAGTAAATTGATAATAAAAGAAGAAATCAGAATGAGAATGGTACAACGTGTTTCCTAATCCTTTTACTTTGAGAATTAATGTTCTGTTTCTTATGACAGTGCATTTTTCTCCCAGAACTTAAGCTGCAGTCTTTTAAGTCAACTGCTGCATGTATTCTAAAAACTTTGATGTTGTTCTGTTCTTAAATATGTAAGCATTAAATATTTAAAATGTGGAATACGTTTGGAATATCTCTAACTTTTCTATTGCACATTTTAAATAGTTAAGAAAGCTGAAATGATACTGAGCTCACAGAAGTGGCCAAGTCTTCACTGTCCTCTTGCTTCATTTATTCCCCTGATGTTCTGATAGAAATACCTTCTCAGGAAAGTGGTTACTCTCAGAAATGAAGCAATGAAATCAGGTCAATTTCAAGTTTTCCATAATGACTTTAAACATGCTGCAAAATGCCTGAACTTGCTTTAATAAGAAATATCTTATACACAGAAATTTTCTGGAACTTTGATGAACTGGTAAAGATGGTCATTCTGAGAAAAACACTAAATTATTTTAAATATTCATAAATAAAAAATAATTAAATGCAGGAGTACTGAGAAAAAGGACTGGAATGGCAGAAAAGAATAATCAAAATTAACAAAGTCCACTGGGTTTGGCCAGAGGTTTAGATTAACCTCTGAAGTAAAAAATAAACCACTAAGAAAGAAAATATATCACAGGGCAATGTTAGAAGTCAAGCTATTGTCATAATCAGATGTCGTATTTCACACCTTGTCTCAGATGCTCCCTTCTCAGTACAAGATGTGGAACAGTATCACTACTGAAAAAGGCTCATCTGGCATTATCTGCAGATGAACCAACACTGCATTTTATAATGGACACATAACACAAGAGATACTGAAAAAAAGAAAAAATATAATGGCTGATATATGCAGACTAATAATTAAAACTTAGCACTAATTAAGAAAGACATTAAATCACCTTTGATGTTACATGATAATGTAAGAGGGAAAAGCATAATAAACTCCAGGACTTCACCAAAGCATGTAAAATGTAGCTGCTCCTTCACTTATTCTCATTTGTTACGAAACTTTAACTAATGTGTAACACTCTATTTTGCATTAGAAACATAAAGTAATCACTATTTAACCTTTAAGCAGAAAATGTTTAACATCTTTTAATACAAAATCTAGGATGAAATTATATGTGTATGTTGGAGTGTGAGCTTACTTTAGTGACACATACATAAATTTTTACTACTACAGAAGAACTCTGTGCTGAAAACTTGGCAACTATTCGGCATCCCAGAGTTCTGTAAACTTTGTTTCTTAACCCTGCAAATTTAATGTACTTTTATATTGATTTATTTTTGTGTGCATTTTCACCAAAGATGAAAGAGACTCCAGGGTTCATCATACTTCAGTTGTCTCTTCCTCATTCATAGCTTATACGAAAAGTTTTCTATAATTTAGTTTATAAAGATTTTACTTACACAAACGGAGTCTTTTAATCCATCTAACTGAGAAATGCATTCACTTCTTAGGATACTCCAAGTCTGATATTTGTACCAAGCATACTTCAGGTATGCTTTAACTTGTGCATATCTCCCTCTCTCCTGAGGGACACTTGCAAAGTGAAGACCTGACAGATCTTGATCCTGATAAGGTCACAGGGACTTAGCTATATTATAGCTTTGCTTAATCCTCATTGGTTTTGCCTACTGAGCACAAGGCTGTTTCCCTGACAACACAAGAGCAGTTACCAGAGCATCTAGGAACACATATGATGTCCAGGTTGAAGGTATATCCCACCTGAAAATATATTATTTAATGCTTTTTTAAATAGGTCACTGTATAGTAAAAATAAAAGCTGTGAAGATCTTCTGTAAAGTCTTACTTCAATTAAGCTTGTTACTATTACTTACTTCAAGGACATTCCCTAAGTAGGTTGGACACTTCTGAAACTTGCTTCTTGAATTAATGAGTACACAAAGCAAAAGTCACAGTAAGAAGCCACGGAATGGAAGGGAATACTGAATGTTTATATAAATTCCTATCAAGCAGGAAATACAACATGAGAGAAAGCAAAAAAAAATACCACTTGAAAATTTAACAAGTGGGCAATAATGGCTAGCATAGAAAGGGAGGGACCACTTGGGGTCTAAAGTGAGAAGTTTGGGAACAAGTTTAATGGTGCATATAGAAATGGGATGGTGAGAAACTACACACTGCAGCAATATTTTACATAAATACATATGGAAATGGCTATGTTTTTCAAAGTTAAAAAAAAAGGATTTTACAATAATTAAGATAAAATGTGAAACGAGGAAACAAACATATCAGATCTGTAAGCTGAATATGGAAGGTGTGATTTTAGAAATACTCTTCAGTAACTAATAGAAAAAAACCCAAACCTAAACAGTAAATCTAGCCAGATAATTTCTTATACTTCACCAAAGGCATGCAGTACTACAGTGCATATAATAGATCCTATATAAAATTATTTCTGGTTTAAATTTGGTCAAACAATGCTGAGAGGGTAACCTTCTAGTGGCAATTCTTTACCTGACCACACAGCAACTAATTTAACATGAAAAAAAAATGCTGTTAAAAATCTTTTCTTGTGTGCGCTGGCTAATGTAACAGAAATGGACTATACGTTCATGTGTGTTCTAACTCAACTTGTACCAGGTAAATGCAGTACTAATAACTGTTGTTCAGACAACTGAGAGGTGTCTGAGTGACTTGAGTTGAGATGAAGCGAGACTGAAGAAAGAGACAGATAGTAGCTTGACCTCATGGTTAATGGAGGAATGTCTGAATCAGGCATTGCAATGTTTTGCTTTCCAGTAAAAACAATTAGAAGACAAGGATTTAATCAATTGATAAGACAGCAGTTTGTTTCTAAGCAACGCAGGTCACCAAGAATACACCACTCCACTCATATAATTGTTTTCCTATTGAATATGGTTATACATAAGTTTTCAATTTTCCTTTTCAAATACCTGAAACATACAAGCTCACATGACAAAAAAGATGGGTTAGCACAACCATGAAGACAACTTCCCATGACACTGACCTTCCATCTTCAAGAACAGTGGGGTTAAAAATGTAAAGGAATTAGTGTAGGTTTTGGGAGGCAAGATGGGACTTTTTGTTAGGCTTTGTTTAGTAAGTTTTGGTTTTAAACTCCCAACAAACAATGATGAAGAGTTCTTTATCTTTCTGGCCCATATTTGTCAATTTAGCCCTGGGAAGTTGGAAAAACTATGAATTCTATTGCTTTCAGAAAAGAAGTAGAATGTCTAATTTGACTTCTTTTCCACAGACTGCATACTAAATAAATAAAGAAATAAATAATGAAGTAAACTGGGACCATTGAAAGAGTGCAATAGAAGAGACAAGATCGATTTTCTTAGATACTAAGATAGTAAAGTGACCAGCAAGACGTAGCAGGTGTAGTAGCATTACCACAGTTAATCAGAGTAAGAGCATTTGTTAAACACCATTGGTATTTCAGTCTCCTCATGGTTCATGCTTTTGGGTCTAAAACTCAAAATTTTCTGTAAACTTGTGAAAACTTTCTTGGAATAAAATAATGCCTATACAAAACTGTTAGTGATTATTTGCTCATTTCAGGTCTGAGAAATCTGTTATTTTCACAGGTGACTGAACCACACAGAATGTGCATATTGCAAATATATTGAAGAGAAACTAAGTTGTTTTTGGGAAATGACAGACTGTTCAAATTATTGTTAAAAATAGTGTTCAGTCTGTAAAGACTATGAGCAGCTTGCATTATCAATGCTCTATGAAATCACTGTTATAAAACATTTTACACATTTTAAAAATATTTTGGGTAATATTTTGGTTAATACACAACCAAATCATTAATTAGGCATTTTAAACCATAATGATGAAGGAGTTACATCCAGGAGTTAGACTTTTATAAGAAATACAATGACATTTAGAAAGACAGCTAATGTAATTTGGAAAAGTACTTACAGGGAAACCCCAGAGTTAATTCTTAGGAAGCTCGAAACAGATGACAGTTGCAAACACAGTTGTACTGACATCATATATTTTACATCTGTATAAAAGAAAACAATTATGGTTAGGAAAGGGAGCTAATTTTCAAAACTACCTTAAAATTTAATTAATTACTTAATTTTCAAAAGTACCTTTCCAGCTGCAAAACACAGAAAGAAATAGCTAGAAATGCTTAAAAAAGAATAATGTCTGATGTGACAAATCTAAACTTAAAATTCTTTTAGAAGAATTGATGGTGAATAAACAACAAAGATTGCAAGTTCATTCCTTTTGGAGGAATACTGGGCAAGATAAAAGCCAAGGTAAAAGGATATAGGGCTTTCTGCAACAGAAAAAGGAATAAGAAATAGGAAAAGACACTAGTCAAAAAACGCAGACAGGCTCAAGGTTAGTTCATTATTAAAAGCAAGATTCTCACATGGTAGTTCATGCTTACACCCACTCTAAAGGAACCCTGAATCCCTAAGTTCCTACAACAGTCATGTAAGAATGAAGATAGAAATTTATCTGAAAATGTATTTCTGCTAGTACTAAAGCATGGAGAACAACCAAATTTATGCTAAAAACTAAGTTCCAAGTAAAATAACATATTGATCACAATTGATATTTTATCACAGAGAACACTTCAGTGAATGACTTTCCTAGCACATATGGAAGTCACACATGTCTTGTCAGTTAACTGAGAGAGTCATTAGAGAGTCATTAGGTTTGAACACTTCTTTCAAATACGAGTTACTCAGGATTCCAAATCCCCACTTCTTATCTTAGTGGGGATAACTTATTTATTTCCTCTCTTTTGCAGAGACTGGGTTCTACCAATCTAAGTAGCCAAGAAATTCCTCTAAAAATTCTATCACATCTTCCCTTAAGTTACTGTGGATGTATGTTAATCATCCACATATCAGTTGAAAGATTGTACTTGCAAAAATTCTGTGCTAACACTGTGTTGACATGGATACCGAACTGAAACTTGTCAGAGTTTTCTGATTTATATAGAGAATTAAATTTTACTTTTCTTCTAAGGACTCTGGTATCTCACCATATTCCCTATAAGTAATATATATTGGAATTTGTTGATTTCTTTTCCATGAGATCACATCTTTTTCTGGATGCACTACTGAGTAGATCCTTCCAAATCAATGGGACTTAAACACTAAACTATTAATTTGACAGCTCCAAAAGAATGAAATTATATAAACCACACAACAAATTACAGAGCTTCAGACAAGAACATTTACTTTCTAAATGCTCAAAACATTGCAAAAGCACAAAGTAACAATGCAAAAAAAAGTAACAATAAGCGGCCTCACCTATCTCAGGGTTAGGTTAGCTGGAATAATTTGTGAAAGTATTACAAGTCTAAATAACAGTTTTAGCTGAAAAAGTAAAGAAGTAAGGTTTCAGTTTATATTTTTACATCTTTTATGTCTTTGTATCTACTAAATTAAATTCAATCTAAAAATTAAAAGAAATTTGTCACCAAGATTGTTAAGGAATTTAAACAAAACAAAGCATCATAAAAAATACAGAATATAGCATGTTTTCATCATGTACAAAGGAAAAAACCAGAGAAAAAAAATGGTTAAATAACTTACATCATGTTGCACAGCTGGGGGCCTGCACAGGAGAAGGATTTACTTCACATTTCTTGTTTCAAAATTTCTATGTATTCTTTCAGGCTCCTTTTCCTGAAAGGAAAGTTAAGCACAGATTAAAAAGGGACCACTAGATATGGATACTAAAATCAGACATAAAATTTTTTATTTCCTTAAAACTGATGTAGCTTTCAGCATTAGAGAATGTAATCTTTAATGTGATAATGACAGATTTTTCTTTTTGTCATAATTGATGATGCCTTTTCAAGTGTGTTGAGGTAATTCTCAGAAGTAATAGCAAAACAAAATAACTCAAATTGCCAGCATCTCCATGTAGCTGTCATACAAGTTTTCAATCACTGCAGCTCTAATTTTGATTTTTCTGTCGTAATTAATGTTCATTACAGCAACTATTTTAAGACATACAAGTAATCTGCACTAATCTTAATTGTTTTACAGTAGTAATTACTGTTAAACTACCTGCTTGTCTATATATTGTTGTTTATCCTTTTTCTACAAGAAAATATTCTTTGGGTTGCAGAGTTAGAAAGATAGGGCATAATTTGCCCCTTTTCCTCAAAGGAAAGAAGTTGACAATGTGGTCAGCAGATCACACAAGGAAGCACAGACATACAGTCATATTTCTTGACCTCACCTTTCTTCCAGTAGAGTAAGCCTTATAAAACCAGTTTTGTTTTAAAAACATGCCTAGCAGAGTCTCAAATTCTTCATCAAAGCCAGATGCCATTTAGAACCTGTAAAATTTCAACATCCTTCTGGATACAAATGGAGAAATACATAATCTACACAAAGTCTTACAGTCTGTAAAATGGAACTGATGAAGTGATTGTCTCTGGTTGATAAAATTAATCATTTCAGAAAACATTGCAAACTCAATGTTAGCAATTGATTAAAACAAAACAAACTATCTAAGACTTCATGTAGGCTTCGTTTCTTTATCTGCATTGAGAAGGCTGCTGAAATTTTACAAATTTTAAATGGCAAATTACATTGCTGAAGAGTTTGAGACTTTTCTAGAGCTGTTTTTAAAGCAAAGTATTGTTTATGCAATGAACATATTTCAACACAATGCAACCAATATATTACATTTTACTACTAAGAAATGAGAAAGTTTAAACACTATTAAACACCTTGTATCTTTTTTTCACTTTCAGAATAAAATAACACAATGAACTCTATGCCAGAAAATTTATACTTATAGCAATTTCAGCGTTGTTAAATTAAAAACCAAATAGGTTATATTGAGATCATTAATTAAGCAGTAGTCAATGTTTGGAAAGTCGAGGAATGCAGTTTTCAATGATCTGAAATTATTTTAAAGACCTCCTAATGAAAAATGAAAGCTCATATGAATGACTAAAAAAATCCCAAAAAACCCAACCCATAAACAGTTTTTTCTATTTTGTTGATGGTGTAGCAACTGATTTTTTGCAATCTTGCTGCAATATTTCAGTATTTTACTGTCTGTAAAACAGTGATAGAACTAGAAAGACATGAGCTAATGTATCTTCCAACAATGTATTTGCTTCCTACGCCAGTCTTCTGAATGTTGTTAGATAGAAAGGTGACCCATTCCTAAGCAGAAGAATAAATATATTTACAGCTAGTCAGTAACAATCTCACCCATATGAGGCTGGGTGGGCCTAGAGGCAAGACACACTGTAATAAAGTATATGACATAATAAGAAATACAGGATTCTCAACATGATCGAAAAAATTAAATTTTAAGAATAGTTAAGAAAAATAATCTCTTATTACTCACAGAAGTTAATCACAACAAGTATCATAAGGAAATACATTATTTTCAAGCTTGCTTTGCTTAACCTGTTCTATTTCAATCTCCACAATAATACAAAGCTGTCTCTTTTCTTCCTTTCTGTTATCACACCTCAGTTACGTTGCCTGCTCCTTTCACTCTGACTAGGAAACTTCTAGCTTGTAGTTTCTACAGTCTTCCAGCTTTTGTGATTGCTGCCAGCCCCTCAAACCAAGTGACTCTCCATTGGCCTCTGGCTTCCTTGTTGTTTCTTGTCCCTTGCATGGCTCCCACCCCTATGTTGCTCGTTCACTCTGTTCTTGACTATAAAATCATCATCACAGTTGCATGAAACCTTGTTTTGAGACAGAAATGCTATGCTTGTAATGGAAAGTGGCTTAACTACTACTTTCTGAATAAAAAGTGGCAGGATACCTCCTGCCATGAATATTAGCTTTCATATATGCAACTCTCTCTTGCAGTACAGTTCCTTTTCATATTATTTCTTCTTTATTTGACAGTAAGAAGACATTCAGTTCAGTTTTCAGCAGGCCTGAGTTTTGCAAGATTTGTAGCAAAGTCCAATTCAACAAAACTGTACTTCAAGAAGAGGTGGCTTCCCTTCCATGGGGATCATTTTAATGAATTAGCACTCACTCTCTCAAAGAAAATACATTAGTGGAAAACCCAAAGAAGAAAAAAAAATGACCAAGCTGCTCCTTAAATCTCTTTCTCTGAAAGGAACAAAATAGCATATTTGCCATCTTTGGTTGGCACCAAAAAAAAAAAAAAAAAAAAAAAAAAAAATTATTGTGCCAAATGGCTAGAACATACCTTGAGATTTCTATTCCACAAGGAAAGGAAATTTTGATTCAATCTGCTTCAAAAGTGATCTCATCAGTTAAGCCATGATATTGTAATGGCTAACAGCCAAATTTCTGTCCCAGTCATAAACTTGGAAGTGTAATGATGATGCATCGTCTGTGTAGCTCACCCACAAACTATTTATCTCTTGTGATAATTATGAATACAAGTGATATTATCTGCAAAGACAGAGATGCATAGGTTTTGCACTCCTGTCTGAGGATCCGAGAAGCTAATTCAATGGAAAACAAATAATCAAATGTTGTGTGATTACGTGTGCAAAACTTTTGATAAGTCTGCCTGGTGCAGAAAACTTCTGCTGCATACTCCAAACGGCAGACTAGCAGAGATGAGGAAAAGGTGCAGCTGTTTCTTTCATAAGTAAATCTATAATTAAATGCAATTAAGGATTTAAACTAATATGAATTAGTTCTAATATTAACTTTTAATAAGACTTGACCCAATTAATGTATGAAGAGCAATCAGCATTATTTACAGATCAATATTGATGTGATTAACACATCAATAACTTGAACTAAAATTGCTGGAGAGGATTAGTTAAATGATACAATTATTCCATGACCCTGTTTGGTTCTGCTGTTACTCTAAGTAGACTTAAATAAAGCAAAAAGAAGGAGATGAATTCTGGAAGAAAGCTATGTTATACAAAGTAAACCTCATGTTTAACATACAAAGTGCATCCTATACCAAAATCACTGTTGATTTTACATACATCTCTTCAGGCTTTCAACGTTCATGAAAAAAGTCTTTCTGAGTTTATTCAGTTCATCATACAGCTTGTACTCCAAAGCTGCTCCTAAGTCTTAAGAGGCAGCTGCCTAGGACATAGTCCACTCGTACATTAGTAAATCTCTTCAAAATCAAGATCAAATAATTCATGGATTGAGACTGTCATCATCATGCTATCCAATTTGGTTTTGACTCCACAATTGCAAAGGTAACTTCTTCAGATTCCAAGAACAAATTCTGACTCATCACGTATGGGGGACAGTCTGAGGTACAGCAGCAAAACTCCTCTTACCAGTCTATACTTTATTCATGCACCCAGACCTGGCTACTGATGCTCTTTTACCAGCTATGGTCAGTCTTAATCCTGACCACAATTTGCACTTTAATTCACATTATAGACCACCAAGCGCTCTTAAAATAAAACATCACTCAATGCCATTTAGACCTGACCATTAGAGTATCAAATCACCATCTACTTTGTTCATGCGAATAAGGAGTTAAGAGGAGTCAATAGAAATTAATTGTATTGATTTACATTTCTGTATCCAATTATTTATCTCATTATTCTGGGACTGCATGGCTGTGTTTGTCGGACAGGAATATTACTTCCAGTGATTGGGGGAGGGTGGGCACTGAGTGCAAGAAATACATTTTGCTTAGTTTAAGACATACTACTTCTGTTTTTCAGGTTCCTCAGAGGTTAACCCCTTAGTCTTGCATGTATACTATTCCTTACTAATTTAGAAAATCACCACTTTTAATGGCTGTGCCCAGATCAAGCTTTCCCTTGATTTAAAAGCCATGTACCTCACTTCAGGAAAAAGGAATTAACAGACAGCACCAATTATTACAGAGTTCACATCATCTCTTAGAGCAGGTTATTCTTCTCATACACAGTTAAATTACACAGTACCAAGTAATTCTCATACCAGTTTAATAACTTAAAATATTTAAAAGACAGTAGAAGCCATTATTTCTTTCCCAACATCAATACATTATTTAAAAACTCTCACACTGAAAAATAAACAGATTCCTATACCAGTTCAAAATTATTTTCCCTTTCCAATACTACTGCTCTTTCCTCTTTTGACAGAGACTGCTGTTAAAATGAAGATAAAGATTTTCTCCCAGGGCCAAGAAAAGTAATTGCAAGTTGCATGTCATTCCATTTTCATTTCCTTAAATGTATCTTTTTAAGTACGTCTTATGCAGTAAGCAAAAAACATTGAGTAAGTGTGGTGGTGCATTCCCCCTGCTGCCTGCCCCTTGGGCTCCACTATGATCTCAGAAATCCTCATTAGGGCCTCAGCCTTGACAAACTGCACCTGGACTAAGCTCTTGAGCTTATTCAAAATGCTGTCTGTTCCCAGAAACCTAGGAAAGCACAAACCACTTTGTAAACTTACTTGTCTTGCCTGAATAACAACCTAACTGGAACAACATTTATGTAACTGATGTTACTAACCTAAATTGTCGCCAAGATGGAAGATTATTATGACTTAAGCTAATTCTCTTGTGACCCTAGGAACAGTGGTCCTAAGCAGACCCTTCCTTTCAGAAGGAATTTCTTCACAGAATGGACTGTTAGACTGGAATTCATTGGAATGAACTGTCCAGGGAGGTGGCAGAGTCACCATCCCTGAAGGTGTCTAAGAAATGACCAGACGTGGCACTCAGTGCCATGGTCTAGTAGACAAGGTAGTGATCAGTCAAAGGTTGAACTTGATGATCTTAAAGGTCTTTTGTAACCTCATAAATGACTCTGAGTTCTCCTGGACTGAAGTGGGCTGTGACCAGCACCTTCCCCTGAGCGAGGCAGCTCTCAGCAAGTCTGCTGTACTCAGACGACCAGTGAACAATGACAGTGGATCCTGGGCTGATACCCCCACTCCTCAAGGCTCAGCCCTTCACCTGTTGAGAAGATGAAAAAGCATCTGGTGGGATTACTTCCCCAAACTTGAGGGGAATTTTTCACCAGCAATTACCTTGTACATACACCTCAAGGTCTGCGTGGATGCAAGTGTGAATAAGTTAAAGCAAATGTACTATGAATGTTGCTCTCTTAGATTCTTAAGTAATTTAGATTTGTAAGTTAGGCCTGAGGTGAATTACTTTTGTGCTTATAGTAAATTCTATAGATTTTTTAAATAGATTGTTTAAATATAAATTAAGTGGGCTCTTAAGTTTAAGTGCTGTTAAAATCTTTAGGCTTAAACTGTTGGTCAAGTCTGGGCCAAGTGGTCCAGCCCGAATCTTGTGACTTTAGAAGAGTGTCTCCCTTACTCACCTTTATTCTTGATCCTTTCCTATCGTTGCCCTTCTTTCCATCCCCAGCCTACATGCAGATCATATTTGGCTGGTTTTAGTTTTAGGTTGATTGATTTTACATGCTAGCCCAATTTTTCCTCTGCATGCTTTAACCATGAAGTAATCAGAATGAATCTTGCCAACGAACTTTGTCACATTTTCACTTAAATATTAAGCCTGCTTCGGCCACCACCGTCGCTGGTGATTCTCTGAGCGACTTAAAATACTCATTTGCAAGAGTAAGCTGATAGATGAGTATTTTCTCACAACTCTAAGCTACAGATTTATAAAGAGACAGCTTAACATAGAAGACATACATGTATATGTATGTATACATGAGTTAAATATGTTTACATAGACATATACACATATACACATAAAAATAGATCTATTCACTAATATTTATTCTGAAATATTGAAAACATTTACACGTGTGATCTATCGATGTTTTAAAAATCCCTCCATGACGCAAATATGCATTTGCCTTTATAATCAGATCAATTGCTTCCAAAATTTAATGGTATGTGTGCAAAAAGGCCTATAGTGTTGAAAAAAACAGAAAGTTCATGAACTTTCCATTACAGAAAAGCAAACAAAAAACATACCAAAAAATATGTAGAGCCATGTCTATTCATAATAATATTTTATTTAGCTTCATCTAAAAACATTCAAAGGAAACTAAGAAACTAAGGTATAGACAAAAGGTAACTTAACAGCAAAAGTACAGGTAAAATTTTAAAGCCTGTGTAAGATAAAAATACTCTTTCAGACCAACCAAAATAGGAGCAAAGTGAGAAACAGATAATACACAAGAAGTGACAGGAGAGCACTAGGCTGATGATTCTCTTACAGTTTAACTTCTTTTATGAAAACATCTTACAGTCTAACTTAAAGTTAAAGAATACGGCTTTAAAAGATGGTTAATCCTATTCACTTCCAATGATGTAAAACAACTCAGTTGCAGGGGGTTGGAACTAGATGGTCTTCAAGGACCCTTCCAACCCAACCCATTCTATGGTTCTATGAAATTGTAACAAATATACTAAAGTTAAGAACAATTAAAAGGTTTTTGGGCATGACCACCAAAGCAGCTCAATTTAGGCAACAACAAATATATGGCCTACATCTTCTACAACTGCTAGTTTAAGGTGTTGTGATCTCAGAGACTGTACCTCAGTTAAGAGGTAGTCTACACAGTATATTTGTAGGGACAAGAAAATAAATGGATTGCTCAGTATCCAGATGAGCACAGCATACTTAGAGTTAGGTCCAAGTTACATTAACTGATGAACTGCTACAAATAAAACATGTTTAAGTTCAAATGCCAAGCTAAGAAAGAAATAACAAATTAGAAAATATGATTTAACCTTCACCTCACACATCAATCATCCTCTTCTGTGTTTAACTCCTGTCATAAATGGATTTCTGAGTCATGGCAATACAATAGTCATTACTAGAAATAACTATAAATTCCAGTGTATAATTTTCTACTTCATTTAAACATATAATCTGCCTATACAAGCCACAAAAGGACAACACCTGTCACAAATGAGATCCAGCATATTGATCATAATGTCAAGTCAGACTGGTTCCTAACGATTTAGCAGCTGGCATTTGGTTGCAATGAGTACTGTTTTGTGTCCCAGCATTTGATTTTTTTTTCTTAAAAAATGAGCATAAAATGGATTAAATAACAAACAAGCTCCCAGATTGGTGGGAAAGAGCCCCACAATTCAAAAAGACAGGATTTCATATTATGCACACCTTTAAATTGTAAATAAAAAAATACTAAGTTGTATAACAACAGAAATAAAACTGTTCATGTATATGAAAAAAATTTCCCAAGTTTACAACCTGACTGAAAGCAAATCTTCAAATTCATTGTTACAGTACTCTAGGTAAATATTAGAGGAAAATAGAAATACTTTAAGTAGATTACACTGTATCTCAACAATCAATTACTATGTATCTGCTCTGCACAGAAGCTGTAACAGTATAGACAGGTATCTTACTGGGGCATGTAAAACAAAGTTGTATTAAACCTTTAAGTCTGTGCAACTGGGATATGGACATGGTAAATGTGGTCATCTTTCCATTAAAATAACCCAGCATGAAATCCTTTCTTACTGACATTTTAAGAACTGAGCAAGGGAATATATCAATATTCTCCAGCTAAACAAACAGAATTCACCTTAATTCCCTTTTCTCTCTCAAAACACTTTGTTTTCTTATTGCTTATGAATGGACTCTGAACTAAAAGGCCTGTGCTTCATCTATTTTATTATTTTACTGGTCTTTTTTCTACAGCTTCACACTTGAGATTCTAGTGAAAATGTTTTGGGTTTTTTTTTTTTCCCCCAAAGAGAATTAATCAGAACCTCTTCCTCTAATTTGCTCACATTCAGGTTTACCAGTTATTGCTTACATTCTCTGGGAAAGTGCCATTCCTACTCTGTAAGGCACATCCTATCCAGAAAAACTGCTTTAATGAGAATTGCTTCATTAATGGTTGTGTAATCGCTATCCAGAACTTGATTATTAATGATTTTATCTTACTGCTTTACATACTTGCTGGCTTGAAGGTGTTGAAATATTTCCAAGCTTTCAATGTGCCAGCAATACAGAATGCATTTATTTCATATTACATAATGAAAGTGCTTACCATACATCAGTAGTTTTTGAGAAGACTGTGATAAATCCAGGTCACTAAGCCATTTGCTAGCAAATTCCTGTTTATCTGAACAAAATTATAACTGTGACATACCTGCATTTTTAAGCTGTCAGTAATGACAATACTTCACAAAATCATAAGCATGACATTTTCGCCTCTTAAGCTTAACTTCTTTGGTCACCAATTTAAATTTCACACATCATTTTTTCCCTGTAATTATTTTTTTCTGGCTGCTGTAGATCAGCAGATTGTTAAAGAGCTGCTGAGAGAATTTGCTAGACTCTATAAATGTAGGGCAAAATTGTTTCTCCTAAATTTACACATTGTCTTCTTTCTTTTGTGGAGGTATCCTACATATTTAGATTAGGACTTTTACTTGCATTGCCAAGACCTGATGTAAAACTCATCATAATATCAGAGAATCACGGAATCATCCAGGTTGGAAGAGACCTTCAAGATTGTCCAGTCCAGCTGTCAACCCAGCACCACCACAATCACCCCAAGTGTCATATCCAGGTACCTCTAACACAAAATCCTTGTGGGAAACAAGTGAGTTTTACAGACTGATTAAGATATGTTAGAATTTTTGGTCTTCTGGTATTTCTGAGATATAAAATATATATATAACAAGAAATGGACTATCAACAGAGTAAAGCAGAAAAAAAGAATCCTCTCTTCAGTGAGAAAATAGACAGCTTAGAAAGATGAGGGTAACAGAAGGAAATGTGAAGGGCAATAAGCAGGTCATGCATCAGAGAAAAAAAATGTGGTAGAAATAAAGCTAGTATGCTTCCTGAGCACTTACAAGCTCACACGAACAGTTGTCAGTAAAAATTGCTGTAACATCAATTGAGTAAAGAGGAGGAAGGCAGGATCATAACAGAAAGTAGAGGCTGGAGAAATATTAATAAGATTCAGCGATGGTCTGAAATTGAACTTCTGTAAGAAGGACAGTGGGTTTTCTGCTTTTTATTTTTAGCAATTTTTGCTCTTTCACATAATGGGGTTTGAATTAATACTCCATTTATTTCTGAAACACAATTCCAGAGAATTACAATTACAACATTAAGAACGTAAACAGAATATATGTGGAATACATACTACACCTGATTATCTAAAACATAAGGATAAATAAGGTTTGCAAAAGGAATAATATGGCATATTATCTACAGTTCTGTTAAGAACTTCTTGATCCATACAAAGTATGCAAAAGAAGAAATTAAATAATCTAGAATTTTGCTCTCCCTCTCTCAATTTCTCCCCTTTAATATTTTATGCTTCAGCTCTGAAAACAAGCTTAGAAACTGAGACAAGTCTTTCAACTATATGAAAATAGTCCAGAGTCCAAATGGTGACAAGACACCAGGAAGACAGGGTCAGCACCACATTGTGGATAAAGAGGACAACTAACTTACTTATCAGGGTAACTGGGAAGCAGCAGTGTCTTGAGATAGGATTAATTTTCCAAAAAGTAAAATATGGATCGCCCTTACAAGTCAGCACAAATTTCTAAATGGTATGGTTAAAGGTTATGGCCACCACACCTTAGCCCAGGCTATTACATAGTGAGCAGACAAGTGAACTCAACAGATTAACAGAATTCTGTAAGAATTTCTGCTAAGCATCATCATTTGTCTTATGCCTCTATCATATGTGTTTTACTGATTATGACCAAAGACACATTTGGATTAAACCCAAAATGTCCCTCAACTCCAATCTGTTTTTTCCTTTAAAGAAACACAAGTATCTCCAAATACCTCTTGCTGAGCCAAACTGTAATTATAGTTAACTAACTCCTTATGCAGATTTGACATCTCCATTATTTAGTAATTACATAATTTATTCTTCCATTATTTGTCCTGAATTTCCTACAGTTTGAAAAACACATCTTTTTTTCTGCTTGTTAAATTCCACATTACAATTTATAGCACCATAAACCATGGCTGAACCACACCTGCATACTCTGAACACTCCAAGAGATCCTCCCTGCAAACGAATGATCAACAATAAAGTCTTCTTCACTGATGAGGGTATGTTCATCACAGAGAAAACAAAAGCCATAAAGATGAAAGGAAAAACTAACCATATTTAAAAGTTTCTGTTGTGTAATTCAGATACAGGGTATAATAAATTACAAGGTTCAACAAAACAAGAAGCTACAATTACTGAAAAACTGTATCTCTAGCAGATGCCATTCTACATGCTGACATGTTATACACAGGATGGAAATACCTACTTCTATCTTAAAGTTTGGAAGTAGTAGCTCACAAATAAAGAAGTGATGGGGACAATTAGTAACTCACAAATAATGAAGTGATGAGGACAATAGGAACAAATTATCTAAGCATCAAAAACTCTCGTGAGGAAAGCACTGCTACCCTATTTCAAAATAAGTAAGCTAGGTATACTTATTAAAATACTATAGTCATTCTCTTCCTTTTGCACAAACAAACCCATGTATGACAAATCCAAAAGATTCATAGGATAGGACAACAGAAAAGAACAGTATACAGTATTTCATTTAGAAGGGACTCACAAAATGTTTAAAGACGTTGCATTTCTGTAGTTATTTAAATTTCAACAGTGTCATCATGGAAGAAAAACATCATGAAAACAGCAAATTACATTTAAAATTCAGGGGCAAAAAGTATTTTATTTTTTATTGTAATAAGTAACTTTATGGGATAGAAACTACACTGCAGCAGTAAGAAAGCAATCACTATTCTTTTGTTTATCTATCCTTGGAAACAATGAACACTGTGTTTGCAAAAGAGCTTTCAAAATCACTGTATGTTGACAAAAAATATTTAAAAGCATATACACATGTGCTTGCACACCTGTACACAATCTATACCTAATTTTTGTTATGAATTTTCATTTATTTGTATTTTAGTTGTATTTGACATTCTGCATCTGGTTCTTCTCTTGCCATTGAACCCAAACTGTTAAAAACACTCATTAAAAAGGATTGTTCCCCAGGCAGCTAATCAGAAGCAGCAGTTGTGTAACTCTATAAACAGAATTATGGGCATCTTAGGTGTCATGTCTCATATTACGCAGTATACTATTAAATTTTATCTACATAACCTATATACAAATATGGAATTAATTTGATACTGTACCAGCCATAAAGTCTGTCAGATATGCTTATTTCTTGTTTAAAAATTAAAACTGTTTTCTATGCTTTACCTGGCCCATTCAACCAATATCACACATTAATCTGTTAAAATAATTCAAACTGAAGGACAGAATTTATTAGATTTAAAATAACTTTAGTTGCACTTGTCTTTTATAGATTTGGGCCTTTCCTTATGCTAAATATGATGATAAAGAATTATATTATCATAGAAAACAAAAATGTACACCTAAATATTAGAAAGACACTTTTATTAAAGTGGAGGAAATAAGGACTACTCTGTTCCTGTAAGATTTTTCTGATGTGTGCAAAATGTATTGATCATGTGCCTGCAGCAGTGTCAGCTTTAATTAAAGAATTTAATGCTGCTATCCAATGGTAAACTGACCAAAAGACAAATTAAATCGACTTGACTTACACATTTTATTAATTACCATGCAAGCAAATTCTTGCCCCAGAAAATGTGAAAATTTTAATTTTTGAAATGGAAAAGAAAGAAAATTTTATTAAATTGTTATGAACAGCAAGAATTCTATTCAAGGCTATAGGAAATCTTCAAATCCTCTACTGAACAGAATTACAAACAAAGTAGAAATTCTACTAGCAACTTACCAGAGTTTGTATAAGAAAACATCTAATACCAGTAGGTACCCACTGCTGTAACTGCAGTTGAAATAGCAGTTTTGAATAGTGCAGCCTGAGCATCTGCATCTGTCACCGTCAAAGAGAAGTAACAGTGTGATGAGAGGTATAAAACAACAAAGGGCAGAATGAGCTTTACTGTCAGTAACCACCAGTGAAAAGAGGAAAGAGCCACTTCTTTACTGACAATGAAAATGGGTATACATGAGTACATATCCAGATTAACGATGCTTCAAATTCAGTAAGGTTTCCAGAAGAGGCAGGAAGAAAAGAATGCATTCCAATTATTGTTAATGATTCACTCTGACAAATGCTGCTCCTCTGCTGCTAAAAAAGAACTTGTAATTGAGATAATTTCTTTGGGAGCACTCATTTCTGCATAAAAAGATAAACACATTGACAAGTAGCTGATCCTAAGGGGAAAAAACAGCTTCTGAAACCTGAGGGCAAAACAAGATGTGCTAGACTTCCAACATAAACTGTGTACAACGAGTTAGAACTTACAGCATATGTTCGGAATAAGGCACAACATACATATGAACATGGACATAACTAGGCAAATTTGAAGGTATATGATCAGTGGTTTCCTGAGGTACTCAGCAAACAGATATTCTATCTAGCCATTAGGTTTTTTAAAGCTGATGTATTCAACAACTGCTTTTGTGTATGCTTGAGAGCCCAACCATGATTTTCTTTGGTTTTAATTTCAAATGTCATTCATACAACATTTCTCTCGGATGACGCAGGATATCTATTATCCCTCTCGGGAAGGAATTTTAAAAATGTAATCTGCAAAGACACTGAGCTGCCCAGATGGTAGGTGCCAAGGGGTTTTGGCCTCCCACTCTCCACATGACTCAAAAGGACAAAAGGAAAAAATTTTTGCCATTGAACTTAAGGAGCAATTCTAAGGAACAGTTTGTACCATCACTCTGAAGAATGAAAAGGGAATGATTAGAGTTGCTACATTAGAAATCTGATATAACGCATAATTCAGAATGTGTATAAATAACTTTCAAAACAAAATGCATGTATGTCCTTAGTAGGAGAAAA
This sequence comes from Entomyzon cyanotis, assembly GCA_024500445.1. Taxonomy (NCBI): domain Eukaryota; kingdom Metazoa; phylum Chordata; class Aves; order Passeriformes; family Meliphagidae; genus Entomyzon; species Entomyzon cyanotis. The sequence goes on along the minus strand of JAKEPQ010001021.1, from coordinate 40,935,201 downwards.
GGGTTGGGACTGTAGATGAAAAGAAGAAGGAAAAAACATCATCAAATGTGAAGACCTGAGGAACATGAACAAGGAAATAAACAGAAATATATGGGTAAGAATAATTCTGATTCCAGGGGAGAATAAGAATTAACAGACCAAAAAGAGCTGGAAATGGGAATAAGTGGTAGGACAGCTAGAGAAAATCAGAGGCAGAGTAGCACACTGTTTCAGAGGCTTACTACTGGTTTGATCATATAAATTTTTACATTGTTTCATGATTTGAAGTGATCCAACAGTAATAGTAAGGCAGTCAGTGCTTCACCATGCAAGTCGCTAAATTTCTGTCAGCTGTTTAAAAAGCTTATCTATGCCACAACTTACAGCACAAACAATTGGATGGATTTTTTCTGTATCTTTCACTAGGGCCTGTGTGTTCAGTCATTCTATATTAAATTAAACTTCCTTACAGAATTTTACTTATTTTAAGGCAGATTGTTTATTCCTGTTTAAATCTTCCAGTCAGAGGACATGTAATCAAATAAGAAACTGCTTATGAATAATTCAAGGTTTTCTTAAAATTGTATTTCCATAGCCATTAAGCAGAAGCACAATACTATCCCTGTCATTATCAGCAACTCCTACGCTCAAGAAGAAAAGAAAACATCCATTGGATCAAGAAGAAAAGAAAACATGTATTGGAATCAGCCTGAAAGCAAAATTACACTGGCATAAGAGGAAAGAAATGAGCAACTTGAAAGATAAATCATTATTGTAGAAAAGAAGTTATATTCTGTGTACTAGCATTACCATGCCATGATGTATCATTAATTTTTTGGTAACAGAAGCAACTGGGCATGTTAGCCAACAGTCTCTCCTTTGTCAAGCTACATCAAAATCACTTTGATTTTAACTATTTACATCATCAGTTTTACCCTAAGTAGCTAAGTACTGTGGATTAAAGAACAATTTTGAAAACCTGATGTTTTACCATGAATACTTCCAATGTAGAGCATGCTTGACCAATGTCCTCATTCAACATAATGAGAAAGAACTACCCAAAGCTTTTAAGTGCTGGCATTTGTTCCTAGAATGCTAGCCAAATTCCAGATCATTTGGTTACATTATGCTTACTTGCATTCCTTCTCTACTCCAAAACCAGACAGACTATTCTTATTTTTATACTCTAAAAACATAACTGAACAAAATTGGTGGTACACAATAGCCGTACTATTTCTGAAGGAAAAAGCAGTTGCATTTCAATAACTTCCAAGAGGATTACATTACACACTTTCTTCAATAATGCTAGACAAAAGCCACAGTAAAAGAATGTAGGACAAATGGTGCACAGTTAATGAGCATTTATTGAACTATAAAGATAAAATAATAGCTGATGAGGCCTTGAGAGTATTCTAAGTGCTACTCAAAATATTTCAGACCACTGTATATAAAGCAATCCATCCATAAAATTGTATACTTACACTTTGTAGCTACCTAGAAAAATCTGATTTAGTAACTGGATTTGTATCTTGCAGAAACACTATGCCAGAAAACAAATCAAACTGTGAATGACAAAAATGAACAATCTGAACTTTACTTACTACTTCGCTCTGCCTTTTTTTCTTTAACAGCCAACTGGAGAGAGCTTTCATTCATCTACACCAAGCACACAGCCGTTCTATATGTAAAAGAATGACTACAAGAAAAATGCTCACATAATTTTAGCTCTAACTATATTATGATGTAGATGTGTGTGGATGTGTGTAATTACTGGAGTTGACTAAAACCATCTTCTGACAGTATGTTTTATACGCAATTTCCTAAGGCAGAGAAACAGTGACTCAGCGTTTCAAGGCTCTGTTTAAGACATAAAACTAAGGCAATTTGTGTTGCCTTGATCCTTTGTTCTATCCCTAATGGAACCCTCTTCTTCGCTAGCTACCTATACCAGTCACCTTACTCAACAAATCTTTGTTCAATTCCAGACTCTAATCACAAACTTTTTTTACCCCTTGCCTACTGTTTTCCTAACTACTCCTATTATCCCACTAAGGAAGCATGGAATCCTCAGCCCAAAATTCACAACTTTCTGATAGAAAAAAATTACCATACCGGAAAGAAAGTGGTAATAAACAAAAAAACACACCATTAAGAAGAATGAGATGTGCAGAAATGGGTAATGAAATTCAGTGGCACCACAGCAATGCCTTCAAAATAAAAATGTCCTTAATTCCTCATTCCTTTCTTTCACACCCTTGTTTAAAGCTGTATCTCCATGCCAGTCTCTATTTCCCCTGTAATTTATTGTGTCCTTAAGGAATGCGTGTACTCATTATTCAGAGAGGCTCTAATGATCTTACTGGTTCCTTTTATTTTGCTTATGTGAATTTTTAATCAGTCAGGAAGTTTGGTTCTTTCTTTCCATCATTTACACTCAGCTTTTACTGTTTTGATGCTTTATATGTAGAATGCTCCTTTGCTCTTGAAATTATTAAGAAACAGTCTACCTTAAAGCTACAAAATCTCTCCAAAAACTTCCAATGAAAGTCAGCAGTGGCTTTGAAAAAAATCAAACAAACTAACAAACAAAAAACAAACCAAACCTCCCTCTGCTCTAATAAGTCTCTAAATAGTTTCACAAATTAAACCAAACAGCAGTAATATTTCAAATGTTATTCAATATCATATTCCACTGCACACCATGGTGGACTATAATTCCTGCCAAGCACATCACACTACAGACACTGAACTCTCACTTAAAGCTGAAAAATCCCACAGTCTTTGATTTCAATGTGCAATTGCTATAACTGAACTAAATGGAATCATATTGTCTCAGACACAACCAGCAAGTCACAGATCTCGCTTAGGAAGATTAAATTATCTTCTTCCTTACTTAGTTACCAGTACAAAAAATAATCATAACAACAGTCAGCCATACAACTGCACTTGTTCCTCATGCTGGAAGCATTTTGCCCCCTTAATAGTGCTAGAACTTCTCTGCACTTCTCTTGCCTTAATCTTGCCCAGTAACTAACTTACTGAGATTTACTCAAACGGAACTGACATAGTAATAATCCACTATCACTACAGAAAACAATGCACCCAGTTACAATTTTCCTGCACACAGCACACCTGTAACTTCCCAGACTTCATTATATATTATCAGTATTTGAACCCACTCATTTTAAATATAAGGAGATTATTTAAGCAGTAAATGCAGCTCTTGCACATATGTTGTATGCATCCATATTAGTATGGCCACGTGTTAGTTCTGCTACTTGAAATGAAGGAATTTTTATACAGGACTGGTACAGCAGACTCACACTCTAGCATTGTTTGTGCAGACAATAAAAAGATTAGAATATGACATAGGAACTACAGTTTTCCAGAGGCACAACCCCACAACCAAGACTGAGAGAAAATAATGATGGGCAGCCAATGCTAGTATAAAATGTATCTATTAAACTGCTATTGGAAACAAGACAGCACTTGAAGCATCAGTTCAACCTGCAAGTCACATGCATCATGTTCTTGTTTAAAAATAACAGAACACCTAGAGTGATGAAAAAAAAAAAGAGCAGAGGATGTAATCTCAAAATAGACAAAACAAGGCAATTCTTTGCATAATGAAGGGTAATCTAATGGATTAAGTTAGGGAATGGCTGAGTTATGGAGTTCCTTGCCACAGGCCACTGCCAATATTAAACATTTACAGAGATTCAGAACTGTCTGCTTGTGCTCATGGAAGGAAAAGTTAATTGTACTAGCTTATGTCAATGCATAAAGCCTTTCACCACATTCAGTGATGGCAGGGACAATGTTCTGCATGGCAACAGAGTATATGTTAACAGGTCTTAGTGTATGATTCCCCCTAATTTCTTCTCCCGAACTTGTTATTGATCATTGTCAGGGACAGGAGACCAGATTAGACCAACATGAGGTGTGACTCAATATAACTGTTATCCTGAGGCACCAGAGAAAACCAAGTTAGAAGTCAAGACAAGCTTCCAGGGTAGTGCTATTCTCATAGCCAGCAGGGGCTGTGGAGCTGAGAAATGCACCTAGCAAGCAGCTGTGGAAACATGTGGTAAGCACAAATTTCAAGATAATGATTTTTTTGTTTAGAGTTTAATCCTTTTCTGTCCTCAGTGCACACATGAGAACCCAGAGGTAACCAGAAGAGAGTATCTGTGAAGGATGAATAAAGCCAAAGCTAAGTATCAAAGAGGACATGATCGCTTGATCATGTCAGAGTGGATAATAAATACCCTGAGATTAGCTCAGGTAGTTAGAGCATAGTGCTAATGATGCCAAGGTTGCAGATTCAATCCCAGCATGGGCTATTTGCTTAAGAGTTGAACTTGATGACTCTTGTGGATCCAACTTCCAACTCAAAATATTCTGTGATTCAAACAGCATTAAGTGAAATGAATAATAATCTCGAGAGGTAAAAGTGAAAAGAAGCCCTAGAAGTGGAGGCTATTTAGCCTCTTTGTAACTTCCCACAAAAGAGAAAAAACCAGCAAACAATGTAAACCACAATATTACAAGTAAAAAAATTATACATAAATATGTTTATAAACCATCTTGTTGATGAAGGAACAAATTTTGGTGCACAAAAGGAAACTCCTGAACCCACACATTCTTTAATTACTCTGTATCAGTTTACTGCTATTACTGTCTGCACAGCTTCAATCTAAACGCAATTTAATTTGAGAATTCAGGTACTCCTTCTTTTGACTTTTCTTAATCTTAGTTATATTAAGTTGCAGTAGTTCCTTCAAATTAACTCCCACTTCAGTTTATTATCTTGAACATTTAGAAGTATTTTGATTGTCCTTTTGTGAGGATAAACAATAAGCTGATAAACAGTTTATTGATATTCACTTTTAGAACTGGATTTTGCTATTTTATTCTTTATGCACACAACTATTATGTCCATGTTATTCAAAATTGAAGTCCAAAAAAGCTACAGGCTTGGTTACATCTTAGATTTTTTTGTTCTTTATATGTGCAGTTTCTTTCAGGGAAGCAAAAGGAATGAAATGTAACAGATGATCCCTGACACTTCAATTTCTGCCCAACAGGTTGCTGTCTGATGTCTTCTATTCCTTTGACTGTTATAAATTCAGCCTGTAAACAATCCTCTCCTCTTTCAAAGCAAGTCCACAAGAAGACGCACAAATTTCAAAATAAAGACAGAGTTTTAGGTGAAAAATTACCATGTGCTCCACAACCCCATATTACTATCTAAAATCTATATCATCCAAACTACAGAGTCCTGTGAAAAATCAGTTTGGAATGTCCAGGATATTCCCAGTGGCATTCCTAGCAAAGAAGTAAAAAATTAAGAGTGCAGTGAATAAACAATCTTATTATTTAAAAATATAGGTCTTTTCAGCTAGGGTAGAATTAGGGAAACACTTACCTTACTTGTTGTCTGCAATTGTTTTCCTTTAAATGCTCTCTGGACTCAGTTTTCACAGTGCAGAACACAGACATCTTTCCAAGTTCTTTAATTCAGGGAATGAATAAAGTAAAATTTGATTAATGCATTATCCCATCACTTCTCAGAATAAAGACATCTACATCAATTTTTTAACAGTCAAAACAGATGAAACAGCAAGCCACTACTGAATTTAAATATTAAATTCCACATCTTTCTTATAATTCCAGTTTATCTGAGTAAGATTTTATTATGTCATCTCAGCTGACAGAACAACTCATATCAGCCTTAAACAAAATCAGGTGTTTAGAAATCCACTGAATATGATAATAAATGTGAAGGAATACATTCCATACCAAAAGTAGATCTAAAGACAGCAGCTTTTCAAAGTCAGAAGTGATATGAAAAGTAGTTCTACACTTAATTTAAATCAATTCTGATTTGCATCTTTTAAATCAACATAAGCTTATGTTAATGACTACTTGCAGCAACACTTACCTATACACATAAACATTGATTTTTGGAGCCATGGGAAAAGTTCCACAATGAAGCTAAAATATTTTTTTCTTTTCTCCCTGACATACCAGATAAACACTCTGATAGAAGATTCACCCACTATAAAGATTATCATAAAAATATAAACAATTCAAGGGTTTTTTTCATCCCCTAAAGTATGTGTATTTTTATAACTTCAGGTATATGCAAAACTTTGACTCTTCAAAAAACATAAATATTAATTGAAACATTTGTCCTAAAAGTACTTCCTCTCTCTTGAAGATTCCTGTTACTTCACTCATTCATATGCCACTAATTCTACATCTTTTCAAGATGTATATATACCTGATCAGTTATACATTTATTCCTATTCTCAAGGATTTAATTTGATTTAAAGCACACCCTCTGACAAAGCACACCGATTGAATCTGAGGAATTCTGTCTGTTCTCAAGGAACAGAATCTGTAACATTCCAACTCATGTCAACTGTTGATAATTGTCACTTTTGAAAGTTATGGTTAGCTTGTCTGTCTGTCATTAGCCACTAGATCACCTTGCTTCTGCCTCTTGTAGGAAAAATAATCCTGAATGGCGATGTAAGGTACTTGAAAACTTTAGCATATCTTTCCCGCGAGAAAAAAAAGGCCAATTTAAATACCCACAGTGGACACCGCACTTTCCAGACGCAGTTCTCTTCCCTATGGTCTACAGTTTTATTACACACGCTTCAAATAGGACCACTGGAACCACGCAGGGTTGTTTCAGTGTGATTCTAAAACAAAGATGACTTAATGTCAACAAAAGCCGAGCAAAGGCTGTCTCGGCGCGGCTCGTTCCAAAGGCGGCTGGGCTGCCGCACGAGCAGCTGTCTGGCACAGGGACGCTCCCCAGCCGCACACCAACAGCGCTCTGGAAAACACCCCTCTGCATGTGCAGCGCGCTTTTCGGACTGCCAGAGCTCTTCTCAGCACTCCTTCGCTCTCCCTCCCCCTTTCCACACGGCGCCAACACAGTAATAAGGTGTGCTGTTATGAGAACGGATTTGGGAAAACCGCCCGGGATTAATTTCCTTTCTCCCGCCAGGCTGCGCTTCGCAGAATCACAAGAATCAACCAGGCTGGAAAAGATTTTTGAGGTGATCGAGTCCGACCTGTGACCCAGCACCACCGTGGTCAACCAGACCGTGGCACTGAGCGCCACATCCAGTCTTTCCAGGCTCACCTCCAGGGACGGTGACCCCACCACCTCCCCGGGCAGTCCATCCCAGTGTCTGATCACCCTTTCTCCAAAGAAATTCCTCCCGATTCCCAACCTTTCGCTCTCTGCCCTGCAGCACCCGCACCAGCTCACGAGCAAACACGGACCTTGCCGGGGTGGGGCGGAACGGGGACGTAGCTGTTTAAACAAACACACGTGGAGAGGGCAGCCGGGACAGGCAGCGCTCCCGGGGCGGCAGCTCCGCGCCTCCAGCCCCGCAGGGGCAGCGGGCAGGGCGCGGACCGACTCCCGGCGTTACCCCGCCGCCAGGCCGAGCCCAGCCCCGCCGCGCCGACCCCGCCTCAGACTCAGCCTCAGCCCGCCCAGCACCTCCCCCGGCGCGGCCCCGCCCCGCCGCGCGCTCACCTTCCTCCGCTCCGGGGACACCCGCGCGCCCGCCCGCCCGCCGCGCCTGCGCGCCCGCTCCGCCGCGCGCCCCGCCTCCATCGAGCAGGCACCGCCCGCGGTCACCGCGGCAACGGGACGCGGAGCCGGGCGGCGGCGGCGGCCGCGGCGCCTCTCGACATGTCCCAGCTCCTGTGCGAGTGGCTGAACCAGGAGGTAGAGCTCTCCCGGCGCCTCGGTGAGTGGGGCCCCGCTGCACGGAGACGGGCAGGGCCGGGCCGCGGGGGCAGACGGTCAGCGGGGGCAGCAGGTCGGGGCCGGGCCGTCGTGTCAGGGGTCCGCCCGCGGCCACTCCCCCCACGGGCCCGCTCGCTTCCCGCGCCACGTGCCTCCGCAGGTACGTTCTTAATCGTCGTTGTGAGGTTAGTGCAAGGCAGTGAGCACTGAATCGTAGATCCGTCAAGGCTGGAGGAGACCTTCCGGACCATCCAGTCCCACCATACACTCAGCACTGCCCCTGTAAGACCCCTGAACCACTAAAGCACACCACCCAGCACCAAATCCAGATGCCTCTTGAACACCTCTAGGGATGGTGACTCCTCCACCTTCCTGGACAATATATTCCAATGCCTGAAATTTTGGAAGCTGAAGTTAATTCTCCTCAAGGGGCAGGTGCTCTCAGGAGACACAAGCTGCTCAAACTTAACGTGCTAATAAGGACTCTGGAGAATAAAAAATATTTTAATATGTTTGGAAAGTAGTGCTTTGTTTGGAACGGCAGGTGTTCTGCTGGCATTGGAAATACATTTGTTCTGCAAGGAGGGAGAAAAAGTCTCTGGAAAATTAGAGAGATAGGCAATCACCAACTGTATGAAGTTTAACAGGGTCAGATGCCAAATTCTCCACCTGGGATGGGTTATGTGGATAGACTGCAGAAGGAGATGCTGGAAAGCAGCACCATGGAAAAGGACTTGAGGGTTCTGGTCGATGGCAAGTCGAACACAGGTCAGCAGTGCCCTGGCAGTCAGGAGGGCCAAGCCTGTCCTGAGGGCATCAGGCACAGCAGTGCCAGGTGGGCAAGGGAGGGGATTGTCCTGCTCTGCTCTGCTCTGCTCTGCTCTGCTCTGCTCTGCTCTGCTGTAGCCTCACCTCGAGTGCTGGGGGCAGTTAGGGCACCGCAATATAAGAAAGACATTAAGCCACTAGAGAGTGTCCAAAGGAGGGCCAAGAGGCCAAGAGAATGGTGAAGGGTCTGGAGGGGAAGCCGTGTGAGGACTGACTGAGCACACTTGGTCTGTTCAGCCTGGAGGAGACTGAGGGGAGACCTCATTGCAGTCTTCAACATCCTAATGAAGGGATGATTGTCACCACTGATCTCTTCTCTGTGGTGACAGTGACAGGACCCAAGGCAATGGCCTGAAGTTGTGTCAGGGAGGTTTAGGTTGGATATCAGGAAAAGGTTCTTCACCCAGAGGGTGGTTGGGCACTGGAACAGACTGCTCAGGGCAGTGGTCATAGCACCAGCCTGAGAGAGCTCAAGAAGCATTTGGTCAATGCTCTCAGGCACAGGGTGTGACTCTTGGGATGCTCTGTGCAGGGCCAGGAGTTGGACTCGATGATTCTGCTGGGTCCCTTCCAACTCAGCATATTCTGTGATTCTGTGATTGTGTGAAGAGAAACATATTAGATCTAGCTTTTTTTTTCCATTTGCATTTTGTATGGAAAATTTAGTAATTATTGTTTATAGATATTGTCACAATCTCAGTGACAATTATGACAATGTTTGCATTTGAAAATTAGATATTACTATCTAAAGCTGATGTTTCAAAGTAACTACACAGAAAGTGTATTTATTTGTGAGTTGAAAACAGTTTTTGCTAGATCTATCTCCTAAAATTCCGCTGAATTATTTAATGAAGTTTGGATTTAATTTTGTTAGAACACAACAATAAGTTTTATTAAGATTTGGATTCCTATAATTATCTTATTTTAAAAACCCCAGACAAACAAACAAACCCCCAAATTTAGTTCCAGGATCATTTTCAGAAGAATTTTCTACTGGCTACCTCCTAGGAGAACTTCTACACAAATATGGTCTTCAGGATGACTTTGAACAGTTTTCAAAGAGCAGGTTAGTACATATGGATAAAAGACTTCTTATATAAAGTAACAGATCTCTCTACAACATAGAAAAAAATATGAATTTTCTCAGTTGGGATTTGCTAATGCAGAGTGGGAAAATCATGTAGAACTTACTGAGATTTAAAACATTTTACAGTAACTCAAAAGCTAACTGTGTTTGATGCATGAATTGATTTTGTATTTTCAGAAAGATTGCTCATACTTCTTCAAGAAAATTATTATTATAAATATATTTTCCTGTAACTACAAGAAAATTTTGATTGTAACTACAAAAGTACCAAGTTAGACCAAAGGTTCAAAAAGCCTTTCAAGGATGTCTCTTAAGATTGGGAATAGCGGCACTCTGCCCATGAGCTGTGTAGAGCCAGGAGTACAGAGTCGTGGTGTGGTGGTGGTGATTACATCTTCACTAAAATGAAAATGTTGGAGAAACATGAGGCTCAGAGTGAAGCTCTGGCAGAAGATCATATAAGAATTTATAACTTTACAAGTAATCTGGTGTGATATCTATGATGAAGAAGAACTAAAAAGCGGGGGGTTGAAAAATCTTGTGCAGATCTGTGAAAATTGGTACATTGATGATGCAATTCATGAGGTGCGCTTATATTGTGTTTTGTCAGACCATGATGCACATGTTCATCAAGAGTTCTAGGCTATACAAAATCTTTCTGTTTCTTCTGAACCTCTGTTTTTATGTTCTTTGCACTCTAATGTATTCACACTCTTTCCTATCCCAAGTCCCACCAAATTGTAGGAGAGCAGGCTGAGCACAGTTAATAAAGGCAGCCAACAAAAAGCGGCTTTGCACTGCAGTTTTTGCACTCTGCTTCTAGGACTTTTAGATCTCTCAGGATTTTCCAGGACATTGGAAAACCCCTGGTAACTCTTAGGGTGCCTGCTGTCACTGGAAAAAACTATTTTCAGGAGGGTTTTATTTCTTCTAGCAAGCTCTAGCAGCTTCTAACAAGTTCACTCAATTCTTCCCAGTAAAAAGGGTACTTTGAGCTCTTGTCCCCAGCTGATTAGAGAGGTGCATTTAGTGAGGATGCACTTCAGCAGGTGCAAGAAGAGATTAGAAACTCCGCTGAGACAGTGTATGTGTGCTCAGCAAAGATGGTGATGTATGACAGGGCATGATACCCTGTACCCACTGGAGCAACTACTCAGAGTGTCAGAGGCCTCAACTCGCATTCCTCTACAGTGAAAGGAGTCAATTCTCCCCATCTCCGACTGAAGGGAGTGCCTTCATCAGGGGGAGGTGGTGGCCTGCAGAGGTGGATACTCATGGAGGGGCTGTATTATCTAGTAAAGCTGCTGCAGAATGAGGTCAGTACAGTGGAGCTTCTCTGAGACACTGCAGATACAACTTCAGGAACTTGGACCTGCAGCTGCGCTGAGGGAGAGGCAGGCAGACATGCATTAGGAAAAGGACATGACTGGCAGCTGGTGACTTCTGTGAGGAAAAGTAAGGTGTCTGCTCCACCTGCTGAACCACAGGTGCAGAACAGGTTCATTGCAGTGGCTATCAGATGAGTGCTGGTGGCACAGTGTAGCTAAACATCTGAGCTAGTGAAGTTTAAACCACACTGGAGCACCAGGAGGAGCAGGTGGGAGATAGCAATGGGAGACTCTCTCCTGCAGGAGATACAGGTTCCATCTGCTGAGTTCACATGCTAGCCAGGGAGGTTTGCTGCATGCTGGGGGTTCAGTCCAGAGCTGCAGAAATTTGTTCAGCCCTTGCACTAATATCTCTGCTGCTCTTCTCTGTGGACACCAAGGATACTGTCAGAGACCTGGAGCCAAAGGTATGAGGTATGAGGGCACAAATATTTGGTTTCCTCACTGCTGCTGATGGATGGGCTTGATGAGGAGTGGATAGGTTCTACAAGTCAACAAGTGGCTGTGCAGCTGCTATCCACTGCAGGGATTTGCTTTTCACAGTCATGGGATCTTCTTTCAAGAGAGAAGACTGCTAGGAAGAGATAGGATCCACCTGACCGAGTTGGACAAGGAAATGTTTGCCAACAACCTGGCAGACCTGGTGAGGATGGCTTTAAACTATGGATAAGTGGGGATGGAAAGGATTACTCTCAAACAAGAGAGGAAGTGATGGCCTAGACTGGCAAGCAAGAGGAAGGTGATGTGAACAAGAGCAGCAAAACAGTGCAGGAGGCTGCCCACCCCCAAATGTATGCGCACAATTAAGGATGTGCTGAGAAGACAGAATTATGGGAGAAGCATTCACACCTTTTCTGAATTACTCTAAATGTTTTTTAAATCACACAGCTGGCTGCCTCTGTGAAGTGCCTATATAGTAATGCATGCAGCTTGGGCATCAAACAGAAGAGATTTGAGGTCTTTGAGCACTTGCTGGGCAATCGTTGCAATTACTGTGAGGCAGTGAGATAGCTCTCATGACTGGTGCACTGCCATGGCTTGATAAAGACTCTTTAGGATGGACAGGCTGGGAAGGTGAGGATGAAGAGAAGCTGCCCTCTGTGTGAGACAGTGGGGAAGATCCAGGACCTGCCTCTGTAGTGGCCATTCTTAGTTGTCTTCCTGCATCAAAAAGATGGTAGAGTATGGCTACATTCTTCAGGCTACCTCTCAGATTCTTAAATGAGTGTCTGTCTTGCTGAGGCTGAGATATTTAATGCTTTCTGTATCTTAGCCTACTAAATAAAAGTCACACTCAGAAATCCCAAATGCCTGAGACTAACACGAAAATCTGCAACAGTTGTTTATCCTGTGTGATCATGAAAACCCCCAAGGATGGAGGCCATATGACCTCTCCAGGCAATTTTTTTCAATATAGTTGATTGCCCTCATGGAGAAAAGGTCTTGTCTTATGGCAGAAGGGCAACCAGAAGGGCTTTTACAGGTGTCTCCTCAGGAAAAGGAAGGCTAGGGGACATGTGGGCCTGCTGAGACATGAAAAAGACTGAGGTATCCCAAGTCCCTGGCAGATACAGGAAAGTTTGCAGCAAGAAAGATTTACCCATGAAGAAGAAACAGTGTAAGGAACTTTTGAATAAATTGGAAATATACAAGTCCATGGGACCATATACTCACCCAGGCTATGTGACCTGGCTGATGTCATTGCTGGGCCACTCTCACTAATCTTTGAAAGGTTGTGGTGACTGGGGGAGTCCTTAGGATCAGAAGACTGCAACTGGTCCTCTTCTCTTTAAGGAATGCAAGAAGGGAGAATTGGGGATGTACAAGGTAGTCACAGAATAAAAATGTTAAGAGCTTCTCAATGCGTGTCAGATGATTTCTGGCAACAGGGCTCATCTTGACCTTGAATCAATGGCAGAAAAATGCTCAATTGTTGTAAGTTTCAGTTCAGTATAAGGGTGTAAGAAATAAGGCATGGGCTGTTACAGTGAGAATAATGAGCTCCTGGACAATTTAATCTAGAAATAATAGAAATTCTGTGTTACCAGAAGGTCTTCAGTTAAAATTAGACATTTTTGTAGAATTATGCTTTATGTAGAGGATCTTGACTGACCCCAAAACCTTGTTCATCCGTGTGAAGGAACTATTGTGAACTCAAGCAATAGAGCAGTATAGAAAGCATGATCTTCTAACTCACACTGAAGTTATGGATTTGTTTGATGAAATTTGATGTGTTAATTATGTAATGTGTAATTATAAGCTGTTAATTTATTGATATTTGGTTTTGCCTTGTGTATCTGTTGATCTTGAGTGCTTCTTCATGAGAATCTGCATATCAAGACAAATATTAGCCTGCAAGCCACTGTTTTAGTTTCAAATGTAAATTGCTCATTTAGAACATAGACTTTGTTTTTAACACCACTTTAACTTGTGTGTCCATTTTTTTTTATTGTAGAAAAAATATGTTGAAATGTTCTAATGGTTAATGGGTAACACAGACTTTTTTTTTTTTTTTGTAATTTCTTATGTTTTAACTGGTGAGAACTCAAGTGATTGATACACCTAATACAGAAACTTCATTCAAACTCTGTGGTGGATGATATACCATTAGCTGCAATTGAGGATTAGCTTTTGCTGTTAGATGCACTTTGTCTGTACATGTATCAGGATTTATATAATCCGGTATAGTTTTTGTCTTTTCAAAAAGTTATGTATAGTAATCAATGCAGTTACCAGCACAGCAGTATAAAATCTAAGCCAAAGTGTGTACACATTATTTAAGGAAGTCCTCTGTGGGTTGTTTTTTTTTTCCTCCTCCTATCTTGGTATGAGATAAGTGTCAGAACATGCTTAATGCAGCAAGTTGGGAATTGAAAATAAGTTTATGTTCTGTTTTTGTGTTGTTGTTGTTTGTATTCATATAGAGTTGCAGATGCAAAAATTAACAATTTTTCTCGTCTGGAACCCACACTTCACCTCCTTGGTGTGGAGTTTAATGAGAAAGTGGCCCAAAACATCATGACAGGACAGCATGGGGCTGCAACAAATCTTTTATATGAATTGTATATTGCTTTAGAAAAAAGAAAAAGGCAAAACTCACTGGAGTAGCCGTAGAAGCAATGAGACCTGCAACAACTGCAAAGCCTAAGTTTGTTGAAAGTGGAAATCGAGAGGTAACTAACTATGCCTATTTTGTGTAAATACAGAAAAGGTAGCATATTTACATGTACTTTTCAAGCATGTTGTGTGCTTCCCCTCTCTACTTTGTAAGTCTCCTATTCAAAACCCAGTACTTAAAAAGAAAAGAAGCAGTCCTTTGCTGTGTCTTATACAGTGGGTTTGCACAGCTTATTGGAGCTCAATAGGATATTGATCTTCTGTGTTTCTTTGTTTTGGTTCATTCTGTGTTACCTGTTCTGTTTTCAAGCTTCCTCTGTTACCTGCTCTGTTTTCAGGCTTCCTCCAGACTTAAAATATTTTAACAACAAAGGCTAGTAGTTGTTCAGCAGTTGCGTTTTTACTCCTTTGATGAGTACAGATTGCAGGCTGAATTGCCATGTAGTATCAACTTAGACTAATTTCCCCTCCAGGAAACCTATTTATGACTATGTGGAGCTTTGTGCCACAGTGGCTTGGTTCATTCTGTTGCATGTCTCTCCATTTATTTATACTACATTCCATTTGGCAATTATCATATGCTGAGAAATACAAAGAGAAAAAAACAAAGGGAAAAGAGAACATCTAAGAGGAAGTCAGTGTTGATGTGGTAGGTTCTATTAAATACTTCCTTCTTGTTTTCAGTAGTAATACTCAGCCTGTCCAGACTATTATTTGTTACCAGGATGAGCAGTTTTTAAGAAGGTATATATCGTGAATTAAATTGAGCTGGGAGAAATTTCACTTTTTTTTTTCTCTGACACACTTCCTGAAAAGTAGTCTACAAGGAGAAAGTACAAAAATAGTACCAGAAAGTTGAAATATCCCATCATCAGTAAAGGGATAACTTAAAGAAATTAAGCAACTGAGAGTAGGTCTTGTCTTTTAGACAAGTTCAGAGTGGCATTTGAAGCATGGAATAGTTGAGGATGGAAAGGGCCTCTGGAAGTCAGTTTGTTCCCCCTGCTCCAAGCAAAGCCAGCTAGAGCAGATTCCTTAGAACCTTGTGGAGTTTTGTATATCTACAAAGATGGAGACTTTCAGGAAAGAAATGCTTCCTTACCTCCCCTAGTGCAGCATGGGACAAATCCTTTGACTGAAGTGTGACTTTCGATGGCTACAGGCTGTTCAGAAGAGACAGGAGGGGAATGTGAGGCAGAGGAGTTGCTCTCTATATCAAGAAGTGTATTGGTTCTGCATAGTTGTCTCTGAGGGATAGACATGAGCAGGTTGAAAACCTGTGGATAAGAATCAGAGGCCAAAGCAAAAAGGGAACCCTTTGGCTGGTGTTTACTACAGGTCCCTGACCAAGGGGAGCCTTTTGACAAAGCCTTCTTGCTCCAGCTGCAGGTGGCATCACACTCGCAGGCTCTTGTCCTGCTGAGGGACTTCAGCCTCCCCAGCATCTGCTGGAAAAGTAGCACAGGGAGCTGTAGGCAATCCAGGAGACTCCTGGAGTAGAGGATAACTCCTTGAGCCAGGTAATGGGCAGCCCTACTAGAGGGGATGCAATATGGGATCTGATGGTCACCAACTCAAAGATAACTGGGGACATCAAGACTGGAAGCAGCCTGGGCTGCAGCGACTATGTGTTGATGGAGTTTTAGTTGTGAGGAATCAGGTAAGGAGTAAAGGTAGGTCCCTGACCTTCAGGATAGCAGACTTCCAGCTCTTCAGGAAGATAGTCAGACCACCTGGGAGGCTGTCCTCAGGGACAAGATAGGAGAACAGAGGTGGCAGATCTTTAAGTAATTCTTCCATAGTGAGCAAGAGCTAGCAATCCCCAGGAGCAAGAAATCAGGCAAGGAAGACAAGAAGACTGCCATGGGTGAGTTGGGGTGCTGCTGGGAAAGCAAACACACAGGCAGCTGTAGCTAGGGCAGGTCAGCTGGTAAGAGTATAAAGATGAAGAATGGTTGTGTAGGGATGGAGAGATGAAGGCCAAGCCAAAGCTGGAACTGAACCTGGCAAAGGACACCAAAAATAACAGGAAGAACTTCTACAGGTATGTGAAGCAGAAAAGGAAAGTTGATAGTGCTGGAAAAATGGTAACAACAGAGGATGAGAAGGTGGAGATACTCAACTTTTTTCCTCAGTCTTCACTGGCAGCCTCTTGGTCCACAGCTCTTGAGTGGATGGACAGTAGGATGGGGACTAGGGGACAGGCTCAAGAAGTGGGCCATGGGAACATGATGAGATTTATGAAGAGCAAGGTCAAGGTGTTGCTGCTGAGTTGGGACAACGTCTGGAATCAACTCGGGCTGGGGATGAACAGACCAAGAGCAGCCCTGCCCAGAAGGACTTGGGGTGCTGCTGTGTGAGAGGCTGGACATGCCCTGGCCATGGCACTCACAGCCCAGAGAGCCAAACGTGTCCTGGGCTGCATCCAGAGCCCTGTGGGCAGCAGGGGAGGGAGGGGATTCTGCCCCTCTGCTCTGCTCTGGTGAGACACACCTGGAGCACTGCATCAGCTCTGGGGTCCCTGCACAGGAGGGACATGGACCTGTTGGAGTGAGTCCAGAGGAGGCCCCCAAGATTATTAGAGTAATAGAGCACCTCTACTGAGGCTGAGAGAATTGGGATTGTTCAGCCTGGAAAAGAGAAGGCTTCAGAGTGACCTAATTGAAGGTCCTGAAGTAACTGAAGGGAGCCTACCAGGACCTGAAGTAACTGAAGGGAGCCTACAAAAAAGATGGAGAAAGACTTTTTCCAAGGACATGGAGCAACAGGAAAAGGGGGAGTGGCTTCCTACTGAAAGAAAATAGGTTTAGACTAGATATTAGGGAAAAAATCTTTACTGTGAGAGGGGTGAGGCACTGGAGCAACTTTGCCAGAAAAGTTGTGGATGATCCATCCCTAGAAGTGTTTAAGGTCAGGCTGGATGGGACTTTAAACAACCTGGTCTAGTTGAAGATGTCCCTGCCCAGGGCAGGAGGCTTGGAACTTGGTGATCTTTAGGGTCCCTTCCAGCCTAAGCCATTCTATGATTCTGTGGTTCTGTTCCCACGTGTCCTCTCTCTGGATGCCAGGGACAAGAGCACAGCACCTCCCTCTGTGCTTCCTCTCCACAGGAAGCTGCACAGGAAGCAATGGGTTTCTCTCAACTGAACAAAGCTTGGCATCTTTCAAGTTCAAATCTCTAAGTTCTTTTCAATGGAGCTAGTCCTGGTTTTCAGTTTGAACACGTTTACAGGTTTTTCTGTGTATTTTAACACAGAAAAACACAGTTTGAAGCAGCGGTCTCAAAATGATCCTATTTTAATATGTTTATTAGTGTTTCTGACTCTTCATTACTTGATGTTTAATTTTAGCATTTGAAAAGTTTAGTACCACATCAGACTGACTTGTAGCTACAGCAGATTTCAGAGCCTTCTGAGACAAAATCCAAGCTGATAACAGATAAGAGAGCTTGTGTGCGTGTTGCAGAGCAGCAGAGTGCTCAGAAACTCCAAGAAGAGCAAAGAGGCCAAGACACAGAACAAGTGACAACTTATTTTTATAGACTTCTCAAGAAGAATTTTCTGAAGGTTATGTGCTTAATGAGTTAGTTAAAGCCAGTGTGAAGACTTCCTGATTCTGTGCTCCGTACTTGTGTTATAGAAGAATGAAGAAAAGTGGTGTGCATGGAAATAAAGCGAGACCTTAATGTTACGAGACCTTAAAAACATTTGTATTTAAAAATCACTTCATGTGAAGTTGAGAGTATTTGCATATTGTCATGCATGGAAAATATTTAAAGATTTGAAGACAAAGTGTACATTTCATAACTTGTATACATTGGAGATGTCCTTGGGAAAGAGGTTTGTGTCATTCTTCTTTTGTGAAGAAAAGATGAAGCGTTGTACAAAAGCAGGGAAATGACAGGAGAAGGGCACCTATAGGAT
This sequence comes from Entomyzon cyanotis, assembly GCA_024500445.1. Lineage (NCBI taxonomy): Eukaryota > Metazoa > Chordata > Aves > Passeriformes > Meliphagidae > Entomyzon > Entomyzon cyanotis. The sequence continues at coordinate 40,917,099 of JAKEPQ010001021.1, read as the reverse complement.
GTCTGGCCTCAGAGCAGCTTGTAGTTCTGTGCAGTTATTCTGATGAAGTGAAAAAAGAGGAACGTATTTCTTTAGTCATGGGAACACTCATCCAACACAGAGCTTATAGTTTATATAGAGGAAATGGCCAGCTATCCAAGGGGTGTTGAACCATGTTGATGAAGTAGTTGACTAACTGATATGCATTTTATATGGCTAATGAAGGAAGAGAGTCTTGCTGTGGTTAGTTAGCTGTTACAGTGTCACTACATGAACAAGAATAAAAACAGAATTTCCTTCATGTATCTAGAAAAGCAAGTGCAAACAATATACTAATATTCAAATTAAAATTTTAAAAACATTCATGAATATTTCTTTTGATGTGTTACATATTTTGAACTATCTTTGTCTTCTTTGTATAAAAACCATTTTTCTTATTTGTTCCACCTTTACCTGCATGTGTCTTTAATTCTCTTTAAGCAAGTATAATTAACATGATTGTTACTTCTTGATCCTCTAAGCTAGTGTTACCTAATGTGTTACCTAATGGTATTCTCAGTTTCTGTACCAGGAAACAGGTATTCACATTTTCTGTGCTGTATTCAGACATGAAACAGGTACCATACTAGAACCAGAATTGAATGAAAGCCCATTAAAGCCTATAAAGCACTGCTCATCTGCTCAAGTCTGGAGCCTGATAATCTCTTCTACTTTCTTCCTGGAAGATAATTTTTGGCTTAATTATGTTTGCTTCATATCAGCATTACATAGGAAGAAGGAGGCAAAATGAAATAATGGCCAAGATTCAAACAGCTGATATACAGGTTCAAAAACAACCGTCAAAATCCACCATAAAATCTATTGAAGCCAAAAGATTCTTGAAGAAGAAAAGAGAAGCAGAGGTAATTATCATCTATGTTTTTTTAATTGCTAATTACAATAACTCAAATGCTATGGTTTCTGAGAGCATTTACACTTACAAATACTGTATTTACATCATCTGAAAGCTGCTGATAAATAACAGTTAAATTTATATCAATTTGACCAGTGAAAATTGGGCTGAACATTTGCATGAGTATGATTTTGCATTTGTTTTTAATAAGAATTGTCTTGATGTATGAGAATTTCATATTGAATAAGTACCATAGATAGGTACTAGTTTGATAGCTGAAAGTAGCTACGAGTCTACTGAGAAGAACGTGAAATAAAAACGTTAATATTCCTTTCTGTTTTGTGCGTGATGTCATTTTGCACCATAATGTTTGAACTGTTCTGTAAGATACTCTGAAACTGTCTGCTTATAAAATGTTAGTAACAGCTGAAATTGACAATAATCCTAAATCAAATAAAGAGATGCAGCAATTAAAATCTGCTTTATCTAGTACCAAAAAGTGCTTGGATTGTAATTCAAATTAATGGATTGTACTGTCACCAGGGGTGCAACTATTACCAAGTTTCACAACTGGGCAACAGATGGATTTAAACACGTAGCAACCCGTAGTAACACAGTTGCTTGAGTAACTATCAGATACATTCACACTACTAAATCTAAGGCAGATCATATTCCAGAATATCTTGTTTCAAATCCCCACATGGTAAGAATTATATACAATGCTAGAGCCCTATGCAAAATCGGAATTATCCTGCTGAATGAACAGCTGCAAAATTTTAGGATTTTCTGGCTGATGGAAGTAGGTGTGGCTAGGAAAAGGGAGAAGGGGAAAGAACTGAAAGGTAGAGGATGGAAGTCATTTTACCTTTATTCTTGGTGTAACTGATGCTTGAAATATTTTCAATGTAAGCATTTCTGTTGTACTAACATGACTTAAAAGTAATTCCCTAGTACTTACTCTGTTGAACCTTCTTTATGTTGCTTTGTGAAGAGAAAGGAAACATAAAATTTTGTGTTACTTCTTCAGAATGTATACAAGGAGATAGAAAAGTTTGAGAAGTCTGTGACAGGAAGTGCCTCTGCAATACACAGCGAGGTGACTGACAGGTAACATCTGGATGTTAACTTGTTCAGAATAGGCAGGATCCTACCACAGGTGTCTGCTCTGTAGACAGCTACTTGAAGAAAGAGTAATGTCTCATTTAGTTTAAACTGTAATAGTCCTTTGAATGAATGTTGCACTAGCACTGATTTCAGCTCCAACACAGTTGCAGTGTCTTTAACTTACCTTTAGCTTCTGTAGGAATGGCTCAAGCTTCCTTTACTACTTTTTGCTCTGTATGCAGCAAGACGAGGTTCAAAACACATCTTTTCTTTGTTCATTTTAGTCATTGGATCTGTAAACTCAGTTAGCCTTGCAGCAAGATGGGAATGTCATGAATGTACGTACACAGTAATACATTCCAAAGGGAAAAGAAGTAACTTTCCTCCAGAAACTTATCTATATATTGATTTATTTGTGAATAATTGCAAGTAGTATTCATTCTGTCACCTTTAGTGATATGTATACCCTACTCAGAAGAGGTAATATGCATGCATACTGCTGTGGATATTTCTGTGTGTAAATCTGTGATTAATAGCTGCAAAACTACTCAGAGAGTATGGCTTTATTGAGGCATAACCCATCTTTCTTTGACATCATATGAGCCCTCTTAATTACCTGCTTCTGCAGAATTTGGTTTCATATTGACAAAGAAACTAATGATCAGTTGGCTCAAATTGGTGCTGGAACCCTCCTCTGGACATAGGGGTCATTGTGGGACACCAGTGCATCAAGAAGTAGCTACAGTTCCCACAGAGTGACGTTCTACATTTGTTAGACTTGCACATAACTATGCAGGGATCTGTATGAACACACCCTTAAGAACCATAATTCCTATCTTTCTTTTTTCAATCAGTGATATGCAAGAATTATTGCAAACAGAGAAGTTGCAAGAAACAACTCTAGAAACTATACTAGAGACAAAAACGGAGCTGTTAAATATTTATTCAGGTGATGAATATATAAGGAATATCCAAAAACGTTTAAAGGAAGATATATTCACTAGAGAACAACGAGCAAAGAGACGACGAAAAATGCTAGTGGATCAGTTAGCAGCATATGAAGTTCAAGAGGTGGGAAATTGTATGCTGAAGTACACAGTCCATGTGCAATTAATTAGTAATCTAAAATGTGCTTACAAATATGAAATGAGTGCTTCTGGAAGGCTGAATAAAATTTGAAGGGGATATAGGGACTTATATACACTTACGTCTGAGTATTTCTTTTATGTCAACAATTGACTTTTCTTGAAAATTACAGCTGTTCTTCATCACTACCCTTATGTCAGACACCATACTTATAAACTTCAAAAGATAAAAAAAAGGCAGCAGAGCAAAGATTATTAAAAATCCATTGTAGACCTGCCTTCTATTCCCTGCCCTTCTCCTCCAAAAGTTGAACAACCTATGGTATCAAAATGTATACTGGTTCTAAAGAAGATACTTACTTAAACACAACAAAACATGGCATTTTTGTTTGAAAACCTGTGTTTACAAATGTGTCGTATGAAGGTTTTGATCTGGACTGATGAATTCTGAAATGGTTGTGCTGGGTGATACGAAGAATCAAAACTTAATTTGCAGGTCAGAGCTTTGGTGTTTGATGTGATATGGAATAGACATTACATCTCTGGAGAATGTCTGTGTTGTCTAAAAATGAATGTTGCAGGTTATTCCGTTTGAATCCTGTCCCATAAAGCACAAGGCTTTTAAGAGTCCTCTTCATATAGTCCTCCTTTAAAAAGCAGTTTTTAGATTATTGATTTCACAGATCTTCTCTTTTATAATGATTCTATCAAAATATGACCTTTTAACTTACTGTTGGTTGTTTTTTTTTATTTCTGGATTGGTTTTTTTTAGTATTTGCTTGTGAGTCCTTAGTTTAGATCATATATGCTGAATCATGATATCTGAGCCTATCTCCACTGTTGTTGCATAATAATAGCATTTCAGAGGTGTAGCATCTCTGAAAAATACGAAATATTGTACATATATACGTGTGTGTGTGTGTGTATGTATTTGTATGTGTATTTGTATATATTTAAGCCTTGGCATGTAACGTCTGGAGATTTTTTTTAAATTTTAAGAAAATGTTTAATTTGTTGGGGTAAACATCTAGAAATTAGATGCTTCTAAATGTCTACTTCAGACCTATGTTCTTGAAAAACACCTGTAGTGTCATACACTAAGAGTCTATCTCTCCCTGTATCCTGAGTTCTCATTCAAAGGGTTTGTATATCGTGTTCTTGTTGATATGTGTAGGCCATGAAGAAGTTTTGTGACTCACTTGCCTGAAATCACTGCAGTCCCAAAACTTGCTTTTTAAGTGCTCTCAACACTTGCAGCCCCCAGCAGTGTGGACCAGTAGTCCCAAAAGCCATTGCTGCCAGTCTCTGGAGCACTTGGTGGATACAGCAGCTCCGACTGGCTCCAGAGGAGCTCCAAATAAAGGAAAAACTAGTAGTGGTGTTCCTAGCTTCCCAGGAATAAAAATCAGCTTTGATACAGGAACAATTGCAATCACAGACTGAAGGAAAGGGACTTGAAGGAAAGACAAATGAGCATTTGACTGAAACAGTAATCTGACCATATTGGAGAATCTATTTAGTAATAATTTGGTTCTAAATTAGCAGAGGAGAAACTGTTTTGTTGTAACTGTGTGAGATTTCAGAAATTAGATATTACTTGGCTTCCAAAAAGTGGGAAGCAAACTGAGGTATTTTCTTTTAAAAATGAATGAATATACAAAATAGCTCAAAATTGCTTTTTCCCATCGTATGCTGACTGAAGTTGCAGATGTTTATATGCATTAGGGTCTCATTTTTATCTATACTGCATAAACCTTGAACATGGCATGGGATCATTTAGAGTCAAAGGAATTCCATGCCTTCAGAATGCTTTAATGTGTTTCATATCCATACTTGTAAAGCTATATTAAAAGAATCATGTTCAAAATTTCTTTTATCACTCTACAGGTTGAAGCCTGGGAGAGAAAATACTTTACAGTTGCATGACAGTACTCTAGGTGGAGCACAGCATGATGCCAGTCAGATTTTCATAGGCAGGTGTTGAAAGTATTTGACGATGGTGTGGCTCCCTTCCAACTGAACCTTTATCTCCACAATTTCAACAAATTATCTATGATTTGTACTTGTTATTTTTAAATGCTCTGTTTAAATTTTATCTCTCTGAATTAAAAAGTTATCAGGCATAACTTACTATCAGCAATAAATTGAGAACGTGAAAATGGGAGGGGAAATGAATTGTTACTAGGTTATTACTTGTCAGTTAAATAGATCTATGTCTGCTAAGTTCTAATATTAGTTCATAACATTTATGACCACACAGGAGCATAGAGTTTTTTCACCTGTATATAAATCAAACAAGGAAATAGAAAAATGGAACATGATATAGTAACTGTGCATGAACAACACGAAACATAAACACGTTAGTGTTTGGCCACTGGATGCCACTGTTGTCTTAAGTAGGTAAACTGAAAAAAATGTCTATTATGCTTTCTTAATAGTAATTTTTCGAAGTATTATGAAGATGTCCCATTTGTGATATTTATGATTTCTTCAGGCCCTCCACAGCTCTTCATGAAGATGTTGATGTAAAATGTTAGGTCAAAAACTCATACTACACTTTTGGTTTGTATCCTTGTATGTTCAGAAGTTTCAAAACTTGCCAGCCTTTGGTTGGAGTAGTTTGTGCAATCCTTTTAGTATGAAAGATAGCTACTAATGCTTCACTCCCCCACCCAGTGAGGATCCTTTTTGAAACCATGAGTTTTGAGTTTGGTGTTCTAACCTTATTTATCTATTGTCTAGTTTTTAGTTAATTGCCTTTTCACTTTTTCTTGTTCCTCAAAATTTCCTGCTGGCTCTTTTTAGACCTAGTGAGCATGCCAAAGAATTTGATTACCTAGAATATTTGACTTCTCTACCCTTTTAAAAAGACAAGATCTGTTTTGGCTGCTGTGAAGAGTTCTAAAGGATAATCTTCCAATTTCCTTTATGAAGACCAGATTCCCTGAGGGAAGGTGTTTTAATTTCTCACTAAACCAACTGTTTGAACCATACAGTATGACAAATGACCACTCTGTTAGGGTGGCTCCTTCAATTCTCTGTGAATTATGGTTTCAAAATCCATTTTCTCCTGGTGAAGGATTTTTACTGCTGTAATAATTTGTGGTTCAGGATAAGCAGTAGTAACTAATGAAAAAAATGAGGGATATTTACTTGCAATAGGAAGTAGATTGTGTAACCACTACTCTTCTTTGAAATCTTAATTGAAATACTAAGTACAAGGAAGCAGTGGACAGAACTGAAGCAGTGAAGAGCACCATATCTCCTTTTATTGCCTTGAATTCATGAATGTAAGAGAAAACAGAGAGATTAACTCTTCAGTAGGCAGTACTATTGGAAAATTTTATCCTGGGCTATATCAAATGACGCATCAAATGAATTTGTTATGATTGCATTGTTTTCCATTTCAGTTATAATGCATGATGGTAATTCCCTCCATAGGAAAATAGCTTGAAAACAGTACACTACAGATGGAGACAAAACAAGACACATTCAAAATTAGATCCTGATTTAATGAAAAGCTTTGTAGAGAGTTAATATAGCATCCAGGGGAAGGACTCTAAGATTGAGGCCTGAGATGAGTGTACCTTTGTCACTAGGACTATCATGCAGTGTAATGAGATTCAGTGCTAGGAAAGGGGAGTGCAAAGCCCACATTTTGGCTAAAATAAGAAAAAATATAAAGATATTGTTATACCAGTTTAATATTTTCAATTCACCAGAATTTAATTGGAAAATACTTTATTCTCAGCAACTGTGAAGGGAAAGGAGCTTAAAAATATGGAAAGAAAACTTCTCTTGTTTGTTTGTTTGTTTGTTTTAAATTGGTTTCTCCCCAACATCAATATTAAATATGTAAATTATTTAGAAAGTTCTTGCTCTTATTTGTGCAATTAAAATAGTCATACTTTGCATTAGAATTCCATTACAGGTGTCCTGGTTGTATTGTGTAGGACAGATCTAGACCTCTTTATAGAGTTTTTCATAAATAATATCATATGCAATCAAGTCAGATTTTTCATTTATAGGTGAGTTTTCGTAATGTGTTTTGCCCTCTCTGTCACAGACAGCTAATGAAAAAGTCCCAATTCAAGTCCTTAAATTTGAATAAATTACATAGCAATTTTGATGCACCTGAAACAAATACTCAGCATATCAGAAGTTTCCACTACAGAATTCTGCTGTAGCATTGGTATTTGGCAATGAGACCTGTAATGAAAGCTGATGCTTTTGCTTAGGACTCAAAAGGAGTTTTGGATGGTGATAGTGAAGCAAAACTTTAGGTTAGATTAAGCCTTAGTTTAGATACCGGGAACAGTCTGGAGAAGTGTAGCAGTGAGAAGATACTATTATGTTTCAGGAGTGCTTTGAAAAATAACAACTCACAGCCTTCACAGTGTCTGTGCACACAGACCGTGTCTCAAGCAACGGTTCAGAATTATTTTCCTTTAGTACTGCATAGTGTATTATATTCGTGTCCCAGTGAGAACACTGCAACTATTACCCAGAAATCCAGTATTTTGCTCTGTTCTGAATTCTTCCTCATAGTCCCAGTGTGCTGAATAGGGAACAATGGAGAAGATAATTACCCAATTCCCCCAAAAGAAGGAAAGATTTCAAGTCTGTAGAGAACACACTGCTCAACGATCCCGTAGATTATGACTGAGAATGGGGACTGGTGAATAACAGGGTTAAATTAATGATTTGAGGAAAGGGTATATCTTCAGATAGGAGGCCTTCAGATAAGAGGTTATTTGAAATATGTTGCAGGTTTTTTACACATGGGAAATAAACACATTAAAATGGAGTTAGTCTGACCAGAGGTATTTTTGCTAAGTATCTCAGTTAAGACATATTTTGAATTCTTATATAGTTTGTGAAAATTGTACTAATAAATAGATATGAACATTGTTCTGAATTTGTGTGCCATATAAGCAGGTGAATGCTGTCATATGATGGCATTCCTATTTCTCATGTTACATACTGATGAGTTTTCTAGGAAACAGTTAATAAACCGTGCTTAGCATTATTATTTTTTTATCTTTTAGAAGGCTTACTGGGACGAGCAGCTCATTGTCAGACTAATGAAACAATCTCAGAATGAGCAGAGGATTGCTGCTGAACTCATGCATGTTCGGCATGAAAAAGAGGTGCTAAGGCAAAACAGGATTTTCAGGGAAAAGCAATATGAAGAAAGACGACAGAGAGAGTTCCAGGAAGCTCTTGACAGAGAAAAGGTAAAAGATTGTTTGGTCTCTGAATTGCTGCAGGAGTGCTAGAATGCCTTCATGTTACAAAATGGTGTGGCTAGCACAGGTCTTTTTCATGAGAACATTTTTGCTACGTTTTATTAACAAAGATGAAGTTTGGATGTTTTGCAAACAGCGTCTCAAGATTAGGGCAGTTCAGACCTGGCCAATTAGGCCTAGGGGGAGGTTTCTGGCTGACCAATCTGGGTGACCTCTGAAAACTCTCTATATATGGAAATCAAAATAATAAACGCACTTTTCTCTTTTCTTGCCTGAGAACCTGGGTTTTTCTCTCAGCTAGCGGCTCAACAGCAACAAAATGGAGTTTGTGTTGTCAACTGATAGAATTCAGGAATTTTCTAGGGACAGGATGATTTAGTGATAAATATATTCTTTTATCTTAGTTCAAAGTTAAAACTGTACGCCATAAGCATGTAACTATAACTGTGGAACTGAGTGCATTTTGTATTATGTTAAAAGTTATGGGGAACTTTGCAGGGAGAAAAAACAGCTGATCTATCTGATCTAGTGAAAGTTGTGCCTGCCCATGGCAGGGGGCGTGAACTAGATGGCCTTTAAAGGTCTTTTCCAACCCAGATGATTCTATTGTTGCATGATCCTGTAATAAGGGACAAAGCTGAGCAACTTAAAGTCTGATTTTGATCTTTTCTTCCATACTGATTTTAGCTGTGTAGGAAAACATCTCTGGTTGCTGAGTTTAAAAGGCACAGTCTTGCAGAGGTGGCAGGACAATAACCTAAGGTCCTGTTTCAGGAATCATGTTCTTATTTTCCTTTAGATATAATCTGTTCATGTCTGTCTGTGATAAACGCTGGAGTAGTTTCACTCATGAGTGCTAATTTCTACTTTGAAGCTTTAAGCTGATTAAAAGGACTCATAATTCTTTGGAAAATTCCCAAGTGCTATGCTTATAGTAAGGCTGGATTCCTGTGTAATCAGCAGCTATAGCTATTGATTACATCACCTCTTTAAGTACACTTTCAGCCCCCACCACAGGAGGTAGCAATGGAGCACACCATCACAGGAACTACTGATAATTTGCTACCATGACCAGAAATCTTTCAAAGATTGAACAACATTAGTAATATGAAATTATTTGAAGACCGGACTCTAGTGATAAATTACATGTTCTCAATGGGTAGTTACACTAAAAGCTGCAACGTCACTGCCTTCAAGGACTGAATATGTTCTTAATCTGTTTCTCATAAAAGAAGTAATATATTTATTTATTCTGTTTTAGAAAACAAACAAATGGGACTTTATAGAGTGAATACAAATTTTTACATATTTTTATGCATTAGTCTGCCTGCTGGCTATGCAATTGTGGTGAGAATTGAGTTGTTTTCATTTCTTGAGTTAAATGAACAAGTTAATTTTTGTTTTCAGGATTGTGCACCTCTGCACTTTCATTTTCATTGCAGTCTCAAATTTACTCCTTAAAAACAATTCTAGGCTCTTGCAAAACAGGAAAAGATTGATAATGAAGGAAAAATAATCCAGGAAAGAGAACATCATGAGAAACTTGCTGCTGAAAGAGCTCAGGCACGCTATAAAAAGCATTATTCTATATGTTGGGAGATAATAAGCCAAATCATTGATTTGTCGACAAAAGTAGGAGAATATCGTCAACTGACAAACAAGTGAGTATGTGGCTGCTAGGCAAAAATAACAGCTGTTAGGTAGCTGTTAGGCTGCATTATTCAGACTCGTTTAAGCCTTATAGAAAATTACATAGCTTTTCAGATGTTTTACATGACAGCTGCAATTAGTTTGTATGCAAGAGCGGTGGCATTAGTTTTGTGTGAGGATTCACTGGTGTGTAATACAGGGTGACCTAATGCTACAGGCTTAGTAGAATTTCTTAGAACTCAACTAACTTGAATTCTTAGGAGACCAAAATCTAGTGTCGCAGCTTGTGGAACTGCTGAGTTCCTTTCTTATTAACATATTCATTAGTTAAAAGTTAAAAATGGAGTGGTCCTCATCTCATTCTGGAGTGCTTCACTAGATGAACACTTCCTCAGTGTAATAGAAACAGGATGGATTTCCCAAGATATATAAACCTGCCTGGACTGTCCAAAGAGTAACAACTGAGCCCAAATTGTTCTGAGTCCTACATGCTGTGATTCCCTCTTCTGACATGCCCTAATTGCCCGGGATTTCTGAGAAGGTCCTGAGAAGGCAGTAATCTCCAAATGCCTGTGCTTTAGAAGTATTTAAAAAACCACAGAGTGAGGCTTTATTACTATGGTTCTTTCATTAGTGATTTGACTACAGGGTTAGACTTAACAGAATTAGAAAGTATGCCAAAATATTATTGCTTTTCAGTGTAATTGTAAGTTCAAATAATAAAAGTGTAACCATATGAAATACACATGATTATACTCTATGGACAGTATATAAATTTAGGCTTAATAGTCAGCCTAGGCATACAGTTTAATGAAATTACTAATTAAAGAAAAAATTTAATTATTCATATAATTCTGAATTAATTTTAACTTCCAGGATAAGTATTCTATAGATTTTTGGCAAGAGGGGGCTTTATGCCACAAATGAAAGAATATTTTGGAACAGGGAAAGTAGCTATAGCAAAACTGTTACTGCACAGCTTTGCCAGCCAAGTATTGTGTGATGACACATTTGTGAAAATACTGAAGCCTACAAGTGCCTACAGATGTCATAAAAGTAACAAGCTCTTATAAAAAGCCGTAATAATTACAGGATGCATTATAAACTATAACTAGTTTAGTACATGCATGTTTCATTATTGGGATTCTCGTAAATTTGGATACATCATTGTCAAATATCCAACCCTTTAATTTTTGGTTTAAAACTTCTTTTGTTTTTTTCTGCAGCTGTGTTCCATTAAAACTGATGCTGGATTGGAAGGAATGTTTTTTAAAAGGAGCACCAATATATGAACAAGCCTCAATTCGAGCTCTGCCAGATGAACCTAGCCCAGAACAACTTGAAGAGCTGAATAAAATGAATCCATTAGATGAAAAAGATTATGGTGAATACAAGGTACACCAAACTGATAAGGCGTAATGGAAGATAATACACTTTGCTTTTTCATAATCATAAACTTTATGTTGTGATCTTGCATTTTGTTCTATTATTGGTTTCTAATGTCAGATTTTGACGTGCATTTTTTCATTGACTGACGTTTTATATGAAACATGACTATATTTGATGTTAGTAGCAGTTACAATTACATTTTTATGTATTTCCTTGATTATATTTCTTGAGTTGTAGGACCAGCATGTTAATTGCAATGAAATGAGCTTTCAGCTAATTGAAATTTGAAGGTATAATTAATATTACCAGATTTGAAAATGCAACAGAAAGTAACCAGTAAAAGCAGTAAAATGAAATACTGTGTATGTGAACTCCTAATTTCAGCCATTTTGAGTGAAAGCTTTCTAACAAGATTTATTGGTTTGAGTGATTCATTGTTTTAAGATAGTAATATTTTTGAAAATTATTAAAAATGGCTGACATTTTTCTTAATCAACTATTAGAATACAGGTAAATATTTGTCAGGGTACATTAAAACTTTCCTTCAACTTTTCAATACATTAATGTAATTTCAAAATTGAAACATTAAGGATTAATGTTTCCCTGTTAAAATGTGTTGTACAATCTTTTCAAAATTATATTTAGACTTTACAAATTAGTTGGTGAGTAGAATGTGGCAAAATCATGGCAAATACCCAGGCTTTATCTTGTTGGAAATTTATAACTCTAATACATGTGCTTTTTATCCGCATGCTGATCTAATTGGTACATTTTCTTTTGCAATGAGTATAGATGTTCATTATGAGTTTCTGTGATGAACGCCTGACAGCTCAATTTATTGTGTCTTTAATTTTAATGTATGCTTTTCTGATTTATCTCTCTATAAGGTCCTGATTTACAACATATCAACTGATGCATGAATTTCATTATCATTTTCTTAGGTGAAAAAAGGGATATACATGAAGTCAACAGGGGGGACATAAAAGATGGACAGGCAGGAAACAGTGGAGAGCACTAATGAATATTTAAGTTTTTCAGTCATATTTTTGTTTATATTTTGAAGTCTCAATTGTCTTCTCTAACTCGTCACAGAAGGTCACAAAGATTTATTGACACATTTAAAGCCTCTTTTTTCCTGCCAGGCTATATCAAGTTATTTCATAATTAATTTATTCCCAGATGTCATTAGTCTTATGCCTTTCTGAATCGTTATTCATCGAAAGCTGGCATCATATGATATGCAAAATTGTTGTCACCAATTCATAATTACATCTTCTAAAAACTTAAGTGAACAGCTAATTCTTTCAAAATACTGTTTCTAGATATAAGTTTATTGGCAGGTCATTCTGACAATGTTTATGCTGATTTTCCTAATGCTTGTGAAAAAAAGCCCAGGACAGGCAATCAAGAAAGCCATGCTTACATTAGGAATACTAGCTAAAAGTGTCAAATATATGTGATAAAATACAAGAAAATGTAGTAGCATCAGTCCATTGCACTTTACATATTACATTTTATTTTTAGAATAATTTTTTAACTACCATGTTACAAATCATAACTGATTGCTTAATAAATTAATGGAATGACCCAAAACCAATCACAGCATTAGGTACTGCTCAAAACAGCAAATAATTTCCGGCTTCATCCAAAAGTGTTGACCAGGAGTTATATAACTCCCACCAGGATGCCCGAAAACTTGTTTCTGACAGGTAAACTGTTTTACCTTATAACAAGTACAGTCTACCAAGCTTCTGATTAAAATGGCAAGATAGCTGAAGGGTGGGGGAACCCATTCCATTTGGAATTAATTTTTCCTAGAGGTCTAATAGAATTTAAAACAACTGATCAATCTCTACCTGTATGTTTAAAGAAAAAATATCCAGATAGTGCAAGTTTTTTCTGTTTTTTAAAGGATATCTTTTCAATTACACATGAAGAAGTATGTTTTCTGAGATATATTAGATAGGGGATATTGCACAATTAAAAAATATTTTCTTTATTTGTTTTTACTGATTAAAAATAAGTGACTTTCAATTTAAATTTAATTTAGACTGCTAATTAAATCGTGCTTTTCTATGTAATACACATATGTTCAAAGTCAACATTGATCAAGTTCTACTAGTAGAATGTATGCTATGGCAATACATGGTTCAGATAGTAAATTCAGGAAAAGGTTGCATATTCTACCCAAACATTATCTTTGAATAGAACTTAGAATTGTTCACTTCTGTTGATGGTGATGAAATATTTTATTTATAGAATGACACAATTGTTTGGTTTTAAAGTTTGTGTAGGTAATTTACTTAAAGCAGGGCCAACTTCTGAGTCAGCTAAGGTTGCTTACCACTTTCTCTGGTCAACTTTCAAGTATTTCAAGGATAGAGATTCCACAAACTCTCTGTGCAACCTGTTCCCATGCTTTACCAGTCTTCTTGTGAACAATTTTTTTCTTTATTTTTTTCCTACTTGGGATTTCCATTGCTGAAACATTTGACTTTGCCTTGTGCACCCAAAATGAAGTGACAAGCTAGAATCTAATTGAAAATATAATTAGTCTACACATCTTCCAAACAGATGTTTAGTAGCCTCCAACCAAATAAATATTAATATGGGACTGGTATTATCCTGCATACTAAAATGTCTTTTAGCTCCTCACAGCATAAACTTCAGGATATCAGGACATTCCTGGTGCTATAAGATCAAAATGGGTAGAGCAGAAATGTAATTCTGTGTTATGTTCTTTTGACTACATCCTTTCATTCTTATCTTTCATCCAGTGTGATTGTCAGTAAGATGATCTTTACTGGTAAAACCTAGTAAATCATACAACTGATAAATTTCTATTGATCTCGGGATAGATGAGCTGGAAGTTTCTACTCAGTATCTCCTTCCTTTAAAGATGTGTGAATTGGTTTGAGTTGTTGGCTTTGGTTTGATTTTTTTCTCCTTATTGAAAGTGTCTTAGGCAAATACATATGTTTGAAATTTTTGTTCATGAATTTTTTAGAGAATTAAGTGTGATACTGGGCAATAATGTTGCCCAGTTTTAGAGAGCAGAGTATGAGGATACTAGATTTCTAATACAAAAATTTGCTACTGATTAATTCTGTGGTATTGGTGAATTTATTTTTCATGCTTATGGACTTAAAAAAGTGGTTGTATGAATCTGTATTAAGTTTGTACAGCAAAGTTCTGGTAGCAGGGGGCTGCAGGGGTGGCTTCTCTGAGAATCTGCTGGAAGCTTCCCCCTGTCTGACTGAGCCAATGCCAGCTAGTTCCGAGGTGGACCCATCACTGGCCCAGGCTGAGACAATCAGTGACTGTAGTGACACCTCTGTGATAATGTATTTAAGAAGGAAAAAAGAGTTTTTGTGCAGAAGTCAGAGAGGAGAGGAGTGAGAAGGTGTGAGAGGAACAACTGCAGACACTGAGGTCAGTGGAAGATAGCGAGGAGGATGTGCTCTGTGCGCTGTTACTGAGATTCCCCTGCCACCCCTGGAGGCTCATGGTGGTGCAGAGGTCCACCATCAGCCCATTGAAGATCCCACACCAGAGCAGGTGGATGGAGCAGGCTCCTGGCAGGACCTGTGGCCCGCGGAGAGAGGAGCCTACACTGGAGCAGTCTGTTCACAGAGGGCTGTACCCCATGGAAGAGACTCAGCTGGAGCAGTTCATGAACTGTAGCCAGTCAGAAGGACTACGGTTGGTGAGAGCTGGCTCCTGTGAGAAGGACCCCATGCTGGAGCAGGGGGAGGACTGCTCTGTCTGAGGAGGAAGCAAGAGCAGAAGCAATGTGATGGATTGGCCATAACCCCCCATTCCCTGTTCTCCTGCTCTGCTGGGCAGGAGGAGGTACAGAATTTGGAATAAAGTTTAGCCTGGGAAGGATGGAGGGGTGGGGAAAAAGTGTTTAGGATTTGTTTGAGTTGTCTCTATCCTGCTCTGATTCTGATTTAGAATAAATTCAACCAATTTCCCCAAGTCAAGTCAGTTTTGCTCATGATAGTAACTAGCAAGTGATCTCTCCCTGTCCTAACCTCACGAACCTTTTGTTATGTATTATTCTCTGTGGCATCCATCCAGAGGCAAACCACCACACAATCTATGAACATGTTTGTTAAAGTACTTGTCTCTCAACTAGTTATTAGTGTATATCAATAAATGTTTAAGGATTGTGACATAATTATAGCTTCTTACAAGGTTCTATTCCAAACAATATGTTATAACTTAGTACTATTCAAATGTCATGATTTTATATATTGTGTTTGTGTATAAGTACATGTATTTAGAAAGATGGAAGACAAGGCATACAGAGACGTGATTTACTAATTTGTCATTTATACAGAGTATGACAGGCGAATGGAGCCCAGCTGAAGAGAACAGTGAAAACAAACCTCCTCTTAATAATAACATATTGGGTCATGTGCTTCGTAGACTGATGGAGATGGTTTATCCTCCAAAACCCATATCTTCACCTGATTTTCCTTCATTTCCTGTCAAGGGTTGTATTTTGGGAAAAATGTTCAGTGGAAAAACTTCCTGTGCAAAGTTTATTGAAAAAGGTAGAGTTTTTTTTGTTTGTTTTCTTGCCTAAAATTCTTTAGCATTTTTATTTGTGTTAAAATCCCACTCTTACAATGACAATTGCTTGGGCAAATCCTTGCATTACTAACTCTTGAACCTCAGATGTGTCTGTATTTTGCTGGGTTTGGTTGCACGTCATTCCTTTGATATCTTCCAAAATAAGATTAGAAACACTGGAACTTGAAAGTAATTTTAATATTATATTGTAATGTTAATACTTCATTGTGAATTTGAAAATGCTTTTGGAAAACTTCTTTGGAGATATTTATTTTAGAACAGACTAGCAAGATAGCTATGTGATTGTCAATACACACTGTGAAGTGGCTGCAGAGAAGAAAGAGTGGAAACAACTTACATTAGGAGCCCAAGCTAAATAATTAATTGAACTGCTTGTAATAGTTTTTCTGTGTGTATACTCTACTCAAAGTTTAGCTATCTAATATTTTTGTGTATTAGTCTGCAATATTCAGGTACTATCTGTTGGTACTCTGGTTCAGGAGGCCATTGAAGCTTTTCTTAAAAATGAAATGAAAAGTGAACATGACATGATTTCACAGGAAGCAGAGAGTTCTGGAGACCAACATGAGGTAAGCAAGTTTCTTAGTTTTGTTCTTGGCTCTGAAGGGTAGATGGGAATGAAATAAATAAGGAAGGAAGCATGTTTCAATTTTTTTACTCAATTTCAAACTTAATTCTAAGTTTTGACAGGTAAAACTGCAAGAGTCAGCTTGAATTGACAGCCTAGTTTTTTCTGTGATATGTAGTTTTCATTCTAATCCATTTCCTGTCATAATTGATACAAGGTCCAGGAGAACTTACCAAATTCACCATCAGATGTTCTAGAGGAACTCCAAACAGAAACCACCACAGGTAAATCTTGCTGTACATTTTCCTGTATGTCTCAGGGCCTTGGGATACCTCATTTTTTTGCATGTCCCAGCAGACATTTCCCCCAGCCTTCCTTCTGCTCTGGAGATACCTGTAAAAGCCCTGCCTAGACACAAGGCCTTTTCCCCATGGGGACAGCCAAGTACTGAAACAAATTTCCCAGAGAGGTAGTGTAGTCTCCATCCTTGGAGGTTTTCCAGATCACACAGGGTAAACAACTGAGAAACCTGGTCTGATCTTATAATTGATGCCACCTTGAGCAGAAGGTTTTACTTGAACTAGGTGACATCAAGAAGTTGTTTCCAACCTGAATTACTCAATGCTTCTATGATTTTAACAATTTTATGTATTTTCTGTATTGATTTGTTCAAAGAACAGTAACAAGGCATGCAATATTTATCTATAATAATAAATATTATAGTAGTAGAATCATCAAACTTTATTTTAGAACCTCTTTCAGAAGATTGTTCTGTTGAAAAGGAACCATCACAGGAAGAATTTGAATTGGATAACAGTCAAGATGGCCTGTCTGAGGTTTGTAATCCAATTTTTAGTTTTTACTTTATAAAAAGGCATTAGTTAAAATGGTTAAATTAATTAAATGGTGACACCTTTTCATCATTCTGAATTACTGACCTCCGTCTAAGTATTTTCTGTATGAAATACGAAAAGAGCTTATTGTGAAAGTCTGTTCCTCTGTATGTTGGTTAGAGTTGAATATCTCGTTAAAGTTTTATATTTTCTTGTGAAATCTCACATTTATATAAGATGTGGTATTTTTATGACATTTCTGAGTAGGCAAAAATGTATTCCTGCTTGCTGCTGCCAAGCAAATAATTCATCCCATGACAAGGTTTCTTTTCTTTATGCTAAAAATGTTTAATTCTACAGCGATTTCTTTGACTTACTGCTCATTGAAAAACACTTCCAAAACGAAGATATAAAAGAATCCCTGTAAAACGAATGAATTTATATTCTGCTGTATGAAATCATCAGTGGTAGTGAAAATCAGAATAAGCTTAGAACCAGAACGTTTAATTTTTAATTTCTTGGCCTTCATATCCTTTGTTTCTCTATCATGTTTGTTTCAGCATTTTTATGAGTGTAATGATGGAAATCGGCTGGAGATTTCAATTGAGGTAGGCATTTTTTACAGTTAAAACTATTCTTCTAAATAAACCCCTCCAAATAATTAATTAATTAATAACAGCCACCACCCCCAGTATAAATAAATAAATAAATAGTATATAATATAAAATGTGGAGTCATACTCTTTTCAACAACGACTGCTATGAACATGCTGAGCATGCATTGCATTATTCCACAGCAATCTGTGCCTGCCCAGCTTTGCACTCTTCCACAGCCATCCCTTCGTGCTCAGCTTGGTGCTGCATCACAGCAATGGCTGAACAAAGGAAAAAGTGTTCCCGACAAATTACTGATTGACATCCTATTGGAAGCCATTCGGTATGAAATTGCATAGATTTTATAGATGTTATTTATCTGTTCTTGTTTGACAGAAAGTTGTCTCAACTACCCTGATGTGCAATTAGCACTTAATTCCCACATGAATATAGTTTAAGTTGTGTTACTTCCATTAGTATACTTCGTTATAAAATAAATTTTCCTAGTTATTACTTTAGCTCAAAAGTTATTTGAATAAACCGAGAAACCTCTCAGCAGTCTCTATAGTGTGGTTGTGAAAACTTTATTTATCAAAACAGCAAAAATTCCTTTGTTTCTGATTTTTTCACTTTAATTAGGCTTGATGTTATTTTTTCTGATTCAAAATCCGTTACTTTACCATTTAATAATATCTGTCATATTCTGTATTCATCAGGAAATTTAATATACTGAATTAAGAATGAATGATGGCTAGAGCAAGCTGTTCTTTAGGTTTTACTATTATGCTATCCATTCACTGTGTAATTCTGGTTCTTCATTTCCTTTTAGCCATATACCGCCAGAGAAGGGGTGGATTGTGGAAGGGTTTCCCATGACAATTGATCAGGCAAAGCTGTTTGAAAAATCCTATACAGGGTTTGATGTAGAAGCAAAAGATCCAATTTCTGGAAAGCTGTCACTTGCTATAGATCCCAGAGTCCCTAATGAGCCTCCTCCTATCTCACCTGCATTTGATGTTGCTATATTATTGGATATTTCAGACAGTGTGGTGCTGAACCGTGCAGCTAATGTGAAGTGTAAGTTTCCAACTTCTATTAACAAACTAAAATGACAAGCAGTATCTGTAAGTTGTAGTTATTAATGCAAAATAGCATTCCTGTATATCTCACAGTATATTTTCTGTATATCTCACAGTATCACTTTGATTAACTTTGCCTTGAATACTTCCAGATTATTTCAGAAACTTCTGTTTGTTTCAGCCAAAGGCAGATCAGAAGTGTGCAAGTGCATGTGTATATGCATTTTTGTACTGAACTCTCACTGCAGCTGAGATAGCACAGTGGCTGGTGTTAGATATCACATAAAACAGCAGCTGGAAAAAAATACAAGTAGTAACAGATGTAGAATAAGCTGCTTTACAACTGAGTGTCTATAAATAGTATTTTTCTTCAGGATAAACACTTGGAAAGGGAAAAAGGAAATTTTAAGAGGGATGTGCCAATATTCATTCTCTGATTGTGCCAAAATTTATCCCCTATTGGTTACTGTCTTTTTCTTCTCTTCAGTTAGTCAGTGAATGATCAGAAATCAAAGTCAATTCTGGCCAACCAAGGCAAAGGCATCAAAGGGTTTTTGAGAGCTGTTTTGCCATCAAACCTCATATTTTAAAAACTTGGTGAAACAGAAGTATTTTTAATGTGTATGTTGTGTATTATCCAAATTATGAGGAGATTGTTCTTCATTGTTTTCACTGCAGTGCGTAGCTGGCAAATAACTTGAGTTAAAGTGCCATTTACATTTAGCTTTTATGCACAGGTAGGAGGGAGGATGGGACAAAATCTTTAGAGCTTTTGCTAACAATCTGGTGAGGATTGTTAGCAAATGTATGGACATTTGAAACTCTTGATAATTTTAAGACCTCGTGTTGGCAAAATGCTTGGAACATGTGGTGATATGTAATATAATCTCAGAAATACAAATAGAATTTATTTCATAAAATGTTAAATGTGATGATAGAAAGGGTCAAAAGAACAATAAGAAAATCAGAATTCTTTTTAAATGGCATATTTCTAATGAATTAAAGGCATTTTAAAATTTAGAGAAGACTCAGGAGGAGACAATACCTTGTCTTTTCATGAAGTGGAATATCTGCTATTGTGTAAAGAAGTAGATACTTCAGATGAAACTGGGAAAATACCTTCTAACTGGTAGAGTAGGTAAGCCTGAAATAGTCTGCCCACAGGAATGCTCTATCTCTTCAACTGGAGATTTCTATGACTGAAAAGCATCCATTAGGAAATGTTAGTGCTACAGTGCACTTAAACAGAGGAAGGGCAAGTCAATGTCTTAGGTCCTTGACAGCTTAATTTTATATTCCTATTATGTTCTCTGACTTTTCCTTTCTTTTAGTAAGTTTGGTACCCAATTCTTAAATGAAGAAATGTAAGATTAAGGAACACTGAATTTGTTCTTAAAATTATTATGTTAGTTTGGGTGAATAACTGTGTGAAACTTGCCTTTTTCAATACATACTCATATATGGAGTTTTCCACACAGTAGGTGAAAGAAAGGCATCTCAAACTGAACAGAGCAGCAATGAAAATTCAGATGCTGAAATCCTAGAAGAGAAGATTGACTTAGCCAGGGAACAGGTGCTGCATAGGTATGTTATATGAAGAACAAAAATGTTGCTTCAGCCAGATGTTTAGGCATGTTACTGATCTGAATCTCACTGGGGATTCAGGACAATACTGACATGCTTAATGTTAACAATTTACCTAGACCCTTCTACAATGTGGAGCCTAAAGCATATTTTCATTTTCTGCACAATATAAATCATCCTAGAAAATCAGAATTCTTGTGTTTTGATTTTCCAGGGTATTGTTCCAAGGAGAATTTAGTTTTCAGGTACATACTGCATGAACTAAATATACACATTTTGCATATATATGTGTATCTATTAGTACACTAATATCTGAGGTGTGTCACACATGATGTGACTGCCCTGGAATGACTTACACTGGATTTGAGTTAGAGATTTTCTAAAATGCTATTTTCCACTTCTACATTTACAAAAAAACACTTAGGTTTCTAATTTTAATTGAATCACTAGATGTTTAACTTTACACCAAGTGCAAAATCAAGGACAACAGTTCTTGTTTCTGAATATTTGATATTATTAACTGTTTCAGACTGTTATATTACTTATTATTATGGGTTTAGTTCTCATGTTAGAAAGTAAGTTTAGCTTGTGACGTGAAAGAGTTTGAAGTAAATGATAGTTAACAACAGAATTTTGAAAATTTTCCTATGTTTAAAATAAAGGGCTTGATGTGGGTGGAGTTGTTTTAGTATTAAATTAGATGGTCTGGTTTTTTCTTTTATTTATTAATTTTAGCAAATGTTTTATTTTCTATTAGTTATATTTTAATGTCATATATTGATATGGATTTTTTAGAATTTCAGGCTTTATAAAGACATGGCCAAAACTAGAGAAATGGTTTTCAGTCTATCAAAACATTCTAGTGAAAGTAAATGCAGAGACAGAAGAAAGTCTTGTGTATGAAACAGTGAAGGAAATTATATTAGAAGAAATTGAGAAAAATCAGAATAGAAGTAAGTTTTCATGTTCCTTACTTTCTAAAATTCAGTAGCAAAAGACTTTGTTTTTTATAATTACCACTACTTACTGCTATATAAAACTATGTGGCAACCTACAGTTTTGCTGCCCCTGAAAAAATTTGTGGATGTGCCAATTAATGATAACTGCACCAGAACCCTGAACTTTCTGTTGTGTTTTTTCATTTTCAAAGTATATGAGCCAATTTCACATATGAATTAAAGCATTAAAATCAGTCCTTTCTTCCTGGTTTAAAAATTACAGCTGACATCTTCTTCTTGTGGGATAGCATAATTCTATAAGAAAGAAAGTCCAACTTGCCCTTATCAATATATACTCATTTACTGCTAACAGCGTAAAAGTATGGATATGTAGAAGTGGTTTTGACATACAGTTTTGGTACATCTTTATTCTATTTTCCCTCCTTATCACCCAGAAGCAAAGAATCCTTTAAAATAATGAAAAAAAGGAGAAAAGATTAAGTATCCAGGGGAATAAATGCATCGTATAAACCAACATTAGTGACACTAAATAACCAGAGTTTTTTTAATAACTATTATGAGAAAAATCTTCATGTGTCTTCTACCACCAAAAGAAAAAAAAAACTTTAAAAGGAATATTAACAGTATAAGTTAATCCTACTACTTCTGTGCAAGATTTCTAGTTTATAAAACATTCTTGGATATACCACTCCCAACAGAAAATCGGATGGAGGGAGGTTCCTTTAGGTACTTGGTATATAATTAATAGCCCTGCTGGAATCAATAGCAAAAATCCTACTGTTGCAAACGGAGTGGAGATTTTTCTGGTTAAAATCCAGCTGTTGTATTGAAGTACTATAAAGGCTGTTTGCTCTCTAAGGAGAAATAATACCTGTGGTCAATTAATAATGTTTAATTCCATGTTTACGTTGATAGCTTCCATGCTGTCCTTCACTATTGGGTTCATATAAGCAGAACAGGGTATCAGGTTGGTGAAGTATGATTTCCCTTTAGTGAATCCATGCTGACAACTCCTGATCAGCTTGTCTTCCACATGGATAGAGAAGGTCTCCAGAATGAGGTGCTCCATCACCTTTCCAGAGACTGAAGTGAGGCTGACTGCTGCTGTTCCTTGCATCCTCCTTCTTGCCCATTTTGAAGACTGCAGTGACATTTGCTTTCTTCCAGTCCTCAGGCATCTCTGCTGATCTCCAAGACATTTCAGAGATTGTCATGATCATAGCCTGGCTATGGTGCACACCAGCTCCCTCAGCTCTCAAGAAGGCATCCTGTCAAGGCCCATGGATTTATGGATGTTGAGTTTGTTTAGGTGTTAATTGACCCAGTCTTCCTTGAGCATTGCTGATTTCATGAGTATATTTTTGATGAACAATACCTAAGTAATGAAACAGTGAATCTGTTCTGTTATTTTGAACTTGTCGGAGTAGCATAGATGTCCAATTCTGTTTTTTGGTACTTAAAATACATTTGAAGGTACTAATTGTACATTTATATCAAGGGTCTGCTGAAGAGAAAACACCAGAAGAAGAAAAGGTTTCACCAGTTACAGGTGAAGAAGAAGAGGGTTTACCAGTTACAGATGAAGAAGTAAAGGTTTCAGAAGTTATAAATCAGCCTTCTCCCTCTCCTGAGACACCACCACCGATCGAACCAGGATCAGATGAATGGATTTATGTAGATGAACCACTTCCCCAGGTTCATTAATTCATGATTGAAAATCTAAAATATGAAAGTATATATTTTTCTTAGTATTTTGTGCATATCCTACCTGAACCTTTTGCATTGTTGCATGTGTTTTTTTTCAATATTTTTTAATAAAAGGTGTGCTAGTACTTTGCGATAAGTATACAAACAACAGTTGCTACTATAAATACATAAAATAAGGAAACATACTTTCAGATTTAGATTCTTTTAAAATTCTTTGCAATTATGATCCAAAATAATAATGCTTTTTACTATTATGAAGCCCTAATAGAAACTTACCAGATCAATTTTCTTTCTCTGACAAAGCTAAGTTGTGAGTCTCATACAAAGAGTAAGAATAGGGAGAGTGTGCACTAATCTTTCTCCTGGTATATTTTTTTCCTAATATGTTTTCCTCAAGGACATCTTCTCAGATCTAGTGGTCTGAAATTCAGGGGTTTCTGAAATGTATATCTGCATCTTGTGTTTAGTAGCTCTCAATGGACTTTTCTTCCATTATTACATTTTTTAGTTGGTTTAGTTGCTTTTTTGAAGCAATTTACTTTTTGTTCTCTATGACATAGCTTGTATAATTATGTTAATTCTGAAACAAATTATATTTCTTTCCTTTAAACCATGTTCTTTGCTTAGATCATTTGGTGACCCTAATTCATGGTGACCGTAATTCATGTATTGAGGGATACAATTAATAAGTCTATAATAACCCTCTGAAGGTATTTAAGATGTGACAAGCATCTCTTAAATGTTCATTTTGCTTGATGTTGCTTTTATACTCCTATCTAGTTATAATCTGTTGTAGTTCTTCTGTAAATTTTTTGAGATGAGAGGCTGAGACTACATGCAGTTTTTGAGATGCAGATTTTTCAAGGGTTTTCAATGATGGTTTGAGTTTTGCTCTGTAATTGCTTTCCTAATGTTTACCAGTTTTTCTTTCACGACTGCAATCAGCTCACATATGCTGGGTTTACTCTGGCCATGGGCTTTACATTTCATGATGGTCTGTCAGTCAAACATCACTTTTGCAACACTAGGCAGACAGCATGGATTTTCACAAGCTCAAACAGTTATGAATGACCAAATTTTCATACTTCAGTGCTTACTCAGTATCATGACTTATTTTATGAGCATATCCAAAACAGCAGATTCTGGAGTATTCTGCTGGAATTTTCCATTCCTTTAGAGACCTGCCACTTTTTTCCAGAGAAATTTACAGGATAAAACTCGATGTTAGTACAGTGTGTTTACTCAGTTGTAAACCAAAAGAAATAAACCTCAGTAATATGGTTTAATGAAATAATTTTTTCATGTATTTGCTAACACTACACATAAATGAGTTATGAAGAAATATATCAATTAATTTTGATGTTTTTAAAAAATTCACAGGAGATGCTTGATTTTTTAGTACCTTACTGGGAAATGGTAGAAAATACATATATCAATACCATCAAAACTATACTTAGATGTCTAAGGGATGAACAGCACAGTATAATTCATTACATAGCAGATATCAGGTGAGTAGAAATAGTATCTTATTACATAAATATTAGCGTTTAGTGTTTTTCATGTGGCATTCTATATGTCTTTTAACACCAAAGTTATTTTTACTGTAATTTACAGAAAAAGTTTTCAAGATTATTTGAAACGTCCAGATCTTAAGCAGGAGTTTGTATATCAGTGGCAAAAAGATTTTAATTCAATTGCTGATGACCTGAAAGATGATGAGGAAACAAAAGCTGAGCTACACCAAAGAGTTACTGTAAGTAAATGGCAGAAATTATAATATATCCTAGACTATTATTTCATTGTATATGGTATATCAGCTAGATATAACATGAATGATACTATTATTTACTTCTCTTTTCCTCTTTATCATTCTTCTTAAACTATTTCACTTCCTCTTGTGCATAAAGTGTCCTTCAAAATTATTCCTCTGTTGTTTGGCCAAAATTTTCTTACATCTTGCTTAATTTTTTAGGTTACATTGTGCTATTGTGGTACTCTGTAAAATAAATATTTCTCTACTCTCTTTTTCTTTACATTTTATGGTCTTCAGAGATTTTACAAGTTGGATATTTCTATCACAACCTAATAATTCTTAGCAGTATTTTAGTTTTTCTGTAAATAACATATGATAATATATATTTTCTGAAACTGCTTCTTCCTAAGTACAGAGAAATTCTTTGGAATGTTTTGATTCAGGTAGATCTTTTCTAGGTCGTACATATCCTGAGAGTTCTTTTTCACAAAAATCCATAACAGTAAAGGTCCTAACAAGTTCAGAGCCAGATTTAGCTTAAACCAACAGTAGAGCTATCTTTGAATTCATCAGATTCCATTTCAGAACAGACAGGATTTTTAATCAAGTCATATCAGGAATGTTTCCCAAAAAGGAAAAAAGAATACTGACAACATTGCTAGCTGAAGGGAATATTTGAGGAATAATGGATTAATTCAGCTGAGATGGAAAAAGCATTGGACCTCCTTTTTCAGAGAAATATTCCAAGAGAATGGAGTAGAGGGTTGAAAAATCATCATCCGTATTCCTAATATCTACTATACAGAATTATAAAAGGACTGGAATCTCTCTGTTGTATATTTTAGACAGATGAACTTAAATATTTGGCCTTTTGCCCATAACAGAAATCCATATTTGACATTATCCAATGCAAATTATGTGAAGAGGTTATATTCCCATATGATGCAGTGAGACCCAGATACTGTGATAAGCCTAAGCAGTTTGGAGTAAACGTATGATTTTCAGAATTGTTTTTTTAATGACCTGTTCTATTCCTTGTGAATCCCAAACCTGTGGTTGATTGCGAATATGATCTTCCTCTATGCTTTTAAAGCCATGCCCATTGCATGTCCTTGAATGCAAGAATTCTGTCAGCCATGCTTCCTTGATGCTAGAAAAAAAGAGGAAATTAAAAGAGTGATATTCTTCAAAATGTTTTTCCTCAAACTCATGGACTGTTCAACACTGTCATCTCAGCAGGACCCTTTCTGAAACACTAGAAAGTGCCAGCTGTAATACCTGAAAAATAAATTTCTCTGATATCGACTTGGAAATGTAAAAACCCACCCATTTTGTGATGTATGAAAAATTCCTTAGAGGTCCAAAGCCCAAGGGCAGCCAAGACTTTGATATCATGTGGTTCAATCCCAGCCTGCGTTTAAGCCCCACACAGCCACTCACTGTCACCAGTGCAATGGGGGAGAGAATTAGAAGAGTAGAAGTGTGTGGCTAGCACAGGTCTTTCCCGTGAGAACATTTTGCTACATTTCATAAACAAAGATAAAGTTTGGATGTTTTGCAAAAAACGTCTCCGGATCAGGTCAGTTCGGGCTTGGCCAATTGGGCCTAGGGGGAGGTTTCTGGCTGACCAATCTGGGTGACCTCTGAAAACTCTATATATATGGAAATCAAAATAATAAAGACACCTTTTCTCCTTCCTTGTCTGAGAACCTGGGTCATTCCTCAGCTAGCGGCTCAACAGTGACAGAAGTGAGACAACTTGTGGGCTGCGGTGAAGACAGTTCAGCAGACAAAGGATAATCGGTGCATGGAAGCAAAGCAGAACAACTCCCCATGGGCAGGCAGGTGTTTGGCCATCCCCAGGACAGCTGTGTTCCATCAGACATAGTGGTGACTTGAGATGACACACAGTGACTCCCAACGTCCCCCCTGCTTCCTTCTTCTCCCCCTGCTTTATATGTTGAGCATGATACCATATGGTGTAGAATGCCCCTTTCATCAGCTGGGGTCAACTGTCCCATCTGTGTCCCTTTCCAGCTTCCTGGTAGCCCCAGCACCGTCTCTGGTGGGGTGGGGTGAGAAGCAGAAAGGACCTTGGCTCTATGCAAGCACTGCTCAGTAGTAGCAAAATCATTCCTGTGTTTCCAGCACAAGTCCAAACCATACCCCATACTCGCCACTCTGAATAAAATCAATTCTTCCCCAGCCAAAACCAAAACCCAGCACACATCCTAAATATCCAAACACAGAATTACTGGGATAAAATACATGTCAGCAGCCTACCTCTATCTGTCTTTCAGCAATTTCTCCAACTACCTTCTCACTACATTGCTATCACTGAATATGATCAGTTGCTTGCTTAGCACATGCATCCATTTTTAGTTTTTTTTCACCACCTAACTACAAGAAAAGAAGGAAGAGAAGCTGCTTCACTGTGAAAAGAAGAGCAGTGGGAGAGAAAAACAAGATACACAAAAAGCATGCTTTTAGCTTCTGCTGTAGGAATATAACTCACTGTATCCCTCTCCAGTTTCCTCTACTGCTTAGAGTAAATGGGAACTATGACTTAAATAATATAAGGACAAAGAAGAAATTTCTTCTTGTTACATGTTTAGGAAATGTACTGGAAAGAGCTGTACATCAGTTTGTACAAAACAGTCGGGGGTTTTTCTTGTGTGGTATTGCATTTATGTGATAGTTTTTTTATAGCAAAGGGTCTGCAGAGGTGGCTTCTTAAGAAAGCATGGCAGCTGTGAGAGAGGAGTGAGAAAATGTGAGAAACAGCTTTGTGGTCACCAATGACAGTGAAAAGGGGGAAGAGGAGGTGTTCTAGGCTCCAGAGCAGAGATTCCCCAGCAGCCTGTGGAGAAGACTGTGGGAATTCTGCTGAAGCCCATGGAGGACCACAGGGAAGATCTCCACCCTGCAGTCCATGTGCTCCACCTGTACTGTATCAGGTGGACCACACCTCTGGTATGGTCCACCTGATATGCTCTGAAGGAACATCAGCATGCGGAGAGCCCAACCAAAGCAGATTCCTGGCAGGAGCTGTGGTCCGTGGAGTAGGCATGCTGGAGCAGTACAGTTGTGAAGGGTTGCACACATAGAAAGGATCCATACTGGAGTGTTGTTGAAGAACTGAAGTCTGTGGGAAAGACCTGCATTGGAAAAATCCATGAAGGACTGTGTTCCATGGGAGGAGCCTCACTCTGGAACAGGGAAAGAATGTGAGGAGAAAGGAGTAGCAGATAAAATATATGATGAACCCAGCACAATCACCCATTCCCTATTTTTCCTGTGCCATTTAGGAGGAAGGAGGTAGAAGAGCCAGGAATGAAGTTAAGCCTGGGAAGAAGATTGGGCAAGGAAAGGTGGTTTTAGTTTTGTTTTATTCCTCATTATTTTGCTGTTATCAATTGGCATTAAATTAAATTAATTGCCCAAAATCAAGTCTATTTTGCATGTGATGGTAATATATACAAAATAGACTTGAGTGGTCAGTGTTCTCCTCATCGTTACCTTGATGCATGAGCTTTTCCATCATATTTTCTCCCCCTTTCCTGTGAGGAGGGTGAGAGCAGTTTGGTGGACAGCTGGTAGCTGGCCACGGTCAACCCACCACTGCCAATAGATAAGCTGTGCTTATATATTTTTCATCCAGCAGCATATCCTTATGTGTGTATTCTACAATGTGGACAGCCACGGCTATCTGATTGCCTGGACCTTGGCTACCCTGCGGCTTTTGTCCAACCAAGGACAAGTAGTTTTATCTGAAGCCTTTAGACAGGGGGAGAGGAAAACAATCTGACATAATAGGCTGCAACCAAGACCTGGTGAATACTGAATCACCTCACTGGAAGCCTAAGCTCCTCACATCTGGGCTCGTAGTCTGGAACACCTTCTGTCCCAGAACAGGTCTGGTGGGGTGGAACTGCTTGGAGCCAAAGAGACAGCTCATCTTGTCCTACCCTAACACTGTATTTAACAGCACTCTTCTCCTCCCATGGCCTCTTACAAATAATGGCCTGTCACATTACTTCCATGCAGAGATGGCAATAGGGAATAAAGGGTTGGCATAATGTTGCATGCTTAGTAGGTCCTCAAGTGCTGTTAGTGAGCCACATAGTGCAGCTATTTGACGTAGTCACTAGCTGAAGAGCTCTTAATTAAAAGAACATTCGAGAAAGGTGGCATGGGAGCTAACCAAATTTGAAAAACGCTTGAAATCAGACAAAATTTTCTCAGTATTTTTCATATTGCACGCTCCCTTAGAGTATTATTTTTAGTAATATGTAGAGTAAATGTAGAGTAATGTGTATTAATTAGCAAACCATTCAAGTGAAAAGTTGCTGGTGCAGTTGAGAGCTTAGCTATTCATAGTCTCATATTTGTCTAGCTTAGGTAGATCATCTCTGCCTGAGGAAAGCAAGGCAGCCTGCACATTGAGCTCATATCTTTGTATTGTTCTCTCTGGCACAATTGTAAAGAAACTTTCTGTCAGACCTCTGTAAGCAAGTGACCAGACCAGGTGTTGATATTTGTAGCAATAAAGAAAAAGCCTCAAATAGAAAGATGCCCTATACATAGGCAAAAGAAAAAATAAAAAAATTTAAGTTTTCTTTCATAATTAATTATGATATTTGGTTTTGTGCTTTAGGACCTAAGATACCTTCTCTGGGGTATCTGTGACAGCAGAAGGGAAGAAGCAGAGCAGGAACGTATTGGTATAATGAATGATGGGTGGTTACCAGACCGTAAGGGGATTGCAATGAACCATTTCTTTACACTTATGCAGGTATGGACTGCTACAGAGTCTGCAATGGAAGGGAACAATTAATTAGATTTGGAGGACAGGAAGCCTAAGAGGAATTTCAGATGGTGGGCTCCAAATATGTGAAGGATTAAAAATTAATTAAGCGAATGCTCATGTCTTTTCTGAATTTTTCTAGAAATTTAAGAGGCAAAAAGGAGATGACATCCCATACATTTGACTTTTGCAGACAGGAAAGGTTAAGAAAAATACCCTTCTTGTTGTTCAATGCCCCAAAACTTCCAATCTCTATTATATGCCGCCACTTTTTGCAATTTTATGACTCTGATGAATCATCTTGCGTTTTGTGACAGAAATGTTACAGTTTTTTATCCTTCTGTGCTCACATTGACATCTCATTTTAATTTATGAATTATATTAATCCACTGCTTTTGTAGACCCACTTGATGTTATGGTATTTCCCATATCTCAAATTTATTTCTGTTGTAACTTCTGCAATGTGGCTTCAAATTTTACCTACAGACCAACAGAAAGAAACCACAAAAAAGCAAATTGATTTTGAGAATGTCATTTGTTGCTCTTGAAAAAACCTGTTCAAATATGACCCAGCTTTCAGATATATAACTAAGTTTTCCAGAGTCCATTCAGTCCTGCAGTAAAGTAAGATTTCCCTGTTACTGCTGATCTAGGTGCCTAAATTTGTTTTAGAACTGGGCTGGAACAGACTAGACTAGACCAGAAGGGTTTTGCTGTAAACTGAAGTGACCATTCTGTGAAAGTTTTGGCAAATGTAAAAAAGACAATGAAAACAGTTTTTAAAACACATATCCTGTGATGCTGATTTAGCTGAAAAAGCCAGGCCTAAATAGTTTAGGGTGGGCTTCCTGCCTTTAAATTCTCTGTTTTACTTTTATATCTTCAGTAAACCAATTGCTAATCTCATATGAATGTTGGGGTAATTAAAGAAAAATTGGTGAAATAGTCAGTGCTATAGTAAGGAAGCTGTTAACTTTGTTTTCAAACAGTTGAAATAATCCCCTAAATAAAGACTTTGGGCCACTGACTAAAGAGAGAGTTCAAAATATCAGATAACTGCTTACTATCGAACCACACTGATCCTGTAATTAGGGTATTTATAGTCCTAAATATTTTAAAAATCCATCTTGAATTATATGCATAAAGGAGACAAATTAAAGTTATACTACAGAGCTTAAATATTTTATTATTCTCCTTATATATTTAGTTATATCTTTGCAATCCTAGTTCTAACAAATTTCATGGGCATGTATGATGGAATGCAGAGGAGATTCACTATGAATCTAATTTGATCTGTCGTGTGGATAAACACAATAAATGTGTAAAATTACAAACACATATAAACCATATATAATCTTTTGTTTTCATGAAAGAAAATTTAATAGAGAACATTACTTCTTTCTTTACTTAGTACCTACTCCCCAAAATGAATTAATTATTAATCCTAAAATGACAGAACTAAAAATACAATAACTGTAACTTTATATAATGACTATTCTTTTTAGAAGCAGTCAAAAATAGGCTTCTTTGATATTGAATTCTCCATTTGTGGATTTTTCTGTTGAAAGTTACCTCAGTTCCCCAGGTGGGTCTGTAACTGTGTAAACACCTAGATTTTCATAAGTGCCGTTTATCAGATTTCATTCCATCTTTCTGTGTACACAGTTATACTAGAAGATATTTCCTCCTTAACTTATGGATAAGTGCTGGTTTACACCACAAAGGTTTTATCCTTTGTTTTGTGAATGTGGTTTTGTGCATTTTCCCATGAATATTTAGCACTGTTTTGTCAGTTAGAAACTAACACCATACTGTATCAATAAATCAAAACATGACAGGTGTTAAATGTTTGTTGAATCTTACTTAATTTCTTCTGAGATGATTCACACAAAAGATCTTCAAGACACTTAGGTGTATAAAGTCTGTTAATTTCTTACATCCAGAAAAAACTGTGTGACTTTTAAAATTTTCTCCATCATATAACCCTCTTTATTTTATGCTTTTAAGTTTTTATTTCTTTTGAGCAAGAAGATCCATGTAATTTATTGGCACTAGTTTACTTGCTATTATAGAAATATATTTGCATCAAAATATATGGAAATTAAATTTAATGTATTGAACATCATTTATTGTAAATAATTTTTCTCTTTTAATTAAGATTCCTATTACTGCTTAGAAATTACAATTATACATGAGTATAATTGAGTACATATATATGAGTACATTATATATATATATATGTACATATATATGAGTACATTATATATGTACATTATATATGTACACATATATACATATATATGAGTACATTATATATGCAAGCAGAAGTGTGCAGTCAATATAGTATAAATTTTGAAACAAATACAATTATATTTCTTGCTCTCCCTCAAACTCTTAGGATTTGGAATGGCTTCTACTAACGTGATAAAAATTTGTTCTGTCCTATTTTGAATTGCAATCTCTTTGTCTCTTCTTGAGGCTGAAGTGGATCGTTTCCAAGATACAAAGAGATTTCTTCATGACTACTATAGGGCAATGGAAGGAAAAAACCCAACAGAAGACAGTCGAGATTTTACTAGAATCCCATTGTTAGATATTATTAATGGAGAGCAGAAGGAAGATCAAGAGGACCCAAGAAGGTAGAAATGCATTATAAAATGATACAAATATGAACAAATACAATGCATTGATAGATTTTTGGTGTATGTGGAATTATATGTGTGTATATTTCGAGGGATGGGTAAATAAGATTTTTTTTAGGGATTGTAGTCAAATGATGAATCTGAAATTATTTTAGAGGTTACATTTATCCCTGATGTTTTACTGATTTACCTGTATCATTTTCACTAATGCATCTCTGAATTGCAAAACATTTTAAAAGCTGCCTTAGAGGGAAGTCTGCTATTACAGAGATGTCTCCTGCATGGTTGTTGATAGTTTCCAGCACAATCTTCACATAAATAATTAATATTAATATTCATATTCATATTCATATTTGTATTGATTAATATTAAGTATTATTGTGGAACATTAGCAGGTTTAAAATTAGTGCCAATAAATATAATGAAATACTATAAATTTTATATAAATGTAAATGTAAATATAATTAATTGTTATATAATAACAAATGTAAATTAAAGCAGCCTACAAAGATGCACAGAACTGAATGCCATCTTAAAAGATAAGGGGTACCACCTGATACTTTCACAATATAGAAAATGCCATCAATAATAACACCTGCTTTTTTAACTTAAATGCATTAATTACAGTGCATTTGGAAATTGTCTGAGTAGTGGAACTGCTTATAACCCATGTGGAATTCCTCAGCAGATCACATTCTTATATGACATAGTTTTATCCATCTGTTATTATTTCTTAGCTGTTACACTTAAAGTGGATAGTTTTCTTGTTAGACACAGACCTAATCACTTTTGGTCAAAAGGACAGTTCCTCCCTTTTCTCTTGCTATTGCAAATTTTGAAAATAGCATTTTCATTCTTTGAGCATGTTCTCCAATGTAGTTATTAACACTTTTTATAATGGGGTATGTAAATGATTCCTTATATTTTATTTTTGAGGATTCCTCTAGTTTCTTGGAAACCGCCTTCAACAAGTAATACTGAGTCAAAAAACAGCAGAATTCTGCAGCAGAATGCTAAGGATAAGAATTCTGAAAATGAAGTGGACACTGACAGGAATAATGAAAATCTTGTTCTTGATACATGGCAAACAGCAGTAACAGCAGTATCTGATATGGTAAGGCACGTTTTATTTACTTAAACACTTCTGGATTGTACAGTCAAAACTCCCCATTCAGTAGGCAGCCTAAATACATCATCTTTGCACTATGTATCTCAATTTCACACGTCTGGCTCCACTGCTGATATTTCCAATGAATGTGTTTGTAGTTCTATGAGGAAAATGTTGGAATCTGCATATTATGAGCACCTTCATATTTAAAACTGACCCTTTCATTCCATTACTGAGAGAAATATTTTAAATGTTGCCTCTATATATCTTCTTCCATTATAAACTCTTCTCTTATCCCTCAATAGTAATGTGAGAAGATGGACAAGTTTAATTCTGTGATGCAGTGTTTGCTCTAACCTTTCACAAGTTCAGAACCTATGGTTACATTCTTTTTTCTATATAGCTGGAAGTAAATTAGGTGAGCTTTTTAAATGGTTGATTTCTAGGCTCAATCTTTGTTTTCTCTTTGATCATTTGAAACTAGATTAATTTCTGTATCCTTGTCATATCAAGCTAGGCTTGCTTTGTATACTGTTGATTCTTGCATTTCTAACATTTTCCTTGAGCTCAGGCAATGGCTGCAAGAATTAAACCCAATATATCTCTGTCTTGCATTTTTGCTGCAAAATTTTATTTTTGATAAATATTCAAAGTTTAATCAATTAGTTAAAATATCTCCTTTTTTTATGTGTCTACTCAACAAGTACTTGCAGCAAGTATAGGCTATTTAAAATAGTAGTTGCACAGAGCTGATTCTATGTACTGTACTATGTGTGACTGTGACGTCAAGGTAACGGCTGAAATAGAGGCTAGAGAAATGGAGGAAGAACAAGAAAATCAGCTAAAACTGAAAGCCGTGAAAGGTCCAAAGAAGGCACAGCCACCAGGCAAAGCAGCTGGGAAAGATAAGAAAGGTGCCAAACTGCCTCCCAAAACGCCTGCTAAAAAAAAAGGTATTTAAAATGCAGGCTTTGTTTTAGCAGTGCATGAAATTACTGAAATGTAAATATATGAGTAATACAGAGATTAGTAACCCGAGACATTTAATTTGGATTTCATTTTTCTTTTAAAATGTCAAATGTGACATCAGTGTGAAAAGATGGTAATGATAAATGAGAGGAAAGCCTTTTGAATGGCAACTGCATTTATTTAAACATGTAGTCATTATGTGTGGGAATAAACATTCTACATGGAAAGTAAATATTATTTTTTTACTTCATGTTCTGTATTGGAATGGAACAATTAAATTATCAAATAACATTCTATTAAATTCTGCCTACTTGACAGCTTTAAGTCCTAAGAAAGGGCAGACTCCTGTTGAGGCCTGACATAGGCCTGGCAAGAACCCGTCCTGCAGCAGCGCAGTACCCAAGGGCAGCTCTCCCCTGCTGCGGGGGGGAGGGCTGCCCCGGAGCCGGAACACGCAGGATCGTTTCTTCTTGGCCGTGGGCGGTGGGACTGGTCAGACTGGGTCTTTGTGGAAGCGTCGCAGTTCTAGAAAGGCAGCTGTTCATTCCAGGCTTCAGGTGGTCTATTGGGATAATAAAGGAGGGAACTGGGGAGTGGGGGAGGAGAAGGGAGAGTCGGGGGAGGATAGTTGCTCCATGAAGCCCAGAATCAAAGAGGCTGGGTTCCGGGTCCTGCTGGGCTTTTATCCGTGGGGTTAGGAGGTGGTCCTGGCTCACATCAGCCAGTCCAGAAGGGTCAAGGTGGAGGGATCAGGGGAAGGACACACGTTACAACATATCCACTTTTTCTCTTATACAAAAGAAAAAGTTTTTTTAGTTGTTCAGAGTCTTTTGGAGCTGGTAGAAATTTCTTCAGTAGGGCTGGAGTTGAAGCTGGTTGGCTGAGATCAGGAGTATCTTGCTGCTCTGCTGAGCGACGGGGGGTGGGCTGTCTGCAGTGCGCCCCCCCAGCTTTGACGTGCAGGGGGAGGGGCAGAGCTTGCACACAGCCGGAAGGAGACAGGTAATTTTTGGGAAAAGGAAGTTTTTAGAGAGCATGGTAGAGGGGCTATTTGGGGAAGAAGAGGGTAGGGAAAAAAGGGGGTGAGGAGTGATTTTTTAAGGATAATGGTACAAGGGGGGAACTGGCAAGGTGCCTGAGAGAATCGGTAGCAACTCAGCGTCGTTTTTGACAGGATGTGGCTTTGCCAGTTACCTCCTTATCAGAATGGGAGGGAAGAAGGGACATGGGAAGGAGGAAAGGTATTAATAGGGGCAGACAAAACATACTGTAACTAAAAAAAAGGTTTTCAACTAAAGAAAATACCTTTCTTTTTTGAGAATTGGGCGGAGAGGGCCTTTTCCGGAAGCCCTCTCTAGCTCAATTCTCAAAATGCAACACTTGTTAATCTGTTTAAGGTAAAAAATCAAAAAGAACGGGCTGGGGTTTTAAAACAGAGCCCTACAACCTGCCGTGTTCTATGACTCAACCATTCACACCTCTGCACCCCCTCCCCTGGGGGTGCCTTCAGCCATTCACACGTTTCCCACCCCCTCCCCTGGGGGGTGCCTTCCCACCCCCTCCCCTGGGGGGTGCCTCCAAATCACATTCATACAAACATTCACTCCTCCTCTGCTGCAAACTACACCTTTAGCAGAGGTCCAGGGTCAGAAAATTCCCCCGACAGGCCGTGTAGATGCTATCGGCTCACCACTAGAGTCTCTCTTACTCTAGGTAGACTTTCGCCGACTGACAAGACTGGTCACCGCTTTCCGGTCCCTTGCAGTCTTCTTCGTCACTGTTTTGTCCTCAGCAACATAACACAGATTTCACAAGCTTTCCACAAGTCCCTTCAGGGTCCTCTTCTTGGGACTCGCCTGTGTCTTTAAAGAGTCTCACAGCTCGCGGCCAACGTGTGTGCTGCGCAGCAGAGATGGTGTGGCTGTGCAGAGTTGGTCTTGGCGGGGGAGGGGCGCCCGCGACACAAAATGACGGTTCACAAGATGGAGGCGCCCATGTGCAGGCCACGCGGCCAGCGCGGTCTCCATCTGCAGTGCAGGCAGCGTCCTGCCGCATCGGCGGCTCCCCGCCATGCGTTCGCCGTGCCGCCGCAGCTCCGCATGGCCAGGCGGGGCGGCGCTGGTCCCGCGGGGCCCAGCCCGGCCCGGCGCGGCTGCGCCGCCGGCCACGCGGGGCCCGGCCCGGCGCGGCCGCACAGCCGCCCACGCGGGGCCTGGCCCGGCGGGCTCCACGGGCTGGCGGCTGACCCGGCTCAGCCCTTCGGGCCGGCCCGGCCCGGCACGGCCCCGCCGCCGGCCCCGCCATTCCCCAGGCGCCGCTGGCTCCCGCCGCCCCCTGGCTCCCGTGGGCTCTTACTGTTGCCCGCATTCTCCACCATTTGCAGCAGCGCAGTACCCAAGGGCAGCTCTCCCCTGCTGCGGGGGGAGGGCTGCCCCAGAGCCGGAACACGCAGGATCGTTTCTTCTTGGCCGTGGGCGGTGGGACTGGTCAGACTGGGTCTTTGTGGAAGCGTCGCAGTTCTAGAAAGGCAGCTGTTCATTCCAGGCTTCAGGTGGTCTATTGGGATAATAAAGGAGGGAACTGGGGAGTGGGGGAGGAGAAGGGAGAGTCAGGGGAGGATAGTTGCTCCATGAAGCCCAGAATCAAAGAGGCTGGGTTCCGGGTCCTGCTGGGCTTTTATCTGTGGGGTTAGGAGGCGGTCCTGGCTCACATCAGCCAGTCTGGAAGGGTCAAGGTGGAGGGATCAGGGGAAGGACACACGTTACAACACCGTCCCACCAGGTGAAAATACAAAATTTATATGCAAGAGAGAATAAGGCAGTGTGCTGGAAGAGGTTGTGTCATATAAGGCTGTTTATACATTTTTCCACAGCTATTTCTTTGTGTGGGTAGTAGATTACGTAATGTTCACCTTTCTTTCTGCAATATGTCATAACTTCATTAGGAAGCGAGGCCTGTAGCCCAAACAGGCTTTGTATCTTTGTATAGAGCAAGAGAGAGGTTCAAGCCCTGTGGGTGTGGGGTAGCCTGAAATCAGTGTACTCCATTTCCAAATGAGAAAGCTGTAACTGCAGTTATTGTGCATAACACAGTTGACTTTTTCTTTGACAGATGTTTTATTTGCACCGTGCTCAGTTCTCTGTCTTACTGGTTATTTCTGCCCATACAGAGTGAACAAAAGCATAGCCTTGCAAATACTTAGCCAGTTGTAAGCCCCAGGGAGCCTTAGTATTAGTTTAGCATCTCAATTCAGCTGAGAAAGTAGCAGATGTTCAGACCTCTGGAAAAGTTCTGTGATAAAAAATCAACAGTTGTTGCATGCTAAGGAGCTAGGTTGGAGTTTCTGGATTGCTTCTTGGAACCAAATTGTTGTTCAGACCTGCTACAAGATGACTTACCTGAAGTCACAGAACCAGAACTGCAACCAGAACTCAGCTGTGCATTCTGCCTACTAGAAGATGACTGATGGATTTGTAACTGAAGCCTTGACTTTGATTTAATTTCAAATACAGTGTTACTGTAGTGTTCCAGTAACATAAGGACTCCCTAGGATAGAGCTATGGGCTAGTAACAGAGTGATTCAACTTACCACATGTCGTTTTATCACTTCTAGAATTGACCATTTGTTTTATCTTGACCCTATGTATCATGCAGATGTCATTATTTTTTCTGTAAAATCTCCATCTGCTCTGACTCTAGGATAAAGCAATTACAAATATTTTAATATTTTTGAGTAATAGTCAAAGTGGTGTGGCTATAGAATTCCATGCAATCTCCAAAAACATAATAAAATACCTTTAAAATATCTGTTCATAAATAAGTAAGTTAAAACAAGCTGGAAATGCAGGTTTGATGAGGCATGAAATAACAGATCTCTTTTTTGTTTTCTAATTTTTGTTTAAATAGCACAGTTCTTATCACTGCTTTGATGGTAACTACAATAATAACATTTTTACTATAGTTTGTTAAACTTGAAGTTATTCCAGAAGAAACAAGTGTTATTCAAAAGACATTTATTTGTGATAAATTGATAGATATTAGGGTCAAACAGGACATTCTAACCATCTACAGTCAAAAGAGAGGCACACTTAGTCATGATTTTCCATTCAGAAATGCATTTTAGGGTGTTATTTAGCCAAACTTTAACCAATTTTAATACAATTGTATATGCTGGGGTATTTTTATGCAATGCTAACCTCAGCCTGACTTGGAGATCTAAATCACATTTGACAGTTTAATATCCACCATTCTCATAAATGGTCACATCAAGTAAGATTGAAAGTGTAACTTTTTATACAGAAATTTACCAGGAAAAGTCCAAAGACTGAGAGGTCTGTTTTCCTGCAGGACCAAAAGCCAGCCCAGTTCCTATGGACCCAGAAGAATTAAGGAAACAAGAACTGGCACTTAAAATAAAGCAAGAATTTTTCAGTGCCTTGAAACATGAGGGTATGTTACTATTTGGTTAGCTGTATTGGTAGGTGGTTGTTATCCTGATTTAATTAGTGTACTAATCAACACTAACCAGAAACACTAGAGAAAATGGATGGGTAAGAAAGAAAAAGGAGGCAAGAGAGTTGTGTCTGGAGAAATCAGGAAATTTTTTTAGTGTGGTAATCATCAGTAATTTTGTGGTAAATATGCATAAGGTAGAAATGTGGTTTTCATTCTTTTTGGTTTCTGTTTCATTTCATCTAATTTAATTTGTCATGACTAAGCAAATATTCATCTCGAGAGAAAAGGTTTCATGTAAGTTGTTACTCACACTTCAATATTCAATTGAATTGGATTCAACATTTGAAATGTTTTGTTCTGGACAAGAATTTGTTGGCGGTTGTATATTTCATTGATTTTTTTCTCTGATTCCGTTTTCTTCAGGCAACATGGAATTCAAGCAGCAGGATCTAGATTTTGTTTATTCTTCCAAACTGCTTTCTGAACAGACTCTTGCAAAACCTACTTATTGTTCAGTCATTCTATCTCTTTGTCTGTCTTACCCAGTAACTTCCAAACCAAATGGTTCATTTCAGCCAAAAGTAGATGTCTGAAAAAAGGAAGTCCCAAATTGAAAATGGTTTGGAATTTTTTGTTTTGAGATAGGTTTAGACTAGAAGAAAGACTGTTTTGTCACTAAAGGAAAGATAGAACCCAGCTTTTATTGATTTTATTTGACAACAGTTGGCAAGCCCATCATCATATGTTACCTCTTTGGTGGGCTGACTATTGCTTAGTAATTTGTTATGAAAGACAGAGGGCAAACAGCAGTTACTGAGCAAACCACAAATTCATAAGCCTTCTTTAGATCCAGTCAGACCAAATGTACCTACAGCTTTCTACATGGTTAAATACAAAAGGAGTTTAAGAATAAATATTCTAAGACTTTGGGGTAATGAGAAGAATAGTAATAAATTTGAAGATACTAATAACATGAAGATGAGTTTCAGTGATTCATTAACATGGGGGGTTTCTCTTGACATTGCTTCATTTTCACCCTATATTTAAGAAAAATAGCCAAAAACCTAAGGAAGGCTGAACACATTGAGCTATATTTCCTATTTGCATAGGCACATAGCTGGTATTTGAGAATCATAGTTTTACTTGCAGCTTTGTTATCCAGTTAACTTTTGGTAACTTGTGGTTTTGGTTATACAGATACCTTCAGTCTAGCATAGTCACTAGTTGTGTATAGTTTCTAAGTTTTAACACTGATTTCATGTCTAATTTCTCTGTTGCATCAAGGTACTTTGCCTTTTATTCTGTTAGTGTTAAGAGAGCAGCTTTATCAATGGTCTGTACAGTACCTACTTCTGAAAATGCGGGGTAAAAATGCAAAAATTGTCATACACTTACTTCTGTAACATGCTGATAGCTACATAAAGAACATGCAGAGAAGCCACAGTTAAAGCAGCCTTGACTGAGCTACAGAAAGGTGCCTGGCTAGGTTATCTTCTAAAGTACTTTTTAGCTAAAATCAGTTAAATATGCTAAACTTTAGGTGCATAGTCTGCGTATTTGCCTCGTGTTTTATAAATATTATTCATTATGACATTACCATTTAAACAGAGGCAGCCACAAAATTTCGACTAGAACTTATAAAAGAAAAGGCTTTAGCAGTTGTTGAGGATCTAAAATGTAAAGCAGAAGAGACTTATAAAGATATGGAAAAGTGGCTTGGATCCACCTTCTTGGCAGAAATATCTAGGTAATGTATATCAATTTTTAACAGGATTTTTTTTTTAATGTAGACAATAGTAGTAAATATAGTTGTTTATATAGACGGAAGTAATTTGGAAAAAAATGTAGAAAATATTAATTTCATTTAATTTTATCTTAAAAACTTGAATGCTAATATCTCATTTCTTGCCTGATTAAAAGGTTTTGCTCGTAGCTGTAATGGTAATTATCAACTCTGCTATTTTTCTAGCCTACAGGTTTAGCAAATTAATGAGCAGACAATCAGTTACTCCATGTGGTAGAGGGGTCTGTATCATTTCAGTAGCTTCTGTCACTTTGGAGTGTGGGATTATTTTCTTTCCTGTTCCTCACACGCACTGGAAAATTCCACCAATTGTTCTTATCACCATACATTATATTTCTCAAAATTATTTCAAGGACCATTAAAAAAAAAGTTCTCCATTACAATTTTTTTTGTAATAGTAAATAAAATGTGCTTGGGATCACTGTAGCACATTAGACTATCTGTCATAGAATGACCAATGTCCCTATCATTAAAGGGTTTTTCCTCTCTAAAGGAGAGGGGTCACTTTGCCCTTTGCAAAGTGTCTCTGGCATAAACTAACTTTTGAATCATACCTGGGATGGTGCTACTTGGTCCATGTCAGGGCATAACCAAGAAGAGAGACTTGAATGTAGGATGTGAAGGTTTTAACAGGCAGTTGCTCAAAGAGATAGATCCTCTTCTTTCCAGCCAGTTTTATTTGCTTCCCTGACAAGTGCTAACAAAGACGTAGTATTTACAGAATATCGTATCCTTTGAGCTGACACTCCAAGCCAAACCTACGTCTAGTTGAACATTACAGACAAGTGATGTCTTTCCCATATAAATTGTTCTGACTACACCTGAAACAGGAGTTCATATGCCTATCCACTATGCTAGCCTAGAAAACTGCTTTCATGTTTTTCCATCAGGTCTCTTCTGTGTCTTAGATCTGACTCTATATAAATTTTTGACCACATCAAAAGATTCCTAGCAGCCAGAGGAAGAGCGGACTTCATAATGATTTTGATAATTACAGAATTTGCACAGAGGGTTTGTAATTCTTACTTTAGGAAAGCTTTAAAAGCATAAGCACATTAAAATTTAAAGCTACATTATTAACATTGTGTATCATAAGTACTCATTGTTTTCTGCCTTTACACTTTCAGTGTTGAAAAGCTGGTAGAGGTTGCACGGCATCATATTGAGAGCTCTAGCAAAATCGAATATAAAATGACTTTAGAAGACACAGATTTCTTCATCAATAGCGATGTAAAAATGGTTCCCGACCCTCTTCCTGACCCTGTTCCTCCACCAGAATTTCAACGCCTAGAAACTTCTGGAAGTAATATTCTAAATATTTCACAACTTACTACACTTCACAAGCAGTTTCTACAGCTGGCACCTAAAGGTAACAAATTTTGTTCCTTTTAACTCCTGAAGGAATGCTAGTTACCTAGTAAAAGTCTGGAGTTACTGGGAGCTGCTAAACATTAGTTATCTATATTGTTAAAGATTGTACTACAGTTAAAGATCCTTCTACATAGAAGAGTAAAGTCGTAGTGGACAATATTGAAAATGTGAAACACCAGGCCACTTGAAAGCTTTTAATAGTTTTGCTGCGGGCTTTTTATCATTAAGACCACAAGTTTAGTATTCCTCTAATAGGTGTCTCTGTAATAGGCTTTTAGTACCATAAATATCATGCTTGCTTTGCTTAAAGATGCAAGTGTTTAACTTGTTTACTAATTGAGAACTCCGTGAATGCTCAGGCTATATTATTTTAAAGCACAATTTTAAAAATATCAGTATTTCCATGAAACTATTATTTAAGGACTAATAAAACTATCAACCATTATATTCTTCAGTTCAAGGTGTGCCTGTTGTTTGGTTGATTTGCAAGCATTAACTCAGATCTATAATTATCTTTTTACCTTTGCTTGTGCATTTGCTGTATGTCTATCCTCTAATTATGGGAACTTTAGGCTTAGGATGCCTAAAAAGACTTACTGCAAAACTTCATAAGACTGTATAAATGTTACAAAGTAATTTAAGTAAGGTAGTTTTAAACTGAGATGGAAGTAGTTACACATGAATTTGCAGAGTGTTTCGTAACTACCAGTATTCCGTATTATAATTATAAATTTAGTATTATTGCCACTAAGATTGTGAAATACAATGTGTAAGCAAGTCCTTACAGTTTAAGATCTAATTCTTCCAATGTAATAAGACCACAAAGGCACAATGAAGTTGAGTTTAATTCTTTATTCAGAAATGCTTTTCATGCGTATTTATAGAGCAATTCCAATTTCCTTTGCATATGAAACCATTTTTAGGCAGGAAGATGTTTACAGCTTTCCCTTAGAGAGAAGCATATCATCTTGTCTCTAGTGTAGGACTGTGGGATGTGTGTGTAAGCATTTCAAAATCTTCTGTAGATACTAATTCTGCAGATAGTGTTGCATATATAATGCCACATGAAACTCAAAATCTCTATGTTTGTAATTATTTACAGTGCCATAGAAATAAAACACAGACACCAGTTTGACTGGTAGTTCCACTTATAGGTTTTTTTTTGTTTGTTTTAGATCATTCATCACTAAAATATTTAAAACGAAAAGAATTTGCCTATTACAAACTATAATATTCTTGGCATATTTCAGACAGAACAACTATTTTCTTTGTAAATTTGAAATAATCAGCAAGAAAAAAACTAAAATCTTTATCATTCTACTATATTTCCCTTTTCATAGTATTATACTCACTAAAATGACCCAACATTACTTTCATGGCTATGCAAAAAAGGAAATTTCTTGGCTTAATAGTCATGAGACAATAAAACAATGCTGTTGCTTGTTTTCTGAGACAATGGGAAAGATTTATTGTTTGAAACAAGTTCCCAAAAGCAATGCATTTATCTTCTGTTTGGTGACTATTCAGTTGAGATACTTTTTTTGGCTGGCTGAAGTAGGATAGAAAGCACAAGCTCTGCAAGTCATCTTTAAAATACTTCCTCCCATTTTCTTACACTTTTCACAGACAGCATAAATCACATCCTAGATTTCCTAAGGCACTTCTCTTCATTATAGACTCTTTTCTTTCCTAAAAAGTCAGGAAAATTTTTTATAGCATTCTGTCTCCCCTTATTCAATAGAAGGCTCGACAGAAAATACACATCTCAGTAGTTAGACTCTCACTGAACAAAAACAGGGAAAAACACTAAAGCACCCAGCACAGCGGCAGTGAAATTGTTGAACAGCATCTCTAAAGGAGGTATCAAAAAGTAACAACAAGCCCCTACCTCGGAGAACCTCTAAACAGATCTAGATTTGCTGCCAAACATCTAATTCTTTTCTTATTCTTACCCACCCCAGAAGATCTCTCAGCATTCATAGTGGAAATCCACATAAACAAGCACATGGGGCACAG
Source organism: Entomyzon cyanotis (assembly GCA_024500445.1). NCBI lineage: Eukaryota > Metazoa > Chordata > Aves > Passeriformes > Meliphagidae > Entomyzon > Entomyzon cyanotis. The sequence goes on along the minus strand of JAKEPQ010001021.1, from coordinate 40,872,901 downwards.
GCTATTGGGCAAGTCTAAATAAAATAAATCTGTCAATCTCCGTGTAGTAGAATACAAGTGGTAGTGAATAATAAATTTCCTAAAGTTGTTTTGAAAATTGGAAATTAGTCTTTTCTAAAGCATCATGGAGGGTACATGAAGCAGTTTTACTTAGAAATGCAAGGAAACAGAGAGTAACAATGGAGGGGTGATTATATTAGAATTAACATGTAAACAGGTTTCTCAGAAGGTATTTGGTAAATGTCAAAAGGAAGTCTTTTCAATATATGTTTAACAAATTGCCAAAATTAAAGCTAAAAGTGGGAGTGCCAGTATACTTTAAAAATGTATGATATTCAATGAAGAATTCTTATGAAACAGTTTTGTGTTTCCTAGGGATCTAAAGTTTTAAAGAACTGCCGATTCTTCACAGACAACTTTGTACTGTCCTGCACAGTTGGTTCTCCATGGAAGCACACTGTTCTCCATTCTAAACACCAATGGACCAAAAAACAGTCTATACTGGACCTTCCTACCTACTGACAGTGTTTCATTTGAGAAGGAAATTTAATTTTTATTTTATTATTATCCCAAGTGCTATTGCCCAAACTCAACATGAGTCTGCACTAATCAATTTCACTAACTCTTTGATCAAGTTTTTAACTGTGTTCTAATATGTTGCCTTGGGAATGCTTTTCATAAGGGCTGTGACAAGTCTTAAATAGAGCTACTAACTTTCACTTTTTAATTTTCTCTCTTACAATCTTTTTGAATGTGTGCTTTTCTTATCTACAAAATTAAACTATCTATTAGATCTCATGCCCTTTGATTCCCTTCAGCACTGTGATCGTCTATGACCACATCTCTTATCATTTCAATTAATACATATATGGAATGTCTCAATTTTCTTCTAAAGCTTTTTCAGAGACTGTAATTTGGGTGTGGTTTTGCATTACCAAGCAGATCAAAGTGGATTTTATCCCGAGTTTGTTCTCCATCTTATGACTGAATCACACAAGAGAATTTTAAATTTTATTGTTTTTTCAACAGTTGTGATCCTTATGAACCATTCCAGTTTAATTATACAAATGATTATTCACCAGAGATAGATGTCAGTCAGGGTTAAAAAAATTAAATATCCAACAACAACAAAAATGTTTAAAATACTTATTTATAAAACTGTTAAATTGTCTACTAAGATGTAAACATAAAGGACAGCCTATGAACATATTGAATTGCTATTTTTTTCAAATTGTGAGCTTATCAATAGAATTTTACTGTGTTGGTAGATTCGGAGCAAGTATATTAAAGTGTGCATTTAGTTCAGCTGAAATGTCACCTTTTTAATAGAATATTTTATTCAGTCAGAATTATATGATTTCCCTGGATAATGTCTATAGATTATTTTTTCTTTCCCCAAGCACTTTTGTAGAATCAAAAATGTAGAAAGAACAATTGTTTTGTAGAAACAACAGTTCAAGGTCTTAGAATAGTGATTGCCTGACTTCTGCGCAAATAGGGATTGAAGTCCATATGTGAGCATAGAAATAGGTTCATCAGCTCTAACTTATGTTTTTTAAAGACTGTTTATCATCAATGTGATTTCTTATAACTTGAAAATAAGGAAGTTTGTAAGTTTGTGGACAGAGAAAGTATCTGTTATTAGGCAAAAACTAAGTAATCCTACCAATAGTTTCATTTACACTTCCTGTTATGTCTCTTACTAAGTCATGTATGTTAATTAATGTCAGAAATCTGAGACTATTTGCCCATGACATTTATAAATCTGTGTATCTAATTACTTGTGTGCAACATATTTAATATGTTTGTATAAGTATCTGTGCATTTAAATATATATATATATATATCTATATATATATCTAATTTTAAGATTTCAGTCAGCACAACAGAGGACCTCTCCCCTCACTGCATCTGTGCAGCAACAAAAATACCTTACTCTCTGTGATTTTAAGTTTAAAATGCCAATCCTTACTATTTAGTGAAGACTGGACATATAGCAGCATCAGTAATAATTAGTGAATAAACGATATAAATATGTACAGTGAAACTGACCTGTAGGGAGTGAGGAGTCTCTCAATAACTTGGATGGAAAGTATCACATTTTCAATATTCCTGGCTTTTTCATCTAAGGATGGAAGTATCCCATGTTACTACCATTTAGAGTATTAAAGTTAAAAGAATATAATTCTGCCTCAGGGTTTATTTCACTCATTCATCCTTATAAAATTGATACAGAGTCTTGTGCATAACTTGCAATGTATCATTTTTCAAACCTCTAGTCAGAAATTGCTATGGAAATATTTTTCTCATTGAAAATTGAAGGGAATATGAATCTGTTCAAATGTTTTGGTAAAATTTGCTGATGAGGGAATAAATGTTAAAATACTTCTCATCTCTAGTATAAATTTACAGTCTCTTCATGTTTTGTTGCCTGTGTAAATTTGCAACCTGAATCTTCAATAGAGATTTACTACTTCATCAGTTTAGGGAGATATTTTTATACAGTGCCTATGTGAAAATACTCTGCTGACTGGTGTATCATTAAGAAAGTCTATTTTGTATATCTGCCTTATAACTGAGGCATGGTGATTGCTCTTTATTTAAAAGTCACAGGTTTTGTTTAAAATATCACAGTCCTGGCTCACAGGGTACACATGTAGTGTAAACTTATGCTGCTGTAATTCGTAATGCTCTTTTTAAAATGTTTATTTTTTGCATTTGTTTTTGAAGTTTCTTCACTGCTTATTGAAACATATACAGTCTTGCCAGTCACCATGAGTATCAGGGAATGATACTGCCTTTCAAGAAGATTTTAATGAAAAACAATTCTGCTTAGTGTAGCTTTTTTCAGTAATAGTTTTCTTCTTGATTTCATTTGACAACTTTATGTGAAGAAGTCTCTTCATAAGTAGTACAGGCTGGCTTCCTTCTGTATCCTGTATTATTTCCATGGTACCATGTTGGTAACAATGAAGGTCCATCTTACAGGGAATATTTTCCCTGATAGTGGATCACAGGTCTACTCTGGTCCTTATTTCTCTAATCATCAGCCAATTTCCATGGATTTCTGCATGCCTGAAGAAGCAGTAGGCACTATAGAGGTGTTACTGGACAATGGTTTTGTCCCTTACACCGTTTTTACTTCTGAAGTTGCAGGTCCAGTAATCCAACCCCTCCACCTCTTTTCCAGCTTACCTTGTGGTTTTGTGTCTGCCTGATGAAGATTTTTAATCTTTACTGTGTGTTAAGAATATTTCTCTTCCTCTTTTCAGTTCTGGATATGGTACCTGGGCACGTGTCAAAAAAACCTGTAACAGTTCGTTTTGCTGTCCATGTGGACCACAACTGCTACCTCAGATTTAAAGTTCTTTACAAGAATCAATCATACTGGAAATGTATTTAAACTGCATGTTCGTAACTTCTTTTTTTAATATTATGGCCTTTCAGGGTGCTTAGAATAGAATGAAACAAATTGTCACTTTTTACAATAATGGGAACAAACAGTTCTCACAAATTGTATAGTATATATATATATAAATTTGCTCCTTCTTCTAAAGTAGGAAAGAGTGGCTTTCAAAAACTCTTTTTCTCAAGACCTTTTAAAGCACCAGAAATGGCATTTCTCTCTATGATTTTCTTAATGTACTCATTAATTTTGCCTCTTGGCATACACATCACAATAAGGAGGGTGGAGAGTCGTATTTTAGGCTGTTTGCAGGGGGTTACTTTTACTATTTCCTGGTGAACAAATAGATTTCTAGATTTATTGCCTCTGTTCTGCATGCAATTTCTTGTGCTTATTTGATTGCTTTATTTTCAAATTCCCAACATTATGGCAATGGTGTACTAAAAGAATCATTCAATTACTGGGCAAAAGTTGGAGATAAATGAGATCTAGAAATGAAATTTTCAAAAATGGCAGCTTATGGGATTTGCTCCTACAAAATACAAGAGTGGCCTTCTTCAGAACAATTTGGGAAGAGTTAGGAGCAATTTCAATGCATTAAGAATGCTTATACAGTTCCTAATTTTGAAAGCAGTAATAAAATTATTTGCAGGTAAATACATTTTAAGGAGATCATGTCAGCTAATACGTATACATCTTGGGCATTCTGTTTCAGGGTTTTGATTATGTATTTACAGACTTGCTCCAAGTTAACAGTTCTGCTAATGCCAGGTGTAATGGACATTGCAGTAAGTTTGTGACTTCAGCAGTTTTTTCTGGAGATGTTTTGCCAAAAAGACCGTTCTGAATTCCACTTGCTAACTTTTCTTTTATCTGTTTCAAAAATAGCATTGATGATGCTGCACTTCATCGGTTGTATACTCTGACAAACTTCTGATAAGTTTGATGGTCTGATAAAACAGACCATTTCTGATAAGAATCCTGTGTAGCCTTCAAATGATTTAAGAATAGATCTGCTTTCCTTTTTCTCTTTCATGGCTGTTCATTTCAAGTCACAGTCTAGTCCCAAATTAACAAGATAAATATAGACAAAAAAATAAAAGGTACAATTTATATTTCATTAAATAAAAATTATTTTATATTTAGTTGTTTCTTTTTGAATTATAGCCATAAGATCACTGAAGCAATTTAAAAGCAAGAGTAATTCTTCTAGCAACAGAGAAGTTGGTGACAGAGGGAAAGAGAAGAAAGATTTGGAACGTCGAAAAGCAAAGAGGAATCAGCAGTTTCCAAAATCATGGCTAATGAAATACTCCTGGTTAAAATATGATGACAAAAGGGGAATAATGTTTTGTGTACCATGTCGTAAACATAATGTGGATTTGGGGGAAAATGTTCATAATTTTTGTTCTGGCACTGATGACTTCAAACTTGAATTTATAAACACACACCAGAGTAGTGAAGCTCATGCCTGGGCTACCTGCATGGAAGCTGCCAGTTCTGCTTCACCAGATACAGCTTCTGCTAATCAAATGTTGAAGAGCATGAACTCCATAACATTGGGTAGAGTAGAAACTATTTTTAGAAGATACCACACTATTGCTAAATCTGGCTGTCCCTATACAGATCCTGATGGAATGTGCAAACTAGATAAACTTTAGACATGACCTTTCTCAGACTCGTCCTTCTGAAAACTTCCCTAGAGAGGCAGAACAGATACATTTTCCCATTGTTGATTATTAATCGCAGAAATTAGTCTTCCCATAACAAGTACTCTTACAGACAGGATATGACTAATATACTTCACAACTTGAACTACCTTTTTTTCCCCCCTTGCAATAAGAATGCTGTATCTGAATTTTTAATCTAGGGCCTGAGAATGAGTATAGTTCAGAGAATATATAATATTTTCATAATTCTACATATTCTAAATGCACTTTTCTGCTTGATAATTTCAAAAGGTAAGGCATACCAGCAGTATATATTTCTACCATCAAGGAAATAGCAATGATTTATAGCAAAAGATAGCTAAAATTAAATCATTAAAGACCCTTCTTAATAAATGAAGATGTACAACAGATAATTTGGGAGAAATTAATGAGGTCATTCACTTTTGAATCAACCCTCATCTAAATCAACATAAACTCTCTACTTTTAATATAAAACATGTTTAGTAATAGAAGAAGATTCACAATACCCCATACCATACCCTATTGTACAACACAGCTCTGCTCTGCACTGTATTATGCCACACACACTCATTTTGGTGTTTTGAATAGATGTTCATAGTACTCCTAGGTATAAATAATGTGTCAGAAATTGAGTAGGTTTTGAAGGAATGCCTCATTAAAGGATTACAGTCCACTCCATGAGAGTTAATCTGCAGGCATCAGAAAAAGAGATCAGTACTGTGCAGTATATGAAATACCTGAATTTGTGATTTCTCCAGCAATAAAAAAGGATGTTTAGATATACTTTGCCTAATGAGCAACAGGATATATATTTCACAGGGTACCTTATTAGATATGTGGCTCATTATATATTAAATTAATTCTAAGGGTTTTCTCTTAAATCACGTCATACCAAGAGGGTTTTTTTCCTCAGAGTTTTCAAATGGAGGTTTTTAACTACTGTGAGATTACAAAATGCTGTTAAATTCATCCCAAGGATGTCCAACAGGTGAAAACAAAAAAAGAAAGAAAAACCAAAAAATTGTATTTGGAATCTATAACACTGAAGTCCCTTCCATGATGCAGGGCAGGGGCATGTTTTCTCATAATCTTCCTTTCATCCATGAAACTAGCAGAATTCCTTCAACCTCACCTCTCAGGACACATTTTCTAAATCTTTGATGATTCTTGCTGCTTTCTTTTGGGCAGTCTTTAGTTTACATACATCCTTCTTGATCTACAGATTCCAAAATTGTATGACAACAGAAGCCTTAACATCTGGGGAAAAAAAAGAAAAAAAATATTATTTCTGATGCCTTCCAATGTACTTTTGGGTGATATTGTAATCTGCCATAATCCTTAGGGACTTTTCTGTAGAAATTTTACTTTGGAAGTAAGATTGCCATTATGACATTTATTCAGTTCATTATTTTGCCTAGTGGGGCACTTCACATTTATCCTTATTGGATAGTGTCCTTTTAGTCTAGATTTTATCTCGTCTTTAAAGTTCACTTTGAATTCTAATCCTATTCTCCAATGTGCTTGAAGTCTGTTCCTGAATTGTTTTATCTGCAATGTAATAAATGTATCAATTTGAGCAGTCTATTTGCAAAAAGTACTTTGATCTGTTTCTGGTGAAGCTTTCTTATTGCTTCTGACCATCTCTCCAGTTTTTCAAAATCTTCATGAATACTGATTCTTTTTACAAGATGCTTGCTAGTTCTTCTAATTAAAAATGTTTCTCGATATTTAATAATTTGATTTTTCTATTCAGTCTCCTACATTATTCAACTAAAACTTATTAGGTTTGGTTCCTTTTATTTTTGAGTTACACAGGATTTTGTAAAGAGCATACCTGTTTTGAAATGAGCCTTGCTAAGAGAAAAAAGCCAGTTCTGGGAATTGTTTTCCTTTTTCCTTCCTAGAGGACATTATTTTCTTTCACCACTTGCAGAGTACCATTTGCAGTCACCAGCATTCTTTGCTGGGTATCATCTGTGTAGCTGCCCACTCTTAGTGTCTCTCCGTGACTATGAAGCACTGACAGCCCTTGAACTGAAATGATGAGTCACCTCTTGTTTGGTATTGTAATCAGATACCCAAAAACGGTTCTGTGCTCTGTAATATGCACCCAAATCCACAAAATCTAGACAAAATATCAACACCATGAGGAAATTATTTCATATCTTTTTTTACAAGTTTGGGAGGGATTTCCTCTGTCTCTCTGAGACTTCCTCTTTCTTCCTACATATGTCAGAAGGAGGAATTGAGTCACAGTGCATTTGAAGATTTTGAACTACTATAACTTTGGAGTTGTCCCACATCAGATGTTTCAGGAGGAGGTAATAAAGTAAAAGAAATTGTCCTACAGCACATCAGCAATTCTATAGTTAATATAAACTGTGAGTAGTGTTTTAGATTGCAATCCTTTAACCTCATTTCAGACATTAATTTTGATGCAAGTTCTTTAAATTCCTTTTCCCACAATACTTTTTATGTATGTTTCTGAAGTCATGTAGCCTCAGAAGAATGATCTGAAGTTACTAGTATCCTTTCAGAATTTTGTGCAGAAAAACAAAATTAAATTTCATTTCAGGAAGTAAGAAATCCATTAGAAATACAGGAACTACATTTTCTATCATCATATAGGGAAATTACAGTAGGAGTTGAACAGTTTAAAACATAAGATAATGCAACAGAAAGAAGTTAAATTGCCAGTGATCAGATGTGGAAAGGAAGATGTTTAACAAAAAATGAAATAAAGATTATCATAGCTGTGCTCTTTCATGGTCAAGCACTAGAAAATCCAAGACTGCAAAGAAGATGTAAAATTTTCCCTGGTTTTTTTTTTATTATTCATTGGCTCCTTCACAGACCACAGCCTGTTTTCCCCATAAACCACTAAAATGTTACCTGGTTTATTGAATCTTACATGAAGCGTCCCAGTAATGATGTTTCTGTGAATGCTTCACTGTGCCATATGGAAATTACCTGAGTCTTGAGGCTTGAAGTTTTCATGAAAAAACATATTTCTGGTTACCTTAAAGTTATGTTAGCAATCCAAGGTGCTGCAGAAAACAGCACATGATTTCTCACATGATTTTTAGATGTTCTTTTTCAATGTAGATAAATCAAGATGTTTGAAGACATGAGATCAGAACACTGTTACAAGTTTGACAGTATTTCTTCCCCAGCTTTTGCTTTCATGCTGAAATTTGTGGGAGGATACCAAGGCTTCAACTCCATGTGTTTCTTGCTTCCTTCTTCCTATCCTAACAGACTTTGAGCTTCCCAAATCTATTTTTGTTCTCTTCCCTCCAAGCTTATATAATTGTGGGATTTCCCTGCAGCATTAAGATGTGCTGAAGGCATAAAACCTGGTTTTCTTGAATGGAGGTAAACAGGTCTACAGAGATGCAGACTATTAATTCAAACTAACGAGTTGATTTTGAATACTGACACAATAAAGTTAATATTCAAACACATTCTTAATATTCCTTCCACATATCTTTTTCATAAACTCAAATTTCATTTCACTGTTTCACTTCAAACAAAAAGGTGTCTTAGCCATAGAATGTGCACAGCTATGCATTTTCAAAAGGACAAGAAGTTTTACTGGAAAAAGGGAAAAAATAAGTAAATCTTTCCAGTATTTCACTGTTTTTGTTTGCTTTTAAAGGTAATCTGAAAACTTCCTGTTGTAATGCTGTGGAATTGATAACAGCCTGACCAAAAATTAGTTTTTTCTCTAAAAATTCAAGTAACCTGAAATTGTATTTTACATTTTTTGTTGTTAATGCAGAGGTTTTGCAGTGAACCCTCACTGAGCCAGCAAAGTCCATTTCTGAACGAAAATTAACTGTTTGTTAAATGTTTTATACATAATTTTGTGGTTTAATACCATACATGAAGTTTTAAGTTTCTGTTTTCTCATAAGCAAATCTATTCCTATTTAAAAACCAAATAGGATTTATTGCTCTTACTGATTTTTCTCTTAGGATTTCTTCAAAGTCAAATTAATGGAGCTATTTTTAACTCCCACACATGAGTTCTGAGAAGCTTTTTAAACAGTTAAATTTTATTTATTACAGACCAGAGTGCATGTTTTTCATCCTGTTCTCTAGCGTACATTTGCTTTAAAGAGTGGAGATAGATTTATGATTGATTAAAATAGAACAGAGTGGAAGAAAAGATATTCAATACACAGAACTCTGTGTGATTGGTGTTTGTGAACTGCTGATTAACTGTCAGTGCAGACCATGTGAGGATACATTAGTGATCCTAATGCAGATCAGGACAAGTATCCGAAGAATTGCACTGCAGTGAAATAATTGAAATTTTGCTATTAGACAGGTCACACAGGATTTATTTTAAATGATGAGATTTTGTGTTTGGTTTGGAAGACATTAGCATAATCAATACTACATAATAGGAAAATAAAGAACTTTCTCATTTGGCCATTAAAATTAAAAGATAGATTTTTTTAACTGAAGAAGTCTATTTAAAATCATAAACATATTTTTATATTTATTTTTATTAGGTTTTATACAAAAGAAATTATTTATTGAGACTGTTAGTGGCTTGGTTAAATTGAATCTTGGAATAAATTGCTTTCCTGAAGCATGGACGAACTTAACACTTCCAGATGTAAGTTAGCTCCTATTTTCTCTTCAACTGGAGTATTGGTTTGTGTAGAAGATGCAGCATTGTCCTTAAGATAAGATGAATGTTGTAATTATTATAGGACATTATCAGTTTTTCTTTAAAATTCTTCTGTTTCACAAGAGAATGATTATGGAAGTTACTGTGCCAGAAATTTTGTCAGCACTGTACTTATTTACAGTTTTCAAATTATATAAGTCCTTCAGAATCAATCCAAAGTTTTCAGATTTAGGAACACAAAAATGTAGAATTTAGTCCTTCAAAAGTATTCCATACTGAATTAATTTTTCTTTCCGATGTTGCTGGTAAGACTTTTTACTTGTTTTAGCATATTTTTATAACTATTTCTGACAGTAAGCCATGAGTCACATTAAGATTTTAATTGGATTTCACATGAAGGAAACAGCTTTATTCAGATATTCTTCACAAAGATGGACTGCATGAGTAAAACATTTTAAAGTTTAAAATGGTGTACTTCCAGTGAGTTTAGTGAAAACTAGTCACATCTGTCATTGTGAGTATATAAAATCCTAATCTTAGCACAGGAAATTAATTATACAGGGAGAGCTATCAGTCAAATATTATCTATTAATAGATCACATGTTCTGTATTCCTTGAGAACTTTTAGTGCTTATAAATCCTATCTTTATTTTAATAATAGAATTTTCTTTCCTTAAAAGAAACATTTTAAAATGAGACTTTTAAATTTATTGTGAAAGCAAGAACTTATTTGCAAAAGGAAATTTGTGATGCATAAGCTAAGGTATACATTTAATTTGCACAAGCTATTCTGAGCTGAACTCACAATTTCATCACTGTGTGACTTAATAGAATCTCAAATAAATTTTCAATTAATAATAAGTAGTGTTGTTCTGGCCAGTGTTAGGACAGATGACATCTACAGTGTCACCAAATTGTCTCACTCTGTGCTGCCCCAGGCCCTTCTTCCTGTGAACACATTGCTCCCTCTCAGACTGCAGTCTGGAGCAACCCAGACACTTCCCTTGGCAGGCAGATGTGGGTGTGGGGCAGAAGGCAGTGCAAAGGTGCAGTCCTGCAGAAATGCCCTGTGATGATTTGGTTCCCCCTGTCAGACACAGCCTCTGCAATGCTATCAGGGGAATGCTATTGCGTGTGTTCTCCTGCTCTCTGCTGAATACTGAATAGCTTCACTGGTACAAAGACACACACAGCAAGCTGCAAAGCAGCTTTTCTACCACGACTGTTTTCTAGCTGAAAATAATGCTGGAGCAGAGAAAAGTTGCTTGGTGGACCCCTGTAAGAGTAACAGGGCCAAGGCATGGGATTCACTTGATTTTGTGCTCATGGTGCTTAATTGTCAGTTCAGTTCTTGGTGCTCTTGTATGACAGTATGGTACAGGGGTTAGCATCATCTAAGGGATGATATCTCATGGACAGTTTAGATATAGATGCCTATTTGGGGAGTCAGAATGGCTTTTTTAGAGAGATATCAACTTCACATGCCAGTTGACACACAGTGGCCCATGGGCTATTTTGTTTAGTGGTACATGCCCTGTATAGAAATGTGAAATGTCACTGCAGAACCTTGTCCATCCTAGCCAGGAAAAGACCTAAGGATATGTATGATACTTAAAGAGTATGTTTGTGCACACATATTTGACAATATTTATTATTTTGTTTTTATAGTTAGAAAATCTGGCATCTGAATTCACAGTGAACTCAGAACTTACTGACTGGCGCAGATTCTTGCTGGCAGCAGCACAGCCTTGGCCTGTGCCATCTGTGACACAACTCCTTCAAACACTGCATGGCTTCAAGTCTGTTGATGTCACTGGATCAGGCTTTGTTACACAGGAACACTATATGCAGGTTATAACCCTTTGATCTTTTAAATCAAGTTTTATTTTGTTGAACTCTCTGAGTTGAATATGTTGTTTGGTTTATTCATGTTGAGATGCTCATTCTGAATTTTAAGTGCTTTGGGTTTGAGGGTGCTTACTAGTGAAAAAGTGTTTTCAGGAAATTGATGGCCTAATACCTACCTTGTCCATAGTTCCACAAATCAGGCTAATTAAACTTAGTTTTTCTTGGTTTTCTTGGCTTTCCCCATAATTTAATTTCAGATGAAAATCCTTTCTGTTTTAAAGAAACCATTCTGTGTGCAATTTGATGGCTATTAACTTACTTGACACTGAATAAGATAATTTGCTTCAAGCAAAAATAAGGATTTTAGTTTAGTCTCATCAGCTGTACTTTAATTAAATATTTCTAGATTTTTTACAATAATGAATTTTCTCAAGATAATTCCTTGTTTACATGGAAAATTATAAAATTCTTTGATCTTTTCTCTGAAGACAACTTCTACTTGAATTGTCACATGGTTTGGCAAGGTTTTTCAGAAAGGAGTTTTCATGAAAGAGTATTATGAAAACATTTTTGTTCTTTTAGCAAAATTCTCATTTTTACTTACTTTTACTTTGCATTCTTAATCACAGTTAGAATGACTGCTGGTTCACTCTCTTAGTTTGTACTAGCTATAAGTATCATGTATATGTACATGTCTATAGATACACATATTTATGTGTGTGTGTATACACAGAAGGTCTACAGTCCTGCCAGTCTATTTATTTGTTTGGTAATACTAAATATAATTTTCCATTTGTTTAGAATAAATTTCCTAGAACCTTTATTGCAATTTGCTTTCCAATCACCTAGTGTGGGTTTTTAAAAGAAACAGAAATAAAGGCTGTGTTAGTCCAGAGGCCTGCCATTTTCAGAATTTCTTTGGTTAATTTAAAACTTCTAGGAGCACTTGCCAATCCCTGCCCACCACAGACTTTCAAACAAACTCTGCAAAGCCAGAAAACCTAGAAAAATTGCAGGTCTATGTACATTTGTTTTTCTATTGTTTAAAGTTTTAGTGAGGTGTGACAGTGTAAAAAAAAAGCTAACAGTTACAAGACATGCAGATGAGAATGTACATTCTTAGCCCAGGATTCTATTTCAAATACAATATTAACTGAGTAATTAATTTAATCACTTCAGGATTACAAGGTAGTAAATATGCAATAAACAACTGATTTGTTTTTAGACCTACTCCCTGTTAGTTTTTCCAAACTTCTATGGGAGTGATGATCCTGAACCTACAGTCTCATTCACTTACAGACTAAAAAGAACTTTAAAAGTTCATGAACACACAGATGACTTCACAGCTGAAACTTCTTTTTCAGAAGGGAAGTGTATAGGTAGACACATAACATAGGTGCTCTAGATAACATAATGGGAACCTCTGGAGACTGTCCAGAGAAACTCAGTTCAACTACATGCATTGTTCTGAAGAGTTTGGTCTGCAGATGATTCATATTGCCTGTATATCTGCTGTGTGTGAGGTCCTGCAGTTTGGGTTATTGACAGTAGTGTGGTTTGGAACTTTTGTATATGCAGTTATGAGAACAGTAACAGAAATTGTCGCGCTTAAATTTAGCCCTCTAATTTCAAATTAATTGATTAGGAAATCTGAATTGGTTTTATTGCCATCTTTGTTGTATTCTTTTTGAGCAATTTAGGGCTGCCGGGGTTTTGACTCTGACTAAATGCCAGGCACCCCTGCTCTCTCCTGCCACAGACATGCAGGAGAGGGGAAATAAAAAAACCTGTTAAACACACACCAGATTCATGAGTTGAGATAGGACACTGATGGCAGGATGCACAGGAAAAAAGGGAAAACAGGCTCCAAACTTAAAGTTGCGAAGTGATTTAATTACTTAACAGAGTCGGAGGATAAATGAGAGGTAAAAATAATCTTTTCAGACACCATTTGTTCACTCACCCCCCTCCCTCTTAGGACACCATTTCTCTACTCACCCCTCTCCCTCTTTCAAACCAACAACACGAGCAGGGGGCAGGGTAAGGGGTTTGTTCTCTGGTCAGTCCATCAGGGAGAGGGGTTCTCTACTTAGCCATGGGGTTCCTCCCACGAGAGACAGTCCTCTGGGAACTTCTTTGGCGTGGGTCCAATGTCACGAGCAACATCCCGCCGGAATCCTGCTGCAACATGAGTCTCTTTGTCCACAAGGTGCTGTGCAGACTCTCCTGAGCTGAGGCCAGGCTGCTTCCATCCCAGGAGCAAGGCCTTTCTCTCCCTCACAAGGCCTTTGCAGCTGTAACTCTCTATATGAGACTCCCACTGGATCACAGCTTTCTCCAGGCATCCACCTGCTCCTCTGGCATGGGCTGTGGGTGAATTTCTGCATCTTTGTGGACTCCATGGACTGCAGGGGGACCTCCTGCTCCCCCATGGTCTTCACCACAGCTAGCAGAGGGTTTTCAGCTCTGGCACCTGGAGCACCTCCTCCCCACCTTCTCCACTGACCTTGGTGTCTCCATGCTGTTCTCCCTTCACATATTTTCACCTCCTCCTCCTCCTCTAGCTAAAAAGAAGTGTGTGACTACTTTGATTTTTCTCAAATATGTTTTCACAGAGGCGTAACCAGCATCTCCAATTGCCCCAAACTTGGCTGGCAGCATGTCCATCACCTTCAGAGCCATCAGAGATTGGCTCTGCTGAACTTGGTGAAAAACTTCCAGAACTTTCACTCAAGACACACAGGAGCCATCTTTGTGCCACCCCCCACTCCTCAGACACTTCTTTAGGCTTACTATAAGAGCCTTTGAGGGGTTTAAATTTCTCTTATATGTTAAAGATACCGTGCTGATGTTCTGGGCTAAGCAAAAACACTGCAAGGGCATATTTTTTAGGTCTTACTGTCTTAACACAAAACAATAACAAGCAATGTTTACTGAACAGCAGGAATAACTTCCTACTGAGAATTTGAGCTTCTTCAGCTGGCTTCTCTCTCTGCACCTGTATGAATAAACTACACAATGCTGGGGACCAACCCCAGGTAATGGTGCTGGGTTGTCCATACTGCAATGTTGTTTTATACAACCTGGCGTAGTTTCACACAAGTGAGTTTTTCTGTAGGCAGTCTCTTCATGCCTATCTTGTTTTAGATCTAGCTGATACTTCCTATGTCTTGAGTCTAGTACTAGAGAATTGGTTCTGAGTGCTTTAATTTACAATTGTAGCTGTAGCTCTGTAGGACACTTGGTCATCTTGTTGGGAGCTGGCAAGCATGGGGAGAGCCATGCTTCCATCATTTATCATACTGAATTGTATGGACAGTTTCTTCTAAAAGTGCTATTTGGACAAAAGCTATGAGGGGCTAGCAAAGAATATACAAAAAGGAAGAAAACCAGAGAAACTTCACATCATATTATGGTTCTTTGGCAGCATAGATTTACAACTATGTAGTTAACTTACAACTAGTGAGTTAATTTTCACTTTTTCCAAAAGCATACATTCACCTCTATCCTACTTGGTTTGCATTAATTTCTCAGGTATCTGTTACAATTCTCAAACAGCTACTTAATAGTTTTCATGTCATTGTATATTAATATCAAGTTCAATCTGCTTAACTCCAGAAATTAGGCTCTTGGTAACTTCTCTGTTGCACAGTAAGAGTATAAAGACCACCTTATTTCAATGTGTGAAACTAAACAA
This sequence comes from Entomyzon cyanotis, assembly GCA_024500445.1. Lineage (NCBI taxonomy): Eukaryota > Metazoa > Chordata > Aves > Passeriformes > Meliphagidae > Entomyzon > Entomyzon cyanotis. The sequence goes on along the minus strand of JAKEPQ010001021.1, from coordinate 40,857,618 downwards.
ACTTATTTATTTTTTAAATCAGGTTGGCTTATGGTTTGATGGAAATGAAGATCTAAGCATAACAGAAAGTTGCAAAGAACCTATGCCTTTAGACAGGCTAAAACACCTCATAAAGGTAACTGAAAACATGGGTATTTTGAAGAGACCAGTATTCAAACATGAGAGGTCTCATTTCAGAGTTTTTTGGGTCTCTGGTTTTCAGTAAGTGCTGCATTTCTTCGATGTTTTTTCAGGTCAAGTGGTGCTTCAGAATATGTAGAAAGAAATCCAAGAATCAGCTCTGAGTATTCTAAATCATAGTCTACTCAGACTTAATTAGTTCTGTTCTTCATTGAAGGACATTAATTTTGCTACACAGCAACCAGCTTTGTGAAGAATGAGAGGCAAATGATCACTGCATCTAAGCTCATAGAATTTTCCATGAAAGAGAGGCTAATAATAATCTGAATACAAAAAATACTTTGAACATATTTGTCATGACACAAGGTTTTATTAATGTCTCCATTCTCCGTGAAATTCAATCTCTGTGTCCTTGAATTGCTTAACACACATTTATGATTTATTTTAATTTGTACAGCCACAATATATTTTTAAGTATAGTGTCTCTTATTAGCAGTAATCATGATATTTCATCTTTTCTCTACAGTCCTTGATTTGTATTTAGTTTAATTCCACTTTATAGAAATTATTTGTCTTTTTTTGTCCTTTTATAGTTTTTCTTCAGTTTATTTACGGATACCAGAAAAGACCCTGCTCTGCTGAACTATATTGAGATGCTGCTTTACTTTTCCTCCCACTCTGATCCAGTTGAAGGTGTATACAGAGCACTAAGCATTGCTGCTGGAACATATATTCACAGAAAAGAGGAAGCTGCTCTTCCATGTGTGGTAAAATATTACTGAGAAATACTAGAGAATAGTCATAGTGCTTTCAAATTATAAATTAAATTGATTTCTCTATGTTTGCTTATCCTGGGTAACTCCAGTCCTTACAAGTAATCTCACTAAATACACAGGAACACTGCATTGATAGTAATACTCAGAAGGATTCTTCTAAAAGTCTGGAAATCTGCATTCCAAATAATAATGAAGATTTCAGATATTTACTGGTAACTAGTCCTTGTATACATGAATGGAAGTAATTTTTTGCCTAATTGTACACCAAATGTCAATCCCCAGAAATTAAGCTGTGGTGTGACTTACAGTATTGTTATCTCAAGATGCAAAACCTGATATTATTGCTGGTCTTTATTTTCTGCTATGTTTCTTTGGGGTATTCAGACACATCTTTGTTGTTATTTTGAAGTGTTTAGGTTTATCTGCAAACCAGAAGGATTAATGATAATTAGTTTGATACAAAATAACTTTAAAATAAGTTTTTCAGACATAATGAATGTATTGTCACAACTAATGAAACTCATCTTTTGAACATTATTAGTATTTCTGGAGTATGTTTTTATTGTCAAAGTCTTAAAATTGCAATTAGCCCACTGCATGCATCAGTTACTTAATATTGAAGTGTAAGTCATTTTTTGAGACATAAATTATGTATCTTTAAATACCGTGGAAAGAGATTGCTGCTCCAGATAATAAAATGATTCACTGCCCTCTCACAACCACAATGACTCTAGCATTTGCCCAGGACTAAAAGTACAGTTGAGATCTCTAGGAACAGTATAGAAAAGGCATTATTTTACTACACAGTGCAATTGTATGCATATGCAAAAAAGCATTTTATCACTTGAAATGACAAAAGATATTATTATATTTCCCTGTGTTTTATTTGGCACAATGGAGTTTTTGTACACCAGAGAGACTGAAAAAGGCAATTTCATTTCCAGATTTTGTAGGAAGAAGGAGAGCACAGAATGCTCCCAGAATGGACCTGAACTTAATTTCCCGTATTTCAGTGGAAAGTTCTAACTTTCATCTCATTGCATATAAAGCTACGCAACCTATTCTTCTCTTTTCCTTTTTCTGCTTGGTTTGATCTGTTTGGCTGGAAGTTTTGTAGTACATAAGAGCATTGTCATTATCGCCTGTCATTATACAGACAGTTTGTGTCTGTATAAATGATCTTGGAGAGTCCCTTAGAAACCCATGAATATCCAAGAATTAGATGTTAAATGAATCTTCCTTGTGTGCACTGCCTGACTTTACAGTTGTCTAAGTTGGTGCTCAGAATCACAGGACTGATAGAATATAATTTTAATATTTTCTTTCTTCTTGTGCCTTCTGTTCCATGCCTGTGCACTTAAACAATAATGTTGAATACAGAAAAAGACAACAAAAGAAATCTCATTCCCCTGATGTGAATGCATTTTCTCTGTTGGCTTTATTAGAGCCAGCATTTCATGCAGGTTATTGCACAAACACAACAGGGCAAAAAGTAAATTGTGCATTGATATCATGTCATGTTTTAGCCAGGCTCCATTAAACATGCAGAGCTCTGAAGACATCTGAAGTTGTTTCAGCACTAAATTAAGAAACTAAATATTTGTTTCCCTGTGGCTATTTACATGTGATCTAAATATCCCAGTTTTTTCCCCATGTACTGGAAATTTAGTAAATATTATTGGTGGAACATTCATCAGTGAAATATAAAGAGCTATCCAGCTCATCTCTAAGAAGTTTTGTAATACACCTTAGGTAGCTGTCTCATAAATAGGCACTTACAGAACTGCACCTAATTTGTTTCTTCTCTTTTTCTTGTTATGTGCTTTGTGTAATGACTTCTCATTGGTATCTGTCTACAGAAATACATCTGAAGCCTTCAAGTCATTAATAGAAGCTCATACAAAGATATTCTTGAGACATCTTTTACTAATTTTGCAGCCAAGACCCTCTCACTTAAAATGCTTAGCTTTTAAGTCTCAATAGCATTGTTATTGGTTGTGTAGCTCTCACAGCTCAATGTAAACAATACAGTGAGACAGAAAAACTTCAGTGCTGATATTTCTGTGATCTTGAGTGCTGTGTGCTAAAAAGACTGTATAAATGACTCTGTTCCTCCTCAGACTGTGCTCAAAATGAAATATATTAAGGCCCAAGGCACAGAGCACAAATGAGACTGAACCTCAGCCGTCTCTCCCTCCTAATGAGGAAAGAAATGGTTTATTGAATTAAATGCGATTTCCTGTTGTTGTTAGTGGTTAGTCTACACAGTGGCATAATCCAGTCAAAGCATCGTTCACCTATGTGAGGTCCTTTCTCATCTTTGTGTTCACAAATCTCTACAGCAGGTTTTTTGTTTGATTTTTGTTGGGTTTTTTTTCTCTTTGACCAACTCTAATATCGCCACAAAATTACCTAATTGTTTGCTTTAAAGTAAACTTGATTTTTCTGCATAAACTAAAAAATATCTATTTCTGTGGAGACCTGGTTACCTGTTGGCCAAAACAGAGCTCTTGCAGTGACTCCTAGATTTGGACTAGAAAATTCATACTGTTTTTTCATGTTCATGTGAACATCCAAAACTACCAAGTTTACTCCTTAAATAAACACAAAGTTCTTGGTATTGTAATTTGTAACTATTAAATATTTTTATGTTTTGTTGCTCTGAGAAATACTAGTTTTTCTGTGCAATGTTGGCCACATTCCTGGAACAAGCTGTTTATTAAATTTCTACTAATGCCAACATTATGGATATTTCTGAACTCTCAGGATCTATTCCCTCATCTGACAGTGCAGTAGATAATTTTGTGTGAGTTATTGATTTTTGTTTTGTAAGAACTGAAATTCAGAAGTGTACGCCACTGGTTCTTAATGAATGTTTAACTGAAACAGATGATCTATTGACAGACCATTTATCCCTAGGTATGATACCTGTGCTTAATTTTTTAGGATTCTTCAAGTTCTGACATATTGTCAAATGAGAAGATTTTAACAGGAGATGAAAAAGAAGTCTTGAATTACACAGGTGAAGAAATTATTTCAGTGGCATCTCTACTCAAAGTGTTTCATCCTGGAGGAACTAAAGATGAAGATAAACATAGATTTAAGAATCTGGAGAAGGCAGATAGCTATGATATGGTAGGCAGATTGATTCAAAGAAGGTTTTGTAGCTTGTGTCATATGTTAAAAAAATATGCTGTAATCTTTGCTTTTCCACATTTTTTTAACAATAAATTGGCCACATATTATTTTTCTTAAAGCATTTCATCAAGATATACCAAGAATTAGGTGCTGAAAATCTGACACCCATTGCAGTTGAACTCCTTTTGAAGCACCCTTTCATGGACGGATTGATCAACACGTGTCAAGAATACAAACTTCCTGTAAGTATTGCTTTCTGGGACCAAAGACTTTGTAAACACACATAGTTAAATTTGCATTATCCCAGACATGTAGGTATCATTAAGGTATGTGCTGCCAATTTGAAATGTAAATCAGCTATACAGCCTAGCAGCTGTAGGGTAAATCAGGTGTTTTGTTTTCCATGAAAAAAATCCATCCATCAAAGACTGTGCTGCTTCCTGGTGTGTTTTTTGTGCAAGTCTTGCTGGTCTAGAGCTGCCTACAGGTTTTCCACTGCCTTGTCTAATGAGGCTTTGCCTTTCTCCTCATCCATAGAAAGGAGCCTGGTGAAATTACCCCCCAACAGGATCATACCATGAGACACTGTGGTAGATCCCATTCCATCCCAGGCCAGCCAAGCAGCAGAAAAGGGCATGCAGAGGTAGTACTGCTCCAAGTATTCTTCCCTGAAATTCTCTAGGGCTTCCTTATGTTTAAACATGCACCTATGTTTAAACATGTATTTAAAAAGTTGCACAAAAGGCAAGTTTGGGCCTATTTAATGTATCAAACTGTGGCAAAAGTACTCAATATACAGGGTGTAAAATAGCATGAGACAACATTAGAGGATGTTTGCATGTACATGTCCCACATCAAATATAAACAGTCTTCACAAATTTTAGATTATAACCCCCATAGTGTCTTGCAAAAGGTAAGTCTAAGATACATGATACTTCGGGAGTAACTTGCTATTTCTAATTATATTCTTCACTTGTGGGATATGAATTGCCTAGCATTTATTGTATCACTCAGAATCATTGTTAGTAAAAGATAAAATAGAGGAACAAAAGAATCTATTTACTAAGTCAAAGTGAGGGTTAAAAATTCATTTGCTACAATAGAAAGAGATAGAAAAGGAAAATGTAAGACAAAGACAACACAATTGAAGCTTATAACTACTAATGGGTATCTATCCTGCTTATGTTGATATCTCAGCCAATTTGGGAAGACAGACACCATGGACTGTCAGGATGTCTCCCTTCCCTTCCCTTCCCTTCCCTTCCCTTCCCTTCCCTTCCCTTCCCTTCCCTTCCCTTCCCTTCCCTTCCCTTCCCTTCCCTTCCCTTCCCTTCCCTTCCCTTCCCTTCCCTTCCCTTCCCTTCCCTTCCCTTCCCTTCCCTTCCCGACTCTTTTTCTTTAATTGAGAACTGCATTTTTGAATTTTTTGTTTTCCAACCTCCATGAATTTCTTTTGTACCAAAGCATTTTTTAAACCAGCTCTCTGGATGTGTTCCACCTCAGGAACTGCTCTTTACACAAATCCTCACTGACTCTGTAACATTTAACATTATGCAACCTCTTCATAAAGGCCAAATGTGATGAAACCTAGAGTAAAACTTAATTAGAGTGTAAAGAGTAAAGCCATATCTATATGCTTGGCAATTTACAGGGACTCTTTGTTAAAACTTTTTTGCACTGACCAATAGCTGAAAATCAAAATCACAATGCCTATTCTTTATTAAAATTTGTAATCTTCCTTTACCATTTTTAGGAGGAACTTTGTAACATATCTTAAAGAGAAGACTGTAGTGCATGCTTAAATTTATTTGACTAGCTACCATCAATCACCTGTGTTATTTCTGACTGGTAGGATATATTCTGGGCAGTTCAGTTATAAAAATCATCAGTCTGTGAGAAAAGCTGTAGAATAGTAACATGAATCTTGGCAGTAACTGCAGGTTTCAGTGCACATGTTCTAGCCCAAAAGAATTTCCACATCTTGTTTATATATTGGTATTATTGCATTTAATTAAGACATTTTTCCGCTTATTTGGCAGGTTCCTTTGATGCTTGTATCTCCTGACTCAACAGTTAGGTGATACAGAGCTTCAGTTCTCATTTGTAATGCTTAAAATTTCCTCTTGGAGAGGCTTATACCGACTGTATCTCAGATATAGTATGCTATGGTTTTTGTACTTGAACCCAGACTATTTAATTCCCTGACGGTATTGTTAAAGACAGACTTTTGTTTTATGCATTAAATCAACACTCAGGTTTACAAAAAAAGGCCATTGTTTTAAGTATGTTACAATTCTGATCTAAAACATATGGACTCTAGGGAGATTTTTCCCATATCAATTCCATATTTGAGGAGCAGGTGATTTTTTTTCTTTCCAAGGCAACATTTTTAGCATCAATTATTTTTTCAGAAATTCTCCTCAGAGAGATGTCTATAAAAATGAAAGTCAACCACAGTGCTGTTATTTTGAGATCTTTTATAAGATAAATATAGAAAGTTAGGGTGTGGTTTCTAAAAGTTAAAATGTTTCTACTAAAGCAGTCATAAACACGAGAAAGTAAAATGTTTTGCTGAAAACTGTAAATGGAGTATCTAGTCTGCAATTTTTTTGAGTTAGGATACCTGATTCCTTTGGATCTTGATGACCTGTTCAATTTCAACCATTGTTATGTGTCATATCTCAAAAAATGTTTTTTTCCATGTGAGATATGTTGTCTTTTGCAGGAATTTTGTTTTCTGTGCCAATGGGCTGGCAACTTCTACATGATGATGACCTTTCTGTCAGCCTTAGGACAAATGTCTACAAATTAATAAGCCCAGAAATCCTATTACTTTTTCATCTTGTATTTTCTGGCCTGATTACAAAGTTTTCTTGTCCTAAATGGAACTTTCAAGTGTTTGCCATTATCAACACATTTTTTCACTTATCAGATGAAATTTATCCTTGAGAATAGGCAAATGAGAGACTTATATGTATATGTTTATGAAGGCACTTCATTACATGCTCAGTTAAATTTTCTTTAAATAACTTAAGTAATAAATGAGAGAATATTTTTATTAGACCAACTGATTCAGATGGGAGAAGCAAGCAATTCTACTTTTTCCACTGCATATGTTTGTCTGTTCAATTTGGTCAATTAAGGGGTCTTCTTCACACCTCATTATTTTTTGTCACAAATTTCTGAGACTGTCATAGATACAGTAACACAGAAACAACCACATATTTTAGTATCTCTGCATTTTCATTGTGATAAATTTAAAGGAAGAGACTGGGATGTATTCTAGTTCTATAATTCTTAATTCTTAATGCATTATCTGTTAATTTGAATGGAGTATATTGTTGTAGTTCTGGAGGACAAGGTAGTTTTATAATTAGCATTCAGTTTATTGATATCAAAAATATTGTGCATTGGACAATTGTGTTGCATTTCTTATCCTGCTTTCAGATCCTGAATAGTCCTTTTTTAAAACCTCTGTTTTTGAAGATAGGGATATCACATCATAGTTCTATGTGTTTATGTTTTCAATACATTTAGCACAGGCCCTTGCATTATGCTTGTTGCTGTTGTTTATTCTATTAATCATTTCAGTGACATAATTCAGATATTCTTTCAGATAGGAGTTCCACTGAAGTAGGGTTTCTATTAATGAATAGTTAACACAGCTTCATCAAAAAACATTTATTAGTATGTTGAAGAATTATTACAAAACATGTTTATACCCAGAGCAGACATTTAATATTATACAACTCAACAAACACTCAGAACTTCATGTATCGTCTCACAAAGTAAAAGTGCTTTTTGTCACAGGAAGAGTTCATACAGATTATTTTCAATACAGCTCATGAACTGGACCATGTATCTGCTTTGACAGAAAGAAAGCACTGCTGAATCATTGTTTAGTCATAAGCTGTAATTGTACTACTTATGAAACTTGAGAAGCTTTTTTCATGTGGTGTTTTAAATGTGTGCAAGAAGAGGAAAAATCTAACTCAGAGTTTAAATACCTCATTTAAAAAAGAAAGCTGTTATGCTTCTCCTTATCATGTATCCCATCCCTAAACAATCTTAGAAAATTTAATGTACATAAATGTTTTTTCTTATATTAGAGAAATATAAGTAACGTGTTCATGTAGAAAAACAGTAAGTTTCCTTCAGTAGACACAGACATCATAAACCTGTTGGAGTTTTGTATCTCCAATGTTTTGACAGTATTTAATTTAACATTTGATAACATTTATTTTTGCTGAACCAGGATTGAAACTCCTTTTTCTGACTTAGTGTGTTCAAAAGGGCCTTGATATAGGGAAGTATTTCTTAGAGTCAAAGATAAATGCTAGTGCAACCTTATAAAACCAAGGACTGGTCAAATTTTCTTTTAGCATAGTTCTGTATTTACTGAAATGCTTCTGATATCTTGCAAATTTGTGAGGCATCATTACATACAGGCAGCTCCTGCTTTCAAAAAAAGGCTGTATCTTCAAAATGAGCACAAAATTTATATTTGACTACATGTATATAAAAATAACACATATATATTTAAAAATCTGACTATTAATTATTCTCTTGAAGGAAAAAAAATGTACTCTGTCAATATCATAAAATTCCAGAAAGTTAAATATTTAACTTTGTACTGAACACTCAGCATGTTATTTTTTTAAACCAGAAATTTCTTGTTCATTTTACTTACACATCCTACAATGAATAATATTGCTGAAACTGGAAGTGGAGAAGATTGTGCTAATACATAATTATTGAAAATTAACAAATCAGACAATATGTTATAAAGAACTGAGCACAAAATTAACCTGCTGAGCATATATATCATTCCAAGTGTTAGTTCCTTATTTTATATCTATTTCCTGGAATTGTTGTTAAAATTCAGACTGAAATATGACATATTAAAAAAAAAGGCAAACCCTAAATTGAAGAATTTTTCTTTGTATGTTCTGAATAACATTTACTGGTATAAACAACAGTCTTGATACCTCTCTTTACAAATAATTTTAAGCTGATGTTTAGGATCTCTGTTTAAGAGTTGCGTTTTAACACATTATCGTTTTGTAAAACCACCAAAGGCAATGAAGTTCTGTGGATAACATGAAAGCATCATCTGAGTGATACTATAGCAGCTCAGCTGAATGAGTTCTAGTACCCTTCTGGAAGACAGTGTCTGTAACCTGAGGAATGTGTAATTTACCTCCACTGCAGTTAGTTTTTGACCATAATCTAGTCACTAGTTAGAAAGCTCACCCCATGCATAGGCAAGTGTCATTATTGCAAATTTTAAGGTGTTATTACTGCAGTATTCAGGCTGCAGAATGAAATGACCTTTTAACATTCCTTTTTCCTTTTCATAGGATATTAAAATCTTTCTCCAAAGATCCAAAGAAACAGAATCAACTGATGGGGAAAAAACCACAAGTGAAGACATGAATGTATGAAAAATTGTTGTTCATGTACATTAAGAAATCTTTTTTCTCAAAGTTTGTAAGAAATGTGTCTTACAACTCCAGTCATCTCTTCCATGAGAAAAGTTTTTCTGTTTATTGTTGCAAGAGCATAATCCCATTCTAATTATATGTTTTCTGTTACTCTAAATTTAAAAAAAAAAAAACAACCCCAGGAAACCACCAACAGAGAAATCTGTTCTCATCTAAAATAGTCTGATGATATTTCTGAATAGAATTAAACCAGATTCTGAACTTAAATAGAGGTGGTAGTGTGTTGATTAATTTTGTTTAAGACAATAATATGTCCAATTCTTGTAAGTGCACTAAGATATATATTTAGCTTTTGTTATATATACAGTTTATTAATTAATTAATTAAATGCTGTAATGAATCTTTTAAAACATGATGCAATTTTTAGCTAATAAAATAAAAGAAAAGTGTTTTCTCTAAGATCAGAATAAACTGGGCATCACGTACATGAAAACAGAGTGTTTGTCCAGTGGAAAAAATGAATCTTTGCCATTCAACCTTTCAGTTTCTAACCTTGCATTACATCTCAGCTCTAGCACCTGCTGAAAACCTTCAGGCTCTCTCTCCACTGCAGGTGGCATGGGGTGCTGCTCTCCAGCCACCTCCCCTGCCAGCACATGGCCCTGAGCATTCCCCAGGTGAGGCAGCAGGGAGGGCAAACAGTGTTCTGCTTGTGGCTCCACTGCTGGGCCTGAGCAGCACATCAGTCGCTGCAATTCACAGTGGGGTTCCACACAAGCCTTGTCAGGAATCCACTGAGCCCTTTTTTTATTCACACTGTGCATTCAAGGGCACCGTATACTCCAGACACATGCTGCAGATTTTCACGTGTATAGGTGTTTGTCTAAAAATGGCACACCATGACACCCAGAGGATGTTGACTTCAGTGGCAGACTTAGCAGAGTCTTGGTCAAATGCTCTCCTTATTTACAGCTTAAGTGGTTGTTTCTTTTTCCATATGAAGTCTGAGTTTTATTGTTTTTTCTGGGAGTTGTTAATAGAATCTTTGTATTTAAATGCAGTTTTATCCAGTTTTTGCTTTCTCTTGTGTCTAATGATGGCCAATTATAAGTTGGCAGGAAATATTTTTTCATGGAACTTTGTGACATACATTTCAGAACACTCTTTATAAATAATTCCCCTGGAATTAAAAATGGGGAATGCCTAATTAGTTCTCAGTTTTCAGTGATACTCTGGTATTCTTCTGCTATACAGTGTCAAGTTTTCTAAAGACTAAACACATGAAACTGGTAACTATGATTACCTGAACTCAGTATAGAGTCTAAGTTGTGGTCTGTCAACTGCTCAAGATATTAGCAAACCTTAGGCATTCTACATTGTCTTAGTAGGTTGTATCTGAACTCTGCTCCTTCATTCTGGAGTATATTTTTTCTGCATTCAGCATTACCCTCATAAAAATTGCACAAAATATTTAAAGATTCTTTTCCCTGGTTTGACAGCAAAGTATTCAAACATATGATACTCTTCAAGAATACAAATAACCCCATTGAAGTCATATAACCCATAGGGAACCACAAACCTTTACCCTTTGCTGAGAATGCTATCTGCACAGAATATTTTTACATTTTAATTTATCTTTATTACTTTTTAGCCACGTATACATGACGTAGTATAGTACCAACGTAACATTTGCTGATGTTCCTTACAAGGTTTCTAGATTGTCTTCTTGAGGTATAAAACAATTCTGTATTAGAAAAGCAATAGAATCATACAAAAAAGAGGAACTGGCATAGTTACAGTTAGACAACAACTAACAGACCAGACAAATAAGTTTATCTGGTAATAAATAATTTTTCATATTTTTAGAACCTGATGTCAATAATGGCAGGTTTATTTCTTTGTTCATTAAAGACAGTTACATTTTGGAAGGAAAGTCTAGAGACAGTAGATCAAAGCATCTATATGTGATATATGAATCTCAGTATAGAGACCAGTGAGCTTATCACTTCAGGCAAAAAGTGTTATGTCTCTTAGCTCTACATATTTTATGCTAACCACATCAGCACAGAAACAGATGTAACTTTGTTGTGCCCCAGCAAACCATGCTAAAACCTCAACATCCTTGTTTTACTTGTGACAACAGACTTTATGATGCATACAAATTAATCTCCTTTGTTACCAGAATAATTTCTTCATATAACATGTATAGTTTGGTCAGTTTCATCCCCAATATTTTTTAAATATAGCATGTATATCTGCACACTAGAATCTGGCTTTTTACTTTCCATATTAAAATATTACATTGATAGGAAGAATTGCAATCTAGTTCTCTGCCTTTTGCATGTTTCATAGTCTTTAAATAGTTTCTTATGTTCCACATTTAGTTTCTCATTAAAAACCAGCTCTAATTAGTGTTAAAATCTCACTTTGCATACTGGAAATCTCCATGAGAAAATAGAAAGGTATTATTTTCAAAAAGGCTTGCCTACATTTCATAAACCTGAGTGAAGAAAGAAGGAGCTTCACCTACAGGAAATCATAAATTGCTATTTAGGTAAGATTCTTCAAGTATTACTCCTTTCCCATACACTATTTATTTTACTTATGACCTAGAATGGGACATGAAATCATTACTGATAAAGACTGAAATTAAGTGCAAATTGCAGAGCAGTGTGAAATAGTAAAAAGTGAAGTGGGTTGTATGAAGTATCAGGCTTCATGCAGTGAGCACATATTCCCCTGTGGGAAAAGTAAAGGTATCATTTACAAAGCAAAGAATGTATGCCCTGACAATTGCAATGTATTTTTGTCAACAGTTGCTACTTGAGTATAGCTGAGTATCACAAGAGTTATTAAAGAGATTTCAAGTTCCCAGCCCAGCGGTGACCCAGACATAAAAGAGGTCCTTTTTTTCATTAAGGGGGAATGCTGAGTTGTTTTGCATTCAGATGTGGCAGGAGAGTTACAGTTATATCACGATCAGCTTTTATAGCTACACTTCAAGCAGCATATTTGAATCTAGAAAGTATTCAGAGAATAATGTCAAGAATGATAGGAAATAAAGTTTTGTATAAGAAAATTCAAGGAACATGGTCTCCTTACTTCACCAAAGGAAAATTTAATGGGGTTTCAAGTTCCAATTTTATGAGAATCCATCTTCTTCCTGGTAGATGCCATCTAGATTCAATGGCTTGAACCCTTGGCTTCAAAATAAGCAGATTTTTAATAGGGAAGTAGATGAACTGTTGAAGCAACTGGCTAAATGTGCCAATTTCCTCATCACAGAGTTGTAACACCAAGATAGGTAATTCTTTTAGACTCAGTTTGTGACAAGACCTAAAAGAAGAAATAACTGCCCATTTGATATTAACACACAGGGTTAAAAACTAAACTTGGAAGTTTAGTTTGGCTTTCAGTTGATTGTATGCAACACACTTGATCCTGTTTTCACAGCCTACTGTCTATTAATGTTTTATTTACTCCTTAGCTTCACTTATGTCAGGTATTCTTTTGTATGCTGCACAGAAAATGCCTTGGATAGTCTGCTTTAGAAAAGATGCAATGAAGCTTATATTATTAATACTCTCATAATAATTAAAATTTCTTGTATCCCTTCCCTACAAAAATCTTCTTTCAAAAAAACTACAAACTGAAAGGTGGTGCAGAGTTAGGAAATATTCTATACATTTATTAATTTGCATAAAATGTCACTGCATAAATCAATCTCAACATTTCATTCTGTATAGAATTCAGGCTCCTAATTAGTCTGTTTCAAAGCTATAATCCATTCCTTTACAAAAGTAGAATACCTCCAGATTTGTTCTTCAGGAAACAGAGTGTGGTACAGGAAGATTCAAAATTTTGCAAAAACCAGAACACTTTTAAAGACAGTTTTGTTTTGTTTTGTAATTTTGTTTTAAGATGTGGCTGTGTGATGTCACGTTGTTGCCATAATAGCAGGAAAAGTTCCTCAATCTGCTCTGTGGTCCTTACCTCAAAATTTCCACCAAGCATGAGGTTCAGACATGGTTTCTTTTTGTGTTTTTTGTAAGTGAAGCCAGCTGTTTTGTTAAAAGCCTCTTAGCTCTGCTGAAATTTCTAAGTGTATGAAGACAGCTTAAGAGAAGCTCTCCAAACCATTGAAAGAAGAAAAGTGTGATAAATGCAATCTGAAAATCAAGCACACTACATGAACTTCTTTGCTATGTTTTAGTTAAGAAATAAAAGCAACATCAATCAGAAAATTTCGAAAGTTGCAGTATTGTTCACTTTATCGGTAAAAATTACCTGGGTTGATACTGCTTTTATTACCTTTAAAAATTCTGTAACAAATATGCTGATTTATAAGTAGAAAAGCAATTAAATTTAATTCACATTTTACAAAATGTCCTTGAGAGTGGGAATAAAAGTGTTTTCTTTTAAGTTTATTTTAAATATCATGTGTAATGAAAGTTCTGTGGTTCCACATCTCATTATAGAACATCTCTGCAGATTCCAGAAGGAAGGTGCAGAAGGTTGCCTGTTGCAGTGCGCTATTTTTTGTATATTAATGCAGTTTTAGATATTTCTCTCTGGCTGGAGTCTGTATGATGTTTTCCCTCCTTAAGCCCTCCCCTCTGGCTTTCCCTGGTTGGCTCATATGTGTTAACTCTGCTCCTCGTCCCCCTCCTGATAACCCCCTGCAGAAGCTGGACCCGGGGTTCACGATTTGGGATTTCCTGGACCCCACACCTTCCCCTGCCTCTCCACCCCTCTCCACCATCCCCGAACCCTCCCTGTCTGGACCTTAATAAATCCCCTGGAAACCTCAAATCGTGATCCTGCACTTCTAAAACTGCCACGCCTCCACAGCGAACCACGTCTCTAGCAGCCCCGCAGTCCACTGCTGCTGGGTGCGTTCCAGGCGTGTTTTTGGCTCGGAGCAGCTTACCCCACTTTGCAGCGTGGGGTGGCTGCCTCTGGGACTGCATTTCTGCAGTTGCCCCTCTGGAGGGGCAGCCTCTCATAGTGATAATTCCCAAGGAGCAGCTGTGCTGAAAATAACCTGTGGATGCTGGTGGACAGCAAGCTGAGCACAAGCCAGCAGCGTGCCCCAGCAGCAAAGTGCAATCTTGGCATGTGTTGGCACAAACACAGCTCACAGTACATGGAGAAAAGTCATTACCCTCAAGCAATTAGCACTCATCATGTTTACAATGATGACTCCACTTCTGGACCTCCCAGTACCACGAAGAGGTCAATACTTAGATTTAGGATGCATCTCATTTGCATCCAAGATTTTACATTCACGACTTCTCAGCTTCTTGGCTTCAGGGGCAGTGCTTTGGATACTTCATAATAGCAGAGTTTTGACTTAATAGCATAAAGGTTTGACAAGCCTGTAGCTCGTGACTGTGCTATGTTACCATAACAAAAGTGGTTGTCTGTACTTTGTGAAAAACTTGTACTTATCTTGCACTATGAATGTCATACCTGTTAATTAAAAAGTAGCAGCAGTACCTGTCAGTAAGAAAAAATGTGCCCACGCACCATTAATAGTTTAAATTAGGCAAAACCTTCACTTTTATGCACTTTTCTCATGACAGAGGATCACCTTCCCTTTGTTTCCAATATGTGTGTGTGTACACATATATATGCATATATGAACACATGTACAGATCTATACATACTTATGTCTATATATATGTACATACATATATACATAAAGAAAGCTAAAGCCTTGCCTGCTTAATTACATTAGAATTAGATAGGAGAACCTATGAGATCACCTAATTAGACAGGAGACCATTTTCAGGTGAGGAGGTTTAATTACATACTCGTTAACCATGAATTTCTTCTTTTCCAGCAAATAACGTTCAATGTTCAGGATGACTTTCGTAGGTTTGGTTCTTTGGTTTTTTGGGGTTTTTTTAAT
Organism: Entomyzon cyanotis; assembly: GCA_024500445.1. Taxonomy (NCBI): domain Eukaryota; kingdom Metazoa; phylum Chordata; class Aves; order Passeriformes; family Meliphagidae; genus Entomyzon; species Entomyzon cyanotis. The sequence goes on along the minus strand of JAKEPQ010001021.1, from coordinate 40,842,226 downwards.
GTGCAACATTATGACTGTTGAGCTCATAATCTGATCCACCAAAGAACTTCACATATACTGTAGCTATGATAAGGTAAGTTTAGGAAAAGGTCTTGATCAAAATCGGTCCTGTGGAAATGTTTGTACTTTTAGATACATAATATTTTATTATGTCCTTGTAGGATTTTCATTGGGCATTTTTAATTTGCTAGTGGAAATAACAGCATGTATAAAAATAAAATCAGTATTTCCAGTATTTTAAAAACTGTATGTGCTGAAATCTCTTGGGATTAAAGATTTAGTATACTCAGGCGGTGATTAAAAATACAACAAAACCTTGCAAGACCGTAACAGCTGACACTCAGATAGGACATGTTGCAGTTGATTTAGTATCATATTTTCCTATTTAACCTCACAATGATTAACAGTGACACAATGAAACCAGAATGAAACCAGGTTTTAAACTGGACATGACATTTACATTGTTTCTGGGAGGAGGCCTAAAAGTGAAGAAGTAAGGTCTTGTGGTTAGAGTTCTGCAATAAGGTTATGTCTGATAGAATCAGAATCATAGAACATCCTGAATCATAAGGGGTCCCACAGGGATTATCAAAGCCCAGCGCCTGGCTCTGCACAGCACATCCCAGGAGTCACACCATGTGCCTGAGAGCATTGACCAAATGCCTCTTGAGCTCTCTCAGGCTGGTGCTGTGATCCCTTCCCTGGGCAGTCTGTTCCAGTGCCCAGCCCCCCTCTGGGTGAAGAACCTTTCCCTGATATCCAACCTAAACCTCCCTGACACAACTTCAGGCCATTGCCTCCGGTCCTGTCACTGTCACCATAGAGAAGGGATCACTGCCTGCCCCTGGATTTCCCCTCGTGAGGAAGTTGTAACTGCAATGAGGTCTCCCCTCAGTCTCCTCCAGACTGAGCAGACCAAGTCACCCCAGCCATTCCTTGTATGGCTTCTCTGCCAGACCCTTCACCATCCTCCTGGCCATCGTTGGGACACTAATAGTTTAATGTCTTTCTTACATTGTGGCACCCAAAACTCCCCCAGCACTCGAGGTGAGGCTGCCCCAGAGCAGAGCAGAGCAGAGCAGAGCAGAGCAGAGCAGGACAATCCCCTCCCTTGCCCACCTGGCCATGCTGTGCCTGATGCCCCCAGGACAGGCTTGGCCCTCCTGGCTGCCAGGGCACTGCTGACCTGTGTTCAACTTGCCATTGACCCAGAGCCACATGTCCATTCTGTGGAGCTACTTTCCAGCATTTCCTTCCCCAGTCTCCAGTCTATCCACACAGCCTGGGGTGCCTCAATCCCAGGTGCAGAATCCTGCACTTCCCCTTGTTGAACTTCATACAAATGGTGATTGCACATCTCTCTAATTTGTCAAGTTCTCTCTGCAGGGCCGTGCTGCCTTTGAGGGAGTCAACAGCTCCTCCAGTTTTGTATCATTTACAAACTTACTTAATATCACTTTGATTCCTGTATCCAAGTAATTTATGGAGATGCTGAAGAGAACTGGGCCTAAAATGGAGCCAAGTCAAGTGAAATGTAATATGGAGGTGTCTCAGCAGACTGCAGGTTAATGACCTAGTTCAGACACTCTAATCTTGCTAAAACAATCAAAGGCTGACAATTTTTCAGCAGCATACATACATCCTCAGGAGACAAAATACAGTTTTCTGAAAAATACACTTTTTCTGCTCTGCTATTGACAAACAGAGAAGGAAATAAAAGGTTCCAGCCTCTTTTCTAAAGGATCTCAAAGAATCTGTAGAAGTTTATTTTCTTAATTTTAAGAGATTAATGTTAACGTCTTCATATTTTTCTGCTTAACACTTTTAGTACCAATTAGCTTTTTCTTTAAAAGAAATATATCTGCAGTGCCTCAGCCTATTTGGCTTTTTTTCCCCCCACCACTTCCTTTAAAATTGGCTTAATTTAATGAGCTCTCTGAAGATTAGCCCATGACATATTTTCACCTCTGATTGTCTGAATTATACAGGCTACTCAACAATCAGCACATCTATATTTTTTCCCCAAGCAAACTCGTCTAGTTTGAATTGATCTTTCTTCAATCTGGTTTTAAGGAAAAGATGAAAAACCTCGGTTACTTCATTCTTCTCATGCTTGATTGTAAACCCAAATAGTTAAAATGCAAGACTCCTTAAGAGATCCAAACCTGAGCAAAGGAAGGGCTAGGGTGGCTTCTCAGAAACAGATAAATTAGAAGTAAGAAACAAGTTTCCTCTTCTCTACCACTACCCACATCTGAACATACAAACAACAAAAACAATGGTAAGGTAAGGAACAAAATGAGGACAAACTCAAAAAGAGAAAAAAAAAAAAGAGCTGGTACACAGATAAAATCAAAGACTGTTTCCTATCAAGAGTTTGTTTTGGAGTATTTATATTCATAAGGTGAATTTTTCTCTCAACTAAAATCAGTGGACTGTTTTATTCTGATTTCAAGCTAAACCAAGTTTACATCTGGAGGTTGACCTTTGACTGCAAGAAACTTCATCCCAAAGCTCTCAACAAAAGGCCAAGTAATTACTCTTGGCAGTTTTTAGTAAAGTGTTCATTTATAATTGCAAGGGAATATGAGAAAGAGCATGCAGAACATCAGACACAGATTTATTTTAACACTCCAATTCTAGAAAATATTCCACTCATTTCAGGTTGTACTCTAACTCCATGGCCCAGTGGTTTTGTTACGCTTTTTGTTCTAAGCTGAAAAGCCCTCCTTCTTTTGGAAGCTAGATAAAATGACTGCATGTTTTCTTAATCTTTACTTTATAGAGTGGGAAAAAAAAAAGGTCTGATGCCTCTTCTCATATGTCTGTACAGATTTTTCTCTGCATTACTGAATTCAAATTCTGGAATTAAGCATCCCAGGTATCTGGCCAGACTTTATAGTTAAAGTTATGTTAAGACCATCTAGAAATCAGCTATTAGAGATTCTTCTCCCACCTTCTATTCTGTCTCCCCGGTAAATTGCTAAGAAAGATTTCTGCTGTGTTTCTAAAGTAGAAAAGGCCAATTTCAAGCAAATATGTTACAAAGGTTTAAAACACCCTTAGAAAATTAGTAAGCCCATGTTATTGTGGAATATGAATGCAATTTTCTTTAAAATTGGCTACTGACAACAGCTATTCTCTGCTTGGACTGGGGTGGATTCAGGGGAAGTGCCATTTTGGGTATTTATGTTATATTATATATTCCTTCATTGATTAATACCTGTCTAATAATACATAATAACTAGAATATGATTGATTTAGTATCTTGCAGTTGCAGCTTAACTTCACTAATTCCCTAAAAGTGAACTTTTGATACTGACACATACAAGTCTAGCTTAAAAATATAGGGATGTATTTTGAGATCTTTATTCTCAGCACTTCACTGTAGAACACTTGAAGACAAACTCTAATGTACAGTAGCAGTTTAATTCTTTGCTGGTGAGTTTTACAGATGCTATTGATTGCATTTATGATCTTGAAGGCTTAGTTACAAAGCACTGAATTCACATCTATTTTAGTTTTATATAGGTATATAAGTGGTCTAGGCACTCTCAGAGTGGGAGAACAGGCTAAGCAGTTAAATGGATTTAGGCATTGAAAATTGCATTTTCAGATTGATTCACCTGTTTTTAATCTACAGGTAAGTGCTGAACAAAGTTACCTGCTCCATTTTTAGAAATGCAAATTCAATCTCCCATAACAAAGATTTACAAATCCACACATGAAATCAAGTAGAACTAGATTTGTTTGGCAGGAGTTGCACAGTATTTTAGAAATATTTTGTCAGAGATTATCAAGATAACATTCTTGCATTGATGTTTTAATGGAGCTGGCTCTGTTAAACTACTGTTCTTGAAAAGGCTATTAAGCACAATTGAGAGTAGCATCCACAATACAGGGTACTGGCAGATTTTGGGGATGACTGGCTAAAAGTTTTGTCAATTTCTATTACCATAAAAGGTTTTGCACATTAAATACTTTGCCTTCATGTAAGAAATGACAATTTTTCTGCAGTGAAGTGCATTCCTCTGTTTATAAGCTAAAGACTTGTATGTGTCAGCATTAATGATAGGGATTAATAATGTTAAGGAGCAGCTGTAAGATAATAAATCAATCTTATTCTAGTAGAATTATATTATTAGAGAAGTATTAATCAATAAAGCAATGTAAATACCCACTAAGCACAGATTGCAAACAGATGATTTAGGGAAACAAAAGTATGTTTAAGGGCTTAGTGAGGGAAGAATCTGTATACCTAAAAAGAAAATGTCAATATATGTTATCTTCTTGCTTCTCCTTAGCCAAAGAATGCATGAGCATGAAAAATTAATACTTGGAAAGACTGGAATACTCTTGTGGAATTAAGAAGAATGTGCAAGTTTTTTATTGCTGGGGTTTTTTTCTGTGTTAACAGAGAATATACTGTTGATTTTCCTGGATGATATTCATCTGATAAAGCAATTGTATTCAGACAAACATACAATTGAAATAAACACTTAAATGGTATTGGAGGAGGAGATACATAATGACACTTCTGAGGAAAGCCATTTGGTGTATGTTTTCTCACTTCTGTTTATAAGAGCCAAATGTGGTCTGCTGACCTGAAAGCGATTATGTACTCAAAGGTTGCTCTGGCTTTCTCAGTTATTGTTTTGACAGGTTTTGCATCTCCTGCTCTGGAGCCACATTTCACTAAGCAGGACACTGTGAGCTGGCCTAATTTGATCTGAGTAGGCTGCACTTCTAACAAACTCACAAACATAAGCTGACCTAATTCAGATCATCATGCGTTACTATGGTTAAAAGGTCCCTGCATTTAATTGATTGTCATGTTTATTTAAAAGGAAAGGGCTTTGCAAACTTTTCAGATAGACAAAACAAAGGAAATTACTGTCTCACTAATTGCTGTAGCAGCAGCAACTCAGAGTTTCACCCATGTTTTAAACATTGAAATATCACCAGGAAGCTCCATATCAGGTCAGTTTTCTTCCTCCTATCTGAAAAGATGGCAGAGATACACATTGTCAGACCAGTGGAGTGCTTCACTGGTCTTCTTCATGCTCCTTTTCAAAGTCTTGTGTGGTTTTTAAATGCAGAATCAATATCATTAATTAGTAAGAGTTCTTTACAATTTTTTTGCATAGATTCTTTCCTTCATGCAGTCAGAAAAGGCAAGTCTCTGCCTCTTTAGAGGGTCTGTAACTGACTGTGGAAGAAAAGAGAAGGCATGAAGTTGGTCCAGTTAACCTCTCCTGTTAAAAATGGGGTCTTTCGAGTGGTGATGGTGTTGTAGTGGGAAGTTACATTTTTTCTTTTCTCTTCAACTCTGGAGAAGGGAAGAGCTATGGAAAGGAGGAAAATGGTTAAAAAAGGAAATGGGAAGGGTTAGGGAAGGGAAGGGAAACGTGAAGGAATGGAAGGGTTAAGGAAGGGAAGGGAAGAAAAGAGTTAAGCAAGGGAAAGGAAGGGTTAAGGAAGGGGAAGGGAGGACGGTGCATCTTGCCAAGCATCAGATTTTTCCATTATCGCCTGTGAGAAGTGAAACTTCTTCAAAAGACAGAGATTTTCTTATGCAATGAAGTAACTGCAGAGTGCTGATCTATGAGAAACATGCAGACCACAATCATTCATTCCCAACACGTACAAGCAGCAGCAGGTTGCTTGCATGCTAGTGGCTCATTAGGTAAAAAAGTTCTAGCACATAAACCACAGGCAAAAGTGTCACGTCGCACCCACACCTATATGAACCACTTCTGCTTCTTTGGGGTATATAAAAAAAATCTACCCAGGCAAATGGTTTTTTTCAGAAGTGCTTTTGTTTATTTTTACACAACAAAACAGTCTATCAGACAATGTGTTTAAATGAAGACATGGAACAAAACATGCTAACATGGGTTTTTGTATCTCTTTTAGGATGGGAAACTTAGTAAAAGAGCTGAGTTTTAATTAAGGTAAGAATCTGGAGCTCATTGTCTAAAACAGCAGTCATGGACTCTCCTTTCAAATGTAGTAAATTCTTGCAACAGATTTGAAGACACTAGATTTTTGTGGTTTTATAGTAGATGGAAGACTTCCAGAGTAAATTGCATGACAAATATCATTAGCAGAGCTATCAAATTCATCACTGTTTGTAATTACTGAAATTATTATTTTCAAATATTTTTAAAAAAAAAACTTAGCTTCTTTCATCTTTGCTGGGCATTCATAAACTGACCCAGAGATGTAGCAATGTACTCATGACTCATAAACTTAATTTGGGTTTTGGAAGATGAATTTTAAGTTTGTACATACCAGTCTTACATATTTTTAGTAATTTGCATGGGTAATGCAGTTGTTAGTTGCAACTAAACTAGACAGCAATTTTCAATTGGTTATATAAAAACAGTATTACTCCTACAAATATTTGTTAATAATAGATGAAGACAGGTAGAAAGGTACATGCATCAGCTGCTGGATCCTCGCTTTACGTCAGTGGTGTCTATGATAAAATCCCTTGCACAGGAAGTGACCCCCTTGCTGCAGTGTTCCACTGCCTCTGAGCACAGGAAGCAACATTTATGGACTTGGATCACCAACAACAAATCACTTTCTAAGTCTGTTTCTCTTTCCAAAATCTCTGTTCTGAAGTTTCTAGCCCAACTAAATAACAAGTTCAAACCAGTTGACGTTGTTCAACTCTCCGCAGTCACCATTCCTGGTATCTTCTCTGTTTCTAGATAATGTTGTGCTCTCATCAGCTGCCTCTTCTCTCCTTGGAACAGAAAAGTTCAGGTGTTCAGTGCATATGAATGGTTGGTAATTTTTATACTAGTAAGAACATTTTAATAGTATTTAGGACTAACATAAACTTTTCAAGCTCTAAGTATTGGCCCCACTACATAAACAGGAAAACATAGTTTTTTGATAACTTCCTATCTGAACACCATTTTCTCGTTTGTATGTGCTTATGAGTCAATTGTCAGGAAACTTCTAGATTCTGCATGTGTTTGTTAAAATACCACTTCTGTGACAGCATAAACCACTGCTAGATAGCAAAGGTGCCTGGGGCAGACACAGTACACCTATACAGGACCCAAAGCTGTGTATTTGTGGCAGAGACAGAATATGTCTGTGTGCTGTTTTGGTTCACGGTACATTTTCCACGCTACATCCCCTGTTGCTGGGCTTGGTTACATAGTGAAATCCAGAGTTCTCATCGTGGTTTTATTGCGTGAGCAATATCAGACAAAATAAAGTGAAACTGATATAAAAGTTCAAATGAAAATTTCTCAAGATCAAGAAAGCCCCTTTTTTTTTTTATTATGGTCTTTCTGTGGTTTCAGAAAGGAGCAGAAATGAAAGGGATTATTATTATTACTTTCTAAGTAATAGACTTTCCCAAATGCTGTTTGACAGCTACCATGACTTCACTGGAAATGCATATTCATTTATTTAGTGCCTTCAGCTACCAATTACTGCTAACAAGATTGCCTTCAAGTCTCCAGGAGGGCTGAAATGCAAAGTATTCCAGACCATGTGGTTCTGTTTAAATGTTGGTGCTTTTTCCAATCTGCTTTCCCAACCAGCAATGTTCAATTCCTTTTCCATGTTTCTCATCCTTTTCAGGTATTTGAATTTGATGGACAAGTGGACAAAAAAAGGAAAAAGGGTTGTTAAAGGATCAGGATGCTGACAAGATTCATAATTCACATTGCAGAGTGTGTTTCAGTGAAAAGAAGATAGTGTTTGATTATCTTAAGAAGTAAAATTTTGTGGGCTTTGTTATCAATAGCTCCAAATCAGTGTGCTGTAAATAGCTTGATTCCACTCTGTTTTTTCAAAGCATGCTTGTGATGGTGTCTACATCCTCTTTGCTGTGAGGTTGAAGGTAACTGCATCAGGCTGCAGGCAGAAATCAGTACTCCTTGTGCATGACCTAAGCCCTGAGTGAGTCAATATAAAATCACTCCCAGTTCTGGGCATTTCTCCAAGATGTTTCACATACATTTTCCCTTAACTACCAAATGATAATCCACCATAATCAATAGAACTGCCCCAGATAGCCCCATAGTTAAGCAAAGGGACTGCAAAATGGAAAGAAGGTTATTTTGTGTAAGAAATTATGGACAGTCCTTTTCAAAACAGTGCCTAAAATTCAGGGACAGAAATCCATTTCTATTTACTCAAAAATATGGACAACTACTTAGAAGTAGTTATCAGCTTGTAACAGATAAATGTAAGGTGTTGATCAGCTGTGAAATTCAAGATAAACTTTTGTTATCAAAAGTTTATCATGGGAGTTTTGGAAGCATCCCAGTGACTGAGAAGCACAAATTCCACTGAAATTGCTTTTGTCCCTTCTCTTTTACTTTATTACTTTGAAAATATTTTCCTTGAGTGGGAGTTAAACTGGATAATAGCACTTTGAACTTTTTTCCCTGTAATAATCAGAAAGCTGAGAAACTTAAATGTAACAGCTGAGAAAGTGCAAAACTGTGATTCCAGTCAATTTGCAATGCAGCTCCCTTTTCCCTGCAAAGTTCACTTCACATAAGCATACATAAATGATAAGAGCTTTACCATACAAAAAAGGGTGTTGACAGGAGAAGCCAATAAGTGAATCATTGGCAAGCACTGAAAATATTCACTGGTAAGTGGGATGGAGTTTCCATAGAGAATTATAACATTACCCTGTAGACATTAACAAATGATCTTGAACTGCTAAGTGATGTACCTGTGCTTGTGGAGGATCTCACTATACACTCCTGATTCTCAACAGTTAGAGCATCCAGCATTTAAAATTTCTGTTTTTCCTCCAAGTGTGGCTGAGTCCATGGAGGATAGTTTAGTAAAATTTACTGGATTTGAGACTCAAAGGGAAATGAAACATTCAGGAAATGGAATCGTTCAGGGAAGGAAATACAAATGCTGAAGTTAACCTCAGTTTGCCCAAGTGAAGATCTGGTCACACTGCACAGTTTCTGGGAAGGAGGGATGACATTTGTCATGATATATGCCTGGAGGTATTTAAGAGATGTAGATGTGGCTCTTCAGGACGTGGTTTTGTGGTGGAATTGGCAGTGCTGCATTAGTGGACAGACTCAATGATCTTGGAGGCCTTTTCCAAACTCAAGGATCCTGTAGTTCTATAATTCCATGGTTCCATGATTCTGTGACATGGGGAAATGTGTGAACACTGATATTGCACTAATTATTGAGTTTAGTGTATTGCTACTAGAGCAGGTCACAAGCCATGAGGCACTCCAGCCCCTGCCTTCCAGCTTGCCTTGGGCCAGGCAGCAATGCTGGGTGGAAAAGCCCTTTGTTTCAGTGTCCCTGAGTGTCACCTGGCCTGTTCTACTCCTCACAGGAGCAGGAACCTGCTCTCTTCTCTGCCCAGATGGCTTCCTTCACTGCAGCAGCTTGGCTCCTCCAGCCTGCTGAGTTGTGGAGAGTGGAGAGCTGAGACCCCAGACAATCAACTCCTCAACCTTCCACAGTTTTCACCACTGTCACCTTGAGAAAAGAAGTATGCGCTTCATTAATTCCCCTTCTGCTTGATTACAGGAAGAAACAGTGGATACTAACTGTATCTCTGCCCCACACCCAAGTCCATGGCCAGGGCCATCCTTTCCTACTGCACTTAGCACCTCACTGCACTGCACTGCACCTGCCTTAGCACCTCACTGATTGCTTGAATCTTGGGTTCTAAAACGTGTGCATTTCAGCAGCTTCTCTCTGTTGTGGTTTGCTTTTTTTCTTTGGCTGCTCAATATTCAAAATTTTACTTCCATCCCCATTTTTTTCCTACTATTCCAAGGTGAGCTGGAATCACCATTCTAAGGTCCAAGGTGAGCTGATTTGGTGCAGGCTTGGTTTATCAGAAGAACATTTTGTCTGTGAACAGAGTCCTTGACCTGATGGCTCCCATGGCATTCATACTTCAGCTGCCCTGAGGCTGGGTTCGTGTTTGCCTTCAAAAGTGAGAGCAGGGGAGGTAGGTGTGTTTCCACATTCAAACAAACATACCTCAGGCCAAGGTCACCAAAAGGCTGGGCAGCCTGGATAACCTGCAAGCAATCCATGTTTATTGTTTTTACCAGCATTGCTTTCCTTTCATAAGAGGGAACAGTCTCATATGACTGATCAATTTCTGACTTAGTTTTGACATTTTCCTTGACTTTTAAGGCATTTAACCCACTACGGAGTGAAAGCTAAGTTAAAAACTGTGTCTTGTACAAAACTCAGTGGCATTCCTGCAAGCCAGATAGCAGTATTTGACTTTTAACCCATACCCATGGCAGACAGTAAGAGCCAGCATATACTTCTGTCCACTGTATGCATTACAGTGGAGAGAACTCAGGTTTGTGTAGTGATAGAAAATTCTGGCTAATACTGTGGAAGACAGAGTACATGCTGGCATGGAAAGGGAAACTGTCAGGGCCCTCTGAGGGTCTGCATGTGGCTGGCTCCTCCTGCAGCACATGCAGCTCTGCTGACCGCAAAGAGATCTTGCCAGTGGAGTTTATATTTACCTCCAGGAGTTGGCCAGCCATTAGTGGGGTTTCCCAAGGCTCAGTACTGGGCCCAGTCCTGCTCAGAACCTTTATCAAAGATCTGGACAAGGGAACTGAGAGCAACCCCAGTCAGTTTGCAGGTAACTCCAGGCTGGGTGGGAGTGTTGATCTGCTGGAGGGCAGGAAGGCTCTGCAGAGGGATCTGCACAGGCTGCATCCATGGGCTGAGGCCAATTAGGTGAGGTTCAACCAGGCCAAGTGCTGGTCCTGCCCTGGGGTCACAGCAACTCCAGACACATCCAGGCTGGGGCAGAGTGGCTGGAAAGCTGCCCAGGGGGAAAGGACCTGGGGGTGCTGATCAGCAGTGGCTGAACATGAGCCAATGCATGCCCAGGAGGGCAAGAAGGCCAAGGACATCCTGAATGTGTCAGCAAGAGTGGTCAGCAGGACCAGGGCAGTGACCATCCCCCTGTGCTGGGCACTGGTGAGGTCACACCTAGAACACTGCATCCAGTTCTGGGCTACTCACAGCAAGAAAGACACTGAAGTGTTGAGGAAGGGTCTGGAGCACAAGTCCTGTGAGGAGCAGCTGAGGGACCTGGAGGGGTTTATCCTGGGGAAAAAGGGGCTCAAGGGAGACCTTATCACTCTCTACAACCACCTGAAAGCAGGTTGTGGCCGGGTGGGCATAAGCCTATTCCCCCAGGCAACTAGAGAAAATGGCCTCAAGCTGTGCCAGGGGAGGTTCAGGTTGGATATCTTCATACGTTCATATCAAGAATTTCTTAATGGATGGGGTGGTTAAGCCCTGGAATGGGCTGCCCAAGGAGATATAGGAGTCAACATCACTGGAGGTGTTCAAGAAACAAGTGGAAGTGGCACTTGATGATGGCTCAGTTGGCATGAGGGTGTTCAGCCAAAGATTAGACTCAATGATCCTGGAGGTCTTTCCCAACCTTAATGATTTTATGATTCTGTAATACTATTCAATGAGGTGAACAGCAAACAAAAAGCTCACTCTTGACCTATGCTGCACCCAGAGCAAGGAACAAGCCCTGTAATGCTGCAGGTGGGCAGCATTTACAAGAAGCCATAGCTTCATGGCCAGTGTGTTCTGCACCATGCCTTTGTGCAGAGACACAAAACTTGGTCAGACCTTTTGTCTTCCTCCTCTCTGGGACCCTGGCTCCCATTCATGCGATGGGATCCCATGATCCCATTGCACAGCTCCTAGCAGACCCCTCCACAAGCACCATTCTGGTCACTTAGAAGTTGTAAGATGGGTAGGACATCCCACTCCAGGTCATCTTGTCCTGCTTTTGCTGCCCCTGCAGTCACTGAGAGCTGTTTTACACTGCAATTTCTAATTCTCCTTTCAATTTTGTTCTCCTACTCCCTCTATAAAGGCAACATACCTCTTAAACCATAGTGCTGGATTTATAAAGAATAATGACCCTTTCTTTGCTCATCAGAGCCAATTTGGGTAATGTGTTCCCTAATGACACAATTTTTAGCTGTGTTGATGTCCATTCAGCCCATGCTGGGCACCCCAGCTAGACAGACCAAGCGGCTGGAAGGTTGACTGCAGCTTGTAGGGAAGGCATGTGAGCAAGGCAAGAAACAGCCTCATGAAATTAAGCAATTGGTGTCCCGAGGGGACCTGACTAAAATAGGTGTGCCCAGCAGCAGCCTCACATTCCCAGAAGTCAGGTTTTGTATATCATCTGGTCAATGTCTGCACTCTCTCAGCCCTCTTATTGGATAAAGCTCTGAGTTCATGAAGCTAATGGTTCCAAAATGAAGTTAGGTAAGGCTGTGGCCCTGTAATTCAGCAGGTGTTACCAGTAAATGCAGAATGAGTATATAAGCACTAGAATGTGGAGAACTGCAGCAGCGACAATATTCCTCTACACAAGGATTAGTGAGACTCTTATTGAGAGTATTGTGTCTGGCTTCTGGGCACTTCAGCAAAAAGCTGAAGGAAAATTTCATGTCAGGAAGACCTGTTTTACTGAGTGAGAAGTTTAAAGCCCCACAGTTTAGTTTACATGTTCAAAAACATGATAAAATTATAATTTCATTATTGACTGCAGTTAACTGTATGAGTAAGGATTTCTGATAATTTATTTTTATAAACCAAAGTAGGCAAGATCTGCTGTCTGAAAGCTTAGTTTAGACAAGTTTACAGGTGTGCAGTAATTCCTCTTTCACTTCAGGTCTTGAGAAGAAGCAATGTAATAATTCAGGTACCACAATTAGAACTGATAGAGAGTGATATTCTTTGGATGAAGCTGTGCTGCGGGACAGACCACATCAGAACAGTCTGTTCTACCTTGTAAAGCCTCAGGTTAGATTCACAGCACACAGTGGAGCACATCCTGTGTGGTTCCAAGGAGTGAACAGCAGTGGTGATACAGCTGTGCTGACAGAGTGCTCTGAGCCACGTCTCAGTACAGCAGATTAGGGGATCAGAGCCGTGAGCTAACAGTGCTGGATAACAACAGCTTTTGTAAACACAGCATCAGAAGTGGCGTCTGTACCCCTAATCTTTGATGGACTGCGAACTGAGAATACTGCTGGGCCAGTTTCCATATTGCATTGAAACCTCAGCATATTTGGGAGCAGGTTTCTTGGTTGTACCATTCACCCAGTTCTCCTGTCCAGACAAAATGAAATTCTCACTGAAGTGGATTATATTTTTTCTTACATTTTCTGAATTGCTGTGGTGAAATTTCCTGCATATCTTTGGTCACATTGCTGATATACTTCAGTGAGAAGCAAAGGAGATCTGTAAAGTCTTGTTAGTCCCATAGGACTAAAAATTAGACAGTCACTGACACAGCAATGCCTCATAAAGAAGTGCCATGTAGATGATACTACTACTACTACTACTAATAATAATAATAATAAAAATAATGGCAATGACAATGGTGATAATAATAACAATAATAATAATAATAATAGTAATACTTCAAACAGTGTTCTGTTGTGCTGTGTAGACCTGCTAGACCTCATGCCTGAAGACTTCTGCTGAGTGGACACTGCAGCTCTAGATTTCAGTTCTAGGTCACATTTCATTTATTTACATTACAAACACAGATCAATTCAATCATCTAGAGGAAGACAGACTAATCATTCTTGGTTTGGGGGTTTTGCCTGCTTAGATCAGCATGGAGAAGGAAAGAGTTAAAGATGAAACAAAAAATATGAAGAAAATTAGAATGTGTCCCTTGGAATTAGGGAGGTGTCCAGTAGGTCTGCATTATCTCCATGGCTCATCACTTTTGTTTCAGTGTTTCAATAGAATTCTTTGTTCCCTGCCCTGGCAGGAGCATTGCCTGTTGGCCTTGTGGTGGTGGTTGTGACACCCTGCCTTGGGGGCTGTGGGAAGGGCAGTTCTGTCCCCGGGCTTGACCAAAGAGAAATGTGGATGAGCAGCAGGGAGGGATGGCAGGAGTGGGAGAGAGACGGTGAATGGGGATTTTGCAGCAGGAATGTAGACAGCCTAAGGAGCAGAGAAAGAGAATTCCCAAAGGACACAGTGGGCAAAGTGGAGCCTGTTGCTGGTAGCTGAGCTGAGAGCCAGCCTGGAGAATGCATCCCATATTATCCTAGCCAGCACCGAAATCTGATGGAGTTTCTGCATTTCCAAATGTGAAACCATCTCTGGGTGGTTTTTGAGTGCTCACTGTCATGACCAGATGACAACAGGTCTTCATGCCAGCTCTGCCAGCTGGGCTCCTGTCACAGCCCTCTGCAATCCGTGCCTTATCTGCGTATTTCTTATTCTCCTTGCTAATCTGGCATCGTCAGTGGGGAGAAAATGTGTAATTATTTTCCCTGTCATAGAAATTCTCCTACCCCCACATCCATATTTTAAAGGGAGGATAATCTGTGAGGTTGATCACATATATTATCCTGTGATTTACAGACATCAATCTAATGATATCTCAAACATTACTCCTACATAATTGGTACAACATAGATGCAATTAATTTTGCAGTGCATAAAACTTGGGCCAAACCAAATCACATTAAATATATACTTTTTTAGTACCTTTGATGATGTCTGTTTACAATCTGTTGCGATTTCATTTTCTTGTCTGATTTTCTCAGTTCCTCTATTTTAAGCTGGTTTTATACCATGGAGGAGATTTTTAAACATATTCAAATATAAAAGCATTTAAATTATTACTCTTCCTTTTGACCTTTTGTTATCTAATGTTTATCTAGTGCTCATTTGCTTAAGGTAAATGTTTTGAAACAGTCTCAAAAATATTTTTGTGAATTCAGCCTCACCAATAAGACTGCATACACCCATGGTATATCTAACCTGTAAATTCTGTTATCCTGTGGCTTACAGTGAGCATGGCTGTAGCTGCCTCTTCAGTGCTGCTTGCTGAGCCACTGGAAGGCTGAGATGTGCTGAGCTGTGCAAGAAGAAGCAAAGGGAACCTAACACTGATATTAAAGGTTGCCTTCAGCAGCTTGATCCACCCAAGGGACGTGTCATCATGTTGCTTCTGTTTGCTTGATGCCTATATAATTTGGGTCAGAGTTACAAGATACTTACATAGCTTGCGTTATAAGATATCAACATAACCTGAATCACAACTTTCTATATCAACATAAACTGAATCATAGCTTTTTATACCTATACAACCTGAATTATAACTCTTTATACTAATGTAACTTGAATTATGTAATGTAAGGGCTATAATGTGGTTATCTAGTTGTTTAAAAACACGACAAAAAACAAGGAATTAAAAAAAAACCAAACAAAAAGAAAAAACCCAAAAAAGCCAACAACTCACCAGGTGAATAGCTTCAAAGGTGGACGAGTATAGCACTAATGAGAAACTGGCAAATGTAAAGCCAATTAGCCACAGAATACAGAATTTAGCCAGTTAGAACCATAGCCAGAGAGACCAAGGAACACCATAACTTCACATGCTCCAAAGGCAAAGGTTCAGATGAGAAGAAGATCCTGGAAGCCTTCATCAGGGAGAGCCCCATGACCACCAAACTAGGGAGGCACAAGCACGGTGCAAAAGAACTATTTATAACCATGAGATCATGTCATGTAAATCAGTTCTGAGGTGTTCTGAGATGATGTTATAGTGACAAAGTAACACTAAGTGAAATTTACTGTATAAATAAACCACAGCACTTGACAAGGGTGGGTGAGCCAGGAGGAGAAATTCCCCTTACCTCCAGCACTACAGTAAACAAATACCTGGTCTATGGGGTTTTATTCCCAGCCTATCCTTTTGGGCATCATGCTCCTTCCCTTTTTCCTGTTTGCTGAGGTCTACGCCTGTTTTTCATCTCAAGCTTACAAAAGAGTTCAGCTCTGAGTCATGGTGTAGTCATATATTGGAATTGTGCCTCCTACATTCCCTTGGCATTCATTTCTGGAATGGGGTCTGCATGAAGGCAGGCTGTGGTGAGATATTAAATATCCAAAAGCAACCACAGCTGGTGTGGACAGACTCTTAAAGAAAGTATTCAGATGAAACCAAGTCAGTTTTTAGTAATTCACATTTTGAAACCAAAGGCAGTTCTAAAACCAAATTCATTAAAAGGAATGAAAATCCATAACTTTAATTTAATAGTTGCAGGGGTCGGAATGCAGCATTTTACAGAATTAAAATACATTCACAAAATGCCTCATTGTCACCAAAATGACAGGGTTTTGGCCCAACATTGTGTCTGAAAAATGTATATGAGCAAGTACAGGTGCTCTCCTACAGCAGGTGCTCTCCTACCAGTTATCAAAAGTGAGTAATACATCTTGAAGATGCTCTTCTAGACCTAAAACAGATAATGTGAAAACAACTTAGGTTTTCATGTCTTCATGCTTTAACTCTGGTTGTTGTAGAGGAAAGCTGAAAATATTATCCTGAGCAGTCTGAAGACTTAGAAACTAGCAAGCAAATAAAAGAAGCACAGAACTATTAATATGACTGTTCTTGTTTCTGCTCTTGCTGTATCTGTTACGTAAGGAGAGGAGAAAAAAATACTTCACCTTTTTCAGCCGATCCTGTTGTTTTTTACTCTGATCTCAGAATATTTGAATGCCTGACCAAAGTGCACTTCAGGTCTTCCTGCTTTACACTTCAACCAGCAATGTTTTCCAGCTTATCTGTATTTTTCCCTCAGTACAACAGTCCTCCTTGTTGTTATGGTGCCAACTTACAAGTCCCAGGGAAGGAAGCTCAAAGCAATTTCAAGTGGCAAAACCTCAAAGACAAAGTTAAAAAAAAACTTCCAAAAATTTATTTTCTTTGTCACACATGGCTCCATTCTTTGGGACCATGTGGTGACAAACTGTGCATCTTCCACCCTGCATTGCTCTCACACGCTGCAGGCCAAAGTAATTTAGTGATAAGTGAAACACAATGTCTTGGAGAGTAAATCCATTTAATCCCAGGGTTTTGTTCTTCACCCAAGGCTTCAAGTTATGCTTATGACTATGTTGCCTTAAGCAATACTGGCTCCCACATGCTCCTGCTCCTGGGCCAACAAAACATTTCTGAGAGCAGCCTGAGGCAAACCCACAGCCCTTCAGCTGAGGAGCTGTCAAGAGATGCCTCCACCAGGGAGAAGATACATGGAACAAGGTTTATGAAGCAGGTTAGAGCAAGAAATGTCAGGAAGCCACAAAATAAAGACAATTCTGAAGCTTTTTTAGTTTTCTTTGTTTCATGTAGAAGTCCTCCTCTTCACTTCTAAAGCTGGCAATAATATTTCTGGTTCCTGGCATATCTGGTTAAAAAAATAAAAGTCTAAATATGGACTCTGCTTGAACATTTACATAATACAAATTCTAATTTATTAACAGCCCAGGGAGCAGAGGAACCCCCATTCCTTAGAGAAGCTGCCAAGAAGCCCAACAGCTCCTGCCAACCATGACCAACACAAGAAAACTTCCCCCCTGTCCCAAGCTGGACCATGGTGCCCATGGGTGTCTGACCAGGACACACGAGCTGAGCTCCTCAGACACAAGGAGGTGTGTATCCTCCAGCCATCAGTGTGCTCATGTCCTGTCTCCAGAGCTGCACACTGGGATGTGTCTGCAGGATCTGCTCCACTTGTCTCTCACAGATGCCCTGGCAGTTTTCTGAACTGGAGCGTTTGAAAAGTGTTGTTGATAGAAGGAAGGGGTTTAGTCACTTTATCTTTTTAAACAGATATTGATAGCAGATTTAAATTAAGTATGTGTGCAGAAGCCTTTTTCTTGTTTGGGGGCAAAGCAGAATAAAAAAATACTTTTGTGTTCTCAGCAGAAAAGAAGAAAACATGAGTGAAAAAACAGTGTAAGAGGAAAAGATAGATGCTAGCCTGTGGATGATTTGCCTGGTTATTCAAAAGCTGCAACAAAAGTGATAATCCAAGAAAGCACTGAGAATATGTAGAGTTCAGCAGAAAGTGCTGAGGGGCTGAGACACTGTATGCACAGCACACACTTATGCACCACAGGGCACTGACAAAGTCATTTCACAGTCATGAGGGTTTTAACCTGGACTTTGTTAATGGGTAAAAACGTAAGAGGATCTAGGATGACTCAGAAGCTCCAAGACAGAGTGCTGGAACCCAAAGAGAGCTGGCATACTGATGAAGAGCATGTACATTTTGCTGAACCTTCAAAACTTATCTGTTTAAACCAGAGTGGTTTTTTGTTGTGAGTTGGTTTTGTTGGTGGTGGTTTGGTTTGTTTTTTTGAGGAACCTTTCAACTAGGAGGCAGAAGCAGTGTAAATTTATTACAAGTGAAAAGGAATCCAGCTTTCTTTTAGCCTCTCCTGGGTACTAATCCTTCAGCTGTCCTAAGATTTAAACTCACAGATTTCATTTCCTATGTCCCAGACTTCAGAGGAAGGCAACAAGGTGAGAAGAATAGACTCAAATATCTCCTAGAAATCAAACAGCTTCTGAAGCAGAGGTGCAGAAGTAAAACAAAATGTACTTTTGCCTCAGTGTTTTCTTGATACTGGCTTTTTTTTTTTCTTTTCATTGTGGTCCCCCATTTCCCCACCCAAACAAAATGCAACCATGACAACATGGAAATCCCCTGAGCAGCACAGTTCTGATCATAAGATTGCTCATGTTCAACAAAAATATTATGTCTGAAAAGACTTTTTCTTTTAGTTTGCTCCAACTGAAACAGGAAAAAAAAAAAAAGATCAAAGTGATAGCCCACTCAATTATAAACAAGACAAATTTAAAGTGAGAAGGTGTCATTTCTGGATGCTGATAAATTTGCAAGGAGACCCTTCCTTTAATGAAATTTCTGGCTGGTAGAAATGAGGTAGAAATTACCTTGAGGGTTTCTAGAATAATATGACAAGGAAGATGATTAAGAAAGGTGTTGAAATTCTCAGTCTTTTCTAAAGCAAGCAAGGGGTAGGCCTTAGGAATGAGAAGTCACCAGGACCCAATCTCACTAACTCAAGTTTGACTTCAATGTATTTTGGTCAAGCACAGAATACTGGTGCATGAAAGATGAGGACAAATTACTGCTAAAGTCCCACCGTCTGACTCAGCAAGAGGGAATTTCTTGAAGGAATACCATGTGAATTTGTCAGTGACACAAATAATTCCATAAAAGAAGTTAAGCTCTTTAGCAGGGGTCAGTCAGGCCATGGTGGTGCCACCTCCAGTGGCTCCATGGCCCCTGCATCACGTCCAGCTCCTGCTTTGTGTGGGTGGCCACAAAAACAATGCCTTGAGGAGCAAGGGACACCGCAGGACAGTCCCTGAAGTCCTCGAAAGGAGGACACGTTTCGAGCTATGAGACCTGAACTTTCATCACCTTGGTGAGCATTTTGAATTATCTCCTTGCAAATGAAAGAGCTGATGTGGCTTCCATACTGAACCTCCATATTATAGTGTCATCATTTTTCGGTTCTCTTGGGCATTGTTACGAACTTTGCCCTCAGTTTCCTTTACGCCTCCAACCTGAAGCTTTTTTTGGTGCAGCCAGGGGCTGTGCCAGAGCTTTCTCTTCTGTTTCAGGTCTTCAGCTCACCTGTAGTTAGCCACATCAGTCAGCCCTGTGCACGGCCCTGCTTTACGCTCTGGTGTGCGTTGGTGTATTCAGCCACAGAAAGTGTGCAAAGGAAATAGTTAACACCTCTTTATCTTTCGCTTTCCGCCTTTGCTTTGTCCAGAGCCTGAAAGAATCTGAGAGATGTGACACTTTGCTTTCAAGAGCCAGGTTTGGCAGGATTAGTCTCTCAAATCATGGTTTTTCAGGGTCAGTATTTCCTTATGCAATTCTACTTCATTGAGTCATAGAATGGTTTGGGGTTGAAAGGGACCTTTGAAGATCATCTTGTTCTGACACCTTCCACTGGATCAGGTCACTCAGAGTCCCATCCAGCCTGGCCTTGTACACTTCTGATTCACAGAAAAAAGAGGCAAGACTTGACAACCCATATAATTTTAAGTTGTAAAGCCGGTATTTTATTACAGGGCAGGGCAGGTGGGAGGTAGCCCTCCAAAGACACTCGCACCATCAGTTCCACATAGCTCAGTATATATCTGGTTACATTGTCACACATTCGTGGAATTTCTCAATCCACTTATACATATGCATAACCTATCCCTGCTTTGTATTATAACGAGTTCAAAATCATTTCCATATCCTTGCGCCTGCGTAGTGCCATTTGGTGGTGGGCTTCGGGGGTCTCTGGGAGGAAGTAAACACTCTTCCTCTGAAAAAGGACAGGAGGTCCTCCTCACTGACCTTTTCACCTTTCTGTTTTATGCATGTGCTCTGAGTCTCTGTCCCAAAGTCCAAACAGCTCTGATTTTAACTCTTGGAAATTCCATGAGTACCAGCTGGGTCACAGTCCTTGTTTTTGTCAATAGTCTTTCATTCCCCATCCTGCTTTGGAAAAGACAATAAATATTAAGTAAGCAACATACACTGTTAGCAAGCAGTTTCTAACTAGTTATTCCTTAACTTCTAATTCCCTTGTATCACTTTGAGGAATAAAGCAGCCACAGCTGCTCTGGGCAACCTGTTCCAGAGCCTCACAACCCTCACAGGGAAGAATTTCTTCTCTATGTCCAATCTAAATCCACTCTCTTTTAATTTAAAAATATTGCCCCTTGTCCTGTCACTACAGGTCTTGGTAAATAATTTTTCTACATCTTTCTTGTAAGCATTCTTTACCTACTGAAAGGCCATGATAAAGTCTCCCCAGAGCCTTCTCTTCTCTGGGCTGAACAACCCCAACTCTCTCAGCCTGTCTGTACGGGAGATGTATTCCAGCCCTCTCCTCATCTTCCTGGCTTCCTCTGGACTCACTGCAACATGTCTTTGTCCTTCTTATGTTGGGGCTGAATGGAATGCTCTGGGCTCTCACAAGAGTAAATAATCACCTGCTGGCAATGCTGCTTTGATGCTGGTAGTTAAAGAATAAACAAAAGCAAACAAACTTAATGTTTCATACCTAGAAGATTTTTCTCCCTTGGACCTGTGCACCTCTGTTGGGAGCAAAGTGGATGCCAGGACTAAAGCATACTCTCTAAACCAGCAGCACAAATCACACGAGCTGAGTCAGGAGCACTATCCATGAAACGTGCTCCCTTTCCCACTGGACTTCACCGGGTTTTCCCAAACGAGCTGTCAGGCCTGATCTAGGTCATGCTCAGCTCTGACACGGGAAGCTGTCTCACAGTAAAAGCTCAGCAGTTATCTCTGCTCTGGCTTCCTGCCCACTGCCAGCAGCCCCACTGCGTAGGCATGTTTACATTTCCCCTCGCCAAGGTCCCTGGCCGGCGGTGGGGCTGCTGGTGGCAGCTATAAAGGTTCTGCACACACCCCCACAGCACACATGCAGCGTGCTCAGGATGACACAGCCCAGTGCACTGCTGAGCATTTTCGCCATGTTCCTTCACACCACTTTTGGGGAAAGTGGTTGCACCTCAGCAGACGGTGATGGTGAGTCATTTCATCTTCATCTTTCTGCTCACGTACGATCTTGAAAAACCTCAGTTAAGAGCTACAAGGTGCTACCAGATGTTGTCTGGTTAAAAACATCCATGTTTTAACTTCCAGTCTCTTTTTAGTGCCAGTGCCTGAGGTGGAACTGGGGAATACCTATTTAATTTATTTTACCCAAATCTGCTGTTCTTATGCAAAGCCATATGAAACAAGGGAGACCATAACTGTATGCACAGGGCATGCAGGGCCAGACCTGTTAATCTTTGTTGTAGCTAGTGTTCATGTGATGAGGGATGCCTGGGAACAGGGAATCACTTCACCCTCCTGCAGCCCATGGTCACTCTGAGCTGCCATTAGAGGCAGGTGAGGCTCTGGCTTCCCTTGCTCTTGCCAGTCTCCTCCAAATAAAATGTTTAGATATAACTCAAACATGGCCCAAACTGTTTCACTTCAAAACCCAAACTTTTGGGGTTTTTTTAAGCAGTTTCATCAGCTATATCTGGGAGATAGTCCCAGTCTCCCTTGTAGCATGGCAGATGCAGCAAGTCAGACAGGGGATTCTCACAGCTCATCACTGACAGCATTCATCCCCTACTCAGCAAATAATCATAAATTATCAACAGTTTAAATTTAGCCTTATTGTAGACTTTATGATCTCATTTAAAAAAGTGAAAATTATTTACCAGCATCAAGATCAAATATTAAAACATAACAAGCAGCAATAAAACCACTGTTTCAGGCTGCTACTCCTTTTCTCAACAGGGAGATGAAAAATTTGATTTAGAGATTCAGTCAGAGATGTGTTAAACTCTTGTTTGTCTGATACTAAAGAAACAGCAGTGACAAGAGTTTGTGCACGATGCCTGAAGGACATGGGCTATCACTCAGTTACTGGTTGTTTAGGACTCCATTGTTTGGGGAAAAAAGAGTTTTCAGTTTTTAGAAGGAGAATGGTTGTGTTCTAATGTTGTCTCCCAAACAGGAATTTCATTTTTCCCTTGGGTGTTATGTGTTGTAACAAGTGAATGTAGACAGCTGTACATACATCCATACATAAACAGTATATGCATGATAAGTTTTTTGATTAAAAGAAAACAGGGACTGTCTCAGAACAACATCTAACCGCCCTGAGGTTTTTATTTGCCATTTATTAATACAACTGGCAGCTGTTTAGAGATAGCTTTTGAGACCAGAATGTTCAATGTGAATGATTTATTGTTGGTGTAACTGAAATCTTCAGGTCTTTCCAAAACCAGATATGATCAGAGCTTTTCTTGTTTTGTCACTAACGCAAGTAAATAATAATTTCCTTAGACTTAAAGACAAATAGATTCAGAAAATCCCCACTGAGCAATCAGCAGCTTTTACGATTTCCTTATGAATCTCCTGGGCTTGGTCAACAAAATAAGAAATCTGGGGTAAAAACACCCATGACCGATGTTCATCTTTCACTCTTCACCTCTCTGCCCCACTCTGCCTCCTGACAAAGTGCCACTACCCAGCTCAGGCAAGACGCTGCCCTTATGGGCAGTTTTAGGGGTAGAGGAGGGAAGAGCTAATTGCAGCACTTGCCTGCATCTCCTCTTCTCTTTCTGAGCATCAGACTGCCTCCCAGCTGCTGTCCCCCAGCCTGGCAGGAGTGGTGGGGATCTCCAGAAGCCCTCAGAGAGCTACAGGCAGAGCTAAGAGGGGGCTCTAAGGCAGGGAGGTGCAGATGTGCACAGGAGGCTGTGGGTTTCATGGGCAGGATGCCTTCAGTGGTCCTCCTACCCACACTTGTATGGTTTGTCCAACCCATATCTAAGCTGTTATGACTAAAACAGGCTCTGCCTGAATCCCATCTGCGCTAGAGGTCTCACAGTGCTCATGGAGGCACTCAGTGCTCAGCTGTGCCCTTGCTGTTGAGTGTTGTCAGTACCAGCAGCTGCACAGCATAAAGCTGAAGCATGTCCTTAGCCTCTGCTAACCCTTCTCTTCATAAAGGCTCCGGAGATTCCTGCTGTGGCTTGAACCATCCTGCTGAATCTTTTCCAAACCCAAAAGAGAACCATTTCTGTGAAGGACCTGCCATGGCTGTAGCTTTGAGAGCAGTTTTTGTCCGACTTTTGAATTGCTCCCTCCCAAGCCTTTCCTTTATTTCAGCAAAAACAGGCTCTGCCTGGTCTAGGCTTCTCAAGGCAAATATTACAATAGTCTTGTACATTTTTAATTGAGTGAAGAGTCCTTAGCAGTATGACTCATGTCACACTCACCAAAACCATTCACACAGCAAACACATTTGTGCTTGGTGGTTCTGAGGTTTAGGGCAGAAGTGAGGCTGAGGCTACATGTGTGCTTATGTCAGACAAAAAAATTAGTCAGCCCATGGAAAAACCATAGCAGAAATAACATTTCAAGTTGCTTACATAAAGCTGTTAATGAGGTTTAATTGTCATGTATTCAGTGGTTATAATGTTATTTCCATGAATAAGGAACCATACAATCACAATGTGAAAGTTCAGTGTCTAAGGTAAAGTCAGCTTTCCTTCCAGTGTGACAGCAAAACTGCTCTGTATTGGTTAAACCTAAAATGGCTGTTTGAACTGCAAGACTAAGCCTTTTCTTTCTTTTCATTTTGCAACCAGGCTGATAGAGAATAATTCAAATTTCTGTAACCTTTCAGCAAAGCAGTAGTGAATAGTTGAAATATTTTTTAATGATAAGCCATTTATTAATGGGATGATTGTCAGTTTTTTGTGTTTATGCAAAATCTGGTATATATCATTTGCATATACAGAGATCACCAAGCAGTCTTATAGAAAGGAAGATTAGTCATCCTAATCTTTAAGTTTTAATATTGCCTTGAGTAAATGAAAGTCTCCTAGCAACTAAAACCTTAAGAGAGGCTTAAAACATCACATATCTCTGCATGTCAGCTTTGAGTGTACATATCTATATGAAATACGGTGGAGTTTTTTTCCATTTTACACAGGTTCATTTCAGCTTACTTGGTATCCCCTGAATTTTAAATACACATATATTTTTATATACACACTTTAACCCACAAATACTCAACTGTATGTACTCAATATGTATGTGGTACATATTTCTGTACAGATATTTCTGCCCTTATGGCTCAAGGCCACATTGGACAAGACTGTCACCTGTGTGAAACTGCTGCAGGGCTAGTTCTAGAGCTGGCCTGACCTCTGTGTCTCTGCCTTGAATGTGATAGTCAAATAGGGTGGCTTTGTACAGAACCTGCTTTATCTGTGTCTGTGTCTGTGTGTCTGTGTCTGTGTGTCTGTGTCTGTGTGTGTGTCTCTGTGTGTCTGTGTGTCTTTGTCTGTGTCTGTGCGTCTGTGCCTGTCTGTGTGTCTGTGCTGCACAAGTTCTCCCCTCAAAGCAGAAACACTGCAAAAGGGCGCTGCATTTTTTGTCCCTCAGAGAGATCAGGGCTGCCTGAGTGCTGAGGGGAGCAGCAATAATTTCTTAGCACCAGCTGCTCGTGGTGACGCATGGTCATTAAATCTTAGCTCATGGGGGAGAGATCTGCCCATCTCTGGATTAGTGCAGCACCAGATGTTCCCATCCTGTCACAGGTGCTGGTCACAGTAGTCCCCTTCCTAGCCTCTCCCTGCACTGCTTTTGCATGTTTCTCTGCATTCCTGACTGACTTCTGAACTTCTCTTACTCAAAGTCTGACTCCAGTGTGAAGAGTTCCAGGAGAGATTTTCCATTGGAAATTTCTCAACAGGCATTTCCCCACTCCATTTGTGACTGTGAGTCACTGATATCCCCACAGCAGATAGCAACAGAACAAGGAGGAACTGTTTTAAACTGTCAGAGGAGAGATTTAGATTAGATGTTAGAAACAAATTCTATACTCAGAGGGCAGAGAAGCTCTGGAACAAGCTGCCCAAAGAAGTTGTGGATGCTCCATCCCTGGAAGAGTTCAAGGCCAGTTTGGATGGGTGTCTGAGCAAATTGATCTAATGGCTGTCAATTCCTGCCCATGGTGAAACTAAATGATCTTTAAGATCTCTTCAAACCCAAACTTTTCTTTGAGTCTATGATTCTATTTCTCACTGCATCAGGTAGCCCCACAGGGCAAGAACATGTCTGAGAAATTTTCAGCATAGGACTGAGCAGGGGATCAAGGATAATTCCTTGACTCAGGAAAGAGAGACATGTATCATGACAGCTACCCTTAACCATTAGTGAAAAGAGTCAGAGGCATTCCTGCCCCTAGGATCCATTCAAGGGGTCATGACAATAACCCTTTCCCCATCCACTTGTCTACAGTGGGTGAGATTTCGTGAAATGAGTCTGAACTGGCAGTTTCTGCCACAGAGGACTCCTCTCAGAAGCATCAGTTTTTGCGTCACTGGCCTCATACCTGCCAAGTGTAGGACTTTAGAATTATGCTCTTAGTCAAATCATGATTGTGTTATTAGTCATTGAAGCAAATTTGCAGGAAGCCATGCATTCTGGCAGAAAGTCTGAGATTTCCCTTCTGAGCCTAAATTTGTGACATTTCAGAAAGCTTTTCAGTACAGTCAAAACGTGGCTTAGTTGCGTCATGGCACTAAAATACTCTCGCAAGTGGGTGGACATCACTGGCATGCAAGGAGCGTAACCTTGAAAGGTGCAAAAGGATTTTAACTTCATTTTGGACGGGGTTTCTCTGCTTCTCACAAAGCAGGGGGGTTGATCCTCTTTCTTTCAGGTAGCCACATGAAGAAATAATCTCCTGTACAGTGGAGCTGCAAATCAAATACACTCATGGGTTTCCTTCAGTAACATCTTGTAATATCTCCTTAGGGACTCTCGGAGATGACGAACCAGACAGTTTTGACATTGATTGCTTCAGCCAGCTGGATATTAAGGACTCCTTTAGCAGCCTGACCTGCAATTTCACTGAAATGCCTCCTTATGACACTAACTATACCCTGTCTTTGTGGTAAGTGCTGTCTGTCTGTCCTTCTGTAAACACCTGGGAAGTGAAATGCTGAGCACGAATGAGTCATGTTGCCACATGCAGGGAAACAGGGACAGCAAAGCTAGACAAAATCCTGTTTCCGAGTGTTTTGCCAAGTTTGAGTACTATATTCAGCAAAGAAGAACAGTTCACTGAAGCAGAACATAACTTGTAATAAGAAAAAGAAAGAGCTGGAAGGGTCTCTGAAGGTGATTATAATGTCACCAATAGTTCTGATCTTGCCTCTGTTGCTCTGGAATGCCTGTAGTTATGGATGTAGCCCAGAATGACCTGAGAGCTTTTTCCTTTAAATTAAATGATATTTTAAAAAAGGTTTTTTAAGACACAGATCCTTGCCACAGAAAACTCTTTAGCAGAAGGTTAATTTTCTGCATCAGAGAAAATGCCTTTATCTAGGTTAATGCAAAAACTCAGCTATTGTCTTTGCTCACAGAGACATGGAAGAAATACACTAGAACAAGTACACAAGCCTCCAACAGTTACCAAACACATCAGTCATCTCCACTACCTGTCAAGGCCTTGAAACTCCACCTTTTATTTCACTGTTGCACTGAGCAAAAGAAGATCCAATTGGGTTTCTTGAGCATACTGATGCTTTTCTCTTTTCCCCTTTTTTCCTGAAAGTTGTGTGTCAGCCAACAGAAGAAGTGGATATTTTTTGGTAAAACTTTTTATACTAATGACTAATTATTTCTCTTTTTTCCCCTCAGTTTATTAGAATTTTTCTATTTTCATGGGACTTATTATTGGTTTGGATTGAAGTTTTATGACAGTTCTCAAACATGGGAGCCAACAGAAATGGAAAAAAAAGCTCTGACACTGCCATGTGACTCCTTCATAGCCAGGCTGACTGTTCACCCTCTATTTGCTATCACTTAAGTCAGAAAAAAAAATTTCTCTTTATCTTCACAGACCATCAAAACCTAATGTCCTGTATTTAAAAACAGCAGCAGTAAGACAACTTTTGAAGATACAAATGTTTTAACATATATACCTCAAATTAAATAACTGCACTTTTTTTTTGAGAGCTCTGTGACTCTTAATGTGATTCACACCACTTTATTATTGTGCTCAAAGACCAAAGGGAAAAACACTATCAGTCTCTCAAACTCCTTATTTGCATGGCATTATTTCTTATTTCCCATGGATTCTCACTTCAGTTAAAGGGAAATCAGCAAGCAGGATCCATCCCTTATAGTAAGTAGTCAAGCTATAGTAAGACTGAGAAGAAATTAATGTTGTGGTGTCCCTTTGGCCAACAGTACAAAGGAAGACAACAATTACATCTGCTCCAACATGAAGAAACAGGAAGATGCATTCTTCTTACAGTTCAATGATATACTCTCAAGGAGAGATATTTGTATGTACTCTGAGACAAAGAGAAGGGTCTGCAGGAATCTGGTTGTAACTGAAATTGGTAAGACACCTAACATTTTGGAAGTTTTTAAAGTTATAGGGGTTACTGGGGAAAAAATAGCCCAGCACAAAGCCTAAATATGAGTATGGATGACATAGAGGCAGCACAAAATAGTGTTTCAGCAGAGCATGTAGCCTGGATTGGGATGTTATCAGAGGGTTTTTTCCCCTGCTTCAAAGCCAAGCATAATTAACCTCTCAGGATCAGGGTGTAAGGATGAGCACGGGTCTCAGCATGATGACTGTCCAGCTCAGGAGAGCTCTTGCTCAAGATAAGTCCCCTTGTGGGGCTGTAACTTGAAGTGGACCCTTTTTTTATATTTCAAAATCTGTTCATTTTCTAGTAACTTTATTCTGCTCTTGTTATATCCTGGTTTGTTGTCATTTGCAGTTAAGCCTGAAGCACCATTTGCTATAAACATCACATATGAAAGGGAGGCAAATGAATATCTGGTTCGTTACCGTACACCTCACTCAAGGAAGAGATATTTGCCAGACAAATTAGTACACCAAGTGGCCTACAGGCAGAAAGAAGGTACTTGGAAGGTAAGTGATGATGTATTAGTGTGCTTGCAGTAATTTCCAAAATTAAACATTATCAAAATTATAAGTACCATGTAAAAACTTTCAAATCTGCATTTCTGCAGTTTTTCATCTAAAAACTTGGACAGGTGCAACATTTGACATTTGCAAATTTCACCACTCAAAAGAGGTTTCATTCATTTGGGCTTTGTTGAACCATTCTGTGTTTGGATTGTTTGCTCTTTGCTGTGGTGGTTTTGCTCTTATTTTCTGTGCTCATCAATCAGTAAAATGGGGGACCTCTTTACTAATTTAGCAAGTTTCTTCATGTCCCCTTTTTTGCTGAGTCCCTCCAGGCTTCCAATACAGCCCTGTAGCTCTCCTACCCTCAGACTGTCTGAGGCTGCAGCTGCCTGTGAGTTGGGTCTGATTTGGGATCTCTGTGTCACCTGTCAGCAGAGCAGTCATCCAAAAGCTGGTCACAATGTTTGAAAGCATGGACTACACCTGAGCTTTAGTGGGGGAACACAGTGCTGTCCACAAAAATTGGATTTGTTACACGAAGTGCAGCAAGCCAGTAATTACACACTTGAGAGAGACATTGATTCTTTGTTCCAGTTGCACAAGCCTGAGTGCTCAGTGGTGTTCCACAAACCAAGCACACAAAATACCAAAGTGTTTTACTATTTATACATGTTAGCAAACAAACTAATTAGCGATCATGGGCTGCAAGTTACACAGTTCTCTCATTAGTTAGTATTCTGTGTTCTATCAATTAATGATTCTCTCACGTCTCATGCTAATTAGCCTGCAGGGTTAGTCTTTGTCTTCTTTTGAGTTGGTGACCCTCTTGGCCCAGTGTGCCATGAGTCAGCAGTCGTGATCTGCTCCTGCCAGAATCACCTTCTGCCCCTTCAGAGCTGATTCAGCACAGTCACTGAGCTGTCTTTATTAGTTTCTTCCTTATCTTGGGAGCTCTGCACAGTGTCCTCTATTATTGCCCATAAATTCTGCACTCTTTGTGTCCATTACCAGTAGTACATCCTTATTCCCAAGCTTTGTTAACCTCCCTCTGGGTCTGAGATCATCGAAGCATGTCAAGGTCCAAACCTTAACAATGCAATTCTACCCACAAGTAATTTGTTCTTCTAACACCTAGACATCACTTAGAGCTTGCTTATTAACTGCTCTCTGTTTCACAGATTCAATCTGCCTTCTTGTTGATTAGGCTTGAACATATACAAACATCAGGAGGAAAAAAAATGTATTCAGGCAGCCAAATACATTGAAATGAAGAGCACCAGAGCTGCATTGCAGGATTTCAGGTTCTTCCCTGTAACTGCTCTTTCAGACATTGTCTTTTTATGCTGCAAAAATGTATCTTTTTCCCCCTCTCTCTTCTGAGCCTTTCCAGGGAATCATATACTCCCTCCTGCAGTGTCAGCTGTCGAAAAGCACAGTTAATACTAGCAGCTGTTTTCCAAAGAGCTTTTACCTGGCATTTGTCTCTCTTCTCAATACTATCTGGATTATGCTGCTGTTTAATTAGGGTGATGCCCTGATAAGCACTTGCATAATAGCTGGAGAGATGGAGTAAACAGTACAGTATTTCAGGGATGCACCTGATCTCACATATATTGCTGAACTCGAGGATAATTCTCCACTGTCTGCTGGGAAAATAAATTGATTTTTTTGTGTGTGTGTTTAGACAATAGAGTCACGATACCTTCAAGTAAAATTGCTGGGGAAAAACCTCGAAAATGAAGCATCGTATGAGTTGAAAGTACGTTCTCAGCCTGACGGAGATTATTTTAAGGGCACTTGGAGTGAATGGAGCACTTCCAGGAGCTTCAGGACAGCAAGAGAGCAGCAACACTCCACAGAGAGCTGTAAGGGTTTGAAAACGCTTTGGTGCACCTAGAGGAATGCAGAGCTGGAGGCCCTGAGCTCCCTGGCCAGCCTCAGCAGCAGCAAGGATGAAAGAGTGGGGAGGGAAAACCCAGGGCCACAGCAGGGTCAGCCCTCACAGCCACCAGGCACTCCAAGGGGGTGACTCACAGAGCAGCTGGATCGCTCTGGTCTGGGGCTGGCTCTCCATGAAAATTTAAATCTCACTCAAGGGCAATAAGGAAATGTTGCCATGAGAACATGAGGGTGTGGGTGCAGGGGGAGATGAATGCTGACTCACTGCTCACTGCTGGCTGGCCTGCCAGAAGGAAGAGCTTGTACCAGGCATTTTGGGTAAGGCACAAAGATCTGTGAAACAAGACCTATTCCAGGACCCTGGGTTTGTGTGTGAGCATGACACTTTAATCATAAATGCAACACAGGATAAAATCTCATTACTGCACATAATAAGTTTGTGGTCCTTGGGGGTCCCTTCAGTCCCCAGGGACACCTCACACTTATGTGTGTTAGAAGCCATTTCTGTGCTGCTGTGAGGACTCAAGGAGTGGTGGCTTCAATGTGCTGGAGGTGACACTTCAGTGTTACAGCACACTGCTTTAATCCAGTCTGGGAACACAGCTCGGAGCCCAGCCAAGCATTGATGCTCTGGCAGACTGTCTTTTCCTCCTTCATGGAGGCAGGAGAAAGGAGCCACTGCACCAGCCCAGTGATAGGAAAGTGCAATGCTTGGCATTAATTCCTATTTACCACCTGAAAAGACATCACAGTTATGGTGGCTTAACAGTGAGATGTTTCAATGCATTGGCTGATGTTCTTTGTTTTCCTTTAGATAGCAGTGTGGTCATGGTTGTACTCTCCATCCTGGGATTCATCCTGTCCGTTGTTATGATTGCACTGATCATAGTTTTTTGGGAAAACAGGTATTCACTTTGTATTGGAAAGGGTGTTGGAACCCAGTCATGTTCTGACAGTCTCATTGCTTTCCCTGTCATATTTGTGAACTATTCTCTCTCCATCTCTGGAACTCTGTATCAAGCTGATGGCAAGCAAAATGTAGAAAAGGGCAATACAAGGGACAGTGTTGGCAGACAGAAGATGATCTGGCACTTTGAGTAGACTTCAGTCTTGGGCTCAGAACACTGGGACCTTTGGTGAGCTGAAGTCACCACAAAACACTTACAGAATCAGTGTGCCACTGGAGGCAAATTTGACTCACACACTTCAAGCAAAATCCAGAAAAGAAAGGGACTTGCAGGCTTTAGCAAAGTCCCAAGAAGTGTGAAAACAGCGAGCCAGGGTGATGACCTCCTTCCCTTTCACAGGCTGAGTCAGAGGGTCGTTTGCTCCACAGTGCTTTCAGAAGCAGCAGGGCAGAGCCCTCCGTAGCAGGGGCTTGATGGTGTTAGACACCAGCCTGGCCAAATCCACATCCAGCCAGCCATGAGGTGAAATCAGGCAGAAGTGGGACTGAAGATACATTCATTACCTAGGCAGTCCTTGGTCTGCATTAGGATATTTTCATATATTTGCTAGACAGGAGTAAATAGGTAACTGTAAACCTGTTTTTAATTACATAGCTCACTAGAGCTGACAAGCTTAAGAAAATGGACAGATGTGGAGATAATATTATGAAACTAGAATCTGAAGGGAAAAAATCCAAGTTTAACTATATGTGATGAACTCCTTGCAAGACAGAAAGCCCAGGACTGTTTAATGACATTCAGAGCAGCCTGTCCATGACACCCAGCTCCAGAGAGATAGCTGTGTGAGCTGCTTTTTGGGACAGAGCTTGGGCTGTGCTAACTCCTGAGTTACACAAGGACATTACGTGGCCAATGCTAGTTAGCCTCAGCCAAACCATGCCACAAACAATTTTAATAATTAAACATTTTAGGCACTGGAGTTATCTGCCCTGGTGCTACTTTATTTGTAAGTATAGAGACAGCTTGAGATTTCTAGTTCCTGCATTTTACTGTTGCTGGGAACTTGCAGTTCTTTAACTTTGCTAGAAGTTTTGCTTATACAAAACTGCAGCAAAAACACGAGATCTTTTGATCCCAGATATTTCCATTTTAAGAAGAGGGGTTTTTTACATGCATATACATACACCCACAAAGACAAATAAATAAAATGAAATATATATTCATATGCACGTTTAGTTATATCACTGCAAAAATTGACTATCAGCTGGACAATGTTCTCTAGATGCATTATAACTGAGGGTAGCCGGCAGCACAAAAGGAGAACTTTGCTGATCAAGACAGTAAAAATGAGAACAAGGAACAAGGCTCCAGGACAGATATCTGAAGCTCAAATTGCTTGCCAAGGAATGGGACAATATGCCATTCTTTGAATTATGTAAACATGCAGAGGCAAGTATCAGCAAATTTGCACCTCAACCACAGCATCCTCTTGCACTTGCAGAAACCAGTTTCACCACTCAGAACCCTGTTAACACAGCTAGATGAAACAAGTTCTTTGCCTTAGCATAATTTGCTGCCTTTCCAGTGCTTAGTGAAGTGTCTTCTTTTAACTGTGACAATTTGTGCACTCAAAAGAACAATGACTTTTTGGTGACCTTTACAACTCCTCTTCTCTTGTGTGTTTTATTCTGAGGCTTCTCTGTCTTTATTCTGGATAATGCCAGCCAGCCCTAAGGCTTTGTGAGAACTAGTACAAAAGATGCAATATGAACCTCTGATATCTCAACACAGCTCTCTTATGCTGCTTTTTGTCTACTATTGCTGTTTTAGGATCAAGCCTGCTGTATGGCCAAACCTTCCTGACCATAAAAAAACGCTGGAGCAACTATGCAAGAAGCCAAAAAATGTATGTTCTTCCACTGTTCTTTCCACCTGAGTATAGACTGTCTCACTCATGAGAGACAGTATGCGCATTTTCTGCATGAACTAGGACACCATTCAGAAGTTACTTCTACATTTCACTGAAGAG
The DNA here is from genome assembly GCA_024500445.1 of Entomyzon cyanotis. Classification (NCBI taxonomy): domain Eukaryota; kingdom Metazoa; phylum Chordata; class Aves; order Passeriformes; family Meliphagidae; genus Entomyzon; species Entomyzon cyanotis. Next base: position 40,808,993 of record JAKEPQ010001021.1, on the reverse strand, counting down.
AGCCCACATTTGCACTCGCAGATGTCAGTCAAGGGTATGGAAATGGCACACAATTCAACTAGTGCTTGAGGTTTGACTTGTGCAAAGTAACTACAGAGCTCCTGGGAAGATGATGTATGAAGAAAGGCTGAAGGAATTTAGTTTTTTTATAGAAGAAAAGGAAGCTCAGGGTGGGAAATACTACTTACAACCTTCCAGTACCTAAGGCGTAGGTAGAGAGATGGAGAGGTGCTGTCACCACAAGGCCGCATGGTGACAGGACCAGAGGCAACAAGCAGGTGTTGCTTCAGGGCAGACTTCTTCTGGATATAAGGAAAGAAGATTGCTTGTGAGAATAATTAAGCATTGTGTAGCCTGCCCAAAGACAAGGTAGGTTCTCCTTTGGGAGAATATTTCAGGCTTGGCTTGATAGGGCTCTGAATAACCAAATTCAGATCCTGCTTCTGGCAGAAGGCTGGGCTCCAGAGCTCCTTTCCAACCAGGATGCTTTGGTGATTCTGTGAAATTGTGATCATGAGGTTGGATGGGACCTTTGGCAAACATCCCTGGTGATGTCCATGTACCCTGAAATATATCATGTTCACACATCATGCAGTACATTAACTGCTTTGCCAGTTAAAAGCCAAATAGACAAAGGCTACAAACTATAAGATGTGGGATTAACCTGTTGTCTTAAAACTATATGTCTAGTTCATTTTTTTCACAAAGAAAGTGATTGGTGCTGTTCACTCCATTTGGTACATGATTAGCACATTCATTATGCAATAGGAGGCCTAAGACAGCTCTCCCATCCCCCATGCTCCTCAGTTCAGGGATTCCTAGTGTGTTTCAGGAAGTCGTGGCAAATTTTTACTTCCCTCTCTGCTAAATTAGAAAGATAAAACTGAAAGAAACCACCTGGGTGGGCACAGTCCTTCCTATGAAATAGCATGCATGCAACAGATATATGTCTCAGAAATGTCTCTGAAATGTCTCTGAAACACTGTATAGAGCATAAAACACTCTCCAGGGGTACTGCCCAGAGGAGGACACAGGATATATCCAGGTTAGCAGGGAAAGGGATTTTCAGCTATGTGATAGTTTATTCTGTGTTAACCTATTGTTTAGCCCACTCAGGGTTATATCTTGAGTTACAGAAATAATCAATACCCATCTAAAAGCAAATAAATTATCAAAGAACTTTTTCTCTTAAGCTACTACCCACTGTTGATTAACTGTGCTGTTCCCTTTGCCACACAGAATTTTGATATAAGCTTTAACCCAGAGAGTTTTGGTTATGCTCATATCCATAAAGTGGACGGCCTTTGGGCAAAAGCTGAACTGGAAAATTTTCTGCAGCCATCAACTGCTCCAGAGACAAGCCTTCCAGAAAAATGCAGGAGCGGATCAGACCTCAAGATGACCCCTGTGATGACAGATAAAACCAGCCTAAGCCTGCCTGTGTCTTACGGAGGAGTGTGGCCAGCAGAAGCCCTGCACAGGCTCCTGGGCAGCAGCCAGTTTGCAGCCACTGAGGGCAGCTGCGGCTCCAGCACGTACGAGGTGTGCCGCGGCAGCAGAGTGCCTCTGCACAGCCATGGTTTCAACCTTCCCTCTGCTCCTTCCCCAGATCCTCCCGGCCAGCCCCGTCCAGAGCCCCTCAATGATGACACCGTTTCCCAGATGCTGCACAGCAGTGACATGAGGTCACCAAACAACGAGGAAGCCTATGTCACAATGTCCAACTTCTACAAAATTCAGTAAATCTCACAAGAATGACAGCATGTCTTTTTTCCTTTAACACAAGCAGGATACTGAAGCTTTTTGTTTTGTTTTCCTGTGGGTTCCCACCTCCCTCACGCACTCTGCTCACAGTGCAATGCTAGACCTGCAGGGAAGTGGGTTCTCCTATATACCTCCTATCTACCAGTGAGAAGTAGCCTATCTCAGCATTCAGTAGGCTGCTAGCAGTCTTCACTGCAGCAGAAATTAAATTTAATTCAACCTGATTTTAATCTTTAAATCTGATTAATCCGGAGCAGTGACAATGCAGTCCCAGCTGAGGATCACAGCATGTCTTCTAGAAGTTAATGAACTCTTTTGTTACCCTCTTGGTTACAGAGTTAAGCTCTTATTAATGCCTTAGCAAGAAGTATGGCAATAAATTCTATGTAAATAGAAACCATCCACTTTTAAACATTGGTGGGTGAAGAGTAACTCTCCCCCAGTCAGTGTAAGTCCATGAGTTTGCAAAAAGAGGGTAAATTAGAGTTGCTATCAAGCATTAGGTGCCTGGGGATTCAGGTGCTCAGCACCACACTGAGAATTAGCTGAGTTCCCAGAAAAAACATTACATGGACCCACTTTAGGGAGATGTTTCCTGAGATGCAATTAATTTTGGGGTGTTGGGGTTTTTTTTGAGACACAAATAAATACAAACCAAACCTTATATGCCACTAGTTTTTGCTACTGGTAAAGATCTGCCCTTAAGGCAGTTACAGGATCCACAGATACTTCTGCTAATACTTTAGAGGTCTTCAATATTTCATGTACCATCTATGTAAAGCAAACTCCTTTCTCTTCCTAGATGCTGAATTAGGGCTGCAAATTCCATGATGCTGTCTTTTTCTGCAGCTCTTATGCAAGCATTAGTGTAGCATGTAAGTGCTTTCCAGACCAGAGGCTGGGCTGTGTTTGTTTACTAGCATTATTCCCAATGGCTGTGACTGCACTCTAATACTATGAATTTGGACAGGCAATGTTCTCATGCAGTTTCTGACGTAGGAAGATGGATAGAATGTCATGGATCCTGCCAGTGATCACAAGATTTAACTTTAAAAGTAACTTATACTTTGCCTGGAGATCTTTTTTTGTTTGTTGGGGTTCTTTTTTTAATTTTTTGTTTAAATTTTTTTGGCATTGTGACTTTTTTCCTTTACAGTATTACATTTATAATTTTTTTTACATTGTGGCTGAGCCACTTCTCAGTCCTCCTTGGATGCTGCACGTTCTGGAGCACACACTTGGAGATAAAGCTGCTACAGCCACATGGTTGCATGACAGCAGAGCGGTGTGGCCATGGGACATTCAAGCTGCTTTGTTGCACCCTGGAATTGGGATTCACCCCACTGGGCAGTCTCAGTTTCTCTAGATCTTTGAAATTCTCCTTGACCAAGTTCCATTCACATTCCCAGGTCTGATGGTCAAACGAGTCCTCTCTCATGCTCGGAGTTGCTTGGATTTGTTCTGACTGGTAATGGTTATGGAGATGTCGCAAAACCTCAGCTGCTTTCATCTGCCTCTGCCAGGAAAACTTTGTGCCAGGAGAGCAGCAGAATTAATCAGATCACTGAAAACCTCTTGAGGTCTAGTTTCAAGGATATATGGCAGAGAGTGGGGCTTGCATTAAACTCGGTTGGTTGAATCAGAATTTTATGCTGCAGGAGACAGTACAAGCCAAACAGCAATTCTGGACCACATCAAGCCAAAACCAGCCTTCCCAAGACAGCACTCCACCTCCTCCACCTCCACCCAGCACCAGGGAAACCTTTGAGTGGGGAGAACCTTACAGCCACTGTGTGCAAATGGGCCTCAGATTTGGCTCAAGGCAATCCAGTGACATTTTACAGAATGGTTTTTATTGCTGTTTATTGCCAAATGAAGCATTAATTGATGCAGAAGAAACAGAGCAAAGCCCTGGGCAACCATTTGCTTTATAGTGCTTGTATTTCTTTTGAAAAAGAGCTGCTGATAATGCTTATACTGTGGGAACTTGCACAGTGTGACTGTAGATACAGACAGACTATACTGGAACAATACCTTCTTCCAGTGACAGCGGCAGTCAAAAAGGGGATAGAGGAGGAAACTAAAGCACATCAGGAAAACCCTCTTCAATATGTGCTATGCTTCCTTCAATTTTTGTATTTCTGTAATTCTGTAACACATTTGATGGATGTATGCAGATATAACCACTTTCAGCTTTGTTTTGGAAAAAAAAAAATAAAGCCAAACATGCATCAAAGCCAGAAACACCACAAGCACTTCCTGTCTATGCCCTGGTTATATATAGTCTATATATGAAGATATAGCCATGGTTATGTCTGGACAACCTGTCAAGTAGGTTTCTTATTCTACAAGACAGCTTCTCCAGAGCCATTGACAAATTCCCACTGCCTCAGTAACCACACAGGAGTATTGCTCAGCTTTCACACACTCCATGCACTTCCTTTAGTTCAGCACAACTTTTCCCCTTTTCTGCCTCCAGTGCTCTTACTCATCTGCACACCCAAACCCAGCTTGGTGGCACTGGTTTCTCTGCAGCTGCTCTATGACACAGTGCCTGGGGCTGCCTGCTCCTTTGTGCCCTGTGCCCATCAGGCTCCAGCCCCTCTCCTGCAGTTATGGTGCCACATGATGCTCTCCCATCTTCTCACTTATCTGTGTGCAGCTCATCTGCAGTATGCAAACATCTCCTGGCTATACACAAATAAACACAGACTTTTGTCAGTTATGATGAGTCACAGTCTAATTCTAATGATGCTGAAAAGTGCTAATCACATCTCAAGGCGATAGTCATCCCCTGCTTAAAACGTCAGTTTGTTTACCACGTCTCCTCCTCTTGGGCACATTCATCGGACAGGCTGCAAAACCACACCCAAATGCTGTGTATGTCACCGGGGCAGCACAAGACCAGTGTGGGGAGGCAGGAGGACTGCTCCTGCCAGGGTGGAGGGATGGCTGCGTAAATGTGATGTGCAGTGAAGTCTGGGCTGTGAAATAAACGGTGAAAGGATGGCTTGGCCACCACTGCTGCAATGACACGTGGCTGAATCCCGGGCAGTTTTTGGCAGGCAGAAGATAGCCATGAAACCATCTCTTCTGGCAGCAAGGGACCTGGTGATGCTGCAGGGTATTTCTGCAGGGCAGGAGTACAGCCCCTTCTCGGCTTCATAGCAATAGTGTTTATTGATTTGAAGGCCTGTATTTGCACAGTAATACTGCAGTGCTGCAGCCTGGGGGGAGCAGCAGTCGGATTTTAGTCAATACACTTTTGAATCAAGCTAGTTATCTCTGTGGTTGTGGGGTTTCGTGAAGCTATCATTTAAAAACAGCTAAAATGTGATATAAAGAAGACTTACCACCTCTGTGAAAAATTATTTTAGAGTCAAACACCTCCTTATTACTGCAATCATGAAGCCACCCAAATTAGCACTCCTGTGTGTCACAGAGCATTGGCAAAACAAATCTAATGTACTGACACACAAGAAAACAACTGATGATGCCAGAAAACACAATTGCTAAATTATACCGGCTATCTCATCCCTCGCTCACGCGGCAGCTCCAGGTTTCAGTCAGGATGGCTTTTCCTTGGCTTCCAAGCGCCACCTGCTGAAACACGAAGCCACATGCCAGAGCCCAGCACTTGGACGCTTGCTGGTGCCATCCCATCGTGCAGCTCCAAAAGCGTTGCTTGATGGGACCTGGTGGAAAAATCAAGCCCACAACAAACAAAGCAGTGTTTCACTTATTACAGTCTCTGGCACCAAAGGCGTTTTGGGCAAATGAAAGCAAAAGTCAGAGTTTCCAGGATTCCTTCGTCATTAAAATGAAGTAGGCATCAATGTCAACAGAAGCACTAACTCCATAGTAGTAGCTCAGAAAATTCATCTTTTGTAAACTAAGAATGAGGAAAACAGTGTTTACCAGGGCGATGGCTATATACTGTGGCTCAACAGACTCTATTTTGCAAATAAGTCTTTTGCATCTTCCACAGAAGTCTGATTTTTGCATCAGAGTCTCCTAATCTGATATTAGGATGCATTGCTGCAGCAAGCTCTAACACAGAATTTGCTTGAATGACACCAAGGTCAATGAATTGAGATTCTTTCATTGGGCAACAGAGCTGCTGCTATGTGCTCAACAAAATAATATAAGAAAAGTTATTACGGTTATTGTTAAATATTGACTGCATAACTTACATGTCACAGCAAAATTAGGTTAGTCCAACATCAGGACCATCACCAAATGAATGCAAAAAGCCCAAAAGATTTGTCAAGCCACAACAACAAAAAAGAGATACAAAGCAGAAATGCATTGATAAAAATGTCTAAAGGAATAAATCTATGCCACAAAGTTGGAGTTTCTCTAGCACAATCTGACAATTGTTTTTCCAGAAAATGTATATAAAGTTAAAAAAACAACCTTCACATTTTGAAAGTAAAAAAAATAAAATATTGCAGCTTTTGGAAAAAATCCCCATATTTTCAATGAAAAAAAATGAACACTTTACCTCAGGAAAATAAATACTTCTCACATTTTACCACAATCTCTGCTTTTCCAAAGAAAACCAGACTTGATTTAACTTCCACAAAACCCTGTGCTTCCTTTCTTTCCAAGATGTTAAATGAAGGCTGGATTCTGTCCCCAGTCTCCAGCTGCAGCTCCTGTTGGGATCAGCAGCAGTGCTGCGAGCTGGGGGAATCCTGCGCCCAGGTTTTGGTGGAGATGGGGAGCTGTACCTGGGGTGGATGCAAACCAGCAAGCTGAAGCTCTTGTTTCCCAAAGCATTCCTGCCTCCTGGCATGAGGGTGGAAGAGGTGCTAGAGCCAAAACCAAGCTAGGTTTGAAAGCACAGAGATTTCAGAGCCGGCTGAGGCACACCAGCATGGATGGGGGGCTGCTGCAAAGAGAGAGGCTGCTCTCAGCCACCTGAGGACTGGTGCTAAGCACAGCCTGCTGGGAAACCTCCTTTGTGCTCACCCTGCGAGGGAGGAAAGCTAAAGAAACAGGGCAGGCTGTAATCACAGGGAAAGCCATAGACAGTGGGCAGCTGCTGACAGTGCCAGGGTGCGCTTGGCATTACCTGTTTTACTGGGGAAACCTCAGTGTGCTGCTGCTGCTGCTGCTGCTCCTGCTGCTCCCAGTGTGCAGGATAGCAGCTGCAAGGCAAAAATCAACAAACTCACTGGTCTTGCTCCTTCTGCCAACTGTTTACAGCTCTGGGATGGCAAAGCCCACATGGCTGCAGAGGTATTAGGCAGCACTGTGTGCAAGGAGTTACATAAAGGCAAGCTGGCTTTTGTACGGCAGTGTGCACAGGTGGTTTCATCTGCAAAACTTCTGCTGCTGCCATCTGCCTCTGCCAAGACAGCTTTGTATCAGAAGAGAGGCAGAATGAATCAGATCACTGAATATGTCTTGTGGTCTAGTTTCAAGAATATACAGCAGAGAGTGGGGTTTGCATTAAACTAAGTTGCTTGAATCAGAATTTTATGCCGCAGGAGACAGTATAAGACAAAAAACATTTCTGGACCACATCAAGCCAAAATTTCCTCTCCCAGACAGAAACATCAAGCCACAAAGGGCACAGACAGGGCAAAATCAGTATGCAGTGAAGGAAGCTGCAGAAGTGCCACCTTTCCCAGAGGAGCACACCAGAAGAAAAGGCTGTCCCACACCTCTTTGTCCCTGTACCTTGTGCTTTTTTTTTTGAATAGTGCGGTGGTGTCACAGAGATGCTCTCTTGGATGGCTCAGGCAGAGGCAGGAAGTGGGGGCAGAGTTCTGGAAGAGTTTTAAGGGAGCCTTTTCCTTCTTTTCCACAGGGCTGTGACAACATTTTTTTAAGCAAACTTTGGTGCTAGCTGTTGGGGAGGGCAGACCTTATTCCTAACAAGACACTCTGACACAAGGCAGGCAAAACCTCCACCTCTGGGACTGCACCCCAGCCCTGCAGACTCAGATGTTCCTGTGGTTTGTGCCATCCTGTTTAGCATCTGTTGCATGATCATAAAGAAGAAATAGTGCTTCAAACATGAAGCATCAACCAGCATCTCCAATCTTGATGCTAGCACCAGATACAATGGTGTGCATTGCCACCTATCTCCCAAAATCTGCTGTGTGTGCTGTGGAGGCACAGGCTGGCAGGACAGCCTGCATCACCACTTATCTCTTGCATCTGCTGTGTCTGTAACCAGCACACAGCAGCTGCAATTGAACAGCTTCATTTTTGGGTCTCCCAGATTGCAGAGAGGGACAGTGAAGAGCTAAAGGGACGATCTGGGCACTTGTTGTTAGTCTTAATAATCCCTCTTGTCCGCTTCAAATCCCTTTAATTTTCCTTTAACCCCTGAAAAGTGCTTCCTCTGAGTCCCAGTGTGTATGTCCAGTGTGTTATTATAGCTGCATGTTCCCATGTCCCAGTAAGAGATTTTCTTATCTACCAGTTAATGACTGTTTGTTCCGTTAATTTGCACACATATTAATCAAATCAGATTTCTTACAGGACAGATTCCAATTCAAGTTCTACAGCATCTGATTATACGTGAAGAAATCATATTATTGCTTCCCAGATTTTTTTTTCCTGAAAGCACCATACCTTTCCTGCAGTTACCAGTCATTCAGGCAGTTCCATGAGCAGCTCTACTCCCCCAGAAGTGAAGGGAAACTTTGCTACTGACTTTGAAGACACTTGAAACCAGCCCTTGGAAATGTGATTCTGTACAAATGTTGAAATGACTCAGTTGTGAACCTTGTTCCCAGGAAGCATTATCCAGTGGGCAATGGGGTCCACATGCAGGCAGACCTGAGATGGAAACTGTTCTGAGAGTACCAGGGATAGCCCACCAGGCTAAAGGGGATTTAAGCTCTCCTGGACTACATCCTTCAGGTCCCACAAAAACCCCATTAGACCAGCTCAGTGCAGAAATCTTGTCCTGAAGCATGGGGTTTTCCCCAGCTGCCACATGCTCAGCTAAGGCTCCCAGAGGCCAGTGACAAAGCTTCTGCTGGTTTTAAAAAAGCACAGTTGCTTTCAGTACCACTCCTCCCTTCTGAAAATGTATATTGTTTTGGGATTAAATAAAATTGGAAGCTGTTAGTAACAAAGAAAAATTGTCTGCAGTTATTCAGATTAAAACTTCCACTACACTTGAACAAATAAATATCAGCCTGTCAGATCACTGCAGGGTGTGAAGACATGAGATAGCAAGTCAAAAGGAAATGTTTCTTTCATTTTGTGATTCCCAGTCCATCAGCATTACTTACTTTCTATTTGAAAAAGAAGACAGCATGACACCATGTTGTGAAATCAATTAATAAAAGAGAAGTAAATGGATCCTACTCAAGCTGCTAGAACATCTACAGCCCCTATTTGATAACAAGTTTGTTTTCCATATACACTGGCACTTCAGTAGCATTGCAGTAAGCAAAGGCTCCTCTTATGACCTCTGGCAATCATAAAGAGAATTTCTCCACCAGTTTCCAGTGTCAGCCAGCATGCAAATTTCTGGAGGCTTACCAGTCAAAGGAAATAATTGAGTTTGCACAGCCTTCACTAAGTTATTGCAGGCAGCTATTGCTCATACTGACATCATGGCTGGACAGAAGAAAAACAGGGTTTGCAGAGGATCAGTGCAGCAAGCACTCAGGACTTCAGTGTTTGAACTATTAGCAACTCAGGGTAAGAGCTGGGACTTCATCAGAAAGGCTGTTTTGAAAGTCCAGTCTATAGCCCTGCACTGGTTTTAGCTGGCTGCCAGACTGAAATGGAGCAAATGCTGCCATGCACAAGGCGTTTACTCTTTGCTACAGCAGCAGCTTCTCAATCTGGGAGAGCAGCATGATGGTGAGAGAGGAGCAGAAGGAGAAGAAAAAAAGGAAAATATACAAAAGCAGGAAAAATTAGACACCACACACTCACATACAATGGTTTTTGGTTTTTTGTTTGGTTTTTTTTTACAGTTTCCTTTAGATACCATTTCCCCACTGTCTTCTATATAGATAAAGGACAAAAGATTAACTGAGACAGCCTCATTGGTGTGACCAGAACGGTAGGTTCCCAGTCTTTATTCAGCATCAGAAACAGAAGATGACAAGATGAGAAAGTTACAAGTTCTTTACATCCCAGAAAGCTCCCTGAAGTCATAGCTTAGTCATAAAACACTGCAAATACAAATAAGTAGTAAGCAACTTTCAGTGTAGCAGTGTACAGGCAACAGCTACCTGCCCAGCAAACATTCCAGGAACAGAGAGAAAAAAAATACTGTAACACATGTATCCCCTTTAAAGAAAAATATAAGTAAAATGATCTCACCATACAGAAATACAGGAATCAAGGAAGGCAGAGGGGAGTGAAAATCTATAAAAGGCCCCACAGGGGTTTGAAACATGGCATTCACAGGAAAGTTGCCTATATATTTAGTTGTGAGCCAGGGGAAAACACAGAGCTTTAGAGAGCATTTTGCATTTATCCCGGTCCATGTCTCCCCTTCTTGGATTATCCCTCCAGCCTCCCAGTACTGGGAACTCACAGGTTCCCAGCAGCAAGATCAGCAGTTGTTCTGCGCTGTTCAGCGCTGACCTTTTGCTTTTATCTGTCCCCTATTGTCTTTTATTAAACCTCTTTAATCCTAACATGAGAGTGGACCTTGTTTTTCACACAAGTGAGACCCAAGAAGCCAAGAGATACTGCAGTGCTACAAATGACAGGTCTACTAAGCCCTCTTGGGACAGAGTTCCTTCCATTTTTAACAGTCTGTCCAAGACCACCACACTTCCAGAGCATTTTGGTTTTCTCTCTCGCACCCTCTGCCAAACGGAGCTGTATCCAACACTGCAAGAGGGGTATGCTCAGGAGTCCCAGCGACCTACTGCAGATGTCAGGAAAGAAAGGAGCAGCTCATCTCGGAAAAGAAAAGACATGCCAGGGACGCAAAGAGAAAAAGGACAGATGTGTGGGGTGGCTGAATGCCAGATCTGTTCTCTGATTATGCTCTGATTCCCTGAGGCTGAGCCTACTGAAGCATCTGGGAATTAATTCTGCAGATTGAAGGTAATTGGCACAGTTACTGGAAACTGTTGTTATGGAACAGGAGGGTGTTGTTGTGCATACATTTAATCACAGGAACCTACAAAAGGTGAAAGTAAATTCTTGCTTCTTTATGATCAGAGTTTCCAAGCATTCCTCATCATGATGATAAAGTAGATGTCTGTGTCAATTGAAGCACTGACTCCGGCATAGTAGTTAATGAATTCTTCTGTTGTGACCTGAGACAGAGAAATTAAAAATAGGAAAATGAACCTTTGCTTTTTTTAATGCTGTAAGTCAAAACCACACATTGAGAAGAACTCTTAATGAAACTGAACATCCGCTATTTCATGTTGTTGCTAAACAAAAGGAATCCAACAGGAGGAATTAAGACATTTGAAATTTGCTTAATTTCCCTTTGCTAGAAACAAGAGTTCTTGTCCTCCAGAACACTTGGATGGAGATGAAACATGTGAAGTTTAACTAACCTTACCAGAAACCAAAGTTAAAATCACTGCTGCCTAAGAAGGCAAATGTTTCAATGTACTTTTCCCAGGAATGCTATAATCTGGTTCTTTACATTATTATTAATTAAAGTGGATGTGGTTTCTGATGCAATTCAGAGAGCTTGGAACTTTATATCCATCCATGGACAAAAAATATTGCTCTAAACAAGTCTCAATTAATGAAAGAAATATTCTTTCAAATACCTAAGAGTTTTGCATAGCTTTCTTAGGTATTTTGAGGTTTAAAAATGACCATTAAAAAAAAATCATATTAGCCAATGGAAAGAGTGCATGTCTCTTGTGATGCCTTAACTCTTGAACTGTGTAGATCATTCTTTGAATAAACATCACATAGAAAAATACAAAACAATATAAAAAAGACATTAAGCTATGAGAGAGCGTCCAAAGAAGGTCCATGGGGATGCTGAAGAGTCTGGAGGAGAAGCTGTGTGAGGAGTGGCTGAGGTCACTTGGTCTGTTCAGCCTGGAGGAAACTGAGGGGAGATATTGTGGCCTTAAACATCCTCACAAGGGGAAATCCGGGGGCAGGCAGTGATCTCTTCTCTGTGGTGACGGTGACAGAACACAAGGGAATGGCCTGAAGTTGTGTCAAGGGAGGTTTAGGTGGGATATCAGGGAAAAGTTTTTCACTCAGAGGGTGGTTGGCCACTGGAACAGGCTGCCCAGGAAAGGGATCAGAGCACCAGCCTGAGAGAGTTCAAGAGGCATTTGGTCAATGCTCTCAGGCACAGGGTGTGACTCTTGGGGTGTGCTGTGCAAGGACAGGAGCTGGTCTTGATGATTCTGATGGGTCTCTTCTAACTGTTCATATTCCATGATTCCATGATATTTGTTCTGATTACATTTTGTGTTTGAGGAATTAGGAAAACATGACAACAGGGAGAATGGACCACTCCAGACACTTCTTACCATCATGAATTGATTACAGGCCTCACTGAACCTGCCTATTTCAGCACCCAAAAAGATCACAGTGAAGAGGAACTTTCTAGCAAATGCTCAACCTTGAGGTGTTTCTGCTAAAAAACATTTTAGGTATTCAGTATCATTAGTGTCTTCTGATTCAGGAAAGTCACAATCTATTCTCAGAAGAAACAGCAATGAGGTGAGCTAACATCAGGACTGCTGAACAAGAGGTCAGTGCTCAGAGCAACCAGGCACTGAACTGATCAAGGTTCACTTTGGGAACTTATTTAATATGTTGATGTATGACCTCAGAACAAAAATCAGGATCATTTTGTTTGACATTTGCTAGATGTCACCACTGCTGTGGAAATGGAAGGGGATAGCTGGCTCAGAACTGGTACCTCTGAGGATGACAGTACAGCAGAAGGGATGAAATTCATCTCTACTAAATGCAAAGTCATACCAAGGTAGATAAAACCCATCACCTCTCTACAACTAAGAGCCTGGGTGCTGGGAACAAAGCAAGTGAAGGATTTGAGTGGAGCAGCCAGCCATTAGACAGGTAGGAGTTACCAGTGCAGTGCAGCCATGGAAACCCAGGTGCAGCCTGGAGAGTAGGAAGTGTTAAAGACATTCCACAGAAAACTGATAAAAACTTACAGCCCAGTTTGTTATTATGAATTGCTCAGACTGAGAGTATCACCACGTGAACCACAGAGACCCAGCATTGCTCTGAGCTGGTCAGGCAGGTTTAAGTTCAGACCAAAGAAGCTTGTAGACACATAACAAGGTTAAACAGAGCATGTTTGGCTCAGAGGTGGTTGCAAAGCACATGCATAAGAAGTCCATCACAGAGGGTGCCCAGGCTTTGCACCTGCACCAGAGTTGAGCAGAGGGCAGGAAGGGCTCCCAGCTCTGTCCCAGCTCGTGGCACCTCAGGGAACACAGCTGGTGGTAGCATCCCCAGCCCCATCCTCCTTGAACTCTGTGCAAATAAATCTGTCTCTATTATGGACTGATTTCCAAGTCAATTGTCTTAGTAATTACACTGAAGAAGAACAAATTGTAAGGTATTTAACATACTAGGGAACCTGCTTTTGAACCAGACCCTACTATTTATTCTCCTAAGAAGTGAAAAATCCTCCAATTTATAAGGATCTTGAAAATCAGCAATTTCGTAGGGTAGCCTGAAGATATACTTAGAGTAATGTATGCAACTAGATTATTAAGGCTACAAGCCTTAATGAAATCTCACAACCACCCCTGTACCTCCTGCAGAACCCCTTTGACTAACAATGTGCAAGCTGTACCAGCAGTACTATGCATAGGTTGTGCATCTACTTTGCTTTTCTCTAGAAACATGATGCAAATAGATATTCGGTACTTCGATTACTCCCATACTTAATAACTTAAGTCAGATTCTGAGTTGGATGGTGATTTCATGGCTTGACATTAGGTGCTTCACCCACCTTCCCATCTTTGTCATAGGGTGTATCAAAATTATCCAGAAAGGCTCTGAAAACTTGATCTTCTGTCCACTCCCCATTTTGGTATTTGGGATGATATTTTACGTTATACACCCCTCGTAAGTCTTCAACTGTTATAACACCATCTCCAGTCTTGTCTAACTTCCGAAACACCTCCATGATGATCTCTTTTCTTGCATTGGACATGGGAGGCTGTAAAGAAATATTAACAGAATCATTTTGTATTTGCCAACTACTTGCCCATTTCCAAATTCAATTACTTGCTGTTGCTGGCAGTAAAACTTGCAAGGTACATGGGCCAACAAACTGGTGATAGTCTACACTGTCCATGAGCTAGAAAGGGCAAATATATCATCAAAAGTCCAATATGGTTGAGACCATTCAGTGTCTACCAATACAACAGCAAATGGACAATAACAGAGAAAATGTTACCTAAAACACTTTTCTGATCTGTCCATTTAAAATATTTTCAACAAGAAATTACTGATTACTCTAAGTACTAATATTTTCTATCTTAATTGTTTAGGCTTCAGCAGAGAAAAGGAACTTCAGACGAAATCAATCACTGTGGTGGATTAGAGAAAGTGTCCCCTGAATTAGTTCATGTTATAAAGAGAGGCATCATAAAATTACCAAGAAAGAAGTGAAATTTGGCAAGAGTTTATTTGCAAATTGTATTTTTTTCCTATTCTGTTCTGCTATATTTTAATCCATTTAATGCAATAACAACATGAATTCCCAGACTTACTCTCAGTGTAACAAGAAATTCATCAAAATCAATTGTTCCACTGCCGTCTTTATCAAATATTTGGAAAAGCTCTTGTGCTTCTTCCTTATTGATCATAAGTGCATAATCATGGAGCCCTCTCAGAAACTCATTAAAATCAAGCGTTCTGCTGTGGTCATCATCCACAATCCGAAATATTCTGTGGAAAACATGAAATTTAAGGAAAATGCAGAGCAAAACATGGAGAGTGCTGCAGTGGTTTAGCACAGTGCTGGAGTACAGCGCCACCTTACTGACATAGCATTTCCCCCTTGTTCTGAGGGGGAAAAAAAGAGGATAAAACCCCCAACCAACAACACTCCCTACACTTATTGGCAGCAGAAATGACTTGTTTAGATTGGATGCCTGAATATTACATATCTGAAATTAAATGAGGGAAAGGCTGCCATGGTGTTCCTGTTCATTATAGCCCTCTGTATGTCGGACATTTAGATGGAGTTCCAGCTGGTCACAACCTGGATCCCTTTGTGGTTTATGGGGCCTGGGAGGGGTCTCAGGGTGTGATGCAGCTCCCCTTTCGTAGGGGTGGGATGCCTGCAAAAATATTTTAGGCGCCTTCCATAAACTAGACAGTTAATGGACCATTACCACAAAGGAATCACACCTTCAAGGGAAGACAGCATAAAATCCCCCATGCTGAAATACTTAAGAAAATATTAGAAAACACCAGAGATACATGGTTTATGTTCCCTTCTTTTTCCTGGCAGGAATTGTTCTGGGTCTCACAGAACCACTTTCCCATGAGGGATGCACAATCCTCAATCCTTCAAAAGGTGAGCAGGTCAGTCCTGTGTCCCAAAACACATGAGCCCCAATGCCAGGCTCTGTGGGTTGTGGCATTTGCACTGGCATGAGGAAATTCAAGTTTTGGTCCCTATTTAGCCTGTGAGCCTCTTGCAACTAAAACTATTAGGCTGAATAATGGGTTTGACTTCTTATACTCACCTGGCAAGTCCTTTGATGCCTGCAGATCCCTTTGTTAAACACTGCAGGCGAAGTCTTTCAACAGGGTCAGTGGTTTTCAACAGGTCTTTTTTTGCTTGGATTGCCATCTCTCTGTCATGCCTTGCTGTGCCTGGCATCTGGAAGACAAAAGCACTGATGTGGCATGGATTCACATTCATAGTGCTGAAATCTGCCTTAGCATACACAGCATCCCAAATCCCTCACTTGCAAGCTGCTAGTGGCAACTCTTTCATGAGGATTCATTTTGACCCTCTATTTCCTTTTCCTTATATCTTTCTGTCAGAAAGGGAAATTGCCAATATAGGCCACCAACCATGAAAGGAGGGCTCAGCCACCCACCCTGTGGTTGATCCAGATGCAGACAGAAAATTGTGTGGAAGAATTTTCTGCCTACATTGCGAGAACACTGTGACAGACGGTGGATGCACTCAGGAGAGTGTGGCTGCCTCTGTACCTGCAGCATCCTTGCCAAGCCTCCTCCACCTGGCCAGATTTAGACATACCATTTGACCACAAGAAGACAAAAATAATCCTATGTGAGGACTTTTGCCTTTGATTCACTTTTTTCCCACTGAGGTCCCGATTCTCCAGGGCTAAGTTTTCTCCCATTGCATGTCTGAGCAACAGCAGTCACTTACCCATGACACCTACTGCTTTTCTAACACAACTGTAGAACAAATTAATACCTTAAACTTTCACGATATTTAGCACATCAGGATTTCACACACTGACAACAGACACATAGGCCTTCCAGCTTCCCTCAGAGTAAAACAGTGGAATAAAAATTGGGAAAACCAGCCTGTGAATCTGCAGTGTTGCAACAGCAGCACCAAGAGCTGCAGGCCTGGGCTGGCAGATAGCCATTCCCTCTCCCACAGCGATTTGTGCCTAGTGCTAAGAACAGCAGGGCTGCCCATGCCCATAGTGATATTTTAGGGCCACAGTGAGTCCTGGGCTCTTGCTCAGGGCCAAAACTGCTGCTCCATAGCCTAACTGATGGGTCTGTAGACTCCCAAAATATTTTCCAGTCTTTAAAGCATCACAGGATCACAACACAAAAGTCACAGGAGTTACAGTAGAGCTCTAGACTCAGAGGGCAGCTGGTGCTCTGCTGAGGCAGCACTGGGATGAGGAGATGAAGCTGAGCAGCCCTGGGAGGCATTATCAGTGCATGTGGCACTTGCAACCCTTTTGTCATTGCAGAAGTGTGAATTGAAATGGTCAGACAAAACTTTTAAGAAACATGGAATTAAACTGTTTCATCTTAACTACACCATTCCTGTTTACAGAGCTATGGCCACTAGTAATGCCACATATGCTGAATTTTATAACTGCTTCAGATGACTCCAGCTGGGCTTAGAAAAACAGAAAAATAAAATGGTTTTTTACTCCCCAAATGGTTTCAGTATTAGCTTATTGTAGCAGTCTGAAGAGGTAAAATATAGTCCATTTTAGCCTTTGCTTCAGACAGAGCAAGCAAAGTTCTTCTGGGAACTCATTAACCAGTGACCAGGAAGATCTTACAGCTGTGTGAGATCAGCAGCCAAAAATGTGTTCTGCAAACAATGACCTGTCCTTAAGGGGAAATGTTAAGCTGGAAAGACTGTAAAATATGGTAAGGTTACATAAACACAGTACAAACTACATTTACATTATAGAATAATGTACTATTGCTTATATATAATATAGAGCAACTATACATAAATATGGGATTGCATGATGCAAGCATATCACTGTGCAGTGTGCTTCTCTCTACACTATGTTATGTCTTTGTAGAGATCTATAAATTCGGGGACTAAAAAGGACATTATTCATCTCCACTGCATGTTGCAGAAATCTACACAAACACACATGCCATGAAAAGTGTGTAGCATCTCCTTGCCTCAGGTTCAGTGGAGTCATTTCCAGAATACTGCAATATGCCTCAAATAATCATTGCAGTAAGACTCATGAATTGAGGCAGGGGAGGGATAATCTGATTTGATATCTATTATGATCTCCTCTACCTCAATAAAAGCCACTGAAACTGGCCAATCCCCTGTTGTTTCTGCAGTAAGAATAAAGTTTGCTTCTACATCTACAAGCACTTCTACCTCAGAACACCCCATCTCTAGGCTAAGTTGTTCCAGTATTGAAAAATTTTTCTTTTAATGTATGTTGTTTCTAGTCTGAATTTCTCCCATCATTAGATGCTGTTTTACTCTCTTTTACAAGATTAAAGAGGTACCTATTAAAAACATGTCCAGGTGTAAGTACTTGAAGGTCCCTTTTAAACCCACTTTGGCTTAGTAATTAAGCAGAGTCCAGGACTCCTGGGGCAAAATGAATTTCCTGATGTCAGATAGTTCTGCTGTTGCTCTTGAACTTTTGAATTTTTTTCCCAGTGCTCCTTCTGATGTGGGTTAGAGCACTCCAGTAATCTCACTAATAGCATAGGTAAAGACATTCCCACCTTTTTCCCCTCAAGTGTCATAGCTGAAAACATTAATAATAAATATTTCTGCTGCTCTTTGCAAATCTGCATTCTCTATAATGCACCGTAACAAAATCACCAACAACATTTCTATATGAAACTCAGTAAATAAAGCCTATTTCTAAAGCAATTGCACTTTCACATTGTCACGGTGGCAATGGCACAACAATGCCACTCAACAATGGGTTGAGTGCCCCAACCCCCTTGGACGGAGATGGGGATGGCTCATGGGCATGGTACACTCCCATGACCGCCAGCTCTCCAGGCCATTTGGAATGCACCAAGTTTGACAGCTACTCCTCTCCCCCTCCCCTGATTACAAATATGGATTAAGTTCTAGAATATTCTCCTTTGTTCTTGTTAAAGCAAATATTTGGTTGGTGTTCTTTATATGGTGTTGTTATTCCTTTGGTTATAAGCGTTGTCGTTCAAAAATCCCCCTTTCCCCATTAGCTCCCCTAGCCTCCTCCTTCCCTTTCCCCTCCCACTATAATTGCTGCTACATGGGGGTGCTCGGGGTCATTTTGTTGCTGCCTCCAAGCCCCCTCCAATTCCCCTCACCTTTCTTCAATAAACCCTCCTTGGAGCACCGACAAAGTGGACTGTATCTCTCACTTTCTTCTGTGACCCACTGACAGCATTTGAGCTCCCTTGGAGCCCCAACCGCCCACTCCCATGGTCTCTCCCTTCCACGAACTCCTGGGTGGTGTGGCACCCACGGACAAAACCTCCACATGACACCACACTAAATCCTCTTAAACAGGACTTGGCTTCCCACGCCACATGGCAGTAAGCATTTGAGAACCCTTTCTATACATCCAGAAAAAAACCCAAAAACATTTAAATATAAAACCTGCTACATGCAAGCCTGGTCCATAGTGACACTTCTACTACTTTAATTTTTTTGTTGGCTGCAGGTTTAAGTCAGAGGCAAACCCTTCCTAGGCTGTATTGTAAGAAAAGAGATTCCAAATCAGTGCAAGGAGGGAGGAATCACACTAATGCACATGTTCTTTGCTCTCTTTCATTTTGCTCTTGCCCCTTTTTGGAGAATGTGAAGCAATTATAGATGCAGTCAGGGTTTGCTGAATATAATGGTTCCCTTCATAGTGTACAAATGTGTTACACATAAATATCATTAATAAAACAAGAACAGGTTGTAATGGTAATTCCATATGGTTTTAATTTGTCTATTTGATCTAAGATTATCAGATGCCTCCCTCAGTGAAATTAACCAGCAGTGTTTCTTTTAATTTTGAATGCTAGAGCTTTGTTTTGTTTAACAGCCTAGGCTATGAACAATTACAACACCCCACGCTGTCGGCATTGTTTGTTTCTATGGGTGATGTTGTGCTGTGCAGGCCAAACAGAAATGATTGCATTTATTCCTAACAAATACAAAACCTTACATTTCGGGTTGGATTTTTCCAGAAGAATCTTGGGCTGTTCAGCAACCAGATCCCTTTGCGTTCCTCGGTGTCTGAGGATTAAACCTGGAAAGAGCCAAATTCAGTCTAAGCTCTGCAACGTTTGTTTAGATGTTATCCTTCATCTGAGCCCAAAAGCCTCCTATGAAAATCCTAAAAAACACTGCAGTATGACAGGCACAGTGAAACTTACCTCTGAATTGCCCAGGCTCCTGAAATCCCCTGTCCTCGCCAAACACCTGAGTGGCACACCACCCACCCCAGGGCAGAAGATCTCAGGATCTAAGAATAGATTTAGTGGCCTAAACCAATTGCACACAATTAGTTTACGTTTTGTAATTTCATTAGATTATTAAGAACATGAAAACTGCGGGAGCATTTGACAACCATCTAAACACCCCCTTGAAAATCTGGCTTCCAGCCCCACTGACTCCCCTGCAGCAGCCTCTCATCTCTGAGCACCATCCAGCTTCAATCTTCTGGCAGGTGGACATTACTGCGGTTGCTCTTTTGCATTTATATCTTTGTGTAGCATATATTAAAAAAATTATGCATTTATAATACAAATAACTACTCTGGGCCAATTGGAGAAACTCACAGCGAGGTAGCAAACAGGAGAAAAAATCCTTTACCTGCAATCCTATCCTGAACCAGGCGTATACACTCAGGACTGGGATGGTGTTGTGCCTCTCTTGCTTCCCTGCTGCCGGGCTCAAGCAGCAAGTTCAGGTGATACAGGGCCGCGGCCTCACTGCAAGGCTTCCTTATCCATCTCGTTTTACTTGTTTACACACCCGGCTGCCTCGGCCCCCCTCTTTTGGGAGGCCTGGAGTTTACCAGCTGGTCTCCAAGGTGACACTGGAGGCTGCGGCTGGCCCAACCTGCAATTGCGCTGCTTCCCTGGACAATTGCGGTGGAGTTCTGAGAGCCTTTTTATTTTACCTCTTTTAAAAATAATGCCTTTTATTCTTACCTTTTCCCACACATGCTGGGGACTGGGTGACACATTGTGCTGCCCCTCGCTGAGCAAGAAGACCAAGGGAAGGTGGCTGTGGGAAAATTATGCATTGCCCTTGAGGCCTGGAGCAGGCCTGTGTTTTTAGAACGTTTCTCTGCTTTCACAGCTTATAGGGTTGAAAAACCTCTCTGTCTCAATCGTTTACTTAAAACAAAATAGAAGTACGTAAGAAAAAGACTGTCAGTTGTGTTTCACAAAGAAAAAACCACCTCACCAGCATCTATTTTGTTCCTGATGATTAATTGCCCCTTTAAAGACCCGCTGGTGGTTAGAACCTCTGGGGAGATGCTGAGCTTGTGCTCATTTGCAGCAAGAACAAAGCTGAAAAGGTTAAACACCTATATGATGAGGAAAAATTGCTCTCTGCCTAGACACAGCTATTAGCAGCTCTGTCTGCAGAAGGTCACAAACATTGTCAGTAAGAGAATGTAAGTCTGTGGTAAGGAATCAGGATGTTGATAGACTCCTTAGGGGTAGGAAACAGCCTGTGTGTGTTCCCTGGCCCTCTGGGGCAGCAGCAAGGTGAACACATAAGATCAAGGCTGATGGCAAAGGCAGGGATACAAATCAGTGTGAGAGCACATGAGAAATGAAAGGAGAGCCCTGTTCTGGCCACAGATGAAACTCTGAGCAAGAGTGAAAAGTGCATGGCTTCCTGGCAAAAGTAGAAAATTATTTTAGGCAATTGCTAGACTAATACCACTTGCATCCTGGCAGGCTGCTTATCTCTCATCGACAGGTACTTCCTGGTACTAAACCAAAGCTTGTGCAAGACTTAGAATATGCTTTTATAGCTCTCATCTGGCAGCTATTGCACATTAATGCACAAGCAGGGAACAATGCTTATTTAATCATTTTCTGATTCAGAAATATTGATTTTGTGAAAATGTAACATCCGTCTATCTCCTATCTTTGTTTTATGAATTGATCTCCAGAGATGTCCTGGGAATGCATAAGAGAGATAAAGGACTATGAACGTTGCCTGGGCTGCTGCCTGCCCACACACCCTGCAAAGACAAAACAGAGGCACTGAGGGCTGGAGAAATGGCTTTTTTTTAATTGAACAACAAGTTGGTCCTTGGAATTCATTATCCAATCTGAGTAAAAAAATTCTTCAGATGCACAATTTGCATTGACCTTCAGAGGGGTGCAGTAAATTGAAACAACAGGGATGGGCTCTTGAAAGCAAAAAAATCATTTAATATCTGGATACTCAGCTGCCTTCTGCTGTCCTTCTTGCATATACAGACACACATGGATGTTTACTCTACACTCCTCTGAGAACTGGACAGTGCCGTTTCTTAGCTGGTTAATGAGTTACCAATCTGAAAAATTATTAATGGGCTTTCAGGTGTCTCAGATTACATCAGGGTGCAATGAAATTTGTTTGGTTGTACCTGCTGTGTTACTGAGCATGAAGCTGTAAACAGAGTGCAGTGAATTCAGAATTTATAATGAAGAATATAGACATTTCATCAGAACTCTGAAATTTTACCTCATCATTTCTAACTAGCACTGAATGCATAAATACCTGTTTGACTTTTGGCTTTGGTCTGAATAGCCTGAATTGTCTGCTCTGTTAATAGTTCAGTGCTGGACTGATTCTACTAAGAAAAATATACTGAGGCCTAACATGATCTATAAACTCATGACAGAATCAATTTAAGTCGATTGAAGTTTCTAAAAATTCAGATTTCTTGTTGAATTTAGGCAGGAGGGAAGGTATAAGAAATGCCTTACAAACTTTATAAGAAGAGTCTCAAAAAAAGTGGCTCTGGTTGTTTTGCAGTTTAGTTTACAAATGCTAGCACTGTTTCTTAATGTGCTACCTGTGACCATCATTGTGGAGAAGCTCTTCAGCTATGAGAAACAGAGATATTAGCATATCTGCTTGGTAGGGAAATCAATGGGGTTGTTTGTGTGGAATACAGGTTAAAAAAAAATAGCAAGTATGAAGTCTCAGAAGACTTACGCAGCAAAGAAGACTAATTTTACAGGATAAGCCTTTGTGGGTTTTTCCTGCCATTAAAATTAAGAAAATTTCACATACACTAAAAAAGAAACCCCCCTGGTAAGTTCACTGTCAAGGGAGAAGTATTCTGATTTTAAACCAAGCTGAAATCCAATTAAATTACAGAATCACAGAATGGTTTGTGTTGGAAGGGACCTTACAGCTCATCTAGTTCCAAATCCAACTGAACTCTGACTCTAAATAAAGTGCTTTTATATCCAAAAATGCTGTCTCCCTGTGTGGTTTGTAGTTATCCAGCTGAAATTAATTGTCTGCTCTCCAGAGCAGAGAGCAGCTGGCACATGCAGACTGTGCTCATGCTACTGCGCGAATTCCTGCAGGGGTGGTCACACCAACCTGCCTGCTGGTCCTGTCCCCAGCCCAGGCTCCACACAGGTCTGGCCCCACAGCAGTGACCCTCAGCTCACCCCTCTGGGCTGAGGAATGTTCCCAGCCCAAAGGCTGCACCCTGCCAGCAGCACCTGTGCCATGGATTGCTCAGCCTGGCTACAGCATTCCTGTTTTACCTTTACTTGCCTTTTCCCTTCTTTTTGGAGAAGCACAAACAGATTTTGGTTTTTTAGTGTTGTGTCAGCTGCTAATCACATTTGACAAGATTTTTTTGAAGGTGTTTTGAGACCAGGAGCATTCCAGAAAACGAGGCAGGTATTTTTAAAATTTTTCTTTTCGTGAAAATCTACCACAAGTCTGTTTTCAGATGGAGAATGGAAAATGAAAACACTAGATATTTTAGTTTTTAAGAAGTTAAACAACTAATGTTTGCTGAAAATTGATTATTTTTATCCTCTGCCTTGAAATAATCACAGTTTAAGTCCTTGAATATTTCAGGCCAAGTGGAAAAAACAATGTTGTGTGTGGTAGGGTTTTTTTTTATTTTACTACATTTCTCAAAAATATTGGCAGTTTTCTGTCAACCACAGTAAAACAATGCAACGGAGGTTTGACAGGCATGAGAAACTTCTGTGCTCAGCCCTCTGTCTCCTTTGTCCGCAGAAGAAAACAGTTAAATGGGCCCAGCATTTAGTGGGATCAAATACCTTTTGATGCTGAAAAGCTGTCCTTAATCATTGCAAAGTGGGGGAAGTAGCGAAGAATAGAACAAGAACAGTCTGCAGCTTGCTTCAACAAAAACCAGAACAATCTGTCCTCAGTGAAGGGGGCAAAGAGGAGGGAGCCAAAACCGGAGAGGAGAAGGTTTCAGCAAGCTGCTCCTCAGAGAGGCCTCCCTAAAGATTATCATAAAGCGCTGGAATGGCCTGGGGAAGGAAGAGGGGTCGTGAAGTCTCTGCTCTTGACACAGACATATGCCAAGATGCCAAGAGGGGGGGTCTTGATCGTTTCTTTAGGACTCTCCCAGTCCTCTGAAATGTGGATTTTTACATTTATCTGGGATCGTGCAGGCACCATGAGGGAGGAGAGGAAAAGGTGGTGGGAAGCAGTGTCAGTCGTTGTACAGGAGAGGGCAGAGCCAGGCCAAGCACTGCTGCAGGAGTGTCTGAAGAGGACAGCGAGGGGGGAGCTGCATTGGCTGTCAGGGCAGAGAATGCTGCGCTTGCAAGCCCGTGGAGCCAAACTGACTGCAGCTGTGACTTCAGTCTGAGTGGTACCATTTCTAAAACAACCACAAATGGGATGTCATTTTTTCTTGTTATTCACTAGAGCTTCCTCTTCAAATGAGCAGGAACTGGTTCCTGACTCCAGAAACGTACTGGTGGTATGTGAGCCGGATGTTTTTCCCAGGCAGGGCATGCTTGATATGGCAGCAACAATTCAGCACTTGGCATGCTAGGGATATTCATCAGCATGGCTGGATATACACTGTCACTCTAGAGAGCTTTCTTGATGTCCCAGAGCCCCTTTCCTACACAGCCTCCATGTCTTCTGTTACCCAGAGGAGGAACTATTGCCAGGCTCCTCTGCACAGCAGACCTGTGATGGTGCACCTTGTCACAGAAGCTGCTGTGACCTCAGTGAAGGTTTATTTTCTGTGGCTGTGAAGAAAAGGTTCAGGAGTGAGTCAGCAGACTGAAGACCCAGGGTCAGATCTCAAAACAGATTAATGCAGCCTCACTGATAAATGAGGGCTGGAAGGAAAGAGGTGATGTGGTTGCAAAAGTCCAGCAACAGTGTCTCTGCCAACAGGCTTGCCAGCCTTGCAATCACGTGGGGTGGCCCTAACAGTTTCCAGCACTGGAAGTGACACTGCTGGCAACCAGGTCAAATGTCTGCAGAGCACAGATGCACATGCACAAGAAGAACAGAAGGAGGCAAAAATCTAAGCACAGTCCTCAGAGTGACAGAATCACAGAATCATCAGGGTTGGAGGAGGCCTTCAAGATCATTGAGTACAGCTGTCAACCCAGCACCACAATAATCATCCCTAAACATATTCCCAAATGCCACATCCAGATGCTTCCCAGACTCTTCCAGAGACAGTAATTCCATCATCTCTCTAGACAACTTATTCCAAGGCCCTGCCACCCTTTCAGAGAAATTTTTTCCTAGTATGTAGTATTAACCTTTCCTGGCATAACTCAATGCCATTTCTTCTCATCCTTTGGCTTGAGACATGGCAGGAGGGACTGACTCCCACCTGGCTACAACCTCCTTCCAGAGAGCTGTAGGGAGTCATAAGGTCCTCCCTGAGCCTACTTTTCTCCAGGATAAACACACCCAGATCCCTCAGCTGCTCCTCATCAGAACAGTGCTCCAGATCCTTCTCCAGCTCTGTTTCCCTTCTCTGGACACTGTCCAGCACCTCAACGTCCTTTTTGAAGTGAGGGGCCCAGAACTCAAGTCAGAATCCAAGGTGTGGTTCCCAGCACAGACGAACAGTCACTGGTCTGGTCCTGCTGCAGCATTATTGCTGATCCAGGGCAGGATGCCATTGGGCTTCTTGGCCACGTGGGCACACACTGATAAACTCTTCCTTTCTTCCAATTTGCCTGATATAGAAGTCAGACTTAAAGTTTGTAATTCAAGGTTGGGTTATTAGGCCTTCTCAGCGTGCGACTTTTCAGCCTTGGTGGAATTAAAATTGCTTAGCACCTCATCCAGTTTCATAAGTCTCTAAATTTTAGATCTCTGGGAAAGTGTCTCTCTTAAAACAAGCACATGCATGCCCTGCCTGAACAGTGGATATGTGTAGGTGTCTTTGACACTTTCAAGGTAAGCCCAAAGGAGTTTGGGGTCAATCTCCTTGCAAAGCTTCCAAGAGAGCAAATATCTCCCACAGACATTCACAGCATCCAGCAGAGGGGTGGAGGACCTGCCATCACAGCATGGGGTACTGACCTGAGCCCACAACTCTCACAGGGCATGCATATGGGATGAAGGTGAAGATAGAGCCTTTCTCCACTATCTCTGGCTCTGCAGAGTTTGGTTTGTGGGTTGTTTTTTCCAATATCAAGCTCCAGCACCCAGTCTGGGCATGCTCTTCATAGATGAAGCAGACCACTGAGCCAGGAGGCTCTGGATAGAACTCATGAACTGTGGCTTTGTCAGTGCTGACAGGGAGAATCTGAAAAATCCCCACACTGCAGTTTTGGGAATCCAATTAGAGATGTCTTTCTATACTGTTCCGTCTCTACTACAATGACATTAAAGGCTTCAGTAAAACAGATCTTACTATAAAAGTCCCTTTTTAAAAAGAATTCAGATGAATGAGTGCATGTAAACTAGTTCCATCTGCTTACTACCCCTTATGAGTTACAAACAACTGAAATTAAAAACTCACAGCGCAGAGGGAATTATCTGACAAGATTTTCTCATGTCTTTAACACAGACTGTTCAAATCTTTGATTCCAGTTAGGCAGCACAATGCTAGTGGTAGGGAAGGTCCTGAAATATGTGTTTGTGCACCAAAGGTTTAATTTGAAAGTTAAAAATTAGAAAGAGCAGTTCCTCGCTTTGCTGTTTCATTCATAATTATTGACCTCTAAAACTTCCAAAATTTGGATAATCTCTTTCATCAATGAATATTCAACTAGAGACATATGGACTTCCATAGAATGTATTACATCATAAAAATTTCAAGGCCACCTCCACACATCTTGCCTAATTCCCTGAGAGGGCAAGGCAAGAAGTGCTGGGCAGTGCAGCAGGGTAGCCCTGTAAGCTGGCACTGCCATTGTTAGCAACAGGCACCCAGCTTTTGCAGAGCTTCAGAACAAGGCTTACTTTGTCTGAACCCCTGAACAGGGTAGCCCATCTAGCTGAACAAGGGAAGCCAACTGATATAATCTTCTTGGATTTTAGCAGAGCTCTTGATACTGTCTCTCACAGGATCTGTCTGATCAAAATGTCCAGCTCACAGCTGGATAAACACATCCTGTGATGGGTGAGCAACTGGCTCATGAGTAGGGTACAAAGGGTTACAGTGACTGGGGTGACATCAGACTAGGGGCCTGCCACTAGTGGGCTTCCAAAGGGCTCCATCCTCGGCCCTGTGCTCTTCAACATCTTCATAAATGACTTGGACACAGGATTGGAAGAGATACTGAGCAAGTTCACAAAAGGTACAAAACTGGGAGGAGCTGTTGACTCCCTCAAAGGCAGCACGGCCCTGCAGAGAGAACTTGACAAATTAGAGAGATGTGCAATCACCATTTGTATGAAGTTCAACAAGGGGAAGTGCAGGATTCTGCACCTGGGATTGAGGCACCCCAGGCTGTGTGGATAGACTGGAGACTGGGGAAGGAAATGCTGGAAAGCAGCTCCACAGAATGGACATGTGGCTCTGGGTCAATGGCAAGTTGAACACAGGTCAGCAGTGCCCTGGCAGCCAGGAGGGCCAAGCCTGTCCTGGGGGCATCAGGCACAGCATGGCCAGGTGGGCAAGGGAGGGGATTGTCCTGCTCTGCTCTGCTCTGCTCTGCTCTGCTCTGCTCTGCTCTGCTCTGGGGCAGCCTCACCTCGAGTGCTGGGGGAGTTTTGGGTGCCACAATGTAAGAAAGACATTAAACTATTAGTGTCCCAACGATGGCCAGGAGGATGGTGAAGGGTCTGGCAGAGAAGCCATACAAGGAATGGCTGAGGTGACTTGGTCTGCTCAGTCTGGAGGAGACTGAGGGGAGACCTCATTGCAGTTACAACTTCCTCACAGGGGAAATCCAGGGGCAGGCAGTGATCCCTTCTCTATGTTGACAGTGACAGGACCCGAGGGAATGTCCTGAAGTTGTGTCAGGGAGGTTTAGGTTGGATGTCAGGGAAAGGTTCTTCACCCAAGAGGGTGGTTGGACACTGGAACAGGCTCCTCAGGGAAGTGGCCATAGCACCAAGAGCATTTGGTCAATGCTCTCAGGCACATGGTGTGACTCTTGGGATGTTCTGTGCAGGGCCAGGAGCTGGACTTGCTGATCCTGATGAGTCCCTTCCAACTCAGCATATTCTGTTCCTATATTGTATGACTTTAAGACTTAGAAGAACAATGGAGTGGTAAGCATAATCCTAAGAAAGTGGATAAAAAGTAAATGTATTGTAATTGTATTATTAATATTACTATTAACAGTTTTCATCACATTGAAGTTTTAGCTGCTTTGTTATTCCTCCTTTTTCTCTATCAATTAGATTTGGATTAGCGATAATACACTCTGCAAATCTCAATTAACAATAAATTCTTGGCTTTACATTTATGAAAGGTGTTCTTTTTACCCATAAACAAGACCTTGAACTTAACACAAGGGAGGAGAGAGGAGGATGAGGGCCTCTTCAAACTCGGCTCCTAGCAGGGGGCCAAAAGGCACTCTATACCATTTTTCCTGCTCTTTGTGAGGTACATGACACATTTTGCCAGCTGAAAACTGCATTAATGGGAAATTTGACAGTTATGTTTTGTGTCATTATTTTCACACCCACAGAGCTGAGGTCTGTCTCAGCAGTGAGATTACTTTGCCCCTCCCTGTTACCATTTCCCTTGAACTGGGATGGTGGTTTTCTTGTTAGATGGGAAGCCAGGCAGGTGATATCTCTCTCTATATGGCCTGCAGGGTGCTGATGTCTTTGTGTAGGCCCCTTACTTGACCCTGTTTAGCAGATAATCATGAATGATTAAAAATAGAGGTGATAGCTCGTCTTGGGGATGCCCAGCAGATTTTGACATCAGTTATTTGGATCATCCACCGTGGATCCTCCTGTCCAGCCTGTGAAGGAACATGGCCTAGCTGGGATATACTCTTGCTTGCACACCAGGAGCCTTTGGTCTGCTTCTGTCTGACCTCTGGTTTAGCAAATCTGTCTGACCTTTGGTTAGTCATATTGTCTCAGATGGATTCATGCTAGCAGAAAATGTAGTTCAGACATATGAACAAGAAACCAGACTACAATTACTGCCATGTTTCTGATACACCATTCCTGCATTTGAGGCTAGATAATGCTAACAAGAATTTGCTAGCATTATCTACCCAGATATTGCATAATCTGGCATGTTTGTTATCTGCAGAGGGAAGTCACTATCTTCTGATGGATGAAACCCCACAAGTTTCTGTACAAACAGTCATACCACCCGGATGCCACCAAAGATGGTTATTTGGAGGATGCCAAGAAGAAAAAAAAAGCAAACTAAAACACCCACCCAAACCCATAAAAACAGCTCACAAAAACCCCCAAAATATTTCTTAGAATAGAATATTACAAGACAAATGGCAATTCTAATTATACTACTACTGCAAATATTATGTAAACTCTAGGAGTGGCACATTCAGTAAACCACCAGTTGCCTCTGCCAAGGACAGAGGCTGCAGCTTCCTGGACTGAAAGAGGCTCCCCTGAGCAGCAACTCCAGTGTGCAAATCCAGTTTCCTCTGATATGTCTCCCTGCCTGCACTACCTGATCTGGCACAGCCCTGTCCTGCCATCACCAACATGGCATTCAGCATCAAGAACGAAGGTGGAAGCAGAATCCTGGGATGTCTTGGCTGCTTTGAGCAGTGCTTTGGCACAAATGTCAAGTAAATACTACTAACTGCACTGTTACACCAGTCCCTGGTTGCCTGTAAGGAACCAGACCTCATCTAAAGAAAAACAGAGGGCCCTGGACCATTGGAAAATTTGGAGCTTCAAGCTTATCTTGGAGGATTTGCCATTGTATGGCACAAAACAGTGGTTTTTTCTTAGTTAGGGACAAAGTGGGTAAATTGGGAGGATGAGGACTCAGAGACTCCTCAGAGGTACTGGGTCCTTCTGAGATGTTTGATGCCTGGCATCAACCTCTTCTCCAACTGACATTGCCACAAACATGATTCTAATCAGAACAACCTGTAAACTCTTTGCCTCCTTTTACCCCAGAGCTGTGAAAAAGCGAGTGTTATTTATTCCTCATTCGTGAGAAAAGATTAATTTTAGCATCTGAAGAATCCACAGAAAAAAAGAAATGAAGGCTGAGTTAAAGACAGTATGTAAAATGTCTCCCACTTGAAAACACTGGAAATACTGTGTGAGTTAAAATGGGAGTAGTCCAGTCCCATTGGCAAGGTACCAAGTACTCTGATGGCCAGGATTGCACTGCTATATAAAAAAGGGTTTTCCATGCACACCGACAGGTTTCTGAAGGTCAGGTTTGTCATTTCTGTGGACAGTTCCTTAAGCTGCTTAAGCCCATCTCCATTCTTCACAGTCCCGGACAGTGGCTTTTTAAATAATAGGTTTCAAATAATGAAGTAAGGCTGCAAAAGTCATTAAGTGGAAGTTCTCCGTCCCTTCCCCATGCATGTCCAATTCTTTAGCATGCAATCCTAGCCAATGCTAATGATACAAGATAAAAGAGGTTATGGATAAACAAGTTCAAGGAGTTAAGTCCTGCAGTTTCAAGTCCAGGTATTTCCTTGGTGGATCTTGTACTTTGAATAAAATACAAAACATTTTTAGGTATGAAATCCAGGTCAGTGTAGTTCTTTATTTATCACCAACATTTCAGTGTACAGCTGCTACCCAAACTGAGGCATGTGGAAAGAAAAGGAATCACAAAAAGCAACACATCTCTTACTTGGGTAGTGGGACATTTTTTCTCAAGGTTTTGGATTTTTGCATGGGGCAACCCTGGTTAGCAGTGTGAGAAATCTTCTATAGGTGGAATGTATAAGGCATCAGTTCCCCACCTTAATGTTTAACTCAGAAGTCAGGGAGCACACTGGAGCAACCCCAGGGTGGTACAAGGCTTTTTGAAAAGTTTACAAAGTGCTTTATTCATTGACTCTCTAGCCTGGGGACTTTCCTAGAAAAAGTTCCTGGAAAGGGACAATGTGTTGAGTTAAGGATTCCTGACATGTGACTTGTGAAATGTCACAACTCAGATCCAAGTCAGAGCAAATGCCAAACTCCTTCTGCCCATGCTGAGAGCTCAGCCCTTCACTATTGCAAGGGAGGGGAGGGAGGTCCTCTTGAAAAATTCCACTCTAGTCTTGCTCAAATCTTGTTCCAGTGTGAAATGTGGGAGACTGCTCTGAAAATGGGTTCTTCAACTGATGAGGAGTATGAAAGGATCACTACACTGAGCTCAGGGGTGTTGTGAGTTTGGAGCTCTCTTGTAGAATATTCAACAGGTTTCTCATTGAGTTGCTGGTGTGGACAGCTAGCTAGCTGTATACATAGACATACACAGCACAATCTGCTGTCTAGAGTTTTTCAAGGCTGTCCATGGTTTTCCGGAAGGCAGGACTTTGCCTCATGTGAATACCAAGGTTATTTCAAGTGCAACGATATCCACGTAACCCGGGGTCTGTTGGAAAGCAGTCCATGGTTTCCTGTTGCAAGGAAGGCAGCACGCAGTCCAGAAGAGTGTGTGGTGGTGTGGGATGGGAAGTGGCAGGGTTTGGGTGGGACAGTCATACATGGGGCTGAAAAAGAGGCTGCTGACACAAGGTAGGTGCTCCTGCTTAAGCAGACATTCTCTGAAAGAAAGTTAATCTTACAAATATGCATTGCAATAATAACAAGAATCAAGGACATTTTCTAAATATACTTTATTGTTCTTTTCAAAAGGATTAGTTGAAGAGTTGGCTAACTTCATTAACTCCTTAAAGAATTCACAATTTATAGATTTGTCAAGGAAGTAGCAATTAAAATATACAGAAGCAATAAAACCCAGTTAAAGAGTCTTGCTTTTCTTCCTTTACAAATAGAAGTTCAGCACTTACCTGAGTTTCATGAATCAACTGGCATACCAACATTATGCACAAAAACCTCAGTTCCTTGAAGGAGAAGTGTGGCATAACATGGGTGATATTTTTATATCCTTCCTGCTCTGCTGTAGAAAATTTAGGTGTTTGCTGTAGCAGAGTGCCTCACTGTAAGCAAGCCACAAGCTGGAATGGACACTCCTATGCCTTGTGTTTCTGTAGTTCAATCCTACTTAGTTGTGGACTTCTGAAGCCATGTGAAGAAAAGTTTTTTGTGTTTTTCTAGTATCACTTTCTGTCACCATAAAGCTTGGAACAGAGCAAATTTGGAAATGTTAGCAAAGAAGGCAAAATCAAATCCAACACAAACTTGACTGTACATAGGGTAAGAGTGGCTATAGTGCTTTTACTGATTTTGTGGCAGAAGCCACGGTGGAAGATAGCAGAGATTGTTGGAGTTCTTGATTTTAAAGTAATAGAGAAATGAAAATACCTCAAAAGTATAAGCATCTAAGGAAACAACTTTTGAATCTAACACTCTACTGTTGGAACCCAAGAATAATTTTACAGACTGTGATGTTTTATTGCTCTCTGTAAGTGCTAAAAGACTTCAGAGAAAAAATGAAAAGCTCAAATGTCTTCATTGTGACATTGGTCCAGCAATTCTCAGCCTTATTCCTGAACACACGTTTCTGAAAGAATACTGGTTTAGTATTTACCAGCATGTCTACTTCAAAGTAAATGAAGTGTCATCTTGCCCTGTGTAGATAAGCTAAAATTGCGACACTGAACATTACAACTCTGATCCCTCCAAAGGATCAACAAGCTATGGGCTCCAATGGATAGAATTTATAGCTAATCTAATGACTGGTTTCATATTTATTCTTGATTCAAATATACTAATGAGCCCAGTCAAGTCCATTAACAGTTCTCAGAGAAATAACTACTTAAGACATGGTTTGCTACGGCTGCTCACAAAGGCCTTCATTTCAATGGGAGCAGAATCAACCTTGTTAATTCTTATAGCTCATTAGTAATTATGGCTCCTGGCAATTCCTAAGGCTCATTAGTGTTATTGTTCCCAGTAAATTGTGACTGAATATCTGATTACATTTCAGCAGCATTTCAACAGGAAACAAGTTAATCCCATTTTCTGAAGTGTTTTTAAAGTTTTTATTTATTTCTAGGTCTAAATTGATTCCAAGTCACTCAGAATCCACAAAAGGGGTACGCTCACCATAATTCATGCTGTCATCCCCTCTAGAAGAGGGCTACCACCTCCGTGGATACCTGGGACAGACCCTGCCCAGCCACTTGCTCCCCTGAGCCTGCAGATCCCAGTCCTGCTGTTCTGCACTCACTTGGCTACTGCTTTACAGCCCATCAGTGTTCAAGTCTTTAGCCACAGCCTCTGCAATGTTTATTGCTCAGAAAAAACAAGTTTCTGGTGATTTGTGAAGCCCTTCTAAGCATTAGTTCAGAAGGCCTGACTCCCACTGTCTATGTCTTCCCAACCCACCACTGAACTGTCTGAGAGGCAAAAACACAAGGCAAGTATTTTATTTTGGTGCTCTGAATTGTGCAGCAATTGCTCACACTCTCTTCCAAATCACTTCCTCACTTTCCCTACATCAGGATACTCCTAACTTCAAGCCATGAGCTGTGCTTGGGTTTGATACCAGAAATGAGAGGTAAAAGCTACAAGGTGGTTGCACAGTACTGAGCCCAACACAGGCTTTTGCTTCTCCTTGGCGGTCCAAGCTACATACTCTTAGACTTCAGGGGCCAGCCATCAGCATGCTGCTACCAGATTTCCTACAGAAAATACATGGCAAGGCTGGGTACAGCAAAAGCTGTATAAACTCACCTCAGGAGCCAGCAGAGCTCACACCTGCCTTCCTACCACTGCTCAAATACTCTCCCACATGCTTTGCTTCGCCTCTCAACCCACTCCCTTTGTCCTGTGTCTCTCTGCCCTAGGCTGGCTTTGCCTCATTCTGTTCCCCACGATGTGACACATAAGCTGTCTCTGAAGAGGGTGATGCTGCGTCACACTGGCTGCCACAGGCCTCTTACAATAGACCTGATAGTTATTTGTGAAACCTGAGGTTTGAAAGCTGTTGCTTGCTCACTGAAAGACGTTGGGAGTCATATACCACTTTTGTGTTTTCTTCATTATTCCCATAGATTTAAAACCAGCAAAATCTTCCAAAATTAAAAGCATGATGTTTTTACAGGAGTACAAGTGCTTATGGAAAGGAGCAGCCTCTAGGGTAAAAGAGGAACAGAGAATACATGAGAAAAATTCCCACCAGCATCCGGCCTTTATGAAGTTTACTTAGAATAGATGACCTTTCCTAAGCTTTGGAAATTATTTTGTTTGACAGTGAATTGTTTAACTATAAGTGTTCACTTGGATTTCAAGGTTTCCACAGACATGCCTAGGCACTCCCTCAGTTACACTCTTGCTTTGATGTTGACTGAGCAACTCAAAATACACACTTTTAACCAGATGTTTCTGTGGGAGGAACCAGAGCGCTGTTCGTGTTTGTGTGCAGCCCACATCCATAAATCACCCCAATCCCTGACCTCTGTTGATGAGCTGACTCTGTCTTTGCAGTCCAGGTCATGTTGCCCGAGAAGAGAAGGAAAATTTTCATCTCTCCCAGCTGGGCCCTGCCCAACCTTGGCTTTTTGATAAAGCTCTCAAAAAATCCTGCAGGCAATGGTGCACAATGAACCAATGCATAACAAGATGCAAATGACAGGATGTTTATGGAGAGAAAGGGTGAAGATCTCTATCATGGCAGGCAGAGCAGAGACCAGGATGAACAAGCACTACAGCACTGTGCAGGCAGAGCTGCAGAGGGAAGGGGAGAGTTAATTCACAAGCCTGGTAGTTCTCAGTCAGGCAGATGCTATTTTAGAAGATGGAAAATTCACTGAACATTCAATGCAGTTTCATTAGCAACTGCTAACAACTAAACACCAGAATTTATATTGCTCTCTGAGCAAATAAACATCTGACAAGAAATAATTGAACTTCAGAATTTAATAAGGACAATTCCCATCATCTGAACTGCATAGATGGTAGATTGGTAGATTTAAGAGTAGTTTCTTATCACACTAAATCTGTAAGACTGTGGCTGGTAAACTATCTGGAGAATGATTCACTTTGTTATTCAAACCATCTCTGGGAAAACAAAACAGAACAAAACAAAAACATCCACAGAAAATCACTCAGAATCACAGAATTGTTCGGGTTGGAAAAGACCTGAAAAGGTTATCTAGTTCCAATCTCCCTGCAATGTACATGGCCATCCTCAGCTAGATCAGGGTGCTCAGAACCCCCTCCAGCCTGATCTTGAAAGTTACAATGGATGTGGCATCCACCACCTGTCTGGGCAACTTGTGCCAGTGTCTCACCACTCTCATTGTAAATACTTCCTTGTATCTTGTCTCAATCCACCCTCTTTCAGTTCAAAACCATTGTCCCCTGTCCTATTGCTACAGGCCCTAAGGTCTGTAGGTCCCCAGCTTTTTTGTTGTAAAGCCCCTTGAAGTACTGGAAGGCTGCAGTGAGATCTCCCTGAAGCCTTTTCCTCTCCAGGCTGAGCAAACCCAAGACAGCCTTTCCTCATAGGGGAGGTGCTCCAGCCCCTGATGATCTCCATGTCTCTCCTCTGGACTCACTTCAGCAGGTCCGTGTCCCTCCCGTGCAGGGACCCCAGAGCTGATGCAGTGCTCCAGGTGGGTCTCACCTGAGCAGAGCAGAGGGGCAGAATTCCTTCCTTTGACTTACTCTGTAGCTGTACAGAGATATTAAAATATTTTAATGAAAAAAAAAAGAGAAATTCTTCTCTTCTTCCTTTATTTTTTTTTTGTAGGGCAGATAAAAGCAATAAATATGCAAGCATTAGAAGATGAGATTGAGTGAACTCCTTCACTGTGCCCATCTCCTCACAGCTGCAGTGAATCAGTCTCTTGCCTTTATTTTCACTGGTGGCCTGGATCAACTAGAAGGAATTGTGTCCTGGCCTGAGTTCTTACAGAAAAGAAGGACCCTACCTTCTACCACACTTTATGCTCCACAGAAATACCCAGTGCCCAGTCAAGTACCCGGTGCACACAGGGTCCTCACAGTCTTCCCTGACAAAAGCAACAGATACGGAATATTATTCTTGATTTCCCTCTTTAATCTGCCTTCAAGAAGATTCAAAATGATGACCAAAACAAGACTGGATTGTCTTCTAAAGTATAAACGTAATTTCTACCTGGAAGAAAGAAATAGGTCAAATTTCTCTAAAAGACCAGTTTCAAAAACACATTAGAGAAGTACGAATATCTAAAATACACCAGGGAAAATGTATTGCAGAAATTATTTATTTCATGCCAACTTAAGTATTTGACTATATATATTGTAACACACATTTCAAAAATATTATCCAGTACAACAATAATTCAGAACACTACAGAGAAAAATGTATAACTCAGTGAATTTCAAAACAAGGTATTTATGCGTACATACTTGTATTATAAGGCAAAAGAAGATAGTCTATCCATCAGCAGCACTCCTACGGCCTATCTTGACATACACTGGAGAATGAAGGTCTATTACTAAACCTACACTTACAAAATTAATTTCCTTATTTCCAGATACCTCTACAGAAACACAATGCATTTCTATAGAAAATAATTAATTTTTACTTTGACAGCTTAGCTATCACTCTGAAACTACTACAGTTCACAGGAGTATGTCAAATATAACAACTTTATCCTGAGGAAATAACTGAAGCTGCATATTATTATTGCCTGTAAACTACAACTAAAACACACACATGCACACAAAAGCATGCTGAGGACTGCATTCCAATACATTCTAAGAGAAACAAGGAATAAACCTGACTGGGCTTACCATATGACCCAGAGGGTACCAAATATAATCAACAACAGCAATTAATATGTTTAAAAAGGATCTAGTTCAATGTGGGGTGGTTTGGATTTTTTTGGGTTTTGGGTTTTTTTTTTGCTAGGAATGCTGATTTTCTGTTAACATAATCAAATTGTGTAGGAGTGTCTCAGCTTCAGATTAGACTACTTAATTAGAGGCACAGCTAGTATTAGATAACTGCCATGAAGCAGTACATATTCCTGCAGAGCCCATTAGGGAAAAGGAATGTAAAAGTTTCAGAAAGTTTACAAGATTCACAACTAAGCTGCTCTGAAAAAAGTAACAATTTTTTGAATTTCAAAGAAAAATTAAAAAGCTAGGACACAATATATCCCCTTAGTAGTGCTTTTGTTAATAATTAAGATGCACCTATTTGTCTGTAATGAACGAGTCAGATTTCTTTGAGAAGCCTCATAAAAAGTTTTCCTTC
The DNA here is from genome assembly GCA_024500445.1 of Entomyzon cyanotis. NCBI lineage: Eukaryota > Metazoa > Chordata > Aves > Passeriformes > Meliphagidae > Entomyzon > Entomyzon cyanotis. The sequence continues at coordinate 40,772,094 of JAKEPQ010001021.1, read as the reverse complement.
ATAAAATGATCTCTATTTGGTATTATGAATGCCCCTCAGATTTCAAGTAATTAAAGCAATAATGAAAACTGAAACAAAATGCAGTATTTTTCACATAATATTTACAGTATTCCAAGACAAATTTAATAAAATACAAATTACTGTAATTATAGAAAATCATAGTAATAATTTTTAATACTTTCTATGTAAAAATAATTGTTCATGTTATATTTTAAAACAGCATTAAATATTGAAAAGACAGCAGCTTATCACCATTCCTAATACTGCTCATGACTGCTTTACAAGTGCTTGATTGCAAAATAAAGGCAGATTTTATATAATGATTTTTCCAGTAGTGTAATTTATAGAAGTATAAAGTTTATTTTTTTCTAAACACATTACTGTAGTTAAATAAGAAGCCAAAGTGTCACTATGAGCACAGATTAGAAGTTACATATCCTTTACCTTCCCTCATAAAAAGACCCCCTCACTTCACTGAGAGATGCACCCCTATTTAGCAGAGAAGGGGACTTAATTCCCAATATACACATCAAAATTTGTATTAAAGAAGAAGAGAACTACAAATCTAGTAGGAGTAGTGAGTCTGACTACAGCTTTTTGCTATCCATGCTTTTTAAGAACTCCAACACTGATTAGATACTGTTTCCATGCTACTTTTTGAAGTTTATTGTGACTTGCACACGTTATTTTCACTCATTTAAATTTTTGACAGGAAGACATTCAAACATTTTTACTTAACTTGGGTGGGATTTTTGGTGTTTTGGGGGATTTTTTGGTGTTTACAGATGGAGAGAAATCTGCAGAAATGACGGCGTATACACTAACTGCTCAGTAATACAGGAAGTGAAATAATAAAGAAATATAAAATTGACATTCTTTAGCTGCAAATAAATATGAATTTATATATGCACTGACAAAAATACATTAACACTCAGCTCCCAAAAGCGCTGTTTGCAAGGGAGTTGTATTTAAAATTGCCTAATCTGGAGCATCAAATGTGATGCAGGAACACCATTAGCCTACAGTACAGTCACTGGTTAAGCATATCAAAGCTAGTTATAACTTCATCTAGCTGTTGTGCTGCTGGGACTGGAGCTCATTGAGCTCAAGGACTCATTGAGAGTTGCCACCATTTGGCTGGGAAGCACAATGGAATGGTTTGGGTTGGAAGAGACCTGTAAAGGCCACAAAGTGCAACCCTTCTGCAATCAACACATCTTCAACTAGATCTGGGTGCTCAGAGCCCCATCCAGCCTGGGCTGGAATGTTTCCAGGGAGGGGGCATCCACACCTCTCTGGAGTGGGGTAAATCCTTAGGGACATAGCCCCCTGACAAGTTCTGCATTTTTTGTACTAGCAGTAACCAAACTTGTTTGAAACTACCTCAAGTGAATGGCAAATGTTGTGCAGGCATATCCTTTACTTGATAGTTGTACGCCTTATTTCTTTATTGAAAATCTTCCAGATTTAGTCATATGAACCCACAATGAGTTTTCAAAACACACTTTAAATTAACGGGCCAACAAATTGGACATCATTAGAGCAAGCGTAACTGCTGGTCAGCAGTGCATACAGATGAAACCTGACTTATCAACTCCTTGTTTAACCAAAGAGCATCTAGGGAGGATGTGACATCATGGATCACCCACCGAAACACAAAGAACTCTATAGAGATTTTCAGAGCTCAAAAGGCAGCCATTGGTTACTCCCTTACTCCACTGCAACATCAAAAATGTCAGTGGATTCCCACCTCAATGGCTCAGAATGTCTGTTAGAACCTGAAATCCCACTGCCATCAATTTATACAGTCAACTCTTCAAATTTCTGCATTCCAATCAAAACTGCACCAGGGGTTAGTTATCTGTTGTGTATAAAATCCTGACCATGTTTCCCCTGAAAATTTTGTTTGCAGACATCTCACTGCAAGGGGAAAAACCAGGTCCCAAGAAGGCTTGATCAAACTGTCTGCTCACCAAGGACTAGGTAAGGTTACTTCACAGATGCCCAGAAAAACAGACACTCCTTCCACAGCTTTTCTGCTAGCACTGAATTAGATACCTTTGCTGTGACATTTCAAGAGTTAAACACATAATTTGAATTTTATTTCCACCACAGATTTTTATAAATAAGCTGCTGAGCAATTAAATGAGATACAAATTTTTAAAACAGAAACATAGAGTCTAAGAACGTTCATGTGGATGGAGGCCCAAGAACATATACAAACCCTTTCATATAAGGCTGAACTGAGGATAGCACTACCAAGTAGTTAAAAAATAAATTAAATCGTGCTAACATAGAATCGGTAAAGAAATATCTGAATAAAGAGAGACTGATTTTCTCCATTTCCAGTCCCTGGTAAGATTCCAGCCATAACATTTGGAACGAGCTTTTACACACACAGAATACCCACACTAAAAAATGGCCTCATACAAGTAATCTGGAAATTGCATGAGCTTGAATGCCTGTGGGCATGGCTGATGTTCAGTGTATTCACCTAAGAACAAAACTGACAATTATTGTATGTCTGCCAATTTATTAATATAATTATTTCTATACAAATAGAGACTTTTTTTCTTCTTCATAGTAACAATTCAGTGTTTTAAAACAGGCAGATTAATATATTACAAATACCACTACTGTTAGAACACATGTACTAAAATCACAGGAGGTAGAGTTAGATCCCCATCAACAATTACTTGAGAAAACATAGACTATTTTTAAAAATTAGTAGAATATGTCATTCATGAAAACTTACTTTTCAGAATAACTCATTCCTAGCTGCTTTAAGGGATGTGTGTTTTTTTAAGCATGATAAAGAACGTATGATAGAAACGTGTTCTCTTTCAGTTTTCAACATAACTTTGCAATAAGCACGTAAGAAAGCTCCCAAGTGATAAAGACTTCAGACAAACCAGAACAAAAGCAACATTTTAAATTATTCAAATTACCAAAGTTATCATGAATTTTACCACATCTTTTACCTTATGATTACATTTGAAAATTCATTCAACTAACTACAGCTTAAAAATATACCTACACTAATGAAATTAATGTGAAGCTTTTTTACACTGTTAATAATTGGCATTTTTGAATGGCAAAGTATGATTCTTTTTGCAACAACTTATGCAAAATACAGGCACATAATGCAACCAGAGTATTTAGGATATTAGAAGTGTTTACTGTTACCTAGTCATGCTATGTATTTCCCTTCTTTTAAATACTCTACAGTTTGAAGCCGTGCCTGAGGTGCGTGCAAATTATCATGTTTCAGTATTTAACTCCATTTTCATAGTATATTTCTTTTACAGTTACAAAACTGCTAGTGTGCCAAGATTTTGAAACATTACATCTGCAAAAATCTTAAGCAGACATTGTATCTTCAAAAATTTATTCTTGCTATTGCACATACGCTCATATGACAGTGACACTCTGGTCCATATTCAATTTCAACTATTTACACATGCTAAAATCATCTATCTGCATATAATGTTGGAACAGAAAAAATACAGCCTTTCTTGACTAACACACAACGCTTGAGAATTTATGCCAAAGAAATTCATAGAATCATAGACTATTAGGATGGAAGGGACCTCAAGGATTATCTGTTGACACCAAGCTGAGTGGTGCAGTTGACATTAGAGGGAAGGGATGTCAGCCAGGGGGACCTGGACAGGCTTGAGAGGGGGGACTGTGCAATCCTCATGAAATTCAGCAAAGCAAGGGCAAGGTCTTACACCTGGGTCATTGCAATCACAGGCACAGCATGAAGACTGGGGAGAGAAGGAATTGAGAGCAGTCCTGCCCAGAAGGACTGGGGGTGCTGTGGGTGACAGGCTGGACATGCCCTGGCCATGGCACTCACAGCCCAGAGAGCCAAACGTGTCCTGGGCTGCATCCAGAGCCCTGTGGGCAGCAGGGCAGGAAGAGCTCTGCTCTGCTCCACTCTGGTGAGATCCACCTGGAGCACTGCATCCAGGAAGGACATGGATCTGTTGGAGTGAAGCCAGAGAGGCCACCAGGTTGGTAAGAGGACTGGACTGCCTTCCCTATGAAGATGGGCTGACAAGGTTGGGGCTGTTCAGCCTGGAGAAGAGAAGGTTGTGTGGAGACTGCATAGGAACCTTCGAGTATCTGAAGGTGCCTACAGGGAAGCTGGAGAGGGACTCTTCATCAGGAACCGTAGTGATAGGACAAGGGGGAATGGGTGCAAATTGGAAGAGGGCAGAATTAGATTAGATATCTGAAGAAATTCTTTATGGTTACAGTGGCGAGGAACTGGAACAGGTTCCCCACAGAACTTGTGGATGTCCCATCCCTGGGAGTGCTCAACGCCAGGCTGGATGGAGGGCTGAGCAACCTGGTCTAGAAGGTATCCCTGTCCATGGCAGAGGGGTCGGACTAGATGATCTTTAAGGTTCCTTCCAACCCAAACTGTTCTGTGACTCTGTGATCCTACAGTCCAAACTATCTCAGGAAAAGCACAGCATAGACAAGATGACCCAACAACTTGTCCAGTCAGATTTAAAAGTGTCCAATGTTGGGTAATCCACCACTTTTCTAGAGAGATTATTCCAATGGCTGATTGTGAAAAATTTCCAATTGTGTCCAACTGGAATCTTGCCAGGAGTAACTTGCACCCACAACCTTTTCTCTTTTCCATGTGACTCCTTGTAAAAAGAGAGTCACCATCTCCTTTGTAGCCACTCTCTAAATACTGGAACTTGTATTTTCTGCTTTTATGAAGAAAAGCCTGCCATTCAGGCTTTCCTCTTATATGAGGTCTGATTCAAATATCAGTGAAGGCAAAAGAAGCCTTAATTTTATTCAGTAGATTTTGGACTAGCCATAAAGTTCAAATAGAAAAATCATAGAAAGTGTTTATTATAGTAATTGATATAACAGCACTTTGGATGCATCAATATGCTCTCCCAGCCTTGACTGAAATATAAAAAAAATTCCAAAAATCTCTTCACTGAACTTAGACTGTTACAGTTCAAGTTGAGCCCTAGGTATAGTTACAAGTTTACCATCTATTAACTTTAAACAGTTTTCTCCTTTTGGTCGTGACACAAAAGCCCACACTGATGCACAACAGTATCTACAGTAGCAGAAGCATATTCCTATCACAAGTGGTGAAGTTATCATACACGTGCATTTCCAAAAGAGTTGTTCCTTCATATTTTTTAAGAGTCTTTGATGGTTCAGTGATATATCACAAATACAGTATTTTCCAAGCAATGAGTAGGAGCTAGATTTCCAATGAACTTTCTTTAGCTTTGATGAGCTTACACATCATCAAATATTTTGCTTCGAGACATTGACAGGTATCTTCCTCCAGGCTGGTACCTGCAGAATCAATTTTAAATATGAAAAAGTGTCACAGGAAATAGAAAAATAAAGACCCATAAAATCATCTAATCCTCATTGCAATCTTACTCCTTAACTCCCAGTGAATTACAGGATCTGATGTTCTTTTGAATTTGTTTCCCTGAGAATTTGATAAACAGTCATTAAATTAAACCTCATGTGACCAAGAAAAATGGTGACAGGACTACTGGGAGTCTTAAAGAACTATGTTTCCTAATACAAAGGAAAGAAGCTGGATGTTTTGGTTATACAGGAGTTTTTTCTTAAAATCCCAACTGAACCAACAACTAAACAAATGAACAAAAACCCAAACACAATAAATGCAAACAAAAAAGGGCATCCAAAAAGTAGTTTGGGTGCTTAATAGTACTTCTCATTGGGTATTCTTAGAAGAAATACAATATCAAAGATAATGAAAACAAATGCCTGCATGCTTAGAGGGAAAAGAGACATCTCAAAAATTGTTGGCCAAATATATTTTAGAAACATTTTAAAAGCACAAATAAGGTCCAACACAAGCACAATGTAGGTCCTTGCTGCAGTATTTACCAAAAACTGAACAAGCACAAACCCAGAACCTGGTGTCCTGACTGCCCTTAATGTCCTAGAATGCTCTATCCATTGCAGGAGCTCTAGTTTTGAAAATTGATGTTACATAAGCTACTTTTAAATTAATTGAGAAATTCTATATGCAATTATTCCTGATCTATTACCTCCATGAAATGAAATGCAGGTTACTACAGGGAGGTCAACTACGCTTTGTGGCTCCTGGTTTTCTTTTTAAAGAAGTTTAGAATGTTCCACTTTGCAAAATATTAATAGATGCCCAAAGACTTCAGACACTGCGCTTGAAAAATATTCATTCCAGAATACTTACATAAGCATACCCCTATTTTCAATAGACAATCCCTTTCACGCTGCACAGAAGCTGACCACTGACAGAAATTCTAGGCTAGTTCCTCTTTAAACTCTTGCGCTTAAAAAGAACCAACTTTTCAAATGTGGTGACACAAGACCAAACCAGTTGTTTGAATCAACCTGTGAAACTTGGCAGTGTCATTTAACAGTATCCTTTCATGTTTCTGAGTTGGCATTTATTTATTGACATTACAGAGAGAAGTCCACTGAAACAATGACTTTTTATGACTCTTTTTGATTGGGTAAGCTAGTTTTAGCTGAAAAATAATGAATTATAAGTTTTTACATGTGAATTTTAAATTACATATCATTAAGTGGTTCTACACCATACCCCCTAAAAAAAAAAAAAGTACCCACACAATGTATTGTTTGTTTCTTAAATATGAGCAGAGCTCAGCAGTTATATAAGGTAATCTATGACTGAGGACATTTGATGTTGCAGTTGCAATCACAGAATCACAAAATTCCATATTATAGACAGAGCTACACAGTGCAGTCTGTTACTCTCTGTTCAGGAAGTTCAGATTTTAATTTACTTTATTAGTTCCAAGATCTGATACCCAGCTGTATTTCTGCAACAGATCCTGTAACACTCAGTTTTCTTTCCTGTAGCCTTTTTATAATGGATTTTATACCCGACAATCAAGTAAGCTTTCTCAAGTTGAGCTTTTTAGGAAATTACAGGAAACTTTATATAGTACATTTGTGAATTGAGGTGTACACCTAAATCAGGTAGCTCGGTGTGCAGCTGCACGTTGTGCTCTGGATGGCAGGAAATGGAAAGTCCCAGGCAAGATGCCATGAACAATTCACAAAGGGCACAGGGATCTGTGGCCCAGCCAGGGGACTGAACATGGAGACTGGACAGGAGCCAAGGGCTCAGCTACGAGCCTGGACTATGGTGCACATAGACCGTGAGGGTATAAAAGCTCAGGGATTCCTTTGTTTGGCATCCCTCCCTGGAGACACCAATTCAAGCTGTTATGCTGTCACTGCACCATGATTAAAGGCACCAGATATCTGGGACTCTGCTATGGGACACCTGTGGTCAAGCTGGAAAAGGAAACTTTTCTGACTGTGAGAGTGGGGCAAAAAGGGGACTCCTTGAGTCACTGGAGCTGCCTGCAGTGACAAGGTTTCAGTCCTAGCAGTGAAAAGTCTGGGGGTATGAGTGTTACCCCCAGAGTGCCTCCCAAATGGTCACACTGGGACATTTCCTTAACATGCAGGTCATTTACCAGTTTTATATGCAGCATTTTTCAAATTATGCCAATATATAAAGTTATATCCAACTCAATCTTACTCTGACTTTTCTAAAAAAACAGAAATACCTTCAGGTTTTAATTGGTTTTAAAACAATTCCCTTATCATGGGGGAGAAGGAAGAAAGAAAATCAGTTAGATGAAATTACAAACTTTGTTTACAAAACTGTTATTACAAAACCATTTGATACAGCTGTCACAGGTCAGAAGACGGAAGACATTAGAAACTTTTAACTGGAAATAACAGAGAATATTCCTCACCTTCCCGAGTCTGATTCAAGGGGGTCATCATTAACAGAGTCTGCATTAAAATCCAATGGTTCTGCATCCTGGAGGAGTTCTATTCTATCTCTTTCAGTCCTGCCATTTGAACGGGTATACTTTGACAGCGCTGTACAAGTAAAACGAAGGAAAGACACTTATTTACTGTGAACAGCCTGTAGTGTACGGAGACATCAAATTTAAAAAACCATAAGAATAACAACTATCTCATCCAGAGCAAAAGTGCAATAATTTAGAGCAGTTTTAATATTAAACTGAACTTGCTCAAATTTGTAATATTTACATTTTGTATCTCCACAGAAATGCAACTACAACTTTCACCCCTCAATTAGGATGAGATCTACCTTGCAAAGAATCAAAGAAAATGAGAAACTACAGGCAAGCATTACTTTTAAAATCAAAGAATTACCCATTTATCTTTCCAGCTTCACGCTTTAACTAAGCTATCTGGAGGGGGTTTTGTTTGCTTTTGTTTGTTTTTAAAAAGTCAGTCTCATGAATTAATGAAATACAGTTGTTTTGCAGTTTACTCTGCAACCTTCACTAGGTCAGCACCTATGGCTTTTTTTAGTGTTAGAATGCTACATAATCATATGGTGAACATTAAAATATAATTTCAGTTAGTCTGCCACTGAAAATTTGAGTTTTCAAATTTGTACAGAGGAGGGGAAATCTACCAGCATTTTCCTAAAAGCATATTCAAAGCTTCCCTCCTCCTCCTCCCCTTTTTCCTCCTCTTTCTTCAGTTTCATTTTACCTGTTAGCTTACAAGAACACAGAAAATACAGAAAGAAACGTTAACAGTCTGACAAACTTTTTGGAAGTTTAAAGAATCCACAAGAAACGTATTTTACTAACAGACATTATTCAATGAAAGTAGATACACTTATGTGATTTTACATTTGTTGGTCATCTGATTGCTTCATTATTCCAGTCTGAAACAGCTCATTTGCAAGCAGAAGAGGTAAATTTTAAGATTTACAACACCTAACTTCAAGATGCATCATTAAGTTCCTTTGTTCACAACTGCCATCCTAATGGCAATTATTATGTATCCCATAAGGCCAAGTAATTGGTCTTAAGAGGAACCAGAATCTCTGAACCCAACTAGCTGGAGATGGAAAGAAACACAGTACTCTTTTCAGTGCCTTAAATGGCAAGATGGCATTGAGCCACTGACGTGAACATTATCAGCACATCATCTAAAACAAAAAGGAAAATATTTGAAACTACTCGCAAAGCCAGTGCTGTGCAGACAAGATACTAAAATAAAACAAAACAAACTTCCCCTCAGACCCACAAAGCTTACGTCTGTTGGCATTGGTCTCTGAGAAGCTGGATTCTTTCTGGTCTGTGTGGACAGCTCTGCTTCTGGTGGACTCGTCTCTATTTCCATACCGCTCCTTCCATTCCTGGAAAAAAAGACCATGAAGGAGAATGTAAGTTGTGAGGAAAAAGCAACACAACAACTGTTTAGTATCTTGATAATGTAAGCATTTTTGTTTCATTTTAAACTCAAAATGTGCTCCTTCACCAAACCAGTTGCCGTAACTGTTCTTTAGAAAAAACCTTTTAGAAAACAAACTGCACTCAAAGTTCACTCAACTGCTCCAGGGTGGGAACCACTGCTTTTATTGATTACTACTTCCATCTAGTGGCAAAATGGAAAAATAACGAGATGCGCATAGCAAAGGAAAATCCTTAGCTTACTGTCAGATCATTTCAGTGTATATGAAATGTATCATACACTTGCTACTATTTTGCTTCACAACAAGTTCAAGTTCTAAAGTTACAGGATGGAGGGAAAGATCAAAAGAAAGGTCTATGCTGTACTGGCTGTCATCTAGGATTAAATTATACCTGAGCTTGAAGAGCCAAGAGGTTTTATTCCCAGTATTATCTTGCATGCATCCTTTCTCTCATCTATCCCTTTGATTGTGACTTTCTATACTAGATTTCGTCATAAGCTAATGAAAAACTAAAGCTTTACAAATCTTTCAATACAGAATGCACAGAAAACATGATTTGAATCAAACGTTCTGTTATTCAGCAGAAACCATTAATTGTCTTAAATCTAATTCCCTCCTCTGGAAAAAAGTAAAATAGAACCTGTACCAATGACTTTCCAATGAGCACACAAAAGAAGTAAGTTTGGGAGGAGCCCACATTTTAGCGAGTATGACAACACTGCAATTGCAGTTACTTCAAGCAGAGCAGTATTAGTATAAGAGACTGATAATATGTCATTTCAGATTATTCTGTATCCTAGAAATCAGGACCCTTTTTAATGCTTGGTATACCTATTGGCATACACCACAGCACAATGAGTAACAGAAGTGTCCAAGTAGTGTCACTAAAATTGTCCTCTTGTTGTCTATAATTAACTCCCAGTCAAGACTTCTCAGAAAGACTAAACTGATTCCATGAATTATTTGGGATTAAGTTTTTTGTGAAACAGATCATTCTGAAATAAATAGCTGTGGCTAGCACAGGTCTTTCTCGTGAGAACATTTTGCTACATTTCATAAACAAAGATAAAGTTTGGATGTTTTGCAAACAATGTCTCCGGATTAGGTCAGTTCGGGCTTGGCCAATTGGGCCTAGGGCGAGGTTTCTGGCTGACCAATCTGGGTGACCTCTGAAAACTCTATATATATGGAAATCAAAATAATAAAGACACCTTTTCTCCTCCCTTGTCTGAGAACCTGGGTGATTCCTCAGCTAGCGGCTCAACAGTGACAAATAGCCATGGTGAATCCTATCAGATATCACAGTATAATATTATAATTAGCTAAACAAATCTCATACCCTTCTTCTGTTTTCACCTTCTTCCTGCCTCTGTCGTTTTCTTTTCTCTAAAAAAAGAAAAAATTAATTTATCTGGGCTCTATAAAAGGAAAATCATTAGCAATTTTTTTAAACAAACAATGAAAATCCCAAGTCAACTAGCAAAGGTTCTTACTGAAATACATGACTCTTGCAATTAAACAAAAACAAAACAAAAAGCTGCTTGTCTATCATTATGAAATTTCTTATCAAATTATTTTGTTATGATGGTATCGTGGGTTATAGCACAACATTTGGATACCAGCTGGCAAAGCAAAAAAAAAAACCTCTTAGAAATAACTGGGAAAGTAGGACTTTAAGAAAAAACTCCAGCATTTTTGAATCAAGATCTTGATGAAGTTCAGAGGCCCAATCTATGACCCAAATACTTTGTGTCCACATCTGTTATAAAGCTGGAAGTATAATATCACAGTATCAACGTCATCCTAACCTCTTGTTTAAAGGAATGAGAGACTTCAATTTTTCTCCAAAAAAAAAAGAAATACTATTACTCTAAATAAACCCAGGTTTTGTTTTTCATCAACTATGGGAATACAAGTATTTCATACTATAACACTGTATCCATAAATTTTCATTTCTAAACATTTAACAAAAAATTGGAATGGCTTTTAGCAGCTTTTAAGAAACACTATTATAAAAATGAATGTAAAATAAAAAGCTTTCCAAGCCAACAGGTAATTCCAGTTCTACATAACAGGCTTTCTCTAATAAAACACAGGTAGTTGACATAGCAAAAAACACTGAAGGAAATGACTAAATCTGTGCAGCTCAATCAACACACTTACAAAAGAAAGATTAGTTTGTTGATGCTAAAGACAATTTAAATGTTAACCATCCTTTATGACAGATTACACAAGCACCTGCTAAGTAAAATAAAATATCTAAAATTCAGACACTGGATGAATAAAATTGATACTTCACTTAATATGTCAATGAAGTCCATCAGTGGACTTTACATAGCAACCACAATGCTGTAAGTTTATTACAGTTTGTGCTGTGGCCATCCTCAGTCTAGCTTCCAAAATACTGACAGGCACTACGGTTTGCTTTTTTTTTTTTTTGCCTGAAACATTTCAGAAGAATTTAATCCAAAAATTTATTATATGATGAGGAAAATGTTGAGGTACTTAATGCCCTCTTTGCCTCAGTCTTTATAAGTAAGACCAGTAGTTGTCTGGGTACCAAGTTCCCCGAGCTGGAGGACAAGAATGGAGAACAGAATAAAGCTCCCAAAATCCAAGGGGAAATGGTCAGTGACCTGCTTACACTGATTGGACACACACAGGTCTATGGGGCCAGATGGGATTGAACCAAGATCACTGAGGGAACTGGTGGAAATGCTCACCAGACCACTTTCCTTTCAATTTTCAACTGGGTCACAACAACCCCATGCAATGCTAAAGGCTTGGGGCAGAACAGTTGGAAAGCAGCCTGTCAGAAATGACCTGGATGTGTTCGTCAACAGTGGCTGAACATGAGCCACCGTGTGCCCAGGTGGCCAAGAAGGCCAATGGCACCTGGCCTGTATCATCAATAGTGTGGCAAGCAGGACCAGGGCAGGGATAATCCCTCTGTACTCAGCACTGCCAAGGCCACACCCCAAATCCTGGGTTCAGATCTGGGCCCCTCAATTCAGGAAGGACACTGAGGGGCTGGAGAGAGTCCAGAGAAGGGCAACAGAGCTGGGGAAGGGTCTGGAGCACAAGTCCTGTGAGGAGCAGCTGAGGGAGCAGGGGGTCTTTAACCTGGAGAAAAGGAGGTTCAGGGTGACCTTATGATTCTACAACTTCCTGAAAGGAGAGTATAGCCAGGTGCACAGTAGGTCTCTCCTTCCAAGTAACAACAATGTGACAAGAGGAAATGGCCTCAAGTTGTGCCAAGGGAAGTTCGGATATTGTGAAAAAATTCTTCAGGGAAGTATTGGTATCACCATGCCTGGAGATATTTAAAACATGTGTAGATGTGGCACTTGGAGACATGGTTTAGTGGTGAACTTGGCAGTGCTGAGTTAAGGGCTGGACTCGATCTTAGAGGTCTTTCCCAGCCTTGATGACTCTATAGTAATATGATTTTATAGGAAGACTATGACAGAGGACCTAATTTACCTCTTCTAATTAGCTCTTTTCCTTCATCAATCAAATCCGAGGTCATTTCGCTATCCCCCATGAACTGCTGGAATCCCAAAAGATTCAAACAACGAGTTCCTAAACTGGTAAAAGAAGAAGCAATTTCCTTTGTTAATTTGCAATTAGTAATTTAGATACATTACAAAACACATATATAACACAAATGACTCAGAACTGTATGGACAACCTAAGTAAAAAGGAGAAACACAGAAGAAAACACAGACTGTTATATTAGCTGAGAAAACAGAAAATTCAGAACTCAGAACAATAACTGGTGACCCAGAACAGTAGGGTGACCTAGGTGACCTAGAACAGCAACACATTCCTAAATACAATTGAAAGTGAAGGAATAACCCTAGTCAAACAGAGAGATTAAAATGCATATAGTCTGAGAACAGTGCAAATGATTTAACATTAGACACTTGCTTTAATTGTTCTCAGATGTAACAGAATTTGTACCTATGATATGTCATTAATTCTTCTTTGGCAAAAGACAATTATAAAAATTCTGCTTATTATGACTTCTGTTTTTGAAACAGTAATAAAATTGGAAAGCCACTTTACATCAGGTTTCACTTGGGAGAATGTGTGGCATACTTTTAAGCTGTAAGGATTCCAGCTGCCCTTTTGGATAGCTATTAGGCAGCAGTCAGACAGCAAGCTTGTTTCACCTTTTTTAAGCTAGTCCTGGAACTACATAGCATGAAACCACTTTCACCTTTTCAAGTTTTCACCTTTGCGCTTTTCACTTTCATCTTTTTCTTTACACCAGAAAAAACAACTGCTGCTTTTGTACTGTTTTCCTTCCCCCAAACTGGAGTATTGATATCATGCTCAAAGTCAGCTTTATTGTGTATTTATGCTGAAAAATTTTTTTCTTATACTACCTAAACTTTAAGACTGCTGGATTAAACAAAGGAGACAGCTTTCCTCAATGGATTTTAACTCAACCTTCTGTTTTGTATATATCTGAATTAGGAGAGGTCATTAAAGCAACTCTCTCTCCTTTAATTTCTCTTCTTCCTCTTCACTGTGGAATTCAAGACCCAGGATGATCATCATGGACAAGAAGCCACACAAACTGTTTTTTCTTTTCTTGTTGTTGGCCTTCCTGTTTGATTTTTTGTTTGTTTGTTTTGTTTTGTTAGTTTTTTAGCTCCACCACCACTTTTGTCACTTAACCTAAAGGTAAGCAGGGAAAACTCACAACTAGATCCTTGGTGTTTTACTACCTGTACATGCACATACCATATTAATGTGCAGCCGAGGCATTTCACCAGATTGTACTTGACTAAAAACATACATATTGCTTCTGAATGGCAATGCAAAATTGAAGATGTTAACACAAAGGTAGCTCAGCAAGATCACACCAGAAGTATCTAATCCCTCACAGTGTTCAAAAGGACACATTTTGAAATTATAAAGCAAGTATGTAACAGCATTTTCTGCAATTACCCTTCCCGCCTCCAACAAACTGTGGTTTAGGGAAACAAGATGAAATTATTTAAACCAGTGTGCATTACCAGAAGTCTGGTAATACCTCAGAAACTTGTTATGAGTCTGTTAGAAAGTTCAATACCTAAAATTGTTGCTAGTGCTTCTTAATTTATTAGAAAACTTTGTTGAAAATGTAGCTTCCTCATGATAATTTTAATCCCAAAAGCAGAATCTAAATGACCCCAGGTTCCAAAGTAGGAACAGATTGATGCCTGATGGGTTTTTGTCTTTTTATTTTACTTTTATACTCTCTTTATATACATCCTTTATATATATCCTTTAACCCTTCCCCATTCCTGTACTTTTTACTCCCTGTATCTCAACCCTATCACCCTTGTACCCTTGCCCTGCTGAGAATCCTTTGGGGAAGACGAAACATCCCCACAATCTCAAAAGCATGACGCACAACCTTGAACAGAGACCCATCACTGAGACATGTTTTTTGTAAACTAAGTAGTAATCTTTTTTGGGGGGGGCAATGTTAATAAGGGGGCAATTACTTCATTTGTTAGACTTCTCATTGGAGACTTTTAGAAAAGTATGCTAATCTAGGGAGTCCATAAATTGTATACGGGAGATATCGTCGTGGTGCACCTGAAATCCTATTAAACCAAGGTAATACCCTTTTCCTATACTGCGTGTCCGTGTCTCAAATTTTTATCAGCATTTAAGGCATCAAGATCACCCTTCAAAATCCAGAAATGAAGTTTGAATTAACTCAGTTATGAATTTATACATCCTATGTTCCTAAAATGTATGCACTTCACCTATATAAATAGCAAACTATGGATTTAGGTTTTGCACTTTTATTAAAATGCCACAACTCAACTGCTGGAAAAGGAGTACTGAATCTCTTCCTGAATTAGTTGAAACTAATTTTATTAATGTAAAGAAACATGGAGGATCTGTCTTGCGAATCACTTACCTAAAGTATGTAGCAATGCAGAGAATGACAACAAGCATTGGGTAATAAATATAGAATCCATCTGCAATGAAGGACAGCACTCTCATGGATCCCATTATCTAGGGAAAAAATCCACAAGAACAAGCTCTAATTAGCTATATCATATATAAACCCATGAAGATTGCGCCTTCTCACATAAATACACAATCCTTTACAGTTACTGAAACATAGGCAATATTATCATCACAGATCTGATTCAGAATAAACAGATGTAAAGGCACCTCCAGCAGTGTATTCACTTTGAGGTTTGAAAATGCTATTTTGTAGTCTCACCTACTCCAGAACAAGTGCAAATCTGGTGGATTTTTTCATCTACTGTGAAAAGAGTCTCCAGACAACACCAAGAATCTAGTTACTAACAACAAAGATGTGAGATGTAACTTGCCATAGAAACCAGTTCTTCAATAAAACCAAACTCACTGGTTTTCTAACCAGTAGTTAGTTAGTTAGTTCCTTCTAGTAGTAAGTTAGGATTGCTCCCAATCTATAGAGATGCCCTACACGCTAAAGCTAGTGAAAGCTAAAACTAACAGGAATTTATATTAGGATGTGAAGAACAACCTGAACTCTAAAGTGTAATACTTTACTTTCTTAAGAGGCAAAAAAAAGAAAAAAAAAGCTATTGATGACTCCTAGAAATCATAACCAATCATTACGATATAGTCCTGGTCTATAGCCAAGTGTTTTGCCCTGTTTAATACTTTCAAAAAGACTTGAATATCTGAATCTTACTGTAAGATATATTTTAAAATACTTTGCCTATTCTCCAAACCACATCGAAAGCTCAAACCCACATTTTCTTACTTACAGATGTATAAGCAGTTGGCTGAGTGTTTTTGTGAGAGATTGTTGCATCCATGTGGGTCAAGCCCAGAAAGTTCAAGCACAATGGAGGAGTAAGACGACAAAATAACCTGCACAAATCCAAGAGGCAACAGCATTTAAAGGAGTTTCTTACATCAACTGCAAATCATAACTGGATCTATGATAGAATAATGATGTACAGATCATTAGGAATTATACCCATAAACAACAAATTAAAGAATGCAAATGGAAGTTTCATGGACATTTTCAGTATTTGACAGAAGACCTCCAAAACATGTAACAAATACTCACATGCCGCTGAAAAGGAGACTGTATGCATCTGTCTGATGATGTGAAGCTAAGTAATAATAGTTAAATACACGGATCCTGAAGACAGTAGAGTAAACACAGATACTCAGGAAAAAGATGGTAAGAAAACAGGCCATCTAGGGGAGAAAAATGTTGTTTAAATGTAGAACTTTAAATAAAGTTTCAATGTTTTCAGCACATAGCTTGTTACATGTACAGACCATCTCCAGCCTTAATTTTTCATTTTGAGAAGGGCAAACACCACCAGCACTGAGAAGATTTTCAAGAGTTTTTCTGAACAATTTAAACTGAAAATGATACCTGTAACATTCTACACATAAACTAACACAGTTGACCCTAGGGACACTCTACTACTTCTTGTTACGTATGTAATATTGCTGCAATTGCCTCAGTAGTTACTATGACTGATCTGGCATTTCTTCCCATTAAAAAAGGCTTAAACCCAAGTTTTTCCAGTCTAGCTTTCCTAAGTACAATGGATTTTTTCAGCTCAGTATCTTTACTGGTAAATTTGGCACACAAATGCTAGCCACACCTGTGACTAGATTCCTGGTCATCAGCAAATTTATTGTTTAGGAAACTGAGGTCACACACATGGCTAATTAGACAAAAAGTCTAATTAATACCCATGTTCCAAGCTAATGTTTCAGAAATAACACATGATATTCAGGTCAGCTGGGTCATGTCTTCACATGGTATTTAAGAGTTTTAAGAAGTGGCTAAAGGCAAACTTCCTCCACAGAAACAGTTTGGTACTATATATTTAGAGACCTTCTGAAAGCTGACAGATTATTTAAAGATTTATTTTTAAATCTATTTGATCTACTGTTCTTATCATAATCATTTATCTGAAAATATTTTTGTCAAGTGATTATCTCCAACTTACCTCAATGTATATGTAATTATATGTCTTTTCTGCCAGTTGTATGAACACCGCAAATAGTGACAGAACTGGTTTTGTGCTGAAAAATGTGCACTCTGACCACACAACAATGACTGAGAACGTGGCCAGCACAACTGCAAGCACCCTGTAAAACCATGGTCGTAGAAGACACTCCCAGTACCACTCTGGAAAACACAAACACACACACATATCCAAAACAGGTTAATGAAGATTACACAACCAGAAACAGAACTCCCTCACAAAAGGCTTCGAAGTTTGCTATTGCTTTATTAAAACACGTAACTGCTACTAAATTTGTAAATAAAATTTAGGCTTATGGTTAAGAGCATAAATTTGTATGTGATACCTATTCTATCACATAAACACATTAATATTGTGGACTTGCTTCCCCCTATTGTAGCTGAACTTTTTACATAAAACAATTGGCTTTTTTTACAGAATGGTATCAGTTATGCCTTAACATACTGAAAATCTGCATGACAGCACTTACCAACCGTTGGTGTGTAGAAATACTGAATAATTTTATTTTCTGGTTCCTGGGAATGAAAGGTATGAACAAACTGTCGAGTTGCACTGCTTTCATTTTTTGCCACATCTTCTAGGTAAAATGCTTGCTCTAAAAGAATTTGCCACTGGACCTGTGTACGACGATGTCTCTGCACTGAATAGATTACCTATAATAAATTTCAAGAAATAGGGGTTACAAGGTACTGGTTTCAAGAAATGGCAGAAAATCCTTGCAAAATCCCTTGAAAATGTGTGCATTGCAGAGCTGCAAAGACTAATTCTGTATATTCACAAAAAGTAGGTAGTTAGTTCTCTAAATACATTAATCACAGGAGGACTACATACATAATTACTGAGTTTTACAGCTCTTTCATCACAAACCACCTGTAGCAGTAACAGCCTGCTTTTTCCAACCTACCACTTTATTTTTGCAGTAAATATC
Source organism: Entomyzon cyanotis (assembly GCA_024500445.1). Lineage (NCBI taxonomy): Eukaryota > Metazoa > Chordata > Aves > Passeriformes > Meliphagidae > Entomyzon > Entomyzon cyanotis. The sequence goes on along the minus strand of JAKEPQ010001021.1, from coordinate 40,753,844 downwards.
AAGCTTTTACTAGAATTTCTTTTTCAGAATGCACTGTCGATCAACCATTACAAGGCCTATTCACAGACAGCTAAAATACTATCAAGACAACACAAGAACTTTGATCACTTGGGATATTAAACTTCTGTGCTTTCCTTCACCAAGAAAAGTTTCTGTTCAGTAGCTTAAACCCACGAAACTCAACAATCCAGATGAAGTGCATTCAAAATCTTTGATTAGCATTTACTCTCATTACATCAGCATAAGTGAGGCATTCTCCCATCTATTAAATATACCTGCTTGTGAAGTTTAGCCAGACTTTTTTCACTTGGGTAACTGTTCTGTCTTTCATCAAAATCTTCATAATCATCCATGTTCCTACCCATTCTTTCCTGGTACTCAGTAGGGCACTGGAAGGAAGAGGGAAGATTAACTGGGAGATGAAAGAGTAGCAATCAGTTTTTGCTAACTATTTGTAAAAGTTTGGGGCATTTCATGCAACTGAAAAGCTCACTCTAAGCATACATTTTTCTCTTTCTACAACATTCTCTATGTCAGAATACAAGTGATAATTATGTATGTCATAAGAAAGCATTTCACAAAGGAATTCCGCTCAGAGTCTTGACAGAAACTCAGAAGATGCCAAGCAGAGATTTTACATTAAGAGAAAAAGAAAATAATGTACAAGTATTCTGTACATGCAAGAAGCAACTCCTCCCAAATGAATTATTATAGTTGAAGGTGAACAATTGGTTACCTTTTTCAGTATTGTATCAACACATTTCCTCAAGGGGTGGTTATATTTGATACTCTCACTTACTTTACGGACTTCCTGTTGACAGAAAAAAGTTCCAATGTAGTTTAACTATGCTAAATTAAAAATGACAATTAAATACATTTTTAATAAATTATAAAATTTTTACTGATCAATTTGAGTTGCAGCCGTCCCAACTGGAAAGGATTGCCATCAAAGCTTAAAAAAATATGCAGCTTCCTAAAAGTCATAGCTTTACTAAATATGTGATGAAGGGTAAGTGACATATTTGTAAGGAACATGTATGTATTTTTTTAAGAAGGAACATCACTGTGCAAACACTACTATGCAAATGTGTGGAAGATTGGTTTCTATGCATGAAGGGTGAAATGGAAAAGACTTTCTTGTTTAAATTATAGGTAAAAGGAAGACAAAGAGCAAGTCCCCCCAACTGACTCGGGGCACTGACCACCTCTTCAGGAAGCCTGTTCCAGTGTGAGACCACCCACCACCTTTGTGATAAGGAAATGCTTCCTGATGTCCAGTACAGACCTCTCTGGGTGCAGCTTTGAACAACTCCCATGCATGCTGTCACTGGATACTAGGGCAAAGAGATCAGCATCTCCCTCTCCAGGCATTTGAACGATGCTCTTAGTAATTTGCTTCAACTTTTGGTCAGCTCTGAAGTGGTCAGACAGCTGGATCACATGGCCATTGTTGGTCCATTCCAGTGGAAATATTCTATCTGTTTTGTTGCAGTGTGCTAGTAGTATTTAGGGTATGCATATTAACACGAGCTGTATATGGTTTATGTTCTAGAAACCTCTCCCTAGCTGAGTGTATTATTGGTTTCCTGAGTTTGTACCCTCCTCTGCTGTAAACCACTGGTTGTAAACCCTTTTCCTCTCCTTATCTCCTCCCCTCTGGCTTTCCCTGCTTGGCTCTTCAGAGCTAACCACCCCCCTCCTCCCTCTCTTTTTAACTCTCTGCATTGCTTTGTTCTTGGTTTGCATTCTCTGGTTTCCTGTCCCTTCACCATCCCTTGCTCTCCGTCCCTCTTTGCCATCCCCGTACCTTCACCTGTGGACCTTAATAAATTCCCTGGAAATCACAGACTGCGATCCTACACTTCTTTCTTCGCCGTGCCTCTACAGCGACTCGCGTCCCCCTGAGTTCCACTGCCTGCTGCAGTGCTACGTGCACCCCGGGTGTGTCTCGGCCCCAGACGCCCCCACTCTTTGCAGTGTGGGGTGGCCTTCTGTGAAACACGAGGCTGCGTCACCGCACTGTTTTAAGTCCTATCCTGGTAAAAAAGGTCTTCATTGCTCATTTTCTACTAATTTTTGTAGTTATGTCCCACTTAGACGCTTTTAGCTGGTTTTAGTAGTTTCTTCAAAATGCTATTACTGATGAATGAAGATTCTACTACTGATTTATACTGACACCTAACACAAATTTCCACCCTACCCTAAACCAGTTCATACATATTATTCCAAGCAATGGTCTCCCAGCAGTAGAACTGGGAATACAAAAAGCTGGATTTCCACTCTGTTCTTGTACATTAGAGCCTATTACTCACTGACACTTAACAATAGAGTCTCAAAAGAAACCTTGAAAAATGCATTATCTATATATTCTCTTCTCAAAAAGCAGTAAGTGTGGCCCCACAATATGCAAACTCATCTTGAGATTTCTGAAATACCCTGTGAGCAGTGTAGAAAAGAAGTACACAATTTGAACACCAGTGAAACATCTGTACAGACTATTCATGGTCACTCACAAATGTTATTCATTAGTGACCAGTATTACTCTAAAAGGGTAGATAAAAGAACAGACTCAACAAATAACGGTTATCAAGTTGCTATGACTGTTAAGTTCTTCACAGCAAGGACTATTTCTGCTTTGACATCTGCATGGATCAAGTGTTATCAAGTGTTACGCTATGATGATTTTCTTAGTTTACAGACATTTTACAGTAATCTCATGCTACTTACGTTTCCTTGCCACAAGTATCCAACACCAGCAAATTCAGACACAACTAAGAACAGCCTTCACCTTTTTCATAGAGATAGTTAAGTTACTTACCTCCATAATATCCTCTAAATTCTCCTCTGCATCTGCTTTTTCAGTCATCAGTTTAGCAGCTTTGAAATAAGTCTTCATGAGCAGATAACCCCTCTTGGCCCCATTCCAGTGGGAACGAGGGATTTCCACCAAACCGTAACCCAAAAGCAACACAAGAAGGAACAGACCCCATGTGTTTGCAGCAGCTATTCCAATAGTCTGAAGCTGGTTCCTAAGGAAAAAAAGACAGCATAAAAAACCCAAACAAACCTTCAATCCCACCTGCAAGAAAGCAGTCTTAAAGTATCAGTATTTTCCCTTATGACTTTCAAGTTTACAGGAACAGACTCAGTATCACATAATTTTTTGCCTAGAGCCAGTCTGCTTCTTTGCCATGTTTAAAGCTGCTACAATCTTCCTGTATCTCCCATGTTTCTGCCCACTATGGAGGGAAGATAAACATTTGTTTGTTAGTTCTCAAACAAACAAACTCTTCCCCCAAGGGAATATGTTTTCTTATGAAACAACACGAACTTATCAAACTTACTGAAAATGAGGTCTAAACAGCATAGTGGCAGTTAGTCTAAGAAATGGCCGCAGAACCCAGGATTTGTATTCAGAATATTATATTCAGGAATTTGTACTCAGATTTGCATTCCATCTAGTATGGAAGACCATTAGCAATTTACAGATGTCAATTATTTTAACTTTCCTTTTCACCTTTAAAGTCTACAGCATTCAGAACCACTGGAAATACTGACTTTTTGAAACACGTTGTTCTGAAAACACTGAAAGTTTCTGCACTTATTTTGCAAATGTGATTGTATGGAGAAAAAAGAACCATTGCAAATACAAGAGGATTCCTCTGTTGTACATATCAAAATCAGAAAGCCAAAGACCAAATTTCTACAAATACTCAAAAGAGCCCCATTTCATATAAAAAGTTAACGTAACTTTCTAACTGCCTAACAAAACATTAGGTCAACTAAAGTCTAGTTTAGTTTTTTCAGAAACACCCATTTCATCCACAAAAGAAATTATCTATGCCAATCCTGCAAGAACTCATGCAAGTATTTACAGCATTATTCTTACCATTGTAAATTGAAGTTTGGATTTACAGCCACATATATTAGAAATGCTCCAAAAATCAGCAAGTAAGTGCCATAATAGATGGCATTTTCAATCAAAGCAGTTTTAATCTTTCCAGTGATGGAGAACCCTCCTGATCTAGCATACGACTGCATGAAAGGTAGCAGAATCCTAGGAGAAAAGGAAATGAAACAAAACCACATCAGCCAATCAAAAAAAAAAAGAGAACAAAAAAACCCCCATCTCCCACCAAAAAAATCTCCCTAACACCCAAAACACCAACGCCCTCAAAAAAGTACTTTAGCACTGTCAGGTTACTGAGGCACAGGTGTTAAAGTTTAAGACTCCCAAGCTTCTAAGAAATTAGCTACTTAATGTATTTTTATTCTAGAGGTACCTGTCTGATGGCAAACCTTAAACAAGCTGCAGATAAAAACAATACAGTTAGCCTTACTATGAAAACTCTGTGGTAAGTAAGAACAAATTATCAACCCAGATATCCTTGAGAAACTACAAAAATAATTATTTGATGACATGTTGACCAGAAACCAAAGCATAGACAATCCAAAACCCCACAGACAATCTTTTTACCATAGCTGTATCTCAGGCTTTATATAATAGATCCCATAAAACCAAATAATTTACAATATTACTCAAAAATTACCCAACTTATTCATGGAATTATTTTGGTATCTGCTTGCCCAAAACCCACTTTTTTCCGACAATCTATCCATAAACACCATCATGTGTAAATTGCTCAGTTACAACCACAAAAGTGAACCAAGGGTAAGTGGCTGCCACCTGAAGTTTGCTTCCACAAAAGCAAGAAAAAAAGAATATGCCTAAAGTAGTAATTATTACAGAAATTTCACTACTAGCAAATAATACAAAATTTAAAAGCTCTTTGCCATAGTGATACACTTTTTTAGATAATGCTATGACTGTTAAGATGGTGCCCTTAAAAATTATGTCATAGTCTTTGCCACATCCTTTTGCCTTACTTACCATGTTAAAAACTGAGATGTCCAATATACAACACGCCAGAAAATTGGCATAATTCCATCAGGAATATAACTCCAGGGTTTGAAACATTTTTGCTTGCTGTTACAATGTAAAGAAGATTATCATTAGTTGTAGAGCCATGACTATAGTATCTAGAAAGGCCTTTGAAAATAGCATAGAAGTAGTACAATGCTACTACTTTGTAGCATTAACCAGTACATAGTTAATAATCATCTACCTCCCAAATAAATAAACTGAATGATCATGTAGAAATATTTATCTGTGGTTAGGAAAATGATAATGTATCTGGACAGGATATCTCTCTTAGAGAAAAAAACAGAAGCTCAAAGACTGAAAAGGAATATTGAATAAAGCATTTTAAGTTTACAATTTTTGGTTTTCAGTAGCAATTACTTCATGCACAGAAAGAACACTTTTTTAGACAGAGAAGCCTTACACTTAAACTTTAGTTAGTGTAGCAGGTTTTTAAAAAATACCTAGGGAACATGATCACCTAGAGCATTTAGTTGTACAAAAAATGCACTAGTTGCTTCTTCTGCCTCCCAGCTGGATTCAGTCAGTCTTACACAAATTTTGATTCAGTAAGCCAATATTCTTCTGACAGGTAGTGTTCACTTCAGAAGACCAGAAAAGACATAGAAGCCTTTTTAGTCAAAAAAAAAGAAAAAAAAGAAAACAAAACTAAAGAAAAAGAGAGGGGGAAAAAAACACAAAGGAAAAAACAAATAAACAAACAAACAAACAGCCCCAAAAGACAAAGTTTCCACCTACACTAAGGCAGTTTGTTTTGTTCCATACACTTGTCTGAGTAAAGAAGCACGGGTGAGTCAAGGGACAATAAAGTCAACTTAGATAGGATTACCTAATGAGAAATAATTGGTGTTTTCCAGGGTCAAACTAGTTAAGCCTGAGTTGTAAGTTTTTATGTGCACAGCCCAAATACTTTCAAAACTATCAAATTAAGATAGAATGACAGGTAGTATGACTAAAAGTTTCAGCATCTCTCGTATGAAGACAAGCTTAAAGAGCAGGGGGTGTTCAGCCCGGAGAAGAGAAGGCACCAGGAAACCTTATAGCACCATCTAGTACCTACGGTGGCTTATGAAAAGGAGGGAACCACACATTTATATCAGCCAAGAGTGACAGCACAAGGGACAATGGTTTTAAACTGACAGAGGGCAGGTTTAAATTACAGATGACAAATAAATTCTTTACTGTGGGGTTGCTGAAGCACTGGCACAGGCTGCCCAGAGAAGCTGTGGCTGCCCCATCCCTGGCAGTGTTCAAGGACAGGTTGGATGGGGCTCTGGGCAACCTGGTCTAGTGTAACGTGTCCCTGCCCATGGCAGAGGGTTGGGCAGTCTTTAAGGTCCATTTCAAACCAAACCATTCTATGATTCTACGAAAAAAGGTTTGTCTGAAGCTGTAAGTACAGTGAAAGGTTACTGAATGGTTTTCAAATTCTGTACATACTTAATTTGGTTTAATTAACACACACTGGGTGGTATTAAATAAAGTGGGCAATATTGTGTCTCCAAGTCTGTCATTTCACCATTTTACCATTCTTCCAGGCCCTGATTTGGGGCAGCAAGACTGGCAATACTTTGCACAGACATATCAGCTGACATCTTACAGGCTCTGATCATCTCACAGATAACTACACTGTAGACATAGGCAACTCAGGGGAACAGCCAGTGCAGGCTAATGGATGAGCAGCCACGGAAAGAGCCCATGTTAGCCTACTTCTCCATGTTTAGGGATTACTTTCTTCCTGCCAGGATGCAACAAACAGGCTGTCATTACTTTGGTGGAATACAGTAGATTTCCTATAATTCCAATTACTAGATATATGTAATTAAAATAAAGCAATTAGATATGCCGCTTCCATGTAAGACGAGCTGCTAATTTCATTCATAAGGTATAAAATTAGATTTTCAGGTTTAAAGTCTAAGATTGTGAAGGATAAGCAGTTACCAAAGCCTCTCCCCATAACCAGGATTGCTTAACAAGCTTATCCCTACTGCTTTAACAAAAAAACAAAAAAAAAAAAAGGAAATCTAATGCCATTAAAAAAATAATAGTTGGGTAATCAGCTGGAACTACTGTATAATTGCTACATAATTACTCCCAGCAGATACAGACCCTGTATATTTACAAACTTCAAATTTTGCATCACACACACAAATAACACTTGCTTATCAGTCTTTAAAAGACAATATACTCCTATAAATTAAAAAAAGGAAATCATAAAATTCGGTCTAAAGAAAAAAACTTGTAGCTCATACCTTGGAGCAAGAGTAACATAGGAGCCATTACTTTCTGCAGGACTGGAGTTAACCGCAAGTTTGCATCGATTATAAATAGTCTAAAAGACAATTTATTTTATATCAGTGACCAAAGACTTATTTAAAAGTACTAAGACCTATTTTAAAGACATTTCCTGTACTTCAGGTTTACATTTAGAAGCAAGTAATTATACTAATAAACACTTAAAACAACATGCAATCTGCAGGACAAGTAAGTAAAACACTGAACGTATCTTTATGCTGCCTAAACAGATAAAAAAAATTGTTAAACACAAATAAGAGAACTTTAAAAGGTTTGAAATAGATTTGTTTTCTGATGAGATCAACAAAAACTAAAATTAATTATAAACACAGACACTGTCATGTTTAATTTATTAAGATACTACATGGAAGATTTCTTGGCTGTTTCTAAGAAACGCTCTTTCCAAATCATTAACTCAGAGAAATACCATATACATTGGATGCAGTTAAGCAGGAAGTCTTGCACATTTCTTACCGTACTGACATCCAGAGGCAGTATGAATACAATCAGGAAGCAGAGATACCAAGCCAATAATGTTGCAACGATCACCAGCCTATGCTGTTTCTTGAAGTCTCCATACCGGTGAAGTAGGAATAAGGCCAAGAAAAAGACAAACACTATCTCGAGGCCCAGTGCTGCACCACTCATTGTTAAATGTTTGCTCCAAGCACACCACACTCACTTGGGAAAGCAGATCAGAACTGTAAGACAAAAAGAATTTAACTACATTAAATTCTCTGGAAGACATTTATGCAGGAGTTGTTCAACAGACACTTTCAAACATATTAACAGACTTTTTGTACTTCACATGACTCAGACTATGATAGAAAAAGATTTTTAGTAAGGTGCCCTGAAGTCCTCTGCAGAAATCAAAATATGTCATTCCAATGCTGTAATTTCCAGCAACATATTGGAATAACTCCAATCTGCTCATCAGCTTGATATACAACACATCCAGAAGGCAAATCTCTGTCCTTGAACAGACTACTAGCCCAACTTTATGTCCAGTACAAATTTCAAGAGGAAAATCTATTTTTCTCTTTTTTTCCCCTTTAAAAAATGATCAACTAATTTGGACAAAGGGTTAAATGTTTAAATTAAATGTGTCTAGATAGCTAATGAACAACCTTTTTCATGGAGTGTACCTCAACACATATTTAAAGTCTGTACACAAGAGTTAATAGAGCATAAAAATACAGCAAAGCATGTGTTAGTCTACTTGTAATGTACCTCTTCTAAGTTTGAAATTTCAAGAATTTCAATTCACCTTCTTACTTCTCTTGTGCTCTTCAGAGAAACAAGGGTCTCAATTCATTTGGTATTAGTTTGCCATGATGTATTTTCACTTTGCTTATCCTTCTGGGTTTAGTTACTCTATTACAGTCAGAAGGGCTTCAAATGCCTACAAAGTTCATACAGCTTCATACAGACAAGCTGATACGCAAAGGGACAGTGAGCTGCACAAATCCATTACAGAAAGTTTCACTGACTTGTTACATTTTAATTTAAACTGCTTCAGACCTTTTTAATACGCATAATTTTACCACAGGCATTTCATGCATTAAAAAAAAAAATAATTTATTACTGTGGCCAGTCTGACTTGCTTCTGCATCAATATCAACATTTAGCTGTTTTGATTTAAGTAAAAAAGTTTTTGCTATGGCTTTCCCACTGTTAAAACTTTCAGTATTTTCACTTCTCTGGAGGTTTAAAAGAAATGCTATTACTAAAATTCCCCTCTGCTTACTTTTAAATCCCTTCAGAATTTGGTAAAGTGAACCGTTTCTTTTACTAACTTCTCAGTAAACTGCTTAAGCAGATCTGTTATGCTTGAGGGCACTAAGCAGTGAAAACTCTCTTATTTGCACTAATAAAACTCTGACGTTTCTGATACCATTACTGCCTTGAGGATGCAGAGGAATTTATTCTTTGATTTTCTTTTTTCCCCAAAAAATTTCTTTTTCCCCCATTTTCTACTTTCACATTTGAATTTCAAATAGTAAGAGCATGTTTACTCCACATTGGCTGCACACAGAGCACCCAGTATTCCAAAAATAACTCAGGTTACCTTCCTGTTTCTTGTCAAAGATGCACATACTTTGCTGCCTTTCATCAAACATGTTTACCCAACTATAAACATTTCTGTTAGGACAAAGCATCCCTATGTGTCTGTATATCTATGTGTCTGTACTATACTTTAGCTAGAATATTTGTACATTAAAAATCCAGGATATCTATACCATTTCCTAATTATTTATCCTAAGCAAGTCCTTGACTATTCTATTGTACCATTCTTGTTTCCTCGGATAAGTCTTTTGTATTCACAGTATAGCAGCAAATTCCACAAAAATAAAAATAACAAAACCATTATGTATCAACTTCATTAAGGCACTGCTATCTGGCATGTAGCTTTCAGTGCCCATTATAGCCACACCTTTTGCTATGTAAACAAAAATTATACAGCATACACTTCATAAGTCATAAAGTTTTATTACAGTCACACCTAAAAAGCTGCTACCAAAACAGATGGTGAAAAGTTTTTGAGCAAGATGCTGCACTCAGCTTCTAACATGAGGGAACTTCTAGAAATATTTTTTAAATGTACAGAATATGCTAAAACAAAGAGGGAATTGAGTCCTCCCACAACTTAACTCACTTTCAAAGACAAATGTGACTTGGCAGTTATCAGTAAACTACATATTTATGTTCTTCCCTGGTTCCTATTTTAATCTCAAAACACAAAACGAAAGGCCTATTTTTTTACAAGACTACGACTAACAAGAGAGTTGTTTTGAATCAGTGTATACACATTTCCGAAATAACAATTTAAAAGTTTGAAATAGAAACCCTCTAAACCAAATTCTCCACATAAAAAGATTAAATGGAAGAAAATCCACAAAGTGAGAAATGCAATGCTTGAGAGGAGCTCTTCTGGTGAACTAAATCCAGCCCAACAGTGCAGACTGTTGGGACCTGTGCTACTAGAATCAGGCCTTAAAATACATTACTGCAGGCTATAAAGCCATGTCTTCCTGTGGAAAGCAGCATTTGCCTCTGAACCTGGTTATTAGTTCAAAGAAAGGTAAGCTCCTTACCCATCATCCTGTTTCTTCACTTTATTTAGAAAGCCATCTCGCTATTGGCATACAACTACCTAGTATCAGCTAGTTGAAATTCCAGCATCTCTAAAAAAATGTGGTTCTGAAATAACAACTTCAGAAGAGCTCTCTCGTACTGTACAACCTTCTATGGCTTGAAAGATGCTCCTGTTAAAGCAATGACAAACAAGAGCCCTCACTATGAATAGAGAAGTATTTACTGGCATACTCAGTTTCTGAAGAACCAGGCAACTACAGATTAATACAAATAAGATTAAAAGCTGAAACACTGGCATGGCAAGTGCAACTTAACCAATAAAAGACAAGGACACGCTCTTGTGTTAGCTTAGGATTTTCCTGCTTCTTTTCAGACACAATCAGTTAAGTTTTTAATTTTAGCCAGCTACTAACTCTGCAAGCATCATAAAAGGCTCAGTTCAGACTTAATTCCCTTGCAGACTCCCTGCTATCAACAGTATTAAATTACCCTGCCAACCTAAGTCTAACTGCACTCATGACATCTACATTACAAATGAACTAACTACTCTGCCTGGTACAGAAATACCTAAGTTACTAAATGAAACGGCAGAGAATAAAAAACCCCACACTTTCTCAGAGCTTTTATACAGCACCAAATTTATCAAAGACAATCCAATATTAAATTCTTAAAGAAGGGCTGAAAAGAGTAAAGCATGTCTGTGAAGGATCCCCCCCCAGACTCCCAGCAAATGCCTGAGGAGGACTGAATTGAGGGTAAACACTGCTTCACATATTTTACTGAAAAGTATAAATATGACTATAACTTGCAGGATGTTTCCTTCAAAAATTCAGTGTATTAAGCCCTCCAAATTCTTTCCCTCCAGGAAACACACATTATTTCTCTGACCTGTATTTCTGTGGTTGATTGCTCCTGCCTAAACACAGGTACAAAACTCCACTCACTTGTACCCATTCCCCTCTCACAAGTTTCCAAATCTTTAAGGTATTTTGATTTTCACTAACACACTCAAAAAGACCTGGAATCTCTCACAGTCTTGTGCCTTCTATAGTATCATATTATTTCATTAGAGAAACTGTGAAAGCCATGAAAAGTAGTTGACAAGGGAATGGCCTCCTTAATCACAACAGTGGCTCTTCCCAGCTTTCTTTCCCAAGCAAAAACATCCTGAGGAAGAGAACCAAAGTCTTATTAAGCAATATATAAGATTATCAACTGATCCTCTTGTATACAGTAGGTCTACCAGTTGTTACTGAAATAGATTACAGTACTTCACCGACTTGTCATTGACAAACTGATGCTGTCTTTTACTCAGCTATTATATCCTACATGCTTAACAAATAGCTTTAGTGCCAGAATTCTTTTCAGGAATTTAAAAAGGAGTCTGCCAGTCTGTAGCTCTGCCTGTCCTTCAAACATTACTAATAAAAACAGCCATCCCATGCTTCTTGGTACCTCACACATTTCTAGAACATTACAGACGTTTTTCTTGTTCTTGAAGCATTCTCAGGTAGAGATCATCAAACAGATCTGGAAAAGTTGCATTTCCAGACATCTTGGATATTTCAGGTGAAACACCTGTTAAGCCAAGCACCCTTACTCTGTATGTTTAAACATCATAATTATATCTGAAAAAAAGCTGGCACCAAAAGTTGCCAAACTATGAAAGGGACATCAGAGACGCTCATGGAGGGAACTGAGAGCCTCAGCATACTGAAAGAAACATCTGTGCAACAGCATCTTCCACCTCAAGCTGAATTCACAACACACCTGCAAGTACAAAAGCTGCCATCTCCAGCAATAGATCAACGGCCAGCTCAGTGATCCCCTTCTGCCTTTCTGTCAGGGAATAATCTGCTAGTTCTTAGTGAGGTTTTACAAGCACATTTCACTTGGCGAAAAGAAAATTCACACACCTGTGCTGGTTTCTGAAGCCTGCCCTACTCAGCAAAATTATGTTGTTAAGGATCATACCGGACTTCACTTTACAGACATGATTAAACCTTTAGTACTGATAGAACTGCCCCATAGTAAGAGCCCTTGACATTTCCATCTTTAAACAACAAAATGGGCTAACTTGTATTTCAGAACTCACAGAGAACAACAAGAAGCAAAGCAACAATAAAAACAGTCCTTTCAGCAGTTTTAATATCCAAATCTGCATAGTGTGTTGTGAGGATTTCTTTTTGCTTGGTTTCAGGTTTAGGGGAGGGGTAGCATTGTGGGTTTTGGTTGGTTGGTGGGTTAGGGTTTTTCTGTTTACTTTATTATTACACAGTGGCCCTTACAACTTGGGGGAAATAGTAAGTATTTATAAACAGAAAACAAAGAGCTGCTTTATCTCAGTACAGTAAGAAGGCCATCTAAAGAAAGAAAATAGCCACAAACTGCCTGAGAACACCAACCAGAGAAATTATCTGATTGCACTATTGGAGAGAAACAGCCTCTAAAATTAGTGAAAAAAGTAATTTGCATAGTTTTGTTCTTCTGAGACACACTAATAAGTCTATGTACTGACTGGTATTTTATAAGTACCTGTCAGTCAAACTATTTTGCAATGAAGAAAAATTTTAATTTGACCAAACATTTAATTGATAGAAGATCAACATTTAGGGAAACAAGTTTTGCATCTTCCAGTTAAAAGGGAAAAAAAGCTGTGCTGACACCACACAAAATAGCAGTACTCTGATTTCTTAGGAGACTAGGTTCTCCACAGTAGCACTACACAAAAGACAAATGCTTGACCAAGGAACATTAAGGTTTTTATGTTCAAATGCAAGCAGGGACCATCAGTACAAAACCACAGCAAGCTCTTTTGCTTCACATGGTGCTGCCTTGTCTTCTACTAAAGGATCACAGAATCATTAAAGTTGCAAAAGACCTCCAAGATGATCAAGTCCAATCTTTAATTTATTACGTAGCACAGAGGCTGACGCTTTCAAACAGTTTAGGGAAGTATGCTGAAACTAATGCATAGAAGAAAATAACTTGCTTATCAGAGGAACTGAAATAGAATCAAATACAAGCGCTGTACAGTTACAAGCAGAATCTAAAAAAAGAATAGAAATCGCTATCTGGGCTAGCAGACTAACGCACTCACACAAAGCAGGTGTCAGTAAGGCAATCACATGACTACTGCCCCAACACTGCATTCCGGCAAACACACTATATGTTAGTTTCCAGATTGCAAAAATTAATTGGATTTTCAGCAAAATAATCTCTCGATTTACTATACATTAATAGAGAAGAGTCACATGATTCACACAGAAAAAAGGGGCTGCAGAGAAAGTGAAATAGACTGAGCTTTTTTTTTTAAACTAAAACTCCACCTCTTTTTCATCTGATTATCTGCTTAAATAACCTTTGAACGACTGTTCTGTGACTTAAGTTAAAAGTGGAAACGATCAAAAATATTTTCTTAAATATTATAGCATTATATGAATGTTAATTTGAGTCACATCATTCTCGTTATGTGACTTGAAGTTGCGTACTCTTGGCCGCGGGTTCCATTACCACCCTCAATTTCACAGGCACGTCTCTCCAGCGTTATTTAGTAAACAAAGGACAGCATTTGCAAGCAAGTGGTTGACTAAGAGCAAGGCTATAGGCGTGTGCAGAGTCAGTTTTTCATCCCCACCAATTTCAAAACAAGCAGTCTGGGGGAAAACGCAGGAAGAGCTGCATTGCTGAAAGCCAGGCTGGCTGTGAAACACGGTGTGAGCAGGCTGCAGGGCTGGAACGAGCGTGGGAAGGGTCAGCAGCAGCCGCACACGGGCAGTTTCAGGTGTGCCCACAGGAAACATTCCCAGGTGAAACGCGCCGGCACTGCCCGGCACTGCCGGCCGGCCGTGTGCGCACAGGCCTGTGCGGCACAGTCCGAGCTCCGCGGGCACGGAACCTGCACCGCCCCGCGCTGCGCGCCCGCGCTCCCTCACGGCAGGGCAATATTCGGGACAAGAGCCGGCAAACCAACACGCCGACGCCCCCTTCACCCAGCACTGCCCCACGACCACCCTTCCCGCCGCGTCCTTGTCACAGGGGACGTGTCTGGGGGCTGTCGCTTCCCGCCCGGCTCCCGTCCCCGCTCGAGAGAACCGGCCCGGCCGTGACTCGGCACTGCGGCCCCGCTCCGCCCGGCTCCGCGTCCCGCCCGCCGCCGCCTCACCACGGCCGAGCTGCCGCTCAGCACCGCGTCCCCCGCCAGGCTCCGCCGCCCGCCATCCCGGCCGGTACCGGGCTCAGAGCGTGGCGCAGGGAGCGCTGGCCGCTCCCGGCTTCTTCCGCGTCGGAGCCGCCGCCATTCGCCGCCCGCCGCCGCCGGCACGGCACGGCCCCGCCCCAGGGCGGGCACAGGGCTGCGAACTACATCTCCCGGCAGCCCCTGCGGCTTCCATTCTGCGGCTTCCGGCCGGCGCGGGGATGGCGCGGTGCTGAAAGGCGCGGGGCGCGCGGCGGCGCGTGTGGGCCTCCAGCGCCATGTACAGGTAGGGGGCACGGGAGCGCGGGGATGCGCGGGACACGGGGGACACGGGCTTTCGGCTACCGCTGCTGGCTGCGAGGGAGCCGCGTGGCGCCTGGGCTGCGCATGAGCCCTCGCGGAGGCGGGAGCGGGTCCCCCGGCTGCTCGGGGGTGTCTGGGGGCTGCGCGGGGGACCCCGGGAACCGGGAGCGGGTGTGGGTCCCGGGCGAGCGGGAACGGGCTCCTGGGCGTGGAAGCGGTGCGGGGATCACACATGTTTGTGTATGTGTGTGTGGCCCCGCGGGTGGTCCCGGGCTGCGGGGGGCTCTGCCCTTGTGGCTGAGGGGGTGCGAGGTGCGCGGGATCCGCGGGATCACCGGGCCGCTTCCCTCCGCCCGCAGCCCGGGGGAGCTCCCACACCTCCCCATGCCTCCCGTCCCGCTGCCCGCGCCGCCGCCGTGCCGTGCGAGGGTCCCGCCCGGTGCTGTGTCCGGATTTGGTGGTGTTGGGAGGCTGCCCTGTCCCGCCGCCTCCATTGGCTCCGCTCGCCTGTCCCTCCCCCGCCCCATCCGGGAGCGGGGCGCGCTCAGTCCCTGGCGGGATAGTCCCCAAAGTCTGCCAGACCGACCACACGCCTGCGCTGTGGCCGCTGCTTGTGCTTCCAGCGCCCGCAGGTCGCACACTTAGTCTGCCTGCGTGTGGATGTGGAGCACGAGCGACTGAAATGCTTCAAGGATCCCCACCCTGTGTTTGGTGTCAGTCGGGCGATACCCTCAGAGCCTCTGGGTCTTGCTGTGTCTGCAGAAAACACCTCCAGGAGATCCCATCCTCTAGCAGTAATGTTTCCACCAGCTCGGAATGGGACTCCAGCAAGACCTCGGAGTATCTCTCGAGCACTGGAGTGTCGTCCCTTAGGAAAGACAGGCTGGGCAATGAAAACACGCCACAGGACCTACTGGGGTCGTCGCTCTGTCTTCCTCCGAAGCGGCAGAAGGTGAAGGACAACGAAAAGGACTTCGTTATTCTGTGCCGGCCATGGCTGCTCGGAGAGGCAGAGTCAGGTACCGTCACCCTGGTCCAGGTTCTGTTCGCCCTTCAGTACAGATGGAGAGTGGGCATCACAAGTCCACCCTGCTTTATTGTTTACTTTTTTTGCTCTTACCCAGCAGAATTTTAGATGTAGTGGCTTTCAGGCTTGGGGTGATACATGCTGTTTTATGTACGCCTTTAAACAGGGGTGGTGTATCTGCCTGCAGAATTGTGGCCCATGAAAAGCATGGTTCTCTCCTGCCTAACCCTGCAAGCGCCTGTGTGTTTGTGCTGGGGGGTTGTGCTGCATGTCCCTCTGTCTGTCTGCTCTTGTATATGGGACATGGGTGACACCTTGGCCCAGCAGGGCTCTGTTTTGAGTCTGTATGTTAAGTCTGCTCAAAGAATCAGCAGCAAAGGTAAAAGCAAAAGTAGGTTTAATATAAAAGCAAAAGTTTGACAAAGTTTGTTGGCAACATTCACTCTAGTTGCTAGATGGTTAAAGCATGCAGAGGAAAAGCAAGCTAAAATCAATCAGTCTAAAACCAAAGTCAACCCATAAATTACCTATTTGGAGGCACAAGGGGAAGGGCAATAAGGAGTGCAGGCTGAGGTGTGCCGGCGGAGCTGTCTCGTAGCTCCCAGTGGAGCAACCTGAGGGACTGTGCTAGAGAGCTACAGAGATAGTACATTAAAGGTTGGAAGGCTGTTGGGCTGGAAAGGGACTGAAAGGAAAAGAGCAGGGCTCTTGGACACTAGAAGAAGGGGTTGTACAATGCTGTGTTCCTTTCCCTGGTGTCAAAATGGGGTTTCAGTCTGTCCAAGTATGGGAAGCAGAATAAATAAGCAGCTTTCTCCAGATATTAGGCTGTCACACAGAAGGCGGGAATGCCTTCAGACAACACTGCTTTTATATAAGACCAAGTGCTGGCTCACAGACAGCTGTTACTGAGCTCTGCCACCCAGAAATCCCCCGTGTAAATCACGACACCTTCTGGAGCCCTGAGAGAAGCTGCGATTGCACTACGTTGTTTCAGATAGTTCTTGTAGTCATGATAGCATGCATGTTTTAGAAAGCAGTTTGTAGTATTTGATTTTTTGTGTGTACCACACAGAAGCACAGCTCACCTTGGGCTCCCTTCTGGGATAATTGCCCACACAGGAAGAGTGGGCATTTCAGCGGGGGGGGGGAAAGCCGAGAGAGTGGTACAAGCATTAGAATACAAGGGCAGTAACTAAGGTGCTCTTGTTTCCCAAATGAGTATGTGAGTAGTGATTATTGTCATTTTTATCAGGGAAATTATTTTTCCATGGCTTTAGTATGTATACAAAGTTGATATTATAGGAACCTTTGCAGTCATGCATAGGCAAAAATGGTAATAATGTCTTCCTGCAATGAAGAGCTGAAAGGGGGACAAATAGTGGGCTGATGTCTGTTGTAGGGTGATGTATACCCTAGGGAAACTGTAGAGGTGCTTCTAACAACCAAACCAAACAAGGAATCTGACCAGCAGGTAAAAATGAACCAGCTTTAACTAGTACGTGTTTTGCTCTTTCCCTAAAGGTGTTTCTTTGGATGCACTTCCAGATGAATTACTTTTGGCAATCTTTGTATATTTGCCCCTAAAAGACTTGCTGAGAGTTTCTATGACTTGCAAGAGATGGCATCGTCTTTCGTAAGTTTTACTTCTCATCATTTAGTACTAAGGCAAATCTTTGTTTCCATGGGCCATTAAATGCTCTGGTTCTCATCTTATTTATATATGTATAATTCAACTTATGCTGTATGTGGGTGTGTATAACCAAAAGATGCCTCGTGTATTTTCACATTATAGTAGTCTA
The DNA here is from genome assembly GCA_024500445.1 of Entomyzon cyanotis. Lineage (NCBI taxonomy): Eukaryota > Metazoa > Chordata > Aves > Passeriformes > Meliphagidae > Entomyzon > Entomyzon cyanotis. Next base: position 40,736,181 of record JAKEPQ010001021.1, on the reverse strand, counting down.
TTAAACAACTTTCCCGTATCTCAGTCTGTTTTTGACGCTGAAAACTTTCTGTGGTTGTACTTATATCTTTGACCTGTTTGAACTCACTAAGTGAAATTCTTTGCCTTAGGTTTGATGAATCTCTCTGGCAGACTCTTGATTTGAGTGGTGGGAATCTGCTGCCAGGAGTGCTTGGACAGTTGTTGCCTGCAGGTGTTACTGTGTTCCGCTGCCCGAGGTCTTGCATTGGGGATCCATTGTTTAAAACAAGCAAGTAAGGGTTTTTCTGCATCTTTTGGATCCTGAAACCATGTTTCAAATATTCAGTCCTTCTGCGTGTTTTTGGTTTTTAAGGTAGTACCAACCAGCAGCAGTGTTTGTGCTGTCTCTGGAGTGGGGAAGAGCTGGTCAGTGGTTATGCATGTGTTGAAACAGGAGGATCTGCATTCACCTGTCAGTTATTAAAATCAGGTTGATGTGGCTTTGATGCCTTAATAATTTCTAGTTTTTTACTCTTCATGTATCTGTAATTTGGTGTAGTTCTGTGCTTCTTATAAAGTGCTAAAAACCTCTGTTCTGAGATCCTTTAGCCAAAACAATCCCTCTGAATAGAGATCCAAGGACACATTTTTTGCCCTAGGGCCTGAAAATATGTAAACAGCTGTGACTTGCAGGGTAGTAGGCCTGGGGTGGTTAACATCATTGCCTAAGGGAGTGATTGGAGAATTAGGGGTTAATATGCTAATAGGACAAAACTTTTAAAAGGTGAAGGACTCGTGACCTAGCATCCATTTTCTGGGTGTAGACTTTGCTTGCTGAATGTACCTTGAAGACCTTGAGTAAATTTGTCTGCTTTTTATACTGCTAATTTGTCTTGGCCTCTGTTTCAGGTAGCCTGCTTTAGGCATCACCTTTTTTTTGAAAATATCAGGCACCATAATGCACTTGCAGTTTATATCTTGTAGAACCACGAATTATCAGCATCTTCAGAATTTTTATATGGTACACTCAAAATAATCATTTAACTCCACCAGGAATCCCAAATGCCGGGAAGATACAAGTTCTACAGTTTTGGCTGGTAGCTTAGCAGTAAGCTCAGTGAGCTTTGTAGTATATTCAGATTGCAGCTGAATACAACAATAAAAATATTTTCTGCAAGTTTTGCATGCTTTTATTGTATGGAATGTATTTGTGATGTGGGTAATTTATGGAGCAGATTTTAATGCAATGTTAGTAACTTTTTTTTTTTTTTTAAAGTCTTCTTAAAATTCAGCACCTGGATTTGTCAAACTGTACAGTGTCTGCTGCAGATCTCCACAGTATTCTTTGTCTGTGTGAAAATCTGCAGAACCTCAGCCTGGAGGGTCTAGTGCTTTCTGACCTCATCATCAAGTGAGTGACGTGTTTGGGAATATTGAGTAAATACCTTCTGTTTGGTGCCATCATTTTGTGCAGGCTAATGAAAAAATGCAGTGGACGGTTGTTCATTGTGGGAGTCTTTTGGAATGGCCAGTTTTAAGTGCTTTTTTTTTTTTTTTTTCCCAATTCTGGAGTAGCAGGAGGTTGGAGAAACTGCTCATCTCTCTAGAGTTTGTGTCCATGTTCCCACAGCTAAGCTGTACAGCAGAGTTACTTTTATTTTCTCATTTTTGTGCTCCCAGGAGGACTTAGTGTTTGGTGTGCAGATTCTTTTCTGTTCTAAGGGCTCTCAGTGGCTCTCCCACCAGGTGCTCATTGTGCTTCTGCACTATTGCTCACTTTTTTTGTTGAACTTCACACCAAAGTCCTGGAAGATTACAGATTCTGTCAAGCAGACAAAATGTTTTTTGGTTAGACTGCAGAGACACTAATGCGTGTACAGTCAGCCTTGTGTTCAGTCATACGAGGTGATTGTGGAGGTGCCAGAGACCATAGGTCAGATGGCAGAGACTCTGGCTGTCCCGCTTTCTGATGCCTTCCTCACTCCAGGGAGGAGGAACCAGAATATAAATAAATCTGTATAGTTTGGCTTTTAATACTGGGTCTGAAATCTGAAAATAGGGTACTAATCAGGCACTAATGATGGCATTTTATTGCCTTCTGAGCAAATGTAGATGCTAGCTGTAAGGGTTCTTCCAGATTTTGCTGACTGCATCTGTGCTCTAGTCTGGCAAACAAATGCATTCAGGGAATGCTATTTGGAGATGTGTTTTGTTCTGGAATAACCTCCATCTTGTGGAGGGGTGACATCAGAAATGAGATGGTTGCTTTGTCTTTTGTAGAGATATAGTCATCTCTGATTAGCTGTGGTGTGTGTTTATTGGCATACAACAGAAGAAGGTGAGAAAAAATAATTTCCTTGTAAACTTAGTAGTTTATAAATATGCAGAGTTGTCAGCAATGTCAAGTAAATAGATAGGTATCTCTTTCAATGTTGTGCCTTGATGCAGCAAGTGCAGAGTTGAGACTGTTAGTGACTCAGGTTGGTCAGTTGATTAAAGATGCAGTACTTCATGTTTAATGAACAATTCCCTGGCCAGGATCTTAGGTCTTAAAAATAGTCACACGTCTTTACAAATCAAGAGGTGTTCCATATTTAAATTATATCAAACTTCTCAATTTTTTTTCTCTCTACAGGAGCATTGCTAGGAATCCTAATTTGATACGACTAAATCTGTGTGGGTGCTCAGAGTTTTCTGCAGAAGCCTTGGAGTTGATGTTGAGCAGCTGTTCTATGTAAGACAAAACCAGTTTTTGCTATTCCTGAAAAAAGGATTTTTTTTTCCTTAGGCATCCCCATTATATCTAATACTTTTTTTTTAATGTGCTTGTTTCTGTTCCTAAATGCGTAACAGTTGATTATTAGCTGAGTAGTCAGGTAATTCCATCAAGCCATTTTCTGCTTTAATAGCAAAGATGTACTTTGGTAGTTTTTCATGGGTTTTCTTAATCATGCTTTTGGAGGGTAAACCCCATTTTGTTTTCCTTTGATATGATGTAAATTTGATTTTCTTTATAAAAACAGTATGTGATACTCACAAAGCCCAAGTGTGTTTTGAAGCTGGAAAGAGGAGTTCCAGAGCTTCCTTTGCAATCAGAGTACAGCATGAGTGGCAGACAAGCCTGTGCCTTTCCCTGGTAGAATAATCCTTCAGTAACCTTCTAGTGTATGAAGGGCTGTGTTCAGATTGACAGCTCTAGTGACTAAACCATCTGCTGGCAGGATGTCATTGAACTGGGCCCTAGTGAATTTGGGATTTATATCCCAATCTTTCTGCTGACTTCCTATGACCTGCAGGACAACATAATTAATCTTTAGTTCTGCAAAAGCATGTTTTTTAATCAAGTTGCAAGTTAGTGGGCAGCCAAAGCCTTAATCTTTCTGTTGCTTGGTCTGATTACTCAGATCATGAGCTCTTTAGAGGATGGCAGTCTGTGCAGCGCACAGTGAATAGCAGATGGCAAACCTGATCCTAGGAATGCTAGTGGCAATTTAACTTTTTTTCATTTTATGTAGAGGTTGCCAGCTAAATGCTCTAGTTGTGCATTCACTGTGTCTTTGTCCCTTGGTTTCAGCTACAACACCTGCCCACAGAACAATGTTTTGTCCTCAGCCCCATGGTGACAGGCTATAGGTAACCAAGCACATAAAGAGAGTTAAGCTCACAGCATGACCAGTGTTCATATAAAACTGTGAATTATTTTATGCTAATTAGGATTAATTGGTCATTTGACCAATGCTAATAATGGATGGTGTTTTTTCTTCTCAGTGTTACCATCTGTTCAATAGTAACAGATTCAGGTCACAAACCCGATGAAAGGAAGTGTCTCCTTGTGGCAGTTCCTGAAGAGAGCCTTCACTTCCTAAGATATTACCAAATCATTCCAGTTGAAAGTGGCTTTGGGAAGTCACTTTAATCTCTTTCCCAGATCAGGGTGTAACATCAGCACTGTCTGGGTTGATGAGGATTTTCTCTGGTTAGATCTTAAAAATCTCCAAAGACAGATTCTGCTGAGTAACCTGCTCCATTCATTAGTGCTTAATAATTGTCATACTAGAATTTCTAGTCAAGAATTCAGGAAGCTGGCACTAGGCATGTTGCTTTAAAAGTATCAACTCTAATAGAAAATAACAGAACTTGAACTGCATTTCAGCCATTCCTGTTAACAAACCTGTTTATTTGTATGTAGGCTGGAGGAGCTGAACTTGTCCTGGTGTGCATTCACAGCCACTCATGTCAAAGCAGCAGTCAATCATGTTACTTCAAAAATCACCCAGTTAAATTTAAGTGGATACAGAGAGAATCTACAAATAGCAGGTAAGCAGCAGTGTGACAAACCTTTATCCCACTATGGGATAAAGCAGCAGGCTTTACATTTTCTTCTGGTTGGCATTCACTCTTTGTATAGAAGAATCACATACTAACAGTGACTTCTGTGCTCTGTATAGCTTGAAGTTCTTGCTGTCAGAGACTCTTACTCATATTTCTGGCTCAGTCATGAAGGGTGAGATGATTTTTCTAATGAATTTAAAAACAGTCCAGTGAAAGTTCATTTCTTCTTCAGCTGAATGGAACAGCCTTTACTTGGAAGTAAGTCCTGCAAGCAGGACTTTGTGTGCTGTGAATTAGCTCCAGGAACAGTATCTGGAGGGCTTTCTTAAGACTTCTGCAGTTGTGGCTGCTGAAGGCATCTTCTAAGAGAACAGTCATAGTAGGTGCTTGAGTTTCAGACTGATATTCAGCTACCAGTTAATTGGGAAAGCAAATAATCTCCGTAATCAACATTTAACCATTTACTTGCTAATAGTTCTAGGAAGAAAAGTTGTGTTAAGTTGGGGGGTAATAGAAAATTCAGGTAAGTCAAGATTTGGGGGACGGTACATCAAAATGAACAAGAGCATAGCTAAAGGTTGAAAGTCCTTTTGTGGTAAAGAGAATTTAATTTTCGCAATGAGTGAGTATGACAATAGGGCATTAGATAACATGCATGGGGTGACCTCTCTTATTTCTATTTAAACATCACACAGACCCCTTCATGCATTCCCTTTGTGGGCAGATAGGCAAATCTTCTTATCTCAGCCCCAAACCCATAAACAAATATGCTGCATAATCTCTTCCACATCAGGAATTTGAACCTTGGGCCTTCTAATTGGGCCATTAGAGACCATGTGCTGACCTCTTCTGTTTGTAAAACACTTTCCTTGAGTGACTTTACTGTTTCAGTGCAATTTGTCAGGTGTAAGACTTGAATAGTACATTAATCATCATAATTAAAATATTGTTTCCTTTAGTTTCTGCACATGAATTCTGAAATACCAAAATTCTCTTGCATGTTGGTTAGCACCTTGCAATGGCTTTTAGGTGATATCTGAACCACAAGTGATTCAGTGCTACTTGGAGACAGTGAAAGCCTCAAGAATTCACAGTTTTAAATCAGGAAAACCGTAACTTTTGTCGTGAGAAAAGAACTTCTGGGTAAAAATGGAGATGCCTAAAAGATTTGGTGCTCTGAAAGGGTATTTGATGTATGGAAAATTTTTGTTACTTTGTCAGTATATGTTAGTATTTCAGGCAGCTCGCCATAACTATGTCTTAGTAGATTTCACAGAAATATAATCTGAATTACTCTCTTGCTAAGTTGGTGCAATTGACTTCTTGGGACAATCTGCTGAACTAAATGTATCCTTTTGCTAAGGGTTAATAGAAGTCCATATAAGATATCTTGAAGCATGTATCTTTTAGTTTAAAAGTTGTGCTTTAGTTGTTGGGTTCCAGTAGAGAAGGTATAAATGAGCATGTGTGGGAGTGGGTAGGCTATATAACACACATTCATCTTGTTACTGAAAGAGGGACTGACTCCGTGTGACCTTTTTTCAGATGTGAAAACACTAGTGGAAAGATGTCCTTTGCTTGTCCATTTAGATCTCAGGTAAGAAGACCTGTGCAGCCAGTCCTTCAATCCCTTATGGTTTAGGGGATTAGCACTGAATGAGGCAAGGTTGTGTAGCACTGCACATCCAGAAAATACTACTCAAGTTAAACCTGCAAAAGATTTGCTATCTGGCATGACCTCATGTGGAGCATGTAACTAACTTGAAGATGTCTTTCTTACCCCAGCATAATGTCAGATACCTACAGGATTTGTTAATTAACAAGAGATGGTAGTCAACCAGTAGAATGGAAGGAAGTACTTAGATGCCTACAGTTTATTAGCCTAGCATCGTAGAGAGGATTTAAGTAATCTCTGATGCAAATTTGTTATTTGGCCATGTAAGTGTACAAAAAAAACCCCAAAAAGTGTATTTTGGTTTTGATTTAGTCACAGTACTCTGTGAACTTGCCTATTCATGGCATAAGTTCTGCTGCAGAATATCTGTGTGAATAGAAACTTCTGCTTCATTTGTCTTTCAGTGAAAATCAAAATCCCTGCCCTGCCACAGCACAGACACACTAGGCATGGGTTGCTTCCATATTCAGCAAAAACATACTTCAGTGGTAGAAAAAGTAGATGTTTAATAAATTTCTCTGCCTGAATTTTGGAAATACCAAATTTACTGCTGCTTTATACTTAGACCTTTATTTAATGTGTTCTCTGTACAGTGACAGCATCATGTTAAAGCCTGAGTGCTTCCAGTATTTTAAACAACTTGCATTCCTACAACATCTGTGCCTTAGCCGATGTTACCAGATCTCACCTGCTGCCTTAGTGTAAGTAACCTCCAAATAGCTTTGGTTTGCTGTTCATACAGAGGGTAAGTTAATTTAAATTTGCTTTATTCTAAGTTTAGAATTGCAAATACTGTTTTAAAAATCTTACTAGTATGAGGAATTAGGAATAAAACTAAGATAAAATAACCTGAGTGTATGTTTTGAGAATCCAGACTGGAACCGAAGCTGAGATAATCTTTCAGTGGTGTCTGTACTCATGGAACTGCCTGCTTCATGCATGTTAGTGGCATTATACCAGCAGTACTCATTGCTGGAACTGGAGGTTGCAGTCCTGCCAGTGACCAGTATCAATGTCAGTGCCAGACTTGGGAGTGTGCAGCAAGGTTTGGAAAAGTTGGCAGAGTTGACACTACTGGCTGGACTAGTGAGTTGTGTATGTTTGCTTTTGTGTGCACTTTTATCAGTTATTGATTGTGACTGAAACATGGCTTAGAGTGACTTGTTCATTAAGTCATTCTGCCTTTTATTAGTATAGATGCTTTCAATCCTAATACTTTCAGGAAGGATGTCAACCCAGAGGAAATGGTCAACCAGGAGAAAAAAGCTTGTGAGAGGAACAGGACTATTGAAAATGAAGAGCTGAAGAGCCTTTTCTGTAGCAGGATGTACCTCAGCCTTTTGATTTTGTCCAGTACTTATTGTAAGATAGTTCAGATAATGACAATGAAAATGTAAAGTAATATAGAAGCTGGGTCTGGCTAGTTACCAAAATATTGCTACAAATCAGAGACTGATTGATAGAACTTGAGGGCTTGGGTCCTCTGAGCCACATCCTGGAACTTCATCTGGGCAATTTCTTCTACTTGTTTTAAAGTCCTGGGATATGAAACTGGAAGAATCAGTTTGTTTTCAGCCTGTGAGAAAGCGGTCAGCAAAAAAGTAATTTATTCAGTCACTTTCCTGAAGTATCAGTACAGAGTACTAGTTTAAATTAAATACGTGTTTAAGTAGTTACCCTTTTCTAAAGAATTAGTAGAAATGGAGTTACCTCGCTTGGACACAGACTGAAGAAAACCCCAAAAATGTTTTCAGTTTCATGATTAATTTCATCTTTTCCTCTTTGTAGTGAGCTTAGTGAAATTCGAACACTGAAGACTCTTCAGGTATTTGGAATAGTGACTGATAGCTCCCTGCAGCTCATTGAGGAAGCACTGCCTGACATGAAGATCAATGGTTCACACTTCACCAGCATCGCAAGGCCAACTGTTGGCAATAAAAAGTGCCACGAGATTTGGGGCATCAAATGCAGATTGACACTGAGAAAAACGAGTTTCCTGTGATCATGTACAATGTACCAGATATCATGGACACACTGTGCATTGAAGCTCCGTAGGAAACAAATGCTGGAGCACCTTTTATCATAGTACTGTTACTGTCTAACTTGGTCTTACACCTTAATGTTGTTTCAAAATATTTTATAGTAGTTTTTTATACTTAAAGCCTTTAGAAACCTAATGATCTGTGAGCAATTACAAAATATTTCTTACAGTCATTTTACAGGGGATCTTTGAAAAGAAATACTATGAAACAAATCACGATAATTACTTAATGTCAGCCTCTAGCAACTGTCTGCGACTTTTGCAACAGCTTGCAGAGGTGATACCTTTATAAGGTTTGTTAAGGAATTTGCAGAACTCAAAATGAGTACTTACCTATTAAGTCTATTCAACTACATAACTGAATAAAAGGTACAGTACAATGAATCAATCGAACTTGAAAACAGTAAATTGGGGATATCTACACAGAAGCAGCTAAGAGCTCAATACCATACATGCAGCATAAAGGAGCTGTTGTGAGGTTTTCATTTAGGAGGCCATAAAGAAAACTTTTGCCTTCAGAAGCCTTCATTTTTAGCCAAATACAGTCTGAAAAGTCTTTTCAGAATTAGCATCTGTAAAAATAGATGCTGGTTATCCATTGTTTCATGTTGTGGTGCTAGGTTTTCTGACTACATTACAGAACCTTAATGTAGCTTCTGTGAGCCTGATCATAGATAAAACTTAAGAGAAAGATCTTTCAACTGCAACTGAAAAGACTGGTAGAAGTCTTGCAGGAGGGCTCAAAAGGTTCTACATATGACCAAAAACCAGAACCTGGGACTGCAGTGTAAGAATGCTAGAAGGCAGAGATGCTTTGGTGCTATCAAGAGACATAAATTACTCTTTTAGAATAGTTTGTTTGTCGTAGCACTTCACTTCTTCTATTTGTATCACTAACCACTATTGTCTACTGTTGATTTTTTTTAAAGTCATAGGAAAAGCTGAGTAACTGTCCAAAAGGGAAAAAAAAACCCCAAATAAAGGATAGGGACAGGTAATGACTTTAAATAAAATTTTCATCTGCATCTGTTATCAAGGTCCTCATGCATAAGCCCTAGTGTTCCAGCAGGTGTTTTTGCTGATCATTTCTAGGGCAAAACCTGGATCCTGTGTGGGGCATAAATATGCTGCTGTTTTTCCCGTGAATGCAGTAAGCAAGCAGATGAATTTATTCATGGATGTTTTAAGAGCCGTCGAGATATTACTGTAGGGCTTTGCATAGGTATAGCTTTTCACATTGCAGTCTTGAGAAAAGGCATTCACGAACGAATACGTGGTAGTGCAGAACAGATTAATTACTGTGGAAAGATTGTATGAGTACTAGGATTTGGTATTTAACTTGACTTTCTAGAGTATAGTAAATAAAGCATTATCTTGTTAATCTAAGTTGGTTTGGTTTTTATTAAATTTAACAGTATAAGTAACAGGAGTTAATAACAGGCTTGTATCCCTTAGAAAGGAGTTAATGGGCAACATAACTTGTGAAAGCTGGAGATGGGGAGGCTGGAGGATACTGGATATTCTACTGCCTCAGTTTGCTGCCTTAGAATAATGCCTTAAAATACTTTAAAAAAATCAATCTTTGCAGCATAGCACTACTGTAAATTCTTCTCCCTATGCCCGTCACTCCATGCAACTTCTGCATTTATTAAAGGTCAAACTGCTTGACTGTACAAAATGACTGATGGGTAGGAGAATGCTTTCCCTGATTTGTCACCAACTTTGTGTCGTGGTTTAAAAAGAGAAATCTCTCCAACCAGTGTGTCAACAATGGTGGTTTAGAGGACAGGGTTTTACCATGAATACTTTTTAAAACCCTGTGCAGAACTGGAACAGTAGTAGGCCTTTAGCTAGAAGGAATAATTTTACGTAACACATTCAATGTTGGAAGTGGATAAACATCACTTGCCCGTCTGTTTACTGGTTATGATGACAGCTGTAGTAGACATATAATGAAAGCCTCCTGGATAACGTGCACAACTAACTTTTTCCTAATGGAAACAAGTTAGTTTGTAGCCCTACGCAATCCATAACAAAAACTGCTACATTGATAAGTCTCTGTACTACAAGTAAATGCATGAAGGCTATACACCATTAAAACAACTGGAAAAAGTAAGTGATAAGAAACTGAGCACATTAAACACTTTTGAGTGAGTTGAAATGAGGCACAGGACAGCTTCATTTATCAATTAACCTTTTAATTTTTGTAACAATGTACAAACACCACTTGGAAGAAAAAAAAGCAAAGAATGACAGGTCTAGCAGAACACAGTGTGGACTGGCACTAAATGAAAAGATCATGGACTTGACTCAGCAGGTAGAAGGGGTGCAAAGATCACTGCCAATCCCTGCAGGTTAAATCAGTGTTAAACCAATACTCAGTCCTGTCATGGAATACTGTCTACCAAGTAAGTTGTCTGTACTGCAATCCTTTGTAATAAAGGATCCTTAAAAAGGGTCCTACAGTTCTTTAATAAAAAAGGGTAGCTGCTTACTATTAATTACAGATTTCTGAATCATTCTAGTTAACTTGAGCATTCACCAGTAAATGCTTCAATAGAAGTGCAATTAAATACAGACAAAACCAGTAGAGGCCACTCATGAGTAGGTCAGGCTTCCATTTTGCTAAATTAGGAATTTGAAAATTCTACTAAGTCCTAAACGAGATCATACTTTGGGTCTGTAGGGCCTGAAAACATTGCCTTTTAGTCTTGACATTCATAATAAGGAATGAAAGGGATGTTGAAGAGGTACATTTACTCATCAGTCTCCATTAAAACATTACAGCATACAAATGTCTAAATAAGCAGGGATATCTGCTATCCAGGTGTTCAATACCTAAATCTGATTTAAGAGTGGAAGTAATGAATTTGTGTTAATGGCATTGGTGGCTTTGCAGGTTTTTTGAATCCTAACACTGCATTGACTAGAGTACTTGACAGAGGCACGTAATAAACAATTATTAACTGGTTACAGAGGGATTGAGAGTAAGTAGAACACCCTAGTCTGTGTGCACACGATTTCTAGAAAGATCAGTCTTTTGTGTCTTTACCTTTAGACAAGCTTTGCACGTTATTTTAGACAGTAAGAGCTTTATTCTGATAGTTCCTGAACTTAGCAACTTTTGAAAGCTTATTTGGCTAGTTTGATTTTCCCCTCTGGGTCTGCAATCATGATAACCAGACAGTGTAAATAACTCCACAGCACACTTAGAAGGTGAAATGTACACAGTGATAGCTTATTCAGAAATCTCCATAAATGTCACATTTTCCTAGAACTGAATGGTCTGGTCAAATCAATATCCTCTAAATTATGTTTTAAGTTCTATTCAGTCTAAGTCTAGAAAGAAAAAACCCTTTGTCCCTTTCCTCCACCGATAAAGAGCAATTTACATTTTGCAAGTGGCAATAAATAGACTGATTGGCCACAATGGAGAACACTTCCATTAAACCTGAGAACATCTATTACAGAAGTCTCTTTGTTCAAAAGTAGTTTAAAGAAAACTCACTTTTGGAACCCAATTTGTAGTAGACAAAACATAATATTTTCAAGTCATGTAGCAGAAGAGTTCCTGCAGTAGGAATATTTGTTTTGTCAAATTCTGCTCCTCACCTATGCAATTATCAGCACAGACTTCAAAAGGCAGTCACAGTTCACAGTTTCTCTAAAACATTTAAAAGGTCACTTGGTCTTCTTTAATCAGAGCTTTTTTTTTTCCTTTCTATTATCAACTTGCTTGCCTAACATAAGCAGAGACATGAAATTAATTTGTTGCTATTTATATATCAGTAGAATTCAGCATCAGATTGAAAATTTATATTTTCTGGAGAAGGTAAAAACATGCTGGGAAAACTGGAAGACAAAGGTATTAGCTTGTGCTCCAATTCCTAGTACCCAGTATACCTCATTCTTTAATTACAAGAAACTCAGAACCTAAAATTCCAAACCATTCAACTTGAAAAGGCCAAACATATTTTTTAATGATAGCCACTTACATACACTAGTGTCACTGATCATCTCCTTGCCAGTTAATCCATTCAGTGAAGGAATATATCTTACTCCAACATGATTTCTATAATTTATATATTCCTGATGAAGAGCTTAAGAAAACCTTTAGGTTTCAAGTCCCTATCTATCCAAACAGAAAATGTAAAAGCTACCTCATTCAAGATGTATTAAATGAGATTTTTACTCTTGATGTAAGTCTACAAAGTAGAAAAAACACTGGAAGAACAAAGAAAAAAAAAATTGCCACAAGTTATATGAAACTACAAAGTTGTACAATTTTTGAAAAGCATACAAAAGATTTGTGTTTTCATTTCTTTTACATCAACATCATGGTTTACCAAAATCTATATATCCTTGCATCAAATTGCTAGATTGACAGTCAACTTTTCTACAAAAGTGTATGTATGAAGGTATTTAGTTTCATCAGTCCCAGACTGTTACTAAAAAACTGTACATCTGAATATTTAATGCTACTGACTTAATACTTGAACCCATTTACCTGTGTTTAAAAAGCTTTCATCTTTGCCTTACAGGTTAAAATGTGAATTTTCACTGAAGTTAGAGGTAACACTTCAGACATATTTTACACTAGATGCAAAAAGAGCTTAAATATTAGGCCAATGTTTCCCCAACCCAAAGGAATGAAAAGCATTTCAAGCTTCCTCAAATGCTCTTGCATCCGAAAAGGCCAACTTCCAATATAATGCAGCATTGTGATATCCCCATTGTTTCCCTCTATGGATCCATAAATGTTTCAGCAAATGACATCAGGGTCCCTCATTCTTCCAGCAGAACAGTGCACAGTGAATCCTCTGTGTCAATCAATATCGAAGCTATTGCCCCGTCATTGAACTCAAAAGATGTTCCTCCATCTACAACCATACAGGCATCCCAACAGCGGGAACGGACACAGACTCTGCAAAACACCCAAAAGTAAATGATCACAAAATAGCTTTAAAAGTTCAAGTATTTCATACAAGTACTTAAAAATAAAACTGGTTCTGAGACATTCTTTTGCTTGGTCCACTAAATGCTTAATCACCATTTAGCATTGTACTAAAAGCACAAGAGGGCCCCCAGTTATCAGTGCTTTACATGGGCTTAGCAAAGGGTCCAGAGAGGACTGCAGGGTTTGTTCAGTGGAGCCTATTGCTCCCAGAGTCTGAGAACAGCCTATAATGTAACAGTTGAAAGCTGAAGCTTAGGTGTAGTTTTTAAAGAAAGCTATTGATGATCCCATTTAACCGTGATTTACTTAATCTTCACAGGAAAGTTTTAAATTAATTTAAGATTCTAATATGTGGTCTTCATGTTAAGTGAAATATACAGTTTCAAGCAGCAGTGCTTAAGATTCAAATAATTTGGATATTAATGCCGTCCCTTTTGTTACATGAATCATTCAGAGAGAAGGGAAAGTAATTACAAGCACAAAGCTGAAGGTCAGGATGCTTGCCAGGCATCATCAAGAACTGCAGCATATTACTGTCAATATGACTGAACTATATTTAAGCTAATAAATTTAAACCTACAAAGCTTACAAAATTTAAGGCATCTTTTTAGAGTTGGACAAAACACAACAAAGAATTTGGGTCAGAGCTCCTTTAGACATTTGTTTTGATATAAAAGGTTAAATTTACATTTAATGAATACTGTAATATTGTTTTCAATAGTTTCTATGTAATTGTTTATATGTTCAGTTATTCTGATCATATAACTAACTGCTGTATATGTTTATTTTTAATGGTGGCAAGCTCCACAAAAATCATATAATTATTTAGATTGGGAAAGATATGCAAGATCATTGAGTCCAACCATTGAACAAGCACTACCAAGCCCACCAATAAACTGTGGCCCTAAGTGCCATGCTTACATGTCTTTAAATACCTCCAGGGATGATGATTCCACTACTTCCATGGGCAGCCTGTTCACTGCCTGACACCCCTTTCCATGACGAAAATTTTCCTAACATTGGCACAACTGCCATAAGTTAAAATGATGAATTACTAAATAATTCATTTTGGAAATTCATTTAGTCCAACCTTCTGCTCAAAGCAGGCCTTACTTCAAAGACAGGTTAGGTTGCTCAAGGCCTTGCCCAGGCAAGTTTTGAGTACCTCCAAGGACAGTGATAACAGAATCTATAGAAACAACCTGACTGCCCGACTATTCTCACTGTGAACATTTTTTCTTTTTTTTTTTTTTTTAATCAGAATCTTAAGTCCTATGAAATCATGGCTGTTGCCTTATACTCTGCTCTGAAAAGCGTTTAACTGAAGTCTCCTCTGTAACCATCCTTTGGTAGCTGAAGACAGCAACTGGATTCCTGCTTAGTCTGGCCTCCTTCAGGCTAAACGAAAGCACTGTTTGAGTCTTTCCTTTATAAACCATGTGTTCTGGCCCCCTTATCCTCCCCGTGGCCCTTTCCTGAATTCACTCCAGTTTGTCAATGTCTGTGTTTCATACTGAGGGACACGGCACATATCCAAAACTGGGCACAGTGAGATTCTTTTATTCTCTAAGATTGTGCAGGGATCAAACATTAAAAAGCATAACACAACTAGGAAACATTTTTTTCCTGCTGTTATGAGAACAATACTCAAGTCACTCAAAGCACAAACTAGATGTTGAAACACTTCAAGAGAAAGTCCTGGATTGCTCATACTTTGACAGATACACAGAATGAAGTAATTCTTCACTATGGCAGCCAACACTTACTTTGAAGAGAAGCCACGCTGGCGGCTACTTGAGAAAACTCTGTTTACAATAGGCTCTCGAACACTGAAAAACATCTTTGGTTCCTCTGGACTGTAGAGCAGAGACTCATTGTAAGCATTTGTTACTGTAAGTAGAGAAGTCAGCCATTAGCTTTTCCAGAAAAAATTAATTACTCTCAGAAATATACATTCCTCCAGGGAAGTGGCTTGTCTATCAAGAGGGAACATCAAGTCTTGATAGATGTTTAATAGCCTTCACAAGCAAAAGAAAAATTACTTTTATAGAATATCCTTTCAGTGCTACTGCATGATGAACACTCAATAGCTCTCTTCAGGTGATTAAATATTAGCTGTTTCAAATCTTAGGAGAACTGAAATTCTCCTGAAGAGGATATACAGAAGTCTAAATAAGTGCTTTCATATTCAGAAAGACATTATTCGCCAAATGTGCCTAATTTAATGTCTGTAATAAAGACTATTAGTGCTAGAGTGCTAAAATACTGAAAGCTGAGTAGTACAAACATACAAACAAAATGAACTGGCCAAAGATACTTTAAAACAAAACTTGCCTTCTTCACTGACCTTTTTGTACTAGCTCCATGTTCAATGGCATATTCAAACTTCCGTGCTTTTTTGCTGTTGAGCCAAGAGAAAGATCCCCAGTTAGATAGATGTACCTTTATATAAACTTGGCTAATAATGCCACATTGTTCACTCACCAATCTTAAGGATCTCTTCAGTAGCTTGATGTGCAACCTTGTTAATATTATAGGACCTAGACAGAGAAGTAGAAGTCTTGTTTGTGAAGTGGTACAACTTAGGAAGAAAACTGAGCAAAAATAAAACAAAAAACCTTGCACGCTGATGAAAAACTGTATTCAGCATTTGGTGGGGTAAAAAAGAATGCTGTTAAGTGTGAGCTGATATTTTATTTAAAAAAGGAAGCTTATTTTTAAAAAAAGTCTTAAATCAACTTTTGGGTTGACATCTACCTGTGATTTTGTAAACCTTAAAGATCCATCAAGTCTTAAGGAAAGAAGAGCATCACACATGGGATATAGTCTCCTTATCAATAATTCTCCTTCCTTAAAACCCCAATAACTGCTGAATAAAGTCTACATTAAAAAACTCAAGCATGACAGTTCTACAGATTATGTTCTTACCCTGTCTATCCAACCCTTGCTGATGAATTCCTTTTATTAGTTCTCATTTATGAACCCAACACTTCTTTACAAATATTATGCCTCTTTATTTATACCCTGAGGTGTGGTCTTGAATCTCACAAGAACTAGTGTACATAGAAAAGAACAGTCAGATCAGACACTCCTGCATTTGACACATTTGGATGAGCAAGTCAACATAGCCAAACTAAGACATGAACTAAGTCAAAACTCAAAAAAAGCCTCCCTGCTCTGCCCAGGCTCAAAAGCGAGTAGGTGCTAACCACAGCCACTGTGCAGCAGTACTGTGAACATCTCAGATGCCCAGGTCTCAATGCAGCATAAAATCCTCAGTCCAGCACTTTAATAATGGCAGTACCACCCCTCAGACTGCAGTACACATCCACTGCACACCTGTCAGACCACTGGTGAGCGTGGTGAGCGTGGTGAGCGTGGTCAGAGCTGGTGAGCGTGGCTGTCCAAGGATCTCTCACTTACACTTACTGCCCTCCTGCAAGCCTGAGCAGATGCTGTCAAGATATCCTCTTACCCAAGTTTTAGCAGCTACAGAAAGCACCTGGACATTTAAATGTCTCTCAGCCCCAGAAAGCCTGAAATTCCAGGAGAGACCCTAGACAACAAGCTAAGGAAGATCACTCCACTGAGGCTTGGCCTCAGATTAGACAAGTCCAGCAACACATCATGATTACTGCAATGGAGAGGAGCAATCCTGGAGTTTGGTCCCTGGTTCTGGGTTTGCTCAGCACGGAGTGTATAAGCAAATGAAATGCGTAAGAGCAGCATTGAATTAAGACTGTACTTTCCCAAGGTACTGAACACTAGGAGAGTTTCCCTAGCAGTCTGCCAATTTCATCCTCGGCAGGCTCCAGGACTACGCTATGCTGCCTGAATACAAAATTCTGAATTACAATGAAGGGTAAAACCCAGTAACCATGGTTACAGCATGAATACTCATTTTTGAATTTCATTAAAAGCTTCTGTTTTAGTTCATCTTAGCCTGCCACATAAATCCAGTGCCTATTGTACAACTTTAAACTATGAGCACAAATGCATCTCTCACATCTGAAAACTAAATTGATTACACTTACATGCAGCACAGCAGCTTGTTTAAACTGAAGTTTAAATAATTTATCCCTCTGATTAGGCTAGTACAGCTCTGTGTAGATATAGCCATCTTTGTTTAAGGGGAGTATTTTGGCAAAGAGATTGTCCCCTGGCAATTAAATATGAAAGAAACAAGAGCTTGAAAGGAGAATGGACAGTAGATGTGCCAGAGAACACTTAACACTGCTTAAAAGCACGTCTTCCCATTCTTCTTAGAGCTCAGATTTTTATAAGTTCACTGAGCTACATCATCTAAGCACTTTAATTTTAGCCAAGAAGAGTAGCTCACAGATCAGCCCAGTATATTCTCTGCAAGTCAGAGCAGAATCTCTCCCTCACCACTCCCAGCCATTCATCTTCACGTGTGGCATGCCACATCTTCCACTGAAATTACACCTAAGGCAAACTTCTGTCTCAGTGCCACAGCTCCTCACCCTTTCAAGGCTTCTCTCCATACCCACACGTAAGGGGTGCTCTGCTCTTCTCATACACCTAGAACAGCTTTGAGCCATTATGACAGTGAGAATATTTGACTGACTTACCCATAGCCCAACAGAGTCTCAGTAAGAACAAAATGCATAAGCAAAATAGGTTCATCTAGCTTATCTGGAATGGTATTTTATATCAAAGCAGCAGCATGTACTCACCATGCTTTTGATCCTGTTCCAGTACACACATTAAGCCCTGAACTCTTCTGTTTTTCCCAAGGACCATCATCAACTGATATCTCATAATAGGAGGCCCTATGAAGCGAGAATTTAAAACTGGGTTTGCAGGACTTAAAGTTCTCCCTGAATAAGACAGAACACACAGCCTTATCAGGCACATAATGATTTAGAGGGGCTACTTTCAAATCTGGATCACAATTTCACAGGCTTTGTACAGTGTTTCCAATTTGACAGCTATTTCTGATTCAGTATTTTATAGCAGATTTTATATTGGACTAAAATAATTTGCAGCATGAACTTTTAGGCACTTTTACCACAGTCACTTTTCATAATAATTTATGCACAAAACCACCTCTGTGCTTCATCTGCAGGGCTTGTTGGACTTACAAATAAAACTATAAGTAATGATCTTCCTTGCATAACTGTTGCACAAAAACTGTGATTATGCTGTGATTGGGTCTCATTAAATTATGTCAAGGAACACCAAACATTTTAACATCAGTAATAGCATGATTGAACCTGAATTCTTGATCACTTCAGTAATTACAAATCTAGTGATCCTTCATGAACAGCTTTAAACAACCAGCAGGCCTACACTTCTCTCCAGGAGAAATTATTCCAATATCTCAAATGTACTAGGTCTTGGTGTACAATCATCTCTGGCATGTTATTGTTCATCTGTCAGGGGACTCCTAATGTTAGGCCTAGAACCAGAGTTTCTCTCTACAAGCTTCAGAATATTCAAAAGTACATTTATAAACTAAACTTGTTGATATTCATACTGTCTAATTCGAACAGCGTGATACAGCCTTATGATTAATAGATACCCTCTCAGAAATACCACATGCACTGTTTTATGCATGACTGAGTTTCACCTTTCTTAGTAAACAGAACTTACTGAGCTATTATTTCAGTCTGGATCCACTAGAAATACAGCTCCTGGGTGTTTGGTGTCAAGCAGTTTATACTCTTAGTAACTAAGGGTATGTTGTGTAACCACTCTTGAGAAGAAGGGGAGATTAGAGAACCAGAAATAAATTAATACCACAGGTGCACAGCTCGATTCAGTTTAACATAATTTTTGCAAGTTGGGTACAACAGGTTTTTTGTGGGGCTTTTTTTTCCTTCAATTTACTTGTTTTCTTCACCGACAGGCAGAATAAGACCTTAGAAGAAGTTCCTAGAGTAATTTTGTCTAAGTAGACAGCAGACCTGTGTATTTGAAACTGACAGAAGATTCATCTGTACGGCAATTAAGTCTGAAGGTGTAAGGTCCTATCAATACAATACCTATTTCTAGAGGTTTGTTTCTACCAGCATTGTGTTCCTCAGTGGTTCTCAAATACACTGGAAGCAACAGCACAATGTACTCCTGATACTCAGAGTTGGAAATCAGCTTTGTGTTCCTCTATTACTGCACATAAAAGAAATTTTTAGAATCTTGATAAAATTTGGTTTGATTTAGTAGAAAGCAGGACTTGTATCTCTTTAAGGTTAATCCCTTCTGCCAGACAGAGGCTAAAGTCCAGACAAAAAATAAAGCACTCATGGAACATCTATATTGTTTCCAACAGTAGTGTCCCAGGCACTGTACAAACACAAGTGACTAAACTCTGAAGTGGCTTTTCTGTTGTTATTGTTGTTTGGGTTTTTTTTAAAAGAGAAATAATACAGGAAAAAGGGATATAAAATTCAAGTAAGAGTCTGGTCAAATCCTGACTAAGGATCATGTGTTTTACTGCAGCCTCACTCATATTCCTGTATCCTTCTTATTGTTTGGCTGCTAAAAATGCATTGATCTTCAGGATAGGAAGGACAGTCAAATGTATCCCGGAGAAGCCAGCACCATGATTTGATACAAACCCATTTCTTAAAAGAAGGAAATAAGCATTTTGCATTAATAACAAGGTTTCTGCCAAAGGCAGGCTGATACCTTTGCCTCTAATGACAGAAAAAGGAGTAAATCTAAGAGCTATTTCTGCTTGGTCATGCTAAAAGCTTATGAAAAGATATTTAAAAAGATATGCAGCAAAGGAGGCAGTTCAAGGACAGATATTTAAATCATTAGTATGAGGGAAGAAAATAGCCAGGAAAAATGAAAGAACGACCAGACAGGAGACAGAAAACCAGAAATTAACATTACTGCACTTACATCACTGAAAATACACTTTGTAATCAGCAATTATGCAATCAGTGTTCAATATTTATAGACTAGAACTGAAATTTGACTGCAAAATCTCATCACTGATGGTCCACTGCAAAGTCATAAAAAGAAATTCAGTCAATTGTGCCTTGTTGTAACAACAAACAATTAAGCATACCTGGATGAAAGAGATTCCCCAATGAAGACTTCATTGAGTGCTCTCACTGGTAAAAGATGTGGACCAGAAATATCAGACCCTGCAGATACCGAATATAACAGTTTTGAATCATGGATTTAAAATACAAATTTTAAAAAAACATTTACAATTCATTGGAGGAAAGATTCTGCTGCTTGGGTTTGTATTCTAGACCTAATACTCCATTTTCTTCACTGATTTACTCTGTCCAGTCAGTGTCCTTTAAACCAAGGTCACCAACCTATTTAAACCAATAACCAGGTCAGCAATAAAACTTAGGTTCAGACATTGGTTTCTCTGAAAAGTCACAGGCAGCCACGCAGAATGAAGTCTTCTCTTCTATCACTCTTTTACCCAAGTTAAATTTACTGGCAGTGACTTAACAGATATTTCTGATGAAGTTCAGAGAATCAGACCTCAGACCACAAGGTAATTAAAGAAGATTAACAAATTCTTCATGTTGACAAGGACTTCTTAGTGAGCCAATGAAGTACTGGACACAGGTTAGGCACAGAACCACACATCCTCAACCCATCATTAAGAAATGAAGGTGTTCAAGAATCACCTACAGAAAGATTTTCACTTTTAATGTCTTATTTGCTTGCTGGTAGTCTGAGACCAGCTTTTACAACTCTGAATTAATGTAACTTAAAAGCTAGCAGAATTTACAAGTGCATGTGTACACACACACACACACACACACTTGAGTAGTTAAAGTAACTCTAAGAGACAGCATTTTAAAAAAGATCAGGTATTTTGATAGCAGATATTTCAAATGCAACAACTTCTACAAATCTTTATCTTCTATTCCAAGTTATACCAGCAAAGTGACTATATTCTTGTCAGATTTTAACCTACTTTGATCCTGGAATCTTTCATTTATGTGAGCCCTGCTGTGCTGCTCTTGGCTTAGCTGCTGTTCATGTAAATCCACAGGGGTTGTATTTATTCCAGTTCCTTCAAGATACAGTCGGATTCTTTGCCTCCACTGCCACCTAAGAGAGGAGAAAGAAGTTGGTATCAGCAGCTGAAATACTCATGACAAAACTAGATAGGATCTGAGAGTCTTACTCTCAAAGCAGAATATTTTAAGATTAGAATTTAAATATATTCAAAATTATATTTCAAGTTTTATAGTTTCCACTATAACTTTTAAATTTAGAAAGTTAATCATACTAAATCGTAAACTCTTTATATTTACCTATTTGCTACCTAATGTTTTTTGAATGTGTAAAATAAGAGGACACTGGCCAAAAGTAGTCTACCACGATTGTATGTAACAACTCTCCTTTTGTGATTCTAAATTCTGAATGAATCACTGATGTAATGCTTTTGAGAATAAAGAGCTCTCAAGAACTTATACAGCAATACATGCTGTACTTTTAATATCTTTTGTATTTGTACATGTCCAGAAAAGCAGCTCTATGCATGTCTTTATACATAGGGAAAGACCAAAGCATCCTCTCATTTTAGCAATCCTTCCTAGCCTAGGAATTTAGGGTGCTTAAGAGGAATGCAGTTGATGCAAGAGAAGGATATAAGAATCATGTTACAACATTCAGATTTTTAAGTTTTTCCCTAGAGATAGCAATTCCTTTTTCCTCTTACAACTTAAAAGATTTCATAAAACAGAACAGCAATAGTTTTGACTAAGAAAGCAAATCACAAGGGAGTGTTATGAGTACATCTTTTCCCTGCTCATACTGTTGATATCCAGATGACAGTAACCAGTTTTTCCTGAAATTACAAGAGATTTATGATTTATATGACTACATTACTAGTTTTTCCTCACTGTCATCTTTATAGAGCCTCATTTACACATCCTATCTGCCCTTAAATTCCAAGTACGCTTTTAGGTAGTCAAGCAGACAGCATGCAGTATGTATCACTATACTAACCTCCTTGCAATGCTCATGGCTAGAACATGTCACATCCCCTACAAAATCAGAAAATGGGACTGTACCCCTATTATACGCCTATTCTGAGAACCTGCTGCACCACTGACCACCAAGAGAAGCAACGTGGATAATCTGATACAGGTTCTCCTTTATAAATCAATAACGTTGGTAGTCTCACTGACTACAAAGTCCATGTTAACACAGACTGTCGCACTGATTGATGCCTCAAGGGTAAGGAGAAAAAACAATTGCCGTTTTCCAGTTTCTGACACCTGACAATCCATATACACCTCCAAGACAACAGAAGCCCTTCCAGACAAGGATTCAGTTACCTACCTATTTCAAAGTTTGCTTAGGGCCAAATAAATCTAAGAACTGTCAAATGAAACATCTGCTCACACCCTTGCTTAAAAATATGAATTCCTATTATTTCAGAAAAATAATTAGGGAAGTCCCTTCTATTTCGCTCTGGTGAGGTTTCAGCTCCGTAACAACCAATGACAGGAGTGCCCGCAACATAAATATAAATTTGTTTCCAACAAAACATCAAAATTGGCAAAAGTCAAGGGAGGTTATCGGCATTAGCACTACGACTTCTACTTAAGCAACTTAGAATGATGAAGACTAAAAAGTTTTGTTTTCTAAATCTCAGAATATGTGAGTTGAAAGTACCTGTTTCTTTAGCAATACATATTGAAACTCCTTCAGTTATTTATCCTGGCAACTGTATTAATATCATTTCAGAATTTTTCTATGTCACAAATACAGTTACACTTCAAGCTACAAATTTAATATGCTAGAAGTATAAACAAAACTCAATTCCTACATATTTTGACAAGTGACTGATTTCTGTTTAATGTTTTGTCATCATAAAGGTACTCTGGAAAGATATTATACCACAGAACAATGTCTCTTATTAAGTAGTTATTAAAAACTCTTCCCTAGTCTGTCCTTTAAAATTCAGCTTGTTTCTTTTTAATTCAAATGAGATTATTCTATTTTAAAAATATCTAGAACTGGAAACACCAAGCTATATTCAACACAAAGATAAATTTTGCCTTACTAATCTGTTAACAAAATTTAAGCCACTTTATCTCAATCACTAAAACCCAAGACGCAACACACTGACCATTTCCTAATTGTAACTGTTTCATTAGCTTCTACTCTTAAGGCCATCGCTGTACTACATGTTTTTGAATCCTAAAATATGTTAACAATATACCACTTACAAGAATGCAGTTCCTCATTTACAAATTTGCTAACTCAAATGTGGAAATCAGTTACTACAGGTTGTACCAGAAGACTGCTTGCTGGAACTGGCAGTCAATTTTATCATTCATATTCCAATCTCCCTCTTGACCACAAACTCATTTTTAAACATTGTAAACATCTACACAGAATTCACAATTCGAGCCATTAAGATTTTACTAAGCTTCACCGTCTCCTTAGGAATTGCACATGTGTTTTCCAATCCCTCTATGTTTTTGAAAGCCAAAGATCAATGAATCCTACCTGAACTCACCACGATAAAGCTTCTGTAGTGCTTCAGGAAATGAATGTGTGTATCTCACAGGCAAGCATAAGTGACCCTCCGATCTGATAGAAAAAAATGACAATGAAAATGACAGCATTAATGTTCAGATTTGGCACCTTTGAAAAACAAAACAACTCTTCCTTTGTGTTACATTTAGCAAACCTACATTTTGACCTTTACAAACCTCTACTATTCTTGCACAGTAGCACATCAGCAACAATACACTGCTTTCAGCTCCTGGAATCTGTGTGTCTGAGACAGGATACTTCTCCCACATTTCCCCTAAAAACTGTCCAGTTAGTAATCCTGCAGGA
This sequence comes from Entomyzon cyanotis, assembly GCA_024500445.1. Lineage (NCBI taxonomy): Eukaryota > Metazoa > Chordata > Aves > Passeriformes > Meliphagidae > Entomyzon > Entomyzon cyanotis. The sequence goes on along the minus strand of JAKEPQ010001021.1, from coordinate 40,712,413 downwards.
ATATGTAAACACTAATATAGTTCCTGTCACCATTCTAGACAAGCAATTTAAGCTCAATAAACTTGACAGGTGAGAAAAAAAATTCCTCCATTTACACGCAAGTTAGTGACTTGAACAGCTAAGCAACATGCCTAAGATCAAAAGAATCTCATGTAAAAACTAGAAGACTAAACACTGCTTCTTTCCATGAATAATATGTGACAACTTGAAGGTACTTGTTGTTTGAACCCTTTTAGTCAGGCTTGATAATGCAGTATAGTTACTCACAGCATTTGAAAAGTTTTGGAAGAGGAGTAAGGAATGAAAGGAATTAAACCTTTTGACCACCAATTTATGTACTAAGAATAAATTAACTGCCAATATCAAAAGCAAAAATCTAAATCTGGACTGCTCAGCAGATAGAGCCTTGGTGAACTCTGAGTTTCCCTTGCCATCCATTTGAAGGTTATACCAGCCAGGCAGTACTAACACACTGCATCCACTGAGCTGTAAGATTGATGGGGGCAGATGGGTGCAGCTTGTGCAGTTTATAACAGGACAACTAAGTGCCAACAATTGGCTCAAGGAGACTGAGATTTCTGAGGTATCACATGGTTTACATGAAGAAACCACAGCAAACTTCTTCATCAGAGGGTCTACTGGATCCACCTTCTTCACAAAGAAATTAAGTTTCTGTGTGTTCAGGCACCACACTTAGCTGCTTTTATGCAGTCCTTCTTCCTGTCTAGATTCTATACTGCCATCCCTAGCCTCAAACTTCTGGTTAATAGCACATTTTAACTAGCTAGAAGTGCTGCTACACTGGTGAGAACAGTTGTGACAGTGTAACACAGTCATACCTATCCAATACTACTTTATGTCCTCTCAGATGAGACAGGATAACTCCCTGTGGAAACTTTTCTAAAAAAACAACAGGTTCCCTTGGAATCTACAACCCACTTGAACAGATGTTTATGCTGCCAAATGCTACAGGTATGCCTCATGTACCATGAAAAGAGATGCACAGTGTGCCTAGTATTAGATAAAGTATTGCTTTCCCGAATATGTTTTTACCTTTCAGGATCAGTATTTACTCCGATGACTGGTTTATATTTATCAAAGACCTTACTGGCTGCCAGCAACATTGTACCATCACCTGTGGAAAAAACAGATCAAAAGTTAGTTTCATTTCACATTCTAGTACCCCAAACAGAATGTACTCCAGCATTAACATTATGTGCTTTTACATCAACAACCAATCAGGCAAGCTGGAAAAAAATACAATGGTACAACACTACTGACATCTGTCAAATAAGGGTAGTGACAACTGAATTTGAGATGGCAAACATGACTGGAAAAAGTACAACTTATCCGACAGCTATACATGCCCAAGCAATTGAATGTGGCAGAAGCAAGCTTTAAAAGAGCTTCATGGAAATTTCTGTACGTTTATCAGCAGGTAAGAGAAATTCTTTAACAAAAGTAAATATAGAAGTATTGCTAAACAAAGCCACAGGAGACAGGAAACAAAACCAAATGTTAGTGTGAATCACATAAAAACAATAACTTCAGCTTCACCCATTGTCCTCCCAGAAGGCAATTTAAAGATCTTATTCGGCCCCAAATAGGCACACTTGGAAAAGAAGTCTTAGGTAAGCAGAAATCTTTAAATGTACTGGTTTCGCCAGATATTGGTATTTTTTCCTGTCTGTTAAACAGAAAGACAACCATAATCTCATTCAGTTTTTGCATGAAGATATAAGCTCTGAAAAGCACAAAGACAATAAGCTCTGAAAACCTCAGATGATATATCACTTCCCAGCTGCTTGCCTCAACCATGAAAAATTCTGCCACAGACAAACTGGCACTTTAGAAAAGCTCTCTGAAATCCACAAGAGTGCACTGGGATGCTTCAGGAATATACACATAAACCTTTCTACCCGTTCTGCATGGTGATCAGTACCCAAGGGCAAACTGGACTAGTGGGAAGAGAGAAAGCTGTGGTCAAGTCTAATTGCCACAGATGAGTGAACAGTATGTTAGAACCCAGCAACACAATGCTGTATTTGCAGCTTATCCCAAAAAATAACACTGAATGAACTGCTGCAATCCAACATCAAAAATAAACAATCAGGTTAGTTGCTCTGTTGGTTCATCTGAAAAACACTTATCAGTGGCACAAGATGCTCAGAAGTTGCACACTTTTACCTGTACCATCCAACTTGATACGCCAGTCACTGGATTAAGTGTGAAAGCAAGAAAGACAGTTTGAGCAAGGGGACCATGAGGTAGTATATTAGTCTACACCTCACATCCCAAAAAACAGAGTATAGGTTTTAGGGCTACATAAAATCACATGACATCAAGCATTTTATCCTCTTGAGCTGAAAACTACAGTAAATTCCACAGTTTATACTGTTTTACACATGGCAATTAAACTTTTCTAGTGGCCATGCACAGGGACTCACTTCCTAGGGCTACAATTTTAGATACTAGAGGTAGACAAGATGGTCACAACCACTGAACTTAAGTCAGATTTTCCAACAATTACATTAGCAATTTGTTTTCAGAGTGTACATACTTCCAGTTGCTTCACACACTGCAAAATATTTTTGAGAAACATATCTATGAAAACATGCTGAAACAAGTATTTCTCTCCCATAAAGTCATACCTCCTGCTGATATAACAGCATCTGCCCACCGAACAGTCTCTTCATTGTATTCTCGACGCTTAACAAGACGAACTTCTATCTTCTCGTTCCTGTAAAGTTCAGAAAAAGTCTGAATTTTGTCCTATGTTGTTCCTTGTCACAGCCTTCTGAAAAGCTGTCATGAAATTAAGGAGTAATTAGTCATATTTGGCTTGTAAACATATGACACACAAATCCTGTACAACTTTCTCATTTATTTTCAAGATGACAATAGAGCACATTAGTCAACTGAACTGAGCCAGTTCACATGATGGTTCTTGCAGGAATGCCTGTTCATCTGCATCACTCCCTTTTCAGTGTTCCTATTTTATTAGCACTTGTAACACAAGGCTTCCTTTTGTTTCACAGAATCCATGGATATTTGCACTGTGTCTGAAACCCTCAACATCCATACATTATTACCGTAAGCTGTCCACAACATGTTCCACGTTTTTTGTGTGAATGTGATGCCGTTCCAGCAGACCAGCATAGTTAGATCCCTTCAAGGCAAGCTGTAAGACACAAACAGTTTTTGTAGAAGTCAATCCCTACTGTCAGTGCGCTTGAGCAATGCAACAGAAGCTATAAAAAAGCATGTATTTTATCTCAGCAGAGATATGTTTTTATAAGCACTCCATTAATTACTTCTCCATATACACAGGAGTCAGCCTGTATTGACTGGTTCTTTAAATGAATCACATGGCCACAGCAGTCAAGAATTAGACTACACAAACATGCAAACAAGCATACTGCACTGACTTCCATGCAACTTCAGACACTTTGCTTCTCCTGAATCTGCCAACTGATTGAAGCTCTATGTGAATCCATATTTACACGAACTATACTTCTGCCATGTGCTAAAAGCACCCAGACAGCTAAACATTGTGCTGCAGAGACAGACAACAGAAAAAGCAACAGGAAGGACAATTAAGAAAACAGAGCCCGAAATACCTACAGCATTACCCTTCAAATTGTGTTTGAGCTAAAATGGAAGACTGCCAAGTGCTGACAAAGGTGACATTTTCCGTGCAACAAAAAAAGCCTACAGACAATGTACCTACTACCTTTAACACTGTTCCCTAGATTATACACCACATTTTTCAAGCAAGTTGATAACCAATAGCAAGACAAACTGTGCAGGTGCATTCTAGTGCCATCCTTCCAGGAAAATGGAGAATTTGAACACTTAATCTCAACACACTCTTCAGACTGTGGAAACATTTTGCCTTTTATACAGATACACTCTTATGAGCTGGAAGTGAGACTGCTGACTGCAGATTAGTTTTGCAACAAGTTTTTGAGTGAGTAGCTCCGTCACCATTTGTTGTTTACCTTTTTTAGTGAGGGGGCCCCTCATCTGGAGCTGATACTGCCAAATACGTGTTTGTGTGGAGATAAAGAAAGTGAAAGAAAGAGGGTGCAAAGCCTATTAAGCAAAAGGAGTCTACAAATACATTCATAATGAAAGTTATCCTGCTTTAAACAGCAGGCCCCTGATGCTCCTTCTAGCCTGAATTAATCTACAATTATACTGTCACTGCTTCTTTTTCCCTGAACAGTTAAAACTAATTTATCAGCAGAGAAACAGAACTTCTCCTAAAGTTTGTGTAGAAGAATTCATCTGTGCCAGAAGCTCTGAACAGGCACTTCCAGCAATTTATTCAAGTGCTTTTATTCCAAGTTTTATACCATTCCAAGAGAAAGTGGTGCCAGACAGCCTCAACTAATCCCATTTTCATAGACTCACAAACTACCCAACTCCAGAGAGAAGGGGAGAGGACTGTCAGGATATGACAACTGAAGACAACCACAATTCAATAACCAGGAAATGCAATCTTTATTCATCTGACACCCGTTCATGTCAAGAAATCCAACCATGAGGTCATCACATAAAACAGACTTAGCACTGAAGAAATTACAGAAAGGAATGTAACTGGCTGTTCTGGAACTGCATTGCTTTTCCACTCAGTATGCTTACAATGGACAATTAACTTGCAGGAACAAAATCCTCAGGTGGTCTTATAGCTGGGATCAGGAAACCACTTCCAACAGAGACTCACAGGCTGCCTGGATGCATCAACAGCCCCAAAGGCAGACAGTGGGAGTCATTCCTGCCAGCTATGCATGATCACACACAGACATGACTATGTGGATGATCAGAAAACATCCAGACAAATATTGCAAGTTATTTTTACAAAGCTTGCTCGCATTGGTTTACTGGGGCACAGGGTGCTATGTCCCATTAACTGCCTCACACACTTAAATCCTTGGTTTCTACTCCTGAGCTACAATGCCTATGCACCCTGTACACCTCTTAGTCCCACAGAGTCCATGGTGTTACACTGGGAATTTGAACTGTGCCCCAGTGGGCTCTGAGGAGGAACAGTGTCCACAGGGCTATGGCTAGTTACAGCACAGCCCATTGCTGGGTCTGCTGTCACTCGCTCATGATCCATTTGGAGAGGAAAGGAAAAGGCAGAAAGGAAAAAAGGAGGTATTTGCCCCTCACAGACATCTGCCGCTGAGCACCACAGATCTAATTTGCTAGAATAATTTTCAGTTGCACTTTTGAAGCACAAATTGATCTTGCTTTACCAAAAGAACAAGAAATCAACAATCAAACGTTTTCCAAAAAACACCAACTGTTTTGGTGTACTAAAAGTCAGGGTTCCTCTAGAAGTATCTGCTGCAAATGCAACAAGCACCTGACAAGCAGACTGCTGAGGCAGCACACGTTTTTCAGGCTGCTTTTAGTTCCACACAAAACAGAAACCACAGACTCCATCTTGCAATTTTATGTACCTCATTTATTTGGCTAATTTGTCAGAATGCTATCCTTCAATTTGATGGAAGAGAACTTTTATCTCAGAACAGTAACAATGTAAGGATTCTCTGTGTGACCATTCGCAGGTTTTTGAGCCACCAACATCACTGGCGAGCCTACAGCTAACATTTCACTGGCATCACCTGGAAAGAGAGGTATGGGCAGTGCCATTGCTACGGAACAGAGTCTGTTGTGTAACTTACATTTCCTATAGTTAAGTTAAATTATTTCACCAACAGCTTCAGAAAACAGAAGACATTGCCCAGCAAATAAGCTGTTAGTATTCTGACAACTGGATGAACCACTTCAGCAGCATTGTAGAACAGGCATTGAATGTGTAGATCTCCTCTTTGAATTTAGCTCGAGAATAAGTAAGCAAGTATTACTAAGCAACAAGAAAAATGAAAAGTCAGGGCCCTGAGTTTAAATGGCTGTGCTATATCTACAGAGTTAACAAATTGTCCTGATTTGCAAACGGCTCCAGAGATTACATTGCAACAGATAAGGCTTCATCTACAGCCTCATCTCTCTAGTTCAGAGGTGAATAACAAGTTTATTCATCTGAGAACTCACAAAGGAAAAGCCTGACTGAGCCTAACCAGTCAAGTATAACCAACAGGAATGCTAATCATCAGCTGCTCTTCACTCAACTACTCCAAATAACCAGAGAAGTGCCTACAGCCCTTGTGGTCACCACCTGCTTTTTAGTTTAAAAGAGATGAAATCAAGTATCAGGCAGTCCAGTTGCTCTGTGCATGATCACGTCCGTAAGAGCCTTGGAGGAACTTGGGATGCGCAGACAACACAAGGACAGTTTGGCCCATGAGACTAATCATGAGACAGGCCCCCAAAACCATGCCAGGCTTGGGTTTTACCAGCTGACTCCTCAAAAAGGCACACAGGGGTTAGATTCCACACAAAGACAACTTTCAAATTCTTCCTTTGGGGGTAGCTCTGATTTACCACTAGGCCTGTAAATCTGACCTCAATACCATGCAAAATAAAATGCATGAATATATATATATATATATATACAAGAGCTATTCTAGTAAAAAGTACGTTAGCATATGAAAACAAAGACAAATCGGACAAAAATACATTAAGGCACAACTTCAGCAGTAGTCTCAAACCTCGCAGCACAAATGCAATTAAAAGCATGCTTCCAGAAGAGCTTGCAGTGGAAAACACACTCAGGAGAACAGAAAATTTCCTGGAGAATCCTTAGAAGACTGAAAAAAAGGTGTAAATCAAATAATCTGAGGATAGCTTTTCTTGAATATTCTGGCCTGATCCTTCACTAAGGAAAGGATAATTTTCCACAAAGTTCCTTTAACAGTCACTTAAGCAAGGGACTTTTGCTCGACTGCCTTCTTTCTGTGGGCTTAGCTCGCACCTCTGGCAAGTCCCACTTCACTTGGCTTAAACTGTGTGTCTGCTGCCCTTCAGTAATCTTGGCCCTGCAGGAACAATGCTGCACAATAAGAACGTGGCTTCTGGACAAAAATACAGAAGCAACATCACAATACCCATTGTTGTCTACATATGTGGATTATGACCCTTGATTTAGACAATGGGAAAAGAAAAGCCATAGCTGAGTCCTACTGGCATTGCTAAGGATAACCTAAGCATCAGGATAAAAGAGTATGTTCTCTCAATACAGTAATATGGATATTGTCTGGAGTGAAATTTGTCAACTGACACCTTCTGCATCTCATCCTGGTAGAATCACAGAATGATAAGGATTGGAAGGGGCCCTAAAAATCACCTAGCTCCGACCACCCTGTTCTGGGCAGAGACATCTTCCACTAGACCAGGTTGCTCAGAGCCCCATTCAACCTGGAATTGGACACTTTGAGGGATGGTGCATTCACAAGTTCTCTGAGCAACCTCTGCCAGAGCCTCACCACCTTCACAGAATTTCCTCCTAATAGCTGAGCTGTATCTCCCCTCTTTCAGCTTAAAGCCATTCCCTTCATCCTATGAATATATTCACAGCAAAGGGTTCCTGTTCAGTTTTATGACGGAGCCCCTTCAGGTACTAGAAGGCACTGTAAGCTGTGCCCAGAGCCTTCTCTTCTGCAGGCTGAACAGCTCCAACTGTCTTGTCCTCATAGGAGAGGTGCTCCAGCCCCGTGATCATCTTTGTGGCCCACCCCGGGCTTGTCCAGGAAGACTAAATGGAACTTTTCAGAAGTACTTTGGCCTTACATGAATATATATATATGTACATATACATATATATATATATTCTCAATACTAGGCTTATCCTGAATTTACAGCACTAACCTGCACTGCCACTGCACCACGGTGGAGTTATGCCTTGGTGTACCAATCACTTGCTGTTCATTCAGGAGTTAAACTAAATGTCTGACTAGAAAGAAGAGAAAAAAAAACAAAAAAGAAAAAAAAAAACCCAAACAACAACAAAAAGCATAGATTTAGAAACAATTAGTCTCTCAATTTCCACAATGAACTTGCCCACACATGCACCCCAGCTGGAAAACAAGAACAGATCACGCTCTGCAATCTACATGATTTCTACAGAAAGAACCAAACAATACAAAAAGATTTACAGAGCATGAGCTGAATACAAAAAATATTAATTTTAACCTAAAGAAAAAAATACTATCAGCACTATAGGGATAACAATCTGTTTCTAAGCAGAGTACAGCACTTTAAAAGTCCTGTATTTTTAAAAATTGCCTCTTGAGATTTAACCTCATGTCCCAAGCACAGCCAAAGTTAGTGTTCAGTTTTGTTCTGTTATAAACCAAACAAGATTATAGCTAGGCTTATAGAAAAATATTTTTCTCAATACATTAAGTTTTGAACTAAAAATAGCTTTGAATATAGAACATTCTTCAAGCCATACACTTCTCTCAGCTTTTCTGACAAAATTTGACTCTGACTTAAAACTTCCTCAGTTAGCAAAGTCAAAGACTATCAATCTATATGCAAGTAATTATCCTATGTTCTAGTGTTAACTACTAGTTAAGGTAAAGCTTGATCTGTCATGCTACAAACAAATGCAGTTTTCCTGACAGGTCAGGCACACACTAAACTTTTGAATATCTTAGAAGCTCAGATGACATATTAAGCTTTCCTGTTTCATAATGTAAGAATAATCCACATACAAATACATGGGATTAAAGTGTGGTTCAGCTTCTGAATCTTAGATAATGAAATGCCAAAGACAAAACAGATAAACATAAACTGAACAGCTAGCCATAGCAGAACCTGCCCAATAGAAATTTGTACCTTGGAGACACATTTCAAGTGTCCCACAGAAAAGGGCCTGCTAGGCCAGGCACAGCAAGCTTGAACCACAACTCTGAATGGTTAGTGTTTTTACCAGCCATCAGCTGGAACTGATGGGGGAGCTGAATTTGGTGGTAGTACACAACAGATAGCCAGGTTTGGACATGACACCAACTTTCACAGTAAGTACAGAACACAACTACCCCCGACGTATAGCAGATTCAACTGCTGTGTTCACACCAATGACAGCAGGTTTCCTAACAACACTAAGATGTACGGTGCAGCTGACACACTGGAGAGTGGAGGTGACATCCACAGGGACCTTGAGAGTAAACCCGGGTCTGTGTAAACCTCACAAAATTCAACAAGGCCAAATGTAAGGTGCTGCACCTGGGCTAGGGCAAGCCCCAGTATCAATACTGGCTGTGGGAAGAAGGGATTGAGAGCAGCCACGGAGAAGGACTTGAAGGCGTTGGTAGATGAGCTGGACATGGCTCAGCAGTGTGTGCTCACAGCCCAGGAAGACACCCCAGGCTGCATCCAGAGCCCTGTGGGCAGCAGGGCAAGGAGGGGATTCTGCCCCTCTGCTCTGGTGAGACCCACCTGGAACACTGCATCAGCTCTGGGGTCCCTGCACGGGAGGGACATGGACCTGTTGGAACAAGTCCAGAAAAGAGCCACAAAGGTAACTGGATGGCTGGAGCACCTCTCCTGTGAGGACAGGCTGAGAGAGATCTTTAAGATCCCTGCTTTCACAGAAGTCGCTTGACTTCTTAAAAGGGGAAGTGTGGTCTCCTAATTGCTTTTGCACTAGAAATAATAAACGCATGAACTGATGTCACATGGTTTAGCTATAGATAATGACTCAAGACAGTAGGGCCACCACATTAGAAAAAAAGCACAGGTCAAATTTAAACATTTATTAAAAAAATCCAGGCTTATTGACTAATACTATTTGATAAGTCTCTGGCTTAATGTGGCATGTTGACCCTGGCTGGATGCCAGGTGCCCTATCTAGCCACTCTATCACACCCTGTCACCACCAGATAGGGGAGAGAAAATATAAGGAAATGTTCCTAAGTTGAGATAAAGACAGGGAGAGATCACTCACCACTTCTCATCACAGACTAAACAGACTCATCTTGGGGAAATGAACTGAATTTATTATGAATAATAATCAGGGCAGGATAATGAGATGTAAAACAAATCTTAAAAACACCTTCCCTCCATCACTCTGTTCATCCCAGCTCTCTCTCAGTGGCACAGGAACATGGGCATGGGGGTTACAGTCAGTTCATCACAGGTTGCTTCTGACACTGCTCAAGGAGAGGAGTCCTTCTGCTCCAGCCTGGGGGCTCTCCTGTGGGAGATAATTTTTCAAAAATTTCTCCAGCATGAGTCTTTCCCATGGGCTGCAGTTTTCAACAAACTGCTCCAGCACAGGGTATAGTCCTTCAGGAACAGGCTGCTCCAGTGTGGGCCCTTGTGGGGGGGTCACAAGTCCCGCCAGCAAACCTGCCCCAGTGTGGGCTCCACTCTCCACAGCCACAGGTCCTGCCAGAAGTCTGCTCCAGCACGGGCTTCCTGTGGGGTCACAGCCTCCTTCAGGCACAGCCTAGATTTCCACCAGTTCACCACGTCGCCCCTCATACTGTAGAAGTCCAGTGGGCTGCTTTAACTAGGAACATTTTTTCCTTGTATTTTCCTCACTTTTTTCTTCAGTAGTTTAGAGCCCTCACCTTCATTACTCACATCAGGCCTTCAAATGCTGCTACAGACTAAAGTATTTGCTGCAGACTAATGACTATGAAGTATAGATATTGTAGCATTTTGTATACCATTACTTCTGCAGAAGCTGAATTCACTGGCAACATTATGTTCCTGAAGTTTTACAGAAATTCTGCTTTCGGGCAAAAGTTTGATGTGTACATGAAAAAAGTAAAAATGCCATAAGTTGTTTTCTAATTTTTCATCAACCACATTGAAGCATCATTGTCATTTTAACCACATCTGAAGAATATACATAGTGGTTTGCAATTCAAAGGCTAATGCAGAGCAAATTGTTATGTTAACTATAAACAATGGTAAGTGCTTTCTGCACTAACAGGTTTCTAGAAAACCTGTGCAATCCAGGCAATTCAATCATTCAGTTCTCATCAATTCAGCACAACACCAACATGATGTCATAAATCACAACTAATGAAGTACTTAAAATCAGTATTAAAGTCACTCCAAAAAAGCAGCCTTTTTCAGCTGTATACAGCATCAGATGCTTGGTGATACAGTGCCAGAAGTTTAATTTAGGTACTCTAAAATACCCTACTTTTATATCTATTTGCTATATATGACTGAATATACTTGAATGGCATACCAGAAAAATAAATGTTTGTTTTGTATGGAAAAAAAAATTACTACAGCCCATTTAATTGTTTCCAGACTCATCATATTCCAGACTTCTCTTAGAACAACAACTTAGAAGGATCTTTTTAATAAAGCAAATGCAACTGAAGTTTTTTAACACTGATGCAAGTAGATCAAATTTCAAAGGCAAAGGTAAACAAATGCACACTATGGTTGTGTAACTTGAAAAGCATTTACACCCACCTTAAAAATGTGGACTAAATCAAAAATTTTATTTCTGAAAAAAAGTGTATTTAGCTTGATATAATCCTGGTGGAATATAACCTGTGCCTTAAATTCTGTATCCTTCAATTCACTAAATTGAGTTGGTATTTCTCCCTCTTTTCAGGAGTACAGTCCTAACAGCTTTAAAACATTTTATGTGCTCCCTAAGAGAGCATCTACTGAAAAAGTTCACATTACAATGTAGAAGAGATGGGTAGCCTGAATTCAACAGAACAATGAAAAATTTCACAGTATCGTTGCATTCATTAAGTAAGTTTCTATTTAAAGATACTACCTTCAACTATACCTCTGTACATCTGGTGGCACAAGAAGACAAAGCGTTAAATGCTCTAACACTTACTGCTTTTCAGAAAAGAACTTTTTAAAATTTTCTGCTAAATTATCAGATTTAATTTTAACATTAGAGTTCAGTTGAACTTCGATGTTTTCATATTACTTTTTCCTTCTGCTTCTTTCTTTGCATCTGCAAAAATCCCAGTGCTCTGAAAATATTTGAGTAGCATTTTATAAATAAGTGTTCAAGAGTCAGTGAGTGTTCACAGTAACCTGCATTGAAGTGCAGTCCTCTAAATCAGAAATTTAAGAACAAAATACCCGGCTATTTTCCAAAAGCCTATCTTCAGGTGGCGGTATGAAAGTTACAAGCCTGTAACATTAGTATGTAGGAAAGATAATTCAAAAGTGATAGCAAAAGGGTATCTTTCACCATGTAATGTTAAAAACAGCAAAGAAATTTTCTGTACTTAAAACCAAAAGTCGATCACCTCTCAAGTTATAACTAAAATAGTACATTTCCCACAAGAGGGAATTTTTTAAGAAACATGAAAATTTTAATGCACAGGTTAGCAACAGCTGGTGCTGTACATATCTGAATTAAGAACTGAGGGGTGGGAGTATAGTGTTCTGCGACACACACTCTCCCCACACCCCATCCACAGTTCTGTCGGTTGTTTAAGTGCACAACACAGGAGCCCCAGCCAAAGCTCACCTACCTGCTGGGCAACACTCCTTCCTTCCTTCCTGACCAGCCCAGCTCAGTATGCTGTTGCTGCCCTAGGCACCAGCTGTGTGAGTTCACATTGGCCTCTTTCAGAGAAGGCAATATCCTGACAACAGATTACCTCTTCCCTAACCAGACTGGCAAAAATATCAGTTTTCAATAAAGCTGTATGAACTTCACATCACTGAGATTACTACCCCTAGCAATTTGTTGCAGTGGTCCAAAAGAGCCAAAATTTGTTCCAAACCCCCAACTGCGCTCTCCGTTCCTGCTCCAAATAAAGACACATACATCAGCCACAACAGAATATCAGCTCTAGTCCACCCTGAACAACGTCCTTCCAATTAAGACCAAAACAAACTAACTTTCCATGTGACATTTTCAGAGATAATTAGACCTGTGTATGAAATGTGTTTGGACACATAAATTGTTCATCTTCCCTAAAGACCTTAGAGCTGTGAGAAGTCAGCAGCTTATCACATCTGCACTATCAAAAAAAAAGAAAAACCTGAAGCCAGGAAATTGGCTTTATCTACTACTGGGGTATTATACTCTCTTAATTTACATAAGGAGAACAGCAGTGCTTCCTCTGCATGGATTTATTGAGAGCATAATAAACACAACATACTTCAATATTAGTTGATGGGACCACTCATTTCTGTAAGTAGTCATACTTAGATGCTAATCCAAACAAACCACGGCAGAAGAAATGCAAATTGCTGTCGCTTGTGCTAAGCAAACTGTTTGTAGGGACTTGAGAGAAATATTACTATTTTCATCTAATTCAAAGTTGGTAACTGCAAGTTTTAGAAAACGAATAGTACCATTAAATTTCATGAAGGCAAAGAAAAGTATTTTTTGCAGGATATGATGCACATAATTTACTGATGTAACACTTTCTTAAAAATTGCTGGGTCATTCTGGGGCATTTTTCTTTTGTTATATTAGAAATCCCATTTTTATAAGTCTCTAATCTGCCTTCTGAACAACAGACTCTGAAACCCTCTCCTGTACAACAGCATACACAGCACTTAATTACACTTTTCAGACTAGTCAGAATTAGACTACCAATCATGATAGTCAGATGTGGTTTTCTACATTTATGAACAGATTTTAATGACTTATTTGTAAGCATGTATATGTATCTGCAACAAGATAGGTAAAAACAACTGCCTGGAGCAGGCATGTACAACATGCATGTAGAGATGCAATGGAAGAGTGCATCTTTCACAGATCTGCTAAACACTCCAAAGAATACTTGCCCTTGCTCTCCATCTCTGCTCCATCTTAGTCGTCTGCTGTCTGGACTGCTCCTCCACCTCTCCTATCTCTGTTTGAACAGAGAAAGAATTCTGGAATTGTGACCTTGCAGCTTTGACTTTGCAATATTTCATAGTGTTTGTATAATACAACTCACTTGGTGTCCAATAGAAAGGCCACAGAAGAGTTTAAGCTACAGGTGCCCAGGGCCTTTATGGCTTATTAGAAATGTCAGCCAGTCAGCCTCGATACCGACATTCTGCTTCTTGGAGTGTACTGTGATTTATACTGTGTATATAAAATATATTATATATGCCACAATGTGTATCACATTTTAGTATGTATTGGTGTATTCCAGTGATTCATCTTCAGCCTCCTTAAATATGGAACAAATCCCATCTCATTAGGATGTATGCCCAAAGGCACCACCATTTCTGCATTAAGTTACTTACTGCATATTCAGTCTTAGAACATAAACCCTCTGATTGCAACAGCTAGGTCCAGGACTGCTCTCCTGTCTGGGCAATCAGGCAGAACTGCTTAAGCCCACAATTTTCATTATCTGTGCTACACTGAAATCTGAAGCTTCCTGGTAAAGACACCAGTTTTCTTCTAGAAACTTACAAACATCTCTTCTGCTCACAACCGGTAGGCAAGCAAGCCCAGGTATGGCTGCTCAAATCTAAGCCTCCAACATTGCCTTGAAACTGAATTTCTGTATTTCAGATAGCCAGAGTCTGGATATCTGAAAGTCCGTGACAGAGGATGACAGCACCGTGCTCCTCCTTTGATGCAGGCTCCCTCACACTACAAGCCTCCCCTCCAGGACACCCAAGCCTGAGCCCCCTGCAATGTAACAATCCCCACCACCACCAAGTCTGGGTCAGCCTGCAGCTCCAAGCATAAGGAAACCAAACCTCTCCTATGCTCTTTTGCTTTCACTCTTTGCCTGTATCCCAGTGGGAGGCTTTCACAGGAACTCAACTCCCACCCTGCCTTCTGTGTGGCCCTTCAACATGACTGAGACACAGACCCAAAGACAGTGTCTGTGTCTGGGCTCATTTCTGACATCAGCTGCCTTGGAACAGCTTCCGAAGTCTCCCCAGGAGAAACCTGGACACGGAGCATGGAGTGCAACTAACACCAGGAAGCAAAATGCATCGTGTTCCCAAGCTGCCCACAATAGCACTATGGGGGAAGGACACTCACAGCCATCACTCTGCTACAAAGTGATCTCTGTCCCCAACAGAGAGGATGAGTCTCCTGAACCTTCACATAACATATTCAGTGAGGCTGCCACTAACTCAGTCTGAGGAAACAAGATCTGAGACCAGAGTCACAGCAGAACACAAATAGAGAAATTTTTACAGGTTAGCTAAAAAATTTAAGAAACGGGCAGCAAGGATAATTCCTTCACTCTCTTATTTTCTATTTCAAAACCAAAATTGTGGAAGACCATTTCAATGTGTTCTTGCACAAATCTTTGTATTCCTGCCCATACAGCAAGAGCTTAACTCAATATTGCTACACACGTAGTTAGGCAAGTCGGGCTTTGCCTACCTGGCGACACCAAGTTTTATTGCTGCAATTCCTCACAAGCAGTATTTTAAGGGGAAAGGTAAATTTGAAAAAAGCACCAGGCCTAGAACAAAAATTCTAGAATTGTCACAAATACCAAGAATTATTGTGTACCTATGAGTTTCTCAAAAGGACAAACTCTAAGGCGATTCTGCAGCTATTACAATTGACCACTGAATTCAGTAACTTTTTAAAAAATGCCTTTTCAGAGCTGTACAGGTTACCAATCATGCAAAATATGCGTTCTCATGAGAGAAGAAACTGCAGCTAACACTACATTGAGTTATGAGCACCTTAAGGGATGTGCAATGCTGCTCCCTAATTCAGTGTCCCAGTCCTGCCTGTACGCAAGCAGTTAGGGAAAGGTAACCAAACACCATTCTGCTTTTCTTGGGCTGAGCTTTACACTGAGGACAACCTCTACCCTCAACAAGAAATGATTCCTCAAGAGAAGCTTAATGGAAAGTCTTACAGATGAGCTGGGAGAGACTTTTTTTCCCTAACCACAGTGCGAATGGAAGTATGGGGACATGT
This sequence comes from Entomyzon cyanotis, assembly GCA_024500445.1. Classification (NCBI taxonomy): domain Eukaryota; kingdom Metazoa; phylum Chordata; class Aves; order Passeriformes; family Meliphagidae; genus Entomyzon; species Entomyzon cyanotis. Next base: position 40,696,644 of record JAKEPQ010001021.1, on the reverse strand, counting down.
CAGCAATAGGAACCTACATGAGAATCAACACAGAATCATATTTCCACATTAAACTTGATGAACTGTGACTAGAGAACTATACAAAACATGTAAAAAGAATTTGTACAGGAATTCCATTGGAGGTAGACAGCCAACTGAAGCACACAGACCCTGCTGTAGATACTGTATTTTTTAGCCCAATTCTTTACAAAGCAAGGCTATGCAGCCATTTGTCCTTGCTACGTAACTTAAGCACATGTACAAGTTTAACCCAAACACTGCAAACTAAAAAAGGTCTCATATATTTCCAATTGTAAGAGACCAAAGACTTGACAGACACAAACTAATGTGTGGACAAATTAATGTAATGGACTTATCTGGAGTAAAGACATAATAATATGAGCTCATGACATGGCTTGCACGGACTGCTGGCAGCCCAAGTAACTCCAGCAGGTATCATCCTTCAGCCCACCGGTGGCAGATGAGCACTGGAAGGAGACAGCCACAGGGGAAAGGGAGAACTAGGTGAGGTCACTAAGCATGATGAAGACACAACACACAGAGTGCACATACCAACTCTCAGAGACAGCTGCTTTCTTTAGTACGCCTGCACTAATGGAGAACCTTTACACTAAAGATTCCTTAGAGACTAAAAAAAGGGTTTTCTAAAAACTGTAACAAGGAGGATAGATCTGAGAGAGAGACTTGGCTGTCTGGATGGAGGAAAATACGTAAGGATGAAGTGAGGATGTGAGGCAAGGAAGCGGAGGAAATGCGAATCAGTCCACTGGAAGACTTAGCGGGGATTTTTTGTAGCATGTGTTTTCCTCAGCATGCACTTCTCTAATCTTTACACTACACAGTGCAAGCAAAAGCCTGCAGTGTGCTGAGGGCTGCTGGAATCCCTCCGAGGGTAAAACCCAAACACGCTTACTATACAAATCTCTCGGCACCCTGCAAGCGATGAATGAAGGGCGGTCCGGCGGCGCACCCAGTGCCCCTCTCCCCGCGGCGGGGCTCCAAGGGGATCGCGGGCCCGGGGAGGGACGCGGCGGGAGGGCATAGCCACCAGCAGCAGACCGCCGGGACAGCGGCCGCGACCCCGCTCACCTCCCTGGCCACCGTCTCCGTCCCACCAGCGCCCGGGGAAGCCTCGGGGACACTCGGACACACTGGCCCCCCCGGAGCCGGGCATCACCGCGGCCATCCCTCGCCAGAGCCGGGCATCACCCCGGGTGGCCCCCACCCCCGCTGCAGCCCCGGCGGCAACGCCCTCGGTGGCCGGGACCGCCGGCCCCTTCCGCCGCTCACCAGCTGCTTGAGGTCCTCCTCGGAGAGCCCGGCGTAGCGGTACCGCTGCTGCTCGAACTCGTACCGCGTCGTCTTCACCACCACCGCCACGCGCGACGGCCGGAACCCACCCCCGCCGCCCCCGATCCGCACGGCGCGGCCCCCGCCAGCCCCCGCCCGGCCGCCGCCGCCGCGGAGGGGCTCAGCCCGCCGAGGGCGAGTAGGCGCCGGTGGGCGCCGCCGAGCAGCGGCAGCCCCGGTGGGGCGGGGAAAGCCGCCGCCCGCTGGCTGAGAGGTGCGGAGCGGCGAGCGGCCGCCCAGCCGGCGAGGCAGAGGCGGCCGCAGGGGAAGACCCATGCGGAGAACATCACCCGGGCTCTGCGCCGCTCCCCGGGGCGGGCGCGGCGCTGCCGGCGGCGGCTGCGGCCGCTCTGCGGCGGCGCCCGGCACACATGGCCCGGCCGCGCCCGCTGCCCCGCCCTCCCCGCGCGCAGCCGCCGCCTCCGCCAATAGCGAGCGGCGCCGTGGGGCACCCGCCCCACAGAGGGGAGGGACCAGGGCGTTGTCCCCGGCGCTTGCGCTCTCCTCAGCCAACCGGGGCACAGCGCGCGGCGAGCGCGTGCCCCACCCCCGCGTCCCGGGGAGCGCCGGCTGCGCATGCGCAGCGGAGAGGGCCGCGCTCCCCGCCCGCCCCTGCGTGGCCCCGCCTCGGCTCCTGGCGGCGCGGGGACGGGGCGCGAGGCACGTAGGCGGCGCGCGGCGGATGTGCTCGTGGCCCGCGCCTCGGGGCGCCGTGAGGGGCTGCGGGAGAGACCCCGCCGTGAGGGACAGTGACAGTGCCCCGGTGCTCCCCAGGGCCCCACAGTGCTCCCGGGACCCCTCCGCGCTCCCTGTGTCCCGGGGCATAGCGACAGTGCCGACAGTGCCCCAGCACTGCCCTCAGTACTCGCAGTGTCCCGGGAGACAGCGACAGTGTTAAAAGGATAAAGAGGAAGAAGTTAGTTGGTCTCAGACCGTGTTTGTGGAAATCTCATGTAATCGTGTTGCTGCTCCGGTTCTCGGTCTTTGTGATAGCTCTACAGCACCGCAGAACCGCGAACTGATAATACTATATTAGCAAAACTTAAGATAGTTTTGGGGAACACGTAAGAATTCTGAGACTACACGGTGTTCCTGAGCATTGTCTCGCCGCCCCGCGGGACAGCGAGAGTGCCCCCCAGCTGTGAAATAATGCCCTGATAATTAAATGCCCCCAGCTGTGAAATAATGCTCAAAAGTAATTTGAGCAGGTGGACTGTGGGGCCGGCGGCTGTGGCAATCAGGTGGGATTGCCTCGCTGTGGGGCTGCTCCGCTTCCCTGTGAAGCTGGGGGCGAGGGGAAAAAGCCTTGTGCCGGAGGAAGACTCTGAAACCTGGGAAAACGCAGCATGTGTTTTGTTTTAAAAGGACCAAATACGGCAACTGGTGCTGAGAGCTGAAAAGAAACATGTAGCTTTAAAAGTCTTACTGTTATTCATGCCTGTTCTGGTCTTTGTGACATTTGCCAGTGTCAGGAAGGGCAGAAAGGGCAGTGCGGTGAGAGCCGCGGCTCCCACAGGCAGGGATCTGGCAGCAAGGCTGCTAGACAGCGTCTGGCAGTGCCAGGTGAAAAAAAAAACTTAATTAAATAATCGATCCTCAGTTCCTTTTCAATATTGCAAGCAAGCTGTCCAGAAATTTTGTGGGGGTTTGCATCATTATTAGAAACTGCATGCGCAGGCATCGACTGCTGCAGACAATCCTTCTGCACTGAAGGCCTAACTCAGACACATGTTTCTCATTACTCACCTTGTTCCTGATCTTCCCTGGGGGAAGAGATTGAAGTAGCAGCTCTTGCCTGTCAATTCAGCACTCCTTTACAGTGCTCTGCCAAGAGTCTTAGGAAATGAGCAGAGCTGCAGCTATTCAGCTCTTCCCTATCCTTGAATAACAACACAAAGGCTCTCTCCAGTCCTTGCTGTTGGTTAGGAGGAATTTCTATCTACTGATTAGCTTAGCCTTGAAGGAAACTCACAAAACAGATTACCAGGAGGCCAATTAAACATAACTAATTCCCTTGCTAACCTGAAAATGCCTCATTGTGTATAACCATTAACTTTTAGGTTGTACAAAGCAGTAGGTAATACAACATCCTGGAGACAAAAAAGAAGAGATTTTGAAAATTTATGACTCTGTTCTGAATGGTATTTATTTTATAACTTGTTTGACCATTTAGCTGCTCCTCTAAGATTCTGTGCTTCATATATTATCTATTTATATTGACTTGCCTCAATCTCTGAAAAACAAATCCGTTTCAGCCCCTAAATTTGAATATAGAACAGTATTTTATTCTGAAGTCATGCGATTATCATGTGATGGTCTTTTGAATTAATTCCCACAGCAAGCTTAAAAGCATGAAATAGGAAATACATATTTGAAAATGTAAATTCAAATCAGTAGATGATATCCCGAAGTTCTGGAAGCAATGCTGGAACACAAGAGTATGAAGTGATTAATCCATGGTTCCCAGAAGGAAATTTCTGACAGACTAGCTCTCTGTCAGAATACACAGATTGTCTGATACCCCATTGTCTCTGTGGAAAAGGGTTAAAACTATCTACAGCACATAGTTTTTGGAATGTTACAGTTTGCATCTTACTTTGTAAATGGACCTACTTACAAAATACTCATTAGACACTAACCCCTCCCTTACTACAATTCTTGATTTGAACGTACACCTGATATACGGGAAGAAGACACATGTATCTGTCAAATGACCCTTTACTTATTTTGGCATATATTCGGTTTGTGACATACGACATGTCTTAATGCCCCATTTTCAATGACTTTAGAGCACTATACCCAGTGGATTAAGGGACAAATTCATTCATACAAAATTAATCTAATAAATATAGGCATTTAAACCTGGTATTCTTGTAGGACACAAAACAAGAGTAGGAGTAAATTCCCACTGTAACAACTTTTTGAACCCCTGGCTGACTACAACCAGCTTTGGTTTGGGCACAGAGTACTTAAAAATTCCTCATGGAAACTGATGCCTCAATACTCTCTGCAGTTAGAAAAATGCTTCAGAGTAATGCCCATTTTAGACACCAAGGAGTTGCAATACAAATCCATAGAAAACCAGGCATCCTTAGCTCTATATGCTTCAAGTTATATAGTCAACCTTAAAAATCCCCTACGTTATACACAAAATAATCTATTCTGTGTAACATAGTAACTGGAAAAACTTCTACATAAACAGCAAGTAATTCCCTAAGCTATTTCACTAGCTGCAAAATTGGCAATGTCTGACTGTGCCAGCAGTTTTATAGAAGATGATCTCCATATGTAGCCTATTTCCACCCAAAAGAATCTATATATTGCTTGTAGTGCAGTTACAATCTAGGACAACTATTCATTTCTACTCCTTCTTGAAGTCTGTGAATACACCTGCTTGTGATAGTTTAATTAGTATTCAGGATATAATTAATTTTCCCAATTATTTACATTGTTTTGACTTCCTCTGTGTGACCCTCAGTGCTGCTGGTAACTGAAAATTAGTGTGGTTCATTTGTGTTTAAAATGCTGACGCTGTCAGTGTTAGATGAATTCACAGGGGAGGAGGTAAACACACCATCACTGTAACATTTCATAAAACCAAGTCCTTGGATTTTGAGGCCAGCTGACCACAGCTGCTAATTCTGATAATCCAGAGGAAAACTCCAGACTAATACTTAGAAAACGTCACTCATACAACACGTCACAGTCTTAAAAGGCACATAGATGAACGCATTAGCAGGTGTAGTCTGATTCAGTTTCTGATCCCAGATTCTATCTGTGCTTGCACTTTGCTTGCAATGTATGTACCCTCATCACTTATTATATAGTTGAGTCATATAATTTGTTTCATAAATTCCAAATTACAAAATCAAGGAAGAATCTTAAGAAATAGCATAGTAAATGCAGCTATTCTTATGAATTCAAATTACTGAAAATTTTTACACAAAACCAGTGAGAGGAGCGAGCTTTCTTGTCCACACTTTCATTAGAACATATTTGAGTTATCAGAGATTTACTTTTCTATTTTTCTTCGCTCTCTTTGCTTATGCAAAGCAAACTACACCATCCCTGAAGTGGTCTAATACAATTGACTTCAACATTTGAATATGCTCGAATAGCTGCAGACACATTATTTTGTACCAAAATCTTTAGTGCTTGTGAAACACAAGGTATTCTGATTTCAACTCCACTTTTTAGACAGACAGCTGCTGTAGAATGGGCCATGCATGCTTTTTCTAGATTTTCCTGCAAGCATGCCCCTGGTATACACTGACAGCATGCCCCTGCCAGCATAACCTGATGGTGAGACCTCTAAAACCCAGCTGAGGGAAATAAAGATGTTCTTTCTCTCCCTGTCCATGTTGTACTGGCTGTCACTAGCACTGAAAGCAAATGTGCTGAAAGTTTTTCCTCTACTCATTCATTCCACAGAGATATTTCCTAACTCTTAACTTCATACAGTCTGCCTAAACTAGTTCAGAGGTCACTAAAGAGCGTGACATATAAATCTGAGAGACAAGATTTATGAAGAGGTTCAAACACTTCCAGAATGCAAAGTAGGACATTCAGTCCATCCCATCCAAGTAGATTTTGCTAGAAATTCATGATCTTAGTAGAAAATATCTGGATATATTTAATTATTATTAAATAATAATTTATTTAATACTGGTAGTCTTCTATGCTCGTGAAAATTACTACTACATGAATATGTAAGATCTTCCACCTCTGCAACCCTTACATGTATAAATTAATCACTGGAGTTCATCAGAAATAAATTAACATTTATCTAGAAAAAAAAATTAATAATGTCTAGTTTCATATGGGTTTGGGTTGTGTCCCCACACCTCTCTTCAGGCCACAGTAATTCCAGGGCTCATCTCCTCCCTCCCAGAAAATGCTAGAGCTTGGAAAGAAGCAGGAATGCACCACTCAGCCCCACCAGCATCACAGAAAATACCAAGCTTACCCTGAAACTTTTTCTTGAAAGGATGCCTTTCTCTGATTTCTGTCACTCAGCAACTGCCACTTTTCATGAAGAATTTAAATTGCCTTAGAGCTTTCTAGCTCCTGTCCAGTTTTTCTGAAATTGGACAGTGGACTCAGTGTGGTTCTGACAGATGGGTGGATGGAGTACACATCTGCTTACATCTTGTGTCCTTTGGAAAGCAGGCTTGAGATTCTGCAGCATGGAGCTGCTGAAGCTCTAACTAGGACACAAAATAAGGCTACTAGTTACACAGAAATTTAGGTGTTAAGAAAATTGTTTATTGTTGAGGCACAGAAATTGCTCCAGGTGTCATAAAATGACAAACTTTACATTTTTAAAACCAAGTTAATATATTATATAATGGCATACCCTCAGTCTTGAGAAACAGTGAATTTTAGTGGTGAGACATAATTAGGTTCTCAAGAGCAAAAATTTCTCTTCTAATAATATAGTATCCAAGCTCTTTAAAATAAACATCTGTTTTCCTCCTCAGCTTTTAGGAGATGAAGCTTCATGTTTGAGTGTGTGTGCACATGAGAGTATGTGTTTATATATATATATTTGTGTGTATGTAATGATCTTGGGAAAAGGCAGATCAAAAGACAGTTTATTTATAAACTTTGCTCTGTATGCTGTGGGAGCAAATTACGAAGTGTAAGTCCTGTGTCTGAAAAAGTTCTGTTGTCCATGCCCTGGAACTGTCCCTCGTTTACCAAGGATTTTACAGCCATAGTAGCATTTAGAGGGGTATCATGACACTCAGGTGCTTAAATCCTGTTTCACAGAAAGCTTTGATTATCAGGACAGACTTTGAAATCAAACTCTGCATTCAGTGCATAGCCAGCTGAACTCCAGGGCAAACTTATCATCATGACCTGTTGCTAAATACATAGGGCTGCTGTGTTTTACAACTGCCTGGGTTTTTATAACATGGAGCTTTGTCCCTGAGGATGAGTTGCAGCAATGAAATATGAAGGTAGGTGATGCAAATATTGTTGTGGTCAGGAGGGAGGCTGATAACAAAGGACACAATGTACAGCTCATTATGGAAAGAACATTTTTGTTACTGGCAGACTGGAGTCAAAGAGAATCCCAGTGCTTCACTATTTGACACAGGTGCCCTGTTGGGAAGCGCTCCTTTTTTCCTGAAGGCAAAAACCAAATTCCACTTGTTTCTTGTCATCCAGATGCTAAATCAATGTCAGACAAGTGCTAATTATGGGGGGCCATTTAGTATTCAGCATAATCCAGACAACTAATTCAGCTGGTTCTGCATGCTAATCTTGACAGTGCACTGAGAATTCAGGAGGAAGCTAGCATTGTTCCACTTTCATACGTATGTTCAGATGGAAAAACTAAATTGTAACTTGACTTTTCAGCTGTGATGCATCTTTTTAGATTGAGAAATCTTGACAACTACCTTAATTAAGAAGACTTGAACTATTTCAGAACATTGTTTCAGCTCTGAGGATGACAATATACAAGGCAGCAGGGAAGTGGCAGTAGAGAGATTGCAGACATTTTCTATCTTTTGACAGAATAAAAACACAGAACAAAAGTGGTGTATCCTACTGTGTATTGGCTTATGAATGACCCTGAGACTCTTGATTCACAGGTGGCATTAAGAGAGAATTGGGGTTTTTTTGATTTCCCACAAAAATGTTTAGGTAGAAGGCAGTAGTTTGTGGAACGTCTTTTATGGAGCAACTGTGTCTTGGCCACTGTTGGGATTATTGTACACATGAGGATGTATAACATACTCTTATATATCAATGAATGATGCTGTTTAGGCATAGCTACAGCTAAAGCAGAAGTAACCTCAGATAATCTCACAGTTGAGGGTTTTTTAAAAGCAGATATCCAGTTTACTGTGCATGAATTTATTTATGTATATCAAATGGACAACGAATAGTGCAAACACTTGTTATGTGCAGCTAGAAAGGTGTTCATGAGTGCAGGCACATACACTTTTAAAGCTCATATGACCCTTAGAACTGGCTTGCACTTCTTTATGGTGAATTCTTTTGGTGCTTGCAGCTGAAAAAATGCTGATCATGGTTCCTTGCTGTAAACAAAATTCTACAGCCAGTATACAACTCCAGGTATTTTCAAAACACGCATTAAAAGATACCATTTTATGAAGGCTGGTTTCTACAAAACTATAGAACTATGAAGGTTATTTTCTGTAGGCCTTGGTCATGCTAAACTCCCACCCCAAGTTTTGCTTGCATGTACTTAAAAACAGGATGCTGGGTGTTACCACACAATTTTAAATAAATGTTTTCAGTGAAGCCCAATTTAAAGTTTATCAGATGTATCTTTTAAATAACAGATTAAAAGTAACAAATATTTGTTTACATATATTATTAGTTCATGCTTATGTAGTATTATCCATCAATATGATGAAAAAACGCTTATTACCTATAAAATTCCTTACTCTACTAATGTATCTAAATATATTTAATTCTAAAATTGGAAGTCTTTGTAACAGTTCTTGACCATTGGAAGCCATGGTGTTATTCACAGCTCAGTGCAATGCAGGCTGCCTGGAATCCTCAATAGTGCATCTTAAGTTCTTCCTTAACCTGTTAAACTTCAGATGTCTCTAAAATTAATCTCTGCTTAAAAGTCATAAAATAATATGCATCTGATTTCCTCCCTCCAGGGACTGATGAGTCAGCTTAGACATATTGGGAAGATGAGCTCCCAGCTGAGCTGTTGTCATCTCTGGCAGATGTCATGAGCAGACAACAGACCGCCGATGGTTCCATCTGGAATGATCTGAAAAAGAATTAAAAAAAAAAATCTCGCTTATTTGAGCATATTCATGTTTTGAAACAATCCAGCATTTCATAATACCAAAGCAGTAGGTTAAAGTTTGGATATGATCAGTTCCTGGTTTAGGTAAACAGCTAACTAGATAACACAGGATTATTCACAAATATTTGAGCATGTGAATCATGGATGAAGTCTGTGACCCTCCATGTCAATAAAGACAAGCACATAAACACTAAGGAATCTGATGTCTAGGTAGGGCAGTGTACCTGGCATGCAAATTATCTCACTCTATGCAGGGAACACTGTCCTAAGACTTCATTACAGATGCTCAGAAAACTGTAAGAAATCCAGCATATCTTCAACCAGCTCACTGATTGTGATGAAGTGGTTTTGGTGCATAATCTCTGACTTTGACTCATCTGCAGAAAGTAGGTAGAGCTGACTAATAATATCAGACACATAAGACCACTATCACAGTTTTCTGCTTAAAAATTGCCTGTACCATCTGGCCACCCCTAAATACTTACTAAGCGTTTTAAATCTCTTACAGGTGAAATGAAAGCCTGTGTTTGTCAGAATATTAAATCTGATTTTACCCCTTCTCTTTTCTGATATGGCAATATTTAAAAACAATTACAGAGTTGTCTTTTTTCTTTTCTCTGTTAGATATTACAGATGCCTGCTGAAAAAGAATACAGAAACTCCAACAAAGAAGTTAATTCTTAACTTTTTATTTTTCCTCAGTTTTAATTGCTATCAGATGTGTGTGTTAGCTTTATGGTTTGGAACCCTTAACAACTGATAAGAATTTAAATTAAATTGACAAGAAATGCCAAACAATGTAGCAGTTTTTCAGGAGTTACTGTGGTGCTGCTGAACAATAGTTCCTTTAAGAACTTTAAAAGTACCTTACTTCAAAATAGGAAGAAAGCTCTTGTAACATTTTAAATCTTGACAAACTCCAGCAGATGAGAGTGAGTCCTAATGAAGCTGAGATGGGAAGTATATATATAGTGGACCAGAAAATGTCTCTAAAATAAAACATTTTTCATTTCTGCAAAAGCATTTGCATTTCTGTGGTATACTATCTGGCTCTCAGACCAACACACTAGTGATGTTTGGAGACTACTGGTTCTCAATACCAGTAGTCTCCAAAATCCATGCAATTCTTTGTAAGAATAGGATATAGGATATAAGAGTGTATAGGACACACTCTTACGTCTTTGCGCACTGTGATTTTCTCTTAAGGTCTACAGCTGTCTATGGAGAGACTTGGGACTTACCTAGTTCTAGATGCCAGAATCTTTGAATTCATTGTAATAGCTTCTAAGAGAAAATTCCAGAGAGGACATCTCAATCAAAAGAGAGGATCCCTCAATCAGGATGAAGTTAAGAGACAATTTCAGATTGGTGAGGTGCAGTATAAGGAGCACTGCATAAAACTTTTGTTTGCCTCATGACACTGTCCTCCTTGTACCTCCCATGTACTTTACTTGTTTGACTTGGTCAGCCTAGAAGTTTACTGTTAAGTCTAAATTATTTCCTCAGATCACTGTATTGTCAGAGAGAAAAGATAAATACTTTTCCAAAGAGTTATTGATCCCATCCACTCTCAAAACCTATTTAAAGGTGAATTGTTCTGTTTCTTCTGTTTAGATTTACAGAGCAATTTGTTGGTAAAAATATTCAGGCTGTAACTGATGAAATATGATCCGATAAAAATATCAGGTACAGCAAATTATTCTTTATGGACTTTATGAAATTAATATCTCTACTTGAAAGTAAAGCAATTCAACGAAGAATTTTAAAAATATGGGAATAAATGTCTATGCTGAACTTGTAAAATCTTATAAATATCTCTTCTACCTTCCACATTGTCTGTACAGAGTATTAACATACTGTAGATTAAGAATTTTCTGTAAAAAATGCTTACAACAAAGTCTTGCAAATATACAGAATCACGTCAACATCCATGATGCTTTACTTATAATGTATATCATATTTGCTTTCTTCTTTCAGTCTCAAGCACTAAAGACAATTATGATAAAGATACTATAAAGATAGTTATTTAATCTTTCATGTCTTTTACAGTGTCATGAAATACATAGCATCATCTAGGCAACTGTGTGAGTTCAATTTAACAAGAAGGGAATTGCTATATTAAGAAAGCTATTTGGGGAGGAAAAAAACTTCTAGGTAATGCTTGATAATATTAAAATTTCTTAAACCTCAAGCTTTCGTCAAGAGTATTCCATTGCTATAAATATGTGTAGATACTTGAGCGGGAAAAACCTTACATTTTAGTAGTAGTAAATCAAAATACTGAAAGGAATTGCCCTATTCTACCTGAAAAAGGGGTATTTGTACCAGATAAAAGTTACAGCCAGAAAAAAAAAAGTCCAATTTTCATTACTTTAAGCAAATACCCTGAAAGGATTACAGCATTTCCAGGAAACTTGAATTACCAGAGGCAGTGTTGCTCCCTTGAGTTAGTTCTTCGTCATCTTCATCATCACTGTCACAGTTTAATGGCTGAAAAGTGGTTTCTGACTCTGTGTCTACTTGATGAGCATCTGCCTCTTGCCCAGCAAAGCTTCGCAATGCCACAAGGCGATGATGTATTGCTGCATACAGGTGCTCAGTGTCTTTTGAGCTTGCCTGCAGAACATAAAATGCATACAGTCCAAACAATGAGAAAAATCTCTATTTTTAAAATTTAACTTAAAAAAATAATGAGAAAGTTGTATCTTGTCCTTTTTAATTAAAACAATCAATTCAAGATTCACACTTAATATTTAACATCCAAATATTACTGTAAATACAAATAATGTCAAGCTTCTTTATATGGTCTGAGTTTTACGGTATGTAGCTGTTGATTGTTTTCTCTATAGTTACAAGAAACAGAAGTGTAAAAATTATTTTCCCTGAAGAATAGCTCACTTTGTATGGAATACCTGATATTCCAGATGATTCCTGATTATGATTCTAGATGGAAGAAAGCACTGATGTGTTAATATATACAGTCGCCAGGTGGATACTGTAGGGATGGATACCAGCCTCTTCAGTGACTGCAGAAGCAGCTTCCTGCAACCCTTGCTACACCCATATAGCTGTGATATGTCGTGGATTCCTCATATGTGCCTATTTTTACTGCCTGGTGGTGCCAAAATGTAACTTACAGAATGTAAATTCTAAATTCTACACACTAGAAAAGCTGTGCAGCACACCTGGAAATGAGGATATTTATAATTCTCTCATGCAGACCAGCAGTCCAGCACAGGCATAGTTAAGTCAATCCCTGTTAGGAAGTGACAGACTTACTCACATATACAGTGCCTGCTTTGCTTGTGTATGATATGTGACACTTCCTGGAAATGGTGGCTTATTTTTCTTTCCCAGCAAGCTGAATCCTTCCTAGAAAGGTCTGCTGGGGAAACTGTAAACATCCTTAAACTCAGTGGATGCTCTCACTTTCCAACCTATTACATTTGTGCTATTTATTTGCAAATAAGTCCACCACATTTCCATTTCCTATTCTTCCCAACTGAGAAGTGGAGGTTCTACACTGGATAGATATATTGTAAGTGCTGTGTTGAGAACTATGGCAGAAAGCTGCTGCCTTTTACCAGAGTAACTTACAAAATTGTAACTACCTGTGAAGAAATTCTCATTGCATTGCTTCCATTAAAAAAAAGAGCATTTCCTGCATAATTTTGGAATGATATCCATTCCATAGGTGGTATGTGAACCAGAGTATGGAAATGTCTAGCCTTAAGGCCATATCACATCATCACACCTGGCTTTTTGAAATGTCATTCTAACACATTCCATACAAAAAGCCATGGAACGTCTAAGCTGAGCACAGCCTGACAGAGCATGAAGGCCACTTGCTAAGACTAACCTTCAGCAACTCTTCAGAATTCTAGATGAAGTGGGGATTTGGGTGGAGCTTTTATCTCCTACTTACCTGAATTAAAAAATACTTGAACAGAGTGGTCCTCTTGATCTGTTGCAGTGAAGCACAGGCTCTTTCTGTTTGCTCTTTTCATAACCATTCGTTTCCAGAGTCGAGTGTTGAGAATCAGTCTTAAGCTACCTTGATTTCGCATAACTAAAACAAGAAGGTTAATATGGTAGGATATTCTGCAGCAGTTTGCTCCAGCACTTGTATAAAACTGATATTTTCATCAATTATTCTTTTTAATTTGGTCTAAAACCCTGATATAGTGAGATTTTTTTTTTTTTTTAATATCCAAATATATTAGTTTTCTTCAATATGTCTGGCACACAAAGGAAATAATCTGCTGAAACTGCACTGCACTACAAAAAAATGACAGCACAGTAAAAACAACATTCCAAAAGTGTCTTGAAACAGTGCTGCTGGAAAAGCAGAATCAACAAAGAGCGAACTGTCAGACTGGTGACTGAGCTGAAGACACAATGCAGCAGAACTACACAGAACCAAACAACATATGTGCGCTCAGTTCCTCAGTCTGTAACACAGAGAATTTTACCAGGTAAAAAGATTCTCAGCAATTTGGCATAAATAAAACCAGCTTCTCAGATTTAAATGTTCTCAAAAAAAACTTACACTGGCCAACAATAGTACAAGTCATTTGGTGTTTTCTGTATGGGGTATTTCATTATTTAATTCTTACTTAGCCTTGACTGCAGCATTCCATGTTTATTGCTAGAAGTGTCATTAAGCCTCAGGGATCCTCTGCCTCTTTCAGTCCAGGTTAAAGAAAGCTTATTAAATACAAAGAGCTTGCAGTTAATCTGAAAGAGAAATACATGCTGAAAACTGCCAGCCAGTGCTAGTTTTATTGGTTCTAAAACTTTACGGTTATAAAACTTTTGATGTGGCTTTTAATACATCCATATGCATGTGTACAAAGGTAGTTATATAGGTATGTCACCATTATGACTTAAAATGAGATGGCTCCTGATCTCTCCTAAACCCTTTTCTGACCACAGAAAGCATTCAGCATGAATCCCAGTTTGCTTTTCCAATTATTTCATCTTCATTAACTCTTCCCCTATGATATCCACCAGCACAGCTGAATTTGTTGTAAAAGTTGTAAAACCTTATTTCCTCACTCACTACAACCATTATGCAGCCCAGGATACCACTATCCCTACTAGAAGAGTACTGCTTCAACAGAGTAAAACTTTTGTCTTCTCTCAAGACAGAAAAATTAATCAAAGATAAAATAATGTTAAGATTTTTAAAGCCATACGTATAATTGCTATTTTCTGTGAAAATAATATTTTGAAGATGAAGAATAGCAAGATATGCCCTGCCAGGCTGGAAACATAATTGCTATTTTAGCTGAACTATATGACAAATTACTTTGACAACACATTCTTTTTTTTTCCTAAAAAGTTTTATCATAAAACCTATCTTTACCCAACTCACTTCCAATTCTAAGGTTTTGGTTACAGCAGGTATACTATGTAGATGCTTATGAAATACCACTACAGAATGACACTTAGAAATAGTCACTTACTGAAAGGGACTATAAAATGAACAAATATAATATGAAAAAGAAAATACCAACCTACAGAAAAAATGGATTAGCTGAGGCATAGCTTAAAAAAAGCAAAAATCTGAAATATAAACTGAAATTATTTTCAGATTACTGCATCTGTAATAGATCTAGCTGTTCTTTTCAACAACAAAACTGCTCACCATCAAGGTTTTGAGTCAAGGAAATACACACCTGCAATACATTGTGTTCTGCTTCTTCTCCAGTTTTAACTTCAACTTTATCTAACAGGATTTTCTCCGCTGGCTTGGAAATACAAGCAGCTGCTGATTCAATTAGTGTTGCATTCCTCAACAAAGCTCTTTCTGTAGAGGAAAAAAAAAGAAATTCTTTCTGTACGGGGAATATTTTTAGGATAACAAAACTAGCACACAAGATGGCCTCAGACCTCAGTAGTACCTATGGTATCTGACATTGTTCAGTGTTATTAATAAGTTTTTTGCCACAGCAATAAACAGAAGAGGAAAAGGAAAAGGCATGAATACAAAATGCCTTACTAAACAGGCTCATACAAAATTTAACAGGGCTGTCTGCAGTTGCAGAGCTTTGTCCCAAGGGACAAATAGAAACAAGCAGAAAAAAGGCCTAAGTATTTAGAAGCTGATTTTCCAAATTAAACACATCTGTTACATGTGCAGATTAAGACATATCCCAATATTCAGAATAGTAATACATATGGGAGGAATATTGAACAGGAATAGAGAAGAACAAGATTTGAAAAGAACAACATTGTTACCAAATTCTGTATATTTGCATAATCTATATACATGTTCCAAAGGTTTTATTTTTATAATTTTTTACCTGTAAGAATCCTTACACAAATCAGAGCATCTAATACATCTGTTAGTAAAGAGGAGTGTGAAATTTGCCAAGAGGGCTCACAATGGGGACCTTTGGGGATTCCCTCACAGCCTAGGTTTACATGGCTTGCCTAGTAGAAAATATCACACCAAAGTCACAAAGAAGCCCCAAAATCTGTGTGTATAGAAATTTCAGTTCCACAATAAGGATCCAAAATAACAAAGTAATTTATATGAGCAGTCGCTCATGTAAATGTGGCAAAATCCAAAAGGCATTCATAAAGGTTGCTGCATTTTTTTTCAAACAATAAATAATAATCTGCACTAAATAATAATAATCTGTAAAACTCTATCCCTTCCTAAGTAATTTCGATCATGCTTTCTGAAGCTAGTCCAGTTCATGTGTCATAAACCAAACTGTGGCTGGTTTCTGAACATAGATTTTGGCACATTCTCTAAGCGTACTCATGACTGGATAGCTTGACAATAGATGAAAATTACTGACCACCATTCATTTGACATCCTCTCAAATACAGTGAAACATAATAATGAAGCTAACTGTGCTTGTTTGCTGAGTATGCTTACTTGTTTGTGACCCGACATGAGAAGATCCTAGGGACATGGAAGTTATCTCTCCTTTGTGTAAATCAGCTGCTTCATTACACAGCTTGGGATGCTTCTCGGGACTCTAGAAAAACATGGGGGAAATAAGAATTCCTATTTCAATTCCTATTTAAATAAAAACAGAACATTGAATCATTTAATACATGCCAGGCTGAATATTATCAATATTTATAGCTTCAGAGTGAAAACTGGCCCAGATGAGACAATTTCAGTCTCTAGAGGAAGTAATATTATTATTGTAAAATCAGTACATCATTCTTCACCAGGAAGAATGGCCTCCCTGTATGGATCCTGGACTAAGATTTAAATCCACTGAAGAACTTAGATGTACCTACCAGTTTACTTCCAGTTCAAGCCCATAGCTCCCAGAAGAGTAGCTTAAAATTCTCAGACACCACAAACTTAACGTCAGAGGACTTAAAGATTTCTATCACATTCAGTTTTTGCAGATAAATTTTCTTAGGCACGTCTAAATACACGCTTGTGGCTTCTGACAGTGTTCCATGGCTCAACTCGTATGTTAAAAATAAATCCTGGCCAGAAGTCATAACCCAAACCTGTGGTTGCCAAGCTTTTTAACTGGCAGGTAAGCATACTCTTTTCATCCTCCTTCTGTTGAAAACTGAATTTCAGTCCCATTTTCAATGGTGCAGTCCTCACCTTTGATCTTAGTGTCCTTCAGGACTTGGTCCCTTAAGCTGCCTCCCAAGCATGCACAGTTATGCTTCAACTATCTAGGGTGGGTGTTCAATTTTCCCTTCATACTTATTTTTCATAGAATCACAGAATGGCTTGGATTGAAAGGGACCTTGAAGATCATCTGGTTCAAACGCCTCTGCCATGGGAAGGGACACCTACCACTAGAGCAAGTTGCTCAGAGCCACATCAAACCCAGCCTTGAACACCTCAAGGGATGGGGCATCCACAGCATCTCTGGGCAATGTGTTCCAGTGGTCTCACCACCTTCAAAGAGAAGAATTTCTTCCTAATATTGAATCTAAACCTACTGTCCTTCAATTTGAAGCCATTCCCCTTGTTGTGTCACTCCATGCTCTGGTAAACAGTCTCTCTCCAGCTTTCTTCAGTTATCCTATCTCTTCACTGTTATTACAGCAGTTACTAGACCAGCAGGAACCACATTCTTTTATGTCATGGCTGTTCCACTTTACATCGAATATATAGAAAACTTTTTCAAGTCAAACAATGAGGATACCAGAAGTGCATAATTATATGCATTAGTAATCAAGGAACCAGTCTAGGGTGGTGATGGTAAGAATGCCTACCCCTCCAGCAGCACATTCTTAGATATTTTCTCCTCAAGAGTCACTGGAACCATATCTACTCCCACCTTTAAAAGAAGGAAGACCTAAAACTAATATGTGAAAAAAAAACCCCTACACTCTTAAGTACACTAACCTTGATAAAAAGTCTGCCAGCATGTGCAGGTCGGACCAAAACTCTTTCAACCATGTTTTCCCCAAACACAAAATCAGAATTGCTGCTCTTTTGTACACTTCTTTCTTCGAGCAACTGACTTCTGTGGGAGCAAAATAACATAAGAATGTGACTTAGAACTATTTAAAGCCTTTTAAAGATTCACCACACCTACCATTAAAGAAAAGCGAACAAAAAATCACATAAGTAATCAGACAAATTCTTTAAGAGAATCTGCAAATACTCTCTATGCAACATTTCACAAAAGGAACAGAGCATATCCCACTGTATTTTATTAAGATTACTCAGGATGTTCCTTAAAGCTGAAGAACAAGCAGCAAAACAACATGCTACTTCTGCCTCAGGCAAGTGTCTTACTGCAGACACTTTAATGAGTTACTTTTGTTTCCCTGCTTCCTTTTGCTCCTACCAACAATTAACAGCTATCCTTTCACGCTGGTGCAGCTCCAGTATCCTACAGAATAAGGTACACCCCAGTGCTTCACAAGCACTCCTTGGTCATCCTCCTTACATCTTGAAGGGCAGGAAGGCAGTGCATTCACATGCTCACACAAATACTGAGAAAACGTAAAGGTATGACAGTACATGGCTCAAGATGAGGTGAAAGTAAAATGGGAGAGACAAGTGTTTCCATTTTTCAATTACCTGTTCCATAGATACACTTAAAATGAGAAGAAAACTAAATACTTGCAGTCCTTTGGTACTGGCCAACTATAGTTTGGAGATTAGATCCAAGAATAATCTAATGTAAGTAGAATTGGGATTTGACCTGCTAATTACATAGCCACTTTAAATTAACAGTGTTCATTTTTTGTAAAAGTCACTAGAAAAGTCCTTGTAAAACTCCTTTAGGTGGAAGTTGTTCCGGGTGCTGGTTTGGTTTTGGTTTGTTCAGGGCTTTTTATGAAAGGGTCATGGGTTGTTTACACTTTCTGTAGAGCTTAATCCTGTATGTGTTGCTGGCATAGGCAAAACCATGCAAGTTCTTTTCATTTTCTATTCCAGAAGGATGACTTGGCAGGAAGGCAGCCTGATACTGTGTCACAAACTGCATACTTCAGCACCACTTCTCCTTCACAGTATTTATCGCCCTTGGGAGGGCTTAACATAATTTATGTCACGCAGAAGATATTCCTGTTAATTAGCTGGGTTTGTTGGCAGAACTTTGATGATTTCCTCTAAAACATAGTTTCTCTTCACAATTAATCTGTGCTTGAAATCTCTTCAAGGATGAAGAAGGGCTTACCAAGTACTACCTATTATGCCTTACATCACTAGTAAAAAATTTTTAGATGCAGACACACAGTATAGGAAAGGGGTTTTACTTTGGTTTAATAGGATCTCAGATGCACACCGATGAACAAGCCCTGACGATATCTCCCGTATACAATTTATGGACAGCTTAGATTAGAATACCTATCTAAAAGTCTCCAATTGTCATGGAGATACAAAACACAGTCACTGATATCAGGGTATGATCACTAACAAGGAATTATGGGAGGACAAATGTGGATAAGGTACTGGTAGAGGATTATGGAAGGGGAATAGATTCAGGTACTGCCCTTCTCAGAGTGTGCAGAAAGGTCTGAGCAGCTGCCATTCCAGTGCTGGCCTTGAACCTGTTCAGGTTTCCAAGTAAATCCTTGGGCAAAGTTGAATGTATGACTGCAAGCCTGTGTTTTCCCACCATTGTATTTCTGTAATTTAAGAAACAAGCTTTCTAAGCTTTTAATCAGAATCAAGAAACTGGAAATTTCTCCTTTTCAGTTCATTACTACAGCGAGCCCAGCAAGTGAAACTCAGTGGTTTCCTGGAACATGGACATCTGCAGCTACTGAGGAGGGATAAAAAGATATTTTCACTCACACTCTCCACAGAAACATAAGATGGAGAGATGAAGAAGTGGAAGAGAAGAGGAAGTGGGAGAGATGTCAGTAGGCAAAGCAATCCCTGCTGTTGCATGTCTCTGCATTTTATTTTATAAATAAATGTCAACAGTGATGCCTTGATTGAAAATTAAAAACAAACCTAAAAAGTTGTTTTCTTAGCAATGAGCAGTTCTGGCTGCAGTGTCCACTACTGATCAGCACATATGCAGAGTTTAATAAAGTCATTTGTTCATTATTTATGAGAAAACAGCTAAGCCAGAAAGATTTAACCAAAGCATTCTGAAGCATCAGTTACTTAATATGGATCAGAAGAATGGTATTTACAACCTCCTGCAATCTCAGAAGAGCAGTAAGCACCTGGTTGTATTTAGCACCTGGTTAAATTAGTTTTCAACCATCAAAGAAACCAACATTTACCACAACTGTGATATCCAGAACAGGTATTGTGATATAGAGAATTCACGAGGCACAAACACAGGTGTTTGTGGTGAAAGAGACAAGGGAAAGAAATACCATAAGCGCTTTTAAATTTAGGTTAACTTGGTGGTTGCTGGCGAGAAACCACCTGTCTCACAAAGATTAATTGCCGTTAGGAGTCTCTTATGTGGCACATGGAGCTGACGTCAGCACACACAAATCTTGGCACCACACACAAGCACCGCTGAGGCCTGTGTGGGTGCAGATAGCATGGACTTAATACCATGCCACACATGCACCATGAAAGGGTAGCCATCAGCCAAGTGACAAAATGATGTACATATACAATAAATAAAATCTTACTGTGTTGTTTGAGAGCTGGAAAGACTCACTGTAGTAGATGACGCCACTGCTGTTTTCGAATTTGCTGAATTCTTAGCTGATGAATAAGAACTGTCTTCAGGGAGCTAGGAATAATACAATCAAATGGATTAATTAGAGCTAGTATATTTTCTGCTATTAACAGATCTGCTAGGATCCAGAGCCACTGAGGTACAGATAGACAGATATAGATAGTTATAGATACAGATGTGGTAGTTGGCAGAGCTTCCTCCATCTGTGTACTAAGCCAGTGCCCTCAATTAAAACACTAAAATCTCACTCTCTAAATAAACAAAATCCAAAACACCCAAAGCTCATTTGCCCACAGAGCCCTGATATCAGAAAGGTAAGAGAGCCTGCAGAGAAGAGATGATTTTTCAAACACAGTCAGCATGAGCTTAGTATTTCACATCACATCAGTGATACATCAATTCCACTGAAACTCATATGAGAACTTTCTTTAAAAACATGCAGTGGAATAATTAATTGCTTTAAAACAGCACTGATTTGTTTGGTGTTTGGTTTTAATGTTTTGGGTGTTTTTGTTTGAGTATTTTTCTTCATTTGAGCTTCAGTAAAATTATTTTTCTTTTTACCTGAACACATGCTTCTTTCTTAGCCACTAGAGATACTACAGGAATTTCAGGACAGGTCAGGGCTTGTGGGGGCTGTAAAGTGGCAGGTCTAATGACATTCCCCAATTGACTTGGTGACAAGGATCCTTGCAAAATACAAAGACAAAATATTTAAACAGACACTTTTTCTTCACATCTAATTCATACTTATATGTCTTGCCTCTTTAACTGAAAGTTTCAAAACATTTTTGAATAACATTTACTGTTGTTTACTGCTACATATTCTGAAAAATTGTAATGGTTTTAAAAATACACAACTCTGTAGTGAAACCCATGTGTTATCCTATCAGGATAAAAAAATAATGTGTTATATACATAAACATTCTTATTTGTACTTATAAAATATATTTGTATTTATATATTTAAATATATCTTTATACTTATATTTACTGCTTTGTTTTAGATCTGTCTTCTGGCATTTCAGATTTAATTCTGCATCTGCAGATGCCAAGAGGTTTCTTCATTACCTTCTCCAGGAGCAGAGATACTCAGTTAGAAATGTGCAATTTCATTATGCAAGGTTATGTTCAGTCCACTCAGGAAATAAGTAGTCAAATCAGGTGCTCAGACCACAGTTCACAGGACATTTACACTTTCACACAAACTGCATAAAGATACCTAGCCTATCCTTGAGCACGGAAAAGAGCTGTTATTTTTACATCTTCCGTATCTCTAAAGGATGTCTTTGTGGAGCCACAGAGAATAAATATTACAATGACAGTTACCTTCTCTTGTACTTTTGATGAAGTCAAGATTTCTTCGAAGAAGAGCTGAGGTCATGAATACGTTATTCTTCTTTACTACAGAAAAGGAATTTAAAATTGAATAAGGAATAAACTCCAATTTTAACCATTAATTCATTTTTCTGTAACCCCTCCCTATGTTGGCAATACTTACCTGAGCAATATTCCAACTTATCCATCTGAAAAAGATCTCCAAGATAACTGTTACTCTCTCGGTTTTTACAGGTAGGCAGATTTTGGCACAGAAAGCACCAGAGGTTTTCTGGCTAAGTCACAGTCTTTTGGATATTAATGAATGTTTTAAATGCAAAATCTTTCTTCAGCTTTGAAAACTAGGCATTCCTGTTTTGTTGAAGTCATTGAAATGGCAATACTATCTCGTCAAATTTTAAGCATTTTTAAGATTAGGCCCAAGTACACATTTAAAATTAGGCCCAAGTACATGGGAATAAATACGTAAATGTACCCTGCCCTGTTCTGCTGAAAAGGTCTTTATAACTTACTACAATGATGGCAGTGCACTATTGATGCTTTCACTGTTTTAATAAAGATATCAAACACAGAAAGTGATGGCAACCATGCCATAGAAGCCAAGAAGGTAAGGGGGGTAATGTGTACATCACTGATACCTGGATAGCTGTGGAGCCAGCCAAGTGACACACTGTGAGAAAGTGCAGCACACGGCTGGAGAAGGAGCCATACACAGCAAGGGCAGCACTTTTCCAGGACAAAAGTCCTTGTCTCGGCTGTTGGATATATGCACAACCCAGCACAGCAGAGCAGGAATGAGGCTGAGGTGTGGGCATGGACTGTAGGGGAGATCAAGGCCACCCGAGACCCCCAAAGCCTCCAACTCATTTCCAGAAAGAATGACCTGCACATGAGAACTGATTTGCATAGAAAGAGCAAAACTTATCTCCAGGGTGAGGCAACCTATCTATATAAAGGTACCCCCATGAAGCCCAGGTGTGTGCCCCAGGATCCTGGACATCCCATCAGCTGGACCAGTGCTGATGCCAGAACCAGGACTGGTGATCTCTTCTTCTCCCTTTCTTGCTCTCTCTCCTCTCCTCTTTAATTCTCTCTCTTCCCTTTCACCTTACCCCTTCATCCAAAACCCACCCTCGTGCTCTTATAATAGGAGATCAGGGATGGACTTATACCAGTTTTCATGCCAAGTGTGTAATTTACCACTAAAACTTTGTAAGCTTTTGCAGAACTTCTGAATTCCGTCATTCCTTTGTAGCATGGCCACCCACAAATCTTGGGTGCTCCTTTCCCCCTGAAGGGTGGGATGCCACATGTGTACCACATCCAGTAAAATGGTATAACTAATACAGTACATACAATCACCACTTATTCATTCCAAGAAAGAGTGTTTTGCTGCCAGTAAAATGCTGCCAGTAAAATGCTGCCAGTAAAATGCTGTGAACTCTAAAAATTCACAAAATTCTAAAAATTAGAAGTACTTTATGCCAGTGTCTGTCAAGAACCTGTCACTGGTAAGAGACACAGACTAGGATTCAAGACCACTCCATCATTCCTGTTAGTGCTAGAGTGAGGATATTCCCTGGGTCACTGGTTAGGTGGAAGACAGGCTCCTAGGATAGAAAATTATAGTCCTATAGGAACCATCACATTAAATTGCAAGCAAACTATGTAATTACTGTAATTTAATTTTGTTTTTTCAAGTATAATTTGTATCACACTCTGTAAACGCATATTTTCAAACTATTCAAAGATTCCAATCTGCCCCAGAGGATTCCCCAACACCAAACACAAAAAACATTTCTTCTATTGAACTGCCAGTCCTCCTCATAAAACTGTTCTTCTATTGAACTGCCAGTCCTCCTTTCTCCCATCTAAATACCAGACTCGTCCAACACACTTCAGCTCTGTCTTGAAGAAAAAGCATTTCTGCACACATCTTTATTTTAGCTAATACTTGTTTTGCTTCATAAATGTTTAATTACCTGTCTGGGAGGGAGGGAAAGTAGGAAGGATGTTAAATGAAGATGATCTCCCTCTTTTCTGTATCAGAGCTGTATCTAAAATAGTAAGAGACTGAAATTATCACTTGTTTGGAGAATAAAAAAGATCAGTTTTAGAGTTAGCCAGGCTGATGTCATGCTGTCATTGACAGCAGAATAAATTACTATCTGCTACCTACCACCCTTCTGAAGTAGACTGTTATGTTATGTCTGTGCTGCTGGTCCCAGCAGATCTCCGAGGCCAAGCAGCACAGCCTGGTTTAGGCACACACCTAATCCCCTCTGTAGCAGCTCTGTCCTGGAGACCTCCAGGGTAGAGGTTCCAAACAGAACCAGATAGTGACCTATCACTTAAACAGTGTGGGCAATAAAGAGGGCAAACACTCCACCTTCCTCCTGCACTCGGCCTTATTTTTTGGTATAGGCGTGCCCTAAAATTTCTACCACATCTACCCCAGTTTAACTTTCAGAGTAAACCAAACTTAGCTTATCTGAAGTCCTCTTCGGTACATTCAGATGTGTCACAGGACTAGATTAAAAAAATACGCTGCACACATATTAATGCATAAATTCAGAAGTACCTTTCTGGTACCATCCATATGTTAAATGAACATTGTGAAAAACAGATTGTAACATTGTAAAAAACAGATCCATTCACACAGTAGCCTCAGTGATTTGTGTGCATTTCCCACAGAAGCAATACACAATCCTTAACAGGCCTTCCTAATCAGCTCTTGGCTGGACAGAAGAAGGGGCCCTTCTGGAAACTGCTTTACATTGTCAAGGATTGCCCAGGGAACACTGATCTCTTCCAGAAGCCAGGGAATATACTTCCTTTCCAGCCCTCATCCTCCCTTGCCTGCGTGAGCAATTCAAGAAAATGATATGAAATACATAGGTTTTTCATGTATAATATAATTAAGAAATTAAATTAAGAAATAATTATAAATTAAGAAATAATATATTTCTTCATTAAAAAGGTATTTATTGGGAACCACCAGCAAGTGTCAATGTTTTAGTTTTCATCACTTCCAGCACGCCTACAATGAAGAAACATTTCTTAGACAGAAGAATTCATTCTTTTCTTTACCAGATGAGAATACAGAACTAGAACAATTAAAACATGGCTGGAACTAAATACCATACCAGTGTTAGACTTCTGGTAAGTCAAAGACGATGATCTTGCACGTTTTCTGGAACAACTAATGAAATCTAGAGAAAAGAAAATATAATGTTATGCAAGGACAGGCTGGCAGGAGGCGTTAGCATAATATTATGATACAGAATTAAAACCTGAACACCATAAATTCTAGGACTGACTTACAGAACAGCTTTAAGGCAGTACCTAAGAGCTAGAGGGCTTTGGAATCTCACTCAATACCTGTCACAAAGCCCTTCGTTAAGAAAGACTCAGGGGACTCCTCTTTATTTCTGTTGAACGCAGGGGACCGAAAGCAAGCGCCAGGAATCAGCTCACAGCCCATGGGCTCGGAAAACATTCTGAATGAGGAGCTACATTGTAACATTGCTAAAAAAGTAGAAAAAGGCAGTAAGGAGCTCATACACCTGATGAATATGCTTGGTCAATTTTCAGGGTTTCTGGAGTTTGTCTTTCTGGTAAATATGAGAGGTAAGATGGAAGAACTCTTGAGGTAAGACAGGGATATATATATTAGGATAGAGTAGGTGGTTCTGCAACCCACAAAATCATAGTCTGGGAACTGGAATCTGCCCGGCTCATAGAAAGTAAGTCAAAACACTGTTTCCACAGGCAACAGGCAGACCTATGAATAACCTAGTTATATTACGCTGTTTCAGTGAGGTGGTCATTACCATTTTCAGCTTTGCAAACTGGGTCTTCTGCAGGCCGCTGGAAAAAAAAAACAAGCATGGAAAAGTCAAAGAAAATAGAACAGTAATTTTCTAGACAGAGACACAAAGTATATCAATCCATCGTACATGCATTAAGTCTTTTTATTTTCTATTCTTCCTTGTTATATTTGAGACCATTGACTACAAGCCTAAACTGGGGCTAAAATCTTATATTACTTCTAGGATAATTGCCTATGGAATCCCTATTTCTAAGAAATTTTATCAATAATGAAAAAGGAAAAAAAGAGCTTTTTACCTTCAAAGAACGGTCTTTCTTTTCAAAAATAAATGTCGGCTGGGCAAGCACTGATTTCTCTGGAAAAGAGATAATTTTTAATAACAGTTCTGTAATATTATTTATAAACCAGAGCTTTGAAAATGCCGTGCAAAAACAAACGGGAGTTTATCCTTTTGTTACAAGGGAAGAAAATATAGAGATGCAGTGATGTACAGCACAGTACATTAAAAAAAAAAGCTATAATCCTCAAATCTGAGTGAGTTTTGCCTAACTAGATGCCATGGGATTTGGTCTCTTATTTTTAATACTTCTTTTGGTTAAAAAAAAAAAAGTGCTTTTAGCCTTTGCAAACAACATCTACCATCCTTTAAGAACAAGGGTGAACTGCATCTTTGGGTAGCAGAAAAGAGCAAAGATGTGAAATATAAAATATCCCTAAAGGAAGGAAAACAAGGGAATGTGTTGCACTTGGCCTTTCAGCTACATGCACACATTCTGCTCTTTAAGCTTCAGGTAGGTGGATGTCTAGTGTCAGTTTTAATGTGTGAGTATGACACATAAACATATGGAGCTCTACAGAGCAAATTCTACTCTCAGCATACCTTTGCATCTCTCAGGCATGACTATAAAAAAACCTTGGATCTATGCTCTTTTTTTCTATGAAACATTTTTCTGCACACATTTGCCTCACATCAGATTTTATGCTGATCTAGGGTTCACTACTTCTTCATCTCATACAACTTCTTCAGTCTATTTACTTTGCTAGGCTTGTGACCTTCAAAGCCTATGCAGCTCTAATGGGCTAACTTTGGTTGTCAGTGGAAAAGAAAAAGCTATTTTCAACAGCACCACTGATTAATGACACATTTATTATATGAATTAAAGCACAATTAATGAGCAAAGAAGCAGACACAAATGGATTGTTTCTTAAAGACCACCCCAGAGGGGATCCATCTCATGCTACCTTGATAAATCTGTAATGTGCAGTAAAAATAGAAACAATCAGCTTCTGCCTATGAGCATATTTTAGCTGTGCACTTTAGATGACAAAAGGAAAGCTAAACGCATGTATTTCTCTCTATGGCTGATAAGTACAGAGTACAGACTAGGGTGACTGCTGAGCTATTTGACTGGCCTCCAGCCAGAGAAACCTCACACTTGATGCCTTGTTAGCTGACATTTGACAGAGTATTTGTCTCATACACAACATTTTTGTAACACTCTTCGTCTGTGACCTCTGCAACAAAAATGTCAAAGTGAAAATATGTGGATAGATATTTTTACCTAGAATTGCACACCTATCTGTGACCGAACAACTCGAGCTTTGGTATCAATTATTTAAAGGTTTAATAAAGCAAACATCAACCCGTCATGGAGGAGCTAAGATTAATACACAAAAATGTATTCAACTATCAGAAAAAAAAATAAACATTGTTAAAATAAATGCTTCATGTATGTAAACAGAGGCAAGCAGCATGAAACTATTACTCAAATCTAGGGATATACAGACATAGGAGTAATAACTAATACAGTTTTGCTGTTGTCAATTATATATTTACTTGGGCATTTTGTGTGTGCAAAGGACAGGATTTAGCAAATTTAGCATGCTCTGCAATGAAGGCCTAGTTGATCCTCAACAGAAAAAGCAGAAAAAAGTCCACATTGTTTCATGGAAAAAAAACAACTCTCTTATTTCAACTTACTGAAAGTTGAAGAAAAATTCCATAATCTGTTTGCAGCTGGGGGTCAATGGCATAGCGTGAGATGGAGCAATTCCACTTCTATTCACTAGAGGGGAGTGGCACACACAAACAATAGTGTTTGACTTAAATACGATTTTTTGAAGCGAATAGGCTTTCTTCTGTCCACTTAAAAACAAACAAACAAAACTGGCATTCTAATTGAATGAAGAAAAAATACAAAAAAGTGAGGAATGACTGTTGAAACTTTCATAACTTTCAAAGTTAACTTTTGCTGGAGCTAAAAGGCTGCAGGGGGTTTGAAGGAATTAGGAAAGCTCACTACATTTGAACCAGCAAGAAGATACCAACAGTATTTTAAACCCCCGAAGTTCCTGAAGAAAAAATCGTAACTGGTTGATTATGAACAGAAACACATGAAGCTACAGTATAATGGTATCCCTCAAAGATAAATATGCCTATTTTAATATTGCAGTAAACATATAGAATATATCCCACCTACTGTTAGTGAGCCAAAGAGCTGCCTGTAGATTTAGTCAGAGGTTGCTGAGGCTGCCAGAGTTATTTATAGATTTTACAGTTCTATAATGCTTCTACTCAAATCAAGAAAGCCTTTTTTGTAATTCCTGAAGAGTACTCCACAAAGCTTATCAGTAAGATCTTCATTCCTCATTCAGGATGTTCATAACAGGATTTTTAAAATATACTTGTGTTAACTATATCCTAACCATAAATTTACATTTTCAACTTCTCAGATATTCAGGCACAAAACACCAGCAGCTGATCCCCACAGAAAAAGACACCCAGAACCTCTCGTTGATGTAACACAAGGCCATCAAGGAGTTAGTCACCACAGTCATGTCCACGTGATAATTTTAACACTGGTCAGTACCTCTGCATTTCTGTCCATCATTTTCTGCACTAAGTCTGCTGCTGCCAGGGTGGGTGGCTGTGCTGGATGAAAGAGAAGTGCTTCTGCACCCTCTGCTCCAAGCAGCACCAGGAGCACGCAGGCAGACAGTGCCAGACCCTGTCCCAGGAGCAGGCAGCAGCAGCCAGGGCCAGGCACAGGCAGAGGCAGACAGAGGAATGGGAATGGGTGGGCTGGATCTATCCCCCCTCATCATCACCCCCAGGACACAGACAGACACGGCTGGCCAGTGCCTGGTTCAGACTGGGCCACTCCAGTCCTCAGCAGCTTGGCACTTGTGGATAAAAGTGGCTGTTGGAAAAGTTACCAGAAAATAATGCCAAATGAGCTGCCTCTGGCTGCAAGGACTGGAATAATCCACCAGCCTCAGCCAAGAGTCCAGACACAGAACCTATCTGTCTGTGCATGAATAATCACCACAAATTGGGCTCTCTTTCCCTTGCTTCAGTTCCCCTGAAGCTGTTGAATTAGAAATGTGTTGGCCTAATGTTTGCTGTATTCAAACATCAAAATAAGCCCTTGCCTGGAAGATGCATTAGAAATGTCCAATTCCATTGTCTGAGATCTCACCTGGATGGTCTCCTGGCTCCAGCCTCCTGTCCTGCACAGAAGCACTATCAAATGTGCTCAGACCTGAGCCACCTGACATGGAAGGCACCCAGGTTACAGGATGGAGACCACATTTCTAAAGTTCTGTTTGAAAGAGCATATTTTAGAAACGTTACTGCTGGCTGATGCCTTAGAAGCACTAGCCAGAATAACATACAAGAAATAATGTAAAATTGCTTTCACCAGATTTGCTTCTGTCCCAAAAGCCAGCATTTTCCATGACATGTGAGGGTCCCTCTGTCCTTGCTGCAACATTCCGTTCTTCACTTCCATTGCTATTGCTTTTTCTAAAGCTACTGAGGCTTCACAAAAAATATACATTAAAACATCAGTGGGACACTGATAGCTTGAAAAAATTTTAGAGTTGTTATTACAATCGTTTCGTCTTTCCCTAAACACAGATAAATGATCCCTAACCTTTGAGGGCTAAGGACATAGTGGGGAGAATATAAGCCCATATCTCTTTCTAATTTTCAGGCAGTCCTTTGCCTGAAATCATGTTAAAAGTGGTGACAGGGCTGTGTCTCTATTCCTCTCAAAGGCATGCAAAGAAAACCCCTCAAATCTTTCAGAAGGTAAGACAGGAACTGTGGTCTCAATAAACAGTTTTTTATTTCTGACATTGAAACAGTTAATTTTTACATTTTCAATTGAAAAAAATCTGTTGGATCTTCACCATTACCAAACTGGCCAGAAGTCTGAAAATATTTTAATTCATATCCATAGCAAAAACTTTCACATTCTCATATCTAAAGATGGGCCAGCTGCTGGGTAAGGCTGAGCCCACCAGCAACAGCGGCAGCACCTCTGCAAAAATGGATTCAAGGAGGAGAAAAAATACTGCACAAGGGCAATTGCAGCTGGGAGAGAGGAGTGAGAATGTGAGGGAGGAACAGCTCTGCAAACACCAAGGTCAGTGAAGGAGGGCCAGCAGGAGATGAATGGTGAGGCAGCTGTGCCCCTGCAGCCCACGGAGGTCCATGGGGGAGCAGAGATCCACCTGCAGCCCCTGGAGGAGCCCACAGCAGAGCAGGGGGATGTGCCTGAAGGAGGCTGTGACCCCGTGGGAAGCTGATGCTGGAGCAGGCTCCTGGCAGGACCTGTGGCCTGCGGAGAGAGAAGCCCACACTGGAGCAGGTTTGCTGATAGGACTTGAGACCCCACTGGGGACTCATGTTGGATGAACTGATGGACAACAACGGCCTTTGGAAGGGACTCAAGTCTTAGAAGTTCATGGAGGACTGTCTCCCGTGGGAATGACCCTGTGTTGGAGCAAGGAAGAGTGTGAGGAGTCCTCCCCATGAGGAGGAAGGAGTAGCAGAGACAATGTGTGATGAACTAACCACAACCCCCATTCCCCATCTGCCTGCTCTGCTCAATGAGAGGAGGTAGAGAAAGGAGGGAGTGAAGTTAA
This sequence comes from Entomyzon cyanotis, assembly GCA_024500445.1. Lineage (NCBI taxonomy): Eukaryota > Metazoa > Chordata > Aves > Passeriformes > Meliphagidae > Entomyzon > Entomyzon cyanotis. Next base: position 40,666,281 of record JAKEPQ010001021.1, on the reverse strand, counting down.
GGCTGTGAAGAAGGGAGAGGTGGGTAGGAAGAGGGGTTTTTTTTAGGATTTGGTTTTAGTTCTCACTACCATACTCTAATTTAATTGGTATCAAGCTAAATTGATTTTCCCAAGTCAAGTGTGTTTTGCCTGTGATGGTAATTGCCGAGGGTTCTCTCCCTGTCCTTATCTCAACCCATGAGCCTTCCATAATTTTCTCTCCCTGTCCAACTCAGGCGGGAAGTGAAAGAGTGTTTTTGGTGGGCACATGGCATCCAGCCCGGGTCAACATACTACAACATTAAATAGAACAAAACAAAACAAACACAAACAAAAAGGAAAAAAAATCACACAAAATAAAAACCAAACAGAAACCAAACAGAAATTCCCCTCTTAATCAGAAATCATTTTTCCCAAATAGAATATGATACTTGAAAATTGTATGATGTCTAAATAATGTCACTGACTTACAAAACCTCGAACAGTATCCAGCTTGCCTTCACAACATTCTAGTAAGCGTTACACAACACAGAAAGACTACATGAAAATTTATAACCAGCTTATAATTTTATTTTATCAAATGATAAGGCTATGACATAGAATTATCAAGTTTCTGATGTGCTATAGCATATTTTGGTAGCTTTGCACATTACGGTTATATTTGCAAAAACAGAAGCAAAAACACTGCTGTACTTTGATGTCACAGCTTGGATTAGTGGTTACCACAGAACTCAAACCAAACAAAGTTAATCAATTATAACAAATTCTTGTGCATAACACTTCCATTTTGTTTGTTTCACATCTAAATTAGCTCAATGAGAACAGCTAATTTGGGAAGATATTCGGAAGAAAAGTAGATTGGTTGCTACATCCCCAGAGGTAGCTTTAGATCACTGAAATACTAAGAAAAAAAAAAACCACACGAAAAAGCTTTGACTCTGTCACTAATGCATATATACTGTGTTTCAAGCTATTACTTGAAAAAACACTAGGACAAAATTGTGGTATTTTGTGGCAAAATAGATGAAGAAAAATAAAGCAACAATGGACTAGCATTTAGGTGGGAGACATGGATAGAGAAATTTGTCCTGATGAAATAAATTAATAAAAGAAATAATTTTCATTATGCTAGATGATGGTCCGGACATTAGGGGCCTTAAGGAGCACCAGAGTTAAAATATGTAGTAATAAGACCAATTTTTGTTCAAAATGCTTCAAAAACCATAGAAAACTACCTATACTTTAGACAGCAAAACTGCAACAGGCAGAAGAGAAATACATATAGTGAAAATAGAAGTAGGATAAATTAATAAACAACTTTGCTCTCTAAGCTTGGACTCATGTTTAAATATTGTTTCTGGCTTTTGATACAAAAAAACCTCTGTCAGTATTTCCAGTGATGGATCATTTTCATCTAAAATGAGGTGGAAAATAACAAAAATCTTCTGGCTAAGAAGAGGATTTGCCAAACCTGCAATAGAACCACAGTTTCTGTTTTAAAAAAACTCACTGAACCTTGCAACATAAAATGGAGTCAGTTCACAGCCAAGAGAAAGTGCCACGATGCTGCCAGCCAGCATCTTGGGTCCCTCAGTGACCTCACTACATAATCCAGGCTTTCCTCTGCCAAAACGTAAATAAGGCAGGTGACAAGAGGCAAAATGGGGATGTCCTAGAACAGTACTTCATGCAACCAAATTAGTAAAATGCACCAACTTAAAAGAAGTACAGGAAAGGGTTTATAAAATTTCCCATTGCTGACACTGAGTAACAGGTGTTTTTCTGGAAGTGCTGGGCAGTTGAGCATTTTGATGGAATTTGCACACAGCTGCTCAGCACCTTTGAAAAACCAGGTCATTAATTAAAGCTTGAAATATGGACCTGGAAACCTACTCTCAGGTTCTCATTTATTACTCTTCATACTTTTGATTACTGCTTATGAAGCATATGTAATACTTCCTAAGACAACTGTTTTAAAAAATAAGATCAGGTTTAATGCCAAGACTGGGGATTTTCCAAGCCAATTTACACCTTATTTTTTTTGCTAAGACATTGTAGTATAAGATTGATTAGTTCATTTGCATCTGTATCAATTACATGTACATAATGGGTTTTATTTAGTCTGTACATACTCAAAACAAAAGGAGAAAATAAAACAGGGTCATAAATCAAATAAAGTTATAATCTGGTCAAATCTCCAGTGCTAATCAGAAGAGTTTTCTATCTACAGAGGTACCAGAGATGCATGTTGCTATACAGAAAGATGCAGGTTCAGTATCTTAGTCATAATTCTAGACTTGAATGCTAATGGAATTTTTTTCTTTTTATAATACTTTTCTGAATGTCAGTGAATCAATAAATCTGCAACCATTTCTCAAGAATCCTGATTTTCCAAATATGTTCAATAGAAATAGTTCTAAATAGCTGGTCCAAAACCATGTCGAAGTGTTTTATGTGAATAAATATTTTCAGTATTGTTAAAATAAAGTACTTCAGACTTATTGAGATAAAATCTCAAACAAAGACAAAGCTTTTTATTATTGGGGAAAAAAAATACTGCAACCATTGTTGTGAATTTTATTTCTAGAGAACTTAAACGTGTATCACAGACATTTGGCCTCTGGCTGCACTTCCTGCAGAAGTGACTATACTTCAGTGGCCCATGAAGAGACTGTAGGACACAGAACTGTGTGCTGTGTAAACACCTTGCACTAAATATCAAGTGCACATCACTTATCTTAGGTTCCTGTAAATTTACAGACAGCATCCTGTAAATAGTTTGGGGAACTAATAAATAATTTCACACCTCCCCGTCTGGATTAGCAGAGAATATACCATCAAAGAAGGGAGTTTCTGTTTCATCGTACTCACAAAGAAGAAAGTTCATCTAATTGACTGTTGTGAAATAAAACTTCTGAAGGAATTTTTCCTAGGACAGCTTTACTGCATTGTTGGGACTCCAACACTGCACACTCTTTGTTATACAAATAGTTCATAACCCACATAAATAATTTCCCTGTCATCAGCGACACCAGTTATGAGAGCAATCATTCTTCATGTGGGCACAGTCCTGCATAATCAGACTTTTAACATTTTAAGACATGTTCACCCTCTCTTAAGTCACTTTTGTTGATGCTACAGACTCTAAACGCAGATAGGGATTAGGGTGGAAAAGGTTCATTTATCCAAAAGATTCCATTTAATACTCTTGGCTCCCACTGTGGTTTATAGCATGCTATGCGAGATACAAGATTTAAAATTTAACATACTTCTCTTCAGCCATGGAAACTCAGCTGACAGCCTGTGGAAGTGTTTATAAATACAGCATATGTCACACCCACTCACCTCTGTAGAGCACAGTCCTCATCTTTACAGGGGCAAAACATAAACATTAAAATAGCAATAAAAATCACCCTATCTCAGCAATACTATAACAAAATTTGTGCGAGAAATGAAATGCAGTTGGCTTGATTTCAAACATTAGAGTGAAGAAAGCATTTTTGGGACTCTCATCACTAGAGTATAATTCTAGCAGTGATACAATGCCAGAAGTAACTGTGTCACTAGACCAGTGGGACTGTGCCAAAAAGTATAACCAAAAATTATTTTAGAAACACTGAAACCTCTGATATCCCAGTGCTCAGAATTTTTAATCTATTGTAAAAGCCTTTAAACTAGCCAATGCAAGGGCAATAAAATGCATAGACATAAAACCTGTTACCCTTTTCAGGCATTGTAGCAACTTTAAATTTCATAAATCCCTACAAGGTAGCACAGAGGTAGCACTCATGGGTTTTGTGCAGAAATGGAACTATACAAGTAATAAGGTCGCGATGCAACACTCACACATCCTTAAATTTCAGTGAGTAAATTGGACTACGTGCTCAATATTAAGCACAAACTTGAAGGCTGGTTTACTGATAAGCCCAAGTGCTCTAAAATGTATCAGTCATAACATCAGGTTTAGACCTTGACAGTGCACATTTTCTCTTGGTAATTTAGGTTAAATCATCAACCTGTGTGGTAAAAAATGGCTGGTGGCATCATCTGTAAAAGGTCCTTAATATTAGCACTTGTTTTGTTATGCATCCTCATCAGTTTTAATGATACTGTTAAATTGCTCTGAATTCATGGCTCTCCTTACTATCTCAATAAGGGATTTTGCTGATCACCTCTGTAGTCAGGTGTCTGTCTGAGGAGCTAGAGCCAAGACAGCTTTGCTCTCAAGGTGCAGGGCACGTCAGGGCATGAATGTCCAGGAAAACGAGTATTGCTGCCAGGTATGGCCAGGAATGCAAGTGCTATTCCCACCCATTGCCAGGCCCAGCATTTAGGAAAGCTGCAGAAAGCTCAAGTGGCAAGGGAGTTAACACTGTCCGAAACATACAGAGACCACATACACACATCTCCTTTCCTCAAGTAAAATACAAATTGACGATTTCCGACAGATGAGCAGTAAAAACAATGCAATAAAAAAACCACAGCCAGCCAAGCTCTTGTTTTGCATTACGCACAACACTGTAACCAACCACGCACATTCTTTGTGCTTATCCCATTCCCTTTCAAAAACCCCCGGAGGAACACATGAGACATGCAAAAGATATTCGCTAACAAAACCTACCTGTAAAGCATTCCTCCTTGGGATCTAACATGCTGCCACGGCCGCCTCGGCAGGGCCTGGGGATGGGCTGTTCTTGCGGGAGAGCAGCCTGGCGCAGAGCCCAGGGACCACCGGGCCAGTCCCTTCTTTGGAGGAGCTCGGGCACCTTCGCACGCTGCCGGGGTCTGACTGAGGAGTCACGGCCAGAGCAGGAGCACCGCGTGCCTGCGCATAAAACATTCCCTTTGCAAGCGGGAATTGGCTCGTTTCTCATCATGAGGCCAGCGTAACTACCCTTCTATAGACACATATCTATCTCTACATATGTAATCATATATGTCACGCAAGCCACAGCGGGGTGTATGACCCTGCCACCCTCCCAAGCGCCAGCGATGCCGCTGGCGGGCGGTCCGGGCGGCGCTCCCCGCAGCCAGGCGAGGCTGGAGCGGCGGCGGCGGCGGCCGGCGGGGACAGCTCGGGGATGGAGCCCGGGGCCGGCTCCTCGCCCGCGGGGCGGGCCATGGGAGGGGACATGTAAAACCGGGCACGGGAAAGTGGCGAGGCAGAGAGAGCGGGCGGGAGAGCGCGGCTTATCGGGCGGTGCCGGCGGGCTGCCGGTCACGGGTGGGCTCCCGCTGGGCACTGTGCCTCTTGCGGGGTGGGTTTTTCTGCTTTTTGTTTTCAAAAATAAGATGAAGTGTCAAGCAGGGCAGCCTAGCACTGTGATTGTTCCCAGGCTGACGTGAACCAAGCGCAGCGTCAGCAGAAATAGGTGTTGCGGTCCCTCCTTGCAGACGCGCCCTGCTGCGAGCTCTGAAGCCTCGCCTGTGCCTCCTGCTGTTCTCTTAAATGGCAACAGCCCCAAATTCTTCAACTGGGAGCGATTTCAGGCCTAAATACATTGCAGGTCTGGTGTGAAACCGCCTGTAATCATTGCAATTCAAGACAGAAAGGCAGGAATTCGGTGTGAGTTCATCAGAATCATATGTCTAGCCTAATCTGGTGTCTTTACGTAGCCAGTATCAGATGTTTCACAGAAAAAAAGATGCAAGAGCTCCAAGAGCACACAGATGCTCAGTGATTTTCCCTCACTAGAGCCCCAGTGTGTGTTGGCATAACCTCTGAAATGTACCATTTAACCTACTGCAGTAGAATCAGAGAAACTTTTACATTGGAGAAGATCAAAGTCCAGCCCTTAACCCAGCACTGCCAAGTCCCCCACTAAACCATGTCCCCAAGTACCACATCTACACATCTTTCAGTTACACTCGACCTCTTCCTTCAGCAGCCTGTTCCAGTGCCTGACAACCATTTTGGTGAAGCCATTTTTTCTAATATACCATCTAAATCTTTCCTGGATCAACTAGAGGCCATTTCCTGTTGCTTGTTACCTGGAAGAAGGGGCCAAGCCCCACCTGGCTACCACCCCCTTCTCTGGTGTTCCAGCACCCCACTGTCTTGTGGCGAGAGCTCCAAAACTGAACATGAGACTTGGGGTGCAGAATCCACAGCTGTAACTGTTAGAACTCAGTATTTTTGTGACCTCCAATTATATGTGCCTCCTCTGTATAAACCTTAATAACACCTTGACTTGAGGTGTGCAGTCTATCATCGCATTCCACAGTCCCAGTACTGCATGTTTACAATTTTTATTTTGGAAATTTTGGATTTATATTGAATACTGCCATGTTACTATTATGTGCAACAGTCCTATTTTAGCTTCTGAACAACATTTCATTGTTTTATACTTTTTTCATATATTCTAGTCATCTTTTGAGATAAATTGTTCAATATTTTTCAGTCACTATTCCTCTGAGAATTGTTTCTATTTCTGTTAACAGCTCTGAAGCCTTGAATTCTCAAAGACCCTGCTCCAGATGGAGGTGGCCCATGGTCAACATTACTGGAAAGGTAATGGCACAGAGCTATGTCTAATTTCTCCAGTGAATCCAGCTGCACTGACAAGAGATAAAGATATTTGAAATTAACACCTTTAACTCCCTATAGAGTCAGTTGGGATCAATAGATATCCATAATGACAGCTGCTGGAGAAGGAGAGAGTATTCTGTGGAAACATCACATTGTCTTGTCCTGTTCTCAGCCTCAGCATCCATTGCTAGCCACTGCTCAAGAAAGGATTCTGTGGTGCAACTCAGCATCACTATTCTTATATCCTTATCTCAATACTATATTCATTTTCTATGTCAAACCCCTTTAAATAATAAAATCTTTAATACGCTGTGACAGCCAAGTGAGAGCACATCATCTGAAACTGTAAATGAAAAGTAAAGGAAAAAGGCAAAATAATTTGGGATCATAAAGCACATATATCTATTCTTTTGACATTTCAGCCATGAATGTGGAAATTACCCACAGTTAGCTTCTCCGTAAGTAGTTCCTCATCACATCATGATGAAATTAATTTTGAATTAAGAGAGAGAAAAGTAAAAAGCAGAGTAGTTATCTGGGACTATTCTTGGCTAGTTCACAAGATTAAGTCCTTTTTAGTTCAAGCTCCAAACGATTTTTGGTTCTTTGACAGACAAAGTTACTAGGCCAAAGTAACTACAAACCCTAGGCCAGAGTCATATCTTAATTATGAGTCTAACAGTTTTGTGAACACTCAATTATGATAAACAAAACCAAGTGTTTGCAACTAGTCTTCAGACAGAGTCCTGAAAATGCCTGTATGGGTCCTGCTGTCATCAAGAGGCCTGGCACTCTTCCCTGCAGATCTGTTTCTGTCTACAGAACCTTCAAGGATAGCACAGGTTTTGGGAATGCCAGCATGATGCACTCACCTGATTCTTATTTATGCAAAGATAACATCTGAGAATTCCTTATTTAACACAAGCAAAGCAAGCACAATTCATTCACTTTAATTTACTGTACGTTAATCACTCAATCAAAATGCACCTATCCCTTGATCTAAGCACTCTTCACTTACTAAAATTTTAGGAGGGAATGTAATTTTTATCACAATATCCATCACCTTGCCCCCCAACCTCATGGACAAATACAGTCTATGAAGACACCCTGCAACTGTGATATTTCTGTTTTCCACATCTAAACAAAAGAGTGGATGTGAAATTTCAATAACAGCTGGCATCTAGTTTCAAGAAATAAATACATAAAAATATTTTTTCTTAGTACTTTACTCATTGTCCTTTACTTACTTTCCATAACACAGAGTTTACACTCTGTTCAGTTTGGCCAAGTGCAACAGCACATTTTACTAATTTTTAATCCCCTGGACTCCTCTCTGCACATGTCCAGCCACTCCTCTCCCACTTCATACCTGTACCTGGCATTACTTTATCCCAGGTGCAGGATTCAGAATTTGGACTTGTTAAATTTCAGCCCATGAATGACTGTCCTTTGCCCAGTCTATTCAGATCCCTCTGCAAAGCTTCTTGCCCCTCAAGAACTTCCACAGAACCTTCCACAGAGCTTCCACAGAACCTTCCACAGAACCTCATCAGCAAACTTGGTAACAGTGCTGTTGTGGTTTAACCCCAGCCAGCAGCCAAGCCCCAAGCAGCCTCTCACTCACTCCCCCTTTCTCCCAGATCAGGGAGAGAATTGGAAGGGTAAAAGCTGGAAAACTTGTGACAAAGAGAGTATAATAGGGAAAGCAAAAGCCACACACAAAAGCAAAACAAAACAAGGAGTTAATTCACCACTTCCCATGGGCAGGCAGGTGTTCAGCCATCTCCAGGGGAGCAAGGCTTGATCAAGTGTAAAAGCGACTTGGTAAGACAGATGCCACCACTCCTGATGTTCCCCTCTTCTTCTTCGTCCCCCAACTTTATATCCTGAGTATGATGTCAGATGGTCTGAAATATCCCTTTGGCCAGTTTGGGTCACCTGTCCTGGCTATGTCTCCTCCCAGCCTCCCAGGCACCCCCAGCCTCCCTGTTGGCATCAAGTACAAGAGCAGAAAAGACCTTGGCTCTGTGTGAGCCCTGCTCAGCAATAACAAAAACATCTCTGCATTATCAGCTCTGTGTTCAGCACAAATCCAAAACACAGACCTGTATGAGCCACTGTGAAGAAAATCAACTCAACCCCAGCTGAAACCAAAACAAATGCATTCGCCTCCTGTGTCCAGGTCATTGATAAATACATCAAGCAGAGCTGACCCTAGACTTGAGCTCTGAGGAACACCACTGCTAAATGGTCACCAGTCAGTGTAGTCCCATTTGAGCCTTGTCATCCAACCAGTTCTTCACCCAGCAAACCCTGAACCTGCTCAGCTCACTGCTGGACACTCTTCCAGGAGGATGCAGTGAAGGGCAATATCAAAAGCCTTGCTAAAACCCAAAAAGACTACATCCACAGCCTTCCCTTAACCCACTACACACGTGACCTTCTTGTAGAAAGATACCGAATTAGCTGAACGTAAATTTCCCTCTATGAACTCATGTTGCCTGTGCCTGATGGTTATATTGTTCTTTAAATGCTTTTCTTCACACTCTATACCAGCTATATGTTCATTTTTCATGGCACAAAAATCTAAACAGATGCAGCCTGTATTTCCCCCAGCACATCCTCTGAACATGCAGGGCAGGTGAGCAGGGCTGCTGTAACACCACACACAAATGCACACGTAGTCCTCCCAGAGTCTGGGCTGCTCCCACGACATTTCTCCACTCTGAGCAGATGCACACCCTCCCACTGCTAGATTTTTAACTTTGTATTTTTCCTTATTAAAGCATTTATTCTTTAAATAAGCCTGAGTCACAAAGCCAGCTAGACAACCCGTTCTAAAATCATTATGCCATCCATACACTGCTGATGTAAATGTAGAACAGCTGCAGGCTTCCAATCTCTTGAAAACCCATGCATGTTCACTGGTGATTTCCCAAAAGACAGCTACTTTTTGAGCAACACTTGCCAATTTTTGGCTCATTCTACATGAGCTCTATTTATATTGTACAGTATACAACTATTTGATCATGACATGATGCAGTACTAAATCAAAAGACTTGCAAAACTATATCTGAAAATACGTAAGGGTGATATCATTAATCCAAAAACACATGTAAAGAGCAACTTTTACTCCAGAGCCTAATTTTATGGTTAAATTTGTGATATTCAGACCTTTATTTTAAATCACACATGATAATTTATGAAACAACAATACTTATTTTGATCTAACACTTTAGAATACATCATGAGTGAGCATTCACCAAGTCATTCGACACACTAAAAACCTAGCAAAACACCTCTGAAATTTCTGGGTTTCAAACAGGAATCAAGAAAAGAATTGTCAGCTAATACTGTGAGATATGATAAGGCCTCAAGGAAAACACATTCCAGTCTTCTGTATCAAAATCCTTGTTTTCTCAAGTTACACCTTTCTAATTTCAGGCACTCAAGTAACACGTTTAAATTAATAGCCCTATTGCTCTGCTTCTATTCAGTACCTCAGAGAGGGCAATTGCTGGGATCTGCCCCGAGGCAGGGCAACCAGGTTCCTTGTTATGATGCCTGAAAAGATAGGCTAGAAATAAAACCTCATAGACTGATATCTATAGAGCAGGTATTTGTTTATTATGGTGCCAGAGGTGAGGGGGATCCTTCCACCTAACCCACCTTTGTCAAGTGTTGTGTTTTATTTATACAGTAAGTATTGCTCAGTATTGTCATCATCATTATTACATCACCATATATGCCACTAGAACTGATTTACATAATGTTATCTCATGGTTATAAATAGTTCTACTGCACTGCGCTTGTGCTTAGGTTTAGTTGTTTAGGTTTAGGTTTAGTTTAGGTGGTCTTGGGAGTCTTCATCAATGAAGGCTCAAGGTCTTCCTCATGTTTGAACTTTTCAACTTCATCTTTGGAGCATGCGGTGTTCTTTCGTTTTTCTGGCCCTAATTGGTCTAAATTCTTCGTTTTGTGGATAATTGGCCTTATATTTGCCAATTTCTCATTAGTGCATCCTGCTGCTTGCCAGAATAGCTATACTTGTCTATCTTGACACCATCCACCTGGCGAGTGTTTTGTGTATTCGAGCATTAAGCAACTAGTTAACCATATATTAGCTATTAAACTGTATAGAAAGCTACCATCCAGGTGATACAGATATCTCATAACTCAAGCTGTATAAGCATCTTAAAACTTTGGCCTAAGTTTTATAGGCATCAGTTAACAGGTCCTTTGGGGTGGATTAAAGCAAAACAATGCTAAATAACTGATATAACAATGAACAACTACACTGAAACTGGTTAAAAAATAAAATGGGTGAATAGCTGTTCTGGAGTGTGTGATCACCCTAAGAGAGGAAAACTGGAAAGAGGAAAATAGAAAAAGAGGGATAAGAGAAGAGATAGAAAGATATCACCACCCATGGCTCCAGCCATGCATGGGTGATCGTGGTCTGTGATTGTGATATGCAGCCCTGGTCTGTTGGGGGTGAGGACCCAAGTACATGTGGGAAATTGAGGTTTTATAACCCTGGTTTTTCCCATAAATGCCTCAGAACCTCCACCAGGAGTTCTGACCATGAACAGTCTTATTTCTGGCAGATTCTGGAAGTGTGACAGCGTCAGGAGGAGGGGGTGAGAGTGTGACTGTCTCTGAGTCTGGGTTTGCCTGGACAAAGCTCCTGAGGACCCTTTCCGAGTTGTGCATCTGCACAGTGGTGGATCATGGTGTGGGAAAGAGACCAGCAGAGAAAAAAACCTCTACCCTGCCTCTGCAGGATTTATTGCTTAATGGCAGCTTGTCTTTTAGTTCAAAAACAGCTTATTTAAGGCAACATTTAGCCACAAGGTCCAACTGTTTTGCTACAATGATTTATTCCAGTGATCTGAGCTGCTTCTGGACAGACACTGTCCCTCCACTGACTGCAGAAGAAGCATGGACTCTTAAGGATTCCTTTCAGATAACTTCCATGTGAGAGAGGTGAATAATTTCTTGTATAGTCTGCACTGAGGGAACAGTCCCTCTGAAATCTGTGGAATACTTTACTATAGCTTGTGCTTAAAAAGAAATACAGTAAAAGCCAAAAGCTTTAAGTATTTGTATAATCATACCTGCTGTTTCTATGCATTAAAATGCTTACGATCCCTTATCATAGAAGACCATGGACAGGCCTTCTCCTTAGGGTTTTGTGTTATTTGTTAATAATTTACCATAGGAACATGTTTGTGTTCCACCATAAGGTATAAAGAATAATTCCTTTTATTCTTCAGCTACCTTCCTCATCCAACTGATGTATTTCACAGGGTGTTAACAGCATCACAGCATTGCAAAATGTAAAATCAGACTGTCTGATGCTGTGCTGCATTGTTGCTGTGACAATACTGCATGTTCTGCTGTAAGTGACACGTTAAATTAGCTCCATGCAATATCCTGGCAACTTTCCAGTGTTTCTGTAATAGATATGCTAGGACATCATTGATATTACTTAATGCTATGTACAAAAGGCCTGGTTTTAATTAATCTGCCTCCAATAATTATTGAAAGAAAATTGAAGGAGGACTATGACATAAAACTCCTGCTGTGCTCAGCAGGACAGGATCAGAGGATGGACTGTCTTGTTTGCTCTTCAAGAGAAGGAAAGGACTGGAAAAGGTCCTCTGTCTGCCCTATCAGCTGACCTTGAGCCATGTTAACAGCCACCTCAGAGATTTCTGTAGGAGACAGTCTAGAGATGGAACTGGAAGAATAAAAAGGAATGAAGAAGAGCCATCTAGGAAAGCAAGGTAATACTGATTACAACAAAAGCTAAATGAATATGCCACTAGGTCTAATAGTGCATAGAAGCTTAAGGCCCTGAAAGTTTTCATGGGAACCTGTTTTTACTGAGGAATAACAAATGGCAAATTAAGAAATACTTTGTGCTCTTTTGGTGTCTGAGTCTTAATACACCCCTTTTTCACTGAGTTTCTGTTCTTTTCTCTGTTGGCATTGAACTCTCATTCCTTCTGGGATAGGAAATGGTCTTGTTTCCGTCAGATCTGTAATCAAATACCGAAGCACAATGAGCTACAAGACTTACATAAAAATCTCATTTTTATGCTGTAATTTATATACATATAATATTTAAAATACCTGTAAGATTTTGATTGTAGTGCAAAGCTGCTTTTGAGTGCCAGAAAATTCACTGGTTAACAGGCCACTTATGTTTAATGAACTGTATTATGAAGAATATATCTTAAATTGAAGACTCTTTAATTACACTCTTTGCAGTAGGTTTGCATCTTCTGCACTGGTAATTTGTGCTTTCCCTTCTTCTACCAGTGCTGTTTAATGTCTTTGTTGGCAGCATGAACAGTGGTGTCAAGGGCATCCCCAGCCAGTGTTCTGGGGACACCAAGATGTGTGTAACATACGAGTAAACGATAAATGGCAAGAAAATTTAGTTTAACGTGACAAAAAATAATGCTACTTAATAATGGATGAAGTTATGCTGCTAATGAAATTATGCCTTGATTATGGACATAGTATTTTAAGAACAAGAATGTAGGGAGTAGGATCCCTCAGTTATCTGTCTGCAGTTATTGCTTCAATTATCTGTCAGGACAAGAGCAAATGGATGAATTTGATTGAAAACAAAAAATAAAATAGTTTTCTATTTCACTATATTGTTATGTCAGAGGAGCGATGTCCCAAAAGATTTCCACCCATCAGATGGAAGACAATTACACTGTTCATATTTGTTTAAAAAAAACCAACAAACCAGAAAAACCCAAAAAAGCCCAAAAAAACCACCAAACCCAAGGATGGAGACTATTGTCGTCCTGGAGGGACTTTCATTTGGCAGCTCAGTTACCAAGAGCCATCAGCAGATTATTGTGCAGTAGAACAGACACTTTCGATGATTACTTCAGACTTCAGGCAAAACTAGGTTTTATTGTCCATTGGTTTATCTTTCAAACATTTGCAAATTAGATGACTGAATTGTAAAATCCTTCAGTTCCTTGTGGTCCCATGGTACACCATTTTTATGTGTTTTCCTTTGGTTCTTTGCAAGTACAAAGTGACTTTCCAGAGCACAGGGCAAGAATAATTGAAATTCTTTACCTGCACTACACAGGAGGTCATGAAATGTTTGGAATTACCTCTTTTAGCAATAATCTGTATTAATCTGTAAATCAATGAATAGCAAAAGCTGCTTCAGCTGTTAGGACTCATTAGTGTTTTAGCACGTGCAGAACAATCCCTTCTCACTTCTTTTACTCCTGGAGACATGCAAAGGAAATTCCTTAGTCCTTTTCTGGGTGCAAATTCATATCACTATAACTATTCAGATTGCTAAAAATTGTGGTTTTTTCCTGGTAGGAAGCAAACCACATTCTTCAACTCAATTCTTATTTACCTAAGAACTGGGAGAGTAATAAAACCATAAAGTCCCATTCTACTGCTGTGATTCAGTCACTTGGATATCATCAAACAAAAAATATATAGTGTCCCTGGCCAGATCTGGTGCTATGTTACAAAACGTGGGTAAAAACAAAGCCTTAATTCTACAATACAGCAAAATGGCCAACTAAATGAAACAGTATTTCTCTCAGAGTATTGGCAAAACAGCTCCCCACTTCAAAGGCAATTAATTTGTAATTTTTTTAAAGCACAGAAATTGTCTATCAGTAAAACAGTACAATTATATCAGTTAGGTAGCCATGGTCAACATGTTTCACGGAAATTTTGACTACAACCTTAGGGACCTAAAGGCCAAAACCGTATAAACTTTATGAAAGTCTGCGAAATACTTTTGATTTAAACAAGAGACTGTTCAAACCCCTAATAAATCCTATTAAAGTTACTAAGCTCTAATTCCTTGAAGCAGGCAACCAGAGAGCTTTGTAATATGAAACATGAAGTTTTATTTATGTCACTCTTTCACCTTGCTAAAATAGAGATTAATTGTCTAGTCCTTTCAGTATAGAACATGCATACAGAAGCCAGTCACTGGTTTTTTATTACTTCCTGTGTCATTAAATTACCCAGGCTTATCCTGTGGACTAGATTTCCTTATATGGAATTCATATTTTAATGTTTTTGGAGTCTGAGCCCTTTGGAGTTCATTTGAAGCTGATACTCGAAGCAAACATTGGATTGTTAAAGCCTACATTAATTGAAATTATTAAAAAAGCCTGAACAAGCCCTGTGGAATGCAAGTGTCGTATTTCACACATCTCTGATAAACACTGAAATCTCCCTCATTTGCCTCCAGTTTGGGCTTGGTTTCAAGTGTGTGCTACTGTAGTTTGTACAGTGAACAAATGGTCAGGTCCCAGTGGAAGAAAATGGAATGTCAGCCACTGCCACACCACGCTGGCAGGCACTGGACACAAGAAGGCTTTCTGCCTTGGCAGACCCTATCATGCAGCTGCCAGGGGTCCTGCAGGACTGCCAGCTTTTAAACCCAGCTCCTCTGCCTCTCTGTGAATGATTTCTCACTGTTCAGCACAAAGGAGAGAAAGAAGGTCACTTCCCACATCCTAAAGTGGCTGTTGGACCTTGCTGACACAAGGCTGCATTTTGTTGCCCTGGACTTCCTCTTAATAAACCAACTTACTGGACAGAGAAACTTCATCAGACCTCATGAAAGCTACTGTGGTGATATAATCTCCCTATAAGTGAATAATTTGTTTTGGTTTTGCTTTTAGTGACAGTACCTTTACATTACTTTACCTTTGTGTGTACACTGTTGATCAAGTAACTAACTACTCACAGCTGCCAGCTCACAGTATTTTAGAGTAAACAAGAGCTAAAGGAAGAAGTTCTGCATGAATATGTTGTTATGTGATAGCTGTGATAAAGTATATTAAAATCAGTAATGTTGCCACAGTGGAAACTATTATCTTACTGTCAGGTGACTTTTTCCATCATTAGACAAACACAAACAGGAACTAAGTTCATGTTGTATTTTTGTTATCCTTTATTCCAAGAAAATCAGAGCACCAAGCACGCTAATACACGAAGTAAGGGCTGAAATCAAAAGCTACTGATCAAAGTTAGAGTCAAAAGCCTGATTTGAGTCACTGGGACTATGGCAAATGTGGGGATAGAGAGATTGTGCTTTTGTGTAAGAGATCATCAAGTGAAAAGAAAATCAAGGGAAAGAGAGGCACGTATGTTCTTTTAAGAGAAAACTAGACAGAAAAAATCAGGAGGTAAGCTCAAGTAGTTTTGTCTCTCCTAATCACAGATGCTTTGTCAGTTTCTTCTTTGATTACATAGAGATTATAATAACAAGAATACTGGATAATGACAGATTCCACTGTAATCTGGAAAGGTTTCATTCTTTAATAGTGTTGTATGACTGAACATAAATTGCCAGGAAAATGAAAATGCTAAAACCCACAGCTACTGAGGTGAAATAATAAAAGCTAAAAGGCAGCATTGTAAAATACAGTATTGTGTGATTTTTCCCAGGAAGTATAATGACAGATATCTCCCTTTGGCCTATGAAATAAAATGTGTTTCCACAGTCTTAAAACATAAGTAATTACATAGCTTTTTTACTCCATAACTGTACTTAATTTCATTGAAAATGAAGCTTAAAATATTTTACTTGTGTAAAAGTAGTGAGGAATGAGAGCTACCCAGTGTTTACACTGTTGCACAACCCTATTAAGCAATCCAACAAATCAATGTACTGTTCAACTTTTGTGTATAGTACATTTGTAATACATTATACATTATACATTTGTAATACATTAATACATTATACATTTGTGTATAATAGCTGAGTGTTCCTGCGCCAAGCCCCAGTTCAGATAACAGCTGCTTATCCTGAAACTGCACAATAAAAACCCTAAAAATTAGCAAAAACATTATTAACAGAAAGGAGAAAGAGAACTTGGAGTACTCTGCCAGAAGACAAACTTTTGGCAAGACAGTAGTAAGTGTGTAAAAGGTGCTTTATATAGGAATAACACTTATATAGAGTCATAAATAAGGGATAAATTCCTTTGACCCATGGCATGAACCACAATGCATTTGCAAGAGGCGGAAAGAAATAACCAACTGAGGCATTATGGGATTGCACATTGCTCTGAAGTTCACTCAAGCTACTTTCACAGACAGCATGACAAACCATTTATCTCATATGGGTCTAAAAATAACAGCCTTAAAGCAGGATCTGGCTTTTTTAAAGCCCTGCATTTAGATTTGAGTGAAGCCTTTTGTGAAACATTGGAACTCTTTTGATTTGTAAAGCTGTGTCACTTCCCTACATGTTACGAGCTGTGATATTAGTCACACAATGTCTTTCCTCAAAGAAACTGTTTCTGCTTCCTATTAAAACATAAGTTTTCTGATTCTGTCATTTTTTTAGTACTTATTTATTTTCATTTTTTCTTCATATTATTACTTCATTTATCAGGTGACTTTTCCTAATGACCTGAGCATACTCTGATTATAATTAGGTAAAAGGATAAAACAACAAGGTAGATTGGGAAGAGATAGAGGAAGCCAAACAACTGAGGAAATCATCTGCACAAACATTCCTCCTCAAAAGTGATTCCCACATAAGGGTAGGGGAAAAGGAAGAGTTGCTGAAATAAATAAAGGATTTGGAGGAAAAAAAGAAAAAAACAACAATTCAAGGCATAATAAGTTAATGAAACTAGAGGCTCACAAGGCAATGGATCCAGATCAAGGGCAGGGATAGAAATCCAACTACTAGGGACCATTTCTGCTTTGCTGCACTGCAGAACAGTGCCCCAAAATGTAAAAACCCTGAATTAGTACTTTGTCAGCTGGAAGACTTCCACAAAAATAAATGTGACTGTATGATTTCCAGAGGTTTTTCTGACAATTATATCTATCCCTTTGGAAAGAATACATACTAGAATAAGAACCCTAATAAGGACTCAGGCAGGTATGTTTTCACCTCCCTAGTTCAAATAAATCACACATTTTGACTATGTCTCTTTAGGTGGGCATCTTATTCCTCTTTTGAGGGAACAATTCTGGTTCTTCACTGGGACTAGAATATAAACTTGTTGTTGCCTGTGTCCTTCTCTGACATATTTCACCTCTCTTCTGAGGCAGAACTAGACCTGTACTCAGAACTCAAAGGCTTACTACTTCAAAGAAAGCTATCTTGAATATCGATTTCACATCTGGACACAAGATTACAGACTCAAGTTACATAAAGAGCTTGATCTATCCTGTTTCACCTGCTCTAAATATGTGCTGTCTGTTCACAGGTACATTATGGAAAAGTCACAGCTGTCAGTCTGGAAGACTGTTCAGATCCAACACCACGCATGCACTGCAGCAGTGAGGTGTACAAGGGTGAGCCCATGAGAATACTCATCTGCAGCAGACTAAAGCTAGCAGTGTAATGAATTCTAAGAAAAACAGGGATTTGGTATCTCATAATCTGTCATAGTATTAGCCAAAAGCTGGCCAACACCTGAAGGCAGTCCAATGGAATGCTGACCAAAGGCAATGTGTGCAAATCAGAGGTACTGAAGCAGAACCAGCTATATGATGGAAAGCACAATGGTTTATGGTACTTACAGGCATGGAATCCTTCCAGCCACCTTCTTTAGGATATTAAAACCACTAATTATATTTACATTCCACTTTGCTGTTAGACACTTGTATTCCAGAAGTATCCTTTGCACTATTCTTTACGTATTGTTATTGACTATCTTTTTAATATCAGAATTTGTGTTTAGGATTTCTTGAATAGAAAAGAAAAGGTAAATGCTGTTACTGTTTTGGGAATCTTCATCACCTTCTGACAGTCAGTGCAAGATTCAACTTCTTGGCTTTGTGAAGCTTTTTAGAGAGTGTCTGCATGTAATGTTGGAGTATATTGGCAGTATATTCCAGTGAGATGGCAACAACAGAAAAGATCTATGATGCAGCTCAAGTGGTTTTATCACATGAAGGTGCTGGCTTAGAATTTGCTGTGGTGTATGTATATTTTGTCAATTCATTCAGATAGAACCTATATCTATAGCTGTATTCATTTCTCATCAATATTATTGGTAAAAAGCATTTCCATAGCTAGAGAAGCATTTCATTGCAAATGCATTTTCATTCAAAATTGCCTACTTCTTTCATACTGTAATCTCATTCAACCACTATCTTCTTTCCATTGAAAATGAATTGCTTATAAATAGAAATGATACAATTTTTGTCCTAATTGAATAGTCAGGAATACAAGGAAATGTAAAAAGAATTGGCAGCTTCACAGACAGACAATAAAGAAGCATAAGCCTGTTTCTTTTTTCTGAGTGGTCTGAGCCAGGGAATTCAAACTAGTATGGCCAAATCTCAGTGCCAAAAACAAAAGGCATTCTTCAAATACTCAGATTTTTAAAAGTGTGTTCAGGATACTTTCTCTTTTAGTTTCTTTCTGTTTTAGTTTTAAAGACATTTGCATGCCTCTGTAGATCAAAAGGGGAAGAGTAAGTCTGGAAAGGTGGTCTTGATTTATGGTGTGATGGGAATGTATTGCAGCCTTCCAGAGAGTTTCTGTTCTTTTTCCAAAAATTCAGGACAGATCTATTTTCATTTTGTGTAGTACTGTGCATTTTATTTTATTTATTTATTGAATTAAAGGATTTCAAACTGTTTTCACATGCATGTTTTTAAGGGTATCCAGAAGAGATCCTTGTTGTCTACAAGAGATTTCGTAGTTCCCTAGTAAAATATTAAGATAATCAGAATTCATTATTCTTGCAGTTTTAGCAAAAAACTTACCTCTGGTGACTAATAAATATTTTGAGTTTGTAAATCTTCCTGGAACAAGACTTTTCTTATTTCTATTGTATCAAGAAAACCTTCTGTTTCTCCTCTCCCTGTTGGAATCTTTAAGGGATTTAAACCCTTTTGACATCCATTAGGTGATGAATACTTGGTCAGGCTCCTTTGAAATCCTAGCCTTACATTCTGAAAGGCTGGCTAAAACTGCTCTTTGCAGAAATAGTTAACCATCTAGTGCCCAGCCTTGGAATTTACAGTGAGCTGATACACAAAAGGCTAAGGAGACCCAACCTGAAAAGGTATTTATTGCTCATTAAGCCCCTAAGCTTAATGAGTTTTATTCTTCTCAGGAATTTGCTAGTGTTAAATACAGACACACTTACTTGATTCAGAATAACTTGGCTTGTATTTTACTTTTAGGAACTGTAAATGAGATTATGCTTGTCCCAGTGAAGGATATACATGCACGAGACATCTTTCCTCTGGAGTTTCTAAAGCAATTAATAGTGTGTGTGTTTTCTATTAGTTTTAATGTAAATCTCATTAAATAAAATCTAAAAAATTTATTTCCTGAAGCTTTGGGCCTAAATGAAAATTTTTAATCCAATCAAAGGACATGATCTTCTGGTGAAAGTCCTGCAGATTTGTTTTGCAAGTTCACCTCAGAGAAGACAAAAGATAAATTAAAACTGGGCAGAAACTTCATAGATTTGCAAAGGATTTGTTTTCCTAGAAAACAGACTGTGGATCCAGTTAAAAAAAAAAAAAACAAAAAACCAACCCACCAAAAAACCAACCCAAAAAACAAGACAATTATGAGGCTAAATATATAGAAATACACTTTTAAAAAGTCTCAGAGATCCAGCACTGAATGTGTTTTATGTCTTTATTAGGTTTGTATTTGATCACTTCCAAGGATTGACCCAGCTATTAGAATCTATTCAGATGATTTTCTGATTATTTATATCAATATATAAACATGAAGTATGTATCTACAGACATAAAGAAGCATGAAATATGAAAAGCCATACACACTCGGGATCCATGCAGGATCTATATTTTATGCAGGTAATGCAGGATCTATATTCATGCCATTTATAATTCTGCATTATAATAAATGGCGATTATTTGATTTTGATAGGCCAACCGTATTTATACCTACATTAGATAGAATGAAGGAATAATATTAGGAGGAGCAGCTAAAAAGACAAGTAAAAGAAGAAAATATAAAAGGAATAAAAGTAATAAAAGGATGTGATAATAAGAAGCAGGCTGTGAGCAGGAATGTAAAACCTCTTACCTGTTTATTCGAACACCTTTAGGTGAAAGTATCCTGTCCTCCAGGTTACCCTGGGAATAGCCATGTCCATTGTGACAGTGGAGCTGGAGAAGGGATAATAAACTTGGGCAGAAGATGCTCTGGAGTGCCCTTTCATGGTCCTGTCCATATTGCAGGTCACTGCTTCTCTTTGGACACTCTCAGCCAGTAACACTTCAGCCTTCAGTGGTTTCTTGGTCTGTGGGCTCCCTGGCAGTGCCTCCCTCCACAGGTGTTTACAGGTGGAGCAAACCTCCAGACCTAGGCTTTTTTATCTATTTTCCTCTAGTCACAGTCACATCAGCCCATACATTCTGACTTACCTACCTTGTCTTCACTGAGAAACTCTTGCCTGTGCCTTACTGTCCTGTATCTTCCCAAAGCACAACACAAAAGAATTGAGAATGACATTTGCTGAGAGATGTTGGTGATCCTGTGAGGAGCCTGGGAGCTGTGTCTCTCCTAACCAAGTCAATTGAAACATGAAGAATTTGGAATGACTGAAATGAATGATCAAAAACTTCTTTGTAAACCAAATTTGACAGTCTCATGAACCATGAATTCTGGGCAAGGGAGAATGCCTAGTGAAATCCCCTGTCCAGCAGGATTTGGTTTACACTTTGTAATTTTTCTTCTAGAGACTGGTTATACTGTTTTCCCCAAACTGAACTGCTTTCAGACAGCCTTTTATCTTCTCTGGAGCCCAGCTTCAAGTGGAGAGCATTGGGAATGTTCATCTTTGGTTCCTGTTTTACATGTTTTGGGATTCTATTCTGCTCTCACTTTAGGCACTGTTGAGAGGAAAACAAAGATCCTTTGTGCATTATAACAGTAAGGCTTTTTTGGGTCTCATCAATAAAGAGTGTGGTCTTATATAACAGAGATTTCCTCTCAAGATGTTGCGTCCTCCCTTGTGAGGCTGTGATGGCAGATGGCATTGGGGTGGGGCAGAATGAAGTCTGGTTCCTCAGAGAAGCCAGTCCGGCTTTTTGCTGCATCAGTCTGTAGAGGAATGGAGTGAGATAGCATCCTTTAGATATAATGGGAAGGTAGATCACCTTCCATATGTACATGTCAAGTGGGATCAAGAGGGTTATTTAAGGCCCTTGAGATCGTGCAATGGCTTTTGGATGAAATATATCACCCAAGGGCATGCAAGGGCATGATGTTGTGTGGGTGAGACTAAAGCAGTTGGAAGAGCCTTATTAGACCTCAGGGGCAGTCCTTGGAAGTGCATCAGTTTCAATGAGCCAAAGACATCCCAATCATTTTACAATACAGTAGAACAGCTTTAACCATTGTTGGTTGATGGCTTGCCAGTATTTTATTTTCAATGACAATCAGAAACTCCAGATTCATACTTTGAGTGATTCATGCTTCTTTGCTTGCCTGAAGTTGGTTAACCTCTTCTGCTCCTTAACCAAGTGCTCCTTCAAACCTACTGTATCCAGAATGGTGCATTATTGCTGTGGAATCCCAGAAAGGGATAATGTGTATGCTTCAAACACCAGCACCCAGATGGCTGTGGAGCCAACCAAGCTAATGTGATAACAGACAAGGATTGCTGGTAAAAACAGGATTGCTGGTACAAACATGCAGTGAGAAAGAACAGGATGTGGCAGGAGAAGGGCCATACACAGCAAGGGAGACGCTTTTTGGGACAAACGTCCTTGTCCTGGCTCCTGGAGCACAGCACAGCAGGAAAGAGCCTGAGATGTGGCATGGACTTTAGGTGGGGATCAAGACCATCCAAGACCCCCAAAGCCTCCAACTCATTTCCAGAAAGGTCTGAAAGAACAAACTGCACATGAGAACTGATTTGTATGGAAAGAGAGAAACTCATCTCCAGGATGGGGAGGCCTTTCTATATAAGGCTTCTTCAGGCTTCACCCCCTGAAGCCAGAGTGAGTGCCCCAGGATCCTGGACATCCCATTATCTGGGCTAATGTTGATGCTGGAACTGGGACTGGTGATCTCCTTCTCTCTCTTTCTTTGCTTCTTTCTTTCTACTCTGCTGTGGGAAAGATCCAATCAGAGTAATAAAGTACATATGAATGAATCCCTGAATACAGGTGAAAGCAGCAGTTTGGTTGATCCTCTACATGGGCTGAGCTCTGTGGTGCCTCTGTCTTCTCTTGTCTCCCCAGCGTTTCACCAGGGATACCATGCTGGTGAGGTAATAAAATTAGGTTTACATTTCATTGTGCTTTGCATTTCATTTGTGATTTTGTGATTGTTCCTGAGTCTTGCCTGTGCCAGGTCACCATTTGGGTTGACCTCCTATACCTCTCCCTTTAGGATTTTCAGTAGCAGCTATCACCCAATCACCTTAGGATGCATTCTCCTTCTCTCTCATCCTTCTTTATAAAGGAAGTCAGTGTTACCTGTCAGTATTGCTCAAGTTAACTAAAAGACTGTATATAAATTATCATTCTCAATCATAAATTTATCAAGAAAATCTAACTTTTTTGATTAAACAGACTTCAGTTCTGGAGTGCTTAATAAATGTGAATATTATTTTTATATATATATATATATATATATATATATATATATATATATATAAAAAAAATCAGTGGTTCCAATGTCTTTGTATATTCCAGAGAATGTCAGTCATAAAGAGGGCCAAGGTCTCCAATGCCTTCCTATTTCCTTCTGGGCTACTGCTCATTTTTCAGATATAAATGCTTGAGTGACAGAGAGAAACTGATGCCAGATTTATTTTTTTCTGCTTCTTGCAAGTCTTGTTTGAATTCAGGATGATCCACTGTTTCACAATAAGATTATTGCATAACTTCAGGTACATGATCTTCCTATGTATTTAACTCAAAAAGTATCTATTTTAATAATGTTCTTATTAACTAAACATTAATGTTCTATTCTATTGCAAATAATTGGGACTTTGCAGCCTCAGATCTCTTTTTAGCTTTTACTGGTTTAATGTGTTGATTTGTGGCCTTCCAATTCCAAAAGTCCTGGCTATCTGTAACATGTTTTCCTTTGATAAATCATGTTCTCAAAGACAGAGAAATACAGAGAAGCAAAGAAATACAATTCTCTTGGTACATCTATATTGAGACAGAATGTACTTTACGAGGAGAAATTGATTATTTGTGCTGCCTCAAATACTGAAAAATCTAGATTTGTGTGATTAAAAACAACAAGGCACCACAAAAATTACACTCAGTGCTGACTCATCTGAAGTAAAAGTCCTTTGACAGTTGTTCAAACACACACACAAATATAATCTGTTAACATAAAGCTTACAAATAAATATGGTTTGTGATTGTGGGATTGTCTTACAGACAGTCTCTGTTTAGACGTGTGCAGGAATACCTGACTGAGAATTGCTAAGCAGATCAAAGAAGCAATATTCAATTTACACTAGTGGTTTAGTGGATTGCCTGTTTTCCTGACTCTGGAGGTCAGAAGGTACCAAGTAGCACCTTATTCAAGCTTGTTGGTGAAGTCAGCAGATAGCTAGCTAGCTAGCTAGATGGATCTCAAATAGCTGTCACACATTTCTATAGCAACTTAATGAATTTGCAGTTGCAAATCAGGAATTTGAGCTATGTGGTTTTATTCCTAAATTCATTATTAAAGTTTCACTAACTGCCCCAGTTTTATCTGACCTGACCTATTTTGGGTCTTTGTAATATAGTTATGGTTGTGTCACCTGCATGCCATGCTGAAGACATCATGGTAGATTGTGTGGGTTTGGCACTCCCGTGGGAAATTTTAGCATCTTGAAACTGTTCAATGCCATGCCCTTTGTGGCCTTTTTTTGTCATTTGGTTTCTTTAGATAAAATTGTATCTGCTTCATTCACTGAAGTCTTCATCTGTTTTTGGACTAAGAGCAGGATTAAGCAATAACAGGGTTTTCTAACATTATTTACAGTCACAAACAATGTTTCCATGGAAGTTTCTGCTGAGGAGAAATAAACTGAGAGGGTATGTATGATTCAAACACAAAATACATCACACCCTATATTTGTGCAACACCAATACGTGGCTTAAAGTGCTGTCTTTGCTGATGTGTCTTCCTTACATAATTTCACAAGCTGACATTTTAAGAAAGGATGCACAGTCTTTGTTACTTCCCAGAACCAAAATGCTTATAGTATTATCATTATAATATAGACAGCCGTGCTGTATGATGGCCATGAAAATTATTCTGGCACCTCCCAATTTCTGCACCAAAACTTAAATATTTGCTTAAACCACACAAATGTACCCAGTTCTGACTAAAAGTTAAAAGAAATTGGAAAAAAAAACCCCTATGATTAATTCTGTAACAATTTATTGTTTATATATTCATACTTCTCACGTTCAGTGGTTCTTTTGTTGTTCAGCCTGCCTTAGACATGCTTCCCATACCAGCAGTCTTTATTAGTGAGTAACAGGGCTTCCAGGGGACATGCCTTGCTCAAATGTGTGCCATTCTACTGTGTACTGCTAAACTGAGAAAACATTTCTAAAGCTTCTCTTTATTTTAGATGACTTCTGTGTGGTTTTTGTTGGGGTTTTTTGTTTGTTTTTTTTTTTTTTAAATATATAGGACTTCTCTGTGGATTGTGCCTGAAAAACTTGGGAAACTTTTGCTTGCTGAAAAATGGCAGGCTTATCTGATAGATTATAGGACCTACTGCATAACATGTCACAGAAGAAAAGGAAGCAAAAGGTGTGAAGCTTCTCTTGTGCTCCCCTGATTGCACTATGCCATTAATTAATTAAACAGTCCTAACCATCCAAAGGGCTGTGATGACTGAGATGCTGGGAAGCTGGGAAGGAAATGCCATATGTTAAACCACTTACAAATTGCTAACTGTAATGTCTGATAAAACGTCAGGCTTGCTGGTAGTTCTCTGTTCTTACTTCTTTTTTCTCCATAGTGCACCTGTGTAACATGTAATGGGACAGGTTCATCTGGAAAGCACCTGCTCAGTGCCAGCTTCATGACTTGATTTTCCAATGGCTTTATCCTAACAGTATCCATGTTCATGCAAAACTTGAAATGCCACCAGGGGAAATCCAGCAGTTCTTTAGCTCTTACGTCATCTCCAGGACTGCAATCAAGTCTGCAAATCCATGCAGCTAAAAGGGGTCATATTTTGGAAAGGTCAGTCACAGACACAATCACTATGTCTGTCTTATAGAGGGTGATTAAAAGAGTGAGATAATCTACTCAGGTTAACTCACCTACCTTGTGTCCCAAACCAACCAACAAAGACAGCTGACAAAGCTTATCTCCATCTTCAGTTTGGCCCATTCCTCACAGCATGGTGGCTGAGCTGTTCATGGAACAGCTGTTTTATAAAACAGCTGACTTGATGCCAGTACATCTCTACAACAAACTAAAATCAGTGATGGGTTTACCTCAGGTGTGCTGCAGACAACTGCAGAGGGAGTTGCCAGCTATGGTGAGCACCCCTTCTAGCAACCCAATTCTTGTGCAGGAAGCCACCAACTGGTATTTGAACATGGCAACTGCAGCCTAGAGATCTGTTCATGCAGATCTGAATCAGTGATAGTTGGTTTCAATGCAGTGGCCTATTGGCCAGTGCAGGTAAGAAACAAACAAAACTGTTTCATTCAGCAACAAACAACTTTCCAGCTACTGAGAAAGTGATTTCTGGCCCAGCAGAGCAGAAGATTGGCAATTCCAATCTCTTGAGCTGCCAGATCTGAATTTGGCTGTGTCTGTTGCTGGAACTCTCAAGTTACTCTCTCTGTACTGGTACTACTATGTCCTATGTTAATTATCCTTCTAGAAACAGCCCCCTGAGTTTTTGTCACCAGAGCTAACCAAATCACCCACCATAATCCCTCCTAGAGAGCCACAGGAAGATCTCCTGTGTCCTTATTGATAAAGGCCTAGCGGTGTTCAGTGGAAAGAGTAACACTTCCTCAGTAAAGCTGTGTTGGCTGCTGGTGGGTTGTGCTGGTTTGAGCCATAGACCACTTCACCCCAGAGCAAGCAGCCAGCCTGAGCTGAAAGAAGAGCTGGGCTTTCTGAGTAAATACATTTCAAGCAGGAGAAACACTCACATTATGAACTCTGCTGTAAAAATAAACTGAGTGAGGCAAAATGTCACTCAAGAGAATACATATTGGGATTTAATTCTGGAAATAATGGAGACACTGATATGAAAAAATTTCTCTCCAGGATCCCCTTTTGTTTTCTATTATCATTATTTTAGTAGAACATAGAGACTAACAGACCATCACCAGGTGGAAAATACATACTTGGAAACAGGGGACAGGTAGCTGTATGACATATGTGTCATTCCAGTGTTTAGGATACATTATCACAGTAATGTACCTCACAGACCAGCCATGCCCTGAGCTAACCTGGTGGTGTTTGTCAAAAACTTTTTCTTTCTGTATTTCAGAAAGAAATACAGAAAGAAAAAGTTGGGCCTATTTCAGAGGGTCCAAAGCCTCTGTCAGAGAGAGGAATGAAAGGTGAATTTACAATAACACCATCATATTCCCCTGCTTGCACACAACTTAGCAAACCGTGTTTGTAGAGGGTTGCAATGTAGCTGTGCTGTAGCTGTGTGCTTTTATGAAAAGCATTCTCATTTCTAATCTATTTAATGTGATTCTGATCCTCCTCCACGCTTGAGCCCTGTAATTGGGGGTTGGAATACCTGGAAAGCTGGTCCTGGTTACAGGCACACATAGTGACAAGTAAATGATTACATTTTCTCTATCCCCACCTGTGAGCTGGGGATTTTCCACTACAGTGTCTTTGCTAAGGGAAAGTTTTAAAATGGTAGCAGAGTCTCAAGCTGTCTGATTTTACTGCTGATAGAATGGTACTTGATTTGCTTGACTAAGGAAGCTGCTGGCAAAAAAATGTTACAATTGGCAATTTACTTGTCTCCATGCATATTTTGGCTCCATATCAAGTTTCTGAAGTGTTTTCCAGACAAGTGCAGAATAATCAGCACATCTGCCATCCAGGCAAATGTAAAGTTGATGAAAATATTTTATTTATAGAGGCTAATGCAAAAATATAGTTTGATGTGCTACAAATGCCAGTTCTAATACTAATTAGAGCTATAATCTCATTGTGGATTGTAAAGATTTTTCTCCTTTACTGAGACTGTATCTCTTTTTTAAAATCCAGGTTTAGAGTTTACAGTATCAGAAACCTTTCTTACACTGATAATTCTGAACACAGGACATCTTATAGGGTAAATATTTGAGACTTATTCCCCTTCTCAGTCTCAAATACGTAAGTTTACACAAAATGCCTTCTGAATGCAGATGACAGAAGCAAAAGATGGAGCAGTCTGCATTAGTAAATTACTGAAGATTACTTGCCATATTACAAGCATTCTCATTTTTTTTTTCTAATTGAAAATGTATATTCTTACTCTGCATTAAACAGGTTTATATTATATATCATTTTACATATGCTATACGGGGGTTTAATTACAATTAATAACAATTAATTTGGATAAATATACAACAATCTTGAATCATGCAAAACTGTTTCTAGTCTAGCCTGACTTTTAATTTTTCATCTTAAATATGTAAAATAAATGACACAGGAAAGGCATTACACAGTTCAAGTAAAGATACAGATTCTAAGTCATTGCTAGTAGACTGCCCATCCTAAAAATAATTTGCAAAATTTAAGTCAGAAAAAAAGTGTCATTTAAATGAAAACTTGGGAAACATAAGAAAAGAATACTGATTTCATTCTAGTTTAACAGATCTCCCCAGTGTGACAAAGCTTTTCAAGGCATATATATCTATATACACAGCAAAAGCTCATGCTTAAATCCCATTTATTTCAACAAAACTATGCATATGCTTAAATTCCTTGCCGAATTTCACCCCCAGTATAGCTGATGTGCAAAGCCAAAATATAGTATGATACGAAGTAATTGACATTATAATTTCAGCTTTCCTCATCGATTTCAGTTCCAAAGCTCATCCTTAAAGGTGTTGAGGAGTCACTTTATTTTCTGCTGACACTTTGGGGTTGTTAACAGCAATTTAAAGGATAATGATGGAAGGAAAGGAGGTTAAGAA
This sequence comes from Entomyzon cyanotis, assembly GCA_024500445.1. Lineage (NCBI taxonomy): Eukaryota > Metazoa > Chordata > Aves > Passeriformes > Meliphagidae > Entomyzon > Entomyzon cyanotis. The sequence goes on along the minus strand of JAKEPQ010001021.1, from coordinate 40,637,642 downwards.
TTCTAACTAATTAAAAAGCTTCATGAAAAGGCAAACTATGAGATCCTCCTCAGTGACTGGATAGAAATCTAATTTCTTTCTGTCAAATCCCCAATATTAGTTGTGAATTTTGCAATCAAAGTTTCTTTGGAGTACTTCTTTCATTCTGCTACCTTAAGCAAGATAAACAATAATAGTTCGCAGGCTTTTTGAGACAGCTTTATTTTCTAGTTTTCCTACCTGACATACTCTGTGTATTGCTAGGAGAATTCTTCTGCAAATTAGTGAAGTCATATCCATTTATCCATCTAAAAACTGCACTTCTTGTTTATTATGATAGCCAGTGAAATTCACGTATATAGAAAGTTCAAAAGTCATGAGACACATCCACACTTATTTTCTACATCTTTGCTATGTGTAATTATTAAGTGCATTTTTTCCATTTTGGTTCTTCAGAATTATGATTTTATTTCAAAACTTTTTAAAGGCTTTTTATTCCATTGCTTTAATTCACCTAAGTGAATTAAAAGAGGGTCAGGGCCTACTGGATTCCATCATAAGGGCTTTCTTCCAGACTAGATGATATTTTTGGGACAATGTGACCCTTGCTTCCTTTCCCTTATATACATAATGTAGCTAATTGTACACATGTAATGCTTCTACAGGGCTTCAAATATATTAACTGTAGAGTCTATAACAATTTCAAGAGATTAATTTTAACTCTTTGCTATGTTTCATGCAAGTTCGGTTTTCTTGACTCTGTTTAAATTAATATTATGTCTAATTTTACAAGGCTAAAGAGTACAAGATACCACAAAGGAAAATCTATTATCAAAAGTACTTTAGTAGTAATAAATTCTAGCTCATATGAAAAAACTTAACTGCCCAGACTTTGATTGTTAGTGAACTATTTCCTTTTAAAATAATGATAAGCTTATTATCTTCAATATTTCAATCCCTAAATAGATTTCTCCATTTCCTATACACTGTCAGAACTTTCAACGTCAGCTCTGCCTGTTGTCAGAAATATGCAAATTTGCTTTTCTTTTCGTACAGTTTATTCTTTCCCCAAATTTAAAAGCACACTGCTGGCTCCAGTGATAGCTGCAAAGTAGTTTTGTCTACACAATTTCAAACAACAGCTCTGTAGCCAGCTGTTATTACAGATTTCACTGAAGGTCCCACTCTGACTGAAAGAACACTTAAACAGTTTGTTCTGTGCTTAGATTAAAGTCAGCATCCTCTTTCCTAGGCCTTTGTGAGAAACACACAGCTGAGCTGCTGGGAGAGATAACAGCTGTACTTATCTGCATACACAAATGAGCAGAAGGTCAGCTCTGAGTCTGAAACCCACCTTAAATCAGCTAAAGTGGGATGGAAAACAAACCATACACTGACACCAGGAAAAGTGAAGGAAAGGGACTTGAACACTCTAGACGGGGGGAAGAGTAGTTTCAGTAGACTGGAAGTGTGGAAAGGAGAAAAGAAACCTACAGGAAACCTTCAGTCATGAAGCAGCAGGCATGAGAGCTACAATAGGGGCAACAAAAAGCTTCAAGATGCAATTGTGGGTCCTAGAACCTCTTAACCATGGATGGATGGGGTGAGAGGGTACAACTGAGCACAAACCCATGGGGAAATGATACCAGAAGCAAGAAGAACCTGGTGAAGACCAGCTGCACATTTATTGAGATGGGAAGGGAGATCCTTTCAACAGTAACTGATAAACAGAAACCTCAACACAGCTTTGTGCAAGAACCAATTCTTTGGTGCCTTTGTCCTTTAAAGCTCAGAAAAGAGAAAAGCAGGTAACATGTGGCCAATATTCCGAAGACAAATTTTACTTGTATCTAGTTCTAACAGACATGTTGAGAGGGTGGGTCTTTTGAAATTTACGTGCAAAAAGGAAGTTTTACTTTATTGAGCATCATAATATCTATTTATAATTATTCTTATGCTTCTGCCACTTTTGCAGTTTTTGTTTGAGACTAAGTCTATCAACATAAATGTACCACTATGGTGCCATAAATTATACACAATTTAAATATATCCACTTAATACAGTGACATCCATCTGTCGTCCCACCCTTAAGGGGAAGGGGAGCATCCAAGATTTGTAGATGATGGTGGTAGAAAGGAATGACAGAATTCAGGGGTTCTGCAAAACTTGCAAAGTTTTATTGGTAAATTACACACTGAACATGGGCGTTGGTCTAAGTCACTCCCTGATCTCCTTGTTTAAGCACACAGAGGTTAGTTTTGAGCAAAAGGGTAGGGTGAAAGGGAAGAGAGAGACAGATGGATTAAAGAGTTGGAGAGAGAAGAAAAGGAGCAGTGGGAGAAAGAGAGCTCACCAATCCTATCCAGAGCTGATCCAGCTGCTGGAATGTCCAGTGTCCTGGGGTGCACATGCACCCTGGATTGGTGAGGGTGACTTTTTGCAGGTAAGTTTTCCCCACCCTGGAGATGAGTTTCTCTCTTTGTACCTAAATCAGTTCTCATGTGCAGTTCATTCTTCCAGATCTTTCTGGAAATGGATCAGAGCCTTCAGGGTCTTGGCTGACCTTGATTCCCTCTACAGCCATGCCCACACCTCAGCCTCTTTCCTGCTGTGCTGTGCTGGGTTGTGCTTATCTCCAGGAGCCAGGACAAGGACATTTGTCCTAAAAAGTGCTGCCCTACCTCCACATGGCCCCTTCTCCAGCCACATTCTGTTCTTTCTCACAGCATGTCCTTACCAACAATCCTTGTTTGGCCCCACAGCTATCAGTGAGATACACGCATTACTCCCTTTATCTTCCAGGCTTCTGCCACGTCATTAATTACATTTTTTTCAACAAAATACTTAAAAATTATCAAGTTTGAGAATGTATATAAATTTTTTCCTTTTTATCCTTTTCAAGCCTTACAAAACTTAGACTTATTTGCAATTATTACAAGATTCTTAAGAGCCTTTCTAATTATGATACTTTAATCCATCTCGTTTCCCTTGTTCATCTGACAATAATCTTGTCCCCTAGAATCTTAAAACATTTTAAAAGCAGCCTACAAGCTGTTAGAAAACTGTAAACCTTTCTCTTTTGACAAAGTTCTTTTTTACAGTATTCTATTAATTAGGTGTTATTCTAGCTTTTTCTAAAATTTTCAGACAAAGTCCAGATTAGTTAGAGAATGGAAACTGGGTAGAAAAATAATGATTGAAGTGACGAACTGACTGGGTTTTTAAGTGTTCAATGACAGAAACTGGTTTGTTATAATATTAATAGGTTCCAGAATGGACAAAAATTGTACCAAGTGTCTTTTACTTAACATTAAGAAGTACTGTGTTCTTGTATGAAAATCACTCTGGATTTCCCATTCAGTTGTCCTTCAGGAAGTTGAGAATGCAAAGGTTTATAAATGGAAAAGTGTTTTAATCTCTAAGTTACAGACATTTTCCTAATTTATGTGAAAACTTTTTGATAACAGAGAATATACCTGCTATACAGAAAGAGACATTTTGCTACAATATTGCCATGTTGGAGCTTTTCTAGTCAGCTTTAGCAATAATTTATTTGCAAAATGTAAAGGAGATTGGTATCCACTTCCCCCATCATTCAGAGACCTTGAACCTGAAACAAAAGATACCACAAACACTCCATAACTGCTGCTGAAACCCCTTGAAAAGGTGTCTACTACTGGTATACAGGAAAGAAGGTAACATTCAGACGTGCAAGCAGTAGATTTTGTATCTGATATTTAATTGCTCCAGCTGCATGGAGACGAACATATTATAAAACCTCTGAGCATTGGGAAGTTGTGCTGAAAGATGCCACCATTTCTTTTTTAGTTTAAAAATGCATATTATCCTCCTCTTCTCCACTCTGATGAGACCCCACCTGGAGCACTCCAGATCTGAGACCTCCAGCATATGGAGGACATGGACCTCTTGGAGTGAGTCCAGAGGAGGCCACGAAGATGTTCAGGGGGCTGGAGCACCTCTCCTGTAAGGGCAATTCCTGAGAGAGTTGGTGTGCTTCAGCTGGAAAAGAGAAGGCTTTGTAGAGACCTGAGAGCTGCTTTTCAGTACTCAGAGGGAGCCTAGAGGAAAGCTGGAGAGGGACTTTTTACAAGGGCAGGTAGTGATAGGACAAGGGGGAATGCCATTAAGCTGAAATAGGACAAGTTTAGCTAAGATATTAGGAAGAAGTTCCTGAGTGTGAGGGTGGTGAGGCTCTGGTGAGGCCCAGAGAAGTTGTGGCTGCCCCTGGAAGTGTTGAAGGCCAGGCTGGAGGGAGCTTTGAGCAACCTGGTCTAGAGGAAGGTGTTCCTGCCCACGGCAGGTGTTAGAACAAGATGATCTTTAAGGTACCTTCCAGCCCAAACCATTCTATGATTCTATGACTATGCTCCCACTGAAATAAATTTTGTCTGTGACACTAGCTGGAGCAGGCAGGGCTGGTATTCTATATTGCTTCTACAGCTGTCACTATGAAGGTCATAATGATTCTATTCTAACATTCTGAAACACCCAAGTGTTTTAAGGCTCTGGTTTACTGAACCCGAAACAGCCTAGCTCAATAAAATGTGTTTTAATATGTGTAGAAAGAGGCTGTATACATATATGCCTCTACGTTTCCATTTTGTTCCATTTCTGTGAGATGTAAATTTGTGTTTGGAATGCAAGAAAGCACATGACAAAGAACCCTATACTGCTATAAGAACTGACAAAAAACTTACATTAATTTTGCTTCTGAAATTGCTGAATTTAGTGTTCTTATATGTTCCACATTTTCTGTAATAAATGAAACTCTTTGGACTGAAATCAAAAGACACAGTTCAATTTAATTTTTTCACCAGTTTAAAGCTGTTGTACTGAGTTAGAGGAAGCTGGTATTGCTTTCTCTACCCCTTTGCCAAGTCAAATGAATGCACTTCTAGAATAATTTCATGCTATGATTTTGTTTCCTTCAGATCAAACTAAGAGCTGATATGAGACTGAAGAATCTCCACAATGGTACTATGAGGGTGATCAGGAAATCCCAGTTTTCAGAGGAAATAACAACAATTTTTTTGGAGCTGTGAATTTTTCTATATTAATACAATTCAATAAGATTAATCTGTTTTCCATACAACTTGAATTTTATCCTTACATCTGTGACAGGGAAAATGCAACTCTAAGCCTTCAGATAAACCTGGATGAAGGTATGAATAATTTTTATGCCATAATCATACTTTTAGTGAAAGTCATCAGGATTATTTGCTTTGACGTTTTTATCAAAATTATCAAAAGTATCAAAACGATACATTTAGGTGAGTTTCCTCTTACATGTTTGAATTCTCAGTGTATGCAGCCTTATGCAAACTGCAGCCAGACCAAAGCTAGAGCCCTTGCCAGCAAAAACTGCTGAGTTTCACACAGCTTTAAATATTTTACAAGGTCTGAAGCTTTGTTTGCACTCATTTGAAAGAACTGTTAGGATACTGCTCACAGTTTGCCTGACCTCAGCCAGTAATTTGGAAGGTTTACTCTGAGGCATACCTGTAACTTTCCACTTCACACTCAGTCTCAACTACTTGGGAAGAACTGAGTGGGCAATATGTGAAAGGAGAGTCTCAGTCTACATCAAAAACAGCATTGCTTTTTCACAAGTCACTGGGAAGTTAGAAATAGAGCTCTTGAGTGCTCACAAATCAATGTCCTAAAGGATAAACACCGCAACATAGTGTGTAGGCTGGGTGCCTATCACCCTAGTGAGCATGAGATAACCCTGTAAGAACCATGGCATCATGTGTGCGCTAGAAAGCTCTATTATCACAAATCACTGAGACTGAGAAAAAAAAAAAAATAATGGCATAAAATCTAAATGCAGGTAATGGACTATACTCACCCATAGTGTAAACAGAATGTATTCATGCCTATATTCCCAACTTTTTAATTTCTAAGCATCACTAATGAAATAGCAATAACAATAATCAATTAAAAAATTGTAACTTTAAAGGCACTGCGCAGGTAGAGAAGACTTGCACATTTAAAGAAAAAGTAGCACTAGTTAGGTGTCAAGAAACTCTAATTTGAGCAGATTTCACAGTCAAACAGAAAAAAAAATAAGTTACAAATATGCATATCTATCATTCTTTAAAAGGCTACATTTATATTGCCAAAAAACAGTGAATCAGCTGCCTGGAAGAAAAATGTGAATGGTAGTAGAAAGCATTTTAAGGATATCATGAAAAATTTGAAAACAAAAACATTTTCTGATAAATGTAGCAGCAATGATCTGTACATATGTCTGTATCTATATACAAAAATATATACTCAAATGGAAGAAGCAGAAAATTGTCAGCAAAGAAACAAAACTAAAATCTGGAAACTTTAGAAGACTGATAAAGAAATCAATAGTTCCAATTAGAAATCTGTGGTCTGTAGGGACAGGGACAATAATGAGATTTTTCGTATAACAGGGACAGTGAATATGTTCCTAATATTGGGTATAGACCACAGCTACACAGACACAGTAAAATGTTAGTAAAAGGCAGCATCTGTTATTATTTCTGGACTTGCTCTGCAGAAAAAAACTAAAGAGATTATTTATTTATTATGGGGGATAATTACACAATTTCCATGCAAAATACTAAGAAAGGATATCATACACATGAAGCAGGGGAGAAGTCAGCAGGTCAATGTAATTTGCATTTAAAGTTTTAACAAGCTAGAGAGTTCAGAGTAATCTGAACTATAACTGCAGATTTTCAATTACTGTTGGAACACTGGAAAAGTTCCAGAAAACTGGAGAGAAAACCAATGCTTAACATGCATTTAAAAGGTGGGCAGTCCAGATAATTGCATATTTATCCACTTGAAACTGATCCTTACACAATCAATCACTGATATGAATTTTTTAATACAGAACTTTTAGATAATGCTAAAAATATATCTGTCAATGTAAACATAATGAAACTAAAGCCTGACAATGCAAGTGACTTTTTTTTTACTAAGATGCCAAAACTGGAGTTCCTTTCTCACCCTTGTGTATGATAACTAACTCTGTATTATTATCCCAGCCAGTTACCTGGAAGAAAAGTAAATGACACAGTTTGGGGGACAGATTTGAGATTTAAATACATAAGTCAGTCAATTCCTTGTGCCTAAAAGGTGTTCCTGGCATGGAAAAATAGGAAAATCCATTCATGCAAGGAAAAAGAAGTAAAAATAAAGAAGAATTGTAAGAAATTGTGGGCAAGAAATTTTAATCTAATGAGATGGCAGGTGGAAAGTTTGCCAACATGGGAAGACCACAGTCAAGTAGAGGGACAGGAATGTGGCTTTCAGTGTTAGCACCTTTAAGGGATCTGCTCAAGCAAATGGTCTTGCAGTAAGTAATGAGGGTTGATATCAAGACGTACAACTGAGAAGGTTGAGATAAAGGGGTGGCAAACAAGTAGAAATAGCAATGAATAGCCTAAATACATGAGGAATGGAAAGAGAAATATAAATCTCCCAGTTTTCACAAAAATTGAAAAGCTGAAGTGTAGAAGGCTTACAAAGGACAATCAAAATTGAGCTTGTACTTCCAGAAAAAGCAGATGTTTTCAACTAAAAACCACTGAATGCATAACACTAGGCAGAGACATAATACAATCACAGGTGTTCAGATAAAATGAAGACAAACTGGTGATTTCTGAGGAGTGGACAACTTGCAAATCTTTGTTAAGTCTTCATACTTGAGATCAGAACAAAATCAATCCTGCTATCAAAGACTCCCAGGAAAAAGGACTCTTGTTTGGGAATGTTAAGGTCCTGCATGACCGGTCGTCCTTGCTGCTTTCTCCTTCCTCCCACACTGTTTTGTGCTTATGCAGCTCAGTGGAGGAAGGAAGCAAAATAATCACAGTTGCAGAAGTAACAGTCAAAACCACCACAGGAAAGCCTTTCAGGAGGGTGTGGGAGATGTGTGTATCTTGTCCAGGAACCTTCCCAGCAGAATATTGGGGAAAAAACAGGAACAAAGGTGAAGGACTCTTGGGAAATTTTATCATGTCTCCATTGTATCTTGAAAACAAGCAGACTTTCCTTCTGCCTTGTCTTATACACCTAAGCCACATATAATTTTTTTCTTCATCCTTACCACCTCCAAGACACTGTTGTTTTTCTTACCATTCTCATTTCTAGCTCTTTTGTTCTCTTCTTTCTCAAAATTTTGCCTTAAAAAACCATTTTCCTGGAAATGCTTCCTGCCCTTTTACAGGTTGTTTGTCCTTGCTGCTACTCTGCCAATCTGCTACATTCTTTTAATTCTATTTGCTTTAGAGAATAATCCTTTTAGGATAAGAGCATGGTCTTATTGAGTGGTTCACAAGCGCAAATTTAAGCTTATGGGCATGCATTTTGGGTGGCAGTACTGAATTGTACAGATTAAAAACCTCTGCCCATCAAACAGCAAAGGAGGTGTCTTCTTATCACAAAGCATCCTGCTAATCAGCATGTTCAGGGTAAAAAAAAATTTGCTGTGAATAAAACAAAGAATTTATTACATATTAACAGCTATTATATATTAAAACAAAAAATATTGGTATTTGCCATACATATAATGACCAATTTCATCTACAAATATGCTGACCTATATGAAATCATTTCAACTTAAAAGAAATATTTATGATTTTGGTAACATGTCTGCTCATCATTCAAATTATTACATTCTCATATTTCTGACTAGAACTGTAATTTTTTTTTTTATTAAACAAAATTAGGTTAGGTTAGGTTAGGTTAGAAAAAAAGCAGATTGGTTATCTTTAGTAAAGTAAAGGTTATGCATTTCAACTACCATAAAGAATTGCAAAACTTCAGTGTGTGTAGGGTTAAAGGGTGGAAATGTGCTGTAACTTGCAGTGGAAATTTCCACTGTGTGCTTTATTGGCAGAGGAATGAGCCTTACCCATGGTAAGGGGGGCTGGGAGTGTGGTCTTTTCATAAACACATTGGAATGCTGTGTCACGATATTTTTCCTTCCAGTTTTCTGACCAGTTTTTTGGTTTTGGTCAACCTGAATTTTCTGGGGTCACAACACACACAGATCCTCTAAAACCTGTGGGACATTTGCCTAAGGACAAACTGCAGGATCATATCAGCCTCCTCTACTGTTTTCTCATACTGACACATTGTACTCTCTGTAATATTCCCCAGTCTTTGTCACCCACTCACTCACTAGCCCTTGTCATTAGTGTATCAAAACATTAATGCATAAAAAATGTCTTTTTAAAAATTCTATACAGCATACACATAATTATGGGTATGGGAAAAATTGTAAGGACAAAACCTGTTCTTCTGTCAGCAAAACAGTAGTTATTGTGCTTCTAAAGTAGTACTTGGTTAGAAGATAGAGATGGAAGTTAGGAATACTTGGAGAGGAGTTACCTAGAAAGTCAAAAGAAGCTCAGTACTGGAACCCAAGTTGTTCAATTTATCTTTCAATTATTTGGAAAAGGCCTTGTATAGTGAAGCAGCAGAATGTGCAGCACTGTGATTTTTAACAGTCAAAAGTAAAGCTTGTTGCAAAAGGACTGCAAAACCACACAATATTTGTGCGTTGAAAGGACAGACACAAGATAGGAAAGGGTTAACAGAATAAAAAGTCATTAAGTAGATGTACAAATATGGGCTTAATTGGGTTTTTGGAATATATTAAAACCTTAGTCAATGTTAGTGGTTATCTGAAAGTGGGAAACGGAATATGAAACAACCCTGTGAACTGTGATGAGAGGAATAAAGAAAAATAGATGGCTAAGCCTCTTTGTAAATCCATCTTGCTAATGAATCCTGAATTCTGATCACAGCTCCTATCTCACAGCCAATTTGAATATGCTGAAAACTGAAAATGTATAAAGAAATTAATGACAGAGAGATATGGTTTTCACATAAAAAGAACTTGAGCAAAAGTAGGACTTTTCATTTTAAAAAAAGAAATATATCAGAGGCTGTGACTAGCACAGGTCTTTCTCGTGAGAACATTTTGCTATATTTCATAAACAAAGATAAAGTTTGGATGTTTTGCAAACAACGTCTCCAGATTAGGTCAGTTCGGGCTCGGCCAATTGGGCCTAGGGGGAGGTTTCTGGCTGACCAATCTGGGTGACCTCTGAAAACTCTATATATATGGAAATCAAAACAATAAAGCTCTCTTCTTCTCTTTCCTTGTCTGAGAACTTGGGTCATTCCTCAGCTAGCGGCTCAACGGCGACAAGAGGTGACTCAAAATCATTATTTGACTGACAGTAAATAGAAAACAGAATCACAGAATCATAGAATGTTTTGCATTGGAAGGGACCTTGGTGGATACCCTGGAAGTGTTCAAGGCCAGATTGGATGGGGATTTGAGCAATCTGGTCTGGTGAAATATGTCCCTGCCCATGTCGGGGTGGTTGGATCTAGATGATCTTAAAAGATCTCTTCCAGCCTAAACTATTCTATGATCCTGTGATCTTATGACTAGATGAAAGTTTGCATCTCATGAGGAACACTCCAATCACTCCCATCACTTGGAGCAAACATGTTAACATATCTTTTTAAAAGAAAACAAAACTGGAAAAGTATTATTAAAATATTTCACCTATATCAAATGAAAGGTGATCACAAATACAGATTTCTTTGGGTTTGAGCTGAAAACCTTGCAAAGGCTGGGTGTGTCTATGTCCAGTTAATGATTTTGGGGAAAATGGGGAGGGGGTTTCTGTAGGTCCTGCCCAGCTAGACTTAGCAGTGACATCTTCAACAAGATCAGGTACCTCAGAGCCCTGTCCAACCTGACCTTGAATGTTTCCAGGGATGGGGTATCCATCACTTCTTCAGGCAACCTATTCAAGTGTCTCATCACACTCATTGTAAGATCATTTTTCCTTACATCTAGTCTCAATCTATCCTCTTTTAGTTTAAAGTCATTACCCTTTGTCCTATTTCTAGTCTGTCATCTTTTTTGTAGGCCCCTTTGAGATACTGAAAGGCCAGGATAGTGTGTCCCTCTAGCCTTCTCTTCTTAAGGCTGAGCAACCCCAACTCTGTTAACCTTTCCTCATTAGCTGCTTCATCCCTCTGATCATCCTGATGGCCTCCTCTGGACTCACTCCAGCAGGTCCATGTCCCTCCTGTGCAGGGACCCCAGAGCTGATGCAGTGCTCCAGGTGGGTCTCACCTGAGCAGAGCAGAGGGGCAGAATCCCCTCCCTCCCCTGCTGCCCACAGGGCTCTGGATGCAGCCCAGGACACGTTTGGCTCTCTGGGCTGTGAGTGCTATGGCCAGGACATGTCCAGCCTCTCACCCACAGCACCCCAAGTCCTTCTGGGCAGAGCTGCTCTGATCTGTTCATGCCCAGCCTGTGCTGATACTGGGGGTTGCCCTGATCCAGGTACAGCACCAGCACATTGAACACAGGCCTTGTTGAACCTCATGAGATTCCCATGGGCCACTCCTTGAGCTTGTCCAGGTTCCTCTGGATGCCATCCTGTCCCTCAGGAGTGTCAACAGCACCACTCAGCTTGGTGTTATCTGCAAATTTGCACTTGATCTTTCATCTGTGTCACTAATGTAGATACTAAATAACACTGGTCCCAGTACAGACCCCTGAGGGGCACCACTTGTCACAGACATCCATCAGGACTCTGAGCCATTCACCACCAGCCTCTGGATAAGACCATCCTACTGATTCCTTGTCCGCTGAACAGTCCCCCCATCAAGCCCATGTCTCTCCAATTTAGAGAGAAGGATGTTGTGGGGGGCGATGACGAAGGCTTAACAGAAGTCCAGACAAATGACATCTGCAGCCCTTCCCTTGTCCATTGTTGTGGTCACTCCATCATAGAAGATCACTGGGCTGGTTAGGCAGGACTTGCCCTTAGTGAAGCTGTGCTGGTTGTCCCAAATCACCTCCCTGTCCTCCAAGTGCCTTAGTGCAGTTCCTAGGAGAAAATATTCCATTATCTTCCCAGTCACAGAGGGAAGGCTGACAGATAATTCCCGGGGGCCATCCTTTCTTCCCTTTATAAAGATGGGTGCAATGTTTTCTCTTTTCCAGTCACCTGGGACTTCACCTGACTGCCATGGCTTTTCAAATGTGATGGAGAGCATCTTGGGAGCTACATCAGTCGATACCGTCAAGACTCTGGGATGCATGTCAGGTCCTGTAGACTCACGTGTGTTCAGGTTCTTCAGTAGTCTTGAACCTGATATTCTCTTACAGTGGAAGGCTTTTGCTCTCCCAGTTCCTGGATGGAGCTCCTTCCATTAAAGTGGTGTGGGAAGAGAGGTTGCCAGTAAAGACTGAGCCAAAAAGGTTGTTGGATACCTCAGCCTTCTCCTCATCCACTGTTAACAATTTTGCAAATGTGTTCATCAGGGTAATATATTTTCTTTGACCTTTCCTTCAATTCTTTGTGTTCTCTGTGAAGTTCAGCCACAGTTAATTCTTGTCCACCCTGAGCATATCCCTACACAACTGGGTAGTGTCTCTATACTCTTCCCAGTTACCCACCCCTACTTCCACTGCCTGTGCACTTCCTTCTTGCTCTTGAGGTTAAACAGACATGTTATTCCCTCTCCTGGTTTCTTACTCAAGGGAAACGAGAGCTCTTGTGGTCTGTGGAACACACACCTGCACATCAGCCAGCTCTGCTCCACCCCATTGTCTCTGAAGGCAGTTTCCCAGGGGGCACCACTGCCAAATTCCTTGAACAGCTCAAAGTTTGCTTTCTTAAAAATTAGTATACTGACTTCACTGTTCTCTTGACTCATATCCCTCAGGACTGTGAGCTTCACCAGTGCATGATCACTGCAGCCCCGGCTGCCTCCAATCCTGGTGTCACTGATCAGCTTGCTTGGGCTGACAGGTCCAGTGAAACAACCCTCTGGTATGGCTGTCTCTATTCCTTGTTTTATGAAAATGCTTATTAAATATTTATCTCACTTTAAACACTAGAGGGCACCAATGAAATCACCCATCAGGAGTGAGACCTTGATAATCTCAAGGCAAGAGTTTTAAAACATATCACAGTCCACTGAGGCATTTCTTGCTGTAAAGTGTTGTGGTAGCCAGTATTTTAAAGGATTTAAAAGAAAAGTGACAAAGTGCCATGAATCCCATGAGCAGTGGTGAAGCTCTGCAGCTGCTGACTCAGAAAATGCTTAGGCAAAGGATGCCCAAGCAGAGCAGAAGCTTTCTGTCATTGAGTCTTCCACAAGCACCTGCAGAGGAGCCATACTAGAAGGAAAACTCTGAGATGATATAAAACTTAGAAATGTTCTAGCATGATAAATAAATGTTCCTGACTCTAAACATACAATGCCACATTTAACAATAACCTGATAGCACCCTCTAAAATCTGTGAAACCAAGATATCTGTAACAAGTGAATGAACAGGGCTCGGAGTGCTGTAGCAAATGGGGCTACATCTCACTGGTGTCTGTTCACTCTGCACAGAGGGATGTTGGGCCAGCTGGGCTGGGCTCGGTGTGGGTCAGCAGTGCCCAGGCAGCCCTGAGGGCAAACCCATCCCAGAGCACCGAGCACAGCACAACTGGCACAGAGAGGGGATGCTCCTGGCACAACTGGCACAGACAGGGGATGCTCCTGGCACAACTGGCACAGACAGGGGATGATCCTGGCACAACTGGCACAGACAGGGGACGATCCTACTGGGCTCAGTCTTGGGGCAGCCTCACCTTGAGCGCTATGTGAAGTGTTGATGTGAACGTCCTTGAATGCATCCTGAGGAGGGCAACAAAGCTGGTGGGAAAGCCTGAAAGGAATGGCCTGTGAGGAGCAGCTGAGGACTTTGGGCTGTTCAGCTTGAAGAAAAGAAGGCTGAGGAGTGACATTGCTCTCTGCAGCTTCCTGAGGGAGGGGACAGGAACAGCTCTGCTGTCCCTGCTGAGCTCTTCTCGCTGTTATCCAGTGACAGGATGCATGGGAATGATTCAGAGCTGCGCTAGGGGTGGTTTAGACAGGACTATATTGAATACGGTGAATAATTAAATGATGCAAATATCACAGGATTTTCTGAATATGAACACTTTAAATGTAAAGTAAAAATCAATTACGCAAAATAATGGAATCACAAAACCAAATAGAATCTCCTAAACAAAACGCCCACATTTATACATTCCATTCACAAGTCACATATTGCCTCAGGCTAAAAGGGACACATCAAAGGAAACACCATTGCCTTCCTGTATTGCTTGCAAACTCTTCCCCTGGGCAGTTGCTTTTGGCCATTGGCAAGGTCAGGATTCTGGGCTAGATGGACTCTTGTACTGACCTAGGAAAATGTAAAGGTAATTATGTTGGATCTTTGTACAACATTTGGTCATGCAGTGTATAGAATGAATATCAACTCAATAGAAGTAAGCTCATGTCTGAAGATGAAAGAGAAATGTCTCAGATTCACTCTCAGAGTATACATTTATACATCTAAATAATTTTAGGGAAAAGAAGTTACAAAATGTGATAAGGCAAAATGGCAGCAGGCAAAATGGCTTTCTTTAATATTAAAAAAAGTTTGATTTTACTCTTATGAAGCTTTTTAATATCCTTTAAATCTGAGGCTTAATGTCTGCCAGTGAAATTTTGTTTTCTTCTTTAAGGAGATCAGTCAATGCAAAATGCAGTAATCCACTAGTATTTCCTTGTGATTTCTTTACTAATGTAAGAATTTGTTGCATATCAACATAGATTATAATAAAAAGTGGCTCAAATTTAACAATCATAATATTTTGTTTTCTTCTATCTTGGGATATATTTTGTGTTCAAAAATTAAAGAAGACATTTAGATGCATTTGCTGTCATTCTATGATGAGCCTGCTGTGACTTAATCACCATCTGTTCCAAAGAGAGTTTATCTTTCCTTGGGAATGATCACTAGCCCTTGTTACTGCCTATTTTAATTTCTAAGTTCATTTTCTATCACTGATTTACAAAGCTTGTGTGTCACTGCCATCCTTCCTGAAGGGAAAACTGTTTGATGTGTTCTGCTTCAGTTTGACAACTCTGCTGAAGTTTAGAGCATTTATAATAACTTGCAACTCTAAGGTACTGTGATATGTGGCTGCTGTTATTACTAAAAGTATGAAGTTGTTACTAGTACAAGTGTTAAGCTATTGCTATTTCTGTATGCTTTACTACACAGTGTATGAATTATTTATTCCTTATTATGCTGATCAAGCATTTTTAGGTGAAAATGCAAAGAAAAATGTAAAGTTTGATTACCGTTTCAGCCACTTCCTACCTTGATTTGTTTTGCTGTTTTGTGAAGTGTTCACCCCTACAGAATGTAGTTTTCATCTTTCTGAAGCCACACTGAGCTCAGAAACTGTATTTCACAGGAAAATTTGAACCTGGCCCAAAGGTATTGTAACTAATTTTACATCTATCTTTAAAAAGATTAATTAGGGAAAATATTCTCAATAGAGATTTTCAAAACAAAAACTTAGTCCGTGTCCTTACATACAGCTGAAATAAACTTGTCAAACTTGTTAGATTAATTTTTCTAATTACCAGAAGTCAGGCCAAGAATACTAGATCTTCCAGACACCTATTTAATGGAAAAAGTAACTGCAGGTATAACTACACTTTGCAAAAGCTGGTAGCTTTAGCATACTGACTTGAGAGAGGATTCACAGGTTTCATACTGACTTGGCCACAGAACTTTCACCTTACAGCACAATCCTTCCACCTGGGCTGAAGTGAGGTGTGAAACAGAGGCCAAACCATCAATACTGTTGCAAACTGGAGACAATTCATTATTCTGCAAAAATACAGAGAAGCCCAGTCTACAGCTACATAATATCCTCTTGATAAAAATCCAGTTTGGTCATAGAGGAAGCATGGACTGTGATAACTAAAGCAATAATTCAGGGTGTCAGGTAATACTGAGTGGATAACACTCCAAGTATGTGTCTGAGGGGGGTGATGTTATTCCTCTGTGGAATTATATTTGTAGGCAGCAGTGATTCCCTGTGTCACACAAAGGTGCCTAATATGTTACGAGGAGCTATAAATCTCATGTGGAATCAAATCTAGTGGAATGGTGAGAAATGTTTTAAACCAGATTTGTGTCAGTAGCAACAAATTATGAAGTTTTGATTGACACATCAGAATTATAGGCCAAGCTAAGCAGAAATACCCAGACTAGTGCTAAAAGAAGAACTGGCTCCTTGGATCAGGCAAACTTAGACTGGATTGAAAGACTTTTCAAAGTATTATGCATAGATTTTAAACAAGCAGTAGCAAAACAAGACTGATGCTTTTTCTAAATACCCCATTCCCTGTATCTAGTGAAAGGTTCATAGGTATACATTTAAACAAATTTTACTGAATTCAATCCAAATGACTTTCAGTTTCCATGAAGCAGATGTATTGAAGCTGCTGATGGCTACTGAAAACAATGTTAAAATGATAAAAATATTACTCACTAAAGATGAAAAGTCTGACCTTTATCCATTCTTAGTATTGTTGAATCAGGGACAGCACTAATGACATCTGATTTGTCACCCCACAGTTTAAAGAAAGGCTAAAAAATAGAAAACTTACTATAATCGAGGTGGGGTTTGAAAGGAAAAATATGCAAAAATCCCAACACAATATGGGACCGTGAAGCTGCCAGCACTCAATAAACTAAGGATCATGCTTCTGGGTTGAAATTAAAATGGTCCCAAGTGAGGGAGTCATGTTCCTTATGTGGTATACTGTGTCCCTGACGTGACTTGTCTTTCCACATGACTCCCATCCATGTGTGAAGAAGAACATTTAAGACACAATGCCTATAATTTAGCCTAAGAGAAATTGAAAATATACAACAATCACACCCAAGACACACAGACATATGGACATAAACAGACCAAATGATCTCCCTGCTGCTAGCAAATTTCCAAGGAAATTGGCCAGAACTATGTAACTTGGAAAGGATGTAAATCTGCTTGGCCTTAGTTCTTTTAATGAGATAAAATAGGGTAGCATATTTATCTAACAGAATTGGTAGCAATCTTAGCCATATGGTAAGGAATAAATTATCACAATGAAGAAATAAAACAGGAGGCAAAGGGAAGCTCCCAAATGCTGCTGCTCCATGACTCATTCAAGTGGTTCCCCTTGGAAATGCTGCATCACAGGGTGCCACACTGCACCACTTTTGCCAACTGAACTGCACAGGCACAGCAAAGTTTCTGCTGAGACACAGCCATGCTGCCATCTTAAGAAAACTGTGTACCTGCAGCTCATCTAGAGTTTAGTAAACTTTTTCTAAAGTAGCATGTTAAGCCTTCAGCTTCCACTAGGATTTCAACCTCTCTTCTTGTCACTTAACTATTAATTAGGTTGAGAAAAACAAGGCAGAAATGCAGGAAAAAGAAATATGTTTTGATGGTGAATGCTACTACTATTATAAATAATAAAAACTTCTCTGAAGTGATGACAGGTCAGAAGACAACATTGGATTTCTCATATTTCTGATATCAGAAGAAGAAACATGAAATTATTTTGAAAAGCAGCATTGTTGATATCAGTTACATTTAGCTGAAAATGACATTTCAGTGTTCCAGGAATTGAAACAAGAACAAAGAATTTGTTACAGGTTGCTGGTGTCTGGCAGCTTTAGACACATTGCTCTTTCCACCTTGATTGTGAGGCATTAAGTCCTTTACAATATCTTCTGAAGTTTTTTAAAACAGCTCCTACTATAATAAATATAACTAAGACCGTAGCAAATATTTGTGAGAAGAGATGCAGTTAACAATCAGCAAAAAATTAAAAGTCTCTCTCAGAAACAAAATTTTAAATTAGTTTTTAAAATGCAGCTGTTAATAGATGTGCAGTGAAACATTCTAGTTCACACTGACCTGTTTATCAAAAGGCCAGAAGCAACAGCATGTCCAAAGCTAGGTCATATTAGAAGAACTAGACTACTTGTGGTGATGAGAAACACTAACACCCAGTGGATATACTTAAGGATAACAAACATGGCTACTTTGGATTAAATGTTTTGGATCTTTTACAGACTTAAAATAAGTTATTACAAAAATGCCTTTAAAGGTTACACTTTGGACTCACCAGTTTTTAAAAGTATACAAGTATCAGATTTACCTGAAACAATTATAAAAGTTCTTAAATCCCTTCGAATCTGACCACATCTTCACCATGGGAATTATTCAAGGTTTGTTTCAGTAGCATTGGTATTCTCAATTTCTGATATGACCACACTTTCTCCAATTACATATGATTTAAACCTTTCTAGAAAAGAATGGCAGCCAGGTAATACAGCCTTTTAGTTAAATTAATGTGTGCTGTGACTGCAACCATCTCTCACACACTACTCCCTTTGCATGTTTCACTGTTCACTACACAACTGGTGCCAGTGAGAAAGCTTGTGTTTATTTCAGTTTTGTCGCTGTTGAGCGGCTAGCTGAGGAATGACCCAAGTTCTCAGACAAGGAAAGAGAGAAGAAGAGCTTTATTGTTTTGAATTCCATATATATAGAGTTTGCAGAGGTGCCCCAGATTGGTCAGCCCGAGACCTCCCCCTAGGCCCAATTGGCCAAGCCCGAACTGACCCAATCCAAGTTGTTTGCAAAACATCCAAACTTTATCTTGTTTATGAAATATAGCAAAATGTTCCCACGGGAAGGACCTGTGCTAGCCACAAAATTTCACTGAGGCTTTTGATGCAGCCTCTTGAGACATCCTTATAGACAAAGTGATGAAGTACAGACCAGGTAAGTAGACACAGAGGTGGATGGAAAGCTGGCCCAAAAGGCCCAAAACAATGTTTTAAGTGGCACAAATCCAGATGGAAGCCAGTCGTTGACGCTGGGGTTCAGTACTGGCATCAATACTGGAGTGAGTCCACTCAGAGGCCATGGAGACAATGAAGTGGTTGGACTGCCTGAACACAAGGAGAAGCTGAGAGAGCTGGGACTGGAGAGGAGAAAGCTCAGGGGGATGTTACCAATGTGTATAAATACCATGAGCATGGGGATCCAGAAAAAAGAAGATGGAGCCAGGCTCTGCTTAGTGGTGCCCAGTGGCAGGACGAGAGGCAATGGGAAGAAACTGAAATAAACGAAACAGTGTTTCTACAGAAGAAAAATTGTTTTAATGTGTAAGGGATCGAACACAAAACCAGGATGGCCAGAGAAATTATAGGGTCCATAGCAATACTCAAAATATGAAAGGACCCGGTCCTGGGCTGCCTGCTCTCACTGACCCTGCTCTGAGCAGGCAGGTTGGACTAGGCATTCTTTGGAGGTCCTTCCAACCTCCACTCTTCAATGATTCCACCATTTAATTCACCCCATAGATTCCGCTAAACAGGGACCCTCCTATCTTTTATATTTATAAAGTATAACGTGACAATCTACAGAGAATTCCAGTGACTGATTCAATTATATTCTGAACTGATCTAGTGGCTTTCTCTCATGTTTCCCTAGTGGGACACTTGGAAAAGAAGGGCTTTCCACTTTCTCTGATATGCTGGTTTTCAAAGGCAGAAGAATTATTACCACCTGCAAAATATTAACTGAATAAACAACACCAAATAATTTAAAACATCTGCTTTTTGTGACCAAGTTTGAAAAAACAAACTACAGGCTTTGTAATAAAAATGCTGTCGAACAATATAATCTTGAAGCAGTCTGACTAGTTGCCCAAATCTTTCGTGGCTGGTGCCTTTAAAAACTACTCCCTGTAGTGCAGTTCTTTGCTGAAGTTCCTGAAGTCTGTTTTGTCTTGCCAGTGTTTCTCTCCTTGCTCGTAGTTCAAAGACATGCCATGCAAAGCACAGCATTTTTATGACATTAGTGATTAATATTGTTTATTATTTTATCTTGCCCTGAGTGAGCCAGATATTTCTCAGGAAGTGTATCCCAGAAACATATGGGCCTGCCTTTATTGCACTGATGGTCTTCATGTCTAATATGGCCCATTTCCTTTTTGCTCTGTTGGGTATTTGGTAGCACAGAAAGAGCATTAAAGTACTTCCTTTATCATCTAGAAAACTCAGGATCAGTGCAGCTTTCTCCCATAAGCAATTGCCATCTGTGTGTAGAGCTACAGAGGGACCAATACATAATGAACATTATAATATTTTCCCCCTTCCATGGGATGGAACAACAAAAGGGGTTGGAAATTACATTCGTTCCTGCCCCTCTAACCCCTGGCTGTTGGCAAGCTCAGCACACCTGAATTACTGTGTAGCCTGGGCATTGCACTGAAGACACACTTTGTTCTAGAAGGTTTCACAGTCTCACATTGAGGCTGTGCTTCATTGTCACTGATATAATTTTTTCTGAGAAGCAGAGATCCCTTTTCACTTGCCTAAGAAAACTCTCCAAGCTTTATTTTCACATTACTATTAGGGCTTTTCTGCCTGTGACAGATGGTATGTTCTTCTGCTTATATATATGAAGAAGAAAACATTTTTCAGCTTGTTATTTCGTTCCTTATACAACCTTCCAGGCAATTTTTCAATGACACTATGTTCTCATTTTCTAGAAAATACAAGCTGTTGTCCTCTTTACCCATTTCAAAGACTTTTGGGCCCACAGCCCTATGTCCTATTTCCCATTTTTACTGAGATCCTGATTTAAATATTCCATCAACTACCTGCTCCTGAAATATCCTGGCTGCTTATAAGCAGCACTCTAAATGACTCTTTGGTAGACTGACAACAAAAGTATGTTAATTCAGTTTGTGGTTTGCTTATCACACAGAACAAAGGTATCTTAATGTCCCCTTGGCTTTAGATGATGGCATCTAATGTCACTTGTTTTCTACTATTAGATTTTTGACCAAAAGAAATCACTCTGTGAACTTCTGATCCATGAATTACGTTTATTTGCATTAAAATAGTGCTGATATTATTCTATGAGATAATGTGTGTAATTGGATAATAACAGTAATTACAAAGGCTATTATTAACAATATTAATGCATTTATATAAGCTTTTCATCTTGCTATAGAGTAAAAACTGACAACATCATAGAGGACTTAAATCTCAAATACACCCTTTCAGTCATAAACAAATGGGATGTGCTCTACTCCTATAACCGCTAGGAAATGCTGGCTTTCTCCAGAAGGTGGTGCTTATGTGCCACTAAATGAAAACGACCACCCAGTCCTCCAATTTCAGGCAAGATTCTCACATGATGGAACATAAAATAAACAATCGTTCATTATTTCAGTGCTTCATTTTGAAAAGACTGACTGAACTTTCAAGATAATGAACTCGTATCTTTCTTCAGAGAAACGACTTCTCCAAGTTTGCTAAAACGTGCTCTCATCTCATTTTAAATGCACTGACAGTGAAATAGCTTTTTGCTGTTTTTGAGTATTAGTCCATGCCCAAAACAAGGAGAAATAATTTATAAGTTTTTGTTACAAGACCAGAATATGTTATGTGTTTTGAGTATGGAATATTTAATTTTGTACTAATATATACCTGACAAGAAGCTGCAGTTTTGCTGATTTTTTTACTACTTTGAATTAAGAAAATGTTTTTTAAAGCCAAAAAGTGAAGATAAAAGTATGTTTCCAAAAATAAGCTCAAAAAGGTTCCTTTGAAACTAAAATGTGAAGTGTCTGGGTGTGAAAAGAATCCATTAAAACCCCTAAGTTATTTTTAAAAACCAACATTTTCATTTATGCAGCATTTTTCATACAACAGGAACACAAAAATTATTTTAAAGGTTCAGGTATACTGTATCTGTAATTTCTATTCAAACTTCTATTTCAGAAGCTAATTTGGAGGGATGAGGATTGTACCCTCTACTTCTATTATCAGTTGTTTGTAAGTACTTGAAAACTTATCTGTTCCAGTCTGAAGCTCTGCCTAGAGTGTGTTGAACAGATGGCCTCATTCACTGATTTCTAACGGGGATTGAAGGCACAAGAGACCAGAAGTTGCTCTTCTGTTATGTCTGTACCTCCATAGATTCACTGCTAGCCCAGAGCACAGCAACTCCCCAGAAACACAAACTATTCTGATACATAAAACACTAAAGTGCTAGAGTCACCACATTTTTTCCTGGCCATATGACCTAAACATGTAGCCTTCATTGCTACATGAAGTCTGTGTCTTGCTCATGTTCCCTGCTGGGTAAAGGCATCTAGGTGAGTTTATAGGTTGGTTGGTATTGAATCAGGCACATAACTGACTGGAGAATCTTGGTAGGGTAGTGTCTGTCTATTTTTAGCTCTATGGTATGGCAATCCTTCTGTGAACCTGAATTAATCTAATGGTTGGAAAAAACCAAAACTGAGTAAGAATAGCAACCAAAGGGAAATGGCTGATTAATTTCATTACGCAAATTTGGATGTTCATTACACTATCTGCTTTCTTGACAGAGCCTGTCAACATCATACCACTCTGTATTCACACTACTGAGTTAAAAAGTTAGCCAAAAGTCAGAGCCCTGATTGGTTATCTCCACTAGGATCAGGAGAGGCGAATCTGAGTCAGACAGTCTCCAGACTTACCAAAAAAAACTCCCTGGAATTGAGTTTCTGTTTTCTTGAATATGGTTTAATAACCTACAGGTAGATTCTTCAATTAGAAACTGCCCAATCCATTATCCTGCTGAGTATTGTCCTCAGAAACCTCTAGCCCTCTTCTCAGATTCACATTTGCAATTATTTTGCCTTCCTTTCAATTATGTTCTATGACTTTTTGGAAGATTTACTGTTAGAGGCTACTTTGACTTGCTGGTGAAGGCAACAAACAGACAGAGACACTAAACCATGCCCTAGGCCAAGGAAAAGCAAATGTCACCTCCATTTCCTTTACATGCACATGGAATGAGTGTGGATACAGCACTTTGACCAAAGGTGCTGCAGCTGGACCACATTTGGTCCTCTACCAGAAAAAAATAAGGAAAGGAAAATATCCTCAGACAACTCAAATGCAGAAAACAACAACCATAGGAAGCATCTGTTCTGCTTGTTATCCCCACTGCTTGGTGCCTACCTGAGTAAGTATTGATCCTTATTTGTTGTACACATACAAGCAATTAAAGATGTTCTTTTCAAACCTGACTTGGTAGAAGGACAAAAGGAATATGCTGCTGAGGAAGACAAATTGCATTTACCAGAGCTGTCCTCACTTCAGTTTGTTTCCTGTAACAAACTCTGTTGCTTTTGGTAGAGCTTAAATGACTTAAATTCTGAATTACATCTGTCTAGACCTTGCTCCTTCCTTGTTAGAAGGTTCTTTTTCTTTGTTTTCTCTTCTCTGTGGGGCTCAGAAGCATGGTATCTTGCACAGTTGAAACTGAATGGTATTTTTCATTCCTCAGAAGAATGACATGTGGCTCCCTATAGAAGGACCCAGTCAACAGATGCTCCAAATTTTTTTGCTCGATTTCTTGAGAAAACAGCTCTCCAAAGAGATCTCTTTTTACAAGTCTTTGTGATCCAGGGGTTCTCTTCTGCTTTGGTTCTCTAGAACCTCACACATTATCCATTTCAGTTGATGTTCAGTTGAATGTCTTTTACCACAGAACAGACATTCCTAGTATTTTTCTCTCATTTTTGAGAACTCTGATAAGGCCTGGGCTGAGACTATCACCTCAGCATGTTTTGGTTGCACAGTTTTATTTAACCAGTGCATACAGGAGATGAGGCTTCACTTAGTCCAGCAGTCACTGAAACACTTCTTGTTTCAAGGAGTCTTTCCAGTAACTCTGCCTCTTGTCCCACCCTTCCACCTAGTGCCTGGAAATCCTTCAATAACCAGACTGTAGGTATTTCTTTCCCAGAGTTTCCCAGGAAGCGTGGCCTGCATGGTCACTGCCCTCACACCTGCTTCATCTATCAACATAATAAGCAGTAGTATGAAGCATTTATTCCTCTTTAAAACCTTGAGCTGGCAGAAGTACACTTTTAACTCCAGGTTTCCAAGAGGAACTTCTGCTGAGCACACCTCAGTCAGCAGAGCCAAAGCCTCTGGCCTGGAGTTGGCATAAGGCACGGCAGGATGGCTGCTGCAGAAGTGTTCAACACAAGAACAGCACGGGCATGTTTGCACTGGGTGTGGAGTTACTCAGCCCACACAGAGCTGAGGGCTTGCTGCCTCATATGTGGAGGTAAATTGGGGTCTTTTCTAAACAAAGACCTGGACCACAGATCCTGATTTTCACAAGAGTACGTGCAGACTGCTCACCAAGCCCAGAATCATTAACCTACCCTTCAATAAAATCCACCATCTTACAAAGTAAGGACTTTTCCATCCTAATGTACCCTCATTAGATAAATTAGGTTAATGTACTATTTTTTTTCCAGCCTGTAAAGTTTTTGCAGGATTATTTCACCAGTAGTTACAAGAGGCTTGATAGTGCTATACATCCATGCAGTAGCAGCATGAAGTTTACAGGACTACCCAGTGTTGGACAGTTCTGAATCCCAGTTTGTCAAACACCCACTTTGTATGTTTACATGATGTTTTATATATTTTTGACTGACTTTTAACATCTAGTGATATTATGTTTGCCCAATACTCTTAAAGGTCCTGTTCATCTTTAAGCACGCTGCATACATTAACATAACCCTCTTAATTTATCACTTCACTACTTCTTGTTATTCGTCTCCCTCCCAGAAATGTTATAGACCAAATTGAAGAGTTGCTGCTCCAATGTTAAGTTCATGTCTTAAAGAAATCAGCACCAACTTCCCCAACATGTATGTCAAATACTTGATCCTACTGCAGTGGAAATTTACAAGACACTGAAAAGAAATTTGATGAGGTTTTCTTCCTGAATGCAAGCTAGTAAAAGAGTTATTGAGAAGAGGTTGTCATTGCAAAGGGGCTAGAGGATTTAGTAAACACATCTCTCAGAAAAAGACTAAGACTTATGCAACCCTGGTGACATATGTCATGTATATTCAAAGACTTCTTTTAAAAGATCACTGTTGTATGTGCACCATCTTGTACAAAATACTTGGTATTTAAACACACTGCATATTGAAGAAATAGGTTAATTCTCTCACCTAATATATGTGATGTTTTCTTCAGAGGTAAGAAAATTGAATGTGGAGTTAAAAGAGAGAAAGGACTGGTTAATCAGGATAGAGAAAAGAAAAGTTTGAAAGCTGTGAAAAAAGCCCCTGTCTATTCTAATAACATAAAGTGCTCAGTGGGAATGTCACTTTTCTTTTGGTTATAAAACTTGGATTAGACTAGAAAATGAAGTGCTTGAATTTTAAGGACTGAGTCAATCTTTGAATACTCTCTGCAATTATGGTCTCCCTGTAATTCTTTCTTGAACTTTATCCTGAGTAATCTTCACATGCATGCTTTGCATTCTAAATCATTAAGGGTATTTTTCTACCTTGTTTTGCATGGACCAAGGACCTGCTCCAATAGAGCAACTCCTGTACTCTAAATCAGTTGTTTTCAAACTATTGTTTGCAGTCATCCACGGAGAGCTGGCTTGTCACACGGTGCTGGCTGTAACTTTGTAAACAGAAATAAAAGACACTGCAAAGATGTACTAAATACTTTCCCATTACACAGTCTCACCAGATAAAACTGAAGGGACCATGCAGTATTGCAAGAGCATGGGGAGGGTTGTTGGATAAATCTTGGATTCTGAATGTGATTTTTGTGTACTTCTAAAGCTTCAGAAGCCTTCCACTGCTTCCTTGGAGTATCAGGACTACTCACCACAGAGAAATCTGTTGTGAGAATAACAGTAAAGAATGGTGAAACCAAAGAGAGGAAGGCAAAATGAAAACAATAAACTTCAGGAAGGTAGATTCCAGTAAACTCAGCGAGACATTAGTTAAGAATTTATGGCAGGCAAGTTCATGGGGGAAAGGAGTTAAAGAGACCTGGCAATTCCTCAAAGAAATGGTATTGAGGCACAAGTACAAACTGGCCCAATGCAGAGGAAGGATGGAAAGCATAGAAAGAGACTGGCCTGGCTAAGTCATGAGCTTGTTATTAGCCCCAAACACAGGAAGAGAGCACAGAGAAAGTGGAAATTAGGTTAGACTGCTGGGGACAAGTATTTTTCAGAAGACACAAAACTCAGGCCAAGGCACAAAGAGCTGCAATTAGCAAGAAAGACAAAGAGGAACAAGAAAGAAATATATAACTAATAATTACATTAGTAACAACAAGCAAAGAAAGAATAATACAGCAAGAATAGTAGGAGAGAGGCCAAGTTACAGGGCTTCAGAAAACACTAAAGAGATCACTTGAGAAGAGGAAGCTAACACACTTCATTGAGTGCTAAACTATATGGTTTGAACTTACAAAGAAAGAACAAGCTAGGCAATTTTACAATACGTTATATGTGAAAGCAACTCAAAGTAACTTTCACATCAGCTTGACCCACCAACAAAATTTACTTTGCAAAATGCCTGATACATCCTCAGGGCATAAGCAGTCCTCTCACTACTTGTGAAAGAAAACAGAGATAAGAAGCTTCTACAGAGGGAAAATAAAATACATAACTTCAATGGGAGAGATGGGGAGAAGAATGAATTATTCAATGACTGAGAAAATCCCACTAGCAAATCAACAACTTGCAAACATTTTCAACAATAATGTTTTAGGTATTCCTGTGGGGGAATACCTAAAGCAGGTAGTTGGACTTGGTGAGCCTTATGGCTCCCTTCCAACTCAAGATGTTCTATGATTCTATGAAATCATGTAAAATCTTTTCTATAAAGTTACAGGACTTGCAACTGAGGACGCAGCAGATAATTCCTTGTTTCCTGACACTATAGAGGCTTTAGACAACTGTGTCGTAAGACATCCTCATGAACAGTTTACAGAAGTGTTTCTTTACTCTGTTAACATAGAAACATAGAAAGAGTGCATCACTTGTTGGAAATCCATACGCAGAGTGTGCTTGTTTATATTTAGCTGTCAAAATGGAAGGCAGTATTGAGTGATGCCATGACCTGAATGAAGCTCAGCAGGCATGCCTGAAAGTACTGTAGAAAGCAGGAGTAACCTCTCAACTACACAAATATCATACACAGAGCATCTGGCTAAGGAGGAAGTAAGGGTAAATCACAAGCTGAACGTGAGCCAAGACAGGCTTGCTCTTACAGAAGAAGTGAAGACTCAGACTAGGTTATATAAACAGAATATATACCACAAAACAAGTGATGTAGTATGTCTAGTTGGATCAGCACTGATAAAACCACAGGGTGTACAGGACAGGGCATTCAGGGTGAGCACTTTCCTTCAGAAAAGACTTAGATCCACTGGGCAAACTCTAATGGAGCCACAGGATTTTCAGACATCTTGAAAACACAACCTAGATAGAATTTCAAAAAAAAAACCAAACTGAAAATAAATGGGATAGTAGTCAAGAGCATAAATCTTACTGTAAAGAGAAAGAGATTGGTTTTCCCTGTGCCTGCATGTGAATGCCATCTGCTGATAGAGCGATTTTTCTATGTACCTATGCACTGAAACTCCCAAACCCTAGGCACATTCTTGTGGTCCAATCAGAACCATTTTACAACCATTTAAAAAATGTTGTAGAAGAAAAGTTGTATTTAAGCTTTCATGACTGTAATGAATATATCATACTATATAGCACTCATACGTTCATACTCAATTCCAACTCAGAATGGTCACATTCCTCAGCACAAGCAAAATGTAGTACCTATACAGTGTTCCCAAATTGTCTTTATTTAATGTTTCTTCACTTTCCTTTTAAGGCAGCACACCACCACACTTAGTAATGTTCTTCTTTAAGGCTTCCTTTCATATTCCTCTCTCCTACACAATAATGATCAAAAATTCCAGCTAGATAGCTTAAATAAGCTCTGCTGTAGACATACAGAAATCTTGCTTGAAACATCTCTGGAAAAATAAGACTGCTGGTTTCCTGGTGACTGTCCAAGAGCTTCTTTCACAATTAAACCTGAGCAACTAAAACAGACGTGAAAAATGGGGAAATTCACAGCATTAAAATAACTTCAACAAAACACCTAGTCAAGTAGATCACATGTGCATAGCAAAACACATCTTAGGGTCAAAAGCCCTTTTGTATCTTAGAGTGCAAATCACACTGAATCTCTTGTAAAGAATGACTCTTAGTGACAGCTACTGTTTTTTCCACAAGGAAATGAGAGAGAAATCTGTCTCATGAGAGCTGAATTTCTTTGGTTTCCAAAACTGCTGGACTGACAGTGACACAGGCATTGACTGATACACATTGGATGCATGGAAAGAATTATTGAAAAGAAATAGATTAATTACTGCCTTGAAATACTATGGTCAGAAATGGTTTGTATTTCATAAAGTCAGCAAGGAAATTAATACAGAATTAAAACTGTGTTTTGCCTACTCAGAGTAAATTCTTTCTTCTTTAAAATGCCAATCCAAAAACTGAGATGGACTTGCAAATTGCTTAGATAATTTTTTTTAAATTAAATTGTTGCTAATTTATTGTCCTGATAAGAAACCACGATTCTCTGATCTCCACTGCTACCACATTTTGAAGGTTGGTTAACAGATGTCCAACCAGGTGCCACGGAAGAATGTGAGATTTCAAATAGTATATAAACTGCTACCCTTTCTGCTGTCACCAGCAGATAGCAAAAACTTATCCTCTCACATAAAGTGCAAGGGTACATACAAGGGCAGGTACATGAGTGCAATTCTGCAGGTACAGGACCATGATAGAGCCCAGTTTATTGCTTGAGAGCATATTCTGTGTTCTTGAGGACAAGGGGCTTTAAATACTTAGAGACAATACCTAAATAACAAACTAATTGGTAAGATAGTTTTGTATTTAGTAAATAGCTGTAAAAACTTCACTGCTGTTGGAAAATTCAGGCATTGAAAAATTAGGAAATTCCCTCTGCAACCTTGGCTTTCACAATTTCACAGTATTTTTCAAACTGAGTATCCTGCTCCAACAACTGGCATGTTCCCAACCCAAAAAAGTTTTTGAGATTTTATAATGCAATGTGAGGGAAAGATAGCTATAATACTATGAAAATATGCAAAGGTATAATTTGCAGTTTTAAGAAAGTTTGTGAAGCATCCATAACATAAACCCTACTGTATGTAACATCCAGACAAACTTATTTTAATGGTGACACTTAAATTCTTTGGGATATGGTATAATGCTTTTTTTTTGTTTCAATTTAGACTAGCGAGACTTTTATCATGCACCAATCTGCACAATGCAGTGTTCACATTTCTTGTGAGGGATTGTACTGTCTTTTCTTCTTCATTTCAAAGTGCTTCCTTTCTCAGGCTACTGCTCTCTCTTTCATGGTGAGTCACTCGGAAGTACCCTAGCAATGCTGCATCTTGCAAATAGCTGAAGGCTTATGCTCTCTCCTTTATTTTGGTGGTCTCTAATTTGGGTGGTCTCTAATTTGCATTTGGTTTAAATGTGAAAGCAGTTACTGTATGCTCAACTGATTTTTTTTTAAAGACACATTTAGCGATTGCCTAAGAAAAGGGTAAAATCACATATCTGCTATCAAGCAGGTCCTGATAAAAAAGATCATGTTCTCCTTCAGACATGAGAACAAGTGGTAGCTATTGCTACTCTACAGTAATTGAAGAGAATAGCAGGGCTCATTTGAAGTTTAATTCAGGACGATCACAGTGGCAGCACTAGTTCCAGTGTTCTGGTCATGTTTCTGTCCTCAGAGTGACCCTGCAGGGCTCCAGTTCCCCTTCTCAGCATCAATGCAGGCAGTCCCCTGAGGATGGACACTCCCTAATCCACCTTCAGGAGGCTAGATGGATTAAATAATAGATGTAAGATTTATTTACAGGTAACTGGGATGCTGCAGTGTCACATTTCTATGCCACATGGTTCAAAAGGTCTTGCAAAACACCAGATGATGAGTATGGCAATGAAAGGAGAAAGTTTAAGCAATTTATCTATAAAGGAAGGAAATAGCTTTTTTGAGGATGAATCATAGTTCCTGGGAAATCAATTGATTCAGAGAGACCAGCTGTTCACTCTGGTAAGGTAACTTTAGTTGTTTGTAAAGGTAGCACCAGTGTGTATTTAATGATTGAATCAGTACAGGTGAAGTTCATATTCTATTATTTAGAATTTGTTCCCTGGTTTGGTGAATAGGCATGCATGCTATCTCTTTAGACCACAAGTTCTCACTTTACACGTGGGGCACATTTTTGAGGAAAAGAAACACTTTGTTTATCAATAGAATTCTTATATATGAGAATTTCTCTTCAGCTGCACCCATAACACCCCAACAGACAGAGGAAGTCTGAGGGGAAAAGAGTTGAGTGATGGTACAGGTATCATTTGCCTGTTCTTTCCATTCTCCTGACTTTTATTTATGACCATTGCTGCAGGCAAGAATTTGACAGACACTTTTGGTCTGGCACAGAATCAAAAAAGGAAGGAAAGAGAGAGATGAATTAGAAAGTGAGAGAGAGAAAAAGAAAGAAAGAGAGGAAAAAGAGATCCCCAGTCCTGCTTCCAGCATCGATCCAGCTGATGGGGTGTCCAATGTCCCATGGCACACAAGCACCTGGATTGGTGGGGTATTTTTTATAGGTAAGTTTTACTTACCTGCTCTGGAGATAAGTTTCTTTCTTTCTATCAAATCAGTTCTCCTGTGCAGTTTATTCTTTCAGACCTTTCTGAAATGGGTCAGAGGCTTTGAGGGTCTTGGGTGGTCTTGATCCCCCCTTTCAGTCCATGCCCCATCTCAGCCTCATTCCTGCTCTGCTGAGTTGTGCTTATCTCCAGGAGCAAGAACAAGGACCTTTGTCCCAAAAAGTGTTGCCCTTACTGTGTATGGCCCCTTCTCCTGCCACATCCCGTTCCTTCTCACAGCATGTTCTTACAAACAATTCTTTCCTGGAATTACCAACAAACCTTGGCTGGCTCCACAGCTATCCAGCTATCAGTCTTTGATAATTGGATATCTACACATTTACCCCCCTCATCTTCTCGGTGTCTACAAACTGAGCATAAAATAGAAAAGCAGCTATAATTAAAGAGGAAGAATTTCATGTTGATCCTAAGTGAAGAGGTCTGAATATTTCCCAAAGACATGGTTATCATACTGACCTTTTTCTGCAGAAAATTCTAAAATGTTTTCTCTCTTAGTCTACATAATCACTGGAATAAAATTGAGATAAAATAAAATCTGTAGCCATTCAAAGTTATCTGCAATAACATGCTACACAATGTCCAAACCAGAGATGCTTCATAAAAGTAAATTAAAGGGCATAACATTGGAAACAGTAGACTATGGGAAGTCTAAGAAAGGTAAGTATCAAAAAAAGAATATAGTCACAAGGCCTGGATTACTGGTGGGTTTAGAAAAATATTTTTCATTGCAAAGGGATCACAGTGTTCCATCTCCTGACTAGCATGCTTAAAATTTCCAGGCCACAAGTAATGATAGGAAATATGTGAAGGATCCCACAGCAGCACAAACTCTCAGTCTTTGTCTTGAATCACTAGTGTGAGACTTTTACCATTTGTTTGAATAATGTATTTGAATTGCTTCTATTGCAAACATTTGCTGCCCCCAAAGACTCCAGAGCTCTGTTCCCATGGTGCTGTGTACTTTAAAAGATGTGTCATATGTAGAGTATCACGTTTCTGTGGCTGCTATAGTAATGAAAGTACTTGTCTTTAACAACATTGCAAAGTGAAAAAAAGGAATATAAAACATGAAGACTTAACAGCAGAGTTTGAAATTAATTACTAAGGGAGGTTGGGCTAAATTAGTAACTGATATACCAGTGACTTTCTTTCTTTCTGTTTAATATTAATATGAAACTGAGCTAATATCATCAAAATAACCCCTTTATTTAGATGGTAGGAGTTCTGCCTATTTGATCTGTGCATTGATTGCACAAATGTGTACATTTGTCAAAAATGGGTCAATGACTGATTATTGTCTCATTATTTCTGCATTTTCCTGTACAATGTAATTGTTCCATTACTTTCTAAAGCATACCTTTATTAGTGTTTTTAATGAAAAATGACAATGTGTTATTTGTGTCCACAGCTAGTATAAAAAGTAATCCTTGTGCTATAAAACTAATATTTTGATGCTTGAATTCCCCACCCAGTCTGTTAAGTGGGGAGCAAAGTGCCTCTCTCTAAACTTTACTAACCTGCAGAGGAAGACAACTAGCTAGGATACTGTATTTAGCAAGAAATTAAAATATGAAAGGTGTCAAGCAAAAAAAGGATGGGGACACTGACAAAACGTAAGTATAAACATGAAATAGCAAAATAGGATCTGCTTGGGGAAAGTAAAATCTAATCCACTACAGAAGTGATTCAGCATCTCACACACATACATTGCTATATACCTTCTATACAAACACACAGAAACACATGTAAACATAGTCCTATACATACAAATACAAGATAAAATTAAAGAGGAATGAGTGGAAATACAAACAAATAATATATCTTGGCATCACAGCCAGTAAAACATAAGAAATAACACATAAGCATGCAAAGAGCTATGGCTAAAACCTAATACATTTGCAGTCCATATACCCAAGTAAGATGACATTAAGAAAAAAAGGTCTATCTGCATTCTGTACTGTTCTCCTGCAACCATGCCCGTAATTCTGGATTCACCACATCTGTTAGAGTGGCATATTAAATTCTTCTTCATCTGTTGGAAACAGCTTTTCCAACTGTTAAGCTCCTAGGAATGTTTTCAATTACCTAGAAATACATTAGCTTACACTTCACACTATCATTCTGTTACTTCAGTCTCAAGACCATTCAGGTCTTTCTCTATGACCACAACTAACACCAGGTGCCTCCCAATCCTACGGCAGTGCATGCAGGCATTTTAGAGATTCTTGTCTTGAGTTTATGGTCTGAAATTATTATGGAAAAGAGAAAATAAGTGAGATGAGAAATTTCATAGGAACTAAGACCACTGAGTCATGTGAGTTAACTGTAGTCTCATGCAATGTCTGTAACTTAGCCAAGACATGATCTCACATCACCAGGGTCTCAGCTAATACCTGAACTGCAAAACAATGCTTTCTGGATGTGAATAAAGCAAAGCCAACAAATCCCTAACACCTTCGCTGATATGACAAACTTGGCATTTTTTCCTTCCTCTTAATGGTATCAACAGTAACAATTTTATTTACAATAAACGTTTGTCACATACAAGCATGATGTTGCATTGCTTAAATATAAAAGAAATTTTTATGTTCATCCAAATGATAATGGGAACTTTGCGCCCTCAGAAGTAGTTCTAGAACTTTACTACATATTATTAAAATGCTCTCTGACAATGAGGATTTTTGCTTTCCTTGTTTTTCTCTGACATCTATTAATACAATATCTGAGTTGCTCATTCTTGTTAATTTAACTTTTGTGACACTCATATGGAACAAAGGGGACATATCACCTTACAGGTACAACAGAGTTGTTAGGCACATCATTACATATTCTGGGCAATTACTCTGAAGTGTGCATTATTTTTTAGGCTTTCCCTGAAAAGCAAATGAGAAGCAAAAAACAAACAACCAAAAAAAGCCCCCTGGTCTCCTCTTGAGGTTCCCCATTTTTTCTCTCTCCTTTTTTTTGGTTAAGTTAGATTTTTTTGAAATTTGTTCTTCTATGTTTTGTAAACCGAGAGAAGAATAATTTGAAGCTAACAACACAGCAACTGTGCTAAAGGAATAACACATCATTAGCAGTTGCTGTCCTCAGCAAGGCCCTGAGAGGCATCAGCACAAATTGATATTTGGCCAGACACAGAGATACTGGCTCAGAGAGGAGCAGTGGAATGCAGAAAACTGGGACATAAGTGCCCTTTATGTACCCTTTTTCACATCTCCTCCTCTTCTCTCTGTACTTCGTTATGCTAAAGAGAGCTAACAGTGCTGTGAAGTATGTGTCATGCATTGACACTCACAGGTCTTCCAAACATCAGTCTATATTGCATCCAGCCTTTGTGGGACGTTACAGTTCTAAAGATTTATGTTATCTTAATTTCAGTCCCATTCCCCTTACCTACCCAGTCTACCACAGAACAAATGGGGTTATCTTTTGTTCCCCCCTTTTTCATTTTATCCATGTTTAGACTTGTCATCCCTAAGTACACAGTGATAAAAACTAAAAGGAAGTAAAGTCACCCTTCTGGCTTACCATTCTCTTTAATGAATGAAACAATTCTATGTATAAGTCAAATCTGTTTTCAGACCTTATGATCAGTCTTTTGTTTCATTCAAACCCATCTTGCTTCCACAGGGAATCTTGTCAGAATTCTTTTCCCTGACCTTCAGCCCACGGCCTCACCATTACCTGCAATTTTAGACATCCATCAATTCACTCTCAGAACTCAGATCCACAAATTACACTGAATTTACAAACTGCCTTGAAAAGGGAGACTTTATCAGCGATGGCACTTCATTCCGCTCCCTTCTGTGTTGTGGGCTACATCATCCTCCACTGTTCTTCATATTGAAACTGGCAGCTGTTGGAGCCCTTGAATGGCCACTTTGGTCTCCTAATGTTGTTAGTAGTTTCTGCTGGGTATGGTGCACTGAGGCAGCTAAGTGTCAATTATCAGCGCCAAGGCAAGAAATAGGGTAACATATGGAATGCAAGGGGAAGGGGGGTGAACAGGAAGGGAATGGGGATTAAGGAATGTGGCATGTCTTGGTTTCCTCACTTTCATAAGGAACTGCAGCCTAAATTTTCCATTTATCTGTCTTCCTAAGCATTCTTCAGCTCCATTTCTTGTCAGTTCCCAGCCCATCATGTGTGTTTCGCATGCCCTGCCCCAGTCAGTGCTCCATTCTCCTTGCCCATCTGCCCCCTGTAAGTCAACACTCAGGTTCCACACTTTCCCTGGGTCAGTCCTTGTCTCCGTTGCATTCCAGCCAGGTATCTCCAGTCTGCACAGCTAGGGTGCAGGATAGACCCTGCTGCTCCCAGCAGCTGCTTGCCCAGAGCAGATCTGGCTCACGAGCAGCTGGGAGTGACTGTGCTGAGAGAGGTTTTGTGCCTTGGCTCCCGCACAGCATGCACAGCTGTACTTTCAGATGACGTGTGCAGGCTGGCCAGCGTGAGACGCCGTCTCCATCAGTCTCGAGATTAAGGTGCTGAACTCTTCTGAAGTCTTGCAGCATATTCCAAGTGGAATAATTCAAAGCGCAGCTCAGCGGTGTGTGGGTGGAGCTCCATGGGAATAGCTATAAACTCTCTGCCAAGCTGCAAATACCATAGTAAAGAGATGGCAGGGCTGTTCAAAGAAGGGGTTGATGGATATCTTTCTTAATTTGAAAAAGTTTTCTTCTATCTGAATGGAAGAATTACGTACAAGAACATGCCTCCAAATGGTCAATTAAGGCAGGCATTCAGTCTGAAATGTGAGTAAAAGCCTGAAAACGTTATAAGCAACCAATCACAGATTCTTAATAAAAATGTTAGTTAGCTTTCATAAAAGAGTGCTACCAGCCCTGCCTATAATTATTGTTGTATACATTACAGCTAGAGGTCTATGTGTTCTCCTCCTAGTTTATACAGGTTACAGCCTATTCCTTGCAAGTTCAAGGAAGTGGGTCTGGTGGAATTATCTGATAGGAGAAAATAATTTCACAGGAATTGGTTTAGGCAGTCCATTCAGACAAATTTTTTAAAAGCAGCAATGTAAACAACAAACAAACAAACAAAACCCACTAAAAAACCCCAACAACAACTATGTTATTTTAAAAACCAGTAAAATTTACGGTAGAAATCAAGATTATCAGTACTGTTAATGGGACAATATGACATAAATGTGTGGAGAAACAGGGAGTTTTTGAGATTATGAAATTATTAAAGGCTTGAAATGCAAGGATAAGAACTGTAGACCAGGGACAGAAGTTAGTTTATGATGTTATTCCACAAGATAAGCAATGCAGTCAGATGGGAGACTGAAAATATTTCAACAATTACTTTGGAAACTGTAAGGGGCTATAGCATATGTACTCAAAAGGCTCATTTTCTGCTGAAGAAATCTAGTGTAAAGCACTTTGTAGTTTACATTTATGGCATATATTAGAGCTAAATGTGTCACATACATTTAAACTTCCTTAAAACCTTT
The DNA here is from genome assembly GCA_024500445.1 of Entomyzon cyanotis. Classification (NCBI taxonomy): domain Eukaryota; kingdom Metazoa; phylum Chordata; class Aves; order Passeriformes; family Meliphagidae; genus Entomyzon; species Entomyzon cyanotis. Next base: position 40,601,602 of record JAKEPQ010001021.1, on the reverse strand, counting down.
TTAATAGCTGAAGGTTGCCTCACTTTTGAACCTCTTGTTAATAGAAGTTTGGTTATCCTTAAAGGTTGAGTTAATGGAAACTAAACATCAACTACAAATATTTTTTGGACAGGCATAAATGAAAGGAGGATTCCACTGAAAGATCTCGAACGCTTTGGATGACACTATTGGAAGCAAAACAAGGTAAGGCCAATAGTAACTAATTTTGAAAATCTTTGCCAAATTATTTTCCCTTCTGAATGGTTTTTTTTCTTACCACTCTGGCAGAGCTGTACATCAGCATGGCATGAAGTCAGCTGTGGAACTGAGTGAAGAACTGATCCTTCAATTCACCAAATAAAGATCTAGAGAATTTGTTGCCTAAAATAAGATGCTGCTCCTTGCTTTCCTGTGTTTTGCCTCTTTTCAGTTAAATGTGGAAAAGTGATTTCAAAACAATAACAAAAATATGAAATACACTTACAAAAATCTTCCTTTTATTTTCAAAATCCCTGAAATTATTTATTGAGTTTCACAAGTTTTTGCTGAGATTAATTTTTCACTTGACATTTCAGTTTCTAAGTTTCCCTACCTCAATCTATTTGTTCCCATCTGTTTTAGTTTTGGTTAACTGATTGATTGTGGTTATTTGAAATTATTTAAATTAATTATGTTTGGCAAAATGATAAACAGCGATTTCTTTTGTTCACCTGTGAGAAGTGATAAATGTAGTGGATGCAGTCCAAAACAGAAAACAAAAAATACCCCAAAGATACCGAATTACTCTAAAAACCTTTGTCATATTGATCACCTTAGTTCTGCATATCTCTCAAAAAAAAAAAAAAAAAAGATGAATGAAGAAAGCTAGCAAAGATCAACAGTAATAGGCATTGGTTCTGAAAAGTAGCCAGCACGGTATGGCTGAATTAGGTTTTTTGCAATAAAACCAAAATCTATATCCTTGCAATGCTGTTGGTCAAGAATATGATTATCAGAAAGTAAGCATATGTAAGCTAGTGCAATCCTTTTCCTGTGAAAATTACAGAAGTATTCATGTGCACTACGTTTCATTAACACAGAAAAATACTATTGTCCATTGTCACCAGAATATAACCACTGTCCAGATTATTTTGAATTCCAATTTTAAAAAAAACCAAACATGATGGAATGATGCTGACTTGTTTGTTTTTTAAGGTGTTTTTTTAAACAGAATTGATAAGAACTGTCTTTTTATTGACAGCAGTAAGATCAGACTAGTTCAAGCAATTTTCTTGCTCACAAGCCCAAGAATTGTCTTTTCAGACAGCACACAGAAAATCAATCTCTTACCCTCTCTGTCTGCTTCTATCACAGTATGTGAATGTTTCCACCGTCCCTCTGCTCTTTAGATATTTTTAATACATACACACACCTATGTCCTCATCTTCCCTTTTACAGATATTCTACAAGACACAGCAAGAACCCAAAATCTCAGACCCTGATCTACAAACAGCTGAGTCTTTAGATACTATAAAGGCATTCAGTCATCGTCCTTTGTCTGCTCACATTGCAACGCTTGGGATCATGAGAAACAGTGAGGGAAGCTGGAGTCAGTATCATATGTTAGCAGCATTTCTGCTTCAAAAATTCCTGGCAAACGTTTCTTTCCTAATTGGGGAAACCAGAGTGGCCTTGTTTATGATGTATCCAAATCACTCTCCAGGTTTTGTGTTTGGATGATGTGTCACTGTTTCAGCCATCAATCAAAGAACAATAAATGCACTTGTTTCTACATTCTGATTGAGTGGGCAGCAGCTAACATACCTATCAGCTTGAGTGCCGTCTGAAGACTCCTTAGATCAAAAATGCTTTCACTAGCAGCCATTCAGTGTCTAGAAAAACATGCCGTATTTTGTCACTAATGAGCTACAAACAAAATCTCATCTGCGTATTTGGCTGCACTGAAAAAGGTAAGAGTCACAGGAAATACCTTATAGAAATGCAGACTCGAGCTGAAGTAAGTAATTAAAGTGCTCTCTAAAAGAACTTGCTGTGAGAAAGAGAGACACAGAGGGGCACAAAACATCTGGGGAGAAAATGAGTGGCCATCAAAACAGAAGCACCAGTCTGAGCCTGTCTGAGCCCAAACTGACGTTTGAGACTGAAGTGGCTTCATGGAGATGAAATGGACTCAGCAACCACAGCATGTTCAGCCATACATGTGCTGTTAATGTGAGTGCCACCACTTGCACCTTGTGCAGAAGCAATGGCACAGCCCAGGAGAGAAGCTGGACTGGTCAGCATGGTCATTTCTCATGTGACTTCCCTGTCCTTCATCAGGGCACAATTTGATCCAGAAGAAAAGTCACAGACTCGTTGATCATGGAATGGTTTGTATTGAAAGGGACCCTGAGGATTATCAATTTCCAACCCTGCTTCTGTAAAGTCCAGTCAGGTCAGCACAGAGTTCCCTGGGGGGCAGGTTGGTGATTGTGGGGGCACTGAGATTTGTACTTCTTTTGCTCACACGTTTCATTTAAGGAGTGTGGGCCCTCTGAGACATGGATGGCACATTCATGGGTTTCAGTTACCTTAACAAATTTTTGCCTGTTGTGTGACCCATGGAGAATACTGAACTTCGAGTAGGTTTATCACTGACCCAGTAATATTTTATAAAAAATTGAGAAACAGAATAACTTCTTTCAGGCATAAATATATTATGTATTATGGATGAAGTTGCTTGAGATCCACCTGAACACTCCTCCACCTGAACCCTTTTTTTCCATATTTGAATCTTATTCAATAGTACTGTCACACTACATAGACAATATTCCATTTCTAATATATATACCATGAACAGCCCTATTTTCAGCTATAAAAAACACAGCATACAAGCAATCTGAACTGCATTCATGGTTGTTGACTGCTAAATCACTGTATAACATATGAAAATTTCAAAGCAAGCTACAAAATAGTAATAGTAATAAATTTCAATTCCTGCCATAGGAAGATGAACAGAAAACTCTTGAACGAAGACTCAAAGCCAGACACTGTACTTCCTGTCTTTTAGATCTTCTAACATGTAAATCAACCGTTACAAAAAGGATTAACCAGTAGAAGTGTACGACTGAAGCCCAACATTCAGCCCTGCTCTTTATTCACCGCCAGAGCAGACCAGGTGCCCAGAATCCTAATGCTGGGCTCTGCAGTTGGGGTTTATATGAGCTGCATACTAAGCACAAGTCACCATTGTATTCTGGCTCTAATTTATTGGTGGCCTTAACAACTGGCTATTTTACTGCTAATTGTAATTTAAATTGCTTGCACAAAATCAAACAGTACTTGGGACTCTAAACACGCACTTTCACGAAGTACGGTTATTTTTTAAAACTGTTTCTTTTATCAGAGAATTGAATTTATGCTCAGAGAAGTAGGGCTTTCTCACAGAAAATTTCCTTTTGGAATTTTAGTTATGTTAATAGCTTACACATTTTTTTGTTTGTTTTTGGAAAGCTGCATAGTATGTACCGTAAATGGGATGATGGTGTAAGAAAACATTTTCAAAAGCTGCCAGAATTTCATGACAGGTATATCCCTGTCATTGCCCTCAATATTTGAGAATCTCCCCTTTTTGCACTTCTTGCAAAAACAGGACCAGGTATTCTGAAAAATTTCATTTTGGAAAATCTGTCTTATTTAGCAAAAGTCACTACATGGCTTCAGTTTGTATTTTAAAGCATATCTTGTCATGGTAGCTGTGGAACCGAGCTGAGGCCTGTCAGGGAATATGGAGTCCCCCTTGTCCAACCATAGATGTAGATGTTCTTCTGATACAGTCTGGTCTGTATCTTCTGAGAAGTAACTTCCTCTTGGAGACAGTGAATTTAAACTATATGACTTGCTAAATATGTTGGGATCTGTCTTGCTGAAATACACTATGAAATAATAATAGCTAGCTTCTGTTCCTGGATCTCAGAGCATTTTACAGATCTAGAAAGAGATGCCTCAGCCCATATTTGTAGATGAAGAGATCCTCAGGCTTAAAGAATTTAGGTAACTTATCTTGGGTCACGCTGAGCCTGCCTTGCAAAGCTGGTAGCAGACGCTCCATCTGTCACTCCCACCCTGCGGTAAATTATTACAAGATCATAATTTTTTCAGTAAAAATTGAGGGTTGCGGCAGCGCGGTATCAGGATTCCCAAACGGCCACCCCACGCCGCAATGTGGAGGGGCCGCCCGTGGCCAGAACACGCCAGGCAGACACGTGGCTGTAGCAGGCAGTGGAGCTGCGGGGGACGCGAGACTCCGTGAAGGTGTGGCAATGGAAGAAATGCAGGATCACCATCTGAGGTTTCCAGGGATTTATTAAGGTCCACAGTTGAGGGTCAGAGGAGGGAGGAGAGGGACGGAGAGGCGGGGGGAGGATTGGGGTGCTGGAAAGCCAAGATGGTGAACCCCCAGTTCGGCTTTCGCAGCGGGTTATCAGGAGAGGGAACAGAGGTTACTCAGAAGAACCAACTAGGGGAAGCCAGAGGGGAGGAGCCAGGGAGGAGAAAGGGGTAAACCAATAAGATTACAGCATGGGATGGTACAGGTTTCTGCTAGGGAGAAGTCTCCAGAACAGCATAAGCACAATACAACAGAGAGTCATATTGATCTACACAAAATACAGTAATTGTCACATAACTCAGAAACAGGATCCACTCTACAGACCGCAGGACTGCATGCCTACTCTTCCAAAGTCTAGCTTCATTTTTCCACTTCAAAATACTGTCCAGGAAGAGCTGATGGAATGCTTCTATTTCAATTTTTACCAGATGTGCAGTTGCCCATGATGAAAGTAAAATTTCTAATGTTGTGGAACTTCAGGGTCAGAAGAATATAGTGAGAACTATGGCAGCCATATAGTAAACTCGAGGTCATGTGTGAGAAATTATTTGATCTGCTCTATATTCAACCTTGCCAGGCAAGCTTAATTTCTTCTGCTCTCAGAACATGAAACAATTGTGTTTCCATCCCATGGAGTACAGTCCTCACGTCATCAGCCATGGAATACACTGTGATGCTTCCAACAGCAGTGAAGAAGTCTAAAGTGTTCGAAATAAAAAAAATAACAAAATGAAAACAAAGGCGTGAAATATAATGCTAAGAAAAAAACAAAAACAAAAACAAAAACAAAAAAAGACAAAAAAAAATCCCACAACAAAAAAAAACAAACCAAAAAACCCCGAAAAAGACCCCCAAAAACAACAGCAACAAAAACACCCCAAAAAAACTCCCAAACCAAAAGAAACCACCCAAAATAAAACCAAAACACACACACAACCTCCCCCCAAAACAACAACAAAAAAACAAAAGACCAAAACCAAAAAACCACCAACACCCAAAAAATTCCCCCACAAAACCCCCAAACTAAAACGAAACTTTATCTCAAATTCAGATCATAAAAGTAAAATCCTGGTTGCAAGTGCCACTTTTAAATTAAAACAGCGAACACTTTTTCCTGGCTATGACATACAACTGCTGAGCCTACCAGAATAATGTGTGGGACCTGTTTAGATTGCAGACTGACATAGGATGTGGTTAGTCTATCAACACCTACAGCATTTTCTCTGATTAGAAAGGTCTGAGCAGCTGCAAGATGACACTTTAAACTGTGTAACTGGTAAATTAGTGTTAGGCTTGAAAAAGTTATTAATCCTTCTCTCTTCTGGTTGGCTTTCAAAGCACAAACAATTAAAACATCATTATTTATAAACTCTGACAAATGTAAACAGACTACGGAAACTTTACTGGACTTTAAGTTTTCAAGATTCTTGATTATTTGTCTTTAGAAATGTGATATTGTCACATGGCAGAGGCTTGGCAGAGCTCTACTTTGTGCATATATTTAGAGTTTAATTGAGTCGTAAATACTGACATATGATTCTTTCCCTTATGTTTAATGCACATTATGTGTAACTAAAAATGAGAGAAAAAATCTGGAACTGGGATAGAGTTATTCAACCTGGTTGAAACACAGTGAATTGAAAGACTGAAAGATTGTGAGGGCTTAATTTAAAGGTAATTTTTATGTATCATGTCTGAACATCATATGTCAAGAATACCATTTGTCTGCCTGTCCTACAGATTTGAGGAAAAAAAGGTTGGATTATCACTCTGGCAGATATACACATATATTTATATTTAGATGGTGTTGTCACTTTTCCTGCTCAGTTCCTGTTCCTTACCTTCAGTCTGAAAACCTTTGAGGTAACTCAGATAGTGTGTTTGGATTACTTGCTAATAGTTCATGAATCCAAGTGAAAGAGATTTCTGTCTTTTTAATCTATAATTATACATAGTTATCTGCCACTTCCCATTGAAGGAGAACTAAGAGCTGTTCAAAGAATTGTGAGCAAAGGTGAAGAAGTTTCACTTCTGTTTTGTTAGACAATAAGGCACAGAAAGACTGCATTGTTAGAACTTCCCCAGACAGCTGTGAATGGTTCATTTTTTTCTAAAAACCTCACCTTAAAAAACTCAGCACCATAAGCATACACACCCTCTTACTCTGTTTACTGAAGTCAAAATTTTAGAAGAGGAATGCCTTGTTTCCCTAAATCTTCCTTCTGTATAAATACCGTTTGTGATGTGTTGTTTGATAACTTGAAACTTGTTCTTCCACTTATACAGCAAAAACAATATTTGTGACATAAAACAACTGAAGCAATCTATGGTAGAGGACATACAGAATGTTAAGAAACAATCAACCCAAAGTCCTGTCTTGTCTTCCCACTATGGTTTCTCTATTTGTATAATAAAGAAAAGACAATGGGTTACTCTGCGAAATATTTTCAAATCTGCAGATGGGAGTCTCTGCATGGGAACCACCTATTTTTTATTATAACTAATGTTAGCAATAGTGAATAAAATCTACAATTTGGGAAACTAACTTACACACAGAACTTTTTCTAATTTAGACACTCTTACAGAGATGCAGATTAAATGTAAATATACATTTATATTTCTTTTCATAGTCTGTCCAAGCAGCTGTACAGCAAGTGAGCATTTGACAAACTCATCTTACAGTACTTTCCTTTCAGACTGTAATAGGAGACAGGATTCTGGATGTGTGATGAGCAACATTAGACAGTCTGAAAAGATGTGCCTGAAAATTTGAAACCTTAGGAAAATGTTCATGATAATGTGGATAATGTATGTAACAAGTATATACTTTTTCACTGTACACATGTCCTCTGACATCACTCTTGGCATTAAGGATTGAAAATGAGGGCTTAATAAAAGTTTCCAGATTTCAACAGATAATGTCATCTTCCAGTAGACATGGGTTTAGCTGTACTTAAAACATTCCAGGAAAACTCTTTTTATGTGTATTTGTTTTGCATGGCCTGGTTTTGGTAGCAGGGGGGCCTACAGGGGTGGCTTCTGTGAGAAGTTGCTAGAAGCTTCTTCCATGTCTGGCAGAACCAATCCCTGATAGCTCCAGAGATGGACATGCCTCTGGCCAAGGCAGGGCCAAATAGAAATGGTGGTAATGCCTCTGTGAGAATGCATATACAAGAAGAAATAAAAACAAAAGTTGTGGCGCAGTTTTAATTCCATCCAGAGTAGGAGGTGAGAACTTGTGAGGAGAACAACACGCAGACACCAAGGTCAGTGAAGAATGAGGGGGAGGAGCTGCTCCAGACACCAGAGCCAAGATACCTCTGCAGCCCCTGGTGCAGCCCATGGTGAGGCAGCTGTGCCACTGCAGCCCAGGGAGATCCATGGACATGCAGAGATCCACCTGCAGCCCCTGGAGGAGCTTCATATGGGCCAGATGGATGCCTGGGAGGAGGCTGTGAGCCTGTGGGAGACCCGTGGAGAGAGGGCCCCTGCTCCTGGGCTAGAGCAGCCTGTCCTTGAAGGACTGCACCCCTGGAAGAGTGACCCAGGCTGCAGCAGTTTGAGGGGCACTGCTGCCTGTGGGATGGACTCACGTTGGAGAAGTTCATGGAGAACTGTCTCCTGTGGGAGAGACCCCACCGTGCAGCAGGGGAACAACTCTCCCTGAGCAGCAGGAGAAGCCATGGGTGATGAACTGACCACAACCCCCATTCCCTGTATCCTTGCACTGCTGGAGTAGGAGGTAGAGCTGGGACAGAGGGAGGAGTGGGGGGAAAGTGTTTTTAAGGGCTTGTTTTACTTCTCATGAGCCTGCTCTGATTTTGTTAGTAAAAAATCACTTCATATCTCTAAGCTGAGCCTGTTTTGCCTGTGATGGTGTTTGATGAGTGATCTCTCCTGGTCTTTATCTCAACTCATGAACTCTTTGGTAAATTTTCTCTCCCCTGTCCAACTCTGGAGGGGAGTGAGAGAGTGGCTTTGGCAGGGGCCTGGCATCTGCCCAGCATCCACCCAAAACATTATGTTTTTTCTTCTGTACAGATATCAAAGCTCTTTATTTAGTTCAGCCTACCTTTTATTAGAAATAATGTGTGTCTTCATGTCTGACCTACAGAATAAAATACTGCTTTGCTATGGTAATAAAATGAGTAATATTAACCTCTCCAGCAGAATGCAAAACAAAGCTGTAGTATCTCTTTATGTGAGTGTTAATTTATGAATATTTATTAATTTTAACATATCATTATTCTTCAGGTTGTGAACATCTTGCATAACAGATTTTCTTAAGGGGGCTGGTATTTTGCTTTGGTGTCTTGATTTAACCTATTCTGACAAAAGAAATGAAGCATCACTTGGGTTATAGGTCATTCACAATCCATTTTCTTGCCTAATTCTTTCCACCAGATTGACACTAATCCATGGACAGTGCCACATGAAAGTGTGGCCTGTCAAATCAGTGAATAAATCAGAAAAAATCCAAACCCTTTACTGGGACTGGAAGTAATAATTTTTATGAAGACTCAGCTGTGGGTTTGTTGCGGGTTTCAAGTAGTTGGCTACTGTGCAGGTATGCTCCCTCAGGATCATATCTGAAACCAAAATATAAACACAACATTAAAATCCATTCACAAGGTTTCATCCATTTCATCTCTTTAAAGATGTCAAAACCACTACCCATGCCTTAAGCTTTTTTCCTGCCATTCTATAAATTTACGGAACATACTTTTGTCTGAATGTGCATGAACAGTTCTCTCTAAATCAAATGAGAAACTATAAATAACATTAAAACTCATTCAAGATTCAGATTCAATTGCAGATTCAGATTACAGTTAAATTTAGATTTATTTTATGAAATGCTTTTGATTAACAAGATTTCAAGGTTTTTTTCCATTTGAGAAGGCAATATTGCTGACTACAGAGATGAAGAACCTACAGCAAAAAACACAATGCAACTCAAGCATTTCCTGCAAGAATTACCTTTGAATGATAAGATAGTAACACACATTTTTATGCTTTCTGATATTAACCGCTTTGTTGTTTATAAAATTACAGATTTCACTGTTATTCTACATCCTTATAATATTTCTTCACTAGATTAATTTTTATTTCTGGTTGGTAGATAAACTCATACTGAATCATTTCTGGATGGATATCTCCTTTACAGAAACACTTCTAGGAAGTATCATGAATGTTCTGGGACATACATACTGGGGGGAAATTAGATTGATATGAATCTTCTTATTACTTTCCTTTTTTTAAAAAATTTTTTGATGAACAGAATATATTTCATGTTCTTGTCCAAGCAAACAGTACTTTATGACAAACATTAAAACTACCTTCCATATATTGTCTGCTGCACATTTTATGATATTTGTTTCATGTTAGTGAACTGTGCTAGTAAAGTTTGGCAACAAACCTAAACAGAGAACAGCAACAGGCTGTCCAAAGCTGCCCTATGGCAGACCAACACTTATTATATAAAATTACTTCAGGAATTCAGCCAATGGAGCTGGGCTGCCTGCAGCTTCTAAGCACTACTGAAAAACCATAAAAGGCAGCCAGAATTAAAGAGGAAAATGAGAAAGGTATGCATCTCCCTTTTATGCTCTGAAGTATAGCAAATACCAACAGAAGGGTGGGGATGTCCTCCAGTAAACTTTGCGGCACTGACACTTTAGTAAATGAGCAATAGTGACAAGCATTAGCAGAATTCGTGTCCTCCAGCAGAACAAAATCAATAATTTGCACCTACTGCCTATTGGTTATCTAAGCAGTCAAAGATTATATTAAAAGTATAAGTATATTAAAAGTAAAGATTATATTAAGCGTAAGTCACACATGTGGGTTTTGGGCACCTCTCTGATGGAGAAGTTTTACAGAATTTTGTATTGTAGTAGAAGGCCTTGAAACCTTGGATACAAATGGATGAAGTAATGGGCAAGCAAGGTCTGTATAAAGAGGAAGCTGGTCTTTATTAGACCAACTAATAAAGTCAGAAAAAACAGGCAAATGTTATCCTTTTGTTTACTTATTTTCAAATTATTTTTATAGAACTATATCTGTTTCACCCTACTAAATTTGATAATTTCCCCCTTGCAGTTTGCTTTTAAATAACTGGGCTTTTTCTGAGATCTTAGTTTCAAAATTAAATTCATTAAGGTCCCAAAAGTCTCTCAGATAGAACTAGCTGTGGAAACTTTTGCCTGTGTTCAAATTCTCCAAATTTCTCTTTATGAAACTATTAGTACTGGCAAGTCAGAGCATGCCTCCCATTTATAGCCTGACTTTTTTGACTGTAACTTCATCGCAGTATTCTGCAAATTTCTGTGCAACACCAGCCTTATGTTTGATTTCTTAAAAAATTTAATATTTAAGAATTTAATTTCAGTAGTAGGAGAAAAACTGAGACTGGAGCAATTTCCATATATAGCACTAGCACTTGAAATAATATTCAGAGCAGTGGAAAAGATAATATCAGTTTCCCTTTTATCAATGGTATTTACTTCTAAGAGTCACAGCTCTTGTTCCTGGCATACTACAATGATTTGTGGTTTCTTTTAAAACACACATCCATGCAGACATACTTTGCATTTTTGCTGGTAAAGCAAGCACAAGAATCCACAGCGAGGAATTAAGGTGCCTGGTTCACACATCTCTTCCATTCCACATAGGCCATCCAAACTGAACAGTTCCACAGCTCCCATCCAGCCCCAGTAAGTCAGAAAGCTGAGGGAGGATGTAGTGTGTCTGATTTTTTTTCAGATCCAGCTGAACACTGCTTGTATCATACCGAGTGTTTTTATACCACATTGCATCTTTCATAAAATAAAAGCCCAGGCATGAAGCACAGCTAAAATACCAAGAAAATGCTAGATCTTTTTAGGGTTTTTTTGCTTTGATAAAAATTGCAACTTCTGAATGTAAACTTCAGAATTCTCAGGGGGTGGAAAAAGCCTGAAAAATCATTCACGGAAGCATACAGGCTTATGCTACCCTGTCACACAGCAAAAATGAAGAACCAAATCATGAAGCAGATTCTAATAACTGTTATTTTCCTCTGTGCGCTGGTGCATTACAAAGAGGCCTGAATGTAATTCCAGAAAAAGGCAATAGCAGAAAGTGTGGGGGTTTTGTACAATGACTGCATTTTTTACTTTAATAAAGTGAGCTCCATCACTTGCAACTGAATCCTGTTACTTCAATGGAAACCTCTATTTATTTTTATGTGCCACTTACTGATGGTGAGTACTCATGGTTTTCGTTTTTTTTAAATGCTCCCTTCACTCTCTGGTAGTGACAGGAACTGCCCACAGGGCTGCTGTTTATGTGTTCTACCTCTTCCAACTTTTGGTCACATAATTCACTTGTTTACGATTGCTATGGCAACACTGACTGCTATGGTAACACTTAATAAACTGACAATAGAAAAGAAAAAAGAAAATAAAAGAGAAAAGGCATAAAAGAAAACACATCTTGCACTAAATTGCAGGAAGATAAAACATTTCTACTTCAGCTCACTTGTTGCAGGACCAGATTCCATTCCCCTTTATCACCCAGTGAGTTGAAACACAGGCCTGATTAAGGAGAAAAAAGCCAACAGAATGAATCAGACTATCCTAATTTACCCCATGAGGTTACGTTTCCCACTTCCGCAGAGCTCTTTTTAGTTCTCACTACACTGCTGACAAAAAAACAGCTTCTTTTAGACAGACCTTAATTTAAAATCAGCCACCATCACTGTTTTTACAAGTGACATGAATCATTCAAGTTGTAAGTACCAGATAATTCCTAGTGTATTTAGTTTCATAGAACTTCTGTACAGACAGTCTAATAAGCCAGGAAACACCTTGCAGAGAGCAGACTGAGATACAGAAACCTCACTTAGACATATAGACACTTGGTGCATATAGTCTCATGAATTGCAGTTGGCACAAAGGCATGATATCACATTATGCTTGGTCCTAGCTGTGGCAAATGTGAAAAAAACCCCAAACAAAGAAAAAAAAACCCAAAACAACAACAACAAAAAAAACCCCAACAAAACAACAAAACAAAAAAAACTCAACCAAACAAAAAAGCATTGAAAAATATTGCATCATAGTTCAAAAATGCTCTATGAGAGACATCAAGTTATCTTAAATCCTAAGTTAAAAGACACGGAACTTATCTATTACAGGAATATTTCATCACTACTGTGTTCAGTCTCAGAAGGCTCAAGACAACCCGAATATGCTATTTTTGTTCATAAAATAAACAGTTACCAGCACGGTCATATTTATAAATATTTCAGTTTAGGCTTTACATTTCAAATTAAATGCCAGGTCACAGGGTGGAAAATACTATTCTACTACTTTAAAAAATTGATACCTCTTAATAGGTTGTGTCTATTGCTTGGACTGAAGACTTTTAACCTAAATAGGTATTTTTGGCTTTATGGTTTTTATACAATACGTAGAAGTAATAAACCTTCCCCAAAAGGGTCAACATCCTTATTAGGTTATGTTAACAGAAATCCTAACTGCAGAAGAGAAGGGTGCAGATCAAGCCTGAGCAAGAAGACAGTTTGAGGACAGAGCACCAAATGCAAACTGGAAGGCAAGGCGTGACCCTTCTGAGAGCGCTCGGTATCTCTGTGAACATCTTGAGGTGTCCATGAAGTAATGGGATACTTCAGCTGCCTGCATGGGCAAGTCTTTTGTAATGCTTAATAGATAGGCTGTAACACATGAAAGGGAGATCTTTAGGTGAGTGGACTAGACGTTCTTAGACATAGGTGTGACAGAAGGGAAAGCACATAAACTCTGAAACCCTCCCCTAGAGAGTTAGCAATGTGTGATCTCCCTTGGATACAAATAGGGGTTTTAATCTGCCAAACTGAGAACCAAGATCTGCCAAAACAAAAGCCAAGAAATGGCAACTTTTTGTCTTCTCATAGTAATTTTCAAGAAGTCTCTGTCTGGCCTGCAGAATAAGCAGCCCAAGAATATCACAAAGCTGTTTCTAGAAGTAACGTATGCATCTATTAAAAATACCTGTTCTGCCAGTGTGTTATTTTCATGGTTCAACCACAGCCAGCAGCCAAGCCCCACAAAGCCACTCACTCACTCCCCCACTCACTCATTCCCCCCCTTCCCAAAATTGGAAGGGTGAAAGTAAGAAAACTCATGGGTTAAGATAAACACGGTTTAATAGGAGACGCAAAAGCTGTGCATGTAAGCAAAGCAAAGTAAGGAATTAATTCACTGCTTCCCCTGGGCAGGCAGATGTTCAGCCAAACCCAGGAAAACCACGTTCCATCACATGTAATGGTGAATTGGGAAGACAAGCAACAAGTGTTCCGCCCTTCCTTCTTCTTTCCCCAGCTTTGTATTCTGAACATGACACCACATAGTATGGAATGTCCTTGTGGTCAGCTGTCCTGGCTGCATCTCCCCTCCAAACAAACTTCATGTGCACCCTCAGCCTGCTCACCGGTGGGGTGTTGTGAGAAGAGGCCTTGCCCTTGTGCAAGCACTGCTCAGCAGTAACATAAACATCTCTGAATTATCAACATTTATTTCAACAGATATCTAAACCACAGCTCCATACTATGAAAGAAATTAACTTTCACCCAGTCAAAACCAGCACAGTTATTGAGATGATCTCAGTCATCAGCCTTGGAAAGAAGATACTATTACGAAGTAAAGAAAGTAAGCAATTTAATTACTCACAATCACAATTAACAATAGTTACCAATAGAATTATAGAATATAAGGAGTCACAAAATTGCTACCAAAATACCCAGGTTCGTAGAATGCTTGATTTGGACACAATGCAGGTGTAAGGTAATCACATCAAATGTACATATTTTTTCAAAGCACTGTGACCAAGTAGGTAATTTTTATATTAGTGTCTCTGTAAACAGGAGTCTAAACTCAAAATTTATGTTTAAGATGAGGGGGAAGCCATTTATTCCACATAGATTTATAATATACTGTTAGCAACCAAACAAACCAATGAAAACTTAGTTGAGCAAGTAATATATTCAGCAGGGAAAATCAGATAATCTTCTTTTTTATGCCTTATATATAAAGACTGTATTGTATGAGAAGATCCAACATTCTGGTTCCAGCTAGCATTGCTTCAAGACATAGGTTTACTTCAAAAACTATTTTCTGAAACACATCTTTAAGTGTTGTCAGGTCTGAGCTGACAAATTACATGGACTTCTTTACAGAAAAAAGTAAAAACACAGGAATATTTAATTCCTTTTCTCCACCCCTTTCCCCCCAATACAATGAGTCACTAAAGCTTTGAGATACTTTTTACAACCTTTCCTGAGCTGTTTTGTAATCTCACTCACCAGGTAAAATCCAAAAAATTAGTTTGGTATTGCAAGGCTTAATGCTTAATGATTCAGTGCCCGAAAGTAAAAACCAAGGGTGCTGATAAATTCCCTATACAGTGACTGATAGCAAGGTACATGTCTAGGTAGTAGCCAATCTACAAAGGAGGCAATACATCCAGGTGACAGGAAATGCTAAAGAAAAAGAAATCCCAGAATTCTGTGCCTTGCCTGCCTGAAAGCTGCAGTTACGCAGTTATGGACACAGGTTACCACTGATGCTGACCCATTTACCTGGGGAGGCACTTCCCAATCAAGGAGCAGATTGAGCTGACAATGCGCAGTTTTGTTATTGATGCCACAAGTTTTTTCTCAGCCAGATCAGTCCCTCCAACTGGCCAACTGTTTAGCTTGGCTAGAATTCATTCTGGCAAATAAGACTTTGGACAGCAAGCTGAGCAAAGGCTTACAGAACTCAAGGAACTGCAGCTTAAGGATATGGTATAATGGTACAGCCAAGGGCAGCTGAGAGCTGAATGCTGCTAACAGGCAGAACAGCTCCTCTTGGCCTGTGGGTGTTTGCTCCTTCCCTTGCATTAGCAATGGTTCTTCTTTGGCACCCCAGTCACCCCGGTCAGGAAGGTAAACAGACTTAAACCATCATTGCAGGGGGAGAAATGCTGCATTCCCAGCAGATCATCCCACTGTCTCTGCATCCCCCCTGACTACTGTGCAAAACAGTGAGGAGGGCAGCAGGAGCCAGAGAAGTGAGGCAAGGGCAGGACATTCAGGGAGCAAAGAGGAGACAGGCTGGACTTGCTGCTGGGAAGTCAGAACTCTGAGGTAGAGCTTAGATCCCATCAGCTGTTAACAGCAAAAACCAAAATCAAGCATTTAAACACCAACACACAAATCATTGTTTTCTCCTAAAAGTGTAAAATCATGTAAGTAAAGATTGAAAGTTATAACTTTAGCATGGCAATCTAGTGATTTGAACACTTCCCTTGTCATTGGAAAATGCTGGTTGTGTTCCATGTTCCATGTTCAGGAAGGGAGTAATTTGGTGTTATACCACATATGAAAGACAATTGTGAAACAAGAGCGTATGAAATGTTTATTTTGAGATATTTTGGTCTTTGCAGAGTCAGTAAAGATGTCTATAGAAGGCATTCTGCTTTTTATCAGAAGGTAAATGAGGTAATTATAAAATAATGTGGGAAACAGAAATGAGATTTAAAAAAATATACTCAGTTAATTCTGTAAATAAAAACCCTCCTTCTATAAAATTACTTTACTTTGTATTACTTTTTGTAATGTCCTAATGGTTGTTCTGTCTAGACTTACAATCTGTCCTAACACAAGAGCAGATATATTTAAACAGATTTTTTTACTCTGTCCACTCCATGGAGTATAGCTATGACCTTATCTTCCTCTTCTTTGGACTCTTACTTTAGTCTGGATACGCAAATCCCTGAATAGTGAGTACAAAGTAGCATCTCTTTCTTTACTTTTCCTCAGTTTCAGAACTTAATATGCAACATTAGTTACCCTAAAAAGTTTCTTCAGGTTTTAAGGCATTCAGTCCATCGCCTACTTATTGTTAGGAGTCTTTATAGACATCCAAGTGCTAACAAATGCAAAATAAAAGAACCTGTTTTTCATGTTGCCAGAGGAAAACTTCAGACCAAAGGGAAAGCATGAAAAGAAATATTTGTTCAGGATTCTCTAAATGTCACTGAGGATGTGATTTCTAGTAATTGAGTTCTAGCAATGGCATTTCCTGCATTTTCACACACATCCCTCAGCTGAAACAATTTGTGTGTAAGTAAAATGACAGCGAGTAGTCATCACTAATGCTTTAATCATGTTATGCAGATACCGAAGTCACATCTTCTACGATTTCTTATTTTACGTCTTAAGAAGAAGATGAAGCAGAGTAGCAATAAATTTCAAACTTTAATTAAATAAGCCCTGTTTTCTCTTTTTGCATCTTTCGTGTCCCTAAGTGTGGTTGCAGGAAAAGAATTGTACCTTTTCCAATGTCCAGGAAGCCTAAAAAAACTTATTAAAACCTCTTTTGTTCTTAGTCCCCATCTTTGGCATAATCAAAAGAAGAATTTAAGCACCCAAAGTGTAATTTTTGCAGAACTTGAATGCTTACATTTGTGATTAACAACATATGTAATATCAAATGTTTTAAACCAAAATTATTTACCTGCCCAAACTTGACATGCTCTGCATTCCAGATGCACTGTCAGCAATGCAGCTCTCACCCAAGCCCACCTGGAAACCACAGCAAGACATCCCCTTGCCTAAGTCCTCAGAAGAAAAGAAAGAAATAAAAAGGGGAGAAAAAAAACATTAAAAAGAACCACCAGTGTACTCTGCAGTAGAGAAAGTGAAGTGAATATTTACTCAGAGTGGGAAGTTCTGAGTGAAGAGAAGAATTTGTCCTGAGGGTTTATGCAGCACAGAAGTGGGTGTAAATGATCTCATTCTTATCTTCTCCAAATTTGCCCAGTAATTTGAATTCCTTCTAGACCACTGAATTAGGATATCTTAACACCAAATTATCCTAGCCGCTTCTGTTCACAATGTCAGGCTTTTCCTAAGTTGTTCCCTTATAAAATATAAGTTTACACAATTACGAAAATAGACTAGAAAGAGCTCTCTAATTCCATCTCCTAAAGCTAAATATTCTACAGGAAACATAAAGGAAATAAAGTAGCAAAAGTCTTCTAATTAAATCCTGTTCAAACTGGTCTTGTTCAGAACATCAATTTTGTGCATATTTAAGATTTGTCTCTTTACAAATTTTTAATTACGCAAACCCAATTCTGATGTTTATGAATTGCCTGTACTTCTCCAAGCCTCTTCTTTTCTGACTTTTCTGATTCAAATGGACTCACTCTTTTCCTTTATCAAATAATTGCTTTGGTTTAAATTTACTAGCCAGTAAATTTACTAGCCAGTTTAAATTTACTCGTTAGTTTAAATTTACTAGCCAGATATCCTATTAATTGTGATTGACTTACAGTAATACTGATGTCTGGAATGCAAGAAGTAATGCAACAGTGTCCTGCAAGATCTGAGCATTTTTTCCTCCCTGGGTCAGCAATGAAACCTTTGCCTCGCATACTCCTTGTACGTCACTTTTTAGACATTCCAAAAGGACTGTGTGGCTGTGTGAGAAATTAATTTCCAGCACAAATACATATCCTGGGGTAATGCTGAAGTCTGCCCTGCTGTATTTCAAGACAGAGACTGGATGAAGACCTTGAATCTACTTGGTGAATACGCATGTCCCAGGCCAAGATTAAAGATCATTACATTCATTTCTGCAAAATATAAATAAGTTTGGTAGCAGAAACCAGTTTTGATTTCCCTGACTACTAGCTGACGTAGGGTTTTTATCTGTAGTATGCTGCTGCCCAAATTACATTCCGTTATGTCTTTCAAGGTAATGCCCTCAACACAACAAGTCAACAATGACAGATCTGTGCAATTTTAGGCTTTGCTGCACAAGACCTTGTCCAGCGAAATTTTGAATATCTCCACTGATAGGGCATCCACAGCCTCTCTGGCCCCTATTTCAAAGTCTGTCACCACCACATTAAAAAAAAAAAATCTCATATGAAGTCTCTTGTTCCAACTTGCATCCATCACCCTCTTGTCTTTCCACCGGCCACCTCTGAGAAGTCTGCATCTGTCTACTCTACAGCCTCCTACATGTAAAGTATTTGAAGAGAGCAGTAAGATCTGCCTCTTGTCCCCCTCTCTTAAAGGCAGAACCACCGCAGTTCTCTCCTCACATGTCACATGTGCTCCAGCCCCACAATCAGCTTCACAGCTCTCTGCTGAACTTCTCCAGCTTGTCAGTGTCTTCCTTGTACTTCGGAGTGCAAGGCTTGACGCAGCAGTCAGACTGAGGTATAACCAGTACCAAACAAAGGGGAGTAATAGGCTCCTTTGACCTACTGGCTACACTCTAAAAGTCATCTTGTTAACGTGGTTGGCCTTCTGCAAGGCCACACTAACATATCTCATGAAAACATCCTGCTCCTAGCAGAGGGGAAGATGCCTATCATACTGACACTGAGTTACAAGGCCAGCAACAATAAAGCTGCTGTTTGGACTGTATGCTCAGATTTTATTATCAGGCATTTCTTACTCTGATTTCAAACAAAACAGTAATGGGTCTCTTATACTTTGCCATCCACCTTATGAGACATTCTCCACTCAAGATGGCAGCTTAGCTCTTACTCCCTAAGTGAAAAATAGTGCAAACAGTATTTGATCCCTAAGACTGAAGAGTGTAATAGCAAGAACTGTTTCAAGGGAAGAGATGTAATGAGAAGGAACAGGGAAAAGTAATGACATGGGAAGAATGAAAGAGGGACTAATGAAAGGGCAAAATGGGAAATGGTAGGGGAAAGGGCAGGGGAATTATTGTAGAGGTAAAAGCTGGGAAGAAACAGCCTTTAGTCTTTAAAAGCATCTGGAAAGTCTGGCAACACTAGCAAAGGCCTCTTCTCAAGCCCTAAAGCCTACTGCAAAAACAGACCCTGCTGACCTCCTCTTTCAAACCCTTTTAAAGTTCTAAACACTATAAAATCTATCCTAGTGTTTCAAATAAACTCAGTGACTGCTTGCAGTGCGTGAATCCTTGATCAGTCTTTTGGCTCTGCATAATCAACTTTCCACAGCACACTGAGACGCTGGCATTGCTTCTCAGTGGCCAGTGCCAGCAGCAACCTGAGTTTCAACCATTTTAACTTTGGAAGAATTAAGAATTTAAATCTAAATTCAGTGACATGTTTGGCCTAAAGAGACATTCTATGCTTCAAATTTATTTTTTAACAAAATCACCCAGCAAGTCTAGCAGTTGTTCCTAAACCAGTTGATTTTCTGTTAATTTTGCTTTTCAGCTTTCAAGCTTTGTATTCAAACTACCTCCTATTTTTTAGCCGTTTGCTCCAACAGGATCAAACAGGGCATTTTTGTGTAATGAACTCCTTTCTCCATGACCACAGCTTTCACTGTGGACAGCAAAAACGTTGCAAATTGGGCTTTATTTATTTATTGTATTTGTTATATAACACCCATCCCCATGTATCTGGCTGCCCTACAAAAGTTAAAGGCAAGAATAAATAAAATAAGGCCATACCCAGTGGCCAGAGAGAAGCAGCTGTTCTGCCAAGAGAAGAGCCAAGAAAAAACAACTCTGAGAAAGAGAGCTGTTGAGAAAATCAAGATAAAATGACCAAAGATGCACCGTCCAGAAAGGTCAGCAGAGTTGAAGCTTTCACACGCCCAGTCTGCTTAATTGCCTTTTATAAGTATTTTACAGTCAGCCCTGGAGGCTAATGCAGGTGGAGATGGTGTGCAAACCTATCAATGGGACCAAAAAATGCTCAGCAGCTGTCCTAAAACCATAGCCATGCCAAAAAAAAAAAAAAAAGAATGATGACAGTCAATTGTAACAGCTTAACAACGATGATGACACTTTGCATTCATTTGTTAGAGTCACTATCATAAACAGTTATGTAAAAGTTACTGTGTTTGCATAGCAGAAACCAACCAAAGAGAAATTAAGTTATCTTTATTACTAAAAATGAAAGAAAATATCGCAAGTACTGAAGAAAAGTACTTTTTTTCCATAGTACAACAAAGGTATCAGCAATCCAAAAACTGAAAAAAAATTTATTTGCACTCCATTTTTCTCCAACCCTGAGTCTCTTATAGAGATATTAATAAACTGCACTTGAAATATGTCTCTCCACAAAACAGTGAGGGGGTTGTTCTTTGTTCTATTTGTTTAACATAGCAGAATACAGAAAAGAGATAAATTTTGAACCCTAGAAGCACAGCCATACGATCTTAAATTCCTGCACAGTACAAATGCTATCCGTATCTCCCCTGTTTTTTACTCAGTGTGACTATATGAAGATGTTGAGCCCTGCCTGGAAGACATACAGACAGGATCAGTTTACATCTGAGCCAAACTATGTCATTTGTACCACTGGGCAGGCAATGAGGTTGTTCTGCTCTTCTGCTGTTGCTTTTTCCACATGTTCCCTGCTGAGCTGGCATGCTCCACTAGAGATACCTGCTTGTACTAGAATGTATTTTAGGGCACACATGGGCTGTGAGTCCTTTCTGGCTGCAGCTGTGCCAGCTCACACTGCTACACCTCCTATTCATCCTTGGCTGCTCACTGGTGCACCCTTTGCAGTGTTGGTCTCACTTTCTCTCCTGCTAGCAGAGCTTTTCTGCAAGCACCTCCTAAAACATTTCAGGCAAACTGAGTCAAATTCACAGGATTCAGTGGGAAACTTACATGTGTGTCTAGTTCAAGTAATAAATCCTAACAATTCAAAGCACATGTCCAGGCTAATTTATAGTAATTGAAATTCAGAATGTAATGATACAATAAATAATACCTGTTGCTGTAAAAACCTTATATCTCTTCTTTTTTCCTTTTACACCAAAATACTAGATGCAATTAAAACTTCTTCTGTCATGATATTGTGGTTTGAAAAGCCTGCCTCTTAAAATTGCAATAAATAACCAGATATATTTTTATCTTCCACCAAATCCCTCCATAAGGCCTCAGCCTCCTGGCAAATTTCCAGCTATAAAGATTTTGTGGCTGTTTCCCATCCCTGTATTCCTTTTCAAAGTACTTCCTCCCCATACTCCAGACTCAGAAGAAAAGACAGGGAGTGCATTCCATACAAACATTACAGCAGAGCCAATTCCCCAACAAATTGATTTGTTTGCTACAACCTACTTTATTCTATGTCTTCAGACAGAAAGCCCTTCAGGGCACAGTCTGTCTGTTTTCTGTGGTTAAAAGACACAAAAGACCCGACCTGCCCTCGGGACCTGGGTGCTATCTGGATTCTCAGAGATGCTTTATCTCCCTTCATTATCAGGCCATCCCAACAAGATATCATCAGGCTGGGCTTAGTCTGCTGATGCTCTTCAACATTTGTCACCAGATGTTAAATTTATACACAAATGAAGGTACATTTCTTCTATTTCTTTTAAAAGGACTCCTTGTCCTTAGTCTCCCAATATGACAGTTTCAGCACAATGAAGCCATCCCCAAATCTGGGCACAACTTGCCACACACAGAACCCTCTCGTTGTTTGCAGCCCATAAAAGCTGGCCTGATAGTCAGAAACCAAGCCTCCCAACAAACAGTGAAATGTGGATTTTTGAGCACGCAGAGTTTGCAGATGCCATACTCATGCTGATGGAGTACCTGGAACACAAATCCCTGTGAGCTCTCTGACTGCTCTGCCCACGTGGAGTCACGAAATCGCCATGCAAATACTGAGCGTTTTCTAAACTGCTCATCACGCCAGGACCAAACCAAACACGCGCAGAGACTGAATTACCTCTTGTCCATGAAGAAAATATTGCTTTTGATTGCACGATTGAGGTTTTTGGCAGGGTACCAGGGAGCTCCCAGTGTGGCTGCCTGTATGACCTAGTAGTGTATATGGCTGCAGGGCAAACATAAGATTCCTGCTGTGCCAACATATCAACCTTTGTAAACACAAATATGGAATGAAAAATAAGAAGCAGCACGACCATATCATGCCATAGGTACCCGCTGTATTTATTATTCTAGTGTAAATGCTCTAAATGAAGAGATTTTTGTGGGGGTTCCACTGCCTTTTCCCTCAAAAATTTGTCATTTCTAAATCCACAACAGCTGATTGAATTTTTTTTCAACTTGAATAAAGTTCCTATGAGGAGAAATCTCGTTTAAGGATGTCTATTTTTTCTTTCTGCCTTTTCAGTTTTTATTTTCTTATTATGGTGTACCTCAAGTCGTTGCCAGTTATCAAATTGTATCTAAAGTGTACCCTTGTAATGCAATGTTCAAGGAAAACAGCTCTCCCTGACCCCTCTATCACCAGCTCCCAGCCACTGAGCAGGCTGCATTCTGTAGGAATAGGATTTCACGTAGAACCTGTGTGGCAAAAGAAATTCTAGTAATTTGAATTGTCTTTTTTCACCATTATAATGTAATCAGAATTTCAATTAGAAACAGGTCTGAGGAAAACAGGTATTTTTCTGAAGTTGTTTTGATAGCCCTGTTTTTAAATTTTGATAGAAGATATCATAATGATGAGAAATACTGGGATAGCTATTTCAGTCCAGTTTTACTCTTTCAGCTAACTTGCACCTAAGTTTTATATGAAATTTCTTCACAATAGCCCAGACAAGAATTTCATCGCTCTTATTGCAAGCTCTGTGAAATCTAATGGTTTTTTTTCTCTGAGTTTGCTCAGAGGATAGACATTTTTCTGAAAACAAAACAGCAGATTTCTATACTTTATCTAAGTCGCAACTCTCACATTTTCATGTGCTTAGAAACTCAACTTTTTACTCTTCATTCACAAAGAATCCACAGGCAGCACCGGAATGAGAGCTGTGCCAGGGGTAAGGCAGCTTCAAGATCAAAGTGCAGATTTATCAAGAAAACAATGAAGAATAGGAAAACAAAACCACTTTAACTATGAAAAGTCATTGTACATTCATACCAAGAAGATCTCACTCATTACCACATTTGTGAATAAAAGGGAGAGGCAAGCATAAAAAGGAAAAGCAGAATGACATTAATGATGTTGCAAAAATGCAGCTGAGAGATTTCTCCCTCAAGTTTCCCATGTGTGTAATATAATCAGTGATGGATTAACATGCTAGAAGTGAGAGGTTTGGAAGCTTTTCTGAACTCAGGAGAACGCCTAGTTTAAAAGTGGTGCTGTAGCTATTCTGAACAATCTCTCCAAAAATGTTATGAAAGCATCTATGGCACAAGTATTGCAATATGAAACTTTTCTAATAACATTTCTGTTTTGCTCATATTAAAATTTACAGTGTCAAAATGAAGTAGCTAACAGGAAGAAGTTAATGTTTCCCTGTCTGCAAGACTCCCATTCAAATACACTACAGAATGCTATACTGAGAGCCCCAAAATACTGTAAAAAACATTTTCCAAATCTCACAATCAAGTCAATTTAAGTGAATAAACCCTAGTGGCAGTAAAACCAGAGAAATAGTATATAAATGTGGTACTAGTGCATTTATTCTCTGATGATCCCTTTTCAGATTTTTCTGTTACAATCCATCAGTTGAGAACTTTTCTATTTGTGTAATTGCTGACCAGTTTTGTGGTTTACACAGAGCTCCTGAGATCCAAAAATGAGTGCATGTACTGACTTTCACATGCTTGAGTATAGAAAAAGTCAGGGAACAATCTTACATATATTGTTAAAAAAAAGAGAAAGCAGTGTTAGTAAGGGCAAGGCTCTTTTTCGATTGTTTGTTTTGGAAAAAATCAGGAATAGAAGGATATTATTGGTATTGCAGTGTTGGCAGGATATAACCTCCTCAGGTCTGGCTGCTCTCATTAATTCCAAGCAAAACTGTGTCTGCTTTCTCTGCCCTGTGGGAGAACTAACATTCCTGTCCAGAGAGTGAAAGACTTCAAAGACCTTAGCATGAGAAGAATAGTTTTAAGATTAGCACATATAGGTTCTTTGAATACTGAAGTCGGTGTTTAGAGTCACAACACTGAGCTCACTCTGTGTCAGCATCCAAATTTCACTGATGTTTCATTCATGATCTTTTTGATCTGTTGATAGTGGGAAGGAGGGGCAAGTAAACATGCAGAGCCATCCTCTGTTTCTCAGGAAGTATTTATATATCCTACGCTAGTTAAGTTGAGGTGCTGGTTAAGACCACCAAAGACCACAGGTCTTCTAAAGGGTCATCTTCTCTCAGTTCTGACCATGTTTCTACCACCAGCTGTACCTTCCTGGTTTTTTATTGTCACCTGTCTCTAATGCTTGTTGGATTCTTTTGTGATTTGGTCCAATGAGGCGTTTTGAAATAGGAAACCTAAACAATTTCTAGATGACTTTGCAGCCCAGGTTATATCCCAGTAATCTTGCTGGCTGGTCAAGGATTCATTCAAAAGCCACACATAGCTCTTATGACAAAACTGCAAATTTTGCAGGCTCATAAAACACAAGTACAGATGTCAGGGAAGTTTGCTCTTCTGTGGACTGTTCCTGGCAAGTAATGCAATCAAATGGCCACCTACAGAATATTCATGAGGGTACAAGCCTTTTGAAAAGATCTTTTCTTAAGAAATACCCAAAGCAATTGGTGGATACCTTAACATTTTATCTCAGCTTGAAGAACATCTTCTGAATAAGATTAAAAACATCTGCTTAGCAGAATTTTCACAGGATCCTCCTGTGATTACACAGGGATAGTTTTCCAAAACATCTAGCTTTCAAAACAGTCAAAGATGCTGACTTATACTAATGCCAACTAAAATCACAAGCTTTTATCTTAATATCAGAGTGTAAAAATATATTGTTTCATCTATACTGGAAGAATGAAGAGTTTCTGATTTTTTATGATGATTAAAAATTACCTCAGAACTTTCTAACTCAGAGTTAATTTGGCATCTGGTGGAATTCATAATTAAATGGTTTAAAATGACTGAAAGATTATATTTATTTTGGTATTAAAAAGAAAATAAAAACAAAAGAAAAAAGAGAGGCAGAAATTATCTTGCTGTTTGAAGATTGCTATTTATTCTGGGTGCTAAGACCTCATCTAGAAGTGATGTATGAGTGTACTATGATACTGTACTGTGTTAAAAGTACCAGAATGAAGAGAATATTTCTGATTTGGTGAGTCTGGGGGCGTGTATTATCATTACATGGTATTCTACTGCAGGAACTGAATATGTTCCTTCTCCAGGGCTCTTATGTGAAGCTCTCAGAAAATGAATAGAACTGTAAATTGTGCCTAAAGTACTTAGGAAT
The DNA here is from genome assembly GCA_024500445.1 of Entomyzon cyanotis. NCBI lineage: Eukaryota > Metazoa > Chordata > Aves > Passeriformes > Meliphagidae > Entomyzon > Entomyzon cyanotis. Next base: position 40,576,068 of record JAKEPQ010001021.1, on the reverse strand, counting down.
CCAGAGCTGAAGTCTGCCTCTGAAAAGCAGTTTAGTAGTAAATTTTTAAAAAATTAAAAATTCAAGAGGAAATTAAAAGATTTCTTGTGCTTCTCCTCAGTTTTTTTACTGTAATCTACATAGTCACAAGAGCAAAAGAGGATAAATTAGGGGCTGCAAGACACAGATAACTTATGAAAAGAGATGTGATAGGTCCTCTTACATTTACCAATGTGACTTCAGGTGAAAAGATTCAGAAAACAGAAGAAAAAAAATCCTGGGTTTATTTTTATTTTTCAAACTTGAATGGAAATTTGTGAGGCTAGTTTGTCTTTACTTGGAGAAACTTGAGGAAACCAGTATTTGGGACGAGAAGAAGGTCTGTGACCATTACCATGCATCAATTACAAGAGTCTAGAAGGAAAAGATTACATCTATGATAAAAAAGAGCCCCTCAAAAAGCTGTTAAAAGTAAGTAAAAAGCCTTCAATGAAAAGAATCATCAGCAGAGAGCTAATGAAACAAGATGAAGAGTGCTGGAATATTCTATAGGAATACTCTGTCTAAAATGTTCTTATACAAGAACCCAAATGAAAGTAAAATTATTGGTGATGGAAATCCGTTACCTAGATTACATCCATCCTGGATTAGTGGGCAAAATGGATTTCCAGGATTTTCGAAATGTTCCTTTTTAATACATTCTCTATTAATACATTCATCTGAAACACAAACTATGTGATTCATGACCCCTGCACTATGTTGTCATTTTTGAGGTTCTGAGGGACTTTTACTAAATATCTACATTTTTAATGTGAACAAAGAAAAGTTCTGTAATAGGCAGAGAGCTGCACTTTCTGGATCATTGGTCCTACATCTTACTGAGCAGGGACTTGTCTGTGGAAGATGGGACTCACTGTTAGAGAGGGTTCCTGTAGTTTCTGGTGAGGAAAACGAAATGCATTAAGCGTCATGCTACATATCTATTTAAAGCATAATTCTGTGGTACATTGTTGTACAATTCACAGCAGTTAAATTAGTGGGAAGTGGAATTAGTAGAATTTTACATCTATTTTGCACTGTGTTAAGAAAGCTCTTGGGTATCAGAAAAGAAAGGAATGAAGCTTCTCAAATATCTCTGATAAAATAGGGGAAATAGAAAATTAAAAATTTTAATCTGAAACAAAGCATATTTGATTTTCATGGAATTCACATAGGTCCATGAAAGTTAAATGTTATTCCTACAGTCAAACAAGATTTCAATGGTTTATGTTTTTTGTGCAAACAGGAGTTCTGAGTCTCATTTGTTACTGAACCACTTTAGAGTTGTGATTTTAAAAGGTTCTCATAACTGTTTTAAATGGTTTGAATACAGCATGACAAAAGCAACTGAATGTAATCATCTCATTTCACTCATCTCTTATTTTACCTATTTTGTGTCATTGAATCACTGGAACTCACTTTTTAATAATTTATCAGGAACCTGATCAAAAATTAAATGCTCTCATATTCCTGGGCCTAGAGGAAGACAGGAATAACAAATACTTTATAAGAAGTGTTCAGATCACAGAAAAAGTACTGTTTTAATGATACTTTTCCCAAAATGCCCTTGTCTCATAGGTGATGTATTTTTAACATTTAGCCTAAACCAGAATTACTGGTTAATTCTAAGAAGAAATTTATAATGATTTCACAGAATTAATGAATCATCAGGAAAATAATATCAAAGCACAGCTGACTGGGTTCCTATTCAGGGCTTCTGAATCACTGCTCACTGAGCAAAGCAATCACTGGACGATGGGGGTTTTGCCTGAGCAAAAAGTGAGTCAGGGGACCTGGACTCACATTGTCTTCACTGGGAGTTTTGCCTGCATATGGAGTGAGCTGAGACTTGTGGTGAATGGGAACCATTCACAGAGTGGCTAAGCAAAGCACCCAACACATCACCATTCTGAAGTTAACACTAGGTGGTAGACATAACTGGAAGAAATACAGACATTTTTGGAGCCATGTGAAAGACTTGTTTAAAGCAGCATTTCAAACGTATTGTCTCTTATTTCCCCTTATTTTGGCCTAAATGTTTTTGTTTTGAAAGGTATCTGGCTGTTCACTCCGACGTTCCCTTTGGTTTAACAAATTAATTAAAATAATTTCCTTTTTGCATGCAGTCTGTAGGCGGAAGGGACACCCCTGTTTGGGAGGGAAGAGTTGACATCCTTGCAATTTAAAAGAGAAGTCTGTTCCACTGTCCATACCTTCTATCATTGTTTAGCTGGGGGAGGAAGAGATTTCTCAGTAGCCAGTTTTCAGCATCCAGCGCTGTAAGTGCATATCCACTGTCTCTAGAGACATCCCTGGCCACACATTTATGATGCAAACTCCTCCATGAATCCATGTCAGTATGAGCAAGAGCTTCAATCCCACTTCCCAAACCTCTGAGGCCTGGTGTGAGAAGAACACAAGTGAGAGCTAAAGGTGAAAAAGACAATACAGTGAACCAAAGAAAAAGAACAAGATGGCAGGACAGGAAAAGGGAGAAAATCACATGAGAGAACAAAGAGAAAAGGAGTATTACAGACTACACAAAGAAAGTGCATAAAATAAGGAATGGTTTGGAATGGGCATCTACAAATCAAATAAGACCAAGGTTTAACTTCCCCTCAAAACATGGATTCATTGATCCAAATGAGAACAAGACCTGTCCTGAGTAATTTTTCTCTGACTCAAAGGAAACTAGTGGTGGGCTAAGGAGTGAAAATGGAGATAGAGTTAATGGAAGTAAAGGGAGAAGGAGAGCAGTGAACCTGCAAAACATAGGGAGTAGCTGCTTTACCAAGGAAAAGAGAACAAGGACATTAAATTAACTTGTCCTGGGGTAGAAGTTCAGAATAGAGCAGAATGGGTGGAGTAAGTGACAGCACAAAACCAAATCTGATATATAATACGTAGTAAATCTATAAATTAGGGATGGGATACTATATTATGGGAGAGATATTTGACTTACGTCTTTTTTTAACAACTTCAGGTCTGAATGAAAAGGTCACTGTTTGTTTTCCTTCTACAGATGGATTTATAATATACATCAGAAGAGCATTCATTCATTGTATGCCACAGAAATCTAAATAAAAACAATGTACCGATAAAAACAATGTACAGTGTATCAGTCCTTTGTCTTGCTACAGAAAGAGAGCATTAAAATGTGGACTCAATGTAATTTTTTTCTTTATTGTAATTAATTTGGAATTACAATGATTTTAATTTCTTCTGTACAACAGTAATATTCTTTTCCTCTCAGAAGCTGAGTGAAGAAATGTGTGCTGACAGAACAAACTGAGGTAATATATCACACCAGTGATACCCCATCTTTCCTTTGAAACATACTTGCACACACTATCTAATGCTTAGTTTTTCTATATATATGATGATAGACATTTGATCACATTTCAAGAAGAAAAATGAGTATAAATATTAACAGATAGGTCCTGTTTTAAGCAAATAGCTGATTACCAATGAGTTCTGTGAACTCTGGATCCCAGCAGAGAATGGAATTTCAGAATGAAAAACACAGCAAGAAAATAAATGCTGACCACCACACAGCCTGAGGGTCTGGATGCCAGGGATACTGTGAAACAGATATTTTGAGATCTTCCATGGTGTATTAAACAGAGATCCTCCAAAAGAACCTAATTACTTTAAATCATCCTAGCCTATGTGAACTGAAGACATAGAAGCAAAACAGACTTTCTGCCACACTGTTTTGCAAACCTGATGCTGCTTTTTCCTTTGCTGAAAATTTGCATGTTTTCTCAGAGCCTGTTTCTTTCTCACAATAAACAATGAAAAGCCTTCCTGCCAAAAAACTGTCCAAATGCTAAACAGTTGCTATTATAGTCATTATTATAGCAGCAACTTAGAGCTGCATGCTTTTAAATTATAATTATTTTTACAAAAGATTTTTGTGTGTCTTGATTGCAGTAATTATGATTGCATAGCAGTAAATGCTATTTAAAAAGTCACGTTAGCTTACTGCTCCTGATAAATTAGTTTTTTTAAATGAACTTCATACAAATGAGTGGTTTCCTCTGTATTTATCTTACTTGCTATGCTAACAACAAACTAGGATATATTAAACAGCTGATAAATCATTTTTTCATTATAAAAGTAACTATGAACAAAGATGTCAAATGAAAAGCAATGTTTTAAATGAAAAGTGCTTCACGCTGATGATACCATATTCTAATTCAGGAATGTCCATTTCTCTTTAGTCTTGTTTCTCACCTATCTACCTTTGCTTTGTAAAGAAGCCATGTCAAGAAAAAAAAAGTAGTGGAAAAGGAAAAATTTATCTGAGACCAATCTGTTGTACAGGCTAGCACATGTGCTAGTGATAAGCCTGTACCTCGTTTAAAGAATATCCAATATAAACAACAGCACAAGATCCAAGAAATGGGATTCTTCAACAATAGGTCTGGGAATTAAGACAGAAAAGAGTTCAGCCAGTGGGACACCCACAAACGGTGCTATTATCCCAAATCAGGACCCATGTGGGATCATTGCTCTGCTGCCACCGTGACAGGCAGGGATTGGAGGTCAGGATTTAAAGTACCCATGGCAGAGCTTGCTCTCTGCTGGAGCTTCCCCGGCGCACTCTCAGCAGCTCTGCTGATTCACAGGCCACTGAAGTTTAGCAGCTGATCAGAGAAAAGTTTTTTTTTAAAAAAAGGAAATTAGGAAGAGGAAACCAAGAGGGACCTGAGCACCAGGGGGTAGCAAATTTCTGGCTCCAATGCCATGCTCTTTTGTAACTTGCCACAATGCTGTATTAACTTTTCAAATGAACCTGTCTCTCCCTCTGCACCCATTTAAGTGGTTGCCACTGGCTGTGGGAAAGCCAGTGAAGCCATAGTGTACAGCCGTTTGCATCTGAAATGCTATCGGCTACCAACGAGATCCCATTCGATTTCTTACAATGACACAGTCCCATCCTATCCCTAATCCTTCCTAGACAACCTTGCCCATTCTTCAGTGAGAATCGCCCCATTGTACATACAGACATTCACATCCTTGATAAGACAGTTAGGGGAAAAGTTCATGAGCCACATCCTCTGCTGGTATAACTTATTTCCCTTCCCCCTGCTCCCAAGAGTGAGTGCTGATCTGACTCCCTGTGTTGAAAGGAAACAAGGTTGTCTATTCAGCTGCAGTCAGACATACAGTGTGTGTTAAGGCCCAGACAGCCCATGATGCTGAGAGGAGATACTGAAGGTTCGTGTTTCTCTGCTGGGAATTTTTGCAGAGCAGAAAAGGAATGCCGCCCTTTTTGTGTGTAACTTCCGACTGACTACTGACAGAGCTCAAAAGCCTAAAATCACATTTACTCTCACAGCGCAAGATCTCAAAATGTAGGAATAAAAATGACGAAGAGGATTTGTTGGCTGGCTTGAGTAAGTAATGTTAAGACTGTAATCGGACACTAAATAGAAACTCAATAACAGATCACTGAAAAATCAAAGCCCTGCTGATTAGATTGGCCTGTACTACAAGTCATTCATCCTAAGCTTAGGCAAAACACTTTGCTTTTGAAATGTGCTGTTGATGGAATAGTAGCGTTTTCTAAAATAATTTAACCCTTACCATCAGCAGAACATTTTACAACTTTTTTTTTCGGATAGATGAACCTGACCTATGGTTTGCAACGTTATCAAAGATAAATTGAAGTTCAGCCTAATCAGCAGAGGAAGCTTCTTCTAAAAGTAACCTAGACACATTTGATTCATTTCATGGAGTGGTCTTACAAGGTGTGAACTGAATTCCTTTAGGAGAAACAAAATCAGATCATGCCATCTAAGCACTGAAAGATGACTGGGGTGCAAATCAAGGTTAGAAGCAATTCAGTGTAACACTCCTAAGGTGCATATTCTGCAAACATCATGTACTCAGAACCAGCTATGGATCTGCAGATCTTTTCCTGCAGCCCTTCAGGCTTGCTAACAGAACATAGCCTATGTCTTTTTCTGTGGATTGCAGTGCACATGCAAGTATATAGATCACAGCACACTGTCTTCAATAAAGCAAGGTAATAACTTTCTCTACATCAATTCTTAATAGAAAATACAGTACATTTTTCACATTTGGCTGACCAAAATGGAAGTATCCGTCAAATTGCCCTCTGATATTTGAAAAGAAACAAATGCTAAACCTCAATGTCTCCTACTCCTCACAACATGCTCAAAAGAGCAAGAGCCAAACAAGTATCTAGGAAAGAAAACTATGCTGTAGTCCTGTGGAAATATTCAGGAGCCTAAGGCTGTGTCTTGGCCCTGCCAAATGTTTGCTAACTTGTATGGATTAAATTTGACCTCTCAGAGACTCAGCTTCTCCACTGATACATCAGTGTACAATGGTAATAAACAGTTCTGAGCTGGACTGGAGCTTGAAAGAGAGTCATATATTTCCTTATTTTGTCCAACTTCATTGAAGTCTGGGGACATATTGACATGCCATCTACCATGAATAAATATATTCTTTCACAAGAATTTTACTCCAGTTTTACCATTGTGTTATCAAAAGTATTTCACCGAGCTTCTAACTCCAACACTTCAGATATTCAGTCTTAATTTAAAGTGCTGACTTATTAATGAGAAACCTGTGTTATTTGAATGTTAAAGTTTATTTTAGCTGGGATCCATGCAGTCTTATACAATATTTTTTGCTCTCTGGGAAGTTAAACGATTGTACAATTTGTTGCTTCATTTCCACTTTTTGCATTTGCTACAACTGCCTTCCCTGGGTTTTTGTTTGATAGCTCTTGTCAGCTGAAAATAACAATACTTTGTGTTGGAACAGCAGCTTCCACTCTAATACCTTTACTTGTTTTACAAAGGCACTCAGATACTGTGCCGACGTGCAAAGTAGATTTACTGACTGACTTTTTCAGCCCCAAGTAAATGGGGCTTGGGTGTACCTGAACACATGATTTCAGCTGCCTGAATCCATGCTGTCTGGGAGGAGGAGGTTCAAGTTATAGCCAGTCCTTGCCCTGTACTTGTGCTTCTCTGCTTTGCAAGCCCCGTTGTGCATGATCAAAGAAGGGCTGAAACTGGAACCCCAAACACAGATTAGAGTGCTGAGCTACCATGTCAACACAGACAGGCTCATCAAGGCCTAAGGTCATTCCTTGTCAATTTTTATTTTAAAAATATCACCCTGAAGCATGTAGAGATTAATTTATCTACGTAAAATTGGTGATTAAGTTGAAGGCTGCCACTCTGTGTTACTCTACAAAACATAGCAATGTTTTTGTATATTCTTTGCCTTGGCTAATCCAATCTAAAGTCTACAACATGTCTAACTTCTGATTTGCTCTTCCTAGAAACTAACACTACTGAAAATGCTTCAGACAGAAGAACATAACCAATGACATTTTCAGTTTGTCCTAGTCCTGGTATTAAATACTGCATACTAAATCTATTGTATATATGAAGAGAAATTCCAGTGCATTTTATTTACATGTGTTGCAGGGTGACACCATGCTATTAACTTATTTAAATACTTTTTTTTGCTATCCACAGGTATCTAAAATACAAGAGATTTTACAATATAAAGGATAAAACTCTTGAAAGTCAAAATCAATTAAAGAAATTAATGTCAGAAGATGAGGGAGAGAGGAAAAAGAAAGAAAGTTTTGAACATATTGCCATAAAAGACCTTAATATTCTGTTTTTCTAAGAACTGTGTAACAATATCCATTGTTCACTGAGAGATAATAGAAGTATCATTGCTGAAGTTAAGCTGAGCTGTACAACTGATTATTGTTTATTTTCATTTTGTCTCACTGAATAGCTAATTCTCTCACAGGATTATCCTCATTTCTCATAGACTCCAGTATTAATGAAAGCATTAAATGATGACATACTTTTGGATCACCTCACTTGGGGCCTGACCCTGTCCCATTAAGTCAAGTGGATCATTACTATTCATATGAGCAGAGGGCAGAACTATCTGGGAGGTTTTGAAGAGAGCAAGCCATACTCTGAAATGAAAGATCAAACTAGCAGATTGCTAGAGGCCAAAGGTTAGTTAAAAGGTCAGTCCCCAACTGCAGAAAAAATGGTGAGAGTATTTAAAAACTGGCCCACAAAAAATAGAAATGAGATAGACGTTTAAGATGCCAGGAGCAAGAAAATACAGCATGTGTTCCTGTCCTTGCAACACAAGCTGTCAATTTTTTTCTTCATTTTTTAAGTCAACTAATAATTTAATTTAGATGTTTCTTTCTTAAGTTAGATACCAAAGATCAAGATTGCATGGTAGACTGTTCAATCTCAAACCTATATTAATCATAAGAAAGTTTGAAATTATTGTTAGATTATTTTTCTCAACAATATACATCATAATTTGAATCACATTCAGATTGAAAAAAACACTTTAGCAAGATCATTTACTCTGTGTGGAAGTAAGTATCCTCTTAATTTTATTTTGTACCTAACTGTTTGTTGTGTGTCTACTACATAACTTTTTCCTGTGTACTTAAAATGGCATCTCAAGGAAAGAATTTAAATTAAACATCATCTGTAAAAAAATATTTATAGATTAATATGTATAGATGAATTATATATTTAGCATAAATTTATATAAAGTTTGATTTTAAATATTTGTCTTATAAGGACTTAAAATCCCATGAAAAATGCACTGAAATACAATTATGGAATATTTAACCTGAATCTACCAATGTTTAAAATGAAAGTGTTTTTCTAAAAAGGGAAGTTCTTTGGGAATTCCCCTGATTCCCATCAGCAAATACCTTTTCAACAATGCATACTTTGAAATGCTAGAAAAACTGGAAGCCACTTTTTTCTCAAAAGTGGGTATTTTATACTTTTTCCTTCATTCATTCATTGATCCATTCATTCTCTGCTATTGAAACAGGCTGAATGGGGCTTGCTATCACTGAGTTTAAATTGCTAAACGAGAGGCAAGTCTTAGTATGTATTTTGAATATCTACAAGAAACATACAAAGAATTATAACTGATCATGTTTTTCTCTTTCCTTGATAATACTCCAGTTGCTTCTGAAAGATAGGTCTGTTTCCCACCCTGGGAAGGCTAGATCTTGAATAGTTGACTTTAAGAAAATGTGTGATGGCTTCACACCATGCCTACTTTTAGACCAAAGCAGTATGCTCAGATATTTTATAATTTATTTTTAAAAGCACAGGGAGAGTGTTATATAATTATGTTTAGGCTTTTCAGACGTCCAGTCTGGAATGTCTAATAAAGAAGCTCTCCAGCCTCCCCTGCTCCCTGTGTGTGCGATCCTTCAGTTCTTCCCGGATCCTGATTTTGCATTTCTAACGAAGCTGAACTGACAAAGCGTGAAAGTGGTCTAAAAGGAAAAACAAAGCAAGTGACCCTGCTTTCACCGTGCCAAGACTAATCAATATTCCAGAAGCCCCGCTCTCCCCTCTCTGCGGATGCGTGCTTTGGGGTGGGTCGGTTTTGTCTTTTTTTTTTTTTTTTCCCCCCCCAGCGCTGCGCTCGCAGTCTCCTCCCCTTTCCTTAAGTTACAGTGATAGTAAATTGCCGTATTCCAGAGCACATGCGGATTGTCAGATCGCCCCGCTCGCTGCGCTGTGCCGCTCGCTGCTCGGCTGGGAAGCTCCTGCTTCGCCCACCGTCCCGCCCTCAGCGCTCGGCAGGTCCGGAAAGGTGAGCCCACCCTGTCCTCCCGTGCTGCCTTCTGCGGCAAGGACTCCTTTCTCGCCCTCTGCCTTTGTGTCTTACTTAATGTAATGATCCTTTTGGCTGCACCCATATTCTCTCTTGATCTTGATGCAAATTGTACAGGACAGATTAGCTGCGTTAAGCGTCCTGGAAGGAAAAGGCACTATGAATGATCTCTCCTTTTCCTTTTTTTTTTTTTTCGCTCTCTTTTTTTTTTTTCCCCCCTACAAAATGTTTACATTAGTCGGTCGGGGGAAAAAAAAAATCCTGCTTCCACACAGCAGTCGTGTCCACGGTAGAATACTTACTAATTTAAATATTTAGCTCAGTCTCCGAATGTTTCCAGTCGCTAAAGCAGCAAAGTTTATAGTGTTCTGTTGAAATTCAGGGAGGATATTGCACTAAAGTGCCAGTCTTGAAACATACGGTAAAAGCAGGGATCAAAACCCACCAAAATAAACTTGTTACAACATGCGATTTTGTTTGAAGCGTGCTGGTTGAAACCCCTGTGTATTTATATTCTAAGTGCTTCCTAAAAAAAAAAAAAAAATGTTTTGGCACTACATTTATTAAAAAGGAGATGGTAGAGTTTAACTGTCTATAAAGAGAGAGATTTCTGCAGAAGCACCTAAATTTATCCATTTATTGATTTCTAATTCCTTTTTCAAAAATCATGCCAGTGTATATTAACTAACACTTCAGAAAATGGGATTTTCTGGAAAATACCTCTGAGAAGGCTCCATTATTAAACAAACTCACACCCAGCAGTCATCATAAAACCCCACCATCTAAAATAAAAAGTTACATCTTAATGAAAAACTTCTAATACATTTTAAGGTTGATTCAATATGTGATTTCTCAAGATCAGACGTGGTATGATTCTTGAGTTTTCCTGCACAGGGCCAGGACTTGGACTCGATGGTCCTGGTGTGTCCCTTCCAGCTTAGTATAGTCTGTGATTCTGTGATATATCTCAAAATTGCTATCGGGACAAGATAAGCATTACTCTGCACTGGGAGTTGGTATTACAGTCTGAAGCAACAAGTTAAGTAGGATATTACTTCTGATGTTTTACAGATGTGCTCAGGGTGGTTTATACAGCTAAAAGATGAATGTTATTAACGTAAAACTGTCAAAGGCATATCTTATAAATAGTGGTTGAGGGATAAATAAACTACTGCTGTTGCCTTTTTCCATGTGAAAAGAAGGAATTGAGCCAATGCATTCAATCATTTTAAAACATCTGAAATGTAGAACATTGGTTTGAGCAAAATATTTCTCTTCAATGGTTAATGTGAAGGTGAACTAGTTGTTTGTTTGTTTCAAATAATAGTGAACTGATTAAAAGCAAGCCTGACAGATAGTTTTAAATGTTATAATACCTTAAGTTGCTATGAATTGTACTGATTTTACATTTGTATGTCAAAACCAAATCTAAAAAAAGTTACTGCTAGGTTTTACAACCTGACAGCAGTTCAGATTAATCTCTGAAGACACAGGACACTTACCTGATCAGTCTGTATAATCTTTCTTTCAAAGTCATTGAGGCTTTGCATCAAAAACTGCTTAGATATTATGAACAACACAAGTTGTACTGAAACATGAAGAATATTTGCTTCTGTGTAAATATATAGCTAATCATTCCTCTAAAATCTTACTGCAATGTTTGATATTTCTTGTCTTGCAGGTTTCTCCAGTACCTTCCACTGAAGAGTCCTCCACTTTTCTGAAGGGATACTGAGAGAAGTTAATTATAAAAGAAAGCTTTAAGCAAGATAGATGACTAAAGGTAACGGAGAAGATCCAAAACCTGGAAGTAGGATGGAGCGAATTCAACAAGGAGTTCGGAAACGTACACTTTTGGCAAAAAAAAAAGTGCAGAGCATAACAAAGGACGATGTTAAGAGTTATTTAATGAGGAATGCCTTTGTGCTCTTCACCGTTGTTGCTGTGATTCTTGGTGAGTAATTTGTTCAATAGGAATATTCTGTTCTCCAGTGCATTTGACAATGAGGATGTGACTGGATGATTTGCATTACAAATGAGTTCCCAAATTCTTCTGCACTGATAAGAATGTTCTGGCTTGGAGAGTTTTGGCTTTGACAGCTGCATGAAGTTTAAGGAAGAGCCATTAAATTATTGAGAACAATTAAGAGCAATTTTGGTGAACAAAAAAACCAGAACCGTTGTTTTATGAATTCTTCTCTTAAATAATCAGTTACAATAACTGAATTGGATGTTTCCAATTATATCTTTTCCTGCCAAAGCCAGTTGCAGCAAAATGCTTGGAAGTAACTTTTATTTACCTAAACACTCAAAAAATCAACATCTTGCAATGATAAACAGAAATTCTCAATTAATGAAATGAAGAGACATTTCTAAACAAAGGCATACAATAAATAGGGTTCAATTTTTTCAGGTTTCCCTTGATAAATGCAAACCTACGTTTATTTTCTCTCAGCCACTGACAATCTTACACATGCATCTGTGAGATGCAATTGGGGCAACAATGGCAATGCTACTTGTTCAAAGGACTGAAAGATAGCACCTGATTAATGCCTTTTAAGAGTATATGGAGAGGAATCCAGAACATCAAACAGCATTTAGATTTGGAATGCACCAAAATGTAAATTTAAAATATTGCTACATACTTTAAATTAACATTAGAAAGAGAATCTGCTGAGAAAAACAGGCAATTTTTAAAATTAATTTTCCTTTAGATGGTTACATGATCACGTGTGATAATTTTTCTTTAGAGATTTTCAAAGTGGCACCATGTTTCATGAAATAACCACTCTTTACAGGGTGAGCAAGAACGCTATGGCTTTTCATTTTTCTCATTAGTTTAAAATATAAAATTGCGAATCTGATCGTTATAATGAAAAAGCGTATGTTAGCACCTAAAGATAATCATATTTATCTTTTACCTATGTAGGCCCTAATGTCCTTCATAATGCTGTTTGGTGCAAATCTGCTTGCTATGTTTCTACAACTCTTCCAGGAACTGAAATTTTAGGGCTTTGCCATTATTGTTGCTTGATATCACATCAACAGTGTTATTTTCATTTCAGGTTTGATGGTCTTTTTCTGGGTGACATTTATATTAATTTTCCCATTGGTAAAATGAAGTACTTTGTTGGTAAAGCAGTAATATCAGTTTCTGATATTTATAAACAATATTTGATAGTAAGTATTTTAAATTCCTAACTATTACGTATTTTCTCAGTGTAAAAGCCCCATTAATATCAGGGGTGAAAAAATTAGATGTTTTATCTACAATGGTCAGAAAAGGCAGAGCAAATTAAGCAAGTTTTAAAACACTGTCCAACCTCAAAGAACACAATTCTTTGATAGTTACTTTGCCATGCAGCATGCAAGCAACACGCTTTTGCAATTTTTTTCTCTGTCACTTATCTCCAGTGTGACTCCCACAAACTTGTCAATGTGGGTAATAAAATGCAGACTGGACAAGTGTTTTTGCTGTTACTACTGGTTCCAATTAATTTTAGATAACTCATGACACTCTGCCCGCTTCTCCACTACCACCTACAGCAATGGCAGAGGATCAATACACACTGGAACATGAGCTGGAGAGCTAATGAAAAAATGCAGCCTAGGATGAGCTGGCTGCTCCAGTTCTGATCATGAACATGTAGACATATCCAGTGTAACATGTAAGAAAAAGTCTTCTTGTTACTGTCACGGAATGCTCAACATTTTTCTCACATTTATTATTTGTGGTGTAATTTTGAGGTACATATATATGATTAGAATAGTAAATTCATGGTTAATAGCTCACTAAAAGGTAATGTTTGGGGATTTATAGAGTTTCTTGCTGTTGTGGGAATACTCAGAAGTAGGGAACAGATGGCTAAAGAGTTTGGAAAATGCTCACTGGTTGAACTCCATCTGTCTAGTTTGGCAACGACTAAGTTGCTATCATCACTCAGTTTTTGGTGATCTGTGGAAAATCAGATGGTGGGCTTGGTCCCTTTCCTAGCAGACACTAATCAACATTGCAGAATTAACCCAGCAATTAGCACTACTGGCTCTCTCATTTGAGATGCTTGAATGTGAGTCTAAATGGAAACAAAACTGTACTCAGGTCAGGGTTGAATAATTTAAAAGAAATAATGCTTAATTCTCTGTAATCCAAGAGACAGGCGACAGTTTTTAGGGCTGTCAGTCCAGAAGTTTTCATAGACACCAAACTTAGGAAAAGGAAGATTGTATTTAGAGAGAGCAACATTTCTTCAGAGACATCTCTTTTGTCAAGGGACAGACATGAAAAAGCCTTTTTTAATAGAGTATTTCCTATTTCTTTGCTGAGCAGGACTGGTTATGGTATAGGTTAAGTGCATAGGACCTTATCTTAGTTCCAGCACTGTAGTTTACAGCAGGGACTTGGGTTTGTGTCTGTGGAAACTGGGACTTTGCTGTGAAGTGGGTAACTATAACATGCAGTTCTTTCTGATGTATACAGATATTTTGCAAACAGAGTGAGGATTTTCTGGCATTCACGTGATGAGGAAAAATATAGCCATGTACACTAACTTCTGTTGTTACTCTGATTCTGAACTGAATTCTAAACTGAATTCACTAGCTGCTACAGAACCAAGCCAATTACTCATTAAAAAACCTATTAATGAAGATGAAAGAAGCTATAATTCATGCTGAGAAATACTTGGAGCTATTCTCTATTTCCTGAAAAATGCATGGACTGTCCTTCAGATTACACCTTCTCTGTAGGTAGGGTCTGTCTAGCACATTATAATAATAATTGTTACTGTTTTTAGTGAAATTTAAATGTTTTTCAAGCCCTTTGAGAAACTTCCAGAAAAGCATAGTCACTAAGTGTCGCTGTTGAGTGGCTAGCTGAGGAATGACCCAAGGTCTCAGACAAGGAAAGAGAGGAGAAGAGAGCTTTATTGTTTTGAATTCCATATATATAGAGTTTACAGAGGTCACCCAGATTGGTCAGCTCGAGACCTCCCCCTAGGCCCAATTGGCCAAGCCCGAACTGACCTAATCTGGAGACGTTGTTTGCAAAACATCCACGCTTTATCTTGTTTATGAAATATAGCAAAATGTTCCCACAGGAAGGACCTGTGCTAGCCACAACTAAGTGAGTTATAATGCAATTTTTCACATTCTTCTTGCGTACATAAAGATACTATAAACTAGTTTTCTGCAGCCAAGACCCAACTGACGATATCAATCATGTGAGACAAATTTGTGAGGGTGGCCACTGGTAAATTGAGAATATCACGATGACCAGGAGCAATTTAAGGTAGGGTAGGGATCATGGTGGCTCATGGAAAATCCACAGGAAGTCTCACAAACTTTGAAGTGCCAGCCAAATTACTGGCAAAATCTCAGGCAGTGCCCTCTCTCCCACGGTAGTTAGAATCATCACCCTGTCCCCAAAAACTCCTTCCTTTCAGATACACTTCCTTTATCAGCCTGTCTTCATTCTCACCTCCCATTTTCTGAAAAATGGCCCGGACTCTGAATAGACTCTAAATGTCCAAGAATTTCCTGTGGATTTTGAACTTGTGTTGAAGGAGAGACCAAAATACACAGAGCTGCTAGGCAGAGATCCTCAGAAGCTGTCTGCAGAGAAATTCTGTTTTAAGTGTGGGGTTTAGTGATGTAGAGGCAGGTTGTGAAACAAGTACTCTGAAAATCAACTTCTGCACAGTTATTAAGCTTCAATTCACTAGCTAAAATCCTTTTTACCAGAGATATATGTTGCAGTTGTCTGCTGGGACATTCAAGGGGGAGAGGGATGGTTCCAGTTCTGTTTCTGACTGTTTCCCCAAAGCGAAGAAGGAATGCAGGCCTGGCTGTGTCATTGAAGCCAGGCTTCTGTAATTGCCAGCAATCTCAAAGTAGGTGTGAAATGTAGATAAGCCTATACAACCTCTGCTCTGCAACAGCATGCACCATGTGTGGAAGATTCCAAAATTTTCCAGTGTATTTATCAAAAAAGCCTAGTTAAAAATACAGGAAGAAGACATGTGAGATGAAGGCATTGCCAATGCCCCTTGTCCCTGAAGAAAAAAAGCAGAGATAAATAAAGCCTTCAAGGGATCCTTCATGATACAGAAGGCAAAAAATGACAAAACACTTAAAATATCTGAACAGTGAAAAGCCGTGCAGAGAAGCAGATTCTCCTATGTCGTCAACAAACCTGTTCTGAACAATTGCTTAAAGGGTACAAGTCTGTGATACATGGGTAGGCGAAATTCAGGATAATGTCCACAAAAACAACAGTCTTGTGTGTTGAAGCAACATCTTTTCTGCTACTGGCATATCTCTGTCTCAACTTCAGGGTGAGGCTGAGATTGCCAGAGAAGGGTATTTGATCCCACTGTTTACTGACATTGAACACTGTGACAATGCCTAAGGCAGCTTTGGTGAAATCTCCATGAGAGCAAAGTAAAGATCCATCACTGACGGAATAACAGCTGTGGGAACTGAGTTTTAGGTGAAAGAATGTGCTAAAACATAAAGAGAAAAATTATACCCCAAAAAAGAATAAAATATATGCAAGAAAATCAAGATAGTTTGGCTACAGCTAAGGAAAAATTAATTATTTTTGTGCTGAACTCAGAGGCTGACTCTGTCTCGTTCTCCTAAAGAACCTGCCTAGCACAATTGATTTCTCACTGAGTGACAAAACCTTCCTAAGTAAGATTCTGAAAAATTCACTAATCAAATTTTTTTTTTGTTTTAAGTATGAAATAGTTATCATTTTGTAAGGAAAAAACCCAGAAACAGATACCATAAAACTCAGAGTGGCACTTAACACTTCAAAGAGATTATTCTTTTGACAAGGAAGAAAAAGTAAAGAAATGCAAAGAACTTTAACTCTGTTATTAAGCCAGTGGTAAAAGTCAGGCTGTGAAACATGGACAGTAATCTAGTTTAACAGTTACCTGCAAAATAAAATAATGTAAATGTATTACCACAATCCACAATTCTTGCCATTCCTTCTGTTGTTACTGAAATGAAACAGCGATCGTTGTTGAACTGCCATACATGGCACAGAGTAGCAGCAATAAACTTGGCTACCTTGTAAATAACTTTATTAAAAGTAAGCATTAATTAAGCATTATATAACATTTAAAATTATATAAAATTGAATATATATATATACATATAATACATATAAAATGAATAACATTAATAAAGTTAAGCGTTCTGGAGAAAGTAGCTGTGCATATATGCATCGTAAAGATGCAAAATCTGGCAAATTTTGCTTACTTCTTCTTGGACTTACTTCTATTATAATGCTCTAAATTGTCAAATCAGTGGACTTGGAAAAGAAGTATGTCTGAATGATCATAAAACCATCCAGAGAAACATTGATTCACTGCATTCTTCACACAGCTTGTCAAAAGGCAGTTGATAGTCTCAAAATTCTGTTTAGAAATTAAAAATAAACGTATTTATGTAATACTGCTTCTTACTAATCATATTTCAAGGCTATCCTAGGTGAAATGCATGGCAGTAACTGCATGAGACATTTAGGACATGGTTCCTCATAGAGTTTACAAGAAATTTCCTGAATACCATTAGAAACCAGCCATTATGCTATCAGAAGATATTTTACAACTGAAACAGTAATTATCTCAAAGATTCTCAAAAAAACCTTTTGCGTTAACCATGAAAGGGACTGAAAAACATTTCAACATGCAATAAACTAGTGTTAGGGCTTGTCAACCCTTTCCATTTTTAAGTAGGCAGGAACTGTAATTGCTATGGTTACTGCAAAAAAATCATAAGCAAGATGACAATGATTTGTATGCTGAGTAAATATTTAACGTTGTTAGATCCTTACTACACTTGTAAAGCTAGAACAAGCTGTCATTGGAGATGAAATGCTTTTGAGTTGGTCACAGTGAAGGTGTGGCTGAAGGTGGCATGTTCAGTTGTAAAAGAATTCCTGAAAATTTCATTAATTTAGCTTAAAATCCTCACATAATTTCTTGAAATAACCAGGCATCTAAAAGTTTCAAGGGATTATATGATACCATAGAAAAAAATGGGTTTATAGAACACTCATCTCTTTAAGTGCATTTGAAAAACTATACAAATAAATTCAATATTAAAGAGAAATAAGAAAATGGGTTAGATATTCAAGACATCAATAAGGTTACTAAAAAAAGTAAGATATAAGTGCAAGCATCGGGATAATTTGCACTGGGATAATATGTACTGTGCTAGCATACACTGTACTGTACAGTGCATTTATACTGTACTAGCATAGACTTCTGGATAAGTAGCTGACTTTTTTTCCATGCCTTGTTAAAAGAAAATTAGATGTTTTGGAATCGCCAGCTTCATAAAATTATCCATATAGTCATAGTGGTTATGTATATCGTCTGGCCATCCTCCAAATTCCTTTTGTTTATTGTGCATTTCTTTAAGATTTTGTATTTCATTTTGTTTTTGATTGCAACCCAACAATCTTATGGTAAGTAAACTTACAACAAGCCAGACACTGAGGTGCTGCAGCAAGTCCAGAGACAGACAGCAGAGCTGGGGAAGGGTCTGGAGCATAAGTCCTGTGAGGAGCAGCTGAGGGAGCTGGGGGTGTTCAGCCTGGAGAAAAGGAGGTTCAGGGGAGACCTGATCACTCTCTACAGCTCTCTGAAAGG
Source organism: Entomyzon cyanotis (assembly GCA_024500445.1). Classification (NCBI taxonomy): domain Eukaryota; kingdom Metazoa; phylum Chordata; class Aves; order Passeriformes; family Meliphagidae; genus Entomyzon; species Entomyzon cyanotis. Next base: position 40,557,703 of record JAKEPQ010001021.1, on the reverse strand, counting down.
AGGCAGTAGCCAGGTGGGAGTCAGTCACTTCTCCCAGGACAAGAGGAAAAGGCCTGAAGTTGTGCCAGGGGATGTTTAGTTTGGATATTATGAAAAATTTCTTAATTGAAAGGGTTGCAAAACACTGAAACCCTGGGAAGAAGTAAAGTCACCATCCCAGGAGATATTTAAAAGATGTATAAATGTGGCACTTAGGGACATGGTTTAGTGGTGGACGTGGCAGTGCTGGGTCAAGGGTTGGACTCGGTGATTTTAGGGACCTTTTCCAACCTTGCTGGTTCTATGATTTGATGTGACTTAGCGTATTTCATAATACAAGTATTTTGTGGAGTATTACAGTTCAGTTTAGCTGGAGCTTTGGAGAAATAAGGCAATGCAAGTAATAATAAAGAAATATTTAATAAGGAGCTAAGAAATTTTCCCTCCCTTGCCAATTTCTCCATTTCTGTAATTCACAGAATATGCTATGCTGTCTACAATGTATATTAGGGAACAACTAGACTCCTCACCAAGAAGTCTAAAATTAGTCATGGATACAACAAATACATATGATATGGAGTAAAGAAGGAACTATGGAAAATAGTAAAAGAATAAATGGAAATGATTTCAGAGAAATTTTACTAAAAGCTGGATTATTGCGTTTATTATGTCAACCCGTCAGACTTGAAGCTGTACAGACACTATTTGCACTTTTAATCAACACAATGAACCCATGGGTTGTGTAACCCTTTAAAATCCATGCAGGATAAATTTATATTGATTATAGGTTTCATCAGACTTTTTAAAATAAAAGAGTAAACTAATAGATTTGATGAGCTGCACAACAGAAAAAAGGAAAATAATTAAAACTGGAAAAGAGGCAAAAAACCCCAGAATGATAACAGGAGAATCAGGACAGTAACAAAACTTTACTGGTACTTATATTTCATGGTTGTTCTTCCATGTCCTTTCTTTCAGCATCATTTATATTCACCTTTTGAATTTTTTGCTCAATTCTCTATATTAAAAAAATGCAGTATCTTGCTTGAAATTAGACATGTCTATAAATTTTCTATTGGCATGGATAGAAGACCATAAACAGAAATGAGCTTGAGAGTTACAAAGTGTGTGCTTGTTCTTCGCCTTTTACTGTAACTTGGCATAACTGAAAATTAATTTATTCAAAAAAAGTCCACAAAAGATGGAGCTTAAATTTTAAGTATTGTTTATACTGAAACATAATGTGGTCCCTCAAAATTAGTAAATGCTTTGCTTTTACCATTCACAAGGGCTAAACAAAAAAAATAGAGTTGCCTTTGTAGTAGAGGACCATTAATCAGGGAATTCCTGGGGGTACTTAGCAAAGGTAGTTGATAAATACTGCATGTACTGCATGTATTTTGATGTCTTTTAAAATAATTTTGACTTGGGAATCCATACACTAAACAGACACAAATGTGCAGTCTAGTCCTTCAAAGCCTGAAATGCAAGCAAAGGAAGCTGCAAACGGAATCCGAATCTCAGAGCTGTTTGTCATTGCACGAACTAGAGCTGGGAGACTCAACAGGGTAACCCCACAAGTCCACAACCCAGACATGTGACTGCCTAAAATTTTCCAGGAGAAACACAGACAAACAAACAAACAGGTTTGCATTCCTACTCCCACTCCTTTCTGAGTCAGGACCTTGCCAGACATTTTCACTCAGTGGAGATCTGGAAGCCCAAGAGTCTTCACCTTGGGAATGGTGTCAGCAGCACTTGAGGTGTTGGGTTACGCTTTGCCTCTCAAAAGGCAAGTTCCAGGAGGAGGCAATTCCACCATTCCCTTCCAAGCTGTGTTATTTGGCAGAGGGAAATGCAAGACTTCTAAGGATAAATACATTTGCCAAGAAAGCAAAAGGCAGCATCGTTTAACCTAATGTTACTTTCCTGTAACAGGGAGCCCATGGCTTTGAAGTGGTCCTTTGAGCAAGAACAGGGACACAGGGCACAACATAGGATATCCAAAATCCAGATGATTCTGTGCATTCTGTGTGTGTCAGTTGTGTTCAGTTGCTAGTCTCTCAGGACTTAGCCTGGAATTAGGCAAATAGATATTTAGGTCGTGGCAGTTCTGAGAAAAACACAAGCAGAGTGGTGAGAACTGAGGAGTCTTCCAAACCAAATGGAGCAGTGCCCATTAACTTTACAGATTTCCAGAACTAAGGGTTTTTTTATATCTGGAGGGACTTTAAAGGTCACAGTTTGGACTCAGGTACTTACTATATAATTAAGTATTATTCCAGGTGCAAGTTTCCCTTTGCCATTTTTGTGACCTTTAAGATAGGAAAATTCTACCATTCAGAATAGCACCTAACAGTGACAAGAGAGGTGTCATTACCTATATTGAGGCTACATCTAAATTAATTGTGTATGTTACAATATATCTTTCTGAAGTAAGGCATAATACTTCCTTTTAATCAACTGAAATAAAACACTTCAGGAAATTCATGTGTTGGAAGAGATTGTTGGCAAGTAAAAGAAATACATGGAAGGTTCTATTTGTGAATAGTTTCACAGTCATGCTGAGGATTTTAGGGATGAAGTGGCTCAGAATCAAATAGCTAGAGACTGAAAGCATTCCAGTTACCTTTTTAAGAAGATGGTAGCGTGATCCCATGAATTTCAGCCATTTTTCTTATTATTTTTCTTATGGAAACAATTCACTAATGACAAATCAAACATAAAAAAGGCATTATGGTAGAGCTTACACCTGATATGGCAAAAGTCTTGTATTCTATAACAGGAAATGCTCCCTTTCAGTCCATCCAGGCTGTTTGCATGTCTCAGCAAAATACTAGACAAAAAAGATTCTTTGAAATCTTTTAACAAAGTCGGCCATGTGTTATGTTCTATGATCCAAATAATTCTGGCATGGGGATATCTTGATTCAACATAATACTTAAACCTTAGTGTCAAACAAGTCAGTTACAGATTTAGACTATCAGCACTAAGCTAAATTAACAGGTGGTTTTGTAAGAATTAACAGTTGGACTAACTCCATTGAGATAGGAATGCATAATTTGAATGGCTGTTAATGATGGTGCAAAACTGCATATCAAGACAGTCCAGCCTAAAATGAACTCTTTGTAGTGTGTGTCTAAGCTGGGATTAAAAAAACAAAAGCAACTCTCCATATCTAACTTCAAGATCTCTGTAAACTACACCAAAAGTTCCTCAGAGTAGAGTTCTGTTTTCTGTGCACGTTTGCACAAAGTTCTTGAACCTGAGTGATCTCAGTCTCACTGTCTGCAATTCCTTAGTGACACTATACTCTCAAAAAGACAAAACAGTACAGATGGGCAGCTGAAACCATAGTAGAGGAAAAGAGAATTCAGTGCTGGTAAGAAATATGTAAACTTCCAGCTGAAGGAAAACAGGAAAGAAAGAAAGAAATGTAAAGGCAGGAAAGGTACCCTAAAAACGTTCAGAGAGCTTTCTTACCTGTTTTGATCTATATTTTATGGGAGTAAATACACTAACTTTAGTCAAGAATGTGAAGTAGAAAAGTAAAGACGGGCATGAAAGAAACAGTTATTACAGTAATTTTGCAAAGCACCAGGTAGTACCATAATTCAAAATAATACTTCATAAAATATAATCTGACATATATTGTGAATGCTTGAGCTTTTGTACATATATAGTGAGATACTATTCCTGTGTATTCATGGAATTATTTGCTATTTTTTGCATCAAAAGTGTTTTTTGCTATAGCTCAGACACTAACAAGAGTATATAAACTAAGCATAGTTTGTCTTTCAATGAAGTCTCTTGTCTGAGGATGAAATCAGGAATAATGTCCCTATTTCATTAAGAACAGTCAGCTTCAGTGCCAGCAGAGAAAACTTTTTCATTCCAAATCCTCTACTAATGCTCTGTAATTGCTTGTCTTAAAAATAAAATCTAAAAAAAAAAATAAAAAAGGAGAGAAATAAAAGTTGAGGAACAAGAAATAAATACAGAAACGTTTCAAGGAGAACAAGGGAAGAATTTAAAAAACATTTAAAGGCAAACAGAGAAGAAGTAGTTGGATTAAATGAGAACAATTTTTTGGACATGTTTTCAAAAGAAGAAAATTACCTCCTAATTGGGGAAGACAGGCAAATGAGCCAAACAACTAGAGACAAAAGAAAAGTGTCTGAGTCTAACACTAGAGCAAAGAAATGGCAAAGGACTAATTTCAATGATTTCTAAAGAGCTTTTTTAACAGCACTCAGAAGCTGTTTTATCCTTAGATTTGATGTAGGTGTCCAATTTAGGCAGCATCTGATCAAACATTGGTTTTCCTAATTTCTTAGTTACATCAGTTCTTACAGCTTCCAACTCCTCTTTCCAATTTCAGGCTTTCTGTCCCCAAAATCCGAGGAGATGCTGTGTCTGCAAGTAAAGGCAACATTCAAGTGCCCAGCCATGGCTATAAAGGTGTTTCAGGAATTCAGCCTGCTCCAGAGCTGGGCAGAAGGCAGCAGGCAGATTGTTCCCCTGATTTTGAGCTGGGAGTTAGGTGCCCATGTATCTCTGTTAATCTGGCTTCAAATGCCCACAATACATGTTTATTATAAAACTGCTCTGCATCTTTGCACATTGTAACTGAATACTGCTGTAGAAGAAGCCTCGCATGGGTTTTCTGGGAAAATAATCTCTCTTACAGAATAAAGCAAACCTTCAGGGTCAGGTTCAGGGGGGCAGGTGTTCCTGGGGCACTGTGATTCCAGGGCTGTGGCTCTGTATCTCCCCAGCAGAGCTGTGAGTACCATGGCACTCCTGTGGCCGCTGAGGGAAGGCAACGCACTGACTTTGGATGCAGTGGACACCCTCTGGCATCAGTGTGACTCTTACTGGCTATACACTTGCTTTTCTCTGAACATGTCCCTTTTTGCACAGCCCAGATCTTTCCTGGATCCCAGCCATGTGTAGGATATCCAGCTCTTCCACACTATTTCTCCCATGACTCCCCTCACGGTGCATCTCAGCCAAAGGAGAGGCAGCTGCTTGTGTCCAAAGTAACCCATGTTCCACTTTAATATACATTCTGATTGAGCAACTTGGAGCACAGCTCCTTAAGCTCTCTGCTGCAGTGTCATCATGCAGTTAAAATTTGCTATTTACGTTCAACAAAATGGTTTCAAAGGGAACATACCTTCCTACCTACACAAGGAAAACCAGAAAGCAAGGAAGGAGTGGGTGATATACCAGGTATAATAGGAGGTGAAGATTCAATATAAAATTATGGAACAAAAATTATGAAATCAAAATCACACTGAGCAAATGATGTGATTCTTGTGGCAAGCAAGGAAAGAAATTAAGAAAGGTTGGATTTCATCGGCAACTTCAAGTATTTCTTATCATTAGAAAAGTAATTTAGCTGTTTGTCTCAAGTAAACACAGTTGTGGACTTATCTGAAACTGGCTCTAAGAAGAAAAAGTGTCAGAAGAAAATGGTAAATTAGGCAGAGACAAATGACCCAAAGAACAAAAGCAGTCATTCCAGAGCTCTGCAGGAACATAGGAATGAAATGGCTGTGTGGCTAACAAAAATATACAATGTCCCATTAAACTGGTAGAAGCCTGATTCCCTTCATGGAGCTTGCCCAATTGCTATTATAGAACAAAATGTTATTTGCTTGCTGGTTACAAGGTTTTCTGAAGTGGGCTATTAACAGCTGCTGGTTTAGAACAGCATTCTTGCTTAGAGTAAGGTATTCTTTTCCAGTTATTTTTGAAGTTTTGTATTTCCTGCTGGAAAAAAAGAAGTAATGCTGTACCTAGTACATTAAAGAAAAGGATATTGATATGGACCTCATTTTACAGTGTTCTGAGATTTACAGTAAAAAGCAGAAGTATATATAACTCTCAGTGGTTTGTTGTGATTGAACTGGCAAACACTGATAAAGAAAAAGCAGCTCTTGCACCATCATTGATATAACACATAGTAATTTCCTCTAGAAATATGCTCAAGTGATGTTTGATCAATTAGGAAGTACAGCTGTCAGAATTTTCTACTTTTTGCTCGAAAATACAGTAGAGAGCATGGTCATTGCAAAAATAAAAGCTCCAAATAGTTGTATGGTTTTAATTCCTGTGTGGTTCTGAAATAAAATAGAGCTCATAATAATTAATTTCAATAACTTAGACTTAAAATAATTAATTGTTTGAAGTAATGAAAAAAACCAATTGTCTGCTTTTATTAAATTTTTATACATAATTCTTGTAAGTGGGCCAGAAGGAGGATAGAATTAATCTTCCCTAAAGTTCTTGAATGAATGTGCAGATGTGGGTAAAGCCCCATCTTCCATCTTCGAAGAGAAGTGGTTTGGGGTTGTTTTAATTGATGTGTTGTTTTAAACTCCTGTGTAGGTGTGCCACCCATTTCATATATGCAGCACAAAGAATCATGTGAAACAGCTCTCCACTATTGTGAGACTGAGGCATTTTTGTGACACAATTAAGAACTTCATTTTCTTCAAGGAGAATTTTGAAGCTAATTTTCAAATTCAGTGAAGAAATTGTGTGATTTTTTAATTTATTTTTATTTTGTGAAAACCAGCCATCTCCATAACATATCTGTTCCAAAAAACTTAATATTACAGAAGTATTTTTGTCTTGCTACTTCAGACCCAGATTTTATTCCTTACTTCATCGCTCTTTGATGTTAATCCATTTAAGACATTTTTTATAGAAGGTTGTGTGTTTCTTAGCCATTACAGGTATATAGATAGTTTTTAAAGTCTAACATGAAGACTGTATTGTTTCCTTTCTGGTACTAAACATCTAGAAGTGAAGACCATAGACCATTCATCAAAGTGTTCCTATTTTTGGACTAAAGAATTCCAAATCATATCTACCATTTCACCATTTCATCCATTGCCCTAATTGCCAGAATTATTTTCATTTTCTGCTCCTTGGAAGTTTTAAACTCTCTCTTCACTGTATTCATACATATGGAATTTTATTTTGAACACCAACATTGGTATGAAATAAATACAATAAAATGGTTTAGCTTGTTAGATAATCTGATTTTTGTCAGGATTATCTGCAAATAAATTTTTCCATTAACATAAATTTATCAGACAAAAACACCTGAAAAATCCTTTATAACTCTAATTTGATTTGCTTTTCCATTATGAGCTGTATAAATGAGTTAGCAATATGTTTCTGTTACACACTGTCCACATGTATACAATTCAGCTTCTTAACTTAAACATGAACTACTGATTTTTGTCCAGAAAAAAACTAAATTCTGTGGATAAATCTACTGTTTCCTGCAGTGTAGAAATGCTATACTATCAACTATTTGAGAAGTCAGGCTCTGATAGTGTTGATTAGTTGATCTTTTCTGTTACGAACGGTAGACAGAAACCTGCACAACAGGTTGTGGGAGCTTGTTTCACACAAGGCTTTGTCTCATTACAATTTTCAGAATTAACCTGAAACTTGAAACTTTTACTGAGAAAGGCCAATATTTAAACTTCCCAGTCTTGATCCTGTACAGTGCTAAGCACTAAAACTCCTGCCACACACAAAATAGTAGATGGTTGTTGGAATACTGCACACTTTCCACAGGTTTAGGACCTCCTACCAGGTCTTGGTTCAGGACTTTATTTTGTGTCTATTTTTAAATTGTCAATATATGCTGCTGCCCCACTATTTCAAGACTGTGAATGTTGATTCTAAGAAGGTAATTCAAAGAAGACAAAGCTACCTTGCCAAATTGGACTTTTCTGTTTCAAGAATTTTGTTAATTAAACTTTGTCAGAACGGATGTAATACCCACCATTCAGTTATTCAAACTGAGAACAGAAAATGAAGTTCAATCTTAATTTGTTCGAAAACCAAGGGAGACTGGTAAAATCATGCTGGTCTACTTTCATTATCAAACCCTACAAGGAGGAATAATATACTTAAATTTCTTCTTGAACTGCTAAGGTGAACACAATCAATTTTCAAAAATATCTGCGAAACAACTACTAATGTACCTATAATCCAAGCAGGGAAACTGAGTCAAAGAAAAGTTCTCATGTCTTGGGCATGGCTGCATACAAATCAATAGCAGTGCTTAGATTAAGGCTGAAGAATTAGAAGCTGTTGTGTGTTGACCCATTTCAACATAATACACCACAAGGGCACATTTTTTTCACATTGCAGGAATTCTTTCTGTAAACTGTAGTGCTGGGCAACCCTGTAATTATGCACAGAGCACATTAGGAAAAAAAAGGCCAATAATTTTTGGCTTAACAGGTTTATGTGGATTCAGAAACTCACTCTCACTCCCAATATTCATTCAAACAGCCATCTTAGGTCACTCTGTACTGCTTGGATGGCAGTGGAACAGATAATCCAGCCCTTATATCACAGCATAAGGACTAGTTCTTATAGCAGCCTCAGAAACCCTTACCAGCCTCAGTGAGGCTTTGTACCAGTGCAGGGATTAATTCATGTGGAACTAATTGCAGAACTGTGGCCTAAGTAAGAAATCGGTCTAGCTCTATTTGCTTGTTACCCAGTTGTCAAAATGTAGTGCTCATTAAGTGCAGAAACAAAAGGTCCAGATGGATTCTTTATAGCTGAGAAATGTGTTTCCCATATAAAAAGAAAATAATGAGTAACGCAGCAGCAGAATTTAAAACTTTGTTGAAAAGAAGGGAAACTCTTAGGCAGGTCTTTTGAACAAGAATAATTCAGATGCCCTTCTATGCATTTTGTTATATAATTATACCTAAAAAAGAACCATTTATGCAAAATGTACTTCAGCTACCTGAGCCTACAGAGCATGAATGAAAATAAACCAAATGCTTTCTGGTCCTTCCACTCCCATATCACGAACTCCATGCTTGGTGCCATTTGCACTGTAATCGCTTTTCCCTCCATCCTGTAACGTGGTCAATTTTCTGTTCTACACAAGACATTTCTGGACTCCTCTAGCTTAACCAACCTGCTGAAGCCCCTAAATCATGATCAGACAGACAGAGGTCACTATATTTAGAGTTACAGCTCTTTCCTTTCACCAGCAGATGTCAATAGTCTAGTGTAGGAGGCATGACAGCATATTTTAGCTAGTAAATTTTGGCATGAAGCTATTATCTGATCTCTGGAAGTACCAATCAAAAATTTGACTTTAAATAAAAGCAAAACCATGAAGTGATTAAGAATTGGAGCTAGCAGTTGTCAGAAGTGTGCAATGTTGCAACATTTTTAGGATATACTCAAGTTCTAAGAAGATCTAGGGCAGAGCTTGAATGCTCTGCTTGCTGACATCATGAGTAGCAATTTCATAAAATGTTCTAAGAAACCTAAGTCTGCCTATCTTTCAAAAAGGGTAATCCCACTCTTCTCCAAGGTACATTTCTACCAGTGAAGGCATCCACACCTGTGTAGCCATATAAAATAATTGCCTCAGGGAATTCACCTGGCTAAATACTAACCCAGTAAAATAAATTCTTTTGCAGTAGGATCAATCCTCTGATCCAGCTTTCTACACAGTCACAGTAAACCCAAATGCCAGTGCTAGACATTGGGGAAGAGCATGGAGTCGTGAATGGACAGCAGAGATAGTTGAGTTTCACCATCTGTATGGTTAATGTGTTCCAGATAAAGCCACATGTTATTTGGCTGGATATAGAAGTCCTACATCAGATAGGCACCAAGCCATTTAACAATGTAAACTGGTCATGTGAGACAACCAAATAACTAAACAAATACACAAATAAAGCAGTTGGTAAAAAGTATAGGACAAAATCTTCAAAGTGGTAGGTGGGAAGTTTAGGTTGCCACACGTCAGCCCATCTATGACCTCCACATGTAAATGTATCTCAAGCATCATTTACCTGTTCCCAGAAAGATACATGGATCCAAGCATTCCCTTGCTCCTGTCCCTCAGGCATTGAAACCCACCACTTAATCATCCAGTAAGGCCTTCCAACCGTAATTATCTGCTTCTTTGCAAGTGTCAGTATTCTTGAAGGTAGGAGAATGTAAAGCTGCTTACCTCCTGCTTCTTTTTGACTATGAAAAGAGCAAACCACAAGGGGATTCTCGAATATGTCTGTCCTAGTTATCTCCTTCGATCTGAAGCACATCTGCAGGATCAGGCCCCACAGAGTAAACAGGCTTGGACAAGAATTCTGAAGACTGGTAGCTAGTGTGTGTATGCATTGTATATTATGATTGCACTCAAAATCCCAGAATTCAAAACACTTAGCTACAGTTGCAGGGATTGTTCCCTTTTCGTTAGTTCTCAATATATACTCTGACAGTAATCCAGATTTTAAAAAATAGCAGCACAAAAATCCTTGAATAACTGACCTGATTCTGGCCAGGAGAGAGTTAATTTTTGCAGTAGCCAGGAGGGGGCTTGGCCAGGACCCAGAAGTTAGTCTATACTACCTTACGTCATTTTTGAGGTCAGGGGAAGGGGCCCCTTCTGTGTCTCGGATCATGCTGGGGATTTGTGTGTAGCAAGCACTTGTGTGTGAATTGTTCGCCTCTTGTACACTTTGTTATAAGAATTAAAAAATTAATAACAATAAAATTATTATATTTTATAAATATATTTATTAAATTGTCTTTTAATATCAAAATATTAATTTTAAAACTATTAAATTTTATTAATAAAATTATTAATGTCCTTTTTCTTATGTCATTGCTGTGTCCAGTAAATTGTTATTATCTCAATACATGATGTCTACCTTTTGTGCCTCCAGTTCTCTTCTCCATCCCACCACAGGGGAGAAGGGAGCAGGGGAGCAAGGGCTGAGCAAGCAGCGTGTGATTTGCAGTGTTCCTCTGGGAACACTAAATTGGGAACACCATTCCAAAACCATGACAATAGCTTAAAGCTTTCAGTAGGACTACTCATAGGAGTAGAGGATAGTGGAGAAAGTAAATCAGTGTACTAAAACCTGCAGGTTACAGCTAGATATGTCAAGTAAGTACTCTATAGATGCTCATGTTCAGATGTTGCTACTACTTTAAAAGAGTGAGTAATGATATCTTTTCCCTCCCTTCAGGTGTAATCCTGGGATTTTCTCTTCGATCGTATAAGATGAGCTACCGGGAAGTGAAGTACTTTTCGTTTCCAGGAGAACTACTCATGAGAATGCTGCAGATGCTGGTCCTGCCTCTAATTGTATCCAGTTTAGTCACAGGTAAACAAAACCAAAACAAAGCAAACCCACACTTTCCTGTTCTTTTAAATAATCTGATAAAGATGCACACACCAGAATATTAAAAGTACTGTTATAATCTGCAGAAAGACATAGCATTTCTGTTGCCGTTTTAGAGATAATGCAATATGAGGTTTGAATTATTATGCAGATAAACTTTTCCCAATGCTTTTCCCAATTCCAAGACAGTCTAACTGTACAAGCTACTACATGTAGCTGCTATGAAGCTGACTCTCTACTCCACTCTCTTCTCTTACTTTCTCAACAGATATTTCCTCCACAATGTCTTATTGTTATAAAAGATAACATATCTCAAAAGCACAGTGCCAAAACCCAAGAAAGTTGAAACTCTTCATTGTGGGCAATAACACATGCTTGTAACCACAGATACGTAAAACATCTGTCTGCCTCCTAGTCTTCTGACAATAGATTGGAGAAAATGGAATCATAGCACAGAATGGTTTGGGTTGGAAGGAACCTAAAAAGGCGTCTCATTCCAACGCCTCTACTGTGGACAGGGACACCTTGCATGAGACCAGATTGCTCAGAGTCACATCCAGCCTGTTCTAGAACATGACCAGGGATGGGGCACCCTCAGCTTCTCTGGGCAACCTGTGCCAGTTCTCCATCACACTTACAGTGAAGATTTTATTCCTAAAACCTAATCTAAACCTACCTTCTCTTAGTTAAGGCCATCCCCTCTTCTATTGCTACAAGGTCTCATATAGGCCCTTCAGGTACTGAAAGGTGTTCTGAGGCCTCCCTGGAGCCTTCTCTTCTCCAGGCTGAGTAATCCTAATGCTCTCAGCCTGTCCCCATGAGAGACGTGCTCCAGCCCTCTGAACACTTCCATGTCTTCTTCTGGACCCACTCCAATGAGTCCATGTCCATAGGTGATATATGGGATACAGTAGAAAGTTTAGAGGAAGCTTAAGTCCATCAGGTTTTTTTTGTCGTCTTCTGGACAGCAACTCTATTCAGCTTCAAACGCTCTTTGCCAAGTTGTTCCTCTAACTAGGGATATAAAATTTAATTTCTTGTGATGAAGTATGCCTTGGCATCCACCCAAGTTTCATGGAAGACCTCTCATATTTTTTATGAATGTTTAGGATGTACCCGTAATGTATTTATTTTATCAATTATCTGAAGAAAAGAATGCATGGATTTATGTGTGTCAACAAATCAGTGGTACAGCTTGGAGAACATGATCAAAATCACCCACAGTGCAGCTCTAGTCTAAAACACTAAATGTACTACCTTGATTGACAGAAGATCCAGAGACTATAAGTTGTTGTCTATTTAATTGATTTTCAGTTTTTACTGCTAAGATCTCCTCTTAAAAATGCAAATGATCACAGACTCACATCTTCACAGAAACCAAAAATAGTGTGTGTGTCAATATAAGATGTTAATGAAACAGCAGAAAACTAGGGTATTCACAAAACAATTACAAAACTATTTGCCTTCTCATATTTCAAGGAAAAAATGAGGCTTATTTTGATACATACACATTATATGGATACTGGAATTTAAATGAACACTGAAACTAGGGAGTAATTTATAAAATTTGTAGGGGAAATGATAGTAGGTTTTATTCCCAATCAGTGTATAATTCTGTTATATGTCATGCCTTCTCCTCATCTTCTTGTCCCTTTCACCTGCAGAACGCCCTGGGTTGGCAGGACACTGATAGAAGAACCATTAAAAGTAGAAAAGGAGGGACATTTACCCTTTTCCAGTGTCAACTGAGACTGGCACTGCTGCTCAGTTTTGCAGGAGGAACTATTGCAGGAGAATTTATCTGATCAATTCTCAATTCCTTATAACTCAGGAATCATACTGGTTCTCTGAGAGAGCTCAAGGTAAATCAGGAAATTAGGTATATTATCATATACAAGGATTTGAATGATTTTCAATAATTTGAGTAGAAACACTTTGCTCAGAAAGTGTTATCAGAAAATACACCTTAGAGAATCACAAGAATCACAGGGAGCTGGCCTTCCAATAAAACAAGCTCATTTGCTGTGTCCCCAGGCCCCAGTAGAGATTTTGTGAAATATCAAAAAAATGAGTTTCCAACTAATCCTATTCTGAAAAGAATCTTCATTCTCTGGATTCAAACAATACCCTTCTTTTTGATGTTTTTTCCTTTCTCTTTAAAGCCCTTTATCCTTTTTTATGCCTTTTTTCCATAACAATAATTTCCTCTATTATAGAAAGGCATTTGGCAAAGAGAAATCTTCTCTATCAGTAAGATGTGTCCTATGATCATATAAGTGCCTTGTAATACTAAATGGGTTATAGTTAGAGTTTCCCTTTGAAGTAATGACAGTAATTTTCAAGGTGAATAACAACATTTTAAACTTCTTTAGTTGGGTATAGAGCAGAGAAAAATCAATGCAATTCACAAATGACAGATTTAATTTTTTTTAATCATTCAATACAGCAGGACTATGACCTTTTTCATGGGAATAAAATACATTTCCCAGTTTATTCTAAAAAACTGTGAAAAAAAGCTGTTTTCTACACTGAACAATACCTCATTAAGCATACAAATTGGTTTTGTAAAAGGGATTTTTTAGGTGTTTGCTGCAGAACTCTCATACACAAACAGACATACAGGCATTAGTGAATATCTAAAAAATAAATAAATGTAACCTTTACAGTTGTACTACTGTGCAATTTTATGTATGCTTGGATTCTTTTTTTACACATTATAGGATAATCCATTGGATGAAAATCTTATACTTCTCAAGTCAGTCTTAAGACTAAGTATCCTAAAGCCAAATCTCAGATTTTCTGTATTTTGTTTGGCAGAGTAAAGTGGATGCCTCTCAACTAATCTCAAAGTGATTCCTCTAGGGTCCTCATGCTGATAACATAATTGCTTCTTCCCATTGTCAATTATATGAATAAATACTTTGCTGTTTGCAGGAGTGACAGCATATCCTAGATATGATATTCTGGGTTTCTATTTGTATTTATGCAAGTGTAATGAATGCAACTGTGGCAAAACCATAACCTATGGTCTCTGCAGTATTACAAATAGGCTGGGGATGGTTACATTCCCTTGCAGACTTTGTGAATGCCAAATAAATTAGAGCAATAAAATCAAACTAATTGTTAAAGGGCTGTTATAATAATAAAAGTTAAATTGAGAAAGTGAAGACTTCTGCTATGCAGGTAAACAGTTCTGATGTTTATTCACAGCCCTCAGGGAAATAAACTATCCAAGGTGAAGTCAACCTAATCACGTTTCTTTACCCTTTGATTCTGTATTTCATGAAAGAAGCAATGCAGAATCACATTCAGAGGTTTTTAGTCCCATTTGCCTTGTGACTTACCATCACTGCACGTGGTTCAAGGAGGTATGCAGCTTTCTCCATGAGATTCTATCTTCTGACGTGGATGTTACCAGGCATGTACTAACATCTGCTTGGGAGAAAATAGAGGTGGTTTGCATACCATTCACCATCTTTTCATGTTTGTAGGAAAATATGATTATATATATGTTATTTATCTTTTGTGGTGTAGACACAAACTCAGCTGCATATTCTATGTTGGGCTTTATTGTCTACAGTCTTTAAAATGAGAGACTTCTTAAGTCAGCATTGCCAATTGGGGTCTCATACAGATTCAAAGGCAAAATTAAAACATGGCATATAAGAGGCAATATAAATAACCAAATAAATAGTTTAAATTCCCATTTGGATTGGATAATGGCCAAGTCTTGAATATGAATTTAAATATGAATTCTTATACAGAGGGCTGACAATTTTGCTCTGTTCCTGTTTTGAATTTGCAGCAGTTATAGGAGAAAAAAATATTTTATGCTTTCTCATTTCATTACACCTTGAAGCATCATGAAAATTGCTTGATACAATTATTTTAAAATATGTATTGTCCCTAAAAGGTATATAAAATAAATATATATGCCTGTGATAACAATTTAATTCATGGCGAAATAGACAAAACCTGAGAAATTTGCACCAGTGTTAAGAGCACTGTGCATTAATATTTTTTGACCTGTTACAGCAGAATGATAATTAAATTAAAATTCTAGTCCTTAAAACTGGCCCACAAATTTTTTCTGCATGTTTTAGTTACTCACTGAATATAATGGTGTCAGAATGAGGTATCTTTTCTTAACAAAAACATATACTACCTGAAATCCCTTCCACAGAAATTATACACAACTGGTCTTTATAAAGAGCATCATTAGAACATAACATTTGTGAGAAATACTAAAGCTAGAGAAATTTTATAAGGGATATTTGCAAATATTTTGCAAAATTGTACTCATAGTTCAGTTTAATAGACAGGTTGCTTCTCCTTCCACAAAATTTTGAGAGCCTGGAATCTGGTTTTACAGGGACAACTGTTTTTACATGCAAATGAACTGGGATTAAGTTCTGTTCAATTCTATCAAATATCTTTGTCTGGTAAATCATAGCAAAGCATAAAAAGCCCATTGAAGGCCTGATACAGATTTTTGCCTCACATTGCAGAAACAGTAAGAGAACAGTTTATTTATTAGCATGCATCAAGATGGGGAAGGATAATAGGAATATAGAAACAGTGAAACTGAGGTCTGCTGGCTCACCAAGGACTCTGCAGCAGGTCAGCATTTAAAGAATCAAGCAAAGATCCCAGTTGTGAATACCAGTGCAACACGTTGTGCACTAGACAATAGTGATTGTCCAAACTGTTTAATGGGAGTAACACTAATATGGTGCAAGTGAGTCTTAGCCACTTACCAGGATTTTGTGTGCAAGATTCTGTACAAACATAAACCATGAATCTCCTTCCAAAAAAAATAAGGCTGTGTGTAAAAACAATTTAAAAGAATGAGCACAGAAGATTTACTTCAAAGAAGAAGAGCATTTGAATATGTAGCTTGTATAATATTTTAGTTTATATTCACTCCCCTCGCTAATTTAATTAATGAGGTAACTGTTGTTAATGGGATCTGGAAGACACAGAAATTTCCCTGCCTCTGTAGGGTTTCAATAACAGTCTACAACCCTGAGTAGTGCAGGAGACACAGTGATTTTATTTGGGGCAGACTCAGGGACACAATGTTTTGTGCTGTAATTTTATCAAAACGTTCATATTAGTTACTGCTACAAGATCTATAGAAAGTGTTGACAAAGAGCAGAAAGCTAGAATTTCCATGCATGGATGCTTCTTAACCAACCTCAGATGTGCCTACAATGCTTTTGATTTCAGCCATCAAAGGAATGCAACGAGTTGTGCCTGTTGAAATCATTCAGTAAGGAATAAGGTCTATCCCCTCAGTGAGATAAAGCAAAGGCATGCAAAGCAACTCAAGTAATAAAACAAAGCACTCTCAGAGTTCACAACTAGCAGGGAGAGAAGTTGTAGCTGCAGTTGCTTAAAATTGCCTACAATGAAACAAGGGTAGTGTTCAACTGAACTTGACATAGTCTTCAAATCACTCCTTACCTAAGTCAGGAAAAATGCAGCATCTGGCTATGAACACATTCAACTGCAGAAAAGCCAAATTTTTCCCAGTGCTACTTGTGGATGTAAAATGTGGAAAATAAGTGCTGTGACATGTTGTATAACCTTAGGCAAATCCTGTTTCTCTTTTGCATCTCTGCTTTCTTTCTCCCATCAGATGTAGTGCTGGTGAAGTGCTGTTTGGGTTTTTTATAGCTGCTAGGCAGAAAAAAAGATTACTATAAGTGATGGAAATTTTAGCAAAGACATGTAGGTTAAGTTGTCATAGCTCAGCAGATGCATATAGCTATTCTGTTTATAATTTTAGATTTAAACTAGGTTGTATGATGGGACTGTGATACAATAGCTTCCCTCCCACATCCAGATAGCAGCTGTACACTGCCTTCTGCAAAGACAAAATTCGAGAAAGTAGTCTAATGCTATTCAGTTTAAGAAATTACGTTTTATATTTGCCTTTCTAACATTGGAATGAGACAGTAAGCATTCCACCAACTAGATGCACATGCTAGCAATCATATTAAACCCCCTATTCTCTAGTCTTTTTTTTTCCTTCATTTTGGCAATTGCAATCTCCTTTATTAACATATTAAATTAATAGCAGTAAACATAAAGGGCCAGAATTTCAAATTAGCTCATCGTAACCGCTCACATCAGAGAACACAATAGGGAGGTCTCATAAAGAGACCTGTGCATCACCTCTTCGAAAAAGGGGCTGTGACACCAACACGTGTGGGTGTGCTGAGGAGGGGTCCATACAGCTTGTAGCCTCTTAGTAGTTCCTGTGTTCTCCTGTCTGCTGGCTGACAAGTGTGCTTGGAGAAAAAGCTGTCACCTACCACGGGGTCCCAGGCACTGTCTCCTATCAGCCACAGCATTTATGGTAATTTCAACATATGGAAAGTCTCTCATTTGGGCAGAATAGACCTCTGGAGCCAGTTATTGTTCTCCCAGGGGAAAAAAGAGACCTAGCAGTAATTCCCTTTATTCATTCTGGCAGAGCAGACGCATAACCAGTGTCTGTAAAACATCTTAGTACTCACAGTTAAGCTGGAACATAAAAACATTTACAAAAGTCTTACACTTCTGTGTTTAAAAAAAGTTTAAGAAATACAGTGCTCCTGATTCAGTTCATATAGCTCATACATGAAAACCAAGAAGCAGTTAAGCAGTGTTTGGTCTGTTTAGCTGGTCATCAGAGCAATGAATCCCTTTTTCAAATTCTAAAAATTGACATATTTTCTGATACACCAAAAATTCTCTGATTTTTTGCAAGGCCTAAAGAAATAATTTTAGAAGTCAGAATAATAAATATCCACGAAATCAATAAAAAGTTTTACATTGATCTCAGCTGACTCCACTCATAAGGAAAAGAATTAACAAATTCTGAGTAAAGCACTTCTTGGATTGTCACTGCTTTTGAGCTGCCTGTATATTTGTATTGGGATCCCTCTGGAGAGGAATCCTGTAGGCATCTGTAGTAGTAAGCCTGTTACAAGTAATTAATTTATGGACATTGTAGGAGTGTATTATTATTTCATTTATGCCTTTCTTTTAATGCATAAAGTACTATTTTAAAAAATAACTTACCTTTTATTTAGGCAACTCTTCCCTCTTTCTCTGCCACCCAATGTTTCTTTATAAGCACACCAACACTGTAAAAGCTGAATTGCACAGCAGCTTTAATTTTATGCACTTGTATATTTCATGCACACATGAGTTCATGCATTCAATGAGTTCATTCAATATGTAGGTATTTGCATATGCAATTTACATAACTGGATGACAGAGTTAATTTGAACATCCACATACCATTTTGCACAAATAAAGGAAAACTCATGCTTTGATTTCTGTGTGTCCAAATTATAGAGTGTCTTGAAGTATGAGCACATAAATTGTTAATTTAGTGGAGATCCAGTCATCCTGTAAACAGAATATCCTGTAGGGTTAAAGAACCAAATGAAGAAACATTGCAAATATTTATCCATGTTCAGAAACACTTTCATCTTAAATGAGCATGTTTATGATACACTCAGGCCAACAGCAAATATACAAACATGAAACTATACCATAACTAATTTAAAGACCTTCCCTTCAGTACCTGTATTTCCATATAAAACAAATGTCTGTCACTTCTGGCATATAGACTTTAAAAATCATTATTTATATATGCATTCAAAGGTGAAAAATTTGGAACCTTTCTTACACTGTCATCTTCCACATTCTTTAAGGGAATATGGGCAATATGTATTTCATCATTATGACAAGCAAATCTTGAACATTTTAGACAAATATTTTTAAAGATAAAAAAACGAGTTTAAATAGGCAGCGGCATTTAAAAAAAAAAAGAAGAAGAAAAGAGGTAGCTTAGGAAGTATTCAGCACCTAAAAACATAAACTTCCATGTAAAAACACAAAACAAATGATGTGCAGATTCTGAATATTCTGGCAATCAGTTAGGAAACAAACTATATCCAATATTTTATAAGGCATGGAATTTAGAAAATCATAATGAAATGTCATAAATATTTGTACAATAAACATGCCTTTGAGTGAAACCTCTTCCTCAAAAACTGCTATACATCTTAATCTATGCAAATACTAAAAGCAAGGACTTCAGAAAGATTCATAAAATGAAATTATAACTCATTATTCCTGAACCATTCCTGAAACAATTTGGCAGTAGGGGATACAAAGAAATCCATCTTCACAAGACCCCAAGAGAACAATTCTAAGTGAATTCTTAGTCAGATCTGACTAAGAATTAAATTGCAGTAACAGCAGACATTAAATTCCTTCATAAAATGACAGTCTGTACAAGATAAATTTTGATCATACCATAAAAAAGAAAAGCTAAGCAGGACATAGAGCATCCAAAAGCAGAAAGTACACAACAGTGTGGGTTTTGAAATCTTAGTCTCTGCAAGCAGCAATGCACAAACAGCAGGGGTGTTCAAGAACAGAGTCTGCAAGAACTAAAGATAGTAAAACTAAAAAACTCCTCTAAAATAATTCAATTTTGCTAGTAGTCCTTAACTGAAGGCTGCTTTAACTTTCATCGCAAAATATAACTTTAGTTGTTGCCCAAAGTATTGAATAACAGGTTGTTATACTCTTACTCATTTTGCATTGTGCATGAGATTTCAGCTGAATTAACAATAAGCAGCAATCTTCCATTCACAAAGACTTAGTTCAAATGCATAACATCAATACTTTGCTTGCTGACAAGCAAGTCACTGGCAAAACAAAAAGCAAAGTCTGTTTGAAAGAACACATAAGAATTAAGGCATCTTGCCTGAGCACTGGTGGACCGTTGTGAAACCACTGTGTCTCTTTCTTAACATTTCAGTCAAGGGCAGAAGGGCTGAAAATATATTAGGGAAAACTCAAAACACTTTTTTGAGTTTGATACAAATATGTGATGGTTACAAAAAACCAGCAGACCTGAAAATTAAAAAAACTCAAAAATATTACAAAATGTAAAATCACCTACATTAGTTTGTAAATTGAAAAGACTTGGTTTTACATTTTGTATAATAAAATACTCAAAATACAAAACCAGCTCTCAGCACTTTGAGAATTAGGACCGAGAGCAAGCATTTCATTCACGATATTGAAGAATGAAACTGTAAGGAATGATGTCTTCAATAATGAATGAGTCTGTGATTATATGACAGGTGAACTAGAATGGTGCCAAGTGCAAAGTAATACACCTGGGAAAGAGGAACATGCTTCACCTATAGCACACCTAATCACAAGTTCTCAAGTGGACATTAATACAGGCAAGAGTCCTCAGACTCACTGTGAACAGTCTGGAGAGGCTGACTGGGCTTATTAGTGGAATGAAGTTCTAGTGAAACACAAGGAGGAATTAAATAGAGTTCATTTTTTGGCTTGAAAAAGATAAAATCACAGAAGTTGCCATAAAAGTCCAGAGAATTTATCAATTCTTTGTCGAGGCTATAATGGAGTAACTATTTGCTATTATAGATCTTAACTATTTCTCGTAAGAAAGGAAAAATAGGGTGTCCAATGAAATAACTAGAGCATGCACTTACATTAAAGGAAGAACTTCTTCACACAAAACACAATTCACTTGTGTTGCACAGCACCACAAGCCAGAAGTTAGTAGTTTCAAACTAAAATTAGAGCATTCACAGATACAGTCATCACTGGCTATGAAATTTGTGAAACTAGCAATTTAGCAAGGCCCTAGATCCCGCTGTGCCCTAGTTGCAGGGAGGGCAAACAAGGGCAATTAATCCTATGTTTTTCTGTTCCTCTTAGTCTTTCAATAAGAATCTGTTGTCAGATAAATGTGTAGACAAATGGGTTGGCTTACTATTGGACTAATTTATTTCCCATGGTTTTATGTTGGTTTTGAACTCCTTAGAATTTCTTATCAGATTGATGGGATCGCTTGTTTTTCACCTGCAAAGATTTCACCTACCAATTACTCTGAGGTCATGACTACCATCTACAATTTCAGCTTTTTGACACACACAGCTCTTCAAGAACCATTTCAAGCCCCAAGAAAAAACAATTCCAGGATTTAAGAATCATCTCACCTTCAGCAGACGTTAACTCACTTTGTTGACATGAAATTAGACTTCAAAACAAAGGAGCTAAAGCAAGCCATATGTCAAGAAAGAGGGGAAATATGCCAAACAATATCAGCAGCTCTTATTTATCCCACTTTTGAGAAATTTGCAAATAGCAACAGTGTAAGAGCCATTATCAAAATATGACAAAAAACAGCCTGAAAACTTGTGAAGAGTTAAACACAGCATAGTTAGGTACACAAAGGCTTCTTTCAGGCTTTATCAGCTTTCACTTTCCTACTCCTTTTACTTCCTTGGCTCTTCCATGAAGAGCCAAGGAAGACGTGATCCACGTCCTCGTTTCATGGATGTCAATATAGCACAATTCCATCACATTTTCTTCCTTGTCAGTCTGTCTTTGCTGTAACTGCTTGTGAAAACTGGAAGAATTTAATGAAGTTCCTGATGTGGGATTTTGGGAGCACCAGGAACATTACTGGGAGTACTTGCACAGCAGAAGTAATACATATCATTGTTTCATCAGCACTGTGAAATGTGACAAGACACGAGGTACTTTCTGAATAAGTGCATCAGCTGCACAGATCATTGCAGAACATGCAGAACATTGTCACTTTCAGAAACAAGGTTCTGTGGCGCTGTCATTAGTTCCTCTAGCTGTGTTTTCACTCTGATTTTTTTCCAATTTTTTTACATTGGATAGTTGTTGACTTATAATATATTTTTTGTTTAATTATTGAAGCGAATTGCCATATCTCTGACGTACTCCTTCAGACGTATATTCTGATTATAAACTTCTGTAAGGCAGATCCATCATTATCATCATTACTGGAGGCAGACGTGCTGAAAGCCAGTCTTGATAGCATTGGTGGAAATTCCACCTCAGTTCTGAGCGATGGAGAATGAGGAAGAATGAGGAGGAATGAGGACTCTGTGCACTACAAGACCTACAGGACGCAAGCCTTGGGTCTGGGTTCCAGTAAGATGTTGGATTGTCTAGAAGAGGAGGAAGGCTTCCCAGATAATTGTTCACCCTGGTATTCCAGACACATCACAGCTCTCACTGGTGGAGAATAAGGAGAAAACAGGAACACTCAGAACAAAAATCTCTAGTGATTTGTTGAGACTACAGGTATAACTAATTATGGCAATATCTGGGACTTGAGTATTATGTCAGAGAGTCACAAAGCAGTTCCTGCATTTCCCGTAATTCTTTTCATCCAGACACTCCTGGTTGTGCGTATTTTTTCTTTACTTTCAGGCTGTTTCTGAATAGATTCTATATCCTCCAGTTCAAACCTTGAGAAATTAATGCAACAAAGTATAAATCTTGCTTTTGTATATGGTGTGGAGAATATCTCAAAAGATAATCCTTGCAAATACGTAAGAGCTGGCCTCATTGATAGGAATTGTTCTCCAGCTGTATCATAGTTCCTTTCCATAGCTGTTAACTTTTTGCAGAGACGTGGTAGGCACAGGGTAGAATACCTTCTCTTTGTTCCTTTGTTGCAATATTGTCTCAGGGTGAATCCCTGAGACAGTCATGACCATGACAAAATATTTGCTGAAGCCTAGAATCTCCTTACAGAATTGCCAGTCTTTTTAATTGGGAAAGTCTCTTTGTGCAAATTTTCTCAGACTCACACAGTCAGATCTGTTTTTCTTCACACAGGTGAGTCTTGGGTGCTGTTACACTGCTGAAGTTTGGTGAAAAGCTCTTGTGACATTCCATCACTCCCAGAAATGACTGGGCTTTTGTGATAGTGACTTATTCCAGAAAGCATCCATTTGCAGTAAATCTGGGCATACTCTGCCACGTTTATGCACTGAATCAGATAGTTCACTTGGGCCTCCCTGATGGCCATTTCCCATTTCTCCATTTCACAAGGGCTTTTTCCTTTGATTCTCTCTAGGATCTTTCCAGGTTTGGCTGAATGATGCCACTGATACACACTGCAGCAAAGCTACGTAAGTTCACCTAAAATCCCATCTATGAGTCTCTGCAAGGTAGCAAGTGCCATCTGAATTCCAGAAATGGAGAAAAAGAAATTTTGCAGGCCTCTACCTCTTTTCAAGGCAGTCCTTTCTTGAGTTGTCTGTCTCACTGTTTCTCAGGTCAACAGAGTTTTTATACTTGTGTTTTTGATCTTGGACAAGTGCACATCATAGTGAAGCACAGCACTTCCAAAGGAAAGAGGGACATGTCCAGTCAGTACAAGCACAGATTCCTCAGAGGTTTGTACACTTGGTAAATAAAGCCAGTTTAGTACACCCCAAATTTTCAGTTCCTGCTAGCGAGGGCACAGTCATGTCTAGCAGACTAGAAAGAAAAGCACCTGGAATGGCAAGCTCTTAAATTTTAGTTCATTGGGTCACCAGACACAGAAGTTTTGTGTTTTCCCTCTATCAATAGTATCTTGAAAAGACCTTTTTCTCTGCAGGAGTGTATCAGAAGAAGATATATTAATGATGATCTACAAAGACAAGTAAAAACCAACGGCTGGAATACAAAAAAAAAGAAAAAAAAAGACAGAAACAAGTACTATCATGTAGAATGGAAAAGATAAACTTCACAGTTTCACACAGTTGAATAGCAATTCAGTTCTATTAGTGAGAAATTAACATGCAGATAAAGAAAACCCAACATTTGTGCCAGCAGAAGCTTTCAGATCTTAATGCTATTCTTGAAGAACCATCAGCTCTGGAAAAGATGAATACAAACTCAAGAATCAAAGCAAACTAAATTCCAGGCCTCCTGGTTGCAAAAAGAAGTTCATCAATAGATCCTCACTGTATTCTGAATACTCAGGAGTCACAAAACAAAGAACACTTGTTTGAAAAAATTTTGGGATTTACCCAAACCCAGTATTCCAGTATTTGGGGAACATTACTTGTAATTCCTGATTTATCAGAACTGGTATTAATCTTCCAGCAATATTCATCTTCTCTACTTCACCAGAGTTTGAAGGGCTTCAAGTGTTATCATCAGCTCTGAAAAGGTTTTTGGACTAAACACATTAACACAAATACTTATTTAGATGCCTCAGTTAATTGCATTTTCAGAATCAAACTCTGTTTTTTTATAATTGTACACTTACACAGGATTAACTTTTTTTCAGATAAATGCATTTTTTCATCCTCAGACAACAATACCAGTAGCTCCGTACTGGTGGTAGACTTAAAAAAGAAAAGTACAACATAGCTCTGGAAATACACCATTTGCACCATGGTTAACATAATGATTCTGATTCTTTCCTCCATAAACAGCTCTCTCATTTTCTTTTTGCTCACATGCAAAGCTACATACTTTATTCTGATTTTGCACCACCCACTTCTGACTTATTTCTGAATACTTAGATAAGATCAGAGCTCCTGCAGTGAATATAGTTTCTTTTCAGAGCTAGAGAGAAAGTAGGTTTTGGTCAAGAGTTCACCTAATGAATGGCTGTTTCATTAATGAATACATTCTTGCACTGAAAATCAGCTTTGTCCAAATTTTACAATTTCAGTATGTCTGAACCCCCCAAGCTCTGAAAACGAAGTTAGAGAACATGTGCTTACTAAGCTGGCTAACATCTGTCTCACGGCCAATGAACCTGTGCAAAGGACCATTATCCATTAAGAAAATAAATCTTTCAAATTCAAAATAGGATGATTAATAGTTTGTTAAAAAAAAATATGTTAGTTGTCTGCTCTGTAGAGCATCGGAGTCCAGTAATGAGATCAACTTAAAAAACCCCTCTCTTCTCTCTCATCTGTTTAGTTTGAAATCAGTTGTTTTCTTTGATGTCTCTGACTTCTCATAGAAATTCATATTTTGAATCCTGCTTGCAAGCAGATAATGCCCAGATGACAACTGTATAGCGTTTGAATTGTGGACACCAAACCCTCCTTTTCAGCTGTACTTTGCACTATAACATCCTGAAAATAGTGTAATAATATTATTAAAAAGTATGATTTCTACTGTCAGGCATTCCAGAGAAAATATTAATTTCTTTCCATTGCCTCCTACAAGTCTGTAAGGTGAAGAAATACAAAGAAAAAAATGTATGTCTTTGATGTTGCAAGGCTGTAACTGAATCAGTGACCCAAAGTTCAAGAGGTCATTGAAACAAAAGAGAGAAAAGAAGGAAAACAAAAGCCTGTTCACATGAAACTCTAATTCCACACTTTCTTAATGAGTTCTCAGAAGAGCCTTAACATCATTACTGAATTGTGAAAAAGCCCCACCAAATTATAATGACAATTTTAAACACAGTAGACTAATTGCAGCTAAAGTAATGACTCCTTAGTATTCATATGGCATATTACCAGAGGACCTTAAATTCACAAATAGAAACTATTTTTTTCTTAAACTTGATTTGATTGTTACTCGTTAAATTCTGGGGGGCAATTTAAAGTGTAATTAAGTTCTGATTTGCTTTTATGAAAACAAGGAAAAATGCTGTCTTGTTATGCATTCTGATATTCTCATCTATTATTAACGTATTAACTAATAGATTATAAGTAATGTTTTAAAATGCTACTAGTTCATAAATTTAATAATATCTGCACAATTTTTTATCAAATAATTTCTGCACCCGGTCCCATTCTCTTTTCTCAGATTGTTTCTAGGATTTTTTCAATACAGGATTCATTTTCTGATAAAAAACTTCATGTGCATGATTTATCAAATGCAAGTTCTTGTGATTCTTTAAAAATAAGAGTCCAAAAGTTGTGTGTATCATCTAATTAGTCACTGTTCTGCAGTTTCATGTTCAAATAATGAGTTAGAGACATGAAAGAGGTCTGTGTGCTTCCTTTTGACATGGATGGATAGATATTATGTAGTGGTGCATCTTATTTGTGCCTGAACTCTCAGAGGAACTGAGGCACCACTCTATTAGGTCCTGCACAAATGTCAGTACAGGCTTGGGCAGAATGCCTTTCAGAACAAACCTCCCCAGCCTGAGAAGACGTATACCAAGATCGCTGTCGCAGAGAGACAGCTGAGCTAATTTTTATCACTATGGGGAGCAGAATAGCAGTAGCACCGTGGAGTTTTCACTCCAAGTGATTCATGTTGCTACAATGCAAATAGCACCTCGACTTGATGGAAGTTAAAATTATACCTGAAGTGTGAAAGAAGAAAAGTCAGCAAACGAAGTGTGAATCCCTCAAGGATACAAAGCACTGCAAAATAGTACAGACTGAAAAAATGCATGGCCCATGGGGAGGAATGTGATAAACCAAAAGGATTATGGGGACATGTGAACACCAGCAGGGTGTGTGCAGCATAGACAAAGGAAAACACTGTCTCCATGAGCAGCTCATGGGAGATCAGTGGGTAAAACAGCAGTAGAGGAATGAACTGCTAGCTTGAAGGCAAAATGAACACTTAGAACTTTTGAATTGGACACAGAGGCACAAATCAGTGTTGTATCACTGATAAGATTTATTTAAAAAAAACGAAACAGCAAAGCAGAGCTATTTTGATTATTAATGAACTGGTGCAAGAATAGATAGTAGCTACTGCAACAACAAAAAACATGAAGGGCTTTTTATTCAGTGAACAGTTTCTAGTGCAACTTTAGATTACTCAACAAAGTCAGGTCTCACTATACATACCTAAAGGCAGCATCACATTGTTTGTCTCCAAATTGTCTTAGTAGTACTGAATTAACAAAGAATGATGTTAAGGTTTTAAAAAATTCTGCTAATATTAAAAATGCAAGCAGAAATTCAAAGGCCAGGCTGTTACCAGATGCATTAGTCACACACTACCATTTACCATCGGTTCAAATCTTTGTCAATATGGGCAAAGCTTCCTTCCAAATGGTGGTTGCTGCATGAACTCCATAAAATTAACTTAACTAGTGTAGATCTTAGTGGACAAACATCCAAATTAGACACTATCATTGCAATAGTGTCTATTACTGGAAATTTCAGTGAAGAAGCCAAGAGCAGGCTCACCAACAATACTGAATCGTATTTTGAGTGAGAAGGTGATGCCTCCAGCATAGAGCTGTGACAAGTTACTTATCAGAGCAATCCCATGCCCAAAAAATCCCATGTTGTTTTGCACACGGAGACCTCTATCTCTCTTTTATTTTAGAGAGCTTCCCTTAATTTCCCATTCTTTAAATCTTGCACCACCCTGACTAGAATTATGTCCATTTTTCTAGCAATTCATGTAAGCATCCCTTCAGGCATTTGTTACATACCCAAGAGATAAAAGCAAATTATTTTTTACACTAGACTGCCCTACAAGCTACTATTCCCTTATGGATATCTCTAATCTCACGTATTTTTTCAGTAGCAGCTAAAGTACATCAGGAGTGATTTAGTATAGTAAATAGTTTGCAGTTTCGTCACACTTTGTAGAGCCAGTCAGATAACAGAAGCATTGTATATTTGTGGAATGCTGTCTAATGAGTGCTGTACATACAAAAACATGCCTGTGAAGAACTCCAGGCACAGTCTGCCAAAACTTAGACCAACATTTTAGTAGATTAAAAGTTTGCACATGTATTTTAAGAAATTGTAGTATGTTTTTTTATGGAGCAACTAGGTAATATGATTAACACTATCCAGAAGGTAAAGGTATCTTTATCGCTTGTATCTGGATAGGATGCAGTGCATTTTATGCTTATAGAAGGTATTTTTTTGGCAATATATTCAGAATAAATGAAAATTAATATTTCATCCTGTGGGAACAGGATAAAAGTCTTACAACTAGTAACACATTTATTTCAGTCCTGCAACGACATGCACTTTAGGA
Source organism: Entomyzon cyanotis (assembly GCA_024500445.1). Classification (NCBI taxonomy): domain Eukaryota; kingdom Metazoa; phylum Chordata; class Aves; order Passeriformes; family Meliphagidae; genus Entomyzon; species Entomyzon cyanotis. The sequence goes on along the minus strand of JAKEPQ010001021.1, from coordinate 40,529,723 downwards.
TCTAAACTAGTTTAATGTGCTTTGGCTTATCAGCTACCAAAATAAAGTTTTTTCCTTATTAAACTGAGATAATTTACCATATTACCTTATGCTTTTTCATAAAAAGTTATACCTATTTCTTTCACTCCTTATACAGAAAATAATCAGCTTAATGTCCGACATAAGAATCCCGTTTCCAGGAAATCTTAGTCCCTAAGTGTCTGGACATAAAAGGATGTCTTTTTAGAATTGCGCTGTGCAGGTAGCAGTAGTGTTTTGTTACCAAAAAAAATTTTGAGCTGCTATTTTCTGTGTTCCTGGGTCTCTGATTCTTGGCTTGAAGACAGTCGGTTCTTTGTACTCTGTTATTACAATGAGGTAACCAAAGAAAGAGAGTCTTGGTTTGAGACTGTCAGCTGTTACTAATCACTGCTCCATGGCTTGCTGTGAATCCCTGCTTGCATCTCCCTCCTGCTCTGCTTAGCACACATAAAGAAGATAAATTACTCCCTAGTTTCCCTTCAAAAAGCATATTGTTTGTCACATTCCAATACTGTGAGCAAAAGACAGAATAATGCGAAGAGTTAAATGAGTATCTCAACAGCCCCACAGCAGGGTCCTTCTCAGGCAGATGTGTTTCAGGAAATGTACTTCCCTACTGGTTTGTCATATGTATCCTGTTATATTGTAAACCTGAAAAGCAAGGTTTTTTGTACTCTTCAGAACAGATGAGCATAATCCTGCCGTTTTCATATAGTAATGTAAGCATCACTGGCGCTCAGTAGATGCACCATCTAAGTGTACCATATTGACTTATTTCATTTTGCCAGAAGGTGTTACACTTAGTTGTTTATAAATATTTGAGCAAAAATAAGCAGAGTCTGGGGAGATGTATGAAATTCTTCCCTGCCTTCAGTCACTCATGCTGACAGTGAGAAGAATATCAAAGGAAGAAACTCAGAACGGTTTGTGTTGGAAGGGACTTTTAAGGTCATCTAGTCCAACCTGCTGCTATCAGCTGGGACACCTTGAGCAAGATCAGAGTGCTCAGAGTCCTCTCCAGCCTGACCCTGACAGTTTCCATGGATGGGAGAGCCACCACCACTCTGGCCAAGAGTGTTTCAACTCCCTCATTGTAAAAAAGTTCTTCTTTATGTCCTGTCTCAATCTTCCCTCTTTAAAATCATTATCCCTTGTCTTGTAGCAACAGACTCTGCTAAAAAGTCTGTCCCCATCTGTCTTACAGGCCTTCTTTATGTACTAGAAGGTGCTGAAGTGTCTACCCAGAACCTTTTGCTCCCCAGGCTGAACAACCCTAGCTCTTTCAGCTTGTCCTCAAACAAGAGGTGCTCCATCCCTCTGATACCTCAGTGGCTTCTGGACCTGCTCTAACAGGTCCACATTTTTCTTGTGCTGAGGACCCAAGAGGTGGATGCAGTGCTCCAGGTGGAATCACATGAGGGCAGAAGAGAGGGGGCAAATCACCTCTCTCGACCTGCTGGTTATGCTTCTTTTGTTGGCTCATGTCCAGCCTCTCATCCACAGCGCCCCAAGTCCTTCTGGGCGGAGCTGCTCTGATCTGTTCATGCCCAGCCTGTGCTGATACCAGGGATGGTCCTGACCCAGGTGCAGCACCAGCACTAGACCTTGTTGAACCTCATGAGATTCCCATGGGCCACTCCTCGAGCTTGTCCAGGTCCCTCTGGATGCCATCCCATCCCTTGGGAATGTCAAACACCTCTCTCCTTCGTATCATCTGGAAATCTGCTGAGGCAGCAGTCTCACACTGTGTGTCATTGATGAAGATATCAAACAGTGCTGACCCCAGCACAGACCCCTGAGGGACACCACTCACCACTGATTTCTGTCTGGACATCGAGCCATTGACCAATCCAAATATTTGTGCACTGAAATAACCAAAGTAAGAAGACAGCAAGGCTGTGGAATACCCTAACATGGAAATCATTAGGATAAAAATTGCTGTTGGTGTGTGTCGCTGTTGAGCCGCTAGCTGAGGAATGACCCAGGTTCTCAGACAAGGGAGGAGAAAAGGTGTCTTTATTATTTTGATTTCCATATATATATAGAGTTTTCAGAGGTCACCCAGATTGGTCAGCCAGAAACCTCCCCCTAGGCCCAATTGGCCAAGCCCTAACTGACCTAATCCGGAGACATTGTTTGCAAAACATCCAAACTTTATCTTTGTTTATGAAATGTAGCAAAATGTTCTCACGAGAAAGACCTGTGCTAGCCACAGGTGTGAACCTCAGGCTCAGTAAATTTTTCACCAATACTGCTTGCTGTATCAGAATTTCCCCGCTGTATCAGAATGCTAAACTTGATGGCCCAGGAAATACTTTCCAGCATGGATTACTGCCACATTTTTTATAACAATTAAAATGCACTGAAACCAAAGAGTAAGTTTCATAAAGTGAAGCTATTCTACTGAAAGAGCGGAATCAGTGATGAACCGCAACAAAATGGTCTTTCATTATTCATGGTTAACTGAAATGTAAAAATCACCGTAAAGCCACTAGAGATTATTTGTGCATCTCCCATTTACATCACTCGATGATGTTCAGACATTATCATGTCATGACTTCAAAAATATTCTCCTTCTAAGGAATAAATTGTGGCTAAAACAGCAGGCACTTGCTACTTTTCTGCCCTGGACACTCTTTCCTTCTGCTTCCTTTGTAAAAGTTCTTGTGTTCACATCACACAATTCTGGGATGATTCAAAATGACAAACTGTCAGAGCAAACTAACTCTACAAAACACAAAGTTAATAGTTTTCTGGTGGCAAGGATGGGGCAGGACTACAAAGCTGTGGGGCAAGGCTAGTCATTTAGGAGCCACTCTTAGCCATTTAATTGGCTCTTTGAATTGTGTTACTATATCCCAGCCATGGGTTTCATTAGTCAGCTTGGCTTAATCACTGTCACATAATTTTGGATCAAATACAACCGCTAATTTTCCTCTGAGATATTTGCCCTGTGCTCTTAACGGAACTGGAAAAAGTAATATCACATCTAATTTCATTATCTAAACATTTGTATTTAAACAAAGAAAAGTTAAATTGAGATTTGGGAGCAGCATGTCTCATCAGTTCATGTAAAAAGGCATACAGAGCTATATTTCAGATATGTATTTTATGTGGTTTCAAGAAGTCATTAGCTGTATTGATTTAATATTAATTAACTTCACCAATACATACAGTTCTTTGAAAATGTTATTATCTATTTTCTTTGCAATTTTATTATTTTACTGCTACTGATATTAAAAATCGTAATCTGGAGTCTGGATAAAATTTGTACCTGATCTTGTGAAGGGCTCAATTGTCAAAGCCTAAATTTAATTTTCTTTTCTGGGAATGCTCAGCACCACACAGGATATGTTCAGCTGCTATCAGAATAAAGCTCTAGAACTTAATCATGTCAATTAAACTTGGGTAGTACTCCCACTCTCTTTACCTAACTATTGCTTTTCCTTACAAATTTTCTGTCAGCATATTTTACCGTGACCTTGCAGAGTGTTATTCATTTCGACAAATCCTCATCAACATACACAAAAGGGATTGTTGTCATGGTCTCACACTGAGAGTTTACTCATCACACAGTGCTTTGTGGATGTAGGGGGTGGGAGTAGCCCTTTTGAAACTGCTTCATTAGGAGAGTGAAAGACAACCTTAAAGAAACAAAATTAGGGCAGCACTCCTGAGTCAACAGTTGCCATTATTGCTGTTCCACCATAGGAGTCCTTAACAAGCAACTGCAATTTCCTAATGAAGAGACCGTAAAAAATAAACAGGAAAATAATTAGGAATAACAAGATGCTCTGTTCATAATGTTTTGTGTTTAAAGACTTAGTACAAAACATCTAAAGGGAATTTATATAAAAATCTCCACTGGTAAGGAAGTGCCATCAATTCATTTCTAATAATGCTGAATAATGAAAGAATTCATCACGATCATAGAAATCCTGTCTTTTTTTTTAAGTCAATATGTATAAGGTCCAGAAGGGACAGTTTGTTCTACGTACTGATTCAGAGCTGGTTCATTATTTTGTCCATTTGTACATATTGCTACATCTTGGCAGAATCCTGACCTGGAGGTGTTCTGTCCTGTGCCTGCAGATGGGAACTTCAAGGCAGTGACTCCTCAGGCAAGAGTCTGCACCAGGCTCTGAGCCCACAGTGTCTCCTCTGCTGAACAGGATTACCACCATCCTGTCAGGAGTCACTCAGGGCTTTGGGCTTGTCCAGTTTGGAGAAAAGGAGGCTGAGGGGTGACCCCACTGCCCTCTGCAGCTTCATGAGTAGGGGAAGGGGAGAGGGTGGTGCTGACCTCTCCTCCCTGGATCAGGAGAGAGCCAGTGGGAATGGTTCAAGCTGCACCAGGGGAGGTTCAGACTGGACCCTAAGAAACATTTCTCTCCAGAGAGGGAGCTTGCACACTGGAAGAGGCTTCCCAGAGAGGTAGCCAATAACCCCAACTTGTCAGTGTTGAAGAGATCAATGCCTTTAATAGCTTTAGTTTTTGGTTAGCCCTGAAGTCTAGTTGGCCTAGATGGTCATTTCAGCCCCAACTGAACTGTTCTATATTTAAAATACTCATAACTATGCATCAAAATTAATTTAAAAGAAACCAAAATTTAAAAACGTTGGGGGGGAAAAGCTAAAAACCACAAGAATTTTAGTGTAGGGAAGCAAACACATAAACTACTAAGTTTTTCTGAAAGTTTTTAAAGGGCAGCAAAAATATTCAGAAACAGGAACTTTTAATATGATAAGCAGTAGCTGAGCATTTTAACAAATTTCAGACTGAAATTATAAATACGCATATATGCATACACTCACATGCACACCCACTACTCCCAGGGACAGTCTTGCTTGCTCTGAGGAAAGATAAAATCACCAAAGGTACTAGAATCAATCCTACATAATGACTGTTTTTTCTCAGGGGGATGCTATTTACTTTGGAGTGTAAGAAAAGAGATCCTATTTAAAAACTGCTATTTATGGGCTCTCGTTTTTTAGTTAGTGATTAATGTTGGGGCAGAATATAAACCCAAGAATGCTTGCCTGACTAGGAGTTTACACACAGAAATAAGGCTTCAGTCATACCAGCTGCTGACCAGTTACTGCTGTGGGAAAAATGCACTTTCCATCTAATTGTGTAAATATGTGTATTCCTTATTTCTAAAAAAAAAAAATAGTAACACATGTAGCAGCTGTTAAGTAGTGCAGTAGGAAAATTAGGCATAAAATTAGGCATAAACTCAAATCTCAGGTTGAAATAGCTCATTGAGGGCATTGACTATTCTGCAAAAATCAGTTTATTCAGTTGTGCTAATTAAAGGAAGAAAGTGTTTTGAAGGTGTAGGACTTACAGCATAGGTTCTACATTTCAGCTTTTAAAACAGGTCCTAGGAATTTATTCTTGAACAAGTAGATTCAAAGCTGTTATTTGCTTAAGCAGTATCTAAAAACAACATGGTCTGTATATTTTACATTTGATCTTCCAGGAGCATGTTAGTGTGTACTCCTAGATTGGTGTTCCCTGGTATAACCCAGGGTTACACATAGGTTATGTGCAGCATGCTTTCACTATCAAAAAAATTAAAAACTCTGGAATTGGTAAGTTCTAGAATTCTGTATAATATAGAATCATAAGTACAATAGAAACAAATATAATTGACACAAAACTAACCGTAATATAGTAGCTATTCATGAAGATTCATAGAATCAATCATTAATGCCAATTTACAGAACAGTGATCAGGTCAGCTGAGTAATCAGAACTACCAGATCACCAATTCAGAATTTTTAATGTTGTCCTAACTAGATTTATTTTCTCCTTTTCCCTGCATCTTTTCTCTCTCTTTCTCTTCTTGTAATTATATATTTACCTTCTCCTTGCCTTTCCTGTATTCCTAAAATATTTTAATTTCTTCTCTAACATCTTTGCTGAAGAGCAACACAGTGGCTTCCTTTGTGCCCTGACACTCTTGAGAACTCCTGGTCATGTCTTTATTTCATCCACAGTGTTGCTTCTCAGGAGAGGGAAGGGGTAGGTGAAGGAAGAAGACAGGGCTCAAGACTTGGATTTGTTTGCAGTTTTACAGACTTATGCCTGCCCCCTTCTTCCTTTTCTTCACTTCCCTCTCCCCGGCCTCCCACCCTCCCCATCAACACTTAAAAAATCATCCCCATTCATGTTGTGTGAGCGCACACGCTGGGAGAAATTACAGGGGCTCTGCTCCAGATCGCCTTGACAACTCCAAGGCATCGCTGTGCGTGGGGACTGGTGGCACGACAAAGTTTCCCAGGCCCCCTGGGGAAGAGGAGGGGAGAGGAAGAGAGGAGGCAGAGGTGCTGGAGCCAGTAGCGTGCAAGGAGAGAGCAGCGAGTGGGATGAAAGGGACACATACATCTCCCGAGGGACAATGGGGGTTTTGCTGGCTGACTGTGAAAAGACACACTGAGGCTACAATGCTTTGTGACACATGAAAGCCTTGGGGACCCTTCCAGAGCCCCATTCAGTTCTAAGCAATCTTGTCAACATCTTAAAATGCAAAGAAAACAACCCCTTTCATTTTCTCATGTTTTAAAAACAGAGTTTAAATATTATTTTAGACAGTTGTTGGGATGCTGGAAACTTTTGCGGTTCCCCGAGTTCCCATTAATTGCAGGGAGGGGAGACTGTGCAGTAAGGGCTCTCAGAGGTGAGCACTTGCTTCCTCCTCATGCAGCTCTTGTTCATACTTGGGCCTGTCATCCTCCTGCTTTCAGTGCCTTCTGCTATGCACACCACGAGCAGCTACAGCTCAAGAAGAGAGGGATTGCTGTTCCCTATGTTCAAGCTGAGAAATAATTTATATGATAGCGGGAGCAGGAATGAGACTGAGCAGCCTGAAATCAGGAGCCATGTAGTCTCTGCCAGAGTGCACCCCAGGAAACCAGGCTGGAAAGCAGCTTACAAAGACAAGAGCGTGACTCTTGCTCCCTGACACACCACTTTCACACGTCCACCACTCAATCCCAGAACCAGCCCAGGAAAGAAAAAAGATCACAAGATCTAATCCTTCAACACAGCAATCTTTACTGGCCAGATATGCCCTATGCTGACTCCTAGTGATTTTTGGAGAGTGGGAGACTCAACTCAGTACGAAGGGTGGAGTACAAAAAAACCGTCAGGTTTGGTTAAAGCACAGACAGATGTGCCTGCGAATCCTCTTAAGACTGACAGTTCTCAGCCTCTGGTCCTGAATTACCTGTAAAGGGCAAGATACTGGGAGCTGGTTCAAATCTCTGCATTTCCAAACATTTCTACCAAACTGTATAGGTTAACCTTTCATGCTCAGTTTGTAAAACAAGTTAAAAAATGGTCTTATCTAATGAAGAAATCAATCATAGTTGCTCCTTTAGAAAATAAGAACACAAAATCTCCAGTTAAAATATACAAAAATGAAATTGACTGGACTAGTGTGTAAACATTCATTTTTTGCTCTGTAAGTTATGTTTCATTTTAAGTTTTATATTAATACTTTAAAAATAATTTTTAACAAATACTGTGTGTATTTGATAAATAAGATAAATGCTGTGCAAATCAATAGCAGATCTGAAATTCTCCAAAGATTATTAACTTTATTTCTTCCCTTGGTTAACCATGTTTGCATTATTTTATATTTACATTACTTGAGGACTCTAAACAAAAAACCAATCTTCCATCCACAAATAAGAGGGCTACAGGGCTTCCTGTTTGTAAAGTTAAGAAAGCTATTTGTTGCTTGCTAGTGTTCACCATTTTCCTCACAGAATTTCAAAACATAAATGTAAACTTATCATGAGCATTATCATCCAGTTTTGCAGATGGAAAAGCTGAGTAGAGAAATGAAGGATCAAATGCTTCAAATTTTGGATTTCCATGTTCAGTTTCTTGTTGTACCAGAAACACTTTGTTTTTCCTGCTACAATGGCATACATGAAACAAGTAATTTAGTGCTCAGAACTTTCTCTGGCAGAACTGCACCTTTGTTTAAAAAACATATTGCAGCCATTCATCAGTGCAATCTGATAAACAAACACTATAGAAGACACCATAGTGAGCAGCCTAATATTCACACTAGATCCAAACAGAGCCAAGAATTAGGATTAATGTTGCAAGTTCTGTGACATTTATGAAAGACTTACTCATACAATGGTCAGGGTTTTCTGAAAAAGGCTAGCAGTATTTAATCTGTTTTAAACTCCCATGGCGAGGGATAGAGGTAAACTGAGGTCCTTCCACTGGGGATTAAAGAAAACTCTTCATACTCTTAAAGATTAAAGAAAACTCTTCTTAACTGTAGCAAACATTAACATTGCTCAAGAGTACTCTGTTTTCTATCTTACCATTACAAATTACGTGCAGCACATTTTTCAGACTATGGTAACTTACACCTATCAGAAGTCATGAATTGTCTCACTGGAATATAGGGAGTGCCACAGTGCATCAGACAATTAATCGTTGCTTTTAATGAAGTTTTAAGAAAGCACGCAAAGTTGTAACTATTGTAATAGAAAATTATGTAACTAGGGGTGGGATGGGAAGAGAGTGGCAGTATGAGCTGCAAAAGAGGGACATCTTGCCTTGGGTATCTTTAATTGTACTGGTCACCAAAACTCTTCCCTCAGAACTATTGTCGTCATGCTGAGTTCATATTCTTTACTCACAACTGCATCAGGTGAATGTCGTTGTGCTTAAATTTACTAGGAATTGCTGCCCTGGATAGTAAAGCCTCAGGGAAGATGGGAGTCCGAGCAGTAGTCTACTACATGAGCACTACAATCATTGCTGTCCTGATTGGCATAATCATTGTGGTCATCATCCACCCCGGGAAAGGTACGAAGGAAAACATGCACAGAGAAGGCAAAATTGTGCAAGTGACAGCAGCAGATGCCTTTCTTGATTTAATCAGGTATGGCTACGATATTGCACGTTTTCTCTACCAATAGCAATGACAGTAATATTTAGATTCACAGAGAACAAAAGTAGAGAATTTTAGACAGTGACTGCATAAAGTTGCCAAATTTCTTTCAACTGTGTGATATGAATATCTCTAACCCTTACAATGCTACAAAAGGATACATGGATTTATTTCCAAATCAAGCTGTTGCAGGGGAGGAAACTTTCTAATAATGAAAGATTCATTCTTCCTTCCTTTCTTTCTTTCTTTCCTTCCTTCCTTCCTTCCTTCCTTCCTTCCTTCCTTCCTTCCTTCCTTCCTTCCTTCCTTCCTTCCCCAAAAGAACACCTCTGTACTGCTATCTGCACGGATCTTTTTCTCCTCCTTCCATAACACAGACCTTATTACCAAATTCCTCCACTTTTCTTCCAGCTTGCAACAGTTTTCTCACTTCACTTGTGCCCCTAATTTAGTTATTAATTTTAATTTTGAATGGTAGCTGCTAATCTGGATTTACCTACTCAACTTATTCAATTACATGAATGGGAAATAACTTCCAGGAGCAGGCAAGTAAAATGCTTGAAATAGAGGGCACATACGTAAAATCTTGTTTTCTCCTTGCTCAGAGACCCTGCAATACCTCTTTTATAGAGCTAATGTGCAACAGATGTATTCCACAAAGTAGGGAAGCTGAGGGTTTGAACTCAGGAGCTTTTCCACAGGTAAAACCACCAAAATTTTGTGTTCCACTAACCCATTTGGAGAATCCAGAGACATGGAGAAAGACCTCCAAGAGTCATGCTGCCAGGAAGGGGGACTGCAGAAAGATCCATGAAGAGGTTTGCACTCAGATTCCTCAAGATTTATTCGGTTAGGCTGCTTCTGAATCCCTCAGAAATGCACAAAACAAAGGAAAACAAAGAAACAAACCCCAATCTGCAACAAATGTGTACACACATATGTGTATCTATTATTATTATTATTATTATTATTATTAGAGAATACTCAAACTTCAGAAATATTTGGGCTTTAGCCACAAGACTAAATCAGGTGATAAATATCATGGACTACTAGGCTACATGACTGCAAAAATTGATAACTAGAAATTCATTAAATGTTATTAAATTATTTATTAATCTGGATTCATAAGGCATTATTAAGCACAAAATTTAAAGTCAAAACTGTCCCATAGAGCTTTGTACATTTATTAATTCAGCTAATATACTGCTCCATAACCAAACATTCTATACAATACCGGATACAGAGATTCCAACTGCCGGGATCTGTCCAATCCTACATTTCATCCTGATAAATCTGACCAGGCCAATGCTGCATGCAAAGGTCTGCTCACTGTATATGTAATCACATATTAGTCTTAGGATTCCTTCAAAAATTATCTCGTCAATTCTTTTATTGGCTGTGTCCTTACTAAATGAATTTGTAGAGTATTATTACTTCCCATGTTATTTTCTTTCTCTTTCACAGAAATATGTTCCCTCCAAATTTGGTGGAAGCTTGCTTTAAACAGGTAATTTTTTTTTTTTTTTCAAATAAAACATGAAGAAGTAAGAAATTAAATGTAATCAAATTTGCCTTAGGAAAACCATGTACTTGTCCTTACAGCAGAAACATAGCTTACATTTGCTGCCACTAAACTAAACCAAGCAAATCCATGTTTTGTTTTCAATCATATTGAGACAACACTATTTGCTATGGGGAGTGAAGAAAACCCACACAGCTTGGTAAATCAAAAAAAACTTTTTTCAAAATGTCAAATTCATGAGTTGACAGCAAGGTTCGTTAAAGTGAATTCAGGATTTGCTTTTCTAAAACAGTTTTATGTTAAACTGGGAGATACTGAGATATTCACCATCTGTGCAGACTGGAAGACATTTGAGAATGTCATGTGGGAAAAATGCATAGGTTCGAAACTGAAGAAAAGGTTTTGTGGACATTAACAAAAAAAAGCAAATGAAGAACTTCCTGTCACCTACAGCAGAAGTCCTTAGGAGTGTTTTTTTATGTCGCTTCCCAAAATCCTCTGTCATTAGCTTGGTCTTAACCTTAGCTGTTCTATGGAGAAAATAATGATAATAATGACTATTTACAATAGTCATTACAATTTTTTTTTTAAATGGAGGACATTATAGATTCTGTGAAACCTAGAATGTGTGTTTCCATAATCTGATTTCTTCATATTGACCTCACAGACAAACTTGAACTGATAGTATTCACCAGTTATTGCTATAGCAATAAAAAAAGCTGAAATTAGGAGGTCAAGAAGTAAGAGGATAAAGTATAAACTTTCCAAAATCCAGCTGAGTTACATCTTGCAGAGGAATTGAAAAGAAATTGTAACATTATCTTTAGTTATATAAACAGAAACCAATAAAAAGGAATGACTTTCTGCATTAAATATTTCTAGATTAAAGATTAAAAGGCAAACTAGACCCAGGTCCAAGAGTAACAAATGTCATGCCTCTCTCTTCAGCCAGGATGTTGATGAACGCAGCACAGTGATGAAGAAGAACAGTATGGAAATGCTAAAGTCTATGTCTAAACTAAAAATAAATTCAAAGAATTTAATGTAATAAAATAGAAATAAATAAAACAGCAATTATATGATCTTTATCTCAAAATAATGAAGTAAGTAGGGCATAAAGTTACAGATGTAGCAGTGAGTATTTTTCATAAATCTCTCAAGTTTGGAAGTTATTATCTAAAGCTCTTGAAAGCAATCAAAGTGTCTTCCAGACTGCAATTTCAAAAAGATTTGTGAAATTATTTAAGCAGATAACAAGCCATTGGTTTGATCTTGGTTATACTGAAGGATATAAATGCTTTAAAGGAAAAAGTAAAGACTTCATAATAAACAAAAATGACAAATACGTAAAACAAACAAATTAGAAAAATCACAAAGGTTTCTGAAACCTTTTCTTCCACAATATTGCTCATTTCCTCTGTCTTTTTTGTTTGTTTATTCGTTTGGTTTTGGGTTTGAGGGGGGTTGTGATGTTTGGTTTTGTGTTGTTTTTTTGGTTTGGCTTGGTTTGCTTTGCTTTGCTTTACTTTGCTTTGCTTTGCTTCTTGTTGTTTGCTTTGGACTTTTTATTTTGGTTGTTTGGGGTTTTTATGACTTCTGAAAAATTTAGTTTTTAAGATGACAAATGTGAAATAGTTGAGCAGGGGACTGTAAGAATTTTAAAATTTGTGGAGATAGCAGCAGAAATTGCTGAAGGACTGGAGTACCTCAGTTGACACCTTTATGAATGGCATTGCCATAAGATGCACACATTCAAATTTACAGATGACAAGAAAGTCCAAGGAAAGTCCAAACTTTGTGTTGAGGTATCTAAAACTTGCCAGAGAATTGCCACTGTATGACCCTGGCACAACACAACACCGTGAAGTCACAGCAACAAAGTGAATCATCTCTTGCAGATGTTGGCATGTTGGGTTACCTCCTTGCAGCTTTTCATCACACATGAAATAAATATTTAGAAGCTAACAGTAATTTCTGCTTTGACTTAGCAGGTTATCATCAAAAGACTAAAAAAAGTTAAATTCAGCTCTAGGATATATGAAGTGACAGAACACCAAGACATGAACTAAAGCCAGGGGAATGTGACTATTTAGAATACTGAGCATATTCAGGTTTTTTTATTCATAGATTCATGCAAAATGAACACAGTGAAGAGAGGAGATGTTGGAATTATCAAAAGAACACAACATATAAAGGAAAAAAGTACTGATTGAGAAACTATTCACATATGAAAACAAAGTGGGAACAGAGTTAAGATAAACATACAAAAAGAAATGGGAATCACTATCACTGAATTTAAATTGGAAATTAGTAATGGTTTTAGCCTACATTACCTTATGTTGAATTTCTGAAAACATCTTTAACTAACAGTCATAATAATACGTTCGTGGTTTTACAATACAGCTTAAAACATTCTTCTGATAAAGTATTCTACTGCAACAGGAACTTGGCTTGGTGACTAGCAGTTCTAAACCTATGCTCTTATTTAAAGATATCCTGTAGATTCTGTTAACCTTAAATATATTGGATTTCTCATGTGCTTAACAGCTTAAGGGAATTTCTAAAAAACAATTCAGAAAACCAGGAAATATTTAGTGAAAGTTTTTACTGAGTTTCAGCAGCAGCTGAAAGTACCAGGATTTACTGATTTACTATTATTTCAGGATTTTAAATATGTCATACTATTACTTTTTGAACTTGGTACCAAGACATAGATTTTTAGGTAACTGTTATTTTGTTGTAGTAGATTTGTTAAACTAAAGTCTTAGCTTACAAGTATGTGTAACATTTATAGTATCCAGATGACTGTACATCTGACCCCCCAACTTCCTTGTCAAAAATTTCCATCCATTCTTTTCTGTTTCTCAGAAGATTTATGAAAAAGAGTGATCCATCTGGCACAAATCTGCTCTGTAACACCATGTTTGATGGTCCAAACACAAAATACACTACTACTCATAGCCGGCCACATTCAATGGCATAATACTGATGCACAGCTTTACACTCCTGGAAATCATCACTGGAATGTGCACTGCACACTTAAATCACATTTTTGGGTAGATCAGATGTGCACATCCCTAGGCAGATTTCTTTCCTAGTTTGTATTGGAACTCACTGGAAGGTATGAAATTATGTGGAACTGTGTGCAGAGCATAACCAAAGTGGGAGGGCTTTTAGGCGGAGTTGGGAAAGTTTTTGCAGGATTGTTGGTAGGAGACAGAGTCCTGAAGGGAAACTGGAGCTTTAGGACTTACCTAGGAAATGTCTTCCTTTATTTTCTACTGTTCCATTTTCAATTGCTTGGTCCTTTGGATTCCCTTTTGTGTTTCTTTCCAAGAGGACAGTGAGGCAAAGCTGCCTCTCCTTTCTTTTACTTCTCCTCATCCTCCTTCTTTGCACGTTTTCTTGCCCAGAAGATTTTTTCCTTTTTCCACTTGACTGACAGGAATTTTCACTTATGATGGAGAGTGGTTTGGTTCCCTCAGGATCCTGGCATACATTTTGTCCCATGGACTTCCATTCAGTTTCATCAGGTGATTCCAAACCTCTGCTTAGAGTGGGAGGGACTTTGCTTCTCCAAATTCCACCTGGAGATTCGGGGACTTGAGAGATGTGGAAAACCTGACTGCCAGAAAATTAAGACAAAGAACTCCTTGAGTACATCAGCCTTCTCAGTCTGATTGTTTAACAGCAGGTTATTAATCTAAATAACATGTTTTCTGATGCTGTGTTTCCAAACAATGTGTCATGACCTTCGGTGCGTACTGACCATGTGCATCTATCGTGATTTTTTTATGAGTAGCAAGAGAATCTGAATAGATTTACTCCAAGTAAATATTCCACACTTACCTGAAATGAGATTACATTGTTGAAAATTTTCCCTATGCCTCTGTATTCATCCCCAGTTTAGGGATATCTAAAGAGATCTTTGAATTTGTCTTTCAGCTCTGGCCATTATCTCTTCATTTCTCTTTCTTTGCCAAATTAAAAAGTGCTGTCTGTAGCCTGGGGCTGAGCAGTGGTGAGCAGTCTGCTTGTTAAGCAGATGCTGCTTCTTAGCTGCTCGTTGTTCGTTCTGTGCTCTTGGGGTCTGTCAAAAGGCAGAAGAAACACAAAAATCAAGAGAAACAGAATCAGCCTAAAAATTTGGGGAGGGTCATTCTGTTTTGAATAGGTAGAATTTTATGCCAGCCGAGACTTTAAAGAACTTCATCTGATAACTGCATTTCTCCTGAGATATTTTTAATTACATATACTTTCCTGAACTTGTCATTACCAAGGGAATTGGAAGTGTTAATCACACATCCAGAAATGAGTACTAATATGTGGTGTCTTTTCCTCATTATAATTTTGTCTAGTTAAGATATATTATGACTTGTGTCATCAGCTCTTCTGCAGAAAATTTAGAATACTTTCACACATATCCATACGGAAAGCAAAGAAAAAAACTGTTAAGAAGACTGAATATCACTGTCTTCATTTATTTTAATTTTTTAGGGTTGAATTTAAGCAAATTTGTTGCTTTTAAAATCATTAGTCACTAAATGTAGCATCATCATACAGACCTAGCAGAGACAGTACTAATTACACTATCCCAGAGTAAAATATGACAGTGAATTATGAATTTTCAGAATAGATACCTTTGCAATTACCTTCTCTGCAAGTTAAACCACTGGCATGTGCTGCTGCCAGGTTATAATGTTGCTTCTTTGAAAGTTGTTTAATATGTCCAAGTCAAATGACTGTATCTTGTATCACAAATAAAAACCAAATAATAGTCAAAGTGTAAACAACTGATTCATTACATTATTCAATAAAATCATTATATTGTCTATTTCATAGGGAGCTTAGTTAATTAAAATTAATTTTCCAGTAGTTCATTTACCACCATGTCTTGTAAAAAAATTTCAGGAATGCATTATTTTTCCATTTTACTTGCAGATAAGATTGTTCATAGAAAGCTATTCAAATTAAGACATTCAAGTAACATTTATCTTGCTCCTCAGTTGTTCTCTATACATGAACTTAAGGAAAAATTATCAGTATTTTGCATCGAAAATCTTACCTTTTATCAAAAATATCACTTCCTGGAGACATAAGGGACCAAATGTTCTCAGAAAGGAGAGGACTTCAGTGATGTTGTCTAGCTCATCATCAGTCCACAGCTTATCAGCGTGTGGGCCTCAAGTCTCTCTTCTGAGACCCTTAAGCCTACAATATGATATATGAGCAGTTTTATTTAATGTAATGTCTTCCATTTCTGAAAATTGCAAGGGAAAATTAATCAGCAGAATCACAATGTGATATCAAACTGTCAGTTTGGGCTACATTAAAAGCTGATAACTCTGATTCCCACTGAGATAGAGATCTGCTAAAAATAGGAATGTCATAAAAGCTAAAAAAATTTTCTCTTGCCACCATTTACTCTGCAGAGCAGGAATAGTCAACTGGCTATTACCTCATCTATTTCAAAACACTTTCTCACATCTTGAAGGTGGTCCTTCATCCAGTCAATTCATATAAGCATTTGAAAAAGTAATAATAGCAATAAAGCTCAACCTACACCCTGTACTTTTTCCCTGAGTAGACACCTCCCTTGTCTTTCCTGTATTTGGTTTCCCTTGATTTCTCTTGCTTCACCAGGAAACTTCTCATGACTTTTGATAGACAACTTTGGGCATAAGACAGATCCACAAAGGGCACATCCACAAAGACCTCCTTGAGCTCAGTCAGCTATGATAAAGGAAAGACCAGCTCAAGTAGATATTCCAGAGCAAATAAAGCTGTTCTGGTTCCATTTGCTTACATTACCATTTTGAATCTCACTCTAAATAAGCTGCTTCTCCACTGGTCTGGAACAGTTTCCAGAAAGACTATTCTCCCTAGTAATGTTTCCGAGTACTTAAGTCTGATGAATAAGGTGAGTCAACAGATAAGATCTGCATCTCTGTGTGCCAGTCTAGCATCTGATGTGGAAAAGGACTTCGCTGAGTTCCTAAAATCAGTGCTATACTCCTAAAGAGACTTAACTAATAAAGAATTAAAAGTGTGTTCCTGCTGCTACAGAATTCCAAAATGAGCACAAAATGAAAGCATATGCTTATTACCACATAAAATTCTTTCAAACACAGGTTTTTGAAGGTGAGAGTCTTTGTGTGATTGTGCTTTCTCCCATATAGATCCCAATAGCTCCTCAGTTCTCTATTATAATTTTGTAGCACCATGGGCAACTCCAACTTAATCTGACATTTGTTCTCAGACAAATTGAGATGGTGCTGCTACTGATGGAAAAGTGGTTTATGACTAAGGTCATGGCCTGTTTCAACAGGCAAGGAGCACACATCCAACTCTGTCCAACAGCTGTATCCTATGTGCTTTTGACCTAGTCAGGTAGGAATGAGAGAAGGACCTCAGGCTAAGGGAGGAGAGTCAGAACCAAGTAAGTTATGATGTGCTAGGGAAAGTGGGAAGTGAATAGAAAATTTCATAAGAAATTTGGCTTTAATTCCAGACCTCATTGTTCCAGAACTCATTACACAGCTTGTTTTTCTACTTTCATCTAATCTGTATGCCTGCAAGTGCATCATGCTTACATCCTTCAGACATTTGCATTAAGGAATTTGCACCTAAGGCATTTTTCCTACTGAAACACAGCAACAGAAATTTAACACAATTACTATACCTGTACACAGGGAAAAGGGAAAACGAAAGGGAAAGGGGAAGGAAAAGGAAAAGGAGAAGGAAAAGGAAAAGGAAAATTTTTGTGTTACATGTTAGGCAGTATTTTAACATTCCTGGCAAGACAGAATAAAAACCACTTTAATGAGCACTTGTTTTTCCATTTCCATGTCCATTTACACTCTAATACCACTGTGTTACTCAAACAGACAACCTCGTCCCTCCTTTCCTGGTTGTGTGGTTCCAGCGTCTGTGTTCATCCCTCTCTGACATCCAACAGTCAGTGAGAGCTGATTAACCCCCATAGGCTTTACCTAAAAAGTGGTGACTTTTTTTTTGCTTGGTAAGATTTCTGCCACTTTAAAAAGAAGAATTGTCTTGCTAAGAGAACAAACAAGAATTATCACAGGTTGGATGTGAGTGGACGTGGTTGGAGGCAGTGGAACTGGGCTTTTCCATGTCAGCCAACTGCTCACACATCTCTCAGTTGACTCCTCTACAGCCCAAATCTTAAAAGATTTTAGCAAATTTTTTTCAAAACTCAAGAATATTTGTGATTCATGCAGATCTGTTCTGCTACGTATTATTCAGAAACTTTCCATAAATGTCCTGTAAGCAGGTTTTATCTGAAATTCTGACAGATTTACAGCATTTAGAGGGATACCTCAAATATATGGAAGGAGTGCATAAAAATATTCAGTTGCAGAAAGTAACATTAAATCAGGCTAGTGTTGAAAGATTATGATAATCTTGTTTCCCATCTTGGTCATAATTACTTCATTTCACTCAAGTATTTTTGAAGTGTTTAACAGTCTCCAGATATCAGTAATGATACTAAAACTTTTGGTCTTAGTTGCCTTTTCTTGCTAACTTCAAAAGAGTAAAAATCCAAAGTTGCTGAATAACCTTGATGACAGCATTCTGCTGCTTTAATGAATTAATTAGCATCCTGACATAGATGAGAAACATTGTATTAGTGATATTTAATATTCTTTCTATTCAACAGAATTTAACCGGGACAGACCTGCAGGGCTTTGTGAGCCCAGATAGAATATTCAGGGTGTAAATTTCTCCTTGGAAAAACTTTAGGGGTGACAGATTGGTTTTCAAAGCAGACATTTAGGACCACACTGAGATTTAGAAACTGATTTCGTAGTGGAACCATTTAAAGTATAATCCTTTTATTTAAATAAGAAATGTGGTGACTTGTACTGCAGAATAAAGTAACGGCTTTGGCATAACAAAGGGAAAAAAAGTATGTTATATTTAAGTTATCTTCCGTCTAATTTTTTTAGTACAGAAAGATGAACAAATAAAGAAACTCCAAAGCACATGAAAATATTTTCACTAGCCAAAAAAGACTATAAACAGTTGGAATTTTGTTGGTGGGAAAAGTAGAAATTTATAAAAACACAAAGTAAGAATCAATAGTTTTGTTACAAAATACAAGAACATGACAAATCTGCATCTTTGATTTTGGCATATCTATGGGAAAATTATTTCTAGAAGCTAAAGGTGAAGATCTAGCTTTTGAAGATAGAACAGATTTTTGTTGCTTTCAGGAAAGCCAAGTTTTCATCATAGTACATTTTACCTAGAAATACTTAGCAAAAACTTTAAATGTCATACAACAATAAATAATAATTTAATTTGTAATTTTAACCTTTGTTTGCTATGACTTAGCAAATTTCTATCTTTCTTTTTTTTTTGTTTGAACAGTTCAAAACCAACTATGAAAAGAGAAAATTTAAAGTAGCTATTCCACCCAATGACACATCCACAGTGACTTCCATAATAAGCAACGTGTCAGAAGCAATGGAAGCTCTCACCCGAATGAGAGAGGAAATAGTTCCTGTTCCAGGTTCTGTGAACGGAGTGAATGCCCTTGGCTTGGTGGTGTTCTCAATAAGCTTTGGCCTGGTGATTGGGAGCATGAGGGAGCAAGGTCAGGCATTGAAAGACTTCTTTGATAGCCTTAATGAGGCTATCATGAGATTGGTAGCAGTAATTATGTGGTAAGTGCCTCTTCGATAAATTCCTTTTTAAGCTAGTAATAATGTTTTTTCAGCACAGTCAGGGTAGCAAGAGTCTGTTTGGCAGAAAGTCAAACAATAAGATAGTATCTACCTTGTAGCTTTTTTCATGAGTAAACTCAAGAGCTGTAACTCTCTATGACAATAATTTTCCTGAACATACCAACTCTTTAACGAGTTTCACTTTTGACATGGCAGAAGTTGCTACCCTTACATAAAGCCACTCTATGTCTTTGTAAAGACAGTGATCACAGCAGTAAGCTATCAGTGTTTCCTTATATCATATTCTAAATTCATTAAAGGAAACCGACAAACCTCTCGCATAATCTTATTTTTACACAGCAAGACCTTGTTATCACAATTTTCCAAATAACTGGTTCGTGCAGTTGTAGGGTGTGTATGTATGTCCTTGTATTGTAGCTGCACTGCTCACACATACATATAATTTTCCTGTTTTCTTTACTGTGTTCACTCGGTAAATTAAATAAAGTATGAAATCTTTTTCCCTCAAGGTATGAAATCTCTTCAAAAATTAGGACTCATTTTTCTCCAGGGAGAAAGTTAGCTATGAAGAGAAATTGTGTCTTGTTGCCTTCTTTACTACAGCAAGCAATAAATCAACTCCAAGAATCTATCCAAGTGTACACATGTACACTGCCATACTAGATACAAAACCAAAAAAAGTATATTTGCTCCAATAACTAAAATCTTTTCTCCTTCAGAAGCATGTGTGAAATGATAAAGCAGAGCATAAGAATTGTTACTTCAGATAAATTTCTGCATGGATTTGATGGCTTAAAGGGCTGTTGAGATACAGCAGATAGATTTTGTTCTGTAATACCTTATTATGAGAAGACAAGTGGACATTTATAGGAATAAGGCTGAACCTAAAGTACTGCTGCAGCAGAATCAGCCCCAGCTGAGTTTTACACTCAGCCCCAGCTCTGTCCTCACCTCTACCTCTGCTTCCTCATAGGGAAAAGCAGTTCTCACCACCTATGCTGCTGTCCCACAATGCAGCCAACCTTTGTCATAGTGATCTCTTCATGATTAATACCTTTATCCAGTGTCCCACTGGATGAAATTTAGCACGGCCAGAAGCAGCTTGAAATCTTCAGAAGTTATCAGACTTCTGTGTGAATTCCTTCCCGAACAACATGGGAGACAGCACTGTCATAGAACTAGGTGTTCGGAATAGTCTACAGCCATGTTGGTTGGGCCTTCATTCACACAGGCAGAATTATAACTCAATTGGCTAAACTACCTTTTATATTACACTTGAATTCCAAGGAGAATTCATTTTCCTACCTGTCGGAAAGGCATGCTGTATGTCTTGAAATAATTACTGGATGCTGAATACATTGAATCCCACCAGAAACATTCACTGCTGTGGTTTAATCCAGGTTGAATTGTTAAGAGTTGAAGAGTTAAGTTCTTGAACTGCTCCTGAATAGAAGCATCCAAACAGTGAAATCCTGCATGTGTGCATATAACCACAAACAGGGGTACCAAAAATCCCTACTCTTTTTTTTAAATTCTGATTTAATTTCTTATTTGCAGGTATGCTCCACTCGGAATTCTCTTCTTGATTGCTGGAAAAATTGTTGAGATGGAAGATATGGGTGTGATTGGTGGTCAGCTTGCCATGTACACTGTAACAGTTATCATCGGTTTGCTAATTCATGCTGTCATTGTCCTACCTCTTCTCTACTTTGTGATCACTCGTAAGAACCCATGGGTATTTATTGGAGGCTTAATCCAGGCATTAGTCACAGCTTTGGGAACATCTTCCAGGTATAACACAGCTTTTTTTTTAATAAAGCTTTTTTTTTTTAATAGTATTACTGGTTTAAGGAAAAAACTTTACCTAGTATATGGTGAACTCTGTATTCAAGTATTCACTTGGGCACTGTATTTCAGTGCTGCTACTCTCCAATACTGACTTGAACTCTGTTTTCTATAAGAAACCCTGAACAGAGATGAAATTAATCTGTTTGGTGGTGCAGACTCTATAGCCAAAACACTTGTGACTTTGGTTAGTGTTGGTGTTTGTTATTTTAAGTAGTTTGTAATGGCTTGATAATGAAGGATACAGCCAGCAAAGAATATGCATGGAAAATGGAGCAGCAAACAGAAAATTGTAGAAGGGATTCCTATTGGCAGCTGACATTCTGTGCTCAAAATCCTGATAGCCCATGATGGATGCAGAACCTACAACAGAAATGCCACTTTTACTCCTTGTAGGTGGTCATAGGTATGTCATATGCATTTTAAAAACTGTTTGCATGTATGACAGAAGGAAACATTATTGCAATAAAGTGTACATTTCTACACCACTTGACCTGTCATAAAGCAGCTTCCACTTTAATAGATTTTTAAATGTCTCCTAAAAGCAGGGGGTTTCAGTCAGATATTCTGTAATTCTAAATTTAAGTCCTTGGTGTTTGAGATCAGTTAGAAGTAAAAGCATAGGCTGATACAAGACAGCATACTGTACTGCAAGTGGATTGAATAATTGATTTAAAATTCTACTGTGAGATGTCAGCAAAGGGATTTTTATGACACAGTCTTCCACAGCCCCTCTCTATTTTTTGTCAGTATTTTATCAATACTGATAGAGTTTTCAAAGATTAGAAAGTTTGTTAAGTAGTTAACAATGAACATTTCACTGAGATCAAGTAACCTGAAATGCTGTGTCTTTAAAAACCTCTTTGCTTTGGCGTGATCAGATGTAGAGATACAGACCTGGCTTGCACAGACCTAGCTTGTCCCATCGAGGTGTGGAGGCAGGCAGGTCAGTGTGGTGCTTCTCTGCCTACAGGTGTTAACCCACAGGTGGGAAAATAATGCAACCGCAGATCAAAATGCCCTTTCCAGGGGAGCTGGCAAATAAATAAGAAAAAACATGCTTTTTACTGAAGGTTTAAATGGCCCAGTCTGTATACCTTCAAGAAAACAACATTTAGGCATGATCCAATCACAGTTCCATGATTTAAAAGTGAGAAGCAGGGATTTTAAATAGCTTCTTCTGCCTGGCAGAAGAACCTTGTAGCAAAACACTGAATTTAGACACTTTCAGACTAGGGATTACATAGAGAATGACAGTAATTAATAGCTGGAAAATTTTCCAAGAGGATTAAGAGAGCCTTCACCATTAGAAGTGCTTAAATTCAGCCTTTCTATTAAAAAGAAATCCAGTGTATCACATGAAAACTAAGACGGAGCAGTCGTTCTTGTCGCTATAATGCATGACACTCTTCTTTCCTTTTTTGCAGAATTTATATTATATTCTTTCTTTTTGTTTCAGTTCTGCAACACTACCTGTTACATTTAAGTGTCTAGAAGAAATAAATGGTGTGGACAAACGAGTTACAAGATTTGTGCTCCCAGTTGGTGCTACAATTAATATGGATGGAACTGCTTTATATGAGGCTTTGGCTGCAATTTTCATCGCACAGGTCAACAACTTTGATCTGAACTTTGGGCAGATTATCACAATTAGGTATGCAAATTACTGTTTCCTACATTTAATAAAAGCACCTTTGTGAAGACCCCTTGCTGGTTTATATGGGATTAAACAAAAGCATCTAGAGCTCAAAAGAAGAGCTACTATAGTATCAGGTTATCTGTAATTTCCATCCTCTGCACACAAAAGGATCCCCAGCATGTATTCTCCTTTAGATAAACCTTTAACAAAACTGTAACATGACACACCCATTACCGCACTTACAAAGACAGAAAGAACAAGCTTTAATGAATTTCCAATTTTTATTTCTTTAAAACTCATGCAGCTATTGGCACCTAGAGAGGTGTAATGAGTACCAGGTATTTTATAATGCATTTACAAAGCTGTAGCATAAAATCATCACAGTGTTACTGCTAGGAGAGGCAGAGTTTTTCTGGTTTCAGGATACAAACAGGGCTAGCTGTGTAAGGAGCAGTAATACCTTTTATTGCATCAGCTCATAGAAGTGGTGAAGACAGGTTATGTTTTCAAGCACAAAAGCCTTCTTATTTGAAATAGAATGGCAAACAACCCACTAGTTAGCATTTAATGATACCTGATCTGCTTTAATTTCGTTATGTTTATCACAGTTTAAGGAAAAATGGTGATATGTACATGTGCAGAAGAAAGGAATGTCAGCAAGGGTGGGCACTGCAGGACAAAGAGACACTTAACTATCACACAGGAACACTAAAAGTTCAGAAACAGTGCTCCTTTCCATAAAACCCACCAGTTTATTTCATTATTTATTAATATAAGACAAAAGTGCCTTCACCCTCCAAGGCAATACACATTCATTAGTACTGGAGCTGCTCCCTGGAAAAATACCTGAGAAAACAAATTCTTCTTTAACCAGGTGTGAACAAGCATATTTCTACAAATTCACTAGACTGTATGACTCAGGGCTTCTGGCAGCTTTCTGTTTTCTGATGGCAGAACGCCAGCTGCTGGAGGACAGAGACTTCACCTGGCATGAACTTATAGTGAGATGGACAGAGAGTAAAAGCTCTTGTGTTAGATCTGCAAGAACAGAACTACCTCCTCAGCTTTTCTCTTAGCATGTTTGAGCTTGTGGAGTGAGTTTTTTCGGTGGGTGGACACATGCAGCTGTAATGTTTTTGTCTGGCCCTTGGCTTCTAGTGGGGAATTCAGGACCTAACAAAATCATGTTTCCAGATTTCTGGATAAAGGTTTAGTAAAACACTTTGGATCAGGAGTCGTATTCCCCTGAAGCTATAGGGTGTTCACATAAGGGACTAGGCTCATCTTTTTATTTACTACTGAGCAAGTGCCTTTTTGCTTTATATCTGGTTTTAAAGTTTGCCAGGTGATAAGGAGAGCTTTTATTACCGTTTAATTACAGAAATCAATTAATTCTCTTGCCATCTCTTTGCACAGCATCACCGCTACAGCTGCCAGTATTGGGGCTGCAGGCATTCCTCAAGCTGGACTGGTCACCATGGTCATTGTGCTCACATCAGTAGGTTTGCCTACAGATGATATCACTCTTATCATTGCAGTGGACTGGTTCTTGTAAGTATTTTTATGGAGCCATTGAGGTCTGAGACCATATTTAGAAGTGAAACAGCCAGGGACATTCTGGCTGTACTACAGTCTTTTGCTGTGGAAGGCAGTTGGAGACAAGTGTTAGAAAGAATCATTATTTCTTGTTATTAAGATACTTTCTTAAAGCAGATGGTGAGGGGTGTTGGTTAATTATGCTTCCTTTTGCATGAAAAAGTTTACTTAGAAACCTCTATTGTTAGGATTCTAAGAAAACTTCCAGATACACTGTAATTAAATAAGCAAAGAATTGCTTTAGTCTTCTATTTTTTGTAGGATGGCAATGAAAACTTTTCAATCAAACAGATTCAGGGCTGGATCACATCCAACCAACTCAATGCAGCCCTGCTGACTATCTAACCTAGGAAAGGTTCATCTCTCCAAGCCATGAAGGCAGAAATGAAAAATAATCGTTTAACTGCCACCACAAAGTATTGCCCCTCAGTTTTGCCTTCCATCTATCTGTAGAAGATGACAGACACCTTTAGATGTACATACCCCCTCGGATCAGGAAATAAATCAGAGAATGATTCCCTCCAATGTCTATTTCATCTAACACCAATTACTTAAGTGTAATTTAAGGGTAAAAGCCTTAATGAAGGCTTTTACTCTTCAGTCATCTCAAGTGATCCCTGAAAGAAATAAAAAAGAAGTGATCAGAACAAAATGTCTTCAGATTATTACCCAACCCCATGATATAGGTGGAGGCTTAACTACTGACACTGCCAGTCAATCTTTGTCAAGCTGCCTCCTGCATGTGCTGGGCAGAGCCCTCTGAAAGGGATGAATTTTTGTAGTTTTATTTGAGTCACTCCTGCAAAATTCCACCCTAAATTACACATCATAGTTTATAGTCAGGAGACAAACAAACCTAACAAGGTAGATTCTTGCTGGCTTACAAGCTCAGAGGATATAAATCCAAACTCTTGATACCCAAGAATATCTAAATGCCTCCAAGCAGCCAAATGCTCCCTTTGCAGTCCTCATCACATGGCTGTTTCTTGCTGTGAAGTTGCTAAGGGTATTAACACATTTTGTGACTCCACATCCCATTGTATTTGTTAATTTCTGTAGAAGAAATCATGGCATTAACAGTTCAGATAAGTATATGTATATAAAACAGGGGACTCATCTAGCAGCAATTTAAGGGCCATTTTAGCAGCTAGTCTGCATGCTTCCTTGAGCAAGGGATGAAATTAACTCACTACTTTTTCCTTAGGGATCGTCTCCGTACCACTACCAACGTCTTGGGAGACTCCATTGGAGCAGGAATTGTTGAACATTTATCACGGCATGAGCTGAAGAACAGGGATGCTGAAATGGGTAATTCCGTGATAGAGGAGAATGAAATGAAGAAACCATACCAACTGATCTCACAAGAAAATGAGAACGAAAAACCAATAGATAGTGAAACCAAGATGTAGGCTAGAGAAAGCGTGAGTTCAACACTGCAGGTGTGAGAAAACACACACTTTTTCTGGCAATTTATATCTTGAATTCACCAAGTTCATCTATTCCTTGATTTCTCCCTTTATGCTCGCACTGGAAAGAATTAATGAAAATATGTTCCAAACTAGCAGTGATCATGGTATATGTTGGCTTCCCACTTAAAAAAAAATTAACAGGCAACAACACTGGTCCTGCTAGACATATGCTAACTGGGGATAAAAAAAGAGATTGTGTATATGTTACTCAGTCCTGTGAATCTTTTTTTTTTATGAACTGGAAAGTAAAAACAGATAACAGAGCCGGAAAATGGTTTTATTTTTTTAAATACCTGTTGCGAAATTCCTAACATCTATAAACACACAATCAACACTTCTAACTTGATAACTGCATCCAGCTAAGTAAATTAACAGGACTTTTGCTATTTTATCTGATTTTTTTCTCTAGTGTTATATTATTGTTCAAATACTAGCAGGACAATAAAAAGCAGGAGATAAATTGAGGGGATAAAAAGGGGGAAGATATATAAATAAAGAGAAGAAAATACCCCCAAATCAGCACTTTTACCAGCTGAGTTGAAATATTTTGAGAAAGTTATTTTATCTAGACAGTTTTTCGAATTAGATTCAGCTGATCTTTATAAAAATTTAGCCTAGTTGGCTCCCACTGACTCACAAACATTTACATATGCATGTATGTACTTCCAATCTGGATTTGCTCCCTTAATTTCATCATCACAACCCAATTAAACAATCTGTGTGTAAGTGTTTGTAGGAGCAAAGCCCTGGTCTGGGATAGAAAATGTGTCTTCGTCTCTGTTTGGATGAAAAAATTTGCACTCTCTGGATGCACTAATGAGCTACTTAATAAGCAATTATGAGAAGGCAATGCCAGCCTTCTGCAGAAGGTACAGAGGGTGAGATGTTCAGATCCTAAATGAGCTGGATTCTGAATCTTAATCCCTGAGACCAGCAGAGGTTTTCTGGTTGGAAACCTCCCAAGCTCTTGATCCACTAATAAATTACAGAGGTATTAACTGGATTTACATTTTTCCATCTGGAGAAGGCTCCCCATCTTATTGTGAAATTTTAAATTCCTAGGGAGTTTATCAGTAGCACCTGAAACAGAAAACCCTTTAGGAAATAAAACTTATGGGTGCTTTTGTACCTTTTACTAGGAAAATATATGCAAATTAAAAAATAATAAATATTTTAATATATGTTGAAATTTTAATTAGAAAGGGTTTAAAAATGAAATCTTGTAGGTATCTTTCAGGGAATAGGTAAGGAAAGAATCAAAAAAGTGAGACAGTGCCTTTGTAATACAGTGGCTCTTTTGTTCATGTCAAGATTATTCCCTGAAGAAGCCCTTTTCTAGAAATACAAATTATATACTTTTTCCTTTTTGCCTTGTATTATTAGAGAGGTTAAACTGGAAAGTTTTATAATGCAGACACAGCTGGGAGAAAGAAAAAATATTAATTGACAGGCACAAAAATGTTCAGTGATCTGTTTTATTAAAATATCCAGTTTCCTTCTTTCTCCCTGCCCTTGCCAAAATAATTCTGATGACAGAAATGAAAGATCCCTTTGCATTGTCCCAGCCACCATTCAAAAAACATTTGGTATGTTGCATCTGTCCCTGAAAGTCCATAAATGCAGTACAAGTAACTGTAGTGAAAATGTCAGCATGCTGGTCGAAGACAAATCTTTTCCCAGGCAAGATTGGTTTCTTGGGTCTGAAAATTCCTGTCCATCTTCTCCAGACAATATGAACAAGAACTCTCAAGTGAACAAAGTGAGCAGAGTTTAATATAGATTATTGAGCAGTCAAACCAAGAAAGCTCTAAATGAATCTATAAATGAATGACTGAAAGAAAATATGGGTTGTTTTTTTGGCTTTTTTTTTTTTCTTGCTAACAAAATGCAAATCTAGAATACAGACAGGCATTTTCTGATATATAATTAGAGATATTTTTATATAGATACTGTATTTGGAATGTGTGTATAAACATTAACTGTAGAATTTATGGCATAACATTTTAAATTTTTGTTAAGATTTTGTTTGGAAATACATTGCAAAGACAATGTAAAAGGCTGTCTTTCTATGACATCAGCTGAGAAAAATGAATTGTGTCACAAAGAATGTGATCTTTTTTTATACTAACTTTGTTTCTTATGGAAATCAGGTATTATAGAAAGATTACCTTCCCCATCCCTCATTGGTTCTCCATTGGTATGCACCCAGAGTGGATTGAGAAACATTACTTTGTAGATGTATTTTCAATAAAAATAGTTTTACATTACTGCTCTTACTGTGATTTAAAATTTCTTCCAAACGAAATTTCTTTCTTTTCTTCTCTGTAATAGAAGCTTTGCACAAACTCAGACCTAAGAAACTCATATTATGGAATCTCAGGAATTACAGGACATTTTGTTCAGCAGGGCTTTGATATTACAGGGCTTCCTTATCACAAATACTTGCTTAGTTTCAGGATCAAAAATAAAGAAATAAAGGGTAGGAGGGAGGTACATCAAGAATTAAAGGAACCAGTTTTTATCCCATGAAAGTTCATTCAAATTAAATTATACAAATACACATTAATATCTGAAAATTTTTTTTTTAAAAAAGTATTTATATTTTCAGTGATTCAGCTACTGCAAAGCCACCAGTTCATTTTAGATGCACAATTAGGTGGTCCAAAACCCCATTACAGCTTTGTAACATTACAACCATCTTAGACTTTTGCACGTGAAAGCAGTTTGTGGTGCTGGGTTCTTTTAGCAAAAACTTCAGCTAGCATGTAATGGAACTGAATATCTCTTCAGAAGTACTGGAAAGGTATAAAAGGCACAAGTGGAATCACTTGCATCTGGAAGGTTGTGTTGTTTGGAGTGAATGGAGACAGCAGGGAGAAGCCCTGCCTTCCTGAACATACACCAGCAAAACAGCAAACAATGACCTCTACGAATATTTCTGTGGTGTTTTAAGTGTAAACAAATTTTGTGAAAGAAGTCATCCAGAGAAGACATGGTGTTATACAGCACATTAGCATAACTGTACACAGTTTTTTCCTAATTATCTGTATGTTCATTCACCCAATCCAGGTAAGTATCTCTGTGTGTCTGGAACTACTATCATGATGGGAAGAGTTAAAGAGGGCTAGTGTACCACAGAATCATTTAGTTGGAAAACACCTCCAAGATCATTGAGTCTAACCTTTGGCTGATCAATACTTTGTCAACTAGACCATGGCACTGAGTGCCATATCTGTCCTTTTCCTGAATACCCCCAGGGATGATGACTCCAGTATCTCCCTGGGCAGCCTGTTCCAATATCTGACAACCCTTCCTGTGAAGAAATTCTTCCTGATGTCCTGAACCTACCCTGGCTCCACTCGAGGCCATTTCCTCTTATTCTGTCAGTTGTCACCTGGGAGAAGAGACCAACCCCCACCAGCCACAGCCTCTTTTCAGGGACTTGTAGAGAGTGATAACATCTCCCCAAGCCTCCTTTTCTCCAAATAAACACCCCCAGCTCCCTCCCAGCTCTTTACACGACATATTCTCTAGACCCTTCCCCAACTCCATTGCCCCTCTCTGTACATGCTCCACCATCTCACTTGGAGACATTTGTGGCACAGTGGCCTTGCTTACTCTTCTGTGCCCTCATGCAGAAGTGAGATCTCTGGTATTCCATAATTTTGCAGCAGTATTTTCATTTAGAAGCTGGGGAACAAAACAGCCTTGCCATTCTTAGGCAAGAATTCACGTCTCTGTAACAGTGTGTGGCCAGCATAAAGCAAAGAGATTATGCATGTGGAAAATCAACTACTGGCACAAGACAGTGTTTCTTCTGAAGGACTGAATTCGCACAAGTGACATTTGTGTTCCAATGCAGGCACAACTGACAAGAAATGTAAGGCATTTTTCTCTAACTAACTCTTGCTTGTTTTAATAAAGTTACAACAGAAATGGTACAGAAGAGCATATCTTGCTTCTCGTGTGATCCAGCAATGTCCTAGTTGTGATAACAGTGTGTAATCATCTTGGTTCTAGGGTGATCAGCCATTTCCCAGAACAGGACAGAAATTCTGAGATGAACAGATAGATCACTACCTGTCTGGATTTCCCTCTTGCTAAAGGGATTGGCTGATCCTGGAGGTATGGAGTACCTCCAGACAGAGAAAGATTTTTACACCTCCATGCAAAACAGAAAACCCAGACTTGTAACATCAATGAGGCAGCAAGATTTCTTCTGATAACAGAGAGCAGTAGTCAAATGATATAATCCTTCAAGATGAACCCTGTCTTTTGCCTTTTCCTCCAACCTGCTCCTCAGATGTCTCTGACTTACAAAGAGGTATCTAAAATTCCAAAATTTTAAGACAGGAGCACCCGCATGTCTAACCAAAGTTTTTCCTCAACATGCATCATTACACAACTAGGACTGCACAAATAATTGATTTTTCACTTCAGTGAGAGAACTGAAAAACTAGGGAGAATAATTCTTCCAAGGCATCATTGAAACTATTTTTTGTTGCTTAAAAAAAAAAAATCCTGTCTCACTTCTAGATTGCTTTTGCTTGGTTTTAAATTAAACTCAGCTGTAAAATGAACTGAACTTGGAAAAAAACATTGAATCATTTTGGTAGGAAAATGTCAAAATGAAATATTTCAACTTTTCTATAATATCTCCTCACTTAAAAGCCGGTTGTATTTATAGAAGTTGGCACAGCTTCACAAGTACTTGCCTCAAAAACTGCATTTTTCAGCAGTATATTTTTATATTAGTGCTTTTTCTTTGTTCTTTACAACTTCCTTTCTCCAGACATTGCACATTTTTCTGGTTTTCCTGATTACTTACAGTTTTTTCTTCATTGTACTGCTGGCTTTTTAAGAGCTTTTTAAAAGTCTTGATACTTGAGAAAAATGATAAAAGATCAACTCTCTTCTGTTATTTGTCCACTATTGTTACTATTACTCTGGCTCCTAAACTTGGTTTCATTTTCTGCATCATTTTTTTTTCCAAAGCCTTAACCAGTTTCCTGTTTCCTGCAGTAACGTGTTCCTCTGCCCATCTGTCCCACTTGCTCTCATGTCTTTCCTTCTCATTTTTACAGCTTCTCCTCCAAGAACTCCTCTACAGCAGGTCTTCATATACCCACATTCAGGTCTCTGGAGTATTCTCAGTCTTCAACACGACTCAGCATCTCTGAGTTTTGGTCCCTGACCAACAAAATATGGAAAACAGCATTGCCCTGGCACCAGGGTTTCCAGAGAAATTAAGATTGTGGAGAATCTGTACAACAGGGCTGATGCAGACACCTGGGCCATGTTTGGGCACCATCCAGACCCTGAGGATTTGTGTAGCACCCTTGTGGCTTTTATCTCCTGTGCTCTAGATACTTGGGGTGAATTTAAGAATTTACACTACCATCTCTTCAAAACAGAAAATAGATGAATTTGTTCTTCATAATTGTACCTAAAACCAGGCCAAATCACGTAGTGCTCCCTGGCTCCTTCTGCTGACAAAACCCAAATGAATAGCAAAGGGAAAAGGATAAAATAAAGATGTCTTGGATTTCAAGCACAGAGAATAAACTACGTTGCAAATATATTCAGAATAACATCGGTACTGATGGCAGATGGTGACTGTCATTCTTTCTGAGCAGGTGCCACACAAACCTCCCTTCACAAATCTTCTGGTTCACCTTGCCTGTGACCCACAGTCCCTCTCCCATTCGAATCCTGCTCCTCTGTCAGGCAGCAGCTCCTGGCCATGCCAAATTGCCTGGTGGTTTTGTGATAGGCACAAATGGGGCCTGCGATGAGACCACCCAACTCGCTTTCATTTAGAGGCTCAGCCAGGATGTAAGCCCGAATCTGCAGAAGAAAAAGCCGACAGTACTAACCCACTGTGCCACTTAGCCTGCCCAGCGCAAAAGAGCTATTCAGCTGCTGCCAGCGCTACATTTTCAGATGTACGGTGGCTCTGTAACAATCAGCCTCCTAAAAACTGCAGTGTTTCCCAGCAATGACAGCCAAATATTTTTGTCTCTCTGGATTATGCTGCCATCGTGTGGCAAATATCTTTTACAAGTCACATTTTTCATCCAATTAAAAAAATTAAGCTAAGTGCTCTGACGAGCAGTTGAGCAGAGCACTTAATGTTTTAAGCAGCACTTTACATCTTTTCAGCTGCAGAATGTTGTTGTTACTATTATTATACTTACATAAAGAATATACTCTTTCATCTTGTCCTCTCTTTGACACAGCCTTGAAGAGGCTTAGCGTAACACTGTCATTCTTATATTGATTCCTTGGTGTTTGTGTTCATTTTCTCTACTTTATCTGAGCATCTCTCAGGCAAGATGAAGGTGTCTTGGGGAAAATGTGTGCCACAGTTCCCAAAAGATGTCTTTAAGTGTATGGGCTATTTTGCTAACATTAATTGCTAACATAGCAAAGTTTCACATGGTACTAATCTGTCTTCCAGTCTCATTTGTTTCTCTTTGAAGAGCTTTCTCCTGGTAATCTGATGTGCCCCAAGGTTTTATAAAAATGCTGGATTTCCACACTTGGAATCTGTACCTGCCAAATCACGTCCCTGTTGAAGCATATAGAGGGTACCTTGATACAATTAGTGTCAAAATTATGGGAAGCAGCTGAGGGAGCGGGGGGTGTTTAACCTGGAGAAAAGCAGGCTCAGGGGAGATCTTCTCACTCTCTACAACTAAAAGGAGCTTGTGGAAGGGTGGAGGTTGGTGTCTTTTCCTGGGTAACAAGGGACAGCACGAGATGAAATGACCTAAAGTTGCACTAGGGGAGGTTTAGATCAGATATTGGGCAAAACTTGTTCATGGAAAGGGTTGTCAAGCATTAGAATTGGCTGGGAGGGAAATGGTGGAGTCATCATTTCTGGAGTTTTTTAGAGCTGTGCAGATGTGGCACTTGGAGACATGGTTTAGTGATGCATTTGGCAATGCTGGGTTAGGGGCTGGACCTGATGATCTTAGAGGTCTTTTCCGACCTAAACAATTCTGTGATTTTATGAACCAAATGCTGTGTGGCATCTGGTCAGGGCCCAAGCTGTTCTTGCAAACTAGCAGTGCTCTCAATACTTGTTGTACTAAATAATATATTGCAAACTCCTACAAACAGAATTGGGACAATTTTATTTACACTGTCTTAAAATCCATTTCCAGCCCTTAGTACTGTCTAAAAACATCACATGACATAAAGGACCAGAAAGCAAAGAAAAAGAGTTCAAAATTACTATTTTTAAGTCAGACTCAAAATGACTTGAGTCATTATTTTGAAAATTAGATATCTGTAATACTGAATCCTACTAAAATTACATCCCTCAAAAGCTATTCCAGAGAATATTGACCTTCCTGTCAATCACTGCCTTTGTGAAACTGCAATAGGTCTTTCACAGTTCAGCAGTAATCAAACCATCATGAAACTCCACCACTATCAAAAAGTGCACCATCTGCTAAAAATACAAAGGTAAGTTTTAAAATTGTAAATATAATTCCAGGATTACGGGCCAAACATTATTTAATGCCAACGCAAAGCAGTTTTTCTATTTCAGAGCCATTACCAATAAACTGCAGTCAAGCTTTGCTTGTTCCCTCTTTCCTTTCAATTCATTACTTCCCACAGTGTACTTTAGTCTGGTGGGTAAAGCATTCTCCAAATACAAGCTCAGCTGTGAACACAAGAGAGAGAGAATTGAAAGGGTAAAAGGGTGCAGGGGAGATACTGGGAACAGAGCAGCACTTCTGAAATCCTGACATGGTGAGATAATAACACAAACCCACTCAGCACATGAGCAAACATAGGAGGATATTGCTAAGGAGCTGACGTTACTTCAGCAAAGAGAAAATCTGCCTCAGGGAAAATATGCCTCATGAGCCTGCTGGACTTCTTTAAGTGCACTAGGAAGGAAACTATTTGCACCAGTAGATGCAATGTATCTGAATCTTGAGGAAGCTGTAGATAATGTCCTACAGCAAAGGCTAATAGGGAAAATAAGGTGCCATGGACTGAACATAGGTCCTTTATGGATTTAAAGCTTGTTATAAGATGAGAAACAAATTGTAGGGTTTAAGTAACATTTCTCAGTAAGAAGAGGCATCTAAAGGGAGTCCACACACAAAGTGGTTTTGGGACTAACTTCATTGAACAGCTTTATCAATTGCTTGGACAAGAATTTTTGCAGTGGAATCTTGGTAAGTGATCAAATAACGTTTTACTCTTTAAAATACTTATGTTCCTTGACAATGGCATCATATTCCAGAAGGAGCCCACAAATTGGAATGGGTGAAATGTTGCCAGGTTCCCTTGCCACCTTCCCTTGAGACAAATACAGCATAGTGCACCTACAGAGAAAAAAATCCAAACTGCAACTACATGATGCTGAACTCAAAACCAGCAGTTATGAGCTGAGGAGAGGATCATAGAGTTGCTTCTCTTTCCTGAAATCACTGGATAAATACACTGGCCAAACAAGGCAGTGAGATGCTGGGAGTCACCAGCCAAGGTAGTCAGAACAAGGAGAAAAGATGAAATAATTTTGCTGCTATATAGGGTACTTGGAGCAGCCACACCTCAAATCCCTTAAGATGTTTCAAGGAGGATGTAGAGGAATTAAGAGAGGTGCACAGAAATGAACACAATGCAAAGCAATCACAAGAGGTGATACAGAAATCTGGGAGATACAGAAAAGTCCTTAACTGCAGAAGCTGTGTGATGAATAAAAACAAAAACAAGAAGGAAATGTAGAACTGCTAACCACAAAATCCAACAAAATTAGTCACAGGGGGAGCTTGATGACACTGCTGGGCAAGTACTTTAAAACAGAGTTTAAACGGGTTAAGGACAGAGACGTACAAAGTGTGTAGTGAACTCTGGAATTACATTATTAGAGGACATGCAGAGACCATATCACAGTGAGGCAACAGTATCAATAGTTCAAAAAGTGATTATATACATTCAGGAACGGGCCTAGAGGCAGATAACAAAAGGAGTAAAGAAGGAAAAATGCTCCAA
The DNA here is from genome assembly GCA_024500445.1 of Entomyzon cyanotis. Taxonomy (NCBI): domain Eukaryota; kingdom Metazoa; phylum Chordata; class Aves; order Passeriformes; family Meliphagidae; genus Entomyzon; species Entomyzon cyanotis. The sequence continues at coordinate 40,494,973 of JAKEPQ010001021.1, read as the reverse complement.
CATCCTTAACACAACAACTTTGAAAGTTATGGAAGCCTTCCAGAAAAGTGGCAGCTCACACGCTTTCACTAAACAGTGTCTCCACCTCCAGGCAGTCAGAAAATACTGGTTTTAACCAGCGCTCTGATCTAGCAGGAGATTTCTAGTGTGTTTATTTTTCCCACCCGTCCCACAACAGCCAGCATTTAGGCAACATAACCAGGCTAATTCTGTTATCTGCCTATAAGTGTCCTATGACACAGTAATTCCTTCTGTGGATTTCCACTTCACCAACACATTCATTCAAGTTATGCATCTTGCGTAAAGTAGTCATTCTGGAGCTGCAAAGTGATGACTCATATCTTTCAGGAAAAACTATTTTCTGCCATCCCACTAGTGATGTTGTTTGTGCTCATGTGTGAAATTCACGATCTTTCTCCTTGCAAGATGTTGCAAAATTCCTTTCCTAAACCTTTTACAAAACTGAGGTGCCTTCCTCAGGCACAGCCTCTCCTCCAGGACTGGAGCAGCCAGACCCACTCTGGAGAGTCCCAGTAAGCACCACTATGCAGTTTGGGCAATGTAAGAAGCAACAGGTGAAATGTTGAGTAAAATATCACGGCTTCCCATCTCTTGCTTTACTATTCCTCAATCAATTTCAGAAAATCCAACCACCAAGTGGAGGAGCCTGGTAAGCACCAATACACAGCTGTAAACTTATGCTCTGATGTTTTCCATACAATCAATTTATGCGGACAAAATTCAAAGTCTGAAGCAGAGAGACTTCAGCTCATTTCCAGGCACTATCCCAAAATACTGCTTTCACTATTCTCATGCTTCCACCACTCTAAACAACGTTCTATCGAAGAGCTTGGGAAATTACCAGGACTGTGGAAAAGAAAACACCTCTCCAGAAGCCAGATTTTTTTCCAGTTTCATTCCACTTCTTTGGTTGGAGAAAGCAACAATAAATGAAGACAGAAACTTGATGAAGTAATTCATCACCTGTTAGTGAAAGTACTGTTAGAACCAATCACTGAAAAGCTCAATTTAAAATTTCTTTAGTACAAATTATATTTCATAAACTATAGTATTTTTTTTTCAACAAAAATTGTCATTTAAATGTTCTTGTTCAAATGTTTTATGGATTTCCATGTTTGGTTAGCAAATTTTTGAAAGCATTTTATTAAAAGCATGTCACTTAGAAAACCTAGCACTGAGATATGGAGAAATGAGATATGTAATGCGATGTTCCTATTTTAACCAGTGTGCCAAGGGTGTTGGAATGTGAGACTCGTGATTTCCTGCCCTGAACAGGTGAGGGCTGTAAATAGGTATAACCCAGTCATAGAGATATCATCCATTGGCCTGATTGGCCAAGATTAAACACACCTTCAGCTGACATCACAGAACAAAGCACACATTTATAGCAGAGTAAAAAGATTAGCAGCTCTGTTCATTTTATTTTTATCCCTTTTCATCTCACTCCTTCACTCATTTTTCTCTCCTGACTCTCTCGGACTGGTGGGGTTTGTACATTTATGTACACTTCTTGTTAGTTAAGAGAGCTTGTCCCTCTCAGAGACTGGGCAGTGGACATCTATCATTGTGTCACAAAACTGGCGAAGGTAAGAAGCAGCTGAAACAAGAATTTGTTGGCTCCCACATGCTAGAGATTTTGCATTTTCAAGCTGCACTAAACTAGTGAGGTTTGAAGTGCTTTCAGTAGAGTGATTTTATCCAGAAGCTGCACCACACAGAGAAGTGCAGAGAAAGATTGAGCAATGGATGTGACACACAGTGCTGCAAATAAAGCAAATCCAGAGACTGGAAACTTGTTTCCACATCCTTTCCTCAAGTGGATTCATAGTCTGTGCGGCAATCCCTTATCAAGGTGAAATTCACCCTGAATCAGGCAGAGTGAACTCTTAGTTCTGCCTGACACCTAGTGGTCCTAAACAGAAATATTTTCAGCCCGGAGGAGAGGAGGCTGAGGGGAGACCTCATTGCAGCTACAACTTCCTCATGAGGGGGAAGCAGAGGGGCAGGCACTGATCTCTTCTCTGTGGTGACAGTGACAGGACCCAAGGGAATGGCCTGAAGTTGTGTCAGGGAGGTTTAGGTTGGATATCAGGAAAAGGTTCTTCACCCAGAGGGTGGTTGGGCACTGGAACAGGCTGTCCAGGGAAGGGATCACAGCACCAGCCTGAGAGAGCTCAAGAGGCATTTGGTCAATGCTCTCAGGCACATGGTGTGACTCTTGGGATGTTCAGTGCAGGGCCAGGAGCTGGACTTGCTGATCCTGATGTCTCCCTTCCAAGTCAGTATATTCTGTGAGGCTGTGATTCTATGAAGAGAAATTACATTAGGGGAATGGGAAACCTCCCAGTTCAAAGGATCATAGAAGGAGTATAAGTAGTTGGAGTGCTACTAAAGGAGGTATTAAGAGGCCAAGACTTCCATTAAGTGAAAAGACTGTGTCATTTATGTTCTCCTCTAATGAAGAAGCAAAGTAGTAGTCCATTAAATGAAAGGCTGAAAATTCACACATTGCAGTTAGTTACTTCAAATTATATTGAAGATTTCAGCAGAATCCAAGTGTTTCCATGTTTATAAAGACAATAAGAACTTTCATACTCACAACAGAGAGAATCATATATAAACTTCTGAATGAGGTAGAAATTCTCTTCCCTCAGAGCACCCGCTAGTCTCTTCATGTTGAGTAGGAGGAAAATCCCCCAGGAGCATATTAGATTACAGCTGTGCTTAGAAGTTTTGCACTTTCTCTGAAGTTTTAGCTTGCAGGTTTTGCGAAAATCAAATTATCAAATGAGATGGATTCTGGAGGTCTGATTCAGGATGACAGTCCTCACATCCCCAGTTACTACAGCAGCATGGGAAAGAAAAAGACATGGATTTTTATTACTGGAGGTTGTGAAGGTGAGAAAGCAGGATCCCTCATATCATGATACCAAACCATACATCTCCTGTCACAAATTTACCAAGCTCCATTTTGAAAGCAGTTAGGGTTTGGCTTTTTACCACCAATTTTATAAATGGGGAGTTATTAACCTATCCAATGGTTAGGAATTTCCTTTTGATATCCTGTTTTATGAAACTATTCTATAACTATTTGGGGTTTTTTAGCATGTAAATACCTCTTCTCACCCCGCATGTTAACTTACAGGATTCCCTTTCAGCCTTTCTTTTCATGCACTAAGTAATTTTTTTCACATTACTCCCATATATCTCTGCTCCCCTGATAGTGCTAATAGTCCTCTTCTGCACTTGAGCCCTTACCCTTCTTGCATGTAAGTGACCAAAACTGCTAATGGCATTTCAGATGAAGTTTGGGATGCACAAAAAGACATATTCTTCCTAATAGCTATCAAATTCTTTACTGACACACCCCAAGATCTCCTCTACTGCTTTACTAGCATTTCATTCTTTCTACACGTAGTCATCCTGTAAACATTTTCAACTAATTATCTCCAAGTTTACAGCAGAAATCCTTGTTATTTCTCCCCAAGACGAATGATTTCTGCTTTGCTCAAATGAATTTCATTGCATTGCATCACATCTGTACTTGAATGCTTAATATATCAAAGTTATTAACAGAATTATTAAGGGTGGTCTCAAATGGGGTACTTTACTAGTACCTCCCTTGCCTTCAATGTCACTCCTTTCCTCTTTTAAACAATGTCTCAAACTCCCGAGCAGTTCAAACTAATCTTCTTCAATATAGTTAATAGTTTTCTTCAAGGCAAAACATTATGTTGAATATTAAAAAAAAGAGTAAATTATTTTTGTCAAGAAATTCACTTGTATTTAGAAAGAAAATGATGCATCAAGTTTGGCTTGATCCACCTCATGATTTCTGACTGCCTTTTTTCTTGTTTCATTTAGCCCCAAATCTCATCTCACCTCCTTCTGAAGTTTGCCAAGTATTACATTCTCCAAAGATGAGCCCAGACTTGGTATCACAGCAATGAGGCTTCAGAAAGATCTGTACAATCTATTGCAGAGACAAGATGAGGTACAATCAACATTATCTTGGACAGATGTTTGTCCAACCTGCTTTCAAAACTAACTTGTCTATGAAAACATTCAATTAACCCAGTGTTACACTCCAGTTAGAAGTATCTTCAACTGCTCATTCCAAGCCCTCTCTGCAACAAATATTGCCTTTTTATCTTGTTCTTTTCCCACACCAAAGAGAAAATTGTCGATCAACATTTTATAATAGTCTTGCTACATGGATAGGCTGCGGCTGTTTCACTGTCTTCTTCCTTGAAGTTCAAACAAACATCATTCTCTCAGCCCCTCTTAATAGCATGTTTTACAAATGTGCATTTTACTTCCTATCTTTCTGGGATTTTCTCTGGTTTATTCAATAATACTTAAACTATTATAAATTATAATCTATTTATTACATTTTACAATACAATTTCCCTAAAATCAGGTAAATACCTGTTGCAAAGATGAATGAAATACATTAACTACTACAGTATGTATTTGTTTTGCAACAAGTACACAGGGACATATGTGCCTGTACAAACAAATATATACAAGATATGCATGAGTATGAAGCAAATATTTCACTGGGTGTTGGTCAAATAGATGCACTTCTGTCAATTTGAAGTATTTTTTTTCCTCTTCTCTGCATATCTGAAGCCCTGGTTCTACAGACTTGAAAACTCAAGTGTATTCAACTCACTCTAGAGAGTTCATTCCTACTGGTTTTGATTACTGCTTCAAAATAATTGTTGTTAACACACACAAATCTAGATTTTGTTAATAGTGCCTAAGACAACTAATGCACTTGTTACATCTGTGAGCAGCACAAAATGTCCAACAGTTTATTCAAAACTATTCAAAGAATATTACGATAAGATTTTAGTTGATACACAGCTTCCCACTTCCAGCCTTCCTTCAAGAACTTGTCACAGGGTAAACCAGCAGTTACTGCCCGCTTGGTCACAAAGTACCCTGCTTTCTCTGGCAGAGAGACAGATCCTTGTAAATTGCTGTTGAGCAGTCATGTAACATTGTCCACCCACAAATTTATCATAATTCCATTTAAAAGAAGATAGATACTTTGATCCCGTGATTCCGTAAGTGATAATCAAAAGAGATGTTCAGGTGATAGAGCATAAAAAATGCGGACATAAAAAAACATTAGAATACAAACTCTAGGAGACTTGTCTTGGGAACCTGAGCCTTGTTGTGCTCCAAGATCTCCCATCCTGTACTGAAGGGACTCCTAATGTTTTTCCTACAGAGCCTTTCCCCAAGTAGAAGCCTCAGTAAAATACTAGCATTTTCTATGTTTGTTGGTTTTGGGGGGTTTTTTTAAAGATCAACCTATCACTTTGACAGAAAATATAATTTCATCTCTCTCACACATTTTTCTGCAGCACAGATTTATTTTAGAGGGCCTCATTGTATTCCTATTCAGATACTAAATGGTATGTTTTGGAGCTTTTCTTTCACTCCTTTCCATCACGGAGGTAACTAATCCCTTGCTGTCAGCTCCAGAAGCACTGTTGCATCAGTTTACAGGCTTGAATTCCAGCCCTGTTTTCTGAAGAGCCATGATGAAAGTGCCTGAATATCTGATGCAAGAGCACATTCCCCAGGTGGCAGCTGTACCTTACTAACCACTTGTCAACATTAACCCCTCTGTTTATCTGTCTCAGAGAATGCTGCAATCCCCACCCCTTTTCTCCTCTGCTGCTCAATGACAGTAGGACTTCCAGTGACTTGCTCTTATCTCCCCTTCTGCTGTTTAGAAGAAACAAGCTAGAAAGGATGTTGTCCTGCAACAATCACAGGTTTTACAATGAGGGTGTGTTCCAGTCCCAGGTAGCTGTTCAAGCTTCCCATTTTCTGATGCTCTATGCTAATCAGTGACAGGATGTCTCAAGGGAGCTGGGCTTGCTCAGCAACACAGAAGGGAAAACCTCTGTTTTCTGCAGCTTAAAAGGCTACAGCAACTCTCTCTTTGTAATTTGAGAGATCAGAATCAGTCCTATTTGAAAGTATCTTCTTGCAAAAAGCCAAGAGAGCTTTCAGCAGCTTTTTTCCACTCATTTTCTGAGTTCAATTCCTGAGTTTGAGATCACTGTGGGTCACACTCTGACCTTTCCTGCTTACAAAACTACTTATTTCAGCTGTAATGAAAAAGCTCAGGGTGGAATTTAATCAGATTTTCTTGCTTTTCTCCTTTCTTTCCTCCTCCCCTCCCACCCCTCACAGTCATACTGTAGGAGCCAGGTCTAATCTAACCCTTACAGCACTGACCATAGGGAATGCGGTGCATTTTCCTCTTGGAGCTTTGTGCTCTGATTTCCCAGTGACAGTGCTATAAACACCTCTCTCTTTGGAAAGGAAAATAAGAAATTGGACCCAAAATGTCCTTTGAGTATACCTCCTCAGGGAAGGAGACTGCCCTGTCCCAGATAAAAATATTAAATTAGTAGCAGTGGCTTAATGTCGTTCTTTGTTACCTAATTGTAAAGGGAATAACATCTAGCATTAACACTAGCCTTCCCTGTGAGTACTGCACTATGTACTTCCATATTTATTCTTGTTTATATTTCACTCAGACAGAACCCTGATATCTTCCCTTCTAGAAAGCAAACAGTTAAAATTCAATTTGAAATAACATTTCCCAGAAGTTTCACTTACCTCAGTAATTACTGCTTAGGGAAAGGAAAAAAAACAACCAAGTCTCTAAATCCCAAGAGTTTGCTGATAGTTCCTTTTTGCAGCTGACATTGTATTTACTGACGTATTTTAACTCAAGTATGAAAAATTAGTCAAATACCAATAACTTTGTTATCCAGAGGCTGACAAAGGAAATAATGGAGCAACTAAATGACTCATCAGAACAAGCTCATTAAACAAATATACCCACAACTTTACTGGTAGCAGCATCTTTATTAAAACTGGTTTTAGAGTCAGGCTGAGGGAAGAGAGATGGAAAAGTGAGAAAGAGAATGTATTAACATTTTTTAGGACATCTTCCAGCATTGGAAAGAGCATGGGATGAAATTATGTTTATTTTCTGTCAAAATCAGTGCCAGCAGAGGACTGTGTTGAATTCCCCTCGCATGATCAATGACCTTCTCAGTTCACATCTGAGTAACTTTATAAGGGAAACAAATCACCTTGATTCAGCAGCAGAGTAACTCCTGCAAAGCATTGAGAGGAGACAATAGGATATTTTGCTCAGACCTGCACAGGATTAGAGGTGTTCCTGCTACCTGGAAGCCTCCAAAGGCCACAGGAACCAGGCTACTGCTCACCATAAGGCACTTACCTAAACATATCAGCTAATTCAGAAGGAATGTGACCAGATACAGCCCCTGTGCCAGGTGTGCCAGCATCCTTCCTGGTGCCAGCATCCTTCCTTAAGCCAGCACAGTGAGCTCAGTGCTCTGCATGGATCCTAACGTTTTCGATGAAACTTCTATTGTCCTCTTGAGCATTAAGTAACTATCTGCTTGAAAAGGTTGTTTGCACATTTCACAGCTCTTCTGTTTTCCTGATTGAAGTAAGAGGCATTTAAAACAGGAGAGATCAGGTGGGGAAGATTTTTCTAGGACAAGAATATGCCTGGTCTAAATCTGCAAGCAGATGTCTTGAAATGAGTAGATTCACCTGGGGAATCTATTTCTGCCAGAAACAACAAATCTGCCTCAGTTTGAGCCTTTCAAGCTCACTCAAGTGAATATCTTGCTATCCTCATAGATTTCTGTGTCTAAGTCATGTTTACAGTCACAGTTCCATCACAGAGAAGGTCTTCCATGGCACCCCTGGCTGTTCTGTGAAAATCCAGCTTCTGGCACCAACTGCTCTATCAGTTTCGTATCATCTGATGTGGGAACCGAATGCCTCAAAGCAACCCCACCCCTCCCTTTCTAGTCTATACAGGACTAATGCACACAACATTTAATGTTAACTTGGAGTAAGAAATCTGTGCCATGCATAGGTTGGAATCATTTTAATTTCAAAGAGTAATTATTCAGCCACTATAAAAATGCATGAGTCAGATGCAGAACGGGGTGGCTCAGTGAGCAGCCCCATCAGGGCAGCAGCTCTCTGCTCTGCCACCTGGGAGAGGCCAGGGCTGGTGGGAGTGCCTTTGGAATGGGTAGGTGAGGTGCTGATTATGCCATGCCTGACAGAGATGGAAGATGCATTTTTGCAGTGGCAACAGCAGTCGTGTGCTGGCATCTTTGAAATGCCTTCTGAATAATATATATTAACTGCAGCCCTTCTGTTACTGAAAATGTGTGAAGCAAAATGCAAATAGGGCAGGAAAACCAAAACATATGGCAGAGACAGTGAGTTGCCTCAGTGCAACTCTCCTCATCACCACAAAAAGTGCCTCTGGCATAACCTTGATTCAGGGCTGGCAGGATATCTGGAGGTCATGAACCAGGGGAACAAATACATAACTTCGGTATACATGGCTGTAGACCTCAGTAGGAATGTGTTTCCAGCAACATTTCCTCTCACCCTAGGGGGACAAAAAACCCCATTACTGGCTTCAGAATTAAATGTTAAGAAACTACGGATGATGTATCCATGCGAATCAGCCTCACCCCACGCATTCAACTGTTTTGCATCCCACATATTTCCACGTGGGAGATGCCAATAATCTCCTATAGTCTAAGTTGTGCTCAAAGCCTATTAAAACTTTGCTGTGCCTCTAAAATTACCCAAGATGCAAAGCAAAAGAGGGATTTTAGAGCAAATGGAAAAACAAAATAATGGTGGGCTCATGGATTTGGAGCCAATTGGGTGGCTAGTGTGGCAAAGGGAAGGGATGGCCACAGAAGAGAAGATGGTGATATTCAAATTCTAAGGATCATTACCAGCTAGTTGGAAAATCTGTCATTCAGAACCAGAAACCACAAGTACTGAAAGCAAAGTAAAATCTGCCCCTACCTACATGGATCAGTGGAAGGTTAAATAGTCATGAGGTGGTAATGCTAATGTCTGGAAATGTGCAGGAATGTCTTGGGAACAAAAAAAAAAGAGGTTTGGGCAAGAGTGTGTAGTCAATGAATTTCATAAGAGAGCAAGGAGAGAAATGAGTGTATGAAAGGAGGGTGGATCACAGGGACTCAGTTGGTTTGTGAGCTATCAATATAAAGACAGGATCTGGAGCCGTACAGATCACCAAAAAGTGAAGTGATGGGGCTAAGACCATCTTGAGTAATCAAGAGATTAGAATGTTCCAAACATAAAACACCAAGTTCACCTAGAGCCTACCTCATTTTCAGCCTCTATTGATTTTCTGGGGATTACAGTATATATTCTGCCCTGAGAGGTGTTTAATCAGCTGTTCTGTTCAAATAATGGTTTAAGCATTATTCTGTCCCTACGTGTCAACCTCTGTACAGGACTGATCCTGTAGCCTACTTCACATCAGAGAGAGCTGTGGGATTGCGTGCTACAAAGATAATCATCCTGGAGGTCTGGTTTCCTTATCAGAAAACATGAACAAAGTAACTAAAATCCATGCTGGACCCAGTGTGAATCTGTAGCTGCTGCAGTGCAGCTCCACACCTAGCTTTTCAGTTCTGTGTCTAACCTCCCTGGAAGGTCTTTTGCACAGACTTTGCGCAAGAAAACACAATTCAAATATTGCATTAGATCAATATTGTAGTTATACAATTCTTGTGGGCAAAGGCAAGCAGATTTTGTACACTGGGTGAATTACAGGAAACTTCTGTCTGAATGCTCTGGGTGCATAACATTTGTACAGCAAAGTGACTGAGTCTGCCTTTCTTTCACCACAGGCTGAGCTTACACTGGAGTTATAAAGTTCATATGTTGGAAAAGCAAGGTTTGTGCGATTCACAAATATCACAACCTGAATTAGAATAGAAGAGCACTGATAAACCCCTGCTAGTACACAAGTATACTTATATAGCCAAAGAGCAGTTTTTAAAAACTGGTCTTATCACTTTACTCATCAGAGTAGTAGCTCTTTGAAGAGACTGAGAGAAAATGCTGCCCCTTGCAAAACTTACTCAACACGTCAGAGAATAAGGTGGTAGGCAGGAGCTAGAAGCAGCAAAGTTTAATTTTACATAAATTGGCAAACTTTAGAATAACTCCATCTTCTCTGTATGGGTCACTTCACTGTAAACAGGTTTTTTCTGTTTCAAAAGAGTTATTTGGGAATCAAGGATTATACTGGTAACAGTTCAAAGCTGCATCATAGACATTCAGTCTGGACATCAGGAGGCATTTCTTCAGTGAGAGTGTGGTCAAACACCAGAGCAGGCTTCCCAAAGACATGGTGGATGCCTCAAGTCTGTCAATGTTCAAGAAGAATTTGGATAGTGCCCTTAATAACAAACTTTGACTTTTGGTGAGCCCTGAAGTGGTCTGGCTGTTGGATTAGATGATCACTGTATGTCCCTTCCAACTGAATGATCCTAGTCTAGTCTAAAAAAAAGAATGTGGAATCCCTTTGATGTAAAACATGTGTTTTCTCCAGATTTCTTTCCAAATCCTCATATCCTTCCCAGGAAAAATACACCACAGACAAGTCCATGGAAATAAGAGGAATGCTACAGAGAGGATGGTTTCCAATGGGAAGGGACAGATATTTTTGAAATGTTTGAGCAGTGTAGTCCAGCACAATGCATTCCAGATTCCAAGCTGTAAGTTTCAGCTTCTCCACTGTTTATATGTCACAGAAAAATAAAAACCCAGGGTCTTGCCTGTAACCTTCTGTACTGTCAGATTGTTTGCAAGTGTTCTTTAGATCAGATTAAAGGATTCATAGGTGTCATGTCTCATTCCTCCTGCTGTTGTGTCATTCTCATCTGACTCAACCCTGGGATCTTTAACCTCACAGAGTAAAGGCTGCTAGCAGTGTATAGGAATTTGTCCATTGAGGAAGCCTGGTGGACTGAGCATGCATGGCTCACACAGCCTAAAAATGAGAAATAGGCAAGCATCTCTCCCAGTTCATCCAGATCACTGCATCAAATATGCCTCTTGTGGAAAAGCCCTCAAGTTCTTCCCTTGTGTGTCTGCTGAAGAAAATAAAAGCAGTTCCTAGTGTCAAAATGTGGTAGCTGGACTCATTGTCCTTACCCAAACACAGTGCAAGTACCACAAAAATCCCTAGAGTCCAGGAAATCAGCAGTGTGGTTCTACTTGCTCTTTTCAAAGGATCCTGTCACTTACCACAGATCCCTGTAATCACAAACCTTCTGCACAAAGACAAGATTAATCTCATGCTGCAGTAAATCCTGGGCCACTTGGGCTGAAACAAGACACAAGGTAATATGTTCATGCTACAGGGGTCAGAGGGAAGTCAGCTGGCATTAGCAGCCTTTTAGGAACTGCTGTTTCTCGGGATAGAGCTGTGTCAGGCTTCACTGCTCCACAGCCAGCAAAGCTTTGAGCATTTAGCAGGCCAAGCAAAGCTCATTAAAAATAAGGAAGAGTGGGGGGAGGAGAGAGGAATGACAAGAGGCCAACTGAGAAGAAAATAGCAAGTTGTTTTACAATGGAAATCCCCTACTGGCTTTGAGCCCAATGGCAGCCACGATCATTAGTGTTCAGGAGAGGGAATGGGACACAGGTAGCAGGACACAAATGGTGAGAGAAAGGAACGACTGCCACTGAGGTAGTTGTTTATTTTGGTCTACTTTTGCACTTATTGCTTAAAGTAAATCAACTTTACTTGAGCTTTCTGTGTAATGATGTAGCTCAGCTCAGGCTCTTTCCATTAGGAGTCAAATGCCTCCTGCTTGTAAGGTGCTGGACAGTCAAAGACATATCTTCAGACATGTTCCAAATCAAAGACCAATCTCAAGACTGTTTCCAAAAAGCTCATCTTTATGGCAAATACTTCTTTTTTCCTAGTTATATCTGATGCAACATTTCTGGGTTTCTCTGCCTACCTCAAATATACTCTGAGTGAATTTAAGAGAGAGAGATAGAAATAAGTTACCTCGCAACACTAAAGCATTACAAGGAATGTCAACAGACTTGCCTTTCTTTTTCCCAAAAATGTGCAAAAACTTCAAGGCTATTTCCACGATCCTCAGATTTTTCAACCTTTAAAGCTGGAAGCACTCTAAAAAACACAATGTCCTCAGCTGGCTTAGCATGTAACAGTTCCTGAGGCAAAGGGAGGTCATGAGCTGGCAGAAGCTCTGTGCTGGAGCTCACGCCCTCCACCAGTGCATGCAAGTGTTTTATTCCTCCATCTGCTGTGAGGCTTCTCTGACAGTATCTCCATCACAAAGGTTTGTCACTGGATGGGTGAGAGACCCAAGAGGAGACAAAACTCCAAAATACACTGAAGTCCACTACTCTCCAAACTTCCAAGCTGACTGCAGGCACAAGCCTCCCATGAGCTTTATTTAGTTTTCTCTAATTTAATAGTCAAAATGGAAATAGCTATTTATAAATAACAGTAGGAGAGGGGAAAAAAACCCAAAAACCAAACAATAAAAACCTCAAAAGTAAAGCTTTGTATGACATCACACTTTTTCACTTTAAACATAAATTCTAAATAATACAATGAGATTTCATTCAGATGACATGCTAATTTTCATTTTAACTTTAGGCATAACAAACTATCTTGTTGTTTATCTTGTAATATGAAGCTTATTTCATATCCAATGTATGTACAAAATGGTGGTGACGTCTCTTTGATCAGAGCCTTGTTTGGCTGAATTGATGGTTTCACTTTCAATCACAGGTGGACTTTCAGGAGTGATTTCAGGAGCCAGAGGTTTTGAAAATGTTCTGTGCTTAGATGTGCTTAAACACCATAATCTGCAGTTCTTCTTTCCAGAGAAAGAGAATTCCACTGCCTGGAGAAAAGAAATATGTTAAAATACACAACTACAAGATAAAAAATTTGCAGATTGGCTAATTAGGAGAAAATTACACTTCATTTTCCCAAAGAAAGTAATGTAGGTAACCTTCTTAAGATTATCTGCCTGCTCCTAGATGTGCAGAACCCAGTGTATTTGGGCAGCTTCACAGGACAATAAAGAAATGCAATTTGGTGTGAAATGCAGCACCTCGTTGTTTGTTCATAATTTATTTCTGTTTACACATTCTAGGAAGGTACAAGTAAGTACACTTAAAATATTGACCTTCTAGTCACAATCTGTATTGAGTTCTGTTTGAGAATGGAAAACTATTTGCAAAAAGAGATAACCACAATTTATAGCCCTTTATACAGAGAGCAGAAAATTATTCCTGTTATATCTATTCATGTTTTATTGCAAGCATGTTTTTTGTGCTCAACAGAAAGGAAGACTATATCACTATCTTGTCCTTAAAATCAAATTCTCTCTTGTAAAACATCATATTGAAAGGCCATAAGGACAAATGCTCATATTGGAAATTTTTTTGGGGTCGTAAAATGACTACACTTCATTTCAAAATCATTTTTGCAGTTGTTCCAACCAAGTCTCTATCAGTTGAATGATGCTGTATTCAACAAGAGCAGAAAATGTTGTTTAATATTGAACTGTAATATCATTGTTGCAATAATTGTGTTTTCTCTGTTTAATTCCTCAAAACAGTATTTCCTCCACGGTATTAAAGGCATTTTAAACTACCAATTCATACCACCAGAGGGCAATATGATAGGATCGATATTTTACAATGTATATTAGGAAGAAACCATGAGCTCTAAAACTCTCTTCTATATTAAAACCAAATTTTAATTGCATTTTAACAAAACCTAAAACGCATTATCTCATTTATTCAATCTTTTCACCATTTTAATTTCATAAGAAGGGAGAAACTGTATTACACATCCACATCCAAAAGAAAAAATCACAAAAGGAAACCAGAATATGAGAAAGACTTTTTTTTCTGGAGAAAATAACAAAAAACCAACCAAACAAACAAACAAGAAAAAACCCCAACCAAACAAAAAAAATTGAACAGACCATCAATAACTTTCCTGTTGTTCCAACTCGCTGAATTCATACCCCAAAGCAGTGCGGAAAGCTGAGGGTCTAGAAGGAGAAAGAACTATGGTATTTTGGTATCTTTTCAGGCAGAGAATGGTGTTTAGCTGACTGTAACTAAGGGTAAGCTTCAGTTAATTTTGAACATCTGTTGATACGTTATAATCAGGTAAAACAGCACACAATGCTTTTACTATGCTGGCGAGAAATTTATATACAGCATCTCTTTATATTGTGTATATAAGTACTACGCTACAGAAGAAACCTGAAATTGTGTTTATAGTAGAACTGACAATTCAGTTGAACTGAAGTAGGCTGATATGTAACTGATTAAAATGGAGGGAGAGAGAACTACAGGGAAGTTGATAACTAAGAAAAGAGTGAACAATTTCAGAGATTATCATATTCTTACAAAATCAAGGCTGAATTCTTGATTTCATGTCATTTTCCTGCAAAATAATTTGCTTTCCTTTCTAGGTTTTAAATAAAACTCTGACTTGAGTTACAAAAAAACGCCATTTGAAGGCTAATTTGTAAGAAGATGCTTTTTAAAAAGACAGAATTTCCATAACCCAAACCCCAGAATTTTAAGTAAAACCAGTATCAAGAAAATCTTGATATCCACCTAAAGTCATCCAGGCTAAATGGGGAAAGGAAGAGATTTACCCCAAAATCGATGACAATAGCAAGTTCTCAGCTCCTTAAATTGAAACCACAGGGATACCACCTTATGAACAAAAGCCCCACTTAAGAGTTCTTCAAAATTTGAGACTGTTAATTCCAAAAGGAACTGACTAGTTTCCCACATATGAAAACTTATTACAGAGATTACACTCTCCTGGTTTCAGTATGGCAATATTCATACTTATGTAATTAAGAAGGCATGAAGACCTGGCTGGCATCCCTCACTGAAACTTAAGAAACCATTGCTTGGATGTATGCAGTACAAAACAAACACAAGACAGAGGAATAGCATGTTGTCAGTGAGGATGGAAAGCACATCCCATCCACAGGTTTGCAGGGCTCCCAAAGCCTGGTAAAATTAACCACATTTTATGAACATCAAATATAGCAAGTGCTTATTTTGTACAGACAGACAGGACTTTCTAGAAAATGGTTTGTCAGTCAAAAGAAAGACTGATAATGAAAATGTCTGCAAGCTTTGTGCGGTGGCAGTAAGCACACCCAGGAGAATCACAAGAAAAATAACTTGAAAGACAACAGAATTGCAGCAGTTCTGATGCTTTGCTTTAAATGTTATCTTCCATCTAAGAAAACCATTTCCCAAAAGGAGGGAAAATATTTGAGAAAATAACAGGGTAGGATCTGGTTTAGCCAAGGCCATGAATCAAAGGCTCAGGAACAAAGATCCATATCTGCTACCACTTGATCTGCTCCCCAAACAATGTTTACCATTTATCTTGTAAAAGCACTGTTTTCACATGGCACTATATCTTTCACAGGGAATCACCTGAAACACTCTTTTGAACGAGCTAAATTCACATCCATCAGGAGGTTCTGCTCCATCATTAATTATAATATGTGCTCATCACCAGTTATAATAAGTATAATATGTATATTCCAGTCAATTGTGGGGGCAGCACTGGTACATTTAACTTCTAGAGTGGTCACTGCCTGAGCTCCAGCAGATTTGGCAGAGCTTGCACACACTACCATGTTTAAGCAAGCCTTACAAGTAGTCTGCAGTGCTGGAGAGCACATCTGTCCTTGTGCTGCTCAGCCCAGCACCACAAACAGCTGAAACATCAGAAAGTTTCTGAGACTCAAAGGGGAACTTGGCCTACATTCTGGTCTCCAGGCTTCTTTCGGATTTCAGCTCCATTCAGCATAGTTCAGTGGCCATGGAAGAGTATGTGATGATGAGGGGAATGAAGAGGAAAGTGATTTGCAAACAGGTCTAGCTGGAATTCCACTGCTGTTTGGTGCTTGAGTACTCGGGCCAGCATCCAAATAGAGCTGAGATGCATCTTCAGGACACACTTTGATGAGCAGCTACGGACACACATCATTTTTAACCAGCTGGCACCAGTTAGTCATGGTGTCACTAGCAATGCAGTGGCACTTGTAGCAGCTAAATCCTTTGTCCTGAACAAAGTGCACTCCTCAGGGTAATTCTCAAATGCAAACCAGGACGTTTAATGGCAACACACAGAGTGGTTTTGAATGGACAGAATTGTCCTCTACGGTGCTTAAAGTGAACACTGATGGCCAAAAGTGCACTGAAGCATCAAGGTTTGGTTTCTTTCGTGTTAGAAAGTTGGCAATGCTCTTTGCCTCTGGGGTGCAGTATTGGACAGCTAAAGTGAGTTGGAATCCTCTTACGACTCAATAGAGCAAAACTGATGCCTCTTCCACGTATTGTTGGTTTTGTAAGATGTAGTTTGACAGGATCTGCTTTTTATTATTTTTTAAGTCTGTTAGGAAGAAGAAACTGTAACACTATTTACAGTTTCCTAACCAGAAGAACTCAATTTTCCTGAAGTATGTCTTAGGTCTCCCATAGCCTGCTCACCTGGGGCCAAGTAAAGACACACATGGTAGGCCATTAATTCTTAAAAGGGGTCTGAGACTTGCATCATTGTCTGTTCTTTCCTCATAAACAGCCCATCACCAGAATTGGAAAGGTCCAGGATTTGCTAGCTATAAATATGGACACCATCCTGTCACATGCAAGCTCAGTTCTTCCCAGAAGTGAGCCTTGCAGGAGTCAGAGCTCAAGTCACATCACCAATATGAACAGAGGAGAGTGCCACCCAGACAGATTATATGTCAGTAACAGAAAGTTTATGGAGTTAGCCAGAAAGGAAAATTAGCCAACACTTACAGCCACACACGAACACACTGTGTATTTATAGCTCCAAGTTCAGCAGTCTCCCAGGCAGTGAATCAAATGTCATCTAAACTGTGCTGACTTGAGATGAGTTATGCATGTCCCACAACAGTTAATACAACTGGTAGCTCAAGCTTGAATTTATGTAACTCTCTGGACTAGGCTTCAGAGGACAATTAAGAAAAATTACAAAAATGCACTAGGAATACAAACAGTATGACCAGGAATACACAAGATCTCAAATGCTTTTTGACTAAGGAACTTAATTCTTTAAAATACTTATCTCTTAATTCTGAAATCTGTTTTTATAAGTAAATTAATCAATCCTAAACTAGGAGGCTTTACTAGCTCCTTCTGTTCAAAACTAGTACTTTAAATCTTCAAAAACAGTTTACCTGTAGCTGTAAATGATGGACTATCTCAGATTTTAACTTCTTTGCTTGAAGTATCTGCTGTATCAAGAGTATCTGCAGTTTAAGTCCCTTAATCTTGTTTGCCCCTCCCAGTATTTTCTCACAGTCGTGGCAGAATCACCACATCTCTCAAGGGACTGACTAGAAAGGATATTTGAGTAAACATTTAAGAGCTGCACTTCCGAGGCTCTCTCATACATCAGTTTAGCTTAATTAAGCTTCTGCAAGATGGCTGTACCTATTCCTTCTTCTTAAATCACTCTTTCAGTCCCAACCCTAGAACTTCATAATGCAGAGTTGCGCTGTGGTATTTGTGACTGAAAAAGGAAAAACAATGACACTCAGTGACCTCTAAGCAAAAACATCTTCCTGTGGAATCTCTCAGTTAGCCCTGCTCTGTAGATTTCTCTGTTCAGAACTTCATGTAAACGAGATTGGAGGAATGAAAAAATTATCCAGCTCATTCTGTTTGTTTTAAAACTACATATATTCTGTCTTGGTCTGCCTTACAAATTAGCTTTGAGCTCTGCAGAGCAATAGCATATCTGTTTGTGGCTCTTCAAACAACAGCAGCAAGCCTTGGCATTTGTTATTTCAGGTAGTATTGCTCTCTAAATGCTGGCAAGATGAAGAGACTTTCTTATAAATGTTTTCAGCACATTTACATGCCTATAATGATGTCCAAATAATCAGATTTCCCCCATCCAACTGAGTTTTGCAAACATTTAATTATTTAACATTTTTAATGAGAAAACGCTAGGCTAAATGGAAGCCCAGATTATGGGTTTTATAAAACTTAAAACCATAAAATCTACCAGTGTGTTTCAAAATTATGTTTTTAGTTATAATGGAATAACAGTGTGCAAAAGAAGAAAAACAACACCTGCAGGGTTTGAAACCCATGCATTGGATAAATAACAGAGTTTCTTAGAAGTTAAGCTATTTCCAAAACAAGAGTAGCAAGACATAAAACCTTTCAGTTTTGGGTTTGTTAAGAAACACATTTAAAGGAATGTTTTGCACCTGCCAGTTTTAAAACTTCATCTGTGGCTAACATAAAGAGTTAGTCAGTGACAGTAAAGCTGAGAGCTACAAGACCAATATAACAAGTCCTTTTGTTGGTCTGGAATAAGGTGGACAGGAAATGTGGGTCTCCCTTTTAGAATACTTGCTTCATTCTCCTACTGTTATTTTAGTGTTTTCCCAGCTTAGCCCTTAATTAGTCCTTAGACAAACTCACCTTGAACAGGGGCCTCAGGCTGTGGCACAGATGTAAACACAGTAATGAGCATTTTGGTTAACCTCTCTACAGGGGGAGCAAGGCTTTCCAGCTTTCTGTCATGGACAGGTAATTGAAAAACCTGTGGTGACACAGCAAAAATTAGGGATTTGTCAACTGAATTCTGAATATCTGAATTCTCTCCATGGGCTATAAGAGCTTCTGGGCTACCTGGGCAGAAATCTGGATGACTACCTTGGAGAATTGTGGGGGTCTTGCTAGAAAACTGCTTTTACTGTTGAGCTTCATGGAACAGACTGTTAGTATCAAGGAATATTTCATTTCTATTACTTATCATTAAAAATGCACACTCTAGTGCTCCCTTTAAGGTTTAAATATTCAGGTCAGCATCCTAGGAATGACAGGGAAAACTTACTAGCAACACCTCCTGTCACTGAGGTTACGTATTACAGGAGCACTGCATGAAAACCTTTCTCTGTATAACAGGACAACAATTATTTTGCAGTTGCAATCAATTTACATTTTATAGCCTAAAGGAAATATGTAGCTCTAACTAGAAAAAAGAGTTTTGTTAAATGCAAGGGAAAAGGATATATACAGTGTATATGAGAATGAGGGACAAAGTACCACAGGAAGTGATTTGCCTGATCTCCTAGGACTTCTAGCACCAATGCCACTTGTGTATTTGTGTGATGTGTGGTAGCCCATGGCTGTTTTTTTAACATATTTTGGGTTTAGAACCCAGAAGAAAGAGATGTTGAGCATTAAATAGGTTGAGTCACATGGCCAAGCCTGCTTACAGCATATGCTAATTTAGATGCTTGGAATTCATACAGCTCGTTTCTCATCCAGAGTAATGAGATTTTTAAGCTATTACAGAGATGTTGCAAATGCTCCAGCTGCCTAACCAGCATATATTTTCACCATTTTTGTATTGTGCATTCAGGAATATTTTAATGGCTATTTTTCTATAGTGCCAAAAAGAGCCACACGACTTTTTTTGTTGTAAATAACAGCCCTAATTTTCACCTTTGCTTGCTTAAATCCCACAGTGAAGAAGAAATTATGGAAGATGAATAGAAATATTTCTAGAGATGCTAAGCAAAAGAAGTTGACAATTAGATGTAGAATACAGTTGGCACTCAGACATCTTGACAACATTCACTGCACAAACAAAAGTATGTGCTGGATTCCACAAGTTAACAGAGATGAAAAGCAGCCTAAATACCAAATGGCAATTTGCATTTAAAGTTCAAAGTGTAGCCATGCTATGAATGTATATTATGGAAAGATCCTTACTAGACAAAGAAAGGCTGATAAATTCCACCAGTTTTACTTTCTTCTTGCCAGTAGATAAGTCTGAGAGATACTATAGAGGAGCAGTCAGTCTTTCCTTGTTGAAAATGCGCAGACGGGTCCCAGAAAACAGACACATCTGTCTACTACTCTAAACAGCAATTTTTTATTAAAATCTTTAAGCGCTAAACACACCTAGTAGAGGTATATTTGCATTATCACTCCCAGTCAGTGTCCTGGGATATCCTGTCTTACTACACACTGTTTGTGCCATGGTTCAACCATTACTAATGGAAGTAATTCTATAATCCTGCTTTTCTAGTACACTGGAGAGTAGCTAAGATCTTCTGAGCATTTAAATAGGTTATTTTAGACAGTATGAGTGTCTAAAAAGGTTATTTCAGATACTATAAGTATCACCCTAGGGACAGTCTATTCATTGTGCTTCTGAGACAGTCTGCCTTCCACACTGAGTCAGCAGGATGGCTCTTTTATCAACTGAGTACCTCCAAAGATCCTATTCACTGAGTGGCAGCTTGTGGATCATCTCTGCCTGCAAGAACTGTGCAAACAGATCAAAGTTCAGCAGTCATGCTGCAAGCCAAGCAGATTGCAGACCCTTGGCTTTGCTAAGAAAGAATATGGACTGGATGTAAGGAGTCACTCAAAATTTTTTTTCTCAGGATGACTGAATGAGGAGGCACAAACAGGATGAAGTACAGGACAAACAAGTCTATAATGATGCCATAAGTTTGCAGAAGAATATTCTACATTTGACAGGCTTTGTGGTCCCATTAGTGATTGTTTCAAGCTACAATATGCTTTGATATGCAAGCTATTTCTCAAATCACAAGTGGCATGAATTATTTCCACTCTCTTGTCATCTCTTGTGGGTTTCCCTGCTCATTACACAGTTCCCTCAGTCACCCATGCCTCTGGCATCTGGACTGACTCACTTCAGGTGATTCTTCATCAAATGTAATTTGAAACACTAAACCAAGAAATCCACAAGGGACGTGATGGGATATTTACTAGATGAGGTTTTTATGAGAAGCAGAAGGAGCACCAGTTTTTCAACTGAGGTCTTCTACGATTATTTCCTCTGATTCCCCACTGAAGACCTGGTCTATACAGCCTGAGAAACTAAAGGGATCTAAAGGGATCTAAAGTCTAAAGGAATCACCTATCAGTTACCAACCTACATGACAATTAAAGTCAGAGAGTACTTTAAGGTGCTTAATTTGCAATTCAGATGCAAAAGACCATAAAAGTCTTCCACTTACCATATAAGCTTCTGAATTGACTTACAAGTTTTGTTGATGTCTAAACAAGAGCAGAAAGACTTCTCTTGTTCCTTAGGAGATCATCTTTTGCAAATACAAAAATTTTACCTCAGAAAAGGGCAAATTATATGTGCTTTTTAAAAAATTTCTATACATTTTCCTGAAACAAGGTTGTAAAAAAAAAATCATTTTGTAAAATTATTAAGAAAGTTGTTTTCAAATTAGAGGCTGGCAGTATATTTTTACCATAGTGGAAATTACTCAAATTGCATATCCTTTAGGATCTCTTGTGACAACTAAGTTTCAGTGTTCAGTGTTCCAGCGGACTTTATGTTTTTATTATTTTGCATAGCAGTCCTTTGCAGATTGCTACTGTCTGTTCTAGGTACTTACAGTTTAATCAAAATAACAATAATAATTAATTTTAAAAATACTCCTGTGCTTTTTCACTATTGAGCAGAAAGATAAAGAGGAAAAGAGAGACATCTGCACACATCTACTCACCTTTGACACTGACCATTTCTGACAGTCTTAAGTTTGTATCTTGATGATCATGCTAGGAGCACCTGGGAAACCTGAGCTCTCCTTTAGTCATAAAGCATCTTAAATCAGTTTTGAGTGAAGCTTGCTAGCTGCCACACACAGCAGCATGGATTTCCTCAGCTACAATGAGCAAAGCAGTAGAAGGAGAGCCCTAAAGGAGAATGGTTGTGTGCAAATGACTGTCTGGAGAGCAGGGTAACACCAGGCCTTGGCTTTAAAAATACATACTATTTAGTACATAATATGCATATATACATGGACAATAGCAAAATTATGATCCAGCTGTCACTGACTGGACAGCTTGTTATAGCTCAGGGAACTTTATAAAGTCAGTGATGCAATCAACTTTGACAAAACAGATAAAAACTTCTGTCAGTAAATAGTGTTCTATTGATCCACTGACTGTGACGGCTTCTGAGTAGTTAAGGTCTTCCAAGTCATTGGTCTGCAAACCAAATGTCACCAAAGGGGACTTGGGCACTGTAACAAGTGCTGCTTATCAGCCCCAGAGTTATTAGTTCACTAAACAGAAGGACCTACTCTGACTTTGCCTATGACACTCAGAGGCTGTAACTGTTAACTTTTGTTAGAACAGCCAATTTCTGTCAAAATTCTGCAAGAGTTCGAGTGTTCAATGCAGAAACAAGAGATATGTCATCTTGGTTATGCTTTGTTCTTCATCTCTCTCAGCTGACTAATTTCCATCCTCTATACTTTCATTTGTAAACTAAATACAAACACCCCAAGATTTTTAAGGCCAAAGGGATCATTACGTTAAGCCCAGTGATTAGTGTTTGACCAAGTGTATCTTCCACATGAATAATTACATAATATAATTTTATACATATAAATAGGACAATTTTATAACATTCTCTAAGATCAATGGGTGAAAAAATACAGGTAAAAGCTATTTTAATTATGGAAAAAGCTATTAAATGAAGAAAGGAAGAACTGAATGGAAACACCTTGCTGATGTCATCTCTCTTGATTTAGTAATATTTTATTTGAATTCCTCCAAACTTAAATAGTTTTTTTAATATAGAGATATATAGGATTTGGGTACTGAATGAGGTCTGTGGCCAACAAATATGAAAAAAAATTTATATTAATTTGAATCATTACAAAATGAATAGCAGATAGTAATTTTTCCAATATTTTCATCCTGTTCAATCAGGTTCTCTAAATGAATTGAATAAATTCTTTTTGAAAATATTCCATTTATTGTCAATCTAGTATAACTAAACAACAAAATGTTTATTTTCAAAACTTCTTATGATCACATCTTTAAGGAAAAGATAGTCCCTTTTTTCTTTCAGAAGGTCTAAAGATCAGTTGAACATTCAAATAAATCACCAATTACATGAAGACAGGCCCATTTCCAAGACACTCCAGTGTGATTCATTTTACGGCAATAAAAGTTTCATCCAGCTATTATCTCAGTGAATGAGTTGCTGCTTATTTTCTCTTTATTTATCTCACTTGAAAAACATTGATGTGTTGGAATATTCATGCTTTAATAGGTGGTGTAGGATCCCTATATTGTCTTCAAGATTAATAAATTCTATTAAGTCTTTGGTTTGAAACTAGAAAAGATCCCAATTCTCCCATCCTTCATTTTGATATATCCTAATAAAATTATGTTTTCTTGGGAGAAAACTAACAGAACAGGAAAAAGTTAACTCAAAGTGTTTTCCTGCTTGTGCTGTAACTTCAGAAGTTTTTAACAGAGATGCTTGCATTTGTGCAGCAACTCCTTTCAAACTTTTTTCTTCTGCAAGACAGGAGGCAAGGAAGAGGAAAAAAATACTGAGTTTAAAGTTATGTATGTCTTGTATCTCTCTATTTTTATACCGTAAGTAGCTAACAATTCAACAGGATACAATGCATCAGTGCCAGCCATTAATTTTTTTGTCAGGATATCTTAGTACTCTACCATAAGTGCCAATTTTATCTTGAGCTGTTTAAAATTTGTAGTTTTACATTAAGTTACAGAATGATTTAGCAAACTCAGGAAGAATACAATAGCAGGTTACCATTGATTCTACTAAGTAAACCAATGTACATTTGTTATACAATATATTACTATTAATGTAGCTTATTAAACAGAAAAAAAAACCAAGCACAAGATTTTTGAAATAAATAAACAAAATCTGATAATCTTAACCTATTCCTCAGAGGTTAGTTACCTCAAATTGAGACTGATGAAACAGGATCTAAGGAATGCCACAAAAAACAACAAACTCTGTGGGACAATTTGCAAATGACTGAAAGAATGGCTTGGTCAGGTTCTGACTCCCAGTCCTGATTTCTCACTGCCTCTGCCTTCAGGAGCTGGGTAGGTTCATTGCTTACCACCTTGGGGCAGAGGAAGAGAGTAAATTACGTGTGTGACTCATGGAAAGCAAACAACACTAAACAAGTAAGCAACACGGCAGACTCTTTGACAATATCTGTATACAGAGGCTGAGGCTTTTGTATAATGTCATTTATTTCAGTGGAGCTAAACCAATCTGCACTAACTTGGTCTGAAACAGCTTTTGTAAATATATCAAAGGGAATAAAAGTGTAAAATTTTCACAGCCGGTTCTAGATTATTTTCCCTGCTCTCTGTGGAAGAAAGGAATACTTATTTCTTTCCATGCTGTTTTTGTAACTGCTTTGTCAAGCAATCTGTAGGAGATTACAATTGTGCCATAATCCCTGAGTTTTGGAAAAATAATTTCGCTCTAGCTACAATGAAACACAATTCCAGTAGGAAAACCTAACAATAATATATAGTTTCCAGTCAAGCTGGAGAGCATTTTGTTTGCACTGCAGAGTGCCAGGGGTGCATATTGTTAGAAATTGCTCGCAGGGTCTATGTTTCCACCTGTGAAAGCCTCGTGGGTGTTCCTGATCACTGCATTGTCTTCTTGAGATCTTCAGCATGAACGATTCAGAGCACTGTTTTCAGTGAATAATTACCAGAATCTGAGCTGACTCCTACCCTTTGCATCTGTGTCAGTTTTCCCTGAGTGTCAGATCCCTTATGTACCAAACATCTCCGCTCTTGGTACTGAAAGAAAATCCAGCGGGAGCAGCAGCTTCTGGAATCATCGTTGAGGAGGTTGTTATCCAAAGTCAAGTGTTTGGAAGGAGTTATTTCCCAATGAAATTAAATGTTTACATATCTCTTTAACCATAATGTTTTCACTGATGTTACACACACTGTTTCTTTTTGGTCATCAAAGCTCTACACTATAGAAGTAAAAATCACCAAAAAGACACTCTCTTCAGACCTCAATTCAGAAGTGAAAAATACATTGTAGAAGCAGCTGAATCACTTTATTTTGTACTACAGGTCAATGTAGCTTATTTGCATTCATTTTTCAATCTTCTTGAAGCTCCTCTCACTCCTCTTTTGAATGCCTTCTTTGTCCTCTTTGAAATTCTGTGATTGCTCTCATATTGCCTCAAGGGCTTGGAAAAATCTCGCTCTCCATGGAGAAGGCAGAGTGGTAGGAATAGAGCCATTTCTATTCTGGTTTGCAACTAGCTTTTAGGAGAGAGGAGACTGCCATTTCCACGCAAATGTCTATGTACAGGCTGTGAAAGCACAGGGCAGCTGCAATCACAGAAAAATACACACTGTGGTGCCTCTTTGAAGCTCTGCAATTTTTGTCACTGCTGCCTTCATCCAGGTATACCTCTCTGCTTCAAGTCTGCAGGAAACATAACACTTAACCTCATAAAAGCATTCTATATTGTCTCTCCTATTTTGAAGTGGAAGGCTATAGTAGCAGCACTCTCGTTTCAGGATCCACAGCTCTTTTTTCCACTGGAAACCAGCCATCCCCAGCAGGCTGGCAGCATTCTTTCCATCTAGACTCTTCAGAGCTTAATAATTTCTAAATCCTACGTGAATTTCCAATATGCCTATCCATCTCTCAATACATAATTTTTACTCCTTCTGTTTACAATAGAATGCTTATAAAGCTTCAGTAAGTATATTTATTTCTATTTTAATAAGTGGGTCAGTTTATGCCAAAGCAATCACATATAAGAGAATAATATTTATTTTCAAAAGTGAGAAAAAGAAGTGGCAAAGGATGAAGGAGCATAAGAGTTGAAGAAAATAAGAGGAAGAGAAGGAGAAAATGCTTCAGTTATGAATGCAAGAGAAAAGCTGTAGTATCTATAATTAAATAATTTTTCCATTATTTTGTCATCTAATACAGTGTTTTCTCATATAAAGTAGTTTTGCTTAATGTTGTAATATCTTCTAAACTTTTTTCTGAGTTTCAGTATTTTCCACTATGAATGCTTATACCTATCTATGCTTGGATATTGACATGGTAGCAATTAGACCTGCTTTAAATTCAAAACAGCTTTGCTCTTTTCTTCCACAGCTCCCACTTTATTAATCACAGTCTGCTGCAGGAAACTCACATTCCTGTCTAAGAACCTGACTCTGCAAAACTCTCTTCTGACTGCTGTGTTTCTAGTACAGGTTTTAATCCAGTATAGTAAAATAAATGCAGTCTATCATGAATAAGTTAAATTACATGGACTCAAACACATACACCAGTTTCCACTGAACCAGACTTTGCAGTATTGTGTAAATACTCAAAACATTATGCTATAGATTTTTTTTTCTCCAAAATTCAAACCCAAATTACACATGACTCTTCTTCTGAAAATATGACCCTAATCTCAAGTGTTTATTTCCAAGTTTTATTTATCAAATTTCCACAACAAAATATCAAACTTACTAATAGTAATATAATTCTTGCAGGTATTTTTTTCCTGGTGAATCCCTAGTTTTCAATTTTGCACTATTTTAAAAGAGACTAAAATGTGAAAATGTGAAATGTGAAAATGTAAAATGTGAAAATTACTTTATTTATTAGGACACATATAACCTAGTAGATTGAAACAACTAGCAGACTTTTCCTGTCACTTCTTAAATAATTTACTTCTTAATATACCTTTAATTACACATCCTACAGCTGCATCAAGTAGTTAAAGTTCATATCCTCCTGTTCTGACTTCAACTGAATCATGAAATCTTTAGTATTCTAGCCAGGAATGAAGAATTGTACTTAAAAATAATTTAATTTCTATGTACTTACTAATCCTTTATTAGCATAGATCAAGTATTAATATAGGCACAAGATAACACCGAGAATTAATCTGTTAAAACATAATTTCTGTATCATTCCACTGGAAAGACCAGGAATGCAAAGCAGAGTCTTCCAGTCCCATCCACAAAAAGGCTGCAATTCTTCTTGGTATTTTCATGAGCTGCCTGAGGCAGGGAAAACTCCTGAGCCACTCTTTCTTCTACTCACCTGTAAAAAAAAACCCTCGCTTCAAGCAAGCACCTGAGGATTTGGTTCCCTAAGAAAGACACTTTGCCTTCATTAGAACTGCTAGAGAGAAAAAACTTCAAGTTATTTTTTGACCCTCAAGAAAGTCATTAATTAGGTTAACATTTAAAAGAAAACCTTTTGT
Source organism: Entomyzon cyanotis (assembly GCA_024500445.1). NCBI lineage: Eukaryota > Metazoa > Chordata > Aves > Passeriformes > Meliphagidae > Entomyzon > Entomyzon cyanotis. Next base: position 40,467,896 of record JAKEPQ010001021.1, on the reverse strand, counting down.
GTGTTTAAAATGAAATAGCAAAAATAATAAAATGGTTTTCAACATTCCTCTTTAAAATCCTATCTTTTCCCTAAACACATATGTGATTTTGCTCTGATAATAGAAAGGAAAAAAAAATACATAATCTGGAAAAAAAGACTCAGAGAAGCTTGTAAATGTAGAGAGGAAACTCTGTCTACAAAATCAGAGTATTTATTTCAGATATAATCCTATACAATAGCCTATTAGTATCAAGTAGGGTCTTTAAATACTTTTCAATTTTCCTCTTAGCAGGATTGTCTATCAAGATTACATTTTAACTCTCATTATTCGCTCTGGTGATGAAACTCCCTTCCTCTCCCACCACTTGAGGACGACTTGCAAATACCTGGGATGGTCAGTGGTGATCAAAAATATGGCCTTCCATTGTCTGGAGACAGCAGCAGTGTCTGAAAGCAGAAATTTCACTGCAAACTCTCCTGACTACTGCCTTTGTGGAGGGCTGATGTGGACACAGTAGGCTGCTTACTATTTAGATGAAGGTTGACATACTTGCAGGTTTTTGATTTATAAACATTTAATTTGCAAAATGTCAGTAGAGGGTGCGATATATAGATGATATAGATAGATGATATAGATTATATAGATACAGATATAGATTATATAGATATAGATGATATATATACGTATACATATACATATACATATACATACACATACACATATACATATACATATACATACACATATAGTGGTACTATAACACACCAGGGCTGTGAAAAATAAAAAGAAGCAGTTGATGACCCATCTGTAGAAACAACATAATATTTCTGTTGCTTTTCCCTGTGCCTTGTGCTATTTTCCTAAACAGTTTAACTGTGAAAATACGCAGGATGCACCTGATGTATTGAAAACAGATAAATGCTTCCCCACCCTGCTGTCAATAGTGTCATGGTATCCAGAGGGAAGGCATCAGACAAAGAACAACCTTCCTTAAGAGCACTTACATTTTCTAATAAACTGTGAAAAAATAAGGAGCAACATGAAGTTGACACTTCTGAAATGCAAACTTGAAAAGGCAAGAGGTCCTACATTCAAATACTGCTGTTGAGAGAAAAAGTGAGTAGAGTGTTTGCAGTGAGTACTTCAGAGCCAAGAATAAACTCCATGTTCTTCTGCTGCATTTTCTTAGCCACAGTGTAGATCACATTCAAATAAATGGAAAATAGTATTTTCAGCTTTAAAAAAAGAGAGAAGCAAGAGGCAATACATCCTGATGCCTACTGCATATCTCAGTAATGTCAGATATATCTGTAGATGTATTTGCAGATACTGTAATATACATATATATATATATATACAGATATGCTGCCATGTAAAGATAGATAGTGTCTACAACTGTAGATAGTTTAAACAAAGGCAAAAATGGGTGTTCAAAGGATGACTTTGATGTTCAGAAAATCCTCTAAACAAGACCCTGACAATGAAAATTATTCCTTTTTTGGGGAAAGGCTCACTGCTGTAAATGTACCCTAGTAGTAATTTTGAAAGCACTTTTCTAACACAGAAACTTGAAAGTCAGACTGATTTCCTGAATCCTTTTCAAAGAGTACAAACATAAATTCTAAAAAACAATTCTCAACACATCTTAAGAACAGAGAATCCTTTACTCCAGTGATCCAGTAGTTTTCCAGGTTTAATTATCAAAAGGGATAAGAATCCATTAGAGAAATCAGACTGATAAATCTGAATCATTCCTTGCTACAGAAAATTTCTTACTTGTCTATCTAAATCTAATAGAATTGAAGTGGTTTGTGACTGTAACATGGACTTACAACGATTTCCTGGGAACTGGGAAATGTGAATGCTACTTTGTACAGAATGCCATTTTAGTGAGCAATTCCATCTTACTAACCCCAGTATAATTCTCTGCTTCAAACTGCTTGGAAAATCTTCTGTTGAGCAACTATCTACAATTTTCCTCTAAAGACCTTCATATTGCATCATTATGTGGTTTTCCTTTAAGATTTTCAAATTTTGCTCTAAAAACTAGGGTGTCTTGAGTTACAGTACCTTCAGAATCCTGTTCAAGCAGTGCCTTGATTTCCCTATTTGTCATTTGCCAAAAATATGGCTCACAAGTTTCTGTCTGTGTTTTTCAGATTTAATAATAAATTATATACATAATGGTATTATCATTTCTAAAATGTAGATTGTGGCTCACAGGAATACAATGGAACCTCAGATCCAAGAAGCTGCTTGAAAACCTGCGTGTCAGTTTTCCTGTTCCAGCCTTTTAAAAATTTTATTCAGCCTTCTGCAAACACAATTAGACAATGTTAAAAAAGGAGTTCCAGATAATATGTGATTAAGATAATAGGATTCATTTAGAAGCAGATTCAGAATACATTCCTGTTGTTCATTTCTAAAACATTATCTCTTCCAGCATTTCTCTTCCTCACCAGTTTCACTTTGCTTTGTAAAACCAGCCCAAGGAATTTTGCGGGAAACATTTAGTTCTAGCAAATTTTGAGGAAGGCATTTGGTTTTAGCAAATAAAGGATTAATTAACTGAAATAAACTATTAGGTCTCATGAAGTTTTTACAAACTCTCATTTTGTGCATGTACAATACACTTCTTTCTTTTGTGCCTTTGTTACTAATCAAGTCTAAAATTAATGTCATTCAGTCCTGTCTGGCATTTGTCCCTCTTCATTGGCAAGCTCTTTCCATTCCTACCACAGCATTATACAGCCCACCACCGTGACCAAGTTAATCACAAATTAAGAAAACACTATTATTTTCTCTCTGAAATACCTAGATCAATACGCCTTGCTTCACAGGATATACTGAAGGAAAGTCACATAAATAGAAACATAGCAAAGAAAATTGCTGTATTTCTGTGAAGTTTTTTTTTAATATATAACCAATGCTGTCAAAACTTTTTGTTGGCATACATAGTTTGAAATCTCTCCCTGAGCAATTTTCATCATGTAATGCTCAAATTTAAGGATCTTACTCGGGTCTGCAATAACTCTCAACCTATCTGGCTTTATCATAATGCTTGTCCAACAACATAGCAGCATATTTGTTTAATAACAATCTGACTACCTTGGCAAGCGTGAAGGCGCTGTCAGTTCTTCCTGCCACATAAAAACAATACAATTACATTCTTGGTGCTATGTAGAAGTCCAGTAATCCATAATTATTTTTATAGTCTATTGCAATACTTTTAGTTAGGAGACACCATCTCTAATTATGCTGATTCACACAAGTCATCCAGTTCTTAAAGCTTTTTTTTGTTTTCATTTGATTTTTTTTTTTTTTGTTTTTTGTACCCTGTACAAGGTAATTAGGCAGGTTCTAGATCTATTGGCTAATACTGTGGTAATATTCTATGCTTCTAACTTACTGCCCCAGCCTTTCCACACAAAAGTGAAGAATCTCTCCTCTGAAGTCAAGCCCAACTTATACCATCTACCTCAGTTTCTGTTAGCTTATTTGTGGAGTCACAAACAGCTCTTCTGTCAAACTTTGTGATGGATCAAGAAATCCAACCAAGACTTCATTGCTGCAGGCTTAGTGGAGCTTTATACTTTCATTTAGTAAAAACTCTGCAATTCTTGGAAAACTCTGAAGAAAAGTTGGTAGGTTCATGCATTTGTTCCTTTTATTAGAAAAAAAGGCAACAACCTTCTTGCCTTGCACCTCTGATTTGTGTTGTGATCTTTCAATTAAAGATATTTGTCCTTGTAGCCAATAATTTTTCTTTCATGTTCTTTCTGCTTTAAATAGAAAATCCCTTATTTTTAAAGCTCTCAGAATTTTATTTGTGAAACAGAATTTTTATTTTCTTGCAAATACTTGCTATTTCCAGATTCATGTCCATCTTTCCTATGTATTGTATTTCTACTTTAATACTTAAGTTTCATGGGAAATGTCACTCAAAACTATTTTGCAGATTTTAGCATTTTAGAAAAGCAGTTTTCAATTCGTTCTGGAAAATAGGTTTTATATTTGAGACCTGTGGATTGTGTCAGGCGATCTGACAGATATTCCCTAGGAATTCACAGGCTGGACTTAGAGTGGAGTGCTCTGATCTCCTTAGACTGTCCTGACTGGCCTGCAGTTACCTGCTGCAGAAGATCCTCTTGCCAGGATTTAATAGGATTGCTCTTGGGTTGCCATAGTACATATTTAAGAAAGCGCATTAAATCTAGACTAATAGATATTTAAGCAAGTGCATTAAATCTGGGCTCCTGGTAGAGCAGTGACTTGTTCTAAACCAGCCAATCTCTCTGACAGTGAAAATTATGACAGTGGGAACTGTGATGCCTTGGTAATAAGGATCCTTCCACTTACATCCTTGGACTCCTTGGTGTCAGTTCCCTATGTTACAAATTCACATAGCTTTAAACTGTCAGAAGTTCAGGTTCAATTCCTTGACAAGCATCTCACAATGCTTATTGTTGAACTGGGAGGTGAGATGAATCCTTGTATTCTTTGTAAACACAATAATAACATTTAGTTTCCTGAACTTGGTATTTGTCAGTGTATGTGAAGATGCCCAAATTCAAACTAATATTTCCATACTATTTGCCTAGGAACTTTCCCAGTAGTGGACAGATGTCTACCTAGGCGCAGTCAAGGCGAACATTAATCACACATCAGGTCTCTTAGGTTGTACTACTTTGTGCCAGCATTATAGCTCCTCAGAGATGCAGGTTAAAAATACCTGCTTTGTGGCCTGCTAGGCACGTGCTTTTACACAGCCCTCTGAAATACATGGCCTGCTGATGTGAAGAAGTGGCAAGAACATTAGTACTTGGGCCTCTAGCAGGCCACAAGGCCTCCAGAGTTACTCTTAAAGGACTTTATCAGGCAAGGAGTCAAATTTACTGAGGACCATATGGATCATGAAAAGAGCAACACAAAACAAAGATGTACAAGATTCTTGTCCCCATCTAGTTTTCTCCAGCCAAGGACTCATTTAGCTCCCCTCAGAACAGTGAAATTAGGACCTTAATTAGAATCTCTTGCAAGTATTACAAATGTCATCCCTGAGTGACAAGCTCCTGTAGAAAATTATTGGCAGATGCAAGCACAGGCAAATACAAGCACAGGCATCCAAATCAGGACCAGTTCTTTCCTTAGATGCCCACACATCTTTTCTTTCTGATCTGCCTAGCTGTCAGAATAGAGTGGGAAAACTGGCATAGCTCCTTCCTCTGCACTGCAAGCTCCTGCTGTGGTAGCACAGGTATCAACAAACACCATACCAACTAAAACTTTGTAGATTGGCTCCACTATGCTGTAACCAAATCAGAGGTTATCAGTGCCTGGAAATGTTAGTCTACAAGCCAGCTGCATATATCTTTATAGGGATTTTAATAGGATAGTATCTTGTGTGAAATTAAGCACAGTGCCTTACTGCAAAAGGGGAAGGGGGAGGGAGAAATTAAATATCTTCTATCTAGCACAAGCAGAATGTTGGAAAATGTATGCAAGTAACAATAAATGACAGTGAGTACAAACACCTAATAGATACCTTAATTATTTTCTAATATTTGCCAACTAGTTCCAAACATGGAAAAAAATTGTTATTCATGGGAAAACACCTACCCACATAAGTCAGCTGAGAATGCCAAGAAGTTTCCTACATTGTATTAGTAAGCCGTGTTTTATAAGATAAGAAGTCTGTTTCTTGTATGCCTTTCATAAGCTCTCAATTTACAATATAGTACGCAAATGAAGATTGCCTTTTTACAGTGAGACTTCTGAACAAAGAAAAATTATTGGCCTTTTGATACCACAGGAATTGACTAGAGGAATGATCCATTATAAGCATTTTGTCAGTATTTTGTGAGCTGCACCTACCCCTAACATAAATGTCACTCTTTTAAAGAAACAGTGACGTAGATATAAAGTGTATTTTAATCACCACCTAATTATAAGGAAGAGTAAAACACTTAAAAACCACAAGTAAAGTGTCTTTGCTACCATGTAACAAAAAAATGTAATTATCAATAAAATAGGATACTCCCATTTTGACAGAATAATGAAGTACATAGGACTCCTGGAATGCTTCTTCATGCACTGGGATGCATGAAGGCAGAATTTTTCAAAGTTGTTACAGGGAAGCTCAAAGACAATTTGGTTAATTATTTAAATTTTTCATATGACAACTTTGAAGCTGCTTTTGTCTTCAGTTCGGATGTATTCTTTGAAAGTAATTTCTTTTATACTTGCACAAGCCTCAGAGAATCATACGTGCATGCACTCCTTTTGTTTCTACCCATTTACCTCAATAAGTGTTTAAGAAGAATAAACGTTCAGCTCTGAAAATGGCTGCAGAACAGGGACATCTGTGGAAAAGTGAGCTTTACAGAGACCACAATAAAGTCCAAGCATTAAAGAAATGGGGATGCCCTTTTAAAAGTATGATTTCAAATCCAGTGCTAATGTATATTGCACCTTCAATTTGCACCCTCTGCTCAGAGTCTCCCACAGATTTTACTGCAGTGGCACTCTCCTTTCCAGGTGGAGAGTCCAGGACACCTCACATCACCCCGAGCAAGTACACTATGCACTTAGCCACAATTTCTATCAATCTTAGGATTTAAGTACATTTTATGAATATTGTTAAATACTACTTTCCAAAGCTAAAGATTGGAAGTTGAGATTAGGTATTAGAAATATTTTTTTGGCTGAAGGAGAGGTTAGGCCCAGGGAGGTGGTGGAATCCCCATTTTTGGAAGTGTTCAAAAGTCGTCTGGATGTGGCACTTTGGGATATAGTTTAGTTGTGATTCTGGGACTGCTGTTGAACTTGAAGGCCTTGAAATTCTCTTCCAACATGGATGATTCTCTGATTCTGTGATGCTTGAAAATGTTAATAAAGATTTTTTTTTTTTCATAAGTACTTATTTTCAAGCTCAATAAAGGAGACTATAAGAGTGTCCTATAAAGGATTAATTTCTTCTTGCGTAAGTCAGTAACTTTCTTACAAACTGTCTTAAAGATACTACCCAAGAGCTTTTATGGATGTAAAGAGACCTGGCAAAACACCAGCACTAATTCTCAGAAAACTGAATGCAGGTGTACATGCATTTTGGGTGCTGTGTGTATGTGACTGAAGACCAATGAATAACAACTTGTGAGAGAAATTTATCTTGGATCTTCAAAGCAAATGGAAAAGGTCCAGGCTACAGAAGCTTGGCAGGCACTGTTCTCATATGTGATCCTTTTTTCATCATACCAGAACATATCTATCACATTTCCAGCGCAAATCTTCAGCTCTGATTTACCGCCCTGAAACCACAAATACACAAACTGGCTTTATAAAACCACATCCTGATTCCTAAATGGTTGTGTATCAATTCTCAACCTTGCTCAGCTGGGTCATAATAAGAAATCATAGAAATCATGCACCAGTGTATGCAAACACTGTTTGCAGCAGTAGCTCCAGGAGAGGGGAAAAATAAGGCAGACAACTGGAATAGGTAATGTAATGCTTAATAAGATTGAGAAGCAGAATTATGAACATAAAACCAATGTAATAGTTTCAAAATATTCCACATGTTGTGAAGGTTCTTCAGCAGCACTTTGTGGTCTGCTCTAATATTTTGTCTTGCTTGGAACTTTTCAGCAGCTATGAATTAAAAGGCCTTATTGATTTCTGTACAACTGGTACTCCAAAGGGCTGTATTTGGCAAACAGCAAATACAAATGGTAAATATTTTAAAAATTGGAGGTGACCATCACTTACATAATTTCAATTTTCATTTGGTTTCTCCCACATGAAAGGATGATCCACTATGATAGCTATAAGACGTTTCAATGTGTGCAACAGTCAGAAAGCTGGCATAATTTTCAGGTGGACAAAGGCAAAAAGCAATCTTATTCTCACAGTTTATTGGTATAATCCTAGTAATTAACTCCTTATCACAGATAGATCTCAAACACAAATGTAAACTGACATTCCCTTTTGTGGTATAAATCACTGATATCATTCCATGTGAATATCACGGTTTAGGACATGCAACATAATCATCCTAATGTGATTCAAATTAGCAAACTGAAGCTCTCACAGGCTCTTGAGCTTTGCCAGTCTGCCTCCATTCAACTTGTCGAAAGGTTTCACCCTGAAGTATATCCTCGCATATAGCCCAGCAGATACTACAGAAACAAATAAGCAAACAAGCAAACATATTTACACAAGCAAAGTGCAAAAGTCTGTTTTCACAGAAGATGGTTAGCTTTCAAACTGTAGAATACCTAAGCTATGCAGTGAAGTTCATGGTGGATTTTTTTCAGAACCAAAGAGAAGGAAATCAGTGTAATTTGCACCACATCTAATTTTTGCAGCCTCTTTCTCACTGCTGGTGTAGGCTTTCTGCTCTTTATGAAGAGTCCAATATTTGCATCTTTATGAATGAAGATGAAAGAAACATTTCTGAGATGGTGTCTGAGGAGGAGTGGAATGGAGAATAAGTGCTCTGCACCCACAGAAGGGTACTTAGAAAAACAGTCTGCTGTTGTTCAAAATAGTAGGATTTAACTTGTGATTATAATTGGCAATGATGCAACTATAATGAAGGGAAGAAATACCGAAAGGGTGCTAGACGGTGGCCTAGATACATCAGAAGAAAGTAAATAATAATACTGATTTTGCAAATATGCTTGCATAAATATGACATGCTGGGTAGCAGGAACTGAAAAGTCTACATGATTGATTTTGGGTCTCCTTTCACTTGACTGCATATCTTATTGCAAGAGTTATGTTACAAAAACATCCAGAAGTCTTCTACATTTTCACTGCTTCAGCTTACAACCTGGCATTTACCAGATGTTGTGTTGTATTTGCTGCTACATTGTGAATCAACTTACTTATTAACTACAAAAGCAAGTAAGATAAATACATAATTCTCCAGCAACCAATCATGAAGTGTATTTGTTACTTTTCTCATACACCTTGCCTACTAATTGGTAAACCTCATCAGATTAAATCAACTGGTGTATCTCCTCTACAGCAAAAAATATAAACACAAAGCATTTCAACCAATCCCCCAAAGAAATCCGTATTCCCTCCAAAAAATCACAATACTTCATACTCCAAATTATTTTCCAGATGAATAACTGACACTGAGATGTTACAGTATTCTTTTCGTAGTTAAGAATGACTCCAGGTTAGTCTTCTACCACTTTGGTTTAGTGTTGTTGTAGCCTGCACTGGTATCCTTCCTCTGCCTTCAAGTTACAAGATGTACACTGAATATAAAGCAGGCTCCCACTTCAAACTTGGAAAGAGAGTTGTCTTACTTTTTTAATGCAGAACATCAGAAAATTGTTTAGTTAAAACATTTCTAGTTTGTTACACGTATCTTTGTCCCTAGAACAAAGATAACTTTTTACTGGTCCATCATATACTTCCTGTAAGCCTTGTTTCTTTGCATTCACCTGTGTCAGCTACGTTTAAAAAAGAAATTCTATGAAGTAATTTTGCTGCTCACAAAACCTCGACTCAGTTCTGCTTATATCTGCGTCAACAATTATATTGCCATTGATTTGAGAATAAGTGGAGTTATGTTCTGTGTGATTACATTGGGATGGCACCTCTTCATATCTCTTCAGCAATTTCCACTTAAGGAAAATTACAGACTTTTGCAACCATCATGAGGAACTTCAACACTGAGTTCCACCTAATCTTGTCCAATTAGAAAGCTAACCCTCTATCCAGGTGAGAGTTTATTGTATTCAAGGTTTCAGCACTCAACTGTCTCAAGATAATTTCCCCTTTGAATTTTCAGGGCAAAGCTCTTTTTACTGCCTGTATCATTAAATACAATAAAAATACACTAACAAATTGCCATTTAAATTTTCATGAAGATTATAAATACAATGATCTTATTATTTATAATTATTTCCTTCATGGAATCCTATGATCAGCTAGAGAATCTTCAGAAACAATACTATATGCTTGTTTACATGACAGATTTTGATGCATGTAAATATAAAGAGAAAGGTAATCTATTTCACAGAATCACAGAACGTTCTGAATTAGAAGGGACTCATCAGTATAATCAAGTACAAATCGTAGCTCTGCATAGAGAACCTCTAGAATCACGTCATGTGCCAGAGAGTATTGTCCAGGCTGGTGCTGTGAGCACTTCCTTGGGGAGCCTATTCCAGTGCCCAGCCACCCTATGGGTGAAGAACCTTTGCCTAAAATCCAACCTAAATCTCCCCTGACAACCTTCCTGCTGTTCCCTCAGGTCCTGTCACTGTCACCACAGAGAAGAGATCAGTGCCTGTCCCTCCTCTTACCCTCTTGAGGAAGCTGTAACTGCAATTTCTCCCCTCAGTCTCCTCCAGGCTGAGCAGACCAAATCACCTCAGCCACTCCTCACACAGCTTCCCCTCCAGACCCTTCACCATCCTTGTGCACCTCCTTTGGACACTCTCTAATAGTTTCATGTCTTTTTTACATTGTGGCACCCAAAACTCCCCCAGCACTCGAGGTGAGGCTGCTCCAGAGCAGAGCAGAGCAGAGCAGAGCAGAGCAGAGCAGAGCAGAGCAGGACAATCCCCTCCCTTGCCCAGCTGGCCATGCTGTGCCTGATGCCCCCAGGACAGGGCTGGCCCTCCTGGCTGCCAGGGCACGGCTGATCTGTGTTCAATTTGCCATTGAGCCAGAGACCCAGGTCCTCTTCCATGGTGCTTCTTTTCAGCTCTCATTCCCCAGTCTATACACACAACCAAAGTTGCCCCATTCCAGGTGCAAGAATCCTGCAATTGCTCTTGTTAAACTTCACATGGTTGGTAATTGTCCAGCCCTTTCATTTCTTGTGGATTCCCACAGGTTCTTTCTGCCTTAGACAGAGCCAACAGCTCCTCCCAGTTTTGTATCATCTTGGCATTCCTTCCAGTCCTGTTTTCAAGTAATTTATGAAGATGATGAAGAGCACAGGACTGAGGCTGGAGCCGTGTGGAGCCCCACCAGTGACAGGTCCCCAGTCTGATGGCACTGTAACCCTTTGTGCCTCACCCATGAGCCACTTCTCAACCATCACAGGATGTGTTTATCCAGCTGTGAGCTGGACATTTTGTCCAGGAGGATCCTGTGAGAGACAATACAGAAAACTTTGCTGAAACCCGAGAAGATTCAACAATCGAATCAATTGTTGAAGAGTTGGCTTCCATTGATCAACTAGGTGGGTTATTTTAAAAGAGTAGGTGTTTACAAGATACTAGCTTGCCTGTAAAAAATTTTGCATAATGCAATTCTCTTACCTTACAGAATGAAGAAGTGAATATTGCTAAATATACTTTAATTTATATTAAAATTATACCAACTTATAACTTCCTAACCTTCTTGTAGTTAGAACAGCTGTCATTCAAAGTACGTGATGATATGTAACATTGTGCTTTAATAAGAAAAGTACACATAGCTTCAGTGGATTTAAACACAAAGCCATAATCATAATCAACAAGCACATTTGTGTTCCAAATATGTTCCTAGGGCCCTAACTTACATCACTGAAGTTCACGGAGTTTTCATCATTCTGCATCCTAGTATAACCTAGTATAAGCAGGATCAGAAACAATCACAGAGCTTAAAGATGTTGTTCTATCATGATATTCACCTGAAGTTCTTTAAATTTTTCAAAACTTTTAGCATAAGTGTCATACCAGTAGGAAAGCTGGGTAATCAGGAATACACCTAAACTTCCAGCGTGAAAACTGAATTATTAGGCTTAGTGAGGCAACCCCAAATTTATATGAAGAAAAGCATGTTTATTATTTTTCTAATTCAGGAACAATTTTCGCTTTTCCCAGTCCCTAACTGAAAGTGCTTCCAGTGTGCACAATTCTTAATTAGCTCAGTCTCCCTGGTAACTGTGGCGAGAATAGAGAACATTGTTATCGTATGGTTTTGTACAGTAATTCCCATTGTGGGAGGATAGGAAGAAATGGGACTGACCTTCAAGAAAATAAGTAAACAAATACCCTAGAGGAAATTTCAAACTGTCATGTAGCGGTGAAGTGTTGCAGATGATGCTACTTCACTTCTGAGTTTTCCCTAATTAAGTGATTAACAGAAGAAAATTATTGTGCCTTCAACTCATATTTCAGAAATCATATTTTCTTGAAAAAAGATGTTATTGTCTTTAAAAAGAAAACATCAATTTCCTTTTCAGAATATGGACCTTAATACTCTGAAAAATACGAGAAGAGTAAATAAACCAATATGGTAAGTGTCCTCAAGTAGCTGGATAATATATTTCCCAAAATTTAGGGAGGGCTTTTTACAGGACTTTAAAGGGTTGCAAGGTTGACAACAAGTAGTCTTCATGGGATGAATGAGGACTACCACAGAAGTGCAGGCAATATGAATACACAAAATTAAGTTGTAGTCCATAAGATAAACAAACAAATGGACACAACAAATATTCTGTATGATAGAATTGTGGGAGACTTTATATTTCAATGCTCAGAGATGAGTGAGGCTAGGGATGTGAGAGATCAGAACCTTAATTTCTGAAGTATTTACTAGCAAAAACCTTAGTAGCAACCAGAAAAAATAATAGGGATTAAACAAAGACAAACTTTACTTAACTGGAATAGTCATGTAAGGAGAGCACATATCTAGATCTCTCTTATGAAATAGAGAGGTATCAAATTAAATGCCCATCATTGCAAGCAAAAATATACATATTTTTTATTAATTAGTGTGAGTGTTACCTTTTTTACAAATCACATTAGGTCAAGCTGGTTGGCCTTTGAATTGAGGGTATCTGCTGCAGAGGTTTATATTTTCTTTAAGATCCTAGCTTTGCCTTCTTTAAAAGAAAAATCTCTCATTAGGAAGAGGGTGACACCTTCTTTCCATGATTTCACTGAATTGTAGCCTGAATACTAAAACCACTTCTATCAAAATTCTCCCAGCAGTTTTTGATGCAAGCTACAATCATCTCTATCCTCATATTAAAGAAACCTAAGGAGAATTACTTCATTTGCTTACATTATCATATTTCACCCCAAAGGTGATCCCATTCACGGCCAGTGAATCTAGTCTTATCTAGTTGTAGCAAGAAAAGTACTTTCTGGTTTAGGTGTTTGAGAAAAGTTATAAATGTACCTCTCAACTGCCACAGATAGAGATTAAATGACCGCAAAAAGCTTCTGCAATTAAGATTGGGTTGACCTTCTGTTTTGAAGTCCACTGTGCAGTCTGCAATATTGCAACACTTTAAAATAGACTGATGTTTCATGAATAAAACATTATTTTTAAAAAATTTCTTTGGTTTTTCTTTTCTTTTCTTGATTTTTCTTTTTTCTTCTCTAAACCAAATGTACAGATTTCTGTCTCCTCCTACTGAGTTGAAAATAAACTTCACCTATTTAGAATGTACATGTAGGAGATAACACTTTCCAGCTGCTAATAAATGAAACAATTTCACTATGTTAAAAAATCATACTGTGTGTACATTTAGAAAACATTCATTGAGCATGTAGAATAATTAGTTTTCACAACCTCATTTGTCATGACATTGATCCCATCACTTAACTTCACGGGATGTTGTTTCCCATCCCACAATCCCAATCATGTCTGTATAGGTGTACTGGGATGACAGTACATAGCAGAAAGAAAACATGACATTTCCATAGTACCTGTCATACCAAAATCACTTCAAAGCATTTTAAATTATACAGTCAAGAAAACCAAAAATTTATATCCTACGATAAAATATAATATTTTAAATGGTTGTTCTTTGGCTTAATATAATGTTGGAATTAATATTTTAAATCTGATGAAGTGATAAAAGTGGTGAAGATTTATGGTGAAAATTAATTATCTTGTTTCAATTTAAAAACTTGTGAGTATACAACAATGGAACATATAAGAATTTGGGAGCTGAAATTTTCCTTCCCTCAGCTCATAGCCTTCCGGTCTGCTTTTCCCCCAGTGACTGCCTGTCACACTTTTTTCCTCAAGGTAGACAAAATTATTGCAAAGATGAACAGGAACATGTTAGAATAATACTCTCAAAGTACAGAATAATTTAAGCACAACTGAATTAATTAAAGAACTAAGGTAAAGAGGAAAAGTTTTTTTAGAAAAAGAAGATTAGTTACCACAACTTCTGATTCAGGTATTTTCCAAAGAAGAGTTTTCCTTTTGTCTCTTCTCACAAGAAATCACATTTTTTTCCTAAACTACTGTGACAGTTGCTTACATCCAACAGTAATAATTCCTTCAATACAAACACATCAAAGAACAAAATAGGTGCTGTCTGTGTTAGCAAGGGGAACAGTGCAGTAGGAGTCAATTTGTTCAGTGAAATCATTGGTGATGAGGACAGATGTCCTTTCTGACTGCATTGCAGGGCTTGGTCCCCTGAGCTGTGTGACCATCACAGTTTGGCTGCATTTGGGGCTCTGGCTCAGCCTTCTCCCAGCCTGTTGTGCAAAGCAGAACAACAATAAGAGAGCTGGTTGCTTCAAAACTAAAACCTAATGAAGACGCACTTTTAATTTATTTTCTGATGCACATTGAACCAATAACATGATCTAATAATAGAATAGTGTCGCAGAAAGCAACTTTTTAAAGAAAGAACACCTAAAAGGAAAAGCGTTTGGACATGTGAAAATCAGGATGGTGAGGGGGAATTAAAACTGATAAAGTTTGCCAAAGTCTGCTTTTGAATATATGTAATTTTTCTACAGAGAAACTAACAGATTTCATGCCCCAGTTTAGGATTTACACATTAATTTGAATCAAATGGAACTATTTCTGCACCCAAACTTGTAAACTTTGTTCCTGGAAAATATACTGAGTCTTCCCCAAAAGGAATATGATTAGCTAAGTTCTCAGATCAGATCCTCAAATTATGTAAGGTATGAAGTCCTACAAGGTATCTTTTACTGTTTACTATTACTACCTGAGCTACGTACCACCCAACAGTCTCCACCATGGTAGTAAATAATGAGCAAAAATACATCAACTGTTTCAAAATTAGTACGGTATCATCTTCCAGTACAAAGATATTAAAGATTGGTGCAAGGGAAAGGACAACACAGTGACAGCTAAACAAAGATACGCAAAATGATTTATAGAACTGCTGCTGAAAATGAGCAAAATGTGGGTATTGTGAATGCCATGAGAAAAGATATGGAGAAGAATTTTGAAACAAATTATTTGATTGTTTTGTCACAAGATTTTTTCCATTCTCAGGGACAAGAGGGGAAAAAGCCTACCTGAATGGAGTAGGTGTTTGTTGGGCAAAAAGGACTGTGAATGTTGCTGAGGTGAGGACAAGAATCACCTTTCCGATATATCTGTAATCCAGTGAAGCAGGACAGGTGCTAGTAATAAAACCTCTACATGTAGGCAGCAGTTGGTTTTACAGCATTATTAAAAATTTAATTAATATTACATGAGGACAGTGCCTTTTTTTTTCTTTCACTTTAGATAAAACAACAGAACTGAGTAGCTACATAATTCTGTAGAAAATGTTTTTCCTGAACAACTTCAAGGTGTATCCTCTTCATTTATGAAAAGTAAAATGCAAAGTAAGTTAAATATTGCTACTTATATGACTGCTTCAAGTGATCCCCGTTGGAACAAAGGCCAAATATACAGAGAAATAAAATCTCATTACTCTGGATTTCCTTTTATTAGTAAATGTTAAGTAGCAGAAACAAAAGTCATGCTCTTGAAAAATGTGAGTTTTCATTCTGGAGGTGACCCCTATGCTCTTTGTCTTCCCTAGTATCACAAACATACAAGGGCTCTGTTATACCATGTAAGAGCGAAATTGTAATTGCTTTTGAAAGCAAAAGCTGCTCATGAAAGCCATGCTAGCCCCTTTAGAGCCTACCTCTATTTCATTTTAAGTGCATAGGAGATTTTTACTGACAGTATTGAATTTTAGGTCAGGCCTCTTATTATTCCTGAACAACTCATCAAGGAAATGCATCAAACACACAGACCAAAACTATACCATAATCATAATCCATACCTTAACTAAAAGACAGAAGACACTGAAATGTGTCATTTGAAACAGAATAGACCCAAAACACACATGAAAAGAAAGCAGACAAATTGGGAGCTCCTTCCAATTCCTGCCTACACAATAAATTCATCACCACCACCACAGGTGGTAAAATTTTACAAACCCTGATTTTCATGGACAATATCAGCTTTGTTTATGTCCCTAAATCATCACAGCTATCCCACCATCCTTACAGTGTCTGAAACACAGCTCATAGCTTTCTGTTACAGAAAGTATCAAAAGCAAGTAAATTAATCAAAAGCAACTTTTGATAAAAACTCCTTACTGTTCTCAACTTGAGAAAGAATTTTATCATCTATGAGTTGACGTAGTTGGGGGCAGGGGGGTGGGGGGGAAACACCAAACCAAAAAACCAAACCAAACCAAAACCAACCAACCAAAAAACACCAACCAACCCACCAACAAACCAATAAAAAGGTAAAAGAGCATAAAATTATTATTTACTAATGTGCATAGTGTAAATAGCAAAAAAGCTTCTTAACTGCAGCTCCATAATTTAAATTTCATTTGACATAGTTTAATATTTTAAATGTAGTCCCAGAGTCAAGACAAAGCTCAAGACAGACAGTGCAGTGGGTAGAGCTCACATCTACAAGTGATGCTCTGCAGCTAATACTTAATGCAGATTCATTAGAAATAAATCATTTCAGAACGGGTAAAATCTCAAGGGTTTTGAATAAAAGACTACATCAAATCTATCCTTCTTGAGAAAGAATTTGGGCTTTACCTTCCTTATATTGTTGTAGAACTACATAAAATACATTCAAATAGGTACAAATCCTATTAGCTCCAGAATACAATGAACTACTAAAAATACTCATCATCAATGTCTCATTAGAGAGATGAAATTAGTTTATATTCTTTGTTGTAAACTTATATTCCAACAGGAAACTAAAAATACAGGTATTCTGTTTCTAAAAATAACAGGACAAATCTCTACCTGCATTAATAGAGGACAATAATTCAGATTAAAAAAATGTTCATTTACCCCGCTACTCTCTGTGCCTATTTCTTACAGCTGATTTCATTCTATAAAAGGGTGTAAAATATAGGAATCATAAAGAATTGAAAGGAAATTTATTTAGTCCATTCTCTTGCCCAAATCCAAGATCTAAACTGTTCACATCACCTGACCTTCAACCTTCAATGAGAAAGATACTACAATTTGTCCTAGCCATCTACTTCAGTATTTAACTACCAAATTGTGAAAAAACTGCCTTTTTTTAGATTTTTTTTTCCTTTAATGTTTAACACAAATCTTTCTCCCTGCAAATGGAGCTCTTATTTCTTGTCTCAGAACAAACACTGGTGTTTTCCTACTCATTTTCAGATACACTTTACATGTTTGAACACAAGGCATCCTACCTTTGGCTGTACAGCCAGAATTAATTTTACGTAATTTTTTCATTCATATTTTTATAAATTTAATTTTGTTCAAGTTGTTAGGCATATCATGTTTTCCATCAGGTTGTTCTCTACTGATTCTTGAGTTGTCCAAAACTTTAATGAAATACAGTCATCAAAACTGAGAAAAACTCATTCCATTTTAGGTTTATTCGGTTTCAAACACAGTGGACATACTACTTCATATATCTTACTGAAGATATTTTTATTTAAACATCTAAATATTGTGCTTGATTATTGGATTGTAGTATGACACTGCTGAAAGTTATTCAGGATAGCTACGAATACTCTCTTATTTTTCTTTGCAAATCTGTCATTTGCTATCCTACGTTTTTCATTTTATAATTCCAAGCTTTTTCATTTTGAAATATTTCTGTCTTTAATGTTGTTAACATTTTTTTGCTAAGGATCTGCTGGCATCCTGAGATCTTTATTCCATTACAATCCTTTACTATAAGATTTTTTTTACTAATGGTATTTTTATTTTCATCCTAGAAATGGTGAGTTCTATAATTTCATTACCACAATCATCACTGTTGCTTTTCACCTTCAAATTCTCACAGAATTCTATAGTGATGATTTGAATGTCAGGTCTATTTCACCTTGTGTTCCTTATTATGGCTGAAAAACTAAATGTGGCCAATACATTCCAAGAACTTTTTAATATTTTGCATCCTGCAATGTCTGAAATTATTTCATCTGCTTTATCACCTTTGCCTGATGTTTTATCCTGACTGACCACGAAAGCACATTTGTGATTTTTCTTTTATCACCACCATAGACTTTAAACAAGTAGCTCCTGACAGATTCTGCGACTCAGAGCAAGCATATGTGCCTCAATATATGGAATAATATCTTATTCCTCTTCTTTGACTGTCATTCCTAATAAGGTTTCATATTCTATATTCATATAAGAATCATGAGACTTAAGAAACTACTGTTAGGCCAAACAAATGATTTTCATGTGTTTAATTTGTTTTTGTTCTCACTTCACAAATGGATGTATTACTGACTGGGTTTCCAAGCAGTGGAGTATGAGAGCATGTTTTTTAAACCCAGTGAATGCCTAACACTAAAAACCACCCACATTAAAAAATAATAATATTGAGGGTACCAGAGCTTTTCTAAAAATAGAAAGTGTCTGATGCAAATTTTAGATGCAAAACTTTTCAGCAGCCCAATAATGCTGGGAAGTTGTCCAGCTGTGCTAATATCATTATTACCCTACCACAAAATATTTATCCCAGTGTCAAAGTGTGTTTATATTACTATGTTATTATTGCCTTAGGTAAAATTTTTAAAACTGTTTTATATACCTGTACTTCTAAATTATAACAGAAGCAATAAATTAAGCAATTATGAAAGTTCACTTACATTTTCATTAATTTTTCCTAAAGATCATTTACGGCTGAGCAAGAAAACCTTGTAAGACCATTGTTCTTTTTGAGGACTTAGTAAGGCATTTAACTAATATAATTTAAAGTGAGTATTTTCTGGAAAGTGCACCATAATTTGAATATTACTTTAATGTGTTGTGCAATTTATTGTATTTATTTTTATGTTTTGTTCAATCAATCATTTGTGAATGTTCTAGGAGGTAAATAGTATGATTTGGTAATAGTAGCACAGTACACCTGTTATGTCTGAAGCAATAGCTGCTCAGAATCCTAGGAAACTTAGAAAAATTACATAGTTGCAGCACTATGAGCAAGAAATTTCTCTGAAAAACCACATTTCAAGCCACAAAATTCCTTAGCAGGATACACACTTGGGTAGTGAAATAGAAAATAAAGCAGTATGTTACCAATTATTAGGCTCTTTTGTTGATCAGATAGAGAGAAATCACACCATGTGTAGTAGCTACTAAGATGTACAATTTTCAAATAAGCTTGCTCCTGGGTAAAAGGCATAACACATTGTTCTTCCAAATTCTGAGGGCTGTTCACCACTGCAGACATGCAGTGTGCAAATTAAACTCTTTTGCTCCAACTGAGGCTGTATTTCACCTACTGAGTGATTTATCTTAGCAAGAAAGAAAGCAGTATATGCCAAATTAACCTTCCCTAAGACTTTACGGGGGGAAGCTTTCCTCATCATTTTGACATGATTACATATGGGTCTAGGTAGGAAAACCACCCTAAACAGAAACAAATCTGTGTATGTCCTGGCCATGGACTGTGTATCTGCAGTCTTATTCATTTAGGGCACAGCACAGGTCCCAAAAAGACAAGTATAAACTGTTTTTACCCTTTTCTGAGAAACGTTCTATTATCAGAATGAATCTCCTCTAAATTGTATTGGCAGAAACTGACACAATTTAGAAGTGCACATGAATCCTAAAATAGTCTACTTGGAAAAGTATGTATCTTTGAAAAAAATCTTATAGTGAACAGTAAAGTAACTGCTGGTGCACTAGAATAATCTGTAGAAATAAGATTTGTCTGCTAACATCTATTTGTCCTCCAAAAATCAAAATAATAACTTGTTAAATATATTTACTTGGATTTTTTTCTTTAATATCTGTAGTAGGCCTTAAAGTCCCATGGAAGTCAAATCCCCTCATTAGTTCAAAAACTAGTAGGAAAACCAAATACTCTCAATTTTTAAATGTCTATGGTAAAAAAAATAAAGAACAAACAGCAAAACAAGATAAGCATTGAACTCAGCTGTTCAGTTCTTCTACTCTTCCATTATTTCCCATTCAGTCCCTCTTCCCTTGGCTGTTTATCTAAACTGTAAGCTATTTAGTTTGAGGGGGTTGTTTTCTGACTCATTGTTAATACAGATTGCTGGCATTCTGCTCTAACAAGCAACTACTATAAACAACAACAAGTATATTCTCTTTCATACAAACACAACAGGTTTTTTAACAATCAAGTGTAAGGCTTAGAAAACACATTCTACACCTCAGGGTAGAAAACTGGAAGTTAGCTGAGATGAAATACGTGAATGAGCCAAATTCCTGGAGTTAAAGCAGAGAAGTTGGCAGTGCCAACAGCAGCTAGAAGCACTGAAGAGACAGAAGGGAAGCTTCTGTTGAAACACTGGAAGGGGTTGAAAATGAGATGTGAGTGAACCACTCTAGTGTAAATATAGCTCTCATTCAGCAGAGTTTAATGTTTCTAACTAGAAATCTCCATTATATAGCTTTCAGATAATTGAAATTGCCCAAGTCAAAACGCTGTTGGAAAGGAAATTCCAAGTTTTGCACTTACACTGTACCACAGGTAACAGTGACTGGGTCTGAAAGAAGGTATTTCCCTTTCTCAGGGGCCAGTACAGCCATATAACAGTGACACTAATACATCTATCTGTAGTCAAATCCATTTCCTTTTTTTTTCAAATGGAAAAATTTACTATGTCAAGGCTAACCAAAAGTACCAGGAAACACTGTTTTGGTTTCAAAATGGAAATAAAGAATATATCTGTTTATTACTGAAGGCACTATATAATCAGTAGATTGCCAGATTCTCTGAATTGATTAAGAAAATTTTTATGTGTGCACATGCATGCACTGAGTCTACTTAAGAGGGACACATGATAGGGAGGTTTATTTGTTCGTGCAAATAGCTAGATGTAAGATAGAATAGACACTAAATGAGAAGAATTAATTCATAGTTGTATTTATGGAATTTGTAAGAATACATTAGAAAGGCACAATGCACATTTGCCAGTCTTAAAGAGGCGGACTCAAATCACATTGCAGAGGACCATAAACTAGTTTTTAGTCCTAAGTGGCAGTGTTCATATTTACTATAATAAGTAACAACAATTCTATCACAATGATTAGTAAGTTACATACTAAATGCCTTTGACTAAGTCTCGCTTCTCAGTGCATTTCTGTATAAATGTTGCATAAAGCTACTACTTTTGTCACTTCATTTGAAATTATATTACCTGCTTATTTCAAGACAAAACTCTAAATAATTTTTCTTTTTCTCACCCGTAAAACTCCCGTAGTTCCTGTATGACCATGTAGCCATCATGAAATAAAATTACTATTTTGAAAATTTGCCCAGTGTATCTGGAACTATAGCCTAGAAAACCTGATTTTCACTGCAGGAAAATTGGTAAAAATTATACTGACACGTGCAAATAATGGACACACAGATAAATACTAGTAAAGAGGAAAGCATGAGCTTGGCTTTCTAGAGTCAAATATTTTTCACAAGTCTTTTGGACCACTCTAGCACATATCAGCTCTTAATTTTTCTATTTCATATGTTCTTCCTGGATCCAACTCTCCCTCCAACTCTTAATACACAGAATGCTCTTTCTTACATTTCACTAAATATATTTTCAAATGTCAGTTAGCTTCTGGCACAAATAAATTTGGCAGGAGCTGGCAAACATAATTAAAAGATGGAAAAATCACTTCTTTTCTCAACACTAACAACTTTCTACACTAATTACATTTTTTAATGCTGTTGCTATACCACTTCATTAACCTACTTGCTCTACAGTTTATATTACTTTCTTGTTCTTTTTTTTTTTTTTTTTTTTTTTTTGTCTTCTCTGAATCTGTCTGTTTCAAATTTGGAAATCTGACATCTAAGACTGTGGTTCCAAAAATCCTTTACCTAAGCAACAAAACCGTGAAACATTATTTTTTTTCTGTTTTTAGTGGAGGTTTATAGATGTCTTTTGAAATACTCTCTTGCAAACGCAAGACCATGATAGGTAATAAAAATAAAGACAGAAACTGGATGAGAAGCAGAAATGATCGTGGGAACTAGGCAGAGCATTTAGAAAAAATGTGTTAAAAGATATATATTCCCAGAGTAAGAAGGTGGACAGGATCACTTTACGATAGCTTAAATCTGAGCACTTGTATCACTCAAGATGGAGGGAAAACTCAATTACATGCAGAAATTCCAGCAAATATATGCCACACCTGTAATGAAATATCTCCAAGGAATTTTTGTGTTATTTGTTTTTCATCCACTAATGCAATTCTGTTGGTGTTTCTAACTGTGGAAGCTACAGTATAGGCAGGAGTATCTATTATCACTATGTCATCTGATCCTACACAGGGCAATAGTAGTAGAGAAAAATGATCACAGATTTCTCAAGAAAAAGGCTTTTTACTTCCTGTAAAGAGGAGATAATTATCAATGCTGTGAAAAGAACATTTGAACAATGACAAGAAATACAGTTGGACAGGATGAGTGACAACATCAAGCTACCTGTGAAGAAAGTCTGAAGGAAAGTCTGAACTGGTAAGGTTGAGTCAGGGTGTTTTGGTATCTGACATAAATAATAGTATTCTCAACAAAAAAAACCACACTGGAAAATCCCTTATTTCCTAAAATCTCTTACTTCCTGCCTATTTCTAACAGCAACAACTTGTATGAGGATGTCTTCACAACTTAGTATTCCAGAAATTAAAACTGGACAAGAAAAATTGCAAACCCCTATTTAAATTTTTCAATGTAGGGAATTAAATTATTTTTTGATTTGCTAAACTACTCTAAGAAATTCACTTAGCCTCTCACTAGTGATTAACGGAAAAAAAAAAAAGCTTTCCAAATTTGCAAGCTTTATTATTCTACATTCCTATTTTCCATTTGATATATTTTCATGATTGTAATCTGCACCTCAGGTAACACACACCCTTTCAGAAGTATCAGGCCTTGAAAATAAGTACTGAGATAACATGCAGAGGACTAGAGGAAGAGGCATGGAGACTACTGAGGAGCAAGAACTGTGAAGGAATCCTTTTGCAGTCAGTCCACACTTATAAAACTGCTCAACTGAGGAGGATTTTTACCTGCTTATTTTAAAAAATTCGAAGTCTGACAGGTGAGAAAGAAGTGGGAGACTTTCAATTGTCATCAGTTACTTCTCATGTGCACCATTATTTTCCCACAGTCCTTAACATCCAGTCAGCTAAAGTTTATATAATGTATATTTGATACAACTACCTACCTGTGTTTCTAAATATATTCACAGCTTCAACTTCTGCTGCTGTCTTTACATACAAAAAACAGTTCCACAGATATCCCTCTGATATAACTAAGATCTTCCACTGAATCATTCATGCTGTAAGGATTGATAGATTGCTATGTGCTGAATTAAACCATTCTTTTTGAGTTAGACACAAGAATATCTAGCTCATGCCATTTAGAATGAAAAATTTCTGAAACCAATATTCTTCTAAAGTGTCCTAATTAGTTTTGCACATTCATTGAGTGACTTGAATATTTTCTCTCTCTTTGTAAAATTCAACCTTCATTATAATCTTACCAGAGTCTTCACTTTTCACAAAACAGGAAAGAAGTTTGTTTGCAAGTACTTTTAATTGTCCGCTTACATTTTAGAGTGGGAATGTGAACCTGCTGCTCTACAAACAGGGAAGCCAGAGCTGCTCTTGCATCACCACCTAGTGGGGAAGAGCCCGGCTGCCCATAATGCAGCCGAGCTCCGAGAGAGCAGGCTCCTGACGGAACTCCCTAACTGATGGATTGCACACTACCTCTTTTATCTAAACTTTTATGCCCCGATATCAATTAACTACCAGAAAGGAGGCTGGATCTTACATCAGAGTATGTTCAAGATAACAACCTAAGAGCTCTGGGTACATCACCTCTTTTACCCTTTTGCCTCCTCGGAACAAAACATTCAGCATATTTTTTTTGAATGCCATAAATTTCATGTTTGGAGGTGAAAAACTAGACAGTTAGGTGTTCCCTAACTGTCACTTGGATTAGAGATCCACTACAAATAACGGGTTTCTTGGAAATTAATGAGCTACAAAACTGGCGTGATTGTTTTAGGGAAATAACACATGGGCAAAATTTGCTCAACTCCTGAAACAAGGACAAGAAGGCACTAATGGAAAAATCATGTCTGTGGGGTAAACATTCAAAGAAAAGAGAAAGATAACACTTATTATCCTTTCTTGTAACATTGAAGTAATAACACTATTGAAATAGTAAGGGGAAAAATTGGTTCCAGTACAAATTTTATATACCATAGGGCTAAAATTTGAAAGCTATACTGGTATTTTCAGGGACATTAGGACAAAATTTTACTGAGGGGCTGAGGAATGATAGTGTATGTACTTCCAATAGATTTCAACTATTAAAGAGTGTAATTTTTATCTTCACATATCAATATAGCACTTAAGGGTTTTTTTCTGACCTATTTCCATATCTAAATATATTCACAGAATCACAGAATGGGTCAGGTGGAAGGGACCACAGTACGTCATCTTGTTCAGCCTCCCTGCTCAAACACGGCCATCCTAGAGCACATGGCACAGGACTGTGCTCATTCCTGGGTATCTCAGGTGAGGGAGACTCCACAGCCTCTCTGGGCAATCTGTTCCAGTGTTTGGTTACCTGCTCAGTGAAGAAGTTCTTCCTCATGTGCAAGTGGAATTTCCTGGGCACCAGCACACCCAAAGACCCCAAAACAAACAACAAAACCCAAACCCCAAAGAATCATAGCCATCTTGCAAGACTGTGGTGTTAAAGAGCACCTTTCTACCTAGAGAGGAGGTGAGGAGGTCGACAGAATCAAACACCACTTCAAAAATTCCCAGTGCTCACAACACTTCCTCATATTAAAAGGAAAGCTCTACATTAGATTGAAGACAAGCAAACAACAAAATTCACTGGGTGAGTACAATACCCTACTTTACTGGTTTTTTAAGAACTCACCCATTTCTAAATAGAAGCAGACATTACTCATTTGCAATGTGTTAAAAAAAATCTTGCAATTTGTTGTTGTTGTTGTTTTGCAAAATATGTTTTCCTTCTCCTTTCACTTTTGACGACTGTGGTTGCAGTTGCACACCATGTGTGCTTTCTAGATTAGCAAACCTTCTAGATTAGAAGGCCTGATGTTGAAACGTAAACCAAAAGTGCAAAACACTGTTCGGAAAAGAAGCTACGCAGCTGCAATAATTTAAATATTCTAATGCCTAGTAATTTAAAGGAAATATGATGCCAATATGCTTGATTTGTCAGACACCAGCACAAGTAACTCAGCTTCCTTGGCCTTAAGCAGACAAGGAACACTAATGCATAGATCCATTCATATAACTTGGGAGGTTTCTGGAAAAATACTCTCCTGCACTAGTGGAACTTGCAGAAATTTTTCTGCCAGAAGTCTTTCTACATGTTCCTTGCTATCAAACACATGTTTAATAATTAATAGCTTGGATTAACATTAATAACTTGCAGACAAAATTGACAATTTTCTTCTGCACTTACAGAAGATAGATACCTTAATTTCTTCCTAAAAAATGAAAATGGCTCTTGCCTTACAGTTCAGTATGGTTCAGGGCATCATCCTTGTGAGAATCAGAGAATAAAAGAGAAAGGAAAGAAAAAGCATGGCTCTGAGGAGCCTTGACCTGGAAAATTTGTGAAAGATGGAAGAAGCTGAAAGAAAAACATTTAATTGCAGGCATTAATGTCTGTGCAAACTCCAAAGGGATCCAGTACAGTGAACCTAGGAGATGATGTGAAGAAGGGAAATGGAGTTTCTGGTATTTAATATGGCAATAGACTGAAGAGACTATGAATTGAGAAGAAGATTACAGGGGGTTTTATATGTTTTTATTTAGCATAACAAAAATTTTTTGAGGGATTGAATTGCCACTTGATGTTAAGGAGAGGAAGGAATAGAGAAATGAGGAACAGTAAAAAGAAAAGACAAACCCCAGAAATTTCAGCTAAATGACCTTTTGCATTACATTATTTTTAAAAGTAAGTACATTTTACATTTACAATTTTATTTAATCCCTCATGAACTGCACTTGGGAAAGACTGTATATCGAAACCCTTAACATCTTATTTTAGACATTTAAGTGACTAAATTGAGAAAGGCACGTTAGGACCCCAGGACACCTGACGGTCAGGACACCTCCCTTTCTCCAGTTACTGCTGAAAAGTTTCTGAGAGGTGACTGAGCCCACCTGAGCGGAGCAGCAGCTCCATCTGAGCGAGAACAATGCTCCCACTGCTCACCTGGGGCACAGATAGGCGCCGTCTCTACAGGGTCTACAAAATTCTCCACTGGAAATCGTAAAACCAAACAAACAAGACAACAAAAAGCCCCTCAGCTTGCCCAATCACTATTTAAACACGGTTACACGTTTCCACAACACTACGAAGCAAGCATGTCGGATGACTTCACCCGATGGCATTTAACACCATTTTGCGGGTGGGTGGTCACTGCCCCCCGTCTCGCTGGCTTCCCCCCGCCCCGTTCTGCCCGTACGAAGTGTGTTCAGCACCTCGCCCCGCCCGCGGTGCTCCGGCGGGGCAGAGCCCGAGGCAGGCAGATCCTGCGGGATCGGCAGCGAAGGGGTTAAACGGCGAGCCTCGGCGCCTGGAACCCGGCGGACTGTTCCATTACCTCCAGAGGGGGGGACCCACTTACACTCTGCTAATTATTCGCTACCAGATGATGTTAAGACTCAAAAAGGAGAGCTATAAGCAGTCGTTATAAAGCATGAGAAGCAGGTCTGTGAATTTAAAGAGGTGAAACTGAGGTAAAATCCTGAAGGAACCTCTCTCTTTTCTCCTGCGTGGGCTAGTTGAGCTCAGCCCGGTCTGAGGGAGGAGGCGAGGCGGCACCCCGGTAGCGTGTTTGGGGCTCGCAGGGCGCTTTAGGAGTTTTAGATACACTTTAATTTCTCCTTTCAGCCTCGCTAAAGTTTCCCTCTTCACTGGCTGGTTGTAACAGGCCTCGTTTGTCTGAGCGGGACTGGGAGCAGAAGAGGAAGGGCGGGCAAGGGAGCGGTGACGGCAGGAGGGTGCTGAGGTGACAAAGGCGCGGGAAGCGGCCGGGGCAGCCCGGAGTGCAGCTCGGTCAGGGGGTCAGTGTCTGTGTTTGGAGCAAATAATAATAGACTCGGTCTCGCCGAGCCCAGTGGAAGAGGTGTGACAAACAGGTTTGGAAGTCCTGAGCATAAACGCGAGTAACTCGGCCGGATTTCACAGGCGGTGCTGGAGAGCCGGGGCTGAGATCCGCCCCGGGCGGTTCGGACACAGGCTGAGGGCGTCCTCGGACATCTGCTCACACCAGTGCTCTGGAGTGTCTTAGAGACACTGACTGTGCTCTTTAGGATCGATTTGTCAGTCTAGAAAAGAAAAAAAAAGAGAAAAAAAAACTTTTTTTTTTTTCTTTCTTTTTTTTTTTGCTATGAATAAGAATTAAGGAAGTGAGGAAGTGGGTTCTTAGGTCTGCGCCTTGACTGAAGGAAAAGGAGGGCACTTCAAGTGTTGAGAAGGAGCTGGTTTAAGAGCAGCTATTAGTGATAAACATACAGCGCTTTCCATCGTACTAAAAATACTTCTGTGGAATCATAAGCATGGGTAGTGCTTCCCAGGCAACTATAAAATGCCCAGCCCACTTCCTTTGAGAAACTCTGAAACTTAAAAGCACACCAAAACCACACAGAATTAACAAATGTAGAGGTTAAAATGAGGGAACAGGAGGAACATTGTCTTTGAGAAGCCAAATTAATTTTTGTAACATACTTTCTTCTGTATTATTTATAAGAAGATTTCTTGTCTGCCTAATTATTTTTAAATACCAGCTGAGCAGTATGAGTAGTAATACTGTGGTAATATAGTATAGATGTAGAGTCCACATATTCCAGAGAAATATATAAGAGGTTGAACTACATTATAACCTGGTTCCCTCTGGGATGTACCAGTGAAGGAGAACCAGGAGGTTTGCTTTAATCATTATTCCTGCACTGTTTGTTTTTGTGGCTAAATAAGGATCTCAGTGCACTAGTGAAGCAATCCAGAACCATTCTTGAGGTCTACATTATCACATAACCAAAAATAGCATTAAATTTAAAAGTTGCAATATGTTTTTTGCAATCAAAGGGAAGTGTATACACTGGAGAAATCCTATTGGATTAATAGTACTGTAAATTTTTGCATGGCACATACAGAGTTCTAAGAACTTATCCTTTAAATTTCTGAAGATGGAAAAAAAATCCCATATTCCTAAGGGCAATAATTAACTATTATTCTACAGCTACCTAAACATGTAGTTATAACTTCCCTGAAATTACATGTGAAATTTTCTATTTCAGGCATTTTGACTTCAGTATATAGCATTTTGAATGAAATTTTTGGGAACTGGACAGATTATATCTATTACATTTGAAGAACACCAGCCATAAAGAAGTCTCCTACAGACATCTCTGAACTGCATTTAGAAGAGGGTAAAGCCGGTAAAGGCCTGGTAAGAAAATCTTCATTTAAATATACACAATGTTGTTGTTGGGAGGGAAGATTATTAAAGGAGTGAGAAGGAGGAAGAAGGTGTAACTGCTAAAGTTAATCAAGAAGAAGGTGTAAGTGCTAAAGTTTGGTAGATCTTGAATGCTCAACTGTTACTCAGTTTTATACTAACTCCGTAACACCATGAAGGTCACCAGAATGATGTGTAACACTATGTCCATCATACTGAAACAAAACCTCACAGCCAGGCTATCAGACATGTATGGGACACTCCTTTCCCCACAGGCCATGTTATATTTTTTAGTTAATCATCAACAGTAAAGGAATACTAAGGATTTTCCTCACTTTTCAAGTTCTAGATGCTATTTATGAGAAGATGTAAAAAATAAGGGGGCAATAAGAATATCATGACTAACTGTAAAATAAAACATACTTCCCATTCAGAATTCAGATGGACTAAAAAAACTGCGTTTACCTTTATAAACCTAATTTTTAAAATCAAAGCAAACTCCCTAAATGTCTATAACTAATTTTTTAGATTATCAATTTTTCATGAAATTAAATTCTTAAGCAAAGCTCCAATATGGGTAATATCTCTGCTTAGAATGCCCCTAGGCTGGACAGTTAACTTCAGTACTTCTGAAGATTATGAGGCAACATCTGAGTTTAGCAATATGCTAAGTTATTCACAGACAATCATAAACACAGCACAACATTTACATTTTAAATTAAAATTAAAAAATGCACTCAGTAGCCTAAATTAAATTTGGTGTGAAAAAAATTTAAAAAATGAAAGATCCTATTTTAAGGTCTGCACATATATAACATTTTTTGGTGAAAATTTTTCATGTAAGTACTTTTTCTGCTATTCCATAATTTAAAGAGAAATTTATAGCATGGCTTTTGTAAATAATCCCTTTACCAGCAGATTATCCCTTATTTAACTGAACTTTTTATCCATACATTACTCAATCACAAATTCCTTTTCTACACTATTAAAATGGCATACCCACCAAAGAGAGTTTCTCATCCACTTTCTGCTCATAGTACATTCTTCTTTTGCCTCTCTGGGCATTTGGCTATCCTGTAAACACTATTTCTAAGAAAAAAATAAACCCAGTAAGATCATTTTTTATAGAGACATCCTCTTTGTAAGTCAGTGATTCTTAAAGTGAAGCAGATAGACACTCACATCATGGATTATTTTGCCAATGAAGAAGAATCAAAATAGGAAAATAAAGAAAGTAAGGGCTTTTACATGCTGCCTCTAACCTTTGGTAGCAAATAAGAAAGAAACAATCGAAAATGTTAAGGAAAACGCATCCTAATGGCAGAGATAAACACTGCCCAAGGAAGTGCAGGAGAAAATAAGCACTTTGACC
Source organism: Entomyzon cyanotis (assembly GCA_024500445.1). Lineage (NCBI taxonomy): Eukaryota > Metazoa > Chordata > Aves > Passeriformes > Meliphagidae > Entomyzon > Entomyzon cyanotis. The sequence goes on along the minus strand of JAKEPQ010001021.1, from coordinate 40,437,837 downwards.
AGAAGAGAGCAATCACTGGTGTAGCCTGGAACAAACAAAAGACTGACTTAAGTCTGGAAATTAGGGGAAACAGCAATGGAACCATGGATGGTATGAAAGTAATGAGTAAGTTTAGGAAAAAGTCTAGTGAATGAAAGTATATAAAATATATTGTGGTGCATATGCACGTTTTCCTGACAAGGAAATGCATATTTTTAATGCTGTCAGGTTATTGTAATTTATGGATCTACTTAGAAGGCAACTGTCTTTAAAATTGGCAATGTGTTCTTACCTGCTTAGGCTTGAACGTTTAGTGCAGTGTCTCTGGTCAGAAAAAACATATGGTATAAGATGTTTTGATGCGCTCTGTTTATAAAGATTGTGTGTACATTCTTTTCCTCTGCAACCATGTGAATGTTTCACTCAAAATCTCAGCTCCTTTTTGGTTGATAGTCATCTTGAATCTCTCTTGCTCTGTTTTTCTTACAGCTACATTCCCAGCGATTGCTCAGGCCTCTGTATGGGTTTCTGTGTCTTCTCTGCATCTGTTTTTATGGCATTTTACATCTTTTTTTCTCACACATGCCTATCCTCAAATATCCAACAAAGCATGTGCCAGCCACGTGTCTTTGTTTTTGGTGGTGACATGTACCCATATTCTTGTGGAAACTGGTTCTATTTTTTCAGAAAATTAAACTACTTCTTGCAGTGGTTTTAAAGAGCACTGTCTATGACAATATGTTTTATCTAACAGCAATTTTATGGCTAACAGGCCACCTTAATAAATTCAACCCAACATGGGAAACATACTAGCAATAGCACAGGTATACAGATCACAGCCTCCTATTAACTGATGATGTTTAATTTATCCTTACTCCCTTCCCATCCTTATCTTAAAATCAATAAATTACACTTAAGAAGTAATTTTCATTATAAGTTGATGTTGACAGCCATAACCCAAAGGAGTACAAAAGTTACTTGTGGTTATTTCATTTTATTGCACTATGTTTTCTCTTCCCCTTCTCACTATAACATCCTTTCATAAAGGCCAGAAAGGGATATCTGCTGCAGGTTAAAAGTCTGATTTAGACACTGTGTAGGACTTTCTAAAATATCTTCACATAAACGAATATATAACTTAATAACCAAATTTCAATCAACTTTCTTTTATAAGGTTTCTGGATAAAAAATAAGGTGATTAATTGCTTCAATAAAATAATTGGAAATGTGAATGTGATTTATCCCTAGATAGGAAACCATAGTTCCTTCTTACCTTGCTTTTGGCAAATCACTGTGAGAAGATTGGTTTAGGTGTGTCTATAAAATGTAACGTAAATGGAACTTGCACGGACACTGGAAATAATCTGACTAAAAATTGTGTGTTAATGTGTTTGAACAGGCCTTGGCACAGGCTAAAAGCATGCCAGCTTGCCCTTTCCCAAATAATTCCTGTGCACAATTTAGGAGTTACTATTAGTCAGGAACCATTCCCAATGTGCAAAATATGCATGTGACTATCCTGTTTTGAAGAATAGAAGGGTCAAGCATGGAACATTATGTGGCTACCAGCCCTGATGCCAGAGAATAATCCCAGGCATGTTTAACCTGTTATTATATATGTAGCCATTGAATCCTTTGGCTGAGGAGAGTTAACACTTCCGTATCTGTGGAATAGGAAAGTTCTGTCTTCTAAGGAAGCAGTTTTTAAAGGCCTGAGCCCAACAGGCTTTTTTAATATACCTTGTATAGATAAGCATATCTCTGTCTTGAATCTTCTTTTTACTGGCAAGTTCTTTAAAAATTGAATGGCAAGGTATTTAAAGCATGTTACGATATTCTCAAATTTCTTTAATCCATACAGTATGACTTTTAGCTGAATACAACAGCCCTTAAGGCCAATTTTTAACTTCTGTCTTTTGCCAGAAGATGAATGTCCACATTAATTTGCTGGCCTGTGAAGTTCCATATTGATTTAGCTTTACTTCTTAAAAAGTGGAGAGAGAAGAAAAAAAAGCCTGAATGTTTCTTTGTTAATATTAGTTAATGTTAATATTTCTCTTTTAAAATTTTCCATAGTGGCTCTCAACAGCCGTCTTGTAGGAAATTGCACAGTATTTCTTATGTGGCTAACATGACAGTAAGTTGTTTTTCCAGTGCCTAGACAAACAAAGACAGTTGAGAGGATAGAATTGTTTAATGCTCAAATTAAGAACAAAAAACAAACAAACAAAAAACCCCAAAAAACCCAACCAAACAAAAAAAAAAGGTATGGCAAATCACAGCATTTGTATCAGGAATGATACCTGCTTCCTTTGGGAAGTTCAGCAATGGTGAGAAAAGAACCTAAAGAGCATTGTTGGCCAGATCTCAGATTACTTTCAATGACAGTGAGTAACCGATCATTTATCTTCCCTAAAAAATCACCTACTATTAGATCTGTTTTTATGGCCCTGATGTAACAATACTGGGACAGTCTACTTGTCCAGTAGTCCATTACTGGCCTTTTTTCAATTATATAATGTATCTTATAATTATGTATGTTTTATAGTCTAATTACATGTTTTGTCTTTAACTTTATTCAGAATCCCTAGTGCCTTTCATAATCAAAAGCTTACTTTAACATTCAAATCAAAGTACCAGAGTTTTGTCTTAAGTCATTTTTTTCTTCACAGAAACATTTTTATACATTGTAATATATGTGGTGCCATGGAACTTGTCTTGTGTACAAACAGAAGCTCATTCTTAACATGGTAGTGATAATGCAAGTTTGTAATTTAAAATGAAAAGGTATTATTTAATTTAATATTAAATTCTTGTTAGTCAATTAAGCTAAATAATTAGAAGAAGGAAGAAATACTACCTCCATCTGGCTTACTAGGAAAGATAAATAAAAATCAGTAGTCCCCATGAAATTGTAAACTTAAAGCAAGTAAGCATACAAATATTTCACTCCTCAGTCTACAAGCTTCCTTAGCTTTTTATTTAACCTGTACCACTAAAGGTCTCATATTTAGATTGCTTATTGTTCATAGTGAATATTCCCCAGCCAATCAGTTACATGGTGCTATTATTTGTTCCTGCAAACTAGAGGCAATGCAAAGAACATAACTTCATTTTACTTGTCATATGGCGTGCATTATTGAAGTCTTCCTACTGGTTGTGTGGTCCAGCCTTAACAGAGGATTCTAAATAATTTCAATACTTAAATTTAGGATGATAACTAATGATTGTGTTACTGTATTACCTTCAGATAACAAGCTCCTACTTTTTATAGGAAAGTTCTTTTCAATTATTGAGAGAATATATAAAATACACAATCATAATATTTAAAATTGTTTTACTGACATGTCCTATTTATTTTAAAAATCTAGCTAGAAATACATATACTACCTGTAAATTACTAAAAGGTAAACACAATGCAAAATGCTTATGCATCACATAACAACATAAAATCAGAAGTATCCGAATGTTATACCAGCCCTTAAAGAGACAGAAATTATAAAACCAATGCATTTTTCATTCATTCTATAGAAAAAAATCAGATTACAACAATCACATCTAAGAAAACATTGGTGCCAGGTGTACTTCTACTCCAGTATTACACACTGTCCATAATTTATAAACTGAAATAACAACATGTAGCAGTCAGGGAAGTTAACAATAGAGTGAAGAGGGCAAAGAGGTCCGTTCTCTGCTTTCAGCAGAGTACTCACAAATACTATCTTTGCACTTAGAAAGCTTATCTCAGTATGCAGCAGCAGCAGCAGCAGTTATAAACAGCAGTAAGACACATACCTACAGCTTTCCTTATATTTTGTAAAAATTGCTTGAGAAACATTTTAAAACCAGTACACTCTACATTAAGATCTTTAATTCCTGCCTTTTGAATTAAGATTCACTTTGAAGAACAAGAAACAAGTCTCAGAGTAACAGACTCTGTAAATAGCTTAAATTTATGGGAACACAGTCATGTATTTTGGGCTAAAGATGCATTCGCCCTTGACATCAAAGGGAGCAGGATTAGGTTCTAAAGCTTTACCCTGAAACTTGCAGTTCATTTTCTGGACTACTTAGGTGTGGATTTGCCAGGGGAATTCAGAGAGCTCTGCCCTGCTCCACACTGGAACTAGCTTTTTTCATGCAGTGTATGCTCCTTAGTGTGCTACAGCCATGTTTGCATGACTGTATAGCTCCTCCCATACAGATTAGGACTACCCCCACCCCACGACTAAGGTCTGGAACATAAATAAGGTTTAAAGGCTTTTGCAGGAGTTTCCAGGTAATCAGAACTACTTGATTTATCACTTTTTCTGGTCATTTCAGATATAATGAGATGAACACTGTCCATAATAAAGTATTTTTAGGAACATAGTGAGCCTCCATGCTGCAATAGATTGCTGTGAGGGAGATTTTGAAGGAGAATACAAGGAACCACTTGTCTGAATGCAGTCAAAGAATTTGATGTTTCATTTATATAAGTGAATTACAGTAATATACAATGGAATAAAAAACATTTAATTTCCCTTAAGGAAAATAAAATCCTGACTTGCCCACGTGTGTTATACACCACCTTCTAAAAGAAATAATGGCTTAAATTAGTTGTTCTGTTGTGCAGATAATGCAGCATAGTACTCAGGTAAAATAGCCATTTCTACAAGTTCTTTTAGTTGAATGATATTTTAAAAGTGTAAAATGGTCCAGTGATATTCTCACTGAAACCATAATCAAATAGGTGTTGTGCCTGACCATGATATTTGCAAAGTCTAAAACATATTTGGCATTTGAAAATTTAAATTTTAATGTTCTGTATTTTATTTACATATTAATTCACCAACTAAGAAAAAAAACCCCAATTCTGTAAATAAATTACTAAAATCACAGAAAGACTCCATCAACATAAATTGGTAATAATCGTTTAGAAATAAACTGAAATAGTATTCCTGAGCTTTTTAATTTTAGAATTACACTTTCCTGAGAATTCATAGATGTGTAAGTACACATGTATGTGGTATATGAACTCCAGATAGGTAGGCCATTAAATTATATTTTGTTACCAAGAGAAGGTAAAGAGTTTTCCCCTTAAGTTATACAGTTGCAATGTATTAAGTGCAAAGACTTAAGGACACGCTTCAATACCAGTTTTTTCCCTTTATTTCAAATGGATAACTTGAAGTTATAAATGCATAAACGATTGAGACCTTTTATACTTGGACAAAGGTATGTAATACTTTTTTTTCAGAACTCAGTTTACTCTGTCTCTGTTAATATGAGCCATTAGATACTAGTATTTCCAGTACTGAATTACTGTATTCTCCAGTGCCATCTTCATTTCTGTACTTTTAAACAAAAACACATACACTTATAAACCAAACTTGGATTCATCCAAAATTGTGAATTTTGTAGTAGTTTAAGCTTGAGAGAGGCATTTGAAATCAGTCTTAAAGACAGAGCACTATTCAAAAAATCCCAAGCATGGGAAAGATTCAAGTGCATTGGTGTAAGATTTTATACCTTTGTGCAAATAACATCCATCCAGCGCTGAAAGGGTGTGTTTATATGTCACAGGGTATTTACAGCTGTGTCCAGCTGATTCCTGAAGTCGACAGACCAGCAATGCTTCCTCTAGAAATGAAAGGATTTTTGTCCAAGTACTGAGCAGCAAAACGACATTAAGTGAGTACTAAAAGACATAGTTAATTCATGGGATATAAATGCTTCTTCATTATTATCCTGTGCTATGATTATTCAGTTTTACCTGTCCAGAGGAACACCAGAAAGTCTTTCAGATTAGGACATTCTCCCAACACTCCTTCACAACACACAATTAAAATATTTCCAGTAAATCTGGTGGTGGTGGAGCATCAGCCTCCAGCAAAGGACATTTCACCTGAACATCAGTATTTTCCCCAGTGCTCGTCAAAAAAGGTTGTTTTTGAAAGCCACTCCCGTTCGGTATGTCCATCTGGAAATCCCTCACCCCAGCAACGCTCGGAGCAGCGGGTGTTTCGGTTCCTGCGGCGAGGCCTCTCACATCCACAGAGACGGGCATGAGCCGCGACAGTAACTCCAGCGAGTGTCCCACCCGCTGGGGCTGCCGCCTTTTAGGGTTCAGTTTAAGGCCCCTTTCCAGGTCTGCCTCCTGCGAGGCGGCATTTTGCAGTCTTCTTCCTCGTCCTCCCCAGCATGCTTAGGCAAGTCAAAAAATAAACACTCAAACGTGTATCCTTTTTTCAACGGTCCCTTCTTCACAAATCCTCAGCGCAGGCTTAAGCATAAACTTCGGTCTCGTTCCGCTCACCAGAAATGTGGGGGGTTGGGGGTGTGGAGAGAGGGGGAAAAGGAAAAAGAAAAAAAAAAAAGAGAAAGTCGAGCGGCAGCCGCAGGGGTGTGGAAGGGAGAGGACCTACGCAAGGGAGGCTCTGCCGGGAGAGGCAAGGCAAGAAAGCTCCTGCAGCTGCAGCGGCGGAAGCGGCTCTGGTGGAGCGAGGGAGCGATCGGGCGAGGCGAGGCAGCGGAGGGAAGGGAAGGGGGAGGCTGCTGGTGTTTGGCGCCGGTGGAGGGAGTCATTCCTGCCGCTGCACTTCCGGTCGGCATTTTGTTCTGAGAGGGAGCGAGAGAGACACACATAGGATCCTTCCCCCTCCTCCTCCTCGCCCTCCTCTCCCCCTGCCCCCCCGCTCGGTACCGACTCACCGTGCCCAGGCCGCCCTTCCCCGCCCTCCTGCGCTCGCACTCTCGGAGGGAGCGGCGGCGGCGGCGGCCCCTTGGCAGCGCTGCCCCTCGGCCACCCCCCCGCTCTTCCTGGCTCGGAGCGCGGCTCGGAACCGGTTCGGCGCGGCCCGGCCCGTGTTGATGTTGTGAAGCAGGCTCGGGGGGAAGGGATTTGCCTCGGCCGCACACCCCCGGCTCTACATGTTCGCTGCACTGAGGAGGAGACGGAAGAGGAGCCAGCCCCCCCTCCCGGCCCGGATTATTGTTGTTATATTATCTCCCCTCCTCCTCCTGCTCCGCGGCGGCGGCGGCGGCCCAGCGGCGGCGGCGGCTCCTCTGAGGAGGGAGGGGGCGGATTTCTCTCCCCCTCTCTCGGATTCTCGTTGGATTCAGACGCCGATTTGCTCAGGTAATCCCCCCTCCTTGTCTCCCCTTCCCCTCCCTGCCCTCTCCAGCAGCGGGCCGGGCCTCTCAGCCCAGCGGCCCAGCAGTGCCGGGAGCAGAGGGGATTAGCTGTTATCCGGGGTAGAGGGGAGTAAGTGGCAACCGGAGGTGTTTATTTCGCAGCCCCCCTTCCTGGTCGGTCGGGTCTGGCGGAGGAGGTTGGTTCCTGCCGGGTTGCCGGGAGGCCCAGGCCCGGCGGAGGGCGCAGGCCCGCCGGCCAGCGCCTTTACTCCAGCTCGGGGATTAGAAAGGCGAAGCGGCTGCTCAGTGACAGGCCTCAACCCGAAAGGAGCAGGAGGAGGAGGAGGAAACAATACAATTAGTCGCAAATGTGCACTGATCCTTTGCCATATTTACAACTTCACCTAGGGCAAGGAAGGAAGGTCCCAGCGAAGACAGCCCTCTGAAGTGGGCCAGGAGTAAGTGGAGGAATAGGGGACGAGAGACAATGTAAATACTCAGGAACAAAAATGCCACCTCTCTTTGCTAGTACCTTCCTTTTCTAACCAAATGTGTTCTGAACATTCAAAAGTTTGAATGCTTTTGGTTTTATAATCTGCAGACGTTTAATCTGTAAATAATATTATTGATTAGTGTATTAATGACTTAGTATATTTATAGCATAAAATAGTGCTTGAGGGATGATTGACACAACACGGACACCTGCAGACCCAGGAAATACAGACAGGCAAAAATACTGTATCAGGTACTCCACACAGTCTTGGTGTCTGTGTGCTGTATACATTACAGGAATATATATTAAAAGAAGAAATACCATTTTCTGCTTCTAACAAACAGAAAACAGGCAAGGGATCATGTGTAAAGTGCTGTGTTTATGACATTTAAGGGACCAAGGTGAAGATGAGATATTAACCAAAATACTTGAGGATCAAACGTAAATTTAATTAAGTGAAATGTGAGAAATGCTTAAAAAGTGTCATCTTTTCATGTCAGGCCATATCACTTTGAGATCGTGAGGTTGTTATTGGCTGTTTGTGTCCATGATGTTTGAATATGTAATTAGGTGTCATTTTTACAGGTCAGATACGTTTTGAAAATGATTGTTTATTAGTCTCAGGTCTTTATAAATAAGTTGTAGCTGATTTACAATAAAGTAAATCTTGGATTTGTAAATGGTAGAGTTGTGAGTGTTGCTAAAAACTCAGGTAGATTTAAAACAAACATGCTGTGAACTAATAAAAATACTTCTACAGAAATTACATAATTGCAGGAAATTTTAAGATACAGAATTTTCATCCTGGTAGAAAAGAATTTTGTAAATGGCAAACGACTATTGACATAACATTTTTTTAAAGTTTTCAGCTGGTTTTTTTAGTTGTTCAGGTAGATATGTTGTTGTAATACATGGTTACTGTATCTAATAGAGTAACTTTCTGGTGCATTGTGTTCAGAGTCTTATAAATGAAACTCTGCTATCCTGCTTCCCGCGTGCCCTGATACATGTTTAAAAGGGTGAAGTTAATATAGCTGTCACGTAGAAGGCGTGTTTTTAATGCTGTAAATCCGTGTAGTAGTCAGTAGCGTGTCCGTGATTTGTATTGGTCAGGAAGCAGTTTGAATTTTAAAAAGCCAGAAGATCCTGCTGAGCCCCAATCCCGGCCTCCCTTCCTCCCACTAATCTCCCATTCCTGTCTTTGTGCTGCCTGGTCCTGTTAGACACTGTTTGCAACAGGGCCTCAGGCCTACGTGCGTGGAGAGGAACCATTTACAGTTTGAAAAAGCAGCTTTTTATTTTTAAACTTTGTGAATTGCAGAGGGAACCACTAGTCGTCTCTAACTGTCCCCACCTCGGTGTGTAACAGCGGAATTGCTGTTTGCTTTTGGCCCATACCGTGCGTGGAGGCCGAGTGTAACTCTGCTCCACAGGAATGAAAGGACTGTGCAGAAGTAGTTGTAGTTCTTGGGTAGTTTTCATCATCAGGAAGCGACATTAGCCCAGTGTTTCTTTCGTCTCTGTCTCAGGCAGCTGCCGTTCTAAGAAAAATGTGTTTGTTAAGCTAACAGTAGTGAAATTTTCTGACTTATTTTTCATTTAAGGAGGTTTGCTTTAAATATTCTAGATATGAGCAGGAAATGAGCTACTGTAGTTATACAGTTCCTGTCAAGTTTATCTTGCCAGGGTTGTATGGTTGTGTTTACAGCACCCTTTTTTCTTCTTTTCTTTTTTTTTTTTTTTTTTTTTGGAACAAATGCACTTTCCTGGAATGAAAAGTACATGTATTTATAAAGGGAGATATAAGATGTTGTCTATTTTTATTTGTAATGAGTTTTTTCAGTTTGTTCTTGTGAGCCATATGTGGTTAATCCTGAATTAGTTGCTTTATCACAGTTTATATAGTTTTGCAGAAATATTTAAAGTTGAAGTATTTATAAGAGGACTTACTTTTCTTTTGGGTTGCATGTTTTAGCATATTTAAGAGTGTGTGTGTATGTGTGAAGCTAGGCCTGTGGCACTTTCATACTACTTTTTCTCTGATGTTAGGAGCTTGTGCTGTATTTCTTATCCAGTGTTTATCACAACAACTAGCTGCTTGAGGAAAATGTAGTTATTTTATTGATGTTCTAGAAATACAGAATTAATTATTCTTAAGATGTTAGTTGTAACAATTATTTTAGCAAAAAGAGGAAAATACGTCTTTCTATGTTTTATTTTGTACTTTTGATTGCCTTGTATATTTTGAATTTGCTTACTCTGTACAGGTTTCTTTTTCTCTCAACTTCTTGAACATTTTACCTGAAGTTATTCCAGCAAAAATCTGTTTCTGAAGTCTTTTGCCATTGATTAAAGCTGGTTTTATACTTTTTAAAAATAAAGACATAGGAACAGGCATATTAGTGAAATAATAATTCTTTTTTAATCTGAAATGTTTACATTTTGATTTAGAAGCAACAGACAGGATCAGAGAAGCAAAATTATATCCCTAAACCTCTTTGAAGATCCTTACTCAACATAAGAGGACAGGTACTCCTGTGAAATTTTATGCTAGAGACTCCATGGACATAAATGTTCATACAACTCTTCTTGCAGAGTCAAGGCCATAGATAGTAATTTCCTCAGGACAGAACCTTTTTGTTTGTTTGTGTTGTTGTGTTAGTGTGATTACTAAGGTAATGTAACCTTAATCCTAAGTGTTTCATGTATGTAGTCCTCTACAATATAAATAAACTGTATTTTTAAGGATATTAGATGAAATGTGAATTGATTTGAGCTAGAGATCCTATTCCTGTTTTTACGTGTTCAGTGGCAACTGGACTGTTATATAGCTATCATATTACAAAGTGATACAAACTTTGTATCACTTTGAATTTATATTAATGTTTCATTAAAAATTCAGAAGAAATGTGAAGTTTCTGGATAATTGCTAGAGAGGAAAAAAATGCATTTCTATCCTGAATATCTAGACCTTGGAAAGAAAACAAGGCTTCAAATTCACAACTTTCTAGAAATTATGTTAGAGGAGTGTGTGGTGTTCATGAATGTCTGTAATTTGGATAACAATTACAGACATACTCAACCAGGAAAATATGGGTAGTGATACCTTCAAAATTTGGTGACTGGTAGGTATGAGGTGGGTCATCCAGCGTTAGGGTGGGTATTTAGTGTCACAAACCACAAGGAACATTTGAAGGAATGGCCATTTCAATATCATACCACTTATTTCTGGTCTTGTTTTTCATTTGCCTTTATTAGAAATAGTACAGGTTAGGTTAGCTTCTGATTTTGAAACATCAGCAGTAATGAGCACTCAGTTTCAGAGAGATACTGAAGGAAATGCTTGAAATTGGTGATACCTGTGTATTGTCGCTAATAACTGTACAATAATGATCCCTTCTAATAAGAAGAAAAAGGAAGTACTCTTAAAGTTACAGTTGTTAAAGACTTGTTTTCTTAAAATCTTTAATGCAATTCATCTACATTTGTATTTTTATTTTCTTTGTTTTACAAACATACTTCTTAGTTGCTGATCCTGAACCCCAAAGTAGGTGTAAAGAAGTGCTTTACGTTGACATCTATGACACCCCGCGAGTGAGGAAACTGTGTTTTAGGAGATTGTGCAGGACCTGTGATTTGTGTCTCCCTTCCCGTCCATGCTGTTAACCATGGAAAATCCCCCCAACGAGAGGGAGGGGAGAAAGGATTTTGGCCCAGCTGTATGTGGAAATCAAAGGGGATTCCAGTCAGATGGAATATGGTTGTTGATACTGTATGTGAAGGTGATTACCTGGTTTACATGAACAACTTAAAAAGAATGTAAATATCCAAGACCAGTTTTCATGTTAAAGTCACTAAAATTCTAGAAAGAATTAATTTTTATGGCCTTTGGAGTCTGTATCAGTTTTAAGTGTAGGTAATCAGAGATCTCAGATTTTTTTTTTATATGAGTAGATAATTAAATTTTTCATTTTATTGCTCTGGCTTGATTTGAAGCACTTTGCTTTTTGTAGCAGTGTGTATGTGTAGACATGCACTGCATTTTAGAGGAGCAATGTCAGAAAGCCCTAGGCTGCAAAATAAGGGAGTTAGACAAGGGAACAGCAGACTAAGGAGCTGGGCCTTTAACTGCACCATTGTATTCAACCCTCCCCTGGCAACCCCAGCTCAGTGCCTCATACAGTGCATGGGAAATGCCAGCTGACCACCCTACTCCTATAACGTAGTTTATGTACTTATCATTCAGTGTGTAGCCTGCTGCCTTATTACCTGCTGTGTACATCCCAGTCTTTCAGGGAGACGAAGTGTTTTCATATTTTAATTTGTAGAGTTGTCTCAAAAGAAAGTGCTTTGCAAACATTAGAGAGCTTTATTTTTCCACATCTGTAATATATTAGTTCCATTTTATAGATGAAAGACTCAAACGGAATCAAAATAGTGAGTTTTAAAAGCCTGTAAATTTTGTGTATTGTGACATGCTTTGCTCTTCAGATTTTTAAAGTTACTTTACAGCACTTAGGAAGTTCATAACATTGTTCTTCTTGACTTTATTTGTGGTCGTGTGCATTCTACATTTAAACATATTATCCTTGCTGTTTCTCCTCCTGAATCCCTAAGAAGTATGGAATGGGTTTTCACTGAGGCCCTCAAAGATCTATTAAATTTCAATGCTTTTGATCAGTTGGAAAAGAACAGACTTCTCATCCTAAAAAAGAATCACCCTCCATGCCTTAAAGTTTATCAGGGAGAACAGAGTACGGGGATGTATCATAACCCAAATCCCACATGTAATTAAAGGTTGTGGCTACAATATTGAACACAGAGATACAAAATGTTACTGTTACTCTCTAGGTTTGCTACTTCCTGTTGGAATATATCCTAAGCCTTGGGTTTTGGCTCTTGGAAATAAAACTCTGCCTCTTGACCTGGTAATTATTGCAGTTGATGTAAACTGCTTGAAAGCACACTCTCTGCACCTACTGGTCACACCACTATGGTGTCAGTCCATTGTCAAGGTCCTCTAAGACTGTTAGGAAAGCAAGGCTGTTCTGAGGTGTAACAAGTGCATTCTTAGTCAGAAAATTGCTCTGGGCATGTAGGAGGTCCAGGCCCAAATGTGTAATCTGTATCAAGCAGAGAAGTTCTTGAACTTTTTTCTTCCCATGTGGCTTTTTATGTCATATTCTCAAGGCGTGGGTCAGGGGCTGTGAGTACATTATGGAACAGGTAGAATAAGTACCACTTAGTCTTCTTAACTTCTTTCCTTTCTGTCTACTTGTGAAGGTTTTCTGTGAGAGTATGTTTGTGCAGCTTTTTTGTTTGTTTTGGCTTTTCTGGTTTTAGTTTTGATTTTTTTTTTTTTTTTAAGAAGAGTTGATTTTCATAAATGTCAGTTTTCAGCAAAAGATGTCTTGAATGTGAAACTTTTCACTGAATTGGTTTTATTAACTGTGCTGTTCAAATTCTTAGTAAGAAAGTGTTATGTCCCATAGAAGGTACCTCCTTTTACTTGGTAAGTTTGTGTTACATGACATATATGTTGTACCATATATAAGGCAGTGATTCTGTGAATAACAAGAAATGGTATATGATCATTTAATGAATGACACAAGGGACCAAAATGTAGGTATAAGGAACCAAAAGTCTGACATTTCTTAATACTTTGATGTTTATTTTTGTAGTAATAACCTTTTTTCTCCTTTTCTTTTTTCCCCCAAGCTCATGGAATAACAAACATATGTCTGTGATAATGCAATCTCTATTTCTCATGTTTGAACTCAGTCTTTCCTCTGTGTTGACCAGGTACTCAGAAACAGTGAGGTTGCAAATACTACGTCTCTGAAATTTTGTTTTCAAGTCTTAGGACTTAATAAGACTAAAAATTCTCCCTTTCTTGCACATTAATTTCCAATTCAGATGTGTTGCTTTCTCTTTTTCTTCAGATATGCTTTCTGGATATTGAGGATAAGAGGAAAAATTTAGAGGGCCCACACCAGATGCAATATACAGCAGATGACTTAAGGGCTGTAGAAAAAATAATCTGGAACCCACTTTTTATAGTCTAAAAGTTAGAAAAATTTTGATAAGATTCTAATGAGACTATGGTGAGAACTTACAGGGAGTGCTTTGTGAAGATCTAAAGTCTTTGAATTTTTAAAAAATTTGTTGTTTTGTTTCGTTTTTTTCTGAAGGGAAAACTTAAAATCTGCTTGGTGATGTGTTAACTTTCTCGTTAAAACTAAGGTGATGGGATTTCTTTTTACTGGAGTGGATTCTATGTTTTCTTTATTTCTTTTGAAGTAGTAGAAAAGAGATTCTTTTTCTGCTAGCAGGCTCAATAATGATTGCTTGTTCCTGGTATTTTTTTTACAACCTCATGTTGAGGTGTAACCTGGAACATAGCAAAACTCATTTATCCTGTTAAAAGTTCATTTATCCTGTTAAAAGTCAGCAGTTACAAGGATTTGAAGCATTGCTTAACAGAGTTACTAGCTGACTTTGAGAAGGCATGTTACTCCCTGCATGTAGGTAGGACTGGTTCTCCTCTCAGTTTCCTGATTACTGACATACAGTTTAAAGGCAATGATTTTACTTCTGACTTCGCTAAACTTTAGCCGTTTGGGCCAAAATCTTCCACGTTGAGTGAATGCCTTTTAGTGACTTACTCTGTGAATAATGTTTAAAGTGAACATAGTTCATGAGCTTCTAAGGGTCGTGATAGAGGAAGAAATGTTTGAAAATTATTCCTGACCTTCTTTTCAAGCAGTTGAAGCACTGCTGTTCTTTGGGAAAAGGAGTTTAGAATTTGAGTGTGAGATGACTTTTTGCATTTAGGATGTGTGTTTTGTAACCATTAGAAAAGCTTTCAAAAAACTGGGCAAATTATTAGTGTCTAAAAAATTACCTGACTTCCCTGATTTTAGGCACTATTGTTGAAAAATTTTGTATGCACAGCAGAGCTTTCCTAATAAGTTTAAAGCAGTGAGATGTGGTACAAACTCTTAGTTTTATGATGTCCATTCCCATCTTATCCACAATACAGATTAATGTGTGTGTATAAAAGACAAGGATTGAAGTTGCAGATGGCTGGAACGGTGAGCATATGCAGAAGAAGAGTGGTGGACTAGAAACAGACTTACATGGATGGGGAGGGAATGGAGTTTGAAGGGTAGGAATTGGGAGTAGGTAGGAGCCTTGAAGCTCTTAAGGAGCAGGGCCACTCCTTAAGATGATCAATGGGCTGTAGCACATCTCCTCTGAAGACAGTCTGAGAGAATTGGAATTGTTCAGCCTGGAGAAAAGAAGGCTTGGGGGAGAGACCTTATAGCACCTTTTAGTATCTAAGTGGGGCATTTCTGGAAGGCTGGAGAGGGACCTTTTAAAAGGGCATGTAGTGCTAGGACAGCAGGGAATGGCTTTAAGATGACAAAGGGTGAGATTAGATTTTAGGAAGGAATTTTGTACTGTGAGAATGGTGAGACAGTTAACACATTGCCCAGAGAAACTGTAGCTGCCTTATCCCTAGAAGTGTTGCAGGCCAGGTTGGATGGAGTTAGTGGAAATTGTCCTTGCCCATGGCAGAGAGGATGACCTTTAAGGTTGCTTCCAACCCAGATTCATTCTATTATTCTGTAAAATAATGACTGAATGGTGAGGACTGGATAAAGGAGCTGGTGGGGCAGATACAAATGTTTTTTAAAAAGAGCTTAAAGGAAGAACTGTGAAACAGCCTTATCAAGAAGCCAAGGCAGAAAGGTACTCTAGATTTGCTTGTACAGTCAAGGAAGGCAGTTCAGGGATGAGAATGGGTGGGAAGTGTGTTCTGAGAGAGGCCAGAGAGGGGAAGGAGAAGAAATTGCCTGAGAAGCCAGAAGTACAAAACAAGGATTGGCTGGGCAAAGAAGCATTATTTCACACAGAGGAATTCATTGTTTGAAATGTCCTTTTTTTTTTTTTTTTTTTTCCTCCCAAACTGAGAAAATGACAGAGTAAAAAAAAGAAAAAAAAAAGCTCAGAAATATGGTCTACTTCTTGTAAGAGGAAATTATAGGAGATTCTGTGGTTCACATTACCTGTGTAGTGTACATGTGCCATCTTTGTGAATGCATTGTGGTACTCTTAAGTCTGTTATCCCTTTTTTACTGACAGCAGGATGTCTGTTTCACTGACTGTGTAAAATAAGTTGAATTGTGGTTTTTAGTATCTTCTTTTTTTTTTTTTTAATACAATGGGTTATATGAATGTCGCCTAGTATTTGCCTTAGATATTGTTGATTCTGCCTTGGGGAAAAGGATAAACTCTTGAGATTATTTTCAGTCCTGTCTTTAATGATTAAACATTTTGATTTCTCTTTGGTGTTCAGTGTGTAGCCTTTTGCCTGAACTGTTTCACTGCATGAAGCCCTGCTCCAGAGATAGAAGTCTTAATTTCCTCATAGGCTTTTCTGTGGTCTGTATTGGAATATTGTAATGCTACACAAATGCTTATTTTTTAAATGTTTTTGGGGGTAGTATATAATCATGCAAGTTGAGTACTGACATGCAGAAGTTTTTATTAACTTTGGAAGTCTAACGAGAATAAGTATAGAGCCTTAATTTTAAATTAACTTGATTTTTTTCTTTGCATTATAATTTGTATGATAATAGTAGGACAGATTTTGTTAATTTTGGTTACAAATATGACTAATCAGCATTTATTCAAATTATCTTTGGAGCCTGCAGATTAAAAGGAATGCAGAAATATTTACCATTGGTAATAAAAATAGAATGAGATTCCCAAGAGTGGCATTTTTCTGTTTCCTGCTATCTGATCTGAAGCCTCTTTCCCTTCATATTTTCTTTGTTTTTACTTGTAGTTGAAGTGTCATGTGTACAACAGACCTTACAGCCTTATGAATAGCCTCTGATTCACTTCCAGAGCAGATCCCTGTAAACTGGAGGAAGATTGGGCCTGGGGGTGGCAGGGCAGTGTTACACAATTACATAATCCAAGGACTGTGTTGGAATTCTTAGAGGCAAGGGACATTTATTAACTTTTGATTGACTTTGCAAAGACTTTTTCAGCCTGAGGGTGTGGGATTTCCTGTCGAAGTGTAGAAAGCTTTGAGATGATACTCAGATAAAGTAAAGTTTTAGTATTTGTTGATATCAACTCTGTAGTGCTGAGTGTTCTGTTTTGGAGGATGTTTTTAAAGTAATACCTTTAATTTTTAATTTTAAGAGTTTTAACATCCAGATATGCATTCAGTGCAATACATTTTTAAGCATTGTCTTGTAAAATAGCTGTTAATACAATAAGTAAAATTTTCAGTCTTGATTTCTTTGTCATAAAAAGGGATTTTGTTATGACACTGCTGTTGAAAAGGTCAACCATTGAATGTCAGTCAAAAGTTTGAGATGTGTGAGTTGGCAAAATGGAGCTCAACTCCTGTGGTGTTGAGTAAGGGATCCATATTGGTTAGTCGATACAAAACACTGGAGAGATTTTTACATCCTGGAATTGAAAATCACTTTCTCTCCTTAGGGTTTTTTCCTGTTCTAATTAATTTTCTTTGTGCTTTGGTATAATACTCCTTCAATAGGAGCATCAGACAATGCTCACTACACCATAAAATACAGAGCCAGTCAAAGACACCAAGAGATAGTGACAAATGCATGTTTGAGTGTCCTGCTGCTGAGGAGGATTTCTGAATCTGTGTCTGATACCGTGAGGAAGTGTTCTGTCTCTGTCCTCCTGAGATTTTGAGTGAAGTGTTGGAGGCAGTAGCTAATACACAGTGCTAAGTAATCAGTTCTGTATGGTAGGCATGTTCAAAGCATGTGTGTGACTGCACTTTTCTGCTGTGATGATCTTGTCCAGGCTTATGTGTAAAACAGTTGTTGAGCTGCTTAGTTCTGACATACACTGAAGCAAATTTGGAGCAAACTTTTCTGGTGATAAGTTAGATGACTAATGGCTTAGAGAGTTGTAGGAACACACTGTGCACTCTACAGTGATTATTATAAAAGATTATTTAAAGTTACGGCTCTGCATATTTACTCACTGGAGTAATTCCTTCTGGCTTTCTATCTAGCATGATGTAAAATTTAGTAATGTTATTTGCAAAATAGATAATTTATTTTTACCATGGAAAATATAATTAAAATGTTTGAGGAACTGCAATAAAAACGTTACAGTTTAATGACACTTTTGTCTGTAATTCACTAAATACCATTGCATGAACAAGCCATCATACTACTGGAAAGTAAACATTCTCAGTTTTTACATCTGAACGAGCCGTCATACTACTGGAAAGTAAACATTCTCAGTTTTCATATCATACTATAATTTTAACCTGCAACCTGGAGAAAGAATAATGAAAGCCATTTATTTAATTTAGTGATGTATTAAATTATTGTTTTTAATTAGTAGACTTCAGAATAGGAATTCTCACTTTTTTTGTAAATGTTTTTTTGTTCCTGACAAATCTTTTTTCTAGACTCAAGGTAGACATATGATGTCATGGAATTAAGCAAATTTTTTATCATGTCTTGATAAATAATTAGTCAGTGAAGTCTTATAAAAAGTGCCGTAGGTGGAATTCTGAGAATTCAGTGCAAGTCCTGATAATTTCAAGTTATTGCATTCTCAGTTACAGTGAATGTTCAGTTGCGTATATGTAGCATGTGCCAGTTGCATATAACTTGGGTTAATTTAAACCTGTTTCATTGCTGGCTAAGGAAGGTTGAATTAATTTGCATTTTTCGTGGGTATTATGTACAATTATTGATAGTCAGCTGATGCACAGTTAACTAGAGAGTGTAATCTACTTGGACTAATCAGCTTGCCTGAGTATGGCTGATGGTCCATGTAACCCTGTGTAAAATTTGGGAGAGAGCAGTATTTGAAACAAAAACATTTAAGGTCTACTACCTGCACCTGATTATTGATACAGGTGTAAATTTGAACAAGTATTTTGGGAAGGACAGTAAAAATAGGTGAAATTCTCATTGTAAAATACACAAATTTTGAAATTCTGATAGAAGATATCGTGAAGCTGTTATAGATATAGTGGATAATTATTACAAACAAGAACAGAAACATCAGTTTTATGATGATGCTTACATGTTTATGCTATTTTGTAATGAAATAAACAAAAAATAGAAAATAGACATACTTTAATTTTAAAGGTGACCCTACAGAAATAGCATTAGTTACCAAAGACATTAAATTTGCTGTACAGAATCTAGTTTTATTTGCAAAATGACATTCACCTTGATAAGAAGAATTCAGTTTAGTTTCATTTGTGTGGTTGTGATGAATAAATATTCTGTAAATCAAGTTACATGCAGATTCATTAATGGGGTAGTGTGTCAGATAATGCATTAAAATTATAATTTTGCAAATGGATTACTTTCATTGGGTTTACACACATATGATTACTTAAAATTGATATCAACATATTTGCTTCCTAAAATAAGAAATAACAAGGACTTTAATAACCTAGTTCCTTAATATCGGGGTATTCACATACAGTAAAATATTCTTTTAATGAAATCAGTTATTATAGTAGTAAATAGTGGGTGCACACAAGACAAAATTGCTTTTTTTCTCTTTAAATAATACATGATAATTTTTAGCCTAGATTTACCTCAATAAGGCCAACAATAGCTTTATGACCCTGCATAGTTACTGAGTATTGTTCTGTGGTTAATTTGGTTTTTTTCATAATCATTGTTAAGTGTTTAATAAATTTTTGTAACCTAAAGATGTTTATATTTTGGGGAAATGGTGTGGGAGTGGCTTGTGGTCTGGAGTGCTAATTGCTGAAATGTAGTGGTGGGCTTGCACTTGTGATTGCTTTGCAATAACTTCCTGAACTCTGAACATAGTTGAATAAATTCAGCACTCGTTTAGCTTATAAACACACTCATCAGTGGTATGTTAATTAGCTTCAGATAACTTGAAAGATTTTTCTTTTTTTTATAAACACCTATATAAAATTCTTTTGTATTTGTTTGGGTAATAACTCAGATACTTGTCCACTGAAAAAGCAGAGAGCTGGCTTTGAGAATTCACCTTAAAATCTTTTAGAAATAAGAAGTACGTACTTAACAGTCAGTGTCTGAGAAAAGATAGAAGAGGATGTTTGTTCTGAGTAAACAGTAGGAATAATTAGCAGTGGGGGGAGCTCACGTTCCTTCTAATATGAGCCTGGAAAACACAAATGTAAGTGAATGTTGGATTATGTGAGATAGCAGTTTGGTACTATACAGAATACTACTGTCAGTATAAATTTGTGTCTCAGACACAAGTATTATCATGTGTGCCAAAGCATGCAGACAATAATGTCAAACATTTGGCCTGGGAAGGCCACTTGTGGTTCTGCAGGCTCTAATTTATGGTCTCCCGTGGCAACTGTTAAAGAGAAAAAAGGATTATGAATTCAGATGTGTCTCAGTATCATATCCTGTGAGTTTAATGTGAAGGGTTTATTTTTCTCTGGACGTAAACAGCCTGTTCACAGAGGAGCAGATCTTTACCTTGCTCCTAAGCTGCCCTCTTCTCAGTTGTATGTTTAATTGCAGAGATTGGTAAGTTAGCAATTATTCTGTTGGGAAACAGGACAAAAATTCTCTAGTTTTATGGCCTGGCCAAGTGTCTACGAATGGTTAGTGTGCCTGCCTGTATAGGTGCCTTGGCATCCAGAATAAGAATGAAAGACTGAGTATTAGCTATACCTTATTCCTACTTCAGTGTGTGTATGTCAGTCTTGATGCAAATCTAAGGTATTTGAGGCCAGATTAATTTCAGAGGCTTCTGCTTTCTCTTCAAATAGCATGTGAGTGAAATTAGAAGGGTATCTTAAAGGGTATTCTTAAATTTTGATGCCTCTGAATTGTTACAGTATTCCCAAAAAGACGTGTAGTTTCTGTGTCTCCTTTGTTCTAAAATAACTTTCAGCTTAGGAAAAAAAGCTGAATTCTATGGAAATGGATTCTAGCAAAGCTGCAGAGAATGGAAAAGAAACTCCAAAATGAGCTTGTGACTTGTGAAATAATGTTAATATTTCATAGTAGAAAAATTGAGCTATCATTCTAAAATGTGTGTGTTATCACCTGCATCTCAGGAAAGACTGCAAAGATCAGCTTTAGTCTTCCATCAAAGCTACTGCCCTACAAATATATATTTCTGGCAGTGTTGTGGTTTGCATCGTACTTTGTATGCACTTATTTTCATTCATCAATAATTTATAGTAGGCAAACAGCTATAACTGTATTTTTCTTATAAGAGAGTGAACTGAAATACATAGCACACTTTTTAAAAGATATTTTAAAATGTTTAGTTCTAAAGTAATTAGAAGATACAATGATGATAACTCAGTTTTATGAGGTTTTAATTTTTTTTTTCAACATAGGTAAAGTTTAGTTCAGTTGGTTAGAGCATGGTGCCAAAGTTGTGGGTTTGATCCTCATATAGACCATTCATTTATGAGTTGATGGATGATCCTTGCGGGTCTCTTCCAGCTCAGAATATTCTGTGATTCTTTGTGACACTTCAGATACAACTTACCCGTATTTTAAAATCCACTCCCTTCCTAGAAAAAGAGAACATGTAATTGCAAATTATTGTGGTTCAACAGGTTATGAGAATAAAGTGCTCAGCATCCAATTGTGTAAATTCTATTAAAAAATTAAGCATGACTCACTAATCTATTCTTCAATTTATTCATTAATTTGATTATCTGCATAGTCACTTATGACTATCTGTGTATCTGTAACATACACAGATACATGTAACATATACAGTTCACCTTTACTTCAGCAACAGCTGGGACAATAGTACTGTCTAAATTCTAGTCAAAAGATTTTTATTAAAGCCTCAGTGAAACTGAGAGCTATAATTAGCCTCCTCTTTCACAGTAGTGAGGTTTAAACCTTTAAGAAGTGATGGTTGTTGTTTAGAATGAAGTATCTGGAGAATAAAGTAAATAAAAGGTAAATAAGAACATCTGTGAGTTGTCAGGGATAGAAGGATTCAGTGTGGATTTTTGTGGTGTGACCCTGTGAGGATTAATTTAACCTTCATGAAGCAGATCTTGGGCCTGCCCCACATGCCCGTAATATAGTCAACTTGGCAGTGCAGCCAGGAACTTGGAACTGTGTCCCTAGCCTAAGAAATACTTCTTTTGCTTTAACTCATCAGTTTAGAATTTAGAGATTCAGATGTAGGATGCACATGGATTTTTATTCAATCAGTTAAATGTTATCTACAGCTCATAGAAATTAAATTCACAAACGGGGAAGTGCAAATTTTGCTGTTTCAGTCATTCATTGATGACCAGCTTTCTGATACTGGAAGGTGTGACTTATTTATATAAATAGGAAAAAAATATTGTCATTACTAATGAGTAGAGAAGCAGTAGCAGTGCATTTATCCTCTCTGAGGTTTTACCAATCACTTCTTTGAACAAGTACTGCTAAGAGCCCTTTTTCCTTTTACATATTAATGGATTTTTGGGCATGTTTTTAATTTTCCAACTTCATTAACTCCTTGCTTTTGTAAGTGAGACCTTGTATATGTGACATAATTAGAATATATTTTCTGGAAAGGCCATGTGAATACTTCAGTAAGTGAAGTTGAAAACAGGCTTAGCTAAACTAAACCAAGCTGCTCTTACACTGACACTTAGATTTCTGCATTTCTTTTATGTCAGTTTAAATATCTACCTTTTAGAAAAGTGTAGTCCTTTTTCATTAGTGAGGGCTTGCTCATCTCTCTCTTTTCCCACCCTCCCTCACAATTCTGAAAATGGCTATTTAATCATTACCTCTCATAAACCAGTGAAGAAGCCATATCATGAAAGACTGCTCAAGGGGTACAGGGAAATAAAAATCTTTCTTGGCCTGTTTTACTTTGGAGCATTGATAGAAGATGTTGGTTGGGTGAAGTATGAATGAGCCTGGAGCCTTGTGAGTATGTGACATGAACTAGATAGTCCCTCTCTCGCCTTGCGATATATAAAGAGGCATATTTTGACTTCAGTGAGTTAGGTGGGTTTGTGGGAGAAAACTTGATTTCTGAGGGAGCATTTGTTGTTGACTTGGAATGAATTTTATTGTTTGTTTTATGGTATTGTAGTGCTTGATTAAAAGCATTTATAAATTATTTTGGGAGTACTGACTTTTCAAAGTATGTTGCTAAAACAGATCCTGAGAAATGTTTTGGCTGATTGGAAGATATTAACAACTTATATATTTCAATATAATAGAACAGATAACTCATCCTGGATCTTTTATTTTCTTGGCTTTTGGAGTAAGACGGATTAGCATGTATGAATGTGTTGTCTTGTTTTCTTACTCATATTAAGTTTTAGCAGTTAAATGATCTAGTGAGAACTTTCTCTCTGTTTGATATGTACAGTTTTTGATGAGACACTGCTCCAAAGCAAAATAAAAACAGTGTATGGCATCCTTAGTTTTTGGAAATCTTACATCAGTAAAAATCCTTAATCTGACTTTTGAAAACAGCATAGTGATATTTGTGGGAAAAATTCAAATCAAAGTGCACTAGACCTGCAATTGAAGAATATAATTGAAGTGTTTTATTTTAGAAATACTGTAATGTTATAAAGCTGAAACAACTTATTTCTGTTATTTTAAATTAAAGTCTATTTAAATGGGAATATCTTCTAAAATGTGTCCACTTTGACATGTGATAGTGTTCGCTCAAACATTCTAATTTTAAAAGTTCTCATTGAGTTAAATGAATAGGTGTGCAGGAAGAGCATAAATATTTTCTCTCTAGCCACCAGAGGTGAGGGAAGTGGGATTTTAACCAGTGTCTCCCCCCTGTACTTTATTTATAGGGGTCTCATATGCTGTAATATAATCTGAACAATGTCCTAAAACTTCTGACCACTAAATTGTTTGTGTTTCTGTACATGTATAAATTAGTAGCTGTAACATACCTTCCCGTCTTGTATGCTTCTTGCTTTTCCAGTTATTTTCTAGATCCTATCACAGTCCACTTCAGAGAGCCTTGGATGTCTTTGTTCTCATGGATTATTTAAAATTTTTGCTAAATAGGCAGTTTTATTAAGATATTACAGGAGATGCCACGGACTTTAGGAGAAGGTTCAGTTGCCTTGGCACCATTATGTGGTTTTTTGGTTGTTTTTTTGTTTTGTTGGATTTTTTTTTTGTTTGTTGGTTTGGTTTGGTTTTTTAGGTTTTTTTTTGTTTTGTTTTGTGTTGGGGAGGGGGGTTGTGTTGTATTGTTTTGTTTTAGCAAACAACTATTGCCTGTTTACCAGATGTGTTTTTGGAAAATACAAGATACAAAGAGTTAAGGTATCTGTGTTTCCGTTTGTTATCTGTTGTCCATAACTGTGCCTACTATGCTTTTGTCAGGTTCATGTGACAGGACAATTGTAATATGAACAACTATGGCTATTCTGCTCCCCAACTTTGAATGTGCTACATTTAAGTTTCCCTAAGCTAAAAAAAGTACTTTTGGTGCAATGATTATATTAAGACTAGCTAGGTAAACAATGGTAGTCAATGAAGTTTAGCTCAATTTACTAATTATCTGTACTATAAAATTGGTAGTTTTATTATATGAGAAATGCTATGAGAGGATAAGGACTATTAATCCAAGCTTTTGTGGATGATACAAAATTAAGTATCTCTTTTTAGAGTAAGGAAGTTTGTTAGGGGTGACCATGCTGAGTCAGTGCACACCCTGTCCTAAATTATAGAATTGGTGCTTTGTTTATCTGAACAATAATATGTTTTCCACAATAGGTAGCGCAAAAGCTTTGCACTTACTGACATTAAGTGAGTCTATTGAACAAGTTTATTCAGCGCTGTGGAGTTGTAGTGAGAAATAGTTGATGTACACAGCCATGATCTTCTGCCTCTCCAATACTGGAAAAGCAAGGAAAAATGCTTTCATTCAAAATGGGCTAGTGAAACCTCTCTGCCAAGTTTTATTTGCCTTTTGTGGTAAGAGCCTCCTTAATGCTACAATTCAGTTTAAATCTGTGAAAAAGACAGTCTTTAAAAAAGATTAAATTTCTGTGGTAATACTGTTGCATGTAGTTATTACATTTTGACTGAAGAGTCCTTTCCAAATTATATATCTTTCTCTTCCCTTGATTTGTGTTTGAGGTGGAAAGTACAGAGTTTTGCGTTTGTTTTAAAACTTGTTACCAAATAGATTGTCATATGCAGGAGTTTAACTGTGAAAAACACTAATGAAATCTGAAATCCTCTAACAATTTTCTAGCTTTACAGTGGTTCTTCTCTTAGGCCTCATTTTGATATTGCTGTCCAGCCACTCTTGTAACTACAGCTTTAAATTACTGAAACGAAAAAAAGTTTTTAATTCAGGTAGTTACTGGGAAGTGTTACTGGTCAGAAATTTTTATTATTGGCTTGATACCATTAATCCTGCTTACATTATCTGTCTGAGTGTGTTTCTATATATAAATACAAGGAGAACTGACTAATGCATAATTTGAAAACAAGTTTGAGTACCAGGCAGAAAAAAAACCCAGGCAGTTAAACTGTGATTCGTAACAAAAAATGTATTAATTCCTAAAAAACAGCCTTTCAAAATATTTGATTATTTCACTATGATGATGTCAGTTGCCTTTCAGTCTGTTTCCTGAAACAGTGGAGGACATGCCTTACTGTGTTGGAAATGACTTTATTATTTTTCATAACAATTTGTCTATCCAACTGAACGTAGTAAACCAGTGAGAGAGAGGCAGTATGAGACCATATGTTAATATTGACGGTAATCACTCTGCTCTGTACTTGAAGTTACCTCTGTAGTATAATTCCTTAGCTGTTTGAATTCTTAGCTTGAAGAGCATGCAAAACACAGTAAAATTATGTAGAAGGTGATAGGAAAGGAAAAAAAATATTTTTCAAAGCTGTGCAGCTTTGAAATTTTTCAGTACCTTTAGCAGAGAGTGTTTCTGCACCCTTTCACTAGTCAGGTGGGATACCCAGCTTAGAATCATGGAACTGGTTTGGTTGGAAAAGACCTCTTAGATGGAGACCAACCATAGATCACTGAGTTAACCATTCCTCAGCTTACACAGCTTGTACCTCTTGACTCTTGAAATTGTGTGAATGATTAATTAATTGTTAATTAAATTATTAAGGAATAAATCATTAAGAAACACCTTTTCCAACTACTGCTTGAAAGCTTGATTGCATTGTAGCAGAAATGTTGACAGTAAGAAAATTTTTTTGAAGTTAACCACTAGAATAGCAATACACTGTTTTGACATGCAAACTGATATTTTAAAGAATGTGTTCTTATGCTTTGCCCTAACTGTATATTTTGCATTTAACTTTGGATTTTCTGTGTGCTAAATAGGTCTCACTGCCTTTCTGTGTAAGGTTGTATCTTTTTAAAAGTCTTACGTTAAGGGCTGGAAGTAACTACATGCAGTTTAATGGTCAAATGCCTCTCCCTGTTCACCACATCTTATATTGATCATGCATCTCTGCCTACCACCCTTTAAAACTCAAGACAACTTTCTGCTCCTTTACAGGCCAGTGTACACATGCATGATCCATAAATATTCCTGAGAAAATGTTGCTACTGAAGCCCAGGCTTTACTTGCCCCTGCATTGAAGTACTACTTAACTTCTAGTATTTACTAGTGCTGTTGTTTGAGAGTCATGAATCATCTTGGGTCATTAAGCTTTTTGAAGAGGATTGCTTGACAGTGTTGGAGTTGTTGCCAACATATTCCTGAATTTTTACACAGAAGATACTATGCTTAGGAGGCATGTATGCTTAGAGTTGGGGGTCAGGCTGTCCACAGAATAGAATTCAAGTTAGAGAAGAGCTTGCCCTTAAAATCTGGAATAAGAAACTGTATAAAATGGGCCATTTTCAGTGAACAGAGAGGATTAAATTGAAAGTATGCCATACATTCATCTACATGATGTTGCATGATGGGTTAATATCTACAGATATACACAGAAGTTTCAGACATCAACTGTGAGTTGTTTTCAGTCAATCTGTTCAGTAGACCAAAACCACCTTCAAATGAACTGTTATGGTTTACTTGACAAGTGAAATATCAGCTGGAGTTTGTTTGGTTGTCCAGAGACCATAATGGATCATGCTTTTACAGTATAAAAATAGAAATCATGGTAATTTTGCTGACTTTCTAGTCTGCAGTAGAAGTAACTTGGTTAAGTCTTAGGTGTTTTTCTCTCAAGTAGTACCAGTGAAAATGGCCAGAGGTTGCCAGGGTTGTTATGCTGCTGTGCTGCAGTGTAAGGTAAAGTTTTGTGGATTCTGCCAAACAATATGATGGAAATTCTTCGATGACCTAGGTGTATTTCAGTGATTGTATGTCTTCATTTTAATGTGGATACAGTGTATGGTATTATTATATGTATATAAATATATTATAGATGTATATTGTCAGGTGTATGGGGGCAGTCAGGGAGTTTGACAGTTGCTGAGTGTTGAAGTGACTAATTTCCCCTTATAGACCAACTGTCAATAAGATGGTAGAAACAGGTGAAACAAATTACCTTCTTTGGAACATGGTTAGTCTCTGGAGTAGGTGGATGTGAAAGGCCTTTTATCAGAGTGATTTTCATCATTGATGATAAAGTTCCCATGACCTTTCTCTCTTTGTGTGGGTTTCTTTTCTTTATTTGGGGGATTGTTTTTGTTTTTCTTTGTATTTTTTTGCCCATATTTATCTGGGTTCAGATATACATTTCAGGTTTAAATTATTACTCTGCAATATTTAAGAATTTAGAAATATTGGTAGATAGGACAGAAGAATTCAGTGTATCTGTGCTCTCTAAGATAACATCCTTTTCTCACCACTGCTCCCACTGGCAGTTATAGTGATGTACTGTATTGCTGGTGTCCTCTCTTGAGGTAGCAAAAGGAGCAGGATTAATCCTAGTTTTTCTTGGTGTTTATGTAGTAAATTTACATGATGCAGTGGGGACAGTGTAGAAGGAAATCTGGCTAGTGAACAGAACTGAGAGAAAAGGAAAGCAGTAAGAGATAAAAGAGCTGAATTTGAGAAAATATTTTTTCAAAACAACATTTTGAAGGGTTGCTGGTTACAACAGTAGTAGGAAAGGAGATATATTTGTTTTTTCTTTAGAGTTTGGAAATACATAGAGGCAAAGGGAGATACAGAAATGGTTAGTGCCTTTCTGCTGTTTCTCAATCCAGCTCTTTATTGCATTAGGAAATTAAAATACAGATTTTTCTTTTTTTCTTGAGAACCTCCTTTCAGGGTAAGATTAGGTCATCTCATTCTTATCCTCCTCTTTGTGTACTATATTGTCCTTTCTCATTGAAATGAATAATGAATCAGAGACAGTGCTGTCAGAGCAGTAGCTTTCAGTGGCAGTCAGTTCAGCTGTTACATGGAACTTTATCCTGTACTTCATGTCAGCACCTTTAGTGCTACTGCTCTCACTCAGCATCTCTCATTCTTAGGTTGTCCTGCACTTATTGTTTTGTATGTTAATTTCTATTTACTTTTCCTGTTTCTTGGTGTGTTAATTTACAGAAGGCCATGGGACAAACTTTTGTCAACTGATCATGTTATTTCTTGTTCCATTTTTCCTGTGTATATACACAATACAGTAAACTGTTTAAATTCTTCTAGATTGTGAACAGTCTAAATTTTAAATCTATGGATAACTCTAAAGTGATTCAGATTCCCGCTTCTGTGTCTTTAATCTAAACCTACAATACAAATTTTTTATAAAATTGCCACACTAATGCACAAGTAAATGAAACTGAAATCTTCCTGATGCATAAAACATACATTTTCTAGGTCTAAACTTTCCTTGTCAAAGATGATAGCATAATGGTTTTGTAATATTGACAGAGGCTTGTTTGCATTTTTGCTATATCTTTGTTGCAAAGCTGAAGGAAGTCAGCAATGACCATAGATCATCTGATGCACAGCAGCCTGAAGAAGAGACCTAAGCCAGACTGTTGACAATATAAGCTCATTCAGCTATTCGTCAGGAAAACAATCAAATCCATACCTGAAATAAGCATTTTCTCAAAAGTGGTAATAGTGTGGCTCAGTACCTCAGCTGTGTGGCTGCCTTCTAAACCAAAGCTGCAATAACTTTTCGGTCTCAGGAAAGATGGGGTAATTTGTGGGTACATAAAGTAGGTAAATACAGTTATGTTTACAAGTTTATGTAAATAGTTGTCGTGGTTAACTCTATGCCAGCTGAAACCAGCACGTTAATGTATACAAGTTGTACCTTGTTCATGACAATCAGCAAGTGTTGTGTGCTTTTTAAGGAGAATATTGTTCAGAAAAGATATCAGAGTGGAGAACGCAAAGGACTTGTGATGTATCTAGGAAATTTACTTTGTATACAGAAGACAGAACAAAGCATTTGACTATTAATATGAAAGGACCAAATGCTAGAGGAGGCTGGCCTTATTGACAGTGTGGAGGAGGTGGAATGAAGTGTGATGTGAGACAAAGCATGTAAGTGATATGTAACATCAAGTGGGAAAAACAGCAAAATCTTGCAGCTGTGGAGTTTTGGGGTAGATATGGAATCTGGTTGAAGAAGATAGAAGACAAAAAGGTGGACTCAAAATGCCATGATGACAGTTGTAACAATGAATTATGCTGTGGGGCATGAAGACAAAATCAGTCTGAAAGCAGAATGTAAATGACACAAGCAGCTAAAAAAAAAAGATGACAACGTGGAGCAAGTGTGACAGAGGGCTGCTGAGATGGTTAGGGGGCTGAAGCATGAAGTTTAGAAGGAGAATCTGAGGTTTGGTTGCCGTGGTGAAGAGCAAGCTAAGAGACGGATTGAAATGCTGTCTTTAACTGGCTAATAATAACCATTTATGTAGAAGGCAAGGCAGACTCCTCTGAGGTGCAAAACAAAAGAAGCAACAGCTACTGTTACAATAAGGAAAATGCTGACTGGATTTAACTAGGAAAAATTCACAGTGAATCTCCATTCTTGAAAGAATTCAGATTTTGACTGAGATGGCCCTTAATAACCTGACATAACTTGAGATTGCTCTTACTGTGAGCAAAGGGTTGGTGCAGGTGTCCCTCTAATAGTAAATAGGCTGATTTTGTGGCAACTTCTGTTTAGAGTCATTGTCTATACTTGGTAGCAACAGGAGTTATTGAGACAAAGCTTTGTTAAAATACTGGTCTGGTTCAGATTTATTTGGATGGTGTATTCAAGATAATCCAAGTGTGAATATGAAGCTTCATTTAAGTACAACATTTTGAAGTTACTCACCTGTCTAAGATGAGTTATATGATATCTCTCATGGATTTGATGGAATTAGATATTTCAGTTAGATTAAGATGTTTATCTAAAAGGTAGCTTTTAAAATGTAATTTCAAATTTCTAGATCTAATTTACTGTGATTGTATATCCAGTTTTTGAAATTTTATGTTTAAATGATGAAAGGAAGAGTGGGAATCTTTGTACTAATTTACCTACAGGTGTTTCCTGGTGGGTGTTACTCAAAGCAATCATAATTATAAGCTCAGTTTCTTCTTAATATTTTTATTCTTTATTTCCAGCTCCTGTAGATGTACCTTTTTTGTAGATGGAGAACGTTGTTATGCCTTCAAATCAATCTTCTTTCACAGTAGTAATATTTAAAGAATATAATGTAATATTTTCTAAAGAAAATACTTTATTTGAGCTACTAAAAAGTTATATGCTGGTTGAGAATCTAATTTTGTAGGTTAGTGCAAGAAGGAATGCACTGTAATGTAAAGCAGTGTTAGACATTAAAAGATAGTTATTAGGAAATAAGTGTTCTGAAAGATGAGTCCAGAAGCTTTATAAAATAGTGACTTGTTAAAAAGTTATGAGTAAGGAAAGAAGTTATCACTTGTGGATATAAAGTTACTATCTATTGTCAGCATACAGAAGGTTGGGAATGCCTGTCAGGAAACATTTGATGACCTTGAGAGCTGCAGAAGTAGAATGAGGATAAAATTCAAGAGCCAAATGTTGGTACATTTAAAGATTCATCACTAGAATTTCTGCTGTAAGCTTTTCAGCATGATATGACAGAGGAAGCATAAGATCTGTGTATATTAATGTTACTACAGAATACTTAGTCATCAATAAAATGAAACTGTTAAAAAGCATATGCAGTTTTTTACTCTATCAGAAGAGGTATGTCTTTGTAGAAATATTCAAGTATCAGTGTACTCATTGATGATGTATTGGTGTGTGATTCCTTTGGGCTCAGGAGAATCATCAGATGGTGTGAAGTTTAGAGGGTGGAAAGAAGGCTGGGAAAATTATTTTGTGCAAAAAACTTATTTTTGTAACAGAGGGCTCTCAGCATAAGTTGCAGTGCAGATAAACTAATTTAAACTAATTAGAACTAATTTGTTTACACGACTTCTGGTCTACAGCTGGCTTGTGTCCGACTAGCTCAGAGTGTTTACAAGTGGTACTCTTAATATTTGACCTATTCATGTAGCAATTCCCAAGCTTTTTTTCTGTCTTCTTCCATTTCTGAGCTTGGGACCATGTTTTGATTTTTTGTTTGGTTTGTTTTTTAAGTGGTTCTCCTGTTGTTAAATTTGTCAAGTGTATATACTGCTTGTGTTTTACAGCCCTGTCTTTAGGGGCTTGCAGAGGGATGATACAAATGAGCTCTAAATTTTCGGGAAGGATTCACATCTGGAAAGGAGAGGAGCTACTGGCCAAGAAGATGCAGGGCAAAGGGAACATAAACTGGCTGTGAATAATTCCAGTCTGGATATTTATAGAAAGCTCTAGAATGCAAAAGAATGAGATACTGGAATTACCTTCCAGTAAGAATGATGAAGGAAAAATGTTTATGAAATTACTAAATGCTTGAAGTAAATTATGGGATGTAAAATATATGGTCTGGACTTCATGATCAGGGAAATGCTTATCTCTTAAGAAAACACTGTGAGAAAATTGTTTAATAATTTCTGATGTAACTTTTGTTATTTACAGATTTTGTATTTTCACGAGAACATGAATATTATATTATTGGACTGCTATACTTAGCCATATTCAGAGTAATGGAAATACTGGTAATTTTTGGCTGTAGCTGACTTTGAAAGGGAACTTAATATCTGATTTATTCTGGAGGCTTTCTAAATGTATTCTGAATTTATACATTGATAGTTAAAATTTCTGTTCTTTCGTGATTTTTTTCTGTTGGGAATGTAGAGTCATTGGTACTGCTAGAAGGTGAGATGAATTTGTCCCACTCACTTTGCACAGCTGGAGCTTACTTTTCATACGTAAATCCACTGGTGTTAATAGGATTAAGATTTCTGAGTATATTAAGGTGGAAATGAAACAAACATTTGTAGTGTTGAGCTGTTTCCATTAAAGGATTTGTGCAAAGAGGTGGTGTTTTTGAAAGGAAGAATCTGATTTATGCTGCATTTGTAGGTGGACACTTAAAAACCAAATGCACTTGCTTTGCATGTTCCTTTTCTTTGAAATGAGTACATTTCAAAGAAATTGTGTTGATTTGTAGTCAATTCTGCTATAGGAGCTGTATTTTTGAGATAAGAGAATGGCATTGTGCTATGTGATTCACAAAAAAAATCCCATAGTTAAAACCCTGTTTTGGAAAACTTACTTTCTAAATGCATATTGTATTACTTAGTCTCTTTACCAAAACTGTTTCTGTTGCTGAAGTGCATTTCTTTGTTTCAATGTGATTGACTTGACTGTTTCATTTCTACTCTGAAATAGTTTTGCTCTGTCTTCATGTATACTTAGAGGGGACTTTTGTTTGTGAATGCTTTTGTGAATGACCACGTTTGATAAATTTTAGAAAAGAGTGTGGAAGGAATGAAGGAGTCTGAGTACTTTTGTGTTCTGTTTCTGTATGTCTTAGCAAATGTGCCATCCCATTTCTGTTCAAATTTGAAGAAAAATTGAGGCGTCAAGAGGTGAGTTTGCCTAGACCAAAAATCATGTACCAAATGAATTGATAGTAAAAAAAAAAGGAACCACTGTTTTTTCTATCCCAGTTTGGAGTCCCATGCTTTTGCCATGATTTCAGTGCATATGCTTGGAGCTAAAGAGTGGGTTGGTTATGACAGGGAAACCTGTATTACGTGAAAATCAGAGACCACATGAGTTTAATCTACACCTTGAACTGCAGCCTCATAAGCAATGGTAGCGGACATGGTGAGAACTCTTCCCTTCTTTACCCAACAAGGTCAGAGATCCTTCCTAAGGAGTGGAAAATACTTGAATTCCCTTATCCCAAGAACACAGTAAATGGGTGAATAGCATCATGATACTTGGCTGTATCATTATCCTTTACTAGGTGTTAATATAATGAAAATTTTAGAACCAGTATGCAATTTCTGTCCCTTGTAGTTGAAAAAGAATGAAAACTTTCAGAGTATTAACTGATTCTGCTGTGCTCTCTTTCCCTTAAGTTTTTTGATTAATTGGAAATAGTTTGAAAATGCTTTGGAAGAAAAACTTCTTTAAGTTTGGCAGTTACCGAAAGATAAATATTTACTGTTCTTGAGGTTTACAAAATTCATGTGAAACTAGACAGAATTTTTACATTTGTAAAATTTAGGTTTGGATGACCAGATTCAATTGTATCAGTGAAGTAAAGCTGTAAATAAATACATGTTGATGAAACTTTGATTATATTACTTTAATATTCTAAGTTGCTGATGATTATGCCACCTTCATTTCATTACTTACTAAATTACAACAGCATTTCATCATAAGTGCTGTTGTTTTGAATCAGGGATTTCATAAGCCACCTCTAACTCTGAGTTGAGTTGGTGGTCTGCTCAACTTGCTGACTATCATATGTCATTTTCTGTAGTATTCCCTGTCTATCAAGATACGTTTCTTAGGATTGTGAGTGCTGTGCAATTCTTCAGCTTAATTTCTTACAGAAAGAAACAGGGTTGCACCAAATTCTAAAACTTTTCTGTCAATCAGCTGTATCTGAGAGAGAAGCACAGTTTGTTCATGAAGGCTGTCTTGGCCAAATGTGGAATGAGCTTTAATTAGTTCTTCCCAACCGTGTTGTCTCAGAATAAAATCAGTCACTTCACTTTATAGCATTGCCCAGCATCCATGGAGCTCTGAATTACGAATGGGATGTTGGGTGTTTTATGTGTTTTATGTGTATCTATCTATAACCTGATAGATAAGGGTTATCCGTAAGCTGGTAGATAAGAGTTAGAGGCTGAAGTTCAAGCTGGTATAGATACAAAGCTGCATGAAACAAGCTCTCCTTGCTTCTGCTGCACATTAAGCAGTTAGTTTTGCTCTTCCTATCTCCATCTCCAGAGACAGGGAGAGAAACAGGGAAAGTGTTTATGGGTCATATCTAGAGCTTCTGATTATATTGCCTTAATTCTTTCCATCCCTGGCAAAATATCTGGACTCTATGGAGTGTGCCAGAATTCTCAGATTACAGGTTTAAGTACCAGTTGGTGTAAACTGCTCCGGCAATTCTGAGACACCAGTGTAAGAGGGAAAACCTTGCAATATTAGCCTACTTTTTTTATTGGGGGGCACACTTAAAAAAAACCAAAAACAAAAAGAATTCCCTGCTTATCTTAACCAATGGCAGTTTTGCAGACCTGAAATACAGTTTTTAGATTCTCACATGCTTTCTGTCTAAAACCTAAAAACTCCTTTCTAGTCTGTGATAAAATTGAGTTTTGTATAATGGAAAAACCTTTCTTACCTGAAGTATGTAGGCATTAATTTTCATTATTCTGGTCACTCTTTGTATATAAAGAGGTCTGATCAAATGGATACATTTTTGCATGGCTTTTTTGCATTAAATTTTTCAACAGTTGTTAGAATTACCAAAATTCCTTTCTCCTCCACGACTCTGGAAGTAACTACCATTAGTTTTCATTGGTAGCAAGGGGTAGTTTAACTGCCTAGAGAGAGAGATCAGTGCCTGCCCCTCTACTTCCCCTTGTGAGGTATTTGTAGACTGCTATGAGGTCTCTTCTCAGTCTCCTCCAGGCTGAACAAGCCAAGTGAGTAATTTCTTGAGGAAGAGTTTACGTAGACTCAACAGTCAGTCCACACAGACTGAGATGAAGGGCAGACCTCTGTAGAAGTTGCTGCAATGACTGCAAGAACTGAGAGGGGCAAAGGAAAAACCAGTATTACAGGGCCTAAAAGTTCAACCCTTTTTTGTTTAGTCCTCAATAATCTGGTGAAGCAAAATGTAAAATTAGCAGTCTGTGCTGGTTAGCTGGTCAGCTCTATAGTTTCTCACAAATTGTGCAGAGTATATTGCTGAACAACGTTAAAAATTTGTAAAATGTTCAGTTGTGTCCAGAGTGAAAAGAAAATAATTATGTATGTCAGTATCTGTACAGGTAATGTAAAGCAGCAGTCCAGCAGCTAACAGTGTAACTCTTTGCATCCAGAAACTCTGCAGCCAACATTTAAAACTGAATCTTGGATTATTGAGTAGTTAGATTTAAAAAAAAAAAAACCAAACAAAAAACCAAAACCACACCAAAAAACCGCCCCAGAACCCAAAACAAACTGTCAAAGCCAAAGCAAAACTATTCAACCACATAACTATCATACGCTTCAGTTTGGCAAGGGTCAGTGTTTGTTTCACTTTCTGAGGTAGAGCTCCAACTGAAACCAGCAGGAGCTGTGTAAAATAAATGTCAGGATAATAGTTTTTATCTTGACTATTTGGTACAGGCTTTTCTTATTTTTTTAAATGCTGTCATAAAGTGGTTATCTGTATTAGCCATTTAAACTTTATATGATGGCTTTACCAATAACCAGAGAAGGAGCCAACGCTGTGATCTATAGGATAAACTTTTAATAAAACACAATTCCTTGGGATGATCTCCCCAGAAGATGGAAGAATTTAGTATTTTGTTAATCTGTAGGTAATTCATATGTGAAAGATGTAGAATGAAGCTTTACTATTTCTGATCAGTGTCAAATCAGAGGAGACACTTAATTTCCCTCTTAAAACACATTCTTCATCAGGTGAGATACTGAATTGATGGATGTTTGGTGGGAAATTTAAATCAAGTAGATTAGAAAAAAATTAAAGGATTTATCATCCGTTTCATACAGGTTTGAAAAGACAAGATTTTAGTTACACAGAAAAGCTATGATAAAACACTCAGCATCTCAGAATAAATCTTACAATGAGAGGCTGAAAGAGCCTCTGAAAAAAATCTTACATGAAGCTGTTCATGATTCTTAGTTACTCTGTTTCAGTGTTCGGAGGAGGAGGAGGAGGATGGTGATGATGATTCAGTAATGTTATCCTTAAAGTTTAGAAGGCTTTGTATGTCAGCCAGAATTACTGGAATAGTTTAACTTATCTGCAGTTATAGATTCTGTATATAACAGCTGATATGAATCATGGGACAATGTAATTTTTAATTGCAATTAATAAAATAAATTAATAAAATAAATTAATTAAAATAAAATAATAAAGAGATGCTTCTTTTTGAAAGGCATTTTATTATAACTAGGTCAATAGCATTAGTCAAACACTTGGATGAGATTTTTTTATCCTTAACAGTGTTTCTGGTATTAGATTTTGCATTTCTTTCACAATGCTTTCTATGTTTGTTTGATTTCAGGCATACTAAATCCTGAGGTCTCAAGTATATTGCAGAAGTGTCTGCCTTTTTCGACAATGCTTTTGATCTTCTATTTTGTTGTTTGCCAATATAACCAAGGTGCTGTTAAAGTGAGCAGTTTTATTTTCTAAACCACTGGTGATCCGTTTTTATCAAATTGCAGCTTATTGTGGGAAAACATGCTAATGGATTTTTTCCCCCAAATTAATTTTTACAGTTACGTCTTGGGTTGTTTTTCTGTCAATTTTTGTAAATTAGATTTTGTAAAACATCTGACGAACTGAAATAGTTCACCAACCAAATATCTACTAGTTTAATCAAAGCCCCTGTTTTAAATAGAATAAGTAGGGACATTGTAAATGAAAATAGTTTTGCTTTCTTTCTAGCTTTAGACATTTGTCCTCCTCTTTTTGGTAACCTTTTGTAGAGAGTTGTTCTGCTCACTATGTAGTTTTTTTGTATGTGGCTTCACTGTCTTGATGAGGTTTACATTGTTGCTTCCCTGTGCAGAGCAAAGGAAGAATACTGAGCCTGGTTGTCCCTGTATTATGGACAGTAATTGTGCTGTTTTAATTTGACAAACAAGGAAATTGTGAGAACTTGCCATGTGCATTTAAAGACACCTTAGATTGTACTTAAGAGAGCAGTTCTTTTCCTGCATGATATATATTGCAAGTTTTTTGCTTGTCTCCTTGCACTGAGTCTCACTTTAAAAATCATTTGCAGTCAGCAAGCTTCCTAAATCTGCACTATAGCAGATATATGAGAATATTTTCGCTCAGTCTCATGCTGATGTTTTGAAGAACTGTGATGTGCTCTTCAGGTGTGAGGAAGGAAAGATAGCTGCTGGAGGTTACTATACTACATGTGTAGAGACTCCATTAATAGGCTCACATTGACCTATGCCTGTGTTTGTGCTGTCATGGTAGGGACTTCTGGAAAGAAGTAAATACACAGCAGTGATTTAATTTATTCCACCTATAGTAGTTTAGTTTAGCAGGACAAGAAAAATTTGCATTTCCTGGCAGTAAAATACAGGTGAAAGATAAGTTACTAAAGCCAAGGAATTAGTGCTATAAAAGAATCTTTTAGTAGATACCTGGCACTTACTAGATGTGATGATTACAAAACACAGTTTTCTGTCTCAAGGAAATTATGGTTTTGGTTTTTTTTAATTGATATAATCCTATTATGTTTAAGGTTGGAAGGAACCTCTGGAGGCCATCTAGTCCAATGCCCCTGCTCAGAGCAGTGTCAACTACAGCAGATTGCTCAGGGTTGTGTGCTGTCAGGTTTCGAGTAACTCCAATGACAGAGTTTTCACAACCCCTTATATGCCAATGTTTGACTAGCCTTAAGTCAAACAGTTTTCCCCCAAATGGATTTTCTTCTGCTTCCCCTGACCACCATGGCATTTCAAAGATTGCTGAGAATGGTCTCACACTTGACGTTGACCATCTTCCTCTGCACTCACGGATACACCTGACCAGGTCCTGTTGCCTTACTTGTCCATATCCAGTTTGCGTAAATGGTTACTAGCATGAACACTTACCCTTTACCAAAGATTCATTGCTTCAGACTTCCTAACAGCCTCAGTGGCTGGGATCCCTGCAGCACAGTCTTGCCAGTTAAGACCAATGCAAATACACTTAAGTTTTACATAATAGCACCACTGCTAACTCCCAGAATATCTGGAAACCAAAAACATGTCCAGGTACTGACGAATTGACTATCATTTGGCAATTGACCAAATTTCACACCAGCATTAGAGTCTTGACAAGAACTGTGAGAGAGTTTCCCAATTCCTAGTACGTTTTGTTGACAAGTACAGTAGCCTAACAAAAACGCAGGAGCTGCTCCAAGCAGTCTCATTAATGACAAGGATTTGATGGTCTTCATCTGACGGTTTCAAAAGGACCGAAGAGCAAAGAACAAACTGGAAAATGCAAACTATTAAAAACAGTCTCTCAAGGGATACATAGTGGCTAAAACTGCATAGGTCTGTCAAAAGCAGTGAATGACCTTGTAATTGTTGTACCAACTCCTACTTTCAGTATCTGAAGAAGTAATTTAAATGGCCATTAAATATGAAAACTAATGAACATATAATTATGATACTCAGAAAGCAAACTTTAACTCACAAAGATTCCAAGTTGTGGTGATCTAACTGCAAAATTATTTAAGCATGGAAAGTATGTCTACAGACTGTTTTTCTGAACACATGAATTACATACAACTGAGTTCAAGTGGTTTCTAGAACAACTTACTGACAATAATACAAAAGAATAATACTAACAAAATGACCCTAAATTATTTCTATAAACTAGTGATTAGGGAGTTAAAGTGAAAGAGAAACAGCCTATCCTTCACTACTAATACCTGACAAAACTTCCCCCTTTTATTCTACTGCTGAAGAGTCCAGAACTTCTCAGTCTTACTAGAACAAACAAATGCAAGCTAGGGAAGAGAGATACTTCATTACAAAATGTTCCAAAAAATACCAAGAAAATGTAGAAGACCAGGCAGTCAGAAAGTAATCAGTTTTCTTCTGATTACTGCTTCAGTCTTCATTTAAACTTCTAGCAATAAAAAAAGCACAGTTCCCTAGGTTAACATGTTCAATTAGGAGCAAATTTTTAATATATTCTGTATATATTCACTGACAGAAAGTACCCACCAGCAAAAGTACCTTTACTAGGTCCACAAGGAAAACACCACAAACATATAAATTCATTACAAGTGACTCCACAAGAATTCCTAGTAAATTATATGATGCATTAATATCATCTCCCTATCTGAAATACTGGTTTCCATTAGGAAGTCTAATTTTACAAACCAAAGAAAGAAAAAGGCCAAAATAAACAAAGTTAAAATCATGAGGGGAAATTTAGTATATACAGAGAGGGCATCCACTTGGATAAAAAGTGAAATGCAGCTGTGAATTGTAAAATGCTTGTTCCATAACAAAATAATAAATGGAAAAAATGGAGCAAAGTCACCACATGAAAAACAGTACTTACTTCAATTAATAATGCATCTTCCCAGTCTTACAGTCAAAACTTTAGCAGGAGAAAAAATCAGATGTCAGTTTGTTTCCTCTTAAGTTTCTGCTGAAATCACAAAGAAGCAGAATGATGTCTTTTGCTAATGTTATGACAATCCCTTAAAATTTAAGTATGAAATATTTTTTAAATGCAAAATTTGTTTGACTCTGCTTTCTGGAAGACATCAATGTACTTTAAAACTGTTTAAAAGCAGCAGTCCTTGCTAATTCACCATCCATGTTTTAGAAGACATCTCCAAGAAGCATTAAAGGATGAACATACACTGCATCTATTCAAGCAAATGAAAAAAATTTGTTTATCTTCCTAACAAAGCATCTTACTCTAAAGGCATTCATTAGTAAAAGTCATCCTTTTCATCACCAAAATAATGTGAATTTTTGTTGTGGTTCAAGGGTGGGCCTGGATTTTTTTTTTTTTTTTGTAAATTTTTGTTGTTGTTGTTGATGTTGCTTGGTTGGTTGGTTGGGGGTTTTGGTGTTTGTTGGGGTTTTTTTTTGTTTGTTTTAATCAGCTCTCTCTGGTGTCTTCCTTACAAGCCAGTGACAAGCTGACTTTTTTTCCTTTAAAACTTCACATTGAAGTGTAATTTGTTTGAGAAATCACCTTGCAAGAAAAATGTCATTACTTTCGGTAAAAAGAAATTCTGTGTACCCAGTCCCACTGAAATTATCATATGGTGCATGTATTGCACAAGGTGTTATTTCACATGAGATTGCAAGAAGGGGGAAAAGGACAGACTTATCAGAAGAAGGTAAAGTGATACCACATCCTACAAGACTCAAACTCTTTCAGTAACAGAAACTATGACTCTCTATACTCTACTTCTCTCTTACAAATGTTAGATGTCTTCTGACTGAATTCTTATCACTATACACCCCTCTTCCTGATAGACAAAAAAAAAAAAGGGGGAAAGAAAAACTTAAAAAGATACTACTATCTGTATGGTAATGCTATCAGATGAAATTATGTTATAAATTGAAATGGTACATGGAGTGAGTTTTATGTGGCTTCTTCTGAAGCAGACATCCATTGTATCGTTATGGCCATTGCAGGAGCTAAACTTGATGACATGGGTAGCCCCCACTGATCCCATGTCACCCTAATTTCTTGTACAAATTACAATGAGTGAAAGATATTTTTCCTTGACTATCAAACCAAATTACGCTCTCATTATACAACTGAACATTTTAAAGGTAACTTTAAGGATGTCCCTCTGTCCTTCACCTCTGTTGAGACATCATAAACTTCAAGCACGCAGTTTATTTGTGTACTGTATAATAAGGATTCTCCAAATATCCAAGAAGGATAGGGAAAGGATTGTGAATGATGATAGCAGTCTGGCAGGACTACG
The DNA here is from genome assembly GCA_024500445.1 of Entomyzon cyanotis. NCBI lineage: Eukaryota > Metazoa > Chordata > Aves > Passeriformes > Meliphagidae > Entomyzon > Entomyzon cyanotis. The sequence continues at coordinate 40,397,194 of JAKEPQ010001021.1, read as the reverse complement.
TAATGAAAAAGACTATGAGGGACACTGCTGTACCATGGATGAGGATATGCTGGGAGAAGACATGATGCTGTGGGGCTGTGGTGCACACTACAGTACATGAGTAATAAATTCAGCATTTCTATGATGCATGTTAAAAATGCATGAAAATCATATTCATGCTTCCCCAAACAAATAAAAGTTTTTCAACCTTGCAGTTAAATAGACTGAATTACAAAACTAAACAAATAAATTACATCACTGTCGTGTATTTACAAGCTTCAATGTTCAGAGTTTTAGATGTTCTCTTCCTTCCAGCACAGAATGATTTTTGATGCGGAGGTAAAAGGCTTTACCCATACAGTAGTATTCTAAAGTAGCATTTAAACTGGAATATGTTGTCTCACATTTATTTCAGAAGCAGTAATTTATTGTCCAGATAGTTCATCACCTTCTTGCTTTTAAAGCTCTTGCAATAGCATATATAGGAAGTTTTATGTGATATGGTGACTTCTAAAAAATACGTCCTTTCATATTTTACTGTGTGCTAATTTTACAAATTAAAGTATCCTTTAATTTCCTCTTATTTTTTCCTTGGAAAGTCATTAAGTATTCACTAAGTTACTCAAGGCAGCTTCAGAGTTCTTAGGTGTGTTGGTAGAAATTGTAATGATACCTTTCTGCCATAGAGAGTAAACAGTGCTTTGAGTCTAAAAAACACATTTTACAGGTCTTACATATGAAGCGTGCATTGATACTTCCTTCTACAGAATAAATATGATTATTAGAATTTGGATTTAGATTTATGCCTGATTTCACTGTAATAGAAGATACATTAATTCTAAAAGGAAAACTTTTAGAAAACTTTTATCTTTACATAGTTGTAAAAGATGGTACCAGTAACTCAGAAGAAAGTTGCTAAGTATTTGTCATGAACAGTGCTGAAGAAAACAACATTGCTATTGATCTCTGGAAATTTATCTTGGGTTTCATTAATGGTTTGGGTTGGAAGGGACCTTAAGAACCATCTAGTTCCGAACCCCCTACCATGGGCAGGGACACCTTCCAGGTTGCTCAGAGACCCATCCAACCTGTCTTTGATCACTTCCAGGGATGGGGCAGCCACAGCTTCTCTGGGAAACCTGTTCCAGTTCCTTACCACCCTAACAGCAAGGAATTTCTTCCTGACATCAATTTAAGGCTATTCCTCCTTGTCCTGTCTCTGCATGTCCTTGTATCAGAGTCCCTCTCCAGCTTTCCTGTGGATTCCCTTCAGGTACTAGAAGGTGTTATGAAGTCTTCCCAGGACCTTCTCTTCTCCAGGCTGAGCAGCTGCAACTCTCTCAAATCTGTCTTAATAGCACAGGTGTTCAAACTCTCTGAGAGTCTTGGTGACTTCCTCTGGACTTGCTCTGGCAGGTCCATCTCCTTCATATATGGGGGACCTCAGAGCTGGACGCAGTGCTCCAGGTGGGTCTCACCAGAGCAGAGCAGAGGGGCAGAATCCCCTCCCTCACCTACTTCCCAGAGTGCTCTGGATGTAGCCCAGGACACGTTTGATTCTCTGGGCTCAGAGCTCATACTGGCAGTTCATGTCCAGCTGTTCATCCCCCAGCATCTGCAAGTCCTTCTCTTCAGGACTGTTTTGAGTCCATTCTCTGCCTAGCCTGTGTGTGTGTGCTTGAGATTGCCCCAACACATGTGAGGACCCTGCGCTTGGCCTTGTTGAACCTCGTGAGGTTTGCATGGACCCCATGGTCAAGTTAGATTTCATTGGATTTTAACAGCTGATAAAACCTCTGCTTTATAAGTGGCTAGCTATACTCTCTAGTTTTTTGTACTTAGTGATTTAGTAGGCATTGTCATTCATTATTTGGAAAAAAATGTAGTCTAGGTGCCCTAAATCCTTTCCAAAAAGAAATATTATGTAAATTACGGCAGAGAGAATTATCACTTTAGAGACATGTAGTGTAAATATTTCCAGTTTCCTCAGATTATTATCTCAGATTATTTTCCAGATAGAATTTATTGTGTATATCATAGATTATATTTACCCTTCATGGTAAATGATACTCAACTTTTCTTAAATAATAGAAACCCTTTTCATCCATTACATGTTAATTGTGGCTAGCACAGGTCTTTCCCATGAGAATTTCTTTTGTGTTTTATAAACAAAGATAAAGTTTGGATGTTATTAAAACAGTGTCTCAAGATTTGGACAGTTCAGGCCTGGCCAGTCAGGCCTAGGGGGAGGTTTCTGACTGACCAATCTGGGTGACCTCTGAAAAGTCTATGTATATGTTGGATTCAAACAATAAAGCGCTTTTTCTATGCCACGCTGAGAATCTGGGCTTTCCTTCTCTGCTAGCGGCTCAACAGCGACAGTTAATAAGCATTGCAGTCTTTCTAAATTTACTTCAAAAGAGGTAGACAAACTTAATGGAAATTTTTAGGCGTGTCCAACAGTTTACATCTTTCCAAGATCGCCTGTCTCACATAATATCCTGAACATGTAAATAGCATTTTTATTAGAGATTTTGCCTTGTTTATTAAGGCTAGATACCAAAATTGCCTTCTGAGCTGAGAACTTGTAATCAGCTGGAGAGCTATGGCAATTCCAGTCCTTTTTATATCTAGTTATAAAATTTCTGCTGAGGAGTGATTCTGAAGGACTTCAGTTTTTCCAAGAGGAACTGAGGTCTAGTAAAGGCATTTTGAAGAACCAATACCTTAAGGGTTGGTTGGTTGGTTCGTTCGTTGGTTTATTTGGTTGGGATTTTTTTTGTGTTAAGTTGGAATGCAACTTTCAGCATCATTTGTTCAAACTTTTGGTGATATACTGTCATGTTTGGTGTGCCAGGTAGCAATAGTTCCCTTGGGAGATGGTACTGGCTTGCAAAGTCATGCTGGAAGACTGCATCAAATTGAGGGAAATCAGATGGTCATTGTGTCAGCCATGTATTTTCTGTCACAGTTGCAAAGGCTATGACCATTGCTTTGAAAGCCACAAAAGAAGTTTCAGGTGGGTCAGATCAGATGTAAAAGTTAGGAAGACTTGAGCAATTGGCCAAAACATTTTGTTCCGTCAAGGCTTGGGAAGTAAACATTTTGTTTGTGAATCTCTATGCTGAGTGTTAGTAATGGTTAATTCAGCAGTTTAAAGGCATTGTATTTGGTGATCTGAGAGAAAGGCTGCTGCAGAAGAAGAAATCTAAACTACAGCTACACTTTGATTAGGGAAACAGAAAAGTTAGATCCTTCGATGTTTGTGTTTCTCTTTCATCATCTTCATCTGGTTGCAAAAAGCTTGTTTAACCAAAGTTCTTCATTTTTGTCAAAGCAAGACTAGGAAGCCTGTGGCTCATACTGAGTACTGGCACTTAAAGCTGAATGCTGAATCTTCTACAGTTCCGTGAATCTGTGAACTGAGAAGAATAGAGAAGACTTCATTGCGTCTACTAATCATGTGGGAAAAAATGTCTCTGTCATTATGTATATTTCTAATTTTGTTTAAAAACCCCTTCCAGTTGGAGATGTTGAGGTACTCATTTCTTTTTGCAAGATGCTTTTAAAAAGCCTCTGGTGGTTTGTGTTGAATTTGGTTTTTTACTTGTTATTTACAGTAAAAGGGATTTTTTTTTTTAATGTGGCTATTTACTGTACATGCTAGCTCTCTTCAAGCAAGTAACTTACTTTCTGCATTCCATCAAAGTAATGCATGAATAGAATTAAAAGCCAGAAGTACAAACGACTATATGGAATAGCTTTGGAAAACAATTGAACTTTAGTGTAGATGTAATTCTTTGCATAATTTGGTACAATTTCTGAATTACCAATGGCCTTTCAGCTTGTGGTGACCTTTTCTGGCTGTTCTATACACTCTTGGTATATGATTATATGGTTAATTAAGTAATTATCTTACTTGGTCTAAAGATAGAGGCTATTGTGAACTTAAGAAGTTTTTGCTTTATTACTTCTTACTTTGCTTTGTTACTTCTTGTTTTTGCTTTGACAGTCACCGTCATGATTAGAAATGTTACTTTCCTTGGGGCCTGTGTAATCTAAAACTCTCACTGCTTGCTCTTAAAATGAAAATGCAGAAAATAACTACTAGAGTAGGAGTTCAAAAATAGAGTATTCTGCAATCATTGAAAATACTAATTTTGCTAATAAGATGTTGCTCAATTGCTTGTTTACACTTTGACTTTGTGAACAGGGAGTCTTAGATTTTGTAAAATATATTTTACCCAAGTCTGATAAAATATGTTGTTTCAATGGTTGAATTGTCTTTGGATTTATTTTGTTATAGAGTAAGTAAGGTTCTTCTCTACTGGCTTTAGTAGAGATAACAGCTAAAGAAATAAAGTGCATAGTTATTTTGAGTATATTTGAGTACATTAGAAAAAAATTTTGAATTTTTTAAAATTGGGAGGGTTTATATTCCACACACACTGCCCCCCTTGCAATTTTCTGGGCATTGTGGTGTCCCTGCTTCAGTGGGAGATTGGAGAAGATAACCTTCAGAGGTTACTTCCTTCAACATTCTGTGATTTTGGGGGGAAAAAAAGTGGTGAGATAACTATTCCTGGATGCATAAACACCATAGTAGTTCTCTATTCCTTCCTTCTCCCTCAAAGGGTAAGGAGTGGGGGGGTGTGAACAAAGAAGGGAAAACAAATGTGTGTTCAGTGTCTTTGGTATTTGTTGTTATGGACTGTTTACCTCATTGGTACTGAAAGCCAGTGTTCAGCTGCAGAGGTGATGGCCGTTTTCATTCCTGTCAAATTTAAAGGGACTTGTTTTCTGCTGTTCTTTGTGTTGCATACTGAAAAGGAGAGCTTTAGGGAAATATCGGCATGGGCAGGCCATTTTTTATGGCGTAGTGGGATTAGTACATACATCATGGACAGAGATAAATGATAAGCAATTGGAGCAGGAGAAAGGCAGGTCAGGAAACAATAAGTTTGTGTACTGTGCCTTCAGTCAGCTAGAAGCTGTTTTCAGGTGTTCATAAATGTTTTGGTGTTTCTGTCTTCCTTTTTAGTTACTTCTCTTTGTGCTGTCATCTGCATCAGTAGAAGCCAAATTCCATAACAGGATGGAAATCTCAGTTGTAGTTACTGCTTACATGTACCTAAACTCATTTTTCCGTTTACCTCCCTGGTCTCTGTAAGTGCACAGCTGTGTCTGCATGCCCACCTGTCTGAGCAACTGAGCTGCAGCTTTCTAACCCTGTTACTCAGCCTTGTCCTTAAGAATTGTGTAAAACAGCTGGTGAAACATAGACCTAAAGGCACAGAAAAAAACCTGCAGTAGAATAGAAAGACATTAAATTTTAAAACATTCATTTTTGATGTGGGAAAAAGGTCAGCAAAAGATAACTTGTTCAGTTGGTAATCACATTAGTTTCATCGACTGTTCAGTCAGCTGTTTGGTCTTGTCTCTTCCAGCTTTGTACTTTGTGGAATTGTTGTGGAAGGAGGAGGTACCCATGACAGGAGGGCCATGCTCTGTGTTTTTCAAAGAAGTCTGCAAATTAAGGGAAATCTTTCACAGCATTCCTAAGTTCTCAGCTCTTTGTGTCACAGTTTATGATCTGCTCTGGTCTTTATGGTGAAAGTAAAATCTACTGGATTGACAATAGTTCAATATTGAAATGCCATAGCAAATCTTCTGTTTTCTGTGTTCTACACTTTTATTGGGATTGATAAGTTTGTACCAGATGTTCTGATAGAAAATTTACAATGTGTAACTGAGAATTGTTCTTGTTTCTTGGAAAAACAAATGTGACACAAGTTCATAGGTCTATTATTTATGTTCAGCTAAACTATTTCAAGATGTGTGACTTTGTTCAAGTAATTAGAAATACAGGGATTGCTCAATCCTTGTCTACATGACAACACTTAAGGCTTTTAATGGAAATTAACAGGAGGAATTAATTTGAAGTGGTTTAGTTGAGCTACATTAAATATTCAAGTTCATATTCTCTCAGAATTAGTAGCTTAAATTCAGTTGGTTTTATTTCCCTGAAAAATTAAGTTGTATTGATTGAGCTCTACTCAAGTGTGAAGAAAATTTCTGAACTGGTTTCAGTTAAGTTTGTTAAGGAAAAAATCAGATGCATGTTTTAGGGAATTTTTATGAAAAGGAGATTTTCTTCAAAGTAGTGGCTTCATTGTACTTGTTTTATACAAACTGGGTCATGGTATACCTGTCCACATAAATAATTACCTTTTGTTTTGCTCTAAATTATGACTTCTGCAAGTATGTTTTCATTGTTGACAGCTATTCTATGTTTCTTTGTATTGCAGCAGTACCCAGTGAAGGTGAACTGAGAATGTTTAACATGGACAGGCCACACATTAAAAATCCCCAAGCATTTTTTGTGCATGACCGTCATAATTTCATCTAATTGTTCTTGATTGAATGTTTGTTTATGCTGTGAAGTGGTAAGTTTAAAAACTTGGGAAGTTGCAGTTTAACCTTGGTGCAATTCCTGGGTAGCTTTGATTTAGATTTGTACAATCTGCAGGCTATCAAGAGTAAGATGTGGAATGTGGTCAGTAAGGTGAAAGAAACACCATTTTGCAGGATTTTATTTGTTTTTGCAAATGCATCCCTCCTTTCAGTACAGTTTGTGAGCTTAAGACACTTCTGTTGTGGTTTTGCTGCAGCTGTAGGAGAGCCAGCAGCAGAAGTTCAGAATTACATACAGCACTTTCCTAGGTAACACCATGAACCTATCCTCAGACCTACAAGGACCAAACCCAATATAATATCTTGTCTAGCTCTTGAGAGATTCCAGATCTCTACTGTCTAGCCTCAGTTGCTTGTGGTAAACTGGTCTTCATTTGAACTTAGTTCTTTAAGAGTTATTCCAGCAGAATACGTCTAGATGTTGTGTGCTCTATGCTTCAGGATTTATTAATAGCTTTTTAAAACGTGTTTGACTTTTTTTTTTTCCCAGCTGTAGTCTTCATTTGTTTTCTGTGCTATATTTGGAGCTCATTGTGCTTCAGAGGTTTAGCTGACCTGAGTGTGTGTGGAACTGGGAGAAAGGACTGTCTTGGCTGACTAGTTATATTGTTTTACAGACCTATTGGTAATTTCTTTGTTTATAATGTTAATAGGGATTGTAACTAAATAGGATATGAGGACAATTTTTAAAATGCCATGAAGGAAAACATCAGGGAGTCCTGACCCTAATTGTACTTTTGTAGTCACAAAGTCATGGGGCTCTACAGTTTTATCATTGCTAGGTTGGATGGTGTGTGTTTAAATAGTTTATGTAATCCTCAATTTTATAACACCAACATTAACTAAAATCAGTTATCAAACATATGAAAATTTTAATCTTTTGAAGTCTCTAACACAGTTCCTCTATTTATTAGACATCAACACTGCAAGTTGGGTTTTTTGCTAGTTACCTTTGCTCTTGTGTTCAACCTTTCCAGGCAATATGTTTTTGCAAGATGTTAGTAGTCTTAATTAAAATGTTAAATTGCATTGATTATTTAGGGGTTTTTGTCCTTTTAATGTTAGCTTGCTTTTCTTTAGAGAGTGTATCTGCCTCTCTGCTGCATAAACAATAGATAATACTTCCTATAAAATGAACCAAACAGAACAGTTTTGCAGTAGTGAATGCTGTAAAATTACAAAAATAATTGCATTGCCAGTAATTGTGCAAATGAGTACAGCAGAACACTATAACCAAACCTCTTTGTGTTTCTGCACACAGTCACTAAAAGCACTGATTAATTTAATAGTTTTCTGCCTATTGATCATTAGGTACTTCTTTATCTGTAAGTCCCCCAGCCTAATAATTTTGGAAAGCATCAGTGAATTTCAGTTACAATTTACAAGGGCTGGAAGTCTCAAGACAGTCTAGTTCGTGGAAATTGGTGGTTGAATAGAGGAGATTCTTGTGTTCCCATTGAGAAAGAGGCTGCAGCGTGTGCTGTCTCTTTCATCCCGCAGATGAGAGGTGTGGGAGTGGACTTGATATGAGAAAGGGAAACTGGATGTGTTACAGCAGGCTGGTTTAGAGTCTTTGCATGGAGGAATTGCATCATTGTGTTGAGAGGATGAGGGGAAATGCATCTAAACTACCTGCAGTGCTATGTAGTGTCTCTCTTGTATGTGCGAGAATTTAAAGTTGAAAAACAGGCAAAAAGGTGAGATGGGCAAACGGAATAACATATCACAGGTCAATATTAATTCCAATATGAAGAGCCAGTGATGTGCTTTTGAAATGCAGCTCACTAAATCTGTTTATATAGAATTTTATGTTGGTGGATTGCTAAAGAAATGGTGTACTGCTGCATCTCTTTTCTTAGTGCATATGGAAGAAGTTTGGAGGTATTTTAATTAATTTTCAAAGTCAAAAAAGAGGCAAAAATTGTGTATCATGAAGACAGTAAAATCAGCTGCTGCCTGAAGAGGTTAATTTCTTACTAGATTTGTTTTATAAAGGTTGTGAAGCATCTGAGAGAGTTCAAGCACAGAAATGCAAGATTACAAATTGGAAGAGACAACAGTATTAAGTAGGTTTTGGTTCAATGTTTAGTCACTAGGCTTTTAGTCTGGTTAAGTTTCAGCCTAATTAAAAAAAGAACAGAAAGTATTTAAGGTACAAGTGAAAGTCAGTAAACAACTGTTTTTAGGAAAGAGCACCACTGCTAACAGCTAACATGAGATTTTCCAGAAAGTTGAAAAAAAACAAGCTGCTCATTCCTCCCTAATATCTGTCACAGCTAGCTTATTAACAGAGATGGGTATTGCAACCTAAAATGTTCTCCTTTTGACAGAGCTGACTTAAATGAACTCTTTTATTTCCTTTTGCTCTTCTGTACATCCCTTAGCTATTTTCTTTCAATAAAATTAACTGTATCTAAATATCAGCCACTGCATATGTGCCTGAGCAAGCAAAAGGGCTGTGTTCACTAAAAAGGGCTTTACTTTCTTCACTGGAGTAAAAACTGCATGTGGAATATGTACTGCAGATAAGAAATAAATACATGAGCTACTGAATTAACTTGGTGTTTTCCCCTTACGTTTGTTTCTCAGTGGTGGTTAGTATCATGCTTGCTCCACTTGAACTTCACAAGGTTTGCACAGTCCCACCTCTCAAGCGTGTCCAGATCCTTCTGGATGGCATCCCTTCCCTCCAGCATGGCAAGTACGTCACACAGCTCAGAATCGTCTACAAACTTGCCATGGGTCCACTCAATCCCACTGTCCCACAGATCAGGGTAGCTGCATATTACCTATAGGTGTCTGTTCTCTGCAAATGGCTTGGTCTGAATTTGAGCATGGTCCAGTTGTGTCAACTCTCTTTCTTTCTTCCCCCAGGAGGAGTTATTACAGGTGCAGAGCACAACTGATGTTTACCCTGGTAGAAATGTGTTTGCTCCTGCATTAGGGAGTGTCTTTCCATTAATCTACAGACCAACCTCATTCCATCTGTGCTTCCACTGCTGGTACTGGGATTTCTCTTGCCATGTACTGTGGTGTCACTGCTACTGGTATCACATGGGCAGGAGAGACATCAGTGTCATTGGTATCAAATTAGAGCAGCAGACTGTGGCAGTAGTTACAGATTAAAAAGTTGGTTGCTCTAATTTTTTTTCTAAAGATTACTTTATACTGATAAGTAACTAGAAATTGTACAGTGTAGTACTTCTCACTTTTTTTTCTTCAGTGGTTGTAGTTTGTGGTGATTTGAGCACCTGCTATAGGAAAATACATTATGCTAATAGTGGTTTAAAAGTTGTACTAGGTTATCCTTATCTCAAACTTTACCATTTTCACTTGTTTTGTCAGCGTCGCTGGTTCTGCTGCCTGATCACTTCATGAATGAAACATACAGATTTCACCAATACCTCCCACCCCCTCCCCTGCTTGCAAACCTCCTTTTCCTTTACCTCCCCCCACATGCTGCAACCACCTCTTTGGCTGTTCAACTTACATAAATATCCAGTAGCTTCATATTTTCTTGTGTTACTATTTTAACCTTAGACAGCTGCATCAGGCAGCTGATTAATTAATGTTCACTATTCATTTCCAATACTGACTTTTTCTGAGACTGAATTAGTGTTAAATGATTTATGTTGTGAATGTGTATGCTTGCCCCTCCCCAGACACTGAAGTATTAGATTATATTTTGTCAACTCTATCTCCTTCTTTAGTATGTTTTTGAAGTATTTTTGAAACCATTTAGTTCTGGAAACTAACTGTCATTTTATAAAACTGCAGCTCTGGAATAGAAATCAGAAATCTGCCCTCTTGTGGATAAGTCTGTTTGATGTACCTCAGTCACAATACCTTATTTGAAGGAGAATTAACGAATAATAATTCATTCCCTTTGTGATTCTCATTCTTTAAGCAATTTTTTTAAGGATAGTTTATGGACTAATAGCTAGCAGAAATTCATGTAATAACAAACAAGAAAAGTAGTCCATTGCAAAATGTAGAAGTGTGAAGCTGACTATGAGACAAAGCTTCCTAAATTTATGATTGCAGGTTTGCTGATTTGAAAGAAAAGAAAATGTCCATTCTTCATATAAATTATAAATTAGCTAATACATAGTTGTACTGGTTTAATTTGCATATGCAGGTGAAGAAATTAACTTAGATCATGGTGCTGTGGTTATACCTACATGATGTTACTCAACATATAGGAAACTGAAACTACTTTTTAAAGTACTTTCATGCTAAATAAAGATTTCATAACCTAAGTGAAATAAAACAAAACTATTTAAAGTACTCTGCTTAACAGAATGTAATTTTAAAAAAATGTAGCTATCTGATATCATAGCTTTTCTTTAAAATTAACTTTAATCCGCCTTTTTACCTCTTGGAAAATATCAGGTCAGTTATATATAATTTATTGTTTTAAACCTGAAGATATAAGAAGTTAAATAATACCTTGGCGAATGAATAATGAAACATTTAAATCTATATAGGAAACCTCTGAATTCTGAGATTGGTTACCTATCTTTGCATTGTTACTCAGCCTTTTTGTGTTATTGCACATAAAGAGATTTTTCCTTTTATTTTGTTTTCTACTGCTCTCATGCATGCACCTAGCAAAGCTGGGTGAAAACTGGCATTTCTGTTAGAGGCAAGACAGTTTCTCAACCAAGAGGAACGTTTCTTAAATGCAGAGCTTGTACCTTCATATAATAACCAGTGGTCAGAGTCCTCTTATCATTTCATTGATAGTTAAATGCCCCAGTATCTGAAAAAAACCAAGTGCAGTTTGTTTCTATTTTTTATTTTATTTTTACAGGGTAGTTTTTTTGTTTGTCTGCTTGAGTTGTTGCTTTTTTTCCCCTTTGCGCTTGTAGTCTGTCTTTGCTGGATGTCCGTGTCTCTTTACTGAAATTGTTCCCAACTTACTGTCATCCTCTCTTCCTCCCTTGATTTTGCCCTTGTGATAAAGGGGAATATAGTTAATTTTAAAAAACAAAAAAAAAAAAAAAAAAGGAAAAGGATAACTTCCAAAAAATAACACTTTAAATTTGTACTTACGATCCATAGCACAAACTTTTTTAATATTACTTTCCATGCTATCTTGGCTTGGCTTTTCTTTATTAGTGTGTATTATGATGATAACTTTTTAATGCGTTATTCTTTAGATATGCTGCCATTTCACTGTTTTCCTTTCACTGAGGGGTTCTTTGTGTTGCTTCCTTTGTACACTGCATTTCCTTCCTCCCTGAAATGTCCTCTATGGCATCCGTTCTTTCTTATAAAGAAGCAAGAGCATAAATACATATATACTGAATATACAATACCTCATACATGTATGTAGCCTGGATTTCTCGTACTCTGTTTAAACTGCTACGCTACAGTCTAATGCATTGTTTAAAAGATTTCCAGTGCATGTCCTTGATTTCCTTTATTCAGCTAATATAAATAACAGTTTCATTTTTTTAGTTAAGAGGTAAAAGTGTTGTACTATAGTAACAATTATTGAACAAACCTGGCAATGGAAAAGTTTTGGATACTAAAAATGATGATTCTTGTTGACTAATTGTGAGCTGCTACCATAGTACTTTTAACTCTTCTTACACTTGGGCAGTGGTGATGGGGGAGAAAACCCCAACACAACTTCTCTGTCAGTCACGCTACTAAGTGTTGCATGCTGTTCTGATGTTATGTATTGAACAGCCTGTACTATCTTGAGCTGTCAATTTTTACTCCCCTAACTGCTTGAGATTTTAAAATCTTTAAATGAGTGAGTTTATTGATGTTCTCAGTAGCATCAAATTTGAGTTGTAGTTTCACTGGATCTCAGTCTCTACTTCTGGAATTGAATCCCACTTTGTTTTCCTATTTTGTAACAGATGCAATTTTGCCCTCAATACAATACATATGGTATTTGGACCCAGATATTACTATGTGGTTTCTTCATATTGTGTTTGTTTTAAAAACTAATCCCATCACTTAATCCCATCAGCCTCTCTTTCTTTCTTGTTTACTTTCACCTGCTTCATTTCATCATGCTTACAAAAACTTCTTAATGTCAGAGATAGACTTCTTGAATTGTTGTGCTTAGCTCCCAGCTGGTGCTGGCAACCACATACTGTCCCTTCTGTAACATCTTTGGAGTAGTGGTGCGGCTTATCTCTACTAATGGAAGACTGTTCCAGAAATTGGCAGCTCTGATGGTGAAAAACTCTCTTCTGGTTTTCTTCTTGCTTGCATTCACGTGCCCATTTATTGTTGTGTTGGCATTGCTCTGTGGCTTTCTTCCTTTGTAACCTTCTTTGACTGCCTTAGCAAGGGCAACCACATCCCCTCTTGACCTTTGTTTTGTTAGTTGAACAAACCAACCCCTTAGACTCTTCTCTTACAAAGAAAGTTTGCTTTTCCTCTGACCATCCCAGCTCACTGCATTTGCTCCACTCTCAGGTCTGGACCTTGCCAGGTTCAGGTTTTTTATCATGTATCTGTGCAGAAGGTTTCTAATTATGTGTCTGGTTTTGGAGGAGTTGTTCATGTAAAATATCTGTATAATTTATTTATTTGTTGTGGCAGTAATACTTGAATTAGGAATGAACTTGAATTAGGAGTGACAGCTTCTCTTACATCTTTCTCACGTGATGAGGAAGTGAAAGTGAATAGACTTTTTTCTTGTATTTCATTGTTTCTGTGCTACATAAAAATCTCTGATAATACTGGCTAGTGAGGTGGTCTTTCCTTTGGAGCAGTTTCAGTCAGGTGAGGTCATCAGACATGACATTTTTATAGTAAATGTAATTTATGAGTGAAAGGTATCCTTTAGTTTCTAGGCTTTCAGTGAAAATGCAGAGTGTTAAACCTGTGGATTTATTGCTGCAGACCATTGTGGGACTCTTTTGGACTATTATCTTTTAATTTTTTAAAAAATTTATTTTAAGCATAGCTTATTTGTGGAACTAGGCAACCACTGAAATTCTGTGTATATTTGTATTCATTCAGGGTGAAAAACCCTTGAGTATCAAATAGTACTTGAAACTGCTCTGAGGGATGTTTTCTCCTGGATTTAAAAAAAAAAAAACCAAACGCAGCAACCCACATAGAATATCTGTCTGTAGGCTGTAGCAGTTTCCTTACTTACTAGATTTCTGTATCTGCAATGTACTGTATGTTTCATTTTAAAAATTTAATTTAGGTCAGAAAGAGACTGGCAGGTGCAGCAAAGGAAGTCAACTCACTGTCAGTTCTGTTTAACCTCAGTGTTAGTATTCTTTTCAAAGACTGTGCAGATAGGGGAAACTTTGAAAAGGTAATCTCAGTGGCTGATGAAAACTTTGAGCAAGAAAAAGACTTGTAACATTTGGTTTCCTTGTCTTGGAGTCTATATGTATTTATTTATAAGTAGTGGTGTTCTATATATAACTGTATATTGCCATGTTGGTGTGGCACAAGTAAGAATGAGATAAATGTCACTAAGGAAATTACAAGTATCTCATGGTTTATACATATATTGTATGTAATTCTCAAAAATATAGGCTTGTAAAGTAAATGTAAGTAAATCATGATTTCAGCGTTTCAGTAGATAAGAGAAATGCTTATGTAAGGACTCTTTTTACTATTTCCCAAACTGTCGACACAGGTGCCTGTCTACAACAAGTAATCACATATCAAATTCTTTATAATGCCTTCAGGAAAAATCATGTCAATTTCATTATATACTACAGGATTGTAATGTGTGGTATTTGTAAGTCTTTGATCTTTTGAAACTGCAGTTTGATTTTTTTTTTTTTTAACAGTGTGGACTTCCTTTCATTTGGGATCTTTATAGTTAGTGAAAGCCAAGTGAACAAATTCCCTTTTCTGTAGTTGAATATAAAATATGCTGTTTTGCAGGAAATAAAGTACCTAGTTCAGTGGTGGCAAAACTTCGGGTTTTTTTCCAGGAGGACTTAGTAGAATTTCTTGTAGTAGTTTGACCAGACAGAGTTTTATATTAAAGCGATATTGTCAAATCATTTTTGAAATAGCTACTACTTTTATAATGTCCTAAGATTTTGTATTTGTCAATTTTTTTGCTCCTTTATTTTTGAATCTTTAAATTTCTCCTCTTAGTTTTGCTAGTGTCTTTATGAAAATACCTCCTTCTGCAAAACTGGGAAGTGAATATAACTGCTAATTACTTAAACTGGTTATGCATTAAGTGCTATCACACTTCGGCTTGAACTAACAGAGGTTTTTTTACCAGTTTTTGAGTTGTTATTGTATAATCTGAGCAATTTTTTTAAATTGTCATATCTTGCATCTTTATGTAGATTTAAAATCTACACTGTTCTACCTACTCTTGAAAAAATTTATTTAGTGTTCAGCTAAGGGTAGTATGGTCTGTTTAATTTATGTTAATGAATTTAAAATTTTTAAAAAGGTAAACTGAGAGATTTTATTTGGGTTTGTTTTTTTTTTTTTTTATTTTGTGTTTAGTGCTTGGGAGATGGGAAGTAATGATAGCTGGCACCTGAACTGAAATATCCTGTGTAGGCACTACTCTCCCAGAACTTCAGGATGAATGGGGATATGCCTCATGTTCCCATCACTACTCTTGCAGGGATTGCTAGTCTTACAGACCGTAAGTACTTTTCTTTTTCATGTCTTTACTATGCTGTTTTCTACCTCTTTGGGAAATACCTGCATTTTCAAAATACTTAAAAAGAGTTTTGTTTTAAAAAGGTCTTAGAGTTAAATGTGTTTAAAATAAGACTTGACATTAAAAATGCTAATTTTGTTATTGCTTGAATTTTAAGAATCTGTCCAAATAAAACATTCTGATTAAGCATAAAGTGAAATGTAGGTTAAAAAAAAACCTGTAAGGAAACCTGAAACAAAAGATAGGAATTCATTATTTGTTTGGAGCATCATTCCAGTAACGTGTCTGGGTACCACACAAAAGAAGAAGCATATAAATGATACAGTATTTCTCTAAAACATACATCTCATCATCTTCACTGAAAAGAGAGACACGGGATTAGACTGATGTGCAGCTAATCAAGAGTTGTAGAATATGCTGAATATAATTGAAACCTATTTTAATAATTTTGAACTAGTTAATAGGTGCACAGAATGACTGCTAGAACGAAAATAAGCAGCTGAACCTGAGTCTTGTATTTTTGCTGTTCAGTCTACAAAAGGAGCATATGAAGTGTGTGTGCTGACTTTAAATATGTCAGGAAGACAAAATGTAATGAAAGAGAAAGAATTGTTTACATTAAAAGCTGATACTGACACAAAACCAAATTGTTATAATGTCATCAAAAATTAATTTTTAGTGAAAACTAAGGGGAGGTTTATTATTACTATAGTGAGGTCCTAGAACAACTAGAATTGCAGTAAGAGCAGTTGGGACAAAGAGACGTCTTGTTTACATAAAGTGTAAGAAGGATTTATAGCTCATTTGTCTGTCTGAGGGTAATTGGACACAGTGACCTAGGTGCTTCTTCTAAGCACTTCTACTGTTACACTGTTGAAAATTGGAGACTTCCCAAGAAACACTGGAAGCATATATCCAGCAATTGAATGTATTGATCACAGTAAAAAAGGCAGATGTATTGAAGGGAAAAAAACCCCTTCATGTCCTTCTGGTATATTCTGAAGTATTTAAGTGGAAGATGCTGCTTATGTATTTAGATGTGTATGTATGTATGATCATGTATGTCTAATAACAGACCATCAGAATGCAAATAGTAACTTTCTGGCTATGGACAATTTTCCAGAATTAAGCATTTACAGGTAAGGTTACTTAACTGGTAGAAGTCACTGATCGGACTCTGGTGCAACAGTTCCTTTAAAGACTGAACCAGAACGGACAAGACCAGTTGCCCTGAAAACATGGATGACATAATGCCTGAAAACAGTAGAGTAGGCTAGCTAAATTTAATCTGCTTTAACCAACACGTTTTGTTGATTTTGCTAATTTTTCCAAGTTTCAGGCATATTCAAAGTAATCTAGTGCAAGTAATGAAAGCCAGTGATTTTCATATATTACACACTTCTATTTGAACTTTAATTTATTTCTATGATATGCATTATATTATGATAAGCAATGATATACATTATATGGGGTAAAAATGCTGGAATCCCCCCACTCTTTTTTAATAAACAATTTCAAAATATGAAAGAACCAAACAATGTGTTTCACTTAGCTTGGGACTTTTGTGAAGTTGTTTCTTATGGTTCAGTTAAAACCTTGCTCTCAGAGATGTGATCAGCCTGGTCACTTGACGTTAGAGTCAGGTTGTTGTCCTGAACCCATTGAAGTGACCTTCCTCTGTATCTAGCTTTTTGGCCTCTTCTGGCTTACACTTCTCTGATCTGTGTACCTGGTCAAGCCTTCTTATATGCACACTTCCTTGTTATGTCTGAAAACCTAAGAATGGCCTATGAAAACAAAGTGTGCCTATAATCTAATTGAAATAGTGTTTTCATTAAACATTTTTATGAGATTTGGAGTAAGTTTTTCTGACAGAGTTGACATCTCAGTGAACACACAAGCCAACAATACTAGCCCTGTTTTGAGAAGATGGTTTACATAGGAATAAATTTAAGAAGAGAAGAATAAACTGAGAATTTAACTAGTGGGTTTAATTGGTTGTTGTATTTTTTTGGTGGGGTTTTTTGGGGGGTTTTCTTTAAAGCCCTTGAAAAGTGGGAACAGTGGAGAAATACTGAGATCAGAGTGGAAAACTGAAATGCTCAATGCACTTACAGTACAGCATGTAGGTGCAAAAATTCTGCATTTCCTTATTTTTATCAATGCTTTTGGCTCCAAGAGAAAGGTGCCATAACGTAATAAACAGTTTAATATTCTGGAATGTTTAGAGAGTCCAGTGTTGGTATGGGAATGGGGATGTGTGTATTTGTGTGTGTGTATTCAAGAATTTTAAAAAATGCAGAGGTGTTCCCTGTGTTTTAAATCTGGTTGTCAGGTTCTCATTCTTATCTCATGAGAAAGGGCATGTCGCATTTTTAGGTTTGTGTGCTGTGAAGTGATTCTGAAGTTCTTCATGTTTTCTAATAACAGTTTTGAACCAGCTGCCTCTTCCATCACCTTTACCTGCTACCACAACAAAAAGCCTGCTTTTCAATGGACGGATAGCTGAAGAGGTGAACTGCCTTCTGGCTTGCAGGGATGAAAATCTGGTTTCACAGCTCGTCCACAGTCTCAATCAGGTGTCAACAGATCACATGTATGTATTTTTAACCTCTACATCAGATCACCATCCTTATTCCGTGGAATCAAAATTAACTGGATTGAGAAGGATGTTTATGAGAATACAAAAATTGGAACATGCAGGTTTTTCATTAGGCTTGCTTAGCAGATGGCTGCAATTTAAGTGTCAAATGTTTCAGTCAGATGTTAATAATTGCCCAGCAGACCTTACACATAACTGTGGGGGTTATTTTATAGATCTGATGCTTATATGCTTCTTGATAGTTAAGAGTGCTGACTTCGTGATGTTGATTGTACAATACTAATTTGTGTTCAACATCTGTCACTACTGTGCACAGACAATTGCATACCCAAAAGAAAAATCTTGACACCTGTGTCAATTCTGATTAGGTATTGAACTTAAATATTTTAACAATGGAGCCATCAAGTATGCTGGTGTATTCTCTTTTTGTTATTTTTATTTCTCCCTGGTGTCCTTTGAATTGTTTTATGTTGAGAGCCCTGTTGTTTTCCTACATGTTCTAATCAATTGTTTTGATCGAATGGAAGTAGCTTTTAAAAGTCCTCAAAGCAAACAAGAAGTGAGTGTACAGATGCATTTGTAGAAAATCCATTACATTTCTTTATGGTTGAGAAAGAATCATGTGATCTCAAAGATATGCCAATTTCCCCTTTCCAAAATAAAAAGATTTTCAAAGCATTGGGTTGAAACCTGAATGTTAAACATTCATGCGTATGTTATTTTTGCTCCTACAATAATATGTTCTTGATGTTATGCCAAAGCGTTCTTTTTAGAGAAGATCATGATATAAAAATGGGCCTAAGAAACTTCTTATGATAGTCTGAAACTGACAGCCACATATATGTAAGAGTTTGTAACAGAAAATAACTGTGAGGATTAGTAGGAATATGTCTTCTGCCATTCCTTACGGAAGAGAGCGAAAAAACTAGAGGTAGGAAGCAGTGCTTTGCAGACTTGATTTTTCCTATATTTTAACAGTAAATTGTCTTCTTTCATTTTGGTTTTGGTTTTCTTTTTGGTTTTTTTGGTTTTGTTTTTTTTTACTTGACTCATAGTTTCTTATAATTTGAAAATGCATTTGCCTCTTTATTTGCTTACTTCCACAATTCCAGAGAGTTGAAAGATAACCTTGGCAGTGATGATCCAGAGGGAGATATACCAGTCTTGCTGCAGGCTATCCTGGCAAGGAATCCTAATGTTTTCAGGGAGAAAAGCATGCAAAACAGATACGGGGTACAAAGCGGTAAGGATTTTTGATTATCTATTGATAAATTTTATGTTGTTTTGTAAATCTAGGGGACTGATACTAACCAAAAATATATGTGGAGCATAACTGTTGTATTTATGCCTTGCCTTGTATTTGATAGTGATTTAAAGCTATGTACCTTAACATTTTGTATGAGCGATTGTATTGTAATAAGAATGAAAATAAAAGCTATCAGGTATTTTTCTAAATAAAAAATGTTTCATTTCACCTCAAAGTTTAATCTCTAAGGTAAATCATTGGATTTTATTTTGAAACAATTTTATTTGAATTTTTATGCCTAGGTTCATAGGTTTGTTTTAGTAAATAATGGAAATTGAAAAAATATGCCCTGATCTTACTGAAAATCTATATGATTATAGTGTATCATTGCAGTGAAAGTTCTTAGCAGTTCTGGAGTAAGGAATAAGGTTGAGTGAGCAATCCTTAACGGCTGCTCCCTGCCATTCACTGTCTTAGCAATCTGTGATGCCCTACAGATTTTATTGTTTTGACAGTTCATTCACTTCTTAGATTTAGTGAGATATACTGCTGGATAGTGAAAATGAAGGTGAGAGCAATTTAGAACAAAAATTGGTTTTAGTTATGATGAAATACTGTAACAAGGAAGTGTCCTAAGCCGGCAGCTGTCACCTCCCCTTCCTTCCCATTTCTGGCCTAAAACATAGCAGCAATATGCAACTGTTATTCCCTACCCTTTGATAACAGTCCCATTGTCAAAAGAGTCCTCTTACAGCTTAGATTTTTGAGGCTGTGTTTTATTAGTAGGTGGTCTAAACACTCTGAGTCACATCACCATGCAGTGTCAGACCTAGCTTTGTACAAGAGTAAAATGTTAATGTTATTTTACACCTTTTTCATGAGATGACATAGAAGGTTCTGGTTGACATCTTGCAACTATTTCTGTCTTGCATCTTATAGTGTATAAGTGGATTTATTTACAATCATTTATTAAAAATTAAAATACTATTTAATTTCCATTTAATTTTTTTTCTCTTTCCTATGACCACTTTGGCTTTGTCTTTTAGAAGGTGTGTCTTGGAAGATCAGCAAAAATAGCTTATTGCAGTAACAGCATCCATAGCATTATGTAGGGTTCAGAAAGGACTTAATATCCATTGTAAGCGATTTATGAATTTTGGGAGAGTAAAACCTTATGCATCTTTTCAGTTACTATATCAGTTACTACAATAATTTTTTTACATTTATACAAGAACTCAAGTGCACTTTTGTCTGTAAAAAGAAAAAACTTTGAGTGTGTGCACTTTCAATCAGAATACATGTTTAACTGAAAAATAACCTGTTGTTGAGTCATCCTGGCTTAAGTATGTGTGATGCTGTAATACAGTTTAGTTGTACAAGAATTTTTATGTAACCTTGAGTAAGGATTTTTGGAGTGCATTCTTTGCCTTTTGGTAGGAATGCTAAAATGAATTTATGCATATTGCTTTTTTACAAGAAAAATTATAGACTGGGAGTGTATGTAAGGAATCTCATTCTAGTAATGTTTCTCCTAGGATGTTGTTTTCTCAGTGCTATGTAGTAATATAGCAACAATGTGACAAAGCAAAAGAAGATATTGTAATGTTAATGGCCACACACTAATTCCAAATCCATTTTAGACCCAGTGTTTGGGGCTTGTTTTTACTTCTTTCTCATTACATCATTCTCACGCACACAATTATCTGTCTGGAAGCTTTGGAAAGCATGATTTTAGTTGTTGGGGGTTGTTTAGTTTTCTGCTTTTTTCTTTCTTTTTTTCTTTTAAGTTACCTGGACTGGGCCTTCCATGTCTTGCCACTGCCCTCTATAATAGAGATAGAGAAGTGAGAGCTATCCATCACAGAATAAGTTATTTAAGGGATTTCTTAAATTGCATTAAAAAATTAATTATATGTTTTCTGTCATTCTGTTAAACCAAATACTACCACATTTTTTCAAAGCATATTTTAAGTAAGGAAGAAGACAACAAATGGATGTATTTTTAAAGCCCTTAAAAATAGCACTCTGCTTTAAGCACGAAATTGAAACATCTGTATAATTCATGATGATATGGATACATTCTGTCAGCTTTCTGTACAGGAATGTTAAGGGTTAGTTGTTTGGCTAAATTATTGTGCCTAGATGTGTTGAGAGTGGCAGTGAGAGGTGAGGGGGCAGTGGGCATGCTGGGTGCTGCCCCCAGGATAAAAAGCCTCTGGGATTTCATGTTCACTTGCCTCTATGTGAGGAAACCAGTATCCATTTAAACAAATTTTGTAGAAGTTGAGTAGTCCCCATCTGTTACTTAGGACAATGAAATGTACTCTAAGTATGGAAGTATCTAACTTTTTTCAGCACAACACAGGGTTTTAACTGCTGTTCAGGGCCAGATTTAGTGTGCTGAGCTACATGGAATGCAGCATTTACCACCTACTGGGAAGTAGTAATGGGTTAATTCCTGCACGATTATCACTGTCTCTGGTGGAGAAAGTGGAAGAGAAAAGAGTGTGACAAGGAAAGTTTCTGAAATTAGTTTTACACGTGTGAAAACTGCAGTAATTGAAACTGATGCCAGCAACTGTAGGATTAACAAGAACCTTCCAATAACTCCATATTGGGGGCTTTTTGTCTGGTTAAAATACTTGTATTACTAATGAGCTTCTACCTATGACTGAAGCTCAGTTGCTGTGGGTTCCCAAAATAGTGTGTAGTCTTGAGTTCTGACACTTTTTTAGCTGTAAGACATTAAATTCTGTCTCTAAAATAACTTCAAATTCATTGACGGTTTTGTGTTTCCGTATCACTTTAGTGTCATGTAGTTGTTTTAGGGTATTCTTTATTCCTGTATTGAAGAGAGGAAAAGAAAGATTCCTTTAAATTCTACTTTATAATGATGTGAGTCAAAACAGAATAGAATAGAATATTTTGGTTGGAAGGGACCTACCATGATCATCTAACCCAGCTGCCTGACAACTTCAGGGCAACCAGAAGTTAAGGGCATTGTCCAAATTAAGGGCATTGTCCAAATGGCTCTCAAGTTAGCTAGTTTCAAGAACATTTGTACCTGTGGCTTGCCAGCTGGTTCAAAACATGAACTTCCAAAGCATGTGGGTATCTACTGGCTGTGGGAGCCGCAGTTGGGATGTTGGTTCTGCTTTGCAATTGAAATATTTCAGCACCTTCTTTGATAACATTCCCTCTAAGCTTAGTGGAGGTGGAATAGAAAGCTTTTGTCTCTGGGTAGAAAGAGACCACTAAACATTGGAGCAGTGAGAACATCTTGCAGCACGCAACCCAGGATAACTGATTGCTATATTTGCTCCAATTGAAGATAAGTTTTCTGTGTTCTTCTGGCTTGTGAATCTGCCAAATCTTTTGCTTATTGGCACAATGAGTGTAGTACATACCAGCCTGGGGTGCGGAATATATGTCCTGGTTTTAAATGTTTCTCTCTACTGATAGCTTTTGACTTAGGAAGCTCTAAGGAACAAATGAAGAAACTACTGTTAATATTTATAATTGAATTAACACAACTTTAGGGATACTTTTTTTGTCTTGATGTGTAATGGACATCATACATGGATTCCGTAATTTCTGGTGTTTTTTAACAGCTGTGGGTAGATGATCTTAATGTCTGTAAATTTTATAATCTCATTAAATTTTATAATCTCATTGTATATAGCAAATTCTGAAATTAGATACTTCATTGATTGAAAAGGAAATGTGTGTAAAGTAATGCTGCTGTCTTTTTTTTAATAGGGATGATGATGTCACAGTTTAATATTTCTCAGAATTCCATGCGTGGTAGTCCTGCATCTTCCAATTATCAACAAACCACTATCTCACATAGCCCTTCCAGGTAATCCTTTCTTTTGAATGGGGTGGGAAGGGAGTGAACGGCAAATTCTTCCTACACTGACAGCCAATTCTTGTTGCAAGTATGTAAGTGGAAAATGATCAGTGTCATGACAAATTTTTTGCATTTGTCTGACAGCACAGTAAATTTCTTCATATGCAAAGAAATGTCTTTCAGTGAACTAATCCCTCTATTCTAAGGATTCATCATGATTCTCCTCTCTCTCTCCATTCCATTATTTGGCCAGACTTCCTTTCCTGCCTAAGGAGGCTCTCTGCCTCTGTCTTCTACCCATGTTAGGGGCTGAGACCGGTGGCAGGAGGATAGGAGACAATAGGCTGGTGTGTTCCAGCATGTCCCAGTACCAGTTTAGCAGGATGGTGGGAAAGAAGACCTGTAAAAGCATGGAGTACTACTGTAACAGTTACACGAAGGCTGCTGTGAGAAAGATAGGCTCATTAGTTTGGCCAGTCCACCAGCAGCATCCTCAGCAAATTTCTGAGTTTTTAAGTTTTTGAGTGTTTGGAAGTAGCATCTACTGTAATTTAGGCTTTTATTAATATGCTAAAGTTATATGCTAATATGCTAAAGATATATGCTAATATCCTCTGGACTAGAGGAGAGTAGTTTCAGCCCACGTACTGGGCTTTAACAGGTCCCATCTTCAGTGATTAGATATCTTTAAAGTAAACTTTCCAGGTTTCACTTCAAGGTACTGTAACTGTTTGCAAATGAAATGTTCTGTATCTTCACAACAACCAGTAACTTTTTAACTTTTGTGTCTAAAAGGGATATCTAAAAAGGTTTTTTGAGTTGTGAATATTACAAAGAATAGTATAAAGTTTTCTTGAAATCCTTGCAAAATCCTTGTGTTAAGTACTTTGCTGTTTCTTTTTGTGGAAGCTTACCTTCATGGAGTTCCTATTTAGCGTGGAGGGTTGTGAAAGCATGTAATGTACTTTCTGATGTATTTAGGTAGTTATTTTAATTTTGAAAAGCTCATATAAGTATGCAAATAATAATGTGCATGTGTTATTGTCACAAGTCAATGTTATTTTTACGGCTTCCTATCTGTAGAATGAGTCTAAGATAAAGCCAGTGAAAGAGAAAGTTATATTCAATGGTCTTGGGTCCTACGTAACTACCTATCACATTCCTGTGTCTTGGCAGTGTAGTTCTGTTAGGTGGAGTTATTTGAACTCTTACTGGAAAGTAAAGAAAGAGTAGATGGCTCCTTATTAATCATAGTGACCAAGTTGTTGGTTAAAACTTTTGCTGTCACTTTCATTCAGACTTCTGAGATTAACTTTTGGAAATTGCAGATCAAATTTCAGTATATATTTGTGTTTTTTCCTTTCCCTAGGTGGAGGTCTTATGAATGCTTTTTGTTCTGCTCTGACTCTTAAGTAATATTTGCAGTTAGGAAAGTATAAATAGCTTAAAATACTGCTTTTGAAGGAAATTCTCGATTGTGTTGGGCTTTTTTATCTTAGAGAAGTTGTCATGTTCTGAAGATACAATTTCTGGAAGAAATTATGCATTTGTCTAAATTTGCTTTTCCAATTTATGGAAAGTTTTTTGCAATTTTGTTTTCTTTTTAGCCGGTTTGTGCCACCACAGACAAGCTCTGGTAACAGATTTTTGGCACAACAGAACAGTCCAGTGCCTAGTCCATATGCTCCTCAAAGCCCTGCAGGATACATGCCGTATTCACATCCTCCAAGTTATACAGCACATCCTCAAATGCAGCAAGGTAAGTCTGTGATGTTTATTTTATTCTCCTATTTCATGTCAGCATTACTTTCTGTCCTAGGTTGCAATATAGATGTGTTTAAGTATTCTATTACCACCAGCTGTGGGCCGTTAGCCGCTATCACCTGCTAATGACCCACTCCGGACGACAGGCAATGGGCCATCAGGGACCCACCGTGTGACTCATGGACTTATCTCATCCCATTGTGGGATGCTTTGCCCAGGAGGGAGGAGCCAGGTGTTTCCACCTGGATATAACCTGGCCTTGGAACTGCCTGAGCTAGCCGTGTCTACTGGGTTCCTGGAGGACAAGAGCTACTACTGGACCTTCAGCTGGAGACTAGACCTTCACAGGATCACCGCTTCAACTGGACTACTTCAGTTGGACTGCTACTACCACCCTAACAGGGTGTTAGGTTGTATCTGACTTTGTCAGTGCTTTTCCTTGTATTATTTCACTTATTTTTAATTTCAATCTTGACTTGTGATCTCCCACTGGTTTGTTTTCAAACCAATACATATTTTGGCGCCCAATGTGGGGCACGACCTGGAGGAACTCAGAAATCCTATCACCATGATGCTCAGCTTATCTATGTGGGTGCTGTATCTCGCTCTCTATATTTTCCCTCAAATGGGAAACTATCTGCCCGTCGTATTGCTTCTATTGCGACCAGGGAATGGCATGAGAATTGCTTTATTGGTTTATTATGCCTATTGTATGATAACCTGTGAGGCGATGAATACCATTTGGAACATATACTCAGTTGTGTCTGCCTGGCCTAATCTGAGCCACTACGTCTGGGACCTCCTCAGCAATCATACCCAGCCTTTGGGGTTAGGAGGAGAGAGCGTTTTCTTCCAGCCTTTCAGGTCAGGCACAGCCGTCTTTGACAATATTGAGTTCTCTCTGGATGCTATGGATGGCATAATCTTTTTGTCAGTTCTGTTTTCTTTGATCAGCATCGTGTACATCATGCTGAAAATCAGAACAGTATTTTGTCTTCTTGAGGAGGAGAAACGAAGCAAATCAGTAGGCAAGAGGAAAAGAACCAAAAGAGCAGTCGACGTCTCAACACAGACCATTGCCAAATCAGAACAGCTGAAGCCGGTAGCAGTTGCCCCCGTCCAGAAGAAGAAATCAAAGAGCAAATCAGTCCGCATAGCGACTGATGAGGATGCGGCAGGACCATCTCACCAAGCAGAAGAGACAGAGCCGGAGATCATCACTCGCTCTCTGTCCCTCGGGAGCTGCGAGACCTACGGAGGGAATTCACCCGGCAGGCGAATGAGTCTGCTCTGACCTGGCTGCTCCACATCTGGGACGCCGCAGCTAACGACACCATTCTGGATGGAAGTGAGGCCAGGCAACTGGGATCCCTGTCCCAGGATGTGGTCATTGACCAGGGGATTGGGAGAGCCCAGGAAACTCTCAGCCTCTGGTGGCGATTCCTGGTGAGTGTAGGGGACAGATACCTCTGCAAAGAAGACCTTCAGATGCATCAAAGAAAATGGAACACGATAGAGCAAGGTATCCGATGCCTGAGGGAATTGGCCGTGCTAGAGATCATTTTCGCAGAAAACGAGAGATTCCCTAAAAACCCAGTAATGTCCAATGCACTTCACAAATGTGGCTAAGATTCGCGTGGCTTGGACCAGAGATATACTCTCGTTATCTGGTGACACTGCAGTGGAGGGAAGGCGAAGACAAGGTGGGCGTGTTAGCAAACAAATTGAGAATTTACGAGGACACTGTCACCGCTCCAGTACGCACCCAGGTCTCATCAGTGGAAACAAACCTGGCCGAGCAAGTCCGGAGCTTAATTGAAGAGAGCCACCAGAAACTAAGGAAAGAGCTCAAAGAAGGATTTTTCCATGCCACACCGAAACCAACCAGAGTCTCTGCCATCAGGAGCAGACGTCCCTCAGCCAGGGAAAGAAAACAAACTCCGCGACGTGACCTCTGGTTTTTCCTACAGGAGCATGGGGAAGACATGAGAAAGTGGGATAGGAAACCCACCTCCTCCTTAGCAGCCCGGGTACACGAATTGAAAAGAGAAACATCCACTTCAGGAGGCTCATCTAGGTTCAACACTGCCCCAGTCTCTTGTGGACAGAACCCCAGACAGAATGGAAATGATAATATGACTGATCCTCTTGAAGGGACCTCAGGAACACATTTACAGGAGGAGGACATCATGCACCAAAACCAGGATTAGAGGAGCCCTGCCTCTAGCCAGGTAGAGGAAAGGAATAACCAGATCTATTGGACTGTGTGGATCTGATGGCCTGGCATGTCTGACCCACAAAGATACACGGCTTTGGTTGATACCGGCGCTCAGTGCACCCTGATGCCATCCAGGTATGTGGGGACTGAATCCATTTCTATTTCTGGGGTGACAGGAGGATCCCAGCAGCTGACTGTACTGGAAGCTGAAGTGAGTTTAACTGGGAACGAGTGGCAGAAACACCCCATTGTGACTGGTCCAGACGCCCCCTGCATCCTTGGCATAGACTATCTCAGGAGTGGATATTTCAAGGACCCGAAGGGACATTGCTGGGCTTTTGGGATAGCAGCCGTAGAGACAGAAGACATAAGACAACTGAATACCCTGCCTGGTCTCTCAGATAACCCATCTGCTGTAGGACTACTGAGAATTGAAGAACAGCGGGTACCAATCGCTACAGCAACAGTGCACCGCCGGCAATACCGCACTGACAGAGACTCTGTGGCCCCCATCCATAAGATGATTCGGGAACTGGAGAACCAAGGGGTGGTCAGCAAGGCCCACTCACCCTTTAACAGCTCTATATGGCCGGTGCGTAAGTCCAGTGAAGAATGGAGACTGACAGTGGATTACGGTGGCCTGAATGAAGTCACACCACCACTGAGTGCTGCTGTACCGGATATGTTGGAACTTCAGTACGAGCTGGAATCCAAGGCAGCAAAGTGGTATGCAACCATCGATATTGCCAATGCCTTTTTCTCCATTCCTCTGGCAGCAGAGTGCAGGCCTCAGTTTGCTTTCACCTGGAGGGGTGTGCAGTACACATGGAACCGACTGCTCCAGGGGTGGAAGCACAGTCCCACCATCTGCCATGGACTGATCCAGGCTGCACTGGAAAAGGGTGAGGCTCCAGAACATTTGCAGTATATTGATGACATCATTGTGTGGGGGGACACAGCAACGGAAGTATTTGGGAAAGGAGAGAAAATCATCAGAATTCTCCTGGAAGCCAGTTTCGCCATCAAGAAGAGCAAAGTCAAGGGACCTGCCCGAGAAATCCAGTTCCTGGGAGTAAAGTGGCAAGACGGATGACGTCAGATTCCTTCTGAGGTCATCAATAAGATCACCGCGATGTCTCCACCAACCAACAAGAAGGAGACGCAAGCTTTCCTAGGTGCCATAGGCTTTTGGAGAATGCATATCCCTGAGTACAGCCAGATCGTGAGTCCTCTCTACCTCATAACCCGCAAGAAGAACGATTTCCACTGGGGCCCTGAACAGCAGCAAGCCTTCACCCAGATCAAACAGGAGATCGCTCATGAGGTAGCCCTTGGCCCAGTCAGGACAGGACCAGAGGTAAAGAATGTGCTTTACTCTGCAGCTGGAAGCCATGGTCTGTCCTGGAGCCTTTGGCAGAAGGTGCCTAGTGAGACCCGAGGCCGACCACTGGGATTCTGGAGTCGAAGTTACAGAGGGTCTGAAGTCAACTACACTCCCACCGAGAAAGAAATCTTGGCAGCTTACGAAGGAGTCCAAGCCGCCTCAGAGGTGATCGGCACAGAAGCACAACTTCTCCTTGCACCCCGACTGCCAGTGCTGGGGTGGATGTTCAAGGGAAGGGTTCCCTCTACCCACCATGCTACTGATGCCACGTGGAGCAAATGGATTGCCCTCATCACGCAACGCGCCCGTATTGGAAACCCAAATCGCCCTGGGATTCTGGAAATTATAACAAACTGGCCTGAAGGTGAGACTTTTAAATTATCTTCAGAAGAATCAGAGGAACAAGTAGCACGTGCCGAGGAAGCACCCCTGTATAATGAGCTGCCGGAGAGTGAAAGACGCTACGCCCTCTTCACCGATGGTTCCTGCCGAATTGTAGGCGCAGATCGGAAATGGAAAGCTGCAGTAGGGAGCCCCACACAACAAGTTGCACAGGCTACCGAGGGACAAGGTGGATCAAGTCAGGTCGCAGAGCTTAAAGCTGTCCAGCTGGCTTTGGATATTGCCGAACGAGAGAAATGGCCAAGGCTCTATCTCTACACCGACTCCTGGATGGTAGCCAACGCGCTGTGGGGATGGTTAGATCGCTGGAGAAAGGCCAACTGGCAGCGCACAGGAAAACCCATCTGGGCCACTGAGATTTGGCAGGACATCGCCGCCCGGGCAAAAAAGCTGACTGTGAAAGTTCGACACGTGGATGCACATGTACCTAAGAGTCGGGCTAATGAAGAGCATTGTAACAATGAGCAAGTGGACCAAGCTGCCAAGGTGAAAGTGTCACAGGTGGATCTGGACTGGCAGCACAAAGGAGAGTTATTTCTAGCTCGTTGGGCCCATGATGCCTCTGGTCATCAAGGGAGGGATGCAACGTACAGATGGGCTCATGACCGAGGAGTGGACTTGACCATGGACAACATCTCACAGGTCATCCACAGCTGTGAGACTTGCGCTGCAATCAAACAGGCCAAGCGGGTGAAGCCTCTGTGGTATGGTGGATGATGGTCAAAGTACAGGTATGGGGAAGTATGGCAAGTTGACTGCATCACACTTCCCCAAACCCGCCAAGGAAAGCGCTACGTGTTGACCATGGTGAAAGCAACCACAGGATGGTTAGAGACCTACCCTGTGCCTCATGCTACTGCCCGGAACACCGTCTTGGGTCTGGAAAAGCAAGTCCTGTGGAGACATGGTACCCCTGAGAGAATCGAGTCTGACAATGGAACCCATTTCAAGAATGGCCTCATAAGCACCTGGGCTAGAGAACACGGAATTGAATGGATATACCATATCCCCTATCATGCACCAGCTGCCAGGAAAGTTGAACGGTGCAACGGATTACTTAAAACAACTTTGAAGGCACTTGGCGGGGGAACCTTCAAAAACTGGGAGCTGAACTTAGCAAAGGCCACCTGGATGGTTAACACAAGAGGTCCTATCAATCGAGCCGGTCCTGCCCAGTCCAAACCTTTGCACACAGTGGATGGAGATAAAGTCCCTGTGGTACACATAAGAGGTTTCTTAGGAAAGACTGTTTGGATTAGTCCCACCTCAGGCAAAGGCAAGCCCATCTGTGGGGTTGTTTTTGCCCAAGGACCTGGTTATACTTGGTGGGTGATGCAGGCAGATGGGGGAAACGCGTTGTGTCCCACAAGGAGACCTTATCTTAAGTGAGAACTGTGTAGACGGTAATAGAATAAAGGGTGGATAATGTCCTAGGTTGCAATATAGATGTGTTTAAGTATTCTATTACCACCAGCTGTGGGCCGTTAGCTGCTATCACCTGCTAATGACCCACTCCAGATGACAGGCAATGGGCCATTCGTTAGCTGTTATCACCTGCTAATGACCCACTCCGGATGACAGACAGCGGGCCATCAGGGACCCACCGTGTGATTCATGGACTTATCTCATCCCATTGTGGGATGCTCTGCCCAGGAGGGAGGAGCCAGGTGTTTCCACCTGGATATAACCTGGCCTTGGAACTGCCTGAGCTAGCCGTGTCTACTGGGTTCCTGGAGGACAAGAGCTACCACTGGACCTTCAGCTGGAGACTAGACCTTCACAGGATCACCGCTTCAACTGGACTACTTCAGTTGGACTGCTACTACCATCCTAACAGGGTGTTAGGTTGTATCTGACTTTGTCAGTGCTTTTCCTTGTATTATTTCACTTATTTTTAATTTCAATCTTGACTTGTGATCTCCCACTGGTTTGTTTTCAAACCAATACACTTTCATATGCATGTTTCATGGGCTTTTAATTTCTTTGAAGGAGTCACATGCTTAATGCAAATCTTTGAGGCAGGTGTATTTAAGTTTTGCTTTTCTGGCTGTAAAGAGTGGCAGTATCTACTTTGTTTAAAAAAATTAAATAAAAGAGGAGAAGAAGAAAAGGTAAAACTCATTCATGTTGCAATGCCTCCCCTATTTATACCCAGTTTGCATTGTTGTCCTGTATACATGATGATAAAAAAAATCAAAACAACCCAAAAATTATATTTGTTAGGTGTGAGCATCACTTACATGTACTATGGAAAACCTCATTTCTGCCAATGAAAAGTAAGTTTTGCTGGTAGATTCTTTAGCCTTACTGGCCCTTTCTAGTGTCAGATTAATTCCAAATTGGCTAGAATTATGCTCAAGGTATGCAGTAATTGGCAAAGATGACCTTCAGAACAAATGGATTTCTTTGTTCTTCCCTTGTCTAAAAACAATCATGAACATATGAACGGTATTAAGATATCTAGGGCATTTCCTTGTTGGTAAGTAGAATTTTATTGGATTCTTTTAAATAATTTTTTCTTGAAGTTTAACATTGCGCTTAGAATATATATATAGCTGTTCTATATGTAATGTTGTATGTCTCATGAATACTTCGAAAGTTACTAAGGTAGTGAATTGAAATTATATAGAAGTAAACAAAGTTTTCTGTAATCGGTAAGGAAGATACTGTTGTAACTAGAGCTAAGGAGAGAAATCTGGCTGATTTGTACATGGAATTTAGATTTTAAATACTTTTGAAAAATCTTGGATCATCTACTTTTAATCAAGATATTTGTGGCAAGTTGGATTCTTGTTTGGATTCCAGACCTCTTGCATCCAGCTTTTTCTTATCGACTCTTAGGGTGTTTTCTCTGAAACTTTTCAAGTTCATGACTATGTGAATGTATCACTACAGTTACTTATTTTTTTTATTTTTCAGCTTCCGTATCTAGTCCCATTGTCACAGCTGGGATGAGGAATCTCCATGAAAATAAAGTTTCAAGTCAGTTGTCTGGAAATTCAGCTAATCATCATGCTGATAATTCTAGACATGGCTCAAATGAAGACTACCTACAGATGGTGCACAGACTCAGTAGTGATGTATGTTACCTAAATCCATTTATTATGATAAAGCAGATATTTACTGTGATAAAGCAAGTATGTGTTCAGCTATCTTAGAAGTCAAATATTTTATGATGTTGTTGATGGGTAAAACCACCAAACATACATTTCAATTTCAGATGTGTAGACTCAACAATGCAACTTTTATATGTGTAATTTGATTTTTTTTAAATCTCTCTTTTCTTTGGAACTAATTCTTATGAAATTAGGAAAAGTAAACAATCTTGACATAATTTTATAGTGAGTTAATTTTAAAGATATGGTAGAGCTTCTCTAGAAATACAGTAGCAATGTGTTAATGCAAACAATACTAGGTTAGTAGTAGGTGTGTACTTAACTTATCTCTCTGGAGAATCCTGCAACTGTCAATTTGATTTGACATAATTGACTAAATTGTTGGGTAATGTAGTAGTGTTGTCAAAGGCAAGAGTTCCATGGAGATTTTTTCTTAATGATCTCTTACGTGCTCTTATTGCCTGGTTTCTTTTGAGGATGCTTTCCCTTAGTGGATTTGTTTCATGTGGGAGAAATTCCTTCTAAAATCCTGAACTTAAAGAAAAAAGGCCTCACATCTTTCTCCTTTTTTTTTTTTTTTTTTTAACTACTGATTCATTTTCTTCATGAGTATTTCATCCTGTGGATGACTTGTCAGGATTCGTCTTCGCAGCTTTGGCGCACAATCTGTTTACAGATCATAAACAGAGAACCCTTAAGTTTCAATTTATTTTTTCATCTAAACTTCTTCAGAAATAGGAAGCAGGCCACTTCTTTCGTGTGTGATTGTATGTATGTTTTATTTAGTTTACAAAAACTGAGCAACTGTATTCTTTCTAAACTAGCTTCTGTCTAAACTAGCTTATGAAAGCAAAAAGTTTTGTATTCAACAAGTGTGCTGTTAACACTAAGCTCCCTAAATCCTTTATCAGG
Organism: Entomyzon cyanotis; assembly: GCA_024500445.1. Lineage (NCBI taxonomy): Eukaryota > Metazoa > Chordata > Aves > Passeriformes > Meliphagidae > Entomyzon > Entomyzon cyanotis. The sequence continues at coordinate 40,364,618 of JAKEPQ010001021.1, read as the reverse complement.
ATGAATACAGTAGAACTCCAAAGAGTTACTAGTTTTGTTACTCATCTTCCTTTTCTCTTAGATGTAACAATTATGCTGATTAAAAATATTTGCTAAAAACAGAGTGTTGTAGTGAAAGAATCTATCATAATATACAGTCATCAGATGGTTTTCTGTCTCTGCTTCAGTGTTGCAAGTTCTTTAAAGTAGGAAGGTATTCTAGGTTTTAAATTTAGAGATATCCCTCCAACTGTGTTAAATGGACATATCAAGAGAATATTGGTTTTGTTAAGACAGTTAACAGAACTTAGTTAACAGTCAAAATATGGTTGCTTTAAAAATTTCTTATTAGGATAATTTATTTTGTATTTTTAATGATTATGTATTTTTAACTATTCATCCCTAATTTTGAGATCCAAGAAATGCAACCACATCCTAGTTCATGAAAACTTAGATATGAAACTTACTTCAAAATTGACAGGTTATGAAAGCATAGTACTTCCTCATGGGCTGGTCTAATTGGAGAAGTACTAGACATAAAAAGCCGTAAATGTTGTGAACTTGCACTTTTATCCTTTTGTGCACTTTCTTACTGGTGCATATGTGTTACCTGCGTTTTATTTGTAATTATAGCTTTAAAAGCTGATTTTAGAAGCTATCATGCAGAAAACAATTTGAAGAATTTGGATTGAGGTGTTGCTTCTGTGTATGAATAATAATCATAATGTTGCAGCCTTTTCTACTTTGGAGAAGATCTTTATGAATGAGAGTTTTAAGAACCATAAAACTCAAGAGTTTAAATTATTTTTATGCATTTTAGGATTTTACTGCTTCAGAAAAGATAATAATTAACAAAACATTGTGTACCTCTGAAATACAAAATCAGCAAAGGCTCACTACACATACACTCAGTTTATGGACAATTTTTTGATAAACTTGAGAGCATTCCTAGAGTATAATTAATCATTTGGTGAAGCTCCAAACTAAGGAAATGTAAATGCACATTTCCAAATATTTGTCAGCTGTGGTAGGAATGGCATCTCTATCCGAAAGGTCATATATCTAGTTAGTCTGTTTAGGTAATTTGGTAAAAGTTGTCTTTGTCTGTGTCTTTGACAATCATGGTTAAAGGTCCTCTCCTGTTCTAATAAAATATACCTGATAAGAAGTTACTAAGCTTATTTTTCAGTATTTTGGGGTATTTTTTTGAGATCTATTAAAAGTCAAAGAAAAGTATGGGCAAAAAAATCAGTTCCATAATTTCAGTGTAGTAGATAAATGAGTAACTCAGTAGCATATCAATTCAGTTTCACTTAAAATAACGTCATATACATTTAATATGGCGTTCATTATATTGTGTTGGTCTGAATATTAAACTCCTTTGCCCATGAGAATTTTCTCACATGGCAACAACTCTTTTGCAAACACTCTTGCAAAGATAAGTGTCATTAACACCACAGTGGAAGATTTAGATTTATTGTGCTGTGAGTGGAAAGAAAAAATCTAGTGTAGTTGTGCAATAAATGCCCGTAGGTGGTGAAAGTGATGAAATCTGATTTCTTATGGATATGTGTTCTTTGAGAGGTAATGACCTGAAATCCATGAACTTCAAACTCTTTCTTTAGCGCTGTCATGTGCAGCTTCACAAGGTGTTGCCTGTAAATGGCCCAGTCTGTGGCTGTGCACATGGAAATTGGCTGTTTGGCCATCGTCAGAGAACTGTGTAGTTATCCATCTATGCAGGCTTCTGTCTCCTTGAAATAACGATTTTGCTTTCTAACTCACTACCAGATGTTGATTTTTTTCATGCAGACATGTAAAAACATAATTACAACTAAACTTTTTAACATGCTATTAATTGGCTTGATATTGGTCAAAAGGTTAAAAACTATTTATCAGACAGATAATTCAGATTAAAAAAAAAAAAAGGAAGGAAAAGGCTATGTGCAAAAATTGCCTATATCCAGATACCTCAACAAGGGCCACATTAGAATGTTAGGTACTGAAGTAACCAGTTTAATTAGAAGACATGAAATAACCGTGGAACTTCATTGGACACTTCCTTCATTTATATGGCTATACCTTTCGGAAGAAAGGAATTTTTATTATTTGTTTATTATTATAGAAATTTTATCTTCATAGATGCAGAATTTGTTAGGTTTTCCTTTCCCCAGTCATTCCCACAGATGCTGTATAAAAACCAGCACCTAAAGTGGGAAATGCCATTCTATGGTGGAAATTTAGTTAGGACATTGAGTGAGTGAGTAGTTGTGACCAGTAGAGGGCTCCACAAAAGCATTGAAAAAACCCATGTAAAACTGTCAGTGGAAGTTCGAATAGTGAATTTCAAATTTTATATAAGGATAGCGTGGAGGTAAAAAATGCACATTTACATTGCTAAAAATAGAGCATGGACATAATTGCATTGTAATTAATATTGTATTGTTAAAACGTTTGTCAGAAATTATTAATTGCTTTGGAGCAGATTGGGGAAGTGCCTCATAGTGCCATTGAGTTGTTTCCTGTTTAAGTCTTACGAGCTAAAATCAGTCCAGCTGTGTTTTGCACGGCACTAACCCAGCTGCTGTAATGGGACTGCTAAAGATTCTGTTCAGCCCTGACTTCTGTATGCTGAGGATATAGATACAAATTGTTACTGTGTTGCACTGTAAAAGTAAGATGGCATTCTAGATAATCTTTTAAGGGTAGATTAAGTAAGAAAACAGTGAGTTTTAAAAATCCACATTCTATAGTTAATTTCTATCAGAAAGTATTGTATAAAGGTCATGTACCTTCTCTTCAGCTCTTTACTATGAGGGCTTGCAATAAAAACTTCTAAGTGGAATCTTAGTGTAAAACCAAAAGTGCTTGTCTAGCTAGAAAACATGTAGAAAGATTTATTTTTGTGTGCCTCTTCTGTTTATAGATTCTTCTTAGGTCTGATTGGAGCATTGCTTATATAGTAGTTTAATAGCAGTCTAAATTACAAAGATTTTAATGTAAGTAAATATTTTTCTAATATTTTTCGTCAATGCTTTTTTATCTAATCCATTTTATTAGTTTATGTACTAACTTCAGTGTTTATTTTAACAGATGTTTGTGTTCATACTGATAATTTTTTTTTATCATTCTCACTTTAGGATGGCGATCCTTCAATAAGGAATGCTGCGTCTTTTTCCTTGAGGTCACCACAGTCAGTCTGCTCTCCAGCTGGAAGCGACGGAACCCTTAAAGGTAGTCTAGCAGTCATATATATATACATACATATATATATGTCAGTTTGTTTTTGCCAGTTTTAAAGAACAGAGAGTTTAAAGAGGTATTTAGTTTTTCCTCCTGACTTCTGTATTTAAATAGTACTAGAGACTATATCATTATGTTTTGGATGCAAAATTATTTTGAGCCCTGATCCAGGTGAAATTTCTGATGGCCTGAAAATTCACTAATCATACTTCAAAATAAAGCTCAAATTTATGGAGGACAGAAGGATTTAAAATCCTTTCCAATGTGAGGATTAAATTCTTTAAGAATTCAGTTGCTCTACATAAGAAAAGTTTTAAAGGCAGCATTACGAGTATTGAACCCTTAGCCAGCTCAAAACTGTTTTAACATGCAACACTTGTCCTAATTACAATAACAAAATTCTAGAAATATCAAAATAAATTAGCTCAATACACATAGCATAAATGAAGATTGTAAACCTTAGCTGTGGAGAGGAGTAGGGTGAACTGTCTGTCAGTTGAGAGGAAACAGGAAAAAAATCTGCTCAAAATAATTCTTTATGCTAAAATCCACTTGATAAGGTAGGGGTTTGGACATATTCTTGTTAATTTTCTTTTGTAGTGATTATATATTTACAGAGCAATAATTGAAAGATGAAACAGTGCTTTCTTAGCTGTAGACCTGAAACAAAAGATAGGTCTTACTGGGTGATCAGCTTAGGTGGACAAGGAGAACAGAGGATGGGGGATATTACAGAAAAGATGAAGGTATTATGCAGCCTGGAAGAGAGACATGTTTGTTAGGGGGTGAACCTTAGGGCAGCCTTTCCATGCCTATGAGGAGATTAGCAGGAAGATGTGAGTCAGTATTTTCATTGCTGTGGAAGAAGGGTGAAATACAATGGACTTAAATTTAAACAGGAGGTTCTAACTCAGTCTAAGTACAAACTTTTTAATTATCGGGACAGTCAAGCAGAGGAAAAGGATCCCCATAGAATCTGTGAGTTTTTTATCCTTGGGGGTTTTCAGACTGAACAAAATCTGACATAATGTGTCCTTGCCTCACCCTGCTTTTAGCATGAGAAGGAGCTAAACATCTCCTGAGGTCCCTTCTTAACTGCATTATCCTATGGTTCAGGTGGCAAGTGAGAAGTATGTGTATAGGATGGCAGCAGCTTCAGTATTACAGAAGGTCTTCTGGTAAAGGACTTTTTGTAAGACTCTGTCTTTTTTTCACTTTTTGTCAAGCTTATAGGTTTAACAAGGTTGTGGATCTAAGTTATTCCGCTCATATATGTGATTACTACTCAGCCAGAAGTATATTTGAATTATTTTGTTGGTTAAAGTTGCTGCTGTTTCAATTGGCTGTCTCAGAACCCAGTTTTGAAGCAATACCTTTTCAGATTATTTCTGAAAACAATCTGATTGTATAGTTCAGACTGTAGTATTTCAACATTAGAGGCACTGAGAAAGTACAAGAGGAGCTTTCTGATTTATTTACCTCTTCATTAGCTTTACTTTTCCCTTTGATAAATTGCACAACTGAAATACTGCTGCTAATGGTGTTACCATTTTGCCATCTTTAAGACTTTAAAGACCCCTGATTGAGAGAACCAGTTCTTGATGCTGCATCTAGAGTTTTAGAAATGTATGGAAGAGTTGTAAATAATTGCAGTGTTGTTAAGAACATGGGAGCCCCGATAGGGAATTTTTGGCCTGTGATTTGTAGTGAAAGCTGGGATGAATACAACAAGTATCTGTACTCAGCTTTTTTTTTGCTCTCTTGTTAGCCCCTAAAAGTTTGGTTGGCAGGTCACAAACCTTGGTAAAGGAAATTAGCAAAATACTTATCATTTGTCTGGAAGGACAAAAAGAATGGCACTAGGCATAACCAGTCATAATCAGAGAGAGATCTCAGGAGGGTTGTTACAATGTCTAAACTTTCTTATATAACATAGAGACTTGAGGCATTTACTGCAGGTTACAGGTCTTCTGGAGATGTGGAGAACATGATTGCACGGTCTTGAATTACCTTCACGCTAAATGTAGCTGTCTGTTTGACAGAATCTGAATGAGGGAGAAGTTCTGTTTGTGATGTAGGCAAATATTTGAGAGAGACGGCAGGACTTCTATTTGTGTTTTGGGTGGTTATTCACTTAATCAGTGGAGAAAAATTTCACTGTCTTTGCTTCACTTCTGCTTCAGTATACTTCTGCTTCAGAGCAGTTGAAGTTTAATCCCAGAGGTCCAGGCTGATCTTTAGCCTATGTTTTTAATGTAAATTTTTTGGTTTTAACTATGCAAATATCATAATGGCTCTGTTTTCATGCTATCATCTGTTGCCACATCCACTTTTAAAAAATTTATTTTGTGAAAAGAGTATGGAGTATCATGGAGTATTTTCCTTTTGCTGACCTTGTAAAATATCCTCTGGATTCCATTACTGAAGATTGATTACTCGCAAGAATATTTTATCCATTTGTTTTACTTTCCTACTGATATGGAACCTCACGTTTTATTTTAATTCTTAATTTTTTCTTGAGAAAACTTCCACTATTTATCTAAAGGAAAAGCCTTCCACAATGTTTTCAGTCCATTGCTTTATGAAGAGGTTTGTTCATACCATTTACAGTTTCCTAGATACTTACGAAAATGTCAGTAAGGACTAGCAACAACTCTTATGAAATTATGTAATTTTGTACTCTTTTCCATAAATAAGTTTTGTTCCCTCCAGAAATTGTTAATGGGTATTTGATTATTTTCTGAATAATTTGGAAAGGCCAATTCTGTTTTCTTAGGGTTTCACAGAACTTCTCCAGACAGATTTCAGTACTCTTAGTGTCTGAATGTATAGTGGATAACCAGAAGAATTAGGAATCTTCTCAAGTCTGTAGTGTAGACTTCAGTGCTCTCAAAGGTACTTATGAAGAAAAAATACCATCTTCCCTTCAGTCCTTCGAAAGGCAGAAGAAATTTATTCAAGGATTTTATTCTGATAGCACCAAAATAAACATTCATTCTTGTTTCTTCCTTCAAGCCTTAATTTTTTATGCAAGGTGACTTCTGAATACAGCCATTCTCAGGTGGAACAGCCAAAGCTGAGTTTTTCATGAGGCATTTGAAACTCTGGGTAGAGTGGTGAGACTCTTCCCTGAACACTGTTGAAAGAAGATGTGGAAAGTGAATGCAGTCTGTCCCTAAAAACTTCTCAAATGCATCTTCTTTATCTGTCTCTTATGCTATCCCTTTAAGTTTGAATTTTAAATCAAGTTATGGTCTTTGAAAATAAATGTCAACATTTTCTGGTAATCAAAATAAGTAACATTTTCTTTATATCTAGCACAAAATTTGGAAAGCTTTCCAGAGGAAGATCCTAAGATTTCAGAAAGTGGTGCAGGAAAGGACTAGAGGACTTGCCATCTTCTTACTCTCATGTTGGCTGATAATTTATTTCATATTTTTAATGATTATGTATTTTTAAATATTCATCCCTAATTTTGTGATCCAAGAAATGCAACCACATTCTAGTTCATGAAAACTTAGATATGGAATTTATTTCAAAATGGACAGGCTATGAAAGCATAATACATTTTACTACAGAGCTACACACTACTCTCGTGTAGCAGTATTGCTCTCAGTAACAGTTTTTAAAATGTTAGTAACAGAGTTTCCTTTGTTTTGCCGTACCAGTTAGTCAAATTCTTAGTGCTGTGAAGCTCCTGATGCTTAACCGGAATCATTTTTGTTGCAGTTAGTCATGATACTTCTTGTCTTCTTTCCAATAGGCAAAGAACAGGTCACATCCTTTTTTTTTTTTATAGTAGTGATTTACATATCAAAGAACATTATAATGTTTTGCGCTAATCTAATCTACTAATTGAATAGCACAGTTTCTTTCTATTACCTTGATATAAGTCATCATTTCTGAATTTCTAACTGCCTCTGATGTTTTTAACTGACTTCTAATTGGTATTCATGTGTCTTGATGTTCTACTGTCCTAACTTACAGATATGTCTCTATTTGAAGACTTAGAAGGATGAGTAGTCAGGAAAGTACTGGAGATTACTTTATGTGATACTACTGTTGTATATGAGAATATAGCTGTTCTTTGCTGATAACTTAGATTTATATTTCAAGCTGTTTTAAACATTCTGCTGTCTTTCTACAGAGCTTGTCTATCTTCCTCTTATGTTTTTGCAATTCAAAGATGAATAAGAAGTTTGTACTTCTTGCCCCTGAATTTGTTTTGTTTCAGAAAGTTACTCAAATTAGTCAAGAAAAATTTTTATTCTATTTTTAAAAGCAGGGATTGGCCTCTCAAAGGCTTAAAACCAAAAGCAGTAATGATCCTTAGATTAATAAAATAGTCTCAAATTCTGTTACATGAGAAGGTATTAATGACAAATATTTTAAAGTATTGCTCTTATGACAATGCTCTGGAAAGCTGCATTTGTTCACATGTACTCACTTCATCCATTTTTACTAAGAAAAATTGAATTTGTGTGAACATAGCTTCACAGTAGGGATTACAATAATAAACATATTTTTGTTGAGATTACACTAGATTAACACTCTTCAGCTTGTTAGTGAAATTATTACGAGAAGCTATATAGAAAACCATGCTAAAGTCCATATATGGCACTCAATTCCTCAATTCTCTTCAAGATTTGATGATACTTATTCTTGGCAAATTCATTTTGGAATAACACTTCTTTGTTATCTCAGTTCTTACAGAGAAATTATTCTAGTGCATACTTAAATCATGTAGACTATGTATTATACTGTGGGCAGGCCTTTACCATCTTTTTGAAGGGACTGTTTTTTCCTTTTTGAGTCTACTGGAGGCACACATTCTCGAAGTGATTATTACTAATTTTGAGACTGGTTTAGCCAGAGTTCCAGGGTGAATTTGTCTGATCCCATTTTTATGAAAACTTTCCTCTTATGTGAAGGTGATAAATATGATCGTGTTAGCAAAAATAGTGAGAAAAAAAAAAGACACTTCATTTACATATTTTAACTGTAGTCTCTTTAAATCTGTTGGCAATGGTGTGTCCCTCAGATTCTGTAATCACAAGATTCCTAGCTTTTCCAACAGACAGATGTCATTGTGAATACAATATGGATGCTCTGGTTCCCTCCTCCGACTTCTGCCCTTATGAACTTATTTACAGTATAATTACTCATATGTGAAGTCTTAATAATTCACATATAGCACATACACATTTCTTAAAGCCTCTCTTTCTAAGGCTTTTCCTGTAAAATGCCTGGAATGATGTTCCAGCTTTATATACCAATTTGATACCTATTTAAATCATGTTCCAGGAGTCTGGAAGATCACTTTCTTATGGATTTTAAAAGGTGTAGCACTTGAACATTCTCGAAGTTTCTCTCCGATTGTGCTATGAACCAAGTATTAAACATGAGTCTTCATTTGTTCTCTAGCAGTTTTTCCAGCTTTCATGCTTAGGGAATGATACTTCTGACAAAACAGGGTATAGGATGTGTGAAAGGCTTTGGTCACCATCTGAGAACCTTTGCCTGCAAGGGAATTAAAGGAATACTGTTTTATGTGACCATTTGGAAGTTGTTATTGTACAAGTGGAAAGATAATAATTTTTTTAAATGCTGAAAAATATGTGAGTCCTGACTTCCTGATAACCTTAGTAATTGCTTTTTAACCATGTGAATGACAACCCAGAGTGTGATCAGTGGTGTGACTTTACTGCATCATCTTTAAAAGGCAAGTGACATGAAGAAGCTTAGAGACCATCAGAGAGAGTATTGTGAATACTTAAAGAGGGTGTGAGGATTGTGATGTGGTTAGCAAGTATAGAAAAAAAGTGTATGATGGAGATGCTTTCAGTCTCCTGGACAGAAGCTTCTTAATTTGTTATCCAAGCTACTGATACACATTGAGTAAGTAGAGCCAGGGTAAACAAACTAGAAGTGGTTTCAAAATTTTACTTTTTAAAGAAGGCTAAGTCTCTGTCAATGCAATGAAATCCTTTTTATAATTGATTGTATAATACAGGATTTGGTAAGATACCAGTCAAGAATCACAGAAAAAATGGCGTTTGCAAATTACTATAGCAGTTGATAAAACTTCTTCCATACTTGATGCCATCTACCACTAGGAATCAATAGAAGAACTAAGTAATGTAGAGAACCAGTCCTAGGATTATCATAAATGGTCAGAATGACTGTTGCTGAAAGACTAGAGAGGTATTGTTGATGGTTGTGTTTATTCTCTGTAGAGGCCTCATTTCCAGTGATGGTACCTGCTTCTCAGCTATGTTTGGTGTTATCTGGTTGACTATCAGTATTTGCTGTTCAGTAATGACCTTCAACAATGGTCTTTCTGAATCAGGGGAGAACCTCCTTTTATCTCAGATGTGGTACATATTTCTGCCATATAAAAAGAGAATGCACAACGTTCTTTTAATGATTCTGTCTATGGAAAATCAACTACAAAAAGTCAGATTTATTTTTCTTCTGAATAACCAGCCTTAGATTTAGACTCAAAAGTTGCCTATGTATTTCTCTGTTCTAAAATAAGAAAATTGGTTTCTTTTTGAAGATTTGTATGTTATTTACTGCAATGAAAGCATTCTGTAGAACAAACCTTCTCAATCTTGGAATCTCGACTGGTTGGGCAAACTCATCATAACTGTCTGTGTATTCTTTAATTTTTTTTTCTGTTATCCAGTCTTGGTAAAGATATTTATTATCAGACACATAATGGCCCAAGACTTCTCCCATAGGAAATATTCCAGACTGACTCCAACATTAATTGACAAAACTCTTGCTGTATAATGGGTGTAGTTTTCATAGAATCATTAAGGTTGGAAAAGACATCCAATATCATCTGGTCCAACCTTTTATGAAATACCCTCATGCCAAATAAAGCATAGCACCCAGTGCCACATCCACTTGGTTCTTGAACACCTCCAGGAATGGTGGCTCAACCACCTCCCTGGGCAGCCCATTCCAGTGCTAACCCACCCTTTCAGTGAAGAAATTCTTCCTGAGGTCCAACCCGAACCTCTTCTGGTACATTTTGAGGCTGTTTCTTCTAGTTGCCTGAGAGAATAGTCTGATCCCTGCCTGGCCACAACCTCCTTCCAGGGAATTGTAGAGTGATAAGGGCTCACCTGAACCTCCTATCTCCAGGATAAACACCCCCTCCCTCAGCTCCCTCAGCTCCCTCAGCTCCCTCAGCTGCTCCTCACTGGACTTGTGCTCCATCTCTGTTCCCCTTCTCTGGACTCACTCCAGCACCTGAAAGACTTTCTTGTATTGAGGGGCCCAGAACTGACCACAGGATTCAAGAGGTGGCCTCACCAGTGCCAAGTACAAGGGGACAATCACTGCCCTGGTCCTGCTGGCCACACTATTGCTGACACAGGCCAGGATGTCATTGGCCTTCTGGCCACCTGGGCACACTGCTGGCTTTTGTCTGAAGTCTCAGTACTGAAGAGAATGTGCTATGTGTTCCTTGTGTGATACCTGTTCAAAACTGCTAAGGTTTGTGATAGGGTGAAACTGTTCAAGAATGCTTCATGTTGTTCACTTTTGTTTCATCTTGATACATAGGCATTGCAGCTTCTGAGCCTCCTTGTTGTCAGAGGCTTAACCATCATTAAACATCTCAGAAATCCATGAAGTTATTGCTGGAACATATCCTTTTAAAATGCAGCTTATAGGCCTTACTATCAAAACCTTTCAGGAATTTCCTTCAGGAGGAAGGTATTTTCAAATACTTATTCGTAGTGCTGCCTAGGAGAGGCAAAACTTTACTTTTGTTTCTTCATTTACTGAATTCTGAGAATGTTCAGTAGAATGCATGGAAATCCTTCTGACCTCCTCAAATCTATTCAAAGATAAAAAGAATCACTTTATCTGTTGCTGTAGCATTACTTTTCACATGAGAAATGCCAAATTAATACAAAATCAGATTGATCTTGTCATATTTATTTAGAAGTTTAGGACAAGGGAGAATCAAATCTGTTTCCTGTGTTTAGAAGTGTAACTCTGAAAAACAGTAGATGTTCCATTGTTGCAAGTATTCATATAAGAAATAATTCAAAATTAAGATGTCAGTAATATCTCTTTGAAAAGTTCTGAGTTGCATCTACTATTTGTGGAAATTGTCCTGCAGCTTGTTTTTCCTGAGTGGTAGTTTTTATCGTAAAAGAAATTGGTAGCTAATGATTCCTGCTACACGTTAAATTTAATCTTGTAAATTACCCAAAGAAATGGTAATTGTGAGGAGGAACATAACAAGAATAGGAATTTGGTGAAAAGCAAGTGAGAAATCTTCTTAGGGTGTAGCCAGAACTGGTGGCTGAGTGTGGTTTCTGATTTGTGGAAGGAAGATAGTGTAGTAGAAAAGTTTTGAGAATTGGAATGAGTCAAAACAGAACTTCCCAAATTTGTGGATGTTATTTACAGAATATGGAGTTACTGCTGGTAGATAAGAAGGATTAGGATAAACCCATGCCATACCCTGCTCTCTAAATGCAGAAGTCATGGGACTTGGCACAGAGTGGTCTAGGGAGACAAAATAAGTATAGCAGTTGTGCAAAAAGGTCATCAGTAAAAGCACACTTTTTATGTGAATTGAAGCTTTGATAGAGATATCCATTCTGTTTTTTCATCTACAGGTCAGTACATTGCTTAATGACTCTTAACATTTCTAAAAAAATATGGTAGAAATTTAAGCTGCAGCATAAAGCTGCTTTCTTGTTTAGTGGTGTTTCTTGAGTGAAGCACACAGGACCTGTATTCTAGTTAATTTTTGCTTGTTTTTAGAAATACTGACCTATGATGACCAGACCAGAATGACTAATAATAATCTCACTCATTGTTTTCTGAAGATCAGTATTCCTCAGTGAATGAATGGAACCTGAATGGATGCTTTAAGAAGAGGAGACTCTGTGTGTTCCCCACCTTGCACAGTATTCCCTTTTAAGCTGAAAATAGAGCTCAAAATTACATTTGGGATTGGTTGAAAAGCGTCTCTGTTTTTCAGACTTTTTTTCTAGGCTGACAGTTACAAGCAGCTGATTAGTCAGAGAAATTAAAACTTCAAATGTCATTAATTGGACAATTTGTTTAATTAAAAGTGTCCTCTTTTTAAAATTTCTGTGGATACTCTCAAATCCTGGAAAGAGTGCACATAGAAGCAAGAGTTCACACATTAAACAAAAAAAGAGGGGAGATGAGGCAGGACATGGTAGAAAAATGGCTTAAGATAATTAGTGTTTTCTAGGTAGGAATGAGTGGGGGGAGGTTGGAGTAAATTTACATAAATTAAAATTTAAAAACAGAAAGAAAAGGAAAGAAAAAGATGTTAAAAATAAACTGTCAGAATCCAAGTTAAGGAGGTTGTGTATGTTTTGATTTTTTTTTCTTTAATTAAAAGTGTGTGGTTGAAATGGCTAGTGCCTATAAACTGATCATTTAGTCTTCATCACTGGACCTTATTAAGAATCTTTTTGATCTTTCCTTTTTTCTGTAGTCAACTTGCTTTCATTGATCATTTTCTAATAGTTGATGTTCTGAACTTTAGGTACTATTTTTATTTATTCTTTTTTGGTGGTGGGTTTTTTTGTTCCATCTTCTCTGAAATGATCCCTTCTCTACCTGCAGTGGACTGCTAAAATTCCTAGGAAGTACACTGTGGCTATCTAGATTGCATCTTGATCTAGCAATTATGTGCTTCCTACCAATCTTATTTAGACCTTTTGTGAACACAGTTATATGTAGAGATACACATTAAAATTATGTAGGTTATATTTAGTGTGTTTTTATATAAACATGAAACAACATAACTGTTCAGTTTTTCTGAATTATTATTCTAGGATCAAGACAACCTTTAATCCAACAATCTCAGCCTCCACCTTATTCATCACCTAGAGATGTTCCCCCAGACATATTGTTAGATTCTCCAGAAAGAAAGCAAAAGAAACAAAAGAAAATGAAGTTAGGCAAGGATGAAAAAGACCAGACTGAAAAAGCTGCAATGTATGATATCATTAGCTCTCCTTCCAAGGACTCCACTAAGCTTACATTAAGACTCTCTCGTGTAAGATCTTCGGATATGGACCAGCAGGATGATATGCTTTCTGGTTTGGAAAACAGCAGTGTGTCAGAGGGTGATATTCCTTTTAATGTGCAGTACCCAGGACAGACTTCTAAAACACCCGTTACTCCACAGGATGTTAACCGCCCACTAAACACTGCTCAGTGTTTGCCGCAGCATGAACAGACAGCTTTCCTTCAGGCACAACAAGTGCCTGTTTTACAACAGAACACTTCAGTTGCTGCAAAACAGCCTCAAACTCCTGTGGTACAGACACAGCAACAGGTTTCGCAACAAGGAGCTATAACGTCATATGATGAAGTAGAATTGGATGCATTGGCTGAAATTGAGCGGATAGAACGTGAATCAGCTATTGAAAGGGAGCGATTTTCAAAAGAAGTGCAAGATAAAGGTAAAAGGATTGTGTGTGTATATACACTATATATTATATAAATATATATATATATATATATATGCATATAAACTCCATATATATATATATAAAAAATCTTCCTGTCATTGTCACATAGTTCGATACTGTTTACTCAGTGTAGGTCCTTCTGCGACATTCATCTCCATTCCCTTCCAACAATGAACTGTAATCTTTCTTATATGCATATTTTGAATATCTGATATTCTTTATTTGGGGTCTTAATGGATGGAAAGTGAAATTTTTATGTTTCAAAATTCCTTTAAGATGCTCTTACTATGAACGTGGGACTGAATGAAGTACAATTGTGTTTATAGTTTTTCAAATCTCAGCAGTACCATAAATCAAAATTTGTAGTAAGTTTTGGTAGTTGTATTGTTAAACCATGTTGCCTAATTTAAGAAAATGCAGGAAAACTGTTTTATCCCATTTCTATTCATATCCCCATTTGAATTTAATGTGAAGGAGATGTTAGACTAAAATCACATCTGTTCTGCTCTTTTAGAGGTAGTGTAATGATTGGGTAATATATACAATTATGTTGTCTCTAATGTTTGTTCAACTGGATATTAATTATTATGCAGGCATTAGACATTTAGAGAACTACCATGTATCTGTATGGTCTCTAGCACAGAACCTGGTGGGCCTCTGAAATGTTTTATCTTCACTTCGGTAGGTGCACTTGTTGTCTTAATGGATTTAATTTAATCTATCAGATTTTTTGTTTTGATTTCTCTTTCTTTTTCTGTTGTTAACTGGTTTGAAGGTCTTTGGTTTCAGATGTATTTTATAAATTAGATAATAATACCATACCATAAGTATTTTTCAGAAGCTTCCTCTGCACCGTTTAACTTCTGAGAAAAAAACGTTTTGTAGCATTATCCTAATTTATTAGACACTCTCAAGAAAAGCTTTGCAGAATGGAAAATGGTGAAAATTCTGATTTTGGAAGTTCATGGGTGAAAATGGTCCATGTGGACATACTTGCATGGAATGAAGTTACACACAGTTTGGATCTTTAACCAGCAGAGATGGTGCAAATTTTCTCTCTATTTAAAGTGGTTTTTTACTATTTTCAAAGATGCCGGAGTGGCGAGGGGAGGAGTGTGTCTGTGTCTATGTGTGTGTGTGTGTGTGTGTGTGTGTGTTTGTGTATGTGTTTGTAAATGTTGCTGCAGTACTAAAAGGTTTAACTCCTGAGATGTTTCTTATTTAGTAACTAAATCAAATCTTTTTAGGAAAAGCTATTTATGAATATAAGGAGAAAACATGTGCTCACCTCAAAAGAGATCTCTACTGATCTCTACTGTCTTTAATTTTAATTTAATGGAATGAGGAATTTGATTATTTACTTAAATCTCTTCCATTAATTTTTAATTTATTGTTGGAGAGCTTGTAGTTTGTGGCCTAATCCTTCAAAAGCTCCATTTGTGTCTACACACTTGAAATAGAATCTCCACCGTGTTTTACCTGAGAAGCAGCTGAAAAAATGTACAGCAGCTTTCAAAGACTTCGATCAAGACAGAAAACACACTTTCTGTTTTGTTGTGGCTTTCACAAAATGTTGAGCATTAGTTGTAAAGTTTGTTTACCATAATTACATATCTATGGTCAGAATCTTGATTTGTTTCTTTTGGGGAAAGGAGTGATTTTTATAGACTGTGACCATACCTCTTCACCACTGGTGAATAACCATCTTCCAAAATAAGGATTCTGACCTTATGCTACCCTCTTACCTGCATCCTCTTGTAGGTCTCAGATCTTCCTGAGTTCCTACAACAGCTATAAATTAGGTGCATGAGTTGCTGCCTAATATTGGAACAAATTATCACTATTTATTCACTTTTGCTAAATTGCCCCTATGATAAACAGCAGCACTTTTCACCTTTTCCCTTTGGCTCTTGAAGTTTCAGCCATGAGTGCATAGTTAGTAGATTTTTAGCAGTCTTGGAACAGATTTCCTGAAAATCTGTTACCTTGGAGAAATACAGTTCTTACTTTTTTGGTAATGCTTTTGCCGTTGCTTGTAAGTTTTTGCTATGTCTAGAAGCTCTAGGATTGTTCTAGTTAGAGCTGTTAGGTTTGGTGAAGCTGCAGGGGGAAGCTTCCTCTATTGTTCCTATGGGAATATGTGTGTTAGAAACACATTCAATAACTTCTAAATATGTCATTCATTTCTGCAAAGCTGCATAGTGTATTTATACAAAAGCTTGGCATTTGTGCATTTTTGTACATGTACTGTAACTTCAGATCACACTATGTCAAGAAAAGAATGTGGGTGTAGCAAGTGCTCGGTCTAATTAGAGTGGGAGTGCGTAGCACCAGCTGATGCTTTACAATAGCAAGCATCCCTTTGGAGAACTTATTCAAGACACTAGCACATGCTAAAATCTGCATGGAAGCTTCTTCGCTGCTTTTGTAATAGAGGCATGGGAATGCATACTACAGCCATGCTGCGTTTTCTGTGAATACTCACACTCATTTCCATGAATTACTTTCAGTAGAGTGGTACTCACAAATTTTCGTAGTACGTTAGTGGTCTCTTCTGTCCTTTATTTTAAACATGAAATCTCAATAGTTCTATACTTCATTACAGATTTTCAAGTGCTTTCTTTTTAACAGTAAGGGTTTGGTGGGATAGGACATGTTCTTCTGAGGCTAATAACCAGTAGTGTGGTGGAATTGTTTGTTTCAGAGAAGCAGCAGAGATTTGGGCAGGGGGGACGCTTGCTAAAAATCATACAACTGCTAAACTTGCCTAAGGCAATGCTAAGGTCTAGGGTTTTTTTAAAATGCTGAGGTCCTTTTATTATATTTGGTACTAGTGGGAAATGGGCAGTGGAGCCTTGTGGTAATTATAGTACTTTCTGTAATAAATCATTGTTTCTAACAAAGCTGTTAAAATATTTAGCTTCCACCAAACAAAGTCTCTCAAAGTGGGAGACAGTCTGTGTTTCAGAAGGACTAACAGTGTTCTGCAGAAGTGCCTTACTCTGCTTTGAAAAGCAGCTTATCTTTCTGAAATCTGATTTTCATACTTTTACTTCATGAAAAAGGAATCTTTAGTGCAAATATCACTAATGCTACTGTGTGGCAGATATGCATAAGAAATTATTTTATAATACAGACTTTCTTCTTCATATGCAAGTGGTTTTTGCAGCTATGTTTTTATAATTCTCTCCTTTTGCCCTACTTTGTTCTTGGATTAAGTGGAGTGTAGGGTCTTTATTCATCATGATAGAGAGGTGTGAAATTTTAAAAGGTGGTTTCATCCTAATCTTCTGTGTGGAAGGGCAGGAGTTCATCTCCTCTTCCTACTTTCTCCATCAAGAGAGAGTCTCTATTGATTAATTTCACAAGTAATTTTTCTGGATCTTCTAGTAAAAGGAGATTTTGAAGACCTAGGCACTTGGCACCAAAAGTCACATTCTAATACATCTCTTATGTTTAATAGCTTCAGTACTGCTAAATAAGTCCATGGAACATGATACATCTCAGGTCATCAGTTCCTGTTGCTCCCCTCACAATGACCTCTACACCCTCATCAGATACAAGATGTTAATCAATACTAAATCATATCTTCTATTTTGAAAGAATGTGTAGTATTACTGATGGATCTAACTCAGATTATCTGAGTTGGAAAAAGAGTGATTCAAAAGAGATTGACTTTTTCAACGATTGACAGGTAAACCATTGTGATATTTTCATGTTATCATTTCTTCAGAAAGGTAGTGAAACTTCATGCACACTTTCTTCTCTTCTAACTACTGCCAGTAGTCACCTTTTCTGTGCTACTTGGTGCTGTTGAAGGCTTTTGAAACAGGTAGAAGTCTGTATTCTGAACCAGTTTTGTTCACTTATCTGAAATTGTGCTCTTTTTCACATTCTGAAGTTGACTACTTAAAGAAAGTACAGGAAATCCTATTAAGTTTTAGAAATTGTCCCAGGAATTTCTGTTGTTCTCAGGCATCTTTGTTTCCTTTTGGGAGATGGGAATGTTGAGGGAGAAATTTCAAATCGGTAACCTCAGTTCTTTGCATCAACTTGTGCTTTGCCACTGTTCGGGTATAAGTGGGCTTAGTTTTACGTGTAGTTAAGAAGTTTAAGCCATCACTTTAAGGCTAAACCTTTCCTAGAACATTATATTAAGTTCTTGTTTTTCAAGATGTAGACCTACTACAGAATTAATTTTCAGATTCAAAGTCGATACATTAAAATCTTTCTTGCTTTTCTATAAACTCCAAATACTGTGAAATAAAGATGTTTAACATATTAATGCTAAAAGGAGCTCTGAAACTTCTAGCAACATGAAAAGGGAAGATAACCTTGAAAATTACATAAAAATGCAGAAAGTAACTAATCTTTTTCAGATACTCTTTTTCAAATTGATTTCATTTCTTTTATTTTATTCCGATTTGCTACATTTTAATCTGAGCTCTTCCATACATAGAATTGTGTGGTTAGACTTTAGGCTTCTTCAAAGATGCATTTGTGTAATATAGCTGTTTTAACAGATTATGGAGTTCTGCTTTTGCTTGTAAAAGGCACTGTTTTCTGGGATTTGTGAGAAGAGTAATGAAATCATTAACCATTTCATTGGGAGGCTAATATTTTTTTTAAAACTTAAAAGCATTAGAAGATTTTTTAAATGAGACAACCGGACTTGTATCTGTGTGTTTTTCCCTGTATATTTCGCATCTGAGGATCCATTTTACCCACTTCTTTGGAATCTTACTGTGGATTCTTTGAATTAGGAAGAAGTGAAGCTGTAATAACTTTATTTCCAATAATTGGATCAGTTAGGGGGCATTTGGATGCCTGCTGTGGGCCCTTCTTTTTTTGGTTCGTTCCAAGCCCTTAGCAGCAGAGACACACATCCCAAGAGTGTGAATCTGCCGGAGCAAAACTCTCAAAACTACAGTTATAGGTAAGTAACCTTTTTCTCTTACCTTTTAAGTTCTCACCCAGCTCCTCCCCTTTCTCCCCATTATCCATTTCCCCCATAAAATTCCCTGAAGAGGAAACTAATGGAACACTCTTAAGAGTGAATAGTTTGGTTATGCCTAATTTTATGTAGCCATTTAATGTAATGACAGAATGTGTAAGTATAGCCAGTATATTAGCATTCATTTCCAAAAATAAGTTATAGGGGGCTTATTTCCTTAAAAACGGGGCTACAAGTGTAGTAATTTGTATAGTAATCCTGAAGATTACAGTCATTTATACCAGAAGATGAAAAAGTACAGTGTGAAAAATAAATTACTGTGTGTCTGTGTAGCAGAATGTGAGACTTAGGTATCGTGTTTTGTGTATACAAGCTTACATTACGTCTGCATTTTGTAGTGCGATGCAATGGATGAAACTGCCAGCTTACATAGCTCTTCTAAGAAAAACCACCTTTTCAGCCTCCAGCTCCTATAGAAGGGAGATTTTGTGTTTGTGTGTGCTCAGACATGTTTTAAGAAAAGTAAGGTGAAGAATTTCCTGTTCTATTAGAGGTATTGCAATGAAATGTTGCAATGTTTCCACCCATCTGGGAAAATTGACTTCCTTTTATAGTTTTTATAAAGATTAAAATACTTATCAAATGAATTTTGCTTTTTTTTTAAGGTAGGGACATATAATTTAATAACATTTTTCTTTGTGCTCATATGTAACATGAAATCAGAATTCCCCTAATTATCCCATGTTGTGCTTTAAAAAGGGTAGTGCAGAAAACCTGCTCTTGTAAGAAGGTGTAGAAAATAACTGAACTGTAGCAGTTTTGCAAGAAGCCTTCTCTTTTTTTCAATCTATATTGTAAACTAAGAGTAGAAAATTCAATATAAATTGCATGTAATTTATACCTTTGATTGTACCTGTTAGATGAGAGGATTTATGATACTCTTTACCCAGTAATGACTTATATTCTGGAACAGTCATTTCTCTATAATGGATTTAAATCTTGGTGAAGAAATGGCATGAGTAGTTAATAAACCCTATTAAGAGCTTAATCCCAGCATTTCTGTAGTTCAGTCACTAAGTTCACTCTGACATCAACCTAAGAAATAAAAGAAACACAAACAACTCTTTCACTGTCACGCAATATAAATGTTACTGATCTAGTTAATTGCTGGTTTTGAGTGCAAGGCATGGTATCAGAATAAAATCAACAGCTGAAAGGGAGAAGAGAAAGTCACTGCTTATTTCTAAAGTTTTCTGTCTACACAAATTAATTAAAATCTAATTGGACATGTGAGGTGTGGTACTTTAAAAAAGTAAGTTTCATTAAGTCTGATGTTAGTGTGTTGCACTTTTCTTGTGGAATTAGATGCTGCCCTGGGTATTTCAAAGAAAGTGCACTATAGGTTTTGCTCAGATATTTTGAGTTTACAAAACTAATTTCACGCAAAATAATCACATGGATAAAACCCAGTGTTCATGCTGAAAAATCAATCTTGTCAATAAATTGAAATCAATATTTGATTTTAATTTTTTTGAAAGCAATATTAAATTCAGGGAGTTTAAGTTACAGTTTCCAATCTCTAAACAAGTGTAGATGTTTGATTTTACTTTTCTGCAGTTCAATTTTTGTTATTTCCTAGTGTAGTATTTCCTTTGTATTACTGTAGTTGACAGAGAATAATGAGTTACCAGACATCCTTAAGTAGAAAAATTCATTAGACAATATGATTGTGTTATTGCTATATTTAAGAAAATAAGTAAAACTTCAGAATCTTAATTTTGATAAAGTCTACTACACCTTAAGGCGTGTCAGGGATTGCTGTAGTTTTCTTCTGTTTTGAACTTTCTGATTGAATGAGTTTAGACATCCCTTCTAATGGGGTTTTCTTTTTGGACAGTGACCAGAAATTTGATGAAGTTTTTTAACAGATCACTAAATATTAGCAGCTGTTTCTGTTTTGAGTCTTGCAAGTCCCTTTCTTTGAACTGCAGCAGCTGGAAGTCCTCTGGTCTCTTCTTCAGAGATTTTTGGACTTATGTACCATTCTGTAAAGCTTCTTATACAAGATGCATGACTGTACTTTTGTGATTTCTTCTGTAAGGGAGGAAACAGTGATAACAAAATTTTTGGCCTGTGTTGGCTGAATCTCTCCTTCAAGGGGAGAAGGTAGCACTGTGGAAGTCTCTTCTGCTGATGGGAAGGATTCTCTTTGGTTCAATTCTTTTTTTCAGTTGGCAGAGGACTTTGAGGGGAGGTCAGATGGGGGCAAACTCTCAGGGTTGTCAATGGTGTGCATTCATGATGGAGTAGAAAATAATGGATAATTGCCCTCACTCCATTGATAGGCCATCCATTGGTATAATTGAAGGAATTTTAAAAATTCCTTCTGTACAGATTAGATTCTTGTGGTCTACAGAGCACTGTTGGTTGGGGGGACAAGGCTGTTGTTAGACAACTTTGAAGAGATCTTTGAAAAATAACCACGAAAATGAAACAGCTGACAGTTGACACGTGTTTGTTATTTGGACATACAGCTATGTGTCACCTATTGAAAATTTCTAATCTTGATTGCTAGTTTAAATACGATAAGCTTGTAATGCACCTCTGCCTGACTTGTCTCTGATGTTGTTAAAAAATAGAAGGTTTGACAATATGTAGTAACCTCTTAGGACTAGTATATTTTAGTTAAATTTATTAATTAGTGATTTAATTAATTAAATAAGTAATATTTCAAATGAGTGGAAGCATATCCCAGTAATCTCTGATATGAGAGATTAGAAGAGTTAAAGCTTTAAAAACATAAAACTCTTAAATGTTATGCTCTGCAAAAAAAAAAAATTTACTTTAAATTACCACTGAAATGGTTCATCTAGAGTTCAACATTAGAGGATCAATCTTACTTGTGTCTCTGAAGAGGGGAACGTTCACATGTAACCATTTTGGATATGAAGTCTCCTACTGACTCCCTTGCAAAGTCTAAATGGGGAAGCAGAAATTTATCTATTATGTCTATTTATAAGTATACCAAACAGTATTAATAGAGGGAAGTGTTACCATTCTACTAAAAGGAGACTTAGCAACCAGAATCATGTTTATTATTTAGACTTGTTACCTTTTCCCACATACTTAAAAAAGGCTAATTTCAATTTGCTGGGCCAAGCGATGCTGGAAGTTTGTAGGGTATCATCCAATTATACTCAATTGTTTAAACAATTTATCCTGGGATTTAAGTCAATCATCAGGCTTGCAAGGAAGCAGTAACATAGGGGTTTCAGCACTAATGATGTTTTGACTGCTGCTTTGGAAAGATTCCAGGGTGAGTGGAAGAATAAAGATTGTTTTATAATACAGCTCCCCTCATCCAGCTGCTGCTTCGAACAATTCCTTAGCTTCCAAGCATATATATTTTCAGGATGGATGTTCTTCAAACCACAATTGCCTTGTCGTCAGCAGAAATGTATCTCATGGTGTCTGTGGTTATTCCAGTGCAATGTAGTTTTTTTGCACAAAGGTTCCACAGTAATTAATTAATTTCTAAATCCTAGACTGCTCATAACTTTGGTATGCAGATATTTCCAAAGGTGAAGGCCATAATTTATCTCCAGGAATACTGGTCATAAGAGGACAGGTGGGAGATTACCACTTGGAAATCCAGCTAATTTTTTTCCATATCAAGCTTGTGATTCCTGTAATATTTTGTTTCTTGTGCCACAGTGAATCATCTCATTTGATAGAACAGCTCCACTATTTTTTAGTATAACTTAGCCTATGATCTTGCTTTCAGTCCCAAGGTACTGCCTTTTAGTAAGCAAGTTGCAATGTAAAGAGAACATTCTTATGAATTTGGCAAGTGAAAAGGATTCATACATAGAGTAACTGGGATCAGACTGTGCTCTGACGTGCCATAAATTTGTTAAAGTAACTGGAAAAAATGTAGATATATTTTGAATATATCTACAACCTCAGAGGAAGGTGAAGGAGTGAATAATGGTTTTGAAAAGGATCTGAAAACAATGAACTGGTATACCCAATCTCTAATATAGTCAGAAAGGTGTTCTGTGACTTAGTACATATTCCTTTTACTGTGAAAACTTATAAAAACTGAAGCAAAAAGATCCTGATCACACTTTATTGGACTAAAGAGCTTAAAAGCCAACATATTTGGAACTGTCACAAGTTTTAGATCTAGGTTTGTAAGACTTGAGAGAAAGACACTAGTCTGATATTTTGGTGAAGTCCTAAATCTCCATAATAAAAGGAAATGCTGTTGTCTATGAATGAAGTGGAATGAAGTGGATGAAGCTTGGATATTGATGCCTTGAAGTATATGAAGCATATTTCAATGGATATTGTAAAAGTTCATCTGTTCATTTTGGGAGTCATGACTTAATGAAGTAGGTATATGCACACTTGCATATATTTCACTGTGAAAGAGAAGATACGAAGACATCTGTTTTCAGAGGTTCAGTACTCTCTCCTCATCTCTCTGATTCTAATGCTCGTATAGAAAGTGAGTTCAAGATTTTACCTCGAAGCCCAATGGTGTATTTCAGCTTTCAAATTTTTGCAGCTATCATGTCAACTTAAAAAGCTTTTGTGCTTATTCAATGGAGTTTCTTCATTATGCTTGGTGAAGGCAGTGGTACTATGTGTTCATCCTACCTTTTTTGTCCTAGTTCAACCTGATATTTTCTTATACTCGGGACAGCTTTTTTGTCATAGATCCAGAATTCTCATAGAGGCAAAGCAGTAATGATGAAGTCTAGTTTTGAGGCTCACCTTCAAGATGCTCTGGAAATAAGAAGAAATGTGTGAGCGATCTGTAACTCTGTCTGCAATCACCTTGCCATCTAAGAAAATAAATCTTTGAAGGTGTCCCTTTCTTCTCAGACAAGATGTCAAATTACTAAAACATCATTATTCTGTTGTCAAGAGACAAGAAGAATGTGCGTCTGAAGAGCTATGTATTTAGCGGGAATATGTATGCCAAGTTGTGATGTGATCATCTACTTATGTGTTGTCAACTTTCAATTTGACATTTTGGATGATGAAGAACAGCAGCATGTTGAGCCTGGTCACTTACAGAAGTCCAAGCAAGAAAATTGGTCCTACTTGAATTGTTTTGATTGTTTATTCTTGGTGCCTTCAGCATGAGGGCTCTGAAAGGTGAGTTTTGGTTGATCCAGCTACAGCTGTTTAAGGCATCACAGCTCTTGGCCATCTGCTGCTATAATAGGCATAAGAGAGGAAAACTTTTCTTGCTTTTAACCGAATCATGCAGCCTGGTAGGTAAATGCAAGCCACCTTCACTAGTGCCTTGTGGTGATGCATTAGACAGTGAAATGTAGCTGTGTAAATATGAATGTGTGTTCCCTTCTGCTACATGTGATAACTTCAGTTATAGGAATGGGGTAGTAACAGTAATGTCTTAAAGACTACCGTTAGATCCACCATCAGACCTCTAGAGGACCTTTCAGTGTCCTGAAGTGTCCTTTTTCAGGCCTGGTGTTTCTGGACTTAAATGACAAGGCCAACTAACTTTCTCATAAGAACGCAAGTTTCTGAACTTATGTTTCAAAATTTAAACAGTTTTATTGAGAAGTAAGGTTAAGGTAATGTTGTGTGTGGATGTATGTATATTTTAGTCCATAGTGTAGAAAAATCAATCTATGTAAGTCTTCATATGAATGCAGCAGTTGCTGTAACACAGAAAAAGCAAAAATCTGCATGCTAAAAAGCTGCATCTCTGATTTGGAAAATTTATTTTGCTTCACATGTCTCTCATAAAGTTGGCAGTCATCCCTACAGGCTTTTATTGAACTTCGCAAAGTTCTTTATTTGCAGTTGATCAGTTTCTGCATGGAGTTTATTGTATCTGTCTTTACTGTCTTCCAGCCATTAAATCTTGTACAAAATTTTTGAGTTTTAGAAAGTTAAAAATATTCAAATAAATTTGAGGATTGAAATGATGGGGAAGATTGACCATGTTGCTGGTTGTTATCGTGGCCTAATTTTAATTTTGGAGGTGATCCTTCAATGTGTTTCTAAATACAAATCTTCTAAAAATTTAGAAGAAATTGGAAGTCATATCTTGTAATTCTGCTTTATAATTTCAGAGGAGTGTGTAGTTTTTTTTCATTGGCATTTATTTCTCTGTTTCTTGATTGCATTCTCCTTACTATTCATTCTCCTGCTCTGAGTAGGAGAGCTGGGTCATGGAATGTGGTGATAAGGTACCACAAACCTATGCACAATGTATGGCATTTTTCTTATCTTGCATTTGTGGTCTAGGCATTTTGACAGTAGATCTATGTTCAGTCATTCCTTAGACTTGAAATCATATTCCTTGATTCTAGAGAAAGTAATTCTTTGGATAAATTACACAGTGATAGTTGAGAAAGTAGAGTATGAGCTTTAGTGCAAGCAGGGTGTTTAGTTTTCGTAGCAGCAATTACTTTTAGTTTGGAGTTCTGTGCTGGTAATACAAATGGGTTGTAGTTTAAATCAGTAGAATATACTCTTTTGGATACTTCCACGTGTTTCTCATTTCTATAAATTCTACCAAATTACAGGGTGTGTGGTTTGCTCACTATTCTTCTGTATTCTGCTCCTACTGATTCTTAGTGTAAATTGAAAGGTTTATTGCAGAGTTGGGTTCTTGACAGAAAATTATCACTGAACTTTTTGTTCCATCTATAAAAAGCATTATGATTGCAAAGAGAAAGTACTCAAGTTTTTAAGTGTGTAGTGGCCCCCCACCTAATATGCTTGTGTTAAGGTAGAGACTCGAACTTTTGGTATACTGCTTTGCTTCAAAGAGAAGCATGGAGTGGTGGAATAGTTACCTTATCAGTGTTGTTCATTGTTTGTGTGTTCCCTGACTAAAATATGTGTGAAGTGCAACTGATGCGCTGAACCAGCTAGAGAAAACCCATGTCATAATCATTGCAGATCCTTGCTTACTACACATATAATAAAGCAGGTTGAATCTGCAGAAGATAGTCTTTTATAGTAGTATTCTTCACAAAGTAGTTGTGAAGGTGCACCTTAACTTTGACTTTTCAGACTTCTGCTTCAAGTGTAATTGAGTAGTTTGTTGTTTGGTTTTTTTTAATGGGATGGGGTTTTTTGTCTCTATGGATTGCAGCTGCTTTATCAGGTGGTTCTTTTGGGAATTACACAGGGCTTTTGCTTTCATATGTTTTGGGGGAGGGGTTTTTTTCATGATTAACTGGCATCTGTGTTAGACTGACAATAAATGATAGCCTGAATACATGAAAAAGTATTAGTTAGAGAAGTCCTAGTCTTGCTTTTAAATTCAGTGAATTTTGCTGTGTGTGCACATACACGCTGAGGAGGATTAATTGTGGGAGTGAAGGGGAATGGACATTATTCCTTGGACATCTTTACAGTTTTTATATATAATTTGTGATTTTTCTCTTTTAACTTGCAGATAAGCCTCTGAAGAAGCGAAAACAAGAAAACAAACCACCAGAGGCTGGAGGTGCTACTGGAGGAAATAGAGCAGCTTCTCAGGAGACAGGCTCTGCAGGAAATGGGGCAAGGCCAGCGTTGATGGTTAGTATTGATCTGCAGCAAGCAGGAAGAGCGGACTCTCAGGCCACAGTAACTCAGGATTTGGACATCATCAAAAAACCTGAAGAAATTAAGCAGTATAATGATGGGTTTGTGTGTGTTCCCCAAGAAGACACTGTTGGAGTTCTTAAATTTAAACCTGAAAACCATCCAGAAATTTTTAGAAAAAAGTCAGACTTTGAAAGTCAAAAGACAGATATCCAGCAAAATGAAAACAGACAAATGGAGTTCCAACAAAATGAGAGCAGACGGTTGGAAAGTAAATACGAGAGCAAGCAGTTAGAAGTGAAACATGAAAGCAGACAAATGGAAATGAAACAAAATGAGAACAGACAGACAGAATTGAAACAAAATGAGAGCAGGCCAGTGGAGATGAAACAAAATGATGGAAAACAAAATAATGGCAAACAGGAATTACGGCAGAGGCCAGAAACACCAAAACAGAAGAGTGAAGGCAGACCTGAAACACCAAAACAGAAGAGTGAAGGAAGGCCTGAAACACCAAAATACAAACATGATAATAGGAGGGACTCCAGTAAACCTTTGTCAGACAAGAAAATAGAAATATCTAGGCACAAACTAGATGTGAAATCTGATCCTTCAAGGATGAAACCTGAAAGTAGACCTGATCCAACAAAACAGAGGCCTGATGGGCGCTCAGTTTCTGATACACCAAGGCGTGACCATGATAGCCTTAAACAAAGATCTGAGGACAGGGGGGAGTCAGAGAGATACAGGGGAGATCCATCCAAGATTAGAAGGCCTGAATATTTGAGATCCTCAAACAAAAGTGAACATGATTCTAAGCATGGTATTAAATCTGATGGTTCAAAACCTGAGAAATTTGAAAGAAAATATAGGCATGAGTCTGGTGATTCAAGGTTTTCTTCTGGGGATCAGAAATCAAGACCTGACAGCCCTCGTATTAAACAGGAAGGTAAAGGGGATTCTAGCAAATCAAGACCTGATAAACCTGGTTTTAAGTCACCCAACAGCAAAGATGAACGAAGGACAGATGGTAATAAGAGTAAAGTAGATAGTAATAAAGCACATGGTGACAGTAAGGCAGAGTTTCCCAGTTATTTGTTGGGGGCAAGATCTGGTGCATTGAAACATTTTGTCATTCCAAAAATCAAGCGTGATAAAGATGGCAATGTTACTCAGGAGTCAAGGAAAACTGAATTTAGAGGTGAACAGAAGGACAAAGTAGAGAAGATTGGGCTAGTTGAAGATCTAAATAAAGGAGCTAAGCCCGTAGTTGTCCTTCAAAAGCTTTCTTTGGATGATGTGCAGAAATTTATTAAGGACAGAGAAGATAAATCAAGGGGCTCTTGTTTTAAACCTAACAAGAACAAGTCATCCAAACCTAATAAAGGTAAGATTGTTTTAATATTAATTGCATTGTATCTTTTACACTTGTGTTCTTGTAGATTTTCTACTTCTTGTCTTAGAAATTAAATGCAAATATTGGATAGCTTATATGCTTGCTTATATAGTGATTTTCAGAAATAAAGTGAAACTAGTCTAAGAACTTGTCATTGCTGGAAATCTTGCTACAAATGTACCTGAAATTATTTATTTACTTCAGTACAAGTACTTAATGTGGCAACATGGAAATTGTCTTAAGCTGTATTAGTTTGATATGGTAGCTTATCCAGTGAAATGTAATTGTTGTATGTATAATTTTACATGATTTAGGTGTGTCTGTATAAAGGACTGCTACTACCATAAATAGTGTAGCTGGAGTGATGGGAAATACTAAATATTCAAGCCCTAAAATTCTTTTATATATTTAATTTGAAGAGAAATGGTTCTTTCCAAGGCTTTTTTTGACATGATGGTAATAAGAACATAGTTGCAAAGCCCCAACTGCCTCTTTAACACTGTAAATATAACTCAAATGAGAAGGTTCCATACTTGAGACTTTGTGACAATAAACTTAGAAAGAGTTAGGTCTGTAAGACAATTCATGTATCATTGTCACTAGTGTCCATTATACGCAGAAAGAAGAAAACTGAACAGTTGGCTGGCATTTTCAATAGTACTAGTCTTTTCAAATTAGTAGTATGGACAGGAAGTAATTCAGAATAGCTTGTAGGTTTAATATTTAACTGATTGTCTCTTCTACAGATTTAACACTTTTAAAAAAAAAAAAAGATTGCTTTTCTTCTTGGTGCTTTAATTTTGGCTTCTTTGGTTTCAGACTGAAGTAGATTATATCGCATTGGGAAATCAGTACTACTAAGTGATCAGGTTTCCTTTTTTTTAACATTTAAAGAATTTAAATTTCTGATATAGTCATGTTTACAGAGTTGTCATGCCATAAAATAGACAGATCAAAAGCCAGAGGAGAGGTTTACAGTTGTATGCAGGATGATTTATTAATCCATTTCCAGGTGTATAATTCAAGATTAAAACATTCTCTTACATAATGATCTGGTAAGAAATGATGTAGCAATCTTCTGTGTGAATATATAACTGTTTTATGTGCACCTGTAAAAATATGTCATCTGTATAATGAATTTCTTGTGCTGTGCCAGTTTTCTTTCTACTAACCTGTTTATATTAACTTAAAAAGCCTTAATAATAATTCATTATATGTATTACTTCTTTGTAAAATATTAGCCTCCTTGTTAGGGATTTCTCTTTGTCCTGGAAGTATGAACATTGTCCTTGTCCTTTACTGAGGTTCAAGTTAGGCAAAATTTCCATTTCTAATAGCAGGTATCTAGAGTTAGCCATTAAGTTATGACATCTTTGTTCTCAGTTTAATCTGAAGGTTTCGGATGAAACCCATATGTTCTTGATAGAAAATGCTGAAAACTTTCCGGTGGAACTCAGGTCTAGCCTCAGGAGGATAGATTTTGAATTCACACAATTCTATGTGCAGAAAATCAGTTACTTTAAAGTCTTCAGAGCCATAGGCAGTGCATGTATGCTTTCCAAAATGTTTCTGAATTATTTTTTTCTTGTAGTCTGTATTATATGTGGTTATGAATGTAGGATGTTTTAGTAATGTGTGAAGGTTTTAATGACTGTTGGTGTGATTCTAGTAGCTGTCACACATGAGCAATGAATTGATTTTAAAGTCAGGTTTATAACTTCTCTACAATGTTTTTCTACGTTTTTTCCTTTCTGAAGTCATCTTTTTCTTGCATACTTTTGAGTTACTTGGGACATACTTTGCAGGGGAAAAATTGTTTGAATCTGAAATTAGTCTTTTTGCAATTATATTCAGAATAACGTTCTTAAAATGATATTAGCAGTAGGTTTCATTAAAAGAAACCATTTTATCTTACAAATCAAGTTTTGAGTGTTCAGCAGGCAGATTTTGGATAAAGTGTCTTTGAACTGCAGATTTTTGATGTGTATATTTAGTTCTGTAATTTTTTCCTGGTAACTTACTTCCTAGAACACATTATGCCAATTAACCAGGTGAAATCCCATGCTGGAAAAGGTACATAATTTATAAAATTTTCTCTCTTCATAAGGCAAAGTTTGTTTGTCAGCAGCTAACTGATGTAGATATATTCATGCCACTGTCACAATGTCCTCCATCCAGTTGAAATAGTGTTCACAGCTCTACTTGGTGCCATTTTTAGTTATAAACTTTTTAATACACTAGGAAACATAATTTTCATAAGCCTTCTTGTAGTTCATCTTATACTACTTCGTAGTTTGTAGCAGTTATTTTCTAGTATTGCCGTTTAGCATCATTATTCATCTTCTCACATGCCTCTTATTCCATGTAGCTTAGTATATTTTTCTTTATCTTATTTCATTACCCTTGTATCTCTTGTCCTTTCTTTTTTGCTTTCTCATCCATCCCTCCCTCAAGAAAATGTCTTCTCCTGTCTTTGTCATGTACAACATCATTGCTATAATTTATCCGAAATGCAGTTTAAAATAGGGTTGTTCAGCTAGTTCCAAACACCATTTAGATAGTCATTCTGTCTTAAGGGGCTAATTCCCATTCATTACAAAACTCAATAAAATTGATTTGTGTTAAGCTACGGTTAATTCTTTGCAAACTGAATGTCTATACAACTTTTTGCATTGTTTCAGTAAATTTTAAATTTTAAAATCTTGCCTTTATTTGCATTGAACTTCAAAAAGACAAAGTTCTCACCAAATTTTGTATACACATTTGAAATTTTATCAAGTTGTGAATGGGAGGGTTAGCCATAAAATGTGACTGTTAATATTGAATCAATCCAAGAGTCCCTTTTGGCATTTACAAGGAAGAAGAAACTTCTCTCTCTTTCTCTCCCTCTCTCTCTCTCCTGATCTTTGAACATTTTTCTGAAAGAATCACTCTATCTCAGAGGACAGTTATGGATTATTTTTCATAGTATTTTTGTTACAGGCTCTTGTGGTGAAATCTAGTGGCCAATTTTGTTCAGGTCAGAATGAACTGGTACATTTTCTTTGTCTGATTTGAACATCTGCGAATGCCTTTTATCTTGGTTTTAATGCAAATGTATGTTGTTGTGGGATCCATGAAATTTTCCCTTTAAGCTTGTTCCTGCAATGAGGAGGTCATGTTTGCTATCCTTTCTTTCCAGAGCTTCAGCGAATGCCTTCGCTGCTGCTTTTTAGAGCTATGCTGATCAACTGTGTTGGGATGGGAACTGTTGTCAGTTTCATGGTTACTGCATTCTGAGAAAGAAAAATTTTCCTTTGTTGAAGTATGAGTAACGAGTGAAACTATAACTGTCTGTGTAAGGTGAAGTCTGAGTAGGTTTATATGTTTGAAGCATTGTCTTTGCAAAATAAGTATCTTTTGGATCTTCCTATATCACCTAAAAGGAGTTTATTGTTTTAAGGAGAAAAAAAGAAATTCTGAATGCCATTCCTTCATTGTGTAGATTGTTATGGGACAGACACAGAACTGAAGACAAGATTTTGTTGCTCACTGCAAGTGTTTATAAATATACTATGTTCTCTGCTACTCTGATCTGAAATTTGAGTAAAAATTTGACATTTCTTTGAAGCTGTTCTTCATACATACTCTTTACAGGATCAGCTGAAAATTTTTCTCCTTAATCACCTTCATGTCATTAAAATAATGCTTGTGGATTCATCTGTGTTCTGTGCTTATATGGTTTGTTTAGGGTTTTTGGTTTCTTTGTTTTTAATTCCAGGTGATTTTTTCAGAGCCTATAGTAACTATAATTTGGCATTTGTGTAACATGACTGTCTCTGGGTTCTAGCACTGTTGGAAATAGTCTCACTTGTGAAACAGAGCAATCAATTACCTTCTAGTAGTGACAAGAAAGGGGTTATTTCAGGATGAAAAGCTGTATCCAGATTGCGTGGGCTCAGTTGAGTGAGCTTGTGATACCTCTCACAGATTTCTAGTTAGCATAGCTGAACTACTTAAGGATGCTTTATGGTACAGATGAAAACTGTGGGCAGAAAGAGACTACCAGTTTTAAACATTATTTAAATCCTTCATGAGTAGGACTTCTGTAAGGAAAAAATTGGTTTATGGATGCCAATCATAAGCGCATCAAATTTTAGAGTTCACTCAAATTTATTTCCAAAATAACATTTTCTTAATACTGAAACAGACACATGGAAATCAGAGGGGCTGTAAGGAAATAACTGGAGTAAAACCACACTGCACTTGGAAAGGGAAAGTTTGGAACTCAGCTTGCTTGCCATAAATTGTGCTTTAGTAAAGGTTGGCATTGTGAAAATCCTCAGTTCCATATAACCTGAATTTGAAATCAATGTATTGGAATTCCTGGTGGCAATTGCTTTTGCATGTGTTAAGGCCAGAATAATAACCATCTTGCCATGTGCATGCAGCACCAGGTGGATATATAGAAAATTATGCCACATTTGAGAGAATACTGTGTTTCAGCATTTACAGCAGAAAATTTATAATGATTCTTCTTGGCTCAATTTTTTAAACATTCTTCAAATTAAAATTTAACTGTAATTACAGGAAAAAAAGCTATGACTTTCATAAGAATTCTACAGTTTTCCTGGTTTTTCTCTTTTCTGAGATATTAGTGGCTACCTCCTCTCAGCTTAACTAGACTAGGAGAGGGACTGGCTCACCCTTGTGCCGCCAGAAGTATTTCAAGGTATGTTGGGTTTGCAGAGGATCCATTTTAATATGCACTTTGTTCATTTAGCCCTGATTATTTGTTTTTTCCTTTCTGGATTAAGGTGTTCACATTTTGAAAAGTAATCCAAGCATTGTTTAGTTAAAAGTCTAAACTATATATGATTTGTTAAAGTCTAGGAAGATCTGATTTCTCTAACTTGCTTTGCACTGGAATAGTTTGTTCCTACTTGAAGGGAATTTTAAGATATGGTGTGTCTGTCCCATCCCAAAAAGTAGCTGGAATTTGTATGGGCATTGTACCTACTTTCTGGGGGCTTCATTTTTGGTGCTACATTTTTAGAAATAAATGTTGGATAAACTGGTATTGGTGCACAGAAGGAATCGGCCTTTGCACACTGGAGTAGTTCCTTGTGTTGATCTGTTTCTGGTAATAGAGGTGACATTTTCAGCACAGGGCTTTTCCTAGTGGCTGCTTTCCTGTTATTTGTTTCCTACTTTAGACTTTGCTGCAAAGGTAATTATTTTGAATCTTGCTCCTACAGTATTTCTCTGGATAGGTAGAGTGAACTTGGTTTGTGTCACATTGAATTCTTAGCAACAGCAATAAATTTGACCCAACCCACTAGTTTAATTATATTTTGATTCACCTGAAATATGATGCTTTTTCTGTTTGCAGATTCCGGAGTGCATTATTTAATTAGTTAGTTTTTGAAAAATTACTTGGGCACACTTGTAAGTGATACATATATATTACCTAGGTTGTCAGAACAATTTCTTCAAAGTCTGAAACTGCTCTTGGTTCATGGACATGATTGATTGAGTTCCTCTTGCTTCTGGAAATAGCTAAGGCTATTTTGCATAAATAATTTTTGCAACACTGCATTGTAATGTCTAAGTGTGGCCCAGCAATTCGTCTGATGTCAATGTGGACTTGCTCACGTGTGTAAAGAGCTAAATGTGGATGTTAATGTTAGCTTATGTGCAGAGATACGTGTTTGAAATTTTTTGTTTGAATTTTCCTCTAGCCAAAGGGTAAATTTGACTAAATACAAATACCAGAAAACCTCACATTTGCTTCTGGAAAATTAACTTTTCTGTTGCTCAACATTTTTAGCTGTTATAGGTGACTCTTTTCATGTAAGAAAATTTAAACTGTTTACTTGAAATTTGGAGAGATTTTTTTCCCCATTGGGAATATTACCAGCAAATAGAAAAGAAGAGTATGAAACTTTATTTGTCCTTCAAATTACTGAACTGTTGTTTGCATTGAATAACTTTTCATTATATATATATATTTTTTGTTTAATTACCTCCCGAGCAATTTTCCTGTACTATTTTAAATTTAAAGTTAAAACATCAGCAATCTTTTGTTGCTGTTCTTATGTAGTTAAGTTACCTTGAAGAAGCAAAACTAATAGCTTCATGTGATATTTTCAATGATAAGGACATTCTCAGTCCTTATCATTGAAAATCATGCAACACTAATAAAAAAAAGCAGGTCTTCTTGATGTGCCTAGAGGTCACAGATGAGATGTAAAATAATGGCTTTTGTTTGCTTATTCTCTGCAAGGGCCTTGGTTGTATTGTATTCCTTACATAGAATTTTTTCTTTTATGACAAGAAAAATTCTGAGGAATAATCTGATTTTATTTCATTAAGGTCTGTTTTCTCATGCTCAGTTAACAATTAATCAGAATACATGGCTTGAAAAACACACCAGTCATGAATTCCAGATCCCAAACACTAATCATCACAGGGTCAGAGAATGTTTTGGGCTGGAAAGGATCTTAAAGATCATCTCATTCCAACCCCCTATCATGTACAGGAACACCTTACACTGTATCAGGTTGCTCAGAGCCCCATTCAGCCTGGCCTTGAACACTTCTGGAGAGCTAAACTAAACCTCTCCTCTTTTGGTTTAAAACTGTTCCCCCTTGTCCTATCACTATCTTCCAGTGTAAAAAGTCACCCTCCCTCTTTTTTATGAGCCCCTTTCAAGTACTGAGAGGAGTTTTAATAGAAGAATATTAACATGCTGGGTTTTGCAACTATACAAAATACCTTAACTTCTTAATACAATTAATTTAGTTGGCATAAATTTCACTACATGTGTTCAAAAGCAATGACAGCACAATCCAAAAGCATCCCCCAAACTGATTCATAAAAGCGGGGTAGTTTATGCAGCATTACATTTATTTCAATTGCCAACCTGATTTATTTTTTGTACAGCATCTTAGAAAACTAAACTGTTCTAGCCTCCTTTTATCAATGTCTGTACAGACAAAAAGGTAAGCAATAGAGAACAAAAAGCTTACATCTATAGTTGCTACAGCAATCAGATAGCTTGAGAACATCATTGATGCCAGTGTAAATGTGAATTCTCTTGGCACCTTGGGAGCGTGTGTGCTGGATATATTCCCAGCTCTCTGGCTAGATATTTCGGTGTTTTCTTTGGAAAGCTCTTCCCTCCTTCTAAATTTTTTTTTCTCCTGACAGTATTTTGTACTGCTGTAAAATTATTTTTGAATCTGTGATGCTTATCTGTGATTAATGATGATCTCTGTTGTATCATAGAATTATTCTGTTGCCGTGTCCAAATTCTTCTCTGACCAGCCTGTCTGGGTCCCATCTTTCAATGCCAGAGCTGAGGATTGGAGTAAAAGCAGGGAGTGTGATCGATTTTTTGGTGGGGTTTTTTGGTTTGTTTGTTTGTTTATTTGTTTGATTGATTTTTTTTTTTTTTTTTTAATTTTACTTTATGCTGGGTGCCTATCCCTTGTGCTAGTATTGGGGCACATGAGGAAAAATTGTTTTGAAAGATGTGTTCAAGCAGGTTCTATGAAATGTAGGACATACTTTTCCCTACCACTACTTTTCTCCATCCTGCTAAGTTCATTGCAGCAGAGAATCCTGTGTGTGCAGCCCCTTGGTGATGGTGAGGGCATCTCAGTCTCCCACCCTTTTTCTGGCATGAATGTGTGTGAGGTGAGCTCTGGAGTTATCACTTCATGGATGTAGTCAGAAGGTGAAGGTAAGGCACTCAATAGAGGATTATATCCTTTTGGATACATCCTTGTAGGATGTAGCTGTACACCCTTCCATAAGCTTTATAGCAGTGAAGGGGAGAGGGGAGAGGAAAGAGGAAAGCTGCTGGAGTAAACGGACTACTCAGTTTATTTTATTTTCACCTGTATTCATTTGATTATGAGTTTTTCAACTGATCATGGGGTGTTGAGATTAAAGTGGAACTTCCATCGTAAGAGCAGATGTGTCCTCCTCAAAACTTAAATTCCACTAAGCAAGTGACTAGGATTTCCCTGTGTTTTCCCTTCAGTTCTTGAAACTGTTCAAGGCACAAAATTATTTGAAGCTGGTGGGCAGAGGACTGATCACCAAGGACTCAGTGTGTACCATTTAAAGAACACAGTCGAGCATTTTAAGGGAGAACCTCGTGGAAAAGATATCATTAAATTTACACACTTGAGAAAGCACCAAAAATTTTCAGCTTTAACCAGCAAACTCTTCATCAGTTTATAGGCAGTCTTGCGGCCTTTTGCATTGCAGTGCTTGAATGCTGTACAGTAAAAATAGTCAGCTCTTTAAGAAGGGTATTTATTTTCTAAACAGCTTTATAATATAGGGAAGTACCTTTATCCTTGCTTTTTTTCTTCCAGTTCCTTATCTAAAATACAGCCTTATCTGAATGAGTAGTTGCTGTAGATTTAACCTGTAAGTCTCTGCTTCCTGCAGCTGCAGTGACATGGCTATTCAACAAGATAGCTACACTCTTCATAACAGAAAAAGGGTATTTTAGTTCATTTAACACAGATTTGAAAATTGCTTGAGGTAATCCAGAAAGAAACTGCTTTCTTTCCTGCATGTATGCCTGACATAAGAGGAAAGTGAGACTGTAAGCTTTTATTAGATAAGGGATGAATGTCTTTTATCAAATGCTCAGAGAGGACATTTAAAGAAGGTGAGATTGGCCTCTCTGGAATAATAGCAAGACAGGCTTTAGTAGTCATTAGCAGAATAAGAAAAGTCCAGTAGCAGGTAACGTCTGCAAAAAAGGAACAAGTTAAGGGCAAAATTGAGCTGCAGTCAGTACAGCTTTATTTTTTATGTCCAAATGAAGATGAGTGACAGTTCTCTAATGTAGAAGTTCAGTGGTCAAACTTCAATTTCTAAATGCTGAGAAGTCAGGAGTAAAGATTCATATCCTCACCCCGAACAGGTGGCATTATTCCCCTCTCAGACTCTTGTGTGTTCTTTCATATAGTGCCTTCATAATTGGAAAAAGTCACATTGTAAAATCAAGATATAGAGAGAGATTACAAATATGAATTTGCATTAACTGCAGTTTTGTTTATTGTGGGCAATTAGCACACAGAAATATTTATGTTTCCACTGTATTAACTGTCTCTTATAGTTGTGAAAGTAGCAATTCAGAGTTTAGTTTCTAATTGTATTTGAATCTTGATGGCTCGTTAGTTCATCAGAAATTGTACCAAGATCTAGTCTACACTATACATCTATTTTCCATAGTTTGGAAAGCAAACTTTCTTTTATTCGTGTTGGTTTTGATTTCATGACAGGAGCAGCCTCTCTGATCCTGGAAAGCTCACCTAAGCATTTGTAAGAATCATCCTCTTTTCCATAGATGCTCAATTGAAGTTGCTATATCAAGCCAGGTGAAACTAATGTGAAATACAGATTGTTGTGTCAAAAATAATTGTGCTGTCCATATTGAATGGACCCAGTAAAAGTCCATGAGTATGTTACCTTATTTTAATGTTTACCTCTCTTGGAGGATGATCTGTCTGGATTGGGAAGATCTACTTGACTTGCAGATTCAACACAAAGTGATGTTGGATCCTGCTGAAGATTAGATACGCATAAATGTTAGCTAAAGCTGTTCTACAAATTTGAAGCTCCAAAACACAATACTGAACTGTGAATCAGATGTGTGCTTTTCCATTAGTTTTTTACGCCATGTGTGGAGATGGGATGTACTATATCCTCTAGATATTTACAGCAATCTTTATACTATACAAAGCAAAACCCTTTGAAAAGCTTCCCAGACTATACTAAAATACGGGAGCAGCCTTACAGACCATTTCATTTCTGACTGAGATTTTCTGACTGATCTTTAACTGTATTGTATTTTGTAAAGATACGCTTGGTGAGAAAACACGTTACCTTGAGGGTCAGTGAACATTGAGTAGT
This sequence comes from Entomyzon cyanotis, assembly GCA_024500445.1. Taxonomy (NCBI): domain Eukaryota; kingdom Metazoa; phylum Chordata; class Aves; order Passeriformes; family Meliphagidae; genus Entomyzon; species Entomyzon cyanotis. The sequence continues at coordinate 40,327,054 of JAKEPQ010001021.1, read as the reverse complement.
ACTTGAAGATTCAAGAATATCTTTTCTTAGAAGCTTTCTGATAATAGCAATGAAGCAAAACCAAGAATTTGTTACACTCCAGCAAGTAACTTGTACGTAAGTTGTGGACAGCATTACATATGTTTGGAGAAGCACTGTAGAAGTGGCTGTTCATGTATGCAGTTCTTTGAGGTGAATTGTTCTTCGGTGTCTTCCCTTTGGTTTCACCAATGTGGAGTTTGTTAGCCTGTTCTTCTTGGCAGTAAGAAAAAGATTTTATTGTGATGGTACTTCAGGGGTTTTTTTGTTTTTTGCTTTAATATTTGCAGCAGCTTTGAAATTATGTATAAATGATACCTGTACATGCCTATAGTACCATTTCAGGCGTATTGGGTACACTGATCACACAAATTGCAGAAAATGGAGTTTTTGCGTTGGTGACAACAGTCCTTCAGCTAGATATTTGGGCATTCTAGTAGACTGTTGAGTAATTTTTAGTAAAGTTACTTTCTCTTTGCTGTTTAAAAAGCTATGCATACTAGAGCCAAATGTAACTGATTAAAGGGAAGACACGGAAGTAGGTACTAGGTCTTAGCAAACTTAGCAAAAAAACCTGGAAAATTGAAAGTGACTGTATGTGGATTTGTAGATTTCAAAAAGGTTTGTGTTGTATATTCTATTAATTGTTTTAGGAAAGTTTCCCATAAACTGAAAAGGCATTAGCATGTGTTTTATAACCTAATTCTGGATTCTTATGTTGAACTGGATTCTTGTAATTATTTCTTTACTACTCTGAAAAAATAAATAGTGCCTTCGTTATAAAATAAGAAATATTAAAGAAGGAATTTAGTAAGATATTTCTAGTGACTTTTGGGCTGCCCTGACTCAAGATAACATAATTAATAGAGTAAAATAAATACTAACAAGCTCTTGACTAGACAAAAGTACAGAATATCCCTGATTTTCTTCAGAAAGGGTAAGTCCTTCTCCATGTATATTTAAATTGTACACATGTGTACAGTCATACGTAACTCCTTTGTACTGCATAAGTAAAACTCTATAGATTTGGTTATTTACAATCCTCAGCAGCTAAGAAAACTGGGCATGAGCCACACATCAGGAAACATTTTGACAGAAAGAAAAGCTTCAATGATAGCGTACCGAGCGCTCTATAATAATTCTATTTGTTCTCTTTTCTGCTGTTCCCTACTTGAACAAAGTAAGCTTTACCTATTTCCTAATAAAAGAAAAATGGGTAAGCTTGTACTGGAATCTGAAATATCTGTAACAGGAGAGAGTGCAAAACAAGCAGTAGTTGAATTTAGCACTGGAGAAATAAAAACTTGAAACTTTTGACATGGGAATAAAATTACTTTTACAAATATTTGAAGTAGTAATATTTTTTCACTTATGTCTAATGAATACTGTGATACTTGATTTGTGTTTAAAGAATGAGTACAAAATGAAAGTGAGAAAAGAAAGCAAGAATAGATACTCCTAGGAGAGAATAGAATAGCCTGTGAGTTTTGTTTGCTGTTTGAGGATTTAATGCAATTTTTGTTCATTTACTTGTAGCTGTCTTTTGCAATGTTTTTCTTTGGCCAGATTTACTGGAGACTTTATGGTATGTGTGTAGTCCTGCTGATTTCAATGAAATTACCAATCGGCATAAAATTGAAAATACGTGTTAGAGAGCCAGGATTTACGGCCGTCTATCAATTTGGTCTGTGGAAATTGTCTTAAGACTTGTATGTGTGAATTTTTCTGTATTCTGGGGCTGGATGTAAGCTCCTTATGCGCTGTATAGGCATACAAAGTGTGAGGATGCCACTGCTCAGGTGCACAGCTCTGCAGCATCCAGACTGGACCTGGCTGTCATCCAGTCAGCTGCTGGTACACACAGAGGAAGTGGTCTGCCCGTGCTGGCATACTTCTACCTGTGTGAAGTCAAATGCACAGACCACAAAATTAATCATTAACCAAGAAACGTGGTCAGCCACACCATTAAATGTTTTACAGCATTTTCCAAAGCAGTATTGAGCATTTAGGTAACTTTGGTACGTGGTGATTATATTAAAGATGGCAACACAACACAAATAGGTAACAGTGAACACAATGTGTAGGAAGCAGGGACAACTTTAACTATGACTTTCTTTGTATACGTTTCCCTGTGTTACTTCAAATCCCCCAATATTTGAAGTTAAATTGTTTTTTAAAATGCACCTAAATGAGATGATTTTCAGAATATATTTTGATCCTGGAATCTCACAGTAAGAATTTCCTAATTCAAATTAAAGCTGTTTAAAGAGAGAAAGAAAAAATCCAAAAACTTTCTTGCATTAGAAATTAGGATAGTAGCACAGAAATGGAAATAAGTTTTAGAATGTTAGGATAGTGAGATAGTGAATGCAATTAAAAAGTATATTATCATCCAGAAGATTGTTTTTTTCTAGGAATATGTGTATACAGCAATTTGGAAGTGATTTCCTCTCTGAATAATATGGTATGCTTTGGGAAGGAGAGAGAGGAGCTTATGACGAAGATATTTGTTCTATTGCTGGAAAACGATTAACAATTTAGTTTAGTCTGATAATCTGCAAATCTGTGCAACAGGTTCTTCAATAAATAAAGAAAAGACATCAAATAAACAAACCCCCAAGAAATGCATTTGAATTAATTTGGTTTCCTTGTGTCAGCTGGAAAAACTTTGACTGCAAATCTCCTTCCCTCTGGCTGCACATGGGTTTAGTCTTGGTTTCATAATGATGGGAATGGTGTGATATTGTCTACCTGTCTATCACTGTGGAAAGAAAACCTGATTGGTGGTTCAGCTAGCTGTTTGTCTGTATGAAATAAATTTTTTCAACTTTGTTTTGTAACAAAATCTAGCAAAAATACGTATTGCATCATAAAACTACCAGTAGGAGGTAAGAAAAAATCTGAAGCAAAAGCTGGGTTGTCCATGATTTGGCCTGTATTTAGGGATATGACCCCAGAAGTTTTGCCAAAGGTTGTCCTTCCTTACTGGAAAAGGGAATATTATTATCTTGTGTACACTAACTACTCTGAATGATAGTAAACAGAAATGTTAACAAGGCACTAAGAATCCATGATTTACTTGCGACTGTTAGAAAACCTGATAAATTCAGAGGATGGACTGAAATAAGACTAAACTTTGTGGAGTAGAGCAGGCATATCATTCTACAAAGGTAATTCAAAGAGTAATTCAAAGGTTATTCATTTATATGAAATCTTTTTTGGAAGGAAATATTTATGTAATTTGTTGTGTTAATTTCTAATTGTAATGTAAACTTTAAAGAAAAGGCTGTCAAATATGTTCGGTCTGTCTAACTGTGGTATTGTTAGTGGTTAATCCTGTGAGTGGTTCCTCAGAAAGGATTGTAGTGTTGGGCTGTCTTTTTTATCTTCAGGTTCATATTTGCTCTTCTTACTCTCCACTAATAGGTAGCATAGATCAGTCAGTGTTAAAGGAGTTGCCTCCTGAGCTCCTGGCAGAAATTGAATCCACCATGCCTCTTTGTGAACGTGTGAAAATGAACAAGCGCAAACGTAGCACAGTTAATGAGAAACCAAAATATGCTGAAATCAGTTCTGATGAAGACAATGACAGTGAAGAAGCTTTTGAATGTAAGTAATATATCATTCTGTTCCTTAAGGTAAAAAAAGCTAATATTTTGTTTTTACAAAAAGATATACTTTTTTTTTTAAGTTGGCTACCCTAAAATATACAGCCCCAAATTCGCTGTCCTAACTACCTGGCCAAGAACTCTTGTTTTTCTTTTAAAAGAATATTTGCTTGATTACAGTTTGACACTCCAGATGAAAACCAGTCAGTTGTTAAATTTATTTTCCTGATTACTGGAAGCTACTGCCTAGATTTTTTTTTTTTTTTTTTTTGCTTTCAGTTGTACCATGAAACATTTCTAACCAATCAGATTAAGGAAAATATCCTCTAAAGAAGCACAGATCTTACATACAAAAGCATGTAAAGGAAAATTTCATTAAATAAATTCTTGAATTGTTCTCAGTTTTGTTGATAAGAAAAGTGAAGGATCCCCGCTTGAATTTTTCTGACACTGTAAATTGAGAATCTTACTGCACAGAAGTTTCTTAAAATATTTCTTCTAGTATTTCTCTTGTCATATTGCTTGAAAAACGGGTTGTTCTTGATGGATTCCCGATACCATTTGCTGCTGATACTATTCTTGAACTAACTGTTTTCAAGGGAAGAGAGGAAACTTCTAGTTAGAATTTTGTGTGCAATTGAATAAAGTTTCTAAGTAAAAAAAAAAGCTGTTACTTGCCTCTAAGTTAGGAAGGCATTTCCTACTTGTTGATAAATGTATGGTTGGTTTGTCTCAATGGTTCTACAGTTAACCAGCACTGGAAATAAACTGTCAGAACAAAGTGAATCAGTTCAGTCTGAGCTGTATAGCCATGCAGGGCTACAGGAAAAGCCTGTAAGCCTGAGAAGGAATCTTGCTTATAATGATTTTTTCCCAAGTTTTGCACCTTTGTTTAGTGAAACATCTTACTGGACATTCATAAAATACAATGTGTTGGGTTAGTATTTCTTAAAGTCCAAAAGAGAAAGATTTGTTTGTTCTGCTTCTTAGTATGTTTCAAGTTCTCATGCAACAGATACACTGTTTTTACACATGAAAATTTTAACAGTGATACCTTTGATATTTATGAAAGAAGCTGAAAATAATGTCCTTCTGTTTGTTCTACCCTTTAATTATAACTGAATAATGCTTCTCTGTGTATGAATGTGATGTCTTGAGGTAAACTGTAATCAGTTTGGCAAATTATGGCAAAGGATTAATAATGATTTTCTTCATTCAGGTATTCTGTATTCTCTGTTTATCATACCATGTCACCTGTTTGCATTTTTAATAATTTGGAACAGTGAATTTAAAAATCAATTAATTAAGTGAAGTTATTTAAGTTGGTTGGGAATGGAGAGAATTGTCAAGAATTTCAAGTATCTTAATCTATGTATTAGCCATAGTGGCTGTTGAAATTTTTAAATACAAAGTAGAACAAGTTAACAAAAACTTTCACAATAATTATATGCCTTGAGGATTTCTGGTTTCATTATATCCACTCAAGAGATCTGCCCATCATTCTGATCAACTCAGTGAGTACATCTGGTTTAAAATAAATTATAGGACTTCTTAAAGAACACTGTGGAACTGAATTAAATTTAAACCAAGACAAAACTATCAAAAGTGAAAGATTTGTGGCAAGTACACTGAATGGATTCGTACTGTTACAAATACATTTTTTTAAATTATTACGTTTACCTAAAATTGAACTTTAAAAATATGAAATAGTGATTAGTATAGAAAAAGAGAAGTTTCTTGGAATATTTCAGTAAGAAGGGACTTGCAATTAAAGTAAATAATGAGAAATTAAAGATGAATGAAGTCATTCTCTTACAGTAATTGCTACATGTGGTATTGCATAAATGTTTGGTAGAATTCAGTAGGAAATTAGGTGTTTATATTCCAAATAGTATTTATGTATAAAATCAATCATAACTCTTGCAATGTTATTAGTACTTAATTTTTTTGTCAATTTTACTGACTTCAAAATAAATATTGTAGATCAGTGATTGTGAATAGCTGATTGTGAGTTCCCATGTTCACATTATTTGCCTTGTAGAGCTAGCAGAACTGTAACACATTCTGTTTTGTCATGCAGCACTGATAAATTGCTCAATCTAAAATTCTGCCAGAAAGCAATACTGGAGGTTACTTTTCTCGTGGAGGTGTAACTAGGGTCAGAATTCATCCTACAGAGCTTAGTGTTACAAATGATTTGTAAACTATGGAGAAAGATCCACCTGCCTCCACAAAACACTGTCTCATGGGGTAAAGGAATCAGTTCAGATGTGTAAAGCCTTTTCCCATAAAACTCTTACTTTCTTCTCCAGTACATTTGCTCCAGGTATCATAGAATGGTTTGGGTTGATAGCGACCTTAAAGGTCATCTAGTCCCAACCCCCTGCCATGGGCAGGGATACCACACTAGACTAGGTTGCTCAGGGTCCTGTCCACCCTTGAACATTTCCAGGGATGGAGCATCCATTGCTTCCTACCCACTGAGTACTCCCAGATGGCTCACCATTTCTTCAATCACAGTTAACTCTCTCAACCAGTTTAGGCAGTTTTACTATCTCTGCCAACCTGAACACGACTATACTTTCCCAGAAGCATGTCTGATCCAGATGTGGGAAAGCTTGCAGCCTAAACTGAGTTATTATGTTAAAGACTTGGCCCACCTCTGTGCAAGAGTTTATATTACATTTTTGGAATTTAAAACCTCTGGGGTTCATTGGAAAACAGAAGTATTCCCTCAGGGTTTTTTTTTTTTTTTATTAATTCTGATCCTGGGCTGACTAGTGAATATAACCTGGTATGTTTCTTATGTTTCTTAATAAATGGTTTGTGGTAAGAACTTCTCAGTTCAGTTCCAGTTCTGTATAAATGCTTTTGAGCCATTCTGCTGAGAAACAACCTTATATACAGTCATGCCAAGGAGACTTTGGTAGAGACTCACAATATCAGGACTGTTATATGCAGGTCCACAAGCAATAAACTGGCAATAAACACTGCCAGTCTAGAACGTAATGTTTTGGAAGGGTTTTGATCTTCACAGTACAATCTGCATTAGACATCTCTTTTATAGCTCAATTAGCTAATAATATTAAAAAATGGAAAGTTGGCTGATTTCATGGAGGAAGCTACCTCCTCATCCATTTCCTTTTCCGTTACAACTGAGCACTATCCCCTTCAAAACATTGGAGACTTTCTTTGAAAGTAACAGAGAACTGTCATTCTGCTCCCACATTTTATTTCCACCAGATCTCTGTATGAAATATTTACTCCAGCTTCTTCAACATTCACTTTTGCTGGGCTTTTTGGTCCTGCCTGAAAATTAATTATAATAATCATCTGTGGTAGAGACTTGCTGTGTGGCCCAGAATTGTGACTCGAGCTTTCTCTTTTACACAAATTTCCTGCAATTTTTCCACACAATTCTTCCAAGGCAAAATTTTAGTTGTCGTGGCAAAACAAAATATCTTTTAGAAAATAAATTACCAAGTCTCATTGGAACTTGGTGTGTTAAATGGGCAAGGCAGTCACTGAATTGGAACATAGACATCCAGTAATAGTCACAATTCAGATAACTGAGAAAATTATCTCGGTGTTCTCTTATAAAAGGATGGAACTTATTTTGATTTGTTCCACTTTCCTTACTCTGCTTTTAAAAGGACTGTAAATTTGTATTTTTAAATGTTTTCTGGCGTCTTTGCCAGTTTCAATCACAGTTTTTGTGTAATTCAAAAGAAAATTTAGAATAAATAATCCACAGCAGAATTGTATCCAATAGCTTTAGAGCATTCACCTGGTTTACAGAACAGTTAAACAAGATTGTTTTACTTGCAAATTGTAGAACTGTTTAGCACCATTATGACCATCAAGTCCAATCATACAAGTAATGCTGCCAAGTCCAAGGTCACCACTAAACCATGTCCCTAAGCACTACATCTGCACATCTTTTAAATGTTTAAAAATGCTCAGTTTTGAACTATTAAAACTGTAAATTTTGCATTTAAAATGAAAATGCATTTCATTTTTAGCTTCACGTAAGAGACACAAAAAGGATAGAGATGAAGCTTGGGAGTATGAAGAACATGACAGAAGAAGTTCTGGTGACCATAGGAGAAGTGGTCATTATCATGAAGGAAGGAGGATTTCTGGTAGTGGCCGTTACCGTAATCGCAGTCCTGATGACTCTGATATGGATGATTATTCTTCTCCTCCTAGCCTCAGTGAGGGTAACTGATCATTATAAAAATTTAATTTTATTCCATAATACTAGTGCTTTTTAAATGGATATGTTAAACATTTTTAAATTAATGTCATTAAATGCAATATTGAGTACAAGTATAAGAAATGTAAATCATTTTTTCTTTAAGTTTTGAGAAAATACTTGTTTTACTCCTTATTCTCTTAATTAGTGGCTAGAAAAATGAAGAAAAAAGAAAAACAGAAGAAGAGGAAAGCTTATGAACCTAAACTAACACCTGAAGGTAATTTTAGAAGATTATTTTCTGTAGTTTGTATTTTCTGCTTTGCATTTAAGAGAATTGTTTAGGAAATTGTTTATGAATTTCCTTTTTTTCACCAGAAATGATGGATTCTTCAACCTTCAAAAGGTTTACTGCTTCAATAGAGAATATTCTGGAAAATCTGGAAGACATGGATTTTACAGCTTTTGGTAATATATCAGAAATTTTCAAATGCTTGCACCAATTAGAAACCTGAGAAGCATTAAAAAAATTTATCAGTATTTTTGAACTTAGTGGTGATTTAATTACATATGATACTTGCTGTGGTATACTGGATTTACATGGCTTCCACCTTGAGTGGTGGCCTTTACCTTTCCAATTTCACTTGCCACTGCCTGAGGAAGATCCTTCTTTCTCCTCTCTGCAGAATCCAAGGGGGCATAAATCATAATGAGTAGTCCCCTTGGAGTGGAAAGGATGTTCCATGGAGTGTCATTAGGGTTCATTCATTATGGGTCATTAGGGTTCTGTCAAACTTGTAAACAAGATGGTTCTCTTGCTAGTAATATCTGAAGCACATAATTTTACGTCTGTTGTGGCCTTTGCCCCAGCAGATCTTGATTATTTAATTCAGATAGTAGAGTCCTTGTGAATTTATGGCTAAGACACTGAATCACTTACCTATTTCAGTGGAAAGCAGCCTTCTTAGCTAAGTGTCTGAAGAAGTAGTTCATGTCTGAAGAAGTAGTTCATGACTATTTTTTGAAATAGATAAAGGAATGTTCATTAATAAGAGTGAGGGGCATAGTAAACAAATCTCTGTAGTTCTTAAAGCCATAGTATGTGCAACCTTGAACTTGAAAGTGAAGTAATTGGATCTTTCTGTGTCTGGTAACATGATTTTTTTTCTAAGAGTAAATACAATTAAGACACGGATTATCTCAAGGTGCTTAATTTCATAGGTTTTTCATCTATTGCTCTTGCCCAGATTTGAACTGTAGGGCTACAACAGTTTAAGATTTGTTTTATTGAATTGAAAATGATGGCACAAGTACTGCAATAAATGGGGTTTACTATTTTAAAAATTTTTAGTTTGTGACTTTCAGAAGTGCATGCCTCACGTAAGGCTCTTAAATGGTATTTCAGAACCAGTCATACTTTCCAGGTGTTTCAGCACAACCAAAAGATGTCATTATCAGTCTTTGTTAGATGCTAATTATTTGGAACCATTAGATGCTGGCCATTTGGACAAGTTCTTTTTCTTCACCTGGCTTTTTCATATTAGAATTGAAAATACTGCTTTCCCAGAAGCCTTATTAGAAATATGATTGGTAATTTTTTACTGTTTTTTTTTTAAGGTGATGATGATGAGATTCCACAGGAATTGCTACTGGGAAAACATCAGCTTAGTGAGTTGGGCAGTGAATCTGCAAAAATCAAGGCAATGGGCATTATGGACAAGGTACCTCTTCATAATCTAACTTTTTTTTGGGACATAAAATATTGATCCACATACAAAAACGTACTTCCCCTGTAGTAACATTCCACCCTATTCAAGGATGCACAGACTGGAGGAACAGCTGGACTTCTGCTCCCTTAGCTAAAGTCTTTAGTAAGCTACAAACATCTGAACTGTTACTCTTTCTGAAGCTGAGACATTTTTGTTGAAAGGTCCTCCTCTGTGTCAGTGTTAACTATATGCCAGTATGTAATACATGCGTCTGAACAGAAAAAATTAAAATAATTAATCTGCCTTCACAAAAGCACTTCAACCTATAGGCTTTGCTCTTTACAGCTGTATTTGAACAGCCACGGTAAATCAGAACCTGCTGGCAAAGTAAAAGCCTCCACCTTTCCTTATATATGCCATCAGTGCAATGTAGATGTATGGTGTCCAGCCAGAAACAGAGTTGCATTCATCCTTCATCTCTCCAAAAATCCTTTATTTTTAATCCCTTTTTTTTTTGAGGTGCCAGGTGATAATAAGATTCATTTTCTGTAGACTGCGTACTATGCTTTCTTTGCCATACTCTTCCCCAGTCAGTTAGAGAAACTTTCGTTGGTGCAAACTTATTGATGTCACACCTCTAGAAACAATTTTCTTGATTTCCTTTTATCTTTCTGGAGCTCTTGGCTTTGAGCAGTCTTATGTTAAACTCTTTGCCTGCTCTTGACTACTTATGGAGTCTCTGTGAAACCACATACTACAATAGTTACTCTGGACTATTCCAGACTTGTATAATCCAAACTTTAGATATTCTCCCTGGATTTTCCTTCAATTTCCCTACCTTCCTTTGTAGTATGCGGGTGGTATGATTGTTTCTCTTTCCTGATAGTTCTCACCCTTAACTGCTGTTCCATATTCTTCACACATACATGCATAAATATATATCTACATAAAATCAGAGTTATGTTGCTTTCAGTGCTGAATAGGATCTAGATGAGAGAAACTGTCTCTCCTCAAGTTTAACATATTCCACATATTGTTTAATCAGAATTAATCAGTAAATGAATTCAATTTACCTTTTTCAATGTGCTACTTCTTTGAAGTTAACACTAACATTAAGAATACATTTCCCTTTTATTATGTTTCAAGTATCAGAGTATTTATTTCTGCTTGTTCGTGCAGTTTGGATTTTCTCCTAAAAAGCTCTATATGGTGAGCTAGAATTTGTAGATCATACTTTGATTTGATAAATTTCTATTTCTAGAAGCAAAAATGTATAACTAAACAACATGAATGGCAGGCAATTTAAAGATCTATTTCTGTGGATTTTGCTGGTTGAAAATGTGGTTTAATTGCAATCCTAGAATGTATTTTACCTGGTCTCATTATCATATCTGCATTCTCCTTATGCCAAATTGCTTACAGTTTAAGTGATTTAGATTGTACAAGCTGTGTCCTTCATTCTTCAATGTTCTTTTCAATAGTTTGGAATAATTTGTGGTCCTGCAGTTGTTTGACATGTTTCTTGTTTTAGCTGTCAACAGAGAAAACAGTAAAAGTCCTGAATATTTTGGAGAAGAATATTCAAGACGGCTCAAAGCTTTCTACTTTGCTTAACCATGTGAGTTTGAAATTTCATAAATTCACAATGTTGTACAGAATAGTTTTCTTTACTTAAATCCTATTTAGTGATAGGTTCAAATACTGTGTATGTGTGTAAGGGATTTCTGATATAATGTGTGTGATTGAGATTGCTAAATTTTAATATTTGAAGCAAAATTCAATTGTTTATTTTTTTTAGTACTAACCATGTTTTACTATAGTAGTGATAACTAAGGTGTATTGGGAGCAACTGTATTTTCTTCTGTTTGATTTTAGATATTATAGTTTCATCCTGAAATATTCATGGTTATACTGCTGTAATTTGCATTGTTGGTGCTGTGTGTCCATAAAACATCCCTTTCAAAATGAAAGAAATACTGTAGTTTGCACATGGAATGTATCTTTCTCCTGAACATTAAGGAGGAAGTTTAAGGTTTAAGTGTTCTGACACTGCAAAGTGGCAGTTGTCAATGTAAGTAAAATTAACAGGAAGTTTAATATTTTGGGGTGCAGCTTTTTTCCTGGAGTAACTAAAACTACTCAAAGATTTTGAGGTTTTATGAGGTTGAGGTCCCATATTTCACATGTTGTATGTTTATTCATCCACTTTCTATCCAAAACAATATTCTAGCAAAATTAGAATTGAGTTTTATAGAAAAACCTCCTCATCCGTGGAAATAAGAGAGTAATTGTTTATATCAGAAAGGAAGTATTTGAACTTGCAGATGAAAACCAGAGACACATTATTTTTACCTAAATATGTTTATCTAGATAGTTTGTAGAGGCTTCAAAGTTTCGGTATATGGTTCTGAACACCTTTGGCAATACATAAACTGCATGAAAAGAAAGTACTGATCTACCTGGTCTACTGCACTGTGATGAAGTCTGTATGCTAATGATTTTAAAGTGATATTTTTCTTTTTAGTTTTTTGAAGTAAAACTCAAACTATTGAACAGTTAATGAAATTGTCCAAAGATTGCAATTCAGAGACAAACTTTGATTAAAAAAAAAGTAACAGCCTTTAGCCAAACGAGTTTCAGATTTTTCTTAAAGCTATTAAAATTACTCAAGACCTTGTGGCAAAAAAAGCCTCTGCTAAGGAGTAAGCTTGCTACTTTTACAGTGCAGTGAAGAAATTTGCAGGGACCTTCTGATTTGCAGATTTTTGTTGATTTTATAATTATGTATATATGATATATGTATGATATATATAGATATAGATATATATGATAGATAGATAGATAGATGATAGATAGATAGATAGATCGATCATATGGCTGATATCATATATAAAATGCACTGCTCTACTGGTGTAAATTCTTTTACTCCAAAGGCAAAAAGCTGTTAACAGTTTCACCAACCTCTACTTTTTACAAGGAAAGCCAGCAGTGTTGAACTGTGGTGGTGTTATTATACAGGTAGTAAAGACCCTTTTTCTCTGGAGGCTTTGTCTGTACCAGAGAAGCTGTGAGAAATTCTACCTAGCTTTGCTATAATAGTGTTATTACAACATTTAAGTAGTGCTGGGTGGCTATAATTAACCTCATGTATGCTTGTTTTGGTACCTCATACAAACACAGTAATACAGAGACTTGGTAGCCTCTGGTAATCTAAATGGACATTTTGATAAGATCTGTTTTAAACTTGTTGATAGTAGATGGGTTGGTCTATGAAGCAGAAAAAGTTGTGTACTTACGGATTTCATGTGACTTGCAACAGTCTTTTTGTGAAGGAATTCCCTCTAGTGGCAGAAATTAGATGGATCAAAGCACCAGCTGGTGCCACTGAAGAGAACACCAGATGAAGGAATTAGATTTTGCTTAATGTACATCTGTCTTAAATAGAGCATGTAGCAGTCTTCCCTCACAGTGCTTCCCAATGGGACACAGAAAGCTTCTTTGTGTTCTAGGAGAAGAATACAGAATACAGACTCTGAAGACCTGTAGCTTAGGGAGGCACTACAAACATGTTGCTAGCAAAACAAATATTACTTGATTTTTAAAACAAATGATTTTGGTATCAAAAAGGAAATACAGTATTTTATACAGGAGTGTATGTAAGCATATTAAGGTAATATTATTTGCTTTTATTTGGTGAGAATAAAAATTTGACTTCTTGTTCATACTCTCCTGTGTTCCTTGCCTGTTGCAGAATAATGACACTGAAGATGAGGAAAGATTATGGCGAGATCTTATTATGGAAAGAGTGACAAAATCTGCTGATGCTTGTCTTACTGCCATCAATATTATGACATCACCAAATATGCCTAAAGCTGTATATATTGAGGATGTAATAGAAAGAGTTATTCAGTACACAAAATTTCATTTGCAGAATACTCTCTATCCTCAGTATGACCCTGTGTATAGAGTGGATCCTCATGGTGGTTAGTATGCTAAGAAATCTTTCTGTATCAAAAGCTGTAAAAATTTCATCTACTGTATGTTGATGTAAATTGTATGACTTTCTGGAGTAAGATTATTTTTTTATTCAGCTTCTATACTGATAGTACTTTCTTATCACATACAGCATCCAGAATTAAGTTCTTATCACATACAGCATTGTGTTAGTTTGAGGATGATGAAACAGAGTAAAAAAAACCAATTAAATGCATCATCTGAAGAACTTAGTCATATAGCACCTTGATGTACTGCAGTAATGTCAATATAAACAAAGTTTTTAGAGTAAAGTATTTAGAAGTTTGAAGTTCAACTGTTGTGTATAGTTACTGTATGTAGGAATAAGTAATTTATAGTCATAATTTCCATGTATATAGTGATTTCTTTCAGGGAAAACTATTTAGCTTCTAGCCTTTTGTTTTCAGGTATATACCTACAGATGCATGGCTCCAGTTTCAAGAACTTTTCTAAAAATCTCAGGTCCATAACTTAGAGTAATTATGAAAATTAATTATCATGTGAAATTCTTGTTTTCCAGATGATGCTGATAGGTAGTTTTTCTAAATTGCTTTTACAAAGCTGTAGTCATGCAGTTGTTTTGGGGGCACTTTTTGAGGAAGATTATCTTTCTAGTATTTGTTTGAAACATTGAAAACATTCATGAATATATATTTTATTTTCTAGGTGGTGTTTTAAGTTCAAAAGCAAAACGTGCCAAGTGTTCCACCCACAAGCAAAGAGTTATAGTGATGTTGTATAACAAAGTTTGTGACATTGTCAGCAGCTTGTCAGAATTGCTAGAGATACAGCTTCTCACTGACACAACTATTCTTCAGGTATGTTTCTTCAGAATTCCTGTCCAAAAATATTAACTTCGCTTTTCCTGGAATGAATGTAAAGTGTGATTGTCACAGTGGCATGGAGTTTGAATTCAGTACTAGCTTTTAAATTCTTAACATCAGAGTGGCTAGTTTGTTGTGTAATATGTCATCTGCATCTTCTCTTGTTTACTTAAGAGAAGTTTAACTGTATTGTATTCAAGTATAGAGTAGTAGAATCATTTATATTGGAAAAGATCCTTGAGAAATCAAGTCTAAATTGCCACATACACAGCTAAACCATGTCCTTAAACATCTCATCTGTGCATCTTTCAAATACCTATGGGGATACTGGCTTAACCACTTCGCTGGGCAACCTGTTCCCATCCTTGACAATCCTTACCATGAATAAATGTTTCTTAAAATCCAGTCTAAACCATCCCTGGCACAACTTGTGGCCCATTTCCTCTGTCTTGTCTCTTGTAAGCCGGGAGAAGAGATAAATCTCACTTGGTGATATGGTCCACATAGCGTCCTTTTCTCCAGTCTAAACACCCTGATACCCCCTCAGCCACTCCTTGTAAAACCTGTGCCCTAATTTAATAACTTTATTTGCAAATAATATAAAGTAATTGTTGAATGCCTTACTTGCTGAATGAATAAGCTAATTGTGAAACTGCATAAATACCAGTTTGTTAGTCAGATATGCTTAAAATTTCTTTCCATTGATAGGTGTCATCGATGGGAATAACACCTTTCTTTGTAGAAAATGTCAGTGAATTACAGTTATGTGCCATTAAATTAGTGACTGCGGTGAGTACTTTTTAATTTGTGGGTTTGTGTGCCTGTACTTCTGAGATTTCTTAGGGCATTTACATAGGCTGTATTTTCTCTCTGGTAGAGAATTGAAGTGTAGAATTAATGTTATTCTTGCATGTTTTTACAGTTTGATATAATGTAGAAACAGTGTTATATCTACCTGAGCTGCCCCTATTTGCAGAGTAGGAAGAAATTACCTACTTAAGCAAGAAGCTTCTTAATTTCGGTTGTCATTTGAAGTGTAAACACAAACGATTTCCTCTTACCTGCCGTTTTATCTTAAGAATTTTTATTTTTTTAGTCTTAAATCTTAGTTTTGTGGTTTTCTTTATTTCCTGTGTTAAGATTGGAACTTATGCAATAAGGTATAGAACTAGTATGGTATTTCTGTATAATAGTGTAAATTCTTTTCCTTGGAAGAGGTGGCTATGTGAAAAAATCACAGGTAAAATATTATTTCAGGAAAAATGTAGTCGAACACAGATGTCCTTGTTCAAGTGGGAGCTTTCCATCTTTGTAAGGATTATATACTTCAGTATTCTGCCCAAACAAAAGGGGAGGCAAAATCAACAGTTCTGACCCTGTAAATTAAAAGAGCATGTGATGTCAGGCAAACATTAAAGCCTGGCACATGAAGTAAAACTGTTTTCTCAAAGGTACTCTACAACCTATGTTTGTTCATGTAATTTTTGTTACCACAGTGTTTTTCTCTGTACTGAGTGAAAGAAATACCAAGTCCAAAAGCTTAGTGTTAGACTGTTTGACTTTCCTATATAGTCTGTTATACCAACAAATTTTTTTTTAAATAGAAGGTATTTTCAAGATCTATTACACATTTATATTATGTAAAGATTCTTTTAAAATCTCTGTCTGGAAAAGTTTTTATGTGTTTTATAAAGCATTGAAAAAGCAATGCCTTAAAAATAAGGTGAATTATAATTTATTACAGAGTCATGTGAAGTGTATGTTGTCATATATAATTATTTACAATATATTTTAAAAGCAGTATTTTATGTAACAATAAATCATTGTCTTATAATTCTGTAACTATTAAATAGGTGTTCTCCCGGTATGAAAAACACAGACAGCTAATATTAGAAGAAATTTTCACTTCCCTTGCGAGACTACCAACTAGCAAGAGGAGTTTGAGAAACTTCAGGTAACTTCTGACACAAATTAATAACTTATAGACTAGAGCATTTACAGTTTTGTAGATGTAGGATTTTAGACTTCACTGATAACTACACTAAAAATGTGTCTCCACAAGCTGCACTTTTTGCAGGTTAAGATTTTAAAATTAATTGTTTGACTAATGTCTTGTAATAATCACTGTTTTTTATGGTTTTTATGATATCACTTTTAGTGACTACTTAAAAAATAATTGAAATATCTTATTATTTTACTCACTATGAATGTGAATGGGTGTAGTGATAGTGTGCATTCAGAATTATTTTCTGTTAGTCAATTCTTAAATTCTGTTTGTATGGAGTTACATAATTTCTTTGTTGCAAAAGCTTTATTGGAAAATTCTGGCTGAATTTCTTTGTGGACATACTCAGAGCACTCTTTTCAGGAAAGGAATAATTTTCGTATCCATATCATCTCCTGTGTCAGAGTTTACCACATTTTCATGTTGTTAAGGGTAGCAATAAGTGGTATTGATATATGTGTGGGCAGTAAACTCATACTATTTCTCAGGTTATATCAGGGAGAAACGTCGTCTTCTTACCAATTTAGGACAGTTGCCTGCTGAAGTTTGTAGTCTGGTATGCCGCTGCAGATTATCATAGGTGTAGTTCTTGTAAAAATCAGGCTAGGGTCCAGGTCATGGTCATTTATTTTCAGTTGTTTAGAAGTCCTGTACATTTCATATACATTAAGTACCATAGAACTAATAAATTACTACACAACAGTTCGATGTATTTTGTTGTGTTATGTTGGAGAGGACATGGTATTATACATAATAAGCTTATTCTTAAGTACTTCAGCAGGTAAGTGTTTGTTTTAATAAATATTTCTGTAGCTCTTTCACCCAATGTACTTCAAAGATTCTCTGATTCCCAGCTCTGTGCTGTTTCAGTTCACCTCTTCTGTGAAAGAGCAATACTTATGGGTTTTGCTAGACCAAATGTTACACCACATAAAAATAAGCAAATTACTAGATAAATGTCTAGAATGTAGATTTCTAGCTGTGGTTATAATTTTTGAAAGATGCTACTTAAGAACAAAAATTTTTCTTGTGTTTTGTCTTTTTTGTTTACTTTTAGTGTTAATACTCTCTTTTATTAACAGGTTAAACAGCAGTGACACTGATGGAGAGCCTATGTACATTCAGATGGTAACAGCACTAGTTCTGCAACTTATTCAGTGTGTGGTGCACTTACCATCACCAGAAAAGGATTCTAATTCAGAGGAGGAATCAAACAAGAAAGTAAGTTATTTTAAAAAGCCTTTTTTATGTGCGTGCGCAGAAATTACCTCTGTGAGATCACAGGTATAATATGTTATTACAGTGCACTCGTAATTAAACATCATAATTTTATGTCTGCTGTAATTTTTTGATGCATGAGAAGTGATGATCTGGAAATCACAGATCTATGCTAAAATAATAGACAAATGTATCTTCTTGTTTTTTAGGTGGATCAAGATGTGCTTATTACTAACTCATATGAAACAGCCATGAGAACAGCACAGAACTTTCTTTCTATTTTCCTTAAGAAGTACGTACTGTTGCATTCTTTAGAGTATTGATAAAACCAACTCCAAATGAAGACAGTCATACTTCAAGACAAACCTGACCACTGAACAGTGATGAATACCTATTCACAAAGTTATTTCTAATAATATACTTTATAGATGCCTAATAGAGCTTCTTGCCTAGACAAAAACGTTTATGGAAGAGAAATTCTGTGTTCTTAATACATTTAAGAATCCATTTCACAGTTCATGTAGGATTCCTTTATTAGGGGTCTCTTGCTTATCTGAAGCCTGGAAGAGAAGGCTAAACAAAAATTTAAGTTGTGAAGCCATGTTGATTCAGTTGTCAGATATAAAAAACCTAAAAATTACTTTCATTTAGCTAAAGCTAGCAATGTCAATAGTTCAAAAAGGAATTTAAAAATATACCTGAATAACCATAGGATTTCAAGGAATAAGTCTTTAGGTTTTTAACATATTAATTTCTACATTTAAAGCTGAAAAGATATTTAGTAAGCCATCTAGCAATTGCATGCTTCTGACGTTAAACTTAGGGATGACACATAGAAGTCAAAAAGTATCAGGTATGTTAACTTTTGAGGTTTTTTTTTTTAATTTTGTTTTAGTTTGTTGGGTTGTGTTTTAGCATTCTGATGGTAACCTTTGTGAAGCATAATACTGAGATGTCTTATCACGATCAGAAAAATGAAACCAAACTTAAAGAATATAAACAGACCAACTCTACTCTAGCTTCAGTTGTATAAGTCTACCTGCTTTGTCTATCAAAGTTAATGCAGACTTTAATGCAAAGCTAAAAAAAAAATCTTAGCAACAAAATTCTGCTTTTGTGGATTAGCTGCTTTATTTCCAGTGCAGCTTGGAGTGATAGCTGTTTAAGCCATTTTTCTGTAAATGAATAAAACAGATTTTCTGCTAGTGTTTCATTTTTTTTATTAGAATTGCATGAAACAGTGGTTTTTTTGATTAAACATAGGATTACTTCTGTTTACATCAGAAGAAAACCTTATATGGCTGTTAAATTTGCTTACAAAAACTGTTTTATTTTTAACAGGTGTGGCAGTAAACAAGGAGAAGAAGATTACAGGCCACTCTTTGAGAACTTTATTCAGGATCTTCTTTCTACAGTCAATAAACCAGAATGGCCAGCTGCAGAGTTGCTACTTAGCTTATTAGGAAGGCTACTGGTAAGGGGTCCTTGTTTTTAACTATATGAATTAATTTCTTATTACAATGAAGACTTGTTTATTTCAGCTGAAACTACTGTAGGAATGGTTTCTGATTGTTGACACACATGCAGTGTGTAAGGATTTTCTTGCATGTATCACTACTACGTAATACAAAGAGAATAAAATTTTGGTTAGAGGATCATGCATAAGGAGCGTGTTAAAAATTGTTTGTGTCGTTTTTCATGGAAGTCCGGTTCCACTATTTGGTTACATTTTCAACATAAAAAAGTGTCATTGCATCTAGTAAGTGCATGTATTTATTTGGAGTAAAGTCAGCCTAATGGCTGTAATTATACATATTAAATATTTCCTCTGTACTATTCCCTTAGTACAGAACCAGAAAACAACTTAGTGGTTTGGTTTTTTACAACTACAGCAAATGCTAATGACATTTTACAGAATGGGAATGTTTTTGTTTGTGTTTCTTGAGTGTTGCTCTCCAGTATAAATATGTAATTAACACAGAAATTTGAGCTGCTTCTCGAAAAAATATTGTATGATCCTGTGCTTGATAAAATGAAACTTTGTATTTGTGTGAATAATGAGGAGGTAGCACTATGGTGCTTAAGACCTCTGCTGTTGAAGATCTGCTATGCTGGTTGTCCAGTTTGTTTAATGAAAATATATATTTTAAAAAACTCTAACAGATGTGTTTAGACATAGAGAGACCCAATAAAGAAAGAAGCATTAATATAATGTATTAAATTGTATAATGTATAAGTAATGTATGTGTGACGTGATAGTAAATTATATAATTTTATGGAATATGGAAGTTAAGTGAAAATTTCAATAAGGTAAAGCAATCTTTTGTGAGAAAAGTTTCAGTGGCATTAATAAATATTTAGTTTTAAATGTCTATCCTGCTTTTCTTAGGTTCACCAGTTCAGTAACAAATCTACAGAAATGGCATTAAGAGTTGCATCACTTGACTATCTTGGAACTGTAGCAGCAAGACTGAGGAAAGATGCAGTCACTAGCAAAATGGATCAAGGATCTATAGCCAGAATCCTCAAACAGGTGTGTGAGACACCCCATAGCAACTGAATGGAGAGCTGTCCATTCAAATACTTGAAATTTTTAAATGTGTGTGAAAAATCGACATTATGGAGAATCAGTCTTCGTTCACTGTTTAGGTTCTTGAACCAAATATATGTAATTTTTAAGTATCACATTTGTTAGCTCATGTCTTCCTTGCACCATTTCTGCAGGCTTCCTATGAATTAATTAATTACAGTGGTTAAGCCAGTTTTCTTGTGACAATATAGAGGAAATAATGGAGCAAGAGTTGGATTCTACATTAAGAGGCCTTAAAAATAGATGTGAACCTGCATTTGCTATTGCAAAGTGGTAACTGAGCTTCTGGCACTCAAATACAGGCTTTGGAGAGTTAATCTGTTAGTCTTGTAAGGTTAGTTTTTATGTGGTGTAATTTGAGGGTTTGGGGGGATGTTGGCGTTTTTTACTGAACTTGTGTATGGGCTCATAGTGGTGGATGGATGGGCAGATGCCAGACCCATATGGGCTCATATGGGTGGATGCTGGGCAGATGCCAGACCCCCACCAAAGCCACTCTCTCACTCCCCTCCAGAGCTGGACAGGGGAGAGAAAATTTAATGAAGGGTGCATGAGCTGAGATAAAGACCAGGAGAGATAACTCATCAAACATCATCACAGGCAAAACAGGCTCAGCTTAGAGATACTACGTGATTTTTTACTAACAAAATCAGAGCAGGCTCATGAGAAGTAAAACAAGCCCTTAAAAACACTTTCCCCCCACTCCTCCCTCCTTCCCAGCTCTACCTCCTACTCCAGCAGTGCAAGGATACAGGGAATGGGGGTTGTGGTCAGTTCATCACCCATGGCTTCTCCTGCTGCTCAGGGAGAGTTGTTCCCCTGCTGCACGGTGGGGTCTCTCCCACGGGAGACAGTTCTCCATGAACTTCTCCAACGTGAGTCCATCCCACAGGCAGCAGTGCCCCTCAAACTGCTGCAGCCTGGGTCACTCTTCCAGGGGTGCAGTCCTTCAAGGACAGGCTGCTCTAGCCCAGGAGCAGGGGCCCTCTCTCCACGGGTCTCCCACAGGCTCACAGCCTCCTCCCAGGCATCCATCTGGCCCATATGAAGCTCCTCCAGGGGCTGCAGGTGGATCTCTGCATGTCCATGGATCTCCCTGGGCTGCAGTGGCACAGCTGCCTCACCATGTGCTGCACCAGGGGCTGCAGAGGTATCTTGGCTCTGGTGTCTGGAGCAGCTCCTCCCCCTCATTCTTCACTGACCTTGGTGTCTGCAGATTTGTTTCTTCCACATGTTTTCACCCTGCTCTTCTCTAGCCACAATTACATCTGTGCAATAGGGTCTTTTTCTTTCTTCTGAAATCTGCTATCACAGTATCACAGAGGCATTACCACCATTTCTAATTGCCCCACCCTTGGCCACCAGCTGGTCTGTCTTTGGAGCCACCAGGGATTGGCTCTGCTGGACAGGGAAGAGCCTTCTGGCAGCTTCTCACAGAAGCCACCCCTGTAGCCCCACCTCTACCAAAACCAGGCCATGCAAAGTCTCTCATTCAAGAGTGCATATTTGGATTGTTGCTAATGCTGCTCAAAATCTGCAGGGGTGGCAACACATGCTAAAGCAGTGTATGCATTTTGGCTCTATACAGTACATATGATGAGAAAATCTCATGTCCCATTTGCCCTTTTAAAAACGGGGACTTGCATTTTTTATAGACACTATGCATTTCTTTCTGAACTAACTATCCTCAGGATTTCCCTTTCACTTCCCTGAAAAGATTACGGATCTATTATGTGTACTTTGTAATGACCATTAGATTTATATTGATGGAAAAACTCCTGTATTTTACAGGAGTTTTACTCTACTCCTTTATGATGCTGATTCTTCCCTTAATATTTTTGGTTAGAGTATTCTACAACATACAGTGTCAAATCTTTATGTCTATAGCTTAATATAATTTGTACTTCTGTATGCTAACTAATTCTCCACTGTTTACAGTGATTCTGACAATATTACGTTATGCTTAGTAAGGAAGAGTTTCAGAAGAATCCTTTTGTCTTTTCTTATCCCTAGAAGTTGCAATAGTATTGAAAAATATTCTAGAAAGATATATACCTGAGCAGTGACCCGAATTTTACCATTTAGTTTCTGGTGTTTACAGGATCACTTAGTTGCTAGGCATTGGCATCTGCAGAAAATAAAATTGCTGTGGGCAATTGAGGGCTAAAAACATTTTTTTCAGTTTCTCAGAAAGCTTAACATCAGTAATGGTAGACAATACCATCCATGCATTCTGGAAGGTGTGTCCTATGCAGTACCATCAGTCAGGGTAGACTGTTGTGTTACTCATAAATTTGTAAGAGAAGAACAATGTGTTCGTTACAGCTGACCTTCACTTTCCTGTTCAAATGGCAAGAAAATAAGATCCATTGGTAGCTGTTGTCATCAGAAGCCTAATTCAGAAATTAACTCACACCTCTACAGATTTTTCTTTCCTGCTAAATTGAATACTTAGACTCTGTTGGATAGTTTCTTCTACACTCTGATAACACTACCACAATATTTGTCAATGATTAATAAATGCATAAATAATCTCTGCTGTGGTTTGGACCCATAGAATTAGTTTTAAGGGAAAACCTATTCTGTTTTGACATTTTCAAACAGCATTTTTTTTCTTTAGAAGTAGATTGTAGTTTATTTGGACACTTGTGAATGCTTTTTATTGGTTTATCTCTTGATACATCTATGTTCTTTGGACACTTGTGAATGCTTTTTATTGGTTTATCTCTTGATACATCTATGTTCTGGGTTTGTTAATTGTACCTTTCTCTGCTTGCTGATGTTTGCAAGCTATATTATATGCTGCATTTGTGTCAAGGTTCTCAGTTAGTGCTGTTAATACAGAGTTTAGGATGGTTATAAGTTAGAAGTTTCATTGCTGAAGAAATTTTTTTTGTAGCTGAAGAATTTTATGTCAAAAATTATTTTTCTACTTTCATTTTGATTATTGAATGTGATTTGTTGTAGGCTTCACAGTTTGTCTTTGTTTGTTCTGGGTTTTTTATTTGTTTGCAAAGTAGTTAGACAGTTAAGCATCAAGCACTGCTTTTATTAAGGTAGTTTTCCACAGAATTTCAAATTTGTGCAAGGCCAGAATTTCTACTCAAAATTTGCACATATACCAGAGTGTCAAATTATATGGATGTAAACCTAATCAGTTTTACATGTCTTGTAGGCATGTTTTGAACTTTTGAACTCTTTCATTTTGGGGTAAAAAAGTAATACCTTTTTCTGCTATAACATCAGCAACTGGAAGGATTTGTGTGTTTCAGTATAATATTGAGGAAATAAAGGTGGTTTATGGGTTTCATCCTTTTTTCTTCCTCTGTGGCAAAGGGTTCTCACACAAGATCGTAGAATGGAAACAAACCAAATCAGTCAGTCTGTTTTAAAACCAGGCTTATTTTGCTCTTAGTATTTTTTTGACTTTATAACTAATTGGTTAAAAACTTACTAATGCTCTACAATTATGAAAACAACTGACTTTAGTGTATTTTATATGTGGACATACAGATTTTCAGATGGTAATTATGACTGTGCAGTATTCTTGTTTATAATTGTCTTTCTACTTCTGACAGGTTTCAGGAGGAGATGATGAAATTCAACAGCTTCAAAAGGCTTTACTAGATTATCTGGATGAGAACACAGAAATTGATGCATCATTAGTGGTAAATTTCAGCTTTCTGTCATCAGGAATGTATGAAAATAATTTCATTAGCACGTACTTCATGAATAAAATAATTTTAGATTACACATATTAGTGCTTCAATTAAATTGTCACTCTGACATGTACTGTTGATTGTATTTTCCAAAATAATGTTGATGCATTAGATTCCCTAAATCTCATTATAAATCTGTTCATTTTCTTTTTCTGTATCTGTTGGTTTTGTTTTCTTTGCATCCTGCTCTATTTCTCCAGTTTTCTCGGAAGTTTTATATAGCTCAGTGGTTCCGTGATACAACTATGGAGACAGAAAAAGCAATTAAATCTCAGAAGGATGAGGATTCATCTGAAGGAACTCATCATGCGAAAGATGTTGAGACCACAGGACAAATCATGCACAGAGCAGAAAGCCGCAAAAAGTTTCTTCGCAGCATCATTAAAACTGCTCCATCTCAATTCAGTACATTAAAGTATGTTTCAGTACACCTTATTTCTTTATTCGCCATGCATTTGATGTTTTAAGTAATTTTTTAATGAACATGTCCTGATTAACACGTGGAATTTGTTTCAGGATGAATTCTGATACTGTGGACTATGAAGATGCATGTTTGATTGTTCGCTACTTGGCCTCCATGAGGCCGTTTGCCCAGAGCTTCGATATTTATTTGACACAGGTAAACTCTCCTGGAAGTCTTTGTATGGTGAAACACAGTTGAATTCTGATTCCAATCACTTTCACAGCAGTGTGCCCTATCTGGCCATTGTTGAGCAGAGGTATTTACAGGCCATGGTAACACCATGTGCTTTCATATTCTGTATTGAGGGCAAAAGTGTTTGGGTTTTTTTCTTGCATGCACTTTGTATGTTATTATGTTCACACATTATTTTATTTATTCATGTATGACTATGGCAAAATCATTATATGCATACAGTAAGAGGATCATTACAAAGTGTTGAGATAATTTTCACAGCGTCTGTAAGATGCTCCTTTGGTAAGATTAACTCATAAAATGGAGCTTAATTTGATTTGAAAGTAAAAGCCAGGTCGGCCAGTTGTTTGCAGTGCATGTTGCTGCCACTTTGGAAGCTGCTGTTTGACCAGTGTAATTTCTTACTTTTTCTGAGAGAACTACACTAATGTATTGGCACAGTGACATGTTTGAAATTCAGTACTAGTTTAGGTTGCACTACCTTGAACTGATCTGCATACAGAGCCATTCTTATAGTGCCCATATCCAACCTCTTGAAAGAACAATGGTGAAAGCCACAACTGAATGACAAAAGTAGAATTTTTAAGTTAAGAACCTTATAATCCATCTTAGACAAGTATCAAATCCCAGTAAATATCCATGTTCAGTTTTCAGTGCTATGAAACATCACTTACATGCACCTTTTTATTCTCTGACAAGATAAACTCAGTTATTATTATTTTAGTAATATTACTTGTATGTTATTCTGCTGCATTTTTGCTCCTAATTATTATCTGCTACCTTCCCAAAATAACTGACTCTTTGTTTTTGTTCTTTTCTAGATTCTGCGTGTACTTGGTGAAAATGCAATTGCTGTTCGAACAAAAGCCATGAAGTGTTTGTCTGAGGTCGTTGCTGTAGACCCCAGTATTCTAGCCAGGGTAAAAAGGAAATATCTACTAATCACATATGTTCTTCTGTCATCCTTAAAATAAACCTTTTTTTCTTATTCTCAATCTCTGTTTCATTTGTTCTTTTTAGCTGGATATGCAACGAGGAGTTCATGGGCGGCTAATGGATAACTCCACTAGTGTACGAGAAGCAGCTGTGGAACTACTTGGACGATTTGTGCTCTGTCGTCCTCAGCTTGCTGAGCAGTATTATGACATGCTGATTGAAAGAATATTGGTATGGTGACTTTGGTATTTATGATAAAATAAGTGGCCTTGAAAAATTTGCTTTAAACTGAGATTGCTTGAAAAATTGGAGTTGTTTGAATGGTGAGCCATCATTCATTTAAGAACAACCTGATAAAATGCACCACTTGCTTCTTGGGAGGCTTTATTATGTTAAAAGCTAAACTTCTACAGAAAGTTGTACTGCATCAGGACCAGGGTTATATTCCTTCTGATTCCATTATTAGTGCCCAAATTAGCTGTATTGTGGTTTAGTCCAGATAGAAGTTAAGCACACACTGTGCAGCTGCTCACTCAACCCCCACCTCTTTTTCTCCCCCCACCCTGGTGGAAACGGTAGGGGGATCACAGTAAAACTTGCATGTTGAGATAAGAACATTCAATAAATGAAAATAAAGTACAATAATAATTATTAATAAGAATAATTATAATAAAAGCAAACAACCAAACCATTGATACACAAAGCAATTACTCACCATCTGCTGACCGATGCCGTAGCCCTGTTCCGAAACCTAGATCGGCTGTGCTTCTGAGTAACTGCCCCCAGTTATATACCAGGAGTGACGTTCTGTGGTGTGGAATATCCCTTTGGCCAGTTCGGGTCACCTGTCCTGCTATGCTCCCTCCCAGTTTCTTTTGCCTACCTCCTCATTGGCAGAATATGAGACAAGGAGGGAAAAAACCCCGTCCTTGACTTAGGATAAATACAACTGAGCCAAAACCAAAACACTGGTGTGTTATCAACACCATTCTCATTCTGAATCCAAAACACAGCACTGTAACAGCTACTGAGAAGAAATTAACTCTACCCTAGCTGTAACCAGGACAAGGTGAAATAAGGAATTTTGCTACATATCTGAAGTCTGAAATACAGATCATTGAGGGCAACTTTTCTATTCTATTTTTGAAAGGCTTACTAGAGTTTTCGTACAAAAAAAGTGAGGTTTTTGTCCAGGTGTTCAGTGTTAATTTAACTGTAGAATAACATTAGCTCGTAGCATCCATGTCAGATTTTTCATCAAATATACTCATTTGCTATAGTTACATCATAAAACAAGTTTGTGAAGGCTTTTGAACATAACTAGGTCATGTGCATACAAGACTGCATAAAGCAGTTAAACCTGACATTCAGATTCAGCAGATTTTGGATAAGGTGATACGAAGTGAAGGTCCTCATCTATCTCCTTAGTAAAATGGAAAGGACTGCTTTCATGTATGTTATCCATAAGTTTTATTCAAAGGCTTAAAGTATTACCATCCAAACCTATAAGGAATCTTGTGTATTCCAGTAAAGTAGCTAAAGCACCATCACATCGGTCTTGTGAGCTCTTGAGTTAAGAAGTGGATCATATATTTGCGACATCATGAGCTCTCAGATGGGAGGGTATAGATGGAGGAAGTGTTCCAGCACTCTGGAACACTTACAACAAGTTAAGAACAAGTTAAGAACCTTTAGAACAAGTTAAGCTGAGTTTTTGTATAAATGCATTCCAGAAGATTTTAGTTGCCTTTTCTAAATAAATTTGGAAAGTCAGATTGAGTGATCTTCAAATATTATTTCATACTGAACATAAATTAATGTTTCTGATTTGTTTTCAAGAATGTAATTCTTTTCTTTTCACAGGATACTGGTATCAGTGTCAGAAAAAGAGTCATAAAAATACTTAGGGATATCTGCATTGAACAACCAACTTTTCCCAAAATTACAGAAATGTGTGTGAAAATGATTCGGAGAGTCAATGACGAAGAAGGCATTAAGGTAGAATGAAACATATCCTTCAGAATTTTAATTGTTGTTACTTCAGTGTTTCACATTTTGACAAAATCAAAGAAGTATTGCATTACTCTTTGTAATATTTTTGGCTTATGAATTTTTGAGAACAGATATTTTAGCTTTCTTTCATTCTCTCTGACTTACTTGTCTGCCTTTTTTATTCTCTGTTTTCTGGAACTTCTTGCTGACAATCAATATATTTTAAAAAGTTATTTTGCAGAGACTTTTTTTCTTCTTGCAAGTATTTTCTCTGGTGCTTCTCTTCTCTAATAAGTAAAATCGGCATATAAAAATTATTCCTACAAATTATTAAATTTTATGTAAAAATTAACTACTTGACATTAATGTATTCTATATATAATTATTAAATTTATAAAATACTAATCTGTCCTAATTTCATATTAATTCTGAATGTTCAATGAAGCAATTATTCCCTCTGAAATGTTGCTTATGTGCTCATGCTCTACCCTTTGTGCAGTGTATATATATGCAGAAGGGCACAGACCTAAGATAACATGTTAAATCATAAACCTGGCAATTATTGTTTTGTTTAATTTGACAGACCAGTTTTTAAATTGTTGCATAATTAGGGACACACCTGTAACTTTCAGTACAATTTGAAAACTTTAAAACTTCAGCAGTAATTTTTTATCTCTTGAGATATATTAATGCCAAGTGTCTTTCTGAGGAGAAACAAGCAGATGAACAGCTAGAGCAAAGGTGCTGCTGGAAAGGGGGGATGACCTGGTTCTCTCCCCTCCTTCCTTTTACCTTTGTAACAATATGAAAAAAAAATGAGGCATTATCTTCGGTGTGGTTTTAACATTTCCATGAATGAGAAGTAATTTTTGTTCAATTTCATTCTATTCTATATTGTTCTCCATTCAAAAATATTGGAAAGGAGCACACTTCCTATATTTGAATACTGAGACCTGGCTTCTGTCTCTTTCCCACCTTGTCACAGCTGTTTTGTAAACTAAAGAAACCTACCATTGCTGCTGTAGTTCTGCTGTAGGAATTGTTTGTTCAGTTGTCAGCTTCTCAGCTGTGTTTTCATGAGGAATACCAATTAATGCAGGAAGGTGGTAACTCCCATTTTATGTAGCATCAGTTCCCCTTGTTTCATTTTGCTGAAGTTTGACCTGAGATCAGTGTAAGTCCTGTAACAGTAGATCTGGTCTTTCTCAAGTAATATTTCCTAAAACAGTATCACTTAGGGTGCATAATTCCTTATTAAATGGCACAGATTATCAGCAAATCAATTTTATGTGTCCTTTAGAAATAATACTAATGTGACAATATAAGTTTATTTATTTATGCTAATATTTTATTTTCCTTCAGAAATTAGTAAATGAGACATTCCAGAAGCTCTGGTTTACTCCAACTCCACACCATGACAAAGAAGCAATGACAAGGAAAATACTAAACATCACTGATGTGGTATGTTAAACAAATTATAGTTGTATCCAAAATTCAGGTTTTAGCATCTTTGTAACATTATCTGTATTTTTTGAACACAATAATTTAGTTGTCAGATGGTTTCCCTATCATATCTCCTGGCATGAAATGTATGCCAAAAGCATTCATCTGATTGAACTGGTTGTAGGAAATTTTAAATGCTCACTAATCTATTGGCAATAATAACTGTGACCAGACTATATTCAGGTTCTATCAAGTACTTGTTCAGTTAAAACACAGCCAATTTCTCTTATATGTTACATTCTGCAGGAGCTGCTAGTGCTTAGTTAAGCCTAACTAAGAACTTATCTCTTAAAAGAAAATTTTCCTCAAACAATTGATAACCTTTATTTGGCAAGGTTAATAAGCTGTTTACTCAGAGTAAACTGTTGTCTGCATAATTGTATCTTACTTTTTAGGAGCAGCAAATTAAATAGCATATCTCCAAAATAACAAAATCTGCTTCAGATAGAAATGCTTTAATTTGTAATGAAAATGTATTTTGTAAAACCACTGTGCTAAAAAGGTGTTATAGTATCAATTATACAAAGATGTAAATCTCAAATTTAAAAAATCTCTTACTTACTTAGAATTATAGGGTCAAATGTCATTCTTCTTCACAGTATTTTTGAAAGTTATAGTCTAGTGTGCATTTTTCCTTCTGAGAAGTCAGCTTAATTCTCAGTTCTCCTGCCAGTTCTAATTTGAAGCACCTGCATGCTGTTCCTGAGGTATGATACCAGTGAAGGCTTGGCTTGTTTGTATAAAAATACATGTATAAATATACATAAATAAATATGTGTGTGTGTACTTCTCTCTGGTGCCCAATAACTGGACGTGAGGGAATGATCTGAAGTTATCAGGAACATCAGGATAAAATTCTTCACCCAGAGGGTGGTTGGGCACTGGCACAGGCTTCCCAGGGAAGTGGTCACAGCACCAAGCCTGACAGAGTTCCAGAAGAGTTTGGACAATGCTCTCAGGCATGTGCTGTGACTCTTGGGATGTGCTGTGCAGGGCCAGGAGCTGGATTTGATGACCCTTGTGAGTACCTCCCAACTCAAGAGATCCTGTGATTCTATGATACACATACATTTCAATGTGTCATGCTTGTATTTGTACTTAAATTTGTGCAAAATGTTCTACAAAACAGAAGTTTGTCTTGCACTAGACAGCAATCTCCAGTAAAGCATGTAGGCTTTGTGTTGTATGAAATACAAATTCTAGAGTCAGTTAAATGGTGGGAATTATTTTTCAAATGCAGAAGATGGTTTCTCGTCTCCATTGTTCTTAATACATATGAAAATATATACATGGTTACTGGTCTTTTGAGATGGCATCTATATTGAAGTGATTCCTCAGATACCTTTTTTATTAACCAGTTTATTCTCAAAAATATTTGCAGGTTGCAGCTTGTAGAGATACAGGGTATGATTGGTTTGAACAGCTTCTACAGAATGTAAGTAATGAATTTTGAATGTATAGTACAATCATCATTAGAATTTTAGTGTTCCTTTTGCTACTAAAACATATAGAAAGGCGACTCCAAGAGCAATCCTTTACAGCAAACAAATTAAATTCATGCCCTTTAAACATCCGACCTTTTTTCTGTCTTTCTTGATTAAGTTTTCTTCAACATTACTTTCTGTCTTTGCAAATGATCTCATAAAAATATTTCATTTCTCGGTTTTAGGAGGAGTTTTGTGTGTTTGTTTTTAATTTAATTGGCTCTTCAGTAATGACTGACATGACTGACAAAGTCCACAGCTAAGATACTTAATTCTGGAATAAGGCATCTAGTAGTCTACATTTTTTTAAGAGTAGATAAGTGTATTTTCACATCCAATGTATTTTCTACACAGTTTATGGAAGCAGTAAATCTTCAGAGTATAAGTTACTTCTTCATTATAATCTACTTATATCTAATATAGTTGTTTCTAAGAATTGAGCTTGCTTTGTTTAAATCTCTAAACCTCTGTTATCATTCTCTACATCTTGTATGCACTGGTTAATTTTCGAGCAAAAAAATCCTGTGATTCTGCTCCAACCTGGAGTGTCATGAAAATAGGTTATCAGTTGATCAGAGCCTCTTCATTAAAAGCCTCTTCACTGAAAAAAAGGCTGTAATATGGTCTCAATCCCTTCTTAGATACTAGAATAACCTTCATGGACATAATTTTAGTACCCAAAGTCATATGGAAAAAGGGTGAATAAAATGTTGATATACAGCTATGTTATATCCTCATTTGATACTTTATCTTAGTGTCAAAAAAATTTGTTTTGAATTTACTCTTTTTTTCTCTAAGCATTTTAAAAGTCTTCTACCTCCTATTATTTCTTCATTATTTCATTATGCATAAAGTCAGCTTTCATCCGAATGCAAAAATCAGTAGAACTTCTGTGGATTTTTATTGCAGTTACTTTTGCTTTAATTACATTACATTTTTACTTCACATAGTTTCTTCTTCACTGTGTTAAGTTTTATGGAGAATTAAATACTTCTGTAGTCTAAAGTCCTTGTGTGTCTGTAGTAACCATTACAAAACCAACATGGATCCTATGCAAATGAATGCAGTTTAACACTAAACCATTTTCTGTTTCATCTACTACAGCTGTTAAAGTCAGAAGAGGATGCCTCATATAAACCTGTGAAGAAAGCCTGTACTCAACTTGTTGATAATTTGGTTGAGCACATTCTTAAATATGAAGAATCTTTATCAGGTAATATTATTTAAAACTGAGCTAAAATCATTTGAATTTTATCTGATACTGTAACAGGTGTTGAATCACTTCATTGCAAAAAATTACTATTCCAGAATTCCTGTTATAAAGCTGAGTATAATAAATCATTACTCTTAAATTCATTACGAAATTTTGAGCACTGTGTAGTAATAAAACTTCCCTAATCTTCACTACCTAACCACAATAGTAGAACTACTTTAAAAATAACTTGTTCAATTTTTCAGATCACTAGAACCAAAACAAATGTGGCAAATTTTATTTGTATTATTATGTTCTGCAGTTGAAATAGGAATCATTAGCTGGGCTAGTCTTCCGTTTACAATAAGGACTTTAAAAACTTATGATGTCTTTGATGCATCTTTGCTTCTTTCTTCAAATCTTTTGTGATCACACATAAATGATAACACAGTGTCTTCTAATTTCTGAAAAGAATATTCTGTTTTCATCTTGAAAGAGATGTGATGAAAGAGATATTCAAACAGTGTTTAGACCATATGTTTCTCATTGCTTAAACAGTACTTGGTCATAATATTTTTGTATTTTCTAATACAAAATTTGTATATTATATTTGTATATTTGTATATTGTATATTATAATTTGTATATTTGTATTTTCTAATCTTTTGCAGATTCTGACAATAAAGGTGTGAATTCTGGTCGCTTGGTTGCTTGCATAACCACTTTGTTCTTATTCAGCAAAATAAGGCCCCAGCTAATGGTCAAACATGCCATGACCATGCAGCCGTACCTGACCACTAAATGTAGTGTAAGTAGAGCAAATCAGTCTTTTTTTCCCCCTAGATAATTGAGCTAATGAAATTAGATAATTGAGATAGTGAAAATGAACATCTGTCATATATTTGAATGAAATTTAAGGTAGGAAGAGAAAATTTAAAATTGTGGGTTTTTTTCATGGGCATCCTAGCTTTGAAAGTTGCTAGATCGCTTTGAAGATCTCCATAGCTTCTAAGATGTTCTTCCTCACCTACCTCCACATTTTACAGCCAAATTAAATTGAAACCTGTGCTGCCTCTTTCCCAGTTTTTCTCATATTAGGAAATAATTTCTTTAAATTGTTTTAGTTTATAGTCACAGTTCTAAAAGTAGTTAATATTTAACCTATACATCTTAAGATTAAGAATAAGGTTCCATAAGATAGAGTGATCTAATATATAGCAAATGTATGAGAAGGAAATACTTTATTTCATCCTCTTCTAGACTTTAACTTATCTAGCTCTAGTGCTCTTGTATTCTCCTCGAAGACATTGTAGAGAGCTCTAAATACTGAAACCCTCCCCAACTCAGGTCTCTGAAACCTTGCAGCGGTTTCTGCCATTTTGATCTGGCACCCTGATTTGTTAGAAGGAGCAGGGCAGGATCATGCACCCATTGCTCAATGAGGTGGGAGCAGCAGTCCCTTTCAACAGTTAAACTGCCCAGCACAGGCTTGAGGGGTAATTATTACCAACTTAGATTGTAGGTACAGCCTGGCATTTTGCAGGCATTTTCCATGTTCTCTAGTCACATTTACGACAGACTCTTAGAGCTGCTTTTGAACAAACAGTATAGGAAAGAGTTATCTAAATATTTGCTTGCTGTAGCTCATTTAGTGGTTTGCATCTGGTTTGTATTTATACAGGCTGAGGTGAATCATAGAATTACCACTGACAGCTTGAAGATGTCAAATAGTTTGATACTAGCATTTGGGATTTGGGATCCTATCCTGATTAGCAAGTTGGATTTGTCAAAAGTCCCTTTCTAGCAGAATGTCTTTTTAACAGATAAATATTTTCCATAGTTTCCATGCTTAAAATACACAGTCATGATAATGCAAACCAGTATAATTGTAATTTCTACACTTGCGTGCATTATTACCTTTTATTGGAGGTGCATGAAGTCATAACACAACTTCATTTTGTTGCTGATACCTGTTTTCAGGTGTTGTCTGTTCTCTAGAGTGCATATCTTGGGAAGAGTTCCTAGCTTACTTGTAGGACTCCAGAAAATTATCAGACCCAAAGGTTTTCAGGTCTTACACAGCCTTGATGAGAGGTGTAATTCTAGTCATCCAGACATTTTTTCCCCAGAATGCCTGTAGTAAACTGAACTAGATTGCATAATAATATGTAATTTAATAGCAGATGTAAAAATACATAAATACTCTTGTAGCTCTTTACCAAATATCTTAAATAAGTTGGAGTTTTTAACTGCCAGTGCGTATTAATAGTACTTAGCTTATCCATGGCCAGAAATGTTAAACACCAGAAATGCTGTTGTTTCAGACCCAGAATGATTTCATGGTGATCTGCAATGTTGCAAAAATCTTAGAGCTTGTAGTGCCACTAATGGAGCACCCAAGTGAGACCTTTCTTGCCACTATTGAGGAGGACCTCATGAAACTCATCATCAAATATGGCATGACAGTAAGCTTTTAATTGCTACTATTCTATTGATTACATTTCACATGACTTTGGTTTAAAGACAATTGTGTCTTCATTATGAAGATAACTTCTGAGTCATGAAAAATCAGTGTACTTGGTTTACTGGGGTTTGTGTGTGGTTTTGCTGTACGTCATTGAGTCTGAGCAGGTTTTCAGAGCAGTTTAGGGATGAACATTACATCATACCTGTTAGATTTTTCAATTTAGTTCAGCATAGCTTTTTCCTGTATAACTTCACAAAAATTTCAATTTAAGCTTCTAAATAGGTAATTCTTTTGTTCTTTCTTGCTCTTAGGTTGTTCAGCACTGTGTGAGCTGTCTTGGGGCTGTTGTGAACAAGGTCACCCAGAACTATAAATTTGTGTGGGCCTGTTTTAATAGATACTATGGTAAGTGAAGTTTTAACAGGTAATGGTCACTTTTCAGTTTTGACTACAAGTCTTATCTTAAAGTTACATTACAATTAAACACTGTGATAAAGGCTTCTATTTTTCTGCAGGTGCACTTTCTAAATTAAAAAATCAACACCAAGAAGACCCCAACAGTACAATACTTACTGCCAATAAACCAGCACTCCTTAGATCACTTTTCACTGTTGGAGCACTGTGTCGGCATTTTGATTTTGATCAGGAAGATTTTAAGGGCAACAGTAAGGTAAAATAACGTTCATTTATTTTCCATGTCTGAGGTATAATGAATGCTCCACTTTAATTTGAAAGCACATTTTTCCTAGTCCCCCAAAGCTATATACTTTTCCATAATGCGTATGGTATAACTTTCTGTTTTTTAAACATGATTTTGCAAGGGCTATGCAGTAAAGTTGTGTTTCTTCTTTTCTGTTTGATACATACGCTTTTTATAAGAGATTAAAAACATCTGTTTCATCTTCAAATAGCTAATATTTTTGTTTTAATTTGCTCAGGTTAACATTAAGGATAAAGTACTTGAATTGCTAATGTATTTTACAAAGCATTCAGATGAAGAAGTACAGACAAAAGCCATCATTGGTCTTGGTAAGAAATATTAATAGTTTTTATTATTCTGCTCTAGTAAAAATCCATGTGCATCAGTAGGAATTCATGTATTTGTGTAGTCACAAGTTTGCTTGAAATAAAAACTTACTGCATATTTTGTTTGAGAGCTGGCCATAAAAAAGCTGTCAAAGGGTTGCTATTTGCATAATTCTGCAGTAGACTGGATGATTTTGACAGTGAATGCCTTTTGATGTATGACCAAGTTGTAGAGTGCAGCAAATTTCCAAGGCAATGAAGATGGTCCTTTCTTTCTCCACATGCAAGTATGTTGTAACACCAAACCTTGTTTTATAGTCCACAAGGTAAAAAATGATAGAAAAGCTTTGAACGCTTTATGGGTAGACATTCTGCAGGAATCAAGGGAACTCCATAGTTTATAGTTGCTGGATGGTCTTTGTGAAATTAGTATGCCATTTCAGTGACTTGCAGTAGAAAATGAACTGCCACTGACTTGTTTGTATCATGTTCATCCTTTGCTCAAGGACAAAAATCATACATCTAAGAAAATCTTGTTTAGGCAGATAGGTCTTGGTTTCTGGAAGATTTCAGTTCATTCTGGAAGAGTTCATCATTCATTCATTGTCTCCCAGGCATGAGAGCCTCCATTGTATGATTTATCTGTGGACAAGAATTTGCCTCTTTATGTTGCTATTTAGGTGACTTTTCAGATTCCCTGCTCCAATTCAGGCTAGGCAGGGCTCGGAGGATAAGGATCAAGACTGAATCTTTGTTTCATATTCTATGAGAAACCATTTTAGACAGCTGAGCAGGATTAATGGAACTGGAGTTGCCTCTGTTGCAGGAGCAATACTATGGCTTTCTGGACTACTTCGTGTTTTTCTAGGCATTGTGTGAATGTAACAAGCACTTAACTATAATCCCATCCAGTTTAATTGCACTCCACAGAATATTGCATGTGGGGTAGGGCTATGTATTCATGACCATAGACATGATCACTCTGTTTGTGGATATGAAGTATGTCACATTTGCCAGAAATGTTTCTAAGTTATAGACCAGAACTGTGATCTGTTTGATCTGTTTGTGTGATCTGTTTGGTCAGTAGTTATTCTTCAGATTTTTTTTTCTGCCTGTAAGCATATCAGTCTTTATTTTAATTAAACCTCGTTGTTTTCAGTGATATATTGATTTCATCCAAGTACTGATTCTGAAGATGGCTGTTGCATGTGTGGAGGAGATGTGGTAGATAGTGCAAATTTTCACCCCAGGCTGGTCACTGAGCAAAGCTGTTGAACTCATTCAATATTTGTGAGCAGCAGTAAGGTGAAAAGGACTAGTAAGCTAACTCAACATTTATAAATGGTGAAAGGTGTCATGTGAAGAGTATACTTTTCTATCAGCCTGTCATTTTAGTAGG
This sequence comes from Entomyzon cyanotis, assembly GCA_024500445.1. Taxonomy (NCBI): domain Eukaryota; kingdom Metazoa; phylum Chordata; class Aves; order Passeriformes; family Meliphagidae; genus Entomyzon; species Entomyzon cyanotis. The sequence goes on along the minus strand of JAKEPQ010001021.1, from coordinate 40,290,501 downwards.
GACACTCAACAGTGTTAGCCTTTGACTTGGGATGTGTCACTGCTGTTGAGGAATTAAGATTAATCCTAAAATAATTAATTATGGTTATTATTATCTTCCAGATGTGTACTTGCAGAACAAGTTGAGGATATAAGATTTAGTTAGCAAATTTAGCTAAACTTAAAAGTACGTAACAGTTAATGTTTTACTCAACCAAGTTCAGTGCTTACTCTAAAGATTATTAACAGAATGAAAACAGAGTTATGAAGAGAAATGGTTTGACAGCACCTCTGAAATGTCAAGTCAGTCTTTAAGTAAAACACACAGCAGGTACCTTTCTTCATCTCCTGTGACAGCCTCTTATGCCAAGTAAGATCTCTTCCGCAGTTAACTAGGGATGGAAAAGTAAGAAGTTCCCTGAGAATACTGGTGGCTTAGACTTCTTAAAGTGAATGAAGAAAACGTTTTATGAGTTGTTACACATACATCCATGTGCTTTCCGTTTTTAAAATTAACCGTAAGAAGTGGGTTGGACTTTGCACAGAGGTGGTCCAGTTACAAACATCAATATACATTAGTATAGAGTGCACAGTCATACCACATACTCCAAAGACCACCATAATTCCCTTTTCTTCTCTTTTGCCTTCATCTCACCCGCTTCTCTGCATTTTGTTTTGAGACTGAAATGAGATCTGAAACACACTGAGGGCTTGCCTTGGACTTAGCCTTTACCTACATTGTCTTTTTGTGTGTATGGAACCTGTTTTAAAAGCTTTACTCAGTCTTCCTCTGTTACAGCTATTTTCATACATTCCTCTGGCATTATTTATTTGCTTTCATTTTTTTCCCCCATTTTTCTTTTATGTGCCTATATTTTCTGTGTGTTCATTTAAAATCTGATCGTTTTGTGGTCATAGAAAATGCATTTAATGTCTGCTTTTCATAAACAACCTTAAAAAATGAAGTAGTTGAATGTAAATTAAATTAGGATGTTATGTTCCCATTACTGTTTTTTAATGATACTCTGCAAGAGTTTATCAGCAGCACTTCTAAATCTACATACAGTATCTAAAATGGTATATACTAACAGTAATTTAGAAAAGTTTTTGGTAAATACAGACATAAGAACTGCCAGTTCCTTGGCAAGGGTAAGACTTCAGCTAAAAACAGTTTTTCAGTGTATGTCTGCCAACACACATCTTCTTGGGAACACTTCAGATAGTGTTCAAGAGAAGACTACAATAGGTATACGAATAATGACAGCCAGAGGTATAAATTTTACTGTGTTTCCTGGTGATTATTTTTTCTATTATGATGTTAAATACTCAAGATATTTATCAATTTTTCCACATTTTCTCTGCATCCATATGAGTCACATTTTACAGTTTCAGCAGCATGTGTATCTCTAAAATGTATTAGAAGTCTGTATTAGAAAAATAACTGGTAATTTTTGGTAATGTTCCTTTCTTGTTCTTACGATATCTCCTAGTCATTGAGATGCAGGCCACTGCACTGGACCTGGTTCCAGACCTGTATAACCTTTTGTGCAGCTGCCCTGGGTCAACACTCCATTTTATCCATCAAAGAGACTTGTGGTTAATAGAACTGTCATGGCTATCAGAACTTCTTATAAGTGATGGATGGCATCCATGTGGAAACACAATACTGTTTGGACTAGAAAAAGCTATGCTGCTGGAAGGAGATAAATTTCATACCTTTCTTCTGAAAGACTTAAAAAGCAGAAATACAATTTCTAGATTATAATAATGAGAACCGTTTCCTCTTTTCTCCACCCTTAGGATTTGCATTTATACAGCACCCAAGTTTAATGTTCGAACAGGAAGTGAAGACTCTGTACAACAGCATTCTTTCAGATAAGAACTGTTCAGTAAACTTAAAAATCCAGGTGTTAAAAAACCTCCAGACCTACTTGCAGGAGGAGGATACACGTATGCAGCAGGCAGACAGAGACTGTAAGTGCTGAGTTTTTCTGTGCTCATGAGCCATGTGAAAACTGGCTTTGTTGCATACATTTACTATCTATCTGCAGTGAGTCATTTGAAATTGTAACCTGATCAGTAGTATTGTACCCACAATATCTTAGAATTAGTTACAAAAAGGTCTATGCATAGGTATATTATTTAATTCCAAGATGTATAAATACTGGAAGCAATCCAGAATTCATAATTGTTGTAATGATGGTAATAATAATTTTTATCAAAAAACCCTCTAAGTTTAATTTGCAGATAAAAAGTAATAAATACAACTTTTTTTTAATCCTTTATTAAGGAATTAAGACTTGAATTAAAATTTTGTTTCTCTAGGTTTTAGATATATATTTATACATTAGATTGTTCTGTGTTTAATGAGATCATAAACCCATTCCAGGATAGCTGAAATGTATACTTTTTGTGAAACTTAAAGATCAGGATATAGGAAGTAATGGCAAAATAAGTGGGTATGCTATGGTGAGTGTGCTATTGCTTTTGTCCTTTTTACAGGGAAAAAAGTAGCAAAACAGGAAGACCTGAAAGAAATGGGGGATATTTCCTCAGGGATGAGTAGTTCCATCATGCAGCTATATCTCAAACAGGTCCTTGAGGCTTTCTTTCATAACCAGTCCAGTGTACGCCACTTTGCTCTAAATGTCATTGCACTGACATTAAACCAAGGTCTCATCCATCCTGTTCAGGTATGATAGGCTTTTGTGGTGGGACTTTTTGTTATTCATGTTTTTAGAGGTTTTTTTGCTGCATAAATTTCCAAGTTTTCTCTTCTAGTTCTGTTACAGTAATTTCTTATTGTAGCAAGAGGCCTTTACAGAAGGCATATTTTGAAATCTGATTTATGTTGTTAGCCCATGAGATTCCAAATGCTATATTATCTATTTTTAGATTAAGATGCAAAGGCCCAGACAGTGCCTAAAGAGCATGTAGATATATACATTGGAGAATATTTCTTTTACAACTTTGAGGTCTATGCCAAAATGTTTTCTTTATTTAGTTCTTTATCCTGTGTCAGCTTGCTTCCACCTCAATCCCTAGATCCTCCAAACACTATGGAATTCCACAGCAGTGTCAGAACTTCAATCATCATCTCCATCATTCTTTGCTTACATAATGTTTTGTAATTAATTTTTGATACTGCAACCATTGCACATGTTCCGTCATAAATGATTGTTTGGGGTTTTTTTAAATGCAATTTTCTGTAATTTGAATTGACTTTAGAGTTTGGGTAAAAGGGAAGTACTACCTGAACCCTCACACAACTTTGTTACAATGCTGGTATCTCATAGTATTTTGTACTATTTACTTGCAAAAAGGGTAGTAAGTTGCATAGAATTTTGCATTCTAATTTCTGCAGTAGAAACAAAGAGCAAAGACTGAGAGGGGTGGGGTACAATGCCTCTGAATAATCGTTTAATTTGTTTTTCAAGTGTGTGCCGTACTTAATTGCTATGGGCACAGATCCAGAGCCCTCTATGCGAAATAAAGCTGACCAACAGTTGGTGGAAATAGACAAAAAGTATGCTGGGTTCATTCACGTAAGTAATTCTAATCTAACATTTTACAAAATACTATTGTGTTTTCTAGTGGTTTAACACTTGAATATGCTTCAGCCACAGAAAAAGAATAGAAAGTAAAAAAATAAAAAATAACTGTAAGCAGATGTAAAGATGACTATCCCCTGCTTGAAGATATCTGTTCTGAGAAACTGTGAAAGGATAATATAATTTGAAGTGTCTCTCCTAGTCCAAAATTTCCTTTAATTTATGATCACAGTTAAGAGCATTTATTTGATAAGAGATAAGGACAAGTGTTTCGTAACGTTTAACAGTAACTTTCCTGTATCAGCAGACTAGGAAAACGAACACTGTTTTGTCTATAGAAGTCCTTAGAGTATATGTACTAGAGTGTGCAAGGCATCAAGGCCTTACAAATTGCAATCTAAGCAGAAGGAGCATAGGAAGCTGTTTGCATCTGACGAATCTTGCTGAAAGGAAAAACTAAGGCTATGTGAAAGTGTGGAGTTGTGGCATAGTGCCAGTTCTGCTTAAGTTCTGAAATTAGGCTGCAGCTTTCTCCTTATTTTGGAAGATCCCAGTCTAGGTTCAGTGTGTGTACTACACTGTAGGACTTCTCACATGTCCTTCCTTGTATTCCATTGCGTTTGGAGCATTGCGCTGTTGATGACATCTGAACAGATACCTCACCCATTAGGTGAAGGCTTGCAGTTGGAATTTGCTGTGTTAGGCAGCTGGGATTTAAGACAGCATGTAGACACGTAGACAGCTTTGCTGAACAGCAGCAGCAGGAGTATGAGGAGAGTTGGGTATGTGGCCTAACTAGAGATTCAGTTTGTTCCGAAACTAGAGCAGGATGATCAAAGTGAGTAAAATCAACAGGAAATTATTGGATATATGAAAAAGAAAACCCAAAACTAATTTTCTATTTTTTAGCCCTATTGTACTCATATAGATTCAGTTACTGGTTTCACTACAGGTGATACCAAGCATATACATTTGGTAGAATATTCTGTTCACGTATGAAAACATTCCAGTGTTCTTGAAAACTGTTTAAATTGAAATACCTGGCTGTAGTGGGTAAACAGATTACCTATATGTTCCTAGCAGAGTTTATAGTCAAAGCAGTTCACAAGTCATTCTGACCTCTGCTGCAAGTTTGTTTGACAACTCAAATCTCTTTGCCACTTTAAAAGGTAGTATTGCCTCAGCACATGTTTTAAATTTAAATTTCAGGTGAGCATCTCTTTAAAAGGAATCAGTTGTACTGCTTTGGAAGCAATTTTTTGAATAAAAATAAATACATTTCCATTTTAGATGAAAGCAGTGGCTGGTATGAAGATGTCTTACCAAGTACAACAGGCGATTAATACCTGCCCAAAAGATCCTGTAAGAGGTTTTAGACATGATGAATCATCCAGTGCACTGTGTTCACACCTCTACTCCATGATTCGAGGGAACCGTCAACACCGACGAGCCTTTCTAATTTCATTACTCAACCTCTTTGATGATACTGCAGTAAGCACCACATTTCCTTCACTTAAAAAGAACTTAAAATGCAGCATTACAAGCTTAAAGTCTCCTTTTTTGATGTATTTTTATTACATAATTATTGATAGCTTTGTCCCCAATGTACTTTTTTTGTTTTGTAACGTAACATATTTATCTGTATAATAGAATGCACGTTACATCAGTCTGTACCTTCTTATACTCAGTTTGGACTGATCAGAAATAATGTATCTTCAGGTATGACTGAATTTTGCATGTATATATGTTGGTTAGGGGGGATTTGGGGGCTATATAGAATAAAAAATGTGATCATGTTTTAACTCTAGACTGTTAGGAATGCAGCAGGAGTGTATGACAATGTATTTGTCCATGTATTTATATGTAATTTTTTCTTTAACTTCCAGAAAACAGAGGTGAATATGCTTTTGTACATAGCAGACAATCTAGCCTGTTTTCCTTACCAAACACAGGAAGAGCCACTGTTTATAATGCATCACATAGACATTACACTATCAGTTTCTGGTAGCAACCTACTACAGTCATTTAAAGAGGTATGTGCATTTATATTTTAGTATATTTATGATGGTGGAAACATAAACTTCTCTATAATGTAGTCAATTTTTCAGTGAATGCTGTACCATTATTACGGTGTGGACCTGTTGCATTACTTTGCATGTAACAAATAGTGAAAAAATGAGCAATACGGTCTGTTCTAACCTGCATTTGGTAGGCACTAGTTAAAAACTTTACTTATATTGCTGCTTATGTTATTAAAAAAGAATGATGAATTTTGAGATCAAATCTATATAATTTCCCAATATGGCTGAATAACAGTGAATTGTATGTATCTGGAAGCGTATAAACCCAGAATCATAACAGAATATTAGTTTGTTGTGGTTATTTGTAAAATTTTAGTAATAAAATCCAGTTTGGCAGGTTTTTTTGTTGTCAGGTAGCTGATAGCAGTTGCATTTGTGTTGCCAGAGTGGTTAAAAATTCATTGTTTATTGCAAGAGAGAAGTGAGCAGCACCTAAGAACCTGAATCATGATAGAGTACCTGTTGTTATGGCAACACACAAGCCTGTAAGTGAGAGGCCTCTGCTTTTTCAGGACTTCCTTTCAGTGTCTTCCTTTCCTGAATGCCTTTTACAAAGGTGCACATTGTCGGGAAGCAAATCAGTTTCTAGGATGTCCAATGTGACTAACAAATAAAAGTCAGAGTTGATGTCTGAAAGTACCTTGCCTGGAAGGTACTGTGCTTTAAACTCTCACCCTACCAAAGTTGATTTTTAAACTGCTGGAAAGACACAATACATTCTTCAAACTGAGAACCAGTGTTTAGCACCCAGCACCAAGAGGATGAGATCCTGCTTAGGTCTGTGTCATGAAAAATCATACTACATGCAGTAATAATGCATGTGTGAAATTCTGTAGATCTACAAGTAGTAGAATTAATCACAGAATCATAAAATGGCTTGGGTTGAAGGGACCTTAAAGATCGACTTGATCCAACCCCCTGTTGGGCAGGGTCACCTTCCACTAGACTGAGTTGTTCAGAGCTCCATCCATTCTGGTCTTGAACACTGCCAGGGATGGGGCAGCTGATTATCGTTAATCATTATTAATACAATAATACAATCACTTTGGTCAGCAGTGTAATTGTCATAGAATTTAAAGAGACAAGGATTTAAACCAGCTTGGACTAGTCTGTACCAAAGTACACATGGAAATCTCCATGATACACAGAAATTATAGTCCAGTGAAAGAAAACCAGACATTTCTTCCTGGTTTATTGTGTTTGGCCTTCTACTGTATTTTACTGTCACTACCAATGAACTTCAGCAGTCTTTTAATGAAAACATACCAGGGGAGTGCTTGTTGCTCCAGTTCCTTCCATAGGAAAGAAAATCTGGGCTTTGAATAAATTTTTCAGTATCTTTTTGCCATAAATAATTTTAAGACTATCATTAATAACATTGTTAAGGGAATTATTGCTAATTTAAGCCAGTAATGATTTTGGACAGAATGTTTTAGGAACATACATTATGTTACTCACTCTAATTTTGGAATGTATGTTAACTTCTCTGTCTTGCAGTCTATGGTGAAAGACAAAAAAAAGGAAAAGAAGCCTTCATCAGATGAGGAGACTGAGAGTGACAGTAACAGTGGTAGCGGGAGTGAAAGTGAGGAGGAAGCTTCTAAGCCTCGGAGGTTACGGAAACGAGTGGACTCTGATTCAGATTCTGATGAAGAAAATGATATAAATGCAGTGATGAAATGTTTACCTGAAAATTCAGCTCCTTTAATTGAATTTGCTAATGTCTCCCAAGGCATATTATTACTTCTGATGCTGAAACAGCATCTAAAGAATCTCTGTGGATTCTCTGATAGGTAAGCCTCTTTAGATAATAGGACACTTGTTATGCAGTGAGTTGTTTAGGAGTTTTTCTCATTTGTTTAAGTTGATTGTAACTACTTGTTTAAGCAATAGATTTGTGGAAGAGAGAAAACAAATGTATTAAGTTGAATGTTATGAAACTTCAGCTTAAAAAACCCAATTATTTAATTTCTTACCAAGTTGTCTATTGTATATGGAATGATTCAAAGATAAATACTTATATTGGAAAATTTAAAAGCTTTTTGTTCAAATTACTCTGGACTTTCCTTTAAAGGTCTTCTCTTTTGTTTTCTTTAAACAGTAAAATTCAAAAATATTCTCCATCTGAATCTGCAAAAGTTTATGATAAAGCTATAAACAGGAAGACAGGAGTGCATTTCCATCCAAAACAAACTTTGGATTTTCTGCGGAGTGATATGGCTAATTCCAAGATCACAGAAGAAGTGAAGAGGAGTATAGTAAAACAGTACTTAGATGTAAGTAAAGTTGCTTTGCAGAAAGTCTGAAATCCTTTAACACATTATAAAATTGAAAGTACATTTCAAAATGTGAAGTTCCTGGTTATCTGATGTGATGTGCTGATCTTCCTTGCTGGATGTTTAGCAGGACTGTATTTCAAAGATTACTAATAAGTTTAAACTCAATGAAAATTAATTTCAGCTGAAGTATGTTTATCTTCATGGAATATTTTCTAATTTCTGGTATCCGTGTTGTATACCTCTCCCATATTACTTGTTCACTTTGTTTCTGACTGTTTCCATCATGGGAACAGAGACTGGGTGAGGTTTATTAACTGCCGCTCACCCCTCACCAATAGCAATTAAAGAAAACTTGCCATTTTCAAAATACAGGAAGAAAGCTTTTATGTATCTACAAAAAAAAAATCAGGAAGTTAAGTTTGTAGAACGCAATATAAACTGTTCAAGTCATCTGCTGTTTGTTTTACCTTGCTTCTTTATGTTGCTATTTGTTTCTAATATAATGCAATGTCATATAAAATGTCCATTTTTTAAGTTACAAAGTGAACTGATCTTTTTTTAAATAGTTCAAGCTCCTTATGGAACATTTGGATCCTGATGAAGAGGAAGAAGATGGAGAGGTGTCAGCTAGCACAAATGCTCGGAACAAAGCAATTACCTCGCTGCTTGGAGGTGGCAGCCCTAAAAACAATGCAGCTGAGACAGAGGACGATGAAAGTGATGGGGAGGATAGAGGAGGAGGCACTTCAGGGGTGAGGCGGAGGAGGAGTCAACGTATTTCGCAGCGTATTACGTAAAATGATTTTTATGTGCTTATAAATGTCAGTTTATTATATTAAATGTACACCAAGTAATGTAATCCACATGAAAAAAAAGCATTTTGTAGATAGAGATTCTCTACTTAACCGTTTATACAACTTTTGTAGAAAGTTTAACAGAAAAGACAATAAAAAAAAACCAAACTAGAAAATGAGATTTATCCCGTATAAAAAGTTATTAATTTTCCTTTGGAATGTACTGTGTGTTATCCTTTTTATTGTTGCCAAGTTTTTATGTAGCTTTATGATTCATGTGTATATATAATTTTATATATCAATAAGAGATAAAGACACGGGTACAAATTAAGAGTATGTGGTTTTACAAGGATATGTTAACCCCTTGGCGCTGGCGGTCGCGGTGCGTCTCATTGCCGGCAATGGAATGTGTGCCGGGGAATCCCAACTCCCGGCGTCAAGGGATTAAAAGCAATAAAAGCAATAATTTCACTAAAGTTCTTTTGTGTAACACTTGGTCTTTTTTCCCCCCAATGTTTTAGTCATTGAGAAGGTCAAAACGAAATTCAGACTCTACGGAGTTGGCAGCACAGATGAATGAAAGTGTTGATGTCATGGATGTCATCGCTATTTGCTGTCCAAAGTACAAAGACCGACCACAAATTGCAAGAGTAGTACAGAAAACCAGCAATGGCTTCAGTGTTCAGTGGATGGCAGGCTCCTACAGTGGCTCCTGGACTGAGGCTAAGCGCCGTGATGGCCGCAAACTGGTGCCTTGGGTAGACACTATTAAAGAGTCAGACATTATTTACAAAAAAATTGCTCTAACGAGTGCTAATAAGCTGACTAATAAAGTTGTGCAGACTTTACGATCGCTGTATGCCGCCAAGGATGGAACTTCCAGCTAATGAATTTGTACATGCAGCCAAATTTACAGGAATTGAAATAACAGAAAAACTTGAAATATCAACTTTCTGGCAAAAAAAAAATCAGTTAAATGAAGAGTAAGAATGGAACCTGGGACGCGGGGAAAAAAGAAGGAAATGTTTGGTAAACATTTTTGTGGGAGCTTCCTTCGCTGTTGTGCAGCAGAAACTTCTCAGTTCATTTTTACTCCCACTGTATTATAGTTTAACAAAAAAATTGTTTATATCTTGAAAAAAAACCTTTCTGTTTAAAAAAAATAAACAAGTGAATGTTGGAAATTAGTCTGTTAATGTTCTTAATAAAGTGTTCTTGGAGTTTAACCTAGCAGCGGATGGCTTTCTTTAGCTTAGCCCAGTTTCCAGGAAAGCATTGTTTTTCCAGGCTGTAAAGTGGCAGAATCTCCTGGATATATAATTTATTCTGTTGAAGAAAAAAAAAAAAGAAAAAAAAAGCATGCAGTATCTATGACCTATCTGCAGGAGGAGTTTTTGTAAATGTAGATTTTGATGTATTAGGTCACCCTGAAATAATACAAGAAAAGGGATCCCCAGCAAATCTGGTGGAACGAATACTGCAATAAATTTTTTTACTTCTCTTTGTTACTTGTCTGTTTCCATTTGAATTTCTTATTGTAAAGATCTGTTTAAATCCATTTATATTATTTTGCAGTCTTTTATGTAAAATTTGCTATATCAGTGGTTTTCAAAACAAGACGTAAAATATTGTTTATACAGTTTGTATAGGCTGACTTCTGAATAATTGGTATCTTTTTATTTTTATCCCTAAAAGGGTGTAAACACAAGTTAACTCCAGGGTTTTATTGTATCCTGCAATATTTAGTATTAACTATATGATTTAGCACTGTGCCAAACACATTTTCAAAAGTACATTTTGATATAAAAAACTATAGTTTATTCCTTGTATGCTTCAATTTCTTTCTAATGCTGTCCAAATGGTAATTTATGATAGTTCAAATTTGGGGAAAGCTGAATGACTCTTCTGCTTGGGCGAACTGGCCATGTATGCATTTCTCTGGGTTAATATAGAGAGGCTTGTGTCAAGAGGAGATAGCTACCAGTATCTGAGGAGTGAATGGGTATGAGTCTGGGCAATTACACTACATTCCTTCACAGAAGATTTTTTTTAAAAAATGTTTGTATATTAGACTAATTTTTTTACTAATTGAAAGATGTTTTCACATTTTGTAAATTGAAAAAATGCTATTGAAATCTTCCAGAAGCATTTGCTTCAACTGCCTTGCCACAACCTTTCATAAGCAGTTCGTCTTCCTAGAGAGTAAGAAAATCAGCACATTTGCAAACAAGAAAAAATCTAAAAACAGCTAAACTTTTTAGGAGTCTATTAAACCCTGCTGTCTTTTCAAATGTATTTATCAAAAACAGATGTTCTTCAACATAATTATTTTTCTATTATGTTTTGTTTCTTTTAAAAACTTAATATATGGTAGGAGGCTGTTTTTATGAAACTAAATTGCAGAATTCTAATGGATTATTCAATTTGTGAGGAATAGTAACAGTATTCCAAAATATTCATATGTAAAAAGAACCAAACTACATATTAAACAAGTTATTAATAACTCCTCAGAATCTGGTTAGTAAATTGTTGGGAAATGCTTTTTTGCTGTTTCACCACTGGAATTTTTCTAAACAGAAAAGTTTTAGCACCTCTTTTTTTGATAGTGTTGATAGTGGTTTCTTCACTGTACAAAAAGCCACCTCTTGGGCTAAGACCAGTATTGTTAAAGTAGGGAGAAGTAGAAGAAGCAGGGGTCAGTCCTCTGCAGCTCTGGAAACAGGACATTTTTGTAGCAAACAATAGAAGACTATATTTCTCAGGGCCAGGTGCAGGTTTTATAGTGGCAAAGTCATACTTGGAGAAAAGAGGGGTTAAATGACATGTCACATATTACTGATAAACAGAGTTGAAAATACTTCACCAAGAAACTCTCAAGTGAAAAACCCAGGAATTTCATGCGGTTGCAGTTTAAAATTCAGTTAGTAGTTTCTGATGCGATTTATATTAAAGCATCTTATTTTTAATAGGTAATACAAATATTTCCTTGTTTGTTTCCTGTTGTGGTTTTTCCAATAGCAAAGATGGGGATTTGTTTCAATTTGTTCAGTATTTATTGGAATAAAATTATCCGAAAGAAATTATAATTAAACAATATAAACCTGAAGTCTAAAGTTGTCTTAGTTGAGAGGATTTAGACCATTACTATATTGTAGGATATGCCAGTGGCATACATGCTCCTTGATGGGATGTGATGGCTGTTATATCATACACAATTATGGATTTGATTATAGATGATTAAATAAATTGAATATGATTCTTACTAGTTAAAAGTTGCATTTTACCCTCCCAAAGTACACAGAGTGATAAAAAGTTTCATTTTTCCAATCACAAATACTGTGGTTACCTGCTGGGAAAGGAAAAGGCAGCAGTGCTCTGTTGTGGGAAACAAACTCCAGTTTGTTGTGCGTGACACAGGCTGATGGTTTTCTGCAGTGTGAGGTCATCGGTGGTGTCAGTGCAGGCTCCACCTCTGAGTAGCAGCTGCAGTTTCACCAACATGAACCACATCATTAGCAACAGCACGTACCAAGATAAGAATTCTTCTACATGAAAAAGTGTTTGGTTTTGTTTTGGTTTTTGTTTAAGTGCTGCAGTGCAGTAATTGATCCAGTGACACAATTTTACTCCTTTGTATTGACATAGCTTTGTAGTATTTTTTCACTGTATGGCTATAGATTTTTACATATGTAACTATAAGATTATTGAATTTTTTATTCTTCCTGCTTTCTCCCTTTGAGTACAGGATCTGTACATGGAACTTGTTGCAGTAGCTTACCTAACAAAGGGGTATTGTCAAGCTTTTAGAATTTACACTAGCCATATTGTACTTTTTAAGAAAACACAGACACTTCCACAATCTAAATAAGAATGAAACTATTATTTTTAATCTTCCACTTCAGTACTGTAAAATTGCAGAAATTCTTGAGTATTTTCAAGATCACAATAATTTTTGACAGAACTGTAATTATAAGTATTTTTTTAAATGATTAAGTAATGCCCTTTTGTATTTTTGAGGTTCTTTATTGCTTCTACTAACAATTCTAACATGTATAAAGTAGGCATGGGAAATACTCAGCATAAGTATTTTAGTGAGGTGTGGCCATTAAAAAAGCTATTTAATTTTTTTAAATTTGAGTCAAACTTTAGCCTTTGTTTTGCTGTTGTGGTGTCACTAGTGAGAATATTGTTACTGTGGAAAAATTAGGTTGTGCTAAACATTAGCTCTAACATGAAGTACCTTGCAGCGCTAAAACAGTTCTTAAATGTGTTTGTGGCTCGTGACAAAAAAAAAGTTTTTAATCAGGTCTGGCTCATCTGGTGCTAGTTAACAGCAGGACATTCTGCCAAATGCATGTGTTAATGATATTCCAGGGGAATGAATGGATGAGTTCAGCTGATCCTTTGCCTTGACTCCGAGCCCCAGGCAGATCTTAGTGATGCTGAGTTCAAATGAACACCTTTTCTATGCTTTCTGATGTCCCGACACTCCTGAACTCTCCTGCTCTACAAATAGCAGGAGTGCAAGCCACAATTCCTGTATCCTAGTTATCCTCCACTCACCAAAGAGCCACACCATAATCGTACGAGCGTTTCCATATCCCTCAGAGAATTTGTCATCTTATCATTGAAGTTCTGAGTTGTAATGGGTGAGTTCTTAATGTAAGTAGCAAGTTTTTAGATTTCATGGTTCCTTGACTAAATATTAAAGTGTTATTGTTACATACAAATAAGTTCATAGTATTTTCATATTTCATTTGTTTAAAATAAATGTTTTAAGAGTTCAGTTTGGACCCTTCCAAAAAGAAACTTGCAAGTTTTTATCCTAAAATGCGCATACACTTTGTTGATCCCTTTCTCACTATGCTCACAGTACTCAGATTATGGCTGAGGCACCTCTAAATCATCCAGGGAATGCATGTTTGGATTATTCTGGGAGAATTCTTTCCAGTCTGTGCTCACCCCATCAGACATAAGTACATAATTTCTAGTTTCTGCATTATTCAGGAGCACTTCTCACAGCTACCCAAGCTGTGAGGTCAGATAGCCTGCAGACACTCCTTACCCTTTGGGCTGCTTCGGGGGGCACGGGTGGGGTCAGGGGAGGGTTTACCCTGCGAGGAGCAGTGCTGGCTCAGGCCACCAGCACCAGCAGGGTGGTGGCCCAAGGGTGCGGTGTGCCTTTGGCAACCATCCCAGGGGAGGGACTGCCTGCACTGGAGTTACAGAAGGACAGCACCAGTGGCTGCCAGTGCCACCTGCGGTGTGGGGCAGAGTGACCCGTGTTTCTCGTTATTTCAGTGACTTCTCATTTAAAGCAATCTGGTTTGGCTTCAAAGAAGCTTTTCTCCATCACTGTACTTTGTGCAGCTGCATTGAAAGGTTCATATTTCTATTTTGAAGATCCTGCTCCCTAAAATCTAGAAAGGTGATTGATCTGATTTCCACCACCCCCACTCCCTGGGGACTCGTCTGTGCCTGCAGTGCAGCCTCTGCCTCACCAGCACTGAGTTGAGCTGAGTGCTCACTGCTGGTGCTGCCTGCACCTCACTCCCCAGTGCTGTTTGTCAATCGGCTCACTTTCAGTGCACTTCCTCCTTTTCATTCTCCCAAGAGAGCTTCTGAATTTGTTTTACCCATCTCTTTTTTGTATTTCTCTTCCCAACTATGAAAGCCTGCAAAATTTGTTGGAAACAGCCCCATTTTGTCACTACATGTAATTTATTTTTGAGAAGCCATACAGGGGGACATCTGCTTTTCATTTTGACTTCACAAGAACACACTGAAGACATACATTTTCTTTGAGCAACAGTCAGTCTCTTATTTTGCATGTTTTTTTCTCTTCTTGGAATTTAGGATTGTACAGAAATACTCCTTAACTGCACTTAATTCCTGGAAGCCAGAAATACATGTGTAGAGGGAGACATTTAGTGGGTTTCCTGCTTAGATGAAATGTATGCTGTGAGCATAGGCAAAGAAATTATGATTCCTTGAGAAAATCTATTTGTTTCTTATTCATGAGGGCTTTTTGAGTAGTGTCATGTGGAAGTGGATGTTCAGATTCAAGGTCAGCCTTGAACATCCCCTGCAGGTCCATCTCTACAAACAAACCTGCAGGTCAGAGTAAGGCAACACCAAGTTCTGTGTGATTTGGATCACTCCTCATCAGTTCTTATTTGCTGTCCAGAAGTACTGCTCTTGCTCTACTCAAGAGAGAGAGGATTCCTTTTCTTCCCTTCATATTGAAATCCACATGAAATAATTGGTGCAGAAATTGTTATTAAATCTCTGTTCAGCCTTCAAGTCATCCAGATCACACTTTCCAGACCAGCCGTGTACAGGCTTCTCCACATTGAGATTTTCCCTTTCAGCAGCTGGTAATTACAGGATCTTCCATGATTAGGTAAATTTTTCCCGCCTTTGATTTTTAAGTCTTGGCTATGAAACCCACTCAGGCAGTTTCTTTAAACATCATACTAGATATTTTTAGGAGGGTGCTCATAATTGGTCACTACATGGCGTGTATTGCTCTCAGCAAGCCCTTTTCAAATTTGAGCACTTTCTGAACTTTCCATCTATTTATTGTGTCTTTCTACATCACAGAAAGAAAAAAATCCTTCAATTATTTAGTGTATTTGAAAAAATTTTAGGTGAGGATCAGGGTAGTCTTTTGATGCTTTACCTCCTCTGTCTTATCTCAAACTGAAAAAATTATTTCAAAAGCAAATTTCAGAGTATTTATTGTTCAGGTAGTAGGTTTCTGTGAAGTTTTGTTTCTTTTTCCTACAAAATGTTACAAGTTGTAGTGCAGATTTATCTTGTGTGGACATTACCATGCCACACGTAATTTCTTGAAGCCTGTGTAGGATCCTTAACATTCCACAGCTGAAGATGCTTCCCTTGTCAGAAGGTGAGACTGTGTCTTTGAGGGGACAGGGAGCCTGAAAGGCAACTGTCTTCCCTTGTATATTCCCCTTGAAACATCACTATTTCTTCACTGGCTAGTGGTTTTGAAAAGAAAACATAAATGCCAGCCCTGTGTATCTTAATCTGTCTTTTCAAAGAATTTGGATCTCTTAGCAGGCTCTTAGTTTAAATATCTCAGCCAAAGCTCTGGCTTAGAGACAGTTCTGTTGAAGATGCTTATGTCAGCCAGTGGTAAGTATAATTTAACTTACTACCCCATGAGTCCCTTAATAATCAAGTTTTTATATTAAAGAACCAAAATAGTTGAAGTGGTGTGTTTTTACTTTTGTAGCTTTGTCTTTTTCACCTTCTAGTTTTAATTTTTGTGCTTCTTTGGGGCTTTTTAGGTTGGTGTTGGGTGTTGTCTCCAATATCTCTTTTCAGGGTTTGGTTGGTGGTTTTTTTGTTTTTTACTTTTCTTTTGGTTTTACTTTTACTTTTGCTGTGTTATTTTTTTTTTTTAAACTTCCTGCAAGGAAGTTTTTTTCCTGAAATAATTTGCTTTTGGCTTTTTAAAGCTTTCTGGCTGAAAACACCAAAGAAAACAAAGACCAAAACATATTAAAATGCAAAATGCATGATGTACAGAGCACAGCCTCTATATATTTAATCCAATGAAAATAATCATGTACTTAATCTGTGAAATTTCTGTATCTTTCAGTCAGATGGAAATGTTATGCTACTGGCGTGCTAAAGGAAGTTTAGGTCTCTTTGGATGAAACTCCAAAAATGCAGCAGCAATGGAAGGTTGCCACAGCACTCAACCTCAGTGACAGGGCTCAGAGAAAGTGGCTTCTGTCAAGGTCCGGTCACAGCTGCCAGCAGCACCAACCGCAGCAGCATCCCAGCGCAGGTGTCCATGGCAACAGCCTTGGTCAATGGCATCTAAGGATGGTTGCCATGGCAGCCACTGTCCTGCCCTGTGTCAGGGCCTTGCAGAATGCACTGCCAAGGTCCTGCTGTACTGCCAGCCATGAGGAGCATCTGCCAAGGTGTCCTGCAGTAAATGACAGCAGAAGGTGTCCTGCTGGCACCCCTGCTTGAGCAATGTTCCTGCATCAGCTACAGAGCTGACAGAGCAAGGCACTAACTTAAACACAGCTGAGAAACCTCTGGGTCATCCTGTATCTAGTGGGCAATATGGACATGCAGATGAACAAGTTTAAAATTCAAAAGAGAATTTGTGCTTTTACATGTTTCTGTGTAAGAAAGAAAAGAGGGTTTTAATGTTTAAAATGAGGTTTCTTACATAGTGGTTATGGTAAAAGATAACAAGGAGCGGCTGGGGTTAATGACACCCAGGAAGTTCATCACTTTTCCCATTCTCATGCCATTAATTGGCAAATTGGCAGGTGCTGTACTGTCCTTTCACTGCTTGATAAACAAAATTATCCTGATCCATATCACTGTAGAGAAATCACAAGACAGACTAGACTAGATCAGACTGGGAATAGAATAGAATAGAATAGAATAGAATAGAATAGAATAGAATAGAATAGAATAGAATAGAATAGAATAGAATAGAATAGAATAGAATAGAATAGAATGGAATGGAATGGAATGGAATGGAATGGAATGGAATAGAATAGAATAGAATAGAATAGAATAGAATAGAATAGAATAGAATAGAATAGAATAGAACAGAACTACTTTGGCTGGAAAGGACCTACAACAATCATCTAATCCAACTGCCACTTCCAAAGATGTTTGCTAATCCAAAGACCACTTCAGGACTGACCAAAGGTTGAAGTCTATTGTTAATGGCACTGTCCAAATGCCTCTTGAACACTGACAGGCCTGGGACCTCAACCATGTCTCCAGGACACCAGTTCCAGTCTGGGATGACACATGGGATAAGGAAATACTTTTCAGTGTCCAGTCTGAACCTCCCCTGCTTCAGCTCTGAATCATTCCAATGTGTCCTGTTCCTGTATGGCAGGGAGGAGAGCTCAGCCCCTCGGTGCCTTTTCCCTTCTCATGAAGCTGCAGAGAGCAGTGAGGGCACTTGCCAGCCTCCTCTACTTCAAAGTGGACAAGCCCAAAGTCCTCAGCTGCTCTTCACAGGATGTTCCAGCTTTGTTTCCCTCGTCAGGCTGCCCTGAAGGACCTTCCCATCCTTTCCCACCTGCAGGGCCCATGTTGAGGCCGCCCCAAAACTGAGCCCAGCAGGACCATCCCCCCTCTGGGTTGGCTGTGCCAGGATCATCCCCTCTGGCTGGTTGTGCCAGGACCATCCCCTCTCTGGCTGGTTGTGCCAGGACCATCCCCTCTCTGGCTGGTTGTGCCAGGACCATCCCCTCTCTGGCTGGTTGTGCCAGGACCATCCCCTCTCTGGCTGGTTGTGCCAGGACCATCCCCTCTCTGGCTGGTTGTGCCAGGATCATCCCCTCTCTGGCTGGTTGTGCCAGGATCATCCCCTCTCTGGCTGGTTGTGCCAGGATCATCCCCTCTCTGGCTGGTTGTGCCAGGACCATCCCCTCTCTGGCTGGTTGTGCCAGGACCATCCCCTCTCTGGCTGGTTGTGCCAGGATCATCCCCTCTCTGGCTGGTTGTGCCAGGATCATTCCCTCTCTGGCTGGTTGTGCCAGGATCATCCCCTCTCTGGCTGGTTGTGCCAGGATCATCCCCTCTCTGGCTGGTTGTGCCAAGCTCTGGGCTCCAGGATGAATGCCCAGGGCTGCCTGGGCACTGCTGACTCACACTGAGCCCAGCACCTGCCAGCCCCGCATCCCTCTCTGCAGCTGCCCAGCCATGCCTCTCCCAGTTTATCCATGTCTGACTTTACTCCATCCCAGGAGTAAAGTAAAATGCAGAACCCAGCATTTGGACTTCTTAAATTTCATCCCATTAATGACTGCTCGGTGCTCCAATCAATCTAGATCCCTCTGCAAGGCCTCTCATCCCTCAAAAGAATGCACAGCACCTCCTAGTCTGGATCATCAGCAAACTTGCAACTGGTGCATTCACCTCCACCATCCAGATAGTTGATAACTACATTGAGTGGAACTGACATGTAACTGAATGGTGAGATACAGTTCAGTTTGCTGCCACTCTGGAGAAACACAGTATTACACTTTGAGTAAAGTCACAGTTTCATGCTTGGACCGGCTCTTCAAAGGCACTGGCTTCTTTAATTTGAAGATGATCAAGCCAAACACTGAGTTTCGCACTCTGGTCAATCCTGTAAGAAAAGCTGTTGCAGATTCTGAAGATTGCTAAAAAAACATGGCCAGTTTTGACCTCTGAATCTTCAGGAAGTGTCAGCTCTATCCTGGCATGTGTGTATTCCTGTAACAGCCCTTCTCTGAACCTTATTCTTTGATGTTTGCCAAGATTCAGCTTCACTTGGAAACATGCAATTTTTAGGGTATTTAACTATTACAGTTTGGGGTGACAGTGATTAACCACTGGAAATTAACACACCTTTGACTTGCATTAAAAACTCAAGATTTCTTCACCACAAAAATTAAAACTACAGCTGTTGGGAAAGAGTCACCACATCTCCATCAGTTCGGACAGCACAACCTGTTGATGGTCACTGGGCACATGGAGACCTTTTCTACAACCCCCTGGGGCTGCTGGAGGAGCTCTAAACAGCAGAATCACATAGATGGACTATCAGTGATACTGTTTTTACACCAGTAAGTACTTGCCCTTTGTGTCTCACACTGCTGCCTGACCTTCCTAACAACAGCTTGTTTTTCATTTTCATTTCTGATTACTTGTACCTCTTTCTACCAATCATTCAAACTCTAAGATTTCTCAAAGCTACTGCACAAGTAGGCTGGGTTTAAAATATGAGGGTAGTGCACATGCACACATACAGTCCTACTGGTACACAGCAATAACTAATAGTGCTACATCTGTAAATCCTTTACAGCAGAAACTAATAAAATCACTTTTATTAAACCAGTTTATGGCAACCATTATTTTACAAAAATAACTTCATAATAATGTTAAATATAAAATACAAAAGTAAAACAGTTGTACAGTGCTCCTAAAACAAAATAACATTTTTTGTGTTTATATGTTTCTATGTAAAGCTGCTGACCCAGATCTGTTAAAGATTGTGAGTCTGCCTTTACCAACTATATTTAGTTCTTCTTGACCTGAAGACATATGGAAAGCAAACTACATGTTAAGGAATTCAATTTCATCTAGGCAAGACTGAAAACAGTGAGAGGTTCCATGCTGCTTAAGAAGGAAATGCAGGCTCAAATCCATTTTAAGCAGAACAATTACTATTTTTAAAGGACAAAACCAAACACCAGCAACTGCTTGGAAGAGCACAGTGGCTGAGAACTTTTCACTTGTCTTCCACATCTGCTATCATGGCCTCAACTGCATTCCAGTCCAGCTTGCTGAGGATGCTCCCAGTGCTTTCAGAAACACTGTCAGTCTTGATACTGCCAAGAGGAGAGGAACTCATATCATGCAGTGCAGAGGCCTGTTGAAGGAACAGAAGATGAACTGAACATTGTGCATCATTCATGGACAGCAGAAATGATCCCACTCTTTTAAAACAGGTTAAAATCAAGTTATGTGTCTGATTATTCTGCAAAAAATGCAATCTGTTTTCCTGTTTATGCCCTCCCACTGATGTCTGCTGCCTGGACAGGCAATGTGCTTATACAGTTGTTAAAAAGAACATTCAATTTCAATGCTCACAAGAATAAATTTGCTTGTAAAGAAAAAAATGTCGTTCTGCTGAAGCCCAATCATTTATGTCCGTCTGCATCTACCTCACCCACATTTTGAATTGAGAACCACACTTTAAATAAAGCATATGTAAACAAGGTGTTAAATGGCAAGTGTCAAATAGCTTATAGAATAAGTAGATGTTCTACCTGAAAGAGGGAGTCATGAGTATCTTGAAGTATTCTTTGGATGTCATCAGGCACAGTCCAAGGACTCACAATGTCTCGATCAGCATCGAGATCAACACCTTCTGTCTGAACTGCAGTGGCAACTTGTGGAGGCTTTTGTGCTGAGGTTCTGCTGACTCTGCACTCAGCAGCTGAGGAGAAAACAGGCCAATCATAGTACTGTAACACCTGCACTTTCTGAATCAATCTCTTGAAACTCCTTCAAGAATAGAAGCTCCAGTTCTAAGAACTGAAGCTGTGTGTAAGTTCTTGTGAAAACAGCAAGCCCTGCTATCTAGAACTCAGGTGGTGCTATGGTGAGAAATGGCTGCTGGTCCCTCCCAAACTCCTGCTCTAAACTGTCTTCCCAGGGCAGAACAGAGAGTGGAACAGGACTATTCATGCTGACTACAGCATCCAGGTTCTGTGGTGCAGGCCCCCCAAAAAGCACATTGCCTCATTATTTGGCAGAGGACTAAACTAAATAAATCCTGAATTTGTGCCTCTTTAGAAGACATGGAACTTCAATGAAACCCTTAGAAGTGATGTGATATACTGGAAAAACAGATACAAGAAGGTGCCAGGAAATCAGAGCAAGAGCAACCTGAATATAGAGTTTAAAAAGAGAATGTATGGAAAGGAGAAAAATTACTTTTCCACATGAGCAGAGGTGATTCAGGAAAAGTGAAGTCTTTCTGCTTATTATTGCTTCTCTCATTTTCCTGCACTGCCAACTCACATATATTGGCATTTGACAGTCCAAATTATATGGTGTATATATATGGTATAATGGTGGTGTAAGGCAGAATGGAATCAAGTCACAGTATTTCCCAAGTCTCAGACTGATTCTCTCCTCATTCTTTGACCAGAAATTCTTTAACACTTTTAACAAGTACTATATCTGTTAAAGAATTTTATTACGAGCAATCTTTTGTGGATTCACACCTACAAAGATAGGCATGGGAAAAAGTACCCCTAAAATCCAAAGGGTTTTTTTGTTTGCTAAGCTTAGTCATAAACATTTCTATGCTAACATTATGACAAAATGATATCTTAACAGATACTGCACCGTGGGGTAACAAAGTCAATTCCTACTTAAATGAGCTCAGAGCATAAGTAGCATAGAAAGGTAAGGGAGAGGAACAATTCTTGTGTCCTACTCTTCTAATTAACTTTGTCTCTGTGGGTCTGAACTGAAAGAAAAGACTCAAAGCCTTTGTCCCTTGTGATTTCATGTGTGTTTCAGAAATTCACTAAAATCTAGGACACCTATTCCAGTAATCTTAAAACTGTCACCCCACTAAAACTGTTTAGAACATGAACAGAAGTAACTAAAATGTCTCACAAGTTTCTAATTAAAAGGATTTTTATGTGGGGAGAATATTATGAGTTTTATTTTTTCTAAACATGTGCTGTACCTGTATCGTATTTCCCCCTGTACTGTGCAGCATTATGTCATCGCTCTGTGTAACTTACCTCGTCTAGAACTAACAGGACACTTTGTAGCATTTCTCAGTCTTCCTCTAGAGCTACTCTTCTGAAGGAGCATACAGGCATTTCCTAGAAAGACAAAGTAAGCATTTCCTTTTTAAATGAACATCAAATATACTCAAAGATGCTTAAAATTTTTCTCTATGAGTTTCCTGCCTGGATTACACAGCACTCTTGCTATGGCAACTTAAGGTACTTTGGATTAAAAGAGAAGGGATATGGCAAGGTAACTCTCATCATTTAGCAGGTCAATGGCAGCACAGTGGGAAAACCCTCAGGACAGGAAACATCCAGGATTATAAATCTGATTTTCTATACAGGTATCAAAGCTCCTCCCTCCCAAAAACCCAGCAGTAACTTGAAGATCCTCTTCAGTATGTGCCCTCATTAAAAAACTTCCATTCTTACCCCTGGACTGTGTCAGACCAAGAGCTGGGGTGAAACGTTGTAGTTTTTGACCAAAACCAGGTTTGCCAGCAATTCTGCTCCTTTCTGCCAGAACAGGACTGTTCAGATGCCCTCTACAACAACGCAAAGAAGAAAACCAACACAACAACAAAGCTTAAATACTTACTACTGTGCACCATGTTCCATTCCTCCACACAACTTAGATCTGACAGAGCATATTCAGAAGAGATATAAAAGCTAGAGAAATCACATTCAGCCCACCTGGCTGAGGATCAGCGTCACACACTGCTTGTGGGGCTTATAAGCCTCACCAGAATCAGAACAGCTGGCAATCACAGTGAAAATGCACCAAAATGCCTTTACAAAGAGCCAGTTTAGGTACAACAAAACTTAGGAGTTCCTGCCACTCCTGTATGTTGCTCCTTAGCAAGTATGATTTTGGCTGGGCTGATGCACTTAAACTTCCCTTGGACACCACCAGCAGGCTCTGTACAGCACCAACTACATTCAGTTTAGTGCTGTATCCTGCAGCTGTACCTAAAAAAGGTATTGTACTGAAAAAGAGAAGCAAAAATATGTATATTTGGAAATTACAAGATTACCTGAAGTACACAGTTCCTCCTACTGTTCTGGAAAGCATAAAATTTTATACATAAGAAGAAAAACTATAATGCAATATACACCTGTATTACATACGGCATTAATGCCATCAAACTGAATAAACATATCAATTCATAATACTCCGATACCCTCACCTCCTCAAAAGTGCAAAAGAAAGAACAGGTAAAATTCCAAGTAATGAAAAAATTAGCAAGCAAGAGGACAAATCTGGAGTTTGCACAACAGAATTTTTATTTGCTTCTTGCTAGATGCTCTTCAGATCTATGTTGCTAGCTATAGTCCAGCGTAATTCACAGAACCATTAAGATTGCAAAGGACCTCCAAGATCATCAAGCCCAACCTTTGATGTGATTGCCACCCTGTCAACTAGACCCTGGCACCAAGTGCCACATCCAGTCACACTCCTGGGATGGTGGCTCCACCATTTCACTGGGCAGCCTGTTCCAGTGTTTTTAATCATCCCTTCTGTAAAGGAATTGACGTTGAGTGGAATGGGTTAGGACACTGATTACAGCTTGACTCTGGAGTTGGCTTATTCCGTGCTCCCAAAAGCACTTTTAAGGCTCCCTCCAAGATTTGCAGAACTGGTTGTAACAAGACTGGAACAGGGACTTGAGAGGCCTGTGATCCAGACAAATTGTATCTTCGATTCTGCCAGCATAGGAAGTTTCTCCCATGATAATCCTGTCTCAACTTGCTACAAAATTTGAAGTGTGGTAAAGACACCAGTAGACCAGAGCAGGTTTAATGCTTTGAGTGTTACCCAGTACTAGATGCCACATTCCTCCTTCTTGAGGAGGATCTTGTGCTGGACAATGTTCTGTGATCACTTGCTGGCGATGCCACTGTTTCAGATAACATTTCTTTCATCAGGGAAAGTGCCTGTGATACTCTTATACTGTGATGCTCAGACAACAAGGCTCTGTGGAGAAATAATATTACACATTACCTCATGCTGTCACTCATTTCACCACAGCTGGTTTGCAAGTCTTTTAAGGCTACAGGAAGAAGATTTGTTTTTGCAATTTCACAGGAGATATACTAAACCTTTTAAGATCATTAGCAAAAAGTTTTAACATTTCTTACCAAAGGGTTTGAGAGAATGAATGAGTAAATATTGGGAAAAGAAACAATGATACTTGGAAAGTGACAAATACAGTCAAAGGATGAAACATGTTCAGAGTTTTCCTAAATGGTAAAGCAAACATGAATTATTTCTGCTTTTCATAGAAATTTCATTCATATCTGAAATTTCATAGGCAATATAGTTAAAACTCTATAGCTTTCTCAGGACTGGAAAACTAATACATAAATAACGATATCCCAAGTCATATTTATAGCAACTTACTTGTCTTTTTCTTCTTTCTTCTTTTGGAAGACTCTAATATCCTTTGAAGTTGGATTATGATGCTGTGTAAGAAAGTATAAAAATAATTAACTAATTATGTACTGTGGTTTCATTCCAGTTTCTCACTCTCAAAATGTATTTGATTGGAAGTTGCTGTTTAAGAAACTCTTCAGGAAGAAAAACAATATGAAAGCATACGGCCCAACTAGGAAATTCAGTAAGACTGTCTTTATAACTTTCCAGTCTCTAAAAACATACTGAAATCTTCAGTCACACCTTCCATACCTCATATGCTTAAAATATTAATGTTCCTGAGGAGATGTGTTCACGGTCAAGCTCAAAGTTTCAACTGGCCTCACCTTCAGTTTCCTAAAAATGAGTGACATTCCCAAAAACTAATTTAAAAA
Organism: Entomyzon cyanotis; assembly: GCA_024500445.1. Classification (NCBI taxonomy): domain Eukaryota; kingdom Metazoa; phylum Chordata; class Aves; order Passeriformes; family Meliphagidae; genus Entomyzon; species Entomyzon cyanotis. The sequence goes on along the minus strand of JAKEPQ010001021.1, from coordinate 40,265,712 downwards.
ACAGGGCAAGGTTGCACTTAGACCTGTGTGTGCTAGAGTACAATTTGAATTCTTTAGTTCTTTCTTCTTGAAAAAAAACAAACAAAACCAAACCATCCAGTGAAAGTTGAGAATCCCCCCACTAATGATTTCAGGAGAAAAGCCTATAAAAAAAGCATCAAGTGTATATTTATGGGTTGACAACACAGGAAAGGGAGAGAAGCAGGGCACATTTTTCTTGAATCACTTCTCTCCACACATGTGCAGAAGAGAAGTCCAGTCCTGTCCTGAAAGATTGTTTAAAACCAGGGGAAACACTTTATTTCACATAGAAGAGAACTAATACTCTTTCTGAAAGCAAATACAATTGAATTATTTAGTAACAGGGAATTTGTGTATGTTACATATTTGCCGCATGGGAGTTAAAACCAATAGAGCTTCAGCCTGGAAGTATTTACAGCATATCCTGAATTCAACAAGTAGAAAGTATAGGGATATATTTGCTGTTGTTAGGTCTCATCTCCTGTAACCCCAGAGCAGGGTCTTTTGATGTCCTGAAGGCATCCAGATGGCAAACATATCTTTTGAGAGTTAATACTGATTGGAAAATTTCTTCTGAACTGCTTTTGTATGTTTTTTTCTATTTTCAATTATTTCCAGCACAGAAAAGATGGATCAGGCCACAAATGTGTTTTTACTAATTAAATTTAAAATGTAAAAAGTTCTGGGAGGGGACTGTTTGTTCACTGAAACCAGACTCCCAGTAAAAAATTTCATAAGATCCTTGACATATATGACATATTCTAGCATCTCTGCAGACCCTTTATAATTTCATACCCCTCTGTGTGGGTGAACGACAGTGATGGCTGCCCTCAGCATCCTGTCATGTTCATAAAGGATGCTGGCATCTGAACTCTACTTTTTAAATTCACTGAGGGTGTTTGGGAGGTGAGTGGTAAGTTGAAACCATATGCAAACACATTTTAACAACTGCTGTAGCTATCACTCCCTGAAAAAACAGTTTTTATCAGTGAATGTTACAGCTGTATCCATTACAGGGTATACTTTGTAATTGCCACCTGCAGCCAATGGTCACTACTGAAGCCTGTGAAGAACACTGGTGCATCTCCTTATCTGACACAACTATGGCCAGTTCCAATAAAATAAAATTACACATGTAAAAACCCAATATTAAAATAGGAAAAAAAAATCACTGTCAGCCTTTACATAATCGAACCTGAATAATCGACACTTGTACAACAAGTAACAGTTACTCTTCAAGGCACCCATTATTCTTACCATGTTCTTTCTCAGGTTGAATGGATTACGTTCTTTTTGTCTTTGTTCATCCAGTTTCTGCATATACTCTCTCATTCTTTCCTTCTGCTTTTTTTTCATCCATGTTTGTATCTCTTTCCTCTCCTTTTCTGTTCTTTGAGAATGCCCAGAAGCAGAATCAAGAACGCTGAGAGCAGAAGTAAACAGGAAATAATCAAGCACATCCTGTAAATTGCAAACAATGGCAACTATATGAAATAATAAAAATACTGAAAACCCTTTAAAATTCTGACACAGCTGGAAGCATAAGCAATGAACAAGAGGGGAATATTTCTTCTGCAAAATTTTATCACAAAAAATTCTGGCAAACAAGTAATTTCCAAGACATCTGCTAAAATTTTTCTTCTAGTTGTCAACTTACATTCAGATAAACAGAGCTAGAGCTTAAACTGGTGGGAGCTATAGCACCAATGCAACAGACTGGTGTCCTGAGCAGTTGTATTTTTTCCTTGTCAGCAATTGATATCACAAACAGAAGAAGGAAGCAACTGTCACTTTGACCTCTCTCAGGAAAGAACACAGCTGGTTTTATAACTGACAGTCAAGAAGGTGTAGGCATGTCCAGTAGGGAGGCAAGCATGACAAGCGGGAATCGGGCTGGAAGTTTCTGAAGCTGCTGTGCCACTGGTAAGAAATTCCTGTTCTGTCTTTCAGAAATGCTCTAGAAAACCTGAAGGTCTGAACTGAATCTGCTGTATAAAAAGAGTTCTGCTCCAGCCTATACCTAATAGAAGGAACAAACAAGTAGGAAGGAAAGAATTTCAAAACCACAGTACTAGAAAACTAGTACTAGAAAATTAGTACATTTGACAATAATGGACAGTAAATTTGTGGCTATTAAAAGTTCTAATACTAGTCCCATTAACATCAAACCACATAGTTGCTTCCATTATTTACAGGGTGTGAACCACAAGAATAACCACAGTTAAAATGATTTAACCAACACACAATAAAAACCAGCCATGGTGTTACCTAGATATTTTCTTAGCCTGTGTTTTCGCAAAGCGCAGCTCCAACAGAGAGATGTCAGTTTCTACCACACGATCATTCACAGCATCAGTAACATCACTCAGACCAGTAATTTGCAGGGGATCTTCTAAAGAGCTTGATGTTAGGTAGGGGGAAAAAAAGGTGTTACTAATTTAATGTAGAACATTCCTATAAGAACAACAGGCTAAAACACTTTACTTCATAATTAAAACAAGAATATCCAGGTTGTTTTACATAAAGCCTTTGGACTGAATTTTCTTTCCCCACATCTCCACTGGGTTAGTACACTGGAGTCAACTTTCAACAGGACAGAAGAAGACTGCCACCAGAGGGACAATCCAGAGCTGAAATACTTGAGCTCCAGTGGGGCATGTGAGCATGGCTGGCCCTCAGGAGGCTGAGCCTGGCAGCCAGGAGCACCCACAGGGTTTGTACTGATACCCATGAGGAGATAAGGTTGATGTCGCTGTTGAGCGGCTAGCTGAGGAATGACCAAGTTCTCAGACAAGGAAAGAGAGGAGAAGAGAACTTTATTGTTTTGAATTTCATATATATAGAGTCTACAGAAGTGCCCCAGATTGGTCAGCCCGAGACCTCCCCCTAGGCACAATTGGCCAAGCCCGAACTGACCCAATCCGGAGAAATTGTTTGCAAAACATCCAAACTTTATCTTGTTTATGAAATATAGCAAAATGTTCCCACGGGAAGAACCTGTGCTAGCCACAGCTTATGGGGTGCTACCAGTTTCAGGAACCCCAAATCTCAATAACCTTCTGAGCAAGAACTAGTATGAGCGAGAGTATAGTTTCACCTAAATTCTCCCCATTTCTTTCCTCTCTTTTAATCAGTTGCTCCCATTAAAAAACAAATGTCACAGTTAGGACTACAAGCTAACACTGTGTGCTGAAGTTTATTGCCTCACACCCATACTTCACTTTATGTAATCACTCTCTAATCTGCTTCAGTCACAACAACCAGCTCCACTTAAAATACTTGAAAAATAAGATAAACCATTCAGTTTACTGCTATGATTCCAGCAGAACAATTAAGATGGGTAATGGAGCAGAATGACAAGGAAGAAGGGGAAACCAGATAATCTTTTCTACTGGATCCAGAAGACTAACAGCAGCTAAAAGTAAAAATACATATGTCAGACCACTTTATTTAATGCATAGGCTCTTTCCAGTTTTGAAATCTTCAGTGTGTTGCTTTACACTTTTCATACTTTAAAAGCCTTCTGATGACACCTGGCTTTGGTAGACAACTATCAGCCACAATTGCATATACTTTGCTGAAAAAGTGGTTTGCACATAGGAGAAGTAACAAATGCACTCAGACAAGAGCATGACCACCATGCTCCCTACTTGTAACTAGAAACGAACTTTGAATGCTTCTGCAGCTTTTGTGCGACGTAAATCTAACAGACACTACCAAAGTCAGAGTAAATGCCTGAAATTATTGAAATTACTAACAAAACAACTTCTATTCATTTGAAAATAAATGCCTCGATTTTTATAAAGTGATTATTCCACCCTGACAGTCACCTTTTTGGCAAACTTTCAACAAAACCAGTCTCAAAATACATACCCAGCACATAGATCTCTGCATATATGAGAGCCTGAAACAGAAACAACCCTTGTTAACATTATCCTTGCACTTACACACAAACTAATTATACCTATGTTAAACAGCCTGTGGGATAAAATATAGGAAAAAATCAACTTCAATATGTTGACATTAAAAATAAATTAATATTGTACATAAGCTTAACAGCATGTGACACAACATGTGATTGACTGCCAGGTTAGCACAGAGACTCCAGAGAGCATTAATTAACAGTTCCCTGGCTTTTGTGGATAGTTTTGTTAGGAAAGTATCATCACTCTTGACACTTTTCTGCCATGACCAACTAACTGGAAAATATCTGCTCCAATTAATTATACAGTGTTTCATGGAAAATTAATGACTGACACTTACTTGAGGAATCCGGGCACTCAGGAGAAGCTTGGAATTCCGAAGATGCAACTGAAGAGCAGTATGGCTGTCTGGGAAGGAAGAGCACTGCTTCCTCTCCTAAACTAAACTCTCCATCTCAAAAAATTATAGTTATAACTTATTATCACCTATAGTTTTCTTAGCTTGCAAGTACCAAGTTTATACCTAGAAAACTCTTTTACTGTCTTCAAAATTTAACCGGGTGTGTGCACTCTTTGAGAATCACTCACGCTGTACATACAGACACAGGAATCATGTTTTAACACTTTTTAAAACAGATTGCTGTAAATGTGAATAACAAACACACGTTCTCATGTACAAAGCACGTATCATTTTTGGTAGCCTGACTGTAAGCAATACACCAAGAAAACAGTACAATTCCATTTTTAACCTTGGGCAACAGGCTGCTTGCAGAATGATTTTTCCTCCTCTTTTTAATGCTACAGTCTTCATAATTGCAAAAATCCGTCTAATCTCAGTTTTCAAAATTATTAGACCTCATAAAATATTCTTTTATGACACGGACATGTCACCTCTCCAGACACATGTAGATGACAGAAATGGTAAAGACAGCTTTTGGAGGAAGCTTTCAGTGTTCTGTGACAACATATCCATTCAAATTCACTTAAGTAAACAGGTACAAATCAGCACAGTGATGGGTTTCAGAAACAGACCCAACACTGATTGTTTTCTTTGAGTGAAGTATGACTCACTGCTGAGCTGTTTTCAAAGCTTAGTGATACTGTTCTGTCATGTTACAAACTCATTATCAGTGCACATCAATGAAGCCAATCTAAATAATGCAATCTAGAAAGACTCATGACTGACTTTAATGAGCTTATTGGCATTACATAACATTCTGTGTAACAGCCATGAGAAATTATTACATTGTGAAGAAAAGATTTAGTTATTTTCAAAAGGTGCAAAGGGGAAAAATACTCAATAAAGATTATACCAGAAGGTGACTTCAGGCCACTGGGAGAGTTAGAAGCCAAGGCTGCTGAGGCAGGAGGGTGTACATCCACTGTAGTAGGACTGGGTACAGGATATTCCAAGTTTAAGCTTTCCTTTTGATCATCTATAAGATCTTCAAAAATCATGCCTGTCAAATGATGTTCTGACTCTGTGAAATAAAAAAATAATATAGTACTTAGTGTAGATCAATAGAAAATCCTCACAATGCAGAAACCATCACTCATATGTATTGGTTAGTGACAACTTTAGTTTATCTGTCACCTACAACAGCCTGGACCTGGATCAGGTGGGCCTCCCTATGAAAGGGCACTTCCAGGGCTGTGCTGTGTGAACCAGTCCTGCACATACAAAGAAAATGACTGAGCCAGGAGCTGTTTCGTGTGAGCCTAAAGGACATCCTAAATATCGTCTTACGTATGAATACAGATATAGCCTTGATTTGGTTCCACCACTTGGCTTTGTATTAACTCCATAAGTAGATTAGACTATGTTCTTGGCACAGGATGGTAGCTATAAGTAGGTACTATCTAGTTATTAGTTAAATAAACAATAAATCGTTCAATACATCTGCTCTAGTAAACAGTTACGCTGATGTAAGATTTTAATAAAACCAGTAGATATTTACAACTCAATATTCAGATTTGCTACCTTTCATTCTATTTCTTTCTCTGATATTTTTGGTTTATATTTCAGTAACATATTTTGGAACTGCATTAAATTTCAGTGGTAACTGAAAGTCATTTAACATGAATATCCAATGGCAAATTTATTATCCCTCTGTTAATTGGACATAACATACCAGCACCAACGACTCCAGCAGCTTCAGAGACCAAAGGACGAGCACCAAGGCTTGAATCAGCAGCCATTTCAAAATCTTCAATCAGCTTCACTAACTGTAAGTGAAACCCAAAAACTAGGTAACAACACTTCCTTCAAGGTATTTCTGAGACTTACACCACAGATATTTATGCAAAGCCTACTTTAAATGCACTTTTCTTATCAGAATCTTATAAACATTTTAATGCAGTTTCCTGACTGAAAAAAACCAAAAAACTTCAGGAATCAAAGTAGCTCAAGTAGATCCACTTCATGTAAGAAATTCAATCTTCTGGATACTTACTTTGGAATAATACATATAAACTCTACTATTTTTTTGAACAGTTTTACTCCTACTGATCACATTTTTTTTAAAGCAGCTGAATTTTCAATATATATTTTATCTAAAAACCACAGATATTAAAATATTTCCACAGTCTTCATAAGTCAGAAGTTTCCTGATATTTAAAAATAGAAAATAAAAACTAAGACTAACCCAGAGTGAGACATTTTACAGAGCATTAGTCTCAAAAAGAACAATTCTCATAACTGACATGTAATACATGAGAAATTGTTATAAAAAGAATGACCAAGTAGTATGAACTGAAAAGGAAAAAAATAATAAAAGGGTTTTCTTCAGAAAAGAAAACCTGGGTATCTTGGCTAGATACCCAGAAGTTTTAAAACACAGGTGCTATGAAAAAAATACAGAATATGTGAAGATTTTCTTTTCCCTACAGACTTTCAAAAGATCTGACTTAAATAACAATTTTGAGGAAGAACTTAACTGATTAAATAATCCACCTTAGTGTAGCAACTCAGGGTAAGTAACACAATGAGGTCTTTACATTTCTGTGAATCATAGAACACCCTGAGTTACAAGAGACCTACAAGATCCATCAAAGCCCAACTTTATTTTACTTCCATATTAAGATTTATAGAGATGGCAAGAATTCAAATATTTTATACAACAAATAGGAACATGTTCCAAAAACAGTCACATAATATTTTGCAGAAGAGAAACTACAGAAATCTTTGCCAAAACTGTCTCCTGCTCAGCCTGAACTTGTGTGCTATTCCATTTTCTCAGTTACACAGAAATCAATTATATCCTGCCCATTCACTAATAACATCACCATTCTGGCCAACATTTGGTCCACTGTGAGCAACCATGTCAGCCAACAGATTCAGCACTAAATATGAAAGAATGTTATATATCTTTTATATGTAAAATTTGAATTATAAAATAGATACTGTTCATATATATATAAATTATTTATAATATAGACTTTATATATATAATACTATTCTCAGTATCACTCAACATATACTAAGCAGATTTGAGAACACATTATTCCAAAATGTAGCTTTTTTCTTTAGCTGAAAAACTGTTTCAAAAACAACAGTTAGCACTCAGAACTCACCATTTTGCTATTTCTGAAATCCTGCTCCATATTTTCTATTATGTTCTGTAGTGTCTGTAATTGCATATCCATTTCCAACTGCTTTGTGGAAAAGTATTCTTTTTCAATTACTTTGGATGGAAGCTCTGAAGAAGGAAGAGCTCTTCCATTTTCATGTGTTATGTTCCAAGTTACACTATGTGTAGCAGAATCTGACCTCTTATCTTCCTTTTGCAATTGGTTTGATACATTTTTCTGACAATCCTCTAGAAAAAAAAGAGACAATGCATCAATATCACTGAATAAGCTACAAGCACCTAAACATGGCCAGTAATTAGGCATAGATGTACTACAGCTAATAGTATGTTTTAGGAGGCAAGAATCATTACAAAAGAAGTCAAATGTATCAATCTTGACATCTAAGATCAAGAAAGCATGAGGTTAACTGGGGAAAGCCTGCAGATTTTCTGTGGGAGTATTGTAACAAAAATATATACACTTTCTTGGATTTAAAACCGAAATGGTTTACCTTGCTTCTGAATCGCCTCAGGTGGAATTGCACTAGTAACAGAAGCTGCTGTGTGATGAAGTTTTGCAGCAGATGGAATTTCAAGCTTCTCATTTTGCTGGGCAGCAGCTATCTCTTCTGCAGACTCAGGTATCATGGGCAAATTGTTCAGGATGTCATTGTCTTCAATGTCAATCACACTGATATATTCACGTTTATGCTAAACAACAAGATAATGAAGAACTATACAGTTTGTGTTTTGAGTAAGCTGTTTACAGTGCATTGTTCACCATTTCCTGTGTTTCCCCCATAACACTTGTGGCTGAAAGGCTTTTTGTTTTGGGAACAAAATAAATACAGTCTTCCCTACCATAACATACAATTGACTCATGCAGATACAAAGAACCCAAATTCATGAAGTAAGAGAAACAGTATACTTAAAATGCATTTTAGCCACATGTACATTAGATCACTAACCAAATCAGGTGCATCTGACAGAAAGGAAGGTAAAGGTTTCTCATTCACTTCAGTGGGGACATTCAGGTTAAAATGCATGTCTGGCAGTAGTACCGCAGAGGAACTAGATGATTCTACAAGAAAATAATAACAGTCAGCATTATATTTACGTAATATAAAAAAGCACAAAAACTTCAGACGAACTATCAGGAAACAGCTCTGCATTCTCTACATGATAAGAAAAGCTTTGGCTAAGCTGCAATCTAGATTGCTATTAATATCTAAGCCCCTCCTACTTAGGTAAAAAAAAAATCTGCATCTCTACTTAATCCAAAGAAATTAGATTACTCATTTAGAAACCTCTAATAAAACTATCTGCAAATAAGTCATGTAATATAGTAAAATTATCTTCAAATGGAGAAACACTGTTGAATTTTACATTATCAGAAAAATTAGTATGCTCCCTTGGTACCATAGGGAAAATACTTGGGTACTGGAATCTGTGTAATGTATCTACGGAACAATGGTACTGCAGCTCAATTTCACGTGGAGCTGTGATCTGTTTTAACATCCCACTGGTCAATTCATTTGGTCTACATTACACTAAATGCCAAAGACTAAGTGGCACTAAAATCAAGCTAAAATCCACAAAATAAGGATTGGTTTCAAGAAGTTAGATAATTTAGCATGTTATCTACACCAGCATTAAGATATCTCAGGTACAAAACCCATGTTAAAAAAGTAACATTTTTATAGACTTCCCAAACAACAAATGAAGTAGAGAAAGACTGAAGCCACACCTGATGCAGGAACAGATGTGACCAGCTCATTTTTTTGAACTTTGGAAACCTGATTTCCACCACTCATCCCATGGTCCTGATATGATTCAAGCACTTGATTGGTTTAAAAAAAAAAAAAAAAAAAAAAAAAGACCAAAATGCATGAGTTTCAAGGAAAGTAAAGATATTGATGGTATTATCCAAGATTACAATTCTGATTTGCCAGCTCATAATCAAAGAAAAGTTGTGGGGGAAGAGGCAAGGAAACAATTTCAGTCATGTGTGAAACACTGTCAAAAATGCTAAAATGCATTTAGATAAAGTCATTAAAGTTAAAAGAAGCTTTCAAAAAAGTCACAGCAGAACTAACTTACAGAAAGCATGAGGAGACTCTTACATAATTGCATCAACAATATTTTTAATTATAATTATTTTAACTACTGCTTTGGAATTTATATTCCGCTGTTTTCTGGTTTAATTCTTTTGGAAATAAGAAATGAGAGCACAAAAACCTGTTTTCCCCTTTACAAACCTGTTGCATTTTGAAAATTGATGAAATATCATAATTAATCAAGAACCAACAATAGAAATAATTGGTTTCTGTAGATCACCTGGGTGGTACTTACCTGGGTTAGTGTTTGTACTTGCATCTTGAGTTTCTGTTGGTTTTTTTCCAACAGAAGCCAGGTAATGTAGATCTGCTGTAATAGTACTCGCTTTCTCCATTGCATCTAAAATGTGATAACACAAAATAGGTGTCTACAAATAATACAGAATTAGACATCTTTGAAAGCAATGATATTGACTCACAGCTATGGGCTCCAACAGTTTCTTCTTTGTATTTCTGACAGATAATTCTAACTTTTCTCTAAGCATACCTCATAAATTATTTCAAGAAAAGTTTGTGCTACCTACTTTATGTGAATATACAACTGTACTGACACTTAAAATGTTACACTGAATTAAAATCAAGATTTGGTTTAGATATGTGATTTTTAATTAAATATTTCAGTACGCTGAACAGTAACATTATGCTTCATGTTCTAAAAGGAGCGGAGAAATATTTACAACATGTATGCCTCAATTTCTTTATTGTTGTTTCAACAGAGTTGGCATGCCATTATTTCTTTAAGGCCAAATTTCAGAGAATTAATTGCATTTTGTCCTGTGATTGAACCAAATATTGTCACTAATTAACATACTATAAAGAAGCAAATCTTTCCACAGGCATGGTCTTTATATTGCAAGATAGAAACATTGCAAACATTGAGTTTCTTTTACAAGAGCCCTAAATTTTGTGTAATTACAATATGCAGGCAAATAATATTGGAAGAGTATCTTTTTAAGATAAATAAATTAATTTAGGATTTTAAAGGTTTACAGAATTATTTTGATTAATCACATGAACAAAAATCACTGTCAACCACAGCTGAAATTCACTCAACAGATTGTTATTACTTCATTAACACCATTGTTTACAAATGTAAGTACTAGACTACCACTCATTTTTAAGAAAAATTATAATACTTCCATAATTTTTAGGAAAACTATTCTGAATCTTCAGATAATTGAAACTAAATCCTAAATTCACCAGCATCTCTTCACACCAAACACCTAAAAACTGATTAACCCCAGAAAATTCCAGACAACTGTTGTACCTCCTGAAAGGAGTGGGGAAAGATCCCATAGGCCAGTAAACTCTATTGCCCACAGAACACATTTTCCAAGTTTTCAACATGTTGATAACTATAGAGCTTTCCTGTGAATTCTAACAAAGTCACGTTCCTTGTTTTTTTTTAATTTAAGCACTCAAAGCATTAAGAAGACTTGTACTTGCCCATTGAGATGAGAAAATCATCTTGAACATAAGACGTTGATTTTGGTTTGTGATCCTAATATATGGAAAAAAGGAATTATCTTTAAATACAGTTCCAGTGCAGATCAAAGGCTTTCCATTGTTAACTATCCAATATACTTCATTTGAGTAATGATGTTGGGAAAAAAAAAGAAATTGCCACTTTATTCACACCCTTTTTTAATTCCTCTGATCCATTCCAACTTAGTGGAATTACTGACTATGTAACATTCTCTTATGTTCCCTGGGGTGAAGTGCAGTAACATAAACTTCTTATTCATCTTCAAGTCTATCCTACCCCTGCTGTACCCTGACTAACATGCCCAGGTCTAGTGAGGGTTTCCAGCTGCTATGCTGGAGTGAAATCTCAAAGAGGGTATGGTATGGACCAGAAACACAGCCTGCTGCTATGGGTAGTGATCTAGCATTAAACTGTAGTGTTCTAGATTGAAATTTGGCACTTGCATGGATAACTCCCAAAAGATATCAAAAAGGCTTAATCAAACCCCGGCCTGATGATGGCTTTCTTTCTTGTCTCTAGGCTGAGACAGAACTGAGATCTCAATGCTCTGCATCCTTACTCTTCTATTGTCATCCATTCAGCCTAACATGCAAAAACTAATGCCTGTGTCACTTGTCCTAACATTACTACTTGGATAAATATAATTTTTTTAAACATTTTTGTATGTATTTACTATAAATATGCATACAGAATTACATCTTATCAAAACAGACAAGTTCGTGTTCCAGGAAAAACAAATAGCAACCTTGGAATCCTTTATAAAAATAAATATCCTGTTTACAGAAAATGCCAAGTATATGAACTAAAAATATGTATACTGTGTCTAGGCTGGAAGAGATATACATTATTGTTTGGTATATAGTTTTCTACTTCTTTCTTTTCTGTTAATACTTGAATGGAAAAAGGTTAAAGAAAAAACATTCTGTACCTCAGTCTCTGATTCAGTAACCACTGCTGTGTCACTAATACTAATGATGGAGTCATCTGGGTGGAAGGACACGCTTGGTTTCTTCTTATCCTGCTTCTCTTTCAGTTGTTTCTTGTTCCGCCTCTTTTTCCTGTCAACATAATATTTACAGATAAAGAGTTAGAAGTGCTCTGAAATAATAAAAATACCTATGTTGTTTCCTAAGAAATACTACTATTAAGAAATAAACAATGAAATAAAGATTGGAAAAGATAAACAGAGCTGCTGCATACAGATCAGTTCAAACCACAATTTCTGCCTGCTTGAAATCTACACAAAACTCTTGTAAAATCCATATAAATACCAGCAATCACACTAAAATCTATTCGTTGTATAATAAGCTATTAATATTAAATATTACAAACCACATAATATTTCACATCTTGTGTATAATAATTAACTACTACACAAAATGCCTATAAGGAATCTGCAAGAAGCACACTTCAGTTACCATAGAAGTTTTCTAACTATTTTACTCAAAAAGTTAGAATTCTTCTAACATGTAACAAGTAGATTACAAGACATCAACTGTAGCTTCAAGCATTTCCGCAAGTACTATCAAAATGTATTCTAAACTCTATCTGCAGTTACTAGTGTAGCAAGTTTTCACTTTAAGTGTGAAAACTCCTCTTGAGCATGTGTTCCCAAATGACAGGATTAAAAGCATCCTGACTGGAAGGAACCAAATATTTTGTTCTAGACATTTTATCAGCATTCTATGAGAACTGAACTAAGATATGTAAGCAGCTTAGACAAACTGTTTTAACTGTTTGTGCAATCAATTAACAACAAATATATCAAATTTTACAAATAATGCATAACACACATAGCAAAAAATAAAAAAGAAAAATAAGAAACCTGCTTCAGCAGGAATTTTGTTAATTAATCACTGTCTGTATTAAAAACAGCCTATATATTGCATTATACTGAAAGAGCCTTTCCTTCTTGAAGATGACAGTGACAATATGCAGCCCAGATAGCAGTCTATTAATATTGATTGTGTAAAGACCAAAGCATTTCATAAACAGTGTACAGCAAACAGATGACAAGACTTTAAAACACAGATAGTGGAATGAAAAGCATTTCCCCTTGAATCTTCCTCCTATCAGTCTGCTAATGGCAAAAACTCTTCACACCCTGATGATACACTTCTGTTTTGTCTTTACTAACATTTGCTATTTTATTCTCTGCTGAGAGAATTATATCCACCCCCTCTGATGTCAAAGCTAGAAGGTGCAGTTTACCAGTCAGTATTTCAAAATGAAGCTCCACTCAAAAAATATGGCTTGCCTTTTTCTGTTGTTGTGCACATCTCTTAGCTCAAATGGCTCAACATCAGCTTTTAGTAGCTGGATAGGTTTGGTTTGATCTTGTCCCAAGGAAGTACTAGGCACAGAATGATGCTTGTGACGCTGCTCAAACGCAATGAGATCTTGAAGTGGAATGAGTTTTGGTGCCTAAGAGGGTTCAGAGAGAGAAAGAAAGAAAGAAGACAGAAGAAACAGGGAGGGGAACCCCAGTCAGACTGGATGAAAAATGCAAATCCAGTTTGGATTTCACTTAAAGAAACAAAACTCTTGCAGCATTTTGTAAAGAAAATGGAAATGGAATATTAGCAGTATCAGACCAAAACCTCTGCCAATATGTACATGTATAAACTATTTTCTGAAAGTAAACTAAAAGATATTAATTTTCACATATTTCACTACATATTTCTTATGTACCTAGTTCAGGATGAAGTTAGGAACTATCCAATGCAGACAATAACTGAAGAAGGACCTTTAAAGGAAAAATATTTCCATTCTTCTCAACTGAGATATGCAAGCACATAAGTCTATCAGAAATTACATTTTTCAAAATGTCAGGTATTCAGCATTTATAAGATTTTCTTACCAAGCTTTTTACCATTCCATTTCTGCCCTGCAAAAAAGGATTTTTCACCACATTCTACTTCTGTAAATACTTCCATTAAAATTTCTGGGGGAAAATCCTACATTTTTACTATATAAATATTGTCCAGTATTTTAGATAGTAAATTCTTTACATTCATTACTGGTGGGCTGATCATTGAACTGTGGAATGTGGGATCAATCTTACATCATTAAAAACACTTTCAAGCTTGCAGCCTTTCTCATATTGACATGTTAATAAGCAGGTACCCTTAGTTATAGGTCCCTCCTGGTACCTGTGCTGAGCACTTCCAAATTCCATAGTCTGTAAACATGAACGTACTTGTGATGAGTAAGAAATCATGAAACTGAAAAAACACTACAACTTAGAAAAACATATTATTAAAATCCAGTACCTTCTTTTTCTGAGGTAAATTAATCTGAAGTAGTGATATTCCTACATCCCGTAGTGTTTCTGTGCAGTCAGTATCCTTTGTTGCAGGTTTAAAAGGTATTAAAGTAGTAGTGATTGGCTGCCTTACAACTGGTGGAACTGGAGGTACTGGGTTAAGTTGCAAGTGCAACAGTGGAATACCAGCCATGTTCTGAGTGGTTGGTGCTTCGTACACATTCACATTTGCAGGGAACTGTGGCCGAGGTGCAACTCCTTGCTGTCCTTCATAATGATCTAAATTCAGATGTTTGGGAGGTCCCTTATGCACTGTTTCTGCCCATCTCTTCTTTTCCTCATATATTTGCCTTGGAATCTCGGGGTTGTATCTACTCCTGTGCATATCTTCTTCTGCCTTACTCTTTTGGGCTATGTGTGAGGACTTATGGTTCCATAAGGAACCTGATGAACTCCAAGCTACTTGTGGTACTAGGGCTGGTCTGGTGAAAGCTGATGACATTTCTGTTGGATGTAAGAATGTTGGTTTGACATGATAACTTGATTTGAGCTTAAGCAAAGGAAATCCATTTGAGTAACTAATTTCTTTTTCAACAGGGATAAATTTTATTTTTTTCTGGGTGTCTGAGGAAGGAGCTAGGAGATGAAGTGGTCTAGTAAGTACTGAAGAATGCAAAGCTTGAGATGGTGACATAAATCCTGTTCCCCTGCTGTTGCTTTCAAACAGTGTTGAAGAAGTATTCATATCCAGATGATTCTAAATCAGAAAAGCAAACAAACCAGTATTTACAAACCAACCATGCACTAAATATGCACAAAAATAGTTTTGTCTACACCAATCACTTCAAACACATTTCCTAACTTAATGGAATAGATAACATATTAGATATACTGAACAGTCTTCATAAACCACACTTTGATATACCTACTTTTATTTGGCCATTATTGCTTTCATCTTCTACACTATTCCCTGGCTGAAAAACAGAGCTCTCTTGACTAGTTTTTCCTTTTTCTTCTTGAGTGGGCACTTGTGTTTTTGGAGAAGCATTGCCCTCAGCGGTGTGTGCAGGCTGGCTCCCTGCCAGGTGGACTGATTCATGCTGTTGCAGCATTTGTTGCACATTTGACACATTGGTGAAGGATGACTGGACTATTTGCATTAAACTCATGAAGTTGATCTGCTGTAGCTGAATACACACATGCACAAAGTTAACAATGCTAACAACTTTAACAGAAATCTTAGTAAAAATGTCTAGGCTATGTTACAGCTGTTCACTATCAGGTGACAAAACAAACAACATCCCAATAATGGGATGATTCCATCGTGATTCATTTCTATAATTGTTTTCTGTACTGGATTTTCTCGTATGATACAACAAATACCTACCACAGACAGGTTATGCTAAAGCAAGGTTAATGTCTTCACTTTTTTTGTGAAGTTTCAATAAATGTAAGGTCACTTAAAATTGGCTCAATGTACTACAACTTAAATCCTATTACAGTTGAAAAGTTATTACAGCATCAGAACTTCTCTAAATGTAAACTAATAAAGCACACTGACTTATGTGAGATAAAACACACTCAAACTTCTACTATTATATCACTCATTTTCTTGATTCAAAAGCAAGAGTAAAGTCTAAAACAAGTTTTCACAGTGGTTAACACAGAACTGGAAATCTCTTTCAAGAACAACCATACACATAATGCCTTTAAAACAGTAATTATTTTCATTGTTTTCAACAACACAGTTTGTACTACGAAAACTACTTACAAAAATTAGATGCTCTCACCTGAACTAATTTAAACATTTCATCTTGTATCATCTGCCTGACAGTTTCTGATGTGTTTGGTTTCTCTTCCCTGGCGACTTCTTCCTTGACTTCCTGCTTCTTTGCACAAACAGAAGTATGGGAGGCAAGACTTGACATAGTCGACACAGCAGTCTGAGAAGGCTGACAATCACTTACAGAAGTGTCTGTACTATTTAAGAAAGAAAAGAACAAAGCTATGAAAAACATTCAGAGATCAAAACACTTATATAAGGTTGTCTTAAATCAATCCATAAAAATTTTAAAGATACCTTTGTTTTTTAAAAACATAATTAATTTGTAGAAACAACCTAATAATTAACAGTGTACAATCTTGACCAGAGAGTGTGCGTAACATATTTCCTAATACTTCTTGAAATATTGCACAAAAAACAGTACTAAAGATATAAGTGTATCTAAAACATTAGTTTCACTAGAGGTACAGGCAGAAAACAATGATTTGACAGAAAAGACAGAAAAAGGGCCTGGTTACTCATAAAGTCAAACAGCTGATAGAAAATGAAGAAGTATATTATTAGTTGAAATAAGGCAGAAGGCAGATTTACTTTCATTTAAAGTAATGTTCCTTTAGATATTTGGGCTTAAAAAGCAACATGATTTCAGATTAAAGAAAAAAATTTAACATTGGAGTAAAGTACAATACATTACATTTTCCTACAGTGGTAAGATATTTTAGTAGGTAAAGAATATTAAGTACATGAATTCCTTACATGAAGAAGAGAGGGTTTGGATTTACATTAAGATATAAAGGAATGGAAAGACTTGACTTACACCAACAGAAATTCACCCAAAAGACAGCGTTTTCTCTGTTTAAGAAAACGCTGACATTGCTATGGGTACAGGCAACCCTTGCAGGACTTTTTACAGTTGTATGGGATGGCCTCCAAACATGTGACCAAATAGAGGCATAAAGCAATGGCTAATGAGCAATAGTTTTAGATACATAATAGGTGTGAAAGAGGATACGAAATCTTTTGGAAGACAATCTGAATCTGCAAGCATGGCCTGAAATGCCAAAGGTTTGAGTAAATTTTTTTTAAAAACAGTTGGCATGAAAAGCTCAAGAAGAAAAAGACATTAGTGACACATGAAAAACCCAAAAGTATGTGGAGTTTGTATCTTCCTCTAAACAGAAAAAAACCTCATAGAGGACTGATTTAGAACTGAAAGCCTGACTCCTGACCCCCTTTCCCAATCCCAGCATTCTATCTATTTTGTATATATTTATGCAAATCTATCAGTTGCCACAAGATATATGCCATTTAATAATTTTAATGAAAATGTATATGTAAGTTTAAAATATTATTTTCAGGTGTATAACCAAGTATCTTCTATAGTAATATTATATCATGAATTCTGTACAGAATCAGAAAACAAAACCATTATGTCTCTTGAAAACTGGTAGCTCTGAACTAACATGTTTGATTCATGTGATATTCCAGACAACACATAGGTGTATATGATCCCCAAAGATTATAGTACAAAAAAGTTTCAGAAAAAGTTACTTAGTTTGCAGGTACAATATACTACACCTGCAAATATTTTGCAGTCAAATCTACACATCACTTTACTTCAAATGGGAAATTTTATTTTATTACATAAACAGTATAGATTTGTCTTACCTAGGAACTTTTGCATCTTGTTTTAAAGAGAATGAGTGAGAAATGGTGCTAGTAACAACCTCAGTCATACTATAAACAGATAAAAAAATTAGTAACGTAAATACAATAATTTGTTATGCTATATTCAGTTTATATACATGTACGTGTACAAATACACACATAAACCTCCTGAAAAAGTATTTTAATTTACAGGAGATGAAATACCTGAAAAATATGAGATTAAATACCTGAAAACTACATGATCAGAGCTACACTGATCTGCATTGCTTCAATTACTGCATTATACTGCAATCTGCACTGGCAAATATTGACATTCATGTTTTGTCTCCCCTAGCAATCAGAAACTGACTCAAACAAAAGCACTGAAAAGGTTCTGGCTATTCAAGACCAATAGCAGGCAAAAAAGAGGTTGATTCCAGTAGACAAAAGAAGAGAAAATCCAATTTAAGTAATACCGTTAATATCATTATAATCTGCATCTCTAAAAGAGAAAAAGCAATGCCATAATAAATTCTTGAGGGGCATCTTGCATTCAGTTAAAACAAAAATATGTAATTTTAAAATTGTAGAGGATTCCAAGTGTTTGTAAAAGTAAGCCATTTTAAAGTTTTTCATTAGTATTATGTATACATAGGGACATTTATGTGTATGCCCTTGCAATAGGATCCTCCATTTTTCCAATTATTGTCTATCTTTTTCCCAAACATAAAATATACCTTCCCACAAAACATGGTTATTTTATTAGATCATTACTTTAAAAATTACTCACCAACCCTGCACTTCATATATGTGAAATGCCTGTACCTGCAATAGGAGATGACTGAAATTGTTTGGAACTCTGACTTTGTTGCTATAAACAACAGTGGGAACCCCTGAGACTTCAATGGATACCATCATTAACAGAACTACTTTAGATTTTTAAGCAAATCAAAAGAGGAATTAAAAAGCCCCAACAAGTCTCTTACATATTCTGTTCAGCCTTCTCTTCCTTTGTTTCTTCCAGATTTTGATCTTCTTCAGGAGTATCTACAGTTGAAATGGTCATCTGCTGAATATAAAAAGATGCATCTGAACTTGCAAATTTTTCTATCCCTGCTGCTTCAATAAAGTTCAGGTTTTTTGGCCCATGGTAACATATTTTTGATTAATCATCCAATTGAAAAAATCTGATTAAAAAACAATCAAAATTACACACTTATCAGGGGACAGTTACAGATAAGCAAAATGGAGGTATCACAACAATTCACTTGAGCATCTTTCTTTTTCTTAAAAGGTTCTCATTATTATGAGATTTTAGTTTCAAATTCATAGCTATGTAGTACCCTGGATACATACTCTGCTAATCTCACACCCCCTAGTGTAAGATTTCGTAAAGACAAAAATGTGGAAACAACCCCACTATACACAACCTATCTACAAACTATGGAAATGAAACAAATGTAGGATTTTACACATGCTATAGACTCACTGTAATAAAACATATTGCAAAATTGAATTCCACAGTAATAATAGCTCTTAGCTACTGTCAAAGAAAAGATACCTATGACCACAAATGATGCATGAAAAAGAAGGCTCATTTATAAATCCAGACTGAGTTTCCAGACAGAAGCAAAATAAACTTCTTCATAGGTTTAATTTTTTAAAAAATGATGTAATTATATATATATATATAATTATATCTAATATACATATATATATGAAAGCATACACAAATTTTCCAAGGTACTCAGAGCAGATCTCACTTTGCTACCTTTTAATTGTTACTTTTATTATTAAGGAAGGAAGAAGATTTACCAACCCTAAACACTTTAAGCTCTCAATTTCACAAATATATTGATGAATACAGGATACTTTGAAAACAGTATTCAAAACAATTCACTGCTTCCATGTAAGATCCTGTCACATTAGGACAGATGCTGGAGCAGAGTAAGGCAGCCCAACCTGCTCCCTGTGTAACAACCAGCACAACTAAAGAAAATTGATGGGTGGTAGTAGGAGGCAACTCTCTTCTGAGAGGTAGCAAGGCAACCATTTGCTGGTCTGACACATTCTAGACAGTAAACAGTGAGGGCTCTGGAGTAGAGTCAATCCTCCCAGTCAAAGGGAAAGGGTTTGAAAGGGCTTGAATTTGGTGAATCTACCAATGGCTACAGGACTGGTGCCACAGCCAGGGGTATGGCTTCTTCAGCCATGGGACTTAATTACTTTAAGAAATCTGGTCTGCTGAGGGTGGATCGGGTTCATCTATCAGAGAAGGGGAAGAGCAGCTTCAGTCATAGACTTGGCAAGTGGGGAAAAGGACTTTAAACTAAAGTTGCCAGGGGAGGGGCAATTTTATGCCAAGGTCACAAAGAGATGCCTGGAGAGGAACTGCATGTCAACAGAGCACCTGAAGAGCTGCACAAAGGAATTACAACCACTCCTGCACAAAGGAATTACAACTTGGCTTCATCGGGGGCCAAGTGTAAATGTCTCCATGCAAACATATATAGCATGAGGAATAAACAAAAGTTGGAGATCTCTTGTACCTGGTGTACATCTGCCAGGTATGATCTTACTGGCATTGCAGACATGTGGTGTGATGGCTCTGATGACTGGATTGTTGGAATGGATTGATGCAGGCTCCTTAGGAAGCACAGGCAGGGGAGACAAGGAGTGAGTGTCACCCTCTATGTCAGTGACCAGTTGGAGTGCATGGAGCTCTGCCTGGCGATGGATGAGGAGCTGGCCAAGAATTTATGGCTCAGGTTTACAGGGAGGGCAGGGACAGGTGACATTACAGTGGGGGTCTGATGGCTGCCCAACTAGGTGCAGAGGAGGTCCTCTATATGCAGATAGAAACAGCCTCATGTTCACAAGCTTGGGTCCTCACAGGGAACTTCAACCACCCCAATATCTGTTGGAGGGACAACACAGCAGGGCACAGGCAATCCAGGAGGTTCCAGAAGGTGTTGATGACAACTTCCTTCCACATGTGACAGAACAGCCAGCAAGGAGATGTGCTGTGGCAGACCTCATTCTGACCAACAAGGAGGAGCTGGTGGGGAATGTAAAGTTCAACGACAGCCTTGGCTGCAGCAACCATGAAATGGTGGAGTTTGAGTTCCTCAGGGCAGTGAGGAGGGCACACAGAAAGCTCACTGACCTTCACTTCAGGAGAGCAGACGTCAGTCTGTTCAGGGATTTGCTTGGTAGTGTCCCATGGGATAGTTCCCTGGAGGGAAAAGGGGCACAAGAAAGCTGGTTAATATTCAAGAATCACCTCCAGCCTCAGGAGTGATGCATCCCAACAAAGAAAAAGTTAGTCAAAAATGCCAAGAGGCTTGCATAGATGAACAAGGAGTTCCTGGACAAAGTCAAACACAAAAATGAAGCCTACAAAGGGTGGAAACAAGGACAGGGTGAGGAACACTGAGAAATTGTCCAAGCCAGACATGTCCTGGGCTGCATCCAAAGCAGCATGGCCAGCAGATTGAGGGAGACAATTCTCCCCTCTCTTCTGTCCTCAGAAGACTCTCTGAAGCACTGTGTTCAGCTCTGTGTTCCCCAGTATAAGCAGGACGTGGACCTGCTAAAGCAAGTCCAGAACAAAGAGAGTTCAGGGGCCTGCAGCACCTCTCCCATGACAGAATTGGGGTTGTTCAGCATAAAGAACAGAAAGCTCTGGGGGACCTTAGAGTGGTTTTTCAGTATCTAAAGCAGCCTACAGGAAAGCTGGCTATGGACCTTTTACAAGAGCACATAGTAATACGAGAGGGGGAAATTACTAAAAGCTGAAAAAGGGTGGGTTTAGATTAGATTTTAGAAAGAAATTCTTTACTGTGAGGTGAGGCACTGTAATAGGTTACCCAGAGAAGTTGTGGATATCCCATCCATGAAAGTGTTCAAGACCAGTTTGGATGGGGACTTGGATAATCTGGTCTAGTGGAAGGTGTCCCTGCAAATGGCAGGGGGTTCGCAATGAGATGATCTTTAAGCTCCCTTCCAACTCCAAATAATTGCATGATATCTCATGATTCTGTGGTAACTTGCCTGTTCTCTGTGATGTTGTACAGGTTTGATTTTGACAGAGCTATTGGAGCTCTTTGGCGTTTCATATGGCTCCTCAAAGCATTCTACAAAAATAAACACAGTTGCTCTAAATCAGAAAAGTTCATGGATTATAGTACTGTTATGTAATTTCTGACAGCAGGTCACACTAGTTGTCTTTTTCACTAGAGAGGAGTAAAGTATTCAGAGCTGTCTCAGCAAATCCAAAATTTGTGTTCTTACTAGTGTTGATACATGCACCCAAAGAGAGGTAAAAAAAAGCAACTTGTATAAATGGTACAAATATGATAACTCATGCATACTCAGCTCTTAAAATCTGCAAATTGTTTTGCACATTTGCATTAATATTTCTGGAATAAAAGTGTATGAGACATTGTTCTGTCTCTACAGCAAAAAAAGTTACAACACCGAAAAACTGATCAGCAAGTCTTGATAAAGAAATTAATAAAATTTAGTTATAATACAAACTGGGTAAAATAATTCCAATAGAATGATGAAAACATCCACATTTTTTGATTAAACAAACAGAGGCACATAAAATCATATTCATTGAAAACTCCTACTGTTTTATATGCCAGACCACAGAAAAGGATGTATCATTAAAACAAACCTTCTTGTTCTGATATTACATCCAACTCCTGCTGAACAAATGGCCCCACTTCATTCAGATCTTCAGTCATATGAGGCACAAAATTATTTCCATGACTAATTTCCTTCTTATCAAAATATTTTGACTTTGTAGACATTCTGGTAATTGCAATTACAAAAGGTAATAAACAACATTAGTATCTGGCATACTTCAAGCATGCTGTTCCTTTCAGATTGCAGGCTAGTGCCTAATTGTAAAATAAATACTGTTGTGATATAATCAATGTTCATATAAGCTTTCTCTCTGGCTATGACTTAAACCAAGGGTAATTTTTTTTTTGGCATAGACGTGACATTTTAGTGTCATTAAAGGTACACTCTTTCAGATGGGCTGTTTCCAGAAAAATGTAACCAATACACACAATCTACCAAAAATGGAAGACAAACCGTAGTATGTGTTCAAAATCACCTGGTTAAGGTAACACTTATCTCCCTCACAGAAACTTCCTTTTTTTAAAAAAAATTGTAAGACAAGACATATAATAATGTCTCAAAATACTAGAGATTATTTTTGGAAACCAGAGATCTATATATCTCTTCATATATATATCTTCTAATACTAGAGATCTATTTTTTCTTTATTGCAACAGAAGATGAAATGCCACAAAAGAGTTCAGGTTAAGGATTCTTTATCTTCAGGACCGTGCAAGATATTAACAAATAAAATATTTACTGCTTTTTCCATCTATTTTTCTGACATGCACAAATACAAACATAGGTAGATTACAGATCCAGGTGAAAATAAACTAACATTGTGAACCACTCGTCTCAAATCAAAGAAAATTACACTGAAGGGAGGGGAAGTTATCTGAATTCTTAGAGAAAACCGTGATACCCATTATATTGGAAATCTAGATTCTATTTCACATCACCAAGTTTATAAATAACCATGTACAATTAACTTAATATGCAACAGGTACATTGGTTTCTACCTAATGCACATCTGCTGATGGAGAATATTTAATCTGCTTCATGCAGCTGTAACCAATATGCACAAGTTTGACTTTTCACTCAAAATGAAACATGTATGTAACACATAACAGCAGAACTCTTCATGCCACTTAGCAGAGGAATTATGACCAGCTCGAGTTCTTAGGTTAAAAAAAAAATGTTACCCCAAATCCGCTTCACAGAGATCATCATAGGCTTGTACATTCTGGACATCAGGAGGAGAACTGGCCACTATGGAAGAGCTTTCATCCACACTACTTTCTTCCTCTATTCTAGACTGGGCTTCTGATAGAGCTGCAATTTCTTTCATACATTGATTGTCTGGATGCTATTAATAAAAACAATGATAATCAAAATTAACTAGAAAAAAAAAACCCCACACCCAGATACTTCTTTAAAAAATGCTTTAATTTAGAATGATTATGCTTAATTCACATCCTTTTCTTTATTATAGAGCCAAGAAATCCTGGATTCACAGTTACCTGTGAAACATGAGTTTCTCTCCTTTTTGCATTAAGTGAAGCAAAAGTCCTCTGAATTATCTGAAGGAAACATGAGAAAGATTTGTCAGTGTCAACAGTGTGTCAATTGTTGAAGACAAAGACACTATATGACAATATAATCGAGACATATATACAGTAAGATTTGGCCTTAATCTCATGTAATATAGAACTCTCAAATTATCACTGAAAACAGTATGAAAGGCAAAAAGACATACATTATCTTGTGGTTAGATGCATGCACAAAATTTGTAGGTTGTAAATAAAACACTTGTCCAAAAACCAGAAAATACAAACCACAAGTAAGAAAAAAAAATCTTCTGAAATGGGAGAAAAGCCTTCTCAAAAAAAGTCACACAACCCTCTCCCCTCAAAGCCTTTCATGTATTCTGATTCTATGTAGTGTTAATTGAAGAAGCTAAGTGATCCAGTTGTCCCTAAAGCATAAATTAAAGCAATACCTTCCAGGTTCTTGTGGCGAATCTCTTCTATTCATATCCACACATATACTCCAAATCACTGTAACAGTGCTAATAATTTTTCAGCAGTCTTTAACTAGTTTAAATCCTCCAGTCAGACTATCTGCACTGTCCTTGAAGACAAGTGAGCCTAAAATCAAGTCTTCAGAGAGAAACTGTTTCTTTATTCTTTGTCTTGCTTTGAGATACTCTATCTCCAGTACTAGGTTTCTTCAAACATAATGTGTAAAACTAGATACAATGGCCAAACTTACAGAAATTTGTGCAAAAAAATGTGGTATCTGGATAAATTAACCATATTTCAAACTTCCAAAGAGAACTTTCATTTCCAGCTCAATTATTTCTACAGACAGAATGTAAGTATTTCTAGCATTTTTCTCTTTTCCTAGCAACCCTTACAGAAAAGGCTATTAATCAACATTCCAGGTTTTACTGACAACAGAACTATAACATAAAATGTGTTTGTCATTTTCCGCACTGGCGTAACTCACTCACGCATTTCACTGACACTTGTCCCATCCTTTTTCTTACCTTACATTTTATGTTGTTTGTTTGAGATCTGTCTCCATTTAACTGTTCTAACAGCCAAAAAGATACAAGGACAGCTGCTGCTGATGTTTTCACGTGCATCACTGGGAGAGTCTCTTCTAAGGAATCTTGTTTATTGGAACCACAGAGCAATCTTTTATCAGACCATCTGATCATCCACTCCAGCAATTTTGCAATATTGCTCAGATTGCCCGTCAATTCTATAGGTAGTTCTTCTGCTGGTACAATACCGACCAAATCAAGAGTTTTGTAAACATATTTAGAAATTGCCTGAGTTTGCAGGGTAGAGGACGTACGGTTAGGAAAGGTCTGGCTTGCTAGTGCAACACTGAATTCTTGATTGTCTGCCTGAGCTCTGTAAATTGGCTTGTATTTTAAACCAAATAATCCTCCTTTAAGTCCTTTTGTTAGCTTCCATACAGAAGGTTCTGTGGTCTGTACAACAGACTGTACAATTGTTGGTTTTTCCAAAATATTTTTGTTTTCCTTACAGATAGACACTTTTTCAGGATCACAAGATGCTAGGGTGACAGTATAGCAAGACCCTGCTCTAAACACACTTTGACTTCGAGTTTTGTTTTGTCGACGTTTTAGTGTTGTGTGAACATCAAAAAAGAGAGAGTTCAATTCATGTTCTCGAAGCAGCCCAGAAAAGCTAGTAAGAAATGGAATTCCAAAGTCACGGTATTTTACCAGGTCTCTCTCAAGAATATAACTCAAAAAGAGTTCTAAAAATCTAACATATTCATCGTCATCACGTTCAAATTCCCATGCACCAACTACAGGCAAATTACATTGATCAAGCGTGTCTCTTCTACATACTTTGTCTTTATGTTTTGTTTTACGGTTAAGAGCTTTTATCTTGTGTGTGGTATTTTTGCTACCTATTTCCCATTGTTGTTGGAGTTCATTATCCCTGTAAGATAATAAACATAAGAATCATTAATATCCAAATTCATTTTAAGATGAATTGCATGCATCATTAGTTCCTTTACTTCCACTGGTGTTAAAAAAGGCAAACCAACAACTCCAAATTTACATTAATACAGTGTTAAAATGGCAAATCAATCAAATTCTAAATCCATACACAGAAACTAGGCAGTAACATATAAGAATGTGAACAAAGCTGATAATAATCTACACTTTAATAACATAATATTCACATACCAACTGATATGAAACTGGCAGTACTAAGATTTGGTACATTTGTAATTCTTCCCTTGATTAATCACCCAAAGTGACAACTACCCTGTTTGGTGAAGCAATTACTTGATCAGCAGGAGACAACTCTTTCCCCACCCCAACCCCCCCCCAAATTTAAATCAAAAGCTTTCTGCTGCAATCTTTTTCATACCTTGGAAATGAAGGTGTTTGAGCTCTCATTTCTTCATCAAACAAAGCATCAGAAAGTGTGTCTGCCGTGTCTGCATCACTGTATATCTGAGGATTCCCAACATCTATAAGTGTGCTTGTGCTTAGAC
The DNA here is from genome assembly GCA_024500445.1 of Entomyzon cyanotis. NCBI lineage: Eukaryota > Metazoa > Chordata > Aves > Passeriformes > Meliphagidae > Entomyzon > Entomyzon cyanotis. The sequence continues at coordinate 40,239,222 of JAKEPQ010001021.1, read as the reverse complement.
TAGTGCCTAGTGAGAATCTGTCATAACAGTGTTCCTCATCATTTGATGCTCCCTCTTCTACTGGCTCCCAAATATTAATTACTATAGGGCCTATGTTCTTTACTACACGTCTCAAGGCCTTCTTTCTCACTTCTTCAGCAGCCTGTATAACAACAGACATCAATTCTTCACATTCAGGACCTACTGAAAGAAAGAAAACCAGGTTTTCAATCTTAATTTTCAGTTTTGGGTTAGTCTCTCAAATTGAGACATGAATTAGATTTCAAATAAAATCATAAATTAGAGCAATTTATAAACTCAACAAGAAACTCTGATAAAGTAAAGAAACACCAACATTTTGAAAGCCGTGATACTCTGATTGATATAGACGTATTAGAAAGAAAATACAGAACTTACCATAGAACTCAAATTTATCTAACTTAAAACTACAATAATTGTTTTGCATGGGGTATGAAAGAAAGTATTGTCACAAAATATAAAGTAGGATAAAAAGGAAAGTGTTTAAAATTTCCTGAAGAAGGATGAACATTACCTTTAACAATACTGTCTCTGAGTCGCTGCTGAAGTCCATGATATTTATCTCTTAGTGGAACTCTTATATCGTCAGGAGTAGGAAATGCTTTTACAAAAATCTCTGCCACCTACATAAAAAAAGCATATTTTCCAGTAGCTAACATAGAAGTAAGGTGTCTTTTCACACAGAACTTACACCACAGAAAATCTAACTAGTAGCTTTTCCAAGGAGAAGAAATATTTGTGATAATCTCTATTGGTTTTAGTCTAGTTTTAAAGTCTTTTACCTTTTTTACTGGTGGCAATTCTCCAAGCAGACTCAAAATTACATCCTGAACTAATTCTTCAACATTCATGAATCTGCAGAAAGGAAGCATTCGACAAGCCCACTCCACTGCATTCAGACAATGCTCAACTCTGGAGGCATCATATTCATTCTTATTTAGATCCGAAAAAAATCACCAGAAACATTAATTGGTATGAACAATATGTTGCAGCAAAATTATTCATACATTGCGAATAACAATACTTCTTTCCTAGCCCATCTAAAATGAAAATCTCTAACTTATCTGCCAAACAGTGTAGTAGTGTATGAGGCCAGTAGACAGATCAAGGTTGTAATGGATGAAAATGTACATTTAAAAGAAAAAAAGAAGAGAGGGAAAAAAAGAGCTTTTTTAAACCAGCTTAGGAAATAATTCCATTAACACTCTGCTGAAGGGTCTATTTGTAGTCAGAACAAAACTTGAGGATTTGCCTAAACTGTGAAGTAAATAATTCTGCTTTGACTTCAGGTGATCTTGCTCTTGTGAGCAAGAAAATTAAGCCTTGCAGGAGGCTTTTAAGATGGATCAGTTTATTTTGAACAGTATTTTCCATCTCATTTGTCACCGTCACACAAGTACAGAAAAATCAGAATGTTCTACCATTTGAAACAGAGCCATCCCCTTTATCTGAAACTTGTGTTTTCTGGTGAAGAAAAATTTTTGACTTGCTACAGAATACATGACAAATATGGTAATAGTTTCTTTCTTTTTCTTCCTTGACCTCTGACATCAATTGAAGAGGGTATAAGTAGAGAAAACATAAATAAGTTTTAATATTTTTCATTATTCTTTGTGAAAACCATGTATATTTAACACATCATAAACCCCATTTTTGTTGTATTAAATACACATTAATGAGGAAATATCCGACATATCTTGATCTAATGGGGAAAAAGACAAACCAGAAAGTATAATCTTAAGTCAAAAAGTGCAGAAGCTATGGCTCTTCTGGCAGCTATTGCTCTTCTGAGTTAAATACCAAGAAAAAGCCTAACAGAAATATTGTCAGGAAGAATGGAGCTCATACGCATAGCACCACTCTGTAGCACCAAATACATGATTCACATTGCAAGCACTGTGCTCATTTTGCTCTGTTAAACAACTAAAAGTTCTCACAGAAATAAACAGCAGACCTTTAGAATTTTTCTCACAGCTTCATGCAATTAAAATGTATCTCTCCTACATTAGTAACATAATTACCTTGTTACTGTTAATATTTTCCCTTGCAGTTTGGTACCGCCTACAGCTCTCAGATAATTTTTCACGGACATGAAACATCCAACACAATGCACAGAACTCTCTGAACCAACCTTCAATAAAAACATGCAATATGGTGAGATTCTATTCAAGTAAATTAAATAGAACTGCTTGAGATTTTTAGCTAGGAGAAAGGAATTAACATTACCAGTAGTTTTAACCAAAGTATTACTCATGCTTGATTTTTCAGTATTGCTCTGGAGCTGGAGCTTTTTAGTCCTATTAGTGTTCATGTTCTTTCACATCTCTCAGGTTTGTAACATGCCCTGCCCTCACAATCCAGAACAGCACATTTGGGAATAAGAGTTTGGATAACTAATATAAAAGCTGGAAAAGAAATGTGTTCCCGACACATTTTGATATACGATTTCAAGCTGAAAAGAGCTTGTTTGCACCTGTGGATTTTCACTGGTGTTTTTTTTCCCAGCTCTAAATTATCTTATGTTATTGCATACAGACCTAAAATTTTACAGGTAGTATCATCAAACTGATGGTCTTCAGAAGATGTAGATCCACAGAGAACAGTGCGGAAATTGCAGTAACGAAGCAAAGCCTCTGGGAATGGACTCAGCAAAGGAAGAGAACCTTTCATTCGAATCTACAAAAATAATTAAATAAACAACCAAAATGGAAATAAAAATCAGTTAACATTTTATATGTCTCACTACTAAATGCACAGCTTCTCAGTTATTAGCAGAAAACTGCCAAGATCAGTAAAATTCCCTTAAGGTTGCTTTCCATTTTCTTCAAATCTCTACTCAGAAAATTCATTTAAAGGAGTATGTTTACTATGAGCTATGGCACAAAAAATGCTTTCGTTTGAATGGCACTCATGGTTACCATGAAATAAAAGAGTAGCAAAGTATAAGAAGAACTAAGATCACAAGCAGGAAACCAGATTATTTCAACACAGTCCAGGTTGCTGTCACTAAGGCAGACTAACTTTTCCTCCAGTGTCAGTTGGTAAGTCTGACCAGCTCCCCATGCCAGCATTAAGCATGGGACCATGCAAACAGAAGTAAATACTTGTCAGTCAGAGCAGCTCCTGATCTCAGTCATTGCATTAATACTGGTGCAGGGGGGTTGCAGGAAGGGAGACAGCCACACACACGCCATTCTATAGCAACTCAACCTTCTTTAAGTAGCTGTGTAACAATGACCTAAGAAAAGCCTGATTTTACACAAAAACTTTTAATCATTTTATTCTGAACTTGCTTCTGTGCAAACAAATTGCACAAAAGTAAAATGAGATCTTACAAGTTCTGTGCACTAAGATGGCCCCTTTACCTGAAGTGAGCATTATGTACTCTGTTACATATTCAACCGTATGAGACCTGGAACATATTTCCAGCTATAAGCTGTAACTCCCAATTAAAGTCTGCCTTTTTCTTTCAAATGGAGAATAAATGAATTGGTATGTTACCAAATAGGTATAGAAAAACACCTAAAAGGAAACACTTTGTGAATTAGATACCCTATATCTTTAAGTTCTGGTTTCTTAAAAAATTAACACGGAGTGTAAAACTAGAAGATGACATTTATGAAACATGACATCAAAGCCCAGGAGACTGAATGCTTCTGCAACCGCAAACTCATCAGTAATATTTACAACTGATGATCAAATGAAAATACAAAGTTAAATGTTTACTTTCTGCATAACTTTTCTTGCCCGCTTCAGTTGTGTAATATACCACTGTGCTGCAGAGCAAGAACAATGAGCAGCCCGGAAGAGCAAGACAATTCGCTGAAGAACTCCTGACATTTTCTGACGGTCTTCTTTCTCCATTTTTAAAAGAATGTCATTGCTGTCTTCCTGAAAATGCAAAAACAAACAAACCCAAAAATTAGAAAGGACATATAGTTAAATGTTGTTTCTGGCCCTAATCCCTTCTTCTTTACAGCATAGATCCTTTAAGGAAAAAACCACAGAGGGCCTGTGTACTTTCTTATCATTGCTGTGCTACTTAAGTAAATGAGTGGACATGGAAGAAAACAGAAAAATGAGATGAAAAGAAGCAGAATAAAGATCGTGATTACTTCATAAATACATTCAAACAAACACACAAGAAATACACTTACTTCACTGAGAGAAGCTGGCTGAGGACAGTACAATGGTGGTGCTGGAAGATAGAGCCCAACTGGAACCAAACCACAAAACTTTCTGCAAAGATCCTTGGCAGAATCCATCAAAAGCTGGAATGTCTCTGAGAGAATATCAACATCTGCCATAACAGCTGCCTTCAATAGCCCCTGTATTGAACTGTAAAGAACATCTGCATCTTCCTCTTCAATGGGATCTGTATATTAAGCATAGAAACTGATAAATTGATTGACTTAATACATGGACTTCCATTCTGACATTATGAGACTATGTTGTCTGAATTTGCATTCACATATTACAATGATAACCTCATCTACTTGCTTTAAGATAAGATCTTATACATTTAAAGATAGTATATTAAAAAAAAAAAAAAAAGAAAAACAGAGGCTATTGCCTTTTTAGGTAGAGAACTGAACTTTTTAGTCAGGCAATTGCTTGGCATGACATTCTGGCAAATCAGTCTTATCAAGAAGGCATAAATTAGGTACAGTATCAATAATGACTAAAGCAACTCTTACATTAGTAAGTACATGCCCTGCTGACAAGAACTTGAAATGTTTTCATTCAGAGAGTGAAAAACAGAAATTGTGCCAGTAAACTTTCTGTAAAATATAAATAAGGACAGGTTGATCTAGCTAAGTTAGGTTGCATGATAAAAAGGCCATATACACACAGAGGAGCACAGAGACTGATTAGTACCTGGACCCATCTAGTCAGAGTAGAAAAGTCAACTTATGGAAGGCTTATAAACACAAGATGCACAACTGCAAATTATGTCCTCAGAGAAATGGACACCAGTCCAGACTATTCCCAGGAGATCCATCAGCTGCAGAGATAGTTAGGAAATCCAACAAGATGAGCCATCAGAGTGCCTCCCTTCAGTACCCTTTGGCTTGAGAGAGTTTACCATCAAGAAGGATAGTACATACTAGAGGATGGAGAGGAAGAGCTTTTTGGGATTGCACAAGGATCATCATGGGATTATTAGGAGAGAAATCAATGGTATGACATGGAGTTGTGGCAGCCTCGCCTCCACTGGGTCCTGTCTCTTTTCCTTGTGAGTGAGTGACCCTCTGTGCAGTGTGCCTGTGTATAGCATGGTCAGTGCCAACAAGTGAAAGGGACCAAGGGTCAGAAGGCGTGTCTGGGATGCCAGCAGTTGCAGAGACTGGAGTTAGGTGAAATCAAGTGCCAGCAACTAAGATGGGACCACAGATCAGAGTCCCACAGTGACAACTGGAGCAAGCAAGGCTGTGTAAGTGAACACAAGCCAACAAACATCAAGTCAGACTAGCTAATGAGTAAGTGAAGTGTCCTGGGACCAGGGGGGCAAGAGCAAGATCACAGGAGCTTGCAGTACCTGCACATACCAGTGAAGACCTGGCCAGTGGCCAGAGAGACAACTTAGAGAACTGCTTGTGTGTCTTCATGTCTCCAAGGGCAAGACCAAGGGAGTCATGACCACATGCCAGAAATAGAGTGTATACATGGGCAGGTGTTTGTCTCTAAAGGTGAGGCACCTGGACAGGCTGAGGAGCCCAGACCATCTTTCTGCTGGCATGACTGTATACTCAAGGCCAGCTACAGTCGGGGTGCATGAACAGTGAGTCTGTACCAGACAACAGAGAGGGCTAGAGCTTTGGGGGCTCACATACACAGACATGAGCAACCTGTGACACTCAGCTACTGGGTCCACAGGCCAGCTACTCAGCTACTAGGTCTACTGGTCTTGCTACTGGCCCAGCTACTGGAGGGAGACACACTGTACAAACAGGTATCTATAAGCAGAACTTCACCCTGACCAGCAGAAGGAATGGGATAGGACTGTTGATGCTGCCTGTGTAAGTGCTGAGCAGGTCGGCAGGTGTTGATGTGTGGCCAATTGTATACAGGTGCTCTGGGTGTGTGCCTACTGGGAATACATTCTCTGCCTTGCTAGCTGCTGGACCTGGGGACCCATTTTAACAGAAAGGAAAAGCCAAAACCAAATGCCTTCTTGTAGCTAATTTCAAGTATGATGATACTATCCCTACTGTTAATAAATTAATTTTCTGTTTGTTTGCTTGTTTGAATGAAGCTTCAGTTTTCTTCCAAACAAGTTAATATCAAATATACTCAAATAAGGGTTTGGACAATACAAATGAAGAAGACAAGACTGATAATATGCTCCATTTCTGGAATGATCAAAGCCAAAACACATACCCTAATGAAATTAAAGTGTTTGAATACATGATAACAGTCATACACACACCGGAGAAGACAAAGCACTTGCTTCTTTCTAAGAGTGTAACACTGAACATGTAGTCAACATGAAAAATAACGACAGTTATTTTCAATTTTAAGTACCTGTAAACTTCTTGTATTTCATATGTCCTGATGTTTCAGAAGTTACTGGCTGTCCTAACAAAGACTGTAACTTTTCCTGAAAAGTCTGCCTTGGTAATAGGTTTAATGGTAGGTGACACTCTGTTTTTTTCAGTCTGAAAGTATAACAAAAAACTGCTCATGAATAACAAAGTAATATCCATACATAATACAATGAAGGTCTGTTAAATGAATATCTATGCCAAAATAACTAATCATAACACCTTAAGACCTACACCTACTAGGAGGCTGGGAATGAATTTCTGAGGTAATATATATATGGTTTGTCACAATAAACTTTATGCAAATAACTATATAGCAAAATACCATATACTAATTCCAAGGGTAAATCTACCTTGAGAGCTCATCAGAGTTGTGACAATACAGCTGGTAGGCCAGACCAATTGAAACAGACAGTTTCCAGTCTCCAAGTGTATGTGATAACCACACAGCCTCTGGAATGAGTCCACCAATGAAGAACAAATCAAGAGCATATTCAGCTGTCCACACCGATGAAAGGTTCTGCTCCCTGACAGCTCTGGTAACCAAATCGTGTTGCAGTGGAATGACACGAGGCGATAAGTCTGTGATGTGAAAAACACATTTTAGAGTTTACTTATATCCGCGTGGTATCAGATGAATAATCTAGAATTCATTTGTTCACATTGCTTGTGTATTAGTTTCAGCGTACAATTTCTTTCATTATTAATTTACTTTTATTAGAGGCACACTATGGAAGCTTAACTGCAGCAGGCAGGTGCAGCTCACACTATGGTATAATACTGTGTTCAAAATAGCCTAATTTTCTGCTTAATAATGTGGGATGTGCAAGCAAATGCAAAATGTGTGGGATTTTTTTCACTTTAAAGACCTAATCACACTGATGGACAATTCGCAAATATTCTCCATGTCTGTAGGATATGCCAGAAGGTACACCTGAGATAAATGGAAATCCCTAGAGTTTTCCTAGTGTAGCCACATTGCTCAGACTCACTAGTTCAGAAGACAGAATGTTAAAATGCGTTTTTGAGAAAGAATAGTACATAATATTCTGTGATTTTAGGAGAGTATATAGAGACCAACTTCAGGCATATTTACTATCTCATTCTATGTTTAGATTTGTTTTTCAAGGTTTTGCTTCCTGGTTTTCCTGGAGCGGTGCTGAGCAACATGAATTCTAAGGAGTTATTTGCTTCTCTCACAGTTTCTGTTTTGCTCAGACAATGGCATTTCTTAGGAGATACACTAATCCAGCTTGTGCAACATAATTTTAGCAAGATTGTCTCACTTTCTGCATCGATCTTTGCCTAATCAAGTATTAAAATCAAGCTTTTATTTTGTAGGTTTTATCTGGAAAGCTGTCCAAATAAAGCATCCAAAAGACCACGAAGAAATAAGTAGGTATCAGTGCATGCTGTAGTTCAGAAACACTACAAATACTCTATGTGTTCTACAATATTAACTCAATGTTAATACTGTAGAAAAATATCTGGCATTATAATATCAACTTACTGGTAGAGTACTTCATATACTTCCAAACAAATCTTTATTCCCACAGACATTTGAAAAATTAGCTCTGAAAACAAAATTTTCCCAACAAAGGAAGTCTTTAAATGGAATATCTGAAAACGTTCACTGTGATAAATAGTAATTCTCAGAAAGAAGCTGAAAAGCAGGACTTAAACTAACAAGTACTGCTTGGGTTCAACAACAAAGCAACCTGACTTTCCCACTTGCTTTGACAATACGGTGTCTGAAGCATTTTGGTTTCCAAGAGCTTGACTGTCAAATAAGCAAAAAATGCTTTCGTTTGGCTTTTCAGTTTGGGTCACACTAGATCACAAATACAATCTGACTACTTGTTAAGTACTGATGATATCTCACTTTTGGGAGGATCAAAGTCAATCAGAGCCAGATCTTTAGGAAAAATTGTGACAAACAATGATGAAAAGGCTGAGGTACTTAATGTCTTCCCTTCCTCAGCCTTTAATGTTAAGACCACTTGTCTGGGTAACAAGGCCCTGAGCTGGAAGACAGGGATGGGGAACAGGATGAAGACCCCTAATCCAAGGGAAAATGGTCATCAACCCGATACACCAGTTAGACACACACAGGTCTATCAGGCTGGATGGCGTCCACTGAAGGGCTACTGATGGAGCTGGATGAAGTACTCACTGAGCCAGCTTCCACCATTTACCAACAGTCCTGGCTCACCAGGGAGGTTCCAGCTTACTGGAGGTTGGCAAAAGAGACACCCATCTACAGGAAAGGCTGGAAGAAGGTTCTGGAGAACCACAGACCTGTCAGCCTGACTGTGGTGCAGGGGAAAGTCATGGATCATCCTGATAGCCATAATGAAATATGTACAGGACAACCAGGATCAGACCCAGCCAGCAGGGATTTATGAAAGGCAAGTCCTGCTTGACCAACCTGATCTTCTAAGACAGGGTGCAGGAAGGCTCTGCAGAGGGTTCTGGATTGATGGGCTGAGGACAATTGTATGGTCTGCATTAAGACCAACTGTCAGGCCCTGCCCTTGGGTCACAACAACCCCTGCAAGGGGGTGCATTATAGGCTGGAGGAAGAGTGTCTGAAAAGCTGCAGAGTGGAAAAGGACCTGGGGGCACTGCTCGACAATGGCTGAATATGAGCCAGTGTGTGCCCAGGAGACCAAGGGCATCCTGACTTGTGTCAGGAAGAGTATGGCCAGCAGGACCAGGGCAGTGATCATCCCCCTGTACTGGTGATGACACACCTTGAATCCTGGGGTCAGTTTTGGGCCCCTCACTCTAAGAAAGACATTGAGGTGCTGCAGGGTGTCCAGAGAAGGACAAGAAGTCTGGTGAAGGGTCTGAAGCACAATTCCTGTGAGGAGCAGCTGAGGGGGTTTAGTCTGGACAAAAGGAGGCTCAGGGGAGACCTTATTGCTCTCTACGACTGCCTGAAAGGAGGAAATGGCTTCAAGTTATGCCAGGGGAAGTTTAGATTGGATATTAAGAAGACCTGTTTCTTTACAAGGGTTGTCAAGCATTGGACCAGGCTGCCCATAAGGTGGGTTGAGCCTCCACTCTTGTAGGTATTTAAAGGACGTGTAGCTGTGGTGTTCAGGGACATAGTTTAGTGATGGGCTTGGCAATGCTAATGGCTGGACACAATGAACTTAAAGGTGTTTTCCAACTTAAATGATCTTATCTGTTGGAACATAAATTGTATCAGTTACACCTCTTTTGCAACATCCTTATGGTTTTTTCCTGTCTCCTACTCCACTGAAAAGCTGACTTGATCATCAAATAAAAGCAGAACAGACATCATTGATACACATGAAAAAAATTATAAGATCAAAGCAACTAAAACTGCTTGTAAAGAAAATACCTGATTTGATGTGAAGTGGATGAAGGATGTCGACATTGTGTGGGGGAAAGATATAGAGCAGCTGCTTTGTGAAATAAGCAGCCATGAACCGTGCCATGGATCGAATCACAGCCATGGCAGTGTCAGTATGAATGCTGGTTACCATCCATAGTTCATGCTGAAAATACTTGGTATCTAAAAAAAAAAAGAAAAAAAAAATCAAATAATAACACTTTGAGAAAGATTATTTTAAATTTGAATGCTAAAATTATTTAACCACAGTTTATAAAACACTTTTTTAAAAGAAGCAAACTTATGTAATTCCTTGACAAGTGTTCAGAACTTACAGAGCTTACTCCTTTACACTAATTACACATTATACTAATATTAGAAGATATACTAATATACAATATACTAATATTTACACTAGGTTTTAATGACTGGAGATGGACCTCTACTATCTAAATTTAGACAAGCACTGAGTCAAAAAACCAGTTATTTAAACTTGGAAAATCAGATTTCACTTAGATTTAGACTTTGTAGAAAAAGAATTTACAACAAAAGCATCTGCAAAAACATCCCACTGTCAAATTAGGACTGGTGACCAAACTAAACTCTGCTATTTTTTCATGTTGTATCATTAAAAAAGTTAAATTAATATAAAATCAAATCACATAATATTCCCCTTATTTTTCTTATCCAAAGATAAATGAATTCTTGAGAGGATTTGAGTCTAAAAATATTTAGCAGGTCACTAGTAGACAATGAGAGTTGTCTAAACATATATTATAACAAGTGTAGCTGAAATATTATCTGAGGATCAGAAAATAGTCTTTAAAGTCACTGAAAACAGTGTTAGAAGCATCAAAAGCTCTCAAATGTGCATGTGAGGACATAGAAATTAGACACTAGCTTATTCAAACAGTGTCAACATACCTTATCACACTTTTAGGCTATATAAACATACCAGAAAATTTTTCCATCTGACTTGTTGAGAGCTGTGATCGCCTTAGAATCTCTCTTACCAGATGATCACAGAGTCCCTGAGCTTCACGCATGTTATACTGATACAAGTGGCAAAATAATATCGCAAGATAGTATCTACGCTGAAGAAAACATGCTCTTTTTCCTCCTGCATTAAAAGATTTTAAAAAGTCAGAAGTCCAGTTGGAAATTAAACAATAAACACAACAACAGATGTAGCACTTGAAATTACTAGGTCTTTCCTCTCCAGAAACACATCTACATAAAGATGCACTTTGAGGACTAGAAATCAGGAGCAGCTATTTTAGGATATGATCCTTCTACACAGCCTCTAATTCCCTAGTAAGTTAATGCTCATCCACAACATTTTTACTTCTAGAGATAAGGCAGTTTTCAAAACAATACTGTGCATAACTATTAAGATACAGATGAAGAAAGGAGAGCTTAAGGAAGCCTAACCTTCAAAGAAAGAATGCCTAAACCACAGTGGAGTGCTTACACATCCACCAAGCTTCCGATATTCTGAATCTTCTTCCTCATCCTAATAGCCAGCAAAAAATTTTCACACGATGCCTGGAAAGAGACTCTGGTATATCTGTTACAAATCAACTCTTACAAAACCTCCTGACACAAGTTTTATTTTGTTACTTTCTGAACATGAATTCTTTTCATTTTACAGCTACTAAAGGAACTGATTTTTGTTCATCTGTTTTTCACTGTCTCTTTCAGGTTCACAAATACATCTAAAGCTTTTCCGTACCAAGTACTTCACAATCACAAGAAAGCTCTGATATTAAAATTGAAATGCACACAGTTTTCTCAGAAAGCAACCAGACTTAAGTTTTGACTGGTCTCTACATTCATCCCATCTTAATTTCAAACATGCACCCTTTATGCGTCTCATCCCCTCTTTTTGAAGGGCAGAGTCACAAATGTAAAGTGATTATACAGCTTACCCCCTCCACCCCCAAAGATTTTATCCCTTACCTTTTGTCTTGAGTTCACAAAGAGATCTTTTCCAAATGTCCACAGATTCTCTGTATGAGCCTAAAAGGAACTGCTCCTCACCTGTTAACAAATTAAATGTTAAAATGTTAAAAGTCACATGTTAACAAATTAAATGCTCTACATAGTTACTTTTACATGTACAAACACATGTTCTTATTTCAGTATCAGAGACTTACTGCAAGCAGAAAAAAATATGTGAGTCTCCAGTAAACTTCGATTCCTACAATTAAGTCTGAGTTTTGTGCATCTGAGAGAAAATGACTTTGAATATCCCTCGCCAGGACAGTTAGTGTTTTAGCTCTCCTCCAGGAGGAGCTAATGTATTGTATGGAATGCTATAGGAAGAGAAACTAGAAATGTCATTTCAGGGAGAGAGATCAAAAATATGGCAAAGAAACAGAACTGTAGAGGGAGATATAAATGGGAAGTTGGGCTTAGCAGTGTAGAAGTCAAAAGGGAGGTAGAACATAGGACAGTAAAGTATAAGGAATTAGGCTACAACTATATACTGTTCAGAAAATAAATATGCCAGATTAAGTCAATTACCTTAGACTACACTAATTTAGAGCCTTGGTTGAGGCTGACTAAATTTGTAAATACAACATGCTCATGCCCACAATGATCACATGGAGTGAACAAGATTTCTACACAGAAATCCAGTAAGACACACATTGTGATGCCCTTTTACTTCAGAAGATACAACACAGAACAAAGGAGACCAGAATTAAAATCTTCCATTCAGATTCTTTAGGACATGGCTTAAAGCAAACTGAAGTCAATTCAGTGTTTTTATTTAGTTCCATAAACTCTAAAGATTATAATACCATCTGCAGGCATACCAGGACATAAAGCATTTAAGACAGAATTCTGGTAAGAATTTTAAGGGAAGTCCCAATGTTCACTTTTTAAAAATCAGGTAGTCAGTTATTGATTGTTATTCAGTTGGACCTAATTTTCCTAGTTTTCAATTAACATTTGTACTAACCAGATACAGAATTAATCTTCAAATGTTGCTCTAATATCACTCCTGAAGACTGGATAGTTGCTTGTATATGACTTAAAAGCAATGACACAACAGAGGCCTCTTCTGCATTCTTGTTCACTTTTCTTTTCTGCTGCACCTGATACCAAACCACTTTCTTATATAATAGTTGCCATAGTACAGTCAACCTGTAATTCAAGAAGTACAATATTATGAAATTAATTCTTTGTTAAGAATTAACGAAGTTGCTTACATCAATTTCTTACTTCCTTTCATTTTGCATTATGCAACTGAAAATTAAGTTGTATCAACTACTTTCCTGACTTCAATGAAGGGAAAAAAAGAAACACTTTGCCTTGTTTTAGACTTACAAACACTGATTCTTCTGAATTTTCTTAAACACTGACATCTGTGTTAAGTACCTAAACACCCCCAAAATTAATCCCGTTGCTAGGTAAAGAACAGGGAAATGAAATAATCTCATGCAGAGAAACCTCAAAACAGGTATCAGAATCTTTTTAAACAAGACTGATTAAAAATACAATTAAAGCATCACACAGAAAAGCAAAGGCAAGAAAACAAGACTGCAGAGCATGGTTTTAGGACTGGCAAGTCTTTGTTACCTAGCACAGTTGTATTAGATGTACCAGCTCAGATATGTAATAAGTTTAACAAGACAAGCAAATATACATTGTTAGAGACTTGAAAAAGCTTGTACTAAACTACAACACATTTTTATCTTCAAGTTCATAACTGAACTTGAAGTTCATAACTAATAGAGAGGCAGTCATACGCACATTGCTCAACACCTGGAACACAATTTATCAAAAACATGGATTATCTTCTCAGAGACAACTGAAACGTGCATATCAGATTTGCAATGAACACAGTATTATAGGGATTATTGAAGAAATACGTTTTACTGTAGTAGGATTAAATTAGTGAGTTGAAATGCTTCCTAGTTTCTAAATGTCTGGAAAAGAGAAGCCTGCTCACGTGAATAACACACTTTGATTCATTTGAGTTTTGCAGAGTTGAAATACTCCAGTGATATCAGTATACTTTCCCAAAAGTTGGACAGCACACTTCAGTTTAAGTGTCTTTGAAGTTTATGTGTATAGAAGAAACAGCTCTGACGGTTTAGCAAGTTTCCATGAATGGGTTTTTCTTATTGCTCTGAGACACTACATCCATAATGAATAAAAACCTTGCTGACTAAATTGACACTGTTGATATATTGCATATGAACAGACTCTTGCTCCACAGAGTTTTAAACTGGGGAAGAGTAAAATGCACAAGAGGCAGTTAAAGCATCTAAAGTTTTAATATATGGATTATATATTAAATGATAGCTGCACTACCAGGCCCAGTGTGAGCTGTCAACCCATCAGTTATCTCCAACTGATTTGCAGTGACTATTTAGTCACCACAATCAAACTATATTCAACTGTAAGTCTGGGCCTTACTCTGTATGCTTTAATTGGTTATCATGCTTCCATGGAGTAAAAGGCAGGAAAAAACCCAAAAGGACATTGCAATTATGGTTTAACTCATACAATTTTTGTTCCATCACACAAAATCACTTAGGCCAGAAGACACCCTTAAGATCATTGTGTGCAACTATTAACATTGCCAAACCCACCTCTAAACCATGTCCCTAAACACCACAGCTACACATCCTTTAAGTACCTACAGGAATGGAGACTCAACCCACTTCCCCAGGCAGCCTGGTCCAATGCTTGACAACCCTTTCAGATACTGTGGGGCCCAGATCTGGACACAGGACTTGATGTGCTGCCTCACCAGTGACAGGTACAGAGGAACAGTCACTTCCCTGGGCCTGCTGCCAGGATTCCATTGGCCTTTTTGGCCACTTGGGCACATGTTCAGCTGGTGTCGACCAGTACCCGCAGATCCTTTTCTGCTGGGCAGCTTTCCAGCCACTTCTACCCCAGCCTGTGGTGTCATCTGGGGTTGTTGTGACCCAAGGGCAGGAGCTGGTACTTGGCCTTGTTGAACCACCACTCCCTGGACCTAGTCATCAGCCAGTTCTTAACCCTGCAAAGAAGGCTCCTGTCCAAGCCACAAGCAGCCAGTTTTGTCAGGAGAAAGTTGTGGGAACCTATGTCAAAGGCTTTACCAAAGTCCAGGCAGACAATATTCACAGCCTTTCCCTCATCCCTCAAGTAGGTCACTTATCACAGAAGACCAGGTAGGTCTTGCAGGATCTGCCTTTCATAAACCTGTGCTGGCTGGGCCTGATCACCTGATTTTGCTGTACATTTTTTTCCCCATGCAAAGATTATTCATACCTTTTTTCTGGTTTTGTGTCATGGTTTACTTGAGGAGCCTCTCTAAGCAGAGATTTCAGTGACCTGAACTGCTGAGTAGTATTGTCATCAAGAGCTAAGAAAAGAGGCATAGTGAGGGAGTCAAGTTCCACAAGAATGTTACTATCAGGAGATGCAAAAGAATTCTCATACTGTAGTATGCACACTCTACTTAGGGTGTGAGAAACCATTTTCAAAAGACAGAAGCATGCCAAAAGGTTTTTTGAGAACAACTGATCTTGCTCCTGTATAAGCATCAGTTTCAAAGCTCCCAGTGTCAACTTTGCCACATGCCCAGTCACACTGGCTCTTGAATGCCAGTACAAGACAGTCAAACATTGCTGAAAATATTTCAGGACACAATGCATCCATTGAGTGTTCTTCACAGACTTGTTTAAAGATGCATCCTGGTTTAGCAAAGTACATTTCACATACTGAACAATGCTCAAAAAATGGGTAATGCAGTTCACTGTGTAATTCAGTAATGCATCTTTCTCTTCCATGTTTTTTTGAAATCCCTATCTGCCATGCAGAAAGGAGGTTTTTCTGAACAGAATATATTTCCAACGATGATTCGTCTTTCTCTTCAATATCATCTTCTGCATGGATAGTATCAAACATTGATGCAAATTCTAAGCAGCCTTGGTCAGCTTGACCAACAAATGAATGGATTCTTTGGTTATAGAAGCTGGAAGGGCTATTGCAAAACTGCTTTTCATTCTGTGATTCTTCTTCATGGTCCTAAATCAGATGAGCAAAAATTCAACAGCTTAATTCAAGTATATTGAGAAAGAGAGAACATAGACTGCAAGGAATCACCATTTAGACAGTCTCACAAATGAAATTTTCATGCTTAATTACCTTGCTCAAATGCTAGTACATTTAATAATGCAGTTTCGTCTCAATCTCAAATTAAATATTACTCTTTGCAAAACCGTTGGGCAGACAGAAATTAAATTACCTAACAACAAAATTACACTGCCAGTACAACAGTAGATTTTACACCAGAAAGTGAAATCCTGTCTCTCATTAAGCCTTGAGTACAAGACAGAGATTTTGCCAGATACCTGTAAGATATAAAAGCCATTCAACAGAAGCTCAAAGCTTCAGAAAACAAACCAAAACCCAAAACCATGAAATGATGTTGAGAAATGATGCACAATAACTATGACCGCAGGGCCATTCTTCCAAAGGACTCATAAAAATTTTGGAATTTACTAAAGAATCCTCTAAAACTGAGGATAAAAACAGGTATCTAATTCAGTAAGCATAGCAGTGTTATGAAAATACTCTACAGCCCCAGTATATTTAATAGCTAATGTTACTTTTTATTTTAAAGTAAAACTAAAGTATTAGGCCTCTAAGGAGACCTTACAGCACCTTTCATTACATAAAGGTGTTAAAGGGGCTACAAGAGAGCAGGAGAGAGATCTTTTACATGGACATGTAGTGATAGGACAAGGGGTAATGGTTTTAAAATGAGAGAGGGCAGGCTTAGATATTCAGCAGAAATTTTTTACTGTCAAAGTGCTGAGAATCTGGAATGGGTTGCCCAGAGAACCTGTGGCTGTCCTACACCTGAAGTGTTCAAGGCCAGGTTGGATGAGGCTCTGAGCAGCCTGGTCTAGTGGAAGGTGTTTGTGTCCCTGGCACAGAGTTGGAACTGGATGATCCTTAAGGTCCTTCCAACCCAAACCACTCTACGTATTGAAAGACAATAAATTGATATATATGTAGACTGGCACACATTCTGCAAAAAGCAAATATATGCAGAAGAAATAATACGCTTGAAAATAAAAATCAAGTATCAGTTTAAGAAAACAAGCACATTCCTCACATCTATAAAGGAAATTTAACCAATATTGAATTATTTTAAATACACCTAATAAAAGCAAATAAACTTGTATTATTTAAAGAAAACCAACTGACTGTTTCTTCCATTTAGAATACCTTAAACTTATATAATTTCACAATCGTAAGTGCAAAAACACTATAACATACCAGTAAATCCATGGTTTTCTCATTCATTTCTGTTGTGTCCTCCTCCAGGAATCTCGGAATGGTGGAAAAGATAGAACTTTGACTTTGAACTTCTTTTAAAAGACTAGCTTTTAAAGATAACAGTGATCGTAAATACTGAGATCTCCCTTTAGACTAAAAGAAATAACAATAACAGAAAACATACTATCAGTTTCTAGCAAGACACACACTTTCTAAACAAGTCAAGGAAACTGGTTACTGATGTAAAATGCTTCAGTTCAAAAGTTCCAGACAGGCAGGGAAAACAGGTCAGCAAGCATCTGTTGCACAGAAACAAACTATCATCTGACCATGCTTCAGGGAAGCAGAATTCTTTCACACCAGTCAACTTTAGTTTGCTTCATACTGAAAGAATCTGCTTTCTTGATGCCTGGAAAGACCCTAGAAAATTGCCTGTATGTAGCATTTTCTTGTATTTTCATAAGCAACATATCTCTTTATGTCTTCAAACCCTTGTTCACTATTCTAGCTTATGCAGGAACACCATGATAAGCTAGAATAAAGAAAGCTCCCTTCTCCAAAAATCCAGAATAAAAACTATTGGAAGAGAAGTTGCATTCTGACAGCAAATGCAAGAATTCTGAGCTATATATCTATTATATCTTTTCAGGTTGGCAACAGTTGCAGGACCTCTTCCTTTGATGGTTTCCCTTCTCCCAGTCTTAGTTCAGTTTAGAAGTGATGGAAAATTGAACAAAAATGCTTTGACTAAGCTTTAATTACCACCCTTTGATGGAAGATCTAGTGGACAAATGTATGCAGCACCATTGGGACTAAGATACAGAGGATTTACAGAATTCTTTCTGCATCATCCTGAAAGAGTGAGCTGGTCAGAGTAGCATAATGGCCTGTCAAACATCTGAAGCAACTCTACAGATGTAGAAATCCCTTTTTCTTTAACAGTTCCAGAAAAAATAATACAGTGACAGCTCAGACTGTCCCACTCACTCTATTTTACTGAAATATCACCCAGACATCAAAGGAATAAAATTTCAGGAAAACTCTATTCCTTGTTTTGCAGCTGTACACTTATTAATACACACGACACTTTTTACTTAAAGCCTACAAAATATTTCATAACCCAACCTTGAAGTTCAGCAAATTGCGACGGATATTTTCAAGCTTTTGAGTTGAATCAAGCAAAAGGGATCTTATAAATCCTGATGGTGAAAAGTTTTTAGGAAATCTAAGCAGTGTTATCATGTATCCATCAGAGAGGATGAGGTAGGGTAGTCTTGGATGTGAAGCAACAGAGAATCTCTGTCTCATGAGGTCACGTTCAGAATCAGAAGAACCAAGAGATTGGCTGGAGTCTTGACAACAAGAGAGGTGTTGTCTAAAATAGAGACACATCGAAAATTAAGAAACAACTATCCTATGTAATAATGACGAACAGAATAACTTCAGAGCATTTAATTCCATGCACTCTACTATCCAAATAAATCCTCTCAGAATCCTATAAAAGTGTCTAAACGTTTGCAGGAGAAGCACTCTGGATAACACTACTTATGTTTGCAAGATGCCAGTATTTTGCTACAGTAGCAACTTCTTTTAATTTAAATAAATTAAAAACAGCTTTCGGTATCCATTTATTATTTCATTAGTAATAATTTTATCTTTTCATAATTTGACTTTAGATTTCTATATCACACTTTCTAATCTAGTTCTTACTTGGTATGTATGATAAATGCTTGAAGATGAAATTTGAAGGGTTAGGCTAAGAAAGTCCTACATGAAAGACAAAAAAACCCCTGAAAATCTCAATCTTACGATTTCAGTACCAGTTCAGATATTCAATACAAAAATTATATAAACACACAAGTCTTCTCTTTCAAAAAGATCTTTCTTACACAGAAATCCCTCCTTACTGAGTTCCAGAAAGCTTTGTAATACATGTATTCTAGTATTAGCCACATAATACATTGTGTTTATTTGAAAAAAACATAGCTACATATATTCAATACATCATCGTACTTCATCTATTTGAATACATTTTAGTATTTGAATTTTCAACCAGTTAGTGTAAGAAGGTAGCATAATGCTTTGAATGTCTTCATGAGGTGTTACATTTGCACACTATCCGGTTTAAATCATGCAAAATTAGTAAGATTTTAAAAAAAAAAAATTAAAGTTTAGATTCTATTTTGTTTTCTCTATTTAGACTGTGTTACTTTCAGTTTATGCTGAAGTGTGTTATCAAAGACCATTCTAGTCTCTAACGCACCCAGCAGCATTATCTCAGAATTCAGATCTGGAGAATCCCAGACCAACATTTTAAAAACTAACTGGTTTTTGTCCATGCAAATATGTTATTTGCATGTATATATATATATATATATATAAAAGGTATGTGTGTATATATATATATAACAACATATATATTACAATATCTTACATTAAGTTCTACAGGTAAAATAAACAGTGAGCAAAGAACACTGGATTAAAATCAACTTGCACTTTTAGTACTTCTCTAAGTTTAATTTTTTCTTATATCATAAAAACATGCTAATTTTAATTACTAATAAACTCAAACACTTTTAGAAAAACAAATCACTTCATGTATACTTACGTTGCCACAGAATCAATTTTCACCACGACAAACATGTTATAAGAAATAGAAGAGAACTATGAATGAGAAACAGATACTGGAAAGACACATGAAAAGCAAAAGAGTGAATTTGAAAGATTATATTACTGCAAAATTATAATAAATATGAGAGAAAGTAAGTTAAGACCATAAGACAGAAAAGTATAAACCTGTTCAAACCCTTTTACCTGTATGTTATTAGTGGATGAAATGGAATAAACTGTGCTGGTCCAAATTCTACAGAGCATCCAGAAGTTATTAATGTCAGCAATTCACCCATACAAGTCAATAAAATCAAAGATCCACGTTTTAACATGCAAGCCAAGAAAAGGCTATCAGGAGTCCAACTCATATCGCCAACCCAGTAAGATCTAAATTGGGCAGGTAAAAAAATATTTTTTCTCTGTCAAATTTCTGCATCAGAGATATGTTAGTTAAAAACAAATAAACCATAACACAAAACCAAAAAATTCACAGCAGCAGCACGAACAGCTATAATTACTGACCTGATGAACCTGGATTGAGTCATGCCATTCTTGCTACTACAACCTTTAAGGCTACCCGAAACAGTTACAAAATTCAATGTGTTTAAAAACAAAACCTGAGTTGCCTAGAAAGAAAAAAAAATGTAAAGACATCATAAACATTTGTATCAAAATGTCGTTATTGTAAAAAAAAGTCTACTACTAACTTATGCATTATATTTGGTATACTGATAACATTGTTATACATGAAAGTGACATTGCATTTAAATATTTATTACTATTTGAACATTTATTAAATTCTACATTTTGTTCTACATTTGAAAAATAACTAAGGACTATTATATACTTCATATATAATTCACAATTCTTTTTAAACTTTTTCTAAACCACTTAATATAAGATCAATCTTCTTTAGTCTTGTCGGTAATTAACAACTGGAGCTTTGAAGGACTGCATCATCCCAACCTGGTATACTGAATAAGCTGGTCCATGTTCCCTGTCATTATTACTATTAAGAAGTACATTTAAATTTGACCTCTAAGTTGTTAATAGGAATAACATTATGAAGCAGGAACTCCAAAACATGCTAGGCTGAGGTCTGACTGAGAATCACCCGGAATCTTTGTAAATACAGTACAGTAATTGAAATTAATTTATTATTGCAGCTTAGAAATGACAGAAGATCTTATACCAACTTCTAACTGAACACATTAAAAAAATTATAGGTTGTAGTATATGTTGTAGCTATGGATTTCAATATGAATATAATTCCATGTCCCCTTGTGAATGCTCACAAATCATCCTAAAACTGTGTTTTTAAATCCTTGTTACCACTTCATTCAAACTGAACTCTTAGCTTAAGTGATGCCCTGTCATACATACCTTTGGATCAGTTTGGTTAACAGCTACTGCAAGCAGAAGTCCATCTCTTGCAAATGCACATAGCAGAGCTCCCCTTGACTTTACGGACACACATTGAGGCACCAAGTTAACAAGAGAACAAGTCTGCTGTACCCACTGGATCTGGTATGGCAAAGAACTGAATACCAACAAAAACACAACAAAACCAAGTTGTTTTGTTACTCCATTATGCTGAACGGGATTATTCATGTACAGTAAAAAAACATACAAGACAAAACCATATAAAGCATGAGCTATTAAAAAAAATGTTTTTCTTCAAATGCCTTACAAATAACAAAAATATTTTGTGTTTACTCAAGTTTAAAAATTACATCTGAGCACTAAGAATTATTTTTATGGGATGGGAATTTGGGCTGTAAGTCTAGAACAAGCAAATAAATATAGATCAGTGACATATAACTGAGGCACTTGCATTCTAGCCAGAAAGAGCTTCCTCAGACCTTGCAACACCATCCAACACAGGAATACTCAGAATGTGAAAATCAACAGTGTGCTGCTCTGAATAAAAAAAATTGTGGATGCCCCATTACTAGAAGTGTTCAAGGACAGGTTGGCTTAGGCTTCCAGCACCTGATCTGGTGGAAGATCTTCCTGCCCATGGCAGGGCAGTTGGTCTACATGACCTTTGCAAGTGCCTTTCAATCCAAACCGTTCTGTGATCCTAAAATTATTCAAAACATGACAGAAAACACAAGAAAGTTTCTGTCTTGAAGTACACCACCTAACTGACAAGAAAAAAAAGCATTAAAATGAAAAAATGAACTAAACAATAGCAAGCAATGAAACTAAGCAGGGGCTGGCATAAAAAAAAATATGAGTAAGATGTCTGAGAAATGTAGTTACAATTTCAGGCTGCAATTACTGTGGTGTGGATAGACAGAAAGACAGACAGACAAATAGGCATTTCTGCACTGAGTATGTTATGCTCTATTTCATTTTTTATATTACCAGAAAGGCATTACCATGCCACTGATAAATTGAAGATTAGGTCAAGGAGAACATCATCACTAAGTCAGTATCAAAAGGATATCATGTAATAAAAGCAGCTTTACCATGTCAAGAGTAGGGCAAAAT
This sequence comes from Entomyzon cyanotis, assembly GCA_024500445.1. Taxonomy (NCBI): domain Eukaryota; kingdom Metazoa; phylum Chordata; class Aves; order Passeriformes; family Meliphagidae; genus Entomyzon; species Entomyzon cyanotis. The sequence goes on along the minus strand of JAKEPQ010001021.1, from coordinate 40,216,899 downwards.
TTTGGCAAGTTATTCAAATAATACCTGCAGAAGACATATCCATTTAAACTCACAGATAGATATTCGTCACCCAGGAAGAGGAAGGGACTATACATGTGCTCCAAATTATTAGCCAATTGCATTTTTAACTGGTTGCATCAGTATAACTATTACAGTACTTGATCCCAATCCAGACAAAGAAATGCACATGCACATTTTCACATTGAGCAAAAGAAATGTAATGGACAACAGAAAACAAAATACACAAATCTGCATAATAAAGAAGAGGATGAGATAGAGCATTCATAGCTGCACAGTATAAGAAATATAAGAAAATACAAGATACATAAGCAATGTAAGATAAACCAAGAAAAATATATTCTATTATCATTATATAAAAAACAATGACACTAAAACACGTGTGCCAACAGGTGTACACATACATAGCTTCCCACACAGAATGATAAATACACTCTGTTTTATCTAAGTGTAAGCTAGTAGTGAAGAATGGAATATGTAAATAAATGCTGGTACATTAAACACATTTTTCAAGGGACATGTAAAGGACAGGGCAGAATGGCCTTAAACTGACAGAGGGCATGCATAAACATACACATGTAAATCTAAATAGGTGCTTATGTCCAACAACCATAGGCTAGTTGGACATCCATGTAAATGTGTTCAATTGCATCTCTGAATCCTGGCTCTAAAAGAGAATGAAAGTGTTCCTGAAGCTGTTGTAACTTCAAATATGTTTGAACTTACCTAACATTTTTAAAGGTATTTTCGTGCCATCGAAGAACCAAAAATGTGAGCATCAAATACTCACCAGAGTAAAATACAAAGGAACATAAGCAGCAATCACCTAATACCTGCAAAAAAAGAGGAAACAATCAAAACCCTGAAAAGCTCATCACACACAAATTTCTCATTAATTATCTGCATATTTAGATCAATAGCTGTTACAATTAAGATTAAATAACATGATGTTGTTATTCAGGAAAGTAAACACTGGCAAGAATATTAGCGGGTCAGAAACTCTGATCTGATCCAGTATGGCTGTTCTTATGTTGTCATTGAAAGTAACATGAACTGAATTATTAAGCCTATACACAATGCCAAAGAGGAAGACATTAGTTTCAAAATTCACTGTAGCCCCTGTGGCTCTAATTTAAATCAGAAATTAAATGATTGTTTTAGGGCTTATTTTTTTACCTCATTTTGTATGAAAGCAACATGCACTCCAATTTCTTTTTCTTCTGTGGAAGGCAATATGACTGATTCATCAGGTAAAATTTGTGTCCAATGCCCAGAAGAAGAGTTTTTACAAGAGACTGTGTTTTCTTGTTCTGTGCTCTCCCACAAAAAGACAACTGCTGTGGGAGTAGTTAATAGCACCTTTCTGCCATCTCCAGATACATACAAGTACAACCTCATTAAACACTCTGAAGAAAAAAAACAACAAAACAACAAATACAACAATGTGCCAGAATAGTTTCTGTTCCAAACTGCGATGTTAAGGATCTTTAATTTTCCCGCTTCACCACTGACAGAAAACCTTGGGCAGCAGTAATGCCAGATGCGTGTTCATCTCTATGTATCTTATGAATTATCTTTCCCACAATACTCAACCATTAGAGATGTTATACTGAGATTGTCTAAGTGCTCTACCATTAATCACTTTTAGCTCTTAAGTACTACCGATCTTCCCTGAAATTACAGAATTTCTTGTGCAACACTTAACTTCACAAGCTGGTATCAGTGATGCTATCCAATAAAAGACAATATTTGATATGCAAGTTTGCAAATATATGCCTTTATTTTACTCTGTCCAGCTACCATGTCATAAAAGCACACCTAGAGAACAAGCTTCAAATTATCCATATCCTGTTTACATCAGATGTACATCCATGTAAATTATTGATAACCTTGTCAGGAATTTTTTTTTCAGTGAAAAATTAACTATTAAAAATACAATTACAGTATTTGAAAATCAACTATTTACAGGGGATTACTAAATGCAAAAATCTGTACCATTCACATGACAAAGGACATTTGCCAAAGTTTAGCTAGCATACAGATTATACAAATGGAAAACAATGTGAGAATATAGTTTTCACTCTTGTAATAACTTTTAAAGAAAGGAAAACAACTTTCCCTCTATTCCATTTCTTCACAGGATTAATTGAAAAGTACCTACCTTGTGCTGCTGCTACTACTTTCTTGGACTCTTCAATTGCTGGCACAATTTTCAAGAAGTCCTGATCTTTATTCCAAAGAAATAGCTCTCCTGTTGTAAGTATTCCTGCCAACCAAGCAGCTGTGTTCATTGGGGGAGAGAAGTTTGGAAGGATATTACTGTGAAGTACTTAAAATTACTTCTCTTCCATCTTGGTAACAGTTTTAAAGCTAACAGTGAACTGGCAGACCCTTTTGATATCTGCCTTTCTAGACTGTTACAAATACAAATAAAATAACCTGAGCTTATAATACATAAGATATTATACTTAACCATTTCCTGATGTTGTTAAGACAACCACATTTTTCAACAATGACTGCAGCGAAGGGATTTTCTTCTTTGTCTTCCCTGATGTCAGGTTAATTTCATTTATATGTTTATCATCTAGAAGAAAAATAGCCTCTTTTTCCTATTGAAAGAATAAAAGAGCATTTAACTTTTCAAAATGCTATTTTCTACATGAGCCTGCAAAATAATGCGGAGATAAAAAAATGTTAGGAGAAAAATAATTTAAAAAAATACAGTAAGAGCAGCAATTGGCATACTAATTTCATTCTTTGGTATATTTGCTTTAGAGTACATCATATCTAGCATGGACCTACACTGATAGATGAATTTGATTAACAGGGTCAAACTAGCAAACTGATTTTATAGTCATTATTAAAAAGTTATTCAAAGTACCTCTACTAAACTACCTGCCAAAAATGACAAAAATAGAACATTAGCTATCTTGTCTTGTAGTGTTTAATCTAGTGAGATAGATGCCTGTGATTTCAACAGGAAAAAAAAAAAAGAACCTGCCTTAAATTGCTACCTACTTAAATTCAAATAATAGAAGAAAAAAACAGTCTGATTTTATCAAAGAAGTCTAATAAACTATGTCTTTCAACAAATACAGGATGCAATGGGGAAAAAAGAATTGTTCACATTTCCCACAATGTACTGTAAGAAAGATTATGAAAAACTAGAACCATTAAAACAACAATCTCATCTAAGGCTGGGTCTTTGGGGTAGAAAAACAAAAAGACTCTGCAATGTTTCTCTGAGAAACTTTGAATCTCCAGCCCCTTGTCAGTAAGACAGAAGTAATTTATTTTGATAACCCTTAAGGTGCACTCAAATCACTTCCTGAGATTATTTTTACACCCTCTTAAAGCAAATGGAAGTGCAAAGTATTATACAATTAAAACTCTTCGCGGAATTTCGTATAGAGTTCATTACACTTACCTGTCCAATCCATGATATTCGAGGCCATGGTTTTCTTTGCTTGATAGACGTAGAGATGAGCACATCTAGTTTAATCTCCATTCTTACTAAACCTCTAGGTAACCATTATATAGAAAAGCAAGTAGTGGCTTTTTCACACATTTATAGAGAACCTGAAGGAAGAAAAGAAATAGACCCGAAGTTTTTGTTACCTGAGGGTGGGAGCAGAGGAGAGGAATTCAGACGCAAAGCCTGGACTATCTATAGCAGCTTCCAGTTAAACACAAAAAGAACTGATGCTTACCCGTGCTTCCGAGCTGTGTTTTCGCCCGGGCAGCTCACGGGCGATGTGCTGCTCAGCTCGCTCGCTCAGGAGTTGAGAGAGAAAAGCCGCAAAACAAAGTACATAGCTAAGAACTCTAAAAGTGCACAAGACGAGGAGAACATCCTGCAGCCCGCTCTGATGGGAGATGAGGAACTCTAGTGGCAGGGGCGCCGGCCTGGCGCGGGGCCAGCCGCTCACCCCAGCGCGGGGAGCAAGGGGCTGCGCAGGCTTCCCCCGCCGCCCCCGGGCGCCATCCGCGACACCCGCGCTGCCTGTGCCGGGTCGGGGAGGACGCGGCCCCGGAGCAGACTGCTCCCCCGGGGCACGGGCAGCGGGAGGTGCTGCGCGCACGGGGCGCTGCTCGCTGGCCGGAGCCGCGGCGCTGAGGGAACCCGAGCCCGAGCCCGCCGCCCGCGCCGCACAGCCGCCGTGCCGGGCCGCGCAGGCCGCAGGGCGCAGGCGCAGCCCCGCCCCGCGCAGCCCCGTCCGGCAGATCCCGGCGGGAGCTGCCGGCGCTCAGGGCGGACCTTCCTGTGCCTCCCCGGGCGGGACCAGCCTAGGCTGCCGGCCACCTCCGCGCCTCTCAACCTGCCCGCTTCGCAGTCTCGCTCCCGCCCAGAAAGCCGCCGGGATCCTCGGCCGCATCCAAAGCAGCGTGAGCAGAAGGATAACGTAAGGGAATCTGTCTCTGCTGTGCTCTGGTGAGACTCCACGTGGAGCGCCGCATCCAGCTCCGGGGTCCCCAGCACAGGAAGGGCATTGGACCAGTCGGGAAGGGTCCAGAGGAGGGCAGCGATGATCAAAAGCAGGAGCACCTCTCCTCTGAAGACAGGCTGAAAGAGCTGGGCCTGTTCAGCCTGGAGAAACTTCTGGGGAAGCCTCATTGAAGCAGATAAGTTCTTAATGGGGGCTTATAGAAAAGAGGAAAATAGGACTTTTTACAAGGGTGTGTAGGACAAAGGGCAATAATGGCTTTAAACGAAAAACGATTTACATTAGATGTTAGGAACAAATTCTTTGAATGTGGGTATGCACTGGCACAGGTCACCCCAGGAGATGCAGATGTACCATACCTGGAAACATTGAAGACCGGGTTGGATGGGGCTCTGAGCAATCTGGTCTAGTTGAGCAACCTGGTCTGCCTATGGCAGAGGGGTTGAACTATTTGATCTCTAAAGTCCCTTCCAACTCAGACCATTTTAGGATTCTGTGAAGTCTCCTGTGTGTCAAGGAAACTGATATGGAGACCTGATGAACACCACTCCCCCAGCAGAGAAATCCAGCCACCATGGATTGCCTGTGGCAAAAGCCCACAGGCAACAGGGCACACTGTTGTAGCTCTATGCACAAGAATTTGCATCACCATCAGTATTTGGGCATGAGGGGCATGGGTAACAGGAGACACAGGTGTAAAAGACTAGTGTTCCCTATATAATACAGGAATGACTAGAATTTAGGTGGTCCTGGTCTCAGCTGAAATAAAGTTAACTTTCTTCTGAGTAGCTGGTACAGTGTTATGTTTTCGGTTTAGCAGAACAATGTAGATAACACATAGATGTTTCAGTTGTTGCACCATAGTATGTTCTCTGTATAAATTACTTTTCAGTGTCCTATGCTCTGCAACCAAGCAGGTACACAAGACGCCAGGAGGGCTGACATGAACTGGCCAAGAGGATTTTCCATACCATAGAACATCATGCTCCATATATGATCTGGGGGAGTTGGGCAGGAGGAACTGATCACTACTCAGGGACAGGCTGAGCACCAGTTGACTCTTGATGAGCAATTGCATTATTCCTTATCTGTGTTTCTGGAGTTTTATTCCTCCCTTTTTGTTATTTTCCTTTTCATGACTATTATTTGACTTTTTTTTTCAATTATTAAACTATTATGTCAGCCCATGGATTTTACCTTTTTTCCTATCCTCCCCATCCTATGGAAGGGGGAGTGAGACTGAGCAAGAGGCTGTGTGATACTCAACTTGCTAGCTGGGGTTAAACCATGAGAAGGTGAAATAAAAGTAGGGTGAGCAGACAGTCACTTTGTTTCATCAGCTTGAAGAAATGCCCTTGATGCCCTTAAAGCAGCTATTTTTTGAAACTGGCCCTTGTTCCTACCTTCCACCACCTTTCTTTAACCAGTCTTGACTGAAAATTACAAAAGAAAAAAACAGAAGTAATGATACACTGATAATATTGTTAATGAGCCGTATTTCATATTCATGTTGGTTTGTTACTTCCCTGTGATTATCATCCTTTATTTCATCTACTCCATTAACCCACCCCTCCCCTCTGATCCCAGTTTTCCACATACCTGCAAATTTAAACTGGGAAACAGAACCTATCCTTTCTGCATCTAAGAGAAGAGCAAGTATTATGAAAACAAAGGGTTATTTCTATACTGAAATTACCTGCTGTCATCTGAAAAATATCAGAAGCAATCTGTGATACACTTTTAAATACTCCTACTTTGATAAATTTGTGATGTTGCCAGAGGCATCCTTATTACATTAACTGGAGAAAAAAACAGAAGAGCTGAACCTCCAGTCTGTTATTTGTGTCTGTTCCCAACTTTTCAGTTATTTCTCCAGATCTGAAAATAGAAAGCTGTTTAGTAATCTACACAGATTACAGAATGTGGCTGAATACAAAGTATTTTTATGCAAATATCGCAATTTAGTTAAAATACATCAGGCAAGACTTCGGATGTTGTTTGTGTGAAGAGAACTGCACTAACAAGACCAGGATAAATGCATAACATCCTTGGTATGAAACATAGCTACTAGCAGACAATTCTAATATATAAAGATGGTATAGTTTATATGGAAAGATGCAAATATTTTTCCCAGGACACACAGGCCTACTTCTATTTAAATACTTTGTAAGGAGCTTTTAACATTGACAAAGGAGAAAAGCTAATTCTAATATTTCACCTCTTTTTTGATCTAACAAGGTAAAAGAAGAATTGTATTTTAATTTTTATATAACTTTGATGAGTAAATTTTCTGGCTTAAAATCACCAGAATGTATTTGGTAGTTCAGAAGGAAAGAAATGTACTGTAAGCAAAATTTTAGAGCAATCATATTTCATAGTAAAGGTGCTGTAGAGCATGTGAGAGGCAGCAGGATTGATGCCCTCATTCTCCAACACTTTTGATTCCCCTTGTCTGGACAAAAGACCTTTTAGTGGGGGTCCCCATGTTCTCTAGAGGCACTGGGAGTAGGAGAGTGGAGCAGCGGAAGCATGCGGTGCCCATAACCTAGAGGCCCATGGATTAAAACTGTCCTCTTCTAATGGATTTGTCTTTCATAGAGTACAAGAGCTAGCAATCCCCAGAAGCAAGGAACTAGGCAAGGAAGGCAAAGGACCAGCATGGCAGAGGAGGGAACTGCTGGTCAGACTAAAGGGAAATGCACAGATAATAGAAACTAGGACAGGGAATTTGTGGAGTATAAAGACTATGTAGGGATGAGGTGAGGAAGGCCAAGGAGAAACTGGAGCTGAAGCTGGCAAGGGACGTGAGGAGTAACAGGAAGGGCTTCCACAGGTATGTGAGCTAGAAAACAAAGGTCAAAGAAGGTGTAAACCCCCTGATAAACAATGATTGAACTGTTTACAGATGAGAACACTGAAGTATGTAACAACTTTTTTGCCTCGGTCTTCAATAGAGCCCTCTCTTCCCAATCCTCTTGAGTTGATGGACCAGCAGGATGGGGACTGGGGGAGCAAAGTCCTTCCCCCTGCAAGAGATCAGGTTCATGACCAGCAGAGGAACCTGTATTTACGTAACTCTGTGGGACCTGGTGAGATGCATCCTAGAGTCCTGAGGGAAGTGGTCTGATGTAATTCCCAAGCCACTCTCCATAGTATTTGAAAAGTCAGGGTAGTCAAGTGAAGTCCCAGGTGACAGAAAAAATCTACCCATTTTTAGATAGGAAAGAAATAATGACCCTGAGAACTACTGACATGTCATCATCCCCTCTGTGACTGGGAAGATCATGGAATATTTTCTCCTAGGAACTGCACTAATGCACTTGGACAACAGGGAGGTGATTCGGGACAACCAGCACACCTTCACTAAGGGCAAGTCCTGCCTAACCAGCCCAGTGATCTTCTATGATGGAGTGACCACAACAATGGACAAGGGAAGGGCTGCAGATGTCTTTTGTCTGGACTTCTGTTAAGCCTTCGTCATCGTTCCCTACAACATCCTTCTGTCCAAATTAGAAAGACATAGGCTTGATCGGTTATGTTTAGTGGGTAAGGAACTGGTTTGATGGTCACATCCGGAGAAGAGTGGTCAACTGATGGACATCAGTGACAAGTGGTATCCCTCAGGGCTCTGTACGAGGACCACTGTTATTTAATATCTTCACTAATGACAAAGACAAAGCAATTGAATACACCATGAGCAAGTTTGCAGAGGAGGAGTGGCCCATGGGAATCTCAGTCAAGACCAGGTCCTGGTGCTGCATCTGGGTTAGGACAAGCCCTGGAATCAACCCAGGCTGGAAATGAACAGACTGAGAGCAGCGCTGCCCAGAAGGACTTGGGGTGCTGTGGGTGAGAGGCTGGACAGGCCCTGGCCATGGCACTCACAGCCCAGAGAGCCAAATGTGTCCTGGGCTGCATCCAGAGCCCTGTGGGCAGCAATGCAGGGAGAGGATTCTAGGAATGTATACAATTTGGTGCTTGTGTCCATGTAAAAAAAGTAGACACAAGTCACTTCTTGACTTCTTTATTTGATTTTAACATACAACATATTATTAAGATGAAATTGGGAAAATAATTTGCTTTTCCCCATTATTTAAAACAAAGAAAAAGGAAATAATTTCCAAATATTGTTTATCCCCAAGGCAAAGATCACACAATGTATTTTATTTCAACAGTATAAAAAAAAGCTTTCTATTGTTAAAAAACCAAGTAGTAGTAAAAGTAAAAGAAATTCCATTTGTCACATTTACATTCTACAATTTGTAGATACTCTTAGAATAGCATGAATACAGGCCACACATTCAATTACCGTGGCAGGAGAAAACTCAGGGATTTTTTTTTCTAAGGATTTGTTCGTTCATAATTCAGTGCTGACATCTGAACCTTTATTTCAGTTTATATTACCTGCACTAATGATTCTGTTCTTGGATTAGTCAATCAGTGAAGCCGTTCTAACTTGGCCTGTAGAGATTTAAAATTCCCAATAGTAGTCTGCACCATTAGCGTGGGGCTCATAGACTGAAGTTCAACCAGGTAGCAACTAACAGCATCCAAGCAAACATTTGTGAATCGTCGCCTGCAAAGAAAACACAGAATGACAATAAGCTCGTTTTTAATCCCGTATATTAGAATTCACCTGAACTGGAATGTGAGCATTCTAAGTCATAATGGAATAACAGATCAGTAAGACATCTGTCAGCTACTTTCAAGTATTTAACTATTTATTAGAGAAGTTTATTTTTGAAATCTAATGCCTGTGACTAAGGCATAATGGGGAAATAAAAGACCCATTACTACTTATCTGATACTAAATATAAACTATAAAGCATGATACAGTTTATAGCAATGTGAAATATTTAGATATTACTTTAGATACTATTAGGGTCAATGTATACATTAGTAGTTTAGATAGCAATTTAAATGTCTTAAATTTTAATCAAATCTCAATTTATGTAATATCTAAGTAGATATTAAAAAATCAGACAACCTTCACCAAAGTTCTAATAAAGTATTTAAATCAGCCAAATATAAAAGACTAATAAAGTGATAAAAGACCGAAGTAAACTGTATTTGAACAGAGGATACTTGCACACATATTCTTCAAAAGAATCAGGAGCATTTATGTTTAGAAGAATTATGAAGACTGCCTAGTTCTGCTTATTGTTTTTGAGACAAGATAGCTCTGACTGAAGTTTGTCTAATCTACTCAAGCAAAAATTGGCAAAGCTAGAGATGATATCCAGGCAACCTTTTCATGTACTTAGCTATCTTTACTCACTAGGAACTTTTTCTAATATTACACCTAAATGTTTTCGTGATGTGAGCTAAGCTGAATTTTAGTCTTGGAGACTGATTCATCATCAACCTCTTATAAATCACTGGGGAAGATACATCCCAATGTTTAGTCTTCTCTTTTCCAGAATAACTCAGAGCTTCTGAAATTTTTACATGAAGCAGTTCACTGTTTCAATCACAAACTGCCTGATTTTCATTTTTCCCCACTTTTTACACATTGTCTCAGATTTGTCTGAACTAGGCCTTTATAAAGTATGTTGCTAAAATTTACAAAATAATCCTCTCAGATCCTCATGGATCTTCAGTGAACTAAAGATAATTACTTGTCTTGTAGTTTATAAGGGAGAACTCCACCAGTTTTTACCACATGGTTTTGAATAAGGCGTGTTAGAAACCCCTGCTAGGAATAAAATATTAAATTCACCCAAAGAAGAAAAGCTTTGGGAATTGCTGGAGTGAAGTGTTTTAGAATATTTTATATGTTTCATTATTTAATAGGATATAGGTGTCCTTTTACCTCATAGCTACTCTGCTTGGATCCTGTACATATCCTGATAGTAATACATGAATACACTCTAGGAGGTGTAAAGGCTTTTTCATTCTATTCCAATATGGATCCTAAAAACAAAGCAAAACCAAAATATTAAGGACACAAATATTAACGAGAAAAGACAAAGAAAAGTGTGTGGGGTGTATACAAATTGCCATCTGTAGCAATTATTTATTTATTATATCAAAAATGTAAGATAAATGGGAATTCTACCTTAATCTATATTGTCTATATTTAAATATTATTTTAAATTATGTACTAAAACATACATGAATTTAACTCAATTTTCCATTACCACACAGGTCAAATCTCTCTGTTTGTTGCATTAATGGATCAGACAAGACGCAGTGTAAAATCCACAGATTTTATTCACTAAAGAAAGCAAAGCTTTTAATATATATTTTGCTATATCCCTCCTCACATTATTTCATGTTTACCACTAAAGAGAGACCTTGATAGTAGTTGAACACAGAACTTTTATTTTGTGCTGTTTTCCTTACCCGTGCTTTAAACAGCTGGTCATATACTTCAAGCAGCCTTGGCAATGGTACCCCAATTTCTTGCATGGTGTATGTTACAAAACCTACATCCCAGTTCAAAATGCAGACCTGTTGTTCTAGAAACTGCACTAAAAAATCTGGAGGACAAAAACAAGGGAATATTTAGATTCCAATTTGTTGATGGTAGTCTATGGAACAGGGGCATTTAGGAGTCATTTACTATCAGCAATGGAGGGCAGGGATTACTCATACTAAGTGCTTTGTTACAGTTTTGCCACGCAACCACACCGTTAAGAAAAATAACTTCTGGTTCTACAAAAAACACATACTATCACTACATTTGCTCCAACGGTCAGCAAAACTACTGGAGCTTAAGTGCCTGTTAACAATTAACAATGTATTGTTCAGCCCTAAACGTTCACCTTGAATACTGTTGCACAATATGTTAGCACAAGATGTTATAAAAGAATATTTAGTGCTGAACAATAAATTTTCCAGGTTTTTATATAATGCCATGTTGTCAAAACATGTGAGCATCAAAAACGCAGAAATCGTCTAAAAATTATTCAGAAATCTTCCGTATTGTTTTCAGAATCTGCCTCTTCAGATGGCAGATGGTTTCTACAGAAGTTCAAGAGACACCAGATAAATGTGCTTGCTAAAAATCTGAAACGTATATACATTTTTAATTAGTACTTTGATGCAAACAAACTTTACTACTTTCTAAAATGGGAGCTGCACAGCCATCCAAAAACAACTGCTGCTGCCATCTAAACTTTATTTATTTCCCATTTCTTTTGTGATTAAAACATGAGAAACATTACTTAGTTTACCACCTTTTTAAAAGGCTAAAAAAAAGCTCTGAGACCCATCCATCAAACACATATGTGTATTTACTATGGAGGCTAACAACTTGCCTAAAGGAAAGTAGCGAGGCGTGCCAGCATAGATCTTTCCAAGCAATGCCAGCTTCAGACAAAGCGCTTGCATTCTGTCAGCAGGGCTCAGAGATACACTGTCGCTCAACTCTGGAAGTGAAAAGAAAACACTCAGAGAGAACTTCAGGAAAAGTTCCACACTTTTACAGAACAACACTGAGCTACCTAAATTTATAAATAATCCATGAAAACCTTACACTATTGTCAACAAAGATCAGCACATGGAAGTGAAAATACAACCTTTACTGGCATGTTTGCATGTACATTCGTAAATTTTTATGCTTCTGTAAAATTCCATGCAGATCTACTTAAAAAACCAGAACCAAACAAAACCACGTTCCAGAACCCCGCAACAAACCAACAACCACACAGCTTTTCCCTCAGATCTCTATCCATGCTGTTTGCAATGGCAAACTCAAGCCCAAAATCCAAGGGGGAAAAAAAAAAACCAAACCCACAAACAGGTAGAGAGAGTAAACTACTTCCTCATGGTAAAGAATGAGAGAGATCTTCAGAACTCCTAGTCCATTAAGACCTACCTTTTTCAATGATTTCTTGCCAGAGAGTTTGCACCAAGATAGGATCAGAATGACCTGCACAGTGTATAATTGCAAGCTTACACTCCGAGAGCTTAAAAGGGTCAGCAAATTCTCCATACAGCTGAAAGAAAAACTACCAGGCTTTACCTTTCATGTAGGATCAAATTACAGTTTAAAAATCAGTTGTTCCTTATTTTGTGTAATAGACAGACTAGTAAAGGGGCAGCTTAAGTAACTGTTGTCAATCACTAAATTTTTTTTTTGCTACATTTAATTTCACTTCTTAAATACAATCCCAAATTTCATATCAATTTAAATTTAAACTGTCAATTTTCCAACAATTTTTTTCAACAAGTGAAGAAATGTAAGAGACTTAATAATGAAGATAAACATGTGAAAGAAATTAAAGTACTGAAGACTGAAAGACTATAAAAGTACAGAAAACTACAGTCCAGGGTAACAGACATTCTGAGACCAGGATGATCAACTGCCTATTATTCTTCCTAGTCAGCATAGGATCATTCTTGGAAAACATTCTCCCCACCCTCAAAATTTGATAAATGGGATTTTAACACAGGGAGATTTCAATCACCTTGGTTATATCCATCAGCTCAGCATCAAGCTGGGAGATTGCATCTTGTACTGAAGAATGATGGGAATACTGCCGCTGTAATGTTTCTTGTATCTGAAGTTGGATCCTTGCAACCTTGTTTAAGAGGAAAATACAGTATTTCAATATGGAATTAATTTAATCAAATGTTAAGAATACATCCAGAATTAACTTCAGCTTATTTAAATTTAGAAATGTTACTGTCTTACACCATTAAGTCTATTTTCAACTGCTTAATTTTGCCATGTCAGGAAAAAAGCACAGAAATCCATTTTAACAGAATTGGTAATAAACCCATAATGAGCCAATGAGACAAAGTGAAATTATGCCTTTACAGGGTAGCAGAACTTAGTATCTTTCTTACTTCCATTTTCTCTTCTAATTCATGTAGGAATTCACCATCTGCAGCTATAGAGGATATGGCAGTGGAACTTTTGGCACTCAAAATGGCACGTGCAATGTATTCAAGACGCTGCTGAAGAGAAATTTCTGTGCTGCAAAACGAATATTCAAAATAAAATACATACTTAATACATTATCACTTGAGGGTAGGTTATATTCTAGCTAGACTCTAGGAATTAGTATGTGGCTTTTCCTGATTTTACTAAATCATGCAGTAGACAACACAACCATGTGACCCCATCTTTGCTGCAAGTTCAGTTCTAATGTATTTCTCAGTAAGAACTGACCACTTAATACACAGTAATTACAGGAAATATATTGCAAAGTAATGTATAATACATAAATAAACATTATAATTTATTTCAAATAGCTGCCTAGATTTAAAGATAGCATATTCTGGTAATTTTTTCTTTTCCCCAAGAAACCTCCTTGGACATTGGCCTTTTCTTAAAACACTTAGATATTAAGGTATTGATTTTAGTTTTTTTGATTTTTCCCTAATTACCTCAATATATATGCAATAGATCACATATAATACATACCTATGCAGGTCAGCCAACTTTGCCAAGACTCTGGCAGCATTACTAAAATTTCTGTTCTTTTCAAAGTATCTCCAGAGTAAATCCATATAACGGACTTTATTTTGGTCAATCTTGGTCATCCGCACCAGGTAGGGCTCCAAAAAGGGGGCAGTAACCTGCAGACATCAGAAAGATAACATTTATACTCTTGGTCTTCCCTGGTTTTTAAAGCATTACCTCTCCAAGTTCATTGTGTATACATGACCTCACCTGTAACAGCTTGTCCGCCAAGTCAGCTTGAATCAACCAGTTGTAAAGTGCAATACTGAAGAGTTCATCTGTTGAACGCTGAGCCAGCTTTAGCATTTGTTCAAACTAAGGAAAGAAAAAGCCAGAGTTGCTATTCCAGAAGTGGTTGCATTACTTTAAGCACTAAATTCTCATGTGACAATTCTTAGGTTCATGCTATTCATATATCATCATTTCTATGGATGCTCTAGATATAGAGCCCAGCTCATGACTAATCTTCACTTCGCTAAATATTCCATAATTTAATTAAAATAATAATTTCTAGACCCCTTCAAATCACACTATTTTCTGGAGTGCAGTCATGCCTTTTTTGTTAGTTTCTTACATGGTGTCCAGCTTCTTCATTGCTTAGCATGTTGGGGTCAGATGACAGCACCGGAGGACCTGGCTTTTTGGGTACACTGGGAGACTGAGGAGCAGCTTTACTTTGATTCACTAACTCTTGAAGGGTGTCAGTGATACACTTGTAGCTGTTCAATCTGTAAACAGAGCAAATGAAAATAAAAGCCTCATAATTTTCATTGCAACTGTCCATGAAATGGTTGTCTCAAGTGTTGCACTGCATCACTTTGTAGACAGAGGTACTAAAATTTAAAAAGATCACAAATTATTGTCAGCTAATTGTCACAATGTAATTTATTCTCATTTGTCTAAGAAGTATTTCTGCAATGTTCTGATCACTATGTTTTCTGCATCTATCACCCTTCGTTTCAGATTAAATTACTGCCATATTAATCAAGGGGAGCATGCTGGCAAAAGTATTTATAATAAATCTTGCTTAGTATCACCTTGCATACCCTTCCTAAAAGAGCTACTTTTCCAGCCACTTGAAATAAAGCACCCCATATAACGATCGTAAATTATTCTGAAAACTTGCCTTTCTTGAAAAGCTTGGAGTCCAACAACATCTTCTTCTGGTTCTCCATTTTTATAGAAGTGAAGGCCAAGACCTTGGGGATCTTTCTTTTCAGCAGCTGTAAGAGAGAGCTCTACCACTCCCTCATAGAAACGCACTAGGAAAGATCAAAACAAATATCACTGCTCATTATTGTATTAAATCCACAACAAAACGGTAAATGACATCAAACACTCCTCATTTTAGCAAGCAATAAAAAATAAACACTATTTACTCTGGTCTCTACCATATAGAGGTTTACACCTCTTCCTACTCTGTGGGACTTATGTGCAAGTTTGAAGTTAGACATTAAGTTATATCCAAATGTCCTGCACAATGTCTAATACTGTACACAGAGGCCCAAATATTAACAGTTATATCAGTTACATCTACTTCTAAATTATATACTAGCTTCTACTGTACTAAATAGGATCCAGAACCATCTTTCAAATAGCATATTTTGTATAAAAGTTACCTGAAACTCTCTGCTTACATAAAACCCAATAATTTTCCTAAAAATATTTTAACCACATATATGAAACAAATGGACACTGCAATATGAAGTAAGTGCATGGGAATATTTTAACACGGAAATGGGTTTCTAGGTTGGTTGGTGAAATCTAGAAAGGCTTAAAAAAAAACAGGCTGGCACATTTTAATAGTAAGTGTTATTAACCAATTTTTTATGGTAAATAGGCTATAAAAAACAAGTTGAAAGTGAGTAAACAAAACAAACAGAAAAGACGGCATGAAAGGATACCATACACATTATTTAACATGATCAGTGACTGGCTCTTACCCTGCCTGTATTGTGCACAAACATTAGCAAGGTCTACTTGATTGCTGATCTTCTGGTACTCTTTCAGCGACTCCCTCAGCATCTTCTCTTTTTCCATTTTGCTTTGAGCCTGTCGAGACCGCTGAAGAAGTTCATTTGCCTAAAGACAAATGATGGGAAAAGAGAAATTATTCATATGAGCGCATTATGACCAGATCATGGATACTGTTAATGAGTTATTATTCCAAACTTCAAAGCTGAAACAGGAGAAACACCATCCTTTTAAAAGCAGTCGCTGGTCACAAAGTTTCTAGCAGAAAGGGTTCAATAGTCTAAGAGAGAAGGGTTGAAGACTTAACCAACCAGTTTCCCATTCTCTCCTCACCAGTTACTTGTTTAAAATTTGAAAAGCTTCAAGAACACAAAAATATGCCCACAACTTGACTTCATTACTTCTTTTGCTTGTGAAACTATTTGAGCATAATAATGACTTACAAGTTGCCCAATTTACCTCATTTGTTTACCTCATTTGAAGATGTTCTAAAATTGTGTTTTGGTGCTGTACAATCTGGAAATGCACTTACCTTTGAACACACAGCATCATCAGTGCTATAAAGAAGAGGACAGATATCTTGCAAATGGGCAATGATTCCATCCACAGCAGCATTATCTCTGATGTAACAGTTTATGAGAGACGCAATGAGTGCTCCAGTCAGCTCTCTGTCTCTAATCACCAGGTCTTTAAAAGCCGTAATCTTTAGCTGTTCTTGAAGTTCCTGAAGAAGAGACAGAATTTTAACAGTTTATCAAATATTTAAGATTCTCCTGTTTAGAAATGTCAGAATGTTTCACCAGCAAAATTAACTGTTTCTAGTAATTAAAAACATACAAAACTCCAATGACTGCAATGTACAGCACAGAAATACATTATTTAAAATATGCATTTTATAGCAAAATAAAAATAATAAAGGCCTATTAGTGAAGGCAATCGATTCCTGGAGGCCTGTGGACAGTGAAAGCTCCTCTTAACAGACTTCCTCTGCCATCTTCACTATCTGTCACCTGTTTCACATCTCTGATAGTAAGAATGGAATTAGAAGTTCCCTTTACTTCACAGGGCACTAGCAGAATGCACACCCTATGAGTGTCGAAGTTTTTAATAATGGGAACCATTGGACTACTGTCATAGATGAAAAAAAAATACAGGTTCAATAAAAACAGGAGTTTGAAAAACTGGAGGTCTGCACTCTTCATCCTTTAAAAAATTAAATTACATTGAAAGTTATTAATGTTTTCCAGTTTATCATGTTTGCTCACACAGTTGCCAGTAGTGTCTCTGTAGTGTCTTAACAGCATGATAATACTACTACAAAAACCCTAAGTCTACTGAAAACAGAGAAAAACATTCTACTTGTTGAACAGTTAGTCAACTCAACAAAAGTTGCCCAAAGCTCCCCAGTGCAACAGCTTGAAGAGCTACAGCTTCTCTGCTTCTGTACGGTTTTAAAATTGTTCTTTTTGTGAACAAAGAAAACAACTTCTCAAACAATCCTATGAAGTTTAAGAACAGAATGCCTAGGATTCAAATTACTAGGTTTTTTCAAGGGTTGGGTGCAAGTTTGGCATTAGCCAAGGTGCACAGCAGTAGCACCCATAGTTCTACAAGTTTCCTTTTTCACAAACCAGGAGGCTGAAAAAACTGGGATCATTTACCCTGGAGGCTTAGAGGGCAATACATGGGATCCTACTAATATTTCTGGGAAGGTGTAAAGACGGCAGAGTTGGGTTTATCTCAGTGTCTAGTAACTAGCACAATGGTCAAAAACTGAAGCAGAGGAAATTATACCTGAATAGAAATCTTTCTTACTCTAGAGGTGGTTCAACATGAACAGGATGCTCAGAGACACTGTGGAGTTTCCATCTTTGGAGATACTAAAATCCTTACTGGACATAATCCTGGGCAATCTGCTCTAGCTGATGCTGCTTTGACAGTCAATTAGATTATTCCCCCCACTGCAGAGGGGACAGATCACCATCTCTAGTGGTTCCTTCCAACCTCAGCTGTTCTGTGGTACATTCTAGAACCCTACTGACACAGAAGTGCCAGGATTCTATGGATTTAGGGGGGCTAGAATTTACTAATTTAGGGGAACCAGAAGCTGGATTATAATTTTTTTGAACTGATTTAGAAAGTCAGAGGTTGGATAATGATTTACTAAGAACTGCTTGCTGAAGACAACATATCATTTGCTTAATGATTTTGTGCCTACCTAGTAACAAGGAGAATACAAAGAAGAAAGCCAAATAATTGAGAAAAACTACTGAGTGTGACTGAACATCCTGCTCTCGGACCCCAGAACTGGTACAAGTTAGTTCTAAGGCTTGGATTTGGACCAAGAACCAGGAGAGCATGCGCAAGGAGACAAGGTGAAGAGCTCATCTTGAGGAATACTCCCATTACTTTCTCCCAAACCTGCTCACGACTCCTAGCGACCACTGCATCAATTAAGTGACATTGTGCTTGCGCGAGCATTTTTAAATGAACTTTGAACTTGTTATAATACAAAGCCAGGATAGATAATGAATATGTATAGGAGCTTTGTGTAACTTCATGCATATGTAACCTGTAACCTGCTATAAAGCTAGTGAAGTGCTGCTGAGGTATGCATGCCTTTGGAGGGGCTATCCCCCATGCACCCCAGCTGGAATAAACGCACAACTACTTCATAACTATTTGAGTTGAGGAGTCAATCCACGCCTCACTACTACCCTATTCTCTCCATCTTTTACCAAGACTAAGGCGAAGAGTGAATTCCATTTGGTTGGAAAATACTGGTCTGTTCTCTTCAGCACATTTTGCAGAATGTGCTTAAAGTAAAAAACCAGTAATTGATAAAACCAGACTTTTAATATTAACTATCAATAAAAGTAAAACATAATTTATTGATAGCAATACTTCCAATTTCTTAAAATTGGTGATTATGTCAATACTATGAGTCAGTGTCTTAAACACTTGCCACCTGAATAAAACTTTACAAGTAATTAAAAATTCCTGTGTTTCTCAACTAAATTAAATAAGTAGTCCTCTGGGAATACTTATGTAGCAAAAGAAATTCAGGTGATTAGTACAAACAAAGTATAATTATATGATCAAGAGCTCACCTTTTGAAGCTCACCTACAGCAACACTGAATTGGTGCTCACACAGCAACTTCCATAAAGCCAGTGCCTGGCAGGTTTTGCGAACAAGCTGCTGGATGCCTTGAAGTGAGGTCTTCTCAGTTAGCTGTGCCTCAGCTGCAAAAGCAGATTGTCAGCCATCACTTGTTTTACATGTTTCAAATCAGCATGTAAATTTTTGAGGTTTTACAGTAACAATCTTCTTAAATTTCTAAATTTTTTTCTCTTCCATTCTTGATTCATGCTGTCTAGTTCTCTTGGGAGCTAAGAGACGTTAACATTTCGCCAAAACAAATATGATCTTAACATTTATTTCAAATTATGCAACAAAGGAGTAACACTCAGTGAAAAAGAAGTACAATTTCCTGTGACTGCATTGGATTTATACATCAGTCTTAAATTTTTACCTATTTTTTTCATAAATAACTATTATACATTTATGAATATGTATATATATGTATATATACACATATGTATATCTATATATGTATATATATTTCTGATGAACATAAAAGAAACAAAAATAAACCCCCACATTTTCCCTTTTTGTTTGATTGCCTGTATGTACTTCTAGAGAGAACAATTACAATTACAGCTGTGGTCAATACTGCCTACACTATCTTTAAAGCAACAACTAGTCCGAAAACTACAACATCTAGTTCTGGTAAGATATATTAACTGAAAAAATAATGTGTTCATACTTATAATATAGGTGGAACATAATTGAAACAGTTTATATCTATACTTTTGTGTGCTCACTCTTCACAAGTGAGGTAGCAATAAATACATTGTGTCATTTAGCAATCAAAAAGGATTTATGAACTTTGTAAAGCAGATAAATTTAAAAAAATATTGAAAGTGTACCAAATCTGACATAGTGACTTAAAGAAAATTTTTACATTTGCACTACTGAAAACGCAGGATTACACCACATGGACCACAAACATCAATTCCACATATACAGCAGCAACACTTCCCAACTTGCCTGCAAGGGCTGGGCAAAAGCTGCACTATAAGAGGACACGAATTCAAATGGATTGTGTGAGAGACCTCAAATTTCTAAACAAATTTCTGTAGACATTTCAGCGTCTATACCTTTGGCAACCTTCACTGAAGTTTTTTTTTAAATAGTACATCATGCTCACATGTCTCATAAGATAACTGCTTAACAAATGCTATCCTGTAAATACAAATGGGTGTGTAGCTACTAAGTACTGTAGTGAGATGAAACAATCTTATCCATTATGGAGAACATTATGAATCAAAAAAGGAGACAGGTAAGCGTGCAAAAAATGGCATAATGTTTAACATAGAATTGGTGGGGAAGAAAGGCCTTTTTATTCAGAGGATTTTATGGAAAAGTGAGAAATGCAACATCCAGATGCACCATTCCCTGATACTTCCTGCTCAAAAATAATTACATACCATGATATTTCCTTTGCAGTTCTTGCTGGACTTGCTGAGAACTCCCACCATCAGGCCGCATAAAACCCAGGAGCCTCTGTTGCAGATTGGCCGGCGTGCTGAAACTGCAATTTAAAAAAAAAAAAGCTAATACGATTACAAATATTGAATCTTTTGAAGATGAATCTAAGAACTCAGTTTTAGCAACTGAATGGTTGAACCTAGAGACCAAAGAAACACTTAACACACATGGTATAGTTTTTCAAAAGCTGGACATTAAATATCACATGTAAATTTACTACAGTTAAAAATACCTTGGGTTTCCAAGTGCTCCTACTGTAGCAAACTGTGAATTTCTATCCAGAAATTCTTGTAAACCTTTTAGTGCTTGTAGCACACCTTCCAGCACACGGGATGGAACACTGCTTTCTATCTGCAAAAGAAAGGAAACCTCTTTACAGAAAGCTGAGTTTTCATGCTTCTTTTTCAAAAAAAATCTCAACTTTATGCTAACGTCACTGAAAAGACAAATAAGAGGGTACAACAGATAAATTGTGTAATAGTAATAGAACACTATTGTGTTCTTGTGTATTCTATTACTATCTATTGTGTAATAGATCACTAGAACACAACATGATTATGCCACATTCATTGCGGCAGCACACAAGTGAAGAGGCAGGAAGATGCTACTTTCTTTGCCCCTCCTATAACTAAATCAGCTATGCTTTACTACTTCCAACTCTACACTAGAACAAAGATTGAGCACTGCTAAGACACAGACTATAACTGCCAAAGTCTTCCAGAATCTCCCAGTTACCTTAGGAGGTAGCAGGAGGAAAGCTGACGTGGCAGTTAATTTGCAGTGCTGAAATTACTCAGTTCAGGATTCTATTAACAACCACAACCAGAAAAGATTTTACTTTGATCACGGACAAAAAGTGAAACAACACCAAGGTGTTAGTCAGGAAAGTGATGGAATGTTTTTTATGCTCTTCCATACCTGCAGTGACTATCCCAAACCACTAAAATATTTTATTTTTAGGGTTTTTCTGCAGGGAGCATGCAGAAAC
This sequence comes from Entomyzon cyanotis, assembly GCA_024500445.1. Classification (NCBI taxonomy): domain Eukaryota; kingdom Metazoa; phylum Chordata; class Aves; order Passeriformes; family Meliphagidae; genus Entomyzon; species Entomyzon cyanotis. The sequence goes on along the minus strand of JAKEPQ010001021.1, from coordinate 40,195,446 downwards.
CCTAAGGGGGTGTCACGGAAGTGCCATCATTAAACATGGAGAATACATGGAGAATACTGGTCAATTAAGAGCAGAGATCAAATTAGTCTGGATTCTCAGAAAGTAACATTAAAAATAATAGCTTAAAAAGACAACTAACTCTCAGTTAAGAGCTCAGCACTTAAGAAAACAATGACATAATGAATGATGGGTTTTGTACCTTAACAGCTTATAACTGGGCATGAAAGTTTCAGAGGACTTCAGAAGTTTAAAAGGACTGAAACACTAAAAGAAACTTTTAAGAACACAAAACAATCTTTTACATACTGCAACAACTTCTCGATTGCCACTTTTGAAAACTCTCTCCACGACTATACTGCCATCCCAGATGTTTCTGCAAAACAAAACAGTGTAAAAACCGAAGTCATTTAAGCAAGTATTTTGCAAGTCTTATATTTACAATTTAAGAAATTAATTGTAAAACCTTTAACTTCAAAGTCTAAAATAAGGATTTAATTTGGATAAAAACTAAACATTTTAAAAATTAGCCATTATGTAATTGTGAATAGTACAGATATAATTAACAGAACTCCCAATTTTAAAACTAAGTTTAATTTGACATTTTCAAATACTACAGAACAATATTATTCCATGAAAATATAGTATAAGCAAGCAAGTATCATAGCAAAAGTTTCTTTCTCAGTCAGCACGCAGACAGTGATCAACATAAGCAGTGCTTTGTTCTTCCTTGGGGTGTTTAGGGCTCAACATCCAAGGTAACAGGATCTTCCTTAGTCCTGCTTCATTGCTCTGACTTGAGCATTCTGAGTAAAGATTCTCAACAGAAATTATTAAAGTCAGGACTTTGATTTTTTAAGTCTTTCCCCATTCCTTTTTCATCCTACAGTAGGAGTTTAAAAAACACAACTCAGAGGTTTGAAAAATAAAACCCAGTTTTCAGAATTGTGTTTATGCACTTGATTGCAGGGTAAATATCTAAGCACCATTCCTGCCCTAGGCGTTCACTGAATGTATTATTATTAAAAGAGCTGCAAAGACAACATATTATATCAACAGATATTTCATAAATACAAAATTAAAATCTAATAATGTCCAATTTAAATGCTATTAACATAGAACGCATCACCTACAAGCACTAGTGCAAAGAAAAACTATAAAACAAATTGAGTGACAGAATCTTTTTACATGAAGACCTCACCCTATAATCCGAGCAAAGTATATGCAGATGCCATTGTGTCTTCCAGAAAATACGATCTCAGGACCCATCATTCCACTAATGGATGTACCAGGGTGAGACATGGAATTTCCAGAAGGAAATACAGGAGTTGACATAACAGGAGGTTGTATACCTAGGGTAAAAATAGGTGAATATTACTCATTTGAATGCCAATAAAAAAGCCTAGTTTAAAAAAAAAAAAGAAAAGAAGGTGTTACCTTGCCCAGACGCCAAAAAGCTAGGATTAGAATATGGACTATCAACAGTCAAAGGAGAACCTAAGAAGGGAAAAGAAATGCAGGTAAGGTTGTTAAAAACAATCCAAAAAAACCCCCAAATCTAAGCCATAAAATATTTGTGCAAAAGCAGCAAAGTTGTTAAATCAAATACTTGAAATGTTTTATTTATAGGTAATTTATAGTTAAGAAATGAGTGCAATTTGATGCTTATCAACCCAATGCTCCACAAGCGAACCAAAGAGCAGTTGAAGCAGCATTTTTTTGCCAGCATTCATGTGTTGTTTATTGCATACCTGTTGTCTGCATTGGAATTAATATTGTCCACATGCTTTTTGTTGTTCCTCATGTTCTGAATGCTGAGCACTTAGTATTATTTTTCATTTTTACATAGGGAAGATGGACAAATACTACAGCAACACTGCTAACTTGAAACACTAAGTCTGAGACTGTTGACAGCCTCAAGTTCAGCTGTGAATACTCAATCTCCTCCTGCAAATTAAATCTGAATATCTAATTCAAGACCTCAAAAGATCAGGAACATGTGTGGTCATCTACGAAAATGTCCATGTACCATTAGCAAGCAAGATGATGTATCACAGAAAAGGCAAGAAAACTGGCCCTCTGAAAATCTGGCTTAATCAAAGAATCAGTTCTTCTTGCTTAATTTACTACATTTCTCTCAACTTCGCAACACGCAACAGCACAGAGGATAACACAGTGCCAATGCAGTCACAGAGCACACTGTCATGTGTGCTAAGCAAAGCACACACTCACAAAAAAGCAGCATGCAAATGCATGACTAGACTTTCAACAGTGGGGAAAAAGATGGAACTAAGTTAAAGGCGCCTGGCCTTTTAATGGTAACATTATTCTAATGTAGTTTCACATGGAAAATTATGAGGAGGTTTAATGAATTTCTGTCAGCAGTGTCTGACCCACCACATGGGACATCCACAACATCAGACTCTTAATTTCACATGACAGTTCTCTACCCTTTGAGCAAACCGAGAAAGTAGTAGGAGAAGAATGGTGCCATCTTCCACCTGGACCTGTTACTGAAGCAAAACGGAAACATGTGCTTTGATACTAGGTTTGAAAGAGGCATTTATGACAGAACGACAAAAATACGCAAACATTTAGACTAGGGAAAAATACATCTACTCCTAAAGTGAGTCCCCTTGTTGACTACACAGCTTCCTGTCGTTTCCCCCACAATTTAATTCCATTCTTAGCTTGCTCCTAGCACCTGTTCTTCCATAGCTGCTGCTCTCTCCAACTCAGATTTAATTTTAGATTCTTATGCCTTGCTTCAGCTCTTGCCCATACTGTTCCACACCCTAGGGCTTGGAAAACGATGGAACTGATTCATTAAAACTAGCTATCATTCTTAATGTTTTAATATTAGCTAATTATTCTGAAAAACAGGGTCAACTATTTTTCATAAACTTCATCCTAGTTCAGCAGATTTTTCTCCAATATTTAGCAATATGGATATATGTAAAATATGGTAACAAAATGGAACTTTTTGCATTCCATGTAAAGTTTATCTCCCAAGTTGTGTAAAATTGAATGTCACATGTAAGATCACATAGAGGATCTTCTACATTAGTGAGTTCTTGATAAAAAATAATTTAATTCAGTATTTCAATCAGAGTTTCAAATTCATCATTATGAATTTTTTTTAAAAACCCTTCAAATCTGGAAATCAGTAATGCATATTAAGGGACAGCAAATGTAGAAATTTAAGTGAATCTGAGAATCTAAAAAGGCCTCCACTCCAAGAAGCATCAAGTTCTGAGGAGAAAAGATAAGCAGTTTTCTCCTTTGTATGTGGCACTGAAGACTGAAGCAGAAATCAAATGCTGAAGACAAAGCTTTTAAAGGGAGAAATCACTCCAAATAACTAGCTCATTCCTTGACCAAATTTCTTCTTCTTTCTCATAAGCAGTATCTGTAGAGGTGTAACAATAATACTGTAGGAAGATATTGTTATAGCTACACAGCAACCAACTAAGCTTTAAGACTGAAACACATTATTGGTAAGTTGCTCTCCAGCTGCTGAAATGACTCTGGAAGTAACACTGTGAAGAACGTATACATTTGTCTTAGAGTATGTGCACTATGGACATGTAATTTGAGATAACATTAACACCTCATTAAATCCAAAAATCACTCAAGAGAAATGGATAAAGCTCTTGTCATTAACTAGCTAGTAAGAGGAAAAACAGTCTATTTAAGACAAAAAGAACACAACTACTTGTGAGAAGACAAAACACAATATATTCAAGGAAAAAAAAAACCTGTCCAAAACTATGAAATGCTTGCTACATACCTGCAGAAACAGGAGAACCCAAAATAGGTCCAACATTGCTGGGAGGAGGCAGAGCTGATGGAAATCTCATTTGTGCTTCTCCACCATACCTGAAGTTTGCAAAACCAAAAATCCTCAACATGTCACACACAGTCCATTCAGTTTTCATGTCTTTGAGAATTAACAGCAATTTTCGGTTCATTTAAAATGGGGAATAAAAATCTCAGTGTAGTTTTAAAGAGAAATTTATCAATTCCAAAGTCAGGCTTATGCTTTAGTATCTTTTCAATGTTTGCTTCTACAGGGAAGTGGAAACAAGGGCACAGTTGAGATGAGCCATGCTTGTCCTGTCATCCACAAGTAACTGCTATTTATCTCTATCCTGTAGTGTTACATAAGCACTTTGCTATGTTTTCCCTTGCTAACACCCACCTCTCCAGAGTTATCATCCACATTTTGTCTCAGATTTTGTGCTGAAGTTGAGTTAACTAAAGAGCGGCTATTCACCACTGACTGAAAGCAGCTGACTGACTTTAACACCCGCACAAGTTTTGGCAAGGAACAAGTACATTTTTGGGAACGTAACACTCCAAGCTGCACATTTTATCATCGCTCTCAACAGCTGTATCTTACTAGAAACTATTTTCTCTTCTTGTGAGGACAGCCAAGAGACTCACAATACAAGGTCACAAGAATCCCACGAGGGCTCAATAAGGCCAATTGCAAGGTGCTGCACCTGGGCTGGGGCGATCCCAGACAGCACAGAAAACTCACTGAGAGCAGCCCTGTGGAGAATCACTTAGGGGTTCTAATGGATGAAGAGCTGGAAATAAACCAACAGTTTGTCCAAAAAGCCAACACTACTCTGGACTGCATCAAAAGAGGAATGGTCAGCAGGTTGAGGAAAGTGATTCTCCCCTTCCACTCTGTCCTTGTGATACCCCACCTGCACACCCTCACTGAGCCCTGGGGTCCTCACTACAAGAGAGACTTTGGACCCATTGGAGCAGGTCCAGAGGAGGCCATGAAAATCAGCAGGATGCTGGAGCAGCTCTGCTATGAAGACAGGTTGAGAGCTGGGGTAGTTCAGCTGGGAGATGAGAAGACTCTGGGGAGACATTGTAGCACTTTCCAGGACTTAAAGGGTGTCTTATAAAAATTAAGAGAGAGCAACTTTTTACAATAGAAGATAGTGATAGGACAAGGGAGAATGGTTTTAAACTGAAAGATCAAAGAGATTTAGGTTAGGTATTAGGAAACATTTCTTTACGGTGAGGTAGGTGAGGCACTGGAAGAGGCTGGCTAAAGACATTGAGAATACTCCATTCATTAGTATTCAAGGCCAGGATGGATGGGGCCTTAATGATCTAGTGGGTGGCATCCCTGTCCATGGCAGGTGGGTTGAAACTAGATGATCTTTAAGGTCCCTTTCAACCCAAACCATTTTGTGACTACATATATATCAACTTGTTCAGGGCAGCTAATGAAAATAAACATATATTTGCACCATACCTAGGATATGCAGTACTAAAGATACAAGGATTATAATTTAATCCTCCAGAGTGGAAGCTCACACTTCATCACTCAAATTGTACTGGAAAAAAACAAGCCAAACTAAACAACAACAACCACAGCCAAAGCAACTAACCAACCAAAAGAAACCCCCAAATCGCCACCCCACCAAAATCATCAACACCTATAACCAAAAGTCACCAGGCCCTGAACTGGTAGGAGATTAAAAAGTCTGTACAAGTGTTTAGTGGCTGTAGTAATCCTTTGCATAATATTCCTAACAACATAAAGAATTGAAACTTACCTGAAGAATGCTCGAGTAGCCCAGGCAGATACTTGTCTATCAGATGCAGCATTAGAACAGGCCAAAATAAGGCAAGTGGCACAGGCCTGATCCTCCTAGAGCATATTACACTGTTAGTGTGATGTCTTACACAAGTAGGTAAGAATGTATAGAAGTTATATTCCTTAATAACAAAAACAGCCAATACTTTCTGCATCATTTTATTTAGAAGCCAAGGAAGTCTGGTCTTCCCAATTATAGACAAGAAGTGAATCCCAGAAAGTTATTTCACTGTATCATGTAAGTTTTTGCTACAGTTTTTGCAAACTTAGTGCTATTACTGGTAGGGAAAAATCTCCATGCCTGAAATTTAAGTATGACTAAGATTCATGCAATTTCTACAAAAACATAAATTACAATTGTGTTTGAAGAAAAAAACACTTGTACAAATCATTGTTTGCATATTCTAATAACATGTTACAATATCAATTGTCATTTCCAAGCACAAGAGAATAGATTACAATGAACACTCACTACAGATACTGCACAATACTAGTCATATTAAAACTGTAATCCACAATAACCAAATTTCTGCTTATTCATTGTTTACCTTAAACAAAACCAGCTACTAATAAAAAATAAATTACCCAGACAAACTACACACCTTTCTACTGGCCTTCAAAACACAAAAACCCATTGTAGTGGTAGGAATTCAACTTTATAAACTGTTCCTCTCCTGCTCTTCAATGAACTTCTTGCTAAACCAAGAACTGCACTATACTTCTGCATACAAGACGTATAGGAATTTCAGAGAAAGTGAATTTCATGTTTGTTTTTAGATACCATAAAATAAGAAATCATTTCTCTATACAGTTTAGCTTTATATAGGCAAAATAAAAATTCACCAATTACATTAACTGGTAAATGAAACACTGCCCAGGAGATTGCAGCAACAATGGAAGTATTGCAAGTCTTCCATTTTTTGTAACACATCAAAAACTCCTACCTGATGCAACTTGAAAAATCTCTCAATCTCTTCTCCATCTCCACCTGTATTGCTCACAAGCAGATGCCGCAGCTGATCAACAGGTCTGAGTTTATGAAACATAAAGCTTCCCTAAAAGTAAGGCAAGCAAGTTAGAAAAAAGTTGTCTTTATGCTGTTTCATTCCAACACACCCATCCCCAAGATATTTATCTTTAGCATTCTGAGTTTTCCTCTGTTGTACCTCTGGACCAAAATGTAACTGGTGCCCAATCACTAGTGAGTCTAGGAAAGGCAGACAAAATACTGCAATGGCCACAAACTCTCCATAAACTGAGTTAATTTTGCTGCTCATAGCCTAATGCAAAGCCCAGAGTACAAATACATACAAGTATATGCAGAAAAAAAAGGCTTTGTGTATCTTGTAAATCCCAAAAACCGCCTGGAAGAAAAATGCCTGAAGAGTTCAAGGCATGGTAAGACTTCACATTGATCACCTTCCCTGCATTCAAACTAAGTACTGGAAAGGGCCCAATTAATGCCCTTAACAAAACAGCTGCTTTTAAACAAAGGCAGTTTGCAGGTCCAGAGTTTGCAAGACATTAAAAAATAAACATTATTTGTTTTAAATAGCCTATTGGTGAAGATATTGAGTGCCTAAAATATTGCTAAATGTAATGAGAAAAGTAGGAAAGATCACGTCTTTTTCTTTCTGTCGGTCTGTTTTTCAAAATCCACTCAAAAAGTCCTTTTGAGAATTTTTCTATGACAAATAAGCAATTATTTATTCAAATTCCAGTTGCAAACAATATTTACTCAAACTATATTTTCTGGGCAGACAGTGACTGTTTTAATTTCATATACTCAAGAGCATAACCAAGGCTAAAAGAACTACCTAGATGATTTGTAACTGCAAGGCTTTCTGGAGAGCAACAAAAACTATTAATACATTGTATATGAGAAGTTGGTCTAAAAGCTTTGAGTAAATTTAAAATAGGTACAGATAATTCCAGCAATCTTCCTCCTGATTCCTTTTCATGTTCACAATATAATCCTTAAAACATATCTAAAATCATTCATGTACAGGTTTAGATCAGTAGTCTAATTTTGTACCTATTCTTCTGATTACCTATAGCAAGAAAAGTAATAAGTCACCTGGGCTGAAAGTAGGACAAACTTCTTAGGTGGCAGCATGTGTTGCTGCACAACAACAGGTGAATCAGTTATTGGAATAATGTCTTTATTTAGTGGTGTTACAATCTTCTGAACTTTAAATTCATCAACAGCAGAAAGAGCCCAGGAATGTCCATCAACACGGGTCGTCATCTAAACAACAGATAGAAATTACCCAAAGGTTGGTAACAGACATGGATTTTGCACATCCATGGTAATATTTTGCTAATTACCATTTAAAATTACACAGAATAGAATCGGCTTTTCAAACAAGAAAACACAGACAAAATAAGCAAGTTCTCATGATGTTTTCTGTGAACTACTTATTTGCAGGCAGTATTACTCAGGCATCTGTTATTATGAAAGAAAAAATAGTTAGGTTTCATCAAAATCATATAGAAATTTGCTTCATACCTGTGTTTCCATCATTGGCTTTTGAAAAGGGAAAGAATCATGATTGACACACCACAGGATGTCATTATCCTCATTTTCTGAAGCTGCCATCAGTAAGACCCCTAGCAAAAATAGTAAGTCTGTATTAGAAGCAATAATCAATAATAATGCATTAAGCAATAAGCAATGCAGTAAGCAATTGCAACAAACAATAATAATGCATTAAATGCAAAGTCATTAACTCATTCCTAAATTAGCAAAAGTCAATCTAAGTCATTATCATACAATTTGAACAGCAAATAATATCTCCTGGGTTTGTATGTCACATAGTTCTTTGAAAGGTCACTTTTAACACTATTTCCCATCTAAAAGGTAACACAGATGTTTATGAAGATCAATGTAGTAGTGACTGTCATACACAAAAATGCCATCTGAGTCATGTTCCACTGCTTACCTTTGCTATAAAGAGCTCTGTGAACTTTTGCAGGCTTCTCTACATTCGAAGAAGCTGAAAATCCAGGTGGCAAACGGACATGAACCAAGGTTAACATGGAAGGACGAGCTGTTGGATTTTTAAATTGTGAAGTACTAAAATACAGTCGGACACCTGCACAAAAGACAAAAAAGGTCACAAACTGTGCAGATACCACTCACCAGTTTAAATAGAGGAAAATTAGCTCTGCTTTTTCACCTGCATGTGTGATTGCTAGTAGTTGACAGTCTATGGATTCAGAATTTTCAATCACTGCTATTTGAACAATAGGCTTAAATACAGAACGATCAATTGTTCTGAAAAATAAAACAAAAAACAAAACCCAATACACTTCTAATCCAAAGAAATAGGCAAACATTCTTCAAAACTGTATTGTGAAACTATGGCCTTAAAGGAAACCTCTTACATTGTAACTGTCATGAACATACCTGGCAATGCTCCCTGCAGCAGAAACTACAGCATTTTGTGAAAGAGATGTAACCCTGGTCATTCCTTGACCATCTTGCCCTAAGTCATAAACCTGCAATGCAATAATACAGTTTAGTGATTCATGAATGAATAAATACAGACTCACTTATCAAGAAGCAAATCAAACTGTATTTTAATTTCATACTCATGGTGATATAGAGTTGACATTACTCTTTCCCCAGAAAAAAAGTATTTCAGGCCTTTAGCACGCACATTGCTACAGAAAGATAAACAGGAATACGGTCCTGACATAGCTGCAGAGAATTCTCAAGTATTGAGGGAAACTTTAAAAGGTACGTGCACATAATTACACACATCAGTAACAGAGCTAAGAGTCATAAGAAGTCACATACTTGCAGGACTCCTTTTTCTGAGCGGGTGTACAAGATATTTCGAGAGTTGTCAATGGCAATTTGAACTACTGGATCTGGTGAGGAGGGAAAAAAAAAAGAAGCAAATCAACATAGGATTTGGGAAGGCAAATTTAGGACAGAATACCTATGAAGTAGTGAACTGTAAGCTAACAAAACCTGCCATCTCATACAGGACTCCTGCTGTAAGTTACTTAGAACAGCAATCAACTAACACAACTTTTAATAAACAAACAAACAGACACCCTAGAGCAAAACACTGTGTAATTTCAAAATAATTTTTCACTAAGCAGTGAAAGAGGCTAAGATTATTCACTTATATACTCTCCATGTTCATGGTGATCCCACTAAGCACGTATCAAAATTTTGTACTACAGACCATTAATTTCAGTCAGAAATATCAATTTTTTCAGGTTTTGCTATCTATATTCTGAACTAGACACACAATCTGTCTTGATTTGTGCAATTCTTTTATAATAATCAACCACTGCAAGTATCATCAACAATAACTAAATGCTCTGAGTAAGCAAAATATTCACACTGACTTCATCGTAGTATTATTTTAAAAGGTTACATGAAATTATTGGCTAAGTCTTTAGCATCAGTACTTACCATCCTCTGAGAATGTGAACTGTAGTAATGACGGAATAAGAAAAGACAGTGCACTCTTTGAGTGATTGATTTTTCTACAGCGCTGGCTAAACCAGCCTGCTTCAGCCTACAATTTAAAACAAACACAGCATTGAAAGAAAAAGTAGAACAAAATCCAAACAAGGAGTGATATTAAAAAGTTGTTAACAGGACGAGTATGAAAACAAGTAAAGATCTAACCACAAACTACTGATTTAATTGAACAGGTATGTATTATTATATGGAAAGAAAATGGTGATCATTAAAATGAACATTTTGAATAAAAAAAAAGTGCAGATGTCAGTTTGAATTTAAGTTAACCAAAACTGCACTGCTATTCCCCACATAATTACTACTTCTACAAAGAAAATGCATCTACAGTAAGCTGTTGCGTGACCAAGCCATGCAACAGAATTACGGAAGAAAAAAGACTGCAAACTTGACATGTTTTAGAACTATTATTGGTGAGATCCCACAACAATGAAAAAACCCTGTGTGTCCAGTCACCTGGTATGCTACTTCATATAAGCAGCCATCTTTTCCCGCCAAAAAGATCCGCCCATTATCAGTGGATGTGATTGCCAGGATGTAGGTGTTGTCAGTAGGGAGCGAATACAGAGGATCTGGTAGCAGCTGCATTCCTCCAGATATGCTGTCATTGAGCGACCCAGTCCCTTCAATAAATAAACAAATAAATAAATCCTCTTCAGTTTTCAAGCTGTTTTAATAAATACTACAGGTCTGTGATAAGAAATATTTCAGAAATCAGAAAAAATTGCAGCAAATTTCAGTTACTGAATACATTCTGGAACAGCTTTTGTCCAATGGGAACTAAAGAGTAACAAAAGCATTCTATGTAGGTTTCCAAGGAAGGAAATGCAACATTTTTAATTTCTATAGATGGTTCTCTCCTCTAAATCACAGCAAAACCAAAACACAGGTTTCTACTTGTTTTCTCTTTCACATCAACATATTACTAAAAAAAGCAAAATATTATAATTCTCTTACTTTCCCCAAACAATTTTTTCTTTTAGTGTATATGGCATAAACATATGGCCTAACATGTTATCTGGTTCTCAATTTCTGTTGTTAGAATACAAATGCCAACAAAGAAAATGAACTCTCTTCACTAGTTTCAAGATTCATGCTCACGTCTTCTCCCAAACATGATGTTTAATTAATGGGAGCACTTGTTTCAAAAGCTTTTTATGTTAAAAAAGTGAGTAATAAAACTCTATGCTTCTCACAACTCTGTGATCCAGCAAGTACACACACCATAAAAATTATCTTCACTGCTTGTAACATGATTTAAAGATTTAACAACTAGCAAGGCACCTAGCACATGAGATGATTTTTTTGGTTTTTTCATGATTACCAATAAAACTGCCATGTGTATTTGTTAATACACAACTGGGAATGAGGGAAGAAGAGCAAATTACCTGATTGTATATTAGAACAATGGAGCCCTAAAATTACAATATCCACAGGAGTAGCCAGAACAAGTAAGTGTCGTACGTGAGGCTGGAAGATACCTAAATTAAAAAAAGAAAATTTTAGTTTGTACTCTGCCTCTCAGATCACAATGAAATAAGCAAATTCATCCACTGGAAAGCCACACCAACTAATTAAATGGAACAATCATATGTAAAGCCTATTGATCTGCGAAATTCTAGAATTAGAAATGATTATCAGCCAGCAGTTCAACTTCCAGTTCATGAAATACAGGATCTTTAAAACTACATTTTTCTTACAAACATGCTTCTTTTAAACTCAACTCTCCTGCCAATTCAACTTTGACTTTAATACCATTTGAGCAGTAGTTACTGAAATAACTGGGAAAGCTAGAAATGAGAATCTCATGGAAATTATCACTTGAATATGTAAATTTATGAACAGTACCAATGTTAAAACATGATGTAGCAAAAAAAAAAAAGCAAGTTCACCAGTGTAAATAATTGTTAGCTAAACATTAATTTTAGTTCGTAATTAATTTCATGTTTCTAGACCCCATATATCTTGTGTATACATATACACACGTAGAGAAACCATAGATTTTCACACATCATAGAATCATTGAGGCTGGAAAAGATCTCCAGGGCAATTGAATTCAGTCTCCAACCTTGAGACTGAATACCACCATGTCAAATTAAACCATAGCACTAAGTGTCACATCCAGGCACTAACAAATACTTATATACGTGTAATATCTACACATATATAAAACCCAAAATATTTTTGGTTTTATATTACTTTCTATTTTTTTCATATTAATTCTATCAAACATAAATGCATGTATATAAAGACTGTAAAAATATACAGAAGGTTCAGTACTGCCTAACTCTAATCTCTGTCCTAATATTCCTTACCTGCCTTTGGCTTTACGAGGCCCACTGCAAGAATAGTTTCACTGAGGCCATCAAAATAAGCCAGATCTCCTCTGTCAATAAATAGACAAACAAAAAACTGTATAAAATTTGCCACATAGCATCACACAATAACAAAGTAAATAAAATCAATGTATATTTAAAAATTATTAATAATTCTGTAACACACTGAAGCCATCTGTATCTTTCACTTTCAGTGAAAGCAGTTCATCTGAGTTGCTTGAAGATCCTGTAGTCGAGTTTCAAACCTGAAATCCAACTGCAGTATTTTATATTTTTGAATACTGTTAATTCATAGTCTACTCTGAATTAAACAATACAGCATCTGCAATACTTATTAAAATCAAGAGCAGGAAATTACATGGGCTTCTTTTCCCCCATGAAAATAATCTGAAGCAAAAATGCCCAACTTCCTCCCTACTATCACTAACACCATGCAGTGCTGGGGCTTTTTATGCAATGTATTTAATACACTCTGACACAATGTAATTATAGATAGTGGCTACCCTGAACTTTGTTTTTCTTAGGCAATGCAACAATTTGTACAAAGTGGTTCTTACTGCACAAATGGACTATATGGACAAATAACCACTATATGGACAAATAACAAAGCAAATACGCAAACTATAATCTTATTAATGCCATTTCAAAATACAATGAACTTATTTTTGGTTTGATGCATCCATAAAATAAGGAAGGACAGAGAGCTTCAATTACAATACTTCAAAATACTAATGCCCCATTACTCACCACTGTGGGAACGACTGGTCACTGTGCATGCATCTCAGCACTTATTAAATCTACTTATAAAAGTTAGGCAATTAAAATAATTATTTACTTTTTCAGGACAAGCAAAGCCCTTGCATAACTACAGCAGTCACTTCAGGATATTAGCTATGTCTAATCCAAGGCCAGTGCATTTTCCTTTCCCCCATCTCAGCTGATTTGGCAGCAATATTACTAACTCTTAGAGATCCTTAAATACTTACTATTTAAAGTAAAACCTAAAAGGAATCAAGATCAGTTAACCTGAACAGCACATCTCTATGGTGCCAGAAAACAATCTCTGCAGTTGCTGAATTCTGGTGCAATACCAATAAAACACCATGAGGAATGTATTCTCCACATACCCATCTTCGTAGTTCCACATGAAGATGTCACTGTCAATGGTCAGCCAAGCCCTGCTGATCTCTGGAAATACTCCCATCATACAATTGCACTGCATATCTGAAGCACTGATGTAAGGATTAATTAAATGCATTTTGAGTAGCAAAGGCAAAATCCTCTTCAGAGCATTTAAAAAAGAACATTAACATACAGTACTACACAAACAGTACACTTGAAAATTTTTCATATTGAAAACAATTCCACCAACAACTCTACAAAAATGGACCTTATTACCACTTAAGGTGTTATTAAAAGAACATGAACAGCATTAAAGTTTTTTGCTAGGAGACAAGAAGATTGGAAAAGAAAAATAGGGAGGAAAGAAGTTTTCTTCTAATACTACTGCTTACACAATCTAAGACATTTGTTTTCATAAGGATACGTCCAAACTGCTCCACTAGCTCTGGTGGAAGTGGGACTCTGCGAACTGAGCTGATTTCTGGAAGATTGGGTATTGACAGCAAACCTGGTCCTTGCAAAGGATAATCCATGTCTGACATACCAGACACAGTAGGGCTACCTGCAAATAAGAACAACAACAACAAAAAAATAGTCTTGATGCTGTCAAGTCTTTAAACATATAAATATTGCTACTCATGAGATATGGGTGCACAAAAGTTTCTGTAGGAGCAAAACTACAAACAATAAACCTAAATCTCAAATCAGATACGAGCAAACAGATTTGCAAACAAACTCTCATCATAACTCACCTGGGTCCCAGCCTACTCTTTACCCCCTGTTTTCTGTGAAACTCTCCAGTGCTTTTTTTCACTGTATGGACAGTCATTCTCATGAACAAGCCAGAAGCATACTCCTCCAGCTAGAAAAGCCGTCTGTACTCCCAGTACCAACTTAAAAATACCCACATACATCCACTGTTTTATGTGCTGTGTATCCATTACGCTGCCAGTTACACTATGGCCACGCACACTACTGCACAACAGAATACAGATATTCTTCCTTAGCATCCAGCCACCTCCAGATAGATATGAATGGAATGTCTCTTCAGAGCCCCCCTCGCCAGGCAGTCGGCACTAACGGAGGAAATGCTGCCTCCACGTGGTAAAGAGAACAAAACACATGTTTGATGGGAGGAGGTATACCTTGTACCATAAGTGTGACATAAAGCTGCAGACATATATAAGTCAAAGAAGCTTAAGAGAGCTTCCAAGGCTGCTTTTAACGTAGGCAGGGTGGTGGGCACTTGGTTACCATAAAAGCATTCTGCACGGGACCTCCCAATAGGCAGAATGGAAAACCAGGGCGGTTTCTTTCACCTTTTACAGGAACATGAGGCAAGTCAAGCCCAGCTCTCCCGCAGCTCTCACATCCACAACTCTCACCCGCCCTCTGAAGCGGACAGCGCTCGGCCCCCGCCCCACCCCGACACCGAGACGCCTTCTCAGAGCCGGCCCGGTCCCCGAGCAGGGCCCGCAGCCCGCACGCGTATCCGGCCGGGCCGCCCCGCGGCGGGGCTCGGGGCCAAAGGGACCCCGGGCGGGCGCTCCTCACTCACCGGGCGCCGGCACCGCCAGCAGCTCCGACAGGTCCGGGTAGCAGCGGTCGTCCTGGATCTGCCGGTCTATGATGCGGCCGGCGGCCTCCAGCGCCTCCTGCGCGGCGGGCGCGGCGGGGCTGGTCGCGGCGGGCATGGCGGCGGCGGCGACAGACCCACAGCAGCGACACGGCGATGGCGGGGCCGCGCGCTCGCGCCGCTCCTCCGCCCGCCCAATCCCGGCAGGCTCCGCGCGCGAGGCCGCTTCCGGCGGCGGGAAAGTGCGGAGCGGAAAGGTGCGGAGCGGAAAGGAGGGAAGGGGCGGGGAGGGAAGCGAGAGAGGGAGGGCTGTGCGCCTCTGGGAAGGGCAGGGGAGCTGCTGGTGAGCATCAGTGGAAGAGCCGACTAAGAAAGCGCCTCATCAATGTGCTTAAATAGCTACAGGCGGGGAGGTGGGGCCAATTGGGTGAGCCAGGCTCTGCTGGGTGGTGTTGAGCAATAGGACAAGAGGCAATGGGCAGAAAGTGATGCACAGCAACTTCCAGCTTGAGTATGCGAAAGAATGTGCGGGGGACCGAGCACACCGGAACAGACTGCCCCGAGAGGCTGTGGCGTCTTCCTCTCTGGAGCTAAACCATTTGTTTGGAGCGATCCTGTGCCGTGTGCACTGGGATGGCCCCTACCTAAGCAGGGAGGCTGGCCCAGATGGCTCACTGTGGTCCTTCCAACCTCACCCATCCTGTGATCTGCTCTAGCAGGCTCGCTGGGGCTGCGGAGCATCACCGGGGCATCCTCAGGACCACCTGAGGGACAGGCGTGGTCTGCTGTGCTGCCCCTCAAAGGCACAGGGAGGCCCCAGGGAGAGCAGTGGGAAGCGGCTCCTGTCCTGAGTGTGGCCCTGGGCAGCTCCTTGCCTTGCCTGCCCGCTCTGGTTGCGCCCCTGTGACAGCCCAGTCAAAGACAGGGTCTAGAATCACACCTAGGCATGGGTCAGTCATCCAGCTGGAGTCATCGATCTCAGAGATCTTTTCTAACCTAAATGATTCAGTGGTTATATGCTGCCAGCCTGATGTGATACTGTGGAATGACAGTATAGGTCAGAGTGATCCAGACATGCGCAGATTTGGAAACAAATCCCAAGAGAGACAAGTTGGAAACAAAATCCAACTGGAGACAGTTCAGCAAGGTTAGTAATAATGATAATAATAGAAAGTTATATAACATAATATATGTAAAATGTACAGTGTAACATATTTTATATAAGTAATATATATTACTTATATACTAATAAGATTATATTTAATAAGTAAATAATAGAATGAAATAATTATAATAATATAATAATTAGGTATCTGGAACCTCTCTTTTATAAGAAAGCTTGTGAGAGTGGGGCCTCTTCAGTCTGAAGAAAAGCAGACTGAGAGAGGATCTCATTAATGCATATAAATATCTCAAAGGCGGATGCCAAGAGGATGGTGCCAGATTCTTTTCAGAGTTGCCCAGTGATAAGATGAGGAGCAATGGCCATAAACTAAAACACAAGTAGTTTCAACGCAACATGAGGAAGAACTTCTTTTCATTGAGGGTGGCAGAGCACTGAACAGAATGCCAGTGAGGTGGTGGAGTTTCCCTCTCGGGAGACATTCCAACCCTAACTGAATATGTTTCTGTGTAACCTGCTCTGGGCAACCCTGCCTTGGCAGCGGGGTTAGACTGGATGATCTCCAGAGGTCCCTCCTAACGCTAGCAATCCTGTGATCCTGTGATTTTGTGTGTAGTAATATAAGCCAAAACCAAGCTTACATCAAGCCCCTCCAGATCTGAGCCCCTCAAGATCTGAATAGGGGTTTGGGTCAAATTTTGCAGGTTTTTTTTTTTGTTGTTAATCAGTAACTGTGGCTGGACCGTTATGATTATGCTGTTGCATTGTGAACACTGTACACTTGGCTAATCTTTTGTTTTAAGGAAAAGAGAAGATAATCCCAAGGTGAATGGGCTGGCTAAATGAGAGCCACCAGAGATGAAGTCAGAAGGACTGAGCAGGAACTAGGGGAAAGGTAATTCTACGACCTGGGTGATCGTGACCCATTAACCACCTACTCAAAAGAGATGCCAGACCCAACTGGAAGGAAGAATTGCACCTGCAGACTAATAACCACGAGAAGTGAGATATACAACCAGCAAATAGTGGTTTGGGTACTCATTAATAAAAAACTTAGATAATTTGTAACTAATGAATGCTGATGTCTTTGTTTGTTAGAATGTATAAACAGTGTAAAGCTTTGATTATCAGGAGGCCAGCCTTTTGTGAGTTAGCACCCAGCTCCCTCCTCTGTGCAAACAAAAATAAAGAAATAGAAATATAGGAATAGAAATCCCTCACTTTCGCGTGCAAATTGCACACTGGGTAATGAGCCCATGTTCAGGACAACATGGGGACTCCCCTTCCAAGGCTTGCACAGTGCCTCTGTTCAGAGATAAGGTGTAAAAGCAGAGTAAATTGCCTTTGCATGGCACTGGCTTGATATGGCTGCTGTTTTTCCAGAATTTGGGATGACACATTAGTGTGAATGTATCGGATTGTTAACTTAATGAGGCTGGGTCTCTGTTAAGTGATGTGGCTGCTCTGAACAGCATTGGCATTCCCAAACTGTCACAGGAACTTTTGGAACTGGAAGAAATCTGGATTTCCAGGATGTCTGATTTTTAAGTAATATTTGCTGCCCAGACTGCACTGCCTCTCTGCTCCTGGACTGGTCCAGTGTCCATTCTGGAAAGCTTCATTTATGACAGAGGCACATGGTACAAGAAAGGAAATCCACCCTCACCCTCTGCTTTCCAAATGAAGACCATAGTTAAACCTGAAACCCTACAGGGTTTACATCACTGTTGTGGTTTAACCCCAGCCAGCAGCCAAGCAGCCTGAGCTAAACTCCAAGCAGCCACTCACTCAATCCCCCACTCCCCAGCATCAGGGAGAGAATCGGAAGGGTAAGAGCTGGAAAATTCATGGGCAGAGGTAAAGAGAGTATAATAGGGAAAGAAAAAGGCACACAAAAATGCACAGCAAAACAATAAATTGAATCATTGCTTCCCATGGGCAGGCGGGTGTTCAGCCATCTCCAGGAGAGCAGGATACTCTCTGGTTACATGGGAGGACAAATGCTATCACTCCAAATGTTCCCCCTTTCTTCTTCTTGCCCCAATTTATATATTGAACATGATGTCATATGGTCTGCAATACCCCTTTGGCCAGTTTGAGTCAACTGTCCTGGCTGTCTCCTCCCAACCTCCCATGCATTCCCAATGTCCCTGCCAGCGTGACAGTCTGAGAAGCAAAAAAGGCCTTGGCTCTGTACAAGCACTGCCCAGCAACAGCAGAAACATCTCTATATTATCATCACTGTGTTCAGCACAAATCCAAAACACAGCTTTGTACTGCCCACTGTGAAGATTAACTGTACCCCAGCTGAAACCAGCACAATGGCAAATGAGGAAATTATCTTCTCAAGATTGAGAAGCTAGTGCCCAGTCACCAGCAGGGCTCCCCCGGGCTGAATTTTAGGGGCAGTGTTCTTTAATGTTCTTATAAATTATCTGGTTGCAGGAATTATGTTTGATGGTAGTAAACCAGGAGGAGCTGTTTACTCCCTTGATGGCAGAGCCTTAAATAGATTCAGACAGAGAGCTGATCAATCACTGACCATAAAATCTGACAAGTGCCAGATTCTCCACGTGGGAGAATCTGGTAGCACATAGAAATTGGAGGGTGAGAGGCTGGATTGCAGCTCCATGAAAGGCAGTCTGAGTTTTTAGGTTGATGACAAGTTGAATATGGGTTAAGAGTGTGCCCTCACAGCCAAAAGGACCAACTATGTCATGGAGTGCATCAGGCACAGCACTGCTGGCCAGTCAAGGGAGCTGACTGTCCCATTCTACAGCGTGCAGTGGAGTTGCACATCCTATATCGAGTCCTATGTTTAGTTTTAGGCACCTCAGTTTAAAAAGGACATCACACTACCAGAGTGTGCCAGAAGGAGGGGGGCCAAGATGAGGAAGGGTCTTGAGGCTAAGGCTTAAGAGAAGGGGCTGAGGTCACTCGGCTTATTCAGCTTGCGGGAGGCGGAGGGCGAGCCTCAGGCTGTGGACAACTTCCTCATGGGATGTGCTGACCTCCTCTCCCTGGTGACCAGCGGCGGGACGGGAGGAGACAGAATGAAGCTGCGCCAGGAGAAACTCAGGTTGGACATCAGGAAAACGTTCGTCATCTGAGAGGGTAGTCGGCCCCTGGAAGTGGCTTCCCAGGGAATTTGTCACGGCACCAAGCCTAGCAGAGCTCAAGGAGCAGGTTCTATGTGGCGCTGCGAGGAGCACGCATTTCGACTCCGTGACCCCGTCGCATCCCGCCGCTGGGCAGGAAGCTCCGCCGGCCCCGCCCGGGCGCTTCCTGCCGGCGCTGTTGTGGATCCGGGGCAGGCGCAGCATGGAGCCGGCGGCCGAGGGCGGTGAGCGGCGGGGGCGCTGGGGCTGAGCCGGGCTCAGCTCACCCGCGGCCCCCTCACCGCCGTGGTTTGCTTTCCCTTCTCGTTGCAGACGCAGAGATGCTGGGGACACCCGACCCGGACCTGGCGGCCACCATGGGCTTCTCCGGCTTCGGTGCGTGGCGGTGCGGCCGGGGGGCCGGGGGCTGGCTGGCGGAGCCGTGGTGCCTGTCAGCCCCAGGTGGGCCTGTGTTACAGTCTCCTTCTGCTTCATTTCCAGGGAAGAAAGCTCGGACTTTCGACCTCGAAGCTATGTTTGAGCAAACGAGAAGAACTGCAGTGGAGAGGAGCAGGAAGGTCTTGGGTAAGAAGTGCGAGATAGTCGACTGCTGCATTTTAAATCATGTTTTGGTTTGCTGCCTCGGCGTGATGTTTGAGGTGTCTCGGACTGGGTGTGTAGAGAAAAAAAACAGAAACACAAGGACTGCTTTCCTTTTGTTCCAGGAAAGCAGTCTTAAACAGCTTGGGCCTTAATGAACAGTAAAGTTACTAATTTGGTGATATTGACTGAGGGTGTAAGAGCAGTTTGCATGTCCAAAGCACCTGTTGTGAGGCCTAGCTCGCAGATACAGGAAAATCACACAAACTCTTTCCTTTCTTCTTTTATTAGCTTTGTGTTTATTTTGGAAGAGACACTGACATTGATTTAGTCTAGAGACAGCAGTGTAGTGAAAAAGAAATGTGTGTCTTAGACCCAGGAGCAGTTTGTGTAGCAATGTGTCTCTGCCCTCTGCTGTGCAGGGAGTGGGCACTGTGCTGGCAGTGGGCACTCTTTGAGGGTGCTGTTTTGGCAGTAGGAGATAGAGCAAATGGTATAATTTGCTGCCTGTGATCAAGCAAACACCAGTCCAAACTAGGTCTTTGAGAGCACTCATGCATGTTTTATAAATCCCTTTGCCAACTCAGTTATCCATGCTTTCACCTTCCCCTTGGCCAGTTTGTGGAGAATGTGTGCCTTTTATTTTATTGTGATGTCATGTTTTTTATTGCTGTGATTCTATACAGAGCCAGATCAGACCTCTTTGGAAGCTCATTGACTTTTTGGACTTTAAGACACTATGAAATTCAGATATACAAGGGATTTCAAAATTCATTTTGGAGTGGGATTTTTTTTTTTTTTTTTTTGTGTTGGCTGAATCTAGACACACCAATGTGTGTCTGTGTGGGAAACCTTTTTATGTTTGATGCTCGTTCAGGTTGAGCTATCATTCCTAGGGAGGAATTGTTTGTTTACATCATATTTTTGTTTAGTAGGGAAATCAGCAAGCAATTGCAAAAGCACAGTGTTTTTAAGACAAGGTATCTTCACCTGCATCTTGAGTATGTTCTCTCCATTGCCCTGCAGCAGATCACCTCCCAGCCCCCCATCAGGTTTCTAGGCTTTTACCTGTAAAGGAAACAGACAGCATTTTGTTGTTTGTAAAGTTGTTAATTTTGCCAAAAAATGATACAGCTTTGTATGTAATTCAGCTGTATAACTTAGAAGCAAGTTTTATTATTCAGGGTATAGCAATCAAAAATGTGTATGTGTTGTGAGGTTGGATTAATGTATTTTATTTGTAGATTTCTTGAGATACACTTCTGATTTTTAGCTTTTTGGAATGACTCTGATAACTTTTAGGTATGTTTCTTCTACCATCTGATTGGTGGAACTGAGATCAAAATGTTTCCTGGGTCTGTATCTTGCAGGTGTTTATGTTTCTCTTCAGAGGAAAATGTTTCCTAGCTTTGCTGAAAACATGTTTTTTTTTTTTTTTGTTTAGGTAACAAAGAGTGAGCAAAAAGAGAACACAATTTTTCTTGTATAGAAGGAATGTAACTCTTATGTCCTTAATTGAAATTATTTGAGAACTTTTAGCAATATAATAGCTGTGCCTGTTACCCTGTCATTGCTTAATTTGAGATGGAAGATTTTTTTTACTTTGATTTTATTCCTAAGTTCCACAGGAACAGTTTTTCTGTAGGTGAAATAGGAATGAACTACTAATGCAAAAACCACTTCGTGTTTGTTTTCCATAAATGATATTTAAAATTCACTTATTTACACATCTGTATATGTTAACTGCACTAATTTAGTTCCCTGTGGTATGAAAACATCAAAATTTCTCTGAAGTGATCATGCTGTTTTAGTGTAGTATTGAAAATAATTGAAATACCAGCATCCTTATACAATCAACTTATGTTTGATAGTGTTTACAAATGAACAGCTGGGAGATGTTTACATTTTCCTTGTGATGTTTTGTTGAGTGATCATTGCAGTAGCTATGCAATTTTAATATATATGAAAAAGTGTTTTCAGTTAAATCCTTTATTTGCTGCCACTTTTTCAAGTATTTCATCTAGGTCTGAAAATGAAAAAAACTGTGTTACTGTTCTCAGCAAGCCAGTAATTTTAACATTTTTTAAAAAGGCTTGATTATTTGTTATTTCTGTGCTCTCCCTATACAGAGGCCCGGGAAAGAGAAAAAGAAGACCAGACTGAAAAGGAGTTTAAAATTCCATTCACTGATTCATCAGCTTCAGCATCCAGTGCAACACGAGTTGGGTCCACATTAGCTGAAAGGTACTTAGATATGGTGGGAGATTCCATGTAGCAGCTTTCTTATCTGAAAAGGATGTTTGCTTGTTTTGATAACATGTATGTCATTTAGTTGGTGTGTATATGCCTTGTTATCCAAAGTAATCCATGTTATACAAAGAAATACTGATCTTAATTTTTTTTAAACTTCTTCATTGAAGATTTGCCAATATTCGTAATTATTTACATTTTGTGTATTTGTCATTTTTTCTTTTTCCTCTTTGATCCTGTTTTGCGTACTTCTAGAAAAATAATGACTTTGTTGTTATCTGTGTATTTTTTGAAAAATTTAGGGCAAATATAATGACAAAATGTAATGACTTTATTAGCAGCTCTTGTGCCCACCTGTAGATAGAAAAGACTTGGTCATGCCTGATGAAAAAGAAGGCAAAGTAGGTGGACAGCTTCTGCAGATTTCATGAAGTAATGGTGAGGTGGAAAAAGGTTTTTATTTTGACTTCAGTCTGAAATTTACTCTTAAACTTTTCCTGGTTAGTGACAGGCAATATATGCTATGGAGTATACAGTTTGAATTCTGAAATGCTGGGAAATCAAAAGTAGCTGAGGGCAGTGGGGACCACACAACTCCGTTGTGTGTCAGGGCTGGCAGACACGAGTGCACTCTACATTTTTAGGTTTCTTTATCGATGGAAGTCTATAAAGTCTATACAACACTCTAGTAGACCTCTGTATATGCATGTTACGGGCTGATAGAGCCTATATGTGGTAGGTTATTGTAGAGAAACTTGTAGAGTTTCAGACTGAACAAATTTTTCTTAGAAAATTTTGATTTTGCCTGTTGCTCTTTGGAATACTCATGCACTCTCACTGAAGTAATTACACAATATACTGCCTTCTGGATCCTGTGTTACATCTTGTGCTAATGGGAAAAATACTCTATGCTGACATTTTCTTCTCGTGATTTTGTATGTCCATTTGGTGACTTAATGAAGGATTACAAGAATTTAAATGTAACATGATTGTGTACTGTATATGGGTGATTCCAATATACATAAGCAATTTAAATAAGTGATAAGGTGAAGAGCAGTCAGGCAATACAGAGTCTTTCCATAATTATCTCATTTTGCTAATTGACTTGACAGGAGAGAGCTCCAGAGACTTCAGATAAAGGAAGATAACACATATGTTTCAGTATACTGAGTTATTAGGTAGGCTTTGGTAACTCATCAGCGTTCTGCTCCTAGTAAATTTTTTGGGGGTTTTTTTTTTGTTTGTTTGTTGGTTTTTTGTTTTTACTAAGCATTGAGAAGGAAGGGCTTGACATGAAAAGCTCTCCTGGAAGTTTTATATTTCCTTGTAAAATAGGCTATGTAGCTTAGTACTTAGAGGTAAAAACAGGAAGCTAGTGAAAGAGAGATGCCATTTTGACTCAGTCTTAAATCAGAGAAACAATCCTGCAACTGACTATTTAAGTCTGAAAAATAGGATTTATTAGTTCTTTTTATAATGAAGATTTTAGTTACTATAAACTGATCTAATATGCATAGCATCTTCTATTCTCTGAAAATGGCAACACTTTACTGAATTTTAACGTTTTTAAAATGGTCAGATTTTTTTACAGTTGTCAGAGTAGCCCTTATACTAATTTTGTAGTTGTTGAAAAATCACTCCAAAATGATGTGAAATACAGCTAATGATTATTTTTGCTCCCGAGCTGTTTTGCTGTAGAGAAATGTTTACAATAGTCATGGTACTTAATTTATGCATACGTATAATGATTTTGCTTTGTGAAATGAAAGCCTTTGTTAGTATATGAAAAAGAAAAGCCTGAGTAAATTGAGTGATGTGCAGAGGGTGAACACATGGGGGTGATGTGCCCACATACTTGCACAACTCTCAGAATGTTTTTCATTATTTCTCCTCTCACGGATGGCACGGATAGAACATGGATGGCACTATTTCAGTGATACTATTTCTTTTCCTCTCATACATTGTTTCACTTACTGAGGAGATTATGAGGAAAAACAGAAAGTTTGTTACACTTTTCTGAAGCCTGGGGAGGGGACTGGCAAAATTGTTCTTTTTTCTTTACAGCCCATGGTGGAGGAAGACTGTAAGATTGGTTAAGGGAAACACCACTTGCTTTGTCCTTTCTGTCAGCACCACTCTCAGTTGCTGTCAGAAGTATAGATGGGCTTTTGGTCTGCCTGCATTGGTGCGTTCTTTGGTTTGACTTTATCCCAGTCAGGACAGAGGATACCTGTAGCTGTTGTTGGAGTATTTGGCTGTCCCTGGCATGCTTGGAGTGTGGTGAAAAATTGCACTGCAGCTCAGGTCATGTCACATGCAGAATGGTTGCGCTGCCCCTCGGAATACTGAAATGTTTGATTTGATCAATTTCCTTCCTAGCAAATGAGGGAATGATAAAGGTGATTAAGAAGAAAGGTAGATACTGTTCTTGGGTGTCTGTAGAAAGGTCTGAAAATCTGGGATTCAAGGATTGGAATGGCTTTCTTGAATCATTGTGTTGTAAACATCCTTCTCACTGGCACACTGTATATTTGGTTCCCTTCCAAAACTAATTAAATAGTGTGGCTTTTGGGGAAAAGATGTGTGGTTTGCGAGTGTAGAAATGCATATCAATTCTTAAAGCACAAATCCTTTGCATGTAGTGTATTATGAATTTAGTTTTGAGGATACCTTACTTGAAGAACTTTGAGGATCCCAGTCTGCACCTCACATGCTGGAAAACCTTCCCTTTGGTAAAAGGGTATGGATTGTTCCATTGTTGTAGAGTTAAAGAAACTCTTTTTATTTGATTTAATTTGCTAGATAATCATATTTGATCTAGGTCTTTAAATGTCTCTCACCACTATGCAAAAGAACTTTTGCACGTAGAGGTAATTTACTTTGTTAGGCTAGTGAATATAGTTGGAAAAACTAGACAAATTTTCAGGCATGCAAACAGTGTTCTGTAGCATCTGGGGACCTGAGTCATGTTGGTGTTATCCAACTGCTTATCCAACACAGTTTTTTTTCTGTGCACCGTAGTACCTACTTCATGTACAGCTGGTTCTCGAGGTAAAGCAGGGCAGCATCCTCTGTCACAATTACATAGGTTAGAACTGATTTTCATAATCTTTTGTTATGTTCTTAAACTTCTGTGGTTTTATTATAGTTTTAAAGTGATAACCTAAACCGTAAAGAACCCAAATAAAACAATATCTCTGTAGTTGAACAAAGAAAAGAAGAGAAGAATTAGTTTAAATATTTTTTGCAGCCTGCTCACTTGAAAGTTCTGAAAATCTAAGCTCCCAAAATAAGTCTTGAAAGTTGAGCTTTTGTGCCCCTTTGAACAGTGCTGCTCTGGAGTTGCCAGCAGAGGGTGCACGGCTATTTTGAATAAACCTCACAAACACGGACACAATAACTCGTCTTTTCAAAAATTTCCCTATGTCAAAAAGAAAGTGTTTGCACAACTGATTTGGGGCAACATCAGAATGGTAATTTAATGTAGCTTTTGTAGTCTAGACTTGTGAACGTTTCAAATATTTGTATGAAAGTGCCTGATACCCCAGTAATTCCATACCAGTATTTTAAAGCAAGTGCCATGCTTTGTGTTCTCACTCTGGTGACTTCTCTTTTGTTTTCCACCCAGCCAACAGAGGTGCAGAGCATCTGCACAAGCTGCAGCTTGAAGCAGAATCTTGCAAATGCTCTGTAATAATATATATTCTGTTGGTTCCTAAGCAATATTGAAATCCATACACTAATGATAGGCTACTGTTGCTTTTACAATACATTTAACTATGTTTATTTTGTTCAGTTTTTTGAACTGTCACTATGATTTTTTCAAAATCTTTCAAAATTTTGGGTATGCTTTTAGGATGATGGTGGGCCTACACTCTGCTAATTTTGTTGCCTAATGATTTACAAGAATGCTCAACACCTTTTATCTGAAAATTCCAATGGAAGTAACAATATTCTTCAAATAGTAATGTTTTATATTTTCATTGCAGAGGGGCAGTGTGTAGTGAAAGTGAGGACAACTCAAATGAAGCATTAAGTGGTCCTTCCATGCAATCCCAGAGTTCTGTTAAAGGTCCTGCTGAGGATACTGATGATGATGATGATGATGAAGAATTCATTGGGCCACCACTTCCTCCTGGGTTCAAGGATAGTGATGATGACAATGACAATGATGATACAGAGGAGGAAGATAATGTAAGTAGTTTGTTTCTCTTTAATGTTTTAATCCTTTGAGTAGGATCTGATTTGTATGTGTGCTATTCCTTTTTTGATGGAGTTTCCAGGGGACTTTGACTTGTTCGAAATGTAGGTTTTCTGTGTTTCTGAAGATTATTCATCAAATGCGAATAATTATTTTCATTTTAAAATAACAGGATTTAAAACAAAAATATCCATATGAATCTTGAGGGAAATTCAACATCAATTAGTGTATATAGTTTACTTTTTTGTTTGCATGTTATGAAAAATAACTAGATAACTAGATAAATAAATATTTACTATGGGTATTTTAAATGCTTTATTTCCTAAAGCATATGTAGAATTTTTTTACAAGGAAGAGGAGGCAGAGATGAGCTTGCATCTAGGGAAAACAACTGTGCCTGAACTATTTTTAGAAAATTAATTGTGGTAACTGAGGGCTTGTTGGTTGGTTGTTTTTGGTTTTTTGTGTTTATTTTCATTTGCTTTTTTCTAAATAAGTGCCAGACCTGCTTGTTTTTGAGAATACAGATTTTTCTATCTATGTTGAAATCAGGAGAACCCCTAACAGCCTAACTTTGGTATTACAGATACTCAGTTAACCAGCCTTTCTCTATTTAGTTAAAAGGCATGTGGATCTGGCACTGGGTGATGTAGTTTAGTGGTTTAAGGGTTACAGTGGTAGTGCTGTGTTGGACTGAATGATCCTGAAGGTCTCTTCCAACCTTGATGATTTGGTGATTCTGTGAAAAGATTAATGGTTTGATGTTTGTTCTTCAAAACTGCCTGGATGGAATACTTTGTGGCATTGCATTTTGTGTGATGGTTTCCATGTGTGACAACAATGATAGAAGTCCTGTGAAAACAGCCTTACTTACTGCTGTTTTGAACCATCTGGTAGCAGAAACAACCTGTATGTCCTGGTACACAGATGTAAACCAAACTCTAAAAAACCCCTGAATTTCCAGGTGTCCCAAGGCTTTCCTTTTGATTTTTCCTTAGTTTTTTACTGGGTATTCAGTTTGTTTTTATTTTTTATAACATCTCTTACCTTGCATGTTTTGAACTTACGTTTTAAAGTTTATAGTATTCATTTTAAGTGATTGAGTGGAACTTCTTAAGCCATGACATAAGTGATTTTTAGAGTGAGCCTAAACTTACCTGATCACAGAGGGGTTTTTTTCGGTTTCCTCGTGAGGGATAAGTCACACGAAATTCTTGTGCCTTAGGTGTTTGTATCACTTTGTCTGATGCACTTAATTCACTGTTGCCTATGGGTTTCTTTAATTATCAAACTGTACATTTTAGTCCCATATGTCCTGTGATCTTATCTGTACCCCATAGATTACTTGTTCTGTCTCAGGGAACCGAGCAGAGACAAATCCTGAATTTGCCTTGAGAACGACATAAACCCTAAGTTTGCTCACTATTGATCTGCGTCAGGAATTCTCTTAGCTATTAGGGCACTGTGGAGTGAGTCTGTATTCCTGAGGGCATCATAGAGTCCGCAGGTTTCAGTTGCTATGGTTCACCTTATATTAAAATAATTGTTTATTTTCTGTAACTTCTCCAAAATGCCAAAGGCAAAACAATGTGCAGAAAGAGCTGATTTTACTTTAGCCTGTCTGTCTCATTAGTCACTTTGCTGATTGGCTGTTTTAATTTCTAACAAGACACTGGTATTTATTTTTTATTTATATGGATTTGAATAGTGCAACAGCTGGCTTGATGATGTAAAGTTACTGGAGACCAGAGTTAAAAGACCCTATGAAAAGTTTCAGACAGAAAGGTAACTTGCAGTCTGGTGTGATTTAAGTTTGTCTGAAGTTAAGACAATAGTTACAAAACAGTCTAGAATAGATTTGGTTGAGAATAAGCAGAGCAGCAGAAATATGAGACTTGTGGGTTTTCAGTCTAAACAGTTAATTTGTAACTGGGGAGATTTTGTGTCAGTGTGAATGCCAGAGGCCTTTGGGGTCTAGAGCCTTCCCTTACTGCTGCTCATGAACTCAGTTATTTTCTTTCCTGTGAAGGGAATCAGGAAGCAGCTGTGCTTTCCTGGTTTCCTGTTGATCGATTGGTGATCGCAGTATGATCTTGCAAGCCCCAAGGAAGGCAGGTGTTAGAGTTATGAGAACTCTGTGATTCCTTTCTCTTGCTTGTACATAGCCTGCGGTTGGTATGCAGGAGTACAGAACACAGAGTGGAGAAATTGAAAGCAGAATGTTCTTTTTCCCCAGATGTAGTGTGAGACTGTCTCTCTTTTATTATCATATTTTGCTGCTGAAGTAATTTCTGGAAAACACAAATATCTGTGGTTTTGATCCTGAAGGAACCAAATTTTTCTTCAGGAGTTCTAGGTGTTGCAGTATATAATTAGTAATCTGAAGTCTTGTGAATTTTGCATGACAGATAAAATACACCAAAATACTGGCTTCACCCTGTCAGTTTTCCACTGTCTCTCAATCCTGACTTTGGGTGGTTTTTTTTATTATAGGAACATTGTCTTTTCACTATTGCTTGTTTGGTTGTTTTTGCTTTCTTACGACAGACTGTCAGTAGAGACATTTGTCAAATTTGGCTTGCTGTAAGGCAGACAACTTTTGAGTCCAGTGTTGGCCCAGGACTGCTCAGCTCACATGGGTTCTTTAACTGAGTAAACATTAAGATGGAAGGAGTAGCTGGTGGTCATTATCTTTGATGGTAATTTTTTCCTAACTTCTTTGTGTTTTTATGGGAAAATGACTAACAGCAGTTAATTGCTGAATGTTTTGAATTGGCACTGGTATTTTTAGGGTATTATACATTTTTTTAATTTGCATAAATTACATGTGATACAAACAAAACATAGATTTTTTAAGAGAGCCTTAGATAGATACGGTATTAAATGTGTGAATTCTGACTTAAGGTACTTTTTCCCCCAAATTAATGTAAATTCATTCGATATATGCACAACTTTGTGGTGCTGTTTTAAAGCGTTTTTCTGTGTTTGATTAATCTGTGTTGATACTGATGATCAGTTGCATTCAACAAATAAATATTAGGATTTGATGACTTGCTAGTTGACTATCATTCACTTCCATTTGTGTCAAGTGATGATTCTTAACAAACCACAATATGCTTGTGAGTATTTTTACAAATGCTTTACAGTGCTTGTTTTGTAGTAGTGTAAGGAGTAGTGCTGTATCAAGTACATTTTAAGAACAATAGGTACACGTAGCATTAATTCCCTCTGAGACCTTCCTCTTAGTTCAGCATTCTGTTTTATGTAAACGACTTGCATTAATTTGGGGAGGGAGGAAAATAAGAAGCTGGCTATTTGAGTTGTGATCAGCACTTGCTTTTCTGTACTGCTTTTTCTTCTGATGATGTAAAAACCTGGTTGGATTGTCAGTGTCCATTTTTCTCGTGGTCATAAGCTGAGAGGGGGAGGGAGGAAGCAGAGGATCTTCTGTAGTGTGAAGCTTTTCAAGATTGATCTATCCTGAGAACTAAACCTTTCTAGAAAACGTGAGGAAAATATTTAAAAGAGAAAACAGCTTATTTTACAAGAGGCAAATGCCGAATGAGGGCAGTATTTCATGTGGTAAATTTTGAGACTGGGGGATACAGCAGAGTCTTGGCCAGATTTTTCTCCTCACTGGGGGTCTGTCTGGTATCTGTGCACTCAAAATCTGTCTGGAGAGGGGGGCAAAGACTAGCAAGAGCAGTTGTGTCAGGATTGGTAGGTAGACAACTTTAAATCTAGGACACAAACATTTTTCAAGGGAAGGGATGACGCCTATTAGAAGAGTTTAGTAGGAGAGTGTGTACTTGTTAATGCTCTCCTCTGTATGTCATTAGAAAATGTGCTCTTTAACAAAACTTAATGTAGTATGAGCATCTTGTGACACCTTCCCTGGCTTGAGGTAACAGGTAAAGGTGGTTGTTGAAGAATTGCCAGATGGATTTATAAGGATATACCTTCTGTTTGGAGCTGAGTTACAGTTTATTCTCCTTTGGAACGGAGAACTATTTCTCCCTGCAGCACCAAAGGGATACTAATCATGTTGTAATTTTGTCCCTGAAACAAGTACAGCCTTGGGCCCCCTCAAGGCCCAAGGCTGTACTCTGATTTGGCATGTTTCCAAAATGAGAGCATAGCTGTATTTCAGGTTTTAGAATTATTCTGAGATATTTTTAAATTTTCTTCAGAAGCTTAACAGGACATACCAGTAATTCTTACTTGTTCAGAATGGAAGGAAGCCATTTCCTGCTGATTTAGATGGAGAATTTAAGTAGAGTGTAATTGCTCCAATTAGAATTTGGCTCTGGTACCAGCCTAAGAATCATGGTCTTGTAAAAATAAATAAATGTTAGGGGAATTTTTAGTCATCCTAAGGAATTGTAACATTTAGATTGAGAATTGTCTGTCCTGTAACTGCTGAGTCTTATTACCCAGTCATGTTTCATCTTGTCTAAAGAGGAAAAAGTGTAGTAAGCTGAACAAAGCAATTTTTGTACATGCAATAGAGATAGAAAAGTGTGGTTTTGAGGGCAAGGGAATATTTTTAAAATATTTTAAATTGTTTCATGAAAAATAGGTGGCAGTTAACCACTGCTCTCATTTTGCTTGTGTGTTACCTTCCTTATATAATCATGAGGAAAATGCTTTTTTCGTATATATGCATAATGTGTTCTTAGGTCTTAACAATGAAAATGAGGTAAATATATTTGTTTTACATTAAACTTTGGAACAAGAATTTTTTTAAGGGTCATTGATGTGGCTGCTGGTGGTGCAAAGAATGAGAAAGATTATCTCCAAAGTGAGTTAGAACGGATTTGCAAACTTGGCAAAAATTAAAAGAAAACAAAATAATCAATCTCAGTCTTTCAGTGTGAGAGAATCAAAAAGAAGCTGTAAAGAAAGGAATAGTCAACTTAAGAAACAGAGATCATCATACAGAGAGGAATCCCTTAGGGGTTGTTGGTCTTTGATAAAAAGGCATGGGATATTTGTTCATCTTCAGTACAGTGCTCTGGGGCTCGTGGTTACCAGTCGTTCCTAGAGAAAATGAGTGGACTTGCAAGATCTCTGTTTGTTGATTCTGCAGAACTTAGTAAGGCCAAGCCTTTGTTGCTGTATATTGCGCCATGCCTTTTTGGTGGATGATACGGATTTTAATTAATTTGTAATGTGACAGAATATGAAAAGTTTTAGAATGTTTCCCCTACAGATAGGTACTTAGGGTTCTGTGAGTTTCCAGAAGTACGTCGTGAGAACATGAATAAGCATATGGTTTTTGACTGTGAGGTACTTAAAAGTTAGAGAGAGGTGATTTTAGCACTATTAAGTAAAATGTAATATAGAATATATTGTTTTTACTGTCCTTTTTAACAAAGTTCAGAGATCTTCTTATGCTCTTTTTATTAGCACCTTTAGAGATCCTTTACCAGCTGTAGCTGTTGGAGTCTGTAGAAAGCCTTCTTCAAGAGCTGTTGGTACCACTTCTGTGTTTGAAGAGGGAGCTTTTAAGAGTGATGCAAGGGCCACAAATGCTGTGGCTGTAAACCTTCCATGGTTGAAACATGGGATCCTCATGCTCCTGAGGATCCCATGTTTTCCCATCCCTCCCGAGACCCTTGATTTCTTTATAGCCTAGATTCTGTGGAAGCTAATGTCCTCCACTGCCCTTGGAAGGATAGTAGAACTTAAGGTTTTTTCTGCCACATATATTTGAGGCATGCATAACCTTAAACCTATACAATTCTTTGACCTACCCCTTAAAAAGAAAAAAAAATCTAAGTCTTTCTAAGCATGTATTCTGCAAATTTATCTCAGTCATCAGGCTGTACTTGTGATACATAATTTAACAGGAGTAGGTAGTTGGAAATATTAGGAAATTCTGTACGTGCAATGTATATTGCATCTATCCTGAATATTACTTACTTCCAATAGAAGCTGGAATCTTTGGAGGTGAAGATAATGAAATTATTTTATTATTTGAGAACCTGAAAAGCTTACAGTCAAAAGGAAGTGGTGACTGTCTCTTTACATGGTGCTTGATGCTTTTTTTGGCAGTTGCAACAAATTTCCAATATACTTTTAAAAAGACACACGAATAACATAGTGTTTCCATCAGTGTTAGAACATATAAAATATTTTTGAATTTGGCAAGGTGGCTAACAGCAATGGTCACAGTGTATTCGACCTTGTTGGCATTGCTGTGGAAAACACTAATGGAAGATAGGAGGTTTTCTTTGTATCTGGCATGTGAGTGTTATCTTTTTGAAAAGTTGTTTGCACTCTAAACAGAATAATGAGAAATACAGGTACAGAGAACTCTTGCTTGAATCAAGAGGGAAATGAAGGTGATAATAAGTATTACAAATATTTATGGTGGGGATGAATAAATAATTTAAAAGGATTGCATTTGAAGGAAGAGTATAAGTGACATGCAGTTACACTTCCTCTCCAAAACACATCTTCACAAGATTTTCGATGAACAAATGATTTATATTGAACTATTGGAACTGCAGACCACTCCAATGGAATCCTTGGAGAGCAATTTTGTTGACTCTAGGAATGTCTGCTGTTTGTTTAAAAGACGGCTTTGGATTTTTATGAATGTGAGACTACCACATGTATTGTTTTACAACTGCTGCAATGGCATCTCTTATTTGCAGGTGGGCACTTAGCACTATACAGGGACTATACATACTTGATACTAACAGTATCCAGATCACGCAACAATCAGACTGAATTTCCTTCCTTCACTCATGCTTATCCTTTCCTTTGCATTTTAAAGCCTAATAAAATGATTTTTCAAATTCTTAGGATCTTGGATAGTATTTTACTGCGTTACTTTGTGTACTATTTATAAATGTTTATTTGGTGTACCTTTTTAACTATAGATTAATTCATATTACCAAATATGGAAAGAAGAAAGACTTTTGTCTGATTTCCTTTCATAAACCAATATAATTACTTTCTCCAGAGGAACTGAGTAATAATAAAAAATCAATTATATGGGTGTTTACTAACCGCGGCTTTTTGTGGTCCAGTTCTGAGGCTTTTGAAATGTGTTTAAAGATCTTAGGTTCCAGTCAATGCATTTATTGCTTTTGTAAACTATTTATTTCTTTATTCCACTAGAAGTATTTTAATTTTGAACATTATCAGTTTTAAATCTGTTGATTTTGTAGAAAAGCTTCTTGAAATGTCTCAAAGTACCTACTTAATGACAGATAAGATAAAGACGACTTCTACAGTTTTCTTCTAAGATCCTGCATCTATTTATATGAGAACGTTAGTTTCTTTAGCGAAAATTACATTCTTATAAGCATCATGTGCTAGAATAGCAAAAAGGTGATCTGTTATGTAACCTTTACTTCACAATACAAAATATATAGTCCAGACAAGACCTTTATGTAGTAGGATTAGGGAGCTTTCAGTTCAGTTTTCTAAAATAGGGCTTTATGCAAATAGCTAATAGATAGCCGTCTCATGAAGCTTCAGTTCATTATTTAAGGTTGGAGGATCAGATCAATTTTCATGTAAATATTGCGTTGACTTGAGAGGGACTGCAGACATAGGCTTCCAGTTTTGTAAATGGGACTGAGTATGCCTACTCACTGGAAGTACCAGTGATGTACCTTTGCTTTTACACTATTAATGAGACAGAAGATACAGGCAAAACATAGCTTCTACCAGAAAAAGGGTGATTTGTGACTTTCATTTTGATTTCCAAGTTTAATTAATTTACCAGCCTTTAATAGATGAAAGTGTACGGTATGTTGCAGCAAAGTGTGCTCTCAAGGTGCAGGTAAGAAACTTTTGGAGTGTAGCAGTCTTCTTAAACCTAGTACTGCCATCTAACATCAATACACTTCTTTTTTTTTCTTTCTTTCCCAAAAATTGCACATAGAGGCAGTGAAAACATCACAGATGCACACCAGCCTTCCTGGCACTTGTAGTGGTTTTGCATATTTTCTGCAGTCCTCTTCAGCAAGTAGCTTTGAACAAGTTTTCAGAGTAAGCAGTACTGTGTCAGGATTTTGACTTGGATTATTTGGATGTGTGGAATTCCTTTCGGTGAGGATTCTTATGTGGTGAAACACAAGGTCTTAAGTTAACAGTTGAACTCAGTCAGCCATGGTGGCCTTTTGCAGTACTGAAGTCCCATAGGCCATCTTTCATATAAAAATGGGTATGAATCATGTCATGGTTTGGGAATGGTGTTCCCTGATGTCGCTGTTGAGCCGCTAGCTGAGGAATGACCCAAGTTCTCAGACAAGGAAAGAGAGAAGAGAGAGTTTATTGTTTTGAATTCCATATATATAGAGTTTACAGAGGTGCCCCAGATTGGTCAGCCCGAGACCTCCCCCAGGCCCAATTGGCCAAGCCCCAACTGACCCAATCCGGAGAAGTTGTTTGCAAAACATCCAAACTTTATCTTTGTTTATGAAATCTAGCAAAATGTTCCCACGGGAAGGACCTGTGCTAGCCACACCCCAATGTAGTACTCCCATTAAAAAGAAAACCATGAGCTGCTCCCCTCCCTCCCTTCCTCTGGTGGGAGACACAAAAGGCAGAGATCATGGGTTGAGATGAGAACAATTTACTGGAAACAGCAATGGAATATGAAAGCAAGCAGTAACAGCAAGAATATTAATAACAAAAGTATACAAGGAGGAAGGTTCACATGGAAAATGCCCTCCATGCCTGGGACACCTAAGCAATGGTGGATGGCTTCTGGTTACTGGAAAAAGAACAACATTCTTCTTGGAGGAGACCCTTTCCCCTGCCCCTGGCACTGATACAAGGTGGCACTGAGTAGCATGATATCTTGTCTATGTCCCATCCTGCTGATCTGGGCTGGAACCAGGATGATGCAGGAAAGAAATTCTGGAAAAGCTTCAGAAATCAGGACTAGGACTTATTTTTTACATGAACAAAACTTCTGTTTCTGAAAAAAATTGCTTTGAAGATTTACATTACTCATTCAAATATCTAGAATGAAAGCAGAAGCTAGAGTTCTAATTGATATAAGTTGTTTTCATGGAAATGTTGGAAAGCCCGGCTTGTTTTTTTCTGTCAAGTATTTCACAGTGAACACAAATATAGGTGATATTTCCCTATCACTTTCTGTAGAGTGTGTATTTGTAGATTAATTCAGGACTCAGAAGGAGCTGATAACCTTTATTAGAGTTGCAATGTCCTGTGAATTAGGTCAAATTTTATATTAATGGCTGCTTCTACTAGCTTGTGTGAGTTAGCTATTCTTTTCCTATTAGGTACCACAGGCAAATCATAGGACTTGATACTTTTATTTAAAGAGGGAAATATAAAAATAAAGAAATCACTTCTGTTACACATATAGCCCTTTTCTTTTTTCTCTCATGTTAAAAATGGTGTTGTCAACTTTGGAAGATTAGTTGGAGGATGGAGAAGTTAGGGTTTATGCAGCAGTGTGTTTCTTTCTCAGCTCGGTATCTTAAAAGTTTCCTGCATCGTCTGGATTTATAAAGGTTTATCTTTTCCTAACCTGGGGTTACTTGGGGATCATGCTGGTCTCTGCAAAGGAGGCAGACATGCTTATCAGACTATGTGTGGCATCTGGGTATCAGCTGGCTTTCAGTGCCACCAGATTTGTAACTTTCTGCAGTACCAATAGTCAGTGCATGTCTCTTGCCAAGCTGATGCCACAAAGTAACTGCTCTTGTCTTAAATATAAGAATGAAGGTATTTCTCAGTGACATTCCTTCTTTAAGTACATTTGCTAGCTTTTCTACTGAGTACCAGAAAGGTCAGAAATGGAAATTCAGAAGAATTAAGTAACTTAGTCATCCTCAGTGTCTACAAACTGCACATGCCTTTTTTATATGATCACTGTGACACAGAGCGCTGAATCATTTTAAAGACAACCCCTTCTTGGTCTACAGTGTTAAGTCTTGGTCTTTATGGGCATTCTGTGCCATTTTAGATGCCATAAGACCATCTAAAAAAAATAGTTTTTTATCTCCATACATTTTTGCTGTCAAAAATGTTAAAATTTTGGAGAAGATTTAATCCCTCATGTACTAGCTGCCTTTTCTATTTCACTTGTGTATTTTTCATACAATTACATTTGCTTATGTTTAAAAAATGCTGTCTCATTTGGATGACATGCACGGATGTGCAGGGACACAAGGTTAGGTATTGGGTCACACATGAGAGTGCGATAATTTTTGACTCATTGAAAGTGTACCAACCAAATTTAAATTCTAGAAATTACAATGCCAGAGTAAACTTCACCGTGTATCTCAATAGAAAATAGTTATAAAATTCTGATATGGATTTATATTCTGTCAATGGTTTAATAACTGCTTGTTTTAATAACTTCATTTGGTTTGACTTGGCATTTATTAAATTTCGTTTCACAAAGTCCTTCAGAATTGTTTCTCTGTTCTATGATTAAATGCTGCCTTATCTAGCATTTTCTTTAGTGAGGACCGCCAGTTGGTTTGAGGCTTTTTTTTTCTTTTTGTCAGAGCAGTACTCTGTCATAATTGATTAGTCTTCCTAAGGTGCCTTTTAGGGATCAGGCATTCTGTTGATCCTCTCTGTCCCATTGCTGCTTGTAACCTGTCTCTTGTGACTCTGTCATATTTTTCTCCTTTCTTTAAAGGAACTTCTGAAAAATAGATTTTTTAAAAAAACAAATGTCTATATTTTTAATGTGATAGTGCAACCCTGTAAGTAATAAAGAAAGTTTCTGCATTTGACAACTGCAATTTTAAAGGCAGGTCCTTTCAATTATCTCTAAGTTAATGGTGTAAGGCTTAGTCCAGTTGCTGTCCAAAAAAATATTTTTCTCAGGGAAGACAATTAGATACATTGAACAGACAGTGAATTTATAAGAAGCCCTAATGAGAGTTTCCTGGGATTTCTCAAAGTCTTAGAGTCCAAATAAGAAACTGCAATCAGTGTTTCAATGAATAAGTGGTAGTAAAATAGTTCAATGCATTTTCAGCAAAAATATTAACTCTCCTAAATGAAATGAATGTCGTTAAATCTAAATTAGTTATAACTATGCTATTTTTAAGGCTATTTTAAATAAGCATCTGCCCAATTCACATGATATTTATGAAAACTAGTTCTATCCTGTAAAAAATACAATAGCTGTCAGCTGTAGTTAAACTCTTTAGTTTAATGCAATTTGCATTAATTTAGCTCTTGAGAATCATCTCATAGTGTAGGAACTAATGGAAGCTGCAACTCTGTCTAATACTTTTAGAGAATATCCTCATTATGGACTCTGCAACCAGGTTTGGGTGGGTGGGAGAATATTACAGAAATTACCCAAATTCTCTGGGAAAATCTTTTTTCTAGCTGCATCATGAGAGGGACTGGTATCTGAAGAAGAGTTAATGAGAGAGTTAATTGAATATTTCCATACTGAAAAGTATGGAGAGAAAAAGAAATTGAAAGCATGGAATTGCATTTTTATGTTTCCTTCAGGCAGTTATATATTTGTCAAACTTACCTGCTTTCCAAGTATAGTAAGAAGATTTTTTTTTTTCTTTCTGGGGTCAACCTTGTCACTTCTTGTGTGTTCTCCTTTTCAGAGTATTAGTTAGTGATACAATTTTTTTTTTTTTTTTTAGCATTTTAACCAAATTTATATGTAAATGAAAAAGTATTTTTATGCTGTGCTTTCTCTTATGATTGCATAGCTACTAAGGTAATTGGCTGCTTTTCAGAACTAAATTGAGCAGGAGAACTTCCCAGTAACTAGAACTTCCTAGAACTTTGGTTTTGGTTCAAAGCTTCTTGTAGATATTGAAGTTTTCATAAATAAAGAAAATTAAATCAGGAGTGATTGAGGCACATACCACCTTAAAGAAAGATTATTGGTAGGTTTAGGCTTTCTGTGTTAGGAAGTTTGTGTTGCAGACCAAGAGCTGATATGAGAATCCAAGCACATGTGCAGAATGTTTCTATTTGAAGTAAGTTGAATAAATAATATTTAATTTATCTTTAACCTGCAACAACTCATCTTTCATCAAAGAAAACTACCCAGCTTTAGATTTTGCAGGGCTTTGAAAACACTGTGTGGCAGCCGCTGACAATGCACTGCCTGACCTCGCTATGTGCTGTTCTTGCTGAAAAGGCACGCAGGAGGCACACTGACAATAACCTTTCAGCTTGGCACTTTTACAGTGAGAAGGGCTTACTGTGTAAGCGTTAGGCTTAGCATACCATACCTTGTTGTAATTACAAGTTCTAAGAAGGTCATCTCAGGTCTTTCATTCTTTGGGGTGGATAGTTTAAATTGCATGCAGTTCACATTATAGCTTATTGGTTATTTGAGTTAAGTGCAAATTTGTAGACACATGAACAGTAAATATCATCTTGGAACAAATATGTAACCTTATGAAAAATTCCAGTGTCTTGACTAGAACTCTCATCCTCCCTTTATTGTGCAAAATTTTAATAAGTGCAATTTTTATCTGCCCAGTCCCTGTCAGTATTAATAGATACTTGTAAGTCCTTGATATCCACAACCAGCTGCAAAAATCTATTTATATGCATTTGCTCACTCTTTCTAGCTGGTTCCCTCACCTATGGTGCATGCTACTGGAATTGTTCAGTATCATAGTGACTGTGAGGATTTCAGAATGCATGAGTAACTTATAGTTGGTTTTAATACTTTTTGTACATGTTTGTGTCAGACTGGTGATTGTATTTTAAAAGCAGGATTCTTTTGCTTTCTCTATTTCCTAAATTCTGTATTACACTGAAATTCTAAGGGTAAGTGTAGGAACAACTTACCCAGTCTCAGGGTTTCTGCATTTCAAAGGCTTTCCCATTTTAGTAGATTGCCCTACACAGTTATTTCTGAAAGAATTGATTTATGAAGTGAATACTAAATTCCCTAATTTTACTCCCTAAATAAAGTGAAGGGAGTTTCTCCCTCTCTGTAGTGGTTTATCAGATCTTGTGAGAGGAACCTAAAGACAAAGGGTTACCATCAGTCTTTACTCAGAGATCCATTTTTGCTGTCTCAGACTGGATATTACTTGTGGTAGCTAAATGAACTGAGGATCCAGAGTATTTGAAATGTATAATGCAGAAGGCCAGGTAAATTTTGAAAGCAAGCATTTAAAGAAAAGTACCTTCAAGTGACCTGTATTTTGCACTTTACAATTTTTCTGTAAACAGAATAATGGCATTGAAAAACTCACAGCAAAACAATTTATTTTGTAAGCATATCTATTGTCCATTTTGTGTGGCTCCCAAGAGGTGAAATGTAAATTCTTAAGAGGCTTGGGAAGCAGTCAAGTCTGGGACAGCAGTAAGGTGTTATGTGAGATATCATTAGTTTCAGAATTAAACCATGTCATTTTGTGTATCACGCGTTCAAGGGGGATGTCAGACATGAGGTTTATGTGAAGAATTTGGGCTTACAGAGCGAATTCTAGAAACAGAAGTTAAATTCTGCCCAAATGCAGCAAACTGTGCAAAATTGGGAATCCTTGTTTTGGCTTCCTTATGAGTAGCCTGGAAAATGTCCATAACAGGGAATTTGAACAAATATGAGAAAAAATCTTGGACTGCATTTGATTCAGATTATTTTATGGGTCGTATGTTCCTTCCCACCACTTCATCCTCTCCTGTGAAGAGCCAGTAAATGCTTATAAGCTCTCTGCTTCTCTCATGCGCATTTTTGGCATATTTTGCACTTTTGTTTCTCTTTTGATAGAATTGCATGTTAGGCATGCTTATTACAGGGGAAGAACTGCTGGAGGATTTTTTGAGCTTGCTTTTTTAATGGAAACAGTAGTTATGGAATCATGCATTCCCTAGGAACCTCACCGATCAGTCAGCCAGGAGATACGAAATACCATGGATCTGCTTTCTCAACAGCAGCAAGACTGCACTTGTAACATAAACATTATACACAAAGCTCATTATTATTTTTTGCCTGTTGCAAGGGGGGTTTGTTTGTTGCTACACCCCTGGAGGATGAAGGCATGGAGAGTAGCCATGCCAAGAAGGACTTGGGAATGAAAAGCTGGAAATGACCTGGCAATGTGTGCTTGCAGCCCCAAAAGCCAAGTGTGTACTGGGCCAGTACAGAGCAATGTGGGCAGGAGGGTTGGGAGGGGATTCTGCCCCTCTGCTCTCTGGTGAGACCCAGCTGGAGCACTGCATCCAGCTCTGGGGTGCCAAGCAAGAGAAGGACATGGACCTGTCAGAGTGAGTCCAGAGGAGGCCACAAAGATGCTCAGAGGGCTGCAGCACCCCTCCTATGAGGAAAAGGCTGAGAGAACTGGGACCTGGAGAAGAGAAGACACTGAAGAAACCTCGCTGCAGCCTTCCAGTACTTAAAGGAGCCCCATAAGAAAGATGGGGGCAAACATTTTAGCAGGGTCTGTATTTATTGAACAATGGGTTATGGTATTGAGCTAAAAGAAGGTTGACTTAGTTTAAGGATTTTTATGCTAAGGCTGGTAAAATGCTGGAACAGGTTACCCAGAGAGCGATGGTACATGCCTCATCCCTGGAAACAAAATTCAAGACCAGGTCAAACAGAGGTCTGTGCAACATGATCTAGTTGAAGGTCATTGTAGGGGCATTGGACTAGATGGCCTTTACAGGTCCCTATCAACTTCAACTATTCAATGCTTCTTTGTAAATAAGAGGCATTAATAATGGGTTCTGTCTTGGTGGAATCTGAGTGGCTGAATGAACAAACCTGCTATATTTACTGGAGTATCAATGTAGCACACCTGTGACATTTTATCCCATTTAAGACATACAAGCACAAAAGCAATTGTCTTACCGAAGATTTTACAGCAGATATGTTGTAGATATGTGGTCTGAAATCTGGAGTTCTTTATATTTATGGGCTGTGCTTTTCTTTCTTGACTCTTGCAAAAAAAAGTAATGGTAGAGTTTCATCTGCATATCTAAAATTGCCATCTTTGTACTAGGTTGGTATGAGCTAAAAATATATTGGTAACTGTCTGTTATGACTGAGTTGAAGATGCATGTTCTTATTAATCCATTTCAACTAGGTTAAAAAGTTTGTTATGTACAGAATTAATAGCAATTCCATTTGAATCATATAATCCAAACTTAAATTTTAGATTGTAAAGGAGTTTTTTCCTGTAACTCAAGTAATCTTTGCATAGTATGGATTATCTACAGTAACTCCTTGTGAAGATCAAGAAACCTATTGAATAAGGAGAGATGTCATAGGTCTAATCTACATTTTCTTTATATTATGAAGAAAGAAAGTTGTATGACATCTTAACTAATGTCTGTAGAAGTCTGTGAAATGAGGCATTTCAGTAAGGTATGATGTTGAATTTTTGTGTTCTTTTTTCTGTGTGCAGAGCTGAAATGTCTGTTGTCAAGACAATGGATCTTTATCTTAGTCTGGGTTAAAAAGTGAGAGCATTGCTTCTTTATACTTGTATACCTCAGGCTCCTTGAGGAATGGCTATAGTAAGTGTTGGATTTAACATGGGCAAAATTCCACTGGAAGATGTGTTGAGTTCTTTGTTCTTTTCCTGTATAACCCAGAAATGAGCAATACTGAACAAAATTGTAGTTTGATTGCATTATAGAAATCAATGACTCTCTGTCTGGTTGTGTGTCCTGTCAGATTTAATTGTAATCATTTGAATTTTTAAGAATACATGACATGTATGGAGATCAGTATTTTTGATACGATATGCTGGAGGGATCTTAACATATATTGGTACTGTAGTAAAATATACCATATAAATGCATAAAAGACAAGCATGTTTCATAATTGTTGGGCACAAAAATTTACAATTATTTGATTTATGATTGCAAATAAAACAAGGATAGTCACATTGGTTATTGTTTTTAACCTAGTGTTTAGCATTTGCCGTGAACATTTTGAAAACTATTTGCAGTGTTATTGGGTATTACAACCATTTTAGCAATATAATCTGGCCCTAATGCACTGCTTTCTTCTGCTGTAAGCTTTCGATAAAAGAATATTCTTGAATGAAGCATGAAAGTGTGTTTCTACCAAGCATGGACCTCAAGTCCATGCCATATAAATGCATCTTTTCCTCTTTCCAGATGCGTAGTTAAAGTCACTTAGGAATTTATTCTCATGTCACATTACATAAAATTGTGCTGCTATAAGAGAGCTTAAATGTTAATGTTTTGAAGGTAATTTATGGGTGGCATGGGAGAATTAATACTCGAAACAGTAATAGAATTGGAACCAGCTGTGGAAGCTACATAGGAAATTGTTCTTCCTTCCTGCAGTAACAGAGACATGCTCTAATTTTTAACCCTTGTCCCCCTACCTTCACCCTATGGCTGCAGATCTAGCTGAAAAACGCACACACACATACACTTTTAATTCCTTAATTATTTTGTAACTTTGTAGACAACTTCAGTCATTGTTGCTAGATGGGATGTTCTGCATAAATTTCTGTGTCTCAGGACCCTGAAATAAATGTTTGGATGAACATATTTTACAATAACAATTGGAGAACTGTTGAAAAGTGGAGTTGTTGGACATACCTCTCTCTTGAGCTGTAATTGTTTAGATTGCTGACTGTAGTGTGTTTGCTAAGAAGAGCAGGATCCCTAGAAAATGTGAAAAACTTCACCAACATTGCTGAAAACCCAATGGCAGATTCCTTGAAATAGATATTATTTATTCACATTTTTTTCAGATAAGGAAACAGGTATGCAGGAGTGAAATAAGCTGTGCAGTCAAAGGTCAAGGATTGGTCTAAACCAATGATGTAGTGTTTTAATTTTGGTCACTAAAGCATGAACAATTTAAAAGAGATGGCTCGCTAATGAGGTTGCTGTTATATTGGTGTAGCGGTTGTATAACCTTCATGCTTTTGAAATTCTATGCTAACCTGTTCACCAGAAGTCTTAAAATGAGCATAAGGCTCCTTTTTGATAAGAGGGAAAATGCATTTTATTTCAGTTGAAGTAATTACCATGTCTTAGGTAGCAATGCCAAATATTGACCATCCATTGGTTGTGGTGGTTTTTCAAGTTTTGATGAGTCCAAAATGAAAATCTTAAGTGTATTGCTGTTGATGGACTTAATTTCACTGCTTGTGCAGTTTGTCAAAGAAGCTTTAATACTTACTCTACTGCATATATAATTTTAATGTACTTCCACAGAAGTGCATGGAACTGAAATAATTTTCTGCTGCATGAATTTCAAAGGCTTAATAGTGTCATTGACTTTTAAAATTTGCAGAGGGGAGGAAAATTTTTTGAAAAAGCATGTTTAACGTTGTGCATGTATTCTTTCTAAATTCTAAGATACTTCGTAAGTACTTTTATTTTAAAACAGAAATTAAATTTAGAGAACAATAAAGCTGTTTTAAAGAGTGAAAAATGTCTAAGTGTTTATGGTTTCTCTTGGTGAGTCAGGTAAAAGAACTTCATGATTTTTCTCCCTGAAATTTGCCAAATGGTGATAATGATAAAGCGTCTGCATTGTTTGGATGAAAGATGTTTTGGTGCAAGTTTAATGTAAATAATTAAGTGAACTGGCTAGCAGGCTGAAAATTGTTATGCGTTAATAAATGTTAAGTTCAGCCTGATTGTGAATCCTATATTTTGGTTTTGGATTCTTTCACGGGTTTCTTTTAGGGCATATTCCTTGTGGTAGAAATCCCACATGGAATCTGTGGAACAAAATTCTACACAAGCTGAATGTAAAATGGGTGAATGCATAAGTGAGACCTGTTTGCATCTAAACTAAGCATTTGGCACTTCTACTCCAAACACTTAAAAGTTCAAAATTATTTGTCCTTTCTGATTTCATAATTAAAGTATTGTTTGGAAACCTACCAACCTGAACAGAGCTTTCAGAGTTAGTTTTATTTCTCCTCATTGTCAGCTGATCTAGAGTTTTGTAAGCTGTTGTACTGTTGCAGAGTAAATGGAAGTTTTCCATTATGTCAAGACAAAGTA
Organism: Entomyzon cyanotis; assembly: GCA_024500445.1. Lineage (NCBI taxonomy): Eukaryota > Metazoa > Chordata > Aves > Passeriformes > Meliphagidae > Entomyzon > Entomyzon cyanotis. The sequence continues at coordinate 40,151,055 of JAKEPQ010001021.1, read as the reverse complement.
TGCTATTCAACTCGAAAGAATAACCTTAATAAAGGATATGCCTGACTGAAAATGCTAGAGATTTTTTTCATTCCTAACATGGCAGGTTTTGTATTTTTTTACTGTAGTAAAACTTTGGCTTGATTGAACGCGGGTGCTTTTTGGTGGTATGTGGCAGTTGTATATATTGTTTCAGGAAATATGAAGTATTTATATTTACACACATTTGAAACTGAGAAGATAAAGATGAAACAGGTGGGTGGTTATATGAGGGAAATGTAACTGGAACACTCAGCTCAAGTAAACCTGTCTCCCAGAAACTGCAGAGAAAACTTGAATAACTCCAGGCAATTTTAGATTTAAATCAGTTCTATCAATGATTATAACTTGTTTTAGAAGACACTCAAGAGAATTTCTTTGTTGTACATTGTGAGAACAATTCCTAGGTCATAAATATTAATATAAACTATCATTTCATAAATCAAAGACTTGTTACAAATTTAGAAATTTATCTGAATGAGATTTTGGATTCTAGATGAAAAACAGCAACCTCCTGAAATCTATCTAAAAGTAGCCCCAGAAGACAGATCAAGCAGGCTTTTTTGCTACACTGTAGAAGTATGGTGTTTCAATCTAAAAAAGGTACTCTCAAACATGCTGAGATTCTATTTTTAATACCTTTTCTAAACTGCTAAGCCATTGGAGTTTTTTCAGAAGGGGATGTACTGGTAAGTGGCGTGAAGGGGCAGGGGAGTGTTAATTAATGTTCCCTGTTGTGTCATGGCACAGTCTCTGAATTACCGTTTGATCCATCATCTAATAAAATATGTTGTATCTGGCCTATAATAACATAAAAAAAATTATTTTTAGCCAGTCATGTGTTGGAATAAAGATTTAATCTAAGGTCTTTTCCCTTGCTGGGTGGACCTCACAAAATATTTTGGTTCAGATCACAAGAAAAAATTCCACGAATCTGTGAATTAGATGATGTTGAAAGAAACTAGACACAGTACCATTTCCATATTGAATAATTATATTCACTTTCTGTAGGTATTTGAAAGGAAGTTCGCCTACTTAAAGCACCTTTTAATTCTTGTGTGCACACCGAAGCAATACCTCTTATTGCACTAAAGGAAGAATAACATCTCCTTAATCTTCCTGTACTTAAATTTCAAGATGTAAGGTCTGTGCTGTTTTGACTTATCCAAATTAAAGGCTAACTGGGAACAAGATCCTCAATATTTCTGTTAATTTTGAAGGTTTTCTCTATTCATCATGCTGTTACAGTTATTGATGTTTTTCCATGAGTAGCAGACACTGTGTGTGTTTCCAGGGAATGCCAGCCAGGATAATTCGTACCAGTGTTTGCATGCATTCTCCTGTTTTCCAGAATATTTTCCTTTATCTTCTTCAGACCAGAATTTTAAATAATACAGACATGCATGCCCTGATTCATCCAATGTAATCAAGGCATCTATGCTAGGAATTCAGCTGCTTTGCACTGCCATGAATAATTCATAAAGAGGAGAGGTTTCCAAATGATTCTGGTTTTTTGGTGCACTGATTTCTTCTTCTTGAGTTATTTGCTTATTTTTTAAGGCTATATAGGAAGTCTGAAGTTAGTGTTTTCCATGTTAAGATGCATCACATTTAGAAACTCAGATTATATGAATCTGGGCCAAGCTGAGTTTAATAACATGCAAGTTTGAATGAGAATACATCTGTCAATTCTAACACCTAAAAGAGAGGAAATTAAAAGTTGTTGAAATGTCCTTTCAAATCTATATCCTTCCTTCCGCATGGAAATTTGTGGTTAATGCACTCCTGTAAACCCAAATATATTTATATTTTTCTGTTGCTGTAGAACAGTATCGTATCCATCTCTCATGTTGTGATTTTTCATACTCCGTCTTTCTCTTGAGTGTTCACTTGTGTAACCCTATTGTATGTTTTACACGTTTATTTTCAGTTTAATTTACAGAGGAAAAGAGTGAAAAAATGTGACTTAGAAAACCTGCCTATTTTACAAGTAATATGGTTTTAATCAGCGCATGATTGTGGAACAAAACATGACATCAGTGCGTGTTTGTTTGAAAACGAGTATAAAAAAGAACAGAAAAAATAAATTAGCACTCTTACTACTGCCTTCACCTTTCACTGCTGTCATGGAAAATTCGTCTGGGTGCCTAACAGCTTAAAGCATTCATCTAGTTTAAAAAGAGGAATGAGGCATGTTTCCTTCCAGATTTGGAAAATGCTACCCTCAACACCCTTTTATCTTTCTTCAAATAGTGTTTCAGACCCAATATTGAAGAATGGAACAGGATTCTGTTCTCTCTGTTCATCATCACTAAAACAGTCTCTTAATTTCCTTCACTTTCATATTGAAGTTGGACATGAGGTAGGAAGGAAAAAACTGCCTGTTTGTGGGTCTGAGGTTAATTCCAATACACGGAGGTTGTGCAAGTGTCCCCCTGTGAAGTTTTATGGACTTCTATAACTTCTTTGCGCTAAAAAGAAACATTTAGGTTTTATTTTAAGTGATGTGTGAGAGAAAATATTTGACCTGTAAACCAAACACATTTTGATACAGACATTAGCAAGCAACAACAAGCATGAGTTGAAGCCTTCTGCTATTTGTACGAATATATTGTTGTGCCTAGATACTGTAGCAGTTGGACCAGATTTCTTTGGTGGTTGAGATAAACAGTGGTTTATCTCCAGAATTCAGTGGTTTTCTGTGGTATTTTATCTGCTTAAACTTCACAGGTTGTCCAGGGATATTGTGGAGTCTCTCTCTCTGGAGAGATTCAAAATCCATCTGGGCAAATTCCTGTGCCACCTGCTCCAGATGACCCTCTCTTGGCAGGGGGGTTGGACTGAATGATCTCCAGAGGTCCCTTCCAACCCTGACAATTCCATGATTCTGTGAAGAGCTTGGTCTATTGTACCTGTCTGCTTTGGGAATTACTGTGTCAGATATCCCGTCCTTTCTGTTGTGATCACTGATGAGTTGTCTGCCCCATATTTTTGTCCTTAAAATGTTTTAAGCGCATTCCCTTTCAGTACATAATGCAATTTACAGTATGAACATTTTTATTAGGGAACATAAAATTTCTCTTTTTAACTCTTTCCTGACACTCTTGATTACTTAATTTTACTTAGACTTTTTCAATTCTGTGCTGGAGAAATGGAAGAGAGAAATTTGTTAGTATCTGGTCACAACGTAGATTTCAGCACTATGCTGAAATCAGTTAGTCTGTCTGAATATAGTCAGTCTGTATGCTGCTGTACAAAATAAAAGCCTTTCAAGGGGTCTCATATTTTACTGCTCTCCCCACCTTGCCCCTCAGCAGTGTGTTATTTGCTTTTCCATGCAAAACAGTAATTTTGGATGGGAAGAGAATAAGCTTTAAAAAAACTTGAAAGAAAATATGAACATTACATATTTAAACAAAAGGCACAAAATTGGAAAGTTCTTTTTTTCTTAATTGGCAGAAGGCCTGGGATTTGAATGATTAAAACATGGCTTTCTGTAGGGAGTCCTTTTTTTGGGAGTTGGAATTGCTGCAGTTTCTTGAGTAGATGGAGATGCTTTCATGACCAGTTGTTGCTAGGGTTTAGTGTTCCCTTTCCACTTCAGCTATTTCTGCTGCCCATTTAGGATTCCAGTAATTTCCATCTGTCTTCCAGTAAGACAGTAATTATCTGTGTCAGACCAACTCTGTGATACTTGTTTTGCAAAACGTATAGTTTCACCAGAAATGCAGAAATCTCTCTGAAGTATAACTCTTGCCTCCTTCTTGTCACTCCTGCCCATGAACAGACAGCATTTTCCCTGTGGAGTATATCAAACCAGAGACCCAAAAGAGCAGGGTGTGTTTACACTGGGAGCAGAAAGGGTTTTTTAGTATTGTAGAATCACAGAATTATTGAATGGTTTGGATTGAAATGGACCTTAAAGGGACCATCTCATTCCAATGCCCCTGCCACTAAACCAGGTTGTTCAGAGCCCCATCCAGTGTGATCTTTAAAACTTCAGGGATCGAATTCCACAGCTTCTCTCAGCAGCCCTTGCCAGTGCCTCACCACACTTACAGTAAAGAATTTCTTCCTAATATCTCACCTAAGCCTACCTCATTTGAGTTTAAATGTATTTCCCTTTGTCCTAATGCTACTTGTCCTTGTGGTAAGTCCCTCCAGCTTTCTTTGGGCCCTCTTTAAGTACTGGAAGGTGCTATAATGTTTCCCCAGAGCCTTCTCTTCTCCAGGCTGAACAATGCTCTCATCCTGTCCTCACAAGATGTGCTCCAGCTCCCTGACCAATTTGGTGGCGCTCTTAAGGTATTTAAAATAGGTAGTAGCCAAACCAGCTTTAACCTTTTCTCTTGCTTAAGGCAGGGAAAGTGCTTGCCTTTTAGTTCAACCAGCTGTAGTTTTGCACTTTTTTCTCCATGCTGTGCCATAGCTCTGCTCTCACAAATGAGTAGTCTTTTCAAGTTTCCAGGAAGCCAGTGTTTCAGGAGAGAGCTGAGAACAAAGGAGCTATCCAGAAAAGGAAGCAAATATTTTCTTCCAGGGCAGCATATGGTATTGAAATCCTCAAAGATGGCATGATCCTTTATAAGGGCAATTGCAAACACACAGAGAAAAGAAGTGTTTTTGCTCTATAAATTGTAGTATTGTGGGCACCTAGAAAAGTTCCTGTTTAAGGGCTTGGTGTGTGAAAGATTACCTAGAGCATTCAAGTCTCTCTCATACACTATAATTTCCATTTAGTGATATATAGACCTCTGCAAACAGAACAGTAGAGGTTCTTTCAGGCATAAATGCATTATTTTCCCCTTCTCTGGTTGGGCCATGAAAAAGTGAGTAATTTTGGTTTATTTGATTTTTTGGTTTTGTCTTTGATTTTTCTCAAGACATTCTGGAGAGACTAACCTAGTTTCAGCCTCTGTTGGCTACTGGCATATTTTCTGAGTATTGTTTGAGAATAAGGAAGCTCCCAAAAGGAGCAAGGAAAAAAAATCCAAAGTATTTACTGACAGGGGTGCAGTAAATAGAAGAGTGTTATTAGGCACAGGAGTTTAATACTCAACTAGGGCTGGAATTCCTTGAAAAAATTGGAACTGCATGCTGTAGATGTGATGCTGATTTTAGTGTCCCTTTGCAAAAATTATTTTAAAGGTAAGACTATTAATTTTGAGAAAAACTGTGAACACTTAGAATACTGTATTTGACAGATATAATGCATATTAGTCTTATGTCAGCCAGGGAATCAAGAATTTTTGTACAATTATTAGGAGATATGTCAACACCATAACTGTTTTCCTCTGTTTCTGTGGAAGAAGAAATTTAAAATATTGTCTTTTCTTCATGGGCTTTGAAAAGAAAATAACAACAGCAAAAAAAAAAACCAAAAAACCAAACCAAAACAAAAAAAAACCCAAAACCAAAAAACCTAAAAAGCCCCAGAAATCCTGTAAAGATTTTTATCTCCTCTAGTTTTAATTACAATACAAACTTTGCAGGACAATATCAGTGAAGTTATAGAATCAATTTGTGTAAACTTAACATCTGAAATCCAAGCAACAGCTGAAGTCCTGGAAGTGCAGGTACACTTTAGGCAAACTCTACCTTTTCATTTTTTTTCAGACTTACAGTAACATTCCAGTATACACGATATCCAGATGTTCAAATCAGCATAAATGTAATAACTATATTTCCCTTTCAGAATGTGGAAAAATGGATTTTATGGCATTCTTTATTCTTTGGAGTCTAATAACTGGAAAAGTGGTAGTTGCATCTGATTATCTTATGTGCATATAGGCATGTGCTGTAGCATGTTACAGATACAGCATTCTGAGTTATTTAGGAAGTTCATAGTTAACTAAAATAGAATGAGCCACCTTGGTTTTTTGTAAATGTTTAGCTAATTTGAACATGTTATGCCAAGATATGTTCCTGGATGTTGTTATCTTAATTTTTTGTTTGGAATAGTCTAAACAGTTACTTTAACTGTCAGGCATCCCTTGGACACTGCAGAGCTTAGCACCAGTAGCCGTCGCCAAATGTCTGACTTTCAGGCTCAGGATGTTTGATTTATCAGGTGGCAGAATATATTCCTATATGTTCTTCTCCCCTAAATTAAGTAGGCAGAATACTGTTCAATGTGAGTGTGGTGTACAGCAAAAATGTTTTCATGTTAGTGCTTTACTCTTCTCATGAAAAAGGATATTTAATTATTGTCTCTTGAAGGAGCTAGCAATTAAAATAAACTGTTCTAGTTAATTTTGTTTATTAATAAATTAATTTTTTTCATTGAATTACTGAAAGAGCTCTTAAAGTAGTTAAAATAGCCTCTGAAAATTACATTCAGTGCTGGCATGATATAGACATACAATACCTACCTTTGTGGTAAGGTATATGAAATGAAGAATTTTATAATATTCCAATGCAGAAAATCAACCTTGCAGTGATTAAGATGAGAATGCAACAGATGGTTTCTGTGAAAGCCTTTGATTCACAAAAGTAGTACATCTTTTGTTGTGGGTGACAGTTGTTGTGGGTCAATCTTGGAATCCGTTTCCTTTTCACACTTTGGTTTTTATGGAATCTGCTTGGATGGCAAGTATAGGCAGTGGCTATTGAGCCATTTTTTTACATCCCAAGAACAGCAAATACCAGTTTATAGTGCAGGGAATGATGGAGCATTGAAAACTTAATTTGTATTATAATTATACCTTTGTCTGTGTGCTTTATAGTGTCAGTTGAACAATAAACTCATTTTCATAATCACAGCTTTGCTTGGGAATTTGAGTTACAGCTGCTTCTCAGCTTCTAAGCCACTGAGTCACTGGAAGTGTCACTTAATGCGGTGTAGGCTTTACCTTTTAGGATGTCATGTGTAGCTATTGGTAAACCTTTACTGTTACCTTGTGGTGGGCTGACATGGCTGGATGCCAGGTACCCACCAGGCGGCTTTATCACTCCCATCCTCAGCAGGATGAACTGGGAGATGAGAGTAAGATGAAAAAAAATCTCATGGATCAAGAAAAAGGCAGCTTAATGAAGTAAAAGTCAAGGCCACATGTGGAAACAAAGGAAAGCAGATGATTTATTCTCTACTTCCCATCAGCAGGGGATGTCCTGCTGCTTCCCAGTAGGGCTTCAGTGAGCAAAGTGGTTGCTCTGGAAGACAAATAATGAGTGCATGTGCACAACCTCCATGCCCTCCCCGCTTAAAAATTATTTCATTTCAACCCCTCTGCCAAGGGCAGAGACACCTTCCCCTAGGTCAAGTTGCTTGGAGCACCATCCAGCGTGGCCTTAAACATTTCCAGGGATGAGGCATCCGCAGCTTCTCTGGGCAACCGGCTCCAGTGCCTTACCACCCTCAAAGTAAAGAATTTCTTCCTAATACCTAATCTAAATGTATCCCCTTTTACTTAAAGTAAAATTAAAAGAAGGATGGGTATGGCTAAACCAAAGATAATGAAACTTGCAGTTTTATCAGAGAAAAAAGATGGAACTGATAAAGCAGATAAAACAAGTATGAAGGAAATGCTATAGAGACTTTCTGTGAAGCGTGAAAAGTAGTGAAGGGATTGGCAGAGATGAATAAGGAAAGAGATTAAACGTGTAATATAAAATGTGCTTAAATTAAAAAAAATTCTACTTTGGCAACAAAATTATAACAAAGATGTCAGGTATCAAGAGGATAGATTGTGTCTGTTTTAGGAAATTGGAGTGGTGCCAGATAAATAAACATTTTGAGAGTAATGACTCACATGACCTTTGTAGAAAGTTGCTCAAAAATACTTGAGTACTTTCATTACATTTCTTTCTGTGTGAATTAATGTCTTCCAAAGAGAAAATATGTATATATATATTTTCCTGCTTTCGTCTTAAGATAGTGTAATATTTTAAAAACAATTATTCATCGTATTTTTGGAAGTACATCCATGAAAATAAAAGTGTGAAGTCAGTCTCTGCTTTATGATTTTCTCATTTCTCCTCCTCATGTTGCGACTGGTGTGACAGAAATCTTTCTTGCTTTTACAGATACATTTCATTTGTGGGTTTTTCTGGTGATAGCACCATTTTCACAGAGGTAAATTTTCTTATTTTCCAGAACCCTGTCAAGAAAATTCCAGATTCTCATGAAATTACACTGCAGCATGGAACAAAGACAGTAAGTGATAACACATTTTCAACCCTTCATGCTTTCCTAGAACTCTGTCAGGCTGTGAAATAAGTTAACAAATACTTACCAGCTAAAGTTCTAGAAACGAATTTTTTCCGTTATTTGTTATTTTAGTTGGTCTCTTTTCTTAGTGAAATTGAAAGGGTGTTTCAGGATCACCTCTTCAATTCCTTGTACTAACGTAAACACGTCTCCATTTGACTCAGTTGTAATCTCATTTTCATCAAGTATGCACTCTGTAATTGTTAGAGTTCCTCTTCTAGGCTAGACCTTCCCAATACATAGACGTGTATTTAGAAAGGTCTAATCTAGACCTTTCTTTGGTCATGGGTTTTAAGCGGAATGTTATTGCCAACGACTTTTTTGCAGCTGAGTACTTCATTCTACATCAATCTTTTAGTGCCTTTTATACACCATTCTCAATTTCTTGAAGTCTCATTTTTCCTTGTCTTTGACTGCATCATTTCTTGATTTTACCTCCAATATTGCTCCTTTTCTTTCTTTTAAGGAACTACAATCCACAGTCCACATTTGGGACTATTATTTTTTTGCTCTATATGTTTCTTTCTCTATATAATCACACCTTCCAACACAAATTCAATTGCTTTTATGGGCTGATTGATTGAAGACCTGTAAAAGATGCATTACATTATGTTAAACAAAATAGAGTGAATTTTTCTACACACAGTGCATGCAACATGTGACAGTATCTGCTTCTGCAGTATGTTTCTTGAATACATGTCCTAACAAACTTTGCTAAGTAAAATTTTTGGTTTATTTTTCTCTACATTAAACCAGTAAGTCTTTTCATGGTTGCTTAATGAATAAGCTCATGTTGTTTCTAAATAAAATGACTTGTAAAGTGGAAGTTATAGTTTTGCAAGACTTCTGAGATATTTTGACTGCAGGAGAATGCAGCTGTCATCACCTGGAACAGAGATGCATTGGAATATGGGATATATATAGCACAGTTGGATTAGTCTGGATGCCGTAAATGAAGCACGTAATTGAAAAAAAAGATCTCTTCTGTAAAAGGGCTGTCTTTTTGGGGTTTTGTTTGTTTTAGAATAGTGAAACTACTTGCTCATGACCTTAGACACATAAGGATGGGAGCAGCTTCATACCTTGACTTTGACATTTTGCCTCAATGTTTTTAAATACAGTCTTCTCATTAGGTTCTTACAGTGTACTGTATTTCAGCTAAACTTATATATCCCATCTGTACCTCTTCAATCAAATCAATGTGGATTTGATGATGACTCTATTCCTGTGCAGCTGAGAAATCTCAGAAAAGATTTCCCAAGCTGAGGAGTCTTTCCAGAAACCTGATTAATTTCCCAGTTGTCTTGTTTGTACAGTGTAATAGGAATTACTATTCCCAATGAAACTTCATATATTTTTTTTCTCATAGTACTTTTGATATATAGGTGGGTATGAGAAAGAATATGTAATCTGTGCTTTCTAATATCTCATGTGACAACTGCTCCCTCATATAGAAGTTGTTGAATAGAACACCTGAGTGTTCTGATTAATCTGAAGATGCCTGGTTTTTCTGCATGTCAGAAATCACAAATGAAATGGTGAGGGTTCAAAATTTCAATTTAAGTTGTAAAAGGGGGCACATTCCTTTTGGAAACATGTAAGAGATAACATATCTGAAAAGATTTCTGCGAGTGAATGCCTCTCAGTTAAAGCAGGACATTTGGATTAAGGACATTGGATTTGGAGTCAGTTGCCTGGTGAACAGGACTATCATTTCTGCCACATCATGGTTTTCTTGGAAGTACTATTTTCAGACAGTTGGCTATACTTGGGCGTTGTGTGTGTGAAATACTGTGAGGTACCTGCATTCAGAGTCACAGAATCTTCCGAGTTGGAAAGGAGCCCACAAAGATCAGGTCCAACATGTCGCCCTGCATGGCACCATCCTGAAGAGTCACACCATGTGCCCAAGAGTGTAGTCCAAACTTGTTGAACTCTGTCAGGTGCTGTGACTACTTCCCTGGGGAGCCTTTTCCAGTGCCTAACCACCCTTGGATGAAGAACCTTTTCCTAATATATTTTATCCAGAAGGACTCTGAAAGTATCAAAAGCTTTACTTATATCCAAAAATATCACATCAATTGGCTTCCTTTAATTAACTGGATAGTTACCTTATCATAAAAGGAACTCAGGTTTGATAAGCAAGACTTGTCTCATGAAGCCAAGATGGTGGTGACCAATGACGGCATTGTCCTCATTCTTGCCTTTCTTGAAAACCGGGACAACATTTGCCAGCTTCCAGCCAGCTGGAACCTCTCCGGATTCCCAAGACTGCTTGAAAATCATCAAGAGAGGCTTTCCAATATCATCAGCCGGCTCTTTGAGGATGGTCAGATGAATCTCATCAGGCTTCGTAGATTTGTAAGGATCCACCAGGAGCAGTAGATGCTGCACAGTTTCAGGGTTGGCTGGGAGCTGATCATTCTCACAGTCATGGTCTTTCAGCTCAGGGCACTGAGAGTCCCTTGGTCCATGAGAGGACAGAGGCAAAGAAAGCTTTAAACATCTCTGCCTTGTCTCTGTCCTCTTTGTGATGCACCCATCCTTATCCTGGTATGGGTTGATGTTATTTCTATACTGCCTTTACCCATTAATGTGTTTGAAAAAAAGTTTTTGTTCTCCCCTATGGTTCTGGGCAGCTGCAACTCTGGTTAAGCTTTGGCTGCACAGATTTTCTCCTTGCAGTAGCAAGTAACATCTCTGTATTCTTCCCATGTCACCTGACCTTGCTTCTGCTGGGCATACACCTTTCTTTTTTGCCTTATTTCCAAGGGAAGATCCCTGCTCAGCCAAGCTGGCCTTCTGCATCGCCTGCTTGATTTCCAGCATTTGGGAATTGCCTGTTCCTGCCTTAGGTGGTGATGTTTAAAAAGTGACCAGCACAGAGCTGGTCAGGAGCAGCAGGAACCTAAAGGACAAGATGACTGGAAATAAGTCTTTGATAAAATAAGGAATAGCTAAGTGAACCTTCTCTGCATGAAACTGGAAAAATAAACCTCGAAAAAGCCCACTCTATTTCATGCAAGGAAATCTAAATTCTAGGAAAGCAAACTGTCCATCTCAAAGAATAAATTTCATTCATACATGCTGCTTTTATTGGGACAATTGTTTTCTGTGGGTTACTTTTCCCATGAACTTGTTTCCATGTTTTAAAGTGTTTTCTGTGGGAACTATTCAACAGTTTACATGGGTTTTAAAGGTCTCCATAATACAGTGTATATAGATGTATACTAAAGCTTTGGAAAAAAAATACAGTAGTAGACTGATATATCTTTGAGACAAGTTTTTTTGGTGGTATTTCTATGTGTCTGCATTAAATCATAGGGACTGTCAGTACTTTCCATATATATGTGTAAAGAAGATACATATAGCTAAGCATCTTTATGCAGATTACTGTAATTTTTATACATCCATATCTAGAATTTTTAAAATAGATTTAGACATCTGAAAGTAATTCCCCTGAGTTCTTTTCTTCCTATAAGACATTCAGTGTTGCGAAACTGTCGTCATGACATTCTTCTCAGCTGTTACCCTTCACTTAGAAATGAGGGCTTTTCTGTCATTTATTCTATATACAATTTTTTAGTTAGGGTTTTTCCCCACATGGTTTTGTATAAGTCTGAATGTTTTTGGTGAAGTGTAATATTATTCTTTTTCCTTTAGAATTTTCTGAAGGCTTATCTCTTCAAATGTCTTTCCTGACTTTTTATAAAGTATTATTATGATGATCATCATCATTATCCTTACTACTATTAGTACTACTACTACTAACTACTGCTGCTACTACCACTACTTTATTGTGTTGGAGACTGTCTTCTTACTGAAAGGGTTTTTCAACCTGATGATTATCTGTCTTATAAATGTCGGAAGACCCATGTTTTGTCCAGTGCTTAAAGTAATCTGCTGCTTATAGTCTAGGTTTAACCCATGGTCTCCATTAAAACCTAAGTGTGAATTCCATGTGAGTTTTATCTTTTCATGAAAACTTCTTCAGGCATTTAAACATTTCAGGTTAGGTGTAATTTTGAGTAATTCTAAAAATAGTTGTGTTTTATATCCTTTGACACAACTTTTGAACATTTTCAACATTAGATGACTTAATTTTTGAGTATTCATCTTATGGCATGTAAATTAATTAAGTACATTGTCTAGCTAATCTTTTATTAATACTTGAAATCATAGTAGTAGATACAATATTTTCACAAATGAGAAAGGAAAAGAAATAATTTTGAAGGTAAATTATTTTATATAATTATTTTATATAATTTCCAGTGAAAGGCCTTCTGTTATTTCTCCATGTGGTGATTTGAACACTACGATTTATTTTAGTATATGAAATATTGTTTATTGTACTATAGAACACTGAGATTCTTTGAATAGAGAATCAAAATAGATTATCTGTAAAAATCCCATTTTACTTGACCTATGATTTGAGAATAACAGATGAGTAATAGCATTAGCATTCTTTCTTCGAAATTCTGAATAGCTCTGAGCAGCTGGTTTTGTATATAAAAAAATGGGTTTTGAGAAGTTATTTTGACCTGTTGTGTTACAATAGTATAATTTTTAAATCTGTGATTAAAAAAAAAAGTTTACATGCTAATTTATTATTCTCTTTCTTTTTCAGAAGATAAATTTAATTAAGCAATGTGTATGTGCATGAACTGTCTTGAATGAACTTAGAATCTTAAAACTGGTGGATGTTAAACACCACTTCGTTATCTGCTAGAAATATTGCTTGTACTTTTGAAGGAAAACTGGAGTACAATTTTCTTCATAGAAACAGAACTTAGCCAAGTTTTGCAATGAGATGATTAGGAGTATACATTGTAAACTATTTTTTCTCATCTGTCTTTAGTGGGTTATTCAGACTATGTAATTTTTATTTCCATTCTTCCTACTTCTTCAAGAGTACTTAGACTTTCTTCAAGGTACTGAAATTTCAAAATGAAAATACAGCTAAGATATTTTAGTAAGAAACCAGTGCACTGGGTTGTTTCAGGCTTGGGTTTGGTTTTTCTATACTTTAGTAGCATTTTATATTTTAGTGACACCCTGAAGAATTGTAGGGAAAAAAAAAAGCTTGAATGGTTATGATTTTTTGTTGTTGGTGTTGTTGTACAGGTTTCTGCTTTGGGATTGGATCCTTCAGGTGCTCGTTTGATAACTGGTGGATATGACTATGATGTAAAATTTTGGGATTTTGCTGGAATGGATGCCTCTCTCCAAGCTTTTCGGTCACTCCAGCCTTGTGAATGGTAAGCATGAAGACTGCCTTTTGCACTTAATGTTCCATGCTAAGCTCCTGGTAAAATGCACAAAAGCCTTGCAAGACACCATGTTTAAAAGGCTCTTGAATACCAAGGAACATAAAACTAAGAACATGGGTGCTTATTTCTTTTCCTGCTTTTTACAGTGACTTCCATATTTTCCCCTTTCAGAAAGCTACAGGTGAATTTGCAGATGAAATTGTTAATAGCACATCAGAAAATGAACCTCTCAAAGAGACCAGTTGACTTTTATAATTGTAACTGAAATTAATGGAATACATTTTCTGTATGTGCTCTTCTTATATAAAGTTAATTAAGAGGAGAAGCAAGTTAAAGCAATTGATCCCTTTGTGGAGAGCCTCTCTAGCTGCTGCCAGGATTGCTGAAGGGAAGTGTGATTTATTTAATTTTCGTGAGGTCCTCTGTATCAGGAAGTGCTGGTCCTTTGCATTGCAGTGATCACTGAATAGTAACATAGTTAAAATACTGTCTTAAAGAAAAAGTATGCATACTTGCATTTATTTCTGTATTTCTGTATATGCAAATTGAAAAGAAAATGCGGGAAGCATCTTTAGGGAGTTGTTTCTATACTATCCATATTGTTCAATGGTAATTTAGAAAGTAAGTGAAGTGAGTTCATATAATTATTCCAGAGAACTGGAATACAGAACTCTTTCGACAGTAGTGCACACTGAACTTTCAAAAAAATATATTACGTCAAACAAAACACAGTGGTTTTAGCAAGGTACTTTCCAATGTCTAACTTACATGGCACAGTTTATTAGGTACTTGGATATGCTTAAAAAAGGAATTAAAATTTATTATTCACAGGGTAAGTAGTACTTAGAATGTCTATTTTTATCATTGCTATCTTAAAATGTACAGCTGAGTTTTGGTCAGTTTGGAAGGCTAGAATGTGTATAACTGACTGTAGATATGTCAAAAATATAGATAATGAAAGATGAGAAAACTTTAGGGCTATTATTCTGAAGAGCAGCAGAGTAGAAAGGGATTCTGCTGTTGTTCTGAAGTGTGAAATATTAAAAAAAAAAATTTGCTTTAATGCCTTATGCAATTTAAATCTCTTTGACAGACCTTGACTTCTTATCATAAACTGAAAGATGGCACATTTACTTTCAAAACATAATTAAGTAAACATGCCACTTAGGAATAAATAAGTAAGTTTTCAAAAGTAAAGTGACATTCAGACTTTTCTGGTGTGAGTTTCATTTACATGATTAGTTAGCAGGATATAAATGGTATTGTCCTTCCTCTGTCATAACTGAGCAGAAAGAGCTGACAGTCTTTACTCCCACAGTAGGAAATTATTTTAATGAAGCATTTTCAAGTCGAGCAGAAGAGTGCATTCAAATTTAGTAGTACTTGCTAATAATGATATAAAGCATAAATGTTTTATAAAAACCACAAGCAGACTGTATGTTAATGTTCTATTTCAGGGAGAGCTTGCAGATAAATTGGTAAGCTCCTTTTGGCAAAAAACTAATGGTAAAATGTGAACTTAGAATATTTGTTATTCCTGACACTGTTCATTTAGTGTATTGCAAGGATCTCACAAGTATTTTTATATAAATGTTCTTTGTGAAGTTCTTTTGGTTTGAGTATGCTGATGTATAAATATAGTACTTAAAACATAAACATGAAATAATATTAAAAATAGACTTGCCTGGTGTGAAGTTTGGAAATTGCACTTATGTTGCAAGTCTCATGAACTAATTTTGGGGGTTAAAAAAAAATTATTCAAATACAACTTCTGAATCTTTTTGTAAACATAAAACTGGAGCTATATCTCTGTCTGGTAAAAAGATTCAACTTCAAGTTCTTTTATGCTGACATTGAGACAAGCTGGTGAACACTATGTGGAATATTATATAACTTATGTCCAGGTGTATATATGTTCTTATATTACTTTTTTCACTATGAAGTTTATTGCAAGGGCTATTAGCATTCACAGACTTGAATTTCAAAGAATTCTGAGGAGTTCTGGTATGGAAACATTAGGTGTTAGGAGAAATCCAGATCTGGAGCCGTAAATTTAATTTGATTTTAAAAATGAAGGAGTCTGAGATCAATTCTGTATTGTCAAGGCTCCATTTTGTAGCATAATATCAGGTTACTCTGTTAATTTCTCCTTGGATTTGTGATGTAAGGTTAAAAAAAAAAAACAGCCTGACAAAAAACTAGTACATTCAAGCCATACATTAGTGTTAAAGCCAAAAGCAAGTGTAAGGCAAAGCTGTTACATGTGTAGAAAATATTTGTGTGTCTTGTATGTAGCTCTGTTCTGCAGGTCCTGGTACAAAGTGCTGTGCACATTTGGCAGCTTTAAACCAAAATGACTTGGATTAATGCTATTAAAAGGCACTGTTTTTATAAGTTTCCCTAGACTCTTGCTATAACATCAATAAGAACCAAAAATATTTTCTTAAAGAACTGACTCTGCAGAGCCTCACTCTTGGTCATGTTCCAGTAAACATCAGAGAAGTGGTAACTTCTGGGATTTGGCAAATACTCTACTTACAGAAGCAATTTTTAGATGTGATTTTAAAAGTTGTATTGCATCGTGAAGAAGGTGTGGGGTTTGGTTTTTTTCCTTTTAGGTAAAGGTTATGGAATCTTGTCTCTCAAACTAATTTTTTCATGACTGATTTGATAAATTATTAGTTATTTTCCATGGTGCTAGGTGTTGCAAAATCAGTTGCTTTTGCTTACTGGGTGAAATTTTAAGATGAAAAACTTTGTTCAGATGTGCTGATACAGAAGTACTAAGTAGCAATGAGACAACATTGTTTGAATTATGAAAAATGCCGTGTTAATGACATTAATGTATGTAGTTTTATTTCTAGTATTTCAGTGTCTGAAAACAGTTTTTTTCAGAAGACTCTGTGGGCCATTATGTATTGTGGATTCTTTCAGACATCAGATTTTACTTCTGAGCTGTTTGTTCGTACCTAGTGGTCAGATCCTCTTCATGCATGAGATGCATAAAGTGAAAATAATGTGTCAGTCTCGCTTTTAAATGTTTATTTTTTATTCTTACATTTCAACAGTGATAAGTGCAAAATGTGAACCTGTGCTTTGGAGATGCTGGCTATTTTCTTTTGGCAATTTCATCTTAAGAGTATGAGAAATATAACCTAATAAGCACTTCATTCTGTATACAGTACTCAGGTGGGGCTCAGGTATATTTTGAGCTTTGTATGAATCATGTGATTGGGCAAGAGCACTTGGAAGTACAACTGAGAAAAAAATGTTTGTTCTGCAAAAGCTGAATCTGATGTATTCTTTAGTCTAGGTTTATCAGCTGTCTGCAGAGAATATTACAGACTTAAGATATTATTTCTCTTGTTGGTTTCCTTTCCACTGAAAGTAATTACTTTCAGTGTTTCCTCTGAGCTTAATGTAGCTGTCTGTCTTCTCTTCTGAGAAAGTTTTAAATTTTGTTCTTGAGGATCAGGATGTTTTTTCAGACATGGACTGTGATCTATTTCAGAAATTCCCAGATTTGAGTGTCTCCTTTCTATTAAAAATCAGTTTATAATATTCAGTCCAATTTGGCTGCCAGTTTGTATTACATAATAGGGTGCTTGAAGCAATTTTTGACTTCTGAATTATAATGTAATCAGTTTTGCCAAACATTTTTTGAATAAGAAACTTGTGCTTAGTTTACATTACTATGATCAATACAGAACTTCTAAAATAAGTATTATGATATTGTAAGTGTTTCATGTAGTTTCTCATGGTTCAAGGACAGATTTAACAGATAATAGGTACTGCTGAGACAATTATATAAAGTTGGTACTGTATAAGAACTGAAATATTAAAATACAAAGCTACAAGTTGCATTGTTGGTTTTATTGGCCATCTGATGGGAAATAGTGTTAAAAAGTAGTTTCCAAAAGGTACTAGGATTTGAATGCACATGGTCATATTCTTAAGCAAAGGGGAGATATTTCTTTGAGGACACTTTGGTTGCCATGGGAATCCCAATCTACCTGACAAATGCGTTCTGGTCCTGTACTTGAGATTAATCTAGATTCAGAGCTGAAGTATTAATATAAATAAATATAATATAAAATTAATATATAATTAATATAAGCAGAAGTATTAGATATTAATATAAAATATTAATACTTCTGTGCACATTCTGTTACTGTGCCAGGATATAAATTCTGGCGGGTGTGAAGTGAATAGACTGCTTTGCATTCTTTGCTATCCTTGTAATGGAGTATAGGAGATCAAAGAGATACCTGCTTCAGATACAGCGAGTGCTGTGCAATTTGTTCATAAAGCAAGATGCTGAAAATATGCTGAAGCTGGAAATAGGCTTCTCATTCATCTGTCAATTTTCCACTTTCAGTTCATTTTTGTCATCTTGGTATTATTCCACGGTTTCTGCCCCAGATTTTCACAGTCAATGGAACATGTATGTGAGAGCACTGTTAAAACAAATGAAGAATCACCTAAGACGTAATAGACTGGACAGACTATTATCTACTGTCATGTTTCCAGGGTTGATGGTATATTTAACTTTATCTCAGAGCTTGGTGAAATTAAAGGTCCTACCATAGAAAAAGATGCAAGAATGCAGACCTATGAGTAATATCCTGGTGTGTGAGGTACAATGAAGTTTTATGTATGACTACAACATCCTTTTATAGCAATTTACAGATTACTGTGATTCCACATTTTACTTTTGGGAAGATGAAAAAGAATTTTCAGCTCTGAGTAGTTAAATCTGACACATACTATTTTTCCATTGAAGGTACAATAGCATTCTTAAAGAAATATGTTTGCCAGAAATGACATTTTAGGTTCAGCTCATCAAATGAGCTGTGTGTGGTTGAAAGAAACATGACACACACAATACACACACACACACACAGAGTGGAATAAAAAACTTTAATCCATTAGTGTAAGATTTTCTGCCCCCCACCTCTTTAATATAGGAGTGTACATGGGTCTATTTCTGCAATATGGTTTCTCATAATTGATACTTTTTAGTGTAGGTTTACAGGAATGTTAATTGATTTTTTTTTTCTAATTTCTTTTCTTTATAGTCACCAAATCAAGTCTTTACAGTACAGCAGCACAGGAGATGTCATTCTCGTTGTCTCTGGTAACTCTCAGGCAAAAGTTCTTGACAGAGATGGCTTCCCAGTAATGGAGTGCATAAAGGGAGACCAGTACATTGTGGATATGACAAACACAAAGGTAAAGTCAGAGGCTGGAGGTGGTTGGTTGTTTATTTGCATGCTGTAAGACTAATACGCAACAATGTGTATATTTTTAATGGTAGTTAAAAATGCAAATGCAGAACAGTTCATTCTTAGTTTTGAAGTACTTCAACTGCAGTTGGTTGTGTTTTGACCACTTTGCCCTTGTATTTCCACAAACTTTGATACAATGGTTCTGTTTACCTAGACAATTTAAATTCAGGTCAGTTTTTTAAATAACTTAAGCCTGAAAAGTAATAATAAAATCCAATGCTTAAACTGATAATAGAGTTGATCTATTTATTGCTTGTAAACTATATTGCCAAATAACAAGGCTAAATGCTGTTTTGTCTAAAGCTGTTCTTGTCAGATGACTGTTTCTTTTGGCTAGTTATACATACATAAAACCATCAAATAACATCTGCTTTAGTTCTTGTTTGCTTAAAAATAATTTAGATTTTCTTTCTCTTGTAAATGTCTAGAATTCCAGAGTATTGTGGTCCAACAGTCAAAACGCTAAAATATTTGTTATATTGCCTCATTAACTTTTCAGTATTTCTCTCCTTATATGTGCTTAAAACAAACTGAAGTCATTCCAGCATTGCAGGAGTAGTTTCCAAATTTCTCTTTGAACTTAGTCAATGAGCATGTGCCTGTACTTCAAAGAAGTAAAGCCAACTGGACAATAAATAGCTCATATAATATAATAATAATAATAATAATAATAATAATGTAATGTAGTTGTATTCATAGTCACTATAATGGCAATTGCTTACTTTGCATAAAACACTTACCTTCTGTTTTTTTCAGTCTTAAAGAAAGAAAACTGACTAGTCCATTTGCAACTTTAGTATTTTATGAAAAACTTGTCTGAGGTTAAACCTGTCTTTACTCTCAGATTCTATTTCCTCAGTTTATTCCGACAGGTTCTTTGGCTAGTTTAGATAGACATTGGGTATGTGTATTGTGTCACCTTGGTTGTTACTGTTACTCCTGTTACTTTTCTGTAGCTTGAAAAAGTTTATGTGGCATTGTATTGATGCCTATTGTTTCATCCTTTCTCTGTATTACAATTCTCCCAAGAGAAAAAAAAAGTGTGATTCTATGCCATTTTCTGAAAGAAAAAATAATAAATAGAAGAATGTCAGGGTTTTTCTAAATCAGAGGTGAAAACAATCAAGGATGAAATAGAGTACATACAATCTGTTAAATCATTGTGATGTCAGTCAGAAGGGCCCAAAAGGTTTGATTTGTCCATCAGTTTTAATGTCATTCCACTTGAAGGGTTTGGAATAAAAGTTGTAAAACCTTGTAAGACAGCTTACAAGGCTTTGTAAGACCTCTGTGTTTATTTCTTTTTAGGGTCACACAGCAATGCTCAATTCAGGCTGTTGGCATCCAAAGATAAAGGAAGAATTTTTGACATGTTCTAATGATGGGTAAGTATTGATGTCCATCTTTGTCAGTGTTTTTTGAGAGGCTTGTTTAGCTTTCGTGTTTTAGTACTGTGCCTTAATTTACTTTAAATATCATTCTTTCCAGTCTTTAATAAGGACTTAGAACAATGTTAGGTGAGATCTGGAAGGAAATACTGTATTTATTTTGTCTCTAGATAATAAAGGTATTTTATTTGTATTATTTAAGTTCTGAAGCTTAAAATTATTTTAAATGGTATTTCATGGAAGTTATTAGTTAGTTGTTTTTACAAAATTCGTGGGCAAAATTTAGCTTTACCCACTATTTCTTTGGAGTAGAATAATTCCAGTGGAGAGACTCAGGTTTCTCTAGGAGACTGGTTTCTCTAGGAAGATTGAGGATTTCAATTGGGAGTTGCAAGTTTCACTTTAGGTGCAACTGAATATTAATGGATGTTGTTTGACAAGTGTCAGAGAGACTGGTGGAAATTGTTTTGTGGCTTCAGTCTTGATCATCGTGATTAGAATCAAATGGCAAAATGTCACGTGGCATCTGCATTAATTACTGCAGCTGTCAGTAGCAAGTTCATGAATGATTTTTTACTGATGTTTCAAATATGCAATCTACTTTACTCCAGAGTGACAATAAGGATTGAATTTCTCCACTAATGTGTCTGTAGAGTGGTCCACTGTAAAAAGAAGACTTCAATTATCAATTACTTTAAACAGCTTGGTTTGTTTTCTTTTCCCCCCAAAAGGGACTGACTTACTGGTTAACACATGGATCCATGAAAATATATTCTTAATAGGAAAATTGACAGTTTCTGATAAAACTGTCAGAAGGAAAAAAACCTAAACACTACATTGTGCTTTTTAGAGAAATAAAGCTGTAAAAGTATAGTTAAGCAAACTGTGTATGGTTCCAGGTTGTAGATGCAAAGGTCTTCTATAGTAGAAATTACTATTAAATGCTAGAATCAATACTTTAAACAGTTTGTTGATATTTTGAATGTAGTACATTCATTAGTATGAATGACATCCGTATGGTTTCTTTATTAGGTTGAATAGTTTGTAGATAATGAAAAACAAATTAAGATCTTGTTAATTATGAAGATTGTCTAATTTTCTCGTGTCTAAGCAAGTCCTTAACTAATATACCAAAAATGGATTTGCTACATCCCTGATGCTTGAATTGTTGTGAATTAAAATGGTCTGGACAAGTAAGAGAAAACCAGACAAACACTACCACAAATGGCTGCATAATTGCATTTTCACAGACACTACATGGCTGAAATTACGAGAGAAGCAGTTTAAATCCATTGCATTTTGCTTAGTGCTAGTGACAGGTCTTTCCAGGATTTGGACGTGTCCTGTGAAAAGAAACCATTTGGATTGCTTACTTTTCCCCACAGGGCTTGAAGACAGTATTCCATGTGTGAAATTTAATAATAACAGAAAAGAAAAAGTCTCCAAAGTTTAATCAGTAATTTGTCTTAAGACTGGAGCTGTGAATGAGAATTGAAAACAGTTCCAGTTGGAAGGGACCTAGGGCAATCCTCCAAGTGTCTGACCAGTTCAGGGCTGTCCAGAAGTTAAAGCCTGTTGTTAAGGGCATTGACCAATCAACCATACCTCAGGAAGTCTGAGGTATGGTTGATTGGTCAGTCTGGGACCACCTTCTCAGTAAAGAAATGTCTCCTAGTGTCCTGTCTGAACTTCCCCTGGCACAGCATTGAACCATTCCCACATGTCCTGGCCCTGGATAGCAGGGAGGAGAGCTCAACACCTCCTGGTGCCCTTCCTCTCCTCAGGAAGCTGCAGAGAGCAGTGGGGTCACCCCTCAGCCTCCCTTTCTCCGAACTGCACAAGCCCGAAGTCCTCAGCTGCTGCTCACAGGAAGTTGCTTCCAGCCCTGCCAGCAGCTTTGTTTCCCTGCTTAGGACACATTCAAGGACCTTCACATCATTGCCCAGCTGTAGGGCCCACACTGAGGCTGCCCCAAGGCTGAGCCCAGCGGGATCATCCCCTGTCTGTGCCAGTTGTGCCAGGAGCATCCCCTCTCTGTGCCAGTTGTGCCAGGAGCATCCCCTGTCTGTGCCAGTTGTGCTGTGCTTGGTGCTCCGGGGATGGGTTTGCCCTCAGGACTGCCTGGGCACTGCTGACCCACACTGAGCCTGCTGAGCTAAGAAAAGAGGTGTCTGAATGGGGAAGGTCATCTGATTATAGCAATGTCTAGTAAGCTTCAAAAACTTAATTAATTTAAAGAGATAAATAAAAGACTTAATGTTATTTTCATCAACCATGTTGTGTAAAGGTGAGTTGAGTCAGTAAGTAGCGCACCTTGGAGAAGATGTGTTCCATTAGTAAATTTGGAGCACAAGTCTGATGAGGAGCAGCTGAAAGAACTGGGGTTGTTTAAGTCTGGAGAAGAGGAGGCTCAGGGGGGACCTTATCACTCTCTATATATAACTCACTGAAAGGAGGGTGTGACCAGATGTTAGTCCATCTCTTCTCCCAGGTAACAAGGGACAGGGCAAGAGGAAATGGGCCACAAGTTACAACAAGGTAGGTTTAGATAGGAAATTAGGAAGAATTTCTTCTTTGAAAGGGTGGTCAGGTATTGGAACAGGCTCCCCAGGGAAAGGGGTGGAATTGCCATTCCTGGATCTAATTAGAGATATGGTTTTGTAGGGGATCTGGCAGTGTTAGCTTAATTGGTTGAACTTGATGATCTTCAGCATCTTTTCCAACCTCAATGATTCTTAATGACAGCAGTTGTTGGAGTTAGATCCAACCATTACAGCCAGTATCATGTTGTATATGTATCTGACTTCTTTTTGGTGGTAATTTTTGAATGAGGAAAAATAACTTCTGTAAGATTGCTTTAATATGGCAAGCATTTTGCTTAGGAGAGGAACATAAGAGTGCTTAGGTGTCAAGGCAGAGAGCTTGACTCTAAAGAAAGAAATGGTCTGTGTCAGAAGATGTAACTGAAAACTTTTCTTGGTTTACGCTTAAAGAAACAGGTTTTCTGAATTTTAAGTAAATGCAATTTAAAAATTCCATTTGTACCAAGCATTCTAGAAACCAGCATTTTTTCATTTAATACTGTTTATTATTCTACATCTTGCATAGCGTGGGTTGTGGATGTCATTAAATGTTATAACTGTATCTATCTGTCAGTTTGGGGTTTTTTACATTTATTCCAGTATTTATACCTGACCCTTTTGTGTTGAAGAACTGTATTTGATTGATTTGTAAAGCTGGCTTTTTTGTTTGAGCCAATAGGTTTGCACTTAATGAAATGCTGGCAGAAATATGAAGCTTTTGAAGAGTCTATGTGAAAACTTAGTTTATGTTGCATGCAAAGAAAACAAAATAATTACAAGAGAACTTGAACTTTGGAGTCTGTGGGCTTCTCAGGTCATAGCAAAAGACTGGCAGTCTTTATTCTAGGGAGGAGAGGTCTAAGTAGGGGTAGTAGGTGATCAAAGTTTGTGAAATGTTCAAGATGGTAGGTAAGCTGAATGCAGAACTGTTATTTTCCAAAACCTCTTCTAAACCTAAGATGTATTTCTTGAAAGTGGGTATAATTAAGTTTAGAACTAACAAAAGAAAAACAAATTTTGGGTGCTCTTCGGATTTATTCAGGAATGTGTTGTCACAGGAGGCCATGAGGGGAAGTTTAAAATGGGAAGAGAAAAATTCCTATTTAGAAGGACTTAAAAACAGATAGGAAATGCAATAGGTATTATAACACTTCATATATGACAGTTGTGGATAGTAAGGGGGAATGAAGGGAATGAGCTGTAGTGACCAGACTTCGTCAGCATCATTATGGATCAGCTGTGATCAAAGACTGAATACAGGGCTAAATGAACCTATTTTCAGATGTCGTCAGATGTTCCTTATATCTTTGTTTTATTCAGTGTCAGTAAATAATTAAGATGTAATTTCATGCTGCATTACTGTTGAAAATGTAGTGTGTGGATTCTCAAGATACAAAACTTTTGTGGTGGTTTTATATCTGGAGTTGTGTGGTGTTCATGCTTGTAAGTTAACTGTTTGTAAGATCTTCTCTCTCAACAAAGATGGTGAGACAAAGCCCAGTCTGGTATACAGAGATTTTGGGTCTGAATGTTTATAATTTTAAGCAAAAAATAGCAAAGTCTCCCAACCCTGAATCAATCTTTTTACTGGGCAGGAGGCATGCCTGTACCCAGTTTTGACATTCCTGACATTATACACTAATGTGCTTTGGCATTCACAGTCCTTGACATATTACTCTCTCTCATGCTATATCAAGACTATCAATACATGTAAGAGGAGAAATGAAAAGCTTTAGAGTATTGTACATCAGAGGAAAAGGTACCATCAAACATCTACCCTTCTATTTGTATCCCAACAGCTGCTCTTGTATGCAGTGAAGACAAGCTCTGGAAATTTTGCAGTTGATTCCTGTTAGTTTTGTTGTAACATTTTTACTAGACATTCATGTAAGAATAAATTACTTGAAGTGCAGTGACTGCTCTGAAACTTTTAAGAGAGAGTGTGATGCTGTCTGTATGTCTACAAGTAGAGATGTAATCCTCACATTGAGAAAAGGAACTGCCACACCTGGCATGGGTGGAGAAGCATACACCTGATGCTAAACACCAAAATGGGACCTTTCAGGGGGTCATCCTGTATGGATGTGGGAAGGTGATACCAGGAATGCTCTTAATAGGTATGAAGGACGGCTGAACATCTTCCCTTTTTGCTGGTTTTAATCTGTGTTGGACATGACATAGAACAGTAAACTTTGTAAGTGGCCTTGTGGTGTCAAATGGAAATAACACATTTTAAGTATGTTTTGGGTAGATGCTTTTCAAGTATTTTAAATTCATATTTCTTTCTAAGCTAACCTGCTATCACTGAAAGGCTCACCTAGGGATAGTCTATATGTATGTGGCAGTTTCTTCTAAACCCAGGGTTTAGGCTGTAGTAGTAGTCTGAACTAAGAAGTAATTCAATGAAGGCTCTAAGAATTGGAATGGTAAATTAAATATTCTGAGAGGTGACCTGTTTCTTGTGATTTTTACATGGCATTCAAATATGCTGTACATTGTAAAATATCCTAGAAGTAGGTTTTGATGATACTACATTCTTGTGTGCAGTTATTAGGCTATTTGTAAATTTATTACTTCAGACTGCAGATATATGGGTTACCAGCAGGGAGTCTCAGTGCGTTTTGTATGACTCTTCAAGGACACAATGCTGAACTCAGGAAAAACTACATAAGAAAACAACACAGTTCCTTTAGACTCCTATATGAGAGAAACAGAAGCTGGTCAGCTTGCACACTGAAATGAGCCAGAGCCTAGACCCAGCAGTTATAGAATAAGTCTGAAAACTCCTCTTAACTTGTGTGAGTTCATGTCGACTTATGCAATTGTTAGTGGATACAGCTCACTTAATTTTATTTTCCTTGAAAGTATTCCAGATGATGGCTTGTTGAAACATGTAATACCATTCTGTTTCTTTTTTTTTTCATGTTATGGTCAGGGTTGGGTTTTTTTTTGTTTGTTTGTTTGGTTTTTTGTTTATTTTCTTGGGCTTTTACAGCTTTTTAAGGGTTTATTAGCTTTTAGTTGCAGAAGGAAGTAAGAAAGTTGTCAGTTCTGTCAGCAGTCTGGTGATTAAGTATAAAAATGAATGATACTACCCCAGAGATTTAGTTAAAGTAGGTGTTTATTTGAGTGTATTGTGTTAACTAGATTAAATCTTGTGCATAGATTCTCATGTATGAGAATTCTCATATTCTCAGTGCTTTAACTTTACAACATTTCAAGTGATTAGAACAAAATTACATTAAAAGAAAAGACAAATGTAGAAAAGTAATTGTCATTTGCATGGAACTGCAGTAATCCTGAAGTTTGCATTACAGATATTTGAGACTAATTAATTAATTCATAACCACCTTTCACTGTTTTTAAAGCATACACACAGAACTTTCATCGGTATTGATATTAACTTGATTGAAACATTTTCTTGCACAAGCTATCTTTTTTCATTTATGGCTATATGTTGCCTAGAACTTTGAATATCCCACAACTATTCCTGAATGATCAGTCACTTTCCATTGCATGTACTCCTTACTATTCTAGAGAAGGTTCAAATACAGTGTGTGATCAACAATATCTTTGTCTTTTTTATAAATCCTTTGCCATATTACTAGGCTTACTTGCACTCACTAAGGCATGGATCTTTCATTCTGTCAGCACTATGTTGAGTAAATCTAGAGAACTGCATTAGAGGTGATAGTAACTGAAATACCAGCGTTCACACATTGCCTCAAACTGAAAAAAAGTTTTGGAAATTAGAAAGTATTTAAAAAGTGTCCCTGTTGAGCGGCTAGCTGAGGAATGACCCAAGGTCTCAGACAAGGAAAGAGAGAAGAGAGCTTTATTGTTTTGATTTCCATATATATAGAGTTTACAGAGGTCACCCAGATTGGTCAGCCCGAGACCTCCCCCTAGGCCCAATTGGCCAAGCCCGAACTGACCTAATCCGGAGACGTTGTGTGCAAAACATCCAAACTTTATCTTGTTTATGAAATCTAGCAAAATGTTCCCACGGGAAGGACCTGTGCTAGCCACAAAAAAGTATTTTACTCTCTGGAAATATACCTGAGCAGAGTGACCTTTAAAAATACCCAGTGTTTTAAGACATAACCAACTCCTTGTTTATATTATTCCAAAATATCAGTTGATTTCTATGTAATAACAAAGCAGGAAGAGGAAATGGATAATGTTGTTTTTGTTATTTGGATGTTTTCTTATCACAAATGTGATAGGTAGAGCTGTCTGAATAAGCAAGAAAGGTCAGTGATATTAAATGTTCCAGCAACAGGTGTTCTGTGTCCCTACTCTCATATATTTTTTTCCTTTTAGGAGCAGAATTGCAGCCAAAATTGAAATTTAGCAGTCGTGAACTTTATGATTTGTCATTGCTGTTTGGGTTGTGGTTGATTAACAGCTGGTTTACTGTACGGCATTCCTCTCACAAGTCTTTCCTCTCTCACCCTCCAGTAAGTTAAGTTAATGTTCATACATTAAAATGTTCGTACCTTAAAATGTTCATACTTTAAAAGGTATCCTAGAGGGTATTTAATGCCATCACAAACTGACCTCTGTGATAAGTTATTCAGGGACTATTTCAGTGTAGATCTGTCTCTAATTAAATGGATGAATTTATATATGCTCTTTGCAACATTTGCTGTTTAGATGACTTTTCTCTCCTTTAGGACATCTGCAATGTCCTAGACACTACTAGGGCTTTTGAAATTTGATATATCTTAGTGAACACTGCTATTCCATGATGACTTTTATCTCAGCCACCTTTCAGTTTTCATGTATTAAATAATTCTATGCTATTAACTAGGTATGTGTCTAGAATACCTGCTGCCTCATCTTCTCCCATTAGCTGCCTTGGTTCAGGTGCAGTTGTCAGTGCATGACTTCTCTGTCATGACAACTGTTTTCTAGGTTTTTTTTTTAGTCTTTTATTAGGCTCAGAACTGCATAAGACTTGGTAGTTTGACAGAAAAGAGGTTTGAGCAAGGTCTGGAATAGCACTGCTGAAGATGGCCAGTGGTCAGTTTCACCACCTGTGGAGCACTCACTTACTGCCACGATGCTTTTCAGCTTTTCTTGAACTGGCAAGCTCCCTTCAACCGAGGTGATTCTGTTTTCCTTTAATAGATGGACTCTGTGCCCCATAAGCTTGAGAGCCAAGTCACCTGTAATAGTTCACATACTTTCTCCTTAGATTTTTTTTCCATGGTAGTACATTCTCAGGAGAGCACAAGATTTGGTATTTCCAGCCTATTTGGCTGTGCACTGTGAAGAACAGCTCCACTGGCTGTGAAGATGGGATTATATGGCATTTCTGCTATAAATATGGAGAATTATAAATATCTCTATATAAATAGGGATTTATAGAATCTAAGATTCAGGTTACATACTCTCTGCTCACTCCAGGTTGACAGCAGCTCAGGCTAAGCTGATTACACTTAAAGTGAATACATCCCTGGAGTTTGTTGTACTCTGTTAAGGCCTGGAACAGCACGGTTGACAACTGGAGAACTTAAGCTATAATTTTACTTTTCTTTAATGCTTTTACATGTCAGTAATACTGTGCATATGAAAACATTGGTGAGAACAGAATCTGGACGTGTATGGTTTAGTCTAAGTGTAATTACATTGTTTTGAGCTTTTGCAGAATTTATAGATTTTTCTGAATAATGTATTTGAAGAAATGCAGTGATAAAACTTGTTGCATACACTGTCCTTGTTTTATTTAAAAGCACCTAAGTACAACACTGAAGAAGGCTTTTGAATAAATATTAATAGTCTTAACGCCCTCAGTGTTTGAAACATTTTATATGTAATAAATACAGTTAACACTGATCCATCTGCCGTTTTGAAAACTGCTGAGGACAATAAGACAGCAATGCCAAGGCTACTACCAAGATGTTTGTATAAACTTTTGTTACAACCTAAGCTTCAATACTGCATCTGTCTTCACAGATTTGAAGGCTAGTTGGAAAAAGCATACTTCAAAATAATTACTGATGTTTTACCTTCATCTGGAGGATCATTTAAAAATCTTTCTTTCATTGCAAAGTCTTAGGCTTGCGCTTTTGTGCGGTTGCTAGATTTATTTCTTAAAATAAGCTGCATGCTATAGAGCATAGGACCTGCTTTGGGGTCCAAAGTACTTACTCATCAAAAAGATCACCCTGAATTTTATCTAGTTGCATCATACTGCTTTTATAGGGTAGCAAATGCAAATAAAATTGTGGTGAAACAACTGAATTTGCCAGAGGATTAGTATAAATTAGACTTCCATCCTCAGAAAAGAAATAACTCTTGGGAAGTTGTTTCAAGCTCATACATATACAGGTGTGTATACACATATGTATTCACTTACTTGTACAGTATTCCATATGAAGATGAAATTCTGAAGTTTGAAAATTTCTTCAAGATTTTTGTGAGATACTTTTATTCCCAGTACAATGTTACAGTTTAGGCAAATTTTCGGAATTAATTTAGAATGTAAAAGAATACAGTTCTGTTCAGTGATTTGTTTTTTGTTATTCCAAGGTAAAGTTTTTTACTACATCAAGAAACTTGAAAGTATTTTTGTGTGTCAGATGAAAATATATATTAAAAAAATTGATTGGTTTATCTGGCAAGCTCAGAATTTAAGTATTCACAGTACTTCAGTTCTTTCTGAACAGCTTGCTCCTTTTAGAACTGTGTGGTGAGTGGAGCAAGAGGGGACGATCTTTTCAAAGGCTTTTGCTAGGTAATCACAATATTCTTAGCTTAGGATGGGAAGGCAGAAGTTCTGGTGCATAAAATTGTTTCTTTTATCCCAGAACACATAGTATTTCACTTCTCACTTGTGCTGTGCTCTACGTGGGTTATATGAATAACCTTTCCCTGCAACTTGTTTCCTGACCACTTTCTGTCAGACTGGAAAAACTTTACTATTACGTCTTCTCTGGTCCTGGCTCACCTTGACTGAGAAAAGTTTTTGTTTTAACAGTTCTGTTAGCAGATCTGTGGGGTAACTTCTGGCAGAACAGAAATTATGGGAGACTGGAATTTTTAGTATTTCCATCAAATCAACTTGATATCACATAGGCAAGAAGATAGGAATTCGCCATTTGTAAAATGTATAGGAAACCTCCTGTGGTTTTGGGTCATATACAGATTGTTGAGCAAATACTTCCATTGTGGTGACTTTGTTCCACTAGTATGTTTCACTGGCAAGCTCCTCTCCTGTCTTCTCCCATGAAAAATCTATTACATCTTTTATTGTATGAAGATGAAATCCTTTCTACTCAAGTATTCACTGGTAATTTTAACCTATAACTCAGTTTAAAGGACTATTTTCTCATGAGATATGCATCTTATTCAAATGACCAAAATTCTTTGATTATTCTAGTACTAATAGGAAGTACAATAGACTTAGTAAACTAAACTAAAATGTTTTTGTTTGATAATGAGAAAGCGAAGTAGGGTAGACAAGGATTTATTTTGGCACATTTGCTTACAAAGATAAAATACGCATTCTAAGAAAATAAGTCTAAGAAAATAAAATTAAATTGCCATGATTACTGTTCAAATCTGATTCCACATTAAAGCTACACAATAGTGACTAATGATAGTTAATATCCTATGGATCAAAACTCTGTGAAAATATTTGCTTTGTGATTTTTGATGTTTAGAATTGCTGGTAATTTCATTGTTTGAGTAATGAAATTTAAAATTGTTCCTCTTATCAGAGTCCTCATGTTATATAAATACATGTTTTAGTTAAAATACCACTGCTAAGTTGCTTGTTTAGAGATGTATGTCGGGTGGTTTTCATTTTTCATGGAAGAAATTGGAACAGCCTGAAGTTGCATTTCTTAGCTGGTAGTGGTTTCAGAGGTGCTTGGTTTCACTGGAGGATGAAGAAGCCTGGAAAAGTTTTCAGTTCAGAAAATTCTGTTTACGGCTGATAAATCCCATTTCATACGTGAGATAAAATAGCATGGAAATTATGTATGGGTTTTTGTGCAAGAAGCTTCTCTTGTTTATTTAATAAAACCTCTTACAAATTTTTGTATAGTATCCATTAGTATGTTATAAGCAGGAAATTACATTACAAAATCTGTTGAATTTTTTTCTTTTAATTCCTGTTGTGACTTTTAAAGGATTAATCTTGTAAAGATATGTGAGATATTTGTCATCTATCAGCTGGGCTAGTTAATAGGAAGAGATCTTAAAACTGATCATCTGAAGTAATCAGAAAAACATGTTTCTAATACAATTTCTTAAGACTGAACTATTGCCTCAAAACTTCCATATTTCTATAAATTCTTTTAATTAAAGATGTTTTTATTAGAGAAAGTGTGAATCTATTTCTAGTAAAACCTGCACACTAAGTATTAGTCACTGATTCTGAGAGCAGGTTGGTTAATGAACTGGGTGAAAACAACAGCATGGGAAATCATAAATAGAGAAGAATATTTTCCTGAAAGTTATGTAGGGTTAATTGTAGATAAGCTTTTAGTATGAAGCTCTGGAAAAGCAGGTACACGTCTTTTAAAAATCCATGCACACACAGAGAATTAACCTTTACTAATGACATTGGTAAAGGATATGATGTTAATGTTTTGTTTCAGCAATACTCATTGAGTTCTGTGTCTAGTCTAGTTCCAATGATAGCAGTCTAAAAAGGATGGCAAAAGACAGGGAAAAGGAAAAATGTCAGAGATGTATCCTGAAACTTCATCTAATTCAAGAAGATTCAAGAAACCGAATACATTTCTGTTTATTGAAAAATATATTAAGAGACTTGGCAATAGCAAAAAAATATTGAAAGAGAGATAAAATGTCCAACATTTGAAAGTTCTTTAAATTGCTAAAGACATAACTTGACCCAGTAATTGAAAGTTAGCAAGGTTTGTATAGGAGAAAGAAACTATTTGTTAACAGATACATTGTGTGACTGTGAAACTGATTATTAAGGAAGAAATGCAGTAAATTCTTTACCAGTTGTAGCTTTCACACATAAATTGTGGATGAAATTTCTCTTCTAGTCATCAGACAGACCAGTGAACACAAAAAGCACCATTTAATAAGCCTGAGATTGGAATAGGCATGTAGATTTCTCAGTGATAAAAACTGATCAAACTGTGCATATGACTTTGCTTTTTATGGATAAGGACTTGGGATTGAGCTGTGAGTTTCTGTTAAAGTTACTCAATATATGAGGAAAGGAAGAGGTCCATATTTAGTCCTTCTGAGGTTGGCAGAATTGTCCATGTGGAGCTGCAGGTGTGATATGGATCCAGTAGTTGTTACAATGGCTCATTAATTGCAAGGCTATGTACCTTTTTTAGTTGTGTGTTTTTTTTTCAAAATCAGTCTGCCTTCACAGTTTTATCAACCAATTCATCATTGACTTTTTAGCTCATTTCCCCCACCCCCGCTGTCTCCAGATCATTCCCCAGCAGATGATTTTGCAATCGTTTTGTGGCAATAATGTTATTTTTTAAAGCTAGTATTGTCATTCAAATATTTTCTAATAAAGCTTTATATTAAATGCATTTCTCTTGAGAGGGGCTAGTTTGG
Organism: Entomyzon cyanotis; assembly: GCA_024500445.1. Lineage (NCBI taxonomy): Eukaryota > Metazoa > Chordata > Aves > Passeriformes > Meliphagidae > Entomyzon > Entomyzon cyanotis. The sequence goes on along the minus strand of JAKEPQ010001021.1, from coordinate 40,118,736 downwards.
TTTCGGAAATGTTTCTTCTCGTTGAAATGTTTCCAGACATGTGATTTGTGAAATCTTCAGTTTGCTAGGACAGAAAACATCTGATCGATATTCTTCGGTTTAGTTCATTAATGGTAGTGGAAACTTCTGGTCAGCTAATCTCTACAATTAAGATCCACATTCACTGGTGTCTGTGTGATTTAAAACACGCTGGCAAACATTTTAGTCTCCTGAGGTTGAACTTCTGGTGAGATAAGATGCAGATCTTCTTTTGTCATCATAAACTTACTAGACCATATACATTCCTCCCTTCAAAATAAATAATTTACTTATGCTCATTTGTAGCTTTCTTCTGTTGTGTGATTCAAAGTAGATTAAATGGATAGCAGAATAACAGATACTGAAAAGTTCAGAGATGAAAAAAAGTGTCTTCCCTTTTTTGGTGGTATACACTTAGGCTTTAAAAATTCATTATACTATCAGCATGTTTATTATAAAACCTAGCAAATAATTTAACTTAAAGCAGATTTGGTTTGAGATAAAATTTAGCTTCAGAAGTCTTTTCCTGCTGTCTTTAAAAAAAAAAAAAACAAACAAAAAACCCAAACCTACTTTGTTTCATCTAATCTATAATAATTCTGGATTTTTTCTGAATAATTCTGAAATTTACGTGTCTGCATGTTGATATATCATTCCAGCATCTGTTTACTTGCAGCATAAACTACTTTTCCTTTGGAATTTTTTTGTTCATTTTTTTGAGAACACTGAGTGAGTGTTGTGCCTGTGTAAAAATACGTTATGTAGTTGTCTTCTTGGACCACTAAATAAAAATTGGCATTTAAATGGAATATATGTTTCCAGTTCTTTCTGGCAGTGAGACTACTTTGGAGGACCAGAGTTTACTTATAAGGTCCGTGGCCATGACTTGTTTGCTCTAAAAACTTTTTCAGGTAAATGAAGGATGTCTCTTATATTTTACTTAGCTCACATTTATTTACATGAAGATTGGCCATTGAGTAATAAGTCTCACAGTGACTCTAGAATGGCTTATGTTTGAACCAAATATCCATGTTTAGAAGGATCTAGATGACATTAATAGTCTCCCGAGCACTGTACATGAAAAATTATAACATTACAGTTTAGTTTCACAGATTTGAATATTTTGGGGGAAAGTCAATGTGTAAATTGTTGTTAATTTTACACATTTTAAAATTAACTGATTTAATTAACTGTTCCACATGCAGGCTTCCTCTTTTTTTTAAACCTTCTGAAGGTTAGCAACCTTATGACAGGATTGATTGAATGAATAATATGAACATTCTTCATCTGCTTTGTTAGACAGACAGTGGCTTGGTTTAAAGAGCCTCTTCATCAGGTTACATTCAAATGAATGATTTAGCAATGAAACAAACAGATGGTAACTTCTTAGACAATGCCAAGTAGATCTTCAAGTAGATATATAATAACATCCATTTATCCAAAATACAAATAAATAAAATATTTAATAAGTTGGTTATTTGTTTTCTTATTTCTGAGCCTCTAGATGGAACTTGCATAGTATTTCCAGTTCATGGTACTTTCAAATGAAAGCTGAAGTGCTCATGAAGTCTACCAGTTTCAAGAGTGTAAGGTGTTGAAAAAGTAGAAAATACTGCAAAATTTCCAAATGTTTTAAGAGATGTGGAAGATTTGCCCACATTTTTGGGAAATGTGTATCATTATATGGAATATAATTTAAATGTATTCCATGCATATTTAGTGTCATATTATAGGAAGACTTCAAGGTAGTGAGCCTAACAAGCTTTAATTCTTGTCATGACTATTTGTGAATTGGAAATTAGCTTAAATAAGGCACTCACAGACTGTTGCAGATAATACTATCATAATATCAAGTACATAACACACATAAAATCAAATGTATGTGACTAGTGCAACATTCATAAAATTCAGACCCCGGAAAGTTAGATGTACATGAAGTAACAAAATGTTACAGTTTCAGAGAAACTTGACATTTGTGTGCACGCACACAAGTGATCACCAACAGTAAGGAGCTAATAGTCTGGTGCCTGCTCCCAAAATAAAGTAATTATATTAAAATTATTTTTTAAGTACTCTGTCAGTTAGAAGTCTTAAATGTTCATCTCAGTGTTTACCTACATAAATATAATCTTTTTTGCTTCCACACAAACCTGTTTAAACAGCATTTTATATAATCTGTTACTGTTTAAAAACTTGAAATGCCATGCAGATTATCTAAAAACTTGTTCTCAAGAGTTGCATGAAATAAAAATAAAGCAGAATTGGCATTTATGAAGATCAAATTACTTAGGGGATTTTTATCCTTTATTTATCTTCACAAAGTTGATGTTTTATTTTTTATGTCAGCCATAGCAATTCAGCTGTTAGCAACAATGAGGCTTAGGAATTAGGTTAAGTTCTGGTGAGTTTTTTTCTTTCTCCTGTGTCTGGAATAGCAGAGTTCTCAGCCTTTGGTACAGAAATATGGTATTTTGCAGGAAGAGCGATCATTGTGGTTTTGTAGGGTTAAAGTGCTGTCACTTGTTAAAATTTCCTGATAAGTCATAATTTTAAGTCTTTGGAAAAATTGTCTCTGGAGACTTACTTGTAATACAAGAGTGCCTTCATCAAAAAGTGGTTACCTCACGTGTGTAGGAATTTGCACTGCATTGGCATAGTAGTTTGCTTTTTGTCTTGACGTGTAAAGGTGTGAAATCCATTACACATCCATGAGGATGGCTTCTCCTAGACTAACTTATCTATTTATAGATACTTATGCAGTGCAGGGCTGATTAAGAGAGCGCAGCAAATGAGCAGGCCTGGTTAAGAAGAGTTTGAATAATGACTGTACTGGCCCTTGCTGAAAGCTGTATGTTTACAAAAGGGTTAGTAAAGCTATTTTTGTCTTTATAAACTATGTGCGTTTACATTAATATTTTTCTGAAGTTTTTCTTGATTGAAATGTTAGCTGCTGCAATAAGATATGCAGTCAATAGTAAGCGCTTACATTTGAGGGCTTTTTCAACTGACATTTTTACTGTGTAACTTCATTTTTAAAGGATACACACAGCTTCAGGTAGATTATCTTATGGATAAAAATTTTAAATCAAAAGAGAAACTTCTACAATGCAAGGGAAATGTGGGACCAAGGTATGCTAAATTACTGCTTTGCACTGGTGCAGCCTGGTCTTGAGTCCTGGGGACAGTTTTGGGTGCCTGAACTTGAATTGTTAGAGTGTATCAGGAGAAGTGGGACCAAAATGGAGAAAGGTGTTGAGGGCAGGACTTACGAGAAGCTGCTGAAGTCACTGAGCTTGTTCAGCCTGGAGGAGTGTGTTCACCATCCTCATGGCAGGGCAGTGGAGAAGTTCTGATCTCGTCTCTCTGGTCACCACCAGTAGGACATGAGGAAATGGAATGAAGCTGCATCAGTGGAAGTTCAGGCTGGACATTAGGAAATGGTTCTTCACTGAGAAGGTTGTTGGTCCTTGGAAGAGATTCCCTGGGGAACTGGTCCCAGCATCAAGCCTGGTAGCATTCAAGGTGCATCTGAATGAGGCTCTTAGTCAGGTGGTTTAGTTTTATGTGGATTTGCAAGGAATAATGATCCTGATGGGTCCCTTCCAGCCCAAGATGTTTTCTGATTCTGGTCTGTGATTCTAAGAAAGTAAGAATTTAAAATTTTACTCATGCCGCAGGTAAAAAGGAAGGGTAGAGTTGGGGGTTTACACTCACTCAAAGAATAGCTGAATTATTGAGGAAGCATCCATGAATTCCAGCTGAGGAAAAACAAACAAACAATGAGCTGAGAATTTTCCTACTGCTTGATTGACCTGCACAGGAATGCTATCAGCTGCAAATTGAAGTTTGTTTGCTGTGGTATGTCAGTGGATACTTGTTCACTGCTTGTGCATGAAGTAGGAAGTGGATACATAAGAAATGGCTTTACAGAATGTAGAACAATGGACATAAGTTGCCAACTGGAGCTTCTGCAGCTTTCCCAGTATCTGTCTCCCAGTAGCTCTCAAAGTCAGAGCTGTTGGTGACATTTTTATGTCTTTGTTGTGGTTTTGGACTTAGTTCTATTCTTACGAGCTTTTGAGCAGATTTTTCTTGGTTCATAGAATTTTAGATATAAGAAGTGTGGGTCCCTGCCAGGAATATTCATATGCTATGAATGCATTGTAAAATACCCTTTCAAGTTGTCTGGAGTCACAGAATAATTTAAGTTGAAAAGGACATCAGGAGGTCATCTGTTTCAATTCTCTGCTTAGTGCAAAGCCAACTCAGATCAGGTTGCTCAGGTAGCAGCAGGGTGTGCAGTGAACTAAAAGGTGAATTTCTGAACAGTCAGAAATTTTAGGGCTTCAGGCAAACAGAAGACTAGAACACTACAAGTAATGTGTTCAAACTCCAGAACTATTTGATTTTTTTTATCAAACTGAGCTATGAAACAAGTTACTTCTTAGGTGTTTTGGTTTTTTTTTTCATTTCAAAGGAAAACTAGATTGTTAAAAGTGTTTTGTTAGTTGTTTATGTCCTGCCTTTGCTATTTTTAAATCCACACAAAATTAAACTCAGCAAAATGCTCACAATTTTCCTCATCTGGGGAATATTGTTGATAAGGGAGAATAAGTCCCTTAGTTTTTATTCTCAAGAATCATAAAATTTAGTATTAATTTGTCTATTAATCTTTCTCTTTAAACTTTTAACTTTACACAAAAGTAAGAAAGGAATACAGGGGCTTCTTCAGTAGTGGCAGTAGTATGATATGAGCAGACCATGATGATGAGTATATGGAAAAATGCTGTTCACTATGGTTATCCAGACAGATGTGGGACCATACCATAACTCTCTGGAGTTCTGAGACTAAGAACTGTCGTTTCTTTTCTTGAAGAGATGCCCTTTTCCTTTGTGAATTCCTGTGAAAATGAGGGAAATATCTTAGACTTTGGTGGATATTCCAGAAAATATAAATAACTAAATTTGCATTTACCTTATGTGCTGCAGTTTATCTTAGTCTTTTTACATATGTCATAAGTTTTTATGCGATTACACTACAACATACAAAGATTGGTATTTCATACATAAATAAAAAGTAAAACTCATTTTTAAGATTTTCTGGAGGCCAAAGTGCATAGCTAGTCTGTGCAGCTGAGTCAAACTTTATATTGTTTAGAACAGATTCTGTAACTTCAGAAATCAAAGTAGATTTAAGATTTAAAATTTGCACCCTTTAGTTACTTATATTTGTTGGATTGCAGTTCATTGCTAATGGACCTCCAGAAAAGTGTCTGAGTGAGATCTAATATGACAGCAAAACCAGTTAAAACTAATTGTCATGCGTGTAGGGTCAGCTGAGGTGTTGCTTCAGAGAGATTTTGATTGCTTGACTGTTTTAATTTCACTTGATTTTTCACTGGTGTAATGAGGAGTTCAGCTGAGTGTTAGTTCCAATTTAAGTTATTTAATGGAGTGAAAAAAACTTGAGATCCAAGTAAGCCTAAGCTATTTTATAGCCATGACTAATCAGCTCTTTAGAAAGCATCCTGTTTTCCTAGTGATTAACCCCTCCTCCCTTTGCTGTATCATGCAAGACTGATCTTGAGTAATTTCAATTCACGCAGGTGACAGTAACTTGAACTGTCAAGATGTTCTTTACCAGAAGTCTTCCCCTTTGATCTTAATCAGATGTACCCCCTAGGGAGATTGATTACATCCCACTTTATCTTTTCTAAGTGGGAGATGAGATCTCAGTTCATTGCCTGCTTGCCCCATTTGGAAGATGACATAAAATTGTATCTACTTTTACTGTCATGACTTTCAGAATTCAATCACATAATATCTGTAATTTGTCTAATGTTCTGTGTAGAAATAATAATATTGAAGTTATATGTTGCTGGAATAGTAAGTGAAGGACTTCTTGTGTGTAAAGGGCTACACAGTTCCAGGAAAATACTTGTGCTCAGGTTTTTTTAAATAGCACAGCATTAATACAGACTTTGAATTATTGTTAATTCAAAAGTATATTGACTCCTTACAGTGCTCAGTATACTTCATTAAAATCACTGAATCTGTTACCCTTTCGAAGAAAATATTTCAAGGGCTTATTTCTCTAACCTCCTCTGTTCATGGTTTTCTGAAGATTTGCTTTTAGCTACCTTGCTGATTTGACCTGAAGAAATGATACACTTTGGTTCAGACATCCATGATTGCCATCCTGGTGGTTGATGCAAAGATAAACAACTTTTTCTTCAGTTAAATTTGTATCTGAAGACATCATTAACAAGAAACAACACAAATTAGCTGTCAGTCCCAGTAAGAAAGTAATTCAATACCAGCAAGACTTTTTTCTCTTAGTGCAGTTTAGCTGCCCAAATATTTATCACCAATGCAATAAAATATATTGAATGTTTTAGAGAAAAATGAAGGGAAAATAGTTTAATATTTAAGGAAATACTAAGGAGAAAGGCTTATTGGAACTTGGGCACAATGGTCATGTTCAGTTTTTGCCTACACATTGGTCTTTGGAAGGGAGGAAACCAGACTGAATCCATTGTTACTACCATGAGTTAATGGTAGTCTTTTTTGGTGTTTTGTTTGTTTGTTTGCTCCAATTCATCTTCTGCAGAATTTGAATGTATTTAAGTGCAGTCTCCTCTCAGTAATATGTACTCTCAATAACATAAGCTCCCTAACATGTATTTTCTTCTTGTACATTGGTTCTTGAAGCTGTTGGTTTGATTTGGTGAGATGGAGGGGAGATATTTGTCTCATTCCCATCTCATCCTCCAACAATTACCCTGTCTTCAGAATGTACTCGATGTTTTTAGATTTCTTCTATTTTTCTGTATTCTAAGCAGCACTGCATATATCATGTCTGTGGAATATTAATCCTTCTTCCTAAGAAGTGAGGAATCTCACTGCCTGCATACCCTCAACTACTGCTTTCTGTCCAGCATTTACCTTAGTTATTTGTTTTATACAGTTGATCTGCTTTTCACTTCTGTATTCCTTCTCAGCCTGTTTTTCTACTTTTGTTCTTTACCATAGTAGCTCTTTTTATATCTTTTCTTCTGAGATTGTAAAGTTTCTCCCACAAAACCTTTTGCTTTATTTATGTTCAGAGTATTTGTTTTGATATGAGGAAGATTCTGCTAGCATTAGTAATTGCACTGGAACTTTCTAGCAACTGTTAATGGAATAGACAGCTAGTATGGTTGTTCTTTTGTTTTTATTAAAAAATTTCCATCATTTGCTTTCCGTTTGATCATGACTTTTCTGTATATGATTTGTGTATTAGTATGTTTTACTGTCTTCCAAGGTAGCAATTACATTCAGAGCAAACTGTTGGTATCTTAGAATTTTCAGAAAGGAAATAAAAGTCGTGTAAAACGTTTAGGTCCCAAATGAAACTTGTTGTTTTGAATTAAAACATTCAGAATCTTTGAAGTTGAAGACTGGGCATAGCAAGGTATTTATCTGAATTTTGCTTTGTGAATTCAGGGGGAATTCAGTGAGAAATTCACAGTGAAGGTGGGAAGAAAGTATAGAGCAGAATCTTGGAATTTCTTCTGTTATCCATTCTGAAATATTTAAGTTTGTGTGACTTGATGCTCTTTCTTGATCTTTGACTTAACAGCTGCTGTTGATAGCTGATAAATGTCAATATTTAAAATGTAGAATCGAGCTTTTACTCTTTAGTATTTTGTCAGTCCTTCTCTCTGCCAATGTGATACGCAAAATATGTCTGCTGTAACCTTTGAGGATGATGGAATTTTGCAGCTGGTCGTTTTGATGAAGTAATCTGTAGATAACTTTGTGGGAATCTTCAGGTTTTGAAAGAAGTACTTTAAAAAAAATTATGTGCAAAATTTCAAAGGATGTATATTTGAAGAGGTAGGTAGAAGGGAACAGCTGAAATAGATATGCAATTCATATGCAAATATGATACCATTGTACAGGATCTGATGATTAAAAAAAGTATAAGACTTGTGTTATGTTATTTGCTTGCTTGGTTCTAGGAAATTTGTTTCTACTCTTAAATTTTTTACCATCTTGAGGAGTGCCTTTTTGTATTGTTAGCCTGACCCAGTGGTTTATTCTGGAAAAAAGCAAAAATTACTCAGTTCAGAAAGCTTGTGAGCTTTGATTTCATTAAAAATAAACTCTTTATGCCATGAGGAAGAGTTGCTGTCAATAGGTATTTTACTGTGTCTTTACAGAGTAACCGCTAAAGGGTCATACAGACGTATTGGTGGGTAACTCTTTGTGTCTGGATCCATCTGTTGGCCAGCTCCTCAGTCAGAGGGGATTGTATGTCATAACTCACTGGTATTTGCTGCTGCTCTTTTCCTCTCATGAACATGCTGCCAAATCTGGCATGACATGGTAACTTACATTCTGTTCCTTGCTTTTATCCTCTTCAATCTGTCTCTTTCCATCTCTGCTCTTCTCCTATACCTCAGTTAGTTCTTATTTCTTAACCCAGCTAATATTTTTCTAGTTCTTTTCTGTCTCCTTTTCTAATTTAGTTTTCCTCAAATGTTGCATATATTGGCCAGCAGCAGGATTTTTGCTTAGTAATTCAGAACACCTATTCTCCATACTCTCTGACATGCTTATGTCTAATTTTAATTTTGAGTTGGTTGCTATTTAGTTCATTCAGGCTGGAGAATGGGAGCAGTTGCCATTCATTGTTTTTAGGTTTTAGTCTACTCCCCCCTAGTAATTAGGATTCAGATGCACTTGTACATACCAATGATGTACTTCATACTTTTGTACTTTGTACATACAAATGATGCTTATTTCTCCTGTCAAAAGAAGGCCACCAGTTTAATTTGAAAATATGGAAAAATATGGTTTCATAGTTGCTTAACTCATTTGCTGTATATCACATAGCATTTTTTTTAAAGTCTCTGTTTTTTACATCTAGGGTTTATTTGAGTAACAGAAAAGTAGAATTGTTATAAATTATTACGTTGTGTCAATATTTTTGGTGGTTCCTTCCATAGTTATGATTTTACATATGTTGGATGTAACTTTTCTTGTATTCTGGTTCAAATTATTTAAATTCTGTTCAAATGCTGGAAGTAGGTAGCTTATTTAGAAGTTTTTCTGCCAAACAAGTATGGAAAGTTTCTCTGGATTTCTCCCTCTGTTTGAGTGTACAAGTCTTTTCAGTGTCTGGCAGGTGACTCAGCCCTCATTGTGCTCAATAGAAGACAACTGTAACTTACTTCTGCTGAAAGAGGGCAAAAAGAACACAATAATGAAAGTTTGCTTGCTGACATAATGTTGCACCTCCATGTGCATGAAGTACCTCTTAACAGAACTTTTCAGCTATTTCTTAACTAACCCCTATGTTTTCTGCTTTAGTTAATTTTTCACTGTATTAATAAGTATCTTAATTTTGTTCCCATGTACGTATGGTTGTTTTATGGCATAAAAGAGATTTTAAAAAACCCTTACTGTAAGATCAGTTGCTTTTTTGTTTATAAAGAGTTGTAATTTAACACTTTAAATACGTAGTTTCTGTCATTGATGACTTGGTGTCTTGTACTGGCATGATGAATTTCATTGCCACAGTATTTGTATGATGATTTTGAAGTATGATGCTTTATAGCTTTGCAACCTTATATTAAAAAGGTAGGAACTATAATAGTTTGCAAAGGTGAGCACTATGTATGTATAGAAACCACTACTGCAGTTTCTAGATGGTACTACATTAAGCCTGATCTGTACTTTTAACAATAATGTACTCTTTGCTTCTATTGTATTTCAAGTGATAAGAATAGACTTAATTATTTAGAGTAGACTTAAGATATTAAATGCCAGCAATGTTCAGCATTGTGCAACAGAGTTTTCCAGTCCGGTAGAAACAGAGGAGGTGGGACAGACTAAAAAGCTTAGTGGAATTTGGCAGGTCAGACTTTTGAAGTTTGCATTCGTTCACTTCTTGAATTTCAACAGATTGTATTAGGGCAGTGTCTTCCTGACTCATGACACAGAAATTTTCTGTGCTTTCAGTCTGGGAAATGCAGCTACATAACTATAATAATTTGTGTAATGCAGCAGCATTGCCAATTGTTAATTTTATTAGAAATTTTAACTTAGTAATAACATCATAAGAACATGAGAAGAAAGGGAGAAAAGAGAGAAAAAACATCATTTGGGGATTAAACTAGCAAAACCTCCCATTGAACCTCGGTAATTAAATTAGTTGTTTATTATGTGTCATTTAACTTCTCAGTGGTCATGAAAATATCCACATTACCTTTCCAAAAGAACATTCCCCTCCTTTTCTAAGTTGCTTTGAATTGCTCTTGGCAAATATAAGAACTTTACAAAATCAGTTTTGCAAAATCTGTTTTGCAGATGTGGAATCCACCATTTAAAAGTTAAATTTAAACATGTGTATGTGAAGCCTTTTTCATGAACGTTTTAATTGAAAAGAAATTTGTGAAAGAGAATTAAAAAATCTTGATTTGACAGTGTTTATCATTCAATATGTTAAAGCTTGATGTAATGTACAAACAACAGTATGTTAGAGGTATAGTTTAAAAAAATCCCTATATGTGGTTTTTACTAAGCAACAACTTTCATTAAACATGGTTTGTTTTCAGGTGGGAAAAAAGACTCATTCAGGAAATGTTTTTGTTTTGTTTTCCCTGGAGTGCAAAAATACCTTGGTTCTGCCTATCAGTGGATAAGTATGAATATTATACTTCTGCTAAGTGGTGCAACATGGAGCATAAAGCACTGTTACTGTTTCTTCTCCCATGTTTTTAAGTCTGAGGAGATACTCTTAGTAAGAGGGTTTTTTGAACAAAATGAATGTCCTGGAAATTATTTGATTGATGCATGGGTAAAATTTTTTGCTCATTTCAACACAAACAACAGACTGAGCTCATAGAACTTAGGAAGCGAAAATAGAACTTCTGTAATGCAATCTCATTTATTTTTTCATTATGTCCGAGGAAGAGGAAATCATTAAATGGTACAAAATATTCCAGAAAAAAAAACCAAAACAGAGTTATAATTCTCTAATGTACCCTGAGCTGACTGTTACTGATTGACATGCTGATTGAGGGTCAGCATCAGACGGGGAGAGAATATATGGAAGCAGTCTTAGAGTGTTTTTGCTATGTTGTCAATTTAAAGACAATATTCCCCGAAGGTAAATTATTTGGATTTCTGTGCTTCTTTTTGTTTTTATCTCCTTTCCTTCTGTCTAGAATGGGAGGAGTTAAATGTTAGTCAGAGTATAGCAGGAACAGTTTGGGTTGGAAGAGACTTTACGGGTCATTTAATTACAACTCCCTGCTCCTCCTGCCGAGGTCAGGGGCGCCACCCACTAGACCAGGTTGCTCAGATCCTTGTCCAGCCAGATCTTGAACATTTCCAGGGATGTGGTATCAACAACTTCTCTGAACAACATGTGTCACTGCCTCATACCATCACAGTAAATGAGTTATTCCTAATATTGATCCTAAATCTCTCCTCCTTTAGTTTAAACAGTTCCCCCTTGTCCTGTAACTATCTGCTAGTGTAAAAATCACTTTCTGTCTTTTCTGCAAGCCCCTTTTTAGTACTTGAAGCTGCTTTTGGTCTCCCCAGAGCCTTCTTTTTCTTGTCTGAGCAAACCCAGCTCTCTCAGCCTGTCCTCGTAGCAGAGGTGCTACAGCCCTCTGATCAGCTTAGTTGCTTCCTCTGGCTTCACTCCATCAGGTCCATGTCCCTCCTGTGCAGGGACCCCAGAGCTGATGCAGTGCTCCAGGTGGGTCTCACCAGAGCAGAGCAGAGGGGAAGAATCCCCTCCGTCCCCTGCTGCCCACAGGGCTCTGGATGCAGCCCAGGACACGTTTGGCTCTCTGGGCAGTGAGTGCCATGGCCAGGGCATGTCCAGCCGCAGAATCAATTAGGTTGGAAAAGGCCTCTGGGATTGATTCCAACCTATGACTAAACACCACTGTGGTCGACCAGACCATGGCACTCAGTGCCATGTCCAGTCTTTCCTTAAACACCTCCAGGGATGGTGACTCCACCACTGGGCAGCCCATTCCAGTGTCTAATCACCCTTTTTGCAAAGAAATTCTTCCCAATGTCCAGCCTAAACCTCCTCTCGTTCCAGTGAAGTTATGTCCGTGAGGTCCTTCAGTGATCCCTGCTTCTAGTCTATCAGTTGTCTGAAGGAAAATATAAAACACACATAGTTTACAAATGACTCCTGATGTTTTAGTTGGTGGTGATTCAGTCAGAAACCATGCTAAGTTGAAATTTTGCACATGGTATGATGAGACGTGTTTGCTATATTATGTCCATTTTAAAATAAAAATAGGGCATATTTCCATGAAGAATAAAAATGCTTAAAAGATCTCATGTGAAAGAAGACATTAAAGACCTCAGTCTTAGCTCAAGATTTAGGGGCCCTCTGAGAATGATGGACAAATTTGTTACCAGTATGTAGATGATTTCTTATAAAATATCTACTTTAGTAGAGAATTTTTTTTCCATTTCATCCAGTAGCAGCAAGGCAACAGCAAGCACATGCTTAGTGTGGGGACATGAGGGAAACACTGAGGGAATGTTAAATATATACTATTGGCTGTGTGGGCATTTTTGACAGGGCATGTAACTCATGTGTGTGGGAGTATGGCCAACTGTCTGCAGCGGAAGCAGCAGTTCAGAGAACTTGGATTTTTCAACTGACCTACTGATATTACAGCTGATTTAGGGCTCATATTTCTTTAATGTGTGTTATAAGGAATAAGAGCATACAAGTGATTCTTATTCCTTCACACTGGAAAGGTAAAATGATAAAAAGGTTTGAATATGCTCTTAGTGTAGCTAAACAATTGAGGTTTTGACAGGGCATTGAGCCCTTAAAGGAGGAAATTTAAGATTTTAAAAAAAGTCATTGCATGCCAGCAGAAATGAAGAATTAGGATGGTAAAGGATCCTCAAGAGATTGTTTCTGCAGTTACATCTGAGATGCTTACGAGGCATGTGAAATGAAAGGGAAAGGCAGGCTCTGAAGTTCCCTGCAGGTAACCTTGTCACCAGGGGCACCACTTGAGAAAGGGTGTGCCTGGACACTCCTTGGGAACTGGCGCTGTAAGAGAGGACAGAGGTTTTCAGTAAGAGATGGTCAGCACTGAAGGAAGAAGAGAAGCTGAAGGTACAGGACATTCAGATGATATTTTGGAGGGATAGAATATTATGAGAGAAGGGAAATTGAAGAAGACTCAAGTTATGAGCAAATACCGCAGTGAGAGAAAATGTGAATGAAAAGTTGTGGGGAGACTGAGATGGTTGTTGACAGCACAAGGAGAGCAGAAAGGGAATCTCACAATCATATAATGGTTGAGGATGGAAGCAAGCTAAGAAGATCCTCCAATCAACCTAATCATAACTGTAATATAATGCTTAATTTAAAATAAAATAATAATTAAAAACTCCGAACAACACCCGCCCCTTCCCCCCACCCCAAACCTCAAACCAAAACTAATCAGCAGAACACTTGAATGTCTTATGCTAGAGCTCCAAATAGAGCAATGACATGGTGCCTTACAGATAGGAGATTTGAGGACTTTTAAAAATGAAACTAACCTTGACTTTACTACGGACAACTGGAGATTAATTCTACTTCTTCATTCTCATTTACGGTTACTGATTTCTCATTACTGTCATTAAATGTGCAATTACATGTAGCCTCTATGAGGTATTTCCAGCTAGTTTTCTTGTCTGTTTTAGTCTAGAATTATTTGTATGTCAGCTCTATGGCCTTTTTGGTCTTGTAGCTCTGATTAAAGTTTCTAATGTTATTCTGTAGTATCTTGTCTCATTCTGGAGAAGTGGCAGCCTTTGTTAAAGTTGTATTTGGTTTGCCAGAGACCAGTAAATTATGTGCTGTTGGATCATAGGCAATGTTTGTATAGTCTAAACAAATGGGGTTGTCTTGAGAACCTTGAGATTTTTTCATTCTAAATAAATGATCCTTCCTTTGCCAAATTCTGAAACTCTTCTCTGCATCAGATGCCAGAAGAGTTTTGAATTTTTATCTGGAAAGACCTCAAAATATTAAATGGACAGAAAACATTTGTATCTAAGACAGTTTAAAGGGTCCACCTGTATCTAGTGTTTTAGTTTTCTCTCATTTGGATGTTTTTCTGTATCTAAGGAACAGTGAAGATCCAGGAAAAAGATACTCTTTTTCCATTAAAAAGAGAAAGGATGTGTTTGTTTTGCTAATAATGTGGGAAAAACTCAACTTGAAAAAAACAATATTACATAAATGAGCCTTTCTAAAGTATTTGAAGAACATTTTTGTAATAGAACCCTAAGGCCTTCAGAATTAGTGGAAGAGAACTACAATAATATTACAATTAGTGTTTAAAATACCTTTTAAAAATAAAGTCTGAAGAGTAACCCGCCAGTTAAAAGCATAATATTCCAGTGCTGTTATGTCAGAATACTTAAGAAATCTGTCTAAGCTATGAGTTTGTATAAGCATTTACGCCTGTTTCCTGAAATATTCATTCTTTGTAGAGGACTGAATACTTTCATCTTCTTGATTTCCCCAGGCAGTGGAGATCATGTAGTACCTGTGTATTAACCTTTTGCTATCTTTCCAATTCTAAGTAATTTATGTATTAAAATGAGAGTTGGGAAAAATTGGTTTGGTTTAGGGGTTTTTTTGTTTCTTTGTTTGTTTGTTTGTTTGCTTTTAATTTTTTCTTTAAACTTTGGATTCATTTTAGTGAAGATAATGTTTCTTCCTTGGAAAGTTGTCATCAAATCTTAAATGCTATTTTGCAATTACAGCTTAATTTGAACAATATTATATGCCATCGGTGCTGAAAAAGGGGTTTGATTTTTATCACAAGAATTATTTTATATGTATCAATGTTATCTAAAACAACTGTTCATTTAAACTCTTTTTTCAGAACTGTGAGGACTTGGGATGTTAACAATGAGAAAAAGCACAAAAGTGTATTTAAGCCGCGATCAGTTCAAGGTAAACGGGTGATTCCTACAACTTGCACATACAGCAGAGATGGGAAACTTATTGCAGCTGGCTGTCAAGATGGCTCTATTCAGATCTGGGATAGGAATATGAGTGTAAGTCCAATATTTGATAACAATATATGTTTCTAATATTTCGAGTGTGAATGTTGAAGCAGATAAAATCAATTTTGGTATTTCTGTACTTTATTTCCCCTCCTCTCCTCTCCCCTCTGTCCTGAAAAACAAATAATAGGCATTACTTGATATTTCTTCTGTCTTTCTACAGCTGATCCTTAAGTGTGCTGCCACTAAGTTCAAAATGCTTGGAAAACTCTTGGCAGTCTGTTTAAAAAACAAAAAAAATTGACCACCTATCTATATCTAGATTATTATTAATTTAAGATGCAATGCCTGTGAGAAAAGCTGTAATTTCTTGTTGGTTGTTACATAATTTGTTTGAGATATTGAACACATTAATGAGTAACTCTTAAAACTTGATACTGAAATCAGTTATTAATTCATATAATAGGTAGACAAGAATAGCATCTGAGTGGGTGAGGATGAGCCCAATGCTGCATATTAAATGGTAAATGTTGTTATATTGTCTAATGTGTAAAAATTAGAAAGAATTTGAACCATTTATGTAAATGCATCGTGGTCAGAAAGAGTCAGAATGGAAACTATTTTGAATTTTTCAAAATTAGGAAATATTTCTGTTCATATTGTACTAAACAATCAATTTCCAGTAGTTATGACTTGAACTGACAAGTTCAATTCTTACTATTACTTTATAATTTGAAGTCTAGAGCATTCAGTGCTCACTGTCGCTTTGTGTCTTACAAAGCAGTCCAGTTCCAACAGTTTAATTTTGCAATGTCAAATGCAAATTCAGCAGGCTAAGCCTTACTGTTTTTAAAACTAATCATCCTAGTAAATCACCCATATTCTCTCTTTATGCCCATCTTATGTAAAGAAGTGAAAGTCCCTTTCACTTTGGTGGGATAAGTACCAATGGCATGCATTGGAGGAGAAAATGGAAATAGGATCAATTTTTTTTAAGCCACAGTGAGAATACAGAGGAAATGAGGCAAGAAGAGCAAGATCGTGAAACTGATGTCATAAATGTCTGAAACTGATGTCTGAAAGCTGTACAATTCCAGTAGTATAGCTTTGTGGAATACTGAACTAGTACAGGTTATATTAGTCTGGTCAACTTCATATTTCAAAATATTTGATTTTAAAAAGGAAAATGGACAATCTAGGGTGCTTTTTACGAAGATTTTAAAATATTTGATTGCTGGAGGCAGGAGGAAATGCATGGATTTAAAAGGGAAAGAAAGCCTGTGGATCATAGTCAAAGAACAGCCTGTATTTTGGGATTGTCATCTATTTTTATTTCTGTTTTTATTTCCACTATAAACCTAGTAAAACTTCCTAATGGCATGAAGCTTGAGAATTCATCCTAAGTGTAAACTTGTTCTAACAGAATAATAAATTTTTCAGAGACTGGCTTTCATCACCTGTGTATGTTGTTTATTTTAACATATACAGTATTGAAATATTAAGCTTTCTGGTGTAGTTTTAACAATAGTGCTCTTGGTAGTCTGCTTTTTCATGTGCTTTTCCTTTTGAACTTTTCTGTGTCTGTAAGATGACATATTACAATGCTGATTGAGTGCAGTTTAAGGTGATTATGAGTAATTTAAAGATATATCCTGTGCATCTTGTGCAATTTCCAGTGGGTGACCCCTGTATAACAAGGCAAGACTAAAGTGATTTCCTAGTGGAAATTAAGTTGGTAGTGTTCTTGGGTTTGTATTTTTAACATCTAAAGAATTTTTGTCTTTGTCTTTGTTGGTTTCATTAAGAAATGTGCAAGATTTTTGGGTAAAGGAGCAGGGTGAATTGGATTTTTAGCGGTATTCTCACCTAAAACTGCTGGTGTCCTCTGGAGATCTCTGTGTATCGTTCGAATCAGGTGTTTGAAAAGGCATCTGGAGTAAACAATTAGAAAAAGCCTTCATTTTATATTTGGGGATAGGGAAGGGATAAGAAAAAAATTTTCAAAAGGACTATGTATTTATGTTTTTAACGTTTACAGAGAAGAGCCCGAGACTGACTCCTGCAGTGGAATGATGAAAGCACTTACTGGTCTGACAGGATACAGAGATGCTTGCAAAGGCAAACAAGAAAGTGATAAGTCATTACAAACTGGTGCAGTTCTGGGGGTACGAGTTGTGTGTAACACAAGAAAAGTGGGTAAAGTTGTGAAGGATCGAGGTGTAAGGGTTAAGATGCTTGAAGAAATGCGTAGTAGAAATACTAACTTCTGATTTTTGAACAGAAAGCTTTTAATTCCCATCCAGCAGATATTTCACTTTGCTAAAACAAGTGTAGAGATATATATATACAGATTTTGCTGTGCTACAGTACAACTGGCTTTCAAGTCAAAATTAAGACAGCATTTGTGTTCATCTTGACAAGGCTCTATGGAGTCAGTAACAAAAGTCACTAGTGTTTGAAAGCAGAAAACAGTTGCTATATTTTCTTATACTTGATCAGTTTGGAATGGTTGTGGCATCATTATTTATGCTATGTGCTTGGTCCATATGCAGCAGGAAGAAGGAGAGATTCAGGAAGGTGTTTAAAGCTGACTGAAGCTTTTTTGACCATACTGTCATGACAGGAATCACACCATAAAGTCCTATTGTGACTGTCTGAATTTGATTCTGCCTTTATGCAAGAATATAAATGACATTTTAACCCTGATCTTGAGTGCCCAAACCACTGTTCCTGCATATGGCAGTAACAGCACAAACAAAATCCACGAAAGTGTTCCATCCAGATACTATGACTCACACTAGATACACATCCATAGTGCCTGTTATTTTGGTGACTGTGAAGGTTTTTAGATGCATTTGTTTTTGAGTTGAGTACAAACTACTGTCAAAGACAGAGCCTACTAGAGAGAGAAGTTTCTGTTTCCTTCAGGGAAAATTTAAAATCCGTGCTTTCCTATGGTAGAAAGCTCATCAGCACAGCACAGAGTCACAGGATGGGTCAGGCTGGAAGGGCTCACAGTGCTCACCTGGTCCAACCTCCCTGCTTAAGCACGGTCATCCCAGAGCAAATGGCACAGGATTGTGTCCAGATGCTGCTTGAGTATCTCCAGTGAGGGAGGCTCCACAGCCTCTCTGGACAACATGTTCCAGTGCTTGGTCACTGCACAGTAAAGAAGTTCTTCCTCATGTTGAGGTGGAACTTCTGTGCATCAGTTCCTGCCCACTGCCTCATGTCCTATTAAAGTATGAAGCAGCAGTTCCAACGGCAGAAGCGAATACCCCAATAGGAAAGAGGGTCTGGTGATGCCCTTTCCAAAAGCAAAAGGGGCACTCATTAGAGGCAGGTACAGTTGGGGCACTGCTGGTGAGAAGCCATCACTGTACCACTTTGCAAGATAGAAGCCACCTAAAAGCCCCCACAAATCTCCTTTGCTACTGTAGTCATAGTTTCTGACTGCTGGTATAGGTTTATTATTTTCTACTTCAAACATTACTTGTTACACCTGTCTAAAGGAATCCTACTGATGTTAGTTAAAGGGCAAAGAAATGAGAAATGAACCTGTTCTGCAGTGGCATCCCCATCACCACTGACATGTCACTTGTATTGAACACAACACACTTGTGTTGTACGCTGTAGAACTTGATCCAGAGTAGTGTGATTAAATATTTTTTGAGTTTTAATTTAGAGGAAGACAAAATATTCTCTATGTCATATTTTATCCATCCTGCTGAAGTCTAAGTAGCTGTTTGTTGTATGTTATCGTCATCAGTTTTTTCTTTCCAAGCCACTTTTGAACCGTCTCAGTATCTGCTGCTTTTTTTTTTTTTTTTTTTTAATTATGTTGCTGTTCCTAGGGAGTGATTTTTGTTTGTGATCAATTCAGTTCTTTTGTTCTGACTAGTAATGAATGCCATGAATGTTTCATTCAGTTTTTTACTTCCACTCTTTTTTGGTATGATTCCAAATCTCCCAGCTGTATGTAGTGAGAGTAAAAACACTTTTGGAACTTTTGGAGGAAGATTTTTTTTCTTCGTGACACTGACATTGGTAACTTGCTAATGCTGAAGTTAGCCAAATGCATTCCAGCTCTGTCTTGCCTTTTTCCAAACTTCCTCAGCAGGATCATGATCCATTATAATCACCTGCCTCGGAGGATTTTTTTGTTTTGTCATAAATCTATGTTATTTTCTCACGTATGTTTTTTTGTCAGTGCATGTTTTTTCTTTAAGGTTCAGGTATATGTGCATTTACAGTGCACATTAGCAGAGTGATCTGTCAGTGTGTTTGAAATATTATGAACATTGTCAACTTGGCTTAAAATAACAGCTTCAAAGGACATAAAAAATAACTTCCTTCAAACTTTGAATGAATAGTGGAAACAATAGTGTGAAATAGTCAATCGTAGCACAACACATTAGAACACTCTCAATTTAAATGTTCTGAGACCTGGAGAAAAATGTCTGGCAAATATGGAGAGTTGGAGAGCATAGTGGTCAAAATATGACAGGACCTTGAAAATTATTGGTTCACAGGGCAGTGCAGTAAAACCACTGGGTTTACTTGCAGTTCAGATAAGTTCAAATTCCTCATTTTGCCTTTGCTTGCCCATTCAGAGCTTTTTGCAATCCAGTAGTAGTACATTTTTCTGAACAAACTGATCCATGGAGTCAGTTTTTAGTATCAAGAATGCAGAGTGTCTTACAGTTAGTAAACCTTTGTGTGCCGGGTTTTCCTGTCCAGGAATGGGAGCATCTCATTCATAGAGATATGGGAAGACTGAAGTAATTTTTGAAGTGTGTGTTAAAATTGATTGAAATCTCTTTAATGAATAGAAGAGCTCCCCTCATTTTCCACAATAAGCAGGAAAGATGGTTTTCATTAGTTACAAACAGGTTTTTTTGGGGTAAAAAAGCTAAACTTGCTAGTTAGCCTTTCTTAATCTTTCAAACCACCTGCTGAGGCTACCTGTTGTGTTAATTTTTTCCTTCCAACTTTTCCTGGGTGCATTCAGCATAGGTCTGCATAAACAACTTCTCTGTGCATGGCAGACTAAATCATGTTTCACAGTTTCACACATCACATATTTTCTGGTATATCATTGCAGCTGTTATACAAAAATATTAATAAGGATGTTGGGGAGGTGGAGTTTGTAAGAAGTGGTCATGTCTTTTAAATGTCTCTGAGAAAACAGCTTGCACACCCAAAATCTTGTCTGTTTTTTGTTCTAGCTATATTAAATTTAGTTATAAATCTTGAGTAGTTTTTATAGGCTTTTACCTATGTACTGTCTGCACTATAAGTAGTAAAGCATTAGTTTTGACAGATACATCTGTAATAGGTTTATCTTTTACATCTGTATTAAGTTTGTCTTTTTACATAGTGCAAATCTGAGCACGAGAGACAGAATATTTTGTGATTTTTCAACATAATTCTCATTAAGCAAATTAATTCAGTGGTCATGGAAATATTCTTATAGCAAGTAATTAACTTCTGGTTTTTTACTTTCTTGTTTCATAGAAGACTTAGTGGTAGGTTTAACCCCATTCATCAGCTCAAAAGTGAGCATTTGCTGAAGTATTGCTGAATTACTGCTTTGCTAGCATTTTCTTTTTTCCTGGCTTTAAAACCTTACTCTGATTTTAAATTGCTAGAATAATTTATGCATTTTGATCAGTTTAAATTACTTAGCTAAAACTCAAAGTTATTTTACAGAACTTAAAAATCACAATAATATTGAAATTCAACACTGTAATAATGTACTGCCCACATGAATATCCCCAAAAGTGGTGTGATCATGTGGTAATTCCAATAACCTGTTTTCCACATGCCCTTAAGCCACCCTCTCCTCAAAATATAAGGGGAAGAAAAGTGGGATGTCACATTTTGCACTGAAATTAAACAGATCTAAGCTCTGTACATTTTAATTACAAATACTCATGTTAAAAGTATTTTCCAAATAATTGCATGATTTATAGATGTAAGATAAATACATTTCTATATTTAGTGATTGTTTGCTTTGAAAGGGTTTCTGTAAGCTTTAGTTTTGCAGTGTGCTGTTGGAAATTTTAAGGCAGAGATTTTAGAGACAAAAAGTTTTACAAGTACTGGAGCCATTTTGAAAAAATACTGTACGTCTAAGGACACAGATTTGGATAATGAAAATCTATTATGTGAGCCACTTTTTTTTTTTTTTTTTTTGAATGGAAATCCAGGTCCAGATCTTATTTGGAAATTTTTTTTTTGCAAACTTTATTTTGCTGTTCATGATGGATTTTACAGCTGATGCTGCCAAGACAGAGTAATGACAACTAGTAGTAAGATCTGAGACTTGCTGTAAATATTTTCTCCATTAATTGGAAGGTCCTTTAAGGGGATTTATACCCATGTGTTAGGAAGATGAGGTTGTTCGATCTTTGCACAGTTACAAGGATGCATTTTGGGTATGCTACATGCAAAAGACATAGCTCTCAGTAATTAATTCTTGTACTGTCTTATGTCTGTTCCCTAGAAAGCTCTACTAGGGTACATAAGCCTTTTTAGATGCCATTTCTACCATGTTGTTGTGTGTCTTTGGCATCTTGTCTATCACAGCATTCCAGAATTATGCTTTTTTCACACCAGATAGATTTTTTTCTTATTTTTTCCACCATGGAATATTCATTTGTCTATTTGAATGATTTTTTTATATATTGAATTTAATGTTTATATTGATATCTTCACAGCATTAAAAATATTCCAGTGAAATGTCAGTATTTAATAGTAACAGTTTACAATGACTGTTCTTAAATTTGCTGAATATCACTATTACAGCTAAACAGCAGGCAAATCTTCCAATTTCCCCCAAGTATGTAACATGCTTCATGCTTTGAAGAGGGCAGTCTGGCTACATCTGGAAATTTCTTGTGTAAATACAAGATGAAGGATATCCAAATATACTATATTCCCCTTTCAAACTTAAGGTAAGTTTTCCATATCCATAATATTCCACCCTTTCATTCCATATGTATATGTGCCAGACCTCTGTTCCAGAAACTGGAAATCACACATAAGCTTGCCAGAAGCAAATATTAACAGATTCATATATTATTCCTTTTTGTATACGTCTGGTTTAGCCAGTACATCACTATCTGTACCCTGAAGCCAGCCACAGTAAAGAATCTGACAATCATATGCTGAGATAAAATGTGCCCTGCTGTATTTCTAAATGCATTTCTCTCTTATGTAATAAACAGTTTATAGTTAAGAACTATCTAAATGTTTGCACTATCTAATATAGTGATGAAAGGCAATTCTAAATCTTGAAGTCTGTCATACCCCAATGAAAATAGCTTAAAGGATTTCACTTTGGATTCATGTATGGTTAAAGGAAAAAGGCTTATCCCACAAGGATTATATATCTCTCTTCGGTTTATTATTTAGAAACTAAAAGTAGAACTTACAGAAATAATTTCAAAATGACACTTTGAGAAGAGTAGGCATAATAGCAATGTGATTGGCTTTATTAGTATTGTAGTGCTATTAATATTAATATAACATGAATAATGTTACAGAAATAAAAAGATAAAATAATGAAAAATAATAGGAAGAAAAAAGAGCCTTCTTGAGCTAGTTTTGTTATTTCAAAGAAAATTTTCCTTTTATGCAGAGGCAAAAAGTGAAAAGTACAAATACTACATTCTGATCTTACAAGAAGTGAGCTCCAGAGTGGTTTGGCTTATCAGAGAAATGGCTTTTAGATACTGTAGTATATGCATTGCTCAAGCAATCTGAGCACTTCTGTGGTCTAGAGTCTGATAGGGTTTGTATATTATGAAACAAATGTTGTGCTAGACATGTGTATTAGCAAGCTAGTTTTGCCTCCAAAGGTATCTCACTGTGCCTCATAGTAGGTCACTATTTCTTGAAGCTTGTGAGGAGATGAACAGCAGGGTTATGCTGTGAATTTCCTAAAAGCAATGAAAAGTGCATTTCTGTACAACTCTTAGTCATTAAGATTACTTTATTAGAGAAGCATAAAACTCCCATACTTTAAAATACTTAACAAAAGGAAAGCTGTTACAGCTTGAACAGGTGGATTAAAGCCAAAAAAGTAGGACATGGCTTCTGGTCCATGGAAAATACAGGTTTGCAGAAGATAAGTTATAGTGAGACATAGCTTTTGTATGTAGCATTAGGCAACTTACATTTGACTCAGGAAGTTTGATAAAGAACAACTTTTTCTCTACGGAGAAAACGATCAATTCATGGTTACATCCATTAAAAGGTACATTTCTGTGAGTATTGGCCATAATACACTAGAGATTGTCCTCAGTTCCTAAAGAATGTAGCTCTAGCTAATTTTAACTGAATATATTTGAATGGCATTTCTAGAGAATTCACAGTAAGATTATATGCTAAAGAAGTTATTTTTGTGTCTATGATTATCAATGTTCTCAGATAAAATGCACAGCTAAACCACATCTTGGCAGCAGGTACAGAACTAAACTAATCATATGAAATTACAAGTATTTGTGATAATATCATATTGTTTATAAGCTTCAGTGACCAGATTTCTTGCAACTCTAGGTATAAATCTCATAATTAAAACCTGATTGAAGATATGTGAGTCTTTCTTCATAAGTAAGCAAAACTTCTTCCAGTGCAAAATATTTTAAAATAATGGGTTTTTATTAATGATCTCTCTATTTCCTAAAGTTTGTTTTCAACAGATGGTAGGGCTAAACAGTTAGCAGAGAGGGTGGTGAAATAGGTGGAGCATTGTCCAGCTGTGTTTTATTTAATATATGACTGCAGTGATACTACGCAGACTGAAATCAGGTATATCCGTGAAACAGCTGCTTTCCTTAAAACAAGTTCTAAATTTCTCATGAGATAGAGAACTAGACTTGGAGTTGGATATGACTACCTATGCATTTCACACATTATGTGTAAATACATATACAATGTGTCTAAGTGTGTCCAGAGACTTAAAATGACATTCTAGTTCAATAGAATTTCTGAATGTGTATAATAATTTTAAACAGTAATTTAAACATATTCTTAGATATTCCAGCATATGCATTTTCATTCACTTAAGCAATATGTGGAGTTTTTAAAAAGTGCCCTTATGGTTACTGTTTCACTTTGTACTGCGTATATGTATCCCTTCAAGATTGGGCTTGTGACTGTTTTGTGCTCCAAGCAGTCACCCATAATCAACACTAAATTTTCATTTATATTTAATGGGTTTTTTTAAGTTTGGGATAGAACGGCCAAGTTATGAAATACTATGTTAATTCACATTCAAAGAGACAGTTGCTCTAAAAACTTGAGTTCATTGTATAATCATGGGCTCTGTGTTGTTTTTGTTGACAGTAGGAGCTCTTGATGAGTGTAGCTACTGTGATCAATGTGTTCCCCGGTATGAGAATATAAAAGGCGGTGCATCCTAGCTCACTAGCCTGCTTTTTGTACTCACCATTATGCAGTTCTTGGAGACCCCAAGATCTGTAAGCAGAGTTCATCCTGTTGAGGCCATCAGAATACTCTCTGCAGACCTTTATAGTCACTGTTGCACCAGGGCTCGCAAGAGCAGAACTAGGACAGGTAGTGCATCCCTGCTCTTGTGAGGCAGGACTGGCATATATTCAAGACTGCCTCGAAGGGCCTGAGTGATTTTTCAGAAGTAGAGACACCTGTTGTGGTCAGCAGAAAGCATTACATTGCCAGCCTTTGGCTTGTTGTTTGTCACAAATGTGAAAATGCCTGCTTGATTTCATTATTTGATGTGTTGAAGTGTGTTGCCAAACTGGGTAGGAATTTGTTGTGTAGAGGTGTAGGAATGTTTTCTGTATTCCAGACAGGTCGCTGTGGTTTCTTGGCTGTTGCATTGAAGTGGCAGGGCAAGGCAGGGCTGCACTAATGTCTGGTGCTGTCTATCTGCATGTGTAAAACAAACTTAAGTTTTGACTTCCGTGGTAACCAAAGGTGGTTATGTCAGAAAATGAATCCTTCAGTGCTGGATTACACCAGCAAACAAAAACAGTGCAATGTGCAAACTCAGTTACTGTTTGTCTCCCACCCCTTTCTTTTATCCTTCTCATTTTTTTACCTGATACTTCACTGTATTTCCACATGTGTTACAGAAAAAGGAGTGGTGATTTTGTTTGGCTTGATTTTGGTGGTGGGTTTTTGTTTGGTTTGGTGGTTTTTTTGTGGGTTTTTTTTTGTTTGGTTTTTTGTTTGTTTTTTGAGGGGTTTTTTTTTGTTTGTTTTTTGTGAGAAAAACACAGATGTGCTTGTAGATTAAATAAGTGATCTGTAATTGTTGTTATTGAAAAACTGTGTGTGTAACTGGTGAAATACAGCTGTTAGAAAGACAAAATGAGGGAAGAGTGGACTCCTGAAAGCAAAGAACCATTATCAAGGAAACAAACAGGGAAAAGACATTAAAGTAAAGATACTGGCAGTGGGCTATTGTTTGGATTTATTACAGTGTGTTTTACAATGTGTGACAGAAAGGAGATGACACACTGTGATGCATATAACAACATTTTTCTTATGATGAATGGTTAAAAGAGGTAAGATCTTCCAGGGAAATTGAGAAGATATGGTATCCATGTAAGAAAATCAGGAACAGCTTTCATCATGTTGAATATGTGTTGCCGGCTCAACATTCATGGAGTGATGTCAAGATGAACTAAGATGTTCAGCAGAGAGAGAATTAGGTGCCTTTTTTTGGAAGGCAGTTTAATAGTGTGAAAATATTGGGAGTTGTGGTTGTGAGTACGGTGTTTAAAAATCCACCGTAGAGTGAGAAATTCAAAGACCAAGGGGATTGAATAATGGTGAGTAGCCAGAGACACTGAAGGTAATCATGTACCAGAGGAAATAGTGAAGGAGGGAGCCAACATGTGGATGGTGTGCAGGAGGGACAGAACCTCATAAAACAATGAAGAAGGAGAACAGAAAATAGACACTCTTTTCCGAAACGTTTTTGAGAGAGAGGATGGGATATCATCCCATGTTGGATTTCATAGCTACATTGCTGGTGGAAAAGAAATACGAAGTTGACAGGCATAAGTGTGAAATACTGTGCTGAAGTGAAACTGGGAGGCTAGAATGAGAAAATGAAAGGAATCTTTTTGTTGAAGGGAGAAGAATTCTAGGGATGTTAGTGGTCAAAGAAAATTGTAACAGAGAAAGGTACTAAATCATGGAAGTAGAAGAGGAAAGAGTGGTTTGAAACAACATTGATAGTAGAGGGGAAGGCTAATGGCAGAATGAAAAATTATGTAACAATTCTGTGTCCTCAGAGACAAATTTTTGTGGCAATACTGCAGCCTGTTAGAAGGAGTCATGGATATAATTTCAGACATTTTCGTATTTCCATACCTTTAATAATCATCTTATTATTTATATTACACAAGACAGAAGGGATTAATTAATCTAAGGATGTTAATTGCAAATGTAAAAAGTTCCACCCTCTCATGCTCAAATTAGAAAGTTGGTTTTAATACCTATTAAAAAACAAAATAAATTTTAAAAGCAACCCATGTTCAAAATTTATTCAGAAATCACACTAGAGAATAGCAAGCAGCTTTTTCTATGAATTATTTTAAAAGATTTTTCACTCTATCTAATGCTTAGGTACTTGATTGCTGCTCTGAAAACTAGCTTAAAACACTGTTCTGTTAGTGTAAACCCCGATAAGCAGTTTTTGAATTTTTTTTCTGCTTTGCCAGTTTTTTATTTGTTTGCTTATTTGGCTAGCCAAATATACAAAACTACTGTGAGGAAAAAGCAACATCAAAGAAGGAACAGTGGAACTGCGATAAGAATATTGCTTGTAAAGAAAATGAAGTTTACTTGAGTTACCTTTGTTTTACTTCCTTTCCAGCCAGCTCCGTACATTTTCATTTTGCTCATATATAACTCTGAGGCCTAATCCTGAGCTTATCAGGTAAAATTCTGAGCTAAAGATAACTGAATTTGAGGGCATTTAGGAACTCGGCATCTTGCAGGTTAATAGCAGCATATCTTGGGTTATTAAAAAAGTGTGTATCACTGACCATCCTCGAGTATCTGGCTGACCTGTAAACAGAAGAAAAGGAGGTTCCTTTAACTTCTCAAAACCATCTTCTCTTAGCAACTTATTGCATTGAATGATTATGGCATTTTACGTTTTCTAGAGACTTAAAAAAAATAGATTCACATATGTCTTGCCCTTGAAAATCAGTGCTAAGTATACTGAGCTAATAATCTCAGCTACTTCATGCAGCTTTATAGACCACTGAGGCTCCAAGTTAAGAATGCTCATTTTCTCACTGACATGCTTCATGTGGAAAAATATCACCCCTTTAATTGAGGCATTCTTTCATCTTCATCTTTCCATCTGCGTAAATAAAACCAAATCCATAGTTTAAAAAAAATTATGTGTTTTTAAATAACATGCAGATAAAATACGGCATGATGGTTTACAGTACATTTTATCAGAAAAAATCTAATAATGTGTAAGAAATAATAGCTTGCTAGGTTACAAGACATTTAGTAAAAATTATTTCATTTCTTAAAGAAATACACACTCATCCTCTTAGAATATACATGTGCTAACTTCTATTTTCAACAAGCAAATAGATTTATTATACAGCCACATTTGATAACACACTGCAAACCAAACCTTTTTTGGCTCAAGGATTACGGAACCAGAAATGTTAACTTTATGTAGATTTTTGTATATTTTCAGTTGTATTTCACTCTATTTACACTGTGCCTCTGTTAGACCATAAAAATGGTTAAGGTTTGAGGACACTGGAGACTGAAAGAATATGAGAAATTATATTGAATAATTGGGAATAAGCTGGAAATAAGCCTGTTATAATTGCTTTTGAAGATAGCCTAGTAGCTTCTTTATAATTTTTTTTTCATTTATATTTTTGTTTGTTTATTGCCAGTAGGCCAAAAGGTACTTTTACATGATATGAGACATGCAATGTTGGCATAGGTGAGTTTGAAGAAATCTGTGGACTTTCAGTGGGGTTCTATTATATCTTAGCTGAATCTTTAATGAGATTTTTGCAGAATAACATTGATTACCTTTGATTGTTTTCTGGAAGGCAAAGAAACCTTCCACAGCTGGGTATGTCTATGATTGATTAATGTAACTTTCAAAGAGGCAAAAGGAGGAGTGGGCTTTTCTGTTGGTTTACAAAAGCCATATTTACCATGGTACAAAGGAGGAAAAATCTGAATTTGCTAGGATAACATGAGATGGGTTAGATAAGTTATGAAAAGGTACAGAAGAAAGTTTCTTTTGCACCCTTGTATGTTTTTCTCATGCAGTGTAAAAACTGCCCAAAGGAAGCCAACTAAATAGTTTCCAAAAGCTATTTTTATTAGTAATATTTATAATTTTTGTGGCCAAGATATGTTATTTTCTCAAATGCAAAGTTTGACTGTGCAGCCAAACATTCAGCTGGGGTTTCATTTTCAAACCTTCAGGCAAATATTTAGCAATGCTGTGAAGAAGCCATCTTTTTAAAATTGTTTCCTAAAATCTTTCTTGATGAATAAGGTTAAATTCTTTAACTTCTTCTTAAATAAGTTATTTCTGAGTACAGCAGTATTCTTAGAAATTGAATGTTCTTACTGGTGAAGGAGGCATGGGCAGATAGGAAAGACTTCCTCATCACTCTACAATGAGTTGGTGGATGGATGGATCCTCTGCAATGGATCAGAGATATCTCTAGGATAGGCCAGCCTGCTTGCCTCCTTGTTTTGCCTAAACCCACGTGTGGTCAAATGTGTCAGGTGTCTTTCCTCATTGCCTTTTTCATACATGTTTTAGATATTTTAAAAAATGGAAATCAAAAACGTGTGTATCACCGACCATCCTCGAGTGTCCGTCTGACCTGTAAACAGAAGAAAAGGAGGTTCCTTTAACTTCTCAAAACCATCTTCTCTTAGCAACAAAAATTCATACAATTTTTGTATGAATTGCAATTAACAAAATACTAAATAATTTTTCACCTCGACTGGCTACACCACCGTAGGACTTCTCTTATAAGACTGCTCTTTTCCATTACATTCTGAGCATTTTCCTACTAAGTATTTCACACTTGTGTTTTTATTTTCATTCATAATTGCATAATATAATGCATTATTCATTGGAAGGGACTGAAGATTCCGTAAGATTTTAAAATAGTTGTATACTTTTTTATTTTTTTTCTCCTGGTTATGTAGGTTTTTCATTGCAATATAGTTGCTCAAGAAAAACTACAGAATATTAAAGAAAAAAGCCAAGTCTTTTATGTGTTCAGTGATTGCAAGTAACTAAGTAAGCTTCTCTATGAAATAGATGTATGAGATTAATGAAGGGTATTGAACCACTGCTGAGTGTGAGAGATAAAGAAATTGTGAACACTTGTCACCCAGAAAAAGGCCTTAGTTGCAGCAGATGAGAATATAATGGACACACAGGACAGTTAAATACAATTGTCAGTCAGATGTCCTGGTTATGGCAAATAAAGTTAGGTTACTGTATTCATAATTGGTTAATTAGGATTGAGAGGAAAGAAGGAGTGTTTCACATCTGCTAATGATACGTGTAGATGTCACGGAGTTAGATAGAAAGTCATGGAGAAGAGGAAATCATGTAAGAGTGTAATCATGTAAACACTAAAACCTCAGATTTCACAAGTTAATCTTGTTTTGCATCAGTGTGCTCATTACTGAAACAGCATCCATTTCTACACCACGGGAAGTGGTATTGAAGAGCTGTCACGTAAATTGAAAGCCTCGGGATCATGTTTATGGAGACTTAAGGAAAGCATCTGATACAGCCTGCAACTGCCTACTCAGGGAAAATAATGAGAAATTCCTGAATTCAGCTGACATATGTAGACCTGACAATTTTTAATTGATATACTAAACCCAGAAAGTGCACTTACATTTCTTCTGTGCATTCTAATTGAGAACAAAGGAAATATGCTGCCTTTGGTAGAGGTGGCTGAAGTGGGGGATGGGGAAGTAGACATTTGAAGAGTGTAACTTGTGCCTTGGGAGCCTGTCTGTGTTGTCAGCTGTGATCACAGCTCTCAGAGGTTGGCTGTCTTTGATGGGATCACTTTCAACAAAGATCCAGACAGCTTTGCTTAGTTGTGACTACTGATTTCTGGTTTGTTTGTTTTCTTCTTGCAGCTTTATAACTCATATTTTGTCACCTTGAACCTGGCCTATGATAATATGTCATCTTGGAAGGCTTTACATTTGTTAAAATTGCAACTTTAGCAATTGAATATTGTGAGTGTGAGCTTTTTTTTTTTTTTTGTCTGTAAGTATCTTAGGTGAAAAGACACATTTAAAACTCAAGTAGCTAGCTGTACATGGTCTGAGACTTGCTTGTCGGGTATCTCTGCTGAGCAAGTCCTGCTCTTTTGAAACCAGTGTGAATCTCAAATTCCAGCTCTCTCAAGGAGCGTTGGAAACATTGCTTGATGTGAAAAAGGGCAAACAGATGGCTAGTGAGCATTGGAGGCATCTCTAGAGGTGAACTTCCCTGTTCAGAACACACGTTCCTTATACTGGAGCAAACTGAAATACATTGCACATTACTAGTGGCTCACTCAGGACTGGATAGAGTTGCTTTTCCTGTAGACATGATTGTGGTTGTATGGTTGACTGTGTTCACACTAGTAAATAAGTTATATTTTGCTACACATCTGTAAAACAGAGAAAGATTGATATAGCCGTCTCTGTAGGTCTCACTTTCCTCAAGACCTGCCTTAATTTACTGCCTCTGCTTTAAAAAAAAATCTAGAAGATGTTAGGAATAAGAAGGAATAAGAATGTCTTGGCTGGGACATTCAATCTTTCGTTAAAAGAAAAAGATTATGGGGCAGCAGAACGTGGGAAGCATTATAATCTTGGGAAAGTGTCGGCTTACTGTGAAATATTGTATCCCAGAAACGATGTGGAAAGTTCAGATACTCTATCAGTTAAGCATATTGTTGTTTTTCTCATCGATGTCGCTTGGATTTCTGAGGTGAACAAACTGAGTAGGTCTGTCTTTTTCCTAGAATAAGTTTTATTGGGTGTTTTGGAGAAGAAGAGCAGTTATGTGACAGAGCTGTAGCTATGTGGCTCTGTAGCAGGTCATTATTTTGTGATAAACCCTTCATGTGGCCACTGTTGTCTTCACTTCCCACATGGGTCCTCTTCAGTCCATGCAGTTTTTGTACAAGGGATACTCATTGCAGATGCTCCTCCAGTCACGTATCTTTGCCCCCACCACCAACACCTCCCAAAACTTTCTCTGGTTTCCTTTTATCTTCTGGGTCTCATCCTCTCTAAGGACTGCAGCAATATTGCAAACCCTGACATTTATCTGTTATTCTAGGTTTTTTTTGATAAATGCAACTGTGTCCTTTCTCACATGTGCTTCATGTTTTATGCCTGTCATCTCATTTTGCGCACAAGTAAAGTCAGCTGTAATTGCTTAACAAAAATATATGTGCTAATACAAAGCTAGGAAGAAAGTGCTTACATTGCTGGAGTTATTTGTTAGGAAGACTTTAAACAAGTTGCAGAAGATAGTGGTTTACTGCAGAATTTGCTGAAGCAACTAAACCTTTAGAAAATGTTAAGGATTTATGAACTTGTCAAATTTTGTATGGCACATGACTATTAGTTCATAATAGTAGGCACCTCTGCAACAAAAGGAGAAGAGTAATGAAGGAGATATGTAGATACACTTTGCCCTAATTATCGTTACATCTTTATCTAATGTTTCAATGCTCTCCCCTTCCCTTCTTGAATCAAAGTTTCGAATTGTGTACCTTAGTTCTGTTGTTTCATGTCTTTCCAGCAAGAAACATTCTGATAACAGTTTTTTTGGTAATGATTTGTTAGCAAGATTAGACATCTGTTAAAAATATTAAGAGGTCAGAGGCCAAAAACATTATTTTCTTTGAAAACCGCAATGAATGTTTGCCAGCATGTGCAAAAACTTCTTTTCAACCTTCAATCATTTTAGAATATATGATTTAGTATTACAATTCAGGGTTATATTCCTTTGCAGAATAATATATGGAGGGCAAGCTTGCAGAGCTTAAAGTTAGGAAAACAATCTTTTTGTGGTAAACCAAGCAAATTTATTTTTAAAGACAAATAGAATTGCTGATGCAATTTTTTTATCTCTCTCAGACAAGTCTGGTTTTACATGAAATCCTAAAGCATTGAAGCTGGATAGAGTTGGGCAAAATTTGTTCTTTTGTTTTCATTTTTTGTGATTAAGGGGCAAATAATGTCAGTTTTTGGTATCTGTATGTTGCTGATTTCCTTTCTCTACAGGACAGTTGACAAAAGGGCAAAGACTGGTCTAAGTATAGGCACTTCGTTGAGAAGGCCCTATGGTGCATGACGTAGCATCAAAAAGTCATTTTGGTTAGAAAAGACCCTTTAGAGTATTGAGGCCCACCATTAACCTTAACTCTGCCAAGCCCACCTCTAAACCATGTCCCCAAGTGCCGCATCTGCATGTCTTTCAAATACATTCAGGCATGGTGACTCAACCGCTTCCCTGGGAAGCCTGTTCCAATGCTTGACCACTCTTCCAGTAAATAAATTTTTCCTAATATACAATCTAAACATCCCCTGGCACAACTTGGGGCCAATCTAAGATGAGTTGTTTAATGTCTGAAAGGTACAAACTAGGTTTTACTAATGGTTTCATAAACTAATGCTAAATAAAATCAGTATCTTTGACCACAGGAAGAAATCAGAAATTCCAGACTGTTACGTGGTTTGCTATCAATCTATAGATGTTTGGGGTTTTTACTAGTAAAACACAAAAGGAAGGGTGTTAGCTGGACCCCAGATCTCTTTCTGTGTTTTAATTTGGACCCAACACATAACAGGAGGAAGGAATTTCAGATTGATAGAGGATGAAATGAAAGGAAAAAATACTGTGCCTTCAGATTAAGCTGAGTGAAAAAAATGGTATTTTAATATATGTATGTCAGTGTGCCATTGCCTGGAGGGATGGGAGTGTTGTGGAGCCCAAATGAAGTTTTTCCAATTTATTTGAATTAGCTTGATATCATAACATAATCTTTCTCGCATTTTTTAAAGTGTGATTATTAACCATGTGTGATGTTTTTGAAAGTGTCTATGGTTTTTTTTTCTTAGACAAAAAATACATCATTTTAATTGCTTGTTAACGTTTAACAAATACTACTGAAAATTTATTTCCTGATAGCCAATTCACACTTCATTCCTTACGTGTTCCCATATACTTGGAAAATTGTATGCAATTGGATGCACAAAATATGTTTCTTAGTATTTATAAACACTCCCACCAAAGACAAACAGTTGTAAATTGCCATCTGTTCATAGACTCCAGGGTATTCATAATTGGCTAGAAGTGACACTAATTTCAAAACAATTACTGTGGCTAAGTGTAGGCCAGTATATTCAATGTTCAAATACTGTGAGAAGCATGTTCCTGGTATTTTCAGTCCCACTTTGTTTGTTGAAGAGTTTCTTGTGGAGGGAATGCCTCATGTGACTCCTCTCAATATTTAACTAAATCTGCACACTAAAATAAGCTTGCAGTAATTATTAATGTCATCACACAAATATTCTGTATCTTTTAAACCAAATTTAGAACAAATATTCTTAAGAATAAACATTAATTTACTAGTTTGCATCTTTTACTTATAAAATAGCCATAAAAAGAGCCTTAGTAAGGTGCATAGTCAAAAATTAGAAGAGTGATTAACTGAGGATTCCTGTGCAAGCTTAAATCAGCCTGTGTGATTGCATATTGTGATCACATCCCTCTTTTTTATTCTGTAGAACTATGTCTCTTTTAATGCATAGTTTGGATAGAAATCACTGAGCAGCTGCTCGGTGTCTTGTCCTCTTACTGTTCAGGGTGGGATTCTAGGTCTGACTTTTCTACACGTTGTTCAACCCCTTCTCTGAAAAGAGTTGCTTCTATGCATATTTTTCTGTTTTACTCATCACACATTAAATAAAGGGCTTCAAGATCACTAATTTGTCGTTTTCTTCTCTGTGTTTTAATCCTCATCTTACAGATGAGAAGATAAGATACAGTTGCACTGGCAACCTTTAAGTCTGAATGCTTAATTTTACCACTATATGAATTAGTATTCTGTTATGAAAAGAGGGCAAGTGAGAAGTATAGTTACCTAGGTGTTAAAAAATGAATAAACCTGCCTCACATTCCTTTGTCTCTGTTTCTGTCTTTTCCCTTTTTTTCCTTTTCTCTCTTCCTGTGTTTCCACTTTGTGTCTTAGAATCTTAGCTGAGACCTTTGATTTTGGTTGGGAAGTGGGAAAACTTGTTTTTACAAGACTGTTTAAATTTAATTTGAGGTTCCTCCCATTTTAATAGAATTTTTTGATATTTCACTAAATAATGACTTAATAAATAAGAAGTGATCTCCATACAAGAACAAAATGTGAACTTGAAGATAATTTCAACATTTCTTTTGGATTATCAGCAAAATAGAAATAATTAAAATAAAACAGACATTGTTCCCAAACTTGAATTTTATTGCAGCTAAATGGAACACAAACCTCAAAATACCTGAACTTTGTTCTATTACATAAGCCATGAATTCCGTCAAGGATTCAATTTGGCAAAATTAATTCTTCCAGTCCTTTTAAGTTATTTCCAAAGTATGTATATTGTATTTTGGTAGTTTTAGAACTATAAGCCTGCCTAGGGGAGTGTTGAGAACTGTCTTGGAATGTATTTTTATCTTAACGAGGCATAACTACCTTTGTTCAGGGTTAGTGGGAGTGCTAGTGCTATGTAAATGTGTACTATATAATTAAACCTATGAAGAAGTTGGGTTTTGCATTCAAGCTCTTGTTATGAAAGCCTATTCTGAAACACATATGACATTTTTAAAAGGCTGTTGAAATACTTAGCTACTGTACCTCCTAAAAATGCAGGGGTTTCTGTTTAGAATCAGGAGTAGCAGCAGAGCACAGAAAATGCTATGAAGTAATGTTTGTCCCATTTGTTTAATTCGTAATTTAATTTGTAATTGTAATTTATTTTGTAATGTTTTATTTGTTTGACAAACAGGTACATACAAAGTTCCACTGCAGGCAAGCCCATGCTTCAGGCACTGACACTTCATGTTTGACATTTTCCTATGATGGTACTGTCCTTGCCAGCCGGGGAGGTAGGTGATTAAAAGAACCCTATGATGTGTTCAATGTAAGTTTTAACTTTACTGAGTGAAATGGTTCATTAAACAAACCATATAAATCATGTAATTGTGAGATGTAATTGTTTATAATGGAGATAAGGTAGTGAAATCAGATACTAATGATTCAAATCTGAAGTGTTTCACAATGTACTGCTTTTATTTGATACAATGTGCAATACTGTGTTCCTGAATGAGCATTTTAGAGCAATTAAGAAATATTGTAAGAGAGCGTTGCTGATTATATTACACAGTTTCTGATCTGTCTTCTTGTCTAGCAGTAATAATACACTGAAAGGAAATAATTAGCTTAATTAAAAATAAAAAAAAGTCCTGTTTTCATTGCTTAGTTCTTCCTTGGAAGACTGTTGCCTCTCAATAACACTGTCTCTGTTCTGGAGCTATTAATTCCTCATACAATTTTCTAAGGCAATATAATTTTCTGTCTTAATTGGAGTTTTTATCTAACCTCTATTGCAAACATCAAAAGTTGATGACTGGAGTTGACTTGCCAAGATATACTTGAATGGCAAAAGAATTTGGAATGTCCACAAGACTGGGAAAAAACTTGTGTTGTAAACTTCAGATAAAACTTGTATAAATGAGTCTTAGATAACAGAACAGGTCTTGAGAAGGCAAATGTGTGTTTGAGGACTCATTCACTTCTTTATTGGGATAGGTGTCTGTTGAAGACAACTTTTCATGCTGAGATTTGTCTACCCAGTATTTTGCAGACAGGTGCGAGCATACAATCCAAGCTGCCTGGATGGAAAACAGCTGTAACCAGAAGCTCTGTGTATGCATTAGCATTGCCCCAAGGCCAAGTAAACAGGCCTAGGGAGATGCAGTATACATTAATGTCAGCTAACACTGTGCCTAACATGTGTTTAGGACATCTGGTCGGTTTGGTACAGAGACAGAATGAGATTAGATATGCAAAATACCAGAATAGAGGTATTAATAGATGAAAAAAGCTGTGAAGCAGTGGATATGTTTCCTAGCCAAGTAGCTTGTATTTTCTTTGTGCCCTCCCTCTGCCCCTGTCCCTGAAGGGGATAGAGTGTCTCACTGGTGCACATCAGTACAGTGAAATGCAACTGATACTGGGTGCTGTCTCACTCATTCTCTGCATGTCTTGCCACATTTCAAAGATTCTGAATGTTGTGTTTCCCACAACACATCTTTCAGAGTACAGTAGTCTTATCCTCGAAGGCCCTAGGTTTATGGACACTAATGGCACTTGGATTGTTTCATAACTGCTGGCAGGGTCCTGGATCCAGAGTTCTGATGTCACTGTACCCATCATGAATATATTGTAAGTGGTGAGGTAAAAGCTCTCAAGCTTTTTTGTCCTTACCGAACCAGACTCTTATGTGTGAACCTTCTCCTGCTTGGAAAGTGTGTGAACTGTCTTTTTCCATTCTGCGCTAAGTAAAACACTGCCTCTGTCTGCCAGCGGCGTTGCCCAAAAAAATTCACACAGACATACTTCAGGAAATTTAAGGATAAACCTCAGTGTGCTTTTAAATGTAACAGCAAACAAGGCTAATATGTAGTGAGGGTTATTCGCTAGTGCTGTCTTGAAACCTCCATTTATGTAAATTCTATTTCACATTTATGAATGTAGATCACATAAATGACCTTTTCTTATTTTTACTGCATGTGGCACTTTTACTTGTCTGCTCTTCCTCATCTGTCTCCAGTTTTTGTGTCGTGTTAAACAGACTTTCATTTACTCAGGTTTTATCTACCACACTCTGCTCTCAACTGCATAAAATGTTGATTGATTGTTTGCAGAATGTAAGACTGCACAGAAATTTGGCCACTCAGTGTGGATAAAAGTGCTACCTTTGTCTAACATATTAAAAGAAAAAAAAAGCTCTGTGTGCACTGTGCTAGAAAGTAAGGAGGATTCATACCTTATTTTGACTTGTTTGGTTAGTGCTTTAATATGAGTATTGCTTTGGATCTGTACCAACAAAAGCAGATGTGGATCCAGCATTCGTAGATTAACGCACCTGCCAAGTGCTGAGGATGAAAGAGAGGATAGTTGTTCGGGGCATGGGAACTTTCATTGAAAGCCTGATGGACTTTCCTGCATCTGATGTAGATTCTGTGTTGGATATGAGAAGATGAGGCATGGCTCAGCTGCAGGCACAAGGGAAAATGAAAACCTAAAGAGCTGCTTATGAAAGTTTCCAGTCTTATTCTTGTTGGGTATTAGGTAGTAACTTGACAGAAACTTAAGAAAGTGATATTTCTGCATGCTTGAAATCATGAAGGATAGTATTTGGGGAACATTTTCTTTGTTTAGCAGGGGAAAGATAAGTATTAGAATTGGACTTGGGGTCTTATTGTAAGAATTTTAAAGATCTTTTTTTGACTTGTAATATTTTTTGGTGGTCTTTTTTTTTCCATTTTACTTGTATTTCATTCTTCACTTTGAAGTTGGTTTAAAAGGTAGAAACACCTTGTATACTCAAGGGTCATGTGTGACTAGCACAGGTCTTTGTCGTGAGAACATTTTGCTACATTTCATAAACAAAGATAAAGTTTGGATGTTCTGCAAACAATGTCTCCGGATTAGGTCAGTTCGGGCTTGGCCAATTGGGCCTAGGGGGAGGTCTCGGGCTGACCAATCTGGGGCACCTCTGTAAACTCTATATATATGGAAATCAAAACAATAAAGCTCTTCTTCTCTCTTTCCTTGTCTGAGAACTTGGGTCATTCCTCAGCTAGCGGCTCAACAGCGACAGTCATGCAGCAGCATCTTTAGTGACTTTCTGTTTTGTGTAGTGTAATAATATAGTGCTGTTTATAGTAAATGCAAACATTAGCATTTTAAAAATCAAATGGGTTTTTGTCAAGTAATTTTTCTCAGGAGCTGAACACTGGAGTTCATTCTAACAATGCCAAAAATGCATTTACTAGTTTTAATAGGCATAGTCAACTATTTGCAACACTTGGAGCTGAAATGCCTTTACGAAAGTCTTCTAGCGTCCTTCTTTCCACATGTTCATATGTTCATTCCATATGTTTAGAGAGGATAATATGCTTAAATATTTGATCAGGCTGGTATGGATGCAGGTGATGCTGAGAACTGTTCCAAAGGTTGGAGTAGATGCCTCATTCTGTGACTTCCCTCACGAGACCTTTGGCTTTGGTCCCAACCTGTGATGCCTCCAAAGGTTATTCTGTAATTGTTGCAGCTCCTCCTGCTGAGCCAGGACAGAATGCAGAAGCCTGTACCTTGTTCTGTAAGGTGCCTCTCGCATCTGTAGTATAAGTCTTTACAAAAAGGCTCGGAGTTGATAAACGTATTCTGGTAAGCTTGTTGTGCTTTGCATTTCCTAAGCTGTAACTTCTTAAAATTCTTGTCTCCTATTTTCCTTTGCTTTCCTCACTGATCTCTGTGAACAATGGCCATCCTTGAGCATTGCTTTCAACACAGGACTTTCTCTTTTTAAATAGAGTGTTGCTGGCTGTAGGCTTTGTGAATTTCTGGCAGCACTTTTGCTTCTTTTGGGCCCATTCACATTCATATGCTTGTCTTCCTGGTCAGTACCTTCTGAAAAGAAAAGAAAAAAAGTGAGATAAAATCTGTATAGTATTAGTGCTTTGGCCTTATTTTGACTGAAGGACATTTGCAAAATGCCTATCTTTGCTCACCAAAGACTGTTTTTCTAGGACCTAATTGTTACCTTTCGATAAATCTGGCGTCCAATACCATTGGCATAACAGTGTTTGACCTGATTGTGTCAGTCTTGAGCCTGTTTATTGGTACCCTTTTTAGTAAAATGGCAAAAAATATACTTTCAAATGCTACTAAAAATGCTATAAAAGCTTTAAATAATCCCGGCAGGCTTTGGCGAAGTCTGCCATCAAGAAAAAATACTGAATTATTTGAGCAGACTATTTGTTCAGCTTCATACTGAATTGCACAACTTCTCTTTTTATGTTTTTGTTTAAGGATAACAATTTTTGTTCATGTATAAATGTATAAAGTACTTAAAAACAGACTGCCACTGCTACAGCTCTATTAAAGACGTTTTCTAAGCATCAATAGAAGGATGCTACTGGAAAAAATCCTTGGTGCTGAGGAAAGGTAATATTCTGTGATCTTAGTGATTTCAACTCCAAATGCAAATTAGATTTAGGAACCAATTTGCATTTGCACGCTGATAACTTTAATTAGGAAAAATGAATTTGAGCAAATTCTTAATGATGGTAAGATTTTCACAGCAAGTCATTCTACTAGCATGTTCCTCTCTCCAAATACTTAATGTTCTGTTTCTGTCTCTTTAAGACAGTGTTGACTTGAAATCAACCGGTTTTGAATCCTGCTGGAGTCTTCTAAACTTTTTAACCAGCCCATTACTTTTTCTTCCTAGCAAAAGAACTATAGCTACATGTCTGACTGCATTTCTCCTGCTAAAACCTGGCAGGACTACAGCTTGAAGATCATGTCAAGGCTCATTCCACGAGGAACAGAACAGCCTTGGCTGCTAGCTGTAGATCTGTCCCTATCCAGGAGATTTGCAAAGTGGCCAAGTGGTGTCCTTTGCATACATTTGTAAAGTGCTGGTGCTTTAGATGTAACATCTTGATGATAAGTGGGTTTTTTTTGTTGGGGGGTGGGAGGGAAAAGGGAGGGCTCATTTTACAAGACTAAATGTTTTGAAGTACTTGGGATGGAGTCTACTGGGGAACAATAAGAAAACAGATATTCTGAAAACAGGGACTCAACATTTTTCTTTCTTGTCGTTTTTTAGCTTCCCAATGAATAGAAATATATGCTGCTCTAGACATAATTTATTTAAGTTGTCCACTTCTTAAAAATATTTTGTAGTAAAGAGTTACCCTAGTCTTTAATATAAACATACATGATGTACGAGGCCACACACTATTGCTTTCCCTGTAAAGGGCACTGCTGGCCTTGTTTTCTTTTTTTTATAGCATGTTACTTCTTTTAAAAACACTTTATTTCCAAGGCCTTCTTTGAGCTCTTGAGCTCAAAGGCTATGAATCCCCAGAATACTTGTAGATAACCAAATTACTTCCCTGTAAGATTTGTGCTTTGTAAGGAAGCAGGTCTTTCCTCCTTTTCCTCCTGGGGAGGAAGATTTTGTAACTTTTTGTCGAAAATTAATCTCTGAATATTTTTAAAGAGAATTGTTGCTTAAACGTCCTTGTTTTATCCCTTGAAAGTGCTGGGGCACTGCTGTCAAATGCTAGGACGTGTCTAGGTGCTTGAGTGAGGTGCTTCAAAGCTCACATTCTGTAGTTCATCTCATGCTGGAAATATGTGTTCCAGAAGGACAATCAGAGCAGAGATGTAGATGTCTCTGAGAATAACTAACTAATCTCATTTTTTACCCCTGTTCTCACTTTGTTAATATGTCATAACTTTTCAAAAAGGGATAAACAGCCTGACTTTTACTGGCCTACAGTCACACCATGTTTATCAAACACAGATGAGAATTGCTACAAATGTCTTGCTGTAACCTTGATTTTGGCTTTTATGGCTAAAGGTAGTGTGGTGAAAAGGTTTTGTTATAGCAAATGTGGTTTCACTTGCTTCCCTTCACCCCATTCCCTGAGGATTTCTGAGTGATTCCAGGGCCTCTTCTCCATACTGAGATAGCAGTTTGTTTCTGTTTGCCTGATAAAGAAGGGGGAAGACTTTCATGTGCTTTCCATTCTTCTTGATTGCTTTTTAGAACAGGTAAAAAACCAGACATATAAAACTTTTTTTAGTTTTGATCTAAAACATTCATGGCAACATTTCTAATTTCTTTTGGTATCTTGGAAGTTAAATTTATTCCTAGCAGCAAAGTGCCAATGCTCGCAAACAGAATAAATTAGTGATTGAGGAATCTGATTCCACTGTGGATAGTGGTTCTTGGTAGGAGGGATGACCACAACAGAATTGAGCCATTGAGAAGTTTCTGATCTACTGGAATGCTGCATATTGAGCTTCTCAGCCTTGTACTGTC
This sequence comes from Entomyzon cyanotis, assembly GCA_024500445.1. Classification (NCBI taxonomy): domain Eukaryota; kingdom Metazoa; phylum Chordata; class Aves; order Passeriformes; family Meliphagidae; genus Entomyzon; species Entomyzon cyanotis. The sequence continues at coordinate 40,077,450 of JAKEPQ010001021.1, read as the reverse complement.
ATAGTCATTTAATGACTAAAAGCTTCCCAATTATTCCCATTTTGGATGCTTCTACTGTATAATTTTGTTCTCTTTGTCTCTGAATTAGAGGATGAAATTTTCTGACATGCTTAAATTCTCAACCTGAATTCTTTATTGCTAACTTTTGTCTCTTGTTTCATAGGAGATGATACTTTGAAGATATGGGATATTAGACAATTTAAAAGCCTCTTAATTCAGCAGATGGGCTGCCCAGCTTCTTTCCGATGTAAGTACTCTAATTTATTCAAACTAGCAGAAAGAGCAGTACTTTTGCTGAATGGGGAGGGATTCTACTGGAGTTCTTATCCTCAGTTGTCAGTAGGTCCACAATTGTGCAGAAAGGACTGCACAAGGAGGACTGTGCAGTGACAATTCTTGTCTATTTTAGGAATTCATGTTGCTTTAAAAGATCTCATTTTTGTGATATTTTGGTCTCATATGTCTTATGTCTAATTAGATTAGCAACCTTTCAGGCAGAGGCCCTTATGTGTGTGTAAGGAGAGATAGATGTAAACCTCATTCTTATTTAGTCTATGATTAGTAAAAAAAGAGCTGAATGAAAAAGTAGACATAACATGAAGGTGCATGGTATGAATTCAGGTTATGGTGTCAGAAGTGCTGACTTTATTTTACTGCATAGTGCTAAGTATTGTTTTCAGTATTTTTATTGGTCTGACCTACATTTCAATAGCTGTAATACAGCCAAATCCCCTAAGGACAGTTTGTAATTTTGAGATAAGATCTTTGAAAGACAAGTCATGGACAGCTCAATCTTAACTGCAGTTTGTATCACAGAGGAAAAGTAAACAGAAAAGCATTTTTGGCCAATATGTAAACACACCACCTTGCATCACTGAAGAATGTATCATCAGCAAAAACAGATTTCATGACTGGTACATTTTTTTATGTAATGATGACAACCAGATTTGAAAGTACTTTTTATTGTTGTTTGTTTCTCATATTGAAAAGCTTGCAAGACTTTTGAGTGGAGGAGAATTTTGTTGGGAGGAGGATTTTTATTGAATCTGCTAGTTTTGCACATCCTGTGCACAACTGTAATAACAATTGTAACAGATAACTCTGTTACAGTTGTAACTATATGTTAATTATTTATCTGCCCAGTGACATGCTTTGTTTGCTTTAACAGGACAGATTGTTGTTTCAGCCCAGATGATAAAATCCTTGTCACTGGCACCTCTGTGAAGAAAGGTGGTGGCAGTGGGAAGCTGTTTTTCTTTGATCGTGAGACCTTCCAGAAGCTGTATGAGATAGAAGTTACAGATGCGGTATGTATTTTAGTTTGGTCATCTCTTCCAAATATGGGTGAAATCATATTTATATGCTTCTTTTCCCTCATACACGTAATTACCTACTAACACTATTTGTGATTTACTCCATGGTCTAGAAAGGGCTAGAGTAACCTGAATAGGTGCTATTCTTGTTTCAATTCAAAAAAAGAAAACAAAAAAAAACAACAACAACAAAAAAATCCTAGGACAAGATGTTTAAACAGTAGGACTTCCCTGCTCTGGTGTTACCATTGCATTTCTTAAGGATTTCTGTGAAGCCTTCAAGATCTGTGAAGTGAGACACAAATCCTAAGATATTTAGGTGTTTATGTTGTTTACTTCACCAGCTGTCATGATGAAATGCTGTATTGTGATAAATTCCTTTTTATCCATGAGACAAGTCTAGTGCTTACTCTAGAATGTATTTCTAGCTTGTCTAAACACAAAAATTTTGGACAAAAGGAAGGCATCATTGAGAATGTCTCCATCGAAAACATTAATCTCATCCCAGTGATATAAAAACCTAAAGCTTGAACCTGTAATGCGGAGGGGTCTGTGTATGGCTTGAACTGACCACCTCTTCCCTTGTACAGAGAAGAAAAGCTCAACACCATAATTGAAAAGGTCCTTTTACTCTTGTGATATACACAAGTAGTTTTATAGATGATAGTGAGCAGGAGTGGGTGAAATTAGGACAGAATTGTCATGGATAAGTATGGCAATGTATGCTTATGTCTCTTTAGTTGTTGCAGGATGTCAGATTAGCAATTTTGTCACTTTGTTTCTGGATACAATTTTCTCCTTCTGCACTTTTGTAAAGCCAGCACAACAGTCTTTCCTAGCACAGCCAAACAAACTTCCTTCTGCTGGATGTCATTTATACAAAATATAAATTTGTATTTGCTTTTCTTTTCAAATCTTGTTTTCTCCTTTACTTCATCCTATGGATGGATTTGTTATACCTATAATTTCAGTGGCAACCATCTTGCAAACTAAAAATGCAGAATTCTTATCAAAGCAGAAAAAACATCTGTTTTCCTAGAGCAGAAAAAACACCTGTTTTCATCTTGAACTTACAACCTAAATACAAAGGGGTTTTATATGAATTTGGAAGTTTTATTTAGTATTCAAGAATTTCTCCAAATACAGCAGAAATTGGCTTTTGAATTTTTCTTCTATGGAACATATCAAACCTCAGCTCAACTCAAGAGATTTTCTAGTGGATTTTTATTTTCTGATGCAAGCCTTATAACCAAGTATTTATAACCTTCAGAGAAAACACGAATGCTTCAGTATCTTCTCTGAAACTTCATGACAGAGAAAAGGAAAACAGCTACATAAAATAAAGTGCAAGAAGTAGATTTTTGTAGGAGCTCTCCTGTCCATGGGCACAGGAAACAAAGTAGTTTCATAATTCCATTCACAATGAAGTTGAGCTCCTTAGAGATGAGTGTTTGGAGGTGGCCATGATGGCATCTCCTTTCAGTGGTGGTCAAGCAAGTGTGCAAAAATTTAAGACTGCAAGAAGGAGGAGCTGGCCAATGGTGGATCCTGTATCTCTGAAAGAACTTAAATAGTGAGAAATACTGCTCTCCAGTCTGTATTTTTTTGCATTCAAAGAAAGTATAATTTTCATTTGGTAACTTTGTTTTCTAAATCTTGGAAATAGGGGGTCTGTTTACCTGCTAAGATAGTGCTCTAGGGTACTCCAGTTTGCTGTTCAGTTTCTCTCAGATTTGAGAGCTAAATTTCTGGTTTTTGCTTCAATATGCAAAAGAGACACAGAACTGAGACCCAGGAGTAGGAAACTGTCAGTGAGCAACTTCACTGGGGCCACTAAGAGCAAAATTTTATGTATATGTACAAATATAAGCAGGTTCATAATTTTATGCTATAAATTTGTGTAAGTGCTGATATTTATATGGTACTTTCTAAGACTGTAGTAAATCAGTTTGTTCTATAGAATTTTAGTGCTGCTGGTTTTCTTCATTTGTAGTTATAAAATTTAAGACTGCTATTCTTCTGCTTTGTGTATAGTGGAAATTAAAATAATGGAGATAATAAGTGAAGAATTGAGGCTTACAAATACTGATCTGATGACTTAATTTTCAGTGAGTCAGCACTAATACCTGTACAAGTCTGTCCAGCTTACAACTTTAACTCTACGCATATAAGGCAAACACGGTTTAGCATATCAACCTGAATATAAAAGAAGAAAAATTACTGTAAGCGGTCTTGCAAAATCAAATCAGTATATTTTTTCAAGGTCTTTCTAATGTTTGTATCTTTTGGCTTTTTCATTAATGTTCTTGACTTGTTCTTCTCAAATTACTGTGTTTGATGAAATATAAATGCATAAAGGCATGCTAAAAGCAAATGAATTTTCTAGAAGTTGGCTTTTATGTTTTGTAAGCAATAACTGCTGTTTGTTGGAAAGATCACTGGTCTGTAAACTGGGAGATTAATATCTTGTGTGTAGTTTACCAAAGCATTTTTTCGGCAGTGCAGTAATTACTTGCTTTCTACCGGCTACTTTCCTAGTTTCCATTCTTTCCTTTTACTCTCAAAAATAGCAGTTAGCATTTAGCATTAGTGTAATTAAAGATAAACACATAATGTTATCTAAGACTTCAGTTTGTTTTCTGCAACTAAGTGTTATACTTCTTTACACTTTGCATGTTACCTAGTGCTGAAATATGTAATTTTACTCTTTCCATTTGGGGTTTTTTTAGGTATTGCAGAGATTAAGTTATGGTATGCTATATGTGTAATAAAAGCACTTATGCACCAATATCTCTCTGCAAAGAACTTGATGTGCCCTCATTCCTAATGAAATAATTTCAGTGATTTCAATTAGATTTAGTTCATATTGGTGAAGAAAAAAAGGCATCTTTAGTAATTTATTTCCAGTATAAAATTAAAATAGTAAGACTTTTTGAAGGCAGTTTTATACCAGCTTAGTGATAGAATATATATAATGAGAATAACAGAAAATTTACTGTGAAGAAAGTGTATAAACTATTCATGTGCTACTTTTCTAATTTCACAAAGAATTTTTAAGGGAAATGCCAGCAAGCTTAGAAAATTGAGGAAGAGTGAAGAGCAGAAAACATTATCTTAAACCTCCTTGGTAAATAGCCAGTGAAATTGGCCTGTGAGTGAACCTAGTGGGTAATGAGAAAATATTTAATGGGAATGTTTGACCAAAGCTGTGTCTGGCATTCCTTTCCGTCATACCACACAAACCTTTTTTCACCTTTTCTTTCAAGTTTTCATGGGAAAATCCATTACTGTTTCAGAGCTGCTGGAGTGAAACCTTGTGGTTTTACTAATGGACTAAAGGCTGATTAGTTTCTGCTGTTGTGGCTGAGTATAGAATATTAATTTGCTTTTTTCTCTTGTATTAGTGTTGTTGGTTTTTTTCCTCAGACACAATCTGTGACTAAACAGTTGTTGTGACCACTCCTGAATGCCATCCCACCATGTAGGCATTGGGGCTTTTGTAGAATTCAAGATCCTTAGATAAACAGCAATACTTTTTGAAGAAAACTTATGTCAAAAGAGCTGGAGACCACAGGCTCTGTCTTTGGCCAGAAGCTGGAGAAGGTGTGAAAAGGACAAACACAAAATTATTGGTGCTTCTCTGTCCATCATTTCTGCTTCCAGTGACTGCTGTTTTTGAGATATCTTGATGCAGACAGAGGAATTTTGCAGTTAATAGCACTCAGTGGATTTTTTCCCATGAGTTTATCAAGGAAAGAAATCACCCATGCTTCAGGTTATGGCAGGGTCATTTACTTACTGCAGATTAGATCAATGTTACATCAGGGTGGGAGCTCCTGCCACTCTGACTCTCGTAAGGAAACTGATGCTCTGTGTGCAGTAGTCCAGTGTTTCTCTGCCTCAGTGTATACAAGTTCAATTGGAGATTTTGAGGGCTTTGTACTGTGACAATTGTTATGCTTATTAAACTGTACAGAATTCCTCTCTTTTAAATGGAACTTGAAAAGTCCTTTTATGAATGTGCAGCCTTTTCACAGCTTTCTGTCTTTTTCTCTTCTATCTTGACAGTATTATTTATGAAATGTTCTTCTGCTCTCTCCTCAAATGTTCACAATTAAATGCTTCTATTAAACTTCCTCAATTTGAGCATTAGAGGCCTATTTTATTGGAAATATGTATAATTGCATGCAGAACGTTTCTTCATTCCATTTACGTGGATAAGGACACTTAAACAGATGTGAGGAAATAATACAGCCAGAGCATGTGGGTACAGAGTTTATGTCTAGAAACTCAGAGGCCATTTCCCTTCCTTTTCTTCAGGTAGTATGAGAGGCAGGAAGACCTGTAGCTGCTTTGGAATGAGATCTCATCTTTGGGATATCTGTAACTACAGTCTGGAAGGGAAGGGAGATTTCACTGCCAGATGAAAGTCAGGGAGGGTTTATTCCTAATTCTTGCTTTGGTTATGCAAGGATGAGATCTTCCTGGGAACCAGTTATAAATACCTAGTGTATGGGAAAAAGAATTGGGTACACAACATTTCCCCTAATGTCAGTTTAATTTAAAATAGCTGTGGATAGGCACTTGAATCACTCTCACATGTCTGTCATTCATTTGGCTACTTCCAACAGATCACCCGGTAGTTATCCTTATTACAGACATATTACAGACAAGATTGATCTTGGCAGCAGTAGAGTACTCATTTTCCCCATATGGAAAGGACAAGAATTACACCCCATTATTGCCAAGGAAGAATGGGCACTGAAAAAGAAAAAGGAATAAAAGTTGAATAGTTACAGGAATTGCTGATTTTTAATGAAAATATAAGTAATAATTTAATTTTAAAATGAGCCAGGATGACCAGTTTGTGTACATTATAAAATGAGATGTGCAAGTTTTTAAAATATCCCACAGATTTTTGTAGATAAGCAACAATCCAAAAACATAGATTTATGGTTGTTATGGGAAACCTATTTCTATTAGGAGGATTCTTCAATATTTTCTTAGTTTCTCAAATATAAGCAAAGTTAAATTATTAAATACTTCTGAAAATACCTCTAAAGGATGTTTCAGGAAGGTCTTCTGAGACAAGCTATAAATAAAGGTTCTTGTTAGGTGAAAGAGTGAAAAGGAAAGAAGGAATAAGGAATATGAACCTTCCAGTATCCTTTATGCACAGTTGAAACAGGATTGCAGTATTTCTTTTCTTGACCTCAAACGGAATCATTTACTATTTATAAGGTGCAGTAATATAGTAAAGGTCTTTTCTGCTGTGGCACATTTCACTAAGATTTAAAGCTTTTGAATTTAAGAAAAATAAATTATTTTAAGTTCTGGAAGAGATCATAATGCTACTTCTGTTTTGGTTCTTGTTTTTGTTGTTGTTGCTTTTTTTAAAGCTATTTGTTTTATTTAAAAGGAAAATCCATATTTTCCACAATATGAAAGTAAATACAATATTTAAGGCCCAGTGAAAATACGTGTTTTCTAAAGTGAATTAAAAAAAATCTAGTATACTAGGTGAATCACAGGAATGTTTTCTTTTATAGTGTGGTACCTGTCAATTTTTATTCTCTGCTTACATATATGTAAGGACAATGTGGTCCTTCTCTTTGTGTATCCTGGAGCAGCATGTACTTTGTTTTAGGGGAGCTGTCACTAGAGGTTTGAGGTATGCAAGAGTAATAAACTGTGAGGGTTTTGTCCCTGTAACAAGGGGTGGGGGTGTATGTGAAGGTTGTCTCCCTTAGTTTTGTGATATATGGTGATGAAAGTGTGGCTGTAATTTTAACAGACCAGGTACTTGAAATGCCCTACATTGCAATTACAAGGGAAACAGGTTGCCACATTGGTTAAGTTACTTTTTCAAAGAGGAAAGAGGAAAGTATTTTTGAGTGGCTCCTTGCACTTGTAAGAATATATTTTATAGCTGTACCTTGAAAGGTAAGTGGTACAGCACTGTTATCCATATTTTCTAAATTGAAATCCTTCTTTGAAATACTGGCCTCTGAAAATGTTTTTAGGGTAGTTCTGGTTTCTACATAGAAAATGGTAAGTTTTATCCATCTCTGGTCCCTTTTCTATTGAATATTTCCACACATTTTCTAAGTCATGTTTCACAAGGGAAAAATATTAGTAATCTTTCCTCCACAACTGTATTCTCATGAGTATTTTAAATCTAATGATAGCAGGTCACTGCATTGTAGATACTCCCTAACCTCCCACCTTATTTATTATAGTTGGCTCTTTTCCTTGGAAGAGCTCCAGGGGAATCTCAGACCTGGAGTTTTTTGCAATTGGGGTTTACAGTAGATTTTTAAATATAGTATTAGTACATTTTTATTATGTGAGCAGCCTTTTTTTAAATCAGAGCATGCATAGTATCAACATGTAAGTGTTTACCGTATTTTTGCTTGAAAGAAGAAACCAGGTGGAAGAGTTTGTTATTCAACTTGGCAGACATGTTAAAGTGGCATACTTCTAAATCAGTTATTTAATTTTTTAAAATTATTAAAAATACAGCAGTTTTATAAGAATTACACAGTTTTATCCCCTCTTCTGGTGCTTCCAGGAGGCAGAGCAGCCTTTTCCAGGTAGAGCAGCATGGCAAGCCAGGTAGATGGTGTTTTTATCACCTCTGCTCTAAGATACCAGTGAAAAGAGATTACAGAGTGTGCAGTGGGAATTGATATGGCTTCTGAGCAGCACTGCCTCTCTGTGATTCTAAAGGCAGAAATTCTGCAGCTCTTGGAGGGCAGCAGATGCTTAATGTAGCTGATGTTTCATGGAGATCATCTGCAGAGAAATCAAGATACCATTAGGAAAAGGAAAGAACTATATGTATAGAAGCATTTCCCTTGTGTTGACTTTATTGGTGGATTTTTACTTGCCCTTCTGCATTTCAGCCATCATTATCAGTGATCATTGATTATTGTGTAGAAACTATGGTATTTCTGCAGGTAAGATTGCTATTATCTACAGATTAGAATATCAAGTTTCTGTTGTTTTTAGGTTTTTAAAAAAATTTTTCCTTTAAATTCTAGTTGCATATAATTGAGGAGAAACTATTCGTTGACTTGGGTGAAAATGTGTTGAAACTCCTTAGGGCCTGTTTCTGAACTTTACAGAGAACTTTATGAGTGAGAGAAGTAAGTGTTTTCTTTTAAAACATTGAGATCTTTGACACAGGAAGGAGTTACTCTACTATAAGTCAGAATGCATATGGATCTTTCCTCAGCGTGAGATATTTAGTATATTCTGAGGCATTTTCCTCTCTTTTTTCAATTAGTGTGTGCATTCTTGCTGGGATGTATAAAATAAAAAGTGGCAGAGATTTTTTTTGGTCCATGAAAACTGTAAGCCACATAAAACATGTCCGTGAAAATACGTACAAAGACTGGATTTCTATCCACTGCACAGCAATCGAAATAGCTGAAGTTTCTAACTGGTTCCACACCTTTCTTATAAAGTGGAAAAGTTTGAAAGCCCTGCTTTAATATCTTTCCCTAATTGCAGAAGTTGTTTAAAAGCAGTGGTAACCAAACGGATTGGGAACAATCTTGTGGTAGTAGGAAGCTGTCTTCAGCTGTTGGCATCAAAACATTTGCATGTTTTATTCAAAGACATAGAAATTTTATTAAATAAATGGAGGTTTTTTCCTCAAATGACTTCGTACATTCCCCTTCTCTTATGGGAAGACATATTGGTAAAGTCAGAAAAACTTAATGTGCAAGATCGAGAACTACAGAAGATTAAGCTGAAAGGCCACACTGGGATTTGATCCCTTGATCCAGTGCAAGTTTGAAATTGCTTACCCCTCTGAAATACAAATGTAGTATAGGCTTAGATAATAGATAACATTAATTTGGAAGGTAATTACTTTCTATTATAGGCTTCCTAAGTAGTGTTGCTTATTATGTTTTAAGCTCCTGTGTATTTAAAAGATACTGCAAACATTTCTTCACTGTAGTTTTGTAGGAGAAAAGACAGAATAGATGTGCTAAATAAACTAGTTGCGTGCATACTTGCACTGATTTTGACAGGCAAGTTTTTTTTCAGAAAGGCTGGAATTTGTAGTGATTACAGTTAAGATAAATACTCAGTTCAGTCAGAAAAGCCCCACTTAGCCACTGTCGGGGTCACCTGTCCTTAGAGAATCCACGACCATGGTCAGAATGTCATTTTACACGTTTGCTATCTTCCCTGCTGACATGTCACTTATCTGGCTGCCTGGACAGCCAAGTGCAGCAAATCCAGGCAGCACTGTTCAAACAGAGCCCATCACATACCGTCATGGCCACTGAAGCAAAGCTTGCACATAGGAAAGAGAGAAGGTTTGTTTAAGTTTTTCTTCTCTTAACTGAAAATATTTTCTTAGAGCAGCAGTTCTTGCTTTCACTTTTTTATTGCATAGCTTCAGAACAGATTCTGAGGAATTATTTATTAGACTGTAGGTTAGGAAAGAGCTAAGCAATAAGGGCAAACATAGGAGTGTTTTCTGTTTTATCCCTATAAAGTTTTTAAGTATCTCCAGAGCTAGACCTGACCTTTGAAGCTAAGGTTTTCAAGATTTGTTGGACAGTTTTGGAAGTTTGTGTCTGATGTACTCTTTCTGCACTAGGAGTATTGAATACGAGTACCCAGATTCTTGAACTGTGGAGTTTTATCTAAGTAGCACAACAGCTGTAATATAGATCCTCATTAGTTTTCTGTTTTTCTTTTACAGTTATTTTGGCCACTCTAGGCTCTAGGGATTCACCTGACCAAATATAGATGTCTACAGTTGATCCAGTCACCCGAGGCTCCTTTTCTAATCAACAGAGAAAAATAAACGTAATCCAGACTGTGATTTTATCTCATCCTAAAATAGATCTCTAAAATAGGTTAGATGAAGGCCACTGTAAAATGCTTGGTTCTGTTAACTATAAAGGGAGGTGAAGGTTTGTAGACATTTACAAAGTAGACCTCTAAAGATTAGAGGTGTAATTATGTTAAATTTGATGAAACAAGTCCCACCTAAACCCTTCACTTCCTCCCTCCATTGGTGTTTATTGTCTTCTACTAAAGCACTAGAACATTTAATCTCTTGTTTTCTGACCTTGCCAATAGCAAAGTAGGAGATAATGGGTTACTTTTGCATCCATTTCTATTGATTTAAGGATTTATGACTGTAGACAATTTACAGGAGAAAAGCCTGCCATGCTATGAAAGGCTTGTGCTAGCTGAGAGTGAAGCCTATGATCCCTTACTTGCACCTGATTGCCCAACTGTCAAGACATCAGCAACTTCACCATGGAGTTACTGAACTTTATCTAAATTGTGACAGTTTTAAGGAAACATCAAATGCTCGTGAATTCTTGCTTCATAGGTTAGAGATGTGTGAAAACCTAGAATTAGCATGGTTCTATTTTCAGTATTTATCTGGAATTAGCAGTATTTTTTTCTAGTGGCTCTGTAAGTTCATTTTTGATTTTCCCAGTTTAGAGGTGGAATGTTGGCTGCACATTCAACACAGGGAAAGTATGAATATTGTCTGTATGTTGGCATCATTCAGTAGAGATTTCCACCTTCTCTGGGTAGTTTCATGTTGGGGTGAAAGTAGATGGATGCAGTCTGTAAAGCAGATTTGTTGTCAGTGTTTTCATTTAAATAGTTAGCACTCATAGCTATGGAAGGAGACATCAATTTAGTGAACTTAGCCTAAAAATCTGAAAGCTGCTGTTAACTGATTAACTGTTGATTAGCTGTTAACTGTCATATCTGGCATTTTGGAGCAATTGTATAAGGAAGCTGAAAGTCAAGAACAGTCAGAGAAGTGTGAAAGTGTGTACCTGAAGTGAAAAGAAAGAAAAATGGAAAATGTTTATTTCTAGCATGTATAACTCGTATGGAAACATGTTTTTCTTTCCTCTTCCTTGCATTACAGGAGAAGCTTTACCAATGAACTTGATAAAGCTGATACATTATCATGTGTTATCTGAAAATACACTTTACGTGAAATGTTCATTTTCAAAGACAGCTGCATGGTACTTAACCTTAAAACTTAACTGTCTTTAGGGAGAAAGGGTAGTTTCCTAAGAAAACATGCCTGACTAAAAAGCACTAAAACCCCCTGAAGAAGCAAAGAGAAATTAAAACATCACTGTAAAATATGGCCCCTCTAATTTACTTTTCATTTTACAGTAGCAAGGAAAGAATATAGTCCTGTTGACCTAAGTGCTCTAGAAGGGCACTATTTGATTCACTAAAATAGATGATTCCAATTTATGTCAAAAATATGAAAGTTCTTGGAATTTTTTTAAATGGTGAAACCATTATCATGCCAGTCTTGTAGCAAATTATGACTTCCATATGCATACACACATACATCTGTTTAATAAAATATTACTAAAAAAAAAAGATTAACTATTATCCTGGGGCTTCTTTACGTAAAGAGTTAGTTAGATTTTGTTGGATCTCAGCTCAAATACACCAAATAAAAAGATCAATTCTTTTGTACAAGATCAGTTCACAGACATGTAAAATGTTAGTATAGGAATGCAAGAAGGCAGTGATGGACAGAAACCTGAATCTTCCCTTAATCTTTTGCAGCAGAGTGAAGGAGGATAGCTGTTAATAATGCTTTCAAGAGACATTCTTTATTTATGTTCTTGTTATTTTGTTATATAATGGGCAACCTCACATTTTGGTAGATTCAAAAGGTATTAGTAAGATTAAGTGACTGCTCTGGCTCTCGAATGCTGCAGAAAAATACTTTAGGTCTAAGATGTAACATTTATATGAAGACTATGTACTGTGTAATTCATAGGAGCTAGGGATACTTGCTGCATTAGCTCATTCATGTTTTTTTTTTCTTTAAATGTTTTATCATAGTGCATCCTCTCCAAAGCTTCTTACAAGCCTATGTTGATGTCTAACCATTCATTGTCCCTCTTACTAAAAAGTATTAACTTTCCTTTCCTGCCTCCAACCTGTACTGACCCCTCTGAGACTTCTTTTCCTGTCCTGGGTCAGCTCTATCCACACTCTAAAACTGAATGTTTTTTTCTGAATTGTGGGCCAGAGAACTGAATTTTGCCTTTGCAGCTGCAGTCTCAAACCGTCTTTATAAGCAAAGATCCAGGAAAATTCTTTCAGTCCTTGACATCAGTCTGCAGTTTTATGACCGTACCAGCTTCATGGTTTCATCTTAGGGGGTAAATTTTCCATTCCTATGCTACAAATCATTTTAATCTTTTCTTGCTGACCTTGTAAAATGCCCTCTCTGCATTGTTTACGCCTGTCGGGGTGTTGCCCAAGTGCTCTGGACAGTTTCAGTTGAGGTAATTAGCTTTTGCTTGCTGACAAATCTGCTTCGGTTATTCTTCCCTGTGCCTGTTAAACACAGGGGGGGTATTCCTGGGCCAGAATAAACGTCCCATTCTGTGTCACAGAAAATCAGGCTTCAATTTCTCATTTAGAGGCACTAATGTTAACTCATGTCAAAGCACTGTTACTTGCACAGTACCAGGAAAGCTGTGTGTGTAGTTGTCTAGTGAGCTCACCTAGATGGAGAATAATCTGACCAAAAAATGGTGTTTGTTTAACAAAAGTGTTGTTTTTACTGCTTACCTGCAGCAACAGCTCACTTATGTGATTCAAAGGGAAACACACAGGTGAGAACAGACTGATAGGGGTGAGACTATTTGGGAGCCACCCTAGAGCTGTCTACTATCAGTGACACCCACTGAATCTGTTCTAACCTCTTTCACAGTGAGAATCAAGAAGGTAGATTTGGAATGTTTCTCTTTTGGGTAATATTTTTAATATTTTCCTGGCCTGACTTCACAAAAATATTTTCACAATGTTTTCCCAGTATTTCCTAATGCAAGCTACTGTGTTTGTATATGCAGTAAACATTGCCAAAGACTTTTCAGATTGATTTCATTTGAAGAACTTAATGCTTTTGCCGCAGCAAAAGTACAAAACAACTTTTAAATTGTTACTAGTAATCTTTTGTAATTTTCTTGTAATCACAAAGCTGGCCACATAATTTCTATGGAAAAGTTATTTTCAGAATTTTTATTACAGGCTTCCAGGACTTCATGCTCCAAAAGTATAGTGTCCAGAACATCCAGCTATCACGGGAATCTTTTTTTCAAATGTTGAAGATGTTTATGTGATGATACATTCTGCATTTTATCATTCTTATTTGTTATAAGACATTATTTTCCATTTGCTGAGGTATGACCTGGAATTTTTTTGTTTTCAGAATCAACATAGGTTTTTCTTGTTTTAAACAAAAGAAAGTGATTTGGGGTTTGTGGTTGGGTTTTTGGTTTTTTTTATGGTAGAGCTGGTTGTACATTGAAAGAGGTTGCTCAGAGAGGCTGTTGAGTCTCCATCCTGGGACATATTAAAAACCAAACTGGGCTGAGCTGTGTGTAGTATTTGACCATGCTTGGAGCAGGATGATTGAATTAGTCATCTCCAGAGCTCTCTTCCAGCCACAATCATTCTGGAGTTGTGTAAAATTCAGTGTCAGTAGGTGGGAATCTACCTACATGCACACATAGGCAAAGTCAGCAAAACACTTCTTTGTTTGCAATTAACATACTTACCTGCCTGGAGAGCTGGGAGGAAGGACCTTCTTGGAGATGGAAACTGATGTTTAGCTTTTCCAGTGATAAAGATCTCTACCTGAGTTATTCTAAGTGGAAGCAATAGAGAAATTAGAGGCATTGAAGAATAAATGCTCTCAAAGTGTTAATAATTTTTGTATGATAAAGGTTCTCCTTACCCTTTCCTCCCAATGCTAAGACCTAGCTTACAATGATCCCTTTGTTGTACTGTTGATTAGAATGTTCACTTCTTTAGGATTATATGACTGGGGCAATTCTTTAGGCTATAGTTCAAAGATTCAGTATTTTGGTATTTTGGAAGTATTATCAGTTTCTAAAATAATCTGAAATCTGCATAAGTAGTTTTTGTTATTTCTTATAAACTAGGTTTATATGCCAGGGGATTAATGAAATTACTTGCATGTTCAGAGCTTGAGTTTGTTTAGTTTTTAACAGATTATATTCTGGGAACATTTTATGGTTTCAGAAGATTTATAGGGCTACATTTAATGGCAATTTCTTTTGCCTGCTCTGTAGCACGTGCTATGGTGGCTTTAAGTGTGCTGTGCATGTTTGACAAGTTAGAAACTCAGCAAACTCTATCAGCACTGAGCTACACTGTCTCAGGCTTGTTTTTGTTGGCTGGTATCCACTACCATGCTATAAAATACATTTACTTGACAGTAGAAAGTGGAGAACCACATTAACTGCAGAGTTTAAAAAGGCTGGGTAACCACATGCAATAAATATTAATAAAAGAAAAAGGCCACCCACCTTTGACCTTCAGTGCTTGTTTCTAGCTTTGGTGTTTTAGAGTTGCTTTAGCATCTTAAGCATTACATAATGGTATGTAAGGCATTTACTTAAATCAAACAACTTCTTAACAACCCTGTATCGTGTCCTTCAGATTTACCTCTAAGAATGTTGTTCTGTAGTTGTCTTGTCATAAGCAAGCCAGGGTTATTTGTACCTGTGAGCAAATGAGAAGGTAATGATGCATGTTTTGTGTATCTAGAAGTAGGATGCTTTGCTGGGGAAACTTGTAAAGAATGGCTATTTGATTAATGAAACTTCATTTCTGTCTGGTTTTCTTCTTAAGAACACAAAATAGAAAAAACAGCTCAGAAGAGCTGTCATGCATCATCTTGTGGCAAAATGAAGTTCTGATTCACGATGGCTGAATGGGCTTCAGATTTCTTTCAATATTTTTAATGTTATGTGCCTCCTAGCATTCATGGAGTCTTGACCAAACCAGAAATAGGATGGAACATGCAATGTGATGTGAACGGAGAAGAAAGGGAAGGCTAGAAAAGGGAGCATTGTTCCATGAAATAATAAAAGGATAATGCATCTTACTAACTCTAGATACAATTATTACATAAGTGGCACAAACCAACTTCAGCCTTGGACCATATTCCTTTAAGGCATTACTATCTGTCAAAAATAGATACTTTCTTTTGTGTTTTTTATGGACAGGTTGTCTTTTGTGGCAGATTGTGCCCACTTTGGCTCTCTTGAGTCAGAAGTTTGAGTCTTAGAGTTTCTGTGCTGGCCTGCTGAATCAGACTGAAAACAGTACTCACATGGAGATTCAAAGTCACATGTCGAACAATACTTCCAATGTCTGAAAATGAGTTTTGCTACTGACCAGAAGGGTGACAGTACTGTGAGACATTGGCTTCAAATAGCAAGTTCTTAGTGTTGTGGGGAAGAAAGAAGCAAGAGTGAAAGCCAGCATCTCTTCCGTTTCTGCAGTAGGCAAGTGAAAGGTCAAGTAGCGTATGACAAGAAGGGAAAAAACAGATAGAATGATGAACAAAGTGGGAGAATTGAGAATTAAAAAGAAGAATACAAAAGTCGTGAAGGCCTGGATTGCTGTACCATATCTGAAGCTCTTACTTGTTCTCCTTCAAATCCTTTCTTAACTTTCCATTTCCATTTATGTCCACGAAGACTGTGGAGCAGTTAGTCTGTGGAAACCACTGGTTATCACACTGTCATCAGTTTTTCTTCCTTCCCTGCCTACATCCTTGTGTTGTCACTCCTTTTACACTGTATTCTACTCTGGAGTTACTCATTCACATATTCACTTCACATATTCACGTACTCATTCATGTGCTAAAGCTTCATCCTGCTACAGTGTGATGCACTCTTTGACAATGGGAATATTAATTCTGAGATCCAGATGAGTGACCAAATAACTGTCAATATCTTGCTTTATTTCAGAGTGTTGTGCGTTGCCTTTGGCATCCCAAGCTGAACCAGATCATGGTTGGTACTGGAAATGGTTTAGCCAAAGTGTACTATGATCCTGTCAAAAGCCAGAGGTATGTAATTGTGTTTTATTATGTTTTTTTCTCAAATATAGCCTGATTCTGTGATTCAATGATTATACTGAGAAATGAGAACAACTGGCTTAGTAACATTTATTTTGCTTCGTTATACTTATTTAGCAACAGTAGAAAGAGGAAAAGTAACCAAAATATTTGCGTATGAAAAGTGGCACTTTTTCCTCTGGGCTTTTCCTGTTGCAGTATGCTGGCTGTTATACCTGAATTTACAAAGGTTTTAGTTTTTAAATAGCACGAAATCTGCAGTTAAAATAACTACCCTTTCCTCCTCTTGGAGGTTGCCGAGGAAGTGTTACTGAATGGGTATTTATTGTATTTAGTCATAATTTTCTAATGCATATTTTTTTCCTGAAGTAAAAATCTTGTTTAGAAGCATCAAACTTAAGCGCTATTGAAGTAATACTGGAAGACCCAATGTGACAAGGTGCAAAGCAAGGAAATACATTCCCATCTTCTAGTGTTCTCCACCCTCATTTGTCACATGTGGATTTTGCCTGTACATCTAAGGGAAAGGTGATACTGATTTGTCAGAATGCGTCTTGCCTTCCTAAGATGAAGAGGGCCTAAGTAGCCTATAAATACTTGTTTTGCAATTAATTTGCTTTTAACATCTGGATTGGCTGGAGGGCTGGGGCATGCTTCCTTCCCATCAGCCAGGAGGAAATATACAATTCACTGAGTGGGATAAAGAAGGTGTTCTAACCCTGTATGTACCATCTTTGTTTTGCTGGCATCCCAAACCAAACTGTGTTACAGTTCGTGGTTTCTGGATACTTACTGTGACCTGGGCACTTGGATGTGAAGATAAACTCACGTTTACAAGATTATTAGAAATAAGCTTTATTTTTCTGGTTCTGTCAGTTTAGAGAACAAGAGATTTTGTCATCATTGTTTGGACCCCAGAGCCATAACACAGTTTTGTGCCTGGTTTGTTTCCTGGTATTTACCATGAGGAGGAAAATACCACTGGTTTAAATCAATCTTGCTTCAGCCAGGTTTATGCAGTGTTTCCTGCCTCAGTGTTACAGACACCTCTGGTTAGATAACTGATACTTCTGTTGCTTAGGAATAATAATATCAGGAGCAAATGAGTGCCCAAGTTTGGACAGCAGCACTTCCAATGTGCATACTGTGAGCAGTGTGGACAAATGAAGTGTGAAATGAATCTTCCACCCTTATTTCTGCATGTCATATAAACCACTCTATAACAGAAACACTATAATCTCTCTACCCTCCTTCACATGAGCATGAACAGGCAAAGATACACACATTCATGAATATTTAGAGTGCTGTAAAACTTTGTTGAGACTGTCTTGAATAAAAACTGGTTTCTGTTTGATATAAACAGGCTAACTGAACTGCTCTGTTTCCTCCTAGGGGAGCAAAATTATGCGTGGTCAAAACAAAACGAAAAGAGAGACAAGCAGAGACTCTCACACAGGATTACATTATAACACGTAAGAAATTTAAACATATCTTTACAACAGCATCCTTAGCTCTTTCTTAGGCTTGAAATTATTTGCAGATCATTTAGCTTTATAATTTCTCCTCTAAAAAGCAGTCTTTCATTAGCCTCAGGATTTTTAAGACCTTATGTTCATGCTAAGATTCACTGATGCATAAGAAATAGTTATCATTGCTGCTATAAAATATTTAATGATCTGCCTTTTCCCAATAACAAATCGTACGGTGTGATGAGGGGATTGGCTGAGAGATCTTAACCCTCTCCGTTCGCATTGCCCAGTGTAGCATTTCCTCATGTGAAATGAGAACAGTCATTCAGTTGTGCTGTCTTGCTTCTCTTCGTCCTCTTCCCCGTTCCAGGTGTTCAGCTCTGATTTCCAATAGTCTTGGTTTTACATATACTGAAACCATTTCTGTAGAGCAAACAAGTTGTTTGGCAGCATAATAAACAAAAAGAAGGTTTACAATGAGAAAGTTGGGCAGTCTTGGTAACTAGACCCACATCAAGGTACTTTGGTTCCGGGTTCCCATCTTGGGCACTTTCCAGCCACAGCTGTCTCCAATCTACCTCACTGCTGCAGATGTCCAGCTCCAGTTTTTGGGGTAACCTTAAGTGGCAGCTGCCAAAGATCAAGGGTATTTATCTTCATTGGGTGCTCTTAATCCACCCTTACAACATCCTTGACTGTAATGCTTAGTGTGCAGTCATTAGTGTTTGTACTTTAAAGAACTTCTGTGTTTTTTAAAAGAAAATTCTACTTGGAACCCAGTGGAACTTGTGTGTTCAATGGCCTTCATAAATATCATTGAAAGATGTAGATCCAAGTTATGCAAATTTTTGGGATTTTATCACTGAGTTCTAGCTGATTAACTCTTTCTTCCACGTAATTTTGAAACTAAATAAGGATGCTTTCATATACAGCAATGCAGAAAAACTTTGTAAGGATATGCTTAGCAAATATTTAAGTTTTTTGCATATTTTGATAACTTCTCAGAGGTTAGATGTCTGTCTTTTAAGTTTATAGATAGAACTGGGAAGAACTGAAGAGCTCTGAAATGCTTTGCAAAGGGAACTGACCCCTTCTCCTCTTCTTTCTTTTTTCTTCTCCTCTTTTCTACCTTCTTCCTCTTTTTTCTTCTTTTTCTTCTCCCCTCTTTTTTTTTTTTTTTTTTTTTTTTTGTCTTCACACTTCTAATTGCTCTTTAATATCAGAATTGCCTGTAAAGGCTACTTAAAATGCAGGAATGTTGTTTTAAGGGATTAAGTGTCACTTTTAAAACACAGGAATACACAGCCTGGTTTTCCCGTAGACAAACTCCACAAATGGCATAAGCTTGGATCTGTGCGTTAGTCACCTCAGATGCTCTGTGGAAACTGATCAAGCTTACTGCTTGCCAGAAAATTGTCCCTGGCATTTCACTTAATGAAATCTGCAAAAATAAAACCTAAACATTTATTTCTGAAGATCTGCTGCGTGTCACCTGACTGTGCCTTCACTCAGTCTAATAATTTGAACAGGCTTACAGAAATAAGCTGAAAACTCAAGCTGACAGGTACCTGAATGCTGCCCACTGGTTTTTTTTTTTTTTAATTCAATATAGAGATGACGTTCCTAAATTTAAGATTTGTTTGGTAATTTCTGTCTTTCTTGGATTGTTTGACCCCTACACAGTTTCCCATATTTTGGGAAACAGCAGCAATGAGCACACCTGAATGTGAGATCTAAACCTCACTGCAAGAAAACTATGTCCATTAACATGGTGTTTCTCTGTTGCTGACAAATGAGTCTCGTGTCTGAGTGGATCAAAACCATTACTGTGATTGAAGTTAGCACTTCTATAGGGAAGTAGAAGTTTTAAGTCCTGACAATTTAACCAGACTGTCTCAATTATGATATTTTTCCAATGGTGATTAATCTTATTATTTAAGAAAGAACATGATTCTGAATTCATATGCATAAAATTGCATTTGGAATCACTGAGGGGTTTCTGCTCCACTCTGTGTCATACCCAAGAATGTATCAAGGGCCTTGTCATGCTATTAGAATATGAGAAAGCTGTAGAAACATGGGAAATTCAGAAAAGAGCAACCGATTGGTCACAATGCTAATATTGAGAACTGAATGACAGCGGTATGAATGAAATATGCATCAACTGTGCAAACACTATTTTAGATGAGAGGCTCTTGCCTGAAGGAAACCTGATACCTGGCTGTTTTCATCTTTGAAAAAATTAGCATAAAGAAACCCCCGAAAGTACAACTCAGTAAACCACTGTTTGGATATGGAATTACTGGGAGGCTGCTCCTGCCACCTTTTCCATTGCAAGAAAGAATTCAACTCTTTGTATTTAAAGCATTAAAAATAAAATAGAATTTCTAACATTTAATTTTCTCCAAACTGTGACCCTTCAGCCCATGCGCTTCCAATGTTCCGTGAACCACGACAGCGAAGCACGAGGAAACAGCTGGAAAAGGATAGGCTGGACCCCATGAAGTCTCACAAACCTGAACCTCCAGTAGCGGGAGCAGGTAATCTAGACAATCATTTCAGACTGTCATATGCCAAGGGGACTTCCATGCTTTGGTTCTACACTCATTTCAATTTGCATTTTTTGGGTGGTGACTCTACTCCATAGCTGTATGGGCAATGTCCAGCACTTTGGGATATTGATGTCTCATTAGAGTGCTTGCCTGCAAAAAATTAGTAATTACAATGTAATTACTCAATCACTTTGAGTTACATTATCAGTAAAACACCCACCTGAATGCAGCTCTAAATTAGACCCTTCCTATTAAGTATTAAATAACTTCTTTGTATCAGCTCACCATTGCAGGTTTTGCTTATTTCTTAAATATTTTTCTCTTCGTGACACAGGACGTGGTGGCCGTGTTGGGACTCACGGGGTCACCCTGTCATCATATATAGTCAAGAACATTGCCCTGGACAAGACAGATGACAGCAACCCCCGAGAGGCCATTCTGCGTCATGCGAAGGAAGCAGAGGAGAATCCATACTGGGTGGCTCCAGCATATGCCAAGTAAGAAAATAATTAAGAATACAAGTAATATTTCTGGAGGCCAGTAGGAGTTTAGTTAAAATAGAAGAAACGTGCCAGTGCTAGAAGTTATTTTAAAGCTTTCAAAGTTGATTTGAGTTTAGAATCTTCTCCAAATCAGTGTCTAAAGTTGCAATATACCTTTTAATAGGGTACTGTCCCACTGACATAATGGGATGATTTTCCAATATGCCTTCTAGTTCTGACTGATTCTTAGGTTAAATCTTCAAAATATTTACTTGGTGTTATGACAGAGTATTCTGGATGATTTCTTGACTGTCATAAGTTTTTATTTGAATTTTTGCTACATGAGGATGTGAGTAACTGCTTGAATTAACTTGGTTTTAAAGGTACAGCAATATTAAAAATTGCACTGATAAAGTTGCCTACCAAAAATTCAGCATAAAGAAATAATTGTTACATAAATTAAAGAGCCTCATCAAGATTCTTGTAGTAATACCTCGGTAATCCCACAGATGGTCCTTTACTCAATTTAAATTATGTGTGTGAGTGTGGTATTTGTGTGTATGTATTAAAATGAAAATTGTGCATGCTTCTAGAATGCTTCTAGAATGCAATGGAGTTTTTTCCTAAAAATAAATACGTTTCAAACAATTAAATAGATTCACAATAATGCAAAAATAAGTACTAAATAAATGCATTTTATATTAATGAAGTGAAACTGTCACTTTAAAAATTACTGGAATTGTCATATTTTATTATCATTGATGGAGCTTTTTTCTCAAAATAGTCTCTCAACTAGTGTTTTCAAAATGCATAAGGAAAACATTTTTAAGATGTGAAATAGTCTTCAAAGAACAGTCTGCCACTAATGAATTGTTTTTCTCTTTTTTAGCCCAGTGTTCTATCTCCAAGGCTATACATTCATTAGTATTTTACTGAGAACTTTCTTTATTAGGGTTCAGCTTTGTCGTGAAACAATCACCATCTTTTTCCAGAAACTTGAAATATACTAGGAATTGTAGCTTTTTTCTAGTGGTGACATTTGTTTTCTGACTTGACCCACATGTTCACAAAGATAACTAAATAGCTGTTCCAAAGCAGCTTGAGAATGTCAGCGACCCAGCCTGGCTTTGGGTAATTAATAAGTGTGGCACACTGGTAATTGATAAGTATCGCATTTGATGTTGTACGTCAAACCAATGCATTATACAGCATCACTCTTGGTACCAAAGATGGAATATTTGAAAGGTTAATTCTGTAGCAATTGTTGTAATGAATATGCTAAATACTGATTTTTAATTCTTTGAGAGGATCTGCTAGAGAGGAAATGTACTTGGAATGTGTAGGCATCTGGTTTTGTTTGAGGTATCCATTCTCAAAAGTAAATACAATCATGCATTCCATCAGGTAGGTAGTTACCTCAGCATATTTTTGGCATAGTGACTTCATTGATTGCATATGAAGTTTCATCCCTGACACCTGCAATGTAGTAGACATGAAAGTTTTAAAACAAAGCTGTGTTACAGGAGGCTCACTGTGTCAGGTGGCCAGATCTCATTACAGTTCCTTGTTAAAGATGTGGCTGCAGGGGAAGAGGAGAGCTGGCTGAGAAGTGGACAGGATGCAAGTCCAGACTGCTATTAACTTACACACCAGACAGTGATATGTATGTGGGGGAATTGGTCTGCAGCCAGCAGAATGCTGCCTTGATGGCTTTGTCAGCTGATAAATCTCATCCTAGTGAAGCTGCCATTATCCTTGCTTTGAAAGCTTGACTTTCACATATACTCTTTGCAAAGAGCATTAAAAAATCCCCAAACAATAATAACATTAATAGTAATAATAACAATAAAATAAATAATATTATTAATAGTAATAACACTGCTGTTACTACTACTACTACTATCTAAAACAATGAAATGCAGAAACTTTCTCCATAATAATAGTGTCATGCTCTCAGTTTTCAGAAGTTCAGGCCTATATTAACAGCCACAAAAAGCTGTGCTATTATAATGTAATATATATACATGCTATTAAAATTATATCCTACATCAAGCTTTACAGCATATGTATGTTTAACCTGTATATAAAATGCATATTACACACTTATATTTAATAAAATATGCAAATTGCAAGTAATTTCTATAAATTGTCATGCAATACTGGTTTGTGTACTGGACAGCTGCTTTAGCTATAGCATAAGTTACACTGTAGAGTTAGGAAAGTTGATATTCTGATACATTCTTAAAATCATATGATGTCTTAAGACCTAAAACCCATACATCCAGTGTGTTTCATTTTTTAAAATAGTGTTTATTCTTTTACTACTTTATTCTTCTGCTACCAGTTTTCCCACATTTCTTGTAGTAAATTTTTTCTTAAACATGGTATAAAACTATCCACTTGATATATCTTTTGTTTGACAAGGCTTTTGGTCCTGTACTCTCTATGCACATAAAGTTTTCACTCTCCTCCTTCAGAAAATGTGTAAGGAAACTATAGTTACCTAATTTTCTCCAGCGATAATTATTAAATAATTTTAGTCTGAGAAGATTAAGAGATGCTCTTTTTCTGGTTTATCAGTTTTCATAACTTGAAATATTATGACTGGGTTGGAGCTTGTCTATTCCTCATCTATACTGGTTAAGTCATTCTGAATCAGTTAATTGAGTTAATGCTTTTTAAATTGTATGAGGGAGAGTGACTTTTTTACATGGGTGAGCAGTATTCAACAAGAGGGAATGTTTGGAAACTAAAAGAGGAGAGATTTAAATTAGATGTTACAAAGAACTTCTTTACTCAGAGGGTGGTGAGGCACAGGAACATGTTGCCCAGAAAGGTTGTGGGTGCACCCTCTGTGGAAGTGTTCAAGGCCAGGCTGGATGGGGCTCTGAGCAACCTGATCTAGAGGAAGGTGTCCCTGCCCACAGCAGGGGAGTTGGAACAAGATGGTCTTTAAGGTCCCTTCCAACCTAAACCATTCTATGGTGCTATGATTTTCACGTCAATAAATCTTACAAGAAACACATGGCTTCTGCTGTTAGTTTATGCATTCTGTGTAAAAATATATCCCTTTTTTTGGAGTTAAAGGTGCCTAATTTACTCTTGAAGCCAAGTATTCATTTGCATTTTTTATCACTTGAAAAGTTTTTCAAGCTTGTTATCGTTAGTTTGACCTTTCTGTTTCGCCTGACATTTGAGCCAGAAAGGAGGGGGAAGTACGTAAGAGGCCAAAGAATGGGTGAAAAACAGATGCGGAAAAGGATCCTGGGAATGATAAGAAGTACATGCTGAATCAGGAGATGACATGTCACAGAAGCCCAATGTGAATAAAGTGTCAAGATGTGATCAACACAGCAGAAAAGTCATAATGGATGAGGATAAGGAAAAGATCTTGAAATTTCTCAGGAAAAGGCTTGTTAGAGTCCTTGGCAAGAGCCATTCCAGTGGAGTGAAAGGAAAGGAAGGACAGATTGAAGATTTCAAGTAAAGAACTACAGGAAAGGAACTTGAGGCATCAGTTGTAAATGTTTGAAAATTACATTCTTTGTGAGCTGTTTGTTTTAACACAGCTGTACAGATATACTATAATGACTTCAGATGTCCCTCTGAAGGATCAGCAGGAATTACTAAGCGTTGTAGCTGAGTGCCTAATCAGGCCCAGATGCAGCTCTCTTCTGTACCAGAGAAAAAATGAGGGTGAAATTTCCTTCCTCAACAAGGTAAACTGGAGTTCCTGAAAATACCTTTCATTTCAGTGATGATGCTCCTATTTTGCGGTCTTTTTCATTCTGCTTGTCACAGGCAAAAGGGAATGACTTGGAAGCAAGAGGCTGTAGCTGTGTTGTATTCACTGAACTTTTTCTCAGGGCAATGCAGTGTGAAGTGTTAGTCGTGTAGTGGCTCAAGTGTCATTAGCTGAAAAGTCAGGACTGAACAGAGTGTCTTGTAGCAGCAGTCTTGTTTGCATGCATTGGTATATTTATCCTAAATAATTTTTTGTAAATTGGTAATTTTGAGAGGGAAGCCCCTGAGATTTAGAAAAGTCAGACTGGTTGGTGGGATAAAGAACAAAAAAAGGCGCCTGAAAATCTTGACTTTTCAGTCTGGAAGTGGCCTTTATGACATTATTCTGGTTTCCAAGCATGCTTGAAAATCCTTTTTCTTTGTTTCAGTGCAATATAAACACAAATTTCAAACGTTACTTTGACATGAGTCACATGTTGTGATATGCAGTTGTCATCTCCAGCTGGTTTTGCTGCAGCAAAAAAAGTATTATTTATCTGCTAGTCTATGATCTCACACGTCAATGAGCTACTTTTATTGGCTCCCTGAAAGGCAATTAAGAAAAACAACCCATAACTGGAGGGATTATGGTGACTGTAAAGCAGTCTTCATGGCCCCTGGAAATTTTTTAGAAGTCTGCATATCTGAATATCTTGAAAACCACTGAAGTAAAGAGAAGCACATAGTATAACTAAATCATGCTAGTTTGTTTTCCCATTTTTGTTTGCAGCCTGTTACCATAACCCACAATAGGAATGCATTTTTCAGTGTATGAGATACTGGTTTCAGCTGACAGTCATGTGGAAACACAGGATCGTAGAACAATTCAGGTAGGAAGAGAATTCCTGAAGTCATCTAGTCCAAGGTCCTGCTTAAAGCATGTTCACTTAGATCAGGCTGCTCAGATCCAATAAGATTTGGGTTGTTCAGGGGCTTGCTCTACCAAGGTTAAATATGCTCAAGGATGAATTCCAACAGCTCTCTGGGCAGCCTGTTCTGGAAATCTGGTTGACAGGCACAGTATGCCCTTGCTAAGTCCATGCTGGCTGTTCCCTACCACCTTCATGTCCTTCATGTATATGGAAACGCCTTCCACTGGCATTCATTACATAGCTTTCCTAGGAGCTAAGGTTAGGGAGTTCCCCAAATCCTCCTTCTGCCCTTCACAAAAACAAAGATGATGATGTTTACCTTTTCTAGCCATTGAGATCCTCTTCCAGTCGCCATGACGTCTCATGGGTGACAGAGTGCCCTTGCAATGACATGGGCCAGCTCCCTCAGTACTTCTGGATCCACCCATCTGATACCATGGATTTTTGCATGTCCAGTGAGCTACAAACTCTCTGTCTTCCTTTTCCTGTTGGAAATGTCTCAGTCCCTACCAAAGACTCTGCTCTAGGGGATGCATGCAGACCAGAGGACAGACCTTCTCAGGGAAAATGGAGCCCAAAAAAAACACACAGTATCTTGACCTTTTCTATATGTTATGTTAGTGGTTTACCTGCTGTCCTGGGTTGCAATATAGATGTATTTAAGTATTCTATTACCACCAGCTGTGAGCCGTTAGCTGCTATCACCTGCTAATGACCCACTCTGGATGACAGGCAATGGGCCATCAGGGACCCACCGTGTGACTCATGGACTTATCTCATCCCATTGTGGGATGCTCTGCCCAGGAGGGAGGAGCCAGGTGTTCCCACCTGGATATAACCTGGCCTTGGAACTGCCTGAGCTAGCCCTGTCTACTGGGTTCCCAGAGGACAAGAGCTACCACTGGATCTGCAGCTGGAGACTAGACCTTCACAGGATCACCGCTTCAACTGGACTACTTCAGTTGGACTGCTACTACCACCCTAACAGGGTGTTAGGTTGTATCTGACTCTGTCAGTGCTTTTCCTTGTATTATTTCACTTATTTTTAATTTCAATATTGACTTGTGATCTCCCACTGGTTTGTTTTCAAACCAACACACCTGCTTTACCTGGTTTTCCTTAGCATTCCTTTGGCTGTCAGGGTAGCTGCAGAAGGCCTTTGTGTTACCTTTCACATTTCTGTTTCATTTCCATCTGAGCTTTGGCTCTCCTAACTCTGTTCCTCTGTGTTCATGTAAAGCCTCTGTTCCTCTCAGCTGAGGGTGTCCCTGCCTCCTTTGTGTTCTTTTTCAGGGAGTTTGTGGTTTATCACATTCAGATCCGTATGCATCCACACCAGGCTACTGCCTGTGCTTTCTGCAGGTGAAATATAATCTGTTTTGAGGAGATTTCCTCGAAGATCAACCAGCTTTTGCTGGGCTGCTTTGTCCTCCCTAGCATTCTGCCATGGAATCTGCCAAACAGATCCCTAACAAATTGAAATCAACCCCAAAGTCAAGGATAAATAAAATTTAGAAATCTGCTGGGGAAAAAAGAACACAGCTTTCCACATGTATTCTATTTAGCCCTCAGAAATAAGAGTACTTAGAAGAAAACTTGTTTTGATAATTTTTGTATAAATGTTAATCATATAGCAAACTCCTACTACACTAGTAATCTCCAGTGCAGTTGCTAAGCAGAAAAAAACTGTGTTTAAATTAGATTAAATGATTACTGCTGATAGAGCAATAACAAAAACTGTTTTAAAATGGTCAGGCATATGAATCACCCTAGGTGCCCCAGGTACAGCTATGCAGCTTGTGGAGGTGCAAGAGTTTACATTTCAGCTGAGGCTACAGCTATTTCATGATAATTTTAAAAAGCAAGGTATCAGATTTGACTTCCTCTGTATGTTTTTGCTTTAGCTAAATTATGCTACAGTTTCTCTCTCTTTTTTTTCTTCTACCCCTTACCCTTACTGAGTGTTACCTTCCAACACTCAGTAGCACACTTGCATTATCTGAAATCTATGCCTTTTTTCTGTGCCACTCTTGTCTTGGAAAAAACATAGGTTTTGCTGCTTGTTTCACAAATTTATTCATTCTTCTAAGTTGTAAATTTCCATCTGAATTATGGCAGTTGCAGGTTTATGGTCAGAAATTAAAGGTTTGCACTTGATTAGTTGTGCTTTACTAATGAAACACTTCATATTGATGTCATCCTAGAGGACATTTAGACACTTTTCATCTATTGTGGTAAAAGGTTCATTGTAAAAATGGGCTAAAAAAAGCTCTGTCAGTATGTTTGGAAAAAAGAGAAGATTCCATACATTCTTCCTTTTCAGCAGCTAGCAAAATCCAATGTTTCAGCCAATAAAGCCTTCATGCCTGGTGTCTGTTTTGGATTGGATGTTGATTTTTTTTTTAAATCCTACTTCAGCAATGGGTTAAATAGATTTTGTGTGAGTATTTTATAATGACAATTTTAAATTGGAAAGTATTTTTTAACCTGAGTTGTGTTTTCCATGGACAGCAGAATGTCTCATCTAACTTCCGTAGTGTAGGTCCTCATCTGGGTGCAAGGTCTGCTACATCCTGCACCAAGGACCACATGCCAGTCGGAGTTCTACAGTAGGGCCATCTCTGGAATGATCACTGTGACCCTTTCCTCTATGGCAAGCTTGGAGGATGGAGGGGATATATATAGAAAGACTCTGTATATAAGGGGAGTAATCTTTGACTAGTTCTGGTGATTTTGAACCTATTTGTGTCACGTATTTAACAAATGGAGAATCCTGCTCCTTAGGGGCTGATGGCTTGCTATTACCCTTTGAAGTCAGAGGCAATATTGGATTTTGCCTATTGTGTTACGCAAGGCAGGCACAATTTTGTTAAGGTTTATGCATTTTGTAGAGTTTGCCAGATAACAGTTGTTATAATAATAGTGCTTCACATCCTTAGACTGCTGCAAAAACATTAGTTAATGTAAGTAATGAGATGATGACTGCCTTGGCTGCAGTTTTTACTTTGTCATGTTGTAATGAGAAGTTGAGCACAACCAGCATCAGAAATCTGATAGTTTCAGCTCTGCAGTGATTGTGCTGAGAATTAAGTTGGAAAAGGGCATCATGCCATTATTAAAGTGTAAAACAGGGGAACTGAATATCCAAACAGTCTGTTGAATTGCTACTTGATACTGTGTTCATTTAGAATGCAATCAATAATTATTTTTGTAAAGTTTAAGTGGTATTTAAAATTCAAGTAAAGAGTGGAGGAATTGATACCATCAAGCTTGACTGTCAAATACACTGTGCTCTCATATGAAGATCATTAGGTTTTCAATGTTACAGTAGTGTTAGATGAAGTCTCTGGAGGAGAAGCTGCTTTTTCATGCATAGGCTTAGCCAGAAACATGGCTTAGCTGTTCTGTTTTCACTTACTGGCTGCTGTTGTTTTACAGTGTATCAAAATGGAAGTTTCTTTTTAAAAAAGTCATGGAATAAGGAGACCAGTGGCTCTGCTTTTCTAGCATTGAATTAAATGTATTTGTTCCTGACTTCTATCTTAATTTTATTCATGGAATACACAGATACTGATTGTAAGCTAATGAGGAAATAATACTTGCAAAATACGTGTGTTTGTTGTGCTTGTTTGCTTGTGAGCTGTCAGGTTTCTTCAGTTCTGAGAAGGTTAGTTGATAGGTTAATGGCAAAAAGTCTAGGATGCTCTTTTTTGAAACTGTCTATATGTATCTATCTTGTTTGTGTCTAGTGCCTGTCTAGTACAGTTTCTGATAAAGTATTGTAGTCTGACCACTATTTTCATCTTCGTATTGTTTTCTAGAACACAGCCAAAAACAGTTTTTGCGGAAGTGGAACCAGAAGATGATGAAACAGACAAGCCGGAGTGGAAAAAACGTAAAATTTGAAAAAAAAAATGGTTTAAAGACTCATTTTAGAGCATTTGAAACAAAATGAAAAATTCGTTTCTTTATTTGGGATAGTGGGTCAAAATTTGAACACAAAAATTTTTTCAACTTATAAAACTTGCTGCAGTATAAAAAGGGATTGTTGAATTACACTGGCTTAATCCCACATCTGAATTTTGTAATAAGGAATTACTTACATTGTGCAAATAACTCTTCTATGTCAGTTACTTAGCTTTATGAGTTCAGTAAAAAATATTTCTTTATAAATAGTGAATTCATTATATTGCCGAATGTTCTTTTCATTACTTCCAACTTTACAAATGCCGTGTCATGAAAGTGTTCAATGAATTTAAGTATACGAATAAAACTGTACAATTTCTCAGACTCCTTTTTATTTTTTCCAGTTAAGAGCTAACAAATTACTGCACTACAAGTGCAACAAAGCTTAGATTAGTTATTGTGTGATATTCAAGTTTAGTTCATTTGTGTGCTCACGAGTTACAATTCAGTTCACACTCTGTGTGAATTTTAGAAAACATACTTTCTAGTGTCTATACTTCTTTGCATGATGTTCTTTTTAAGTATGTGTAGTATCTACAGTAGCATTGTATACAGCTTTTATTTTGTAAAAAATGTGAAATTACAGTGGATAATTACATAATTTGGTGTACTAAAAATGTGTTTATTGCTGAGTTGATGTAAAATTTTGTTCAGGCTTCCTATCCCTATTGGTTTGTATGGATAAGTTTTAGGATGGAGTAGATCAGTGTATTTATTACCAGGTCTTTGTATGTGTTGACTTTGTTGTATGCCTGAATTATGTATATCATGCCTCACACTCTCTGAAGACTGATACTATCCTTTATAAGTAGTTTGTCTAAATATGGGACGTTTTTATTTTCTAACACAAAATTGCAGTTTTGAGTGTCATTAAATGAGGGACTGATTTAAAACTAATGAATGTCCTTTAGAGAAGGATAAAGAACCTTGGTTAGTTTTAGGCATTTTTGTTGTGATTATAATAATACACGGTATGCTAAGTATTGTGATTATAATAATACACAATATAACAAGCAGTCTGCATTTCCACTGAGAGTAGAGAGTAACAGACATGATAAGCAATCAAGCTTTCTTATTTATGAATAGGTCCTGGAGGCATATTTTAAGACTATATTTAGCAAAGCCCTTAATCACCTTCCTAACCTCAGGACTGTGGTCCTGATAGTCAGCAGAGCTTAGACTTTTTTTTAAAGCATTGTTCTGCACCACTATTTCATTATATGATTTCCTTTTCCAAGCTTATCTTTCTTTTTCAGTTATTATTTTCATACTTCAGTGAAAGCTAGGCCTGACATCAAAAGGTATGGTGAGAAGCATTGGCATAAAATACACACAACAAAATATTTCCACAGCTCTCATTAGTGTAGTCTTTTGATAAGAGTAGAACTTCACTACACAGTCCACAACTTGTCTTTCACCATTGTAAAAATATTATAATACATACTTGTGTAAAATAGCAAATTAATGTTTGATTTACAATTGCAGCTGCAATATGTAGGATGACAGACTGAGTAGATGTGTGGGCAGTGTGAAGGAGAAAAAGAAATTCCAGATGAAGAGCAGGAGTTGTTAACAAAACCTGCTAAAGATCTCCCTATACAATGTCCCCCCCACCCCCCCAGCAAAAAAACTTAAGATGGCATTGCTTCATTTAAGGCTATTTTTTTTCTTACTTTTCATCCAAATATTGCCCTACAAAATAAAATACTTTCAAAGACATTTCTATAAAATCTCAAATAATAATTTTAAGGGAATAATATGTTCTTCATTTTAGGCTGAATGTTAGCATTTTATCTTTTCCATTGTTAGTTGTTCACTTAGGCACACACTGCCTAAGAGGCAGTGTGTTTTAGGAAGCAGAGCGGCAGGAAAAGGCAGATGAGAAAAAATGCTGCAGCTGTTCTTTGAGAATTAGAGAAGCTTCTCCTTTTATGTTGTTATTCATATCAGCTAGATCTTGTTTCTTAATTCTTAAGAGAATTAGTGCTGTGAGCACTGCAAAAATTCTGTTAGAATTTCTCAAACTGTCTTGTCTTGAATGAGTGTTCTTCTAGCAGCCTAGAATTTAAAACAGTGCTTGTTCAGGTATGTATTAAAAATATTTAAGACTAAGTTAAGTTTCATTTGTACTTTAACTTTTGGCTTGGTTCATTTGCCACAGCCCTTAAACTGGATTTCCAGGGATGTTCATCAACAAGGCACATCTTAATCCATTTTTAAAAACAATTTTAAATCCTGATCAGCTCAATGGTAAGATTTAATCTAATCAGAAAGAAGACATGAACAGTCTGCTTGACCATACTTGGGATAGCAAACTCTTGACTCAAGCCTTTGAGTTGTCTTGGGAAACATCTTAACATTAAAAATATTAACACAAATAAGGAATTGCTATGACAGATGGAACTCTAGATGCAAACTGGAATGTGAGAAACTTTATTGTATTAATTTTTTAAAAATCTGATTTTCTTATAAACTTCGCAAAGCTTTTAGCAGTTGCCAGATTGTAATCTTGGTCCTCTGTGTGTCTGTATTTAGTGTTAAAGTGGCCAGCGTCCACAGGGGCGTTTGTTTCTGCATTACTGAAACAAGGTGGGCTTTTTTTGTTTGCTTCCTTAGAAGAGTTGTTTACAGAGGTACCACAACTGCTGCATGCAGAAAGGCTTCCATGGTACTTTCTCCAAACCTGGATTTTTCTGTGCAGCTTCTGGATGTTTCTTTATCATAATTTGTGGTCTTTATCCATTTGTACTGATGCAGTGTAGACCAGCTGTTGGTACCTCTTGCCTGTCTGCAGGGCCAAGGCATTTCCCTCCAGACCATTGCAGCCCACCAGCTACTGGTCAGCCAGGTTTCCTATTCCTTATTTGTGTTGCTGCCACTATTACAGAAGTCTGAATTTGACTCTGTAGTCCTTTGTCTTGTCCTGTCCTCCTTATTCCTTTTCATGTTTAAGTCTTCTGCAACAGGTGAGAAGATGTCAATCTTCTCAAGTCCTGGCACTTTCCTGTGCCTGTTTGCAACTATTTGGTGATTGTTTTAAGTTCCTCTTTGGTCTACTTCCTATGACCTATAATTTACTGAAGATGATTTTTACTGATAATTTACTGAGGCTTTTGCCTCTAGTTTTTGTGATTGCAAGAACTGTGAATTTGTGCCCAGAAGCTCTAGTTGCTGTCTCTGTTCTCATGACTCCATGCCTAATTTCATGTTCCTTCTCCCAACTGCATTTTCTCCGTTGTGGAAAATTATGTGTTATGGGAAAAGAAACTGTGATTCTTTCTCCTGTCACTTCCATCTCTGCTGGACCTTGGGGAGCGTTCTGCAATGAGTGGCATCATTGAGCTGAAGTGCCATCATCTTGGTTAGATATTTAGCCATCAGTTTCTTTGACCTTTGATGCCTTCGGGGATGTCCAGCTTGAGACATCTACCTTTAATACTGAATTGTAAGAATTTTGATGTGGCCTGTTAGTCACAATAGTATTGCAAAATCCCTCTTCTATTTTTTGTCATGTTAAATGCCTGTATGTCCTTCTAGCCTATCCCTATTCCCTTCAGCAATGGGAACTTACTGGAAGCCCTACAGTTACCCTCATTAAAAATCAGCAGTTTTGTTTTGACTTCTTATTGTGAGCAGTGTAGGAGTTCATGAGGTTCTGTCCATTAATCCCTGGGCTCTTCTAATCTGCTGGATGAGATATATGTGAATGAAGAGTTGGATGGTTGGCTAGTAGAGATGTCCTTATGCTTGCCTGGAACTGAATCACAGATCTATCTTATTACACCAGTTTTTAAATCTTGTTAGGATTTTGGCTAATCCCATTTAAACACAATTTTGTATACAATATGCACTCAATATGCACTTCATCCACTGGGACTTCAGCATCTAATTGCTTCATGCAATTTGGATAGCTCTGAAATGTGAGATATTTGTCTGTAGCATATCATCCCAGTTGAAATTTGCTTTGGATGTCAACACTTCCCATCCTGCATACGAACATATTGTCTCCCACTTTGGCAGCAGTGTATTAGATCAGCTTCTTGGAATCTTCATAACCTTTGTGTCGCTAGAGTGCTCTGGCAATAGCTTGTGATTTTTTTAATGGCTGATGATCAGACAGTTCATCTTGTTCTGTGACAGATGACTCAAAAGAAGAATGACTGGGAAAACATAGCTAGTACGTCTCTTTTTTTTGTAGTCTTAGCTGTCCTGTGGGGCTGTTGTGAGTCAGGCTAGTGTAGTTTTTTTTACTCTGTTTCAAAGTATTTCTGTGGGCTCTGAACTATTTCCTTGTGCTATCATGAAATAGTAGATGCAACAGATTAATACTTGCAGTAGATAAACAGGGGCTAGATGGGACCTTGGGAAGTTCTGTAGTCCATCCTTGACTCAATTCATCTATACATGAACAAGGTCTGTCAGGTCTAGTGATTAACTGGATTTTTGATGATAGATGTGATAGACCCTGCATAATCTCCCTAAACAATCTGTTCCAGTGCTTCATTCTTCTTAGCACTAGAAATTTTTTCATCATCTCTAAGAAAAACATTCTTGCAACAATTTAAGTTTGTTATTTCCTATCCGGTTTCTATCAGTCATTGAATGCAGTTTACCAGCTCTTTACCAGCTTTTTATTATGTTTAAATTTTATTATCTTCTCCTGTCACTTCTTATTCTTTCAGTTTTGCTTTATGAATTATGTTTTCTGGCATATCATCAGTTACTTGCTTTTCTCTGCCTTATTCTGATTGTCCGTATTTCCTAAACTGCACTTCCCGCAATTTACACAGTGTTTCAAATTAAGCTACTTTTTCAGTGCTACTGAGTAAACAGGAAAAATGTTTGCATGTCTCATTATAGTCACTTTTTTTGCTCTGCAGTTTGGCCCAACAGATTTGTGTTCAAGTCCTGTTCTGTTTTGAAGTCCTCTGGCCAAAGCAAGGTGCAAACAAGACCAAATGCCTGTTCAAAAACACTGACTTTATTTGGCAACATTTAAGTGTATAGGGAAGGAGAGAAATAGTGCATGCAGATGGTCACCACTGTGGATCCAGTGGCTTTGGTCCTTCACTGCCCTGGGCTTCTCCATTGGGGTTCTTCTCTGGAGGTCATACAAAGCAAGTACCTCCAAAATCAAGTGTCCTATTTCTGACCCTATTTCTTGCGCTAGTGCAGTTATTTTACTCATTTTAAACCATACTGCAGTTGAATGTTGTGAAAACTATCAGTGTGGATCCTGCCCCCAGCAAGTTTAAAAGTGAAACTGTGTTCCAGTTTGTGCAGAGGCACCTATGAAGTTTTTTGCAACAAGTTTCACCATCTAGCCTGTTTAAGACATATACTGCAAATGCCATTAATCCTTTCCTTACATGTCCTAATCCCACAGTCCAAAACCCCCACTGCAGAGCTGCTGCCAAGCCAATTCACCATTTGGTGGTTCTGTATTATTCTTTTGATTTTTGTTTTTTGTGCTGAACTTCACAGTGAAGACTCAGGCAAGCTACTCATTAAGCACCTCAGCCTTCTCCGTATCAATTGTTACCAGTTCATCCTTCAACAAAGGTACTATTTCTTTGGCCTTTCCCTTCTGACTTACATATTTATAGAATTACTTGTTTTCTTTGCATAGCTTGCCAAGCCCAGTTCCATCTATGCCTTGGCTTTACTTACCTGGTCCCTATGTAGCTGAACCACATTCCAGTACTCTCCCCAAGTCACCTGTCCCTCTTCCACTGGCTATGCGTTTTCTTCTTCCTTCTCAATTTGAGGAGCAGATCTTTGCTCAGCCATGCTGTTTTCTGGCCTGCCTTGCAAGATTTCTTACACATTGTGATTGAGAGTGCTTGTGCTCTAAGAAAAGTGGCCTTAAAGTGCTGCCAGCTCTAGTCAGCCCCTGTGTCCTTAAGGCCAGTTTCCCAAGGGATCTCATTCATCAACTCTTTAAATTTGTGAAAGTTTGCTCTTCTCACCTTCAGGATCTCGATGGTTCTTCTTGCCAGGCCCACAGTCCATGAGATCACAAACTTCACTGGCACATGGTCACAACAGACCAGGCTCCTGCAGACTTAACCTCTCTAATGAGCTCATCCACATCAGTGCCACCAGGCCCAGTAATGCTTCTCCTCGGTTGTTGTGTCCAATATCTGGAG
This sequence comes from Entomyzon cyanotis, assembly GCA_024500445.1. NCBI lineage: Eukaryota > Metazoa > Chordata > Aves > Passeriformes > Meliphagidae > Entomyzon > Entomyzon cyanotis. Next base: position 40,041,929 of record JAKEPQ010001021.1, on the reverse strand, counting down.
CAGGAATTTGTGCTCTGCACACTCCAGGATTCTCCTGCATTGTTTTCAGCCAGCTGTATTGCTGTGCCAGCTGATATCAGGGTGGTTGAACTCTCCCATCAGGATGAGAGCTGGTGAGGGTGATGTGGCCTGCAGCCAAAGCAAGAAAGCCTCATCAACAGGCTCCTCCTGATCAGCCTGTAGTAACTTCCACCACCACGTGTGGTTTTTTGGTCCTGTCCTTGCTTTTTACCCACAGGCACTCAACCTGTCCATGGCTGTTTCCCAGACACAGCTCTTCACAATCTATCCCTTCTTTGACATAGAAGGCAACACCCCTGCTCCTCCTTCCCAGCCTAACTTCTGAAAAGCTTTTACCCTTAATTACAGTGCTCCAGTTATGTAACTTGACCTACTGTTTCCATGATAGCAGTTGTGTTGCAGTTTGCTAATTGCGTAACGGTTTTCAGCTCCTTTTGCTTGTTAACCATGCTGTTTGCATTGGTGTAAAGACACTTCAGCTGGGCTGTTGACCACTTCAGCTTTTAGGAGGGCCCTCTAAAATTCCTCAGGGAAAATTTACTCGTATTTCTCTGCTGTTCCCTGAAAGTCCTGTTGTTTCCTGTTTCCTCACTGACACCTGCTAGAACATTCTTTTCCCCCAAAAATCTAATTTAAAGCTGGGCTATAAGTCCTGTGAACCTGCTCCCCAGAACACACTTACCCCTCTTGGTCAGGTGCACCCTACATGGTGCCAACATGGCCAGTCCCTCCATGGCATATCCCAGATCACAGACCCAAAGCCCTGAGCATGACACTCTCATGAAGCCAGTCATTCACCCCATCCATTTGTTTCACTCTACCGAAGTCCCAGTCCCCTACCACGAGGGTGGAAGAGAACATGACCTGTGCTCCAGATGCTTTCAACTTCTTTCTGAGGGACCTGAAGTTTCTTTTGATATTTTGGAATCTCCTTGTCCAAGCATCATTCGATCCTACAGGAAAGTGTAGGAGCAGATGATTGTCCTCAGCTTTTGCCAGGCTTTGGTAGCCTCTTTGCAGCATCCTGAACATGGGCCCCCAGTAGACAATTCCATTGCATTTTCTCAGAATTTATCATTATTTAGGCCAGATCATTTTGAATTTTCTCTTGGACCTAAGGTGCTGCAACATTTTACAGCTTCCAGTTGTCAAAGTATGTAACAAATGTAGTCCTTGTTCATTTGGCTAAGCCACTGTTAAAGTTGGTGGTTAGTAGCAAATCCATAAGGTTTCTAATGTGTATGGGAGGGAAATGTTTCATATATGTTAACTTTCTTAGGAGTTCAGAAACTTTTAGTTAATGTAGTCAGAAATATTTGAGAAAACAGTTGGCTTTCCTAGAAATTGCTGGATAATTCCCTTAATGTTATTTCATTTCAGTATTTTTTCATGGCTCTGACCCTTTGTGTCCAGCAGGAATCCTTCTCACATTGTTAGTGTTAGATGTGGAAGACCTCAAGACCTCTGTGCTCAGCATTTCAATACTTATAATTCTGAATTTATATCAAGCCTGTCTCAGATGTTTTGATCCTGAATTCTCCCTTACTTTAATTTTCCTAAAATAAAAAATGTTTTCTGCTATAATCTCATATAAATTAATAATCAGTAACACACATCCATAGGTGTGCATGTCTATGATAGGACTGAATTCCTATGTCCATACCTGGCAAGAGGTGTGAACCTGCAGTGAAATCTGCAGTTACCTTTCGTGTGGTGATTGTGTTGCCCACATGTGGGCTTTCCAAAACATTTTACTGAAAATCGTCATCTTTAGGCTTTCTTTTAGCTCATTGCTAATGCTTGTCAAGATCAGTAGGACTGCAGTGCAGCTGATTTAAGAAGATAGGAATGTACTGTCGGGTGACACTTTGTGTGCAGGTGTCTGTAGAGTTCAAATGCTGAGGATCGTGGAGCATGTAAGGGATCTCTGGAAGTCTGTCTCCAGGCACTGTCTGTACTACTATTCCTCGCATGCTACTGACCAACTCGTATCTCTGTTTCTCACGTCCTCATTGTTCATATACTCGAAATTGTGTTTTGTTGCTTCTCCTTGATTCCTGCAGTGTGCACCTGACTCTGAAATCTGCATTTATGGTCCATCCCTGTGCTGTGTTACTTGGCTTAACTCTGTGCAGTCTGGGATACCCTATAATGCAGAGTTGCCATGACTAGTAACAGGTCAAGGTATGGGTTAATCTAAAAGGCCTCGGGACTGAGCAGGATCTGGACTTGTCTTGAGTTGCCAGCACCTTTGCCTGAGCTGCCCTTGCTGCTGTATATGTTTATTTTTAGTACTTATTTTTGTGACATTGTGTATAGGCACACTTCTCCATCCCGTGAGCACTGCACAAGTTGTAGTGCAGCATTCTAAGCCAGCTGGGAATTATCCTTTTTCTGTATTGTTCACTTCCATTGTCACTTAGCATCTCTCTAATACAGTGAACCCTAAGTTTGGAATGGTTATGCAAGCAAAGGACTTAGAGTTTGCATGTAATTCTAATGAAGTCTATGTCTTAGCTGATAAATTTCAAATTTTCTAATACTATGAACAGCAATGAGGGGTCCCATCTGTGAGGAAGCTGGTGTGTAGTTCAGTATAATTTGAAATTACCGGACTAAGCAGAGGCAAATATCAGGAATATTCCAAATAGAGAGGTCAGCATCTTCAAAATAGCCTTTGCAGGCAAGGTTATCATCAATAGCTCTAGGGTTTTAAGGTATTTTGCAGTAAGATGCCCTTGATTATTAATAAAATAATTCCAACGTGTGTATATATTTTTTTAATAGTAATTAACCGAGTTAATAGTGGGAAAAAATTAACATTTTTGGGAGAATATGAAGAGCCCACTTTGTTACAGTAATACCACTATAATTTGTAACAAATAAGTGTCTATAGGCATGTCCCCATAGTGCATCGCAGAACTGGTGCAAAACTGTTGCTATTGCAAAGATCCAGAGAAATTGAACTCAATCCTTAAAGCAACAATGTAGCAGTCAAAGAAAACACAGGAGCAATTCCAGACTAAGAAACCAGTGCCCAGTGGCTCAGAAATTTTCACCTGTAAATGATATATCATGTGAACACAGTATGAGCTCTTGCAGAAGGCAAGGAAACAAGTCATGATAAAAGAGCACAGAGATGAGTGGGAGGTGAGTGGTGGGATGCTGCAGGAAAAGGGAGTTTATGTCCGGTTTTATGTAACATAATTTTAGGTTACCCCCTTCAAGATCATCAAACTATGTGTTAATGAAATTAACAGATGATACTGAAGAATACTGCAAACACCACTGAAAAAAGAGAAGCAGGAAATAACAAGAAGTCACCCTGACAAAGGCAAGATAGTGCATCTGGAAAATGATTATTCAAAATGAAGATTATTTTTTCCTCTCTGGTGGGATGACTACAGCTACACTAGAGATAGTGGATGGCAGTTTATGTTTCTGAGTTTCCTCTGACAAAGCATTCAAAAAAATGCACATGGAGCTTTTGCCAAAAGGATTGCTCCTGACTGAGCAGCTTGAGTGACACCCAGGCTGGGAACATAGCACCGTCTGTCTCACAGCCACTGAGGAACACAAAGGTGGTTGGGATGACTTTCCTCTGAAAATCAGCCTGGTAAATACATTACAGAGGCATCTCTTTTTGTGAGCACCGGGTGCTGATGTCATATGTACTGCAAGTTAAAAGTGCTTCTTTGTGTTTGCAGCCTTGCAAATTCAGCTGTCTGAGAGGCAAACTCTTGTCTCCCATCAGCTTTAAAGAGCTGCTTTCTTTCTCCTGCCTGTAATTGCAGTTATTTGCATCTTTAAAATCCTAGAGTTTCAAGGGAAGTTGCAGGAAGAAATTCTCTCTAGTTTGGAAATTTTCACTTTTCAGAAGGCAATTCTGATGATTTTTTCCCAGTCACACTGTTACCCAATCGCATGTGCTTCAGGTTCTCTGTTCTAGAGTTTCTTGTGATTGTTGGATGGGGGGACACACTTTCCACTTTTGCCCTTAAGAACAATCTTAAAATGTCTAGGGATTTGCTCTCTTCCCTCTCGCTCTCTCCTATCCTCCCCCCACACTTTGGCCCCATGTAAAATCTGCATAGAGATTTTAAGGAAATACGATAATGAAAAAAATAAGGCTAATACTGGACTTGCCAGCTGTTGTGGTTTAACCCCAGCCAGCAGTCAAGCCCCATGCAGCCACTCACTCACTCCCCCATCAGTGGGATAGGGTAGGGAATAGGAGGGGTAAAAGCAAGAGAACTTGTGGATTGAGATAAAGAGGCTTTAACAGGGAAAGCAAAAGCTGTGCACACAACAAAGCAAAGCAAGGAATTAATTCACCACTTCTCTTGGGCAGGCAGGTGTTCAGCCATCTCCTGGGGAGCAGGGCCCGATCATGTGTAATGGTTACTTGGGAAGACAAATGTCATCATGCTAAACATCCCTTCCTCATCCTTTCTCCCCCATTTTATATACCGAACGTGATGTCAGATGGTCTGGAATATCCCTTTGGTCAGTTAGGGTCACCTCTCCCAGCTGTGTCTCCTTCCAATCTCCCATGCACCCCAAGTCTGCCAGTGTGGCAGTCTGAGAAGCAGAAAAGGCTGAGTAAGTTCTGCTCAACAATAACAAAATATTTTACTATATTATCAATCATGTGTTCAGCACAAATCCAAAACACAGCCTCATGTTAGTCACTGTCATGATAATTTACTCCAGCCAAAACCAGCACACCAGCCCATTATAAATTGTCCATATGTAGTAAGATGGAAAATAGTTCCTGCATTTTTAATTTACTGAACAGCCCATGCTTGATTTCCAGATCCACGATCCTTGTAAAATTTGATGTTTGCACAATGCCAGTGCAGTAGGCCCCTGATTCACTGGAGGTGCTTCCTCATCCTGCAGAGGCTGCCATGAGACAAATAATCCTGGAATGCTAAGGATTGCCTAGAATATTATTCTAAAAGGAGTGTTCTGTGCTACACAGACAAAAAAATATATTACTAAACATGATGCTTCAAACTCTAAATCCTCTTGCATGTCACCTGCTAAAGTAACTGAGATCAAGTTGTCTTTAATGTGAGTGACAACCGTGTGTGTGTGTATGCATATTGTTTATTTTATTTATGGGGACAAGCAGTTGTCTAGGGGGGTATTCACCTTAATTAAGGCAGTGTCTTGTATGAAATATAGAGGGCCAGGGAAACTGAAGCTGTGCATGTAATCAATGAGAGGCACAGCCAATGAAGGAACAAGTAGAAGAGTTTGCACAAAGTCTTTCAGTCTGAGAGACATGAGCCTCCCTCAGGCCAACTGGAATTTGCTTAGACAAAATGCTGATATTAACCCTTTGCAGAACAGAAAAATGCACTGGAGTAGCCCTTTAAAAAAAAAAAAAAAAACAACAAAAAAACTAAAAGGGGAATTAGACTTACATGGTGCTGAAAAGTTTCTGCTTGATGAGATTTTCCGCAGTGCTGAGGCATCTATTTTTGGTTATCCTGTGCTGGGAAGTTCAGGCTTTTGGGATACCATTGTACTGACACTTTTTGAGGAAACTTTTCCAGGAGCCATGGGACTGACAGGTGGGCACTCGAGGCAGGTTGTAGGATGTAGGTGTGGGATGAAGATCTGTCTTGGTTTGAAGACAGGTGTCTGTCCAGGAAGGTGGTAACTTCCCTTGGAATGGAGAATGAGAATATGACTCCTTCCCTCGAAATTATTATAACTTTGAAATCAAGGGGCTTTCAGGCAAAGGTATGGGAAAAGGAATAACAGTTCTTTACTGGTATGTATAACGAGGCAAGCAAACACCACCAACGGCAGCGACAGCAAACAAAGCAGAAAGCCAGGAGCAGCTGCTCTGGCTGTCACACACCCTCCTTGGTGCAGTTCCGCTCACAGCCGGCAGGGGCGCTGCTGCTCCCGGCCGGGCAGGCAGGGCGATGATTCCCCCCGCCGGCAGGGGGCGCTGTGGCGCGCGCTCAGCGAGTCTCCCTCACGCAGCAATGGCGGGCTGGGTGGCTTGGGCTGCAGCAGAGGCCTAGGGCCGGGGGCTGGAGCAGCAGAGGCAGGCACCCTCCTGGGTTGGCAAGCCAAAGGTAGCAGACACTCCACATCTGAGGCAGATTCCGCGGTGTGTCCCGGCAGGCAGGGGGCTGTGGGGTCACAGTGCGGTGAAAAAACCCGTAGCATGGCAGAAAAACGGCAGGGCAGCCCAGCTGCCGAACCGGGAGAGGCTCCCTTCGAGCGGCAGGGGCTCAGGGTCCCGAGTTTTCCCCTGAGACACCCATGTAGATGGTGAGTCCTCTCCAGCGAGGTAGGGTGCTGACAGAGTCTCAGTTCAGTGGCTGCTCGTACGAGCAGAGCCTTGCTCTCGGTAGGAGAAGGAAAGTAGGAGACAGAACTCTACGGTGGTGGCAGATTCCTCCCACAGTGACCACAGCCTCTCTCCCCTCCGATGCTGAGAGAGCAGGAGAGGTAGGAGCTGTGCCCAACCCCTTTTGCCCAGCCCAAATCTTGCGGTATCTCTGCCCCCCCAGGAGAAATAAGGGAGATAAGGGAGCAGCCAGCTGCACCCGTCCCCCAGAGCTTGGGTACTCCTTATGTCTTAAGTACCGCTCGTTACTGTCTCTTAGCAACAAATGGGACATAATTCCCTAAGAGAAAGAAAAGGAAAAATCCTAACCTCCAACAAGATGATGCACACCCATGCATCATAGCCCATGATCATTAAAAAAGGAACGAGTCAACTTTCAAAGTCTGGTTTAAAAAACATTGCAAAATCATCCTGTAATGCAGGAAAGATGACAGAAGAAGAAGCTTTCGATAGAGATGACAACTATCACATTCCCAAATGCAATGGTAGATTTTGCTGTTCACAAGGTGATAATTTGTTTTATAATTTTGTTTTATAAACAAATTTGTCTATAAAATGCCAATTTGTAGGAGTCCTGTGTCGCTGTTGAGCCGCTAGCTGAGAAATGACCCAGGTTCTCAGACAAGGGAGGAGAAAAGGTGTCTTTATTATTTTGATTTCCATATATATAGAGTTTTCAGAGGTCACCCAGATTGGTCAGCCAGAAACCTCCCCCTAGGCCCAATTGGCCAAGCCCTAACTGACCTAATCTGGAGACGTTGTTTGCAAAACATCCAAACTTTATCTTTGTTTATGAAATATAGCAAAATGTTCTCACGAGAAAGACCTGTGCTAGCCACAGTCCTGTGTTAATTTCTACTACCTCATGTTTACCAAAAAAAAAAAAAAAAAGTTCTGTTTTAACCACTTTTTTTTGCTTTCAGCATACTGTTCTACTCTGGCATGCAACAGAGTTTTAACAGCTCTGTAAGAGAAGTTGTTTAAATGCTTTTCTTTGAGGGGTGGGAGAAGTAATTTAATTGAATTCTCAAGAGTATCCCCACTTCTACCTTTCCTTCTTGCTTTGCTACAAGAACTCTTTCAAGTTCAGACTTCTATTCTGTTAGGTTCTTCTCAGCCTTATGATCAGAGAAGGCATCATCTGCTTTAAGAATCTAAATGGGAAAAACAATGATTGCATCAGGATTGAAGAAACAGAAATACAAGATGAGGATAGCTAATCAAAGTCAGATTAGTGGCAGATCTAGGAGTATAGTTCATCTACTTCAGTGTCCCTCAGGTGCTCTTGACTAGCATATCTCTGCTGCAGGGAAGTCTGTAAGCCACCATTGTGCACCAGGGAATTCCTCTTACCTTGTGCTTTGTACTTGTCTGCCTCCACTCTGCTTCTTGACTCTCTCCTGATGTGCTGTTCCACGTGCTCAGACGAGGAATTTTGCACTTCCTTTGGGAAGCAAGGGTGCTGCACTGGCTCTCTACAGCCCAGTCTCAGCATTGATGATGTTTATTACTGAATCACACTGTACTGCTTGGGAGCCAGTTTTTTTTAAATCAAAAACGTTTGGAATTTCAAGCATAGGGCCCTCTGCCTGCCAGAATGAATGCAGGGGCTGCACTCCAACAGTTCTGGGCAGAATCAAACCTTGCTATTTCACTTATGCTGTTTATAAATGCCTAGACAAGCAAACCCAGTGGGACAGCTAGACTCTTCCTTGTCCCAAGGCATGATCAGCATTCCCATTTGCTTCACTCAGCACTTTTGCACAGTAGGGCTTTGGTTTAATCTAATGATTAAAAGCATTTTTTTTTTCCCTAGGGATTTTTACAGTCAATTTTTACCACATGGATAATTTTTATCATTAATGACCATGGTATCATTAGACATAGAGTCAATGTTGAAGGTGGTGGGGAGGGGGGGAGGAGCTGTGCTCAGCTAGTTGCCCTCTACAGCTTAACATTCAGCTTCCAACATTCAGATGATTTGTTTGACTCCACAATTAAAAATATTGTGCCAGTAGCACAGAGTGAACTGGAATTCAGGAGCCAGCACCTCTGCTAATGGAAATGAGCACCAAGGAGCTGCTGTGACTTGAGCCAGCAGAAGATGTTGCCAGTAGGTTTTAGCCTGCTTGTTTTTCCAGAAATTGCCACAAAGACACTAGTTTTAACTGGACAGAAAGCTGGGCCAGAGTTCTGTCTGCAGATCATAGTGCTGCAAAGTGGAAGAAGTGAGTCTGCACCAGCACAATGCAAGCATATCTCAGAGGTGAGCTAGTTGATTACACAAGGGACAGGGACCAGCTGCCAGCAATCCTGGCTGGAGGACAGCTCCAGGCAGCAGTGATGGAGAGTGTGCCGAGAGGGAAAGTCAAATGTCCAGTACCAGTGGTGGGGATTAGCAGAAGTGTGGTCTAGGGATTGTAACCTGTGAGTCAGCATGTCCTTCTGCATGCTCCATAACAAAGTGTCTTGGTATAAGCACCGTTGAGAGTCTTGTGTCTTCTCTTTCATGTAAGTGCAAAGAAATCTGTTAATTCTTTTCAATGAGTTCCTACAGGCAGAGGAACTTCTGAGCAATTAGGAATTACAGGTTCTGAGTTTTAGTATTTTAAGTCATTTAGATAGCAAACACTACAGAAATAGGGAGGATTTTGAAGCTACAGTTCTCACAGTTGTGTAAAAATATCAGACAAAAGGCTGAAGAAAGGTAAATTGGATGAAAGAGAACAATTTGGTTAGTGTGTGGTGGGATCGGTGGAGCCTGCACCTGCAGCACACGTAATACACAACTCACCTGGAAGGCACATGCAGTGCATGGGTGCACATTGTGCCTGGGATTCCTGCAATGAGAGCTCTGCTTTCTTGTTCTTCTGAAGTGAAGCATCCATCCTTGGTATTTCCAACACTACTGCTAGCATGTCTAACTTGCCACATTCAACTCATATCTGGAATTTTTACCAATAAATGGCATCAAATATGCACCTTTTTACTGCGAAATGATTGTAGGGAATAGGACTTGAATGTGCTCTGGTTGTAGCAAAAAGAAGTCCTTGGCCCAAAATATTTCTGGCTTAAGAAGTATTTCATAGATGTTTTTTAAAACTACAAGAAACAGCTACTTTTAGCAAACCAAGTATTCTGGTTGAGTATGTCTGTGTCTGGTGCTTGAATTAAGACTTGTATCAACTTACTGTTTTCTAGGGCTGTTTTTGTTGACAGTCATTATAAAGTCCCAAGGTCCTGGCCATATAGTAGTGCCGTGAGCACATTACAACCGCAATGACCAGCTAACGAGGTGTCAAGGTGATCAGGAGCAGCAGAAGCCTTGAATGTGTTTGGAAGAGAGGGTTTGCTTAAGGGCAAATAGCACCTAGAGATTTGCGCAAGGAAATAATTTTAAACCAGGAAAATAAAATAGCATTGGAAAAAGCATCTGGATATTAGATAGTTATTCAGAGTTCATAATTCACTATGGTACTGTATGCAGCTCTCTCAGTAGCTAAAATTAGGTGATTATGTAAGCAGACCACAGCGTACATGTGAATAGCTACTGTATTGGGTTAATGATGTCACTCATCTTTATTGAGTCGCTGTACTACGGCTTGGCCAAGGGGCACCATGAATTCAGCAGTCATGAAATCATAGCCAGGTTAACCTTTAGTGAAGTAAACACAACAGAGTTTTTACGGGGGCAAGGAAAACAATTCTCAACCAGAACTCTCCCATTGAGAGTCCCAGGTGACATGTTGCCAGCTGTTATTCGCTGTAAATCTTCAGGCAGGCCCATTTGTAGCTTTTATACCAATGATAATAGAAAAGCCACAATGAATCAACCAGTTTATTATTGATTTGGGGAGATCAGATGAACTATTGGTTTTAGCACTTTGATTGTTGGTTACAAAATTAGTCATTTTTGCAGTGAGGTCCCATTGCTGAGATAATTGATAAATGCTGTACTGTTTATATTGTTGACATGTGGAAATAAATACAGGTATGCCAAAGGTAAAGTGAGAATTAAATTTTATCTAGCCATAGTAATGTGCCTTAGCTTTCTCACCAGATACAATCCACATTGATTTTCCTATCATATTTTTCCTGCAAGTTATTTATTTGCTCACCTATGTTAGGTACTGTAGCTTTTTCACACTTAGTAGTGGTACATATGCCACACATTTCTCCCTGTAGTTGCTTCTGAATAGTTGCCAATTTTGTATCAGCAACGACTGAGGAGGATAAAAAGGTGTAGAAACAGGCAGGTTGGTTTCCTCAAATTTTGTGTGGCCCGATGGCCCTGAGCTGTGTTGTTACTCCCTGTAATGGCTCTGATGCCTTCATCTGGAACATTCCTGTTAAGATGATCTTTGGGACTCTCCTCTAGAGCTTCTCCAAGGGTTTTTTATTTCCAGTGGCCTTGAGTGCTGGTATCACAAGCTCTGGCACACAAACCCTCTGCAAGGAAGAAACCTGGCAGCAAATGAAGGCCTGTTTATTTCTCAGGAGCTGCCCAGACCTGCAGAGTCACAGGGCCTTAAAGTGCCAGAAGCAGTTGGTTTGGAGAGAGCTTGGTGATGGGCAATGGTCAGGGCACTGATGGTGGCCATGGTTTTCAGTCCTGGCAGTACAACTGTGACTGCCCATGTTGGCCATGGGAAGAGCTCTGCTTTCCCAGACCAGAAAGCAAAGGCTGCATTTAGAAACTTGTTCTTTTCCTAGATATCTCCACTCTTTGAAGTAACCGTTCCCCCGCATTTCCTGTCAGGGGTCCTCCAGGCCCTCAAACTCCTTTTCTACTCTCTTCTTTTTCAATCCAGAAAGCTGCCTGCTTTGGGAAAGTTTGCCTGGGATTGCACTGTACCCATTTGTTTGCAATGAATGAGAAGCATTTTTCATTTTCACTGAATTATTGTTGCCAGATACCATGTGCACACATGTTCCTGGCCATCTTGCAGGGGGAGCTGGCAAATCTGCAAAGCTGATGTGAACTGCTCCAGCAACTGAAATGGCTCCTCTCAGCCAGACCCCTGCCGAGGTTGGGAAATACACATGCTTTACTCTCTGTGAGATCTCAAAAAGAAGGTTTTCTTCAGCTGGATGGAAATAGCGATACAGCAGCCCAGCCTCCCTACTCCAAACCCCTTTCTGCTTTCTCCCTGCATTCTCATTCCTACTGTGTGCTGAGCACTTTTGGTAACACAGGCAGCCTAGAGCCTTTGGGGAACATTTGAAAAACACATGGGTGATAAGACTAAAATTGTGTGACTTAATACAGTCTTAGGACTATCTTTTCCAGTGATTTTGTTCCTCTAAAACTGATAATGTGAGAGTTGTTGTTGTCTTCCGTTGCCTTCATCAGGAGAGTTCTGTAGTGATTAGTTATAAGAAATAAGTAGCTTTTTTTGGCTCTGTTTTTAGTTTCACCATGTCTCAGAACGTGTGTGTGTTTGCCCTGATTAGCATCCCATCAGCTGACTGATCACTGTCAGGGTGGACAACGTGCTTGCAAACCAGTATTGGAAACAAAGTGCCAGGATTTCTTTCAAAATCTGGTGGAATTCTTTGTCCCTGCAACGCCACAGCATTTCGTTGTGTAGCCTGACATGCTGTGTCATAGGAGAGGTGAGCTGAGCTCCCTTTATTGCTTGCCATAGGAAATGTTGGCTTAACAGATGAGTTATCACGAAAGGTTTCTGTTTTGCTGAGTTGACTACTTCTGATGGAGAAACAAACTGCTGAGTTTGAAAAAGCATAGGAAAAACAGTCCATCATTACTGTTCTCCTTAAAATATTTGTATGTGGAAATGCATAAAAACCCAAGAAGCAGAGTCTTTGCTTGTTTCCTCTTGCTAAACAGTTATCCATGTGAAACTCTGTAGGTCTAAATAAGGCTGGTAACCACCGAAGTGGCATCACTCCCCTTGATCCTTGTGTTCTATTGGATGGGACTCACAGGACTTGCTTTAACTTTGTCTGCCCTGAAGTGGTCAGTCAGTTGGACTACATGATTGTTGCATGTCCCTCCCACCAGAAAATACTCTTCTATTCTGTTCTAGACTTTGTATGGACACATAGTGTCAGTAAATCCTGTGCACAGTGGAGGCCACTACACATTTACACAGCACCAGCTTGCAGTGTCATGCCACTGGTAGGGCTCTGTGGGGTGTGAATGCAGACAAATATTTGTATTTCTGTGCTGCATTGGCCTTGTTGCCCATGGTTACAGTGTCTGTGCTCAGGGAGGGTGGCAGACGCCAGTGCCATGGACCACAGCACATGCAGCTTCTGCATTTGTGTTAATGAGCAGAGCAGGAAAGGGATTTTCCATGGGGCCTCTGGAAGAAAGGCAGAATTACTACACTGAGCTTTCACTGCTGCTTATGTTTCTTGGATGGGAATGGATACAAAGATCAAGACATCAGCTGGACTATTTCTAGTGTGTGAGAAATTATTGAGCCAAAGCACTAAAAAATGAAAAAGGGGCTCTGCTGTAAAAATATGCTATTTCTTGGGGAAAAAAAGAGCTATGAATGTCATCAATAGGCTAAAGAAAAGGCAATAGTACCAAATGATGAGTGGGACTAGGGGAATGTGTGTTACAGAATGCATATAAGGAACAACTCTTGACAGTCTGAGAAGAGCTGACGATAAAACACATGATTTAATGAGTGCCAGAGAGCAGACTCAGCCATAAAACTATACATTTAGTGGCTGTCCTATTTACTGAGTTATAACGTTGGAAGAGGTGCATAAACGTGACTAAGTCCGTGTGGGATTACCCTTTTTTTAAATCAAGGCTTTATCATTTTTATTTGAAAGTCTTCACACAGTGTAATTTTAAAGTACACTTCTGAGTTTGTTGTAGTCAAAGACGATAGGGGAGATTTATGCTTTCTCGTGAGACAGGTTAAACCAATACATGAAACTTTTAATTAACTTTCTTGTCTTAAATACAATAATGCTGTTGTGGCCTTGACTCTGGACATTCATGTTTTTCCTTTATCCTTCAGAGGATGGTGAAATAATTTTAGGCTGTGCAATGTTTCACCTTCTGCTAAAAAGCATGTTATGTAGGGAAATGTCATGCCATGTCACTGATATCATGTAAGAAAAATATGTGAGATTTTTTACATTAAGTATAGCCAATATCACATCTATTCTAAATGACCTGACAAAGATTTAAAGGTGTTTAAAACAATCTTCCCAGAGTAGCTATCCTAAAGAGATGATATGACACAGAGGTGCTGCACTGGTTCCTACTAGGACATAATATACTCTCACTCTCAGTCAAATACAGTCTACTACTGACATTTACCTGCATTGTCCTATAGTAGTCACCTGTTACTGACACGAAGAAATCAGTCTGTGGTGTTACCAAGCCTTTCTTAATAGATTAGCAGAAAAAATTTCTAAGAGAACTGCTGAATTTTGGAGAACTTTTATAAGTATTCCGAATTTTGTTCCACTAGTTGTCAGAATCAGAAAGGGAGGTTTCTGTACTCCTTGCAAAAATGTCTCATTATCACTGACTTGCTCTGCTTTTTTAAATGAGATTCACATTTGTAGCTGAAATAAAACCAGATATCCTTGACAGGAAAACATTTGCTGTAAGCAGAATTTGATGTCCTAGATAAACACCAAAAAAATCTGCTGCAGGGCTTTCTTCAGCTCCTCCCAAATGGCCCCTTGAACTCACTTAATTTTTTCTTAGTGGAAGGCACCTTGTCTGTGTGAGAGCCACAGAAACTTTCTCTTTTGGATACACTTTTGCATTTACCCACTTGTTTTCTGGCCTGACAAAAGCCCTTTTCCGTCGATCATCTCCGTTTGGGGGTGGGTGGCATGTGCCACATTTTTGCTTCTCCCTGAACACCTTGTGTGCAGCAGCATTTGGTCACTGCACACAGTGCTTTCACCTCAGTACAAAAAAACTATATTTTGGCTGCCACATGATACCTTGTCTAGACCAACACAATTGGAGTTAGTCAGGTTCAGGCCTGATAGTTGTCAAAACATTCTGTGTTAAATAAAGGGGATTCCCAAAAGGATGCAATGTGCTGCCTCTAGAGTTCCCCACCCAGCACCTGAAAGGAATTTTTGGAAACAAACCAGAAAACAGAGAAGAAAACACTGAAGTGCCTCTGTGGAAATCAGTCTTTGCTCCCATCCAGCATCCTGAAGGGAACATCTTAGTCCCTGGGGTCCAGATGGAAGAGAGAGAAAAGATGTGGATTGTGAGAGATATTAGGGTTTCTCAGGTTGGACAGACCCATGTAGACTACAAAGGTGGAGGAGATCTGGAAGTTCATTGGGACACAGGAATTAGTCTGATGAAATGGCAGCTCATGAAGTGGAGTGTCAGAGGCAGCAGAAAAGCTCTTGCTTGCACTGCACAGAATTATATTGCCCCAGAGTATGGAAGAGCTCTAATTCACAAAGGAGGATGTTGGGTTCCCAGCAAGACAGACCTCAAAGGGCTGTTGGACATCAAGAAAAGATATGGCTCAGAATGTTCTGGACTGTGAATTGTTGGATCTGGGATGGGGTTCTCAGGGAAAATACCCAGTATGCTTTTATATTTTACTCCTTCTTTTTCCAGCTGAGGGCCACTGTGAGAGATGGGACACTGAGATCTTCATCCTGCCCTGGCAGTACAACCACTCTTGCGTACAGAGAACCTGCCTAGTCCTGTGGAAAAAAAGGGAAAGGAGTCTCTTTATCTTTCAAAATACAGACTTATTCAAAATTGATCTCTAAGCCGGGAGTTTTTAAAAGAAAATATTTCATCTTCAGATTGAAACTTCTGTTAGAAATAATACTGAATATTAACAAGAAGTGCCTGTTGACCCCTGCTTGGTTCTCAGAGGGGAATGATAGTAACCTGAAATAAGAATTATGGGACATGTATACAGCATGTGTGAAGCCAGAGATTAATGTGTGAGTCATGAGACTGTCCAGGAAGAGAAAGCTGTGGATGTGTGCCAGTGGGAAAAAAATGAAGAATTAGCAACATGATCAGAGCATGGTGAAATGTGTTAAAGCTCTGGAAATATCAGAACACATGAAGATGACCAGGGTGCTGGACCACTTCTCCTTTGAGAACAGGCTGAGAACATTGGTTTTTTCAGCCTGGAGAAGAGAAGGCTCCAGGGAAACCTTAGAGCAGTCTTCCTGTAACTAAAGGGTGCCCAAAGGCTTACAAGAAATCTGCAGAGGGACTTTTTATGTTTGCATGTAGTGAGAAGAAAAGGTGGTAGACTTAGGTTGGATATTAGAAAGAAATTCTTAACTGTGGGGGTGGTGAGGCACTGAAACAGATTGCCCAGAGATGCTGGGGATGTCCTATCCCTGTGAGTGTTAAAGGACAGGTTAGATGGGCTTCTGAGCAACCTGGTGTACTGGAAGGTGTCCCTGCCTGTGGCAGAAAGGTTGAAATGAGATCATCTTTAAGGTCCCTTCCAACCCAGCCCATCCTGTGATTCTTTGAAACAAAAGGACTAGGATGATTGTACAAGGGCACAGTTTTTCTAATTGTATGTGAATATTGCTAAGAAAGTAACCAGCTCTATATACTTACTTAGACTCCTATGAAACTGGAGTAACTCCACAACAGTCAATGGAGTAGCACTGGTGAGGACATTGGTGGCTTTAGACCTGCCATGACCTTTTGGGAATAAGGTATGCAAATCTGGGCCAGGGATTGATATTTGTTCCTTTTCTGGTGTGACAGAGAAGAAAACTTTCCTCATCCAGTGTGCTGGCAGACAGGAAAACAAAGGTTTGGGGCAGAGGGAGGAAACCTGCATATGCGGTAGAGCTAAGATTGCTGTGAAAAAGCTGGAGAAGTTGCAGGCAAAACATCAGCTCTTTGGGTAATTGCAGCAGCCCTTTGCAGCCTTCAAAAGCCCATCGTGTTATTTGCCATTTTCTCACTTCACTTGTGAGTGAACATTTTGGGGAAAAGTGAATAAAATGCTGCAGTTTCAAAGTGAAAAAGTCAACAGCAAGTGAAGATGTCTCAGTGTTTACCTCGAGTACTGGTGCTTGATGCCTGACAAAGGAAATTTCCCTGCATCAGGCTGAGCTAAGCACCATGTTTCCCTCACTGGCTGTTGCTGCAACTTGTCTGAAAGCCAGTGGGATTAATACTGCTGGAATATATGGTTTATTTAGCTGTTCTTACTGACCCATGATTATACCTACTGTATAATTTATTGGAATGTTAGCAGTTCAGTCCTGTGATGTTTGTGATAGAAAATCTTCACTTTGAGCCAGTGGGAAATTTTGTTAGGTTGAGGAGTGCAGGCCTGGCCTCTGCTTTGCCTTTTTCATTTCCATTACAACACAATTAACCTTTTCATTAGAAGAGCTCTGTTCCAAATAAGCAAACTTCTCAATGTGTATTACTGAGCCATTTCAAGCTGTCTCTTGCTTTGGAACAAAACATCTTTGTTCCAGCCATGCATGACATTTGAAGACCTATTTATACAATGTGTCAGCTCCATTTGTTTTCTTCATCCTGATATTTTCCTCTGTATTTTTAGTTAGCAATCCAGATTGCAAGGAGCGAGGTTGCTTCTGGTTTCCTCCTGTGCTGCTTCAAACTGAAGCACTGGCTGCCTTTGTCCTTTCTCCCCTTTTGTGGGCAGAGCTGAAACAACACAAAATCAGACACAGTGCTGTCTACTTCATCTTCTTTGTACTGAGACCAGCATCACCAAGCTGCTGTGGGATGGAGAGATGGCAGAAGGACCTGCTGTTATGACAGTTTCTCTCCTGATGTCCTGCCTGTGGGATGTACACGGCTGCAATCCCTTCTGCTTGAGGGGACTCATTGAGGGCAGACTTTCAAGTTGCATCAGTAAATACGCCCTTCTTGCAAAATACCTGCTTTTTCCTTAGACATTCATAGTTTGTCCTACCATTGTCTCTAACCAGTCATTCTTGTTTGGCAGCATAATGCTAACAGATCCAAGAAGATCCAACACAAAATTGAAACCCCCCAAAAAACAACGTATCAAGATGTTGAGTAATAAAGCTTTTAGCATCCTGATTTCAATATTGAGTAAGTGTAAATAGTTATGGTGTTTGCCTCATTCTCTCACTTGTAAAAAATTTATCTGTCTTGGGACAAGTCTTATCTTCCAGAAGGGACACAGGGTAGTGCTGTCCCTGCTACTCAAGCAGCAACATAATGTCTAGCCCAGTACTAGCACTGTCTAGTAACAAATAAAAATCTAAGTCCTTTTTTTTAAAATATATTACAAAACCTGCCAGCTGAAGGTTTCAAGATGCTTTAACACATGCAAGGTGCCAGGAAACTACTGCAAGCCTTACTTTAACCAGAAAATGAGCCTGAAGGTGCCAGCCCAGTACTGGTGAGCCTGGAGCTGCAGTAGCAGAGGCTCATCTGCTCTCTCCAACATTGCCCTCACCAGGAAGGTTGGAGAAGAAGGGTGAAACAGCTCCATACAAGCAACACTGCTCCTGCCAACTGCTTTGTGGCCCACCCAAAGCCTCTGATAAGACCAAGCAAGGCATCTGCATTGACCTTGTGCTTCCTCATCCCTGTAATAGCAGACGGAAGGGCTGTAAGAATAGAGATTAAACTTCAGAGCTCCTCACAGCTGTGTTTTACATAGACACTCCGTCCAGCTCTTGGGAAAGTGCACAATCTCCTCTGAAAGTGGAACTGCAGGTCATTTCCATGCCAGACACTTAATGTGTCCAGCTTTTGCATGTGACGGATAGGCTTCTGCTGCAAGAAGTGGAGGCAGTGGCATGTGAGGAGGAATGCCTTCAACACCGTGTGCTTCAAAAGCCAGGCTTGCAAGCTTTGCTGTGCATTCCAGCAGCTGGGACAGAGCTGCGTGCATGGTCCCCGCCAGCACAAATGAAACCAAGGCATCCATATGCTGTGCATTAGGAGTGTTTGATCTCCTGCTCTCTGGCTTGCTGCTCAGATGCTCCCTCTTCCTCTCTGCAGCAGTCTGAGGAGTACAGAGAGTAGTGTTGAAACCTGTAAGTCTGTGTGTATTTATGGGCTCTGTGATGGGAACTGCAACGCTTAACACAAAACAGTTGAAAAAATGTTGCTGGCCACAATCACAAAACCTGTTCTCATCTGTTCCATGATGGCGGTGGAAAAAAAATTCCTCAAGTTTATTTCCCTGTTTAAAGATGAAGGAAAAAGAACTTCCAAAGTGGATTGAATTTAGTTCAATTGATGTGACACCTGGATTAGCAAAGCAAAATGCAATGTCCTCTGGGTGCAGGAGTTGTGGCCATGTGTAGCCAAGGCCACTGTGCAGGCACTGCAGTCCTGTATGGACAAGGGACAGCTTTGGTAACCCCAGGCTTGGGTGTTACCCTGGGTGGGTTACTGTCACTGCTCACCAAGCATTTTGAAGTCAGTTATTGCAGTGACTCAGTTATGTTTCACTAAGAAGGTACAGACACCTCTGATCCACACTAAAGGTGTTGGTGAGATAGGAGAGGAAGGCTCCAACTCGTAGAGGATTTGCTGGCTCCTCAACATTTTCTCATGCAGACTGGGAAACTGGGTAGCACTGTAACTTTGAAATTGTACAATGGGGAAGCACAAGAAACTACGAGGTAACAATAGAAATGAATTTTATTTTGTAAAAAGTTATAAAATGAATATTGTACAAAAATAAAGTCTGTAGAGAACTTTGGTTGATTAACACAAATGACTGAGACATATAATTGCAGGTGAAGTAAAAAAATCCAGAGAAGCACACTCCTGTCTTCAGTAAGGTCTAAAAACGAAAAAAAACCCAAAAAAAAAGCCCTAAAAAAATTTAAAAAAAAATCACAAACTTTACCCTTTTGTATTTTGAACATAGAGATTTGCTTAGGTTGCAGCCTCTTCAAGCTGCACAGAAAATGCTTTGAGGCAAGTTTTCATCAGCTGGGCCAGGGAAAGCACAGCTCTGAGCACTACCGCCAATCAGCTGCCCAGCAGTGCAGCTGACCCTCCGCCTGGCAGGCGTTCAGTGCCCACATCGTGCCAGTGTGGTGGTGTCACCACCCCTGCGCAGCATGGAGGGCACAGTGTCCCCGAGGCAGTGTGAGAATAGACCCTGTGGATGATTCTCCAGGGCTATCCTCCCTCCGCCCAGGAAAGTGGTGGAAGTCAGGGATGAATTACATGCCATACACTTGGTGTATCTTTCTATGCCTGTTCTGGACTTTTTGACCTCTAGACCCTTCTTCGGTGGTGTCCCAAGGGGCCCAGGGCAAAATGAGTACGGAGAGCCATTACATGCATGAGATAAAAGGTTGGACCATCATTTTCAATAGGGATTTTTTTTCATGTTGCTTTTGTGGGAGTCGATGCTTCACTGGTTGTCAGGTATGTCTAGTGACCTGCACTCCTGCTCCTTTGGAAAAAATGTCTCCAGAATGAGAGCTTGTGTTAGCGGTCACGTATGAACACCTTTGCTGTACAACCTCCCCCCTCCTAAAGAAACTTGGACTGTCTGCTGCATGGGTACGATCCTGTAATGTTTCAGAAAATTATACAAAACACTCTGGTTATTTAACACAACTGTTTACTTGCAGGCTATATTAAATCCAGGGCTAACTAGTAAGAGGGATTTAACCTCTTCTATATGGAAGTATGGAAGGAAAAGCTTAAATAAATATAACTAGAAATTATAAGGCTAAATGTGATTATTTTCCATTTGTCAATAGTTATATGAGGTCAGTTGGCATAAAGTGTGAGAAAAAAAAATGTGGCTACATTTAAAATATTACTAAAATTAGTTTTTCTAACAAATTGCTAATGTTGAGCCGAGTCCTGTGACCCTCACTCATCCAGAGCCATTGCTGCTCCTGCACATGTATGACTGCAGTAATTTTCAAAAGGCTTAGTGAACAGGAATAAGGGCTGCAGGCTTCGGCACTACCTTTTGTGAACATAATCAAGATTTTGTTTAAAAGAAAAAAAGGTAAAGTAAGTGATTTTTTGCATTCAAGTTAACACTTTCAATCAAAAGTATGGACCGTTGTTCCCAACGTCTTTGTCTCTCTATATCCCCAAGTGCCATCTGCTTTGGCACCTTTGAAAGACACTTTAATAAATAAGGAGACTCATTACTGAACTGTAATAAATAACAATAACTTAATCTCAATAAATATCTTCTGTATACTTATGTCTCTGAAGGGATGCATTGCATCAAGTAGTCTCTCTCAATCACAATGACCAAATAGAAATGTAGTTATGCAAGTGACGTTAGTCCTTTGTAAACCTAAAGAAACTCATTTTATGTAGGCTGGGCTTGTTATTTCTCTTACTATACTAGGAAGAAGTGCTTAAAAACTCAACTTGTTTTCACAGGTAGCAGAAGAACAAAATCCTGCATTCATTTTGAAGAAACACAACATGGAAATAACCAAACTTAGCCGGTAAACGGAACTGTTTTGCTTCATAAGAACTTGAGCCCGGTCATTTTGATATTTGCCCAATATCATCTTACTTATGAGGGTAATCTTATTATAGCTTAGGAGGTGTCCTAAGCACTCAGGAACTGCCCTCCAGTGAGCAGTAGCACAATGTGTCTTTCAGTAGAGCTGAGGGCACAGGGGATTAGTAAGATACTCCTAAGCTACTTCTTAGCTAAGCTTCTTGGTATAACTGGTATATCATGGCATAACTACAACACAGCGTGGTATGGCAGGGTTGTGTTTTTAAGCACGTTCCTCATGGATTGAG
Organism: Entomyzon cyanotis; assembly: GCA_024500445.1. Classification (NCBI taxonomy): domain Eukaryota; kingdom Metazoa; phylum Chordata; class Aves; order Passeriformes; family Meliphagidae; genus Entomyzon; species Entomyzon cyanotis. Next base: position 40,020,801 of record JAKEPQ010001021.1, on the reverse strand, counting down.
TCTCACTGATGGTGGACTGAGTCAAACAGGAAAGGTAGCGTGCACATAATCCATCCATCATCATCTCCACCTGAGCTTTTATCTAAATCCCCATAGGACATCAGAAGTCTCCATCCTTCTGCTCTGCTGCATGCCTCCTTATCCCCAGGCTCTCATGGCTCCTCATTCTGTGTTCTTGGTCCTTTTTCCTCCACTTGGAGCAGACACTTTCCTGGGAACCTTGGTCCCTCTCTTTGCAGCATAGTAGGAATGGAAAACTGGTGCCGTCTTGGCATGCAGCTGTCAGACGCATCCACACCTTTTTGCGGAATGTTTTTTCAGTATGTGGTAAACCAGGTTATCATCCAAAAAAGACAGGTCATCATCAAAGGCTGTGGGTCTGCAACAGGCTGGCCTCACTTTGTCAGTGACCAGTTTTTTCTTTTTGGTTAAGTTTTTTAAAATTTTGTCGTAGGTGGTCTCAGCTGCATCACAAGATCCACTGCAATACCGGAAAATTAGCTCTTCTTTGGTTTCGTATCCCAAATCCAAGTCAGTCACATTTAAATGTATTTCTGTTAAGACACATCCTCGATTTTTGCCCTTTTGATTCCTCCTTCCTTTTCTGTTGGAATTCTCTATGTTTGTGGCTGCATTTTGACGGTTTCTCTCCCTCCTAGAAAAAATCGGAGTCTGTTTATCTGGTGACCTCCTCAGTCTTTTAATAGTGGCTTGAATAAAGTCCACTACCTCATCAAACTGGTCTGGATAATCCTCTGGCATATTAGCTGTTTGGGAAAGAGAGAAAAAGTTTTGTCACATGTCAGTTATTACGACATTTGTCCATTCACAGCTCAAAAATATTACGCACGTGCAAGATTTTCTGCTCATGACTTCAGAACACATGTCCAGGACCCTCAGAAACCAAGGAGAATTTGGAATGGTTTAGACCGTCATTGAAACTCATTTGAGGAAAGATAAATGAGACATATATGTATCTCTGAGACATATATGTGTCTCTGTGGGTGTCTGCTGATGCTTGGTAGCATTTCAGCACACCTTTCAACATTGAATGAGCCCACTGGAAATAGAAGGAAGGAAAAGCATGTCATGGTATGAATATTAGTTGAAAGGCAGATGAAGCCACTGGAGGGAGGTTATACAGACTCTTCCCAGCAAAGCAATAGGAAGCGGTTTCTTTAAAGCAATTTTGTGATTGTAGGTGTTAAATATTTTCTTTTCACACCAGCAGCAGTTAGTATTGCCAAAGCCACCTATCAATAAGGTTTTTGGGCATGACAGAATGAGGATTTCCTGGGGTACCAGGCTGAGGTCTTATTCCTGGATAAATGTCTGGATTTTTACTGCTTCTAGTGGATGATTATTATCCTAGTTTTTGAAAATTTTCTCATGTAAGTATTTTGTATCACAAGATGCTGATTAGACTGAGTAGAAATAGGTCAGAATAGAAGTATTATGGTAATTTTCAAGGGAAATATTTTCAAGGGAAATGACTAATGCATTTTCCTTCTATGAAAATTTAATTTTTAATCTATTTAATTTATCACCTGATATATACTCTATCACTGATAGATTATTCAAGTAAATTTTATGATGAAGTCAATAAAATGTTTTGATATTAGCAGAATGAACCTCTTCAAAGGAGGGTGAAATTAAATGTGTTCTGGAATGGTCCCAAATTTTGCCATTTCATAATGATTTGAAAAAACTAAATTGCATTTTGAAATCCTTAAACTTCCCATGTACTAAATTCTTTGAAATTATCTGCTTTAGTGAATACAGAGATCTAATGGAGAGTCAGGCTGTGAGGACCTGGTGTGTAGGTGCCCTTATGCCACTTTATTAAGGACTGTATCTTAAATGTATAAACTGCATTACAATATCGAGATTTTGTTTTATATTCATTGTGCCAAAGATTAAGACTGCTTGCTTTTCAGTAAGTCCTAAGAGAATGCTTCTTTCTCTACTTAACTCCTAACAACCCAACATGTAAAAGAGCAGGGTCACCCCAGCCCTGCACGCATGGGAAGTAAATCTCCAATAGTCCTACAGATGTTCCAGGAAGAGCAAACATTGGGAGAGACAATATCCAGTGCAGTGCACCTGGTCAGGGGTTGGTACCTCCACTAAGCTACAAAGACTCCCACCCAGTGAGGTGCTGAGATAGGAACAGCTCCTTAGGCAAATGCTCAGCACCACTTTTCCCTACTGAGCTCTGTAAGACGGGAATCACAATGGACGAGCAGGCAGCACAGGTACCCAGCACACACGTGGTGGCATTGGCTTTGTTAACTGGAGAGAGGAAGGTATGAGGCTGCCCCTACTGCCTAGCAAAGAAGCACCCTCATATCCTCAGCAGAAGCACCAAACACACAGGAGATGGGGGACAGCAGAGTACTAACTTGGTCAGTGCAAAAACCTGCTGAAATAGAGTGCATCTGCTCATAAGGAGGAGCAGGGCTACTACTGCCTGGAGTAGCCACATCCTAGAGGCCTTCCTCCAAGACAAAACAGTGATGGATCAGAAGTATATGTTTTTTGATGAATGGACCCAGTAAAATACTTTAGACTGGTAAAAGAGTGACAGAGGCTGGAAATCTTGTACCTTCATGTAATGAGGGTGATACAAGGCAAGCAGGATGCTGTAGAGTTTGAAACATGAAAAAGTGTATTACAGTTTGTTTTACAGATATCCATGCTAAAGACAACAATCCCACAGACCAGTGATTATCCAAAGATGTGAAGGAGCAATGGCTGCTTATCTATACAGCTATGTGGAACTTGAACAAGGCAAAACGCTGCACCCAGCCCTGTATTCCAGTGATACCGATGGTAAGCACACCTTTCTTGCACTCCTCTGTCTCTGTAGCAGGTACGAAAATACCACTGTGAGCCATGGCTGCTGGAGGGTTTGCTTGGATGGATGTGTCCATTGGATGCACCACCCAGCTCATTGCAGAGCAGGCTGGTCTGCCTACTCCAAACTAGTATTGCCCTAATGAGGAAGAGCCAGGTCCAGGCAAAAGGTGGGTTATGTTCCTTGAGTAAGAAGGGGTAGACATGTTTCTAGACTTAGCTGAAAAAAGATGATCCACATGGAGCTCATGGATCCACATAACCTCCATTGCTGAAGCACAAACTTGGCCCTGACACAGATACAGATGGAGAGTAGGTGGCAGAAAGCACTTGTTGCTCAGGACTGAGTATTGTCTAGATTTCCTACTCAGAAACTAGGTTTCTAAGTCTATAATCAAACAAGAGAAGGATGTAGCCCTGAGGAGATGTCTCTAGAAGTGCCATTCTCCATTCTGACCTTTGAGTGCCCCCTCTCATACTACTGTGACTACCTCAGACTACACCTCTTCCTTGTATTCCTAGCCCAACCTTTGTACCAACAGTTTGATGCAATGAGACCTTGGCTATGGAGTGTGAAAACACAGCTCCAGGGAAGCATACATGTGCTTAGCAAAATTAATGCAATGATCAACCATCAGGAAGGGGACAGGGGACAGTTACAGGGAAAGCCAATGCAGAGCTTCTTGTTTGCAGCTTTCAGCCTTATACTAATCTCAGGCCTGGTACACTGCCAGTGCAGTGCGAGGTGTAAGTGTTCATCTCCTAAGAAGGGAGAAACAAAACTGGGGATTCCATGACGAGATAACAGTCCTACTGTGCACATCACTTTTGAATGGCTTGCAATTGAGGGGCAAAAATACTATCTACCCCTGTGAGAGTGCTACGTGCTGGAATCTACTTTGGCTGAATACCATTCAGGCAGCTACAGGGCTCAAGCACAGTTCTGCCGACTATGCCCTGAAGGGCAGTAGGTAAGACAAGTCCCATGTGGTGGACTGTGCCCATGCTAAAAATCCATGCTGAAATCTGTCCTGGTTCATGTGGGACCACTACCCCCGCTGCACCAAGGGAGGTAATGCCACTGAGAGCCTTCTGTGCTGTGAGTGGCCTGTGATAGTTCAGGTCAAGGAAACACAGCACTGAAGAGCCCATGCAATTCTGCTGACGCAGACATGGGCTGTCAGCCCTGCAGAAGGTGGGAGCAGTACGGCAAAAAGTAGAACAAATAATCAAGCCAACAGCATATCCAACTAGAACCGTCCTACCTACCACACAGACTAACTGCACCAGGAAATGGGGTCATTGGCAGCATGACTGACCCTGCTAATCTCACTGAGGCTCTAATATGAACTGTGCAAGAAGTGTTCTGCGAGTTTAATGGAGCTGGGGATCCCTGCTTTGCTCATTTCCTACTGCACCACCAGGCTATACTTGGGAGATTCACTGGGAAGAATGCCAGCACTATTAATAAGATGAATTCCAATTTTCTCTCTCCAGGCTGGACTTTTCCTTCAGCCCAGGGAATTACAAAGTATCCCATGCTGACATCCAAATCTACCAGTAGGACTCCTGGAATGACCCCCAGTATTTGGAGATTACATCACTGGAGGAGACAAAAGGCATGTGAGTGATAATAGGAAACTGGTGGAAACAGTGGGCACAATGATCCCCTTGAGAAAATGTGGTGGACCTCTTGATCCTGGTCAGTGTCTGTTCACCTAAACTACATGTGCTCTTATGGCCTATATGGGTACACAACATCAATACAATGGCAGCTGCATTACTGCCCTACTCAGTGAGACCTTGCAGGTTTCTGTAAGCAACATTCCTCTCTGCCTGTGGAGCTCCAAACTAGTCATGAACAATGCAGTGATGTTCTTTTGGCAGCTCCCAACTGCACTGCCGTGGTATCCCAAGTTTGCTTCTATGATTTAACAGTCTTAGGAACAGCTCCAATCCCCGCAATCAGCTAATTTCCTGCTGCTTAATGAATCAGAGTCATCAGTGTGACTACAACCAGTCACTAGGAATGGGTCACAGGGGTCTGGAGGAAAGACTGACAACCAGGAGTGAAGGGAGACTTGTCTTAGCCCTGTGCTGAGGTGCTAGTCCTGACTCACAAGTAATATTCAGCTGCCCAATAAGTATGGGTGTGAAGACTTAGAAACTTTAAAAAAATGCTGTGAAAAACTGCTGAAATAGGACCCAGAACAGCCAAGTGGAAACACCAGCACTGACATCAGGCGCGATAGGTTGAAACAAGGCACTAGAGGTAAGCGCGAAGGAAGCTACCACCAGACATCATATATGAATAAGCAATAACCACTGACCAAGGACTAAACCCTGTAAAAGGCTAACAGACAGAAGGGAAGGTGGAGAAGACTGACGGCAGGACATCCCCGTCCTGATGGGCACTTGGTAGATGTGCTCCAGGGATGCCAAGACCTCTCTGCACCACAGACACCACATGCTGAACATTTGTTTGTTCTCTGCACAGTTGTGAGCTCTACTGGGGGCAACGGGGGTGCTGAGCCAAGCTGTGTGGCCAGGGAACATCACCACGCTCCTAGGGGCTGCCTTAGCAGGGAGCGATGGTTTGTAACCTGAATAAAGCCACTTGATAGATGGGTACTTTATTACCTTCTGTCTGCAAAGTCGTTTAGAAAATTTTTATAGACTCACTGCATCTTTGCTTCTCTCGTGCTGCATGAACTGTGCTGACTTGATTGTGTTTTTTAGGGGGATTTCACACCCCTGGGAGAAGCAGATACATGTTTTGTAAGTGTGTGTATGTGTGCTTCATTTATACATACACACAAATATGACCAATTATACACGCAGACACACATATATTTTTTCAAAACAAACTAGTTTACTGACAACACTTGCCTTCTGGTGGAAAAGCTGAGAGAACAAACACATGACAGATGCCTGTCATGTTGTGCAATGTGCCAGCAGAAAATGCTTGGATACTATGGAATTAAAGTAATAGAGATCTCTGAGCAGTAGTCCCTGGTCCCAGGCTACAGGGTGTGAAATTTTAGAATTTAAAAATTGAAAGCCACCTAGGACAGGACAGGACAGGATAGGATAGGACAGGACAGGATAGCCCAGAGCAGCATGTGCTCAATATAGGTTTGCAAAGGTTGTCTCACACAGGTGATGCACCCCAAACCAAGTGTTTCCCAAAGGAAAGGAATGTATGCCTTGGAAAAGTAAAATCCTCCCTCAGGGAACACAGGGTCTCTGTGTCTTGTTCACAGTGTGGAAAAAAGGCTCACAGACCCCAAGTGTAATAAGTGTGATAGGCGGACCCCCACCACTTAAACTATGGTGCCGTGATTACTCGCAAGACTGGTGTGAAGTTGAGAGGTTGTGTTTGGGTTTTATGTCACAATTCTCAAAGCTGTTTCCTGACTGTCTGGCTCCCTGAGGAAGTCCCTTGAAGGCAGTCTGTGTATGGGCACGTGCAGGTGTTGGTGCATCACCTCTGCCTAGCATCCCTCCAGCAGGAGCCTGGGTCAGGCAGCTTGTAGGAGCTGTGTCTGCCATGAGTGTCCTGCTCCGCTCGGCTCACTCTCCTGCAGCTCCTTTCCATGCTCCCTCTTTCATTACCATGCCAAGGACCTGACCAGCCAGGCAGGAACAGGCAGAGCATTTTCCTATGGTTGCAACAAGAGCATGAGTCTGTTTTCTGGGACCAGGGAATCAAGAATATTGGGCACTGATGACAGTCCATGTGCCAGTCTGCCTATGGGCACCTTCTCTGTCTCCCTTGTCCAGCTGAACAAGGGCTCTTGATTTGTGAGGATTTTCTCACATGTTGAGAAAAATGAATAAAAAAGCAAAGAAGGAAAGAATGAAATGTCACAAGACTAACATAAGTGCGAAGCTAGCAGAGTGATCAGTCTGGGCACAGAGCTGGTGAACACCTTCACCAGAGGGAGTGAGACTAATCTAAAATACCAATTTAAAAACCAAACCAAACAAAAAACCCCCCCAAAACAAAAACAAACCAACCAAACAAAAAACCCCCCAAAAAACCAAAACTGAAACAAAAAACCTCCCAAAATCCAAAAACCCCAACACAAGAATATTTGCATTATCTGCTTACTGTTTGCAAGCTGTTTGCTTGTTTTCTGAACATTTAGGGCACAGTGAGATCATAGCTTTGACCCAGCCTCCTAGGTTTGGAACATCTCTCTGTAATACAAACTGAAATTCTTGCCTCACTGATGTTCTCTGGAACATGACATTTTGGCCTGCCTATCCCCAAGCATAGTCTCTGTCCCCTGGGCACAAGAAGAGCTGGCAGCATGCATGAGTGCAGGATCCTGCAGCCAAACATGGCTCCCTACATTAGCCCCTGGAGAAATCCAATCCCAAGTTCTGCTTTGGGCATGCAGGGAAATGTATCTTCCTCTGAGCATCTTCCCCACTGCAACCTCCAAGAACCTGTCTTTGCATTTCTATTTAATTAGAGACACCATGGGACACCAGGACTGGGATTTGATCCCTGCATTTTTTAGAAGAATAAATGCTTTCTGAGTATCAGATCCACATCTGATAGACTTCTACATGAAACAGGTCTAAATGGATATTCAAACCAAACTCATCCCATTCTTGAAAAAACAGCCTCCATTATGTAAAAATGGACAGTTTATTTCTATCTGTTCAAATATGATCACAATTACATTTTGTAAATCTACTAATTAGATTTTACTATCAACAGATTCATTTTAAAGCCAAATAATGCCCCATGCACAATGGCAGCAACCCAGTGTGGTAGAGCAAGAAATGCTCAGCTTGTACCTGACCACAGGCTGATGGTTTGGATCTTCAATTTTTGAGAAAAAAATCCAGTTACTTATTTTGGTGCCTGGATATAGATTTAAAAGACTAACTACAGTCTCTTCTGACCATGTTGTCTCTTACGGCATATAAGAAAAGCCTAAATCCTATATGTTACAAAATAATACTTTATATAGGTGGGTTTTCCTTTTTTTTTTCTGTCTGCATAAAACTTGACATCTTAAGTTATTTGAAACCGTGCTTTATAGATTAGGTTTCCATACTGATCTCAGGAAAATGTAATCTCGTCACTGCTACATCATTTGGCACTTTACATACCCTGAGCTAAAGTGATGTAACAGAAGTCACAAAAAGTATATTAAACATCATAAAATTATATCTTGCTTTTAGTTTGTAGCTTTTACGCATGCATTTATGACAGTGTGTATCTATCTCATCAAAACATCAGACCAAACATTTTGTTAAATTTATTTCACTTGAGGACAGTCTTTCAATTAGAGAAGTTAAATCAACAGTATCAGGCCCTAAAATATGATTTCAAAGTTCTAGGGGTTCAATCCAGCTCCTTGTAAAGGTAAGCAATATTCACAAAATTCAGATCCAGATCTGCATTAGGGTTGAATGGCCCGTTTTCAAAATCGGTCATGACATTTTAATCTGGAACTTTTGTAGTCAAAAGATTATTTCATAATCATTATTCAGTGATTGTTTTTATATTTAGCTTGCTTTGCAATATGTTTTTGGTGCTTACTACATTGGGTGTGTGGTCTATCTGAATACAGAATGCCTCCATTTCACATCACAAGACATACTTTAGGAGAGATTTGGAGCAATCTGTTTGTGGGAGTGCAAGCTTAGCCAGGTTAAAATTACTAATATGATGATCATCCTGCTTTGCAAAGTGAGAAAGTAGTATCTGTAGTGGGGAAAAACCATTTATTTTATTGAACAATAAATACTTTTCATAAAAACAGAAAGAATATTATATGAAGGCATCTAAGCAAAGGCAGGTGTTAAAAATGGTTATGTTGAAAAGTTTTCAGTATTTAAACATAAAATTCAACCTGTCTGAGGCATGCTTTTACTTTCATGTCTTGCATAAAAATCCATGGGACCAAGAGTGAAATAGAAACCAGTTGGTCATATCCATTAGGAAATAGATCATCAAAAACACCAGCGTCAGCTCATCTTTAAATGTTTAATACAGTTCTGTATTACCTCACTCCCAGCCCATGCTGTGGCTTCCCCTCAGACTCAGAGAGCCCTTAGAAATGGAGCCTCTTTCCGGTGTCACTTGACTCTCATCAAGGCAAGTGATAAATAACCTGGTGGATGCTGCCAGGGCCACTTGCACCAGTCACATGTGATGAGGCAACATTGGGACTGGCCTTGCTGGTGTTCTTGCTCCTGATGGAGCAGTCAAGTTATGTGTTTGTAGCTCACTAGCTAACCCTGCAGCTTCCCATGTCTTGGTCATAATGACAAATCCACAGAGTCCTTTGTATTTTCACTCTGCCATCCTTGGCAGTGCCTCCCCTTCTATACTTGCATTCTTGCAGGTAGAAATGCTGGTTCCCAACAGAGGAAGAAAGTGGGGAGACAACAGGGCCATCACAGTTGTTGCCAATGTGGGAAGTCCCTGAGAGCAGGGGGAAACAGCAAGGTCAGGTGAACCCCGTGAAGTAGAGGAAGCTCGCCTGCTCACACGAGTTTCTTGTTCTTCACCCAGTCCAGGCAGGTGGCTCACAGGATCCTGCCAGATGGTGGGCTGCCCTCCTCTGCCCACCCCTCTCCTCTGGCCTCTCTGGGGTGGGCAGAAGAGCATCTCACCCACTAGCCAAGGAGCAGAGAAGCAATGGGAGAACGTGGTCTTGCCTCTGGCACAGAGCTTTGAATCACCAACTCTGAGCACCACAGAGTGCATGGCTTTTCAGCAGTCACACTGGAGATTTTGTGGCAGCTCCTGCAGCTGCTGCCAGGACCCCATCTGCACTAGGACCTTATCCTATGGGATAGTGGGTACATGAGCACCCTCAGAGCATCCCTGCATCAGAAGAAGTTACAGCATGAAGCATGTAAAAGGGGAAGATAGAAAAAGTGTCAGCGCCCTGCCTGAAGCCACTGACTGAGCAGGAGCCAAACCTTGGCAAGAGACATACCTGGTGTCTTCTCCCTAAGATCTGATATCCTTCCACATCCATACCATGCTGAGTAAATTCCCAGCTTACCAGTAAAACCTAGGTTTACACCTAATACCTGATTAAGCTAGAACTTAAAATCCTGTGAGAGACTCAGAGGAGTATGTACGAGTGGGACCTGAAACCTGTGACCTCTGTTAGCAAGGACACACACAGTCAGCTAATAGGCAAGCACACAGGTTTTAATGGAGGAAATACTGACGGTTATAAAAGGAAATTTTCTTCACCATCCCTGGTGCAGAAATGATCCAGCCCAGCCCTCTTATGACATCAATAAAACCCCACGATGGTAAACCCAGCCCCTCCTAATAACAGGTCACTGAAGGAAAAGAGCATGCCTAAATCAATAACATCAGCTATTACTGGACTGTTGTGCTCTTTCACTGCATCTCCTATTGGGTTTTAGGAGTGTCCCCAAGGAACAAAGACATGCAGCAAAGCAGGATGAACAGACCCTCAGGGGACCCTAACCCAGTCTCTTCCCTGGGGCAGTAAACTGGCAGAGCAGTCTGGGCAAAATCTTGGCTGATGTTTCTCTTGTGGCAATCTCTCTGCTGCTATCAGATTTGAGCTGATCTATAAATAACACATGAGCTTTCATTGTTGCCTTTCCCCACCTGCACTTCAATGTGTTTATGAAAGGAAAAATATGGAAGGTTTTGATATTGTTACGAATTTTTAGTATTATAATAATCAGTCTCTGGCTTTAGGGCAGGTGCATGTACTCCACTGCAGAAGGTCTCATGTTGGGAAGTGTGGACTGGCACCTGCCAGATAGCGCTGGTGTGTGCTCAGAAGAGCAAGGTCCTTTCTAACTGCTACACCGGATACTATCTCCTTTCCAAAATTTCCTGAGTAATGGCTGATTTCGCCAAAGAAATCATATATGCTTTGGACAGGAGCAGAGATAGTCCAGATGTTTGTACATAGCTTGTTATTTAAAGGGGGTATGACTAGCTTGTTCTAAAAACATGACCACCAGAGAAGTTTTGGCATATGGCTGTAACACTGCCCAGCTATGACACAGGAAAACAAATGTATGGATTTTAATGTTTGCTTCTTTTGAAGAGTATTCCTGTTCAATAATCTTTAAAGCATTTGTATGAGTCCCAAAGACTTCAAAGAAATGTACCTGCAGGTTTCACTTTAAGTGCTGTCTAATACATACAGACTGAACTCCTGCTAGATCATACAAGTGACTTTATTCCTTAAAAAGAATGCTGGTACATAAATAGCTCACATAATTAATTTTAAGTCCTTGATCTTAAAACATATTTTAACATATATTTTGTGTCTTAGTATTTTATTTGCACCTGTCTCAAGCAGATATTTTTGATCCTATTTTCTTTCTTCTCTTTGTAATCGGGATTGAAATTCCAAGAACCACTGAAATCTTTCCTTTGGTTCACTTTACCAAAGGCTGTTACTTGATCAGAAACTAGAGATTATTTTGTAAAAAATGACTACTCTGCAGTGCTAACCACTCTACCAGCACTAATGTGTCAGTGGCCTATTTAGATGTCTGATGATCCTGAACATAGTTAAGCTGCAGTATTTTGTATTCCTTGTTTATTTCTACTTACTAACTTGCTACCTTGGAAATATGGGAATCCACAACAAATGTAGTTATGTAGGGTTTGGCCTAGGTACTACCAGTTTTATTTTGCAGTTTCTAGATGGCATGGAGGGGGCGTGGGGGATAAAAGCTGGGTATTTGGACTATATGTCCATCCCTGAACATCTGCATTTGTGTCAGGGTGGGATCTGATGGCCCAAAGGGCTTCTCAAAGCCTTTGTAACTAATTATTTTTAAAACTGCTTCATTCAGTACTAACTAGGAATGGTACAATTTACAAAGACATTACAACCTTTCAGTCTGAGGATCTTCTGCTAGTGGATAGACAATGCCTGCTCCATTAAATACAGTAACAGTCAGCTGAATACTTCCCACAACTGAATTCTTCAGCCTTTCAAGGAACATATTGAAACTCTTCATCTGCAAACCCTGTGCATGGGGATTTCTAAAATATACTGAAGAGACTTATGAAAGATGACCGAGAAAAGCATGTCCTCAATAAACACATGCAAAACATCTAACAGAATCCACAGTGTCAATGGCAATTTTTTGAGGTTCCTAAATTGAAAAGCAGAAAAGAACTAAAACTTTCATTAAAGGATAACTCTAAATGAGAACAGAACCTTATTATTCTACATTTCAGAACTTTCTTCCTTAAGTCTCAAAATGTGCTTCATTGGAGCATATTCAGTATTTATATCAGACTGCAGAGGAATTTGCTTCTAGCGGTACATGCCTCTGGATTTAACCAGATCTGCCGCGTTTCTTTATTTTTCTAGAATTTTACCTATGAATGGATCAATCTGAATGCTTGGGATTTCTAAATGCCTAGATAACCTTCGTGTCCCCATACAAACAAACTTAACCACATACACATGGTGGCTTGGGGACCTGGGCACACTCGGCCTGACACTGGCAGGATGCACTAGCTGTGCTGGATGCATTGGCTGTGCTGGGCACACAAAGATCAAATGACTCAGGGTGGCACCTGCTTGGTGTGGCTGATACCTCCCTGATGCATTGTGTTTTCTGTGCAGGGGCAGGTTACCTCTCCAGCTTCTGAGTGTCTTAGGCTAAATCCCATATGCCACACTGTAGGTGTGCTGAGCAGGAAAGCCTGGACAGAAACATGAGAGTTGTAGTTCGTAACACTGAATGGGCCTAATAAATATTGTAAGGAAGGGAATGCATTCAGTTGGAAGCATAATTGAATACCGTTTTTGCCTTAAAGAGCCCTACAATATCAGTATTTATTCCAGATACTTTCCATATTAGTCGATAAAGTTGCAGCTAAAAGCAGTAATTTAACATTAAATACCCCTTAGCAGGGGTAAGAACAATTTATAACAGAGGTATAACACACACGTACCATGGTGTGTCACAGCATATACCAAAGGAGCTCCGACAATCAATGACCATTCAGTAGCTGTAGAGTATCTTAGACACCATGATGCAAAATCCCCACCTTTTCCTCTTACTAGGACGGAAAATCCTATGGTGAAATTTTTCATTTAATTCTACCTGCTTACCGCTAGTTCTTAGTAAAGGTGCTCATTTGATCAAGAGAATACATATCATATCACAGATTTTAGGACACTCCAATCCTCACATACAGGTTGATTGTGTGCATCCAAAAGCAAGCAGTTATACAATGTATTCACTGGGTACTGTGTATAAGGCTTTGTATAAGGACTGCGTATAAGTGTTTGGCTCCCTCTGCTCTGTCATGCTTCTGAGGCTGCTGACTTAGTATTTAGTTTATAATAATTTGGTTTATATTTGTTCTGCTTGCATTTGGTATTTAAGCTAATAGTGTCCTTCCCCCAGAGGACTGTAGCATAAAGGAAACAAAGAAATGGTTACATACTCTACAGCTCTTCTTTTTTTGTGAGTGTGAAATAAGCTATTCCATGAATATTGATGCCAAAACACCTATAAATACTGGATTCATCTCCAATGCACTGCATTTGTGGAGGATGCTCCAGCCTCCTGTCCAGTTAAAAATGCAGAAGATTGCAATTGCTAGCACCCTCTGCCATCTCTGATTACTGCCCTGAACTGCAAAGGTCAGCACATTACACCTGATCAGCCCAGGAAGTTAAAAGCCTGCCTGAGCCTGGAATGAAGGAAGGTTTCAAGCCAATCTGGAAGGGATGGGGTAATATCAGGTGACCTCAGAGCACTCTGAAGAGAAAGCAATCCCATTAAATGAGAATGCAAAAAGGTGTCAAGGGCCTGGGAAACAGATCTGTGCTCCAGCAAGCTGTTTGGCCTGCCCGTACGAGTGGACTTGATCTCACAATCCTACTAAGCCCTGATGCAAGTGACATATGCAAGACCCAACTTCTCTGTGGGCACCTTGGAGCCAAATGGCTACTCCCCACTCAGCCTGCACGGGGATTGCTTTAGGGGACAGCAGTCACCTCTCTTTGAATGCACACAGCACGCAGTCCTGCTCAGGACCCACACGCTGCCCTATGCATATGAGGCAACGGAGGTGATGATGGTGATCCCACCACTTTGGGCTGTCCCTTACAAAAGCCCTTAAGAAAGCAGCTGGCCAACAGCATCCACAGAGATATGAAAACATGGCAGGTTCACCCGCAGACAGCTGGGGAGCTGCAAGCATGCCTCCATACTCATGATACATTGCACTCTGCTGGTGAGAAAATCTCCAAATAGAAAGGGAAATACACGTGGTGTACACATAGATTTCTCTTGTGTACTTCGTTCTATGTCTTTTGTGTGCTGAAGGATGCATGTCACCAAATTGTAAGTGGAGAGAACAAATATGTCAAAGACACTGATGGAGGTGACTTGAGCAAAGTGCTGCTTCAGCAGGAAGGCCGCGGCGTGCCTGGGTAGGATCAGCCTCATAGCCTGTTTTCAGACTGTTCTCCAGACACGCACTTTTAAATCAACTGAAAACAGTATAAAAGTGGATCAAAGTATTTCACTGTTCTCTTATTTTTGCTCCTTTCTGCAGATCTCCCCTGACTCATCTGACTTGACAACATAGAGAAGAGTTTCTAACTTTCAGGCTCAGTTGTGTTAACTGCTGCCATACAAAGATCATAGGAACTTCCTGAGTTTTCCTTAATTTTTGACATGAACAGCACTGGTTTCTTTCCCTTTGCAGCCATGCCCATTTGTTTGTGATACACAGGGTTAAGAGATTGAGACCAAACTATCAGCCCTTGCTCAAATGACTATCCTGGGCAAAAACTTGTGACCCAGCTCTGCATGGCTAAGCCTATGTCTGTACCCGGGAAACAGAGATAATATTGATACTACCATAGCTCAGGTAAAACACAGGTTGTCTTTCTTCCTGTGTCTTGTTTACCCAATCCACAGGAAGGAAAAAGAAACGAGGCAAGTTGAGATGATGAGAAGTTATGGATACTAGGAACTGACAGAATCACTACTACTGCCTGTCCCCTTGAGCTGCTGCAGAGAAATCAGCTCACGAGAGATCAATATTCCCAGAAGGTAGTTTCAAGATAAAAGCAAGCATCATACAAATACTATCAGGCTGGAAAATAGAGTATTAATGCTCTCCCAGCCTGAAGCTCCTGCCAGAGCTATGAACTGACTGCTGCTGCTTTCCTCCTAATGCGGTTCTTGCCGCCAGCACCTCAGCAAGCCTGTACAGAGGGCAACAGCACAGTGGCCTGAAAAGGTGATCACTGCCTTTTGTAGGACAGCACTTATCCACATGGTTCTCCGTGGAGAAGAAGATCACCATGTGTGATAGCCCCATGATCCTGGCAGGCTGGAGCCCTGTGAGGAGACACTTTTATCCAACCTCCCTGTGTGGAGGGGCTGAAAGGATGTCAGGGTCTGCCAGCCTGTGAGCAGCAGGAGCTCAGGCTGGGACACGCGGAGGCGGGAGCCTAGGCAAGATTCCAGCAGTGGGGAAACACTAGCAAGAAAAGGAAAGAGAGAAGACTAAATGGGGAAGGACACAGATGTGTGTGTGTGGAAGAGGAGATGGGTGTTTGGGAGGGGTCAAAGTGAAGTCACAGCACATGATTCCATGCTTGGTGCCTCCACACTGTGTTAGCCTGGCTGCTCCCAGAGAAACCAGAGTGTGGCTGCCTGTGACTGAAGCTGTGGCGGGCGTAGGGAAAGGACACACCTCCAGAAAAGGAGATAGAAATGAATCCCAATTACTGGATACTGTCTGCATCCTGTAACAAGCTAAACAGAGCAGGCTGAGCAAGGGCAAAGGAAGCAACCTTCAGACTGCGTCTGCGCCTTTGCTAAGTGAACATCTCCACTATTCATGTGAGTATTCTGCCACTTTTAACTGAGTCATATTAACTCTCTCTCAAAAAAGCCACCAGAGTTAGCATAACACTCACATACCACTGTGAAAATCCTGTACCTGCTATTGTAGGTACAGGACCTATTATTAGCAAGGCATTATTATCTGTCATTTGGATTGTAAACTGTCTTACTGTGAGCTAGTTCATGTGGATTGCACTGCATCAAGCTCCTAACCCTGCCACAGCTACTCTTCTGTAAATTTTCATGCAGCACAGTAATTTCAAGATCAAAATCCAAGGAGGATTTAATGAAGCTCAGCAGTACTCCAGGATATGTACAGCGCCTCCCATCACAGGGCCAAACCTCCATCTGGACTTGCGCCCACTACAGGCAGTGAATAATTGCATTGGCAGGTCTGAGCAGCGAGAGGAGAGTGAGGCAGTGGGAAGGTGTTTCAGTGCCTGTGCTGCGAGATGTATGAACCAGATCCTCCTCTCTGCTCCTCTGCGTACAACAAACTTTCCTACCTCCCCTTTTTCAACCAGAGGGATCTTAAGACTTCCAGGAAGGCAGGGCTGGAGTGGGCGGGGAGCATTCCCACTGCAATTGTCAACCCCAAGCTTTGGCGGATAACTAGCTTTGGAGCTGGTTGAGCAAGACCATAGCCAATGACACTGCCCATGGAGAAATAGGGGCACAAAGCATGGGGATCCTTTCCTCATCCTAATGCCTGAGCAAAGGGAAGCAGGTTTAGCAAGACAGACAGCAGTTGCTACAAAGGGGAATATTTCTTACAGTCACTGTGCACAGCATAGGGAGGCAGCAGGCTGATGGGGGAGAGATCATCTTCAGGTCCCTCTACCACTGAAGGGGACCCCTTGGGAGGCGTCTTACCGGTGGGCAGGGGTAAGGTGGAGACCGTGTTGAGCAGCACCACGCAGACAGCCACAACATCCCATAACTTCATCTTAGATCTCCTTCCAACACGGGCCCCTGGCAGAAAGGAGAGGCAGGTTTAGCTCCCAGCTGCTGTCTTCTCCCAGTCCTGCCCCTGCCCTGCCAGCCCTGAGACAAAGCTGAGCAGTCTTGCACCCCAGATTAGACTAGTTCACCCAAGCTAGGCCTGGGAAACAGAGGAGATGGAACAAAAACCTGTTCCCAGTGCAGCCAGAGCAAGTGAGGTGGACTCTTATAGCAAGTGAGTGGTGTGGGAGAGGGAGGCACAGGACGGCCTCTAGTTCCTCTATGCCTTAGAGAGCTGCACTGGAGAATGTGGGCCTGCAGGCCTCAGAAGTCTGTTTCCAGGGATGTGGGACTGTGACCACATCCCTATGCTTGCTGGCAGGCGGGTCACCTTGTGCTTGTCCAAAACCTGGGCAGCACCAGGGCACTTATTCCCAGCCTGGACCGGGGAGCACTTGGCTGATCTGGGATGCTGGTCTGTGCAGATTTGATGTGCTACAAGCAAACCTTCCTTTCCCTTTACCTCTCTTCTCCTTCCCCTTCCCTTGCCTTATTCCCTTTTTCTCTTTCTTTTCCCCTTCCTTCTTCCCCTCACCCTTTCCTCTTTCCCTTCCCCTATCCAGTCCTCTCCTTCCTCTTATTTTTTTCTCTCCTTTTTTCTTTCATCTTCACTTATCACCTTTTTTCCTTATCCTCTTCTTTTTTCCTATTCTTTCCCCTTTCCCTATTGTCTTCTTCTTTTCTTCTGTTTCCCTTTCCCCTTACTTCCAGATTTCCTTTTTTCTTTCCACTTTCATTTTCCCTTTCCTCTTTGTTTCCATCTCCCTTTAATTTTCCCCATTCCCTTCCCTTCTCATTTCCCTCTCCTTGCATTCTTCTCCTCCCCTACTCTTTCTTCCATTCTCTTTCTTCCATTCTTTCTTCTTCCTTCCTTCCTTCCTTTTTTCACTGATCATCTTTCTTTTTCCTTCCTTTTCCCCTTTCCTTCTCCTCTTCCCTTCCCTTGTGCCTTTTGCTTTCCTCCTCCTCGTTCCCCGGCCGCCCTGCCTGAAGTCTGCCATGGCACGTACCCGCTGCCCTCTGCACGCCGCTCCGGGGTAACAGCTGCCCCCAGCCCGGTTCGGCTCGGCCCGGGCGGCGGCACAGGGCAGTGTCCAGCCCGGGAGGCGCAGCCCCGCCGGGGACAACCGCGGAGGTCCTGGTCCAGCGGCGGGGCGTAGGGCGCGGCTGCCGCTCGGCGCGCGCTTTCTCCGCCGGCCGCTGCCTTCGCACCTCGCCGTGTTCGGGGGTTGTGGGGTGCCCCCGGAGACAGTGCCCGCCCGCCCCGCCCGCCCCTCCGCGCACCCATCCTTGCCCTCACCTCTGAGCTGGTCTCGTCGGACCCGAGATGGACATTAACGCCGTGGAGTCGACCGGCCGGACGGGCGATGCATGTGGGCAGGTCGGGGTCCGACTGCCGGCACCCTCTTTGCGCGAAGGAGGGGGGAAGGGGGAGACACGTATGGAGGAGGGAGTGTAAGATCGCAGGTCTGGATGGAGGCAGCGGGGAGCCGCCAGCACAGTCCCCGGCGGCCTCCCCCGCCGCCGCTGCAGGTGCTGTGTCCGCGGCAGGAGCGGTGCCGCGGGGGTCTCTGCCCGCCCCGGCCCGGGAGCCGCGCTCAGCAGCGGCGGGAGCGGCCCGAGCCGTGGGGAGCGCCGCCTGGCAGCGGGAGCTGGCAGTGGGTGCTGCGCTTGGGACCCTGCCTGGAAATCTGAGAAAGACACTCCATCAACAACTGCGGGGAGTCAGATGAAGACATCAGCGCTCCTGTAACGCCAGCTGGTCCAGCGCTGCCGGGAGCTGCGCACCGCTCGGACACGCACACCACGGCGGGAGAAAAAAAAAAAAAACAAACGAATGCCACAAAAAAACCCCACCCCGGTGGAGGAAGGAAGGGGAAAACGATTAAAAAAAAAAAATGAAACCACCCCCCTCAGCCTGCTGTGAGAATCAGAGGCCGGCACAGGGATTTGTAGAGCCGGTAGCAGCAGCAGCAGCAGCAGTGAGGCTTCCTCCTCCAGAGCGGGGTCCCGTCGCGGCGAAAGCTTAGATCCAAGCGGGAGCGCGGCGGGAAGCTGGGCCGGTGTCGGGAGCCCCCGCTCCGGCTGGGCCTGGGCGCGCCCGGCTCCCCGGGCGCCGGCGGGGCTGGGTGGGGGTGCGGGGCTGGGCGAGGCGCGGGGGCGCCGCACCCGCGAACGGAGTGAGCGCGGAGCCGGACGTGCGGACGCGGGGGCTTTGCCAGGGCGACTCGGCGCCGCAGATGGATTTATAGGGCCCTTTGGCAGTGACGCGCCCTCCGCTGATTCGCTTTCAGACCCAAACACACGCTGGCCCCCCGCACCGGACCCCGCGGAGCCTCCAAATATCTCCCGGCTGAAGTCACCGGCCCGACATACCGTGGGCTGCGCGGCCGCCGGCGCAGCCCCGCGGCACCCGCTGGCCCCGCGGCGGCGGCGGAGCCAGGCCGGGGTAACCCAACACCGCGTCCCTCCCCAGCCCCGCTCGCCGCGCTCCCGCGGACGGACGGACTGACGGACCGACCGACGGCTGCCGGCGGCGGGGAGGCCGCCCCCTCCTCGCCCCTCGCCGGCCGCAGGTGCCGCCGCGGGTCCCCCGCGGAAGCCGCACTGCGGGGTGTGGGGTGCGGAACCTCCGCGCAGCCCTGCCCCTGCGCGGGGGGTGGCGGTTTGACTCGCCGAAGGCCACGGCAAAGTCTCTGTAAACAGTTTCGACTTTCAGCCCTGCGCCGTGTATTTATGACTCGCGCAGTTGTCCGGAGGTATGAGATCCTCATGTCGCCGGTGCTGCGGAATTAGCGCGGCGCAGCCCGAGCGGGCGGCTGTGCAGCGCAGAGTTTGTGCGGGCGGTCTGAAGATCGCTCCCTCCGCCTCGCGCGTCTTCTCTTTCAAAATAGTCTTTGCTTCTGAAGATTTTATTTTTGGGGCGGTGGGGGAAGGCACTCAGGTAGGGGATGGAGCAGCGAAACTCGCTGGAGACCAGCTAGCTCCCGGAGCCCCCGCTCCTGCACAGCGCAGAGCACTGGAGCTGCGGGACGGGGGGACCCGCATGGGCATGGCCGGGCTGCCGACGACGGTGACACCTGGCTGCGGGTTTGTTTCGTATGCCCTGCGCCCTTGGTGTGCGTATGTGCGTGTTTATGGTTGTGCATTCATACGTCTGCGCACCGGCTTGTCTCTCTCTCCCGGCGCAGGGGAGCAGCCCCCAGGCGGTGCCTCTGGTGACCGCTGCCCGTCGTGGACCCTGCGGGCACGTCTGCCTGATGCAGCGACGGCAGCCAGAGCTGCACCCCCGGGCGGGAGATGATCCGGCAGGGCGGAGAAAGAGGGGAAAGGGGCACCAAGTCCCATCCGGACACTGCCGCTGTCAGCGGCACCATGGACTGCCTATCCCCGACTCTGCCCAATCCCCTGGGCCACCTCGTCTGCTCTATGCCACTTTCCCTCCTCCTTTCCCATATCCTCCCCTCTTCCCATTCCCTCGTGTAGGTCCCAGGCCCTTCAGGGAGAGGATGCAGGAGGCAAGTAGGATCAGCTCCTGCTGCATGCCCTAGGCTTTATGCACAGCTCATCCTGCACCACTTGCAACCTCTCTGCACCCCTTGGCTAGGACATAGGGTGAGGACCTTGCATGTGGACTCCAGAGCCAGGTGTGTGCACTCGAACAACACTTGTTTGCTCTTCAGCAGTCTGAAATGTGCATAAGCCTGCAAACTCTCAGCTGTGAATGAGATCTCAGGCCAGGGGCTGTAGCACAATAGAGGGGGTCACAGACGTAATGGGAGAAAGAGTCAATCCCTGTGCCCTCCAGTGGACTAGTGAAGGTTTTTGAGAAATTGGGAATTTGGAGGGGTCTGCTAAATGTCATCTGGATGGGCTGCCAGGACAAATATTTCTGCAGGAGATATCCTCTAAATTTCCATCGGATGACAAGATGGGAGAGATGAATATGGAACTCCTTGTGAAGCCCTTTGGGCAGCGTGGCTTTTCTATCACTGCAGTCATCTGCCTTCTGAGGGGAAATTTCACAACTGTCTTCCACTAAATGGGGCACTTGTGATGAAGTGGTCAGCCTTTCTTGGGACCACATCCCTGTCTCTGCAGGATCAACAGATTTATGACTCAGAAATAATATCTGAAATAGTTATTTTATTGTTTGGTTTTTTTTACTTCAGGGTGTTTCTTTTCCTAACTGTGCCATTTGAAGAAAAAATAATTTGCACAAAAGATATTCAAGTACAGGAGAGTAAAATATTCCCCAAAGTTATCTATTATATAAATATTAAACAGTATTATACATAAATGTAAATGTTCGCTTAAAAGTAATCCTAACTTTTTTCAGTACAAACAGTCCAGTGATAGACACTTGGAATAAAAGTTTCCAAAGTTCAGCCTTTGTGGGCAACAAATGGGACAATGACAGAGCAATCTGTTGAAAAGAACCAGGGTATATGGGATCTGTACAATAAAGACACAGGCATCTGATAAATGCATGTTTATACATACATGCACACCAGAAGGGGACAGGAGAAGGCATTACAAGAAGCAGTGCTTGGTTTGGCTCAACGATACTGTTCAGGTTGTGCTATCTCTGTCACAAAATTATCTACGTGTTGTTGTGAGATGGGCGATGGATGCAAGTGCTGTGTGCACAAAAAGTCATTCCTGGCTCCCAACCTGAGCAGACCAGAGGAATGGATACAACATGGTGCCTCCATTAAAAGTTGGGGACTTAGGAATGCTGAAATGAATGCCTTGGTCACACCGTTTATAGTGACACAGAGTCCTAGTATTTTAAGTGAAAGATCATTAACCAAAACTTTACTGCACATATTGGACAAAACAAGCTCAACACATTATTCTTTTGCGTGGATTTGTCAGTGCAAAGCCACTAATTTTCTTTAAATAACATAATTTAATGAAGCCAAGACAGAGATTGCCCATCTGTAATACTGCAGGAGTTTATTTTTCCTTGCTATTAAAAGCTGCTGAAAGCCCATTTTTTAGCTTATGTGTTATTTAGCTCACGTGAACCAGAGTGAAAGGAAATGTTAGGCAGATGTCTTAGCTGCACTAATAGGATAGTTGAAATAAATGGAAAGCAAACCTGCTAGTTCTTAATCACAAAATAATGTACCTGCCTCTCTCTGTGCTGCTGGTGCAAATCTTTTGGTAAGGAGGGTTACTGAGAGCCTTGCACACTCTTTCTTCATGGAAAGCAAAGTAGCTGCTGAAAGATTTCCATAGTTCTATTAAAAGCTAGCAAAAGCTGCAAAACCTTCAGAATTGATTATATTTTCCCATAGAGATCATGAAAGTGTTTAGGAGCTGCTTGAGATAAAACTCTTTTTGGTGAAGAAAAAAAAATAAATGTCAGGAAAAAAAAAAAACCAGGAAGAGAAAAATGACCCATTCAGACCTAAATAAAGTGTGTCTTTACATTGTAAAGGTTGACTCTTTTAAAACAAGGTAAAAAGCTGCTTGATGTTATGCAGTATAGTCTCATGTTTTGTTTATATGTGTCAGTGTGATGTATAGATCTCTTAAGATGTCAAGCGCTCCATACTGTAATTTCTAAGTTACCTTTGAAATATGAAACATTATTTCCTAGTCAGAGTATGACTGCTCAGGCAGTAAGTGGTGGTTTCTTGGTATTAGTAACAGGGGAGACCATGCTGTTGCTGAAGCAAGTGCCCTTGGAAGTCATCTGAGTACCAGGAATATGCACCAAGTGGCTGCATGCCTGGGGAAGCAGCTGTGTTTTGGGCCACAGCTGCCTGATCCTGTGTGATGTCAAATGCTCTTGGTCATCTCTAGGCACGTAGGAGATCTCTGCAGCGTTCGGCCACTGCATGAAACAGCTTTGAGCATTCACTGCCTTTCTTTATTTAAGAAGATTTGTAGTGAATTCATTGTTCTGGGGACATGGGAGGCTGTTCTGCTCTGCACTGACATGCAACACTGGACTGCCAGTCCTGCATCCCATGGGACATGTATTATGGTGACTTAACTGGTGGGCAAGGGGTGAGACACTGATTTGGTTAAGAACTAGAGCGAAAAGTGGCAGTTGCCTGGGTAGGGCAGGTTTGTTGGGGCCTATGAGGTGCCCACCATGTGCTGGAGCCCAGACTACCTGCTCAAGCAATCTAGTTAAAGTTATCTCTAATTGCTGTGTTTATTAGAATTATTATGAGCCCATGCCAAGGTCTGTTCTTTAGCCTGGGGGCTAACTGTTGCCTTTTGACCACATCATTCTCACTCCCACTGGAGAGGGTGGCTGCAGGGCGTGGCTCCTGGTCCCTGTGGACTCGTGCGTCCATGTGGGATGATGTTACCTGGGACAGCATGGGTCCCAGCATGCCAGTGACTGTTGTACCAGTATGATAGCATCAGTGGTTGGGCCTGGCAGCATCTCTGCAGTGTTTATTTTCCTGGGATAGGTGCAGCCAGCGTGTCTGCACGTGCTTCAGGAAGACCTCCCAGTGCAATAGAAACAAGTCCGAAGCAAGGGCTCTTCTCTTGCTGTGGTGTGAGAAGGGGAGAAGATCCCATATTTCTGAAATTGGTGTGAGATGTGGCAAATAGTGCTTAAGAGCAGCCCTCTCTCTTCTTTTGATTTGATACTCGCAGAACTTTATTGTAGATACCTACTTGGATTGTTTAACTTGTATATTTATAGGTGAAGTTTAATAAGCCATGGGGAACAATGTAAACAAATTGTGTTTAACAGTTCATCTGGGCAGTGTCCTTTGCCCAAATTCCCCCCATAGCTGAAGTTCCTTTATTCTTTACGAGCCATTTTCCAGGGAAATACCAACAGATCATGCAAAGATTTTCTGCTAAAGCCTTTCATGCAGTAGCTCTCTAGCAGCAAGACACTCAAAGGACTAAGGAATCATGATCTCATGACCTATTCCAGTTGCATACTTCGAAGTGGAGCCTGATAAGAGAGTGTTTAAAACTTGCTAATTAACAGCAATTGCAACAGCTGTCACATGCTGCTACTGTTTTAATTGGCATTAATCACAGCTGCATCTGCATTATGCTGCCATTGGGATTCTGGTGTATTTAATCTCAGAATGTGGCACCTTCTGAGAGATTATGAGATCACAAAAACATGAGGACAACATATTTGTCAGGGTTGAAGGTCACTAATCTGTGCTGAAAGCAGCCAAGAGGAGCAAGCCATACAAAGGGACAACTGGAACAAGCAGGGACACGTTGCAAAAGTGGTGAGCGTTACTGTTTGGATTCTCTCTCCCAAAGGTTTTTCATGTGCTTCTGAATTTTAGTTCTGCTGTCAGGTGTTGGCCTAAGGAAGGTCTTTTAGAACCATTCACTAGCTTGTAAGTGCTGCCAGAATAAGCTGCTAAAAAAACCCTTCAAAACCCCATTAACCAAACCCCATCAAATTTTATGAGATAATGAGCAGAAGCTTGGTTCTTTTCGATCAAGATCTATCTTAGCCTGTTACTAAGGTAGGAGGAAGCATCTGAGTAGTCTGAATGATTGTGATGCGTTCATCAGAGTATTTAGCTGTTTGCTTGTGGCAGATTTGCAGTTGTAACTGTGTTGTCCTTGTAAGCCACTGGAATGTCAGATAGCAGCGGTTACCCCTAGCCCTGGTGGTTAGGCAGATGTTTCTGTTAGGATGAGCAGAGACACATTGTAACTGGGATTGGTTATGAGAACAATTGGTCCATGAATCTCCAGCTCCTTGCTTATACGTACATCATTATCTAGAGACAATTAACTGATTCTTTTTCTTCTCCTTGCAAATGTGGGGTTATGGCAGTGTTTGTTGTTTGTTTTTTTTTTAATAAATTGGTTATAATATGTGCTGGCCACATAGCTTGTATTGCTTCAACACGCTGGCTTACATTGGGAAAGCTTCACTACTACTGAAACTAGAAACATTTGTTTGGTCTCTGTGTTCAGAAAGATGCATTTATGATTACATTTTAACAGAGCAGAAAACTTATGTCTTGTTACAAATTCAGAAAAAATAGCTCGCAGGCAAAATTAGCATAACAATAATTTTTAGAGCTGTGAACTTACCCATGTGAATATCTTCAGCAGCTAGAAAAATAAGTTCTTAAAACTTGGGGCTATAGTCTGGGATGAAAATGCAAACAAACACATTTTATTTATACCAGGCTTCTTTTAAAATCACTCAATAGGAGCACTTTTCCTTGTTTTTCATTAAATCTCTGCGTGAATTGTGCATAGACCTCTCTCTTCCATAGCAAGGAAAAGTGTGGGGGACTGAATCATGATCTTTCCTACAGCTCTAAGCTCCCCATAGTTAGTAGGACTCAAAAGTCAAATGATGTATGTAATCTTCAAAGAAGTTCATCTGAGGATTAGGTTTAGGATCTCAGTTCAGCGAAAGAGTGAAACATTGACTTTGAGCCAAGGATGGTTAACATACTTCGATAAGTGTAAGCTTCTCACAGAATTGGTTACTGCATCTTTGGATGTACCATCATGAATTTATGTTTTCACCACTTTTGTGCAGGGCAAGGTAGGATGGTAAGACGCTATTAGGCTTCATGGATAACTGTTGCTAACGTTTCTTAAAAGGTTTCAAGGTATCTGCTTTCTCAGACCTATGAAAGTTGATACAAAATCATTCTTGGGAACGGTGTCTGCAGTTCTTACTCCAGCAATACTTCATTGACTTCATTGTGACAATTTCCTGAGTAACCAGTTTCCTCCAGAGTCAGTGTGGTGCTGCTGGATGAGGGATAGCTCCAGTTTGTGCAAAAGCTATTTCCTGTACAAAATTATTATTGCCTGTAGTCAAATCAACTCCTTGCTTCCCATTCATCTCTTTGCAGACTGTTTCCCAACATCACTCTTGCCATAAGATATCTCACCTGTACTCAGAGTGTCTGCATCAGTGCTTGGGGGAATGGAAATGAGAAATGGAAACTCAGAGAAATCCTTTGTTTTTGTAAGAAGAAATTCACTCTTGTGCAGGAATAAAGATTATATAATTATTAGGTCAGATCCCAAGGAATTAATTTTCCTGGAAATGGGTAGAAGGGTAATTTCCCTACAGCCTTTCTTAATTATGTTTCCCTCTGTGTTTTTCTTCTAGGACCTTTAGAAAGGAACTGGGGAAAAACTGGCGGGTCTCCTCATGAAGAGCATGTGATATTATGGTGGGCGCTGTTAAAGGCTGTTTGTTTAGATAAATTAATTATTTTCTTGGCATTTTTAAAGCCAAACTTGCATTTTTAAAGTGAGGATGAATGCTTGCTTTGTTCATTCAGGAGTAAACCCCAGAATCATCTTTTCCTGTAGGAATTGGGGCCATATGTCAGAACAATACAACATGTGAGGAAAATCTGGGGAAGATTTAATCAAGGTACCTTTTGACATCAAGCCAGTTTACCCCAAAATATCAACAGAATCCTTAATTCAGAAACAATCTCAGGGTATCAAATTGTCTGTTCCTGAAATAAAGGAGTATTCACTTTCTGACAACCCAGGACACAAGCCAAATTCTGGCCCCAGTCTCTGTCAAAATTTCAGTGATGTTTTGCTCCATCAATGCTTCTTCATACTTGCTTGTTTCAGGATGGCCACAGCAGCTCTCACCTTTCCTGTTTCACTCTCTCCAGGTGCTGCAAGCATCACCTCCCACCCACTGCTAGTGACCCTTCCACTGCTTCTCACCTCTCACTTTACAGGTTCTCTTCTGTGCTTAAAACCCACTGTCTCCTCCTCTGCCACCCAGTCTTTAGTCTTCAACGATGTTCTCATCAGAGACATAAAGGGCTTGTGCCTGGGTGCCAGCAGGGGTCTTGTTGGGGCCACCTGGTCCTTAGGTCATGGGAACAGAGGGTACAGGCACCAGGAACTGGTCCTCGCTGCTCACAGATCCAGCACTTACCTCTCTGCTGGCCATATGAAACAAAGCACTAATTTAAACAAAACCAAAAAACCACCACCCATGCTCTGGCCCTGCCTTCCCCCAAATAAAAAGAAAAACCAAACTCAAGATGTTGACACTCTCCTCCAAAACAAAAAAGGAAAGAAAAAGAAGTCCCAAACTCAAAGAGCTGTTTGGTACTGAATCTCTCAAACACATAATTTCATCTCTGTTCCCTTGACAGAAATTCCAGTAGTCCTTAGCACATTTCCCACTTTACCAAGGTGGCTATAGATCTTAATGAGTTTTCTTGTGGGTTTTTTTTGGGGGGGTTTGTTTGTTTGTTTGTTTTAGGGGGAGAAGGACCAGAGGAATGGAATTAGGGTAAATACACACAGATTCTTAGCTCTGATCCTCTTGAACCCTCTTGCCCCTTTGATATTGCTTTATTTTGGGAAATTCCCAGTGAGAGGTGTTAAGAGAGGTATTGTGAGTTACCCCCCTCCACCTACTTTTTGTCAGGCATCTTAGGTGCCCAAGTGAGAAATGACTTAATCAGACGCCTTTGCAGTATTTCATGGAGGGTACAGCCTCTCCAGAGGGAAATCTAGCCTACCTAAGAGAGAAGCAGCAGTTTTATGTATCATCACTGGTGGAAAACAGAGGTGACCAGTCTCATAAAAGACGTATTTCTGCTAAACAAGCTTGGATGAGAGCAGGTCTATAGGATGGGAGCAGGGTAGGGAGGACCTGTTTTCTGATGCTAGGATATACCTTGGCAGGAGTCCTCAGAGGCTTGTTTTTCACACACAGCATTTGTTCTGTGTTCTGGGCTGGCTGCTATAAACACTTACATCCATATAGAAACACACACACTTGACTCTCAGTGCCCTGTTGTTCTGAAAGCCCTTCCCTCCCTCCCCAAAACTTCCATTGCTGGGAATGACTTTCCCACCTAATTTCTGAGATATTTCTGGCCTATGTTTTCCCTCTACTGAGCAGTGCTCTGGGATGAATGCTCCTCTTGTCCAGCCCTTGCTGCTGTGCATACATTGCACACACATATGCAACATATAGATAGATATTCCTTCCCCAGAGCATGAAGGCCAGAGGGACCTAGTTGGGCTTCTTCTGGTCTCAATTCTGCCAGGTTTTCTTGGCAGAAAATTTACAGGCAGCTTCTAAAAGAAGAAGATATGGCCTAAGGAGAAATATGGATCTTGGTTTGTTTCCTGGCTCCAAGGGAAAGGCAGCACAGGTGCATGGGAAAATGCAAGGGCAAAGGCACTGAGTACAGCAGAAAGTATTTAAGGATCACCAAGTTTAATGAGTTATTGCAAAGCTGATGACACCTTAGAAGACAAATGCTAATAGTAGTGTTATGAGTGTGCAATCTCTCAGGTAAGGTTCTTTGGGATGTCATCACCTGTCTGACGGGCAAAGGGAAGAGAAATGCCTTCATCTTGTAACAGCTGCACTCCCAATAACTGGCTGTACAGCCACCAAAGCTGAAACAAACTGCATTTTTCTGTCTGCTCTCTGTGTTTCTACTGCAGATTGTGCTGACTAGGAAATGAGAAACACATGGGACTAGTTCACCCCCTTGGCTTCATCACAGCTGTATCTGTTTTCCTGCAAGATTTAAAGTTAACTTGGCACACACAATTTTAGCAGTCCTCCATGCAAGACCTTTTGTGCAACTTGCAATCTGTGAAGAGGGAGAGTGACTTCAAAGATAATGTTCTGTCTGAAATGGCTGATTAGTTTCTGGAAATTATCTGAAAATTTGGTTAATTTTCAGATTGATAGCAAGTTTTTACTGTCATCTGTGGTCATTAATGATAATACTAAATCCTACTGTAAAACATGGTAAACAGCTCTATTCCTGTTATTTTACTTGGGAAGACACCTAATCCTAGACTTCTGCATAGTGAATAAGCCTGTAATTAAGCCCCTGAAATGTGGAAAATTGAAAAGTCTCTAATGACTCAGTTTGGACTGACGGCACGAGGAGCCTTGGACAGTGTTCAGAGGAGTTGGCTCCTATTTTCTGTGGGTTACATTTATTTCTCTGACTTCCAGGACTTCCCCCACTTTGGGAACATTTTTTTTTTTGCTGCGCTGAATGTGGAAAATCTCGCAGCCCCTTGACTGACGATCCTTGCTCACCCGAGCCCCTTCATCCCCTTGATGCCTTTCAGGTTTGCCTTAGGGGTCACTCTTCAGGTTATTGTGTGTCTTCTGGGCTTCTGCTTTTACATCTGTTCATGCTTTTCCCAGGAAAATTTTGTGTTTTGATGTGGTATTAAATGTTATTTGTAAGCTGCTTTGTTTTGAAATTCTTATTCTTTCTCTATGCTGTATCAGGGCCTAGATGATCTGGAAACTTACACTTGACTACATTTCCAGCAATTGCTTTGGAATCTGCACTCTTTTCCGTGTCTTCTCTTTTAGATGCTGTCTCTTATGGATCTTTACCAGAGAAGCATAGTTGCAGGAGGAAGAATGAATGTTTGAGTCATTGTTTTTTCCTGGGATGAACTCTGACTTTAACCTTTTCAGAAATATCAGCACTGTGTTTCCTGGACCTGTAGCTCTTCCATTTGAAACAGTTGACTATGTGTTTGTCTCACCTGGGAATGTTGTAATAAATTGAACTGGCTGAAGTGTCTTCCTTACATTACAATAGTAATTTATTAGATATTAGATATTATTAGATATTTTTAAATTATAGTCAGTATCTGATAATATTTGCAAGTTAAGCATGCATTACATCTCCTAGCTGTTGCTCTAAGAGATTTAATAGTAGTTTTTGTACCAAAGCATCATGATAAAACATAATTATCAAAGCAAGTAAAATAAAATTCAAAACAAAATTAAGGGGTTCTCTTAGCTAATGACAAAAAGTATCTTTAGACTTCTTAGTGGACATTTTCTTTAGACTGACATGAGTTAAAAGTTATTTTGCCAGTGCACCTTTCCCTGACAACAGTTTGTTTGTAGACACTTTTAACTGCAATGCTTCTAATGCTAGTTGACTGATCAGAAAAAAATTGCCATAATTTGTTTTGCACATGCTTCCAGGGCTCCACCAGCCACTACTGAATACTACACTACATCTTTGCTTACATTTGCTTTCAGTATTTACTTTGAGGTAATTTGCTTTCCACAGACTCTGTGAAGCCCTTCAGGGCTTGAACCTGAGCTCTTTCTCTCCCTGTGCAGTCTGGTCACACCTTTCATTCCCCAAAGAGCCAGCAGATAGTAGTCTGCTTGTCTCACCCTCTCATAAATTTATGCAGACTGGGCAGCTGCTACTTCATCCCTGAAAGTCCCTGCCCAAAGATGCCAGAGATACTGCTGCCCTTTCACTCTGTAAATCAGAACTGAAAGCTCATTTCCCGCAGGACTCTCATCTGTCAGCTGGCTGCTGCATGCCAAGCTATTCTATCGTGGATCATTTGGAAAGCATCTCTTGGCCCTGTTCCTCAGAGGGACTGAGGGCCCCCCTTGTCCACGAGCTCTGTTGAGGGGTAAGATGGCTTTGCAAGGTAGAGCCTGTGCATGTCACAGGCCGAGATGCTCTGTGCTGCAAGGGGTGGCAGGTTTCCCACTGACCTGAAGAGGAGCAGGACTAAATTGTTCCATTGTGTTTTGCTTAAAAAACCAAAGGTCATTTGTGATCAGGATGTTTTAAGAAAAAATATCTATTAAAGGAAAAAGTGTTCCATTGCTGGACACAGGTGACAAGATAATGGAGTCCAGGAGTTTGATTAAAATAGCTTTTCTATTTTTAAGGCAATTCCTTTAAAAGAATGTTTGACTTTTGTGTAGGTGATAAAATCCTGAAAACCTCTCAGGACAGCACTTGGTTTTTGTTTTCCTTATGATAGGACAGTAACTATCATGCTTATAGGCTTTCAAAGTATCTCTGCTCTGAAATAAACCTACTGGACTAAATATGTTCATTTGGACGAAACATATTTTTGAGCACTTAAGTTTTAGTCATTAAATAGAAAACCTGATGCAAACTGACCTTTAACTCTCAATTGATTCCAAGCTGTTAGAAATTCAACAATTATGTTTCCAGGGACAATGTGAATTGCTGAGAGTTCTGTACTTAAAGTCCAGAATAACGCACATGCTTACACATGTGCTCCCCACCCCAAAAATGCACAGGCGTGCAGACAGGAGCCTGGTAATGCCATAGGAGCTGCAGGATGGATTTTGTTGAGAGGTGTAGTTCCCAATCCAGTGAGTTTGTTTATTCCTTCTGCAACAAGTCAAAACAGTTTTGGTAAAACTGTCAGCATGCCACTGCTGCTGTTCACAACAGGAATAAACATCACCTGACGGGTATGAGAGAGACTGCCATGCCCTATTGCTGTGGGAAGCAGGATTCTCTGTTCTCTTTGCAGGAAGAGCTCTGGAGTTCTCATCCTGGGCCAGGCTTCTCTTACAGTATGAAGACACAGGAAGGAGATGAGCTAGACCATGTAGCTGCTGCTAGGATGTTGTCTGCTTACGTATTTAATAATACTATCATACAATAATTATAAGAATATTTTTTGTGTGTTTTAAGAGAGAGTTCATTCACTTTAGGAGTTACCAGTCAGACCTTGAATGCTGGCTCTGGAACATGTGCTAGAGAAACTGGGGTTCTTGATATTGGCTGTGGTCATTAGCCCTTGGTTCACATTGAGCTTTCCTGCCACAAAAGCTCAGTTTCAAAAATGCGTTAGCTTAGATTTTTTTTGAGCAGAAACCTTAACTTCTGGTGTGTTTGAAATGTTATACCACCAGCAATCATAATATCTTAATCAATCATTTTACATTATGATGAAAAATTCTTGAAGGAAAGGAGAAATGAAAAGTAAAAAGAAGCTCCATTCAGATATGAGTAGTGTTCACATCTGCATTTTGATCAACTCCATATACATAGAGAGCCCTTCTGAAGACAACCAGTGACAGGTATTGAGTCTAGATGCTGAAAAGAGCTGTTTTGAAAAACTGACCTTTTTCTTTTCAAGTTTGCCAGAGGTGCAGTATCACTTTATATATAGGACCTTGAATTACTGGGACCGAATTTTCGGTCTGAAGTGATCATTTATACCATACAGAAATTTGAGTTAGGTTTGTAGTGAGAGATTTCCACTTTCATTTGCAACTATCTTGAAGTAAATTCTTATCTGCATCTGGAGCATGGTGTGCTTTGACATGATGCTGCCTGTGCAAACAGTGATTTGTGTGCTTTGTTTCCTCCCCATGGCAGGGGAAGCTGGTGCCTGAAAATTTGACTCTTAATTAAATGCCAATGCAATTTGAATTTTGTCCCTTCAAACAGTCTCATTGTGGGTGCGGAGGAAATATTTTTCCCTTGTGTATGTTAAAAGCACCAAAAAGTATGCTGAGTTTTGCAACATGGCAAAGATGCTGCAGGTGGATACAGGCAGAGAGAAAAAAAAGGAGAGGACAAAAAGTGCCATGGCTTCAGAACAGGTCATTCTGTTTCAGTCCCCTTGGCATGAGGAAAGCCAGGGCTAGAGTAGCTTGTCTGGAAGGAGAGAAGGGAGATGGCAGAGAAGGGGCATGCTGGCAGTACAGCTGCAAGCTGTATGAGGGTGTGAGGTGTGACTAGAGCACAAGGCCAAGCTGGACTGGGCAGGGGATTTCCAGCCTAGCCACAGAAATGTTAGTGGAGCTTGTGGATCCATTCTACTACAATTTTTTATATTTGTGAGTGTTTTTGCTCCCAAGTCAATGACTTTGGAGGGAAAAATAAAACTGCACTTGAATGCTTCCTACTAGACCCTAGGAGATGTTCTCCCCATCACTGTGGGAGTAGGAGGTGATGCCATGATCCACTAGAAATTTTATTTCTTTTCTCTCTTATGTGCCCAACTTTGGTGCTGCTGAGAGCCTGGCTAGAGCAGAAAATAGTCCAGGATAGTTCCTAAAGAGGAAAATGGGTAAGGGAGGAGTGCTCTGGTGAGCAGACAGTGTGGTTTTCACCACCCTGGAGGCTGTGAAATGAAGCTCTGTGAGGTGAGTGATCTCAGAGAAGGTTGCAACATCATTGTACCAGAGGATATTAGTCTAAATTCCGCTTTGCCTTCATGTAAACTATTCCCCTCTGGAGCAGCTTGCACTGCTGCAGCTACACATTTTGTTTCACAGACCCCAGACTGTCAAGCAACCTCACACAAGCATGCGTTGAGCTCATCTGATTGAGCTACATGTGTTTACTTTGTTATAGGTCAACCACTTGAGCCTACCCTCAAGATGAACTTAATGTTTGCAGAGGAAGGGCAGCAGCTATGTAGTACTGGAACAGGCAGAAAACAGAACCAGAGCTTTGAACAATGGGAAAAATGCTGTCCATCTAAAATAAGTATTTTATTGCATGTGAGCATATACACCTATAGAACAAAAGTTACCCCTCTCTTCTGTGGTGTTTGACCAGAATACAGAAAACTGGTAGGCACAATAGAAATTTCTCTGTGCCAATTTTGTATAAAACTTGAAATAAGATAACTACTAAGAAGCATAAATCTGGTGAATATTAAAAAAATGGAGAAAAGCACAAATAAGTGTTATTTTGTCTCTGAAAAATATGTGTATATATGTGTATATATTTCTCTGAATATGCCTAAGCTTTCCACGTGCTTAATTGCTTTACCTGCAGGGGCTGATTGTGACCATGAACCAGGGAGAGAAGGGTGAACTAAGTGATGGCAAACCTTTCTTGGCAATAAACCTAACTGAAAATACAAATAAAATTTATTATGTGTCTAAATTAAATTTGGGATAAGTGTAAGACTGTTTTGTTGTTTGTTTTTAATGCCAGAAGAATAGTAGCAAGAGCTTTGGTATGACTTACAATGTTGTACACAAAAAACCTGAATAAAACTCTGGTCTTAATAACACAGACCCATTTGTTCTAAAATGTTGCTGTTTTGACTTGGTGAGAGAGTGTCTGTTTGATTAAGCCTTTCTGCTCATTTTCATCTCCTGGGATTTTAAATGGAAGATCCAAAATGAGCCACTACATTGACTAGTTTTCTCATAATTAAAATCACAGAGCTTATTAGTGCAAACAGACATTCAAGCTCTTTCTATAAAAACTAGCACAAGGATAAACACTGCTCTCTCTGGTAGCTTTTATTATTTGCATCCTAGCTTTACAAGAAAGTGAAGATTTGAAAAACAAGCATTAAAGACTGAAAAGAGCTCATTCAAGCAACCCTAAGAAAAGAGTGTAAAGGAAAAATTCCACTCCTCCTAGGCCCTGGGCTATCTTTGAGTGAAAAAAATTCAAGTGTCAGGCGTTAGGAACATACTTTTGTTACCTTCAGTACAAGCTCCTTCATGGTCTTTCTACCCTTTGCTAATCCCTAACATTTTAAAATAATTTTGTAGGTGACTAGTCACAGTATTCCCCCACCTCTTTACAATCCTAGCTCCTTTTGTTGGGTGGTTGGAGCAGTGTGATGAACTTCCAGAGCTGTGGTGAGGGTACGGGGCAGCTGAGCAGCTCTGAGCAGCTCCTGCTGGGTTTGGCAGAGGGCAGCTCTTCCTGTGATGGATGTGGGAAAGCAGCCCTGGTGCTGGTGAGAGCTCCTGTTCTCAAATGCTGCAGGGATAAGGCTGGCATTGTGTCTCGCTTGCTGGATAGTGGAGTGCAGCCTATGTGTAACTTTTAGTCAACACAGGCATGCACAGATAATAGACTGTTTCAGCTGCCTCTGGGAGCTTCTGTTAGAATCTGCCAGAAGATTCTTTCTGTGGTTTAAACTCTGACATATGAGGAACGCCAATACTTTATATAGACAAAATGTCAGTTATGTGCCCTCAGGCAGCAAGCTAAAAATGATATTACCCTGTTGATGGATCTCCGTTTAGATTGTTTCAACTACAGTAAGTTTCTTGATTTAAACTCTGAAGATGTCTGTGCCAGTCAGCTAAAATAAAAATCGCAGGGTGTCATTGGTTTTCCACTGATTTCAAAGTGCTTTGAAAAAATCAGCAGGGAGAAAAATAATTTCGTTACAGGGACTATCACCCAGTGCAACAGTAATGGGCTGCGACCGTGTCTTACATAATGCAATGGGATGAATGAGCTGCTACCCAAACTCTGCTGACCTACAGTCTAATGGTGCTCCAGTGGCTTCAGTGGCATTCAATTGTGCAGTGTTAGAGTCTGCTACGGATAGTGACCCCGCACTGTAAAAGCCCTTGATGTCCACAGCCAGCCTGGCAGGAAAATTGCTGCTGCCCTGGGGGAAACTGTGTGTGATAAGGAACAACAAGGCGAGGCGGCTGGTGGTGCACACCCTGATGCCACTGCAGTACTAGCATGGCCTGAGATAGGCAGAGCCAACAGAGGACAAAAGTCGCAATGGCAGAAGCCAACCAACTATGTGCAGTTCATCCACAGGATGAAATCAATGTGCTGTAGTGAATTGCTGACAATAAACAGCAAAAGAAGTGCTATGCATAATGTGCCCAATTCTTATTTACAGTAAAGCCACTTTATATCCCTTGGGTGTTTCCAAGTGGTCCTCAAAGAAGAGGTTTCTGCAATAACTTACATCCAGTGTATAGAGGTGTTACTTTACAAATGAGATTTCAAGCCCAAACAATATGTAGCCTGCTGATTTTTAAATTTCTCATGCATTTAGAACATGTTAAAAAATTATAACTACACTTTAGTAGCAGCTTTGAATTTTGAATTGGAA
Organism: Entomyzon cyanotis; assembly: GCA_024500445.1. Classification (NCBI taxonomy): domain Eukaryota; kingdom Metazoa; phylum Chordata; class Aves; order Passeriformes; family Meliphagidae; genus Entomyzon; species Entomyzon cyanotis. The sequence continues at coordinate 39,985,452 of JAKEPQ010001021.1, read as the reverse complement.
TTTAGGCTGGAGGTTTAAATTGCTTTAAACAACAGAAGTTTATTGGGAGAGATGGTTGATGCTCCATAGCTGGAAAAGATCATAAAGTGCCAGCCTCTGTGAAAAACTCTGTCTTCAGTCTTTGTCAAACTATTAGCGTCCAGGGTTGCTTGATTGGTGAGTTCTAATGTGAGTGACGAATTAGAAACTCGGGGCCAGATTTTGATCTTACTCATACCAATGTCAATCCATGCAAATTCTCCTCAAATCAGTGGAGTTATTCCAGGCTTACATAAGCTTAGCCAGTATCAGAATCTGATCCTTTTATTTTTGGGCTACTGGAATTCCCAAAGTAAATAATGTGGACAATTGTTCAAATTCCTGCTATGGAATGAAGACATTTTCTAGTAATAACCACACCAGTCAGATCGGGAAGAAACAGAAGAGACAGACGGTAGATAATGAACAAGGCTAATGAAAAAAATGAGCTGGGAGGAAAAAAGACAACTCCACAAAAATCTATGATGACATAAGCAAATTCTTTAAGACTGCAGCCAAGTGTAGCTTTTGAAGCAAAGACAGACATAAGATCTGTATTAGCTGAAAAAGTAATTTTCTCATGGTATCCCCAGTCTGGGCACCCAGTGCTTGCAAGTAGCACTGTTGAAGACTTTATTACCTCATCTGCTCTAGCTGCTGGCTGTTGTGTCAGATCATAGGACTGGGTGAATCCAAAGAGCTGCCAGAGCTTGCATCCCTCTTTCCATATATCTAAACAAAAAGAAATGTAAGATCTTCTGCCTGCATAAGCCATGTAAGTAACCTCAGTTACTGGAAAGTCACTGGTAACTGTGGTTCTGTACCTGAACTCTTAATTATGGATGCAGAGCAGATGTAATACTTTGATAATTATTGAAAAAGTCATGAATGTCTTTTTGAGTTCTACAGATCAATGTGGAATTGTCTATCTGCTTCTCCTTACCCTAAAAATAACATTTCTGAAGTTTGCTACTCATCTGTGAATCAAGAAAATTACAAAAATATGCAGAACTGTATGTTCTAATATATGCTGAGTACAAGGCCTAAAATTACATCCTCCAATAGTAAGTTATATTTTGGTTATATCTAGTGTAATGTATGATGTATCTGCATAACTTTTTTTTCTTTTTTTAAAATTTATGCAGAAGGATGTAAGTAAAGCAGTGTTTTTCATGCTACAAAGATTTATCGTCCCTGCAAGGGTAAGCAAGAGCCTCTCCCTGGCTTAGCAACAGGTCAGCTGGGTATTTTCTTCTCTCCCTCAAGAAATGAAGAGGGTAAAACTAAAGCTGTCCAGAGTAGATAGCTTTGTACTGTGGGATCAATGCTACAACCTTACTGTGAAGTCCTATACCAGGAACTCCTCCAGAGCAGAGTGCTTTGCCTCTGCCTGCATCTGCTTTGGGGAGGTTGTAAGTGAATGTTGATTGATGTGGTATAATTTCATTGATGCTTTTCCAGATCCAGTTACCACAGAAAATCATTATTTTCTGAATCACTTCCTGCTGTATGCAAAACTCAACTGCATGGAGCAAGAGCTGGAAAAGAAGGACATAAGTGGCTGTATGAGTGGCTGTCCTTTTAAGTGTGATTTTACTTTTATGAAATAACCTGCATACGGTAATAACATTCCAGGCCTACTCAAAAATCCCTCTAAAGATCATGGTTGCCCATTGAAGTGTGTGTATATGTGGGGAGCAACTAATTTAAAATGAGCAAATCTTGCTTGAATCTGCATGACTTGCCTCTTTACAAACTGGAGAAAGTGGTCCCAGTCACCAGTGGCTTTGCTGCATGACTCAGGACACTGTTTTGCCTTGAAAAAAATAAATATGCAGTCTGATTTGACAAGTGATAGAAAATACAGGTGCAGCTGGCTATGTTGGATTGATACAGAACCCCTCTGCTGCAAGGATGACCATAACAGTCGGGTGCACCTCTAAATGGAGTGATAGCTGGTTGAGGAACCAGCAACCAATTTTAGCATCTGTTTTCCATTTGGTACTTATTTTTGCCAAACTATTTTTCCTGGGAAGCAGCCCTAAAGTGAGTGTTATTAAGAGCTCTTCCATGATTGCTATTATTTCTGAAAGTCAGGCAGGCATACCATGTAGAAACACACGGGGTAACAGAACTTTTATCATGGCCTGAAGGCAAGCAGTCTTCCCATGGCAAACATGGCCAGGAATTTTTAAAGTAGCCCCTGGGAAAGGATATGAATCACAGTTTGGATGACTTTTGGGGTGGTGCGTGAGTGGGACGGGATATACGTAGTCATATCTATGCAGGAGAACAGTTGTAGCTAGGAGGGATATAATAATTTCCTCGACATGATCTAAGGGCTGTATAGGCAAGGGCAAAAGTGGACTGGCTGAGAGGCTCTTCAGCCAACACAGAAGGCATTTAAGAAAGAGACTCTTCCTCAGGGCCTGCAGTGACAGCACAAGGTCTGACAGTTTTAAACTCAAAGAGGGTAGATTTAGGCTGGACATATGCAAGAAATTTTTTTCAGTGAGGCTGGTGAGACACTGGTACAAATTGCCCAGAGAAAGTGGATGTATGAATGTGGTTGTGCAGAGAATTGTGGATTATGGCTTCTTAGACATTCTACAAGGTGTTGGTAATAGCAAAGGTATGCTCTGATCCCCTGTCCCAGAGGGGTGGGTTCAGAGATGGCTTCACAAACTCCATTCTGTTGCTTTGACTGTATTTATTGTAATCACATGTACTAATTTAAGGTAACTTCTAGCTCAGCAGTTTGTATGAAACTGCCTGGATTGTACAATTCTTGTCCAAATCCAAGGCATATTTCACAATGCCAGGAGCCTCTAGCAGACATACTGTAGGGAGGACAGCTGAGGGCAAAGACTGGGCTGAAGGCCTGATGTTTAGGACAGTAGATTTTCTTGGGAAGGCAAATAAAGCTAACTGGCTTGATGCTGCCATGTGCCTATGAATTCCTGCAAAAAACTTGCATGGGGAGCAAGGTTAATCTCTTTAGTTTCTATGGGCTAAATTTCAGACTGAAATCTATATGTGCCATTTTGTGACAAGTTTCATAGAAATTAAGCTGTGATATATATATACAAAATTTATATATATATATAATATATATGCATATACAGACATATATACACATTCATCTGGGAGAGTAAACTGTTAGACATTTCTCTCAAAGATTGACTTGTTGAAGTCTATAATTTCTATGGGGAAGCAGAAAGAAACAGATTAGTCTTCATGCAACAGAAATGTGGGAAGTCTTTGCTGGCCTTGAGATTGTGATCTAGACATAAACAGTAATTTGCTTCAGCACTAAAATGTATATCCAACTGAAATTTGATTTTACTGCTGCAGGCAAAAATTTGCTCATATGATTTGTAATTACCTACATAACTAACTATTTTAACTTCCTGTTTAAGGATTTATGAAGATTTATTTCCTGTCCTCTCAGTTTGACATTCTAACCAAAATGACCATTTAATTCCAATGTTCCTGTTAATTTGTCTATTTGCTGTGGTTTTAACCTTAGTTTGACTGGGTTTTAGGGCTTATTTGGATTAATATTAATAACTATTTAGCCTTAGTGGCACTGAAACTCAAAGATCACTAAGAATTACCTCTCCTTCAAATCTGAAGAATAGGATAATCAGCCTGATTAAAATTATTAAAGGTAGTGGAAATAACACTGTCAGGGAATGTGGTTTAAAAGACTCTTAGGTGTAACTGAACAGAAAATTTTAACCCTGTTCCATCCCCTTTTGCATATGAAAGAGAAGAAATAAAACTCCAAACCCTCTAAATTCTTGGAGCATTATATGAAATTTGCAATCATGCCTCTTTTGTGACACTAAGAACAGAGCTCTACCTTCCTGGGAACATGTGGAATGGATCACCTTTGAAAGGACACATCTTTTCCTTGCTACTAGGTAAGGGTGGGTATACGTGAGGACCCATTGCATATAATCCAGGATGGGAATCATAGGTGTATATCCTTAGTATTCCCACAGGGACAGGCTGCACCAGTGGGACAATGTAAATCCTCTTCTGCTCCTAAAAACCACTACATTCTTCAGATACCCCAGCTGCTGCTGCCAATACAGCTGTGTCCTCTCCATCTCTTCACTTTGTCTACAGTCAGGGCTTGGACTTGACCTTTGCCTCCTGTGGATCTGAGAGAGCTTATTGTAAGGTGAGCTCTGTTCCCTCTTGTGGTACCCAGTGAATCTCATATTTTGTCTGAACTCTTAGGTTCTGCGATGCTTTCTTTATTCGTTGCTTGATGAATCACTCTGTCTGTAAAATATCTTATTTAGGAAGGAGATGTATTTTTTAAAGCTGTGGATATTTCTGTGTGTTTAAGTATGGAGAGAATGAGACCAGAGAAAAAGGCATATATGTGGAGTAGGGAGTATTGAGGTACCCATAGTTTTACTCCTGGTCTTTGAGGAAATTTTTCCTACCTACCCTTAACTCATAGCCTTTCATATTTCCTGGACTTAGGCAAAAAGAATGCCTCAAAGACAGTGGTCAAGACCTTGGGGCTGATTTGAGCCGATTTATAGCACAGATAGAACTCTCCAAACATCTTGGGCTGCTGTGGTGTTTGGACTGTTTGTTACTTAAAAACTGAAGTTTTCATCTGAAATTAAGGGAGGTTCTTGCACCTAACCAGGTGCAAGAAGTTATTGTGAGAACACAATAATGTATCAGCTGCTGCAGGGGCAGCAAAGGAGAGCAGTAGGGTGAGAAGGATGGATATATTTTCCTCTCCACCATCCTTGTAAAGGTGGCTTTAGCTTTGTGTTCTTCCTTGAGATGAAGTTCAGAAAGCCTAGAATGTTTTATCTCTAGGCTTTCTGGAGGAAGGGAGCTTTCATGCTGGGAATATAGCTGGGTAGGATCAGTGCATTTGGGATGGGTGTCTGGTCTTTAAAGGAAGAAGAGCTGGGTTCACTGAATGATGCATTGGCTATTTCAGTCTGAAATTTCACCAGTTGTTCATGACCCTTCTCACAATCCTGGAAAGCCATGGGTTATATTCACAAGTCTTGGTTTAAGGCTTATGGATATGCAGTAGATCTGACATAAGCTGCTCTGCCATGCCTCAGATTTCATAATCACAGAACAGTTGGATTCCTGACTGGCTGCTCTAGGCAGGAATTTTGGGTTCCAGTTTACGCCGGACGTGTCAGAGACGTGCTGGCACTTTGAGATGTTGATTTCATTACTGTCTCACATAAGGATTTCTGGTTCAGTTATTGTGTTTTGTAAGTGATCTATACAGCCCAGGATTAACTTTAATACCCACTAGAGTAATTATCAAAGCATGTGGTATCCTGATGACACACTTATAGCTTCACAAGGACGGATAGATGCTCTGCTGACTGTAGGCCAGGAAGTTAAAATCCTCAGTCAGTCAGCTGTAAAGAAACTCCCTGTGTTTCCTGTCTTTGAGCATATGCATAATTTTGAAGTTTGGACAGTGACCTGTCAGGGAAAACTTGGTAGAAACAAAATTTTGGGTTTTAGCCATTAACAGGCATGACATAATGCAAACCCTCCATCTTTCCACCAGTCCAGTCTGGAGGGTTTGAGACTCTTGAGCAGACTTCAGTTGTTGCTTTCACAGAATTCAAACATATAAACACTGGACTGACAGGAGGGTCAGGTCCACGTGTTTGAGGAAATTCATGGTCCCTGAATCAAGGGAATCAAATGCCTTGTTCAGCTCCTCAGAGCTGCTGGCACTGGCTCATGAAGAGAAAGAACAATCCTACAAGGGACAGCATGCAGGAGTGGGAGACAGCCTCACAGAGGTAGTTAGGGCTAGTGCTGTGGTGGGGACGATACTTCATCAAAGTGTCAGGGTGTCTGGGAGAAACCAGCACCTTTACAAATTTCCTGCTGGTTAAAAAAAGTACACACTACGCATGAGCTCTGCAAGCACGCAGGGGGGGTATGAGGAGGGTGTACAAATAGGTACACTTTATTTGCCTTCCATGCACCTCAACCCTTGTGTTGATTGTCTTGGTGGACTCCTCCTACAAATTGCTTTCCAATTTTGCTTGTTGTGGGTCACAACAACCCCATGCAATGCTAGAAGCTTGGGGCAGAGCAGTTGGAAAGCAGCCTGTCAGGAATGACCTGGATGTGTTGGTCAACAGTGGCTGAACATGAGCCACCGTGTGCCCAGGTGGCCAAAAAGGTCAATGTCACCTGGCCTGTATCATCAATAGCATGGCCAGCAGGACCAGGACAGTGTTGCCTGTACTGGGCACTGGTGAGGCCACACCTCGAGTGCTGTGTCCAGCTCTGGGTGCCCCAATTCAGGAAGCACATTGAGGGGCTGGAGTGTGTCCAGAGCAGGGCAATGGAGCTGGCGAAGGGTCTGGAGCACAAGTCCTGTGAGGAGCAGCTGAGGGAGCTGAAGGTGTTTAGTCTGGAGGAAAGGAGACTCAGGGGAGACCTTATCACTCTCAACAACTACCTGAAAGGAGAGTGTAGTGAAGTGGGGGTCAGTCTCTCCTTCCAGATAACAGGAAGAAGGCCAAGAGGAAATGGTCTCAAGCTTCACCAAGAGAGGTTTAGTATGGATGTTAAGAAAAATTTCTTCACTGAAAGGGTGGTCAGACATTGGAATAGGCTAATAAAACCACCATTCCCTGAAGAGTTCAAAAAATATCTAGATGGGACATAGTTTAGTGGTGGGCCTGGCAGTGTTAGGTTAATGGTTACACTTGATTATATTAGGCAGCTTCTCCCACCTTGATGATTCTATACTGTGCTCCGCAGAAACAAAAGCATTTTGTAATTAATCCTTCAGCATGAGAAGAGAAAGTATCATTGAGCTCATCTGAACACTGGGCTGTCATTTATTCCTTGTCTTCATTTGGGACTTAAGAGCAGACAGAAATTATCTTGTGCCTCAGATCTCCCACTTCAGTGGTGAGGGGAGGCTTGGTTCTGACTGTACTGTGGCCTGTGCATTTAAACCTGTTTCTTAGCAGGTTTGTGGGAGGTTGTCCCAGTTGGTGGCCTGTGAGGGCATGGAGTATAGCTGGCACACCGAGCCAGGCTCTCCTGGGAGTTCAGCTGAATGTTTGACAGTAATGGCGATTGATGGCATGTAAGTAATGCTGAGAGTTAGCAGTGGGGCAAGGTCCAAAACAATTTGGAAACCATTGCCTTGGCACGTGTACTGAAAAATGAGAGCTGTGATTTATCATTTCCTTTAGAGAAAAACATTTTAGGCAATTCTGACATGAAGCAGTTAGCTGTATCAGATACTTGTGAAGATAATCTGGTGTTTGCTATCATATCTCTCTTCAACAGATGGTAAAGGCCAGGTACTAATTAAGATCAAGCAGGGAAAAAAAGGAAAGAAAGAAGACTTAGGTTGACAAAAAGCTACATTGTGAAATAAATAGCTTCATATTTATTATTTCTGCTAGCAATTATGGACTGGAATGAGACCTCTCATAAGGAGTAGATCATGCCTCCATCTGTCTGCTGCTGTGTTATTACTCTTGCATTTGCAGCAAGTAGTTCTGGACTTGTTAAAGGCAGAGCATGAAACATGATGGTTAGGACCAAGAGCCTTAAGAGCCTCAAGAGCCATTCATGGGGACAATGGCTGCTCATGCAGCCAATATACTCATCCACTGGTGGCTTTTTTAGGACCTCTTTAGAAAGAGTGTTTTTTTTTCTCTAGAAAAACGTGCAGCCCTCAATCAGATTTGAAAAATGAAACCTAAAATGAAATTCATGAATCAACAGATCAGAGATACTGAGTCTTTGCCAGAGAATATCTAAAAAATGAGCACATGAAGGAAGAATGTAAATTAGTAATAAATAATCAGAAATATATCTCAGTTGAGGGTTTAATTCAAAGTTCTCTGAAATTTGTCAATACAAAGGCGTAAAACCAACTTTGACTTCACCTTTCACTGCCCTGCCTCTCTCCAGAGGCCAGACTGGAAGAAGGCCGTGGGTGCAGACCCAAGGCTCTTTTGAGATATGGAGATAGAGTGGTTCTGAGGTGCTGCAGAGCTCTTGGGGAATCTCTTTGAGTCAAGCTCTCAGAAATGAAAAAGTGGGGCAGTGCAAAATTAGGTTTGAATGCTTTAGGCTGTATTAAAGAAGAGAAATACAAATCAAATAATCTGCTGAAAATTTCTCAGAATCTATACTAAAAGAACATAGTTTGCCATGGGAACAATTAAGAAACTTTACAAAAAGTAAAGTTAAAACCTCTTTTAATTGATCTTATTGACCTACGTGACAGATATTCACATTTTGGGAGGTATAGAAGAAAACTTTGCTTTATCTCAAAAAAATGCAAGCAGATTTGCCTCGTCATTACATATACTTCCATTTTCTAAGATCTTAAGCCATGTTTTAAACAGGTTATTCTTCTCCCCAGAAAGGATTGTTCTTCTTGTTTTTTTTTTGTTGGCTTCCAGAAACAAATCTGATTTTTTTAATGGTATTTATGCACATTAATAATATTTCATGTTGACTCATTTGGGAAAAACTTGATGTACTAAGGAATATTTATCAGATGTTATGCAGATCTAGATCAAATAAATATTTTCCCTTGTATAATAAATTGGTTTTTTTATTATAAAATATGTGTCTTTATTGCACACAGCTGGCCATCCTTTAGTTGTCCATTTCTGTGGACAGTTTTGATAGCCTCTTCAATGGGTTCCCGGTAGTTTCAGGCTGGAACACGTGGAATTTCTTAAATCATACAATTATTGGATTGTTTTGTGTTGCTTAACTAAGCCATTGAAAGTACCATGTGGTCTGTATTGATTAACAAAACACATGATCCCCTAGCTTCCCGTATATCTCAATTTATTTGTCTCAAAATATTGGCAAAACACCCATGTTGTAATTTCCACAGAGTCTAAGCAGTTAGCTTGGACAGAGAAATCTAGGTTCAGAGTAGCTAGCAACACTAGCTCTGCAAGGAATTCCTAGCTGGCCATGGTCCTCATGCCCCGCCAGTCTCCTCATAGGCTTTAAAGGTATAAATAGAGAGACACTGGCGTATCTCTCTTCCTGCCCTTCCAAGCTTCCAGAAGGCATGACTCCTACTGTGCTTTGTTGCTATAGAAAGGTCTGGCTCACGGTTTGACAGCTCAAAAGGCTGCATAGGAAAGCATGTCTTTGGGGGGGATTAAAAATGACTGTCAGTCTCTCTTTCCAAAAGAGATCAGAAACCTAATGGCATTGATGGACAAGACCTCAGTTCCACAAGTGACTTTGGCTGGAGGTCCTAAAGAAACTCAGAACACCAGATGTTTTCAGAAAAGATGCATCCTTTCTTCAGTGTTGTTACTGGCAGTCTCCTCCTTCCTGTCCTGTTACTAAGTATGGCATAAAATGCCACATTTCTGAAGTGTTAGTAATGCCATGGGATGATAAAAATTTAAACCTGTCAGACTTGAAATTCGGAGGAAAAAGATTTCTGTTTAGACTCCTACTTGAAATTCTGCATTTTCTTCACTGCAATTTTTGTCTTAATTTTCATAATCTTTCCATGCTGTACTACAGGGCTGGAATCAATTTCTAGCCAGTAAGGTCTTTAACAAAGAGGAAGATGTTTACAGGAAAAAAAAAATCGTTTTTCTGCGGTGTGTAAGGATCCTTTTGAAAACTCTTTCTTTACCACTTCCCTTGCATTATTTTTAGATTTTGTCTGGCTTATCTTTGCAATTTCTTGTTCTTCTCCTGGCAAAGGTTCTCTTCTTCAACTTCAGGGAAAGAGCAATTATTGGTAAAACCTCTTATTTTTAATTTTTTTAATAAGAGAGAATAGTGGTCTTGTATTAAATCAAATGAACTTTTTGCTATATGAAGCTCTGATGATTTTTAGTACTCTATTTAGCACATCACAAAGCTGTGAGGTTTTAGTCTTATTCCTCTTTTTCCTTTATGAGAAGTTTCCTCCCTTTGTAAGGGTTCCTGTAGTCAGGCAGCTTTCTGTGATCATAAAAGCCACTGACAGGCTACAATATGTTTAATTAAAATGTTCAATATTGTGTGAAGACAAATGGATATTGTGAAAGGAAGAACTATCCTAATTTCTCAGTTCTACTGACCATCACAGTAAACCCTCCTCATTAAAGAGGTGTAGCATAAAAGTGCAGGAGGGAAAATCTGGCTGTGCCTGGAGAGTGAAGAGGGGGCTAAGTCAGTCTCAGTGCTTTGCTGTCGTCAGCTCGTGGTTGACATCACTAGCAAAGTAAATTTTTAGGAGTAATTTGAAAGACAGCATTAAGGCATCTTTGTGGTTGCTTTCAGGCAGCTGCTCCCAACTGGAAGCACCAATATGGTAAAAATAGAAGGTATTTGTTTGAAAATCTAGCAAGAGATTATTGCAGCTGGAAATGGGGCCATTGAAATGGGCCCATTCCCTGAGTTTCATTTGCCTTCTCAAATATTGGGTGGAAGCTCCCAGGTAGGTTGGACCAGTTTCTGGCCTTGCAAGTGCAGAAATATACCTTGTAGTTGATCATATAGGGAACAATGTGCAGGTGATGTAATCTATAAAGATTATAGGAAGAAAGCAGCAGGAACTGCCAATAACCAATCTCCCGTTTACTTATTTCTGCTCATATTTTTTTCTCTCTTCTATGTATCTGAAATTACTAAAGGTGATTTCAGGAAACAAGATACTAGAAGTTGGTTTTTTTTTTAATTGTGAGGCACTCACTATAGTTGCATTAATGTTGTTGGAAAGTACTTAGTATTTCCTTGTTTTGGCAGCATGTTTAGCACATATGTTATCCTGCAGATGTCATTTTCCATCTTGGGTTTTTTTTTGCCTTGTGTGAAAGTGGTAAAATGGCTGTGGTTTCCTGAGGCTTCTTTTCTGACTCTAGGGCTTGAGCTAATTCATATCAGCACCTAGATGCTTTGCTGGAAATATTTTTCCTGTACACTCTATGATGCACAATACAAAAAAAATCTGTAGTTGATAAAAGCTACTTTGTAATCTTAGTCGATGCTTAATCATTCAGTATGGATAGCCCTGAGCAGAATAACACAAATAGAAACTAGTAGAGAAAGCAGAAAAGATGACCACCTGTGAAACCGAAAAAGGGGGGAAAGTAACTTTTATTACATGTTTGCAACACTATCAATGAAGTTGTTCAGCTTAACTAGTTTGTGTCTTTTGACCATATAAGAATTCTTCTGGGAATTTATAGGAGACCAAACAAAGTCCCTTATAATAATAACATGATAAAATAATATCCATAATGTAATATAATATTATAAAAGTAATTGCAGATTCCCAGCAGTTTGGTGACCCCAGCAAGTGACTTCTTTGTGTTGCCAGCAGTAAAATTGCCAACTGGAAATTTGCCAGCTTACTACTGTGGAAGGGAATGACTTTTTTCTATTTAATTTTGTTTGATAAATATATATTCAGTTGTTGCCATAATAAAATTCTGTCAAAGTCCCAGTTGTAGGATCTGCTTAATGCAGTCTGTCCTGTGCCACCTGCTGTGCTTGCCTGATGGATGCCATGCTTCCATTCAGGAGTTCTCCCTCGTAACTACAAATGTGTGAACAGAAAAGCTTTTCCAAGTGCTCTTATTTACGGTCCTGGAAAATGGACTGAGATCAACACACAAGGTCATGAAGTGCCTAGGGAAAACAGTAGCACTTATTTCCAGAGACATCACAGTGGCATAGCTTCTTGCTCACTCACAAGTTGCATGTGACATTGTCACTTAAAATGCTCTGGTCTAACCAGAGCTGGTTAGCAATTCAAGGTATGTGCCTTTAATGGAGTTGAGTTGCTCATGTGCTCTGTAGAGCATTGATTTCAATTGGCTTGAAACAACACAGCATTTGGTAGTTGGTTTCTATTTCATAAAAAGAGACATGCCTGAAAGAGCTGACTAATTCTATGGTTGAGTGGAATGAGAGGAGTAAATAAATGTTCTCCCACTGAAGAAAATATAGCAGAAAACCAAGGGGCTAGGTTTTGTGGCTTTAGAATAATAAATCTTACCCACAATAATCACACTGACTTCAATGGGAGTAGCAACACATATGACTGGATTATTCTTAAAAGAATAAAAGAATCAGAACCAAAGGGTATACCTGCTAGTTTTTGCTGAAGAAGGCATTGTCTAATGTAGCCACAAGAGGTGAAAAAGCCTGTCACTTCCTAGAACCAAGAAACCATCTGAAGTTGCTTTATTCCTAATTCAAGTGTTGAACCATGAGAGACTATGTTCTTGCAGGATTCAGCTGGTTTAGAGAAGCTGTGTGATCACCAGGCATGGTTATATATTCGTGTGGTGGATGCCACATTAAAACTACAGAGGGTCATGCACATAATACCTCAAGCTCTGAGTGGATATAAATGACAAACATGTTGGACAGAATGAGTGTCTACACAATTCCTAATACAGGAAGAATTTCTTAATGTGAAGGGAGTATCACAGCACCAACACAGTGTGAACAGAGCTACATTAAGCCAAATAGTGCTGTAATAAGGAACCAGTGACTTCCCTGAAATGCTGTTGTAGAGGTGTTAGAGCATGACTGGCTCAGGACTTAGCTGCTGCTGCTCCAGAAAGGCTGCTCCTGCTGGTGCAGATGTGGATGTTTCTGGCCTGCAGTTTGGGTTGCTGTGGCAGTGATGTGAGGGTGCTGGCTGTGAGGAGAGAGGCCCAGCACTCAGTAGTGGCCACCCCTCCTGCTCTCACCTCTGCAGGTACAGACTAAAGGAGCTAAAGGGCCATTCTTGCTCTGCTGGAAGCTGCAGGCAGTTGCCTGCTCTGCCTGTTAACTGGGACCTGTGCTGCTTACTGCTGCCACAGATATATGAAATAGATTATCAGTACGCACAGTATTTTACACAGCCTGCCCTCTAAGCAGTGCAGCAAAAGCCCCTTCTGCTGAAATAAGGTACAGCCCTGGCTCTGTGGCAGACTTATTTGTCTCTCTGGATCTCAGTCAGACAGATGCTTGTTTGCTAAATGGATAAACTGTCTGTCTGCAAAACTGGGCGTGAAGGATGTTGTGAACTAAACAACCTGCCACCACTCTCTCCTATGTAATGAGTAATGCTTCTTCCGCTTGTCTTGTGTTCAAGGCTCCTTTCGTCTATGCTATGTACATTCCTGTTGCTTAGTATCATTTGTTTTTATTTTGGTCTTTCTAGGAGAGGCTGTGTAAATTTTGGGCCCAATCTGACTTCCTCCAAAGTCTGAGAAAGTATTGGCCTTGAACCAGCAAAGCACTTACAATCCGATAATGCTCTTATAAAATTCAATGGCAAGACTCCCACTCACTTCAGTGGTGTAGCCCAAAGTGCTGGGATTACTCAGTTGAAGTTATGTGTGTCCCTGAGTGTTCTGTTGTTTAGAGTCCCAGTAAAAACACGTCTGAAAACAGGGATTTCCATGGTTATTTCACAGGTTTGATATCAGAAAGGAATGAACTGTGGGACATTTCAGGAAGTGAATAGAAATGGAAACTGGAAATTCTTTCCTGAACCTGAAATTCAAAATGGAGTTGAGTTCTTTGAAGAGAAGTTAGTGGGAATACTTGCAGGGCTCCAAAGACACAGCCCGACCATGGAGTGCCATCTTCTCTACCTGAAAATATTCAGCTCCTTTGGCTTTAATGGTATCAAAGTCTATAAAGAAAAGCAATTTTTCATACTGTTTCCAGTTATTTCAATATCCTCTCCCTTCGCCTTAGTCCAAAGAGCAGCTACCTCTTCAGTGTGTTTGTCAAAGTGTCAGCCCAGCCTTGTGTTCTGTCACGCCTCCCATGGAAGGCCATGCAGAACTGTAAACTTTGGCATTGAAGAAGCTGGTGCAAAAGCCATTCTCTGTGGGAAGTGGGACCATTAACAGGCTATGGATTGCTCCAGACCAGAATAATTTAGAATGAAGTGTGGCATGTGACAGACAGAAGTTGATTGTTTCATACTGCTCTTGTTTAAACCCTGCTTGATGACATTTTCACAGTGAGGAGTGTTGTGTACACTGGTGTCGATGAAGTTTTGCCAATAAATTCATCTGAAGTATGGTTTTTCCCACAATATGTAAAATTTCTTGATAATCTGACTTCTACATTATCTAGTTTACAGGTATTTTACACCATAGTGTAACCACACTTATTAAAGAACTCTGTATTAAATTCTGGTTTTGCATAATCTAATGCACAGAAACGCATATACATGTAAGTGTCTACTTCCCACATTCATTTGCTATAACAAATTGAAATTTTGGACAGTGGTACAACTATTACATATAACTGTGGTACCTCTGACTCTGATGAATGACTGCAGATGCCACTCAAAGAGAGGCCCTTGACTCCTGCACTGTTGAAACCCATGCTTATAAAAGCTGAGGCTACCAAAAACTAGTGATTTAAAGAAAGTTCAGAGTGTGATAATCATCAGATCCCTTTCAGCAACTGTTCTGCTTTACATTCTGCCCACAGAAAATGTGTATTTATAAAGAACGAGTGAAGAAGATCAGCATAAACAAATATGCCTAATCTCTAATAATAGTACTGCCAAAAATAAAAATCTACCAATTGAAGTAAAGAAAAGTAAGAAAAAACCATTGTAGGTTTGATGCCATCATCCACTTGCATAACACCACCACTACAAGCTGCATATACAGTCTACCTTTTCAATGGAAAACTGAACTGCAGCCATTGGAAGTGTAGCTTCAATGTGCTGAGAATTAATACACCTCACCAAGCTGGCAAACAGGAACTCATGGCTTTGGATCCCAGCTGTATTTCTGTTTTGCTGCCTGACCTTGGGTGCTCTTGCTGAGAGGAGAAGCAGAGGGTTTTACTGCACCAGCTCTTCCTTCCTCATTTATTTCCTTTGTGTTTCCTCATCTGTTAGGGAATAGCAGAACTAGGAGGAGCCCTTGGGACTTCCCCATCCCAAGGGTTGTGCTGTTAAAGGCAAAGAAAGCCCCATACATAAATTATGTGTACTAATACACTGTTCGTCCCACACTCCCCATGACGTCCATAATCACCCAGCAGGGCTCACTGTGTGTTTCAAGTGAACATGAGCCACCAGAGTCTAAATCAACGCATCCAGTCGCTTTGCACTATCTCAGTACTGACACTCAACCCATCCTGCTGCATGACAGTGAACAGCTGACAGAATAAATCAGGGATCCTGGACATGACAAGAACTCACTTGACCTTACTTGACTTGACCTATAATGTCTTGTTGGCGCGGGAGGAGAGTAGGCTTTCTCTAATAAAGTAATCATATCCTCTCTAATTTTTCTTCATCCTATCCAGAGCACGCTGTTGTGTGTGTATGGAGTGAGGGGATTTGTGAGGGAGGAAATACCTTTTCCTTCTTGAAGATTATTCTAGGAAACTGCAGTATAAATCTTCATTCAGTAGAAAATATTTTTATGTGGAAAATGTTACGAGAAAAAAGCACTTGTATAAACTGAGTTGGAGGGAGAGTGAGAAAAGTCCAGTGCTTTATGCCTGACTGTGATCATTATTTTGTACTGGAGAGATTGGAGAGATGAATATTTAAGTGCCATTAATTCTACAAATTATCACAAAGTGTTAACTTTGCATGTTAAGACAAAAATAGTAGCAATAATGCGTTGTGAGAGGACTAAAAAAGATGACAAATTTCTCAAAATTGGACACTGCTGTGTAATGGAAATCTGACTCAAACAACCATGTTTAAGTGGAGGAAGGATTCAAAACCTAAAGGCATATGAGGCCTTTGCTCATCTAAACTTCTTATGCCAGAATGGAAGTTTTTGGGAGACTTGGAGAGCTAGACCATCAGGCATCTATTTCTGCACCTTCAACAGGCAGGTATCGGATAGATGAAAGGGATGCTAATGAATGTTGCTCAGATAGTATTCTTGTAGATGAAGAAAATTAGTTTAGGTTCATTACAAGTTGATCTGTGTTTTCCTACACTGATTTTCTCTGTTTTAAATAAAGTTGTTACATTTGCAATAGTGGCAATGATATATAATAAGTATTACCTTAGGTGATGAAGCATCTTCAGCATTCTAGGCCCTGGACAACCCAAAATCTTACCTAACATAAGATATATTTCAGTTTAGCCACTGCAATTATTCCAAGTCTATTCAGACTGAGACATTAAATATTTAATTTCTTTTAATGGAAGCTCTCATGAATGCTGACAGAATTTAGTAATAATATAGACATATTTTCCCTGATTCACAGTTAATTATTAAATAGTTTATACCACTATTCCTCACATTGAAATTTATTTCTGAAATTCATGACCTGCTGGACTTAATTTCCAAATATTTGAAATTATGGTACTCACACATTTTACATATAAAACTTAAGCACGTATTCTTTATCTATAAGCTTTGTACGCTCACAGACATGCGACAGGTTTTCCTTTGTATTATGAATATATTTATCTATTTGCTATTTAGTAATCTTATCAGCATAGGTGAACATTTCACATACAATATTAAAGTTTGAGTTGGACAAGTGCCTATATTTTCTGAAAATAAGATACAGGGTCAATGTACTTTGACACAAGATCTGTCCTCATTTATCTGAAGTCAGTCTTAACTGCACAAGAGTGATTTTAATAAACTAGCCATGCTGTCCTGAGAAATTCAACCCTACTTTTAAAGAATCGGTTGCTTAGTTTCATCCAGGGTGGGAGCTTTAGTAGCAGTCATGTGGACAGAAATATCACCTGTTACCTTGCCTAAAACTTCTGCAGATAAATGCAATATTCATTAAGTAGATTACATCCCAGTAGCAGTGAGAGCTTACAGTTTCAGGTATCTGATTTTGTTTCAGACAGTTATTAATTCAACACCTTTTGTTTCTGTGCTTTTTTGTTTTTTGGTTTATTTTTGGCTTAAGGAATTCAGGTTTTATCCTAGGATATCAGCTTGGTACAGTGGTAAAGAGAATGAGAGGCTCCAGCGAGTTTTCTACTGGCAAGATTCCACAAGCTTCAGTGAAGCTATGCTTGTTTACATGCATTGAAAATTTGGCTCAGTGCCTGGATATGAGATAAAAGTCATCTACCTGCTCCTACTTTTTCAGATACAGACATCCTGTGCATATCTTGGCTTTCTTCTTTCATTCGATTTCAGTCAAAGGGGGCCTTCAGATAAGGAAAGTCTAGCAGACGTGAGTAGTAGAAAGCATTAAACTGATAGGACTGTAGCAGGAAGCTGCATAGCTAGGAAGACTTGGAAATTTTTCATAGTGGCTTAAGGATTGAACAATGACAAAAGTGGCTCTTTTATTACAGAAGTGGTGCTGAGGTATCTGGTTGTAACTGTTTTATTTGCTCCATTGTTATAAGCTTGTTTTGGAAAGACATATTTTCACTTTTATGCTGTTTCGTGTAGAGACACAAAACCTTTGTCTGGAAAGATCATTTCTTTCTCCCACCATAGTGCCATATGTTGGTGGTAGGGAGCACTCTCTGGATGGTTGCTCTGCCTAAAAGCTTATCATGTCCATGGTCCAGTAGTCTCTTTTTTTCACTTTACTCCCTAGTTTTCAGGATTTTGTCAGCATTTTCCATCTGGGTTTGCTATTCTAAATTGAACAAGGACACCTGTCTGCACATTCTGCCCCTGGTTTTCATTTCAATTTTTTTTTCTTTTTAATAGCGTGGGGTTGCAGTACCTCTCTCTGGGAAGTAAGACTCTCTGCTTGCAAGTGGCATGGAGTTGGGAGGTGTGTGCTCTCTCTTGCCACGTGTCAGGGAACATATTTTGCTAAATTCCATTTCAAAGCAATATATTTTGGAATTATGCATTTGAGGATTCTGGGGAACTTCTTGAACTACTCGTTTGTAGCAATGCTGATGGGTGTAAATCATCACTAACTTTCCAGAATCTTTTTCCAATGAAGCAACACTTACAAATTTAAAGTAATATTTTTGGATGTAAAAGAAAGACTCTCAGTAATCTGGTTTCATGCCTTGAGACTTTAAAAGCCAACTTTTATTTTGAATTATTCAGGTCTAATGGGAATTCTTATTTTCTGCCATGCAATCTGAACCTTAGTATTTTCCTTCTGAGCCAGAATATAATTATCTGTTACGTTATACCAACTTTAGCTCATTTCACAACGGGGAATTTGGGTGCAGGTGCTCAAAGCAAATGTAAAAACTCAAAATATGATGTCACCATACATACATGTTAGAGTTACATTTCAGAGCAGTATTTTACCACTAATGTCTGTGGACATCAATTCTGATAGACATTTAATTCACATTTTGAAAAAAAATTACCATATCCTATTATTATTTATTTCAAGTTCAGAGATAATACTGACCTAAATTGATTTCATTGTTGAAAGAATGATTTTTTCAGAAGAAGTGATATGTTTTAAGAATACATGTTTAACATCAAACATCACTACTAAATATGTGCTTCTTTTTGAAAGAACTTGTATCTTGAAGAACTTGTATTTTGAAGAACTTGTATCTTATGATGTTAGCTTTAACTCAACCCTGGTTCATGTAATAAAATGTGTTCCTGTGTACAAACAATGACAGTTACTCTACAGGTGTGTGTGTGTTGGGAAAGGGAAAACTGTACAAGTAGCAAGAGAGAATTGAACAAGGCCACACTGTGTTTGGATAAATTGTTCCAAATCATCAATAAATGCTATTCTTTTATGCAACAGCACAAAATTCAGAGAGAGTTCATTTGGTTTCAAGCGGGTGAAATGTGGGTTACAGGTAGAGAGTTCTTTGCAATATCTGATATACACAAGAGTAAATGAAAGCTCACAGTGGTCAACGATAATATCAGGGAATGGATGGCCATAGGAAGTCAGTTCTTGTGAAGCACTAAAACTCCATCCATGTTCATTGTACACACCCAAAATGCTAAGACCTGGTGCTAGAGTCATCATTAAGGCTGGGATTTCCAGGGAAAGCTATGGACATTCAATTCACATAGTCCAAGACACCTGCAGCAAAGCAGCTTTGCTGGGAGGCCACAGATGGTCTCCCAGCTGATGGAGGAGCCCATACACCCATGTGCCTCCCTCTGGTTCCCTGCTACCAGCACAAGGGCATGACATATGCATGAGTGCCAACACTGCTCAAGCATCCTGCCTGGGTTTCAGAAAGAAAACAGAAGCCTGATGAGAACTGCCTGCTGGTGGGAGGGAGCAGGGTCAGGCTCTATTTGGAGCTCTGACATGGGCGGATGCCACAACCCTGGAGAGGGTACAAGAATTCAGGCCACGCTCCTGCAATTAACATTTCCAGCTCCAAGTGGCTCCTGCTCCACATTCACTTTCTTGGATGGCCCTTCTGAGAGGTCTAACTCTGCATGTGCTCAGTGAAGGGAGGCTTAGCACCCAGCTCTGGGTTTTGAATTTCATAGAAGGAGCCAGATGCTTAGAGCCCAGGTATTTGGTGCCTGATCTGTGGGGGTTAACTCTCTTATTGGATCTACCTACAATAATTTGACCTCGAGGATCGCAGCTCCAATTAGATGGCATAGGAAATAGAAAACCACACAACCCCCTCACATGCATTTTAAAATAGTTATGTATATAGGTCCATAGCAATTCTTTGTGCAGGCATGCATGGGGATTCCTATGATAAGCCCTCAGCAAGCTGTATGCATTGAGCAAAAGGTTCTGCTTTGGAATGCCACAGGCAAATTTAATGGTATGCTGCAACCTCCTCTTTGCTGCTGGAAATATTTTCTTCATTTGCCCCTAATTCTGAACCGACTAAGAACTGTGTTGCAGAGCAGAGAAGTAAATGCTGCTTAAATTAGCTCCTTTTTTAAACTTCTCTAATGAGTTTTGCGTTGTGATTATCTTCTCCTTTATATTCTGAAAATGAAATTAATGAGACTTTTTCCCAAGAGCTGGGGATTGGGCTGACAGAATGTGACTTTAATAGGGGGAAAGAACAGCAAAGACTTCACATCACCACGTGGCTTTCTGCTCATCCACCCACACCTAGAGGCAACTGTAGAAATGAGAGTCAGTCAAATTGCTCTTCATTTCTGCACTTGGCAGAGCGCTGTTTTCTCTGCCACTAGGGCTGCTAGTTCTGGTTTTCTATAAGCCCCCTCCCAATGTGAAGGGAGTTTGTATCCTGAGGCCTTTTCCAAGGTTGATAGGAAACAGAAATAAAATGTCTGTTCCACTGCTGGGAGAAAGAGAGATGGGTTTTGCTGCAGGAAACCCACGTGCACATGAAGAGTGGTGGTGAAGTCCCATTCCCATTAGGAAGGCTAGCAGCCATGTGGTGGCTTTTAAAAACTCTGTGGTATCAGAAAAATGTCCCACTGATACTTCTCCATGCAGGAACCCCCCAGGCCCTCTCTGGGGACTGCTGCTTGGTGTGGGGACAGTGTCTGAGTGCTCTCTGGGGCCTGCAGCCAACCTGGTATGTCACCCAAGTCCACTTAGTGACCGCCTGCCCAGAGCACTGAGGAATGCACAGCCTGCACCAGAGTGTCCTTGACTGGACACAGGAAGCACACACGGGGTGTCACACACAGGCCCTCCCCTCACAATCACTGCACTAAGCCATGCAAACCACCCCCTTGACACCACGTGCTGGACTGGGATGTGTGGCACTGGTAAATATGCAGGGCTTCATGCCAGGCACAGAGCCAGGCATGGGCTGATCTGGGCTACAGCACATGAAAAGCAGTAGGGCTGTCCTGTGGAGGGGCACCTTGGAACACTTGCAGATCCCCTGGTATCAATGCAAACTGGGGGATGGATGCTTCAAGAGCAGCCCTGAGTAGGAGGATTTGGGTCTACTGGTGAATGAAAGGCTGGACGTGAGCTTGTAATGTGCACTTGTGCCCAGAAAACCAAATGTGCCCAGGGCTGCATCCAGAGCAGCATCAAGGGAGGTGATTTTCCCATTCTCTCTGCCCTCGTGAAACCTCAGCTGGGGCACTGAATCAGGGTCTGCAGTCCCCAGCATAAGAAGGATGTGGTCCTGTTGCATTGAGTCCAGAGGCTACAACGATGATCAGGGGGCTGGAGCACCTCTCCTATGATGACAGGCTTGAGAGCATTGAGGTTATTCAGCCTGTAGAAGAGAAGATTCTGGGGACACCAGATAGCACCTTGCAGTACTTGAAGGGGGCCTATAGGAAAGACCAGGACAATTTTTTAGTAGGATCTGTTGCATTAGGATGAGAGGTAATGGCTTTAAACTGATGGATAATCAATTTAGATTAGATATTAATGATAAGCTTTTTACAATGAGAATAGTAAAACCTGGCATAGGTTGCCCTTGAATATGGTGGATGCCTATCCTCAGAAACATCCTTTCTCACTTGTGATGCTGATAAGGGTACACCCTGCTTGAGTACATCATGCTAAATGCAAAATCTGCTGTCCAGGTGAAATCAGACAGTTCTGGTGGCACTCTTGGAAACTCTTTTTTCTCAGCTTTTGTGGGGTCCAGAGGTGAAAGAGGGAACTCCCTAGAGGGCTTGGTAGACAGACAGGATCTTCACTACTGTTTCAATGGGGAACACAGAGATTTTCTGACTAAGAGATTTGACTTGACAAATGCAGATGCTGCCATTATTATTTCTACTTCCAAAGTTAGAAATGGTGTCAATTTGCAACACGTATTTTTCAAGGCAAGGTGTTATGAAATGACTGAAGGGATTCACAAATCTAGCTTAATGTAAAGCAATATTTAGTTAAATGTTTTAATTGTACTGGGATGAAGGTCTTCTAGAAACAATTTTAAAGCTTTTAGATGTGATAAAAATGGTAACACAGGAGTTTCAGTTTGTGACCTTCCAACCCCAAACAAAGGAGAAGCATGTGAGGCTATGTCAGACTGGGGGACAAGGAACTGTCTAGTTTGTTTTGTTAGCCAGGTCGCCTAGGTCTCATTAGCTGCACTCTAGGGCTATAAAATGCCTGGGTGTGTTTTTGAACCAAAGAAATAAGTCTGGGAGACAGTACTTCAGCTGGGGGCATGTCATAGCAAAATTTAAGCAAAATGTAGCAGCATTACAATGTATTCAGCATTATTTTCCTTCCCTCTTGTTGCATTTCCTAATATTTTCTTTGGCTGGTTGAGTGCTATTTGTGAAGTTCAGCACAATGATTTTCAGAGAATAGCTGTACTGGACAATGCAATAGGTACCCAGAGTTGTTTAGTCTACTGTGGTTTCTAATAAGCTAATAACTGCACCAGAATAGGATTTTTATCCCATTAATTATTTATGGGTTATATTTAACTCCTAATTATTAGGAATGGGTTTTGCACTATCAGGTTCTGCATTGCACCATAGCCATTAGGCTTTTTTTGATACTATTTTCACCACATTTAACTCTTCCCTCCATTTTGCGTTCTGTTGCTTTTACCACCATTGTTTCTACCTCATGATCTCTTCTTCAGTGCTCAGCTTCCCTTATAAGGCTTATTGCCCTATTTCAGCTTGGTGGATCAGAAGAACCTTGTCTCACATTCTAGGCTTGGCACCTTGGTATTGCTGCTCTCATGACCAGGACTCAGGGAAATGGCATGAAGCTGAGTCAAGGGAGGTTTATGCTGGATATCAGGAAAGGGTTCTTCAACCAGAGGGTGGTCAGGCACTGGAACAGGCTGCCCAGGGAAGTGGTCACAGCACAAGGCCTGACAGAGTTTAAGAAGCATTTGGACAATGCTCTCAGGCACATGGTGTGGTTGCTGTATCATGTGAAAGACCAGGAATTTAATGCAGTGATCCTGATCAATGCTTTCCAATTCAGCATGTTCTATGATTCTATAACGAGGTCAGTATATTAATACAAGACTTTCAGTATCCTCAGACACAGGGGGATATGAATGCAGAATTGACAAAGGGGACTGGTTGTATCATTGAGTCCTGACTTCCACAGGGTTGGCAACAAACAACATCTGAGGTGGTTAGCCTAGAAGATTTTTTAGCCCGATCTATCCAAGACCACAAGGCACACACCCTATCCTGAATGTAGTTCTTGTGACAGTACAAAATCTGTACAGTACCAAAATCAGTACAAAATGTACCACATTCAAATGCCTTGGTCTATTTTTTTTTTTTAATATGACTAATCACGGATATTTGAAAGACTGAAGGGAAAAGAATAGACATGTCAAATTTTATAAAAGAGGGGAAACAAGTTCTTTCCTGACCATTTCAGGCAGCTAGAAGAAGCCTTAAATGAATGTCATGATATAAATATACAGTATTAAACAAAGATGATCAAGGAGTTGAAGGTGGTGTCTTCTTTCTGTTCTCCTCACAGTCAGCATAGCAAAAAAGTAACCACATAAGGACTCATGACCAAAGCTTAAAATTATTCTGCTTTTTTCCAGAATGAGAGTGTGTATACATATATATATATATATATATATATATATATATATATATACACATACATGTGTATCTACCTTTCCTGTTTTTTTTTTAATCTCTGCTACAACAATGACTCCAGCAGTTGTAACACAGATGATAGGAACAAAGAAGAATTTTTGATTTTGTTTTCAGCCATTTTAGGAGGATGTCACAGAAATTCCTTGATTTACACTGAATTTTTCATTTAACTGAGTTATTATTTTTTTTAGTTTTCACAATGTGGATACTGACACATGGTATCTGAAATCTTCACTCACTCTTCCATGTCCTGTGTTAGACCAGTTACTCTTTATGGGACATCTGAAGGATTATTTATTTACAGATGGTCTTACTTATTCACCTGTAAAGCATCAGTGGAATGCTTTCCATTAGAAACCAAATCTTATGATAGTTTATAGTTTATGGCACAACTTAGAACACAATAAATTTGTTAAGTTGCCATTTAGATTTATTTCCTGCAGTTGGACTGATATCTATCTAAACCTTGCTTCAGTAGGTTGACATGCATCATAGAAACAGTTGTATGAACTCTTTTGCTAATGTTTTTTCTTGAACTGTAATTTCCCTTGTTTCTTTCGTTTTCAAAAGATAAAGGATTTACAAGTTGGAAACATGGATCTCACAAGTTTGTGGAAACTCAACCTGACCAATAAACACATTTACTAGCATCGTATTTGGCAATTATTATGATGTTAAGGAATGCTTTAAATCTTGTTGCCAACATAAAATCATAAGAATTGTGTTTATTTGCAGCACATTTGATTTTGGCCTATTTTGTAAAGATGAAATCTTAGCAAAAAAGCCTCAGCAATGACACTGCTCCAGAAATACTGCAAAAAAGGAAAGAATCTCTTTAACTTCAGTGAGGTTTCAGTTAGGATCTGTATCCATTCCAGTCTTTAGGAACAAGCATAAAACCATCAGTAACAACCTCTGGACTACTGATCCATGGCAGTAGATGAGATTTTGGAGAAGAATTCAGGAGATAACTTGGTTGCAACAGTTACAATGTATTTTCTGTAGAAGATATATTTAATAAGGCAATATATTCATTTGCAAAGGCATTTTTTTTCACATTAACAGCCCTGGTTGTCAGAAAGTGCATAGAGTCTTAGGATGGAGCCAAGATATGTGATAACAAAAAGTTGCTTGCACTGCAGAACACTGATATGTACTGTAATTTTAAGACACTAACTCTGAGGCCTAACTCCAGATGTTTTTGGAGTATGTAGGAGGGAAGGGTTTTGATTTTATCTTTGTAATGATATTGGTAAAAGAAGGTGGCAGGGCAGTAAAAATGAAAATTTCTCTTTTTCTGATAGTCAGAAATTGATTAGTACTTTGAAATCAAATGTTATGTTAAAAAGCAAAAAAGGATTCTGCACTCTACCTCTCTGAGGAGTGCACTTCATTATGGGAGTAAAACCACCACATAAGAACACAGAATCTAAACTAAAGGATAACATAAAGTGAGCACAGCCTCAGAGAATCAGTCTCTTGATTACAAAAAAGTCTAATTTATTCACAGAAGAGACATAGCAGAGCTGAGTCTTACTTTTAGCAATAATGATTACCCTGTCAGTGAATGCCCACATTTTCTCCTCTCTTGATGTTTGTAAAGGATAAGATTTTTTTCTCAGTATGGCATCAGCTGGTTCTGGATAACATCAGGTTAGAAGAACTTGATACATGTCTGTTCTGCAGAGATCTGCGGCTACTGCAGAGACACCTAGAACCCAGCTCTGAGCTGGAAGCAGACAGAATGTAATTACAGCACTGGGTAAACATGAAGCTGCTCTGGCATGCAAGTCTGATGCTGCTGAAAGTCAGGGCTGGTTAACTGTGGAGCACCAGCACCCTGGGGTGCTTTGACTGAGCTAATATAACTGGTGCTATACTTCACTTTAGGTTATGCCAGTGTGGGTCCATGGCAGTTCTGTGTTTCACTTCTGAGGATGGAGATTCCTAAAATCTGAGATGTTTTGGACTGAGGATGCTATCTTTGAGATCCTCCCAAAATCCTTTTAACCATAAAAGATAGGAAAGGAGACAGCCAAATTATTTGGATAGTAGAAGGCAGCTTTGTTCCAATGAGATTCTTTCCCCCTTAAACTGTGGATGATTTAATTTGTCTAAGGAAATCACCTGTTCAATCATCTTTTAAATATGATACTTAATACCTTTTCACTTCAGGAAAAAGAAGACACAATTTTGTTTTGAGGCTGGACCTGATGATTCTGCTGTCATTTAAGTCTGATTCTGTGTCTGAAAGCAAAGAAAGATAAGCAGATGAAGGAGGCAGAAAAGAGCGTAGAAACAGCAAACATGGACTGTTGAGCCTCCGACTCCCAGAGAAACAAAGTTACAGTCGCTACAAAACTTGGCAAACTCAAAAGTTCACTCAGCACAGCTTTTAGCTTCCTCTGAAGACGCTGGATGACACCAGTGCTTCATAAGACATCTCTGGGCTTTCTAAATTAGACTCTTCTGAGGCAAATGGCTAAAAAATGAGACACAGCAAAGGCAAACAAGGCGTGTAGGAGATGGTATTCAGGAGAGGGAGTAGGCAGGGGAAACGCAGCAACAGGAAAGAAGGAATCACACCTAAATTGCGGTTTGGGATTTTCCTATCAGTGATGGAAGTTGTAATGCCCAGAGGTCCCTCTTCCTGCTGTTTGAAGGTTGTTTAAGGAAGTTATGTGTTCTGGCATAATTTCAATTTTTCTTTGATCCCAAAGACCCTTCTTTTGGAAGGTTTCTAAAGAGAAATGAGTTTTGATAGTCAGTAATTTAATTAATCATTAATTACTTCCAGTGCTTCCTTTTGGGCTTACTGATTTCTAGGCCCATTCTCACATTTCTTTCCTAGCACATTTTTGATGCAGCTCTTGGCTAACATTGTCAGACCGGTATACTAGATTAATTCAGTCTTTCTCACTCTTACTAGCCTTTAGAAACAGTGTCCTGTAACAGGCTTAGGTTCTTAGAGGATCTGGCTGAAGGTCTGATGTAACCAACCAGCACTGCTGGTTTTCAATAACAAGGAGTTTATTTGTGCGAGTTATTTTGTATCCTGAGACTCTCTTGTCTCGTATTACCGACATTAAGTCTGCCTGACATCTTGGACAAAACAAGATACTTGGTGCTTCCTTTGAAGATGTGAGCAGCACATTGCCTAATCTCTAGTAGCATATGCCTGTATGGGCTGAATACCCAAAAAACCTAGATGAGGACATGTTGCTTGTTAGTGACCTTGTTTTCTACCACGGTGAGCCTCAAGCACACCCATCTAATCTGATGTGCAGACTCTGTTCAGCTGTAGTGTCTTTGTTCATCGCGTCTCTTGTTCAATAGCCATATCCACCTCATTCCAGAGTGAATGGTTTAGTTCAGATTGCAGGTCATACCAGCATAGTTAAGGGTTATTAGTCAAAGGTTTTAATCTCTCCTAGAGCTTTGGACTTTGATCCTAGTGACAGTCTGTTTTGTGTTACAGGCACAGTTTGTTGGCCTTTCTTCTCTTGATTTGTCTATATGAGAATTTTCTCCTTTAGTTTTATATCACCCCCAAACTCTTCAATCAGTTGGCCTTCTTTCTGCACCCTGTTTAAACAGAAATCTTTAATTTTTTGTTTTTATGTGGCATTACTCTTTCTGCCTTTTAAGCTTTGTTCCATAGTTAGCTCTTCTGCCAGAAATAAATGAAAATTGATGAACACAACAAGTGCTTTAGAAGAGTCTGGACTCTAAAGACTGTCTTTTGCTGGACCTCTCTGCTGGCGGGTACAGCATGAAACACTATAAATGCTTTACAAAATTTCTCATTTTGAGGAGGCTTTAAAATCTGTGGTGATCATAATGAGAGGAGAGAGGAGCTGGAGGTGTGTTTAATTTAGGAATGCTCAGTTATCTATCAGTGATTGCCAGAAATCTTTTTTATTCTGTGTTCTGTGTCTGTACTTAAGGATAACAAGAGCTTCCCTGTGCATGTTCCAGGCTGGAGTGCAGTGTAGAGATATGGAGGTAGCTCTGCATATATTAGCTCAGGTGCTAAAACACACCAAAAGACTGGTTTTGGTTAATTGAATCACTTCTTGTTGATTTGCACAGAAGAAAAAATCTCTTTTTTTTTTCTTACTCACTGGTGTCCTTAAATACTACAGTTACAGGGAGCACAGGGAGATCTTAAGAGGAAAATAAGACAACGAAGAGAAGATAAAGTGGGTTTGTTACGAATGACTCATGACAAGTTAAATTGTGTGTTTGGTGTTAATGAAGGAAAGAAATGCAGTGCCCATACTGTTGTTTTCCTCATGTGAAGTTTTCCTCTGAAAAGCTCAGGTATGTTATGGAGCTGTAGCTGCCATAGTGAGATTCTAGTCTGTTCCAACTAAAGTAAGTTTAAACAAATATAACCAGTAATTGCTATTTATTCATTGCCAGGATATGCTGATGTATGAGAACTCTGTACTCATGGGGGTTTAAATGTTTCTCAGAATCTTCATTATTCCTTTTTCATAAAAATAGTCTGAAGAGAGTCATGAATGCTTTGTAGAACACAGTTAAAAAATCACGTATGAAAGATAACAGTAGAAGCAGACTGAAGTCAATCAAGTGAAGTTTTAAATGCAAACACAGCATGTTTCACATAAGAAAAAATAAATATAGAATGTGGGAAATATTTTAGGACATGTATTTAACCCATAGAGAAATATCCAGGGATTATAGTGGATGGTGATTTGAGTTGGTAAAACAGTGCAGTGTTAATGAGAAAAATAGCTACCCTTGTACTTCATTGAACTACCAACAATATTACATGTGAGGCAAGTGTTCCTAGCTTGCTGTAGTCAACACATGATTTATAATGCTGCATTCAATTCTGGGCAACATGTTTTAAAAGAGACCCAGACAAGCTGGAGAGAGATCAAAGGAGAGCAGCTAATGTGATAGATGTTTTGGAAATGAAGACCTGTGTGGAAAAGAAGCGAGAATATGTTACACAGAGATGACTGATGGGAACATGGGACCTGACTATCTCACATCAAAACAGTCTTACAAGGAGAAGCAGCATAATTGTTCATGTTAATCCACAAGGATGGTAGAAGTAATTAAGGATGGAGTAGGAATGAAAATATAAATTGAGCAGGGAGGGTTTATTAGATGAATGGAACAAAAAAGACTGCTGCCAAGGGAGGGTATGAAACTGATGTTGGGGGATGCATTTCCAGCTAGAGTAACTGTCCATCCATCAAGGACAGTTTCTGGGCTTAAAACTTTTACTCCAAAGATGCAGGTGGCTCAGTTACACAGTTCTCAATTCCTTCCAAATCCTAAAATGGACTTGGCTTTCTCCTTTTTGTCTGTCATCTTCCATCCTTACTTCTCCTTTCAGCCTCAGGCATGAGGCTGTTTTGTATCAGTGAAACGCGTGATTATTTGAGTGACTCAAGTTCTAGGAGTGGCATTAGTAGAGGTCCTGCAGCAAGTCCTTACTTAAAATCTGCCTACATGGATCTGCTAAGAGATGCTGAAAAGCAGTTGTAGAATCTTTTATGTGCCTCAGGCACTGAACTATGGAACTTTGCAGCCAGAAGCAACGTGGCTGGCATAATGCAGCATCTTTTGGCTATGAGCCTCACAGCCAGTTTAATTAGTATCAGGCCCATGACATGCTGAGGAGATGTCTGGTTTGAGGGTCCGAGTATGGTTTCTGCATAGCTTTGCTCCATTCTGTGAGTATGTGCCAGTATGTTTGGCTCTAACTTTGAGCTCTTTGCTTCACTCTCTATTGTACCATGTAAACATAATCCCCATTTTCCTGAATCAACTGGGAATTAAGTGCCTTACTGTGTGCAGAATCCCTCTGTGCTGAAGCAAGATTAATCCTTGCATCATCACAGTCAACCAGGGAAGAATTTTATCCCAAGTCTCCCAAGTGGAGACAGCGTGATGAAATGTTTTAAGGAATTGCCAGCTCTCCAGACAGTATTTTGGCTCCCACACCTTGCATTTTTCTGGCAAATATTCTGAACACTAGGATAAAAGGAAAAGATGTAATAAGAAAAAAACCTGGGGGACAAATGATCATCCGATGCAAATCAGCACTGTGAAGGAGCAATACTAGTGCTCCCTGTTCCGTATCTTGCTCTTTCTTGGCAGTATCCTACAGAAATATGTTGTTTTTCCCTTTTATGAGACTAAAATTTTTTCTGTATTAGCATACCCTAACCCCATATTTCTGACTTTTATCTAATTTTAATGGAACTATTAAAGTGGGCTTTTTTCAGCTAAAACTTGACCATCAGGAGCAGAGTGCAGGAAGCACAAGGAAATCTCAAGGCATCTGAAAAAGTCAATTTGGTGATTTTTGAGATAAAAGAGCACAAACAGTAATAAAAGCTGAAGACATTTTATGAGTGCTTTTCATTGACATTACAACTTCAAAGGGTTTTGTGGCATTTTATTATTTAAATTTCCAGGTCAGTGTTCAGGAAGGATGGATTATATTATGTATGAAATATCAAAAAGGGAAAGGAAGGAATTATAATAAAACATTCACAGTCATTCATGTGTATGTGCAGACATATTTAAATTTACCAAGTTTTGAGTGTCTTTTTGGCCTACTCAGACAATTTGTCAATGCCAGCACTGGTGTAGTCTAAACATCATAAATTGTCTTCTCTTCAGCTGCATTAAAGTCACTTGACTATAGCTTTAGCTGGGTGTTTTTGCTGCCAGTAATACTTTCCTTAGCAGGGTTTCACACATGCATTCAGAGGTCTGTTCTTTTGCCAGTCAATTATTCTAAGTATGTGGACTCCCTAAGGGTGAGGCAGACTTTACATTTGACTCCCTTTCCCTACAGACAGTATGGTAAATGCAAATAATTACTGGTGTTACTGCTACCCTTTATTTTTCTTGATTGCCTGGCTATCATCAGAGACAAGATACAAAGCTGGAGAATCTTTTGGCTAAAGTCATGGCTATTCTTTCATTCAGAAAAAATTGAAGAGCAAGGTGCCCAAGAGAAATGGTCATCCTGTACTGGGCTGTAAATTTATACTTGCCTGTGTAAATTGAGGCTCTCCTTACTGTTCCAAGAATTTGTCACATGTGGACTGTTGTGAGTCTTTGCAGATGGCTTTTGTCACTGGGTGTGCTTCACACATCTAGCAGCTCTGTTTGCCCTGGGAAGAAGTGTGTTGGGCACTTTTTTCTAAATTTCAACACTGTCAGCTTCTGTGGGAACAGTAACAACATGGGATCTGCTCTCATCACGTCCCTTTTGCTCTGTGCTGTAGCCAGGCTAATCATGAGGTGAATTGGAGTGCCAGAAATTTGTCTTCCCCTACTGCTGTGGAAATGCTGCTCTGTTCCTCCTCAGCCCAGTTGTGCAATATGAGGCATGGTCTGCTCATAAGTTTGTTTTTTGGTTTAATCCTGTGTTGCTCCTGTTTCTTGCTGTTTATTGCCAGCTTGATATCTCCTAGTAAAGCTTTTGAATCAGCTTTTCACCTTAAGACTCTTGTTGGTGAGTCCTTGTGTGAAGTCTTAGGCAGCAGGTTGGTGTAGCTGAAAGGTGTTCAAGATACGCAATGGCAAGAATTGTTTTATTGTGGCCATGAGAACAGAAGTGATTATTTGGATACTTTCACACTTACCTCCAAAGATGATCTGTTCACACAGCCTCAGTTTGTGGTAGGCAGCAAGGGTATTTTACTTTTTCCATGCCCTAACTTGTGAGCTTTGTTGATTTGTACTTCAGGCCCAGGAAACTCAGGATGGCTTTGTGTTTACCTCTTTGGATGATATACTGGTGTTTTCTCATATATGAAGCTGAGCCAGATGCCTGAAACTTTAGATTTTAAGGATCTTAGAAAAGCATTATTTGTTTCAAGCCATTGTATTAGATGCAGTGGGGAAAATCCTATTGTACACACTCACACAGCATCATAAAATCTTTTGTAGTTGGCTTAAACCAAGCAGTTTTAGCTGCAACCTTTACTCTGTGAAGAAAGTTATCCATACAAAAATGAAATGCTCAGAATCACTGTTTGTATGCAGGGTTTTATTTTTCATTGTAGTCACTGGCTGGTGAAACTCATTTTTGCTTCCCAAGAAACATTTTACTCATTTTCTGGTTGCATTTTTGTCAGCATCCCAGTTCAGCTTGGAGATTTTGTGCTGATGGTAATTAGTTTCAGCTCATACTTACTGGCAGGCGTTTTTCCAAATCAGTGAAAGTAAACAGAAGTGTAACAGCATTTTTAAAACGATGCAGTATTTTTGCTTTTGGAAGGCCATAAACTAAAACACAAACACAAAAATACAGTAAGGCATCAAATGTTTAAATTCAATACAGTAAAGACAACAGAAATAATATTGCAGTTTTCAATCCTGATGAGCTGACTGCTAAGGATTATGTCTTTTGCAGGGTAAAAAAATCCTGCCATGATAGGGACTGCAATTGACAGCTTAAAGCATTTGCAGTGAGAACTGAGAGAAGTTCTGGATGTTAATAGAAGCTTTTACTGATAATGGCTTGAAGTTCATGAGTGCTAGAAGTATGTTATTTCTGGTGTAAGGTTATAAAGAACATAATGTGGTATTCATTAAAATATGAAGCCAAAAATAACATCTGTCTCTCATGAATAAGGGATAAGGTCTCATTTTAGATCTCTTAATATTTGAAAACAGTATTTTTGCTAGAAAATTAGAGTTTTTGTACCCTTTCAAATAAACAACAACATTAAATACCACAGTAATGCAATCACACCATTTTAGCACAATGATAAAAATATACAAAAGTTGATTCAACTTGATTATAACTTTTCAAACCTTAGGCATGACTCTCATTGTCCAAGCAAGCCTTTATTTGGCTTTTTCAGTGGGTCACATGGGTATTTGCCATGTTGCCTGAGAGGGAACTGGATGTTTTAGTCACTGATCTCTTTTGGTGCTGTGGAACAGGGTTCATCCATGGGGACATCAAGGTTGGCCCGCCACAGTAACGACCTGAGTCTGTATGGAACTGAATGCCTCTTGGGAGGTTCTCAAAAGCTTTAGGGTCCTATGGTGTAGTGTCTGGTACCTGTCCACCATCACTGGTAGTTATTTATAAAACTCATGGATTTCAGTTGTCTGGAAATTATTTATAAATTCATGTTGAATTAAACAAATTTTTTCATGTAGATAAAGACATATTTTAGAAAAAAAGATTCAAGTGCTGCAGGCTGGTATCATTGAGGAAAAAAATTTCAGCGGTCAGGTGTTTCTTTCAGTAATGTGCATGGATTTACTGCTACTGAAAACCACTCTAAGGCAGCTTTCCCTGTTCTTGGAAATGAAATGCATCACGTGAAAAGCATTTTTGCTTGTTTTGCTGGATAAAAGTAGAAGTTTTTTTCTCAGGGTGCTGGGGGTTTTGGTTTACTTATCTCCCCTGAGTCAGTTATTCAATCTGATCTACTCAGTGCCACAATTGTCATAGGCTCTGCTGCTGCACTCTGGGGAAGGCAGATGCACATATCTGCACTGAAGCCCTGCTGCAGTAACAAGCCACAGGGATGTGTGCTGCTGGTCCTTGCAGAAGCAAGCATTATGCCATCACATTTTCATAGCTAAGGTTACCTTTCTCTAAGGTGTTCGAGGTTAGTTTGTACAGGGTAGCAGTAGCCATTTTCAAGACCAGACTGAAATCAAGCGAAAGCAAGCTCTGTAATGTGAATGTGTAAGTGGAAATGCCCTCTGGTAAATGACAGGTTTTGTGTGCAAGTTGGGTGCTGGGTACCCTTGGATGGGCAGCTTGCAGGCAACCCATAGGCTGACTGTGGGTCAGTGTTTGGGTGCAATTTAGAGACCCTGCAGTATCCTCCTGTTCCCAAACAGATCTTTAAAAGTGACTGTAGAGGCATTGACTGTGGCTTGTGCAGTGCCTGGTCTGCTGAGTGCGTGTGAAACAATGTGCAATAAAATTGATGGATAGCAAATGTCATATTGCATTATAAATATGAATTTTTCATGGTTCAGGGCAAAAATGCATAAATCAATAGTAAACACATTTTCTGTTTGGAACACCTGTTACAATTAATTCTGGGTAATCAGTTATATTTTTTTAATGAAAAACAATGGCAACAAAAACATTACTTATCTTCAGCCTGATTTTAATTTTGATATCACACAAATCCTTTTGGTTTTGATTAAGGATTTGCAAGATCTATAACAGGTCTATAATGTAGGTCAGAGATTTTGGCTGACAGAGGAAAAAGACAACTGTTAAAGGAAACAGGTTATCTTGATTCGTTAGTTTGCTTTTTATTTCCTATTATTTTTCCCCAATAGGAATTTAATTAGACAGGGATGGCTTGAATAAAAGTGTTGCAAAATAATATCATGAGTGGATAGTAATTCTGTAATCTCAGTGCCCATTTTGTAATAAAATATTCTAATTTAATAATGCCTAGCCAAAATGAAGCATTGGAGCCACATGTTAGTATTATTTAATCTTACACACTTAGCTTTGTTCAGCATGAATCCCAAATATGTCTGGAAGCAGTCAAAGTTTTCTCATTTATATGCATAACCCAAATAAAATATATTCAGAAATTTGCACTGGCGGGAAGCCTCTGAGGGCAACATTAACCTGTTTGGGTTTGGGTTCACGTTTCTGTCTTTTAGTCATTGTCCCGTATGGCAGAATTTGCAGTCCTGGTGCAGGCTGCTAGGGATATCTGCCTAGCACAGGGAAGGGACAGGAATCCTTTCTTGGGATGCTAAGCAACGGATTGACCAGAGAAGCTGAGGATGTGGGAAACCTTTCATCCTCCCCTGTCTCTCAAAGAAGCTTAGGCAGCTAATTCTGAAGGAAGGTGCCTCTGTTTCCTCTTATCATTGACAGCCATGAATCCTTTTCTGCAAGTAGGTGGGTGGCCAGGACTTTCTCACACAAATTGCAGCTGGAATAGGAGGAGGGGAAGGACCGTTTGGTGCATTTGCACTTCTGGCCAACAGCTCAGTCAGCAGAGATCTGTCTGAAATAAAGAAGCGTTACATTCAAGCTCTTGCTCCAGAGATTATTTAATTATCTATGCAAAAATAGGTAATTATTTAGCTTTAGCCTGGTGGCCTTTCAGTTCAGCAAACCATTGAAAATCAAGTATTTTCACAGTTCTCATTTGCTCCGTATCACAACATCTTCAACAGGAGAGATGGCATTCCTTGAAATGCTCAATAGACTGGTAGTTAAAGCATTTCCTTTGAGGACATCTTCAGACCTCTGCTCCAATTTGTACCTTACATGGCCTTGAATTTGGCTCATTTACACCCCTGTGCTTCAGTTATAGAGCACTTTGATCTATCATAAAGCTTTAGGCTTCTAAGAAAAAATAAGAAGGTAGTTCTGGTGTGAAGTCTGCCATTTTGGGAATGGTGAACTGTGCTTACAGGATCCTTTCTTCCTTAAAATGCAGAGTGCACTTCATAAATTCTTAAACCATGGTTTAAGCCTGAGGCAGGAACTGAGCTGCATAGCACAGTGCATGATCTCTACAGCTATGTAGCTACTGCTATGGTCAGCAACAAAAATGCATTTAAGAGATATTTTGGTGAAAAATTTAAGGTTAAGCATACACAGGCCAGTACAGACATGCATCTAGCCTGCACTCAGGTAGTTGATATGGCTTGTGCCCTGGAACAGTATTGTTTGCAGCAGCATGCTTTTCTTTTTGAGCCAAAAGGAGATACTTTTAGAGGGTAAACAGAGAACTGAAGGCTTAGACTTTGCAAGTAGGTATCCATCTCTAAGTCATTTGAGTGTGAACATGGATGCGTTGCATTGTTGTGTGTTCCATGGTTCTGAGACATTCCTCGGAGGATGCCAGAGTAGGGTTTGGTGCTATTAAGCTTCAAGATCTAGAATCCATAGTCAGTCAGTAGACCTTGTTTTGTTATATGCTGCAGAAGTAGAAAATAACCTCTCTGTACCAAAGAAACCTAAACTCTAAATACAGAATGGAAACAAAGAACTAGCTGCTAATTATGGTTCTAGCACAGCAGTTACCTAAGCCCTATTTTTATCAAACTTTTGGCAGAATATGTAGAATATACAGTGAACCGAGGTAGGAAAAATGGATTATTTGGCTGGTGCTTACAGTCTGTTTGAGATGTACTACTGGGGAAATCCCAGAGATATTAGAAATGTTAACAAACCATGCTGGCTGACAAGATGGGCAATTTGGAGATAGACACCGATGTCTTGATACTGAAGGAAGTGGTATTTTAAGGATACTAAAAGACATTTTCAGTATTGATCTCTCTTGTTTTTGTTCCATTTACGTCAATACTAAACCATTAAGAACAAATAAAATCAGAAGTAGTTTTATAATAGCTAAAGTGACTTCACAATAGCTATTAAGTTATTTCATTAGTACATAACTTTTGAGACTTAAGATAGGATGCATTAAATTCAGCATATTGTGCAAGGAGTGAATAATATAAAGTATATTACTTGCCTTGGTCCCAGAGGGAGTAGAACTCCCAGATCTGGAGGAAAGGGCCCATGCTTCCCACCACTTTATTAATACTTTAAATCACAGTCCTCTGTTCTAATCCATATCAGCTGTGCACTGAACAGGCAAAGATTCTGTCCTTCCGATAAGGCTCATGGCTGTAGCCCATAGTCCAACTTGCATGGAAAGAAGTAAGAAGCTGTTCTCACTCCATGTTTTAGGTTTCATTTCAACCTGACACCTGGAAATCTTTTCATGGAAATCAAAGAATAATTTCCTGGGAGAATGATGTGTTGAAAAGCACTGAGAAGAAAATGTCAGCATTAGCTTCATATTTTCTTGGATTTCTCTGGTTGTCACAGATTTAGCATTATCCAGGATTGCTTTTGTGTTGAATATGACAGGAAAATTACTTTTATTCTTGGTATCAAAATGCGGAATTACACTATGTTCAGCTACGCTTATACTGTATGGTTTGGTTTTTATTTAAAATTTAATTTAATAAAGATGGGTCAATTGCAGTAGCTAATACAGAGTTGAAGTTGAACAGAAAAAGGTTTTTGAAATACAGGATCCTGCTTTCAATCTATCTTAAGACTGGTTTTTCATCTTGCTTTCAAAACTTGGACTAGCAATAGTTTTTAAGACAAAAATAGTCCATGAAGTGTATTTTCCATTTAATTACATGAAATTTGTATACATGTACAATGTGGCTTCCAGATTTTTAAAATTTTACAGCACTAAAATCTGGTAAGATTCCAGAAAAAGTTAATTGTGGAAGAGATATATTCCTAGAAAACCCATAGTACTGTATCTGTGCTATAAAAGACAAACCCATTTCTTGTTCTCATCTAGTACAAACTAAACAAATTCCGCTGGATGAAATCAGAGCATTTTGTGACAAAGCTGCAGCAAAAAGAAGCAAAATCAAGACAGGGCTGAGAAAAGGAAACAGGCATTAAAAAGCATTTACAGTTACCATACTCTGCTTACACAAGCAACTGTGGGATGACATCAAAATGCTTGTCAGGCATTAAAGAAGCTTCCCAACAACTTCATGAAGTTGCCTATTACATTCATTTTACAGATGGATTAGACTGAGAAAGCATGAAATTTAAATGCCATGGTCCCATGAGGAATCACTGGCAGAGCTGAGAACAGAATCTCTCCCCAGCAACTGCTTCTTAGTATTGACAAGAGCAACCGTTTTAAAATAAAACATTTGACTTAGGTTTACAAAATCATAACTTTTCAAATAAACCCCCCTCAAAAAACTTGAGATTGAATGCTCAGTGTTTCTATAACTAAAAAATTATTTGTTTACATGTCCAGAAAAATGAAGAGAAGGTAGTATTAGTTGTAAAAAAGCAAGATTTCAAAGAAAGTATAAGAAGGTGTTTCTTTTGAAGCCATTTATAGCATTTATACTAGAATCTCTGGTTTCACTGAAAAGACCAGCTTTTTCCCATAAACTTGGTGTTGGTACATCTAAATTTGTACAAATGAAAAAATGGGACGTAGAAGGTCAGCCTACCCTTGGATTCAGAGAATACCAGCAAAACCACAGACTTGGTATGGTGCCACTGTAAACAGATTTACACCAAATATCCTATCAGGCATGATCATAGCAAGTAGTTGCCTGAACAGAGAAATTGAGGGTACCTATGGATTTCTGATCTGACCTCCATACAACACAGGCTCTCCTGCAGGACCCCTGGTTTCGTCTCCCAGACACATTAGTCTCTCTCCTTGTGTGCTTTGTACAACAAAGCAACTGGCATGCCCTCAGTTTTGCCCAGTTCCCCACTCTCTCCTCCTTTAATACCCACACCTCTGGCCCTTTACTTCTTTGAGCCCCACAACCCCTCAGATCATCACAAGCAAAAGTCCTCAGCACCGCTCTCATCTCCATCTTTATGCCCTGAAAGCACCATGACTGATGGGTCAGGAACCTCCTGTGCTGCGTGAGGGTCTCATGCCTGGTTAGTGGCCCAGTCCACCCTGCTCAGTAGGGCTGAGGGGATAAGGAATGAGAGCACCTTGTCTTACCTTCAGCAGAGGCAGTAGTAGCAAATCTCTCTTTCTTTCTCTCTCTCTAAATGGCAGGTGCTGAACTTTCTGTTAAATTCAGTTGAAGCTGGTAAAGGGTACTGTTAGGGGGGATCTGGGAGATGCATAGAGTCATGTTCATACAGATATAATGGCAACATAAACATAATTTCCCTATGGATTAAATGAAGCACTATATTATGAGCTATATTATTCAGACATCTACTTGATTAGTATTATAAACTGCTTGAATAAATAATAACAATAATAATAATAATAACCATAATCTACTGAACTTGAGATAGTGGTGGGATATGAAACAGAAATGGCAGGAGTAAATGCACCCATGCAAAAAAAATTGAATATCCTTCATACAAAGACATGAGAGAGTAGCATGTCAGAGAAAATTCGAAGCCCTTTGTCATGCTGTGGACAGAGAAGCACAGGTAGTCATGTCCAATAAATCGATGTTTGTGATACAGCAGAAATATGATGTACTTCTGTAGAAAAGCATCCACTTCTCCTTGAGGTCTCAGAAGTTTCAGAAATCCAGGAGAAAACTCCCAGTCACCTCAGTAGGCTTTGAAAAAGTACAGAAAACTTCTCTTACCTTTCTATGCACTGATGTTGGTATTCCCAGAGATTTTGCTGCAAGGACAAACTGGATGGAGAAGGAGCTAACGCTAAATTGAAAACTGAACCGCACTAGTGGTATTTTTAAAGCATGACCCTGATGCCATGGACTTTTTCCAAGAAATTTTTGCCCATCTGCCCATAAACCAGTTTGCCCTGGCCATATTTCCATACTCCCCATAAAAGACTTTACACATCCAGTTGAGTGTCATTAGCTGCCTTTACTACACCCAAAGTTCTGATGTTTTCTCACCTCCCACGCTTGGGACAGAAAAAGATCCCTTCAAAAATATTCAGAGACTTTAATACCTCCCTTGCTTCCTTCCTTTTTATGTTCTACAATTACACATACAGCGAATGAAGCACAGCTGTAACTAAAACGTAGAATAACCCTACTGCCATTAAACAGTGATTTGACTTCTGAGGGAAATACTAGTTTTAGGGCCGTGAGATTGCAATAGGCTCCAGTGAGTTTTTTGTGTATTTTGATTCAGTTTCCTCTTGGGAATATTTCAGTGTATGGTCTTCATATAGCTCTGGCTTGCAGATTACAGCGTCACCGCTGGAAAAAGATTTAAACCTAAAAAACATGTTTAATCTATTGTGCCTATATTATGACAGAGTTTTATTTGATCTTGGCAGTTTGAACATCTTTGGGGAACAGTTGAAAACATCTTTCTAAACTCATTATTGTCAGTTTAAAACAGCTCTCAAAAACTAAATTGCTGCAAGCTTCAGTATAAGGCAGCTGTACATTTATTAGACATAACATTGGACAGCAGAAGTACTGTGTCTTAATACCCAGACTGATAACATTTTATACTATCCTGATACAAGTGAGATTAGCTGATGTCTGCTAATCAGGCAGTGAAATGCATTTCTCATAGAGCACACAGATTAATATTACAGCTGAGAAGCATTCCGAATTTTCTGTAATAGCACTAATGCATGCTGGTGGAAAGGGAGAGAGATGTGAGAAATAACAAGTGTGGGCCAAAGGAAGGCAGAGAGCCAGTTGTGTCAATTCTCTCTCTGACTGGTAACAGAAAAATATGTTAATATTAAAGAAATTAACAATTGAAGTTAAGCTTATTAAACAGTAGAAGCAAACAAGATGGTGTGGCTGTGGTGATTCCCATGTACGTGTGAGATACACAGCAGTGAGAGGCCAAGTATTCCAATTAACAAAGCGTTCAAACACACTCAAGCTCAGTCTGTGATGCCATTAATATTTCTAGATTTAATATATACAGGATTGGCACTCTTACGGATAATTATAGAAGGTCTGGGCTTTGTAACTTAAATAAATCTCTTTGCTTAAAGAATGTCTCCACATTCTTTAACTGTAAGCCCAGACATGATCCAGCCATGGCACTCAAGGA
Source organism: Entomyzon cyanotis (assembly GCA_024500445.1). Classification (NCBI taxonomy): domain Eukaryota; kingdom Metazoa; phylum Chordata; class Aves; order Passeriformes; family Meliphagidae; genus Entomyzon; species Entomyzon cyanotis. The sequence goes on along the minus strand of JAKEPQ010001021.1, from coordinate 39,945,465 downwards.
GGTCTAGAGTAAGCAGGAGGCTGAAGTGCACTGTGCTCAAACAGATCTCAGCGGTGTTAGTAAAGCATCAGTCTCTCCTCTGCCATGTCACCTGGTCTACACACCACATCCTGGGCTACCAGCAGTGGTCAGGCTGCACACTCAGGGGCATCTGTGTCCAGGGAATGTCTGAATTTGGGGTGTCACTGCACTGCTGGCAAGATGATAACCCTGTCCCTAATGTTAGCTCCCTCCCCTGGCAGGTCTGGCTGTGCTGACACTCAGTGGATCCCTCAATGTCCTTGGCCTGCTGGCGAGCTAGTCCTGAGGCATCAAGGACACTCATGCATGGTGCAGACAGCTGCATGTCTGCTCTTGGGAAGGCAAAATTTATAGTCTGGGCTCAGCCTTACACTGATGCAGTCATATGGCATCTGGATTGCAGCTGGTTGTGGAGCAAGCTGGGAATGTGAGGAACTGTTTTTTGGGCTGTAGATGTGTTTCGACTCTGCATGGGAAGATGATCTTAAGGAGTTCTTCCACAGAGAAAATAAGGGCTAGAAATTTTTCCAAAAGAAAACAAGAGTGACAAATATCAGTTATCTGCTTTTTTGGCTGCACTTCTGGAAGGCCAAAGAGGTTTATGGTCCTTATGTATTAGTTCCATGTAACCTGAACAAAAATGAAACATTGTAAATTAATTACACTGAAAAAAAATCTCCTTGAGGTTGGGCAAGTTTCTCCATTGCATGGAAACTCCTGGGCTCCTGACAATTAACACTGTCCTCTGACAAATTCAGGAAACTCTTGCTGTACATGACATATGTCTCTGGAGGAGAAGAGAAACACATCCACACAGTATAAATGTTCCTGAAAGGATTGCCTAACAAAACCATTGCAGTAGAATTGGCTCATGAACACTTTGTTGCCTGCCAGGACCCCCAGGTCCTTCTCCTCAGAGCTGATTGGCTCCCAGTCTGTACTCATGCCTGGAGTTATTCTTCCTCAGGGGCAGGATCCTGCATTTTCCCTTGCTGATTTTCAGCACGTTCATCTCTGTCCATCTCTCCAACCTGTCAAGGTCCCTCTGAAGGGCTGCACGGCTCTCTGGGATATTGGCCACTTCTCCCAGCTCTGTGTCATCAGTGAACTTGCTGAGGAGGCATCTGCTTCTTCCCCCAAGTCATCGATGAACAAGTTAAACAAGACTGAGCCCTGGGTGACATCACTAGCAGCAGGCCTCCAAATAGACCCTGTGCCCTAGGCCTCCAACTAGGCACTAATTGCACCCCTCTGGGGTCTGACACTCAGGAAGTTCTCAACACATGTCACTGTTCGCTCATCCAATCCACAATCCCTGAGTTTGCCTACAAGGATATTGTGAGAGAAAGTGACAAAAGCCTTGCTAAAATCAGGGTAGACAATATCCACTTCTCTCCCCTCATCCATCCAGGTAATTGTTTCTTTGTAGAAGGCAATCAGTCAGGTCAAACACAACTTACCTTCAGTGAATCCATGCTGACTACTCCTGATCATCTTCTTGTCTTCCGTGTGGATAGAGATGGTCTCCAGAATGAGGTGCTCCATCACCTTTCTGGGGACTGAAGGGAGGCTGACTGTTCCCTGTGTCCTTCTTCTTGCCACTTTGAAGATCAGGGTGACAATTGCTTTCTTCCAGTCCTCAGGCACCTCTCCTGATCTCCAGGACATTTCAAAGATAATCATGAGTCCTCTATAATGTCTGCTAGTTCCCTCAGCACTTCTGGATGTCAGAGCCCATGGACTCATGGATGTATACTTTGTTTAGGCGTTCTCTGACCCAGTCCTTGACCAATGGAAAATCTTCCTTCTAACATTCCTTTACCCTGGTCTCCCAGGTTGGAAATCTCTGAGGGCTGCTCTTATCAGTGAAGACCAGTGCAAAGAAGTCATCCAATAACTCTGCCTTCTCTCTGTGCTCTGTTATCAGGGTCCCCTCTCTATTTAGCAATGGGATCACATCATCCTTTGTTTTCCTTTTGTTATTGGTGTATTTTGTTATTTTTGTAATTGGTATATTTTGCTATCCTTGACATCCTTGGCCACATTTAACTTCAGGCGTGCCTTGGCCTTACTAGATTTACTTCTACTTACTCCAACAACCTCTCCATATTCACTAATTCTATATTGCCTGATTTTGTGTATGTGAAAAGTTGGTAATAATTAATAGAGCAAGTAGGGTCTAATGCAGAGGTGACATATGAAGCTTCTGATTTCCTAAAATAAGAGGCTCCAGTTTCAAATGAGAGGTTTGTGTTCTGGCTGAATCTGACTGATGTATCATCTGTATACAGGTATATATATATTTTGTATACAGGTAAAATTGTTTTTGTCTGTATTGCTTTGAGGGCAGGATGGTTTTTCAACTGGGTAATTCTGCTTGTAACAAGGGGAAGGAAGAAGTGGCAGAAGACTGGAAGGTGGAAATCCATCTGCTGCTCAGAGGTCTGTTCCTGTGTCAGGTACAGGACTGAGCTTTTTAGGGAAGAGACATGGCAATGACACATGCTGTAGGAAGCTGATTTAAAACATGAGGCTGGCAGGAGCTTCCAGGTAAACCAAGCTATATAGTAATCTGGAGACCCTGAGCTTGGCATGATCCTCTGCCACAGCAGGGTCTGTATCATGTATAAAGCAGGTCTCAAACATCCACACTGGCTTCCCTGCATCCTGCTTGCTCAGTGTCCTTTGAGTATGGGTCTGAATACCCACGGGTCCATGCAATAAAATGGCACTGAGAAAGGGTACTAAAGGGAGAGGAGAAGTTGCCTTCTATGTTACAGCTTTTCTTGAAAGTGTATTTGCCTTGTGAATCTCTGTGGGTGCTCATTATTTGAAGAAAAATCATCTTCTTTATTATCAGCTGTGTTACCATGGGCTGGAAGGAAATATTGCACTGTCATTGCAGTTGGTGTGGAAAAGTGTGGTCAGTCAGCTTTGGTTTGGCTGCTGTCACTAGCTCTGGTTTTCCCATTAATTTCAGGGACTTTGCTGGCATTCCACTGACTTTAATATACTATCATGGATATGAATTCCATGTGCAGACTATCTGGGCAGCGTTTGTTTGTTTGTTTCTGTTTTGATGGTTTGTTTGTATTGGAGATTATTTTAGGGCAGGGCTCACCCTGTCCTCACCCTGTTCAAAGCAAAGACAAACCACAGCCTCACTGCCGCAGCACAAGCACCTCATTTGAAGCTTCCTTCTCTGCCAGAGCAGGCAGACAAATTATACGTGCAATCTGACAGCAGAAACTTCCTCAAGTTTCTGGGTTTAGTTTAATTTCATTTATACATTTTTAATTAATCCATCTTGAAAATATGTATTTTTTACCATATGCAATCAAAGGAAAATTAATTTAAATGCTGCGTGTTCAGGTCTGTGCAACTTGTATACATATCCTAAATCAAAATATGAATCATGATAATTTCTGCTTTCTCTTTTAAAAGACCCTTTACAAACGCAGAAGCATCAATTACACCAAGTGAACTTTTTTATCTATACAATGCTTTGAACATGCAGAACGTTGAATTATTACAGGTTTTACAGTTTTTATGCCATCTCCTGAGCCTGGGTCCTATTTCAAACATAAGTGTTCATTACACAAGGCTGTTCTAACACCCAGCCTTGTTAGCAGCTCTGCATATGCAACTTAGCAGTTCTTCATGCATCTGCAGTTACAGAGCTAGGAACCAAGATGAAAGTGAATTTTTCAAGGTTAGTAAGAAGGGAGTCCTTGGAAGGCCTCTTCTGCAAAATTTGACCTTGCGAATTAGGAGGCCTGCATGTAAAGTAGGTGGGGTTTGTCATCTCCATATCAAGGCTGGAGAGTTGAGGTGAAGACAGTGTTACATATTTGCTTTTTTTGTGCACAAGAAGTTAGAGCAGCAGGCTGGATCTGCTGCTATTAAAACTTGCTTTTTTATTCAATATCCTTTTCAGATGGATATGTTCCTGTTTTTAGGAATATGCACTTAGGCTTATTCCCCTTAGGCTGCAAGGCTGTAGTGATTTGACAGTTATAGAGAAGCTTGTTCTGGGAGGTATTGGAAAACATCTAAAGGACAACAAAGTCATCAGCCACAGCCAGCATGGCTTTGCATGAGGAAAGTCCTGCTTATCAAACCTGATTTCCTTTCATGACAAGGCAACCTGCCTGGCTGATCTAGGAAAGCCAGTTGATGGTATCTTTTTGGACTTAAGCAGTGCTCTTGACACTGTCTCTCACAGAGTCCTTTCAGTCAAAACGTCCAGCTCACAGCTGGATAAAAACATCCTGTGATGGGTGAACAACTGGCTCATGAGTGGCTTACAAAGAGCTGTAGTGGATGAGGCAACATCAGACCGGAGATCTGTCACTAGTGGGGCTCCACAGGGCTCCATCCTTGGTGTGCTCTTCAACATCTTCATAAATGACTTGGACACAGGACTGGAACGGATGCTCAGTAAGTGTTGGGGTTTTGACCCTGACTAAATGCCAGACACCTCTGCTCCCTCCTGCCGCAGACATGCAGGAGAGGGGAGAGAAAAAAAATAACCTGTTAAACATACCGGATTCATGAGTTGAGATAGGACACTGACAAGAGGACACACAGAAAAAGGGAAAACAGGCTCCAAACTTAAAGTTGCAAAGTGATTTAATTACCTAACAGAGTTGGAGGACAAATGAGAGGTAAAAATAAGCTTTTCAGACACCATTTGTTCACTCACCCCCCTCCCTCTTAAGACACCATTTTTCTACTCACCCCCCTCTCTACTCCTAACCAACAGCTTGTGGGGTATTTTCTTAGGCTATAAATCTATTCATCACTGCAATTCTTCTACTACAAACACTATTTCTTTGCTCACTTTTCTTTTTCTTAAGACACTGTTTCTTTGCTCACCCCTCTCCCTCTTAAGACACTGTTTCTCAGCTCACCCCCCTCCCTCTTTCCAAACCAACAGCATGGGCAGGGGGCAGGGTAAGGGGTTTTTTCCTCTGGTCAGTCCATCAGGGAGAGGGGTCCTCTACTTAGCCACGGGGTTCCTCCCACGAGAGACAGTCCTCTAGGAACTTCTTTGGCATGGGTTCAATCTCACAAGCAACATCCTGCCCAAATTCTGCTGCAACATGAGTCTCTTTGCCCGTAAGGTGCTGTGCAGACTCTCCTGAGCCGAGGCCAGGCTGCTTCCATCCCAGGAGGAAGGCCTTTCTCTCCCTTGCAAGGCCTTTGCAGCTTTAACTCTCTATATGAGACTCCCACTGGATCACAGCTTTCTCCAGGCATCCACCTGCTCCTCTGGCATGGGCTGTGGGTGGATTTCTGCACTCCTGTGTACTCCACGGGCTGCAGGGGGACCTCCTGCTCCCCCCATGGTCTTCACCACAGCTAGCAGAGGGTTTTCAGCTCTGGCACCTGGAGCACCTCCTCCCCACCTTCTGCACTGACCTTGGTGTCTCCATGCTGTTCTCCCTTCACATATTTTTACCTCCACCTCCTCCTCTAGCTAAAAAGAAGTGCGTGACCACTTTGTTTTGATTTCTTCTTAAATATGTTTTCACAGAGGCATAGCTAGCACCTCTAGTTGCCCCAAACTTGGCCAGCAGCATGTCCATCACTCTCAGAGCCATCAGAGATTGGCTCTGCTGGACTTGGTGAAAAACTTTCATAACTTTCACTCAGGACACACAGGAGCCATCTTTGTGCCACTCCCCACCCCTCAGACACCTCCCCAGGCCTACCAAAACAGCGTTGGAAGGGTTTAAATTTCTCCTAGATTTTAAAGATACCTTGCTGATATTCTGGGCTAAGCAAAACCACCACAGTAAGTTCACAAAAGAAACAAAATTCGGAGGAGCTGTTGGCTCCCTGGAAGGTAGGGAGGCCCTACAGAGAGGCCTCAACAAATCAGGGAGACGTGCAATCACCATTGGTATGAAATTCAATAGGGGGAGCAGCTGAACTCTGCGCTGAGACAGAGCAACCCTGGATGTGCAGACAGGGAATGAGATGCTGGAAGGCAGTGCCATGGAAAGGGACCTGGGGTTTCTGGTCGATGGCAAGTTGAACACAGGTCAGCAGTGCCCTGGCAGCCAGGAGGGCCAAGCCTGTCCTGGGGGCATCAGGCACAGCATGGCCAGCCAGGCAAGGGAGGGGATTGTCCTGCTCTGCTCTGCTCTGCTCTGCTCTGCGGCAGCCTCACCTCGAGTGCTGGGGGAGTTTTGTGCCAAATAAAATCTTATGCCAAAGATTTTAAACTATTAGAGAACATCCAAAGGAGGGCCACAAGGATGGTGAAGGGTCTGAAAAAGAAGTTGTTGAGGAGTGGCTGAAGTCACTTAGTCTGTTCAGCCTGGAGAAGAGGAGACTGCAGGGAGACCTCATTGCAGTTACAACTTCCTCATAAGGGGAAGAGGAGGGGCAGGCAGTGATCTCTTCTCTGTGGTGACAGTGACAGGACCCAAGGGAATGGCCTGAAGTTGTGTCAGGGAGGTTTAGGTTGGATATCAGGAAAAGGTTCTTCACCCAGAGGGTGGTTGGGCACTGGAACAGGCTGCTCAGGGAAGGGATCACAGCACCAGCCTGGGAGAGCTCAAGAGGCATTTGGACAATTCTCTCTGGCAGCTTCCTGATGTGACTCTGTGCCAGGCCAGGAGCTGGACTTTGATTATCCTTGTGGGTGCTTTCTAACTCAGGATAGTCTGTGTTTCTGTGATCCTGTGATTCTGTGACTCTATGTGCTCTTTACAATAGACAGCTAATAGCTGGATATTTGAGAACAAGGCAATTTTTTAGGACTTTCAACATCACAAATTAATTGAACAATATGTTCAGCTGTTTTCTGATAGAACTGAAAAGAAATCCAAAGTATTTTGTTCCTGTTGTGAATCATACTAGACTTGACTGATTTTTTTTACTTAAATAAAAACAGGCTTATCAGTTTACTCTGTCAATGAAACACTTCCTGCCCAACAATTCCATCTGTTACAGCAACACAATATATACCATAAGTTTGACCATTTCTATTAGCTGTGTTGACTAAATAAGTTTTTAAGATCTTCAATCCTTTCCACTGTTAGGCAAAACAAAAAGTACCTATTATAAACCACATTTTTTTTATTATTGTTATACAATTTAGTTGTCAATGTGTATAGTCAACATATTTTTCAGTGGAGTAAACTCATACGTGATGAGTTCCAAAGTCTGCCACCAAAAGGTCATAGTTCTGATCTATAAATGTCAAGCCTTAATTAGCTATACATCATTTTGATTTTTGATTGTAATCTTAATCATTGGTTGTATTGACTTTTGGCCTTCCATCTCATTGATTACAACTTGAGGTCTTGGTATTTAAACAGACATGAGGAGCACCAGGGACTGGGAAGGCATTTAGGACAGCCAGAAGGATGTAGACATTTCTGGAAATGGATGCAAGTGAAGCATGAGGATAGATTGTAAAACCCAGCTGACCTTGTTCCCACTTACTGTCTCTCTCTTTCCCACGCAGGCAGACTGTAGTAGATTAACAGAAGCCAAAAACCTGGCTATGTATCCCAATTTATTTTAATTTGTAAATAGGATCAAACACAAAACGTTTCAAAACATTTTTGGTTTAGATGTCCACCATTTTTTGGCATTTGAAGAGAGGAGCAATGACTCACTCTATCTCTCCTCCAGAATTAAATGGTTATTTTTTAATGCTGTTCATTACAGCATAACTTGGTGTTGTTTGTCCGCTTTCACAGGGGTTTTTCTGATGTAAAGCACAGCCTGGTGAAATATAGGTCAAATACAGTCTGAAATGTTGAAAAGCAAATTCTTATGTATTGTTAACTCAGATTGTGCTATGCCCTGGGGAAGCAGAGCAGGAGGCAGACAGGGACAGTTTACTGCCTAAAAATTTGGGATGGGGAGACAAATGAATAGAAAAGCAGAACAGCACAGCAGAGGCAAATATTATTCTATTTACATTAATTCCTAGTTTTTAAATTTTGAATTAATTTTGTTTTTCTAACTTAAAAATCTGGTTAGAGAGGGTTAGCCAGTGATTATAAAAGAAGAATGAGAATGTAAATTTGAAAACATCACTTGCTTTGAAACACTGTTTTCAACATGATCCTCAAAGAATTACCTCTTACTGAAATGCAAGTATTAAAAAAGTCCAAATATGCATTACCCTTTCTTTTCTTTTTTTTCTTTTTCTTTTTTTTTTTTTTAATTCTTTCTTCATTGTTCACTTCTATTGCCTGATAGCAGTGAGCTGAATGTATCTTTCTATTCACAAGGTGGCCTTATCATCAGGCGTGCCCTGTGTAACATGATCTCTTGAAACTCAGTGGAAGTCTCTGATAATGCTTTTTTTTCTTGCAGAGTCCCATTTCTTAAATCAAGACACATTCTCCCTGTGATTTGTTTTCATTTATTTACAGGTTGAAATGCGAGCATCCCCACTTAATACTCTGCATCTCTGTGCATCTTTGTTTCCACAGTCACAGACGACATCACACAGCCATCATGGTAACAAAGTCGGTATTTTGTTTCATGCTTTCTGTCAAACTTTCGCATGACTTGGTTAGAGAAAGGAGTCCCTCCCAAAGGAGGCAGCTGAACATCCACACAGCATTAGCCAGCTGCATTTGAAGATGGAATTAAGAATAGAATGAACTTCCAAAAGAACAATCCTAGTATGGAAGAGAGCCATAAAATGATTTAAAGTAGTGAAACAGCAAAGAGGAAGCACTGTGGGTTTCCTATGACAGCTAATACTTTGTCTCTTCCTCTGACTCACGATATCTTGTAATTTTTTAGTTTTTCTTTCTAAAAACATGTGAAAGGACACAATGAACTGAACTTTTGTGATCAAAACAGTGTGTTAAAGGTAGAGTATTTTTGTTTCATGGTTTTTGTTTTCTTTGGTTGTTATGTGGGGGTTTTTTAGGTTTGGGGTTTGTTTTTTAAATACTCAGGAGCTGCAAAATCCTCAAGAATAAATCAGTAAGGTGTTAAAATCAATGTCTGTATCTCCATGGGAAGAAAAGGGATCTCTCAAGTCCAAATCACCATCTTTGCTATCTCTTTAGAAACAAAAGCAGAACTTCTGAATTGGAGAAAAGCTGCTGTCAACTGTGCTACTCCTTTTTTTTCTCAAGACAATAGGTTATGAGTTGAGACTTGTTTTGGCAGTAGAATTACTTTTCTTTGCCAAAAGTGAAAGAGGGAATAGAAAATGGGGAAAACCCTGACTGCCATCAAAAACACTGGAGTGCCATAAATATACAGCATTTCGGGTGCATTCCTTATGTATCCTTCCAGAACGTGAACATGATTTCCAGCCCTTCACGTACAAGCCTTCTTTTCTGGTTGCTAAAGATTCCATTGTTGCCATCGTTGTTGCTTCTTCCTGAAGGACAGAAGAGGTCTGAAGAGTTGTATACTATGTACTAAAGTTGGATCAAATGGTGTAAAAATGCAATTTTGGGGGCTTTCTCTCACACCTTCAATGCTAGGGTTTCTGCCTCAGTACTTTTTTTTCATTCAAGTCACAATTTAGATCTGTGGTTTGGGACGAACATTCTCTGCTCTGGAGAGCACAATCAAGTATGTGAATTCAGACAATATTTGAAGGTTGAATACACAAGGGTGCAGTTCACTAACTGAAGAAAAAGCTTTGCACCATGCTAAGCCTGGAGTTTTCTGGTGCTGGGACCTTGGTGTCACCAGCCTTGGTTGCAGTGCAAATGTTTACAACATAAAGAAGAATTAGTTCCTTAAGCAGATCTTCATTAATGATGGAAAATCAAAGACAGCCAGGGAGGCTTGGAGCTTAAATGTGGCTTGACATAGTATCTCTGGCATTTTTCCCACTCAGGTTGAGATACAATTTGGAGGAAGCATACCAGTAGTGATTCAAGCATTATTAGTAAATGTAAGATCTCATCTGATTTTTAATATTTCTTTAATTAGTTCTCTTTTAAATACAAGAAAATGGCTCCAGCTGCATTATATTTTCTGCTGATGTTGTTGGGACTGATTCTGACTTCAAGAGGATTTTGTCAGTAGTCAAATATAGTGTAGTGTAGCAAGTACTGTCTCTGCAGTGCTACTATTGTGTTTGTGCTCTTCTGAAACTATTGCTACAATGGTCAGCATTGTGCAGAAATAAATTGCACTTAAATCGCCTTAAGGCAACCTTTCCTGTACATATGGCACAGCACTGTTAGGTTGCTGAAGTGGCTAAAGACATTGTAGGTGCCTTAAAACCCTGTGCATTGGCAAGGAAGTCTTACGTTATACTGAAACATTTTTGAAAACAAAGATACAACAAGTTATGAAATTTTTATCCATTTGTATAACCTACTGTGTTAAATAATTGTTTGCAGTTAAGGAAATATATTTAGCTTTCTAGGATGTGCCAAAAATGTTCACAGTACTTAATTTTCTCAGGAAGTTAATGTTCCTGGGATGCATTTCTCAGTGGTGAATGGATTGCTCTTGACTTCTGGGGACTTATCTATTCATGGACTGTGTTTAGGAAGCTTTTTCTTAATTCCAATTCTCCAGAGCCTGCAGCTGATTGCATCTATGGTTTGCTTCTTGAAAACAGATTCAAATACTTACTACTCATTGCCAACAGGCAGCAAAATTTTGTGTTGTAAGCTCATAATCTAGTATCTGGGGATATCTGTTACCACAGACCTCTAAAGTCTTTTCTGCAAAGATCATCTGGTGCCTGGCAGCATAATACATTGCCCAGTGCTAATGGAAAAAAACCCAATCTGCATCTGCTTCCAAGCACTACAAAATTTTTTTCAAGTAGTGTCTTCCTGACACACCTGGGTGAGTTTGAATCGGGGTGTACTGCTGTTGCTTGAGGACAAAGAGCCCATTCTCAGGTCCTCTCTATTTGAGTCAGGCTGTGCACCTCATGTGCACAGTTAGGTACTGCATCATGGCTATACACATGGCTGAAGATCAGAATCCTGACTGCATGATCTCGGTGTTGTTCAGATCACACTTTCCAGTGTCATGCCCCTCCAAAGAAAGTCCACTCAATGAAAGGCTCTCAAGTTTCGCTGTCTGCATGTCTGTAGCAATTTTTCTGCTTGTAGAGGAACTGTCATTAAGAGTAAAAGTATTGGAGGGCTTTTAAGAATAGAGCTTCAGGTCTCCCTTGTGCTGGAACAGAAGCAAGACCAGGACCTGACAGCATCTTTAATGAGACCTGGACTAAATCTTATTCATAGTTCAATACTTTGGGCTCTTTTCCTTCAGTACAGTTCCAGCTGTAAAACTCTGGTCAGAAATTCTCTGCATCTGACTGCCAGAGAGGAAAAAGGGACTGTGCAAGAAAGAAAGAAAGGACCAAGTCTTCATCACAAAAATTGGAAACCTACATTTGCAAATAGGATTGGAGTCCAGGAGTTCTTGTTTTGCTTTGGATACTCACTTCACCTGGGTTGAAACCAGGTGAGCTATTTCAGTAGGGCTCAGGCCAGGGAATGCACCAGTGGGAGGGGTACAGAAGATCAAATTTTATTTTGACATCAAACCAGAGTAATGACAATGAAGAACTGATACTGCTACAGAAATGCAATGAGTAGAATGAGAGTGGTATAGAGTTGACATTTCTGTGAGATCTTCTGACTGTTGTTTTTTGTAGAAGATTAAACAGTGCTGGTCACTGGACCCTGATCTCCTATACTGTTAAATTATTAGAATGGCCACAGGCGTGACTCTTACCTGTGTTAACTCTCCCAAACTCTGAGCAGCTTGGCAGTTTGTACAAGAGCAAGCTAACTGTAGTGGTGGTTTAGTGGAAATGTGAGTTTGATAGCAAATTTATTTGTGTCATTACATGTTAACTGGTCTCAGCTTAGAGCATGGAACTTTTAATTGCTATTACACATGTAGCCCATTGATCTAGCCATGGCACATCAGAGGAATGTCTGGTTGAGCTTTGTCTCAGGCCTGGAACAGGCATGCAGGAGACTTTGAGTACCAGGGACATGGTGGTTAGGAAGCTTTCAAGTGGCCGTGTCTTTGGCTTACTCTGAAATTTATTAATATATGTATATCAATAGATTGACCAACCAGTATATAATGTAAAACATGTTAAAAGTTACTTTGAATGTCATATGTATGTAGATATATGAAGAATTTTAAATAATGTTTTTCCCCTTTTACATTTGTAAATTCCACAGAATTCCCAGAATTCCCACACTTGGGAAAGTAGGAGAATCATAGTTAATATTTTTTATTATAATTGTAATTGTCCAAAGCCAACTGAGCAGAGGAAATCTTAACAGCCCTGGAGGGAGTCCTAGAATATTGTTTTATTTATATTAGAAAATAGTCTTTGTTGCAGCCATGGAGTTTACAAACTGCTGCACAAACATGGATATCCTTGTGGGACTATGAATATGTTCAGTGTAGCAAGGTGGCAACATTTCACAGATGCTCTCTGGGGGCTGTTGCACTGGAAATTTCGAGGGATCAGGTACTTAATTCTCTTTTATCTTAACCCTTTTTCCAGTTATTGAGACATTGGTGGTTCTTTTCCTGATTTTAAGAGATGGCGGCCCACTAAAATAATTTTGCACTGCAAGCCATTCCGATCTATTACTGAGAGAGAGCTCATCAGTAGGACTGAGTACCTCAGGAGCATAACCCTGTGGTAGTACATGTGGAAATGGCAACAGGCTGCTTGTGATCAGCAGACTTGCAGGGGTGGGAAGCAGCTATTTGACATAGAATGTCCATCTCTTGGAAATGTTATGTGTCTCTTGTGTCTCCTTTTAGTCTGAAGTACCTGTATTGGCTGAGCTGCCCCAGTACTCCTCAAACAGCATGTGTTCTGCTGTAAATTAGTTGCTATGATGCAAATGAGAATTTTGCTTGACCTTTGTTTTTGATCATGACAAGATCACCCAGACCCCAAACTATGTTTTGGCAAGTTATAATCCAAGACCTTTATTTTCAGTACAACTGCTTAATTCTTATCCTCTATGATAATAAATGATGATAATAAATCAATGATGCATTAGTCACCACAGGTTTAGAAGGTCTATTTATGCAGTTGTTTGAAGTGAGGCTAAAAATCCAGATCCTCTCACTTGTAGAAGTTCCTTCATCCAGAGATACCTTGACAGCTGTATCCCACTGATGCCCATCACTTGCCATGACTGTAGCCCAGTCCTTTTGTTAAAAGGAACAATTTTTTGATGTGTAAACCTCACTCTGTTTGACTACCAGGGTGTGTCTTGATCTACAGTTTTCAGTTTTCTTTGGATTGCTACTGACTTTCGGGACCATTCACAATAGCTGTATGGCAGATTGGTTAGACACCACTTCAGCTAAAGCATCATTGACTGGGAATTCTTACATTCTCCTTAATCTGTGCCATTTTATTTTGCTGAAAATCATCATATACGAGCTATTCTCTATTTTCAAGACCTCCAATTCAAGTTGTGCATCTAACTGTGTTTAGGAACTATGAGTGGCATCATGTCCTCTCCTAAGAGCTACACAGAAGTGAGGCATTCAGGCTGAGGTAGTTGTTAGGCTCCCTCTATAGTCACTATCAGATACTTTTCTTAGAAGGTGATGATTTTCTTTTGGATCTACCTGTTTAGCTACTTAGATGAGCTGCCTGTTTGACTAACACAGATTGAACAGAGGAAAAAGAGACATCTAACTATATCCAGTGACTCCAAAACATACAATATTAAGATATAAATCATAACTTACAGCTGGAAAATCCTAAGTGATGCTCAATACTCTTAACTTCTTTAGGATGGGAGGCAAAAATATATTTCTGTTATATATCTGAGCTCCTTTAAGAAATGTTAAAAAACCCTTTTTTTTTTTTTTGTTTTGTTTTGTTTTCATTTTCCAATGGCACAGCTGATAGTCAGGAGAAGAATAATTGTAGTTTGTCAGAAGTCTGGTGGAAAGTTTGTGAACAGTCAAGTTGTGGCCCAAATATCCCTCCAACTCTTTTGGTCAGTAGAACAGTCACCCCAGTCTGTGCAGATGTTGGGCAGCTGTGAACACATCAGAAGCTGGTGTACCAAATGCCAGAGCCGACAGTGGGAATGAGAAGCAGAAGTTGTAGACCATCAGACATGAGTTGGGAGCAGAAGAATTCAAGAAACTAGTTACAAAAGCAAAGCAGTCTAAGGTTTTGTAAGAACTTTACTGAAATTACCGATTTCTGTGAGTGATTCTAATTGATTATTACACAATTGTCTTAATTTTTAAATTCCTGGATTTCAATTGTGTTATGATGCTGAAAAAGAAAAAAAAAAAATAAAAGGGCAAATTTCTAGCAGGGGGCTTTAAATACGAAATGGATGGAATTGTTGGAGAAGGGAAGGTCTATTGCATCTCCAGGAGGGAGGTGGAATGTGAATATCAAATGGGAAGATATCAACTTTTGCTATCTAACCTCTAATGTAGAGTTCCTTCTATAAAATACAGCAAGAGCATGTACTTAATTTGCCAGCATGTTTATAGGCATACTTGGTCAAGGTTTTGGCCATTGCTGTTTAGGTTTTTTTTTTCATTTGGATTACCTTAGTATGTCTGCTCTTGTTTGGTTAGTTCTAGTTGCATAAGTAGTAAATTTATTTCTTCTGTCACTTCTGACTTGCACCTGGTCCTTCTGAATCTTCTTCCATCTCTTTTTGGCCTTAGTCTAAAATCCTTAATTTACCCAGCATTTGACAGAACGCTTCCAGAAATGTGTTACCATATTGTTTCCCTCCAGTGAACTCAGTACTTGTTTATTCAGCACGTACTGCATAAAGACTAAAAGATGTCAAATATAAAGCCTCCTTGGCTTCCAGAACAAATCCATATCTGTGTATCTAATCAGAGCTGTTGTTCTCACTCCAGGCTGGTAAAAACTGAATTGCCATAGAGCTAAGTAAAGGCTGATTTAGCTGGTGCAGCTTTTGTAGCTATGCTTGTAAATCTGGCTTTTGGATTATTTGGAAGGCGGACTCAAGTACCTCCAAAGAAGGAATGCATTACAAAGAGCAGAGATTAATACAAATATTAATGTTATCATTGACTGATTAGAAGCCACAATATTTGGTAGCACTTGTGAGCAGTTTTAGGTGTGTCTATTGAGTACAAACTGCAGATTTTAAAACTGACTTTTTGGGGAAAACTGAAATAAGTTGATGCAATCTTTTAAAGCATTCTGAGAACATAATTCTGGGATCTAATATTTGCTTTCTTGGAATGAGAACATATTTAACTCTGGCCACACCAAACCAGAAAAATATTCTCTTGCTAATTCACCTCTTCCTGTTGACATCAACATTGGTTACACTGCATACATGCACCAAATTGAAACCTTTTCCAAGGATCTAGGTAAATCCAGAGAGCCATTTTGGCCAGACTGTGATTTTCCAACTGATATTTTGTTGGCAGACTGAGGTGCAAATTTGAGTCAAACTCAAAAATAGTTTTATAAGATGCAGTCAGTTCAGAGAAGGCTGCATGGGAGCAGAGAAGAGATTGCTTTTTAAGGAATAGAGCTGACACCCAACAATGTATGTTTGCAGCCTAGAAAGCCAGCTGCACTCTGGTCTGAATCCAAAGCAGTGTGACCACTAGGGAGGTGATTCTCCCACTCTTCTTTTCTCTGGTGAGATGCCACTTGGAGCACTGCATCCAGTTCTGGCGTCCCCAGCACAAGAAAGACATGGAGGAGGCCATGAAGATGATCAGGACTGAAGCACTTCTATGAGGACAGGCTGAGAGAGTTGAGGCTGTTAAGCTGGGAGGAGATTCTGGGGAGATCATATAGAACCTTCCAGTACCTGAAGGAATCCTAAAAAGTAGCTGGAGAGGGGCTTTTTACAAGGACATGGAGAAATAATCTAGGGGTAATGACTTCAAGCAGAAAGAGGGTAGGTTTATAGTAGATATTAGGAAGAAATTCTTCAGTATAAGGGTGGCAAGGCACTGGCACAAGTTGCCCAGAGAAGCAGCAGATGAAGTTCAAGGCTGGGTTGGGTGGGTCTTTGAGCAACCTGGTCTAGTGGAAGTTGTCCCTGCCCATGGCAGAGGAGTTGGAATGAGATGATCTTTGTGTCCCTTCCAACCCAACCCATTCTGTGATTCCATGACAAAACAGATACAAAACTTTCCCCAGTAACTTTCCCCTGGAAAGTCTGTCCTCTGCTTTTAGGATTTACAATAGGTTAATCTGTCTTGACCAGAGAGCCCTTTTGACTAACGGGTAATCTTTTCAATTTCCACAGCCAACCAAATACAGCCATGTGGTTTGGACCACAGTCAGCACCTTTGATGCTCCTGCATGAGTGACCAGTTCCCCATTAATTACAGGATGACTCTTATCCAAATTCAATCCTATTCCTTCAGGCCCCGTAGTGAGCTTGACTGTGTGTGAATGTATGTGTAAACACATATGTATGTACGCATCTGCTTTTAGCAAAGACATCCTTTAAATTCCCTGTAGAACCAGAAGTCAGCCTAGGTTTTAAATATTGGAAGGTTAAGCCCTCTTCCCCCTTTCATAGCTCCCCCCCCATGAAAAAACCTGTACACTGCTACATTACATCAGCATTTAGGATTCCTAGAATAATGAATAACAATTGTATCAGATTTTCTGAATGCAGTTCATGCCAAATTTGTGCAATAATTAGAAATGCAAGCCCAAATCTTTTAATATTTCTAATGTGGAAAAAATAAAAATTCATGGCAGAAATGGGTCCACTTTGAGGTTAGCTTCGCAAAAAAAGTTCAAAACCTTATCCTTCAAGCGCCCAATCTTGATGAATTTTTAAGCACCCAATAAATCCCAGGCATGTGAATAAATCACTTGATTTTGGAAAATTAATAGATGAATTTACTTAAAGGTTTTGCTAGAGGGATCATAAGGGATCTGCCAGACAGAGCCCGTTCTATTTCTCTGTCAGGTCTCTCAATGAAGTTTTTAAGAACAACTCACTAAATCCTACTCAATTTATTCTGCATGTGAAAGCCCATGCAGAATGGGTACAAATTTGCAGAAATTTTAGCTACAGAGGAGATATGATGAGGACACAGAGAAAGCTGCTTGTTTCCTGAAATGTAATATCCATTCAAAGTATTGAAACAAAACTCTTTGATGGATATAGAATCAATTATTTAATACATAGTAATTTGGCCAATCTGAAGACATGGATATCATTGAGTACCCTTTGACAGCATTCCTAACTGTTCTTGGAACAAGCAGAGGAGTATATCAGAGACTTTAATTTTGTCATGTTGGGCTTTCTCTGAGATACCTCTTATGGACTTCTGAGTCAGTGGGGCTCCTGTTCCCTGAATGGTGTGGTGACATGATGGTGCACTTGGCCTCCAAAGCCGCTCTCCCAGGAGGGAATTACATTTGCAGCAATCAATTTGTCAGTAGCAGAAGGAAAGACAAAATAAGTGGCCTAATGAATCCATCTGTAAAAAAACTCATACCTGAGACTTTTTAATATATTTTTAGCCAATGAGAAGGAAGGAAACAATATAAACTCACGAAAAAAATGTGAGTATAGAATGTGTTAAATATGCCAAGCCCTGATGTAGGTAGCAGTTTTAATTTATTTATAATTTATAATTGCTAAAACCACACTGTGTTAATTTCTGTCAGAATACTGGTGAGCATAAAATCACAACACCGATTCCTCAGTAGCTTTGCGTTTTTGTGGTTTTGTTGTCGTTTTCTTTTTTCATATGTCCTTCAACCAGTCCCTGAAGTGAAATAACATATCAAATTCATAAGAACAATCTATGACATTCCGAGAAATGTTGTCAAAAGATTAATGCACTTTTTTTTGCTTTGATGAAGCAGAAAAGATGAAGTATCAAATAATGGACAGATAAGGATTTGATTTAGAAAGAGTGATGCTGCCAGTTTGGAGAAACAAAAAAAGGAGTAAAAGAGTAATTCACACTGAAGGTTTTTAGTATCTTTGCAATAAGCTCATGCAGCATGTTTTCTAACAAGAGGCTGGTACTGTGCCAACCCCAATCTCATGTCTTTATATGTGTTTTATAGGTATCTGGGTGATACAGTCCTACTGACCACGTGGTCATGGGTCTGACACAAAAAGCTCCAAACACATTATAGAGTTACGTAAATCAGGAGTAACATAATTCAGCTCAACAGAAAGTCTGAAAGCAATCTGTATCCTGTTGTTTAGCCCTGTTTTACAGACTTAATTCAAATGAATTGCAGTTTATACATAAAGTGCTAGGAAAGCAGTATTACAAATGTCTTTTACACTGTATCAAATCAAAACACATTGGAGTTCAGTACCATCTTGTCAGATTAAGATGCTAGTTAATCATGTTAGAGAATATTGATAGAGAATGTAATGAGGAAGAGACCAAATCTTGGCAGTTTCACTGCAGAGTGCTGCTAACAAATGGAGCTTTATGTAGGTGACTCCCAGACACAGGATCTAGTTTTCTGTGAGAGAAAAATGCAGCTTAAATTAAGGTTTGTCTGAGAAGACAATATTAAAATTAAATGGTGGCAAATACTAGCTGTATGTGTTTCACACAAAGAAATCCGAGTAGGATGACCTTCCTACAGGAAGAACGTATAATATACCTTAGAAAATTAGGCGAGAGAAACCTGAAGTGAAAGCCAAATTCCATGATTAGCCCTTTCAGTCAGAGATTACAATGGAATGTCAGCTGGCTTAATGGGGCTGGTCATCTACCCCTTCCAATAAATGTCCTAATTCAATTTGTTGTCTACAGACAAGCACTCTTGTTTGGGGGTCACTACAGGAAACTGAAAAATCTACCTGAATTGAATTCCTATTACTTAATTATATTGTTCTGGAAGGTGCATTTTTCTAAGTGAATATGTGGACTTCAGTGCATAGCTGTCACATAAATCACCTCAAACATACGAGGAACGATTTAAAAGCTTGAAATACCCTTCCCTTAGCCTCATGTTTGACTTCCTAGCTGGAATGTGGAAAGTATTGAACATAGCATCTGCAAATATGAGCTGTGATTTAAAAATCGGTGGGGATAAGTTATGTTTTTCTGCTTCTTTATAGATATATTTTTAAAAAATTTCCTTGAGATATTCAAGTGAAAGAGTTTTGCTAGAGCAAACAAGAATTTTAAATTGTATATTTTGAATTGCCTACTGAGCAACAGTACCGGGTTCAAATGTTTCCCTTCTGGCTTCCATTTGCAATTTGTTCACTCAGATAATTTTAAGCCTTCTGTCTCTCAGCAACTTGTTCAAAGCCACCTAATTTCCACCAATCACTTCCTCTTTTTTCCCCATTCTTGCTAGTCATGCTGCTGGCCTTTAGGTCTTGTCTGTTCAGATTAAAACGTTCTACAAGCATATCAGATAGTAAAGTTGGAAGTACACAAATGCTAAGGTGTAGCATGGGCTTATTTCCCCTTGTCTTTTAGATTGCTCTGAAGGTCTCCTAAAGACTGAACATCACCTTGCTTCCTAGTAATATGGATGTGAATGTGTTGGACAATCAGTAATATAAATATAACAAAAGGTCCAGTCACCATGGCAAGTCTAAGGCAGTTCTTAGGTGCCTGATGGTTATTTAAAAGCAGTCCATAACCTGGATGGTCCCATCACAGGTAACGCTGGGAACTAGCACCATGATAATAAACCCTTTTCTCCACCTCTTCTTCACATTGCCTCTTATTCAGAGCTCTCCCCTGATGACCTGCCTTAGAATATGTCCTGATGACCTGTTTTGTCTGTTTTATGACAATGGATAATTTCTTAAACACCTGGAGAACAGGAAAAGAATCTGAATCCTGTATTTCTGGAGGGCAGGACAACTCAGCTGAAGGATACAGCAACTGCCCAGTGATTGGACGTTTTTAACTCCAAAAAATTGGATGAGATATGTGCTGGGGTCAGACTGGCAGTTGCTGTCTGACAGCTGAGCAGGTCAGCTGAAACAAATCAAAGCACAGGGAGGAGGATATAAATTTGGGGGCTGCTATGAAACCTTTGGGTTGATTAATGGGGACATGGCTGCTCAGGAAGTGGTGCCTAGTGACTTTGATAGCGGGCTGCTGATTTTTTCAGTCTGTTTGGAAAGTTGAGGAGGTAGTTAGTGTTTGCTCCGTGAGTCTTATGCCAAGCAGCTGTTACCACTCTCCTCAAGCTGGAATATCCAGGCAGGTCTTTGGAGACCCTGTTCTAGGAAGAAAAAGTTGAAAAGGACTTGTTGGGCTGTCTAAGACTTCAGATGTTGTTTTATGTGGAATTCATAAGCTCCCTGAGCTCAGAGTTAAATGTAGGGAGCTTTTCTGCTCTTTTGCTTCTGTCATAACAAAGATGCTTAATTGTTCCAGGGTGTGAGACCAGAGGAAGGCAGGTCCATGTGCTTGTGTGAGTGTCAGCTTCTACCGGTACAAAGGTGGGCACTAAAGTAGTACTGCCAAAGGACAAGTTCCCTCATAATAAACCAAATTAGAGTGGAAATGTTTGATATAAATGTTTTGCTCACTAAGTTGTATTGCTCTTTTTGTGAAGGCAGTACAACTATTCTAGCTAGTTCTGTGTTGGGATTTGCATATCATACCTCTAAGGAAGCAATGTGGGAAATGTCTCTTCTCTCTTCTGTAGAGTTCAAACAATGAAGACACATAACCTTCTTTCCTCTTCACTGTGAGTTGGGTGTTCTGTGACTTTTAAACCAGTTCCAAAGTAATTTGAAGCCTAAAGTTAAATAAATAAATAAAACCACATATGTTTACAAACTTTTAAGGACATAGCCCAGGCTGTCTACAGGTTATTGGCAATATGTACCCCAAATATGATTATGTCATGATGTTTATGACTGTGTTTTTTTTAAAACCACCAGACAGTTATGGTGTCTAGTACTAACTGACCTCCTTTTTTTCAACTTTAATAACTGTCTACTTTTAAGTGATTACTTCATGGTTTGAAAAAGTGGGCTTTGGAGTCCTGGTATGCTTTTACTTAGCTGGGTGAATGCACATGTGTCATTTTCCACTCATAATTCACAAACAGTGAAAAAAAAGTATTTTGAATGTTTGGATGCCAAAATGGAAATTTTTATTTTTGCCGAATGTTGATTTGTCCGAATTTGGATGGCTGAATAGTTAAGTCTCCACTGGGAAACTCAGAGGTATTATCAGAGATCAAAAACAACCTTCACCACAGCAGCAGCCATTGGCAATTCTGTAGCTGCTGCATGAAGAACACTACAGAGCCAATTGCCACATGGCATAGGGTCTCATCCAGCTGGCTTGTCCTCTGCTACCCTTTTGCTGTGTTTCTCCTGAGCAAGAAGGGCTGTTGCTCCTTGGCTGCCCTGTGCAGCACATTTCCCCGCTGATGATGAAGCAGGACATCTTCTACAGGTCTTTTTTGCCTCCTCCTTCCCACTGGAACCAACAGGAGAATTATGAAACAGAAAGCCCTGATGAGTGGATTGTGTTAGCATTTCTGGATTGCTTTTACCATTCTTTCCTCACCCCAGCCAGACTGGCTCCCAAATCGTGGAGCCCAAGACTTGCTTCTCATGCTTGCTGTCACAGGCACCAGGTGCACATCTCCAGCCTCTCAGGACAGGCCCCTCTTGCTCTCCCCTGATCCAATCACATATGTAATGTTTTTGTAATTAAGAATTTTGCAATATATGTGGCTTGTCATCAGGCATCAAACAAGGAGAACTAATGCAGGAATCTGTTGTTAATTCTTTTCTTGCTGCTTTTCATATGATGCTTTAATGTCCACTTGTGTTTGTTTGAGCAGTCTAGGTGTTACTTTCATTGACCCCAAGAGATTGAAGGTTTTGATGCTGACTAGCTGAATGTTTGACACGTTGCTCTAAGTTGGCAAATGTCTGATCAACATTCGCCAAGTTGAAGGAAGACATTGATCTTTTAACGTATAATTCAATGCATTAATGGCAAACACATCACGTTTTTTAGGAACTTTTAAGTTCTTAAAAGAACTTTTAAGAGCTTTTTATGTTATTTAAGAACTTTTCTCAGAGTTACAGTAATAATGCCTGTTAACTGGCAGTAGAAATTATTTACAGCAGAATGAACTTGGATGGCTTTCTGGCATGGTAGTGAGGTTTAACCCTTATTTAGTTAAACAGTATTTTCTTTACATGCTAAGTTAGAAGCATTATTTAGAAATGGAGCAATGCCCATTTTTGTTAGCTGAGACTCTTCCCTGCTGCTGTAAATTGTTATATGTAAACAAACTCTAATGCAATTAACTAAACATAACTTCTGCAGATTTTGGTGTAGTGCTTGTTTGTCACATGCTTTGAATTTAGGGGTGGGGGTGACAAGATGTGGGTTCATGTGTTTGCTGTTTGTAGACTCTATCTCAACATGAAGTTCCACCAATATGTCTGCTTCATACAAGCATTCCTTGTCACTTCAGAGAGCAAAACCATTACTGTACAACTTATGTAAATAAATCAGTTCCATCACCCTCCTTATTTGTGAAAGGAACAAATCTTGTGTAACTGTTTCCTGTTTTACAATTTGGTGACAAGAAGGGAAATGCAAGCGCCAAAAGGCCATAAGGCTTTTCCTTACCTCCTTCCTTGTCCAAAATCTGTGGTCATTAGCCAGGGATGGGGAGGAACTGTCCACCAGACAAACAACTGCAGATGTTCTTCCTTGCTTTACACAACACTTCGTGAATAGGCTTTGCTTTTCCTTCCACCTATTCTGAAATAAACAGGAGAGATAAATAGTCATGGAACAGCAAGAAACACTGGGCAGACTGGAGGGGCAAGTGTGCTATGTTCCCTTCTTGCATGTGAGAAGAATCTTAATGGTGGTGGAGACAGCCATGTCATCCTAAGGGGTGACAATCCTGTCCAGGTGTTGGGTGCAGTTCCAAGGTCATCTAGGGGTTTGTGTGTTGCCATCAGCACACAGGTACTCACACCGCTGGCCCTAGCCCAGAGCCAATCCCTCATCTTTCCCCACCTTTGCCCCCTACCCCACAACACTTGGAAGGCGACCAGAAGTCACAAACATGAGTTTGTGTTACGACCAGCACAGGAGTGATGTTATGCATGAGAAACATCATCATAATTTTGAAAGAAGTCCTACCTGAAAGTTGAAAATTGTTTTTAGAAAGTTGAATTTTGTGTTGGAGAAACAATAAATAAATGGCTCCCATCTGCCCACTTGGGAGAGCTGGGTACAGTTCTCCCAGTGTTTACAGCAGGAAATTATGCTGCCAGGTGCATCTCTGCCAGCCAGCACAGGAACATAAACACATTCCTTTTTTTGCTCAAAATATTTTCTGCAGTAAATATTTTTGGAATTTTACTTCCCACCCCCCTGCCATGATTCAGGCTATTTTTTTACTATAGTAGGGGTTTTCCAGTACTTTGATAACACTAATTATTAATTCCAACCCCTAAAAAACAGTTATAGATAAAATCTCTAGGGGATTCTATAAAATTGTCTTTCTCTGAAAAGTTATTCCTTACTTGATTTGGCTTCTCATAATTTTGTCACTGCTGCATCTGGATGACTCTGTCAACATTTGTGATAGAGCTTGTCTCCTGCTAAGTCTTCTTCAGGTTCATTCTGAGCTGCTTTTTAATGTAAATTTGAATCTAGTAAAACTATTTTTATCTAGTAAAAACATTTTAGCAACCTATACAGTGAAATATCAGGTCATAGTAGCTACATTTGATCAGCTGAAAATTTGTATTTGCAATAAAAATGCGTATATCAGATACCATTACACTTTTCTAATGGAAATGAAGAATATTTGAGTGACACTCTTGAAAGTAATCAAGCCCAGGCTGAAGGGAGCTCTGAGCAGCCTGGTCCAGTGAAATGTGTCCCTGAACATGGCAGTGGGGTAGGAATGAGATGATCTTTAAGGTCCCTTTCAACCCAGGCCATTCTGTGATTCTGTGACATTACTAGTCCTTGTGTTTACTTTTGCTTTACTAGTTCGGAAAAGTAAAGCAAAAGTATCCTCTGAACTGTCATGTGAAAACAGAAGGTGAAAATGAAGGATTTCTTGAACACTGTTCTGCAGTTTACAGAAAAAGGCAGTTCAGCTGAATTTAAGTGTTTGGTTTAAACCTGTCAATGAAATCATCATCAATATACAGTCTTGAGTTCTACCCTAGGGAATAAATTCCTAGCTGCTGTCTTGTCAACAAGATCAATTGTAAGCATAAGCAGGTTTATTTAATTTCTTAATTTTCAAATGAAAATGAGTAAGAATATTGAAATGTTCTGCTTATAAAACCAGCTACCTAGCTCCCTCTTGAGTCAAGATCCCTGTGCTCAGTACAGAAATGCTTCTCATTGGTTTTGAGAATATTTTTAAATTTTGCTTGATTTATTTTACATCTACTTATGCATAAATCACATAAAAATCTATTTTCTGTTACTTTGTAGACCTCAAAGTTATGTAGGTGACATACATTTTAATTTCAAGTCTTTGCATTTACATATCCTGGGCTGAAATACTGACAATATAATCCATTCTAACTATCTTTATTTATTCAGATGCTGATTTACATTAAAACAATTCTCTGAAACACAAAATCATGGAGCCAGATGTTCAAAATCACAACAAATCATTTGAAATGTGGTAAAAGAAGTGTTTGCTGAGTTTCCTCTATTCTTGTAATAAAATGCTCATATTTTAGATAATGAGTTGCTTGTTGATTATCTGCTAATGAGATATGCTTGGACTCCTAAGAGCTACATTAAATGAATGTCCCACTGGGTCTGGGGGTGGAAGGATGTAATTTGTGCTGTGTGGCTGTTGTTTCTCTATGTAGGGGACAGGAGTCTGAAGAAATTAAAATCATACCTTGATTGTCTAATGAGAGCTAATGCGTGCAAGTGAAAAGAAGAGCCTATTACTTCCCTGCTAGGAAGAGGGGAAGATTAGTTAAATGAAGAGCATCTCCTAGGAGTAAGAAAGACTGAGGAAAGCTGAGGAATGGCCTCTATACTGCTGGCGTCTCCTCACAGATGCCATCAGAATGTAGAATGTGTATCTTGTGGCCTCTATTTCTTTGTTCCCTCTGAGGGGAGACTAAACCTCAAACTTAGGCTTTGAGAACTTCTAAGGTTTCTCTTTGTGGTTTGCAGAGCTTTGCTTTGCCTGTTCCTCCCTGCTAGTTTTCATGCTCCCATCTAGTTCTGGAAGCCTGTAAAGGGCTGTGAAGGACTTCTCTGGTATGGACACTGAATCAGGAGATTTTGCAGCCTCTGGAAGATGCAGTGCTCCTTTCCTCAGGAAGTGGAAGGTAACAACTCCATATGGTTGACATTTCCCACACTTGGTGAAAGATGAGGAGAGACTTGAGAGGTGGGACAGAAAGATACCACTCTTCTACTAGGGCTCTGGCACCTTTTTGGTGCTCAGCCCTGACTAATCTTCTCAGGAAGAAGCCTGGGTTTAATAATCGGATGTGGCTGGACCCCTTTCCAGGCTTGTTGAGACAATCAGCATTCTCTTCCTGAGAAGAAATGCCTTCATAGGAAAGTATTGGACTCAGTCTATTTTCCAGACAGGGCAATCCACTATTTTTCTGTTAGAATTATGTTCCTATGTTGCTTATTTAAGTTTCTTGCTGTAAATATTATTCCCCAGGGAAAAGGCCTTTTCTCCCCCCCTCTTAAAACTTACCACCAGCTACTGCTCTGCCCTATAATGTAATTTGTATATACAATAAAGCAGGACCAGATGGGGCAGACACATCAGTGTTTTAGCCTAGTAAAGGTAGTGACCTAATATCTCCTGGGGAGGTTACTCTGTAGTGGTATTGTACCTGCATCAATATTTTCCTCATTCATTTTACACTACAGATGTGATGAGGACTGTTAACAGGAGATATACCACTGGCAAGGTTTTTATTCAGCTTTCATTGTTCTGAAATTTGAGATTTAAAATGGCCTTGCTTCTTTGTTAGTATGATGATGTTCCTACAACCAGTAGGAGAAAAGTTGGCTGGTTCTGCAGTGTCCTGATTGTTTCCAGGCTAATTACCTTATTCTCTGTTACCATCTTATCACGTGAATTACTTGATGTTACCATCTTGCTGTGAAATACTTTTGACTGCATTTAAGGAAATGATACCTGCATGCATTTAAATACATAGGAGTCTGTACAGCAAAAGGCTGTATAGTTTTTCACTTCCTATGTGTATTATGTGTATTATGTAATATAATTAAAGCTTATATTCTGCTTTAATATAAGCAGAAATATATTAAAGAACACAGTTGCAAAGGATATAAAACCCGAAACTTTAGATACTTGAAAGAAAGTGGATCTGAGTAGCTTAGATTTTTTTATTTCATTTCCTTGGAATATGTATCTTTGTATGTTCGTTCTGCTGCATGAAATTCTGCAAGTTATTTTTTCAGCATAAAAATTTTCTGGCATACCATGGTATCCACATAAGTTGTATCTAGGAGAAGGGGAACAAAAAGAGAAGCCTGTTCTTACATACAGTTTCCAAATCCTGCTGTAATAATACAGAAAAAGAACCATTAATATCAATGAGTGTGAATAAGTACACTTATTGAAGTCAACATACACCCAAATGGGTACGATTAATTCTGGAAATGTTACTTTTGTCTGAAGAAACTTCTGAGAATTCTACTAAGTGAAAATAGTCTGAGGGTGGTCACTTGTATTTTGCAATGCTGTAAATTTTCAGTTGTCAAAGATTAGTTTCTAGCTTTTATTGTTTCTTATCTGTGGCAGTCAGCCTGCTGTTCTGAATTTATTTTTATTTCCTTCCTATATTACATTTTGTTGCCAATTTGTTAGATTTTTCATTTCTAAGTAAAGCTTTCAGTCCCATGCTTTCAGCAAATAAATTTTTTAAGTATATTGGCTTTAATGATCTCATTCACTTCATGAGTTGTTATTTGTGTTCTAGAAATGAATTGTGTGGTCTAACTGAACTGGTATAACTATATTTAATTCTAACTTGATTACCTCTCTGCTGTTTTCTAGATAGAGCATACACTCAAATATACCCACATGCTTCCCATGACTCCATATGCTCCCATTGACTATGGTAGGATTTGCAAGCAATATATCTAATTGCACTTTTCATTATGTAGTCAATAGGCATATAAGTTAATTGCACAGTTTTGCTTTCACTTTAGGTATACAATGAAAATTGATTTTCCTTCCTTCTGACATGTACTAACTGGCCAGCACAAAACTGCCTCAACCCTATTGAAGGTCCAGTGTTTTCAGTAACTGGCATTCTTACTGCTTTAATGATGGAATTGACTTTTGGCATGATGTATTAGTTAGGTGATGTACTTGCAGATACAGATTCATAATCTTCCCTCCTCTTTGAAACACAC
The DNA here is from genome assembly GCA_024500445.1 of Entomyzon cyanotis. Lineage (NCBI taxonomy): Eukaryota > Metazoa > Chordata > Aves > Passeriformes > Meliphagidae > Entomyzon > Entomyzon cyanotis. The sequence goes on along the minus strand of JAKEPQ010001021.1, from coordinate 39,918,081 downwards.
AATTAGTAAAGATGTGGATTTGTGCAACACATGTTTTGCAAGTAGCTGTTCTTTTTTCCCCTCATTTCCCTCCTCATCTGGGAAGGCCCAGTACAGCTGCTAATATGAGGAGCTACAGAAAGGAAGTGCATTTGGCCCTATAGGAACCTCTAGACCTGATTGGTATAAACATACACTACAACTTTTCTCAGAAACTGCCCTTGTACTCCCTGACAACCATCAGGTTAAAAGCATAATTTCTCAGAAAAAAAATCTCACATACCCCATTAAGGAGTTGATGTATTATGTCTTTCTGGCTCTTCCTTTCTGTCAGGGTGCCTTGACTCATTCACTGGTTTCGCCATGTAAGCTCTACCTCTGTCAGCCCACCTTCCTCAACACTTCAGTGTTTTTCCTTTCTCTGAGTTTGGCCAGCTAGCTACAGCTTCCCTGTGGCAACCAATCTCCACTCACCATAGCCACAGCTGACATACTCTCTGGGTCTCTATGACTATGTGGTAGAAGATGTAAATTGTCAATAGGATTATTGTTTTCACCAGATTTCATGAAGATAAGGAAATTAGATCCCTCAGTAACTTTTAGCAAATTACTTGAATATTGGCTGCTTGTGGTTTGGAACCCTTTTCAACTTCTGAATTGTTGATTTTTTGATACAACACAGTAGGGGGTAATTCAGCCTACACCCTCTAGCTGGGAGGTGTGCTAAAAACTGAGCTCATGTACAGAGCTTTAAGATTTCTGTCAAATTTAGGTGTAGTTGGTTCCCCCATCTGGTTTTCCCACTGACTTCTTGGAGATATCTGCCATCTGTAGTAAGGTGAGCAAAGCAGCAATCAATTATCTGTGACTGTGGGGATTCTGAGTTATTCCAACAAAACGGAGTACTTTCAGCAGGGGAAGTACCATGGGTCCTCGCAAAAGGAAAGAGCAGGGAATGGCCTGTAAGCAAAAGTTAAATGTTCCGCTGATTTCCAATTGGCTTGCTGTGTGTTTTCCAAATGTTCGAGTAGAAACTCACAGACATAGTTCTGATCTAGTTAATGGAAGGTCGGGAGATATTTTTATTATCGATCTCTGTTACGCACTGAAGCCTATAAGAGAGGCTTGAATGTCAATAACATTCATCGTAGGACAGCCTAAGATAAAGCAAGAAGAACCAAATCCAAGTTTTCTTGCATCTGTGTGGCAGTCTATGGCTGCAAGTTTCAATGGCTGAGGGACCAACCGCAGGGGACTGTGGCAGCCTGAGCTGTTCAAGTCATGGAGACCCTTGGAAACAAACAGTGAGCCCTTGCGGCAGAGACATTAAATATGTTTCAAATCTAAAGACCATTGGTCCTGCACACTCCCCCACCTCCTTTTCATATATGGGTTGTGTTCCAGGACTTTCTCCTTTGTTCGCCTGAGTTTTGTATATGATTGGTATATGATTGTACCCCTTTCCTTCTTCCCTCGGACCTTCCTGGTTGGCCCTTTGAGGCTGGCCACTCCCCTTCTCCCTTCCCTTATAATCCCCTGTAACAGTCCGCTTGGGGCTCACAGCCTCTGGACTTCCAGACCTCCGCCTGTCCCCATCTTTCCGTCCCTCTTCGCCGTCCCTGGGCCCTCACCCGAAGACCCTCAATAAATCTCCCCCGGAAGACCGCAGACTGGGTGCCATGCATTCTTTCGCCGCTTCACCCCATGGGAAATGCCTCTCCCGCAACCTTTTGCTTCCCGTCCTGTTACCCCCGTGCCATACCAGCTGCTCACCAGAGGCGGTGCTCACCTTGCCATGAAAGACCCACAGTTGCAGAGGTGTCAGCCAGAGCAGCGCCGAGACTGACCGCCGAGAGCTGCACCTTGTGCCTTGGAGCGGGCGCTCCAGGTGGGAGCTGGACGGACTTCCCGGGCAGACATCTCTGTTGATCTCTCAAAGCAAGCAGAAGAAATCATATGAAAACCATTAGCAGACTGCCCTGAAACCCCCAGATAGTTGATTGATTGCATTTATGGCTGCAGGATGGCCTACAGTGGCTGAAGATGACAGGCATCCAAACATTTGCAGTTCCAGTCAAAATGGGCTGTGTTCCAGCACCTCCTGGTTTAGCACCATTTGTCCTGGTATTGAACTCTCAGTTGGATACAGGAACAGCCAAGCTGTGGGACCATCCACTGGGGATAGAGAGTCAGTGTGTGTGATTGAAGGAGGTAGCTATGATGCCTAATTAATGGTAGTTTCCCCTGTGAGATAAGTAAAACTAAAACTGTATGGTTTTGGGTAAATGTGGGTGCAATCAAAAGAGAGTCATTTGGGCTTGCATTTGGATAAGCATTCCTTGATGTGAGCAATGAGTGGAAATGTTGAAAACTGAAATCATATCTTTAAAGACTTTCAGAGGTGGGATTTAGGACTGTGCATCATCTTGAGTGAAGATCATTGCTGAGTTTCAAGAGATAATGTGACCAAAATTATGCTAAAATATTGTATAAGGCATTCTTAGTGATCTTTGAGGTTTCTTCAGCCCTGTGGTCCTTGATAGCCACAAAGATATTTAAAACCACACGCTCTCATGTTAGTAGTAGCCAAGATGTGTTATTTTGTTGTCCTTATTTTGTGAAGTCCTGTGAAATGGTTATGTGGGCTGTGAGGCTGGATGTGGGAAATCATATCCAGAGATATTACTGGAGAAAATCCCAGCTGACTTATCCAAAGGGAAGCTTGGGTGGAGTGAACTGGATTTAAAAACCTCTCCCAAACACTCTTTTTCACAAAGAAGAAAATACTTGCATAATCTAGCAGTTGTGAATTTGCTGATTTTTATCTCAAAATATTCACAAAGTCATGAAATGGTTTGAGTTGGAAGGGAACTTGAAGATCACTCAGTTGCAATTCCCTCTCCATGGGCATGGACGCCTTGACACCTTTAGTAGACCACATCACTCAAAGACCTACCCAGCTTTGTCTGAAACGCTTAAAGGCATGGGGAATCCACAGCTTCTCTGGGCAACCTGTGCTGGTGCCTCACCACTCTGATGGTGAGATTTTCTTGCTAACATGTAATCTAAACCTACTCTCTTTCAGTTTGAAGCCATTCTACCTTGTCCTATCCACACCCTTGTAAAATATCCCTCTCCAGCTTTCTTATAGGCTCCCTTCAGGTAATGGAAAGTGTTCTAGGGTCACTCTGGAGCCTTCTTTTCTCCCAGCTGAACAACACTAACTCTCAGCCTGTGCTCCAGCCCTCTGAACCATCTTCATGGCCTCCTCTGGACTTGCTCCAGCAGCTCCATGTCCTTCTTGTGCTGGGGGCCCCAGAACTCAACACAGTGCTTCTGAACCAGTGTTTGGTAAAAAATCGTGGCAGATGCTGACATTTTCATACTAACTCATATGGAAGAGCTCATGTGAAAGGATAAACAGTGTTATAAGCAGAATCTGTGATGGGCTGTTTGCTACAAATTCTTGCTAGCATGCAGTGGGGTGATGCCATTAATCATAAACAGTAGACTTATATTTGAGTTTTTTTGATTTCCAAATGAGTGACAAAATCATTTTTGCCACATGCTCTCACATTTTAGGAAAGCTGAGTAAGTGACACCTATGAGTTGGGGAGTCGTGTGACAAATTGCACTTTTGAAGCGGCTTTCTGTGTGCTAATAGTCAGTTGTCTGAATTACTTTTAAAAGGCATCATCTTAAACCAAAAAAACCCAAACAAACCCATACCGATAATCTGTTTTTCTTCAAAATGTGACCTACTAAGCCCAAATCATACCCATGTATGGCAAACAATAATGTTTTAGGAAAGGAGACTTTGACACTCATTACAACTAGAGATGGAAACAATATGCAGTCAAAAATTCAAGGGGGCACATTTCCAATAATATTAAAGTACTTGTTCCTAGACACAGTAGATCATGAGATATTGGATCTTAATCTCCTGGCATTCCTATATGCAAGGACGCTATTTTAAGACATATTATAAAGCTCTGAGAATGTTTTAATGATTGTTCTCCTTTCTCTGACATTAGTTCTGGCTGATTTCTTAAAAGCACTCTCAGGCAGTTGTTTAAATAGTTGTCCTTCAGGATGAGTGCATATGTTAAATACTGGCAGGTCTTTTGAGCAAGACTTAACCTGTCAGTGCAGACACCATGACTAAAAGGTAGTCTGTTCCCTAGTTCTGCTGGTTAAAATCCCTCTTTTCATGCCCGCTCAGCATCATTGTCTCTGTGGCTGTCTAAAACGTGTCTTTTGCAGCTAGTGTGCTTGCTTGAGCTTAATAGTGGCATCTGGCTCATGTGTCATAGCTGCCAAGCTGTCATGGTGTCACGGTGATGCTCTACTCCTTGTAGTCCCTAGCAGGTGGCTGGAAGGGCAGGAGCACCACTAAGAAGCGTCTCCTAGGTATAAAACTTGGACTTGGCACTATTGCCTATATATTATCAGTGTATTCAGTGGGGCTGTGAGCACACTAATAACCACTGTGAGTACAGCTGTTTTCCAGCTGAAGCAGAATTGGTAAGATTTGTGTATGCTGCCTCCAGAAGCCTGTGGGCTTGCATGGCTGTTCTGAGCTATCAGCAAAACTCATGTGTAGATATGCTGTGGGTTTTGGACAGCCCTCACTGAGACCTGTCCTGCTGCAGCTTAACTTCTGTTTGTATTCATACTGCTAGCCTGGGTATATTTGCTCTCTGCAGCCAAGTTCAGGTCACTGCTCCAGACTGCAAGAGAGATATGGTAGTGCTTAAAAACTGCAAACACAGAGTAGTGTAGTTGTCCTTGGCTCCAGCTTTTACAGAGCTGCTCACTGCTTAGGACATTCGGAGCTTGTTTTCTCAGCCAGCATAGATGATTTAAACAGGTCTGGCAGCCAGGCAACCTTGAAATACCCGGAGTCAAATTTTATTTTCCCTTGAGAGAGATTTTATGAATAAAACACAACTGATGGAGCAGTGGGAACCTCTCTGAAGAGCATGCATGTTTCCCTTTGGGAGATGCATCCTATACCAAATTCTTTTCTATTTCTAGGCCAGGATGCTTTAGAGGTGCAAGCTGTTTTCAGGTTTTAAGTTTAGGTCATAACTAACACTGTCTCCACTTTTACAGAGTTATTTTCAAGACCACTTAGGGAATAAAAGCTTAAGTGTGTGATGAAATTACCCAAGGTTATCAAGTTTAGCTAATCCATCAGTTTATCTGCTGATGTCAAAATTACAGTGTTAGCTTTGCTTGCAAAAATGTCAGAGTACCTGCACTGGCTAAAGAAGTTTGTAAAAAGAGTGACAAGACTGTCTGTGCAGGGCAGACCAGAGGTAATTTAGAAACCGTTGTTATATGTCTCAAGACTAATAAGTGATCTTCATGGTTTTATGAATGTCTATAAATCCAGTCACACCTGTGAGAGAGAAAGTAAGTGTGAAAGTCAGACCAGGCTCAGTCACAGGCCTATCTTGCCAGTCAATTGTTCTGAAAACTAAACTGTAGCACCTGTGAGGCCAAACCATGTTGGAACAGGGTAATTTTGACTCTGCCAAGGCTCTTGAACAGGTCTTGTGCCCAGGAAATGCAGCTGGCATTTGAAAATGACCTGTTGTTTCCTGAGCTCAGCTACCATCTGCTTAGACAAATGGGAGGGAGGATGCAAGTAATTACAAATCGTGCACAGGGTGTCACTGCCTGACCTGACCTAGGTTTACCACAGTGACAGTGGCCTTTGTGAGATGGAAAATGCACTTCCTTGCTTCCAGTAGTTCCAGTGCCCTAAACCACTGAGGAATTTAAATCAGCATGGTTTGGGGGTTGTTGTTGTTGTTGGGGTTTTTTGTTCTTGTTGTTTGTTTTCTTGTTTGGCTGTTGGTTGGTTTGGGTTTTTTTTGGGTGGGGTTTTTTTGTAGTTTCTGTGTGAGTAGTTGTGTGTTTTGTTTGTTAGTTACTTTGTTTTTTTATTGTTGGTTTTTTTAATTGGGATTTTTTTTTTTTTTTTTTTTGGAAACAGAATGATCTCGAGAGGTTTGCAGGCACAGATTTGGTGCAGTTGTCCTCAAATATGTGGTAGCATATCCTGCTCTTCCAATCTTCCCATGAACTGGTGGGTTGTGCCTGTTTCTGGAAGACGCAGAGCAAATAGTGACTATATCCAGCTGCCTTCATATTTTTCTAGGACAAAGCAAACAGGAAATTTCATAATTCCCTAAATTAATCAATGTGAAGTTCATCTCACTAAATTTTAGAGACTGGGAAATGAATGGCTAGGCATTATTTAAACACATGTGATACTTCAGAAGTGTGCAGATCCAACTGCTGTGTTAATGGTAAATGCCAAACCAAGGTTGAGATCAGGTGTGAGAAAGTGCAGGACTATTGCCTAATAGGTAAGCTCTAGTTTTTATACACGCAATTTTATTTTTTTTTCCATGAAAATACAGTACTTTGGTACATGCACAATTCCTTTACAATAGTGCTGAAAATGTTCTATTTTGTACTGCGTGCTGCCACGCTGACTATTTTCTGTAGGTTTTCTTAATGCGAAGTATATGTTAATGAACTTAACGATTTAATCACATTTTAGTTTGGATCAACTGACTGGAAATCATTTAGTTTCCATGTTTTTCTTTCCTTAATCCTGGTACATAAATGGATACTTGGATTTTTGCAGTTCAGTGACAGAAAACTCGTATTCAGCCATTTTGGTCTACATTTGAATGTGCATAAATTCTTCTAGAACATCATGATTCTGACTGATACATACCAAATGTACACTCTGCTCTAAAGAATGTATAAAGAATTTTATCAAACTGGATTTACTTTTCATTTTTCATTGCCTATGTTTCAGATCCTGTTGTGCTATAGAAAAACATTTTTGTTCCTAGAGGGCTACTGTAGGCTCATTAACCTAGATGTAGTTTTAGGCCTCGTGTGTTTTTCATAGAAAAAATCTTTCCATGGTCAGGCCTGCAGAAGAATGGAAAGGTGCTTTTTTTCCTTTCAAAGTAAAGCTTTGTTTCATGTGACTGGGGAGATGGTATTGGAAATGGCATTCTCAGGATCAAAACCAAGAATCCAAGATTCATCATCACCAACCGTGATGGTTAAGACCTAACCTGTGATTTCTGGATGTTTAATGTTTGCGGTGCAGTAGAAGTATGCAATGAAAGTTTATACTGCTATCTTGAAAATGAGCTATGTTAGAAACGTAAAGAATGAAATGCCATCAAACAGAATTCCTGAATAGCAACTTGATTTGATTTCTTTGCAATGTTAAGGACACTTCCCAGCCTGACCACTCCCAAGGCCCCCAGCAGTCACACTCCCAAGGTGAGAGATTTCACTGAAGGGACTGAAGCCCCTCCACCCCAGGCAGCTCCAGTGCCCCGATGGTTCCCTGCTCTGCTCCTGCACACCCCACTCAGTCGGACCAGGTTTCCTCACTGACTCACACCTAAATTTCCCATGGCAGAGTCTCAGATGTCTCATTCCATAAAGCAATTTATTCACAGCGCAGCAACACAGAAACAGCTCGAGCTGGTGCTGCTGAGGAGGGACCCTGAGCAGAGGAACCCCTGGGCTTTTATCCCCTTGCAGTCCAGGCTCGGTGCAAACCTCACTCCTTCTCCTGAGTCCTATGCTCCTTCTGTGTCCCCAAACGTCCATTCACCTGTCTGGCCACTGGCTCTTGTGCCCTCTATTAGACACCTTTGTTGGTGGCTCACGGCCTCGTGTCTCATGCTCCCACCCAGAGCTCAATCTCCATCTCGAACTGCAGCTTTAAAACTCAGCTACCTACATCAGATGTATTCCTCAACACCAATACGTATCACCTCTGCTGTTAAACAAATAGTTAAAGCTCATTGGGCATGAGGAGGGCTGTGGAAATCCTCCTGTTCTATGCATGCAGTCCACTAGATGTGGATCTAGTAATCCTACAGTTTATTTTGGGACATTGCAGAAAGGTGACAAAACAGTAGGGACACCTAATATGAAAGAATGGCTTCTCAAGTGGAATGGATATTTTGTAGTTCCAGCTTTGTCCCTGCAGTGTTCAGAATTGCTGGGACTCCTGTGTAGCAACATGATTACATGGCCGTTAATCTGCCCTGTCTCTTGTGAGAGCCTTGAAGGAAGGTGGAGTAAGGAGGGTGGATAACTTTAAGCTTACTTCGTGTCTCTTGATGCCATCTGAGGAAAAGGTATTGCTCTACATGAGACTATGTTCCAGAAAAAAAGATCATCCCTATTTATAGGAACAAATAATGAAAGAGAATATCAACTCTAGTTGGCAATGTCATATCTTATCTGTTATTCCAAGAGTTATTTAACTTCCAGGATTTGTGAAAATACAGCTCCAACATGAAAATGTGATTTCAAGGTGTCAGGCTCCAAGGGATGTTGCAGCAAATAAGGAATATACAATAGTTACATCTAGGCTCAGTTTAATTCAGTCTTTGAACTGGCATTCCACCCTTGCAGATACAATGAAGATAAGAACAAAAAAATTGTTAGTTAATTAATTCCTTGGCATATAAGATTACGATATTGACTTTTCACCAAACTTTCAAATATCTCTTTATTTCTAGGGACCACATAAACTGTATCTAAAATACTTTAATTCTTGCCTCCCCTCCATGAAATGCCTTTATGAGGCACAGAGGATTATTCCAAAGTGTAGAAGCTGCTCCATGTGTGTTACTTATTCATCACAGGGAACTTTGATTCCTTGGTTTAGCTTCACAAGGATTGGAAGTTTGTCACATGCAAGTATTGCAAGACTTATTTTCCCCTGAACCCCAAGCTCCAGAGGAATCTGACACACACTGCTTATTATAAATGTGCTCTAGCCATTGCTTTCCAACCCTTCTGAGCTAGGAGCAGGAGATGATATCAGCATTGTGGTGATGCAAGAGACCACACACAAGTAAAGGATGTAGGTGCAGCTGGGGAGGGAAATTCAACCTTTTGCAGCAAGCCAGAATGAAAATCTGTGTGTTCAATGGGAAGCAAAGCACACTGATACTGAACTGTGCTGTTGCAAAAAGGGGTTATTTTAAGCTCTCTAGGAGCTGATTTTCTCCCTTTCCACATCCAAGCACTTGCTGGGAAAGCACAAACAATTTATAAAAGCAGAAGAAACTTGATTTGGAATATTTGTACATTCAGCTCTTGGAAACCCAATTTCCCTTTATTTCTTTGCTGTACTACTTTCCCTGCCTTGCTTCTTCTGATTTCTGTGTCCACAGGGTCAAGTAGAGATACCAGAGCTGACTTTAATGAGCTGGGAATGCTCCTGAAAGCAGCTCAGTGTCAGGAGCCCAGTGCTCCAGACTGGCTCCCTCATTCTGCTAGGAGTAAAAGGCCTGTTCTTTACCTCCAAATAAGTGTTGATAACATAAAGCCTGAGGGACATGATCCGTCTCTGCAGGATTCCCAGATCAGGCTCTACTTGGTCTCTCACTTCCTCAACCATGTCCGCTCCCGGTCTCACATGCTCGCACCTTCTTTTTTTTGTCTCTTTGAGGACATGCATGACAGTAGGGCTAAGAATACTTTTGGCCGAGAGCTTCAAAGCTACCGCAGGAGACAGATGCATCATTCTCATTGAAGTTCATGAGAGCTGTGTTCTAAATTCTCCATGCTGCTTGGAGAGTTTTTTGCAGTGGCTGATGTACCAATACCACTGGAGTACTGTGATCCAAATAACACGCACAATCGACGTTATCAAACTGATGAGCTGCTGATATTACCCTGGATGCTTGTTTCACTTCTACTTTGGGCTGCCCTGTGTAGCCTGGCTTGGCCTGGCTTTGTGCTGTCCTCTGCCCTTCCTGTGCCCTGCCTCACCTGAGCTGCCCTCCCTGCCTGCCTGCTTGCCAGCTTCCGCCCTGGAGGAAGATCCGCCCTTTGCTCAGCCAAGCCCCAGTGCAAAACTGCTATGCAAGGGGAGATCTATGGGGTCAGAGTATCCAGGGAATGGAAAAGTTTTCTTGAGGTGATCGCATGTCCTTGAGATCAAGGGGGAATATCAGACCTTCTTATGCTGCAGTCTGTTTCACTGTGTAATGTCCCTAAAAGGTCTGGGTCTCATGGGGAGAGGGACCGATTAATGGACAGACTCCTGCCTTGCTTGCAGGCAGCTGCACAGATTTTCTTGCTTCTCCCAGAGACTCAGTGGTGTTTGATGCCTTTTTTGGTATAAGTAGGAGTTTGGAGTGGTATTGTCAATCACTAGTCTGTATATAATTAAACTGCTTTCAGCTTTCTAACTGTTTTACCTGTGCATTAGTCATACAGTCATTAAAACAGCTGGAAGATGTATTTGTTAGCATCACTGATCCTCTATGGTTTTCAAAGATTTCATTTTATTGAGAATAATAAAAGTGGAATTAGGACGCAAGTGTCTATAGTCTCAGTTTTATGCATGGATTTAGTGAAAACTGTGTGCTGCTTTGTCTAAAATCCTGTGTACTGTGATACTAAGAAGAATAATGCTAGTAGGGGAATTTAAAAGGAACAAAGCCTAATTTCTGAATTAAAAATGTAAGTGGTATCTGATCTGGCATTTATCCATTTATCTTCTTTCAAGTAATCAGAAACTTTTAAGTTTCTTCCAGGTTTATTTTCACACGTACAAAAGTAACTTCCAAGGGTTTTATGAAGACTTTTTTTAGTGCTTTTTTTTTCTCCAATGAAATCTGCTGTTTGAAACTAAAGGACAAATCTTTATAATCTTCAGTGCTGGAAACCTGAAAATTAAATCAACTTTTATTTTGCATTTTCCATCCTCTTTGGAAAATGCAAAGTCTTCTTCTCTGCTGTCCAACAGCAATAATAGAAAAAACTCCAGCCCACCTCCCCAAAGAGTTTATGACTTTGTGAGACAAAAAAAATTACTTTGAACCTCTTTTCTAAATATATTACTCTTTCAAACCACTGTGACAGTTTCATTAATTCTTTTTTCCAGCATCTTTCCTGTTTGTTTCTCATCTAATTTAAAAGCTGTGAAATTGGGAGTTTTTGAGTTATCCTTCATAGGAAAGAGACTGGAAGTGGAGTAAGGTTGTGAAAGCTCCCCAGGTTCTGTTGAAGACATGTTACTGCCAGCCCCCAGAAGGGCTCAAGGGATTCTCAAGGGGGTCACAGCTGTATCAACATGGCACTTATCTGTACCTGAGGATTCCAGTGCTGCAGACATGGCAAAATACACTTACTTTCTAATGGCTTGTGCTATGATTTTATATGTGCAAAAAAGCTGCAGTAGGCAGTGTTATGGGTTGATTTAGTTGAAGCTGACAAGCTTTAAAACTAATAGCTATTTGGCTGCAGAGAAGAAAGGCTTATTGCATGTCCCAGGGGAAGAACACACTAAAGGTGACTTGAGCACCTTGCCAATGGGAGAGTAGCATGTGTCTAGTCTGTAACTTTAGGGCACCAAACTTTTCAGCCTTTGATTGTCTATAACTTCTATCCAATTGAGCTAGTTGCCTCTCTCCTGTAGGGGAAGATGCAGGTATGGTGAGCTATTCTGTCATGGAAGTACCCGAGAGTGAAAGTCTAGAGGCTATAATTAAACCTCTGTTCTGCAGCTGATTTACTGGAAAGATGCTATATATGGTTATTTTTCTGGGAAGTGTCACTAATGAGTTTCTGGCAGAGACTAAATAATTTTGAGACTGGAATGGCTTGAGAAATCTGATCTACATTTGAAACTAGCCCCTCCTGGAGCAGCAGGATGGACTAGGTGACCTCCAGAGGTCCCTTCCAGCTTGAATTATTCTATGATTCTGTGGATGATTCCTCAGTCTGTCCAGGGATATCATCCTGTAAAGCCTCCATCTGGACACGTGTTAATCTTGGACTGCATAGGCCATCAGCCTCTTCCATGCTAAATCTGGCAGATAAAGAGAGAAAAGTTACAGCATGTGTGTGAACTATGTGTCTGTAGCTCATGTGCCCACAGGTACATCTAGAAGGGTTAGAAATGGTAAAAAGGAATGTCTCAGCTCTGAGAACTAAGATATTAAGAAGTGCAGTGAGGGGTTTCTACTGGGGAAAGCAGTGTATGGTGAAGTTTCATTGTCCTGTACCTGACCAAAGATACTGGGTCAAAAAGTGATATCAACGTTACTCTATAAGTGGTAGTGAATAAAAAACATTCCTGTTTTTCAGTTGCAGTGGTAGAGAACTGTGCATGATGGTGGTTTGGAACTGGAATGGACCATCCAGAATTTATAATTGACACAAAAAATAACAGAAAAGTAATGCATCTGGAGTAAAACCTCTCCTCTACAAACCTGAAAAGCTGTACCCTCACAGCTCAAAGCAAAAGCTATGGCTTTAAAAATCTCTTTCCTGTTGTATAGTGTTTACTGGTTTATGGTAAGGCATAAGGATCCTAGATGCTGTTTAATAGATCTAACAGAACTGTATAACCCTGGAAAAAGTCATGTCCTAAACCTTCTTTTACAATCATCAGATTTTGTGGGGAAAAAATAAAATGTCCTGCAAGAGTAGACAGGAAGAGAGCATCTGCCTGTTTAGGCGGGTTAACAGTCCCATTAAATCCTTTTCTGCTCAACTGGGTGCTCAGTATGTTGTAGCAGACTCTTATCAACAAAATGGACCAGATTTTGAAGAGCAGTCCCTGAGGAACTACTTAAATATGACTCTCAAAGAGAAGTCAAAAAAGTTTTTAAAGTCATTAGTCTTTAAAAACTAATGGGAGTTGCCTGTTTTCTTTCAACTGTTAATCAACATGTAACAGGCAATTAATAAAGACAATCTGAATTCCCAGGAGAATGGGTCATCCAATAGCTGAGTGCAAGAGATGTACGAGTGCAAAAAAAAATCCAAAGATTTTCAGTCAGTGTGTCCATTGCTATAGAGCACAAGGGACTGGGAAAACATAGATGACAGCAAGAAAAGGAGGAATTCCTTTCATGACTATGGCAGTTGTCTTGATTTTTGTGATTACATGATAATTATTTTTCTTTGATTAATAAGACTTAGAAAAGGAAAAGTGTTAGACTAGATCACACTCCAAGCTCTGAGGAAACTTTAATTAGGCAAGAAAAAGATGAGCATGAGATGAAGATTGGAAACAGGCTATTTGAGGGATAGAAAAGAGGGTTGGGAGGAGGATTGGGAGGAGATTCATAGTCAGGGTGGTAATATTATCAAGTGTTGGAAGTGGTGTTAGAATGTAAAGCTGGTGATAAAAAGAAATTGAAGAACATTCTCTTTGGTTAATTTTAATTTTCCCAGTACTCAGAGTTTAAAACAGCCCAAAGATTTCCAATTAGAAGGAAAAACAAAAATCAAACACATTTCAGTGATGATTGTGGAGTAGATGCTGAATTTGCTGGATCCATTATAAGCAGTTTTTCAGTATTTTGTCAGCTCTGGCTTAGGACTGGAAATCTAGTTGACTTTGGTTACTGCATTCCCTTGGAGATCCACTCTCTCACTCACTAGAACAAGGAAGTGTTTTCTTTTTGTGAGTTAAATTTGTCTTCTGGTACCAGAGGGCTCTGTTCTGAGCCCGTGCACAGAGCTGCAGGAAGGACAAGAATTGTTTATTGAAGGGATAAGTGGGGTGCTCCCGTTTGCAAAACAAGCTGGAGATCATCCAGAAAAAAGCTAGCAGTGGGAGAAACTGGAGAAAGCAGTTATATGAGATAAAAATAAAAGACAAAAAATCAGAATCCCATGTGAGATCAGAATGTTGTGGAAACTCAGTAAGACATTCTGGTTAAAACTTTCTTTTCAGTGGCCCTGTTTCATTCTCACTCAACTGGCCTTGCTCAGATAATGTCATACAGGAGAGATAACTGTGGGTAACAGAGTACAGTTGTGCAAGTAGAGTGTTCAAGTGATACATGCAGATAAAGACAGTTTTGTGATACAAGAGGTAATAAATAATGTTGAATGTTCTGCTTTCTAGCACTCCTCTGTGCAGGTGTATATGTTACAAATTGGCAGACAGCATATGCTGAAAATATACTATACCTAGCGTATATGTTTCTATGATTTATCTGTGTGTCTTTCTGTACCATACAACACTTTGAGACACTTTTATAAATTATGGCACTCAAACCCATAAGTCATTGTACTTTAGTACTTGCTCTCCTGTAGCATTACCTAGGCATATAAATACTTCCTTTGGAGGAGAAATGTTTATCAATTGCTGCATCTGCAGCCACCTTTGTACGACTTGAAAGAAATGTGTTAAAATGAAAAAGAAAAACACAACCCAAAACCAATCAAAAAACCCTGTCTGTTCAGAGTTACACTTAAATATTTGGTTTTGCATTATATGTAAGACCGCCTGGCTGTCAGCCAAGACAGAATCTATCACAAATCTAAAACACTAGGTGGAAAGATCATGTGACTGTTAGTTTTTTGTCTGGTTGGTTTTTTAAATTTTTTTTGTTTGTTTTGGTTTTTTGTTTGTTTTTCCCTGAAATGCTTCTTTTGTCAGTGCATCACTTAATATTGGTCTATTCAAGTACATGGAAAATAATGTTAACTGCAATTTCAGAATTTCTCATAATATCTATCAGGCTTTTTTAGTTATGCTAAGGGACTGTTCTGTTAATAGAATATTTGGTCATTCCATCAGGACTAAACATATTGTTTGTTACCATGAAGTGTCCTAGTGCTCAGCAGTATCTTGCAAGCAGAGACTGACAAAAGAATGATGGCAAGACAATGGGTTATATCCCCAGGCTGCAATGGACTTACACAGGTAGGACCCCTGTGCAGATTTTTAATGCAATTGTGGATGACTTGTTTGTCTCATTGACATGGGGTACAAGTAATTCACAGCCACATCAACAGGCCACTAATTAGACAGCAGGGTTTAGGCACTAGGAACTAGGGAGGTAAGAATCAGCAATGTTTAAAAGCCCTCCCTCCCCAAATGTGTAGTCAGTTATTCTTAAAAGAAATAAGGGGTTTAGCTGTCCTGACTAGTCGGTGTGGATCTACTGATTGTTACAAGAGACGGTGCTTGTCTGAGTGGGAATTTCTATCCCCAAAATCCTTCTGACCTTTTACAGCATGCTTACAGCCTTTTACTTGGGAGCCTGGTTCCCAGCTTTCACATATGTTTACTCTGTCTTTCAAGGTACTTTGCCTCACTTTGTGCTACTCTGTGCTGCACCTATGTTAATGGATGTGTGAGCACCTTCCTCACAGGGATGGATACCTTGACTAATCCTTGCCTCTGAAAAGCTCAGATGAGGAAGATGTTACAGAAATAAAAAGTCTTATGATCAGTTCAGATCAAGCTGCCCATGTAGCAAAGTTAGAAGGGAACAATAAACCTGGGCAGATTCTGGTTCTTCTCTGGCATGTATATATACATACCTCCCCTTCTCATTTGCACAAAATGTAGAAGCTGGAAATTGATTGGAACAGTTTTAGAAGACCAGCTGCAGGAAGGTAGGTATGTTAGTTTGGGACCAGTAATCCCACTTCTCATTTGGATGCCTTCAGCAAACTTTACACTAAGATATTTTACAAAGCTCCTTTCCAGGTTTTATGGGCCCGACTCTGGTTCTAAATGCTTGGCAAAGGAAAGGGTGCTCTTGCCAAAGCTCTTGGAGATTACTTGTTTTATGAAGTTCAGGCACAGGGGAAGATTTCTCCTGCAAAATCTGGGCTAAGAGAAAGCACTCTCCTGCCTAGACAAGGTAATATTATTCTTCATCACTCATATGTTGCTGAAGCACTGAGTGCTATATGCAGACATTCAGAGCTGTCAGGAAGCACTCCCTAACCTTTCTAAGCTGCAGGTGAACCTACACAGGAATGATCTCCTCTTGATACACCACCACCTTTCTTCCAGGGCCCCACCCTGTGCCTGCAGCCCTCTCTGAGTAGAAGGCAGCAGCTGGTTAAAAGTGCAGAGGAACAGTACATGATTGTTTAGGACAGGAAGTTGCAATATCCACTTGCAAGAATGTAATTGCTTTTGAGCTGGAACAGAGCCAGGACGGTTGATTCCAGCTGGTAGGAACAGCTGCAGCTGTGAAGGCAGCCAAAACTGGCCCTGCTGCACGGAGGGGAAGGGGAGAGATGGAGCTTGCCAGCAACCTTCTGAACTCAGAGGTGTGTAGGGGAGAGCCCTGCCCGGTTGCCTCATCCTCCCCACTCCACTGTGTGGCCCACAGGGAAGCCTGCAGAGGAACTGGCCAGAGACTGTAGCCAGCCACAATCCAGGGCTTCTGGCATTCAGAGGCTCCACGGAGTTTTGCTTGGACTCCAGCTAGCCACGCTGTCTGCCTGTTTGTGTCAATCCTCCCATTCTCTTTTGTTCAGCTTCTTCAGCTCTGTGTCACTCCACTCTTATCCCTTTGCCTACCATGTTTTACAGAAGCTTTTTTCCTTTCATTGCCTAAGCCTTCTGGCCAATGCCCCACTCCAATACCCAGGAGCTACTGCTTTGTGTTCACTGTGCTTTCCATGGCCCTGTGTGTTTCCCACCACTAGGTCTCTGTTTGGAGCCAGTCTGTTCTTCTCTTGGTGTGGCACCTGGCACAAGCCTCATTCTCCACTGGTTCTTAAAGCAAAAAGAAGATTATATGTAACAATGAACTTTGTTTGTATTGTGATAGTGTCTTATGAATCCTACTTTAGATGGAGTATGCTGGCTTATGTACGCCCCAAAACATAACTCTGTGGTCAAAGAACTTTGCTCTTTGTAGAAGAGGGGACCTGTCCATGTGAATCCAACACACAGATTAAACACAATTATTCGAACAATTAAAAAAAAAATTAAAGCCTGACTTGAAAATGTTAAGAGAAAAGATATGGTACTGAAACAGGTATCAAGCCACTCTAACATGACAGTGGCTTCATTTTGAGGCTGAACTGTGAAACTGCAGGTTTTGCACACTCTGAATTTTCCCAGGTTTTATTCAGCTGCACTTAGATTTTCCAGGCTTGGCAAAGAAAGAGAGTATTGTGACTTCTGAGAGTGGCAGGTCTGCCAAACTGTCTAATGCTGTCTGCCACATGCAATCATGGAACATAAAAATGCTTTTCCTTTAGAAAAATCTCCTGTATATCCTGGAGGCTTCTTGTGCACAGGACTGCTTCCCGCTGCCTTGTTTTGTGCCAGGGGAAGCTATGTTCACGTTTGTTTCTCCTTCCTAGCAGGGCCAAGTCTTCAGTCAGCTCATGCAGTTTCTATCAGGGAAGGTCCTTTGTCCTTTGACCTTTGAAATATGTTGGGGAGCTGGATACATGATACAGTTTCTTAGTACTCCTGTTTTTAAATTCACAAGGCTGGATGAAAAACACTTTGATCTTACCAAGCTACCTTAGCCTGGTTTAAATTAAGGAGAGTTTTGGGAAGTATGCCAGGAGAAGTACTTTCAGCATCCAATATAGGCAACACAGTTACAAATGTTTATAAAAGAGGTAAACGAAGAAATTACAGAAAGAGAACACTTAATCTAATCACAGAAAGCTCATATCTAACAGGATCTTTTGGGTTTCTGCTGACTTGTCATTGCCCAAAAACCTTGGCAGGATTTTTCTCCCTTTTGCATCTGCAGCTTGGAGACCACTCTTCAGGGCAAGCTCCATCCTGAGTGTAGGCATCAGCTCCCTCTTGATGACTTTCCTTCCCTGTCATTCTTACTTTCACCTCCAGGCAGAGCCAACTCAATGATATGTTCTCCATGGCCCTGACACTGCTTGGATAGGAGCTGTGTCCTTAGTGCTTTCCTTTGGTGTCAGAGCTGGCAGTATCTATGTTTCTACAGCTCACAGTTTTCACCCTCCATGCCTTTGAATTTCCTGCCAACTTCTATAGTAATAAATGCACTTGTTCTAAATCCATGAACGGGCTCACTGACGATGATGACATCTAGCTTGTGACTGAGACTAGGCACAGGGGTAACAAACCACGTGGAGAAACAAAGGTTATGACACACTTAGCCACACCAAATTTAACCCTCGAAAGCACTCTAGCATTCACTTTTACTCAAATTATGAGTGAATCTTTTTTCTATCGAGCAAGCTCTATGGTGAGGCTTTTAATAAATGACAGGCTGCATTTGGAGAGAATTAATTTTCAATTGGTTTGCAAATGGACATCTGAAAGTACAAGGCTGAGTAAGACATGGGACAATGATATAGAAAAGGCAGTATTGTACTGTTTTGAGAGCTGATATAAACAGAAAGCTTTCTTTTCATACTGGGGTGTCATCAAGTGATTCTGTGACAGTCTTGAACATAGAGGGACAGAGCCCTCATGCAAGCAAACATCCTTGGCCTGAAGCACTGGATCATCCTGTCTGGTGTCATGAGACAGCTGCATTGAATATTATGAAAGTCATCACAAAGAGTATATATGACTTTTTTTTTTTTTAATCCACTTTCCAAATCCAAAGTCTAATTAGATGATTTTACTGTTACTTGAATGTGCCTAACAAATATTGATACACATAAGAAATCAAGATAAGGAAACGACTTGGTTGGCTCATTGCTTTAATGTATATTCTGGGAAATATTTTATTATTTTCTTCAACTCTTTGGCTATTCAGTAAAAATGTCCATTGATACCTGTTTGCCCAGATTTTGTTCTGATATTCTTTGCCATATGTCCTGATGTCTCACTCAGGAGCTGGGACTGACTTACGTTGTTTGAAGCTGTGACACCTTTTCCAAATGCAAGACTATATCCCTCTTGTCCTCTGTTGTGAGGTTTGTACATAAAATTACTGTTGAAACTTCTCAGTTGAAGTAAGAGTTTTTCTACATCTGTTGGCATTGACTGACTTCAATTTCTGATTTGTAGAAGTTTGTAGAAATGACCTGGTAACATCCTGTGCCTCACTAGATATCTACAGCAGCACAGTTTTTAGAAGAATGCAGAGCATCTATTTGAAAGGATGGAGCCTAATTTTTAGATTTAAAATATAATTTTTTCCAATTTTTTTGTTAAATTTAGACTTATTGATGTTCAGATGAACATGCAACTACAGACACTCCAGAGAAAATTCACTACGTTGTTGAATTTATGTATGTGAAGTTCAACTAGTGCTTCTTCAAAGCTCTGGCAACCACTGTTTCTGCAACTCCAGCACTGCTGAGAAAGTATCAGAGAGCTTGCGTTCCATGGCCACATCTTGTTCCTCAAAAGGCAAACATGCCTTTTGCCTGTAGCTTCATGACACAGGAAAAAGGAATTAGTGGGAGCATGGAGGTAATTCACATCACTTCTTTCCTTAGCATTGAACAATCACTAATTATTAAATTGAATCTCAACCATTTACATGCAAATAAAAATGCAAATAAGTAGTAGAAGTTCATAAGAGCAAACCATTTTCTTTAACTTCATTTGATATCAAAGCCAAAATTCAGTTCAGCCTGCTTTATGTATTTAATTTCAGAGATCAATGGGGGACTGCTATTTGTGAAAACTCATGCAAATAAATGATATATTAGCTTTTAAAATGACTGCAAAAAGCACATATTAGATTCCAGTCACTGGTAATGTTTTGGAGTTCATCCTTCAATGGATACATACAAAGTTGTCTACATGGATAGCAGAAAGCCTTCACAATTTGTATGCTAACATTCAATACAAGCTTTTAAATTATCTATTTACACATGTAATTCAAACTGCTTTACAAACTATTTGGAGGGCAAACATTATTTACTGAAGAAATTTTGCCCAAAACATGAGCCAGCTTGTTCTGGAGGGTATACAAATAGTGAGGGAGAAACGGCACAGGGTGTGGGGAATAAGCTGCTGGGACATGGTGGTATTGTGAAAGCTCAGCCCCAGGGCACAGAGCCTATATGGGCAGAGAAAGAAATCAGACATAACTGAATCGTTGTGAAATGCGAACAACTTCAAATTCACCTTATGAATAATTTTCTTTTGGATACCATGCAATATTGTGATGGTGACATACTGGGTTTAAATAAGATCTGTTTCAAACCAGTCTTCCAGAAACATGGGATGGAGACAGCTTCAGAACATAATGTAATAATAAACACCTAAAGCACATGTATTTACCTGAGAAACACTTCAAAAGACTCATTGTAACATTTCTGGAATTTACTGAACATGTGCACACAGAAAGTGTAGTAAAAAGATATCCCAAGTAGGTTTCTTTTGTTTAGGGAGAGTGCCATAAAATGTTATTTTAAGTCTCATTGCTCAAGCAGAGTGATGCATTTGTTGTGAACATCTCTGAAATGTCTTCCTGTGAACATAATTAACTAAGGACGGACTTTTTACAGTTTCTAAGAGAAAAAGAAAAACCCAATATTAAACACTTGTTTGCTATTCACCAGTCAGTTTTCTTCTAGACTAAAACACATCAATTTTTTCAGTAAGGGACATAATCTGTTGACAACTGGGTTCTGTCAACGGCTCCTACAACAAGTGAGAGAAAACCTACCCATTGACATCTCTTTATCACAATGTTTGCTGCCCCTCTGCAGCTAGAAGGAAAACAGTTAAAGCAATAAATGTGTGAAAACAGAGTTTTCATGTAAACAACTCCCATAAAGCAGTAGCTTCTAAATCCACCAAGGGCTGTATTCAGATGGGTAATTTGTTTGTTTGACTCCATAACTCTGCTCAAGCCAGAAAGAGAAATAGATGCTACCACCAGAAAAGCAGAGTCTTATCAAAAGTAGCGGGCGGGGAGGAGAGGGGAAAGCTGGAAACACTTTCCTGATGCTGTGCCTCCAAGCCTTGTTCCACAGCTCCCACTCCATGTTCCTTTTTCGGAGAGTTGCCTACTACACAGCTGCACAGACCCTCTGCTTCTGTGAGGAGATGTGAGTGTCACCGTGTGCCAGGGCCTGGCCTGGTGTTACTAGGTGGGAGCAGAACTTGGCCATGGACCCTTAGACATTGTAGCCTAGTGAGGCTCTGGCAGTACGTGACCGAATGTGCTTGAGGACATACATGTCTTCTGTCCAAATGAAAGGCTTTGCATGATCCTCTCATCTGTTCCAAGAGTGAATCTCATGTGGAAGTTTTCTGACAACTTGCTTCGATGCTGCTGAGGGATGGGATACCAGGAGGCCTGTAATGTGCTTGAGCTCTGAGCTGCCAAGGACTCAAGAGAGTTTATTTAATCGAAGACCAAAATCTGCTGCAGTCAATGGGAGACTTGCATTGACTCTAGAGCTTTTGGATCAGGTTCCAAATTATTAATTCCTCATAAACAAAGGGGGAAAAAAAGATTCCAAGGAGTTAGGCCTGGAAGAATGACAAAATTTGGTCCTGTAACTGTCATACTCTTTATAAACTGAGTTACATGGTTACATAGCTTCTGATTATCTTGTAATCTTCAGTGCTGTGTGAATATTAATATTTACATGATTGCCATGTGCTAGGGTTCTGTGAGTACTTGCCCTTCCAAGAAATGCCTGTTCAAGAGTGAAACAAAAAACAACTCACATGGAAGAGCAAAGTTTAGCCTCTAGGAGCAACTTCCAAGCACATTACTGAAATGCCAGAGTTGAGTATGATATAAACTTCAAAAATGCTGACTGGGAAGGGAGGAAGGAAGAGAGAAGAGAAGAGATGACAGTGAAAAAGAAGATGAGAGTGGAGAAGGACAAGGACCTTGAGTTCAGTTGCATTCATTTGCAGTTTTCAACTCAACATTTTTAACATAGTCAGGTTTAATTGTGTGTTGTTAAAATAGTGAGGGCATGGCCAGACAGAGAAAAGCCTAATAGGCTTTCCTATTAGGTGGATGTGTTTTCTCTCAAGTTTGCTCCTACCTTTGTGTCATATTTTACATTACACAATCAGCATGGCCTTCATGCATTAGTTCCAGACTTGTGGGATTCCTAGGAAAGGAAGCAGAGGTTCTCACTTGGTGATCTTTGTGATTCTGTGATTTTGCAATTCTTTTGCTGACTGCTGGTGAATGAAAGGTTGTGTCAGAAGGCATTAAGCTCTTGTCTGCTGGGTGACAGCAGCATTCTGCCACCGAGGGCTCTGCTCCCCTGGTGTGAAAAGCCCATGTGCCAATTGCATCCGGCCTGCGTATGACGGACAGTTTTTGCTCTGTGCAAGAGAGCAGCAGGATTGAACATAGTTTGAAACGCATGTTAGTTATCGTCTGGGTTCTTATGTATAACTGATCAGTGCAGCTCAAAGATGAATATGAAAAACTCTTTCCCCCTCTTAATGCTCCATGGAGAAGCTGTATGAGAGTGAAAATGTGAGGTAAGATTCTTCACAAGTGGGTGAGTAGAGGTCTGACTGCCAACATCAAGCTGATACAAATAGAGATGCTGTCACTACTTTTACATTAGGGAACTGAAGTCCTTGAGTTATTATAAGGGGAAAACATGGTAGTATGTATTGCCATTGAATCTAGAGGAAGTGGCAAGGGAAGAGATTTCCACACAGACATGATGTTGCATCTAAGACAGTGCTATGGGAACCAGGTTCACATGGAAAACCTCTCGTAGCAATCAGGCATCATATACTTCCAGGAGCTCCAAATGTGCATTTTTTTTTGCCACTGGAGCTACACAAAGCCTTTATGGGTAGTCTGAAAGGGTTTTCAGCTGTGGCTGTGATGGAACCAGGAGATTATTAGTTTTGTGATCTCCTTATCCTCCCTGGGGCTGGAGCAAATTAGAGTTTGCACTGACCAACCATATTGGAACTGACAGTCACCTGACAATGACAGCCAGCAATGAAATATTATATATAAGAGGACGTGGATGCAATTTAACTCATGTCCAAGAAATAAATTTCTTGTCCAGGAGTCCAAGGCTTACCTATCTGCCTTAACATCCTTTAAAAGAAATATTCAGAAATCCTGGCATAGAGAAGTGACTAGAGCAAATGCTAAGATGGAAAGAAAAGATCAGACTGAACACTACCATGTTACAAAATGTTTGTTTGGGACTACCAGCTTAAAGAATTTCTGACTGACCAATCTTAACAACACAGAGGCAGCAGTAATTTTACATGGTGAACCTGTCATGTAGAATTTGCACTGTCAATCAGAAAAACACAGCTGAGCAGAACAGGGTCATTTCAGTTGCCTGTTGATTTGAAATTGTTCCACTTTCTTCTGAAGTGAACTGAGTGCTCACGTGGTGGTTATTTTGTCTTAGTTGAGAATCCACAATGGACAGCTGGAATTTAACTTAGGCAGCCAAGCTGTCTTGCAAGTGAGCCTGTGGTTTGCCACGGCATGTGAGCACCTTACCATTAACACTGCAGTTGAACAGAGACCTTGAATACTCCACACAAGCCTGGAAGACTTTGGGTTCCCTGGGAGGTGATAACTTTCTGAGGTGCCTGAAAATATGACCTGGCTCATGGCAAGGGTTTTGAGTCAGGAATAGTCTCTGGGTCTGAGGCCACAGAACTGGCATCCTCCCAGGCCAGTGTGAACATGCCGTTATCAGTGGGGTTTGACAGGAATCCAGCCCAGTGTCTGCTCCCTGGTCTGGCTGCACAGACTCTCCAGTATGGAAGGCTCAACTGCGGAAAAGCAGACTGGCCAAAAGTGGAGGACAAATGCTGGATAACATTCTTACTCTCTTCACAGGCTCCTTTCTCTGTCCTGCCAGGTGCACATGTTTGTGACAAGCAAAATAAACTGAATAGATAATCAGAATATGAGTTGTTAATTCACACACAATGTCTATCTTTAAAGTGACAGCATTGCTCGGGACATATTGACTCTGTTCTACTGCAGACATAGTTGTATTTCCCTTTATTTCAGTTACAACATATCCTGATTCTACAGGTAGAGAGAAAGTGGGAGACCATGCTACATTGGCCAATGTACATGAATTTTTATGCTGTCAGTACTTCCTGTTGCAATGTCTCTCATTCCCTGTCCTTCCCTGGAAAGATCTTCAGTGAAACTATCCATGCCCACTCCTGTCCTAAGCCATCTACAGCATAATGGTTGTGAAGAGAACTCTAAGGCACAAAGGGATTAGCACGCTGGGAGTGAAATCTTAGTGGGCAATGATTCCTTCTTGAAGGTGGTCTGGGGGTGCCTTTCAAAGTACAGTGGAGTTTTCTCCTTCTAAGTGCTGCACTGCTGTTTTGTATCATCGGTAAAGGCATATTCATTTTTACCCTAGAGGGTAGACTTTCATTATTTTAATTGTAACAGTTCATATGCTGCAGAGAGTCTGATTTTTAACATATGTTCCCTGGTATATCACTCAGAATGAATTACACTCCTTTAAAAAGTCACTTAACCCAGTACAGGATATTTCTTTTTATAATAGTTGTTTGGAAATGTTAACACTCAAATGATCATGAGTATCCTTTGAAGTGAACCCTGGCCTGGAGATCGATTGCTGAAATTAGCACCTTGGTTGTTTTTGCTTTAGTCTGTCTGCTTGAGGTCTCTATAACATGTGAGTTGATTGTTTTACAACTTGGAGGTTATCTTTGACATCTAAAGGGGCAAAGCACTTCATTTTCTTCTCTTCCCATTTGGGGTTTGGAAGTAGGGAACATCTCAATCTTGAGAGTGTCCAAAATTTCTCTGTACAACAAATTAAATTACTTGATTTTGATACAAACAACCAGGACAGATATTTCTGTCTTGTGTAGGAGATGAAGCATGGAGGAGTCTCTGAAGCAGGAAGGTTGTAGGTTGTTTCCCATGCAGTATCATCATCAGAAGTTAACGTGAGGGAAAAGTCTAGTGAGTTGTGGTGCCTCTATACTAGATTGGCATCAGACACCAGCAAGGCTGCTATTTTCAGGCAACACCTTAAGCCCTGAAAATCAGACCTCTTTATGGAGTCTCAAGGCACCTACAGTCATTAGTCACTTAAAAAAATCCTGACTCTTGTTTGGATAAGGCTTAAAGGATACTGCTAGGTTGTTTTCTTTCTTGGTCACTGGTCTCAGAATAGAATATGCTTCTAAGGAGCTCAGTCTCATGGAAAAGCAAGTAATTTTTTGGGTTTCAGATAGTTACTCAGACAATTCATACAAACAGGCCAAGAAGGATTTTAACCTCTCCCAAATATTTTTTCCATTTTGCTAAGAATATTTGTAGATCTTGCCTAAGTTTGTAAAAGAAGAGATAAGACATAAGATATATTTCACACATTCCTCAGTGTGAAATATACATTAAGGAACTTGGAGTGGGATTTATTTCCCAAATATATCACAAGTATTCCACAAGCTACCTCCACTATCTCATGCTATGAGATGATGGCAACCTGTGTGCTTGAAAAAGAGTCATCAATTATTCCCTTTTTACTATGAAGGAGGGGAGTCAATATAATAGAAAGACAATTTTGTGGCAAATGCAAGATATCTCTCAAAAATAGCAGCAATAAAACCTTTCCAGTACACAAATGGCTGCATTCCTAAGGATATGTTCAAACTGCTTGAGATAACTAGAGGATACATCTAAATTTCTGACAAGTTAGAAGTGTCAGAAAATCACCACAAATCCTTTTTCATGAGGTCTGAAGCCCAAAATAAAACCTGAAGAGGCCATCAAAGCAATGGACTTTACCTGGTTGGAGAGAGCAGAAGAGAATTCCAATTATTATTCTATAGTAGTATGAGAGCTTTTGAGTTTTTTCTGAAGTTTCTTGAGTTTAGTGATAGTGACAGGAACTACTTTAGTTTTTCTGTGACTGTCTTGCATTTTGTCCTTGGCAGCTGTTAAGGGAAAAGAATTCGTGACTTGCTTGAAAGCTCTCATGAAGGGCTCTGTTAGAGGAAAAATCTTTCTACTGCACACTAACACTTGGACTTTTGGAGGGCAATTTTGTAGAACTGCTTGGCTTCTCTTCTTCCTGGGTTTAGGGTATCTCTGGAATTGAAAAGGTCATTGTTCTGATGTGGAAAAATGAGTTCTGAACTGATGGTAATGTGGCCAGCGTGGGCAATGCCAGAAGTTTAAGATCCTGCTCCAGGATGTGTAATTAATCACTGTAACTCTTGTCCTCAGGTTGCCATAGAAACAAAATAAACTGCATAATCTGAAATGATTGTATTTGCTGAGATTATATAGAAATTTTAAAAGGGAAATAAGGTCTCAAAAAGGGAAATGCTGGTCCATAAATGGTAAAGCAAGAAGCTTTTCCAGAGACTGGGTCTCCACTGAAAGGATTTCTTGCACTTGCGTGGTGGCTCTGGTCATCATTAGAAGAAAGATTTGAGCAGGGTGATTCACAGAAGTCAAAACTTTACCCTATGTGTTGCACTGCTGTGCTTATACATAGGCCATACCAAATGTAGCTGTAGTTTGGTCTCATTCTACAAAGCTTTTGTATAGGACTGAGCTAGCTAACACTAGACCAAAGCCTCAGAAATCTTTAAGAAATAGGGAAAATTATTCTCAGATTTCAAACTTTCTGAACTGCTCTTTGATTGTTAATTGACTTTGTGGGACTCAAACCAGGCAAACACTCAAAACTTTTGCTGAATAAGGGACTGAGGAATGTTAAACTGCCAGCCGGTTCTAATTTGAATTATTGTCTTAATTAGTCATTTGATTTTGACACATCTAAAACATGTACTCTCTTGGAGTAAACTTTCTCTTTCTTCTGTCTAGCCTCTACTTCTCTATCCTCCTCCACAATTTAACCTGTTCTTCAAACAGCAGAATTAGCATAAGAAAAACGACTGCTCTGCCCTTGTCAAGACTGAACTCTATAATTTTCTTCCCTCCTGAATCATCTGTTGGAAGGTTGTGAAATCAGGAAGTTATTTTAAAAATATTATCTCCGTGATGGAATATGGCATCTTTAATGTGGGTGACCCATTCAAAAAATACATTCTGCTGGTAAATCTTAAGCCTTTCATTTAAGTTTAATCATTACTTCATTATAAAGATGTCAATATACTTTATTTCAACTTAAATATTATAGATGGTTTAGAGTTGGAAAAGTAGCTGACATTTCAATAGTCACATGTAACATGAAGAATAAAGCTCCAGTATTTTATTCTGCCACTCTGCAAAATTGTGGTGTAACTTGTGTGTCCAGTTCCCCAAAACTCTGCACATACCCATTGTTCATGGGGCCAACACAGGAATCATCTGTTCCCTCAGGATGGGAGAGTCTGTGCTTTGTTCTCTTGCTACCTTCATGAAAATCCTATGTAATTCTTTCTGAGTTTCTTTTATTTTTTTTTAATGACTTGTGAGTTCTTGAAAGTAATGAAAAAGATGGGATTTGTTCTGAATTTTGATGAAGCTATTCAGAAGACAAGGTATAGGAGAGATGAAACCAGCCTCTAGCAGCTTTCCTGAACCACGTCTTAAAAAAATCACAGCACATCATGGATCCATCATATTTAATACATTCAGGATGATCACATGTGAATTCCTGCCAACACATCTCACAGAATTTAAACAATCCCTTTTTGACTTAAGCATGAAACTTCTGTTTCAACTCAGGTCTATGTGTCTGAAGGACACTGGTGAAAATCTTGAAGTGGAGTAGAATTCGCTGTTTCTATACATAATGTTCAGAGGATTAACTACAACTGCTGTTTTGACTAAACTCCCAGAGCTAATTTCAAGGAGATATTTCTGTGTTACCAGGTTTGTGTAAACAGTAGGCTGGGGAGACCATGGCTGAGTTTCCAATACTGTGTGGTCTTTCCTGTCTCACCTGATGTGTTTTGGAGCCACCTGTTCAATTTCACTCAGTAAATCTTCTGGGTGAAGTATATGGTTGCAATTCATCACTAGTCTGACTTCAGACAAATAAATGGAACTGCACTATGAATAAATTTTACCCACTGTTTAGTTTTTAAAAACTTTACTCCTATTTTATTGAGCACAAAGTTTGCAAGGTTGCATCAGTTCCACAAAGAGCAGAGCCTGAGATCTCTTACACTGTCTAATGACAAGGATCCTGAGACAGCTTAATAAGATATACATTTTCCAAAAAACCATTTGTAACTTGTTTATCATCAGTTCACCTCTACTCAAATTTGACTGAGTCTGAACTGAAACTCCTCCCTAATATTTCCTTATCTCTATCAGCTTTGGACTTTTAGCCTATGTGCCCAAATTTAAACAGAGAGGCAAGACAGAAAAATAGTTTAGTTAGTAGATTAATTTAACAAGCAAGAGTAGGAGGAAGCTGTCATTTTATTTTGTATTTTTAATTTATGCCCATGTGACCAAGAACAAATCCTAGGTTTCACCAATAAACTCATCTGGACTACATGTGTAAGCAGTTAAAAAAGTATGCTGGACTTTGGCAGCACATCTGTCCTAAATGGCCAAGCAACAGACTGGAAGTTGCTTTTTATTCCTTTCACGACAAAACCTTTAATATGAGAGTCTAAGGATGGAAAAAAGGGGGAAAAAACCCAAACCAAAAACCCCCCAACAATGCAATCTTCAAAGCTTTTACCCTCATAAATGAGTTAAACTTCTATTCTGACTTGTGACCCCAAAATCCAGAGGAACAGTCAGAATATAAATAATTTTAAACTTTTTCCCTTCAGTCACGGTGACAGTTTGACTTCCACAAAGTCACCTCCAAATGCACCATTTGAAGTAAAACTGTATTCACAAATACATGGGTACTGTTTCAGAACAGTACCTACAGAATTTCAAGGAAATTATGTTCCTTTATTCTTTCTTTTTTTTCCTGAAAAGTTGATTATTTTTATACACTTAGATGAATAAAATGTGCTCAATCCTGGCATAAGAATGAATTTACTAGTGTAACCTAGGCATCCACATTGAAAGACAGAAGTTTAGTGAAATCAGATCGCATTCTTTTTCATCCTTACTTACACTAGTGGATTTAATTGACCCAAATCTGTGCAAGCTGCATTGCATTCTGATGGATTTTTAAAGAAAGAAAATATTTTTAAATGAAAACTTAATATTCCTTTTTGGATTTCTGTTAATGCTTGGTAGTTAATGCTTTTTATTTCTACTAATATCTATAGTGTTTTTATAGTATGAGTTTTGTAATGTTGGCTTTAATTGTGCACCCAAGTAAAGAGGAGTTACAATAGCAGATCTCTTTATTTTGGGACAGGGAAAATATTACTTTTTCACATGATTTCAGAAACTTTTATCCACAAAAATAAAACAAAACTACATGGAAAATCCTGGAAAAAAGGAACATGCAAATTATATGGAAATTAATTCACTAAAACATCTATTAATATGTTGATAAACTTGAGTCAGCTTCATATAAAGGCTGGTTTTAAGCATGACTGACCTCCCTGTAGCTCACTGAGCTACCGGTTCTCCTTTGTGCCTGCCTAGTCCTAGGTGTGCCACCATGTTTTGAACACAGCAGAGATGCTCTTCCATCCTACTTGTTTTTGAGGCCAGTCTTTAGTACAGGGACTTGAATACTGTGAGTGCGTACAGCAAAGCAGCCTGTCGGGTCCCTGTGATGGAAGATGATTTAGAAGGAAATCCCTGTGCTTTTACCTCGTCCTTTGTGAAAATGCAGGAAGTTACCACTGTACTTCCCACGAGGTGGAGGAATCCAAGTATTTTTGGGGATGGAGGAAAAGTGTTTGAATGGACAACACCTTTATGGCATGAACACACATATGAGACCGCAGTTACCTCGTAGCTTTTAGCTCGCTAAGCTGAATTTTAAAGACTTTGGCTTTGGTGGGTACTGACTTCAATTAAGATTTCCCTCGAACAGGTATTCTGAGTTAGGGATGTCTTGAGAGTGACTGTCACTAAAATCTTGATACCATGTTGTAAAGACCTGGGTATAATTTTGTTACATATAGTAGTGGCCACCTGATCTCTGGCTACTGCTGATCATTTGTCCCCACTGAGACAATTTCTATCATGGACATCTCTAGCATTTCTTCTCAACACTGAATACTTTGCAGGCTGCATCAAACAGCAAGTAGCTTAAAGGCAAATACTTGCCTTTACGTAGGAGGTACAATATCTTTCAAGCCTCTACAAGCTCTACTCATGCTTGGCATCAAACAAATCAGAGTCTGTTATGCATATTGCTACATGTACATGAACACTTTTGGACAGGATGCTGAACAAGAATTTATTTCTCAACCAGTTTTGTCTCTTTTGTTTTAGTTACAAGAAAACTTTTTTTTCCCCTTTTAAATGGGACAAAACAACATGAGAAGTCACCCTTTGCAACATCTGCTTGTCTAGATAAACATCTCAGTGACTCAGGCTGCTTCTGCCCTGTCTGCCAGGCCTCTGCTGCCACCCACTGTGGGCTGCAGAGGAGAAGCCCCAGGTGTGTGGTCAACTGGAAATCTTCTGTATCTGTTGTGCAGACAAATTGCAAAATGAATTGCCAAATGATGTGATTTGTAGAATATGTAGAATATGTAGAATTTTGTGATGGGAGAATTGTTTCCCTACAAATAAGCAAATCTTCAAATGTTTTAAAGGGCTATTTCCATTCAGGAGGGGTGCTGAATAATACTGGTTAAATCCTCTAGAAACAGAACTTAAAACCTGCTAAACTGAGCTTGAATAATGATCTCGGGAAAGACAGAGTAACTGGGGCCAAATATTTCTTACATTAGTCTCTGAAATTTCATAGGAACATTTCAAAATATCATCCTATGATAAACTCCTGTCTGTTGTTCTATCTCCATGGAGAACTGATGTATGTCATTGTTCTTTGCTGTGGTGGGACCCAGGACTTTCCAACTTGAACCATCACATTTGGGTAATGTCTTAAAATCATTCATGTCTGTTATTACTTGGATGATTACTTTAGCTACTGGATTTTTACCCCATCAGTTGAACCCAGGCAGTTCCTCAAAAGGAGCACCTGCTTTGGTGCTGGCTGGAGGCTGCCTGCCCCCAGCAAAGGTAGGAGGGGATTGTCACTCTGCTCACAGTGAGCTTGGGCCTGGCACCACTTCTGTGGCTGCTTTTCTCAGGAGCAGGTCTCTTCAGAGCTGTTCTCACAGCAGCTTTCCCAAACAATAAATTCCTCTGATATAAAAGGGCACTGCACCAATTTTATTATTGTATGTCACTAGTACATACCAAAATGGTCTCAGTGATTAATCAGTTAAGAAAATCATTCACCCTGTCCTTTTAGTGTCCCATCTCCCATGTAGTGTTTGGGTTCATGGGCCTTTTAAAGGCTCCAGTGATAACTCTCATGAGCAGGGTCTTATATGCAGCCGTAGATAAGTGTAGGCAGGAGGAGGTCACTGACATGCTGGGAAAATCTGCTATCTCCCCACACATGGCAGTACAAAAATAGTAACCTAACTGGTCCTATTAACTCTTTAAAGTCCTTATCCAATCTCTTGTGCGGGTACTTGGGCTGCCTTTGGTGAATTGACATCACATTTTCCCTTTGAACATCCCGTAAATGTGTGATCTGTTACCTCATGGATTTTGGCATGTTTAGTTGTGCATTGATGTGCAACACTTGGTGAGAGCTGTCACAGATGTTATCGAGAGCAGACAGGCTCTGAAATATGCTTTGAATTCAAAGACCCTCTTTACATCAATTGTGGCCAGTGTTTTCCAGTGCCCAGGAACACGACAAGGAGAGGAGAGCAGAGAGGTGTGTCCCCTTCTATCTCCCAGAGCACTGGTGAGTTAAAGACAGGGTAATTTCTCTTGCCCTCCTGACACAGCACACCTGTGACTAGGAGAGAGAAACAGCAGTTCAGCTGCACAACCACAAAAGTCGTATTGAGAGCTGACAGTACACAACAAATATCCTTTGGTGGCTGACACAGCTCCACAGTTTGACTGGGGTTCATTTTAGGCAAATGTGGTCCTGGCATCAGGAAGAGGAGCTGCCCCAGGCAATGCAAGGCAGGAGTGTCACACTGCAGACTTTTCTCAGGAGCACCAGCAGGCACTTGGTTCCGCCCTCCAGCGCCTTTCATGGGCTGCTCTGCAAATGTTAAATGGCGTCTCTGAGGATTAGTCATAGGGGAAGCTGTCTAAATAAAGTGGATTTACACCCCAAGGCTCTACTATATCTAGCCAACAGTTCTGGTCCTGATGATGACCCATATCTGTGGCTGGCCTGTCTTTCATTTTTAGTATGAAAGTATTGTTCCATCCAAGATGCATTCAGAAGTACCTGATTTTCAGCTGACAGAGTTTGGTGAAAGAAAAGTCTTTGCCCCCTGACTACTTTGAAGGTACAAGAGAAATGCCAAGCTCTACTAAGAGTTATGTCATGTTGGATAAGATGTACAGAGCTCTGGCTGCTTCCTCTTGTGAAACTCCTCCATTTGGCATTAGAATAATATAGGGAAGAGACAGCCAGATTTCCTCTTGGTGGAAGCAGGGATTTTCATTTGTTGGTGAAGAGAGTTGTAAAACAAAAGTATTATAAAAATTTAGATCACAGATTAAAGTTTTCCAATGTAAGTTGTGGAAAACCCTGCCAGTCATCCTAGCTGTTTCCCCTTCAGCTTCTACAACAAAAAGAAAGAAAAGGTCACTGTCCAAACAGAAAGGATCACACATTTCTCAGGTTGCTGCTAACAAAAATTTTATTAAACAACAGATACATATTGTGGCACAAAGCTGTAATGGGCATGCTGAACCGAGAGTATGAAGGTCATTTATGTGAAAAAGTATGGTATATACTTATTGATAAGTTGCAGGCGACCACAGACAAAAGTGAAAAGCTTTATGTGCTACTAGCATAAAACAGAGTTTTCAATCCAGTGACAGCATTAACTGTTTTGAAACCCCTCAGGGTCAATCCTGCAAGTGTGTCCTCATATGCCCAGGATTCATATGTCTCTCTCCATCTGGCTCTTCTCTCAAAACAGTTTTATATTGTTCTACTGACTGCAACACATATATCATCCTGCTCAGATCTCCAAGAGAGTAGAATGGAGTCAACAGAGTTGAAGATGAATGTAGTAAAGTTTTGAGTGATACCAGGTGACAGAAGAGCATCTGAAAATAAGCATTTTAAAGGGAATTAGGAAAAGGTTTAGGCCAAGAGGAAAACATTAGGGTGGAGAAAAATTAATAGCTGTTTTGAGGATATAGAATTCAATCAGTACAGAGAAATGCAAAATTACATCCCTAAAAATTATGCAGAACATAGAAGCAAGTGCTTTGGGTTTACATGTTCTAGGTAGTAAAAAGGGAAAGGGAAGTTATTTATCTAGGATTGCTAGTGGCTTACTAAACATAACCATTAAAAAGGTTTATTATTGATCATTTTAAAAGCTGAACAGGCTTTTTGGATATATTTGTTATCCCAGAAATTGACTCCACATGAGTGGTATGTGAGGGACATTTTGCTGATTCCAGTCCTAGCTGTGTGTGACATGGTCTGTCACTGCTTTTTCACCTTTCATGCACTGGAGCTGTTTGTTCTGTCTTAAGTGTACAGAGAGTTTAAGACCTGTCATGGAATAAGACTGCAAAAAATGGAAAACGGCCATAAAAGCCAGTGGAATCTTTGTTATATTTGTGTAATATGTGTAGGAAATATTTGGATACAGCTATGCTGTACTCTGTCCACATACAGAAGTAGGGGATGCTGAACCCTGATATTTAAAAGAAAATAATTTTTGTTCAATAAGGCACCACCCAAATGGCTCAAGACACAGAATCTCCTGATCTCTTCTGGCTGAAACTCAGTTTTGTTGTTTTAAGGGCCAGATCACCAGCCATGGCATAGCTATTTTGCCTGTGTGTGAGCAGACTTGTCATGGCCAGGCAAGGATGTGCAGACCCTGAGGGACAGAGGATATGGGCTTTGATGTGTTGGAGAAGGGCATCAGTCTGTCCTTTAATGAGAATGAGAATGCCACAAGTCTGAGCAAGAATTGCCTTTCGATCTGACAGGTTACTAATAATTGGTCATAAGTGAGTGTGCTATTTGGGTTTCTCCTCCCTTCCTGTAACTATCTGGTTTTAATGAAAGGGTATTTATTCTCTATTAGCCCTTTGGTGCCTAGCTGCCTATTTCTCTTTCCCAGATAGTAAGGAACTGCTCACAACTGTTGTATTATTCTCTCTGGGGAGTTCCCCAGGAGAGGCCACATACCTGTCCTACAAAGAAGTGATTGTACATAGGAGTTGCACACAGTGCCATCATGATGCCACAGAAACAGTCCCTCATATTTCTTCATCCTTTTTTTGTAATAAAGTCAAATTCAATTTGACTTTTGTACCAGTGATGCTTGTGTTCTCATTGCCTCCCACTTGAGCATAGCAATTCTTGATCGGGTACAGCATCAGATTGCAGCGGGGTTAGCATGTGGTAACAAGAATGACGCTGGGGGGGCCTGAAGGAGGGAGAGCACTGCTCTAATTTTAAATCACTGAACTGGCAGCTTCATCTTAGATCAGCTTACCCAGACTAAAAGGATATTGCTATGATCTATTTAACTGAAATTAACCTTCACTGATACGAGGTTATTGCATTCCAAAATCAGCGACAAACTTCTGTTAATCAGTCCCTGTGTGACACTGCCCCTAGGTTTAGGAGAGTTACGTTCAAGCTGTGAGAACAGATTTTTAAACCCAGCTTTGGGACTTCCTGAGTCCCAGCCAATTTTTGGGCAGCTGAGTGTGTGTGCTGTGCAGTTTTTAACCAAATATGTTCTGCTATGAGGTGATTTTGCGGAGCAAGTAGAATCTGACCTGTGACGGAGCTTACGTGGCTCTGGGTCACTCTTGTCCTTAGGAGGGAAGAATAAGGTAAGAAGCCTCCTTGCATGACCTCTTCCTGTGTGCCGTGAAATCTCTCACCTCCCACAGTCTTTTCTCTGTATAGGGACAGCACCAGCATGGCTCCACTGGCCCGCTCTAAAAGAAGGCAGGAAGAGACTGGCAAGAGCCAGTGTTAGGGACACCTATTTCTGGAAAAGGGCTGAATCAGCCTTCAAAGCAATTCGTGTTTATGGGTCATCAAGGAGGACAGACATATGAAGCTGCCTTGTTCACATCCTCATTTAATAATGACTTATGGATTTGGGAGAGGAAACTGTTATTGAATGGCAACAGCAGATGCCAAGTCAGGTTACTCTGCTGTCTGAATAGGTGAAACCCAGTGGATACCATCAGAGGGTATTAGAGTGTCCTAGAGAAAGGATATGTTCATGAGAAGGGTGAGCAGCTCTGCTTCTCACCCCACACCCTTTCCCATAAGCCTCTGTAGAGAAGTTCCTAGGGAGTGACAAATGGACATGAGAATGTCTGGTCACCGAGAAGAATCTTGCAGGCTTGAGGAATCATCCCTACTTACTGATATTTGACTATATCTAAACATTCAAAAGCTTCACATTTAGGCAGTCATCTGGGGAAAGAGGTGAGTCATTACCCATGTTAAAGTCCACACGGCCCCTTGTTTTACTGTAATAGTTTTCCAGACTGGCAACTATTCTGAAAATACTTTTGGGTTGAAGCTTTGCTTACCTTTGTTAAAGCTGACATTGTTGTGATCCTTTCCTTTCTTTTAATGTACTGTGACAATCTAAAAACTACTTTTTTCTTCATGTGGCCTTAGAGCCTCTGTGTAATATTTCTTGTTGTGCCTTGTTCTCTGATTCTCATCAGTGGTGTTAAATTTTTTGAGGGCTTGGTGCAACAAACTCTACTGTACACTTGAGGAAAGGCCCTGCATGACTACAAGGAAAGGTAAGATGGGGAACAAAATGTTAAGTATTGGCTATGTAATTCAAGCACAGCTGAGCTGCTAAGCCATCTCCTGTTCACCTCCATGCCCAACACATTCACCTTTCCCTTTAGACCTTACAGGTATAATGGGGGCAGTCAGTGCTTCACAGGGTTCCCTCTGAGCTGTTTCAAAACACTTGCTTTTCTATTTGATGCTTTTTTGGAAGTCCCCCAAAAAAGCAGGTCTGAGCAAATCTGCTTCAGCTTGTGCTGTCTTGAGTCCAGGCTCAAATTGTGTTCAGAAAGGGCTCAGCATTTTGTGTGCCTCAGCCCATATATAGAGCAAAGCAGCTTACTGGAGTCAAGACCAATAACCAGAGCTTTTTATTTCTACTGAAATAGAAGTGATATGGGAAAAGACCAGGCTTTGTTTATTCAGGGTAGAGAAAAGATCCTGTTATGGCTGAGACATAAGGCAGCAGGATTTACACATCTAAATGTAATGCTACTAAGGTGCTTGTAGGAGCAGAGAGCTGCCAGGCATCCTGATTGCATTCTAGTGTCTAAACCAAACAGAGTGGAAAAGTGCCTCCGTGCTTTAATGACCTTTCCTGGGGTCACATTCTAGTCCCATTCATTTGGGTTTGACTTCTTCTTTTTTTTTTATCCCTTAAGAAAATGTTTAAAGTTTATAATGAGTTTTGGATGAATTTCTGTACCCTTCCCAAAGGCCTCTGAAGCACTCACACCTGTCTGCTGAAGCTGACTTGCTGCACACTTTATTTTGTATGAGCTCTCAAATAATGCCTGGTTTGAGCTGCCTGCTGATGTTCACTTAAAAAAAAAAAGAAAAGCTCCAGGAATCACAAAAGCCTGGATAAATAGCAGAACTATTACTCTTGTAGGACACAATTCCTATGTTCTCAGCCCAGTTTGTGCATTGACTCATTGTATGACCCTGGAAAAAGTGTACTGGAGCAGGGATTGACTTCATCAGGCTGGTGATTAACTCATCTCAGCCTTGTACTGGTAAAAGAAAGGTTTCTGTGTAGAAGAACAAACCCCACCCAGGCCTTAATTCATCTCTTTTCGCGCTTGTTGGTCTTTACTCTGAGTTTTCTTTGACAAAAACAATGCCATCTTTTATGGATGAGAGGAGTGGAGTTTGTCAGAACAGAGTGATATAACTGAGAGGCTTCCATTTGCCAAAAATTCCAACTATGGGAAAGTCTAAATGAAGCTCCTCCAAATATTACTGATCCATACTGTAATATTATTTGAAACCAGAAATATCTGCATATTCATCTCCATGCTTGTTCACAAAAGATGACCCCAAAAATTCACATCTCTTACTCTCAATTATGAAAGAAATGTCTAGTAGCTCTTTTCTACACCATGTTTTGATAGTGAGTTTGGAGAGTATTTATGTTGGAAAACTGCCCAGAGAGCATTTTATTGGTCACATTCAATTTTAAAATGGTTTCTATCTCCCTAAACCCTAGGTTCACAGTGTTTAATATTACTAATGGGATGGTGAGATTGCCAAGTGTTTATCAGCATAGAGATATCAGAATGGAAATAGTAAAATGACACATTAATCTTTGAGTTCTCAATATGTCACCACAGAAACACCCACTGCTCATTATCTAAGCGTTATGAAAATACCAAGTTCTCAATAACAAGCATGTTTTAAGAGCAGTAGAAGTGCTGGGCAATGAATATTGCCATCAGCTCAGTCCTCCTTTTCCTTGCTCATCTTCAGTCACAACCTGGACTTGTAGGCAGCACTCGTGCCCCCCATGGAGACAGGTCATTTCCAGGTTGTCTTCAATGGAAAGATAAGAGACAGACTGCATTTGTTTTGCTGCTGTTTTGCATAATAAGTGACACTAAGTACTCTTACACGTGACAGTTGATCTGTGGTGATGGCAGAGCTCTCACTGGCTTCACTGTCACGAGGTGAAACCCCTGGGGACTTGGCATTGATTGCAAACCAGGTTAGAGTCTTAAGGGTGAGCAGGAAACTAAATAACGGGCTGCTTGTGGTTTGTGCAGCTGTGATTTAAAAAATGGCACCATTTCTAGGCTTTCCCCCCCTCCATGTCACTCCAGATCTTGACCATACCCATAAACTATTCCCGAGGGGAAGAACTACAAAATGGAAGAGCTGCCCATTTGAAATGTCTGGCTGATGTCGGTCTGATCAGTGGAGGGTTAGCATCAGTAGCATTTGCACCTCTGCCTCTCAAACTGCTTCCCACAGACTTTATTAGGTAAACAAAGTTTAGTAAACTGTCACCTCATTAAACAGCCTGCTTCCCTCTGGGTAGTGAAGGAACTGGAACTGAGTAACATATTTGTGAAGGTGCTTCCACTTTCTGCTGCAGGCAAAAATAATTAGTCCCCTTGTACTAATCAAATCTAAAGGAAATTTCTTTTCCCTTATGACTGGGGAGGTGAAAAAATTGTCTGACAGAAAATCTTTTTTGATATATCAGGATGATAATATTTCCTTAGAAAGAAGACTCTTCTGATACATTCTCTGGCATGCTCAGAAAGAGGCAGCATGAGTAGCTCAGCTGATTTTGGCTCTGTTTATACTTTCAGTGATGGAAGAAAGATTCAGCCTCTAGTAAAGAACAAGAAACAACTGTTTACCAGCTGGGGTCAACCCATTGCCCTTGCTTGGACCAGGAATTGTGCTGGAAAGAGTAGTGCACTGCACAGGTGCTGATGGGTCCAGGCAGAAGCAACATCTTACCCATATATTATGGTACGAGAATTTTCCAAAGGCTCTTTATAAGCCATGAAACTGCTGCCTTATAACTTATCCTCATGAAAGTAGTGGCTATTTTATTTGTGGAATGGGCAGTGGGGCAAAACAGAGATTCTCACTTTTAATCCAAGTGTTCTAAGAAATAGAGTGCATATGAAGCCAAATGTGGGTTTTATCTGCCTTATTATGCAGCTTTAACTTTTTTATGAGGGGTGCACACATAACCTTTCCCTCATCAACAAGGGATTTGCTGTTAACTGGTACATATACAACCTCTCAGTTCTTTGGTATGTCTGTCTAATAGTACTGTTGGCCCGTCTCTCACAAAATCAGATCCCACACACAAAACATGTTTAAATCAAACTTTCTCTGTAAGACACTTATCTTAGGCTCCACAGAGGCTTTGCAGGTGTGTCAGAAACAACGAGAGCTCACATTGCTGCAGGGAAAATAAAAAACTCTGTTTATTCGCTAGTGATCTGGCTGCTTGTGTCATCCACAATGTCAGACAAAAAGTCAGCACCTCTGTTTAACTTATGTTTCTACCTTTCACAGACCTGATATCTTTAAGTATAACTAATACCTGCTGTATACCTTATGAAGGGTCGGGAGGCACATCTGAAAATTGCAACAGCAGTTCTGTAAGAAATCAGTCAATACTTGTGCACTACCTTTACCAGTCAGGGGCTATCCCACAAGACCATGTGTACAGATAGTAATGATCCTTTGGGTGCATTTTAGAACACAAAACTGCCCCAACTACCACCCTTGTAGATTCTTTGATGTTACTTGCCCAGAGCATTTTATTCAACCAGAATAAACACTGTGGTCTGGTGATGACCTAGTGGAGCACACTGCAGGGGAAATCATTAATGCCCACACATTTGTTCACTTGGTCACCATGGCCTAAGAATAAAAAGTCATCTGTGGTGATGCATGTGCACTTTGCAGGGATTAGCACATCTGTATATTTCCATTTTTTAATAAAATGTCAGCTACATGAGTGTTACAGCACTCGTGATGATTACTGTACTGTGCATCTGCTAAAACTAATGATGCAAGGAATTTCTAAAGTTCAAACACTTTCTTCATTTCCTAAAGCTCAAAGATAGAACACTTCTGGGAACTGAATGCAAATTTCTGAATTGAATTACGAGGAAAATTGAATTAGGAAGAGGTTTTTTTCATTGTATAAGAGAGTTAAATGTCCTACCACAGTACAACTACACACAGTAGACAAAACACATTAAATTTCTGGACAAGATAAATAAAAGCCTTGATTTATATTTTTTTTGGATGCACAGGATAAGTCAGAGCCTCATCTTCTCATTGATATGAATGAAGTTCTGCTTTTTAAAAATTTTTCTTTTTTTTAATACGGTGGTTATGGTACCTGGTTTTCTCTCAATAAATCCAATCCAGTCTTGGGCATATACATAAATGGTTTTTTTTCTATTTAATGAGGTTTAAACTTGCATTCTAAGCATACATTCCTGTCTAGAGTTGTCTGTACCTGATGACTGGGCTGCTCTTGCCAGCTCTGTAGTCACCCACTCTGGTGATGCTGACCTGAACACCCTTTCTAACATAAGCTACTTGCTGAGGCTGACTGTAGCAAGGCATCCATTTCAGCAGAGGGCTAGTCTAGGCAGAGAATATACTGCTTATTGAGGTAGTACGTGATTTATACTGCACTCCTGTTCTTCATTAGCTGTCCATGGAAATATGCTCAGTGAGCAAATGAAGTGGAGAAAAACTCCACTCTGGTAGTGCCAAACATCACCTGGCTTTGAAAGCAAAGGAATTTCCTTGTGTTGGAAACAGTGTGGTTGGACTAGGGCAGATCTTCTTCTTGGTAAAGAAAAAGTAACTGTCATGGTACCCTAAAGCCAACTCAATCATCCATCAGCTGACCATTCTTCTGTAGTGTTCTATAACAGCTGGTATGGCCCAAAGATCGCAGACTCTATGGCTGCGTTGTTGATTTCAGAGTTAAATTCCTAGTCAAGAATATCTCACTCACAGGAGAGGCTAAATTTTGAATTTGCTCTGGCTCTTAAGGGAAGACAGTGCTCCGGTGAGCTGAGGCTTAGGCCAAGCTGGGTTGGAGAGGTTCAAAGGAGCACCTTGCACACCTTCACTGAGGATGTAATGTCAGCCACTGTAATTCCAGCTATGTGATCTTCCCTGGTTAGTACAGTCCTACAGAGGTTCAGTCACAGCTGAAATAAAAGAGTGTTTTGTGAAGCATAGCATATGAAACTTTAGGAACACTTACTGAATCAAAGACATCCCAAAGCACTTTGCTTCCTTTCAGTAACTTCCTGATATCTTCAACTCCTCCTCTCTGTATTCTCATTTACCTTCAGCTTTCCTAACCCTATCCCCATCCACATCTCAGCTATGGCCATAGAAAACCTGCATCCTTTTCTTTGGGAATGGTGGAACAAGAGCCTGAAGTATCTGAAGGTAAAACCTGCCTTTTTTGGAAACTCATATAGTTCCTTTCCTTTCCAATACGGTGATGCAAAATATGATAGAGAGTGAAACAAAGTTGGACAAATAATTTAATCACTATCTTACAGTTTTCAATTTTCTGAAATATAAGTTCTAAATAAAGAAAATCCTATCAAGTTCTTCTGTAGGAATTCATTTTAATAATGTAAAATTTCCACTTAGATTCAGCAGTACATTCAATGGTAGAGGCACAAAGCTGAGTAGTAACCTATTTCTGAGTCATGCCCTAATGTTGAGAACAACTTTGCCCTACATTTGGGAACATTTGGAATGATGTGGTGAGACTGTCATAGTACTCCTCTGTGTCTAAGGAAATACCTTTTACACTTCTCTTTGCTGAAAGAATATCTAAAGAATCTTAAGGCAGGGAGGTGCAGGTTCACCTTGCCAAGTCATGTGTCCTCTCCCCTGGCAGGCAAGAGCACAGCAGTTCTAACCAATGTTGTATAAAGCAGCCTCTGAAGTCCTGGGACAGCTTGAGAATTAGGGTAGGACCCTGCATGGAGATTAGCCATGGCTACTTCAGCCTTGAAGGCATTGCTGCAGAGACTTTGTTCATCTGTATTTCCAGGCTTGCAGTGCACAAGGTTTTAAAGGTCTGGGCTGCATTTTAGGCTGGATGTTTGAGCCAAGATCCAGACTAGCATGTGTGCATGACAACAGCCAGCCGTGCCCCTGTTCCAGAGGGCATGCTGTCCTGGGCCTGGAGGTGGCTGCCATGTCTCTGCTTCAGCAGCAGGCTGCCACGTGGGCAGAACAGGTGCTTGTGGGTGGCAGTATCATTTACCCACTGCCATCAGGATGGAGTCACCACATCACACACTCAACCGTTTCAGCAGCAGTTGTCTGTTTGAGATTATGATCCACACAGACATGGGATTAGAGCAGATTGCTGGTTGCAGCCACCTGAGACCATTATTGTGAGTGCTTGCAAATGGGTTGCTGGTTTTGCTTTCTCTCTATATTTGTATTCAGTAGGCTTCATTTAGCACAATGCAGCAGAATAAAAACAGATAATGATGAAGAAAGTTAAGAAAATTCTATTAATGTGCTACTAGATATATAGATCTTGAAGAGGAAATAAAAGGATTTACAGGACCAGCACAAATTTATCTGCAAACATCTTTGAGGAGACAAACCTGAAAACATTTTCCATATAAAATACATTAAAGATGGAAGGGAATAAACAAAGCACGTGTTTGTCACAGGAACAAGCTCTGTTCCCAGTATTTCAGCACAGTGCAAATATCTATTGACCGCAGAAGTAAAAGAAAAGCTGGTGGCTGGGATGTATCCAAGCTCTCGAGCTGTGCTGGACAGAAATAGAGGTAGTTCAAGGGCAAGTGGCAGCAGGAAGAAGCAGCTGCAGCTCCTTGGTGTGGGCATCTTCACTGTTGCTGCAGGACCACATGACCATGGATTTTTGTAAGGCCAAATCTTCTGTTCACACAAGTTCACAGAAGATCTTAGTTTAGCTAAATCTCTCAGTTTGTAAACTTATACTTCCATCTCTCAGAATGCTGGGAATACGCTTTCAATTTGAATCCTGTAAGTGCAACCTCTCAAATGGGGAAAGCCAGTGTTTAGCAATCAGCCTACACATGTTTACTGTGAACATCAACAAGTGCAGAATGTTGTAGAATAAACCTGCTTCTCCTTTGCAGGTTACCTCCATCTCATCTTCATCTGACAGTATGTGACCGCTTCATTAGGAGCCATGCAATAAGGCACAAACCTGTCCTTTTAAATTTTTAATGGAATTTAAAGGTGTCTGTACACAACCCTGGTATAACTTTCCTTATCCTTGAGTAGTACAACACTGATTTCAATTTACAGGCTTAACTCAACTGAACAATTTTCCTTGATGCTTTATGGCGAAACGCTTTGACCTGTGAATTCAGTTTTGCTTTACTTCATATTTATTAAGAAATCAATGCTTAAAGTGCTTTTCAAAGGGGCTCAGTTTTACAAAGGGCTACTGAATGCCATCAACTGTTACCCATACGTTTCCAGTAAATAGACAATACCTTGCAGAACTGAGCTCTAAATTAATCTTATCAGGGAAAACTTTGTTCTGAATTTGTAATTTGTTGAATTTTTGCTACTTTCAATGAACAGAAGATGTTCAGCACATATTGAAGCTGGGACAACTATGCCAGAAGTGTTTCAATAGAACAGGCCTTCTCTGTGAGAAGTCAAGGACACTGAGTAAATGGCAGAACTGATCCTGAATGGGAATTTATTTCAGAGTCTTAAAAGAAACTGGTGAAACTTAACAGCCTTGTTTACTGCAAAAAGCATTTCAAACATACACTTATCTAAATGCATTTGTCCCTGAAGGTCTGCATGAGGAAAGGTACCATACATCCATA
This sequence comes from Entomyzon cyanotis, assembly GCA_024500445.1. Taxonomy (NCBI): domain Eukaryota; kingdom Metazoa; phylum Chordata; class Aves; order Passeriformes; family Meliphagidae; genus Entomyzon; species Entomyzon cyanotis. The sequence goes on along the minus strand of JAKEPQ010001021.1, from coordinate 39,874,876 downwards.
AGTGATATCTATTAGATATGGTTTCTATTGTTGATTTTTGTCTCATCTGGATACCATCCCTTGTACTAGGGGTGAACTGCAAGAGAAAAGCTATTCAGAAGCTGTGAGTGGTCTAGCAGCCTCCCTTCACCATTCTAGAACAGCATGGCTAATTGCTGGTGCCAATGAAAGCATGTGCAAAGATCCTTACAAGGTTATGCCCTTGGATAAGTACTTGGAAAACGAAGACAGTGGAACAACTGCTTGACTTTCAGCAGATCTTCCATGGTTAAGCTGAAAGATTTTAGTACATTTATTTGTGGCAGGTACTAGAGCTTGAGGATAACTACAAATCAGCCTCAGCTGTCAGCAAAATGAACATGGCCATTTAAATGCTGTGTTTGAACTTGCCGTTTAATTCTGGCCCAGGTGAAAAGCAGGCATGCTGCTATCTAAATATGCATGGCTTAACAGCAGCAGAAATGCATGTAATGCACAGATACCTGTTAGTAATGCCCTATGTTGCAAAAGTTCTGTCAGTTCTGAAGGCTTTCAAGATTCCTGAGAACTACTAAATGTGAAGTGCTTCAGACTACAAATTACTGCTCTTTCTCTCCATTTATTGTATATGCAGAAGGAGCAATTCAGAAAGATCCAACTCTCCTGGTTTTTCTTGGATGTGACCAAGATAAACTTTGCCCTTTTAACTCTTGTTTTTCTTTACAAGCTGTGTTTAAATACTTTGGGCCTGTGTAGTTTTTTATTACAAGGAAAACATACTTGCTCTGTGCTTCCTCGTGTCACTATTTTGACATACCGATCCCTTCTTTTCTCTCCAGGCAGTCTCTGGAGAGCCTGGAAGGAGTGTAACAGCTCATTGACTTGCAATGTGATTAATCCTTGGATTAGTCAAAATATGATGCAAACAGATCCTGACCCAGTGCTGAATGCTGTTCTTGCCTGTGCATGCAGTGTTAGGTACCTTACAACTGTCTCGAATTGATCAGGACATCCGGATTTTGTAACCTCATTTTATAACTGTTCCTCTCTCTCAAATTCCATCCTGTGAAGTTCTGAGGATATGTAACAAGAAGCCACCCAGTTACTATTCCTTGCAGCTATCTGCCAGTGTCACCTGCTTCTCTGGCATCATCATGCAAGCATGCACTGTCACACTCCCCGCTGGAATCTCAGCTCGCGAGTTGAGATTCACACCATCACTCAGCCTGACAAGAGTGTTGACTCCTGGAGCCAGAGCTGTTCTTGGGAGCACATAAAAGCACCAGAGTCCACTATGTCTTGGCAGGACTTCAAGGACTATCCCAACGAAGAGATCTTGACAACATAGCTGTAAACTCCACAGGCCCCAAGGGCTCAAACACCATGATATTTATGCTGCAGACTGGATTGCCAAGATAGTATCACTGTTATGCAGACATCAGTCCCTGGGTAAGAAGTAGCATTTCTCACACCTGTTAATTGGCATTTGAAAAAATTGAGGCTGACTGGAGTGGGCAGTATGACTGAGAAAGACAGTGCATGCAAAGGCTCGATCCAGTGTTTCTTCTGTTGACTGTTCAAAAAGACTTCAGCTGCATGGGTACCACAAATAATTGCAAGGGCCAGTATTAACTGAAGGAATTGCATATTGAATTATTGACTTTCCCGATATATTAAGGATTGTTGTTTTACACCCTTTCCTGTCTTTACTAAAACCTCAATCTCTGCAAAAATGTAAGAAGCCCAGAGCTGTTAAATCCAAAACATGCTTAGGAAGCACCTAATGGCGTGACCAACTGCATGCAGGATTTCAAATGAAGCATAATCTTCCTACTTTGTTCAGCTCTATCCCTGATGGAAATACTGCATCTAAAGTAGGTCCTTCACCATGCTTCACTAGACTGGTCTGACTGTAGTAAGCCCAGGTATTTTTGTATTAATAGGTAGTAATTAGGACATTAAAGAGAAGAGGAGACCTTTGGCAGGTAGTGCTTCTGGCACTTCAGGCAATACGAGGTAAGTGAAGCAGCACTGAACTAAGTTCGTGAAGCTGAGTGTTGACAGCAGATTTCAGAGTGAACTTGTTGAAGTAAATGGGGCAATTAACACCTTTGAAAAGTAGATTTAAGTTCGTTTGTGGGGGAAAACCCTTGACAAATTCTGAAGACATAACTGCATTACTCAGCTCTGATCCTCAGTATCTTTCCTGAGACTTGCAAGGGTTATATATTAGCATAACATTTTTAAAAAATTGGACCACAAAAAGCATAATTATGTGACTCAGACAAATTGCTCCATAAGCAGAACAACAGAGCAGAATATTCAAAATCCTGCTAATGACTCTTAACTCTATTTTTTTTGATCTAAAGACAAAGTTTCTGAACAAACTAATTTTATTTTGGAACAATTCCATTCATTTCCAAGAACTTATAATGAAAATAAGGTCTGTGTCAGTAATATGAGAATCTCAACCATGGGAAGTCAAATCCCAAACCATCTTGAAATTATTCAGCCTCATGTAAAATATCTGGAAAGTGCTTCCATCTAGTAGCAGCAATTCATCAGATTCTTAGGAAAAAAATCTCTCCTTAACAAATATAAGAAAAATGAGAACAAAGGGTAAAATTTTTACAAGTAGCTGAAAATAGGCATCCTAAAACTTAACTTAGAATCAGAGAATGGCTTGGGTTGGAAGGGATCTTAAAGATCATCTAGTTTCAACCTAGTTCCTTTCCATGGGCAGGGATGCCTCTCACTGGTCCAGGTTGCTCAAAGCTGGATCCAGCCTGGCCTCGACCACTTCCTGGGATGGGGCATCCACAGCTTCTCTGTTCCAATCTCATCACTCTCTGAGGATCAGTTTACTCCTAACATCTAATCCAAATCTCTCCTCTTTTAGACCATTGTCCCTTGTCCTATCACTATGTGCTGTAAAAAGGTTGCAATAACTTCTCCCTGGAGCCTTCTCTGCCTCAGGCTGAATATCCCCAATATCCCTCTCAGTCTGTCCTCATAGCAGAGGTGCTCCATCCCCCTGATTAGCTTTGTGGCCTCCTCTAGACCCTCTCCAACAGGTTAATATGTTTTTCGTGTTCGAGACCCCAGAGCTGGATGTGGCTCCCCTCCAGGTGGGGTCTCATGAGGGCAGAATAGAGGAGCAGAATCACCTCCTTTGTCCTGCTTGTTACATCTGCAAAAATTCTGTAACAATACTCCTGCTCAGATTTTCTCCTAGTTTGTGTCTCTGTTTCTAATAAGAGTGGAGAAAACAGCACTCTATGCCAGCTACTGTTGTGCTTTTTCACCTTCTCCCTCTCCCTTCGTCCCTCATCCTGTGTGTACCCTTGAACTTGTTGCTCGTTTTGGCTGTTTTATTTCATCGGTCTACCTTTCTACTTTCCTCCTATTGCAGCTTTTTGTTGATTTTCTCTTTTGTTGTTGTTGGTTTTTTTTGTTTGCTTGTGTTGGGGTTTTTTGTTTGTTTTTTTTTCCTTTTTTTTTTTTTTTTTGGGAGGGGGGGTCTCCGGTTTTTTTTTTGGTTTTTTTTTTTAAACATGGCTTTCCCACCTCATGCAACCATCGGTCTTCCGAAGGAGCATCTCCAGCATTTGAAACCAGCGCAAACAGATCCTCCCTGCCAGGCGAAAGCGCGTAGGAAAGGGACTTGTGCAGGGAGCGCGATCACCGAGATGAGACGGCTGACTGACGGGGAGAGGTCCGGCGGGGCCCGGGGTCCCTCTGGCGGCCACCAGCCTGTGGCCCCCGTGTCGCCCCGCCGGTGCCCGCTCGCCCACGGGAGCAGCCGCCCTCCGCTCCTGCTGGCGGAGCTGCGCACCTCGCCCCGGTTCTGGTCACTCCGCCCTTTAAATCTGCTTGCGTGTCTCCTTTTACTTCTTTGGAGTAGCGATTTTCAGCTGTCAAACTTATTCTCCATTTCTTTGCTAAGTCTGGTACTTATCCTGCATTATGTAAGTGGCTTGAAAAAATGATGGCGGTGTCAACTGCCAGAAGCTTGACATCAGAATTTAAAGTGCAAAAACGTTTACATGATGCTAGCCTACTATTTCAGCTGGTGCTATTTTAAACTTACAAATCCCCATTTATTGACTGAATATTCCTGCCATAGCACACTTGCGTAGATTTTTACAGAGAGGGGAATCACCAAGAGAATCCCTGGCCAGAGTTGTACACGGTGCAACTCAAATTCTAAATACTGACGTGAATTTCTTCAAATGACAGCTTATATCTTTACAACTTACTGCAAGTTTGTGTAAAACTTGGGATACTGAGCACTAAAAATGTTGATCTTGTCCTACATTTCTGCTCCTAGGATGCTTTGTCTGGTAATACCTTAACATGGGGGTTTCAGCTTTTTCTGACAAGTAGAACCTCTCACTTTCAACTTAAACCCACTAGCAGCAAGCTTGTTTTCCTTGGTAGTCCTTCAATTAACTGAAAGTTTGGACTCCTGCATTTACTGTGCTTGAAATGATCATATTATCTTGTTTCTTCCCCAAATCATGTGTTTTGTGAGTTTACAAGTTTTGATACTGTAGTACTGCAAAATATGAATTCAGTTTCTTTCAAAGCATTATAGGAGAGCTCTTACTTTACATTCTTGATTAAGGTTTATTAGTGAGAAGAGTCCTCTGCATAGGACTTTAGACAAGGACCTCACCATAATTACTTGAATTCATCTCAGGGTTGAGCACAAAACACTAGGAGAGATTCCTTTAGCAGTGTTGAAATAGCATAAGTGAGCATATCTGATGCTGACCATGCATATGATATTCCCAGCAACTGACTGACATGCCTCCAAAAGATCAAATTCAGCCTTCCCTGCATGATGTAAGATAAAAATCTGGCCTAGGATTTAACTGCACCTGGTAATTAAGTTTAAAGAACAATAAGGCCTCATAAACCACTCAGGCCTACAGTAAGCATGCTGGAATCTTGGTTGCCATTTCTGCAAACTGTTTACAATTCACATACCTCTGCAAATCCAATCCTGATCTCAAATTGCTGCTCATAAACAACATAGCAGAGATTTGATGTATGAAGGCATGTTCTGAATTCCCCTTTGCTAGCAGTAGCATGGCTAATTTCTAGCATTAAAAAATCCTCTTATCATCACAAGCAATGCTCAATTAACTACTTGAATATATCTCTCAGCCAATTTTTTTGTGTGTCTAGTAGTAGAAAGGCAGATACAACATGCTTTATTCTCCTCTTCTTTTGCTAGCTGCCTGTAAATGAGTATTTTTCACTGCTGGAGTCAGGGCAGCCTCTTTAAACCATCCCAGAATTTTTGTGGCAGTCCATCAAAACCAGATGTTGTCACCTTCAAAGCACAATACAAAGCTGATCTTTCAGGCAGTGTTCTTTCTTAATCTTAACACATCAGTGTTTATTAGTGAACCTTGGTAGTCCAGTGATTGTGAAAAATGAGGTAAACTCTCCTGTTTCATGAATTTTATTTTTAAGAGGAAAGGAAGGTCTTTTCAGGACATATTGTTCAAATAAGAAGGAAAGAAATTACACACCTGCATTTACTTGACTTTACAACATACAAAAAATTGAAGACTCTATCTCCAATATTAGCTGTTTCATGAAGACAGACAAGCATCCCAACACATATGTTACCCTGGGGAACTTGAGAAATTGTGCAGAAGTGAAGCTTGAGCTGGTACTAAAAGAATTGTATTTGGAGAGAGATTTGAGGCAGGACAACTGGGAGAGAAGGACTGGGATATACAAGACTGAAAGGAGAATTGTTCAAGGCCAAGAACAGGAACAGCTCTAACGCATTTTACCTCGCCCTTCTTTACCTGTAACCTTTGCCTTTAACAGGTAAAGTTTATGTTTTATAAGCTCATTTAAATCAGGGAAAAGTGTCATGTCCTGAGCTGGGATTGTTCCCAGTGGTCATTGATGTAATGGTAAGTTATTTCTAAGAGACAAAGGATGGGGATCTCAAAAGAACCAGAGACACCAAATATGCATTCAGACATGAATACCCACCATTAATGTATCCTAGTCTTAGGGTGGCATAAACTGGTTGCAGATGAGCCTCTGTTCTTGCTCTGTGATACCCCCAGGATGGTTTTGGTCTTGTCTGGGTCAGTCACTGGCTATGAGGGATGATACAAAAGAATGTGACAGAAAAGATGGCCAAGGGAAACTCAATTCAGGCTCCATGGCACCCCTGCAAATTAGATTTAGTGGATACATGAATTGACATTGCATAGTGGAGAAGGTTTGGGTTTGACTTTACAGGAAGTAGCATCTCAGGATTGGGTTGGAGCTCTTCGAAGAAGCTCTTGGATATGTGAGCCCATGCTTCTCCAGGAGACTTTCAACAGTTTTTCTCAAAGTGTCAAAAAACCTGCTAATCTACAAAAGAATGAGATTAAATGTTCCTTATAGATTGATAACAAGTTACAGGTAGAAATATGGAGTAGGAATAAAAGTCTGTTTTCTCAATCCTCTAGGACTGAGAGATCCTGGGACCTGTGCTATCTGACATATTCATGTAAATTATGTAGGAAAAGAGAGTGAGAAGAGGATGACAAATTTGGCATGACGTAATAAATTACTCGTGGCAAGAAAGCCAAGACTCAGCTATGCAGAATTACTTGCCCTGCAGAAAGATTTCATGCTATTGGTAGGCTACAAGGTACAATACCTCATGAAATCCAATGCTACCAAACATGCAAAAATGCATTTGAAGAAAAAAAGGTACAGTGACAGATTCAGCATTAATTACTATCTCTGAGGAAGGAGACTCATAACATATTTCTGTGAAAATATCAGCTCACTTTGCAGTGACAGTTAAGCTTAGAATAGTAAGAGTTACTGGGAAAGAAAAAGTAAGTTATAGGGACATACCAGTATGCTACTACAGAAATACATGGTCTGAGTGTATGCTGACCACTGTTTTCAGCTCAGAACTGCTGTCATTGAGAGGACACGGCAGAAGTTAAAAAAAAAAAAAAAAGGTGGCAAAGATGAACCAAGACTTGCAGCAGCATCAGTTCAAAGATCAACTGAACAGGCAAAGATTCTGCTACCTGCAAAAAAAAAAAGGTATGTTAGAGAGAGGAGAAGAAGAGATGTCTAAACAGAACAACATAGAGAAGGTGTGTGGAAAAGGAGTTGAATCTTTGAGGATAACTTGCCTTAGTGGGGTTTCACTGCGGATAGTCTACTCAGATTAAACAGAAGGAAGAAAGTATTTTGGCAAAGAAGGGGGTGAGGCACTGGAATAGGATGTGGTGGACTTCCCATCTCTGGAAACATTCAGGGTCAGGCTGGATGGGACTCTCAGCAACCTGACCTAGGAGGTTGGACAAGATGACTTTTAAAGGTCTCCTCTAGTTCAAACTACTGAATGATTCTGTGATTCTTTTTCATAATGACATAGAACTGAGAGATGTTAAATGAAACAAGGTAGTGCCAGACTTAACGTCAAAACGAGGTATTTAATTATATGCTCTGAAGTGTGGAAAACACTGGCAGAAATTTGTGAATGCCAGATGGTAGCATGGATTAAAAGATAGGATTTGTTCCTTGAATGGAAAAAAAATTAGTTTGACACAAAAAGGAAGCTCAGAGTAGTTTCTGTGCCAGGAATGTCTGGAGGCTGGGAAGGTACACTGAGAAAACCTATAGCTCTTCAGGGACTGTTTTGGGAGAGGAATGATGAATTGGGTAAACCTACAGGGTGACCCACTGCAGCTTGCTGACTTATGGCCAGGAGAGATAGCAATGGGAATGTACAGGCTGTTGAGGATTCTGGTAACATGCAGCCCATGCTGATATCTGGGCTGTTGCCCCTGTTTTGATCACGTTACCACGTGCAAGAGCACAGCCAGCAGAGGGAATGCCTCTCTAGCTGTGTGTGTGCTGCCAGACTGTAGTGGAAGAGCAGAAAGCGCTTATGCTTTGGGAAACGTGCTCAAAGTAGCAGATGGCTTTTCTCCCAGGCACTCAGGTGCAAGTACCCTTATGTTTCTCACAATTCCGCTTAATGTTGTTGTGCTTGCAGGGTTATCTTTCTCCTTGAACAGCCGTCTGAGAAGCTGCATACCCATGACAGTAACGGTTTTTTCCCACTAGATGTCCCACAAACCCAATGATTGCAGTCATTCTGCTCAAATGGCACTTTCAGCCACGAACGTTTATAATCTCTAAAATAAAAGCTTTTACTAAAGATACATTCTTTATTCATCTGTATGCTGGTGCTTGAGACAGTGCTGGAGAGGTTTAATATTCAAAACCACATTGATTAAACTAAATTTCAGTGGGAATTTATTATTAAAAGCTGGACTTCCTTCAAGGATTCAAGTCAAACAAGTTGTGAAAGTCTAATTGGACCACAGGGGATAAGAATGAACAAACCAGTTTAGGACCTGATGTTTCTCAGGCTGTAATGCTGTTCACAGCTCACACAAAAGGGTTCTTTACAAAGCTGGTCCTATCTTGTTATTAATAGTGTTTGGGGCTTTTTGTTTCTTTTGGGTTACTGCCTTTCTAAATAAGGCCTTTTCTTTCAAAATTTCAACTCTTCTGTCTGTCTGTCTTCTATAGAAGACCCTCACAGATATACAAGTTACTCTGCTTAGCATAAAAAGATCCACTTAATAACTCTTCCACTGAGGATATGGAGATTTAGCTGCCTGAGTATCTGTATCTTTTTGTTATTTGAACAATAGCCAAGAGCTGCTGCTCCAGCTTTTGAGAGGGAGGACACTGGATTTGTGAGCTAAAAGCTAAAAGTTGTTGTAATTATTGACTCTATAGCTAGCACAATGCCCTGGAATTTCTTTGGGAGACCCTGTTCTAAATGTTGCTAAACTACATTTACAGTGAAAAGATAAATTTTTCTTCATTTTGCAGTAAGAATACTACTAAAAATGGCTTAATAGTGTGGGTTTGGGGGTTTTTTGTTTTTTTTTTTTTGTTTATTTTACAAATGCAAAGAATTACATGCATTTTTTTCTAACATCTTTTATAGCACAGACCAGAGGTACAGGCCATACAGTTGCTAATGCACACATTTAGAAAGGCTTCAACAGCTGGAGTGCTTGTTTGCCAAGAGTAGCACAGCTTCCAGGAAGATACCTAACCTGCAAGAAAGAGTATGAAATCCACTGTGATCCTAGGTGTGTTGTTCTGCTAACTAATTGCTCTCATTATTTAAAATGTATATGTTTCTCCACATGGAATTTTCCCAGCTTTAATAAGGCCCTGGACCTGATTATGCCTTTCTGTATTAGGCTAAAAACCACCAGAGTTGATATCAAGGCTGAAGAGCAAGGTTACTCTATTTGTTCTAAGTGGTGATAGACTTTAAGACCTGTGAGGGTATCTACATAATACCAGTTTACAAAAAGATGTAGAGAAGAGTCCACAGAACCTAGATTTAGATTACTAGGAGGAAACTTAGGTCTTGACTATTACATCACTTGCAGTGGTTCACCCTTCAAGTAACTGCTCACTTAGAGATTGAGAAAATGATAGGAAAAATATTTGGTGTGGTGTATTTTAGTGGGAAGGAAAACCTTCTGGTTTGCACAGCCCTGTCTGGCAGAGCCTTTGGAAAACCTCAAATGAAGATGGAGGGGTCTCTTCACTAGTTAATGTTTCTTAAAAATCAGTGTCTTTTTGGGAAGTGGGTGTCTATGTAAACCCAGATAACCAGATAAACTAAAATAATCCAAAATAACTGCCTAGGTTGTTTATGGCTAATTCAGTGTTAAAATAGACTAACAAACTTGTCTTCTTTGTTGGCAAAGAGATTTTTAGTACTTCCCTTTTTTTTTTCTTCTTCTCAAGCCTGTCACAAAATTGTCTTCCCTTTGGAGAATGAAAATATTCTCATATTTTCAGCATGTTCTCAGCAGCTGCTGCCAAAGTCTGGGGTTCTTTGACTTTGTATTTCTACTTATGACATATCTCAGGGGAGACTTTCTAGCAGGCCTGGGGTGAAAGAGGCACCAGAGACTTTGGCTGCACAATGCGTACTGAGGGGAAATTTGCTGTGTAGTGATAAGAGAGCAGTTGAGGAGATGGTTTAGATACCGACCTTCAAGTTAGAAGGGAGCGAAATCTAGGATAGCTGAAGGAAATCCAGGAATATGAAGGAAACAAAGAGCTTGTGAAAGGTGGTTGAAACAGGAGCTGAAAGAAGATTCTCTTGAAGTTGGGAAAGTTTTGAACTGACACAAGTTGCTCAAAAGGAGGTTCAGAAGTATTTTGGGAAGGTGAAACAATGGTGGGAATAGATGTTCATAGGCAATAGGTCTGGCTTTCTGTGGGACACTACCTCACCTAGACCCAGTCCAGCTATGTGTGGAAACATATTTATTTTTGCCCCCTGATTGGTCCTGTTGGAGGACTTACTCAGAGATTTACTCCTTTGCTGATCATTAATGGTCTGATTTTCAGATTAAATGTGCTCTGACACTGTAACAATTTTTTTATGTCACAGAATCATAGGATATCCTGAGTTGGAAGGAATCCACAAGGGTCATCAAACTCCAACTTCAGCCCTTTCACAGGACATTCCCAAGAATCACACCACGTTCCCGAGAATGTTGTCTATACACTTCTTGAAGTCTGTCAGGTTTGGTGCTGTGATCACTTCCCTGGAGAAAACCTGTTCCAGTGCCCAAACAGCCTCCAGGTGAAGAACTTTTTCTAATATCCAGCCTGAACCTCTCCTGACACAACTTCAGGCCATTCCCTTGGGTCCTATCACAGAGAAGAGATCAGTGCCTGGCCCTCCTCTTCCCCTCATGAGGAAGTTGTAACTGCAATGAGGTCTCCAGGCTGAACAGACAAAGTCACCACAGCCACTCCTCAGTGGCTTCCTCTGCAGACCCTTCACCTTCCTTGTGGCCCTTCTCTCTAATAGTCTAATGTCTTCCCTATGCTGTGGCACCCAAAACTCCCCCAGCACTCAAGGTGAGGCTGCCGCAGAGCAGAGCAGAGCAGAGCAGCGCAGAGCAGAGCAGGACAATCCCCTCCCTTGCCCAGCTGGCCATGCTGTGCCTGATGCCCCCAGGACAGGCTTGGCCCTCCTGGCTGCCAGGGCACTGCTGACCTGTGTTCAACTTGCCATCGACCAGAACCCCCAGGTCCCTTTCCCCAGCACTGCTTTCCAGCATCTCATTCCCCAGGCTGTCAACATATCCAGAGGTGCCCCAATCCCAGGTGCAGAATTTAATAATTCTCTATTAAATGGTTGGTGATTGCCCATCTGTAATTTGTCATGGTCTCTCTGGAGGGCCTCTCTGCTCTTACAGGAGTCAACAGCTCCTCCTAATTTACTGTCCTCAGCAAACTTAGTATTCCTTCCAGTCCTGTGTCCAAATCATTTATGAAGGTGTTGAAGAGCACAGGAATGAGGCTGGAGCCCTGTGGAGCCCCACTAGTGACAGGTCACCAGTCTGATGTCACCCAGTCACTGTAACCCTTTGTGCCCAACTCATGAGCCACTTCTCACCCATTACAAGATGTGTTTATCCAGCTGTGAGCTGGACATTTTGTCTGGAAGGACTCTGTGAGAGACACTATTGAAAGCCTTGATGAAATGCAAAAGGATTACATCTACCGGCTTCTCTTGGTCAACTAGCTGGGTTACCTTGTCATGAAAGGAAATCAGGTTTGATAAGCAGGACTTTCCCCTCATGAAGTCGTGCTAGCTATGACCTAGAACTGTGTAGTCTTTAGGTGTTTTTTAATATCTCCCAGAATAATCTTCTCCATAACTTTACCAGGCACTGAAGACTAACATGCCTGTAGTTTCCAGGGTACTCCTTCTTGCCATTTTTTGAAACCTCAGACCATGTTAGTCAATGTCCAGTCACTGGGACCTCTCCGTACTCCCAAGACCATTCAAAAATCATCAAGAGAGGTCTTGTGATGACATCAGCCAGCCCTTTGAGAATTCTCACATGAATCCCATCAGGCCCCATAGATGTAAAAGTATCCATCTGAGGCAGCAGATCCCACACTACTTCACAATCAGCTGAGAATTGGTCATCCTCACAGCCATGTTACTCCAGCTCAGGACACTGGATCCCCTCAGTCCACCATCTGTGTTGAAGACAGAGCAAAGAAAGCATTAAACACCTCTTCCTTTACTCAGTCCCTGTCTGTGAAGTGACCATCCTCATCCTGTAACGGGCTGATGTTATTTCTGTGTTGGCTTTTGCCAATAATGTATTTGAAATTCTTTTTATTTTCCTCCATATTTCAGTACAGCTTCTACTCCAACTGAGTTTTGGCTACATGAATTTTCTCTCTTCTGTGGTATATTTCTCCCGTGCCACCTACCCTTGCTTTCATAGCGCACACACTTTTCTTTTTTGTCTCAGCTCCTTATCTCCATTCCTTATATCAAGGCTGCCCTTTATTTTAAATAATTTTTTACTTTCCCTCATTTTTACCTTTAGGATATGATCATGGAAATAATTGTCTTAGCCATGATTTTCTGAGAGTACTTAATCCACTCCAGTAGGATAGAATCTCTCTCTTTTTTGTATAAAAAATGTTTCTTGTTTACACATCTTATACTAAAATCTGGTACATTCATAAATGTTTGAAAAGCATTATTAATTATCGGTGAAATCAGCATAACGTTTAAAAAGAAATGAGACCACATTACTATAATTTTTTTAAGTACCTGTAAACATACTTGTTCTGCCAGATAGAAAACTTAGTCTGCCCCGAACCTTTGCAAAGTGGGTTTTGAAGCTGAAATGTGTTAGTTTAAGGACATTATTTTTAACACTTGTTTTTGTTTTGCATTCTGCTCAGGGCTCTCTCTTTGCAAATATTTTGTTTGTTGTTTTCCACTATAATGGATTGACGACTTAAATTTTCATATTAGCCAATATTTGCCAGATAGAAGTAATATTTTAATTAGTCAACTATCTCAGGTAATGCATTTTACATTTCAGAAGAACATAACATTTTCCTTTTTTTTGCCTCACTAAGTTTGTTTTATGGTTTGGAAACACATTTTCTTCCAAGTATCTTGTGAAATGACACCCAAGTAAAAAGTGCCAGAAAGACATCAAGTTTGCTGAGTTAAAAGAGTTTTTATCTTCCTTTGGTGATTTGTTGCCATTCTTGAAAAAGTCCTTTTGGAGTTTCTTTCTTTTGATGTAGAGATCTAGATAAAAATTAAAAAAAAAAAAGAAAAAAAGATAAGAGATGTGTATTATTGGTTTAATATGTACACTCAAGCCTGATCCAATATACAGAGAAAGCAAAAACCTTCCATTCACTTTTATGGGCCTGATTTGATGCTCTTTAAACATTAGCATATCCTTCGTGCAGCAGCTGATAAATTGTTGCTGATTGTGGCCTTTGATAATGGACCATGCTGGGGTTTTTACCACTTCCAACAGGATCCCACCGAGTTAATCATCATGCACAAAGCTAAGTAAGAGAAACATTTGTTCTGCAGCATATTATTTATGTTTCTCCCCTTGTCTCCCAGTATCTCTTTCATTGCATTCCCCTTTCCTATTTATTATCTCTGTAATCGGATTCTTTCAGTATGCATAACCTGTTGGAATATAGTTGGTACGAAAGGTACCATAGGAAATAAGGTTTTATTTCACAAGGAATTGTTTTTAAATGTTGGGCATATTGGCCATTGATTTCATTTTTATTGCACTATGAAATCATAAGCCACTTGAACAGCAAACTCTTGTATTTTTCAAGCAAATAAGTAATGAAGTAATAAATAATACATTTTTAATTTATGTTGCTTCCTGCAAGTTCCATCTAAGCCCGTTGGGTGAAGATTTCATTTTCATTGCACTGTGTAGCTAGCAGTTGTACATCCATAATCTATAATAAAATAAATATTTGTATTGTTTCATTTAAAACAAAAGGCAAAGTAGGGAACTGTGCCCCTGTTGAATAAGGCCTTTCCTTTTGGTTTTGATTTGAATTTTTACCCAGAGATCCTTCTATGGACAGGTATGGTTATTCTTATGTTTATGTTTTATGTGAAGGTGAGTGAAAATTGTATTTAGGCATCTAAGGAAATGGTTGTGGGTAGACAGACTGTTAACTTAGGTATACAAGTTAACCAGCTTTGGTTTTGAGGGTCAATGTGACTGCTTTGCAAATGACATGCAAGTGTTAGAGCAGCCTCTTGATTATTTCTACCACAGACATTAGACATACCCACCACAAAGGAGCCTGAGGAATTTGAGTGTCCTGCCAACACTCAGATGGTATCTTGACTTTTGTAAAATGAAATATCATTCTCCAGCACCCTCCCTTTCCCATCCATCCTTCTCTTCCATGGCTCATTTCCTCCATTCTTGCTAGCAAAATGACCCCGGGTTAATCTGAGCTATTTTTGTTTTTTTTTTTAATTTTGTTTCAACAGCTAGAGTCCTATCCAGCCTATTCTAAAAAGTGGATTTGAGGGGTTATTATCAAAATAGCTACACAGTCAGTTCTAAAAGAACAAGACAGGAAAAGGCACATGCAAAGGATCAGGAAGACTAATTGAAGCACTGTTGTAGCAGTTTTTCAGGCACTGGAACCCTTCCACTGATCTACAGACAAAAGCTTGTTTTAACACAAGTGCTTATAGTCACACTTCCCAGTGCCTGTTTTGCCTTTAGATCTCCTATGTTAAGGATGAGGAACTCTCTGTGACACAAGAAACATTCAGAGGTGGCCTTTGTGATGCCTTGAACCACTCCCATGGCACAGATGGGACAGAAGCACCATGCAGCCCTAGAAGACCCCAGAGATCTGGACTCCACTGAGTAGTTCCGAGCCTGCATGGCTGAGTGGCTTCCAGAAGGTCACTTCCCTATAGCTCATTTTTCTCACCAGCTATGTGGGTGTAACCCGTTCCTAGTAAAACACTTTCAGCCTCACTGACAGTGTTCTGAGAGCTGGGGATGGTCAGACTGTAATGGAGCACGAGAGTGTGTCCACAATATTCCAGTGACATTGCAGATAGGCACTGAACATAAAACAGCTCTGTGAAGACAGACAGAGACCCTCACTGACACACTCATGAAACTGATCTGAGGGAGTTTTCTTCTACTGCCAAACGAAAGCAAGTAGAAAGGCTCTTCTAAACACAATATTGTGTGTAACAATTCCCTTTCTTTCAAAGGACTGACTTTATCGTCTCTGATGCTGATAGGCAGAGCTAGACTCTTGGTAGCCAGTTCTTCCTGGTACCCAAAGAATGCTGCTGTCACCACATTGAAGTTTTCTTCCATGATTGCCTTTAATACCCAGAAGAATGATACAGAAGGCCCCTCTCAGTCCTGTAAGCCTGTCCTGGGGCCCCTTTTCCACTCTTTTTTTGTCCTACAACATCATGGGTGTTTCCCCTGCCAAACACAGTGGGCTGAAGTAAGACTGTCACTTAAATACAGGGGTACCTCTTAAGCTTCATTACTACATTTTCCAGCTACTTTTATCAGTTACCTTCATGTTTATAAGCTTTCTTTCTTACTGCAAAGGCTAGGACCATACTTATTTTCATTGGAAGCTGCACTGCTGAGTTGATCTCATGGCTCTGGAGCATGGGGCTCTCAGTGTGGTATGGTAACGCTTACAACATGGGTCGAACCAGCTACTCCTGAAAAACAAATGAAGATCAGATGAATGGTTAGTTTACATAGGGGCAAGAAATCTCACTGAGTTCCAGTCTTACTGGTATGGATCCTCCACCTGTGATTCATTGTTAAGCTTCCTTCTTGGTCATCCCTATTTTCAATTTTAAATATCTAGCCTCCTCCTTCAAATAAGCTCAGAGCTCAGATCTTGCTTCCCGGTTTCTCTGCCTTTGTGCTCTGCTCCTCTTTTAGCCTCCCAATGCCTTTTCCAGCCCACTGCTGTCATCAGCTGCTGTCTTTTTCTCATCTCCCACAGAAGACTGACTTCGACAGGCTCAATTAACATAGAAGTGCATTAGGTGACTGACTCCTCAGCACCTGACACAATGTTTACAGAAAAGGAAATTAAAACTCCCAGTTCTACTAAGTATTCCTGTGTGTCTTCTCCTTTAAAGGGGGTGAATTTTGCATCTTCTACAGGATTCTGTTGCTCACCAGCTCTTGAGCCATTGAGCCTTTATTGACCAGGATCCCTTGCTCAAATACATGTTTTCCTTGAATATTGCAGCAGAAGTTAGAATACAGCTTTGCTGATGAAGCAGTGGTATTGAGCAACAATAGCACTATACATGATCAGAAGTATTTTTCCAACCAGCAGCTCTTGGCTGCACAAAGCCCCCTCTCATCAGGCCATGCCTATGGATATGCAGAATACAAAGTCAGACTGTGTGCAGGACCTGTTTAACTGAACAACACCATGCACTTTACCAACCATCAGTGACAGCAGAAAGGGGACCAGGGCATGGAAAGTCAGACCGAGAACAAAACTTAGTTCTTGGACACAGGGACCAAATCTCATAACAGCTAAGCTTGTCATGCAAAGGCCTGTTCAGTACGAGCAGTCCACCCGAAAATGTATTACTGCAAGTGTTCTGACACAGAATGAATACACATCTGTCCTATTTACCACATGGTATATTGGATACAGCACAGCTTTAGATCCTTCTGCAATAGGGAGGCTCTGCGTTATATAGGAGAAAGGATAATCCAGTAACGTCTGTACAGATATTTCTGAGAAATCAGCTCAACTGATGGAGGTTATAGGGCTGCTCAGAAGTACCTTTCACAGAGACTATTGATCCATGGGACGTGTAGGGGTAAAATATATTGCCCATATCAAACCACAATAAGTTTCTCCACATACCCCGCAGAAATCTCTTTTGCCTCTACACCAGTGCTACACAAACTGTGTAATAAAGGAGATTAGAGTCTCATTTTGCTCATCTGAATCTGGGCAGAAATCTGAGAATGAAGACTTCAGAGTCACCATCCTTCAGAACAAACACTACTAAATTCCTCTTATTATTTGATGGTCACTTTCCACATGAGAATCAGTCATGTTTCACTTTTTTTCTACCAAAGCTGGACTGGTTATCCAAAGGGCCCAAGGTGGGAGGTGACATGCAGAGTGGTCGAGATGTCTTCTGATGATGGTATCAGCACATCCAGCTGAGACACGCAGCTTTTTTTGAGGTTGTGTTGCAGTGATGAAGTGATAACCTGCCAATGTGTTCTATTTTCTCCACAGGGAGTAAATGAGATGAGAACCCACAGGGGAATTAACATGAGATAACCAAAATACTGCAATTCCCTTGCCAGCCAGTGACAAGCTGCCTTCACAGTGTGATCTTAAACCAGTGCAGTGAAATGTGTGCTTAGAATTGCTTTGCTGTGAATCAGCTGTGTCTGCAGTCCCAATAAATGAGGACTACTTTAACTGCTTGTGTGAAACACACCTATCCTTGGTGGAAATACCAGCGTCCACAGAGAAATTTGCATAAGCTTGGCTGAAGAGGATCTGTGTGTGGACAAGTCTGGGCAGCAGGACCTCTTTGGAGTCCTACAATGTGGCTGTGCAGTATCTTTGCTCATCTGTAACAGCTGGGCTCCTCTAGGCAAAAAAGAAAGGAACCATATCTTCTGTGTGTCCAAAACCCCACCTGCACTCCTAATCTGTGAAAGAAACTTCCATTTCATGTGTGGAATTTTACATTCAGGCTTTTCCTTGCTCCTCATCACTGCAGCACAGAAACAGCTGCATAGAGCAACACGTTCTTGCTCCCAGCATCTGTGTACAGGAGGGCAGGAACCTTCTGCTGCAGCACAGGGATGCAGCCCCAGACTCATGTCCAGACTCACGTCCAGTATCTTTAGGAGAGCAGTAGGTAGAGAACAGAGATGAGATTTTTCCCCAAAGTACTGAAGCTGCTTTCCACATACATTTTCCAGCAGAAACATTACCTGCTATCTTAGTGTATTTAAATTACTAGAAATGTAGGGAATATAACAATGATGCCCTGACAAAGATGCTGACCAAAGACAGGGTCAGTCAGCTGGAGCCAGTACAGCTAATGCTGGAAAGTACTTTCATCTTTTATTGCTATCATATGCTGTTGTTTGTGTCTCTGTGTGTGCTTGTGTGTATTTTTAGCAGCTTGAGTGTAGAATAAAACTAACTTCATTCCCTTGACAAAAAATATTAAACATCTGACAGAAAGTGTACATTCAGCAATTGCATTCCACATCTATTTTCTTTGCCTTTTAAATTATTTATATGATTGCAGCACCCATAGCTTCGTAGTCCTTTGCACTCAATGAAAAAATTTCTCTTTGGGTAGGATTTACTCTTTTGTCTTTGTCTTACCTACTATATGAATTGGAGAACCTAACATGTAAGACACAGTGCAGTAACAAAAGAAATGGCAACTGATGGTATGAAAAAAAATAGATTTTTATGACATAAACACCTCAAAGATAAAATGCGTTTATTTCTGCAGAGGGAAAACAGAGAAAGAGAGCAATAATATAAATGCTCTAGTAAAACAAAGAAATAGAACATATTCCTAGCCTTGCTCTTCTGATTAATTCCTAATAAAATACACAGGTTTTCCAGTAATTTTATTCCAGACGCAACACAAGTGGCTTTTCACTGATGAATTCACAGTCTGATGTCCTGAATTTAAGAGAATGGTGGAATCTGAATATCCAGCATCATCAGCTTATGAATCAGGTGATTGTGCAGTGAGCCGAAACACCTTGGTAACGTAAAATTATAGAGGAAATGAACCTGATGCTGCACCTTGTCCTTACCACTGCTGAAGGCAAACTTCCCACTGGCTTTAATCTAAATCTTTGCTTTGTTTTTGAGGTTGGTTAAATTATTATTAACTTGAAGCTATGTCACAGAAATGTTAAAAAGGCAAAAAGAAATAACAAGGACAAAAATTTTAACATGAAAATTAATCATTATATATTCCATGAAAATAAGTTATGTTCTCAAACTTTAAATTTTTCTTGGAGTACACTCTTTTGCAGATTTGTCTAAAATTGAATGTCAAGAAAAGATTTACATTTTCTCTTCAGGACTTTCCTTGTTGCATTAGAGAAAATGAAGTCTGAGTTAAAGCAGAAATTCAAAACTAAGCATTGACATTTTGAAATAAGCTCTTTGGTTAGTTTCAAAACATTGTTTTGAAAAATGGAAATGTTTTCTCAAAATTGGTGTTTTCCCAGAGGAGAATGGGACACTTTAAATTAGGAAATTCAGGAAACTTTTCTCCTCCACTAATTCATCTACTTGACTTTGGAATTTCAGAGTGAAGCTGAAGCAGTTCTTTGAACGCAAACTGAGTGTGCCTAAAGAAGAATGAACTCCAGTGTATCTCTCCATCTGCACATTATTATTTCAAGTCATACATCTTCTGCATTTTGCAAAGCACAAACAGAAACAGACTATACATCTGTGCAGTGCTTTACATAAAGATATCCTGATTTTTGCCCAGTGCAAACAAGAACCAAAATGAGTTTGTCTAGTTCATGATAATGTTTAATAAGCCCATGAACAGGACTTTAATGCATCTAGGGGAGGTAGGTTAAAACATTCACCCTAACACTTTTTTTCTAAATTTTCTTCAGGAAAGTACCAGGAGCTTCTGCTGCTCTCCAGCATCTTCCAGGCTGCCACAGTTGCAGCCACATCACTCACGTGTGGCTAGCACAGGTTCTTCCCGTGGGAACATTTCGCTATATTTCATAAACAAGATAAAGTTTGGATGTTTTGCAAACAGTTTCTCCGGATTGAGTCAGTTCGAGCTTGGCCAATTGTGCCTAGGGGGAGGTCTCGGGCTGACCAATCTGGGGCACTTCTGTAGACTCTATATATATGGAATTCAAAACAATAAAGTTCCTTTTCTCCTCTCTTTCCTTGTCTGAGAACTTAGGTCAGTCCTCAGCTAGCCGCTCAACAGCGACACTCACGTGTTTCAGAGCTTTGATGTCTAACAGATATCTGCTGTTTCCTACTTCAAGGCCATCACTTCCCTGCACTGAGTCTGATTTTCTGCAGGTTTTCTTGAGGTGAAAAGAACTCGTGCTCCAGACAAACTCAGTCCCCTTGTGCTGGATACAGAGCTGATACTAATCTTGCTAAGCTTACAAGCTCAGCCCTAATGTCCAATACGGTAAATCGGTCTCATCCTGTTCCAGTTTCACAGCTAAAGATTTGGAATTTAATCTTACATGATGGTTTTCATCCGGAGGAGCCACTTGTTTCAGCTAGGTACACTAAGGACATGCCTCAGATGACCAAAAGCAGCCAGACAAGGTTGGTGATAATTGTCTGGCAGAGTTGTGCTACGCTTAAACTCACTGCCCCAGCCTTAGGGCTGGCAGACAGATGCTGGGATTGCCAGTGTGGTAAGGACTGCACAAGGGCTAATTTGATATATATATATACAAAATAAAGAAATTACTGGCTAACTCAGTCCTTCACAAACTACACTATTCTGTGTTTCACCTCTTCCTAGTTTTGCCCTGGCAAAGAGATGAGGTAGCCATCAAACTTGGCTTTCCAGCCTTCTCCAGTGTCCTCCCCACTATGCTGTGCCAGGGTCTGCACCAGGCTTAGCCCACAGCACAAATAATGTGTACTCTTTCTCATTCTTCTACTCTTTTAACTCCCTGCCCCCTGAACCTGAACTTGCTGATAGGAAATTACAGTCTGTGTCCATATGTTCCACCCAGCTGTGCTTTACAGTCCGCTACAACCAAGAAGTCAGTACAGATTCTCTGGTGCACAGGAGAATCCAGATTTCCCCTAGGATAACATGTCACTTCCCTTCAGGTATTAGCTTGCAAGATTTGCACTGTCACAGCATGAAATCACAAGTCTGGACCTTATTTTGATTTTTTATTATTAGCTGGCTGACACTGGTAGACAAGTAGAAAATATTGTGGAATACAGGGAAAAGTAAATGGAGTTGCCAGTTGCTGCAGATACTCCAGGTTAGCTTATAATTTCCTCACAGAATGGGAAATTTTTCAGGACTTTGCTGTCATCTGGCCTTGTGAGCAAAAGCAGAGTCGGTGCAGCCACATCTGGCTGTACGAGTGCCAGACAGAACATTCCAGCTCACAGGGACACCTTGGATGAGCTCAGTACAGCACTAGGGCATCCTGTTTCTTCGTCAGTCAGTCTCTTTTGGTGGTTTCTTATTTATTATTGGAGGTGTTACACAAACACCTCCTCGTGAAGACATAAGGCCTCTTGCTCTTAAGCACTAAGTTGCACAGGATAAGGGAGATCCCAACACTTGCACAACCCTTCACTTCACATTCCCCCACTTCAAAGGCATGTGAGGGAGTGCAGTTGTGTGTGTTCTGTTATAGCATCGCCTTTCCTCAAACTCAAAAAGATATTCCTAGGGTTATCCCAGGAATATAAATTCATACAGGGATGTCTCCTTTGAAGAGGGATTTTTTCAAGTAGGACTGCCTGTAGAGATAGGAAAAGGGGCAATGCTTTTAAACTGAAAGAGGATTAATTCAGACTAGATATTAGAAGGAAGTTTTTTATGCTGAGGGTGGTGAAACACTGGAACAGTTTGCCTAGAGTAGCTGTGAATGTCCCACCCATGGAAACTGTCAAGGTCAGCTTGGATGGGGATCTGAGCAAAATGGTCTAGTTGAAAATGTCCTTGCTTATGGAGCTTGGACTAGATGACATTTAAAAGTCCCTTCCAACTCAAACCATTCAGTGATTCTGTGATTTTTATCAGGATAATTCTGTTAGAATACGTATTTTCTGGTTCCAATGTAAAACACCACAACTCCTATGTCAGACAAGACTGCTGTAGTCATCACTGCGCTGTGAGGGAGTATAAACAGGACTGGAGAGGTTTCTCCTGACTTCCCTGAACTTCTGTCCTCAAAATGGGAGGAGGAAGGACTGTGAATGTTCAGAAACAATATTGTTTGCTTTAAAATAATTTAAAAATACCCATATGAATACATTTCCTTCCCATTTACTGCCTTTTGCTGTTGGATTTTTTTAGGATTTATGCAGAACACTTATTTTCCCCTCCAATTTAAACTACTGCAACTGTGTTTTAAAATTAAATTCTTAATTCTCCATATGATCACGTAACTCCAGGAGCTAAAGTTTTACAATGTCACCCCAATTGTTTCCTCAAAAGATTGAGGGATTCAGAGCTCCTATAGCTTTTCAATAGAACTGCAGTTCTGAGCTGGTTCCTTTATCTTCATCTTTGCTATCTTTAGCACTCTCCCAGGACTTATTTCATGTCTCTGATCTTACATACCCTGCACACTTACATATTTGGCTCTAGTTTTTTCCCCTGGAGTTTGCTCTTCACTGGTTCTGCTCTCTGGCATTCACTCCCTGTCTATCAAGATATATCCTCTTTTTGAGTGTGCATCTCAAATCTCCGTTTTTGTCATTATGCTACACCCCTTTCAGGACTGTATCCATGTACCTTTATCTTTGCCATGCAAACAAAGTGGATTTTATCTTCTCTTTGAGTTGCTTTTTTCTTTTCTTTTATCCTCTGTATGTGTACAGTTTATCTGTTTACAGTCAAGGCTGTGCTAAACATTCTTGTACTTGTCTGTGAAGAAGCATTTTTTGACTCTCTGGATGATACAGCCATATTATGGTCTTGTGAATACTAGCATCACTTTCTTGCATGCAACCATCACTAAAACTTTGCTGTTGTTTTTCCTTCCTCCCAGTGATTTGAGTATGCAATTTCCTTGATTATACACTGACCACATTTACACACACAATTTAGGCAACTGGATCATATTAATCTTGCTTTGAAGTGATGGCTTTCACTCTTTAATAGATAAACTCATTACACTGAGGAGGATCCTGTCATTCACTCACTAGAAATTAGGCATTTCACTTCTCCTAGAACTAGAAATACATCCGTTTTACCCAAGAGTAGTTACTGAGCTACACAGACTTCCAAGGGAAGAAATGGAGAGCTAGATCATTTTGGTGAGGTCGAGGACATCTCATAGGCCTAATATTCTATTAGCAAGGAAAAATTTGCAATAGTCTGCATCTAGTCTAAGTCATCACTCTCCTTTGTTCCATGGAGAAAGGGAGGAACAACACAGCCACTGCCGCTACAGAGCCCTTTCTCCCAACTGCTTCATTTGTTTCAAAGGGGAAGAGTTTAGCTGTACCATCCCATCTTTGAGCATCCTTTATCTGCTCAATTACATGGGAGGAACAGCAACCTTCACAGAAGTAGTTTAATACCTCAGACTGGGCTGCTGCAGTGTGAGGTCAGGAAGGACAGCATCAACTGTCTACCAGAGAGTGCAATGCTGGAAGAACTGTAACCTCCCCTTTAATTTATTTACACAGGTAGGAGTCAGTAGGTTTCAGTCTCTTTGTTTCCAAGAACTGCTCTGAAAAATAAACGGCCCAGTTACATACAGCTGTCCTTCGATTTTCTAATTATCCACTAATTTTCCCTTTTTGTGCAAATAATTTTCTGGAGATTATTTAATCAAAGTTTTCTTTTGTAAAAGCCTTTGTATCCTTTTTTACATCTTCCAAGGTACAGCCTCACTCATAGGATCATAAAATTGTTAATGTTGAAAAAGGTCTTTAAGATCATCAAGTCCAAGCTAGCAGCACCACCATGTTCACCATTAACCCTGTCCTCAAGTGTATATTCACATTCCTTGAAGACTTGCAGGGATGCCCTGAGCAGTCCACTCCAATGCCTAATCACCCTTTCAGTGATGAAGTTCTTCCCAGTGTCCAACCTGAATATCCCCGGAACAGTCTGAGGCCATGTCCTCTTCTCCTGTCATTGGCGGGCTGGAAGACGAGGCTGACCCCCACCTGGCTACAACTCCCTTTCAGGCAGTTGTAAAGAGTGATAAGGTCTTCCCTCACCCTCCTTATCTCCAGGATAAACAGCCCCAGCACCCTTCTTCTCCCTTGCTTCTCATAAGGCTTGTGCTCCAGACCCTTCACCAGCTCCATTGCCTTTCTCTGGACATGCTCCAGCACCTCAACATCTTGTGCTGAGGACAGAACTGGACAGAAAACTCAAGTTGTGACCTCACCAGGACCAATTACAGAGGGACAATCCCTGACTGCCCAGGTCCTGCTGGCCACACTGCTGCTGATACAGGCCAGGATTTCCTTGGTTTTCTTGGCTACCTGGGCACACCCTGGCTCATGTCCGGCTGCTGTTGACCAGCACTCCCAGGCCCTTTTCCAGCCAGCAACTTTACCCCAGCCTGTAGCACTGCCTGGGGTTGTTGTGACCCAAGGGCAGGACCTGTTTTGCTGAACCTCATACAATTGACAGACTCAGCCTGTCCAGATCCCAACTGACCCATCCAATCTTGGACAAGAAAGCAGTCCCTTAGGGCTGGATTGTAAATTTCCAATCTAAGCTGAGACAGAAGGGAGAAGCAGCATCACCTTGTGTGGGGATCAAAGTGTAGGCTTTATCCTTACCTCTTGTCACTCGTTTCAGAAAAGCTCATATCTCTAGCCTACAGAACTGCACCACACTGTCCCCTGCCCTTTTACCATCAGCCCCCGACCGTGGCTGGCTTCCACAGGAATGGGAGGCACACACTTTCCTCCATTCTATTGCTGTTCTTTTCCTAAGTCATCACTTTGCTTTGTGTGGGGAGGATGAACATCTTTTTATTTCCTTCACCCACCAAGTTGGAGCAGTGTCAATTTAGTTCTCAGACAGCAGGTCACACCAGCCAATAAACAAACCTTTCACAAGCCTGCACTTTGGCATTTGATTTCTGAGACTCTCACTGCAGCTAATTGAAAAGGCCTGTTTACATTTTGTTTCTAAGAGCTCTGCATGACATTCAAACTATCTTGTGTACATACAACATGGGCAGGGAATTTAAATGTTTATAACATGGCTAGGTATTCATAAGTGTTTAAAGAGCCTTTAGGCCCACGCCCCCATTGCGTGGTTGCATTTCTAAGTCCCACTTGTTTTTAAGATCTTTCTTATGAAGAAAACTAAGCAATTTTTTTTACCACCTAAACCAATTTTTCTTTTTTGTTTTTCCAGAGTTCATGAACAATGGGTTTGCAAATGGCAAGAGAAGTGGTTACAGCATGTGATTATAACCAGCAGCTGAGCATGTCTGGATGGTTTGTCACAATCACAGTGACACCAAGTGTCTTGCACTCAAAGGTGACAGAAAGGCCAGTGGTGTTCAGATGTCTGTGCTGTCACAACTGCTTCAAAGTTAGGGGCCAACAGAACAGTTGCAGAACAGTTTGCCATTTTTTGGTGTGGGTTCTGACTCTGGTAGTGAGTGGAGCTGCAGTGCAGCTGAGAGCCACAGCCTGAAAGTCAGAGCATTCTGGGGTGATCAGAGGCAGAGCACTGCAGACGTCCTCTTCCTGCTGTGCCTTTTTGGTTGTGCTGGACATAAAAAATAGTAGCCATTGAAGAATTAAATTCTGCATAAAGTCAGTGATTACTAGTGAGAGGGAAGGTTACAGTACTGGTTTTTAGCAGTACATATTAATATAATACCTATCAAAATTAAGATGAAAGTATTTTAGACTCCTAATTGTATGCCACATGGGCATGACACAATAGATTTGATTAATTTAGATCTTGACTAACTATTGGGTTACAGAAGATGGAAATATATAGAGTTTATTGGTCAGTGAGGTTGAAAGAGTGAGCCTGGAATTAACTGCCATTTTACTGCATGTAAAGAAGACAACATTAGATCGATACAAGTGGTGCTCTCTTAACAGAAAATAGCATGGCTTACCTCTGGGATTGGTACATGAATACAAATAAATCAAAGAAAAATTACTCTAGGAAGATACAGAATAGTATTCTTGAGGAAAGTTATCTAAACATGACACCAACAAAGCAGCATTCAATAAATTTTAAATTGGCTTAATCCAAGAAACAGTGTGATGCTTCACAGATACGATACACTGGATGCAAGCTTCTATTATTTCTGTTAACAAAGTGCATCTGGGAGGCCCTAAAGATCTGAGAAGTTTTTCTGGGCATAATTTGTTTATTTCTTTCTTTTGTTCCTGAGGGTAGACAAAGGGAGAACAAACACACATATTCTTTCACCATCTAAAATAAAAAGTAAAAATAGTTTGTCATGCTAATGTTAGAATGCTTTTAATTTATAGGAAGACTCAGTCATCATCTTCCTCCTGCATGAGTGAGAAAAAGATAGCCTTGATGATTTTGAAGAAGGGTTTGGAACACACAAGCTACATCAACACTGGAGTCTTATTTCATGATCAGGCTGTCCCTACTCTCATACTGCTATAAGGTAATGTGCTGTGGCCAAACCCTTGGTCATTGCAGGAGGCTGTTTTTCTGAAGCTGATGGAGTCTCCCAGGAGCTGTCCTGACTTAAACCTACAAAAGGATCTGACCTTAAACCTTAAAAAGGATCTGACCTAATATATTACAAAAGATAATATGATTGATGTAAAGGGGACATACATTTATATCCTTGTTGGCCATCTATCTGTTTGGCAGCAGCAAAGTGACCTCGGGAAATGTGGCTGCAAAGCAAAGATACAGGTGGCATTTGTTGCTATGGCAGTTTCAGATGAAACAATGAGCTTAGAGTTGCATAGCAAAAAATTACTCAGTATTTCCTCTTAATAAAATTCCTGTGCTTCCTGTAACCAATGACAATGAGATTTGTCTCTTTTATATGGATGGTGCTTTAGTAACTAGAATGCAGAAATATAGCCTGGTTAATTTCACTTAATCTATAGTTATGTACATGCCCTTTATCACTGCTCTGTCTTGAGCCTGATCCTAAACTGAAAAATGGTATTATAAATCCAGAATAGCTCCACAGATATGGTTAGAGATGGCTAGGTTACTCTGAGTATAAGCTGTTGTATTATCACTTTCAGCTGTGTAAAGATCAGTATTTACTTCCTTCTACAATGAAGGTAGTTTATCTAATTCTCGATAGAACTCACTGCTTACTAGAGTATAAACAGGAAATAGATAGCCATTAAATATAATTAGAGCAACCATTTTTCTGAATTTTTCTGGAAATTTCACCTGGACAGAATTTAAGAACTTTTGCACATATTTTAGGATCCCTTAGTATCAAATCTAATGAAGCAGCAGAACTGATGACACTCATTAAGAAGCCATATCTCACCTAGTACACATGCTCTTTATACCAGCAGGATAGGCACTATACCATGCACACAGAGATGTGTTTCTGAAAGGAAAACCTGGTCAAAACCACATTAATACTAATGAAATTGTAATATGACAGAGTACTGTAATCCAAAACAATTTTAAAAAGATGTGGCACATAGTAAGGAGGGCTCTCAGAAACATGAAGTTCTCAATTCCTTTAGAATATTTTTTTTACCATCCTTGTTGCAGCATATCTGTGCAGATATTAAGACTGTTTAGGAAATCCTGTTAATCTGTAGCACGTGCACCTGAAGAACTAGGGCAGTCTCTAGGGAGCTGGATCAATGGCTTCCTCTCTCTCGTCTTGTGAGCCAAAGCATAATTTGTTGCTTCTTAACTTTTTGTTAGAAAGTAAATCTTATGGGTTCTTACAGTGTCCACATCAGGTTTCTGGACTCACTAAGGCTACACAGGGGTTTTGCTGTTTGCTGTGCTCATAGTAGTGTGGCTCAGAGACCTTCATACTGTTTGGAAACTGGATGTCTTACATATGTGCATAGATCAGAATACAAAGTGAAGTTTCCCAGCTACTGCCCTTTCTGCCTTGTGTAGGAGCAGAGTGGTTGCAGCTTCATGTATCCCCATGCACAGAAGTATTAAAAATTATGCCTGAACACCTCAATGTTCATCTGACAAATGCAAAATCCACTAAAGTCAATAAAAGGCTTTCAGTTGACTTTACCAGCTTTGGTTCCAGTCCAGTGAGACAATTACATTAATAAGTTTTCCAGAACCATGTGGTCTAAGTTACAAAAAAAGTGTCTTATTTGTATTAGATCAATAGTAAAAAAATGTTAATCAGATGGAGAACTCACATTCAAATTATGAACTGAATATACCTTTCTGTTCCCTCTCTCTCAGAGAAAACAAATTGGTTCATGGCAAGGGGACAGCTGGCCAAATTCATGCATAACTTGAAGTCCAAAACTACTGCCACACAATGACTTCACCTCTGCACTTGGGATACCACACATCTCAGCAGTGGGTAATGGAGAAGGAGAGGGCAAGGTGGTCAGGATTGAAACTGGGGTGGTAATTTTAGGAAAACAAGAAAATGGATGTGGGGACAGGAACACAGTATCCTACACCCCACCCACTCCGCCATATAGCAGGACTGCTGAGTGGAAATGCATGTCAAAACTGCCTTGGCACTAGAAAACTGTGCTGGAAAAATCTGCCTTTGAATTCCAAACTCGAAGGAAATTGAGATGCATAAACAGGCCAGAGGGCAGCACAACTGAGCAAGACTTGAGATAGCTTTACATACACTAGCATGGATATCACATGTGATGTGAGTGCACAACTGCCCTGCACAGAAACCACTGGACACCTTCAGAGTTATGGTTACATCAGTGGAATAACACCCTCATCCTCTGAATGTGTTACAGGTTAGCACCATTTTCCTTGTACTGTTTTGCAGCCTGCCAAGACATTTGGGACCTGAAATATGGATCCACAACATAGCTGTTACGAACATAAATGAGCTGGATGATGACACTTCCTAATCCATAAAATCTGCTGCTCCATGACCACTCAAGAGTTCATTTGGTCATGTGCTCTTGGGGAAACAAAGAATCTCTCAGATCCCTGATATTAACAATCTGGGCACTTCATGTGCCAGCAACTGCTGCCAAGCAGTCATCCTTAGTATCCACAGCTGAACTTGTCCCTTGAGAATTTTGTGGAACCTAGATATTACCCAATGCAGGTGAAGAAAAAGGAAATTGCTGTCTTGTTGAAAACATCTTTCAGCCCAAAAATAAGAATCATGGTTTTAGTATAAAATGAGTGCCTCACTAACCCACTTTTTTCATATTTACACAAGCAGGGGGCTTTTATAATGACAAGAAAGATGTAAGATCATGTTGAGTTAAGCTTGTGAAATAAATAACACATCTTGTGAAATAAACGACACATCTTTTTTATATTTTCGTAGTCAAAAAATGAAAAAGTTAAAAGGTTTCACAACTTATTCACCATGTAATTCTGTCTTGATTTTGTCAGTGCCTTTATAGTTTATTGGTTGGACCTTGCTACCAACTATTTTGATATAAATATTACTACTCTGTTAGGGCAAATACTTATAACTGCTTTTGAAGATATTTTTAAAAATTTATAATTTTTAAAAGCCTTTAGGAGGCTTGTCAAGCTGCAAGACAGCTGGAGTTCTCTCTATGGTATTTTCTCTGTGTTTCAAGACAGTGAGTTAATCTGTGACAAATTTTCAGTGATCTTTGGAAAGAGACAGGGGAGGAACATCTTAGATGAATCAATGCACAAAATTAGTTGGAGACCTCTTATCTTTTATATTCGTGTAAACTGGGAGACCATGTTATGCTTTCAAGAGGGCTTTTTAATGTCAGGTTCCAGAGGTAAACTGATATATGGTTTATATTTGGCACAGTGTTAGAACACCCAAACCTCAAGAACATGACTGGGCTCCTACAAGGTGCATTGTTATTCATTCCTTGACTTGGAAAGAAAAATCCAGCTTCTTAAAACGTTTTCCACTAGTACTTATATTTCCCTGTGGAAGGAGGAGAAGAGACTGAACTAGCAGCTCTTGTAGTCATCCACTTTTTCAATGGACTTCCCCGAAAACTCCTTCTGTAAATTAATCTTTCACTGCTCTTTCCTGCAAGTAAGAAGGGAAGAGTGGTTGATACCCCAGAGTACTGTGAAGCCTTTTAAAAGGACCTCAACAGGCTGGAGAGATGGGCAGAGAAGAACTGTCTGAAATTCTACAGGGAAATGCAGGGTCCTGCAGCTGGAGTAGAACAGCCCTAGGTACAGCACAGGCTGAGGACTGCCCTGCTGGAAAGCAGCTCTGCAGAGAGGGACCTGGGCATCCTGGGGGACAACAAACTCTCCGTGAGCCAGCAGTGCCCTTGTGGCCAGGAAGGCCAAGAGGATCCTGGGGTGCATTAGGAGGAGCATTGCCAGAAGGTTGAGGGAGGTGATCCTGCCCTGCTACTCAGCCCAGGTGAGGCCTCACCTGGAGTTTGTGCTCAGTTCTGGTCTTCATGGCACAAGGGAGATGTGGAGGTCCTGGAGTGGATCCAGCAGAGAGCCACAAAGGTGACCAAGGGACTGGAGCATCTCTCTTACGAGGAAAGGCTGAGAGAATGGATTCTGCTCAGCCTCGAGAAGAGATGACTGAGAGAGAACCTCATCAGTGTCTGTCAGTGTGTGCAGGGAGGGGTCAGAGGATGGCGCAGGCTCTGCTCGGTAGTGCTGGGCAATAAGACAAGAGGCAATGGGCAGAAAGTGGTGCACAGGAAGTTCCACCTGAATACAAGAAAGAGCTTTTTTACTCTGCAGTGACCAAGCACTGGAACAGGTTGCCCAGAGGGGCTGTGGAGTCTCCCTCACTGGAGATACTCAAGCATCATCTGGACACAATCGTGTGCCATGTGCTCTGGAATGGCCCTGCTTGAGCAGGGAGGTTGGACCAGGTGACCACTGTGGGCCTTTCCAGCCTGACCCACTCTGTGACTCTGTGATTCTGACATCCTGACCACAAACGTGGAGAAAATTATATCCTAAGCAGGAGCTATATACCAGTCTGTGAAGTTAACAGATGAGAGGGTGGGGAGACAATTCATTATATATTAAATAGCAAAACCAATGAAAGACAATCTTTGAAGTCACTTATTTTTGAGAACAGCAGAAGGACTGAAATGGGAAAATGAATATGAAGATGGTGCCCTGAACTCCTCAAAGTATTGTGGATCATTCATTTTTCTTTATATCACCATAATAAACAGAAAAGATAGAAAAAAACTATACTTCCTTTTTCCAACACCTACATTTACAAATAATATTTGCCGCATGTAAATTTCATGAGTGTCTAAAGCAATATCTAGGTTTGTAAAAGAGCACATTTCTTCCTTCTGCTGCTTTTCATTACATTTACCATAGGTCCAAAATCTGTCACGGACTGACTTGGCAAGAGAAGAACTTGCTCTGCTAAATCACCAGGAATAAAACTGGGAATTATTGACTTATCTGAGATAAAAGGGCGAGAGAGGTGTACAACAATATACTTAGGTCTAACAAGATTCTTAGGTCAGATTTTTTCTAATTTTTGTCTTAGTGCTTCTGCTGCTTCTTTGTGGGCCTGAATAAGGGACACTATAAAGAACATTCTGAGTTCAAAACAATGCTTTCTCCACCTTATGAAAACACAGCCAAAGAAGACAAAAGGAGAAGGAAAACAAGGTTATTAAAACAGGAACCTACAAATCCACAAACAACTCTGATAGAAAGTATAACTCAATAGCTTTCTCATAAATATCAAGTGTCAGGTTTGCCTTTTACAAGCTGCCACACGTGTTTCTAGGCCCTCTTTCCATGGCGCTCCTTTGTTTATGAATCTTCTCATCTTGTAGTTTAATTAATTAAATTGAGTGGTCTTTGGCTATTGCCTTGGACATTTGTAGCCCACTGACACCCTAATCTATGACCAAAGAGCTGTCAAATCCTTTGCTACAGGAGTCATAAGAAGCAATATGAACCACAAGAAACTACAGGATTAAATTTCAGGATTTGAACACATAGACTACAACATCTATTTTGCAGTGCTGGCACAAATGAGTGATTATGCTCACTCCTGATCACATTTATTTTAAATTTCAAAGTAATAAAGTTGTCCCACAAATGGAACATCAAACATTTATCTCATATAATCCTATTGTTTTAACAGTGTAATGCATACATATATACAAATATACTGCAAAGCATCATTCTGTGACTAATAAAAAATTTACAGTGTATTACGAAACAACACTTGATAACATGATAAGTGCTAATGTGCAAAAGAGTGAGACAACAACGAAGAATGTAATGGTTTATACTGGCCAGGTGACTGCAGGGCTATGACCACTATTTTTCTGATTGTTCATCATCATCCCGTTCCCCACTTTTGTTCTCAACATTTACTTGTTGCATGCTCAGAAAATTGGGCCTCAACAAGACCCTTCTATGTTATCTCTTTGTCTCTGTGTGTAGAACTACCTGTCTTGACTGGGGTTTGTAAGTCCTGATGGAGTACAACTAACCAGTAAAAAATATTTCATAAAACTATCCTGAAATTTCATAGGAAGCAAAGAAATGTAGGGACTGAAAAACAGCCCAGAATACAGCAGGAAGCAGGGAGGTTAGGAGAAAGAGCTGACAGCACATGAATGAAGGTTGTAAAGACTCTCATCTCTGTAGCACTGTCATTGCTTGCAGATGCTCATGTGTGCAGCCTTCCTGGCTATGCTACAGCCAGTACATATGAGAGATGATGGAGCGCAGAAAGAATCTGAGACCTTGGAAAAGTTGATGGGCATAAAACTGTCAGTTTGGGTAAAATGTCAAATATCTATTGATGTGACAAGACAAATCCTGTGCTGTTTGTTCGGTCTTGTGGTTTTTTTAACATTTAATACATATACATGTGTAGTATGTCTCTAATTTATAGTTGTTTCTATATTAAGATATAAGTAAATGGCAGGCAGGGATTCTTTTGGCTTCCTTCCCCTATGTGAATTACATCAGGGCTCCATAGACTCTTTTATGAAAAACAGTGGGATAGAAAGACCCTTGAAGACCTCAGTCAGACCAAGATCTAAAATAAGTAGGTGGTGTCAGAAGTCAAGAACCTAATAGGATAAACTCATCTCTTCACTGTTTCACAGTAGTTTAAGTTTAAATTAACTTTTATGTGTTTCCTAATAATATCCTAATGAAGAAACCCTACCAACTCTGCAGGAAAACAACAGTTCCCATGACCCTTACTCATTGAGTTTGTTGGGCAGCCTGAACTTGTTTCCTAACCTGGTCAGATGTACACTGGCTGTAGAGTATCAGAAACAGGTCTACCCAAGACACTCTATTTAGTTAAGCCAGAAAAAAACAGTATATGCAGAAGAGTTACTGCTCTAGGTGAGATATTGTCATATGCACTCTATGCACATCTATGGCATTTTGTAACTGATACATGAAATACTAAACATAAACTTCCATTATGTTGCAAGGTAATTAATTACTTGGTTTGTTGATTTATCAGTTAGACAATTATTTATTATAAAGATTAGTAGAAGCAAGAAATGTATTAATTTATGAAACATCACTGTTTTCTAATTTAATGATAATAAGATACATATTACTGTGATTCATCTTTTATTGCTATAAAACTAAATGTGACCTGCTAAACTGAAGTTTGCTGGTTTTAAGTGATGCTACGTTTGTGAGGTTTGATTTTGGAACCTAGTAAGTAATAGCCCTTCTATTTTCAATAAATTTATGAAGTTACTAAAGTCAATAGAAACATCTTTACTTCTATATAATCCTGCGTAGCACATATATAGTTGGTATAACTCTTAGTCAGTATCTCATTGGAATTAATACCAGGATGGTAAAATAGGTAGAATGACCTTGGCATGCTAAAACGACCTTAATAAGTCAAAAGCTTATGCTCTTCCTTCAAGAAGAAACTGTGAAAAATTCCTGACAAAAATCTGTAGTGGATCATGAACAAACAGACACAATGCTACATATTCAGAATTTGTCTTTTAAAAATTGCTGATTATTATGAAAAAAAAAGAGAGAAAGCAACAAAATTTTTAAGGCTTTACTTAATGAGAAAAAACCCATTCTTTGTAATTATGGAAATGTACAGGTTCCTAGTGTCTTAATCTGCTCTCTACACTGTCATAATAAAAAGAATTATACAGATGTAAAACATCCCATTTCAACATAGATGCCTCCATTTGCACAGTTCAACCTCAAAAGACTTTTTCACTGCTTTTCTTTAAATCTTATTCTGGACTAAGCGTGTCCACATGTGGACCAACTCTGGAAAATGCTATAAATTTACACTCCTCTTTCAAGTGAAGACAAGCTCCAAGGCAAAGACAAGGCTCTCTTACCCCCATGAATCAGTGGAAAAGCCTGCTAACCCCACTGGCCAGATTCTTATGCTATCCAGTCTCCCCATCTGCTCACTTAACTGCCCACAAACAAAAATTTCCTTGTTTTTCCCAAACAGTTTTGGGTTAAACATCCTGTTTGAGGTCTGTCCACAGCACACTGCTTCCTCAGTGATTTATTGTAAAATCAGGTGTTGAAAATAAGTGTAGGGATTTATTTTTAACTATGAATGAGTAATGGTCTAGGTATCTACTAAACACACTTTGTTTCTTTGAGTCCTGATGTATCAACTTTGAAATTTACCAAAAAAATGAAGTCCTGTTACACTGGACCTCCAAAACCTGAAAGGGAGGTTATGGCCATGCTTGAAAATTTGGTGGTTTGCATTTATATCCATTTTTATCTTTTCAAAGAAAAGGGGTGGCTCTTGATTTCAGCACTTGCAAATCACATGTGATATAACAGGCTAATGTTAGCTGAATCAAGTCAATCCTTCTGGATATAGAGCTTTTAGAAGGGCAGGTACACAGAAATATGAGACACTATCTCTCCTGCTTTCCCAGGATATCATTACTTGCATCCCTATTGCTATATGCACATGCATTGCCTCTTAAGGAAGAGGGATGAGGGGAAAATTCTGCACTCTGTGTTGTATCACTTTGCTTCCCAGAGTAAGAAACTATGTGGACTGGAGTGTGATTCCCTTCCAGTGCTACAGATTAAGAGAAAGGATGGAGTATTTGCCATGAACACAGGGCTAATATACCCAAATTCATGCGCTGGCTTAGTTAGCATCTTCTCTGGTGAAACACCTTCAGCAGATAATGATGGAAAACTGCTTCCATCACCCTTAGACTCCTGGGTTTACGGACTTTTGAAAGACTGTGTCTCAGTCCTGATCAACAAGTATATACGACCACTGGAGAACCAGGCACATTATGCATATTTTACGCAT
Organism: Entomyzon cyanotis; assembly: GCA_024500445.1. NCBI lineage: Eukaryota > Metazoa > Chordata > Aves > Passeriformes > Meliphagidae > Entomyzon > Entomyzon cyanotis. Next base: position 39,839,825 of record JAKEPQ010001021.1, on the reverse strand, counting down.
CGACATATTCTCAGGGACAAAAAAAAAAATCTCTCATCATTGCCATAGAGATGGCTCTGAGGCTGAATCCAGCCACAGACCACTGATTAAAGCCAAATCCAGACAGAACAAGTTTCACGTGAGGACAAGGAGAATATGCAGACAAGATGTGTCGTTAGTAAGTGTGCTTCTCTGGTACAGCAGAGTCTTCCATGATAAAGGTAATATTTTCCTCTCTAAGATAATGGTGTATCTCATAAGCTGGTCTGAGACTGGCACAAAACTCAGCAACTGTCTAACATCCCAAAATTCATCACTGTCAAAAGTTCATGTTACGTTTCACACATCTTGCCATCTCCCACATCAAAGAACAAAAAGACATACATTTATCTCTTAAACATAATTCTAAGCTTTAATTCTAGATACTCCACTAAAATGCTTCTCCCTCTTGAGAGAGGTTGCATTAACAAATTTGTTCCCAGTTTTACTAATTTTATTCAGTATTCTGCTGGAAGACAACAGAGATTATGCCAATGAGGAGAGGGTAAAAATCTTACCAGTGAGAAAGCCATGAGGGAGTCACGTTGTTATTTAGAGGGAATTCACCAGGCTTGTGGTGGATTACTTTTGTTGGTAGGATTTTCAAGAAGAGCACTTCTCCATACATCCAGAACTGAATATCCTGCTCCATCACAGCAGAAGGCAAGTTGCCAACTTGTATGGCTGCAGAGATAATCTCCCAAAACTGTAATTAAAATTACAAAATCTGTCTGAATCTTAAAACTGCCTGAAACTCAGCAGTATCAACTTTGGTGTTCCAGTCAGTTTGGCCTCAATATGTCCAACTACAACTTAATCACAGAACACTTTTGGTAGATAGGCATATGTAAGAAGACAAACTACAGTGGTTATTATGAGCACTGCCAGAAAAGAAAGTCAGAGGAAAGAAATGGGGGAGTGAAAGAAGGGAGGAAGGAGATCAAGTAAGAAGAAGAGCAGAAATAGTAATATATTTGATGACAGCACACTGTACAAACAACAATTACTTGGAGTGTATATAAAGAACAAGCTTTGCTTTTCTTCACCCTTGGCTGCGATCTGCCTGCTGTTTTTTCCAATAAGTGAGCCATCCATGTGTCTTTTGGGCAAATATGGAGTCCAGAATGCATTCTGAACTGCAGTTTCACAGCACACGACAGTTACTGACCCTGCCAGGAATTCCTGCCATGAGTCCTGCACTTCTCCCACACATACTGCAATTCCTCTGTCTCTGTAAAGGCAGGCTGATAAGAGTGTGAGACAGACACATCACTGGCATCCTAATTACGCTAACAAAACTACTCCTCATCTTTAATTCCTGCAGCCTTCAGCATGCTCTCTGGGCAGTGATCACTCTGAGATTTACATGCTGCCCTTTCTAAGGAGACCAGGTTTCTGTTTCCTTTCCTTGTACAAGAGGTAAGCAGGGACTGTCCTCTCCACTTTCTCCAGTGGGGCTTTGATTCCCATCTCCAACTTCCTCACAAGGTACTTGCCATGCTTTTGTATAGGGCCTCAAACTCCCTTCCTCTGATCTTCTGTCCAAAAGGACTTCATCACCATTTCCTTGTCTCCTCTCATACCCTAAAAGGGTACAGATTTCATTATTTTCCTGTATCAGCACTGTTCCCACAGAGAGACAGTTTTTCTTCTGATCTCTTCCTGGTTTTTCTCCACATGTCATAAAATTACAGCAGGGAACTCATTGAACAGAGTATCAGTTTTACAGATTCACAAAGAGACTGTATAAACATACATAATTTATATGGACATCAAACCCACTGAAAGTTATCAAAGTAAACAGCAAAATAAACAAATGAAGCTGATTTCCAAACCAAAGCCCACACAAGCCCTCAAGACATAACAACTCTGGTGTTTCAGGGTTTATACTGATCTCTAACTAACCAAGATTAAGATGAGACCTGGAGCAGAGGGCAGATAATCTCATGTCTGCTAATATGAAGTTTCTGCACTTCCTTCTGTCTTTTAAATCTCAAAGATGGCATACTGAACCAAATGGATTTGGTCTTTCATCCCACCAGTGCTGTATTGCTCTGAAGGGATGCTTTGGATTTCTTGTTTATCTCAGTTATTTTGTGGGATCGTCAAACTCCGGTGGTTCCCTTTGCCTTCTTCCCCCAGCCCTCCCCATCTCCTCTAATCTCCACAGGGGTTTCTATATTAGTCTGAGTGGCTGGATAGGTCTCAGCCTCCATCTGGGGGGGATTAAACTTAATTTATCCTCTTAATTCAGCAACAATTTCCTCACCAAATCCTCTTCCTAGCTTCGCCTTCGCCCCAGCATTTGGCTAGCATTTCAGCCCTGTACCTTTGGGGAAAAAAGGGGAAGAATCCCGTATCAAATGCCGATGCTCCCCGGGGAGGGCAGCAGCCGAGTTGGGGTCCCGCAGGGCGGGACGGGGGGCCGAGGGCGGGGGGACAGAAATGACGGGCGGGGGGACAGAAATGACGGGCGGGGGTCCCCGCTGAGGAAGGGGTGACCCACTGCCCCACAGTACCCGGGCGTGGGTCGTGAGCTCCCTCCCCATGGACAGAGCAGGGCTGCCGAGGGCCCTGGCCGGCACGGGGGTCTCCCGGCAGGGGACGCCGCGACCCCTCCGGCGGGGCTGGGCTGGGCCGGGCGAGCCGGGGCGGTGGCTCCCCGCGGGGGAGGTGCCGAGCCGTGCCCCGCGCCGGGCGGCCGTAATCCCATCAAAGGGCCGGACCCAGCCTCCTCCCCCCTTCCCTCGTCCCTCCCCGTCCCTGCCCGGCGCGAGTTCCAGCCCCGCTGTCCGCTCCGCTCCGCTCCGCGCCGGCCCCGGCTCCGCTGCGCTCCACGGCGGCGCCGGCGCCCCTCGCCCGCGGCCACCCGCCCAGGTCCCCGCTCGGGCGGGGGGACACGGCCCACATGGAGGTGCCGGGCGGCTGTCACCGCCGCTGCCTCGCCTTGCTGCTGCTCCTGGCTTCGTGCATCGGGTGCACGGCCACGCCGCGCAGGAACATCCCCCGCCGTCAAGGTAGGATGGGCGGCAGCGCCAGACGAGGGGTGCCCGCCCCGCGACAAGCTTGCACCGGCAAAGTTCCGTGTCCCTTTAGCACTGCAGCCCCCGGGTGGGCAGAGGGCAGTGCCTGAGGTCGGGCCGCCGCACCCCAGATCCGTGAGCGCGTCCGTGAGCTCCGGGTGCCCGGCGGGGCGACCGCCGCTCCTCGCCCTGCCCTGCGAGCCCCAGCCGCCCTCTCACGGGGAGGAGAGGATGCCCAGGCAGTGGCAGGGAGTGTGCCGCTGGGAGCCGTGAAGTTGCGGGATCGGAGTGCGGTCCGTTTTCTCCGACATCTCACACCTAGTGTCGGTGGGCGCACTCCAGTTACAGACCCGGACCGGGCTGCAGCAGCTGCCGAGAAAATGGGCAAAGCTTTTATCCGGTTCTCCCTGAATCCCGTTACCTGCCGTGCTGCGTGAGCAGAGTTAGAGGCCAGGTAAACCTCTGAGCCAGTCAGAGGTGACCTGTCGGGAAGGCTGTGCCGTGGCTGTGACATTTGTGTGTGTGGCAGCGAATAACGTACGACATAGAGTAGCAAATGTGAAAGAAAAATTTCTAGAGAAGCAATGATTTTGTCTCAAAAATGTAGCTATTTTGTACCAAGCATGATGTAGCGTGTCTCCTGGTCCTGCTCCCGGCTGAGCGCTGCCCGTGTCCTGTGGGAGAACTCCCGCGGCTGTCGGCAGGAGGTTTGCGCGCTGATCGAGGAGGTCGTGCACGGTCCTTAGAGGCTGAAAGTTAAACCCATGAGTCTGAGCAGCTTTTACAGCCCTTTTACAGTCTGCAGTGTATGAAACAGTAAGGTAAAATGTAAACAATGAGATGGGACACAGTGCATGGTGAAGTTTGACATTGTGTATACTTTACAAATTGTGGTGCTAAGAGAAGATAACTCTGCCCGAGACTGTCTCAAACATTGGGACTGGAGTCTTTGTGGCCAACACTGACTTTTATCGCTGAGTTCACCAGGATCAATTCAGTTGAAAATACAAATACTTTAGTAAGTTCTGCCTCATCTCACAAAATGTTTGTCACTTCAGATCCTTTTTGTATCAATCCCACAGCATTAAAAGATTTTTTACTGCTGGTTTTTAGGATTGCTTTTGTGCCTTCTCTTGCTCATGTGAGAGAAAAACAAATGTCTGTACAGTTGGAAACCTAATACTTAAATACAGGCTGAGCTTAATACCCTTACTGGACAGATGGCTAATTTTACTGGTCTGACCTTGTCTCCTAGGGATCTAGTCCCATGATCCTTGGTTGTCATAATAGCCACCATTAAGTACTTGAGGAAATTAGGCAGACAGTCGTTGTGAATGAGATGATTAGTCCTTTGCATTAAAAATACTGGATATGTGAAGGAGGGGAGGGAAATGTGAAAATATTTTTAAAATATTCCTTGACTGTAACATACTGTTGTACTTGGTTCACCTAGTCACAGAAGAATGGAAGCCCTGGGGAAAATGTATTTCTGTGCATTAAATTAAAACAGTTGAAAGCTTGGAAACTAATTGTAGTGTTGTGAAGGAAATGAATTAATATGGTAACACTGTGTTTACCTCACTTCTGTTAGCACACATTTTATGTTAATTTTTTATAACATGCTTCAGGTTCACTGACTGATTCAATCATTCTTTTTGTAGTTCTTATGCTGTATAAGAAGTAATGAGTTTTATTTGGCACATTTTTTTCAAAATCTCTGGAAACATTTGAAAATCCACGTGTAGCAAGATTTGAAGAGGGAGATCTCCCAGACAGTTTGTATGCAGTAGTATATATATGTGGTTTAAATCCCATCTGCATTTTGCCAGGGGCTGTTGGAACGGAGGGCTTCTGAGAATCCCATGGCTGGATCCTTACTGTGAAATGTTTCTCTCAAGACGCTGACAACAGGTGTAGTTCCAGGGAGCTGGAACGTCTCTGCCTTGTTCTGCAACATATCAAATGCTGGGTGGTTAAGAATGAAAAAGAACTATCATTTACTCACACATCTAAAATGACACATTCAGTGAGTAAAGAAAAGATAAGATAGTAAAAAGTTCTTCAGGATTTTTTTTTGTTTCACTTTGCCCTTTTAATAGTAACAGAAGTGAGACTTGTACAGGAATTGTAACTGAGGTGAAAGCAAAAGGTTACATCAAGAGAGAATTCATAAAACCAGTTCATCCTCAATAACAGGAGCTGACTTGAAGGTTCCGTGGGTCAAAAGAAAAAAGATAGTAAAATGCATCTCCATTTTTTCCAAGATTCAGTTCAGAGCTTAGCTCACAAAGATCAGTTTTGTAATCCCAAGAAAGCAGAAAAGTGAGAAATCTGTTTGCGAAGTTAAAAATATGTAATAAAATGACTACAAATTCAACTTCTTAAATTAATCTTCAGGGGAAAAGGCTGCTGTACTCAAATACGAAACATCCTGATGACTGCTAAACTCATTTGAACATTTATTTACAGTTACATAATACATTTTCTGGAGACAAGGAAACGGGATGACAGACTCTTTGGGAAGGGTTTAAAACAAATCCTTAGACACTTTGTGGTGAATAGTATAGCTGGGAACAGATTAGCCTGGGATTCTCTGTATCTTGTACTCCCAGAAGCTGGCACTCATACTGCTTCTTTCACATTGTTTTCTTGCTTTTGCCTTCTGCAAAGACACAGGTGTTCACCACTTCTGTTTCAAGTTTCAACTGGTTGAAGATTAGAGATTTTAAAACTAGCTCGCAGTGCATTACGCTGCTACTAATATAAACACAATATTTAATTTTAATGGTTGTATGATTTTTGAGAATTTTAGGGGACAGAGCTGACCAGTCCTGTGGATGTTCATGGCATAAAGCTGTAGCACTATATTGCATTGATGCTTCTTTAGTAACAGAGTGTAAAATTCCAACACCCTGTAGAATAATAAAACAGATAAGTTGGTCTGCATGGAGAATAAAAATAATCATATCTGATGCTTAGGAATGCTTCCCCTCTTATAAATATATTATGCTTGCCAGCTAGTATAAATAAAGAATTTGGCTTGTATCTCTTTCCCAGATGTCCGTAGCAGTAGACATCACTGGCTTTCTGTGTAAATGCTGGAGGAGTCAGACCAGTTAGTCTGCAGACTTTACAAGAGAGTAGCACTCAATATCAGGGGCAGATTTTCAAAAGAGTATAAATCCTTGGTCAGCACTACAGTAAATGACTTTTTTTTCCAAAGGATTTGGCAGTGGGATACTTGAATTCTTTCGAAAATCTGAGTATAATGAGAGCTGCTAGATATGGAAGACTTTTGAAAGTCTAGCTGTATTTATGTACCAAAACAGGTCAAACTGCCTTGAAATCAGGTCTACAGGTATGAAAAATGCAGCAGACTTCGGGAAAGAAGCTGCTTATTTGGGTTTTTAAATATTACAATTTCTTGCAACAACAATAAGATGAATTCTTATTCACTGTCATAATAAATCCCACATGTACAGCGTGCAAGGGTGAAGTTGATTTGCTGCTGAATGTGAAATGTCTGAGAAGAGGAATGGCTCTGAAGCTGAATGATTCCTAATGTGAGGGATGAAGAGCTGTCAGAAAGTACGTATCTGTGAGCTAGAACTAATAAAGAAGATGTGAATAATTTATTTGGGGGAAGATTAGTATCATTCTTGTGTAGTTTCAAAAGTGTCTGATGTCTTCAACACCAATAAAACCAAGCACTAATTATATATGTGTTTGTTCATCACATTTAGGTGTAAGTTGCATCACAACACCATGTGACATTCTCATTTTGATTGAACTTGCTCTCGTACCTCTGGGGTCCATACTCTGGTAAATCCTGCAGGCTGATCAATCACATCATGCAGATATGAGCATTCAGATAATACTCTGCAGGGCAGCAATGGGAAATTAGTTCACTTGAGCATGTTACTTTGTATGTCACTGTTACTCATTTTGAAGTGTGTTTCAGGATTTTATTTAGTTTCACTTGCAGCAAAATGTCTTGGGCCCTTTCCACAATGAAATTGCTATTTTCCTCTGTACAAGGAAACTTTCAGTAAACTTTGGTGCCATTTTGCCAATGCCAATGTCTGAAATGACTATTCAGACTTCCACCAGTGTTCAGAAAGGTAAAATCAGCCAAGACATTTTAATTATTGATGGAATTATATCTATACCAGATACTGGGGTTCACAGTGATGCTTTGGAGAGGAGGGGTTGTTTTGGAGTTAGGGCACTATAGTGATCCTTGGTAAATCTTTCTGTTCTGAGGCATCAGAGACTGTCTTTGATGCTTTGCCAGTCCTTCACAGGCCAGATTTTCATTTTTAAAAATGGGATTAGAGTGGTTTTATGCTTTTATCCTTTTCCAACCACTCCACTTTAGATAGCAATAAGACTCCTGTAGGGTGCTCATCACAGCTGTAGCCCAATTTTAGTCAATGCTACTAGGCTTTAACTGAATGATAATATGTAGGTGATTGTCTTGGTGTCTTGTAGTGTGCCTTGCAGAAAAAAACCCCTCTTTTTCTGTCAGTGACACTGGACTAGACAGGACACAGCACTGTGTACTGTGTTCAGCTCATTAGTAGTGAACACATCCGAAAATCACACTCACCTTGAACTTAATGGCAAGGATTCTGGATGTCAGTCACCCAAAAGACATCCTGTGGAGCAGAATAGTACCTTGTTGTCTTAAGCCAGAGAATTTCAGGGCATGAGTTCTCTTCCGTGCTTCTCAAACTGATTGATTAGCTGAGAGTATACTTGGAAGTTTGTAACTCCTCTGATCATACTCATATTGGGACTCAAATTGCATGTTTCTGTTTATGGTCTTTTGTTGTGGTCTTGTTGAAAATAAAATTAAAGGTGAATAACATTGCTTCATGTGCTCAAAACGGGAATTATAGGACCTTTTCACAACTTTTCCATCACAAGGAAATGAAACTCTAAAATGCTTAAAGAAAGTTTTTCATGTTAAGAAGTCATTAAAGGATATTAAAAATACCTGTAATCTAACCAAAGGCCATGGATAGGTCTTTACAGAGTTTATTATTTCATTATTGAGTGGATAAATAATGAGTTGAGTCTCATATTTATCAGTGAATGTGCAGTGGTGGTCTATGATCACAGAATATAAGACTTTCTAAACCCCAGGCACACAGGAGATTATGTTAGCTGTGTGATCCTAACTAAAATTTCCTAATTGTTTTCTGTGCAAACAAGTGATCTATCTAAAAAAATTCCCACAAACCAAACAAATCCTTAAACCTGCTCTTCATAACTAATTCCAACTGAAAGGAAATACTTTTGGGTAAGGCTAGGCAAGATTTGATTTCCTGTTATTTTTTACTTTTAGTGAAGATGCTTGCAAATAAAAACCAAATTAGTTATTTCATATAATGTGACCATCCAAACCACAGCAAAAGATGAACGTTATTTTTTCGGACTTTTCAGAACCACTGAGCTGAGAACAAGCACAGCTGAATTAATCTTTGAAAGTAACTGCTTCAGGAGGGCATAAGCCACTGAAAATTGGAAGCTTAGGGGGAAAAGCTTCAGCACAACCAGGTACCTAACTCAAATCTAGATAATGATACACTGTGTGATGATCCATAAAACTCTACAGATGAGAGGTGTCTAGTGTAAAATACACCAGGCTCACGTGAGTTCTTCTATTGAGTGTAGGGTAGCTACACACAGGAGCAAAGACTGCTGTGGAGGAGAGTCCCTCAGGACATTGGCCTCTAATGAAAAAAGAAGCCACACAATATTGACAAAGGGAGCCATTTGTTCCAAAGGAAGAGGACAGCTATGTGGGGAGAAACCCTTTCTTCTGTTGGCTTGGATCCCTGCTGTTGGATATGCATGGGCTTTCTTCTCTTAAAAAGATCTCTCACTCAATCATTGCCAAAGTTATCCTGGATAAGTTTTTAGAGCTAGAAAATATAAACCATCTGCAGGTGCAAACATCTGAGCCTGGCTCTCTGAGTGTATCCCCAAGTAGTGATACGGTGTCTTTCTCATTATATATGTTAACCTTACAGCTAATAAACACTTTTTGTACAACAGTACAGATAGCAGCTGTGTCAAGGGCAGCTCTGATAAGTAGACACTGAGTGGTTCTGAGTTTCTCCATGTCCTCAGGGCACAGTCAGTCCTATGTAACTCGCACAGAAAGATCTCTGAAGGTGGAAGAATCCCAAGCCAGATTGTTCCTCACGCCTCTCTCAATTTTAAACATATCTATGAAAATGATAGTATAGTCAAATATCAATACCTATGTACATTTGGAACTTGCAATTCAAATTGTCTTTCTAAAACGAGGGGAAACGAGCATCCTGTGAATGTTGATCATGCTTCTTCCAAATACAGAAATCATTCTGATCCTTCTGCTGTGCCAGAAGTATTGTTACACATACAAAGTTTTAAATCAAGACAGGCTTTGTGTTGCTGGGCTCAGAAATCTTCTGATAAAAAATCCTAAGGGCAAAAATTATACAGTATTTCACTCAAGTTTAATTGCTTTTATGCAAGAAAAATTTCAACTAGAATATCATCTTAGGAAAAAAGAAGCCAAACCATGAACAAAACCTGTCAAACTGTAAATGATGGAAAGTACGTGTCTAAGGCCAAAATTTTTGTGGTTTAATTAGAGATTGCAAAAGCCAGAATCTGTTCCTTGGAACTGAAATGCAAGGTCTCTTTCATATTCTGCTTTCTAGACAATTACAGAAGGTAATATGTTTCCAAAAGTAAGCAGGCATTTTTTGAAGATGACTATTTGCAGAGATATTGGCATTTTAGCTGATACTCCAGCCATGCATGGAAATTGGTGTCCTGCTGGCATTTTTAGTTCCTGTTCCCATTTCATGTGAACTTTCCATGTGAACCTCTGGTGTTCAGGTTGCTAATGTTCCCATCTTAATTATCAGCCACAGTGGCAAAATTGAACTTTGCAGCCAAGAACTGTTTCTGTATCCATCTATGTGCCAAAGGACTCACTCAGTAGGGTGAGCTGAGGGCCTTCCAGCCATTTACCCCTGTGGAGCTGTAGGATCATAAGATGGAAGAAGAAACCTGCAGAATATCAGTAATTCTTTCAGGGACTTCCAGACAAAGAACAACACAGCACCTGAAATGGGTTTAAACGGGAAAAAAAGTGAGCTGTTTGACCCAGCTGATGCCAAGTGAAGGGCATGGCTTGCATGAGGTAGCCCTGGTAGAGGTTTGGGACAAAGCATTGGACTCTACAGGCTGCAGAAGACAGTGCCAATGGAGCAGGGAATGCTTTGAGAGGATTAGGGAGCATTAGATACTAGCTGTGTGGACATCATAGCAGTGCCTGGGTCATGTGCTATTTTTTGCCTTATGTATTTGCTTTTTATGCTGTGATACATTTCCACATCTCATTGTCTCTTGCACCAAAGGGGGTTTTGTCCTTCCCTGTCAATCTCTCAGTTCTCACATCCTGCGGCTTGTTAGTGGTTCTTTGAATACACAGGACATGTCCCGCACTAAATCAGTGCAGGGATTCAGGTTTAAAAACCACAGCTATTTCAGTCACTTGGTAGAGACATGGAATTTCCTCTGGTTTTACTGATAGTGCTGGTGAATGGAGAGACTTGCTGGCTGCAGAAGGTATTGAAATTATCCTGTTTCTTATGGAGGAACTGGATCAGGGAAGAATTTCCTGCTCCTTGAGAAAATGCCGGATTTTCTCCCTGACCTGGCCTTCAGCAGCACTTAATAAAATCACCGTTGCAATGGTTAAGGTTAGGGTCATTGTGCAGTGACAGCCCCAGTGGAGGTGCTCTTTCAGCATCCCAGACTCCATCAGGAGGATTGTTTCCTGGAGGTTGAGGGAGGTGATCCTTCCTCAATGCAGAGCACTGGTGGGGACACACCAGCAGCACTGGGTCCAGTTCTGGGCTGCCCAGTAAAAGAAGAAAAATGGACATACTGGAATGAGTCCAGCAAAGGTCCCACAGATGAATAAATGGTAAGAGGCTAAGAGGAACAGTTAAGCTTTCGAAGTAAAATAATTGTGGGAATCATACAAATGTATATAAATGATGAGGGAGAAATGAAGATGGAACTAGGCTTTTCTCAGTGGTGCCCTGTGACAGGGCAGGAGGCAATGGGCACAAAGGCAAGGAAGGAATTCCCTTTAACATGAGAAAATACTTTTTTATTGTGATGGTGACTGAGAATTTAGACTGAGGTGTTGTGGAGTCTCTGTCCTTGGACATATTCAAACCCCGTTAGGCAAAGTCTCATGCATCCTGGTGCAGCTGAGCCTGCTCTGTGCATGGGTTTGGACTAGGTGATCTCTAGAGGTGCCTTCCAGCTTCACTCCCTCTGTGATTTTGCTGAGTGTCACAACGATCTCCTGAAAATGTCTGTTTCAGGTTCAGCTTCCTTTGAGCTGTCCTCCACCCTGTCACGGATTGAAAACACCAACTGGACCAACTGCTCTGCTTTCTGCAGAGAAATGAGTGTTTGCTGGCATTGTGATCAGTACAGAGGTGTTTGGTGGGAGATTGCTACCCTTTGTGTTGCTGTATGAGGCCTGTGCCAGGACCTCAGGGATAACCAACCCGCACGCTGATTTTTGTCATACTTTCTGGGGCATGACCAGACTGTTTGTGTCCACAAATAATGAGCTTCAGAACAATCCCTCAGGATGTGGAGGGATTGTGGGAACCCAAATGCTTCATGTCATGTCCTCCCCCTGCACATTTGTTGCCTGTCACATGGTCAGTTTGTCCTCTTTGTGCTTTAATCTTTTTGCATGTGTGTACGTAATGCACGTGTGATTATCTGATTGTATTTTTTTTTCTATCTGACCGTTTTTCAGGAAACTCCCCTTGAATTTTTTTTCTTGCACTAAGTAAGATGTTTCTTCAGAGCTGTTTTGTTCTCTGTTTCAGCAAGAGAGAAATGTGTAGTAGATAAAGCAAACAGATTAAGGGACATCAAGGAGAATGTTTTTCAAGTATCATGAACAATTCTGCCATGTGTCCCACTGAGATATTAAGATCTGTGTAGCAAACACCTGAAAAATAAGTCATACTCATTGATGGGAAAAGAAATTTGTGTTTTATTTGGCATTTTTACAGTGTAACTGGCTTTTTAACTCATATATATGTAAAATGAAACTGTTATAACCATGTTATAAATGCTCAGAAAATGCAGCAGGGTGACTTGTATCTTTATTATTTTCTTTCAGAGCAGTAATAACCTGCTTAGTAGAGTTTCTTTTCCCCAACAATGCCCTAAGACTCAGTAATGAGTATTAAGCACTGTGTGATCAACTTTGTTAGTGTTTTCCTGTTTCTGCTTCCAGCTGTTTTCGGAGTGCCATGGTTTGTGAAGCTCCTCCAGTATTTGTGCTTCCTAGCACAATTTCTAGATGCATAACCCACAAGTGAAAAGAGAACAGCCTTTTTTTTCTTGTGAAAATGGGTTGAATTTTATTAAATGACTCAAGTCAGTGCAAAGGGAAGGGAGAAGCCCTGGGATAGGAATGTATGGAGAAATACCTGGAGGAAGTGGAGTGGAGAAGTGGGGAGATGGCAGAGTGGAAGGCATGAGACCTCTCTCTTGCCACTGGCAGTGAGCAGCTGCTTTTTCTCCGTGGTAGGATGAAACTGCACTGAAACGGCACAATTTCCTTCCTGTGCAGAGTTCCTCCTGCAGCTCACTGTGTGTGTCTCAGCCCGGCAGCATGTGCCAACCAGGCTGGAAAGCTGCTGCTTGATGCTGCCCATCAGCTGAGTGGCTTTTTACGTGATGGACATTCACAGTGTAGTCCCAGCACAGGAAACTATGAATGAAGAAAAAGGTGGAGGGGATGCCAGGATATGCTACTGGCGTGCTGGCTCTTAAACAGCTTGTCTCACTGATTATTAAAGTCTAGTACACAGACATGGTGACATACTGTTGCTTGATTTCAGCTACCTTCTGGCACTTAAATTAACCTCTGAGACATGTTTTTTCAAAGTTATTTGAAAACTGGTGAAGCAGCTGACAAGAAGGCAAGCCATGGCAGGGCAGGGAGGGTGCTGGCAGCAGGAAGGCTAGCTGCAGCCTGACAGTCACTGGACACATCCACAGGGAAAAGCCAGGTTGGAGCCCAGACAGGAAATCCCAAGCCAGGAAAAATGTTGAGCTTTGCATTCAAGCAGCCTGTAGGCTGGAGAAGGGAGAAGTGAGCCTCAGTGCCATCCCTGCTCCAGGAATAGGAACCTGGCTAACACTTTCCTCTGCCAGGCCAAGATGCTGCAGAGATGTCAGGATTTAGGACAGCCATGCCCCAGCACTGGAGCTTCAGTGCGTAAAGCACAAGCCTGGTTTTAGATGAGTGAGCGATAGATTTTCACTCAGACTTCCAGAAATGCACTGGAGGTTGTGCAAGTGAAGTGTCCTGGTGGGGGTTTTTACAGGCACCTATACTCCACTTGCTCTGGAAGTGGAAAATACTTCCATTAGGTGAAATATTTCACCAAGTTATCCAGGTGCAGTGTATGCAGGTATGTACTTGTGTGCGTCAAACTGGCCTCTGAGCAGTAATTATTAAAAACACAGGCCTGTAAGTGTTTCCTAGGGATTGTCCCATGTGCTTCTCTTGACTAGGGCAAGACAGACACAAACTAGACCTTTTCTCAGAGATACGATGTCCCCTGCTTTTTATAACTTTCAGCACCAGGAATTCTCCAAAAGTGAGTCCAGCGCATAATCATCCACTGCTAGAATTTTTATATCTATATCCCAAATGTTTATTTTTTTTTAAAAAGCAGTTAGTGCTTTTCCTTTTCACTCCTGGAAATCACTGTTGTGCTGTGCAGAGCTCCCCTCCTCTCTCCTTCGTTTTTCTGAAGCTGGAGCCTTTCTGGGAGCAGAGCCTTTCTCTAGGAAGGTGTGTAAGGAGAGAACTGAGGCTTCCCATTGCTGCCTTTCTGTTCAGTGATCTGCAGGGCCAAGGTAAAGCAAGAAAAGCCATGGCAAAGTCACCAGTGACACTGTGCCTGCTCGTTCTTAATGGGATTCACAGTGTTGCACTGTAGCTTAAGTTCTGAGCTTTGTCTCCTTCATTCCTTCCTTGGGCTATAAAAACCCCAGTGATCGTCACCTCAGATGTCCCTGGGGCAGATAACAGATGCTATATAAGCATCAGAAAAACATCACATGAGTCCAAGCCTGTTATTTATTAAAATGTCGAGGGCCTTTTTTTCGTTGTGGTTTCTTTTGCAGTATTTTTAAAGGAGTAATGAAGGTCAGGTTAGTCTCTTCAAAGATTTGTGCACTGTGGTTTGGATCAAAAACCACGATGCCTCTATAGGGCCATGTTACCTGCCATCTCTGCTCTGGTACTCACTGTGGCAGTGTCCAGGTGATCCAGCAAATTTCCTTTTGTCAGGGTCTGGTGCAGTGGTAGGTGATTCATTCAGAGAAATGGCCATCAAGATTTTTATTATTTTTTTTTCCCTGAGTGGATAGTGCTGCTCTGGGTGCAGAACCAGGACAGGCGGGCTGAGATTTTCCAGTTCCAAGTCCTTGTCCTTTGTAGTTGTGGCTGCAAGTTTCTCACTCTCTTACGTACTGCTGCTGGGCAGTGGGAGCTGGAAAAGGCTTCAAAGAAATTTAAAGATGGCACATTTTTTTCATTTAGAATTTCCTGAACTTTTCAGTTTGTCATGCTCTCTTCCTCCCACTCTGGTGTTTGCATAACTTTCGGTCTGCAAAATAAGAGAGGCCAAAGACCTTATCACAGTTTATTGTTTTATAAATAAGAATTTCACTAATATTGCAGTGAGAGAGTGAATGGACTGTACAACACTTTGTTTCGCCTCCAGGAGTGGATGAGCTCTTTTTCCTCAAAACCAGCTGTTACAATGATGAAATGCTATTTTAATGCAGCACAGGGGGGTTTTTTATGAATTGGTGAACGCAAATAATGTTTCAAACAGAAGAAATTCAGAGATATTTCCAGAAAGTGTTTTGTTCTCAAAACTTCAATTTAGAATTAGTTTGATTTTTTTCTTGAGTTTTTTTAATCCTATTTCCTTACATTGTGACATGTTAGTAGTGATAGTGAGCATTTAATCAACAAGTTTCACTTGTTTCATGGAACACAAATGGGAGACACATCAGCCTGGAAAATAAGGAGCCCTTCAGTCAGTACCTCTTGCCTGTTACCCACAGAGATTTAAAAGTAAAATAGTGAAATTCTTATCTCCTTTCATTGGCTTATGACCTGTCATTAAGAGTAGTGCAGGAACTATAGAATAAAGATTTTGATTTTCCAAACTACAAACTTGTAAAGATGAAATGAACCATCTGTTTTCCCTTAAATGTATTACTGTATTATTGCATGTGGATTGTATCAGTGAATTATTTGCATTTTATTTAAGGGTTTGTAAGTACCTGTGACTACCTGCATGCCTCGATGCAGTAAAAATATCTAAAAAGAAAAAACAAGATTATATTCAAAATATAATTAAAATTCTAAAAGAAAAATTTCTAACACAATTTTTTTCAGATATTCCATTTATCAATATTTTAGATAAAAATCAGTATTTAGATAAAAAATGTTTTCAATCACTATTATTTTAATCTAATTTAAAATTTGAATCAGTTTTGAAATTTACTGCTCTAAAATAGCAGTATTAGTAGCGTATACTAGCAGTGATGAGCTTTATCCAGTTCATCCAAAGTGCTTCAAATGTGAAGCTTGTGAATGCTAGAAAAGTATCTGTTTGAAGTTGAGTTTTTTTCTCATACCTGTTCATCACTGTAGTAAGATTTTTGTGTCAGTCCATGACAGGAAGGAAGGAAGGAAGGAAGGAAGGAAGGAAGGAAGGAAGGAAGGAAGGAAGGAAGGAAAGAACTGTGTCTGCATAAGCAGTTTTTTTGCAGTAGCTGAAGGAAAGGATCAGGCTGCTCCTGAGCCCTGTTCAAGGCCAGCATTGTTGGACTGGGAGCAGAGGGTGGATTCATTGGAAATGTTTCTATTGTGTACTCAAGGTTACTGCACAAAATCACAAGGGCAGACATGGAAGTGACATTTCTGCTGGTGGATTCAGTGATGGCAAGGAGCATCCAGAGGCACTGGTGCATAGAACCATAGAATGGTAGAAGGTTAAGGGGGTGGAAGGAACCTTAAAGGCCATCTAATCCCAATCCCCTTGCCATAGGGACACCTCCCACTAGACCAGGTTGCTCAAGGCCTTATCCAACCTGGCCATGAACATTGCCAAGGTTGGGGCATCCACAGCCTCTCTGGGCAACCTCTGACAGTGCCTCACCACTCTCACAGTAAAGAATTTAATCTCTTCATTACAGTAAAGACTAACACCATTGACTGTCCCAGGCTGGGGATCATTCCCAGGAGGCACACACTTAACCTGATGGTAGCCCATGGGTGTTTAATATATGGGCAGAGGCTGTTGTATGTAGCAGTGAGAGCCACAATGGAAGTGGCACTTGTATTGATGGCATAGGCATTTTCACTGCTTTTTATTTAAATTGCTTTTTGGAAGCAAAAATTGAAATAATTATGTATTCTTCAGCTCACTTCAAGAGCTTGTTTGGTGACTCCTCTACTGGTTTGGTGTTTTTTACACATTTTAGAAGTACAGAGCCAAAGACATGTATAAACAAGAAGGAAAGTAGCTGTAAGCAGAAAAGTAAACACAACATTGTCAGCTCAACATTGTTAATCTATGGCTAAATCCTCATTAATTTCTTGTGCTTGATATACTTTCACAATGTATAGTCATAATAAGTGTGAGAGTGCTCCTCCTTGATTAATGGCACTGGAGTCATTGCTTCCATTACCAGAACAGCATTTTGGATCATATCGAACTTTCTGTGCTGGATGGGCCAGAAAGGAGAACAACTGTGTTTTTACAATATGTGTGTAATTTTATTGTTTATATAAATTAGGTCCTTGTTCTCTATGGTCAGAGCAAATCTCTGAAGAATGCCTTCTTAGGTATTCACTGGAGCCAGCTGCAGAGGGTATTGCCAGGGGGATCATCACTGAGGCAGATCTTTGGAGCATGTACAAGTAGTGGATATGTTTCACCTCCCATGTCTGCAGATTCCCAATCCCCAGGCTGCAGAAGGGAGTAGGCTCTGTTGTGGTTTTGCACTGTGCTTGGTTCTACCAGGTTAACAGAGATTTCACACTGAGTTTTGAGAAGAGGTATTTCTAACCTCGATTCTTGGAGAAACTACAAATACCCCTGGAATTTTACCCTTGAAAACTCTTTATTATTTTTAGTAGTCTAAACTTGACATTTGACATAACGACATAAATGTTTAGACCAGCTTCAAAATCTGTTTATAGTGTGCCTAATACATGATGCTCCATAAAATCATGCAAGATACATTAAGCTCACATTTATCTCAAAATGGTTTGTCGGTAGAGCAGTGACACGTGTTGCAGCAGCAGTGATCAGCTGACAAAGCGCTTTGATGTGCTTGTTCAAAAGCCATGACATCTCATGCAGCTCAGTGCCATAAACATTGCTTGTGTCAGATCCTGCCATCACTTTGCCATGGTTGTGGAGGGAAAGCTCAGTCCAGAAGTGGACATTTTTTGCTTTCTGCTGGGTTGTGTGAAATTCAGACCCTGACAACCAGAAGTGACTCTGAATCCCCAGACGCACATCACTAAGCTGTCAGGCCAGGAGCGGTGACAGCAGAGGACTGCAGGACTGCCACACTGCATGACATACTCCTCTCTGCCTTGCCCTCTGTCCTCCCCAGGAAATAACTCTGTGCACAGGTCAGAGCTGCCACTGGCTTTCTTTCTTCTCTTGGCTCCTAGTTTGGGCACGAGGCAGCAGGCCCCCAGCAAGGTGAGTGCCACGCGCCTGCTTGTCGTATGGCTCTGTCAGAGAGGGCAGGATGCTGGGCTGAGTGCTGCCCATCACCTGAGGCTGCTTGCAAAGGCAGTGCTGGGGCTGAAGGTGCTTACATCTGGTTCCCAAGCATGTATCCAGCCATGTCCCTGCTGAGTTAGGGAATTCCCTAACTTCTAGGGAGAAATAAACAAGAAGGATAGAAATACAGGCTTCTCGGGCTCCTTGCTCTTGTTTTCCCTGGCTTAGTCCAGGGCTTTGTATTTACTCCACGGTGACAATTTATAGGCCAGTGTAACTGAGGTCACTGTTTGGCTCTCTGTGTCTCTTCCATCATCTGCAACCTGGAGATAGTAGAGTTTTCTAGGTCTGAGTGAATAATTCATTACGTGGCTCCTTATTAAACAGATGTTGCCTCTGTTTGCAGATAGTCTGCAAATGGATTGCATTTTATTCAAAATTTATTTGTTGTTTGAAATTATTCACCAAATACTTTCAGTAAATAATGTTATTGGCATATAGTGCATTCTGAATATGAATTTGAAGTCTGCCTTACATGACTATTTTTCATTGCTGGTTAAGTTTGTTATTTCAGCAACTACGCCTTCCAGCAAACTTGTCTCCCAGAGCTTCCCCAGAAAGTAACACAAAGATGCCATGAATATGTTAAGAGTGAATGTTTAGGGGGTATTCTTTCTTCATTATTAGTAATGCAGCATTAATGTTAATCTACCTCATTGGGTGTTGTGAATATTGGAAAGGTGCCCATTCATTTTCTGAATGTGAAATGCTTCTTAAGTGGACACTGATACCCCAGCCCTGGCTGCTCAACCCTGCTGCTCTTTTAGGTAGCAGGTGGTGCTTGGTTCCAGCTACTGCTGAGTGCAGGGCAGGAGGTGAGCATAGGAGGTGGCATGTGCTGTGTTCAGAGCTCCTGGACCAAGCAGGTATCCATGGGACTAAGTCTGTGCTAATGAAGAAAATGGGTGAGGGCCCAGGGAACATGGCATGGTTTGGGTCTTATCCACACAGTTGAACTCCTTTTCTTCCCCAAAAAATTTTGACTTACAGACGTGGTGTGTGAACTGTGCTGTCCTCCAGAACATTCCTGGGAGACCTTCCCAGTAGTCTCAATCTGTGCCACAGACTGTACAAGCAATGTGTGAATGTCCCTGTCTTTGGGTCCTGGGTAGTGTCCAGCATTTCAGGAACTCATTGAAAAGCCTGTGGGTTGCTCAAAGGCTCAAAGGCATTGCTTGCAGCTGAGCAAGCTGAACAACTACGTGCTCCTGAGCTGAGCAACAGCTTGACCACTGAGAAGAGATGTCCCCCTTTGCTCCCCCCACTCCTGGTGTTCCACTGCTACCTGGGAATTTGAAATTGGAGCGGGAAAAGGGGCACCCAAGTAAAAGTGGAATAGCGGTCTGTGTTTTGTACTTTGGAGTGAGGGCAGCATAGACCTATTCTTCAAAGCCAAACCTACCAGATAGCTGAGAGGATTTTTGGCCTATGGCTCCTCATACAATGCCATTTTGTTTCTAGCAGATAGGCTGGGGCCTCCTGTGGACATTCTGCTGGATTCACTGAACTGCACAGCATTCAGCGTGCAGTGGAAGATGCCAAAGCAGCACGCAAGCACCATCACAGGGTACACGGTAAGGGATGCTGTATAGCCTCAGACTGCACACACTGCAACCTGCGGGACAGCCCCTGCCCCAACAGACAGTGCCACTGTCCAGAAAGCTGGGCTTGAGTGGAGTGAGCTGTAACCTTAAAAAACAAGCAGTTCACGTTTTAGAAACAAGCTATGATGGGAATTTGGGTAGGATGCCAAGGGCCTGCAGTGGATATAGATTGCTTTTCTGTTGTGGTTTTCCTGCAAGGCTCTCTGCAGCTGATAAAACAGTAAAGTAGGGGAGAGCAGGTCAATATTACACTGTGCAAGTGAAAGTCCAGGCAGATCCTTTGACTTGTACTTTCAGCCTGAGGATTGCTTTAGCAGGAATGTGTTTCCAAACTAAGCCTCTAAAACTTCCCAGACTGGCAGCCGGTAGAAGGGAGTGAGTCTCTTTCTGGATAGGTGCTGTACTGCACACAGAATCCCTGGGAACCCACCTACAGCATTAAATGTCAAAAGGGCTTTTGTTTTTTTGCCCCCTACCTCAGAAGTCAGTTTCTGTTAAAGCAGCTGAATGATTTTCCTGTTGTGCTCAGCAATTTTATAGGGAAGTCTCTGACCCCCATCAAACCTCTGCCTTGTTACCTTCTGCCCATAGGGCAAAACAGAATGGCTAGGCTAAACTGGGAACTGTGTCTTAGCGTACAAGAAGAAAAACAGTGGGCACTAACATGCTATTCATTCATTTTTTGTTAGGCATTGCTTTAATAGGTATTCCATGGCAATGAAACTCAGTTCCAAAATGGAAGTTAGTCAGTAGGAAATTAGCACCAAAGATATGGGATGTTGACTAGAATGTGTTGCTTTCCCCTTCAACAAAAAAACCCAAATAGCAGTTGTTTTTATTAGCATTTTCTGCAGAGGGATTTGAAATTTCCAGGAATAAAATACCCAAAATTAGGTTTTATGTAAAAAAGTGGGAAGCAGAATACTACTGAGTACTTTTATTATTAATGTACCCTAAGAGAATGAGAAAACTCCCTGCAATAGGTATTTCTGGTACACATGTTTCTTTATCCCATGGTCTTGTAAATTACACCTAAGCAGCCCAGCTGCAGGGTTGATTTTATTGTTGTAAAAGTGCTATGAACTAGAACATGGTAGTCTAGAACACCAAAAAGCACTTGTTGTGGCCAGGACCTGTCTCAGGTGGGCTCTGCATGTAGCTGGGTCCATTCCTCTGTTTGAAAACAGAGTGGCTTAAGTTGTAAACAATTTTCACTCTTCATGCATGCAGATCAAGCATCTCCACTTATATTTTTAAGCCTTGAGCTAGTATGTGGCATGACAATAAAACCGATCACAAGCAGCATCAGTAGTGCTGTATCTAAACTGTCTTCACTGCAGTATCTGGACCCTCTGGCATCTCAGGATTTCTGTGCACAAGAAGGCAGATTCTCTGTGTCATTAGTCCCCTGTGCATGGCAACCGACGTGGAGACACATTTTATGATAGACCAATTACTATAATGTCATAATGATGTAATGTCAACCTCTTCCTTATATGCAGTAAGGTTTCTGAGTCGTGCAGACTAATCCCATAACTTTTTAGCTGTCCATGCTGACCATGGACAAATGATGCACAATTAAAATTGTCAGCTCTGTCTGCACTACAAACACTACAACTGTGTTTCATATTAGATAAGTGCATACATTGTGTGATGGTGTCCTTTGGTCACACTGACAACTTCTAGCAAATATGTAAAGAATATTAAAGGACTTAATCTTTTCCTGCATTTGGAAAGGCAGGGGATCATGGGCTTAAATGCTGTCCTCAGTGTGAGAACAGTGCACTGGTGCACTTGTTCATAAGTCACTCTGAAACATTGAGTTATTGCTTTAACTGATTTGACTATATCTTCTTCCCAAGGTCTTTTACTCAGAAGTTGAAGGTGACAAGGCAGTTAAACAGCTCTCACACGATGTTCCCCTGAGTTTGGATATGATTAGCATGGTGAGTATTTCTTTTCATCAACATTCAGAGCACTGGAGCAGAACATGCAAGTGGAAACTTGCAACTGTCTCCTTGTTGCCTGTTTGTGAAATCTGGTGAGGATCCAAACCCCAGATCTGCTCTGGGTATTGAGCAAAAGGAATTAAGAATATTTTTCTGTTTGTGTGATGCACTTTTGCTCCTTGTTGTCTGTTTTATCATGTAAAACAATTGGGACTTGCTCTCAGCTTCCTAGAGCTGACCTTTGGCATCTACTAAAATAGAACTTTTAACCTTGAATATGCATTTTCTGTACATTTTCACACATGGAAGGGATGGAATTGCACAAGTCTATGCCCAGTTAGAGTGAGTTGTACTGTCAGTGTATGTGTATTGCAGTGTCTGACACAGCTGTGTGAATTAACACACAGAGTGTTTTTGCTTCTATGTGAGACTGTGGCCTCCTGAAATATGGCTGCTTTAGTTGCAGTTATGCAAGTTCATATTCTAGAATACTCCCCCAAGCTGCTGCTGTTTCTATTTTGTTCTTGAAAACACTACTCTTTCTCGTTGCTCTCCATTTTTTTAAATTCTTTTCTTTTTTTTTAAATTCCCTTTGCATTCTTACTTCAGGGGTTTGTTTCATTTGCCCCTTCTCTTTCCTCCTTCCCTTTTTCTGCCCCACTTCCTCACTAGAAGTGTGAGTGAAGAGGATACTCAAATTTCCTGCAGTTTTCCATCACTCTGGCTGTCAGTTCTGACTTCTGCAGGATTCTGCGATCACAGTGAATGAAATAATATTGCTGTCATGATATATAATTTCTTTATTTATGCATTTTTTTCTCCCTTCTTGTCTTTATATCTCTTCCTCTCTTGGCCTTTTTTTTTTTTCCTGAAAACCATTCTTACTAGCAGTGCGAAGAAAGATCAAACAGCACACTGGGGTTTTTTTTTGCTTTAATCCTAACAGCAGTACGTCTTAACCACTGGGAGAGGAGAGTCTGTATCCCAGTACTTATGCAGATGATTAACAGCTATATAGACTAGTATATGGTGCAGCACTGGTCTTGTTTTAATTCCCTGACCCATTATTTATGTGGTTTTGCCATCACTTCTTAGTATGTTGGTTCTTCACAAGTTGTATTTGTTTTTTCCCAGGGTCAACCTGAAGGACAAGCAATTTTTGTAAGTATTGCTTTATGTGAAACTTGGTCACAGATGTGATTTAAATTAAATTGAATGTTTCTGACTTTGTCTTTCCACAGACTCACACACAAAAGTTGATCTCAAATGCTGATTTTATGTAGCTCTTATACATGATCTTTTGTGGTCAAAATGCAGCAAATAGTGGCCTCAAAAAGCTCAAAATCCATAGGTGAATAAGCTGGAGATGTGTAGGCAAAGCAGCTCCCTTTTTTAGCAGTGGATAAACCTTTTTCTCAGGCATCAGAGGTATTTATGGATGTACTGTTTTGATGGAGTAAATTTGTGTAAAAATGAGATATATCCAGGCAGTGAGGATTTAGAGGTGATGAGGACACTTGAGTAGTCAGACAGACAGTAGAAGGGAAGAACAAAGTCTGGCAGTTGGAAAGCAGATGAAGAGGAAAAAACCTGAGGCAATCCAGTGAGAGCCAAGAAGGAGGAGGAGCACAGGAAGAGGCCAGCCTTGCAACGTCCAGGAGGAAGGAGTGGGAGACTAGCTACTAGTATAAAACAAGTTTGAAAGAAATACCAACTCTCTTAATGGCTTTGCAGCTGGTGAATTAATCCGATTGATTATTTCCAGTCCTGCCCTCAGTCCAGTCTGCTTTCTGTGAGCAGTAAACAGGTTGGGTTTACTGTGAGCAGGAGGCAAACAAGAGGTGCTCAAGTTTGGGTAGGAGAAGGACAGCAATTTCAGTGTTTAACTGAAATCCCTAGCATGAACAGCCTCTTGCAAACTTTTGTTTTCTGAGAGCTATTTTAGGAATAGAGAAATCTCACAAAATTGATGGAGCTCTCAGAGCTTTCATGGTCTGAAGTGATGTTTGGTTGGACTATAGGAGGCTGAGTCCTCAGGATGCACTTGAACCAGGACTGTCTGGGTCAATCTTAGCTGAGTTGAGTCTGGATTATGGCATTTCAGAGTTGAAGTTCCACGCTGCGCTCTTTTTTCTGCATGATAAAAATAACACTTCTGAGGGGTACTTGTGGAGAAGTATGAATGGCTGGGATTAATCAGCTCCCAGCTGTCATTAATCCTGCAGGAAGTGGTGTTCTCGATGAAATGCTTTCTGTTGTATTCATACCAAACTGAACAGAAATCTGCAATAGTTCTGTGGTTAAGTCTGCATAGTTTATGTTTCCATCACTAAGCCTCTTCTCCTGGTGCTGGGTATGACCCTGCTGCTTTCTTTGAGGCTTCTCTGGGCTGCGTGGCACCTCTGCAACAAGAGCTGATTTGCACCGCCTCATTCTGTGTGTGTGTATGTTCATATGCCTGCATGTAAACAGAGTGGATAATGCATTATTGTGTATTTTATCATCATAAAGCAGAGAACATGTAAGTGACAGCAGCCAGGAGAAGTGCAGATGTAAGGCGGTTGGTCTAATCAGGCATAATATTCAGGGATTCCAGCACACACAGTTAAAAAATAAGAAAAATCAATAAATATTAGTAGGCTTTAAAGGTGGGAGGTTTTAGGTTGGCCACAGAGCTCTGGAGAGCAACACTGCTCCCTGTCAAATGACTAAATGTACCAGTGCTAAATGAGAAGTGACCAGCTGAGATCAGTAGTGCAGGGAAGGAATTGTCGTCAGGGGAGGGAGTGTCATTAAACCCAGCTCAGTTCCTGCAGCTGTGCTGTAATCCAGGGTTTGATGGTTTTTTGGATTAAAACAAAACAGAAAACAGACATTCTTTTGGAAAACAATTTGTAATCCTGGTTTCTGTGAGGCAGCCTTCTGAGCCTCACAAACAGTTCCAACACACTTGGTGGGAAGGGAAGTTGTGTGGCAGGGCAGAGAGGGATATATGGGATAATCTAAGTGCAGTTTGCTCCCCAACTACAGAAAAGGCATCACATTGCTTCACCCCATTCAACAATGTGAGATTGTAATGAGAATGCCAAATGTAATTTTTTAGGATTTTAGTAAGAGAGTTGTGGAAGACAAGAATATGTCACAAGAATATTTCACCAATACGTTGATGACTACTCAGACATCATAAGCAATCTAGTGTTGAGTTTGGGGCATCAGGCCTCAAAACAGAGAGGTAACCTGAGTGGAGGGAGGACTACAAAAATGATAGGGATAACTCTTCCACATACTACCTAAATTTGCGATCTGTGAGGCCACTCTGTCTCTTCTGAAAAGTAGAAAACTTGGGTTTAAGACCTGTCTTCAAAATCCAAGCAAAAAAAAAAAGAAATTAAATATGTACTCCCAGGCTTCTGGACAGTGAGGCACAAGGAAATGTGTTTCTTTTCCAGGATCTGATTGAGAAGTGTTCTTGGTGTGAGGTGGGTATTCCTTGACATTGCCACAGGTCAGGGAAGCTTGATAGTGTCCTGAATCTTTACTTACTCACTGATGTCCTGATCCTTGAAGATTAGAAGATGCTTGGTCTCAGGGCTCCCCACTGTGTGTTCTAGAGCTGTGTTCATGGAGAGGGCACTGCTAGGAGGAGGCAGGTAGCATGTAAGTAAGTAAGTAAGTAAGTAAGTAAGGCATGATTGTCCCTTGCTGGGGTTTTTAGGGCTCACTTACTGAATTTAAGTACCTAAGTAGATATTAAGGCTTTTGATCTTGATTGGCCAGGCACTTGGTGAGATTCCTTCTGTTTAGTTTATTGTAGGCTTGAGGCTGGAGGTAATAATATGAGGCACATACATGAATGTCCAGCTCTCTGCAAGGGCCGAGCTCCTGAATAGTGTGAAAACAATAAAAATAATGAAGGACTTTTTCTCATAAGAATGAATGTAATAAGGAGGAATACTGGCAGGAACAGATGCACAGAGTTTAAGGGCAGACAGACGGTATGTATGGCATGGAGG
The DNA here is from genome assembly GCA_024500445.1 of Entomyzon cyanotis. Lineage (NCBI taxonomy): Eukaryota > Metazoa > Chordata > Aves > Passeriformes > Meliphagidae > Entomyzon > Entomyzon cyanotis. The sequence goes on along the minus strand of JAKEPQ010001021.1, from coordinate 39,814,273 downwards.
ATAGAAAGGAAGGAGCACAGGCATCAGTTTTGTCACCAGGAGGAGGTACTGGGTTTTCAGCAACTGGCTGCTCAGATCACACAGTGAAAGATCTCAGTCACTTAGCTATGAGACTGAAAGACCCAGATTAATCTTTCAAAGTCAGTGTTCTTGCTGCCTCTCTCTGGACAGTTACTTTTCCAGCAATGTTATCATCTTGGATTCATCTCAGATTTGTCCAGATCATTCAAGGGTGAATGGTGGAAAAACAGGATAGTGGTCAGGTGGTCATGTGGAAATTGGTGTTGGAGCTCCAAAACCACGCCCAGAGACATGACAGATGACAGGGTGTTGCTGAACAACACTGTAGTAATAATGTAAGTTCCCCAAAGAGTAGAGAGGAAGTGGTTTTTTCCAAAAGACCATCAAAAGGAAATTTAATAAAATTTTTGGATTGTTTACTATTTTACTGCAACTGGAAATGCAGATGTAATGTCTGTTCCAATGTGAAGAGAAAAGAGAACTCTGCATTTTCAAATGCACTGTGACTAATGTGTTTAATATCAGAGAAAGGAAACCAGAAGAATAATTGCTGTAAAACAGGTTTTTTGTAAGTGCTGATTTTTCACACCAGAACAGTCTGTGGTGTAGAACCTGGTATTTCTGTTTACTTGTATATGCTGTCAAAATTCATAAATCTAGGCTTAACACAGACATTCCAAGTAGGCTGCAGGTAAAGAATACTGAATTTCTGTACACATATACACATTCTCCATTAAAGATCAGATCTAAATGTCTGAGGCTGATCCATGCTGTGTGTAGCAGCCTGTGATGAAATGTTTTGGTGACATTTTCCATTTTCTGGGAGAATTGAACAGGCTCCTCTGAGGAGTATTCATCAGCACAAGCTCTTCACATGCAGTTGAGTATTGCCTCCTTTCCCGTAGTTGTCTGTGGGTTAATATTTCTGTGTTTACGGCAGAAGGACAAATAAGGGAAATGCTTGCTTCAGGTCAAGGCTGTTAGCTGAGCTCGTAAAATTGTGAGAGATGATGGGATAGGGCTCTGCTCCGTGAGAAATACAGGATCATCAGTTCACACTGCATCAAATTGCTTCACTCTCAGGAGGCTTTATGGCCTCTGAATTTAAAAGAGAAATAAAAACAAACAATAAAAAAAAAAAGGGAGAAAACACACCAGACTGATACCAAATGCTAGCAGTTGGCCCAAGGGAGGGAATAGTATGTGACTTTGACTTCACCAGTGAAAAAGCTGGATATCGAATGCAAACGATCTGCAACCTTAAGAGTTATGCTGAGAAATGGGTCCAGGTCAGCCTCGTGGATTCCCCTGGGGAGAAGCTGCAGCTTGAGAGGAAACATGATTCTATTTGTGTTTGTTGTTTCTGAGCTGCACTGGGCTGGGGACAATCTTCCTAGGAGAGTACATGGAAAACACCATGTAAGATCCCTGAACCCCAGGTCACAGCGCCATCCCCAGTTGCACAGGTTTGCTCTCACAATGTGCCTGTCTGCTCTTGACTTGGCAGGATGTTGTTATCGGTGACCTGAAGCCAGGCACTCCGCACCGTGTTAGCGTCGGAGCTTACAGCTGGGCAGGGAAGGGACGGCCCAGCATGCCCAGGGAGGTGACAACTTTATCCCAAGGTAATGCTGCCTCCAGGGTTCTGCTGCAAAAATGGCAGGGACATGTCTGTTGCGCTCACACCTAACCTCTGTAGTGTGCAGTATTACAGTATTTCCGTGTTATTTTTCCACAAAAGTAGGGTTTTAGAGGGGCAATAGGGTGAGGGGAGAAGCCAATGAATTTGATTTCTATGCCTGTTGATGTTGGGTTACTGTGTGTAGCAACCCAGCTGCTTCTCTAATGCTATCCCTTTGCACTTCTTCTTAGATAAGTGCATGCCCCCTGCACCACCCTATCAGCCCCAGATCGTGGTGGTTTCTGATTCAGAAGTTGCATTGTCCTGGAAGCCTGGAGTGAGTGAAGGAAGTTCTCCCATCCGGTACTACACGGTGGAGTTTATCAGGCAAGTTTGCCAGTGGAGTCTGAATTTCAGTGTGTGCACACTATAGTGTTTTGGTTTTTTTTTTTACCTAAACTGCAATATTAAACTGCATATATATATGATTTATTTACTTACATAGTTCACTTAGTTTTCCTCTCAATGTGTGCTGAATTACCATGAAAATATAAAGACAAAACCAGAAATTATCTAATTTGTTATAAAATCACCAATAAGTTGTACTTTCTGATGGAAGCCTGGGCAAATGAAGTTTTAAGTTTCTACTGTCATCAAACGCTGTGAAACCATGCTGAGAAAAGAGTGTTTGGCAGAGTGGTTTCCCTGGGCTGCTATAGAAAATAATCTGAGGATTGAAAATTCAGTATGTTGGAGAGTTTTACCTGACAAAATTTATAGAATCATAGAAACATCAAGATTGGAAGAGATGTTCAAGGTCATGCAGACCAATCATGAACCGAACACAGCCCCTGCAGCCCCTAAACCACATCACCCAGTGCCAGACCCAGACTCCTCTTGGACACAAAGTCATTTGGGTCTTGAGCTTGCAGGATTTAGACTTGCTTTGTTATGCTAATGCTAATCAAGTTTACATGAAATGTTGATCTCTCTGTTTAGATTTGGAGGGGAAAGTGGGGTGTTGGTGAGGCTTTTTTTTTTGTTGTTTTTTTACCTTGAAGTTTAAAATTTGCAGCAGTAGAACTGAACTGTCAGAAGTTGCCAGTCAAATTGCTTTCATAACCTGCATGAGAAGGGTCAGGAGGAGGTGATTGTATCTGCAAGCATAAACAAGTATTTGTACTTGACTGTTCATACTGTACTTGCTTGTGTGAGCTAATATCTGCAAATAAATCAATTTATTTTTATTCACCCCAATGTTTACCCTTACAGTGAATGTAAAATTCACCCTTTTAATCCTTTGGGTGAATACTTGATGCCAGGCTTTAGTTGAGGTTCCTGGAAAAGGAGTGAGTATTGATTCTTTACCTACTCTGATCTGTAAAGGTCAAAAAAATCATTCTTAGGAAGACATAGTAATTTTGAAAAAGGAATTGTTGTTGTTGTTGTTAGACAGGAAGAACTTGATTTTCAAAGTATGGGTACAATCTAGAAGATATTGATGTAGCAGAAAGAGTACCCAGACTGAAAACCTACTTGTTAACTGATGCACTTTGTGTTTGGGCTAAAAAGCCCCATATTTAGTTGGAGGCCATCCAATGTTCAGTGCACTGTGAGGCAGGACATGAGGGCTGAAAATAACTATCTCTCTTGTGTAATGCCTGCTGTAGACCTGCGATGAAATTTCTTCAATATCTGTTTTTTGAACACAATTTTTATCTGAGCTTTTTGCTGTCTCTCCATCTCTTCTCTCCCATTTGCTCAGTTGATGGGGAAGGGATTTTGTTGAGTTCTGATTGACTGCACTTCTATCACTTCCGTGCTTTTACTGGAAAGTGGAACCTGGAGGCTTATGTACACTTCTTCAAAACACGAGGAGCCTGCTAATGGAAGAAGTGGGCACCATCATCTCCATCTGATACACTGAAAGTGCACCCTTGAATGTTTTTGTTCAGCTAGGGAGTGGAAAGCTGCCTGCGCTGTTTAGGTCAAGATTTCAGTGTTTCATAGGTTTTAGACTTTGGAAAAGAATTTGCTAACAGCACCATGTTTTGATTACACTGTTTAGTTTAAGGTTTAAAGCTAAGTTGAATGTGCATTTGTTAATTTTGGGATTATGCTCTCTTAGACTTGGAAGCTTGGTTATATATTTGGAGTAAGTTCAATGAACCATAAGGTCTAATGCCAGTTAGAGGTCAACATTTAACTTTAAGCTTGAATGTCTTTTGCTGCATATAATTACTATAAAATGTATTGTCATGAGTTAAAGCTAATAAATTAAACCAATGTAAAACTAAAACAAATCAGTTTAAGTAAATCTAGAACTGAGTCCTCTTATGTCAAAGAAATACACCATTATCCTTTGATTTTGCAAAATTAGTAACTTTCTTACGCAAATCTGTAATTTCGCTTGCGTACAGCACAAATGCCTAGAAACAGTGACATTGTTTAAATAATTTCCATCCGCCTAGAACTAACTTTATGACTTTAACCCTAGAAGAAGCATGTTGGGAGAAAATGCTCTTCTTAGTTTCTCAGTTGTTATAGTGGTGATTAAAACTTGATGACAATTCAACACATCAATTGTTTTGAGATACTAGAATCTAATCAGAACCAGCAATAGCCTGAAGCCTGCCTCTGCTCTGCAGGGTCTAAATTTGGTGATTTGCAGGGTCTAAATTTGGTGATTTATTTAAGCACTTGCCTGATAGATATCCTTTGGGACCCATTGGTTCAGTACAGGCAGTGGAGGGCTGCAGGAGGCTCATAGGATGAGCTGAGTTAACTCAGGCTCTGCTCTGCTGCTGACTAAAAGAGTATGCTAAGGAGACGACAATCCCAACTTGCCTAAATGCTGGAAGTCAGTAGGGAGACTGTATGACTGACTCTTCACTGGATGGTTCGTAGGTAATGTGCAATAGAATGTGTTAAAACCAAAATATATATTGTCTCTGCAACCTTGTAGGCTGAGTGTAAATATTCTGTTGGTTAATGGTGAGAAGTATTTAATGAAAAATTACTTTTTTATGAAAGCCTCTAAATTGAGAACCTGGACTTAAACATATGAGTTTGGCTGTTTTTCCTAAAGACGCTATACAAAATTAATCCTTAAAAATGTCTTGGGTATTTTCACTCAAGTACACCAAATGCTCAAATTTTTAATCTGTTGAATGCCTACATGATCTTTTAAACTTGGTGACTAACTTACCCAAATTTTTATACCCAGATAGCACCTACAGAACCACAAGTGTTTCAGCAGCATATTCCCTAAAACAATCAGGTCACTTTCTTTTCATCTCACTGGTATGTAGATGAAATCAAAAGCTTTTAATATTAATCTTGGCATGCAAAGAAAATTTTTCAGTATCTTGATAGTGACATGAAACTTCTGCTGCAATGCACTAGGCAGGCTTTGCTGGTAAAACTGGGAGATTTATTAGTATTCAGATGTTAGGGTGGTGCAGATTCAGCATAGTGCTGTGCATACATTTCTTGACTAGTTTGAAGCCTTACCTCTCCCTCCCTGAAAAATCTATCCCTGAATCCACTCCCTGTTGAACTGTCTGTCTCTGGCACTCCACTGAACCAGTCATTGTCTGCTTTTGTTTGCAAAGAACCTGAAACAGCAGATCTGACCAGGGAGACACCTCCCAATATCCAGGGAAAATACTTTTAATTTTTCCTGATTATTGAATGAAGCAGACATATATACACAGTGTTTACCTCACTGCTTGTGAGGATGAAATCCTTCTAAAGGTAATTGAGGAAGAAAGACGAATGAAACATGTTAGGGAGAAAGTGCTTAATAACATTAGATAGCATGGGAAGAATATCTAACAAAAGAATGAGTTTGGAAAATTGTCCACTTTTTCTTTCCTCAGAGTTGAGCTGGCATATTGGTTGATATATTTTGTAGAACGTGTCACAATAATGCGAAACAATAATAGTTAATAAAAATAATATGTTATAGTGCATTATATCCTACAAGGGATTTTTCCATAGCAAATGATGATGTATTGTACTCGTCATCATACTTACTATTTGCTAGAATATTTTTCAAAAACCATTATAGAGCTGAATTTGCCACTTGAGATGAGTACAAATACGGCACAGAAGAACAATCAGAAACCTTAGAAAAATTGGATTGCTAGTGAGTGCCTCACACTTAAATAATTTCCAGGTGATTTTCAAAGGAAGTTCAAGTGACTATAAAATTGCTGTTCTCTGCATCAGAAAGAATTCTCTTCTTGAATTGAATCAGTTGCCTGGTTACAACATAAAGCAATAATCCAAACTTTTTGGGTACATTTGGCATGGAATTTTGCTCTTGGTGTATTACCCATCCAGTCCTACTGACTTTAGCCATATATTTATTATCTCAAAACCACTATGACTTGTGCTCGATTCTTGCTGCATAGCATTTATGTGTTGGGATGCACAGCTGCAGCTTCAAGAGCAGGCAGTGTCCATGGAAATAGTCTGATTTCCCCATTCACAGATACAGCGCTGGGAGCTGCCCTGCAAGGGCTTGGCCAGAGGCAAAGAGACCCATGTTGGGGAATGTAGTGCTGCAGGAAAATGGGAAAAGTGGTATGTTGGGGAATGTAGTGCTGTGGAAAAATGGGAAAAATGGTATCAAAATGAGCCCTTGCAGTGTAAAAGTTGACAACACATTGAAATTTGCCATAAAAAAGTACAATGGAGATAGTTTTCAACAAAATGTTTCCATCTCAGGGAACACAGGCGCTGGCTGGCCCTGGATGCAGTCACCAGCTGAATTTGTGTTCCTTTCCCCATCTGTTTGCCATGTTTTCATCTAATACAGTTTTGTTCACACAGGGAGCATTCTGGTGAAGTAGCAAAGGTCAAGTGATAAATCTCCCTCTTTCCCTCTCCTTCAGCTGCAGATCCTTACATGTTTGCAGGCATTTCCTTTACTGTAAACTTCTGCAGAAGGAAATGTTGGGAGAGACAGTCAGTCAGTAGGGTATTTGAAGCGTAGCCTGCTGTCTGTGTTATCTCCTAAATCTTTTTAGGGTGCAATGCCTCCTTTGGGTCCCTTCATCAAAGCTGTGTGTTTCCACTTGGTTGGATACATCGGCAAGGTCTGTTGCAAAAAGGCAGCTTTTGAGCAAGCAGGAATTCCTTGGATGGGAATTAGAACCAAAAAAGGATGTGTACAGGAAAATTGAAAACACTACTCAGCAAGCCTTTGGAAGGAAGCAATGTTAACAGCTTTCATTTGGAAAACACTATATATTTTCATTTTGGCCCAGGCATCAAAAGCTCAGAGGAGGGAAACAATGGAAGAGTAGCCAAAATAAATGCTCTCCTGTCTACCAGGAAATGGTGGTGAAGGGTGACTTAAGATGGTCTGTTTAGCTGTCATTACATCTTGTGCATTTGTCTGATTTTGTTTTTATTTTTAGCAAGACAATGAAATACCCATGTCCTGTGTGCCACTGTGCACTCGAGCCAGGCAGCTGGAAGTGGTGCTTTGCCACTGCATTTGCCATGCTGGCACAAAGCAGTGGAACCTCAGTGATCAATAAATCTTGTATTGACCACTGAAAGAAAACATACATTGACTCTGGCATTTCCTTCCATCTGAAAATAAACAAATGCAAAATGCCTGCCTTGTGCTATAATTTTTAATTTGAAGACTGTTGGAGACATTTGCAGCTAGTCCTATGTAAACACTGCTAGATTCAGGGTGCACTTGGAGGTTATTTCCTGTAATAAATATCGCAAGAACACTGGAATAATTTTATCTGAAAGCCATTTCTGTCCCTATTTTACTTCCATAAACTTTAATTTTAATATTTTGGGTGGCCTAGAGTGAATGTTTACATTTTTGTTTTGTTTGTATTTGTTTAGCTTCTCATTTTGTTCTCTCTTTGATAAGAAGAGGCCACTTTTAGAGAGAGTGGAAATGGTGTTGAAAGCATCAGAATACTCTCTCTAGTACTTGAAGTCGCCCACCCCTTTACAATGTCCCTCTGTGTATGAATTTAAAACATTTGATACCAAACTGCCTTGTGAGTGGTTATACTGGTTTCAGATATATTATAATGGCACTTAGAGAAACACTTAATGGGAGCTGGCTTCCACTGTGAATCAGGACTTAACCAGGCATTATCCAAAAGCAGCCCTGGGAATTTTGTTACAAAATCCATGTACGTAGGCCAGGTTCTCTGCATTATTGTTCTGTGGGGTTTGGGTTGTCTTTGAAAGGGGGGGGTTGGTGGTTTTGTTTCGTTTTTTTTTGTTTGGGTTGGGGTTTTTTTGTCTGTTTGTTTGTTTTCTGAAGAGAAGACTTTGGATCCATATTTTTCTACGTGAATGGATTAACCTGATTACCTGGGAGATCAAGGGCTGGATTGTCATGTTGCTAATGCTTGTATGTGTTTGAAGGGACTTACTGTAATTAGAACACAACCCCTTAGAAATAAATCAAGTTCTTTCCCTCTGTTGTGAAGTATTTCTTTATACAGCCACACAGGGAGTTGGGAACAGCAGGTAATAGACCCTCACTTGAAAACTATGGATTTAAAAGGCATGAAACTGACAAACATAACTGGATTTGTCATTTGGTCCTCTAAATAAACTCCTTGGCTTCATAAGGAAAATCTGAATAGTGGATTTGTATGACTGTGCAGTTCTGACATCACAGGCTTTTCAGCCTGGTAATGGTTGGCTACACTGTCTGCACTGTCTGATCCTTTAAGAGTGAAGGGTTTCAGTGATGATTTAAAAGACTTCTGTCTCATTTATTTGTGTATTTTCTAGGAAAATTTACAGGCAGATAATTTATACAGCCAGTTTTAATTATTTAAGATCTGGTCTTTGTTTGATCCTCAAGGCCAGACCTTGACAGCAATTGGACGGTAATAAGAGAGCAGATCCAGATGGAGTCCATGGTTCTCAAAGGACTTCTCCCGAACACGAAGTATCAGTTTGCAGTCCGAGCAGTAAACTCCTTTGGATCCAGCCCTTCCAGTGCGCCCAGTGACGTCATCCGCACATTCAGTGAGTATCACCACCTTTTTGTAATTAAAGCTACACAGAAATGAAGTATATCTGTAAATAAAGTGTGTCTGGGGGAGCTGTGGAGGCCTGCTGATGGAAAGAGCTGCTCTCCAGGCACGGGCACCCCCATTCTTATGCATCTCAGTCCTGTCTGAGGAGCTTGCAGCAAACATCCTGTGAAAGTCAAGCCACGAGCAAAAACTTGAAAAGATCCAGGGAGGATCACTCTAATGCCATTTCTCTGCTCTGGAGGTCATTGCCAGGTATTTTTGGATGGCTACTTTCTGACTTTTGTGCTGGCTTCATGCAGAACGGATAAGTAAATATCATGGGGAGAAATGAGAGAGCCAAGTCTATTTTTCATTTTTTCTGTTCTTTGAAGCTGAACCTGATGTATTACATTTATAATTTCAGCAACCCAGAAAGACCAAATCAAACCTGTACAGTTTTCTGAGGAGTAATGCTCTTAACTATTAAGCACAGCCATGAAAATAATGATACAATATAAAGAAGTAAGCACCCCTTTTTGATCAGAAGCTGCATAGCAAAAATATTAGGTGAAAATGCATTGGAAAATACCAACAGACCAACTTGTTAACTTTTGTATTTACACTTGTGTAGCTATATAGACCATGCACATTGCAGTAAGTGTTGGTCTAGTTGCAGCTGAGCTTCCTCAGGATGCAATTCTCTGACAGTGCTGGTGTCTCTGTGGGCTGACTTTGGGGGCTGTTGCTCCTCATCACTCTCAAAGTCATAGCTTGTATGTGAGAATCCCAGCCAAGCCAACACAGCATATTGGCGATCTCACAAATCACATTTTCTATCAGCAAAAAACCCCAATGTGACAAAGAGAAACAATGGAGGAAACAGAGCCAAAGCCAGCAAGGTGTGGGGACTAGCTGAGCTATATCCTTAATGTTCCAAGTGTTTTATATTAGTAAGTATATCAGTACTTTTAAGGTCCAGTTTTTAAGGCATTTATAGGGGACAGATGCCATGCAACAAAATGCCTGGATAAAATCTTAGCAGATTAATGAACTATAAAAAGGAGCACAAAACCTGCTAATTTTTTCTCTTCTCACTCTCTCAATTACAAACTGTTTCTAGTTAACTAATAAAAAGGACCAGCAAATATTGAGGTAGGACTGTGAGCTCTGCAAGAAGATTTTGCATGCTGCAGAACATGAGCAACATGCTTAGTGATCCACCAGTTTAACCTGGTAAAGATTTATTTGTAAATTGCCTCTCTGTCGTGGAATCTCTGTTTTCATTGACTCTTATACGGTAGTTTCCATTCTTTTTGTCCCTACCTCATAAATTCAGCCACTTAAACAGTTTGCATGTAGTTTGCTATGGCTGCTGAGCTAATAAGTTTAACTTCTGAAGTAAATGTTTGTGAAAACCTCGTGCAATGTACTCTGGAGTTCCTTGGCCCATGGATCCTCCAGGGTCAGCTCCTGCTGCCTCAGGCACATGTGTGTGCTCCTTGGTATCTTGTTTATGTCTGGATGTGAGCAGCTGCATCCTTTGGTCGGAAAAGATAAAGTGTTCAGCTCTGTTAATAAGGGTGGAATTGTCTTCATGCTGTGCTTATTACTGCAGTACTCCAGGGAAGGCACTTTGCCTTTGGAAACTGCTTGTTCTGCAGAGGCCTGCCAAGATGTCTCTAAAACATGGGACTCTGTCCTTAGAGCTTGGAATCAAGTTCACATCTGGTGTGTGTGTAAGCACTGATTTCTGGAGAGGTTCTTAAGGGACATGGGCTTGGTTCTCTGTACCTGGGTCAGATTTTGAGAGTCAGTGCATTGTGCATATTGCACTGCTCTTTGAACAGGCTTAAAAAGTCTGTGCTGGCCCAGGGTAGGCACGTGGGTGCTGCAGTGGCTGAGAGGTTGTTTCCCCTGCTCCAAGGGCCTGGCAGAGACCCTCATGACCAGGCAGAGCTCCTGCAGCCCACAGCCATGTCCTGTCTGTGATGTGCTCCAGCCCTGCACCAAGCTTCTTGTACTTGGGGCTACTTTGGCAAACTCTGGATCCTTTGGCAAATATAAATGTTTTGTCTTTTGCTCTCTGTTCAGTTTGCTGTCTGAAAATAGGCTTAAAAGCTACATATAGTCACTATGCATTAAAACCTTTGATATCCTGTGGATACGTGTTGTCACAAACAGATTTTTGCGGAGCAGGGAGTATTGCTCAAAAGTGTCAGGGATGCGTGCCTTTAGAAATATTTTTTTTGTTTGTTTTCTAAAGGCAGGAGTATAGCTGAAATGATAGTGTAGCTGAAATGATAGTGTAGCTGAAATGATAGTGTAGCTGATAGCAGCTCTCCCTTGTCTTTACTCTTAATGTCTGTGTAGGGGACTGAGTTAATGTTAACCACACACACAGGTACATTTTGCATTAGTAGAAAAGCTAAACTTTCTTGGGAGAAAATGTTCTTCATTAAAGCTGTGCATAGCCTGAACGTTTATTTTTCCCCAAAATATTAAAAACCTCTGAAGAATTATTTAAAGCACCGACAAGTTTCATGAAATGGGAAAAAATCCCCAAATCTAACATTAAGCTCTAAGGGCTTCCAATTAAAACTCAGTTGATTCACATTATATATGTGAAGGTACCCTACTGCTTCTAGCAGCTAGAAAACCCAGTTCTTTGGCCCAGTTGATCATCACTTCAGTTCCTCAGGTATAAGTGTTCAGCAGATTTGAGGTTCTCAAGGTTTTGTGGTTTTCAGCAGTCAGTGCAGGAGGGCATGTGCCATTCACAGACACCTGGCTTCTCTGAAACTGAAGCACCTTTATTCTTCAGAGTGCACATCATAAGAATGACTACCTTCATTATTACCACAGTTCCTCCTCCCACCTAAGCAGTGAAACATACTACATGCCACAGATTTTTGATGCTATTTTCTGCCTGCCTACGTATTCTTCAGAAATTCCTGAAATATTTTAGAAAGCTGGCAGAAGTTCATACGATATCTGATTCCTTTGCATTACACTTAGCTCACATAGTGCTGGCACTAAGGTCCTTGTGTGTTTGGATTCCAAAAATTTGTAGTTTCACGCTTGTATATGATAGATTTTTTTATGCCTGACTTGAAATAAGTAGTGCTTTTCTGATGCTTATCTTAACTGATTAACAAATTCTCAACATTGGCTCAAAAGCAATGGACCTTCAGGGTCCAAGTTGGCTTGTACAGATTCTCTTGCAGCTCTTGTAGGCAGGCTGAGGAAGAGATTAGTCTATGCTACTTGGGGATGTTTTCTGTTGTGGTTTATCTGAGTCTCACAGGTAATTCACTCATTTTGTTTTTAAAATGGGTGTGGATTTGCAGTACTCTTGACTACATTGTTTCAGGTCAGCGTAGGAAAACATTGTCTTTGTTTGCTCCCCTAAAGGGATGCTGACAGTATCACCTAATGTGACAGACCTCCCACGGTCCTTGAAAGTAGAACATGTGGCCTTGATTACAAGCAGTTACCCCCTTACCTAGTAAAAAATGTGTGCTTTGTTTGATTGCTCCATTTTCAGGGAGGAAAGAGAGGGCAAGTTTCCCCAAGGGTTCTCATTTATTTGTGATTTGGTTTCATTAATTTTTTTCTAGAGGGAAATGATGCAATAAATAAATTTTTTGTTGCCTTTCTTAATTACAGTTGTGTACGTTGTGGGTATTTCACTTACATGATTGTTGGGGTTTTGTTGTATAAAATCTTTCAAAATGTCATGGACAATTCACTGGAAAAGAAAAGATTTCACGTACCCAGTTTAGAAAAAACAAAATAAACTCTCCCAAAGAATCAAACAAACAAAATGTCATCACCTGCATTGCTTAAATACCCTTCATCTCCTCGGGAAACAGATGGGGTTTGCACTGTGCCTGCAAGGTCACCAGCCTTGGGCTTTGCCAGACCAACAAAGGAAGTGTCTTCTGTTAAAAATACCCTCCTGCTTGTCTCCACAGCAAACGTGACAGAAGTGACTGCTTAAGCAGGGCACATCCCTTCCTCTGCTCCTGGCTGTCACTGCCAGGCTCATACAGAGCAGGGCATTGGCACAGGTGCTTAAATATTCTGCATGGAGCTTGAATGTGTCAGCTGAGGCTCAGGCACGCAAAAAGAGCAGTCTCTGGGGTCCAAACCTTGATTTAAATGGTGGTGATGTGTCCAGGAGATAGTAAATGGAGATAGTTTTCCAGAGAACTGTTTCCCACAGATCTCCAGAGACTTTACAAAAGCAGTGCTGGTAGTTGTAGGGACAGTGACAAAAACCAAGAGACAGGCCAAGTGAAATGCAGCGTCTCACTGTGGGTCATTGAAAAGGATAAAACGCATTTTAAAATGTTCCTGATGTATTTTGGATTAACACTGTGGGGTACTCTGCATGAAGGCAGTCAGTCTGTTTCATTCAGTCTGCCCATGTTGCAGTGCCCCCTGTTCTACCTCTTACCCTCTCTTGTGTCTCTTCATCATTATACTAATGGCAACCTAATTTGCAAAGCAGAAGTTTGTGTGGCTTTGTATTCGTTTTGAGAAAGATTTCTTTAGTATAACTTAATGCCTAGTTATTTGGGAAGAGGCTGTCTGAAGTTCATGACCCCCACAAGTTCTCCAGTTATTTATAAAACAAGATTATAAGACCTGGTAGAGGTTCTTAATCAGACTGCGTCTCCTTGTACACTGGAACGTTGATTTAATTAAATATAGCCTGCTTATAATCTCTGCAGTCATTGTTTTGGTATTTTCAGAGTACCACTTTGCTTAATTGTCCCTGATTTACCACCCATTATGAGATGAGCTCTCCACCAAAGCAACACAGTGCACTTAAGAGATGGGCTGATGTGAGGGTGTATCTACAAAAAGTCTTGTTAATTTCTCTGCATCCTGTCTTGTAGTTATATTGCATGTCACATGTGACTGTCAGTGAGCAAAGACCAAGTGTAGGGAAGCACAAGGCAACTGAGAAGCTGTTACCTCATCAGTCGTGTGTGTACTCACTTGTATAAATTCAGACAGGGTCAGAAATGAGTCCATCCAGTGGCTGCATTACTCCTAAGTGCATTATGTGTTACCAAACCTGCTCATGGATCAGCAGGTAAAGCAACATTGCATGTGCTGGCTGAAATTCAGATAGCTAGAGTCAGGAAGGGGAAGAATTGGAGATGTGGAGACCTGTGGATCTTAGGGTGCTTTCTGAAGTCACACTTATTCTGGTGATGCCAAACTTACATAGTGAATGTCTTTGAAGAAGGGCCTCAAAGCAGCCTTTCTAGCAGATACGATAAGCCATACCTTCTTTGCTCTCTCCAGGCTCTAAATGTTGTACCAGTTCAATAACCTAAAAGGAACCATTGTCAGGTTTAAAATAGTGGGTACATTTCGTCTCCCAGGGTCTTCTGTTGGAAAAGTAAGGAACATTTTGATCTGCTGGATGCAAGAGGCACACCTGCTGTTTGGGGAACTGCCAGTCTCTCCTAAGCTACTGTGTCTCATTGCATGCTGGTGGTTATTAATGTATTTTTGCGATAACCACTCAAATCAGGAGAGTTAAATTTCTGTAAAACTGGCATGGCATTAAAATCTTATCCATACATGTCAGCAAGTGTGTTTATCTGAATGTGAATTTGTGACCTAACATTTTCCTATGTATGAATAGAAAGATACATAATTTTCTGTATTGCTTCACTCTTGCTATCCTTATTGAACTTGCATCCCATTAAAACAATAGAAAATTTGATTGAAAAGAGAAAAAAAATTGACAGCATTTTGATTATAACAGATGTTTATTTTGTAGCTTGTAACTTGTAAGTTAGAAAATGGAGTTTATGTATTACAGCTTGTTTGGGTACAGATTAGATTGTTTCCCCTTACACATGATTGTGATTTTTCCTTTCTTTTTTCCCAAATTATCTCTATGGTTTCTATTGCTCTTAGACAAATTACAGTTTTATATATGAAAATAATTAGCTCCAAAATACTTTCAGACACATATTATAAAAGCAATAAGCAGTAGTGTTGGAATGACACAACTTCTAAAACTTTTAACTAGCTTTAGTCAGGAGTTTTGTTCATCTTGGCCCAGGGGGAAGGGAATGGAAGTTTCTTTTCAATAGACTCTGTTCCCTGGGCAAGGCCTGATGAGCTTAACATCTCAATGGACTGGAGGCTGCCAAAGGATGCTCAAGAGATAAGTGACCATTAATGAACGTCAATGCCTGAACATCCTCCCTGGTGTGTCAGAGACACGTGCTCTGGGAAAAGATCAATAAGAGAGCAAAGAATGAGGACCTAATAAGCATCGAAGGGGAAGGGATCAATAACCAATAGGAAACCAAATACTAAGAACTGTGTAACTTGGGACCAATGAACTTTGAACCGATGGATTTCTCTGGGTTTAGACTGTATGTGAAAAATCTAGTAAAGAGCCATGCACGATGAAATGATTTTCTCTGCAAAACCCGGACAATGTGTGGATGAAACTATTTCAGTTGCACATCCTGGCTAGACCAAAAGGCCTTAATTCTCTATCACTAAAAAATGCTGTTGGAGAGTTTTTGGTGCAAATGCTGGGGGCCAAGTTTGCTAGTGCTGCCCTTCCCAGCAGCATCAGGACACAGTGAGCAAGATGAAGCTGAACATTTCTTTCCCAGACATTGGCTGCCAAGAGCTCACTGAAGTAGACAACAGGTGCAAGCTAAAAACATTCTATGAGAAACAAATGGCCACAGAGGTCTTGGCTGATTCCCTTGGTGAGGAGTGGAAGGGACATGTTGTCCAGATGAGTGGTGGCAACGACAAGCAAGGCTTTCCCATGAAGCAAGGTGTCCTGCCTGATGGACGTGTCTGCCTTCTGCTCAGCAAGAGCCATTGCTCCTATTGCCCCAGAAGAACTGGAGAGAGAAAGCGCAAATCTCTTTGCAGCTGCTTCATTGATGCAAACTCGAGTGGTCATTGTGAAAAAGGGTGGAAAGGATATCCCTTGGTGGCAAGACCAAATTGTGCCCTGTGGTCTAGGCCCCAAGAGGACCAGCAGAATCCGCAAGCTGTTCAACCTGTCTAAGAAGGGTGATGTTTGCCAGTATGTTGTGAGGCAGCCTCTGAGCAAGGAAGGAAGGAAGCACAGAACCAAGGCTCCTAAGATGAGCGACTCCTCGAGTGCTGCAGCATAAGCACAGGCATATTGCTCTGAAGACACCCCACAGAAAATAGCAACGAGGAAGCTGCAGAATACACAAAAGCTCTTGGCTAAGAGAATGAAGGAAGCCAATGAGAAATGCCGAGAGCAGATTGTGAACTGGTGCTGGCTTTCTTCATTGAGAGCTTCTACATCTAAGTCAGAATCAAGGCAGAAGTAAGGATATTGTACATGATACTGGAAAAAATATTGTAAGTAATATTATCAATAAGTCCCTTTTGAGGTTAACTTTAAATAAAATCCCATCACCAAAACCAAAATAAAATCATGAAAACACAGAATAAATAGGAGTAATTTACACAAAATCCACCTCTTGACACTTCACCACAATGGCAACAAAAATGCCCCAGTCATTCTACCTATAACACTCAACATTTTCCAGTACTTGTTTTGCCCATTACTTCTCCCATTTAGTATCCTTATCTCAAAATCCTCATTACTGCCCTCATTCTCCAATTAAAAAAGAGTCATGGGTCAACCTGGGCAGATGCCAGGCCCCACCACAGCCGCTCTCTCACCCCCATCTGCAGCTGGACAGGGGAGAGAAAATTTAATGAAGGGTTCATGAGTTGAGATAAAGACCAGGAGAGATCACTCATCAAACACCATCACAGGCAAAACAGGCTCAGCTTAGAGATATGAAGTGATTTTTTACTAACAAAATCAGAGCAGGATAATGAGAAGTAAAATAAGCCCTTAAAAACACCTTCCCCCCACTCCTCCCTCCTTCCCAGCTCTACCTCCTACTCCAGCAGTGCAAGGATGCAGGGAATGGGGGTTGTGGTCAGTTCATCACCCATGGCTTCTCCTGCTGCTCAGGGAGAGTTGTTCCCCTGCTGCACGGTGGGGTCTCTCCCATAGGAGACAGTTCTCCATGAACTTCTCCAATGTGAGTCCATCCCACAGGCAGCAGTGCCCCTCAAACTGCTGCAGCCTGGGTCACTCTTCCAGGGGTGCAGTCCTTCAAGGACAGGCTGCTCTAGCCCAGGAGCAGGGGCCCTCTCTCCACGGGTCTCCCACAGGCTCACAGCCTCCTCCCAGGCATCCATCTGGCCCATATGAAGCTCCTCCAGGGGCTGCAGGTGGATCTCTGCATGTCCATGGATCTCCCTGGGCTGCAGGGGCACAGCTGCCTCACCATGTGCTGCACCAGGGGCTGCAGAGGTATCTTGGCTCTGGTGTCTGGAGCAGCTCCTCCCCCCTCATTCTTCACTGACCTTGGTGTCTGCGTGTTGTTCTCCTCGCAAGTTCTCACCTCCTACTCTGGATGGAATTAAAACTGCGCCACAAACTTTTTTTTTATTTCTTCTTGTATATGTCATCTCAGAGGCATTACCACCACTTCTAATTGGCCCTGCCTTGGCCAGAGGCATGTCCATCTCTGGAGCTATCAGGGATTGGTTCTGATGGACATAGTAGGAGCTTCTAGCAGCTTCTATGGAAGCTAACCCTGTAACCCCACCCTGGTACCAAAACTAGGCTACATAAAACTAATGTAATTGCAAATCATATTTGTAATGCATACATCTGTGGTTTTACACACTGAAATTGTTTTGTAGAAATGCATGTCTTACGGAATCACTGTTGCCAGAGAAGGGGATTCTAATGCAGTGATGGGGAGAAGATGCGGGTTGATAGATGATCATTGTGGACTCCTTCCAGCTGCATCATTTTCTACTCTACTCTACTCTGCTCTGCTCTGCTCTGCTCTACTCTACTTTGCTTTAGTCTCCCTAGCTTCCTATCTGGAATAAAATTATCCTGGATGGTGATTAAGATTAACCTGAGTGACTATAAAAGTGAATACTAGGAGTAAGAGGTTTAGTTTACGTTTTGATAGTACCTATTGTTTTCAATATGGTAAAATTCATTCCAGTGGTTGCAGGATTGATAGTTCATAAATGTGCAATCTGATTGTCTAACAGTAGCCCTTTGCCTGTGCATTCACAGTCAGTAGCAGAAATAATCTGGATGTAGTTTGTCCTGTTTGCCTCATCTTGTTACCAGTCATAGACCAAAGAGTTTTCTGCTTAGCTCATTTGGCAGAATTTGTACTGAATACTTCTGTTTACCATACAGCTAAAATGTATTATTTACAGATGACTAGGTATACATGTTAGGGTTGAAAGAGTTATGCACGTTCTGTCCCAGTCCAGCATGCTGTTTTTGTTGCTTGTATGCCTCTTGACCTCTACTCATTTTCCTCTAATTTTTCTATGTGCTGATGTAATGTGCAAAGCCCATTGATAGGTAACCCCTGCAGAACATATGGAGTGTGGCCAGTCAGCTAGGGCACACATTCAACTCTGGTGCACATGTGTTTGATTTCATAACTGTCAGCAAGGACTCCTGGGTTGCAATCACAGCAAAGGAGCAGAGAGTACAAAAAGATTTAGATAAGTACACTCCTGACTGTATTAAGTTAGTGAAACACTTTTGCTGTATTGTTTACTGAGCTGGGAAATGGCTGATCCTGGTTAGGCTGACTAAACAGCCCAAAAGCACTGTGCCCACACTGCTCCTTCTGAAAGTCTGCTGAGCCTCATTAACTTCTCTGGGTCCATTGGGTTGCTTATTACAGGCAGTGAAGCTCTCATGACCATCAGGTGGCATTTTCTAAGTCTCCCTTCTGCAGACAGACGCTGCCGAGCAAGAATTTGCATCTCTGCGTGTTGCAATGTAAAGGACTTGCTGACTGCCAAGAAGTATGGACAGCTTATGGCTGCTAAAATAAATAAACAGCTGTGGTCATCTCAGTGGAGAGACTTTGTAAACCAAAGGTTACCAATGCTGTTTTCAAGTGATGGCAAGATATTGTATGGAAAAGGCAGATATATGAGTCTGTTCTAATGGTTAAAAGATACCTATCTGTTCTCAACCTTGCTGAAATAACAGGTCACTGTAGTGATGTGGTTGCTTTTACCATCTTTCTTTATGACCTGTTAAATAATAATAGCTAAAAAGCACAAACCATTGTTTAAGCAAAATTTGCTATGTAAAGTGCAGAAAAGTACAGATATTTTCTATGAAATAGAAATGAGGATCTCCTTACTGTTTAGACTGTCCAGTCCCAGCCCAGTTTAGTGCTCTGGGAAGAGGCAGAGGTAGATTATGTACATGAAAAACTAATGGTCATAGAATTATAGAATAACCTGTGTTGGAAGGGACCAACAAGGATCATTGAGTCCAACTTCTGGCCCTGCACAGGACAGCCCCAATAATTCCACTGTGTGCCTGAGAGTACTTTCCAACTGCGTCTTGAATTCTGTCAGGCTGAAGCTTTGACCATTCTCTGGGGAGCCTATTCCAGTGCCTGAAGATGTGCTGGGTGAAGATGTTTGTGCATGTTTCATTCTTCATGGTGCTGAATTGTGTTTTAAAAAATAGTCTAAGGATACACACAGGACGCTAATTTGAAGAGTTTGGGAGTCAGTGGAGGTGGATTAAGTCCTAAATAGAGTGTACCCTACCTGTGCTCATCTGTTTTGCTGTTCTAGTTTATTTGGCTGCAAGTAAGGCAGATATAATACTGTATTTATAAAAGGAAAAATTTAAACCTAAAAACAATTCAGTCATTAGAAGGTTGTTCATGCCAAAAAAGTTTGCAACCTTTGTTCTGGAAAAAAATATGAGTACTAGTCAGTTTGCAGAGGGAGAACTGAGCTTTGCCTGCTTTATTTGTTTAATCACCTAGTAAGCGACTAAATGAAGGTCTTCACTTTGTTTTAAGTTGTGTATATCACTTGGACAGCATCTGCCATCTCCAGACTGACACTTGCATTGTCTGTACAGGATGAACATTAGCATCACTTCAGATTTAAGTGTGGTGAATTGAGGGGTGGTAAGATCTGAATTTCTGTGTGCAAAGAGAAAAAAATACATGAACTGAATATGCCATTATGTGTTTTCAGGCTCTGAGGAGTTAGGAAGTGGAAGCTATGGACATCGGTACATCACGGACACAGTGACTAGTGATGGTGATGGATTTGATATTGATGATTCAGACTACGACATTTATATAGAAGAGGTAAATGTCAAGATTTCTCTTTGGCACTTCTGTTTTCTTTATAGTCTGGATATTTTGAAGTGTCCAGTCCTGTCCAGAAGTTTAATGTCAGATACTATGTGTTCAGATATAGCAATGTGGTCACTTCTTTTTCTTCATTGAGGGTGAGTTTGTCACCTGAGATCTGCATTTTGAAAGGTATTAATTTAATTTCCCTATAGCATTTTAGTTTTACTGAATTAGTATATCTTTACTTCCTTTCAGCTCAGACCACTTCCTGCTATTAAGGGAGGCAACAGAAAATTTCTGGTTGAAACTAAGGTGACACCAGGGTCTAGTTCCAGGCTCCTGTCACGAGTCCTTACAACCACTTCTGAACCCACCACTTCCACTCCTACCACCACACGACCTTCAACCACAGCGAGGGCGACCACGGCGTGGGCAGCGAGGAGGGGCAGCATGTCATCTGCAGCACGCCTCTTTGACCTGTCCTGCGACGAGGCTGTGTGCTCTGCAGACAGCTTTTGCATCAATGACTATGACCGGGGCGGCTCCCGCTGCCACTGCAACTTGGGCAAAGGAGGGGAGACGTGTGAGGAAGGTAGGATTCTGTGTGCCTACTGCTGCTGGCATATCTTTGTCTGGGTCAAGGAGCAGCCTTGCAGTGAACCAACCAATGTGTACTTTGGGAATAGCCAGCTGGGCTTAATGGTTCCCTAAGGACAGTAGCAACTTCCAGTGGCAAATAGCAGTTCAGGCATCATCCCCTTTGCTTCTTTTTCCTCAGTGAGGTGAGAAAAAGTTACTCTTTAATAAATCTGAATGCAGAACCTGTGTAAGGATGAACAGGGGAGTTTAAGCCTCCTTCCTCCACCTAAGAGCCAGGGGGTGATGGAGCAGGTGTGTTGGTAATCACCCAGGTATAGCAGGATCTAATCATGGCACCTACAGCTTCCAGCAGAGACATTCAGCCACTCTTTGACACTTGCCTTTTGGCAGCAGCTGGAGCCCTGAACCACCGCCATTTTCAGTGTGGTCCATCAGATGATGCTGGTCCCACAGCAGGGATGTGAGACAGAGCTCCCATTGTAAAAATATCTCCAGAGGCTTTCCTCATGGTATGCAGGGTAGAAGTTCTGCAGAGCAGCACTCATGTCAGGTTAGTTGGGGCAAGGGAGGAACAAAACCTCATCCCCAGTTCAGAAAGTGTATTGGTTTGAAAACAAACCAGTGGGAGATCACAAGTCAATATTGAAAGTAAAAAATAAATGAAATAATACAAGGAAAAGCACTGACAGAGTCAGATACACCCTAACACCCTGTTAGGGTGGTAGTAGCAGTCCAACTGAAGTAGTCCAGTTGAAGCGGTGATCCTGTGAAGGTCTAGTCTCCAGCTGAAGGTCCAGTGGTAGCTCTTGTCCTCTGGGAACCCAGTAGACAGGGCTAGCTCAGGCAGTTCCAAGGCCAGGTTATATCCAGGTGGGAACACCTGGCTCCTCCCTACTGGGCAGAGCATCCCACAATGGGATGAGATAAGTCCATGAGTCATGTGGTGGGTCCCTGATGGCCTGCTGTCTGTCATCCGGAGTGGGTCATTAGCAGGTGATAGCAGCTAACGGCCCACAGCTGGTGGTAATAGAATACTTAAATACATCTATATTGCAACCTAGGACAGAAAGTAAGACCTGAAACCTATGGTCTTCAGGAGGTATGTTGTCTCTGTCACGACTTGCCACCTATCCTGTTGCCTCTTTTCAGGGCAGCTGAGCCACAGCAAGAGCTTGCTGAGCAGAAGGAGGCTCAGCTGCCATGAACTGGTGCTTTTGGTTCTTCTTCCATTGATGCCTTCCTGTTCTTTCCCTCTAGAGACTAAACTCACTCTTTTACGGGGTTAACACTGAGCAGATCACTGGGTGAGCCAGTCCAACTCTCTCAGCAGACCATAAGCAGATCTCTTTTTTCCTCCCCAAAGTAATTTTTCTTCTAGTTTGGGGACCAAGGGACCAGAAGAATGCCAGGGCTCATGCAAAGAAAATGTTCAATTGTTTGTGGTGGTGCTGTCCCTTCAGCTAAGAAGGAGCTGACACGTCCATCCCTCTGCATGCTGATCTGATCTGCCAGGACTCTGCTGTACAGCAGAGCATCAGGGGCACATGCTTCTTCTACAGGGTTGTGTTAGACCTTCATGTTGCACAGTGTCATCCATCAGGGATACAGACACTGAGGGTGCTTTATCTTCTTCAAACTGGAGTGCTGGAACAAAGAGAGCTCCTTCTGAAAACAATATGTTGTGACTCAGCCACATGGAACAGCTGCAGATGTGATTTTAGGCCTTGATCAAGTATGAAGAGTTGAGAATTTATTTGAACTGACATGGCCATATACAGCTTGTAAAGCGGTTTGTTAGCATGAGTCCAAGCCCTCCATTGGTCACAGGGGAGAGTGTTATTCCAGAGTAAGTGGTAGCATCATGTGCTGATACTCCTTTGTGCTGAATTTATCTTCAGCAGCCAGAATTGTTAAATAGTATATTAATCTGAATGGAAACAGACTTTTCTTCGCATTCAACAGCTACATGGCACTCCAGTCCAGTCATTTCTGCTTTTGATCAGGACATGAGTTAAATGTTCTCTGCTGAGGTTGTGTTTAGGTTTATAGCACCAGTCCCCTTCACCTCAGCCTTGCAAACAAAAATGCTGAGAGAATGCTATCCAGATTCAAAAACTGAGTGAGAAAAACACACTCAGTGTTCAAACAGCAAAGAGGAATAGGACTCCTCATGCTTCCTTCCTCATCAGACTTAAATCCACTGCAAATACAAGAATTCAGTCCTGAAACTGTGTCTGTCCCCAGTGCTTCCTAGGAAAAATAGCTACAAAGGTTATTTTACAGCTGACAGTGGCTAGCAGTAAAACATGTCTGATTTTCATTTTCTCTCAGGGTCAGGGTCTAACGTAAGACCACAAAGGGTGAGGGTTGATAATGTAATTTGGCAAGAGCAATGAAAAGAGCCACTGTTGCAGCCAGGGATGGAAAGATGCCTGCAGGGATTCTCTTCTCCCCATCGCTCCCTTTAGCTTCTGCCCTGAGCTGACTTGAGAGAAGTGCTGGAAGCTGCTGGGCTGTTATGAGACATCCAGTGATTCTCCAGATGCTGGATGCAGCAGCTATGGAGAAGCAGTGAGTAATGCTGCCTAAAGTCTGGCCACGTTTCCCATGTATGTTTTTGTAATCCTGCAGAACAGAAAATTACTTTGTCCTCTCTTTGTTAAATGAATTCTTAAAAGAAGATAATATAAAGTCGATGGGTTCTGTCTTCTATAAAAAGGATGAAAACCTGAAGAAATTTCCTCTGAACCCTGTGATTAAACTATTGAGCATTATTTGGCCCTGAGTATCCTATTACTTTCCAAGTTCACCAGGTCCTTGGGAATAAAGGAATTTGCTGTAAAAAGTAATGGGAGGACAAGGCAATAGGTTAACTGATTGTTGACTGCTGCTGACTAATGGTTGTCTCTGGAGGAACTCTGCCTTTCATTTCCACCTGATGTTATCTAGCACTAAATGTGTATTTTGATTTTCATGTGAAAGAAAACTGTTAAATAACATACTTCCCTCTTTGCTTTTCAGACATTAGTATCCAGTATCCTCAGTTCTCTGGCTACTCATATATCACCTTTGAACCACTGAAAAAATCCTATCAGACATTTCAAATTACCGTTGAATTCAGAGTAAGTTTAAGCAATTCTCACATAGGCATTTTAAATTTTATTTACTTATTCTGATGCAGTGGACAATAGAACAATGACTTAGCTTCAGTATGTCTTGTAATAATTGTGGTGAACCTGTAATAACCTTCATCTGTAAAGATCTGGCTTAACCCTCAGTGAATGTGAATGAAATTTGTAAGCAGCTGAAGTGTTTTGGTCCAATATTGGTAGGCACTGCAAGAGAGGATCCCTGGGACTAGTAATACTTGTGTTGTGGACTAGCAGCAATGTATGTTGGCAAGGTTATAGTCACGTGGATGAGCTACAGGCTGAAGTACACCCAGAATTTTTGTGAATTAGAGTTTGGAAGCAGTAGGTAGTATCTTTGTGTCTAGGAAGCTATGATCCTGTCATACTGAGCAAAACATTGCCCTGTATTTAGAGTTCCTTTCCCACCCTCCAGGATTTAAGTAGGTATTATTTTCCACCTCTGAAGTCTGGGACACAGGCTACTAATACATTCAGGATGCCATACAACATAAAATGTGGGTCCAAAGTGGGGCTACATCCCACACTGGCTTGTGTTAGTGCTGTCTGTTCATTATGGACAGAACTTGTAGGGCTGCCTACTCTAGGCAGGGTGGCCAAGCTCTTGGATGCACCCTTTCTCCCATGTAAAGCGGATTCACCAGCCTCACAGTCTGGGTAGGAGATTGTCAATAAAGCAGCAGCAGTCTGTTGCCTCACGTGGTGATCTTACAGTCCTCTGGAAATTTGGCATTTTAAAATGCAGGATGGCTGCAAAAAGCCACTGTGTCAGCTGATATGCACATATGGAGAAATGCTGCCAGCACAGGTTGTTTGGCTTGAGGAGTGTCAGTCTCGTGAAACATGTGAAATAGGGTGTCTGTAGTCGTGTGCAGTGAGTCTGATGTGTTTACACTTACCAGGCTTACTAGGACATTCATGCTAGACTTTTTTGCTCAGGGGTCTTACATGGGACATGTTTGACAGTCTTTAATACTTTCAGGCTTTTTTTCAGGTCTGATAGCATCATAATTTAAGAGATGGTCTCAAATTGTTTTACAATTAAGGCAGTGATTTTCCAGGTTCTTCAAATGCAGGATTCAAAACTGATCAAACAATTTCTGATTCTGCAAGTTAAAAACTCGATCTGAAGAATGATGACCCTTTTCTGGAGAAAAGTCCTCACTGCTGCTTGCTTTTATCTGTAATTGTGAGTCTTTGATTGTTCATATTGATGCAATGATTGCAGGCTGAAGCTGAAGATGGTTTGCTGTTGTACTGTGGAGAAAATGAACATGGTCGTGGTGATTTTATGTCACTGGCACTTATCCGCCGTAGTCTCCAGTTCAGGTAAAACCTCCATCCTAAATCTGATGTAAAGAGAAGGGGCTACTGCTGCCTCCTGGGACTGCTCTATGTGATGAACATCTGCGGTGTCTTTGACTTTTGCCCCATGCAGTGCACAAAATGGACAGTATAATTTAATTTAAGAGTTCTTCAATACTTTTTTCTCTCATCCTTTGGTATGTGAACATGTGCCCTGTTGAGCTCTTCTATTCAGACCTCAGTGAAAGGGAAAAATGATCAGTTTTATTTAAAGCTTTAGTCTGGGGCTCTTACCTATGTTACCAGAAATGCCAGTGAGCCACTGTATTTGCTAAGCTGATGGTATATTGAACTATACTTAGTGTTTTTGCTTCACAGCAAAAGATTTGTAGAGAATGTAGCAAAATATAGGATATAATGCCAGCAAGGGGCCAGAAACTTCCTCTAATACACCTTGTCTAGGTGACAGTTGCAGGTTTATTAAATGAAGATGTAGAGTGTTTCTTGCAGTCTCATAAATATGAAGCAAGTGAAAGAGTATCTCCAGGTTCTCCTTGCTTGGGAGAGTGAGTCCTTTGAAAGTGGGGAATAACAAGGTGGGTGATGTGCCTCAGTTGTGTTTCTGTTCACCTGGCACTGCATGACAATCAGGGAAAATGGCACATTTTGTGCACATTCAGCTCTCCAGGAGGTCTTCTTGTCAGTCAGTACTGAGTTTCAAATAGATTAGTAGAGTTATTAATGTAGCACTGCCTTTCACCAGGGAGTTAGAAAAATTCCCAGGAGAAATTACTGTGATAGCAGGAACTCAGATGTAATACACTCCATCTTGAAACAGTTCCAGCTGTTGGCAAGCTTAGCAATGCACTTGGTATGGGGAGAGAATGCAAAATCCTCTCCATGTCAGAAAGACAGATAATGAAGTTTGAAATTTGGAACAAATCAGGTGTAGACCTGCTGTCTAATTTTCTGTGCTATTAGGCAGTAAGGAACAGAGAGGTTCCCAAGTGCAAAAAGAATATTTGAGGTCTAAACCCAACTTTTGGTTATTTGGTTAATGTAAGATTGTCACTTTGCCCTCTCTGTCACATGCTCCCAGGTTCAACTGTGGCACTGGAGTTGGAGTCATAACAAGTGAAAACAAAATCAAGCTGGGGAACTGGCACAGTGTCACATTGTTCAGAGATGGGGTGAATGGCTGGCTCAGGATGGACAACAATGCTCCAGTGACAGGAAAATCTCAGGTTGGTAATCCTGTCCCTGCGGCTCAGTCTTGGGGTCTCTCAAGGTTATGATGACATTTTTTTTTCTTGCCACCAGAGGTCTGATCAGATTTAAAAGGTGCAGTTTTATTTATTGGTGGTAGGACATTTAGTGAACTAGGATCAGTGTACAGATGACTCTTACAAACAGGTAGTCTAGAAATCACAGAGATAAATATCTCAGGGCTGAATCCCGTCATGGTTTCCCTGTTATCCTCCATGTTGCTCTGACACCCTTCTGCTACCATACGCCAGTCTCAAACACAGGCTGTTAGAAGTTTACCAGGTTGTACAGCTGCTGCTGTCCCTGACTACTTTCGTTTTCAAGCCTCAGAGACCTGCTCTGCCTCCTCAGACATAATAATTAGATGCATATGTGTGTATGAGTATATATTTATGTAAAATATGCATATACTCACACAAGGTTTGTAATTCTCTGTATCACAAACTCTGTATTACACCTCTGGAACACCTACAGAGGTGTAATTACATGCATATTCTGGATATAGATTTAAGCGTAGTAGTGGAGATGGACATTCTGCCCCAACCTATGTTAACACCAACAAGTTCATACAAGGCTGACAAGATAAAATATAATAGAGGAAGATGCCTTGACTGCTCTGTTGCCAGGCAAGAAAACAAAATTAAGGCACTGGAAGAAAAGGCAGTTTCAAGTTGTTTCAGATGTCTTTCCTTTGATGGGCACTATTCGCATGCCATCCCTAGCCCTAAAAGAAAGCAGCTTCAGACGTCTTATTACTTTCCACTTTCATGTGCAGGCACTGAAGGGAAAAAATTGCAGTGCATTGAGTTCTCATCAGCTGGAAATGACAGAGGAAAGAATTTCGGTGTGTCATGTGTTGCTCTCTGTTACCAATGCTATGAGGCCATGCAAAGGGCAGATGTGAATCAGGAGAGATGTGCACAGTTTCTGTAGTGCACTCTGCAAGTGAACACCTGCAGACTCAATAACCTGAGCTTATTTAGATAGGCAAAATGAAGGGTAAGGTGATAGAATTTATTGTTATAAACACTATGGGGGCAGGGCAGGGGTGAAAAATCCAGAAAGCATTTAGGCTAGAGGTCAGTGCTGTCAGAAGCACAAATTGATGGAAACTGGCCCTGAATAACCGAGAATTTTGAGTATTTTCTTCTCTGTGAGGTTTTGAAAGAGCTGTTGAGTAGGAGGCAAAAGTCGTATTTTGATCAATTTGTGGAAGGAATTGTGACTAATTGGCCATAGTAGCATGGAATTTGATTCAATAGTCCAAAGAGGTTCTGTTGTTTTTTTGATGTTTTTTGTCCTTTCCTGAGCACTGTAGCAGTAAACTTATGTGTGTGGGTCTCTACAGACTAGTTTATGGCAAAAAAAAAGAGATGGGCAGTAAACTTAGCACTGGCAAAGTGAGCAGAACCCTACTGAAGTTGTGATTTTTCCCTATTCTTTTTCTATTTCATTGTTGTTCAGTGCTAAACACTTGCTGGGTTCCATCCAAAAGAAAATGTCTCATTGGTCTCTGTCCCTTAGGGCTTAGGGTTTGGAAGATAAATAATTTTTGGCAAAAGTAAAGGAAGACATTTCAGTAAAAGTCAGATCACAGTGATCTTTAGTCTTTTTTATTGTGCTTTTAGTAGTTCATGTTATCATGATGGGAGGCAGGTGAAAAAGATTCATTTCAAATGGTGAACTGATTTGAGGAATGACTAATGGGAAGGAATTACCGATGAACAACCCACATATTCCCTGACACAATTCTTCATGGAGGAAAAAAAATTGATTGCAAACCACTGTGGCTTAATGAGTTCTCCTGTGTTATATCTGTTACAAAGCATGCTGTGCTCTGCTCTCCCTTCAGGGCCAATACAGTAAAATCACGTTCCAGACTCCTTTCTACGTCGGCGGTGCTCCCAGCGTGTACTGGCTGGTCAGAGCCACCGGCACCAACCGTGGCTTCCAGGGCTGCGTCCAGTCCCTGAGCATCAATGGGAAGATAATTGATATGAGACCCTGGCCATTAGGGAAAGCTCTCAGTGGTGCTGATGTCGGTAAGTGTAATGGTTTGGGGTCTTTAATCAGC
Organism: Entomyzon cyanotis; assembly: GCA_024500445.1. NCBI lineage: Eukaryota > Metazoa > Chordata > Aves > Passeriformes > Meliphagidae > Entomyzon > Entomyzon cyanotis. The sequence goes on along the minus strand of JAKEPQ010001021.1, from coordinate 39,785,999 downwards.
GACTAACCCGGGGTTACTTTTGTCCTGTGGGAACAAATTGAGCGATGGTCCAGGTTTGAGAGGTGAAAGGCACGGTCTCTCTTTTTGGCCTGGTTTTCCTCTGTGCTGCTGCACATTGGTCTTGCTGGGTCTGTAGTGGGATAGCTCATCACATTGCTCAAGTAAACCCTTTGTGGACACATTTACAGTGCACAACAAATAGTTAAACCATTTTCATGAGCAAACAGTGAGGTCTGGGTTGCAGATATCATTACAACTCTCCTGGTATTTCTGCCAGGATCTCTCAGGGCACCTCTTCATGCCCCTGACTGACACAGTCATGTCATCAGAAATCAATAGTATGTATGCTGAACTTGCATTTGAAACAATATGGACCCAACAAAGTGCATTTTGCCTAAAGACATCGTTGTGTTTGTCTAAAGTAATACATGGATCTCTCAGACCCACAGCAGCCCTGCGACTGTTACAGAGGGCTTTCTGTATTACACCCAACCACTGCTGAAACATGTAGGCTTTCCTGTGTACCATCCTTTGTTTTGCTATCCAGAGTCTGGGTATGATTTAAAAATAGTTTGGAATAGATACTTCCAGCAGCTTTATGAAGTTCTATTGTAACATTATCTTCTCTTCACAGAATAAAAGATGGAGAGGTAGGGAAGCTAATTAACCAGTAGTCTTATTTGTTCATCCATCTATTTCATCTATGTAATGGGCACTTGAAAAAAGGCAAGACAACAAAATCCTTTCTTAAATGATCTCCCAGTCTAAACAGTTTAAGAGTAAACCCAAGACAGAAGGCAAGTGGTAACAGTAAGAAATAGATTTCGTATCACTGAACTCTTCATGCCATGCATCAGCCACAAAGTCATCTTTCTTCTCCTCTGTAGCTGTGTGTTTGACATCCCAAGAAGGAAATGATTTATGAGGAACTTCTTAACAATTCCTCTGTATTCTCTGTACACCATGACCAAACTTCTGTGCAATATAGAGGGAGAACCGACTGGCCCAAGAAACAGTTGCTGAAAAGAGTAAGATTTTGGAAGCAGAGTGTAATTTCACGATAGAGTGAGAATTTATGGAATTTAGACAGATGAAAGCCCCGCTGAACTTCTCCGAGCCCTAGTCTTTATTGCCTTTTGGGATGCAGCTAGCTTCATTCCCATCCATGAATGCTCCACACACTACTGCATTAACAATCAACATCAATGAAAATAAATGCTCTGCCATGTGTGACTCAAAACTGACGATAAAGCCTTATTGACCTTATGTGACTGGACACATTTATATGAAACTGTACCAGAAGAGACTTGCAAACAATGAGTCATGTTAGTTTAACTTAAAATAAAAAAATTACAAGTAAAATCTGCTAGGGTTGAGGGATGAATTTTGCCAGTCTGTCTCTTGGAGTTTTTTTTCTGTTGGCACAGTGTATAAATCAGGGGTTCTGTGCTACATGGATCACTGAATTGAGGGTGGGGAGGAGAGGGGTTCCTCCCTGTGCTGTCTCTGCTGGCTGCAGGAGAGGTTCCACTGGACTGTGAGCTGAGAGACCAAAGGAGGAGGCAGTGCTCGGCGTTCGGAGTGGGCATGGCAGGACTCCTGCTGCAGCTTCCCTCCTTCTTCATCTGCCATTGCAGCCAAACACATGCAGACATCACACTTGTGGTTTTCATCTTCAGCATAGTCACCTGTGCTGGCCAAAGGCTGTGAAAAGTCTCTGGGACACTGGAACAGCAGCCTGTCCCAAAGTACCCAGACTGCTCTAGTTCAAGCTGTTTCTCAAACCAGTGATCCTGTGACTTGCCCTATTGCTGATACCCTCCTTGCTCTTTTCAGTTTCTTAAAGACTCTGTTTAACTCTGATCTGTTTGAACATACTGTCAGCATTAACAGTGCAGCAGATGCAGAAAAGATGAGTGTTGTCTTGGTTTTCTGTTTGTGTCTTCACACTTGATGCATAGAGAGCCTTGTTTACACATGTCTTAGCTCTGTTTCCTTGCCTATAGAGCAGAGCTGGTGCTGTCAGTGTCATGGGATTTGGTGAGCATATGAAGGATCTGAGGGACAAGATACCTGTCCTGCTTTGGTTCACTTGTGGCCATTACAGTGCAGACCAGAAGGGGAAAAGTTAGCTCAGTGGGCACTGCCAGCACCCCTGATCCCATGGTTGTACATGGGGCAGATATAACTGTCCCCTTCGATGGAGAAGGAGTATTTTTTCCCTCCCATGGGACTTGTATATTTAATCTGTGCTCCTTGGGTTAGCCCTCAAGTCACAGCTGCTGTACTCAGACCTTCCCTCCACACAAGAAAAAATGAGCCTGGCAGGAGATTTGTAGATGTGCAATATGAGACAAGTCTGGTCTGGCTGGGAGTTGTACCAGATGACCTGTTAGTTGCTACTGCTTCTGTCCTGAGTTAGTGAGAAAACGTTATTTTCCACTATGGACAGCAGAGTGATTGGGATGAACCAGCACATTCACATCAGCCATTTATTTCTGCATATTTGTCTGTGGTTTCCTTTCTGGCTTTGGGATGGGAATTCAGACTGTGAAGCTGATGCTGTACAAACACCAAAACCTTCTTGAAGTTGTGTAGAGACCTGCTCTGGAACCTGTCCTTACAATCATAGTGCATTTTGTTTTTAACAAAACAAAAAGGACATAGGCCCTTCTTGCAATAATTTTTCAAGACTTCTCTCAATCACCTCTTCTCTCAATTACCTCAAATTACAAAACTGTTCCCCAGTGTTTGTTGTCAGAGCTGCCTCATGAAACCTTTGTCATCTCAGAGGTGATTCTTCAGTGTGCCTCAAAATAAATGTGTAATTCTTAGTGTGCCCTAAACACGAAGGCCCTCCCCTATGGTGTGCTTACAGTTGTACACCACAAAAGTCTTACTTGATCTTTCTTAATGTATGAAATCCATTTGTTACTATTGACAAGGAAAGGGTTATTTGATCAGAAACTAAAATAAAGGAGAAAATAAATTCAACGAGGACTTCAATCAGATGTACATTTGATGGCTGCATGATCTGACTTTATAGGTTTCAATTTTAAGAAGTAAATGGGTATTTATTTGTTCTCCAGCAATTTCAGCTAGACTCCAGCAAGAAGAAATAATCTCCTTGTTATTTAAATTGATGTGCCAGCATGGTGGAGATGCTTCTTAAAAAGCCCATATGTTGATGATATGGATCCCTTTTAGTGTGGACAAGAGGGCTGACAACCTCATTTTGGCTAATAAGATTAGTTGATGGTGATTAACACCTCACATGCTCAGTATGGCATGAATTTACAGTGAAAAAAGAAGCACTTAAAATAACTGAAATTAAACAAGTCTTGGTGCTTGTAAACAATCTAGAGAAATTTTTATTTTATGAGAAAATAGATAGGAAGAAGAGCAGATGATAATTAATCCAGGGAATGATTGAAAGATACATCTGTGATGTTTTGTTAGTAAGGGCTACTTTTTTGCTGTTTATAAAGTCTGTTGCTGGTCTGGTATTAAAAAAAATTGCTAATAATCAAGTTCCCTTGTCTAAATTGCACACCATTTGACAAACTGGGAAAGAATCTAGGCAAAAGATCAAACTGTATTAGTTAGTTGCAGTGATCAACAGCCAAATAAATCTTCTTTGACAAGCTTCTCCGATAAATCAATGTTCTGCCTCCTGTGTTTAGGTGAGTGTAGCAGTGGCATCTGTGACGAGGCAGCCTGCATCAACAGTGGCACCTGTACTGCAAGCAAAGCAGATTCTTATATTTGTCTTTGCCCTCTTGGATTTAAAGGTCATCATTGTGAGGAAGGTGAGTGGATGCTCGGGTGCCTCTATTTCTTTGTGTGTGTTATTCAGTGTTCAGTGTGTTTTCCACTTAGAGACTCCGAGGAGGTCTCGCTCAGTTACACTGACAGAGGAGAGTACTTGTTACTTCATCCTTTTGAAATCACATGCTGAAACCCTTCCCTCACTGCTTTGGAGCTACATCCAACTTCTACATGATCTGTGATTCTCAAACCTGTTTGCTTATTTAAACTAACTGTACTTGAGTATCTCAAAATTCATATTCAGAAGTTAAAATAATGTACCATTCTACAGCTGCACATTAATTCTTGAAAAATACCCACTTTTCTCCTAAAACCAGTGTCAGTTGCATATTTAGAAATGTAAAGGACACAGTGTCAATTCCTGGCTAAAATCAGAGACACAAGTAGTAAAATACATGCAGCATTATTTTCTGTGCTATAGAACTTTTCATGCCACCACCCACTCGGTGCATGCTTGCTACTTTAAAAAACACTATTATGAATCACTAAGGAAAAAATACACAATGCTTAATAGTACAAATATGTCCCTGGAAAAGGAAGGGATTAACCAGTATTGGCTAGGATAAAAAAATATTTTAAATTTAGATGAAAAATATTTCAGGTTGTTTTGCTAAGCATCAGCTTTAAATACTTAACAAAGGGAACAGACACTGGTTGGTAGGAGTCAATCCTTTATGTTTGAGCCTCAAGTGACATGCTTGTGATTTCTGGATTTCCAGCACTCACCTTGGCCATACCTCAGTTCAACGAATCCTTAAGATCATTTGCTAGCACACCCTGGCCCTTGGAACCACAGAATTACCTTTCCTTCATGGAGTTTGAGTTGACATTTCGTCCAGATTTAGAGACTGGTGTCCTTTTGTACAGCTACGACACAGACAGCAAGGACTTCCTCTCCATTAATATGGTGGCTGGTTACGTGGAGTTCAGGTTCGACTGTGGCTCAGGAACAGCTGTTATCAGGTAAATTGTGCTGCTTATATTTCCTTCCCAGAAGTGCCATGGTGCTGATCAGGGGAGGAGTGGGCCAGAAAGAGTCACAGCCTACGATAAGGTCTGCGAGCCCCTTGGTCTCTGGTGCCTACTTCTAAGGAAGCCAAAAGCACTAGAAATGTTTTCAAGGGGATGGGATTTTTTTCCTGCATCAGTTTATGTTTCAAAGCTTTATGCTTTATCTTACTGCAGATGTTACATTTGTGTCTGTATGGTATTGCAGTGACTCCCTTCTTGCCCCTGGGACATTGCAGGGTAGCTAATGAGGGGTTCTATTAGTATTTCATGCATATACTTTCTAGCCACAGGATTTCACAATATTGGCACCTGTGTGAGCATCCTCCTTTCTGGTTTCCAGTTCCAAGCAGTAGGTGGCAGGCTGGAGATGGCACAAGATGCACCTCCAAGTCCCTCCACATCCATATAGTGCTGTTTTTTGAGGGACCTGAGGCTAATATCCAATCTATATAATATAAGTTGTCTAAGATAAATATATAGTTTAAACTAGTCACCCAGGTTCCCAGGGAGACCTTCTGAGAAAGACTCATTGCATCCTAAAATTAATGTCTAGGATAGAAGCAATGAAATGCCTCAAAACCACTGCTCTCTGTCTGTGTAACTGAATGCCCAGTCGCTGGGCAACTGTTCCTGGGCTTTCTGAAAAGGCACCAGGCTGAACAGAGGCACTCAGTATCTTGGATGTGGCCCAGGAGGCTGCCAGTTTGACCAGGTTGACCTGATATTTAGAAATAATCTATATAAAGCTTATGCAAAATGTGTACACTGTCTGCAAGTCTTGCATACCGATGATTCCTGTGGATGGACATCAGGAATTTTGACTATAGTGTGATTAGGAGAAATGTACTGATTTTACACTGAATAAGGGCTCAAGCAAACAAACCCATTCAGATGACAAAATGAGAGATGAAATTTCAAGGGAGCAAATGCAAAATAATGCACAAGCCTAACAATGCACAGCTGTGAAAAATAGTTTTAATGTTGTCAGACAGAGAAAGATCCTGGAGTCGTTGTGGATAATTCTGTGGAAGCAGCAGCAAACTGCTCAGAGGCAAAGACAGAAAGCTAAGTACAATGAGGAGAATTATTAGGCATGGAATAAGGAAGAATGCCTCTGCTAAAGCCCACAATGCAGCCTGTCTTGAAAACTTGATGCTATTCTGGTTGCTTCATTTCAAAAGAAATTAACAAAATTAAAAAAGAGAAATAGTTTTGACATCCAGGAGAGGGAATGAAACAGCTTCCACAAATACAGCAGGACCTTTCAGCTTTGAAAAGGGAGAGTTTGGTGGAAGAGTGGTAGAAGATTTTAAATTATGAATGGTATTAATGTGTATTCTGTATTTTTTTAATCTTCAAAGAAAGTAAGGAACCAAAGAAAATAAGACCTTTTTCTTCGGGTTTGGGCTTTTTTTTTTAGACAGCACATAAATAAGTCGTGGAAACTAATTGTCACAGCAAGTTACAGATGCCAGAACTATAAATAGGTTAAAAAAAAAGGACAAATTTGAAGAAAGCTGCATTGAGGGAGATCAAACACAATTGTACGGATGCAGCCTCTGACTCAGGAAATTGCTAAATGACAAGTTGCCAGAAGCTGGGAGGATATATTAAGGAAAGAATCACTTCATACTTGCCCTATTCTATTCTCCTGCTGAAAAGTGGCAGAAATAGCTAATTTCGGAGACCTTTTCTCCAACTCAGAATAGCCCTTCTTACAACAACCTTCAATCTTTACTGATTGCAGCCTTCTAATTCCTGTTACTGGCAACCATAAGATATTAAAATAGAGTTTTTTCTTTTTTTCCAAGAATTTTGTAGCACTTCAAAACACCTTGTACTAAAGTTTAACTGATATGTAGGGTTATAAAATGTGGCAAGAGCCACAAGCATGTGCCTGGGAGTGGAAACTACCCCTTTCTGTTGGAAAGTAGAGGAGCAAGCTGGATGCCAGCTAGCGCCTGAGCTACATGCACTGGGGGAAAAGAGTGTAGTGAGAGAGCTGTGAGACCATCAGAGACTCATGAGATCATCAGACTTCATTGAAAGTTGTCAGGTTGTCCTGTTAGCTCTGTTTTCTAGATAACATGTGCAACTCGTACCTTGTCATCAGCTCTGTCAGCAATTAAATAAGATAAATAGGTTCCTTGTTTTGCATGCCTGCCTGGTCAATGTCCACTTAAAAGTCTGTCCTCATCATACTTCTTCATGCCTACTCTTTGTCTTTAATGGGGGTATGGCACTGGTCATGCTGATACTTCTGCCACAGGACCACCAGGCTGTTAGGTATTATAATATAATCAGAACACTGCCATAATATCTTTATAAATAGGATGAAGCAAGCTTATTTATGTTTGTCAGCAGCAGCAGGAGAGCTGATGCTGGTGAGGGTTGTGTTTTTCCTGATGTATCCCAGGATGGAATCAGCACAGCATGCACTGGGGGTTCCACAGGGAGAAGGGGTGCTGAGCAGGTGGACAGGTACAGAACCTGAGCACTGAAATGCCTCAGAGAAAAAATTTTTGGGATTTCCCTGGGATTTTCCTTAGCCGGCCATTTGCAGGATCGAGATCTTCATGATCTGATGTATTTTTTAAGCTTTGGTTTACATGGGAAAAAGTAACCCCACAGCACTTGAAGAGCCAGGGATGTTCAAACACCAGAAGAAGGTGTCACCAAACTCATGCTGGTTTCAAAAAGCCCACGATTCCAAGAAGTAGCTTGCAGCTCTGAAGTAATGACTCTGCAAGGCTTAATCATCCCTGATTGTAATTAAATCTAGCAAAGCAGGAGGGTTAGCATGATGATGACCTAAGCAGCAGAGGAGATAATGTTTGTATTGGCACTTACTATGTAACCAAACCTACCTCGTTCCTTTATGTGTATATATTGGCTTCTTCAAGGCAATTAGATTCTGTTAGATATTGATTTATCCAAGATAGTTAAACCCTAAATGGTGCTACATGAGAAGAAGAGTAAGTGACTGGCATTGCTTGATGGTATTTTTTATGGAGGTTTTCTGAATCATGTGTCATTCAGAAGTGTCAAGTGATTTTGCCATCATCAAAATAGATAAAAATGAACTTTAAGTAAATTTGAAGGATTGGAAAAAATACAACAGAAAGATTTTAAAATTCAGGTTGATTGTTAAGGAAAAAAATAAAAGAATTTGTTATTTTCACATTTTCAAAATTGTATAGATTTCTAATCAGCAGTTGAATTGCTATTGATTCAATGTTTAAAATTACAATTTTTTTCCATTTTTTAAATTTCAAAATGTTGGGTTTTTTTAATTTTTAAATGTAAATGTCCTGAAAATACAAAACCTGATTTCACCCCCAAAAATTTTGTATTTTTGCTCTGGAAGCTAGGAGTCTTAGGGGTCCTAGATACTGCAGTTCTGATTTCTGCAGCTTGGCCAGTCAATCAAACACAAGTTTCCAGTGGTCCTGGTGGAAAGCTGAAACATCTCATTCAGACATAATATGTTTTGTCCAGTGTAGTAAAATGACATTTGGAAACAAGATACAAAGATGTATAGAACTTGTGAAGAGGAATGTGGTTTTGCCCTTTACACAGGCTGCTATTCATATTAGTGCTGTGACAGTAAAGATTGTAAGAACTGTTTAAAAATGCTTCCTTTGAGTCTGGTAAATACTTTGCACAACTGGGGATTATTGTTCCTAGCGAAGATCTCATCACATCATTAGGATCATATTTTAATTACTTCCGTTTTATGTACAGCATCCGGGCTGCACGTGTGTGTGTGTGTATGTGTAGATGTCAATGTAATAGGATGCATAAATGGAGCTGATAGGCCAACACAAAATAGTTCTTTCTTAAAAGAGAATGAAGAATGTAGGGCTAGACCAACCGTTAAGTGGGGAGGTTTTAGTGAAATCAGGATGTACAGCTGAGACAAAAATTCTTTTTTACACTATATAAATGGCTGAGCAGAAAAACTAGCACAGAGGTAGCTAAAGTGTGTGCTGATGATAGCGTTTCATTTATAAATAAAGCTAAAGTGCTTTTTATTTCCTCTAGAAATATGGTCTTTGCTGATGAGACTCAGAACATTATTTCCATATAAGGGAAGAATCACTGTGGCTGATATTCTATTTTTTGTTTAGAAAATCATCCCAGAGGACTTGACTTTTTAACATCAGAGTATCAGAAAGGCGCAGTGTTACATGCTTGAAAATTTTCTTGCCCTTAAAACAGGAGTGAAGAACCTATCAGTCTGGGTCAGTGGCATGAATTGCGAGTGTCCCGCACAGCAAAGAATGGTATCCTCCAAGTGGACAAACAGAAGCCAGTGGAAGGGATGGCAGAGGTGAGCTCATGGCAGACTTGTCTTGAATGCAGGACTGTAAAGTGATTGCATAGTAGACTGCACAGTCTGCTCTCAAAGCTCTTACTAGCTTAAAACACTATACACATTGGGGCAACATTTTCTTAAGCCCAAAGCTGGGAATTTGTGCATAAGGTTTTCCCTCTGATGACAAGGATTCCTGTACAGGCAGGGATCCAGCTGAAATACAACTGTACCTGCTCCTGACATGTAACTGGACTCTCATTTTTGTGTCTGGTTCATGTATCTTCCTGACGTTCTTTTCTTGGTACTTGTTGTGGCTGAGTCTGTTGAGCAATGTGTGCCCTATGAGAGGTGTCATTTGGAGAAGTATGATGCTGAAAAGTTTGTGCCTGGTCTATTTTTACCTATTTCTGAATATTTTTCTGGGAATGTAGGCCAGAAGAGAATTGTTTCTTTGTCTTCTTCTTGCAAAAGTAATTTGCAGGCCAGAGTAATGGCCTTAATACTCAGACAGTTGATGACTTGCTTTTTGCTCTTTACTCACCAAATGATCCTAGTGAGTCAGATTTGTGATAAAGTGAAATTGTAATTGTACCAAGCAGGTTATTCACTCTGAGCACTCAAATGCATGCACAGAGGTATTTTTTATATCCCAAGAACCTGTGGCTAGAACTGCTTAGAAAATATCTTTTACTCTTTCCTAGTGGAGAGTGCAGGCAGAAAACCAGACTGCAGATCTGACAGCAGAAAAATCCCATAGCAGGCTTCTCAGCAAACTGAGAAACTTTTATTAAAGCTTGGACTTTTCCTCAAAAATTTAAATAAATTGAAATTCCAGTTGTCTGTCTAGAAACAAATTGAATGAGACACATTTGACTAGAGCACTCAAGGCTGCTTTAGATAGATGGGTTAAGATGAACACTCCTGTTTTTTTTTAAGAGCTGCAGTGCAGTGCTGCAGGAGGAGGGTGTCTGAGAGCTGCCCTGCCAACCATGAAAGCACAGAAGCTTCTGCAGGACTGGAATTACACAGTTATTCTGTCTTTAGCTGTGAAATGTCTTTCAGTTTACTCCAGGACCCTGAATATTCCCATCAGGTATCCTGAGCAACTGCTTCTGGTAATTAATGCAAACTCAGTGTTTCCTTCATTTAGCCCCATAACTTACAGCAGGTTATCTCTTAGATGTTGGAAATACTGAATGAGTCTTTGTTGCATTAACTTTGCTCTGATTTTAGCTTTGTGAACTTCATTCTGGCTATAGGTTTACATCAGGGTACCTCAAGTCTTTCCAAATAAAGCTAGATGTGCAGTCAGAAAGCAAAATGAGTCCATTTCTTTTCTTTCTTCCTTCAGTATTGCCAGTTTGAAATACTTGAGATTTTTCAGCTACTTCTGACTAGGATGCCGTAAAGTCAGTCGAGAGTGTCCTACAATGTCTGTCTTGATAGAACTGTACAGAGAGCCTTCGAAGTAAGCTTTAACATCTAATGCAGGACTATAACAACTCATGTAGGCTAATCTGAAGACACAAGCATGGTTTCAGCTACTCTAATAAAATGCTATTCTATGTTTCTTGCAGGGGGCTTTTACGCAGATTAAGTGCAGCTCTGAAATATTTATTGGTGGAGTCCCTAATTATGATGGTGTGAAGAAGAATTCTGGGATCCTCAGACCCTTCAGTGGGAGCATCCAGAAGGTGTGTGCCCAGAGAAACACACTGGGGATGTTAATTTCCATCCCATCTGGTGCATGCTTTACGTGCAAACCTGCCCTCATTCAACTGGCGATATTCAAAATAATCTGGGATTTCACCTCAGAAGCCCACCACAAAGTGCTCACATGATTATTTCACACTGAAAAGTCCACTTAGTGCATTTTTATACCCCAGTGGAGATGCACAGCTCACTGCTTTCCCCTCTTACAATTTAATATGGAGCACACGAATGGAGGAGATGTTTACCATTGTTGGCAGATATTAGGGTTGATGTTCCCATGTAGTCAGATGAGCATAGGTGCAGTTCTTTTCTAGAAAATGTAGATTCATAGTCAGTCCTAATAAATAATCAAATGAAAGTTCAAGCTGAACTAACACTTTTCTTTCTAAACATACTTAAAATTACTTGGATAAAGTTTGAAGGTTGTCCCTGAATCCTCACAGTTTTAAAGCATTTAATTATTGCATCAGATTAATGCAAAGAAATAACAAATAGAAGCAAATTTTTAATAATATTTTTAATTTAAAAAATTTTAAAACTCTATAGTAGATCATGTTAACAATTGCTCCGGGACAGAAAAGTAATTTTAATTCAGTGTAAATGACTTCATCACTTGGTCTGACATTATTAACTGTCTTTGTCAGCTGTGCAGCAGAAAACATGAAGTTCAGGAAAACTGGGGGAGTGAGTAATAGTGATGGGACCAGGTCAGACACAAACATCATTGGGAAGATAGACTTGACTAAAAATGATGCATCTTGAAGTGCAAGCTAGAGAGCCTAGGAACAATTAATACAGGTTGCAATTACAAGGTGAAGGGTTGTACTCTAGAGTAAAGGCACTGATAAGGATTGGGAAATGCTGAGTGTGAGCCCTTATTTCTATGATGTACTTAGTAAGGTGGATTTTTATTCTCAGAGGCATGAATGGGATGTCATGGAAGAGTATTGCCTGCCTTTTGGGCATTGGGGACATTTAGTTGCCAACTTTACACATAGTAGGATTTTGGAAAACTATACAGAAATAGAGCTGCAAATATCACCAAGAACTGGAAAATATGCAGTGTATGGGAAGACCTAAGATCACAATCTATTTAGTTTGGTCAGATAAGGCTGAGAAGTGACTTTATTGTGGTCTTCTAGTTTCTGCATGAGGATGAGATTTCTTTTGATACATGGTGCTGGAATTATGCAGAAAAAGACAGGATGAGAAACAAGGGATGGAAGCTGAATATAAGTGTAAAACGAGAAACAGAAGACATGTTTATATGAGTGGGGGCTTGTTAACCTCTGGAACAATGTAGCCAAAAGCTAGAAAGAAGCTGAAAACACGGTGGAGTCATTCCTAGTCCATTACATGGAGCTAGATGTTTTTCTGCTGATGGAGTTGTGTAGTGCTTGATGCAGCCCCTTCTCTGGGTAGGGCCCCCTAAGGGGCATTGTCCAAGTTATACAGGAGCCAGAGCAACTATTACCTTTCTCATTTCTGGCCTTAAAATCTATTGTTTGTTAAGATGCAATTATTTTGATGTAGCTGTGATCAGATGCTGTGCCCGCATGCAATCTCTCTTATTGAGATATCAGTTTATTGAGGTTATACAAATGTTGGTTTATTTTGGAGAACATATGCTGCTGACAGATTGGAAAAATCCCAACATTTAGCAGTTCTCTTCCATTTATATACAAACAGTTTTATGAAGTCATTATTTACGTTTTTCATTCATCTTAACTCTAGCTTCTTTCAGGCAAGATGAGATACTAGAAAGCAAAAGAAAATGTGAAAAACAAGCTGTTCTGCTTAGTATTTCTGTTGTCAACACTCATCTCCTGGGGGGGTGGGGTTTGATTTCAGGAATGCTTTTCCTCAGCAGTGCTCATGTAATTTTACCATCCTAGCTCATGGTTTGGCTACAAAGTATTGCACCAGTCTGGTGAATTCAGGCACAAGTCTGGTAAATTCCACAGAGCTTCAGCTGCCCCGTACAGGGGTTGCCTAAGGCTGTTTCACAAGACACAAAAGAGGTTAGTCTCCAGTGTAGCAGGGTGAGCAAAAGTATGAGTTGGACCTCTGCAACTGGAAAACACACAAGAATTAGGGTTTGGGCCAAGTTCTGAGAGTTACACTTCTCTGAATTCTTTCAGGGGAGTATTCTAATTAGCAGCAGGATATTTTGAATTTAGAAGTTTTTACAATGTGTTTTCCCACTTTTTTTATTCTTTTTATTTTTTTTTTAAACCCATAGATTATCTTGAATGACCGGACAATTGATGTGAAACAGGATTTCACTTTTGGAATCAACCTAGCAAATGCTGCCCACCCCTGTGTGACCTCACCATGTGCAAATGGAGGCACCTGTGTTCCCAAGAAGGACAGCTATGAATGTGACTGTCCCCTGGGCTTCGATGGCCAACATTGCCAAAAAGGTAACAATAGCTGGATATCAACCTCGGGATCTGGAGCTGATCACAAAAATAAGGAAGATTTAGCGCCTACAACTGCTATTGTACACATCCCTTAAATAGAAGCCCTGGAGGCCAGAGCTCCCCTTGCATCTGTGCACTTTCTGTGTACCTAGGGGAGAATTTGTTTTGTTATGTAGGAAAGTGGTAAGTGTTATCCCAGCAGTGGGCTAGGATCCATAGATAGCAACCTGGTATCTGGTTGCTTGTGGTGAACAGCATTGAACACTTAACACTTCATACACCTCCCAAATTGTGCAGTGCTATACAAAAGGGGGAATTCCTGCCAGGGTCCTCCAGCCAGCAGTTATGTTACATCCTGAAGCATGAGCATGGATAACCCTTGTCATTTTATCCTCCATATGGCTGATAGCAAATGCTGTTCTCATCCACAAAAAGGTCTACTCCTGTTTTAGACACTGACTGCTCTGATGTTAGATTCACCATCTGCAGAGATCCTGCCTTGATGGGGCAAAGGAGACCCCCAAGGAGAAAGACTCGTCCTCATGCCCATTCTTCAGAGCCCCTGTAACAGTTCAAACCTTATATTCAGGAAGGCCTACAAGAGTGCATGAAAAGTGTTTAAAAAGCGTGCTTTGGGTTATTCCACTAGATGGAGACCTTTCACTTCTGTCGAGCTTGATCTTGAAAAACTCCCAAGGGCAGGTTTTGTAATGTAAGAGTAAACTCGGTTCAAAAGAGCTGGCTGACATTATTGTCTTCACCCACTGCTTCATTTCTCACAGGCATAAACTTCAAAGTGAAATGTAGTGGTTTTGGTTAAATGGTGATGAATAGATTGGCCTTTTCTTCAAAACAGACAATGTCTTAGAACAAAAGTATTATATTAAAATATAATGCAAGAAACGCCTTTGCTTACGTTGTTGTGGTCTATCTAAGAGCAGAAACAACGTCATTTACCCTGGATTTTTTGTAGGGAGAAGGGAGAATTGGGATTTTGGCTTTCAAGGTATGTGCAGGGTGCTAAATTCCTGACTTCAAGATGGTATCTGCAGCTGTACCGACACATCTCCAGGGGTAGTCAAGTCAAGAGAATGCTTTGCAGCCTGGGTGTGTGACTGCCTGTCCATTTGGTGTGCAGTGCTGGGGCCACAGCTCCTTGCCTCTGCTCGGCTCCTGGCATGTGCTGAGCCCTGGGAGCAGTGTCTGAGCTCATGGTGCCAGCGGTGCAGCCACCTGGCTGGCATGTCCTCTCTGTTGTCACCTCAGTGCTGTCCAGGCTTTCAGAGACAGTCTGAAGCACCTTTTGCCTATGACTTAGCCAGATCCTGAGCGCTACTTCCTATGTGAATCCAACCTTTATTAATTTTTAAGAGTGTCCAAAAGTATGAGTCACCTGGCTTTTGTTTCTTCTACCTGTGGCTCCTGTTCAGGTACAGCTCAACCTCCCTGCACTTCTGCAGCCTCAGCTGACACCAAAAATGGAAGGATTTTCTGATAGATGTGCAGTGAGCATAGAGGTCCCTCTTGAACCTCAGTCTATGACAGCCTTGATGAAAACAACCTGAACCAGATTTCTCAGAATAATCCTTACCTGTGTCTCTGTTGGGGTGTAGGCATGGTTAAAAGCGAGATGCACTTCTGTTTCACTTCTGTTTCACAACAGGGTTTTGGTTAGTGCACTCAGAGGGTATGTGAGGTGAAGGTGCTGTCTCTATCTCTCTTGGTGGTAGTAAAAAACCCTAAAAAGCAAAGTGGTTGTGAGGGACTGCACCTCATCCTTCAAAATTATACACACCACTTAAAAAGTCAAGTAACAATGGTATGAGGTATACGAGATATTGATTCATGTTGTAATGGATCATTAGCTGAGGATTCAGTAGAGTTTCTGCTGGCATTGCTAAGGTTTTATATCTTCTGTCCAAGCTATGGGGAGTGCTAAAGGTATTTTTATACTTTAAGATGGAGCAGAGCAGCAAAGTCTTATTTTCCCTTGGCTAGAGCTGATCCCTGGTTAAAACCTGGTGAGTCATTGGGATTTGAGAAGCAGGACTAGCAGAAGGATTTGGTGCTGGTTCCACCTGTCTGTATCTTTGTGTGTTTTCAGCAGGCAAATATAAATACTTGGGGCAAACTAATAATGAAAACAGTGGTACCTTCACAGGTGATTGTAGTCACTTATGCAAGTGGTAGGTGGGGGATTACACATCTGTAGAAAAGAGGGCATGAAATTGTACTAAGGGAGATTTTTATGATTTAGAATAATAAATCTGGAATATTCTTGTTTTGTTTTGTGCTGACTCACTGCAGAGTGTGGAAGTTACTGCCTAAACAGTAAGTACTGCAAATTATGTGAAAACTGCTCTGTCATTGTGTGTTTGTCTGGATGCTGCATTTCCATTAAGCCTGGCAAGTTTCTGTCAATGAGCCAAAATATTTTCTCAGGTTATATTGCACTTCCTTAAACATCATGCTGTTGATATTCAGACTGCATCCAAAGCACTTACCAAGCTCAGAAAGGTGGCTGTGGAGCTGGTCCCTGTACTTGCTGAGCAGAGGGGCCAGGCCTGAGGGTTTTGTGGTGTGACTTCAGGCTGCCCTGCAGTTCAGAGCTCACTGCTGCTTGTCATGAGAGCTGTGGTGCTTGTCTGCTGAATAATGAGGAGCAAAGAATGGACGTGTTTCATCCTAGATCTCCCTACTGGCCCAGCTCCCTTTCAGCTGTTAAGATCCTAGATGCATCAAGGATACTGCTAAAATTTGCTTGGTTTTCTGCAGTCAAATGGTAAATGCCCATTAAGCTCCGTAAAGGAAATCAGAGTACTCTGGCAAAGGCAAGGGTTGCTGCACAGCACAGGCACCTTCCCCTGCTGAAGGCGAGAGCAGTGGTGTTCTAGTGCAGGGTGTGATGGGGGAACAAGGGCTCCTTTCATGCTCTCCTGCTATCAGAGACTGTCCAGTGCAGAAAGTGTCAGAGCTGCTGAGGAATGTCTGGCCAGTGTAACACAACTTTTGCAATCTTTCAATGATGTTGGCAGGCTGCAGGCTGGACATGGCTTGTGGTGGTTTCTTTAGACACATTAGGCAGCTTTCCTGATTTCACTATGGGTGAAAACAGCCATTTGTCACCATCTAAAATTCTCAGTCTGGGCACCTAGAGCTAAATTGCATATTGCTGTTGCTGGCTGCCAGACTACACCAATTGTTGCATATCTGTGTCACAGTGAGCTCTAAGAACCCAGCCAGACACTGTGTTGCATAAAGAAAGCAAGCATCCTTGCCCTGGAAAGCTCGAAATTTATATAGATGCGATTAGCTCTGGGTTGAAGGGATTATTCCTCAGGAAGAAAATAGGATGAAGGCATCTATTTTAAGTAATTTATACAACTAGGTTGTATTAATGCAGCAGTCAATTATGGGAGATCAGCAACAAACTGCAGGATGTTCACTCAACAGAAAATCTGTTCAGGCCAGTGCTCATAGCCTAACAGAGGGCTCTGTATCAGGGATGTTCAGTGATTTATGTCACACAGCTGAGTTATTTTGCCAAAGTCTTCTCCATGGGTAGCAGAGCACCAAACCCAGTTGTGGCTGCAGTGTATGCTGCTGCCACAGCCATACACCACAGGGGAAGCTGGGGCTGTCCCTAGAGAAATGTGTATGGGGGACACAGAAAACACCCCCCAAGGCAGCAGTGCAGTGTTGAATACACCAAGGAGCTCCACAGCCTCTGCCATGCAGCCTTTAGCATAGTCTCAGTTGCTTTCAGTAGACCTAAAGTGATGTGGAACACCCTGTAAGTCCTCCCTGGAGATATCCTTCCCCGACAGTGGGCCCCAGGGGAGAGCTCTGAGCAGGCAGCAGCCACTCTGTGCAAAGTCACATACACTGGAAGAGAAAACTGGGGGTTCACAGGCTGTCGTGCTGCCTGTCAGCCTCTCTTTGTAGGGTGAGAGGTCCCTAATGTGCTCAGCATATGGTGCTCCATAAGGAGATGGGGAGGAGTTTCTTAGCCTATAAACAAGGGTGGTTAATGCATAAGCTTTGGCAGGAGGGAGCACTGAACCACATGGAGAATGAAGGAGTGTGGAAATGGGGGTAAAGATAAAATTTGTAGTTTTCCCAATACTTCATGCTTCTCTGCACTAACATTTGTGGTGGAGCAATACATTAGGGCCATGACAGGAAGGCTGTAAGTAGAGGGACTGTCAGCAATTTAGTCTCCCTTAGCTACTGCCCCTGCATTTAGGTAGAAACTGGCAGTGCCTTTTTGCAAAGCACTGTGGGTTCAGCTCAGTCCTGTGCCACTGGCAGGGACCTGCCACTGCAGGAGTAAATCAATAAAACAGTCTTGTCCCTTTTTTTCCCTTCCATTTCAATATCAGCAAACTGTCACTCATCTTCATTTTTTTGTATTTACTTCTCAGCCATTATAGAAGCAATTGAAATCCCACAATTTATTGGTCGCAGTTACCTCACATATGATAATCCAGATATCCTGAAAAGGTAATGTATCTCCTGTAAACATAAATATTCTGGTTTTTAACTCTTATAATGTTAGGAGCCCAGTGTGGGAGGGTATATTTGACTGTTTTAAGCTGTCTTTATAATATTTTCATCTGTATTTCTGCCATATTTCTAAATTTCAGGGGAAAATACACTTTAAGTGCATATCCTCGTGGCTCAGTTTGTTACATTTGAGCATCTTGCAGCCTGTCAAGAAATACCACACATCTGTCTGGCATTGAGAAGAACTGGTTCTTCCCTGAGGGCAAACAACAGATATACAGAGTTTGTGTCTCTAAAGAGACTCAGGGCTTTAACTCTGGCTTTGGACTAACATTTAGCTCCTCAAAATTACTTTTTTTGACTCCTTTGTACCCTAGAACATCCCCGCATTCCAGAAACTTGTGGCTCGTTTCAACAAATTTCTCCATCTGCCTTTATTTCAGCCACTGAATAGAGAAGGGTTCACCAGTGTCCTCATCTGCCATTTGGTACCTCTCACCTACTGGGACTTTCTGATCTGCCCTTCCTATGCTTCTTCCCCTGGCTTCTGAGGTCACCATTTCTGCTGGGCATTCTCAAAATCTGCTTGTTGGGCTGGATTTCACACTAGGCTCGAGGAGAAAAAGGATTTTCTCTTATCTGTGTGGAATAACCTAGTAGCTATTGTGTTTGGGATTCTGGAGAGATGAGTTCAATTCCCCTGCTCTGAAATGATGGAAATGGGGATGTGAACCAGAATCCTTCACACATCAGCATGTAGGTGAGTTGCAGGACAGTAACCCGTCAGACCAATGGAGAAGGAATGCTGCATCATCTTTTAGGTTTTTTTGAAAGAAGACTGTCACAATTTAGTATTTTACTATTATTTCTTTCTTCTACATTAAACAGGGTATCAGGAACAAGAACGAACGTGTTCATGAGGTTTAAAACCACAATGAAGGAAGGTCTTCTGATGTGGAGGGGAAACAGTCCCATGCGACCTAACAGTGATTTCATCTCTCTCGGCCTTCAGGAGGGAGCACTGATATTCAGGTAAACTTTCTCTGCCTTACTTTTGTAGCACACAGGGCTCAAAGGAGTTGCTACAACACATCCAGTGCACTTGTCCCTTGGCACAGCGTGAGACACTCACATCCTCAGAGTTCTGTTCAATGATGGGTTCCTTTTGCTGTCAGGGAAAGGATGTAAATTGAAGAGGTAATGTGCTGCAAGATTTGCATCATTCCTTCTCCTTCCCAGTTTTCAAAACATCGGGGATTTATTGTGATTTTCTAAAAGTTACCTTTCTGTTGGATGAATGCTGTTGGTAAGCATGCCTCCTAAAGCCACCTCACTTAAGCAGAGCAGGGCAGGGCTGGCAGAGGCAGCAGGGGTCAAGGACAAACTCTGGTGGTGCCAGTGCTATCTGTGGGCTCACTCTTTGCTAGAGAGTGCACATGGGAGCAGAGCATCCACCATCTCAAACCCCAAATATCCAGCCCTGTGACACACAGAGTCGCCCAATTAAGTAATACGGCTGTCAAAATGGTGAAATTGGAAAGTATTGGGAAATGTTGGGTTCTTGCTCCAGAACATCTCTCTCTTTTGCAGATGCTCAGGCAGACCCTGTGCAAGCTTTTGCATGATGCTTTTTAGGGACTCCTGTGTTTTGAAAGCCTTATCTTTCCTCATGGTGCTCCTTTATGTTGTGTAAGACAAATACTGAAACAGCACACTACAGATGCCATCACTGTTGCATATTTTTGTGAGATGCTGTTGATTAAGTGGCAGAGATTTTATTATTTAAGCTAATTTCTTTTTGCTTGACTGAACTTTGCTACCATGGATGTATAGACAAGTTGCACATTTCTATTTAAATTAATTCCTTTTAAGCTTTTTTGAAATGTGATTTATCAGTGGCTAACTTGGCAAAATCTCTTAGTTTTATAAACAAGGAACGGACTCTGCAGAAGTGGTGCATTTTTTAAATGTCTTTTGGAGAGGCTGTCTTTCCAATATGCATGGTAGTAAGTGGCTGCTCTCTTCTCTCTGTGTCCAAGGCACAGTGCATTTTTTATTAGGGTTGTTGCTGTTCCCCAGAGATGAAGATACTCAAAGGCTTTAGACCAATTCAGCTGAATTTTACCGAAATATTTGTACCTTCCAAATGCATTTAGGAAGGTGAGAAATTTAAGTTACCAAAATAAAACTCTCATAAACGATCACTGCTTACTGGCAGGGAGCAAGAAAGAAGATGGTGAAAGGACAAATGCAGAAAAAATAATCTTTCAGAATGGTTGATCCTCATGCTGGTTTTTCACCTTTTGAGAGGTGAGGTCAAGAGTATATCAGGGCTTTGAATTGGTCAGAAGAATTTTCATGCAGCCCAAGTTTAGATGTCTGTGTTCTGATCCAATTTAAAATCCAAAACATGTCTTTCCTTTCCCATTTTCTATGGCCTTATTCCCTGTATGGCATACCTGCTGCTGTAAACCCTTTCTGTTGCTCCCTGCTTCTCTAGAAGGTTATTTCACCGTTGTAGGGAGATATCTGCTGTAGAGGGATTCATTAGGGATATGAATCTCATTTTTGTAATCAAAGGTCTAACACTTTGATGCAATCCCAAGCATACAAATCCACTTGGTTTTTTTTTTACCTAGACTGATATCTGCATCCTTGGTAAAAGGGGGTGCTTGCCTGAGACTCACCTTAACCCTGAGGAGGAAACAAATTTGGGGCAACCAATTAGCTCTGGGCAGCTCACAAGTTATTGTGCTGTTCTTGACAACTTTACTCTGGCCATGGGTTCATTCCATGTCTTTTTTGACAAGATGGTGATGTTGGTTTTAATCCCTCCTGCTTAGTGCTGGCTGAGGTCCAGCAGCAGCTGGCTCTGGCTCGTTCATGCTGAGTACCCGGTAGGTCATTGTGCTGTAGCATCTACTTCTCCTTTGTTAAGGTTGGACCAAGCTTCAGGGACCCAGGAATTAAGATGCCTGAAGTGTAAACATGATGGGGACATCATATCTGTTGAATGATTTTAGTAGAAGCAAACACAAAGAAATAACCAGAGTGGCAGCTGAAGCAGGGAACTTCATTATTATCTCTGCATTTATTTATTAGATTTCATTTTTTCTAACATCACAGGTCTCAACCTTCCCTATAATTCAGATGATTTGTAGATCTGTTAGAGGTCATATGCTATTTGCTCTTGTAAACATTTATTTATTAACCATGTTTGCAGCTTACCACTCCTGTCTCCCATTAGGCCAAAGGTCTGTGGATCATTGACCTTTATAATCCCCTGCTTTGGGAAAGAATGGCCACGCAGAGGCTCTCTTGTTGCTCCCGTGGGAAGGTGGTGATGGTACCCACTCTGACTTGGGCAGGAGGGAGTTTTGCCTGCTTGTCCATGAGACTTTGCCAAATAAGAGCACTGCTGCTGTGACTCCAAAGGACTCCACTGGTTGCCCCAAAAGGGAGCAAGGATACCTGAACAACTTGGCAGGCAACTGGTCCTTTCAAGAGAGGCAGTAATGTTTCAATTTTTTTAATTGCAGCTACAATTTGGGCAGTGGCATTGCTTCCATCACGGTGAATGGCTCTTTCAGCGACGGCCGGTGGCACAGAGTCAAGGCTGTGCGGTAAGTGGACAGGCTTCATCTGGGAGCTGCTGGGGAGCCTCCCTGCCATTAGAGATGCTGGTTGGCTTGTCTGGGCACTGGTGGGGTGTGAATCACTGTGGCTCCACACTCACACATCGCCTAGCAGTGGAACTGTTAGCAGCTTGGCTTTTTCAGGACGAAGTACACAAGGATTGCTGTATTTGAGGTGACAGTGCCAGCTCAGCACAGCTCAAGGCAGGCTGCCAAAGTCATGCAGGGCTATTCTGGGGATGTGACAGACATTCTATTAAACCCATACCATTCGGGTTAAGAGTATTTTTCTTTAATGTCTGCATTTTGAAGTTCCCTAGTGAGCATTTTGCGGGCTGGCACAAGCACTGGAGCACAGACAGTGTAAACCTACTTTTTCTATTTGGAGGAGGTGCAGACATCTTGCAGTGTATATATAACTCATATTTATGACTCATTACCTCATGGGAGGCAGCTGTGCCTAGCAGGGAAAGCACACATCCCTCTCTTCATGAGAGGTTGATTCCCTGGAAATCTCAGCCCGACATTAGCACAATTTGTTACCAAATTCAGTGAGAATAGGAAACTATCAAGTAGCTTTTCTGTCAATAATGTTAGTGACCATATGTAAAATGGCTCTAGTGAGAAGCAAAACTGCCTAGAACTATGTTTTACCTTAGCCTGCCCATTTTTTCCCCTTCTGTTGAAGCTTCTGCTGTTTACTTTTAATATTACATTTGATTTTTAACAACAGGTCAGAAAGTGTCCATCCTCCCATGTCCCCTAGCTATGCAATTTGCATCTTTTCCAACACTTTCTGCTCTGCAAATGTCTCCTGCTCACTGCAAGTCTATGACATCTCAGTCCCTATAAAAGAAACCCTAAAACCTGGAAAATCAGGATTGCCATAGCACAGTGTGTCTGCAGGGCTTCCCAGTCCCAAACCATCACCATGAGCCCTGCCAAGCTCTGAGCTGCCCTGGTCCCCTGGCGAGTGAAAGATGCCACTGCTCCTCCTCCTGTCTGATTGTAGGCTGGATGCAGAGAGTGGTTTGCTTTTTATTTCAGGGATGGACAGTCTGGCAAAGTAACCGTGGATGATTATGGTGCCAGGACCGGTAAATCCCCTGGGAAGATGAGGCAGTTAAATATCAGTGGAGATCTCTATGTAGGTGAGTGCTAATTATTCACATTCAGGGAGCAAATGCAAGGTCAGCTGCAAGGCAGAACTTTCCAGCCCTGTCCAGCTCCCTGTCCTGACCACCTGTGTGGAGGTGTCACACAGCAGCCTCTAGTCCTCCACAGCCTGTGTGTTGTGAGGAGGCCTCTCTGAGTGGGATGGGGGAATTGGTATGAGAAGGGACCAGCACCATGGTATGCCCTATGGCACTCCTGGCAGGTACACACAGAAAGAGCAAGAGGCAGCGCAAACCCCACCCCTTAGCAGAAATCTGGGCACAAGCTTATTCAGCTCGTACTGATGTTAGTTTCTGCAATAAGCAATTAGCATCCTAGTTCATTACCTCCTGCTTATCCCCGCTGTACTTTCAAGTGCGTAAAATCTTTATTTAAAACAACACAGAGGAACCTGTAAATTAAAATTCCCTTCTGAGGTGCACTGGGAAGGCTAATGGCACTGCTGGGTGTGCAGCCTGCCAAGCAGGAGCAGACACCCACGGTGGTGAAGTTTCTGACGGCTGCCTTTCCCCCAGGCGGCATGAAGGAAATTGCCCTGCACACGAACCGGCAGTACCTGCGGGGGCTGGTGGGCTGCATCTCCCACCTCACGCTGTCGACTGACTACCACATCTCGCTGGTGGAGGATGCTGCCAACGGGAAGAACATCAACACGTGTGGGACCAAGTGACAAGAGAGGAATCCCGGTGCTGAGGACCTGTCGTGTGCTTGTGTGTGTGGCTGAGCGGGAGCTGGCTGACGCAGTCCTCTGCTGCCGGACCACGTTTGCTATCTGGGAAGGTGACAAAGCCAAAGGGAAAAAAAAAAAAAAAAAGAACATTTTCCCCTCTCGTTCCCTTCCATTCCTCTCCTTTCCTGACCAAATGAAACCAAGTATTTTATGTATGAACCGTGCCCTCTGCTCCTTAAGTGTTTAGTGAACGCTAAAGGTTGTGCATCAGTGCAAACAGCAAAGTGTGATGTTATGAGTAGCTCAATGACTGTGTTGTGGTCCTTAGGTTGTCTTTTGTAGTATCAGAGAAAGCAATCTTGAAACACCTGCAATCACCCCACCCTGCAGTGATACAGTGACTGTGCTGTTCAACAAATACACCATCAGGCAGTGTATTTTTGCATTCACATGTTGGTCCTGGAACAAGCAGTTCTCATTACCAATCTCTGATTTAGCTAAATTATGTTTCATCCTGTGTAACAGGATAACAGTTATAATGACTGGTTTCAAAATATTGTTGTTTGTTGAGGAGGAAAGTTCTTACAAGTCTACTTTTTTATTACAAGCAACAAAAACAATGAACAAATTTTGTAGAAGTAATTTTATACCTGTCTATTTTTTATAGCAGCTGCAGACCTGCTTACATGGCATCACTTTTAACATCTACATGTACTATACAATTAGCTCTTTGCACACTTTCCTAAAAATAGAAAAGTGACCTGTGGCTTAATGTCTGTATTATACAGTTTTAATGGGGATATTTGTGAGTTATGACCAGTTTTACATCTGACTCTTTTTGTTCTGTAAATTTTGACAGTTTAAAATTGTACATTATGAAGCTTTCCTGTCTTAAACAGATTAAAAAGATTAGAAAAAAAAAAAGAGCAAATACTTGTTACTGTGGTTTTAAAAATCTTTTTTTTTTTTTTCTCCAGAAAAATGAGAAAAGAGACCTTGGTAGGACACAGTCCTCTTAAAATGTTGTGTTTTCTAGGCACTGGAACAGCACTTATGCAACTTTGATTGCTAAAGTGTAATTTAAGCAGGCAAACAGTGCTGTTGAGACACTGAGAAAGTGGTCCAGAATTTCATAGTTTGGAGATTTTTCTTCCTTAGTTCTTTGTTCAGAGTGGATGAGTGAGCCTTTGTGGGCAGCAAAGAGAGACCAACAATGCACCAGGACATCCCACAGCCTGCCATGTGCCCGTGGCAGGGGAAGCACAAACTTTCTCAGGGGCACAGGCTCATCTGAATGCCTGTGAGCTGAAAAGACCTGATGTGGTGAAACCAATGGAGGCCAGGAGGTTTCTGCTGCATTTTTCCTGTGCCCAGAGTGCTCCTGGCTCCCTGAGAGCTCAAGCGCATTCCCTAGGTTCATCCCACTGACCGCAAATCTAGATAATGGCACAGGCAAATACCTGCCAAGGACACCTCTGCTCCTGTCCTGCACAATAAAGGGACACCCTGATCTCTTAAGTGAAAGATCTTGTGCTCCTTGTACATTGACCTGTACACACTGGTAACACACTGGTAGCAGTGATCAAAAACAAATGCAGGCACTTACTAGAAACAGAAAGTAACAGAAAAATGCATTGTGGTGCCATCACATAATGTGCACCTGTGCTCTGCCCCCTGGTGAAATGACACATCAGAAAAAAAGGCTGTAGATGACATGGGCAGCTTGCAGTGGAGCTGGAGACATTCATGGTTCTCCTCCCAGGAGAAACAAAGTTTTGTTTGGCCGGGGGAGCCCCCTGGGGAGGGAGAAACCTCCATGGTTGGGAAAAAGCAAGATAAAATATACAAGACCAAGATGTGCCTTTAAAACGAAAGTAAATGGAATTTGATGCCTTGGGATGTAAAAGGAAAACGTACAGAAATTGAAAGAGGGTGAAAAGTCAAACCTCTGGAGGCTGAAGGTTTTTCTGTCTCCTCAGTGCAGCTCTATGGCAGTGGCCAGACACAGCCAGTGCTTAGGTCACGTCTCAGCCGCTGGCTGCCAGAGCAGGAAAACTCACATTTTGTGTGAGCCTGAGGGGTTTCCCAGATGCTGATGGCCTGTCCTGACCCGGCACAGAGCAGGGAGATTTGACTGGCTGTATCCCTAGTCCTGTGGACCTGTTGTGCTGCTGGTGACAGGGCACTACCATGGTCCGCAAACAGCATCGTTCTCTGCTCTGTCTTGCGTGCCTCGACTTTCCCATACTTTCATTTCTGTCACAGGGTTTAGAGACCAGTTCCAAGACAAACATCTGGCGGGAGAGGTCTCTATTTTAAGATAATTTACTGCAGAATACCGGGCGGTATTTTGGTACAAGGCGGTACTTCTCCAAAACAAAAGCTGTCCTTTGAAACGCAGGGTAGGGAGGGGAGTGGGTAGGAAATACCTCTGTTGTTGTTGTGGAAAGAGAAGAGCAGCAAACGGCGGCTCCCCAAATGCCTGCTTCCAACGCTGCTTATCACCTCGCGTGAATTCTGGGCTGGCGACATCACCCTGCAGCGGCGCAGCTGCCGGGCGGGAGCTGGAGGCGCGAATAGCAAAGATGCTGAGCGGTTTAAATCATTTAAGGGGGAAAAAAAGAGGGTCCTTTCTCCATCCTTTTAAAGACAATCTGAGAGACATCCGTCATCTACGTCTCCACTCTCCCTGGTGAAGCTTGGCGATGGGAGGGAGAGTCTGTGGTTTCCACTCCAGGGGCTGAGAAGGAGAAAGGTGCCAGAAAATCAGGAACATCTGACCACATGAGGAGGCTCTGCCCCCCTGCCCTCTGCCACCCTCCCCACTGAGGCTGGGTCAGGGAAGGAGAAAGGAAAGGTAGACAGTGCATGGCAGAGTGATTAGTCATTTTCCCAGGAACTGGCCTGGATGTGCTGCTGGCTGTCTCCAGGAATGTTTATTAGTCACATTACTCATTTCTTGGGCTGACTCAGACGCTAGGCATGACCCCAGTGCTGATCAGAGTAAGTTCCTGCGGGTTCACAGAGCTGTGTCCCTTTCGCTGCAGGTACTTGTGCAAACCATCAGTGAATGCAGCAGTCACAAGTGCTTGTACCTCTAATTGCAATTTAACCTCCTTCCTTAAACTGCAGTTCTTATCTTTCTTACTATTTTTTCCACATTAACCGCAAAATATGTAACATTTCACTTAGGAGGGCTAAACACCTGCCTTGATGCCAGCTTTGTTGGGCTGAGTCAGGCTTTGTGCTGAGCACTGGCTGTGTGGCAGAGCTGCTTCCTGGTTGTCCCTCGTCCTGCCCTGGGCAAAGTGTGTCTTACTGCCCTCCACTACTCCTGGGAGCCAGCTACTGGGCATCAGCAGTTAGGTTTCATCTGCTTGTTCCCAAAGGAATATAGGGACAAAGAAAAAGAAAGCAAGTCAAGAGGATTGAAAGCCAGATGAGACTTAGCAATGCTCCCTGTGTTAGGCAAACCCTTGCTGCACTGGTTTGTCGTGGGTGGTCAGCTAGGACCTCATTTCCATCCCAGTCCTCTCAGCCTGGCCCCAGGGAGCAAAAAGTGAAGAGGAGGAGGAGGGGGCTGTCAGGGTTGGGAAGTTGCCCATTCCCTGATGGAGTATTACCCTGCAATAGGTGCCTGTTAAAAGTTACTGTTTTGTCAGCCAAGCTTTCCTTTTGAGAAAATGTTTTCTTTCTGTTTGTACCGCAAAATAAGCTGGGTGGGAAATGTATTGTTCCAGCTCTGCATGTTCAGCTCCCTCCATGGCAGCATCACCTCTCAAGGGGCAAGTCTCCTCACTTTAAAGGGCTAGAAAAAGTACAGTCGTGGTTTACTCATGGAGAGCAGCAGACACATCCCATCCCATCAGATATATGCATCTTTTCTCAGAATTTTATTTCTTGGGTGGTGGTGGGGGCGGGGGGGGGGGGGGGGGGGGTGTCCCTTCCCCAGCTCTCTCCCACTCCATTTTTTCATTGGTTTGAGTCATTGTGGGCACCATGGGTCGAGTGATATTGTGTCTCTGATCCTGCACTTGGGCATTTGACTCATGAATGACAGCCTGGTGCCAGCACCTGTGGTCACTGCAGCTCTGCAAGGTCCTGGGTTCTGTCCCTGTGGACAGAACTTGGCTCATCTGTGACTGCCCTCTTGTCACACCCCTTGCAATGGAGACTGCCTGGCAGTGCTGTGACCGACTGCCCTGATTTCTTTTGAATATCCATTCACTGCCACAGCATTTTTCTTTGTTCATTGTGCACAGGACAAAGATGACATTGTTCCTCTCCCCTGCTCTTCCTTTTTAAATGTTCCCTCAGTCTTTCTTTCTAGGAAAACAATTGTGCCAGTTCTTTCAACACCATCCCCACAGGCCATGTTTTCGAGCACTACATGTTACTGAGATACATAGGGAAGCATGGAAGAAATGGAGCTGCACAGACATCTCATGCTCTATCTCACAAAACAGCTTTCCAACCTAATCTTTTGTTTTGCAGACTCTTAAATAGTTTCTATTGGCAATAGGGCCTAGGTCATCACTTTTTGTGGACATGGTGGAATTTTCCTAATTTTTTCTGTCTTTTGAAAACATTGAAGGAGCAATATCTAACATTTTCTTTACCATTTCACTTGCTCCCATTTTTTTTCCCCTCTTCAGTGCTGGTGTCAGCAAAGCAGAATTCAAAAATGTAATCACCAATTTATCATCATGTTTAGGCAGTTTTCATTTGTACTGATTGTTCTTACCAAAACAAAGCTTTCTTTTAATAGCTAACAAATGTTTCATAAAGAGGGACTTTAAGCTTTATTTATGTGTTGACAGAAACTTTTTGTGGTTGCAAATCCAGGGGAATGCTGTACATTACGTCTACAGCCATTGCCACATGGGGAGCAACCAGCACTGGCAGCACAGGGAGAGTCAAGCAGAAGATAAGGATGTGTGCTGGAACAGGGTGGAACAGGGCCAGAAAACGTGGATGGTTTGACTCCCTCTCTCCACCTTTATTGTGATGGTTACACATGGGACAGCTCATGGTCCCTGCAAAGAAACTGCTGCTCTCACAGTCCTCTGGTGCTGCTGTTGTGTGTGTCCCCATGATGAGAGTTGGAATCTCCAGCTGTCTGGCACCTGTGTTAAATATCCAGCCCAACTGGATTAGCCTGGTTTTGCTAACGATTGAGTGGGCTATGTCTGAACACTTGCAGTATCTTCAGAAGATATTGCAAAGCCATCACTGTGTTACTTCTCTAAGACCTGAGACAGCAGTGATGGAGCAAGACCTGCCTGAACTCTTCCCTGGTGTTCCTGTCTGACCAAAGCAGTAGCAGGGCTTGAGAGGGCAGCTGTGGGTTTCACCTTTGGAACAATTGAAGCCTTTCCTCATTTGCACAGCTCTGTTTCAGTCTTTTCAGTGCAGTACTCTTCAGTCCTGCTAAAAGACCTCAATCCCACACCTCTCCAGTGCTCAGCGGAGCTCCCACATCCTGC
Organism: Entomyzon cyanotis; assembly: GCA_024500445.1. Taxonomy (NCBI): domain Eukaryota; kingdom Metazoa; phylum Chordata; class Aves; order Passeriformes; family Meliphagidae; genus Entomyzon; species Entomyzon cyanotis. The sequence goes on along the minus strand of JAKEPQ010001021.1, from coordinate 39,757,233 downwards.
CTAGCTGCTATCGAACTAAGCTGCACCAATCTGCTGTTGTGAGGCAAGGAATCAACTCTGACTTTCAAGAATGCCTCCAAAGAGATGGAGAGAGCACAGTGCCACCATGCCATGAGGGCTTCACGTGATGTGCTGTGATGTGGCACCTGTCATTACACACATCACTAAGTTCAGGTGTCATTCCCAAATAAAGGTGCTGGGGTTAGATGAGACACAAAATTCCTTGGCTGTCGCTAGAACACTAAGTGCCATGACAAAAATGGCCTCAAACAAGCCCCATGTTACAACCACCATATTAGCTGCTCATCTCTGGTCCACTAAAACATGCTGAAAAAGTGTCCTATGCCACCCAAACCAGCCCCACAGTGCACAGCCTGGGCCCCTCCATCCTGCTGCTGCATCTTTCATGCTGGCCCAGGGATGTCCCCAGCACAGACCTGTCCCCCATGGAGAGTCTCCTGAGGCTGATGTCTGCGCAGCCTCAGCCCAGGCGTGCAGGGGGATCAAGTGTGAAACCCCAGCTGCATCAGAGCCACAAGCTGAGGAGGACACAGGTAAGTGACCTGGACTTTTTCCTATCACTGCATCCTATGGCAGGAACAGGAGGGCTTTAGTGGACCTTGCACTTGCCAGGGTCTGCTATGCTGAGGAGAAGTTGCTTGGGGAAAATCTGTTACTACTCTGCCTATCAGGAAGCCAAGGCTGTGCTTGCTAGATCCTGTGGTTATTTACTCTGGCAAAAAATTCAAATAACTCTGTACTGCAACATGAGCAGAGTTTAACTCTTACTTTAAAAATAAATAGGAAAGCAAAGAATATGAAGACAAATAAGAGTGTAAGAAAATATATTTATTGAATTTCATGGCAATACTATGGCAAAATTGTTAAACACATGCTTACTTTTAGACACCCAAGCAATACAACGGGAGTTACAACAAGCAAGCAAACTAGTTTTAAAATGTATGCAAAGTTGTATCTTAGTGTTAGGTTAGTCTTAAATGTCAACTGCCACACTGAAATATTATATCCCCAACATGATCCCATGCTCCTTTTTTAAGCATGCATTTGTTTAACTGCTTAGCTGATAAATTTTCATATTGATACACTTTATTGAATCAGTATTTTACTTGACATGCTACAGCTTCATTAAAGTGCCTTGTGATGATCTTGCTAAAATTGCAAATGAAGTAATTTTTCAATAGCAGATTCGGAAGCTGGAAGATTTCAGTATCATTCAGCAACAAAAATACGTTGAATGACTTATTAGGTTTAGTGTGTTACGAAAACTATTTTTTCAGCTCGATTTACACAGAATTAACTTCTATAGATGACTATTTCAAATTGGCAAACAATATTTTCACTAGTATTAAACAAAAGTCCATTAAAATCTTCATAAAAACAGAACATAAAAAACATCTCTAAGCAAATTATTTATGCTGTAAAAAATATGGTATAAAAAGAGCTAAAAAAAACATTGAACCTGTTCACAGTATATGTTTTTAAAGTTACAGCATTATAATACAATATTGTGTATTTTTTTCAGGTGACCTGTATGATTCCACCAGTTCTTATGTTTTGTGCGCCACAATAGGCTCAAAGTTCAAATTACTGTTACCTTCAAGTAGGATTTCAGACATGAGTTGATTCAGTTGTCTCCTCTTTTTGCTATCCCCAGCTTTACAAACTTTTGACATGCTATGAAATATAAAATGTTGTTCATCCAAAGCCATTCTTGAATCCCATTAGAAAACATTGACAAAGTGATGTTCAAGGATTTTTTACTGTATTACTACTAAAGAGTGTGACCTTCCTAATTTACTTTGCCCTGCTCAAGCTGTTTATTTTTCAATTTTTCTTAATCCAGGTAACGAAAATGAGAATCTTTTCATTTTTTGCTTTGTCCCTGGGTCAGTTTTAGTCACTACTTTTTGCACAACATGAGACTAACTGAGTTGCAAAGGTATTGAGCGTTCCAGTGGAAGCTGGGCATACACCTCCACTGAAGCTTGCTTTCACGGAACAATTAAAGTGCAGATTCGGGACTGTCCTAGAGATTTAGGTATCACAATAAAAACCAAGAATTTCATCTGCTCTGCTGCACCACAAAGTTACCTGGGCAGTGCTTGTGCAAGAAGAGGGTGAGATTAGAGAGGGATTAACCCCATCACTCATGAAACAACCTGCCATCAGATCAGCTCACCTGCATGGGGATGCTGAACCCCTGCCCTCCAAAATGCAAAAATCCTCTGCAAGTATTTTTTTTAGTTGTAAAAGCAGAAGGAATTAATAGATGTTTTTGTGGGGGAAAAGTATTATCATGCACCCTGGGACAACTTGTAAAATTACAGAAAGCCTGCCAATATATTCTGAGGTTTGTTTGCATAACATAACATGCAAAAAGGAAACAAACACTGGCTATCTTAGAAACACTGGGGAAAATCCAGAGTTACATAAATGGGGGAGGGGAAAGAAAATTGTGGAAGTAACTGTTTTCCATCTCCTAATGAGATATTTAAGACAGACATATTTTAGATATCTTAAACATAAGGAAATTAAACATTACAACATTTCTGAATCCTTGTCTAGCACTTGGGGTTTGGGACTGTGTTTCCAGGCTGGATTAGGAAAAAGTAAGGAAAAAACCCCAACAAATATTGCAAACTGCCAACAGCGTCTTTGAGCATCAGCTGCACAGGGCACCACTTAATGCATAGCACTGCAAGTGTTGTGAAGTGTGTTGGGAGGAGCACAGATGGCAGTTGCTCCTCCAGACAAAACTGTCTCAGAATGTATTTATTCATGTACAGGACTCCAAAAAAATCACTTTGGCAATTGCAAGCCGTTTTCCTCTGCCATATGCACCTAGGCACATGATGATGTAAGCACATGTGCGCATAAAGGGTTAGGACTTAGTGTTACAAATATTTAATGCCATTTGCACTGAAGTCTTCATCAAAGTCTGTGGCAGAACAGAAGATGCTATTTACATGGGAAGCTCTTCGTAGATTTATGATACACAGAGCCTTGTTAGCAATCTTGTTCTCTAAATGTTACATTTTTCTTACATGTTTCAAATTCTTTTACTATGTTTCTATGTACTTGTAGGGATACAAGTATTCTATTTACAAAGCAGTGTTTATTTAAAAATAGAGCACACAATTTATCATCGCCTTTTCATAGTGATGTCTAAACTCCTTCTCTCTTCAGTGCACCCACTTGCTTTCATTTTCTCTCCTATTCATATTCAACTGAGTGTCCTGGAGGACATGATCACAGGAAACACCACAGCACTAAGCTTTACCCAGCTGAACCTATCAACAACAAAAAAGGTGGCTTGAAAATGCCTCTTCAGAGCAGCCTAAAGCTGGAGGTCAGCAGAAGCATGCTGCTGCCATGTTCCTAGCAAAGGAAAGTTCTGGTCCCCCACATAAACCAAAGATGAAGACATGGTGCATCTGCCAATTTTGCCATGACAGACAACACAGCTACTGGTTCCCTTTGGAAATGGTTTACCCACAAAAGCTGCAACTAGAGACAATAAAGACAGCTACCACAGGAAATGTCACTTACTGGGTTCTATGTCTGCCTATACAGCCACTGCATGGCAGGGGAGGTAATTCACTGCCTGCCTGTAATATTAGCTTACTATTTTGTTGATATATTAACTAGTAGTTCTGTGAGGTATATCACATGCAGATCTACCACCTCATCATTTAACACACAAGCCCGAGATCCCAGATCTCCATGCATATCAGAACAACAAAAATAACAAATGTGTCAAATAGGAGAGTGCACAATGTTACATCAAACGTGACTGATGTTCCACGCATACAGTGAACATACAAAAACCTATGAAAAAATCCAAATTGTCACATATGACAGGCATGGCTCAAAAATAAAAAGCAGCAGAAACAATGACTTTCTTCAGAAAGCAACTGCTTGGCATTAATATCCTACATCTCCGAACACTTATCCTGAAGGACTGAAGCACTGAGCTTGGCATAATAGTGATTTGGACACAATCCCTTCTAGTCATATCCCTTCTGGAAGTTATTTTGTTTTTTGTTTAGTTATTTTTTATTTTTTAAAAAGCTACACTTTCTACTCTTCTAAAAAATGATGTAAAAAGCCAAAAGAACTAAAACAAAATAAATGTTTAATAAAGGATAAGGTCTTTCATGAAATGACAGTAAGGAAATGCAGTTTAAACTTAAGTTTCCTAAGATATTTTTCAGAAATAATTTGTCTGAAGAGGCTCATCAGGAAGCTAGAAGGCACTAGTACATGGAGTCTGATCCCCTCTGAAGCTTACAATTGTTATCAATGCGTTTAGAGGCTAAAGAGCACCATGCTTTGAAAGAGTATTTGGTACAAAGACATTCCTAAAGATGCTTCACTGGTTTAACATGGCACTTCGGCTCAGAAAGCAAGTCTGTTCCCTGACAGTCCTTGTCATTCATCCCTAGTGCTCCATGCACCTCGTGGTGGCTTCACCTGATCACAACATTAGCACACAACCTCTCCCTACACATCTGAATTCACTGCTGAAGATCTAAGACAGGCATTTGAAAGGAGTCCTCACTGGCAGCACTGAACAGGCTCAAAGGAAACCACAGAGGCGAAGCAGCTGAACTCTCAAGTGCTGGAATGACAACTGCTTACTGGCTCATCACCATTAAGCAACAATGATGCTACAGATACTGCACAAGCCTGTATCTCTCGCACATCTGCCCCACTCTTGTGTTACTGAAGCCATTGATGTTAACAGGACCTTTCTGCCCTGCATCCTGGAAGTCAGGACACCAGGCAAAAAAAAATATATAGTCAAGAGTTAAAAAAAAAAAAAAAAAAAAAAAAAAAAGAAGAGAGAGACTAGTATTTAGATAAGAGTTTAAAACATCGAGGCAGACCACACATTTGTGGAGCTTTTCCTCACCTAATCACTAAGAAATTAAGCAATTTAAAATGTTGTTGTCTTTACTGAATAGGAAAAGCAGCACAGTGGGAATCCTGAGTATGTGATGCTTGTGTGTAAATGATTCACCATGTGAACACTGCAAATGGTCTTAAAGTACTCCCTGTGAGCTCTCTCTGTGTGCTCTCTGCAGCTGCCCTGATTTCCAGTCTCCAAATTAAAAATTGCTAGTAGTCTTAAACTGCAGTTTGATTTTGTTTCTTGCAATACACAGCCATATGAAAAGCACAGTTATTCTTCATGGTTGGCTGTTCTGCTTCAGATGGTTTTTTCATTCGGATCGCCATACAGTACTGATTGCTCCTCTGCACTGCGAAACTGTTCTATAAAAAAAACCCCAAACCACTACCCATACATGCTGTCCATGACATCTTCTGCTTTTGATTAATAGCATATGGCAGCACAAGCTAAAATTCACCTTAGGAAATAGACACATTAAGCCAAATCCACACTAGTGAAAATAAATAGTCTAAAAAATAATTATTATGAAAACCAGTTGTTACTGTTAGGATAACTATCAACTATCCATCTCCCAGTTATTAATCATAAAGGGCATAACTGCTTCCTCTTATGTATTAGTTTTATGTTCTGAGTAATAGGCTATGACACCTTCCCTTGTGCTAATGCCTGGTCACAAATGGACGTCAGCTCTTTGCACTGCCTGTCTTTTCACTCACAGCCCTGCGAATTCCAAGACTCAACAGCCGAATCCTATGTGTACCGTCCGTTCTTTCAGAGACACCTTGCAATCTCCCAGGCCTGCAGACTGATGTGTTTTTCACATCTTCACAGTTCACTCTTCCAGGAGGCACACATAGCCAGCTGTTACTGATTTTGATACTATTTAGTGTTTTGCCTTTTTGTCAATTTTGAAATATCTCTATACTTTCATTCTATGGAGATAGCAGAGACATGCCAGCCTCTGAAACTGCAGCATCCATTGCTGAGATTAGGTTTAACCTAATGCTTCATTTTATTTTGATGGCCAGAGCATGTGGTTTGGAGACCAAATGTCTGTCAAGACAGACATCCTCCTGGTCTACTCTCACACCATGACAACTAACAGCCTAGCCAATTCAGTCTCCTTATCTGTTTTGTTTACAAAACCATTCCCATGTCTTATTTATTAAAAAAAAAAAAAACCAAAACCAAAACAGAAACCAAAGTAGCTAAGGAAATGGAGAGCTAAAAAAGAAAAAAAAGAAAAAACAATTGGTTAGGATTTACGGAGACCCTTTTTGATCAAGCTCTTTTAGTGTCTGATGCCCCACCACTGTGTTTTATAGCAAGAAACAGGTAAGTTTCTTGAAAGTTTCTCCTGTGAGCTAGTGAAATTCATGTATGCCACAGCTGGAAATTTACACAGTGAAATGTTACAGCTACAGCTGTCTGGAGATGTACATGTGAAAACAAGTATTTTAAATGATGATTGTTCTGAACACTCCCTTAAGCACACAAATATACATCATTTAAGCTTTCTTTGCATCACATATCTGGTGAAGGAGAGGTAGAATTAGTGACACTTAAACCTCCCTGGGTTTCTCCCTGCCACTAGAGAAATCCTACTTGTACTCCCAGGTAGGATGTGTATAGAAGGTCCTGTTGGATAGACACCTAAGATCAGCCAGGCAGCAGGTAATACAAAGCTAATACAATAAAGATAATCCAAAGAGCAATTTCTTCTCAAGAAGCTAGTCCTACTTCCTCTAATTTTACATGCCAAACTGCTTCAGCAGCTAAGGTGAGTAGACAGAGATTTCCCCATGGCTTACATTACTGCATAGTGCAAAGACTGCTGAACACTGAGGGTGAATGGACTATTGTACCACTTCGAAGCAGGAGATCTGGAGCAGAAGCTATGAAATACAAGATGAATTAGTGCAATACATTAGGAAAGATTAACTCTTTAACCAAAAGATAGAAAAAATATAGAGCATTCTAAGTTTTTTTTAAAAAAGGAAGTTTTAAACTTTATGCATTCTTGTTGAGGTTTCAGTCAGTGTTACACCTTTTTTCCCCATGTTTGTACCCCTGAGTCAAACATTTAATAAACATTGTACAGTAGGTACAGAAATTAGTGTCTAGTTAAAAAGCAACAGGTTTCAATGGCCATTGCTTCATAAGTGTTAAACAGTGACAATAACCTTCCATACAGGAGAAGAAAAAAAATAGCACTCTCATTTGTTCTTAGTATATAACTAGGTAAAAGATCTCAACAGTTTCCTACCACATTGTTTCCATGTCTTAGGCTGAGATTTGTGATAAATTAAACCTTCAGTAAGGAAACCTGTTGGCGCTGCATCATTTGAGTCTGCACGGTTGAGAGCAACTACAACAAAGCAAAGCAATCTTTCCAAGTTATAAATTGCATGAGCCCATGTTAATCTTGGAGCACTATGTGAGGGTAGGCAGAGTTCTTTGATTATAATTATCAGGGGGTCTAAGTTCAACACCCCTTACATCCAATATATTTTACTAGAGTAATAACTAAATTGCTATAGTTTTGGCCTCTCAGCCTCTATTACAATGGAATATTAACACTTTGACTAACTTAAACATGGTAACATTCAGCTCACTAGAACTTCTGCTGACTGTCTCCAAGAATAATTCATGCCTTTTGCACTTTTCTTCTTCCTTTCTTTACAACATCAGGAATACAAGCTTATTCAGAAGGCAGATTCATGTGCAATGAGGACTCACTGTTAATCATTTGGTTTGTTCTGAAAAAAATGTGTGAAGGACCACCCTGTGTTAATGGGTTTGGGAGAGTCTTCATCATCTTTTGGGGGAAGCAGAAACTGTCGGGAATTAATGGAACATGGGCTCCCAAAAGATGCATTTTCATTGTTGCTTTCAACTGATCCAGGAGAGTCTGGAGTGCCCATGTTCCAGGCATTTGTGTTTGCTTGAGGTCTGTAACCTGCAGTTTTATCCAATTCTTCCTCCACTGGTGAACGACCCTCTATTTTCAGAGCACTGATAGACAGCTGCATTTGTGGCTTATAGCCTGCTGTAGTCACTAAGTCTATTTCTGGCTCCTCCTCTGGTTTAATTTGAGGCTGATACATTGACTGGATGTCAATGTAAACCACCTGAGATGACCCCCCAGGTTCATCCGTAGGGGGATTTGAGATCTCCTCTTCAATGATAGGAGGGCAGTAGGACACAACAACGTGGTTCTCCATTTCTGAGTCAGAGCCATCTTCAGGCACGGTGGTCTCTGCTGCTGGGGACATCATCTCTGTGTCTTCAATCTTTGGAGCTGTAGACTGTGTTTCCACCACTTCAACACTGTTGGGGGTGCATGGGTTCATTTCCAGTGTTTTAAGTGTCTTATTCCCCTGAAGTGAGAAAAAGAAGAGGGAGAGACTAAGCTAAAAGATCTGGAAAACCTGAAAGCAACAACTTGCCCAAATCACAGCAGTTTGCTGGCTTGTGGATTGTACTCATCCCATGGCCATTAGTGCAATACACTAAAAAATAAAAAACAGAAATGTTTACTTTTCTGGCTCATCATATATTCCTGTTAATAAGTATTTTATGCAAATTAAAGAGACTTGAGATTTTGCAGTTAGTGTCTGACAACTGTCCCCAAATCTCATCTCTCTATAGCCCATTCCAATCCATGTTTAAATGTTATGCCCAGCTCCAGCTACTGTATCTAGCAGGAAGCTGGGATATGGCATATACACATTTCCATACTTTCTGCTTCTTCTAACACTTTGACAAAGGGGTGTGTTACTCCTGTATTGTTATCAGGTACTGACACATCTCATTAGCTGGGGAGAAGAGAAATGCAGCAGTCCTTTACTACTTGAAACATTGCAAGTAACTACATTAACAACAACAAAGCTCTAGATAGCACCTGACAGAAGTTACTCAGTAAATTGGCTTGTTCTCCCAGCCAGAGTTTTTTTCCTACAATTGGAACAGATGAGTCAAAGTTTGCAAAACAATTCTTTAACTTGTATTATCTTCAGAAGCTTGAAACACTAGATTTAAAATGAGGGTTACCTCACAGATGTTCCTCTGAAACTGCAGTGCTTTACTGTTCTCAGGATTTGGGATTTCTGGATAAAATGTTTCTTTAATCCTTTAAAGAAGAAAGAATAAACTATTATAAAGATAGTGAATACACAGATTGTGAATACACAAAAAAAGAGTCAGGACATTTCCCTTTAATTCACAATACTGAAGACATCTGGTACAAAGATTTAGTGTGTTGAACTTTCACTGAGTATAATGGAAAAAACAGCAACTTTTTTTTTTTAAGTGGGGAATTTAATATGCCACATTTACTAAAAGTTGAAGATGGTATGTTTACCTTTGTTTGTAGAGGGCACACAAATTACAGTATGTCACCAGCTTATTTCCATTTGGGAACTATTTATAAATGGCACTTATTGGGAAACAGGCTCCTGCAAAAACTTTCTGCATTCCTTGCTCTGACCTCTCTCCAATTTAGCTTCTCCTTCACATTCTACAGTACGTTTTTGCCACCCACCTTTAAAAAAAGCCCACTACCACCTTTGGGTACTCAGTGAAAACAAGGAGTAAGTAAAATCATGGAAAACCCTAGCACTGACACAAACACTTCCAGGAACATATGAGAATCTGATGAAGGCATTTACCATTCCCTCTTTCTGTAGCAGAAGATGCTGGCCAACACCCCAAGCAGCACCACCACTGCCACAGGGATGAGAATTGCAATAATTAATCCTACAGCTGGGGGAAAAAAGAAAAGACAGTAAATATATATATATATATATATACACACACATATATCTCCAATGTTATCTGAAAGTTTTATGCCTGTTCTAACATGCCCACCAATTAAAGGCCATTCCATTAAACTCTTCTAGTGCAGTGGTCTGCAAACAGTGACCTAGATCATTGCTGTTCCCCTTTGTTGGACGGACAAGAGTCCATTTATAAACAGATTCATTGATAACTACAGGAATCAGCAGATACTTCTCTCTTATTGCTTAATTGCAGAAGGCTACATGTGCAGCACAAGACTCATTGCTACTGTGATTCTGGTTCTTGCTAAGCACTGGAATTGCACTTTCATGATACCTGAACTGGCCAAGTTTCTGGTAATGGCTCTTCTAGGCCAACAACTCATTGCACAAACAGCACTGTCTTATACAGGTTTTACAATGCTTCCAATCCCTAGGCTTTAGTTCCAATACATCCCTACTGCCTTCCTCCATTGATATTAAATGGCTCAAGCTTGATTTTTCATGTGTTTTAGTTGCACCCCAGTGTTTACTCCTTCATAGGAAATACCTTTTTTTACTTCTCATTCCTCAAAGTCAATCTCTCTCTTTTTTTTTTTTTTGTAGCTGTCTTTCTGTGTTTGCTTCTGTCAGGGGATCAATAAAACCGAATTCAAAGCAGAGAGGCATCTGTTTACAATTCTGAAACTGATAAATATTTCCACAATGTCTTTCTTCCCACCAAGTATTAGCAGATATTCATCATGGGAAACCTGAGAAAAACAACTGGCTGTTTGAGAAAACTAAGCTCGGACTCCACTATATTTAGTAGTAGGTTAGAAGTTATTTTTCATGCATACATTACCATGAACTACAAAGTAGCTGTAATAGGAAAGCATCTTTCCCTCACTCTGAACTACACCAATTTTTGTATTTATAAATAACCAACTAAATAAAGGAAAAAATTAGACAGTAGGCCCAAACTATGTAGGGCACCAGAAAAAAATCCACAAACCAACAAAATAAACTCAGCTTTACATACATTGTACAGCCCCTGTGCTAAAGACAGGGATTCATCTGAACAGGGATAATCAACTTACAGTCCTCCTTTGTCACCACATACAGGCTGTTCGGAGGGCTCAATCCACCAGCAGTGTAGGCTTGTAGTTCCAGCTGGTAACTCGTTTTGCCTTGAAGATCAAGTATTTTCATAGACTTCTTTGTTAAGTCAGTGATATTGTTAACTTTAAGTTCTGGATTCCCTGTTTGTTTGGAAGCAGTAAGAAAAGCATAACTTTGTAAGAAAAGATTCAAAAAGACAACCTCAGCTTTAGCAAAACTTTCTTGAAGTGAGCAGCTGAAACCTGAAGAACGGTCTGTGTAAAAACTGAAATAAAGGACCCTAACAATGCTGCTTGCTTACACAGCACCAAACAGCACAGGAGTGTGGTGCAGCAGCTACAGATTGACTTCATTTCCTTACCCCCCTCCTTGTCCTCTTGTGAATGTGAGTCAGGCTTCAGTCCTGACAAGACAGGCACTGTAAGAATATACCCCATTAAATATAGCTATGTAACCTCCCTGCCTCATCTTTGCAGGGTATCTGAGCACAGGACAGCATGACACATTGCTACTTAGTCACTGCATTGCTTTATGGCCCCAGTGAACCAGGATTTTCTCCAACTTTTGCTTTATATTAAAAAACAACTGCACTAACCACACAAGGAGCTGATTATTTTGAATGCCTTTGTCATATTATGACAATTATGTCAGTGAGTAATGCAACTGAATTATTATTAAAGCATCTTTTTGATTAATGTGAAATTAAACTATTAAAAAACAAAAAAGAAAGATGTAAGTAAGGAAGTTGAAATCCATACAATTCAATTACCTGATTCTGAAAGCCTAGGCTTTAAAGCATCTTTTTCACCTTTTGCAAAGGAAAGAAGATACCCTTTTAAAAACCCTCGGCACTCTTCAATAGGAATGTCTTCCCATTTTACCAATATAGAATCTGAGGAAGTTTCTTCAACAGTAAAATTTGGTGCAGTTTTTGGAGCTGTAGGGAGAATTATGAAGGAAAAAACTAATAAGAAATTACTTTCTCATTAAATGCTGAAACTATGTAAGTATTTAATCAGTTTTATTTTGGAACTAACATTTTCCAACCTTTTCCCCAAGACTCTTCACATGTGAAAGACTTAGCAGATCATGCTACAAAAATACAGCTATGTTGAACTCGTTGTTAATAATTACTGCAGAATTATCTACTAAGAGATGCTAAAAGAAAAAGGTCTCTTTAGTCAGCCTTCTTAAGAGACCCTTCTTCCTGCAACAAAGCCCAAAAGACTGTATAAACATTCAGAGGATACAAATTAGCTTTGAAAGGTTTTAACTCCGTGACTTCATAGCTTGCCCTAAAACTAAACAAACTCTGCATTCCTACCATGGAATTCTAGCTCTGCTTAGAAGAACTGCTATTAGCAGTTTTTACAAGTCCTTATTTCAATACCTGAAGCCTACTGAAAGTCTTACAGTAGATAATGCATAAAGTCATGTGCACCAGGACTTAGTCTGACATTTGGCTTTGATCCACCAGGGCTGAACTCATGTTTAAGAATGCATCCATCTCTCTATGGCTATCCATCCAAAGGCAAATCTGAAGTTTTAGAATGAATCTATGCTCTTGAGCATTTCTTAGTTCCTAGTAAGTTTCTTCTGTACATTCAATGCATTTTTAGTCCCTCAGAGTCTTTATACCTTGAAAGCTTCTGTCTGATCTGTTCAAAACACATACAGAAAACTCTCCTGGAAAACTGTTCAGAATTTTTGCAGAGGTACAAATAGCTGAAAATTGAGTTTCTGGTAAAATTCCCTTAACCTCACCTTCAACCTTAGCAATGAAATAAACAATACCATTTCCAAGGACTCAGATTATGTCAGCAGCTCAGTTTTCCAAGCAAACTATTTTAGCAGAAAACACATTAAACTTCAAAGTGGAATGGGTGCTGTAGTTGCAATACAATACAATACAATACAACTGTGGTGTTAAAGGGTAAAGTCACGTTCAGACACATGGGAATAGAAAGGATTCAGACACTAATGCATCTTCAAGCCAGCAAAGCTCAGCACTACGTCAAACCCCAGTTACCCAGGCAGGGTTGGTATGGGACAGAATACAACTGCAATTCTCAAACTGGTTTGTGCTCTAGGATCTAGTTCGCATCTGAAAAATGCTTCCAAGCAGGAATGTTATGGATACGTTTTATATTTGCTGAGCTGTACCCAGTGTGCTTGGAAGTCTACTTTGACTGACGAATCAAAAAAGTTGCCTCCTTTCGTGTAGAAGGGAGTAGAGCCATGTGGTTCAAATTCCAGCTGTGAACTGCTGTGACTCTCTGTGCCACCACACAAGCTGGAGAACACGGGGTTATTGCATATGCTTGGAACTGATGTGGCTGGAGAAATGTGTTACAGTTATACACAGAGAACAAACAGAAGCCAGTGGGGATCCTGGTCTCAGTCTTCTTCTGCCAACGCTTAGCTAAAAATAGACACAGTCTAAGCTCACTCTGCAGAGATCCCGAATGATAAAAGTGTACTTACGCAGCTCTTTCATATACCCAGTTACATTTTTCAACAACTGATATCCAGTGGATTTGCAGCCATACAGTGAAAAGTTGTATCTCACGCCAGGTTTGAACAGAGCTGCAAGAGAAAACTGCTGTAAGAATATTTCACTTCTGAAGAATGATGCTTTTAGATTTCACTTCATGCAGACATATAAATATGTATTAAAAAATTACAAAGTATAATAGTATAAATACCATCCCTACTTGTAATTTCTACAAAAGCTGTGCCATCAGACGTGGTTTAGAAGCAGTAACCAAATCTAGCTCCCAGAGAAAGTTTAGTACTAAACAAAGAGGATTCAAAACAAGCTGCTCAAATTGCATAAATTGCCCTTTCCATGGGGAAACACAAATTGAAGTTACCAGAAATAATCCCCTTCCTTTCCTCCCACAGCAGCCATCCAAACAGCCTCTATGTGGTAGATCCTGCCTCCTCCTCAGAAATACAAATGAATTTTGAAATAACCAGGCTTACTGGAGCAACAGTACAAAACATATGCAGAAAACTCTCAAAACTGATAGTGAAGCACCTTAGCAATGAACTTAAGTCCTCAACTGACTTTACAAAACACAGATAGTCAACAAATTTATGCTTCCCATGTCTTTGGTGGAAATACAGGTGTTTGATGCTATAATGCATGAATAATTAACCACTTTCTGGGATTTTCTCAAGTCAGGGCTGCACGCTACTTTCAAGAATTTTTCTAAACAAGATGCCACTGTGAAACTATGCAGAAGTCAAATGGGTTTTGCAAGAGTTCAAGTCTGGCCTGAGAGATCTCTCAAGTCTGGCCTGAGAGATTCTCCTAGCAGGACTAAGAGCAGAGGTGGATTTGCCAGCTTGAGCCCAGCCCTAGCAGCTGGATAACTCACACAACATGCTGCAAGAACCATCCCAGGGAAGAGACCAGGAGTAAAGCAGTGCACCATTGGACACACACAGTATTGTCTGCTTAAAAGAAAGCCATCTCCAGCTAGCACAAACTAAAACAATATGGACACAGTGTTGTAATTACAGACAGAAAAACATATTGCCCCCACCCTCCCAGGTCTCACTCCTCCTTATCTTTCCTATGTACACAGCTCCGAGTGGTTTTCTTGAATGGAGACTTTAATACTAAATTCTTCTAAAAAGTAAATATATACCCTTATACACAGCAGAGAAAAAAAAAACCCTACATCTTTAATGGGTTCTGTCTTTCCTCTTCTGCTGCTACTAGTCCCACCACAGCTGAGTTTCATTTCCCTGATCTGCCCACCAGCATCTAGAGACCTGGAATGTGCCCTGTTCCAGGAAATTTCAATAGTTGACAGCAAGCCAACACATGGAGGTCACACTTTAAAAAAATCAGCCTCATGTAAAAACAACAGATTAGTCTTCTTCCATCCTGAGCAGCACTGTTTATGCCTGGAATCCAAATAAAACCCCAAACTCTAGATTAACCACTATGCGTTAGGCTGAGTTAGGAAATTGTGGGGTACAGCTAGAAGAGGTAATTTCAAAACAGTTAATAAACACAGTATGATAAAAGTTAAGTCAAGACTGATATTTGGATTTGGCAAGACTGTGAAAGAAATTAAAATAAACACAGTACCAAGAAGAATTTCATTTATTTACACAAGTACACAGTAATCAAACAATCTGCAACCTATAGCTTCATGTTGTTCTTATTCCACTTGCTTCTGGTCTCAACCAGAAAGACTCACATGAAATTATTTCTCACTTACCAGATTTTATCACTGCATTTGTTGTATTTGAAGGAAATTTCTGCCAGTCCACACTACAGGGTTCAGACCCAGATGAACGACACCATTTCACTATGTAGCCACAGGTCATGTCAGGGTAAGAATCCCAAGAAATATTAATTCCATTCCCCATTGCCATGGCCTGATCTGTTGTGACATTGTCTGCAACAAAGATGACACAAAAATCCATCAAAGAGCAGACACTTATCTATAGTCCAAGATGAAAGAAAGCCTTCCAGCCACAACACAATGGCTTTACAAACGGCAGTCACTTCTAAGAACGAGAGGCACGCGTGAACTGTAAAATTTGAAGCAATGTACTCAGCTGAGCTTTCTGGAGTGCTCAGAATCAGACATAGCCTGCAGCAAATCCCTCAGCCAGCCTTAAACATGACGATGAGCAATGCAGCAGCTCGGGAGTGGTTTAAAAAGCACTTTTTCAAGGTAAGGATTTACAGCAGATGTCAGGTTCAAATATGAATTGACACCAATTTGGCAAGAGCCTCCAGCTATAAATTCCTGCTGTCATTTAATCAAATGGTTTACTTTGTGTTTCTTTCAAAGTGTCTTGCTGTCACTCGCCCAACCACAGACAATCATTTTTCATGAAGAATCAACAAGCAATAATCACGTCTCTGGTGAACTTTATGGAGGCTTCAGCCTATCAAGGGTAAATTTAACAAGAAAAAAAAAAGAGCTTTGCCTTTAGTCTATTTTTCTTGTTTCTGATTATCAAAGGTTTAGCTGCCCTTGAAGCGATCAGATCTGGGAACAGCTTCCAATTCCTGCAGCTGCCCTCCATGGCTGTTCATCAGATGGGACCCTGCAGAGCTAAGGGATGGTTTCCAAAGGCCACCACAAAAGCAGAGGCCCCATGACAGATCTGCAAAAACAATCTCAGGGTTTCAGTTTTCCTTTTTCAGTGTTCTCATTTATGCTCCCCATTGAGTCTATTATTTCATTTTATTAAAGCCATAAACTATGGAAGGCTGAAGGGCAAGGACAGTTTTTAAAAATTAGTGCTATGAAAACTTTACTCTCCCAGATGTGGTTGTGAATGTCAAAGGACTGTCTATTTCTAAATAATCTTAACATACAGCTAAGTGTACAATCCTTTAGTAGTTTGCTCATGGCAAGAAAAAGACACATGAATAAAAAAAGCAAATCAACTCCACAAGGGTTTTGATACTTTCCCCAGAAAAACTACTATGCATCCAGTGAAACTACATTTCTATGATGCTGGAAAAGACCATATTTGTAATTAGCAGGCTTTAATTTTTCTGTTTAGGGAAAAGAGTTTTTACTGACAGTGAGCGCATACTGTCTAAAAAATACTTAAATGCACCACACTCCACCTTATTTCCTGAGCTGGATGACTAGAAATTCACCATGGGCAGTACTACTCATTTTGGTGTATTTATAGCTGCAACCTAGACTAGAAGAAAAAATAACTACTAGCACTAGAATATTACTGTGGTAGGGGAACCTGGATCACCACATTATATGCCCCAACTCTCTACAGTGCACTTTTCAGAGACAGTGACAAATTAATTATGGCAGTGTCCTTTGTTTGTGTTTTCATTTTTCAGAAAACCTCAGCAGATCTCCAGCTTTAGACCCTCTGCTCTCTTATGGACATTAAAAGCACTTACAGATTGCACACAGGAAGCAGCCAGAAAAGATGTCTGGGCAAAAATGTCATCCAGTTCTTTGAATGACTCATCTTTTATGACTCTAGTCAGTGACTCAATTCCTATACCAACTCGGGAACAAATCTTTAATGAGTACATGTTGGGTAACACCAAAGGGAACCTCAGACATCTGAGAGAAAGCTATAAATGAATGCTCTAGCTGCCATCAGCTATCCCACACCACAAATCTATTACAGAGACCTCTCTGACTCCCAGAGCCTCATTCTTTCACTGCTGAAGAAGAGCTATAAAAGCATTTCAAATCAACTGTCCCACACAATTACTTTTCCCTCCAATGGGCAGACTAAGAATATACTATAAGGTATTAGCACTGGTGCTGTGCTCAGTTCTGGGCTCCTCAGCACAAGAGAGACATAGAGTTTCTGGTATGGTTCCAGTGGAGAGCAGCAAAGATGTTTAAGGGACAGGAGCATCTCTCTTACAGGGAAAGGCTGTGGGAGCTGGGCCTGTTCAGCCTCAAGAAGAGACAACTGAGAGAGAACCTCATCAGTGTCTGTCAGTGTGTGCAGGGAGGGGTCAGAGGATGGAGTGGGCTCTGCTTGGTGGTGCTGAGCAATGGGACAAGAGGCAAAGGGAAAAACTGATGCACAGGAAATTTCACCTGAATATGAGGACTTTCACCTGAATATGAACTTTATTGTGAGACTGACCACACACTGGAACAGGTTGCCCAGAGAGGCTGTGGAGTCTCCCTCATTGGAGATATCCAAGCACCATCTGGATGCAGCCCTGTGCTGTGTGCTCTGGGATGGCCCTGCTTGAGTGGGGGGTTTGGATGAGATGACCACCGTGGTTCCTTCCAACCTGACTCAGTCGGGTTGTGATTCCTTTTTTGGAGAAGCACAAGAAACATTATGCACAATGGTTTTCCTTCACACAGAAACTTATTTGTTTCATCTCACTGCGAATCTCAGCCAAAACACATTTCTTCCTGTGAGAGATGGCCATGTCTTATCAGAACCCAAGCTTCTGGACAAGCAACGGTGACACTTGCTCTTCAGGTGGGCAAGGAGAAGCAGATCTATGAATGCTCCTGGCAAACAAGCAAGGAGGGGCCTTGCTGTGTAAATCTGTCCCCCCTGCAGAGCATCAGCCAATTCTGGAGCTAAAGGTTTGGGCTTTGGGAGATTACTCTTTCTGGTGGGCAGGGAAGTGTGGACTCTCAATAACCACTTTGCAGTATTATCTACTCTCCAAGCTCAGTGTTAGGAACAGAAAATCATTATCTGGCTCAGCTATTTCCCTTTACAAAACCCTCAGCAAGACTGGCAGTGTTTTAATTGGGAAGCTATACCCCAACCTCCTTTTCAAACACTGGCTCCCTAGCACAAGGATGCCAACAGTTCACCAACCAGCCCAATTAATATTCTCCTGCAGAGCTCACAAGGCATTGAACTGACAATTCTTGCCTTAGAAAACCACACGAAACTCCCAAAACTTCTGAATCTGTTTAGTATGTAACTCTTCTCAGTATCTCAACAAGAACATACAAAAATAAACTGAGTTCCCTGAATATATGGGATCCACACCAATGCTCTTGAAGCCTCATTCTTCTCATTCCTCGGAGGTCTAAAGAAAAGCGCAAATAGCTTCAAAGACAGCACACTATCATATTTATTTTATGTATAGAGCACTATTAATTGGTGAGACCTTACACTAAAAGCAAAGCAGCATTTTTTTCCCTGCCCAGCAGATTTGTGTGGGGAAATTAACACAAACAAACAAAGCATTATTCTTCAATAAACAAACTCGCCCGAGGTATTCCCCAAGGTCTGAAGGTGTTTAACTCAGCTGGGAGCACTCACCACTTGGAAGTTCCACGCTGGTTATCCTTGACAGGGGAGATGAGCCTGCACTGTTTGTGGCTACAACACTAATTACACAATCACTTTTTCCAAGTTTTATCTCAGTACTGTTTGAGGGTTCAGGGACTACTCTATACTCCAGTAGCGTCTCTAGCAGGTAGCAGGACACTTCATGAGACACTATTTTTCCATTGGCTTCAGAAATGGATAAGGGCTATGAACAGACAAAGAGTACATTAAAACCAAAATGCAGTATACAGAAGAAGACATATGATAATATGAATTTAATGTTCCTGATCTAGTGTGATGACTGTAAAAAGACTACAAGGCAAAAAGATTACTCAAGTGTGACTTGGAAAATTAACATGTAAGTTCCTAAGTTTTTAATTTTCAGCGGAGATATATAAAAAGTTTAATTCTTCATAAGAAATGGTTTTCAATGCAATGCCTGAATTATAAAACTTTAACAACATTCTCATTTGAGGAAAAATATTTTTCTCAAGGGATGGTTCTATAAAAAGTTAAGAAAAGCAGTCTGTTTTATTGACTGTAAACTTCACTAATTTATAAATATGTAAGTAAATAGCTTTTTGTACAGTTATATTACATATTATTTTAGAAGTTTAAGTGTCCTATCTACCTTCCAGAAGACTTTTAGACTTTCTCCAGAAGGACTTCTCTCTCTCCAGATATCTGGTCCTCTTGCAGGAGCTAAATAAAAATAAGAATGGTAGTTTTTCCCCCAGTTGCACAGTAGACAATTTACCATCTAATAAAAATTTAAGTTTCTTTAATATGACTAACTTTAAAACAAATGGCTTCACAAGTTCAACATTTTACCATCAGAGTTAGATGAACTTACGGGCTTCTGCTGTTGTCTGCTCCACTCCCCTGCTCCAGTCACTCCACCTCCAGAAGTGGTCAGCAGCTGAACAGCGCACCCTAAACTGGTATTTCGTGTATGGGTGCAATGCATTCACCTGAGCTGTGTAAGTTGAGGATTTCCCACCAGGCATGGAGACATTGTGCTGTTAAAAATTTACAGAAATTGACATGATACATATGTTATTTTCTCCTAGATTATGCTGCTAGTCAACATGTAAAAAGGAGATATTCTTTTTCCCCCAAGAATACTGACAGTGTGAAAGCTGCAGTCAAGCCCTATGAAGAAGGGCTTGAAAAACAATGAAAAATAAAAATATTTCCTATGCAGTCACCCTAAACAACAACAAAAAAAACTTCAGAGAGCCACCAAAACGAAGTCCTGTATAGGCAGAAATTGAAGCCTGACAGTAGGCAGCACCTTTGAAATGTAAAATGTGAAAAGGAGAGGCAACACTGATAAGCCTTCAACAGAGTGAGCCTTGCACACAGCAGCAGGCAGTTGTTTCCCATCAATCCCATTCAGTCCTCCCCTCTCCCACAGGCAGCAAAACTGGCAGGCCAGAATTTCACCTCTGGTATTCAGAACCTGCACTTCCATTGAGCACATGCACATTAGACTGTGGGCACAAAGACCTTTTTCCTACGAGATGTGCACAGAAATAAAATCAAGACAATCTGTTCGAGCAAGATGTTTATCATGCAGTCTGTTTCCTTCATTTTTCCTTCAAAAGACAGTGTCCGGGTCTTACACATGTGATCTGAGTTCACAGCTCTTATGACAGGTTGAGTCTCTCCTATTATTCTTAAAGTGGTGTGAACCTACAGAGCATTTCAGTTCCACAATTACTTCAAGAAATCCTAAGCCTGGGAATATTTTTTTTACTGAATCTAATTATAACACATGTGCATCACAGCTGCCAAAAAGTGGACTCCAAGTGACTTTTAGATGCAACTAATTGTGCATTTCTAAAGCCAAATGACAACTTGAAAAAATACTAGAAAAGCCAAATGACAATTTGAAAAACACTAGAAAAGCCAAATGACAATTTGAAAAACACTAGAAAAGCCAACAATCTCTCATACGGATGGAAATGCTTCTGAAAACATCCTCAAAATGCCATGTAAAACCCCACAACGATTTCACAGCTACTTTTGCGACAGAGGACTCCTGGGTTTTTTTTATTAAGCAACCAGCAACCATATAACAAAGCTATAAAAGCTTCTACCGAGCTGGTGCTGCTTACAAAGTATCTGTGGCTGAGGGCTTTCATAGAGGTATAGGGAATCAAACTGCAGTGGAAATATAAGTCCTGACCATCTCCCACTACTCCAGATGATTGGTCCAGTAGCAGGGCTCACAAAAAAGTGTATGCCCCAGGTTTTGAGCTGCATATCCCAAAAGTATCTATGAGTTCCTTTTGTAGTACCTAATCTCTGGTATTACTTAACACATGTCATTACAGGAGAAACATAAAAGCTTAAGGCTTCCGCACTCATTAAGTTCTTTTAAAGTATTTTAAAAATACTCTTACAGAGCATGTATCAACTACAACCCTATTATTTTGGAGGCATGTACATAATGATTATCTTCACTGCATAATTTCTGTGGCTTGATTTAGTTATTTAAGGCTGTGCTCAACAGCTGTGCCCAGCTGGCAACTAAATGTAGAGGGTAACAGAATACTGCTAAAAATCAGACAATCATTGCAAAAAAAAGCCTCTGAGGTTAATGTGCTCAAATTACGAACTCAGGCTCTGTGCATCAAGACCTGAGAATTCACTATGTGCCTACTTGAAACGGTCAGAGATATGTATGCACAAAGAAACTGGGGGGTAAATCTCAGGCCAACTGAAAATGTACTTCTCATTAGGCTTCCGCAGTGAAACAGGTCACCCCCCACACTGAGTCAGGCAATACAGAAGAGGATATATTCCCACCACCTACACTCCGTACCTGATGCTGGTGTCTAAATTAGTATCCTAAGCTCCTCTGACAGTCAGCAGACTAAATATACAGCTCCAGTCTGTGATGCAGAGCACTAAAGCCAGGCAGCAGCTGGAAGCCTGAATGGTTGAAAATCTGAACCCCTCCCAGAAAATACCACCTTCTGTCCTGCTACAGAGATCCTCGCCTGGGGTCTGCCTACTGAAACATCCCATGGGAAAATCCTTCCTTATCCTGTCTCTACATCACTTGACATATGAGCAGGTTTAGCAGCTGCCCATTATGGCCACATGCATGCCAACTACTGACAGTGAACAAATGAACTGTTCTCCAAGGGGAACAAATTAAAGGAGAAATTCAGCTGCAGACTGCAAGATCTGAAATAACTGCTGTGGAAATCTTCAGGGCAGCAGTGCACCCTGGAACAAGGGTGTGTTAATACAGTTTGCACCAGGAAGGATCAAGCACAAGGACTGTCACCTAAAAGGTCAGCATAAAGCGCTATGCACTCCTTTCAAGTACCAAATAACATGGTGTGCAATTTGACTATTCTCTGAAGTCAAAACAAAAACAAAACAACCCCAACAAGCAACCAACCAACCAATAAACCAACACTATGCAAAACAATCAACAACAGAGATGAGCAGGAAGTTTCCTGATTTTAGGAATTGAACTTCTACTCATTACTACAATAATGATTCAGTAAGATCATCAGAATGAAGCTCCTAGTGAGAAAAGAATTTGAAATGTGATTAGTTCAGTGAAGAAGATCAGCATTTGTGACAAAAAAATTACCTTTTAAAAGCAACACTTACCAGTCTTCTCTCAGAGTGACCACTGCTAATTTCAATTTGACACAGAAGCCTAATCCCAGCAAAGCTGCCATTTATAAACCAACGCATTTGGATGCTTGTAGAGTTGTTCCCAATAACAGTTAACTTTTCTGGGGTTTTCGGATGCACTTAAAATATAAAGAAAAGCCTTCAGTTCTAAGGACAAAAACCCACTTATTTTACTTCAGAAAAATCTTATTTTAGAAGATCAGAGAGAATCAGAAGGATAAGCATTTCAATCAGCAAACTGGAAAACTGCTGCCAGAAAGAGACCTGCAAGCAGTCTCATTCCTGACTCTCTTCTCAGCTATCAAACATGGAAACAGATTTATTTAAGACTGAGTTTACTGGAACATATGATAAGTAGTTGAGAAACAGCAAAACATTTTTCCCCTTACTGATTTTATCAAAAAAGTGAAACACCAGCTATTTCAGAAGACCACAGTGATCAATTAAATTTACTCAACTTTGTTCAACTCCTGTGAACTTTTTAAGTCAGGACTTAAAATCTGCAGACTAGGACAGAGGAGGACTCCTGAATGACCTCTCCTGCCCAAAAGCTCCCTTCACAGAATTTTTCAATAATATTCAGCACTAATATTCAGAGCTATCAGAGAAAAGAATATCTACTGTTGGAACTGGCCCAGTTATCCTTAAGTAAATATATCCTTAAGTAAATCGGTACTCCACTTTGAGAATTAAGTGGACAGTGCAGGAAAACAAGGAAAGAAAGTGAAGGAAAGAAAGTGAAGGGAAGAAAGGGAAGGAAGAAAGGGAAGGAAGGGAAGGAAGAAAGGGAAGGAAGGGAAGGAAGAAAGGGAAGGAAGGGAAGGAAGAAAGGGAAGGAAGGGAAGGAAGGGAAGGAAGGGAAGGAAGGGAAGGAAGGGAAGGAAGGGAAGGAAGAAAGGGAAGGAAGGGAAGGAAGGGAAGGAAGAAAGGGAAGGAAGGGAAGGAAGGGAAGGAAGGGAAGGAAAACAACAGCATATCACCTGGGTATGAAGCAGCCCAGTTTGTAATGAACAGAAACAAATTATGCTTTTCTCAACTCTGTTAATTTGCTCTGACAATTCTAATCTCGGGCTAGTTGAACTGGGACCTGGACAAAAAAAATGCACTATCCTCAGGTTTAAATTAAGTTTTTCGGAGAATAGCAGAAGACAGCAACCAATAGGAATCCCTGAAACCTCAGCTGTGGTTGTGGAGGAGAAAAGGGTGGTAAAGGTAGTGCTAGAGAGGTGGTCACCACCCTTTCCTTTTTTAAACTGAAGGTCTAAATGAGAGAAGTTATTTTTTTCTCCAAACCATGACAGCAGATGATCATAGCTATTACCAATAGTACGCAATAGTCCTGATATTACCTTCTGTCTTTTTGTGCTGGTTTTTATGCTCCAAATCCTGCTGCTGTAAAACTGTGCAACAGTTTGCCCCATAAGCAAACACTGAAATTCATGGTCATTTACAGTTATAAAGTTACACCTAAATTTTAATTATTGATGTGTAATAGAAAATGAAGCAAAACATTAACCTGCCCAGAGAAGTTGTGGATGCCTCATCCCTGGAAGTCCTCAAGGCCAGGTTGGATGGGGCCCTGAGCAACCTGATCCAGTGTGTGGCATCCCTGTCCACAGCAGGAGGTGGAGCACGGAAAGTGTGTGTGGGGGTGCGTGTGTGAAGGAACAAAATGCTCCTTAAGGTCCCTTCCCACCCTAGCCACTCTGGGATTCCATGATAAGCAGCAGCTGGCTAATTATTACACCACATATTAGCATTTATCACACGGCAGTCTGTCCAATACAGCAGCACTGCTGCTGAGAATTGGCATCTCCCTCTACAGCTCATTGCCTCAGGACATGCCCTGAGTTATTTTCAAGTTCAAATTATTGAATACAGCAATAATCTGATGACAATTAAGGAAAATAATGAAACATATACCATGTCAGAGCTCTTCAAATCCAAAACTAACAAACGGTTAGTATGTAGTAACCACATTTTTTTGCCTTTGTAAGTCATTAGTCTTACCTCTTTGAGTTATATCAACCAAAAGAGAAGACTGTGCTTGCCCAATCGCATTTGACACACCTAATATGAAATCATAGGTTTTTTGATCAGGCAGTACTGGAAAGCCACAGGCACGGTCTCTGTTCATTTCATTGACCTCGCATGAAACGTTTTTACCAGACATTCTACAAAGTAAAAAGGGGAGGAAAAGCTTAATTTTTTAATAAATTAATTGCAAGCAACAGTCAGAAGCCTAGATTAAAAACATGGTACAGAATGATGGGTTCAGTCCACATGGCTTACAGAATTATTTGATTGCAGAGGCATATCTAATACCACAACGCAGGTTAAAGTGGCATCACTCATGACTTGCCCTGTTCTCACATGAAACTCTCCTCTTCTACTAGCATAACATTTCCATTCTCTCACTTCTCAAAAGCCTGGAAAACAGGTAGGTCCTGTAAAACCACCACACAAGTCACAACTAAGATTCTGATTTAAAGTATCTTTGTTCAGATCAGCATACATCTGCATTTAAAGAATTTTCTTAATTGCCTTCTGAACTAGTGAGATGCTACACACATTGTCTTTCTATTAGCCCTGTCAAACCTGAACTAAGGTTTTTTATCTAGAATACATCCACGAGTCCCCGTTGTCTTTTAATCAAAAATGGGAGAGGCAGTCTGATAACACACTCTAAGAACAGTGGTGCATTTTTAGGGATAAAAATCTAAATTGTGTATCTGTACGTACATTCATGTATTTACTTAAATTATAATCTGTGTAAGCCTCTCATTCAGCAGCACAAGTTTAATTAACTTCTTCCTTTGGGCATTTTACTGTGTTCTAGTTGAGCTCTAAGCTCCATCCACACTGTGTTCTCTATTTCAGTAGTTCAGTGTGGGCTGAGAACAAGGATGAGAGTATTTATCCTGGAACGCATCACATTAATCTCACGGCTTTCGGCTGAGCAAAACAAGACTGGACAACATCCTTGTTTATAAGATGAACACAGGCAGACAGTGACTGAAGCTCCTTTCCTGGGAATACCTGCTCTGTTTTGTCCACCTCTTCGCATCCTACCCAGTGACGCTTTTAGCACTGGCACTCTAGATGACATCTGTGACTATAACTCAAACCTCAATGCCTCCAATGTGCTTCTAAGCCACCATGAGACTCCACTTCTCATCATTTTGTGTGACTCAGGCCTCTCCTGGCTTCTTTCCCTGACTGCTCCTTTGGAATGACACAGGAGCCTCCTCACCATGAGAGTTTTGTTAACTCCTCACTAACTTCTAATCACAACAACCAAGGAATCCCCTTTGCAAGTGCTATTCCAAACAGTGTTTCTTCTTTTTTAAGGCTTTACATGCCCTACCCTTTAACACAATGTAGGAGGACACTAGTTGACTGCTTTCTGTGGGTGAAACCAGTGTTATTTGTCCCTTTCAGAGTTTTATGGGTAACATTTACAGTGCCTGCTCCAATCCTGAACACTGAGAGGAGAACAGGTGGAGGCTAATTGCTATTTTCCCTAGTGGCTGTTGGGAAATGCCCCATGACCTGTCTCACAATTGTTTCTCAGTGAACTTCTGTCATCCTGCCTAGCAGAAGCTCAGTAAATGTCTGACATGTTCCGATCCAGGTTTCATACAAAAAAATTCTAAAAATTAGTGACTGACTCCTGCTATCTTCCTGCATTTTCATATTGGTCTTGTCTACATGTTGGCAGAAGCCTGATACGCTAAGTCCTTTACCTAATTGTGAGCTCATAATGGTATAAACCTTTGGGAAAAGTCATCCGTAGCTCCCACTGGAATTTTGCAGGGATAGACAAGGGTTTTCCAAGTTTAGTTTAGGTACAGCTTCCAGAAAGTCTTGAAATGTATTTTACACTCTAAGCAATCACATTTAAATAGGTATGGTGCAGTAAGTCACAGACAGCAATGCAGGTAGTCCAGTTGTACCCTTTTACTCCTTTTAGCGCTGATTAATTTTACCTTTCAAATAAACTGTATTTTGTTTTTCGTTCTCCATATAATCCACTGGGTCTGCCTGGTTTCCAGGTGCATTTTATTATCAGAAAGTTGGACGTTTCACAGCTGAGGTTTTGGGGAATATCAGGAGCATCTGTAGAATGAAAGGAAACCAAACTAGTTAGCTGATGTTTTGCCATCCTAGTGTGACATTTGGGTCACTGGCTTCCTGAAAACATTGCTCTTTTGTTTTGCTGGGTTCTGCAAGCATCTCTCTTTTGTTTTGCTGGGTCTAGATTGCGTGCTTCAAAAATACATGGCAATAGTTACACTTCAACCACATAAGTAATATGGTTTAAAAAAAAACCACAATAAAATAGATGGATAATTATTATCAGCCACATCTGACTGACACTTGACTTGAGAATTCTAAGTGGGTGGGTAATCTGGCAAATCACATGCAAACATGTTCACAGGCTCCAGGCTCTGACCTGGAAGTGTTTCACTGAAACTCTGCCAAGAGTTCTTTCTGAAATTCTGAGCATCAGTTCAGCTGCTGAGCAATGCAAGAATGCTGTCGGCTGTGCGTCACATTTTCTCACATACCAGCCCCACCACTGCTTTGAATTCTCCAAATAAGTCGTGTCAAGGAAATGGTCCCTTTAGCACCAATTCCACACTGAATCTAAAAATTAAAGCAAGCCCACAATGACTCATCCTCTTTACCATGGCTTTGGAAGAGCTCATCTTTGCCCTTTAAGTCTTGTTCTTTGCTCACATACTAGAGCAGCACTGAGTGCCTTGCTGGAAAAGATGGGCAGCACTCCTAACAGAGAGGGTAACCATGCCAATGCGAGACTAGGCAGAGCACTTATTCCAAGTCTTGTACACTTGTGGCATATGAGATTGGAAAAGTATACACCAAAGGTTGCACAACAATACCCACATAGAGATATATCCCTTTCTCTCTGCCCTAGAGAAGGGGAACTAACACAAGAGGCAACAGTGGCAGGCTCAGTTCAGATTATGAACAGTGAGCCAAAAAAGAACACCTGTATTGCTAGCCCTAGGCTTAACCAAAGCAGTGTGTATACATATTTACTTTGTCTACCTTTTCTTCCTCAAGCGTCTCACATCAGCAAGTGGACCATAACAACTCCTCTCCCCACTAGGCAGGTACCACAAGAAGAAACACTGATAACAAACTTGGCATCCCATCTCTTCAAAAAAACCACTGTGATGGAAAAACCTACGGGACTGTCACAGCCTTCATCTTTGAACCACTGACTTATTTACCTGGAAGATTTTCCCACAAAAGCAAATTCTGCACAAATAACATAAAAATGGTATATGACTGAGAAGTCATAAAATGCTGAATTCTGTTTTGCATTTTCTATTGCACACTTAACGGACAAAGTCAATGACAGGATGCACAGGCTGGAGATTGGAACAAACTTTCAAAATTATTCCAGTTTCTCCTGTCCTTTTCCTCAACTCCAAGGACCATAAGTTCAAAGGCAGGCATTTGTAATGGGGAATTGGATTCTAATGAGCAACTATTGCTCAAATTTCCTGTGGGGAAATCACACAAAACTTTAAAGTGACCAATGATGGGGAAGAAGACAGAGGTACTTGCAGCCGTCTGTTTTAACAAATTTGCAGCAATTTGTTTAACAGTTGTATCTGTTTCTGGAACATATGTCTGAGCCTGGCATGGTTACATAGAGAAGATATACAGTGATTCAGTGTCTTTAAAGAAAATACTAAAAGGATGTTTTAGAAGAATGTCCAGGAAAGAGGAATTATTGCCTGGTTGCCTTTGCTGTAATTAGCTCCCAGGGAGCTTCTGCCCTGGATGAGCATCTGTTGCTGTTGTTGTTGCAAGTTTAACTGTTCTGTTTTCTTCACCTGACTGATTGGTAAATGAATGTTTGCATTTGTAGTTCTTGCTCTTACTCTCTCCTAGTCATGGACTAAACCAGAACAGATGTAAACCTAAAGTGATAGAGACTGGTAGAGACAGGGTTTGAGTATTCACATGGCAATAAACTACTTGGCATTCCAGATCATGAAAAGGTACCTTAGAACAAGAATCAATGAGAGAAGCACTGGGCCAGGTTCTAAAAGAAGAGGGCTTACATGGGTATCTTCTCACCCTTCCAGCCTTGGTCTGGAAGCTGGTCATAAGCTGGCCTTTCAACAGTGAAATCAAACAAGCACAATTCCCAGGTCAACTTTAAAACCAATGATCAGGAGAAAAAACAACCCACAATAGCATTTGTTTCCTAACAGAACCCTAAGAGTCTCAAAATTATTTTGATTTTCCTAAGGTTCGTAAACATGATACATACATCCTACAAACACGACAGTTCCATCCATCCCATTTTTGAGGTGGCACACTACATTTGTCCCGCTGGTATCTGAAGCACTGGCATTTAGCACTCTGATGGCATGGCTCCGACTGCTCAGTTGTATCATTTTGTAGGGTTTTGATCCGTAAGTCATATTTGTTATGTGCTGATCTTCTTCATGGACACAGCAAAATGTCACATCAGAACCTACTGCCACCACAGTGTCAAGAGGAAACACTCCACTCCCACCGGGCTCAGTATCTTTTCCTAGTAGAGAAGGAAGAAAACAAACAGAAAAAAAAACAAACAAAAAGCCTCACATGAACAATGTGCTATAAACATGGTGGTGATCAGCTAAATGGTGACTGAGGAGCACTCCAATGCATGCAAATAAATGCTTGCTAGGTTCCATTAACTAGTGATTGCATTATTTCTCTAATCAAAACAGCCTCAAAGGCAGTAGCCCATCATCACCTAATGCTCTTCTTCTGATTTTGGCCTAACTCTTATAAAGAAATAAAAGTCTGTGTGGTGGCAAGGGAACAAACATACCAGGGATCACTACTGCTGGGCTCCAGTCACTCCAATCCTTGGGGCCAACAAACTGTGTTGCATTAATGTAGCAGCGAATCTTCACATAATGTGATGTGCACTCCAAAGGCATATCTGATGACCAGTTCCAAGAAATAATGAGGTCTTCATGAGTCAATTTTGAGTAGTAAGTAACCTGCAAAGTTTTTGCACCAAGAAATAACCAAGACAGAGCTTATGATCACCTGCTAGTAATGACATATAATCTCCCAGTTGTCAACAGAATGGCAAATTAGGTGAAGTAAATCATAAAATCCTGACAGATTACTGGAGTGTGCCACCTAACTTTTAGTTGGGCTGTGAATTTACCTGGACAAAAGCCTAGGTTGCTAAATAGCCCACCAGTTAGGTAGACTGCTAGTCAGAAATACCAGAGGCCAGACATTTGAGGGAGAACAGAAAGATTGCCAGGCATTTAAAGAAATATATACTGCATCCTGGGCTTCTTCCAGGTAACTTCTCCAAAATAAAACTCTTCTAATATTAGTCCCAGATTGCACATTTTGTCTTTTCTCCATTATTAAAATTTATAGAACAGGGCTACAAATTGGCCTGGAAGAATTCTGATTACAAAAAAAGAAAAAGCAAGCTGAGCGTTTAAAAACCACCAAGACTAGAGACACTGTGGGAGATACAGAGACAATGGTATAAAGTATCTGCCAATTTCCTAAGTTCTAATTACAAAATCCCTCTACTAGATTAAAAAAAAGAAAAACCTGTTGTGACTAAGTACAGACAGTATAGTAGCCAATGTTTCCATAAATTTAAAACTTAACAAGAAGTTACCTACCAGAAACATGACTACACTCATGCTTCTAAGTCCTGCAAAGCTCTACAGTCTTCATCATTCTCAGCTTTCTTCATGTTTCTGACCTCTCAGAACATTACCAAGGGCAAAAATTGTATATATATTTTTCATAAAGGAAGTAACGGACTTACTTGTGTGACTTCTTCCATTGTTTCTTTTCGGAGTATCTGAATTTGCCAAAGGGCATCCAGTCCATATGGGAAGACCGATCCATTATCACTCCACTTCAGATTTAATGTGGAAGTTGAAAAGTCAGGCGTTAAGCTAAGGATGTGTGGAGTGACAGGAACAAAGGCTGGAAAAAGACGGGGGGGAAAAAGCCACATTCAGGTGATCAGTCTGCAACACCAACCCTACAGGTGTTTAGCAGCCACATCTCCCTGCTCTGAACTGACCAGTAGCCATAGAAGCATGTAACTCAACTTCTGTAATTAGAACAAGATGGGCTCTCTCACTACTTGAGCATGAAAGTTCTCAGGAAAGCACAGGTGCAGATGAATCATCAGGCAGCATTTTCTTTTAATACCTCAGCGTGCAGATGGGCAAGTAACTGATGGTGAATATGACTCTTCACAATGCATACTAAGGAAGTTATCCCAACTCTCACAACCCTCCTTCAATACCACAGTGATAAAGGAAACATGACGGCAGTCTTTGAAGTGTGCATGAGAACACTTCCAGGGAGGATGGTGGAAAAACATCCCCAAAAGAAGCAAGTTTTGTAGACCACTAGGGAAGTGGGGACTTGCCACAAAAGGGAGAGTAGGGAGGAAGGAGGGCAGAAACATGGAATGAAAGAAGCTTACATGAGATTCTGAAGAAAATTATGGGGAAAATGATTTTAAGATACCAGAAGTAGTTTAAGATTTTAAAATTTTAAACTACTAAGGGCATGAGATTATGATGAGGCAGGACAGGGAGATTAAACAGAAGCATCTCTTCTACAAATGCATGGTGGTGAAGCGAGAGGTTGAGAAACAGGGAAGAAATATGGTAATACAAGGCTTATGGCAGTTCAGTGGGCCTGGTGCAGGATAAAATATATTCTTTAAATGTGTGATACATCCAACTTCAATCCTGACCAACGATCTGAGAGCCTGCAAAGTGTTCAGCACAATCAATACATTGCCCACAATAACAGTGGTTATTGTGGGCAATAACCACAATAACCACAATAACCACAGTGGTTATTGTGGGCAATAACCACAATAACAGTGATTATCAGGTTCATCACTGATAATAATCAGTGATGAACCTGAGACACTCATTCTGCTCATTCTGCTGAATAAATACTTTTGACTTGCATTTTGTTGAAGTTCTTGAGCTGCTCTTGACTGCAAACAGAACCATGGATAAAAAGTGTTACTGACATTAGAATCTGACTACACTGAAGGACTAAGCAGGCAAACCAAAGCCAAAGACTAGAGTAAGCAAGGCAGATTGTGTCACTGCCATCGTTGGTTTACAACTTCTTCCTTCGCCTGGAAGAAGTAGGAAAAAGTCTACCTTACTTATGTGTGTAGATTAGGAATTTGTTTACAAATGCTTCCTAATTTATAACTAGGACAAAAAAGGGCAAAGAGTGAGAGATGTAACGTATTTTGTTTTCCTCCTCACATTCTGCCCTTAATTTTTCTGCTGTGAACTATGGGTAAGAGGAGTATTCTTTCTCTTGAAGGGCTAGAGAAAACAACCTATTGTGTATGGTAGCTTCATATGGACTCAGCATATCAACATTTTACATACAGGAATGCTGCCAAAGAAACCTGCAAGCAAGTACACATCTGAAGAACTGTTAAACATAGTATAAAGGCCTTAGGTACACACACACAGCCTGATACTTACAGATGTCTTTCTGGTGAATTACAAATTCTTTGGTAGCAAAAGCAGTTCCAGAGCTTTTGATTGTCACTGTGCTGGAGCTCTCTGGGACTGGAATCTCAACCCTTCTATCCTTAGTTTTAAAACACACTTGAGGGGTAAGGTCACTGAAAAGACAGAGAGGATTAAGCAGTTATTTCAGCTGATAGGAAGCTAAGGCAAATTAAGTCATATTCTTGGACACTAATAAAACACAAATTCTCTGTAATAAACAGAAAGATTCATATTGAGTTTGTGAAGGAGTGAGACTTGCATGGGCTTTGGTTAGCCTCAGATTAATGACATTCCCTCACCTTTCAAGTCACTTTTATCACAGTGATAGGTTGTGCATTAGCAGTGTAATACAACTACGTAGCTGTTAAG
Organism: Entomyzon cyanotis; assembly: GCA_024500445.1. Lineage (NCBI taxonomy): Eukaryota > Metazoa > Chordata > Aves > Passeriformes > Meliphagidae > Entomyzon > Entomyzon cyanotis. The sequence goes on along the minus strand of JAKEPQ010001021.1, from coordinate 39,725,014 downwards.
AGAACACTTCAAAGTGAAAACCTTGCTTTTTAACCAAAATCATAGAATCATAGAATTGTCAAGGTTGGAAAAAATCTTTAAGGTCATCAAATGCAACTGTCAACCTAGTACAAGCACCATGTTCACCATTCAACCCTATCTCTTAGTGCTATAGCCACATAGCTTTTGAACACTGCCAGGAATCATGACTCCACCACTTCCCAGGGCAGTCCGTTCCAATGCTTTACAACCCTTTTTGTGAAAAATGTTTCTTAATATATAAATAAACTTGAGGCCAACAAAAGACGTCTTTCTGAAACCTAGTCACCATGAATCAATATTTCAAAATAAGAAAAATAAAACCTCCCAAACCTAACCTAACAGTATTGCCCCCTCCCTTTGTGTTTCCTGACTCACTCTCCCTCCACTTCTCAAAGTGAGAGCATATGGGTTGAAAAAGCAGGTTTACCACCCGTGTTTACATCTTAGAACAGTTTTTTTTAGCTCCCTTCTGCTGCTCAGCTCACAGAGAAAGAGCAGAGAGCAGGACAGAGGATTCCTAAGATCCCAGGTGAAAATGCAGTCTGTGCTTAATGTTTGTGCAGTGCTCAGCACAATGTGATCTGGCTTTTGTCTTGAAGATGTAGATATATACAGGAAACAATAATGGATGGGTCAAGCCCCTTTGCTCATTACCACTGACATGCAACTAGAAAGGCAGAAAGTTTGGAAAAATCCAGACCTTCCTCTTGGGGGAATGACGGCAGGAAGGAAAGCAGAGAGAACAATACCAGACTTCCTGCTGAGGGACTGTTACTCACTTATGAACTGGAACAGGACCCTGGAGCTCCCATCAGCTGGAGTCAAGAGCTTGGGTTGAACTCTGAAGATTCACTCAAGACTCTGGGCTAGCGAAGGCCAGCTGAGAATTGAGTGCTCAGAGAGGCCATCCCTCTTCTGTACTGGGATATTGTTAGAGGATGTTTGGGCAACTGCAAAACAAAATGTCTTTCCCTCAGGGATGTCTGCACCAAGCTCATCTCAGACTCTCTGCTTCAGGAGCCCCAGTCTGCCCCGCTTTGCTAAGGAGAAACGGCAGCAGCTACATAATATTTTTTGCTCAGAGGGCAGTACCTCATGAACTCTGCACTTCTGAACTCTGGCTGCAAAGTCATATATATAGTGTTTTTTAAATGGAAGTGATAGCTGGCAATGCAGCAGGAATAATGAGACACAGAAAATCAAGCATGTAGGTGGACTAAGTGCAGCCAAGCCCTGGGACTCCAAGGAAAAGTCTGGGCTGCCTGCAGAATTAACAGGAAAAAGACAGTACAAATATCTGGATTGGGGGCAGGATCAAGATGCAGGATAGATTTGAACTCATCCCTAGCACATGATAAGAATTTGGCAGACCCACAGCATGGGGAATTGAACATGTAGTTCTCATTAGTGAAAAATACACAGAAGATTTAAGTTTTTTTAACTTCCCAAAATTCTTAAATTGCATTCATTTCAGAAAAGCTGTTTTAATTGCGAAACAATTTTTATGTTTCCTCTAATACAGTGTTCTTCAGAGAGATTAACATTTATAAAGCTTGTAAGGCAGTCACTGAGAGGTTTTGCATGTTTTTCCACATGAATCCACGTGAATCTCAACATTTGTGTCATATATTCTACTGCTTTGGCCCACAACATCAGGATTCACTGCTTCCAACTCTCATTTCCTTTTGGACTGAACCTGTTTTGAAGATATCCCTCATGAAAACTCTGAGCAAGGGATAGGCAAACACAGAGAAGTCTGAGTAAATAAGAGCATCTTCCAGTCCTTTGAAAAGAGCAAGCAGATTTTGGCAGGCAAACTGTTAGCATGGAACAATTTTGCCAGAAACCCTGCCATTGCCTGAGTTAACAGGGCCTAGGGGGAGAACCACCCAAGGAAAACTGATGGGGAGATGCTGGGAAACAACACCATCACAATTTCCATGGGCAGCGACTGAGGAAAAATTGTACTTCCATAACTATTTGGTATTTTTCAACCAGGTATGTTGGGGACTTACTTGGTAGTGTAGCAAAAGTCAGTTTGTCCATGTCTTCCTCTAGAAGAGAAATCCCAAGTACAGATCATTTTGTGTAAATTATACGTTACACATTTTAAATTCTCGGGGTTCCCTAGAGAGCCTGAAACCATATAAGAAATACAGTCAAAAACTGCAGGTCAAAAATGAGCAACTGTAAAACAACTGCTATTGTTCACATCTATAGCCTTTCTTCTTATATTTGTATTGCATGCATGTCTGACCAGTATTTTAAGACTGTTGAATGATTTGTGTGCCTGATTAGATAGCCACGCACTCACAGACTTCTAGAGGTAGCGAAGATCTGGGTTTACACTCATGTGCATAACACAGGCAGTCACCTCTTTTCACAATACCCGTTCCTTGCCTAGCCTAATAACCAGGCTTTGGGCCAATGGCAAAACCACAGGCTTTGATTTTAACCTAATGAGTTTTATGCTCTCCTCCAATGTCATACATGGAGGGCAATTAATGACAGACAGACAGCTAATGATAATGTGTGAAATTGTTGAAGAGAGCCAATATATACAGCAAAAAGATTTCAATGCAGACATTTACACCAAATGCATATGCAGACTATCAGTGGCATTATGGAGAATTTTACACCCAGTTTTGCACTGGTTTACAAGATGCTGCTGGGCTCTGGAAAGCAGAGACCAGGCCTAGCACTACCTCAATCCCTAGGTGGTGTGGGGCCCCAGAGGTGATGGGTTTTGAACATACAACAAGGTGTCAGTACAGAAGCTACAGAGAAAAAGTAGCTAGTGAATTACATTGCAACAAACTTACCTATCTCTTGGCTATATACTAGGCTTTTTAAGCATAAAATAGCTAGTGCTAAAAGGCAGCAGAGGCTTGAGTTCTTCCACATTCTTCTGTTTGTTTTAAGAATAGCAGCTTTAAGCAGGAGTAAACATCATCTTCCAACAAGCCGGTCAGTTCTAAAATTAAATACAGAAATAAAAACAATGACCGAAGTTCTAAATTCTAGAGCTGGTATTCCATAAATGCCACTTTTTGTTCCATCTACTTTTCTTCAATAATGTTCCCAGGCATAGCAACTCCTTTTCCTTTGTCTGGCAAACAAACCTCTTCTCTGACCCAACAACTCCTTGGTTCATACATTTTCAGTAAGACATTTCCCCAAGAACCACAAACATATAAAACTCTGTAGAGTATTGTTCATAGGTATCCTTCAGGACTATCTGATACCAGAACAGAACAGATGTGGCAGAATATTCCCCTAGAATAAACTTCTTCAACTTAGATGAAATGTCATATCCACAAAGGATATTGTGTATCATGAATGGAAATGTCCCCTGCTTCATTTATGCACTTAAGGGGACAGGATAGACTTGTCATCTGTTGTCTTCTTTCCTCTGCTCACATTTCATATTGCTGTTATTCAAAGCTATGGGATATCCAAGACATTGCAGGACCAGATCTGATCACCCAGGATCACTAGTTCAATCCAGTGTTAAATAATAAAACCTGGAGGAAAAACAGTGGGGAAAAAGAGTGAGCTATTTCTCTGTCAAAAGATACTTGTTGCTGCAATTACTGACCTCAGAGTAAAAACTTATCTGGAACATTGTTTTTAGCATGTTCATTGAATATTAGTTTTCTTGTTTAAAAAGGGAAGTTTCGCTGTTCAGTAGGATCCAGGGAACACATTCAGTTCCACCCATAAATCTACAACCTTCAGATTTTGTTCTCAAAAACGAAAAACTGAAGGAAGACCTATCAACTCCTAGAAACTCAGTCAACTCCTAGTGCTTGGCTTCCCTGCTACTTGGAATCTGTGAAGACTTGAGCACCCTTCAGGGGCCATAACTCCCACAAAGCAAGAGGACCCCTCTCAGCAACCAAAAGCAGGAGCTAGGCCATTTTCTTGTTAGACTATTACCAAGCCCACCAGTCCTACAGAGCAGCTTTGTTCCTATTTTGAAAGGCTTCTGACCTTGACTCAGAAATATCTTCCAAAGCTAGATGTACATCACTGTCACAACAACAAATTTGTCTAAAAGCTTCTGTAATTTTAAAAGAAACCCCTCTTCAGGAAGTCCCCTGAGCCACCAGCTCCTTCCTCCCGGTGATACAACCATGTATTTTTATTAGTTTGGGTGGGGATTTTTTGTTGTTTTTTTTTTAAGGAATCCTCCCTTAGGGGAGAGCTGGAAATGCCTGAAATGCTCTTCTGTCCCTCACCAATCTGCACTGTGCAAGGAGAAACATAGCAGCACTATGCCAAATAACCCAGAGCTGCTCACAAGGCACCACTTCTTTCTCTTGGTCTGCAATAAGCAGGCTGAAGGAAAGGCCCAGGCAGCACAAGAGATTAGAGAAATGCCGTGGTAAAAAACGACTGGTGTTAAGAAACACCCTTGAATCCTAACAATTATTTTAATTTCAGCATGTTCTCAAAGCACTTGAGAACCTCACTAAACACATAAGTAATTTAAGATATACTGCCCCAAGACAGCATCTTTCATATATTCCTAATTTGTAATATCCATGAAGTGCAACTTGTTAAAAGCCAAATCAGGAGCAGCAGTTGACAAATCCATGTTCAGATAAATCAAGAACCAACCAGCACAATAAATATGTCAATCTCTGTGCCAAATTCCCCCATTTTATCTCAGGGTCTTCATACAGTATTTCTCCATGTTATTAATGAAAATATGGGATGTTACCTGCAGGTTTAAGCTTTGCTCACAAACTTCTAAATTTGTAAAAAATGTGAAGACCACTCACAGCCTGGGAGTTATATGACTAAAATGACTGAGTTCTATTTGTGAAGAATATACAAATTTTATCTGTTTCTGGGAACAACTTCTTCTCCAGGAGAGAGAACTGAGCTGTGATGTTAATTAAATCCCAAGCCTCCCATATTAATCCCAACCCTCTAAACACATTACCTGTGTAGATTTGTGTAAAACCTGTTTGGTCATGCCAGGTTTATGAGGTAGATTCAGCAACCACGTGTGTGTGTGCATTTTAAGAAAATCTGTTTTTCTGCTCCTCTTTCAAAACATAGCTTACTGAGTTGTCCTCCTACTGCAGAACTTGTAAGAGTAACATCATAGCAGTGCCTTACAAGAAATCTGAGTCATACCAAGTTCTCCTAACTCAAGCACAGTTTTAATTTCAATTTCACAGTCAGGCACAGAAGTGAACCTATGTAGTCTCATGCAGGGCCTGATGAGAGTCTTGTAAACCACAATCTTCTGTAACAAGAACAGACTCCCTGGCTCTTGTGTTCTCATACACATTTTATAACTTGCTGAAAAGTTGGCAATTATAAGCCTCATGTCTCATAATTAAATGCCATTAGTCAGGAGAAAAGATTCCCATTTATAGGCTTGTTTTAATTATGAAGTTACAAAATAATTGAAGCACTTTAAAAATAGGAAGTTTACTTTCTTTGGGTGAAAGCTCCCTCCCATCAGTTCAAGACTAACTCAAACAAGGCACAGAGGTTTTTCCTGACCCTGAAAGATATGAAAAGCATGTTATCCTCTAGACAGAGGTACTCTTAGGAGTCAGGGGTATTTATTTAGGACAAGAGAGCTCAACATTGTCAGAAGGCAGCAAAACCTTGACAATGGTGGCTGGAATGCAACAACAGCAGTCGTTACTGAATGTAAATGTCTTTACACTGCAGGTCTTTGTTTCTAAAAATGGTATGAAAGGGATTAAGCCCATTGTCTGCACCAGAAAAAGCTACTGGAGCTAAACCACTTTTAACAGCTGTCCATCTTAAAAAATACCAGCAGTAGCACGTCCCATAACGATTTAATTTCCTTGGGCAATATATTTGTGTCACTTCACCGGCACTATCATCAATGCTCCAAATGTGCTCCACACATCTCTTGCTCCATTTTAAGCACATTACTTGTCCTATCTCCAGCAGACAAAGAACAGTTTATCCTTTGCCTTGCAGCAACCTCTTACATAGATGACTGATATCAGATCTCTAATAGCTCCTCCTTTAAAAACTCCAGTTTTTTTCCATCATTTCCCAGTCTCAGTTCTTAGATTTCTGATCATTCCTGGAACAAATATTTCTCTGTGAACCAAAGCTACTGCATCCACAGTTTTGAAATATCTCTACCCCGAGGCCTGAGCATTATCAAGAACAATGAAGGAACTTTCCTAAGGCAAACCTATGCACAGTATGTGTTTACACAGCTCATGCCGTATTTGCTTTCTCCTACATTCAGACCTTGTTGACTTAATTTCAGTGTGTGATCCAGCCTCGGATACTGTACAAAGCTGCCACGTAGCTGTTTATTTAGTACTTCAGACTACAATCTCATCCTCAAATGGACTGCAAACCTCCTGGCTGAGCGTGAGTATATTTGCGCAGCAAATGCATCAAAGCCTTTGCCTGAAAAGGTCTTTCACTTTTGAAATTTTAAAATATGAAAAGAGCCTTCCATAAATCTATACTAAGTAAAAAAACTCTGGATGTATACAAAAAGTATTCACATGCAAATTCATGCCATACTGACAGCAAGGGCATTACAAGCTTCAGTGTAAATTACCCCTTTTTTAAGAGCAGCTACTACAAGGAGGATTCCCTAAAAACTGTTGGAAGGTACAGTACATGGGAATGTCCTGACTTCTGTCCAGGGCTTTATGTTGTGCAGAGGAACTACCCTTGCACCTGTGGTCAGAAAAAAGAAATTTTTAATTTCTTTTTATGCAGACAAGGTAGCAAAAGAACAGTTAGATTCAAATTCTTAACCACTGAACCCAGCAGCTGGTGGCTGATATTTAAAAGAGCTCAATACCCATAATGGACTTTTAAATCACTTTTAAAGATGTTTTCATGCAGCCAGTGCATCTACTGGTGATCAGACAGGTAAGAAAGGGAAAAGTACTCAAAGACTATACTGTGTGCCTGGGAAAATACGTGTGGACAGCTTTAGTTCAAAACCTTGTCAGCTGTAAAGAAGGTCAAAGGTTCTGTGATAAACTAAGAAAATGAGGGCAGCTAAGACATTAACAGCCTCTTTAGACTTAACCTCTTTAAAGGGGAAATCAGAAAATAACTGGTATCTCTCCTTTTGACTGTGTTCATTATTACGTATTTTTTGGCTTAACTGGTTCTGTGCATCTTTTTTTTTAAGCATAGCTGACCAAATGCTCAATTCTCTCTTTTTTTCTTTTTTTAAAAAAAGTGTTTTCTTAGTCAGTTGTAACAGATCAGTTCTCTAAGCACAGAAGTTCTCCAAAGCTTTGTTGTGCTTTTGAGTTTTCTGGTCCCCAAATGTGTTTCATTGTCAAGTGCTTGGAAACCACTTTGAAAACAAACAAACGAAACAGCTAAAGAAAAAAAAATCAATAATCTTTTCAGCCTGCTTTCTGCCTGCAGCCTGATCTGACAGTCAAAAGCCTCCAAACTTCACTTTTAAAAATGTCTATGAATTGAGGATTAGTGCCCAGACTTTTACAGATATACTTGTGCTCCAGAAGCAGATACCTGAAAAGAAGTGGTTAAAAAGTCAAAACCTTATACAAAAGATTTAGGGAAACTAAGCAGAGAAATCTAGATGAAACCATGAAACCAGTAAAAATATATGCAGTAAATGTAAGAGGAGAAGTCTCCTTGTCAATGAATTTTCCCAAGTTATAATTTATATTATGCCTCCACAGCTAAAGGTGTGTATCATCATAATAATTTACCACCAAATGGAACATTAAAAGCTCTCAAGGAAAATGATTACAAAATATTGTAGAGACTGATAGGAGGCCGCATTTTTGGCAATACTAGACAGCCATCATCCCAAATACTGTCAGGCAGAAAGGCAGGTGCTAAGTGTGTGCCTAGATCAAACCTTCTTGCTAGAAGAAAAATTACTCTGCTCAGCAGATGGAGAAAGATCATTTTACTTGTCTCTGCTCAAATACACTAATTCAACTTTCAAAGTGAAAGAAAATACACTTACATCCAGGTAAAAATGCATATATCAAGTTATGCATTTTACTGTTGCCAACCGAAAGCTTCCAAAAAAAAAATCCCCTATCTGAAAAACCATGCCAGAAGTAGACATTTCTGGGAAACCAAGCAAATGGCCAGTACAGCTGACAGTAAAGGCAATGAACACAGAAACAGAAGATGAACTGGCTTTCTTTAGATCAGCTTTGCCGATCGCACAGCCTTCAGTCTTTGACTTTAAAGCTAGCTGAATAATAAAAAAAAAAAAAAGAAAGAAAGTAGAATTAATAAGATTTATTTGATTTATTTGAGGGAGCTTGGCTGTTTTTCAATAGAGTACATTCTTCCACCTCCTTGAAAAAATTTCCAAAGTTGAGACAAAAATCTCCAGTAATCTAAATGCAGGCTTTCCCTTTCTGTTTTATAATATGGCACCATTCCACTTTATAAAAGATTTGCAGGACATGAATCACTGAAACTCGTTTATAAACGAAGACTGAATCCCATTTGGGAATCTGGCTTTCTCCAGTTCTGAGGAATTAATTTCAGAATCTGCTGTTTCTCTTTCTGAAAGCTGATACAATAATTCAAATTTCCTATCTGCACCAAATGTCTTCTCCTAATCTGCAGCAGAAGAAAAGAAAACAAAGACAGAGTGTTAATATATTATTCGGTAAATGTGCAGGAGTACACAAGGCCAAACTTTCAGTCCTCTGAGACATTTGTTTTGTTGGGTTTTTTTTTCCTGTCAAGCACAAGGAGAAAAATTCCCTCCTCACTGCTTCCTCTAGCTGCCAAACAGCAGCATCACTTCTGAGATACTGGAAAGACACTGCAGTTAATCTTGCAGGCACCCCAGCCTGCCTCTGCAAGGTGAAGTGAGAGGTCAGGAGATGACACACAAGCTCAACGCAAGGATCAGCACTTCAGCATTTCATTTTCAAAGCTCCTGGTCTCAAGCATCAACAGAGGCAAGGATTTTAGCAAGAAATTTTACCAAAGAGAGTAAAAGCACATGCCAGATGGAGCAAGTATTTCACCGGTCTCAGGTTCTAAGGCCAACTTGCAACTACACCTGCATTCCAGTATTTTCAGAGGTGTTTGTTTGTTTGTTTTTGGGTTTTTGGGTTTTTTTCTGATCCCAGGACTGTTAGACACTATGGAAACACAAATAAGCAAGCTCCAGACTTGAGTTGCAGGGTATTTCCAGGTAGTGACTTGCATGAGAAGCACCTTTGCTGGGCAAGGACATGAAATGACAAATTCATGAACAAGTGCCACAACTCAAGGGTGATTTTATGAAAGCTTTTAGTACCTGTTGGACAGCACAACACACAAACACACACCCACAGAGAAACTGAGACCTTTAGGACTTACCTTTTGAAAGAAAGGAAAATATGCTGCAGAAGCAGATGTCAAATAGTTTAATCATAGCAATGTATACAATTTTGGGAAGGATTTGGAAAGCACAATGGAAGACTCCTTTGTTACTCATATAAACCAAAAAAACCTCACCAAACAAGAACAAGACAGAAACCACTGGGAAGAATACCCCTGCTGGGACCGATGAGCTGGAGAGAAAAAAGTACAGTGATACTGAAGAGGTGGAGTAGTCAGGCAGAGCAGTAGACTGAAAGGGCAGAACAAAGCAAGGAAACACTGTAGGAACTGATGATTTATTTCTACCACAACCAAAAGGTAACTTATTACATTACTTTTCTTGTTTTTCAAGCAAAATATGCATTTTACACACTTTGCCTTTTGCTCTTGCTGATTTATGCCTGTTTTCAATTAAATTGTACGCTAATTTAGAAACCCTTAGTCCTACTAGAGTATTCTTTTTCATGCATTGTTCAGTGTACCCCACGCAAGAGTAGTCCCCAAGCCAGACATTGCATTTAATGCTCCTAGCGTGAGATTTTCAGAACAAAGGCACTTTCAAAGGAAAATTGGGCGTCTCACTCCTGATTTTGGAAGTCCTTGCCATATCAATTAGTCACCAAGTGCTTGTTTAAATACAAGCACACCAATGTCTACTAGGAGCACAGCACTGCTCTCCAGATGGTAACAACAAAAACCAAACTCTTCTGAGACACACAGTGAACCCGAATACTACCAAAAATAGGCTAAATATGTTTTGGGATATCTGCAAGCCTGTTACATATTAGGACACTGTTATTATAGATTACCCCTGGGCCTTATTAGACATCAGAGAAGACACGCTACAGGAGGTCTGGATTGCAGTCTAGTAAAGGTTGACTTCACTCTGCAGCCATTTCCTCGGCAGGGTCTCTCCATCCAGCTACAGAGCTGGATGTAAGGACACTGTATTCTTAGACCTCACCTCCTCGTCCTGACTGAAGTGAACCTGAGCAGTGTGTTCAAAGGTTACTGCAGGGGTGAGGGGACAGACAACACATTATCAGATAAGCCCAGCTTCCTTAGGAAGTCAGCTCAAATTAACAAGCACAGATTCTTCTCCCATCTCCCATAGAGATGCAGATGGAAAACACCTAATCATGTGAACAAAGAACAAAGAAAAGGGGTGAAGGTTAAGGGACACTACTGGCCAAAAGAGAATTTTTGATCTCCTAGGCTATTGTGCTGTGCAGGAGAAGAAAACAGCTCAGAGTCGTTTACACACTTGTGTTTTAACCCATTCAAAATTTTTTTTGATATTTACTACAACTGGCAAATTAATATTGTATGGGGATGAAGGACGTATTCGTATAAATCTGATTCAGCTACACACATTTCCTGATATGCCTGAATTTGGTGACTTCACGCTTGACACACTTCCTTGAATTCTTGTGCTTTGCAACGCAGCATGGAACAAGCACGGTGAGCAAAGGCACACGAGTTTGATTACTTTGCATAGATAAAAAAATACCTCTTATCATTACTCCAATAGCTCCTCACTATGCCTTTTCAATACTTAATACAGATGCAAAGCATAGAAACAAATGCATCCACATTTATTTTTGCAGCACATAAACCAAGGATCCAATGAAAACACACAGAGAATGTTTCCCACTTCTCCAGTGCTTATTGCATTTTACTGACACGTAACTGAAACAAAACATAAACCAATTATTCCAAAGCACACTTCAGTTTTGGAGGGTACTTTTAGCTTCTGCGTAGTTTTCAAGATAGCATGTCTTCAGAGAAAAATGTCATTTGCCCACATTGTCAACTGCACTTCACTCAATGTCAGGTTCAAGGGCCAGACCACATCAATCAGACTTTATGAAGAAGACTACAGAATAAAATTGCTGTTCCTTAGAAGAGTCATGTTATCTGCATAAATCTGTCCCTGCCAGTTCTCTTCAGCTCATTTGCCCTTATGAACTCACAAACATTAAAGAAGTTGACCTTATTAATGAAACAGTTTATTTTCCTTAATCTGGAAATGTCCAAAAACTTATTTTGAACTATATGACCTTTAATCTTCTTTCCATCACAGGAAAAGCCTAATTAGTTTTATAAGAGAACACTGATAATTCCTGAAGCAACTCCAAGTGCGTTTTTTTTTTAAAACCGGTAATGACCCAAGGGTTGGAATCCTTCATTGTTTACAATGAAACCTGTGGTATTTGAATTATTTTTAAGGTACAATGAACCAAATCCAAAGAAAGTCCCTCTTCATATGTACAAAGAGCATATAAATAGATCAAATGCTGAAATGCGGCTTTCACATTAAATAATATATTGAGAATAATGAGCAACGTTTATGTGATATCCTTTTAGAGTGGATGTAAGGAATGAGAGTCACTTACGAGAAATAAATTTATTTTTTTTCTAATCAAGGAAATGGGTAATTCCTGAAACTATAGATCTATATTTTCTGACAAATTCCTGTTGTACTGATCTTTTTTGAGACTAAAAGCTCTCACACCCTGTTGTAGCTCCTCTCTCAGTAAGCATCTGACAGATCACATGAAGACATACTGCAGCACCTTATCATGTATGACCATTGGGGTGGGCAAACACTTTCCTCTCTTCTCCGCTGCCAAGTGAACCCTCAATGTTGCCTTTCCCCTTCTAATCTTGACAAAGGAGGAAAGTCTACATTTCAGTAGATATACTACAACATTACTGGGACAAGTCAGCCCATGTGTAATTCTGTAGCAGTTGTACTTCCTTCATTTATTTCCTACACATGCTGTTTTAGTTTACCTTTTTCCCCCTGGATTTTTTCACTTATGCATACATGGACACATATCCCTGTTTTTAAGGTGGCAAAGTGTGGGAATTAAGAACTCAAAACTACAAATATTGACTTCTACAGCTGATATACACCAGAGCTGGTCTCTTTCCTAATTAACTCTCATTGACACAGGCTATAAGAAACTAATATTAATCATGCACTTCATGCACGTACATGGGACTCACTCACTCTTGGTACACCTGCTCATGGTACCAGAACTGCCTCATTCTCCTGCTGTTCACAGCTTCCACTGGACCCATGGCCCCAAAAGATATTCAGGCACACTAATCCAGCTGTCTGATGGCAATACTACTCCTCCTCTTCTCCTGTGATCCTCTCCCAGAGGTCCCTGCAAAGTGTTTATAGTCCACTTGTAGATCTTGCAGCAGCACAGCAACCCAGTGCCTCAATACAAACTGACTCTTTCATGTCATCCTCTCTACCCCTCTAATAGACTTTGATGCTGCCAAAAAACATACAGCCTCACTTTAATGTGCTCCTTCATGTTATCTTCTCTACGAACATGCAGTACTTCCTTAACTCTATTGCCCTAACTGAAACAAATCACTTATTGCAGTGCCAAAGACTCAAGATGTTGTTTTACAATTAAATTAACACTTGGCTTTCCATTTCAAATAATTTAGATTGATCATTCATTTTAGGCACATTGTCAAAAAGAAAACGTAAAGGAAGGGTCATGTTTTGTTTTCAATTTCTGTTAAATGATTTCAAATAGAATTCAAACATAGACTAAAATCTTTCAGTCCACCAAAAAAGACACTAAAAATTCCTACATTTTTTCAGAATAATCTGAAAGAGAAGTTTGTATCTTCTCTGTTGGCTGGCTTTTTCTATCTTTGAAAGTTTCTTTATTTTCCTTGATGTAAAAAAACCTAGCAGCCCTTTAGGTGTTTCATAGAGGGTCTCAGAATGGAAAATACTACTAAAAAAGTACTTTGCAGGGGGATTGTCTTTCAACATGGATAAAACACTCAAGCAAACTCTGCACCATTAAAATAATGCTCAGCAAAAGAAACAAAGCAATGAAGATATGAACATTTAAAAATATATGCAAGATGGCTAGGACCCATGATTTTTACTGCTCTAAAATAAAACAGTGCTTTTCTGCAATTTCTTTTAGAACTTAGGAAAAGTAGCGAATCAAGTTTCTGTAAATAACCCACCAGCAAGTGCCAAGACAAGCAGCATCTGCAAGGGTAATGATGCTGCACCTCATTTAAAACTGAACACAGCTCATACAAGATTGAGACTGCTACCAATAGGACATACAATGAGTTCCACAGGTCTCTTCTGACATGATTCGTGCTTAGAATAAGAAAACAAAACAGAAATTTTCACTGCCACGTCTCACATCTTCACATCACTTCCACATGACCATCCCTATAGCATCTGTAACTTGCATATGCCTCTTCTCCCTCAATCTTTCCTTGAAAGTGAGATTCACCTCCTGAAGTTCTCGCTTTTTTGTTTTGCTTTGTTTTGTTCTGTGGGGTGACTATAAAAAAGGGCTAAGGAGAGGAAAAAACAAACTTGACTTTACACACACGAATCATTCCAACTTTTCTATCTATGCTTAACAGGGTTTTTCCTTCCTGCTATTATTAGTAAATCTCACAGTTTATTTCTCTCGGTATTGAGCTGGCAGATAAAGCACAAAAGAAGAAGGATTTCTTACTTATTAGCTTCTGACACCAATAAATTCTGTATACCTACACACTGGAATGGAAAAACCTCTTCCTGTGGAAGGTTGTTCATCACATTTTTCATGCATTGTTGCTGATATGTTTAACTTTTTTGTTTCACAACTAAGCAATGAAGTAGCTATTGTTTCCAAAGTGCTGAGCAAGTCCGACTGTGGGAGCGAGAGACGTGCAACAATTCTCAGTGGTCTCTCTGGGGGCTGCAGACTGAGGTGCTCAGACACGGGGGAGAGGAGACAGGGGCAAGGGGAGCTGGAGAGCTGGAGAACTCTGGGTGTAGTTATATGAAACACATATTCTGTTTCAGTTTATTTTTAGTATCTATTCCAGTATTCTACTCCTCAGGAAAAATTCTGCTCTCCATGCATCCTAATCAGGTCCATCCAGATACATAGCACATGATGCACAAAGCCAAGCACATCCTTACAGGTTCACCTGCCTAAATCGAGAGCCTGGCTGAACTTTTAATTTCATGGTATGAAATACCAATGCAACACTTTTTTTTCTTTTTGTAAAATATTCTTCTACAAAAGCTCGTGCCAATCTCACCATGAAGTAAGTCATTAGAACTCACAAAGAATTATACAAATAATACCACCTCAAAGATCTTTGGAGAGTACACTGCTTTTCCAATTTCTGAAATTTTCCATACTAAAGGGCTATTCACAGAATCTACACAAAGACTATATATGCAAAACATACTTAGATAACAATGCATATGCCTCAGGCATATAAGTATTTGACTGTAGAATAATATAAACAGAAAATATTTGTAAGCCACAGTAGAAGAACTTAAAAAGGTCAGATGTACATGTAGGTACTAGGAATGCAAGTATCAAGTATCTTATTTTGTCCAAATGAGAAAATTAAAATAATTAAAACAATTGACTATCATTAAAGATGGCGAAGATTAATAGTCATTACTTCAAAAGAAGAGATCGAGTGGAGGCAATTTTTACCAATACTTGTTGAATTCTTAACAGAATCAAAAAGCTGGGTTTAAATTGCAGCATCTTATTCATCTTAGTTCTCAGGTCTCATGAGACAAGCAGTTAAACGCTGTCAGAGATCACCTGTGCCCTCTGACGAGAGGGTATTTCACAGCTGTGGAATGCTGCTTGTGACTAACTCACTGCAGATTTATGCAAGATAATAAGCCTCAGTAACCACATATATCCACATGTTGCTCTGGAATTTGCAAACACATAAGTATGTGACTAATTCTAACTTATGAATGAAGGTACACACAAACTCACATTTGCACTGTTGGCAGGAGCCCAGCTGCAGGAGCTGTGTCCTTAGTCTTCAGTACAGCAGAGCTGAATGCTGAACTGGGCAGTCACATGAGGCACCTGAAGTTAAAAGACTCATATAAAATCCATTGCTAAGAATGCTACGCTTGAGGATCACTCAGAAAAGATGTGGAATTATCCATATATCTTCTATGTTTAAATGTGTGGAGAAGGAAAATTAACACTATTTTGCTGAAAGCTTGTTAGTGACCTAATTCTACAGCAGCTATTGTAAGGCTGAGTGGTTGCTCCCATTTCCGTCTGCAGTAATCACTGCCTAAATTCCACCCCAGAGCTACCTACTGATTAGCAAGCATGCATACACCAGGGCGAAAGGATAGCAGACAAGAATCTAACGTTTTCAAGGATACATTCTTTGCGTATTATCACCAGCTGCACTACTCATTAGTTGAAACATGAGGAAGGAACCGGAAAATGTTCAATTTTGAAAGTATCAGTTATCACAACCCAAGCAAATAAATACATAAGTCACTGAAAATAAAAGTCCTCACAACTTTTTCTGTATGGATGAGGCTACTTTACAAAAGCCCTTGATCCAACAGCACAAGAAAAAAATTCATTAGCAAGTGGAAATTTTTTCATCCAGTACAAAGTCGATTTATACTCAGGATCAAATCATTATTTTGAGCACTTTGGGTCTGAGAGATCATCTGTTGTTGCAAAGGCTAAAACAATGCAACTATTTAATTCAGCGAGGTTACTTGGTCACATTTCTCAATTACCTACACAGAGAAAGGATTTAAATTTAACCCAAGTAAGACATGAGAGGAAATGCAATGTAGCAGACCTCCACTGAAAAGTGAATGTTGTAAAAAGTAAAACTAATTAAATATTGGCAAAGATTTTCAAAGGAGACGTGAACTGATTGAAATAAAAAATAAGACTGGATGTATTACTAAGTAATTCTAAATACGGGTTCAGTGCAAGCCTTCCTTTATTAGAGTCTTTAGTTCACATTACTCCAACGTCAGACTAGATTAGCACAAATCATGCATAGATCTCACATTAATAGGATTTTAATGGCGAAGGAAGATGATATACAAGGGACAAAATACAGACTTTGAGGTAAGATTTAAAATAAGGGTCACATAACATCTTGCTGGATTTGCATCCAGACTGATTCTGTCATTTGAAATATGTGGCAACGTTTTGGCCAAAAATTTCCTGTCATCTTGAAGAAAGAAACAGACCAATCACATTTAGTCTGAAGAAGGCTGTTCTATATTAGGAATTGTGACAATGTTGTTGTCATTGAATTATGAGTTACGTGCCTTGAGATCTGTGCACCAAAGACTTCCCACAGCCATGACCTTTGGAAATGTGTGGAGCAGGGGGAAGGAGGGGAAAAGGAAGAGGAACAGGTAGACTCTAGGGAACAGATATTATTATCTCACAACCAGGAGAAGCCCTAAAAGAGTTTGACATTTATGTTCACCTCACACACACAGTACTTCAGTTCTTCTTGCACATAAGACAACACTGAAGTCTACAATATAAATAAATAACTTTTTCATTTTTGTTTTCTCTCACCTCCTCTCTTTTTCTCTCTAGCATTAAACATTAGAAGCTTATCTCCTTGGTTTAAGCTCCAGAGTAGCTGTAAAAACCTCAGAGGTCAAACACCTCCTGCTGCAAGTGCTGAACAAGATCCAAAACATGAATTATTGTGAAAATTAGTTGTAATTGGAATACTTATATTTATCTTTGGGCTTCAGAATCTGCAGAAGCTCCACCTCTAATACTGACCACTATAATTTTCTTCCAAAGTTAATTTGATTTAGGAAGCACTTTTGCCCTGCAGTAATATTAAAACCAATTACTTGAGAAAGATATTTTGAAGATCTGTCCTCACTGATTTTATACTTAAGAGAGGCCATTAGATCACCCAGTTCAAGAAGGGCAAAACCATGATCTGCCATACAAACAGAGTTACATCATATGATGAGCAGCACTGCTGTCTTGGCACAAGAGCTTCTGGGTGACTGTGCTAAGTCCTGTTTGGAAAGGAGAAGGGCTGCCAGGCTAAGGCAGATATCACCAAATAACCCCAAAAGGCAGCTGCCTGCCCAGACCAGCCCCATGCTAAGCAGAGCCAAGACTCTTCTGCTTGTTCAAATTTCCCTCTCATCTGGGTTCTCCAAGGCATACAGGATGTGCAACTCTCAAATATGCAACTAATTTTAAATGCAGCTAATAAAGGCACAGAAAATATTCTTATCAGATATTCTCAGACCACCCTGATGAACTGCGGAGTGGCGGTATCTTCACCCACAGCCTATATGCTGCAGATGGGCTCACCTTCACACTGTTTGAGACCATTCTGTTTGAGTCTGGACTAGACAACTCTGCAGCAAGTAGCCTGGGACACCATCTGGCTCCAAACAAGCCTTTTCTATACTTCTGTGTTCACAGTGTTTGAAATTAAGAAAGAGCAATTTTTAAAGCTTTAGGCTGAAAAATGTGCCATGCCCAAGGGCACTATGTGGGGGGCAATCAAGGGTATCAAGCCAGCTGGGAGAGAGCTGGCTTGCTCTGCTCACCACCCTAGCCAAGCTTGCCATAGGCCATTTCCACACCATCCAGAAAATATGCTTAACTGTGCTGTCTAGTCAACTGAGCCTGTATTTCCTCTTGGAGGGAAGTAACTGATTTATTCAGGGAGTAAAACTAGCTTAAGTGGATGGCTGAGGCCCAGAAGTAAAACATGGACCATTTCTGAGCCAGATTGACAGTGTAAACCACCCTCAACCATCCCTATTACTTGTACTTTTATTATACCTTTAAGCAACTTGTGCAATAACGACAAAATTATGCAAGCATAAGAAGCATTCCAGCATACTTTTACACAGTGTTTATCATATAAAGAAAACACTCAAATACATTGCTTTATTTAAATTTCATGATTATGCACTACAAACTACCAGGCAACCTTGATATGAAACCATCAAGGTTCAGTCAATATTATAAAGCTGTTATCAGGGCAGCTGCAGGTGCAAAGCAAGCACAAATGCATACCTCCATTTTTGGAATATATTCCAAAAGAAAGTACTTCTGACCGATGATCAAAATGCAGTAAGCTATACCGGCAGAGAACACTGGCATAACATTACTCATCATTATAGAATCATCTCCCTCCACAACAAAACTAAAAAACTCCCAAAAAAACAAAAGAAAAAAACCCACCAAAAACTAAAAGAGCACTCCTCAGTAATTTCCCAACCAATGTTAATTTATCCCTGAAATTGGCTGACTGGGGAAGAGAGTGCTGCAACATAAAATCCACCTCAAGAAAGAATCACTTTATCTGCTTTAAGGAAATTTCAGGAGACTGAGGCTGAAAGGCTGTGCTTTTACTTTTGCAGGAAACTGCCCCTGAATTGCTGGGTGTACAGATGAGAAAGGAGACTCCACTCCCTGACAACACATGGCCCAAGAGATGGGGTAGATGGTCCTAAAACCAACCTGCTAACACAGCAGTCCATCCTCTGCTGTGGGCTATACTGAGGGTCTGATTTTTGGCAGGGTAGGAAGTGAGGTAGAAAGAGCAGGGAACTGCCACAGTGCTGTCCTTGTTTCCATGACATGTGCTTTTATAATTTGTACTCCCTGAGGTAAAAGGCACAATTTGGACTCAACAGCTGACAACTCAGCAGTTCTCTGCCTGTGGGATAAAGGAAAGCTGGTTCTGTTGTAGCAACAGTTGACCTCACTCCAGTGCCAACCCCAGACAGTGCATGGAAAGGAGGGGAGACATATGCCCTTCAAAACCTTACACCCTGACCAACATTCATACCAATGGCTTAGGAGTTATTTTTAGCTTAAGCACTTTCTGCTTGCAGTGAAACCTGCCACTAGGAGTGATTCCAAGAGACAGCACCAGGGAAAGGCAGACAGCAGCAAAGTGTCAAAAGCTCCTGTTGAGTTTCTGGTGCCTGCAGGAGTTCAAGGATCTTACAGACACACAGCAGGGGGCTTCCACAGTCTGTAAACAGAGGGACTGCAAATTTTCCATAGGAAGAAAGACAGTAATGAGCATCAAAAAAATGATTACGCTTATGAAAAGCAGTCCCCAGATACATCTCAGGGACAGATAAGAACTTCCAAAGATCATTTATTCTAATTAAAATCTGTTCGTTTGTAAGTCAGTAAGGAAAGAAGGCAACGAACACAGGGAACTTCTGCATTTTCTAGTGACAGATATCCTAGCTGCCCCTAAAGCCCTCAAAAGGCAGGTAAGAAACTAGGTCTGTTCATCTAGGAATTTATATGGCCCTCATCATTGCCATGCTAATGACACTAGAAGAAACTAGAAGTTGTGGAAGATGACCCCTGAAAACATTTAAGCACATATAAACCCCAAACTTTTGATGCTTCAACCTAAAAATAACATGTTCCAAAATCCCATGTAGCTGAAAGTAAGTATTAGAGGGGAGCAAAAAAAAAAAGGCATGCACAAATGCAATCTCATCTTTGACAGGGCCATACCCCTTGCCTGATGCTTAGACACTTAAGATTCACAAAGCAATTACTCCCTGCTTGTATCTGCTGATAAAGTGAGCACAGAACCAAAAAATCAAGTTCCAAAGAAAAAAGCTGTTTTTTTAATCACATAGGAAAAGAAAGCAGCAGATGTGTTCCCTTTTTTGAGGTAACCCAGTCACTGCAGCACTTGCTGGGGTACCAGAAACAACTCCAACCATCCCCAGAGACTGCTCAAAGTGACAGATGAGACAGGATGAAGACTCCTCCAGCCCTTCCGTCATGACATTTGTCTCTGAAGCTT
Source organism: Entomyzon cyanotis (assembly GCA_024500445.1). Classification (NCBI taxonomy): domain Eukaryota; kingdom Metazoa; phylum Chordata; class Aves; order Passeriformes; family Meliphagidae; genus Entomyzon; species Entomyzon cyanotis. The sequence continues at coordinate 39,704,992 of JAKEPQ010001021.1, read as the reverse complement.
AGGAAACCACTGACTCAGTACAGCACTCATGTCCTTGTGAGAGGGCACTCACTGGAAGTGAGGAACCATGGTCTCCAGGTCTCGGTCCCAAGGATTAATTTCATCTTTTACATTAAACTGTTTACAGAACAAAATGTATCAAACAGCTTTGGAGAACACAGCACCTCTCAAATCTTATCTAGAAGCAATTTTTTTTTTTTTTTTTTAGACAGAAATTTATCATAAATGACAGAAATTTGACATAAATGACAGAAATTCTGTCATTTAGACAGACAGAAATTTTGCCTAAGAGTCAAAAACTAATCATACAGAAATCTCAGGGGAAAAGAAAAACGTAATCCATCTGCATCAGCCTTGTGACATACAGCACTCTGCAAGATAGTCAGTATTTACAAACATCTAGGTTGTTTAAGACTGCCAGACATTTTCTTCTAGAACTTTCATCTTTCAGATTAAATTCTTATTAACATACAGAATTTAAATACATCTTCTTCATAAGGCACAAAATTTGCTGTCAGTCACCCATTGGATTAAGCAATCCAATATTCATAGGCTAAGAGAGCTGATTCTAATACATTTAGAGATTCTGTTCTAGCGTTACCTATGGATGTTAACAAATCCAGATTTCTTTCAACATTTTCTAAAGCTCTGAGCTGCATGACGCTGACATAGATGTGATCTTACAGCCACAGACTGTAACTCAACAAGCACTTGAAAATTTAGCCTGAGAACTTGAAAATGAAGCCCTATGAATATCTGCTAGAGGAGCAGCAGCAGCTTTGCCACCTGTGAAAAAGTTCTCCTCTTTCAGAAGAACATCTCCACCCATATGGCTGTCCCCATATATTCCTGATTTGCCTTCGGCAAGTCTGGGAGAATGCCCTCACCTAAAGGTTAAGTCTCTCCCTCTCCTCAGCACACCTGTGAAGGGATTTTGCACAATCTAACTCACAGATAATGTTTGCCACTGGTTGTTCTAGGTGACTAAAATGGTGTGTTTGGAGAGTGCACAATGGAAACTGTTATCACTTAATAACGCTGATAAGTTTGAATAGGTGAAACAGTGATAAGTTGAAAGGATACAAAGACTTAGTAAACAGAAAGCAAACAAAATCAGGTGATCTACTGACTCCCTAAAAGTTATATTCCAAGCCAGCTGTAACTTAGTGATTTTTAAGCTTTCCTATTGTGAATCTCTGCAACATTTTCCAGGGCAGATCACAACCCTGCAGTCTACTGACACTAGACTGTCTTTCCTTAGACCTCTCAGAAATAACCTGCAGATCCATCTCCAGCTAATGGCCAGCAACTCATGCTGAGAAATACCAAGTGCAGATATGGTGCATCTTGCACTGTGGATATACTCATGGCATTTCCCTCTGTCTCTTCCACATCCAAATCCTTCCCTCCATCAAAGATAATTTTTGTTTTGATCTTTACTCACATTGTGGCCAAATCCAGGGGACTTCTGTGTCTATGATCACTTTTATGTACAGACATCAAAGCTTATCTTTATCACCAAAACTGTACAACATAAAATGGTTGACAAGCTAAGGACAAGCACAGACTTTCTGCAGATCAAGGCATTCATGCATTCTTCCCTACAGGATGTGCAAAGCTTTATACATAAAGCATGTGGACACTGATGGATCTACACCAAAAAACATACTGTCTCAGCTGGCATTGGCACATGGCATGGCATAGAGTTTAATCTTTCCCACAGCTACTAAACCTGTTTAGTCTTATTAACAGTCTGGGTACATGCTGTGGAGTTGAACAAAAGTTTAAGGAAGAATTTGAAGAATTCTTCTGTAGTAAGGAGAAAAGGCAGAATGGACTCCCAGGTGAGATGTCAAAGGCAAGTCACACTGCCTTACTTAGCTAACAAGTTCAGTTTCAAATACAGCAGAAATCTACCCAATTCCCAGGCTTCCCTGCAGTAAATTTGACAGGGCATGGCCTTGATAATGGAATATAAATATCTGACTGCTTTTGCAATGGTAATTTTAAATGTAAAAGTCTGTCAAAAAGAATCAGAGTGACAATTCCTACACAACACCTCCCTAGTATTAGATTATTATAATACCTACCCAAATCTTCACTACCATTCCTAGCAAACTTCCCAGGCATTCACCACCCATGACAATTGAAAAACAAACCATGCATATAACCAAGTAACCAATATAACCAATAACCAACCATATAACCAATTCCTACCGAAGTAACACACAGCATGCCAGCACAGCATACTCAATTCAAATCTACACGTTGAGTTTCAGCAAGGAAATAACGCTCTTTCCAGAACTACCTCAAAGGCTTTGAGAGATGGTTTTCAAACACGACGTCTACACACATTAGAAATTCAATCACTCAAAAGAGGCACAGCAGCCGCTGTGCCAGAGTCCCTGTACAGCCAGTGCACAGTGAAGCGCCCAGCATGTCTGGATGCTCCCCAAACACAGAGAGGCTCTGGAGACCCCTCCTAATGCCCATTTTTCAAAAGCGTGGTACTTATTTACAAATGAAATGAAATGAAATGAAATGAAATAAAATCACAAAAAGATGCATAAATAGTATTTACCCGCTGCTCAGTCCTTGAGCCAGCCAACCTGCCGGCCAGCAGAATGGGCTGTTGACAAAACACAGCCTCTATTTAAGCCGCAGGCTCCGGCAGCGGCACAGAGGAGCCGCCGCTCTCCCCCCGCGCCCCGCGCCGGCTCCGACCCCCGCCGCGCCCCCGGCGCCGCCGCCACCACCTGTCCCCAGCCCCGGCGAGCCCCGAGCCGCACGGCAGCACAGACAGCCCGGGGGGGGTCTCCGAAAATCCCCGCCGCCGCGCTGCGTCCCGGCGGGGCTGCCAGACCCCTCCGCCCCTCCCGGTCGGCACCTCCCCGGGGCGGGCAGAGCGAGGGAGGGATGGATGGAGGGAACATCCATCATCGCGCCCCTCGGGCCGCCCCCTCCCAGGTGCGCGCGGCCGGGAGCGGGCGCTCGGCGCGGTCCCGCACTCACCCGGCGCCGCCCGGCCGTGCCCTGAGGGGGCCGCATGCCGCGGGTGCGCGGGCGGTGCGCGGCGCGGCCCAGCTCCGGCGGCAGCAGTGCGCAGCGCCGACAGGAAGGAGGGATGGAGCGAAGGGAGGGAGGGAGGGAGGGAGGGAAGGAGGGAAAGAGAAGGGGGGAGAAAGGGAGGGATGGAGGAGCCAGGCTGGCGGGCTGCCCGCGGGAGGAGCCTGCGCCGCGCACCGCCCGCCGCCGCCCCCGGCCCTGCCCCGGGCACCGCCGCCTCCCGCCGGCCGGCACCGCCCGCTCCGGCCCACCGCCGCGGCCCGGGGGCTGCCGGGCCGAAGCTGCCCGGGGCTGCGGGCTGACGGCGCCCCGAGCCGTGCTGTGGGGGCCGAGCTGCTGGGGATACTGCTGGGTGCCCAGCGGGCTGTGGCTGGTGGCCGCAGGGAGGGCGAAGGCGCGGATCTCATTGATCCTTTCAGGTTTTCTCCGTGACGCGGCCAAATACCCTTCTTAGAAAAGTACCTTGAATGCTTCCAGCACTGCCAGACCTCCAGGGTTGGGCACGGTGGGCCTGGCTCTTCAGACCCAGGCGATTCTTGATTCATTTTATCTTCCTATTTGCCACTAGTTTTTGAGGTCTGGGACTTGACCTCCAGCATTTCTTTGAAGCCACAACTGTTGCATGTCAGCCTCTCTTTTAAATTAAACTTGAAATCCTCACAATCCCACAGTCTCAAGAGTCGGGCAATTAGAAAAAAAATGCCACGACACCCATAAAATCAGAAGAGTTGGCAAGCCTGTGGCTCCTGTCTTGTGCCCCAGTCAACCACAGGAGAACAGGGAGAAAAAGTAAGTAAGATTTTGCTTGCATTTTTCTGCCTACATTTTCCTAGTGTGGTTTTCCAAGTTGCTGCAGATTGTGTCTTTGTCTCAGAATCCAGATGACAGAGAACTGCAAATACTGGCACGCAAGTCCTGTACCAAACTTGTGTCCCATGTTGTCTAAGTTGATAATTTCAGGTCCCCAACTCCAGACTCTCCTGCCATCCTGCCATCCTGCTCATTGCTTTTTAAGTGAATACAGGCTATTCTGTGGAGAAATCTGCCACTATTCTATCCTCTTTCCAGCATTTTTACTTGTGCAAACAGAGCTGACGCTTCAGTAGACCAGCAAGATGCACGTGAACATTGTGGTTCGGTCATGCCTCAAGATATGTGACATCAGATCTATTTTAGCACAATTGCACTCTTCAGGCCTTGAACCCTGAGACGCTTGTCTATGCGTTGGCCTGTGTCAGCTCAAGAGGGAGGATTGAGTCTCCTTATCCACTACCATTCCTGGGTTTTTGTAAACCTGATTTGAAGAGAAGCCCTGGGCTCTGAATCCCAAGCAGAATATTGAACATTGATGCTCACTGAAACACAACTCGAAGGAGAGAAGACTTTAAGAGAAAACCTCTGTTAGGGGTGTTCTGTTTAGTAGGTTTAAGCAGTTGCCTTTCTAGCACATGAGTCAGCCTTTCACAGTAGCCAATCTCTCCCCATGGAAAGGAAAGGTCTGCTGGATGGCTAATTCTGTGGTCAAGACTTCAGGCACAAAGAGGTTTGATATGTCAGCTGCCCAAGAACATTTTCCCACTTAGTTCCCATTCTAACCCAGAAGACCTTCTACCCTCTTTCTGTGCAAAAGAAGCCAAATCAAAATAAAAATGGGAATACCCATAGCACCATAAGATTTGAGGAGAAGGTGGACGTTTCATTGTGCAGCCCTGTTCAAGGGAGGACTGCCTCTGTCTTTCTCTGTTTCCAGACCTCATTAACTGGAGCCTGGTGCCCTCTCTAGACTCTGCATCTAGGTTTCAAGAGGATGTAGTATGCACTTTCACCATGGATGACAGACACAAAAACTGTCTTTCAAAGGTGCTGAAAGTGTTAAATGAAATTGTACCACCTTCCTGTTCTGCTGCTCATGCTATTTCAACTCTAGTAAAGGTTCACAGGCATGTCCCTTCTCGGAAAGCCCTACACCATGTACATGGTATGATCAGTGTTGCAGAAGATTTGGCAAATTTTCTAGATCACAAAAACAAGCAATAGTAATTTTTACTATTTTCTCTTTTTAAATAGTAAGGTAGGTTGTCTGTGATTTACAGACATTTCATACAGGAACTATGGGGTTTTTTAAGCAGAAAAATGTGATTGTGAAAATAGAAAATGCTTTTGGGAGAAAACAGGGTAGGGGTAGTTCCTGAGATTTTAATATTTTGATATTGTAATAATGAATCAATTTTCAGTGACTCAGTTTGAAGTTAAGAGCCAGAATTTCTAGGTCTGATACAATTTAAGACAAGTTTGTATAGCACAAGTTTCAAGATTACAAGACCACAGATGGTCGGTATCAGTTATCTCTCTTTTTATACAGTGAAATATCTTAATTTTAGTATAAACATTGCCTAGATAAATGACTAGCCTAATTAGCCTGCAAATTCTGATCTCCAGTAAATATGCTGTCTGTGCATCCAGTCTCATAATGATGTCTTCTCTGTAAAATATCATAGCTGCTATATTTTATTAGGAGATTTATCTGCATAGAGTACATACACGAAGGCCATTTATTTTGTTTCCTGCCTTATCTCTGTTTTCCAGAAAACTGAAGGACAGATGCTGGAACGTACAACTGTGTCTTTATATAGTCAGTGTAGAATCTTGTCATTGATGTCAACAGCAGCAGGTCTGTGCCTTTTAACACTAATATTTTGGACACTGAGAGGGAGAGGTTTAAGTCTATGGAAAGGAGACCAGCTTCAGTTTGTCTTAGTCTATCTCAGGGCTTAGTATTACTTAGAGAACAACAGATCTGCTGTCGAGGTTAGAAAAAATTCTTGAGGCATGTAATTCCAAATGAAAGTGAGAAGTCCAGCTAGGACATTTTCATTAATGAGAGTTTCCTGGAGCCATTTAGTCTTGTGTTTAAGGGTGTGTTGGTTATTTGTGGCAGAGAAAAGGAACGGATGTGTTGATGTTCTGGAACTTTTCCTTTGTGCATTGTTTCCCATTTCACAGTTGTATTTGGCACCTACTTTCTTCCAGCCAATAAAGAATATTAAAGAACTTCCTTTGCTGAGAAGTTGTGTGCACATTTTACAAACCATACAGTTTAACCAGAGGTTTGAAAGGTAGTACTTCTACCAGCATTTACAAAAGCCAGAAATTCCAAATATGTAATATTGCTGACAAAGGTCTGCCAATGGTTGTTTTCAGGGGCTATCTATTCCTGTTTTCTTTAAAACAAAATTATATAATACAACCAACAAAGCAAATTTGGGTTTGACTGAATGTGTTCAGGAAGGCCAATAACAAAACTCAGATTGGCTGTGATAAACACAGGAATAACCTCTGCTCATGCCAAGAATAACCTCAAGTACTGCGGATGGTGCATGTATTTTGGTGCACTCACAAAGCAACAGTTCTTTCCTACGAAATCTCAGTGGAAGCATCTCAGTGTTGTCAAGCTGACACAGAGCTTTTCTTGGAAATGAGGACACTGACCCCAGAGAAATAAACTCTTGGTAATTAAAGAGTTTTCAAATACAGAGAATTTTCTTCCTCATTAAGGACCTATGCCTGTTAAACCCAGGGACATGTTGGCAATATGTTGCTAAAGGGCTTCAAAAAATTCCTTGGTCTCTCTTGTCTGCAGGAAAACCAAGCAGTCTGTTGTGGTTTTTGTGTTTGCAGGAAAGAGCAATGAAGGACTTTGATCTTCTGACCTGCACTAACTTTGATAGTGCCATGAATTTAAAAAGAAATGGGAAGAAAAATACTACTTGCCAAAACCAATTAAATTTAATGCACTCACATTCCTTTCACTGGGAAAAAAATCTACCTCAGATGCCTGGGAAATACATGGTGTTGAAATGCTGGATTCACTGCCAGTAATAAGACCCTTATGGTTGGCAGTGAAAGTAAAGCTTCACCCATGCATTGCAGAGGTGATAGGAGATGGATTACATTGCCACACGTTGCCAAATGCCAAGATCTTTGTGTCACAAATACCAGGGTCATTTGTGTGTAGAACAGAGGACAAAGGTACCAATGGCTGAGTCTTCACTGGGTGTCTTGACTCTGTCTCAGCTAGCAACTACAAACAAATCTTTTGAACAGGTCATTTATATCTTCCTGAGTCAAGCAGTTGTGCAGTGATCTTGCTTCAGACCCTTCCTTGCCTCACTCAACAGCATGTTTGGAAAAGTTTCTACCCTTCACCTTATTTCCTCATTTTCACATCTTTATGGCTACAGTCTGCCTTCCTGTTGAGATGTCATCTGAGCCCATGGTATGAGAGCTCAATGCTGAGGGGTGACGAGTTGCCTATACTAAGGGAGCCAAACGTTTGGTCTTGTGTTGTGATCTTGACGTAACCAGCACACTCTTCACCATTCCTGGATTTGACTACAGTCATTCATGCCTGTTGTGTCCAGTAGTGCTCTTTCTTTCCAGCCTTGCTCTAGTGTGGGTTCTGATGCCCCCGCAAGCAGGCATTTCCATTTGTGTTTCATTCGGCTAAGTCTTAATACCTCAATTAAAAATGTCTGCAGGGGCTATAGTGGAGTAGTGCCTGAGAATGGGCTTGCTGCTGAAGTTCCCCTTCTACAACAATCTACTGTTACAATCTGCTGTAACCAAGTAACGGCTGCTTTTCAATCTAAGCACTTGTGCCATCCTGCAGGTGGTTTTTCTGGCGGTGCAAAGTACAGCACATGCTTAATCATCATGTTGGATGCATCATATTGCTGAGTCTAATACAGCAGCATGAGAGGTCAGTTGTTGAGACAGTGAAATAGGACACAAAATAGTTCTTGGAAAGGAATAGATCTAAATATACATTTTTTAAGAAATGGCAACAATCTTGCTGATCATGGAAGAGTTGGTGGAATCAGTCCTAGAACTGAGCGTGATTTATGGATGTGAAATTGAAGAGGGCATAGTTTGTACAGTAGGAGAAGGGCCTAATTACATCACAAAAGAGAGGATTTATGAGACTCAGAAGCAACTGAGATTTGTAATAGCCAGAGAAGCATGGAAATCTGAAAATAAAAGATACCAAGAACGTCTCAGACATTCATATGCTTGTAATTTTACAAAGTCCTTCATTGGCTCTCTGACAGCAGCATATCACATTCAAACATCGTCGTGCTCTGCGCAACTTTCAGCTGTGCTCCTTATTTCACAACTCTTTGTCACTGCTGTTGGCTCTATTTCCAATGGAGTGTCTTTCCTGTCAGTCACACTCTTCTGACCACCAGTTTATCAGCCATGCTTTACCTATTCCTAAGAGATCTCACAGAGAAATGCCCTCTGTACTACAAGGCTTAGTAAGTTGTTGCTTCAGATTTTCTGTGCATCAGTCCATGGCCTGAACATGTCTGATGAATGTTGGATGAGTTTGAAGTACTCTAAGCTGCTATGAACTTTAGATGCACTCCAGAGCTGATCTCCACCTCAACAAGAGCCATTCAACCAGAATTCATGTAACTCAAGCTGAGCTGCCAGTTTCAGTGCATTCTGAATAAGCGGCTATTCTCCCTGCACAAAACTTTGAGGAGCAACTCCCTCTCCCCACGTTGAACTGTGTCCAGGGAAAGAAATATGACTTCTCCAGCACTATCCTTGGACTGAGGTGTGAGCCCACTCACTGCTTGGAACTAAATTTCTGTGCATCAGCATAGAAGTAACGAGACAAAGTTCAGCTAGAGAGGAGGTAGAGATATGTAACAAATGCTTTTCAGGAGCACAGGAAGTTCTGTATTTACATGGTTTATAGCATTCCTCCTGTCAGTCCTTCCTTGTAGTTTTTCAGATGTGGGTTTCAGTACTTCTTGACACACTGCATCAGAGCTTTGGATGTTATAGTATTAAACAATATGCAGTTAAGACGTCCCAAGGTGTGGCCTTGGAGGATATGATGCCAAAATGCATTATTAGAAGCAACTTTGTCTTTTCTGAGCCTGACTTAAGAAATGCTTTTTTTTTTTTTTTTTTTTGAATGTTTCATTTACCCTGGTTAACCACAGTTCTCTTGTAGGCTAATAAAAGGTCTGTATTTGTAAACAAACAGAAATGATGGCTTTAGTAAAAGTAGATAATTCCAGCATGTTTGAAAGTCATGTTGAAAGAAGTTTTCATAAAAGCAGGTGATTGTTTGCATGAGGCTAATTATTGCAGCAAATTCTGTATCTATTCCAGGAGTTTTTGTCAAGGTGGACCTATTTTTGTTCTCAGCCTTGCTTTTATTGTTGTACAAAAGTAACTCCATAATGACATACAATTTTAACCTAGTATCAACTTAATTGCATATCTGTGTACATCCTTACTTCCTCCCTTCTCGTGTAACAAGCACTTTTGCTTTCACTCGTTTGAAGACTGATGGCAATTTTAATTTGCCTCTGAACAATCTGGTAGTCAGAGGAGCTGCCTGCATGTGGCCTGATTTGTTATAGCATCAATGCTGCAAGGCTAAGCTTCTTCAGGCAGAGAACAATTTTCTGTAAAACACTTCTTAGAACATATGTGGACAGCACTGGAGGCAACAGAAATGTATGTACATGCTGAAAATTGTGTGACTGATCATGCTTTGTCTTATCCCCATTCTTCTCCAAGCTGGATGTCTGGGCAGCTTCATCCCCCACTGGGGTCACTTGAGATGCGGAGAACAACCAGCCTGGTGTCACAGAACCGTATTTCTCAGCACTGAGCTAAAATGGATTCACATTTGCACTTGTCTCTGTTCTGTCTTCCCTGCTCTGAAGCACAGCTCACCTGGAAGGCTGCAAAGCACATTCGTTAGATAGACTCTGAGTGCACGAGACACAGGCTGGGTTAGTGCATTTTTCAGTCTAGATTAGAGTTTGGCAGATACTTTTTCTGCCACCAGTATGAACTTCAGCATCCACTGTATATCTCTTATTCTTTGATTCTGCATTGTGTTAACATAAACCTTTGCATACATCCACACAGTAAGACAGATTGAGGAAACAATTATTTTTTCTTTTTCCTTTTTTCTTTTTCCTTTTATCTTTTTTTCTTTTTTCTTTTTCTTTTTTTCATTTTTCTTTTTTTCTCTTTTCTCTTTTCTCCTTTCTCTCTTTTCTTGTCTTTTTTCTCTTTTCTCTTTTTTTCTTTTTTCTTTTTTCTTTTTCTCTTTTCTCTTTTCTCTTTTTTTCTTTTTTCTTTTCTTTTTTCTTTTTTCTTTTTTCTTTTCTTCTTTTCCTCTTTTCGTCTTCTTTTCTTCTTCTTTTCTTTTCTTCTTTTCTTCTTTTCTTTTCTTCTTTTCTTCTTTTCTTCTTTCCTTCTTTTCTTTCTTCTTTTTTTTCTGTTTTCTTTTTACTTGTTATTTTTTTATTTTATTTTAATTAACCTTCCCTAAAGTTGTTTTTTAACTGAATAGATTCCCTTCTGTGAGTTGGACTGTGTACAAACATCAAGCTGCTGGAAGGCTAGTAGGAAGTAGGAATAAACAGGAATAAACAGCCAAGGGCAAAGGTAAAGGGCTATCGGGCTGGAATTAATATCCAAGGGCAGAAGCTGAAGAAGCACTCCTGCTGTGTGTCAAACCACAGTCCTAGGCTCTAGGCTGATCTTAGTCTGGTGGAAGTGCTGAGTTCAAGCTTGATCCTTGTGGCTTAGCCATCAGACTGGAGTATTTCAGGCACAACCAGGGACCCAGGCACACTTGCAATAGCCAGGATGAATTGACAGTAGGAACCTATGGAAAAAGGGGAACTTACCTTCTGTCCACTGTCTGAAGCATCACAGTGACAGTTGAGGGGAGGTCAGCTGTGTCCCTAATTGCAAAGACCATCTGGGCTCTGCTCTTTGTGAGCCCAAATCTGAGCGTAAGAGAAGTGCTCACACTCCACAAAACTCATTTGGATACCCACTGGAACAAGAAAGCTAACTTGCCTGGGAGGCTTTCAGGAGAACATATGTGCCAGAAGCTTTTATTAGGCTCCTGACTGCAATTTTAGAGGTATTTCAGTGAAGCCCCACTGAAAAGGGGGTGTTTGGTTTTGGCATGCTGACTGTTGCGATCTCCAAGTACCAAATGCCTCTGCAGACTGTCCGTCTTCCGTGTTTTAATGTGTGGAGCTGCTGTGAAATGCACCCTGGAGCTGAACATGCATGAGTTGGGGGCGCTACAGCACGCAGCATTTTGATGTTCCTCATACTTGGATAGGCTGCTAGCTCTCCTTCACTTTAATGGAAATTGCAAACTTAAAAGTCAAGGTCCTGACACGCTCTTTGCTGAACTTAAACTATATAAAAAAAAATCCACATAGGTATCTAGTGAACAGGGGGAAGGGCTCACAGGAAGCAACCTGCTGAGCATAGAGTACTTGTTCTAGCCAAAAGGAAATTCCTGTTGTTTTAATTTGTTTTCTCAATTTTGCTTTCCTACACAGCTCTGTAAGCTGAGGTTTCATTTTCTTTTGACTTTCGTGTACCAACACGCAGCAGCTCCACCATGCTTTGTTCCAGACTCTTGGCCTTACATGTGGTCTTCTCTCTCATGTCTGTAATTAGCAAAACTAGATGCCAAGGAAGACTCTTAAAGTTTTGACCTGTAAGATGTAGAATATACACACTGTGTGAAGTCGCATTTAGATGGAGTCTCCTGACTTTGGAGATGATGGCATTAACATCAATCTTTTGTGTTACATTTTCCCCTACCTACTCAACACTAGTATCAAGCCTCCCTCACCTGGCATTTGTGGCCATAAAACCCTCTCGGATTTAAACACCAAGGAAGTTTCTTTGGCAGTAGTCACAAGAGAGGAGCAACAAATGCCATCATAAATGTACATCCAGGCTTTAAAGGCTTGACTGGGAAGTGGGAGAGCTGGGGTTCAGTGGGCAGGGGTGCTCCAGAGGCTGTCTTCCATGCCCACAGCGTGCTCTGGCTGCTTCCTTAGGCTAGAGGGCACTGTCCACTCTGATTTTGAAACATGGACATCCCTTAAAAACCAGCAGGGAAGCTGTGTAGCAGAAAGGGCTGGAGCAGCAGTGAAGGTGGTTGTGCAAACAGCAGTGCCTGGGTAGGGAGTGGGAAGTGCAAACTTCTGGTCCCTGCTCCGAGGCATGCTTTATTATTGTTGTATTCGGGTGCAGAAACCGTGAGTTTTTCTCACAGAACAGTGAGGCTTTCTCAGAAAGTTGGAAAGACTTGTATTTGCCTGTGACAGTCACACTATGATTCACCCTGTCCCTTATTACAGGCAGCAACCTTGACAACTCTCTTGTGCAATCCTACCACTTTCCCGGACTTCACGGGAACACAATCCTTTGTCTTGAGCTATTTCAGAATGGCCTGACTCCTCCCACCCGCAGAAGAGAAAGCCTGGACAGAAAGACTTGCTGAAATTACCATTTCTTAGGCAGTTTAACATAAGCTGTGCCATTAACACCTTTTCCTTTGGCGTCCAAGTGGTAAAAGGTTTTCCCTAGCCTCCCCAGGAGGCAGGTATTACAGTTGCCATTGGTATGTGCCAACCAAAGTTCCGCAGCAGTGAGAAAAGGTGACTCTCGGGAATTAAGGGCTGGTTATTCTGCTTCCAGCTGGGAGTACCGAGCAGCACTGTCCTGCAGTGATAGCAGAGCAAACACCTCACAACTCCATGCCCACAGCCCTAGAGAGAGGCTCTGGTATTAGGAGATAAGCTTACGTGCTCCACAGATCACAGTGAGTGCATAAATCATTGCTTTTTTTGGCAAGAAGAGGTTGCCAGAGAGACTGCAGGCTGCTGTTATTGCACATGGATGTGAAGTCTGTTCTGGTAGTGCAGCTGGCTCTGACTCCAGAAAGCGGGAGTGTACCAAAGGCTTTGGGGGTAATTTGTACCAGTTCACTTGTGGAATGGGTTCTCACAGCTGGTGAAGAAGTACAACAATAAGTCTGCTTCCAAAGGAAACTGTTCAGCAGAGTCTCAGATTGACCCAGAAACAAGCATTTCAGTTTTAGAAGAGAAAATCTGGGAGCAGTCTTACCTTGAACACTAGAAAATGTTAGTTTTGCTAACTACAGCTCTACAAATACTATTGCCTCTCTATTTCTCTCCTTGTTTTGATTAGATGGCTGGGTTTTTTTAATTTTTTGTTCTCTCTTCCCCTCTCATTTGCTCTTTTGTTTAATTATTCTGTAGCTGTCTAAAAGCCACTCTAGCACTTTCTTATGAAGGTTATGATCTGTGGCTCCAAGTGTCATAGAAATTTCCAGAGAACTAGCCCTCATTGCATCCTGCAGCAGCCACTGACCAAATGTGATGCTACTCTTACCTTTTGAGATAAACCATAAGCTGCAGAACCAACCCACTAGATAGCCTGCCAGAGATGCCTTAAATTTTCTCCTCTAATTGCAGTGCTGTGCAGAGAAATAACTTTCACAGGAAATCTCTGTACTGGAAACAAATGGGAAGCATGGGATGCTAAAGATTAGAGAGGAAGGGTTATCTTTGTGTTTACTCATTTGCAGCTTACAGCACTTTGGAAAGATAAAGCTATGTAACTGTTAAATTTTATTAAGAGACATAAACCAGCTCCATATTCATTAGCATGTATGTTTAATATCAAATCTGGCCAGGCAAAGTGAGCACGAATCCCTTGTGTTTGATGTATTAAGGAGCGTATCAAGCCTGTGCAATCCTTTGCTATCAGTTTTAGTGGGAAAGAAACTCTATACCATAAGATCTATACCCTCACAAAACTTTTCCTGAAAAAGATGAATGGAGCAGAGGATAACTGTAGTGGCATTATCACTAGAAAGATTGTTACTGTACCATTATGACAATTTCTTCCCCATAATTTTAATCCTAAAAGCCAATTCATGATGTTTAAACGGTGTGTGTTAATGCTTGCTTTGGAAACAAATCTAAATAACACATAATTTGTGATTTTGCAATTTGGCTTTTGAAATTAATGCAACACTGAATAATCTTTGCAATTTTCAAAATCAATACATTTTGCTTTTACTTGTGGAAGGGTTTTATGCATGAAAATTTTATTTAGTTAAAAGGGAAACAACACTGGGCAGCTTCTGAATAATCTTGATAAATTAGTAATAATTGCTGATAAATCTATATCCAAATTGCAATCAATATCCAAATTGTACATATCACTTCTATTATAAAACTTAGTTTTCTTTTTGTTCCAGGCTGGTAAATTTTATGTATTCTTTTGATTTTTATTATAAAAGTATTCAGTGTGGTTTTAGAAAACTCAGAAAGAGAGGAAACAAATACACTACCAAGGGAGTGTATTCCACAACATTTTACTTTTCCAGTCTATGTTTTTTATGACCTTCAAAATCTTCTATTTTGGCCTAAAAAGTTCTGGAGAACAAAATTATAGCATATAAAATAATCCAAAATTATTAGGCAATGGGTAATCTGTGGCATTCCATGAACAGGAGAGGACCTCCATTACGCTATTTTTATATGACTCCTTCATTCAGCAAAATCCAAGGTCCTGATGGCTTGTGAACAGCAAGGGAAGTTATGCAGGTCCAGACCTAGAGAAAGGAAAACATGTAGAGCTGCCTTAGGCATCAGCAGTCTCTACCTCCCTGATGTTCTTTGGAGTGTGATCCTCTTGATGTGATTTTGATGACAGGAGCTTGGAATGTCTACAAAGTACATCTTTTGGCACTGATCTCTCAGGTTTGCAAAAGACAAATAAAAGACTGTGTAATTTGTTTCCCAGTGAAGTCACAGGACTGTCATGGGGTGCTCCAGTATCATTAAGATATTTACCCATTTTCCCACTTCTTCAGAATAACAAAAATGAACCCAAAATTTGTCCAGAGAATGTGTGAATCTATTGGTATTTTGTAAAAAACCAGCAAATAGTGTTTACCCCAAAGTTTTGCTAGGAGGACTTTTCTGGTACATATTTGTGAGAGTCTGTATAGCCAATGAACAAATATATGAGCAGAGAGAGGAAGTAGCATGGAAGTAGAAGATGTCACCTCAGAAGATCTTGACATGAGCAATAGAAAGTGCGATGAGAGCTCCTGTAAGTGCTGGCTGCAAGAAACAGGGACTTAGGAGCAGTGGAAGAGAATCCAGCTGATGTACTCAGGAATACAGGCTTACTGGGGTCTTTGCAAGTAAACTAGGGTACATCACAAAAGGTCTGACTCTATCACTGCCTGCTTCTCTGAGTGCGACTCATCTACAAGAGCCAGCATTTTATTTGTTGTTCAGATGAAGTGGGGGACCGGAAAGGAAATATTACCTGTAAGGCTCACAGAAGACTACCCAGAATGATAGCATTCATGAATCTTAGGAATATCCTAAACACAAAGTTTAACTCCTGAACACTGAACAGGTGCTCAATGTCCAAAGTCATGTTTTACCTTTTGTCCTGAATGGTGACTCCTACAGCCCAAATAGCTGGCAACTGAACTGAAAACTTAAATACACAGTGTCCAGTCTTCATCTACAATTAAGTGTTGTGTAAGTATGCAGATTTGAAGAGACTGGGGGGTTTTGCTCTGCTTCACTCAAATGATTTAGAAATGACACGAGAAGTAATTTTCACCAGCAGTTTCTGTATTGGAAACTAATGGAAAGCATGAGGCTCTAGTGGTTGAGGTGCAAAGGTGGAAGATTACTTACAGGACAATGGCCACAGATTTACAAATCCAGTGGTTACTGAATTCTGGCATGAAATATTGTTGTGTTTGTGTCACTGAGCTTAGCCAAACAGGCATAATCACTGTAAAGACAAGGAGATGAATTTTAAAAGTGATGGGTACCCACTGCTGATTATTTGTTTCTGCAGTCACAGACCAACAGTTTTGAGTTGAGATCCCCCTTCTGAAATAATGTGGAAATGCTTACAAAGCAAGAAGAAACACAGAGGGAACAAAAGAGGGGCAAATACATCCAAATGCACCTGTCACCAACTTCTGAACATGAGAATTTTCATATTAGAATAAAGAAAATGTATTTAAAAATAATTTTTATAACAATAATTAAATGTCCTATTCTGTTACAGAAACTGCTGAGATCTCAATGTACCTCTGTAAATTTCAGTGCAGAAAGAAGGCTAAAAATCAATTGTAAGAATGAACTGAGTTGTTTTGGTGAGTTTTTTTTTCTTTTTTTCTGCAGCAATAATCCTACTTTTTATGTCTTCTGCTTGTGATCTTTTAAAAACA
Organism: Entomyzon cyanotis; assembly: GCA_024500445.1. Classification (NCBI taxonomy): domain Eukaryota; kingdom Metazoa; phylum Chordata; class Aves; order Passeriformes; family Meliphagidae; genus Entomyzon; species Entomyzon cyanotis. The sequence goes on along the minus strand of JAKEPQ010001021.1, from coordinate 39,688,770 downwards.
CATTACCACTGATTTTTCCCTGAGTGACATAACTTGACCATTCAGCATTCAGTGATCCCATATGATTTTCATTGGAGTCAAGTAAAGAAATGCAGTGGTGATTTTCATTGATGAAGGCTTAGAATAAGATCAGAAGTTTTGGATCATTTTATATTTAATGACACAGACAGGTGCCAGCTTGAATGTATGAAAAGTCACATGTGGACATATGCAAAAAAATGCCTTTTAAAGACACTCATATTATACATGAAGATTATCAGTGAGATTGTTATGATCAAAGGTTTATTAAAGGTTTTTGCTACTTCTTTCCTTTAAATAATAGAAGCCAAAAGCGTATTTTGTAAAATTCTGTCAACTCACATAGAAATCACAATGATAACATGACCTTGAACTTCTAAGGAGGTGAAAAACCTTTTCTGAAGTCCTTGATCTGAAAATCGTGAGCTGCTCAAAGTTCATTTGTTTGAGAGATGATGTCTGCAGCAACAGAGGGAACCTCCCGAGGAAGCCTGAGTATATTCAAAAGCTTCCGAATGATTCCAGTAAAAGTCCTTGTACAGAAAGTTCCAGCTCACTTCTTATTTACTTGATTAGTTGCTGTAGAGGAGTCACATAGGATTTCCCTAACAAATCACATGTTCTCATATTGCAGCATCTTTGAGCCAAATGCATAGAAAACCTTGGGTAACCTTTTTTCTTCAATATACACAGGGAGAAATAATCTGTTTTCAACATTTTTGGCCCCTGCATTACACAGATGATGGCCAAATAATGACCTATTTCAGCATATTTCCTCCTGCACTCTGCACAACACTATTTGTATAATTTTCTGTCAGTCTTATCCTTAACAGACTGGACTTTAAAAGTAAGTGGGTCATACATTGTGAATGTAGGTTTACAATTTTTAGTATTAGTTCACAGGAAATTACTGTGTTCCAGACGCTGTGAACTATTTTCCTGTGCCTACCAAGAGACAAAAAGAACTGAGGCTAGAAGAGGCTTTGAACAAGTTTTTGGAAAGTCTGGCTTCCAATATCTGTTTCTTTCTTAGACGCTTCAAAGTCACGAATGGCCTCGCCCTTGAGCATTTGGCTTTCATAACTAATTCTCTGAGCGCTGAGTGCAAGTGCTTTCAGTCAGTGTTCTCGTTGCAAAAGATGCCTGAACATATCACAACACAGATTTCTCCAGATTCCTACTAAAATGTGTTAAGTTGAAACTTGTCACGAGAAGGGGAGATCTGAATTCTAACCTCTGCTCCAAGGATGATGCCCTGAACTCACTCACTATTTAACATAAATAGCCCTTTAAGAAGCACCAGAATCCAGGGTTCCATTAGTCTATGTAAGTGCCACAATTACTGCTTTCTTTTTTCCTGCTTGATGACACCTGAAGCATTTCTACAGAATGACTTTGCTTTCACAGAGGGGTAAAAAAAGACATTGATTGCCTGTGTCACACACACTCTTTAAGGAATACTTGCCTTGCGTATGTATTTTCTACCAAATGTGTAGAACACTTTAGGTCACTATTTCCTTTACAGTGTACACAAGAGAGAGCTGCACTTACACATCAAAGTGGCATCGAAAATATAATATGTATTCTGAATAATCACAATAAAAAATATAATTTCCAGTTCACACTGTCTTATTGTTATGTAAAAGCTCCCTTTGAATCCAGTGGGCTTTGGATAAGCTGCTTGGACTCGGAGGCCAGAAAATTTTCTTCACTAACATAGATTCATTAATTTTGACAGGTACCTGCAGAGAAGGCATATGTTCTCATTAGGTGAAAAAAGTTGCACAAAGAGAAATTTTAGTGATTCATTGATGATAATAGCCTAGATAACTGGTCTGTGGCCATACTAGGACTCAGGGTTGTCTGGTGCAAACTAGGCATCCAATTCCTAAGAAATAAATACAATATCTATTCCATCATACTGTATCTTGAAATACAACCAGAAGAGACTCTCTAAACTATAAAAAAAAAAAAAAAGTGCCAGAAAATATTCCTGCTCTTCAAAGAATACTTTGCAGCCCAGGTCAATAGTTCAGACACTCATTTCCAAGGTGATCTGTGTTCAAGTTTTTCAGTAGTACACATCCTTCCTACATTTTTACAGCACTGAAGAGTTAATGTCTTCGGTAACTTTTTCATTTTTGCAAAGCATAAGCTTTGCAAAAACACAGCATTTTGCTTAAAGGATGTGTTTAGTTTTCCTAACCAACAGAAATTAAAGGTTTTGGAAATCAAGTCAAGCTTGCTGTATAGACTGTGCACAAACTTTGTGGTTGCTTTTGTGTCCTCAGTGACTCACCCCAAACTGTTTTTGTTTTCTTAAAATATAGATCTAGCTTCAACTTCAATTGAGCCTTTATAGTCACATTTCATGCACTCTGTCTTGAAATCTGGAAGATATTTGTAAAATAATTTCTCTTCTCTCTCTGTGCCTCCGACTCTTTTCAGAAGGCACTAGTGTACCTTTTATTTCTGCTTTCAGTTGTAGATAAAAGTTAGCAGAAAGCTAAGCTACAAATAATTCTGTTATAAAATCACTTAGAGGAGGGAAATACCCATCTCTAAATTTCCAAGCCCAAAGGTGCCACTTTCTTCAATGGTTGCATGAAATAATACAGAATAAGGCTTTGGCAATCAATAGTGACTAGTTGCATTGGAGTGGACAAGGACAGTTTATACACTCCTGCTTCAGATATATTGGAAAGCATCTTTAAGAATGAGCATCCAAACATTACTCATGGTGTTCAAGTTAAAAAATACCTATTTTTCCCAATTTCAGGCATGAGGCATGGTTGCATTAGGAAAACTGCACTGTAACTTCATTGTTCGTATTGCTCCTGAGGTATCATTTGGCACCAGGCATAATGTTTTAAGTGCAAGAACCAGGAACATTATTATTCATTACTGTGTGTTTCAGGGCAGCACTAGGTGCATTTTCCAAGACTTAGGCAAAAAGCTAGAGTCTCAAGAAAATAAGTGGGAAAGACTTTTCCTTCATAATGGCAATTAAATCTGGCTTGAAATCCACAGACTGCTTGATAATTCTGGGCAGATGAGCTCCTGCAGCACCTAACAAATGAGCAGTGAGCTACATCTCAATTTTTGTTATTACTTTCAATCCTGTGTGTGTGGCCAGACCAGCAGTACAGTGTGCATGATAAGCACCTACAACACAGCTCACTTTGGTCTCAGAGGCACTGGCAACATTCCCTGCATCTTCTTTCACTCAGGGAATATGTTCAGTCTTCTGTTTAAGATGAAGTAGAATGGCTTTAAATCTAAGGCTCCTCTTTTGTTTATTTTGAGACCTAGACGAGTAAACTCAGGGATGATGTAAATGGTGATAAAGCTCAAGACCTGGTTTGCTCACCATCTGGCAGACCATAGTCACAATGTACTCGTCTGTTACACGCCTGTCTCCTATGGCACGTGGGTACACCTGCGAGGCATTAAGTCTCTGCTGGTGGTCCATTTCACTCCAACATCCTTACTGCCTTCCCTCCTTCATGGATTTAGAGAGTATAATGACTCATGACTCCTCAGTTTGCCCCAAAGTCCTTCTGCTAGGGCATATTTTTTGTGTAGCTGGCCACATACATTAAGGACAAAGTTTTAACTTAGTGTTTCCACTTTGCTTTCTTTTGATTGAGCAGCCTCAAGCAGCAGCGGAAGAGCTTAACCCAGATGCTTCTTTGTCTGCCTTGTGTCATTTTAACCACACACTTTGACCACTGAAGTTATGGGGATTAAATGACTATTCATGTTCTTTATTGACCCCCCCCCCCCCATTATTCCTAATTAGTTCTTACCCACACATCCTTGAGCAGTATTTTGTTTATTTGTCCGTTTAGTAAATGATCAAGTGTCACTTCTATGTAAAACATGATGCATTAAAATGATCTGGTATATCCTAAACTCTGGTCTTCTGATTTAAAAATAAAGTAACACATGTTCAGTAATACATTTACCTCCTCAGACTGGTATTAATATCAGTATTCTCACTGACATTCTGATTGTCAATGCTCTGAGGTACTTCAGCTACCAGTATTCTGGTGTCTATATTTATCAACAGTTAGAGAAGCTTGTCTAAAATTATTTTATCAGATTAAAACCAATAGTTGGTTTTATCTTCATGCATCTTAAATGCCATTTTTCTTTCTCCTTCCTTGGGGTGTCCAATTATCCTTTGTATATTATTTTTTTCTTCTGCAGGCACCAAAATTACTAGTGACATTCGAGGGACTAGTGAAGATCATCTGATTTCTGTTCCTCCAGAAAATTTTGTGGTTGTGGCATGACTACCAGAACATCTTAAGAAGACTCAACAAAGTCAGTCTTTCTGTCTACTCTCATTCCTGTTTTCCAGAAACCATATTGCTATTCAGCTGTTCTCTCCTGTGTAAAGGATAGGTATATACAGTATCATAAATCAGGCTTATAATGAGCAGGAAGTTTTGTGATACTTATTACTGTTTATTTCAACATTTAAAAAAAATGCTGGAGAAAGACTTATTGCAGTCCAACAAAGTCAGTTTGAATAGTCTTTAAGCTATCTTATCCCACCATCCCACAAAGCCCTTTCCATCTCTCTGGTTATAATTTTGTTCTTTTTTTCTTGATGAGAGCTTAAATTGCCTTTTAAATCTCTTATAAACTTATCTTCTTCAAACAGCTCAGCTATCTTCAACACATCAATACTAAGAAAGGCACTAAAAACGCTCTCCCTCTCTTCATCTGTCCATAATTGTGTTCTTGCTGTCACACTCACAGCTGATCTTGTTTCCATGTGTTGTAGCTCTCATAAAATACTCCAAATTTACATGCATTTTCCTCTTGCTTCATTTGTTTCACCAAACCCTGAAAGTCCTGCTTGGTCCTCTACGTGCTTTTTGTGCTGTATCACACTTATGTATCACGCTTGGCATGAGACCAGCTTGGGAGTTCCATACTCACTGTTACATGCCTGTCTCCAGATACATTCCCATAAGCTCTTTCAATGTTCTTTGTCCTGCAGTTAGAAATCTCCTGAATTATCTGAATTATCTTTTTTTGTCTGTCACAATATCTCCTGAATCCTGTTTTCACTTGCTACCTCTTCCAACCTGTCTTACAGATACCAGGATGTTGTGTTATATCTGTAACTTGTCTACTGATTTTTCATACCATTTTTGTGCTATCACTCTGATAACTCATGCTTCAAATCTTTGGTTTGGCTCTTAAGACAAAATATGCAATCTGATTACTAGGAACCACCTTGGTCAATAAATAGATATGCTTGGGAACATTTTTATTAAGAACACTTTTATGCTATTCAATTGTATTCTTAACTGTGACAAAACCAGTTAAACTTATGGCATTTTAAATTGTTACACAGTAAGCATTAGATTCCTGTCTTCCACATCTTCTTTTACTATTTTGGCGTTGGAGCCAAACACCACTATCACTTTGCAATATTCTTGAAGACAATGATCACAATCAGGCAGAATAAATCTAAGTTTTTAGGGATTTCTTTTCTGGGAGCACATTTATGTGTTCTCAGCATTTGGGATGCTCCATTAGCTTGAGATACAGACACTTTGCTTGTTTTTTCCTTTGAAGCTTATAAAAATTGATAATATAATTTCAGTTGGTCAATAATATATTAGTGCAGATATGGGGAGACATAATCTCATGCTCCTTGACTTTCTTCCTTCTTCTGACCATTGCTGCTAAAACAAATAGTAATACTCCTTCCTAAGAAGCAGGAAGAGCTTTGGACACCTTTCCCTCTATTTGGTAGGGCTCTTAAGACCACCAGCAAATGATATCTCTCTCTTTGTGGCACCATTCACCATGAAGTTCATTTCAATTAAACTGTTGACTGCCATGTCTGAGAAAACCAGCATGGATTTCATATACTTTATTAACAAGGCTGTCACATGCATGTCATTCTATATTTGCTGCACTGTTGTTTGGAGTACTCCTGTCCTGGGTAACAATGTTCCTTGCATGCCTGGTTAGGATTTTTACAGCAGAGGATATTTTTTGAAGCTTAGAATAGAACAGTTAAGTCTAAGCTTCAAAGCACCTAATGAACAAAGGCCACAATTCAGAGAATCTGACTACCTCTGTCCTTGCTTCCCTTTGAAAATTACAGCCCAAACACAACAATGAATGCAGCTGTGAGAGATTTTGAGACACATTACAGAAAATACATATTCATGCTCTTTCTGTCAGCACTTATTATGCCAGAATGAGAGGCATATTATCTTTTACGGCAGTTGTTATTCCAATATTTCTTTTTCATAATAAAGTCAATTGAAATTGTTTAGGCAAGAGACAGCATGCAGTTGTCATGTCTAGAAGTATGTGGGAATTCCTGTAAGCAAAAAATCACTATGTGGCCTGCTAAGTAAAAAATGCATGAATGCATTTCTCTGGATAACTGTCTGTGTAGCTATATCTGACTATGTATATCTGCAGGGTGGTATTGACACCATAGATCTAATTTAACTAATGAAAGGAAACTGTGACTTAGAATTTCTCCTCAGAATATTTTTATCTCAAATTCCATTGTTTGTATTACTAAGGCACAGCCATACTTTCCTGCTGTTGAGATGCCAGGGTCACAGCTACAACAAGGTAGGAAGTGAAGCAGTGCAAGGTAAAATCAGGCTGCTTGTAAAGGATTTATTTGGCAAGTCATAGAAGCACTTTTTAAACTGATGTGGGTATTTAGTTTCCTTGTTGAACACAGGTGGAATTCAGAATAGAGATAAAGCATAGCTCTATCCTGAAATGCTCTGTTGAGTCATTATCTCAAAACTGATAACAATTCAGTGCAATAGAGAAGACTTTACAAAGTACTGCTACAGGGCACTCTGCAGCCTGAACCAGGTTACACCCCTGAGTTGTACATGAAGAGCTTCTCTATGTGTTTGTCACCCAGCTGTCAATTGCAGAAGATATTAAAGTGTTTCCTTGGCTCTGCATCTTAACTGCCAAGCTGTGAAGAGTTCTGCAAGACATCTACAGGTAAAAGCAAAGGGAGATGAGGTAAACAGGCTGGCATTGGCAAAAGGGGCAGCAGAAGGAAGAGCAGCTGTCTTGGAAAGCCTTTACCTCAGAGGCCAGCATCCTGAAGTACCCAGGGAATATGCTCTGCTCACATTCTGCACTATAAAAGCATTCAAATTTTAAAGAGGAGAAACAGAGGAAACTGAGGAAAATTCTGAAATGGATAAGTTCTTGGGATGCTTCCTATGCCATTTTAATAGGTGCATTTCTAATGGATTCCTTTTTAAAATTATTATACAGTTATACAACCACAGGATATACTTGATTGCAAATCTGTCCTCTGTAGTTTGAGGATCATTTCTATAGGGTAAGAGATGAGTAGAGGAAAAGAGAAAGACAGTGGCACAGAAATTAGGTCTGGGCTCAATTTTATATAATTCCAAAGCTGTTAGAGAAAAACACTGATGGTGAATACTCATTCACTGTTGTGAATGAGTAAGTTCTTCTTCATATAGATAAAAGCTTTGGTTGAATACCCAGCATCTTTCACATGTGGCAAACCAAGAGCTGGCGGTCCAGTAGCCAACAGAGAGCCAAAAGAACTAGAGCTTAGAACTGCCTGAGAGGAAACAATAAAAGTATGTGTATTGACAGCATTGGTCACAGCCTCCTTCTCTCTCACTCTGGCACCATTTGGTGGAATGTGTTTCCCATCAAATGATGGCAGTCTGTGTGTGTGCCTCCAATTTCTGTGAATCAGCACCTCAGCTGGATCCATTTGTGTCCACATAAGCTGTTTCTATGAAAAAAAAGTCTCCATTAATAACTTAATTGCCAGCTAATTAAAACACTCGGCCTGTGACCTGGGATCTCCTCTGGTTCGAATTTGAGAGCAGATCTTTCCTATGTCGAATGGGGCAATTGTCTTCCAGTTCTCCTGTAGAAGTTATCCCTCTCCATACAAACTTTTGAAATAGTCTTTTGGCAAGAAAAAGAGAACTGCTTCTGTCTCTTGATGCTGAAGACACAATTCTGGCATGCTGTGATTCCTATCCCTCCTCTCAGCAGGTACTTCAGCATTTTATGAGAAGCAGAAAAACTTGAGCAGTCTAAAATATCTACTTTAGAGGGCAGTGACTAGAGATCTCAGCTGGCGAATGGCAGGATTCAATTTAAAATCTCTCTTCTTTAAGTGATTTGGAGTAAGAGCGTAAAACTAGTTCTTCCATTTACAAGACCTCCTCTTGCTGTCAGATTTTGAGTGGAGGTTGATAGAGAGGCCTAATGCCTGATGGTAGAAATTTCAGAAATGTTGAAGGCAGGAAGTCAAACACAGCTATTTTAAGCAGCTAAACAGTTACAAAACTACTGATTCTAGAAGCTCCTACTGGTTATGTGGTACTGAAATCTTGGCCCTAAAATGTAGGAACTTTATTGTTCTCATAACATTAGATGCTGTAGCTTTAGAGATTGTGCTGAAACCTTTTTCTCCCACCCCACCTTCAGTTAGATTGTGCATTGTCACAATCAGATGATCATTCCTATTTAGACTGAAAACTCCTGGCAGAGATTGTCTGTTTAGTGAATCCTTATCAAAGCCTCAGTATGCTCCTGAATGCAATAACATGATGAACAGTGCTTAATGCCTTGTGTGGCAGTTCTGGGCAGGCAGTCCTGAGATATTGGATGCTGAAAATTAATGGAATTGCAGCTTGTGTGCAACTATGCTGAAATTGTTTTCTCATGTACAATAGGTAACTAAGTCAGACATATGTAGTGCTTAAACTCTAAATAGTCTTCTTACATAGATCTTGGTCCAAAAGTTTGAAGGTAAGATTTTTGAGTGGCACTATTCTTGTTCCATTCCCAGCAAGCTCATCTGCTTTTTTCAAGGCAAAAATGTCGTATTACGTTCCCCAACAATTCTTCCCCATTCAGCATAGAAATTCTATGACAGCTAGTGATGAAGAATTACAGTACAACTAACTGTAATTACAGTTAGTTGTTAGTTATTAATTAAATACGGCTTTTGGACCTGTACAAAAGTAACCATTAGGAAACTGGGACCCTTCTTTACCTCCAAAACCTATTATGCTAAATTGTGTGTACTGAAGTACTTCTGAAAGTCATCACTTTAGAACGGGATTATTTGACTAAAACAAACTCAGGAAATGGGTTTATTCACTGTCTAGGTTTTATAAAGAGTCTTCATTTTCCTTAGGACTTTTCACTAAATGGGTAAAACAAAAATCATTAAGCCTATCTATGAAAATCTTTCTCTAGTCAAGCATGCTACTGTTAACTACATTTATCACTTTGGAAGGTATACAGGTAGATGTCGTTGTGGTTCTCATCTTGCCTTACAACTTCTGTCTAGATTTATGTTTACTGTGTGAATGCCCTAATGCCTGTATTCATGTCAACAACATTTACATGCTTTTAGTAACCTTATTAAGAGCTTCTAGTCACCAAAAATATACTCATGATTCCTTATGCTTTAGAAATATCCTGAATTAAGTGAATTTACCTTACTAAACCCCTTAGTATTCAAGTACAAAAATATGTGTAGACAGTTATAGCTTTTAGTCCTCTTTACTGCATTGCCCAAAAAGAAACCCTGTAAGGGAGACCACTTTTTAAGGGCATAAAAGATAATGTAAAAAATGTCATTTGAGAAGCTTTAATTGCTTCAGAATACTGCAATTATGTGAACTGAACATAGGAAGAGCTACAGCTAATGTTTGTATGATGCATGACTCTAAGAAAATATTTACTGAAAGAGATAGGGCAGGGTGCTGAATTTGATGAGTCTGGAATTGAGGACAGTAAACAGGATAAGCATTCATTCTGAAAGCCCATGTTTTATAGAGAATATCTCTGAAATAACTAAAGGAAAAGAGAAATAGGAAAAACAAGGAGCTCTGCCAGTCTCCTTTGTAGGAGTAAACAGGATTAGGTATAATAAGATTATCAACTAATTCTGTGTGGCAACACCCACATAAATCAACAGACATAGGGAGGGGAGAAAGACTCTGTAGTAACTGTTAATAACAGCAGTGTACCAGCCATAAGAATAAGGTTCCCCTTTCCCTTACCCTCTCCTCCCAGTGTGGAATACTGTGCTCATTGTAGGACTTTAATTAAAGCTGTAACCAAGCATGGTGTCTGATAGCAGGGATTTTTCTGTCCAGAAGTCAGTGTGTTCAAGCAAGACAAAGACTGTTCCCATGCTGACCTTTTTCACAAGTCACTGTTTGTTTTCTCCTTAATTCTCTGGAAGCATATAATTAAAGATATACAAGCCACCAAAAACAGGATAAATGTGGTTTCTGTCTGTTGCCACAGAAACAGCTCTGTAATTAGGAGAGTATAATCCATCCTGGTAGAATATCCTCTTTATTAACAAGAAATTATTACCTGTAGCAGCATCAAGATTGTGACAACCTCTGGAGGAATATATTATCCCACTGTCATTCCTGTTACCAGAACCTTATCTGATCTCTCCCTTTCCTTTTCCTGTGCTGTCACTGGTGGACTCAAAGTTCATCATATTTCCTGTGCTATTTAAAGAACTTCTTGGGCTGGTGTATTATTTTAAGTCTGCCTCTGTATGCTCTAAAATACCAGCAGGAAATATTTACCCTACACAAACCATAGTTACAATGCTCATTTCATACAGAGATACCAGATTTGGTACATTTTATATATATATATATATGTATAAACAGGATAAGGTATAAAAACACAGGATTCTGGACCACATAACATTTTCATTTTCTGCCCACTCTTCAAATATGCTTTCCATATTAGGGAACCCTACCACAACTGCTTGGGAAGGTCTCTGAATACAACCTAGGAAGTGGCATGTGTGTCATGCTGAAAAGATTGTGTAGTACAAAGGATATAGTTGTGATTCAGGAGAATGAAAACTGTTACTTCTGGGAGCAACTGGCTGTGAAAGCAGACATGGATTGTGCCAGGATCGTTTGGGTGCACTTGCAGAGTTATTTCACCCATGTACATTTGAGATCTTCCACTATGTTCATTCTGCTTCTGCTCAGTAAGAAAACTATTACACCCTTGTACCAAGAGCCCCCAAAGTTATTTACCCTTCGATCATTTTCACATTATCTCTTTTCTCCTGTTCGGTCGAAACATAGAATGTCAACTTGAAAGATTCGTAAAAGCTATTTTTTTCTATCAAGTAGGCAGAATTAAGGCTTATTATTTATCTGATGAATTGGAATGGGAAAGGGTGTGGAAAGGATCTAAGGTTCCTTGCAAAAGCCAGCAGGACTCCTTACTGCTATGTGTCCTGGATCACAGGCTGCCACTTTCAAGAAAGAGGAGTGATCTGCGTGCATAGGATTTCTTTCAAGCATGACTGTAGGAGGACAGGCCAGGTGTTTAACAAACACATGTGGTATGAACACCACATATGAAAGAAAATCTGCTTAGCACCTATTCATTGTTGTCGTGAAATTAGCCTTCTCCTCTGCTTTTAAAATTTTTTGTGTCTATGATATTTAAAACGAAAAGCAAACAAAAGGTCAGCTAAACCCAAGCAAGGTTGTTGGCAGCTGAGTCCCAGAGATGGAAACATGCCAAGGGAGGCTGATCGTGAGTGTGAAAACAAGTACCAGGAACAATGAAAAAATTTTTCTCAGCTATTCCTCTTGCGTAGGAGGCATGTGGCTCTACAGATCCAAAATCCTCCTGCAAATGTTAGTGCTGCCATGTGTGTTAATGCCTCAACATCTTGCAAGGACAGTGGCATCCCAAGATAAGCTGGAAGTGATTTCTTCCCCACTAACATCCTCTTAACATGTGCGGGGGCAGCTTTCTTCCCCTGAGTTTTGACAACCACAAATCCACAAATGCTCACCAGGCTAAAATGTAGAATCTCAGAATGGCTATGGAAGTGACCCCTAGAGGTCATCTGGTCCAACTCCTCTGCTCAAGCAGGTCCCCAGTTGCCATGGGCCATGCAGAGTTAGATTGACCATGTAGACTATTAGGGCCTCCAAGGCTAGAAACTCCAACCCGTCTCCAGGGAACCTGTTCCTCTGCTCAGTGAACCTTACAGTAAATAAAGTGTATCCTGATGTCCAGAGGGAACCCCCTGTGTTTCAGTTTGTGCCAATTTCCTCTCATCCTGCCACAGGGCACCTCTGGAAAGAGCCTGGCTCCATCTCGCTTACAAATTCCCTTCCGGTATTTATGCACATTGGTGAGATCCCTCCATAGGCTTTCCCTTCTCCATGCTGAACATTCCCAGCTCTATCACCCTGTCCTAACAGGAGCAATGATCTAATACATTAATTGCCTAAGTGGTCTTTCTCTGGACTCTCCAGTAGTTCTGCACAAGGCTTTTTATTTCCAGCAATAGCAAAGAGCAGCCTTTGGGGTCATTGAAATCCTGTTTTCCATCACAAACACGGTGAAAGAGGTAGGGTTTGTAGAATTCCCTCTTAGTTAATTTCTGTGGTGGAAAGGAGGGTTAAAGTGTCTTTCAGTTGCTGATGCAGTAGTCTACTCCCCAGCACTGCAGAGAGTAGTGCTCTCCACATGCAGGACCTTTCTCTCATGAAGCTTTGCTGGCTGTGAGCAATGACTGCATTGACCTTCTGGTGTTTTTCAATACCTCCCAGAATAATCTTCTCCACAGCCTTACCAGGCACTGAAGTGAGACTGGCAGACCGGTAGTTCCCAGGGTCATCCTTCTTGCCCTTTCAAAAGCTGATTCTCTTCAAAAGCCTTCCCTTCTGTTTAGGATTAATCCATTCCTGCCTCCTAGCAACCACTTGCCATTACAACTCCAGCCAAGACAGCCTGTAAACATCCGCTGTGTAAGTACCTAATGCAAGTGAAGTTAATGAACTGTTTGTAAGTACTGTTTTCTCTAGCTAGCAGAGCCTAAGATCTGCACCACATATGCCTCTGTCTGCACTCTCAGGAATGAGATCTTGAGATTATCAGCAAACACAGCAACTGATAACTTGTGCTTGAGTAACTACAGAAAAATATGCTCTTCCTTTGACATACCAAATCCAGATGGACTTGCTGTGGATCCTATGAATGCCATACAGGACTGCTCAGGTGCTAACAGAAATAGCACCTATGTTCATCCTTTTAACCAGAGCACCTGCATTTGGTGCTTATTCATTCTAGGATCCTTCTATCATCAGGCGAAAGAGACACCTACTGAGAGCAATTTAAATCCTAATCTGAGTTGGCCTTTGGGGTTGTCCCTTTCTCCACTGACTCCACAGTGAGGTAAAACAGCTAGACTTCTGACTTGGACATCTTGGCATCTGAAGCTAGGTAGGTTGAATCTGGGTGTATCTCAGGAATCTGTGTTTTTCACCTTTATCATTATCCCTGTGTATGAATAAGCAAACGATGTATAACCAGGCTGGTGTAATCTGATGTTTTCTCTGCATAATTTGAGGACCTGAACTGTGCTAAACATCTCTGAGATGCACCTTATAGAATCATAGAACAACAGAACAGTTTGGGTTGGAAAGAACCTTAAAGGTCATATGGTTCCAAGCCTTCTGCCATGGGCAACCAGTAAGTCATGCAAAACTGTGATCAGTGTAGATGCTACTGAAATGTGAACATTTACATGACACAGTTTAAGTACTCCTGGGAGGTGTCTTCTAATGTTCTAGCCAGTTGTGTTTGGACGAGGCAGGTATCTACTCTTTATATTTTACTGACTAAGTAAATTCATTCACCTTGTAACAACTGTCTGCCAAATCAATCCTTCACAGTTTTTTTCATAACAGAAATTTTAGCAGAAATATTGGTTTAAGAGATTCCTGCCTTTTGTCTCATGGCATGGTCCAGAGCTCATTTTATTGTGCTAACACTACTGTCTGTGCAATCACATTATTATGTAGATCAATGAACAAATAATTTTTAAAAAGACCCTTCAAAACCTGAAGATTTCTTATAGTGGAGGTTGTGTTTAAGAAATGACATGCCACTGTAATAAATAACGGGGTTGTTGCATGGAGAAATCTATTATAATTTTCAGTTGGATTCAGATAAGGTTTAGTCATTGGCTTTGGCAAGTGAACACTCACATCACACGAAGAGCACTCTAAGCAGCATATAATACAGTAAATTGCATGTGGAATACTCCAGAGAGCTCAGACAGGAAAGGTGGGATTCATCTCACTTCATGTTACACCTCAGCAACATGGATCTCAGAAGCTGAAGATGTTGCCCTGTGCTCATTTAAAGACAATGGAGAGAAACAGCCTTTTAAAAAAGTGATTAACTTCAGATGATGAGATGAATTGTGCTGTGCTAAGAGCCTGTTTTTCACCACTGACTGTAAGGAAGTGTGGAGTGACAAGCTCAGCTGTGGGCATGTGTGTTATAGATAGCTATGAATTCTTCCCTGCTTTTCCTTGCAGAGACATGTCACACTCTTGCTTTTATGTGCGTGTGCACAGGCACACACATGCTCATGCCTATGTACGCACACACAACAATTAATTCCGAGATAACATGCATGTCTGTATGTGTTAATTCCCATGTATAAGCACCTTCCCCTACTGTTTGCTGCCAAAGATTTCTCTTGATAAAGTGACCATATGTGTTACAAATTATGTGGGTTCTTCAAAGCTGAGAAGAAAGGCAACAAATCAGGCTTCCTTCTCTTGCTGAAGGCCTCCATCTTCACACCTGCTCACATACGGTGAGCAGAAGGTTCAACTGCTAGCAACAGCTCTCTCCTTGCACTCAGTAGCTGGGACTGGCTAAGCACTGAGGGTTTGAATTAGCATAAAAGGCAGACAGGCCTTGGATGACCATGCTGCAATAGGGAGTATTATGCCCTGTTAAATGATGTCAAAATGTACAGACTCCAAGTGTCCAGTGTTCTCCCTTTAACTAAGGGGAAATTTTAAGTTAAAGAAGTTAGTTAATAACCTTGTAAGAGTCAGAGGTTGTTTGCTGTGGACACTGTGTTTGCTATGTATTCTCCCTGCACAAACATTTGTATCTCCTCTGCTATACACTAGTAGTTATTAGTGAACTAACTACCCTTTCCTATGCCCTGGGAATTGATCCACTCATTTCAGTCACATACATCTGATCAGGTGAAGGTTTTAGGACTTAGCCACCCTTGGTACTTAGAGGCATCTCTTCAGTCTGCATTATTCAGCCTGAACTTCACTGTTCCTCCTCTCCCAGTCTGGAGGCATAAAGTGTGTTGGACCTGCAAGAGTCAATGACATGAGAAAAATTTCCAGTGCAGTTTCATAAGCAGAAGTGAAGACTATCCTCTGGTTCTCCAGCAAATGGAGATTTCTGGGCCCACCTAGCCTTTTTCTGCATGGATTCAGAAATACAAGGGATGAAATAAAATTTTGACCTCCTTCCTGCTTATTTTCTGCCTGTTTGGCCTAAACCCAAGCTCTGCAGTACACAATATATTGCTTGTCAGGGTGCTTTCCTGCCAGAGTAGTTTGCAAACTCAAATTATGCATCACAGCACCCTTGCAAGGTGGAAAGGAAATTAAAAAGCTGGCAACAAACCATCACTTGTTGGTGCAATCTCCGACAAGTAGGTAGGTCAGGGCTTACCTTTGGGCCTAGGGTTTTTAAGTAATAGGTCAAAGAAACACGAAGGCGGAGGACAGGATCTTCATACCCCCATGAGTGTGAATGGGAATGGAGGCTATTTAGTACTTATGCAATCTTGGGCATCCCTAAACTTTGATTATGTCACTCCTCAGTCTCAAAAAGCCAAACTCTTAAAGTATTTAAAGCAGCAAAAGAGTGACTTACAAGGTCTTGAAAGCGTCTACATCTCCATCTCCCATCTGAAATCCCACAGGTATCAGCCTTTACATTCTTTACATTACATACTTACATTCTTTTTTAACATGGCCTTAAATAAGGCACATGAAATAAAAATCTCAGAGGCTGTGATTCTCCATGTCCTGAACAAACACTCTGCCTCCAGAATTTGTTCTTATCCCTTGTACAGTCTCCCACTGTCTTCCTGTAATGTCTGCAGACACTGTGGCACCATTTGGGCAATCTCTAGTGGTCATCTTCTCTGCCAGTTCAGTGTTTGTAATTTTTATTTCCTCCTGGTTTTAAAGTGGCTTATCTGGCACAATGTTATTACAATGTTATTATTTGCTGGCCCAATGAAAGTATGATTAAAGAAAAGAATATAAACAGACTTTGGGAAAAGATGTAATTTAAATTCTTGCTGATTAATTTAATTCCTCTGTAGACTACCACTGAGTTTAGAATTAGAGGTGGGCCTCAGTCAGTTTTAATATCTGGACCCACAGCCACAGGATGAATTCGCAATAGTTCCTCTCTTTACAAGAGAATAAACTGTTCACTTATTTAACCCTAAACTTCCCAGAAATTGGTACATTCATATGCCAGGGAGAACTGTGAAGTGTCAAGCAAAAGTCTGGAGCTCTGCTGCTCTGCAGTTATTACTGACTTTACTTCCTGGGAATACCCTGGGTGGTGACGCTTTCGAAAGTTACAGAGTGTATAGGAGGGACAGTCAGAAATTACCTACTGGTAAAAATGAATTTTAAAGCTCATTTTCTTCTATTACCACTACCTCACCTGAAACTCAATGCTCTCTTTCAGTGAGTGTTTGAAGCAGAAGGAAGAACTTCAAGCTCACTAAGTACAGTCTTCTGGGAACTATCAGATTTATTCATCATGAATTATTCTCAGCTGCCCTTCCTGGGAGGAGCAGGATGAAAGAACCTATAAGCTTTCTGTAATTGATTTGTGATGGGTTAGGTTCACAGAGCATAAAAATAAAATAAAGAGCCTTCTATTAGGCTGCAGTAACCCAGTCACTAGTGTAAGGAAAAGCAAACAAAGAGCTTCCCTTAGCTCAAACACTGTGGTATTCTCAGCCTGTGAACACTGACTGACTTGCTATTATGCACATATAGCCAAACTCTGGCCTTCCCCACATTTGCCCTTTCAACAACCACATCCTGGATAGCCTGCAATGCACAAACCCAGCATGACCACCCAGGCTGGGAGTGTGAGAATGGCAGATGCAGGAGGGAGAGCAGCAGCTGTGGGCAGCACAGAGAAGCACCCACTTCAAATGGCATAAAGTGCTGGATAAAAGATGCAGACATGGAGAGAGCTGGAATCCTCCAGGTCAAGGGCATTCTCTCCCCACCAGCTTGGCTGGGAGCCACATTCCTACATTCCTGGCTCTGCCACAGAACAAGCCAGTGTTGTAGAGGCAAAGGCCAAATGCTTTGTTGTGGGTGATATATATCAGGACAGCTCAAACAGAAAGCCAAAGTTTTACAGTTCTTCTGCTGTCCATACCCTGGGACCTGAACTTCACAAATTATTACTAGATTAAGTTATTCTGTTGCTTCTTTTGATAAAACCCACTGAATTTAAAACAGTTTCTCTTACACTGAAAATTTTGCTTGGATTAAAATACAGTCTTCCTTATTGAAATGTTTAATGACTTGATTTAAAAATGCCATGACACTGGAGCATCAATAATTTTCTGCTGAGATTACTAAAGAGATTTTTACCTTGCAAGCCAAACTCTGAGATTCACCATTACTTCACACAAAATATGACAAGAGACTCACACTTTCCTCAGCAGTATATATGCCACTGAAGGCTGTTTCCTTCATGTGCTGAAACATCAGAACAGATAAGAAGTGGGAACAGACACAATGTTCTGGTATTTACTATGTTTTAGCCAACCATGCCTTAGGTGAATTACTCATCCACCTGTTTTCCAAAAGGTGAGAGATACGAGAGCTTGATCTCTGGCCATGGTGTTTTCATTCATTGATCACATAGGCAAGGGAAAGACAGGGAGGCTGGATGCATTCTTCACTAAATTTTCTGATAATTCCTTCACCTCTTCCTTTATAAACCCTAGGGAATACAGAACTTGTCAGCACTCCCATTACCATATAGGTTCTTCCCCAGCTAGGTGTGTAGGGAGAGAGAAGAGATCAGACTCTCAAGCTCAAACTGCATGATTACAACACAGAGATCCTGGAACCCAGAATATTTTATAATTTAAACTTTTACCGCACTTTTTCTTTGTGTCTTTAGTGATCACAATCAAAGGGATGATTAGGTTGTCTTTACAACAGTAAACTAAGCAGATTCAGGAAACTTGTGTGATTCTTGATCAAGTGCCTTCACTGTTCAACTGTCCAAGTGGTTGGACAGTGGGGTATGGCTTCAGGTGAAGCCAAGTAGGGGTCTCCCAGACAATTCCCAGGTGTGCTTCCAGGAATCAGTCACAGCTAGTGGTCTGGATACAGCCAACCCATTTTGGAGGGCAAAATTGCTTAACTCCAAGGACACAGCTATTCTGCACCAGTTAAACTCGGTGCCAAAAGGGCTTTTCATTTCCTAATATAGGACATTGCTTGTATACATTTAGCCTGAAAAGCCAGACCCTGTCATGCTGAAGACAAATAATAGAAATGGAATACTAGAAGGATCAGCTTTCAGATGCCTTTTTTCCTTCCCTGAGTCCTTCTGTCACTCTTTCTCCCTGCAAAATCTGTTTATACACTCATGTAGTGGTCTGAAATACGTTAAAATCTGCATGTTATTTGGCTCCTGATAAGAAAATGGAGGTAGGTTTAGGTCTAGGGGGCTGGGAGTGGGAGACAGAGAGAACTGTTGATCATAGAAATTCTGAGAGCAGGAGTGACAAAGAGCAAGAATCAGAATGGACATGTTTGCATGTGTGAGCAGTACAACTGCAGTTCCTTTTTAGAAAGATATCCACCACAGGCTCATTTACTATGATCTGAGCCAGAGAATTGTACATCTCTTTAATAATTCCATTGGGGTTTTTTTCAACTCCAAACTTCTTTTTTTTTCCAAGCAGTTTCCCTTCAGTTTTTCTGTCTGAGGTGACTGGATCAAAACTCTTGAAGAAAGTTTGTTTTCTGAAACAAGATCTGAACCAAAGGCCATTCAGAATCATTTTCTTCATGGAAACTGTTCTATTTCTGTTAAATTTGATAACAGCTTGTTTTTACAAAATAAGACATTGATGCCAAATTGAAGCTGGCAATATCATTTAAAGAAGTGTCATTCTGGATATAAACAGGAAATGTTTAGAGTGCTGATCCAATGATTAATGAATGTTTCCATGTCTATATAGCAGCCAATTTTCCCTATCCTTGGAGATTACTCCATTACATAAGCTACAGAAGGGCCAGAACTTTGGTCCCACATATTGAAGTGTACAAAAAATACTTCTGTACAAATGCTGGCATGGTTTTCTCCCTTTGAAATAAATTACAGGCATCTTCACTGACTCCAGTGGGAGTGAGAAGCAAGCCAATGTCTGAAAGGTTCTTTGCTCACACCTCTTTTTCAGGGCCAAAGCTGTTTTTTCTGTAGGAATTCTCAGCCTTCCCTCAGTTCATTCATAGACACCACTCCTTAATAGTCTGACTCGAGTTTAGTGAGAAACCCTCACTTTACTCTCTGTTAAACACCCTAATATTTTTTACTGACTGGAGGGAAAAAAAGTGAATTTGAGTAGATCTGAACCTTATCGTATGGATCTTGCCAGACACCCACAGTAGTCTTTTTAGGCTGCCCATAATCTAAATACACATTAAAAGAGAGCCTAACAACAGAGCCCTCTAGTTGCCTGATCTAATTGTCTGACCAAAGAGTACTAATTTAGGATAACAATAGCAAAGGGCAGAACTTGTTAACTAGTACATGCTGTCCCCAGACCAACAAACCAGTGAAAAGAGAAAAATAAAGGAGTATGTATTTTTGTCATCTTCTCTATTCTTTTTGTAAGGACATAGAAACCTCAGGCACCCAAGGGAGCCCAAGACCTTCAGGACAGCTGCTTAACTTGGCACTTCAAGTTGCAAGCCAAGCATATCAGCATTTGTTGGGTGGAATTTCTGAGAAGCAGAAACTGCACTGACCAGAGCCTTTGTAGGCAAACTGAAAAGAAATATCAGGTGGAAAAAGAACAACATGCTAGTGTTTTTCTAGTGAACTCATAGACAAGTTGAGACTTACCCTTGAGAGCCAGCCAGGTGTTCCTAAGTTTCTGCAAGGTGTCAAGAGATCTCTGCTTGTGCTGGAAGCAGTAGGAGGGAGGCAGACTTCACAGGAGACAGGATTACAGTCAGCTTTTGCTTTTCTTTTATCTATGCTTTTTGGAGATGTTTTTCTTCTGTTTGATCAAGCAGAAGACTGCCTTATTCCTGCTTTTTCCATATTCTGGATATCCAAGCTCTCCATTAGCCCTTGTGTGAGGAGGAGAAATCTCTATATAAACATTCACCCTCAACACAAAAACTGTCTGAGGTAATAACTTGGCAGAAAAACTCTCTTATGTAAGAGGAGTCGCCCCAACCTAAAGTGTCTCTACCACATAGCTTTCAGGAATGAAGGGTGTTTAAAGTTAATAACTCACTGTGTAATCTTTAACTTGCAAAAATGTGATTGTTCATATCTGAAATGGGTTGCCTTAGGAGAAAAAAAAAGAGAGAAATGGCATGCTTAACCCTCTTTAATAATATTTAGTAGGCAAGGAAAAGCTGTATGTAATAAATAGCTTTTTTTGGTAGGAATATATGCATTACATATATAGCACATATTTATTGTGTATGTACATAGCAACAAAATACTCCCATTAAGGACCTGACCTCAAGCTTGCTGAAAGACATGTATTGACTGAAATGACTTTGGATAACTACTAGTCCGAAGTACTTAAATTTAGAAGTCTCCAGTAACGACCATAAAAGAAGGACTTAATTAAGGCTTCAGACTGAAGTGGGACTTGTGCACTCTGAAAGTCTGGCTTGTTTCTTGAGGCACATTGACTCAAACCACTTCTCTCGTGGTTCTAACCAAAAGACTACCTCACCTATTTGAAAAACAATCCAAGGCCCTTGTTGTTCTTAGCTGTGACACTGACATTCATTAGCAACCAAGTAAATAAACTGAACTTAGTGTTTATCCCTTTCTATTTTTCTTGTTCTGTTTGAGTGTGTGGGAATGTGTGTATTCTCATTTCTTTATTTATTTTGTGATCATTTTGTGTTTGCTGAAGCCACAGCTTTCAGAGTCATACCTGAGTATTCCCAATATAGTCAGACGCTATTCAGGGAACAGACAGCTTTTATTCTCCCTGTTCAAAGAGATTGGCTGCATTGTCATGTATCTGGATCACAATTTCTTTTGCAAGTAGAGACAGTCATTTGCTCAGCTACTTCCCAGCAGACAGCTCTCAGTTTAATTGCCTCGTTCTCATTTCAGCAACTTGTGCCATCCTACCAGCATAGTCCTTGGTATCACAGATGCAGGAAAGAATAAAGGTGTAGGACTTTGATTAAAAGAATGGGGCTGCATTAATGGCACACATAGAGTTATGTCTTTGGGGAAAAAAAAAGAAAATATATTAATCTGTGTGAAATTGCACCATACTCAACCCAGGAGTTAGCATGCACTGGCTTTAGCCCCATATGAGCTAATAGGAATACATAATTATTCTGTGTTGGAGCACTTTTGTTCATTACTGATCATTAAAATATTATGCAATAAAGTCTGTGCAGTATTTTATGCAAAAATGAGATTGAAATCATGTCTTTGAAGTGCAGCATAGATAGTCTGAGTTCTTCTGTAATTTAAACAGAGTCATTTGGAAAAGCAGCAGTGATAACAGTGCTTTGGATAGACTTTTCAGGGTAGAGAGAGGACTTCTTGTTCCTTACGGGAAGGGGAGCCAGGAGCTGAGCATAATACAAGTGGCAGGGCTGAGTCCAGATCTCACTCTGGCCAGAGAGGATGAGCAGCACAGGCTCAGAGTCAATAGCTAAAGTCAGCAAGGGATCCAGATTATCAGGTGAGTTCGTGGGGATATGGCAGGTCTGAGGTCAAACTAGGAAGTAAATCCACAGATCAGGACCAGGGTAAGATTTGATGAAGGCAACCCAGGGCAACACAGCTCAACAATAACAGAGCAGGTCCAGAGTAATGAGACAGGACTGAGAACAATCAAGGGAGCCAATCTGCAGATAAGGATCAATGGGATCCACTGCTAGGCTGGGCTGTGGCTGAGCCAGAGATCAGTGTTCCCACAACATAATTCCAGCAGGGCCTAAATTCCTGGCAGGAGCTTAAAAGAGGCACCTAGCTGCAAGGGCAGAGTGGGTGTGGAGGCCCCAGGGGAGGCTGGCCAATGCAGTGAAGGCCATGGGGACTGGCAAGATCCTGTGTCAGTAGCCACGGTCTTGAGGAGTAGCTGAGTAATTCAGTCTGTAACTACTGATCCTGCATGTATAAGGAGTCAGTTCCCCCTAAATTCATCATCTGCTAGTATGATTTTTTTAAATATAAACCACATATAATACTTTCAATCTTTGGGTTATGGGTTTATTTATATAATTAATGTATAATGTAATTTTAAAGTAATAAAGATGTGATTTAATTTTTCCATAACTATTTTTGTACTGCAGCTTTACTCACTCCTGCCTTCTCCTCAGCCATCACTCATTCTTATACTGACATTATTGGAAGAAAATTCACTTTCAGTAGCAAAAGAAAACATTTTTTCTCCATGCCCTTATAACCATACCACTGATTTTGGTGGACTGAGCTATCTGATGTATTACTGTTCATGGCCAATCAGCCATCTGTTGCACAAGAATTCTCTTGAACCAGTGAATATTTGGATGCAAGCTTTGACCAAAAACTGTTTCAGAATTAGAGATGTCTGGTCACAGCTACTGCATGCTCTGTTTTTTCCTGCATGCTCTAAAGAAGGGGTTTATGATGGTATTCAGCCACAACCTTGATAATGAAACAGATTCTTCATGACAAGAGCACTGTAACACTGCAGCAGGGAGAGAGAAGAAAATGAGGACTCAGAAAAAAAATGCAATAAAAGACTATTTTATCTCTCTCTAAACTTCAAAGAATTTGAGAGCAGGTTTTGTGTGTGTACAACTTTGTAACACCTGGTCTTGTGTTCATTCTAGCATGTCTGGTTTGAGTCTCCAAATAAACAACCTAATATTTCACAGTAGCACTTACAGTCAGTACTCTCATTTCAGGCTCTCATTCAGAGTTAAACTGAGTATGAAAAATCCAGTGTCTTACTTTGGAATTGTTACAAAGTTTCCATATTTATTAACATACAGTTCACTTCAAGATGCTTCCAGTTATACCAAGCACCCTCGCTTTTGTTTATTGTTTGTATGACACAGTCACAGAGTGTATGGAAGGGTGTATTGCTCTAGAAAACCCTGAACCATGCCAGTATACTTGAAAACTGAAGGTTAAAGGAATGAGGGAACTTGCAGATTTATAACCATAATAAGATCTTTTTTCACATGATAAATTTTGGACTTGAGGAGGTACTAAATTCTTCTAAATGCAGCTGCAGCTGCTACACCACTCAGAAGGAGTACAGTAGAAGGGATACTGACTTAAACCCCGATAAAACATTTCATTTCCATTTTTACCACACACAGCTGCAGAAAGATAAGCCAAATAGTGTAAGTGCACCATACTTATCTATAGTCAAGCATTTTCTCTGCTGAATTGGATCATAATTTTCACTGAATTGCTTCAATTCTGGAAGTTTGTGACATGGAGATCATTAGTTCAGCAGCCTTCTCTTGTTAAGACATCCCTGAAGTAAAACAATATCCTGATTTCTTGTTAGGAAATGATCCAGAAAGCTTGTTTGTCCTGGCAGTGCTTTGCATGCAAGTTAAAACTTAGCTATCCATCTCCTCACCTTCCTGTCTCAGCAGATTATGTATCTGTGAAGAACAATAGCCTGTCAGCTGCTGCAGTCTGCCAGTCTTTTCTGGAGAAATCAGACTTGAATCAGTATGCGCAAGCAGAATGGTTTTTCCCAGAGCCATGCCTTTTATTTCTGTACTTAGTCTGGTGGCTACTTTTCCAGCATGCCTTTCCTTATGAAGAACAATTAGTCATGCTTTGTCTATCCCAAAGTTAGGGGAACTGTTTCACCTATATATATCTCAGTTTCTCCTCAGAATAAGACTAACAAGGAATTATGTTAGTGGTGCATAGACAGGCAGAGACATATTGTCATGTAACACATATACTCTGCATAGAGGTTAAAAACCCCAAACAGCAATGCTACAGAAAGAGAATACTCATGATATTTTGCATTTCAATGAAACAAGGGAAGGGGGGAAAGGTAAGATTTGTCCTATACATGATGTTGAGGAAACCACTACTGCTCCATACCCTGGGAGTGGAAGACTACAGAGGCAGTAACAATGGACTCTAACGTGCAGCCACAACAATGGAGCTTCAATCTTAAGGAAAACCTTTTTCTAAGAAAAACTTAGAAGATATTGCATGGATAGGTTACAGAATTCAAGGGTGGAGTCTCCATGTCTGGAGGATTTAAAAACAGGCTATGAAAATTTCTGCTAGGAATGACAAATGCTCTGTCTTAAGAAAGAAAGTTATATTAATCCAGGAAAAGGAGAAGATTGAAGCAACCTCTAGGGATCTTTTTGCATTATTATTTTCAGGTTTTTTCTCTTTCAGCAGAGATGATACACAGCCTGGAAAAACTGACTTATTAAAGGAGATTAAATGATGTTGACCTACTAAGTTTGTGAAAGAGATTAGAAACTCCACAGGGTAATTCTCTTAGGATGTACCACAAGGAGGAGAGTTATCATTTACTGAAGTCACAATTTAATATACCAAGGGCCTGGGCAAGTGTTCATTGGGTGAGGCTATTCTTAGAAAAAAATTAAAATATTATATGTAAGCAATAGTTATTAGAGTGTTGATGGCACATCCCCCCACTAGCACTTGGGGTGGCCTTTAATATTATTCCTTATGAAAATCTGTCCTCAGGTAATTGTCTAGGTCCCCTCTAGAGTCAGTGAGGAGAGACAGATGGCTCTTGAGGTGATGGAGCCCATCATTCTTAGAAATGTCAGCCTTCAATTCCTGTTTCTCTGTTTACTGGAGAGTGAACCTACACAAATACTGACCACTAAAATGGAAATGATGTAAAACCGCAAGCTCAACTGCAAGGAAGAATTTATCCTTCTTCTTAACTGTATGAATCAAAATAAATTCCCTGTCATCTCCATATGTCAGAGCTCCATATATCAGTCAGCCATTGCAAAATGCCAGATTTTACTGAAGTAGTTACTATAGTCCCATCCACATTTGAATTCTATTAAAAAAAAAATTTACAGAGGGCAATTAGATCTCATAGTTTTTACAAATCAGAACTAATTCACAGAGATATTGAAGATCATGTTTTCCAAATTCATGAGGCTGGTTTAGATAACACATTCTTTGAAAGACTTGTTATTTGTATTTCCTGATAGTACAGTTAATAGAGTTGAGAAAGGATGCAAGAAATTGTAATTTGCAAGAAGAATTTAGTGTTGCTAAAAATAAGCCAAAGCTAAATTTTAGGATTATAGAACATCCAGAGTAAAAAAAGACAAAAACAAAAAACAAAAGACCAACAAACCATACCAAACCAAACCTAAATCCTGAAATAATCTCATGAGGAGCTATTTCAGAATTTTTTAGTAAACAAGTAATCCAAAAAGACCTATAGGGAAGAGTTGTGTAATGATTCTGACTCATAAACACATGAAAATTAACCTAAGCTTTCCATGCTGTTGAGAAATGCTCTGTGCTAGTGAACTTCAGCACCTTTGGCTCCCACTTTCTGAACTAATGAGTGACATAAGATTGTAGCTAGAGTCAGTGCCTGTAAGCTACTGACAGTAAGCTGTCAGTGAATTCTCTCACCATTGCTCACAGTCCTGTCTCACAATGTACCAGCTAATGATTTATTGGATTAAATCAGCTGAGACTGAAGAGATGGTTACCTCAGAAAGAATCGAGCAGGTACTCGGCTGAAGTTAGTATCACCAAGTTGATGTGTTTGTTTAAAAGTATGACTGAAAAGATCTTGCACACAGCCCACCATTTTGTAGTATCTGAATAAAAAAAAATCATACATTATATTTTGGTTTTGAGACAGATTTGCTGCAATAATTATTAAAACCCATCTGGATTTAAAAGCTACCTGACACTACACCTTTCAAAAATCCTACTGCAACACTGTGTGTATGTTCCAAGAAATACCTCCAAAGTTGTTTTTAGGATTGCCTAGTGATTTTCTGACCCTGAAGATGCAGGTATGTGGATAAGGAAAGTGGTGCAGTGGAGACTGTGGGCGTAATGCCAGAGTGGCGGACGCCTCACAATATTTCAAGCCAGCTAGACTCCACTGATATTTCCAGAGCCAGGCCACAACACAGCCTTTCATTTTCCCTACGAGCTAGATTTTGTTCAGAGAGCAGTTTCCTTGCTGCACTGTTTGAGGCCAGCTGTAGGACAGAAGAGTGAGAATGTCCTGTCTGTGGGGGTGGACAGGCTCCTTCATGACCTGTCCACTCCAGTACACTGAGAGCAACTAGAAACAGCAAGGCATATATGCTAGGCCCCTGCCAGGAGTTCAAGAGAGGTTCACATGGTACAATGCAGAAACAGAACAGATTTCATGTGAATCAAGCCTTTATTTCCTTCATGATGAGGCAAAGCCTTACTAGAATGTAGACTGCTTCCCTTCCAGGAACCAGTGTTTCTTAAGACTTGCTGATGAGAGCAGGTTTTTGTTGTTTTGAATGAAACCAGTAAAAAAGATGACAAGGTGACACAAGATTTATCTCAGCATTTCATGTGTCTTTATTTTCCATGGGAGACCTGTTTTACTCCAACATTCAGAAATGAAAATAAATTGTCTTTCTGGTACTCTTCCTTTTTCTTTTCTTTCTATTTTTTTTTTTTTTAATTGTGGTTTCTCAAGAGAGTTGTACTGTAGACAGGAACCAGCTAGCAAAGGGCAGAGACAACAACCAGGAATGATTACACCATACAAAAATGTCAGTGGCATAACATGATTTAACTGTAATGCCACAAATTATAGATGAACGCAGAGGCAGAAAGAAAATCAAAAGCAAAAAACACGCTGTACCCTTTATATTTAAATCCCCTTTTTTCCAAATTCCTCAGACCAACTCCAGACGTTTACAGAAACTAGCTTTTTGCACTTCATCCCCTGAGAAATGGGACTAGAGTAGAAAAGCTGACTGGAGAACTCACAATTAAACAAATACTTATCCTGAAAGTTCAGATAGGCCGTATTTACTGACATCTAAACAGCAGATTCCTACAAAAAATGTGCTGATTTAAAGAGGTTGGAAGCTGTGTGTAAGAACAGAATGTTTCAAAGGACATACAGAAGGCTGGGGTTCAAAGGGCTGAAACAACATGACCTCTAAAACTCTGCTCCTACCAAAAAGAAGCATGTATGCAAAGACCTGGAGGAGGAAAAGGGAGACAGGGAAGCTTGCTCTCAGTGTTTTATTGCATGTCTTTTCTTAGTGACAGACTATCAGCATGTGCTTGAGCTGAGACCCATCTGAGTGCCAAGGACAGTACCAGAAATACGGGTACTGCCCTGCTCCAGTGTGCATTTACTAAAGCCTAGTAGGACCCTGAAGACTCTGGAGGGTCTCTGCCTTGCTTATGTAATACAGAGCAAAAGTGTTTTGAATTCATGAGAAGAGACACGCAGAGACAAGTTGCCTAGTCTGTTGTATATGATGGACAGCACTTCTGCTCTGAGAAAAAAGTCATGAAGGCTTCAGCATCTGGTTTTGGTCCAAGGAGGAGAACTGAACAGTCATGTTTTTCTTTTAAAAGTAATCCAAACCAGCTAACAAACCAACTGAAACACTAATGAATCCATTTCAGCTGCCCATTTTGCTTTAACTCTCCTGGTAGATTTGTTTTATCTTATTTCTGTAAGCAAAGCAAGAACATGCCTATCTGCCTCACAGCCTGAGGTGGCATTCTGAATTGAGAGCCTGCAGTGCACTTCCATAATCAGAGTCAGTCAAGACAAGCAAATGCTTTCTCAGGATTCCCCTGTTTGAGTTTAGGATGGTGTCAGGCTTCATTCAAAACCATAAGTTTTGCTGGTTCAGGTAAAGAGCAATCTTTGCCTCTAAACCCTGCTATTGCCCATCCAAACCACTACTACTACTGCTTGAGAGAGACAAGAGTCAATCCTTTTTTAACATTTTCCCAGGACCCTACAGTGGCATGTTGCAAAACATTTATGTTAAAGGAATAGATAATTCCTCATCTATTATTATTATATTATTATTAATATGATTAAATGCTAGTATTGCAGTGTTTTGTGTATAGACAGGGGAGGGTGAGGTGTGGCGGAAACATCACCTCTAGAGTCTAGACACTGGATACTAGGAAAGGCTTAGAAATCTTGTTCTGAGGGTAGTCAGGTCCTACTGCTGAAAGTACCTTTTTCCTATAGAGCCTCTCATGTGAGCGATGGCAGACACAGATATGTTGGCTCCTTCAGCTTCTCCATGTCTAAATGGAACCACTAAGTACAAAGTCGTACTTGCGCAAAAACTCTTCAAACTCAAGGGCTTGAAGCTCTCAGGTAAAGGACAAATCTTGGACAATTCTGGTCCCTGGCAGATATTTCCCTGTTTGTCTCAACTCTTTTGTGATGGAAACAATTTTGAAAATGCAATTCTGGAATTCCCCAGAAAATGGAGAAAACAGCTCCCACTCAACTGCAGAGTACACAGAATGACTAGTAAAATACTCTGCAATCCCTCACAGGCTTCATAAAAAGCACATTCTGTCCATCAACAACTGGTAAGAGACAAAAAATTAAAAGATACTCAGATTACACAGCTGCACACTACAGGGACATAATTTAATGAAAAAGCTATTAGAATTTTAAGGTCAATGCATGTCTCTTCATTCTGTCATGCTCTTCTTTCACTTCAGTGTTTTGTCAACTGTCTTCTTTCCTCTTGAATAATCTTATTAAAAATCAAATGCACGAAATCTAGGTGTAGCCTTGTCTTCAGATTAAAAAAACCCTTTGAGCTGGTCACAGAATCACATCTTATTAACAACTGCATGAATGATCTAGACCAAAAAAACCTGGCCAGCCCAACAAACTCTGCAAACAACAGTGATGCCATCAGCCAGGAAACATGTAGTGGCCCATCAGGTTGCTATCATAACTGTTAGGGGGGTTGCTGTGGTGGTTGGTTTTTTGGGTTTTTTTGTTTTATTTCTTTAGCTCCCATGCTTTTTTTCAAAACCACCACTACAACTGCATAATCTCTCCAGGGATATATTAACTTGCCTCAGTCAGCAAATCCTTCAGTTTTCCCTAACAGGTTCAGCGCTGATTGTAACTGGGCCCCTTCATCAGCAGTGGGGTGTGTGACAGATAAATGGTCTAATTCTCACTTGTGCCAGAGTGCTTATGCTGATATAGCCGCTAATATAAGTGCGATGATAAGCTCCTTACAACGATACAATATTGTTCCCTTCTAATACAGAAACGAGCTTTACTGATACAGCTGCATTCACACTACAGCCAGCCTAAATTTGGAAGTTTTACTGGCAGAGAGACGCTGGTTAAGAGTATGGGGAAAAAACATCACACACCTCCCTGACAACTGTGCTGGCAGACACTCCAGAGGAGTCCCTAGATAGACAAAACAAGTTTCTGCAGGATAACTGCAGCTGTCTGTGTATGCTCTGCCCACATGAGAAGCAAGGTAGTTTAAATCAGCTTAGCTCCCTTTCACTGAGGTTGATCCAAGGTCAAAAGCCATAGTCGTACCAGCCTAAAAGTGAGTAAAATTATTGAATTCCAGGAACTGGTAAGGGCAGTAACAGAAAAACAACTCTTTTGCCAGTGTACATATCTCTTCCCTGAGGAAGGAAGTGCACCACTATAACTACCATAAATAAGGTCTGAAGAGCTTAGGTTATATCTATTCAATTATAACAAGAAAGTTAAAATAGTTGAGAAGCTGGGCTAATCTGGGGCCACTCTCTGAGTAAAGATGACTCCACTAAGTGATACAGTAAGAGATGCTTTAGGACAACATATCAAAACGTTGTTAAGCAGATCACATAAATACATTAAGCTATGGGGATTTATTAGGTGGTAGAAATAACACTGTTGTATGAAAGAATAAAATTTCATACTCAGGCAATGTCAGGGTAGCTGTACTCAAACAGCAAAGGGGGTTCGGAAGAAGGGAAAATTTGGATATCTTATTTGTGATTCAGAAGCTGGGTACACGGCAAAATCTTCCCTACTGCCTAATCCACAATACTCTGCCATGTACAATTTTCTTCCCATTGTTTTAAGGGGCTAAAATTAGTGCAGAGAGTGACTGTGGAAAACATGTATGGAAATAAGGAAACTTGGCTCAGCATGGTTTTTTTCCTCTCTTCTTTTTTTTTTTTTTCTTTTTTCCCCTTATTTTTTCTTTTTTTCCTTTTTATTTTCTTTTTTTTTTCTTATTTTCTTTTTTTTTTTTAAACTTGTGTATTGTGTTCTTAGTGAACAAAAATTAAAAACTGTTAGCTTTACTTTAGACCTTGATCATTCTATTAGATACTGTGTATTTCTGCAGCACCCTCTAGGTTATCCTCCAGGGAAAACTTTTTCAGACCAAAGTCAAGCAAATGAGATGTCCTGTATGAAACAGTCAAAAACTTCATGGTGGGGCTCCATTTGGTATTTCACTGATGGCTTTTTATCACTAGAATTTGAGCAAGTAAAGATGGCAAGCTCTCGGCATGAGGTTGTATCTTCCATCCAGATCTCCCCTGTGCTCTTACTGTCTGCTTTCCACAGCACATCCCAAACACATCACTTTCCTTCTTCTCAACTCTTTGCCCTCACTGCCATGACAGTCTCAAATGCCTCTTTCTGCTGGCAGCACTCACCACTACTAATATAATATTCCTGGATGGCCACTGGGGCCATGAGTGCACCAATAGGACTTAGCTAGAATGAGGCTTCATCCACTTCCTAACAAATATCTTCCTCTTTTTCATTCCACCTTTTCAGTTCCTAGGTATGGCAGTCCAAGAATGGCTTGCAATACACAAGTTAATGAGAACTTCCCTACAGTTCACATGAAAGTATCTGGGTGATGCTCTTAGTGATATGATTTAGTTTTATGTTGTCCTGTGAGGAGCAGGGAGCTGGACTCAGTGATCCTTATGGGTTCCTTCCAACCTGACATCTTCTATAACTCTATGAATTATAGGAGCCTATGAATTATAGGAACCTAGGAGTTAAGCACTACCTTACAGAAAACACATAGGCTAAAAGGCTTTGTGTGCAGTCTCGTCAGTGCTGGTAAGAGTGGACTGGGAAAAGAAAAAGAAGAAATTATTCATTGCACAATCAATCAAAAGGTGCCAGGCAAGCTTTCAGGGCAAATACAAGTCAGTGTGACAGATCTGTACACACAAACCAGTGGAGACACAGAGTGGTTTGTGCAGTGCTTCACTGCCCACAGCCCAAGCTCCCAAAGGCAAGCCTCACTCAGGAAGAGCTGTTTGACCAAAGACACAGGGGCTGACCTTGTTTCAACACAGATTTCTGTGCAACTATCTGCAGCAGAGGAAAAACATGCAAGACAGAAGCCCAGGAGGAGAATGCAAAGTCAACATGTGGGTTAACTGGAGGGTGGAGTGGGTGAGTTATGAAGTCCCAGTATACTGAAGTCTGCACTTAACTGCTCGACAAACACAGCAGTGCAGTGCTTTTGAATGCTCATTTGCCAGTAAGTGTGACAACCAGGATGCCATAGCTCAGAAGGGAGACTGAATATATATTCTTTTCCTTATATGTAGCTGATGGCTGTCTTGCAAATTACGAGAAATGCACTGCTTTCCTTTAAAAGCAAAAATGGAAATGGGCTTTTTGTCAGCAGAGATATACTAGAACTCCCATTAATCTCACTTTCTAGCCATTAAAGAGCAGAGTTCAAACATCCTGCAACCTCTACTGATAGCTAATAACTTGGCTCTCTGAGAGCTAAGAATAAAAAGTAGAATTCTTACGGGAAAAATCAATGTGGCTCTTCCTCTTAACTGTATCTTCTGTGCAGCACATCTATTGAATGTAAAGATTTGCACAGTTCTGACAGTACTCCACAAAGTAAAAAGCCCACTATAGGCAACTGCAGTATCTACTGCTGGGTGAGTAGAAGAGATTCAATTTCTTGTGTACTGCAGGTTCCTAGTGTTTCTCCACTGCTACTTCATGTGCCTGCTCAGTTGTTGAATGCTAGACATTCACACCAAGTATTTGAAAAACTGATCCAGTGACAAAAAAATCCTCCAGTCTCACAGTTAAACTGTTCCTGATTACTTTTGTATTTACTTTCTCTAACACAAAATCACGTCAGTTAACCTGAAAAATGTACATATGTTCCAAGTATGTTAACCTGAAAAATGCACATGTGTTCCAAGTATGTAGGAAGACAAACTATACCAGTAATTATTTTTAATTCATATGGTATGCTTAGCTTTGCAGCAGTAACACAGCACTCTTAATACACACATAATAGCTTAAAAAATAGTGACATCGAAGGATAATGATAGTGATAGATGAGAACAAGACTAAATGGACATGCTGGCAACTACTTCCTTAAAAATCAAGTGATCTAATGTTCATCAGAAACAAGCATCAAAGTCATGGGAAGGTAGACCAATCAAAAGCAAAATTATTACAGCCTGAAATATGTAACTTTTTATTAATTATTCTTCAAGCTTTACTGCCAATTAAGGAAAAGCAGGTTTTTTGATAGTGTCATGCATGATTTCTAATGTGTGCCATGACTCACAGGGTAAAAATTGATTTATAACTCTGGCTTCTATTTTTCTAGCCTTTCACATAGGTAGAGGTCCAACAATCACCAGTGGGACAGTATCTTTCACTTAGGAATGGCCCAAAAAAAGGGCTGTATGTCCAGAACATCAAATCCACTGATCTGTGCTTGTGGTGGCTTTTCATTCCTGTCAGATGGGAATAAAATGCATTTGCTCAACAGTACTAATAGCTGTTCAAACAAAAAACTGACTCCTCTATGCACCTACACACATTTACCTTGCTCTATCCTAGGTATCAAATCATATATTCATATAATTACAGAATGGTTTAGATTGGAAGAAATCTTAGCGATTATCTAGTTCCAACCTCCCTGCCATAGGCAGGGACACCATCCAGTAGGCCAGCTTGCCCAAATCTCCATCCAGCCTGGCCTTGAACACTGGTTCCAGACATGGGGCATCCACAGCTTCTCTGGGCAGCCAGTTCCAGTGCCTCATCTCTGTACTTTGCACAAAGAATTTCTTCCTCATAATTAATCTAAACCTGACCTCTCTCAGTTTAAGGCAAATCCACCTTTTCCTATCACTACATGTCATTCTAAAAATTCCCTTTCCAACTGTCTCGTAGGCTCCTTTTAGGTACTGAAAGGTGCTATAAAGCCTCCCTGTAGACTTGTCTTTTCCAGGCTGAGCAACTCCAGTTCTCTCAGGCTGCCGTCAAGGAGAGGTGCTCCAGCCTTCTGATCATCTTCTTGGCTTCCTCTGGACAAGCTACAGCAGGTCCACATTCTTTCTGCGCTGGAGACCCCAGAGCTGGATGCAGTGCTCCAGGTGGGTCTCACCAGAGCAGAGCACAGCAGAGAGGCAGAATCCCCTCCCTCCCCTGCTGCCCACCCTGCTCTGGGTGCAACCCAGGACACATTTGGCTCTCTGGACTGTGAGCACAAGTGGCTGGCTTATGCCAAGCTTTATATCCCCAAAATCCTTCTTGGCAGGGTTGTTCCCAGTCCATTCCCCATGCAACCAGTATTTGTCTTTGGGATTGCCCTGATCCAGGTGCAGAACTTGGCACTTGGCAGTATTGAACTCCATGTGGTTTGCACCAGGCCATGCCTCAAGTTTGTCTAGGTCTAAGCCTTGAACTGAAGGCAGCTACGAGGAACCAAATAATCAGAAATAAAATCTGTGGCATTTATATAAAAGCATTAACATCCCTAACCCAGACCCTATTCAGCCTCGCCATACTACACAATCCACCCTTTCCATATGATGATCCACTGCCTCCCTGCTGCCTGGTCCATTACCTAGGCATGTGAATTCCCATCACACAGTCACTGGTCACAGGGACTTTCTGAAGACACAACATGTGCACCTGTTCTACACTTGACCTGGATTTAAGAAGTGCTCATGGGACTGTGGTAAATCCTTTTAACCTGCCAGCTGTCATCTATGCAGCTTGAGAAGATTGCTTATTTAGAGTCACACCCTGGAAATCACACTCTGGCACAAGCTGCCAAAGCAGATCCCAGTCTCTCAGTGGGAACCATAGAACTGGACTGGGCTAGCTGGTTCATTTCTCCAGAAGGTACACTGGGGCTGTTCAGATGGTCCCACATTCCACATCTGGAATTCCATAACGATGAGGTAACAAGAATTGTTTTTGCTGTGGTACCTTATGTATCCTTTTTCCAGTATATACTGAACAGCCCTACCTGATTGCTCTATTGCTTGGTTTATGTAAAAAAAAATTATGTAAATGCCTGTAACATTATCTCACCCTCCCTCTGTAACTGGATTTTGAAGTTTCCTCCCTTTATTAGACTTGCCTAAAAATCACTCATGTTGGTGCAAGTTAGGTTTAAAAGACTTACCTTATTATCAGACATCTCTTTCATGCAGACTGCTGTACACTTTAATGTAAATGTCAATGAAAATGCATAGTTCACTTGTTTTGTGTACTATTCACTCTATTTATATATGTATAAAGTTCATATTTTCCTTTGTATGTTTAAGAAATAGAAATTTCCTTGTTTCTCTGCCTGCACATATGTACACTCGTATAACTGATTTCTTTTGTAACAGCAATTCTTTCCCCATCAAATTCAATGATTTCCACTTTAAAAATGAGAAAAAAATTGAAAGCAAGCTTTACAATATTTGGAAAGAAATGGTCCTTTCATTATGTAAAAGCATTAGTGTGTCTCCAAGGTAGTCCAAATAAAATAATTTATAGTAAATGAGATTATTATTGCTGGGAAAAGAACCACTTAATGTCAGCTTTCTGTGGGAAAAACTAAAACAGACTAATCCAATAGGGGTGCTCAGAAACACACAGCAAATATTTAAAAGCTTCAGAGATCCAAAACAACAAGGGAAAAACCCATACTGAGGAAGTAATTTGGAATGGGATATTTCTGCTCATCCTTATCATAGGGAGGTAGTCTCACTATCCTGAAAATGAGAAAATGAGAATAGGAAGGCTATTTTATACCAACTTCTCCAAAGGAGTTCTACCATCATAATTGTGGAGTAGTGCCGTGTTGAGCCAAGCATGGATACAGGGACCTGAAATAGAAATTGTTGAGCATTGAGAAGATGTGAATTGCTGTCTGAAAATCTCATAAACAGAGCTCTGTTGCTGCTATGAGCAAAGCAGTCATGTCAGAATGAATTTGGCTCAACATACCGCTATAGCAAGCAGCTAGTAATGGCTCACCTTCCAAAGATAGCACTACTACAAAATTAGTAACTCAGCTATATAGCCACATAGCTGAACTGTTAAAAATCCAAAATGAACCTTGAAAATGACAAACATGTGCATAATATTCACTGGATGTAGACATCAAGGAATGCATTAGAAGTTTATCTGTATTCCTTGCCATTTTTACTTTCAAAGTATGACAGTCTCCCTCTCCCACAAATGCCCTCCATGCCCTGCCAAATGTCTCAGCTGAAATTCTTAAGTCACACGGGATAATGGCATTTGGAATTGCAAGATCAATAGTGTGAAACAATCTGTCACATGGATAGTGAGGAACAGTCCCTATCTATTACAAAGTACATTCAACCTGAACTCAGTCTCATCTCATACTCGTGCTCTCACATGCTTTGTTCTGGCTATCCTCAGATGGTTCATGAGGCACTGTAGGAACTCAGGCTATGTATCCCAAAAAACTACACATGTGTTATCAAGTTTTGCTATCTGATGTTCATGCTTCCTTGCTACTTGTCCTCTGTCTCACATGCTGAAACACTACAAGGAAACTTTTCCGGTTTTAATTTTTCACATGCCTGTTAATGCAGAAAAATTGATTAAAGCAGAAGCACATGAAAGTGGAGAAATTCTGAATGGCTATTGCTGGATTTCTTTTACCAGATTATGTGGTGTAAAGATGAATTCTAATGTTAGGATTAGCATGTAAAATGACTGCTAGCACAACTGCAGTTTGAAGACATTTTTGCACTTCACATTCGGTACAGGTGTCGGCTAATTAATCCTCATGAGAATGCCATATTGAAGACAACAAAGCTAAGAGACAGAGAGATTAAAGTTAAAATGCAATGCAAACATTTGTTGACCAGCTCAATGGCCTCTCTGACCTCAGGAGTGTGTTCAAAAGATTCTTAGGTGCCTGACAGCTAAGTATCATTTGCACTTGCAGCCAGGTTTCTAAAGGTATTTTAAGAGCTCACTGGATTCTAATTATAAAGTAGGTAGGAATTAGATGACACAGATGGCACTGTGTCCTGGCACTACGAAATTTATCGAAGACCCCTCTGCCAGGACTATGAGTATACAAATAGATCTTATAAGCTCTGACTAGCATCATCTGGGATGTCTACCTTTTGCCCACATCCAGGAACTCCCTCTATGCTCAGACCTGGGCCTTTCACTCCCTGGCTATGTTGTTAGAACACCTGCCTTCAGCCCTACCTCCTAAATGACTCTTGGGGCTATGCCATAGCCCAGTTTAGCCTTTCCCCTCATCCCATCTCCTGCTGCTCTTGCCAAGACTCTGCAGAGTTCCTGGAACTCTTCACCTCTTCCCCAGGTGTGCAGCTGTTGATGGAACATTCTGCCCAGCCTGTTGTGGTTAGTTTGTCTTGGTTTTTCTCTACCTTGTACAGTGGTCTGCTCTTGCTACTCCTTGACGCACAAGACAAAGCAAGATTTTATGAGTTCTTCCCCTACTAGAATCAGTGTACGTAAGATCAAACACAAAACTAGTGTTTTCTTTAATAAATACTTGCACATTTCTCTTCAATGCATTTGGTCAAAATGTAATCTCAACATCTGCATTGTAAAAACAGAGAAATGTCCTGAAACTCTCCTTTACACAATGAAACTTACAAGAATCCAGAATTTGTCCAGAACAGCGTATCATCTTATGTAAATGATTAAATGAACAAGGTAGTGTCACTGATAAAAAATAAGAGCTCTGTTCTGAAGACCTGTGATTTGGCCTCCCCAAATGTTTTTTTTTCAATTAAAAAGATTTGATA
The DNA here is from genome assembly GCA_024500445.1 of Entomyzon cyanotis. Taxonomy (NCBI): domain Eukaryota; kingdom Metazoa; phylum Chordata; class Aves; order Passeriformes; family Meliphagidae; genus Entomyzon; species Entomyzon cyanotis. Next base: position 39,651,471 of record JAKEPQ010001021.1, on the reverse strand, counting down.
AAAGCTTTGAAAAATGCAGGCCATTAATATATAATGAGAAAATGCTCTGTTGATTATGATCTGTTGAGAAGAAAATCAAGATAGTAGGTAGAAATTAGGGAAAAGCACTTAGAGAATAACAAGATGCAAAACATGGCCAGAAAAAATGAAGGCAGTGAGTAAATTAATAGAACCTTCCACAAATGAACAAAGTCAGGATCCAATTTGGCAGGTGGTAATGGTGGTGGAGATCAATGCAGTATGTCAACACTCTCTGCCCTACCCATGACAGCATGCAGAGCAATTCTGTTGAAATTCAATTAAGGAGGAAAACCACATGATTAGGAAACAGGGACATGGTGACCACAAAATACGCAAATTTTGCTGCAGTTTTTAATGACATAAAAGGTAAAAAACTTACAGAGAAAAACTCATGGAGGAAAATGAGTTCAAACACCATTAGAAGTACATTTTCAGCTAAGGGCATGTGGGAATTCAGCTACAGAACTTTTATTAAGCTTAATTGGTGTCATGGTGTAAAGTCCCTGTGCACCAAGTTGCTAATGTAGTCTATGAAGAATGGCTTTATGCTTCTGTAGGTGCATTGAGGAACAGAGTGAAAACAGTTATTTCACTGTATTATAGGCTCTGAACATCTAAAATCTTTTTTCTTGAGCATATACTATTATTTGCAGTCAGCTTTGACTTGCATGTTAGCAAATGCCATTTGCAGTAGAGAAAAATAATTTGTAGGTTGTTAACCACTGTGATCCAGGAAATAAGCCAATTCCTTTCATTTTTTTACTCAAGGGATTGGTTTTTCCTCTTCTCACCATGCTCATGGATTTTATTAATGTTCTCACTATGAATATTCTTCATGTGGAATAAGAGCTCCGTTGAATGCTTCAAATTAGGTCCCAGTTTGTCTAGCTAAGTTCGATATGTCGACTTCTTTGCTGTGACAAGCGAGGGGGTGAGTGATTTACTGGCACCAGAGGATGCCAATGGAAAAACAGGAACCCTCCCAAGTTAGCATTCCATTTCATTCTCCACAACAAATTGATGAAGTGTTGGAAAGCACTGACAGGGTTATGGATTTAGAGAAAGAGGCATCTGAAGCAATTTATAGGGTGAATATATTTAGCACCACCAAGATTTCTTGTTTTTCTCAGATTATATATCTATCTTTATCCTGGCTGTCTTCTATCTTTTGTAGGAATGAAGTGGTCACTGAGGAGATGAATGAAAAAGTGTGAATATTTGCTATACATATGTATGATATGCAGTGCTTTCAGCAAACACATCTTGTCCTTTTAAATGCTCACGTTTCTTTTTTTTCTTTCTGATTGAATACTTCTTGTTAAAGAACTTTTATGAGCTAAGTTATAATGCAAAATGCATTAATTCAATTACAGATGATATGGTTTCAGGAACTTATGTCTGCTGAAGGAGATAACTTTTCCATTTTCAGAAAAATACATTCATATTTTTGAAAACAAGGAACTGAATGAATCAGCATGTATTTAACCACATGTAGCTTGCTCTAGCCAGTAGGAAGAATCTGGAGAAAATGGAGTAAATTCAGTGTGTCAAGCTGAGTTGTCTGAAAATGGTGCTTAGTACAGCTTGGCAGAATTTAGTTGAATCAGGATTATGATGGAAGAAATTCTGGAAGGCCCATGTCCTTTTGAGGAGAAATTTATGGCCACTATAAAATGCTGATTAAGGAAAAGTTACTTATATTTCTTGTCTATCAGCCTCTGAAGGCTGAGTTACCCATGTGACTCAGGCCCTATTCCTGAGTACCATGTTACAGAAGTTTGATGGAAATAAAAGTTTAATGTTAGTAGTTTACAAGGAAGTAGTATAGAAGACAACTCACACAGAGAAGAGTGAGTAAAATTTTACTGATAGCATATTGTGTGGAACAAGGTGCATGTCTTGTTCACAAGAGCTGACAGGTACAGCTCAATCCAGTGTTCTATGAGCGTCAGAGCATGGGTCTAGTGGAGAGCTCAGGATGACTCTGTGAAGGTTTCATTAATTTGAGTTTGGCTAAGCTTTAAGAGTTTTGGGATGATAATGATGAACTATGGGAACAAACTTGTTTTAAAGTAGGGAAGATAATGCTGAGACAGAATAGATATTAAAAAGGTTTATAAGTATCCTAATTATCTTGGTGTTGGATTCAGGCTGACTCTTACTCCATCAGTGCAGTGGGTTTCTGACATAAAAACAGTTCCATGCAGCTACTCAGGTTCATAAAGAAAGCACTCTTCGTACCACCTCTGAGTTCTGTTTGGGTGTGCTTACTGATTTTCTCATCAGCTTCCCAGTCTCTCTGGATCCATTCATTCTGCTAAGTGACACAAGGGCAGGGACTGTTCCCACACCCTGCGCCAAGTGGCAGGGTTCACACTACACAGAGCTGGCTCTGGGTCTCCTTTGTGTTCCATGTGGTGATTATGCAGCTCTAAAATTTTTTTCATTCTTTTTTTTTTTTTCCTTTCGATTTAAGTTGTCTAAGAATAGAAAAAGAGCTGTGGTCAAGGGTAGGGATTCAACATGTGAATGCCTGTGGGGAATAGCCTGGGAACAGCCTGGTACATGCTTTTGCCTGCACCATACTCAGGCAGTATTTCAGAGGGTGCAAGCAGACACAGGCCAGAACTGTACCAGACTGTGCTAGCAGTTAAGCTCCTCTCCTAAGTGTCTCATTTAGAAACAGAAACATGGCTTTAGTGACTCATTTCTGCCTGTTCCACCCCACGCTGTGGAAAGGGCTCTCTGCCCATCTTTCTATCCTGCTCCTGTCTGGCACATTTAGGTACCCTCCATGAAAAGAGGGTACTGATGACCCTTCTTTGGCCATCAAAAGCAGACATCCTCTCTGTTATTTGACATGCTTCTCCCAGAGGAATGCACAGGAAGTTATAGTAAATTGCAACCCTTCCAAGCTGAAGAAAAGACTGCAGAATATTACGCTACTGGATCTGTCAGTGGCTGTCAGGCACTGTCCAGATGCAGCCACAGGCTCAGGAAGGCATTAAGCTGCCAAAGACCAACAACTAGGACAGTGTACCTGGCAGCAGGTCGTGCTGTTCTAGCCCTTCATAGGTATCTATTACTACCCCTGTCAGAGACAGGATACTGGGCAAGAGGTTTTGTCTGAGCTTAACAGGCTTGTCAGCATGACAGCTCTTATTAAGTGAACAGAGTAAAGATTTGACCTTCAAGAGAGCAGGAGGAAGGGCAATATCTATTCTTCATCTTGTCTATCATGTGGGGTTTGGATAGAAGAATGCCAAAGAGGTGCTCTGTCTTGGGAAACCTTGGCTCCTAATTTCACCTAACCAATACCAAATTTAAGTGTAGTCTTATTATCGACATGCTATAAGGACATTCATGTGTTTATGAACACTGGCCTCTTAGGAAGAAAAAGACTTTTAAATATATGAAAGTTGTAATTTTAAATCTTCTGCTATAATATTATTTTTAGCTGTTTTGCATACAGATTATTCAGTTTTAGAAAATCATACTGTTTTTACAGATAACCCCTACCCAAAAGCAAAACACTTGAAAAACATTACCTATCATAATTTTTCATTTGTGTGCACTCAAGCAATGATTCTATGATATTTACTTGGTACTAGGGCACAGCAAAGTGTGCATAAAACTATCTTTTGGCACTTAATAAAAAAGAGATAAGATCCACCAAAAGATCAGATTATTACCAATTTATTATCATTTTGCCAGTGTGTGAGACAATCTATACCAGTGCAAGCTGAGGTTTTTTATTCTTCCTAGGTAGTTGTAGCTTTTTAGCTACATAACATTAGACTGTGACTATCACAAGTAAAGCCTGTGGCTGATATGGCCCACGAAGCTCCTACTTAATATGGGAACTTAGCCCAACATACAATTTACTTTGGAAAAAGTCACACTGGTCTTATGGCAAACTCTCTGTAAGAAGAAAGGAAGGACTCAATGTTTAAGCATATCAGCTGTTCACCACAAGACATTTGTAGATCTGGCAGGTGACTTTGTCTTTGTTACTGACAGATGGAGGCTTACTAGGACACACGATGGGGAGTATTTCATTGAAAAACAGGGGTCCACACTTGACACAAGGGAGTAGAGTCTGTCTGCAGCTCTTCAGTGTGCCTCTGGCAAGGCTCTTTTATTTCAAAGGACATGTTATGAGGTCCAGATAAATTCTCCCTTCTTGCCCTGGTGACAGCACTACCCTGCTCAGGGCCACATGTGCCAAGAGCATTCATTAGAGGAGCAAAAATGAGACCAATCAGCTGCATCTTGTGTGTGGAGCAGGAGAGAGGCCATTGTGCTAAGCTCAGTTCTGTGAGAATCTATTGTATAAAACACATGTGTATTTCTGTAGTTGGAGGACAGACAAGAGAATGTGTCAATGATGAAACTGGATAGCAGAGTACTACATTACAGTTCATTCTACAAAGTACACAAAAAATAGAATAAATTGTGGCTAGCTTTTTAAAAATGTTTTGGCAACTCACTCTCAAAGTCTTCTGTATTATTTAGAAGGCAGTCATGCACCGAAGGCATCTTAAAATGCTCTCATGCATTTTAAAAGAGTTTAGTAGCAGATGTCACTGTTCTTTTGATTTGCTTTTTCTCCTTCTCTCCTCTCTCTAAGTCACACTACCATGGAGGTTCTTTATGGTTTAGAACTACCAGCTGCAGAAAAATGCAAAAGGCCCTTAACCTTTTCCTTTAGATTTCATCTAAAATTCTTAACAGGGCCAGTAATTAGGGAGGAATAAAAAGCAAAGCCTATAACAACAAATAGTACAGGCAGGTATTTGCCAGATATCATGCCTATCTATCCCCAACACCTCCAGTTTCCTTGCCCTTGTCCCCAGATTATCTTAACCAGAGGTCTCCAAATGTGCCAGCTATTTACTTCTCTAAGAAGGTATGCAGGTGAGAGCCAACTGATAACACAGTACATGTCATTTTTCAGCCCAAAACAAGAACATTTCTAAATACTTTGTTATTAATAACATCGGGTTACCTGGCTGTTATAAGAAATGCAAAGGTCATACCTCATTCAAACCTCACTTTTCATCACAGCAAGATATAAACATCAAGTTAAAAGTTCTCAATGTTTCTAGGAACCAGAAATCGATTGATTTATCATTGTCCTTTCTCTATGAAATAAAGATCTTAAATGATACTGACCATATGCAAGAGAGCTGGCAATATAAAATTGTTGTTCTATTTATGCTATTACATACCTTCTTTTTCTTTTGGCAAGAGTTTAACATTTAAGGAGTGTTGCTACAACATTCCGGTTTGTTCCTAGTTTTGGCAAAATACCACCTCCATTCCTGAGAGTAAAATAAGGAGAGAACAGATTGTATCAGATTAAAAAAATTATTTCAAAAGCCTTGAGATTTAGACCAAGTCTTGCAATATGAAAATGGAACAATCTGAGAATATTAGACCTTGTGTTGCTCGCATGAAAAATCTGTCCAGATTTAGCCAAATCACAAACTAATAGAAATACCATTTATAGGAGAGTCTAGGAACATTTGCGCTAAGTCTGAACACAATGCAGTGCCATACAGACATGGTTATTCGGGTCCCAGTCCAGTGTCTCTGAGAGGCACTGCATTGTATTGCACCCTTTATTGCTGCCTTAATTTCTGTGCAATCTAAGTAAAGCAAGCAAGCACCATCTGGCTGTACATGTCCAAGCACTTCCCCTAATCAGAGCTGGCAGACAGCCTTAGTCTTAAACAGAAAGTCACACCATTGATTTAAAAAGTTTCATAAACATGAATCATCAGATCAGAAGGGAAATAGACTGTGCAAGAAAAGACTGCAGTGAACAGCTAAGAGACCTATTTCTTTCTACTAAAATGCTAACAAGTAGTGATAAGCAAGCTGTCATTTCTGTACTCCTGTTATATTACTTTGTTATAGAATTAGACAGCTCCTTGCTTCCCTGATTTCTCTGCTCCCTCTGAATCTCTACTCATTTGAACCAGCTGCTCTTGGTTGGGCTTAGATAAGCCCTGACTATAGTAGTTGTATGTTTGTTTATTATATACAGTCTTGAGAATCAGAAAAAACTTTGCAAAGTGCAGATAGTGATATGGTATGATGAACAGTTGTCAATGTTGCACAAGGTTTCTTCTGACTAACTTCTCTCCTTTGAATCTGTTGGCAATGAATTCTAGCAAAACAAACTCAAGAGATGCAAACACAAGAAAGGAAGAAAAACAATAAGCTGCTTTCATCACAAGTGCTAAAATCGCAAAACTCTACTATATTCCCCTCAAATATGGGATGCTGAAAAAAAGTTGAAAAAGACCCATTATTCTGTTCAAAATGTTCAGTGCAGTTCTCTAAAATCAAGCAGCCCTGGAGATTAGGAGAGGCCCTTCATAAATAGCTACTAAAATACACAGACTTCTGTGTATTTTCAGTACACAGAGATACCGCAAAATTTACTCAAATTACTGCCAGAATAAAGCATGAAGTCATCTAGGTCATCTCCCTGCCCATCTACAGTATCCATGTCACTTGGTGATACTTGTCTAATTCATTTTTAGTTCAATTGATGAGTATTCAACACTATCTTGGGCAACTTAAGCCAGAGACAGACTACCTAATGCTTCTACCACATTATCTCTGTTGTTGTAGCATATACCCACTACTTCCTGTCTTCTCTGCAACATTTTGTTCCTTTCCTTTTTTTCCTGCAAATGTGAAACTGTACCATGCCTTCCCACAGTCTTTTCTACTCCAGACTAAACAACCGCCTTTCTTCCATTTTTCTAAACAGGTCATGTTTCAGACCTTTTGACCTGTAACTTTACTGCAGTACTAATCACTCAAAGACATTATTCCCTGAAATGATGCAACTCAGATATACCAAGGTTAGGCAGGCTGCCCAGTGGAGGCAACAAATCATTAGGTTAAAACCATGCTCCTGGGTTGCTGATTCCTCATGCTCAGCCTGCCAGTTTGTTTGTTTTAATCATCTCTTGGATGTCATCACAAACTTCTTAATCCTCTTCCCAATACATCTGAGCAGCACATAGCACAGCCAAGCCACACTCATCTCCTACTGGGAATTCACATGGTCCTTTGTGTAGACATTTAATAGCATCCAGAGTTATAGCTGAAGCCCTTTGCAGGCTTGACAAGTGCCTGACCTCATATACTGTTTGTGCAAAATTGTTCAGCAGCAGTCAGGTGGAAAGCCTGATCAAAGGACCTGGGTTTTTTAGAAATTTCTCCCTGGCATATTTCCAGCTCTCCAGGAGAAGAGTTGAAACTCCCTGTTGTGGTTTGACAAGTTCAACAGCTTTTCCTGAAATCCTTGTTATTCTCCATACTAGCATACTGTCATTTTTCATCATGGATAGAGATCAGAGCTGATCACTGCTACAAGTGCTGGGTAGTTCCAGTTACACATGCAATGAGTTCCAATCCATTGAAGATGGGTAAGAGAAACATGCAGATTTATGAGGATGAAGCATGTTATAATCAAAGTAATGGGTTTGTGAAGGATGCTGAGTTTAGCCTTTTGGCTGACCTAACAGAACAAATCGGAAGAAACTATGTGAAAAAAATAGAACCAGGACCCAGACACATTGGGGCTTTATGCAAGCACCACCTTCTGATCCATGTGTTTTAGACTGTCTGTACATCCAGAAAATGGGAAAGCTACTCTTGACTGCAGTGGTGGGTGATGTTGAGGTCACTGTAAGAGCAAGTGGGTAGAAAGTATTTTCATCTCTGTTGCACAGGTGAGATCTAACATGTGCACTTTCATGGTCCAGTACATATCTGCTATATGAAGCCTAATAACACTGCTCCAAGACAGTCAGTTTCTTTTCCTTACCACTCAGTTGCACTGGAACATTTTTTCTAGAGGGAAGCCAGACCGAAGGAAAGAAAACATGTTATTAAACATTAAAACAGTGTTTGCTTTCAGTGGCTGGAACAATTCTTTCCCAGGAGACCTTCCCACAAGATCTGTTCTCTCTTAGAATGTTCACTTACTCATTACTTTCACTTGCTTTGTCTTGGAATTTCTAAGCAAATTATTGCTTATAGGTTTTCATAAAAGATTTTTCTTTTTCTAAAGGTGATATTACTCAAACTCTCTGACTCAGTTTTCTGTTAGATCAGATGCAGAAAAAACCTGTATAAAATTCTAGTTATCCTAAAAGCAAAGGAAGATGTTTCTACAGGGTGGCTACACCATATTAAACAGACTATCTGTATTTTGTAAGGTTTCTACAAGTAGAAAATAACCATGGTTTTATGGGTGGGTCTGAATTTCTCCTAAAAGAGCAAGAACCTATGTGTCTGAATTTTGCCAGAGAAAAGAAAAGGTATTGCAAAGCTCTAGATGTCTTGCAGGCAAAGCTTTTCCCAGGTTTCCAATGTGACAGCTCTGACAATCTTGCTTGAGAACAGTTCTGTATGTTTGGGACACCTGAAGTTTCATGCCTTTGGAGAGAGGAGGATGCTAATCAAGTTGAAGTAATTTTGAAGAACTTTTTCATTCTCTGAAACTTTTGAAGCTTTCTGAAGATATTTAAGGACAAGACAGGAGTTTCTGGGAGTTACTGGAGTTCTAAGCATGCTCTGATCCTCTTGGTTATGGTCAGAAGTGATAAATTTAATGCTGAAGTGGGGACAAGGCAGTGATGCTGAAGGACATTCCATTTGGGAAATAAAGTAGAAGTCAAAAATAGACCAGGAATCAAGTAGAGTTGAAAACTAATACTAACTAAACTGTTGGAACCTAATGTACATATTTATTTCTAAAATAATAATAGATAATTAACTAATAGCAATAACACATGGAAATATTTCAGGGTTAACTTTAATTTTCACCATGTATCTTGATGCTGTCCTGCTTCTCACAGTCTATAGGAAAAGGATCTTTGAGTGTCTGAGAATCAACCCTTTTGGCTTTACCTGTTGTGTAGAAAAAAGAAAAGAAACAGGTTTCATGGAGAATGTGAGGACAAGGAAGTGAAACCTGTGTTAGTAGCTGATAGGCCTTGGAGGAACCATGAAATACTACCTCTCTGCAGGAGCTGTCAGAAGCCTTCAACTGCTCCTAGGTATTTTCTGGCACAGAGAGAAGCCTGTAGGGATAAAAGCTATGCAAGTGCCTACATGCAATGGGAGGACATGGCTCTAATTATACCTCTTCCCTGAATCTGTATGCAGGCTAGCTTTCCTAGTATTAGCTGGTCTGTGTTTTCCCTCCTACCCTGTGCTAGGATGTAAGGTGAAATTCCAGAGAAGGCAAAACAGTCTCTGCTCTATGTGTCTGCCTGGAGTGAGGCATTATGAGCTCCAAACTTTTCTAAAAAGCTAAATAAAGCTATCACACACCCAGCTAGGAGGAGCTTTGATTCCTCAATGTGAACAGTTTCCTGGGATGAGTCAGTTAAGGTTACTGCCAGAGGAGTAAGAAAATGAGGGGGTACCTGTGCTTATCATTTGTAGCTCAGTGTGCTGCAACAATACTTGGAGAACTTCTGGTTATCTACAGCCAAAAAGTACTCCAAGAGATAAGCATCATTGTTTGATGTTTCTGCCAACCTCTTCCACTTCTCAAAGGCAGTATGTAGAGGCTTGCATTAGTTGTGCTCTAACATGGGATCAGGGCTGTCATCCTGGAACGGAGTGCTCAAAAGTACTTAAGATTTGTCTAATTATACTTCAGATGTTTGAAAGATGGAAGTGGTATTTATCTCTAAACCTTGCATTATGAAACTACCGTTTGGCAAATTAAAAGCCCTCCTGCTCTCATCAAACATTTACAGAAAAATTCAGGCGGTGTCATTTCACTATGTCAAGAGTAGCATTACTGTTAATCATGGCAGTAAAATGGATTCTTAAAAGTCTGGAAAACAGAGACACGGAATTAGTGCTTAGCCCAGCAACTAAAGTCATATGCTGAAGTTTTAGGATTTTTGAAAGGTAAGCTGCATGGCACACTATTGGTGTTCATCCAACTCAGATCACAGAATCATAGAAACAGAGAATCATAGAATGGCCTGGGCTGGAAGTCACTGTAAAGATAATCATGTTTCCACATTTCTGGCATAGATTACTAGACTAGATTACTCAGAACCCCATCCAGCTTGGTCTTGAGCACATCAAGGGATGCAAAGTCCACAACGTCTCTCAGCAACCTATTTGAGTGCCTCACCATGACCGTATTAAATGATTTCTTCCTAATACATAATGTAAACCTAACCTCCTTCAGTTTAAAACCATTGCTCCTTGCCCAATCCCTACAATGCTTTGTAAATAATCCCTCTTCAGCTCTCTTGTGTCCCCTCTGGTACGGGTACTTAGGTACTGGAAGGTGCTATAACGTCTCCCTGGAACCTTTGCTTCTCCAGCATGAACAACCCCAATTGTCTCAGCCTTTCCTCATAGGAGAGGTGCTCCAGCCCCCTGATCATCTTTGTGGCCTCCTCTGGACTTGCTCTGGCAGGTCCATGGCCTTCTCTATGCTGTGGACCCCAGAGCTCAATGCAGTGCTGCAGGTGGGTCTCACCAGAGCAGAGCAGAGCAGAGCAGAGCAGAGCAGAGCAGAGCAGAGCAGAGCAGAGCAGCAGAATCACCTGCCTCATCCTTCCAGCCACACTGCTCTGGATGCAGCCAGGACATGGTTGGCTTTCTGGGCTGCAAATGCATGTGGCTGAGTCATGCTGAGGTTTTTGTCCACAAACACCGTCTGATCTTTCTCCCCAGGGCTACTCTCAATCTATTCTCCACTCAGATTGTACTTCTGCCTGGGATCATGCTGACCCAGATGCAGGACCTGCCATTTGGCTGTGTTGAACTTTGTACAGACCCACCTCTTGAGATTGTCCAGGTCCCTTTGGATGGAATCCCTTCCCTCCAGTGTGTTAACCACACCACACAGCTCAGTGTCGTCAGTGAACTTGCTGAGGGTGCCCTCAGTCTTACTGTCCATGTCATTGGAAAAGACGTTAAGTAGTGCTGGTCCCAACAGCGACCCCTGGGGGACACCACTGGTCTCCAATTACATACTGAGCCATTTGTTGCAATTCTTTTAGTGTTACCATCCAGCCTATTTTTTGACCACCAAGTAGCCCATCAAATCCATGTCTCTCCAGTTTAGAGACAGGGATGTTGTGCCAGGCAGCATCAAATGTTTTGCACAAGTCAAGGCAGAGGATGTCTGTTACCCTGCCCTCATCTACCACTGCTGCAAACCCATCATAGAAGGTGATCAAATTTGTCAGGGACAGTTTGCCCTTACTGTAGCCATGTTGGTTGTCAACGATCACCTCTTTGTTTCCCATGTGCCTTATCACAGGAGAATCCTCTCCATGGTCTTACCAAACACCAAGGTGAGACTGACCAGACTGTAGTTCCCTGGGTGTTCCGTTTCCCCTTTTTAGAAATGGGTATTATATTTCCCTTTTCCCAATCAGTGGGTGTGTGACTGGACTGCCATAACTTCTCAAATATTACTGTTAACGGCTTAGCCGCTTCCTTAACCACTTCCTCAGGACTCATGGATGTGTCCTCAGGTCCCACAGAGTTGTGCACCTTCAGGTTCCTTAGATGTTCATGAACTCAGCCATGTCCTACAGCAGGCAGTTCTTCACTCTCCCGATACTTGGCCAGGGATGGCAGCCATGATCTTTAATATGCAGTTTTTTCCTGGCAGAATAGCCAGGACTGTATGGACTCCATCCCTAAAAACATTACCTGAGAAGATAGAAAACAGTTCTAAGACATTATCCCAAAAGAAAAGGCAAGGTTAAGCTCTAGAACAACATTAAATATAGACCCCTAATATTGTTTTTAGCTTCAATGACTGATATAGCCAGGTTGGTACAGCACTCTGAAGTTCTGTTCAGGAAGTCAGATCTCAGAAGTAGTTCACATGGATTTTTCTTCAATGTACTTAACAGAACTGTGGAACTATTAAAAGCCTACCAAAATCCCATGTATGTCAAGTAGCAGCTCAATCCACAAAATGTTCTACTGAAGCAAATGGGACAAAATTATTTATTTTGGTACTGCAACATCCTTGCTGATGGTACAAACACCCCCATTTATGTAGGAGGGCTTCTATATTTTAGATGGCCATCAATGGATATGGATTGTATAAACCTGGAGGCAATAGAAGCACAAGTATCTTCAAAGCTCCTCAGATCTCAAAACATCACCCAGAGATTTCAAGAAAACTTTACATCCTATGTTAAAAGCCTGAACTCCACTTTCCCTAACCAGATGGGGAAATAAATTGCATCTCTGCACTGAATTACTCCCTTCAAAGCCAGTCATGATCAGCCCAAAAACAGCTGAGGGATTTCAGTGGATTCCACAGCCATAACCCTCCCTTCCCTTCTCTGTTTGGTCTTCTTGGGAAAATCTAGTTAAGCTTCCCCACATCTGTCAGATTTGGGTTTGGGTTTTTTCTTTTTTGAAGACTACTGCACAATACTTATCCTCAAATGCTCAATCAATCCTGAGATAGAACAATAGTGTAATTTTACACTGAAAGCTTAAATTGAAATATTATCCCCTTGTGAAAGCCCAGTCTAAAGTATAAACCACGGGATGACTGTACCCAAAAGGCTGTATCACATTTGCTCTCATTCACAACTTTTAGAGTCTTGACACTACCTCAGTCCTAAAGTAGGGCAGCCACAGCTTTGACCAAAAGATCAAGAAAAGGCTCATTTTCTTTAACATTAAATAAATTTGACACAATTAAAGATAATTCTTGTGTTTCGACAAGAGATCCTTTGTTTCTCAATGCCAAAGCTAAATGATGAGGCATCTTACTAACTGCAAAAGTGAACAGCCAATCACTGTTACTTGCAGCCTAGCTTTGGTACCAGAACCAAGCTGTTGTATCTTCGCAATCATATTCCCTTATTGGCCTTTGCATATTATGTCCTATTCAATACTCTTCAATTCAAAATATACCATCTTCAGAGAATATCAATAGGATTGCCTATCCTAAGTAGCATTGTTTCACTGCACACAGGCTGAGCTTTGGAAGATCTGACGTGTGGCTGGTTTACTGACATTCTACTAAGGCCCTCTGAAAGTGATGTATGTCCTATTTACAGACTAGGTAATAATTCAGAGCCATTGTCAGGGACCCCACCAACCTTAGGCAAAAACACATTTGGAGATCCCTCTTGTCCTAACCCAGCTCTTGGCTGTATATATGGTACAAGCACACTGCTCCCAGGTCCTGGAGAAGCTACACAATCTTAATACAGTCCTTTCTCAGAGGATACCTTTTCCTCTTCCCCAGAGAAACCACTGGAAGTTTTGCCATCTTTCCCCATCATCACTTTCTAACTACCTGTAGAGGGATCTGTTCCTGGAATTAGGAAGTTTTTTTATCTCTGTTGAGATCCTGCCAGGATTCTGACCACCCCAACCCATCCCATTCCATCCCACCCCATCCCATCCTGTCTCACCCCGTCCTGTCCCATTCTCTCACATGCATTTCTTCCACCAGCTCCCTTTCTGGTCACTTTTGTGATAGTAAACTGCACAGTTTGGAGTTTACCAGTATGGGAAAACTTTTCAAGGGAGAAGAAATCACCCATAGCTATGTTGTTTCCTTATTTTACTGCTGAAAATGATGTTTAATTGCCAGCAATGCATAACTAATGCAGCTATAAAAAACAACACTGCATTCTGTTTTCCCTAATATATCATTGATAAAGCTGTCAGCTAAAGCTTTTCCTTTTTTACTTTTGTCCCCAGAGATCATGACTGACCTAAAAGGAACTTAGTTGGCTTTTAGAAATACTGATATGTTTGAAGTCATGATGAAGGACAGATGGAATTAAAATCCCACGGAGCCCTTTTTAGAAAGAGTTTTCTAATGACAGCTGGATTTTATCCAAGCCATTGTCTCTGTTTCTGAATGTTGACAGCAGCAACACTTAGCAAGTACCTATATCTGGTCAGATGACAATCTGAAGATCAAATGCAAATAAATTGTTTCAGCATTAAAAAAAACCAACACCCCCCACCAAAAAAAAACCACCAGAAACACCCAAACAACCCCCCCATACAAACAACCAACCAACAAAAACAAAAACAAAAAACTAAACCAAAACAAACAAAAAAACCATAGGCAGTTCAGGTAGTTATCACTCTTTTTCAAAGTAGTGTTTGTGCTTCACTTCAGCAGCAAAAGAAAAAAATATTAGAAAAAATAAAGCCATATTAGAAGGAAAGTATTCAGGGAAAGGGGATGTGCTTGGAAGATAAACACAAGTCTGTGCTATAAAGAAAATGGTCTTGTAAAGAAATGTTATAAGGGAAGATGAGATTATGATTTAAATACTTACAGAAAAACATTAGAATACTGCCATGAAGGCACATTTCCTGCTGCCTTCAGATGAAAGCAATAACATTTGGCTTTTGGGTCAGAGAACATCTAGGTTTTTGTTTTTATTTTTGAATCACAATCATTCTTAATCTCTTCAAATTTGAACAACTCCTTCTTTGGAGCTATTTTCTCTCCTCACACCTGCCACTGAACACCCTCCTGCTTCCAGTCCTTCCAGTACATTTTCCAGGCCTCCTCTCCTCTCTATGCTTTCTTATTAGAATGCAAAGCATAAATTTCAGTTGCTGTCAACACTCAAATTTCAATTAAGCAACAATATGGCTTTTTTCTTTGAACTATTTTCTCATATTTATTTTTCTTCAATTCAGACTTTTCCCAAAGACTGTCTTACAAAAAAACCCTACAAGATAGGAAAAGAAAGTATTAGGACCTGTGCTGCTGCCCCCAAGTTTCTTTGACTCTGTCCTCTGCTTGAGCTTTGTGAGTTACTCTTGAAGAGTGTGCTGGTTCCTTGAAATCAGTCCAAAGTGAGAGATACAAGAACACTATCCTACTGGTTGTGAAAACCTCTTTTGTCAGAATACTTGTACAAACTTTATTTTCATGAAATTATTATGATGCTCTCACTACTGCAAAAGATCTTTCAAAACCCTTTGATACTAAATAAACTATTTGAATCAGGTTTCTCCTGGTCCTCTCTTTGGAAGATCAGAATGATTTTGCATTTCCACAAAAAGTTTGTAGCCATTCAAAGGTGTCCTCACAATTTTTTTCCAGTTATAATGATAAGTTAAGGAAGGACACCTCCTTCACCTAACAACTTGAGAAAACCGGAACTTTGACACAGTCTGAGCAGCTCCAGTTAACAGTAAACTGAATGGTGCTCATTGTATCAAGGGTGAATTGGCAAGGCTACAGCAAGGAAGCTCCATCAACGAGTTAATCCTTGTGATACAGTTAAGCTGCTGGAATGTGCATTTCTGCTATGTCGCCAGAACAAGTTACACTCTGGTATAAAAGTCATTATTCTTTATTCTAAAATGGCAAAAGACTTAAACCTTCACAGCTTAATGATGATATTCCTTTCCAAATAAACCTGTCTTACTACTGGAGAGAGAAAATTTGACTGTTGGCCAGAGAAAAGGCCCAGTAAAAGGTAAAGGGTGAGGACTTCAGATCAATCAATAACTTTCTTTGCAACCTGTACTAAGTAATTAAATCTTTTCCAGTGACTTCAACAGAAAAAAACCAAGTGGCTACATCTGACATTTAGAACATTTCTAAATCCTGGTTGATCAAATGTAGCAAAGCTTCCCAGGTATAAATAGAAAATTAACTAGTAAATTTCTATTAAGAAGAAGCTGCGGTTTATTTATTGGGACAAAATAAACATTTCTCTTGCTGAGAAGAACATGAGTCTTCATGCTCCTTACACAGATGGCCAGTGAGGGAATGCTGACAAAACAGCTTCCAAAGACATTCATCAGCTTGAAAGTAAATGCAGGTGTTGCCATAAAACCTACTGTCAATGCTTTTGAGATCTAGCATCAGTGTTATTTTCCAAGAAGCAGGTCCCACAGACCTAAATATAGAGATTTTGTGGGTAAGGATTGTTGTGGTAGCCCTTGTGGAGCTATCTATGTGCCTTTGTAACACCTGATTGGCTACCCACCTCTCCTCCTCCCCAGTTCCCTATTTGGTTAGTTTCTAGAATGTTCGTCTTCGTTCTGAGGTTAAGTTAACTGCAAGTGGTTCAGTCTAATGTTCTCCCCTCCCCCAAGTAAAGTTCATTTGTTGCTAGAGTTGTCAATCTCCCCTACTAGTAATCCTATTGGCCTGTGAGCCAAAAACCCCTCCCCTCTCAGTGTCCGTTATAACCCGTTGAACAACCCCTTTCAGTGTCCGTTAAAAAACTGTTAAACAACCACGCTTGAGGCTCTTCGGTAGACGCCTCCAGCCCTTCTCCATCCCCTCGTCTTGTTCCTTCTCCCTAAATAAACCTACTGGAGTCTTCACCAAAGAGCCTACATCTCCTGTTTTGTCTGCGCCTGTGCCTTCCACTGCCACGTTCTGTCCGAGAAGCTCTGCGCCACCTGCGGACTCGCTTGTGAGCTCCCTTCGGGGCCTGATGAGACTGAGCTGCCGCGAACCCAGGTTCAGCAGCTGTGAGAAAAGCTGCCACAAAGGACTATGTTACAAAAAACCTCTTATCTACAAAGATTAAAGTAAGAGAGGAAAGAAACTTGCTTGGAGTCATGTAAGAAAGACAAGCCATATCTCCTAATCAGAATTGAAGCAAACCCCAGTCACTCCTTAAATATAACCCTAATTTCTCCCTCTGTCCATAAGAAAACAAAGGCAGTGAGAAGAAAATCAAAATAGCAGCAAAAGGATGACCTAAATTAGACCATATTTATTTATTTAAATATCAGAAAGATATTGTGCATAGTAGTCAGCATTCAAAATGGGTTAATAGATACATTAAGAATAATTATTTGATTAATAAAGAGCATAATTACACCACAGGTGGATTTATGCTGCATAGTGAGTTGCATTATTTTATTATTTTTTATGTATTTTTTATATATGTATATATAAACACCTAGGGAAATTGGAAGTTTTGGAAATGCTGACCACCACAGAAAGCTTATATTTGTATGACCAAACACCCCAAAAAGTGTGAAAGAAGTGTTTTTAGAATGAAGATACAAAAGAAACTCATGTTTCTGACCAAAAAATTTGGAAAATGAACAGGAAAGCATGATGTGTATTTTTACACCAGGATGTGGAAGTTAGATGGCTGTACATAACATGTAAGTCTTACTATCTAGGAATAATGTCTGCCTAATACTCTAAAACTAGAAATAAACTCCAAATCCATTTTCTACAGAAAGAATTTTAAAAAACAAATGCCGGCAATATCATTTAGAAATTTAGACTACATTTTGTCTTCTGCTATAAACGAGAAATTTCCTATATGCTCTTTCCATTTCTTTCAGACAAAAAAAAAAAAAAGAAGAAGAAAAAAGAAAGAAACTAAAACTCTGTGTTTCCACTTCACTCATTAAAGTCCTATTTGCTAGTCCTGAGTCTCCTACCTGAGTGCCCACATACTGCCCTTCAGGAGTGGCCACTTATGACTGGCTTATGAGTACTAGTGTAAAAACAGGAAATTTCATTCCTGATAGTGTAGTGTCTAAGGTCCAAAACACCTTCCTTTTCCCATAAAAATCTCAGACTTACTTTTTCTAACAGGTTTTAAGCGGCTCGTAACATCATAAATCTCTTCTACGGGTGGCAAGTGGGCTGAGTGTCTAGCAGAAGGATTTTGTGACTAATTAAACAAAAGCAGATCACAGGCATGTCAGCTAAGGTTTATGGTCTTGAGATCTGCTGTTTTAAAGACAGCCTGTGGTTACAGTAAGGGGCACTTCAAAAGGCATACTGCATTTCTCAAATAATGGCATTGACTCATGCTGAAAAAACCCTCCATTCTTAGCTCAGTCCCAGAAGAGATTGCAATGGTGTAATCTCACAACTGTTTATGGCAAGAAATCCTGCATCTTTGTGGCTGCACAGCTTAGAAAGAAAAGCAAGCTCAGTATCTATAAAGCTGCCATCAGAACCTGGGCTGTGAGGAGATTTTGCCTCACTTCAATCTCAGATCTGACACACAAGTTCCAATCAGCACATGCACTTCTCCTCTAAGTGCTCCAAAAAAAAAGGAGTTCCAGGTTCTACAGGGAAGAGAAACAGTCCTTACAAAGATCAACATTTTCAAAGCCATTTTCCAAGCATAAAGATGGGACCAATTAAACACAGGACAAAACTGGATCTACGCCACACGCAACTTTGAGAACTCGTGCAGCCTCTCCCTGATCCACCCCAATTACCCCCTGAACCAGCATGATCTGAATATGTAGAGAGAGGCTGCAACCATTTACTGTGCTCAAGATAGATGACAGCACATGTGCCTTTCACTTCTGCACGTGGGCCTTCCACTTCTGGCTTTCCTGTTTGCCTATGACTGGAGCCTGTCATAAAAAATTTTGGAGACTTCTGCCTACTACTGGAGAGCTCTGTGCTGCCCTAGATATGAAATTGCAATTTCATGTGTACAAACACCTTTTCTCACAAAGCTGAAATTCCAAATTTATGTGGATGCTAGGTAGTCAAAGATCCCCTGTGAAAGTGCAAAGTATGAGAGTTACTGAGGAAATCTTACAGCAGAGGACAAGGGATTCATTCCTGCCTGTTCTCTATTCTTGTGTGACTGCACTGCATTACACTTTTTTTATCTAAAAAGGATAGAAAGGCGGCACTGTCCCTACTGCATTGAAATAAAGACCTGGATATAACTACCAGAAATCTTGGTCAAATGCACAGGAGTCCTGCTGAGACTGGACAATTTCTGATGTGTCTGCAGTGTACACAAATGTCATGAAAAATCCATGACTTTTGGCAGCACTGATCTTCTCTCTCAATGTTTTCAGCTGAGAAACAGTCATATCCTATAGCATCCTCCACTCACACATGTTCACACTGATAAAGATGAGACATGACATTTGTGCTGGGGAGTTTAACCTGCAGATGAAAAATTCAATCATTTCTGGCAGGCCTTACCATTCTGATTTCTCAGAAGACTTGCAGGTGACCCATTAAACTTCCTTCAACTCTACTCTAGGAAATGAACTGATGCAATGATCACTGCTTTAGCCTGTGATTCTTAAATGTTTGCAGTGGTGATTTGTGGAGAGAAAGCTGTGGTTATTAAAGTTCAAATTAATGTCTTATTTGAGAAGGACAGTCAAGATGCTCTCTGTATAGGTTTGTTTGCTCTTGAGGAAAGCTGATCATCTCTATAATATCACTTTTATTTCCTGTTACCAAGCTGCCTATATGTCAAAACACAGTATGACCATTGGAAAACTCTGCTTGCCTTCTCACTGCAACTGTGTGTACATATACTATAAAGAAAAAAATAAGTGCATCTTTCAGTGTACCATCTCTAACCTCATGCAGTACAATCAGGCTACGGTTGATAAGGTTTGACTCTGGGCATTTTTTGTTTGTGCTTAAGATTATAAGTAGAGACAGAACCTGATGTCCCTGTGCTTTATAATGTTCCAAAAGTCTTTAGTAAAATGCAAACACGGCTGCCGTGTTTCAGTGCTTTTCTTGAAAGTCCTTCTGGTAGTAAGTACCAAACTGCTGGTAGTACCTGATACATTTGGTAAGCACTGAAAAGGGCAGAGCTATAACAAATGATAAAAGGGAATCAAGTATTTGTGCAAGACAAAAATCTGTATTTAACAGAGAACCTCAATCTATGTGGCAAATGATACAAAGGAAGTTCCTAATTGCTCACACACTAAAGCAGCAACTCCAGGTAACTGAAATGAAAAACCACCCTGTAACTGGTAGGAACAGTGGAAAAGACTTGTGCAAAAGAGATTGATGACTCTGGAATTACTGAAACCTCACATAACAAAGAATACACATACAACTCAATTCACTAATATAACCCCTTAGAAGGTAGTGAAGGTCCATAAGGAGTACTCATCTAGCAAATTGTAATGAAATACTTTGTAAACATTCAGCTTAGTATGCAACTGTAATAATCATTAGGCATACCTGCTATGTTAGAAGATGTCTGCTGGATGCTTTCTGCAGATGCAGAGAAAACATTTTTAGAATTTCAAAAAAGATCACACCAAACTGTCTTTCACTAGTCTTCCAGGACTGCATGCTATCTCAAAAGAATTTTAATTTGAAAATAAATATAATTTTTTTGCATGACACAAAATTAGGGTTGTGGCAAGTAAAAACAAAGGTAAGCAGAGAACAGCCACAAATAACTTAGGTGAGCTGGGCTCCCTCATATTAGAAATTTAAGTGGGCTTACATGAACAGAAGTAGGCAAAGTGTCCTACAACAAGTTTGTAAAGGGCATGGGGCCAAGTGGACAAGGAAATCACAAGAAATGTCCAGTGATACGGTGACAGAACAGTAAAGAAGGAGGAAGAATCCAGAAAGAAGTAGTAGTGCTTCTATATGCAAACTGATGAGATCAGTTTCATAATAATGAAATTCTACAGTCCACATTTTCAGGAGATTTTGAGGAACTGACAGAAAGGTATCTCAAAGAATTCTTTGACTGGTGATGGAAAAACCACATACTGACGGAGTTCTTACACCATCGCAGGGCCATTCAAAGCAACCCAGAACATGGATCCACTCACTTCCTGCTCCCAAAGCATTTCAAAGGCCTGAGTACCCATGGTAGTAATAACAACCTAATAGTTAACTCACACTCTGATAACCTGAAGTGGATTAAATTGACACAGGAAAAGCAACATGGACAAGATTTTTTTATATCCTTCCATTGTGACTGGTGATTGAGACAGGTAAAGACAATTTTAGCCAAATACAAACCATATATCTGTGAAACTCAGATGACAAGAGGTTTTGAAATTTAAGATTTTAACCCGTTAGCTCATACCAATTTTGAAGTTGGAATATGATCTAAAAATTTTCTGGATGTAATGTATCTCCTTTCAATTGTTATTCTAATACCCTAGATGTTGTTGTCACTGCTTGCTGGTCTTTATTTTCTCCTGTTTCTCATCCATGGTTTCCTCCTCACCCAACATTCACACAACTACACTCCATTTTCACTGTTACAAAGTGAGACATCCACCATGAGGCAAGCCACTGGGCAAATCTAATGGTATCTCTCAAGGCTTTTTATTACTGCACATTACCACAAAGAAAACGTGCAGCTCTGGGTAACCACAACAGAGTTATTGTGATCCTTCGATCTCTTCCCATGAGCCAAAATTAACCAAACCCAGTGCAACCACAGAGTCTTCAAAGCACATCTAAACATTCACTAGATACTCAAAGGATTATTAATGCCAACTAACTACACAAGAAAGAAATAACTTGTCTCTCACCATTCCTTTTCCCTGCCCACATAGGATGTTTGGTACTGCTACGAGATGACAATCAGTGAAGTCATAACAGAAAAACTGGTACCATGAAGCTGTTATTCCTGTATTCTCATGTAGTATTTATGCATCCTTGAGAGAACTTTCTGGGTGAAAAGAATTGGTGAGGAAGTGAGATGGCATTAAGGTCAGAAACAGTGGATAACATAATTTTGCTGAAGGAGTATTTCCCTTTTATGTGAACTCATCAAATGAAGTTAATATTTTTTATTCTTGGATCATGATTCACAAGCATGAGTAAACAAAAAAAAATCATACAAAAATTATACAAAAACTATCATTTGCAATGGTGCAAAAAGGAACTTACATGAGTTTGAGGGGAATTGTTCATTTCTTCTCTGTGACTGCTAAGAATAAGAGCAAATTATTATACATGTGAAGTTATAAACAGGTAATTAGTAGGCTATTCAATGTCTGGGACAGAAGACAGAAATTCATAGTGAAGCAGTGGATGAGTAATGATACACACAGGATTGTCCTAATTGATCAGAAAATGACACAGCACAGCAAAGAAGAGGAGAAAGATGTTGAGGGGAAGTGAAAGAAGGGCATGACACATGATTGTGTTATCAGGGAGTAAGCCTTGGTGTTTCAATGATGTCCATGGGTTTAATAGGTAAGTTTTGAGTTATAAACCATGGTAGGAAACTCACAGCAACCATGAATTCCCTGGCATATCCTTGGTGCTACCATGTACCACAGAATATGAAGAAAAATTCCTAGCATAGACAGAGAATAAGATAAGGCCCATTTACCCAATCTGTAAAAACAAGCATGCTGTGAGACCCATTCAGCAGAATGAAACCAGACATACTAATAATTTGTCCAGTTATTTTAATTGATATTTACTTCCCCCTTATACTCATAATTTTTTCCAATCTTAAACCACTTGCTGGTAAATTTGATGGCACTCTTAACCTTCTCGTAAATCCACTACAGCTCTCACACTCTCCTCTTCTAAGATAATACCACTTAGTCTCTCAAGTCAATAACCAAGGAATTATCATTGATTACACACTCCCATATCTTTACTGGCAGGTTAGGTCGAAATTCTGAGCGTCATTTCCACATAACAGTTCTACAACTTAGCTATCTTCTATCTACACAGCTAGCTACAACTTTTCTAAAAAGACTGCTGTGTCTCATGTCAACCCCTAAAAAACTTTCCTCCCTGGTCTTGTCCAGCATGATCTGCACATATCTACCCAGTATATTATTGCCAGCATTTTATCTTTATCTTTCATTTTGACTGGTTATCTTTCTCTCAGTACCACATCTCTGACTTCTCTTCCTTGTCTCTCAAGGCCTTTCATGGATCAGCCCAAGCACAGACAACCTTGCTGACCCTTAAACCAGAGGTCTAAGAATCACAAGATACTCACCGTATCACTCCGAGATCTGAGTAGAGCAAGAACATTGCTCTAGACAGATGACATTAGCTCCCCAGAAGACCCACAATTTTGTCTGTGGTTTTAGTCTAAGCTGGGTCCTACCACAGTGCCAGGTTCAGAAACCCTTGCTGGCTTGCTGGCTTACTTTCTCCCACAGGAAGAGCTAGGAATACTCATCAGCTCATTCCACCCTGGCCATGGTGACATGACATAGACTTACAACGGACCCCATGTTCAGTAGCTTGAGAAATGCATGTAGTCTGTTTGCATCCCCAGAGCAACTTCACACTCGCTATCATGAAGTTGTTGAAATATCAACCATACAGTATCATATAATCCTGCTACCACTACTTATCACATAACAAATATTGTTTCTTTGTGCTTCCCTTTCTGCATATAATCATCATCTGTCTTTTACTTCAGATTTCCACAACTCTTTGAAATTTACATTTATTTTGTCCACTAGTTGTATAGGACCTGGCATAGAAGAGATTGAGGCTCCAGGAGAGAGCTTCCTCAATAATTTAAATATTCACCTATTGCTGGATTTTTCACCAGGGTGCCTCTCAAGCTCCATATTATTTCCTCCTGCAGATTTCTGCATGTATCTCTTATGATTACACTGTATGAAATATGTGGACACTGCCTCAATAAAAATGCTGAAGTAGGAGGTATTTGCTGTTCTAAAGCAGCATCACCTTGGTTCACACTTCTTTAAATCTATGCAGGTTCTTTCAGTTGCTGTTGCTTTCCTGTGGAATACAGCTGTTACTTTCCTTCTGGTCCAAATCTTCCAAAACCAGTGCTGTAGCAATTGAGAATACCACAGAAGCTGGCATGGCGCTTGCTATTTTAAGAGTAGAAACCCTAACAACCCTACCAAAAAAGTGGATCCAAACCAGCACCTTTCTCAACTCCATGACAGGACAAGCAGATTATCCTTGAAAAACTCAGGAATATGAGCTGTGAATGCTGATACGAGCTGTATGATGTGATTCCTGGGATTTGGGCAGAATTAGGTTGCTCAGCAATTGCATTTCTATCTTGGGGCAGAGGCTGGCAGCAGAGAGCTCCCACCAATGAGTCCGCACACAAAGGAGTGGCCACGTCGAACAGAGATG
Source organism: Entomyzon cyanotis (assembly GCA_024500445.1). NCBI lineage: Eukaryota > Metazoa > Chordata > Aves > Passeriformes > Meliphagidae > Entomyzon > Entomyzon cyanotis. Next base: position 39,627,575 of record JAKEPQ010001021.1, on the reverse strand, counting down.
TCTGGAGCTGCACTCTGCTATAAAAACAGATTGCAGAGGAGGGCTTAAATCTACCACATAAAGGTTTTCATGGCCTCTTGCTCTTTTCAATTCCTCTCTGTTGTCTTCAGCTTTTATGCTTACCCTGTATCTCAGAGCAGACAGAAGATATTTTGCTTGCAGGCACTCAGCTTTCAGACTGGTGTTTACAGAGCATTGGTAACTTCCACAAGCCATTTCAGGAGTAGAAAGCTGCACACACACACACACACCAAAAAAAAAAAAAAAAAAAAAAAAATTTGGAAGAAGGAAATGGATTTTTCCTATTATCCATTACTGCCTGCATGATAATAGCTTTATCCTGCCAGTGGCTGAGAATCTCCTGTAAGGAAGTGAGCTCCCTCATTATTTTAATGTAATTTGAGTGCACTCAGTGCCTTGCAAATGCACTTGACACCCCACAGGAGCAGATGCTAAATGCTCAGTACATTAACCATCTGACTGTTACCCTCAACCTTTTTGATAATAGGTGTTATTTAAAATGACACATACTGCTACTCAAATATTTGCAACTCTTCTCATGACCTCTTCTAAATAATATAAATAGCTCACTAATCATGACTTAGTTATCTTCTGCAAATAACAATGTGTGAGATGGACACTTATCTTGAACTTTTCATGTATACAATATTCTCTATCAGAGAAACTAGCAGTTTGCTACAACCTAATTTGGCAAACAAAAAATATTCCACTTAATGCTTACTAAGGAGCTTCACAAAACTTTCCAGGTAGCTCTCCTGAGGTTTTCTAAGCAAAACAGAAATTTTTCACTACTACACTCAGCTTTCTTTTTCATGGTAGATGGAAGAAGCACTGAGGGCACACTAATAATGTATTTTCAAAAATCTTTCCTTTTCCATAGAGGAAACAGCTGACACTGAAGATTTCTTTAATGTTTGGTAAGTATTCGGAGACAGTGGTTTATTGGTATACAAAACATCTATAAACACACTACTGCGGTATTCAAGAGGGCAGTAAGAATGAAATAAACTCTAATTTTCCCAAATTAGAAGCAGCCAGACTCTGTTTGCCCTCAACTACAGTTCTGCTTGGAAGGCAAGGTACAAAAATGGGGAAAGCATTTATGTTGTTTTGTCAAGAAAGTACCTTGGAAGCTTCTTCTATGCGGACTTTTATTTGGATGAGTATGAAAAATAATGACTCAGAAGAGCCACAAAAAGCAATGAGATTCTTCCACATTAATCAATGCATCAATATGTCAATAAACATATGACGCCGTGGAAATTTACAGGAATTTGCAGACCTTAAAAAGGTCTGATAAACTTCAATGCGTTGACCTACTGCGCCACCTAGCTTTGTCTGGAGGATATTTTCTCCTGGAATCTGTTGTCATGGAAAAACGTTTATCAATCAAGAAGTGTATTCAAGTATTGCCTACACAGCGGAGTACTTCCATGGGTGAAACACCCTAGTAGGAGGGTGGTATTTTCGATATTGTCTTTCTCATGTTGAAAGGCTTTATAGCTAAATCAGGAAAGCTACCCTTTTAGAAAAGACTTGGTCTGCTAACCACTATACATATGTCATCAGAGAAAAAACCATCATCCTGCTAAATGGCACAAGTGCAACCTTGTGTGGGGTCTACATCCTATGCAAACACCCTCAATGTCACCAGAAAAGCCACCAGCTGGCGGCACTTCTTTTTCTCTGGGAAGAAGTGTGAAGACAACAGATTTTTTTTGTTCTGGTTTTGTCTGGGATACAGTTACTTTCTTCTCCATCGCTGGTAAAGTGCTGTGTTTTGGATTCAGTATGAGAATCACATCGATAACACACTGATGTTTTGATTTCTGGCAAGTCATGTTTATCCTAATTAAATTACTTTTTGTTTGTGTTTCTCATGCTCTGACATTGAGGAGGTACACAAAAAAAGCTTCGAGGGAGCATGGCCAGAACAGGTGACCTGAACTGGCCAAAGGGATATTCCACACCATAGAACACCATCCCCAGTATATAAACTGGGGAATTACCTGGAAGCGGGGCTGATCAGGGTACAAGGATGGGTCTGGCATTGCTCAGTGGGGGCTAACCAACTCTATAGTGCATCAATTGTTTTTCCTGAGGCTTGGTTTCTTCCCTTTTTTAATCGTTATTACTACTATTTGGTATCATTATTATATTTTACTTTTCAATTTATGTTTCAATTATTAATCTTTCCTTACTTCAACCTGCAAGTTTTACTTTTGATTCTCCTTCCCATTCCACCAGGGGGGAGGTGGTTGAGCAGCTGCATGGTGTGTAGCTGCTGGCTTGGGAATACCCAGGACAAAGTTCTGTCTCCAGGAGAGGCTTGCTGATACAACATTAGGGCTGGAATAGTTGCTGTTGGAATGCCCACAATCCCCCGAGGCACGGACAACAGTTGCAGTATGCCAATGAGCAGCTCTAATGACATACTCTTCTGGCAGTTCCTTGCAGAGTCTGCCTCCTCCCTACTTAATGGTCATTAACTGGCACTATCAGCCGCAGTGTTCCCAACTCCTGGCACCCCATACTCAGGAACAATTGCTTGGTGCTCTCAGTCCACTAATCCAGGATGTGCTTCTAATGCCTCCACAAACCATATTTCCTCAGCCTCACCTAAATGTACTGTGCAACACAACACAACACTGGCTTCGCCACAGATTCTTTTATTCATCGTGGCAGATAGGAAACACTGCACTAAATTTCAGCCATCGAACCACTAAGCCTAAGCATCCAAAGAATCAAAGCTGCAACTTTCTTTAAATAATATATCCTGCCTTTTATACATTACATCATGCATTCACATTTTATCATCTTCTATTTTGAATTTATGATTAATTTCTAATTGACTAATTACCTAATTCAGTCACTAAATACATATTCAAGTCACAACCAGTAATCATACTGGTGTATAACTTAAATCTAGATGCATAATAATACATGGTGCATAACTTAAATCTAGGCATCTCAGCTTCTTGGGAATATAGTACATGACACTAATGTACTTAAAAATTCAAGATCTTCTGCCCTCCAATTTCTTTAAATTTCACATATCCTAAACCAGACTTCACATTTGGGAAAAGAGGCAAAAGATGACTCATTAATTCTTAGTGGTGGGAATTTGAATTTCTACTTCTGGCACATCCACATAACACCCCAACACTTTTAATTTTTCCAGTAAATGCAGTAGGTTTTTCATCCAGGATGTTTCAACAATGTATACAGAAAAGATTGGTAGTGTTGCTGAGGTGTCCAGAGTTACACCGAAGAAAACTTACCTTGTCTTTTAGAGCTGGATTCCACTTTCCACAGACTTTCTACTGAGCAGGACTTTCAAAAGAATTCAGAAAGAATTTTGAATACAGCAATTCAAAGACAAGACACAGAACAAAAAACACTCTCTTTTTAAAATTTGTATCACCAGTGGACTGACTAAGTCCTTTTCCAATTCATTGTATTCACGACTGTGAGCTGACAAACAGGTATATAAAAGTAGCACTACCATTTCAAGATGCTACTGTCAGTCTTTTATTCAGATGAAAAAGTAATTTGGGTTAAAATTTTCTATGCCAGTTGTCTGTTGTGGGTCTCTCTTTGTTTTCTTAAACTTCAGTACAAGTGACTTAGCAGTTTCTTGTAATTATATTTAATGGAAACTTGGAGATTTGTTTAGAGCTGTTCCATTATTCCCAATGCTTGATACAGTGGAAATCTCCACACTGCTTTTACATAACTAGCTGAGAAGATTTTACATAACTAGCTGGAACTATCTGGTTGCAGCAGCCCATTCAAGCTTCCAATTCAGATTTGTCCATTTGGTCTACAGTAGATGTACCCTGAAATGTGTGTAAGGCAAATAATTGTCTTGTGTGTTAGGACAGCACAGTATTAATACAGAAAAGGGGAACATCTATGGAAACAGTTATTAGGGTTTTTTTTGCAAGCCTCACTTCCTACACTCACCCTGTGGGAAACAGTCGCTTGCCTCAATCTCACTTTTTGCCTGTACTCCAACAGGTGTTGTCAGTGGATTATTGTGTCCCAGAACTCAGGAATTGTTTTAGGTTAGTCCTGCACCACCAGAGGGACTTTGGTAGACAAGTGTCATTGTGATATTTCCTGCTAGCTGTTATCTCCCACTGGAATCGTGGATTTGCATCTGAAAGCACTACTGTTCACACACTGAGATGATTTCTCCATTGGATAACCAGGAGAAGATTTCAAATATGTTCTTACATCAGGTGAGGGTACATAGCAGAGCAAAAATCCACAGGGAACCTTCTTCACCTCCTGAATATGCCCAACTGCATTATCCAATCGCTCAAAACACGCAGCTTTATCTGGACATAGATATTTACTGTATATATGTCCTAAATAAGTGCTGTCTAATGTAACCATAAAGCTCATCAAGTAGTACTGCTACCCCTATAAATAATGCTCTGATCACACAGAGAGAAATACTGGACTCCTTTTTCATCCTAACAAATTTTATAACAGGGAAAAAAAAACCAAAAAACCAAAACAAATTAAAAAAACCCACAAAACCAACCAACCAACCGAACAAAAACCCCCACAAACCCAGTAACACAAATATGTATCCAGTGTATTTGAGCACACAATCTTAATATGCAATACTGATCAACTACTTTGTTCCACCACACGGTGCGGTTTACTCTTCTCTCCTGAAATGTTACATCACACTCTCGATGTTTTATCAGTCCAACGCTCCAAATACGGAATGAATTTTAACCCTTAACTCCCTTGTAAACCGAAAATGTTTGCTTTTGATGTCTCTTCCTCTACATTACCACAAGATGGTAGCAGAGAGTTTCTCCCGAGAAAAAAATTATCCAAAACCAAGACTAAAGTGTCTCAAGTTTGGGACGCAAAGTGCGTATTTTTGAGCTTACTCTGTTTCCTAGGAGCTGGGAAACTACACAATTACATATCGAGGCTCTTAGGCAGAAGTTAATTTCCTTCTGGAATCCCATCTAGCTATCCATTAACCTGAAAGGCTGAATGCACTTGGCATCTCTATACTCAAATTCCTTGAAAAGCTGTACTTCATGCACACAGAATCGCTGCAGTGTGAGGAGCATGCAGCCTACACAAATCCTTCTCGGGTCAAGAACTAGCTGTGGGGATTCCCAGGAAGCTAATTTCTCAGAGTGTGACGGTTTATTGCGTATTGCATGCATTTGTCCCTCACAGGAAGATGTTAAGGATCAGTCTTAAAATGCTAAGGCAGAGAGCCCATTTACAATAGCCTACTGACCAGAGTGCTCAGCCTGAAAGTAAAGAGAAGGATTCAATTCCCTCTTCAGTTGGAAGAAGTTCAAACACATGCTTGGAGAGACCCTTAAGAATGACTACAGGCACAGATTTAACAGTAGTGTAAATGGATACAACGACTGCCCTCCAGTTAAAGCTGTCACTCTTCAGAAAGACATAGAAGTATGGGACCTGGAGAGGCAGACTACTTGTGCCTCATCCAATCCAATGGGAAAGAATAGTTCTGTGACATGATCAGGCTGGAATTTATCTCCTCAGATGAGAACCTAGGACTTTTAAAGGTTCTTGGAAGGTGCTGTTCTCTAAACCACAAACAGCATCAGTGGTAAGTGCCTAAATGATGTAATTAGTAATTAGTTAGTAATGAATCTATTATCTTGCACTGATGAGCCCAACTGCATTTCTAATAACTCTAGAAAATTTTGGTAGCTTTAATTTCCAAATAAGTTAGGTGAGGAAAAGATTAGAGATTGCTATTAAACTGATGTACATAAATTTGGTTCGTATGACATTGTGGATAAAGGACCACAGACAAAAATATTAAAGGGAAATTTTTTTTGTTAGTTTTTGAGCTGGGTTTAAATACTTCAGCACAACTAAGCTGCAGACCTTTCACTCAACATTCAGGAGAAAATAAAATACAGAGGATCTGCAGAAATAAGTGAACTTCATGTATCTCAGCGTTCACTGGGAAAATAGGCTTCATGAAAAAAATGCAGACCTGAACTAATTTAGCAGGATATAACCATGTATATACATAAAAGACACTTCAAGTTACATATTAATTCTAATGTTGATACTTCCTACATTTCACTGCTTTTTCATCTTAACTACAATTGTTTATAATAGGGATTGTTGTGCAATTATTAGCTAAAGACAAATAAATGATCATTTTTTCTTCATTAATCCCATAATTTATTTATGCTACTGTGATTTTAATTTTTTAGAACAAACCTACATTTGTTACTTATTAGCTAAGTTCATATCAGATTATCCCGATATAACACCTGCATCACCTCTTGTCTGAACCATGATTATTACTTGATCAAAGAGATATGCCTGGACGAGAGATTGTTGATGCAACCACACAAGTTTGTGTATGACAATTTGCAATTCAGTACAAGATCAGGCTTTGCTCTTTGCAGTGACCTACCACAAGCACAATGGAAATGCCTACAGAAAGCTCAAATCTTATTTGTGTAGGGCACTCAGGATGTACCTGCAAAACAAAGTGCAGACAATTAGACCATTCCTGCCTCCTACATTTTATGAGACAACTTAGGCTGGCACTGAGGACTCCTAGCCTGACTCCAAGCTGAGAGGCTTACTGAGAAATAAAGAGTGTTATCTCAATGCAACATGGTCATACAGTTCCAACGACTCCTCTGCAGCTGTGGGATGACCAAAATTACTCCCAGAGAAACTGCATGAATATTTATGAAAACCTCTTAGCATTCTGGATGCACTAAAAAGTACACCTGAAATTCGTCGGTTCAGTGCAGTTCAGCTCAAGAACTCTCTGAACTCTTCCAGTCTGTAGAGTACTTCTGCAACTTCTGACTGAATGGAAATTGTTCCTGGGTAGGAATTAAATCATGTATGAGGAACACTGTTTATGGAAAACAGTGGTTTTCTTTACTTTGGGTTTGGAAGTTGCCACTGTACAGGCAGAAAGCAATTAGCAGTGGCTCACAGATAAGAAGAAACAATAGTGGAGTTAAAAAGATCTGTCTGGGCTGTACAACCAACAGTGTGTCCAATAAAACAGAAAATGTCCAGGATTTCCAAATGATATGATGACATTGAGGAATCACAATAATATCAGAAAACAGGACTAATATTCAAAAACATCTTGACATATTAGAGAAATGGTGTCTCAAAAGGGAAAGAGCAAAGTTGTAGTGTTAAACAGAAGTAATTGAATAAGCAAGAAAGAGAAGAATTGGCAAAATAAAATGATCTATGGCTTATAGAACATGACAGGTAGATCTTAAATAAGGTGTTCTGCTTCTGAGGAAACAGCAAATGTAGAGACAGGTAGGAACAGAAGTGTCACCTGTGAGTAAATACAGTGTTAATAAAGCTCCTGTTAAAAGCAGTGCTGCATCCTGCAATTCTTCTTTCAAAACTGGACGCAAGAGATGTGAATAGCGTGAACACTATCAATATTCTGTAAATCATGGAAAGAGCTGAGGTTGTTTAACCTAGAGAGGGCTGAGGGGGTCCTGTTATTAATCTTCAATGTTTCAAAGGCTGCTGCAGAACAGAAAATAATAACTTGGTTTCTGTTACTTTCCAGGCAGAGAGCAGTTGGTATAAAGACCTAGTAAGCGTTTCTGGGAAAGAGAGCTTTCTACCGCTCAGGATAGTTAGGTCCTAGCCAGAGGCTGACTTGGAAGGCAGTGGAACTTCTGGCAATGGCAATGGGAGATTTTAAGAAAAAAAACTTGAGAATCAGGAAGTGGGTGTGATTCATCCTGCTTTGGGGCTAAAGATGGCAACTTTCACATTATGTTAAATATTAATCTACAACTGAAAGAATTTCAGATTTTTCATACAAATTACTAGATTTTAATAAGAGAATCAACACCTCCACTAAACTGCGCAGAAATTCATACATATGATCACTAACTAACCGGAATCAGAAACTCTTGAAATACAGACTAATATTTCTGCTTTACTTGAAATAACACAATAAAGTCTTTCATTGCACTGGTTAATGAGGAACATTAAACTACCCCATTTTTCTTGCTTCAAGTCTTTGATTCAGTGCCTGACAAAGGGAATTGTGTTTTGTACATTATGTTTGCAGATTTTTTTTTTCTTTGAAATGGTCCTGTTAACATAGATAGCATTGTTCCTCTGGCTTACTTTCTTCCTGAAGGGTGGAGAAATAAGAAAATCACCTTTTTGTTACTCATAAGGGGAAGATTTACTGCATCGTGTAGTATGGGTATGGGTAAAAATTAATATAACAACATCAGGGTAGATTTTTGTAAATGATGCAAGTAGGTTATGTAGCACAACAAGAACATTGCATAACAAAGATCTCAACAGAGAAAAATTAGTTTTTGATGCCAAGAAGCTGCAAACACTTGACATATAAAAGAGGAAATATTTTATTTTAGGAACAGCTGACACTAAAATCTGGAAAATAAAGAACTACCACCAAAAGTATCAGTAAAAGTGTGTTTATTGAAATATGTTGTAAAAGTGTAACTTCTACAACAAAATTCAACGGCAAGGTTCACTGTCTTACTTACTGCACAAATGATACAAGAAGGATTCAAAGTTGCCAATACAAAAATGAGAGTTACTAATACAAGACTCTTAGTGCACTACAATATCAGATTATGCATGGTATCCAATTACAGAGGATCTGGTTTAGGTGGGAGGTCTCTCTGTCTTAAAGAGCAACCTTGAGTGTTGTCCCTGCCCAAGGGGAGATCCCATGCAATCAGCTGCTTAACAGAGAGAGCTTGGAGAATGTTGATTTAGGCTCTCATATTTCTGGAATAAAGTGGTTGGCTTGTAGTCAAACTACATACAATGGATATGGTATGCATGAGATTCCTTGCACCCACAACTTTTTTTGTTCCTTGATAAATGAGTCCTAGAAAAGCTACCTGCTATTCATGTGTTATTTACATGATCAGTGACCCAAGCTCATATGCATCAATACTCACCTGTGTCACTCTATTCCTTTGTGTATTTTTACACAGCAATTTGAAACTAGAGAAGTTCTTATCCTGGTTATGCCCTAGGTCTTCACCTTCTTTGGAGCCTGTAAAAGCTACCCTTAGGCTGGTTAAGGAGCTGAGTGCATTTGTCACACTCCGTCAGTTTGTTCAAGTTATTTTAGTCAGGCACAGAGGCTCTGCAAGAAGAACACACATAATTGAAAATAAAGCAGTTAGTTTGCTAACAGACAGAAGAGCTAACTAGAGTTTAATGAGCTGCTAGACAAAGCATTACTATATTTGCCACTTATGTTAAACTACTTAAGAAATCTTTGCTGAGCAGGCAGGCATGAGTCAGAAGGTTAAGGGTCACTTTCCATGTCTCTCTGGAGAGGAATCACAGCACTTCCAATTTGCAATCGCCCATCAACACTGTTAAACATAACACAAGGATTCGCAGCTAGTCCCCAACTAGATTGTCTAGCTTGGTTAGGCTTCCCCAGGTGATCTTTACTGTAATGATTTTATACCTTTTCATGGTAGTACTTTCCCTCTGAAACCCACAAACATCAACAATCTCACGTCTTCAGCCCTACTTTCAAAATTCTCTACAGATGGCAAACATTCAGAGCTGTCTGGATCAAGGTTATGCAGGTGTATTGTGTCAGAGATGAGCTTTGGATACATATACACAGACAACCAAACACGTAGAAGAGGTGGGGTGAAACTCAGAGCTGTTTTTACAGACACAGAGGGTGCCAGGCTGGATGTCTTCTAGCTGTTTGCAAACTATATTGCTATAATTTGGTATATAGAGAACTTTGGGCTCTGACTTGGGATTTTGAATTCTGTAGATTCTGTGACACCTGACACATTGAGCTTCCAGGCTGTTTTGTGGAATTTTTGTGGAATTTTGTGGAACAATTTACCTTTGTTCTTCTCTTTCTATTTCAGTTTTTCCTGCTCAAATATCAGGAACTTGATGACCTGCTTTTTGAAACATTTTCTGACCAGGCATGAAATTCCTTATAGACATTATTCAATAACTTCTTAGGGTTTTTTAGTTCTAATTAGTACCTTGAACATTATTTCTAATAGCAGGGAAATCATATGTTCATAAGTAAGCATTCGAACGTTAAGCTAATACATTGTTCATCCTGGAACTTACAGATCATGTGGATCAGTAAAAGCAGCATCAGAGACTGTTGCTGCTATGCAAACAAACAAGCAATAGAGAGCCACAGCAGGGTTGAAATTATTCAGAAAATGTTAAACATATTGATGGATTTTAAAAGATATCTCTACTCGGGGCCTGAAAGAAAACATATTTTCAAACATAGATGAGAGTGCTCAAAGCACAAAAATGAGTTCATATAGTATCTTTAAAATAGTATGTGCAAAGATTTTTCTACCCCATATTTTATTTATTGCATATAATTGAAAACATACTTTCCAATATTCAAGTGATAAATTTCCAGAAACCTTAGAGGAAAGAGCTTACTAGCATATTGCAGAGACTTGTCAACAAACATAAGAAAAAAAAAGTTGAAATTTTGGCATCCAAACTTAAGACATCTGTGATTTGCATTTTCAGTAACACTAAGCAGTTAGATGATCTTTCACATGCACTGAATTCTGAAACAACAGTAAATGTCCAGCTGTGGTACCTCCAGACCACATGCAGACAAAGAAAAATAAGTGACTCTGTGAAAAGATCAGTTTATATGACTCACAAAACACGCACAGGAATTCTTTGGAAAAAATAGATGCAATAATTAAGAACAGGGTTCTGAAGTATAAAACTATCCTTTGACAAGAAATCATCTGGTTGACTAGAAAGCAAAAGCATCATAAGAAAACTGAACACTTGACTAAGGGGCAGGATGTTACTAGGCAGAGGGAAGCATGAGACATCCCTGAAATACAACAATGCAGGAAACAACTGGCTAGACAGCAGTTCAAAGGAGAAGGATCAAGGTACCAAAGAGGATCACAAGCAAAGCATACGTTGGCAACATTATGCTACTACAAAGAAATGGCAAACTATGTATCAGGAGGTATAAAAATAACATAGTCTGTAATGTGGCTAGCACAGGTCTTTCCCATGAGAATTTCTTTTGTGTTTTATAAACAAAGATAAAGTTTGGATGTTATTAAAACAGTAACTCGAGATTTGGACCGTTCAGGCCTGGCCAATCAGGCCTAGGGGGAGGTTTCTGACTGACCAATCTGGGTGACCTCTGAAAAGTCTACATATGTGTTGGATTCAAACAATAAAGCGCTTTTTCTATGCCACTCTGAGAATCCGGGTTTTCCTTCTCTGCTAGCGGCTCAACAGCGACACTGTAAGGCTGAAAACTTCTCAGATCACATCCTCCTGATGAAAAGCAGCCAAGCTTCAAGAATTTGAGATGATCCAGAGGAAAGTGAGGAAAAGTGTGTCTTAAAATGTACATTATGTTTAACCTAAAAATGTACCTTAGGAAAAAAAAGAAGAGACAGAAGACCTCTTTTATGTAGAAGTGCTACAAACTGGAAAAACATTCACCACAAATGCCCTGAAAGGGATGAGCAACAACTTTAAACAAAACTTTCTCATGGCTACATCAGAAGAAGTGGCCAGGCAGCTTTTGGCATATTGTACCTCTCTAAATGAGGCCAGCCAAATGGGCACCCGCAACTGACACACGGTCAGCTCCTGGTCTCCCTTCATGCTTTATGTGATCTTTGGGAGTGAAGAGCCTGACTTTGAGCCGCAGCCTTACCTGACGCGGTTTCTGTAGGGGATTTCCTCAGACAGGTGCCTGCGGGAATGTGACACGGCCCCAGGCTGGTCACGGCCCGGACCGAGCCCCACGGCAGGCGCCGGGCCCCTCCTTCACCCCGTCTGCCCCGGCGGCCACAGCCACCGTTCCTGCCCCGTGGAGCCTCACCAGGACACACAGGGACCCTGGGGCCGTGGCAAAAGGCCTGAAGGCGCCTTGGGGACACCAGTCCTGCCAGGGGGTTCCTGCCCGCTGGGACTGGGCAGACCGGAGCCTGTCCGCTCTTTGCCCCTCACGCTCCTCTCGGGCTACCCTGCCTATCCCGCTGTCCCTGCTGGGCTCACCCCGGACCCGGCACCCCTGAGGCGCCTCGACGAGGGGGCGGATCGTGGCCGCGGTCTGTCTTTGGGAAGGCAGCCAAGGGACCGGAGCGCTCTTCCCGGAGAGAGGGGAAATTCCCGAGAAGCGGCTCACCCGGCTCCCCGAGGTGGGAGGAGGCACCGCCCTGCCCGGGGAGGGGCGGTGGCCGAGCCGCTTCCCGGCACTGACCGGGGAGGCCGGCGCGTCCCGGCCAGCGGGGATCCGGCTGACCCCGGCCCTGAGGGAGCTCCCGGCGGCTGCAGGTGAGTGATGCCGGGGTCTCCCTGTCACGGCAGCTCCCGTTCCCTCAGTGGCTCCCCTTTCTCCTCTCCGTCCGCGGAAGTCCCGTCCATCCTCGCTGAGGGGAGGCTCTGCCGGCCCCTCTGAAGGGCACCCGCGCGCCTCTCCACTTGGGCGCTTGTTTGGAAGCGCGCTGTGGAGTTTTTAATTTGAAGTTTAGCCCTTCTGATGCCCTCCCCGCCCTTTGGCTGCTCGTGTTTTCCAGACACCCCTCGGTTCGGCGGTGAGGGAGGGCTGGAGCGGCGCTTTTGGAGCCTCCGTCCTCCAGAAACCCACGAACTGAGGATGCTTCGTGACCGTCTGGTCTCCTCCGCTTTCAGGGTGTCACTGCTTAGCTGCAGCATAACAGCTGCAGGTTTCACCCGAGCAAAAGTTGCTTATGTGGGGTACCTCGTGGGATGGGGATGTTGCACCTGCCAGGTGATGAGGGTTTGGTTTCAACATCTCCTGTGCCCGCTGCTTCAAGAAGGTGTTAATTTGCACAGAAATGAGAGTCCAGACCTTTAAATCCGGCATCATACAGAGAGAAAATGTTGTTCCTGCTTTCTTTTAAGTAGCTGAAATCCATTGCTTAATCTCAAAACCACTGGAGTAAATAAGAAAATATCCTCTAAGTTCCAGTGGGATTCCTGATTTTTTTGTACTTTGGCTAGTTTTTTGGTATAACATTTTTGCCTCTCCTTTTATCTAAATTTTGCATGCCTGAACCAGTCCCAACTCCAGCAGGGCAAACGAGATAGATCCTAACAGTGTTACAAGTTGATAATGCCTGAAAAATTGCTTCTCTACAATTATTGACATTTGTTTTCTGTTGGGGCAGGAGTAGTTTTGCAAAGTTTGTTAATTTTTTAATGTTTTTAGATCCCATTTCCCCTCTATTTTAACTGCTTTTTTGTTTGGATTCTCATCTTTGTGGGACCATGAAGTGCATGTTTTTCTATTTTTGGCAAAGCTTTTTAGAAAAGCAACAGTATGCATCAAAGAACTTTCTGTTTATCAAAACAGAGGACATAAAGCTACCCCTCAGTGGTCAAATTATTACATGTGTATCAGACTTTAATTATAGAAATCACTTTCTTTCTTTGTTTCTTATGCACATTTTTAAACTTGTTGCTCACCCATTAGGTTACAAAGACTTATTAGGAGATTTCAGTGTCTTATACACAGATGTATTTTGTGTGCTAAGTGTAATTGAAACCATCTTTAAAATTGCTTGGGAGCAGAAAGCAAGTACAAGGACTAAAGGAAAGATACATCTACTTTAGGATGTGGTATCTCAGATATTCTTTTCCTTTTTAGCATTCAGGATTGTTGAAAATCAAATTCTCAATTTCCTATAAAAAGTGTGATGTTTATTTTAGGAGGGGTCTATTTAGCTGGGATGTTTTAGCAGATACTACTTTACCAACACTCAATAGGTTCCTGATGGCTTGACACACCTTGCTGTTTCAGGAAAAGCTGCCTCAGTTGGATGTTAGCTCTGCACTATTGGTTTTGCAAAGGATATAGTGGCAATTACAGGTATCAGGAGAGCAGAGACACACTCTATTGTAGAGTCTTTGTACAAATCGATGACTCAGGGCCTTTCAGTTCCTTTTGACAGTTACCTAGTTTTCTCTTTTTTTAGGAGACAAAAAAACACATCAGGAGGATGAGTTAGTCTACTTGTGCTGAGCTTACTTTCTAGGGGTGCCTCTTTAGAGGCTGTGGAAAGAGTTTATTAGATTTTGACTCTACAACATCATATTATCAATCTTGTGTTGTGTGGTAGAAACTTGGATTGTGATTCCTATCCTCAGTTTGTCTGTATATGAAGTAGAGGGAATAACAATATAGGATGAACAGTGTTATGTATTATTACTTGATTTGCCTCACTGATGGTCCTCTACCCTGTCTGGTTTAGAAAAACTTGTTCAATCCCTCATGTTTATGGTTTGGAATCCATATCTAATACTCCCTATTAAACAGATTAAGAATTCTGCAACTGGAAACATTTGTTTTCTGAGCCTTTTCACAGGCTCAGGTTCATTTCCGGATTTGTATTGTGCCCGGCAGCTGTGTTAAATAAGCAAAGGCCACTGAGAAAAGAAAGTTGTATGAAGTATGATTTGAAATATGTGCCTTTAGGAAGATTGCTACCAATCAAGATTAACTCTGCAGTCAGCTATGACTAGATGTTCATAGCAGTGGCTTCCTTTCCTTACATACACAGCTGTTCTAGGTGCTGCAGCAGTGTAGCTCCAATTCCCAGTCAATTGAATTTTGGTGCTTCGGTGACTCTGAAGTGGGGTTTGATGAAATGTTAATCTTTGGTGTGTATACTAGATTAATAATGAGAATTTCTTCTTAATTTCTTCCATGGCATCACAAAAATGCTGGCTTGGACAGGACTTCAGGGATCATGTGAGCCAGGCTTTAGCTCTGAAGGAAAAATCCTTTACATGGAGATATTTATTTAAAATATTCTCAGACTACCTACTTAAGGAGATTTCATTCTCTCACAGGTAATTTGCTCCTATGCTGTCTCCACTTCTTGAGTGATTCCTCTTTTATTATGTTTAATCTGAAAAATTGCAGTTGCTGCTGAATATTGTTGCAGTTGTTGTCAGGTCTCCAAAATAGTTCTGTTCTATCAAAGTATCTATCAGAGCTGATTAATTTCAAGTTAGGCTGAGAAGTCCCAAATCCATCTGTAACTGTTTTGTCATATCCCAGGTCACATTTTTCCAACAGGAAGAATACAAGTAGACTAAGTAGTTATGATGTAAAAGAATCTGGTATTTTTTGCTACAGGCTGATAAAACCAAGCAACTCTGCTTTATTTCCCCATAGAGAACTTGAATTTTTATAAGGGGAAAGAATGTAGGCTAAAATAAAATATTTATTGCTCAGCTAACTTCTGTAGTTCTGACATCATTTTGTGTCCAACTGACTTCAACTTGCAACTCAGTATTATCTCCCCTTTTCTGGCTACCTGTCTTCATTCCCTTTGTTGTTCAGTTTTCACTTTTGGCAAGGATGCTGTTTATCTATTATCATTGTTGTTGTTGTTGTTTTAAATTAAATTGGTAATGTATTTTGTAAAACTGTAGCCAAGACACAGACTTTTAAATTATGATTTTATAAAAGTATTTAATTATTGATAAAATAGAATAAGTGCTTGACATTCACTGGTGGTAATTCTTATGTGTGATTAATTTTTTAGTCACAGGCATGCTTTCTGCATAAAGAGGATTTAATTCAAAATATTACTCATATATTAAGGACCATGTTTCCTTTTTATCAAGTAGTGTGTAATTTATTTAAAATTACTTCATATTCTCTTTTGTTAGGAATTCTAGGACTTTTCTCATGAAAACTGGTTTGTCACCTACAATTGCACATATTACCACAATTTATTTATTGTGCACTATTAAACTACACTACTAACATACTGAGTAGTGAAAACTATTGTCATTATTCAAAATATGATTATATTTTGGTCATCATTTATTATATATTACTATCCTTTAGTAGCATAAGGCTTTTACATCAATGAAGGTGATCTAGGCTGTGCCATTAGTAATTACTGATGCTGTAAATTATTTGAGCTAGATAGTTAAATTAGACATTGGTTTCATTACAATAGTTGAAAATGCTTCTTAAGAGTATAAAAAAGTTTGGTTTTTTCCAAATAGGAAGTAATTTAAACAACTAGCCTAAGATGTCATTATTCCACAGTACTTTAATCCAACATTACATTCAGTAGGAAAGTCACTCATAACCAACAGGGCAAATTTTGTGTGTCCAACCCCAAAAATGTTTACAAAATTGGGAGTCTTGTAGGGCCAGGTTTTCATCCTGCTGATATAATTAAGTCAGGAGATATGCTGCTAAACCTGACCACCCTTGTGTTAAAGTGTCTTAGAGCAGAGAGTCAAGTCCTTTGACTTTAAAGGCAGTTTTAGTTTCACCATTTTTCTGAGGGGGGAAAGACAAAAAAAAGGTGTGTAAGATTTGGCTTTGTACCTCAATAATTCATACCACTCAAAAAAAATTTCATAATTTCATTAATTAATTTCATTAATTTCATTTCACTCATTAATTTCATACCACTCAAAAAAACCAAAACAATCTGCTGAAGGAGATACCAGATATTTTAACATGATCTGCCTTGGAAAAATTTCTTTTTTTGTAATTTACTTGTCACTCTCTTTTCTATATAGAAGAGCTATTCCGTCTTGTTTATTCCAGAAAATACATAAAAAATTATTATTAGCACCCTTTTAGGTGCTAAAAAACCCTTGGAAAATCTAGAAAAAATAAGATTTCCCTAAATGAGTTCTTGGAACAGTTAATAGTTGCATGTGAATTAGGCCTAGCTTCTCAAAAATATTTAGGTTTTTCATAACATGGTGATCTTAGTGGTATCTAAATACTTTTGAGTATATTGGCTTAGTGACAAGAAAGACTGCAGAAGCCTGTGCATTAGGCAAGACAACACTCACCTGGTAAATATGGGGACCCCCATGTGAAGCATTTGAGCTCACAAGGAGAGGTTGACGCACACTGGAGCAAGGATGCTTGTGGTGTGCATTGAGCCCTGGGTTGCAGTGCTGTATAGAGGACTATTCTAACAGTGTTCGTGTGACCTTTAGAAACATTTTAAAAAATAGTTTGAAGTCTTTTCTTTTGATCCTGAAATTCACAGCTTCTCAAAACCATTGAATCTAATGAAACTTCTTAGACCTAAGAGTCTGCAGCTCTGAGGTATTAAACTGGAAGTTTCCGGCTAGAAATAAATTCTGTAGTGAATTCCTGGCCCTTCTGAAGTCAGTAAATGTTCTGTTCTTAGCTTTAGTGGGGACAGGTCATTCTGGTTATCTCCTGCTAAGCAGTTCTAACGTCTGTTACGGAAGCAGTGATAGAAGACTCTTTATCAGTGTTCTGCACAGCTGCAGAAATGTAAAATGTACAAGTTCTAAGTTAAAGATAGCTGTCTCCATCGTCCTGTTCCTGTTGTTTGTACTCCTGTACCCTTTGTGCCTGAGAGATTTAACCATACTGCAGCCTGATGTTCACCCCTCCCTTCTGCATGGGGAAATTTGCACCCGCATGTCTTCTGAGATCTGACATACAATCAGTCCTTCAGAGCTGTGCTGGGCAAGTCAGAGTTTCATCGTGGCGCAGCATGGGTGTCAAAGCTGTAAACAGTATGCAAGATAGAGCTCTGTGGTACTTCAGATGACTGTCCATCTGGGAATGGAACTTGCTAAGACTTGACATGTGTGTTTTAGCTCCAGTCTAACCAAAGCCCTCCATGTAGTGTCCTGGTTGCTGGCAGAGTCTTCTGGATTCATCAGTCAGGCTTTGGGTAGAGCAGAAACCACAAGGCATTTTGCACCTCTTTTCCCCTTGTTAGGATGTATATCTTCGTACTTGTGCAGGAAAAAAGCCAAAATATATTCGGACAAACTTTTACTTCAGTATTTATTTGAAATAAGTGGATGAAAAATTTTAAAAATATTGTGTGATTTATTTGTTTAGACTCAGTTGGGCTTTTTGACTGTAGTGCTACTTTGCTCTAACCAGGTCTTAAAAACAAAAGGTTTGGGTTTTTTTCATTCCTTATCTTTCTTTGTCCATTCTTCCTGAATTTCTCTTAAACTTCCTGGAGTTTGTGTGATTGGGTTTTTATTTATTCATTCTTAAATACAGTAATATTATATGGACTATTGTTTGGCATGCTGAATTTCTCCTGAAAGAAACAAATAAAAATGTTTTCTTTGCTGGTAAGTCTTATGCAGGAAAAGGTGGACGAATGATGAATCACTTAATAATTCTGGCAGTACTCTTCTCCCTGAGGACACGCTACACTACATGCTTACAGCAAGGTAAATGTTTGAATATTTGATTTTTTTTATTTTAAAGCAGTCTACAGCAACTGAATCTTTCAACTTGATGATTTGTAAGTCTGTGATTAAGCAACATGTTACAACATGTTAGAACATGTTACAACATGTAATCAAATTATTCTCTTTGGTAAGGTGATGGACCAACTTGAATTATTACCTTTTGTGACCCTATTATGCAAAATTGCCTGTTGAATCAACAATCTGCATTGATGTGAAGCCAAAGGGTATTTATTTATTTGCTCCTCCTCTGTCTCATATGTTTTTGGTCTGTACTGTCATCTTCTGTCGCTGTTGAGCGGCTAGCTGAGGAATGACCCAAGTTCTCAGACAAGCGAAGAGAGGAGAAAAGAAACTTTATTGTTTTGAATTCCATATATATAGAGTTTACAGAAGTGCCCCAGATTGGTCAGCTCGAGACCTCCCCCTAGGCACAATTGGCCAAGCCCGAACTCACTCAATCCGGAGAAACTGTTTGCAAAACATCCAAACTTTATCTTGTTTATGAAATATAGCAAAATGTTCCCACGGGAAGAACCTGTGCTAGCCACAATCTTCAAATAATTTATTTCCTCTTTGACAACTTTTTTTGGTTTTTTCCCTCTTTCCTCTCTTTTTTGTCTCATCTCTGAAAACTTTAGCATTTCTGTTGACTCTTTTTTGATTGTGCGACAAGATTCCAGGACCAGATTTTTATATTTTACACTTCACATATTTAACCAATACAAATACAAAAGGAAAATATGCATATTTGAAGAGGAAAAATTTGAATATAATGATAACTTTTCAGAAGGCTATGTATTTTAAGGTAAAAATACTTGTTGTGCACTTGCTGCTGACAATAGCATTTGGGCATGACTCCATTAAGAGAAAAAAGAAGAATTTTAGTTGACCTTTCAATGACCACCACTAAGAAGGCAGACCTCACCAGGCTCTAGTCTGCCTTATGGAAATTTTATTGTCTTTATTAAGTTGGTGAAGAAAGAAGAGAGGGTTTTTTTTGGGTTTTTTTTTTAATATATTTGTTATCATACTGAAGGGAATAATATATATCTTTCAGACCTTTTTTTCTCTTCAGTCTTGAAATGCATGTGTTCACACACCACTCACACAAGGTGCCAGCTCCTCAGTTTTGAGACTTATTAACAGTGCTCCTAGAATGGCAAAACTTTGTTACACAGGCAAGTCTGAACAGTTACTTCATTATCGTAACTTGGTCACTTGTTTTTACATGCAGTTGTTCAGAAATAAAATTAGTCTCTGTTAATCATAAAGCAATTCACATAGTCTTGAGTTAGCTTTCAAGTTACAACAAGTCTTAAGATGCCTTGATCACTTAATTTTGCTAGGAGAGAACATTGTGGCTGTGAATGCTGCAAATATTTCTACATGTCAAAATTATGCTACAAAATCCTTTAACACCCACATTGTAACTCAGTGGCCATCAAGATCTTAGATATATCCGTAACTATATTGTTTCTTCTTTTTACTAGTGCTATGTAAACTCAGAATGATGATCTAGACTGTCTTATGAGAGATCCTGTGTCAAAAAATTGTGTGGAGTCTGAAGTGATATGTCATCTAACTGAAAGGAGATGGTGGAAGGGCACTTGTACAGATGGAGAAGAAACAGAAACTAATGAGACCTTTGCGGGTTTTTTTTTATCAAGTTAATTAAATGTGGCATGTGGAAGTGTTCTTTATGATGAGAAAAGGGATGATACTTTAGTTTGGACAACAAGAAACAGGTGCAAAGAGGAGATGCAGGTTCATCATCAATGCAATAGGCATAATAGTGACACTTGCAATTAGAATTTGCTAGAAAAAAGAGTAGAAAGAGGATGGGAAAATTCAGAAGATATACAGAACTTTATTTTAATGGTGCACCCTGAAAAGGAAAGGGGTTTCTGCCAACTGACTGGCTTTTCTTTCAGGTGTATTTGTTTGCTTTCCCTGGACCCTTACTTTGTGCCTGAATTTCATTGAGAAACTAGCAGGGTCCTTTCCTTTTCCCAGTTCCTCTCTTCCCCTGTTGCTTCAGCAGTGCAGACAGAAAACATTATAAATGCAAAGTACTAGATCAGCCACCAGCTTGTGTATGTGAAATGAGATCCTCTAAGAGACTTGGTAGACCATGCTTCACGTGAATGGGTGATGAATGTACAAGCAAGGCCGACCAGAAAATGAGCAGCTAAGATTAAATACTGGAGAAGAACAACATTACAGTCAAATCCTTAGCATAAGTAGGATTTTAACAGTGTTTATCTTCTTTTGATGGCAAAAGTCCATAAAATGTGGGAAAATAAAGTGTGTTTTGTCCTATCTTCTGAAAATAAAGTGATACTCTGCTTCCACTGTTAATTTTATGAGTCACTGTGTTGTTTTCGTTGTTCTGGCTCCTTGCCTAGTCAGTTGTTGGCAATGAAGCTAATAATATTTCCTTTTTCCAGTAAAACCTAAAGTTTTACTCCATCATCATTTAGTGAAATTTATCCTCAAGCCTTCCACCTTGTTTATTCAGTTCCAGACACCTACAAATTGTCATTTTCAAAAGTAACTGAGAAGCAGCAGATACATTTTGTAAGGACCATGGTATTACCATGGCCAAAAAGGAAATTTTACTTCTGCATTTGAAACATTTTTTGTTTACCTCACACAGACACTAAGGCTGTCAATTCTGCTTTCATGTAATTTGCATGTTAATCATTTCCCAGTAATTATATATTAAGATTGCAATGAGAATTGATAGAAGTTGTGTTGCATATATGTGTCTATATTTCTTTCTCCAAAACTCTTTAGGATACCACAATCATAGTTCTGAGACCAAGTGTTTGAACAGTGAAACTTGATTTCTTCATCCAAGCTTATCTGAAGAAGCCTATACCAGTAGTTTCCTCTAGATTGAAAACAAATGGTTTTCATTTTGCTCTGACTTCTAGTACCCTTCAAAATGGAATAGGTTAAAAATATCCCAACAGAGTTTTTAGATTATTTGATAAAAGAGGGTCCTTTCTTCCATTAGTTTTTAATAATGTTGTACTCATGGTAAAATAAATTCTTTCCCCCATTTATTCTTTAATTATATTCTGTACTTACATAAACCACAAAGTTGTGTCAACGTCTGTATCCTTGTAATTAACAAATATGCTTATAAAGTTTTTTTTTTGTTTCCCTTGATTGACCAGAGATTGCTGTAACTGCTACTTCTCTTGAGGCTTTCATTCCCTTCTCCTAATGTAAAAATCCCTATGCAGGAATACTGCTGCACAGAGGTTAGTGGATGAGTTGCAGAATGTTTGCATATGTGATAGCTACAAGAAGCATCTCTCAAAGTGTAGATTCTTAGCCTAAATCCCTAGAATGCTTGTATTTCTGCTAGTGATAGATGGTGAAAGTCTCAGGTAGTTCAGTGGGCAAAGCACATCTGGGAGACAGGAGTGGACAGGAGGGGAGATGGCAGTTTTGTGAGAAGGGGCTGCTGGGGCAGTCCATCATGTCCCTGACAACTCTGGCTGTAATGTGGCAGGAATGCACAGAATGAGTTCTATTTTATTAAAAGATGCAGCTATTTTTGTGACTTTTCTCTGTCTTGGGTAGTATAAACATTCTGACCCTGTCCTTTGTAAGAAGCGAAAGCATCAGTGGCAAAAGAAAAACCCTGGTCTCTCGGCTGTTTCCAGTCCCTGGCTTCATTAACAACTAGATCAAGTTCAGGGTGTTTATGTTTGTTTGTTTAGTTTTCAGGAGGTAGAGAAATGACAAATCAGTGAGTGCTATATTTCATCTCTTCCATGAGTTAGGGTTTTTAGGGAGGGGTGACAAAGCAAACGTCTAAAAAGAGGAACCACTTACAGGGTTATCTGTAGTTTTCAGCAGAATGATCTTGCAGGGCATTTCACTTCCCAACACCAAAAGGCACTTCAGTCTGATGTTTAAATTTCATTACGGGAATTAACTTCAGACCAAGAGAAGGATGCAGGTGCCATTAGAATGAGGTGTCTAATTCCGGTAGAAGAATCCACAGCCCTGACTACAGTACCTAAGCTCTGTGTAGAGCAACCAGAAATGCACGTAATACTAGACTATCATCTGAGCTAGCTACTTAACTTTTCTGTTTCAAATAATGGTTTTGCATTGACTTGTTTAATCTGAATTAAGTCAGAGATCAAAACTGAGCCCAGAATCTCTACCCTAATGACATGATGGCTTGTGGGGTATTGGGGTTTTTTTGGATTTAGTCCCTCTAATACATTATGTTGTTCCTCTTCATAAAATTATGAGAGGATGGATCTGTATTCCCATAAAACAGCTAGTAAAGTGAGAGCATAAAGGAATTAAGTAGCATACCAAACATCATGGTGGGGAACAGATTCAGGAACCTCATTTTAGCCTGCTGATTCATTAAGAAAGATTATCTTTCCTTATGTTATCAGTAGCATAGGTCTTGATCCCTTTTGTTTTTTCCTTCATAACAATCTGTTGTGGAATCTCTCTTACCTCTAAACAGTATTATTTCAGATCTGCTTTGTAACTTAGCTAGACAGTAATATTTTGTGTCCTTTTTGTGCTCCTAGAATCCCATGTATTTCCAGTAACGTACCTTAAGGTCTCCAAGGATTCGGATCTTCAGCGGCTGCTGGTGGAATGGGATGTTGACAAGTCAGCACATGATGCTGAGCTGGCAATGTCTTTTCAGATACAAGTCCGTCGAACCAATGAAACTGGTACTGTGTGGACAGTAAGTGTACTTTTGAAAGAAGTATACTAGGCATTTACAGTGATGGAAGATGTAGTGATGTCCCTTTGCAAAGTCCTGATCATGATAGTCAAGCGACATTTTCTGAAGAGGAGGAGATCACCCAATAATAGTCTTAGGCCTGTTTTGAGTGGTTTTCTCTGTGTCTTCTGTATGAGAACAGTCTCCAAAGAAAATTTAAAACCTAGTAAAACTGAAAAAACTGCACTAGCTCGTTTAAAGTTGCTATTTTTTGAAAGCACATGAAACACACAAGGGGTCTTTTTTCTGAAATCAGTGAACAATAAAATATGATAGGCATTGTTAAAAATCACCGCGTACTTTGATCAGCCTAGTTGATGGTGTTCTGTCTCTGAGTTTGAAGAACAACATCATCACTGCAAATGGGCTCTATGCAGTTCTGAAGATTTTTACCACTTTGATATGCTGGATAGGAGTTTTAGCCCCATGAGTAGATCTCACCCCAAAGTCAGTAACTGGGGCCATATAGCTACAAAGCCAGAGTTTTTTTAAGTGTCCTTCAACAAACTCTCATTAACTTGATGGAAGGAAGTAAAAGTGTTTCAAATTCAGGGATGTAGTCTGTTCTGTTATTCATAGTAAACATAACAAGTTACTTTAGATGTCACTACCATAGAGGAACATATTTGCTTCTGTGCTTTTCTGAAGGATGTGTACCAATAAAGAAACTCTGTGAGTCTGCTCATACCAAAGGACAACAGCCTATATAAATTCCAGAGCAGTGACTACATTCCTCAGTGACTTAATTCCAAGAAATTAAGTTTTGAACTTATGGCAGAGTTTTTCTCAGAGCAGTGGTAATATGAAAGTGCAGGTGTTGCTGATGGAAAGCAGTACTGGAGAGAAGTTCTCTAGTCTGTGTAAGTCAGGGCTTTGGTACAAATCATACGAGTGGCACGGATCTGTGTTTTTCTCTGTGACTTCTATATTAGAGCAGTCTCCAAAGAAAATTTAAAACCTAGTAAAACTGAAAAATCTGAATCTAAAATGATTGCTATAAGAAGTACTAAAATATATAGAATCATAGAATCCCATGGGTTGGAAAAATTCTTTTAGGTCATTGAGTCCAGATGTTAGCCCAGCACTCTCAAGTCCACCCCTAAACCGTGTCTCAAGGTGCTGAATTTTCACATCGTTTAAAACACTCCAGGGATGGTGACTCCATCACAAGGATATGTAACCCAGAGCATTAGGACACATTTGTAGGCATGAGCAGGCACAAATAACCTACTGAAAGTCTCTGAGAGCGAATCCATGTCATGAGAAATGGGGTCTCACTCACAGATATGTCAGAACATCAGTCACTCCACTGCTGCTAGCACAGATCTGTAAACAGTTAATTAGCTGACTAGTTACTTAGTATGAGATCATGTATAGCTAGTGGAATTTCAGACATTTGTTTTCAAAAACATTTTCCTCCTTTGAGCTTTCTTACTACTTTTGACTGTATTTCCAAAGTGTCTTCACATTGCTATGTTTTCAATTCTTTGCCTTACTTCTCTTTGTTTGTAGAAGCTTCACTTCTACAATGTTACACTTGATAAACTGGAAAAGCCTCTTCATTGGTCATGGGATTCAGACATACCTTTGGAGTGTATGTCACATGCAGTGAAAATCAGAAGCAAGTCAGAAGCATCAAAAACTTGGAGCCAGTGGAGTCTGTGGGAGACTGTCCCTGGTAAGCAAAAAAAGACTTTGCAGTATTGGTTTAATCTTTCTCTAGTATAAAGCTAGTTTGTGATTTACCAGTGAATGTGACCGTGAAGGACTCTTCAGGAGAGATGGCATCCAATCAAGAATCTGTTTGCTCTGGGCACTGACCAATTCCTTGTATTTTGTTAGTAATAATAGCAATGCCTCAGCCATTGCTATGATTTGCAGACTATCTTCCTAAGCTAGTAGGCCAAAAGTTTTAGAGCTTTTTTTTTGCTCACACGTTAAAGCAATGCAGTGCATGGAGTGGCATGGGATCTTGCTATGTACCCCAGCTCAGACTCAGGGAAAGGAGAGGAAGCATATAGCTTCCTGATCTGATGAAACTACATGGTCTAATGAATGTGTTGCTTTTGTCTGGGGTACCTAGCTTGAATTAGTATTACAGAAGCAGAGAGAAAGGAGCAAGTCAGCTCCTTATGTCACTTGGAATTAATGTCTTGTTAATTATACAGGAATAAACAGGGGATGAACCAATAAAGTAACTAATGTCATCACAATTTTTTTTTTTTTTAGATTACTGTGGCTTACTAGAGCAGTTTGGTTTCCAGAGACTCTTGTTTAAACAAAGCATGTAACTGCTTTAGAAAATATGACTACAGTGATTTTATAATGAAACACTCATTTAGAGCAGCAAGGGCTTTTAGTTATTGGAGACATCATGGGTATAGAAGAAGCATTACAGGTCTTCACACTTGGATTGGTGGCACTCACCCCCTCTTGTTATATAATGGGAAATAGGATGCAAGATTCTCTTTTTTGTCCCACTCACCTCAATCTTGGAGATTTTATTTTTTTCAATTGCAATTGGATGGGGTTCAAAAATACTATTGCTTGGTCACAAACTAATCCCACATTACAGACCTGATTTAGAGTTCTCTGAAAGATAGTAACTCTAGATGTCATCAGATTTTTGGATCAGATTCTTAAGAGTAGATTTTACCTGTGAAATGTGTAAAAGAATGTGAGTCACCTGAAATCCACTAATTTTTGCATCCAGGAAGCAGTCCAACATAGAAAGCCTGGGAGTCTCATTCTAAGATGATATCCCCTCACTGATCTGATTCAGTCAGTGTTGACTCCTCTTAGCTGAGTTCTGCATGAGCATCAGACTGTAATGTTTTTCTAGCCCTCTGCTCAGAGTCTTCAAGAGCAGGCATTTTGGATATGAGCAACAGCCTGTGCATAGGAGCAGGAGGTGGTGTTCCTTTGTAAAGGCAATTCTTGACAGCACGTTTTTGTTTCTTCTAAGTGAAAGGCAGTAAAATGGATTTTGTCTCAGGTAGTTTGTTGGACTACATTCCATGCTTTTGCATTTTAGAGAAATATAGGTATTATTACATGTGAAATTCATCTCTGTGTTGGGAAGAATACTAAATAAAAGTCAACTAATGGATAATATAACATTAGCAATTTCTTGTGTAAGTGTTTAGTTTTGTGCTGTGGCTGAGGGCTGCTGCCATGAGCAGATTTTGAGATTTTTTTTTTCAATTTGCAGGCCTGGACACTTCAAATATCAGTGGGGTACAAATATTTCCAAAAGAAAAAACTTTAGAAGAAGGCTCTGATATCACTCTTTGCTGCATAGGAAGGAAAAATCAAACCATTAAGGAATTCTCTGTACGCCCACCTGGTGATGTTTTCAATCACACAAACGGTCAAGTCATACTTCTCCATGTGAAAAATGTGTCACGTAACAAGTCTCACATTCATTTCTACTGTTTCAATGAAGATGATACGAGGGATGAGGCAATTTTCTTCGTGGGTAGTAAGTGAACACATTGTTACAGTTTTATTTTCCTCTTGTGATTAACTCAAGAATGACTGTGGGAAAAGTGGATGGGTAAAAAAAGCTTGCTGTAAGTTGTCATGGTCTTGTCATGTCTGGCTGAACTCTGTTTAATGTCTGACTTCAGATCTGTAAACTTACATATAGAAAGCAGTAAAGAATAGCATTAAATTAATTGATCCTAGCACAGGTGGTTGATTCTTAAATATACCCACCCAGGTAGGATTTCAGCTTCATTGTCTGCGTGCATGTGGTAAAAATTCAGCACAGTTCCCCTTTCAAGGCTAATGGCAATTTTTAAAGATAGAAAAGAATACAGATTGAATAAATGAATGGATGAGTATAAAGAAAAGACAATAGAGCATAAAAGTGTTTGATTGCTATTAACTCATGGTATTATCTTGACTATGTCTGCAGACTGGTCATTGAATTTCAGTAATAACATCTATACCAAACCAGACCTCATACTTATACATTATTTCTAGCTTGTTAGTATATTGGAAAGTTGATGACTTTTGCCTTGACTGCTGTGATGATGTTGTTTTCTTGGTTATTTCCTCTGACAAGAACCACCTTACACACCTAAAGATTTTTCCTGCCATACTCAAGACATGAGAACAGTAACATGTACTTGGAGAGCAGGAGGAGAGACCTATCTCTATGGACGGAATTCACCACGTTACACCTTGTCTGAAACGTAAGTCACATCGTTATGTTAACTCTGATCTTTGCTGTACCAAACCGTCACCTTCTTTCCCTTAGAATCTGAGGAAATGCTTTTTGTCCTTGTAATTAGCTGCCTGCCTCTTTCCACCTCACTGAACACTTATTTAACAAAGCTTCAGCAGTGCAGAACTGCTTTGAATTAGACTAGCTACAACAAAGTTGGCAGTCCTTTAGAATACATTCTGCCTTGATAAACCTTCTTCTAACCATTCTTCTGAGTTAATATGTTTGAATATCATTAGGTAGGTGTGAAAACACCCTGAAATCAGGATATAGGTAACTTAAAATTATAACATAATCATTGGATAGCACACACAGGAGATAACCAGGGTCAGCTGGTAGGCTGAGTATTAGTGTGCTCATGATACATTGACACTAATGTTGACTCAGGCTTAGCACTTAGCCTGATTAGTCTCCCTAATTATTTTCCTTTAGGATTTTAGAACTTTAAGTGCTGGTGTTTTCCTTCTGGAGTCCTTTGGCTACTTAGAGTCCTAGCTCAAAAGTCCTTCTTGTGTCTACATTTTCTGGCTGGCTTCTTTACATTAAAAAAAAAGCCCAAAACCAAAAAACTGGAGACTTTCACACAGCTCTTTCTTAGCAGTCTGAGGAGCCAAGGCTACACAGCTGTGGCATATCAGAGACGGCCCTTACATGAGGAGAAGGGCTTTACAGCAGGGCCTGCAGAGAAAAGGAAACTCCTAAAACAGGATAGATACCTCATAATCACAACAGACTTTCATCAAAAGATCTCAGCAGACAACAGGCCAGCACTGCACATACTTTCCTGGTCTTTGCATCATTCACTTCTATTAAGATATTGTGATGGTTATTTGAAAATGGAAGGTGAGTAGATACACTTCAAGATGAAGTTGAAATCACAACTTCATTTAAAAGCGTAATGGTAGGCATGTAAATTATTTAAGTCTCAGCAAATAAGTCCCTGGTTTAGAATATCCATACAGAAATTTCTGAAAGCAATGTAGCTATATCTTAAAAAGACAAATTTAGCCTTTGAAGAGAACTCTCTTTTAAGAATATTTGTATTCATCCTACTTCAGCCTAAGGGAAAGAACTGGGTGGTTCTTTATATTCCCCGACAGCCTTATGTTTTAAGGTGCTGTTTTCTAGTTGGACATCAGAAACTTCAACATCTATGTTGATTGTACATTAAGGAAGAACATCTTTCTTTCTCTTTGCCCCGCCTCCTACCTCTCCCTTTCTTTGATAGGTTGTCCCAGAAAAATTACTTGTGCGAGGCACATTGTCCTGACCTGTGCTCATGTTCTTGGGAAAGAGGCCAGCAGATGATCTGGAATGTCACAGTGACTGTGGAAAATGCACTGGGAAAGAAAACTGCCACAGATGTTTTTGATGTAAATCACAGAAGTAAGGTTCTTTTCTGTCTTTG
Organism: Entomyzon cyanotis; assembly: GCA_024500445.1. Taxonomy (NCBI): domain Eukaryota; kingdom Metazoa; phylum Chordata; class Aves; order Passeriformes; family Meliphagidae; genus Entomyzon; species Entomyzon cyanotis. Next base: position 39,598,847 of record JAKEPQ010001021.1, on the reverse strand, counting down.
TTTAGGGCTTTTTGTTGCTCCTTCTGAGCTTGATACTTCTGTGCCGTGGTTTAAAGTGTGGAAGCCCTTGATTTTTATATTCACAATTACTCCTCTGTCTCTGGGCTACAGTTACCCTGTGCTCTCTCTTCAGTTTCAGCTTTGGAAAGTTATATTGATGGTAGAAAACAGCATTCCTCCAAAGGTCAGATTTGGTTATTGGAATGATCCCTTAATGCTTCAAAATCTGCTGCTTTGTTGAAGCTGGTTTATGGAAGAGAAAACAATATGGTGCAAGGATATAAAATGGGAGCTTAAGCGAAACATCTGTATAAGTTACTTGGGAATTGGTATGATATGGGATGTGAGACAGGTGTAAGAGCTATTGCTGGGAAAGAAGTGGTGGTGCTAAGGTCCTAACATGGGACACTAATATCCACTGTGCTACTGTAAGGGAAGAAGTGTGGTTCATCAGTGAAAAAAAGCCAGGTTATTCTGTGAGGACTATCTGATGACTGTGGCTCCTTGTTCCCTAGTAGTTTTGTCCTTTATCTCAGTGTGCCCCAGGTTCCATACGTTCCTTCCTGCTCCTGCCTCAAAACAACTGGGTATTTCTTCTGTTCCAAAAATATTTCCAGTTCTCCTTGTGTCCTGTAGTCCTGCTTCAGTGTTCCCCAGGTCCTGTGTCTGCCTCACCTGTTTGAAGAAGCAGGAGGCAACATATGCTTTGTGAAGCTTGGAAGCTGACGGGATAATGGCCTAGGAGGCTGTTGGTGTAACTGGTGCATCCTGGCGCTGCTTCCTTCCTCAGAGGCATTGTTGACAGTTTTGCTAGACGTGCTTTTTCATGTGAAGGAACGTATGTTTAATGTCTTTATGTAGATTTAGATGTCTTTATATAGATTATATATTTATATAGATAGATAATTTATGTGTCTTTATATAGATTTGTCTCAGAGAGGCATGAGAATTCTAAAAGTTGATTATCTGATTGTTTAGAAATGGAAGAAACAGGTTAAGGAAAACATGGAGGAGTAAACCGATACGTTGTAGGGAGACAGCACAATGTCATAAACTAGGTTTTCATGGGAAGTCAGGCTAGAATAGTTTACATTCAGTGTGATAAGTACATTAAAATTTTACTACAATATTCTTTTTCCAGTCCTAGAGATAGCTGCAAGTTAAAGAAATGATATATAGTATGTGTGATGAGTTAACCTTTTAAATAGCATTTCCTTAAAATCCTTCATGTTTTCGCTGATCCTGCAAATATTTACATTAGGATTTTCCTAACTTAAAGGATTACAGTAAGTAAAAGAAAATGTAAATCCATTTCTTCCAATTCTGCATGTGGTAGTTTGGACGTTCTGTATCAAACACAAACTTTTGTGTATGAAAGTCCTCAAATTGTATTTCACAGAGTAGTGTAATTCAATAAGGTAATTCATGAAGTTTTAGGATAATGGTCAAGGGTGTAAATATACCCCTCACTTACATTGCCATGTCCTCACCTTGCATTGCATTCCTCACAATCATACTGATAACATGGGAGAGTTTGAGATTTAGTTCACTTGCTCAATACTGCTTACACTGCAGTAAAGGATCTCGGAAATCTTTTGAAAGAAGTAGCATTGGCATTGTCTACCAGAGTGTAACTACTGACAGGAGTCACTAGTTAGAGTTGTGAATAAAATTTCTGTCAAAGAGGATGGACTCTGTGGTGTAGAACTGTGTCTAATGTTACCATGTTACACCGGGAGCTTCTGCAGGCCCTGAATTAGAGAACTTTACTGGTTTGCAATAAATGTCTCTTCCTTTACTCCATGATGTTTTGAAGTATTTCTAAGTTGGCACAGAGGGTTTTTTTATGTTGTGTAACATTACTTGTATTTACATTCTGAAATTAAGTTTTATAATTTATATCTCTTTCTTCTAGACTAGGAGAAAATTCTGTATTTTTATTTGCTTTTACAACTCAGCTATAGTATCCTAACATACTTTTGCATATATTTTAAGTTTTACAAGAGCTAACTCAGATTTTCCATTGGCAGTGTATCCCACTGCACCTTTCCAGGTTTGGGAAGAAAGCACAGATACAGAAATCACATTACATTGGAGTTATCGAAACAACAGAATTGAGCTCTTTTGTCAGACTGAAGTAGTCCAGCCTGATGGGAAAGTAGAACTGGTATGAAACCTGAATTTCCTAATTCAGTGAGTGAGGATCTCTCTGATGTGAGATTAAAAAATAATTCCCCAGCAATACAAATACACTGTAAATCTTGTGAGCATGTTGATATGTCTGTTTTCTGGATTTGTTTGCTCCCAAGCTCTACACTGGTTATGTGGTCCATGTGGGCAGTCACTGTTTGCACTAATTCACACTCCAAACACTGCCTGTACTCTGGCAGAAGTGCATGGTGTGACTGGTCTGTGTATGTGGCTCAGTGCTCTTTTGGATGGGTTCTGAGATTTGTTGAAGTTAATGAAAACACTTACAGGCCTAATAATTGTAAAGTCGTATTATGCATGTTGTGCATATATTAGCTACTGCTAATCTTGATTTGTTTTTATTGCTGATATCATTTCACACACAAGTGGTGGAGAGCAGTGTTGAAGACTTATTTTGTATTAGTCCAAGATCTTTCTGTGAACTATTGACTGTAGTTGATGTCAGCAAGTTTCCAGTGATGGAACCCCAGAATATTTTTTTCTTCCCTTCTTCCATCTCTTTGAAGGTTATTTGAGTAGATTCCTTATCTTGTTCCACCCCTTCCACAAAAGGTGAGGTTGGCAGACTGTTTTCCTGAGTACTGTCACTTCTCCGTAGCTCTTAGAAGGCAGCTTGTCTCTAGCACATCAAAAAGGCCCAGTGAAGATCACAATCAAGCTGCTTTCTGTCTTGAGTGTAGCTTAAGAGCTGTCAGATCAAGTGACCACTGCAGTTGGCCATTGCAGGAGACAGTTTTGAGGAGAGGCTTACAAGCATGCTGGCTTTTTGCATCTTACCAGAACTCATTCTGTCTCTTAGAAGGGAGTGCGGTAAAGGCTGGGAAAAAAAATTGAAAGAAAAGGTAGCTGTATATTGTTCTGCATAGATCTGGAACAGCATCCTACTTTTACATGAGGTAATAGCCCCAGACTGTATGAGGGCAAGATCTCAGTAAATTCCCTCCTTAACGTAAAAAGTGCCCATGTGGAGAGTTCTGAGTGACTCAGACACTTACACAGAGGTGACCTCCAGACCTCTTTTTGGATCTCCCACTGTTTTGATCTTGTGCATTATTTCCTTTTTCTTTTTCTGATTGTTGTTCCATGACTGTCTTTCCCAAGTGAAGCTTCAGTGGCATTTACAGGGTCTAGAGGAGGAACTGTTTTCTCCGAGAAGAATGTCTTGCTGAGGACGCTGGACTGAGCGGTGGCTCTTGTGTCTTTGTGTTTTGCAGCACAACAGCTCCGGTGTGGCCTTGCGCCAAGGGAGCATCACGGTGCGTGGGCTGCAGCCGGACACGGAGTACAAGGCCAGGGTGCGCTGCGGGGCTGCCAAGCACTTCTGGAGGTGGAGTGAGTGGAGCCAACCCCTGATCATCAGAACAAAGGAAGGAAGTATGTCCAACCCAGTAAGAAGCAAAGTTTGAGGGATGTTCTTTGCTCACCGCCTCTCTTTGTTATTTGTTACTCTTCCGCTGCTAAAGCAGAGGCTTGTTGCATTCATAAAAGAGAAGCACACTGAGCAAACTTCAAGATGACTTCTTAAATAAGTCTCAGCCTACCTGCTAGTCTCTGACATTTCATCCAGTGCAGGTAGTGGGAAATCCAGTTGACTGGGAAGATGGTCAGACTGAGTTACAGTTCTCTGTGAGGCCTAGAGGAATTGTGCAGAGGTGGGAACAAGCACTTGTCAGATGCAAGCAAAGATTTTTGAGGGAAATTAACCAGACTTCAATTCAGAAAAAGAAATGGAGGGAAAAAGATATTAAAGGATAATGTTTCGGCAAAACCTGGGAGTGATAGGGACAAGGAGGTGCTGGGAGTGGAGTTTCTTCAAATGGGAGGAAGCAATTAAACTGCCTATCCTTTCAGCAGCTAGAGCATTCTCGTTTTCTTGTCTTGCTTTATTTATTGCAGCTCCTTGGGGGAAACTGGACATATGGAGAGAAATTGCACCAGTTGTGGGGGGACGAAATGTGATCTTGTTCTGGAAGGTGAGACATCACAACAGAAATAGAAACAAAGCCCGTCATAAAGCGGTTGGAAATTTCTCCCATGATTGGAGTGCACTTAATAGCAATTCAGTATGAACATGTCTTTTACAAATCTAAAACAGATTATATATAAAATATGTAAGAACACACGTAGCTACAATGGTGCGCTGTTCTGACATTTCAGACATATAATCCTGTTTTTCTAAATACTGTAACAAGATAAATCCCATTTCTGAGATTTCTGCATTTCCGTTTTAATGGAATGTATGAATGTATGGAAACAAGTGTTTACATTCTTAGAGAAATAATACAGCCTGTTAGTTAAAGTTCTAAATGCTCCTCTCATATTTTTTCAGCAAAATGTACTAAGTTATTGTTCTCTTCCTTCATAACTTTTTTTTCCCAGCAAACACCAAGTTTTCGAGCAAATGGAAGAATTATTTCATATGAAGTAACCTGGGAAAAAAAAGATCACAGCTCTAAGCCTGAAAGAATCTCTGTTCCTTCAGTCTACAATAGCACAAGGATTTTCATTGATAAACATTCCTACAGAATCACTATCATGGCAAAGAACAAAGTGAATTTTTCACTTCCTTCAGTATTGATCATCTCTAGAGCTACAGATAACAGTAGGAGTATTTTCAGTTATAATTACATTATTAGAATTTTGTTTCTACCTATTTCAAGTGAAGTCATAATTTATCATCTTGGTCAAAAGATTAACCTTACCTCTTAGCTCATGGCACTGCTATCTGAAAATTATGACTGTATTTTCTCCTACATGGTCATAGCTGTATGTATATTAAGCTTAAGTGCAGAGAGTGTCTTCACAGAGCAAAATACATTTAGCCTAAAAGTTGGGCCTCAGTCCTGCAGCAGGTGCCTTGACAGTGCAGCCAGTGCCGGTGTGATTAGTCTCTGGTGACTCTCTGACTCCAGGTTCCTGCAGCTGAACTTTTCTGTGAATATGTAGTAACAATTGTTGGATGGTTTATGCTTTCAGCATGTGAAAGACCCCATTTGTCATTTAGTGAAGGAATGCAACTCTTTTATTATTTTTTTCAACTGTTTAGTGCGGGACCTCTATTGATCTTCGTTTAGGAGTCTGAAGTCTCATGCAGGACAATGATAAGAGATTCTGTTTTGTTCATTCCTAGGCATCAAGAAGCTTAAGGAAGGACAAGTTAATGGCATGGATGATGGCATTTTTATCTCCTGGGAGCCCAGAAGTATATATGACAGTTACATTATTGATTGGTGTAACTTTCCCAGGTTGCAGCCTTGTGATTTGCAGTGGAAGAGATTTGGACCCAACACTTCCAGTGCTGTGATCAGCTCAGGTGAAAGCCAAACACTTTTCTTTCTGACTGTGCAGCAGTCCTTCAAGCTGTGGGTATTAATTGAATTTAGGAAACAAATCATGTGGAATATTGAATTCTGTTCTGTGCAGGTGTAATTCATCAAAGGATTGTGACATCATGTTTTTCCTACCAAATTAATTAGACACCACAAATTTACGAGCACCATTAAGCCTTGGAAGGCAGTGTATTATATTAGAAAAGTCAGCTCAATGTTTTAGACAAAATCTTTTTTGAGTGGCTTGTAGGACGATGGTCAGGTTAATGAAGGAGTTTGAAATATTTTAGCAAGAAAGATGCAAAATGGAACTGTATTTTATCTATAACAAGGATCAGAAATTTAGACTCAGGCAATTTAACACCCATGGTATAGTCAGAGGTTTGGTGCTGTGAGTGTGCCACAAATGATATGTCTCAGCACCAGTCCTTGCTCTGGATCAGTTGCATGTTTTTTATCCTGATGGCGACCAGTAGACCTAAATCCTTTCTGTCTGTGGGAAAGTTGCTCTGATATGCTTCCACAGCTGCAAGAATTTAGCCTTCCTAAAGTCTCTCAAGCTGAGAGCTTACTTTGAAATGAAACACATTTGAACAGAATTTGACTGAACACTCATAAATATGCGATAAAGGAACTGCACCTCAATTTATACAAATATATGGAAACCTGCATTTAATGAAGGGGACTGTGGAAATCCACGGGAAGAGTATTGTGAAGTTCTTCAGTAGTTTGTACTTGTCTAATGGGAATGGGAGTGGATGTCAGTGAGGATAGTGTGGAATCCTGATGCATGGATATGTGTCTGCATTAAACAGTCCAAAACATGACCTTTGCCTGTGCCAGAAATGTAAATGAAATTGTCTTTCTTTTTGATGCATTTGGAGTCTATTGTACAGTCACCTTGAATGCCGTATGGCAACAAAAAATATATAAACCACTCCCCCAGTTCTCTCTTTCAGACAGAATAAATGTGTTTAATTCACATAATGCACACCAAAAGTTGGCCTGCCCTCTGTCTCCTTCACTTGCTTTAATAGCACCCAGAGAAGGTGTCTAATAGGTTATTGACCTCTGTAGGAAGCAATTAAATAAAAGAAACACTGAAAGTAAAATCATAACCTGTTTTTATAATCAGTTCAATTATTTTCTAGCTGCTTTTGTTCCGGGGGTGAGATACAAATTCTGTGTCTATGGATCTGCTGCTAATAGAGCCTCCTTACTGGAAAAGAAGACTGGTTATCTCAGGGAGCTGCGTAAGTTGGCAACCTGTTTAGGGTTTCTGTACTTGCTAAATTGATCTGTCACAAATAGAAGAATTCCCTCCTCCTCCAGCTAGATAAAACTGTATTTTCTGTGTTCTTTCTGTATCTTCAGTGAAGCATTTAAAAGCTGTATATCAGCCTACAGGGCCTCCATGGAGGATATTTGGCTAGGGCAGTGACCAGGTAGAGTCCGAGTCCATTATGAGAGCTAAAAAAAAGCTGTGATTATCAGTCACTTCTTTGTGTATTATGTAGATGCATGAAGGCTCTGTGAAGATGACAGTTTTTGTAGAGAACTTTGTCTTTGTTCAGCTTTTAAATACAAGAAAGATATAAACATAAACACGACACGGGAATGTGCATTTTTCAAATAGTAAGAGAAAACACTCTTGAAGAATATTGCAAGTTTAACTTAAATTTCCTTTCTTCCAGCTCCTCAGATTGACCCTAATATGAAAAAGATTGACCTGACTTACAATTCAGTAACGCTGTCTTGGGATTATGATTCCACAAATGAGTCAGAGCCTGGTTTTGTAAGAGGCTACCATGTTTATGTGTCACCTAAACAAGGGAACTGCAATTTGAAAGGATCAAAAAAGCACATTCTTTCAGGTAACTGAGGTCTCTAGTACAGAAAGCTGTGTCATTGATACAGGTGAAGGACTTCCTGGTATTGTGGCATCTTAGAAGGCTCCCATTAGGCAGTCAGGCTGGTTCATTTGGTCACCTATAGATTTCAACACCTGCTGCTTTTGATTCCTCTCTGTGTTTGAGGTGCTGGTAGACAGAAGTGATTCCTGGCTTTACAAAGATTTACAGCCCCTGTCCTGTTGCCCATAATTCCTTTTTAGCCCCAGAAAAGATTCCTTTGGTACGATAGGAGGAGTTGTGCCTCTTGTGATGTGACTTCTGTATGAATTTTGAAAAATATCTGCTTGTGGTCGACTTGGATGAAAGCATGTTAGTCTTATTAGGATTTGGGTTATTTTAGAAACAGATGGGATACAATTTATTTCCTTCAAAATCGGAGCACTGTATGAATTCCCCATGTAAATTCTTTCCTAGTGAAAGTATTTGTGTGTGTGCTTTACAGTAGAGTTCCTTCAGGAGAACTGAGCTGTGAAATGGCACAAAGCCACATTTAAACTTCTATATCAGACCTTTCTGTTCCACATGCAAAACTGCTCCAGATGGCTTTGCTCCATTATAATTTTCAGATGTTTCCAACATGTTAAAAGAATATACTTCATTTTTTCCCTTGCCTCTTCTTCTGCCTGGGTCATGTCCTGTGTTCCTTCTGCTGATTAGGCTAGTGCCAGGATGAAAAGCATAGCTTGAACTAAGGGAGGCTTATGTAGAAGTTCCTGTCAGAACTAGACTGACCACATAAATACCATGATTCTGTAAGTAATCCCAGTTAGACTTTAAAAAGTTTAAATCAAAGATTTTCTGCTTCACTGCTTCTGCTAGCAGACAAGGGGTGTGACTGAAAATGGCAGAAATAAGCTAACCCATTTCTCCCTGGGGTTTGGGAGTTGCACAATAGAGAAGCAAAAGAGCTTTTTTTTTCAGACAGAGATTTCTTGCTTTTGATTATCTTCAAAGAAATTAGCCTAAGATTAAGGGCTACAGGATTCTGTTAAAAAAAGGAAATGGAAAAACTCAAATCAGTCTGGTAAAATGCTCTAGAGAAAAGAAATTAAAATATACAGCTTCAGCCTTTGACAAGTTGTTAGGTGTCCACCAGAGGATGGGCAATGTTGTGGACAGTCCAGTTAGAAGGGATGTGGGTTCAGCCCAGTGGCAGTGAGTCAGGATGCATCATCCTTCTCGGAAGAAGTTGTGCAAATTACAAAGAAGGTGGGTTGCAAATGTTTTGTTGTTTCAGTTAAGTGGGTTTGTAGTATTTTGGGGATAACTTACTGCAACCTTTCAGTACCTAACAGGGGGTTTATAAAAAAAGATGGAGAGAGACTTTCTACCAGGGCCTGTAGTGACAGGACAAGTGGTAGGGTTTTAAACTGAAAGAGTGTATGTTTAGATTAGATATTAGGAGAAAACTTACCGTGAGGGTAGTGAGGCACTGGCACAGGTCACCCAGAGAAGTTGAGGATGCCCCATGTCTGGAAGTGTTCAAGGCTGGGCTGGATGGAGCTCTAAGCAAGCTGGTCTAGTGGAAAGTCTCCCTGTCCATGGCAGGGGAGTTGGAATAGGTGATCTTTAGAGTCCCTTCTAACCCAGAGCATTCTGTGATCCCTCGATTCTATCTTATCTGTTTTTTCATTTTAGATGATTCAGAGCTATGTAAATACACGATTGAAAACCCAGAAGAAAAGAGATACACTGTGGAACACCTGATGTCAAACACACAATACAAAGTAGCGGTTAAAGCATTTACAGGTGGAGGAGAGACTCCCATTGTTAACTATATATACATAGATACACCATTTAACTGTGAGTACTGGCTATGGATAATGTCTTCTAGCAGAAGGATGGGATGATTTCAAATGTTACAATAATCTTCCTTTCTCAAGGGAAAATATTTAATTCAATGCAACATGCACTTAAGAAAGAATCCAACTGAGAAATTTTATATGCATACCAACTTGGTGTTTTGATACTTTTAAGTAGATAGGGTTTTTTCTAAATTTTAGGATGATCCTCATTTCCATCCTTATTTAAGTCTTATGTCTTTCTGGGAAATAGCTCAATATATGCACATTTACATGCCTGCTGAGTCCTATTTGCTAGAATTTGTTGAAGAATTGTATTTGGATCTAACCAGCTTTCTAATATAAGAAAACCTACAGACTTGTGTGCAAACAGGTAATTCCTGTATGGACTTCTATGTTGATTCTTAATCTCATCAGTCTTTAAAACCATTGCCAGATCCTCTCCTTCATAAGCTGATACGGAAGGGCTGTTGGCATGGGCACAGAAGTTTGCTAAATGGGCAGATTTGATCACCAAAGCAGAAGAGGAAATCATTTGACCATAACTCTGTTCCCTTGAAAATACCAGTTAGCAACCATGATTGTGAAACTTGGGATCCAAACTAGAGGTGCCTGGTTTAGAAAGACTTGTTGGGGTTGGAGGTGAAGGGGGAGGGACAGGCAAGGGGGAAGCATTGGCTTATGCAAGGAGACTCTGTGTTTTAGGCTAACTGCCAGAGCAGTGTCTAAACCATCACGGTACCCTCACAGGCAGAGTTCTGCCTCTAACACACAAGTTCTAGCTGCCATCAGCCAGCCAGATGTTTGTACAGCTATGCAGAGAATCAAAACAAGGGCATAATTAACTCAGAAGAGATACAAGGAGAATGTAATATGTGTCCATTCCCTGTGTGTGGTAAGGACACACAAACTCCACGGCACACTGGACAGGGTGCAGGGAGAGTAGGCACCAACTAATGCTCCCCCTGAGCCACTTACAGCCTCAACTGTTTGTGAACAGCGTAGCCCAAGGCTGTCTTTCAGCTAGAAGGAAATACTGAGATCCTTGTATCAGCATAAATCCCAGGAGACTTGAACACTTGTGTGGTGTTTCTCTAGCTACAGTCAATCCATAATGGAAATACAGATGTTGTTCACACCTCACAATAAAAGTATGTCTTCTTTGGGGATCTGAAAGAAAACCTAAAACAATACTTAAGTGAGGTTATCATTGCATTAACTTCTGGAAATTACTCTCACAGCTAAGGTGCCAGTATGAGGGCAAATAAAAAATTGAGTAATTAAATTCTTGTAAAGGAAATCAAAGTCCGAAGGCTTACAGAGGTATCTCAGAACTTCCAGCCAAACTACCTTGCAACCATGAAACACAGAGTTTTGCTGCTGAGTTAGTGGCAGGCATCCTGTGCAAACTTGATGTTATTTTTGCCCCAGAAACTCAAGCTATATTGACTTTTACATGTGAGAAGTTAAAAACAAAATTTTAAAGTATTTTTCTTTCACAGCAAACATGCTGTACTTGGTATTCCTGGTGTTGATAGTTCCAGCTCTGGTTGTCACTGTATGCCACTGGAAGATGAAGTGGTAAGATGTAATGCATGTTTGTTTTGTAGACAGAGAACTTAACTAACCTAATTCACAAACCACTGCTGCAGCTTTTTGCTTCCAGCCTGTTGTAAGGCTTCATTTGCTTCTTCCTTTGGCTGCCTGGTTGTGTGGACATTTTCAGTACTTTGCTTGTGGCATTTCTGAGACACTGGTCATCTGCTGCTGTGCCTGTACGCATCTACGTGTGGCTTATGCTGGTAGAGTGTGCTTTGATAAGAGAACAAAAATGTCATTTGTTTTGCTCTCTCATTTCCAGGGTAAAGGAGTGCTGCTGTCCTGTAATACCTAGTCCTAACAAGAGCAAAGTGCTGTCATTTAAAGAGTTTAAGGTAAAATCACCAAAAATCTAGAGTTTTTAATTGTCCATTTTTTGTTTAGTAGACTTTCCAAAAGATATTATTCTTGTGTTAAACTACATTCTATTCTTAAACTACATTTAAAAATTAACTTGTCCATTTTTGTGTTGACTACCCTTAATCATTATACAAAAATTAGCACAGTTTAATATTACCATGTGGGGCTGCTGGTGTTCACTGAACATTAAGAGGAGAGCAAGGAGTCAAGTACACCTAACAGCCCCTGCTGCTGTGTTCCAGTTGCTTCTGGCTCAGACTAAAACCAGCACACATCAAAAACCTGGCAAAGAGTAGAGGGACATGGTTCCTTCTACAAATATAATCATCATGAGTTTACATAAAAAAGAAGTCTCTAAATAAATGGTCTGATAAATTTCACATAAAATACAGCTTCCATTGAACATCCTCTGCATAGGTTTTCCTTCAAATTAATTTATTTGAAAAGTGCAAATAAAAAAAAAGTGTAAGATCATATTAGAATTCCTTGAAGAAATCACTCTCTTTTCTCTACTCTGGGCTTCTTTCATTGTGTAATTTTTTTGATTAATGATTCTCTTGTAGATTGGTTCTGAGAAAGTGCTGAAGATAAGTGACTGCACTCCTGATGTGCTAGCCATGGACAGCAAGGCTGAAGCTCAGAAATTACAATCTATTACCTGGAGCCCATTATCTTCACCAACTGAAGATAAGATGGATGGTCACAATCCTTCCTGGATTTACCCTAGTGAAAATGCAGTGAGAGACTTTACACCCACACCTACATCTCATTGTTTTGAAAATTTTGCTTATCTTTCTCCTTTTGAGGGTGAATCTGATCCCTACCAAATTCCGGAGACACTGGAAGCAAACAAGACAGATCTGGCAGTGATGCTGTACCAGCCACACTGCTATTTAGATATTTTGCATGAAGATGCAGCCTCAACCACCAGAGAAACAGCTGAGAGAAAGAACGGTCAGAGATACATCTCACAAACAGATGCACGCTGCCTGGGGGGAGGCTTTGATGTTCTGTCCTACAGTGAGTCCATCCAGTGTCTGGTTACACAATATAAGGGAGAACTTCTAAAACCATAACAACTTATTTTGCTTAGGGCTCTCACAAGCCCAACTGCCCTACTTCCATTAACACAGCAAAGCTGTTGTTTCTGGACTAGTTTTGAGTTCTGATTTGAACACAGGAATTATGTGTGCTGTGATTCCATTACAAGTTATGGGCATTATATAAGATTTATAGGCTGGTTTGTGGCCTGTATTATGCAGAAAACTACATCACAGCAGTCTGTCATAGCTTGATGCAGAGAATTTCTGTGTTTTGCAGACTAAACATTTATTCACAAAGTAGTGGAGCAAGTTAAACAAAGGGGAAGGCTGTTCTGCTCAAGGGGTGTATTTCTTGGGCAGTGTAGTCTGGCCACCTCACCCAGTTGCTACCGTGCTGCTGAGCGTGGAGCACTACTCAGCCCAGTCACACCGGGGGCCGGGTTGTATTTTCTCTCCCTCAAATGTTGTAAGGCATTATGATGGAAGTGTTACCTGCACGGTGTGGCACTCTCCTAGAAGATTGGAAGGAACTTTGACTTCTCCAGGAATGCTGCCCACAGCATCTAAATCCAATGATCATTCTGCTTTTACTTCACCTGTCTCCCAACTACACTTGATGGCTGAAAGCGCACAGAAAACATATTTTATAGGGAAGACTTTGCTTCCATTTCTTATCACTGGGGATCCTCACACTTCTGCCTTCTCTGCCTGAAAGAACAACCCTTTAAAATCATCGTGACAACACTAAAGAGATGGAGGGAGTTAGGTGGAAAGGCTTTACTTTTCCAGAAGGACAGCTGTTCGCAGAGGTGGTACCATGGCAGAGTCTCTCTGCTTGTGCACATGACCTGAACTTTTGGCATTAACCCCTGCACTTCCATAGCAGGCCCCAACCAACCAACCAGGCTGGTCAGAAGCACAGGTGCATGAATCCCATTTGTGAAGAACATCATATTCAGGCTGTGTACTAGCTAAATCTCTTAACACTGCTTTTGCATGTATTAAAAAAACACCAAAAAATATTTATTGTAATACTCAGAATCTCTACAGTAGGCAGCAATGCATTTGGGCTTTCATTTTGATTTCAGAAAGTGGTATATTTGTAATGAAGCACTATACTTGGAATTGTAGCTGAAGGTCTCACCAAGTTTACTTCCTTAGTGCACAAGGAACCCTTTGGTTTTGCGTCCTTACATTTGGAATCTGTCACAAATCAATGGTTTCAACTTAAGAGCACAAAGTGGTTCTCAAAGGTGAAAATAATGAAGGGTGCCTGACAATTTGATATTCAGCTTGTTTGCTAAAATGTAGTTACTTGCTTTCCCTGTGTTTAGTTAGCTAATCACACTTCCTATAAACTATGCAGCTGCAGACAGAAGTGAGTTCTGATACAGAACCACATTTCGTTTTTATACTGTTGCTTGTTGTTGTAATGTTGTAGATGTAATGTTGTAATTTTGCAGATAGTGTTGTAAAGTCCACAAGCTGTGTTGCAACAGGAAAACCAGTAAGGCCTTGCAGAGCCTGTGGGCTGAGACAAGCACTGATTGCAGAGGGAGAAGTCTTCAGTCAGGAGAAGGGGAGGTACAAAGATACGGACACAGAGATGGGCAGCTGTGGTTGGAGGCGTCCAATGCAGTGTGCGCCGTGTCCATCTGTGAGCTGTGCATGAGTGCAGGTGGCTCACACACTGACTGCAGAAGCAGAGTTTGCAGCATGGTCTTTCCTTTCAGCCTCCAGCCGGCAGAGTAAGGAAACCTGGCTGGGCACATTGCACTGAAGGGCAGAGAACAGAGAGGGTAAGGGAGAAGCCTGATGCTATTTGATGGACACATCCTAGGGAAACTTCCTCCCCTTACCTTAACCTCTTCTTTGAGTTACAGTGAATTTGAAAGCTTGATACCACGGTATGCTTACAGCTTGGAACATTTCCTTCTCCAAAGTGCTTCATCACATCATATGTACGCATATAGCTTAAAAGTTTTACTGCTAGAAGAAAGGCCAGTAAAGAGAAGGGAGCTGTTTTGCCACTACCAATACAAAACATCTGAGCTTTGCATTTCAGAAAAAGGCCTGTTTATTCTAAAATGTTGAAAAGGTATCCTAAGTTAAGAGTTATGTAGCTAAGGAATTCTGATATAGATGTCAGTCAAAGGAATCAGACTATTCCACAAGGCATTTTGTATTTTGACATTGCTGCAGCTCCTCATGCCAGACAAGACAGCTGCAATCAAGCACAAATCCCTGCTCTGAGAAAGCTGCTGTCACTGGCTTGGCTGCAGCGATTCTGCCCAGGAAGTGAGTGAAGGGGTGTGAGAGTGTGTGGGTTCAGCCAGTTGCGCCTTCCTGACAGTGGGGTTAGACACGTGGGCTTGCTGAGCTCCCACCTCTCAGGCCTTTGGTCCTTGCCGGGAGATCCTGCTCAGATGAAATTCCATTGTCAGGATGCAGTGACACACTTGACCATGTTCCAGATTATTGGGTGAGGGGACGAGAAGCCAGCTCCTCTTTCCGTGCAAACCCTTCTGCTTCCTGGGCCTGATGGGTGGTGTTTTGTGAAACCTCCTGTGCGTAAAAGCACAGAAGTGGAATATTCAGAAAGTATAATGCCTTTGTGCCAGTCAAAGGGCACAGTCAGGGCACCATAACTGAAGATTAGAGAAGTATGCTGGCATGAGTGGGGGAAGCGTGTATAATTTTTATCTATTAAAACATCTGTCTTGCATTAATGGTTGAGTCAGTTCAAAACTGTAATCCTCTTTGTTTATAATTCAACTTCCACAGCTGTTGTTGAAATGCTAATACTTAAACCATAATATAATAAAAAATTATACTCAGTATCAGTATGTTAAATTTTTAAAATAAAAATGGTGTGTGAACTATTGAAGAATCTCTTTTTATCTTACAAAGCATTAATATAAAATATATTTTTGACAAAAAAATTTATCTGGGAAGCTTCTGATTGTTCTAGTTAACCTGTAACTTACAAATATAAAATTCCAACACCTTTCTAGTGCTGAGAGGTACATATGAGACCAGAAAAGCTATAAGAAGTTTAAGTACATTTTATTAACAATGCATCCCTTTGATAAGACTACGCTTCAGGAGGCCTTTAATGCTCATTGACATGAACTGTACACAGTATACAAAAAAAAAAAAAAACGAAAAGGGAAAAAAAAAACCGAAAAAAGAAAAACACGAAAAAATCAAAGTGGGCAATACCATTCTGGGACAAGCCTCTGTTTAAATTATACACAGCTCAATGCAATATTCTTACGTAAAATATATAAATACTTTTTCTTTCTATGTTACAGGTATACAATATAAATCAGATTTCAATGTCTGTTCAGTGACCTACAAACACTAGGACCTCCAAATATGTAGCAGCGTATTACTAAACAAAAAAAAAAAGACCACACAGGACAGGGAGAGTAAGTACTGAGATTTTTCTAGATCCCTACCCTCAGATCAAATGATTAATTTAGGTAATCTCTTGTAATGAAGTTTTAGGGATGCTGACAGCCCAATATTGGAAGAATTTTTCAATTAGATTTACAAAGTGTAAAGCGTTTTTCCCCTTTAGACATAGCATCTTGTGCTGAAACACCCTATTCTGTGGCAAAACGCATTGGTTACATTTTTTGGCATAACTTACATATTGCAAATAAAATAGTGTATTTTAAAAAGCAACTCAAGCAAAATGTGCAATTTTTGCATGCTGTGGCATTACTGTCCATCTACACTACAAAAATAGCCCAAAGAAAATCCACATTCCTTAATGAATATAAATCTGTTGAAAACAAAACTATCCAGGGAACCAGCATCAGGAGTTAAACAAAAACCAAGGAGACTGGAGACCTACAGAAAAAAAAAAACATGGTTTCTAGCATGCCCTCAAAAGTCTTTTACAGTTCTAAGATTTTGCTCTCACATCATATACCTTTCATAAGCACACAATAATAGAAGTGTGACTTTAAAAAAATAAAACCCAAAAAAAAGTTGCTGGACCTGCTTTCAATCGGCTCCAGCGAAGCTCAGAGTAACAGGACTGTGGGGAGGTGAGCAGGACCTCAGAGATGTTCCAGAGCCTGATGAGAATTCTTCCACTCTGATTGCTCCACCTGAGGAATTCTCACATTCTCTGACAAGCTTTGCTAGCTTCCTGCAGCCCAAACAGCCAAATACCAAGTCCAGGACACAGACTGCAAAGCAGCAGCAACTCTTCCATCCCTCACTCGGTTTTGGTTACTGTCTGTTTCTTGAACCTTACTCTTCAGGCACCTAGTAAAGGTGCTTTGATTTTGTTTTCAGTCTCACTGCAAACCACAACTCTTTCAAGGCCACTACATATGTTTCAAAATAAAATGAGAAAAAGACAAGCAGGATTCTCACAGGTGCCTTATAAATGTTTATAAGGATAGCTTACCTCAGTGTGCTGAGCCACTGCACCCAAAACTACTGAATTGTTTAGAATTCCACTTTGGGAAAAAACACCACCACCCCACAGACAGCGCATTTAGGGCAGGTTTGTCAGACGTCAGTCAAGTAAGAACTGTCAGATGAGGAAAAGCAACTGTTTCAGGCACAACTTGCCAGGGGCCCCACATTCAAGTTGGGAACTTCAAAACCTGCCCATTTCCAGCTCCAGGTGATGTCCGCAACAGCTGGGAGCATTCTGCATCTTTGAATTTCAGAGAGGTGAGAAGTTCTCTCTCTCCAAAACAGGACTCTCAGCACCCAGTCTAGTCTTCCTTCCCTCTCTCCATGGAGAGGACCAGGCCCTGGTGCAGGTGTCTGGGTGCCTGTCAGTCAGCTCTCTGCCCTTTGGAAAGGGCTCCCCTTTCCCTTGACTGTGAAAGCAGACTAAGACAATCAGACAGCTGCTGCAGCAGGCTAATTGTGCCTGGATCCACCAGCAGCCCCTCCTTCCAGCAAGAGCTTCCACCCCTGAGCTGTGTGAGCAAGTTGAATCCTTGAGGAAGTTTCTTTGCCACAGCAACCAAACTGCATTTGTGTATGGTGTAAGTGAATGCTACACACGTTACCCTTTATTGAGCAGTATCACCAATCACTCAGACTGGAAATATGAAAAGTGGGTGGTCTGTCAGCTTCCCTAGGAGAGGTGGAAGAGATTTTTTATTAGGGCTAATATAAGCACAATCATTATTTACTACAGCTTTCTTTCAAAGTTTTATCGTGATACAAATAAAACCCCAAAATAAGAACTTTGAAAGGGACATTTGGAAAAAAGAGAACTACAGAATTAGAAATTCACAGTTTATAACTACGCCAATATAAATTTCCTTCAAAAACAGTATCCCCTTCATTTGCCAATTAAAGTGAAACATCAATGTGAGCTTAATGTCAGTGTGTAAATTAATTTTCTAGAAATGTATGTTATGTACAATATAGACTTTACATCCTTGATGCATACTTGTTGAAATCTACTGACACTCATACACTTTCAGAAGAAAAAAAATCACGCTTTATAACTGAATTTGCAGCCATAGTATTTTATGTCAAGTTTCTGTTGTCATGGATCCTCACACAAGCAATTCAGAACACATGAGCATTTCAGAATGGAGATTCTTTCAAAAGTATATTTGCTTACCTTTTTATAATCAGCAGCCTTCCTATGATGCTTTCTACATTAAGTGCTATGGGTTAAACTTAACAAATGAACAGAGGTGGGTTTTTTAAATACAGGTGATAAAACTTGGTTTTTTTGCCTTAACTGCAGAAAAATAACATGGAGTTGTTTGATGTAACCCCATTTAGTTATTAAAACAAATCTCTTCTACTCTAGCCTAACTGAGGTAGTGTTTGAAACTACTGTATAACATATGCTATCCCCATTTGTGGGAAAACTACATTATTTTCCTTTGGAGTTTATACCACTATTTGGTCTACTATGATTGACATTTTGGTTTTACAGAAGCATTTATTTCTTATGACCAGAAGTCCAATAGTTACTGGTGTGGTGTGTATTCTAAACATTTCCAACATGTCTTGCCACATAGATGTATTATTTGTGTCAATGACCATAGAAGAGTTCAATCAGGTTTTTTTTGCTCCTTCTTCCAGTGGGAACTCATGAAAAGATAATTTTAGGAACTAAATTTGACTTATGAGCAGCAACTTACAATCTGCTTTACCAGAACCTGATGGTATGCAGTGCACATAAGAATTCAGTGAAGTGATAGCTGCAAAGCAGTGCTTATGTGGCATGACGAAATTTCCAGTAAGAACAAAAAAAAAATCTACCTTTCACTAGGAATTGTGTGTTACTGTTCACAGGGCTACTTATTGAAATCTCCAGTAGCATAGCTAGGAAGAACAGAGTCACGAGCATCAGGATAAATTTCACTTAAGTATTAATCTGACAATTATAAAAAATGGTAGAAGTGAATGGATAAAAATATGTTCTACTTAGTACAGTCCAGCTGAATTATTCACCTATATCAAAATCAAAGGGTAATCCCTTCTATTACAGGCATTCTAACAAAGGTGGCCATGCTACTGTATATACACATTTGCATATATTTATACTACCTTTATATAAAGGCTTCTGAATCTTTAGATCCATGATAAAAGTGACAGGGATTCCTATTTTTTTTTTTTTTTAGCTTGCACTTACTAGTTTAGAAACTGGACTAGTAGCATGATAGAGGCAACTACTTCAATCATTACCAGTCACTGTATCATTTAACTTTTGCAACAAGTCTTAAATACCAGTACAAAATTATAAGTACGGCTGCTCCAAAATTTGTTACTTAAGGCTTTTCACTACAATTATTAGTATTATCTGATGCTTGATCACTAATTCACTGAAAATTCAAATAAGCCTTTGTTTTTATAAAAAGCTGTTTCTATGTAACTTGGAAAACACTCATACTTATGTCTCCTCACAAAACCTGCAATGATTAAATGTGTTCAAGTTCAGTTTATACAATATTTGCTTATCTGATACAAATCATGCTTTTTAAAGGATTGTACTTGAGTAAGACCCACATTTGTACTACGTGAGCACGAGTGTAGAAACTGCAAAAACATGCATAGTATTCAGGGAAAACAATCTGATTTCAGCATTTTAAGTTTTAAATGATTTGGTTTTTGAAAATCAAATTGTAGTGAAAATCCTTAACTGGTTCAGATAAGATATATGTATGTAAATGCAATGAAATCGAAGAGACAGCTAAAAAAAATGTCTTACAACTATAGCAATATTAAAATAACTTAATGAAACCTCAGATTCAGAGGCATCTCTTTCTGTCTGAAGTTACAAATCCCCAAAGTAGTGTTATAAACAGTACAAAAATCAACAGAGAAGGGCTAACAATCCCCTGGTGCCCACAACTACAGCATGGCTCCCCATTGCTGGCAGTGGAATGCACCCCCATCTCTCTGATTCCTGGTATCCAGGGTTTAAAAAGCAAGGCATCATTCTGCTTCTCTGGAACAGAATCGGAAGTCAATTAAAAATGTCTCTGCAAGTTGTCCTATTTCATCGTAATTTATGGTAGAAAATGAAATGAAAACTTGTGGAGGTGTTCAGTGCTTGGCTCTTGCATATACTGGTAATTACTATTATTAAAACTAAGGTAATGTCTAATAAATCCCCAAAGGGCTCAAATGACTGTGCCAGTAATTGGTTGAGGAAGAAAATCTTTTCAGTTCAGTCTTCAGGTACCAGTAGCTTCTGGAAGCTTTCGAAGATGATGTTCCAAGCTTTTTATCCAGTCAGTGGGAGGTTGTCTGAGCATTTCAAAGTGTGTATGCAAAGCACTGCCTGAGCAGAGGTCAGGACTCAGCGGATGCATCGATTACAGGCTGTTTTGTTGGGGTTGCTAAAACAGCCTCTGCTTCCTCATGCATCTAAAAGGAAAGGATGAAGTATTAATATTGCTAGAACTTTTACTCAGGAGATGTCATAAAATGTTCTCCTTTAGGATGTACCTATCTGAAAGCATCTTTTACTCAGGACAAGGAACCTGCACCCAGCCAGCCATTTTGGTACATTCAGTGCACATGAACCCTTGACTTACCTGCACGAACTGAACATCTTGAAAGAGCTCCTGAATGAACCTTCGGGATGGAAGTCGAAATGTACAATGTGCTAACAAGTAGGACACCTCAGAGTAAAGGCATATGTCATCAAATGCTTGAGGATACTTCTCCTTAATTCTGAACAACAGAATAAATAAAATTTTGTAAGTCTGGAATGTATTTCCAAAAATGCCTCAAACTTTTCAATTAGATTGTGATCATTAATTCTTCAGTAATAGGCATTATAAATCCTAGAGCTGACTAAGCAAGAAAACCAAAACAGACAGCATTACTTTGTACAAAATTGGAAGAAATCGACACTAATGAAATGAAACAAAATGTGTAACTTATAAATTGTACAGAATTACTAAGATTGCCTAGTCTTAAAATAACAGATGTAGGAAGAGAACAGTATATCAAGTAATTGGCATCCTCATGTACAGCAGTCATAAAAATATGAAAAAACTTAATCTTTTAAACCTGTAAGCATTTTTGAAACTAAACTACACATTACTGCATTTTCTTCTAGCAATTGTCAGTTTTCAATGTCACTAGCCCAAAAATCTAAATGTTAAAATATTTAGTCTCTGGATTTACATTCTTATATTCGAACGTTTCATAAAATAAATTATTTTCAGGAGTTTTACTCTTGCTTAAAGTGGAGCTGTGTTTCTCAAGAAGTGTGCTTCTGTACTTACATATTATTCACCGTAAATAAAAAAATATTAGCTTCCTTTTTAAAGATACATACTATATTAGGTATGTAATTAACTACAGTTGAATTACCCATTTTAAAAAGTCTGGTTAAGAGCAAAACACTAAATACGGAGCAAAAATGTTAAGATTATTTGTTTAGCTTCTACATTACATTCAATCATATTTGCCTAACAATTTTTGAGAAGTCAGATCTTCCCGTCCCTGAGATCTTAAGAGAATACATATGCCTAAATGTTGCTAAAGCATCTGTAATGTATTGAACTTACGTCAGAAGTCCAGTTTCATGGCCCTTAGTTCCTACTGAGCTGCTCAGATTGATAACTAAACGCAAGACCTCTTTTCGCAGAAGTATCCTGCACACTGGTGTGTCATCTGGGATTGACTTTACTCCTGGAAAAAACAATCAAACAGCGTGGATTTAAACAGATTTGTCTTTGACTGCTGTGTAAGTCTGTTAATGCATTCCATACACGAACACACATATTTATATATGTATTCTGAACTATCAAAACATATTTCTATTGAAATTAAAACTTAAAACGCCACTCTTTTCAGGAATTTATCGGTTTACCTTTTCAAAATAGTTCTTCCATTTCAAAGAAAAACATGCAAGATAAAGTTACAGTGGTATTGCTACCACTATATCATGTTGCAAACTGGATGAACTTCTATCAGACAATGGAGAATTTAAAAATCAGCTACTTCGTAAGAAATTATCATAATTCAAAATGTAATACACAAGTATTAAAAAAAGTCTTTCTCTTTGCAGTAATTCAGTAATTCTTAGAAATTTTTTTTAAACTAACACCAGTGTGGGGGAAAAAAAGTCAATCAATTTGCTTAAAACGTCAGATATTGAATAACCTGCAGAAATGTTGTATAGCAAAGGGAGAAGAGTTAGAACCATGTTCTCCCACCTGCAGATGGATGATATTTTTATTCAGATTTGTTTGGTTTTTGTTTAATAAAAAGCATTACTTTGTTCCAGTGTACATAAGTAAAATATAGTATTTTCACAATACCAAAAATATACTTGATTAGTGATAGTCTCTAATAATCATAAGGCTTTCAGACTTACCTAATACAAGCTCTGTACTCTTGGTGCTGCTGGCTGAACCATGGGATACTGCATCACTACAGCCTGAAATTCCAGAAAATTTGGAGGAATGCACATCTAAGTGATTGTGAATGGTCTGCCCACACCAGTCAGTATATGGAATGTCTGAAAAATCTGACACAAACAAGATGTTGCACTTTTATTATTCACACTTTCCTCAATTCACATGCTTTTGTTATTTTTCAAGAACAGCAAACATGCAAGCTACTGATGCACTAAGTACTGTGCACAAAACCAGCTGGGAACTACCGTTGAATTTTAGACAAATCATACTCAAACTCTTCCAAAACTGATTTTTGTTTCGAATCTTAAAGCACACAAGTGTCTTTTCTAGACAATGATGGGAGCGTAAGAAATCATCACACATAGTGCTGTTACTGTGCTATGTAACACAACACAGAAGCTCCTGCATATGCAGACTTTTTTTTGTTCACACAACTGTCACAGGTGTTTGCAAAAAGGGCTCTGGCAAGAGCCAGGCTCTTCTGTACCTGTAACTAGAGCTGGAATTTAATTTGCCATCCGTTCTCACTACTGAACTCAACCTCCAGCGCAGCCCTCTGAGCCACTCCTCACATTTGTCCATCACCCTCCTTGCCAACATTGCTATTAATGAATGTCTAACACTGCTGTAAGCCAGTGAAGAGTCCTACTAAGTATCCACTACTGGATTATTTTTTCATCACAGGCATTGACAAAAGGCTGGAAGTTCTGCAGAGGAGGTTAGAAAAAATAACTCTGAATCTCATCTGAATCTCAAAATATGAAGGGAAAATGACTAAACACCAGAAATTACAGCTCAACTTCAACAGACTACTCAGATTTCCTTCATTGCGTTTTATGGATCAAGTCAGACTTGATGTCAGACTTTTCATTATTTGAACAGCAAGTGTCAATTTTCCGAACACACATTTTAAGTATGAAATAAGGTTTCAGATTATTTGACATGCTCTTACAAATATTAAAAAAAAAAAAAAAAAATGCAGGCACCTACTTCTACTAACACTAGAAAGCGGAAAGCTAGAAATTACCATATCAATGCCACTGGTTGCATAGTGAGCTTATTAGAGACATAATTTTAATGTCGATAGTCAGTTAAACAAAAATCCTTCCAGATTATTTAAAGATTAACAAAATCCAGTATGTTCACTCAATTTTATCACACTTCTCCACTAGGAACACTAACCTGTACGATTATACGAAGAGCTCACTTTGGTATTAGGCTGATAACCCAGAATTTGAATGCAGACACAGTAAAGACAGTTCTCATCTGTGTGCTCCTGGAGCCCTGTGTCCTCTGTGCCTTCTAGAAACTGAGAGGCATCTGAACGGCTGGTATTCATTATTTCTGTGAGACTGATCTGCTGGCGGAGCATCTGAAAAGGGCTTTTGACAACATCACTCGCGCCGGATGGAAGACCTGTGGATAAGAATTAGTTATCAAAAAAACCTCACAAAACCAAGCAACCAACACTAACTCTTTCAATTAATTTCCACTTTCAAGTCTTTTAAGGCTGGGGATGGAGTACATGTGAAAACCTATAAAGTGTTTTTTTGAGTGGTAAAGCTCCCAAGATTATTAGCATTTGAGAAAGAGATATCACATTTTAGTCCCAACTTATTAGACCTAAAACATTGCAAAGGACAGAATTCAACCTCTAAGCACAAATACTGTAAGAAGGTAAGTGGTAAATCCTGACATGATACCAACATTACTAATACCCATGTAACAACAATACATTACCAATTTTCATAGTGTCAAATGAGATTAATACAACAATATACCAAAAGTTGAAACTGCACATGCAGCAACGCAAATACAAACACAATTTAAAAAACTGTAACTTAGTGGCTGTGACAGGAAGAAACTAGACTCAGCAATGCAGAAACAAGCAGAAGACACTTTAGTGACATGCTCTTCCCTGGGTGGGAAAAAACAGACAAATACAACTTTGAACAAGAGTTACTTTACACTGAGACTTAGCAAACTATAGAAATACACTTCAAGGAAAATCAACCTTGTGTATAATACTAATATGAAAAGAAAAAAAAGGCAGGACAACAGCTACCCTAATAAACTATTAAAAAAACAGTGTCAAGGCTTCTTGTTTTCAGTTGAAAGGACACATACTAAGACCCTACAGATTTTTAACTTCTGTGGAGTAAAAAGGAGGTGAATTCCAGAGCACGCCAGGCATTTGAACACTTGCACTTCTCTCGTCCCATTGCCTTCACTGATCAATTGCCATGGACACATCACAGAAAGACAAAATTAACTTTCTGAAATACACATCTAACACCATTACAAGTTTCTATAAATAAATCAGAGGGAAATATTTCAATACATGGGATTCATATTTTTCTAAGCTTAAATTTTCATACTCCCTTTAATACAGTATCACTACCAGCCTTTGAGCAGCATTAGCTAACATTATCAGAGATACACAGACTTTCCTCCATTTTTTAGACCAGGGCCAAACTTTGAAGCAACACATTAGAGCAAACCAAATAAAACAGGGAATTAATGGCCTGCTATTCTGATTCCAGAATACATTTTTAAAACTTATCAGCTAAAAATGACATTTTCTGTAAAGAAAAATTAACAAATAAATGAACAACCCACCCAATGTACCAAAAAACAACAGAAAGGTACAGGAGAGGAATAAAAGCAGTACCTCCTGCATCAGATGTAAAGACCCTAGATCCATGCTCATCAAATGGAGGTGTAGTTTTCTTCTGGAAATACGGAGTTTCTTTTACCTGGAATATCCAAGTGAAAATTAAAATTAACACAGGTGATTTTACGAGGAAATAAAATGCTGTCTATCTTTTACTTCAGGAAAAAGACATCATTTGAGGAGAAAATTAAGAATGAGCTCTTGAATACTAAAGAAAAGCCAAATGAGAAAAATATATATATTTGAATGAACATCTATTAACAAAGGCTTATGAGCAGTTAGTAAATGTTAAAACAGTAGTAACAGGCTGTAAGGAAATCAGTGACCCACAGTGGCTATTCAAAATCTGTCCATGATCGCTCTACACCACTAGAGATCTTGGGAATGCAGTACAAAAGCAACCAGAACATCTAAAATGCTGCCTGTAGGATGTAGCGTTGGGATGCACCTCAACTACAAAAAGATCTGAGAGAAAAGAAATGAGGGAACAAATATGCCACAAAGACTGTGTAGGAAAAAGGTAGTCATCTCACAAAGGAAAAAGAGAAGCAGATATATGATATAGCATGCCTTTGCTCTATGTTTAGCAATTTTTTGAGATTAGTAAGGAAGTTATTTATATTTGAAAGGCAAAAACTAAGTAAACTAAAGATAAGGAAGCCCACTGATTTACCTTTGACATAGACCATGTCCTGGTTTTGATAATTAAAGAGTATTAAACCCTGTGATGCATCAGTTTGTATAATGGGAATGTGCTTCTACCAAGTAGAAAGAGGAAGGGAGTTGCTGAAAATAATCAGTTCTAACAAATATATGTCTCTTTGAGATTAAGTAAAGACAATACAATTTAATACTATAATGATATACATAAAAATAATCTATTATTTAATACAGATCACAGTAGCAGGAAGTTAACTGCGCAATTATGCACATAATTTATAGGTGGCTGATGAACATAGCAATTATTGGTTGGCTAAAGCAGAATTAACAAATGTCCACAGACTATGCTAATTTTAGTATAAAAGACAGACGTCAACTAAAAATCTTATGACAGCGCATTTATGTCACCACTGTTCACCACCCCTCTAACACAGTCTTTGTCATTATTTGACTGTAACACAAACCAGCCTAGTGATCTTGTGTAAAAAGGTTAGAAGAACAGTAAGAAAACAAACTCTTGTTCTCCAAAATGCATTTCTTTAAAGTATCAGATTAATTTTTCGTCATTTCTCTAGATGTATTCTATGTCTGATGAAAAGACAACAGTTGACTGCCTTTTGGTACGAAAATGCAAATGAACCAGATCAGTGAACACATACATACCTGAAATATTTCGTTGATATCCACTGGGAGAGCCAGGCCAATGTAATCATCAGAGCTACCATAGGTAGCGTTAGAAACCATGGAGCGAACAGATGAGGAACGCTGAAGTGTGTTTTGGTTAATAGGACTTAATAAATCTTCTTTATCTAATGAAGCATAACTTAAAGCTTTCATGAACCTGTAACATTGAAATAAATCACAATTTTAGTAACTTTCTCATTCTGGCACATTAAACATAAGAAGGACTGCTGACACAAAAACCATCCTCATCTTCCCACTGTTGATCCCAGTACTTGTTAGGACAAATTACAGCTATAGGCTCATTCCTTTTTCTCCCTCATATTGTCTTGCATGATTTGTCAGTTCCTAGAGTACTAACTTCTTCTTTGCAATTCTTGGTACAGGAATTCCTCCCCATCCTGCAGGCCCATGAACTTTCTTCATCACTGTAGGTTTTGAATATTTACAGCCCAGACAGAGTCAGTAAAGATGTGGGCTTCTAAACCTCATTTTGAAATGCACCTATGTACTGAATGCGTATTACCTGGATATTCATGAACTCTGAGCTGAGCAGGCATATCCCTGCAAAGGCACACCTTGAGCCTACCAGTGATACACACAAGGAACGTTTTTTCTCCTGTACCCCCAAGGAATGACCCATTAGGCCACCCAAGCATGGAGGAAGTATTTGCTCAACATGAATGCACAAAGAACCAATTCAAACCTGCACAGTGAGCAGAGCTGACTGTGACAAATAGCTCGAAGAACAAAGAAAGAAACAGAATGGGAAAGTGACACAGGAGAGAGGAGGCTGGAGAACAAGTCCTCAGTGCTGACCAGAGCCCTGATGATGGAAATTTCACATTTGGCCATATATCATTTTACTTCTCAACAAACATAAAAGCCTAAAAATGTTTTCTGCTACTCAGTCTATCTAGATGTCCTATAGGCAGTGGCTTAAAGCTTCCTAATAAAAAGATATACCTCACTGAATTTTTATTGCAAATTATGATATACTGGCAAGTAAAGCAAATAGTTGATTCTGGCTTCTTGCCTTAAAAGTAGTTTTCTATCAATTTTTTCTTTTAGATGGACAATGAAGAGTCCTCTTGTCCCTCCAGAAGGAATTTATATTGAGATAAAATTAAATTATCAAAGTCTCACCATGTAAGGTTCAAGAAATTATTATGCAATAGAATTGCACAAAACACAACTTAGAGGATATCAATAGTTTTCTTGTTGCTAATTCTGACCAGTTCTAGTGACAGTAGCTGTGGATTCACATCAGAAGTCAAGCCATACTTCAAAAAAAGAGGGAAAAGACCTCAAGTTGTGCCAGAGGTGATTTAGATTGGATATTAAGGATAATTTCTTCCCTGAAACAGTTGTCAAGCATTAGTACAGTCTGCCCAGGGTAGTGGTTGAGTTGCCATCCCTGAAGACATTTAAATGATGTGTAGATGTGGCACTTAAGAACGTGGTTTAGGGAAGGACTTGGAAGTGTTGTGTTAATAGCTGGACTCAATCTTAAAGGTCTTTTCCAACTTAACAACTGTGTAATCATAAAACTCCAAAGGTTACCAACTGTATTAAATATTAAATAATATTCTACAATTACTCCAAACATAAAATTAAAGATAGAATTATTAATCCTAAATGTTTGTCCCTGCTTCTCCTAGAAAACTAACAGATATACCATTAGTAGTGATAAACACCACTAAATTTTCATGTAAGAGTGTCTGTGGGTGATAGAATGACAGCCACAATCAAGATCCAAGATATGCAGATTAACATTTCTGGCTGGTCCTTAGACAAAGGTGGGAAATTTAGCCTCACAAAATAATTTATGCAAAGAAAAAGGCTTTTTATCTTTCTGAATGAAAAGAACAACTGAAAACATGGCAAAAATAAATCTATGGCTGTTAGCTGCTACCAACACATGAAATTGTCAATAAACCATAAATGAATGTTTTCTGAAGACTGACAGAAAAATTGATTTGGCAGATATAAAAGACAGAATTTTTCTTTCTAGTTTATTACTTAAACAGCAGTTAGGGACATTTCTGGCTGTAATAGTAACCATAGTCTGAATTTATTTGTAAACATAACATGAAATTATAAGGACCATAATTTTTCAGTGGTGACCTAGCACAACCAGCAAGAAAAATGCATGTATTAGTTTCCCTGCAGTCTTTCCAATCAATTATGAGCAACTAACACAATCTGAATATCTTTTTGAGTATGTATGTCTGCAATTATTTAACCTTCTCAGAGATGCACGCACTCCAGTCATTTCAGTTCAGTGTTAAGCAGGTCAGCTCAAATCCTTGACTCTGTCTACTGACACAAGAGAACATGAACAGCTAAGCACCAGGAATAGTCAGTATGAGATTGCATGAAGGATCAAAGCCCATTGCAGCGAGGCTGCCCTGCACATCAAGGGCATGACTGCAAGGAATGGTAAAATGTTACTTACAGCCATTACAGAACCTGTACCACCACTGAAATGACACCCACTTGTTCCTGCACTGGCACAGGATACCAGTAACACAGCAAGGAATGGGTCTTCCAATTTCCAGGGTAGTGCAGGTTAACTACTAAATCATCCTTAATTTAACCAACATACTCAGTCTACTTCTAACTTACTTGAACAAAGGCATCTTTCATGCCATCTTTCCAGAATGATGTGAAAATACTAACAAACGGATGTTGCTTTTAATCAGCACAAAAATGCAGAATAATCAGGCACTATATACACTGAACTGGGTATGAGGAGGGCAGCTCAAGGACTGAGCATTTGCTGCTCTGCTGTAAGCAGATGATTCATGTACTGCTAGCATCTGCCCCTTCTCTCACTCGAGAGATTATGTTAAAGTAAGAACAGAGATAAAAAGTATATTTTCCATTTCAACAGTAATGTGAAAATCCAATGCACTAGCTAAAAAGTAATAAAGGAAAAATTTAATACAAGAGCATTTAAGGGAAGGTTATTAAGCAGTGACTGTTGCAGCTGGGAACAGTGTCAATGTCAAGAGCTAGACATCTTATGTAACTATCTAATTCGTCTTTAGAACATCTAATATTACTCAAAAATAAAGAGGTGACACTGCCATCTAAAAATAAATGCTATGAGTAAAATCTTTGATGTGTCGTACAGAAGAAGCCAAACTGACATTCCTATCAGTGGCACCAGTATCTCATCACTGGCCTCAATGCCACAGTGAACACAAATATAGCATATTGGCAGGAGTCCCTGTCCTAAAACCTCACCAAGTGACATTGAGAAAATTCCCTTCTGAAATATAGCTCTGACTTCATGGGCAATTTGGTGTGTTTGCAGCTTTAATAATGTTAGCACTTTTAATAATGTTAGCAGTGTAATTGCGTTTTTTATATTATAAAAGTTAAAACAGGAAGCAAATGTGATGTAAGGAAATATTTTCCTTTGTCTCCAACAGCATTTTAAAAGGTTGAGCACAGCTATGAAAGCTGAGCTTCTCTGACAGTACTTACGAAGTTGAGAATTAGGCTTCTATTATTCATCTAATACCAGTACTGCTTTCAGTAAAGTTAAGAATCACCTTGCAACAACTGTCCTTTTCAGGTGTAGACAGAAAAAAACTGCTAGGAAGATACTTTCCTTCTTAAGTTGTTTTTACTGTACTGAAGTAAGAAATGAGCACATAATTTCTTACCGGCTTGGGGTGAGTCGAGAATCCAGGCTGCCAGACTTCATGGTAATAGTGTCAGTAAACAGCACATCCTTTGCTGGAGATGCCAGAGCTTCTGAATGAGACAGTGAGGGATGCATCCTCTGCTGCTGTAGGCGCTTTAGTGTAGCATAGCCAAATGCATCTCGAGAACTTGTGTAGCTGAAGTTATAATCAGCAAGACTTTTTATTGTAGCAAGAGAAGGAGCTTTAAGAGACTGGGCTCTTCTGGGAAGGGTATGAGAAGACCCTGGTGGAACTAGGGATACAGAGTTGGATTTTGAGAGAGGCAAGTGGTTAGACTGTGGTGTTGAACAGTGACTTGGTTTAACTGTTTTTGTGCTCACCACAGTACTCAAACTTCCGCAGTCAGTATCTACATTTGTAGTGTCCACACCTACAGTCTCCCTTGAAGGGCTAGAGCTCATTGAACTTATGCCACTTGTTGTGGTATCTGTATTAAAACTTAAGCTACGACTCTTGAAATGTGTTTGTGTAGTACCATCTCCTATAAGCCTTTCTTTGCTTGTGTTTTCTCGAGGAATTTCATTTCCAAGACCTTTTGGCAGCTTCAGATCATTTTCCCCAATACTCTGGGTACTATCAGCATCTTCCACATGCTTACTTCCAACAAAAGAAGTTTCTAATCGTAAAGTCTGGATTTTTGGCACTCTGAAAACAGGGTTTAATTCTTCCCCAGCAGAAAAGTCTATGCTACCACTAGGTTCTGTTACTGTACGATTTCGCCTCAAGCCTGATTTACTGTCAGACGATGTCAGCTTTCCCCCTTTTGGATCACTGCTACTTCTGTGTTTTTTATTGGGTAGAGTAAGAGAGTTTAGAATGCGATTTTTCACAAGTCTACTAGAAGAAAAGAAAGGAAAGGGACTACGATCTTTGTCCTTTGACGGTCCAGGTCTGTCATAAAATATTTGCTCTGCATCTTCAGTAATATCTAGGAAGAAAGTACTGGTGGACGTACTACCAAAACGGTCATCCTCCATGATGAACATACCTGAAATCACATGAAGACACTATGTCACTCAAAATGGGCATTTCTTCAGAGTCTACAAACTATGTTGTAAAATAGGAAGCCATTCTACAGAAGCCAAAGTGGGAGTCAATCCAATTTACTGCAACTTTTAATTCCTCTTTTTTTTCTGTAGAACTATCTTGAGGAGGAACTGTGCTGAAGGTCTCATTGCTTCAAAAGAAAAGCCACACCATCTTATTTCCGTGCAAACATCCAGCTACTAGGATTACAACCAAAGCGCTCCTTTAATGATATCTAGATATGGCATATTTCTTGATTTAAATTCCAAGTATCCATAGCAGAAATAAGATGGATTAGGTACTTGAAATACACAATAATTTAAACACAGCAGTATTTTGGGTCTGCATTTACACCCAGAGAATATAAATGTTAGTTTTCTAGAATATTCTTTTGAGGACAACCAAGTGTATCTTTATGCCTAAGTAAGGTTTCTGCAACATGTGACAGAAAACTACCATGACTTGACATAAAAATGAGTAACTTACCCTTAAGTGAAAATTTTTCTTCTACACCAAATGTGAAGCTAAGACACTGTTTTACTCCCTCTCACTTGTCTGCATCTCTCTGAATGTACATAAGTGCCCTCTTGCTTGTACTCTTTTATTGCAGTAACACCTTTACACCTTTTATCTGAACCTGATCCTGCCAAAAGGTTGGTAAGAACACCAAAATGCTGTTTTGTGTGGGGTTGGGCTCTTTGAAGATTTTTTTTGTTTGCTTGCTTGTTTTTCTCTTGTTTGCTTGTTTTGGTGTTCCCGTTACTTACTTGACGGAGCAGACTCGCTTTCACTGTTGTGTCTAGAACTGGTAGACTCAGAGTTCAAGCTAAGAGTGCTGGGTATTGATGAAAGTTCATTGCAGAGCTGCTCCATGTCATCAGGGACCACTGGCCAAGGCTGTCTACGACTGTGTCTCACTGCATCCCAGTTGTGATGCTTCAAAATGTCACATCCTTGCTTAGTTTTGGCTATTAGACCAAGCACGTAGACACAGGTCCTGTATTTAATGTATATATAGAAAAAAAGAGCAACAATAAGAGCACCTAATTTAACTAAACTTATTTCACTTTTGAAAGGAAACAGTTTTAAAGCAATTCAGCAGAAACTTCAGAAAACTGACAAGTAGTATATTGTTAACTTTTACTTGTAAATCAATGTAAACTTAAGAAATGCACTAAAATATCTGAGAACAATACACAATTCAAAAATAAAAAGTAATTATCAGAAGACCCTGATTTACATAAAGTAGAAAAGTGCCTTTTTAAAAAGAAGCCAAACATTAATGTAGTAGCAATATCAGACAAAATACCATCTATTAAAGCTTCTAATTTTTTTAATAGATTGAATAAAAATTAATCAATAATAAATTAATTCTCACAGAGATTCAAGCAGCAAGTATTTTGTTTTATAAAAAAGGAGAAAAGTAGTAACTATCCTTTTTCGTAGGTTTCATTTGTTTATTGCATGTTGTCAGACTTCCTACACAATTCTGCAGTTCCACAGAACCAAGATTGATACTCAATCATAAGTGATTTTAATAACTGGTTTCCAATAAAGTACAAATCTTTATTCATGTAAATCAGGTAAAGCTATTTGAAAACTGATGGCAACTACCATCTGAAAATTTTATGTGTAAATCAGATACACATACCCTCTAACAGACAGAACCTCACAATGTTGAGCAAGTGCCATTATATCAGGAATTACATTCTCCTCTTGAAGCAAGTTAAGACCCCAATTCGATGATCCAATATTGCCCTGGAATGAAATTTGTCATGTAAGTTTTGATCTTGATGTGATCTGCAGCACTGTCAATGTAAAGCTTAGACAATTTTGTTTGCTGGTAGTAGAATTTCAAGCCACATTTTCAAAGCAATTAAAAGATCTGAGCACCCTTCCTGGCATTTCCTAGTTGTACAGATATAAACTCAGCACACTGTGTAATACCTAAATCTGCTAGAAGTTAGAACTACTATGTATTCCTCACTTTACCAGTTCGACTATAGCCTGCAGCATGACTTTTGTTTATTTATTTTACATTCCTCTTACACAGACATCTTGTTACATACCTACAGTATCTTCCAGTAATAGGCACCTTGAACAAATGTTCCAAAATTAACTTTGGGGAAGACAAGAAAGAAGTAGCTGAAGTGGCAAAGTGCATTTAGGAGTGTAGCTTGGACACACACCAACACTAGGTTTTAGCCTGTCCCAAGTACCACAGTGTCATGACCACATGCATCAACACTGGCTGACAACTTCCTCACAGAAACACTATAGACTACCACAGTAAATACATTAAATGCAAATCATGGCAACTTTTAATTAACTTGTAACTACCAGTTCCATGCTAATATTGATTTGGCAATGTGTTATTCTTATTTGTTAAAAAGAAAAAAAGATAAAGTGGTTATTAAAAACCCCGGAAGAAAACAGGTGCAGTGAACAATTTTCAGCTGAATCATAGTAACAGAACAGAATGCCAACTTGAAAAAAATACCGCATTTTTTGACATCCCCCCCAATTTCTTATTTTTATAGTATTTTGCTTAGTTATTCAGGAATCAACAGTTATAACAGAACTAAAAAACTACAGTAATTTGTAAATCTATTACTAACCAAGGCCCAAAGGGCTGCCTTCAGCTGCTTAATTCCTTCCCACTTATCCAGCATTGGGGAACGAACAGTGTAACTTAGATCTGTAACAATACTCTGAAGGAGAAAAACAGAAGAAGAAAAAAACTGAGTTGAAAATGAAAGGGAGACTTCAGTTAAACCAGTTCTCTGGCATTTATAGTAAAAGTTAAAGAATTAATTTATCACCAAAATCATGCACCCTTGGAAGAACAGTGGTAATTCTGGAATAATAACCATAGATTAACAGCAGTGATAATGCAAGAAGAAAATGTTAATGAAATCACTGGTTGCATGAAGTTATTTCAGATTTTATGAAGAGGATAGATTAATCAACCTTAGCACACTGCAAATATATATTTTCTCTTGAACTTTTCAAAGAGCATCATCATTTCATGTAATCATTTTACAAATCCACATTAAGTGAATTTAACCAATTATGGCTTAGGGTTTGTTTTCTTAGATTTTCAAAATATTAGAAAAATTTTATTCCCTCATCTCCAAATTTCTGCATGCTTAAAAGCATGTATAATTGTCAACACACAATCCACAGAGACTGACATTGTTTTCTATTTATGAATTGCTTTCCATGCCAAGATTTTGCTAGTCATTTTATGAGAAATGTTGCAAGGCATTTTTTTGGTATTTCAGTGTAAGGAAGGAACTTTACATGAGATTAGACGGCAAAGACTGTCTTCACAACTTAAGACTCATAATCAGCTTTTTCTGCAATACCCGTTTAAATGCCATCTCTTTTAAAACCTTTTTAAAAAAGCTTTACAATGATCTTTAAAATATTTCAAGTTACATAAAATTATTATCCTCACCTGAGACTCCAACAAATGGCAGCCTGTTTTATGGTGCACCAGTTGGCCATAAAGGTGAACTGGCAGGTAGACATGTGGTCGCTGTAATCTGCAGAAAGAGAAAACATACGTCAGTTTACCAACACTTCTAATATTCTATTCTAAAATAAATTACACTGCAGTGTAATACAATTACTTACTCTTCATTTTTTTTCAAAGAGATTTCTTATGAGGAATTTAGAAAGGAATAGAACTGTTTCAATTGGAAGGGACCTACAACAATCATCTAATCCAACTGCCAGATGACTTTAGGGCTGACTAAAAGCCTGTTATGAAGGACACTGTCCAAATGCTTCCTGAACACTGACAGACTTGGGGCATCGATTACCTCTCTAGGATGCCTATTCCACTGTGTGAGAACCCACAACCCTCCTGGTACTGAAATACTTCTTAGTATCCAGTCTGAACCTCCCCTGCTTCAGCTCTGAATCATTCCAATGTGTCCTGTTCCTGTATGGCAGGGAGGAGAGCTCAGCCCCTCGGTGCCTTTTCCCTTCTCATGAAGCTGCAGAGAGCAGTGAGGGCACTTGCCAGCCTCCTCTACTTCAAAGTGGACAAGCCCAAAGTCCTCAGCTGCTCTTCACAGGATGTTCCAGCTTTGTTTCCCTCGTCAGGCTGCCCTGAAGGACCTTCCCATCCTTTCCCACCTGCAGGGCCCATGTTGAGGCCGCCCCAAAACTGAGCCCAGCAGGACCATCCCCCCTCTGGGTTGGCTGTGCCAGGATCATGCCCTCTCTGGCTGGTTGTGCCAGGATCATCCCCTCTCTGGCTGGTTGTGCCAGGACCATCCCCTCTCTGGCTGGTTGTGCCAGGACCATCCCCTCTCTGGCTGGTTGTGCCAGGACCATCCCCTCTCTGGCTGGTTGTGCCAGGACCATCCCCTCTCTGGCTGGTTGTGCCAGGACCATCCCCCTCTCTGGCTGGTTGTGCCAGGACCATCCCCTCTCTGGCTGGTTGTGCCAGGACCATCCCCTCTCTGGCTGGTTGTGCCAGGACCATCCCCTCTCTGGCTGGTTGTGCCAGGACCATCCCCTCTCTGGCTGGTTGTGCCAGGACCATCCCCTCTCTGGCTGGTTGTGCCAGGACCATCCCCTCTCTGGCTGGTTGTGCCAGGACCATCCCCTCTCTGGCTGGTTGTGCCAGGATCATCCCCTCTCTGGCTGGTTGTGCCAAGCTCTGGGCTCCAGGATGAATGCCCAGGGCTGCCTGGGCACTGCTGACTCACACTGAGCCCAGCACCTGCCAGCCCCGCATCCCTCTCTGCAGCTGCCCAGCCATGCCTCTCCCAGTTTATCCATGTCTGACTTTACTCCATCCCAGGAGTAAAGTAAAATGCAGAACCCAGCATTTGGACTTGTTAAATTTCATCCCATTAATGACTGCTTGGTGCTCCAATCAATCTAGATCCCTCTGCAAGGCCTCTCGTCCCTCAAAAGAATCCACAGCACCTCCTAGTCTGGATCATCAGCAAACTTGCAACTGGTGCATTCACCTCCAGTATCCAATCGTTGATACAGAACTGGCCCTGGAATAGAGTCCTGAGGAACAACACTGGTGTGACCAAGCACCAGGCAGAGGTTGCCCCATTCACTGCAACCCTTTGGGCTCAGTCCCTCAGCCAGTTCTTCACCCACCACAGCATGAACCTGCTCATCCCACAGCTGGACAACTTGGCCAGGAGGACACTGTGAAGGACATTATCAAAAATCTTGCCAAGATCCAGGAGAACAACATCTACTGCCTTCCCTTCACCCACCAGAAGGGTAACAAATCAGTTAAACAAAACTTTCCCTCTTTGAACCCATGCTAACTGTGCCTGCTGACTGCATTGTTCTTTAAATGCCTTTCAACAATAACCAGGATGATCTTTGCTGTAATTATTCCAGGAACTAAGACTAGACTAATAGATCTGTAATTTTCTGGGTCTTCCCTTGCACTCTTCTTGCAAATTGGAATAAACTGGCTAGCTTCCAGTCAGCAGGGGCTTACCTAGACTCACAAGACTTTTGGTAGATGATAGAGATGGGTCCTGATACAACATCTGCTAGCTCCCTCAGTACTCTGGAAGGAATCCCTCTAGGCTGCATGACCTTGTAAACATTCAGCTGATACAGATGGTCCCTGGTATTTTAGTGTCCACAAATGGAAAGTCACAGTTTCCACATTTGCAGACCTCTGGCTCAGGGAACCAGGCAGTCCAAGGTCCATCAATATTGCTAAAGACTGAGGCAAAAAAGCCACTGAATTTTTCTTCATCTCTGCTTCTCCTTCATCCCTGTAAGTCAGGTGACCATCTTCAGCAAGTATTGATCCAGTGGCTTTTTTCAGACCTCCTCTTTCTTGTTGTATGACAGAACACTGACCAGTTTCAGTCCTGAACAAGCTTTGGCCTTTGTGCCTTCTCCCTGCTTATGTGAACCACAGCTTTATAGTGTTCGTGTGAAGAGTGATCTTACTTCCATAAATCATATAATTTCCCTTTCCTCTTGAGCTCCATGAGGCGTTCCCTGTTCAACCAAAACTGTCTTCTGCCCCACTTGGTTGACATACAACACCATGGGATTGCCTGCTCCTGTGCTTCTGAAAGGTGGTTCTTAAAGATGGACCAGCACTTCTGGACTCCTTGGCCTTCAAAAACATACTCTGCTAAAGTAGCTCCCCAAGTTAGCCCTCCCAAACCCCTGGGTAGCATCTCTGCTGTGCTTTTTCTCATTACATTGAAAATTTTAAACTTAACCATGTCATGATCATTGTGGCTTAGAGAACCCCCTTCCATCACATCTCCCACAAGCCCCGTATTCATAAACAGCAAGTCTAGGAGGGCATCTCTCCTCGTTGGCTCACTGAGTACCTATGAAAAGAAGGTATCTCTTACAGACTGAGAATTTCCAAGGTTGCTTGTCATTGCACTATGATATTTGCAGCTGATGCCGGGACGTTGAAATCTTGCATAGGAGGCCCATACAAGTAAGAGCTACTGATCCAGAAGTTTCTCCTAATTGTCTATAGAATGACTCATCAGTACTAACATTCTGGCTGAGTGATCAGTAGCAGACACCCACTACATCATCTCCTTCATTTTCCATTCCCCTAATCCTCACCCAGAGGTTCTCAATCCCATCACCACTATCTGTAAGGGCTGTATAATCAAACCTCTTCCTTATATAGACTGACACATTCATCTGCCTTGCCCATCCCTCCTGAACAGCCTGTAGGCCTCCATTCCAGCACTCCAATCATGGGACTCAATCCACCAAGTTTTAATAAATCAAATTATATTAAAGCTCTAAAACTAATTATATAAAAGCTCTAAAATAAATTACATTAAAACTCTGGGAGTCAAGTAATGCCTTCAGTTTATCCTGCTTGTTTGTCATACTGTGCTGATGTACTGTACTGCTCCAGGGCCAGTGTGAACTGAAATCCTGTTGGTACACCTTTCCCTCATGCATTTACTGATTACAGCTCTCCTGACCAGTCCCACCAGCTTATGCCTCAAGAACCATTTTCCCAAATTTACCTTTGGTTGCTACGACGAACATAGTTATCCCCATCAACAGGTTTGCGGTATGTTGTAAGTGCTTCATTAAGCTGTTCTTCAATCAATTCAACATATTTTAAGTTATATTCCTGTAAGAAGACAGACAAAGGTTGACACTACATTTAGTGATTTATGGTGGTATAGCATAATACTTTATAAGGAAGAAATAATTAAGGAACGTTCCTTCAGAAAGACAATTTTTTTATGATCTGAAGGTGGGGCTCACGAAAATTAATGCACTTCATACATAAAATGAGTTTGCAGAGTCAACAATTGATTTCATAATTATTTCAGAGAATCTGTTAAAAAAAGGAAGAAAGAAATACTTTCCATCTGACAAACTAATAATTTCAAT
Organism: Entomyzon cyanotis; assembly: GCA_024500445.1. Classification (NCBI taxonomy): domain Eukaryota; kingdom Metazoa; phylum Chordata; class Aves; order Passeriformes; family Meliphagidae; genus Entomyzon; species Entomyzon cyanotis. The sequence goes on along the minus strand of JAKEPQ010001021.1, from coordinate 39,560,551 downwards.
AGACCATCATGCATTTCAGTACTCCTTGAGAAGCGACAGTTAAACTACTAAAAAGGTTGCCAACAGGAATGAATCAACCTCTTATAACCAATTACAAAACCAAAATAACATATAAAGAGTTTTATCCAAGTTATGACAATAATGAATTTTTCTTAGTAGTCTTGGGTTCCTCTTTACTTCCTAATAGCATAAGCTCGTGTCTTCACGAGCTTTACATTTAACTTTAATTAGCAACAACCAGAGGCAACAGGTATCTTGAAAAGTAACATTCCTTTGCACACTTCCCTAGATAAAGGCCTTCCACAACTTATTTAAGAAAGTCACTAGACTCCTGACATATTGGGCGGAATATCAAAATTATATAAAGGTCTTGGTAAGTCAAAAATACACATGTACAGAGAAGCGATGGAACTCTAAGTCCCTCTCCACCTTTTCCAGCAAAAATGTTACATCACTGATACAATAAATGTATTTGTGTTAGCTTTACAGGTACATAAATATGCAATTATTTTTAAGAATCTCTGTTCTAAACCCTCATATTCACACTGTTTCTCCTCCTAATATCAAGCATACATTTTCTTCTTAGCATTACCTTTTGCCACTTTTCCATCTGTTTTGTTACATAACCTCTTTCATTTAGATATGAAAATCCCTTTGGGATGGACAGAAATCTGTAAAAAAACATAAGACAGTTAACATTCTCATTTACACAATTCACAGAATTTGAATAAAAAGAACACTTATTTGTTTTCACAGTGTTACGTCAAACAGCACCATAATCAATATTTACCTTAGGAGCAGAAGCAAACCCTTGTCTCCAAGATGAGAAAGAGCTGGTTTCATTTGGATAAGGGCATGAAGATTGGCCTAAAATAATTAAGAACACAGAATATTTGAGCACTATGTAATTCTGAAAACTGCAATAACTATAACAAATCTGCCTGCAATGAAATAGCAAGTTTTTCACAACAGGAAGTAACAAATGTCAGCTTAATCCTAACATTATCAATTTCAGGTACCTTCTGTTATTAGATATAAATTGATATATAAACGTCACAAAAGTTATAATGAACATAATAGCTGAATTAGTTGCAATTCGTATTTAAATACAGGCATAATGCAGAAGTCTACGTTTTCTTGTCAATAATACTGCAGTATTATCATCAAAGGGATCTATAAACTATTTTAAGTCCATCAGTGACAATCAGGAAATGAAACCATCAGTAGCTTCTTACATATTTGTACTTTGCTACTAGGGAAGGGGATGGGGAACAGCTTAAGAGTAGCATACCAAAAGAAGGTTAAAAAGAGAAAGGATGCTCACCTTGTCTTCACACGCCTCATCTAGAATATCAAGTGCCTCAGAAGAAATAGTTTTATTTTTATCATGTAACTGGGTCACCAGTAACTCAATCCCCCAGTTGCTGAAGAACTCTACATTAGCTCTCAGCAACACGCGTAAGTGTTTTGTTGCGTACAACCTGCAGCTCTGCAAAGTAAGGAAGAAGTTTTCTTGAATGGAAGGAAAATAGCTAGTGCAATTAATGATTTATAACTTTTAAAAATACCTTTCAATTACCATATTTTGCAGCAAGCATGATACACGCCTGATCTATTAAAATTACCATTTACTAGAGAGCTATTTCTATCTTAGCAAATGGGAAAACTGAATCTGAGATCACAAGTAAATTGGTCACCATAAGTGTCCAATCCCGTATTTTTTATTATATTCTTATATCTTCTGAAGAGAATATAGAAGCTGATTAAAAAAATTATAGTCAGTAGGGAGCTTCATCATTTTCTTTCAATGAATCAGTCCTTCAGCCTCAACTATCATCATTACTTTCAGACTCTGCTCTTTGCCCTTAAGAATAATCATACCTTTGACAGTCTCAGAGAAATAGCCTCAATTTATATCCTCCTCTTCCAAAATACAGTGACATTTAAAGCTAGTACCTACTTTTTCTCTCTTGTATCCACTCTAGAACACATTCTGTCTGTTCAGATGACAGAAACAACTTCATTTGAAGTAATGAATTCTTTTCTTGTTGTATTTCAACTTATTGTCATCTATCTCCCAGACACGTGCTTGCTTGTCTAGTAATGTTACCTTAAACATTCAAGAGTTTCCTCTCCCAACATCACGTAAGTCTGTATTTTATCCCCACTCATCTTTGATTCAGAAGAACCAATTCCAATGCCTGTTTCTGAACCAACACCTCATTCCAGTAGGTACAGCATCTACTCAGTTCCAACACACTGAGCAATCTCAATTATCAAAACAGTATCTACCACTAGAAAGTTCACCTGCATCGCACTGTAAGAAATACAGATTTCTGTTCATGATAACAATGCCTTCACAATTGATTTAAGATTACACTGATCTAAACAATCACATTACACTTAGTTTATACATAAGACTTTAGCCCCCATCATACATGAGAGAAAGCTCTATTTGAAGGACTTAATTTCTCAAGCACAAATACACTATAGGGTATGAAGTTCACAACAAATTCAAAAGCTACGCATGTAGGAGTTTAATTTCTCTGAATACAAAAATAAGAATCTTTTTCCATATATGATAGCTTAAAAATAAAGGCATACCCCTTGAATAACAAAATAAATGTATAGTGGGAAATAACAAAGGAACACAATAAGTTGAACTGAACTTACATCAGTAGCTGCTGTCAGGATTTTAGAAAGGATGACTCTTGCCAAGCCATCTCTGCTGTAATCCAGACTAGAAACAGTCAATTTTAACAAGTGATCTTGGTTCTTCAAAGAACAAAGATTAAGAAGACTGGAGGCACGGAAGGGAAGGAAGAAGAAAATATAATTAGTATTTAAACCCACTCAAACCATCAATAATTTAAACATAAGTATTTCTAATTATACTTTCATTATGAAAAATGCAGAATACAAAGTATGTTCTCTTATGAAATGGAGTAACTTTAAATTGTTGTAACTGTAAAGTCAAATACAGATGAAATAATGCACTGAACTGCAAAGACAAAACCCCACAGCAACACCTTTTGTAACTGCTCTGTAAAAATTTTGTCAGCATAATTAGTGATTGTAAGTATAAAAAGTAACGCTCATGAGCTTTGTGAACAATTCTTCATTGTAAAACATGTTGTGTAAAGTCTGCCATAACATTAGTCCTATAAACTGTCTAATTTTATTGTAGATCAAGTTTTCTGAAGAGAGTAAAAAGCTTGCTTTCTAACAATCAACAAAATCAAGAACAAAAAAAAGGAGTACATTAAAACACTTGCATTTTTGCTTAAAGTTTACTATATTTTAATAAGCTAACACTAGTCACCAGCCAATTTATTCCCAAAGGAAGGTAAACTTGTTTGTACCTGAACAAAATTTTGAACTTCAGAACTTCACTCAAATATACTGGACTGAAGTTATAAGTGCAACATATATCAATATTTCACAAATAGTATGGTACCTGCCATTTTTTCATGGTTTGTGTGTTTTGGATTTTGTTTGTTTTTCTATTTCGCCATACCACACCTTTCAGTACACTATAATACTTCCTGATACTGATCTCTGTCACACAGGTGTGGACAGGAAAAAGTAAGCTGTTTACACCATAAGCACTTCTATCTGTTTAGTAATGACAGAGTGAAAGTCTTTTTCTTAGGAAAAAAAATGGGGATCTTTACCTTTAACTACACCAAAATAACCTGAAGTTTTCAGCTTTTCAAATGGTGGACCTCACGCACAGTTAAAAATTTTCATAACTATTACACTGCAAGTACAAATCAAAACAAATAAGGTCACTCACCACTGAAACACATTACATTTTTCAAGCATTTTCACTCCATGAGGGTGACACGATAAAGTACCAAAAAACAGAAAGTAGTGCTGGCTAAGGGTATTTAGTAACCCATTATTTTGAAGACTACGTTCAGGTTTCATGCCTGATGAAGAGTTGAGCCAAAGTACAATATCTTTAACCAATTCCTCCAGGTAACCTTGTCCATCCTAACAAAATAAAGAGGAACAGCTTTGGTTAGTAATAGAAATGTCCCTCTTCTTTACTGCAACTCATTACTTTTAATTTCTTAGAATGCACAAACAAAACACAGACAGAAAACACAAATGCAGGCTGGAAACAGTTCAGAGTAAAGAAGTTTCAAGGCAAATAAAAGAACCTAAGCATGGAAACATCTCAGGGTTAATTCTTTCTTTCCAGGAAAAGGGAGAAGTATTACTCAATGACATTTTCCTCTGACCTGAGGCATAAAAGTCTTTAGCACAAAACAAGAAAGTTACAAAAGGAAGGTTATACACAGCATAAATAATAAAAAAATCCCTCCAACATATGTCGCATTTAACAAAGCTGTATTTAATAAAACTTGTACATAAACATAGTGATTTTCCTCAATATTTCACATCGTATTTCTTAATCACACTGATAATTTCAGATTTAATACCTAAAATCTCAGAAGTCTTTACCAAAAATTAAGGCTTTTCCCCCAAGTGGCATTCAACAAGACTACTCATTCTACTTCCAGTTTTGCTGAAAATTTCTTACCTCCTCTGATTCAAGAAGAAATTCAGTAAACTGACAACCCACAACAGTGAGCTGCTTCGCCTTGGCATAGTCCAGATCCAGGTTAGCATAGAGTTTACTGCTAGGCTTGTAAAAATACAGCAATCTCCTTACAAACCTATAGTAAGTAAAATAAAATTTGAAATTTTTCAGTATGTCAAGGACAGTCTTAAAATACAAAAGTATACTAATAGAAAAAATAGGTTATATTTGAATTGTTTCTTGGCAGTAAGTATTTAAAATTTATCAAAAGAGTAGCAGCAGGTAACAGCAGTGAGTCTATCCAGACACAATTTCACAGATGCTGCTGTACTGTATTATAAAGCACTTTCTATACCATGACTTAATATAAGTAAAGGAACTTAAAATCCCTATGCTCTCTGAAGCCATAGCTTCCTTCTCATTCTCATAATTTATTCGGCTGTAATTTATCCTGTGGCAAGTTTCAAAGATTGTATTGTCTAGACTAACAAAGAGCTTAAAAAAGAATCTTGTGACCTGAGTTTTCTTCAGCTATAATAGTTAACGCTCCTGTGACAAACACATTTTCGTGTTCTAGCAGGAAAAAGTCTCATTTAATCAGCAACAGTATTTTCTATCACCGCACTTAACTATTTCTGAAGCATAACACACTCTCAAGACTTTTTTCAGTGATTGCAAACACACTCTCAAACTTTTTTAAATCACAGTGAGCAACATGGCTTGAGTTTTGCACCACAGTAGTAAGTCTACAGCAAAGATCCTCCCCTCATGAATTCTTCATCAAAAAATAAACACACATTTGTGCTTTTAAATAACACAGAATATTCCCACAGAAGGTAGGTATGTCAGGCATTAAGAAAACTTAATTACAGAACTGCACACATATTTGAAAAAGTCAGAGGAACCCACTATCCCTAACTCCAGACACAGTACAAATTATAAAAGAAAACCTGACACTTAATTAAGTTTTGTCAAATAAAATGTATTTTATTCTGGGTTACTAGCAATAAATATATGCACATACAAATGTATACGTGCATGCATCTATGTGTATATTTAATTGTGTATGTGTGTATATCAATGTGCATGCACTCAGTTTTGGGCCTCTAGGGCCCCTCACTACAGGAAGGACATTGAGGTGCCAGAGTATGTCCAGAGAAGATCAACATAACCAGGGAAGGGTCTGGACCACATGTCTGATGAGGAGCAGCTGAGGGAGCTGGAGGTGTTCAGCCTGGAAAAAAGGAGGCTCAGCAAAGCTCTTTACAGCTCCCTGACAGGAGGCTGTAGACAGGTGGGGGGTAGTCTCCTCTTCCAGGTGACAAGTGACAGAACGAGAGGAAAAGGCCTCAAGCTGCCCCAAAGGAAGTTTAGATTGGATATTAGGAAAGATTTCTGGACTGAAAGACTGGTCAGGCATTTGAACTGCCTGGAGAAGTGCTGGAGTCACCATCACTGGAGGGATTTAAAGGACACACAGACATGGCACTTGAAGATATGCTTTAGCAGTGAACAGTTGGTCTTAATGACTTTTGAGGTCTTTTTCAAGATTCTATGATCCTATGTGTATACACACATTAACTGTATCTCTATGAAATGAAGGAATCTATATAAAAATATCTGGAATTTCACTTTAACAGCTCTATGATCATCACAAAACTAACAGTAAAATAAAAATCAACGTATAGAAGGACAAATAAATATAATTTACACTTGAAAAACAAAGGGGCTGAAAATCTTCTATCATCAGCAGTGAAACTAGAGAGATATGGGGTTTAATTAGTTATAATTAAACAGGAGTAACAACATTTTAGTCATTAAGATCCTAATTCTGCAGAAAGGGTCAATGAACTATAGAAGCTTCACACCAAGTCAATTACAGATTTTCCCAATTTATTTGGAATTAAATTATTTAGGGTGAATAATGCTTGAGTGCAGCACAAAATCGTGGAACAAGAACATTGTCCCACATAGGTATATTGGGGAGGGTGCGTTGGTGTCACAGTCAGGACTGCAGGCACTGCTTTAGAGAAGCAATGTTACAAGCCACCAGGTGTGGAAAATAATCCTTTACCCTAAAGTACAGATTGGCAATTAATGATTCAGGAAAACCCAGAAAAAATACAAACACAATATCAAATTATGGCTATGATAACAATGGGACTACCACTTATGCTGTAAATACTTCGTAAAAGTACCCTGACTACTTGGTAAAAATTTAAAACTGAGCCACGTGAGCCTTTCAGCATATATTCTGTCTTTTGGGCTCTCCCCAGTTCATGCAGAAGTAGTTTTTCATGCCCACAAATACTGACGTATTCTTCAAAATAATTTAATCTATTTCTGAGACATGTGTTAAAAGGAGCATCCAAGAACTAAAAGTAACACTATGACCACATAGGCACAAAGGCGATAATGCCAACAGACATGAAAGCAACCAGAGCTGTACTGGGGGTTTTTTGTTTGTTTTTCCAAATTACATATGCTTCTCATGACTTTAACAGCAACTAGAAATAACTTCCTCATGGTTTTTGATGAAAGCTGCAGGTATAAAACTGTACAACTGTAGACTTAACTGTGTCAAAATTTGTCAAGCTCTGACATAAAACACTTCTGTTTGAAATATCAAGCAGTATCACTTCCAAGGTTTAAAATGAAATTGACCACTTGCAAAAGTGGTATGATTCATAAGGGACTATATGTGTAAAGAATCTGTGCATGGAAAAGAAGGCTAAACACCTGTTTATTTAAAGCAAGTATTGCAACCGAATTATCCGAATTTACACTTTAACTACTTATCTTAACTGCTTAGAAATGTGATACACTCAGGGAATATTTTATTGCAATAGTAAAAACCAGTTTTTCCGAATTTCTTTCTTCAAAGAAAGTCTACATAATTTTTACATACCTGTGCAACTGTTCATCTTTGTAGTTCCTTAGATTTATATTTGGCCACTAGAAGAAACAGCAAATATAGCATTATATGAACCTTGTAAATCAGTCCTTGATTAGTCAGTAAAATTCACTTATTTCTATCAGTTGTATTTACATAGTAATTAGAGTTTTCTTGCACCTAATGTTACATCTTAAAAAAGTCCTTATTTTATTGAAAAGCCCACACTTCCTGCTTCAAGAACTGTTTAATTATTTTTCTAGAGAAGTACAGGGAACATTGGTCACATGCTACATATACAAGGTCACAATTCTAATGAAAACAAAAAACTATGAGAAGCTGATGAAAAAGAAACAATTTTGTTTAGGTTCTTTTCTGCAAATAACAAAAAATTGATATACATAACAGGGAAATAATTTTTGGTTGCTGTTTTGAATCTTGATCAGATTTAAAAATAATCATTATTCTGTTACAGATCACTTAAATAATGCTTATTAAAATGGTATTTAAACTCTCCTGTTGATACTTTGTTAGATGTACTAGGAAGGACCAAATGAAAAATAATACTTTCTTCAGGGCCTATTCTTTCTTCCCATTATATTTTCCTCTGTTTTTACAGCCATCTGTTGTCTCTATGGTTTCAGATTTCTTTGTGTTGCTACTAGTAACTTTGCATAGCAACTTCTCGTCAGTAATGGAAAAAAGTGCATCAAACATTCTTCTTTCCTATCTGTGTGATAGAGATCCACATTTCCAATTGGTATTCCAGTATTAAGACACAGAATACACTAGTTAATGATTAGTAAAACTGACTATACTAGTAACAGTGCCAGATAGAGATGAGACTGACACTTTTGCTGCTCTTTTAGCAGCTTAGACAGCACGCTGAGCAAGTGAAAAAGGCAGTAAGGGACCACCTGAGATGCACACAATGAGGTGGTTAGAGAGCTAATGTTCCACAGATACAAGGCCGCAACAGACAAGGGGGAGGTGAGTAGCCACATGAGATAACAAATTTCAGACACTGGAATCTGGATCCTGCTTATTAGAGGACTAGAGATGGACCACTCTGGTAACATCATCTCAGTTTATGATGGTGTTATGCAGTTTAACAGGAACAGAAATGGTTAGAACTAAGCCAGAAAACACACACACTTCTATTCAGAAAGAAGTCCCCGATTTTCAGACATTAGCAACTCTTTGACAAGACACTAGAAAATACATCGCTGAGCAGTCTGAGATGGCAGAGAAACTGGCTGACGTAAATTTCAGTAAAATAAAACCCAAAACACATTAGTGGTCAACAACACTGTCAAAATACTACACACACTAATTAACAGTGAGATTCTGAAAAACAGTTTTCTGTTACTATCTTTGATACTGAATCAAAGGAAAAAGTATCTATGACTAATAACAGATATCAAGTAACCCAGTAAATCTTATAATTGCAGTAAAAAGTCTGTAAACAGTGAAATCTGGTGGAGCAAAGCTACTGTCATATACATATTCAGGTCTTTATACCAGACAGATTCTTGCTCTTTCAACTTTATCGGTCCCTGAAAAAAAGGCACAGAAATATTTAGTTTCTTTTCTTTTTTTTTCAAAAAAACAACATAGTCTTGATTATGATTGTCACCATTAATCCTTTTTTGTACTTTCACCATCTTTGTAACAACACAGCAAAGAAGACAGTAAGAGAATGCTACTCAACCGAAGGATGGCTTTGATGCACCAAACGACATTTTGGAGCTATTTTGAAGACTATACTAACTACTCACTCAGAAAGCTTTCTTAGTGAAACAAAGTAAATTTTCTGCGTACAAAAAGAGGCTGTATCTTAAAATCTGTGCAATAAATACATTAAATATATTTAAATATATTTAAAACAATGCCTCTCACCCCATTAGGTATTTCCTTCATTTTGTAAAAATAAATGAATTATGTAATTAAATCAATGCTACAGAAGTATTTGCATTAGTTCAAAACATTCAATGAAATTTTCATATGTGGCTCAGTCTAAGCTTCTGAAGTTCAATCCAGAACCCATCTCTTACTTTAATCTTCAGCTCACATTGCCTTAAAAAAATCTGCTATGAATCTGAACATAGGAGTATCCCTCTGCAGCCTAAAGTACTAGAAGTTTTAAAGACAATATACCTAATTCTGTAAAGCTGATTTCTATACAAATAAAGACATATAACATTTAATACATGCTTCTTAGGAAAACTGTGAATTTAACTGTAGTGCATTTTGAATATAGTTTAAGGGTTGTATACAAAGAGACTACATCAGCACTGACTAAACCCAGGAGAATCTAATTTCCTGAAATAAAACAATTAGATGTACTGTGGAATTAATACTAGAAAGTCAAAGCTCACATGTGAAAGAGACTTTTTCCCAAACAATTTCTTCAACATATTATTATGGCCTTTGTAATCTCACCTTCAGTATGGTCCCTATTAGATTCCAGTTCCAGTCAAGGTTCTCTTTGTGATTGAGAACTTGGCTGTCTCGAAGATTCATGATGAGTGCTTCTTCTGTATCCTGGAATACAGACATGAAAAATTACAGTAGCTTTTCCCTGCATCATCTTGTTTAGTCTTGCTACATGATATACTTATCATTCATGTAACAATCATTAAAAGGGCTGTGTTTCACAGTAATGTGCATTTGAAGGTACGTTGTATGATTGTAGTACAGCATTAAGAATCTAAAAGTAAGAGATCACAACTGGTTGCAGAAAGCATTAAAAATTATTGGAATTTCATTCCTCAATTTCTAGAAATGCAATTTGCTATCCACAGGTACCTGCAAGACAAATGAGATTAAAAAATACTACAAAGAATCACAGAAATTACTCTGAATTACGTGAGTTAAGCTTGAGGGGTAGGATCCAAGTCTACGAAATACAATATCAACTTCAGGTATAAAAAATGAATAATGGTAATACCTTTAAAATAAAGATGTCTTTCTGCACACGGTACTGATCCCTTTTTTGGTGTGTTGAGATTGCTTTCTGAATAATATGATCTAAATGGAGGCTGTAAGGTTTAGGGCCTCTTTTCTTCATCTCATGAAAACGTTTTAAGCAGTTGAGTGCTGCACTTGCTCGCCTAATAGAAAAAAATAAATATAATTAGTATTTGGCAACAGTTATGGGACTAAAGAAGACCGCTATCTCCTGAGTAAACAGCTCAAGAAAGACCTGAGCAACAATTCTGAAGGAAATAAAAAGAAAATTATTTTCTTGAGACATGTCTTCATACATCCACAAGACAGTCTCATATTGAAATTAAGCAGAAAATTATCTTTTAGAGTTTCTAGCATTGAAGTATTAGCCTTACTGATAACTTTTTTCTACTCTGCAAATAGTGGTGTCAGTCACAGTTTAGAGAAGGTATTGTAAAGTTTAAAGTCGATTCCCATTGTGAGATGGCAAATTAGATCAACATCCTGCAGTAAAGCTGATTAGTTGAGGGTGCTAGGTTCACCGTAGAGTAACAAAGTGTCTCTCACACATTCTCATTCCCCTGCCTTCCTCCGAGGGTGGCAGGAGCACCAAAAGTGCACTTTCTACTCTTATATCTAAACAGCTCAGCAACAGCACGTAAGGTTTCTGGGAAAAGATAGGGAGTAACATAAATGACAGCTGAGAAGGGCAAAACCAGTTCATTATAAAGCAGTGGTAGCAGGCAAAAACACCCACCTGCTGAGCATATAAAAATAAGGAAGTCTAAAAATGAGGAATTTTTATCTTTCTCCTGCATAAACAAAAATTCTCATAGTGTAGGAACGTGCTTTTATTTTCAAACAAATACCTTTGGATTTGGTCACTTATCTAAATTATTTAAATTTAATCTGTAACACAAATTACAGTTTCTCAGACTATAAAACAGTGCAGAGTGTTGACCAATGCCAAGATCCCCAAATAAAAAATATTACTTCTATAAAATCACTTTCTTTCAACAGAAATGGGAATTCTTACTACTCTATCAGGTATGTCCAAAACTGCCAAAAAGCAAAACAACTGCAAGTAATCCACAAGCATCTCCCTTCTGCTCTTCATCTTCCCTCTCATCCCACCACTTTGGCCATGTGAAATATCCTTCCCTGAAATTTCAGTTATGCCTTTTTTGAAAACTAACTGTGCCATTTCATATCAAAATCTCCTACTGACGTACATGAAACCTTCGAAACTTAAAAGCAGAACAGCACTACACTTTTAGAAAGTACTCTACAAGCAGCGTTTTGTTGTTATCTCACAGCAGCAGTTTGGAAAAATGCTGTACTGATAACACAATGAAAGACAAACCCAGACATTAAGATACACTTGTCAGATCAGTATTCTGATAAGACAGATCAGAAATGGCAAGAGTACTTAAAAATTACATTTCCTATGAAAAAAAACCCCAACATACTCAATTTGTCTTCTACAAAGAAAAACAACTAAGAGCACAGAGTGAAGAAATACATATTAAAGACATGTGAATCTATCAAGTTATTTGACTTTGTCCATTACGACGTTCAAAGTGTGTAAAGCACCCTGAAGATGGCATTTGGTGACAGAGCTTTATGCTTTTAAATGTAATGTAGAATTCTTACAGTCTTTTTTTCTTTCATTATGTCAAAGGATGCTGCCATATTCATCAGTGTTGGTAAGCAGTGCAAGTGATGGCTGTGAGAATGAGGAAGAATTGTGTTTGCCTACAAAAAAAACCAACAAAAGACCAGTTAGAACAACTTATTAAAACAAGCTCAACTGTGTTTTTAGAATCAACATTTAAAGAATCTACCACATTTCATAAGACTTTCACAAATTAATGACAAATTACCTTTTGCTTTATGTCAGAGCATAATCACACACATCATTTTGAATTTGTGATCTAACTAATCAACTTGAAATATATTTGAATGCAACTTAAGACAATTCAGATTTCAAATTCATATTGTTTGCATTGGCGTTTAGGTGATAACATGCAAAAACTTGCAAAGCATCAGATGTGCTTATATGCACAAAAGTACTAAAAAGCCTAAAATCAGAAATCCAATCAAAGCTGATGATTTCTACTAAAACATTACTGCACAAAAAAGCCCTGATTAATTAACACAACTTTCTAGGTTACTAAACATTTAACTGCTTTTAAAAACACAGGGAGTTCTGCAAATATTTTTGGAAACTAAAGAACAAGAAGGACAAAGAAATTACTTACATTTCCAAAAACTAAATAAAAATACGACTATTTTTTTCAGTTTTTGATAAACAGTCATATCTGATTAACAGATTATCTCTTCAGAAAATCAAAAAATACCTATACTTTACAGCGTATTCCAAAGTGAGTCAACAATCCCTCTCATTCAAAAGTATTCAGAAAACCAGAAAAACAGCATATAATATTACCAAAAACAAATTCTGGAAGGTAGCATTGGAGTGTTTACAAAAAAAGTATCATCATCTCAGTACGAGATTAGTTTAAGAGAGAAGTGCCACTGTAAGAGGTATCTTAGGTCAACAGAAGTGGAATGAAGCTAAAGTTTCCCTGCAACAGGAACACTCCACCAAGATGCAGTTGCCTGAATTAGTAATGTCAAGTACTGAAACTTCATCAAGCTGAAAATGAACAAATTTTCATCTGCCTATCCTGTGAGGAAGAAAGCTAAACAAACTGTCAGAGGCCTACTGACCATCATTCTAAGAAAAGCAAAATTAGCAATGGTCCTTTTCCCAAACACAGTTAATGATGGGTTTGCATAATTCCAGCTAAAAAGTACAATGGCTGCTATGGCAAGTAAGTATCCTGGTGAGAGTCAGAGCCGTATACTTGGAGCACAACCCTTAACAGTTTCAGTACTTTCCAAACAGTCTTCCTATCTATTAATACTGGTGTTAATATATGAAGTGACAGTAGACGTACTGTGAAATTAATCCACTATTCAGATGAAAACTACATGTTTCAAGCGTGCAACAGAAATTCAATGCTATAATAGCAAATACCTATTTAAAAATAGTTACAAAAAGTGGTATTTACCATGTGCAAAAGTTCTCCCAACAGGATAGTTGCTCTGACAGATACGTGGTCATCGCTACTTGTGATAACTTCAACCAAACCCTTCAAAAAGTAAAAAATTATTACAACATTTCAGGTATAACATCTTACTTGAACTCTTGTAGGAAAAAAGTAGCATGCATCTATTAAAACTGGAAGTCATCAGTTACCTCTAGAAGTCCATTGGTAATAAAAGCAGAAAGCACTAAAGCCAAGTAATTGTCCATGAGATCAGGCCTATGGAGAAAAAAAGTATGGAAACAGTTTAGAAAGTACATTTCTTATTGTTCCTGCAAGAAAACAAGAAACGTTTTGTCCACACTGCTACAAAATAAAACAAGAAAAGGAGTTTAGACTAAGTTCATTAAATCCTCACCTTGACCTAGCTCGATGGGGTAATACAGTTTTAGCCTCAGCAGCCACAAAGCCATCAGAAAGTCTCCAGCAGTCTTGAAACCTGCCTGGATCTAAAACAAGACAATACGGACAATGGTAATTATAATACTGGCTTTCACAGTAGTATTTTAATGGCTGTCAGTAGTTAAATAACAATCTTTGCCCACAAATATTAATGCAGCTGGTTTCAAATTACAGAAAATTTCGTCAGAGAGGATCTCTAACATATCATCTAATCCACACTCCTGAACACAGCAAGGGTACCTTGAAAGCTAGGACAAAGATCATATCTAAGTGTCAACAAAAATGGTGACATTTCCAATTCATAAACATATTAAATGTGTTTAATAGAAAATAATATTAGGTCCTAAAATTTCGCAAGGTGCATCAAATATATAGAAGTAGCAAGTTTGCAACAAGGAATAATTTATTTATTTCTAAATTTAAAAAATGCAGAGAATACTCTTGGGTTTACAAAGGAGTAATTCTAAAGGTAAAATACTAACTTGGTTAAAGTCATGAAAAAGCATGCACTTACCCTCAGAAAAGCAGAAATATAAGGACAGTGGGGAGAGCTAACTTACAATACACAGGAAAAGCTAACAACTTTTCCATAGTATTCACTAACATATCTACAATTCTCAACACTTCTAACAGTTCAGAGAAGTCTAATTTGTTGTGATGTCTTTACAGTCTTTTGTGTTAATGCCTAACTATGCTCCACTCCTGATCTTTCATCAAACTTACAACACTTAACAGGTGAAAAGAAATTTTAGACAGGACTTCAGAGGACCCAATGAATTCAGTGATAAAACAGCTAATACTATGGCAATTTACAATATATAGGAGCTTAAGAGACAGAATTCTTATGTGAACTGCTTCAAATACTTACCTACACTGAGAAGTGCCTCGATAAATTCTTCTGCAATAACAGGAAGAGGAAGGCGAAATATATCATAGAGAACTTCAAGCAGACCTCGCTACCAAAGAAAACACAAAACAGCAGGAATTTGACAGATTTACAAAAAAGTTGTCCTTTTTTTCACTATTAATACTGAACTTGAGATTTCTAGAGCACTAAAACTGGTGCATTTGTCGCAGTATTTTTTTCACAAATTGAAATAAACTGGAGAACAGAAGAAAGTATGGGGCTTTTTCACTTTTGAACTGTCCTTTATTGTCACTATGAACTCTACAGAAGTTGAGGCTACTTGAATTGCAGATTTTTAAAACAAGTACATCTGGCATTATCAACTTCTATTTAGTAAGTTTAAATTGTGAAGAAATTTTTTTATTTACATGGAACTCAACTCTGATTATTATGCTTTAAACTTGTAACTGCAGCTACTGCAAGCTTGCTTTGATTTGTGAACAGAGTAAAAATTAATTTATGTACTTTTCTCTCCTCCATTTTGTCACACATCCATGGTGTGTTTCTCAGTTTCACTGGAATTTTGTAACAGAATTACAGACTTGAACTTGAGGGTTAAAAAAACTCAGGGATTGCTGTCTCATAACTGGAGTCTAACAACTTCTTAACAACTTTTTTTTTTTAAACTTAACCTTTTAACAACTAAATGGTTAAAAAGCTAAGAATAACTTAATTAAAACATCAAATATTATTCCAACATCAGTACTAAATATTTACCACCTACCCGTATTTCCATATTTGGTATACAGAGTACCCCAATAAGAGACTGAATCCCAGAATTTCCAGGTTTGCACAGGCTGATAATACCTAGAAAAGATTTAAATGTATAATAATATTCCCTCATCAAAAAAAAAAAAGGACAATAGACACATTGTTAAATTAGATTTCCAGTCTGAAATCAAGCACACATGAAAAAAATGACTAATCATAAACATTTTCACCATTATAATATAATCCCCTTCCCAATCAATAATATTTAACAAAACTTCCTAATCACAAAATTTTATATCCTCATTAAGAAATATTGCAACTTTTCTCCTTCCTACTGTGAACAGTACTTAAAAGTAATCTGTGAAAACAACATATGCATGAAAGAAATGACAAAAAGACAAAATTGTCTATAAAGAGTAACTCTTACGCCTGAGAGGTTTGCATCATCTTACCAGAACTGCGAGGAATTTTATCCAAAAGCTGCACCTTAACCTAACAAATTATTCATTTCCTTTTAGTATCCACTGAATTCTAAGAGCTGTTAGATCTACATGCCTGAGTATAGGAAGATGCAGTAACACACCTATCAGAAACTGTTTTCTGAAGTTTCAAAGTTTTCACATGCTTCCTCTCCAAGCATGTGAGAACACATGAGAAACTTGAAGGATACCTGGATATTAAAATTAAGCTTAGTGAACATTTTCAGAACTTAAAAAATAACACAAATAGTGTCACAAACCAGCCTAAGTATAGCCTGGAAAAATCCCACTCAAAATTAGAGTAAATGTTTATATTAACTGATTTAAATTTGCAAGACAGTGTCTTGACTAAAAGAAAAAGCAGTCCCTGAGGGACTACCTTCATCTTAGATACTGCAATACTGCAGAGAATGAATTTAATAAAATAAAAGAAACTACTTTTTGAATTAGAAATGTCTTCCACATGAAAAACTGCAAACTATTTCCATTCGCAATTTCTCTTCAGCTATGGCAGTTGGTGAAAGCAGGTGCTAATGAAACTATTTGCCAATATCTCTTAACATAGACAAATTATTTCATTTACAGTGCAGAACCATCTCAGAGGCAAATTCTTCTGATATGATGTGTTTTTAAACATCCTTTCACCTATTGTATTTCAAGAATGACAATCAAGATGTAATTTAATTTTGCACAGGGAGGGGAAAAGCTGTGCCTTGTCAGTAGTCTAAGAAAACCATCTATGCATCCTCCAATTTTATAGTATCAAAACATACTAAGTAGAATTGTAGGAAAGTATTGATAGAAATTAGACATGTCAAATGAGACAGATTCTGTGTTATTTATACTAGAAAGTAAAATCACACTTCCAATCATCCAGTTTCAAACAAACAAACAAGCCTTACCTGCCCATGATCGAAATGCTGCCACTATTCCCATTTTACTAGCTAGGAATCGTGCTTCTCTGTCCTCTCTGCCATTAAAACAACACGTCACAATGTGAGCAATTACCATAAAACAAACGGTGTTACTACCACAGTAAGTAAAAGGTAATTAACTGAGATTTTAGATGGGGGACAAAATCCAGAGTAAGAGAAATATTTTATGTATGGATCTATGTGTCCATATGAATTTACACAATATATACACACACACAAAAAGTTTAGAATTTTTAAGTATTGTTACTTTTCCTCTTCCAGGGGAGTTTCCACAGGAGGAGGCTAACATCAATAGGTAAACACCTATAGGGGTGAAATGAATCACAGCCACTGACACTAAATCTACAGCAGGGACGTAAAGACTTGTACCTTATTCAATTACTCGGATTTACACATCTAATCCCATTTGATAAATAAAAAATCCTGAATAATTCAAGTTGGAAGCCATCTCAGGAGGTGCCTCTCTAATCCAAATTCCTACAAAATTATCAGACTAGGCCAGATTATAGAATCATGGAATGGTTTGGGTTAGAAGGCACCTTTTTAAAGGTTGTCTAGTTCAACCCCACCGCAAGAACTCAGCAAACGCAGTGTGTATTACACATGTCTTTTACAGTGTACAGAGCTTTGGGAGGTATACAAGCTTCTGTAATTCAGGTTGGAATAACTGCAAAACACTCAATGCTTTATCCAGTTGGGTGTTAGAAACTCTCAAGAACGAAGGCTGCAGGATCTCTCTGGACAACCTATTCTAACTCTTGATCAGCCTCACATAAAATCATTCCCCCTCCCTTATATCATGTTGAAATGTTTCTTGCTTCAATTTTTCTCTGCTGCTTCTTGTCCTCCCACCTTACACCACCGTGAAGGGCCCTGGCTACATAATCTTGAAAGCATTGTCATGAGTATTAAAAAGGCTGCTATTCAGCAGAGGATGTCCCCCAACCCTCTCCTCTCTAGGGTAAACAAGCCCTCTTAAAGCTTAAATGCTTAACAGTATTTTAGGAAGCTGCATTCTGGTCCACTATATTCAACTTTAAGAAATTTAGTATCTGGAAAGAAGTACAACTTAATTCCAATGCTTTGAACATAACTGCACAAGTAACAGCACCAACACTTACTTGAGTTGTCCTTCTGCTGTGTCTGGATTATGCCTGTAGTGAAAATCTGTATAAGGCGCTAAAATTCGCTAAACAAAAGAAAGACATGCATTATTTTCACATGAAAATACAGTTAAATCACGTTGCCCTTTCCTCAGTCCCACTCCAAACTCCTGCTTTATAAATCTCAGGTATTAGCCAAAACTATTATCTTTTAGACACTATGCACTAACACAGAGGGTGAAATCTGAGACAAAAATGAAACATTTAATGAGTAATACAATGTTTAATTTCTGTCACTAAAGTAAAAGTGCACTCACCTCTAATTCTACATCTGCTCGCACATACTGTCGGGTCTTTGGATGATTAATGAGGTGCAAAACTGTAGTTATCAGAGCCTCATTTATTCGGCTTAGCTGACAATCAATGACATTTTTCAAGATGGTACTTAAACCACCCCGAAGAGCCACCACCTCGGGATTCTGAAGTGCTGGATAAAGGAAAATAAATAATTTTGGCCAGTGATAGATAGAACATAAAACATTTCATGGCACATAACAAATTTGTCATCTCTTTAGTACATATACCTTATTCATCCTGAACACTGCTGAGGCACATGTAAATCTTTTAATGGAACTGGCTGACACTAGCAATGAATTGAGATTTTGAATTTATTTATCATGCACAAAAGTACTCGTCCACTCAGTCTCCAGTATACAGCAATTTCCAGCTAAATTCCCCCCAACCAAGTTTCTATACAGTAGTTTCCGGATTTCCCCGTAAGGAGTTTTCATGCTTCACAGGACTAACACAGATCTTTAGATTAAAATGTAAGAGTAACATTTTGTTTCTTTAGTTTATTTCTTTAATGTTTTAAAGAAGTTTTAATCTTGAAAACAAATTGCTGAAGTTGTTTTCCACTGATTGATTTTGAAAGAACTTTAAAAATCAGCAGCCAAATGAAAGTTTAGGGAGTTAGTATAAACCATTGCCCTGATAACTACAGTATTCACTATTAAAAGAGGCTTTGTAGTTCTCTGAACTCTTCTAAATTTGCCTGCATCTTGTGTATGGAACTCTCTCTACTTCATATCCATTAGTTTCAGAAATACCAACTGCAGTAGAAAAATGTTTTTGAGGCAAATCAAAACCACTCAAGTCTTAAAGGAAAGAGGAAAACCTGAAACCTTCAGGTACAATACATAAAGACATTTTAAGTCATTTTGGTTTATAACATGCTAAAATCCAGGAAACTGTCAAAAAGAACACTCAACTTCTAATTCATTATTAAACAAATACTGTTAATGACAACCACATCAGAACTAAAAACTAATTAAAGATTATCTTACCTAGTTCGCAGATAATGGCTATACATGCTCGAACCATTCTGTCTCTTTCTTGAAGACCATCATTTCCAACTGCTATCAAAGAATTAGTAATAGAACTGGGGAACAGTGAAGCATTCACAGTGATCATCTGCCAAAAAAGAAAGAAAAAGCCCTCTGGTTTCTCTGTATTTCTCTAAATACAGTCACATATTCACCAGCATTCTGTTTCCTACATACAGTTAGACAGACCACTCATCTATTACTTGGTTGCATCTGGTGAATCTTCACAACTATTCCTTTTTCTCTTGAAATTTTTTCACTTTCGATTTGTTGGTCAATTTTCTTTGCCATCCTCTTACTGCTTCAGCTTTTTATTTTTATATTTTATCTTAATAAAAAAGAATTTAAAAGATGAGATTCTCACTGTTGCAATGAGAATTACAACTACCTTTACTGTAGTTTTTTTCCAAGAATGTCTCTATTGACAGAGAACATTATCCAATGACACAGAGTAGATTACAAACTCATCTACTATTAAGGATGTTCTGCACTATGGAATGCCTCAGCTTTTAGTTTGGGACACTCAGAATTTGCACCAGATTAAAGAGCAAGAGCCTGTGCATGCATTAAAGGTAAAGAAAGCCATGCCTGAATAAACAACCAATACCACAAACTCTTCACCATCCCCCAAGTGAGGCTTTGACTGCAAAAGCTGGGGAGCTGCTTGTTCACATTTTTTCAATTTGTGAAAATAAAATACACATATCCTTCCGGAACAAAAATATCACTAAACAGATGTACTGCTAAGGAGGAAGCAGGTTTTTGTTTGACCGCCTAAAAAGGGAACGATGAAATGTTTTATAGCCCGCTCCGCCATATCACCTTTTTTTACCCCACTAATAAATAAAAATAAGACATAAAGAAATACTCAATATTCATCAAACACCTAAAAATTTATGACTAGTTTCTCACAGTTTTATCATCTTTTTTGTTTCCGACAAAACCAGGCTTATTTTCATAATTCTTAAAAAAAATGTTTTGTCCTATCTCCACTTTACATCTCCCTTTGATGTGTTATAGATATTTGTGCAAAGATTATTAGTTTTCTACCTTTTTTGTTGCAGAGATGGTAAAATGAGAGGGGATCAACCATTATAACCAACACATTAGAAAGGTTTAAAAAAATTCATCTTTAAAGACATGTTGTTGAGAAGCTTCTTGTTACACATGTTAATGCTGATAAAACAGGAAGCTTTAAGATAGTACTAGAGAGAAAAAAAAATTCTCTCCCACCCACACAGTCTTTCACTTTTACACTGGCATGAAGAAACAAGAATAAGCAAGAGAATAGGTGCACCAATCCACTCTACAAAACTGCAACCTGTTTTCTACTGATACTGACATGTATACTTCCTGTGAGGACACAAGCAGCCTCTTAGGGCTGTTCTGCTTCATTGTTTTCCTTGTTTTTAAGACACAAAGAAGGAAAGGTTTCTTGTAATAGTTAATTCTAAATAATCAGTAGAATACATAAATTTTTGTATTTACTTTGTATCTGCTCTAAGTATTAAAGGGCAGTTCTTAAGACCAAGGACAGGTAATGGAAAGCTCCTTACAGGTAGCCAAGATGAAATAAGTAATAAAGACTATGAATTTGGTATTTTGAGACTCCTTTAGAAAAGAGAAAGAAAGAAGATGGTTCATATTGCATCTAACCCTGATTCAGGGTTTCAAAACAAAACACCCAGTCCATTTAAGTATAAAAAATTGTCTTCTGACTACTATTACATGGAAAAATGCTTCCTGATGCAACTTAATTCCATCCTTTTCATGGCTGAAGACATTACTGAATTGCAAAGCTTTTACTAGGAAATGTAGAGGTCACAGTCAAGACAGGCAGTTGAGCATTCAGCCTTCAAAAAATGTTGGAAACCAAGTTTAAAATTTTTTTTTTTTAATCTTCCTATACTACTTTAACCTAATATTTTTAGAACTGAGTTTATGATTGCCTTTTCTAAATTCATAAGGCAGTATTAATATTTTATATTTTGTTGTCCTTCTCTATGAAAAGAAAGGAAAGGGAATGCTTTAATTTTAGTCTATGCAATTCTCACATGGACATTTTTGCTACTAAAGATGAGGTAAAGAACCAAATCCTGAACCTGAAAACATAAGTTCTGTGATACTGGAAAAACTCAGTTCAGTTTCACAGTAAATTATCTTCTGAACAAATTAGTTAGCTTTTTTCATTTTATTTGCCATTCATTCTCCCCTTTTTAGACCTTTATATAATCTTATAGGAATTCTGACATTAAATCACTATGTCTGAGACATTGAGGGAGATGGAGAAGTATTAAAAAAGCAAGAGCAGGGTAACAAAAAGACAGTGTGAAAATACAGAATGTGCTATTCAGGAAGCACAGTATCCCTTGTGAGAGCAATTCTCCAGTACTGCCTGCTCTATGCTGATGCATGTTTAACTGCTGTGGCCTAGACAGCACATGAGAAACTGTTAACTTTACTGGTAGCTAGGCTGGGTGGCTATTTCTTGGTCTGACACTGTCTTTTAAGAAAACAATGCTATAGGTAAGCAGCAAAAGATGCTAAAAAAGACTTCATCAACACAGTTCTCACCACAGAGGAGCCACAAGATTTGCTGCACAGCCTGTACATTTGATGAACACACCTGGGGCACGCTGGTACCCTTGCACCACAATGGAGAAAAAAAGCACTAAGGGTCAGCCATATGATTTCTTTAATGTTTCTCTTTGACAATCACTTTTTCAAATAAAACTAATGGATTTGTTTATCTTGCTGTGTCTTCTTTCATGGAAGACAGAAGTTTTTGCTTAAGTAGGAAATGCTCAAAGCCCGGAAATAATGAGGACAAATTTCTGACCCAAATAAAACTAATTATAAATGTGTTTCCATTCCACCATCTCATTTATGTTATTCTGAGTCTACATTGAAGATCTTACTTTAAAGTAGATTAGCAAAGAACTTCTATAAATTTCAACTTCCTCAAGGATTTGTTCCTTTATAGTGGTTTTTTATTTGTTTTTGCTTATTGGGGTATGGAGGAGGTAGCAGTGTTTAATATTTCAAACTCTCATTTTTGGCACAATCGTTAATCAGGTGTATTGTACTTTCTGTAAGAAAGAAACCACAGGAGCTTATTATGAGAAAAGAAATCACATAGAAAACATCTACTTTTTTTTTAATATATACATATGTGTGTGTGTGTGTGACTATATATGTGTATACACGCGCGCACACGCACACACGCGCGCACGTGCGCACACTCATGTACGCGCGCACACTCATACGCACGCGCGTGCGCGCGCCCGCACACTCACATGCGCGCGCGCCCGCACACTCATACGCGCGCGCCCGCACACTCATACGCGCGCGCGCCCGCACACTCATACGCGCGCGCGCCCGCACACACATACGCGCGCCCATACACACATACGTACGCGCGCCCATACACACATACGTACGCGCACACATAGACATACATACGCGCACACATAGACATACACATATATAGATACATGCACATATATAGGCACACATATAAACATTATACATATATATACCCACATATATACAGGTTTAAAATACAAAAAGAGATTTAACACAGAAAGTGCTCCCGGGGAACCATTCTCCAGCTACTTCAAACCTTACTCACATATTTGATAGCTTTTATAAGAATATAAGAACAATGAACAGTGAAGTCCAGCACAAAGGCAGAATGTGACATTTTCTGAATACATTAAATACCTGTATATGCCAATTTCTCTAGGATGAACTTGCAAATGCAGCTACCATACTGTCGAGTCTCACATCCATGGGTACACAGTACAGTAACCATGTCTTACTGAGTATCTGAGACAAAACAGTAGGGATAGCACCAACCACTATGAGCAACAAGTCTATAAGCATTCCTTAAGTGGTTACTTTAACGGTGACAATTTGGCTCATTTCTCAAATGGCAGAAAATCTTCCAATCTCTGACTCACAGATGCTTAAACAGACTATACAATGAAGTCAAGCCATAAGCTGAAACTTAGTATTGTTTTTATGCCCTTGCATTCACTCTCTGTGTTTCCCAAGCTTTGTCCAGAACTGACCTCTCTCAAGGGAAAATTAGCAAGACCTTTCTAACCCACTCAAGATTCTAAATGTTAAAATTGTAAACTCAAAACATGTCTCTTTACTACTTTTCTTTCTGTCTCTTAAATTATCATCTATGTTACATGATAAAGGCAAAGCAAGGTATTAGAGACTGTGAAAAAGCACTGTTGATGGGGACCACCAGGAGTCAGCACAAGTGAGTGGCATAGATACAGCCATAAATAAGGGATTTACCTTTCTGACTAATCGAAGTGCTTGTGTTCTTTCTACTTCATTACTCTGCTGTATGTCAATGCACCTAAAGTAAGTTAAAAAACACATTTTGTTTACAACAACCATAACTTCAACCTTAACTGTTAACATCTCATGTTAATATATGTGCATATGAATACAGAAGAATTGATTTACTGTTTAAAAACTATGTTTTTCTGCAAACATACTCATTATGACAAGTCAAGTAGCTTTCGCTTATATTTTCTCAGCTATTTTAATTATAATTAAATCAGTAGGATGTTCTCAAAAATAAAATGGCAAAACATACTGCTTCAACAATTATCTTCCAAGCTAGCTGCATTTGTCATTTGCAAATGAAACCAAACCAAGTACCTGTAATATTTCACATCAACACATTTTGAGTGTTGTAGATCAGAAGTCCTTTTGCTTAAAAAAATTCCACAGCACACTAAAACAACATGTGTATATTTTTAAACAGAAATTCGCAAACATCTGTATCAGCATATTAAATTTAAAAAAATTATTACAGGAAGCACTAGAAATGCTATTATTTACGTCTATTCATCATGCTGTTTTTATCACCCCACTGTCAGTTAGCTCTTTGGTATTCTTCTGTAGTGTCATCGGTTACACTCAAAACTACAAATTCTTGGGCATGAACTACTTTTTAGCTCTGACTTTGTACTAGAGGCTCTGCAGCATTGTAATAATACAAAGTATCAAACAACTCCCATACAACAACTTAACACATGAAAATTATTAATATTTCAACCTTATTATTTAAAGCCAATGGCTATATGATTAAAATGGCTTTATGATTAAAAGAAATTACTTGGATTACTTGTCACATATTAGGATAGTATTTTATTTGGATTAGGTAGTGTGATGAAATATTCTGTTGAAGAAAAATGGCTTTTATAAAACCACACATTAAACATAAGAGAATACAAAAACACTTCTCACCTATCCCAACCACAAAAAGCAGGTTATTTACGACTTTATAATTTACAACTTTACCATTTACAACAAGAAGAAAGAAAAATTACCTTGCTATCAAATAATCCACTTTCAACTTCAGCACCTTCTGAAGAATACTGGAGTCTCGAATAAGATAGCGGAGGGCTCGCAATCCTGCTGCTCGCACCTCTTTTGCTTCGTTTAGTAAAGCTAACCTCAGACTATAATGAAGAAAACAAGATGGAAAAACAACTATTAGGCAGCAGGTAGACTTCACCATCTGACATGCAGCTACTACTCGCTCATTTAAGACAAAAAATATGATTTTTAAAAAGAAATGTTTTGAACTTATTTTCTGACTTTCAGCAAGTCACGGTGTTCTCATGTGCAACCAAGAAGGCAAGCCTTCATCCTGGTCGACAGATGTAGACAATATATTAATCTGAAAAAAACACAAACCAATTTTTCCTCCAAATAACAGCTTGTACATCCATGACATGACACATAACCAAAACCTGTACACAGCTTGTTATCTGACAGAACAGCTGACGACAGTATTAGTCCAAGAAAACTAACGGGTAGAATATGGTAGGTAAGAACAAAGTAGACATGGAAGGACTCTAAAAATGGAGTTAGAAAACATGAAGTAGCACACTGTCCTTTTGAAGGCCCTCAAGAGATTCGTCCCTCTTCCTCGACCACATGTGGGTTGGGGTGGGAATCCTCAACTTTTCAATGACATATTCTAGTAGGATTTTTCACCTGACATCTAAGAACGTAAATAATTCAGACAGTGAGACTGAATTTCTACTTCTACAAAGGGCTTTTTTTCCTTTCTTATCCTAGGGTTGTCATGCATGGTAATCAGCTACTCCAAGGCAAAAAGTCTTCTGAATCTTTTGGTGATTAATTGGCCTGGATAAGTCACTGTAACAGAAGCCTACTCCCAGGTGATACCTAGACAAAGTAGAAAGGCTGCCATGTCATTTGCAAATAAAGATGAACTGATTATTACTTTCAGCACCAAGTAGCGAATTACTTCAAGAGCATTTTTTCTGTCGTATGAATATGCTGCCATGCTGCTTTGGATGCAGGCCAAGACACAGCTGGATTTTTGGACTTCAAGACTGGACATGGGACTGCTGGCTCATGTCCAACCTCTCGTTCAGCAGCACCCCCTAAAGTCCTTCCTGCCCTCAGTACCTGTGCTGGTCCTGGGGTATTCTTGATACCAAGGATCATCAAGTCCAGCCCCTGGTTCTGCACAGGACACCCCAAGAGTCACACCATGTGCCAGAGAGCATTGTCCAAATGCTTCTTGAACTCTGCCAGGCTGGTGCTGTGACCTCTGCCCTGGGCAGCCTGTTCCAGTGCCCAACCACCATCTTAGTGAAGAACCTTTCCCTGACACCCAACCTAAACCTGTCCTGACACTTCAGGCCATTCCCTCACATCTTGTCACTGTCACCACAGAGAAGAGATCAGTGACTGTCCCTCCTCTTGCCCTCATGAGGAAGCTGTAGACCAATGAAAGAACTGGCACAGTGAAACCACTACAGAGGCCAACAAAATCACGAGATTCAACATTCAAAAGCCAAAGCCACCAAAAAGAGATGTGCCCTATCTTTAAGTCATGAAAATGTAATGAAAACATACAGCTAGTCAAAAAGATAAAGACATCCATTCTGCTTAAGAAACTGACTCACAAAGTTTCCATAACCAACTACATAAGGTTTCCCAACATTTTACTCAGAGTAATTAGCTTTCCTAAGCTTTTTTTCTTGAGATCTAAATTGAAACAACACAGAAATACATTAAATATTAGATCTTATTTTCTTATGTCCCCAGTTCTGGTCCTCAAGACAAATTTACCGATGTCTGTGTGGAAATAAACATGTAGTTACATTTGACATTCAGAAATGGCCACAAAATAGACAGAAAATCCACTAAAAGTATATATACAGGGCATTTCAGTAGCAGGGAAAGCAGTACTACATAGACATATACATACCAAGATAACATAAAATATTGATTTTAGATCCTGATTCTACATCAAGAGTGTGCTCTATATTTTGTAGACGTACATTTTTATTAGAAGTACTTTCTACAAGTACTGAAATGTTTAGAGGTACTTTTACATCTGTGAGGAATACAATGAAGAAATCTACACTTCTAACTGGGAGGGATTTTCTCTGTTTGCCCGAAAGTGAGTAAGAACGTACTTCTAATTTTACTCATTAAAATATTTGCAAGCTATATACTTGCATTATGAAATTTCAAACACATTATAAATACAAAATACTAGGTCAAAAGTACAAATGAAGTTTATTTAATTGCTCCAAAACAACTGAAGTTCCCCAGGATTGCTCTAATGCTCTTTACTACTTACCATATTATGATGCTGTCATAGGTAAAACCTAGCTTTTCTTCAGCATGGCCAGTGTTACAAAGAAGCTGAAAATAAAAGAAATTATATATTATTTATAGCTCTCCAAAAATGACTGGAAAATTGTAGCTTTTGGGAAATGCTTTCAAAAAATGCTAAGGAATTTAATTCAGTAGCAAGAGAGAGAGTACCAACTCCAGACTTTCCAGAGCATTTCTGCTGTTTGTATTCTATTCCTATACATATCAGATACTGAGACATATCTGTGGATTCTCACACCAAAAAAAAGCTTGCACAGCTGTGTAAGTTACGTACTGGTTGGTCCATTTCTCTGCACCAGACTGCTAGCTGGGCAACTGGTAATTTGAGCAGAGAGCAAAAATGACTGAAGTCAAAGCATATTTGCAGGGGCTCAGGTAAGGGTTTTGGAACAAAGACTGATGGACCACTGATGGTCCACTGTCATGTTTGGTCACAGCAGCACAAAACTACAAAAAAATCAGAAGGCATTGCCAAGTGTCCTCTAACTGACACCTGGACTTGGCCTGCCATCCACTCTACAGAACCTGTACCTCTGAAAAATCAGAACAAAGGTTGAATTTATGCACACAAAAAGACAGCTACAAACTGTCACAAACTGGACATTTCAACCATTTCCAGTCACTGTGAACAGAAAAGATTTACAAGCATAGCGTTTCAGTCCAAAACCATGCTCAAAAAAAGCAACCTAGGCTGCCAATGTTCTAGCCTCTTGAGGAAAGGAAAACAATCTCTTCTGTTAAGAAGAACTGATGCTGTTGCTCTTTGCAAGAACGGCAAAGAAATTCCTAGTAATCCCACTTACTATCCCTGGCTAAAACTGTAAATTATTATCATGTCCAAATCCCAAAGCACTCTTTCAAGCACTTCCAAAAACTCAACTGACTAATACTGATTGCAATAGCTTTGCACTTTGTTCTCCATTTTCAAAACAGGCATGTGTTCAGTTCTAAGTCAGTCCAGTATTAAGCTGCTCCTCAGTGAGGAATTCAGGAAGTATTTGTGCTAACCCCTGCTCTGAAAATATTGTAATATATCAAATCCTGTGACACATTCTTTACATGTATTTACTGCTAACAAGAAGAATTTTATAATAAACAGAACGAACAGCTAAATCAAGGCTACTGTAAGTTAAAATATTTAGTGTGTTCCATGCTTCAATTCTACTGTTCACCTCCATCTGAAAAAACAGCATATTGCACAGAAACTCTGCTTTTAAGTAAACCATTTTTATTAGCAAGACCATTAAAATTCAAACAATACTTACTTATGTTCAACAAGTACAAATTCATCCAAGAATCACATTACATCTTAAGAAATTGTTTTTCAAGAAAAATACCTAGTAATAATGCTGAAATTTAAAGCTGTTAATGAGAGATTATTAAATTGGCCTGGATCAGCTCCCCATTTGGGCTCAAATAATTTAAGTTAATTGAAATGTTTTGGCTTTTACATTTTTCTTAACCAAAGACGATTATAAAACACAAGGAAAGTTTTTACATAACCTCTTTTTCACCACCTTTCAAATTTAAGTGATAATAAAAATAGACAATTGATGCATTAACTGGTTATGACAGTATGTCACTTCCTAACATCAATCTATTTTTATGCCATGTTGTTGGACAGCCTAAGGCCACCACTGCTGCTTTAGCATTTCTATTGACATCTTATGAACTGTAAAAATTGGCTGGCAGAGTGTAAGCAAAACAGCGCAAGAAGATAGTGAGTAAAAACAGTTCATTGTTCAGTTTCAGACAGTTAGATCAATAGTTGTTTAGGCTAATCATTTATACATCTAAATCTCTCCCCAGCATTCCACCCCACAGACAAACGAAAACTCCTAACTTAACATAACAGATTGTCCTCAACAGTCTATTTTTCCTACTTTAAAAAAATGTCATAGCATTGTAATTCTGAGAAGGAAAAAAAAATTTTTTAGAAAGCTGCTATTGTGCCCACTACTGCATTAGTGAAGCAAGTCTCCTATCATCACACTTACCATTGGTTTGCGTCTTGAGCAGCCCTGAGATTAAACTAAAGCATTTGACGTGTTCCAGGAACCCACTTAACTTGCTGCAACTGCTAAAAAACATTCAGTTCCCTGGACCAGTTCTAGTCTGGTTGTAACTCTCACCAAATACAAACAATGGGTATTAGCTCCTCAATACCACCTATACGTGCTCCTGCTGCACACACCTTAACAGATGCTGAAAAGAACTTGACCTTTTCTTGAAATTCAAACACAGTCCTGTAACTTGATGAGTTGAAACTTTCATCAAGTTTAACTGCTGTTTCAATATAAATTTCTGAGTTTGACAGTAAATAATTATAGAAGTGCTCAATGGTGTCTGTGTGTACATGTAAAATATTTCTCACAGAGAAAAATAAACAGCTGTTAGTTTATTCTCCCTCTAATGGGCCACCACTACTTATGCACTAGCTTTCTTTGTAATTTATACATTTTCCAGATAGAAAAGGGCCTAAAAGATGAACAGCAAGATCAGAATTCAAAAATGTTTCGGTGACTTGAAAGAGGTGCCCAAACTCAGTAAGAAGATTTAACTAAATAATAGGAACAGCATATCATATACTTCAAGGTACCACACATTAATAGACACATAAGAAATTAAAGTAGGAGTGCAGAGAAACAGAAAACACCCAGAAATTAACATTCAGAATGCTAATTTGAAACAAAAACCAAAACAAATTTTATCTCTGGAAATACTAATAGGACTGCATTATGTTTGAGATTAAAAGACTGTTTCCATTTCACAGGCTGCTCTCAAAACTGCAAGAACAAAATGCTGTGTGCCACATTTTAAGAGTAAAGTGGAAAAAGCATAGCAGAAAAATGTACAAGGCAGGTAGAAAATACACCCATGAAGACTGAGCCATTTGGTTTATGTAATCTAGGGGTAAAAAAAAAAAAAATCTGGCTGGCAAGGCTGGATTTATGTAAGTTTGAAAGGGTAAAAAATAGTAATGGAAGCTGCTGTAAAGAAGATACTGTTCAGCTGGTCCCAATTCCTAGGGTATTTGTTAAGTTATAAATGTCTGGCCTTAAATATATTATACAAAAAAACTTTATCACTTTCTTCTCATTTCACCTTCAAATAACATTACGCAGATGAACGATCCTCGCCCAAATGCAGTGGTATTTGTAGATGGCTCAATTCCTGACAAAGCCAAGTAACAGTCATATGTTTGACTGTAAGATTTAACAATTAACACACACACTACTGTAACATAACTCTGTCGGCAAGCAGTACCAGAATACTGAAATCTACCTTTGGCTATGCATTGATATACTTCACTGAAATGGCAATGGATTATCATATAACACCTGGAATTACGAAATTATTTGTATTCTTACACTAATTATATTTTCCATATATAGATCTTACCTATTAAAAGTATACATTTCAAAATACACACAATAGATTTTATACATTTCCATGCAGATGCAAACAAAACCAAATAGAGTACACTTTGTGAGTTAAAACTGCAAATGAGTCAACTTTAAAAATTAAAATTTTGTGATAAAATACACAGTGACTGGGCACAGCAAAGACTCTTTGAGGGTAAGATTAAATATTGGGACAAAATGGTATGTAGATTAGGCCAGTGACTAACTTACAGTGAAGGTTTTTTTAATGTTTACTGTCAGCTATGAGTTTTTCATACCACTCAGATGAGTCACAGCAATATGAGTAACATATCAACATGTCTTGGAAACAGTAGCTCAGAACAACAAAACGATAGGAGGCCAACAGCATACACAAGTGGAGTGCACATTCGAGACCATTCAAATTTATATTTAGCAGAATAGCGACAGCAATTACTAAGTAAAAATATTACATTATTCTATGCATCCAGAATGTAGTAATTGCATTATAACTTTGGAAATACAGTTTGAGCCACCATTGGTAATATTTATGAGAAGACTACTTTGTAGATCCTAATCTTTGGAGAAGTCACTACCGGAACTGTGGACCCTGAATTTAGACACATTTGTTACACAGCTGAACGTCCCTAAGTACATGTTCTGTTCCTATCTGCTACATCATCATGAGATTTCATGTTTTCACGCAGTGGTTTATCGACTTGGATGAATGTTACAGTTGGACAATACATTCACTACTCTCTTGGGTTTTGCAAAAGACAGCTGAGGCTCTAAAATGACAGACTATGGATCAGAGATACAATCCATGAAAAACTTTATGACCCTATCCAAATCCAAGCCACTCAATCCACATCCTAGTGAAAGTCAGCAGCATGGCCAAAAGCGAACAAACATTTAGTGCAGAATAGTAGAGCTTCATTAAATAATGACAATTAGCCTTGAAAAGACTAAAACCATAATTTTCTGTATCACTATACTACTGATGCTTTTCCATTGCTAGGTTGAATCTAAAATGAATTGTTTGATTTTGTCCTTTAAGAAGGGCCTTTCTTTTTGAAAGAAAGACAGAAATCTCTACAACATCTGTAGATTTTTTCCTGCTTGTTATTAAAATACCCTTTAAATTTCACAAGGGATCTCTCAGGAGCTCCCAGTGGGATAATATAGGATTATAAATAAATACTTCAAATCACAAAGATATTTTTCACTAGCTAAATGTAATTGTACTGTTCCTTCCGGTTTTCAGTAATTTATCACTTACTACTTCTCACGGGGATGGGGAAAACCCCAGAGAAGTAACCATGATGATTTGGTACTAATCAGCAGAAACTGGGAAACCTCAAGGTGCTTGTCTTATGCAGGTGGCCATATAAATGCAAGATGGGTAATCCTACTCAGCTTACTAGAGCTAAAGGCACAGACCAAACTTGCGAACTGCTGTGACGGTTGAAAAGTGTTACCGACCATTTACTGGAGGTCAAATCCTCAAACACTTTTCAGAATAGAATATAAATTAGCTTAAACAGGATGGCTTGAAAGGCATAAAGATTGAGGCAGTACTTCATGAAAGCTTTTGCCTACAAAACTGCAGCTTCACTTACTAGGTGACAAGAAGCAGAGGAGTAGTGTGCTCTCATTCAAAGCAGATAAAATTTTTAAGTCTGCTGATGCTCCAATTCAGAACTAAACATACTGTAGACTGTGCTTTCCATAGCCTGTGCATCACTAGACAGAGAATGCTGATTTCCTGGAACAGGAAACTTAGAACATCTGTTGGGCAAGAACAACCCATGTTCTGCAAAGAGCAAAGAACTTGAACACTAATGACTTAGCTACTAAGTAGTACTACCAAAAACTTAATAAATTAAATGCAAGTTTTTGTAAAATATCATGTATAAAGCATACTTTGTACAGTAATAATGGGTACTGTAGAGACCTTAATGCGACTAGTTAACACTTCTCTTAAAGGGAAATATAAACGAAAAGGGAGTTACCACCCTCAGACACACAATCTTCATATAAAGTATCTGCTTTACTGCATCATTCTTGCAGATGAAGTAATAAATCCCGTTGACTTCTGATTACCATTACCTAAAAAAATTGTGTTTAAAGTATTTAACTTCTACATAAAACCCTGGAATCTAGTTCAGTAACTTCTAAAGAATTATTATGGTTCCTTCTCCACGGAAAAAGGGAGGTGAGGGGAAGAGATATCACCTTAAAAATCCAGTCTGGTTTCAAGTACAGAAACCTGAACATAACGCTCCTCAGATATCCTGAAAATAATACAATTGGTGTCTATCATGATCCTTGTGAGGAAACTTCACATTTGAAGTGAATTACATTGCTTGTTCCCACATGAGAAGAACATTTTGCTCTCCCTCACCAAAGAACTAGAACAGTGAGATTTGCAGTCTTTGAAGGAAAAATGTAGGGATTTTGGGAGCAACTGCTTAGACTAGTTCAGATGTTTTCTTCTAAGTATAATAATATTCCTACAGGAGAATAATAGATTTTCCATATGTCTAGGTTTGAAAGACAGGTATCTGCCAAGGAAGGTAGAAACCTCCCTTGGAATGGAGAAATATGACCCCCTTCCCTCGAAATTATTATAACTTTGAAATCAAGGGGCTCTCAGGCAAAGGTATGGGAAAAGGAATAACAGTTCTTTACTGGTATGTATAACGAGGCAAGCAAACACCACCAACGGCAGCGACAGCAAACAAAGCAGAAAGCCAGGAGCAGCTGCTCTGGCTGTCACACACCCTCCTTGGTGCAGTTCCGCTCACAGCCGGCAGGGGCGCTGCTGCTCCCGGCCGGGCAGGCAGGGCGATGATTCCCCCCGCCGGCAGGGGGCGCTGTGGCGCGCGCTCAGCGAGTCTCCCTCACGCAGCAATGGCGGGCGGGCTGCGGCAGGGAGCGCAGAGCAGCAGCCGGAACGGCAGGGCTGGCTCGGCCAGGGGAGCCAGCAAGAGGCAGCAGAAACTCTGCAGCTGTGGCAGGAGCCACGGCAATGGCTGGTCCGGGGTCAGGCTGTGCAGCGGGAAGAGCAGCCCCGCGGTGGGGAACGGGGCGCTCCCGGCTCTGGGCTCCCAAACAGCAGAGGCAGAGGAACGAACTAGCAAGCCCAGTCACAGACCCACGGAAAAAGAAATAAAAAGAAACAGGCAAAGCCTCAGTGCAACAGTATCTCTGCTAGAGAGAGAGCATGAAGGGCAGCCAGCTGAATCCAGCGCCCAGGAGGAAAGGGTGGAGCTGTGCCCTGCCCCCCGCCCAACTCTCCCAGGAAATCTCGGGTTTGCTCCCAATCATCGGGATATCCTCAGAACTTTGGGCGGGCGGGGTGGTGGGGGGGTGGTGGTGGTTCAGCAACCATCCTGGACACAAATCAAAAAAATAAAAATAAAAAAACCCAGATGTAGTATGGGATAAAAAAACATCCCCAAGACACCATATTATTTTATCTGAGATATGCTATTAAAAATTTTCCCTGTCCTCTCACAGTCCACAGCACAAATATTCCCGATAAAAAGTAGCTCTTCAAAAATGGACCACAAAATGCAACAATTTTTAAACCAATCAAGTTAATATTTACAATAATTTCCAAGACAGGATACGAACATCCTCAGCCCTTAGCACATCAATCTTAATCACACTCCTATGTCACAAAGGAGGAACTGAGACTGTACCAACTCATGGTAGAAAAACAGAGTGCAAAAAGGAAATAAAACCATCTTGCCAAGCTCCAAGCTTTCACTTTTAACCACTGGAATGAAAAACACAGAATTGTTCCAACCACAGGGCAGACAATACAGTACAATTTGCAACTTTTCTTCTATTCTCGTAACTGCATTTACAGTTCAAATGAAAACAGGAAGAGTTTTTAAAACCAAATGCACTGTTATACACTTATAAATCACATATTCCAGAGAGCTGAATATAAAAACAAGTGTTAAATATTGAAAAGAGTAGTATTATGAGTACCTTATGCAGGGTCATTCTGTTTTAGAATCAAAACCAAGTTATCAACTACACTCTCCATCATCAAAAGTAATATTTAATTTTATTAAGTTGCTTTTCACAAGCTCATAATTTCTTGCCAGTCTTAAGTGCAATTTGTGAAAAACTACTTTGCATTTCTGTAAGTATTTTCCATTTTCAATACTGGGTTTAACAAAACCCCCAAATATTCTTCAAATATTAAATTATGGAATTATTCAGTTTCTCAAAACCATATTTTAAAAAGAGCATTTAGTTAATCTTTTAATGACAACATGCATATTTACTAATTTACCACAATTACCGGTGCTTAACATCTTATTTTCAATAGCAAAATTGACACTCTTAAGATCTGCAGTTTCAAATATTGACTTTTCACTACAAAATGTACATCTACAAACCTAATCCAGCTCTTTCATTTTAAGACAACTAGAGAATTTGGGAGCATTCACATTTCAAAGTTTCCAGATTACCACAAAAAGGAAACATATCTATGCATCAGACTTTTCTAGCAGAATAAATGGCTTTTCTTGCTACACATTTTGGCATCCCAGTGAAAACAGCAGCATTCTGTCAATGGCTGATGTCTGACAAACACAAGGCAATGACCCAAAGAAAAGATTTCAGCATTAAGATCAGCTCCTTAATGAATGCGATGCACCTACACTTCTTCTGAACCAATCCAGAAAAGAGAGCACTTACAGATTTGCTATTAACGCATTAGAAGATAAAGTCACTTGTTACTGTGATTTTGTTCTCAATACCCACTCCTGCTAAGTGAATCTTACACATTACCACTGAAGTGGTCAATCTCACAAAGAGCACTTTCAACAGCCATGATGCCTACTTCAAAGGTTATCATGCATGCTTGTGCTTCTCGTACCAACTGGTTCCTCACACCTTCCCTTGAGTATTCAATCTTTCACTTAAGATTGGCTCAAAAATGTCAACTGGACTCCTGGCAATCTTACTCAATTCTTTGTAACAAACTCATCTGCAACCATAATTTAAACCTTATTTTATACCCCAAATTCTCCTCTACTATGTTATTTCTTTGCTGCTGCTGGTTGCAGGATCCATCCTCAGTCACGGGAACTCGGTTTTCATTTTCAGGAGTGCTGCCTTATCTCTGTCAGAAAGGTGTGCACACCATGTCCTTCTGTCAGTCCATCAATTTGGGTAACACTCACAATGAAGCTCCAACGTCTCATATCTTGCTTCCCTTGCCTTGACAAATGGAGCACTGGTCCAGATACAACCACTCACTATCCTACAGTGAACACCTTTTCCCTAACTCCCTGCCCACTTCCCACGGGTCCTCTCAGCTCCTTTCCACACATTTCTCTTTTATGCAAAAAATGTTATTTGCTGTCCTTCTGAATGTCTTTCACGGTTTTTTCTTCAGCTTACATTCTGATCCTGCAGTAAGATTTTAACTCTTGCCTTGCCAGCTCACAATGACAATTTCCAATGTATCTGTTGTATTTTCAGCACATACCTGTCACACGCCCATGATTTGGAAGAAGCACATCAAAATTCATCAACATATATTCCAGAAATTGACCCTTTAAATCTTTTTCACCATGAAAACTCCAATGAAAGTTGACACTTCTTATTCTATTAGTGTCCAAAACATTGCATGTGATGCACATTGAATGTCCTGCCCTCCCACCATGCTCAGTCAGTTTACATCCAGCAAGTCTGGCATTTTACATTTTTGATTCAATTCTGCAGGACAGGAACCAAATCTTTAGCTCCATTTATGCAACTTAATCCATTAAGGGTGATATTTCCGTTTTCCAAGCACTAAAATACTACAAAAATTCAGCCAGCAGGATAGGTATGAAATCTTCAGCATAACCCTGCATTCCCGTATTTGTTTGTCCTTATTTGATACCTTCCTTTTCCACAGTATGTAGACTTCGAGTACTGTTTTATAATATTCAGCTATTTCATTAATGTCCTAGCCAATGTCTGACAGAGTAAATACAAACCAATTTACCTGCAGGATCACATATTCCACTGCTTGAGCTCTTACCTTAGTAAAATTATTCAAGTGACCTAATTTTCTCATATTTGACACGCCTTGTAATTTGGCCACATTTTGGAGAATCTCTCTCATATTATCACAAGGGTCTGCAAAAGAAAACAGGATATTAACAAATACAGCAAAAAAAATAACAACAAATAACCAAAAAACAAAAAGAAAAATCTAAACATGCATTCAACATGCAGTTTCATAAATACAATGGGTACTCTCCTGGTCACGATTAGGGATGCAGAGCACTTTTGCTCCAAGAAGCATCAATCTGATTTATGCTAGGCACCAAAACCAGGCATACCTGAGCCCTGTAGAATAAATGTTAAAGGCCATGGAAGAGAGACACTCTTACTTTAAAGCAGACTTCAATCAGTATCTTAGATTTGCAGTTGACAAAGAAATCCATTTAGTGTCTGAAACTCCAATCCCTACATCTTGTAAGTGAACAGCTTTACCCTTAATCTCCCTGTAAATTAAAGACAAAGTAAGCTTCAACACAGAAGTAAAAATATAGCACCTTGCTGGCACACCACATTATTCCTTTTGTCCCTCCAGACAAAAGGTTGGTGGGATTTTGGAAAGACCTCTTTTCTGCTCTCCACATTTTCCACAACAACGCTAAACTTTAAATAGAGGGCTAGGCCTTTTCAGTGACCTGGGAAGTGAACTACGAGGTAAACAGAGGCCTAAGAATGTCTCCTCCTTTCTTCCTAAGGGTCCACCATCGCAACAAAAATAGTCAAACAGAAAAACCCCACCCACTCACAACAACAAAGCCACACAAAGCAGTATTCAGACACCAGCTGATGACCCTGCATTCTGCTGGAAAACAGAAAAGCAGTACCATGATGAGAAGAAACACTCTTGTCCCACTTTTGGGATTAAAGCTGGAAATTGAGGCAGAGTGGAACAGATACTGCAGCAAGCTCTGTATGTGGTGATACTGCGACAGGGCAGTTTTTAAAGGGACATGTTTGACTGCAGGATTCTCATGGAATCTTAGATTAGACACTGAGGACAGGTATTACAACAATACTATCAGCAATGTGAGATAAATGAAAATCCAAGGCTATCCTGAAAATGTAAATTTAAACCATGTAAATTATTGGAAGTAATACATTACCAAAAAGAAGAAATATAAATCATATATCATATAAAATGAAAGCTTTAGAACATGCCTGAACACCAGACATCTGAAAAGCACCAAAGAGAGAGCTTTTGGGTGTTGTGTCCCACACTAACTTCAGTAAGAAAAACTTGCCTCCTACAGCAGAATGAGTAGCTACAGCTGAGTTTGTGGCATGCATAGAGTCTTTTACCTTCCTGTTCCTCCTAAAAGTGCATTTGTGTATGTTTCATTATGCAAAGGAAATCAAGCACTGGACATGTAAAGAATTCACCACCTCTCTACAAACCACGCTTTTACATCACTTCCTGTAGGTTAAAAACTTAAACCAACACATTTAGAAAAGCAAACATAACTAGCAATCTCATTGGGATATATCCAGAATGTGCTCAGAAAGACAAGACCTGTACTTTCACCACTATCAGGAATCAGGACAGTATTTAAAATGATGACACCTACAGGTAGGCAACCCAATTAAAGTATAAAAACCTGTTAACCCACTGTAGTCAATGAAGATTTTGTCTATCAGCCAATGAAATCAAATGCCTGATTAGCTGCTAGGTGCCTGTTCAAGGGTAAGGTAATCAATTGTATTAACTATGCTGTTTAAAATGAAACTTTAGCACATGTAGAGATATACTACTGTCACACCACATAATTGTGATAGTTTTCAAACAAAGGATCAGTGAGATTTTGGGAAGACAAGATAGGTTCTTAAATGTGGGCACTAATTTCTGTTAGTACCAGCTTGACATGAAAGATCCCTTTCCAAACCTAATAACAGCATACAGAGAGTCAACCATCAGACACACAAGTACAGACACACAAGTAGCAGACTATCTTGCACTGCTGACCAGTATGCATAGTAAAACTGGGTATCTAATAACTTTGAATTTAAATTGGAATGTGTGCATGACCTCTATGAATCCCTAGGAAAAAAAGAAAAATCTTAGATATGATCACATAAATTAGAGACAGTGAGAATCACACCAGATCTATGCCAGGTTTAGGATTCCTCTGCACAATTTGCTTTTCCAGGGCTTAAATCGGTTTAAGAGGTTTGCAGTAGCACAAGCCATAAAGTTATAGAACGGTTTGGATTGGAAAGGACCTTAAAGATCACCAGGTTCCAACACCCTCACCATGGGCAGGGAACCTTTCACTAGACCAGGCTGCTCAGAGCCCCATCTCACCCGGCTTTGAACACTTCCAGGGATGGGGCACACTGAAAACATGCAGTTTGGATTAGTTATGGCACTATAAATAGTATCTATCATACAGCCCCTTAATTTCAAGAGAACATAACAGGAGAGAATAGTAACTTCCTCATAATCTGGCGTCTTTGAAAATACAGTTTGGCTCATATCTATGCTTTGGCCTCCCTTGGGTAACCTGGGAATTTACCTGGCTCACATCACTTTTGGACTTGTAGAATTCCCTGTTAATGCCATAAGAAAGATCCCAGGTGAACAGTCTTAGAGCAACATAACTTTCCAAAATGAATGAAAGTATGTTTTACTTTTGAAAGTACAGATGGCTACATATGCCTGGCAAACCCCTACAAAAACTAAGCTCACTGTAGGGACAGGAAAGACCACGGGACTAGCCCAGAAAATCTATTGTGCAACAGTGGCAATGAACATTCTTATTCAGCTATCTGATAAAGCTGGCATTAACTCAGAAGTGTGCAAGTTCCCCTGTGGAAAAGGGCGGTCAATTTGAATGTGAAGAAATAAGGACGCAACGATACTACAATTTCCCATATTAACAACTCTGTAAAAATGTCAGAGCTGTATAATAAGGATGCCTAAATCAAATGTATACTAAAACCATTTTCCTCTATTTTTGCATGAAAAACTGCAGTTACAGCAACTTTTCCCTCACCTTGTCTTCTTTCTGTTGAAGCAAAACTCTCATATTCAGAGACTGAAAAGTTTGAGGAAACACATGTTTGCGGTGCTTAGCAGGGCAGTCAGGTATTTCCCAGAAGCTTAACTAGCAGATAAGTAATTTGAAGTAAAGTGGGGACTCCAGAACAAAAGCCACAAAACTGTGAGAAAACTGAGAACATGACAGACATTTCCACTACTCAATTGATAATACAGCAAGTCAGCTGTCTCACGCTTCAATCCTATCAAAGCCACTACCGCTGTAGAAAAACAAGAAAACAAGATAGTAAAGAAATAAAGACCCTCTCACAGCATATTATCTCAGAAGGAACTAAAATAACAGAAGCCTTTTTGGTCAAATATTGTCAGTTGAAGTCTTGTTTTAAACTTCAGAAGAACCTTCTCATAAAAAGTATTCTATAAAAAACAAAATAACTGTGACATACTAACTTTCAAGGAAAGACTAGTTATCTTGCTTTTCCTTCTTTTGAAAATGCATCATACATTAAAAAGAAGTAGAAAATTTATATTACTTACTCAAGTGTGACTCATTTTTAGTAAACGTAAAGCCAGTAAGGATGGTAGGCAGGCATAAGAAAATTTCATGTCACAGATGTAAAAGAATTTAAACCAACTAATGGGACTTCACAAATGGCGATGCAGTCTTTTGCTAGTCTGTCCCTCATATTGAAATGGGCTTGGAAATAGAAGAAATACATTCTGGATTCTAAAAACTAAGCCATGTAGTTTTCCTGTAATCACAGATCAGATCCAGCACTGTCTCATCTTCCTGTCACAAAACCTTACAAAGGCCCTATAAAATACTGAGTAATGCAGAAATGGAAAAAAGCATGGCACAAAATGAGAGCATTAACATTTCATTGTCAACCTTAACAGTTCATCTCGGTGTTGAAAAAACCTTTTTTCTGTTGTTTGGTTTTCTGTTTGTTTGGGTTTGTTGGGGATGAGTTTTTTGATTTTTTTTTTTTTTTTTGTTTGTTTTGTTTTTTTTTTGTTTGTTTTGGGAGAGTTTGTGGGGGGGAGAGGAAGAGGCTGTTGTCAGTGTCGCACAGATTCACAGAATATTCTGAATTGGAAGAGACAAGAATCACTGACTCTAACTCTTCAGTAAATGGCTCGCACAGGGATTGAACTTACAACCTTGGTGTTAGTAGCACCATGCTCTAACCAACTGAGCTAACTGGTGTTGTTTGTGTTGTTTTAAAGACCCCTGTTCATATCACGGCTGCAGAGATTTCTTAGCTCTTATTCTCTAGCTCCTCAAAATTTGCTGTTTGGTATCTGAAACAAAAAACCAACAAGAGAAACTACTTGTTATTATTTAAGACCCCTCAAAAGTCTATTCTTTCCTAACTCACTTCATTCATTACTGAGATGCTGACTCATATTGGGAAAAATTTCTTCACCAAAAGGGTTGTCAAGCACTGGAACAAGCTGCCCAGGGAAGCAGTTGAGTCACCATCTCTAAAGGTAATTGAAAGATGCACAGATGTGGCACTTAGGGACACAGTTTAGTGGTGAACTTGGCAATGTGAGGTTTATGGTTGGACTTGACCATCAAGGGTCTTTTCCAACCAAAACGATTCTATGATCTCCAGCTAGTCCACAGCAACAACCAAACATCTTCACACTCTTTTCCGTGGTGCTTTTGAGAGTGGAGTTGTGCAAAATAACTGAGCTGATCTTCCAGCTTTCTTTTGCCAAAAGATGCACGACTCATTTTCCCTTACTTTCCTTCTGTCTCCTATCCCACTGTAGATATACTCTTACCCTTTACACTACTACAGCACCCATCTTCAACTTCACAATAAAATTATTCTGCCAAGTAAATCAGCAGAATCCTTTTTGTTCTTCTGGTTATGTTAGTTCTCTACTGAGTTAATGACTCAAATGGAATACTAAATTCTTACAAAATCCACTCAAGAAGTGGCTGTGCCACTGAGCCATTCACAAGTAGTGAATAGCTTCCACCACGACATACCTGTTCCACAAGACACTTGATAGAAGAGAGTAATCTTTTTTTTTTTTAACCTAGACTTTACAACTGGTAAATTGTCCCAATTATTGTACACAAAGCCACTTCACTCAAATGTCATCTAAAAATTTGTTGATATGTACAAAAATTGCAAGTCAGCCCAGTTGTGTCCTGCAGCAACAGCTTAGCTTGCTAATCATTACTCTAATTTTCTGTCTGCTTTTTGTTGGGCAGCAAAAACTTTGAAGTAGCTGTAATTGTTCTGTTTACTTCTGGTACACCAAACAGAGTTTCTTACCCACAGTTCTTTGCATTAACACCCCATACTTAAAATTATAATCTTTAGCACAGAGCAAACCTGGTGTTTTTAAAACTCAAGGCTCAAGAACTCCATGATTCTCTACACCTGAAAGTTATTCACAGATGCATGTACATTAAAAATCTCCAACCTTGTGTTGATGTTTGTTTTTAAACTCTCATGACCTTTCAAAGCTTGACTCATTTTTTCACCCCTTCAGAACTGTGACATTGTTTTTCCCCAGTGAGAACCATGATGCATTCTGACAGATCCCATTTTCCAGAGAGAAAGAACACCACAGAAGTCCAGCTACACTAAACAGCTAGCGCTCCATGTAATGCAGGGATGAAATAGGACCAGCAATAGCTATATTAGCACAAGTGACGACTCCTTTCGCTTGACAGATTTAGCAGCATTGTTTGACCACGTTCAGTATGCTAGCAGCATGCCAATTGGCTGTTCTGTTATGCACATGTGAATGAGAAAGAAAAAAAAAAAGAATGGTAGGCTTTAGCACACAAATAATTCAGTAACTCTGCAGTCAGGCATGAGTTAAACTGAGGAGTGTGCATTATATGCATCACTTGGTAGGTGCTAAAACAGTACACAGCACTGTACACAGTAGCCAATGTATATACAGTAGCTTTTAAGTGAGAGACTGCACTAGCAGCTGATGTCACATCAACTAGAATCACAAGGCCAGAAAGTGAAATAAAAGATTAAACACTCCTAAATACTTCCTCTAAAGAAGGAAGCTATACTTCACTACAGTCAAGCATTTCACCATTGATGAAGAACACAAGAGGTTCCTCATACTGAAAGAATCACAGTAATGATTGGATAATGGATAATACTGGTGAACTTCTTATACACCTCTATATTTATTAGATATTTTTAGAGCATACATGCTAGGCAATTGCATATTGTCAAGGTGTTCTCAGCGGCTAGTTTAAGCACATGGTGCCAAAATGAAGGAAGCTGAGTGAAATACATCAACTAGAAACATTAATGCACTGTTCTCCACTTCCACTAAAACAGCAACGAGTTATCAGTTATTAAAAGCACTGAAACCTTAGATATCAGTTACTTAGAGGGGCCTATGTAAGACTATATGTTAAGTAATCAGCCTGCTAAAACATTTTTTAATCAAGACCTTTAATAACAAAATGAGACATCAATGATAAGTCATATCCTACCATTACAAACTTGTTGAAAAAAAAATCAGGACAATTATGTAATCTTCAAGATACTAAAGTATTCTTAATTTACATCTAATTCAAAAGGTAGAAACTGGACTGGAAACCTGAGAACGTGAAAGATGAGAAAGCTACATGCAAAAAGCAAACTGCATGACACAGATCACTCCTGTATTATTTATACTAACACATCAACTCTGCTTTGCCAGATTCCAAAAAACTAGTGCATGAACACTTTACATTCAATCTGTGATTTTTAAAAAACCAGTAATACATGTTTAGACGGAAGGTATGTCTCAATTTATTGTGTAAAAACATAAAAATCTGTTTATTTGTAGTATCAAGTTAATGTAGTTATGTTAAAAAAGTGTACTGAATACAAAGCCAGATAAATATCCTCTATGATCACAGTTAAAATTTTATTATCACATTTGAATCAGTAAGGTGAGAAATATTTCGCACTGGTACAGTGTGATGTAAAAGTTTTGCCAAAGAAGACTTGAAAATTTGAGATTTAAAAAATCCTCATCTGTTTCAAGTTTTA
This sequence comes from Entomyzon cyanotis, assembly GCA_024500445.1. NCBI lineage: Eukaryota > Metazoa > Chordata > Aves > Passeriformes > Meliphagidae > Entomyzon > Entomyzon cyanotis. Next base: position 39,516,940 of record JAKEPQ010001021.1, on the reverse strand, counting down.
ACATTTGAGAATAACCCCTTAAAAAGTACATGTGACTAAAAGAGTAATTTCTGTAGGGAAGTACCTAGAGATTTATTTAGTTTGACTCCCACAGCTTTCATGGGGGAACCATACAAAGAGCACTTTATTTTGAACATAGGTAAGTTCCAGTAATTCACATTTGTGAAAACAGCAAACAAAAGCTTAAGAACTTGGACTGTTTTCACCCTTGTTGCTTAAGAATGCTATGAATACATGAAAATGGCTCACTAATACAGAAAAAAGCACACCTCCTCTCTTTCACGGAAGGTAGCAAAGAAAGTAACACAACTATTCTCTTCCTACATGACTCAGAAATTAACCATCAGATATACAAAAATGCCTATGAACTAGAAAGCAGTGGAAAAGACCGCATATCCAAGGTAGGATCCAGGAGTCACTAGAACTTCAGATAAATAGGAAATCATTTATCAGCATTACTTAGGCATCTAATCCTCTTCACATTTATCTCTCTATACCTAGACTTGCACATATACGCTTCTGAAAAAAAGTCAGTAAAATTTAAATGGCTATTGTGATTGTACAAATTTCTCTGTTGCTGATGTGCATAAAATACTGTAAATTAAAGGACTTTTTGTTGTTCTTTTTTTTCTCTTTTTTTGCAGTCAGCTGGAAGTGCAAAATGGACCACTTTCCAAAATACTGTCTTATAATATAATTTCTAACCAAGACACTGAGATTATATTAGTAGAAATGCCATTCTTACATCCTCACCTTGGAATTATGTTAATTATTCCCAATGTGTGGTCTTGTATGCCAGACTATGCTTTACTGATAAAACTTCTAAAAAATGGGTTTTATAGTTAAAATCTTAACAGCTTTCCCAGGACAGAAAGAGAAAACTGAAGACCATTCCAAAGGACAACTACAATGCCGGCTTGAAAATTAATTACATACAGTTTTTGATAAACAAACTATTCTTTAAATGCTTTATAGCAGAACAAAACCTACTGTCCTGAATAAATTCCTTCAAGGACCAATTATGAAAATAGTATTAAATAATGTCAGTTAGGACTACATAAGGTATCAAGGCATGTTTAAAAAACTGTTATTTAAAAAAAAAGAAGTCTCTTCATAGAGAGAAAATGTTTAATTTAGTCCTCCATTTAAATTTACAGTTAGGTCCTTGACTCTCAGGAAGACACGATGTTGATGCCAAGAATCATAGCAATAAATCTTGATATACACTCTTTGTGAATTACAAACTTATTCCCAATTCCCCTGCCTCTCCCCCACCAAAAAAAATCCCACCAGAAAGTCACCGCTCTGCACTACAAGATACACAATTATAACTATTGCATATTATCATGACTAAAACCAAATTGGAATTATAGTATCTTAACAAAATTTCTGTCATGTCCACTTAATAATATACATAATAATACACAAAGATAAATTATTCCAAAATATAGTTAAATTCAGGAAGAACTTCCTCTAAACTTTCAAAAGCTCAGATGTTTAAAAGAAAAAAGAGAAACAAAAAAAAAGAAGACAAAAAACACAGAGGGTCAAAATGCTGGAGGCTGGGGAACATTCCGTAACTGTGTGACTATGCATTTGTTTGCCCTGTTGTTCTGCTCTCTTCTCTGCAACAATTATCAACTACTGCCAAGGTTGGAGTGACCCAGTACAACTGTTCTTATGCTCAAGAGCCAGTAAAAGCCTCTCCCAGATTCACAAAATTGCTTATGTCAGTACACAAATCAAATTAATACTTCCCAGGACATCAATGATGAATTTGAATGGTGAATGTAAGTTTGTTGTAGTGGCTTAGAAAATTATCTTCAGTTCTTCCAACCCATTTTCTTCTTTTCTGCCACCACTTCTAGAAGTGAAAATTTAAGACGGTCATCATTTTCAGTTGTTTTAACAAAACACTGTGCCTTTCTGACAACTTGCAACCAATGTTGGGAGAGTAGATCAGGCAAATCTGCTTTCAAAACCACTCGAGAATTTTGATCACATACTTCTCTGAATATTACCGAACTGAAATATGATCCTACTCTAAGACCATTTTCTCAATTAGCTTTCTGATTCTTCTCTGCATCATTTTAATTTGTTCAAGAACCTGAAAGCACAAATGTTACATGGCTCTTACTAACAAACTCTAAGCTGTCAGGAGGTAGCCACTGTCCCCAGCAATATCCTGTCACATAGGTTATCATTTAAGAAGTTCATCAACATTAGCAGATGTAGGATCACCCAGTTTGCCAATCAAGACATGAAGGGCAATTTGGCATGACATGGAAACACCAAAGTAATAACATACTCAAATTCAAACATTAATACAGGGACACAACTAGAAACCACAAGTAATTCACAAATAGCACTGACTGCAGCAGGAAACATTTAAACTGTGACAAATGTGATGTGCTAATTTCCCCATCCTAAAGTGCTATAATGAGAAGATTTCAAAATAGTGCTGGTTGATGATACCTGGTGTCTTCATTCCCTCATACTAAGGAACAGTCCTTGTGTCACACAGGTAATATAGTCATATTGTTGTGACCATTCAAGACTTCTACACTTTCTCCTGAGAAAGGACAGGAAGTGTCATATTTATCGATTTCACAACATCTACATACAATTCTCTGAAGACAGAAGACACCTAATCTTTGGTCAATCTCAACTTAGAGAAACCTATCCCACTGAAGTAAGAAGCTAAGCAAAAAACTGAGTTGCAAACACCATATTTATAGAAACAGCAAGATTTTTCCTATTTCATTTTTGTACTTCATTAAAAAAAAACCCAGAAGTCTACCCACGACACACACATATGGTTTGCATAAAGAAGGAGATGAACACATTCTAAATTCTCTAGATATGAGGTTGCTGAAACTGAATTCTGACCTCACTGATGCTCAGGAGGTAACAAAGGAATAAGATTACTTACAGATTTAATAATTTGTTTTTAAAGAAGTAATTTCTAGGCAACAGCTGTTCTTGATAGCCCTCTATTTTTATGAAGTAATTATTTTTAAATATATGTATTTATTTATAGTCTATGTACACTTCAAGCAGGAAACCAATCTTCCATGCAACTAAAAAAACCCAAACAAAATCAGTGCTGTTCATATACATCTTTATATGAAGAGATTAATGAAATTATTCTTCGTTACTCTTCCAATTAATTGTGTATTTTTCCATAAATCAAGGCCATATTGTTTTGCTTTAAATACCTTACCTCTGTGCGTAAGTATCTCCTACCAATGATTCTGTAGTCTTAAATCAACAGAGGTAGTTCGTTTCACAATGAATACTTATGCAAATAGGGCACAGAGATGTACTTACTTCATTTCAGCCAAACAACTGCTAACTCACAGGAGCCATTTCAAAGACAGACAAGTAACTGTCATCTTAACCATTTTCCCATCCTTTTTGCCTTGGACTTAAATGGTTACTGAAAGTATCATTTATAAATAGCATGAAATTATGTTCTCTAACCATTTTTTCAACTGAAAGAGAATTAAGATTTTTCATTCTTTTAATTTTACATGTCAGACAATTAAGCATATTTCTAGTAAGCAAGCAAATAAACAAATAGAACTGTATTTCTGAAATGTTCCAGGAGCAACCACCTGAGGAAATGTTCAAATGTAGTTAAAACCATAGCAGTAAGCAGCAGTTTAACTAAAACAAGCTAAGAGAAGTCTATATAGCAAAGAAAAAAAATCAATAAATTTAGAAACAAAATCTCCCCTTTTAGGAAAATACTCATTAAGGCTATCAGATTAATTTATTAATGAACATCATTGATTCAAAGGCTATTGCTGTTCAGGTAGAATTCAGGTGAAGAGATTTCCTCATTATATTTATTTACCCAAACCTTTGCAGGCCACCATTGACAGATGAGAGTTTTCAAGTATGTGCTAACTAAAATTCAGTCACATAACTAAAAAATACAACTGTAAGTAATCTTGTGTTTGGGTTTGTTTCTTTTAAACTACATTTTCTCATTTATGCACCTTTACCAGTGTTCCTCCTTTTCAGCAGATGCAAAGATTTGATGAATACACTTTTCACTAATCATGTTCTGAAGTTCTGCTTCCCAAATTTTTCATCACCACACTAGGTAACAGGCAAATGAAAAAAAAATATTTCTGCAGTATATACAAATATACCAACATTACAGTTTCTTAAACTGGAACAAGATACATTTTATTGTGACAGCTATGAGTGCTCCAGTTAAAAATTTGACGAATATCAGCCAGCACTTGTGTGGCAGGGTTCTGTCACCTTCCCTTCTGTAATCAGAACTATTCACAGGAGCACTGCTCAATGTGCAAATTCACCTGCACTATTGTATAAGCATCTGCCTACCTGCATGCAGGTAAAACACTTCCAAAGAGAAGCAAACCTCTTACTTTATCTGATCTTTTGTGTAGTTATCCAAGCCTCAAGACACATGCTTTTCTCTTAGCTGCAAGAAGTTAGCTGGTATTAAAAGTATAGGACTTGTGCCATTTCTTATTTTAAAACAGAAATCTCAGGCAGGAGTTTTTATTAGCATAAAACTTAAGAAACACATATCTGATTTTTCAGTACATTTCCCCGAGTCAGAGATCATTTCAATATCAATTCTCATGTTGTCCTGTAAAGCTCTTGAACATTGCTCTTTTCTGCAGTGTCTGAGTTTGTATGGATATTATGAGTAGGAAAACTGCAATTTTAACTACGACTATTTCACTTCTTCCCACTTTAAAGAAAAATAATTCTTCCTGATGTTATGCATCTCTTCTGTGTTATTAGGGTAAAACTCCTGAGATTGCTAGGTAATGGGTAAAGTATACATGAAGATCATCAACAAGGGCAAGTGATGCATTTCTTTCTAGACAGGAGATGGCAGACATAGCTTCCTTATTTACTGCATTTATGATGAGGGGTGTGTTACTTTACACAACATCTACATTGGATAGGCTTTAACAGAAAAAGAAAGCTGAAACTAAGCATTGCTCTAAGTGGGACGCTTAAAAACAACAGAAAAAGCCTGAATAACATTTATGATAAAGACTCAAACATATCAAGAAGGCAGCAGGAGATTTGGATACCTCCTTGCACATTCAGAGAGGAGAAAAGAATGTCATGAAAACACAGCATTGCTTAAACACCTTAGAAGACAATGATACCAATCCAAATCACAGAATAATCTCTTTTGTAATAGAAAGTACAAGATCTCAGAACAGTCATTTTATTCTCTGACCACAACAGCAAAAACAAAGAACCCACACATGAAAACAAATTTAGAGGTGCTGTACACAAAAACTTTAAAGATAGATATGACTGCAGAGCCTCAAAGACATGGTAGTACCCAATTCCTAGAGAAATCTAAACAATAGATAAGCAAGTCATAAGTCTTTAAAGTGGTCTTTTGCTAAAACTTCTCCTCCTTTAAAAATATTGTTCCTGTTTTCAAGAAATGGAAAGTGAAAATATTTTAAGCACACACCATCTTAGTAGTTCTGAGAAGTCTTAAGATTATAAAAGCGATGTTTAGCTAGTAAAGCCAAAAGTACAAGAATGTTATTAATCCAGCCAGGACAATGCACTATATGATTCCAAAACAACAGTCAACTAAAGCACAAGTGCGAGCACAAGTGCAGACAGGAAAGTTAAGCGTATGACTTAATCCTGAAGGGCATGTATTCAGCACTTTAACTCCCTTACTTTTAAAACCTATCAAAAGCTTACACATTGCCAGAAAAGTTAGCAGGCCACCATCATAGATCATTTTCCCTTTGGCCCCCTATACAACAAAAACTTCAACATACAAGAATAACAGCAAAAAATTTCTCAGTCAGCAAAACAAGAACAGTTTTTGGTTTTTTTCTCTCCAACAAACAGGTTTTTTCTCTCCAACAGTTTTTGCCACTTTGTTGCATACTTTGTATCTCGGAGACTGAATAAAAAAATGTTACTAATTACCTTCTTATGACTGTTACAGTTTCTGTTACAGATTCATAAAATAGGGAGGAAAAACAGCTATTGCTCTGTGTGACCTGCTCAAGCACAACATCCTGCTACAGCTATCCATGTAAATGATGGCATACTGCAAAGTGAGGGTGAAAGGTGCCCACACAGTTTGATAATTTGGCTATTTTAAGAATACTATTTCTAAGGAGTGGTGGAGCCCCACTTCTCCACATTTTCAAGCCAGGCCACATTTCCCATGCGTATGCAAAGAACCACCTAAAGCCTTTCTGTAACAGTCTTGCCATGAGAGTGGAAGAACTGCCTCTGAGCCATCAAAAGTATGCACCAGCTGCCACCTCTGCAGTGGTTCCCTACTGCTATGCTGCGAGGCCTCCAAAAGAGCTTTTTTTCCTTCCCCCACTACTTGAGTTTTCACTGTCAGATGTGTGCTCTGCTCCTCCCTGCTTCTTCTACACTGATGAAGGAAGCTGAAAACAGTATGGTCATCAAATCTCAAGCTGATTTTGGAAACAAAATTCATCCAGCCTTCTTTGACTATCCCACAAATAACCCTTAAAAATGCCCGACATTTCTGTGGGCTGTAAACTGCAAATAGCATCCTGAGATGTTTGCCCTGCATGCAATGCATTACGATTTGCCATGTGGGAACATGGAATCAAATACTACATGGTTTAAAATTATGCAAGCACAGTAAAAAAAAAACAACAAACCACTGTTTAGACCTCATGAAGTTAAATGGAGCTCCTTTACATTTTATTATTACCTACATGACAGGAAGAGATGAAGGCAAAAAAGGAAAAGGGTATTTCTCAGATAACACCAGTCAGTTTTGTGATAGGGGTCTCAGGGACAAAAAAAACCAGCCGGTTTTCTCAGCTGCTTTGTCCATGTATGTCCTATGTTACAGTCAGAACACTCAACATCTACAAAATAGAGGGTACAAGAGAGTACAGTACAAGGCTGTACAAGAAAAGTTGATTAACCAAAGTAGTACCTTGTAATGCATGTTTCTCAATAACAAATGAAAGTACTAATGTTTGAGATAGGTACATTTTAGTTGATTAAAGAGTACAGTATCAGAAAGTGAAGACTGTTACCCTCAGAAAGGAGGAAAGGACCACAAACAGACATGAACAGCCCTCTACTCAACTGCAGTATACAGTTGGCACCCCTGCACCAGTAAGCAAACAAGCTCTGAAAAGTTCCTAATAGCCAGTGCAACCTCTGAGCTACAGGATTCCAAGAAAACCGGGATCCCTTGAAGGAAGATGAGCCTGACTACAGATAATGCACCATGAAACTGCTCTCAACTAGCCAAGTTCCAAAATACTTAGGCCTCCAAGACCCAAGGGCAATAGCCAAAACTCCAACAAAGGAAGAGGCACGGGTCACCCAGCAGGATAAGGTCATTCAGTTACTGAGGTGAGCAAATAATAACAGAATGGTTCGGGTTGAGAAGGACCTTTCAAGGTCACCTAGCACAGCCTCCCTGCAACAACTTAGGGGCAAATGAAGTGTGGATCACACATGCCTTTAAGAGTGCCCAGAGCTCTGGGAGGTATATATGCTTCTGAGATGCATCTTTGAATGACTGTAAACCAGTCAGAAACAGAAAGAAAAGCCATATAATATTTATATTATGGTTTTATATATACAGCCATGGCCAGAGTCAGTGAAAAAATTCCTACCTAATGCCCTAATCTGGTCAATACTTCCAATTGTCCTTACTGGCCTTAAGAAGTTACGAGCTTGATTTCACTAGTCTAATTAAACCAATCTCTCTCATCCCATTGCTAAATCCTTCCAGATGACTGCAATGGGAGTTGCACTGGTGGCAAGTCTGTCCTCCTTTTCCTCTTCTGTTCTATTCTGAGCAGCTAATATAACACAAGGCCAAAACATGAGTGCTCTAAATCCCAATTACTACTTGCAATTTTGTAATCAACAGAAGACATACGATCTTAAGTAGACAAAGTAATGAGTCCACCCCGTATCCACACAATTTGTTCTTACTATACCACATTATACACAAAAATGTTTATCCTGAGGACAATTATTCCAGAGTTGATCATCTTTTCAGCAAAGAGGTTTTCTTTAAAAGGGATTGATCTCAATCCCCATAGAAGATGGGCAGGGCAGTGTGGCTCAGAAATAAAATAAATAGAAAAAACAAAAAAACCAAACCACCAAAGAACCAACCAAAAAAAAAAAAAAAGTCAAAAAACAACTACATACTCCTTTACATTATTGTCTTTAACCAGGCTAATAGTGTAATAGTGTATGTAGAAAGCTCACACATACCTACACAAACAAACAAAATGTACCATCTACTGTCATATAAAACGCCTTTCATAAACATTATGTATCACTTTTAATAAGACAGAGCACCAAGATGCTCCAAAGAGTAAACCTACTACGGCAGCCATGGTAAAAATTTGTGAAAAGGTTGGTGTCTTCTGAGAAAACACAAGCAACCCTATAACTAGAGGACCAGAGAAAAGAGCAAACCAAACACACAGAATTGTTGGTCAGCTCTGTAAGGAGCAAGGCACTTCTTGAGTCTTACTGCTCAAAATGCCAGGAAGAAGCAGGACCCAAAGCAGCACAAACAGGAGTGCCCTCCCCACATCTATGATTTGTTTTGAAATTCTTAGTAACAGCACTGGCCTCTTGCATGGAAAGTGTAGTCAGTATACAGTCCACAGGTGTGGACGAGTAAAGGTCTAACCTGTATGCTAAGTCATGCCATTACTAAGAGGAACCTATTCAAAATAAGGCAGTGCCAACATAATTCCTTGTGTTTGTAAAAAAGAGGCCCCTGTAACTAGAAGCATATGGCTGATGCTCTGTTTATGGTGCTTCTCTACTTCGCCCAAATCAGATATTTCACATTAATCAACACAAAGTTCAGTTGTACTGGGAAACAAAAAACATTAGAACATTCTTTTAAGCTAATGCAAACGTGAGCCCTGTGGAAAACTATGTGATCTGCACAACACAGTGAAACAAAACAGTGTGCTGTTAGTACCAAATTAGGGTAACAAAATATTTAAAATAATTGCTTACATAACTATTGTAACAGCTGGAAAAACAAATATTCGTTGGGTTCACTGTGGAAATCAAGTTATCATCTAGCTTAGCTAATGTCTTGCTGAGACTTCTAAGCTTCTTACTTCTGTTTCCTCTTTAAAACACAGTTAACACCTACTGTGGATATATGGTGACGGATTACTGATCCGTCAGCAGAAGTTTTTCCAACAAAAAAAATCAAAACTCTTGGGGTTTTGACATCTAAATTTAAAGCAGTTTCTTATTTGATTTCCCCAACTTTTTTCTTTTCTAAATAGGACCTATACAGCCACACTGCAAAATACCTTTTTTCACTGTATTAAAAATGTGTTTTGCATCTTACTCAAGAGCCTCTTTTACAATACGATACATGTGTAATAGTTGTTCTGCTACTACTACAGGTCTCTTGGAATCAGCAGGCCGCTGAAAACACCTCATGACAAAAATCAGTATCACAGTGATAGTGGCGTATCAAATTCTGATTAAAAGACTTCAAACAGACCACATCTCAAAATTACCACTCCAGCATTTAAATTTAAACTTCACATCAAAACACTTCATTCAGTATGCTACAGAACATAAAAAAGTTATTAAACCTATTCATTAAAATCCTGGTTCTTCAGATTTCATAAATGGGTAACACTGCTTACAGTAATAATTCTGTCATGTGCTTAAACTGTTAAGGCCTTCGTTCCACATTTTAATGATGAAGTTTCCCTTGTTTTGATTTTTAAAGACAGCACTTCTCTAAACCAGTCATGTCCATTGGGGGAGATAGAGTGAGAAGAGATATAAGAGCCTGTTTCTTTAAACTGAGGTTTCAAAACCCCAACAGTTTTCCCAATTATTAAAACATACTTGTAAATATTATGTGTATACACAGAGATAACTTGCAGCCCACGATAAAACTGCTTAATGAAACAATTCTAAACACAGTTTACTCTGAGGGAAAAGAGAATTACAGAAAGTACAATGCAGTATCAACAATTCCAAGTTGAAAACACTGCTTCTACTGCTGATATTTTCACTTCCTTTCCATTTCACAGGTCACTTTTATCTCATTGATTCTGTCATTTCCCTGCCTACTTCCCCATAAAATGGATCTATTCAGCATAACAGCAATCCTGGATCTCCCAAAGCAGAAGAATTACACACCTGCATCCACTTTATTCCCTTCCCCAGACCAGGATCCTCTGCCCCAGGAAATATCAATGCTTCTTGAGCAATGACATTCCAGTTTGCTTTTTGAATTTCACCTTTTTGGGAGAGTCTAACCCTTACCTCAGTACTCAGCAAGGCAAGATCACGTTTTGCCTACACATGTGGGTAGGGAACGAGTACCTGTTTGTCTGAGACAAAATTTCTTAGCGTGTAGCAGATATCAGCGTTGCTTCCTTCCTCTTAACCTCCCCCCACCCTCCCCCCCAGACACATCTGAGGGCAGTAGAGAATGTTTGGAGCAATTTAACAAGCAAAAGGGAGATGAACGGCTGCTGGTCTCGGAGCAAGAGGCTCAGGGTAGGTGCGATGGACAGCCGGCCTACGGCAGGCAGGGATACAAGAAAAAGGGATGGAGGCAGGAGCAGTCGCCGCTGCCGAGGTACTGCCCGGAGGCGCACGGCACGATTGGCCGGAGGCTTGTAAACAAGCCAGTCTGAGAGCAACAGGGGCTTCAAGGGCAGCCCCAGCGGCGGCCGAGCAGCCTCAGAGCGCACGCCGGAGTGGAGGCAGCCCCGCGGCCCCGGCGCGGTGCCGGCACGGCCCTGGCGCGGCCCCGCGGTGCCGGAGGAGCGGCTCCCAGCCGCGGGCGGCTCCGCTCAGCCCCCGCCGGTGGCCCCGGCCCCGCGCCCGCCCCGCGGCACCACCAGGCCGCTCCGCTGCGCCGCCCCCCCGCCCGCTTCGGCCGCAGCGAGGGTCGGGCGGCCCCCCGCCCCGCCCGTACCTCGGCTGAGATCGAGGGACACGTTCTCCTCGCCGCTGTCGTTCCGACCTGCGGGGACGGGGCGAGAGAAGCGCGTTAGACGGGCGGGGAGGAAGGAGCCGGGGACAGGGAGTAAAAAGAGAGGAGAGCGGCGAGGGGCGCCGGCGGACACCGCGGCGGTGCGGGCGCCGGCGGTGCGGCCCGCGGGACGCTCCTCACCTCGGATGCGGAGGTGCCTCAGCGAGCGGGCGCGGAGCGTCGCCGCCATGTTTGCGGCCCCGCAGCCACAACACCGGAAACCTCGCCCGCTCTCGCGAGGGGAGGCGCGCGGAGCCGCCGACGCGGAGGGCACCTCCCCCTCGGCGCGGGGCGGGGGCGGCTGAGGGGGCGGGCGCGGGGCGGGCGCGGGGCGGGCGCGGGGCGGGCGCGGGGCGGGCGCGGGGCGGGCGCGGGGCGGGCGCGGGGCGGGCGCGGCCTAGCGACGGGAATTACTTTTTTTGTTTTGTTTTGTTTTGTTTTCCGTTGTGTTTTTGTTGGGGGTTTTTTGTTTTTCGGGGTTTGCCCGCCCGGTTTCATGGCCTTGTGATGAGGTGGTAATTCACGTGGGTGCGGCATGACCGTGGGCTTTGTACGCCGGATGTTTTCTGCTTTTTAACGCGTGAAGTAATTAAAAACAGGGCGGGGGGGGAAGGCTTTTCCGCGCTTGTTTGTTTTGTGCACGGTGGGTCTCTGTGTAGGCTCAAATGCTGATCTACTTCTTACTGCTTTTAGATTTGTTAATTAAATAAATGCATATATTAAAAGAAGAAAAATGTCGTTAAAAAGTGCCACTGCAAGAAACCATGCACTGGCTTACTGACTTACTCCTCTTTAGGGAGAAGTTTATATTTTCAGACAGCGGCCCACATCATGCCCTGATGCTACAGACAGACACAGACATCGCAAATCCTTGCACTCAGACATCCCAAGTTGTCTAGACCAAGTCCAGCAAATTATAATCCAGTTGAAGTGTAGAAGTAGCCAGAAGTATAAAAATACCTTCACAACTTTAGATAACTTTTTGCTGTTTTCTAGTTAATAATTCTCCACGCTGCATTTTCCCTTTTCTCTTGAGGTCTTTCGAATCACATTCAGCATTACTCATAAAAATCTGGGGCGTTTGAAGTATTCATGAACATTAAGTTTCATCTCAAAATTTTCACACTTACTGGTGCACTTCTAAAACATTAATACTGGTTGAGGAGAGTAAAATAATTATTTGTTGAGCCAGAGTGGAAAAACTTTCAGGCATATCAATTAATATAACACTTAAGAGAATCTTGTTTTAAAGTAATTGTATCAAGTATACTTGATTTAAAATATGAATTTAAAAAACTTCTGTATCATGGTTTTTACTTGTTAAATATGAAGCTAATGTCCTGGAAGAATCACAGATTCTCAAAATTAAAATCTCTAAACAATAAAATCTCATCTGTCCATAACACAGGAGCAGAACATGTCAAATTCCCTTGGGCAGTTTCATCAATATGCCTCTGGGGTGTCCTTGAAGATTTCATGTCCAGGGAGCCCTTGACCTGCTGAAAATGCCAAGTTAACTGCTGCTGCTAGTGATAATGCTGCGTCCTATTTACTGCAAATTCTGCTGTTGTCTAATTATTTTCCTGTAACTTTTACAGATCACATGGAACATTGGCCCAGTCTGGATAGGATTTGAACTTGTAATCCATATGTAAAGTGCTCTAGACACTGATGCTAAATTCAGCACTTGCTTCTTCCCTAAAAGGTAGAAAGTCTGGGAGACATGAGGTATTTCAAGAGAACCCAAACATCACCTTCCAACAAGGGTGAGTAAGAAAGGAGTAATGTTTAAATCTCAGAGTACTCTTTTGCAGCTTTTTTTCCCTGCAGACACCCTTTAATAACCACAATATTACATTTATCTTGGGGGGCTTCAGTTTCCTGTCTTTTTCACCCTACTAGTTTTTGGATTCTGCAGGCAAAATTGAGGTTGTTTCTGATAATGACACACAAAAGAATGTCATAATGGCAGTCATAAGTGCTAATCCACGAGACTACATTGAAAGTGGTTTGAGGTGTAATTAATATTTGCCACAACTGGGGGAAAAAAGGGAAATGGAGCGTTGGATTTTTAATTTTCATTAAGCTGAAATGGAAAAGAGAAATGCATTAGCCTTTACTTTCACTTAGATCCCCACAAAACAAACAAAAAACCAAAAACCCCCACACATATGGTTGCAAAGAATGTCAGGGCCTTAAACTGGGTCATCACTGGCATGAAGAGTCCTCACCCCAGGTGAGCAAATTACAGTTTTGGATCTGTTTTTGGAGATTTTCCTATGTTCTAGTCTTCCCTCAAATGTGGGGAAAGAGCCACAAAAGTTCATTAAAAAAATTATAAAGGTTCCTTTCACATCAAATTTTCTACACATTTTCATCAGGCACTATTGCTCATGAATATGCAGAAGTGGAGAAATGTGGAGGAAGAAAAGAAAGCTATTTAGTCCATTTGGAGGGAGAAAATTAATACCAAAGAGAAAATTAACTTCTGCACTTGACTTGTGCATCACAGATTACAGCTGATCCAGTGTATGGCAGCCTCTTGTATTTTTTTTTTTTTGTCTTTCAGCATCTAAAACACAATACATCAAATCACTATAAATCCAGTCAAAGAAAAGAAGTTTCAATGGCCAAATGGGGAATCAGAATACTTCAAATTTAGTTCTTCCTTTGTAATGTTATGTGAAAGTAACTTTTTTCTGTGTAGTTTAGAAAATCTCCAAAAGCCAGGGACACATTGTGAAAGCAGAATTTCCGGTGAGCTGCTGTTGTTTTTCCTCTCCCATCTCCAAAGCACGACATATGAGACCATAACAATCCTCTAGTGTCACCTGGAGGTTTGCAGAGGCAGGTTGATCTTGGTGAAATATTTACATGTTCAAGGAGGGGAAAGGGGCTTCTAAAACTAGAGCCATATTTCTGTGCATGCATGCAAGGGGCTCAAAAAGAAACTGCTTTGTGTTTTCCTTTTCCAATCACAAAATTGTTGCTTTTGCCCCCTCATGTTTGGGGCAGCCTTTTTGTATGCTGAACAAGGGTATGCAATGTGCTGTAGAGATTACTACTATGTGAATTTTAAATCTTCAAGATTTAAAATCCAAAATAAAGATCAAAAAGAAAAGCTTTTCACTTCTTTAGGGTCAAATGAAGAAAGCTAGTAGCAGAGCCTTAACTATCTTGAATCATTTAAATTCCATGGAAATGAATGTAGATATGCAATGTACACCGGCTGCAGCCTGCCCATCATATAAATGTAGAAAAAACATAAACATGAATTGAGCTATGCAGACAAGAAGTTAATTTACTGAATTCAACTGAGCTACTGTGATTTGTAGCTGAAGAGCACTTTCTCTTATGCAAATGTATTTGTAATACTCTTCCTTAATTTGCAATATCGTAAAATTTGGTATGAATAAACAATAAATACTGAATGACAATGGGACAAACAGGAAGAGGAGAAAATCTAGTGAATGGGATCAAATGTTAAAAAAATCATCCCTTCTTCTCTATTTCTATACTGTTAGCAAGAATTTTTGTAATGACTCTATTTTTTTAGTCTTATTCATGACATGAAGCCCATCAAACTGCATACAACATGATAAAACATGAGCTCTGTTCTCTGCAGCTGAGAAATACTGTCAATGGAGGTATAAAAAAGAAAGGTATAAAGAAATCATCACTGATTGAATGAAGTATCTCAGAAGTCTGTAAGATACTGGTTTGTCAATGTAATATTACAAAAATCACTTGACCTGATTTTTCTTACATTAAAAAAAATCACACTGTAAAAATGTCTGTCTGAGCAGCAGCTCAGAATCAGGTAAAGAAAGACACTGAGGTACTTGAGTGAGTCCAGAAAGGGCAATGGAGCTGGGGAAGAGTCTGCAGTCCTGTGAGGAGCAGCTGAGGGAGCTGGGGATGTTTGGCCTGGAGGAAAGGAGGCTCAGAAGAGTCCTCATCACTTTCTACAACTGCATACAGGGGTTTTATCTAGCAAGGTGGGGAGTCTCTTCTCCCAGGCAATGGGACAAGAGGCAATGGCCTCAAGGTTCACCAGGGGAATTTAGACTGGATATTAGGAAAGATTTCTTCACAGCAAAATTGGTCAAGCATTGGAACAAGCTACCCAGATGCAGGGAAGTGGTGGAATTGCCATTCCCAGCGGTATTTAGCAGCAGTATATGTGGTGTTTAAGGACATGCTGTAGTGGTGGACTTAGCAGTGCTGGGTTACCCATTGGACTCCATGAGCTTAGATGTCTTTTCCAACCTAAACGATTCTGTGATTCCAAGAATGGGTCCTGGTAGATGTTTGGTTTAGAGGTTCCACTGTTTCAGCCAAATCAAATCCAGCTCATCAGCACATTTTTAGCTGCTGGAAAATTGTATAGTATCAAATTAAATTATTGGCAGCTCTGAACAACCAGTAGTCATTCTGCAGCAACACACAGGTCCTAGAGCAGACCTGCACAATGCCTGACCTGTGGGCAGTCATGCACTGGAATTCTCAGATCTCTCTATCCTTCACAGTTGGCATAAAGTGGTACAATCCTGAATGTCACATCTCCATCCAGATACAGAGTCGTGTGTGGGAGGATGGAGTTGCAGCTCTGGGCCTGCTTGCCTGTTGTGCAACAGAAGGATCTGCTAGGGAGAAGGTAGTGCTGCCACTTGAAAAGGCATCCTCTTCAGAAAATGTGGGTAAGGAAACAAGGGGAAAAAGGTGACCCTATTAGCTGCAGCATAATCTACATAAAATCAAAGTCTTTTAATATTCCATTCTTGAGATTTTTGTTCTGTGTCTCCATAATATTGCAACAACCAAAACTAGGAAGGGTCCTTCCTCCTGTGTATAAGATCATCTGACTCCTACAAGCAGTCATTTTGCCATGGATGCTACCAGAGGATCTGAGAAAAATTCAGTGTGGCCAGAGCTGGATTGAAAACCTAGCAGAATCTGCAATATTGGGAAGGACAGAAGTCTTGTAAAAGAATTGCAATGTGAAAGGAGGGATATTGCATTTTACACACATCTGTTCCCTTGGGAATCCATCTGGTTCATGGAGTCACCTGGGGAGGGCAGTGGTGACATGGAGATCCTGTAATATGTGCTGGAAATTCTCTGGACTGCCTTGCACTGGTCTTGAGCCAAAACTGTCTGATTTAGGCAATGTGACAGCAAAGGCCATCAGGGTCCAGTGCCCGGGGATGTTCCCTGACACTATTTTAAATTACTAGTATGGATGCAGCTATGGGCTGCATCTGGTTAGAGGCAAGGTGTGGATTGCCAAACTGCCCAGAAAGTGCAGAGTGCAGAGAGTAAGGCAAGCAAGGATGACCTTAGTGGGTAACTGCTGGGTTTAGGTGGATGCTGAATATTTTTTGTTGAACTTTTGATCCACATGTTAGATTTTTTGATTTGGCCATTTTGGTCTCATGTTCACCAAAACTGCCTGGAGAAAAAGAAATGGGCAATTTGCAGTTGCTACCACTGGGCATGCTTTTTGGGGTGTGAACGCTCTCCTGGCTTATGTGCTATATTCCTAGTATATTCCTTTCCTAACCTTTTCAAATACAATTCATTAGGTGTGTTTCTACATATATTGTTATGGAAAAGGATTTCTATAGGCAGTATTTTAAGTATCAGTAATATAGTTTGCAAAAGTAGAGCAATTTGCTAAAAACAAACCCCCAATATCTAACAAAGTTTTTAGCTCAGTAAACTTTTCTCTTCCTGTAATTGCTCTGATTTTGGTAAACATCATAATAGAAATTAATTCACAAAGATAGTACCTTTAAATTAATAAAGAAGAAGTATTAACAAAAATCAAAATTGATTGCAGTTGTTTGTAGTGTTAATATTTCTTCAGTACCCCATAATGGATGAAATTAAAAAAATAAACACACAGTGCATAGCAGAAAATTAAGCAAGAGCAGCAGTAAGTATCATACTGAAGCAATAACAATTAGCAGCAAAATAACAGAATATCAAGTGCTGCAACAAGTCTTCCTGATTAAATGGGCAGGTTGCTAACTAGATTGTTAATTAGTACAGCCTTATACTTAGACACCCATTCATGTGAGATTTTTCCCAGCATTCCACACTGTATAATCCTATTGAAACTGGGAAAAGCAACAGGTGTTTCGTTGTGTATGGTTGGCATAATAATTACACCTGAGAAAAAATCTTTATCAAAACACAGCTGCTGTTTCAGTCCAAACAAACTCCAGTAACAGTGCTGAAGCTCTATGTAAGGATAATTTGTCATCAACTGATACAAAATCTATATGGCAGGAGAAACTGTTTTTTGTAACTCACAATCTTTTCTTAAAAACTGAAGAAGCCCGTTAATATCTTCTTTGGGCACTGGCTGACAAACTCTGGATAACATTTTAACAGCAATGCTGTAATACATAATGGTATCCAAAATGAAATATTTGGATATTGGATATTCTCAGCAGCCAGTGAATCTCATTAAAGCATGCTTGAGTCTCTTACACGGTCAGTAGCAAGGGGCTTACTACGAGTATAGAAGCAGAAAAAGGGATGGGATAGAATTTTTTTATTTTTAAGTTTAAACTGGCAGTGTAAGATTTACTTATGTATAGCATTCCAACTTCAATACTGAAAAAAACTCCACCAAGTACTGAGGGCAGAGGGAAGGTATGCTTGACCTAATTTGAAATGCTGCGGGATAAACAGCCTAGAACTCAAAATACAAGAATTATAAGTCTCCTCAGTGCCTGTTGAGTCATTAAACCTCTGCTGGTGTCACCCACAGAGTTAGGAATCTTGCACAAAAAAAAAAAAAAAAGCATTTAAACAGAGCAGCTTTTAAAAATGGAATAAAAGTGAAAGTGCCAGGGGCAGGAATGCAGAAGTGGGGGAACAGTTTAAAAGGATGAGAAGAGAAAGGAACAAGAAAGAAGAAAAGCAAGGACAGAATGCCATGGTCAGACAATCAAGGAAAAGAGGAATAATTATGGGGAACAGGAAGTAGTCAAGTAAGAAGGAGTACAGAGAACATTTCAGGTGGTGAAAGGAAGTAATGACAACAAAAATATAGGAATTTCTTTGGATCAATACAAAAGAAGAAACTGGGCTTACCTGTGTCAGCTGGAAGGTGTGTGACAACATTGTCCAAGGCAGGAGAACATGGAAGAAGCTGAGATGCAGGAGAAGGGAAGGGAGCTTGGCAGTGTGTTCCTTCTGTCAGCAGCAAAAATGGATGAGAGCCCCGTATTGTGTGTCTGTGTTTTGTGTACATTTTCCACCTGAAGCACACCCACACATAAATGAAGGATCAGGCAGCTTTTCCTGTTAAGAACTTGAAAATCAGGAATCACGCCAAAAAAAAAAAAAGAAAAAAAAAAAAAGCAGGGAAAAAAGCCAGTGCTAATTTTTCCTTTCTTTGTCTGTCTCATGATGCCTGAGCAGTAGGATTTCATGATATTACTGAAGTAATGCAAATCGCATAATATTTCTTAAAACCCTTGGTATCCATCTAATTCACATTTCATTCGTGTTTGTGTTGACATTTTGCATACTTCCTTTCTGCCTAGTAGTGAATATTTTAAATTCAAGCAATATTTTTGTGTTCGTGTGTTAAGAGAAAAGATACACAATTTCCCATATTCTTTGTAACAAGGACCACAATATAAAAAGCCTCCAGCAAGAAACTCTAAACGTTAACATCTTCATCTTTTCTCTCAAAATGCTTTCAAAGGAGGAAAATATAAATGATTTACCAAATTCTATGTGTGTTCAGGAGGCACCTAGCTAGAATGAAGCACAGAGAAGGAAAACTGTGAGATGACTGTATTTTGCAGCACCCAGGGGATGGCGGGCTACCATGCTACTGCTCAGCACAAGGTTACAACATATGTTAGGTGGTGTTCTGCAGTACCATGGTGAGCCAGAGTGGCCCTGAAATGTTTCCCAAGTGGCTGGGGTTCTGGAAACTCCTTAGGATGACCCTTCAGCTGCACTACCACCTTATTTCTGAGCCAGGCTAAGCAGTCAGGGTGGAGGGCTTTGTAGGGTTGTGCCCTTATCCTGAGTGAATTGCCTCTAATAAACAAGTTGACTTTTTCAGAATTGCTCTGGGGCAGCCTCACCTTGAGTGCTGGGGGCAGTTTTGGGTGCCATAATATGAGAAAGACATGAAACTGTTAGAGAGTGTCCAAAGGAGGGACATGAGGATGGTCAAGTGTCCAGAGGGGAAGCTATGTGAGAAGTTGCTGAGGTCACTTGGTCTGCTCAGCCTGGAGAAAAGGAGACTGCAGGGAGACCTCACTGCAGTTACAACTTCCTCATGAGGGGAAGCAGAGGGGCAGGCACTGATCTCTTCTCTGTGGTGACAGTGACAGGACCTAAGGGAATGGCCTGAAGATGAGTCAGGGGAGATTTAAATATTAGAAAAAGGTTTTTTGCCCAGAGAATGGATGACCCCTGGAACAGGCTCCCCAGGGAAATGGTCACAGCACCAAGTCTGCCAGAGTTCAAGAACCATTTGGAGATTCTGTGATTCTATAGTCTATTTACAGTATAAATTTTGCATGCTAATACTTTTTTTAAACACAAGGCGTTGTTTCTCTTTTCTTTGTATTTAATAATAAGCAGAGGAAAAGAAGAGGAAAATAAAGTAGTGAGAGTCCTAATCTAGGAAAGTACCAAAAAAAATTAATTTAGCTTTAGCAGGTTTTTTTTATATCCAGGATTAATGGATATGTGCCACAAATTGTTCTCTGTTTGTGCCTTTCTTTCATACATTAAAATGGGAATAAAATGTTTTCCTCTTTCACAAAATAAATCCATTCCTATTCAAGGGAATGTGAGATATTGTTGTGATGAACACCATGAGAAACTAATAATTCTGGGTGCAGTATGAGCTTGGGAAGATTTGCACTAAATGAAGGAGTGGCCAGAAACTGAATGAGCAGGGCTGAACAAATGCCCTTTCAGTTAGTTCTCATCCAGCCCATGCACTAAATGAGGCGGGGATCCTGTGGAAAAAAATACCAAGCCATCATGTAATTATAGACTGCGCACATAGTTAACGATGAATCCACACAAGGAGGCAGAACTGAGGTTGTGCAAATACAAGCACATTTATGGACTTTCCTAGCATTTGAGTTCTTCACACCGCATGCAAAAGCTTTTCCATGTAAGATGGTATGAGGTTGCCGTACAGAAGTCATAAAGATACCCTTTTATGTGTCCACTAGTTTTGTCAGAAGTTGCCTTAATATATACATAAACTATACTCACACACACAGATGCACACACCCATATGCGCACATGCTTACCCTTGTGTCTGTTGTAATGCAGTGGTAAGGGGCGCTCTAATTCACACAGAGAATCCACATTCTTACACTAAATTTCCTCACTCTTACTAAAATACTGATCTTCACAGTTGAGATGGATTATGCAAAAAGATCACACATAGAAGAAGATTTTGTTACCACCGTGGGAGGGGTAGCCAGGCGATCTGAAATTATATGGATCGAGAATATAAACCCCTTACACAGGAATGTGCAGGAGATCAGCTGCATTCCTTCAGTCCAGAGCCTGTGGTAACAGCAGAGAAAAGTTATAAAGCTACTGCGTTAGTGAAGTCTTTTTTGCCCTCCCAGTTTTGGTTTTGCTTAGCCTGTTTACTGGGACAGCATAGAGGTACAACACAGATGGAAACCAGCTCTGTTTACCCTAACTGGGATGTTCATGCTGAAACCTAAATTTTATGTCAATATTTTGATGTTTTCACTCCTGACTGTTTTAGCAGGCACAGGCAAATACTCCAGGATTACAGCCTGGATTCAGAGATGGAAAAATATCAAAAATATGAACAGCTTTCCTTTTCTACCTCTATGTCTTTTAAAAGATACTAGAATAAGTTATAGGTCAGAAACCCTTAGAATATGGACTGTCTAAGTATAGATTTTCCTGTCTGGAAGATTTTCTGCCTACATTTCACTTTCTGGGTAGCAATTACTAACAAATGCCACGTTGCATTTGTGCTGCCTTTGCAACAATAGTAGAGTTGATTTTCACTCTGTTAGCTGCTCAGTGATAATTTTCAGAAGTTACTGTTCAGCTACTGTTGTTCTACTTTGACAGAAGAGAGTGTACCCACATTTCTTGTTAAAGCAAAAAGTTTATTCAGAAGAAACACTTTTATTCAGAAAAGATAAGAAAAAGCATCCAGCAAATGGCATTAGTAAAAGTAAAAAGTAATTTTACTTTTACTAATGTAATTTTTCAATTAGTAATACCTTACAAATTCTTTTCAATACCCTGCAGCAATCACATTATATTTGATATGAACAAGCAATGCATAGAGTTTTAGCCATAAGTATATTTTATTTCTTTTCATGATTTAATGTCTCATATGACCAATTTAGTCAGTATTATCAATACAGGATTGCAGCACCTACACACATTAACACTAAGAACATGGAAAAACTATGTAATTTTTCAATTGTCTGCATGCCCACTCAGTTCTTTGGCATATCACTAATTTAATGCAGACAGCCTCTTGAATGCCACTGAAAAATAAATAATCCATTAGCAGTGACACAGTAAAATAGTCAGACACATTCATTGCACTTAATATGCATAGTCATGTTGTATATTTGGGTGCTGCTGCTGATGTTTACACATAAAATTGGTATTTGTAGGCCTGGATGCTGGATGAATAGCAAACAGATAAGAGAAACAGCAAATAGATAAGAGAAATATCAAATAGAAAGTCAAGTTTGCATATAGCTTTTCAGTATACTCTCAGTGATTTTACGTACAGTACAAAATAGCTTAGAGGCTACTATCTCTACAGTTAATTTTATGTTTGATATCCCCACTGCATTATGCCTCCTTTGAGATTTACTGTGTTTTGAAGCAGCAATAAAAGACAGTGGCATAAGATGGAATCTCAGCTCCACTGAAGGTGAGACTGAAACTCACTGATTTAACAGAGCCAACATTTTTTTATGTTTATGAACTGAACTTGCTATGTTGCATGCGGAGGAGACTTGATCATCAAAAGGAGCTGCTTACACTGATCCAGCCACATTGGTCATACCAGTTTTTGGTTAACTTGCACTACAACAAATGCAACAGATGTTCCATTTTTTGCATATGCTCACCCTCTTTATTGGGAGCTTACTGTAAATGTCTTTTGATTTCCAGTGACTTCTGATATGTAAGAGTGAAGTGGTATTTATTATTATGAATCACCTGTTGACTTTGATTTGCTATTTGGTCATTCAGATGACAGCATCAACAATGAACTTTAGGAATAAATATTGTTTCTACAATGGATAAGCATGGAAATTTTTGATTTTTGTACTCTTACTTAGCCAAATCTAGTATTAAATTATAGTACTTAGAAAAAAAGGGGATTATCAAAAAAGAGTCATAGATGTACCTATATTTTTAATCTAGAAGTAATTTCCAACCAGTTTATCATCAGTTTATAGCTTATAAAACTAATATTACTATAGTGACAACTTATCTTCAAACTAAATAGAAATTAAATCTTAACATAAATGTTCTGAGTATATTTTGAGCAACACTACAGTATAAAGTAGAATACTATATTCTAAAGTAGACTTCAAACAAATTTTAAAGAATGATATTTTACCATTAGATAGAAAGAATGAGAATCACAGAAAAATCACAGAAAAAGTGATTTTTGCAATAATGGAATATGGCCATATATGTCAGTGTAGCTAACACTATTGCAGTTGGAATGGGAGGTCAGTGATTTATTGTCTTCCCTGATGCCCACTTTTGATTTCTTGTTTTTGCAACAGGATGTTATCACCAAAGGAAGCATTTATTTTTCAGAATACTGTCCCACTCAGAGTGGCAGTCTTTGGTGTTTAATAGGTGAAAACCAGAGTAAAACCTGTTGTCCTCAGTACCCTTCACAGACAAGAACTGGCTTCTTTGGGAATTGATAATTAAAGAAGTGTTTCTACATGGACTGTCAGAGATATGGAAAGGAAATGAAAAACTATAACCCTAACTTCAGCACATATCCCCTTAATTTTAAATGTTCAGGTAAATGGCAATACAAATTTGTGCAAAGCACTGGAGGACAAGAAGCTGAAATCTGAAAAATGGTTATTTGTACATTTAAAAGAGTGTAACCAATTAACTTGCAATCAGCTTTAGACTCTTCTTGCTTTCACAAGTGGGAGTCCAAACTAGAGCTTGATCTTCAATGAAGTTGTTACTTCAAGAGCATTCACCATCAGAGTAGTTATCATAGATGCAATCTGAAATGGAAATAAAATGCAAAACAATTAATATTGTGTAGCACTTCAATGCACATATAAAGTTATTTATTGTAATTGAACATAAATAATGCATTGTTGGAAATGTTCAACATACCGTCACAAATATCATCATAAATTTCTCCATCACTGTAAGTTAAAAAAAAGACAAACAATATATTTAAAGGTTGAGACACCAGATATATATTAACATTTGCATGCAGATACAAAATACAGTAGCAGTATGGTGCAGGCAAGCTATCAAATAATTACCTTGCTAATTAGGAAAATACAACTTTTGTGGTAACAGAACAAGATTGAGCAAGATGGTCAAGTCAAAGTGTTTTTGGGGAAGAGTGGACATGGATGCATTTCTTTCTAACATGAAAATTGCTTTATTAAAAGGCTGTTTTATTTATTACATCTTAAAGTAGATATAGAGCTATTTCCATAAAGAAATTAAATAAAAATTAAAAATTTCTTTCCATAAAGAAATTTTAAAATTATCACCAGAAAAATTGAATTTAAAAGCCCAATCAGTATGCTCTTGAAATTCTTTTTCTTTCTGTACTTGGAAATTCCATAATAGTTTTGGAGATGCAGCTTTTTAGATAATGAGTTTAGGTAATGTCTATAAAAGATACATGCTCCATGAATAGGGACTTTCAAACATGTCACTTAGTTGCACGGGCAGGTCCCTGGAACACAGTAAGACTGTTTATATATATAATTAAAATTGTATGTAAGTGTTTAGATGCCTCTGGTTTCTAAACGTGACAATTCTGAAAGTGACATCTGATTTGATATATAAGGGTCTAATATAAAAAGCCTGTTGAGGGAAATTAAGAGGCTTTGTCTGAAAGCTGTTTTAGATTAGGACTGAAATGCTGAACTATTTGCAATTATTTCAACTAATTAAAAAATGAACTATTAATGCAATTATTTGGAGCAACACTGAACCAAATCTCCACCCCACAAAGACTGAAATACAAATAAACCTAAAGAAAATGTGGTCCATATTAGTTAAATATTTGGAAAAGGCATCAATACACCTAGTCACATTAACTTGCTGTTCAGTAATAGAGTCTAGTACCAATAATGCTTAATTTATGTAATTTTTCATAGTTTATAGTTAAGCAATGAGGAATGAGGCTCTTGTAAATTTCCTGCATGGATTAATTTTTGACAAATCATAACTCCATAAAAATAACTCATTTTGCAAGTTCAGAATGACAGAGTAAAATAATTGTATTTCACTTTTTTTTTACCAGACCATTTAAAACAAAATTAAGTGTTACAATAAATTTTTCAAAAAGATCACTTTATACTTACTTCTGAACTAAATTGCTTCTCAGAACATAGCCATCTGTAAAAGTGAAATATATATGTATTTAAGTTAAATTGAAATACTTGTTATTTCCACTGTTGCTAGCACTAGTGAAATGCAGGTTTTCTCTTTTATATACTTCAGACAGAAAGACATAATAGATGGAAAACAATGTACAATGAGCACATAGTTGACAAAGATTTTGCTGTTTTGGTTATTCTTATTTGCCTACTTAAATAGTAATAGAGTTTATGCAAGATTAACTTTTCATCTTATATTTTAATTTCCATGAGAGGGGTGTGAAACAACAGTTGCTAACAAAAACTATAGTACAATTCACAAACTATAGCACGAAAATGCAGTATAATAAGGTAATAATATTTGCAGTAATAATAAGTAACAGAAATATTTAAAATTTCATACAGGGACAAAAATGTATTTCAAGATATGTACACCAATTAAGTATCATTAGTTGTAACTGTTTGAAATTTTTAAGTGTAACATTAACAACAACAATAATGGAAATAATAATGGAAATACCTTAGAAAAGCTACTGACTAGTGAATTAATCTATTACTTACTCTGCTGCATTATCAATGAAACCAGATAAAACGGCACATATTCTTTTTTAATGTACGTAATTTCTTTAAAAAAATTTCTTTGTGTCTGTGGTGAAAGATGTCAATGTAAATACGTGTCAATTGGTATAACGAATACAAAGTAAGAGAGAGCCACATCAGTAATTAGGTGCTTGCAGGTAAACATTAGCAAGCTGGTACAAAATTAGGACAGTTCTAAAGAATATATGTGGTCTTGTGTTATATTTGAAATTATTACTTAAATTTCCTTCTTATATTCAGCAGGAGTGTCTAGTCAGGATATCTTAGCTTGGTTGTCTTTCCCCAGATGTTCTTCTCTGGGACAAAGTAATGGAAATTGATTTTTTAATTTTTTTTTTTTAAGATGTTGTCTTTTCAACATTCTCTTTAGGACAGTCCAGTATTTTCCATGACTCTTGAAGTCTCCAGGGAATAATTTAAAATCATTTGGCTAATCTAAGCTTCTTTGTTTGTTCATATAATTTGCTCGCATGAAATACATATGAAGGCAAAGTGTCCTTGCCCATAGTCATCGCATACAAACACAATGTGTTTGCAGGCCATGTGCATGTGACAGTGCTTCTACCATTGCAAAACATCTTCTGGGTTCTACTGATGGTTCCTAGCCCTTAAAAATGTGGGAAATACAGCCCCTGCTCATCTCACACTCTTTCAGATTTACTAATCCAAACTTCCACATCCAAAGTTTCAGTTTCTATCTAATTTATTCATTTTTATGGTGCTTCCAAATAGGGAAGAAGCCAGCAGGTCAGCACACCCCATGTTGATTATTTAGCAACCACTGAATGCTATAACATATTATGCCAGCTGTTCATTGATGGTGTAAAGGAAGCTCAGACAGGTCAAAACTTTTGGGCACTGAAGTCCCTTTATGCGCTAGTGATTAAGCAAAATCTATGAAGCTGAACTGAAAGCTTCTGTGTATTTCAAAATGTGTGTGTTCTGACCAAGAAGGAATTTGACCGGGTAGATGAAAATAAGCTCCTTGTTTCACTTGTGGTATTTCAAACAATTTTGTAACAATAAAAATAAGCCATAGCAGAATATGTTCCTAAGATCATCAGCACTTGCTTAAAAAGGTGAGGATACATTGAAATATAATTTGTAGTTTTGTTTAACTGTTGGTAGAGGCTGGAAATTATGGAAGTGTTTCATAAGTTAATGATTAAACCAAAGGATTTATGATCAAGAAAATAAAAAACCCATCTTTGATAGTGAATTTTCAGTCTATCTGGCCTTCAGAAGGTAAAATCACAGCTTTAAGATCTGAGGAATCAGAACAACTAGAGCAAATAAACAAAACTGACATGCACTTAACTAAAGTAGGATTCAAACTCCACTAACTAATGTGAAAATTGACTGGAATCTATTCAGAAGTTTCCAGGGAGGATATTTTTATTTGTTTTGCTCTTTTATGCATAGCAAAGCAGTAGCTCCTGTCATTATTTGAAAGGCTTTGAACACTATGAGAGGAAAACAGCCAACATGAACTACTTTCTACTTTGTTATTAGCTTGATTCAAAAAATGCAGCTTTGAAAACTGTTTTTTTTGGGAAGTGGCTCCACTAGTGCAATCCATATTTTGAAAAACATATGTGTTGTTATGCAAGAAATTCTCCCTCACCCTGTAGGCCTGCCAGGAAGAAGGCTGTACTCCAGACTGCAACAGTTGAGTACAGGAGGGAAAAAAATAAGAGGAAGGTGGCTGAATTCCCTTCAGAGATTTATAGCATTGGACTGTCTCCTACATAGGTCAGAGGCAGAAAATAAAGGTGAGCAGGAGGAAGCTGCTGCTTTGAAGGTAGGCTGTTCAGCACAAAACGAATTTTTACTAGGAGATTTGAAAGTATTGTAACAGAAGCTCATTAAGAAATTGAAACCATCAGGAGATGGTTTCCAAAACTTCAAAAATTTCCGCCAGTGAAAACCTGGCCAAGGATTTCAAAGAAACACTGAAAGGCCTCGTGCAGCTCCCAGAACAAGCAGATATGCCAGCAAGGACATATGCCTTGGATTAGCTGGGAGATGGGGGGAAGACTCCTAAGCAATGTTCCCCCCAGCCTGTTGAAAAGATTAAACTGCATCTCTTGCAATCCAAAGTAAGAATATTGTTACTGATTTTCTCTTGGCTGCAATCAATGGTCTGGTGCTATCCAGAGGTGCAGCATGGATTCTACTTTTTCTGAACTCAGTAGGCTATCATAGCTATGTCCTTTTTGCAAAGGGGAAGAGACAGAAGCAACAAAAACATCTGCTGATTTCAGCTGCAAATAAAACATTTACAAAGCAAAATTGTCATTTTTTCTCATATTTAGTATATCTTGTCCACTGGAACTGTTTTGGATTTTTTTAAGGCAAGCCACCCTTAAAACACAGTAATAAGATAACAACAATCTGCCCCTTGTCAACCACCAGGCAAAGTGAAAGAGAAATACTAGGTTCTACTTTAATATGTCAGGGAAGAGAGGTTTTACACATCCCACTCAATTATTCTCTGAAAATTCTCTGATATGTACTACAATTTTCCATTAAAACTTACATTTTCCTTCCTCATTCCTGCAAAGGACCTTGGTATCATCTGTACTTTCAATAACATCAAGAGGTTCCCCTGGTTTAATGCGTAAGTCTTTATATCCCCATCTTTTCTGAGGCAAATCTTGAACTGTGGTTGTAGAATAAAGAACTTTTATTTCGCCATCAAACTGAAAAGGAGAAAAAAAAACCCAAACCATGGTTAAAATCCATTAATATTTTCCCATTAATATATTCCCATTTATTACTAATTAAAATCAACAAATATTTGTATATGCCAAATAGTATGTGCCCATACTTGTCATTTGGACTTAGAGATGCTCAGATCACTCTTTTTACAAGTACTAACACATTATCTTTCAAAAGCAAGTTATGGTGAACAAATTAGAGGACACCATACAGATACTTCGTTTCTGTATTTTATGTGAGCAAAACACTTTGAACAAAACTTACTTTGAACTTTTTTCTGAACTCTTTCTCCTCTTTTTCCATCTTCTTGAGCTTTTGTACATCTTTTTCATCTGACTTTGGTTTTCCAAAGCTTGCTGATTTTGATGAACTAAACAAAAAGGTTACAGATAAAACAAAAGTAGCAACACACCTGATGCCTTGGCATGCCTTCTGATAATTTTGGTGAAAATACATTTGACTCCATGTTTTTTTATCATGCTTTTGTTGCTTTGAAAAACTAATGGTGATAATACAATACAGATTAGACTTCGAAATAAATAAAAAATAGGGGATGTCTTTTTTACTTTTCTCTGATACTAGTACATCCCATAAGTGAATATCAAAAATTAATTTTAAGTATCTATGTGCTACAACACTTTAGAATCTCTCAGTAAGGAGCAGTTTTTGTGAAGACTGTGTGTCTTTGGGCAATAAGCTGAACAATATGCTAACTGTGGAGGCAGCTGGAACATCTTATCCTTATGTATGTTAGTCCTTTGTGCCCATAGAAGACCTTGCTACACCAGGGAGTCTTCATTACTTGATCTATTTCAAGCTCTGGTTTTTTTTCCATATCCCTGTTTGTGCTGACTTTTGCCAAAGAGCATGGAAGGGTTTCGTGCCCTAACTGCCTTTTCTGAGGGTGCACCTGGGAATGTGAAGTCTGAGCTTACTTTTTGATCCTTGCTGAACTCTGCAGGATGAGAATTTCATTGATGATGAATGTGTGTGTGTGTGACCTACTAGATTTAGGTGAGAAGGATCACATATTTTCCTCTGGATACACAGTCCAAAGAGCTCTCTCTGTTTTTATGTCTTCAGACTACATTGTTGTAGTGCACTGTCTCTCCACCTGAGTGGAGTAAGTGATAACAGGATGTGACATGTCACAGTCCTCCTCACAGATGCATCTGTTCTCCTAACATGTCTATGCTCCACAGATGACCATAATTTTATGGTTCAGGATAAAAATTTTTCTAGCTGAATTTTACACTTCCTAATATGTTTCATGCTTATAACACAGGCATTGTGTCCTTTTCTCTTAAAATACTGCAGCAGCTGAGAGTAAGTATCTATCTTAGCAGTCCCCAAATTTTGATATGAAAAGAACTACAAGCTACAATTAAGTTCCTTTAGGCTATGCATAATTTTCTACCTCTTTTCCATCAGGGACTGAAATTGGCATGCAAAACACTCTTATTTATCCTATAGTCTAATTGCTATTTCAATCTGTAATGGAGGAAAGAGCATTTAACTGCCATTATCAGCAGTAGGTTTATGAGAACTACAAAACCTGACAGCACCAAATAAAGCACATATTAGTAGCAATCTCCCTCTATTATATACCTTAAAAATGTCTCTTAGTGTATTAGGATTCTAATCAGGGAAGTAATATTTTCACTTGCCTGAGATCAGGTGGTGGAGGAGGGAAGTCCGAAGACTCTACGTCATCATAAACATTGTCTCCATAATCTGAAACAATTGTTTAAAAGAATGAAACATTAGTATGAAAAAAATTGAAAGGGGAATACCTTGTGTTACAATGTATCATATTTTATCTAAATTGACAAGAAATTATGGCAAGTACTGTAACCATTTACTGTCTATAGTAAGTGTGGCTTCTAAGTTTCGCACAACCTGCGCAACACCACCCAACCTTTTCAGATTAAGATTCTTTATTAATAATAACAGGTATCCACTGGAATTCTAATCTGAAGCTGAAGCAAGTTTTAGCACATGAGATAGCCTTTAAGTTTCATTTTAATGAATTCATTTCCCACTCTTGCACCAAAGTATATTTTCTGAGTTTGATTTTAATGTACATTCAATAACTTCTATAGCACGCTGGTAAATCCAACAATGCTTAGAAGTGGATATGAATCATGTGTATTTTTTTTTTAGGCCATCTTCCTATGCCAAAGCAGTAAAGAGAATTCTTAGCCCAAGAATATTCTTTTGAATCATGTTCAGCATATTTGTAGAGGGGAAGCAATTGTTCAACTCATCAAACAAATGGTTAGAAAAATCAGCAGGATATAAAAGGTTTAAAACTCAGTTCTGGAAGCAGACTCAAAAACTCTAAGAACTTGCTTTTTATTCCACAGCTGAACTGATGCTTAAATGCTCTTTTACAGAGGCACTGCTAGTGATAAAAATAGCAAAAAGCATTTCTCTTTACTTTTGAGGTCTCTCACAGAGTGCTTCTTCACAGGTGTATCTCTTATTTGACTAATGTCAAATAAAATGGACTAATGTAAATCTCAAGTAGAAAAATCACATTAAATACATTAAATTGTTTACCAGGGAGCTGGCAATGTATATGTATCTCCTTGTCTGGGCCAGACCAGTCATAATATTTGAAATTTGTTTACTGGAACTGGGTAAGCAATAGGAAATCCTGTTTCCTTCCTTGGATGTATTTCTGTGACTAGTATGATACAGAGTAATGTATACAGAAAAAGAATCAGGAATCAATATGGAGACTGAACAATAGGTTATTAATTACCTTTTCCAGACTGCTTTGATGGAGCAGACATGCTGGGGGGAAGGGGAAAAAGATCATTAAGTATTTATATCACATTAATAGGTTTTTATGTAATCTAAATAATTAAAAAACTTGCAACACAAGGGCTCCAAGTAATATCCAGGTATTTTGAAGTGCCACTGACACCAGAAATACTTAGGGACTAGGTGTATTTTCACCGGTGAATTAAAGTGGTAAAATTCAGTTTACTTTGAATTAAAGTAAACTGGTTCAGAATGCAATGACTGAAGAAGGTAAAAAAAACATCTGCTGATCTAATCTTTAGGTAAGATAGGTGGCAGACAATCTTCACATTTTTCTTTTTGGTACATTATTCCTAAAATTTTGATTAATGGGTCTATATTTACCAGTTTATGTCAGCTGCATTGTACTGTTGAGAAAAGTAAATTTTCACTGAGTATGCAGCAAATTTATATGTCCAGAGTTGCACAGAGATGATAGATTATTCTGGTGCTTTTCACCCAAAAAAGGATTTGGCATATTTTAATTACCAGACTTCTGCAACAAATGCAGCTTGTTAGGAGGATAATTATGCAGGTGAAAAGAAAGGTCAGTGTTTTTGCAGAAAAGTATCCTAAGCTGCAATTTGATGCATGATTCATTAGGCTGCTGTGAGGACATGTTAGTAGCATGTGATCAATGCTTTATTAGAATTAGTTAATGTGCACTTTGATTTCCTGGCAGACTCTTACAACAAATTTTCATTTTCTTCTGCCTCATTGACTTTGGCTGTTTTTTCTCGTACACTTTTCTTTTTGTCATCTTTGACCTTTAGCCTCTTCAAGATTCCCCAGGACCAGATACCATTCTTATCTTCATCCTGTGATACAGACCTTTGGAGTATGCATGTGATTATCACAATGTAAAGGGTAATGTTCTTCTTAAAAGACTCAGTTTAAATTCTCAATTGATGCACACACTTATCATTAATGACCAAACTAAGGTCACTTACCCAAATGTTAAAATGCTAAACTAGAAATATGTATGTTAGGCCACTTGTAGCTACTGAGATGTATTTGTAGTACAGATATCAATCTAGTGGCTTACTGTTTTCATGTTGTTACTCAGCAACCTAGCATTTTAGTTTGCTATTTTTATTTCAGACTCTCTAGTTGGGGATTTGAAGATTTTCATGATTGCCACTGCTTCTGCTGACATATCAAAATTACAGGACAAAGTTTCTTCAAAAGACTGAAGAACCATTTTCTCTAACTTCACATATCGACTCTGATGTATACCCACTTGCTGATCATCCTAATACCTGCTAATTGTTATACTTGGTTCAAAAATATTAAAACCTGAAAACATTCTGTTGAAGAAGCAAATTATTTAAGATATATAGAAACATACCTGGCATCTTCATCATCAATTCCATCATAAATGTCTTGATCAGAAGGAGGAGATGGGAACGTGTCTTTAACAGATCAAATAGTCAATTGAGTCAATTGATGCAATTATTTAATGTCGCTGAATAAGGTATTCATTATAGGCCTCTGAACTATATCAGATGTGTGTGCAGTTTATACAATATCCTTGCAAATTGAATCTTTCTGTAAACCAGCAGAGCCTCTTCATTAAAACAGTAATTTAGGCTTATCCCAGTTTGGAATGCCATCCACAGCATTTAAATGTGGCACTGCCAATCACAAGAACATGGATACTGAAAACACGTGCTCCTACACTGTAGTCAGTAAGTTCTAAATGGTTGATCTTGGCCTAGAAATTATGAAGACTTTTAAATTTTTATGTGTGACTCAAGTGATGATTAGCCATGTCAGACTAACACTCTCAGCAAGCAACATCTTGTTTTCATCCAAAGAAGACAGAGACAAGAGCAATGTAAGCTCCCCATTGTGGTCTCAATTTTGACCTTTGTGCTCCACCTCCTTCAGTGCAAGATTAGATCAGTTTGCATGTCCAGTTCTAGGCACTAAGCAGAGTAGCCACTGTAATCTGTACTCAGCTGGCAGCAGCTCCATTCAGTACTGCCAGGGGATGCTTCTGCCATGACCAGTATCTAAACTGGAAGCTGCGAAGCTGAGCTGTGCTCTTGCAAATAACAGAGAATGCTACATAAATATATATATGTTGACAAAAGGGAAACTGGATTTGAATGCGTCAGCTTGACAGCATGAACCTGCTGCAGCTGCGGCTCCAGTGTGTCACTGTAACTAAAGTTCCCCTTTACTCTGTCAGCAAAATGAAGCTTTAATTGGTAGTATGGCAGCCTATTTCAGAACTGTATTTGTCCTAAATCCTAAGTTTGCACAAAACATCTTGCTCATGTTGATATTTTCCCAGTTACACCTGTGGTGTTTTGTGGGATGATTTGCCTTTACATGCAAGAAAATACTTAAAGTTTGGTCATCTGGCATGCTGGTGGTCTGCAGTATCTGAAGACAAAGATTCTGTCTCACCCAAGTACCCACAGGTGGTGGGGAAGTTAAGTTGGCCACTACCCTCCCTTGTTTGCTGCCTGTTAGCAAACATTTAACATGCTTATGGATAATTACTGCATTATATGGAAGTTGCAGAAGTCTGAATGTGAAAATAAAGAATACACATAAACAACTACCCCCTAAACATATAAGTAGAACTTACTTCCACCTCCACTGTGGTCACCACTTTGACTGGAAAAGAAAACAAAAGACATTTTAGAGAAAAGCAGTCATTTTTTCAGAAAAAGAAAACAGCAGGATCATCCATCACTTCTGGAATTATTAATTCTAAAGCTTTTGGCCTTGGCAAAAAAAAAATTAGATTGTATTTTATATTCCTGTTGATATCTTTAAACTAAAGTATAAAGTATGACTTCGGATAATTTGTGTTGGAAGGGATCTCAGGAGATCATGTAAGTAAACTTGATGGGAATAAAAATATAATCTGACTGAGCACTAGAGAGTGGATCCAGACCCTTTAGATTCATTCCTTATGAGGGGATCTTCTTGAAATGAAATGGTAAGCAAGTTAATTTATTTCTCAGCTAGCTTTCATTGGATATACCTGCATGTTTCTAACATTTGAAGGATTCCATATTAGCCCAATGTTCTAACAGTAGTTGAAAAAGCTTGAGAGGTTCATAGTACCTGAGATTATTTCCAGGCCAAAGCCTTACTTAAAATTATACATCAAAACAAGATATTTATTAAACTGTTGCATCAATAAATACTGAAATACAACACCCCTAGTCATTTATTAATTTTGGAATATTAGCAATACTACTGATGAGATAATACTATTTGGTCAAGGGCTTTTTTTTAGAATGGCATTCTTACAGTGGTTTCAAAACATTGATGTATGTCAGACCTTCCAACAATTCATGCTCATGAACTGAACAGAATGCTTTTTTTCACTAGAGAAGATAAAAATATCAAAATAAAGATTAAAGGATTTAATGAATCCGAGCCAGTCATTCATACTTCGAAGTTCCTTGGAACGCACTGTTATTTTAGTATGCAACAGTGTAAGTGCAATTGCTTGCTTTTGAAATCAATGCATTTTCTAAATTCCTTTCCTTGAGGTGATTAATTGAAATGCCTGCCACAGTGAAAAGGATTGGCCAAAGATACCTTTGCAACAAAGTAACTAATGCTGAGATTACCTGAAACCTAGAACAACTAGCACAACTCTTCCGGCAAGGTTATGATGCTGTGGCACCAACGTGCAGGGAGGAAAACTGACACTGAGCAACCTGGAAATTTATCAGATACAAAACAATATTGGTTGCATAAAGAATGCCAGCCTGAAGGCAGACTTGTCCAAGTACTGCTGCTGGAGCTCATGGGGATGTTCTAGCAGCCAGCCAGCTGCAGTCATTTTATTCCAGACAAGCCTCTAAATTAAGGAGCCTCACAGGAAGCAGTAAATGCATCTGTAACAGACTGAGTGCTTCAGGATTGCTGTCCTACATACTGAAATTATACACCCCTATGCAGTTCTATCTGAATCCCAGGCTCTGTGTTTCTGCACATGAGGGCATTTAATGGAGAATGAGCACTGTTTTGTTGAATCACATGTAAGAAGCTAATTTTCATGTGAGGTCTGGTAACAAGTACCACTGTCATGCTAGATTATGTGATAGCCTTGACCCTTGTGATAAGACCTAGGGTATTTCCCTGCCAGCAGGTCTGATCTACTGCTGGATATGTCACTTCTCTGGCTGCAGATCTATTTGACCTGAAAAAGATGATGCATTGAAGTAGAGAATCTGCAATGTAGCACTGCACTGCAAATTCATGGAGACTGTGCCACAGAGAAGAAGCTTCTGATGAAGTAAAAAAAAAAGAATAGCTCATACCCATCTCATGGAATTTGAGAGGGCTTGTTTTCAGGGTTAAACTCATAAACCACGTTCTTTTTTTATGGCTATCCTAGACATGATTCCAGAAGTCCCTTCTCTTCAAAAGGAAACAGGTAGTAAGACATAAAGACTCATGTAAAGCTCATGACAGCAATGAGGGTGATCAGGAGTTCCCTGGTGGAGTGAGTGTTTCCATTGCTTTTAGAGTCTTTTATTCTTGCATAAAAAGGAAATTAAGAAAAGGAGCACATGACGCCAAAAGACAGAGCAAGTAAAGAGAGAGAGAGAGAAGAGAACTGCACTTCCTGCAGATAATTTCTAACACTGTATGGTTTTTATTTTTTTTCCTATGGACTTCAATTAAGTAGGCCCTCTTCCAATAGTATGGGTTCCTCCTAAGTAAGAGTGCTTACAGGTGCTGGATTCCACAATTCATTTTAAATCCTCTAACCACACTAGTCTGAATGGCTATATATAGTAGTTACACATTTCTTATATAAGTGTCTGTTTTGTGACAAAAATTTGATTTGTTGTTGTAAAACTTCCCCTGTCTAGGCTGATCTGGCTGAACAATTTGTTTCTTTACATGCGTTCCTTATACGTACCTGCTAGTAGTGTCCTGCTCTCCAACATCATCATATGTTTCTTGATCACTCTCTGTATGTTTCACAACAGCTCTGGTAGATGGTTGTTGCTTTCTTTTCAAAGAATCATAATCAATCTCCACCATGGTTGTTTTAATGTATCCCCCTAAATTAGTGAAATAATACAATTTAAAGGTCATAGTAAAGCGATGATTTTAACAAGAGTTTCAGAACCAGTGACTGAATTGCTCTGTGTGATTTCTGAAATCTTTCAAAGAAATGTCTCATTCCAAGCTGCCTCATCTATCTACACAAATACAAATCTCAGACCTGTTTCAGATCCATCCCCTACGCCCTCCTCAGTTGATGTTAAGTTCACCTTTATCTGCTTCTCAGCTACAGCAGAAGAATTTTCTGTGCAGACTCCAGGAATCATGGGGCAGACTCCCTTTCTCAGCTGTCTTCAGGATCACTGGAGTCTTGTGGCATATTTTAGGGTAGTCCAGGACTTAAAATTCCTGACAGGTCATTAAGAGGGTCATTTGCATTGATTTCTCTTCAGGTTGGCAGATATGCTGTAGCTGCATTGATCAGAGCAGCTGGCCTGAGATGAGGAACTCTGTCTGTCCTGAGGGTAATTTTAGACAGCAGTACTGCCTTTACAGAAGAGTACACAAACAGATTTCTCCGACATGAAAAATGCTAATGCATTTCTTTGACAATGGAGAATTCATCACTCTCCTGCTTCTGAGTGAATGCAGTTTTTAGTGTGTTTCCTCTGAAATAGATGACACTGATCTTTCCTCTTACTTAAATGATAAGAACTGATTTTCCTCTTTTGTTTGGTCTTCTTCACTGACCATTACTGGGCTGTGAATATGGAAGGCCGAAGAGTTGGTGAAACAAATTGGTCTGCATTGTTGATACTTTTCAATGAGAAGCCTTGTACAGCTTCAAGTTTTGCTGAAGCAAGAATTAATTTATGAAAATTTAATTAGTTAACGGACTGCACATGCACGAGAAAATACCTTTCTCCCAGCCCTCACCAAGGTTTGGTTTTCTATGTACAAAATGATCCATGTAATGGACCTATTTTCACAACTTCAAGGTATTGCAGAATAGCTGTTATTGGAACTTGCCTCTTGAGATCATCTTGGCCAATCCTTCTAATCAAACATGATCCAGTAGAACAAGCTGGCCAGGACAGTGTCCTGTCAAGTTCTGAAGATCTCCACAGATGGAAATTCCACCACCTCTTTGAGCAACCTGATCCTTCGCTTGGTCACCCTCACAGCAAAAAAGTGTTTTCTGCTTTTCAGACAGAATTCCATGTGTTTCAGTATGTGTCCGTTGCCTTCTGCACTGTCACTGGGCAGCACTGGAAAGAGCCTGGCTCCAGTTTCTTGACATCTTCTCTCCAAGCCTGAGTGCTCCTTTCACCAGGCTGAGCAGTCCCAGCTCTCTCAGCTCATTCTCTTTGTATGGGACACACTCAGTTCCTTACTATCTTTTCACATCTATCACTATAAACTGCTCATCTGGTATTGTCTGCAATTTTGTAGAAGTCTGCTCTACATGTGTGAACTGTCTTACTAATTTTATTGTCATTTTAGCACCCTAAAGATCAAGCAAGTGCTTTTAATAATTTTGATTGATTTTATGAATCAACCTTTTATAAGCCAAGAGCCAGGTCATCAACCCCTTTATCATACTCAAAAATCCACTGATAATATTTATACGATTGGAGGAACATCTTGGACTTCAGAGAAAATCAAATCCAGGAATCCATTAGAAACTTTCCACAGGAATAGGAACAAGAAAAACACTTAAGTCCTTATATTCTCTAATTCTATTTTAAGAACACACATATTATGTTTAATACAAAGACACAAAATAATGTGATACTTGTTACTTGCAGGGAGCCAAGTTCTCATGCTATTTGAAGGCTGGCAGTATGTCAGTATGTCAGTAAAGGTCCCAGCATATTTTACCTAACTTATTCTAGTGCCTATAGATTGTGTTGTTCAATAATGCCCTGCTTTGAGCTAAGCCTCGTATGCTAGCTGAGGACAGAAGGGTGAGCTGTGGTGATTATTTACTTTGGTGGCCAATGACTCAGCCTTGGTAGGGCTAGTCCCTGGTATAATACTCACATCTGCTGTCATGCAGTGAAAACATTCAGGGGTACAGTGAAGAAACAGAACTTACAACATCCTTTTATCCTGCCCAGCCACTTTCCTTCTGGGTTGTCTGTGAGGCGAATTATTTCAATTTTGTCCCCCTGTTTGAAAGACAGTTCATGCTTCCCTCCCTTGTGGTCAACACAAGCTCGTGCCTGATGAAGTACTTCAATGGGTCCTGTTAACTGAAGTGAAGCAGAAACAGAAGATATCACAGATGTGGAAAAATGGAGTTTATTCCCATACATTCAGAAAAAAAAAAGTAAAAAAAAGGGTGATGATTATTTGTTTCATTGACATTTAAAATAGTGTAAGCAAATAAAGAGAAAGGCTTCCTCCTGTTCCAA
This sequence comes from Entomyzon cyanotis, assembly GCA_024500445.1. Classification (NCBI taxonomy): domain Eukaryota; kingdom Metazoa; phylum Chordata; class Aves; order Passeriformes; family Meliphagidae; genus Entomyzon; species Entomyzon cyanotis. The sequence continues at coordinate 39,478,739 of JAKEPQ010001021.1, read as the reverse complement.
CTACACAGTTTAAATCAAAATCAGAAATTAAATAAGAGGGGAATGGCATGGCAATAGAGCAATTGAAGAACTGACTGGCAAGATCATAGACATACAAAGGTTAAAATCAACAAACTAACTTATGATACCATCCATGAATTCACAGAACAGATGTATTTAATTCCAGTGGGTGTCTCCATTTACTTCCAGTGGAACTACTCATAGAATCATAGAATCTTTTAGGTTGGAAAAAACCTCTAAAATCACTGAGCTCAACTAAACCATGTCCCTATGCACCACATCTACACTTCCTGAGATAGTGATTCCACCACTTCATTGGGCATCTCTTCCAATGCTTGACAACCCCTTCCATAAAGAATTTTTTACTAATATCCAAACTACACATCCCCTGTAACAACTTGATGCCATTTCCTCTTGTTCTGTCCCTTGTCATGTGGGAGAAGAGACCTGGCCACAACCCACTGTCAGGGAGTTGCAGAGAGTGATAAGGTCTCCCCCTGAGTCTCCTTTCCTCCAGGCTAAACACCCCCAGCTCCCTCAGCTGCTCCTCACAGGACCTGTGCTTCAGACCCTTCACCAGTTCTGTTGCCCTTGTCCAGACATGTTCCAGTACCTCAATGTCTTTCTTGCAGTGAGGGGCCCAAAACTGGCCATGGGATTTGAGGTGTGGCTTCACCAGTGCCGAGTACAGGGGGATAATCACTGCCTGGGTCTTGCTGGCCACACTATTGCTGATAAAAGTCATATGAGTAAATATTCACTAACATTAACAAGTCTGCCATGTAATGCTCTATGTTTAGAATTCTACACTATAAATGATCTTGCAAGTACTCATAAGAGATGATCACACTGTTTACTGTAGTTCAGGATTCACTTCATGAGATTGTTACATTATGTTATGGAGAAATGATTTTGGGTTTCAGTATTTATGATTTAAGATATGTATTTCAGAGGCATATTGCTCTTGCCAATTATAGACTAGCTCAGGAATATCTATTTTGTATAGGTGGCCAATAAATAGGAAAGAAAATGTGCACTAAAATACATTTGTTTAAGAGTAGTAATATACCTTAATGACTGCAGGAGAACAGTCTGTAAGCTAAAAGCTGTCTCTGAGCTAATGCCTACGCTTCTTGGGAATGATCTGAAAAAGAGACTTGGGGCCTAACAAACACCAGTTAACTCACTATTATTAACTATGTGTACCTTTAATATTGGCTTCTTAACTCATGTCAGCCTCTCCACAGCAGACCACAGCCATGATGTGAATCACTATGGCTTTACTGTGTATAGAGCATAATAGGAAGAAAAACAAAGCTGTCCACTGTGTACACTGACACTGAAAGCAGCAGAATGGAGAACTGTGAAAAAGCATTAGTTAAGAGAAACTGACTAGCAGATTTGTGAACTGTGGGAGCATGCTAACCACCGGCTATATAAAAATGATTTAAAACAGAAAGAGCTGTCTCATTATTTAGCTTGAGGCACTGACTGTAGCTCTCCTACACATGCCTTATTTTCTTCCTCCTCATTTAGGCTGTAATTCCCTTTAAGTCCCTTTCTACCAAAGCCAGGACAATGTGTTGCAATTTTGAAATCTTTCAAGGGCTAGATACTTTTGTATCTGACTACAGTGCAGGAAATAACACTATGTATATGGGATTCAATATCCACTTCTATTAAGGACTTTTGATGTTATTCTGATTATGTAAATTATTAGGCACAGAAAAGGGAAAGCATGATTTTAAGGCTTTTTTACGTAGGAAAAAAGTGAGAAGATAATTTAATAAAAACTGTGTAAGCACTGAAAAAAGTCTTTGCTATCACTACAGAGCTTGCATTCAAGCATATGCCAAACACAAAAGGGTAGCTTAAACCCTTATTCAGAATTTATGCTGGTGTTTGAACTTCCTACTGTAACAAATAGTTTTGTAGCCAGATGAAAAATGTATCTTGAACTTGACAAAGCTAAATAATGCCTCTTGCATACCTTTGTCCACATTACAAAACAAAAAGCTTACTTTGAACTTTTTCCTTATTTCCTGTTCTTTCTTTTCTTTTTCCTTTTGTTCTTTCTTCTCTTGGTCCATTCTTCTCTTATCTTCTTTGTCCCGCTTCTTCGCTTTTCCCCTTGAGGATCTGAAAGTGTATTGCCAGGACAGAATGTGTGAAACAAATCTTCCTCAGAGATACCTTACCCAAGGGTGACACAAAATTGCAGGTGGTGAAAAAAGACTTCTCCAAGTGAAATCAAAGCTACAGATTTTAAACCCTAGTGTGACTACAAGAGATAGAATAAGCAGACCTTTATTACATATGTACGTTAAAGTGGCTGCCCTCATGAGGACAGCACACCAGAAAAGTTATCTGGCCCCCCATGTGTGTGTCCAAATGTCTCTGAGCTAATTTTGTTGAATACACTTGGAAACTGGCAGCAGTCTAGGTGTTGTACTCGATGCAGCTGTTAAATATTTACCCAGGCCATCAGTGGCTGATGCAGGCTGAACTGGAGCCTGAGCTTCCACTGAACAGCATTTTTAAACCTGATTGCAACTTATTCCAGCAGTCTACAGAAATGAGTCAGTCTTCTGCGCTCATTTCATCACACCAGGGTACACTGACTGCTGTGCCTCTTGTGCTGGAAAGTACTGAGGTCTGGGCACTTATGATGGAATTAGGACTACCTCTACAGCTCTGCTGTTTGCCGCCAACTGCTTGGCTGGAAGAACCATGTTTTAGAAACCCTATGGAGCTGATTGAGTGCAACTGATTGAGTGCAGCTCCCTTTTTGGTTTTGTTTTGGTTTTTTGGTTTTTTGTTGGGTTTTTTTTTTGTTCTTTTGCTAAATTGATATGCCCTAATTGCTAAAAAAGTCTGAATGAGGATCATTTGTTTGAGTTATAAATTGTGTATTAAAATAATCTATTTGCAAAGAGAATGATGCAACAATAAATATTTTGCTGAAAATTGTTCTACATTTGAAATAGTCTACATCTATTACTCAATCAAAGATAATTAGAGTTTTTCTTTGGCTATTTTAATACAGTAAATCCCATGCATTTAGACATTAACAGGACAGGAGAGTCATTAAAGTAAAGGCCTTAATGGAAGAAGAATAAGCAGAGCTCGTGTTCTGTCTCTGTAGCTACACTAGTGGGCTCAGGCAATGAATATTGTCAATCCATCCTTCTCATACGAGTTCTAGGAACATTTATCTGAATAGCAAGATAGACAACCACAACAAAAGATCTGTCTGGGACCATACTATCTTGGGGCTGAGTTTATTTTACCTCCTAGGCTGTAATTCCAACCAGTGGTTCAGACATATTCCTGAGATCAGAAATCAGACTTCTGCTACCTCAACCAAGGTAACTACATAATTTAATTGCAGGAGATTTTCCAGGCCAGGGCATGGCAGATCTAACCAGGAAAGAACCTGTGAAGAGCCAGATTTTCTCAAGGTGAAAATGATTAACACAGTAAACCCTGGCAAGGACTGCAGTGGAATGGCACTTTTGTGCCAGGTGAAATATACATATTAGAAAAGATAGTGATAAAGATACAATAAGTTAGAGAGTTTAGAATTATTACCTGATGTCATTAATGTCTTCATACATCTCTACATCACTTTCTTGGCCCTGTAAAAAATAATCCATTTTCAACTGGAAAAACAGGAAGAAAGTGGGTCTGCTAAGCAAGCTTTATACAAACTATATAAAAAAAAATTTATGGCAACAGG